>OY728156.1:1913883185-1923883185 GCA_963277665.1 Viscum album
TTGCGGTTCAAAGGAAAGTGACGTGGTGTCGTCTCACCACGCGGAAATGAACGGCAACGATGCGCGGCGCCGTCGCGCCGCACATTTGAAAATCAAACCAAGCTGCGGCTTAGGACGTGGCGAAGCAGAGGGACCGGCGGCCGGTTCCGGGCCGCCGGCGTCGGAGCAGGGGGACTGGCCCTTGCCGGTCCCGTGGCAGCAAAAGACAGGGGGAGAGCTGGGGGTTACGACCCCCGGCTAGCCAGTAAAGAGCGGCAACCATTATGGGGGTCCGCGGTTATAAACGGCGGGGGGCAGCGCACCCCCCCCCCCCTCCCGCACTCCCGAACGGTTCGGCCGTTCGGCCGAGCCACCTGGCCAGTGCGCCGGACCGCCAGCATGCCAGGCCATCGAGCTGGGCCGCGGCCAGGCCGGGCCAGGCCACACCCAAGTGGGCCGACCCGGTTCGGGACGACTCAGGGGGTCTCGAGCCGGGTCGGTCTGAGCCCGAAACCCCCACTTTCAGACCTTTCACGGTCTTTTGCCCATAACATGGGATGCAGATCTCCGATCGACACACCATCAGTTGAGATGCGATCTTTGGATCGAGACGGTCGTTTTGGTATATTACACTCAAGGTTTTAGAGTACTTTGGGTTTAGCCGGGTTGGTTCGTACATGAAACCAACCAGGCCCTCAGAGCGAAAACACTTATATCTTGAGCTCCGGACGTCCGATTGACGTGCCGTCGACTTTGTTGGATTTCTATTGAGGAGAGGAAACTTTTGGCATACTTCACCCGAGGTTTGGACATAGTTGGAGTATGGCCGGGTTGGATTGTACCCGAAATCCAACCGAGCCCCTCGAACGGAAAAGCTGATATCTTTCAGACCGGATGTCCGTTTGACGAACCGTCAGCGGCGTTGGTGATCACGTTGAGAAACGATCCCTATGAGTATACCCTATGAGAGTTCGGTGTACAATTGAGATACGGCCGGGTTGGTTCGCACACGAAACCAACTGGGCCCCTGGGACGAAAAGGCTAATAACTCATAGACCAGGCGTCTGATTGACGCGCCGTCTGTTGCGTTGAGACCCCTATGACGAGGCGGTCCTTCGAGATACTTCTTAGTGAGAGTTTTGATACTTAGAGTATCGACCTTTAGCTCGTGGTGTGGACCCTCCCGAATATGAGCATACAGAGTACGGAGACTATGTAGCTAGCTGTGACCGATGACTGCTTGTCAGATTCGATTCGGAGTGACTATCATAGCCCAGTAGGGAGAACTACTTTGTGAGGTGGTAGACCCATGACAGATGAGCACTACATTGTGGGGTGGCAGACCCACGGTACTCGATAGGAGGAGTACCTCTGTAGGCTATGAGGGGGAGCACTAATGTGTGAGGTGGCAGACCCGCGGTACTCGACAGGAGGAGTACCTCAACAGTCTTAGGTTAGTGAGTAGTACCTCAAAGTCGTGACAGCACCACTATACACTCCAGAGACGGGTCTCTTCAGCAGTTACAGTTTCTATAATGAAAATCCAGGTTTGAGCTGAGCCTATGACCTATGTGTTTACCTCATGATTGAGATGACACTTGATAACTAGGTATATGTATGGGAATATACCTGGGTAGTGGTTATCCGTTGATTTCTGAATATTTGTTTTTCCTCATGATTGAGATGGGTTACTTGATAACTTAGGTATATGTATGGGTATATACCTTAGTAGAGGTTATCTGTTGAGATCTTTTTTGTGGTTATCCATGTTGGATTTAGTGATACCTTGAGAGTCTCGGGGTCCCTACTGAGTATCGTTATAGTCACCCCTGCACGGGCTATGCCCGCACCTCGTTGTGTTGGTTGCAGATGACGGGCAGTGCTGCCGGAGGCCGAGTGTTTGAGGACTGGACGGTACCCGGAGGTGGACCTCGTGACGAGTCAGTATCAGGAGGTGGAATTCATGGTGAGATGATACTCGGAGGCAGTTGACAGGCCAGAGCGTTGTGGAGGCCATCTGTACCTACCCTTTAGGTAGGATCCGTGGAGAACGATCCCGGATCTACTATATCTGTAACTACCCTTCAGGTAGGATCCGAGGAGGACGACCCAGGAGGTGTTTCCTTTCTTCCATCTTTTGTCTTTTTCGGTTGTACTTTTGTTCAGTTGTAGCTGTACTTTTGATTGGGTTTTTTTCTGGCCCATTGACTTTTCAGCACTTTCTTTGGTACTTACTATTTTACTTCTGCTTTACTCTGTGGTGTTTTGTTTACTTTTATAAAGGCAATGCCTTCCCAGTTATTGGGATTTACGCCTTTGGTGCTAGTCGCCAGCCCCTGGCCTATGGAAGGCAGACTTGGGGTAGTCACGGCATGGGCCCCGAGGATGGGTGGTGACATCCTATTTGCTTAGGTTTTCTACCATTTTCTTAGGGTTTCTCCAATTTTATTTGGGTTCCTTCCATTTTTCTTGATGATAATAATGTAAAAAAAGTATGTATTCGATCCTAGGGTATATTTTTGAGTTTCTTGGTCCAATATTTTGGTTTTAGGTTGGTTTTCTCTCCCTTGTGGTGCGGCGGTGGTGCGGTTGAAGTTCCACACAAGGATTTGAGGGTTTTGACATATATGATAGGTAATTACATGTGTAGGAATTTTATAATGAGTTAGGTTTCTGGATTTATTTTTCTTTTATGTTCCTCTTTGATTATTTTTAGTGAAAAAAACTATTTTTGGTAGAATTTGTTAAGTTGTTTATTCTTAAGTTCCAATTTTGTATGAAATGGGTGTTTCACTTGTGCATTCCATGTTGTACCAATTGGTGTTGTTTTATAATTTAGGGAATGGATTTATGAAAATGTTTTAGCGCTGAATATTATGGTTTGATGTAATATTGGTATTCATTTTGTGTTAAAAGATGGGTTTTAAATGGATTTTATGTTCAAAGTTTTGTTATAATTTGTGTAATTATTTTATAGAAATTCTAAGCGTTCGTTTGAGTTATAAAAATGGTGAAATGAATGTTTAGATACTATTTTGACTTTTTATGACCATAAATTATTTTTTTATGTGTAAAGTCAATTTTTTTATCATGTGGAACTTGTTTGAACACAAAGAGGGAAACCCGAGTATCTAGGTTGGCGGACGTGTACAAGCATGCTAGTGATCCGGAGTAGGTTTTCCCCTATTTCACTTAGCAAGTTTGACATTAACAACACTAAAAATATTATGATAATGATGAATTTGGGGACCACTAGGCTATGGGTGATTCCCCTACTAGTGAATTGTGCATTTGAAAATATATTTTTATGGTTACATTCACATTGAGATGTGAGGTACATGTGCCTCACAACTAACTTGATCCTTGGGGTGTTCCTGTGATGAGTGATCATTGACTATTTGGAATTTATATTAGGATTATGGTGTGTTTGGATGGAAAATCTTGTATATTACATGTTTTATTTAAATTTACCTATTCTTTAAAGTTTCCCACTTTGAAAAATATTTTCATTTAAAAGATACACCTTTAAAAACTATTGTTATAATTATTTGTTTATAACACTTGAAAGATTTTTATCTTATAATGATTGTCAAATGGAATATTTGGGTGGAAAACTATTGGGATTAGGATCGCACCCTACTTACACCTTTGGGTGTAAGGAGAATTGGTTATATTTGACACAGGTAAGGGAAAAGCTTTTAGAGATGGTGGTTCGGGTTGCTAGTTGCTGCCGTTGTGCGGTGTTGTAGAGATAGCTTGTGGGTGATGACCCTTTGTCATGTGGCAGTCTTTGGTTTGTTTTTCTTATACTTTTATGTATCTTTGGACCTCTTGAGTCGTGTTTAGACTCATGTATTCAGTTCTGAATTTTATTTAAGGCTTGTTGGGCATGAATTTTCAAATATGGTTTATTGATTGTTTTTTGCTGTTAAATGATTATAAGCTTGGGTAAATCATTACAGAACCATAATACTTGATACCCTAGAACTTGTACCAACCTATGGAGATAGGGAACTCCATTTAAGCCTTTCCATGGTTGGGTATGGTTCTAGTTTTAATGGTGACTAGATTTGGTTAGTGACAAATGCATACATCTAGACATCATATATTTTTCATCGAGGCCCCATGCCAAATAATCTTACATAAATGGATAAAGCCTCAGCTAATACCCAAGCTAGTTTTTCTCAAGAGACCAACCAATCCATCGAGGGGATATAGTGGGCCTCACCCATCACTTACTAACTCTAATTAATTCCTCGAATAAATGGGGTGAAACATAATCAACATAAAATTCATATTGAAACTAGAATATAAAATGTTAATAATTTCCATAATCAGTTAACATAATCATAAACGATCCAAAATAACATGGATAATGGTATAAAAATAATAAATATCCAATAAAAATAATAATAAACAATCTAATAAAATATGTTACATAGTACTATAGTAGAATAACCTTAGAAAATCATAAAATTTAATAAAGTATTTTCACATGGATGAAAATACTTTAAAATGACAATTGGAAAATGTTGGATGAAAATTCACTTTTTTACTTTGAAATCACTTCTTTTTAAAAAAATCCCTCATATAAAAGAAAAAAATTTAATTGAAAGAAACCTTGTAAACGTATAAAAAAATGTTAAAATCATTAAGGCGTCATGATGGTGATAAAAACCTTTCATTCTTTATATGTTAAGAAAAAATTACTTTCATACTTTTTTTAGAATGATTGGAAAGTTTCTCGTTCTAAAAATGATAAGAAGATTACTATATTTTAAAAAAAAGTAAAACATGAGTAAAAATGAATTCAAACAATCATAGGATAATACTAAAAATATTTTTGAAAATATTTTTAGGAAATATATACATGGAAGAGAAATATTCCATAGTAGAGACTTGAACATAAACAATCATGAATAAGGATGAGATTATGAAATAAACCCCTTCCATAGGTATTAATTTCGTCATATGTGTTCAAAACTCATGCATAATAAATAAATATTTTTTATATATCTATTATAAAACCATACTCATATATATCATACAATTTATGACATACTTTTAATATTTTTATCAATTGTTTCTTAACAATTCTTTGTTAAAATCACCATTTCAAGTAATAATTACTTCATTTTTCGTGTATGTTTTCCTTTCATAAGTTCAGTCTTTATAATTTGATCAAGGTTAAATCATATCCATTTTTTATTAATGATTCAAGTATCATATATAAACATTAAAACCATAATAATTATTATCATTAAAATATGGTAATGAAAAAGGACTTGTATCGATGTGTGGAGATGATAAACCGTATGTACGCACGAGCGATACATTCACACCTCATTTGATGGGAAATAGGACAGGAAATGGTGGTTTCATAATCATAATAAAATTTCAGAATACTTCAGATAATTAATTTATGATTTTATGATAACTTATAAGGATTTATAATATGTATAATATGGATTAAATTGAAATAGGATGGCTAAGACAATTACCTCTTCTTTAGGAGGCCTTCTTTAGTTCCTTTATTAAGGGACTTAAGATTGATTTTATAGGGAGAAAAACATGTGGAATTTGTATTGGTATGAATATAATATAAAGGGTCAGGTATTAGTAGATATATATGACTCAATGTGGTGTGAAGAAGTGAGGTAGGAGGTGTCCTATTATAATTGAGGTGAAGGGAACTTTTGGAATTTCTTATAAGATTAAATTATATTAAATTAATTTTCATGATAAATGCCTACAAATGGAATTGAATTCAAATAAACGGTATTATAGGGTTTTATTCCAATCATTCATATTAATTTAGACAATTTTTTGTATCATTTTAAACCTTATCATTGTGATTAACCCATTGTTTAATTATTTTTGACCTTAACCATGATAAACACAATTTTAGTCATAAAGGGTTAATAAAGTTAATATAAATGAGAACGTGAATCATAAATGGACCATGTATAATTTTTTAAAATATATTATACTCACATGGCTGAATATTATATTTTTATGAATTTTAAATAATTTAATAATATATTTGTTTTGATAAATTATCATTAATGTCAATCAAGAAACTATTCATTCAATTTGAATTCAAATACATAAATAAAAAAGGGGACCTAAAATATAATACTTTAAAAACTCTATAATATTTATAATATATTTTGAAAATTAATTAGTCATATTAACCCATTTAAATTATATAAAGATTAATGTTTTTTAAATTATTTATTTTATTTTTCTTTGAATTAAATAAACACTCTATTAGAATTGCACAAGAATTTAAGATAGCAATATAATTTCAAAAAATTAAAAATAAATTTATATAATGGAAATAATTTCATTAATATCAAAAGATATATATATATATATTCATATCTTTATTTTTTCCCTATGTGAACACATAAAATATATTATAAACAAAGAGAGTTGCATTTTATAACTATCTTTTATTTAAATAATATATAAGTCATTTTCATGTAAAACTGTTTATTAAAATATAGAAATTAGATTCTAAGGTGATAAGGTTTAAATCCTATTCATCCAATAAGAATTAAGATAAATAATTATGGAATTGTCACTATGTTTTAACCGAAATTAACCTAATTTACCATTTATCGAGGTGATATATTTTACCATGGTTAATATTCATTTTGAAAAAAAATAAAAGGGTTACAATTAAAAAAAATTTAAACTCATTATTCTAAATATAAATTTAATTTTATCATATTCAATACCTATAAGTGGAAAAAATTAATTTTTAAATAAGTGTATAAAAGGTGACAAAACCTTCTTTTTAGAAAATGTAGATTTTAAGAATAAAACTAGATTTATTCTTATCCCATGCATAATAAAAATATTATATTAATGTTAAAAAAATTTATTGAATATATAAATTTAATTAAAATAATTCATTAATACTAACTAATTTAATTTATGATGATATAAATATATTTCACAAAAAAATTGTTTTTATGAAAAACACTCCTTTTAAATTTTTTTATTTCTAGGTAACCAAAAATTTTATTCTATAAAGAAATAAACCATATATTTTTAAAATTTTATTTATTCCCATTTATACCCAATAATTTATTGGCTATGTTATATTTGTCACATTATAATTTATCGTGGTTCGTTTGAACTCAGTGTTTCATGCAACACAAGCTATCAAAGATATAAAATTTATTTAAAAAGGGTAATACTGTAAATATGGGTGTGTTACATTGTGACTGGGCTTAGGTAGAGAAAATATAGTAATCACTATATATCTCATCAAGGTTGGAATCATTCCATTTGTAGTTCTGTAACATAGGTATGATTGTAGACCTACACCAAGAACGATGTTCACCACTAGAAAAAACCCTATACTAATTGTTTGGAGGGTCGTTGGCTTGTTTTCTGTCATTATTGACCTATAAAAATGGTTTTAGAAATCCATTAGTATTGGTGGGAAGTACCAATGGTTCCCAAACTACTGGTATGTGTCATATTAAATACTTATACCAATAATTTTGAAAAAACATTGGTATATGTATTGTAAAAATAATAAAGCTACTTTAGTTTTGATCCTGAAACCTTCAAATTATATTTGAATGAATTAACCACTAAGCTACAATGATGTTTGTAAACATAATATGTTAAATTTCTTTATGTATACTTAAAAGTAATTTAAATTTTTATGTATTCAATTTTATTTTAAAAAATAATTCATAAAAAAATTAAATACCTATACAAACAGTTTCCGAAACCATTGGTATAGGTCTATTCCAATGGTTTTAAAAACCATGGGTAGATTTTACAACAATTTTGGGACCTATACCAATATTTTTTAAAATCCCTATACCACCAGGTTTTCAAAAAATGTTGGTTTGGATATCACATATACCAACTATTTGGCCAAAACCATTGGTATAAGGTCTTTCTATGGTACATATACCAATGGTTTTGTCTATACATTGGTATAGATTCTCTCTATTGTACCTAAACCAATATTTTTGGCTGAACTATTTTTATATATCTACTGGTGGAGCTCCAATTTATAATAGTGGTTCCTCCAAGTAGTGTTCCATTGAAATATAGTGTTTTATGTCTTGCAAATGTGATATTTACCATGGAGTTCAACATATTGTAATGAGGAGGTTTTTAACCTAAATTGAAAAGAATCACTTAGGTATTTCATTGAACAAGTGTGTTTAGAATAGGCTAGCACTGCTAAAAACCTGGGTTTATCTAGTGCTAGCCTTTATCAGCACTAGCTAAAAGCGCTGATAAATACATCCTTTGTCACCACTTTTTTATCATTGATAAAGGGGGTATTTATCAGTGCTAACAAAAAATCATTGATAATGGGGGCCCTTGATTAGTGCTAAAATTAAAGAGTTGATAAAGGAGAACCTTTATCAGCACTTTTATAAAAGAACTCATAAAGGCCCCCATTATTTGTGCTAATAATAAAGCACTAATAAAGTGGTCCCCTTTATTAGTGTGACTAAAAAAGCGATGATAAATGGTATATTTCATAAAAATAATATATTTCATTAAGAATATTTTTAATTAAAAATTTTCTAATTATTATTGTCTAAAATTTATCTAATAATAGTTTAATGATGTAAAAATTATATTAATAAATGAATGGTCCAAGATATGTTGAAAACTCGATTTGAAGGACTCTAAAATTGAGTTTTTAGTTAGATTATCCGAATTTTTTAACGTTTGATGGAATTTATGCCTCATTTAAGGGTGTATTATTTTCTTATTTTGAAAAAAAAAATTAAATATCAGAGATTACATTCATATTGATATTAAGGTTTAGAAGTTTTATCATTATTTACAATGTGTTTTAGTTATAATTAAATATATGAATATTTTACTATATTTAATTACATTAAATCACAAGTATTAATACATATATCAACATATTTACATAAAAACTCATTTTTAAATATATAAAATAAATATTTATTATTCAATTAATTTAAATTATTTTTTTCCTTTTTATTTACCTTATAAAAATGCATTAATATGCATATATATATATACCAATTCATGTATTTTTGATATGTAAACATGTGTGTGTCAAAAAAAATATTTTTATATGTATATACTAATATATGTAAATAAATACATATTCTAAAAATTTATTAAAAATTACATCTTACCATTTTTCACATTTATAAAAATATATGAATTTATAAATATATACTTATATATATATATAATGTTTATATTTACTTATATGTTTGTATTGATAAATTGATATATGTTTATATTATATTCTAATACATGTAAGTGAATATAATATATAATTTATTTTAATAAATATATGTATATATATATCATACACACGCAAACATATGTTTTATAGACGTATTTAAAAAAAATTATATAAATATATGAATAAAAACTATATATGTAAATATATAAATAAATAAAAATAAATATCATGAAATAGATAATAAAACATCTTGGTGTAGTGCTAAAGGAATTCGAGTTCCAAATGATAGGTACATGGATCAAATCCAAGTGTGTGGAGGAGGCTGAAATTTTTGTAAAACACAAATAAAGGGTGCGAGGAAGCGTAAATTAAGGGGTGGTTAGAGATTGGGTGAAAGGATTTGATAAAGGGGTGGGGGAGCACTAATAAATGAGAATGGAAGTTCTAATAGGGGTTAGAGAGTTTAGAAAAAAATAATTCCCCCTTTATCAGTGCTAAAAAAAGAACAAAAAAGATCCCCTTTATGAGTGCTAAAAAGTGATGAAAATGGACCCCTTTATCAGTTCATTTTTTAGTACTTTTAAATGGGGAATTTATCAGTGATTTTTGTACATGTTGATAAAGCATTCCCTTTAACCTCTCTTTAGTAGTTAGTGCTTTATAAGCACTAATAAAGCCCCTTTACTAGCGCTGTTAAAAGCCTGTTTTTTTAGTGGTGTGCACATAGTTAAAATTCAAGGTGTTTTTATCCTATAGTGACACAATTAATCTTAAACAATTAACCATATCCATAACATGATTCTTAATCCCATGTGAGATATGATCAATGTGAAAAACATGGAATGATGAGTGCCAAACCATTCAGTTTATCATCATGTATTAAGGATTCTAGATGTTATTTTTAAGGTCTTATAATAAAGGTCACAATGTAGTGTAAAGTTTTGTAGCGAGGACTGTTACTTGTAATTTAATGTTGTGTAGTAAAGATTATTGTGTCACAAAAGGATTGAAAAAATGGATAGTGTGGGTCTTATGCATTCAATCTTCCCATTTTTTTGTGGAATCACATCATGCGAGAAAACCCATGCTTATTTCTTGTGGATTCCTAGGCTTGTCTCTCATAGAATCATGTCCTTGGTAGATAGGTTAATACTACATTTTTAGTTCATGTTATGAAGACTTTTTCGTACATTTTATCATCTTTTGATTAGGGTATTATGAGTTGTTTCTTTTAAGGTCTTGCAATATGAACCCCTCTGTTCAGTTTAACATTGTGCGGTAAGGATGATGGATTTTTCATTTATCGCATAGAATATTTTTTGAGAAGACATACATTGGGGGGTGGGGGTAAAAATATCACCATTTATATTAATCAATGAATATGCACAATTAGGGTAGACCGTAAGGATGATGACCCCCCCCCCCCCCCCCCCCCGCACACACACACATTTTCATTCCTGATTAGGATGTTTATTCCCAGGTATTATCAGAGTTCTGAGGACCAGTACCAATTCCCGTTATAGGGATGAGAAGAGGTAAATATTATTATTAAAATAACATTCTATATGACATTGATATATTTTTAAATGATGTAATGAATGCACTATTTTCTCATATTTTCATTCTGTAGGATCGGAATAACGATGTAGATGCTCAATATACAAGAGGGGGGGGGGGGGTTAATTGTACACATTAAAAAATTTCCTTAAACAAGGAAAGATATAATTTTAACAATGTTAAACTAAGAAAATTCACAAAACCTCTATCACCAATTAAAAGATTGGGGCAAATTATGATGTTACAAACTTCTAGTTCTATGCACTTTCTTAAATCTGGAAAGTGATTCCGAAAAATAGGTTCTGGAAATATGAATCTGGAAATTGAAACTTAACTAAAGTTTACAATATGAGATTCTACTTTAAAGGTAGAGAATCTAAATGAGTTAGAGTATAGGTGTAAGGAAATATAAAAAGATTATAATTTTCTTACAGTACGAAAGGCAGCAGAAAAACAAGTAGTAAAACTACAAGTAACAAGATATAAATATTTTAAACCAAAGAGAAGGGTATCCAACAACCTTGGATAAAGGTCTCTTGATTTATACTTTCAAGCAAGTTTGTCTTACCCACACCAGGGTAATCCCTAGATACCAAGATCAGAGTATCTATCTTTCTATCCCCATAATCCCTCATCTTCATGGTAGTTGGAACCTCTATCTTCCTCACCAAGGAAGCCATTGAACTTAAAGGTAGTCGGCACCTCGGTCTTCCTATCCTCGGAAGAACTCGAATTTAATCACCAACATTCGGAGTCGCATGAAGCAATCTGAATGATCAGTTAAGTACACACAAGTCATGAAAATATTCTCTCTCTAGAAATCACCTAAAAAAGTGTGGTCTCTAGATTGATCAACTTGTTATGGATCTCTTTCAAATGAGATCCTATTTAAAGGCTCGGTTGGAACGATCGTCTCCCTTCTCCCACGGTCATATTTTCCTTAAATTCCGGAGGGACCGGTACACGTGTCACTAAATCAACGGTTAGTTAGAAACAGAATGGACAACATCATTTTATAACAAAACATATTTAACTAAATGCACGACATCATTTTTTAATGAAACAAGTGTAAGCAAAAGAAAATCTAAAGTTCGGAATATAAGCAAATAAAAGTTCGGAGTCTAAACAAAATGGAATTCGGAGTCCCACGAGCTTGGTATGATAGACTTACAGGATTTTTTCTTCAAAATAACTATGTTAAGGGAAATGCATATCCAACCCTTTTTATAAAAAAAGAAAAGAAAAATGTTTTTTTGTTCAAATATTTGTTGATGAAATCATATTTGGTAAAACTCAGCAATCTTTAACTGATTCTTTTGCAAGTCTAATGAAATCTGAGTTTGAAATGAGTATGATTGGTGAGTTAACTTTTTTCCTTGGTTTTCAAATCTCTCAAAAACCAGAAGGAACCTATAAATCTCAACATAAGTATATTAAATATCATCTTAAAAAGTGTGGTTATTAAAACACTAAGAGTATAAGTACTCCTATCGGTACCTCAAACGCACTTGATATTGATGAAGCTAGGAAACCAGTAGGTCAAACGTCTTTTAGAGGTATGATAGGAAGTCTCTTATACTTGACAGCTAGTCGACCAAACTTGATGTTCTCAGTATTCTTATGTGAAAAATATCAATCCAATCCCAAGGAATCTCATTTAAAGGTAGTGAAAATAATTTTTCGCTACATAAAGGGAACCATGGATTTAGGACTCTTTTATACATCTGGAAATTTTTTTAAAAAAAATATTTTCAGATGCTAACTTTGGTGGGTGTAGAATGGATAGAAAAAGTACATTTGGAACTTGTCATTTCTTAGGAGATTTTTTAGTTTCATGGTCATGCAAGAAGCAACACTCATTATCACTCTCCACTACTAAAGCTGAATATGTAGCAGCTAGAAGTTATTGTGCTCAAGTGTTGTGGATGCAGCACACACTCACAGATTATGGATTTAGCTTTACTAAGACTCAAATTTTTTGTGATAACACAAGTGCCATTTCCCTTAGTAAAAACCCTGCACATCACTCCCGTGAAAAACACATAGATATTAGACATCACTTTCTTAGGGATCACACACTCAAAGGAGAGATCATTCTGCAGTTTATCGGAACGCAAGATCAACTTGCTGACATTTTTACAAAACATTTACCCTCTAATAGATTTGAATAAATTAAACAGAAGTTAGGGATGATAACCATAAGGTAATATTTCTTCATTAACTTCTTTTTGAACCATTCTACTTACAGTAATAAACTATTTTACATAGGGGGAGTACATTTTCATTTTAGCATAATCAAAATTTTCGTAGTCAGTTTTTAAAAACATTATAAAGAAATTTTTTCTTTCGTAATGAGATTTTCGTACTGAAACTTTCGTATTAATATTTTCATACTCGAACTTTCGTAATGATATTTTCATACTGCAAATTTTCGTACTGAGAATTTTCGTATTGAGATTTTCGTACTAAGAATTTTCGGAAAGGAAATTTTCGCACTGAGAATTTTCGTAATGAGATTTTCATACTAAGAATTTTCGTAATGAGATTTTCGTGCTGAGTTTTTTTCGTAATGAAATTATTCATACTCATGTTTTTCGTACTGAGTTTTTCATAGTAAGATTATTTTTGTCGAATTTTCATCAAGAATAAAATCACCTATCCTAAACAATCCCTCCAGCAAATCCGAAAGGTTTGACTTCCTTACACAAGTTTTTGTAGTCAATTTTTCATTGCTGGTAGTTTCCTTACATTTAGAAATTCTTTTGGTTTCTAATTTTCTTCAATCTGATTTTTTTTAAACCTCAAAAGATAGGAGTCAAGTTTTCCTTGCGTTTTGTATCTCAACCGTCAGATCAAATCTCAATATATCTCAACCATTCGATCAACCGTGGAAACTGAACCGTCGTCTCAATGCCTATATAAAGGGAACCCCTGAGGGTCATCCCACTTCGTTTTTTTAAGCTCTTGCATCTAGAAGCCCTGGCTCTCTTCTTAAGTTCGTTCCGATCTTTGAAAATCCATTCTGAATCTTCCAGAGCTCTCCATTCTGAATGTCTTTTGAAACTACTTCCCAAGATATATCTACCTCAAAACCAATTTAAAAAGGGAAAGTGTACAGAGAAAGACTGGTCCATCCGAATTTCTACTTTTACGATTCTATCATCACCAATAACATCAAGATGAATGGTTGGGAAGATGCATGTGTTTTCAAAACAGGTGATCAGGTTGCTGTCTATCCAGAGTTACTAGTATAATTTTATAAATCAGCATGTTTTTATGAGGAATATGGTAGATAAAAGTTTTCTTTCAAGTCTTATGGCAAGACTTACAAACTTACTTATACCAAGGCAGAAATCTTGGTGGGACTATCATATGAATGAGAAGCTGAATTTTGTTCACACAAACTCCTAGATGCTCAAGGAAGTTTTCTTAAGGTTAAGGCCTTACAATGTCTTAGACTTGCTGATGTAAAGATATCAAAGATTGATCATCTTTCTCCTAATAATCTAATTCTTCTGCTTTGGGTACATGGATTTTTGGTTTTTAGAAAGGGAGATAAAGATACCCTGAAGAAAAGTGAAATATTTTTCTTAGACTTCTTGGTGAATCTAAGAAAAATAAATCTGATGAGGAATGTCCTTGTAACTATCAAGAATATCAAGGAAGGAAACTCGAGAGCTCAAATAATCGTGTACCCTTCCTTAATAACAAAGATGATAGTTCGATGCTTAGATTCTTTCAAGGTTGCATGTAAATCTAATGTTTGGAATTTTAAGACTATGCTTGTTAGTGATGACAGGCTTAAGAGAATGAATTTGGATTTTTCAAAAGAAAAAGGAGAGTTTTATAGTTTTCCAGAGGGAGAGGCTGAGACCATTCCTGAGGATTTCGAAAAGGCTGAACTAGTGAAGAAAGTTTCTAAGAAGAGGAAGCTTAACGAAGTGGTTGGTGATGAAAAAACCCCCAAGTCTAAGGAAACTCAATCTGCACCACCCAAGCCAAAGAAACAAAAAGTTTACCTAGATGAAGTGGCTGCCAAGTGGAGGGAAGACAAAAAAGAAGAGAAAAGAAGGGGATCCACAGTTCGGACTGGACCCTAATGAGGCTAAGGCCTTAAGGGAAAGAGGTGTTGATGAGTTATAAAAGGAAGAAAAAGAAAACAAGTTGAAGAAGAAGATATCGGAAGAGGAGATTGTTTAATCTCTTTTGAAAGCAACAAAGTTATCCTCTGAGAATATCCCCATTCCGGAAACCTTTGATGTTCAATCATTACTAGAAAACCCCTGGCAAGAAGTACTCCACTCCAGAAAAGAATAAGGGTAAAGAAGTAATTTGAAGAAACTGAAAACCTTGTGGAAGAAGCTGATCCCAAAGGAAAAGTAAGACAAATAAACCCACTCCGATCTTTTGTTGTATTTGTCTTTCCTTGTAAAAAAGTTTCTCAACTCTAATGAAAATGTTGATTGGTTCTATATTGTCTTATTATGTACTAATTTTTCAGGTACTTTATTTTTTCCATTCCCTTCAATTCTTTTTGAAAATCACAAAGGGGGAGAAGAAAAAAGAACTACTTAAAAGGGGAGAAGAAAAATTTAAAATGGAGAAGGAAAAATTTCTAAGTGAACATATCCTTAAAGAGAGGGGGAGTTTCTCATAACAAAGTTTTTCATTCTCGTGATAATGAAAACCCCACTCTGAAATTTCAGAATACAATCCTTAGTGTTTCAATGCCTAAGGGGGAGTTATTTGTATTCACTATCATCCATGAACAAAGGGAGATAAGTTTTAATTTCAAAGTCTAATGAAAATTTTCAAAGTCCTTATATTCTTTTTCGTAAGGTTGTTTGTGCTTTCCAAAAATGGGGAGATTGTTGAGTCAATAAGGTTTTACTTATGACTTTTCTATTCCTTCTTGTTTTGAAAATCACAAACACCTTACACTTAAGAAAATCTATTTTATACTTCTATAAGGAAAATTTCCTTCCTTAAGGAAATTTACCCTAAGCTAGATTGCCTTACACATTGCAATATTTTTCTTAAGTATAAAGTGTTTGTGATTTTCAAAACATGAAGGAATGGAAAAGTCATAAGGAAAACCTTATTGACTCAACACATTCTAATTCATCTAGTTGCTTTCGAGATTTCTCACCCATATATAGTTGATCACAAACAATAATGTGAAGTGAAGGAAATTAAACCCTGATGGGAAGGACTTATTCTGTCCTATATATGAGGGAATGTGGGGTTTCTTATGTGGTAGTAAGAGTTATAGTATGGTAATCCCACAAGGTATGAATAAATTTAATAGTCTAAGTTTTCATACCTTTTTCAACTATTTATAGTGTATTTTTGATGGGGTCTTGTTAAAATATTCTATCAGTCTGTTCACTACCACATGATAATGGGACGAATAGTTGGATTCAATGTTACAATCTTGGTATAAAATTTTCAATTTGAAATAATAGAAATTGGTGCATTTATACATCATTATTTTGTGAGAGACATCAAATCTAGTGATGATGTTAGACTTAGGGAAATTGGTGATGGTACTTATCCTCCATTCCTTGAGGGTTGTTGCCTTAACTCTTTTAATAAATAAGTTGGTATTATTGAGAATGTACTTAAATATATTGGATATAATAATAGGATTTGGTCCCATGACATCCATTCCCCATATAATAATTTTCTAGGAGAATTTGGCAGTGTGAAACAACTCTGAGGGTTGACATACAAAGTTGACATGAACTTGATAGGAATCCCACATTTTGTTGAATTTAGTTCAATCCCACATCATTGAAGGCAAAAAATAACCAAGACACATGATTTGAAGTGAAATATTGATACTGGATTTGTGGGAATTTCACATTCTAGTATGCACTTCTTTCATGATGATGGTAGTTTTCTTTCTATCAATACACCTGGGGAGGACCCCACAAAATCTCCATTTATGGAGGATCTTATGACGATTCATGTTTTCAAAAATGGTGAAGTTGACTTCCCATCACCAGATTTTCTATTCTCTTTATCTATCCAATTAAATAAACTAATTTTATAGGTATTTGTTTATGGGAATCATCCAACCACTTATAGGACCGTTTGGTTTATGGATGGAATTAACCTCATTGATCTCTTCCATGATTCCACCAAAAAATGGTGATACAATTATGCAGTGTATGATTCTGTTGACCATTTAATCCTGGTTTGGACTACTGAATCCATAGACATATTTTCCAATACAACTACCTCAGATTTCTTTGAGCATGATACATGAGTCAATGTTGGCAATGATGGGAATTATGCCACTAACCCCCAAACATAGTATAGAAGGGGAATCAATTATGTTTTAAAGAATAACCCCCATTGATCTACTTTATCACCAAATATGAATAACCTTTAACTTTTAAGTAGGTCCTAGATATTTTCAACGCCATTTATAATCCTATAATGGGGGACTGATATTCTGCCTAATTGTTGGTGAGGCCTTCCGATAATAGGGAGAAAAAATGTAGGACTTCCTTTTCAAGAGTGATAAAAAAAATTCCAAAACTAACTTTACTAATATTTGGATCTTACATTATCTTACTTATTGGATTAATCATTAAAATATATATCTTATTTTTGGTGAAAATTTAACTCATGAAAATATCTTTTTCAGGTAATTCAATATTCAATGGCATTGTTTCTGTATAGGGGTTTTCTACAAGGAAATCTAATAGCAACTGAACTTTTATCACTTTATCCCATGCGAATTGAATGTCAAAATGATTTAATATAGATACCCATCATGTCAAGCTTCTAACAATATCTGGTTGTTGAGGATGTATTTGAGTGGGTTTTCAACAAATATTAAATGGATCTCACATCTCATTTTCTAAATTTAAAAAAATTGTGTGAGACAAATTTTATCTTTACCTGAATATCAAGTCTCAGTTTTGATCATGGTTCTACTAAGATAATATTGGTAATTCTAACTTTCATAATTATTGTTATGTGCAAGGAAAAAACCCAGTAATTTCTCTAAGGATTTCACATACAAAATCTGTTCCTTTCCATTGAAATAGGGCATTAACACTAGTGGACTCAAAAGAAACTTCTTGAGACTATCAAATTCATATTGATAATAATTGGTCTATTGATAAGTGGCCCATTTATTCAATAGTTTGAAAAAATGGAGATATTTTTTCTCCTGGTTCGCTATAAAGAATCAGATATAGGCTAGGTTCCCCTATAGTCATTTAAAATCATTGAGGTTTTGAAAAGGTAACATGGTAAAGAGAGACTTAGTATTCTCAAGTTCATGTTTGATTCCATGATGGAATGCCATGAAGCTGAGAAACATTCCCTAGGTAACATATCAAGATCATTTTAAGGGATTCATTTTTAATCTATGATGTCATATCTTATTAAAGATAATATCATGATCATCTAGATGTTTAAATAATGGTAATGATTTTACCACCATATAATCGAAATAGAATTCAACAGACTTTTTCAAGGTGGTTTTGAAAATATGGTTCATGGAACATTGGTATGTAGTGCCAGCATACTTCAAACTCAAAGGAATTACCTGATAGTAGTACATTCTTTGAGGCAAACTAAAAGTAGTGTCCTCTTCATCATTAGGGTTCATTCAGATTTAGTTATATCCTAAATAGACATCCATAAAGGAGAAGGTTTTATTACCATACATTGAATCAATCAAGAGTTCTATAATCAGGAATGAGAAGTCATCTTTTAGAAAATGTTTATTGAGATCTCTGAAGTTGATAAAAACATTGATATAACCATTCTAATTTTTTAAGTAGGACAATATTGGCTAACCATTTTAGTGATGTACTTCCTGGATGAATTTGAACATTACGATTATATAAACTTCATGTTAATCTTTTTTTACAGTGATTTTGATTCATTATTCTGGAAGCCTACTTGTAAACATCGTGATCTTATGAAAAACCCATTTGGTGGGTGGAAATATTGGGATCAAGGCCCCAAATTTCTATGTAATTCGAAGAAAAACATCCTAGTGATCCTTTATAAAGGAGTCATATGTATATTTTTCATTTAGGGAAATGACCACATTGATTAATGTGGTTCACAAATCTTCTTCCGTACCATGGTATATCCATCCAAGTTCATCGAAGGTGGTAGAAATACCTTCCTCAAATGATGGAAGGGCATCTTTTAGGCCACCCTATTTTCCCACTACTTCCCATATGTTAATCCCATAATAAATGGGTAATGAAGGGGGATCTTTGATGCTTGTTTAAGAACATCCATTTAGAAAATCAGAAAATGTGGTAGTGGAATTATTATTAACCATCAATGGTAAAAAAAATTCTTTGGAATCAACAGAGGATGTATGGTTCTCCCGAATCTCTTGTGGGAAGACCATGTCATTTCCCCTTGGGGTGTCACCATCATTGTTGAGGACTAAAATTTCTCTTTTGTTATTTGGTTCAGTTGTGGAAACTAATATCATCCAAGTTGAACCAAACATACCCACATGTAAAATTTAACTCTTTATTTGGTTGATGGGAAATAAATATTCATCACTAATACCTCTAAAGGGATTAGCTAGGGTCATTTCAAGATTTTTTAGGATAGTAACCAAATAAAAATAATCATTCATGGGTTTTTTACATTCCTTATAATAAAATAAAGCATCAATATAATGAGATTATCAAGACTCAAATGAAGCTCTATCACCATTTAGTGTTCTGGTCTATTGGATGATATAGTACTTGAGACATTGGAGGTATGAAAAAAAGATTTTCACATATTGATGAAACCAAGAATTTCCTAATAGAATATTTAAAGTGGTATCCCATTGAAAGAAAAAAAATTAAATTTAGATACATGGTCTATAATTTTAGTCCATAGATTGATTTGAAAAAAGGGATTTTGTTCGCTCATGTCGCAACCCTAAAGGGTCAGGAAAAATGGGGAATAATTAGATCTATTTTAATGTAATCAATTAAGTGTTAAGATTGGAATTATTTTGACTACAAAGTTATTATCGATGAAGGCCCATCAAATTTCGATGTCATCTTTCCTACAAGTAATATACAGCGGTTTAATATTCCCCTTTATACTAATATCCTTATCCTTATCTATGAAATAGATGTTTGAGTGAAACTCTATAATACCTGTCTCTACATGATATACCTCAGCAGCTATAACCTCACCTTCAAAATTTTCATGGCTCATTAAGGCCTCTAGAAGAGATTCTAAAAGGTATTTTGATAAATCTAGAGCATTCAAGATTTATAGATTGGCCGACACCAAGGCTAATTTAGTTCAAATGTCATATTTCTGAGCTAGAGGTCTGTATTTTCCCACTCCCTAACTAACACTTAAGGGGATAGATCACTTGAAGTATGTAGGTCATGTGATTGAATAGACATTGAGGGAATTATTAATACTATTGGATTAGGCTGACCTAGCCTTCCAGCCTATTTGGGCTTACAATATTGTTACACTTCATCCAGCATGTCCTCCAAAATAATCATCCTAGGAAGACTCTTATTGAATGTAGGTTCATTTTATAGATATTTCTATGATCTTTTATGTGTTATTCTATGAGTTTTTATAGCATTAAAAAATTTGTGGGGGGGGGGGTGTGGCTAGAATAATGGGTTAGGATATTACTATACCTTCCCCTATCACCTTGGATCCCATAGCCTTTGACTATGGTCCCATGATTATGTATAAGGGGTTGAAATTCATATCCATAGTCATCATTAGAGAAGAGTCAATTATATGAATTATGATAATGCAACCCACAATAAACTCCTTGTATGATGAGGATTCCATTTGGCATGGTGGTGTATGTTACATTAAGCCTTGGGGAATGAAGTATGAGAAGGTGAAGACTGATTTTGGGGATCCATAGTGTCTCATTTACCATTCTTTATTTTTATTCCTCCCATTATTCTATTTGTTGGAAGATTGGATCTTAGAGGATTTTGGTGCTGACGAAGTTGGTCGCACTATGGAAGAGAGGACTAGGGAACACTTGGTTGGTTCAACTATTCCTTTAGTATTACATGAGTCTGATTGATTATCTTTTTAAAAATCTAGTCATTACACTTATATTGACCCTTATTTGGAAACTCTTGTTATTCATATTTATCCTCTACAATGGTAATAGAAACACTTGCAACTTGAGCAGGTGGATTGCCAAACTTTCACTGCCTGAAATCAACCATATTTTGTAGAATTTATTTAAAGAAAAATAAATACTAAATAGAATGAACCATAATTTAGTAAAAGGGAAAATAGTTTGGGTGGTCATGAATACCAACATGACCAAGACACTTGAGCTATGGAAGATCTAACATGTTTTGTTCTATGGATGTTATAAAGTAATCGATAACTTTTTCATCTTGAAAGAAATAAATTTTATTCTTCCATTCCTAAAATTGATATCACCACTATTTCTTATTATCTTCTTAATGGGAATATTTTTGTTGTTACCACTCGGGAGGAGTTTCCACATGATAGTGTGTGGGTTTTGGAGTTGGAGGTGGTATAGGAGCTGAATTCCAAGTAACAGTTGTAGCTTCCACCTTACCCATTATCTTTCTATGAGTTGATAGGATACATTGAGACTTGATTTTGGTTTAGAAAAAGGATTATTTCAGTCGTTGGTCAATGAAGACTAGGTCCCAAAACCTACCCATGTATTTTGTAGAGATGAGAAGTGTCTGTAAATTTTCATGGGTGTAATCTATAAATAGGGACAACAAATCCTCTTGAGGGATGAACAAGTTATTAGAGTAACTCAAGACCTTCCATATTATATTGAAATTTGAGACCCTATCATTTTTCCATTAATAATAATTTGAGAGATCAAGGATCATTGTCTTCCATAGTGTTAAGATGAATTGATAGAGAAAATACTGACATAGATATTCACATCCTTTGATCGATCGAGAAGGTAAAATGGTGTACCAAACAATGGATAGTCCTTCTAGGATTTTTAAAAAGCATTAAAGTTTATCTGATTCTTGATTTTGATGGTTTTCAATCATGGGACCCTAGTGGGACACAAAATGTGTCACATGTTTCTCTGGATTTACTAAACCATTGAATGCTGGAAACATATAATTTCTGATGTTGGGTGGAGGAAGAGTCACATATACCCATTTAGGGTATGGATTCATTTCCCACTGTACTAGTTCACTCCATTCATCCGAGTATTTTAATCGATCTTCAAATGACTCAATAGTATTAGTTGACTCTTAGGGGATGATGAGATGAAGGGGAACTTGAATAGGGGATATTATGGGGAAGGTTATATATGGTGGATCTACCTATAATTTCTATTTAAAACATGTAAGGATGCACTAATGATAATCATACAAACATGGGTATGTATTATTCCCTATAATGAGGAAATATTGGTATCCTACTATCATTGGCTCTAAACAAACTCTTTTTTTAGTCCCAGATTGAGAGGATGCATCCTCTTTGTTGTTATTGGCATGACATGATTTCATTGTTGAGTGATGTCGGATAGGAGAGTAGGAATAGGATCTTCACAGATAATATACCTAATGGGGATATTTCTTATGAGTATTTATACATTATGTCTCTTCAACTATTTCATATCAACTTCATACAGAGTGAATATTTTCTTAAGTATTAGCAGTTCAAATATGGTCAATATTTTGACTTTATACTAATATAATATTGACAAAATAGTTTATGAAACCATTTTGATAGAAATAATATATATTTAATAAGTAATATAATTCATTTAAAAATATTTTTTTGAACTTATAAATCCATATTTGTCTTTTTCGAAATATATGTAATGTTTTATTCTAATAAAAACTATTTTTTGTTTTTCTATTTTAATCAAGTATTCACAAGGTTATTTTTAGTTTTCATATGGTTTTAAAGTAAAATAAGTGTCTTTTAAATAAAAATAATCCAACTAATTATATAGTAATCAATATTATATAATATTTTAGTATTAATTCATTTTTATTCTTAAAAAGGAAATTTTCAAAAAACTGTTTCAAATTGCATTACACATACATGTTTTAAAATCTATTTTTTTCACTTTTGTAAATTAAATATTATAAAATAGATTAAATATTTGGAATCAATATATTCAAATTTTTAGTAATTTACATTTAATCTTTTCTTCATAATGAATAGTTACTATGATAAAAAAATTTCACCATAGTTAAGGTTTAAATGATTTAATGAGGTAGTTAAAGTAAGTGATAAAGCCAAAAATACCCTTAAAAATTGTCTAAAATTATTTTTATGAGTGTGTTAATAACCTAAATCATAAAATATTTTAAACATAGTCCATTTTGTTCCACTTTATTTGATTATAACATTTATTTTTTATAATAAAATATATATAAAGAAAAATATATGTCTCACTCACTTAATAATTTTTCATGATAATGATAAGCATAAAAATAATGTATTAATGGTTCAATATCATAATATTTATTATTAATTAATTAAATTAATATTTTAATTTATTTTTAAATTTAAATTATATTATAATTATCTAAAATGATTATGTAGTGTCGACATAGCATTTGTGCAAGCAATAGAAAAATCTAGTAAATAATTCTAAAAACATTAAAACTATTAATGTTTGGATGAATTATGGTTCTATAAAATTTTAATATATAATTATGAATAATTTCTGATTATTTAAGTGTTTATATTCAAAATAAATAGTTGTCTTGATGTTTTAAAAGTCAAACAATGTGAATAGTCTCCAAAATTATTTTACGGATATTTAATGATAAAAAATATTTTATTAATTGATTTAAAAATAAAAAAACATATAATATGACAATAAGTATTATAAATGGAATATAATTCCATAAATAGTCCATTTATATTCCACATCTCATTTTTAAAATTACATTCAATAACTTTAATGTCTTAATATTTGCAAAACACAATTGATTTTTTCTCATACAAGGTGACTCAGTTTAATCATTCAGAATTCACTTACCTATTTTGTTTTTTTCACAAATTTATTTCCAAATATCTATAAATACTTAACTTAACACATCCTATAGGTCATAGTATCAACAAAATACCAATCCTAGAAGGTTTAAGGTGCAAGTCATAATAATATTTTTAAGGAGGAGGTATAATTCTTAACAGAATGCTTCAAAGTTTATTTCTTCTTCCACCTCCATAAAATTTATTATAACCATCATAATATAAAAAAATTAACTATCTTTAATATAATTAAAAGTTATTATTTTTTAAACCCTATTTTATATATCATTTCCATCCTATGTAAAATAAAAACATCTCTCATGTATACGTGTAAACTACCACCTCCACAAGACAATGCATTTCGTTTTTCTTCACTAGCTCACATATCTAGTTATAAATTTGGATTCAATTAATATATATTAAATTTATTAAATTATTATTATTTAAAAATATGATATTATCTACCTTATTAACCTCATCTATTAGAAAATGGAAAACTCACTCATGCGTACGTGCAGACTACGACCATAATGAGTGATACATTTTGTTTTCCATTACCGTATCACATTGATGGTCATAATGTTGTTTTTATTGAATAAATATAATATTTATTATATTATTATAATTTTTTAAATTAAAACTTTTATCCACATTTTTTCTATTAGAAATATTAAAATGTCGCTAATGCGTACGTGTAGACTACCACCTCCATAAATGGTGCATCTCATTTTTATTCATCATATAACATGGATGGTTATGAAATTATATTGAATGTATAAAGATGATAATTACATAATTTTTAAGGATATAGAGATTATGAAACCATGAACAATGTGCAAGTACAAAAACTAAAGAATTGAAACACACATGGGAGACGAGACATTTAACATGTAAATTTTTTTTTGTAACAAAGCACTATTAATAAATGGGTAATTATAAATTTTAATGTAATAATATATAGTAAAATAAATGTTAATGTTATTATGGTCTATATTTATAATATGTATAAATTTACTATACAGGAAGTTAGAACACGTTTGACTGAGAGGAAGTTCAAGGAAAGGTAATTTTGAACTCAATTTCTTTTCATTAGGTAATATCACTTATACATTGATTATGTTATACAAATACAATGTGTGTTATGTCATTTAATTTTTTTTTTAATTTTAATGTGGATTAAATTTTTTTCACATGATCACTTCATTGATTGATTCCTATGTAAAATGTTACAATATTTTTAATGGTTTCTTGGTGTCAATATCAATTCTGTGAGACATTTTTCTTGTTATACAACATGATTTATTTAATATTGTGTATCTAATTCCCCAATAATTTATTATAACATATTATTTCTTTTAAATCATTGGTTTTACATAATCATATTATGATCTTGCATTCAATGGCTTTTTGATTCAATCATTACCGAAGTTGTAAGAATTTATTGTCTCAAACTTCTTTCTTTGTGACATGATTTGAATAATGCACCTAAATTCATTTATATGGTGTAAGTAGTCCTTATTTTTAATTTAATATCATGAGTATATTTATACTCATGTTATTTTAGTTCTTTCTTACGTCCTTTAATTCAATTCAATTTTTTATTTTAAAATCCGTTAGGGGTTTTTTTATAAATACTTACTTTGATGGTTTTGAAGTATTTTACAAAACTCTTTCTCATCTATGTACATGTTCTTAAAATTTTTTTATTTAAGTTTATATATATAATTAAATATTTGATAAAGTAAATTTCATAAACCATTTATTTTATATATAAATTAGTAAAAATTAATATTTTCAAATTTATTCCGTATGACACACTTTTGACTCTCTTTAAAAATGTTTAAAAGTAATTTATTTTTATCTTATAATGCCTAAACATATATTATTTACATAACATACTTTAGTAATTATGAAATTTATTTTCTCATTTTTTATTTTTTTTCTAATAAAATATTATTCCTTTTATTATATGAAATTGTATATTTTAAAAGGTTTACCAAAATTAAAAGGATATTTATTCTTATTTTCAAAAGTATATTTCAAATGGTTTTAATGTGTTTTTCACCTATATCCACATAATTTAATTATTCTTATGCTCCAATTAGAATATTTTCTAATTAATTCATCCTAATTCTTTATATAGATGGATTTTAATGACATTTGAACAATATTATTTTGAAACCCATTTCTTTTACCCAAGCTAATCTTGTTATGAAGGAATAGTTAATGTTTTTATATTTTTATAAGGAAAATATAAATATATTAAGTGTTTTAAAATATTATGGTTATTTTATAATGTTTATTCTGATGGGTGGGTTTAATTTAGCCCTCCAATTCATTGGTTAATGATATGTTATCTAAAGGACACATGTTGGAATATTTCATGTTGGTTATTTTTTTTGAAAGAGTGATTGTAATTGTGATTATATTAGTGATATGAAAATGATGTGCTATGATACCTACATGTTTTTATATACATTCTATGATTAATAATGGAAATAATTTCATATTAAAATGGGTTTCGGGTTGAATTTATATTTAGGATATTCGAATGGTGATTTTTTTAAGAAAAACTTTTTCATTCAGGAATTCTTATATTTTACCAAGTAATGATTATGATTATTATTTATTTATTTACTATCGAATTTATATATATAATTTTTAATCTTAGAAGATTAAATTTATCTATTTTTTTATGGGTATACATATATTATGTTATATCCAAGAACTTTTATTATGTTCTCACACCCATATAATCTTCTTATGATCACTTATGATCTCTTATATTCTTCAATTATTAATGACTATGTTTAACCTCATTGTGAATTTAAGACCACCGTTATTATTTTTACATTTCTCTAGGTTTTGGATAAAATTATTATTTAGGATATTTCTATAAGGGTATCTTATTTGGAGAATTTTTTGAGAGATGCTGAAGTCCTTCTATGGAATAAGAAAATATAGTTATAATGGGAAAAATTCCTATTTGATGAGAAATATATGGGTTTTGATACATAATTTTATTCCTAATTTTTAAACAAAATATACAACTAATATGACATTTCTATGTAATTGATTCCATTTTGGATATTATTTTTTAAATTATATGTTGTTATGTTTGGAGCACTTTAATTGGCATCGAAGCCAATATGAAATTTTTTTTAGCACCAGATCCAGGTGTATGGGTCTGGAGCATTATAGTTGGTTGTGAAGAAAGGGTTTATATAAATTTAGTGATTTTAAAATTATTATATAAGGATAATTTAAGAGTTTTGGATACCATTTTGTGTTGATAAGTTTAATATTGACCATAAGTTAAAATTTATACTTTGGGATACATTTATTGGTTTTTAATAGATGATTGAGATATATGTTACCATTATGTTTAACATGTAATTTAGTATGAATACTAATTGGGAACATTTTTCTTGGGGACATATTTTTAAAGGAACACATAACCTAAGGGTTAAAATGATCCCAAATATTGAGGAAATTTTGGTTATTTGTATTAATTGTTATCATATTTTTGGGAGAATTGTATGATTATGGTGAATGGAAAATTGTGGACTAATATGAGATTTTATGTCAAAGTTATTGATATTATTTGAAGAATAAATTTTGAGTTAAACATTAGAAGCATATATTAAATGGTATCAATAATTGGGATAAGTTATTTGTCAAGAAGGTGATATTTTGGAGATATTTATTGAAGAATAAAGAATTGAGGTATGAATGACTGTTAAAGTTAGTAAGTAATATAATTAAATGTTAATTAATGCTATTTTTGGTAAAGTGTACTAAATTTTAATATTGTTTTATTTCATATATATTTATATTATTTTAGGGGAGTATATTTTTGATAATATATGATTATGAAATAAATATTTTTGTTATTTGATTTTATGAGAAATTAATGATGTTTTTAGATAAATGTTAAGTTGACTTGAAAAAACTTGTGATCATATAAATTTATATTTTGGGTTTTGAATTTGTTCATGCATATTTTGAAGAGTTTAAGGTTAATTATTTATGGAATAATTGAAGCTTAAATTTGGGTGTTTTCATTGAGGTTTTGGATATTAATGTATTATTTCTTCATATGATGGTTATTTATATTATGTATTATCATACTTTGGGTTAACCATTTGTCTTTTGGTAAATGGATTAAAATAGGAGGAATAATTTTTCAACCTTTTTGGATATTTGGATTCATTAAAATCTAATTTTATTGATCCAAGTATGAAAAAGTGAACATGGTTTTTATCATTTAGAATATGAGAAAAAAACATACATGGAACACACCTAGAAGCACAAAAAAAGATGAAATTGTGCTTATTTAATGGATATAAATCAAGTAAGTATATTTTATCAAATAATATATCTTAGTGCTAAAATAAGTAATTATAAAAAGGAAGATAAATCTAATGATTCTTTTTAAAAAAATATCACTAATTTATCATGGTACTCTTTTAAAAATTAATTCACTATAATGATTCTCATTATTTTATATGCATGGTTTAATAAATATATTGTAAATGATACGTTCCCTAGTCAAAAACATAGATATTAAAAGTTATTCTAAAAATTTAATGCAACTGATTTGGATTAAAAAATAATTTATGACCCCTTATGAATATTTATATTCCACTCCACAATTTTCTATTTTCCAGTGTTTTATGTTTCAATTGTTATGGATCCATTTTTTTGAAGTCCAATTACAATCATTATTACTAATTATAAATTTTTTATAATACTTTTTACCTCATACATGAGATAAAAAATGTGATGACACAATTTCTTTAATGGGGGAGAATATAACACCCCATGATTTAAGAATGCATTACTTTAATAAAATATCTTACTGAATGCCATGTGATATGCACAACACCATACTAAAGTGAATAATAATTTCTTTAAAATGAAATGTAAACATCAATAAATTATGAATATAGAATGTGAAAGCAAATAAATTCAAACACACTGTTAATTGATATGATATAAGGTTATGAACATGTAATGCTTAAATGATGAATTTTTATATAAAATCATTTTTTTCTTTATATTTTGTATTTTCATTTTAAAGCAAAATTTCTTAGTTTTATAATTTTAAATTGATAAAATGGACTTAATTTTTGACATCAGAATGTAAAAATAATCTTTATATTTCTTTTGAATTTTTAGAAGTATTTTTTTAGGTGAATAATGAAAAATATCGATTTTACAAATATTATCATTTTAATGACATTATCAGGATATTAGAATGACTTGGAAGTTTATGAAACATTTATGAAGTCTTCCTTATATTATTTATTTTCATTTAAAAGTAAATTCAAATATTTAATAATTTGAAATTGATTAAATGGAATTCATTTTTAATATGAGATAATAAAAAAATGCTTGAGATAATATTTGTGGGATTTTTCAGAAATAGTTGATTTTTTTTGTGAATAGTGAAAAATATCATTTTTATAAATACTTTTAAATTTATGAAATTATCATCATATACTAATGAATTTATAGGATATTAAAACTTTTTATATCTAAATACATAATTAATAAGTAATATAATCTATTGAAAATTTTAATTTTGAACATAACAATCAATTTTTTACTTTTAAGAAATCAAATTACTATTTTTATTCAAATAAAAACTATTTTTTGTTTTTTTATTTAAATAAAGTATTCAAACATTTCATTTTAGTTTTGTTTTTAAATAGTAAAATATGTATCATTTAATTAACTATAATCTGATTAATTAAATAGAATCAACATTATAGATGATATTTTTATAAAATCATTTTTATTCTTAAAAGTAAATTTTTCTAAAAACTATTTTTCATTGAGTAAGGGATAATTGTATTAAAATTATTATTTACCACTTTTATAAATATAATCTTAGAAAATTCATTCTATAATTAGAATGAAAATATAATTTTTTTTAATATGGTCTATTTCTAATTTTAGTAATAATGAATAGTTAACATGTACATATTAGTCACCATAGTAAATGTTTAAATAAGAAAATTATGAGGTTAAACTAAGAGATAATGTTACAAATAACTCTAAAACATGTCTAACTTTGATTGTATGAGTACATTTTAACCGTATATTATCTCATCTTGAAAATTTTCCAATTGGTGATGCTTTCTTTGATTATAACATAGCTTTTATATTAAAAAATTAATATAAAAAATTTCACTCTCACACTTCCGAGTGGGTGAACTCCAAAGGGGGAAGGGTGAAATGAAACCTATATACTATCTATCGATCCCCAAGGATTTCTAACATAGGACATACGGGTGACCTACTACATGAATATCACTATAGTGGGATTGGTCATATTGTGTAGTACAACAGGCGGGCGATACAGGGGGTGCCATGAAAGCATCACTAGGTGTGTGGATCAAAAGATAGATGAGTGTGATGAAACCTATCATCTATCCTTATTCTCACATAGTTCTCAAATATTGGATGGAGGGGTTCCATGAAATAGTGCATCAGAGGTCAGCACAATAAAAAAAATTCTTAAAAGGCCCCACAAATTTCATACTGGTAACATGGTGGTATGATTACTGGTAGTGTGGGGGGTGAAGGTTAATATTAGTGACACAAAATGACATTGGATCCTCATTCCAAGGGAAAACATGTATTCGTCCTTCAAGCCACTGGGCCTTCGTGCCACCCATGTTCTGAGGACTCTATGCCCCTAGGACTTCAGGGCATGTATTGTAATAAAATATGTCTAACATGTTATTTTCATTCCTTATGGGTAGGGATGAGGATTGACACATTGGGGTGTCTGGGTGTGTGTGTTATTTGGTTTGTTTTAATTATCTCAATATTATATAAAGAAATTATTAAAAATATCATTCCCACTTACATAATACTTTTTCATGATAAATATAAAAATAAAAATTATTTATAAATGGTTTACAATCATAATGTAGATGTTGAATAAATTGAATTCATATTGGTATTTAATTTTAAAATTTAAATTATTGACTAATTATCTAAAATTGATATACAATGTTGAAAAAATTCTTGTGCAAGCAGTAGAGAAATTATGTAAATAATTATAAAGACATTAAAAGTGATAAGTTTTGGAGGTATTATGGTTATCCATGAATCTTATAGATAATTATTTTGGATACTTAATTATGTATTTTTTATATTCACAATCCATTTATATGCTGATGTTTTAAAATTCAAATTATGTGAATAGTCACAAAAATGACTTTAAAGATATTTAATGATAAATCATAATTCATTAATTGATTTAAATATCATAAAATTATTATAAGATGAAAAGAGGGATTATATATGGAGATAATACAATAAATTCCCTATTTATGTTCCCCTATAAAATTTTAAGATCAGTTTAATGACCATTAAATAATTAATATTTATGAAAACACCAATAATTTTTCCCATAAAAAGAGACCCAATCTAACCATTATAATGTCCCTTGTGACTTTAGTTTTTTTTCTTCAAAAATAAAACCAAATAATTCTCCAAAATCTATAAAACAATTTCCTAGAGGTTCATTTCTCTCTAAAATACCAATCCTAGAAGTCTTATGGTGTAAACCAAAGGAAGATATCCAAGGAGGATGTATATGTCTTTACTGAATTCTTTTAAGTTTATATCTTCTTCCACCTCTTTGAAATCTAACAAAACCTTATGAATATAATTATATAATTATCATTAATATATTTAAATTTTATTATTTTTATGGAATAAATATTTTATACAACATTTCTATCCCATGGGAAATGAAAATATCACTTGTGCATATGAACGAATTAACTCATGCACGAAGTAGTGTGTTTCATTTTTCATCATAGCCTCATATGGATGGTGATAAAGAAATATTTAATTAGTATATATGATATATATGATGTAATTATTAATTTTCAAATATTTTTTATTTTCTACCTTCTTATCCTCCCATTCATTGGAAAATTGAAACGTCACTCATGCATACGTGCAGACTACCGCCTCATTAAACAACACATTTTATTTTCCCTTTCCAGATCACATGGATGGTCATAAAAAATAATTTAATTAATAAATATTATATTTTTATATTTTTATGATTATATATATATATATAAATATATATATACCTTATTTACTTTTCAACCATTATAAAAATGAAAATGTAGCTCATGCATATGTACATACTACTACCTCTATGAATGACATATATCATTTTTCATCATGTCATTACATATAGGGTTCTAAAATTTTATTTAATGTATAAATATTATAATTATAACATGTTTATTATTTTTGAGTTTATGAAAACCTGAATATTTTTCACATATTAAAACCACTGAAACAAAACATGTTTTGGAAATAGGACTATTAACACATAAACATAATTTTCAACAAAGAAATGTTAATAAAGGGGTAATTGTAAATTATAAATGAAAGATATATAAAAATATATGTATGAATATAATAATATATAGTTATAATATTTTGTAATTTAGTATACTTGAGGTTATAATGTGTTTGACCATGTGGAATTCTGAGTTAAGGGCATTTTTAACTCAATGTATTTTCATTGTGTTATACCACTTCATTATTTATTACATTATGACAAGATTATATTTTTTGTGACCTATTATTATTTTATGTTGTTGTTATACTTCTTTTTGTATTTTAATTTGTTTCACATAATCAATCAATTAATTTATTCCTATGTCAAATGATACGGTCTTTTTAAGGGATTCTTGGTTTCAATTTAAATTCTTTAAGACATGTTTCATATTATACACCATGCTTTCTTTTATACTATTTACTTACTTCACCATGAATTTATTTTGAAATATTATTTCATTTAAATAATTTGTTTTAAATAATCATTTTAACTTCATTTCTTTAGTGGCCCTTTAATTCAAGCATTACCAATGTTGTAATTGTTTCTCGTCTCAAACATCCTTCTTTATAAAATGTTTTAATTTACGCACCAATATTTATTTATATAGTGTATATACTTCCTCCATGGAAAATATGATCATGAATAAATTTATAATCATAATATATTATATTCCATATCAGGTTATTCCATTTAAATTCATTTTTTATTTTAAAACCCATAAGGGGTTTTATTATAAATCATTATATTAATTTTTTTGAAGTAGTTTACCAAAATATATACACTCTATATCTATTTTCATGAAATGTTTTTATTTAGGTTTTTATATATACTTATTTTTTTTGATAAATAACTTTTCTTATACCATAAAATTTCAATAAAAATGAATAAAATTAATAAAATGAATAAAATGAATAAAATAAATAAAATGAATCTTTTAATTTTTTTTGTATGATTTTCTTTTGAATCTCTTTTTAAAAGTTTGAAAATGACATTTTTTTAACTTATAAAAAATTAATATACATTCCTGTTATAATGTAATTTCTTCATTGTTAACTTTATTTTCCATGTTTTTATGGTTTTTATATAAAATCATTTTACTTTTGTTTTATGAATTTTTCTAAAGGGTTTCCAAAAAAATGATATTTTTTCTTATTTTCCAAATGATATTTTAAATTATTTTTAAAGGTGTTATCACCTTTTAGAAAATATATTAATGATTCTTATATTTCAATGATATTATTTTTTAATCATTCTATCCACATTAATTATTTGGATGTATCATGATTATTTTTAAGTAAATTTTCATGAAACCGTTTCTTTTCATATCCATTAATTATGTTATGAAGGACTGATAAATGATTTTCATAGTTTTATTATCGAAAGAGAAAGATATTTTTTTTCAAAAAAAATATGGTTCTTGGAAAATTTTTATATTTATTGTTGGGATAGATATATAACTTTAATGAATTAGGTAATGATATTTTCACTATAGGAAACAAGTTGGAATTAATAATGTAGGTTACTAAATTTATAAAAGTGAATGTAAGTGTGATTGTAAGAGTGATACAAAGATGATGCCCAAATTAGCTATATATGTTTCTATACATTCAACAATTCTTAATGAAAATGTTTTTATAAGAAAATGGGTTTGTGATTTAATGTATTTTTATGATCGTTCGAAGGTGAAAAGTTTGTTTTCAATGAAAATATTTTTCTTTCATGAGTTCTTATGCTTTCCAAAGTAATCTTCAGGATTATTCTTTTATGCTTTCTTAAGAGACTACTTTAATTAATTATTTAGATAATAAGTTGAAATGAATCTATTTTTAAGGTAATGATATATTATTCTATATCTAATATCTTCTATTATGTTATCATACTCATATGTTCTTCATGTGATTTCTTATGATATTCAATTGTTAATGAATATGTTTAACCATTTGGTGTGTTTGAGATCACCCTTCTTATTTTTCAATTTCCCAAGGTTATGAAGAAAAAAATTTCATATAATAATTCATAAAGGGTATCACTTATAGTTTATTTTATGGGATATGTTTAAGACATACTATGGTATTAGAAAATATGGGTATAAAGGGAAATATTTTGATTTTATGAGAAATAGATGGGTTTTATTATGTAATGGTTTTCCTAATTCTCTATAACCTAAACCAAAAATCTCTTGGGTATGTAAGAAATTGATTTTTGGTTATTGGTTTTTTATGATTTGTTTTTTATGTTTAGATCACTTCAATTGGAATGGAAGATAATATATAAAAATATATATTTTAGTACTAGATTCATGTGAACGGGTATGAGGTGATATAGAATCTATAAAATAATGGGTGTAGATATCTTTATAGGTTAAGAAGTTATCAAATGAGGATAATTTATTATTTATTGGGAAAATTATGGGTTGATAAGTACAATGTCGGTCATAAGTTTAAAGGTATAGATACCCTTTTGAGGTTTTATGTGATGGAAGTTTAAGATGATTAAGGATACTTTGGGAGATGTTTTTTTGGGTTTTAATAGATGATTGATGTTTATGTGACCATTATTTTTAACATGTGATTTTGTGTTAAAGAAACTTGGGAATAATGTTATTGGGGATACATGTTTAAAGAAAAAAATGACCTATAGGGTTAACACGTTCCTTGATATTGAATTAATTATGGTTATTTGAGTGATATCATGTTTTTGGTAACATTATAGGATTAAGGTGAATTGAAAATTATGGTCTAATATGATTTTTTTTCAAATTACTTTAGGTTATTTGAAGAATAAATATTCAGATAACCTTTGGAAACATATGTTAATTTTCATCAATAATCTTGATAAGTGATTTGTGATAAGGTGATATTATTAGAGTTATTTATTGAATAATTCATAATTGAGATATATATGGACCTTAATGTTAGTACATAATAAAATTAAAAGTCTACTCATTCTATTTTTAGTGAATTATATATCATTTTCTTGTTTTATTTCATGGAAATTAAGATAATTTTGGGAATTAATATTTTTTAGAATATATGACCAGGACATAAATTTTTTGTATGTGACATTATAAGTGATCATCGTTGTTTGAAGATAAATATTAATTTGATATTGGATGAATATGTGTTCTAATTTTTTTGATTTTGAGTTTGGAAAATAGAAATAGATATTTTGAAGATTTATATGATTAACTATTTATGGAATAATTTATGTTGAACTTTGGGTGTCATTTTTGTGTTTTTTGAGATTAGTGTATTAATTTTCACATGAATGTTATTCATATATAGTATCATCTTATATTGAGCTAACAATTTTTCGTAAATAGATAAAAACAATAATAACATCTTTTCATGATTTTTTGGATATTAAAATCAATTAAAAGTTAATTTTAGTTCTCTAGGAATGAAAAAATCATTATAGTAATTTTTTATTTAGAATATGAGAATGATGAAAATATGGAAAACAACATGAATCACAACTAATTGATGAAATTGTGTTAATAGAATAGAAAAAATTAAAGTAATTATATTTTTTCATATTCTGTATCTCATTGGTAAAATAAGTCGATAGGAAATTGAAAGATAAATATAATTATTATTATATGGAAAATATTTCTTAGCTACCATAGTATACTTTTCGAAACACATTCACTATAACAAGTAATATTATGGTAAATTCATGGTTTAAGAAATATATAGGAAATTGTATATTACCTAGTATAAACATATAAATTAAATTTATTCTCAGATGGAAATATAATTAATTTGTATTAAAAGGTATTTCTTTATAATTATTTATATTTATCTTCCACTATAAATCTATTCCTTTATCTTATATTTAAGGTTCCAATATAAGGGATCTTTTTAATGGGTTTTGAAGTCCTCTTACACTCTTTTTAATTAATTATAATTTTTTTTAAACTCTTATATATCATACATATGATAAATATTTAAAGGATTAAATTTCTTTATGTGGAAGAATGTAACACTACAGGATTTTGGAATGCATTGCTTTAAGTAAATATCTTGTTGAGTAGCATGTGATATAAAAAACCATATTAAAGTGAATAATAATTTATTAAAAATGAAATGTAAATATCAATACATTATGAATATAAAATTTTCATAAAATTAAATGAAAAATACTTTGTAATTTTTATGATATAAAGTTAATATCACTTAATGTTTAAAACAAACATTTTTTATAAAAGAATATTTTCTTAATATATTCTATTTTCATTTAAAAGTCAAAATTATTAATTTTAGAATTTAAAATTTATAAAATGGAATTATATTTTTAAATAATCATTTCAAAATAATATTAATATAATTTTTTGGGTATTTTTTATAAAGAATTTAATTTGGGGTGAATAGTGAAAATACCGAGTTTACAAATACTATCACTTTTATGACATTATCATGATATAATAATGAATCAAATTTTTTTTAAAACATTATTATAGAAGAAATATATTTTTAATAATTAATATAATTAACGTGAAAACATAAATCTAAACATTGAAATATATATTTGCTATTTTTGGAATTCTAAGAAATGTTTTTATTCAAATAGAAATTATTTTAGAGGTTTTTATTTTAATCAAGTATTCATAGGGTTACTTTAGGTATTGAATTGATTTTGAAATTATAATAAGACACCTTTAATTAACCATAATATAATTAATTTCATAGGAATCAACATTTTACATCATTTTTGTTAAAAATCATTTTTATGTTTAAATTGAAAAATTGTTTTCCATTGCATTATGTGTAATTTTTTTAAACTTTATTTTTACCACTTCTGAAAATTAAATATTATAAAATTTATTTAATATTTCTAATCATAGTATCATATTGTTTTAATAGGATTTATTTCATCATTTTCTCATAATGAAATGATACCATGGTAAAAAATACTCATGATGGTAACAGGTTAAATGGGTTAATGAGGGCGTTAAATTATGATATAAGGTCACAAATACCTCTAACAATTGTGTAAAATTAATTATATGAGAGTATTTAGGTCCTAAATTATACCATATTATAAAATTGGTCTATTTTGTTCATCTTTCCTTTATTGTTACATTTCCTTTTATATTATAAACTAATATAAACCAAAATGTAAATGTAAACCACTTTAAAATTTTTCATGATGATGTGGAGGGTAAAATACTATATGAATAGTTAAAGATTATAATATTTATTATTGAAAAATTAAAATCATGTTGGTAAATTATTTTTTAATTTTAAAGTATAATATAATTATTCAAAATGTTATCCCAATATCGACAAAATGCTTTTGCAAGCAGTAGAGAAAGGAAGTAAATAATTCTAAAGATATCAAAAAATTTATGATTAGGACTAATTATGATGCTCCAAATTTTTTATATAACTATGAATGATAAGTGATGATTTAACTTTTTATATTTTAACTCCATTGTTATCTTGATGTTTTAAAACTCATATTATGTGAATATTCTCAAAAATGACTTTAAGGATATTTAATGGAACAAAATATTTAATTAATTTATTTAAAAATAATAAGAATATTATAATGGTAAAATAGTGATTATAAAAGGTCGATAATTCCATACAATTTCCATTTATGTTCCACTTAGTAATTTTAAAATTACATTCAAGGCCCTTATAGACAAAATATTTATGAAAACACCATTGATTTCTTTCTATAAAAAGAGACTCAATATAACCTTTCCAAAGTCACATGGGATTTTGGGGTTTCTCTCAAATCTCATAAAATATTCTTTTACATACTTCCCATACAATTTACTAGAGGCCATGGTCTCACCAAAAGGAAAATCCGAGATGGATTAAGGTGCAATCTAAAGGAAGATATCCAAGGAGGGGGTATAAGTATTAACCAAATTCTTTCAAGTTTATTAATTATTCTACCTTATTGAATATATTATAAATATATTAATATAATAAAATCAGTATATTTAACATAACTAAATTTTATTATGTTGATGAAATAACTATTTTCTGCATCATTTACCCTATGGAAAATGAAAACATCACTCGTGTGTACATGCAGAATATTGCCTCCAAAAAGTGATGAATTTTGTTTTTCATCACCACCTCACATGGATGGTTAAAAATATATATTTAAGGAATATGTATTCTATTTAATAATTTTTAATAATTCTTTAAATATGATATATTTTCTACCTTCTTACCGTACATTCTGTTGTAAGATGAAAACATCGTGCACACGTACATGCAGATTATTTCCTCCGTGAATGAAGTATTTCATTTTTAATTACCATATCACATGGATGGTAATAAGTAGAGAATTAATTAATAAATATTAGAAATATTATATTATTATTATTACGAAAACATAAAAATTTATCTATCTTAATTTATTTTCATCAAATATAAAAATTAAAACATCGCTCATGCGTATGTGTAGACTTCCACCTCCATGAACGACATATCACATTTTTCATCATTTCCATACATGGATGATTCAAAATATAATGTAAAATTTATAAAAATGATAATTTTAAAATTTTTAATATCATATAGATTATGTAACTATGAATAATTCCAACATATTAAAATTTCCTAACCAAAGTATGCATGGGAAACATGACAATTAACAAATAATCATTATTTTTAACATTGAATTATTAATAAATATGTAATTATAAATTATAAAGGAAATAAATATAATAAGATGAGAATGAATATTGTTATTTAATAGATGTATAATATATATATATTTATAATAATTTAGGATAGAACTTGTTCAACCCAGCATAAATCCGATGTAAGGTAATTTTTAACTCAATTTCCTTTTATTATGTTATAAAAATTCTTTGTTGATAATGTTATTCAATGATTATGTGTGTTATGAACTTTTATTATTTATTGTTTATTTATAATTTTTATTACGACTTATATTTTGTATACATTATCTTTTTATTGATTGATTTCTATGGAAAATGTTAGGATCACTGTAAGGGTTTCTTTGTCTCAATTTCAATTCCTTGAGGAATATTTCAAGTTATACAACTTTATTTATTTTATATATTGTACATAGTACCCCAAGAATGTATTTTGAAATTTTATTTCATGTAAATAATGGTTTCTATAGAATCATATTAAATTCCATCATTCAATGGCATTTTTATCCAAGCATTACAAAAGCTGTAAGAGATTCTCATCTCAAACTTCTTTCTTTGAGACATGTTTTGATTAATGCACATATATTAATTTATAGAGTGTACATATTAAATATTTTACATATAATATCATGAATATCTTTATAATAATAGTATATTTTGTTCTTTATCATGTTCTTTATTTAAAAGGTATTTTTTATTTTGAAATCTATAAGAGGTTTTAATATAAATCATTACTTTACAAGTTTTCAATTATTTTATAAATTCCATGTTCTTAGAATTATTTTATTAAAATTTTTATCTATATTTACATGTTTGATAAATGAATTTTCTACTAATTTTTTATTTATTTACAAATTATTAAAAGGAATATTTTTAAGTGTTTTTTTATTTCTCACTTTCTACTATTCTTAGAAAATCATGAAAATAATATTTTAACTTATAATTTATAAACAAATATTCATTTCTCTAGATCCATTATTCATTAATTTTATTTTCAAAATTTTAAGGATTTGTAAAAAAAAATTGTTTTATTTTGTTTTATGAAATTTTAATTTTTTAAAGTGTTTCCAAAAGAAAAGTACATTTCATATTATTTTGAAAAGAAAATTTTAAATTATTTTTAAGAATTTTTTCACCTATATCAACATTATTTAATGATTATCATGATTTATTGGGGATATTTTAATGAATTGTTATCCTAAGGTGAACTTGTTTTACTTATATTACAGGTATATTCCATGTATTTAATATTAATAAAACTTACTATAATATACCATTCAATGGTCAACATGAATATAATGTAATAATGTCGTAGAGTATACATCAAATTGATAAGGTCATAATAGTTCCCCACTATGATGAGAACCATGAAGTTATAATAAGATATTATTAAATAATGGTTTGTATTTGAATAATGTACAATGATGGGGCACATTGTACATAGACTATCTTTTGTGAGTACTTGTAAAAGGATGATGTTTATTCTCATGAAATTTTCACTTGATAATCTCCAAGATAGGAGATTATGAAAATATACCCACCGCTAGGAATTATGTATGTTTTGGTTTCATCAAATATTCCAATCTATGAGCATGTGTGATAGTCATTAGATAATAATATTATCATTAATGCACATAATAACTCGCACACTCATTTCTATTGAAAAAATCCATGATGATATGGGTTTGCAGTGAGGTATGGTGTGTTGGATGCGTCATGATTGACATCAAATTAATGGATAAGTCTAGAAAGGATTTTTAACTTCAATATTTATGGAATCTTATATATCATATCTTTGATTAGAATAGAACCATCTCCCTAAATACCATGGCCATGTTGTAACGACATGTTTATTTTAGATATTCAAAGAAAGTAGTATCAAGAATATATATTGGTGACATAGACGTGAAACATCCATGATAAGATATGAAAAAATGTATTATATTACATAGTGAGAATGTGTTAGTGGTTTCTTTTGTTGCAACATTAATTTCTTTTCTTGGGTGCCTTGATCTATTTATAGATAGTAATCTAGGACTTCATAAAAACCCACCTAATGCCAATGAGAAATAATCCTTAAGGGTCACACACTAAGTGTTTTCGATGATATTGATTAAATTATATTTTTATTTAATTAATTAAATAAATATTTTTATCATGATAGAGGAATAATTTTATTTAGGTTTTAACGATTTAAAATATTTATTTATGAGTGAAATATGTTAATATTAATTTGGGTGTTAAATAAATATAGGAGGAGTTCAAATGTATGAATATTGGGTTTGGTGAAAAATTTTAATTAACAATAGTATTAAACAATATTTGTTATTATGAAAGTTAGATCATGCTACAAACTAATAATAATATTTATATTATTATGTGGAATGGGGTTTTATTAAAGGTTTTAATATTGTTTAAGGACCAAAACGTAATAAAAAGTTATTCTTAGCTAAACCCTCCTTTTATAAATATCCTGTTATGGGTACTGTGTAAGTAATAAAAAAAGATAGAATTTATACACATAATAAACTCCCTTTCACCTCCTCCATCTCTCTCCCAATCAAGAATGATAACATGAGAGAAATTTCTTCAAGACCAAAGAACAAGAAATCAAGAACGAACAATGTAAGATATAATATTAACTGCACTATCTCAAGGAGATCGAGTGGCGATGATCGAATATCATGGGAGAATGTGTGGATCACTTCTAGAGGGATTCTACCCTTATATCCTGACAAGAAAAATGAAGAAAATATCAAAACGTTCTTTTTAGATGATCGACACCGACTACAAAAAAATAAACCTAAGATGATATAATTGATTTATTCCCATAAAAATAAATTAATGATAAAATCAACATTCCATATTCACTATTAGGGTTCTAGAAAATTGAAATTAAAAGAAATTTTAGTTATCATATCACCACCGCATTCTTATGTTGTACCCAGATCATATAAGTGGAATCATAGAGGTTATATTTAAATCTATAATTATTTATTATTATTTTTATCTATGAACAATTCTGGTTATAATTTAATTTCATATTATTATTTCTTTAATCTGAATTGAATTAACATGCTTCAACATATTAATCATGTTCATTCAGTGTTTTATTTTAATAAAGGTCTAATAACATGTGAAGAATAATCGGAGAAGCCATTGAGAACTGCCAAATTTTTTAGTCGGTAAGATTGTGTTATATATTGTGTACTCAAAAGTACATTCCATGTACCCTAGTGCACTGCATCTAGATCCATGGAGGGATACGCAACACACCAAAAAATTACTACACATAGATAATTTATTAAAGACCATGTATAGACTAGTAAGGACAAGAAAACTGGTTGTCAGATTACACAGTGTGTATTGGTGTACACATTGTGTAGTCTACACAGGTTAGTTGCATTAATCAAACAATATTTGTCATCATTATACTTGGTAAAAACCATTTGATACTGAAAAACAATACCATGTATGATATACATGAAATATATGCATTTTACACTATGTGTAGTTCGTTAATTATTTCATCCACAATACATGCCAAAGTACCAGACGTACATCCTAGACACACATTATGTAGAATACATGGTGTGTATCTATAATGTACATGACATGTAGTTTGGCCAAGGTATATTCTGTAGACCCAGGCATGTACCCTTGAAACATAATAACTGTGATACATGGAATATAGTTAGTTAGTACATGTTGTGTAGTCTCCCATTAAAAGAAAGAAAATGTAGAAATTACATTATATAGAAAAATTGCAGCATTAAACCTCATTTTTTTTATTAGCACACCAATGTGTGTACATAAATTTAATAATGGTTTTAAATAATTTTAAATGCAAAATTAATTTATAGTAATAAATATTTCATTATTGGTTTTATTTTTTATTTTCCATTAATAACGTAAATTATGGGCATCTATAATTATGTTCACATGATCATTAAGATAAAATAGAATTAATTAATTGATTAATTAATTAATTCAAGCAAGTTCATCTGAATAATAAATAATGAATAATGAAAGGAATTCTAAAATATTAATTTTGTGTATTCATTACATGCATGACTGTTCATGTTCTTGACCAAGCCCTATGTATATGTTCGTATTTATTTAATTTAATTTATTAAAAGAGTTTTAAATTATTTAATAATAAAATAAATAATGGCCTATGAGTCACCCCGTCCTCTATTATTATATATGACCTATGTGTCCATGGGTATTTATGTAATCCACTTTACCCAATAATTTGGTTCCCCCACCTATATATGAGTAATAAATACTTGTAATTAAGTGATCATCCTAAGGTTCATGGTGGAAGTTCAAGAAGAAACCGCTATGATTCCAACTCAAGTGATACATAGGTGTACAAGTGGAATGTTGCAACTCATGCCAAGACTAAAAAATAGAGTTATTTCCCTAGGTCAAAGGTTGATTTAATGTCCTTTCATTAAATAAACCATTAGATAATCTCATGATTAGGTCATTTACATTATTTATTTATTTCTATCTTTGAATTATTTATTTTATTTATGCAATACTACAACCACATAAATAAATAAATTAATATGAAAAGATGGAATTAAAATAAATTTATTATACATAATTATTTTTTCCAACCTGGTTAATTATTTAAGGAAAACCCAATTAAATATTAACAATACATGTAAAGGGAAAAATAAGAAAAAAATATTCATAATAAATTAAAATCCCTCAATTAAATATTAAGTAAGAATAACACTTCCCGTATTTGATTGGGAATGAAACCATTAAACAATGCTTAATACATGGATAATGTCTAGACACTTACCTTTATTGAGGAGTTCTCATGGGGGTTTTGGGTTGACTTAACCAAACTTGTATTGAGTTTAATGACCAATGTATATTCAAGAAAAATATGGAGGAAAGTTTCGAGGAAATCCTAGTCAGGATTTTAAGATAGGGGAATCCACTCAATGGATCAATGAGCTACAAGCCTAACGTAGGAATGACCACCTAGTTAATTACTTTCTCATGGTTTCCATGGCCAAATTCCAGATCATTAAGAAAAGTAATGGGAATCCTCGTAACTAAAATTTCATTATAACTAGACATTCCATGTTCAATTGTAAGATCTATTAAGACATGATAAAATAATGGGATAATTAATAAAATAAATTACTTAATCATTTCTCACATAATGTTTAAGTATGAAAAATACTTATATTATAATCATTTAATTGTAAAATAAAATGAAAATTTTATCATCCACATTATCCCTATGATCAATATTGGAGAAAAAAAATATTCTAATTGGTAGTAACTTATAGAAATGCTACAAACACTTTTTGATTGTTTTTCATCCTAAACGAAAATCATACATGATAGAATACTCAGTTATGAATCCACTTGTTAAGGAGACAATTGATGAAAAAGACATATTATATGAGAAACACATGAATGATGTGGTTTACATTAAATATTTGATTCATTAATCTATATCCAATGTTCTTATAACGTCTCATGAAAACATGGATGCATATAGATTGCTTTATCATCTATGTGTCCTATATCAGGAGTGATCTATATAAGAACGATTTAAAATTTCCAAGTTTCTCTTTCAGAGATAACTTGAAGATCATTCCCCGGCTAGGCCTCATGTAGTCAAGATCATTAGAAACATTGAGCGCCTAGAGGCTCTAGGGTTTAAAATTCCTAAATAATTGGACACTAATCTCATTATGGAATAACTCCCTTAGAGATTCTCTAGTTTTATTGTGAATTTTAATATGAACAACATTGATAAGTATCTACTGGATCTTCTCACTCTTATTATTAAAGTGGATATGGATATGAAGCATGAAAATACTTCAATCCTTATGGAGAACAAGTGGAGAGGACAAGTGAAAATCCCAAAGTACAAGGATTGTACTCATATCCCTTTCAAAAGAGGAAGATTAAAGGAAAAGCATTGGAGCATGATGTTGTTTGCATTTCAAGTGGAAAGAAGGGCCACTAGATGAAAATTTGTACCCCGAAGAAGCAAGGGGATACTTTATGTATGTTTGTTATCAAGTGAAATTTTTCTATTTATAAAAATTTTGTATTAGATATTGATTCTTGTGATCATATAAGTATTCTAATACTAGAAACCAGTAGATTTAGAAGAATGGAATACGGGGAGGTAAATCTATGAGTATCCAATAGAGATAAACTTTTTACTATAGCTATCGGGGGCTACCACATCACATTTTCAACCAAAATGATCTTGTTATTAAAGGGTTTTTTATTATGTGCCATCAGTTACCAAAAAATTATTTCTATATCTAGTTTAGATACATATTCTTTTATTTTAAATTTTGTAAATAAAGGCTGATACTTTTATTAAGATATAATTTTTTATGTTATGACAAAATAAAATAATGATATTTATTTTTTGGGAAACACAATCCATCTAATGAAAATCAATAATGATACATCTTCACACGACTCATGCCACACCCAACTTTGGCATCACAAGATGAGTCAAGTAAACGAAAAACATTCGACTAATTTATAATAAGATGAATATTTAGATTCATTTGACCTAAAACAACTTGGTGTATGTCATGGATGTTTACAAGTAAAAATGAATAAAGCCTCATTTAGTAAAAAAGGTTAAAGGAAAAAATATCTTATAGAATTAGTTTATACAGGTGTATTTGGACCATTTGCTATAGGGGAAAGTGGTGGGTGATCATACTTCATTACTTGTACTGGCAATTTTAATAGATATAGATATCTCTACATAATGAGGTATAAGTCGGATTCCTTTGACATATTTAAGGAATACAATAATGAAGTAGATAACCAACTAGGTAAGAAGTTTAAAAAAATACACTTAGACTGTAATGGAGAATATATTAATCTGGACTTCATTGATTACCTATGGGAGTTTGGGATTTTATCTCAACTCACTCTTAATTATACTCCTCAGTGGAATAGTGTAAGTGAAAGGAGGAACCAGACCTTATTAAACATGGTGAGATAAATGATAATACGTATGAGTATTTCATTATCCTTATGGGGATAAAAATTAAAAAAATTATCATGTATTTTAAATCGAGTTCCAATTGAACAAAAAAATGGTATAACATACCGATTTTGAAATGGAAAGAAACCCATGTTGTTATACTTACATATATGGGGTTGTAAATAATTTTTGAGTGAATGTTCAGGAAACATGATTACACCCTAAGGCACAAAGTGTGTCTTTATAGGATATCCCAAAGAAAAAGGTGTACTACCTATAAAATACTTTAGATAAAAAGGTGATCATAAATAGATGACCCCCATTTATTGATAAGGATTTTATTTCTAAAAGAGATAGTGAGGGTTAGATAGACTTTGATGAAGTCCAATCTAAAGATCCACAAGATTTGGCACATAAAAAAAATTTACAAAGCCCTTTGGAAGATGAATTTGTTCTCAAGACACAAGTACTACATAAAATTGTTAGAGAGGATAGAGAACCAGAACGATATGGTGTTCTAGTCATCAAGTATGATGAATCAATATTAGTAGACAATAATTATTATTTAACTTATAAAAAAGAAGTACGTTGGATATATTTTTTCATGTGGAATGAATCTAGGAATTCAAAAAAGGATTCCATGTACCAAAAACAAGTATATATTTTTGGTAGATCAAATTGTAGAAGTAAAGAATATTAGTTAAAAATGGGTATTCAAGAAGAAACCGAACATGAAAGTACAAGTCACTACCTATAAGGAATGTCTTGTTGAAAATGGGTTTAAACAACATCAAGGAATTCACTATGATGAAACCTTTTAACCAATTTCAATGTTGAAATCCTTTATAATTCCACGTTCAATTATGACTTACCATGATAATGATATTTCCAAAATAGATGCCAAAAGAACCTTCTTTAATAGGAACCTTTAGGAAGATGTCTATATGAAATAACCCAAAGAGTTTGTGACTTAGACAGATTCCAACAAGATATAAAAATTGAAAAAAATCCATTTATGGATTAAAAAAAGCATCAAGGTCATGGAACATTAATTTTGATGAAGCCATAACAAAATTTGGTTTAAAAAATAATGAGTGTGAGCCTTTTGTCTACAAATGGTTTATTGGGAGTGTAGTCATTTTCATAATAGTATATGTTAATGACATAGTACCCATTGGAAATGAAATTCTAGTCCTACTATTTGTTAAGTAGTGTTTGAATAAATTATTACCTATAAAGGAATTATGATAGTAATCATATATTCTTGGGATCAAGATCCACCGTGATAGATCCAAGAGGTTGCTTGGCCTAAGTCAAAGTACATACATTAACAAGATACTGAAGCGAATCAGTATGGAACAATCCAAGAGGGAATTTTTTCTAGTTTCACATGGAATCCATATTTTTAGGAAAATGTGTCCTCAAAAAAATGAGTAAAGAAATAGAATTCAAAGGATTGTATATGAGATAGCTATTGGGTCTGACGAATATGATATGCTATGTACTAGGCGAGTTATTTCCTATGAATTAATTTTGGAAAGAAGATATCAAGATAATATAGGTTACCATTAGGTGATAGAATTTGAGACTATCCTTATGTAACTAAGGCATACTAAGGATTAGTTCCCATTTTATAAGGGATATGGGGAACTAGTCATCTTAGGATATGTAGATGCTAGTTTTCAATCTGATCAAAATGACATGAAGTCACAAATAGGATACATCTGTATTTTTAATGGAGGTTATCTGAGCTTGAAGTGATCAAACCAGGGTGTGGTCATATATTCTATAGTAGAGTCAAAGTATATTTTAGTTTCTAAGGTAGATAAATAAGTAGTTTGGATGTGTAGATTTGTCTAAGATATTGATGTGGTACCTAGTAGTATACATTCAATTACAACATATTGTGATAACACCACATTAGTGGATCTCTGAAAAGAACCAAGGTCACATCAGTAGAAAAAGAACATTCCTTGTAAGTATAATCTCTTTATGGATTTTTCTTAGAGAGGAAAAGTTTCATAGAGTAGTATTTCCACAAAATACAATGTGATGGACCCCTTCACTAAATCATTGACAAAATAAAAACATTATTTTCATGTGAGGTCTAATGGACTAAAAGATGTATGGAGTTGGATATAGTCCAAGTGGGATTTTTTTGGATTTGGAACAACTGTGTGTACTTGGATTAAATTCATATTCGATGCATTGAATATTAATAAAACTTTTTATTACATATTATTCATCGTGTTACATGATTCTAATGTAATAATGTCCAAGAGTATAAATATCCTTGATATGGTCATAATAGTTCTCCTTTATTATGATAACCTTATAGTGCTATGATGATATTATTAAATAATTTTCTATGGTTGGAGATCATAATATGATGGGACACATGGTACCTATACTATCAGGTGTGAGTGCTCGTAAGTGGATGATTCTTTTTCATATAAAGTTCACACTTAGTAATCTTCATGATGAGACATTTTGAGAACAGACCTACTAGAAGGAATTCCAATGTTTTGGTGTCATTGGATATTCATATATACGAGAATTTTTAATATTCCTTAGTCTTTATTATTACCATTAATGAATTTCATAACTCATTTATATATATTTTCTGAAAAAAAATTTGATGCCATATGTTTTCAGCGAGGTATGGTATGTTGGGTGCATCATGATTGACATACCATTAATGGATAACTGAATGATGTTTTTTCCCTTCTATATAGATTCTTACATCTCGTCCCTTTTATTAGAATAGAACTATTACCCTAAATTTCATGTTCATGGTGTAATGATGGGTTTATTTCAGATAATCAAATAAAGACGTATCGAGCATATAGGTTGGTGAAACTGATGTGAAACTTTCTTGAAGAGATATTAAAAAAGGAGATATATTAAATAGTGAGTTTTCATATGTGGTTTTCATCATTGAAACATTAAGATCTTTCTCTTGGGTTCCTTGACCAATTACTAGATAGTATTATTGGACATTAAGTAAGACTGCCTAATTCCAATGAGAAATAATCCTAGAGGGTCATAAACTATGTGTTTCAAATGATCTATATTAAATTATATTTGAAATTAAATAATTTAATTAATATTATTCTTAAGACCAAGGAATAAATTTATTTACATTTTATAAATTGAAAATATTTATTAACGAATGAAATATTTTAATATTTATTTAGGTATTTAATAGATGCAAGTGGAGTTTGAATGGAACAAGACCATGTCTAGTGATAAATCTTAAATAACAAGCTGGTGAGATAATATTTTTATTATGCAAGTTGGAACACACCAAAAAATAATAATAATAATTTTATTATTATATGTAATGGGGTTTCATTAAAGGTTTTAATACTATTTAATTTCTGACATGCAATAAACAAATATTCAAACTAAAACCATACCTATTTAAATATATAGTTATGTCTATTGTGTAGGTAATCAAAACAAATATAATTTTATCATACACCTAATTCTCTTTTGAATACTCTATCTTTATCCCACTCAAGAATGAAAATGCAAGGGATATTTCTTCAAGGTCCAAGAAGGATCATTCAAGAATGAACAATTTAGGATTTTATTCACTGTTATCGCACCTAGATATCATGTGGAATTTATATGATATTATTGGATCAGATGAGGATCAACGCTAGAGAGATTCTACCCTTGTATCATCAAAAGTAAAATGAAGTAAATCTGAAAGGGTCTTTTCAGATGATCAACATCAACTACAAATAAAGAAACCCAAAACAAGTTAATTTATTTCTTCCACTATATATAAATTAGTTATAAACCTAACATGAAAGATCATCTATTTGAGTTATAGTAAATTGAAATTAAAATAAATGTTAATTTTCATATCACCGTTGCATGCTTACACTACACTCGAAACCTATAGTTTGTTTTAATTATTCCACTTACTTTATTTATATTGATGACTTATGATGATATTTTAGGATAATTTTTATGAAACCTATTTATTTTCCCTGGGTTAATTATATTAGAAAAGAATGATAAATTGTGTTAATAGTTTTATAAGTAAAAGAGAAATATTTCACATGTTTTAAAAAATTATTGTTCTTGGAATTTTTTTTATGATGGGTGGGTATGATATAACCCTCTAATTCATTGGGAAATAATATGTAATCCTGTTGATATGTTCTGGAGTTGATCATTATGGTTATTCTATTTCTAAGATTAATTATAAAAGTGATATGAAGATGATATAATGAGATAATTAATTACTTTTCTATACTTTCTAAAATTCTTAATGGATATATTTTGATAAGAAAATTGGTTTCTGATTGGGGTAAGTTTATGATCTTCTAAAGGTGAAAAATCTTTTTTTTCAAACAAAATATTTTTCTTCCGTGAGTTCTTATGTTTTCCCATATAATCTTTATGATTATTATTTTATGATTTATTATAGGAATATTATATTTGAATTATTGATATAAGAATTTGAAACTTATCTTTGTTATGTTTTTGGGGTATTAATCTCCCATTTTATTTTGGGGAAATTGTATTCTATTCTCAAAACCATATGATCTTATTATTCAATCTTATGATATTCAATTATAATGATTATTTTTAACCTTACTGAGTATTTTAGAACACCATTCATAGCCTTCCATTTCTCAAGGTTATGAATAAAATTATTAATTTTCATATGTATAAAATGGTATCATGTGTAGAGAATTTTGGGGCAGTCTTTGAAGTTTTCCTATGGAATAATAAAATCTAGGTATAATTGGAAAAATTCATATTTGATGAGAAATAAATTGATTTTTTATGTAATGGTTATCCTAATTATCTAAAAATCAAATCCTAAAAGGATTTGGGTATGTAAGAGATTTTATTTTGGTTATTTTTTCAACTATGGTTGGTTATGTTTGGATCACTTCAGTTAGTATTAAATCCAATACGTAAAGAATATTTTTTAGCATCAGATCTTGGTTTATGGATCTAGGGTGCAATATTGGGTGTACATATCATATTGTGAGTATTCTTATTACCATACTAAAGACATGAATTCCATCTGAACTCTGTTTTAGTTTAGTGTTTCTATGAGTTTAGCTTTTCCTCACAAACCATGTATGATTGAGATTTCCAACACACCTTTTGTAAAATATTAGTTTCTTAATGGATTAGTATGAGATTATAATGTGATGGTTAGGGAATACAACCTTATAATTTTTTTAATAGAATTTTGTGTTATATGAATTTGATAAAATTTAAAAATGTTTTTTGTAATGTAATTTGGTTATCTAATGGATGTTTTAGTCTTTCGAATGTATACATGCGATTCAGATTGAGGCCTTGGGGTATTTAATGGATTGAATAGCTATTATTTATGGATTTTGAAGGGTTTTATTGTAAATAATATGGGTTTTATTTGTGAATTATTCTTGTGAATTCTTGTTCCTTACTATTTGACTCATTACTGATTTGTGTTCCATGAGTGGTGTTTTGACTCAATGTTTGGTGTTTAAAAATTAAAACTAGATAAATAGATTTCAAAATGGTCTCCAAATGATATTTGGAATGATTAAATAATGAGGCCTATTTGAATCTTTAAAAGGTTATTTTGGTGTTTTAATGATTAATATTTGTTTTTTAATGGGTATTTTGAAAATATATAACTAGTTTCACAATGAAAGGCCTCTTTGGAAAAAATTAAATGTTTTTATCAAATGAGATACACCCCTAATGGTTTCCCTATATATGGTTTGGTGATTATTATATTGTTAGATTAATTCATAGGGGTATCAAATTGGTAGGTGTATGAATATGGGATGAGGATATGTGATTTTGATGAGTTTATTATGTATGAAACATGAATTATATTCCATCATCTCCAATCTCTATAATCATGGGGATACTAAGAATCTTAGTGAGGGATTGATAGATGGTTTCTCTCTATTAATTATAAGACTAAATAGATACCATGTGGTATTAGAGTCTATGGGGGAGTTACACTGGTAAGGCTAGGTTAGAATAACCAGTTTTTATATACTAGCAAGAAATTGATAGGAAGAAAATTGGTTCCACATGAGTAAATCTATGATCACTTCCTGACAGGTTTAGAAATTTCCCATGATTATCTATCCTTTAATATTTTTCTTAAATATTGATAGATTTTATTGGTTCTAATTTTATTTTATGTTTCTTATAAAATTACACCATTACTATTATTTATTTATTTTAATATTTTCTTGGCACTTGATTTTTTCTATTACTACATGTCTTCTCGTATTGATTATGATTACTATTTTTAGTTGATATATAATTTGGTCTTTTTTGGAATTATTCATTGTACTTTTAGAGGTGGTATTAAAATAAAATTTTAAAAGATTATTTTATAAAAATGTTTTAAATATTCCTTTTGAGCTTGTTTTGTGTTTTTGAAACCATTTTCCAAAAAATCTCATGTGACTGTCTTAATTAAAGGGGTATAACCATATTTTAAAATATTGTATTTCAAACTAGTATTTAAGTTACATTTAAAAAAACAAATTCATGGAATCACTGGTGATTTCTTACTGGGATGTTATTCTCACACCATACTTTTGCTACTCATTATCGGTATACCTAAGCTGTTTTGTAGGTTTAGATTCAGTTCATGATCCCTCATGGAGTGTGTTGGTGTTGGCGAGGCACAGTGACCTTGAGGTCATATATAGATCATGTTAGGTATTCTGGTTCTCTTTTAATATCATCAATGTATCACCGATGTTGATCAGCTATATTCTAGATGTTTTGTCTATTCTTCTATAGTTTTACATAAATTTTGTGTTAGATGTTTGTCTACTATTATGCATCGTTTAGTTTGTCATTACATATTTTTATTTTTATTGGTATTTGTGTGGTCATCGAATATATAAACACACCATGATATAATTTTGGTAAAATTCCACTATGTGATATATATTATTTGTTGGGAAAAATTATTCACTTGAGTATATTTCTAATTTCCTAGCACTACTTTTCAGCATGAGGTTCTTAGGAAAACTATTCAGGTCATGTTACAGGACGACATGGGTGATCAGAGGGTGGATTGAGTTAATTAATAAATTGTTTTTAGAGAATAGGTTATTAAAAAGGTCTTATGTTCTTAAAGAAACCTATTTTATTGGGGTGAGTCTTATATATGGGGTTATGATTGTTAAAACTAAAGAGGTTAGTATGAGAGGAGTTTAGATACCTCTTTTTCTATATGAGCCTTATGTTTCCTTGGAGTTTCAAGTTATATGTTTTTAATTGTAAGATATAATATTTTATCTTTTATTTTTTTATTTAGATGGGTGGTGTTGAGATTATACTAGTTTTTATGGGACATTTTTAAGGTTCTCCATGTTTTAGGGGTAAAAAAATGGAAGAACCAAAGGCACATGATTGTTCTTCATAAGTTATAAAATCATACATATCCCATGTGAATGGTTATTTTAGACTTCTAGATTTATTTTCATATTTACTCCACAAAAATACAAAACATGTTTCTAAACTATGCATAGCCACTAACCCCTTTTTAAAATTACATTTTTATATATTTTATTTATAATTTCCATAGGTCATGGATGATTATTAATTTTTATGGATTAAGGATGATTTTTGTGATGTAGTCATATTATTTGGTTTCATTTTATTGAGATTTTGAAATTTAATGGTGATTTGAAATTGGAAAAGTAGGTCTTAAAATTCATAGAGGGGTCTTATTGACGTTTTGATGTTTCTTGATTGAAATTTGTTGGTGTTTTTAAGTGTAAATTTATATTTAGAGTAAATGTTATGTTTTAAATTTTTAATTTAGGATTTAAAAATTGAATTATGTCTTGGAATCCTGAAAATTACTTCTGATAAGCTTTTGGGGTTTTGAAATAATTTTGAATGTGAAGCTTAAAGATATTAAAACAAAGTGGTATATTTTTTAAATGATTTAAAGATGAATCATTTGAGTTTTTCTTCATGGTGATATATTTTAAGTGATTCTTGTGATTTATTTATTTCATGTGGTGTTATTTTAAATTGATATTTTTTTTATCTAGGTATGGCCTGAGTTTGGAAGGTTATTGATTGAGATTTATGTTTTACTTACTGTTTAGGGTATGCCTCATAGATTTTTCTCAAGTTTCCTTGGATATGGATTATTTTCTATTGCAGGTTCTTTATTGATCGAGTTACTGAATAAAGTTTTGGTTGGTTTTACATCCCTAGGTTTCTCCTTGGTTATTATATATAGTGTGAGATACTTTGAGGTTTTTCTTATTCTTTATAGGTGTGAATGGGTATTATGAGGGTCTTTTGTGGATATAGTTGTAGTGATATCTATTTTGGGATTTTTGAGCATGGGAGAAACCCTGGGAGTGTAATTTGGTTAACTGATATGATATTGAATGAGTTTAGACTATGAATTGGTGATATTTGGTGTCAATTTTGTTGTGATTACCATGATTTGTGTTCTGGGTATGCATTCCTAGTACACCCTTCTTTGTTATTTGACCCATGTTTAGAGCCCATGTTTTTTATGTGGAATTATCATGGTTTATTCCTCTCCTTTTATATTACTAGTTATAGGGTACTAGTGGGTGGATTAATTTTCCTTTTCTTGGGGATTTATGGAGTTCTCTTATGGTCATGTTTTCTCTCATGGGATTCTTGATGGTATGTGATCATTTAGAGAATGAGTTCACATTTATATAGGATAATGAACTTTCCTTGGTTAGATATTCCATATTGATTAATTATAGTTGGAGGTTTGGTTTTTGATTAAATAACTATTTAGTATACTTTCTTTAATGATCCACCATTCAAGAGGAATCCTTAATTGGTAGGGAGAAACACCATGGGTCTCATCATTTTGATGCTCTTTTTTGAGTGGTTGGGTATGAATAATGGATCAAATATATATGGGTAATGGAGGTTCTATCTGGTTTCAATAGAGTTTAGATACTGGGAAAAGATATGCATATTTATTTTAGTATAAATCCTTCTGGATTGTCTTTATTATTTTAAAATTCGATGAATTTATGGGGTCAAAAAGTATTGTGGTGAGGATAATTGTCACACCTCATCCTTTAATTATCATTTTAATTATTTTATGACATTTTTTAATTTTCTTTTAGTTGAGGTTGAATTTCAATGATTGTTTCTGAATTTAGAGTTTTGGTGTAGGGATAACGACTAGCACATTGTTATTAGAAATCATGTGGATACCCTTGTGAAGGCATAATGTATTTCTATAACCCACTTTTCATGATTGGTGTATAGTTTTGTAGACCATGAAACCAAACCATGTAGCTGTCCATGTGAGTCTAGTGAGGGGTGCATAATTAGTGCTCAATTTGGTAAATCGTTTGGTCAAACCATGTGACCTGTTGGGAAAAAATAAATCAAAGTTTCCCCTTAGTATGTTTTGGGTGTGGTTGGGTTTCTTGACAAAGCCAGCTGACCACAAATGAGGTTCATGTACCATAATTCATGAGCCATTTACAATGTTTGATGAATGGTAAGTGGAGTAGTAGGAATGGTACGCAAGTGAGATTCATGAAACGGAAAATTGTTAGTGGCAGAAGGCGGTGTGGTACGCGGATGGATTGTCATCTGTGTAGAAGATTTACCATGTAGGAACAAAGATGGTACACACACTATGTATGGAAAACAGTTCTCAGGTGTCTTGCAGTTCGTGGTGATAGAAGGATTGGTAAATGGTGAAGGATGGATTGAAAATTTGATAAATCTTGGATTAGTAGTTTTTGTGGATATCTTTTCTTATATAAGAGTTTCCAATCCTATTGATTAATGTGGAGATTGAACATCATTAGAAAGCATATTTTTTTTTGGGAATTCCTTGAAGTCTGAAAGTGGTTTCTACTAAAGGTGTTTTCAGGGATTATTAACTGGAAAAGAAAGTCGGGTATGCAGAGGAGGATGTCCGGTACGCGAAAGGAATTAACTCTGTAGACAGAAGATGAATCTCTGGTACACAGGAGGGAGTGTTCTGTAAGCGGTACACTATGGGGGAGCTCTACTATGATTAAGCGAAGGAAGTCCAGAAACAGATAATAGTTCACGGAAAGGAGGGGTTTCGCAGAGGAGGTTCACAAAATCGGTACGCGGCAGCGGTACGCGATCGTGAAGGCAGACGCACTCCATGGATGAAGGTAGGTTCATGGTAATAGCAGTGTTACACGAAGAAGGTTTCCCGCATACGAAACCCAGTACTCAGTACACGAGAGAGGAAGGTGGTTCATGATTTTCATAAGGAAGCTTGTAAAATCATCAAATCAGTTTGTGAAAGAATTTTCTGGTACCCAGAAGTACCCGAGAAGATGGACTTCATCTTTGAGTGAAAATGGAACTTCAACAGAGCATCTTCCAATAGTTGAGAATATAATAATTCATCAAAACGAAGGGACCTACACATCTGTAACCTATGTTTAACCTAAAATTCAATAAACTAGGATTCAATTCCTTTCCAAGAGTAGCGAGGGAAGAAAGAGGAAGACATAGACCCTTTCCACCAACAGTGATCCAGAGAAAGTGGCATAGGTAGTGACACTTGGGAACGCAGTGAGAAGACCTTAAACCTTATAAAGGCAGTGAGCTTGGGAATATAAGATCTAGCCTGAACATTGCAATCATTATTGGTTGCAAGCCTTAGTGAATTTGGTACATTGGCATATTGTTGTTGTATTATCCTTGTACATGGCCCAGTGAGGGTGAAACAAGTAAAAATAGTTGTGTCCTATGCATGATTTCATATCTATTTATATATTTCTACGAGAGGATGAGAGAATTGAGTTTTTTCTAAAAACGAAACAAGATCCAAAATTGGGAAAGTTATAATCTTTCACCCCCCGATTCACCCCCCTCTCAGGGTATTCAACCTAGTGGACCTAGCACGACTTAACAAGTTTTCTTAAAACATGATTTTTCAGAACCACCCATCATAAAATAAGACCCTAATTAAACTCCTCTCTTGCCTACTCAAATGAGATAAATGAATGTATCCCTAGATGCATCCCCTATTCTCTCTACCTTGGATTTTGGGGCTTTCCTCCCTTGGTTGTCAGTGTTACTCTTAAGGTGATTCTCTTTTCTTCTCTCTATTTCCATTTTCTCTTTCTTTCATACTCCACCTTACCTTGATCTCTTATTGGACAAACCCTAGGATTGGGGTGGAACCTAGTGTTATATTATTATTTATTTTAGGTTTTATGGATCATGTTTTAGGTTCTCTTATCCCCATATTAAAGAGTTTTGTTCTATTCTAAATTCATTTAAGGTAGGTGTTTCAATAGATTTACCTTTTACTTACACACCATGTATGCTGGAGCTTAAAAAACCATTTTCTATTATATTGTGGTTTTTTTAGAGATTTAGGACCAATTTATAAAGTGATGGTCAAATCATGTGATCTTAATATTTGGTTTTTAAGAAATTTGTGTGTGTCAGGTGTTTGATAAAATTTGAAAATGATTTTCCTATGGGAATTTCGTTACTGAAATGACGTTTTAGTATTTTGAATATATTCATGTGATTTAGATTGATTCATTGGTGTATTGGATGGGGTTTATTAAAAAAAATTAATTTTGAGGGGATTATCTTGTAAAACATATTCTTGTTAACTGTGGATTATGCTTGTGAATTCACATTCACTACTCCTCGACGATTTTTTGATAAGTGTACCATGGGTGGTGTTTTGCCTCAATGTTTTGTATTTAAAAATTAAAAGAGGAATAATTAATTTTTAAATAATATTAAAATGAAATTTATAAGGGGTAAATAATGGGGCCTATTTATCAATTTTAAAAGCGATTTTCAAATTTCAATAATATAGAAATGGTCTGTTGAAGGGGTTTCAAAAAGATATTACTAGTTCCCAAATGTGAGGTTCAGTTGGATCCTTTGGAATGGTTTTCTCAAATGATCTCCAACCAAATGAAATTCCCATATATTTTTGTGTAAATAAGATGTTATTTGATTAATTTAGAGGGTTATTAATTGGTAGGTTTATAGAGTTTGAATGTGAACAAGTGATTGTGATCATTTTATTATGATTGACACATGATTTATGAAACCTCACCTCTAGTCACTTTCATCATGGGAATCCTAATAATATTCTCTATGGATTGAGAGAAAGTTTATATCTAATCAAAATGACACTAACTAGATCCTTGATAGTATTGGATGCCAAAGGGGAGTTCCACCGATAAGGCTAGGTTAGAGAAACTGGTTAGTTATAGACTAAGAATGCTTTGATAGGTTGATAGATTGTTAAACTTAAGTATGTTTTGGATATCCTCATAATATGTTTAATAATTTTCATTTATTGTCTATCCTTTGGAATTTATTTTTTATTAAACTCTTGATACATTCTAATTTTACTAATTTTATGTTATGTTACTGCTATACATACACCATTATCTTGGTTTTCTATATATTAGTATTTTATTAGAACTTAACCTTTTTCATTCCTATATGTCTTCTTCTTTTTATTTAGTTCACCATCTTCAATTGATATCTCCTTTGGTATTTATTTGGGTTCCATCTGTGTATTTTTGGTGGTAGTTTTAAAAGATATGGTTAAAGGATTACTTCAAAATAAGGTTTTAAATGTTCCTTTAGATATTTTTACGGGTTTTTAAAATTATTTTGTGAAAAATCACATGAAATTTTTTTTATACAAAGTGGTAAACCCATTTTTGAAATATTTTCTTTCAAACTAGTATTTATGGTATGTATTGTATAATGGAACGGTATGAAGTATCTTGTAATTTCTTACTGGGCTATTATGCTCACAGCCTACTTATTACAGGAAGTGTCAGTATACCTGATCTCTTTTATAGGTTTAGATTCGGTTCTTGGTCACTCATAGAGTGAGTCAGTGTTGGATATAGATAGTGACCTTGTGGTTACATGGAAAACATGATAGGTACTTCAGTTTTTTTATTGTTGATGTATGATCCATGTCAGCCTCTGATGTTCATGATGGTGTATTTTTTATTCTATAGTTTTGCTTTTATTTTGACTTGGATGCATATGTGTTGTTATTCCTTGTTAGTTTTTTCATTGATTTTTTATTCTTATTATTTTGTGCGTGGTAATTGGGTTTATAGATTCACTAATCTAGAATTTTGTAATTATTATGTTGTATGATTTATATTATTTATCAGTTGAAATTGTTCCAATGAGTTTATTATTGATGCCCTAATACTAGTTGGCATCCTTGGGTGATGGGGAAAGCACTTAAGGTCATGTCACATGCCGACTCAGGTGCCTATTTTCTGGGTTTCCCATGTTGTTTCATGAATATGTATCTCTACCATTACAATATCGAGACAAAAATCCAGGAAGTAAACACATTTTGTAGTATGAGTTAAAATTAATTCACCTTGATAAAACTATCATTTCTTATTCTATTATAGAATTAGAACGTATATTTTGATACAATATGTTTGAAATAAATAGTAGAATATTTCACATTAATAATAAAATAGAAATTAATAATTAAAGAATTATAAATGTTTATTTCTCAGTGAACCAAAGTTAATAATTCCCATAAATGGAAATTTTACTATATTGTATTATTTGAGCCATAAAAATTACAAATGTTTCCACTAAACAAAACATTTTAAATCATTTTCACATTTATCCTCCAATTTTTTTCATGACCAAACTCAAATTAAATTTTTTATTTATTTGAAAAAGATGTCTTAATTTAAGATGGGATGTTTATAACTAATTTTTCAAAAATTTTAAAAATAAATCTATTTTGGAATACCCAAACCATATGAGAAAAAAATGATAAATAACATTGATTGAATTTTTTTAAGGTTGGTTTCATTTTTAATTAAAATAACATTGTTAATAGCACCATTATCGATGTTACTAACCCCCAAATAATTATTTATAAGTTATTTTTTACCCTATTCTTGAGAGTTATATTTTTTGATTGTGTTTATTAGAAAAAATTGTTTTATAACTTACTAATGTGACTCGAATGAGTATTTAAACTCTCAGTATATACTATAAGAATAATATAATTAGGAAGAAATTTAAACTGCTGCGAATTTTGAAATTTTATTTTTAAAGATTATTTATTTAAAATTAGGGGTGACTTTTAAAAAAACCACCACAAAATCTAGCACAATGGATAATTAATAAAAATTTATATATTTTTTAATGATTAATAATTAATAGTAAGTAATTAATAATTATTTTAAAATAATTATTTATTATTTATAATCATCTATTATTTCAAATTTTAATTAATTATTAATTATTAAATATTTATAACTATTATTTAGTAATTTTTCAAAACCTAAATAAATTATAAATTATAAATGATTTGTTAATTAATAATTATTTACTAATTCATAATTGTTAATTAATTATTATTTATATATGAAGATATATACATATAAACACATCCACACACAAACATATAAATGCATATATACATATATACATACAACCATGAATACATGTTTATATATATATTTTCGAATAGTTCTGGGATAAGGCTCTAAGGCTCAATCCCATTTATTAAAATAAAAAAGTATAACTTGGAGAAGGGGTCAGAAATGGAAGCACAACCATCAGAAAAAAATCCAAAAGATGACAAAATACACAAACATAAAATACCCAAATAATAACTAAACATAAAAATCAACAACACGGGTTTGGTTAGGACCCCACCAACCCCTCCCATGAGGGGATCTTCCCCATGGATTCCACCCATTATTCCAGGTATTCACTCTATTACATGGCTCATGACCTTCATGAAAAGTTGGTTTATCCATGTCCGCTGAACCTATTTCTATAGAGACCACTCCATGAAGATATCCCTGAATCTGATGACCAGTCCCAATTCCCATTGAACTTCTAGAATCCCTCTTCTTATTTACTACCTCCAAGAGAACCTCCTTGGATGACTCAGGCACTTTGAAAGGGTGGGAAGTGGCCATAAAAATTCCCCAAACCTCATCTCTTGAATCATGAACTTTATCAATAATATCCAGGGAAGCCTTTCTCTTCTCATTCGTCCTAGAACATTGTCTAGGTTTTGGACTAGTATATCATCCAACATCAACCTCCGAGTCAGGTGCACCACCAAGGAGACACCATCCACTCTAAAGGCTCTCAGTCTAAGCATCATTTGTATTCTCAAGGGAGTCCCTATGTTTATGACTCTAAACTACCAAATAATCCTCTTTATTTCCACCAAAAAACCTAGGAAAATCATTTTCTTGAGTCCCATGATGTTATACACCATTCATCAAGACATCCATACCTTCATCCATATTTAAATTTTTGGTTGTAACAAAAAGTGTGGAATTTTTAGGTCCAATTGTTATGTGAAAACCATTTGCACAACTAAGAGAGTGTATGTCTGTTGATTCCTCTACAATAACAAAATCATGATATCTACTTCATTTAGGCCGATCCACCAAAGAAGATAAAACCTTATGTTAATCATAAGGGGAGAATTCATCTTCCAGGATCTTGAAGATCATGTCAATTGCTCTAACCAAAGTGGTGTTATCTATCCCCAAAGTCAAAATAGAATATTTGGACAACCCTTTATCCTATATAGCATTAATCAATTACCTAACTTGAATTACATACATAGGATTTTATCATAAAGGTGCATAAACATCCAATTTATTCTTTCCATTATGTATCCTTGAATCAATCATTTTATCTTGAAGGAGATGCTGATTTGCAATTTCATGAACCATCGCCTCATCATCTGTTTTTTCTTCAACAACCAACCCATCTTCCAAAACCTCAACCCGTGATCTAACATCTTGTTTCCCATTGGGATATATTTATATCACAATAGATATTTCAGGCCAACTATAATTACTCATAGCATCCAAAGTATCATATCACTCCCTCTCATAAGAAGATTTTACCATGAGTGTAGGCCCTTATCTGACATGGGTATCAATAAGTGATATATTAAAATCTGATACCTAGAAAGGCATGCTGACTGTATTTGTATCCTCTGACTAGGTTTATGGAAAATACCATGTCTTAACGAGATCACTGGATTTCTCATTCCTCCTTCATGAAGCTATGATTTTTGAGAATTATCAAGACTTCCCTAAGTAGTGTATCTCGATATCATAGACTTTTTAAATCATCAATTTTTCTCGTGTCCTAAAATAGTGGGACTTTTTCATATTCAATATGTAATTTAATCTCATCACCATCTATAAAAAAAAGATCAATGTTGACTAAATTAGACTATAAGTCTATTTCTAGTAAGAAATGAGTGTCATGGTTGAATTTAGCCAACTCAGCTTCCCGGACTAATTTTATTATAATCTATATGGCCATTTTGATATCATATGTGATCTTAGGGTTCCAAATTACCCAATTAAACCCGTAAACTCTGACCCATAGTTGTAAAGAGGTTTTACATACCTCTTATAGATTGAAATTTTGATCCCAAAACCAGATGTGTGGAATACCTAGCTTAAGATTAATCAAACTAAAACCCATATCTATCATCTTTAGATCTTTATAATGGAAGATGATGTGATAAAATTATATCCCAAGGAGAATAACTTTAAATTTGTGAAACTCCCAATTTATGAAAGTCTCCCAATAGGTTCCCCGATTTTCCATGGGTTTTGAACCATTTTTCAAAAAAGTACACGTAATAATGGAATGATTATCAATTGCAAGATTTTCTGAGAAAGTATCTAGGTAAGCATTAACATGAGCCATAATTCCTTTCCACGGATGACCATTGGCGACAAACCATGCATATATATATATATATATATTTACATATACTTATTTATATTTATATATATTTTTATATATTTGTATATATTTATATGTATTTATATATATATATATACTCACATATATGTATATGTATATTTATATATATAAGTATATATATATATTATTGTATATATATATATATTAATTTTTAATTCATATATATATATATGTGCATATTTATTTATAATTTCTAGATATTTATATGTACTTATATAGAATTACATATGCTTACATATATATATATTTATGAATATTTGTATGTGTATATATGTGTGTATATATGTATATATATTAGGGGATATATATGTATTCATGTATGTATATTTATGTGCGTGTATGTGTGTGCGTATATTTATATATTTATTTTTATATATAGTTATATTTAATTACACACACATATATATGTGTGTGTGTGTGTGTGGTTGGAGACTTACTCAAGTGGTAAAGTCACCCTATAATCCTGCATCAGAACCAAGTTCAAATCTTAGTAGGGAAAAATATTTTTGGTAATGTAGTTGTATTATAGAACTGTAGGTTTGTAGGTATGGTATTAAGGTACTTTATAAACACTATTAATCATCTGAAATGAGATTTCAGACAACTAATTTGGTCCTTTGGGGCACAGGGCCTCTGGGCCATTAAAGACCTTCAAGCCATAGGGCCTCCTGGCTATCATCTAAAGGGTGGATGTTAAAGGAGAATTAAATTGGAATGCATGGTTGTGTGACTCATGAAGACACCAAAACAGGATAGATACAATGTTTTTGGGGTGGAATTTATGCATTTCTAGGAGAGAAACATCTCCGAAGTGTGATGGGTATACTGAAATCTATCTTATGGCCTTATACCCAAGCAATCTTCAATGAGGGATGGAAATATTCCCTACACCACAACAGATCCATTGTTTAGATGTGGTGTTTAATTACAGTTCACTAAACTACCACTAATAAAATTAACTGATTTCATGACCATTTTTTATGAACCACCACTAAATAATATGTTTTTATTAAAAAAAGACACATTTCCCCCATGCCCCTCCCTTCTCCCATGACCCTTCCCCCCTGTTCTCCCCTTCTCCCTAACCCCAAACACGATCCCCATCATGCTTCCCCCTTAACTAGTGCTCATGTATCTCATGAGCCCTGGGATCCTATGCCCCATCAATCCCTTTCCAGCACTACAGTTATAGCCCTCCCCCCGACCTGTATCCACCACCCTTTCCCTCACCCATGTCTTTTTCCTTGCCCGAGCCGTCTCCCTGCTGTTTCCTTTGCTCGATCCCACACTAGAGGTGATTTTATATAGGTTTTATTTCCCTCTTCCATTTCATTTAGAGTTTTAGTCTTCAAATATCTCTATCAATTTCGATAAACCTAAGGAAACGATTTCCCATTCCACATATGCTCTATGTTTTGATTTTGAATTTTTTGTTTTTAATTTTTTCATATGCATTTATTCTATGTGCTTGCAGTATGAATTACATAATGAATTTCCAAAATTTTATGAATTTTAGGTATGGTGTGTGTGGTCAATAATTGAGATAAAATTAAAGGAATTCTCAAGAAATAAATAAACATTTTCAGTTCCATTAATAAATTGTTGATTTTATTAGACTGTAAAATTAGAAACTAGAGGAAACCAAATAATTTTTATTTTAGAAAATGATAATGTTTAATTCTACTTGTATCTCATGATGATAATTATATTGTGAAAAATTCTATTGGACATGAATTACACATTCTACTTAAACTAAAACCATAATTTTTCAAGGACATGGTATTTAATAATTTAGAAAACACAATATGTTAAGTGTAAGATAATTTTATGTTTCATTATTTAATATGTTTTCCATGTATATTTTTGTATAATTTATTCAATAAATTGAAACTTTTGATCAATTTTTATTACTATATTCTTGATTTATTGGAAATTATGAACAAGGTTGAATTCCAATGAGAATGAATTGAAAGGCATGTCATTGTATTGTTAAATTCAAAATGTATTACCTGTCAAATGATTGATAAATTATGAATAAATATTAAATTCTTGAAGGCTAAAAGTTAAAATATTGTTTTTATAAAATCATAATTTTATCATTTTAGTTTCATTGAAAATTATAGATATATCTTTCGAATGGTGATTTGGATTTTCAATATTTTCTTAAATATGAAAATGAATTGAGAAAATTGAAATCAATTTATTTTTTATTATTAATGTTGAAATTTATTTTAATTGAGGAGACATATTTTTTATATTTTTACATTTTAATATAAACTAATTTAAGATGGGATACATGTTTGGTATAATATTTGGACTAGGATATAATTTAAAAACCTATTTGTCAATTCTAGGAAACTACTCACTTACCAACACCCCTTTATATTCCCATAAATTATCAATTCTTTCAATGAATTTATATTTTAATTAAATCCTGAACCTATTTAATTCCAACACATTTCGATTTATAGTATTTTAAAATTATTTATTTTCCTTATTAGTAATACTTACATATTTAAATTTATAAAATAAATTATAGGCACATTGTGATATATATTGATAAACGCTAGTTCAAATTACTGAGGAACACACCTCAGTATGATAAGGGTTTGAAAGATTTTTTAGATTTTTCAATTACCAAATGATCTATTGATGATAGAATAATATATCCTTATCCGAAATGTAAATTTAGAAGATGGTTTATGAGAGATAATGTTTATGAACACTTGATATTGAAGAAATTTCTTGCGAAATATTTGTGATAGATTTGGAACTGATAAAAAAACATTACAGAAAGTTTGAACACTGGTGTCAATTGACAGAATAACCTCCCAACTTCGTAGAAAATGGAAAATTAAATGAAAAAACTTATAAAAAATGTATTTCTAATTTAAATAAAAGAACATCAACATCAAAACAAATCAGAACAACCAGTTGAGGGTGCTATAAATAGAAACTTGACATGTGATGATTTTGGGACTATAAGACAACTAGATCAAAATTGTAACATATCATTCGACCATCCTCTTAATTATACGGAGGCTAATGGAAGATATAACTTCATTTATTAGACAAGTGGATTTCATGGTTTTTTTTATTATAGAAATAAAGATTTTATAGTCGATGTTTGAATTATTCAAAACATTTTTTTACTAAAATTGTACCATATCAAATGCTTATATGGAATTACAAATAAGGTGATGTCCATGATATTGTAATTATTTTGGGATTCATTTCTTGAAGCAAAGATCCCGGATTATTTTTATGATATTAATAAAGTTGATAACAATATTAGTATGAATTACAAAAAATACAAGCTTTTTCCAGTGATTCTATGCATTATTGGGGAGAGGATTCAATTATACAGGATTATAAAAAATGTTCTACTTTTATATGGATATCAATGGGAAATATTGGAAGTCTGAATCAACATACTACTATAAAAAAGAATAAAATTAATACACCTACAAAGGTTTTTCTTTACATTCCTTTAAAGACTTTATTGCAATGATTATTGATGTAATAAAAAACCACCAATCACATATAGTGACATTATATAGATTTTAATAATAATGGGTTAATAAGACATCCAAGACATTCATAATCATGGAATATATTTATCATCTGATCCTTGGAATGTGTGATTGGGATTGGCTACTTATGGATTCAATCCATTTGGGACTCTGAGCACTATTTATAGGATTTGGATGGTTGTTTTGATATCTTACAATCATCCTTAGTGGATGTGTATGAAAAAATGTATTTTAACATTTAAATGATTATTCCTATAAAAATGCCTATAAATTAAATTAATGTATACCTATAGCCACTAATTAAATAATAATATGATTTATGGAGAAATAATGTTGTGAAATATGATGCATCATCTAGAAAAATGTTCAAAATACAAGATTATATAATTTTGACCATTAGTGACATCCTCGTACTTGGGAATTTAGTTGGTTGGAACACTTACACAAGTTACTCTTGTCCTATTTGTAACACTGATTTTGATACCGAATGTCAACCTCACTGTAAAAAATGGTTCTTATTGTGTCATAAAATATTTCTCAATGCAACTCTTGTATTTTAGTTGAATAGTTCAAAATTCAATGGTTCTATTTATAATATACCACCTCCAATGTTATTGATAGTTGTTTAAATACTAGAATAACTTATAAATGTTGAAATAGAATTTGGGAAGGTAAATCATTTTAATGATAGTGGGAAATGAGTTCGAAGTGCATATTTAAATAAAATAGGAACAGAACAATAGAAGAAAAAAATATTCTCCAAAATTAAGTATTGGGAGTTTTATTTTTTGCAGAATAATCTTGGTTTTATGCATATTGAGATGAATGTCTGTGACAATTTGATCTTCACATTACTTAATGAACATTAAATGTCAAAAAACCATCTCAATGCTTAGAAATCCTTACAAACATTTACATAAATCATGATCTATGTCCAGATGATAAAGGAAAGTATGATCCAATAATTCATACAATAAAAAATAGGGATAAAGATACGTTCCATCTAATTTTAAAACATGAAAAGGTATTTTATGGGCATTCAAGTAACATCTCAAGGTGTGTTGAGTTAAATCATCATATGTTACATGGATTGAAAAGTCAGGATTTATATATTTTTTGATAGTATTTATTATTATTGGAATTGCGTACATTGTTACATTAAAATACTACTCCTATTGTAAAAAAATTTCACATTATTCATACACCAATGTGAGAAAAATCTACAACCATTTTATCTTGACAGCTTTATAGAGATATTTTTATTAACAATTTGTGCAACAGATATGATATTCCCTCCATCATTTTTACTGTCATGATGAATTTAACTGTACATTATCAATGGATGTATCCAATTTATTGGTACTTTATTTATAAGTTTTTTATCTTAAGTAAAAAATTATTGTAACTTCATTAAACACGCAATTATGTTATATTTATTTAATTTTATAGATATTTGGACATTCAAAATCAAACATGAAAAATAAATCTCAACTTGAAGGCTCTATTTCATAAGGCTATTTAGTAGAAGAGTGTCTAACCTTTTGTTATAGATACTTGGATGACATTGAGACAAGATTCAATCATGTTTTATATGTTGATGACACAATGACTCAATCTCAACTACATGGGAAATTGAAAATCATTCCTGTTATTGGCAGATTAGTTGGGAGGAGCGCAAGTGTTACACTAATTGAAATAGAATTATTACAGGAATATAGGTATATACTACTGAATAATGAAATTTATGATCCATTTATTGAAGAGATTTAGATAAAAACAAAGAGATGAATGAGAGGCTGAATAGAAAATGAGAAATATATAAAAAATATGTTAATAAAGAGATTGTAGAATGGTTTTCACATCATGTATGTTTATAAATATTGCAATAAATATGGATATTATATTGACACATATATTTTTTAAATTTGATAATTCATATTAATTTTTGTTGATCATGAATACTAATACTCAAGTTGAGTTAAAAAAATTGATGTTTCTGGATCGAGTTCCTTGAAAACACGCTAGATAGTTCTATGCTTACATTGTCAATGGATTTAAATTTTATACAGTCGATTAGAAAGAGGGTTTGAAAACAAAAAATTATGGTATATTTACAGTTTAATAATTGCGATACTAAGAAAAGTTTGTTGATATTATCAAATTAAACTACCATAGACATTTTTCAGTTGTTATATTCAAATGCAAGTCGGTCGATATTATCATGGGTGTTAGAAAAGATTTATTACAATTTTATAATGTGAAATTATCTCACTTGGTGGATGTTAGTGACCTTGAATTACATTATCTATATATCTTATTATCACAAGAGAAAAAGGTATATTATATCTATGATTTTGTGGATGAAGGGTGGAGTGTAGTTGTTTGTATAAAACAAATATATTTGTATGATATGGGTGATGAAGCAGAAAATTTTACCATTGACATTGAATCCCATACACAAAAGGAGAAAACTTATTTTTCAATCATGAAATTGAAAATATTAGTATTGAAAGGGTGGATAAAGTATATTAAGTAATTATGGAGTTGGAAAATGACATGATTGAAGGATAAAATTATTTTATATGCCATAATCCATTCATTTGTCCACCACTTATGTTATTTGTACAATAATTCATTATCATAGCTATGTATATTTTGTTTTTTAGTATTGTGCTTCTATTATCATTTCCTTTTTTGCATTAATTTTTTGAAATACATGTTCTAAAGTTAATTTTATATGATTAAATGATAGTAATGACAAGGAGGAAGAGTTTTACTGATCTTAATCGACTGTCTGTCATTGTTCCCTCGACCATACTGAAAGATGATAATCCATCAGTCTCCCTCTATATAGAATTCGAGACACCCTCTTCTTCCCCCTACACCATCTTTCACACCATCCGTTATGTCATATTCTATAACACCCTTTGTCAACATCCCATAAACATCTCATCCTATTCATCCCCATTCATCATGCTCATTAGAGAGGGACATGGTCATCACTTATGTTTATTCATGGGGATATTGGAGGGTGATAGTTATAGGTACAAATCTTAATATGATTAACATTATTTCAATTTTTATATTACAATCTATTTTTTCAAAAAATATTGAAACAATGCTACTACATAGAGAAATATAAAGAGTTCATATGTCTGTAATATGAAGGAACTAGAGATAGTTGTCCCATTTGACTGTTATTGAGTCTTTATAGATTATTCCGTAGGATTATTATTCGAGATTCTAGGAAAACGAGTAACGAAGTCGTTTACCCATCAAATTACATTTTCTGATTAGAGGAATATGTCTCAATCCTAAAAAATGAAGTTTTTGATTCACCTGTAAAGGAAATTTTAATAAATTATGGTGTAATTTAATGTCCTAATGTTATTAAATTATAATATTTTAAAAATTAATCTATATGTAAAGATGTTTTTCCACTTTACCATTGCTGATCTTATATCACGAAAGTGGACATTGAAAAATTCGCATAATAAATGAAAGGATATTAAATGGATATTATGTAATGAATTCAACAATAATTCGTTGAGCACCGAGAAAATGAATAACAAGGTACCCAAAGGGGTACCTAGATAGTAATGGGTGGCTTTTGTTGATATCTTCCATCATGAGAATCATGTGATGTATAAATATATATTATTATATTTATTTCATTTTACATGTATACATGCATATGAAAAGGATATAACATTTCATAAATTACTATTAAATTAGATGTTTTTTATTTCAGTATGTTTCATGGAATAATGCATTGAGTCAAGATAAGAAAAGCATCCCTCACACTACTGGGTTAAAGAGTATTTTTAGAAACTGATTGACTTTGGTAATCTTTTCTTTTGTTTAAATATTTATAAGACTATATTATCTATTTCATATATTAAATTATGGATTTATATTTCTTAATTTAGTTAAAGAATTTAGTTCTCCAAGTCTCCTGAATAGAACTATGGTTGGATGTTCATACAAAATCGAATGGTAGTTATGTTAATGAGCATGCCAAAGAATTTGGGATACCAATTCATTTTTCATTATAATGACTTTTTTTTAGTATTCACTATGTTAATATGTATTGATTTAAATATGAATGATATTTTATTTATATGTAAAAATCAAATACCTATGGGATATCAATCCTGTACATTCCTTCTAAGTCTCTAAAGATTCCCTAGTTGGTCAAGTCCTTCGGAAGGAGCATCCTAGTCGAGTGTGCAGGATGAGTTTGGGACCATTACAATCTGAGGCCTTTGGTAGGCCATCAGGGATTACATATGCAAATAATCCCGGTTGTAGTCACACTATACCTCGATATGATTGGAGGGAGTTTTTTCTATTCGAATCATAATTTAAGAATAGGGGGCTCATATATCTCCTTTTTTAAAAGAGATTATTGATTTATATTACAAGACAATTAGATATTTCCCTGATGATATTGTACCGAAGGAATGTGGTGATCAAGTAAATCACACAACATCAAAATCATTTATTTCACAAAATATTACTATTTTTAATTTTATATATAAATATGTAGAACAGTTTAATTTTCAATATAATTTTCATGAAGGCACTTATAGTAGGATGTGGAGATAGAGATGGAGAGGGTCTCGATCAAAGTTCATCAGGTAGTTATTAGTGGTCTCTTTGGATTCATAGATGATGTAAATCTAAAATTATGATAAAATAACACTAATTTGGTGATTCAATAACCATGTTGTGGTTTCAGGTAGGGATATCTATATTTACCTTATATTTCAAAATAGTCTATTTCAGAGTGCTTATATAATTTCTAGAATATTAAGGGAATTGGTAATCTTTGAATGTTATGAAATATTTATTATTGAATTGTGAAATTAATGTTGATAATATTTTTAATGGTTCTAAATTTCTTTGGGTGATGGTTTTTTTGTAAGGGTTCCACTGGGTATTGTTTGGTTGTTTTATGCTAGGGTTGAGTGCTGTTCTGGGGCTTTAGATTTTACAGTTACATTTTTTTTGAAAATCAGTATACAACGGTGGTTAAAACCACCACTAAATATGCCATATTATTATTTATAGGTGGTATAAAATTCCTCTTTATAATTTCTTTTTTATTGGTGGTTAAAAACATCTCTATATAAAGTATCTATTATTTAGAGATGTTTCTTTCATTTTTTCGGCAGTTTTCCAGTCAAAAAATATTTAGGATATGGTGAAAGCTTAAACGGATGCTAAATCGACAACAATTTTTTTTCTATAAAAGCATATATAAATATACTTTATGCGTTGGTTACCAAAAACCTCTCCTAAATGGAACAAACCACTACATGTTTGATGTCGAAACTATCTTTAGGGATGGTTTTTTGTAACAATCGCAGAAACATTTTGCAGAGTTTTAAACCTCCACAAACAGGTGATTTTATTATAGTGCTATCACAATATCATAGGAGAGGTGCATTGTAACATAGGCTAGAATCATGACACATGAGCACAGTGTGATGAGATAGTGTTGTACACTATGATGTAATTGATGGGGGTGTGATGTGATAAGGGAGGGGGTGCAGTGTGAAGTTTGTGGTTGCAATGTGAAAAATGTTACTCATTTGAGCCTTTAAGGTATTCTAATGGGGCCTTTGACCCATTTATGCTAGGGTTTTGTGGATATCATCATCCAAGACTTTGGACTATGTAATTATCGAGGCATAAGAGTCATATAGAAGTTCAATCTCAACCAAATTAAAAATAGGTTTCATTCCGTAATTAAAAAGGGTATTGACACCTTTTTACTTAGATTGTATTTACATATATTTATCTATATTTACATATATTATATTGGTATATATATTTAGATTTTTGTGTGTATATATACTTATATGTGTTTTTATATAAATATATTTATTTCTATCAAGGAAAAAAACTTCTGTAGGTAGTATTGACGTGGGGATGCATGGTGTAGGCAAGGAAGAGGCAATGAAAGTGGAATTAGTAGGGAATGTGGCAGTTCAGATAATCGATAACCATTAAAGATGGGATTATTGATGATAGAGGGTCCCTTTATCGATGGCAAGGATATGTGATGGGCCCAAGCATTGCATGGGGTGTGACAAGAGCCCCTTCATCTACGAGGTTGGCAATATGAGTAGGGACGACTCATGGGCCAATGGGTAGTAGTGGGATGCCATAAGTGATAAGGAAATACAGGGGAGAGGCTACCCAGTGTGGCCTGGTTCTCTACATACTAGATTAAAAAGTGATGGCCTTTGAGTTAGTACCTTCTAGGCATTTAGGTCAAGATAGAGGACATTCAATTACCCACATGCACTTCAATCCATTTATAAATCTAATAAAATAGGTCTAATGGGTGATTTCCATTCCCTGTGGGGAGGGATGAGGCATGACCCACTATGGTTCCTATGAGTGTGTGTGTGTGTGTTTAGTTTGTTGTAATACCTTCTATTTATAATACATTAAATATATATTAAAATGTATTTATATATATTATGCATGTATATATATGTATGTCTATATATTTATATGTGTTTATATATTTTTATGATTATTTACAATTATATTTAAATATATATATATATATATATGTATTTATTTATTTATATATATCTATGTAAATTTATTTATATTTATAAATATTTATATGAATTCAAATATTTTTATGTATTTTATGTTGTATATATATAAACGTGTTTATATGTGATATATATTTATATTTATATATTATTATATATTATTATATATATAAATATGTATATATAAAAATATTTATATATATTTATGTGAATTTATATATATATATAGTAGACATTTATATATATTTTGACATATTTATAAATTTATATACAACTATATTCATATAAATTTATATGTAATTATATTTTTATATGTATGTATTTATAAATTAAGGATATATATATTTACATGTATTTATCTGTATATATATATATATATAATTATATTAAATTCTTCTTAGTCACCCCATGAAGGACACAATAGAGTGGAAATAATTTATAGATTTTCAAAGAGGTAAGAGTTTTAAATCTCACCATATGAATATTTATTATTAATTCAAAAATAAAAAAAATATTTAAAAAAAATTAAAAACCTAATTTTTTTTCAGTGAAAATTGATTTATTATGATTTTTTAAAGTGTATAAAAATGATATGAGATACTGCAATACAGGAAAACTTTTAAGAACCGCCATAGATCATTTTGTGATAGTTTAAATCATGACTAAACGCCAAAAAACCCAATGTTAAATAGCATTTTTTGCATAATGATTTTGGAGTTGATTTGGATGATTATTAAAGATGTTGTGAGTCATGGGATATTGAAAATATAATACTGCTATATAGACCATTTTATGTTTCATTTTTTAAGAAGTAAAGAAATATTAAAGAATATAAAAATGTAGTGAAATTTTGTGAAGCTCAAGAAATATTGTAGTTAAGAACATGTAACTATGAAGTTAGAAAAAAGTGAAAAATGGATGATATAACTAATTATGAACAGGGGTATAGGTGATGATGAGGTTTATTAAATGTGATAATGAAATTATAGTGAAGCTACTATGAAGTATGAATGGTAAAAAAAGAATGGGAAAGTGACTATGAAGTTCACATAAAGCCATTGTGCCTATCACAAGTTATTGTTTAGTAGGAATGAATTGAATATAAATTATGGAAATTATAAAAGTTATGGAAAAATGTATGTATAGTTCAACATAAGAAATCATACAGTTCAAATGGATTGATTCTGTAGTTTAATCCAAGTGATCAGGACTAAGGAAAATTTAAAATTTTCAAGGTTTATTTTAATTGATGACGTTTCATTCACATAATTATTAAATGTATGACTATTGAGGAGAACTTTTTTCAATGGAATAAATGATGTTACTATATTATAAATCAATAGAGTGATAATATTTCTAGAAAATTAGTAGAAAAATATATTTTTTTATTGAAGGAAAATATTTTAGTTGGATCTGAGGAAAATATAATAAAAAATTAATAAATAAGATCAAGGCAAGTCAATGTGTATTTAAATCATAGAAAATCAAGGAGGTCCTGGTCAACCATGAATTACCCATAATTTCAATAATAATGATATAGTGTAAAAAATATTTATATTATGTTTTTGTATGAGATAACAAAAGGATATGTCAGAGTGCATGGGGTGCATTGATAAGAATAGGAGGGATGAAGTAGCAACCATGGGAGGAAATTTGCCCCCTACAGAGTTCATTGGGTGCATTCATATAAGGGTTCCTTCTAAATCTAGTTAAAAAGGGTATTATCCAAAAATAAATAAAAATATCCAATGCATTTGGGTTGGGTTAACCACCTCCTTTTTCACAACCCATCCCCCAGGGCTCGTTCCATGACTACCCCAAGCCCGCCTTATATTTGCCATGGGGTGGTGACTAGCACCGGAAAGTCATATCACAAAAAGCGAAGATATTTTCTTTTAAATCTATACACACAGAGATTGGACATACTTCACGAAGAGAACCAAAAGGGAAATAAGAAACGTACAACCACCACAAAGTACCAACACTAAGAGTAAAAGGTGTAAAATTAAAGTAAAGGGGTCAGAATACAAGCCCAATTGAAAGGAAAGTAGAGAAAAATAAATACAAGATCTGGAGGTTGTCTGAAAGGATCCAACCTAAATGGTAGGTACAACTCACTGTCAGATGTTTCTGCAACACACCACATCTGTCGATCCACTTCTGAGCACCATCAAGCCCTATATCCCCAAAGTCCCATTCAAAAATGTTTATCATCTGCAGTAGTCACAGTAGGTGTGGGCGAAGACCGTGTAGGGGTGAGTATGACAATATGTAGTATGGACCCTGATACCCCATAAGGTCTCTCAGTAATACAAAAATGAAATACCCCAAAGCAGGATCCCAACGTAAAGCACAAAGACAAAGTCAAAAATCACACTAGGAATAACTTAAGTACATAAGTAAAGATCATTAGCCTTAAAGATTTCTTTTGAGAGACTCTATTGAGGATCCACACAGGGTCATTAGGTGTTGATCCACATAGGGTCACTAGGTTCTGGTCAACACATGGTCTCTAGGTGCGGATCAACACATGGTCGCTAGGTTCTGATCCACACATGGTTAGTATCTTCTGATCCACATAGGGTCTCTAGGTGTTGATTCACACAAGGTTGGTAGCTACTGATCCACACAGGGTCTCTAAGAGATGACCCCCACAGTTTCACTAGGTTCTGACCTACACAGGGTCCCTAGGTACTGATCCACACAGGGTTTCTAGGTACTGATCCACATAGGGCTGCTAGTCTTCGGGTCTCAGTCAGCCGAAGGATTCCCGCATGAAGTGATCATACCCCGATTCACTGGGTAGTTTTCACCTTTAAACCACTGTGCTAAACTTCATTTATATTTAAAATTATAAAAATAAGGACAAGTTTCATGCCATTTTTGAATCATTTATTTTTTGTTTATCACTGTTTAAAAGGGAAATGTTACTTGTTTTGATGATTCCATTGCAGTAGGAGGTGATTTGGAGGGCCCATGGTGATGTCCAAGACAAATGGGCCAAAGCACACAAGATCCAAGCACACTAGTGGACTCAGCCGCACACTTCTCCTAAACCGTGATTCCAAATGGGCTGAAATTTTATGTACTGTTCCAAAATTCATTGAGATACATTTCATAGGAAGAAACACAAGAATCATTCGGCCGTCTGGTTTCTTAACTGACCTGATCTGTCTAGCACACCACACCTGCATGAATTCAAAAGTGGGGTGTTGTGATCTGTCCATATCATAGGCTATAGGTGTCCCAATGGTTCCAAACATTCGGTGGAGATATCCAAGAGGTGGGTACACATCTTTTTAATTTTCTTCAGATTGAGATAAGGCTGTCTATATGTTGAAACTCATGTGACAAGAGGTTTTAAGAAACTTGTGTGCTCAAAACCACTTTCCCATTTTCCTATAAAATGGCCCCTTGGGATCCCCATTTGAAAGTTTGGACATGAGGCAATTACCTATTATTTTGGAGACCCAAATAATTTATCTAATCATAAAATTAGTTATATAGGCCTTTATCCTCATATGGGAATCAAGGATGAAGGCGATGTTCCACCCGAGCTTCCTCCTCCTCCCGATGTCGAGCTAAACAGTGGACGATCATTTCGAGGGAGCTAAACACACTTGGGAGGGATTTCCAATAGTTTTTATTCTACTGGTTTTGTGTAATTTGTGTGCTAAATATTTCACTTATTTCTTATCTTGACATGATTCTTCTCTAAACCAGACCTCTTGTTGAGTGCGTCTACCACAACGTTCTCCTTCCCAAGAGTATAGAATATCTCAAAGTCATAGTCCTAGAAGAACTCAGGCCATCGTCGTCATCTCAAGTTCAGGTCCTTCTATGACAAGATATACCTAAAACTCTTGATGTTGGAGTAGGGAGTAAACCATTCACCCATCAAGTAGTGATGCCACATCTTCAAGTCAATGACCCCTACTGCTAACTCCAAGTCATGGGTCACGTATTTCTTCTCATGCTAGCTCAACTATTGGGAGTCTTAGGCAATCACTGCTCGCTCCTACATTAATACACAAACCATTCTCGTCCCTGATGCATTACATTATACCATGCAGTTGATTCCCACCTCTAGAAACCTCATGATGGGAGCACTGGTCAGTCTCCACCTTAGCTTCTAGAAACTCTACTCAAACCCCTCGATCCATATGAAGGGTTGTCCCTTCATTTTCAAAGCTGACAAGGGTGATGCTACTTTGGAAAAGTTTGGAACGAACCTATGGTATTATCTGGCCATCCCCAATAAATTTGGCACCTTATTCATGCTTCTGGGTGGCTCCCAAGCAAGCACTATCCCTATCTTCATCAGATCAACTATAACTCCAGCCTCCGAAATGTCGTGTCCCGGAAAGTGGACCTCCCAAATCCAGAACTGGAACTTTGAGATCTTACCATAAAGCTGGTGCACTCTGAATTCAACTAGAACTATTTGCAGTTGTGTATCATGCTCTTCCTTTGGTGCTGAGTACACCAAGATTTCGTCAATGAATACTACCACAAAGCGATCGAGGTATGGATGGAAGATCTTGTTCATGAGTCCCATGAACACCAATTGGGCATTGGTCACACCAAAACGCATCACCAAAAACTCATAGTGGTTTTACCGGTATCTAAAGTTTGTTTGAGGTACATCTTCATCTTGTACCCAAAGAAGATGGTAGCCTGATCTGAGGTCAATCTTCAAGACCCACCTTGCTCCCTTTAGCTGATCAAATAGGTCATCAATCCTTGGTAGTGGATATTTGTTCTTCCTGGTCACCTAGTTCAGGCGTCGGAAGTCCACGCATAGCCTCCAACTCTTGTCTACCTTCTTGGAAAACAACACTGGGGATTCCCATGGTGAAATCATGGTCCTTACGACCCCCTTCTTCTGCAAGTCCATTTGTTGTACCCTCAACTCATGAAGCTTCGTGAGAGCCATCTGATATGCCGATGTGGATATCGGTTATGTCCCTGTGTACAAGTCAATGTAGAAGTCTACCTCTCTACAGTTAGTTAGTCCTTGGAAATATTCTAGAAAGTCATATTCATACACATCCTCCATTATTGGAAAGCTTGGACTCATCTCATCCACCGCACTAAGGGTGAGGCTGAAAAAATGGTAAGTGATCAGCTACACCCTCCTCTGAGAAATTCTATCATGTGTTTCAAGGGTTCCCTTATCTCTGGTTACGGAAAACCAGGTCTCATATCCATGGAAACACCACACGTTGTGCCTAAAATAGTCGATCTGAGCATGGACCATAAATAACTAGTCCATACCCAAGATGACATTGTAAGGCCTCAACGCTATTACTAGGAGATCCCAGCTAAATCTCTCACCTCCTAGAGTAAACTCACACTACTAGCACCAGTGTGTAATAATTGAATCCTCTCCCATAGGTGTCTCTAATCATAAGGATTGATCCACTGACTCCACAAGAATATTCGAGCCTCAAATGAGGTCCGTGAAAGGAAAGAGTGACTTTCACCAATGTCTATAATAACTACAACTAAGGTGGAGTTGACAGAGATCATTCCTTTAATCATATCTGGAGCACCATGTCCATAGTGCTCCATCGCCTAAAGTTGTCCCTACCCCTATCCACCTACTCCCAAAGTTTATGGTGGACCACCTAGGGGTGGCGGTGGTAACACCTAGAACCATCATCCATTTCCTGCCACTCAGTATTCTCCCCTGCCATGCCCGCCACCCTATGGCCCTCCTCGCTCGAACCTCTACCTCTACCTTGCTTGCCCCTTGATTATCCATTGATCGTCTGCACGGAGGGTCGGGCAGTCACAATCCATGTGTCCTTTCCTGCCGCACATGAATCACAACATGGTCTCATTCTGACTCCCTCTACTCTGGGATCCCTACATGACCGACCCTAAGGCCTGGGGTCACACCTGAAATCCTTGTCCCTCATAGGACCCTGTGTCTGCTGTCTACTTCCTAATGTAGATGACTCAACCACCTATCATCCAGTAGTGGCACTCACTGTCGGTGCCTGCTCGGCTTAGAATCTCTCTACCAGTAGAGATCTCTATATCACTCCAACTTGTGTCATGATGCTAAGAAAAACCATCGATGCCCTGATCTCCCATCGGAGTCCCTGATCAAATGTTTTAGCCTTAAATAAAAGGTCATGTACCATATCAATGGAGTAGTAGGAGAGGATAGCAAACCTCGCTAATTACTGGGCCACAGTTAGGCTACCCTATTGTAGGTGCAGTAGCTCATGAATATGAACTGAGCATAATGTTGCTGGTATGAACTTCACGCTGAAGAGGCTCTCATAGTATAAGCAGACGAGGGTCACCTCTTTGTGTGTATAGATCATCAAGATCCATTTTTTCCTAGTCATTCTTTGAAAAAGGCTAGCATCTTGGATCACCATCAAGTCAGTAGGTGTCTTCACTAGGTGAAAAACCCACATAACTACTTCAAGCCAATCCTCAGTAGCCTGAGGATCTATCTTGCCTCAAAACGTCAAAGGCCTTGGTATCTGGAACTCATGTAGCACGCTTAGTAAACATGAACTATCCGCTAGTGGGGATGTATCAACTGCTGCTCTCTAGGTGGTGGTGGTGCTGGTACACCACCCGAAAGTGCTATCACAGTGAGTAGTGGCTACACCAATTCCTCATTGCTCGGTGGGCAATCGTTGTGATCTCTCACTAGAATCCTGGATTTCTATCTTCATGGGGGAATCCTGTAGGGAAACTAATATTCCACAATCAATATGTTTTACCTGGTGTTATGACTCAAAAGATACCAAGATAAGAAAATTCCAAACCACATGCAACCAGTGTTTTCATGTACCGTGTCTGAAAATAGAATTCAAGGTCCTGGTGTATGGATATGTCGGCCCTACACCAACATTGGACTCCCCAGATTGAAAGTTGAACTCGAGACACTTAACACTATTTCACCCATTAAAAAATACAAACTCTTAGTTCTTTTAAATGAAATAATACCTTTGATACCACTTTTTCATGACCCGTTCCCCAGGGCATGTGTCGTGGCTACCCCAAGCCCACCTTTTATAGGTCAAGGGCTGGTGACTAGTATTGGAAAGTCATATCCCAAAAAGTGAAGGAATTTCCTTTAAACCTGTACACACAGAGACAAGACATACTGCATGAAAAAAATCACAAAGGAAAGAAGAAAAGAACAACCACCACTGAGTACCACCACTAAGAGTAAAAGGTGTAAACTGAAAGTAAAGGGGCCAGAATACAAGCCTAAGTGAAAAGAAAGTATAGAAAATGAAATACAAGCTCAATAGGTCATTCTCAAAGGATCCTACCTGAAGGGTAGGTACAACTCACTATTGGACATCACTACAACACACCATGTCTCTCGGTCCACCTTCGAGCACCATCTAGCCCCGACTCCTCAATGTCAACGTCAAAGTTTTCTGTCATCTGTACAAGACACAACAGGTGCAGGTGAATCCCATGTAGGGGTGAGTATAACAATACTTAGTAGGGATTCCGAGACCCCTGAAGTACTCTCTGAAATCCACAAACAAAATACCACAAAGAAATATCTCAACATAAAGCACAATGAAAAATACACAGCTCACACCCGAAAAAACATAAGTACAAAAGTAAAGGTGATTAGTCATAATGCAAGACCATATTATTCTATTGAGAGGCTATGTTGTTGATCTACATAGGGTCCCTACATGTGGATTCACAAAGGCTCGCTAGGAGTGGACCCACACAGGGTCACTAGGTGCTGATCCACAAGGGTCACTAGGTGTGGATCCACACAAGGTCGCTAGCTATTAATCCACACATGGTCGCTAGATGCTAATCCACATAGGGTCTCTATGTACTGATTCTCAAAGGGTATCTATTTTATGAGCCACATAGGGTCACTAGGTGATGTCACACACATGGTCTCTAGGTGTGGACCCACACATTGTTGCTAGGTGCTGATCCACATAGGGTCACTATTCTTCGGGTCTTAGCCAGCCGCAATATTCCTGCACGAAGCGCTCTTAATTTCAAGAGAGTCTATTCCTCAAAATAGTTTTCATATTTAAATATCCATTAGAGTCCCACATATATTAACCCAATGTTTGTTCTTGTCGTGAGGGTACCAACTCAACAGACGGCGCGTCAAATGGAAACTCGATCTGTAAGATATGGGCATTTTTGTAAAAAGGGTCTGATTGAATTTGAGTCGGATCCAACCCATCCATATTCCAACATCTGACAAAACTCAAATAGAGTATTTCAAAAGTAAATTCTCATTTCAAGGGTCCAAATGCCACTGACGGTGCATCAATCAGATGCCCGGTTTGAGAGATACATGCATTTTAGCGAAATGAGGGTCGGTTGGGTCAGTGGCCGACCCGAGCCGATCGAACTGACCCAACCTAACCCGGTCCAGGTCGACCCGACCCAAATTGGATTAGGATAAGACTATGCCCATCCCATTGGGTCAGGTGTCCAGACCATTGTTTTTCCTCACCCAAGAGGGCAGGCCAGCTCCTCCATTCGGACACGGCACAACCACGTCTGGTCTTCAATACACGTGGTCGGTGAAACTGGTCGTGCCATCTACGTCACTTCTAGACTGAGTACATGGGTTGAATAGGACAATGTGGTGCCTACGTGGTGTCATGGGTCTCCAGCGCTGCGGCTGTGGTGGCCACGACCTCTGTTGCTCGCCCGGACGGCTGGACGTGGGCCGCCACCTACACGCGGCGCCACACCTCCACACCACTGTTGCCACTGGTCGTGACCCTCTGCCACCATGGTGCGCAGCCGGTCATGCCGCCTCCCTCTTCCCACAACCACTATCGCACTGATGGTTTCTTCTGTGGGCCACCAGAGTTTCTCTAGTTTCCTGTTTCTTGATCCATTTGTGCCTACAAGATCGTAAGGTTGCCACCGTCACTGCAACATCCTCAAACTCACCTTTACGCCATTTTGAGAATTCATCCATGAATAACTCACATGCAAAGGGGATTAGGTCTTGTTCATGTCAGCTCACGCCCTCCACGTTAGAAGTTTCAAAACATGTGGATGTCCCAATATTGTAGTTCTATCAATACAAGTGATAATTTAATTTTTGATAGAGGAATCTGAAAATAAGTCACCCTCCCGCAGGAATGCATAATCCATGGATCAACCTATTCATGGGTTGATATAGGTTCTTCTATTTAAAAATGAATGGGGAAACATAAAATAAATCAAACCCCTACCTTGTTTGGAGTTCATTTTCATAGCGTTCTATCCTTGAGGGTTCAAGAAGTCGAGGTCATTCTTCCCTTACCGAATTGGTTATTCAAGGCATGTTGAAGTCGATGACGTTTTACTGGCATTCTTCATTCATCGTTGGGCATGAAACTTACGAGAGGTTTGTCAGGTAATTTTCCATGATTTAATTCCTCACTCTCCAACACATTAGTTAATTAAAAAAGGAACACATCGCTGCATTTTTGTTATATTGTAAAGTTGCATCGTAATGATGTTTCATTTATGAAAAAACGTAGTTGTTACACTGCGATTTAATGAGACATTAAGGGGATTCCACTAATGTGCCTCATCGTTGCCTCGTTTCATCACTATAGTTCCACCGTTCTCCGCTCAATGGTGCGAAAGAAAATAAAATAACTTTTTATAAATTATTTTATTATTTTCTGAAAAGTATGAAATATAACATTACCGTATGACACTTTCTGTTCAATGTTATGTCATTTCTTGAAAAATACAAGCATTCTGAGTTCAATAGTGCTCTTGGATGTTCGATCCGAGTACGGGTTCAAAAGTTAGAAAAACATCTCGCATGTTTACTAGATGTTATTTAAAAAAAAGTTTAGAACTTTATTACAGGCTCTTTGGGCCTTGGAATCACGTTTCATTAGAGTGTGTTGTCTCTAAATAATTCCATATAATTTTTTTAAAAAAAATTACATTGAAATTCTGGTACATTACAGCCTTCTTGAATACTATTATTTTAATATAATGGTGAAAAAACTATATGAGGTAATTTTCTTAGAGAATAAGAGTTTCTTTCACTAAATAATTATAATACATGTCATTAGTGGATCAAGTAAGACGAATACTAGACTGTTATTTTTCCTTGGATTGGCCTCCACATTAAAGGTGAATAAAGAAAATTGATTTGTGTTTTTTTATATATTTTAATTTTATTACATGAATCTAGTAATTTTATGTGAATTTTGATATATATATATATATTGTAACAAGATCTAATATAGGGAAGAAAATAATATAATTAATTTTGATACCCATATTCACCCTTTTTAGGGTATATCCCATATTTTTCTTTACAACTAGTATCAAATCCATGTTTTTATGGGGATGTTTTTCATTAAATATGTATATTTTTGGCACAATTTCTCTAGTGAATCACAAATTAATATATATCTTTGATGGAAAAAATTTAAATTAATAGAAAAACAGAATCCAACTCTATTTAAATCTATTTTCCTGAATGTATACATTGTTTTAATTCATGGAATTCATTTTAAAGACACGATTGGAGGGAAATTCCTAGATAAATATAAAAAATAAATATATGTGGATTCCAAATCAATTAATTCATTAGGGTGATATTTTTTAAATATTTTATATAAAAAACTGATGGTATAAATTTTTCCAATGTGGCATAATATCCATAGAGAACATTTTCAATATGATCCAACATTACTAGAGTAATTCCAATTTCTTTACCATTTGACACATCACTATGAGATATTATGAAATATCCTTATAATATTTTAAACTAAATAATTTAACACATTTTAAAAATTAAATAAATCTATCTTTGTTCATAAACACAATATACTTGTAATCAGATTACAAATTTATTTAAATTTTTCTGCACAATAAAATATATTTTTATTTAAAATATAAAATCATAAAATCGTTATAGGGTGATGACATAATGGTTGGAATTCCGTACTCCTAGATATCAAATTAATGTGGATGAGGGTCCAAACCTTTATTTTTTTTAATTTTAAGGGGGGATTTTATTTCTAATTTATTTTTCTACCTTTATTTGTTCTCCACATTCTTCTATTCTACAAACACCATTCACTTTGACTTTTGTGTCATCACATGTGTTGTGGTTGTGATTAGAGAAATCTGGAAATTTAATTTTTAGAAGTCCTTTATTGTTGAATTCCTCTAAAAATAAAATATTTTTCTCATTATGGGCCTCCAATGTGTGCTCCCCCCAACAGGTGAGCTCGGTGATAATCCTTCCACTTATGAGAACTATTATCATATGAACTAGATATGAAAGTCTTCTGATGCATGTAAAACCTTCTATAGGCACTAAAAATTCACATTTATTAATTTCTACCATTTATAATCCCTAAAAGTAGATGTAGTAAATCATTTATTTTTATCATTATTAGCTAAAATCATTGATAAAATATACCATTATAAATGCTAAAAAATCATTGATAATAATCTCTCTTTAGAAGTGATTTCTTTTATCACTAATAAAGTTCATCCTTTATTAGTTCTAAAGAGCTTGTTCTTAGGGATTATGAGTGGAAAACGTCATAAAAACTATATATAATTAAAAATAAATTTTTAATAGATTAATACATAACATATGTTTTATGTATTATATATAAAGTTTTAAATATAATTTTTTACATAATATATAATATATTTGTTTAAAAATTTCTTATAAAATATGTAAATATTATTTGCATTTAATAATTTTCTAATTAGTATTGAGTAATTAAAATTTTGAAAAAAATAATAATAGAAAAAATTAATAAATTAATTAAGATCTTATGAAAAGTTGAAGACATGGATTGTACTTAAAATGATCCAAAATTTTGATTTAATTGTTTTTCTCGTATCTATAAGATGTAATATCAAATATCGTGAAGATATTTTTGACGTCTGCTTCTAATCTAGTCTAGTACCCTATTTTTTCATGGTCAAAATTCCCAAAAGACCTCCAAATCTGAGTTTTTTATTTTCGATACCCTAATTTTTGAACATTAAATGAAATTTCAGCTTCTTTTAAGAGAGTTTTATTTTATTTTTACAATGGAGAGTAAATTTATTCCTTGGGATGATGGAAGATGGAGAGTCTCTCTATCAAGAATAGAGATCCTCTCTCTCTTTATTTCAAAGTGGATGGCTTTGGCAACCCAACCAAGTTCTATGATGGTATTGTTATCCATTTTGAGATTCTTTTAGCTTGTGGATTTAGCCATAATATTGGTTCTTATGATGATTTGGTAGTTAGTAATCTTGGTAATGAGATCTCAGGTGCGACAAAGAACTTTGTTTCGATCTTGGAATGGGGGTCAGTGATGCTCTAGTATGGCGATGATACATTGGAAGAGATTTATTGTCTGGTAGAGGGATGTTGGTGAGGGATCATGAAAATGGAGGGGTATCAGGAGGGTTCTCCTATTTGATTGGGTTAATGACAATGTTAATATCTTTGGGGAAATCATGATCTAGAAAGACTATTGGATATTTGTGGTGATGACGGTCAAATACCATTTTTGTCAAGGATATGGAAATGATGACCAAACTATGGGTTTCAGGGGATATTCATTATTTTTGGGATGAGGTAGGATCATCCATATTTTTGTGAATCTGGGATTCTAGTGATATATTTGGGATCCCGATGGCAAGACGGTGCAGCACATTCATTGATCGTTTCTACTCAGAGTGCGGTTGTTTTCTATTGGAAAGGTAGTTGGTGATCCAGGTGGATCCCAGGAAGATGACCTTTGGTGAGTAACTAAGGAGGATGTTCTTGGACTATGTAGTGGGAGTGTGTAGGTATGTGATAGTGACTGGACAACTTTTTTTAGATTGAATTACAGGTTGGTGACTGTGGGATGAGGACACGACCTCGGGATTCATGTTTGCATTTATTTTTTTTGAGGCTGGTCATTTATAGGATGATGAAATTTTTATTTGGGATTGCTCTTATTTGGTGTAATATGACCTTGGTTAGAATATAACCTTGATTGGGAGTTAGTTTTCTTCATTCTACCTTAGGTTACTTGGTTCACATTTTGGTATTTTTCTTGTTTATTTTTTTGTTCGCGGGTTTTCCCGCATGTTAATGGGATTTTGATGGGATTTTCTGGTAAATATAAATAAAAAAGTGGTGGGACACCATTGGGGGTGATGATGTTGGGTGCCATGAACTATTGATGGTGGGACACCGACATTGAGTTTCTCTTACTAATGATGTGAAGACACCAACACCTCTGTTGATGGGCATAAGGGACGACCTTGATCACGTGAGTGATAATACTGAAGGGAATGACAACTCCCTTAGGTAAATCGGAATCCAAGATGATAAACTTGGGTGGAGAGACGTCAGTTAACCTCATTGATGTGTCCAGGTACACGAGGTCCTCATAGTTAGAAGCTATTGGTGATAACATCACTGCTTTTTCACGTGGTGGTTTTTCTAAGTATTTGGGCCATTTCTATAGGCCATTGAGAATCTTATTTGGGTATATGGATTGTATCTTTTGTTTGGGTGGTGTGTTGACTACTTTTATGTTTTGGTGTCCTCTTATGTGCCACATCCTTCGACTTTGTTGCACCATTATTTTATTCAATAAATTTTTAGAACCGAGCATGATCTGTACCTAAGCTTTTATGGTTATTCCTCAGGCTTACACTTATAAGGATATAATGGTGTTGAACTTTTCCCATTTTTCATATTATAGTGTTATTTAAATTAAATATATATACAAATATTTTTATTTATTTATATATATAATTAATTGTATAAATAAAAATTTAAACATATTTTCATAAGAAATATTTTTTTAAATATACAACCATATATAAATAAACAATGTTTATCCATTTTATTTAAAATAAAAAATTATCGATTTTATTTACCTTATAAAAATGTATAAAAATGTATATACCTATAAAAATTTATATATAAAGTTTTTATATAGATACATGTGTGTGTATTAACAAAAAATATATATATTTATGTATATATTCTAATATATATAAATAAAAATTAATATATAATATATATAAATAAATATATTTATTTATATAGACAGACACAAATATTTATATATATTTATATATTCACACTCATATAAAAAACATTTTTTATAAATATATATAAATAATTATATAAATTTATATAATATATAGGTAAGAAATGTGCATGTAAATATATATAAATAAATAGATATATGAAAAAACATAGAAGAAACAAAGATGGATCTGTGATAAGGGAATTTTATTTTAACCTAGAGGTCCCAAGTTTGAATCTTAACTAATTTTCATTTGGTTGAGTAGGGGAGGGTGGAATTATTATTGATAAATGGGTGGGGGTTGGAGTGGCGGGAGTGAAAAACAAAAAAGCATCATAAAAAATATATTTTTTTAGTTTTATCAATTCTTTTTTTTTGTAGAGATAAATTATCACTTTATCAGTACTCCAAAAAGAGCATGTAAAAAAATAGATAAAGTAAACCTTTATAAAAATATCATAAAACCTTTATTTATCCTTATAAAAATAATTGAATTAAATTTAACAAAATATATTTAATACTTATTTACACATAAATCTTTTAAAAAATATAATCTTTATCTAATATTTTTTATTTTCAATGCCAACATAATATACTGGATAGATTTATCCAAAAAATATATTTATTTATTAGTTATTATAAAAAATGGTATTCTATTTTCATAAATAAAAAAGCATTCAACTAAATTAAGGGAATAGAAAATTATTGGATAAAACACATGGTTTTAGTTCTCAACCTTTGGTATTCAATAGAATTCACACCTGTTATAAGATAAATCGGCCCAAGGACAATGATATTCTAGGTTTGAGTCAATGAATAAAGTTTTTTAATACTAAACACCAAAACCACATAAAGAAAAATTAGTTACAAACAATTAATAAATCATGAAGAACACTAGATTCTATTGACACCAAAATATTTCTACTAAAGCCTATTATCCATCAATCATATGCTTCTAGATAAACCATATATCCTTCCAAACAATCAACAAACATATTTTTCTACTCTATATGCATGTTGGAATTTTACCTCTTAGAGAACCCTGAAAATTTGTTTAATATCTTAAATAAAATTTCTAAAAGTGGCAAGAGGGTGGTTCTGACTTCAAAATTCCCTAAGAACCACATCTGAGATAGACATGGAAATCAATTGATGAATTTTCAAGTGAAATAAATTCCAAGAATTTTTTATCAAGCTTCCAACTCTGACACATCATCTGCTTGAAAATACATTATACTTTCCACCACTATAGACCCATAAAATCCCCTATTCACCCTTGGAATTCCACTTTCCTCTAAAATACTTCTATCAAAGCATTAACATTAACCTTGAAAGTATTGGTTGGAAACCCAAATCCCACATCTATTTCAATAAGTAATTATGGATGAAATATATGAATGGACGAGTTAATTCTCCCATCACCAATTTGTTTTAGGATGGAACCCAAAGAAATTTTGTTTTGGGACTTAAAGGTCTAGGATGGAGTAAAATGTCATCAAAAGTGGAATCAAGGTTTTGGTATGGACCATGTTTGATGTGGGAATCCCAAAACTAGTTTGACATTATGAGTAATGGCTCAATAAAATCATGTGGATCGATGATGTGTTATCTCAAAATTTTTCCTGATAGTCAAGGTCAGATGAAGAGTATTGATAATGAGGAAAGGGTAGTGTATGATCTTTGTACCTGGTGTATTATTATTGGTTTTAGGGGAGGATTACTAGATGGAAACCCAACCCCCACATCATTTTAAGTAAAAAATCAAGGCTAGAATATATAATTTTATGGACTAATCCTCATATCATCAATTAGTTTTAGGATAGAACCCCATAATAGCTTATGTGTTAAGTAGGACTGGAGGAAATAACCTTGATAGATAGTGCCCTCATCTTAACACCAAAAAAGTATCTACTATAAAGCATTTCAAAATATTGATGGAGAAATGAAGTACTCCTATTGATGAAACTTCTTGGAAGACAACACTAAAGTAGGAGCATACTTCTACAAAAATTGAAGTTGATTCCCGTATTCTCAAAATTTATAGGCCCTCATGACATGCTTCTCCGAAAATTTTGAGTCCCTATCAAATGAAAAAATATCTATGTTTTACATGAAGACTGATCCATATTTCACAAAATTTTAGATACCAGCATAATGCTAGGTCTCCAAGCTAACACCTCACCAGAGTAGCAAGGAAGTAAGGATACACCAAAAAGGTTCAAAGGACAAACTCTAGATAAGATAGACATGTGTAATGAAGCATAAAATTTACACATATTGAATGAATGTAGAAAGGGTGTGATGTATGTCTTAGACAACCATTTGGGTTAGAACAATAGGATTATATAAACCATTGGATCTAATGGACTTCATTGATAACCTAAGAGAGAATGATTCCTTGTTAATAAGTGTCATCCTAAAGGAAACATTGATGTGGGATCATGGATGTGTACCCACTATTCATCCATTTAAAATATGGACATGTGAATAATCATAATTAAAATGATTCCACTTCCCATCAACTTCATCTTTAAGCTTAATTATATATAATTTTTCTTATATGAACTAAGCTTCCATATATTCAACTGATCACCAAGAAGTATAAAAAATCTTATACTACATCATAGTTTCATGCCACACACTCGATGTATTCAACAATAGAAGCATTTTCATATTGAAGGATAATATGAATGTTTTTTTAATTCCTCAAAATATCAGACTTAAATGAGTTCATAAAAATTATTTCATAACAAATACTATAATAATATAATGAGTTTACCATATGTAAAATACGTCAGAAATAAAAATGATTATGCTGTATTTTTTGATTCATACAAAAGAATCATAGTTACTGAAGACTATAATCCAAGATAAAGTTCCATGTTACAAATTGAAATTCTAAATCCTGAGATATTTTTATGAAAATATCATATGTGTTATATGTTTTTGAATAAGATTAATTGTGAAAGATATTTTGAGAAAAATATCATACACATAAAAGGATTCATGTAAGAAGAATTTTTGTAAGATATTAGGTACATATGTGATTTTGTGTAAGAAATTTTGAGTATGTGAGAAAATTTTCCCACTCATAATACCTTTCTCATAGATTATTATTTTTTAAATAATTTTTCATTATAATATTATTTATTTTATGATATTTGTAGATTTATAAGATGAGTGGATTAGAATTAGGGAAATTGTTGATATAGATGTTGTGACTTGAAATACTGAAACATGATGAAGATTTCTGTAGTGATTCTAGAAATGATCAAGGATGAAGGGGGAAAACAAATGAGCATTACACCATGAAGTAAAAAAGAAATCAATATTATCATTTTTGTGAATTAATTCATACATGGAATTATTTACATGATTATTTTTTATAAGTATAAAATGAAGATGTAGTGATTTTAATACCATGATGGAATTATGAGTACCAAGTGTTAACCTGATTTTTAGTAATGTTTAAATAATAATAATAAATAAGATTCTAATTTGAGATTTTAGGTATTTTAAATTCCAATTATTAAAGAATGATAGGACAACATGGGTGATGTGGAAGAAAGATATTTTTTAGAGTTTTAAAGGGCTATGATTTTAGAAAGCTTTAATGCACAATAATTTTGGGGAAGGAGTTCACAATGTATTTTATATATATGAGGGATGCAGGTTGAGGAATGAAAAAATATATTGAGCTGATATAGTAATGATTTGTAGACCCAATGTATCAAATTAAAAAATAGTTATTTCAACACTTTAGATATCATAATTAATCTATGGAGTTTAAGAATTAGACATAAATCTTACTCTACACTAATTTAATTATTTTTTTAGTTGAGAATGGAAAGGCCTAATGTTACATGTAGAATATAATAAATCTCTAGGAATTGAAGATGGATAAAAATTAAAGTGGTTCCAACGTTTTCTTCCATTGATGAAATTTAGTTTGAGAGATTTGAGTAATCCAGTGTATAGTATAAAAATATTTTACAAAAGTTTGTTGTATATGAAGAAACCTTTTTTACTATATATATAAGGCATCCTATTGATTTATATGTTTGAGGTATCCCATATATTACTGTTTTAGAGGAAGTAAATAACCTATACTACCTAGGAGAGACACATGAGCCACATTTCCGATCTACTTTAATGTGTAATAAGACTACTCTTGTATTTGAAGTAGCATATTGATTATTTCTGTATATCTGGTTGGTTATAGTGTTTGTATGGGTCCAAGGTCAAACCCTTTCCACATATTCTTATAAAAATAAATAAGGGTATGTTTTTTTGGGATAATAACCACAATATATCAAGAAATAGTCATCTTTCAAAGAAGGAGAACCTCATTAATAAAATCTATTTTTTTTGTTCTTCCTTTTATATCATTCTTGTATTCCAACCAAAGAATTATGATGATAAAAAATTGAGATCTATTCACTGAAAAATTGAATAGAGAATAAAGATAATGGTCGGAATTAGTTTAAAAGTATCAAAACTGATTCACCTCCTCTTAATGTTGTGAAAATAGCTTTGAGATCATAATAATTGGTATTGCATTAGGACAAACCTCAAATTTTATTCTCTATAATTTCAAAATATAGAACTTTTTTTGAAATCCCTTTCAAAAGGATTCATGGAGTGAAAAATAGGAGGATTTATATCAATTATTGATAAATTCCCAACTATTAAAAAAATAAAAATAATATTAGGATAAAAGAGTTGATAAAGAAAAATAAAATTTACATCTTGTATAAAGAGGAAGAAAATTCAACTTCAACCTGCTTCAATCATGATGATATCTAACCATAAATAAATATTGAAGAATAATCCTAGAACTTTAATGGAAATAAGATGATAAATATTATACCTCAAGTGTAATAGATTTCATCCTTGAATAAGAGGTAATTATAAATTATTATCATAATAATTTCTCTAATGAATCATGTTGAAGTTATGAGGACCATATTTATAAAGATCTACATGATAAGGCTTCTTTTTATTCATGGGATTACTTTGAGGAAATCCTAAAAGGGTTGACAAATGATTTATTTTTATTCTTATATCCTTTAAATAATTTTATAAAGAGGTCCCCTACATTGAGTTAGAATTATAGATTATGGATGTACATTTTTCTGAATGCAAATAAGTGTGAAAAACATATCACAAATTATGTCGAATAAAAAAATTATTATTAGAAGTCATATGTTCCAAATTTGAGATGGATTACCTAAAATAAATCAAAGAAAAATAATAATCCTTTGGGAATCTAAAAGAAATATACCATGAATTGAAAGAAAAATTAAATATAGTAATTGATTTCAAATATGCTCAATTGGAATTCAAGTGAAACTAAATTCAAGAGTTTTATAGTTTATTAAAAAAATACCATAATACATGAGGACACTAAGTGAAATTAATATAGCATAACAAAGATAAGTAAAGTAAATTAGAGGATGATAAAAATATCCCCAATATGAAATAATTTGATATTGATAGGAATATCTCAAATCATGAAATTATTTAAGGTAATTAATAAAAAAACTAAGAACAGATCCACCACCACACATTGATCCAAGTGAGATTATTATAAAAAGATCTCTAAATGGTGGAAAAAGTATTCTGAGTTCATTTAATGATAAATATATAGATTCCTAAAGGAAAAAGTATCATCTATACCAAAATATATTAATTGTTCAAAAACGTTTTTTATAGTATGTGCTGATTTCAATTTAAAATTTTTAAAAAAGTGGATGAGGAAAAATGAAGAAATGTATTGTACTATATATAGAGTGGTTGATGACATGGATAAAAGTTTGAGTTCCTCAAAATAATCCTAACCAACTGATTTAAATACTATAAAGTAACATGTTACTGGTTTTGATAAATCTAGACAATATGTAGTTCAAACAAAGAAACAAAAGCTTGTTAGTTGTTGTTTTTTATAATATATCCAAGCTTATATCATTAGACTACTAACATATTATTTCTTACAATGGAATAAAAATTTGTGTCTGGCATTAGGGGATCAAGCCAAAACTAATACAAAACCGAAGGTGAAAGGGAATTATTAGAAAAAATATAATATATTTGAAAATATATTTTTTATATGAAATGGGTGTGGTCATAGTAATGATGCATGCATGTATAATTTAACCAAGTATATGTGAAAATAAAATATAAATATAAGACTTATAATGATGAATAGTAGAAGCAAGTATTCCTTGGGAAAGTCTCAAGAGAATTAATTTGTAATGAGTATGTCCATGAAGATAATGGATGAGGAAGATGATATATCCTTAGGTAACAAATATAAGAAGTTTCATAAATATTTTATATCTAAATGAATCGATTCAGCAAAAATAACTCTGAAGAGTCCATGTGGAAACTTAAAAAATACATACCATATAACAAAATATTTATTTATTGACATTGAAAGCTAATTTGGAGAGCTAAAGAATATTAGAGGAAGAATAACAAAGTTCATGTGTTGAAGGAAAATAAATGATTTCACATAATGAATCCGAATTTCTCGAGGGGTTTCTAAAAAATGACAACCAAGTGGGTTTAGAATATCTTAGTGAGATGAGTAAGAAATCTTTCTACAAATCAAATTATTTTCAAAAAATTACCTTAACTCATGATGAAATATTGAAGAAAATGAAAGTTACACCAATTGATACATGTTACATTATGGGTTATGTTAAAAATAATATCCCACATAATGAGAGGAGAGAAGAATCCATTCCACAAAAGAGTAAAATCTTTAAAATAAGAGACCTGACCTGATGAGTCCATTTTAACATAGAGTTAAATTAGAAAGACGAAACCGGTTAATAATAAATTCACAAATTAGCTACTTAAATTGATGAGAAACTGAGTTTCCAACTTGTTTCCTTATCATGAATGTCATATTTTTTTGCTAACCATTTGGGAATTGAAGGTGATTCAAGTTCTAAAATTAAGAACTAATAAAGTTATATAAGTTTTAATAACTATTCTAGATCCAAATATTATACTATTTGGTATGATTTATCAAATGGTATTCTAAATTAAATCAGTAGAAAATATCTACCTTGATAAAGAAAAGGAGTAGATCATCCCTTGAGTGGGAGTTTCTTGAGGATCTTCTAGAATATTACATCTCATAAAAATATAATTTTTTTTGTAATGTTCTTAGAATAGATACATTATAATGGAATGTATTTATACTCTATCATCCTTGGTTCGAAAGACTCAAATCGAATATAAAGGGGGAGAAATTATTTTCATCAATGATATTGAAATAAGAAATTTGACCACATTTCAAGCTTGATTTATGAAATGAAATTCCTTCCATAAATACTTGAATGTTTTGAACCTGTTTATTAAAGTGAGTGCCTGAAATTAGAATGGAATTAATTTTTTTTAATATTAATCTATTTTTATTTAATGGTTTCAAAATGAATATTAGTGAATATCCTTTGAGTGATTAATAATAATGAGTTTTATGAGTTTGTATCCGTTGGAATTACTTTTTTATTTTTAGTGGAAATATTTATTTTCTAAATCAATCCATTGAGTTTTATACGACGATCTTGGATCACATAGACTTTAATAGGATGATTGATGGAATTTAGATTAAGAATAAAATAATACCATCATGTCACATGAAATATTTTAATTTTTTATCAATAAGGGGGAGTGAAGAAAATAAATGAAGGTAATGAAAATTGAGATAGAAGAAGAGATAACGAGTGAAGAATAATTAAAGTAGCCTATCAATTTATTATTTTCTAGTTGGTGGTATTGAGAACAAAATAAGGTGGGACGTAAAAAATAATTACAGATTTAGAGCTCCATCCTTGTGGTTCTAATTTGATACAGAAATATTAAATTCTTATATGATAAGATTTAAAAAAAATACTGTTGGAGAATTTGATTCTATATTTTATATCATTATATTCTATATATATGAATATATATAATTAGGAAAATATATGGTTAGGTTTCTAATATAACACCTCACCCAAGCATTCAGAAATTATAGAGACATTGATCAATGTCAAAAGTTTGGACCTATCTATGTTAACCATATGTGGAGAAGTACAACATCTATGAGGCTCAGAATGGGTGTAAAGGGTATGGGGTGGTCCATATGAAGGTTTCAATGATTAACCACTAGAGAGTACCAGACCCAATTGACTTCATCATGTGTCTAAGGGAGTATGAATCCTTATTAAGAAGAGACATCCAAAAGGAAACTTCATTGTGGCATTTCTGATATTTAAACATTGATTATCTATTTAAAATACATACACACACATAATAAAAATGATACCACTTCCTATAGTATACATCCTTGACTTCCATAATCTATAATTAATCTTGCACCATCCATGATTTCAATAGATGGTTTGATTTTCATGAAAAATCAAAATCTCATTTCACAATTGATTTTCTCATGTAATTATTGATTTATTTAATAATAAACGTGTTTTCATATTGAAGTATCATCTGAATGTATACATTGAAGTCATCATAAGATCATTCGTAAATGAGTTCCATCAAAAATATTCTATCATAATCATTATAAGAAGAGTATGACTTTACCAGAAGTAAAATAGTAATAAAAAGAGAATCATGATGCTTCACTTTTGATTCATAAAAAGCATCATAGTGTAAAAAGCCTACGATGCAATCTGATGTTACACAACACTAAGTGAAGACCCAATTCATAAGATATTTTGAGGGAGATATCATATGCATAATATGTTTCAACATAATAAAATCCACGTAATATATTTTTTAGAAAAAAATAATACATATAATTAGATTATGCATAAGTTATTGAGAATGTAGTTGATTTGGTGTACGACTTTATGAGTATGTATGAAAATTTTCATTCACCTAATAAATTTATCATAGCTGATATTTCTTATAAAATTAATTTTTTGGAATAAAATGATGTCTTGTATGAAATTAGATATTTGTAAGATGAGTATCCAAGCTTCAGAGAATCTATCGATGTTGATGACAAGACTAAAAGCCTAAAATATATGAGGCTTTGTGTTGTGATTAAAGAAATGATCAGGGATGAAGTATAAAATTCACCCTTTTAAGTAAGGAGTAACCGACATCGTCATTTATGTGAATTAATGCATATGTGGAATTATTTACAAACATTTTTTTGATGTAGTAATTTAAGACATGATAACTCTAATATCATAATGGGATTATTAGTATTGAGTCTTCAAACATATTTTCTAAAAAATTTAAATTGGAAGAACATTCAATACTTTGACTTGAGATCTCCGAGATTTTAATGTGGAGTCTTTGTGAATGATAAAATGAAACATGAGTGATTTAAAAGGATGAATATTTTTAGAGTTTTTAATGTTAAAAATTTTAGGAATTTTAAATTCACAAGAATTAGGGAAAATAATTTCAAATTACATTATATCAATATATCAGGACTATAGGTTGAATGATGATTAGAAATAGTGACCTTATTCAATACTGAATTACAGATCTTGTGTATTGAAGGAAATATGAGTGGGTTAGATAGTATAGTAATCAGAAGTAATCCTTAATGTTGAATAATAATAATGAAATATGAATATATACTCATTAAATTATTCTATGAGTCAAGAATGGAACGATTTCATTCGGTATGTAGAATAGAACACCTATTTATGAACTGAAGAAGGGGAATAAGTAAAGAGTTATCGACATTGTCTTATATTAATGGTATTTAGGTTGAGAAAGTTAAGTGATCCAGTTTAAAATATAAAAATATATTATAGAATTTAGATATATATGATGCATCCTTGATTACTACATATCTGAGATAGACGACTAATTTTTGTGTTTTAGGTAACTTAGTGATTACTTTAGTAGAGAAAGGAGATAGCCTACATTATCTAGGAGGGACATAAAAGCCACACTACTGGTTTACTTCAAGGCCTAAAAATACTACTCTTGTACTTGGAAAATAAAATTGATGATTTATATGTAACTAGGTGGTGTAAGTATTTGTATAGTATGATGGTCATAACCTTACCTCCACTTCTAGTGATAATTAATTGGAAGATTTTTGAATGGGATAATAATTATTCCACACTTGGGGACACATTACTCAAACAAAGGAGGAGAAATTTGTTACCAAACTCTGATTTCTTATTTTGTGATGGATTCCAAATAATTTATGCATGACAAACAAAGAAAAATTATAATGGAGAAATAAAGTGATATCCTTTCACTAAATAAATGAAGATGGAAAAAATGGATAAAGTTTGAAATTGTTTTAAAAGTAACAACATTGACTCATGCCACCCCCCTCAGTGTTAGGAATATCCCATTGAGATCATAATACAATGGGATCCAATGGTGACAACTCTATCCTTACAAAAGTACTATAAAAGAAGAATTCCTTGTATCTGTATGAATTCAAATCACTTGGGATATGTACAAGTAATAAAGTTGTAGTAGGGATAAATTTTTTTTTTGTTAAAATCATGTACCACATTTTAGTTTTTAAAAGACATAAATAATATTTATGTCATGGGTATGATAATGTAATGTTGGTTGGTTATTTTATCATATATTGAGCTTGTCATGAAATTTAATATATTTTAGTTTAATGATTATTATTAAAATAGTTTTTTATGTTGATTATGAGGCTTTATCAAATATCTTTTCATCATTGAGCTGTGAGTAACTTGTGTGAAAAATAATTATAATTTTATAAAATTTTAAATATGATAGATAAATCTATTTGGATTTATAGCTATTTTTCATTTCAAAATAGCATGTCATATTGGACATATATTATGACAAACTCGACATAAATAGCCTTTGAAACTAGAACCAACCTGAATTACCACATACTTGAAGGGTGTTCTCGATCCCCATGGGTTGGCAACTAGAACTTGGGCATCAAACAACAACTAGAGGGAATGATTTATCCCAACCTAAAGAATTCAACATGAAATGTATATACATATAAATAAATAAATAATAGAATAAAACATGAATATTTATATTTCATAATAGTTAGAGAACAATGGAATTGAATCAACTGAATGGTAGAAAAACAATCTCCCAGAGAAAGCTACAACACCAAAGAATGAAAAAAACTAAAATAGCTACTCCAATAGTCTCCATGTGATAGTATGATATAACTCCCACCATGTCACCATAATCTATGCAAACCCAAATACTATAAAACCTCACCACCTCACTACGGTGTCTTGATTCTCCCTACATCAAAATATATTACAAGGTCTATTCACTGTTGAAGGGGTGAACATGGTGTGAGCTAACAGGCTGAGTAGGATTCCCCCCAGGTGTTCCATAACAAGTACCTATATAAGAATCCAAGCATTATCATATTTAATGAAAACAAGGTATGATATATAGTTTATTATTTTTTTACATCAAAATCATAAAAAAATTTAATTTCCCATTTTTCTACATTTTCAAATAAAGCTAGTAAATCATTTTAAAATAATTTCATATACATATATCAAAAAATATTTATCAAATTAAGGAAAATCATGTATAATATATCATATTAAATCTATGGTAGTATAAGTAAAATAGCATAATACAAAAATCCCAAATCAACCAAGGCCCTGGTAGCATCAAGCCAAGGATCACAGTAGCTCGGTATAGCTATGAAACTCATACCTAACACAGAAAATAACATTTGCATCAAGCCCCTATAAATTTCTGCCAAATCTAGGAATCATAGTAACACCATAGAAAGTATAATTTTTTATAAGTCTAACATGTCCTTAGAGAGAGAGGCTTCTAGGTAAAAAACACCCCATGAATGAACCCCCGAAATTAGATAACAACTATTACTACAACATTCACCTATGTACCCAAGGATTCCCATGTGGTTTATTTTCCAAACGATTTCATCAAACCTTTTTCATCAAGTGCGTGCTTTGAATTCCATATCAAAAAACCAATTCACATTTTTTTGAAAAACCATTTTCTATTTAATAAAACTAGGGAAAATTGTACTCTATAAAATACCCAATTTGACACACACAAATAAAATCAATAAATCATGGAATTTAATTAATAATTTTTTTTATCAAAACATGATCAATGTAGTTCCCTAAAACATACTAGAGATTAAACCACCTACCTCAACACTTGGGTCGCATATGCACGCAATGGGATCCCCCAACAAGGAAGAAAACAAAAACAAAAATTGAGGTCCTAGAATTAATACACATATCATGAAATTTATTATCTTATAAAATGGTTGGCGAAGAGGAAAAATCACCACATAACTCAAATAACGCACACTCGATACACCGCAAACAATAAAGGAGTGGCCCCTAGAACAAGATCACATGATGGATTCTAAAAGGAATCAATATGAACATCATTTAAGATCAAAAAAACCAATATTTCAATTCAATGAGCTATTGTGATAAATGAAAATGAAGAAATAGAAATGATTACTCTCCCAAAAAGATACAAACCAACTGTAACAGAGATCAATCACTTAACAATGTGATTCAGATGAAGAATAGGTTTCCCAAATTACCAAGTAAAATCTATAGGTTGAGGGAAAGGAGGATGCATATTGAATGAATACAAAAATTGTAATGCCCCAACCCCAGTTACCCAGAGTCGGTGCATTATTGTGTAACATTGGCATGATCACAAAAGATCAAGTCTCGAAAGACCGATTAGTTTAGTAGCCTTGGAAACACAAGATACATTCATCAATGTTACATTACATCATAATGTGAAAAACTACAATAACATAGTCTCCATTTTCCACACTCATATCCCCTTCAGACTATCCCTGCAGGTCATTCCTAAAATACTTCTTCACATCCTAGAAAAATTAAAACATTGAAAGGGGTGAACTATGATGATCAGTAAGGATAACAATATAGTAGAAGCTTTCATAAATAAACATTAACATTTAAGGCAATGTATAACGAAAAAAATCCTTTTAAACTTGAACTTCAGCATAATATGGCAAAAATAAAATGAAATAATTCCATTTACTTATTCACATAGATATTACACTAGTAGAATAATCACATGCAATATCAATAACCACTTTCATAATGATGGAATGCATAATTCTAGACTATCATAACGACGTAGCCAATGCCTCGTGCCAAGACTACAAATAAGATTTTGTCAAGGCCTCGTGCCAAGACACTAGTTTTTCTCATGAGACATGCCAATGCATCGAGGATCTATAGCAGGCTCCGCCCGTCACTTATTAAGTCCAATGCATTCTTTATATGAAGAGGTTTAAACATATCATAAACCATAACATAATTGTATCACATAAAACATGCCTAAATGAAACATAACATTTCCACATTTCAATAACAAGATATCAATACAACACATTGATATAATAAAAACACTTTCAAAACCATTTTCAATAACAAAATAAAAGAAAATTAAAACTTTGTATTTATTTTTCATTTAAAAAAAGTTATGGCATATAAAGGAAGCCGAAACATAAATATTGGTCATGACGGTGGAGAAGTCATTGTCGCGGCCTACGTAAGACAAAAACATTCCTTTTTTCGTTTAGTAAAATGATTTTTAAAAAAGATTCCTTTTGAATAAAACTAAAAGTCAAAGGGGTTTATACACCGTATAAAAGAAAGTTGTGTATTAAACAAAATATGCCTCAATGAAAGGAGATTGAGACGAAGACTCATAAAAAGATAATTTTTTAAATAAATAGATCTATTATGTGTATTCAAAATAAGTACACATAAATAAATTAGAAATACAAGATAGGACATAATAATATCATGACATAATTTGAAAGTAGCAGATTAACCCAAATAATGGAAATTGGGTTAAGAATTTCCCTTAAAAAGATCATTTTTTAAATAAAATATATCTACTATGTGTATTAACTATAATTACACATAAATAAATTACAAATACAAGATATGACATAAAAATATCATGACATAATTTGAAAGTAGTAGATTAACCCAAAGAATAGAAATTGGGTTAAGAAGTTCCCTTACCTCGTGTCCGACTTGACTCGAACGCTCATTAACCTCCTGAATAATAAACTAGAGTTAATATATACTTGCTTAAGAACCTTTTTCAAGTTTATTATCCCTTTTATATCACTTATTACAATGTTATGAAAATTATGTAGTCATTTAAGTTAATAACGGTTGTTTTGTCGATCTTTGGTACTTGAGTCAACAATAAACTTATTATAATTACAAGTTGTTTATGTGGTAGAATATCCATTATCTCCCGAATTATATTCATGATATATATATCATATATATCCTATATATCCAGTATATACATGCATTTATAATATTACATAACATTTAGAGGTAAGAAATGAAATGCACCGTTCATGGAGACGGTAAGTCGTACGTATGAATGAACGCTACTTTCATTTCTATTTCGTATTTAATGGAATGAAGTTATAATTATATAAAGGTATAATATAATTACAGTATAATATAATGTATAATACCATTTACTCCATCCTTTATGCATCCCACATATGGCATTAACGATTCAAGTCACTTTGAGGGGGCGGTAGTCCGCACTTCCTAAAATAAATTATCGCGTTTACCCATAATGGAAATCGTAAAGGTATGTAATAAATGAAAAATAAATAATCATAAGGAAAACAAAAACATAATATATATAATATATAAGAATAGTTTCATCATAATGGCCACCATGAGAGGTGTTAAAAGAAGATTCAACCATCATCGTTTCGTGAGGCAGAAATTTTCCATCCACAGAAATAGTATGTTCTTTAACCATTAGATGTAGGTGTCTGTAAGTGTAGCTCGAATCCTTATTATAACAACATCCTAGTATATTTAGGATACTGTTGTTGTTACAAAATAAATGAATAAAAAGATTTTAGGGGGTTGGAGAAACAAAATGAAACATAAGAACACAAGAGAAAACACTACCTTTAAAACGGGTAACTCTTTTTTATTTGAGCTCAAAGGCTTCCTTGGGAAGACTTCTTCTAAATGTGAGGCTTCTAGAAGTAATATTTTGATGTGGAGAGACCAAATGGGCAGGGGTTGGCCGAGCCAAAGGCTTTAGAGGTGTGGGTAAGGTGGTAGAGGTGGGGGCCATTTATAAGAGGAGAGGAGGAGAACTCTTGGAAAGTTATAAAAGGTTACTTTATTGTAAACTTTTTTCAGATTTAAAAGGTCCCAAAATTATATATTTCGAGGATAAGGTGATAAGAGTTCGAAATCCACCCATCAAATAGGTTTTTGACATGTTTAATTCATTGATTTTACATTATCCTTCCATTTTATTAAAATCGTTAATTGATGAGATAATAATTGCATCATCATGGTGTCATTACCAATTTATTTTATTTAATGTCTAAAAATTATAAAAAAATTACCATGATGTAGGAAATATTTTTAGATTTCCAAATAATATTTATGGTCAAAAGTTTAACTTATATGACCCCATGTAAAAATTGTTTTAGTAAAACAACACATGTTTGTGACAATTTTATTTTTACTTTAAATAAGAAGTTATTAATGTCATTTTCTTACTCAAGTGGCTTCATGGGGTCCCCAAGTTGACCCATGGATTTTCTTGGTTGATTATGACTCATCCAATAATTGTAGGATCAGTGTAAAGGTATTTTCATATTTTTATAATATCATTTTTACCTTAAATTTCACTAATTACCTTTAATCGCGATAAATTAAACTTAAAAGTTACTATTCACCAAAAATTATTTTAATCCCATTGACCCACATTTTACTTCATAATGACAACCATGTATGTCATATTTTTGAAAATCAAATCACAGATTTGGTAATGTTTCATTTAAACGAAAAATCATTTTTTTAACTATCACTTCGTGGTTTCACTATTCATCAAAAATTGAAGTTTTTCAGAACAATACCAAAGTTTCACCCTAAGCTATAATTGATATTCTAAATTCAAAAATGATGTCTATTTTACAAAATTCCAAACATATATGTGGCATTAATTTATTTTATAACTAATTCCCGCTGTCACAACAAATAGCGTGTTTTTAAGAAACAATATATATCAAAAGATTGACAATTCTTTATGTCTAATTTCAAAGTGAAATTAATTATAATGAACACCATTGGATAAAATGGTAAAAATATATTCTAATTATACTTTAAAACCACTCAATAGTATAATTTATCACTATAAATTATTTTTATTAAAAAAGTTGTTTTTAAGTATTTTTTACTATTCATAAAAAATTGGAAGTTCTCAGATAAATTACAAAAAGTTCAACTTAGGGTAATTTCGATATTACGAATACAAAAATGAAGTCCATTTTGAAATAAAAAATTTATATAATTTAAAAAAGTGGGTATTACTATTCATAACTACTACTTTTATTGGTCGCGGTGTGTTAGAACTCAAGGTTGTGTACAACACACGCTGCTCTATTATTCAAAGAGAAGCGTACCATGGAAGCTTGGGGTGTTACATTTTACCATCCTTCAATAAATTGCATCCTCGCAATTTTAAATTTTTCTTTTAAAATAAAAGGTTGAAAATAGGAAATACCTTTGTGGAAAACCCACATCGGAAATAAGGTTAATAAAAATATAACTTTAACAGATAGAAAGATAAGTACAAAGGTCACCCGAGATAGACCATACTAGGATTATATGAAAATTTTGATATAGAAGAAAAACAAACCATCAAGGTCTAATGGAGAGTTGTAGAAAATAGGATTAGGAGAAAGTTAACCACAAGAAAATCACAAACTTATGATTAGTTAAACGGTCATTGAATCCCCAGTTGGAAAAGTTAACCGAAAATGTTTCTATTTTAAGTTACGTTTTATAAAGTTGAGGAATTTGTTTAGGAGATTTACTAAGAACGTAAGGGAATATATATACTTGTCATGTAGACGTTCATTATTTAATAAATTTTTACCACAAATCCATCATTCACTCTAAAAGGTAATAGAACTCAAAAATATTCTATTTATCATAATTGAATATGGTTACAAATATAAACACATACCATTTAGGTTAGGAAAACTTTTTGTAATAACCAGGGACTTCCTGTAGGCTAGTGGTAGGTAATAAAGGCATGTCGTAATATGGTTGTGTGTTCGATTCCTACAGCTTTGTCCAACACGATGGGTTATCCTCCGACTTGCAGGTTGTCCTTTTCTTAAAAATATAGTATTATAATATTCCAAAAGTAATCTTCAGAAATGTTTTAACCTTAAACAATACTATCCAATGTTCAAATTAATCCATTCCAACCTTTATAGTTATCCAAAATACCTCTACCCAGACATTCTCTAAAAGGTCTCTAAATTGCAAAATCAATTGTAACATCAGATTCCCCAAACAAAGTAAAGTTTCTCTTATTGTCACATACTAAAAATATGATTACCTTAATCATATTAAAACCTTAATGAAACAACAAGTACTGCAGTACAATCCTTATATATATTACATTATCCTTATAACCAGAATATAATCCTTGAGTCCAAAAGCACCAATACATTAATTATTCCACTTCAACTGTAGTAACAACATAAGATTGTCCTTGATCCCTTAGCCTTTTATGAGGTAAGTTTCCCTGACTCTTAGGAAATTCATTTGCATAATGCTCCATTTCCCTACAATTGTAGCATTCAACATTGATATCCTCTTTCTTTCCCTTGCAATCACGAGCCTGGTGACCTTTTTCTCCACATTTATAACAAACTCCCATTCCTTTTGGGAAAGTACCCAGGTGATTCTTTCCACAATTATCACATAATGGAAAATCCGTCTTTCCCTTTTTCCCTTTATTTGTCTCTTGTTCCACCATTCTCTTCTTCTCTTGCTTTACTTTATTTTCATAAGATTTAGAGAATTCCTTTTCTGTCTTGATAGCACACGAGACTATATCTTCGTATGTTGATAAAGATTGTGATACCAATGCTCGACGGAGAAACGGTTTTAACCCATCAAAGAAACGATCGATCTTACTTCATGGGTTACGTATATAATCTGGAGCATGCTTCGCTAACCTTGTAAAGTTAGCCTCATACTTTGCGACATTCTCATCCTCCTTCTGCCTCAGACTCAGAAATTGCCTTTCCATATCTGCTTGATGGTCATGTGGAAAGTGTTTTTCTATGAAAATTTCCATAAACTCCCTCCATTCCATACCTGATACTTCTTCATCTTCCTTTGTGTTTTGAATCAGCGACCACCATTGATCGGCATCTCCAGTGAGGCGGTAAACTTCTGTGACAACCTTCTCCCTTTCGCTACTCCCCAAGGCATGGAATATTTTCTCCATGGAGTTTTTCCATTGCTCAGATACTAATGGATTTGTACCCCCATTAAATATTGGCAGTTTTTTCCCCATGAAATGATCTAACATTGAACCTCCACGTTGCGGATCAGGGTGCTCCATACGAGTAAGGTTATTATTCATAACCTGAGTGAGTTGTCCCAATATGGTAATAACTTGATCAGCACCAGTTGTATCTCCAGCTCCACAATAATTATCTTGAGCAGGAGGGAAATCCCTACATGGAGTGCGTGTATTGATATGGTTTCCATTCCTTCCACTAGGCGCCATTTCTAAACAATGTCATAAACTAGATTAGTTTATGAATTAAAATACGTAATTCCATACTTTTAAAACACTCAACATAAATTGAACTATTTATGGATATAATCCATAATCATAAAAATGTATTCTTTGAGGAAGTATATACTCAAAATCCCTTCATAATGGTTTGTAAAGAAAATGATAATTATCCTAAGAATATCGCCCAGGAGTGTCATAACTAAAAGTGCGGCAATGCCCGTTGTCGTGAACCAGTTCCCGTTCGAGTCTATCTGAAAGCGGTGTTTTCGGGTTTTACCCCTAGGTACATCTGTGCCAGAGCCGCCTCTACCTGCTCGTATCAAGACAGAGATGTATTTCTCGGAAAACACACAAAATCACTATAATACCAAAATTCTAGGAAGTTAGTCTATCCTAATCCTCAAAGTCTATCTTAGGGCTATGTTCTCTAATCAGAGTTTATCTAAATCTAGCTTCCAAGGTTAGTACTAAACTGCCTCCGATAACAACTGTAACGCCCCGACCCCTGTTACCCAGAGTCGGTGCATTATTGCGTAACATTGGCATGATCACAAAAGATCAAGTCTCAAAAGACCGATTAGTTTAGTATCCTTGGAAACACTAGATATATTCATCAATGTTACATTACATCATAAAGTGAAAAACTACAATAACATAGTCTCCATTTTAAACACTCATATCCCTTTCAAACTATCCCTGCAGGTCATTCCTAAAATAATTCTTCACATCCAGGAAAAATTAAGACATTGAAAGGGGTGAGCTCAGATGCTCAGTAAGGATAACAATAGAGTGGAATCTTTCATAAATAAACATTAAAATTTAAGGCAATTTATAATTAAAACAAAATCCTTTTAAACTTGAACTTCAGTATAATATGGTAAAAATAAAATGAAATAATGCAATTTACTTATTCACATAGATATTCTACTAGTCGAATAATCACATGCAATATCAATAACCACTTTCATAATGATGGAATGCATAATGTCAGACTATCATAACCACGTAGCCAAGGCCTCATGCCAAGACTAAAAATAATATTTTGTCAAGGCCTCGTGCCAAGACACTAGTTTGTCTCATGAGACCTGCCGATGCATCGAGGAGCTATAGTGGGCTCCACCCATCAATTATTAAGTCCAATGCATTCCTCATATGAACAGGTTTAAACATATCATAAACCATAACATAATCATATCACATAAAACATGCATAAAGTAAACATAACATTTCCAAATTTCAATCACAATATATCAATACAACACATTGATATAATAAAAACGATTTCAAAACAATTTTCAATACCAAAATAAAAGAAAATTAAAACTTTGTATTTATTTTTCATTTAAAAAAAAGTTACGGCTTGTAGAGGAAGCCGAAACACAAATAATGGTCACGAGGGTGGAGAATTCATTGTCGCCGCATACGAAAGACAAAAACATTCCTTTTGTCGTTTAGTAAAACACTTTGTAAAAAATATTCCTTTTTAATAAAAGTAAAAGTCAAAGGGGTTTATACACCGTATAAAAGAAAGTTTTGTATAAAACAAAATATGCCTCAATGAAAAGAGATTGAGACGAAGACTCTTACAAAGATCATTTTTTTAAATAAATTAGATCTATTATGTGTATTCACTATAAGTACACATAAATAAAGTATAAATACAATATAGGACATAATAATATCATGACATAATTTGAAAGTAGGAGATGAACCCAATGAATGGAAATTGGGTTAAGAAGTTCCCTTACAAAGATCATTTTTTAAATAAAATATATATATTATGTGTATTCACTATAATTACACATAAATAAAGTACGAATACAAGATATGACATAATAATATCATGACATAATTTGAAAGTAGGAGATTAACCCAAAGAATAGAAATTGGGTTAAGAAGTTCCCTTACCTCATGTCCGACTTGACTCGATCGCTCTTTAACCTCCGGAATAAAAAAACTAGAGTTAATCTCTACTTGATTAAGAACCTTTTTCAATTTCATTATCCCTTTTATATCACTTATTACAATGTTACAAAAATTATTTAGTCATTTAAGTTAATAACAGTCGTTTTGTCGATCTTTGGTACTTGAGTCAACCATAAACTTCTTATAATTACAAGTTGTTTATGTGGTAGAATATCCATTATCTCCAGAATTATATTCATGATGTAGATATCATATATATCCTATATATCCCGTATATACATGCATTTATAATATTACAAAACATTTAGAGGTAAGAAATGAAATGCACCGTTCATGGAGACGGTAAGTCGTACGTACGCATGAACGCTACTTTCATTTCTATTTCGTATTTAATGGAATGAAGTTATAATTATATAAAGGTATAATATAATTCTAGTATAATATATTGTATAATACCATTTAATCCATCCTTTATACATCCCACATATGGCATTAACGATTCAAATCACTTTGAGGGGGCGGTAGTCAGTACTTCCTAAAATAAAATTATCGCGTTTACCCCTAATGGAAATCGTAAAGGTATGCCATAAATGAAAAATACAGAATTATAAGGAAACAAAAACATAATATATATCATATAAAAAAAATAGTGTCATCATAATGGCCACCATGAGAGGTGTTAAAAGAAGATTGAACAATCATCGTTTCGTGAGGCAGAAATTTGCCATCCACAGAAGCAGTATGTTCTTTAACCATTAGATGTAGGTGTGTGTAAGTGAAGCTCGAATAATTCTTATAACAACATCCTATTATATTTAGGATACTAGTTTTGTTACAAAAGAAATGAATAAAAAGAGTTTAGGGGGTTGGAGAAGCAAAATAAAATACAAGAACACAATAGAAAACACTACCTTTAAAATGGGTAACTCTTCTTTATTTGAGCTCAAAGGCTTCCTTGGGAAGACTTCTGCCAAAATTGAGGCTTCTAGGAATAATAGTGGGATGTGGAGAGACCAAATGGGTAGGGGTTGGCTGAGAAAAAGGCTTCAGAGGTGTGGGTAAGGTGGTAGAGGTGGGGGCCTTTTATAAGAGGAGAGGAGGGGCACTCTTAGAATGTTATAAAAGGTTACTTTATTATAAAATTCTTTTCGGATTTAAAAGGTCCCAAAAATTATATATTTCGAGGATAAGGTGATAAGAGTTCGAAATCCTCCCATAAAATAGGTTTTTGACATGTTTAATGCTTAGATTTTACATTATCCTTCCATTTTATTAAAATCGTTAATTAATGAGGTAATCGCTGCATCATCATGGTGTCATTAAATATTTAATTTATTTAATGTCTAAAAATTATAAAAAAAATTACCATGATGTAGGAAATATTTTTATCTTTCCAATGAATATATATTGTCAAAAGGTTAACTTATATAACCCCATGTAATAATTGTTCTAGTAAAACAACACATGTGTGTGACAATTTTATTTTTACTTTAAATAAAAAGTTATTAATGTCATTTTCTTACCCAGGTGGCTCTATGGGGTCCCCAAGATGACCCATGGATTGTCTTGGTCGGACATGACTCATACAATAAGTTTAGGACAAGTGTAAAGGTATTTTCATATTTTTATAATATCATTTTTACCTTAAATTTCACTAATTACCTTTAATCGTGATTAGTTAAACTTAAAAGTTACTATTCACCAAAAATTATTTTAAACCCATTGAACCACATTTTACTTCCTAATGACAACCATTTATGTCAGATTTTTGAAAATCAAATCACAGAAGTGGTAATGTTTCATTTAAACGAAAAATCAGTTTTTTAACTACCACTTAATGGTTTCACTATTCATCACAAATTGATGTTTTTCAGAACAATGCCAAAATTTCACCCTAAGCTATAATTGATATTCCGAATTCAAAAATGATGCCTATTTTAAAAAATTCTAAACATATAATTTGAATTAATTAATTTTATAACTAATTCCTGCTGTCACAACAAATAGCGTGTTTTTAAGAAACAATATATATCAAAAGATTGACAATTGTTTATGTCCAATTTCAAAGTGAAATTAATTCTAATGAACACCATTGGATAAAATGGTAAAAACATATTGTAATTATACTTTAAAACCACTCAATAGTATAATTTATCACTATAAATTATTTTTATTAAAAAATTTGTTTTTAAGTATTTTTTACTATTCATAAAAAATTGGAAGTTCTCAGAAAATAACAAAAAATTCAAATTAGGGTAATTTTGATATTACGAATAAAAAAATGAAGTCCATTTTGAAATATAAAATTTATATAATTTCAAAAGGTGGGTATTACTATTCATAACTGCTACTTTTATTGGTCGCAGTGTGTTAGAACTCAAGGTTGCGTACAACACACGGTGCTCTATTATTCAAAGAGAAGTGTACCCTAGAATCTTGGGGTGTTACAAAAATCACTCACATAATGCCCTAAAAATACTCCCTCATGATAATTTCATTGTGTGTAACCACTTTAATTTCATGTAATTCAATGGGTCTATATACACTAAAAATCCATCACCTTTTATTAAAAACCTTACTTTCAACATTACACGGCGTGTAATCTTTACCTGATGTTTACTCCCTTAATGTTGTGTACTAGGTTCATAAAATCATGTTGAAAGACATTACACAGCCATTAACCCCATTCAATGGACAATATTTCTCATATATACTACAAAAACTCCTTTTTCACCAATAAAAATATAACTAACTAACTTTAATACCCTCCCAAACTGGTATCCAACCTGATACGTCACATACCCAAAGGGAATTCTTGATCCCCACAGGCTGGTGACTAGAACTTGGGAATCGAACAAAAAATAGAGGAAAATATTTCACTGAAACTAAAACAATAAGGAATATATATATATATATATATAATAGAGATGTCATAAAGATGAATATATTCCATAACTAGAAATAAATAGTAGAAACCAAAAAACTCGTGAGAAGAAAAAATATACAAGTACATTTCCAACTCTAAAGGACTACCAAAAATAAGAAAACCAAATAATCTATGTGATTGTGTGGCAAGACTCCCACCATCTCACCACCAGCTACCCATCCTAGTGACAGAAAACCTCACTACCTCACTATGGCACCTTTCCGTTCTCTACATCGAAAGGCATAACTATGTTTATTCACCTTTAAAGAGGTACACAGGGTGTGAGTTAATAGGATCTGTAGGTTCCAACCTAGGTGTTCCATAACAAGTTTCTAAATAATAATCCAAGCATGCTCAAATTTAAATAAAATGAGGGACAATAACATTTTAATTGTTTTTATATCAAAATCATGGAAAAAATTAATTTCCAATTTTACAACATTTCAAAAAAAATGTAAATCAACTTCCAAGTATTTAATATCCATATATCTAACCTATATATTAAGGCAAAAACAAACATGCATCACATATCACATCAATATCTATTATAGTACAAACAAAACAATACAAATTAAAAATATCCCAAATTAGCCAAGAAGAACAAGTAACATCATTCTAAGGATCACACAAGGTCAAGATATCTAATTCACTCATACCTAATATAAAAAATCATATATAGATCAATTCACTAGAAATATGCATTGAGTCTATAGGGAAGAGGAAAACCCCATAAATTGAACCCCGCAACAGGTCTAACAAGTACCAAGAACAATGGCCCTAGAGAGAAGAAATAATACCCATAAGAAAATATCCTGAATGTGCATGAGACTTATTACGATACCTTCCACGTAAGTACCCAAGGATTTCAATGTGACCTATTTTTCAAACCAATTCATTAAAAAAATTCATCAAATCATGTTTTGAAAACCAATTCACACTCCTTTGAAAACCCTTTCCATTTACCCAAAACTAGGGGAGAACCATATTTTATAGAAACCCATTTCCCCACACAAAAAACAATCATTCATATCCTTCGATTTTATTTAATTGAAATATTTATCAAAAAAATAGAAATGTAGTTTAACAAAATAGGATAGAGATGGAACAACCTACCTCAAAACTTGTGGTTTCACACACCCACAATGGATCCATCAATAAGACAACACAATGATGATAAAGGAGGCCCTATAATCAATCTAAAAGAAACCTAGATTTGATCCAGTTATAAAAAAGGGATGGATAAGAGGTTAGATCATAACATACCCCAAAGAAACTCACACAATGCATCACAATCACCACACATAAATGACCTTCAGAACAAGATCACACCATAAATCAATAAGAAAAAAAGAGAGATATCACAATAGGTTAGAATATCTAATAATTTAATGCAATGAAATTACCATGATCAAAGAAACAAATAATTATAAAGGCTTATTTTCCTAGAGATACACGAACCCACTACCAATGTGATAAATCACTTAAAAAATCAATCTAGATTGAATGAAGACTCAAAAAATCACAGGATAAGGGTTCTAGGTTGAGATCCAAGAGACATGTGGGAGAATGAAATAATATTTCATTTGTGAAGCACCCTAAAACTGATGTCTTGATAGTTACATGATGTGTAAATCCTTTACACATCATGTAATCCATTAAGATCAAGTATGACAAAAAAACCATTGTCTTTTTTTAAACGGACCTTTTAACATTACAGGTCTAATAACCATTACACAAAGTGTACTCCTTTCACACTACATAAATAGTTAATGACTTGGTTATGGAGACCAAGTACACATCGTGTAACCCCTTTAGACACTGTGTAATAGCCTAACAAATAGAAGAAAACTATATATTCTTACACAAAATCCCCAAACCAATTGTGGTGTTCACTATACTAGGGGAGAACCCCACAAATCCGTTACACATTTATACCCAAACAATATTAATTAAAACACACAAACATTCCTATAATTTAATCCATATTTCCCAAAAAATGTTATCCATACATGAGAGTCTTAATATACACCCAATTAAAGAGGGAAACAAGTAATGTAATGGGAATTATATAAAATTAGGTAACATGATATTATAAACTCTCCTCCATAAAAAATTTCATCCCTAAGAAGTCATTTGGAAGAATTAAGTCTAATAAAGAGGTTAGGCCTCTTCTCCCTCATCAACAATTCACGCTCGCAAGTCTCATGGGAATATGATCTATGTCTCCAAAAAACTTTGACCAATGGAATAGACTTCCCATGAGAGACTTTAACTTGAGGGTGAACAATATCAATTGTCTACTCAACAAAGGAAATGTCTATCACTATTTCAATATCTTCCTAACTTAGAACATGAGAGGGTTGAAGATGACATTTCATAAGTTGAAATACAAGAAAAAAACATGAATTCTTTTCAATTGAATCAACAATTCCAACTGATAAGAAAAATCCCTAAGATTTTCAATAACCTCTAATGGTACCACATATGTTGGAGCCAACTTTCCCTATTTTTTAAGCTGATGGTGACCCAACTGAGAAGAAACGTTCAAGAAAAGTTAGTCTCCAATGGAAAATTCCAAATGATGATGTCGTTGACCTGTATATTATTTCTTCTATCGTTAAACTATAACTACACACCTATATATATATCCTTAACCCTTTTAGTTTTATCCTAAACCATACTCAGTCCCACTAAATAATCCTTTCCATCCTATACCCAAAAAATAAGTCACCTTCAAGAGTGACCATAAAAATATCAACGGAATCCATTCTGATTAACTATTGATTAATGTTTTTATAGGTAAAACCATCCAGTACTAGATGGTTATCCCATGATCCACTAAATTCTAAGAAACAGTCATGAATTATATCCTCCCGAATCTAAATAACACTCTCGATCTGACTGTCATTCTATGGATGAAAAGGGGTACTCAATTTGGTCTAATCCCCCATAAACTGTTAGAGAATTATCCATATTTTCAAAGTAAACCTGATGTCCATGTCTAAAAAAATAGCTGATGAAAGTCCATGTACCATCATAACTTCCTACACATACATATTACACAGATCATAAACTTTGGTAGCATCTTTAATCAGAATAGAACGAGATGTATTTTTTAACCGATTAATGACCACATAGATTTAATTACTCCCCAAGGGACTCTATGGTAATCCAACAACAAAATCCATTGATACATCGTCCTATTTCTAAACCAGCACTAGAACCGACTGAAGAAACCCATAAGGTTTTGGATGATCTACCTTTATCTTCTAGTAGGTTTAACAAAGAGAAAAATAATCAAAAATGTCTCACTTCATACCTAACCACTAAAATTTTCATCTCATGTTATAATAAATCTTCATAGTTCTCAAAGAAAAATACAATGAATAACTATGATAGTAAAAAAATGACTTCCTCACTAATGATGGGATAAAAAACTGATTCCAAAAACCAACTATACCATCTAAAGAACGATACTAACCAAAAATGGTCACCCCTCTATATAGGGTTTCTCGAATTATTATAAACTCATCATCCTTCAAATGATTTTTTAGAATTGACTCAATGAGAGATGATGATAACAGAAAACTAGTTAGAACCATACATGAAACATCCTACTGAGCATCCAAATAAATCTAATAAAAAACTCTCCTAAGCTTCCACTCTTAATTCGATTCCTAAAAAACTTGTGATGTAAATTTCCCTCTAAGATCATCTACAACAACATTCCCCTTTCTTGTGGTATACGAGAAATATAATTCAAATGTATAAAGGTTTTACAACCACCACCTTTTTATAGGATTCTAGTATTTATAAGAAATAATATATCTTTATAAGCACTTATAGTTAGAAATGATTGTGAACAAATCCTTAAAAAGATAATTCTACCAACACTTAAGTACTTGAATAAATGATGCAAGATTTAAATCATGAATGGGGTAATTTGTATCACGCGATAAAATCTATTGAGAACCATAAACTACCACATGATTATCCTACATTATCAAGCAACCCAAACCAGCACCATAATCATCACAGAAAACCCTATATCCTTAATTAGGATTACTTAAGATCAAAATATAATCCAATGTAAGAAGACATTTCAGGTCAATAAAAAAAGACTGACACATTGTATCCCATGTGATTTTTACCACTTTCCTATCAAGGGAAATCAATGATAACTCCAACATTGGGAAATATTTGAAAATCTATCAGTAGTATCCAGAAAGACTATGTATGATTTGAATGTCAAAGATGTTACAAGGTTATTCCCAAAAAATACAACCTTCACCTTCTCTGGATCAACTGATAAGTTGTTCTTACAAATCGTCTGCCCTAATAATTTCACTTCTTGAATCTAGAAGTTTCATTTTGAAAGATTTCCATACAAATGGTGAGTACTCATGAAATCTAAAACCAAACTCAAAAGGTGGTCATGCTCACACTCGAATCATGAGTAAACCAAAATGTCATCTAAGAACACTACCACAAAAGTGTTGAGATACTAATGGAATATCTAATTCATGAAATCCATAAAAACATAAGGAGAATTAGTCAGACCAAATGAGACCAAAATATATTCATAATGGCCATACCTACTCCAAAAATCCATCTTTGATATATCAAACAGCTGATCTATGAGATGATGATAACCGGACCAAAGATCAATATTCAAAAACCAATTTCCTGATTTAAATGATCAAACAAATCATCAACCTAGATAAAATGTTACTTATTGTCAACCATCACCTAGTTCAACATCCAATAGTCCATGAACAATTGGAGTGAACCATTTGCCTTCTTCGAAAACAAAACCCAGGCTAACCAAGGAGAAACACTAGGGAAAAAAGGAACCATTCTCCGCTAGATAGACCAATTAAATATTAAGCGATTTCATATATGTTGGTTCTATTAGATTAGAATGAATTTACTTCATATTTATATCTAAAATAATTTCAATTGTTAACTATACATTCTTATCTAGATAAATACTGAAGAAGTTATCTAAGAAAATGTCATAAAACCCCTAAAAATGGCAGGAATATTAAAAATAAAATAAATTTCATCTGGATCAACTATAACAGTAGACAAAAAAAATCATAAGCCATGGGCGGGAAGGTCCATGTATAACCTGACCTAAGATCACACAATCCCTAAAACACTAGTGATCTCCCATCAGAAAAAAAAAATTTGACTTACTAATGATAAAAATTAAATTCAACTCGATGATCAACAAGCCAATCCATCATGATGATGGTGTCAAATAGATCCAAATCCAAAACCAGAAAAATCTCAAACTAGATTCGCATCATCAATCAATAAACTAAAATAAATACATTGAGGACCATTCTCTTTCCTACTCCCAATAGGGATCATTAACATCGTAAAAAATGACATGAGTTACATGGTAGGGTTAATCATATCAAAAAAAAAATACAGATACAAATGATTGGGAGGCACTAAAATCAAATAAAGAAACTACTACTGAGGATACAATAAATATGGTACCCCACACTATTGCTTGATTTGTGTCTACCTCGTCCAGAAACTCATCTACTACGTGAAGGTTATTCACCCATGAGGCATATGAATAGACCCATAGAGCTTTGAAGCATCTAATTTCACTGTAGTATCCTTTGGAGTTGATGATCCCTAGCCATATCAAAGAGTAGACATAGCCTGATAGAAATGTTTCAGATGATCATAACATCCAAAAATATTATTGATATTTGTAGGTGAAGGAAAATAACATAGTCTTTGTCTGAACTTTCCACACTTATAGCAAGTCAGATCCACACCAATAGCTTAAATTTTATGTGCCAAAGAGGCCTACTATCGAGAACCAACTCCACCACTCCTATGATGATCCTTACTCTTTCACTTTTCCATAAAGAACCCCTAGAGAAACCACTATGTAAAAGATTAGGGGATGAATATCCAACCTTTCCTTATATATTTATTTTATCAATAATTTCCCTACCCACTATCTATTGATAGGTTTAAATCTTCAACATAAATACCTACGATTTGATATCCTATTGCAAACCTTGTTGGCACTTATGATCTCTCAGTAGGTCATTATTTACAACCTCAAATGAAAAATAAACCAACTCAACAAACCAATTGGTGTATATCGACATCGAATTCTCTCCTTACTATAAAGAGATTAAATCTGTAGATTTCATCATAAATAGTGACCCTAAGAAAATTTGTTTGAAGAAGAGTGTCTTAAAACCCATCCAATCTAAGACCATGTGTCTATCCACATTTAAAATGGAATCCCACCAACTCTTACTATGACCCTGATGTATGAACACTAAAAACATCACCTTGATATGCTCATGTGTTTCCAAGAAGTTAAAAATATGATCAATCATTTCAAGATAGTGCTCCACTTATTGAGGTTCATTCATACCATTAAAGGATGATGGATTCTTACACAAGAACTCATCTGATCAATAATTTTATCATAACACCTAGAGGTATCTAAAAAAATGTGTTATGAGATTGTGGCACATTATATTTAACAGCACACACTACTCACATGACTTTCTCGATAAATTTTTGATCCATCATTGCATTCCCTTGAGGTGAATCAACTTCACCTTCTAAAGGAACTCACAAAACACATCTTAGAGACATTCCACTTCACACTGAAACAAAAATAATTATCATAAAATAGAAAAATATAAGTTCAAACTAGAAAACCCATAAGAAAAAACTGATATTAACATTAAGAACTCAAAACAAGAGACACACAACCAGACATCTTATGGAAACTTGAATCTCATTATGGAAGGAGTTGGCGGGGCACTTACGGCAATCTAAATCTCAAGTACCGACAATCCAATATCCAATCTAATTGACATCCCTAGATAAGGACTATTGATGATAGATCAACTCTAATACAATTTAGTAATAAGCATCCCTGAATACCCTCTCAAACTAGTATTTGACTCGATACGCCGTATACCCAAAGGGAATTCTTGATCCCCAAGGGCTAGAAACTAGCACCCAAGAATCCAAGGACAAATAGATGGAATGACTTCACCCAACCTGATATAAAAATATGGAACATATATATACAACAGAGACAACAAAAATATAAATATATTCCATAACTAGAAATAAATAGTGGAAACCAAAAAACTCAGGAGAAGAAAAATCTCTAAGTGCAAGTGTAAACACTAAGTACAACCAAAAATAGTAAAACCAACTACTCTTTGTGATTGTTTTGACATCAACCATCTTACCACCAGCTACCCATCCCAGTTGACAAAAATCCTCACCACCTAATTGTGATGCCTTTTTTCTCCTACATCAAAATATATAGACAGGTCTACACACCATCAAAGATTTATGTAGGGTGTGAGATAATGGGATCATCAGGGTCTCACCCAAGTGTTCCATATCTAGTATCTAAAGAATTATCCATGAATGAACTATTTTAAAGAAAACAATGTGTTATAATTATTTAACAATTTTTATATCAAAATCATGGGAAACAATATTTAATTTCCCCTTTTTCCACATTTATAAATAATATAGGTAAAGAAACATCAAATAAATTCATATCCATATATCACAACAGATATATTAAATCAAAACAAAATATAAATCACATATCATATCAAAATCTAATGAATAAAAAAATAGTACAAATCAAAAGTAGCCCAAATCAGTAAAGAATCACATGTTACATCTTTACAAGGATCAAAATAGGTCAGGATAGTTAATAAAATTTTACCTAATACAAACAATCATGTACTTATAAAGACACTAGATATATGCATCAAGTCTAGAGGGTAAAGGAACACCCCAAAAAGTGAACCTCCTAATAGGTCTGACAAGTCCTTAGCACAATGGACCTAAGGAGAAAAAATAATCCAAATGAAAAATATACCAATAGTATAAAATACCTATTAATATACCTTCCACCTAAGTATACAAGGATTCCCATGTACTCTATTTTTCAAACCAAATCATCAAACTATTTCAGAATGCCTTAAAAACCCTTTCAATTTACCCAAAATCAGAGGAAAACCATATTTTATAAAAAAAATAGCTCTACACACATTAAAATATTAATCATGTCATACCATTTCACTTAATAAAAAAATTATCAAAAACAAGAGCAATTATGTTCACCATCATAGTTTAGAGACGGTACCACCTACATGAAAACATGGGGTTGCACATTCCAACAATGGATACACCAAGAAGAGGACACGACAATGGAAACAGAGGCCCTATAATTAATTTAAAAATACTATAATTGATCCAATTAGAAAAAAGTTTTAGTGATGAGGTTATATCACAATATACTTCAAAGAAACTCATACGTTGCACCGCAACCAACACAAGGAATTGGCCTCTGGAATAATATCACACCACATATCTATAAGAAATAAGGAGAGATGTCATAGTGGGTCAAAAAATCCAATAACACAATGCCATGACATAACCATGATCAAAGAAATGAATAAGTAGAAAGGATAACTTACCTAGAGAGTCATGAACCCACCACCCCAGTGATTAATCATCAAATGAATCAATCTAGATCGAAGAGAGACTCCAAAATTCACCAGATAAGGGTTCTAGGTTGTGATCCAAGAGAGCTCTGGGAGAATTAAATATGATTTCTATTGAGAAGCACCCAAAAATATGACCTCCCAATAGTTACATGATGAGTAACCCCTTTACACATCATGTAATCCATGACAATCAAGTGAATCAAAAAACCCATAACATTTTTATTAAAAACGTACCTTTTAACATTACACATCAGGTAACAATTACACAATATGTACTCCTTTCACACTATGTACATAGTTCATGAATTGTGTATAGAGACCAAGTACACATCCTGTAACCCCTTTATATGTTGTGTAATAGCCTAACACAGAGTAAAAAACTGAAAATTCTTACACATAAACCCCAAACCAACATGGGAATTCTCCAAAACTCAGAGAGAACCCTGAAAATCCATTACACACTTAGATTATAATAAATTAATTAAAAAAACATCCATTACTAAACTTTAAGACATTTTCCCCAAAAAATTATCTCCATCCTCGGGAGTACTAAGATGCAATTAAGTAGGAAAACAAGTAATGTAAAGGTAATTACATGAAATGGGTAAAAATGTTACAAAAACTCAAATTTGCATCATTCACTCTCCAAAATCAGGGAGAACCCCATTAATTCATTACACATTTATACTCGTACTCTATTTATTCAAAATAAACATAAATCCATGAAATTTAGGTCATTTTCCCTTGAAAATTATCAGCATCATCTGGAGTTCCAAGATGCACCCAAATTAAGCAGAAAAGAAATTAATATAATAAAAATACATGAAATACAGTAATGGGGTGTTACAAAATCCCCACCACAAGACTTTCCATCCCTATGAAGTCATGTAGAAGAATGATGTTTGGTAAATAGGCATGGAAACTACTCCCTCATAAATTACTTGTGCCCCCAAGTCTCATGAGAATCTAATCTGTGCTTCCATAATACTCTAACCAATATGATTTAATTCCACCAAAAGACATTCACTTAATAGTCAATGATCTTTATTGGTTTCTCCACAGTAGAAACTTCTGGATCTAAATCAATATCTTCCCACCTTATATTGTGTGAGATATCATGATTGTATTTCCTAAGTTGTAATATGTGAAACACATCATGAATGTCTACCAAATGAATCAACAATTCCAAAATATAATCAACCAACCTAATCCACTCAGTGACCTCAAATGGTCCAACATATCTGGGAGAAAACTTTACCTTTTTCCAAGATGAGGGTTACACAACTGAGGATAAATATTCAAAAAAACCCGATCACCTTTGAAAAAATCCAAATGATGACATCGCAAATCCACATAATATTTTTTTCGAATCATATCTATAACCAATTTTCAACGTATATCCTGAATCCTTGTAGATGTATATTAAACAACACACTATCCAATTAAAAATCTTCACCCACCTCTACACAAAAAAGAGGCGATCTTCATGGGTGACCACATAAAGACTTGAAAGAACCAATTCTGATCGATGACTAATAAATTTTGTTATAAGAAAAATCAACTAGTCACAAATAGTTATCCCAAGATCCTCTAAAATCCAATACACATGCATGAAGCATGTACTCCAAACTATTAATAACACACTCCATCTGACTATCTATCTATGGGTGGTAAGCTATAATCAACCTAACCTAAGTCCCCATCACCTCTTGGAGACTCCTCTAGAAGCTTGACGTAAACCTAGGACCCTATTCTGAAATAATGGAAGAAGAAACACTGTGTAACATCATCATTTTATTCACATATATATTATCTAGACCTTCAACTATTCCAGTGTCCATAATCATAATAAAGTGAGATAAAGTTTTCAATCGATCATCCACCACCTAGATAGAATTCCTACCTCAATGTGTCCGTGGTAATTCAATAACACAATCCATGGAAACATCATCCCATTTCTAAACCAGTAATAGAATAGGCTAGGTAAAAATATAAGGTTTTATATTCACTTTAATTATCTGTTGGTAGGTGTAATAACGGGACACATAATCAACAATTTCAAACTTCATGATTGATCTCCAAAACTATAGCCTCATTTCATAAAACATCTTCCAAGTTCTCAGATGAAAATCCCAAGAAAAACTATGATAGTCAAAAATTGAGCTTCTAACTGATGCTTGGATAGAAAAATGAATCCCAAAATGAACTATACCATCTGAAGATAGAGACCAAACATAAACAGTCTCCCTGCCATAAAAGGTTTCTCAAATTCCCCGGAACTCATCATCCTACTACTGACTCTGTAGAATAGACTCAAGGAGATATGATGATAGCTAAACACTAGTTAGAACCATACCAAAAACATCTTATAGAGCATCCTGATACAATAGAGCAAAGAGACCCATAAGGTCCTACTTGCCTTCAATTCCAAAACAACCTAAAATGGAATATATCTTCTAAGAGAGTTTGCAATGAAAATCCCCTTCCCCGATATGTAGGTAATGTTGAAGTCAAATATCTGATAGTATTTCACCCATCATCTCTGTCTAGGATTCAATTATTTTTAAGAATAGATGTAGCTAAAACTCTTATTATTAGAAAAAACTGTGATCCTTTCCCCAAAAATATAGTACCTGCAACACATAAGTGTGTACATAACTATGAAAATATTGAAATCATGATTGGGGTAATTTGTCTCATGAGTTTAAAGATGATGAGATCCCTAATCTACCACATGATTATAATTCATGATCACACAAAAATACAAGTGCCAGAAGCATAAAATAAAACCACATACCCCTTACTGGTCTTGGTAAGATCAAAATAGGACCAATGTTATAATTAATTTCTCATTTTTGAAATAATATTGATAGTTTTCATCGTGTATAAAGTTAACCCCTTTCATAGTAAGAGAATTCAAAGGTGACAAAAACATTGAGAAATACTTATTGAGTTGTCGATAATATCTATCAATACCTAGGAATATTAGAATATCATAGTGGTTTTATGGTTATTATAATGACTATATAGCCTTAACATTCTTAGGATCAATTAATAATCCATGATCAGAAATCACATTCCCCAAGAACATAACATCTTGGGTCTAGACATTTCATTTTGAAATATTTCTATAAAATGGTAACTTATTGGTATTTGCAAAAGGAAATCTACATGGTGCTCATGCTCATTCTTAAATCTTGAATAAACCAAAATATCATCAACAAACACTACCAAAAAAGTGTCAATACCCTGATAGAATATCTAATCCATCAAATCTATAAAAACTACATGAGTTTTAGTCAGAATAAATGACCTCAGAAGATATTATTAATGACCATACCTACTATTTAAATCTTTCTTTGGTATATAACACTCATGAACTCTGATATAATGATAACCCAGGTGAATATTGATCTTCAAAAACAACCTTTTCCCCTTTAAATTGTCAAAAAAGTAATACACATGATGTAAAGGATAGTGTTTCTTAACCATTACCCAGTTCAACTTCTGATAGTCCCTAAAAAACGAAAATGAACCATCTGACTTTTTGAAAAAGAGCATTAGGGATACCCAAGGTGAACCACTATGGTGAACAAAACCCTTTTCCAATAGGTTGTCTAATTGAATTTTCGACTCTTTCAAATCCACTAGTTCCACATGATAAAAAATGAATCAAATTCATTTCCTTACCTGACACTCATTCAATCATAAACTCCACCACCCTCCCTAAAGGAAGAAAAAATAATTTTTTTGGGAAAATATCAGGAAATTCCTAAAAAATAGTGAAAAGATCAATAATAGAATAAAAAGCATCAGGATCAACTACTAAGGTAGAAAAAAACTTTTAATCTTAGGGAGGTAAGGTCCTGCACAACATTACCACAGATCCTACTCTCCTTGAAACTCCTAAAAGCTCCCATATGCTTCAAGAAATGAGACACACCAATAATAACAACTGTCCTTAGCATATTTAGAAAATTTTAATCCATCCTGATAATAAATTAAAATAAATACAAATTGAGGACAAGAAAATCTCAAAGTAACTTCAGATAAACTATTGATAGCATACAATGACACTGAAACCCCTTCTCTTTACTCTTCCTAAGAGGTGTCATTAACTCCATCACAATGGGAATAACCTCAATTAAATTTTTTTAAATAAAATAATTTCCTAGATGTAAACAAGTGGGAAGCACCGGTATCAAATAAATAAATTTTTATTAAAGATGATATAAATATGCTACATCTCACTATCATTGTAACCACATCTACCTACATTGGAAAATCATCTACTACATGAAGGTGCTTCAGTCTTACAGTATTTTAAGCATATGACTACCCCATATTAGCCCTTGGAGCTGAAGCTCTTTTATCATATCAAGGTGTAGAAAAAACCAAATAGAAATGCTACAAATAGTTATAGCAGCCATAACTATTAGACATATTATTCAGTGAAGGAAAATAATGTTGGGTGTGTCTAACCATTCTACATTGATATAATGTTAGAGTCACAACACTAGATATAACTGGAGGTTCCAATAATGCCTTCTACTAAGAACCACCTCCACCACTTAGGTGGTTATCTTTCCACTTTTTCTTCTTCCATTACATTTCACTAAAGTATTCAATAGGTGGAGGAGAAGGGAAAGAATATCTAACCAAGACTATCATATTAATCTCTAGCATCATAGCCCAATCCACAATCTCTTTATAGATCAAAATATTCAATATAAAAACCTACATTATGATATCCAATAAAAAAACAATAGGTACTTATAATCTTTCATATGGTCATTATTTACAACAACTACTGCAATACAAACCATCTCAGCAAACTGATTATTTTACTCTAACACCAAACACTCTCCATACTATAAAGAGAGGAACTCTAGAGAATTATCTATTGTTAGATACTATATAAAATATTACTAAAAGAAGAGGGCTTTGAAGCCTTTCCAATATAATGCCAGGTTCCTATCCACGTATACCTCATAATCCCACAATTTCTTATTAGGACCTTCAAGTATAAACACCACACACTTGACCTAGATAATCTCATGTATATCTAGAAATTCAAATATCCAATAAATATTTTCAAGCAAATACCCTGCCTCTTGAGGTTCATTTTTACCGTTATAGGATGGTTGTTTCTCTAGAATAAATCTCATTATCTATCCCTTTGTCCTATAAATCATGGTTATACATCAATAGTTATTTTCTCAACTTGTAATTCATTGTGGTCGATAGAATGAATTTCCCACGTGATTTCCTTGACAACATTTTGATCTATGAGAGGATTCCCTTGAGGAGCATCAACTTCAAACTCTCGGGGTACTCATATAACACATCTTGGATGCATACTAATGAACATATAAATAGAATAAATGACCATAAAATGAAATAAAATCAATTTGAACAAAACATTCATAAGAAAAAATAGATATTATGATCAATAACTCAAGGAAGAGGACACACAACCCAACATCACATGGTAGCTTCAGTCTCATTATGACAATTTCTAGTTAGACACTCAACGCAACCTACCTCTCAAGTCCTGAGAATCCTATCTCCAGTCTACCAAACATGCCAAGATAAGAACTCTTGAGGACATACCTCCTATAATACAAAATTATAGTGAAACTGACTCAGATACCATCTCAAACTGGTACCCAACCCAAATTTCCACATACCTGAAGGGCATTCCCAATCCCATGGGTTGGAGACTAGAACCTAGTATCAAACAACAACTAGAGGGAATTATTTCTCCCAACTTGAAGTAGGAAACATGAAATATATATACATATATACCTGACACAAATAGTAGAAGAAAACATGAATATATATGTCGTAATAGGTAGAAAACAATGGAATAAAAACAATTAAAAGGTAGAAAAAAATCTCTAAGAGACAATTCCAACTAAAAATGACAAAAAAAACTAAAATAGATACTCCAACAATATCTATATGATAGTATGGAAAAACTATCACCATCTCACCACCATCCACCTAAACCCAACTAATAGAATACCTCACTGTCTCACTGCAGCACCTTGCCTTTCCCTGGGTCGAAATATATAATAAGTTCTACGTACAACCAAAGAGGTGTAAAGGGTGTGATCTAAAAGGATCACACCTAGGTGTTCTATAAATAGTTTATATGCAATAATCCAAGCATGCTTAACATTAAATAAATCAAGGAATGACATACCATTTAATAGTTTTTAAATCAAAATCATTGTAAAACATTTAATTTACCCTTTTTCACATTTCCTAATAAAGCAAGGAAATCAATTTCAAATAATTTCATATATATATATAAAAACAAATATATCAAATTATGACATAGCATGTATCCCATATCATATAAAATTCATGGAAGTACACCTAAAATGCTACAATCCAAAATAGTCCAAATCGACCAAATCACATGTAACATCATGACAAGGATCATACAAGGTCATGATATATAGGAAAATCGTACCGAACATATACAATAACACATGCATCAATCCCCAATACAAATTCATCGAATATACGTTGTAGATGAAAACCCTAGAATGTGAAACATTCAATAGGCCTAAGGAGTAGAGGAGAAACCCTTGAATGAACCCCCAATGGTGGATAAGGCTTATTACTACACATTACAGTTATGTACCTAAGGCTTAACATCTTCTCTTTTTTCCAAACAATTTCATCAATCAATTTTCATCAAAACCATTCTTCAAAAACCCTCTTAGAAAACCATTTCAAAATTCTTTGAAAAACTCTTTTCCATTTACCAAACTAGAAGAAAACCATATTTTATCTAAAATAAATTTCTACACACAAATAAAATCAATAAATCATTCCATATCATTTATATTTTTTTATAAAAACTGGAGCAATGTAGTTCACTAAAACAGGCTAGAGATAGAACCACTTTCTTCAAAACATGGGTCACATACGCCCTCAATGGTATCCACCAACTAGGAATAACATAACAACAAGAAAAACAAAAACAATAATAACATAGTAACTATAATCAATCCAAATATCTCATAAATGATTCTCTTTAAAAAAAGGGGTTGGTGAAGAGGATAGATCACAAAATTCTTTGAAGAATTCACACCCTCTGCGCTGCAACCCACAAATGATCGATCCTTAGAACAAGATCTCTTGATGGATCAAGAAATGGGTCGAGAGAAAAATCATCTGAAATCAATAGATCTAATAACTCAAAGATATAACAATATTATGATTAAAGTTAATGAATAAATAGAAAGGATTACTCAGCTGGATGATATGAAACCCCATAGCAATGGAGATAAATCACCAAAATATGTTATTCAGATGAAGTGTAGGTTCACCAAATCACTGGGGATGAGATCTATGTTGAGATAAAATAGGTTTCATATTAAATGAATAAAAAAATAATTCACATGACTCCCTAAAAACCCACCCTTCTGAGAATTACTTGGTGTGTAATACCTTTACAGATAATTTAATCCACAGGGTCCATATACACTGAAACTTGTTTCCTTTTTATTAGGAACCTAATTTTCAACATTACACAAAATGAAACCATTATATGATGTGTACTCTATACATGTTGTATACAGGGTTCATCAAATATTCCCGATAGAAATTACATGAAATATAACCCCATTATACAATGTTTTTTCTCCTTTAGATAGTAAAACCTCCAGTTTTCAGTAGAAAAAATACAAAATACCTCAGGCATTCTCTAAAATCAGCGAGAACCTCATTAAGAAATTACACATTTATATCCAGACTCCACTAATTCAAACAAGCATATATCCCTAAACACTAGGCCATTTTACCTAGAAAATGTTCTCCATCCTCAAGAGTCCCTAGACTCACAAAAAATAAAAGGAAAACAAATAAATAGAATTGAAATACCTAAAAGATGATAACAAGATGTTATATATATGGTTTCTTCGGTAAATAGTTTCAGTTTTCATTTTATTAATTTTTTTATTAGTTATTTACAAGTGATTTTTTATGGTACATTGAATGAGGTGTAATTTTTTTATTACATGAATGAAATATTTTAATGTTTATTGTTATGTGATTAAATAGTGATCAATATCAAAAAAATATTAGAATTATGTTGATAATTGTGATGGTTCATAAATATGATCTACATAGTGACATTTTTTTCCTTATGTCTTTGACTTATACAATGAGTATTAACCAAATAAGTGTAGTAATATATATATATATATGTTACTTTTACAAAAGATGAAAATATGTAAAGTGTTTGTTTTATAATAGTGATATCACTTGTGATAACCTAATCCAAATAAACAAGTTAAAATTTGAGAGGATATGTGACAAGATTGATATAGTGGGATGATTAAAGCTGGAAAAATTATTCTTGTCAATGAACAAGTGCCCTTTTATCCATTTCCTTGCATATCATGTGAATAACTAATTTATACAATTCAAATTTGGTAGATTAAGTGAAATGGTAGTATACATTTCCATAATGTTTTATATACTATGATACATGTTAAAGGAATTATAATGAAGATCACTAAAAAAGTCCTTAATAATTCAACAAATATCTAGTAGAAGTATTTCAAGGTAGTAACTATTTCAATATTTTCTAAAATATCACATTCCATAGGGGTGATAAATAATTTTTATTCCAATAATTTATTTAATTTTATTTCAAATAATTTCCTTGGTGCTTTGTATGGTATATATATAAAGGTAAAAGTTCAAATAAGTGATAAATAAATATATAAAAATAGAAAATGTTAGATTGAAACTAGTGCGTTAAGGGTGTGTACATATGATTATTACTTCAGTTATGTACTTCCACGCTTGTATGGATCTAAAATTGATGTTTGGGTCTCACATGATGAAATAACAAGAATAAGTGGTCTCATTGTTTTATAAGACTTTTAGTATTTGGTTGATGTGGGGTATACAAATTGTGATGGTTTTATCTCCCTATATTATTGAAAACATTATCAATTATGTGAATAAAGGGATGGATAAAACCCCATAATTTAACTAGAGTGTTTCTATTTGATTCATTCTCTAAATCATAATATTGTTAAGATATTTTTCAGAACGCTTAAAGTGAAATGGAATATTTTCAGAAGTCTATCATTATACCAAGTATGAATACACCATTAGGTGGTAATCACTTGTTCTATAATTCAAATTTCAATTCACTAAGATGGTTTGAACCAAATATCTTTTGAGATATATATTGTTGATCCACAAATAGATGCATTTTATACCCAACTAATACACAACATGGAGATCTCAGAAGCAAGGAATACCTTTTCGAATGATATTTGAACCCATTTTTATAATGATTATGTCAATATGAAAAATTAGATATGTTTTATAGTGGTTCACTATTTACATATTATTTTTCGGTTGTTACTAATGTTGTTTTTATAGATTTAATTTTTCAATGATAGATTCTCAATTAATTTAATAATAAAATCATCACGTTTACCTTATTGTTCTTATGAAAGTATGTTATATATATGTTTTTATATTAAATATAGTTCTATTTTGATAAAGATACCAATATAATCTACTAAGTTGAAGTCCCATAGCTGGATCACTAAAGAAGAAAAAATGTTGATTCAATTCTTATTTATCATGTGGGGAAAATATAATTTGCTACTGGAAACAACATTTGTCCTAGACATCTCAGGGTTTTGAAATGCTTGAAAAACAAGCACCTAGTTATGTAATCAAGGATATTCCTCATATAAAATCCTTACTGAATTTTTTTTGAAGTAATTAGATCATATTTTATGACATGTTGATTGACTCCTTCATTAGTTGAGAACCTGAATGATGATGAATTATAAATAAAAAAGTAGTCTGGGATGAAAATGTTAGAGGTTATTTTGGTTTTTTAATAATTAGTGATATTTATTATTATTAGTTCAGTTTTCTATCCTTTTTTGTTATAAAAATGAATAAGAAAGAAGCTTCCCTTAGGTGCAATATAGTTTTAACTTTTGAAGTTTTACTTATAATATTTAACAAGGACCATATAAAATAAAAATATACATTGTCATACTATGATATTGATGAGGATATTTAAGATGAAATAAATAAGGTAGAAAAAAGTCGTGATAGTTAAAATGGGTTTGAATAACAGTGTATACATTTGTATGATTCATCTCCAAATTTCAATACACCATCAAAAAAAATTTCAAGGTCCAAAAAAAGAAAGAGGAGAAGAATAGACTAGGATGAGATAATGTTAAAAGGGTTGGACAACATCAATTCTAATTTGGCTTGATCCATGAAATAATATGTTAAATATTTATGAATCCATGTTAAAGGATTGTGTTAATGGAATTTAATTTTGAAGTAATACTTATATAATATCATGTAGATTTTGGTGGATTTTACAAATAATGAATGCATAATAATGTACTTGAAGATGTCAGATGAAGGAAAATAAATAATAGAATTGGAGTTTTTGGGATAATATAATACCCAAAAAAATATATGAAATTATTTTGGTATGTTGTTGTTGCTACTATGTTTTTCTTATATATATTATAGATGTCGATTAAAGTTAATGTTTGGGTGTAGTTATGAACTTTATAAGTTTTATTTTTCTTTTATTGTTCAGATATTATATTCATTGGTGATGTATCTTGTTTATTTTGAAACCAATTATAGGTTTTAACGTTCAAGAAGATTCAGATCAAGAATATTCATCATTTGGTTCATCTTTGGGACAATATATTTTATTTCCATTTATATAATTTTGTAATCTAATTTGGTATATCATTGTTTTATGTTAAGGCCTTGTCTAGTTTTAGGCATTTTAAAATTTTAATTTAAAAATTAATTCAATACCCAAACTAACCTATTTTTATATTTCTAAACAAAGCATTTTGCATTATCTTTCCCATATATAATGTCGATTATTATTTTATTCTTCTAAATCACATCTAATGACATATTTTTAAATTTAAAATAAATCGAAGATCAATACATGATTTTACTATATGGGAAATCCAAAAACATCTCTTAGATGAGTTATATTTCTATATATTTGGGTTTTTAGTGTTTTGATAATATCGTATGCAGACCTACTGAGAATGTTTTATTTGAAGGGATGAGAAAAATGTAATCCATGGATGGTTGATGAATGTCCAGGTTTGGAATGCTCAATTGTCATGTAATGTAGATTAATATCTTATCATTTAAGATAAAATTTTAATGATTTGAATTTTTTATAGTGATATAAAAGGAACACTATAGGAAAAATAGATTTCCTGGAGTCATTTTAGTAGTATTTTTTAATGTTTTTTCCTAAAAAAATTATTGGTGATTAGTTAGTGTTGGTTTTAAAAACCACTGATAAATTTGGTTTTTATATTTTTTGTTTTTTTTATAATTATAATTTTTTTTAAAATGAAATTTATTTTTAGCGGTGGTTTTTTAGAAAGCACCGCTAAATTAAAAGAAAAAATATATAAAATAAAAATAGATTTTTGTATTTTTTATTTTTTATTTTTTTACTATCATATATTTTTTATTTTTTATAATTTTAATTATTTATAATGTGTTAATTATTAAATAATTATAATTATTAGTTATTAATAATTTAAAAGTTAAAATAATTGTTCAATAAGTTGAAAATCAGGTTTTGACATCAAATGACCCTAACTTTTGATTAGAGAGTCCGTTTTAGCATCACAACAAGTATAATCGAAGCTTGTAAAATAAACTAAATTCAAATTATAAAATAATTTTGTAATAATGAGAAGAATACATTTATTATAGTTTTAATAAAAGTTTGAAATTGAACCTTCAACTTGAAAAGGACAATTTTTTTATCCAGGTGTACGCTTAGGCTCTACATCATATCAAATAAAATATTGTGAAGAGATATATGCATTAATAACTAGGCGTACATATGGTTACATTTTTTCAGGCCCAAAAATGACGAGAATACCTCAAAACCGAGTTTTTAGTCGGGGTTTCACAATTTTTTAACATTTGATGAAATTTTATCATTTTTCATAATGTAGTTTTATCTATAATTAAATATATTTATACTTTATTATATTTACTTATAATAAATCAATTGTATAAATATATATTTACAAAGAAATTTATTTTTAAACCTATAAACTGTATGGAAATAAATATTTTTTATTCATTTCATTTTAAATAAATAATTATCAATTTAATTTACATTATAAAAATGCATTAATATGTATACCTATTCCGATAGAAGTAATTTTTATAAATAAACATGTGTGTGTCGATGAAAAATATATATTCATGTGTATATTCTAATATATGTAAATATGTATATATATATATATATTTCTGTGTGTATTTGAGAAATATAAATAAGTACTTATGTATTTAAATATGTGTGTATGGGAGTGTGTATTAATAATATTGTGTGTATACATCATATATAAATGTATTTTTATAAAAATATATCATTATCATTAAATATAATATATAAAATAATTTACAGAAAAACCATATGAATATATATATATATAGATATATAAATAATTTTTATATATACATATGAGTGTCTATATTTATATTTATATTCTAATATATGTAAATAAATATTAATATATAATACATTTAAATAAATTTATGTATATATATCATACAAATTTGATGAGATTTCCTCTTCATTTAATAGTGTCTTCATATTTGTTTTTATGTTGTTTGTGATTTTATTCCATTGACTTACATTCTTACTGATTTGCTGGTGTTGCAATTATTGTGGTTTCCCCTATTTTTGTGATTTATTATCAATTATATATATCTATTTATATGTATTTATGAATATTTATGAATATTTATATACATTTGTAAATATTTATACATATTTATTTTTATATATTTTTATATCATATATGTGTAAATATTTGTAGAGATATTTATATTTACTTGTGTTTATATATATATATATATATATTAATATATAATTATATCTGAGTGTGTATTTATGAATATTTGTGTATATATATATTTACTTGTATTCATGTAACATAAATGTCTGTTTATATTTATTTCTATAAATTTCTTTATATGTATATATATTTATAGATATTTATATCCATTAATTACTAATTATTTTTTCAATTATAATTTATTCAATTATTTTTTATTTTTTATTATTTATCTATTATGTAGTTATTTTTTACATTAATTATTACTCTATTTTTTATTTATTATTAATTTATTACTAATTTATTATTAATTTTTTATTAATTTATTATTACTTTATTATTAGTTTATTATTATTTTATTTATAATTTATTATTAATATATTATTTATTATTTATTTATTTTTCATGATTATTTTATTATGTATTTATTATTTATTTGTTTTCAATTTTTTGATTATTTTTTTATTATTTATACATTAAATATTAAATTTTTTTATTATATATTATTTTATTATTTATTTATTATTAATGTATTATCAATTATTTATTAATTATATATTCATTAAATATTCACTATTTATTTATTAATAAATTATTATTTACTTGATAATTATTTTTTATTATTTATTATATATTAATTATTATTTATTTATCATATATTAATTTATTTTTTTAAATAATTTATTAATTATAAATTACTTATATATTATATATTATATATATTAGGTACTTAGTGGTACAATTACATTAAATACACACACACACACACACACTACACACAAATACCGGAAAGGCAGACCATAGCCCCCAAGGGATAGCTCACTCAACAAGCCTTATTTATTCAGTACATAACCGGAAGGCCCAGTGGGCATGAAGATTATTACATGGCCCAAAGGCCCAAAAACTAGCCTGAAGGCCTAGTGCAACATCATGCTCACATCATGCCTATATCACTGTCTGCCTGCATCGCTGCCTGCTAGTGGAAATTTAATGCCACCCGATTTGAACCCGAGTTCGATGCTGGATTACAGGGAGCCTTTACTACTCAGGCAATCCCCCAACTACATATATATTATATATCATATATTATACATTATATATTATATATTGATAATTTATTATTTGTTATTACATATTTGTTATTATATATTATATATATATTATTTATTATTTATTATTTGCTGCTGTATTATATATATATATATATTATTCATTTATATTTTATTAATTAGTTATTATTTATTATTTATTTCATATCTATTTGTTATTTATTATTTTTTTCTATTGATATATATATATATATATAAGTAAATTAAATTTTATTTGTTTCCCACATGAATAGCCTGTTGTAGTGGTAAAGTCTTCACAAAATTACCAAGAGGTAAGGGGTTTAAATCCCACCCAATGAAGAATTTCCTCATGGAAAATATGGCATGTCCATGTTCATGGTAGTAATAAATACTAATAAAACTAAAATAAAATAAAATAATAAAATAATAAAAATATGATGAGAATTTAATGATAAAATAACAAAACAATTAAATAATTAAATAATTAATTATAATAATTAAAAAATAAAATAATAAAATAATAAAATAATTAAATAGTAAAATATAATTTGAACAACAAAAATTTATAAAAAAATATTAACAGCTACTAAATCATTTCACAACAGTTTGGAAAAATTACCCCAAAATGATTGTTGAAACATGTTTTATCATGCCACTAAATGAAAAAAAACAACCACTAAATGCTTACTTTTCCATAGTGAATTTCAATTTCATCATTGATCTCTTCCCCTTCTCTAATTACCTTGTGAGGTACTTGCATATCATGGGATTTAAATAGTGTTATTCCCAAAATTTTGGGTGATTCATTTAAACTGTGGATACACCCTGGAGGGGAATGTCCTCGGATTTCCTTTAAGGGGGTCCTTACACCAAGTTATTCATTTATATTTACATGTTTTTTGATTCTTTCCTGGTTGATATTGGGATTTGGGTTTTTTAACTATTTAATAATTTTAAATCAATCTAAAGAAACCCTTTATTCATGACACTTCAAGTGATTATCGGGATATACATGTAACATGACTCACTTATGTTTTCTATATCATTACAATTTCATAACTCATATTTTTATAAATATGAATGGTTAATTTTATAATTTTATTTTTTAATAATAAATTAATTATTCTTATTGTGTTTTTCGGTGAAACTATGCATGCCATTAGTTTATAATTTATGTGTTATAAGAACATGATATATTAAATTATGTAAGTTGATTATTTTTGGGTCTTTTATAGTTAAATTCTAGTTTTTGTTAGGTAGATATGATAGTGTATACCAATCAATTTTTGTGGGAGTTTATCTCATATAACCTTACTATAACGACCCAGACCTGAACATCCATCCGAACAATGCTAAACAGGTCGGGTGAGACTACCATAGGCGCACCTCCCCGAACGCCATAGGCTTCCGACTAGTAGCGATTGTCTTATGGGTATAGTGTAGAGGCTATACCGTCTCGAAGGATAATCATAATGGTACTAGTCTGGGAATAATAATAAAGATGCAGCGTAATAATGGACTCATCAGACTCGAACAGACCCGCAGAGCGGAATCACATTCAATTTCAAGAAACAGCGAAAGAAATAAATATGAACAATAGAAGTGGAAATAAACACAACAATATTATGATCACTTGTAACTACTACTGAACAACAAAACATTCATCTAATGCAGGTCATACATATCTAAATATAAAGGGCGCCAATGGCTAAAAAACTGTAGTTATAAACAAGCTTGCTGATACAGGAAAGTATGAAAAACAAAGTAACTCCGGCTAGGCAAGACCTCAAGGTCCATACCATCTCCATGCCACAACTAATGCATCCCAAATCCTAAAGCTGACCTCATTCCTGCATGTCAATCCATATTGTCATCACGCGTCCCGAAGGGCCCGTGTAGGGTGTGAGAAGAATCTTAGTAGGATACCACCCAACGGTGTGTACCTAATATAATGGTTTAAGTAGGCATGAATTTATAAGGAATGCACAAAATAGAACGATGCACAAATAAACACAAGCTCAATTAGTGCTCAGCAACCACCATGGAGTGTCACATGCTTCGACTAATACCTAAATCTCTATCATATAACCCGACACCATGTGTCCCCTGAAACCGCGTGTCTCAAGTACCGACGTCCCGAAGGCACGCCTGAGAAATAGTAACCCGGAGGAACACCGATGCCTTTACTCAATAAGTAACTGGAGGGAAAATGATGTTTGCCCTCAAAATAAGTAGCCAGAGGGACAACAATGTCTACCCTAAAAATAAAGTATCAGGAGGGACAACGATGTCTGCCCTCAAATAAAGGCGAGCCTCTCCCCCAACCCGATATCCTAATGGCTATCCAATGAAGGTCCTCACCTTCCACGTTGCTTTATATGGAAAGCACCCCCAAACCAATAGTACCTAAACTATAACTAACTGGGGCCTCTACCTATAAGAGTGGTCAAAACCACCTCATCATTAAGTCTCTCTATGTGCACACTACTTATAGTTCCATGTGAGAGGTAATCACCAAAAAAGTACCCAAGCCACAACGTCTCTGACACCTTGTGTCCCTACAACCATGCCACTCAAGTCCGACAGCCTTGCCATTCAAGTAAACTGGGCCATGCCCAACCTGACAGTCACCCTGTCTCAAGCCGATGTCCATGACACCCAATCCTATGGTTAGAACCACCCAATGTAACCTGGGTCAAGCCCAACTTGTGTGCAACATCACTCAAAAATAACCATGCCATGCCTAGCAGAACCCGAAGGTTTCAGCATATACAATATACTACATCACATATGTAATCACAATGGAAAACTTTAAACAGGCAAGAAAATGAAACAGTTGAATTTTAGTAGCAAGGTGTTGTCCCATACCAGCACTGAGGTCTTGAGAGCCTCTAACAATTCATATCAAGGTTTAATAAAATAAACTTATCAGATAAATCATCCCAGTTCAATCCTAACCAGTTTGGCTTCCACTGGCCAAAATGCCCCAATTGAGCAATGACCCCTCGCCGGGCCCCACTCAAGAAAAATAGTTAAAAGGGAATACCCAAAGGCATCCCACGTGTCTAACGAAAAATTTAATAAGAAATATTAGATAAAATTAGGTCCCGCTCAAAATACCTGAAAATGCGTCAATGGTCGCACAACCCAAAGGTCTGCGAAAACACAAAAAGAGGAATGCACCACCTATCTCAGACTCGTACGATGATACTCCTCCGATAACAACCTCCAATTAGGTCTAAAACGTGGTAGATATACAAAAGAATCAAAACTGCTTAAACCCCAATAACTCATTATAGAACAGAAATCAAGAAAAATGACTCAATAGGAATCAAGGCCTTACTGAGGGGGTTCCAATGAATCAACAAGTGTTCGAATCAGGTCTCGGATGAAGGAACATGATCAAATTGAAGTCCCGACTGCTCTCCATTTTAGAAAAAAAAGAAAATAAATGGCGTGTATCATTTTAATGTTCATATGACGGCTGAAATCTCTCTGACTTACATTCCAGAACCTTCCAACAAGATTACACGATGTGTACTAGGTAGCACACGGTGTGTACATAGTTTTTCTTCTCCTCCTTGACAACTTACCCACATGCCATGTATATCCCTCATACACGGCTAGATTACATGGCGTGTCCAAGGAGGACACGACATGTACTTGGTTAAACGATTCTACCCAACCAAAAGGCCTACATGCCATATATGGTCTCCACAAGTTCATAGGTACATGGCGTGTCAATAACTACACGCCATGTAGTAATAAATTACTACACGGTCATCACACAACATGTACTCGGCAAGCACACGGCCAGCACTCTCCTAACCCATATACGACGTGTACCTTAGAGTACATGACATGTAGTCTGGAAATTTCAAGCAACTGCCTAGTTTCTCTATATTTCTTAGGAACAACTCAAAAATTCAAACAATGTCATGATTTTGACCCATTCTAAAAACCTGGGTTCCTACAATCTCCCCACCTTTATATAGCTCGTCCTCAAGCTATCAAACGAAACCTGGAGATGGAAACGAACATACCACCCCGATAAAAGTAACCCGGACATCCCTGGTCTCAATGGTTCTTGATAAATTTCTAAAGGGATCCTCACCTTAGAAATCACCTAGCTCAGTCTCAACATGACAAAACATAAAAAAAATAGAAGTTCCCTGACCTGTTTTCCAGATGCATAGTCCTTCTGTGACACATCGTCATCCATGCGCTTCATTGGTGCTCCTATGTCATTCCCGACACCCAATGTATCCTACACCACATCGGTGTCCTCTTACACAAGGTCCTGCATCCAAGGGATTCTCAAAAACGAACCTGGTGCCTAGCACCTCAAGTAACCTACATCATCGATTCCCCGATGCCCAAGGCACCTCATGTAACCTACATCCTCGATGACCCAATGCCCACGACACCTCAAGTAACCCGCATCCTCGATGCCCCAAATGATATGCATCCCATTAATATATATATATATAAGTATACCATGCACCCGATATGGTTCCAATCCCACTGACTAGCATCTAGTCAGTCCACATAGATCATTTCCATCATCTTCACTCAAAACAGACATTCCTCTATAGGTCATGCCAAAATGGAAAATATGGAAATCACTGCCACACCCGTGGTGTACCACTAACTGTCGACGGCTCACCAGCCTGCTCAGCCTCTTGCAGCTCCACGACCTGCACCTGGCCTGATGTATGACTACCTGATGTCTAACCTCCCTACGGTTCTACTCTAGCCACCGTCCACTGACCCCTAAGATGGGTCTCATTGTCTCTGTCACATCCTCTGCGTGCAGTTGATCCTTGGCTACCCTCTCCTAGCACCAAACCTGAACCAACTCCAAATGCCACTGTCTTTCCTGGTTCCTACTTGTCTCATGTCTGAGAAGGCTGCCTGCAGAACCTATCTAGATGCCTGACCTACCCAGATGCCCAACAATCCTTTAGAGGCCTATCACAATGATTCTGAAAATGTCCTGGTTGTCCACACTGAAAGAAAACCACTAAAGAACAGCTACGAGGTGGTCTAGCTGAGTCCTTGGCCAAACTGCGCTGCTGGAACTCATCCTATCATCAATTCCGGCTATCTGAACAGTCACCCGAAATGGTTACCCGGCCAACTTGGGGCCTATCCCTCTGGTTTCCCTCTGCTATGAGTGCCTGATTCACCGCCTCTGAGAATGAACCCAGACAGAAGATATTCACCAGGATCCGAATGACATGTCGCAATCCATCTTTGAAGAACTTCACCCTGGCCATGTCATCACTAACCATACCAGGTGCAAAGTGAGAGAGCTTAGTGAAAGTAGCTGAATAGTCCATGACAGACTTGTCTCCCTGCTAAAGGCTCATGAACTCCCAAGCTCTCTCGGCCCTCAGTGTCTCTGGGTAAAGGTGCTCGAAAAACCTATTCTTGAATACCTTTCATGCTAGTCCTTCGTGCCTGCGAGTCTGAACCTGCACATACCACCAACGCTTTTCCGGTCCTCGCAGCATGTACGTCGCTAGCTTGACCCTCCTCCCTAGAGGCATCTCGAGCTGCTCGAAGATCATCTGCATGCTCTCTATTCAGTTCTTAGCCGCCGGTGGACCACCCTCACCCTTAAAAAAGCAGCGGGTGTAGTGATCAGAACTCATGCATCAGATATTCCATAGAAGTCTATGTACCACGCATTCCTTTAAAGATCCCATGCAAGACACATACCAAGATAGCTTGGATCTTCTCATCGAGCCATGGTCCAAATGATGCCAAACCCGACTATTGTCCTACCTGCACTAGTTCCTGAAACTGATCATGTCCCTGAGCCTATATCTGTGGCTCCTGCTCTCCCTACACCAGGTCATGAACCTGATCATGCACCTATGGCACAATGTCATCACCCGCCTGACGCTTCATCGAGATGTCTAAGAGAAACCCGTTGAATACCATAAATGGTCAAAAACCCCACATACATAATAATTTATACATATATAACTCATATAGGAATGTAGTAAAAGGCAGTTCATAACTGCTACCCTTACTCTCCCCCGCCGCAACTGCGCCCCATGGCATCCCAGCCTCATGGCCTCCTTACCCACCCCTCAACAAATCCAAGTATCAAAAGTACCCCAGTCCATGCCCATCCCAACAACCAACGTTGCCTCAAACTGACGACCGAGTCACGCAATCCTAGTGATCAAAATCACCTCAACCGATAGTACCTGCTTGCTCATACCAGAGCCAGACCCAAATACACTGTCACATGCAATTCTACAATATATATAGCATGGAAAACACATTGCAACAAACAAGAAGTTCTATCAGGAATTTCACCTTTTCACATTTCAAGAATACAAATCATGGCAATTTAAATCATTCACATGACATTATCACATCACAAAGAATATGTGCAGTTATGAAATTGAAATACCCTAAAAATTTTCCTACCCAAATCCAAATAAACAAGCCTTGGCATACCGGTCCAAGGTCCAATTCTCCCTTACCACACTGGGTTAAGGGTTACACATCACAATCAATAACATCACACAAAAAGTTATCCACTGAGGTCGAAATCATATAAACAATAATCTGAGCAAAAGAAAACAGAAATTCCCACCCATGGAAACTTGGTTCATCCCTCGTACCTTGGGCTGCAGGAACTCAAGCACAAGCTAGAAACCCAATTCCAATAATAACCTATCTCTACTCTACTATATCCCAAATAGTAAAACCAGCTGAAATAAAATAGAAGTATCAAACTTAATAGTAGCCAGAAAAAAATTGCTACTAAATCCCTATCAAGAACTCCTTTGATACCACTTTGTAATGACCCGGACCCGAACAACCACATGAATAGTGCTAAACGGGTCGGGTGCACCTCCCCAAATGCCAAAGGATTTCGACTAGCAGCGAGGGTCTTATAGGTATAGTGGGGAGGCTATACCCTCTCAGAGGATAATAATAATAGTACTGGTCTGAGTATGAAAATAAAGATGCAGCGGAATAAAGGACTCACCAGACTCGAACCAGACCCACAGAGGGGAAGCATATTCAATGTGAAGAAATAGCGGAAGCAATAAATATGAACAAAAACAGTGGAAATAAACACAACAGCACGCTGATCACTTGTAACTACTACTGAACAACAAAACATGCATACAAAGTAGGTATTACATATATAAATATAAAAGGAACCAATGGCTAAACAACTGTAGTTATAAACAAGAATGCTGATACAGGAAAGTATGCAGAACACAGTAACTCCGGCTAGGCAAGACCTCAAAGTCCATACCATCTCCATGAAACAGCTAATGTAGCCTAGTTCCTAAAGCTAGCCACTTTTTTACACTTAAATCCATAAAGTTTGTACGCATCCCAAAGGTCTCGTGCAGGGTGTGAGACAAATCTTAGTAGGATACCATGAAATAGTGTGTACCTAATATAAGTGTTTAAGAAAGCATGCATTTAGAAGTAAAGTAGTAAACATAACGATGAAAAAATAAACACAAGCTCCATTGGTGCTCAGCATTTCCCTTGGAGTGTCACCTGCTTTAGCCAATGTCGGAATCTCTGTTATATAACCTGGAACCATGTCCCCCCTAACACCGCATGTCTTAAGTACCGGCGTCCTGAAGGCATGCCCGAGAAATAGTAACCCAGAGGAACAATGATGCCTGTCCTCAGTAAGTAACTAGAGAGACAACGATGTCTGCCCTCAAAATAAGTATCCGAAGGTACAATGATGTCTGCCCTCAAAATAAAGTTTTTGGAGGGACAACTATGTTTTCCCTCAAAATAAGTAGCCGAAGGGACAATGATGTCTGCCCTCAAAATAAGGTTTCTGGAGGGACAATGATGTCTGCCCTCAAATAACGGTGAACCTCTGCCCCCAACCCGATATCCTAAATGTTAAACCCTGAAGGCTCCTCACCTTCCACGTGGATTCCTCCGACAAGCACTCCCAAACCAATAGTACCAAAACCACAACTAATAGTGGCCTCTACCCACACGAGTGGTCAAAACCACCTCATCATGGAGTTTCTCTATGTGCACACTACTCATAGTTTCAGGTGAGCAATAATCACCAGAAATAGTACCCAAGCCTCAATGTCCCTGACACCTCGTATCCCTGCGACCATGCCTCTCAAGTCTAATAGCTTCACTATCCAAGTAAAATGGGCCATGCCCAACCTGACAGTCACCCTGCCTCAAGCCGACGTCCATGACACCCAATCTGGTGGTTAGAACCGCCCAACGTAACTCGGGCCAAGACCAACCTATGATCAACATCACTCAACAATACCCAGACCATGCCTAGTACAACCCTATGGTTCCAGCATATGCATTATCCCACATCACATATATAATCAAAATGGAAAACTTTAAAGAGGTAAGACAACGAAACTGTTGAATTAAACTAGCAAGGTGTTGTCCCATACTAGCACGGAGGTCTTGAGAGCCTCTAACAATTCATATCAAGGTTTAATAAACTAAATTATCAAATAATACAACCCAGTTCAATCATAACCATTTTGGCTACCCCCGGACAAAATTCCCCAATTGAGCAATGACCTATTGCTCGGCCCTGCTCACGAAAAATAGGTAAAGGGAATACCCAAAGGCATCTCATGGGTCTAATGAACAATTTAATATGAAATATTAGATAAAATTGGGTCCCGCTCAAAATACATAAAACGCGCTGATGACTGAGCCACCCAAAGGTCTGCGAAAACACAAAAAGAGGTATGCACCACCTACCTAAGACTCGTATGATAATACTCCACCAATAACAGCCTGTAATTAGGTATAGAACGTGGTAGATGTACAAAATAATCAAAACCCCTCAAACCCCAATAACTTGTTCTATAACAGAAGTCAAGAAAAATGGATCAAGGGGAATCAAGGCCTTACCAAGGGGGTTCCAATGGATCAACCGGTGTTGGAATCAGGTCTTGGATGAAGGAAAGAGATCAAATTGAAGTCCTGACTGCTTTCCCCACTCAACCCATTGAAGGTATTGAGGTTCTGCCTCAATATGAGGATACTACCCGTTTTAGAGGAAAAAAAATACACCGTGTGTACTTCAAGTACATAGGGTGTATCATTTTACTGTTCATATGATGGCTAAAATTTCTCCAACATACTTTCCAGAACCTACCAACATGAGTACACAGTGTGTGCTAGGTATCACACGGCGTGTACATAGTTTTTCTTATCTTCCTTGTCGACATACCCACACGCCATGTATATCCCTCATACACGGCTAGACTACACGGTGTGTCCAAGGAGGACACGACGTGTACTTGGTTAAACGATTCGACCCAACCAATAGGCCTACATGACATGTATGGCCTCCACACGGTCACAAGTACATGACGTGTCGATAACTACATGTCATGTAGTAAGAAATTTCTATACAGTCATCACATGGCATGTACTCGGAAAGCAAATGTCAGACAGTCGCCTAACCCAAACATGGCGTGTACCTTATAGTACATGGTGTGTCATCAGGAAATTTCTAACAACTGCCTAGTTTCTCCAGTTTCCTCAGGAACAAGTCAAAAATTCAAGCAGGGTTGGGATTTTGACCCATTTTAAAACCCCGGTTTCATACACTAACTACTTGAGGATTAATAGTAAATTTATATCTCATTCTTAAGTTAAAACATTAGGGAAATAATTTTCTTAGACAAGGCATAACCTCTTTGTCATTACTCAAGAGTTACATAATTAAATCACTTTTTATTATACATTAACCTGAAAGAATTATAAGTAAACGAACCATACATAACCTCTGGTTAAGTGATTACTTCAATAAAGATATATTTGCTGGGTAAGTTGAGTGGGAAAAATAATTTGTGACTTGAACGTATTTATTTTTAAAATTTAACTAATGTTTTTATTCAGAGTTGGAGTTTCTTTTAAAACAAATATTTAAACTCATATTAGTTTATCTAAAAATTCAAACATTTCATTGGTTGTTCACTAGGATAACTTCTTTGGATATTTTCTTCAATATTTAAATGTAACTCCTCAGTCTTTCCTATTTACTTAATGTTTTTGACATAACATTTTACCAATGAAAATTTATGTTTTAAAATTAGGTTACCCAACTTGTTTTCCATGGGTAAGAGAGTGAAATAGATTTCATTTCTAATATGAATTTTATTTTGAGTCCCTTATTGTAAATGAATTGAATAAGGTAAGGGGTAGTCTTTGTTTCCAATTGAATATGATTTTCTAAGAAAATATCATGGAGACACTCACAAAATTCTCTTTAAAATTTTTAATCTCACAAGTGACTGTTATACTTTTTTAATAAATAGTAAGTGTGGAATTAATTTTATACCACATAATATGTACTAATAATATGGGTTGTATAATGTTTTGGGTGTATTAAACTTCCAAACAGTGATTAAAAAACCTTATGTTAGGTAATGAAAAGTGATTCCTATTCTATTAAAGTGTGGTTTAAAAGGGTTTCATGGAATAAATTCTACACGCTTATAGTGATGAAAAGTAAGGAATATCATCCTTGATTTATTGGCTTTTCCTATTATTCTACTCATGTGTTTTCATTAGGTAGTCTATGTATATAGCCCTTATTTATATTTTCTGGTTTATATTAAACTATTTATTATTCATTGCCTATTTCCATGTTGGATTTATTCTCCTATGTTAGATGACAATATTTCTTGTTTTATTATATGTTTGGATTGAGACTAGTATGTCTATTTCTTGTTGAAAGGAGTTTTTTATTTTATTATGAGGATTTTTACTCTTGACATAAAGCATATTTTTTGTTGATATAAACCCTGTCTACTCCTTGATATTCATTATTTTTATTATTGAATTATAGATAATGTTTGTTTTTTTGTAATGTAAACTTTGTGCCAAAATGATGATATTTTTTATTACTATGACTGCCAAGATTAAAGGTTTTCTATATATTATTTCATATGGATATCTTTGTACTACCATGGATAGATTTATATTTCCATGTATATAGTATTGCATATATAGATATTTAACTATGTTTTTAAGGTTTTGGTGGAGACATATATACTAGGTATACATGGGGATGTATATATATATATATGATTTATATGTTGTATCTCCTTGGAGGGGATGATTTTCCTTCTAGGTTAGAGTGATTTATATAAAATTCCGTTCATATAGGATTATTATACTTACACATGTGTGTTTGTGTGTGTGTGTGGGGGGGGGGTACTGATATGTGTATATATGTGTGTGTGTGTGTGTGTGTTTGTATTCCCTCCTCAGTGGGGATGATTTACGTATCTTATCTCCATGATAGGGGACATGTGGTCTCCCAATATAGAGTGATTTATATACAATTCATCAATGGTTGGATGATCATATATATATATATATATGTATATATTGGAAAGTAATTATGTGTGTGTGTGTGATTTTTTTTCTATAGAGGATATAACTAGACATTAATCCATAATAGATAGATCCCTAATAATGTAAAATGCATTATTTGGTTTATGAGATTAGATCGAAGTAGTTTTGGAAGATATGACTGAAAATTATTTTTATTCTATTGTGATATGATATATATTAACCTAGTTGGTAGAAAATCGTGACAATTTTTTTTCTCTCAATTTATTTTAAAATCTACTTGTACATTTGTAGATTACTTATATACATTATTGAGAACTATCTATAAATATGTTTTTCTAGTAAATGTGAAGACATGTTTATGTGTATACCCATCTATCACTTTCTGTGTTGAGACATCGTTTGTGCCACCTTGTAGAGTATTTATGCTGACACCCATCATGGATACCACCATGGACATATAAACTCCTCCTTCCCACATTTTAGGTACTAAAATGTTTATTATTAGTTATTTCATGTTTGTGGATTGATTTTTCAGGGCATAAGAGTTGGTTTAGACTCCACTCTGGTATTGGAGTTTATGGTTGGTTTGTTAAACATTTTGTTTGCAATATCTCCATCTCATTTTTATTTTTATTTTTTCTAGAAACTATTTACACTTGTCTTTTATTATGGTTTGATGTATGTTTTAGACATCACTTTTCTTGTTTTGGTTAGATTTACTTAATGATTTCATATATTTGATGAGTTTCTTTTGTTTCTAGTTATATGTTTTGGAATTCGAAATGTCCGACATATAGATGTGTAATACTAGATTTCTATACAAAATCTAGTCATGGATTATATTTAAACCTACATTAATAGAACCATTCCCCAATAACATATTGATATACAAGATTCAAGTCTCTAGTCCCTATAGATCATAAAACACACATTGATTCAGTGGCATCCAAATTATCTTATTGTGAGGGTATCAATGTCAAAGTTTCTATGCAACATTTCCACCATTTAATGGATTTATTTTCAAGATAATTTTGGTGAAGAGTTTTCATTAGGTACTCCTTTATTTGAGTTTCAACACAAACTATTAGCCATTCATCTGTTCAATACACGTATTTTTGGATAAGGGGTGAGATTTATGATTATATTACATAATTTCCCATATTTCCTAAATAAAGAGGATTTAATATCTCTTCACATTGAGATGGGAGTATTCCTATAGATTCAGCATCTGGTTATACTTTTCACCTTGAATAATTAAACATATATTTATTTAAAATACATAAACAGGGATTATTTTTTTTTATAAATTGATTCCAATAAATCTTTATTAGGATAGAGTTAGAAAGTGGGTGAAAAAACTTCTCTAAATCGTTGGGTTTATGGTGTAGATAACATCTATAATCTCATTTACTTTTTATAAGACCTATCAATTCTCATCCATAGATTATGAATCATGATGTTATATATTATTTATGTGGTGGAAGTGGTAATCATAAATAATTTTTTAACATATTACTAATGTGTTCAATATAGACTAATACATGGAAGGATATTAGACAATCCATTCTTTCAGTCATAATATCACCCTCAACTATTTCCACTACTGTAGGGTCAATGACTTGTTAGGACACCAATGTTGGATGTTGATTATTGAATATAACTATGAAAAATTTACCATATTCAAAGGAATAGATTTAATCAAATTAAATTAGAAGGAAAATGTCATGGATATCTAGGAGGAGTTTATCATAGAAAATTCATGTAGTGGAAGTCAACGAGGTTGAATAATATTAGGTGGTATGTGGTACGATCCCTCTTTTCTCAACTCTTTCATTTGTTTCAATTGAAACTAGTAGTTAACATTCATTTATTATAGATATTATAGTCAAAGGGTTAGATCTTCTTGTAGAGAAGATTTAATGAACACTAAAGTCGACCACTTTATTGGGATTCCAGTTTGTATTATTTGAGGTAACTTGTGGTTAAAAGTTTGTTGTTAGACATGATAAGGCATCGTGGGATCCAGTCTTATTAAAAATATAATCATATGATGTTATCCTTGGTATGTATTGGTTGCATTATATACTGGCTTGTATTGACTATGGAGTTCCAAAGGATTGACTAATGACTAAGAAGTGGGTTTGAATCAATTTTTCACTATTTATTAATTTCAAAACATTTAGAAACTTAACCTCTGCAACTTATTAAAATTTATTTCCTTATAAACATTTACTTAATAATCATGTATGAAAAATTAAGAAATCAATTGAATCACACAAAATTTACAAGGTTCAGACATAGTGTGAGAACCTACATCCTTTCCACAGCCACTCCCGTGGGTCTATGGAAATTCCCTATTATAAAGAAGTGAATACAACTTATTCCAAATCCCATTAGACACATTTTATATCTCTAAAAGAAATATTACACTGACTCCTATAAATTTAAAAAGTTTCTTCCAAAAAAATTATCCAAAAAATAATAATAACGACTTGGATAAAACTACTCTATAAATGAGCAGTTTGGATCCTTAGTCTGATTTGGATAGATTTTATTCTCTCAATCTGATGAGGAAAATATGATTATCCCTTAATAAATACAAAATTTGAAAACATTGTTCAAATACTTAGTCGGATATTCCTCAGTCTGACTTACTTAATATGATGGTCTCAATGTGATTAGCCCATTCTTATTCTTAAAAAACTCAAAATCTTCTAAAATTCTATATAAAATCATCCTTATTAAGATGAGAACATTAATTTTCAATTATACATTGCTCCTCATTTTTTGATTATGTGAAAAGTTGCAATGAACGAATGATCTAAGAAACTATTTATAGTCAAATCAAAAAAAATTGTGAGAAAATTGAAAACTTTCCCCGCTTCCTCATATTTCAAAACATAAAAATCTCTCACATTTAAAAATCAACGTTGTACTCTTCAAACCTTCTCAAAATCCTATTAGATTTACGCAAAATTAAATTTCATGTTTTACCTCTTCAACTCTTCAGAAAAAATCTAAAATATTCTGTTTTAGTTTTCTCCACAATCATCCTTCTCATACTTTCTAACCTTTCTTCAATTTGATGTAAGTTCCTCTACCTCAATACAATGTATCTTCCTCAAATTCAATACGAAGGATCTTTGTCAACATTATCTTCCATTAATCATTATGATATGTCTTTCTTTCTTATCTCATTACAATTTAGATTTATTTCTCAGCTCATTAAAATTTTCCTTTCTTTCTCATCTCATTATGATATGGATTTCTTTCTCATCTCATCATGATCTTCTTTTATTTCTCAGCTCATTAAGATATTGTTTTCTTTCTCATCTCATTAAAATCTGTATTTATTTTTTAGAGTTAGTTAGATTAAATTTTCTTCTCAGAGATAGTCTAACAGAATACTTATAACGAGAAAATTATCATTGGGATGAAATTCTCATTAAAATGAAATTCTTATTATGATGGAATTATACACACTAGAACTGTTAAATTATTCATACTTAATTAGCTTTATACATCAAACATCTAAAAACATACAAGTCAGATACCCCTAGATCCGATCTATGTCTAGATTTCTAGTACCAATACAATCATTACAATTATTCCATTTTTTAAAAGTTTTTATCATGATATTTTTCATGATTTTCAATAACCCCATGATCATAAAAAAATATTATAAATTATATTAGAAATATTGAGAATGTTTTAACTTCTTACTTCACTTTCTTCAAAAAACTTCTTCACCATCATTAAAACTTCTTTACTCAGCAACATTTTAATTTCTAACCAACACTAAGTCTGATGAATCATCAAGGTGATGGATATAAATGTGATAAAGCATCTGATCAATAAATTTATCTTTCTCAATGCTTCTGTGTTTAGTGTCATTGAGTCTAAAAATATGATTATGGAAACATGTGTCTAGAAAATGACTTTCTTAAAGACAAAGAATTTTCTCCCACTTTATGTTTCGATTTGAACATTCATAAAATTTCAACTTTCTTACAAATATCATTACGATGGACTGGTTATTATTCCTAAATAAGAAAAAATTCTTATAAAAAATTTAGAGTTGTCAATATATACAAAAAAATCGTCAAAAAATTTATCACAAAGGTTCTTCAATCTCCCCCTTTGGATTTTTTGACAAACCTTGTTAAAAAAAAAATTCATCTTTAAGAAAATTTTCACAACTCAAGTTTTTTAAACAACTCATGTTTTTAAGTTTTTTCAAAAAATATAATTTCTCAAGTGAGAGAATACTAACACCACACTACTAGATAAAGTAATGTTTTTGAAGGAATTTTATCCCTAAGTGGGAAGAAAATTTTGAATCCATGTTAACATAAACTCCCCCTCACTTTCATATTTTCATATCCCTCATTTTATGATAACCACAACTTCAAATTCATTTAAGAAAGAAAAGTAAAATATTCTTACAAAGTAAAAAGATATTACATTCTCTCCCCCTTTGTCATAAAATACAAAGAAGAGTGGGGGTAATTTATTATTATCAAACCCTGAACCAAAACTTCTCTTTTATATTAATTATTTTATTCATCCTTTTTTTATTTTAGTTGGTTAAGTAACCGTTTGAATATTTTAGTTTGTTTTAGAAATGGTTGTTTTGGGCTTGGCAACATCTGGATTGTGGGTAGAGCATAGTTTGGGAACTGTGCGGCATCACCCAGGTAACCATGTGGTCTACCTGTGTTTTAAAATAAATAATATTAAATGAAAAATAAATTGATAAATAAATGATGTAAAATTAAAAATAATGTTTTAATAATAATAATAATAATAATATTATTATTATTTTGATTATTATTGTTATTATCATTCTTATTAATATTTTTATGTTTTAATTTATTTTATTTAGGTTTTATTTTAAACCACCAAAGGGGATCCTCTCCCCTCTTCCCCTCTTGGAGTACAACTCAATATCACCCCCCATTCCCTATAGTGAGAGATCCTCTCAAGTGCACCCTTCACGGTTGTTACTTCCCACCTTGCAAGCTCCCTCAACCGGACCCACCCTATAGTGTGACCCCTCCTTGGTCGTGACCTCCCTATAGTGTGACACACCCCTAGGAGAAACCATTGTAGTGTGTGTGCCTCCCTCTCTTTGTCCCTCATTCTATGACAATTTTCATCTTATTTATTCATGATTTCTCATCGATCCATATATTTATAGTTCTGATATCCCTTCTCCTCCATTACTTTGATGGTTTTTATCTCTTTTTGTGGTGAGTAGGGTATGGCCAAACCCTAATTCTTTTTAGGGGGTTATTTGGCTGATTCTTGGTGATTTGGATTGGTTGGCCCTGTTTTTTATTGTTCTTTCTATAGTTGACAAAGTTAGCAGGCTTCTTCATGGTTTTCAGGTAAGATTTATTCTATTTCTTCGTCGTGTATTAATTTTAATTATGGAGTTTTTGATATTTGAGTTGTAAATAATTTATTTTGTGTGAGTCAGTCTTTCTTGTGGTGTTCTGTGGTGTTGGTAAATTTTTTAAGAGTGTGTTGGACCTCGTTGTGGTGATTTTGGGTTGCGGGTGTTGAGAGTGCCAATATGTGCATGAATAGGGAAAGGCATATATATATATATGCCATCATTGTACGTATTCCCTCATGGAATGGGGAATATGTGTAATGGAGTTAGGGGTATTAATATATTTATGTATATATGCATGTGCATGTAGTGAAAAAGTTTGTTTTAGTTGGTCATCATCGAAGATCGGAATGTTTGAGGTTAGTTCCCCATTCCTAACACAATAAATTGAATTCCATAATTTTATTTATTTTTTTATAAATATTTTTTATATTTATGTAGTTTAAGTATAAGCAATTCAAAATGGTTGTGATTGTTATAAATTGTTCTTTAATTGTTTTTCCTAATTTTTCTAAGTTTTGAATGTGTGTTTTTCTTGAAGATAGATTCTATCGACCTTGTTTTGGAAAATTTATTATGTTTATAATGCTCAATAGGTCCTAAATTATATATGTTTAAAAATGGTTTCTTAAATGGTTTTGGGTATGTGGTATATATTTCTCAAATTTATTGGTGTGTACACTAGTTTTTAAAGTTTATCTTGAATAAAGTTGGGTTCTTGTAAAATTATTTAAAGGTGGAAATTCCATGATTTGGTTAGTTTGAACAAATTCATGGGTTTTTCTATGAATTTTTGGTCAATTGGTAAGTTTATTTCATAAATGTTTTGATTTATTTTAAACATGTTTTCTATCTTTCTTTTAAATGTGTGATTCCTTGGTTGGAAAATTGGATTTTTATGAAGATTTTGGAACTTAAAGATGTTGAGAAATAATGTTTTTAAATTGATAATGTTCTTAACAAAATTAATGAGGCCCATTTGGCACATTGAGAGTGGTTTTCGAAAGTGTAAAACTACTATTGATTCATTCCCCCTAGTTTGATATATTTTATTCAAGTGTTAATGTGTGATGTGTGATGTGTGATGTGTGTCTAGGGTAGAGTATTGTTCAATGTAATGTGGCTTAAAAAGGGGAACACGCTTGAGGGAGATCAGTTGTGGGATATTGAATGGGTTTTCGTAAAAAGAAATCGGTTTTTTCACATGTGTTTTCTTGATAAAAACTTAACCACCATTTGAAATATGTCACATGGGAAATCTCGGGTACCTAGGTGGGAAAACTAGGACTAGTATGCTAGATGATTCGAAATTGGTTCACTCTGGTTTCATCTAGCAGGATTGATGCTACAACACTAACTAAATTTTTTCGATGATTGGAGACCACTAGGACATTGGTGTGTCCCCTCAAATTGGATCATTCATGAGAATGTGGATGGTCGTGTCTTCTAAGACACATTTCACAGAGGTATGAGAATCATAGGACCCCAACTAATGCAAGTTTCTTAGGGATTTCCCATGGTGCTTGTGATGTGATTTTCATTTTAGTTGTTTCATACTTTATGTATTTTTTTAAAAAAAATATTTTAATTTTAATGTCATTCTATTATTTTTGAAATGTTAATTCATTCATGGAATCTATTTTTAAAATGAATTGGAAGATAAATTATTTCCTTAAAAATTCAAACATATTACTTGAATTTGAGAAGAATGAAAAACATTACATTGTTCTGTCTTATTTACATACTAGGATGTTTTGAGTTTCTTTTTTATGATAAGGGAATATGGTGTTGGTAATCATTGGTATTCTTAATGAGCATATTGGTGCTCATGCCTAATCTATTTTTTAGTTTTAGGTTCTTTTAGTTTTGGTCAAACATGGAGAAAGTGTGGTTTTATGTTCCATGGTGTCCCACGAGGTCACTCGAGGTATGTTTCATTATTTTTTTTATTTCAATTCCCAATGAAATTTTGTTCAATTATATTTCATTTATCTATCTATCATTTTTGGTCCAAATGATTCCCAACTATATTATTTTGGTGCTCGATGTTAGTTTTTAGTCCATGGGGATTGGGAACGTCGTTCAGGCCTTGTCGTGGGCCGACATGGGTGACCAGTTCGGGTCGACCTGGGATTGTTCTTGAAATAATGGTATCAGAGTAGGTTTACTAAAATCTTTTGGGAATGTTTGATATTTTGGAGTTTGGATTGTTGAAATTAAATTGTACGATTACAAGTAGGTTCTTGATCACATGCTATTCAGAATGATGCTTGAATTTACAGGGTGGTTTGGGATGGTGTCGCCTCAACTTTCATGATTAGTTCTAAGTTTTCTTCAAATTCCTTAGTCTTGTTTGGGTGTTTCTATTTAGTTTTGAGATTCCGTGGTCATTTTGGAGGGTTCATGGTTACTGTGAATAGCCTATAAATCCATGTCTTGGCCATGTATTTTCCTTTGATGACTTCCTATGTGCTCACCCAATTGGGGCATAGTCTGCCAAACCGTGTGACCAAGCTATGTGAAGTATTTGTTTATTTGGGATTTTTTAATCTTGATTCATTGAGTGAATTGGTTTCTTTGGGATGTTATTGGTGTGATTTTTAGTTGTTTTGGGGTTTTTTTATCAGGTTTTAAAATTGATGATTATTTTATTAAAATTTTATTTCCAAAATGAGAATCTTGGTTTGTTTGAAAATTAAATGAGTTATTTTAAAAAAGGAAATTCTTTAGGGAACTGTTTTTGGATCATGGAAAGCTTTTAGAAAGAATAAATAGGAAGGGGATTTGGAAAAAAAATTTGTGGTTTTTGAATTTTTTTTTTGAAATATGAAATTGATGTATATGGGAAATGGGAATTTGTAAATGAATTGTTTGAGCTTTGGTATTCGTATAGATCTCACATATATGGATAGTAGAAATGGAATTAGTATATGTGGATCGGTTCCAAGTTGAAGTAGGAATGTATATACAAGTAGGGATTCATAAAATACAAATGGTGGGTTCTTGGTTTCCAAGTATCATTTTTTTTTCTAAAAGTACGTTTTGAAAAGTGGGTGTGTGGGAATGATTTTTTTCCCAATAAATTTTGAAATGAAAGTGAATTTTAAAGTGGAAATTGGTTTGATTTAAAAAAGAAAGTGGTGATTTTATAATGGTAGTTTTTGTTTTATTTTGTGCTGCTTGGTTTTTAAATTAGTATTCCTTGGTTGAGATAATGTTCAGTTTAAGATTTTATTTATGATAGGATGTGGTGGTTTTTTTTATGTGATTTGAGTTGGATTCATGTTTTTCATTTAGATTATGCAGCCCAGAAATGTCCAATGGATTTTTAAGAATCATTTTTTTAATGGATTTACTCGAAATCCAAAAGGAGTGTTGGGGTAGATACCTCATTTTATGTGGTTGTTTTCCCTATAGTGGTTGAGGTTTGATAGTGGTTGTGGAGTTTCTTGAGGAAGTTGTCTGTATCATTATGTAATTGAGACTTCTAGATGCTGTGAAGGTGTTAGTAGTTATGGTTCTATAAAAAGAACCCTATTTGAATAGTTGAAGGGTACTTTCCTTTTTCTTTTTTCAAGATTAAGTAACAATGGGTGGACTGTGATAGAGGTATGTTTATTTTCATCTAGTTCTTAGGAATGTTTCACCATATAGTGAGGAGTGTGAACTGAAGGAACCTGTTTTAGGGGTCTCTCCCTCATAACCCCGTGTTTCTTGATCTATGTCCCACAAGCTTATTTCTTCCAATGTTGTCGGTTTGGCACTCTAATCCCATTTTACATAATCCTTCGAAGGCATGTTGAGGTTGTGGCACAAAAAAGTTCTATAAGTTGTGTTTGTGGAGGATAAATACTCTATTGAAGGTTGTCAGTTCCTGAATGTTGTGTAGAAAATTCTTTTATGACATTTGGACTCCAACCATAGGTCCTAGAATGAATCATTTCATGCATTTGGGCACGCTCTAGGTGTGAGGGGGACACAAATCCAACTATTGTCTCTGACAACAGAGAAGAAACTTCTTTAATTTTCCTTTCTCGTGATTTTTTGTTTTGGGACCTTTTTCTTTGAAGGCCCCAATAGACTCTTTCCCAAACTTTTGTGGGTGTGTCTCCTGGGATATAAATTTTTTTGTGACTAGTCTTACTTTTAAATGGTTTTGTGATTTGGGTGTTACCCATTGAAGATTCTTGTGTCCTATGGAATTGATGAGTCGGAAATCAGGGTTAGTTTTGGGTTCCTTTCATTATGGAAACTCCTCCCCCTTCTATTGTGTTGGTAATCAGTCTGTGTTAATGGTTTTGTGATGGAAGGCCTAACCCATGTAGTTATATATTGTTCGTAAAATGGAAGGTAGACCCATCAACGGTCTCTTACGTGTGAGGAGTTAGGTTTGGTTTTGTGAGTGCTTTTGATTTGGAAGGTTCAATGTTGGAAAAAATCCTTATATGGTGGGGAGACCATCATGAAACAAATCCAAGGGAAAATCAGTCTTCAAAGAGCTCCTAATGAAGACATCCTTTGCTTCTATTTCATTTATCCCTAATAGTGGTAGTTATTTATCCAGGTAATGGTTCACATGATGAATGTATGTGTATGTTTCACCAAGATTTGGTAATTTATAAGTTAGGGTCAATGTGTTCCATGTTTTGTTTTTTGGGAGATGAGGATCATTTTCTCTTAGTCATCTCTTTTAAGTGGATCAAGTCTTGGGATCTCATTGATTGTTCTACTGGTCAAATTTCGAGAAATATGGCCTAAAAAAAATTTTGGACAAAACATTTACTATAAGTCACTAATTTGGAACAATTCCAACAGTTTTGCCAAACCCGTTGGGATATGTCACTTATATGGACCTATACAAATAGTTTGACCAAAACCATTGGTATACGTCACTAATTTGGACCTATAAAATGATTTGGCCAAAACTATTGGTATAGGTCACTTATATGGACCCATTCCAATGTTTTTGGATACATCCATTGGTATAGGTCCATTACAGTGGCCGTATACCAATGGTTTTGCCAAACCATTGCTAACGTTTCTCGAAACTGATAGTATAGGTCTATACCAACAGTTTTGAGATTGGTTGGTATAGGTACACATATTTTTTATGGTATCTTTTTTTGAATAACATTAAATAAATCAAAAGTTAAAAAATTATTAATATACCTATATATATTTATGAAATTATGTTCACAAAAGTCATGTTAGGTTAGTGGTTAGGTTGTTGGATTATTAACGGAAGGTGCTGAGATCAAAACCAAAATGAGTTTTTCTAATTACCTATACCAATGGTTTTATGAAAGTGTTGGTAATGGTTTTTCATATGACCTATACCAATGGTTTGAAAAAACAAATGGTATAGGTCTATACAAATAGTTTTCCCAGAACTGTAGGTATAGACCTATCCTAATGCCAAACCAACCAACAGTCCTCAAAAGCATTGGTATAGGCTATACCAATGGTTTGGAGACCTATACCAATGGTTCCAAACTATTGTTATAGGGTATTTTTCTATTAGTGTTATCGAGTGAGTTCTTAGATTTTAGTCCTTAAAAGATCAAGGTACTATTTTTCATAATCATTGTGCTTTGATTCCTGCTTTGACCAACTCTGTCATTTGGGTCTTTTTTGGGGAGAAAGTGTCATGTTGGGGAGAGTTTTCACACCCTGACCCAACACAACTCTTTTATTTTAATTTTTTTATTCATCCTTAGTCTTATTTTATCTTTTGGTTTGAGTGGGTTGAGTCTCAATTTGATTTTTTTATTTGGAAATGGGTGTTTTGGGCTTGGAAGCATCTAGTGCGCAGGTAGAGCATAATTTTGGAACCCTGGGAATTCACTCAAGAAACTATGTAGTCTATAAGTTTTTTTTAAAAATAAAATTAAATGAAAAATAAAATGATAAAAAATGAAACAAATTCAAAAATCATGTTTTAATAATAATAATAATAATAATAGTAATATTATTATTTTAACAATTATTGATATTGTTGTTATTATTTTTATTATTAAGTTGTTATTTATTTTATTTTTGTTATATTTCAAACCCTCAAAGGGGATCTTCTCCCTTCTCCCCCTCTTGGAGCGTGACACACTAGCCCCCCATTCTCTATAGTGTGATCTACTCTCCAGCACACCCTTCATGGCAGTGACATTCCTCCTTGTGAGTTCCCATGGCTGACCCCCCCCCCCCCCACGGTGCGACCCATCCTTGGTTGTGGCCTCTATGTGGTGTGACACACCCCTGTCTGAATCCTCTGTAGCATTTTCACATCCCTCTCACAGTCCTTCCTTCCATAATATTATTCTGATTTCTTCCCTATTTGTCATAGATATCTTGAGGTATGGTCTTTATATCCCCTTTCCTCCATCAATTTGGTGGTTTTCTTCTCTTTTTTGTGGTGTGTTGGATTTTTACTAACCCTAATTTGTTTTTTGGATTTTTTTTGGTCGATTATTGGCAATTAGGTTTTGTTGGCCCTATTATTGATTGTTATTTTCATGGTTGACAAAGGCAGTGGGTTTCTCCATGGTTTTTGGGTAAGAATTCTCTTATTTCTTCATAGTGGCTTAATTGTAATAATGTCTTTGTGATATTTGAGTTTTCAATAATTTATTTTGGGTGTGTGGGTCTTTTCTATGGTGTATTGAATTGTTATTCAATTTTTATAGAGTGTGTTGGACCTCACTGTGGTGATTTTGGGCTATGAGTATTGAGAGTTCCAACCTATTCATGAATAGAGTAAGGAATATATATATATATGCTCTATTTGTACATATTCCATCATGGAATGGTGAATATATGAAATGAAGATAGGGGTTTATATATATATATATATGTGTGTGTGTGTGTCTAAATACAAGTGTGTGTAGTATGAATGGTCGGTTTGGGTGGTCATCATCAGAGAACAGAATGTTTGTTGTAGGTTCCCTATGCTTAACCCTTTATATTTAATTCCATAATATGATTTATTATTTTATAAATATGGTATATATTTATTTAGTTTAAGTATAAGATATGTGATATGGTTGTGATTATTAGAAATGGTTCTTCATTTATTTTTCAAAATTTGTCTAAGTTTTCAACAAGTTTTTTCTTATTCATTTATTCTCTAAACCTTGTTTTGGAAAATGTTTTACGTTTCTAATTCTCAATCGGTCCTAAATTGTATATCTTTAAAAGTTGTTTCTAAAATGGTTTTGGGTATGTGGTAGGTATTTCCCAAAATGTTTGGTGTATACACTAGTTGTGAAAGTTGATCATGAATGAATATGGGTTCTTGTAGGATTTTAAAAAGGGGGGATTCCATGATTTGGTTAGATTGGAACAATACAAGGGTTTTGGTATGAATTTGAGGTTAATTTGTAAGTTTCTTTCTTAATTTTTTTGATTTGTTTTAAAAAAAATTCTAGTTTTATTTTAAATGTAGGGTGCCTTGGTTGTGAAATTGGATGTTTAAGAAGATTTTGGAACTTAAAGATTTTGGGAAACATTTTTATCTAATTGATAATGTTCTTTGTAAAATTAATGAGTCCCTTTTTGAACGTTGAGAATGGTTTACGGAAGTGGAAAACCCCTCTAGAGGCATTCCCCCTAGTTTGGGAAATGTGATGCAAGTGTTAATGTGTTATTTGTGATATGTACCCAGTGTAGAGGCTTGTGCAATGTTGTGTGGCTTTAAAGGGGGAATGCACTTAAGGAGGGAGATATGTAGTGAGATATTGAATGGGTTTTTGGACAAAGAATGTTTTTTCTCTATATGCTTTTATTGTTAAAAAAATCATCGCCATTTGAAATAGAGAACATGGGTAACCCTGTGTACTTAGGTGGGAATACTAGGACTAGTACACCAGATGATTTAGAAGTGGTTTGTCTCAGTTTCATGTATCATGATTGATGCTACCACACTAACTAAACTTTTGTGATGATTGGAGACCACTATTCCATTGGGGTGTCACCTCCTAGTGGCTCGTGCATGATAATGTTGATGTTCATGGTTTTTAATCCATGTTTCACTAAGGAATGAGGATCCTATGACCCCAACAAAATCATGTTTCATAGGGATTTCCCATGGTTCTTGTGATGTGATTTTCATTTCAGTTGTTTCATACTTGATGATATTTTATTGGAAAATCATATTTTAATTTAAATTTCTTTTATTCAATTTTGAGAAGCTAATTTATTCTTGGAATCTATTCTGAAAATGAAGTGGAAGAGAAATGATTTCCTTAAAATGAAAACATGTTACTTGAATTTGAAAAGAATGAAAAACATTACATTATTATGCATTATTTTCACACTAGCATGTTTTGGGTTTCTTTTTAAAGGTAAGAGAATATGGTGTGGTTTATACTTGTCATTCCTACTAAGCATCTCTGTGCTCACACATACTCTATTTTTCTGTTTTAGTTCCCTCTAGTTTGGGTTTCTCTGGGAGTGAGTCTGGTTTTATGTCCTATAGTGACCTATGAGGTGACTTGAGGTATGTATTGTTGTTTCATTTATTTTTGTTCCCGCTTCCAATTTTTTAGTTTGTTTTCATTTATTAATCTGTCATTTTTTGGGAAAAATCATTCCCAAATACTTTATTTTGATACATGATACTAGTTTCCAACCTATATTGATCAAGAACGCCCTTCAAGACTTATCGTAAGCTGACTCAGGTGACCTGTTCAGGGTTGACCTGGGCCATTTCGTGAGACTTATGAGGTTTATGAAGTCATGGGAGGATTTAAAATATAAATTTTTAGCCTTAATTTCACAAATATTTCTTTTTTCCATGGAGTTTATAAAAATACTATCAATTTGATACTTTGTTGAGATGTATTCCAACATAACATCTCCAACAATACCTTTATAATTTGTAATGTGAAGCATTATATGAATGTGTTTTGATCATAGATGTTGGATAGTATTTTTAGAAAGATAAATTTCACTTTAAATATCACGAATCATATTAAATGGTTTAGAAACATTCATTTTCAAGTCTTCTAGCTAAACTTTCATCCCTAACATTTGAGAACCAAGGTCAGTGGCTGAAACATATTCATATTCATCTATACTCAAAGTTACTAATTTTTTTTCTTAATATGTCAATTTACAAAACATTCACCAATGAAAAATGTACCTCTTAATGTTGATTTTCTATCTTTAAAATACCAAACCCAATCGGTATCATTATAACCCTGAAACATAATATCATAACTTTTTTTGTATAAAAAACCATGTGAAGTTATTCCTTTGACATATCTCAGAGTCCTATTTTGTTTCAACATATGTGATTCGTTTATATTACTTTGATACCAGGAACATAAAGTCACAACATAAACAATATCAGGCCATGAGAGTGTAAGGTAAAGAAGACTTCCAATTAGCTTCCAAAATTCTTTTTGATTCTCACATATTCAATATTCATCTTTAATAAACTTTTTGCATACTATAATATAAGTATAAGCTTATTTATATTATGTCATCCCAAAATTCTTTAAAAATTACCCGGTATACTTCACTTGAGATAAGAAAATTTAATTTAGTTTTTTATAACTTGTAATCCATGGAAGAATGTTAATTATCCCAACATTGACATTTCAAAATTATTCTTTATTTTCTAAGTAAATTCTTTAGAAAATTTATGTCCATCACTTCAAAATTTATATCATCCACATAAACAATTACAATTAGAATTATGGAGACACCATTATTCACATATAAATTTCTATCAAAATTTCCTTTAGAAAATTTCCACATTCTCAAAAAACTGTAAAGCTTATAATACCAATCACATGGGGATGGTTTCAATCTATAAAAGGCATTATTCAATCTAAAAACCTTGAATTTTATCATTACCAAGTTGATGACCATAGGATTTTTCAATGTAAATATCTTCCTCAATCTAAGCATTTATGAAATATGACATTACATCCCTTTAATAAATTTTTTAATTCTAATGTCTGGACGCTGAGAGAAACATTCTAATAGTTTCTAATCTTGTAAATGTTCCAAATGTTTATTCAAAATCAAAACCTTACTATGGAAAATTTAACCAATCCCAATGGTTTAAGACCGTTGGGATAGCCTCAAAAACCACTGGGATAGGTTATCCCAATGGTTCCAGGAACTATTGGTATGTGGGCAATCAGTATAGCCCTATACAAATGGTTTCTATAAAACCATTGGTATAGTATATATCATGTTACCCTATTCTAATGGTTTATTTAAATCCCTAGGATATCTTGATGTAAAAAATATGTACTTACAGTTTTAAGAAAACCATTTCCATAATTGTATACCAACAGTTCAAGAATCATGGTATACATACTGTCTAACACAACTTTATACCAATGGTATACATAACCATTGGTATACCCTCTCCCATACAAGCATTTAAGGTCACAAAAGGTTTATAGAATTTTCGGTATATCCTATTTTCCCTAGTAAACAAAGAAGGTCCATCATGCACCTCTTTTATAACCTGTAAACATGAATGCTTTGAATTCTAGTTCTTAATAGAATTATTCCATGAAATATATTATTAAATAATTTTAGGATGCTCACAAAACTTATATTTTATATTCTTTCTATAATTTTTCCTAAAATATGATTCATTATTATATCTTGAGATTCAAGATATTTCATAACATCAATTTTCAATGGTATTTTTCCTTTCATCTTTTTCCATGATAAATTCAATACTTTAAATTAATTGAGGTTAGTCAACTCCATTGGAATCTATCCCTATATATTATTATATGATTTTTTGGAAAGGGATGTTATCCATATTAATTTAGCACTATATGGATTTCATATGCCTTTCAGAACCAACAATTCCTTCTCCGCTACTGTATAAAGACCTTTTGATATAACAAAATTCATGGTTTTATGGGTTTTTACACAATTTGGTACATTTTAAATGTGTCTATTATTTGAAAGGTCCAAAATTTTAAGAAATTGGAGAACACACAAATCTTTAGGAATAATTCCTCATAGCTTTTTTTGTTGGATTAGACGAACTTGGAGATGAACAACCATCATTACTTAGGATCTAGGTATATTTCTAGAAATGTTATTCTCACTTAGATAAAAAAACTCATAGTTTACTCCAACTTTTCAAATACTGTGAAATTCCCCCATGAAATAAATTTTTTACATGGATGCAATTCCAAGGGCTATGTCAGATAGTCCACAGATTTTGGTACCACTCTAGTAAAAGAATTACTATGAATAATGTCCCATTATAAAATCTATTGATTCATCTGATAATTTGGAAGTGCATCAGATAAATGGTTCCTTTATAAGTCTATATATTGGATCCAATACTCATTTTTTGTCTTTTTACACAATAAGGGAAAATTAAATCTGCTAAATGAATTTTTTGAAAGTTCAGATACCCTACACATGAAATTATTGAAGAAAGCAGAACAATTAGGTTATTGGAATCAAGAGAGATATAATATGTAGACAATAAATTATACATGTTTCCCAATATGGATAATTGAGATAAATCTACAAAACTAAAATGATTTTGGGTTTTCATCCATATGGTAAAATCTGGGCCCAAACCTGTAAATAACATATCTATTGCCTCATGTTGAAATGGTTGGATCAATGCGGTGTTGAATTAAAAGTTTAGATTTGGGTTATGTGGTCTATATAATATTTTTAATTATTTTAAAATTGCAAAGTGACTTTCTGAAATAATGAACATTAAAGAAATATTTAATATGTCTAAATCATGTATGTTTGAATGGGTTTTTATGGATATTGGAAATTCCTCCATAAAGGAATTGAAGTGTAGGTTGAGGGATTGAAGAGTGGTGATATCATAGAACCACTAGGGTATGATGGAGTACTAGTTCATATATATATTGATAAAAGTGAAGGAATTGAGATTTTTTAAACATATAAAAATGGGTCTTTCTAAACTATTATTGGGAAAATCAAGGCGGAGAGGGGAGGAATTGTTGATTAGTAAAGAAACAGGGGATGGGGGTGGGAGGAGGCATCCTAAAAATGATGTTGGGATAAATTAGGGGGATTATTCACCACCCGAAACCAATAAAGAGCTATGCTAAGATTGATGAAATCTATATAAAGGATTTACAGTGATGGGAGACCAAAAATCTTATCCAACCCCCTTCCTACCTTTAGTTTTTCATTTAAAGAGATGCTAAGATAAGGGAGTGATATTATTGGAGATGATCCAAAGATAGTCTGATGTTTCTTATCAGCCATATACCATAGAGATCGAGGGTGACTACATGGAGGGTGAGGTTGTGGCACCGAACACCCTCCCCCACCCCACTACAGCAATTCTCCCCCACCCATGATTCTAGGTTCTTATAAGTTTCCAAGATGCCTCACTTAAAAGAGAATAGGGGATACCTTTCACATCCTTTGCACCTCACCACTCTTAAATTACTATCCTCATAGGTGATCTAAGTGGTTCATTAGATAACCATATTATGTATGTCATGTGGTTTTAGAAGAGTTATTTCCCCATTGAGGTTTTTTCCATGGAAGAATGAATCCATGGAATACATTTGGAGATGATTATTGGGGAATATAATATTAGTGAATCGAATGAAAAACAATTGAGGTATGGATCTTTATTTTATTCATAATAACTTTAAAACTATCATGAGATGATTAAATTCAATGTGTATTGGAATTAGTAAGGAAACGTTTTTCATATACCCTACTTGAGGGAGATCTTCATAATAGTATTTCATGGGTGGTTGGTCTACTTAGCCAGAACATTGGGGATGTATCCATGATGGATTTATAAAAAGAATAGATTATCTTGGTTATTTCATATAAGGTACCAACATGTAAGGGATCCTCTCAGAGTAGGGAGCTCTCCTTGGTTGGATCATCGTGTAAGACCATCTGAGAGGGAAGCACATGGAGAAGACATATGTGAGGGAAATTCAGGGATGGTGGATCTCAACATTTCTGGATTATAGAAAGGGATAACCCATTATGGATACCCGGGGAGAAGGGTTACATGACAGTATCAAAAAATGACGCTTCGAATATTTTTTCACACAATTATGGTTTATGGTGGGATATATCACAAATAATCTCATGAATTAGCCCTAAGGGTGGGGGTTTCATAGAAACCACAAAACATGATTTATCTATCTAGGGAATTTACTAAGGGTTTCTCTTAGACCAATGGCAGGAAATATCAATATTTTTACTCCTCCCTACATATTAGTCTTTCTTGTAGAAATGATAACCTTTAATATTTATTTTTGAGGATTAGGTGAACTATTTTTCAAAACGAGATTCCATGTAGGATAAGATACATGGTTGTAGAAGATCTCTATTGAGTTTTCAGTTATGAGTGTTTTACTCTTACTATGTGGGTGTCCATGTAATTGTTTTCATCATGATATGTATCAGTGATTCCCACATACTAAGTGTGTTGCTTCATGGTAAATCTATAGTTGGATCATGTTGGAAGTAGGCCTTTTAAAAGTATCACATTTTTAACCCATGTGGGAAAGAAATCATGAATGGTCAACCCATCATATACCAATTTTGGAAGTAATCTCTCTCATGGTAGAATGATATTAGAGTCCTCATGAACTCTTTTCACACCAGAACACATACAAGGAAGTTTCAAACTATCTTTAATGATTTATCATGGGAATCCTTCCAGTGTCAATACCATTATAAAATAATCTTATTGTTATTGAATACCCCACTACTTCCATTAGGAAACTAATATCTTCTAGATTTTTTCCATTTTTAAATTGATTACCATACCACAATAAATTTGGGGTACTTTAAATAGTAATGGAATTAATTTTTTTCTCCCTTTAACTATTTATTCTTTCAAGTATCACCACTTTATCTTTGAAAGTATTTATACAATTTTGGGTGTTTTGGGAGAGTTGGTCAATTATATTATCAATTTTTTTGAAATTTAATTGATTTTACTTGATTTGGTCATTGTTTGTTTTGATTAATCTCTATAATCTATCCTAGATTCTTGAGAGTATGTCTTTTATACCTTAAATATGTTCTAAACTCGTCATTATTTTATAGTCATTCTCTACAAAATTGTAATGATATTCCCAATAACTACCTAGTTATTCCATGTTTCCTAGGCCCTCCCATGATCTAGACATTGAAATGAAATAATTTGAATTTAATATAGGAATGACTGGGATGGGGTAAGGTGGATAGGATATTACCATGGGTGAGAATAAGTGTACGGGCATCATGGAAGCGCCACTCGTGAATAATTTTTCCCATAAAAAATTAATTAAAACAACAATAAAAAATAAATAAAATGGTGGCATGACCCATCCGTGCATCGAAATTCCATGATGAAGGGAATGTAATTAAGTATAATAAACACAATATATAGGTATAAAAAATTAAACACACTAATTAATCCCCCCATTTCCCCAATCTCCCTCCCCTGCAAAGAAAACTACATAGCTGCCTCCAGGGCCCTTCTTGTAACACCCGATATTTTATGAGAAATATTTTGTTTTTATGTATTATGTTATATAAAAGAATTGTTCACTACACACAATACTTTCTTGGCTTGCGTTACACGCAAGAGAAACCTTCCTCGATAGCTTGTGTTGTATGCAATACTGAGTTTCACTAAACAATGATATGTTATAAAAATATTAAATAAACTAGCCGTTATGAATAGTAATACCCAATTTTTGAAATTCTATAAATTTTATCTTTCAAAATAGACTTTATTTTTGGATTTGGAATAACGAAATTAGCCTACGGTAAATTTTTGGTATTTTTCTGAAAACTTTCAATTTTTGCTGAATAGTGAAAACACTAGGTTACTACTTAAAAACCGACTTTTTTATTTAAATAATTATTTATTTTATTTAAATTTATTTTAGGTAAAAAATTATACATAATACCTATATAAGTTCTATGTGATTCATTGGAGTCATTTTATAATAACTTTATATATATAAAAATTTTATTGAACTTTCCACCGTCTTTTACCTACCTCCTAGGAGCTTTTTGCAAAATTACATAAAACTTAATTTTACCAATTCTGTGAGTGGAATTTCAAAAATATGAGAGACACGGTTAGTATCAAGGAGTAAAATTTGGTTCAATAAGATAACAATAATTTTTGGTGAATAGTAACTTTTTACTTTTATTTACCACAGTTAAAAGTAAATAGGGTAATTAAGGGTAAAAATGGTATTATTATTACCCTAAAACATGTCCTAATTTTATTGGATAAGTTTAATTCGACCAAAAAAATCCTTATTAATAAAAATATGATCATTTAGGTCCACTTGGGTTAGATTAGGACATTTAATATTGTTTTATTTAAAGAAGAGTTAAAATAGTTAAAATCAAAGTTTAATAACTAAAACATTTTTAATATAGGGTTATAAATAAGATAAATTCAACTATAAATATTCATTAGAAATCTAATAATATTTAATACATAATTGTATTTTATTTATAATTTTTAGACATTAAATTAGTTAATTTATTTATGACACAATGATGATGCAGTAATTACATTATTAATGAAATATTAACATAATTGATGTTATAAATATCCAAATAAATATAATTTGAGACTTTTTATAAATTACACTAATTTTATAGGTTAATATGACATGTTATTATTGATTCAATTAACGTTTTTCGAACTAATCATGATGTTATTATTTTCACAAATATCAATTACCAAATAGTGTCAAAATTTACATAAAATAGTTTTTAAAACAAATATTATATGATTAATTGTTATTATATTCCTAAAAATCTTAGAATCAGATAAATGAATTATATAAGGTTATATATATTAATAATTAACAACTTAGGGTTCTTTTGGATTGTTATAAAATGTTTATTAACCATATAGTTTAAGAAAAAAAGAAGACACGGTAAAAGTTAAATTATTCAACTTAGAGTTAAATCTAAATGATAAGGTTAAAATAGTAACCTAAACTTGTCTAAAATCTATTGGTTTAGAGGATTTCCACCCATACCCACCTTATCTTCAAAATAAATCAATTTGGAGCTATTAAAAACCGAATATTACTTTTAATAAAATAATATTTTAAGTTCTTCCTAAGGTACCCCTCTCCTCCCTTATAAAAGGGCACCTCCTCCCTCTCCTCTTTACACAACTTTGAGCCTTCAAGATTGGACAACCGCTACCCATTTATCTTATCCAATTCCCTAGTAATATTCTAGCGGTCTTGGTATTCTTAAAAGACCAATTTTAGTGCCCTAAGAGGATGTTTCAAAGAGGCGTGTCAAAGAATAAGTAATATCCATTACCGATTCTTCAAATTTATTTCTTCTTCTAATTCTACTTATTTAGTTGTTTCATTATGAAGTAATAACATCCATATCACTAATATAATTATATGTTATTATAAATATGATACAACCCTATTTCACCCTCTATCCATTCTACAGAAAATGAAATCACCGTGCGTGCGTACGTACGGAATACCGTCTTCATGCCGTGGTGTAATCTGTTTTCCATCACCACCGTACTTGGATGGGTATAATGGTGTAAATAATAACTATATATGATTATTGTAAAGTGATATTGATTCTGAAATATTATACATACCCTCCAATACAATTCCACAATCATGGGAATGATATCATCGCTCGTGCGTACTTACGGCCTACCGTCTCCACGATGTGATGCGACTCGTTCCACATGATCTTCATTGAATAATGATTGTATAAATGAATTGAATGAATAAATATAATATATATTATACTAATACCATTCTGGAAATAATGTATCTATAACCTAAAAAGAATAATAAGAATTTATTCGACAAAACACGCATAAGAACAAAAAAGAAATAAACACCCGAATAACAAGTAGCAATGAAATATTACTAATAAGAAGCTACGAATATGACCATATATGATATCACAACAATTATTATGATTCTAGAATAAGTCAATTACATTATTTAAATCATTATATAGGAGGTTCAGACACTTACGAAGCAAATCATACCTAAGGTAAGGGAAAATCTTGCAATCTCATTTTTATCCGATATTGTTTATACTTCAGAATTTACTGGGGAATATTTATCACTACTATCCATGTTCCTCAATATGTAATACTATTTCTATCCTCCTACCATTTTTTCAATCCAATTTTACCCATTTTTGAGTTTTTAGTAAAAGATATGAAAGGAATCTTTTGTCGTTTTTAGTACGAGGTACTTTTTTGACTTTTCTGGCCAAAGTACGAGAAGAATGTTTTTCTTTAACTTATACGACATGAATGGATTTTTAGAACATTATTTCCATGAAGAATACTTTACAATATTTCAAGTATATTTTTAATTAACTTCTTTTAGTTTAAAATTTTATGACATGTTAAGAAAGGAAAAATGTTTTTGAAGTAGAAAGGATATTTTCTTCAAGAATGGAGTTCAAGTGTTTTATCAAAATTATTTTCCATCTTTGATAATATAGGGTTCTGTTTATATACCTATTTTTACATTGATTTGATTATGATGGAATTATTTTTATGAATTCATTTAATCTTATATGACTTATGATGGCATGATGTTTAAGAATCCCATTTTTATTACATGGGTTATGCTATGATATATGATTTATGATTTTGTGGCACACATAAGAATGGTATCATTATGAGATGGGTGGGACCTATATCTCTCTCCAATTCATTGCGTAAAGATTTATATCTCATGATATATACATGGCTAGAACGATAGGTTAATCTGGTTCAGTGATACAGGACTAAAACAAGGAGTGAACTCGGTTCAGAAATGGACTTTGTCCGTTATGATAGTCTTGGAAATGAGTCTTGACTACTAAGAAATGATTCTATATGATTATGTGTGTATGCCACAAAGTTTCATGTTATGATTATTGGGATTTACATTGCACTACCATGACTTATCCCATGTTATGATATAATGATCTCTTTTGCATGTTATGATTTTCAAAATGCTATTTTTTATGAATATGATATGATTGATATTTCTTTTGTTTACCCTTGAGGAGCATTTGAGCTCACCCTTTTGTATTTTTTCTTTTCCCCAGGTCAGGAAGAAGGGTATTAAGTATGATATTCCAAAAGGGACTCTAGATATGATAAAATAAAAGGGAGACGATGTAGATGATTTATGAACCAGTTGTTTATGTTTCCCAGTTTCTAAAGACACTATACCTATACGGTCTTTTCATGGTTTTGTTATATTTTGTAATAAGTGTGCTTCAATTTTAAAGTAATAATGATGTGTGTAAAGTATGGGTTGTTATAGTTGGTATCCGAGGAAAGGTATAGTCAACCTTTGGAGACTAAGATGTGAAAGCCTTAGTAAGAACCCTAAGGATATGTCTAAGCATAGAACACAATCTTAGTGTTTTATAAATGGCCATGAATCACCTATGATAAGACCTAAAGCATGAAATTTTATTCTTGATTATGTGGTTTTACTATTATGATTAGTGTTTCTCACACTATGCTTATTGGTTTTAGTCAATGGCTGGAACCCGGAGGAACTGTGTTAATGCTGAATTCGACGGGAAATGCAATGGTTGTCCCCCTGAGCAACCAAATGTTATGGGAAATGGAATACAAAATCTTGTATGCATTCTCACACAACTTTCTCAAGCTATGAATCATTCAGGACTTCCAAACGAGAAAATGAAGGAGCAACATTCTGTTGAATCATTCATGAGGCAGCATCCACCCTCATTCAGCGGGTCTACTGATCCATTAGTGGCTGAACAATGGATCAGTACCACTGAAAAGATATTTTCAGTTCTTCAATGTTCTGAACATGATAAAGTCCTCTTATCAGGATATAATTTGGAAGGTGAAGTTGATCAGTGGTGGAATCTTATCAAGAATATGAGGCCAAGAGATGAAATTGAGTCCATGGAATGGGACGAGTTCAGGAACTTATTTTTCAATAAGTACTTCCCTCGTATTCTTCAAACAAAGATGGAGAAGGAGTTTCTTGAACTAAAGCAAAAGGATGATGAATCTGTTGGTACCTACGAAGCAAATTTTACAAGACTTGCAAGTTACGCTTCTGGAATTATTATCCAACCTGAGAGTAAGATCGATCGATTCTTTAGTGTCCTAAAACCAAGTCTTCTAAGGGCATTAGACATAAGGGACTTCAATAGCTATGAGGAAATCGTTTGATGTGCTCTCAAGGTTGAGATGGAGATTGGAGTAACCCATTACCCATATACGTTTGATAAGAAGAGGAAAAATAGAATTCAAAGGAAAATCAAAAGTGCACACTGAAAAGAAGATGAGTTTCCCCTTATGCTCAAAGTGTGGAAAGAAACATGGAGGAACTTGTCTTAAAGGGACAGGTAAATGTTTCAAAAGTGTAAAAGAAGGTCATCGGGCATTTGAATGCCACAATGATGGGAAGAAGATGTCTAGTGATGTGAAAAAAGAAAAGGCTACACAGAGTTCTCCTCCAACACTTCAATGTTACAAGGTAAAGAAAATGGGGCATTATGATAATCAATTCCCTAACCCAAGGGTTGTTGATAATGATCAGCGTCAACAAACTCTTAAGGTTAAAGGCAGAGTAATGTCACATGCAATTTCTATCAGCGATGTGGTGTATGATAACGAAGTTGTTAAAGGTACACATACCATCCACTCTAAAGTAGAAAATGTTTTATTTGATTATGGATCCACCCACTCTTTTATTTTTTGAATAATTTTCTAAGGGTATCGTCGTATTACCTCAACAATTAGATGTTGAGTTAGCTGTGACAACCCTTAATGGCACAACGGTCGCATCAAAAGTTTACAATTCTTCTCCGATTGAGGTTTGTGGGAAAGTGATTCCTCCAAATCTTGTGATCCTTCCTATAGTGGAATTTGATGTGATTCTTGGCATGGATTGGCTTTCTTTATATGGAGCTCATATCAATTTCCAAAGAAAGGAAGTCATATTTCATATTCCAGATCAATCTATGATCATCTATCGATGAAAGGATGAACATAACCTTCCAGTGGAAATTTCTTCCATCTTATGGGTCTTGATTACACTAAATTAAGATTATTTATCTCAAATGGTTGGAGAGAAACTCACGATTAAGAATACACCCATTGTACGGGAGTTTGATGATGTCTTTCTGGAGGAATTGTCAGGTCATCCACCAAATTGTGAAGTTGAGTTTTCAATAGAACTCATACCGGGTGCTTTGCATATTTCAAAGACACCTTATAGAATGGCCCCAATTGAGTTGCAAGAATTGAAGAAGCAACTCCAAGAGAATCTTGATAAGGGATTCATACTCCCTAGTGCATCAACTTGGGGAGCACCTCTTCTGTTTGTTAAGAAGAAAGATGGATCAATGAGACTCTGCATTGATTATCGAGAACATAACAAGATCACTATCAAGAAAAAATATCATGTCCCACGTATTGATGACTTATTTGACCAACTACGCGGAGCTCAATACTTTTCCATGATTGATCTTCGTTTAGGGTATCATCAATTAAGGGTCAAAAGGGAGGATATACCAAAGACAGCTTTTCGTACAAGGTATGGACACTATGAATTTATAGTGATGCCATTTGGTCTTACTAATTCCCCTTCTATCTTCATGGATCTAATGAATAGATTCTTTAGAGACTATCTTGATCAGTTTTTGGTAGTCTTTATAGAAGATATTCTTGTCTATTCAAAGATCAAGGAAGAAAATGAAGATCACTTGAGAATTGTAAAGAAGACCCTGAGAAAGGAGAAGCTTTATTCCAAATTTACCAACTATGAATTTTGGCTTCAAAATGCTTCATTTTTGGGTCATATAATCTCAAAAGAGGGGATATCTGTGGATCCAGCAAAAACAGAGGTTATCGAAAGATATTTGAGACAAACAACAATAATTGAGATCCGAATTTTTCTTGGTTTGGCTGGATATTATCGATGTTTTGTGAATGATTTTTCATGATTATCTAATCCACTCACCAGGTTGACTCAAAAATGAATTAAGTTCATTTGGACGGAGGAGTGTGAAGAGTATTTAAAGGAGTTAAAAAGAATGTTGTCTAGTGCACCTGTGATCACACTTCCTTGTAGTGGAGAATGGTTTGTGATCTACAATGATGCATCCAAGAAGGGGCTAGGGAGTGTTCTTATGCAAAATGATATGGTGATAGCTTATGCATCATTACAGTTGAAAATACATGAGAAAAATTACCCAACTCATTGTTTGGAGTTAGCTGTCGTAATATTTGCATTAAAGATTTGGAGTCATTATCTTATGGTGAAAGGTGTGATATTTATACTGATCATAAAAGTTTAAAGAATATTTTCACACAAAAAGAGCTGAATATGCGCTAAAGAAGATGGTTGGAGCTGATTAAGGATTACGACTTCTCAATTCATTACCACCCTATGAAAGCAAACAAGGTGGCAGACGCATTAAGTCGACAAGACCATGCTAGCTTATCCATGACGAGGATCACAAAATATCCAATATTTATGGATTTACAAAGGATAGATCTTGGAATTATAATGGAAGGGGAGAAATCATATCTTTCTCAAATAAATTTTCAACCATCTGTACATGTGAAGATTAAAGATGCATAGAAAGAAGATGTAGAGTCACAAAAGAAGGTGAGAAATGTTCCTGAATCCAACCTCGATTGTGATGGGATAATAAGGTTCAAGAATCGGGTTTGTGTTCCTCCCATACCAGAATTAAAGAAGGAGCTACTGGATGAGGCCCATAGTTCTTCATTATCTATTCATCCTATAAGCACAAAGATGTATAGGGACCTGAAAGAGTACTTCTGGTGGGATGGAATGAAAAGAGATGTTGCTGAATATGTCTCTCGATGCTTGGTTTGTTAGCAAGTTAAAGCTAAGAGACAGAAGTCTAAGGGTATGTTACAACCATTACCCATACCAGAATGGAAATGGGAAAACATAACTATGGAATTTTTCACTGGACTTCCAAAAACATCCAAAGGCAATAATGTTATCTGGGTTATAGTTGATCGTCTTACGAAGTCGGCACACGTCATTTCTATTAGAGAGGATTTCTCTCTTGATCAGCTTTCCATGATATATGTAAAGGAAGTGGTAAGATTAAACAGAGTACCACTTTCCATTATATCTGATCGGGATCCGAGGTTTACCTCAAAGTTTTGGCGAAGTCTTCAACATACTATGGATACAGAGTTCAGTTTCAGCACAGCTTATCAGCCTTAGACAGACAGTCAGTCTGAGAGAACAATTCAAACTCTAGAAGATATGTTAAGAGCTTGCTCTATGGATTTAAGAGGTGGATGGGATCAACACCTACCTTTGGTAGAATTTTATTATAATAATAGCTTTCACTACAGTATTCAACTGGCTCCTTATGAATCTCCCTTTGAAAAGAAATGTCAAACTCCAACTTGCTGGGATGAAGTTGGGGAAAGAAATCTATTAGGTTTTGATCTTGATGATGAGATGGCAAAAAAGGTCAGATCTATTCAACAACACATAAGAGCAGCTCGTATTTGATAAAAAAGTTATGTCGATAACCGAAGCAAAGACCTAGAGTTTGAACTGGGTGATAAAGTGTTCTTACTAATTTCTCCTTGGAAGAGAGTAATGAGATTTGGAAAGAAGGGAAAGCTAAGTCCTCGGTATATTGGTCCTTTTGAAATACTGGATCATTTTGGGAAGGTACCTTACAGATTAGAGCATCCACTGAATCTCTGTCCAGTTCATGATGTGTTCCATGTATCTCTCTTGAGAAAGTACATACCCGATCCTTCACATGTACTCAACTCAGAAGTTGTACAGCTGGAGCATGATCTTTCTTATGAAAAATAGCCGATGGAGATTTTGGATTGTAGCGAAAAAGTTCTATGGAACAAGACAACTCGCTTGGTGAAGTTTTTATGGAGGAACCATCAATTAGAAGAAGCTACATGGGAACTTGAGAATATGATGAGGGAGAGGTATCCTCATCTGTTTGTTACAAAGTGACGAATTTCTAGGGCGAAATTCACTTTCAGGGGGGTAGAATGTAACACCCAAGATTTTATGAGAAATATTTTGTTTTTATGTATTATTTTATATAAAGTAATCTTTGAACTACACACAACAGTGTCTTGGCTTGCATTACACGCAGGAGAAACCATCCTCGATATCTTGCGTTGTACGCATTACCGAGTTTAACTGAACATTGATATTTTATTAAATTATTATATAAACTAGACGTTATGAATAGTAATACCCAATTTCTTAAATTTTATAAATTTTATCATTAAAAATGGACTTCATTTTTGGATTTAGAATATCGAAATTATCCTTGGGTGAATTTTAGGTATTTTTTTGAAAACTTTCAATTTTTTATGAATATTGAAAACACTGGGTTACTATTTAAAAACTGACTTTTTTATTTAAATAATTATTTATTTTATTTAAATTTATTTTATGTAAAAATTTATACATAATACCTATATATGTTAAATGTGATTCATTGGAGTCATTTTATAATAATTTTAGATATATAATTTTTTTTGAACTTTCCACCGTCTTTTACCTACCTCCTCAGAGCTTTTTGAAAATTTACATTAAACTTAATTTTACCACTTCTGTGAGTGGAATTTAGAAAGTCTGAGAGACACGGTTAGTATCAAGGAGTAAAATGTGGTTCAATAAGATAAAAATAATTTTTGGTGAATAGTAACTTTTTAATTTTATTTACCACGGTTAAAAGTAAATAGGGTAATTAAGGGTAAAAATGGATTTATTATTACCCTAACACATGTAATAATTCTATTGGATAAGTTTAATTCGACCAAAAACAACCTTAGTAATAAAATATGACCATTTAGGTCCACTTAGATTAGATTAGGACATTTAATATTATTTTATTTAAAGAAGAGTTAAAATAGTTAAAATCAAAGTATAATAACTTTAATATAGGGTTATAAATATGATAAATTCGACTATAAATATTCAATATAAATCTAAAAAGATTTAATAAATAATGGTATTTTATATATAATTTTTAGACATTAAATAAGTTAATTTATTTATGACACAATGATGATGCAGTAATTACCTTATTAATGAAATATTAACATAATTGATGTTATAAATACCCAAATAAATGTAATTTGAGACTTTTTACAAATCACAATAATTTTATAGGTTAATATGACATGTTAGTATTGATTATATAAACTGTTTTCTAACTAATCATGATGTTATAATTTTAACAAAAATCAATCAACAAATAGTGTCAAAATTGATATAAAATAGTTTTTAAAAAAAATATTATATTATTAATTGTTATTATATTCCTAAAAATCTAAGGTTCGGCCAATTGACTTAGATAAGGTTTTATATATTAATAAATAACAACTTGGGGTTTGTTTTCCTGGTTATAGTACGTTTATTAACCATATAGTGTAAGAAAACAAGAAGACGCGATAAAAGTTAAATTATTTAACTTAGAGTGAAATCTAAATGATAAGGTTACAATAGTATCCTAAACTTGTCTAAAATCTATTTGTTGAGAGTATTTCGACCCATCCCCACCTTAGCTACTAAATAAATCAATTCATAGATATTAAAAATCGAATACGACTTTATAATAAAATAATATTTTAAGTCTTTCCTAAGGTGCCCCTCTCCTCCCTTATAAAAGGGCACCTCCTCCCTCTCCTCTTTACACAATTTTGAGCCTTCAAGCTCGGCCAACCCCTGCCAATTTCTCTTCTCCACTTCTCAATTAATATTCTAGAGGTCTTTTTCTTCTTCAAAGACCAATTTTAGTTCCCTAAGAGGAAGTTTCAAAGAGGCATGTCGAAGAAGAGGTAATATTCGTTACTGATTCTTTCAAATTTGTTTCTTCTTCTACATATTCTTCTTTAGTGGTTTAATTATGATTTAATAACATCAGTATCAATAATATAATTATATTTTATTATAAATATTAAAAAACCATATTTCACCTTCTATCTATCCTACGGAAAATGAAATCATCGCGCGTGCATACGTACGGAATACCGTCTCCACGTCGTGGTGTAATCTGTTTTCTATCACCACCTTACTTGGATGGGTATAATGGTGTAAATAAAAACTATATATGATTATTGTAAAGTTATATTGATTCTGAAATGGTATACATACCCTTTAATACAATTCCACGATCATGGGAACGATATCATCGCTCGTGCGTATGTACGGCCTAACGTCTCCATGATGTGATGCGACTCGTTCTACATGATCTTCATTTAATAATGATTGTATAAATGAATTTGATGAATAAATATGATATATATTATAATAATACCATTCTGAAAATAAGGTATCTATAATTTAAGAAGAAGAATAAGAATTTATTCGACAAAACACGCATAAGAACAAAAAGCAATAAACAGCCGAATAACAAGTAGCAATGAAATATTTATAATAAGAAGATAAGAATATGACCATATATGATATCATAACAGTTATTATGATTCTATAATAAGTAAATGACATTATTTATATCATTATACAGGAGGTTTGGACACTTACGAAGCAAATCAGACCTAAGGTAAGGAAAAATCTCACAATCTCATTTTTATCTGAGATTGTTTATACTTCAGAATTTACTGGGGAATATTTTTCATTCACATCCATGTTCTTTAATATATAATAATATTTCTATCCTCCTACAATTGTTCCAATCCAATTTTACCCATAGTTGAGTTTTTAGTAAAATATATGAAAGTAATCTTTTGTCGTTTTTAGTACGAGGTACTTTTTTGACTTTTCCGGCCAAAGTATGAGAAGAATGTTTTTCTATAACTTATACGACATGAATGGATTTTTAGAACATTATTTCCATGAAGCTTACTTTACAAGTTTTCAAGTTTATTCATAATTATCTTCTTTTAGTTTAAAATTTTATGACATGTTAAGAAAGGAAAAATGTTTTTGAAGTAGAAAGGATATTTTCTTCAAGAATGGAGTTCAAGTGTTTTATCAAAATTATTTTCCATCTAAGATAATATAGGGTTCTGTTTATATACCTATTTTTACATTGATTTGATTATTATGGAATTATTTTTATGAAGACCTTTTTATTTTATATGATTTATAATGGCATAATGTTTAAGAATCCCATTTTTATTACACCAGTTATGCTATGATATATGATATATGATTTTGTGGCTCACATAAGAATGGTATCATTATGAGATGGGTGGGACCTATATCTCCCTCCAATGCATTGGGTAAAGATTTATATCTCATGAGATAGACATGGATGGAATGGCAGGTTAATCCATTTTAGTGATACAGGACTGAAACGAGGAGTGATCTCAGTTCAGAAATGGACTTTGTCCGCTAGGATAGTCTTGGCAATGAGTCTTGACTACTAAGAAATGATTCTCTATGATTCTGTGTGTATGCCACAATGTTTCATGTTATGATTATTGGGGTTTACATTGAACCACCATGACTTATCCAATGTTATGATATTACGATCTCTTTTGCAGGTTAAGATTTTCAAAATGTTATGTTCTTATAAATATGATATGATTGATATTTATTTTTTTTACCCTTGTTGAGCATTTGAGCTCACCCTTTTGTATGCTTTCTTTTACCCAGGTCAGGAAGATGTGTATTAAGTATGATATTCCAAAAGCGACTCTAGATATGATAAAATAAAAGGTAGATGGTGTAGATGATTTATGAACCAGTTGTTAATGTTTCCCAGTTTCTAAAGACACTATACCTATATGGTCCTTTCATGGTTTTGTTATATGTTTTAATAAGTGTGATTCAATTTTGAAGTAATAACAATGTATGTAAAGTATGGGTCGTTATACTTCTGACCCCCTTTATAGAATATAACTACTCGTAATCCATAGAAAGTGGTAAAAGGCCTATGTGTCCAATGCAATCAAGAAAATAAAACAAAAACTATACTACAACATACATGTCTCCTATGACTTTACAAGTCATCGCCCAATATATAAGAACCACAACTCCCCATGGGTCAATTAATGTTCCTGTAAGAAAGGGGAAATAGATCCATGTTTCAAAATTATACTATCAAATAATACATTCTTATTAATTAAGAATTATTATTCCTATTAATGGTATATAATCAAGTTTTCTCGAGTTTCATCTTATTTTTGTTTTGTTTGATACATGTTTTTTAGGTACATTTTCATTAGATTTATTTTTCTTGTTTTTTTATTATCTTGGAAAATTTCATTCATTTGGGTACTAATTGATTATATTTTATTATATTTAGTTCATATCAGTTTGTTTTAGTTTAGTTTAGTTCATTTCCTTTGTAGTCATATTGGTTTGAATTCACTAAATTTTGTCTAATTTGATTCATCATTTTTAAAAGAATATTAGTTCAAGTTAGATTAGTTTGACTTGGTCTAATTCACTTTCATTCATTTTTTTTCTATTTGAATTATATTTCTTGATTTTGATATTTATATATCAATTTTGGTTGATCCCATTTAGATTTATACCTATAATTTTTGGTTGTTTTTGTGAATGCTTTTTTAAATGTTTCATTCTATTTTTTATTTGGTTTTATCCTATCCATTATGGGTTTGTACGGGCCATTATATTTAGTTCAACTCATTTTTGGTTTACTCTTCATAATATTATTTTGTTTGGTTTCATGTGGTTCATCTTGATTTGTTAGGTTTGATGTAATCCTAATTAAAGAAATTCCAGAGAGTTCTAACTGGATTTCACTAATTGTGTATGATTCTCTTTGGTAAAACATTATATGATTTGTTTTAGATTTGGTAATTTTGAATTTATTTTTACATAATTTAATTTATTATAGATTCATTTTTGAATATACAGTTTTAAAGTTTATAGGTTAATACAATTCAGATTATTTTGGGTTTTCCGACTTATATTATTTCATATTTCATTCAATTTAGTTTTAATGATTTCATGTTGGTTTCATTTAATTTGGTTTTTTTTGGATAAGGTTGGGTTGATTATATTTTATTCAATTCAGTAAACTCATTATTTCGTATCAAACAATTATTCTATGAAATATGTATCATTATTTATTACCAAAATTGGGTGTGAAATACATGCAATCAATGATTCTTTAAATTTAAAAGAAAATGCATAAGGGAACCGTCCTCAAATTCAATGCGCTCTTATAATGAAGACAGTATCTCGAATATTCCAGTTACCACTTCAAAGCATACATACTTTCACATATATTGGGACACCTAGACTTTATGTACATATTTTCGTGGCAAAATATGTACAACAGGATCCTTACATATTTTCTTATACATTAGTATACCCCTTTACCTTACACACGTATGAATGTTTCATATATATAAATAAGAACACCTAAACCAAATATATATATATATATATATATTCATACCTCCATTAGTGTATACATATATGTGGGGGGACTTATACATATATACACTTACCTATGAATACATATACAATTTTCCGTTGATAATGGAAACCCGAAACCACCGTTGTGAGGTCTAAAATACTCTATAAAAACTCCGAAATATCAAAACCCAAAGTCCCCTAAATTAAAAAAAAAGTAAAATAATTAAAACAAAACAAAACTTACCCTAACCCCATGTAAAATTTTAGCTTTATCTAAAAAAAATATTTTTCGATAGTGCCACAAATATTAATAGAAATTTGTTATCCTGTTGAAAAAAAGAAATTAAGTTTCTTTACAATCAACAGACAATACAAAAAATAATGATTAGTTAAAATGAAATGAATTTTTTTAGGCCAAGAGAATGATTAGACCTATTTAATGGATGTGGAATTGAATAATTCTATAATTAGAGAGTTTATACCTTCAATTATAGTGATCGAAAATGAAATAAATAGTGGATAAGAAAGCATAAATATCACATAATTCGATCCATCATAAAGAAAAAATATACTAAATAAAACACTTCTCCATCAAGAATTTTATCATCAGGAAACCAAATAGGACCACCAAATAACATGGTGTCCCTAAAATTCAATAATTATTAAGAGGTTTATATAAAAAATCCCACCTACCAAAAATTATATTTAAATAATTGAATTATAGATACCCAAACATATAAAAATGATAACATGAAATAGTAGGCTACATGGAATTCAGATGCAGATTATATTAAGGCATCATTTTTTAAACTTTTAATATAGAAAATGTATTTAAATACTTATAGTGTATCAACATTTCATTTTTCAAAAAATTATAATAGAAAAATCAATATATTAAGAGAAACCAAGTAATCATTAATTTGGGAATATTAGGTTTTGAATTTCAAATATGTATTTATAAGAGCAAGTACTTGGGTAGATACCCAAATTTGGGTATATTCCTATACATTTTAGTTAGATATAATAGTATAAGAGATAACTAAATGATTAAGGACATTCCTATTTATTCATGTACATTTCATTACATGGGATAGATAACAAATCAATGAATCATTAAAAAAATGATAGTCCATGATTTATTAACTATCACATATAGAAAAATAAATGGGTAAGCCCTCCATTGAAATTTATAAACTTCAGCAGCACTATGTATTAAATAAATTATATTTTATATTAGTATACAAGAAATTAAATAGGTATTTTATAATAGTAGAAAGTATTAAATGATAGTGGATAACATTATACACTATTAAATGAGAGTTTATAACTGTAGACATTAAAAAAATGATAGTTTATAATAGTAGATGGTATTAAATGAAATTGTTAACAATAGACATTAAAAAAAGAAAGTGTATATTAATATATAGTATTAATTGATAACATATAATAGTAGAAATAAAGTATGAAGTAATTGAAAAAACTCAATCCTTCAAGAGAGTAGAGTGGTTATTAAAAACCTATTAACAGATTTTCTTTTTATTAAGAGTCCCTTAACGATACTGACAATAATTATGTTCGAAGCAAGAAGATGTTGATTATTGAAAAATATGTGATGAAATGTAATATCAAAGATCAAATAAAATAATGAAATTTATATAAATTAATGTACAAAGAAATTCAAATTAGAAACATGCATAACGGGTGAAATTATTGTGTTAGAAAGTAGAAACATTCAAAACCCAACAACTACTTGCAGTTAGAGACACCAATTAGTTAATCAAATCTCAAAACCCTTTTTATCTCATCATATGTATAACTACCATGAAACAATAAGTATAGGTTAAAATAGTCATATGGGTTTAATGAGGGTCTAACATAATTCATAAAAACACTTAAAGTGAAAAATAGCCTATTAAAAACATAATATTCGTGATTTTGAGATACTTTACACATTTCTTTAAATAATTTAAACACTCATTTCAAACAAATCATAAAAACCAACCATTTCAAAACTTATTTAAAGACATTTAGAAATACCCTAATTATCCAAAAAAATTGGGGAATGAATATTTACGGCAAAACCACAATGGTTCCAAAAACCACCCTTTAATTTAATTCATGACCTAAATGGGTTCGAACCATTTAAAACCCTTACGTTTTGTTTCAAAAAATTCTAGAAATATTTTTACAACTGATGAAATTTCACGTATCACATGAAATTCTAAGTGATACCATTGATAAATCACTTTTAATGCCTAAAAATATTTGTATATTTTAAATACTATTTTCGAAGGCCATTTGAGGAATCTCATAAATGCATTATGTGACTATTCAGCCAAAATAAGATTTAGACTAGCCCTTAAAATAGTAAAACCTTTGTATTTCAAATAAAGCTAAGAGAAATACAACATTTTACCTTATAAGTCCAATAACCTTAATTAAATCTATAATTTAATAATTAAAACATAAGTTCGAAACACCAAGTAATCAATAGTTTGAAAATTTAAAGTCTGGGCATGTGAAAACCTACCTCAAATCAATGACAAATGATCCAGAGTACATCACCTCCAATGGTGGATGGCCAAATAACCAATAAGAAACCACCATGGACCTTAAACACCAAAGAAACCACAAAAATTATGTCAACCCCTAGAACTAGTGTTTGATCGATATAAATATGACAACATGGAAGAAGAAACCCACAACGAAATGAGGAAAAGAAACTGGAGACCAAACCTTAGTGAGCCAAACCGCTAAGGATTTGAGAATTAATGGAGAAGATGAAGGAGGATGTTGGAATGGTAGAATCAGAATGAAGAAGATCATTGAGGTAGAGTTTTAGCTTTGAGTGGGATGAGTGCGATGGATGATAGAGGAATTAGGGGAGAAGAGTGTAGGTGAGGGATAGGATATGGTTCACATTAGGGATGTGTATAAAGGATAATCGAGGGTGAAGAGGGTCTGTGGGGGAGATAAGGGTTTGCGGGAGAGGGGAGAGTTTTTTTAGGAGAGGAACATGGGGTTGAGTGCGACAGAATTGAGAATTTATGGACTGTATACCTACAGTTTCATCAAACCCATAGGGATAGATTTTCCTTGAACCTATATCCCAATTGTATTTATAAACCTTTCGTATAGGTGCATGGGTATAGACCCATTTTCTAGTTTTTCCTTCCACCTTGGTATAGCCTTTACAAACAAGTTTGTATTTTTTTCATGAAACTTTTCCATGTTTATTCAACTTGTTTCTATAAACCCACTTTTTTTTATAACCTTTTTATTTTCTATCCATATAACAAGTTCCCATGTTTGATTTTTCTTAATCTGATCCAACTCTTAATTTATATCATCCACCCATTCATTATGTTTAATCACTTATAAAACAAATTCTGGTTCAACTTTTTAGATAAGTTACATTATATTTACTAATGTCAACATACTCATAGTCAAGACTAGAGCCTTCTGATTTCCAATAATGTATTCACACTCAACCTGTTTTTTTGATGTAGAAAGTTTCAAAGTTTCTTTCCCAACAAAACTTTCATAATCACATCAACTTTCCAAATCATGATAAGGATTTTTTGACTTACTTTCACTATTTTTGGAAATATCTAGTTGATCATCCTCAAAATTCTCAACAAATTTTGTAAAGGAATTTTGATTTTCAAATAGTTTCACATCATATGAGTCCATCAATTTTTTAGAATGTTTGTTCCATCATTTATAACTTCTTCAATTTGATAAAAAACTAATAAAATTTTCTTTCTTAGATTTCTCATTAAAATTTCCCAAATTTGGATTTTTGATTTTATGTAAACTTAGATTTAAAAAAACATTAAATTACTTCAAGGAAGGTTTTTTATGCCACATTTCATAAGAAGTCATGTTGGATTTCTATCTCGAAAAACACCTATTATAAATATGTAAAATAGCACTAATATCTCATACTAGTAAAACATTGAATGTTTGTATTCTGTTAACATACTTCTTCCCATTTTCAGCAAGCTTTTATTATTTATTTACGCTAAACCATTTTTATGTGGAGTATGGGGAGAACTATAATGATATTTTATACCATGTTCTCTTAGATAAGATTCAAAATCATTTATAGTTAATTCAGTACCATTATATGTTCTTAACTTTTTTATATAAACCCCATTTTATTTCTCAACTTATTTTCTAAAAAACTGGAACATTTCCACAACCTATAACCTGGGTTTCATAAATATGAGGTTTTTCATTTGAGATAAATAGTTAATAAAATTGATAAAGTATAAATCTCCTTTTTTAGATTCATGTATGATCAGCCCACATAAATCTAAATGAATAAGTTCAAGAGTTCTGGTAGAATGAATCTCAACTCTCTTATGACTTTTATCAATCATTTTTACTTTTTGATAAGTAATACATACAAATTTTTATCTGATTTTGTATTCCAAAAAGATTATAACAGCATAAAATTTAGAAAGTTTATTTATATTTTTATGTCCAATGTGTCCATGTCTTCAGTTCCAAAATTTATTTTCATCTTTAGCAATTATATAATACAAGTTATTAAATTCTTCTATTTGGAAAATATTTTTACTGGTTCTTTCTCCTTTTGTAATCACTTTTTAATCTTTCACACTTTTGGTAAGAGAAGAATATTTTTTGAATATTACTTCTTTTCCATCATCACAAAGTATGTTATGTTTTATCCCATCAAAAAATAAAATTCCATAGAGTTCAACTTTTTAAATTTAATATCACCCATTTCGATTCCTCTGATTTTTAATGAAATTTCATTACCAAAGGAAATTTCTCCTCCATCATGACTTTCAACATGTTTTATGATTTCCATATCACCTACCATATGTGAACGAAACCCACTATCAAGTATCCATGGTTTTTTCCTTTTACTTTCTTTTAAATCTTTCTCGACAACAAAATCTCTTTCTAACATTTTCTTCTTTCCAACTTCCATTTATTTTCAACCATAAGAATCATGTTTCAGAAGGAGTTTTATATATTTTTCAACATGAGGACTAGCCTTATCACATCTTCCAAAAACATCTCCTAGATATTCAATTTGATTTTTCATTGGAAGGTCTCTAACATATTTAGATTTATCTTTTATATCTTCTTGTGGGTTATAAAAGTTACTCATTAAATTTACACTATTTTTTCCTCTTTTCTCAAATATTTTTCCAAGTAATGATATGTTTTACAAAAAATTATAGGACCTATTTGCATTGACTCCATAAAACCAGAAATTTCCATCAAATAATTATTTTCTATTGAAGTAAGATCTTTTTATATTGAAATTTTGTTGAGGTTGATAACTTATTTCTAATTTAACAATCTCTGAATGTGGACCATCTTTCATCCTGATTGGTTTTTCAACTTTTGTAGATGTGATAGATTTCTCACATCCTTTTTCCACCCAATATTTCCTAATAATTTATTCCAAAACATGAAATGTTAGAAAAATTTGGTAAAACATTATTTTTGGTGGGTCAGGATTTCACCATATTCTTTATTTTAGATTTCCTAACAATTTTAGAAGTCTCAAATTTTACTTCTAAGGCTTTGTTGAAGTTTTAATTCATCTTCCTTAGGGTATTTTTGTACTCAAGAAGTTTTAATTGAAACGTGTTAACATTTTTTTCCTTATATTCCATCTTTTTGCTGATATCTTCAACCGTGTTTCCCTATTTGTAAATTATTAGTTTCTCATTTAAAATCTCTTAAATATATTCTTCCTCTTACTTGATGACATATTTTCTTCCTTTATAAACTTATTCACAATCTTTATTAATTATTCTAATTTATTTTTTGAGAAATTTTTTTTCTCAAAACATGTAAGAAGCTATGTTCTGAGATGATACTCTTTGTAAGATTCTTTATATACTTATTCTTCAATATTTCAAGAGTATTCAGAATTCATTACTTTTGAAAAGAATATTATATCATTTTCAGAATATTTATCATATAAATAATTATTTTCTGTAGAGTCAGATTCTAGTTTCTTACTCAATAGACTACTCTTGTTTCTAGTAGAATTCTTCTTATATTTTTTTGGATGATTTTTCTTCATTATCATTTTTGTTCCTCTTCTTCCATCGATGTTTTTCATTGGAATCATCTTGATATTAACCATATTTTTTCATAGGGAAATTCATAGAAAACTATCTGGTTTAACCACACTCAAAACATTTGACAGTATTTTTACCTCCAAACATTCCTCTACCTCTTTGATAGTTCTTGGATATAAAAGATATGATTTTTTCATTTAACTAATCATCCTCTTTATCTTCAGAGTCACAAGGATCAACATATTCAACTTCTTGTATTTTCATTTTTCTCATGGATTGAAAATCTATTTCATCTTTAATTTTATTTTTTAACATTGGATCTTTTCCCATTTCATTAAAATTAATTAATTTCTTCAATTAATCAAAAGATAAATCATCCTTATATTCTAAAGAATAAATTTTTTAATCCAACCTATCATGAAATATTATCATAATTTTCTTCATAATTGTAGAATCTTCATGGACATCATTGAGCCCTCTCATGTTTCAAAAAAAAATTACTTTCGTGAAGTATTCATCAATATTTTCTTCATACCTCATTCTGATGTCTTCATACTTACTATGCCATATTTGTATCTTTTCTTCCATAACATTAGTGTCCCCTTTAAAAACACTTTCTAGCTGATCAAATATACTCTTTAATGTTTTGATACCCATCACCATCTAATAATTTTTTTTATTAGGACATAAGGATATAATTTATAGCTTTTCCATAAACTTCTATATTTCTCTTATCATCAAACGTCATAAGAGCATCCTTCTTAATAGGTGGAAACCCAATTATAGTAGCATCAAAAAATTTCAATCCAAGAGATAGGAGCTAAGGAATCAATCTATTTTTACATCCATAATAATTTTTTACATCATATATTAGAACTCATATACTATTGAAAGAATTGATATTATCCATGATAAGGATTCCAAAATGGAACATTGCCTTTAATACCAAATGAAATTCCAAAGGATCAAATAACAACTGAGGAGGGGGGTGAATTAGTTGTTCAATTTTTATGAGTTTTAAAACATTTAGAAACTTAACCCATGATACCTATTAATATTAATTTTCTTATCAACATTCAGTAAATACTCATGCCAAAAAATTATGGAATCAAGTGAATCACACAAGATTTACAAGGTCCGACCATAGTTTGAGAACCTACATCCTTTCCATAGCCACACCTATGGGTCTTTAAAAACATAACATTATTAATTAGTGAATAAAACTTGTTCCAAATACCATTAGACACCTTAAATATTTTTATAGGAAATATTATACTAACTCTCATTAGTTTAAAAATTTACTTAAAAAGAAATTAATCCAAAACAAGAGAATAAATACTTGGTTTAAACTACCCCACAAATGCTCAGCTTGGATCCTCAGTCTGATTTGTCTTGATCTGATTCTCTCAATCCAATGAGGTAAATATGATTCTCCCTTACTCAGTATTTACTTCTTAAATGCTTCTAAAATACTAAGTCTAATATTCCTTAGTCTGATTGACTTAATAAAATGGAATCAATATGATGAACCAATTCTCAATTTAAAAAACCTAAAACTCTAATAAAATGATAAATATAATCTTCTTTGGTCTAATGGGAACTTTCACTTCCAATTATTTAGTGCTCCACCTTTTTCTCTTATGTTTAAAGTTACAATGAACAAGTGATTTGAGAAACTATTTATAGGAGACTCAGAAAATAAAAAGTTGGAAACTTGAAGATTTTATTAACTTTCACATATTTAAAAACTCTAAGAATCTCATGTATTTAATATTAATATTTGACTTCTCTAAACCTTCTCATATTTCTTTGAGAATTAAACAAAGTTGAATTTCATGTTTTACCAATTTAACTCTTCAAAAAACTTCTAGAATATTCTTTTTAAGTGTTCTTTATAATTAGAATTATCAGACTTTCAACCCTTTCTTCAGTCTGATGTAACTTCCTCATATTCAATATGATGTATCTTACTTAGCTTCAATATCATGGATCTTCCTTATCTTTAAATTCCTCTAATCATTGCGATATTCCTTTATTTCTCAGCTCATTACGATCATGATTTATTTCCCAGCTCATCATGACCATCCTTTCTTTCCCAGTTCATTACGATCTTCCTTTATTTTTTAGCTCATTAAGATCATGATTTCTTTTTTAGGGAATTAAAACATTCCATTATTTATTAGTTCATTACAATCTTAATATCTTTCTTATCTCCTTATGATCTACCTTTCTTTCTCATCTCATTACGATATATCTTTATTTCTCATCTCATTCTGATATGGCCTTCTTTATTAGCTCATTATGATCTTCCTTTCTTTTTTCAGACATAATATAATTGTCTTTCCATCTTAGAGTTATTCTGATGAAATACTCATAACTATGGAATTATCATTATGATGGAATTATAATTCTGATGGAATTCTCATTATGATATAATTATACACTCGGAAAATTTTAAATTCTTAAAACATCATCATCTTTACAAATTCTTACTTCTAAAAACATTTGAGTTAGTTACTACTAGATCTGATCTATGTCAGGATTTTTGGAACCAATACTATTATTATAATTTTCAAATTTCTTCAAAACCTTTTATCATGACAGTTTTCATGTTTTTTATAACTCCATGATCTGAAAATCATTGTTTGATTTAGATCAAAATGTTTGAGAACATTTTAAATCCTGACTCCACTTTCTTCAAAAAAAACTTCTTCAACATCATTATTAATTATTTATGAAGAATTATTTGACTTTATAACTGATTCATATTCTGATTAATCTTTATGGAAATGGATCTGAATCCAACAAATCATATGATCAACAACATCATCTTTCTAACTGATTCAACGTCTGGTGTTGTTTAGTTTGAAAATGTGAGTTCAGAAACATGCGTCTAGAAAACAACTTTCTTAAAGATAAAATATTTTATCCCACATTATGTTTAGATGTGAACATTTAGAAACTTAAACATTCTTAAAAATCTAGTTATGATGTATTGGGGCTGATTATTGAATAAAAAACATTATTATACAAAAAAATTTATTGTTAACATATACAAAAAACTTTGTTAAAACAATTTATCCCAAAGGTTGTTCAGACTATTGTCATTTAAGTGTGATATTTTTTAGTTCTCAAGGGTATTTCATAGTTTTAATTAGTAAAATATATAAATAAAATGGTATATAATGCATTAAACCTTATAACATCACAACTAATCTAGTTAATTTCACACTTTGTGAATTTGATATAGTGTTTGAAGAATTTACAAAGGTGTTATAATATTTTATCAGCATATTTTGAATGAATATTTCATGTATACCTCTATGATGAAAAAGTAAATTTTGGTAAATAAATATACATGGGAGTATCTATAATTTTTATGGAATCATATTATAATCCACTAAAGAAACTTAAATAATAGATATTTCAAACTACTGATATGTTTCATAGAGGTTTTATCAGGCATAATATGTCACCATGATTTGGATTTATTTGTTAAAAAACCAAATGAATGTTTAAATTTATGCATTTATTATTGGATACTAAATCAAATTATGATGAAGAATAGATATTTTTTATCAAGGATTAGAGATTTATTTGATTTATTGATAGGGTAAATTTGTTTTTTAGAGATATATTTGTTTTTAGACAATCATAATATGATATTAAAGGAAAAAATATTCCTAAGAGAATTTTCAAGGTAAATATATTCATTTAAAATTTATTTTTTTTACATTTAGAGATATAAATTAATAAGATAAATTTATGGGTTTGATGCTTTAGGTATCATTATTAGAAACATTCATTAAAGAATATACCATGACGAGGTGAAATTCATCACTCTATAGTTTGTGTTTTGTCATGCTTCTTGATACTATGTCATGGTTTTAATATTGAATGATAAGTGATATTAGGAATTCAGTACTTTTATAATTATTATCATGTTATTTCAGCTTATGACACAAAACTCAATGGTATAAAGGTAGTTTATTGATTTTTAAAGGAGTCAAACAGTTATATAAATAAATAGAGACCATTGTAAATGTAATAAAGGGGAACAAAAATGTTATTTGTTTCATAATTAATGAAAATTTTTAACTCAAATAGGCACCTTCATGATAGAAATATTCAGAAAATCTAAACCTAGGAATTGTGGTAAAAATCATTCCATGGTTTGTGATAGTGTAAACCACAATATAGTGAAGGTCACATCAATGTAGTATTATAAATGAAAGTGTATCTATTATAAAATAAAACATGATTCATGAAATTTTCCCACCTTATATATCATCCTTAATTTAGAATATCATATATGGATAGTCATAGAAGTTTTTACAAAATAATAATTATTTATGCATCAAAAAATCACTACAAAATAAAGCTACACATAAAAATATTTTCCATATATTGAAATTTTTGCTAGATATTTTGATGCTTTTAAAATATTTATGACATAATTAGTGTCCATGGAATATCCTTGGATGCCTCTATAAATATGTTTAATCCATGTGAAATTTTTATATAAACTATGAGACACTTTATCCATGAAACTCCAAAAACAAAGCTTTCTCCAAACAACTCTTTCTCTTTAACTAAGTTTCTCAAAAATAGTAAGGAATAGGGTATCCTTCACAAGAATTAAGAGATTCATATTAACCCATGAATTAACATTAAATGAGGGATATTTTGAATTTTATGGATCCTTATTAATATCATATAATAAGATCTTGAATAGACAAATTTCATTATTGAAAATGCATATTCTTCATTTATATTTATTAAATTAGAATATATTAATGTATCTTGTGGAAAAATATGTGTCATTGTTTTGTTACCACTAAATTTTGTTAAATATTAAACCCCTTAAAACATTTTAGTTCCTTTAATGATGAAATTTTATATATTGTTTTTATAGACCATATTTTTATATATAGTGGAGATTAATTTCTAAACTCGAAGATATCCCATAAAATTAACTTAATGTACCTTAATGGGGGATGTGGTGATATATATTTCAATGATATGAGGTCTTACTAAATAGTTCAGTGATTTTAATGGCTGTTAGATACCATTATAGGAATGAATCTGTTAATTTCAATTGAATGATCTCAATCAAAATCACTATTGTGTATAATTAATAATGTATAATGAGATGGGGTTAAATTTATATTTTTTATTTAATTTTATCATTCATTCTCCCCATATATATTATTTATTGGTTTTGTTTATTTATTCCACTGTATTTGGGTATATTTATATCTTATAAAACCCATTAGTTGTGTTAGAGAATGTGTTGATGGAATATCAATAACATAAATATAAAAAAATGAAAACCAATTTTGGGTTTTTCTAGAACCGTTTTTTATATAACCAAATAATATTTTGAATATTTTTCCAAAATAACAACATGGTTTTGAAAAAACATTAATTTTTTAAAAGTAAAAAAATTATGTAACTATAAAATGATAATTTTATGTCACATTTTTGTCTCAAAATGTTCATGGTTTATGAAAATTAGATTTCAATTAATAAAATACATGATGGGGAAAATTTTAATATATCATAGTTTATGATATGACCATTAAAAATGGATTTTACATGAAAATAATGGTTTGGTTCAAGAAATATTCTTTTGTGAAATTCTCTATAAGAAATGTCTTGGGTATAGAATCTTAATGACTTTAGAACTAATAAATATTTTTTTTGGTTAATATAATTACCTAAAATTGTTATATCTCATATTAAATATTTTTATTGTTCATTTATTTATTATATACCTATTTATTATTCACTTATATAAATTTTTATAATATATATTGTGGTAGTTTTTTTAGTTTTTGAAATAGATTATTTTAATTGTTAACTTAGTTATATAAGAGTTACATGATATGTATAATATAAAAATTTTATTTTCCCCAAAAAATTATTTTTATCTTAGTTGTGATTTCAATAAAAAATTTGGTTATGAATTATAAATATTAGGTGATATAGTTTTATTATAACTTAGGTCTCTCTTGAATATTGATAAATTGATAGTGGGACTTTAGGTTAGACATATCACTATCATGGGGGATGAGGATCTATCTAAAAAAGTAGGAGTTGGACACCAGTTATCCATTCATTTTATTGTAGAATTTTTTTTCTCTATATGATTTTAATATGTTAAATGAAATGGTTTCATATACCATATTAATGTGTTTCATTTAGATATGTGTGAATATTATTGGATTTTATTTTTGGTTAAATAACAAAAATCTTGAGTAATATAATGTGTTATATATTAATATGTTTGGAACATATTAATTGGGTTGAAGGAATATGATTCAAAACTAAATAATAATAACCATTAATAAAAATTGAGATTTCATGATATTTAAATATTTCATGAGATATAAAGATTGAATAAAATTAATTAATTTTATATGTTATGTATAAAATTAAGATGGAAATGGTGAGACAAAGAAAACCCTATAAATACTAAGTGTGATAAACTTTTCAAAGAAAAAACATTTCAATAACTAGATAATCCAAATAGTTAAGTTCATAAAAAGCATAATTCCCATGAATTATCATTTGTTATAAATGTAGGATGTGTCTAACCAGTTGAGTTTGGAAATTTTTTCCCAAATTGAGATTTTAGTTACCCTTAGCAAGGCTACCCTAAGAGTTTGGATTCCAAAGAAATACATATGAGTGTATCCATATGATGGATTTATTAAAATGGGTTCCCACTCAACTATCCAAGAGTCATGTATGATATTATTAGGGTAGGGACCTACCTAAATATACTATTATTAATTAAAAAACAAATATGACTCAAAACGTAGTTACATTTGGATCATGAATCACTAAAAAATAATGGTTTATTGGGCCATCATTTTTAGTGGGAGTATGTTTAGTAAAATACATTATTAAATTGATTTTAAAATTGATACTCACCAAAAGATATGTTTTTATAAGTAATTTCATGCATAATTAATATCATTATAAAATATGGTGTAGGTTTAACTATAGTTTAATAAATTGGAATCAAAGGTTTATAAGTGTTCTCAAGGAGTATCATTATATGGATACGAATGTAAATGTTATAAAAATAAATTTCTCTAATTTCTAATCAAGTTTATTAAATACTATGTGTGGATTACAAATTTTTTATTATAAACATAAACATATAAATACAAGAGAATTGATTAAGGGATATTTAGATCGACATGTTATTAAAAGGGTAATATTTTAAACATTATAAACTGGTACATGAGATCTATGTATACTCAATATATGAATTATAGAATTATAAAATTGAAATTGTGTTTGAATCATAAATATAAATATGATTTATTTATATTTTTTAGAAAATAAGTGGTATTTATTCATGATTAAGAGTAATGGTTTTTCTATATATAAAAATGAATATTGTAGATTTTTGTAATCTCATTAATAATATTCAAGATAAAAATTTTAAGGTAAAACCACATGTATTTGGTATTATTACATTAGGTATATAAATTATAAATATATCTTAATACTTTATAGTGTAATATTTTGGAACTCATTTGATTATGAATCAATTGATAAATTTTAATATTCTTTATTAGTCAAAATGAAAAAAAAAACATTCAATAGAAATTTTGAGAGGTCAAGTGTAATATTGGATCTAAAATATAGATATATATGTAGACATATTAGTATTCATTGAAGTGGTGGGTACATGAACTTTTCAATTATAACTAATGAATTTAGTTAGTATGGTAATTTGTTTCTTATGAGAGATAAGTCTAAAACTTTGAAAAGTTAAGAGGATTCAAAAGTAAAGTATAAAATAAAATAAGAAAAAAATACTAAAATTAGATCGAGGTTGTGAATTATTTAGCCAATAATTTACTTATCCTATATGAGATTATGGAACTAAAACACATATCACTCATCCTAGAATGCTATAGTAGAATATTATGTCTTAGAGAAGAAATAATACCATGTTGGACCTGGTTCGATTGATAATCAGTGAGTACAATATTCCTATATCATTCTAGTGGTATGATTTAAAAACAGAAATAGTATCACTAAATTTCATTCCATCTAAAGAAATCATAAATACACTATGGGATATATGGACTATGAGGCATCCCAATTTTTCTTTTATATGGATTTCGGTTTTTTAAATATGCATATGAAATTTGGTATAAAAAACATGACACTAAATATAAAAAATGATTATTTATTGGTTATCCAATAGAAAAAAATAATATTATTTCTATAATCCAACTAAACACAATGTTTTTATTGTCTTATTTAGTAAGTTTATTAAAAAGGAATAAATAAATCAAGGCTTTAGTGGGAGTAATGTTAAACTTGAAGAAGTTTAAAAACAATATGAATGATTCGTTCCTAAGATGAAAAGTGATTTTATTCCATAAGAGGTTACATAAATAGGACTAAGTCAATTTATTTAAAAACCTCAGAGGAATAATATAATTAATAATTTTCTCGAAACATATTTATTTATTATTAAAAATTAATATGAATTAATGTTTATATGTGATAAATCTACTACCTATCGAGAGTCCATTGTGATGTTTCATTCTAATAAATTCTTAAGGGTTATGAGATCTGACATGGAATCTATGTAAAATAACAAATTTTAAAACATTGTGGATGCACATAAATTGGTGGGATACATTGATTTAAATTTAGTTTTCAATAAAAGACTAATTTGAATGGTATATTGTCTATCAATAAATATTTCTTGATGAAAAAAGGTTATAAAAAATTCATCATACTGACGATGAAGATACATTTTTATAAGTAGTGACAATAACATTCATTCATATATATTTTTTCTATAGTAGCTCATTGTGATTACAAGATATATCAAATAGATGTCAGAACTAATTTCTTGAATAAAAATTTATTCAAGTACATCTATATGGTACATCTTGAATTTTTCTTTATATTCTAAGTGATACAACTAATTTATACAAGTTACACCGATCAATTTATTAATTGAATAAGTCTTCTGGGTGCTAGAACATCCAGTTTGCTGATGAAACAAAGATTTCAATTTCAATAAGAACATGGATGATTTATATTTATACAAGTGGGTTAATGGTAGTGTTGTTTAATTTATGGGGTTTTATGTGTATGACATACTACTCATCAGAAATGATATCCCATATTTAAATCTTATAAGGGCATGTATTGAAAATTATTCTCAATGAATGAAATGTGAGAAATATCCTAAATACTAGGTATGAAAATCATTATATATTAACATAAAATGATTCTTGTATTGAGTTAAAAACACTTATACTGGTAAATTATTAATGAGGTTTAGTATAAATTACCCCATAAAGGGAGCTTTACCAATGTTACGTGGATAAATTCTTATATAGTCTCAATAGACATAAAATAGTTATAGAGGAGAAAAACAAATAAAATTACATACACATCCACCATGTCATTGAATGATCAAATAGTTTTATATATATTTTTTCTTATTTTCATGGTTTTAACCATATACTTTTTTCATTTATTGGGTAATTTTTACATGTTTAAATTATACGAGAATTTTGGTCTTAGGTGAAAAAATTGTATAAAAATTGATTTTTAATTTTTTTAATGGTGTTTGAGATATATTAGAATAATGACTATATTTAAATCTCATAATTTTCATGATTATCTCTAGAAGATGGAGTGTTTTTTCAAATAAATCATGGAAATTATGTCTATTATTTTTTGAAAAGGTTAGAGGTTGCGCCTCTTTTATTAAAAACAAGTAAAAGAAATGTAAAAGAGAGTAAAATAATCAAAATGAACAATGTCCACAACCAATAGTCACCTACCACTCCTTTTCATCAATATTTCAGTTAGTTTTATTTCCTCCTCTTAAAAAACAAGCCATCCTGATCTCCCTTGTTCATGCCCCTGACCTCTTGTGCTCCCCCTGTTTAAGGATAAAGACTGAAGCCTTTCTAGTAATGTTTCAGAATCAGTACTATCATCAGATCTGTCTTCTTTACATTTCACAGTAGAGACCCCATGTGCAACTAGATTCATCTCCTCTTTATCTTCAATTGATCCAGATAGAGCAACAATATTTTGCTGCATCAACTCTTCAATTTTTTCCAGGATAAAGACCTGCGACTTATCAACAACATTGATGTTTTGATCAGAGGGGGGATGAAGATTAACTATAGTAACCTACTCAGCCACCCTTGGGGGAATAACTGGAGCCTTTTTTTTAAAGAAATTATATGAAATCCATCTTTTATCCATAAATTGTTTTGGGGATGCATGCAAATTTTTAGAAATGACAATAGTTTCATAATCAAAAAATTTCTTTCCCTTTCTGTTACCACAAGTTACCATCCTTTCCTATGAAATTTTATGATCAATCTCTTTTGGAATATTATCTTGAACCATTTTCTCATCCATCAAATAATCAACATTGCTTAATGAAATTTTTTCATTGCAAGTATTTGTCTCTGTGGAAAAGATTTCAACCCAAGATTTCATGCATGAGCTTCCCCACTTCTTATCACTTGTGGATTTGTTCCATTCCTTAGGTATAGAATCATTCATTCCTTCCAATGATTTTTTGTTCTCAGTAGCCTTTTGAGCCTGGGTGGTTTTTTGTTTCTTAAAATAATTATTTTCAACATTTCCCCATAGAGCATAGAAGCTACAAACAATGGAGCGCCTACATGTAGATTGATCATGACCAATCAAAATACAATCCTTGGAAAATTTTGGCATTTTTTCATAAATGATCTTAAACTCATTGATTTCTTCCTCAATGGAAATAATTAAATTGTCCACTAGAGTAGAACCCAATTCAACTTCAACTAAAAATCTAGCAAATTGTCCAAATCGAGCCACTTCCATTTCCTTGTCAATTTTAATTGGAATTCCAATAGACATCTCAATATCATATAAAATTTTGGGATGCCAAAAAATCCAATTTAAGCCATAAACTCTAACCCAAACTTGGGCTATAGAGTTTCCCACTTCAAAAGGATGAAACTTCTTGTTCTATTCACGAAGATGAATAATTCCAAGTTTCAGTGTAATATAACCAAAACCCCAAGCTTTAATTTTAAGTTCTTCTGTGGGGAAAAGCCTATGGAACTACCATGTTCCCAACTAAACACATTTCCAGTAAGAGAAGCCCCAATAAGATGAAACTCAGTCCTTAAGATTCTCAATTTTTATGGTCAAAGAGCCTTTGGGTAAATATAGTCTAGCTATGATTGAAAATTCTCCCATTTTGAGTCTTTCTGAAATAGTATGAGGATCTGATTTTATATGAGCAATGTTCCCTTTCCTTCTAATGGAAGAATCAGTCATACCTTTAAAGAAGGAAAATAAGAGATTGACATAGGATCCTTTATAAGGAGTGTTGTGTGGAAGCACATCCATTTCTAGATCAAATGAAGTCTTCTGGACATTAGTAGATTTCAGAAAAATACATGTCATTTGAGATGTCACTAGATTTCCACTGGCCGCAGAAATCCACTCAAACTGTGGCTCGAAAACCCCACCGATCCTCACAGAGGCATCGTGAAATTCACAACCCACACCCTTGGATGCCGATATAGGGGTGGTTTTCATCTCATCAACTGTTTGAGAGGTCTTTCCACCGGTCATCTCAGAAACGGAACCATTGATTGTTGCTTCAATAATCACCTCAACTCCCTGCACAACCGGTGGCGTCGACACTCCACCGGTATTCATAGCACCACCTCAAGCATCAAGACCCACGACTTCAGAAACAAGACTAGTGATTGTCGCATCAGTCGCTGCCAGAACACACTGTTCAACCAGCGGTGCTAGTGCTCTGTCGTTCACAGAAACACCTCCAACATTACAATCCTTGACCTCATACTTCGTTGTAGATCTAAGCGTCGACACCATGAAACCCTAGATCTTCTCCCAGTTAGATATAGAATAAGTCATGTCTCTCATCCCACCTCCTCATGGAAATTTTGTCTATTTCTAGTAGATATGGAGTTTTGTATAAATTAAACCATGAGGTAGTGATGTGGTCGATTAATTGACTAAAAATAGGATGGTGAATGGACATGCATCTCAACCTACCGCGTGATCATTTTACTAACCATGTGTACATTCCATCAATCATATGCTATTCAAACAAATGTGTAGTGATCTATTTCATGATGTTTGACTAAACATTCACTCCATCTAACCCCATTGGAAATTTAAAAAATTTATGAAATGAACACACATGAAATTAAACTGACCATGTCATAGACAACCATCCACATGAAAAAGAACTCGATTAATCATGTATTTTACCAAGTGACTACATGAATATCCAATCAACAGCACAATCAGTGACACCTCATGATCAATTAATGATCTTTTCAACTCATGGTTGATCTAAAAATTTTACAAAAAATCAAATTTTGAGGATCATGTGTAGGTTACAAGTAGGCTTTATGAAACATAATTTCACTTCAAACTAAAACTTATAGAAGCTACACTAGCATGCATGCAGTCAATAATATTCTACCATGTAACACCCCAAGATTTTATAAAAAATATTTTTTTTAATTTCATTGATGTCCTCTATTATACACTACACCAAGTTTAGCTTGTACTATACACAACACCGTATAAGCTTACATTATATGCAACACTATTCTTGGTTCGTGTTACACACAATTTCAAGTTCGTTTTGTGGGAATTTTTCTTTGCAACATTAAGTATAGATTTTGTGTAATGTATAAATGAAATAAGTTTTGATTATGTTATACACAACACCAAATAGAGCATTCACTACATGCAGCCCTGACTTGGCTTTCATTAAACACAATCAAGACCTTCCTCGATAGCGTGTGTAGTACGCAATACCGAGTTTCACTGAACAAGATATTATTATAATATTATTATGAACTAGCCGTTATGAATAGTAATACACACTTTTTAAAATTTTATAAATTTTATCTTTCAAAATGGTCTTCATTTTTGGATTCAGAATATCGAAATTAGCTTACAGTGAATTTTTGGTATTTTTCTAAAAATATTAAATTTTTTATGAATAGTGAAAAAACACTGAGTCATAGTTTAAAACCGACTTTTTATTTAAATAATTATTTATTTTATTTAAATTTATTTGAGGTCAAAATTGATACATAATACCTATATATGTTCAATATAATTCATTAGAGTCATTTTATAATAATTTTCGATATATAAAAAGTTTATTGAACTTTTCACCGTCTTTTACCTACCTCATAGGAGCTTTTTGCAAACATACATAAAACTTAATTTTACCACTTCTATGAGTGGAATTTCAAAAATCTGAGAGACACGGTTAATATCAAGGACTAAAATGTGGTTCAATGAGATGAAAATAATTTTTGGTGAATAGTAACTTGTTACTTTTATTTACCACGGTTAAAAGTAAAAAGGGTAATTAAGGGTAAAAATGATATTATTATTAGTATAACACATGTCATAATTCTATTAGATAAGTGTAATTCGACCAAAAACAACCTTAGGAATAAAATATGACCATTTGGGTCCTCATGGATTAGATTAGGACATTTATTATTAATTTATTTAAAGAAGGGTTAAAATAGTTAAAATCAATGTTTAATAACTAAACCATTTTTAATATAGGTTTATACATAAGATAAATTAGACTATAAATATTCATTGGAAAGATAAAAAGATTTCATACATTAGGGTATTTTATTTATAATTTTTTGACATTAAATATGTTAATTTATTTATGACACAATGATGATGCAGTAATTACCTTATTAATGAAATATTAACATAATTGATGTTATAAATACACAAATAAATGTAATTTGAGACTTTTTATAAATTCAACTAATTTTATAGGTTAATATGACATGTTATTATTGATTTTATTAACTTTTTTTGAACTAATCATGCTGTTAAGATTATCACAATAATAGATTACGAAATTGTGTGAAAATTAACATAGAATAGTTTTTAAAACAAATATTTTATTATTATTTGTTATTATATTCCTAAAAAACTAAGTTTCGGCCAAGATACTTAAATCATGATAGGTTTATCATTAATGGACCACTTGGGGGTCTCTTGGATATATGTGGTAAGTTTATTAACTATATAATATAAAAATACAAAGTGACATGGTAAATGTCAATCTAATTAACTAAGAGTTAAAACTAAAATATAAGGTACATATAATGACCCAAACATGTCTAAAATCTATTGGTTTAAAGTATTTCGACCCATACCCACTTTAGTTTAGAAATAAATCATTTTAGAGCTATTATAAACCGAATATGACTTTATTATAAAATAATATTTTGAGTTTTTTCAAAGGTTCCCCTCTCCTCCCTTATAAAAAGGGCACCCCTTCCCTCTTCTCTTCACACCCTTTTGAGCCTTCAAGTTCAGCCAAACCCTGCCCATTTCTCTTATCCACTTCCCTAGAAACATTCTGGAGGTTCTGGTCTTCTCAAAAGACCATCTCTACTTCCCTAAGAAGAAGTTTAAAGGAGGTGCTTCGAGGAAGAGGTAATCTCTTCTACCGACTCTTTCAAGTTTCTTTATTCTTATACTTCCTCTTCTTTACTTGTTTCATTATAAAGTAATAACAATAGTATTACTTATATACTGATATGTTATCATAAATTTGAAACAACCATATTTCACCTTCTATCCATCTTACGGAAAACAAAATCACCGCGCGTGTGTACGTACGGAATACCGTCTCCACGCCTTGGTGTAATATGTTTTCGACCACCACCTTACTTGGATAGGTATAATGGTGTAAATAAATAAAAATATATGATTATTGTAAAGTGATATTTATTCTGAAATATTATACATACACTTCAATACAATTCCACGATCATGGGAATGATATCATCGCTCGTGCGTACGTACGGACTACCATCTCCACAACGTGATGAGATTCATTCTCCATGTTAACCATTCATGAATGATTATAAAGTTTATATAATGAATAATAATGAATTATATGACATAATAATGATACTGGATTTATGTATATATATATATATATGTATGTCATCTACTTAATTTCATTCAATGCAATAAGGAAATTAAAACAGCGTTCATGCGTACGTACGGCCTACCGTCTCCTTGAACGGTGTATTTCATTCCATTTATCGATCAATCATATATATATGTATATGATGAAAATATATTATATATATAAATCATGTTTTACAATCTGTAATTAAGTAAATCAGTATATAAGTAATAATATCAAGAACAACAAGTCGAAACACATACGATAAATGAAACGATTTTACCCAAAACGCAGCTTTAACATGGAATTTACAAAAGAACAGGTAATATAAAGTCATAAGTGAACCATATATGATATCATAACAATGAATATGATTCTATAATAAGTCAATGACATTATTTAAATCATTATACAGGAGTTTCTGATACATACCAAGCATATCGGACATAAAATAAGGGATAATTTTTCAATCTCATTTTTATTCGAGATTGCTTATATATAAGTATTTACTGGGGTTATATTTTTCATCCATGTCCATGAAAATGTTTTCATAAAGTGTTTAATATTCTTCCATTATGTTTAAAGCCATCTTTACCCATATTTTACGTCTACATTGTGTTATGGAAGGAATCTTTATTTTGTTTATCATACGAGGAACTTTTTGACTTTTCTGTTAAAAGTACAAGGTGAATGTTTTTTTTAACTTATATGGCATAAACAGGTTTTAAGATTTCATAACACCTTATTTTCATGAAGATTACTCTACAATATTTAATTACTATTTTCCACAAAATCCTTTCCTTTTAAAATTTCATGGCATTTTGTGAAAAGAAAATGATTTTGAAGAAGAAAGGATATTTTCCTCAAGAATTCATTTCAAGTGTTTTATCAAAACCATTTTCCATATAAGATGGCATTATTTAATATGTGAATGTTTCATGTATAATGTCTCTATGATTTAGACGGTTCCAATTTTCTTATGATGAAATGATATCCATTTGTTTTATATGGATTATGTTATGATGGAATGATGTTTATGAAACCCATTTTATTCTTTGGGTTATGATGAATGATTTATGTTAATGTTGTTGCACAAGTAAGAATGATTTCATTATGATATTGGTGGGACATATATCTCCCTCCAATGCATTGGGTAATGATTTATATCTAATGAGATAGACATGGCTGGAACGGTAAGTTAATCTGGTTCAGTAATACAGGACTGGAATGAGGAGTGAACTCGATTCAGAAAGGGACTCTGTCCACTAAGATGGTCTTGGCAGAAATGCCTTTGCTACTATGGAAATCATATCATGTGCTTAATGGTTGCCACAATCACATGTTTTATTTCCATTATATTTTATCATGATTGTGGTTCCTTTGTGATATATGCCTTACATACTTCCCAGATTTATGTCTTTGCTCAAGATTATGATGTTTAAACATTATGTTCATGTTTTTCAGTTCAAATGTATGTGGTTTGTTTTATTTTCTCCACGGTTACCCTTAATGAGCATTTGAGCTCACCCTTTATATATTTTCTTTTCCCCAGGATTTCAAGAAAGGTTTTAGGTAAGAAAAACAAAAGGGGAAGATCTTAAAGGGAGATGTGTAAGATCTTTTCAATGATTAGGAGACTAGGTTCTGAGTTTCCAAAGACACTAAACTATTATGGTCCTTTGGTGTCTGTTTTTGTTATGTATTAAGTATTTCGCAAAAGTAATGTAATGTCTATGTACATCAAGCTTTGGGTCTCTACATACCACATGGATATTTACATACATAATATTTCAATCATAACCAAATAAGGAGGGAACAATATTTCCTTAAAGACCAATGGAGTTTGAGATTTTGTGATAAGAGAAAAAAATTAATGAATTTGAATATCCAACCGGGATAAGATCTTACAGGTGTGACTGGCTGAAAGAGAAGGATACCAAGACTCTTTAAGAGGAGGAGGAGGTGCACTAGAAAGTCAATTTTTTCTCATGTATCCTTTCACAATATACTATATTTTGTTTCTTCTTTTAAAATTATTCTTAATTTATATTTAAGCATTATAATGACTTATTCTTTACCTCTCGTCTTGGTCATAATTCATATAGAGGGGTAAACTCTAAGTGACTAGCGAAGGGATTGATAACCTTTTGTAATGATTGAGTTTATATACTTTATGAAATAAATCCTTTCTTAATTCTATTTAAAATGTTTTCAATATTCTTTTATATATTTTAACTATCAAGTGTTATTAAATTTAGTTTTGAATTATGTTATTTCGTGTTTCCTCAGTTGATGATAATTATCTCTCTCAACCAAAATTGGGTTTGAATATTATGGAACATGCTCATTCTAGGTGGTGAATTACTCATCAATTGAAAGAATATGTCGAATTGGTAGTGGGAACTCTTGGTTGTTTAGAAATAACAAGACTCAATTGATAATTGGCCAAGTCAACTAGGAGGGCCAACTGAAACACTTGCAGATATAAGAAGGTTGGTAGAACAAACTGAGATCATAGTAAGGGATATTCTCACCATCACTATTTGATGAATGGAGAGATAATAAGTGATCATGGATAATATCTCTTACCAATTTAGCAGAATAAGAATTGATAACCCTAGGAATGAGGATAACATTGCAACAGGTTATTCCAACCTTCACCGAATCATTATTTCATAATTTTTTTCCGAAATCATTATTTTATTTCTTTCATTAAGGTTTATAATTTCCTGAAATATAAAAAACTCACTTTTATCTAATAAAACAGTGAAAATATGTTTCTATTCACTCCTCCCCTAGATAAATCATTTGTTAACCACTATTATTCATTTAACATAGAAAATTAACATCTTTTTTCACATCCTATTATAGGAATGTGTCAAAACTTTTAATTGTTACTAGGGAATTATTTATAATAAACAAACCCATAATTTTATGACATGGTCATCAAATAACCAATTATTTAACATTAAAACCCAAAAATAGAATGAACATGGATCAGACCTTGGAACCACAATTTAATATCTCATTTTTTATAGATCACCCTTGTATAATCAAGTGATACTTCAATTGATCACTTCGAGCATGTAGCCATAGATGGAAATACCAACCAAACCCTTAGATACCTTTTTACACCATAGTTCATAAATCAAAATTATCAAATTTTTATGCTAGTATTACAAACATACTTTGAGATAAAAACTATCTTAATTCAATTAATTACTAAATTCCATGACTTAGTAAGAGGGATAAAAATAAATATTAAAGAGTTCACATTTGAATTCTCCACTTGTGGGCCCTTAGGAGTGGTTGTGGAATAAGTAAATTGGATTAAATTTAGTTTCCCACTTAAACGAGCAGCAAAGGAATGGTTGTATAGATTACAACTAGGAGAGATCCAATACTCGTACAAACTATATAAACATTTCATTTAGTGATTATTCTCAACCTATAAGAGTAAACCCATACTTAAAAATGATATATTCCCCCATAAAGGCATCTATAGATACTCTTTATGAATATTGGGAATGTGTTAAGAATATGTGTCCAAGTTTTCCACATCAAGTAGAAAAGAAACACCACTTGTATTTTTTTATTAAGGCTTACTTGAAAATGATAGAAATGTTTTGTATTTATCATCTAGAAAGTAATAGATAAGAAATTAACCAATAGAATTCAAGGGCATGGTTGATGTGATCACCCAAAACTCACAATATTTTGGAACTGGTACCAGTGGAATACTTGAGATTAGAACTTATGATTTCTATTTGATGTTAGAATCAAGACATGAAGAGATAACTGATTTGGTGAGGCAAATGGATCTAAAAAATAGTGAAAAAATAACCAACCAAGGTGTGTGGTTTATGATCACAAACAATCAATTTAATTTACTAGTGTGTTGAATTATGGGTCATGCAAATTTGTTCATAATACTTTTAGTCATGGAAATTATAAAAAAACTGAGGGATGGAGAGAACTAACCTAGTAAATTATGAATTTGGAAACTAGTATAACTAGGATAGAATACCGAAAAATATAAATACCCAAAAAAACCCCCATTTTAGCAACAAATATAACAATACCAACACTCACCACCCTTCCAGTAATCCTATAAACACCTCTATAACCAATCCATATACGAAAAAACCCTGTTTTCAATAAAATAAACCCTATAAGTAACCATATGTTAGTGAAAACCCACTAATAGTTCAGTAATAATAACCTATAGTTGAAAATATAAGGATTCAAATATAGAAGCCGAATAATAGATTGAGTAGTTTTATGAATTTTGTTTCTAAATACCGATGTAAACTACCGACCAAAAAATCCCTAAACCAAAGAAAAATGTGAGGATGATGACAAAAATAAGTATAGTGGAGATTAAAACAAAGACTACAACAAATATAGAACAAAACTAACCTAGAATTAATGAAAAATGAGCTAAGAGTTATGAATTTGAACATGCATAGATCAATATTGAAGGACAAGCAGAAGTGGAAGCTAAAAAAAGCTAAGAAGAACTAGTTTCTAAAGATCCCGACTAGTTTCCAAAAGAAAGTGAAGAATGGAATGATGAAAAATGAATATCTAGATAAATACATAAGATAATTGAGACATAGTGGATAGGATAAAAAAGGAAGAAGAAATACTTACAACTCCCATTCATATCTAGAGTGATGCAGTCAATAAAAATTGAGAAGGAAACACTTCAAAAATAAATCATATACACTTCATAGAAAATGGAAATTAATATCACTCTTTCATAGGATCTCAAAAAATCCCCCAAGAGAAATTTTTCCAGAAACTTTTCACCAAAAATTGTATGCTTCAATTGAATGGAATAATTATTTTGGTAAAAACTGTATCGGTCTTGATCACAACCAAGTTACCCCCCCCCCCAATTTCAAGATCTGTAGACATTTTTTATTCCCTTTTTCATTGGATATTTAACTTTATCTAATGATTTATGTGATCATGGTTATTAAATTAATTTATTAACTCACTCAATGTTTACTTATTTTTATATTAGATATTTAAATCCCAAAAGAGTGGTCGAACATATCACAAACAGATCCACTATTTTCCTAATGGGATATTTGGAAGATGTGTTCGTTAGAGTTCATGGCTTGATATTTCTATCTTACTTCTATGTGATTAACATTGATAAGGATAAAGAATAAGTCCACTGACCCATATTTTTAGAAAGGACCATATTGAACACATACAAGACCTTCTTTAATTCTCATGAAGGAACACTCACTATAGATTTTGTAGACATCATTCTCCACTTTAAAATTTTGGACACCATGAGGCTCCCTTTAGATGACTATTCACTTTTTACACTATATGAACTTGAATAGGATGAATCCTTTAAATATTAAGGTGTGTTACATAAATTTTTAGACTTCATATAACATTTTTTAATGAAAATTATATGGATATTGAGGTTGTCCAAAGTTATGGAAATTTAGTTTTCAACATAGAAAATGAGGAAACTTCTAAATTTTCTAGTGAATCAAGTTATCTATTCCATAAATAAGAATATAATATGTTCATTTATTTGTAAGAAGTTATATATTTAGTATCATTGAATCTAAATTTAATTTTATCTCTTGAACACAACCAAATCTAGAATAAAATCTATTGTAGTCCAAATTAAATTATGTGTACCTCATAGAAAGAGAAAAATTACTAGTTATAATTGCTAATAATCTTTCTTTGAACCAAGAAAAAATATTACTCAAAATTTAAGAAATGATTTTTAATAAATACTGTAATTCCCAGATATTTTAAAATATATTTATTTTTAAATAAATTTTATTTCTTTGATATTTTGTGTCACACGCAACATAAAGTTCAAACAAACTATGATATACTATATTATTATTTAAATATAATTGTTATAATTTTTCTATTAAAATTTGAGGTATGGATATGAATACAAAAACTTTTAAAATTATGTATAAAGGTATTAAATAAATTAAATATATTGATAAATAAATACTCATTTTTAGTAATGTTATTATATGCTTCAAAAATATATATTTCCTCAAAAATAGTTTTTATTTCTTTACATAAAAAAATTGTAGAATTAGTTTTTTCCAATTTTAGAAAATTTAAATGAAAAAAATAACTTTATTTTTTAAATTATTATTTTATAATTATCCTACAGTAAATTTTTGATAATTTTATGAAAGGATTATTTTGAGGAATAGTGAAAAATACTGATATTTATGGAAAGCTGTCATTTCATTTAAAACATTCATGAGGATAATTTTTTAATATTATTTTGAAATTAAAATTAGTTCATTTATAAGATTAATAATAAAATAATGGTCATTTTAATTCATTTTATGTTAATTTTTTTGTAAAAACATTTTATACTTAAGAAATCGTTTTTCCTAGAAAACCAATTTTCATCTCGTTTTGTAGGTTTTTTAAATGAAATTATACCAATTATATAAATTAAATTTGATAAAATTGATTAATTAATCGGATTAATCATGTACATATTTTATACTGATTCCACATTCCATTTTTTTTGAAATTAATAGTTAAAATAGTAAAAAAAATGTCATTTCAGTTAATGATAAAACTGGTATACTAGGGGTTAAACTAAGATATAAAGGTGTGTTTTCCAAATAAACATGTATAAATATTATTTTTTGGCCATATATAGACTAAATAATATCCAAACTTATAACCTATGTCTATTTTGAACAATTTTCCTTCATAATTACATTATAATATTTTACACTTTTAAGAAATCCCAAGTGTGTCATATCGCCCACATATAAAAGGAAACCCCTCCCCTAATTTATTTAAACTATTTTATAAATTTAGATTGATAAAACCTAAAAAATATCTCTGAATATATTTTTTTTATAGAGTTATTTTCTTCCCAAAATATCAACCCTAGGGTCCTTAAGAGGAGATTTAATGGAGTTCTTTCAAACAATAGGTAATTGATTTAACAAATCACTTTATTTTTACTTATTATTTTATCTCCTATTAATATATAGAATTTATAATAAAATAATATTTTAAGTAACCAAAATATATTGAAATTTTATTATGTTTATTAAATTTCCATTATACTCTCTCTTTTCTATCGAATATTAAATGAAAGTATCGCACATGCGTACGTGGGGACTATTGCCTCATCATTGTGATCAATTTACTTTTCCATAAAAATATTTAAGGGATGATAATTATAATGGGTTTAATTTTTATATATTATATTTATGAAATAATTATAATTTTTCTATTATAATATCATATCTATCTTCTTATCTTTCAATCTTTTGGAAAACAATAACATCACACGTGGATACATATGGACTACCTCCTCCAGGAAGTGATATGATCATTTATTTAATTTACAATTTTCTTGGATGGAAGGATATATTTAATAAATATATGTGATATAATAATTATTATTTAATTTTTAATTACTGTTTAACTTTATTTCATACCGTCTGTAGAAAAGTGAACATAACATTCATGCATACGTATGACTTACCGTCTCCATGAATGTTTTTTAATTCTATCCTTTATAGATTATTATAAATAAATAAATACATATATATATATATATAATTAAATTATGTCATATTTATATCATTATTAAAATTATCTATATGGTGTAACCACGATCAATGTACAAGGAAAAAAACTATTGAACTAAAACATACATGAAAATTGAAGCAGTTATCACCCAGAACAGTGATTTAAAAAACATTTGTTAATAAACGGGTGATAAAAGGTTATAAGTAAATAATATATATAGTATGATACATATTATTATGTTTATTTAATATATTTATATTAAATTTATATTTATTATATAGGAGTTTATAATATATACAAAGGAAGTCAGACCAAAGTCAAGGATTTATTTCAAAATCTCATCATTATTTGAGATTTTTTATGTTTAAGTATATCCCTGGGTTATTATTTGATATTAAAATATTAGAACCAATATATTTAATTTTAATTTATTTATTTTTATAAATTATAGGTTTTCCTTTCATTTTCCTCTATTTAAGTACTCAAGATACTGAAATAATGTTGTTTAAAGAAAACCAACATTTTTTCTACTCGGTCTGAAATATTTTTCTTCCATGAACATATTTTCTGTAAAATGTTTTAATTAATATCTTTAATATTATGATATAATTTATTAAATAAAATTTTACCCATGTTTTAATGTTTACTATACTTTGTAAAATGAATCACCTGGCCATTTTTGAGCGAGGTACTTTTGACTTTTTACTGATAATATCAAAGGAAACATTATTTTAACATACAATAAATGAATATAATTTCCCACTATTATGAACACACAATGATTTTAATCTTCCTTTAAAATTTTAAAGGGAACCTTTCAAAGAATTGTTTTTCTAAATATTTGGAAATTTTTTAAATTTTAAATAAGTGATTTCAAAGTGAATATGGAATTTTCTTCAATAAAATTTCCAATGATATTTTTAAATTATTTTCATCTATTTCAGAATAATTTAATTAATTTTATAAATTATATATTATATACTCTAATGATAAAATCCACTATATTTCTCTGGATATTTTATGATCATTTTTATTGGTGAAAATATTGACATTCGGTGTTTCTAGTTCATCTAATATAGACAGTGACTGGATTTTAAGAAATGTTGATAAAGTTTTATTTTTTATTTTTATGATGAATTTATTGTTATTATAATGTGATGTGTGGGGCCCATGATTACATATACCTTCGAATAATTAGTAGGTATCATGAGAAAAAATTTGTTGGGTATTTGGTTGAGGCCTTACCCATTGTTGTAGATATCTTGGCATGATGTCTCAGTAGTAAGTTTAGGATGTCTGACATTAAGCATTCCATCATTACAAAATCAATTATAAATGTACATATAATTATTTTAATATTTATGATATCCATGGATAATTTTCTATCTCAAGGTATTATTGATATATAATTACTTAATCATAATTTATTCATATTATATTATTAATACCATATTTAATCCATGCTAGATTCCACTCTACACATACCCTTACTAAGCATCTGTGCTCACCCCTTTCTTATTTTCATTTTCCCCAAAATGTGAGGAAGTGTTTTATGATATATATTAAAGGATATTCCAGAGGGAATAATAATTATATAAAATATAATATTATGTTATATTTTATTTTTTTCAAATGTAATACCAGATTTAGTTATTTAAGACTACAAATATATTTATTCCTTTGGGATTCAATTTCTTGTATATGGTACCAAAATATTCATTAACCACTAGATTTTTGATACTGGATTTAGGGTCTTTATAGTTGGCATCATAGAATTTTTATTATAAACCTTGGGAATTAGATTTAACAAAAAATAGATTACGAAAAATAATCCTATGATTGAATTTGAGGATAAGTATAAGTATAGGATAAGAGAATAAAGTTTTATTAAGGTAGATATTATGTAGTTTTCCTAGAAATAAATCCCATTATGGATACTAAAAATGGATGTGGTTTTGAAATAGATTCATCTAGGGGTAATTACCCAATAAAGAGTAGGTTGATTATATCTCGACAACCATTCAAGTGCATTGTGAGTGTACCCTTACTACACACCTAGTTTGACACTCCCATGGAAAATTCTTAGGTGATTTCCTATTTTCTTTACAAAAAATTAGAAAATATTTGAAAATATTTTTCTGATTTGAGATTATTCCCAAATAAACTATTTTTATGATTATAAGATTAGTTATGCATAAATTTTTAATTTACGACACATGTTTCACTAGTTCAAATAATATAAATTATGATTAATGATGTTATGAATGAATATAGTATATTCCATTGTTTTGAAATGTAACCTAGTAGAGATAATGGGAACTATATCATTGTACATAATATATATAGGTATTTCCCTCTCAAGAATAAGTATGAAGCTAGAGATAGAGCTGGGGCTAGAGTTTGAACTAAACAAGTTATAACTATATTAAGGTATCAGACTTAGTTTATGACTAATAACCTTTCTCATATGGAGAATCCTAGTAATTTTCAATGTATTGTAACAATGTTAAACCATTTCATGTGACAAAAAACTACACTATTTAGTAGAAATAAAAATTTATATATATATATAATATGGATAAGTTCTAAAGAAAAAATATTTCTCTCTTTGGGAAGTAATGAAATGGAGAAGGTTGTCATGGAATTTTATCATCTCATAGGGGATGTAGATTAATGGTGTCTATTAATTCAAAAAAAAATTGATAAGGATGAAATAGTGAGCATGGAGTCGAAGGATTTTAAGGTACTTCACATGGAAAAATATTTTCCTTGAAAAAAACAAGCAAATATGGGGAGACAATTATCGAGTCTAATACAAAATGAATAGGAAAATTTTGATAAGTATGAAGCTAAATTTACAAGATTATAAAGGTATGTTATGGAATATGTACATAATCTAAAGTGAAAGGTTGGCCATTTATTTAATGGGATTAATCCAACACTTCAAAGGTAACTGGTATACAAAAAATTATCATCATATGAGGATATATTATCATGTGCTATCAAGGTGGAGAAAAAATTATTCATGTCTTATAGCTTCAAATAAAGGCAAGAGAAAACTATGATGATATAGAAAAAAAGATAAAGGAAATATGAGAAAGGGGAACCTTAAAATATTAGATACTTTGGTAAATAATCACTTTGTTACATGATTAAAAGTAAAAGGAGTTTGCATCAATTGTGGAGAAAAATAATATCTTGATCATGAATGTAAGGGTAATGGAGATTCCATCAAGGTATAGTTCTATAACTATATAGAGATGGGGAACTATTCTGACCAATTCTCTAAATGTCAAAAGAACTGACCATAAAATAATAAAATGAGATAAGTACATGATTATGAAATTACTATAACTAAAGTGGAAGTTCCTAGTGACATAGTGAAATGTGAATTTTTCATCCACTCTGAGATTTAAAAATGTTTTATTTAATTATAGTTCTACCGAATCCTTTATATATGAAGATTTTTTAAGGGAATCACATCACTACCACAATTATTATATGTTTAATTTATAGTGAAAACTTCATATGGTAGAGTTATTTTATCTCAATTCTATATCTCCTATTCAATAGAAGTTTATAGAAATTTTCTTTTATTGGATCATGTTATTCTTCCTCTAGCAAAATTTGATGTAATTAAGGGTACAAATTTTATCTCTCAGTATATAGTTCATATCAATTGTCAAGTAAGGGAAGTTTTATTTAATATTCTAAATCAACCTTCAATAATTAATTAGTGTGAGGATGAACATGAAAATATTATAGAAATTACTTCCATTATAATGGTGTTTCTATATTCTCAGGAGGGATATTTATCTCAAATGGTTGGGAAGGAACTCTATATTCAAAATGTTATTATTTTTTGGTAATATATAGATGTATTTATTGGATAATATCTAATTCTTACATCATATTGTGAAGTTGAGTTTTCAATATAACTCATTACTAGTGTTATTCCTATTTCAAAGACTTCATATAGAAGAACCTAGTTTGAGTTTTTTGAATTGAAGAAGAAATTACTAAGAATTTAGATATGTGATTCATTTGGATTATTTCTTCACCACGAGGTTCTCCTATTATTTTTTTTATAATAAATTTCGGTCAATGTGTCTTTTCATTGATTATTGGGCACTTAACAAGATCACTATTAAGAATAAGTATCCTCTACCCTGTATTAATGATTTGTTTGATTAATTTATAAGAGATAATTATTTTTCCAAGATTTATCTTTGATATAGATATCAAAAACTAAGAATAAAGAAGTAGTATCTACCAAATATAGCCTTCTAAATTAGGTATGATCATTATAAATATATAGTAATTTCATTTCAACTTACAAATGATTCGACTGTCTTTATAGATTTAATGAATATAGTACTTATAGATTATCTTGAAAAAATTTGGGTAATCTTTATATATAATAATATTATATATTTGAATATAAATGTAGAGTAATAATAACATTGGTGAATTATGCTAATGACCTCAAGGAGGAAAATGTTATATGATAAATTTTCCAAGTGTGAATTTTTGGTTTTAGAAAGTTTTATTCTTGGGTTATATAATCTTATTTGAGGGTATATAGGAGGATCCTTTAAAGATGTAATTTATTTAGAAATATCTTAGATCAACCATTCTATCCATTATCTATAGTTTCATTGTTTTTGATGGATAATACTAATGCTTTGAGATAAATTTCTCATGATTATCTAATCTACTCACCAAGTTAAATGGGAATGGGGCGAAGTTATTGTAGATAGATGATTGTAAAGATAATTTAAAATAACTAAATAAAAGGTTAGTCATTAGTGACCTAGGTATTTTGTACATGGATATTTCATCTTCTCATATTAATATTTAATAAAATACAAAAGTATACCAGTAAGTACTGTAATAGTTTAGTGCCTTTGGAAAATGGGAAAAATAATATTCTAACTTTGTGAAAGATCATAAACATCTTCAGTAAAGATCTTACCACTTTGTACTCCTACTTAAAACCTTTATTCATATACTAAGTAAAGGAAACATAAGAAAGGGTGGGATCAGATGCTCATTAAGGGTAAATAAAATATATACATAAGCATAACATGGACATATGAGTATAAGAACATGATCAAAAGATTTGAAAATTATACTCTACATATCAAATTTCATAATCATGAGTCATGGAATAAAGATTAGCAGTTCATAATACATGAATCACAATGGAATCAAAGAATATGATCCATTAGAACATAACATTGGAATAAGGCATGGAATTTTTGGAATACACATAAGCATAGAAAATCTTATGTCAATTCAACCAACCAAGATGTTCATAACATGTTAGTCTTGGGAAAACAACATATATACCTTCTTTGGGCTTGGGATGAGAACCCATGTACCTTCATTTATGGACTTACAATGACCACCTGTATTCCCGCATCTTTGGTCTTGGGTTGACCACCCATGTACCCTTGTCTTTGGGCTTGGGATAAGCACCTGTGTACCCACATATTTGGCATTGGGCTAAGTACCCATCTAATCTCATCCATGGGACTGTGATAAACACCTGTGAACTGTATAATCTTATATAGAATTTATCATTACCTAATGAATTATGGTTCTATCAAGGTGCACCCATCATGAAAGCTATAATGGGATCACCTAGTACTAGCAGGGCCTCCCTATCATATAAGATATGACAGGATTACATGGAGCTATCTAGGCTTCCCCATCATATAAGTTGTAATGTCCAAGAACCACAACATAAATAAATTATAAGGATATTTTATTCATAATTAAATTCATAAAAACAACCATTATTCCATTTATATCTTCATTTTACAATGTAAAAGGGATTGTTTTCATGTCACACACTTTTAAACATGATTGACTCATGGAAAAGAAATGGGTTCCATAAAAATATATTTGAAACATGATTAACATTTGGTAGAGAAAATAGATTCATAAAAATACATTAGAAGCAATATTATTCCGTCCAAATAAAGAACTAAAATTGTATCAATACCAGATATCCCAAATGTAGGATAAGTAACAACAAGTGTTTTCTATGTTTATGAATGGATATACCATTAGAATATCATTAAAAACATTCTTGAGGAAAATATCCTTTTTAATTTAGAAATTTCTTTTTCTTAACATAAAACATTTTGAAAATGTTTTTCTTTAAAAAAAACCTTGGAAACGTATAAAGGGGGTTTTAAAAATCATATAAAACGTTGATTGATGAAAATATCCTTTCCTCTTTGAAAAATGCCTTTTAAAACCTAATTTTTTTTTAAAATAAATTTATTTGAAAATAAACATGAAATATTATTAAGGATAATTTAAAAATAATTTAAAAAAATGAAAAACTAAACATATATTTTTCATTGATTTTTTTAGAAAACATGGTTTTGAAAGAAAACTGATTTCTGATCGAAGAGAGGAATAAAGTTGAAGTTTCATAAAAATATTTTATTAATTATATTAAGTACTAAAGAGTGTAAAATAGTACCATTACATGAAGATATAATTAATAAATATTAGATAATAAAATTCATGATAATTCTTTAGATATGAATCATAATATTTCATCAATGGAAGCCTAATCGTAAAAAATCTTGATAAACAATGATATTGATGCAATAAACTCTTACCACTTTGGTAAATTTGAATCATAATCCTTATGAAAGAATAAAATTACATGAATATTAAAATATAACAACAATAATTATATTAATTATGTAACATGTCAGTGGGTAATATATATACCTTTTATAATAATATATGTGCATAACATAACATGTGTCTCAAAGAAGGCAAATTGAGACAAAACTATCTTACCACATTAGTAACTTTGAAACCATAACCCTATGAAAGAGAGATCCTAAAATAGTTATTTAAATTGTGATAAATATTATTATAATAATCATAAAATACATTCATGGGTATTATATTCACCACATTGAAGAAAGAGGAATTGAATATAGCATGGGGCTCACAAAAGTAAAAAAGTGAGACGAAAATCCCTTACCTTAAGTATTGACTTATCTCATACTAGTTCAAAAATTCTTTATAATAAATATAAGTTTATTATAAATATATTACATAAAAATATTCATATATTTATAAAATCATATATTATTTTATTATGACCTCTAATTACCCGTTTATTAATAATTCCATGTTAAAGTTATATTTCGGGTAACAACTACATTATTTTTCATATAAGTTTTTACTTGATAGATTTTTGGTACTATTAATTTGATCATGGTTCGATAGTATCCATAATTATAACCATGATATAAATATCATATATATTCATTATATTTGTATTTATAGTAACTCATGAAATATAGTGATAGAAAATGAAATACACTTTTCAAAGAGATGGTAGGTTGTATATACGCATGACCACTTTTTTTCATTTTCATTTTGGGTTTAAATAAAGATAAGTAAAAAAAATAAATTATCAATAAATAATAATATTAATTTCACATATATCATAAATTTTTATTGAAACCATCCTTAATACCTTCCATGTATAGTGTGAACAAAATATATCTTTTCACGAGGCGGTAGTCCGCTGTACACATGAACGATGATATCGTATTCCAAAAAATCAAAAGCATGAAGTCATGTCTGATATAAAAATTATTAAATAATAATAACATCATATATATCATATATATCATATATAAATATTATTTACATCATTATTCCGAACCATGAAAGGTGGTAATGGAAAAAATGACATCGGTTCACGATGTTGTAGTCCGTGATACACACGAACCATGATTTTATAACCCATTTGATGGAAGAGTGTAATTTTTTAGCTCATATAATTATAATAAAATCATATTTTTATATATAATAAACTAAATTTATTATATAATCATGGTATAATATAAATTTAAGTAGGTTGATAAGGAAATAAAATAAAAACACTTTTAGAAGAACATTACCTCTTCTTTAGGTATCTTTTTTTTGGTTTGCACCAACGGCCTTACTAGGTAGGATTTATTCCAAATTTTTGGCTTATAGTATGATATTATGGAATTTTATGAGTGATTATTTCCATGTTTGGTTGATCCAAATGGCTTTAAATTTGTGAATTATTTGGATTGAGTTCCCTTTTGGGGTTGAGTGACATTCTTGTAAATACTTAAAAGTATTCACTATTGGGAGGTCTCCCTCACCTAATGTGGATAAAAAATTGAATAATATTGTATGAGAGATTTATTTGGTCAAACAACACCTACACCACACAAAAATTACTGAATTTTTATAATTTGGTTCCTTAACATCAAATTTTCCCTACATTTTTTATTTTGGTTTTTATTAAGGTAACTAATTTTATAACCTAATTAATTTATTCATTATGAATAAATTAAAGTTAAACATATTATATAATTTATACCCAGTAATTATAAATACTATATCTTATTTGTAAAATAAAAATATTATCTATGTTCAAATTATTTTTAACAGAATCACTTGAAACGTGCGAAAACACTACTTCAACAATATCCACGCTCAAAAGGTGTTACTATTTAGGGGTAAATGTGTTCATTATAAAGGGTTAATTGGTTAATAAATTGACCATATTTTATATTTATTAATTTTTAAATATCATTTTCATAATATATTATTTTTAGTAAATTTAAATCATTTAATAAAATATCATTTATTGTTAAATAACATTAATGTCAATTTTGACATTATTTATTTAATTCATATTTTAAAAAATATCAATACAATGATAGAATTATAATATATTAATGTAAAACTAGTTTAAAATTATATATTCAACTAAAAATTAATTGAAGATAATAAATCATTCAATTTACTTCACTTTTAATATTTTTAATATCATTTATTTTAGTTAATTATTAATTAAATAATTACTATGTTGACGTTTCATAAGCATTTTAAGTAACTATTTCATCTCAAAAAATTATACATAAATTATTATGATGAAATAAATCATTTTTATTTCAAAATAATATGTATAACTAAACCAATGTTTTCCCCACCCCCAATCTTAATAAATATTAATGTCAAGGAAGGTTCCTTTTTTGTCTTTTTATGTACTTAACTTATTATATAGTTTGATTTCACTCATTAATATCCCAATAACATATAAAAATATATAATAATTTTTAATTTTTCTAAATATGTCCATCCAATGGGTGTTGGATAAGTTGGTCGGTCTTTTTACACATTATATTCTATGTTTAACCACTAAGTAACTCATTTTTACTTTAATCACCATAATTAATTTTAACTGTTTTCACTAATCACTTTGGTTAAAAATTATGTTTTCCTTATTATACATTATAAATTATTATGATTAAAAGTATGAAATTTATTTTTCGAAATTAAAATCATAGAAGTGGCATAATTTAATTTCAAATTAATCCTGAAGATATGACCAGAAAAGAGGGTTTTAAAGAAAAAATGTTCAAATGTTTGAAATGTTTTTATATCTATATTTAATAAGAAAATGATTCCAATGAACAAAATTTTAATAATTTATATAAAATTGATATAATTTTTCTTTAAAACCAATTCAAAATATATTTTAACCTTATAAATTATTTAATTAAAAATGTTGCTTTCAATTAAAAGTTCATAGTTTTTACTATTCATAAAAAATGAATCTCATCTGAAAAATACCAAATATTCACCCTAAGATAATTTTTATATTGTTCATTCAAAAATGATATTTTTTAAATAAAATTTCTAAAATTGTTAAAATATAATTTTAAATTAGGCTTTCTAATCACAATTAACCGATCTTTTAGAAAAGATATTTTTTCAAAAAAAATTCTTTTTCTTTTAAATGGTTCTTATTTTATTTATAATCAATAGATAAATAATAAAAAAGTAAAAAATATATATATTCATAAGTTATTGAATATTTTACATTCCCTATATTCCAATGGCTAAATGATAATTGGCATATTAAATAATAAAATTAATAATATATTGTAGTTCGGTAAAACTCATATTTGTGTATGGCCTAATCTGTCAAAGAACTTTATATTATGGGTAAAAAATATTAAAATAGTGTTGTGTTCAGTGAAATCATGACTTGGTGTTGGGTATAAAAAATTTTTAATTAAGTGTTGTATGTAACTCAATCTATAATGAGTGTTTCATGTAAAGAAAAATATTATACAGATTAAATTAATTTGAAAAAAAAAATTCACAAAATATCAAGGTGTTACATTATACCCCCTTAAATTAATTTCACCCTTAAAATTCATCTCGATTATCAAGGGTTTGATATTTGAAAATTCTTTTTTTAAAAACCCACACCATAAAAGGGGTAATAAAACATCCTCTTAATAAGATAGAAAGGAATGTACCAAGGTCATTTTCAATAATAGAAAACTAGGTTTCTGAGTAGGATAACATTATTGAAAATAGAATATATGTACATGATGAAAAATCATAAATAATTATAGTGAGTGACTGATGACATTGATAAAAAACAAGTGAATTATCAATTTAATGTAAAGGGCCTAAAAAGAATAAATCTATAATCATCTAAAAGACCATATGATTCATCAGATATTAATTTACTAGGATATCATTTTTGTTTTGAGTTAATTTTCCTAAAGTTTAAGAATTATTTTACTTTATAAGAATATAAGTAAATATAATTACTTGATATATTACCACATTATAAGAATAACTTCATCATTGTGTTGTTCTTAGATCAACTTCCTATTTATACCTTTACTCTAACAAATTAATATCCATAAATGATTTTTTTATTAGCGGGGCACTAAAATTTACTTTAACGGATTGTAAGATCCATAAGAGTAAACTTTATTGCTGCCTATCTCTAACTATTTTACAAAACCAATATCATTGGACCAAGTTATCCAGTATAATAAATTAGTCTCCAAACTTGAAAAGTAACACCATTTTTTCATCATTAATATTTATTTTTCAAATAGTTTACTTAATAAAATGACATTTTGACAAGGACATAATGTAGGCCATTGGTGTGTGTGAAATCCATATCATCTTTCGGTCATGGTTTTCAAACCCCACCTCCATTCTAAATTCAATGAGTTTTCATCCAACATGTAGGTTGTCCTTTTTCCAAAACCATATTAATATAATTCTTATAAAGTTTCCAAAATATGATATACATCATTGAAATAAAATTAATCATTGAATATTATTTTTACTAAAACATATTCTTTCCATAAATTTCACCCAAAACCTTCTTAATATTAGTAGACTCTCATCAAAAAAACCTAAAAACAGGTGTTTAAGACTTGAATTTATGATCAATATTAAAATCACTAACTCATTACGGTATATATAACTCTTATGTTAATGAATACATATATGATTCTAATATTTAACAAAATTATAAGATGTTTTGTACTTATTATAACCAAAATACCGTTGGTAAAATACTTCAATAAGTTAATAATTGAATTAAAATACACAAATACTTTATAAATATTATTTAAAAATAGGTCTTTCGTTAATATAGGGTTTAACCTCAGTCATTAATTGTAAAAATTCATTTAATTCCTTCATGATGGTTCATAAAGAGTTTGTGAATTTCAAAAGCATATACCCCAGGAGCATCAAACCAGGTGTACAAAAGTCATATTTTCATGCAACATTTCCCAATCATGTCTTACTCCATAAAATGTTTTCGTGGTTGTTACCCCTATGTATATATGTGATAGAGCCACATCCACTTGTAGTATCTAGAAAAAGTTGAAATTTTATTGAACCCAATGACTCTATCCTTTGCCAAAATTCCTGGATATTTTTCTATATTTCAACTCATCCTTTGAATTATCCTTAGAGACATCCCTAGACATATCTTTATAAATATCCCTAGTAATATCACTAAATTTTTCTCATCCTAGTTTCCAAAGGTTAACTAAATATTTCTTACGGTACCAACTATAGCAAACCACGATTTTTATACATAGATATTTCATCTTTTTATAGGAATATTCAATACATTACAGAAGTATATGCCTAAGGACTTTAATAGTTTAGTACCTTTGCAAACTTAGAAATATATTCTTCTAACTTGGTGAAAGATATTTAATGTCTCCCATAAAGATCTTCCCCTTTAATAATCAAACGTAAAACCCTTCTTCATATCCAAGAGAAAGAAACGTAAGAAAGGGAAAGCATATATTATCAGTAAGGGTCAATAAAGGAGATACAAAAGCATAATAGAAACATAATGGTATGAGACCATGATAATAATATTTGAAAACCATGCCCTGAATATCAATGATCATAATCAGGAGTCTTGGCATAAATGTAGGAACTTCATAATACATTAATCATATGGGAATCAAATAACATGAGTCATGAGAGCATAATATTGGCATAGGTCATGGAATTTTTGGTATACATATAAGTATAAAAAATATTATGTCATGGATACCCACCAAGACTTTTATAACATGTTATTATTGGACTAACCACATGTGTGCCTTCTTTGGGCTTGGGATGACTACTCATGTACCCTCTATTATAGGCATGGTTTGACCACCTGTGTATGCTTATCTTCAGGATTTGGTTAACCACTCATGTACCCTCATCATTGGCATTGGACTAAGAACCTATGTACCCTCATCTTTGGTATTAGGATAATCACTAATGTACCCTCATCTTTGGGATTTAGATAAACACCCTTGTACCCTCTGAGCTCATATATAATTTATCATTACCCAATGAATTACAGTGTTATCTAGGTGAACACATAATTTAAGCAATATTAGGTTTATACAGCTCTATATGGGATTCCACATTATATAAGTTATAATGGACTTACCCAGCGCTATCTGAGTTTCCCCATCATATAAGCTGTAATGTCCCAGAACCAAAACATGACTAATGTAAAAAAAGTTTTAATTTCATCACAAAAATCAAAAAAAAAAGAATTACTCCCTTTATAAATTGATTTAACCGTAGAAAAGAAATTTTTTTCATGTCACTCTCTTTTAAACATGAGTAACCCATAGAAAATAAATGGGTTCCATAACAGTCTCTTTGAAACATGATTAACACGTGGGATAGAAATATAATATATTTGAAACAATATTATTCCATTTAGAGAAATAATGAGCATTGTATCAATATTAAATATCTCTATTTTAGTATAAGTAACAGCAAGGTTTTTTAATGCTGATGAATGAAAATAACATTAAAATATTATTAAACATATTCTTGAGGAAAATATCCTTTCCATTTTAAAAATTACTTTTTAAAAATCATAAAACATTTTGAAAATAATTTTCCTTGAAAACATCTTTGTAAAAATATAAAGATATTTTTAAAATAATTTAATACCTTTATTGAGTAAAATATCCATTCCTCTTTCAAAAACTATTTTTAAAATATAAAACATTTTGAATTTTCTTTTTCTTTGAAAAAAAATTTACAAACATATAAATGAAGATTTAAAATTCAATTAAAAAAATTAATTATAAAACATTTTAAAAATACCTTTATTTAAAAATGAGCTTGAAATATCATTTAAAAACATATTTTATATCATTTTTTGAAAACATGGTTTTGGAAGAAAACAAATTTTTAACTAAAGAGAGGAATAATGTCTAAATTTTGTAAAAACTTTTTCATAATTATATTAAGTACCAAAGTTTGTAAGAATGGTACCATTAAATTAATATATCATGAAAAACAAAATTACAATAAAATTCATAAAATTTATTGAGATTTAGATCATAATATTTCATCAATGGAAGCATAATCCTAAACAATCTTGATAAACGATTAGATTGTATGGATAAACTCTTGCCACTTTAGTAACTTGGAATCATAATCACCATGAAATACTAACATTACATGAGTATTAAAATATATTTAGAAGAATTTTATTCATGATATAACATGTCAAATTTGAATTACATATAGCTCAAAAATAATATAGGTTCATAACATAACTTGTGTCTCAAATAAGGAAAATTAAGACGAAACTCCCTTACTGCTTTAGTAACTTTGAAGCTCTAACACCGTGAAAGAGATACCCTAACATGGATATTTAAATAATAATAAAATTTATTATAAGAATCATAAAATAACTTCAAGGGAAGTAAATTCACCACATATAATAATGATGTGGTGAATATAGCATGTTCCTCACAAATGTAAAAAGTAAGACAGAAATCCCTTATCATAAGTCTTCACTTCCATCATACCCATTAAAAAATCTAGATTTATAAATATAAGTTTATTATAAATCTATTATATAACCATATTCATATATATATATATATATCATATTGTATATTATTTAATTATGACATTTTGTTACCTGTTTATTAAAAATATCATGTTAAAGTAATGTTTCATGTAGTAACCATTTTTTTTTCAAATAAGTTTTAATTGGATATATTTTTTATCATATTACTTAGATTATGGTCCCTTAGTATCTAGAATGATAAAAATTATATAAATATAATATTTATTCATTATATATTTATTTATATTAACTCATGAAAATTAGGGATAGGAAATGAAATACACCGTTCATGGAGACAGTAGGTTATACGTATGCATGAACATTGTTTTTTTTCATTTTCTTACTGGGATTAAAGAAAGAAAAATAAATGACTAGTATTATTATTATAGATTTGTATTTTATCTTATATATTAATTTTTTGAAACCCATCCTTAATATATTCCATGTTTAGTGCGAATGAATCACATCACTTTGCGAGGTGGTAGTCTGCCATACACACGAATAAAGTTATCGTATTCCCACAAAATAAAATGAAAAAAGGTATGTGTGATATAAAAATTTAAAAATAATAATAACATAATAAATATCATAAATATAATATATAAATTTTAAATTAATCACTATTCTCAACCTTCAAAGGTGGTAATGGAAGAACAAATGACATCAGTTCATAAGGAGATAGTTTGTTGTACACACGAACCATGATTTTCTAAACAATATGATGGAATTGTGTACTTTTTTAGGTCATAACCTTAAAATAAAAACATATAAATATATTTATTATAATAAGGTTATTTTATAAGAATTTTATAATATAAATTTAAGGTGGTAGATATGTAAATAAAATAAGAACGCTTTTAGAAGAACATTACATATTCTTCGGGTATATACTTTTAATATGCAATAAAGGACTTCCTTGGAAATATTTATGAAAAAACTAAGCATTCTAGGATGAGATGAGGGAATTGAAAAAGTGATTTGGTTAGATCTTGGTTGATCCAAAGGGTTTGAGAGTTGTGAATAAGTGATGGGAGTGAGTTCCCATTTATAGTTGTGCAAGAGTAGTGTTCATGTAAATACTCAAATATATTCAATATTAGATGGTATACCTTACCTCATGTGGATAAAAAATTAAGTAATAATGTAGGGGAGGGTATATTCAGTCTAGAAACACTTCCAACACACAAAAATAAGTTCATTTTTATCATTTTTTTCCTTAAATTCTTTGGTTTCAAACTTTTACCATTTTAGTTTCTATTATGGTAACTAATTCTCTAACCTTTGTAATTTATTCATTAAGAATAGATTAAATTGAGACATATTAGATAATTTATACCCGCTAATTATAAATATTATATCTAATATATAAAATAAAAATCTCATGTGTGTAGGAAATTAATTTTAATATAAGTACAAGAAACATGCAAAAAACACTTCTTTAAACCTAACCATGCTAACAATGTCTTTAATATTTTGGGGTTAATGTGTTCATTTTAAAAGTTTAATTGGTTAATCAATGGAAAATATATTATAAACATATTTTTAATATATGGAATCGTTATATATAGAGTGAATTTTTTGATATATAAACTTATCATAAAATCATGAAGTATATATTTTCATATAAATAGTTGAATATATACCAAAGAAAAAGGTTGGATCTGATCAAAGATTTTGATTTATCAATGCATTACAAACCTAGGAAGTAAAATAAGGTCTTTTGTGCTCTAATTTGGAAATACCAAGTTATTTTTTCCATGATGAGGATCAAAAGAGATCCAATATTTATTGATTTGTAGAATATGGATCTTGAAAGAACAAGGAAAGGGGAAAGATATTATCTTTATCACATGAATTCTCAATGATCCATCCTTTGGAGTATTGATAAAGAAAAAAAGAAAGATATTGAATTATAGAATGAATTTAGTAATATTCTGGAGTCTGATGATTATCATACTTGAATTATAAGGTAAAAGAATCAAGCTAGTCTCCAATCAATACCATACATGAAGAAGGAGTTGTTGTATTATGCTCATAGTTTATCATTATCTACCCATATTAGAATTATAAAGATATATAGAGACCTAAAAGCGTATTTACGGTGGGGGAATATGAAAATGAATATTGAAAATTATTTATCTTGTTTCCTGGTATGTCAACAAGTTAGGGCCAAGATACTGAATTATTTTGGTATGTTACAACCATTACCCATGAAAGAATGGAAATGGTAAAACAACCCCCTAGATTCTATCATCAGGCTCCCCAAAACATCAAAAGTACATAACTCTATTTGGGTTACAGTAAATTATCTTAAAATTTCGGCACACTAAATTTATATTATTAAATATTTCAATGTTCATCAAATTTCATGAATTTACATTAAGGAATTGGTAAGGTTTCATGGAGTACCTCATTCTATTATATCTGATCGAGATAAGTGGTTTACCTCAATGTTATAGTGTAGTCTTCAGCAATCTATGGATATGAAATTAAGTTTTATAACTATTTATCATTTTCAGATTGATGATCAGTTGAGAGGGCCATTAAAACTCTAGAAGACATGTTGAGGTCCTTCTCTATGGATTTCAAAGGTGTTTGGGATCAACACCTTTCTTTGGTGTAATTTTCTTACAAAAATGGCTTCCACTCAAGTATTCAGGTGGCTCTTTATGAATACCTCTATGGAAACAAGCGTATAACTCTGAAATGAAGGAATGAATTTAGATAAATAAATCTATTGGGACCTAATATAGTTAAGGAAATAGTATAGAAGTTTATAACCATTCAACAACACATAATAGAATCATAGAGTTGAAAATAATTTAATTTTTATAATCATCATTGATATGTAAAGTTTGAACTATGTGACACTGTATTTTGATGAATATCTACCTAAAAGAAGGTAATGATATATAGAAATAATGGAAAGATAATACCTAGGAAAATTAGACCCTTTTAGAATCTTGATTGTTTGGGGACGGTATCTTATTTCTTGAAACTTCTACCAAATATCGCTCATGTTTACAATGTGTTCCATGTATCTCTCTCGAGGAATTACATACCCGATCCTTCACATGCACTAAACTCAGAGGTCTTACCACTAGAGAAATATTTGAGAAACAGAAAAAACAATTAGTGGAGAGATGTTTCTTATCAGGAAAAATCAGAGGATATTTTAGATCATAGATATAATGTTTTATAAAATAAGATCACTCAACTAGTAAGTTTTTTGAAGAAAAACCATATATTTAAGAAAGCTACAAGTAGCCTGAGGATGTGATGAGTAAGAAGTAACCACAATTGATTGTATCAGAGTGATTGAATTTATAGGCTGAAATTATTATAAAAAGAACCGAATGTAAAACCCTAATATTTTAGAATATATTTATTTTTAAAATAAATTTTATTTCTTTGAGTGCTTACATCAAATGAAACACATAGTTTATACGGACCGTGATAAAATATATTATTATATAAAGGTTATCATTATAACCTTACCATTAAAATTGGTTTCTTGAATAGTAATAACAAAAATTTTAAAATTATGTATAAATGTTTTATATGAATAAAATATATTGATAAATAAATGTTAAATTTTTAGTAAAGTCCTTATATGCATTCAAAAATACTTTTTTACCAAAAAATAGTTTTATTTCTCTTTGTGAAAAATTATTATAATAATTATTTTTTCAAATTTTAGAAAATATATTTGAAAATATTAACTTCATTTTTGAAATTATAATGAAATAATTATCATAGAGTTAATTTTTTATAATTTTTTTGAAATGATTGATTTTTTTATGAATAATGAAAATAGTGATTTTTATTGAAAACCATCATTTCATTTAAAACATTTAAAAGGGTAAAATTTGTTTTATATTAGTTTTTAAAGTAAAATTATTTAATTTATATAATTAATAATCCAATTAAGGTCGTTGAAATTAATTTTATGTTAATTTTAGTAGAAAAATATTTTCTACTGAAGAAAACTTTTTTTCTCTGAAAACCCGGGTAAAGACCCATAAATTTCAAGTAAATTTTTTTCTTAAATTCTTTAGAATTTTATGAGTCCGGAGTTTTTTACGGTGCCGGATTTTGAGGCCTGGTGTACTCGGAATCAATTTCTGAAGTTTTTTCGGGTACGTTCAGTAAAGGTACGTGCAAGTTTTTCAATCTTTTAAACTGGTGCTCGGAATTAAAATCTGAGGGCACCGATGAACTCGCAGCACTAGTATTCTCTTAAGGAGACCTTTACCGCAGTTGTGTTTGGTCGAGAGTAGAAGTTATAATTTGGGGATTCAAAGCGAAATAAATAAAATTGTTATATTATACAATTTTATTTTAGAGGTGGTTATTTCCACCAAAGGGAAGTTGGGGTGGGGCCCACACCCCACATAACCTCCCATGAGAGGATAGTGTGAGGTGGGTCCCACACAAGCCCCTAACTCTTCAACTTTCCCTTTAACCCTGGAAACCCCCTTTTTAACTCTTCACTTTCCACACCCCTCATTTATTTTGGTGGAGTCTCTTCATCTCCCTTCCCATCAATTGTACCAACTCATATAATTAATGCCTTCTTTAATTAATTAGGATGTTTGAATTAATTTGAATTACTTGGCAATGGTATTATATTGGGGGAGACTTTTTATAATATTGTCTTGGCAAATATTCTGGGGTGGAACCTTTGGAGAATTAGAGGAAAGATTCTACCTTCCAACGAAGAACCACCGAAGAACGTTGAAGCCGACTTCAATATTCATCCAAGCCATAAGAGGAGGAGCCACCCGCAAGGAACGTCGGCTACACTTCTTCCTCAGGCGCATCCCGACGTCAACGGAATCAATGTCCTTCTTCCACGAAGCTCGACCTCCACGACCCTCGTCTTCCGCGGCTCTTCATCGTGCAATGTTCTTGAGATCGAGGTAGTGGGAAATTTGGAATATTTATTTATTTATATGTGTGTATTATACCTTGTACCTTTGCGTTGATTTTGGATGGTGGTGTTTTAGTTGTTATCATCTAACGTAGAGGGCATGGGCCGAACAAACACCGCCCAATGAACCTCCGTTAAATCGTGCTTATGTTGGCGCCAAAGGAAGGAGGCCACGGGATGGAAGGAGCGACGACGATTGGAGGCACCAGCGGCAACGGCGGCCGCGTGCCGGCCTCTTGGAGGAAAACAGCGGCCCGCAACCGTGGGCCTCTCAGGCTGAAGAACTGGCCGGCCGTAGCCAGCTGGGTTGGTGAACCGCGGCACCTGCAGGTGCCCCATGGAGGAGGAGCGGCCCGCATCCGCGGGCCTCCTGCTGGACGAACCGGCCAACCGTAGTCGTCCGGGCTGGAGAACTACAGTGCCCCCTTAGCGCCACGCTGCGGGGAACCGCGGCCCACGCTAGGCGGGCCGCTATGGCGGGCGAACTGGCTAGCTCATCATCAAGTTAGGCGAGATGAACTGCAGCGCGTATGGGCGCCACGTACGGAGGATCGGCGGCCTACCCATGCGGGTCGCTCGCGCTGGAAAAGTTGGTCGTCTTTGGCTGGCCGAGCAGGTGGGGTGATGCCGCTCGGCTCCGCCGTTATTAAGAACCCCCCCCCCCCCCATCCCACTCCGCTCGGCTAGCTGGAAGATCCGCGGCAAGCCGCGGGCTGGGCCAACTCCTCAGTCGGGTCAGACCTGCTAAGTCAGGATGGGCCGACCCGCCAGCCCATCGGGCTTGACGGGCCGAGCTCAATTCGCTTAAAAGTGAATAACTTCTTGACCGTGCGTCTGATCAATGCACCGTCTACGGCACTGGGACTTTTGTGACGAGGAGGTCCATTTTTGAAACTCTAAGTGAGTTTTGGACAACTTTGGAAAATGTCCATGTTTGGAACAAGCATAATTCGAACCGGGCCCCTAGAACGGAAAAGCCAATAACTCTCAGACCGGGCGTCCTATTGACGCGTCGTCTGTCGCGTTGGGTTTCTTTTGATGATATAGAACTTAGGGATACATCAACTCTAGACTATGTGATAGATGATGTGTCTACCCCTTTACTCGAGGAGTGGACCCTCCTGAAATCGAGTGTACTGTGTGCGGGAACCCTAGAACTGGCTGCGATTGAAACCACTACTGTACTGGGATCATCCATGGCTTCGACAGCGACAAATATTGTACTGGGATCCTCCATGGGTTCGACAGTGATGACTACTGTTCTTGTATCGTGTGTGGGTCTGATAGTTTGACATCTGTACTTGTATCCTATGGGGGTCCGACATAGTAGCTGGTCTTGTATCCTGTGTGGGTCCGACGGCTTAGCCGGTCATGTATCCTATACAGTTCCGACAGCTTAGATGAATCAATGACTACATCTGATCATCTCTGTTACTCTCGAGATAGATGGTCTTGTAACCTTTGTGGGTCCGACGGCTTAGCTGGTCTTGTATCCTGTGTGGGTCCTACAACTTAGATGATCCAGTGGCTACATCTGATCATCTATATCTCTCTACTATTATGTCCTACCTGTGTGAGATGATACATGCCTTTCAACCATTATCATCATGGTGATTTAATTTACTTCCATTGTGGAATTGGTTTGTGCTTAGGCTCGTGAGTTTGAGCTGGACTGAGTTTGGTAACATAGGTATATGTATGGGCATATACCTAAGTAGGGTTGGTTGATACTTTGTGGTTGTATCTTTCTTATCTCGTTTATCCTTTGTGGATTCTGGGAGACCTTCGGGGGTCTCGGGGTCCCTACTAAGTATCGTTATACTCACCCCTAAACTGGCTATGCACGCACCTCATTTTGTTGGATGCAGACGTCAGACAACATTGACGGAGGTAGAGAGGGCGCAAGTACTGGATGGTACCCGGAGGTGGACCACACGGCGAGACGGTACACAGAGTGGACCGACATATGTGGAGTGCTGAGGTGGACATCTGTACCTACCCTTCAGGTAGGATACTCAGCGGATGTTCTAGGCGTATCCCTTTTAGCTGTTGTCCCTTTTTCCAGTTGTACTTGCTTTCCGTTGTACTTGTACTTTACTGTTGGGATTGTATTTCCAACCCCTTTACTTTCTGCACTACTTTTTGTGTACATTTTTTACTTAGTGTTTAGTTCATGTTGCATAATCTGTTCTGTTTGTTTACTTTCATAAAGTAAATGCCTTCCCAGCTTAGGGATTTACGCCTTTGGTGCTAGTCGCAAGCCCCTGGCCTATGGAAGGCGGGTTTGGGGTAGTCACGGTACGGGTCCTTAGGACAGGTCGTGACAAATTGGTATTAGAGGAGTCTGTTCTACCGCAGAACTAAAAACTCTTATTCTTCTTTTCTGTGAAGCAATAGTGTTAAGAGTATTCAGTTTTGTTTTCAGTTCAGGGAGTCCAGTGTTGGTGCGGCCACCGACATATCCATACACTATGACCCTAACCTCTGATTTCTGACATAGTTCACAGAAACACTGATTGTGTGTGTCTTTCAAGATTTTCCTTTGTGGTCTCTTGAGTCAGCTCACCAGGTATAACTTATTGACGGTGGAGCACCTATTCCTTATTAGGATGACGCTGCGTAGAAAGCCATCTAGGGTTCCCGAGAGAGTACATGATGACGGTCCACCGAGCGACGAGCCTTCGGTGCAGGGCCCTCTTACTATGTTGGAACCTTCGTGTGGTGTACGAGCAGCACCATCACCTGTTGGCCAGCAGATGCCACCAGCTGCACTGGCGCACAGTGCACCCTGACCGAGAGCGTTGCACGAGTTCCAGCGGCAGAGGCCTCCGAGGTTTCGAGGCGAGAGAGATTCACAGGCAGTAGAGGACTAGATGGAGGTGATTACTGGAGTTTTATGCCTATTAGAGACTCTAGTAGAGCAGACATTGATCTTAACTACTAATCTTTAGCAGCGAGTGACCATGAGGATGGTCTGCATAATGATGAAGTTTCTTTACTTGGACCATTTTCTGACATGGTATCTTCGGGCAGTGTGCCAACTATATCAATGTTCATTGGTCAGCGGACACTACCGGCGGTACCAGTAGACGACACTTGTAGGCTTAGTGCCTTACATGTGTTTCAACACCGGATATCTCTCATGTTCAAAGGTGAGCCGGACCCACAGGCGGCTAAGGACTGGCATGAGGAGGTGGCTGAGAGTTTTCTAGAGCTTATGCAACTTCAACAGGATGGTGTGTCGGTAGTAGAGTAGTCATCAAGGCATACCGATCATTCTTGGTACTCGATGGATATGATTCGATCATTGTTTTAGAGCTTGGACCTTTGAGAGAGGTGTGTTTAAGGATATTCGATCCAACACTTTTTCCTCTATGCATTCCTCTTTATGTTAGGGTTCTAGAGAGAACCTTTGTGGTTGAATGTTCATTGGCTGAGCGGATATAGCCAGTGAATGTTAACAATTGGAAAGCATGAAACTAGCATCAGTCTTAGAGACTTGAGCGTGTAAAATGTTTCAAAAAGAGGAAGGGATAAGGATAGATGAATCTTCAGGTCAGTAGACATGGAAGCAGAGCCCGGAGAGCAGCATGAGGTGGTGAACATTTTGACATGATTACAACCACCTACCTTTGTACTCCACGCTAGGCTCATAGAGCTGGAGGGCAGGGGAAGAGAGTATCTGCACGCAGTCAAGGAGTGTGACCCAAGGGCTCTATGAATGATTTGAGGTACGGTCTATGTCTACTACTAGCTACCATATCAATAGACATAGGTACCAATAATTCCTTCCTTCCATGAATCTTGTCCCAGACCTAGAGTTTCCGGTTAAGCTGTTGAATTGACCCTCGCGTCTGGAGATAACTTTGGGAGGAGACTCAATAATTACACTTACGCTGATGGTGTGATCTGACCCTTGATGTGAGAGTTTCGGTTGGAATCTCTTGTTGGCATCATTGAGGCCTTAAAACGTTAATTTGGGTATGGAATGAGCAACCATAGTTCATACACAGGTTGACTGTATTAGACAAAAAGGTTGTGGTTTATCTACAATTTTGGGATGGGGTTTTTCTTGGTCATAGAAAACAAAAATCCAATCAGCACAGGATAGAATCATGCATAAGAGGGTGCAGTCGATCACTAAGGAGTCGGCCATATTTACCTTTGTGCTAGACTTCTCCAGAGTTACATCACCACTATTATCTTTGACGAAGAAGGGGAAACCCTTCGTATAGTCAAAGAGGCACTGCATGGGGATTTTGACTGTGAGACGTGACATGCTCAGATATCCTCAGGGCAGGCACCTGATGGTTTTTATGAAGGTGGGAAGCACATCATCCTATTTAGAGGACGTACTATGGTACCAGTTTCATTACATGAGGAGGTGTTGAGGAAGTTTCACACATCCCCTTTAGCGGTACATATAAGAGTGGCGAAGATGTATCAGGACCTCATAAAAAAGCACTGGTGGCCAGATATGAGGAAAGAAGTAGCAGATTTTGTCTCTTTATGCCTCACTTGTTTGCAAGTGAAGGTAGAGCACCAGGTACCAGTAGTCTTGGTACAACCCTTAGAGGTCCCAGAGTGGAAGTGGGATAGAATATCCATGGATTTTGTGACTGGACATCAACATACATCCAGAGGACACGGCTCTATCTGGATGATTGTCGAACGAATCACCAAGTCATCCCACTTCCTACCGATCAGAGAGCGGGGCTCATTAGAGAGATTGGGACACCTCTACGTTTAGGAGATCGTATGGATTCAAGGTGTGCCATCGACTATCATCTCCGATCAAGATTCTTGTTTCACTTTCCGTCTGTGGAAGAGACTACAGGATTCTTTTGGGACGTAACTTCGCTAGAGCACCGCCTTCCGTCCTCAGACGGATGGTTAGACTGATAGGACCATTCATACTCTTGAAGGCATGCACCGTGCATGTGTCCTCAACTTTGGTTATAGCTGGAAGGATCACTGACCCTTGGTGGAGTTTGCGTACAACAACAGTTATCACTCCACCATCAGGATGGCCCCTTACGAGGAACTGTACGGCCGACCTTGCAGATCACCTCTGTGATGGAATGACCCAGGGGAGTCAGCACTTGTAGGACAAGAGATTGTTCAGGCTATGACAGAGAAGGTGTAGATCATCCAGGAGCGGATAAAGACTGTACAGAGCAGACATAGGTCTTATGCTGATAGGAGACGGAGACCACTGGAGTTCGAGGATGGCGACCATGTCTTATTATGGGTCTCACCTCGACGAGGTCTACAAAGATTTGTCTGGGGCGACAAGTTATCTCTACACTTCATCGGGCCATTCCAGGTCCTCAGTAGAGTAGGTGATGTGTCTTACCGTCTGGCCCTTCCACCTCAGTTGCACCGGGTGCATGCCGTCTTCCATGTATCTTAGCTGAGGAGATACATGCACGACCTGTCCCACACCATCAGCCATGGGGAGCAGGACATTGACGACGGGGCAACATTCACAGAGGTCCTGGTGGAGATCGAGGATCGACAGGAGTGGTTCCTATGTGGACAATCGATTCTTCTAGTGTGCATTCACTGGCAGCATGAGAACCTCCAGGAGAGCACATGGGAGTGGGAGGCTCAGATGCATGCTCAGTACCCCAATTTGTTTCCCTAGTGTGTGTTGTAGATTTATGGGGATGCAAATCCCTAAGGTGGGGGTAATGTAAAGACCCAGAAATTTCAAGGAAATTTTTTTCATAAATTATTTGAATTTTACAAGTCCGAAGTTTTTTACGGTGCCTGATTCCGAGGCCCGGTGTGCCTGGAATCAATTTCGGAAGTTTTGTTCAGATACGTTTAGTAAACGTACTTGCGAGTTTTTCTATCTTTTAAACCGGTGCTCAGAATTGGAATCTGAGAGCACTGATGAACTCTCAGCACCGGTATTCGCTTAAGGAAACCATTACTGCAGTTGTTTTTGGTCGAGAGTATAAGTTATAATTTTGGGATTTGTAGCGAAATAAATAAAATTGTTATATTGTAAAATTTTATTTAAGAGGTGGTTATTTCCACCATAGGGAAGTTGGGGTGGGGCCCACAAACCACATAACCTCCCATGAGAGGATAATGTGTGGTGGGGCGCACATGAGTCCCTAACTCTTCAACTTTCCCTTTAACCCTTGAAACCCCATTTTTAACTATTCACATTCCACACCCCTCGTTTATTTTGGTGGAGTCTATTCATCTCCCTTCCCATCAATTGTAGCAACTCATATAATTAATGCCTTCTTTAATTAATTTGTATGTTTGAATTAATTTGAATTACTTGTAAATGTTATTATATTGGGAGATCCTTTTTATAATATTGTCTTGGAAAATATTTTGGGGTGGATCCTTTGGAGAATTAGAGGAAATCTTCTACCTTCCAACCGAGAACTGCCGAATAATGTTGAATCTGACTTAGATCTTCGTCCAAGAAACAAGAGGAGGAGCCCCCGGCAAGGAACGTCGGTTACGCTTCCTCCTCGGGAACATCCCGACGTCAATGGAATCGACGTCTGTCTTCCGCGACGCCCGACCTTCGTAATGATCGTCTTCCGCGGCTCGTCATCGTGAAACATTCTTGAGATCAAGGTAGGGGAAATTTGGAATATTTATTTATTTATACATGTGTATTATACCTTGTAACTAGGCATTGATTTTGGATGGCGGTGTTTTAGTTGTTATCATCTAACGCAGAGGGCGCGGGCCGAACAAACATGGCCCGATGACCCTTAGTTAAATCTTGCTTATGTTGGTGCCGGAGGAAGGAGGCCACGATATGGAAGGAGTGGCGATGATCGGAGGCACCCGTGGCAATGATGGTCGTGCGCCAGCCGCTTGGAGGAACACTGCGGCCCCCAATCGTGAGCCGCTCGGGCTGAAGAACCGGTCGACCATAGCCGGCCGGGTTGGTGAACCGTGGCACCCGTAGGTGCCGTACAGAGGAGGAGCACCCCGAATCTACAGGCCGCCTGCTGGATGGACTGGCCGGTCGTAGCAGGCCTGGCTGGAGAACTACGGTGCCCCCTTGGCTCTGCGCTGCGCAGAACCGTGACCCGCGCTTGGCGGGCCGCTCCGACGGGCGAGCCGGCCGGCTCGTCAACAAGCCGGGTGAGATGAACCGCTGCGCGTATGGGCGCCGCGTGCGGAGGATCAGCGGCATGCTCATGCGACCCTCTCACACCAGAAAAGCTGTCCAGCTTCGGCCGGCTGGGCAGGAGGGGCGGCGCCGCTCAGCTCCACCATTATGAAGACCCCCCCCCCCCCCCCCCCCGCTCCGCTCGGCTAGCTGGACGAGCCGCGGCCAACCATGGTACGAGCCTCATCCCACCGGTCCAGGCCGTGCCCCGCTGGGCTGGACCCACTGAGTCAGGATGGGCCGACCCACTAGCCCACCGAGCTTGACGAGTCGAGCCCATTTCGCTTAAAAGTGAATAACTTCTTGACCGTTCGTCCGATCGACGCACCGTCTGTGGCACTGGGACTCCTGTGATGAGGCGGTCCTTTTTTGATACTCTAAATGAGTTTTGAACAACTTTGTAAAATGGATAGGTTTGGAACGAGCATAATTCCAACCGAGCCCCTAGAATGGAAAAACAAATAACTCTCGGACCGGGCGTCCGATTGATGTGTCGTCTATCACGTTGGGTTTCTTTGGATGATATGGAACTTTGGGATACATCAACTATGGACTACATGATATTTCATGTATAAAACCCTTTACTCGAGGAGCGGACCCTCCCGGAATCGAGCGTGCTGTGTGTGGGAACCCTAGAGTTGGCTGTGATTGTGACGACTACTGTACTGGGATCCTCTGTGGGTTCGACAGTGACAACTACTATACTAGGATCCTTCGTGGGTTTGATAGAAATGAATACTATTCTTATATCCTGTGTGAGTTCGGCAGTTTGACCTCTGTACTTGTATCCTGTGTGGGTTCGACATAGTATCTGGTCTTGTATCCTGTGTGGGTCTGACAGCTTAACTGGTCTCATATCCTGTGTGGATCTGACAGCTTAGATGAATCAGTGACTACATATGATCATCTTTATTACTCTCTAGATAGCTGGTCTTGTATCCTATGTGTGTCCGACAGCTTAGCTGGTCTTGTATCCTGTGTGGGTCTGACAACTTGGATGATTCAGTGGCTACATCTAATCATCTATATCTCTCTACTATTGTGGCATACTTGTGTGAGCTGATACAAGTCTTTCAACCATTATCATCGTGGTGATTGAATTTACTTCCTTTGTGGAATTGGTTTGTTCTTGGGCTCGTGAGTTGGAGTCGGACTGATTTTGGTAACTTAGGTATATGTATGGGTATATACCTAAGTAGGGTTGGTTGATACTTTGTGGTTGTGTCTTTATTCTATGGTTTATCCTTTGTGGATTCTGGGAGACCTTAGGGGGTCTCGGGGTCCCTACTGAGTATCGTTATACTCACACCTACACGGGCTATACTCGCACCCCGTTGTGTTGGATGCAGACTTCGGACCACATTGATGGAGGCAGAGAGTGAGCTAGGACCGGACAGTACCCGAAGGTGGACCACACGACGAGACGGTGCACAGAGCGGACCGATAGACGTGGATTACTGAGGTAGACATCTTTACCTACACTTCGGGTAGGATACTCAGCAGACATTCTAGGAGGTGCCCTTTTTAGCTATTGTCCATTTTTCCAGTTATACTTCTTTTCCGTTGTATTTGTACTTTACTGTTGGGCTTGTATTTCTTGCCCCTTTACTTTCAGCACTACTTTTTGTGTACAGTTTTCTCTTAGTGTTTACATCTTGTTGTGTATTCTTTTGTGTTTGTTTACTTTCATAAAGTAAATGCCTTCCCAACTTAGGGATTTATGCCTTTGGTGCTAGTTTCTAGCCCCTGGCCTATGGATGGTGGGCTTGGGATATTCACGACACGGGTCCCGAGGACGGGTCATGACAACCCGCTCTTTATCGCGTTTTGTTAGTTTAATTTTAAATTGAATTCTTAAAATTTTGTAACTTAAATTTCATAAAATATATTAAATATTTGGATTCATTTTTTTTATTTTTTTAATTATTCCACTTTCATTTACATTCATAAATAATAGTAAAAAGAATAAAAAATGTTTTTGGTGAAGATTAAAATAGGTTTACCTGGGGGTTAAACCAAGAGATTAGTGTTTGTTTTCCAATTAAAATTTAATAAATAATATGTTATGAACATATTTTTACCTTATACTATACCTAATTCTAAAATATTTCTATTTAGAATCATTTTTAATAATAATGACAATATAATATTTTAATCTTTTAAGAAATCTCAAGTGTTTCCTCCCCTCACTTTATAAATGGACACCCCTACCCTATAATATTTACAAAATTTTGATCCATTTATCTTGAAAATACCCAAAATAAATATCTTCCCAATATCCTTATCCATGTTATAGAGGTATTTTTCTTCCTAAAAGACCAACCCTAGCTTCCTTAATAGGATATATCTGGGGGTTCTTTCAAAGAAGAGGTAATCGCTTTTACAGAAAACTTTATTTTAACTTATTATTTTACCATATATTAATATATGTTATTTATCATAAAATAATAACTTATGTTTTAAAAATATATTTAAATTTTATTATTATTATTTAACCACCATTATCCATCCTCTTTTCCATTAAATGGGAAGTAAAATATTCCTTGGGTTTAAATGTGGACTATCACCTCCACGTAGAAATACAATTCATCTTCCATCACAATATTTCATGAATAGTTATTTTTATGGTTTTAATTCATATATATGGTATTTATAGTTTTTATTCTAGATTTATAATATCATATATACCTTATTACTTTCCAATCCATTGAAAAATGATAACGTCGTTCCTGTGTACATGTGGATTACCACTTCCACCAAGAGACGTGATTCATTTTTTCATTTTTGTTTTAAATGGATGGTAATAAGGATAAAGTTAGTAAATATATATTATATAATAAGGATTATAGAAAGGTGAATTATTAATTACCTTTCTTTCATTCCATAATTCAAAAAGTGAAAACAAATTTCATGCGTACGTACGTCTTACTGTATCCATGAATGGTGTAATTACTTTTTTCTATATCGATATTTTATGTATGATTATAAGTATATAAAATGACTATATGTGATATTTATATCACTATTAATATTTTGGATAAGATGGAACCTTGATCAAAGTACAAGGAAAAAGACTACCAAACCAAAACATATATGAAAAATAAAGTTGTTATAACCAGGAAAAGTGATTATAATTAATATTTGTAAATAAATAGGTGATAAACAGTTATAAGTAAATCATATATGGTATGATATATATGAGTATGGGATTTTAATAGAATTATAATAAATCTATATTTATTATTAAATATTTTCTAACACATATGAAGGAATTCTGACCTGAGGTAAGGGTTAATTTCCCAATCTTATCATTATTTTCTATTGTTTATGTTTGTGTCTCTACTGTGCGAATTATTTGATATTTATATATCAGACTAAATATATTTTAAACTCATATATTTATTTATATAAATTAAAAAAAATTATTTTCCACTCTTTAGGTTCTCAAGATACCGAAATATTGTTTTAAGAAAATCAACATTGTTTTTCAACTCCCTTAGGAATATTTCTATTTTGTGACTATAGTTTGCATAAAATGTTATAAAGCATGAAATTAATATAAGAAAATTACTTAAAAAAGATATTTTAACCCATGTTTTAATTTTTAAAAAATGGTTTAATAGAAATATTCATATCATTTTCCAAACAAGGTACTTTTTACTTTTTACCCAAAATTTGAAAGGAATCCCTGCTTTAATGTACACATCATGAAAAAGATTTTAAACCTTCATTAACACCTAATTATTTGAATAATGCTTTACATTTTTCAAATTTTCCTTTTAAATAAAATTTTTTACTTAATATTTGGAAATTTTTTTATTTTTAATAAGTGATTTCAAAGTGAAAATCATATTTTCTTCAAAAAAATTTCCAGTGATATTTTTAAAGTGCTTTCATATATTTTAATATATATTTATGAATCTCATGATTTAAATTAGATATACTCTAATGATAAAATTCAACATAATTCTCTAGATGGTTTTTGATCAGTTTTGCTGAGGAAAGTATTGACATTTTGTATGCTAGTTCTTCCAAGTAGACAACTACTACTTTTAAAGGCATGTTGATGAATTTGTACTATTTATTCACATGATCAGTGCATTATAATTATTATTTTATGGGTGGGAAAAGGATTTATATATCCCTTAAATTCAATATTAGGTCTCACAATACAAAATATGTTGGTTATTTGGCCAAGTCCTTTCCCATTTATATATATGTCTTCACACAATACCTCGATGGTAAGTTTAAGATGTCTGGAATTTTTTGTTCCATAATTATGAAATCAGTTATTTATGTCCATGGGTTTATTTGAATTGTTATTTTATCCATTTATGAGTACAAATCTCATGTTATTGTTTATATGGAATTACTTGATCATCAATTATTTCTACCATATTATTTATGCCTTATTTTTTCCATATTAGATTCCATTGTAAGAAAACCCTTATTAAGAATATGGTCTCACCCATTTTTTATGTTTCCTTTATGTAAGATTACTGGAAGAGTAATATTATTGATATTTAATGATGTACTAGATGAAATAATTATGATCTAAAAGAAAATTCTATATTCAATTTTATTCCTTCAAATATAATGTCATATTTAAGCACGTATCTAGTTTTCCAAGACAACTAAACTATTATATCCTTTGGGATGCGATCATTTTTATATAATACAAATTTAATAAAGTAACCACTAAATATTGGATACTAGGGTTGGGGTATTTAAAAATAGTATGGATATTAGGTGATATCCCAAGAATAATTTTAAAAATCTACTCATATAAAATATTACGTGGGTAGATTCCAAACCTATTAGTTTGCCTTATAGGAGGCTGAATCCCATCTTAATGGAGGTAGTGAAGAAAAAAAGTCTATTAGAATCATGGATCATCTACCCAATTTAAGATTCACAATGGGTTATCCTGATTAATATAATACCCAAGAAAACCTTCCTAACCATTATAAGGAATGAAAAGAATAAATTAATCCCTATGAGAATAAAAAATAGTTGGAGAGTGTATATAGACTATAAGAAATTAAATCATGTCACTTGGAAATATTATACCATCATTCCCTTAATTGACTATATTTTAGAAATATTGGCATATAGAACTTATTATATCTTTTTTATTAGATTTTCAGGTTATTTCTAAGTTCCCATTTCTCTATAAGACCAATTTAAGACCACATTTACATATCCCTTTAGAACCATTTCCTATTGGAGGATGCCATTTTGATTATGTATTTCTCTATTTAAATTTTATAGGTGCATGGTAGGTATATTCTCATACCACATTTAGGATTTCATATATTTATTATTGTAAAAGTTCATATTTTTTGGGAATTATGTTTAACATTATTAATAAAATATTTAAAAAGTATTGAAAACTTTATTTGAAAAAAAACATTTTGTGAATTTTGAAAATGTTAATTTCAGAATGGAGAGAGGAATTTTAATTAGTCACATCATTTAAAAAATAATTGGTGTAGATAGATGAAAAGTTGAATTAATTATTTCATTTCTTTACCCAACATGTGTAAAACATGTTAGATCATTTTTTGGATATAAAAGATTATAAACATGGTTTTAGAATATAGAATTTGTTGGACCACCTTGTTTAGAGATGCATATGACTTTGGTAGAATATGATAAAAAAGCATTTTTATATGAATATTAAAAAATTAAAGAAAATACCTCAGAAATTTGTTAAATTTTTTAGATTTTTCTGAAGTTTAAGGGAGATATTTTATAGGGCCTTTCCCAATGTCAATTGTAAATTCTTATATTCTACTCGTAGTGGACTATGTTTTAAAATTGGTGTAATCCAAAGCCACCAAAACTGATGATGCTCAAGTTATATGTGACTTTATCAGGGATTACATATTTTATTGGTTTTTAGTTCCCATATCCATCATCAATGGTCATGGTTTTCTCTTTTGAAATAGTATAATAGAGGCTTTACTGAGAAAGTATCGGGCACATCATAAAACATTTACAGCCTTTTATCATCAAACCTATGGTCAATATGAAGTGCGTAGTAGGGAAATAAAAGGAATTGTGGAGAATACTTTCAAGACAGAAAAAGATTATAGACAAAGGTTTTACTACACCTTATGGTCATATAGGTTAGCCTACAACCCCCCCCCCCCATAGGAATGAACCCATATAGGTTGATTTATGGTAAAAGTTATCACTTTCCTATGAAATTAGAACACAAAGCACGTTGGCCTGAGAAAGAGAGATGAATATAGATATTGAAAGTGCTAGAAAAGATAATAGATTTCAAACATAAGAATATGAATAAATTATATTAAAGGACTTTAAAATTTTAAAATTTAAAATTTTACAAAGAAAGACCAAGGGTGGATCATGAAATTTTTATCCAACTAAGATCCTTCCATTTTAAAGACATTTTTTTATCATACCACTCAAGACTCATGCTCATGCTAGGTAACAACCACCCCATATAGGATGGCTCCTAGACAATTAATCATGTATATCATTATTTTTATTCATGCTATAAATGAATTAGATTAAGAACCATTAATTATTATTGGACTTAGACTGAATAAATCATATTGGAATTTTCCACAAGATCCAACTAAGGATATCACACTCATCTAACCAATTTATCAATGAAATTCCATCACGTTTCACCTCAACTTAATATTTAATTTCTTGTTCTGATTTCATTTTAAATATTCTTACATGATAAACCAAATTTAATTCATTAAGAACACTATTACATTTATATATGTGGGAGGGAATCTTATAGTTTATTACTTTTCAAAAAAAATTATTATCCAATTTTTGTGTCTTTTTTAACTTTTTGTCTATATAATTTATTTTTTTCATTTTTGATATGATTTTGAGACCCATTAACTTAATTTTAATTCCATTTATAACTTTAAATAAATTCAAATATTGATAAATTTATTTGAACCATCAACTCAACTTAGATGAAAACAGTTTCTTCTCAACTCTCCAATCATTCGAAATATGCATCACATTTGTAGCTACCACAATATAAGAATTTTGGGGTGGAATATCATTGAAATAAATAATCTTAATATTAAAATTCCATTCCAAATCAACATAATGTGCATCTAAACAAATATATCATTCACTAAAAGAAATAGTTTCCAAGTCACATATATGACAAATTCATCCATGAATGTTTTTCAATTATCCTTTGATATTTTTATTATTTTATAAAATAACATTTCCAAACATAAATTTTTGTTGTATGATGAGAAATAAATTTCAAATCATGATTCAAATATTTATAAGAACTTCTTACCCCATCATATTCTACATAATAAAAATTAATATCATATTTTATGATTAATATGAAAACTAAAGCTCAAAAAATATTTTGATCCATCTTTCATATTTTCAATTTTCCTTGATGATGAATTATCATTTAAAAAATATTTCATTTATTCATTCCTCTGATACCATCATATTTTTACATATATAACATTATTAAATAGGTTTCATACTTATTTTCATATTCCAAATAAATTTCTATACTCCTTTACATTTAGCACATGGATTCCCAGAACTCCTAGAACCTTGACTATAAAAAACTATATATATGAATTATTGTTTCTTTATTTTATAGGATATTATTAATTTTATATAATACAAATTTGAAATTATGCTTTAGAATCATGTATAATTTGAACATATTTTTGTTTAAATATTGAAGGTGAATGGGTTTTTTAAAATTCAATGTCATCTTTGATATTTTTTATCAACTTCTAAATTTTCCTCAGTATCAACATCATAGATGGATATCCTTTCAATTTTTCAAGTCAAATATTATTAAAGGATAAAAAATAGAAATACATAATATTAAATGAAAATCACTTTCACTTCACAATTCCAACTACATAGTTTTTAAGTAGTTTAAATTGTGTTATAATATTTAGAAAAATGTAGAATAATTTCAATTTGATAAAAAAATACTCTTTTTATTGATTATGTTAAATTAATAAAAAATAAATAAAATTGATATGGAATAAAATAATAATTCAAAATATTAATCATACTTTAACCAAATAAAATCACTTCAACTAAAAATATTTAGAGTAGAAACAGTTATAAATAGAATGGTACTCCAAACTGGTAGAGGAGTGAATGAAATAAGTCTAAAAATTCTCTCTAAATAATCAAACATGCCAAATAGAAAACCAAAAAAATTATTTTGACTAAATTATATATTAAAAAAGGTGTCTAAGTAAATAAAAATTGATATTAAGATAGATCAAATAACATACACAGTAACATAAATAAATTAATTGTCATATAATAAAAAATGGCAAAATCTAACCAACAATTTGAACTTAGAATTTAGATTTATTGGAATATTGAATCACATGACACAGAAACCCTAAGATTGAATATGGTAAATGAATAGAATTAGGGTTAGAAAATAAAATTAAAACAAATGGAGGAGAGTAAAAAAGATGATTGAATATGATTTGATTAATATTTGTGAGTGGACTGACTATTAATGTTGGTTATCTTACACAGTGAATGAACCTGAACCTAATTAGAGAACATGTCAAAGAAAGAAAATAATGTAAGTGAGGAGAAGTGCATACATGATAGTTATAGAAGGAGAAAATAGATGAAATGAAAAAAACCTACCCACATAAGAGAGACTAGTGGATATATGGTACTGGTGATGTGGAGATTCGTCATTGATAATGTAGATCAATAATGTCATTAATGTGGAGTAGTGTGTCTCAGTCATCCATGTTAGGTTAGTCATACAATAGAGATAATGGTGTAGTGGTCACACACACACACTCTCTCTCTCTTTTGATACTTTTATTACAGGTCTATATATTCTCCATCCCCAATCTCTAGTAATTAATATATACATCTTATTTGTTTTTATAAAAAATGTTCATATATTTTTTTCTTCTTCTTATTTTTTTCTTCATACCGCTGTTTTGGGTGAGTGGTATGGGTGGTTGGGAGAGGGTAGGCCAAAATGGAATTTTTTTTTAAATATACACCAATATTTGGGATAGGTTATGGAATTTTGGAGAAATCCATAAAGTTTAAGGGTTTTTAAAACCTGATCTATTTATGTCTAATTAAAAACATGATCATTTTCTAAGACTGGTCCGGTTCAAAAATTGTGGGCTAGCTCGAAAATCCCATGATCTGTTGGTCCATTAAGTACCCATAATGTTAATAAATGAAACCAGAAGAAATAGTGATTATGGAATGAATATAGAAAAGGTCCTTAAAGAATTAAATAATTAATGTAATTGTATTATTAAATATATTAAAAGATATATACACAAATTTACGTCTCATTGTAATGGATTTTATTGAAAACCTAGTGTTAAAATTCCCATTTCAAAATATTTTTAATTCATATTCATGTTCTCTAAAATGTATCAAGAGTATTATTATTCGTACATAAAAAAATTTAAAGTTCATTTTAAATAATTTTTTTTTCTTTATTAATATTTAAAATGGAATTATTTTAATATTTTCAATATGGGTCAATTTTGAATCCCTTTACCAAAGTTCAAAATATTTTTTTAACATTTACTGCACAACCACCTTTTACCACCATCATAGCCATTATTTTTTATAATGATTCCTCTATAAATTTTCATGATTTTTAAAACGAATATTTTATTACCATTCTTCTAGTAATTTTCATTTTTAAGATATTTCAAATGAAAAAAATGACATTTCACCTTATTTTACATGTAAATAGCATGCTTTTTACTTATGGGTTCATATTATTTTTTCCGAATAAATTTCTTATTAATTGAAAACTTTCTTTTGTTAAGAATGTTTTTTTATCATGTGAGAAATACTTTCTTGAAATTTTGTTAAGAAAATTTATTATGAAATTTCTGTATGAAATATTTTCTTTATAGTTACTAGAAAAATTTTATAATTCTAGGATGTTTCCTTAACTTCGTTAAGAATATTTTTAAAAAATTAGATAATACTAAGATAATACAAAATTTTTTAACATCATGAAAATCTAATGATCTAAGAATTTATACAAAGGTAGAGATATACTTTCTTATCAAATAAATTTCACCAGAAAAATATTCTTAACAAAGAGTTGTAAAAAACTATCTCATTATAAGATGATAATTTTCTATATTGGAAAATTTTTAGAATGTCACAAGATGAACCAAATATAGATTATTGTAAAAATATGATCAGAAGAAAAAAAATAAGTGTTTGTTACTATGATTGTGGGTCTTTATAAAATAAGAAACAATTAAAAATATAGAGTATTCAATGAAATTAGATAACACATTCCAAGTCTTATTTATGTTAATTAAAAGTCTGAAATCAGAATGAGAAATTCAAGTAGTACACCAGACAATGAAAGTTTCATTTGACTAAAGTCTTTAGAAACACCAACAATTTAGTCAACCATATTCAATAGTTTAATAAAACATACATAGTAATGATAAAGTCTCCAAACATATAGTTTTTATAGTGATGAAGTGGAAATGTTTTTTTTTTGCATGATAGATGAAGTTTAAAGTTATGAATTTATAAACTTGAACAACAAAATGAAGTGTATCGGATGAAAATCCAATGAAAAATGATACATTGGATAATAAATCGTCGTTAAAATATTCATTTGATGAACTTTTTAGAGAAATTTGTTTTTATAAAAGATTGTTCTAAGGAAGAAAGACTTGATAGAGTCATCAGACATTATAGGCTAGGTGAAGAAGGCCAGAAAAACGTTTTACTAGATGGAAAATATTCCAAATTTTGCATTAGAAGAACTTATTACAAATGAAAATTTTCAATAGAGATTGGAATAGCTTTATAAATCCAAAAATTGATGGTGTAATGATTTTCTTTCAAGTGGTTCTTTATCTAGACAAATTCATGGAATTTTAAGTGAGTTCCTTTACATCTAAAGCTAAGGAATTTTGAATAAAGATTGGTTTCTAGAGAAATCATATAGCTTAAATAATTTTTTTTGAATATTCTTGAAACGTATAGAGGCATCAAGAAAATTTCATTTAATATGGAATGATTAATTTTGGAATTAGTTTGATCATAAAAATGAAATTTAGTTCTCGCTAATTCTTTCCTTGAATCACCTATATAAAGGGGGTGTGAAAGTATGTTATACATGTCAATGATCACTTGTATGAAAATATAACACTTTGAATACTTTGAGATAGAATGTGTTTACAAATAATGTTATATTTATTATGAATAAAAGTGTCAGTCTACATTTTCAGTAGAATCATTAGACATGGTTTTTCAATTCAAGAAAACTGGATAGGTAAAACCAGATGGATTTTCTGAATAGATGTTTAAGGTACATTGGTTTTGGTAATTGGATTGTAATCAAGTTATAAATCAAGAATAGTCTTAGTTTGTTGTATTTGGTTGACTATCACTAGACATATAAAAAGGGAACAATATATAAACATTTTCAGTTATATAAATCTAGATAAATGTTTTCAAACCACATGGGAGAAAATTTACTAAGTTTTACAAATTTTTTATGATGTAATTTTATAAGAAAAAATTTTTAAGCTGACATGATTCAGTATAATCATACCTATGAGGATATAGAAGGAATCTAATAACATTTGGATCAATGTTATATCCAATTTTTCTAATAGCTAATTTCCATAAACCGATGACAGTTTCCTTGGTAAGGATATAGGCTCTCACATTAAGGCCAAATCATGAAATATTATATTCATTGATTACTTTCTTATCATTACATACTTGTGATATCATTATAAAATATTGATAAGGAAAATAACTTGAAAAATTTCATGGGGTTAAATTTTATAAATCATGAAATTTGTACAAATTCATCACTAATTCACCTCAAGTGGTTCCACAGTCCTATGGAACTTCAAGTGCTATTATATTAATGGTTCCTTATTTGATTCTTATAATAGAAAATATGAATTTAGTTAATAGTATAGGTATTTTACCTTTTATGGTAAAAACTATCATGTTTTAAAAAATATAATGGTACCATATCTTCTTTCTCATGGCTTGGAGGTTATTAAAGTAACAACATTCCATTTTCCACTCATTCAGAAAGATACTCCAATGGAATTTTCTAAAAAAAAGAAATATTATGGTAGATGGGAAATCCATAAATAATATTATTATCTTGTTATAAGAAAATGTATTCATGAAGGTTATGGGTCTCAAAATAGAAAAAAAAACTTGTGATAAACTTGATAGTATTTTCGGGGGAAACACCAAAGTTAAGGATTAAAAGCCATAAATCTGGCATAACAAATTTGAAGATATCATAATTGAATATGAATAAATTTTTGATGAACACTTAACTAGAGTTAACGAAGTTTTTTTCAACATCATTGGATTCAATGATTTCTGGTAAGATTATACAATTGTGAAGAAACTCGTTATAAACATTCCAAATTGGTTTGATTCCAAAATCTATTCATTAAAATATAAAGATGATTTACCTATTGATGAATTAAATTACCTTCTTATAGCTTATACGATGAGGAAATATCTAAAATTTAAAAATAAAATCAAAGATGAAATCGATTTTTAATCTATGAGATATTTAAAATTACAAGACATTGAGATTATTGACCATAGTGATTCGGAATATAAATGAGATGATGAGATGAATAAAAATATCATGTATCTTATATCATAAAATTAAATATGGGGTAGATGAAGGTGTAGAGGTAAAATCACAGTAAATTTTATCGATTGTAGGGTAATTGGGAATTTTTCAATAAATTGTACAAAGAATAAAGTTGGAGATATGAAGGAAATTATGAAGAAAATTATCATTTGAAAAATTTGAGAAAAACTTCCAAGGAAGATAAATATTCCACCGTCATTAAGAAGAAATTCATATTAAATAAAATAAGTATGCTAAGTTAGAAAGTTGAGTATAAATATCCTAATAACAATTCATCAAAAGATAAGAGTTATGATAATATTATAAATTTCTTTTCTGATGCTAAAAACAAGAATGATATACCCATCAGTGAAAAATAATAATGTAATGAAACTTACATGGAATTTCAACTGAGATCAGAACTCATTGCTTATTAGGAGAAAAATATGAAACTAAATAAAGACATAAAAATAATAAATAAACTAGAAATAATAATAAATTAATTAAATATGTACTTAAATAGGAATATGAATACATCTATGAGATTATAAATCCCAAACTAAGATTAGCTAAACTAGAAAATATAGTGGAAGATTTTAGTAAGCAACTTTCTACTAAGGAAGATGAGGTTTATAAAACTCAATAAATATTTATTAAAATTGAAAGCACCTTAAAAATATGATAAGTAACATCAACAAGACTTCATATATAAAGGATGAATCATCTAAATGTGATGATATAACTCATTATATAAATAAGGTGAAATCTTTACTGACTAAATGTAAAATTTTATATAATTTTACTAACCATGAATATGATGGAAAAAATGTTGTAAAATCCTATATTGAGAATGTGTGTGGAAAATTTACCAGAAAAACTAATATTGAAAATAACCTCTATAAGAAATTTATTTCATGACTGGTAGAAGAAAAAATAGAAAGATGTTTTGAACCTCAATAAACTATCTATAGAGAAAAATCATACTTTTATAGATGATCCAGATTGGATAGCTTTTTTGGATCTATGGAATTTATGGTCCCAAATAATAAACCTATTGGTGAAATATATTTCTTACAAAAAATAGATATTAACATAGGGGAAGAAACATTGGGAGAAAAGTGAGAAACCTTCCTAAGCTTCTAGAACAAAGAAATGAAAAATCTTATGTTCTTAGAAAATTTCCAATGAAAATAAGATAGTTTTCCTAGATAAGTATATAGAAGATGTCACCAACTAGGTCACTTTGATAAATAATCATTAACAACTCTTTTGGGAAAAAAACGTTTTTCTAGAAAAGAAAAGGAGGTTAGAAAGAAGAAAGTGGATGAAATATATTTTATTGTTAATAAATCTCTGAAAGTAATAAAAATGATAAAATCAGGGAATATTGATAGTTATTATTACTCACACATGAAAAGTGACTTAATAATCTTGGAAGATATCATAAATAGTGAAGGGGAAGTAGTTACTTTTTTCAAAAATAGTTCTTTAAAAACAATATGAATAGGAACTACATATATTGATGCTTGTAAACTAAAATATATGGAATTTATTTATGTTGATGATCTCAAACATATCCTACTGAGTGTAAGAATTTTTTTTTTGATAATGATGAGGAAGTTATTTTCAAAAAATATTCATTTATCATAAGAGGTGTGGAATATGGAAGATTCATTACCATATGAGAAATAATCATTATAAATCTCTTTAAGACTAAATGACTTTATAACTTTTGTTACTTCAGTGATGAAGATGAATATAATTTTTGGTATCGAAGACTTGGTCATCGTAGCCAAAAAATTATAAACACAATTTCTAAATAATATCCAATAATAAACATACGACAATTGATGGATAAATATTATGTTATTTTTATAACTTTCTAGAGAGGGGATATGGATGGAAAATTGCATAATAATGTTAAAATTCAATCTATTAGACCACTTAAACTTATACATTCTGAATTTGTTGAGATGGTGAGACGTTAGTCAATAAATGTTTATTTACACTTTATCACTTTTATTTATAATTTCACTTAGAAGACCAAAATTATGTTTATAAAGCATAAATCATAGCCTCTATAAATGATCATATTTTTAGATGGGATATTGAAAGAGAAATGGTTATTTGTAAACTAAAGATATGAACTGACAATGGAATGAAGTACACATGAAATTATTTCAAATAATATTTAAAGAAGCATGGAATCAAACATCAATATATTAGTTCATACACCATTCCACAAACTAGAGTGTAACAAATGAAGAACATAATTTGATTAGAAATGGGAATAATTATACTAGATGAGTACATGTTATAAACGTTTCTAGAGAGGAGTTGTTAGTATTACTGTACATGTACACAACATATGTTTTTTTGTTGGAATCCAACATGAATTCCTAAAAAATCTAGTATGAAAAAACATCAGTGAAATATTTCAATGTTTTTTAAAGTACCTTATTTATTAAGACCCAAAATAAATATATTTGAATATTTTTTGAAAAAATATCAAGAATTAATTTTTATGGTATATTCATCCAAAAAAAATAAGGTATAAATTTTTGGAACAAATTTTTACAAAATTTGGTGGATTCTTATGAACTGAAAGTTATTAAAAATATAAATATCTTAAGAAAGATTTTTGGAAATGTCTTTAAAGAGAAATTTATTTTTTCCATTGATAAGGAAAAAATTGAATATCAAAGTCATCCAAAAAAGGTGATTAAATATTAAAAATAATTATCTGGTGAGGGAACTAAAAAAGAAAAAAACATTGAAAATTTTTACTCTATAAAAACATTTTGAATCTAATAAAATTATTGTAAATCAGTAATATCTAGTTCAAAATAAAATTATGTTGAGAATAAGAAATCAGACGTCACATATCTCACAATTTGAATTAGAATCAGTTACATAGGTATTTGAAAATAAATAATGGGTTGATGTTAATAGTGACTAGTTTGACCAGATAGAGAAGAATGAAACCTGGGAACTTGTTCCATGAACACTAGGAAAATATATTATTGAGATAAAATGTTTTTATAGAAACAATATGAATGAATATGGGGATGTTTCAAGAAACAAAGAATAAAATTTTTTAATGGATATTCAGAAGTGGATGGAGCGTAATTTGAAGAAACATTTTCCCCTATTGCAATATTGGAAATTATAATAATGTTCTTGGTAGTGTATGCATATCATTTTTATAAATTTTATCAAATGCGTGTAAATTCATCTTTTCAAAATTATGAAATTGATGAAGAAGTTTACATTAAGAATCATTGCGGTTTATTACTTGAAACTATTAAACAATGGTCAGTGAGTTGAATAAATATTTGTATGGATTAAAACAAGATCCATCATCCTAGTAGTAAATCATTTATATTTTTTGAAAGAAAAATTTTCTAAAGGAGAAGTTCAAAACAACTTATATGAAAATGAGATGAACTCAGGTACCCTGATTTTTACTATATTTTTCGATAAAATAATTTTTTAGGGGATAAAGATAAAGCATGTAATGAATTTTATAATGAAGTAAATAAAAAATTGAAATGTCAATGCTTGAAGAATTAAATTTCTTTCTGGGGTTACAATTTTAACAAAGGGAAATATAAATTTTCCATTCGTAATAAAATTATGTCAAGTAGTTGTTAGTAAAAAATGGCATGGTAGATTCCAAATAATTTTCTACTCTTATTTTATTTAGCATAAATATGACTAAAGATGACGCCAAGAAAAGTGTGAACAATATTTTTTAAAAAAATTATTATTAGTTTTCTCTATCTTACATATTTAAGGATCAATAATGTTTATGAAATTATTTTTCATGAATGGTTTTAAAGTGGTCCAAAATAATCTTATATGATTGAAATAAAAAAGAATACATGTCAAAAAAATATTTTGTTATGGGTTATCTCATAAAATAATTAGTGGTATAAACTTTCATGGATACAAAAATACTGATTTTAATAGAGATTACAATGATATAAAATCAATATAAGGTTGAATTATTTTATGGGGGAGAATTTTGAGTAAGTTTTTCTAGTAAGAAACAGAGTTCAACTACTTTGAGAATATATGAAGTAGAATATTTAGCCTCCACCCATTATTAAAACAAATGATTTTGATTAAATATTAGCTTGAATTTTTCAGAATAAAATTTTTTGAACCATTGAAGTTAGTTTTTGGTAATCAAATTTCCATTGATCTCTCCAAAAAAACCAATAAAAATATAGATCAAAATACATTGATATCAAGTATCATTTCATAATAGAAAATTTTTCTAGTGGTGATGTTATGCTAGAGTGTATTTCTAAAAAATATAAAAATTTTGATGTGCTCACAAATTTATGACAAGGGAAAGGTATTTGGAATTGAGGTTGCAACAAAATTATCAACCTATACCAAGGACTTATTAAGGTTCTTAATAAAGTCTCCCAATATTCTATAGATTATGTTGATAAAGGGGGAGCTTATATAACTTTTTACTAAAATGGGGAGTGTAAAAATTTTCTTGAAAGGGGTAGAGTAAGAACATTTCTTTTAAAAATGAACTTGAAGCTATGGACACCCTTTAATGTGGTAGATAAATAAAAAGAGAGAATGAAAAAATGAGAGAAAAAATTGAAGGAAATTTTATATTTTCATAACCACAAAATTTTCTTATTATCAAGGGATTTAGTTCTATATAAACATTAGTTTATGTAGTATTCTGGTTCTATTATATTCTCTATGATAATGTTTATCATTTGATTATTCTTGTTAAAACTTTGTGATGTAAAAATTTTTAATGGTTAAATAATTTGTTTGTTCAAAGTTGAAATGTTTTCAAAAAATTCAAAAGTGGGGATTGATGATCCATTGTGATTTTTTATTAACAAATTTTTGTATTATGTGACAACTTGCTTTTGTAAAAAATTATTTTGTTAACATGTAAGAAAGATGTTTCTGAATGTTTATTAAGAAATGTTTTTATGAAAGTCTGGTATGAATGTTTTGTTATATATTTGTTAAAGGAAAGTTATAAATCTAGGAAGTTCCAAACATCATGAAAATATCAAATCCAAGATTTGGTAAAAAGGTTGAGATGCAATTTGTTACCAAGAAAATTTCACTAGAAAAAAAATTCTAAAAAAATAGTTTTTTGAATTTCGGGTGTTGGAAGTTTCTAAGTTTGTACATGGAGAAGTTTTAAAATGTCGTCGGATGAACCAAATATTAATAATTATAGAAACATTGTTTATATAGATGATATGTGAAGAAAGTGGGAGGTATAAAGTAGGTTTATTGGAGGTGAAAATTGTTTTGATTATAATAGTGGGAAATATGTTTCCAAGAGAGACACACATGCACAATGAATTACAACAATTAGCATAACTATTATTTTGATCATGTGAATATATGATCTTATTCACTGTTGTAATTAATAAAATAAGAAAGAAAAATATTAATAAATTTAGTGAAAATTATGATTCCTGTAAATTCAAATGAAAAGTTATGTGAATAAAAATACAAGACAATGATTTTAAATACCACTAAGTCTGGAAATAGGAAAATAGAAACTATGACTGTGGACACAAAATTTGCAGAAAGTTTTTTTAGCCTTCCTTTTTTAAGAAGATAATAACATATTTTTATGACAGATATTAATTTAATGAAAGGAAAAGAAAGAAAAAAATACAGTTAACATTAACTAAATGAATGTAAATAACACTTGTTGAGTAATAGTGGGCACTGAGTAGAGGGTAATGTCTAGAGACCATTAAAACTAGAAATCATTGTTAATGAAAAATTGAGAGATTAATTAAGAACCTTTATATTTTCATTACGTTGTATATTATAGAGTTACATAACAAATAGTTTTCTATAAAAAAATCTCAAAAATCTCAAAACAAATACAAATTTCGAACATTGATAACGTGACTAACATAAAATATATCTATCAATGAGCTATTGGGGAAAACCCCACACATGAAAATTTAAAAATTAAAAGTTACTCGAAGGATAAAACACATGATGAATAATAAGAGAAAAAAATCATAAAATATTACTCAATGAGAATATGCCTATAATATTTCCAAAGAAAATTAACTTCATGGTGTTAGATCAAAAGGGTTAAATTTTGAGTTTTAGTAACTACAAATTCATCAAAAATATAAATTCCCAATTAAATAGAATAAAAAAATTATTATAATGTTCAATGGATTGAAAATTTCAATGAAGATGGACTATATATACGAATAATTTTCAACATTTTGACATATTTCATGAAATCATACTAAAAATAAAAAAATAATTTCTAATCACTTAATTGTATTCATTATTTATTCAAACCCTTTCAAGAAATACTTGTACATGTCTAATGGAGTTCTCATAGATGGATGAGTTCGTTGTCCTTGATTGTCTAAGGGAACCAGAAACTTACTATTATGTTATAAATAAAAAAATACCCATATAGGTATCGGAATCTTATTTATTCTTCCCTCAATATATAAAAATTTATATGTTATACTTCATTTGAGTGGAGGCACAAACTGTTCAACCTCAGCATAAAACGTTTCTCACATATGTAAATCAGATGCTAAGGAATGATCAATTTCATAGGAAACATGTATATAGAGAATAAAATCATCAATCAAATGTGATTAAACTGTAATTTATATATGAATACTAACCTAATATATAAAATTCATGTTATAAAAATTATAGGTTAACAATAACTAAAATTAAAAATAAACAAGGATTAATTATATATTAAATAACATAATATAATATTACAAAAGATAAATGCAAAAAACATATTTTTTTTAACCTTTATAAATATATTACTATTCCTAAATTAGGAAAAAAAATTAATACTAATATGACATTAATGGAATAAAAATTTAAATATTGATCATGAAAAACTTCTCTGACATATTTATTTGAGATTAGACCAATGTTATAGTGTTCTCTATAAAATAGATGAAATCAAACAAATTGATAATTGAAAACTATTAATTTAAATAATGGTTATAAATTTTTTATTTACAAAAAATAAATTATATTGAAAAAATCCCATAAATATTAAAGTGAAGAAAATTAAGAAAAAAATTAGAATATTAATAAAAATTAAAAAATAATTTATTTAGATAAACATTTCAAAATAGTAATTCAACTAAAAACTACCCTTTTATATTTTTTTAAAATATTTGGCATATCCGTATTAATTTTAGAAATATATAATTTAAAGAATAAAAAATAAATATAAAAATATAATTATAAATAAATCTACAAATATAAATTACATAACAAAAATTTACATCCCTAATGATCACAAAAAAAATATTGATGTAAAGGAACAAATTTATTTATTTTAAAAGAAAACAAAAAAATTACAGATTGAAAAATAAATAAATTAGAAAATGGTGAGAATAAGAAAAAGAATAGACATAAATGAAAATTAAATATTTAATTATTAAGGGATTCTCATTTTTTTACCAGAAAAAAAGTTTTTTCACTTCCTGTGAATACATGTTGACCAAAAAAATGGTATCCCTTCTAAATTGTGTGCAAGTGAAATATTTAGTTGGAAAAAATGTTAAAAATTAAATGATATTAAATGCATCATGACCTCTATATTATTGTATTCAATAAAAAAATTCACCTAGGTATTTCTAAAGTTACAAACTATCAACTACTCAAATTTTATGGGGAGGTAAACATAAATAGAAAATCTAACAATAAAAATAATTTCTCCAAAAAATATAGTGGTAAAGTAACAAAAGGATAAAGTCCTATTTGATATGTACATTATGAAGAAGTATCCTCTATTTATTTTGAAAAAAAATATCTTCAAATAAAAAATAATATCAATCTCAAAATATTAAACAAAAAAGATAAAATATAGAAAAACATACTTAAGATTAATGCGGGTGTTTTTTTTCATTCACAAAATATTAAAATATTTTATTCCGAAGTTTGGAAATTAAATTTCAAAAGTGAAATATTTATTTAAAAAATATTTGATTATAATAAAAATATATAAGGATGTCTAAATACAAAGAACATTAAGATAAAGAAGAATAAAAAATAATATAAAAAAGAAATTAATGAAAATAACATCCATGATTGTTAGTGTGAAAAATAATGGTTATGGGTTTGATGAAAGTACCTATTAGGAAAATGATAACTGGGTTTTAATCATAATAAATGATAATTATAAGATATACATGACAAATAATGTTATGATCATTGAAATTAGATCGATTATTAATTGATAAAAACTCAAAACCAAGAAGATAAGATCTTTTTATAGATAATTTATAATTATTATTTTTTTGAATAAAGAATTACAAATTGTTGAATTCATTCTTCAATGTCAGTGATTAGATAAATACTTCACATCATACCATAGTTATTTCAAAGTAACCAAGTGTAGATTACATCTATAGTTTATTTACTTGTTCACTACAAACCAATGATCTATGTCATAGGATTATCCAGGTTCTAGTACTGAAGATCCAATAACATGCATCGGTTTTCATTGATCACCGGAAGAATCACTTAGGGTGGAAGGACTCTCCTTGTTTTTTTTCTATAATCGAGAAGGAGGTAGATCTGGATTACTCTCTATTATTAATACCATTATATAAGATGATCTCCTTAGGGATTGAGAGGATTCTCTATATATCATTATTTAAAATGATTAGATTGGCTCGACTGGGGTTAAATAATTTCATAACCATGTTTAAATAGAGCTAGGGATACAGAATAATAATTTCACACAGGACTATATGACTCTCTAAATACTCAATGAACCCCATGTATAGATAATAATAAAATTATTATCATTTAATTGAAATTCACTAAGCTTGTGTATAAAAAAAATTTATTTTTTCGAATAAATAAATTAATATTTATTAAAATAATATTAATACTATATTTCTCACTAGACTATTAAACATAGTCCATCAATCCTCCTCAATATTTATCAGACCTTGAAAAATTACTATTTATTTAAATAAATTAATATAATTTCATTATTATTTGATTAATAAATTAATATTATAATCACCAAAATATTGAATAAATATTTATCACATATTCAACTCACAAATGTTCTCACGAATAATTGGTGATTGAATATGTGGTCAAAAAAATTTAAATAATTATTAATCCATTTATGTGGATAGTATTTATTCAATATGATAAATTCATATAAAATTTAATTAAGGTTATGGACACACATTGTGTGTGGCCTCTAAGATTCTTTCTCAGTGGAATTAGGTCACACCACCTAAAGTAAATGGTTAGCATCTAAAAACACATCCAGGCATTTATATAGAATGAATTTAATTCTTCAATGTCATACAACCTCATACGAATATACATTATTTCATATAATCCATTTATTCTAGTATCTCTAGTCAAGAACATTACATGTAGGTGTCATTATCCTATGTGTTCAATGTCTCTTTTTTGACTTTGCAGAAATAAGCTTACTGATAAAACCACAATTTCCATGGACTTAGTTAGAAAGTTCTATTTCTATCAAAGGGCATGAGATATCAACTTCCATTCTTGAACAGAAGGTAAAAATACATTATCACATCTTTCATTAATACTCTATCAGTTGGGATGTACCCAACACACCCAACTTCACCATGAACTTGTATCATTATGGTTTAGGAAAATACATAAAATTTTGTGAATCATGATATGTATAAATTATAATATTAATGTTTAAGGACTATTAAATACATATAAAAATAAGAAAATCCAATGATTTATATAAATTTTTATTTTCTAATAGGGGTAAAGTTCTCATAGTCTCTTTTCCTGAGATTACCATGGATGAAATTCATGAGAAGAAGTCCTAATAACTTATGATCCCCATTCCCAAAATATCTTGTATCATTTTTATCCTATAAAATGATATCATCCAACCACAAAATATATATTTAAGAAAACTATTTTGAGACTTCTAGGTTATCATCATAGTGGGGAACTACTATGACCATTTATTACACTATGTACCCATAAAACATTATCATATACTATGTTACCCATAAGAAAAGTCATAATGTGATAAAATATTTATTAATAATTCAGAAACAATGAATATGAGTAATCATAAAGTATATATATGTTAGTTCTATGGAAAACTCCAACAGTCCCCTACTTTCACTAGAGTCAACTACTAACAATTTTTAGTTCACTAGCTCTCGCATGATATTCAGGATTATACTTGGATAATGATTTATTTAAGGGATTTACCCTATTTTCCTCTATAGAAACTATATACATTGTGAAATAATTGGTAACATACCATTACCTTTATATTATTTCTTTCCTAAACCATGTCATAGTTTTTCTTTTTTGTTGACTGGGTAGGGTTGAGAAGGAAATGTGACGATACCGGTAATGGTAAAGTTAGAGATTTATTGGAATTTCTTGTATGAAGTCTACTATTTCTAAATCTTGATAGATATTTACATGTCGTATAATATGGTTACCTTGTGTGTAAACCATATATGAAAATAAATCTATTTTTTATCAAAAGGAGATGAGTTTTTCGGTTATTAAGATACTTATCAATTACACGATGTGTAATTGTGTTACACTTCATGTAAAATCATGATGATTGTTTTTAAATAGGAATCCCGTATGATTTATCTTTTTTTCTTCCCCCAAAATTATTTAATCTCAACCTAAATCCTTAACCATAAAATTTTGGGAGCCTCAAACCCCTCTATACCTTTTCTTTTGGTCATTGATCATTGTGGTGATCACAGTGTGTCTTTCTGGGTAACCATTCTTTATGAATCTTTGTATATTTATATATTCCTTCATTGGAGTTTGATGGATCATATTGAGTTTAATTTATCTAATCCTCATGTTGTTAAATATAATTTCCAGGTTGAGTTCCTAGATCTTATGTGACATCATTCTTTTTAGTCGGGTTCATTACGGGCATTGTGTTTCCACAAGGGTGGTGGGTGGTTATGTGTTTGGTTGACAATTTAATTGACCATTAATTTCTTGGTTTAAATTTAGTGTTATTTAAAATTAAATTGTTAAAATCGAATAAATTTCTTTCAATTGTTTTATAAAAAACTCAATTCTAGATAATTGGGATTTTGGTTTGCTTTGGCATGAAATTAGGAAACGCCCAATTCCAGTGAATTGGGGAGTGTTTGTGAAATGGATAAAAACTATATGAAAATTAAATTTTTGGATTTAATTTTGAAATATATTGTGAAATTTCATGAATTGGTTTCAAATACCTCTTTTTTTTAAATTGATTTAAAAAAATTTTGATGGAAACCCAGTGCTTTCATTATAAAAGGCATGTTTTTTTATTAAAACCCCATTATGGATTTTAAAGAGAAAATTTTCATATTTGAAATGGGGGGAATGGGATTTAATCTTATTTTAAGAAGTATTGAAACCAAATACCCATCATTTTTTTACTTGAGAACATGTAAGCCATAGGTAGTTGGAATGTTATTTGGAAAGAACTTTATAATATACAACATTCTAAAACATCATATCAGCACAACCCAGTCCATATAATATGGTGATGAGTCCTCCTTTACTTAGGACCAAAGGGGCCATGTACATACTTTCTATTTCATAGTTTCCATTCTCTATAGACCTGAAATTCTATACCTATTTGGCATATGACCATGTTTCTTTCTTGTTTTTATTTCAAGTGTACATTCCATTCTTATAAACTGCTTTATATGTCTTGTAAATTTATATAAACTATTTTATATAAAAGTGTTTATTTCATACATTTTGTGAAAAGTTTCATTTGTATAAAGCACCCTTTTTTTAAGGAAAATTCAATCATTTGAAATTTATTTCCATCATTTGAAATGTGAATCAATAATTGATAATGTATTTCCATGTTTAAAATTGTAAATCATAATTTGTTTAAATATTCTCTTGAAATGAAAAACCTATTTATTTTGAAACTGAATGCACTTTCTTATTTAATTTGAAGTTGTCATATAGTTATGGAATCTTTGGGGTAATTTTGTTGGGATTTGGACCACACCCTAATTGTGCCTTTAGGTGTTTGTAAATTAACTCCTTCCTAGTTTGAGTAAGGGAAACAGATATTATAGGGGTGGATCTAGTTGCTAAACCTTTAACTTAGTGATTTTCATCCCTAGATACTTGGTATGTTTTCCCTATTTGGGTTATTTGGTTGTAGTACTTTGGGATTTATCTTCTTTTTGACTTTGAGTATATTAATCTAGGTGGAGTTTCTTTTTTATATCTATATTGTATTGGTTCTTTTACTTCCACAATTTTTAGTGGAAAAATCATTCACACTTTCAGTTTTTATGATGTTAGGTGCTAGTCATCAACCTATAGGGATTGAGAACACCCTTTAGGATATGATAAGGTTGGATCAGTTATCAGGTTACCAGGGTACGTGAGTGGGTTCATGACATCTCCTCTTGGAGAAAAATCCCCCATAAGGTGATACTCTAGGAGTATGTGTTTCCTCCTTTTATATGACCTTGGATCCTTTGAAATATCCATTATTTTAGTATAATCACAATATAATGTGATAGAATCTATACTATTGGGGACCACATAAATCTCTTTAATGAATTTTAATGTCCAAATTACTTCTTTGGTTTCATCAGAATCAACTATATACTCGAAATCTACTCTATAATCAGAAACAACTGGTTTTTTTGAACTCTTCCAACTCACAACTCCTCCATTGAGTCCAAATACATATCCTGATTATGAATTTAAATCATTTTGGTCTATTTGAAAACTAGAAACAATATATCCTATAATGATTATCTCCATGTCTCTTCTATATTCTAAGAATATATCCATAGTACACCTCATATGCCAAAGGATAACCTTAATAGTAGACCAATGTTGTTCTTATGGATTAGCTTGATATCTACCTACCATGCTCAAGGCATAGGCAGCATCAAGCCTAGTATATAACATGACATACATCACATTAGTGTATGAAATCATACTTATACTCTCTCTTTATTGTTATGTTTAGGGTCACATTTTCATGGAAATATGTATACTATGTGACACTGGAACCAATCCCCTCTTGTAATTTTCTATATTAACCTATTTAGTATATGGTGAATATATGAACCTTATCATATCCCATGAATCCTTTTGGATCTATCATTAATGATCTTGATTCCAAGGATATATTATTCTTCATCTATGTCATTCATGGATAATATCTTGTTTAATAAATCCATAACTAACTATAAAACCAGTATGTAATTTACAATAAGTAATATTTCATCAACACATACTTCTAGGAATACAATCAGACTCCCAATAAAACACATTTAAATACATGGCTCACATTAGTTCTTTATGAAACCATAATATCTCATAGATTCATCGAACCAAATCTTCCTTGACCAAGATGATTGATTCAATCTATTAATGGATCTCTAAAACATTCAAATTTTATTGAAGTTTCCTTAAGTCAAAACCCTTCAAGATGTGTCATGTATATATCATCCTAATGGATCTCATTAAGGAATGTTTTTTTTACATCCATATGCTAAATATCATAGTCATGAAAAATAGATAAAACAATTTGAATTCATATGGATCTAAATATGAAAACAAGAGAAAAAAATTCCAAATCAATGACATTACACTATTTGAACCCTTTTTCTATTATTTTTTATTTATAGGTAGTCACTTTCCCTTCTATGTCCAATTATTTATTGAAAACACATTTTTCCCTAATCGGATTCAATTCAACGTTTGGATTAACTAGAACACAAACCCGGTTTAGATACATGAATCATAACACCACAACATTTCATAGTATGTTATCTCATTAAAGTAATTCAACAGCTTCATCTACACACGACACTGAGTTCAAGCGCACCCCAACTTACCAAACTAGTCGTTCAAAAAACGGTTATGAATAGTATTAACTATATTTTGAATATTATATACTCTAAATAATTTTAATATCCATATTAAGTTTTTCTTAGACATAATATAACAACAAATTCATTTTTTCTCAGAAAAAGAAGTATTTTCCAAAAAAAAATGAAATTTTACCACCTTTTAATGGAGAACCCTTTTTAAAACCAATATTTGACACTTTTATATATTCAATTTAATGAAATTAAATTCTTATTTAAAATCGGGACATAAATTTTGTTTGGTTAAATTTTTTGTACTTTTCTGATAACTTTTATATTTTGATGAATAATGAAAATACTATGTTTTAATTGAAAACAACTTTTTTAATCGAAATAATTTATAGTGTAAAATTATTAATTTTAATTATTTTCATGTATAATTTTATTATATTTTTATAATTTAATTCAATTTAAGTCATTATAAGTAATTTCACATTTAAATTTGACAAAAACACATGTCAATCTTTTGATAGTTTTTACTTTTTAAAACCCAACTTTTTGGCTTTGACAACGGGAATTAATTTTTAATTAATTAATGAAACTTATATGTTTTAAATTTGGTAAAATAGAATTTATTTTTGAATTAGTAATTTCATAATTATCTTAGGGTGAATTTTTGGTATTTTTCTGAAAACATTCAATTTTTGAGGAATAGTGAAAAACACTACGTTATTGTTTTAACCCGACTTTTTATTTAAATAATTATTTGTTTTATTTAAATTTATTTTATTTCAATATATATATATATAGTACCTATATAAGTTCAATTTAATTTATTGAAGTCATTTTATAATAAAATTAGATGTGTAAATTTTTATTGAACTATTTACCATCTTTTCCCACTTTCTAGGAGCATTTGCAAATTTGCATAAAACATAATTTTACTACTTCTGTGAGTTGAATTTCAAAAATCTGAGAGACATGGTGATATCAGTAAGTAAAATTTGGTTCAATATGATGGAAATAAATTTGGTGAATAGAAACTTTTAACTTTTATTTACCACGGTTAAAAGTAAACAGTATAATTAATGGTAAAAATGATATTATAATTACCCTAACACATGTTCTAATTCTATTGGATAAGTGTAATTCGACAAAAAAACGATTTAGGAATAAAATATGACCCTATTTGGTCCCCTTGGATTTTATTAGGACATTTATTATTATTTTATTTAAAAAATAGTTAAAAGTGTTAAATTCAAAGTTTAATAACTAAAACATTTATAATATAATGTTACACACAATATAAATTAGATTATAAGTATTAATTAGAAATATAAAAATATTTCCTACATAATTGTGTTTTATTTATAATTTTTAAACATTAAATAATTTAATTTATTTATGACACAATGATGATGCAGTAATTACCTAATTAATGAAATATTAAAATAATTGATATTATAAATATCCAAATAAATGTAAATTGAGACTTATGATTAATTACAATAATTTTATAGGTTAATATGACATGTTAGGGTTGATTAGATAAATATTTTTTGAAGTGAAAATGTTTTTATGACTTTTACAAAAACAAAATACCAAATAGTGTCAAATTTGACATAAATTAATTTTTAAAACAAATACTATATTACTAGTTGATATAATATTCCTAAAAATATAAGTTTTCGCCAAAGGTCCTAAATAATATTATATATTTCATTAATTAACCACTTTATGTTCTCATGTATGTTTAGTGTAAGTTTATTAACCATATAGTGTAAGAATACAAGAAGACAGTGTAAAAGTTAAACTATTTAACAAAGAGTTAAATATAAAAGATAAGGTTAAATGGTAACATAAACTTGTCTATAACCTATTTTTTGAAAGTTTTTTGAACCGTATCCACCTTATCCTAGAAATAAATCATTTTTGAGCCATTAGAAACCGAAAATTATTTTATTATAAAATAATATTTCAAGATTTTCCTAAAGTGACCCTCACTACTCTTATAAAAGGGAACTTCCCCTTCTCTCAAAATCACACCTCCAAATCCATTTGGCTTGGACAAACCCTGCCCAAATATCCTCCCAACTTTCCTCCCTTAGACATATAAGCATTAATTATATCATAAATCCAACCTATGGATCCCATTTGAGCAACTCAAAAGGAAACACACGAAGAAGAGGTAATAATTTCACCACCCTCTTCCAAATTCTTTTCTTTTTACACTTCCTCTTTCTTTGTTGTTTCCATAAAAAAATAACTCCAGTATGTTATACATACTGTGATGTTATTATAAATATGTTACAACCATATTATTTATTCCATCAATCCTATAAATGACAAAGTCAGCATACGTGCGTAAATACGGCTTACCGTCTCCACGTCATGGTGTAGTTTGTTATTCAAACACTTCATTATTTGTATGGGTATAATAATGAGTATAACTGATGTAAATTATAAATATAAAAAGTTCATTATTATGTATATATGATATAACATTCAATTAAATATTCTTTCACTATCAATATAATGATATTTTTGCTTTTGCGTACGTACGGATTACCGTCTTCACATCGCAATGAGATTCATTTCCACGTTCACCATTCAACGATGATAATAAAAATATACATTATTAAAAAAATTGAAATATATGAAATAATAGTGCTACTTGAGAGATATATATATATATGTATTTATGTATGTATGTATGTATGTATATACTTACATATATCTTATTCACTTACTTCCCTTCAATACGATATGAAAACGGAAATATCGTTTATGCATACATACAGCATACCATCTCCATAAATGGTGCCTTTAATTTCATATATATATATATCTATTATAAATATTTATATTCTAAATATATATGATATATAAATAACGTTTTATATTCTAGAAATATTTAAATCATGATCTAAATGATACGATCAAGAATAACAAGTTAAAACACGTACGATAAAGAAAGAGATTATTACCAGAAATGTTAATTTAACATGGAAATAATTATTAAATGGGTAGTATAAAGTAATAAATGAATCATTTATGATATAATAAACATTAATATGGTTATTTTATAATTTAATAACATTCTTTGGTAATTTTACAGGAGATTAAACGTACCCTCAACCAAAGGAAGGTGCAAGGTAAGGGTCAATTCTACAATCTCTTTATTATTAGATGTTGTTTTTACATAAGTATCTACTGAGACATATTTATTATCCATTTCCATGTTTCCTAAAATAGTTTTTAAATGGATTATTTTTAAGTTTCTTTTTACTAAAACATCATTTTAAATGATTTAATGATTTATTCTTCTAAACCTTTCTCATTAATGTCCATGATTTCAAAATGGGTTTTAAGCTTTTATTTATATGGACATGAATGTTTTAAAATGTTAATTCCTTTCAAAAGTTTCAAAGTGGTATGTGAAAATTTGATTCAAAACTATCTTTTAAATTACTTCCTTAATAAATTATGTGACTATTAAATGATTTCATGAAAAGGGGATATTTCTCTCAATTATTTTTACTAGTCAATTTCAACTATGTCAACATCCTTTACGGGATATTATTCTTGATCGAGGTTGATTTATTATGATACAAATCTTCCATATTTTATTGAATGTTTGGTGATATGTTTGACTTTGGATGTTTTATTTTTATACCATTCAGGGTTTATGGATAATGTATTGACATTTAGTATTCTAGTTTTGATACGAATGTTTACGTTATATTTAAACATTTTCATATGAGGAATGCATTGGACTTAGTAAATGATGGGTGGATCCCGCTATAGCTCCTTGATGCATTGGTAGGTCTCATGAGACAAACTAGTGTCTTGGAACAAGGCCTTAACAAAATTTTATTTGTATTCTTGGCACGAGGCCTTGACTATTTGGTTATAAAGTCTAGCATTATGCATTCCATCATTATGAAATTGGCTATTGATATTACATGTGATTATTCAACTAGTAGAATATCCATGTGATAAGTAAATGAAATTATTGGATTTATATTGGCCATATTATGCAGAGGTTTATGTTTAAAAGGATTATGTTTTACTCATATACATTTCCTTAAATTTTTATGCATATTTTTGAATGTTTCTGCTAAATTATTTACCTTTAGTGAGCATCTAATCTTACCCCTTTCTTATGTTTTATTTTCCCAGGATTCCAAGAAGTGTATTATGATTGATATGTAGGGTTATTCTTAAAATAATATGGCGTTCTCAGAGAAATATCTATGTTGTGTTTTATGTTTGAAATTGAAATTTAAAATTAATGTATGTAATCTATTTTCGAACACTGCTAAACAGATCGGTACTTTGGGACTTTATTCCTTGTAATCATGCCAATGTATTAAAATAATACACTGGATCTGGGTAACTGGGTTCAAGGCGTTACAGTTGGTATCAGAGGAAGTTTAGCAACAACCTTGTAAATAGATTTAGATAAAATCTGACTAGATAACATTATACTAAGATAGACATTGGGGATTAGTATAGAAGATCTTCCTTGAATTTTGTTAATGTAGAGATTTTGTGTATTTTCCAAGAAATACATCCATGTCTGGATACGTGTAGGTAAAGGCAGCTCAAGCACAGATGTACCTAGGAGTGAAAACTTCAACAAGGAGTTTCGGGCTTGACCTAAGGTATCCTAGTACACTACAATAGGCCTTGTTACACTCTTCTTTATGACACTCCCGAGGGATATGCTTAGGATAATTCACATTTTCATTACAATCCATTATGAAGGAATTAAGAGTAAATAATTCCTCAAATAAAAAATTTTATGATTATATATTATATACATAATCTTTTCAATTTACCTTATCTATTTTATAAGTTTGGAATTATGCATTGTGATTCATAAACTAACCTAGTGTATGCCATTGTTTTGAAATGGCGCCTCGTAAAAGGAATGAGAAATCCAGCAATACACATGATCGAAAGATTAAGAAGGATCGTATATTTCATGGTATTAAGCCAGCATTTAAAAGGGAAATAGTCTCCCATGTATTCTCATCATATGAATAAATAATATCATGTGTTAATAAGATAAGTAAATAATTCTCTGAGTCCTATGGATTTGAAGGGAAGCAAGAGAAGAAAATGATGGAATAGAGAAAGATAGATAAAGGGAAGAGGAGAAAGAAAGATTTTCCCATATGTGATAACTATGGAAAGAATCACCTTGGTAAATTCTTGAAGGGAATGAGAGTTTGTTATAATTGTGGAGAAAAAAGAAACCAAGTACGTGATTGAGAGGGTAAGAAAAAGTGTTCAAATGTACAATGCTTCACCTATAAGGAGTTGGGACACTACGCAAATCAATGTCCAAATCATCAGAGTATACAAAAAATGATGTTGTTGGATAATAATAAAGTTATGATATTAACATAGATGAAGAGTAATGACTATTGTTCTTATATTGATATTAAATAATTATGTCATTTGAGTATTGAATCAACGATGTACTGGTTATAATAATTATGGAGTATATAAGGATTCTATTGCAGTACTATTTCATTAAGGACATGAGATTTTGTGGAACCAAGAAAAGTGACTCAATAGCATGTTAATTTTTCTGGAAAATATATGGTTGAGAGAAAGATAAACCATAATATGGTTCTGATACTGAGGTAGTGAGTTTGGAATAATATATGATTGATTTGGATAAATTATATTGGATAATCTTGACTACCTTGAAACTGATTAATGATTTGTATATTCTATCATTGTTGTAGTTTACAACATTTTTGGATAGAAGGAGTATATCTAGTATTATATAAGGAATAAAGGAGCATGAATTTATTAAATAAGGTTGTATGATAATTTAGGGTGTAATAATGTTTTAAAAGAATACATGATGAAGGTATTCACATGTTATTATGTGGAAAAAAAGGATCTTCATTATGTTTACCTTCCATATAAATTTTGGACTGTGAGTTTGGACAAAAGTATTTTGGATAAGTATAATGGTTGGAATCGATTAAGTTTGAATTTTGATACTTTTTCTAAGGTAGAATAATTTCTTGAGATTATTTTTAGATTGTTATAAAAAGGACAACCCGGAGGTTGGGCAGCAACCCGTCGCGTCTGGAAAGGCCGTGAGACTTGAACCTGCAACCGAAGGGCGACAAGGGTGGATCACCTACCACTGGCATACGTGATGTCCTAGTTTGTATAATGTAGTTTTTTAGTATTCCAAAAATTGAATTGTAAATTCATTATTTTTAGAACCCTATACAATTAGGATAAATAGAAATATTTTTGGATTCTATTATCTTTTGGAGTGAAAGATGAGTTTGTGGTAGGAATTAGTTTAAGGATGAAACTCTACTTGTCAAGTATATTTTTTCCCTCTAATTATATGAATAAATTAATTCTTAAACTTTAATGAAGGGATCTTGAAGCCAAAAATGTGTTATCCTAATACCTTATGTTTTGTTTAACTAACGATATTTTAAATCATCATAGATTAATTTCTTTGAGGCCCTCAATTTTACACTTGTTTGTGATTGATGACCTCAATCACTCCCTATAAATATTTACGTTTTCCCTCTAATTATGTGTCTCTAATTTCCACCAATGTTTCCTAATCGAGATCATAATTTGTTGGTGACTTTTTCACTTCTCTTTCCCTCTTATTAAGACTAAATTACATTAACCTAATTTCCGATGTGGGTTTTCCACAAAGGTATTTTTCTATTCTTAAACTTTTATTTTCAAAGAACAATTTCAAATTGCAAGGAATCAATTTATTGAAGGAGGGGATAATTTAACACCCCAATATTTCATAGTACGTTGTCTCATTAAAGTAATTCAATAGCTTACGCTAAACGGGACACCGAGTTCGAGCGCACCCCAACTTAACAAAATAGTCGTTCAAAAAAATGGTTAGGAATAGTATTAACTATATATGGAATCTTATATACTGTATATAATTTTAAATTCCATATTATGTGTTTCTTAGATATAATATAAGAACAAATTCATTTTATTCATATAAAAGAAGTATTTTTCAAAAAAATGAAATTTAACCACCTTTTAATGGTGAACCCTTTTTAAAACCAATATTTGAAACTTTTATATATTCAATTTAATGAAATTAAATTCTTATTTAGAAGAGGGACATAAAAATTTAGTTTGGATAAATTTTTTTTACTTTTCTGATAACTTTCATATTTTGATGAATAGTGAAAATACTATGTTTTAATTGAAAACAACTTTTTTAATCAAAATAATTTATCATGTTAAATTATGCATTGGAATTGTTTTGAAGTATAATTAGATAATATTTTTATCATTTAATATAGTTTAGGTCATTATAAGTAATTTCAACTATAAATTTGACAAAAACACATGTCAATCTTTTGATAGTTTTTACTTTTTGAAAACCCGCTTTTTGGCTTTGACAACGGGAATTAATTTTAAATTAATTTATGCGACTTCTATATTATGAATTTGGTAAAATAGAATTCATTATTGAATTAAGAATATCAAAATTATCTTAAGGTAAATTTTTGATATTTTTCTGAAAACATTAAATTTTTGATGAATAGTGAAAAACACTGTGTTATTGTTTAAAACCGAATTTTTTTTTAAATAATTTATTATTTTATTTAAATTTATTTTATGTAAAAATAGATATATAATACCTATATAAGTTCAATGTAATTTATTTGAGTCATTTTATAATAAAATTATATTTGTAAATTTTTATTGAACTTTTTACCATCTTTTACCCACCTTCTAAGAGCATTTAAAAATTTGCATAGAACTTAATTTTACCGCTTATGTGAGTTGAATTTCAAAAATCCGAGAGACACAGTTGATATCAGTAAGTAAAATTTGGTTTAATAATATGAAAAATATCTTTTTGTAAATAGAAACTTTTGACTTTTATTTACCACGGTTATAAGTAAATAGGGTAATTAAGGGTAAAAATGATATTATGATTACCCTAACACATGTCCTAATTCTATTGGATAAGTGTAATTCGACCAAAAACAACCTTAGGAATAAAATATGATCCTATTTGGTCTACTTGTATTAGATTTGGACATTTATTATTATTTTATTTAAAGAAGAGTTAAAAGTGTTAAATTGAATGTCTAATTACTAAACCATTTTTAATATAAGGATATACATAATATAAATTCTACTATAAATATTCATTAGAAATCGGAAACGTTTTCCTAAATAATGGTACTTTATTTATAATTTTTAAACATTAAATAATTTAATTTATTTATGATGCAATGATGATGTAGTAATTAACTTATTAATGTAATATTAAAATAATTGATATTATAAATATCTAAATAAATGTAAATTGAGACTTCTGATGAATTATACTAATTTTATAGGTTAATATGACATTTTAGGGTTTATAATATTTTTTTCTAAGTGATAAGGTTGTTATGACTTTCACAAAAACAAAATACCAAATAGTTTTAAAATTGACATAAAATAATTTTTAAAACCAATGCAATATTATTGGTTGATATAATATTCTTAAAAATCTAAGGTTTGGAAAAAGGGATTAAATAATATTATATATTTAATTAATGAACCACTTGAGGTTCTTTTCAAATTTTAGAGTAAGTTAATTAACCATATAGTGTAATAATACAAGAAGACATGATAAAAGTTAAACTATTTAACTAAGAGTTAAATATAAATGATAAGGTTAAAATGGTAACCTAAACTTGTCTATAACCTATTGGTTGAGAGTTTTTAGACCCATACCCACCTTATCTGAGAAATAAATCATTTTTTACCCATTAGAAACCTAAAATTATTTTATTATAAAATAATATCTCAAGCTTTTTCTAAAGTGACACTCACCTCTCTTATAAAAGGGTACTACCCCTTCTCTCAAAATCACTACTCCAAAGCCATTTGGCTTGGCCAAACCCTAACCAAATCTCATCCAAACATTTCTCTATTAGACCTAGAGTCCTTACTTTGATCAGAAAGCCAACCGAAAGAGCCCTTTTGATCAACTCAAAAGGAAACACCCGAAGAAGAGGTAATAATTTCACCACCCTTTTTCAAGTTATTTTATTATTACACTTCCTCTTTCTTTGTTTTTTCCATACCAAAATAATAACTCCATTAACTTTTACATATTTTGATGTTATTATAAATATGGTAAAACCATATTCTATATTATATACATCCTATAAATGACAAAGTCACCATACGTGTGTACGTACGGCTTACTGTATCCATGTCGTGGTGTAGTTTGTTATTCAAACACTTCATTATTTGGATGGATATAATAATGAGTATAACTGATATAAATAATAAACATAACTTGTTAATTATTCTTTATATATGATATACAATCCAATTACATATTATTTCCCCATCAATATAATGATATTTTCACTCGTGTGTATGTACGGATTACTGTCTCCACGATGCGATGAGATTCATTTCCACATTCACCATTCAATGATGATTATAAAAATATATATTATTAATAGGTATGTAATATATGACATAATAATTCTACTGAATATATATATATATATATATATATGTATGTATGTATGTATGTATATATACTTACATATATATTATTCACTTACTTCTGTTCAATACGATATGAAAATGGAAACGGTGTTTATGCGTACGTACGACCAACCGTCTCCATAAACGGTGTCTTTAATTTCATATATCTATCAATTATAAAAATTTATATTCTAAATATATGTGATATATAAATCAATGTTTACATTCTGGATGTATTTAAATCATGATCTAAATGCTACGATAAAAAATAACATGTTAAAACACGTACGATAAAGAAGGCAACTGTTACCCGAAATGTTAATTTAACATGGAAATCATTATTAAATGTGTAGTATAAAGTCATAAATGAATCATGTATGATATAATAAACATGAATATGGTTCTGGTATAATTTAATAACAAACTTTGGTCATTATAGAGACGGTTAAACGTACCCTCGACCAAAGGAAAGTGCAAGGTAAGGGTTAATTCCACAATCTTTTTATTATCTGAGGTTGTTTTTACATAAGTATCTACTAAAAAATATTTATTATCCATTTCCATGTTTCATAAAGGAGTTTTTAAAGTGATAATTTTTTAGGGTATTTTTACTAAAACATCATTTTAAATGTTTCAAATATTAATTCTTCTAAACCTTTCTCATTAATGTCCACGTTTTCAAAATGGGTTTTAAGGATTTATTTATATGGACATGAATGTTTTAAAATGTTAATTCCTTTAAAAAGTTTCAAAGTGGTATGGGACACTTTGATTCAAAACTATCTTTTAAATGACTTAGTTTATAAATTATGTTAATTTTAAATGATTTCTTGAAAAAGGGATATTTCTCTCAAAGATTTTTACTGGTCATTTTCAACTATGTCAACATGCATTACGAGATATTATTGTTGATTGAGGTTGATTTATTATGATACAAATATTCCATATTGTATTGAAGGTTTTGTGATTTTTTTGACTGTGTATGTGTTATTTTTATACCATTCATAGTTTATGGATAAATTATTGACATTTCTTATGCTAGTTTTAATAGGAATGTTTATGTTCTATTTAATCCTTTTCATATGAGGAATGCATTGGACTTAGTAAGTGATGGGTGGAGCCTGTTATAGCTCCTCGATGTATCGGTAGGTCTCATGATACAAACTAGTGTATTGGCACAAGGCCTTGACAGAATTTTATTTGTAGTCTTGGCATGAGGCCTTGACTATGTGGTTATGAAGTCTGGCAATATGCATTCCATCATTATGAAATTGGCTACTAATATTGCATGTGATTATTCGAATAGTAAAATATCCATGTGAATAAGTAAATGGAATTATTTTATTTATGTTGGCCATATTATGCAGAATTTTATGTTTAAAAGGCTTATGTTTTAGTCATATACATTTCCTTAAATGTTTATGCTTATTTCGGAAAGTTTATACTAAATTATTTATCCTTACTAAGCATCTGAGCTAACCCCTTTCTTATGTTGTATTTTCCTAGGATTCTAAGATGTGTATTATGATTGATATGTTGGGTTAAGCAAAATCTAATGATGGTGTTCTTAAAGAAACGATCTATGTTGTGTTGTATTTTTGAAATTGAAATTTAAAATTAATGTATGTAATCTATTTTCCAAGACTGCTAAAATGCTCGGTTCTTCGGGTCATGATTCCCTGAAATCATGCCAATTTATTAAAATAATGCATCAGCTCTTGGTAACTATGGTCGGGGCATTACATGGAATCCATTACAAAATCAATATATTATTTCTATCTTTCATATTTTTTTGTTCTCTATTACCTCATTATAAGAAAGAGGTGTTTGTCTTACTAAGATGGTAAGAGGGGTGAATTGACTTTAGAATTTTAAACAAAAAAAATTCATAAAATTATATAATTTATTGATAAACTAAAATATTTAAAGTAAGAATAATATAACTGATAATCATGTTGAAATTCAAACGAAGAAGCATTGAAGAAAATAACAATAAAGTGGTAAGTTTGTTTATTTATATTAATTGATTTAGTAATTTATATGATTAAAGATTAATATATTAATTTAATAAAATCATTTAATATGTAAAAAACTTTAAAAATTATATAAAAGGGAAAGTACGCAATTTGATAAGGGGTTTGGAAATAGCTCAATAAAATCTCCCACATCACCCATCTCAATTTCTTGAGGGTTTATGGATAAATATACCATGAATATAGTGGAATCTAAGAATCCTAAAAATAACCCAGACCACTGAATTTAGTGGAGGTTAGGAAACCCAGAAATTTGCAATGGTTTTAGTGGTTTCCATGAACCTTAAACGAAACAACATGGTTTTAGAGGTTTTATAGGAATCTAAAACGTAATAAAAATAAGGTTTTATTAGGTTAAAACCCATTGAATAAATTCTATCAATTCTATTGAAAGATATAGAAGAAAAAATTAAGATAATTATAGAGATAAAAAAAGGAGATCGAATGGTTTGATGAAATAAGTACAAATAGATTTCAAGAATAGGAACAATGGAATCAAATTTGTTGTCGAAGCTCATTGTCATTTTTTATATATAAATTATGTTCATTATAATTCAATGAATTATCTTGAATATCCTCCCATGAGATGTATTTATAGGCTTTGATGTTCCAAGGGGCGAGTTGGGGGAGTTAAAGGGTCAAAGAAGCTATTGAAGACCACTATAAAAGCACCATTTCACTTGTTGACTCAATTTTACTAGCTAGCCACCCAATGCCACATGCTAGCCAGTTAGATTTCTATAAGATTCTAGGATACTATAAACCTCACCAGTTAGTTTTAGGATTCCATCATGTATCCACTAATACATCTGTATAAATCCATTACTATCCAAATCTCATCGGGTGGCCAGTGAGCTCCCCCAAGTATCCAGTGAACTTCCAGTAGCTATGTTGGTTCTTTCAAGTGCCATCAGGTGTCTGGTGACACTTCACTGGGTAGTCAGTGAGTCTAACTTGTGTGTGATTTTGAACATGACCAGAACACTATGTTTTATTCCTTTCACGTTATCTGGAAACTCTATAACTTATTTTTCATTCATAATAACTGAAAATCACTTAATAAAAAAATAAAACAATATTTTGTGTTTGTGATCATTAAAACATCATGTGAATAAGAATAACAAAAATTTCCCCCTTTTTATAATAAAAAACACTTTGAATATACTAGTAAAAATTCCATAATTAATTTCACATTTTCATAATCAAATTAAAATGAGATGAAAAAAATTCCATTACTCAAGATATTGAAACAATTGGATCTTAAAATATTAAACACATATTACAAGTTCAAATTAATTTTTATTCAAAAGAGAATTAAAATAAAAAATAATTCAATAATATCATAAATTACCTTTTCCAAAAATAATAAAATTCAAAATGGATGATAAAATCAATATAAATACTCAAGAGAGTAAAACAATTGATTTTAAAAGACTGAACACACAATCCAAGTTCAAATCAATTAATATTTAAAAGATATTTAAAATAAGAAATAAAACATTAAAACCATAAATTGTGATTACTAGAAATTTCTTCCCCTTTGTATCTATCAAAAAATATATAAAAATTGTTAAAAGATTAAAAAAATTACTTTACTCATCATTAAATATCATTCAATATAGACAAAAATAGAATTTAATAAAAAATTATAAGTGTAAATACATTTTTAAAAATTAAAAGATTTTAATTTTTAATGATGAAAAAGTTATATATTATCAAAGTCTCTATAACTTTTTTTTGAAACATGAAAGGAAATTATGAACATTGAATAAAAAAATAAATTTTAAATAAGCTCAAGTTTTTTATCAAATTTGTTTTTCCAATAGTGATAATTTTATAATTAACACTATAAGAACCCTCTTAATATATGTATTTAATATACAAGGATTCATAAAATAATTAAATTAAATAGATAAATAAAAGGAAATATAATATTTAAATTCAATGAAATATTTCTTAAATAACATATTAAAATAAGAAAACATTTTAAAAAATAAAAAAATTTAAATTAATTCTTTACTTTATCAATTCAAATACTTTATTAAGAAAAAGAAAGTTTATGTGAATAATCCAAATCATGCCCTATAGGAGTGTAAGACTAGGTATGCATTAAAGGCCCACAATAATTTTGTATATCCAGACATGAATTCATTTTTTAGGAAGATTACACTGACTTTATTTTACAAAACATAATGGAATGTTTAAAGATGTTTTTTTATTTAGTTATGAAAATAAAATTTTGGAAATATGAATGATTTTTGAAAATAAATATTTGAAAATAAATCTATTTTTCATTATTTAATGAATAATGTTCATAAGTTTTTCATAACTAACTCTTTTCTAATAAAATCAAAATGATATAAAGAAATAGGTTTTGTAAAGATATAGTCCAATTAAAGATTAATGCTAATGAACTCAAGCAAGATATCACATTTTTGAAATTGATATATCAATGAGTGTAGTATAGGATCAATGTTCTTGGGGTGAGAGTGTTGAATTGGATTTCTATAAATACTAATTGTACTAGTGTTATCCCAAATAATGTGTACATGATTGTAATTTAGCCCATAATCAAAGAGAGTGTGTCTCATCAAAATAATTTGGGTGAAATAACTCCACATTTATATATATATATATATATATTAATTCAATTGTAAAAAGGGAAAAACATTTTTATTCTTAATACTCCAATAGATAATGTATTTTCCATATAGGTGAAAAACACACTTGTACAAGTATTATCTTATTTATTTTTTTAAAATCAACATCAGAAAAACATTTATGTTCAAAAGACATTTCTTTTGGATAAAATAAAACAATTTTTTTAGAAAATATTAAATATATAAAAAATATTTTAATATATTTAAAACGAAATTATTTTAGATTTGATTGAAAATAAGAATAAAGGCATACACTAAACAAAATGTATGTCCAGGTTACAAGTAATGCCCCTAGATCTTGTGAAATATTTTATTCAAATAAATTTAATCTTTTAGATAATTTGAATTATACGCAAAACTAAATTTAGATTGAATCACATGAAATACTAAGTTTATCTTGTTTTAAACACAACAATGAGTTTATCTGGTGTTATACACAACACTGGGTTTATCTTGCATTACATGTAACACTGATTTTAGCGAACTACGACAAATTATTAAAATTATTATTTAAAAAAGATCATTATTACTTAGTTGGTAAACTTAGTGGAATGAATAAGAATGCCCATATTTTAACCATTAATCATAATGTTTTTATATAACAAAATATTTATAAAAATACTTATTTTTTTTCTAAATTCATTATATGTTTCGAAAATTCTATTTTTTCAAGGAAATGTTTTTTATTTCTTTTTGTGAACAACAATTAAATTATTTTTTATCAATTTTATAAAATAAATTTGATAAAATAAACTTATCATTTGAAATAATCATATCCAGATTATCTCAAGGTAGATTTTTAACAATTTTATAAAGAGATAAATTTTTTAATGAATAATGAAAAATAATTAATTTAATTTGAAAACTATCTTTTCATTTTATTATTTATAATTTTAAATTATATTTTAATTTTTTCAAAGTAAAATTAGTTCAATTAAATATATATTGATACAATTTATTCCATTTTAATCTTTTTCATATTGAATTTTGATATGAAAACATTATAAACATTTAATCATTTTCTCTTTGAAAACCCTCTTTCTCATCACATTGGTAGAATTAATTTCAAATTAATATTTTCCACTTCTATGAATTGAATTTTAAAATATATATTTAATGTTTTTAGTATGAATAATTTATTTTATCTAGTAATTTAAACAAAATTTTGGACCAAATTTAATATTTAAAATAATAAAAATTAATTACCATGGTTAAGGAAAAAATGAGCTTACCGAGGATTAAAATAAAAAGATAAGGGTTAAAATAACCTAAAAAGTTTTCTAAAATATATTACATAGACATATTTAGAACCTATAATGTGTAATTAATGATAATGATCCATTTTTATAGTTTTTCATTATAAAAACGTGGGTACACATTTTTCTTTTTAAAAAATGATAAGTGTGTCACAAACCTCACTTATAAAAGCTCACCCCCTCTCCTCTATTATTCACACTTAAAACCAGTTTTTTTGGAAAATATATGCCCATATAAAATTAAAAATTCCCTCCTATCATATTATAATCCTTATTTTGGGTATAAATTCAACCTAGGAAATCTTTTAGTGCAAACCTAAGGAGTTTACTTGAATAAGAGGTAACATTCTTCAACAAGAATTTTTATTTTATTTATTCATCAAATACGTAAATTATTATGAAACTTTATTGATATAATAACATAATTTTCTTAAATATATATATATATATATATATATATTGTTATTTTAACGTCATTTTCTAAAACTGTCACGACTTTCATTAAATGGGTTATAAAATCAACATTCGTGTGTACGGCGGACTACCTCCTTGCAAATTGATGTCATTCATTTTTCTATTAACACCTCTCACGGTTGGGTATGATGATAGATATAAAGTATTTATATGATATTTATAGAATAATTATATTTTTTAATTATTTAATATATATATATATAATTTTTATTTCTTATGGGATATGATAATGTCGCTCGTGTGTACAGTGAACTACCGCCTCGCAAAGCGATGCGATCTTTTTCAATAATTCTGTAAATTGAAAATAATAAGGATATATTTAATTAATATATGTGAAATAAATAAAATATATATGATATTAATTACATATATATCTTTCTAAAATGATAATATATCATTTTTCTTCATACAATTTCACATGCTGAAAGATGATAACATCATTCTTGTACGTGTAGACTACCGCCTTCACGAAGCTTTGGGAATCTATTTATGAATTGAATTTTGAAAATGGAATCCATATTTTGAATAATATTAATTTATAATTTCTATTAATTTCAACTAAATTTTTAACTAAAATGAATAGTAAAAATAGATAAATTAATTACCGCAATTAAGGTAAAATGGATTTATTGAGGGTTAAATTAAAGAAATAAGGGTAAAAATAACCTAATAATTTTCTAAAATATATTTTATCAAAATATTTAGACCTTGTCCATTATATTCTCAAGAATTATCTATTATTGGTTCCTTGTGACATGAAAAAAATGGGTATAATTTAATCTTTTCAGAAAATTACATTTGTTCCACTCACCTCGCGTGTAAAAGTCCACCCCCTCTTCCCTACTATTAATACATTAAAACCATTTTATTTAATACAATAACTGTAAAAATAACTTCCAAAATTTCTAAATCTCATACTATAATCATTATTTTTTGTATAAATAAATCCTAGGAATTATTTGGTGCAAACCTATAGAAGATATCCGAAGAAGAGTTAATGTACTTCAACGAGTGTTTTTATTTAATTTCTTCCTTCGCCTCCTTCATTTATTGTTAAGAAATGATGATATAATAACCTCAATATCATAAATATATTGATATATTTTCATGTTAATTGAATTACCTACAAACATATCTACCTTCATCAAATGGGTTACAGAATCATCGTTCATATGTGACTACTGCCTCAGGAACAGATGACATTCATTTTTCCATTACCACCTCTCGTGGTTGGGTATGATGATGGATCTAGAGTATATATATATATATATTATTTATTACATAATTATACCTATTTAGTAATTAAATCATATATACCTTTTTTACTTTCAATTCCATAGGGGATACGATAACGTTGCTCATATGTATGGTGGACTACCACCTCGCAAAGCGATGTGATTCATTATCACTAACGTTGTACATAGAAAATAATAAGAATAAAGTTAATAAATATATGTGATATACAAAATATAATTATTATATTCATGACATATTTATAATTCTTAAAACATAATATATAATTTTATTTTTTACCTTTTCACTCACTGAAAGATGATAACATCATTCATGTATGTGTGGACTATCGCCTTTACGAAGCAATGTGACTCTCTCATTTCATTACCAGACCACATGGATGATATTTATAATAATATTTGAAGAAATAATAATATTTTTATTAAATTATTATAAATTTTTAACTATATAACATTACTTTCCCTCTTTCTGTAATTATTTTTTAAAAATAAAGTGTTACTCATGCATACATACTGCATACCGGCTTTATGATCATTCTGTACTTCATTTTTTAAAACCATATTTCATGATTATTAATAAAAGTATAATTTATGTATAAATATGATAATTATATCATGATTATTATTATTGATATGATGGAACCATGATCAAGGTAGGAGGACCAAAAATTACAAATAAAAGCGTACATGAAAAACAAAGCAATTATTGCTCGAAACATAACTATAACATGGAATTGTTAATAAATGGTTGTTAAATGGTCATAAGAAGAGTGTATATGGTATGATATATAAAATTATAGTTATTTATGATATTTTTAAAAAACATTTATTTATTATACAGGAGGTACAATCATATATTAATGAAGTCAAGACTTGTAGTAAGGGATTTCGAGTCTCTCTTCTATTTCTGGGACACATATGAAAATTCACCACTTGTCTATTTTGTGTTGTGTGTATAATGAACCTTTAACATGTTATATAATTAATCTCATACTTTTAATTATATTTAATGTTTTATTTTATTTTATTACTTATTGGGGATTACTATTCAAAATATTACTAAAGCGGTAAGGAATTTTCATCTCACTTTTATTTTTCTATGAGACACGTGTCGTATTCACCACATATATATTTTATGTGGTGTATATAATACCCATGAATTTATTTTATGAAAATTATTTTAACATAATAGGTTTTTTAATCAGGTCTAAAAACTCTCCTTTTTCAATTTTTCAATTAGTGGTTATGCATCTTTATTTTTCATTGATCAGAATCAAATTCTGAGAGTTTCATCACCTTTAAATAATGTTTTTAGATAAGTTTAGAGGCTTGGATAGTTCCTAGGTTGTTCATATTGGTCTCAAGAGCATCTGAGTCCTAAAATGGATTTTTTAGTTACATTTCAGGGCATATTATAACTCCCTAAAATATTTTGAAATATATTTTTTTAATTAATTTAATCTTTTTGATATTTTTCATTTCACGCAACATTGAAATTTTTTTATTTTGTATTAAAGAACTATGTATGGATTGAGTTATACACAATTGTAAGTTAATCAAGAACAACATGCAACATAAATTTTATCTTTCTCTACATGGAACACCAAGGCCAACTTACATTACACACAAGACTGACTTTCCTCGATGGCTCGCATAACATGCAAGAACGAGTGTTACATAACCATAATTCATTAATAAATATTATTATTTAATAAGATATGGCATGACCATAAAATTTATGGTTATAGGATAAAATAACTTATTAATATATATATATATATATATATATTAATTCATTGTTTACCTATTAATTAGAAAAGAATATCGAAACCAAATGAATATAAAGGAACTGATTTTATAAAAGTCTATTGTTATTTAAAAAAAGACAATTTAAATTAATAAGAAAAATTAATTACTAATATTGAATGATATTGATTAAATTTATATTATATATATTCAAAAAATTGTTATTTTTACAATCATCCAATATATTTTATAGATTTAAGATAATAACAATCCAAATTTTATGCTTAAAAAATAATATTTTAAAAAAGGTAGTTTTACTTCCTTTCAATAGAGAACCCTTTTTAAATAAAATTTTGGTAACTTTTATATATTTAATATGAAAAAATTAAGTTCATATTTTAAATAAAAACTTAAAATTTTTGTTACTATAAATTTTTGGTATTTTTTCTGTAAGGTTTTATTTTTTTAATGAAAAATTAAAAATACAGAATTTTTATTCAAAAATGCTTTTTCATATAATTATTTTACAAAGATAAATTTCATTTTAAATTTACTTCAAGGATTATTTAGATCATATTTTTATTAATTAATCTATTTTAGCTCATTTAAACCAATTTCACTTTTATATTGGGTATAAAAACATAGCAAACTTTTTTATATTTTAACTTTAAAAACTCGTTGTGTCATCCCGTCAGCAGTATTATTTTCTACCACTTTTGTGATAATAATTTGGAAAAATAGATTTAATATTTTGAATCACCATAATTTATAAAATATAATAAATTCAAATTAGTTTTCTACAAAAAATATTAGTGAATGTGATTAAAATTAATTACAACGATTAAGAAAGAAATTAGGTTAATAAAGTACTAAACCATAAATTTAAGACCCAAAAAGACCAAGAAAATTTTCCAACACCAATTTTATATATATTATTCAAACATTAATCTTAAATAATTTTGGTTTTTTTTTGTTTTTTATGAATTTTTTTAGTAAAAACGTGGGTACACCTAATTTGTTTTAAAAAATGTCAATTGTGCCTTTTCCCTTCCCTATAAAAGGCTACCACATATCCCTATTCTTCACACCACTCAAACCACTTAGGTTTGGAAAATATCTACTCAATTAGCTCCCCAAAATCCATAAATTCCTCCTAGAATCAACTCTTTGGCCATAATGAAATCCAACGAATCCTTTTGGCACAAACCAAAAGGAGTTACCCGATTAAGAGGTAACATCTTCTCTCAAACTTCTTTTTTTTCTTTCTCCACACTCTAAAATTTATTTACTACATTATTGTTTAAAGACACATATATCATAAATATGAAATTATTTTTTATGCTATGGTTTATACCTACACTTACACACACCTCCATCTAATGGGTAACAGACATATAGTTTATGTGTACGACGAACTACCACCTCACAAAATGATGATTGTTCATTTTTCCTTACCACCTCTCATGGTGTAAATTATTATGGACATAATGTTTATATTTTTTATATATTATATTAATTATTTATTTAATATTATTTAATCCTTTGACAACACATATCATTATACTTTTCATTTTTTGTTATTATGATAATTTCCTTTGAGGAAGTGCGGACTACAGCCCCCTCAAAGCGATGTGATTTGTTCATGCATTACAAGGAATGTATTAAGGATGGGTTTAGTGAATATATATTATATATATGATATAATAAATCTAATTTAACAATGATATATATACATATATATACATATATAAATACATATATTTCATTCTTTCAACTCGACAATTAAATTAAAATAGCGTTCATGCGTACATGCAGCTTATCGCCTCCATGAATGGTGTATTCCATTTCATATGTCCATATTATATGGATTATTATAATACAAATATAATAAATATAAATTATATTTAAATCCTGTATTACCTTCTGTAAATCATTATATAAGTATAAGTACCAAAGATATAACAAATTAAGACACATCTGAAAAACAAAATGGATATTACCAGAAGTGAAACTTTAACATAGATTTGTTAACAATATGGTAATATAAATCCCTAATAAAACTATATATATTATTATAAGTAAGAATATGTTTATGTGAAATATGTATAATAAACTTAAAAATTTTATATAGGAGGTTTTAATGAGTGTGGAAGAGTCAATACACAAGGTAAGGGAATTTCATCTCACTTTTTATTTCCATGAGATAAATGCCTTAATCATCACTCATTTCATTTTTGTGGTATGTATATTGGATATGGATGTATTAGATTATTCTTATAAAAAATTATTATTATTTATAGATCCATTTTATGGTCCTTATATCATGGTTATTAAGTTTCAAAATTTACCAAATTGGTAAAGTAAGTTTTGTCTCAATTTGCTGTCTTTGAGACACATGTTAGGTTGTGCACCTATATTTTTTTATGAGGTATCTATACTAACTTTGACATATTATATCATGAATAAAATAATTTTAATGGTATTTAAGATTCATTTAATGTTATTATTTCTATTATATTATGATTTAATGTTACCAAAGTAGTAACAATTTATTGCGACAATCTCATCATTTATTGAGATTATTTAGAATTTTTCTTACATTGATGAAATATTATGAATCCATATCTCAAGAAATATCATGAATTTTCTTACCATATTTATATTCATGTTATATCTAAGTAATGGTACTATTTTTATACTCTTTGGTAATAATTAAGAAAAAAATATGAAAACTCGACTTTATTTCTCCTTTAGGTGAGAAATATGTGTTCTTTGAAAACCATGTTTTCTAAAAAAAATAGTATTATTAATAACTTTACAATTTCATTTCTATCAAAAAAAATTTTAATAATTATTTATAATTATTCAAATTATTTTTAAGGAAAATATTTTTAAAAACGTTTTCAGGTTTTCTTTTTTAGTTTTCAAAGTATTTTCAAAGAAATGGTTTTCAAAATATTTTAAAGCTTATTTGATATGATTTCAACGAAAAAGGTTTTCAGAATGTTTTAAATATTATTTTATAAGTTTTAATTATAAATTTTTTCAAAATATTTTCATTCCTTATTTATATTTTTCAATTAATTTTCAAATAAATTGGTTTTCTAAGGGTTTTTTTGTTTCAGAAAAACTTTTCAAAGAAGAAAGTATATTTTCCTCAAGAAATTTTTTCAATATATCTTTCCGAGATATATCCCATCTATAATGAAAGCATTGATGTTACTCATTACTTTCTAGGAAATGATCCAAATGTTCTATTAATATTATTTCTTGATTGGTTCATGTTGTTATTTAATGATGTTTATGACACCTATTTCTCTTCAACGATTTATATGCTTTTGAAACCTGATTCTTTCCATGGGTTATGATTTGATGAAATTATTATGAAACCTATATATTTCAATAGGTTATGATGTGATGAAATTTTAATGATACCAATTTCATTTCATGGATTATGATTTTATATTTATATAAACCATCTCTTTTCAAGGGTCATGATGTGATTTTTGTTTTGTAGAACATCCATGTATGATTTAATTATGTGATGGGTGAGACCTATATCTCCCTCAAATTAATTGGGTAATAATAAATGTTTTATGATCTCAATGTGCACATGGGATGGTATCCCAAGACCAAAACAATAGCGTACATGGGAGGACATACCAATCCCGAAACAAGAGGGGACACGGGAGGAGATCCCAAGCCCGAAATAAGAGGGTACACAGGCGGACATCCCAAGCCCAAAACAAGATGGTACAGAGGAGGGAATCCCAATATTGATGTAGTAACACCGGTGATTAACCCAATAAAAACATGTTACAAAGGCCTTGGTAGGCCTCCTTGACATAGGGTTTTTATATTCTTATGTGTCTTCCACAATTCTAAGTCTTATTCTTAAATTATGCATTTATGGATCATGTTCTTTATTTCCTTATAATACATGTCTTATGAACTGAAAATATTTATTTCATGATTCATGTTTATGATTTTTAATATGAAGGTTGTGATCTTTTAATTATCATGATCATGTTCTCATATTCTTATGTTCATGATAAGCTTACGTATTTCCTTTATTTACCATCACTAAGAAATTAAGATCACCCCTTTCATTTGTTTTTCTTCCCCAGGTTATGAGGATTTTACGTTGAAATGATAAGGGGGAATATCTTTGGGAGAAACATTGAATATATTTCACTGAGTTAGAATATTTTTGTTCCGTGTTTCCAATTCAAATAAAATAATACAATCGGTGGGCCTCTATTTTTGTAATTATTTATGTATTTTGAAAAAGTGATGTAATGTATATGTATGAGAAGTGATCATTTTTATAGTTGGAATCAGAGAAAATATTTATATAACCTTTGGAAATGATGAGAAAACATAAGTGAGATCCCTAGGTATATTTCTGAGGATATATCTATGGATGTATCTAAGGATAATTATATGGATGATTCAATGTTTTAGAAAATTTCTTGGAATTTTGTTAAAGGATATAGTGATTAGTTTCTTGGAAATACATACCTATCAAGATAGTACAGGTGGATGTGGATTCAGAATAAATATACATTGTGGTAAAAACTCTAACAATATGTTTTGGGCCTAACTCGGGGTAATATGGTACACGATAATGGGCATTTCTGCACACCTGGTTTGATACTCCCGAGGGATATAATTTGGAATTCAAAAAATCTTTATAAACAATCATAAAGGATTTAAGTATAAGATAAATATGAATAACTGAGGATAAACATAAGGTTTGATAGATTAAATAAGTAATATCCATGATTTAGGCACCAAATAAGTAATTTTCTTAATTATATGGTATCCCAATATGATAAATATTTATCACACTATGATTTTTGGTTTTAGTAAATTGAGGGAACTATAAGGAACAAGGTTAAAATTTAATTTTTTTGATGTGGAAATTATGGGAAATATGTGAATTTATTTCCCAATTGGAAATCTCATAAAGATAATCATGAAGGTGGTATGACTGTTGGTTATACTTCTGAATATAAAGAGACCGAAAACGACATGTGAAAGGTAAGTGATGTTCTTCAATTATTGTTTACATTAAACATAAAAATTATATTAGATTGAGGTTTATGGAACTTAAGGTTGATTCATATTTAATATTCTAATAAATGGGTATTAAGGAATAAGTTGATAAATCTTGAGTAATGGTTTAAGAATAAGGTTGGATTAATTAAGTATTTATGTCTTGAAATTAAAAGATTATGTTATATGAATTATGAAATATATAATTATTTTCAGTATAATTTTTCATTAAGGATTGAAAAGGACATGTTGAATAGTGATGAAGACATATAAATGTGATTTCATAGAAATGTGGTTTTTGATTAGGGGAAGGTAACCCTTAATTAATGATTGATGTTGAGATAATGGTGTTTCAAAAAAGATATGTTGGATATGAATAAGTAAATTTTATGGTATATATTACACTTGAATAGATTATTGAAATAGTGGTCTATGTCATCAAGTATGAAGTTTACAGCTTCTTGGATTTAAATAATATATCCATTAATCATTGGAATAATTAATCATGCATGTTTCCAATAGGATTTATAGTAATTAAGTTTTTTTTTCACCATGTTTCCAGGGAATATATGATGAGGGTATTCACATGTTGTGAATGTGACAACCAATAACTACTATGTGATATATGGGGGATCAGTGTTAAGATAATTTTGTGACTATATTTGTAATGTTTTGGATTTTTATTATTCTGAAGGGTTATAAGTTTAACCATTTATGGGATGTTTAAGTTAAACTTTAGATGAAGTTTGTGAGATTAAATAATTATCTTAACACATGAGGATTCATGCATATTGGATAACCTTCTCTAGAAATTTTTTGTCGATGGTAACTGAAGATAGATAGGATGACTTATCATGGATCTCATGATCAGTCACTACTTTAGGAATGACAAAATAGACTTTTTTTTGGAGAAATAGGTGGAGTGTAACATGTAACAACAAAGGGTGAGATTGTCCTAAAATCATGAAATTATATATTTTCATGAAAACACTTTAAATTTAGGAAAATGATCTATAAATAAAATGTTGTCCTAGTACCATTATTTCTTATGGATTATATGGTCCTTTAGTTCAGTGTACATTTATGGCTTTTTTATTTTTAAAATTATCCTAACCTTATTCTCTATCACTCTCTATCAGAACATTATGGTTAGATTTCTCTTTCATTCCCTTGTTTTCACTTCCCACCTATGTTCTTATATTTGGGAAGCTAGCTATTAGTTACTTTGGGTAACCATTATGGTTCCAGGATTTATTTTTTATTAGAACTTTTAGTATTAATTTTTATGATATGTGAATCTATGAAAGGAACTATAAATTATTAAAACATTGATAACCCATAAGAATTTTTAGGGAAAAATATTTTTTAAGAGTGGTATAATGTAACACCCCGAGGTTTTGTGAAATATGTTTTCCAAATTAATTTAATCTTTTTGATATTTTTCATTTCACGCAACACTGAAAATATTTTATTCTATATTAAAGTATTATGTATGGATTGTGTTATAAAAAATAAAAAGTTAACCATGCACTACACACAACATAAATATTAGATTTATCTATATGGAACACTGAGGTTAGGTTACATTACATGCAAGAATGATTTTCCTCGATGGATTTCGTGATATGAAAGACCAAGTGTGACTAAACAATAATTAATTATTAAATTATTATTATTTAAAAGGATACGAAATGAACATTATGATTAAATGACTTATTATTATATATAGTTCAATTCATTGGTTTCTTATTAATTAGAAAAAGAATATATAAACCAAATGAATATAAAGGGACTGATTTTATAAAAGATTATTTTTATGTGAAGAAGATGATTTATATTAATAAGTTAAATTAATAACTAATAGTGAAAGAGATTAATTATATTTATATTTTATATATTTAAAAAAAATATTTTTGATAATCAAAAAATAGATTTTATAGATACAAGATAATAACAAAACCAATTTTATTCTTAAAAATATTTATTGTTATAAAGGTAGTTTTACCACCATTTAATGGAAAACCCTTTTTAAATCCATTTTTTGGAACATTTATACATTTAATATGTCAAAATAAAGTTTATATTTTAAATAGAAACATAAAAATTTGGTTAGGATAATATTTTGGTATTTTTATATAAGGTTTAATTTTTTTAATGAATTGTTAAAAATAATGAATATTTATTACCAAACTAGTTTTTTATCTAATTCATTTGTCAGGTAAAATAATATTCTAAATTTATTTCAATGTTTAATTAGATAATATTTTTATCAATTAATCCAATTTATGTCATTTGAAACAATTTTACTTTGAAATTGGGTTTAAAAATATAGCCAACTTTTAGACATTTTTACATTAAAAAACCCACTATGTCATCCCTTCAGTAGAATTATTTTCTGCCACTTCTATTATTAGAATTTGGAAAAATAGATTCAATATTTGGAATCATTATAATTTATAATATATAATAAGGTAAAATTATTTTTTGATCAAAATAATTAGTGAAGGTGATTAAAATTAATTACAATGATTAGGAGAAAAATTTGGTTAACAAAGTACTAATCCTTAAATTTAAGACCCAAAAATGACCTAGACATTTGTCCAACACCCATTGGCTGGCCATTAATCAGCCATGTACCTTACCGCCACAATCCATATTTTTTATTTTCTAATAACACTTTTAAAGGTTAAGTGTGAACCTTAACAAAGTTCCAACAAGATTAAACCTTCAAGAGATTAAAAACACCATAGCTTAAATATATTCAAATCAAAAAAACCACACCATCAAGCAAATATTTTCAATTTCAAAATTCAAAAAACAAACTTGGTCCCCATGAAATCGGCATCACGTGCCCCCCTAATCCATTCATTACGATGTCACCCCCCTTACACAGTCTTATCATCATCATTATCCCAGACTCCACAATGACGCCAGTGAAATGAAATAACCATTTCAAATTTTTTAAATTCAAAAAACAATCAGACCATCATCATGCCTCCGTCACTGAATCTCCTTGAGACGCACACTCTGACATCGAAGATGTTGTCTATCACCTCTCCAAATTCTTCACACCTCTCAAACCACTTAGGTTCAGTGATTATCTTCCCAATACACTCTCCAAGATCCATACCTTCCTTTTAGAGGCCTCTCCTAGGGTAGAAAGCAATCCAAGGAAGCCTTTTCGCCCAAACCAAAAGGACTTACCCAATTAATAGGTAATGTCTTCTCTCAAACTCATTTATTTTATTTTCTTTATCCACCCCTCCACTCTATTTATTCCATGGATTTATAAAAAAACGATTATATTCAATTTACTATGATGTTTTTCTTCTAAGGGTTTGACCTAAACTTACACACACCTACATCTAATGGGTAACGAACATAATGTTTATGTGTACGGTGAACTACCACCACACAAAATGATGATTGTTTACTCATGGTAAAAATTATGATGGACACTCTATTTATATATGTTATATATTATATTTATTATGCCTTTAATATTATTTTATCTTTTTATAACGCGTATATCTATACTTTCCATTTTGTGTTAATATGATAATTTCATTTTAGGATGTCTGGACTACTGTCCCATCAAAGTTATGTGATTCGTTCATACACTACATTGAAAGTATTGAGGATGGTTTTACTAAATATATATGTTATATATGATATAATAAATCTAACTTAATAATGGTATATATACATATATATACATAAATTTCTTTCTTTCAACACTACAATTAAACATAAATATCATTCATGTGTATGTACGGCCAACCATCACCATGAATAGTGTATTATGTTTCATACTTCAATATTATATGGATTATTATAATACAAATATAATAAATATAAATTATTTTTAAATCATTTTTTAAAATATGGAAATCATGATATAATTAAAACGACCTAAGATATAACAAATTACGACACATGTGAAAAATAAAGCGGATATTACCCGAAGTGAAACCTTAACATATAATGGTTAATAAAAGGGTAATATGAAGCCATAATAAAACCATATATGGTATTAGAATTACTACTATAGTTATTTTAATGATATATAATAAACTTACCGTTATTATACATGAGTTTTTAATGAGTGTGATGAGATTCAATACACAATGTAAGGGGATTTCATCTCACTTTTTATTTCTTTGTGATACATGCCTTAATCATCACTCATTTCATTTTTATGGTTTTTATACTACCCCTAGATGTATTATATGATTATTATATATAAATTCATAGTAATTTACATATCCATTTTTTGTTCCTTATTTTATGGGGTTTAAGTTTCAAAAGTTACCAAATTGGTAAAGTAATGTTTCTCTCAATTTTCCTTCTGTGAGACACAGGTCATGTTTTGCACCAATATTTTTATATGAGGTTTATATACTACCTTTGACATGTTATATCATAAATAAAATTCTTTAAATGGAATTTAATCTTCATGTAATGATATTATTTCCATTATATTATTATTTAATGTTACCAAAGTGGTAACGATTTATTTCTATAATCACATCGTTTATTTAAATTGTTTATGATTTTTCTTACATTGATGAAATATTATTATATATATTTCAATAAATCTCTTGAATTTTATTACCCTATAGATATTTTTGTTATATATAAGTAATGGTTCCATTTTTACACTCTTTAGTACTAAATATAATTAAGAAAATGCTTTTGGTAAAATTCAACATTATTTATCCTTTTGGAAGGAAATCTATGTTCTTTGAAAACCATGTTTTATAAAAATGTTTACAATAATTATTCATAAGTTTTAATGGTATTTTCAATAAAAAAATATTTTAAATTTTATTTCAATAATTATTTATATGTATTAAAATTATTTTCAAGTAAAATGGTTTTCAAAACATTTTCATGTTTTCTTTATAAGTTACTAATGTGTTTCAAAGAAATTTTTTTCAAAATATTTTCAATATTATTTTATTTGTTTTTAAGGAAAAAGATATTAAAAATATTTTCAAGATTGTTTTATATATTTTCAATATAAAATGTTTTCAAAATATTTTCAATCCTTATTTTATGTTTTCAATTAATTTTCAATGAAAAGGGTTTTCTAAAGGTTTTCTGTTTTAAATATACTTTTTAAAGAATAAAGGTTATTTTCCTCAAGAAATGTTATCAAAATTTCTTTTATAGTTATATTCCATCTAAGATGAAATCTATTGATGTTACTCATTCCCTTCAAGGAAATTATCCAATGTTTCCATTCATATTATTTCTTGTGTTGTTCATGTTTTGATTGAATGATGTTTATTACACTTGTTTCTCTTCCATGAGTTATATTATTTCAAAACCTTCTTCTTTTCATGGGTTTTTATTTAATGAAATTATTATTAAAAGTATCTTTTTCTATAGGATATGATGTTATTAAATGTTCATTATTCCTACTTCATTTCATGATTTATGATTTGATATTTATAGAACCCATATCTTTCCATGGGTCATGATATAATTATTATTTTTTGGCACATGAATGTATGATTAAATTATGTAATAGGTGCGACCTATATCTCCTTACAACTCATTGGGTAATGATATATGTTCTATGATATCATAGGGTACATGGGAGAGAATCCCAAGCCTGAAACAAGATTGTACTTAGGAAAACATCCCAAACCCGAAACAAGAGGGTATATTGGAGGATATCCCATGCCCAAAAAAAGAGGGTACATTGTAGGACTTTTCGAGATTGAAATAAGAGGGTACATAGGAGGGAATCCCAATCCTAGTGTTGGCACATGTGTGATTAACCCAATCCAAACATGTTACAAAGTCCTTGGTAGGCTACCTTAACTTATGATTTTTATATGCTTCTGTGTCTACCACAATTCAAAGTCTTGTTATTATTATATTTTTTCATGTATCATGTTCTTTATTCCATTATAATACATGTATTAGGAACTTCAAATATTTATTCCATGATTCATGTTTATGATTTTTAATATGTGGGGTATGATCTTATAATGATCATGATCATGTTCTCATACCTTTATGTATATGGTATTCTCATGCATTTCCCTTATTTACCCTTACTGAGAAATTGAGATCACCCATTTCAATTTTTCCTATTCCATAGGTTATAAAGAAAGGTTTTCATGTAGAAATACTAAGGAGGATCTATTTGGGGAAAATACTAAAGATATTTCACTAAGTTAGAATATTATTGTTCCAAGTTTCTAAAGGAATTAAACTAATATGATCTTTGGGAATCTTTTATTATAATTATTTATGTATTTTGAAAAGGTGTTGTTATGTCTATGTATGAAAAGAGAGGGTCTTTATACACATTGTTTACAGTATAATATGTAGCCATATCCAGATGACTATGCAGCATGTTTTTGAACAGAATCATAGTTTGGGTAAATCCTGTGAGAGAGGTGCACAACTGTGTGAGGTTATCAATGGTTGTTGTAGATGTCCTATGCACTATTTATGCATGCTTAGAGAAAACTGTGTGAAAGCCTTGTGAGGGAGGCCTTTTGAACAGTGCTTCATAACTATATCTCGCACGTTTTGTGCAAATTTTTTCCAAGCATGCGAGTAAAATGTGCGGTCCTTTTAAATATGTGAATTTATATATTTTCCCCTCTTTCTATTTTCTTTATTTTTCGGTTCTTTACCCTCTGTATTTACTCATTGGTCGTAAAAATGCAAAGGGAGGAGGTCCCTCATCCTATCCTCTCAGGTGTGGCCTAAATCCTCTATCTGATATCTTTTTAGGTCATCGTCATATGAAATAGAATAGTGTTGTTGGGTCTATCCTCATCCTTTCTTCTTATTCTCTATACCTTCGCCAAATGAATCAATAAATACATTTTATCTCTTTCTCCCTATTTAAGGGAATACAATGGAAACTAGAATATCTCCCAAACCTCATAGAGTTAGATCTTGATATTGGATGTTTTTACATCTATGATTCCAAGGTAGGTGGTCCAAACCTTTTCTTCATTTTTTTACGGACATCTTGGGGCCATGGATTTTAGCATGCATTTAGATATTTGATAAATACAATGTTTTTTCTTATTAAATTGACCATATGACCATATGGGATCCCTCTAGTCATGCCCTAACAATTTTAATTGGTGTGAGGTTGGGTTAGAGGTTGTCGACCACCATGGGTGTTTAGGCCATGATGATTTTTTTGGGTTAAATTCATTTATTTTTTTAAATTAGAATTGTGAAATTCAATCCCAATGATTTGGTTGTTTATTTGTATTTAATTTATCATGTGAATTTCAGTTATCCAATTCATATAAGTTGTAATGATTTGTTCATTGATGTTCTATGATTCAATCATTTTAAATTTAATTATTTATAATGTGAATTGTTTTATATGTTATTACTTGTGATAAGTTGATGTGACCAAGGGGACCTGATGGGAATGGCCCGACTAAATTTGGATGGAATGGACATTGGGGTTGAGGTGATTTTGATCGTCTAGTTGGTCTTGGCCTGAGTTACTTGATTTATGTGGTTCGCAGGTTGGGCATCGTGGACGTCGGATTAAATCGGTGTGGCCATCAAGTTGGGCATGGCCCATTATATTCAGATGATGTGTCCATTGGGGATTTAGTGACAAAGTCATAGGAGCATGAGGTGCCTATTTTATTTGTCTTAGGTATTCATTGGGGGAATTCCGCTCACCCATAATGGCCAAAGTGCTGATTTGAGTCATGTGCACAAAGGTTAACTCTGTAATGAGGTGGTTTTGACCACTAGTGTGGGTAGAGGCCCTTGGAAATGATGATTAGGAAATGTGTTTGGGTGAATGTTATAGAAATTCAGAGGGAAGGTGATGATCCTTTTATTTTTATTGATGAGGCTATCAGTTGGTAGATGAATCCTCGCCGTATTCTGATCATGGTCCTGGATTATATTGGGAGAATAGATATCTCTATTTATTGGGAATTGTGCTATGATATTATGAGGATTTTATTTTAGGAAATATATATTTGTGCCTATAGATGTTGAGGTTTTATCTATAATATGTTTTTAATCAGGGGTATGAGGGACCAGTGACTTGTTTGGGCATGCCTTTGGGACATCGGTGATTCATTTGAGACATGAGGTGTCATGAGGCGCAGGGTGTTGGGTTACTTTGATTGAGGGGGATCCTAAGGGTTGAACTAAGATATGAGACATCAAGGGATACCGTGGGCCATTCTCCATGGATTCTCTCTTATTCATAGTTCTAGTGTTGGTCGATGCAGGTGGAATCTCCCTGGTGATTTTTGAGCACTAGTAGAGTTTGAATTTATTTTAAATTCCTGATCTGTTACTTTTATTTAATTCCATATTAAAAATATTCTTAATCACACATGTTGAATAGAAAAACATGGGTGGTGTTCTACTAAGTCTCATTCTCACACCCTACATGGGCCCTTTGGGACTCTTGTAATATTTATGTCTTTACATTCAGGTAAGGGATCAACTTTAAGAGCTAGACCATAGTATTGTTGTCGCATGGGATAATGGAAGGGACATTGAGATACTACCTTTATTAGAGATTCTATTTTAGTTTTCCTTTTCTATTTTACACTGCTTCTTATATTAGTATATAGCTATAGTGGCCGGCCATGGGTGACCCTCTTGTGTATATTGATCATGTGTGACCTGTTTGGACATTCATGCTTTGTTATGCAGTTTTAGTGCAACATGTGATGTGTTTGGAATGGTGGAATTTTAATTTTTTTGCTGATTTATTTAATTATTATTCCTAAATTTATTGATATTGATTGTGCTTACTCCATTGGTGGGTCTAGTTTGAGTCTTCTGAGTATTTAATTTTTGTTGCATTCTTATTATAAATACTATGGCCTTTATTTTATCTATCCCTATAGGGTATAGCCTCACCACTATACCTATTTTACACCCTCACTGCTAGTTAGAATCCTTTATCATTTGGGGAGGAGTTCCTAAGTCTAGTGGAACATAGCCCAATATCACTGTTCGGGTGGTTATCCAGGTTGGGGATGATACATGTGGTAATAGAGCAGTTCTTGATAGGGATTTAGTGGTAGTGTTTGGATGGCTACTAATGAGGTTGAGACCAACTTATCTTTTTTTCTTGTTTTACTATTTGGTATATGGTAGAGTATAGATTATGATTTTGTTAGAAATAGATTCATAGCTCATTCTTGGGTGTCTCCAACCCCATATACGAGGGACAGACCAAGTTACCATGGGTGGGTTTTTCCTTTCTATTTTTCTCATTTTACATATTTTATGGTTTCAAACTCAAGTGGTTCACTTGGTATGTGAATAATTAATTATTTTGACTTTTTGTCCTAATCCTGGTACTATAAGGAAAGATATTTGAAACCTTGGCCCGGTGAGGTGAGGTGTTCTTTCAATACTTGTTTTTTCTTTAATTAGGTATATTGTAGGATGTTTTAATTTTAAATTATCATGTTTCAATATATAATTCTTCTTGATATGAAAAATTTGAAACTAAAATGTTATGTAATGTAATATTTATATAATTCATTTTGATATGTGAAATGGTTATTGATCTTATAAGAACATGAATATACAATGAGATAGGGTGATGTTGATCACCAGGTTGGCTGAAAAGGTCTTTGAATTGAGGTAATGTTGGGTGTCAGGACATGTGTGGCCCGAGGATTAATTGATTCTTGGATATATTGAGGAAGGTTAAAGAGCCCATAAGGTCGGGATGCCATGTCGTAGGTTTCTAAGAAGAAATGTTAAGGGTAGTTAGGATTCAATTCCTATTATTTCATTCTTTATCTACATTATATATATATATATGGGTTGTCTGTCCATTTGATGCTTTTATATGGGTTCATCCTAGACAAATTGGATGATGCATCAGGCTTGTGATGGATCAGTGCCACTAGAGAACATGAAGGTTCATACCCCTGAGGGTCATAAAGAGTAGTTATAGGCTTAGAAATATGCTCTAGCATAGGTATAAGTCCCAATTCAGGTAAGTCAGCTACCATATCTTACAATATTTAGGATGTGGATTGATGAGAAGCTCCAAGAAATCCCGGTACATGTTATCCAGGGTATCGACTTCGTTTCTTAGGGAGTAGATCCATCTAGGGTGTATCTGACATGGGAGTTCTAGTCTGAGTAACTTCCAATTTTTCAGGGTGAGGGTGGCCCGCAAGTAGATAATAACTGGATCGAAATTATGCAGATGATCATTGAGAATTTGGATATGCCTCTTGGGAATAGGGTGAAGTTTGAAACATATAGCTTAGAGGACTCACTAAGCACTACTAGGACATGAATGTTCAAGTAGGAATACATGAGGTTTTATCGTGGAAGAACTTCAAGTCTATGTTCTTATAGCACTTTTCTATAAAGATGCTAAGGGTGGAAGGAGTTCAAGAGTTCTTTAGCCTTCAGAAGGGTGACATGTCTATCATGGACTATTCAGGGATGTTCACAGAATTTTTTTTCTTTTCACCCAGCATCTTGAGTGACGACACCTTAAGAGTGAGGCGCTTCGAGGATGGTTTATGGAACACTATTTGGGTGTAGGTAAACATCTTTAGGTTGGACTCATTATCATCAGTGGTTAACGAGGAACTCATAGACAAGGGAAACCTGATTTCATTAGTGATGCTTTAAATTGAATAAAGTGAGGTCGGGATGAGTTTCAATGGGGAAGTCAGGTTAAAGACTCAACTGGACCCCTTCAGAGTGGGTCATCGACAGTTTTCTTTCATTTTGGGTAGTCAGGACATGTTTGGACTCAGTGTGAGTAGCCTCCAATGGATTTCCAGGCATGTGTATAGGTCTATCTTTTCGAGAGGTTTTGCAGGAGTCCTTCTTTTTCAACTAACAGTCAGGTTCAAGGGTAGGCTTAGGTGTCTGAGATCAGATTAGGATTGGTTCTAGGTTATTATTTCCAAGCTTCAACTACACATGGAGGTCATGGCAGAGATAGTGGGACCCTGTAGTGGGGTTAATGGTAGGTGGATGGTGCAGCACCGCAAGCAATTCAGATATTAGGGAATCAAGCTTCAGGCAAGGTGCATGCCATGAAGGTACTGGGGGCTGAGAAGTATGGTGATCTAGTGATGGTTAGAGGTATGCCATGGGTGTAGTTATTCTTTTTTTTCTTTATCATGATCTTTTGAGGAACATCCATTTTGGTTCATGAGGTGAATAGGCTATATATTTGGACTAACCGTATACTGGTTAGTCGGTTGGAATCATATCAAATCTATGGTATATATATATATATAAGGTTTGTGGAACCATGTTCTATATTTGAGCATCATTGGATGCATGTTTATAAGGTATGTTGGCATTTAGGCATCTATGGATACAAGTTAATTGATGTGTGAGGCATATGGGCATCATTTTGATGGAGTGCATGATTGATGTGCGAGGCACCAAGCTATTTTGAGCATTTGTTTAGATGTGAGGCCTCATTGTTCCATGTAGATCATGTGCATGAGGTGGGAATTGATGTGGTTTGGGACTTGAATGTGTGTATGGAATAACATGGGATCACCTGATGAGGTTCAGGAGTGATGATACATCAGAAGAGGACTTCTGAGTACAGAAGTGGCCATTGAACTAGTTGATTTATTTGAGTTTTGGGTTGGTACAGACCGGGGTATGTCATTCCTAAAGCGGGGAGCCCCCCCCCCCCCCTAAGGTTGTTGGATCGTACCCTTCATACCAGTATAGTTCGGGTACATTCAAACAATATGGGTATGTTTGGTACCATCTCTATGTTCAGTTTTTCTTCTCAAGGAGAAGCTATGTTATAGTGGGGAGATTGTAACTTCCTAGATTTTTTAATCGGGTTGAAAACCTTTCCTTTTTTCAATTTTTCAATTAGTTTCTATGACACTTTATCTTTCATTGATCAGAATCAAATTCTGAGAGTTCTTTCACCTTTATGTGATGTTTTAGGATGGGTTTAGAGTCTTGTGGAGTTCCTCAGGTGGTCATATGGGTTTTGGGAGCATTGGAGGCATGAAACTCAAGTTTAAATTTTGTAGGTAAGGGTTCATGGTTTAGATTAAACAATGTAGCCCCTTCCGACTAATTGTGCATCACATTTTTAAATTTCCACATGGTTTTTTGTAAACCATACGTGGTAGGCACACGGTCGTGTGAGGTTCTCTATAGTCCATGCATATGGATTCTCCACGATTTTCACATGGTTAAGGGAAATCAAGTATAAGATGAAAGAGAACCTTTTGGATAGTGCCTTCGCACTGTAGCTCACATGGTTTTTGCAGAGTTTTGAAAACCATGCAGCCATATTAAATGAGTTAATTTCTGTATTTCCCCCTTTTTTTATTTTCTTTATTTTTCTCTCCTTTCCCCTCATTCTTCATTCATGGGTCATGTAGCAGCAAAGGGAGGTGATTCCTACTCCTATCTTCTCAGGTGTGGCATAGATCCTCTGTGTGAGCTCGGTTTTGGTCACCATTATGTGCAATAGAACTGTGTCAATGAGTCTCTCCTCATCCTATCTTCTTATCCTCCTTTTCTTTTCCTCGTAAAGCACTAAATCGGTTTGAGCATTTTCACCCTATTTCTAGGTTATACAACATAATCTCATATCTATTCCAAACCATTTAGATATAAATCTTTATATTGGATGTATATATGTCTACGAGTCCAAGGTAGGTGGTCCATACCATTCTTCATGTTTTTGAAAACATTTTGGGTGCATGACTTTTAGCGGGCATTTGGATAATTGATAAAGACCATGTTATTTCATATTAAATTTACCATATGACCATATGTGATTCCTCTATTAATTACTTATCCTTTTTCATAGGTGCAAAGTTGAGTTAGAGGACTTTGACTACCTTGGGTATTTAGGTAGGTGTGTGTTTTTAGGTTAAATTGATTTATTTTTTTTTAAATGGAATTGTATAATTCAATTCCACTTATTTTGTTATCTATTTAGACTAAATTGATCATATTAATTTGAGTTATCCCATTAATATAAGTTCTATTGATGTGTTTATTGATGTTTTACAATTCAATCATTTTAAATTTAATTGTTTATAAAGTGACATTTTTATATTTGATTTCCTTTCATAAGCTGATGAGTCCCAAGGAGTCATGATGGGCATGGACCGAGTGCATTTAGATGGCATGGATATCGGGATTGTGGCGATGATGATCTTCTAGTTGGGATTGGCCTGAGTAACTTGAGTGATTTGGATCACATGTTGGGCATCATGGACATCGAATTGAGGTGGTGTGGCCTTCATGTTGGGAAAGGTCCATGATATTAGGATGGAATGGACATTAATAATTGATTGACATGGTCTTAAGGGCACGAGGTTCTAGTTTGATGTGGATTAGGTATTTATTTTGTGATCGTCACTCCATCATGATGGCTAAAGCACTGATTTGATTCATGTGCACACAGGTTGACTCTGTGATGAGGTGGTTTTGACAAGTCGTCTTGGTAGAGGCCCCTGGTAATACAGATTAGGAAATGTGTATGGGGTTCTTGCCTTAGAAAACCTTGTGGAATGTGAGGAGAGTTCAGTTGTTAGAGATGAGGCTATTGTTTAGGGGTTTAAGGATTTTTATATTGGGTTCATGGTCTTGTAATGTTTTGGGAGAATGGATATCACTGTTTCTTGGGATTTCATGCTACAAGATGATGGGGATTTTATTTGGGGGTAGATATAATTGTGCCTTCAGATATCGAGCTTTGACCCATAAGGTGCTTTTATGTAGGGTTTTGAGAGACTGGTGACTTTTTTGGGCATGCCTTCGAGATGTTGGTGATTCACGTGATACATTAAGTATCAAGAGTAATGTGGTGTTGGTTAATTTTCTTCAGGTGGAACCTGAGGGAACATATATACTATGAGACATCGTTGGATACCTTGGGACATATTCTATGGATCCTCTCTTATTCAAACTTCTAGAATTTGCTGAAGTAGGTGACATCTCCCTGGTGGGAGTTCAACACCAGTGAATTTTGTATTTATTTTAAATTCTTAAGATGTCATTTTTATTTAATTCCATATCACCCATCTTCTGAAACACCTATGTTGGGTATGCACACTTGGGTGGTATACTTCTAAGAGTCATTCTCACACCCTACATGGGCCCTTCCTAATTCGTGTAAAATTTATGTATTTGCATTTAGGTAAGGGATCAACTTCAGGAGTTGGATTGTACTAGTGATATTTCACAAGATGTTGCCAAGGACCAAGAGGTATTTCCTTTATTTGAGCTTCTCTTTTATTTTTCCTTTTCTATTTCAGCATGATCCTTATATATGTATATATCTATAGTGGTTTTCCATGGGTGACCCTCTTTTTTATACTGGTCATGGATGGCCTATTAGGATATCCATTCTCTAATATTCATTTTTAGTGCTACAGGTGGTGTTTTTGTCCTGTTGGCATGTTTATTTATTTTTTGTTTCTTTATTTAATTATAATTCAACTATTTATTGATATTGACTATGATTATTCCATTAAAAGGTCTAGTTTGAGTTTTTTTAGTCATTAATTCTAATTAATGATTATTATAAATACTCAAACCAATATTATTTCTATCCCCATAGGGTATAGCATCCCCACAATACTTCTTTCACACCCTCACTGCTAGTTAGCATTCATTGGCATTTGGGGACGCATACTTAATGCCAGTGGCACCCGGCCTGATAATAATATTTGGGTGGATATCCAGGTCAAGGACACTAAACATTTAATTTAAATTATTTATATTTACAAATTCATTTTAGGATCTCTCTTTCATGGGGTTTACGGTTAAAATGTTACCAAATCAGTAAGGTATGTTTGTCTCAAATTACCATCTTTGAGAAATATGATTATGTTATGCATCTATATTAATGTACAAGGTGTATATAAATCCCATTTGACATGTAATATCATTAATTTATTTATCCTCATGATATTTTAATTTTCATTTAATGATATTCCTTCATGATTGTTACATTTTAAAGTTTCCAAAGTGGTAAAGGTTTTATATTACAATATCATCATTTATCTGGATTATTTATGATTATGTTTTTGATGATAGAATATTATAATAAATATTTCAAGTAACTCATGAATTTTTTATTCCTCTAGTTATTTCATAATGATATGTGTTTCCCTTCATTTTCTTCTCTCAATATACTCATGATTTCAAAAAAATAATAAAAATCAACTTTATTTCTCTCTTTAGTTCAAACCCCTTTTCATCCAAAACCATGTTTTCTAAATATGTTTTCAAACATGTCTTTAAAATTATCAAAATTATTTTTTAAAGAAATTTTTACCCTTGTTTTAATTTTTACAAAAAAAAACTGAAAGGAATAGTCATGATTTTTTCCAAATAATGTATGTTTAGATTTTACTAAAAATGTGAAAGGAATCTCTATTTTTACTTGAATTTTAGGATCATAATTTTCTATCGTCATGAACATTATTTTATTTTATGATTCCTTTATATGTATTGGAGGATATTTTCAAATAAATTTATTTTTCAATTTTTTTAATTTAAATAAAATATTTTTCAAATAAATGTTATATTTCATAGGAAATGTTCAATGTGATCTTTCAAAACCATTCTCTATCTAAGATGATTTCATTTTATATAAATTATAATTTTCCTAGTGTAAGAACTAAGGATATCATTCTTATTGTTTATTTTAATGGTTCATGATTACAATATGTTTGTGAAAACTATTTCACTTCCATGGGTTATACCATGATAAAATTCTTATGAAACCCACTTCCTTTTTTTCCATGGGTAATGCTATGATGAAATGATTATGAAACATGCCTCTTCTCCAAAGGTTATGATATGATGAAATTTTTATGAAACCCATTTCATTTCATGGGTTATGTTATGATGAATATTTTATGATCTTGTGGGGAACATATGTTTGATTTTCATTATGTGAGTTTTTTCCAAGACCAAAAAGAGAGTACACGGGAGGTTATCCCAAGACCGAAATAGGGTACATGGGGGGTTATCCCAAACAAAAAAAAGTAACATGGGATGTTTTACCAATCTTGAAAGAGGGTATATAAGACTTTATCCCAATCCTGATGGAGGATACATTAGAGTTCATCCCAAGCCCAAAGTAAGTACATGGGTGGTTTTCCTAAAGTATGTAAATGGGTGGTTAGACAAATCCTAACAAGTTATGAATGTATTTGGGGGTATCCAAGAAATGGTATTTTTTATTATTATGTTTATGAAACAATTCAATGTATTATGCTAATTTTATGCTCTCATGGATTATATTCTTTAATTTCCTTTTGATTCATGTCTTATAAACTGTTAATCTTTAGGCCAGGACTCAAGATTATGATATTTGATATATAGGGTATTATTTTCATATGGTATGATCATGTTATCATACCCTCATGTTCATATTATTCTTATATATATCCATTTTTTACCCTTACAGAGCATCTGAGCTCACCCTTTCTTTTGTATTCTTTCCCAAGGTAATGAAGAATGGTTTTAAGTAGGGTATGTTAGTTAATATTACTAAAGGGGGAGATATTTAGGGGATATGTTGAAGATATTTCACCAAATTATAATATTTTGTACCTATTCTCAAAATAAAATAAACCATTATGGTCCTCAAGAATGTGTTAGTTAATGTATTTAATATTCATCTAAAAATATGTAATATCTATGTATGAAAATCTTATGACACTATATTACAGTAAGTTAAAGATGGATCCCAATCATAACTCTATAAATATTTTTCTTAATCAGTTAATTGGATTAATCCAACATTATCTTTCAATAAGTACTCATAAGAATACTTATTTTCTTTAATTTATCCATGCTAAAATACATTAAAAGTTCATTTGTGTATTTATTTTTACTTAGACAAATTTTATCATTATTATGGGAAATTTTAAAACCCTGAAAAAATTTAATTTCTCCCATAAAACACATTTCAAATTATTTTATTGTTAAATTAAAAAATTAATTACAAAGAGATATTTTATTAGAACTAAAAATTACATCATCAACATAAATTTGAAAAATTAATAAATCATTAAAAAAGATTTTCCAAATAAGTTTGAATCAGATCATCTCATCTTAAAATCATTTTCTAAAATAAATTTATTCAAAAAATAATACAAATCTTGCGGGGATTTTTTTTAAACCACAAAGAGCCTTAGTTAAATTAAACAATGATTTAGAAAATTTTTAATCTTAAAAATCTGGAGGTTTTTAAAAAAACTTTGTCATAACTAAAACATTCAAAACAAAACTTTTAACATCCATTAGAAAAATATTGAAATTTAAATAACCAGAAAATTCCAATAATATTATAATGGATCAATATATCAATAAGTAAAATGGTCACACCATAATAAATGCATTCTTATTGATTATATCCTTTGGCTATGAGTCTAGATTTTTTATGATGGATTTTACCCTTTTCATCGAATTTATTTAAAAAACACATTTATTATAAATAATTAGATAATCATCGGGTCTTCCAAAAAGAGTCCAATAATTATTCCTTGTGAATTGGTTCAATTTCTCTTTCATTGAAAGTACCTAACTTTCATCATTAATGGAATTATCAATATTTTGGGATTCTAGGCATAAAACAAAAGTATGATTTTCAACCTCATTTAAAATTGACCTTATACTAGGAGTTTTGACTTGGAAATTATTGATAAAATTTTATAACGGATAGTATTTATATTTTACCAATTCCTTATGTAATTCACTAGATGGTTGTTCTTTTGAAACTTCAATTAATAATGAAGTATATGGTTTAGTTAAAGTCATATAATCTAGTTCAACCTCAATGTACTTAATTTGGGGATAATTTTTAGGCAAATGGTTATCAAATTATATGTAAATTGATTCTTCTATGGTCTTTGTATTTTTATAAAATGCTTGGTATGATTTACATGAGTTAGAGTACACAATAAAAATACCTTCATTGGATTTTGTGTCAATATTTACTAGGTTGCTTTTGGTGTTAAAATTATAGCATTTACATCCAAATTATTTAAAAATACAAGTTTTATAATAGGAGATATTTTTATAGAAGGGTATTAAGTGAATGGAGGTAAAGATATAACAAGTGGTATTGACCACCTAAAACCAAAAATGTTGAGGGAGTTTAAATTAACTTTGGGGAGTTATTTGAATTTCTTGAATAGTGTGATTATGTATATCAACAACCCCATTTTTTGGAGTCCTTGGAGTGGAAAAAGAACTAATACAGTCATATTAAGCACAAAGTTCATCAAAAATATTTATTATCAAAATCTCTCCCATGATAACTATAAATCTATATCATCTTATGTACTTTTTATTTTTTTAAAAATTGTGGAATATTTAATAAAGGATTTACAAGCCCTGTTTTTATGATAAAAGAAATAAACCCATTAAATTATTCTATAATCATCAAAAATTAAAAATGTGTAATATTTACCATATATACTTCCATGGTTTGGTCTAAAAAGATCAAGATGATTAAGATAAAGGGAATTATAGTTGGATACTTTCTTTTTAAATTTAAATGTAGTTTTTATTCTTTCCAGGTTAGAAGGGTTCAAAATAATGTTATTTTTTAAAGTAAATTTAGGTAAATCCCATACTAAATGATTTAGTTGTGTTTTAAAAGTGTATATGTGACACAATAATTAAGAAACCTAATCCAAATTAATGAATACCTATATTATGCACTTAAAAATTTATCATTTTGAATATAAATATATTTTAAATAAAAAAAATAAACATTTTTTAAAATGATAAGAGGAAAATAAAATTATTCTTTGTAGTCAAAAACATTACAAATTTTTTTTTTCAAAAGAGACTTCAAAATCACTATTATATAATTGAATAATACTTAGAAAATTATGTTATAAACTATTAAAATAAAAATATTTATAATAATATATGTATTTGAAAAACAAATAATAACTATAATGATGATCTTACTTCTTGTGTTATCACTAAAAGTGATGTAGCCTCTATCAATATTTTCATGATGATTGAACATAGACTATTCAACACACTTGTGTCTCGACCACCCACTATCCAAGTACCATGTATCCCCTTGGGTTTTTCTCTTGAGACAATTTTCCTCAATTTTGACCCTGAGACATTTGGAACTTCTATCACTTGAGTTGGAAGAGGAGACAGAGTCATCATATACACTCCAAGTAGTGAATTTGTAGAGTTTATTGATTTTCATATTTTCCTTTTTTATCAAGGGGTAATTTTGGTTGATGTGTCCTTTTTTATTTATATATTGAGAAGTTACATTGAATTATTTTTTTTAATATTCTTTTTATCATGATGAAAGGATTTCTTCTTTTTCATTATTTTTTTTTACTTTCTTTTCTAGATTCTCTATCTCAGTTTCACTTCAGGATGTTTCATTCTTTATTGATTTTTCTTCTATTCCTTCACATAATTTTCTTGTTTTTCATCTTATCACTTCTTGGTGATAACATGATTCATGATAGATCTCATAGATTCTTTATTCAGGGTTTTCAAAATGTCTCTTTCTTCTTAAATCATCATTACCTTTGGTTCCTAAGAGCCTGAAATAATCTAAAGTATCTTCCTCATAAGATTTTAAATAGAAATATCATCACCGAAAGATTTTATACAATTGAAAATTATTGTAAAGTGATTAAAAATATTTAAAATTAATTAATTATAATACATACTAAAATTTTCAAAATCCAATCTCTACTTGTCAATACTAGTATATTTTGGTTCATTGGTTCCTTCATGAGTAACTTTAAGTAATTTTAAAACACCATTGGTAGTTTTACAAGTTGATAAATAATTAAATTTATTTTAATATAAACCACAATGACTAAATTCTTTGGTTTTTTAATATATTTCAAAAGTGGAAATGTCATAGAGAGTCCATTTTTCATCTGATTCTCTACTGGGTGTATAACCATTGATGAAAATTTTTCAAAGAAACTAACTTATTCTTCTTGGAAAATTAAACATGTTAGTTTTACAATAAATATATTCCCTTCCATAAAAAAAATGTGAATAACCCAATTAGTGTCCTCTGAGAGAACCTTTGGTGAAAGAGGTATAGTCCATTTTTCAAATATTGTTCCTTAAAATTGATTAAGATTTTTAAAATAAATTTTGAAAACAATGATTAAATAAAATTTTGAAAATAAGGTCCTATTTTATACAAATTATTGGTATAATTAATATTTAAACAGGGGTGAATCTAATTTAAAATTTTAAATAGAAAGATGTGGTATAATTATATAATTGAGTGATGAAATAAAATAATCAATGTAGGTGCAATGGAATTGATAAGCATACGAGAAACAATATCAATAAATAGAGAGATTTATTTATTTAAATTAATATATTGTGTGATTCATATGATTAATTATTAATTTATTAATTGAATGAAATAATTTAAGACGTAAAATATGTATAAAATAAATAAAAAGATAAATCACACAATTTGATAAGGGAATTTAGTAATAAATCAATAAGATCTTCTACATCACCCACCCCAATTTATTGAGGGTTTATAAATAAATAGGCCTTGAATTTATTAGTAGATAATAAAACCAAAAAGAACACAAATCCTTGACTTTACCAGTATCCAAGAAACCTAGAAAATGACATTGGCATTATAGGTTTCCAAGAACCCAAAAACAAAGACCTTGGTTTCAGTAGTTTACCAAGAACACAAAAAGTGAGAAAAAAAGTAGGTTTTCTTAATCACAAAACCTTTGAATAATATATATAAATTCTCTATAAATATATGGAAGATGATATTGATATAATTATAGATAAATATGGGAGATCAATGTTTTTTAAGAATGTAATACAAATATATCTCAAGAAGATGAACAATGGAAGAAAATTTTTAGCCAATACTACTTATCATTCATTATAGATCAATGAAGTAAATTGTTGTTCAATTACGTTGATTTTAAAGCCTCCAAAGATATTTATTTATTAGCTCCTGGGGTCCAAGGGTTTAGTTGGGGGAGTTAATGAGTCATGTAATCCCTTGAAAACCACTATAAAACAACCCTTTAACTTGCTGACTTGGTACCACCAACTAGTTATTGGGCTTATTGTAGGCCTCTTGGATACAACAAACTCTTATGGGTAGTCTCTACCATGCACTGAGTAATAGGTCAGGTACTTAAAACCCACTATTATCAAGATCTGACTAGGTGGTCGGTGAGCTCTCTTGGGTATACAGTGTTCTTCCAATAGCTCTGGTGGTTCTCTCCAGTTCCATCGTTTAGCTGGTGACACTCGACTAGGTATCTCTTGATTACAACTTGTGTGGGATGTTGAACATAACCACCACACATTTTTTAACTCCTTTCTCTTTCCTGGAAAACTCTATAACTTAATTTTCATTATTAATAATCGAAATTAAACAAATTGAAAATGTATAGAACAATAAAAAGTGTTTATGTTCATTAAAACATCAATTGAGTGAGAAGCATAAAAAAGGACCAATATTGTAAACCAATAATGTTTCACCATCCTTTATGATTATAAAAATATCTTTTGAGTTCTCTAAACTCTCTAGTACTCCTCTGCAGTACATGTATTTTAGGAGCATCTTCTTCCTTAGTTACCAGTGGAATCTATCACTTCACCAAATCTTCTATATCTTGAGCATAAACTTTATCTAATTTGATCTTTCTATTAATATAATTCTTAATGATGTATTCACTATCTATAAAGGTATGATAAAAAATAACTATAATTGTTTTAAATGAATTCATTTTTACTCAATATCCTCTATTTTTGTTTGGAGATGCTATAAAAAACATTTGTGCCTCATGGTGCTTTTTAGATTCCTATTAAGTCCTTAACAAATGCCTCACATCCCAATTCATGAAATTTTGACAATAATGGTTCCCGCCTAATCTACAACTAGTATGGGATACTGTTTTTCACTTTGGTTGGAACTCAGTTTAGTGTGTGTTTGATATTATTTACTTAATATCCCCAAATGATAATAAAATATTTGAATGTCTTATCAATAATCTTATGATATCATGAATGGAATGTTTCATCCTTTTATAGACACTATTCTAGTATTGTCTTTAAATAGGAGTGAGTTTGGTTAAGAACCAACACTCCCAAAGCATGTCAATAAACTATTGGTTAAGATATTCACCAACTCAATCAGATTGAAATTTCATTATTTTCAAACCAAGAAGATTATATAAAATATTCTTGAATTATTGGAATTTCTCAAAAGACTCAAACTTTTACCTCATTAAGTAGGCATGTCCATATCTACATAAATCATTAGTGAATGAAATAAAGTAATAATAACCACCTCTAGATTCTACTATAAAATCTCTATACACATTAGTGTATACCAATTCCAAAAAATCGATATCCCTTTCTCCTTACCCACAAAATGGTGGCTTAGTCATCTTTCCTTGTAAACAAGTATGACATTTGTCAAGTGATTTTATCTCAAAAGAGTCTAAATAACCATCATGATAGATATTTTTCAAGCACTTCTCATTTACAAGATCAATATAGTTATTCTATAATTGGGTGTGAAATAATTCATAAAACTTGATTCATTTTTTATTTCCATTTCATAGTTTTCATAATTGGCCTGAATGGCCTGAAGGCCTTCATTTTTATTGATTTTTGATAACACCCCTTTCAAGGGATGGGGGGAATCCTTACAAGGCCTATAGGCTCAGATATTACATGGCTTGTAGGCTTAGTAGATTACATGACCCGAAGGTCTTAGGGAATTCAACCAGACTATCTACAAGGAACTGCCCCTCCCCGGTATTTGCATCACGATAGTAGCTCTCCATCTTCTCATGGTTGTCTGGCTAGGCCTTCTGTGCAAGCACAAGATGGTCCCAATGGCATATATATACCCTCTCATTCTGAAAAATCCATTTGGCTCTGATCTAGTGAGTGCACCTGCTATGAATCCTCTTCTGGGGCTGCTCTTTTTTTGTAGTCTGTCTGGGGAAACTGCATGTGGCCCTATGGCCTTGAGGTGGCCCAAAATACCAACTGACTGAAAGTCCTGGGTGGCCCAAAAGCCTTAAGGACTCCAAGCCCAAACTGGTGTCCCAAGGTGAATAGTTCCAACTACTATAGTACCGAACAACACCAACTACAGTGTCTACTACAGTATCCACATAGTGTGCAATTCTGTTACAGTGCCCACATAGTGTACAGTCTGCTACAGTGCCCCCGGAAATATTCCTCTACCTGGTTTTGAACCTGGGTCTTGTGGATGCACTTAAGGATACATCACCAACTCGGTTGAGGCTCATGTTCATAGTTTTTATAATTTAATACACAAATACTATTATTTATTTATCCCATACCATAACAAATTCAACTGTTATAAATATAGTATTCTTTATTTTTAAACTTGAAAATAAATAAATCCATTTCAAGGAAAAAAATAGTTTTTTATTGGTTATGTTATACACATAATAACTGTTCTTTAAAACCATGATATGTCTTGGTGGAAATGTGAGGTGGTAATATTCAATGGCTAGAGAAGCTAACTTCACTCCATTGGTATCACATAAATCCACCTCTCCTTTATAAATATTTAGAAATCTACTTGTTTCCTACAATTGAATATATATGTGATCACAAAAAGTTGTATCTAATACTCAATATATGGATATTGAAAGATTTTACTTGATAAAAAATGCACTTGAAGCTTTTTATTTCTACTTTAACAGGGTTTGGTTATTCTTCTAGTGGCCCGAATTTACACATGGAAAACATATTACATCTTTTTAATTTTTTTATCTATGGATATTTTTTTTGGGAAGGATGGTTCTCATAAGCCTTATACATGGAGTGAGTGATTCTTGAGGCCCTATTCCTTATTATTCCTTTTATTCACCATAAGGGTTGTAGTTTTTCCATTCCTTGTGTCCTTGTCAACATGGGGAATCAGGGTAAAGAGTTCCAAGAGATACTTCTCCCTATTTCTCATATTATTATTAACAATAAAACTATATAACCTTTTTGGTAGTGAGGGAAAAATGAAATCTTTGTGTAGCTCAACAGGGTCATTAAATCCCAAGATATATTGGCACTCAATGTATCCAATCATCTTGACTACATGAGGGAAAATTGGCACTAACTCTCTAATATATCATGTGAAAAGTTATTTTGAGATCTCATATCTCTCATGACTCTTCTTCTATTGATAAATATCTTGATGGTGAGACCAGATCCTATATACGTACATATTCTTGTGTTCTTTTAGAGTCTCACTAGAAATTTAAGATTCCATGAAACATTGGTCATCTATGGAATCATCCAAATTTTTCATGTAAAGAGAAAGTACCTCCTCACTATACTCATTACTAGGCACTTTATTCATAGGTGTTTCAAGAACATATAATTTTGGTTCATGATATAGTTAATGTTTAAGAAACTGTACCATTCTTAAAAATTTGAGTTTGTGAGAATGTTATCCATATCTAATATACATCTTAGAGGTGTTTTCGAAGTCATACGAATTCCCATTTCTACAATAATTAAGAGCATAGTTTAGTGTCATATATGGATTATAAGGTAATTAATTAGTTTAATTTAATTTATTAATATCCCACTATTTTATCTAAATCTAATTTCCGTCACCACTGGTTTAAGAATATCCTATCACTTAGAGATTCTAAAATTAATGATCCATCCATTAATTATCATAACCTAGACTTTGGCCATGTAAATTACTCAATGAAATTTTGGTAGGTGTAAATTTGAAACTGAATTAACTCGTGGTTCCTTGATCCATTCAGTTTCCTCTACATTCCTAAAATCCTAGACATTGATTTTTTCTACACCTACCTCTAAAATGATATTGGACATACTTTGGTCATTACACCCAATACTATTTGGTTAAGTTGTCCAAATACTTTTATAATAATTTTCTAATAAAAATAAGTATCCAAAATTTTTAAATAAAAACACTTAATTCAATGGTTCCATTCTTATTTATGTAATGGAAGGATTTTCTAACATAATGTTTAATTTTATGGATTTTTATATTTATGTGAAAACTAAACATTTTATCTTATTATATAATTAATAATATTAAGTGTGTTATAATTAAGTTTTCTTCCATGTATCGATAAAATTTATACATAATTTAATTTAATGATAATTCCATCATTCATTCTTGTTAATTATTTTATTTAAATATTAAGCATCAATAAGTAATTAATCATGAAACTAATAGAAATAAAATTTATAATTTAGAATGACCAAAAGATTTTATAGTGGTTGGTTTATCTAGAGAATGATAATCCAACTCTTGACCATGGGGAATTAACAGCTAATACCATGTCTTGTTCGAGTTGTATAATTCCATTGATGCTCTTATGTACCTAATGATTGGTTTCACCCTGACTTCAAACTTGAACCCACTTGGGAGCTCCATACATTATAAAAATTTACTCACACATAGTGTATGGGAACTAAATTACTGGTCAAAGGGGTTTACATAAAGGAAACGATATGCATGAAAACCCTTACATAATGAGAAAAGTGTAATGGTTTACAAATCATTATTTAATTTATTTATTTATTTACAAAAACCATGTAATAAAAAAAAATCAATCAATCACATGAATTAGTTGGTTTAAACTCAAGTTTATCCACATGAATATAACTGTACATCAAGAAATTATCTTTCATCCTCTTCAATTTATTCTTTAATATTAAGATAAACATTCTTGAATTAATTTAATTAATTAATTAATTTTTCTTAATGTACATCCGAAGAGTCTTGGAGAAAAAAATCACATGATGAATCTTGAAAATAAATTTTTTTACTGGCATTTATATATAATTACATATAATTAATTGAGCATTTATTAATTATGAAAACCTTGTAATATAGTCAACACACTCGTTTCCAACAATATAATTTTGTTTTTTAATTATACAATTAATTATTCTTTTAGTAATTTAATTTTTTTCAATACAGGTAACTACATAGCATGTACTAACAAGTTATATGCCTTAATTTTTAGTTATTGTGTATATGGGATAGACATCTAAGTACTTGGCATGTATCTTTGTTAGGAAACATGGAATTTACTAATAATAAATATACCGTGTGTTCCTCTTGTCATATGTCCATGTAACACATCTATTTACTCAAAGTGTTATTCCAGTATAGAGATTAATGAGTCATAGGGTGTGTATGATAGCTACACACCATGTATATCAATAATTTCATTTCATGTCAGTATCATGTGGTGTATACTATGTATTTAACCACATGGTCAGTGTGGATCTTTTCTCTAAGCTATGTAGACTACACGGTGTGTACACCATCTACACAGCATGTGGTCTGATAGACCATGTTCCTAGGTAGACCAATCAAAACACAATGTGGATCAAATTTTCCATGTGTTATTTATTTCTTGGCACATCATGTATCCCATGAAATTTCAAGATTTTGTGAACTTGGCTACACAACACATACTTTCATTCATGTGTTGTGTAGTCATGTCTACCAGCCAGAACATTAGCACCTCTCGATGGAATCTCCATTCATTTTTCATCTCTTCTTAATATTTTTAAGATCGTATGAAACTTAAATAAGGAATATTAATATTTATAAAACACACTAATTAAAATTTGAATTAAATAATGAATAATCTAGAAGATAAAAACTAAAAGTGATTGTGTATAATTGGTAAATGAATATTAAATAATTATAAATTATTATGTGACCTCTCTCCTTATACCTGAATGTTTTGGGAATAGTATAAGAACCTATTGGGAAGATGTAAACTCATCTTTTTTCATAATAAATAATAATTATGATATGTACATGATGTATAATTTCAGGACCAAATAAATTCGATAAAATATTAATTGATAGAAACTCATAACCTAGAAGCAAATATCTTTTCACGTATAAATTATAATTAATTTATATGAATAATGAATCAACTCTTGATGAATTATTTATTCATTTTCAATGATCAGATAAAGTATTCACATCATTAAATTGTTGTGTTATAGTAATCAAGGATATATTCCCTCTAGTGGTGATCAACATGTGCACCAAGAAACTCTAATTAACATCTGAGGAATATCTAGGTGCTAGCACAGATGATCATATCGCTTACGTCATTCATCATTGATCACCATAAGAATAAATTTGAGTTAAAGGGAACTCCATATTCTCTCTATAATAAAGAATTTTTTAAGGTAGGATCACTCTTTATTGTTGAAATCATTCTAGAAAATGATCTCTTTGGGTCTTAAGATGATTCTTTAAATATTATTTTTCATAATGATTAGATTGGATTAGATAAGGTTAATAAATATCATAAATAGGTTTAAATATAGCTAGCGTGAGAGAATAATAATTACATATAGGCCCTTATGATTCTATTAATATTTTGTGAACCCTATGTATACATAATAATAATAACAATTACATGGAATGTGTTAAACTCACAGAAAACAAATATTATTTCCATGAATAAAAAATAAATATTTATTCAAATAATGTTTAATATAGAATTTATTTTTAGACCATAAACTCATCCCACTAATGTTTCTCAATATTTTTTAGTCCTATAATAATAAATGATTATTTAAATAAATAAATATCAATATATTATTCACCAATAAATAAATAAATATTAAATTCACTAATGTAATGTATATATATTTATCAAATATTCAACACACAAATGTTATCTTGAAAAACTAGTGATTAGATATATTTAATGAAAAAAAAATTATTAATTATTAATCCATGTACATGAATAATATTTATTCAATATGTTAAATTCATATATAATTTAACAGAGGTTTTAGGTACACTTAGTGTGTGACCCTATAGGCCCTATTCTATGTGGAATTAGGTTATACCACTTAAAGTTTAAAGATAGCATCTAGAAAAATGAAAAAGAACCCATAAAAAATATTTTAATGTTCTAAGGATATACAACTACATATGAATGTAAACTATGTAATATAATCACTTTATCTTGAAATATATAATCAATAAAGTTTCACATTGGTGTCATCAACCTATGCAGTCGATGTCTCTTTATTTCAAATTACAAAAATGAACTTTCCAATAAAATAACCTTGTAAAATAAATTAATCTGACAATTACATACATATAAAAGGTTCTAAGATATCAAATTTCAATCTTTAATAGAAGGGGAAAATCCTTTCTTACTTTATTCCTTAATACTATATCAGTCGTGATGCACCAGATGTATTCAACTTTTCCATGAATATATGTTGTCATATTTTTGAAAATATATTAATGTATGCGACTCATGATATGTGTTAATAATAATATTATGTTTTATGGAATATTACACATGTCTTTATATAGGAACGTCATAATGATAGCAATAAAATTTTTATTTCCTATTGGAGGTGAAAATTATCATAAAATCCATTCTTTAGATTACCATGGACAAACTTCATGGGAAGAAATATCAATAACTTATGAACCCCCTACTCCTGATAGCATGTATATTTGTATCATATTTAATGATATCATCTATAAAAATAACTTGTATTTAATAATATTTTCTTAACACCTCTAGTTTATCATCATAGCGGGGAACTCCTATGAACTTTTAGTACAATACATACTATTAAAACATTATCACATACTATGTTACGTAGAAGAAAAATCATGATGTGATAAGAACTATATTAATTATTCAAAAATAATTAATAAGTGTAATCAAAAATCACATAGAACTTAGATATAAGACATCAACATAAGAAAAAAATCAAATATAGTGTCCAAAAACATATAATTTCCATAAATTATACATATAAATGAAATATTCATGATACAAAAGATATATAATTCCAAAAAATGGTATAAATTTAATTAAGTAAAAAATAATTATATATGTAAATACAATATACAAGTAATTAAATATTAAATAAAGGAATAAGAGATAGAAAAAGTATATGTAATTAAAATACTATATGGAATAAACATTAACTCATTAAATGGGTGATCGATTAGAGGGATCATACAAGTGATTTAGAAGATGGGATAATAGGTGGTTGTGACACATTAAAGTAGTGGTTGATCATATTTTATTTGTATTGGTATTTGAATAACATGAAGAAAATAAAAAAAATAAGAGGTGAGCAGTTATAATGAGGGAATATGATGGGAAAATGTTAAAGAGTAGGGATCCACTTGGATTAAATATTTTTGAAATAATTAATCTAAGAAATATTCATAAAAGGGAAATGGGATAAAACTATGAAATCTATATGATAAGTGACAAATATAAAAATAATACCTTTTATTTGAATTTGGAATAATGACCAAAAATAGTCTAGGGAAGATTACTATAGTTTTAGTGAGGGTTTTTAGGGTCATGTGGTAGGCACTAACAATTTTGTTGGAGATTTTGGATCGACATGGATCAGGTAAATAATTTTTAGGTGAATCAAAGCCTAAGGGAGAAAGATATGGTTTAGGTGAGGTTAATCGGGGCTATTAAGTATCCAAAAACAATGATTTTATAGTTTTAATAGGTACACTAATATGATAATGATCCAAAAATGGAGTGATGTAGAATAAGAGAAGAGAATTGTGAAGGGGGTGGTTAAAATGGATCACTAATGTGAAAGGTTAAAGGTGGAGTCAATGTCAAGAGGAGTGGAATAGTTGTTTTTGAGTGAATATTATATGAAAAATAGGAATTCAAATCACAAAATATAAGGTACAAGAGGGGAAAATGAGGATAAAAATTACTGTTTTTAAAAGAAATGTGAAATTGGTCATCCAGAAAAATATTCCAAGAACCTTTTTATTTGTTGTAAACCCAAATCCCACATCAGTTTCTACAAAAAGTGATGGATAAAATATACTATTATATGATTCATAGCTTTAATAATAAATTTTTTTAGGAAGGAACCCAATAAGGTCTTATGTGTTGGTCTTGGAAGAGATGGGTTAAGAGTAATTAGATGTCAAAAAGTGGTATCAAATCCATAGTGTATCCTGGGTGTGATGTGGGTGACCCCAAACCAGTTTGAAAATGATAACAGTGTATCTATTAAAGTTTATATATCCATGATTCATTTTTTATAAATTATTCATAATAGGATTGGTCGGGTAGTGAATCGTGGATATGAGAGAAAAAAAGGTTGTGTAAGTGTAATGCAGGAAGTTTAGATCTAGTGGCTTATTTTTTTAAGGGGATGACTGATTACATTGTGTTTTATTTATAGGGGGATTTTTGGGAGTAAAACCAAATCACACATTGGTTTCTATGATAAGAAATGGATAGTATATAATCTTGGATGTGATACTCCTTCAATAACTAATTGTTTTTAGGATGAAACCTCATAAGTGATTATGTGTTGAGCATAGAATAACGGGACTGGGAGAAATTAGATCCAGGAATTTTCAACTCATCTAAAATTGGAGGGCTGTATATTGAAAGTTGAGTTGATATATATTTTAATATAAAAATAGTAAACTCCAAGTGGTGGTGGTAGGAATGTAGGAGGAGGCATGGAGAAGATCATAAAATGGAGGCGGTGATGAGGGAAGGTAAGGGAGAATGGTGGATTTAGTGGAACAAAAGTATGAGGTAGGAAAAATAGAGGGAATATGTGAAAGGGTAGTGGAACATATATACGGAGGATTCATCAGTTTTATTTTAGTAAATAGATATATATTATAGATATCCAAAACCAAAATATTTAATTCATCTCCTCTACTTAACTACTGATTGGTGAAATATCTATCTCCTAGACCTCTTTCTCTACCAAAGAGTCACCCCATGCTCCTAGGATTGTCTATATTTTATAGTAACCTCTACCACAAGTAATTACTATGAGGGAGAGAAGAAAGTTTTTTTTATGTTTTATTAGATCCCAAAATCCCATAGTTTTATGTAAGCCTCTAAATTTTATGAAATCAGTTCTATATGTATTTTTATTCCCACGATGACTAATTCTCATGTATAATTTACTCTTAACATCTCCAAAGTAAGACTACTTTTCCTATTTAATTTACTTCTCAGGGTCATGAACCATTCCTTTGGTTTTTTCAACCCATGATCCATTTATTTATACACATGTTGTACTACTTTTCATTAATCTTTATATTATTTTTGTGTTGACTGTTTTAGTGAAAAATTATGAAATTTATTTGGAAGAGTAGATTTTTGTTTAAGGATGATTTAACATTCCACTGTTAAGAGTTTTTTCAATCTTTTTGTTAGCTACACCAACTAATCTAGAATCAATTTTGAAGTTTGGGAATGCATGATTTTATGTAACATAGAGGCCTTGGATTGGTATTTCCCAAAGCATTAGTTAGTTTAATGTGTTTTTGTGATTTCTTTCATTATTTTTAAATTTTTTATCCACATAGGAATTAGGTTTTTGACTAAATTATATTTTATGATTGGGGTGGGATGGATGCCCCATGGGTTTCAAATCATTATAGAGTTCAAATTAGACATGTTTCTCTTTTTAGAAGAATAAGTAGTAATCCCTTCATTGATCCAATTATCATGTATCATTGCTTTCCATATGATCATCTCTTCAGGGTCTTATTTCTATAAAGTTTTACATGTTACATACTTAAACCGGTTATTTAAATCTAGATATTCTCATAGATATCTTTTCTAAAGTTTTTGGAACATTTTATAATTTAGATTATTTCATTTTTGTTCCATTAATTAATTCATTTCATTCATCAATTATAGTTGTGATGACCCATACCTCTAATTGGAATAATAATTTTACACTATATAAAAATTTATTGATTAGGATTTTGGATACTTCTGATTAATAAATTCACCATCCCAACCTATTAATTTCGTGTTTAAAGACATGAAAATTGTTTATCACCAAAAATTCATGTAATCCACATCATCTATTTTATTTTTATTTTAAAAATATAAATAGAATCTAAATTACTGAGAGAAAATATTGGAGTAGTGTGGAGTAATATGATTATCCCCATGCATTTAATTGACTAGAAAACTAATTCTTATTTTATTTATCTTGAATCCAATTTTTCTCTATTGAATATGGATTATTTTGGTGTGGTTAATAGAATCAACCATGATATTTTAATTAATTCATGGTGAATGTTGAATAATTTTCAATTATGACTCTACCAAACCATGGGTGAGAATCCATAAGCTCTATAGATATTTTAATTTAGTTACAATGGATCTTTTATAGTAACACCTGCATGATGTGACTATTGAAAAAAATGTTTATCAGATTTCTTTGAAACAATTTGAAATAAATTTAAATTTTAAAAATTATGAAATTAAATCTATTTCTTATTGATTAAGTTTTTTATAATAATAATTTCTTGTTATTTATGTGTATTAAGCTATATGGCTTGGGAAGGATAACATTTGTTTTTGAAAAGTGGTATTGCATAATCCACAATCCTATGTTTTGGCATAATTCCATCTTGATGGCTTTTCTAGTAAATTCTGAATCCATATTGATCATTATTGATATATCTATACATTAATAATAAAATTTTGAAATTTTTATTTATTTCATGAATCCATCCAGTGTTGTGGAAAATTATATTCTTTTGTAATCAATATTTAGAGGTTCGTTGAGAAAAATATGGGTTTTGAGGCCAATAATCCAAATTGATGGTAAAATTATTTATTTTTACAGCCAAATACACACAAACATTGTGTCTGTGCATGTTTTTTAGAATAAAATATAAAATTTTTACTAATAAATTTAAAAATGGAATAAACTAGATTAAAAAATAACATAGTTTTATCTTTTATATTTAACATATTTTGTTATCTATCATGTTTTATTGGCATTATTTTTTTCTGGCATGTATCTTCATAACTCAACAGATTCACCCTTTATGTAAAAGAAATGTTTATAAAAAAATATTAATGCCTATTATAGATTTTATCATTCTCTAAAACATTTTTAGTACACTATTTTATTAAAAAAATTAAGATGTATCCTCTATCTTCCTTGTCAAGTATTTATGTGAGTAAGAACACCTATATCTGTGTTGGAGTTTCAAAGTGGAAAATTAAAAATCTTATTCATGTGGTATGATTTAAAAAAATTAAATAGTAATGTAGTTGAATATTTTAGTTCTTTAAAACACATAATCTTATATTTGTTAAAATTTGTTGGAATTGAGTTGTATTTTTTCCTTGTTGGTTATTTTTTGATGCGTGCATTTACTTTCACGCAATTTTCATACCAAATTGTTAAAATTATATTTTATAGGTGTTATTCTTTATTTTAATTTATTTAATTAGGTGAAGTTTGGACACCGTTTGTACATTATGTGATATTACATCAAATAGGAAGCCTTAAAACTTAATCTACATGTGAATGATGCAATTTGGGGCACAACTAGAGAGAATTTTATGCTTTTGGGCATCCTCTTGTAGTTTGTGACAATAAAATATGAAGCATAGTCTTGAGCATGTTACACTCCAATTCATGTGCCACAAACATATATTTTTTGAAAACCAAACACTTTGACACACATAGAATGTGCAAGGTAGTGAAAATATTTCTAGATTTGGTTTTTTGAAAATTATTTGTTGTTTAAAGTATCTTTTATTAACTTTTTCTACACATGGATTGCCTAAATTTCTAAAGTGAAAAAAAAATAAAAAGATACAAAACAAAAAAGTATGAAGTTTACTTAGAATATTTCATCTCACATCATGTAAATGTCTTAGATACTATGGTTACCACTACACCATTATAATACTTTTAGACATATTTTTTCTCTACTTCTACATCTAAAGAACCTCAAAAAATTTCCCATATTACATTATATTACACTATATGTAATAAGATATATATTCATATACAAACTCATTTGGTAATAAGGTATCATGTAAGATTTATTAGTTTTGGAAAAATACTTTATGCCAAAATAAATCATTATTCACCTTTCTTTAGGAGTGACCTTTTGGCTCTTTATATCATTGACAATGATTATGAATTAATAATTCATAATAATAACCGAAGTGTTATCTAGTAAAACATTAGTGTTATTCAAGGTAAAAATGGTTCACCTACCCTTTTGTCTCTATATATTCACATATATTTTTGTACAGTCCATATTTTGATGACATTGAGTATAGCTACAAAATATACAATGTATGAATCCTATATAAGTCACTCATTAATTCTTGATTCTCTAAGTAAACTAAATAAAAATTAATAAATTCATCACATTTCCTTCACCCATTTTTTGATGATTCATTTCATTTCATATAATTCTTATATGTATTCATGCTTCTATTGATTCAATTTATGAATTTATGTGAATTAAAGTAAATTAACATGTTCTAAACACATTTTTTCAAATCCTATAAACAATTAATAATTGGTGTTATGATTTTATAGTAAATGATTTAATTTTAATATTAAAAAACATTCCAAAATTTTTCATATAGAAATATTTCAAAAAACTCTTTTCATCAAATGGATTTAAATCATAAGAAGTAAAAAAATTTACACTTAAAAATCATGGTGTGATAAATAGTCAACCCTACTTTTCTATATAGATTCTTAACTTCCAAGCTAGTGAGATGATTGATTGGAACCTCCATTATTCATATATATGTACTCATGAGTGATTAAAGTTTCAATTTATGGTTCTAATTCCAAACATGAAAAAATATAAAGTTTTTTATTTTGAAATTATAAAAAAAACATACCACCAATTTTTCATCAATTAAATTGAATCAATGTAATAATTATCATGAATAACTTAATAAATGGTAATAAATTTTAAAATAAATATTTTCATTTTTTTTTAAACAAATACTCAAATATAAACTCTTCTAAATTAATATTTTTATTAGGGAAATAAATATTAACCATTATTATTTTCCAATACCAGTTTGGTATGGTCTTATTTCAGAAGGGTACATGTTGGTGGAAAGTTATGAAATATTCAAAATAATGTATTTATTTTTAACCCTAAAACCACACCATTATATACATCACAAGGTGAATCCAGTTTCATGAGTCCAGCTTTCCATGTTGTATAAAATTTCATCATATAAGTTCATGATAAAATCGTAACAAATACTAAATCATATTTTTCCTCCCAATATATAATTTTAAATAGTAGTAAACCATAATAAGAAATAGTCTATGACATGAAACTAAAAAATTAATTTCTAAAAAATGATGTTATATCAAAATCACATTGTTAAAACATTTCAATCTTATTTATATAATATAATGTTAAAGAAAACCATAACATTAGTATAGAAATTGAATTTTAAAACCAATACATTAAGAGGAAATATAAAATTTAAGTTGTAATGTAACGATAAAACATGACATGATGTAATAATGATTGTTTTGTGATGAAATAATTTATCTCATAAAGAGGTAGGGTTATTTATTTATAGATGAAATAAATAATACATCAAGTAGTCTCCACTAATGGAGGACTCAAATAAGTAGAGTAATAGTATACCACTAATCCTAGATAATAATATTGACCCATATATTAATATCTAATACTCTTACACTCTCCCTCAAATTGGTACATATATATTTATTGTTCCTAGCTTGGTACAAAAAAAAGTTGGACACACGTTATAAAACCCCTTTTGTGAGAATATTTGAAAGTAGATTAGAGTTCTGAACATGATCAAAGGTGATACCATTGTTCTAATAATTATCTTAAACATGGGGACAATCTACTTCAATATGCTTCATCCACTCATGAAAACCAATATTTTTAGAGATCTTGATTGTTAATTGATTTTCACACCAGATATGAATTGGTTTCTTAATAGTATACATATTAAATTGTATTATCTATTATTCCAAATAATATTTGAAGTCTTATGTTCCATATTTTGATACACTAGCTTTTCACTTTATTTGTAAATAGGGGTTTTCTTCTTTCATTACTATGAGATCAAATTTCCTCTTATAAATATTTTAAAATTTGATGTAGATCTCATAACAGAGAGACATTATGAATTATCAATATCATAAAATGTATCAATTTCTATATTACCATTATCAAAATATAGAAGTCTTAAACTCATTTCCATTCCGAATAATTAAAAATGTGAAGAATAGCCTCCCACTGCATTTTAGTTGGGGATATCATAAATAACTCACTTTTCTAACCACATAAGCAATGTCAAGTCGAGTCATTGTCAAGTAATTAAGATTCCCAACAATTCATCTATATCTATCAGGATAAGGGAATGTTTCATTTTCATTTTAATGTGACCTCTCTATAGGATTATGGAAAGAGTCAACTGAGTCATCTCGAGTCATGCCAGTCTCCTACAGTAGATCAAGGACCTGATTTCACAACAATAAAAATATTCATTTGGTATATATAGAGACCTTAATTATAAAGAAATATTTTATTGGAACCAAATCATTTGTGTGAAAATATAAATATTTGAGTCATCCAATGTAGAAACAATAACTTTAACTACTAACAATTTCATCCATATAGACTATTAAAAGAATTATTCCAACTACATATTAATGAAAAAAATAGAATAATCCTTTTGTCTTTTACACTTTCCAAAGTGAAGAAGAATGGTTTAAAAGCAATCAAACCAAACATGAGGAGCCTTCTTAAATCCATACACCAATCGTTGAAGAAGATAAAACTTATAAGACACCCCCTGAAAAAAAAACTAGGTGGTTTATCCATATAAAATTATTCATAATGAAACCAATTACTAACATCCAATTTATGGAGATGTCATAGATAAGATTAAAAAAGAGAAATAAGTAACCAAATCTATGTCAACTTTTCTACTCGAGAAAATGTATCAATGTAATAAATTCCATACATCTTCACTTAACCCTTGGAAACATTTTGAGATTTTAGATGATTAAGAAATCCATTGGTGTTGTTATATTATACATAGATCCAATTCCAATAAAAAATTTATTTAGAGAAGGGAGAGGGACAAGATCTCATGTATGGTTGGCATCTAAGGAATTAAGATTATCCTGTATATACTTTAACTAGCTAGAATGAGATTTATCAAAAATAATAGCGTGGGGTGTCGAGTGAGAAACAAATGTCCCATTAAAAAATAATTAGATACAAATAACCCCTAATAATAATAAGATAATATATAATAGTGGTCACATGATATTATACCTTTTTAAGAGTAACAGGTAACTTTGGTGATGGAGGATCAGGAGAATTTGTGTTATCGGGTGCAGTATGTAACGCCCCGACCCCAACTACCCAGAGCCGGTGCGTTACTTCGTAACATTGGCATGATCACAAAAGAGCAAGTCTCGAAAGACCGATTAGTTTAGTAGCCTTGGAAACACTAGATACATTCGTAAACGTTACATTACGTCATAAAGTGAAAAACTACAATAACAAAGTCTCCATAGACCACACTCGTATCCTCTTCTGACAATCCCTGCAGGTCATTCATAAAATACTTCTTCACATCCTGGAAAATATTAAAACATTGAAAGGGGTGAGCTCAGATGCTCAGTAAGGATAACAATATTGCGGAAGCTTTCATAAATAAACATAAACATTTAAGGCAATGTATAACTAAACAAAAGCCTTATTAAACTTGAACTTTAGCAAAATATGGAAAAAGTAAAATCAAATAATTCCACTTACTTACTCACATGGATATTCTACTAGACGAATAATCACATGAAAGATCAATAACCACTTTCATAATGAGGGAATGTATAATGTCGGACATTCTGAAACATTTTGTCAAGGCCTCGGCCAAGACGTCTAAAATGATTAAGGCCTCGGCCAAAACCATAAATCAAATTGGGAAAGGGCCTCGGCCAATTCCACGTCTAGTTGTCTCATGAGACCTACCGATGCATCGAGGAGCTATAGCGGGCTCCACCCGTCACATATTAAGTCCAATACATTCCTCATATGAATAGGTTTAAACATAACATAAATATTCGTATTAAAACTAGCATACGAAATGTCAACAATTTCTCCATAAACTATGGATGGTATAAAATAACACATCCATAGTCAAATATTTCACAAAATGTTCAATGGAAGTTTTGTATCATAAGTCAATTTCAATTAAACTTAAAACCCATCAACGGATGTTGACATGGATGAAATCAAAGCTATTTGAGATAAATATCTCTCCTTTTTGAAATCATTTAAAAGTCCCATAATTATAAAATAATACATTTACTTTGAAAATATTCTTATAAGCTTGTTAGGGAAACTTCGACGAAGTTATAATGGCGGAAAATAGCCGCACCCGCCGTATAAGTTAAAAAAACATTCCTACCTTAAATTTGTCAAAGAGGGCAAAAAGTACATTGTTTGGAAAACGACGGTAATATTCCTTTCAAAAAATGTATAAGGGTATAAATGACTTTAACACATTTTCCATTTAATAGTAAAAATGTTTTGAAATACATTTTTAAGAAACATGGATGTGGATGATAACGAGGTCCCAGTAGATAATTATGTATAAACAACCTTGGATAATGAAGAGGTTGTGAAGTAAACCCTTACCTTGTACTTTTCCTTGGTTGTGGTAGGTTAACCTCCTGTATAATGGTGAAATAATTGTTATTAAATTATACAAGAATCATATACATTCATATGATATCATATATGATCTTTTAACATTGCTTTGTTAACAATATCTTAGATTTATCGTTGTTTCGGGTGTTAACTTACTCGTTTTCTTTTATATGTTTTGTTACGTAAGTCATTTTTTTCATGGATAGGTTGTATCTTATTCATATCCAGAATGATATCATGTCCTTAAATATTATTTTTAAATCATCAAATGATAATTATACTTGAATGGATACGACGGAGAATGAATCTCATCGCGTTCGTGGAGACGGTAGTCCGTACGTACGCACGAGCGACAATATCATTATTTTGATATTAAAATAATATATAATTGGATAGTATATCATATATACAGAATCATTATCATGTTATATTTATTATTTACATGAATTACATATCATTATTATACCCATATAAATAATAATATATTGAATAACACTTACACCACGACGTGGAGACGGTAAGACGTACGTACGCACGTATGGTGACATGTCATTCAAATGATGGGTAGAATACTGAATATGGTTGTTCCATATTTATAATAAAATCACAGTATATATAAGATACTGGAGTTATAATTTTAGAATTGAAATAATAAACAAAGAGGGGGTGGAAGAAGAAAGAAACTTGAAAGAGGGTGATGAAAATGTTACCTCTTCTTCGGGTTCTTCCTTTTGATTTGATCAAAAGGACTCCTTAGGATGGCTTTCTGACTAAAGTAAAGCATCTAGGATGAAGGTAGAGAAGTTGGGAGATTATTTGGGCAGAGGTTGGCCGAACCAAAAGGCTTGGAAGTGTGAATAAGGTGGTAGAGGTGGGGGCCTTTTATAAGAGGAGAGGAGGGGCTCTTTTGGAAAGATTGAAATGTTACATTATTATACAATGATTTTCGGATTCTAAAGGTCCCACACTTATATAATTCGTGGATAAGGTGATAAGGGTTCGAAATCTCCTCATCCAATAGGCTTTTGACAAGTGTAACCCTTGGATTTTGCATTATCTTCTCATTTTATTTAAATCGTTAAATAATGAGGTCATCGCTGCATCATAATGATGTCATAAATAATTTAATTTATTTAAAGTCTAAAAATTATAAAGAAAATACTATGATGTATGAAATCTTTTTAGCTTTCTAATTTATATTTATAGTCAAAATTTGGATCTGTGTAACCCCACTTAAAAACTGTTTTAGTAAAACAACTCATGTTTGTGTCAATTTAATTTTAACATTAAATAAATATATATTAATGTCATTTCCAACTAAAGTGGCTCCATGGGGTCCCCAAGTTGACCCATGGGTTTTCTTGGTCGGCCATGACTCATCCAATAGGAGTAGGACAAGTTTCAAGCTCATCTCATATTATTAAAACATTATTTTTACCTTAAACTACACTAATCACCTCTAATCGCGATTAAGAACTTAAAAGTTACTATTCACCAAAAAATTATTTTAATCTCATTGAACCACATTTTACTTCTTAATGACAACCATGTATGTCGGATTTTTGAAAATCAAATCACAGAAGTGGTAATATTTCATTTTAACGAAAAATCAGTTTTTAACAACCACTTAGTGGTTTCACTATTCATCAAAAATTGAAGTTTTTCAGAATAAGGCCAAAATTTCACCCTAAGCTATAATTGATATTCCGAATTCAAAAATGATGTCTATTTTACAAAATACCAAACATATAAGTTGTATTAATTAATTTTATAATTAATTCCCGTTGTTACAACAAATAGCGTGTTTTTAAGAAACAATTTATATCAAAAGATTGGCAACTGTTTATGTCCAATTTCAATGTTAAATTAATTCTAATGACCACCATTGGATAAAATGGTAAAAATATATTCTAATTATACTTTAAAACCACTAAATATTATAATTTATCACTATAAATTATTTTGATTAAAAAAGTTGTTTTTAAGTATTTTTCACTATTCATAAAAATTTAGAAGTTCTCAGAAAAATACCAAAAATTCAACATAGGCTAATTTCAATATTCCGAATCCAAAAATGAAGTCCATTTTGATAAATAAAATTTATAAAATTTCAAAAAGTATGTATTACTATTCACAACGGCTAGTTTAGTTAGTTGTGGTGTGTGTTAGAGCTCGAGGTTGCGTACAACACACGCTATTGCATTATTCGAAGGGAAACGTACAGTGGAAGCTTGGGGTGTTACATTCTCCCCTCCTTAAAATAATTGTGTCCTCGCAATTTCTAGGGTATTACTGCATAAAAAGACTCGGGTGGTTTTTCATCATAAATTCCTCAGGTTCCCACGTTGCCTCTTCCATTTTATGATTTGTCCACAAAACCTTCACCAGACGAGTCGTCTGGTTTCTCAGCACCTGATCCCTCACATCAAGAATCCTGACGGGCTCTTCATAATAGGAAAGATCGGGTTCCAGTTCTAATTCCTCATAGGTGAGTACATGCGTTGGGTTAGGCATGTATTTCCTCAACAGAGATACGTGGAACACATCGTGAACTTTGGAGAGACTTGGTGGCATTGCCAATCGGTAAGCTACAGCCCCAACTCGTTCTAGAATTTCGAAAGGTCCGATGTACCTGGGACTCAATTTACCTTTCTTACCAAAACGTATGACTCCCTTCCATGGAGATACCTTCAGGAAAACATGATCACCGACTTGAAATTCCAAATCCTTCCTTCGATTATCGGCATAGCTCTTCTGCCTACTTTGAGCTGCTTTGATGTGATTTTGGATTACTTTCACCTTTTCCACCGTTTCCTCCACCAGTTCTGGTCCTACAAGTTTTCTTTCACCAACGTCATCCCAACAGGTTGGTGTACGACATCTCTTTCCGTATAACGCTTCATATGGTGCCATCTGAATACTCGAATGGAAGCTATTGTTATAGGAAAATTCTACCAGTGGTAAGTATTGATCCCACATACCCTGAAAGTCAAGAGAGCATGATCTCAACATGTCTTCTAAGGTTTGAATAGTCTGTTCTGATTGTCCATCTGTTTGAGGGTGATAGGCAGTGCTCAAACAAAGTTCAGTATCCAAGGACTTTTGAAGACTTTTCCAGAATCTTGAAGTAAAACGAGGATCACGATCAGAAACAATCGATAGGGGTACTCCATGAAGTCTTACAACTTCATTAATATATAATCTTGCTAGACGTTCAAGTGGTAGATCCTCCCGTATAGCCAGAAAATGTGCTGACTTAGTAAGACGATCAACAATGACCCATATTGCATCATTCCTTCTAGGAGTCTTTGGTAGTCCCATGAAAAATTCCATCGTAATATTATCCCATTTCCACTCAGGTATGGGAAGAGGTTGCAATACTCCACCAGAATGTTGCCTTCCAGCTTTCACTTGTTGACAAACCATACACCTCGACACAAAATCAGCAATCTCCCTCTTCATATTGTCCCACCAAAAATGTTCCTTCAAATCTCTATACATTTTGGTGCTCCCAGGGTGTATAGAGAAGTTGGAACTATGAGCATCATCTAGCAATTCCCTTTTTAGATCAGGTATATCGGGAACACAAAGTCTCTTCCCGAATTTCAAAATTCCATCCTTATACACAAAGTCCCTCAATCTTCCATCATTCACACCTTTAATCTTCTTCTGAAATTCTTCATTATTGGTCTGAGAACTCTTAATCCTTTCTAATAATGATGGTTTGGCAACCATTTGAAAAAGCATTTATGTTTCACCTTCCCTAGTTATTCCCATGTCCATCTTCACTAGATCCAAGAAAATTGGATCCCTTTCAATTCTCATCACATTCAAAACTCCATGGTCTTTTCTGCTCAAAGCATCTGCCACCATGTTTGCCTTCCCAGGGTGGTAATGTATCGTGCAATCATAATCCTTGAGTAGTTCAAGCCATCGCCTTTGCCTCATGTTGAGTTATTTTTGTGTGAAAATATACTTCAAACTCTTGTGATCAGTATAAATCTCACATTTTTCACCGTAGAGGTAATGTCTCCATATCTTTAAAGAAAAGATCACAGCTGCTAACTCAATATCATGAGTAGGATAGTTTTGCTCATGAATTTTTAGCTGTCGTGATGCATAGGCAATGACCTTATCATTCTTCATAAGGACACAACCAAGTCCTTTCTTCGATGCATCACTATAAATAACAAACCCATCATTCCCCGATGGTAGAGTCAATACAGGGGCATTGACTAATATTCTCTTTAGTTCTTCAAAACATTCTTCACACTCTTTTGTCCAGACAAATTTAATCCCTTTACGTGTGAGCTTTGTCAATGGGTTAGCCAATCTGGCAAAATTCTGGACGAAACGTCGATAATAACCTGCTAAACCAATAAAACTGCGTACCTCAGTTATACTTGTCGGTGCTGGCCATTCTTGAATTGCCTTGGTTTTAGAAGGATCAATGGAAATTCTATCCTTAGAAATAATATGGCCAAGAAAAGAAATCTCATGAAGCCAGAATTCACACTTGCTAAATTTCCCATATAATTCATGTCTTCTAAGAGTCTTCAGGATAATGCGTAAGTGATTTTCATGATCATCGTGGCTTTTGGAGTATACCAAGATATCATAAATAAATACCACTACAAAGTCATCAAGATATTCCTTGAAAACCCTATTCATTAGATCCATGAAAACAGAGGGTGCATTAGTCAATCCAAAAGGCATTACTGTAAACTCGTAATGCCCGTACCTTGTTCGAAATGCTGTCTTTGGAACGTCCTCCTTCTTCACACACAACTGATGGTATCCAGACCGAAGGTCAATCTTTGAAAAGTATTGAGCTCCATGCAGTTGGTCAAACAAATCATCAATACGAGGTAGGGGATACTTGTTCTTTATTGTTATAGCATTGATCTCCCTATAGTCAATGCACAACCTCATAGATCCATCTTTCTTCTTAACAAAAAGAACAGGGGCTCCCCAAGGAGAAACACTAGGGCGAATAAATCCCTTATTACTCAATTCCTCTAGTTGTTTCTTTAGTTCAACTAATTCCACAGTGGCCATTCTATAAGGGGTCTTCGATATGGGACTTGATCCAGGATTTAAATCAATGGAAAACTCAACTTCTCGTTCTGGAGGATGTCCAGGTAAATCTTCCGGAAACACATCAACATATTCTCTCACAATAGGTACATCCTCTATTTGAATATTCCTTTCCTCATCCTCAGTAGTTTCCTTCTCTTCCTCCCCAATAATTGAATTTAGTTGAGCTACTGGGGGTGGATCTAGATAAGAATTATGTGGCGACGATTCTGCTCTAAAGATAAGGTGTTCCTTATCATCATCATCAAGAATCGTAACCTCTTTACTCTTACAATAAATTTTTGCATCATGGTCCGAAATCCAATCCATACCGAGGATTATATCAAATTCAATCATGGGTATGATGATGAGATCAGCAGGTAAAGAACATTTAGGTGCTCTAATGGGAACTAATCGACAAAACTTTGTTGCAACAATACTTCCCTTAGGGGTTTTGACCGACAACTCCCTTGTTAAATCAAATTGGAAATATCTAATTTTCTTAGCAAACTGGGAAGATATGAAACAATGCGATGATCCAGAATCAAATAATGCATTTGCTAAACTTGAGGAAACCATTAAATTACCTGCCACCACATCTTTCGGAGCTTCCACCTCAGCAGTAGTGATAGCATAAGCCTGGCCTTGATCCCTTGGCCTCTTCTGAGGTAAGTTCCCCTGATGCTTAGGACATTCATTTGCATAATGTCCCTTCTCTCTACAATTATAACATTCCAAGTTGACAGCCGCTTTCTTTCCCTTGCATTCATGAGCTTGGTGGCCTTTTTCACCACACTTGTAACATACTCCTTTTCCTTTTAGACAGGCACCAGGGTGCTTCCTACCACAATTATCACAGGGTGGAAATTCATTTCTACCCTTCTTCCCTGTTTCCTTATTTCCTTTCCCAGAGTTTTCAGCAGATCTCTTCTTATCTTGAATTGATTTAAAGTCATAAGACTTAGAGAATTCCTTTTCCGTCTTGATAGCGCACGAGACAATACCTTCGTATGAAGAGAAGGTTTGTGATACTAAAGCTCGATGGAGAAATGGTTTTAACCCATCAAAGAAACGATCAGTCTTACTTCTTGGGTTACGTATGTAATCTGCAGCATACCTTGCTAACCTTGTAAAGTTAGCCTCATACTTTGAGACATTCTCATCCTCCTTCTGCCTCAGACTCAGAAATTGCCTTTCCATATCCGCTCGATGGTCTCGAGGAAAGTATTTTTCTAAGAACAGCTCTTTGAACTCCTGCCATTCCATGTTTGTTAATTCGTCATCTTCCTTTGTGTTTTGAATTAGTGACCACCATTGATCGGCATCTCCAGTGAGGCGGTAAACTGCCATGACAACATTCTCCCTTTCACTACTCCCCAAGGCATGGAATATTTTCTCTAAGGAATTTATCCATTGCTCAGCTACTATATGATTTGTATTCCCATTGAAGGTTGGTGGTTGTTGCCTCATGAAACGGTCTAGCATTGATCCTCCACGTTGCGGATCAGGGTGCTCCATACGAGTAAGGTTATTATTCATAACCTGTGTGAGTTGTCCCAGTACGGTGAGAAGCTGATCAGCACCAGTTGTATCACCAGCTCCAACATAATTATCTTGATCAGGAGGGCAATCCCTACACGGAGTGCGTGCATTGATACGGTTTCCATTCCTTCCACTAGGCGCCATTTCTAAACAATGGCATAAACTATATTAGTTTATGAAATAAAATACATAATTCCATATTTGTAAAACACTTTACATAAATTGAACTAATTATGGATATAATCCATAATTATAAAAAAAATTCTTTGAGGAAGTATATACTCGTAATCCTTCATAGTGGTTTGTAAAGAAAATGGGAATTATCATAAGCATATCCCCCGGAAGTGTCGTAACCAAGAGTGCAGCAAGGCCCGTTGTCGTGCACCAGTTCCCGTTCGAGTCTAGCTCAAAGCGGTGTTTTCGGGTTTTACCCCTAGGTACATTTGTGCCAGAGCCGCCTCTACCTGCTCGTATCCAGACAGGGATGTATTTCTCGGAAAACTCACAAAATCTCTACAATACCAAAATTTTTAGGAAGTTCTTCTATACTAATCCTCAAAGTTCATCTTAGGTCTACGTGCTCTAATCAGAGTTTGTCTAAATCTAGCTTCCAAGGTTAGCACTAAACTGCCTCTGATACCAACTGTAACGCCCCAACCCCAGCTACCCAGAGCCGGTGCATTAGTTCGTAACATTGGCATGATCACAAAAGAGAAAGTCTCGAAAGACCGATTAGTTTAGTAGCCTTGGAAACACTAGATACATTCGTAAACGTTACATTACGTCATAAAGTGAAAAACTACAATAACAAAGTCTCCGTAGACCACACTCATATCCTCTTCTGACAATCCCTGCAGGTCATTCATAAAATACTTCTTCACATCCTGGAAAATATTAAAACATTGAAATGGGTGAGCTCAGATGCTCAGTAAGGATAACAATATTGCGGAAGCTTTCATAAATAAACATAAACATTTAAGGCAATGTATAACTAAACAAAAGCCTTATTAAACTTGAACTTTAGCATAATATAGAAAAAGTAAAATCAAATAATGTCACTTACTTACTCACATGGATATTCTACTAGACGAATAATCACATGAAAGATCAATAACCACTTTCATAATGAGGGAATGTATAATGCCGGACATTCTGAAACATTTTTTCAAGGCCTCGGCCAAGACATCTAAAATGATTAAGGCCTCGGCCAAAACCATAAATCAAATTGGGAAAGGGCCTCGGCCAATTCCATGTCTAGTTGTCTCATGAGACCTACCGATGCATCGAGGAGCTATAGCGGGCTCCACTCGTCACATATTAAGTCCAATACATTCCTCATATGAATAGGTTTAAACATAACATAAATATTCATATTAAAACTAGCATACGAAATGTCAACAATTTCTCCATAAACTATGGATGTTATAAAATAACACATCCATAGTCAAATATTTCACAAAATGTTCAATGGAAGTTTTGTATCATAAATCAATTTCAATTAAACTTAAAACCCATCAAAGGATGTTGACATGGATGAAATCAAAGCTATTTGAGAGAAATATCTCTCCTTTTTGAAATCATTTAAAAGTCCCATAATTATAAAATAATACATTTACTTTGAAAATATTCTTATAAGCTTGTTAGGGAAACTTCGACGAAGTTATAATGGCGGAAAATAGCCGCACCCGCCGTATAAGTTAAAAAAACATTCTTACCTTAAATTTGTCAAAGAGGTCAAAAAGTACATTGTTTGGAAAACGACGGTAAGATTCCTTTCAAAAAATGTATAAGGGTATAAATTACTTTAACACATTTTCCATTTAATAGTAAAAATGTTTTGAAAGACATTTTTAAGAAACATGGATGTGGATGATAACGAGGTCCCAGTAGATAATTATGTATAAACAACCTTGGATAATGAAGAGGTTGTGAAGTAAACCCTTACCTTGTACTTTTCCTTGGTTGGGGTAGGTTAACCTCCTGTATAATGGTGAAATAATTGTTATTAAATTATACAAGAATCATATACATTCATATGATATCATATATGATCTTTTAACATTGCTTTGTTAACAATATCTTAGATTTATCGTTGTTTCGGGTGTTAACTTACTCGTTTTCTTTTATATGTTTTGTTACGTAAGTCGTTTTTTTCATGGATAGGTTGTATCTTATTCATATCCAGAATGATATCATGTCCTTAAACATTATTTTTAAATCATCAAATGATAATTCTACTTGAATGGATACGACGGAGAATGAATCTCATCGCGTTCGTGGAGACGGTAGTCCGTACGTACGCACGAGCGACAATATCATTATTTTGATATTAAAATAATATATAATTGGATAGTATATCATATATACAGAATCATTATCATGTTATATTTATTATTTACATGAATTACATATCATTATTATACCCATCTAAATAATAATATATTGAATAACACTTACACCACGACGTGGAGACGGTAAGCCGTACGTACGCACGTATGGTGACATGTCATTCAAATGATGGGTAGAATACTGAATATGGTTGTTCCATATTTATAATAACATCACAGTATATATAAGATACTGGAGTTATAATTTTAGAATTGAAATAATAAACAAAGAGGGGGTGGAAGAAGAAAGAAACTTGAAAGAGGGTGATGAAAATGTTACCTCTTCTTCGGGTTCTTCCTTTTGATTTGATCAAAAGGACTCCTTAGGATGGCTTTCTGACTAAAGTAAAGCTTCTATGATGAAGGAAGAGAAGTTGGGAGAGTATTTGGGCAGAGGTTGGCCGAACCAAAAGGCTTGGAATTGTGAATAAGGTGGTAGAGGTGGGGGCCTTTTATAAGAGGAGAGGAGGGGCTCTTTTGGAAAGATTGAAATGTTACATTATTATTCAATGATTTTCTGATTCTAAAGGTCTCACACTTATATAATTCGTGGATAAGGTGATAAGGGTTCTAAATATCCTCATCCAATAGGCTTTGGAAAAGTGTAACCCTTGGATTTTGCATTATCTTCTCATTTTATTTAAATCGTTAAATAATGAGGTCATCGCTGCATCATAATGATGTCATAAATAATTTAATTTATTTAATGTCTAAAAATTGTAAAAGAAATACTATGATGTAGGAAATCTTTTTAGCTTTCTAATTTATATTTATAGTCAAAATTTGGATCTGTGTAACCCCACTTAAAAACTGTTTTAGTAAAACAACTCATGTTTGTGTCAATTTAATTTTAACATTAAATAAATATATATTAATGTCATTTCCAACTAAAGTGGCTCCATGGGGTCCCCAAGTTGACCCATGGGTTGTCTTGGTCGGCCATGACTCATCCAATAGGAGTAGGACAAGTGTCAAGCTCATCTCATATTATTAAAACATTATTTTTACCTTAAACTACACTAATCACCTCTAATCGCGATTAAGAACTTAAAAGTTACTATTCACCAAAAAATTATTTTAATCTCATTGAACCACATTTTACTTCTTAATGACAACCATGTATGTCGGATTTTTGAAAATCAAATCACAGAAGTGGTAATATTTCATTTTAACGAAAAATCAGTTTTTAACAACCACTTAGTGGTTTCACTATTCATCAAAAATTGAAGTTTTTCAGAATAAGGCCAAAATTTCACCCTAAGCTATAATTGATATTCCGAATTCAAAAATGATGTCTATTTTACAAAATCCCAAACATATAAGTTGTATTAATTAATTTTATAATTAATTCCCGCTGTTACAACAAATAGCGTGTTTTTAAGAAACAATTTATATCAAAAGATTGGCAACTGTTTATGTCCAATTTCAATGTTAAATTAATTCTAATGACCACCATTGGATAAAATGGTAAAACTATATTCTAATTATACTTTAAAACCACTAAATATTATAATTTATCACTATAAATTATTTTGATTAAAAAAGTTGTTTTTAAGTATTTTTCACTATTCATAAAAATTTAGAAGTTCTCAGAAAAATACCAAAAATTCAACATAGGCTAATTTCAATATTCCAAATCCAAAAATGAAGTCCATTTTGATAAATAAAATTTATAAAATTTCAAAAAGTAGGTATTATTATTCACTACGGCTAGTTTAGTTAGTTGTGGTGTGTGTTAGAGCTCGAGGTTGCGTACAACACACGCTATTGCATTATTCGAAGGGAAACGTACAGTGGAAGCTTGGGGTGTTACACAGTAACAATATCAGAATCTAGGGTAGAAAAAATCTGAGTTTAATGAGTAAAAACATGTCTAAATAATGATTCAATAACATCACTAGGAATATATAGTGGTGATGGTGGGTTATGAGAGTATGGTAATGTAACTTCGGAATTAAGAACAATAGATGATGTTGGGAAGTGGGGAATATAAAAGACCAAGGATTCAACAAAGGAAACATAAATCAAAAGAACATAACCAAACAATAATTTTGTAAGAATAAGTGATATTTGTGTTGAGTTTGAGAATAACCAAGAAAGATTCATTTGATAGTGTTCACATCAGACATAGTAATCTAGGTGTGAGTATGACGAGAATAACACACACAAACCAAAATGAAAAGGTGAAGGGAATACGGTGATTTTTTTTAGAAACAAAGAATGGAATAATATATCCCTTGAAGAATTAATATTGGAAGTTTCTTAATAAGATAGGTGGTTATTAGAATAGCATCACCCTAAAAATATTCAAAACTTTCATCTAGAATAAAATTACATGATAAAATTCTAATAGATGTTATTTCTTCTATTTGAGAACATGATTTTTTTTTGGTTTATCTAGATAATAAGTCTAATAGATAATTTTATGGTCATCTACAAAACACTGGAACATCCCAGATAAACACTCACGACCATTTTCAGAGTGAAAATAGTGATGTTTAGCAAAAAATAGGTATTGATTTCATTATAATAGGATTGAAACACTATAACAATTTCATAATGATATTTCAATAAATAAACCAAATTCATCCATGAAAATAATTGTTGAAAGTGAAAAAAAATAGTGAAAACCAATTTTAAAAGGACTGTGTTAGTGTCCCCATATATCACAATGAACTAAATGGAAAGGACTAAACACATGAGGGATCACCCAGAGAATATAGGTGACTCAGTGATGCTTTTTGTAATGACATGACTCATAGTGAAATGGAAGAAAAAGACTAAATTACAGATAAAGTGTCTAAATAATGGGAATAGTTGGATGAACAAAGAAATACTAAAGTTATAGGGAAGGATAAGAAGTGACAATACAAACAATAAGTAGGGCTGAGTCAAGAACATAAAAACCACCCCGAATTCATCCACTACTAAGCTCATGAGTCATTGAAGGATTCTATAAGATAACGAAAGTATGTGAGAAGATATCTCGATACTGTATGTTAGTTGTAAGTTTAATAATAGTTAGTAAATTAAAGTGAAAATGTTGAACAAAGATAATAATAGATAGTGTTAATCTAGGAATAATAGATCAAATCACATAACCAGTAATATTCAGTGTCTAATCATCAGCCATGATTATATCAACTCTAGTAAAATTCAAGATATAGGACTGAAGAATGAAAAAATTCATAGTGATGTGCTTTGAGTAACCATAGTAAAGAACCCATGTGGTGGACCACTAGGATAGACAAGTAGTTGGAGAATCACCATGGAAAATAGTATAACTCGATAAAGTAAAAGATTATTGATAGTGGATATATTGATACTCATCATGAGAGCGATCAATAGTATGGAAAATTCAAGATGAAGTTGTAGATTTATATATTGATGTTTCCATAAGTGGATAGAAGACCCAAAAAACTAGATGGTTTTTGAGTGTTTAATATGCATGTCAAGTGATGAAAAAGTGTTGAAAGTGAACAATTGATAGATAACATGTGCTAAATTTGTACATCATGAACATATCATTATCAATCATGGAAAATAATAAATTACTAGGGAATGAGAATGTATGGATATCAAAAAATCTCAAAATACATTGGATTAAAAACAAAACACATCAAAGAAGGGTAAATCATGCTGGATGTTTGTATGGGGTTATGCATTCTAGGGTAGGTTGGGGGCTAAGGCCATTACATCGAAGGATTTTGAGTACATAAAACTAGCGTATGGGAGGGGTGTATAGTCTTAAAGCCAACACATGGAAGGGTTTCACGGTCTAGGGATAGCATGAAAGATAGGTGGTAGTCTGGGGATAGCACATTGGAGGGGAATTAGGGGTGTTGTGTGGAATACAATCAATATAAAAGAGAGCTGATAAACAAAGAGGTCCAGTGATGATTTCTAAGTGGGTAGGGTTATATACCTTACTCTGATTCCATCTTGTAATAAAATAATGTTCCTAATAAATATGAAGAGTTATTTATTTTTATATGAAAGGATTAATACATGAAGTAGTCTCTAGTGATGTGTGAGACAAATAATTAAATTAACAGTATCTCACTAATCCTAACCAATATGATTGACCCATATGTAAATATATAATACTCTAATGGACTGGTATGATAGTGAGATATGAGAGAGAGGATAAGAAGAATATGTAGTGAGAATCATTCTACAATTAATAGTAGTAAAAAAATTCTAGATAAATATATTAGATAGAAGATAGATAATGAGAAGAGATCCCCTAGAGAATACTACTCTCTTGAGGACTAGGTTAGCACCTCCCAAAGACCAAACCACAAGTGGATTCTAATCAATTTCTAAAAAATAAATCATATCCCTCCGTTATAGTTGGCCCCCTATTTATTACACCACCTACCAACTATAAATATTCATAATAAACTATCCAAATTTAATATAAAATACTTCCCCTAAATAGTTAGTCACATTGCCCCATACGAACAACCCCCAATAGCCTTACAAAAAATATATCACTAAGAGACTAGCTTTCCCCAAATTCCTATCATTTCCTCCAGCCTCAAAAACAAAATTTTCCATAATTTAAATAATAGGTGAAAAGATTTCATATTTGTAATGACCCGACCGTAGAAGCTCGGAGCCAGTGCATTATTTTAATGCATTGGTATGATTATAAGGAATCAAGTCCCAAATGACCGATCAGTTTAATAGTCTTGGAAAATAGATTACATACATGAACGTTACATTACACATTCATAAATAAAACACAAAATAAATAATACTTTTATAACACCATTATTTCCCTATATTAACCCTTCATATCAATCATAATACACTTCTTGGAATCCTGAGAAAACAAAACACAAGAAAGGGGTGATCTCAGATGCTCAGTATGGGTAAATAATTTTGTGGAAGCTATAAACTTTTAAGGAAATGTATGTAATAAAAACAACAGCCTTTTAAACATAAAATTGAACAAAATATGGAAAAAATAAATAAAAAATTACCATATAAACATGCACAAGGATATTTTACTAGTCCAATAATCACATCTAATAACTAATTTCCTAACGAGGGAATGCATAATGTTGTACATCATAACCACATAGTTAAGGCTTTATTCCAAGACTAAAAATAATGTTTTTTTTCAAGGCCTTGAGCCACGACACTAATTTGTCTCATTAGACCTATCGATGCATCGAGGGGCTATAGTGGGCTCAATCTGTCGCTTACTAAGTCTAATGCATTCCTCGTTAGAAAAAGGGTGAAACATAACATAAACATTTGTACTAAATCTAGAATATGAAATGTCAATACATTAACCATAAACCATGAATGGTATAAAAATAGAACATCCGTACTCAAACATATCAAAACTTGTTCAATACATTATGGAAGATTATATTATAATAAATCAACCTCAATCAATAATAATATCCAATAAAGGAATTTGGCATAGTTGAAAATAATCAATAAAACTCTTTGAGAGAAATACCCCTTTTCATGAAATCATTTAAAAGTCACAAAATTTATAAAGGAAGTCTTTTAAAAGATATTTTTGAATAAAATCTTCCTATACCACTTTGAAACTTTTGAAATAAATTAACACATTAAAACAATCATGTCTACATAAATAAATCCTTAAAATCATTTTAAAAACATGGACATTAATTAAAAATATTTAGAAAAATAAATATTAAAAAACATTTAAAATAACAATCTAGTTAAAGATTCCCTTCCATAAAATACTAAAAGATTAATTTTTAAAAACATTTTTATGAAACATGGACATAGATGATAAATATTTTACATTAGATACTTACATATAAACAATCTTGGATAATAATGAGATTGAAGAAATAACCATTACTTTGTACTTTCCTTTGGTCGAGGGTACATTTAACCATCTGTATAATGACCATAGTATATTTTTAAATTATTAAATAATCATATTAATATTTATGATATCATAATTGATTAATTTATGACTTTATACTACCCATTTAATAATAATTTCCATGTTAAAATAACATTGTGGGTAATAATTGATTTCTTTATCGTACGTGTTTTAAGTTGTTATTATTATTCGTATCACTTATATCATGATTTAATTACTTCCTGAATATAATAAATTATTTATGTATCACATATATTCAGAATATAAATATGTATAATAGATAGATATATGAAATGGAAAACACCATTTATGGAGACGGTAGGTTGTGCATACGCACAAATGTTGTTTCCGTTTTCATATCGTATTGAATGAAAGTAAGTGAATGAGATATATGTAAATACATATATATATATATATATATCTAGTAGAATTATTCTGTCATATATTACATACTTATTAAAAATATATATTTATATAATCATTGTGGAATGGTGAACGTGGAAATGAATCGCATCACGTCGTGGAGACGGTAAGTCGTACATACACATGACCGACAATATCATTCTATTGATGGTGAAATTGTATGTAATTGGATGGTATATTATATATACATAAAAATTAACATGTTTTATTTATTATTTACATAAATTATACTTATAATTGTACCCATCCAAATATTTAAGTGTTGAATAACAAACCACACCACGATGTGGAGACGGTAAGCCATACGTATGCACGTATGGTGACTTTTTCATTCATTAGATGGATAGAATAATGAATATGGTTGTAAAATATTTATAATAAAATATTAGTATGTATAAGGTACTGGAGTTATTATTTTAGTATGGAAACAAAAAATAAAGAGGAAGTGGAAGGAGAACAAAACTTCGAAAGAGGAGATGATATAATTACCTCTTCTTAGGGTTCTTCCTATTGATTTGAATTAAAGGGGTTCTTTAGGTTAGCTTTCTGATAAAATTAAGGCCTCTAGGTTGAAGTGAGGTTAGTTGGGAGGAGATTTGATCAGGTTTTGGCCGAGCTAAATGGCTTTTTATGTGTGAATTTGAGATAAGGGGAAGTAGCCTTTTATAATAGTGGTGAGGGGCACTTTTGGAAAAGTTTGAAATATTAATTTATTATAAAATAATTTTCAGTTTATAATAGATCATAATGGATTTATTTCGAGGATACGGTGGGGATGGGTCGAAAAACTCTCAACCAATAGGTTTTAGATAGGCTTGGGTCACCATATTAACCTTATCTTTTAGATTTTACTCTTAGTTAAATAATTTAACTTTTACCATGTCTTCTTGTATTCTTACACAATATGGTAAATAAACTTACTATAAACATACAAAAGAACATAAATTGGTTCATTAATGACATATATAACATTATGTAAGTCCTTTTTATGAACCTTATATTTATTGTAATAGTATATAATTTAATAAAATAGTATTTGTTTTAAAAACTCATTTATGTAAATTTTGATACTATTCAGTATTTTGTTTTTCTGAAAATCATAAAAACAATATTACTTCGAAAAAAATACATTTAATCATACCTAACATGTCATATTCACCTAAAAAATTCGTGGATGGCATCAAAAGTTTTAAATTTCATGTATTTTAATATTTATAATATCATTTATTTGATTCTTTCGTTAATAAAGAAAATAATACATCATTATTGTGTCATAAATAAATTTAATTATTTAATGTCTAAAAATTATAAATAAAATAAAATGATGAAGGAAATATTTTTAAATTTCTAGTGAATATTTATAGTAGAAGATATCAACTATAAAACATCATATAAATTTTTTTTACTAAAAGATATATGTTTATGCTACATTTGCTTTATCTTTCAATTAATTTTTATAGTGTCATTTTAATTTAAAAGTGGATCCATGGGGTCCGAAAATCGACCCAAGGATTCCCATGGTTGTACATGTATCATTAAATAGGGTTAGGACACAAGTTAGGGTAATTTAGTATTATTATAATATTATTTTTTACCCTTATTTACTAGATTTACCCTTTAACCAGAGTAAGTAAAATTTTTACTGAAGTTACTATTAATAATGTCTAAAAATAAAATTTACCTATTTACAAAATTTAAACCTCCTGATTCCAAATATGGAATCCATTTTTACAAATTCAAAATACAGAAGTTTCTAAAATAAATTTAAAATTAATTCTCATTTTCAAAACCAAAAGGCGGATTTTTTAAAAAAAACTACCAAAAGATTAACATGTGTTTATGTCCAATTAAAAACTGAAATTACTTCCGATGAAAAAAATTGGATTAAATGGAAAAAAATATAATCTAAATATACTTTAAAACCACACAAATTTACAATTTAACACTATATATGATTTTGATTAAAATATTTTTTTCAATTAAAATTTAGTATTTTTTCACTATTCATCAAAATATAAAAGTTTTAAGAGAGTACCAAAAAATTATCCAATTGGATTTAAAAAGGGTTTGCCATTAAAAGGTGAAAAATTTTATTTTTTGAAAAATACTTCTTTTACCTGAAAAAATGAATTTGCCTCTATAATATGTCTAAGATACACAAAAGATGAATGTAAAAATTATATAAGATTCAAAATTTTGATTAATACTATTCATAAACACTTTAAACGGCTAGTTTGATAGGTCATGGTAAAATTGAACTTGGTGTTGCGTATATCACACACTATTGAATCATTTAAAAATAAGCGTATCGTGGAAGCTTTGGGTGTTACATTATCCCCTCCTTTAAAAAATTTTATCCTCTCAATTTAAACTCTGGATTGAAAACTAGGGTTTTGACATTTCAAAATATCTTAGTTGAAATCCTACATAGAAAAATTGATTAACAAGGCCTCTATTATAAAATAAAGGAAGGTAAGTATGAAGGTTACCAGAAATAACACATACTAGGGTTCTATGTAGGAAAACAAGGATATATAAGGGGAAAAACCCTTAAATTCTAATAGAGAGTAATAGAGAATATTATTAGGATAAATTTAAAAATCAGATAGCTATAAATATGCGATGATCTAAGGGAAAATTTGATCCATCACAAAAGAAGTTGCTAGAAAAACATTTTGGGTTTTATGATCATTTTCCTAGTGTTGTATAATTAATTTAATTCTTATACTAAGAACACAAGAAAGCATACTTAAATTACATGTATCGTTTCATCCTCTACCAAAAACTCATCTTTCTCTTCAAAATATAAAACTCAAAAAAATTATATTCATCTCAATTGTATAAGGTTCCAAATATAAACATATACCATTTAAATGAAGAAAAATATTTTATAATAACAAGGTAATTCTTGTAGACTAGTGGTAGGTAATAAATCCTTGTCGCACTCCATCTGTGGGTTCGATTCTCGTAGCTTTGTCTGACGCAATAGGTTATCACCCGACCCGCAGGTTTTTCTTTTTCTAAAAATATAGTAATACATCATTCCAAAAATAATATTAAGAAATTTTTTAACCTTAAACTATTCTATACAAAGTTCAAATTAATCCATTCCATCCATTAGAGTTATCCAAAATAATTCTGTCCAATCTTTGTCTAAAAGGTCTCCAAATTTTCAAAACAAATTGTAACCACGGATTCCTCATATAATGTAATGCTACTCTTATTGTCACATAATGAATATATGATTATCTTCATCATATTAAAACTTTAATTTAAACAAAAAGTGTTGTAGTAAAATCCCTATATATATCACATTCCTCTTATAACCAGGACATAATCCTTGAATCCAAAAACAAAAATACATTAATTATTCTACTTCAACTGTAGTTACAACATAAACTTGACCTTGATCCATTTTCTTTTTCTGAGCTATACTTCCTTGACACTTTGGACAATAATTTTCATAGTGTCCCATTTCATTAAAATTTTAACATTTCACAACTTCGTTATTTCCCTTACAATCATGAGCCCGGTGAGCTTTTTCTCTACATTTGTAACAAACTCCCATTATTTTTAGGCAAGTACAAGGGTGATTCTTCCCATAATTATCACATAAGGGAAAATCCTTCTTTCCCTTTTTCCCTTTATATATCTCTTGATATAACATTCTCTTATTCCCTTTCTTTACTTTAATGTCATAAGACATATAGAATTCTTTTTCTATCTTGATAGCACAGAAGACTATATTGTTGTATGATGAGACAGATTGTGAGACAAATTCTCGATGGAGAAATGGTTTTAACCAATAAAAAAATCGATCAATATTACTTATTGGGTTACGTATGTAGTCTGTAGAATGCATGTCTAACCTTGGGAAGTTAGCCTAATTCTTTGAAACATTTTCATCCTCCCTTTGCCTCACGCTTAGAAATTGTCTTTCCATATTTTCTCACTGTCCACGAGGAAAGTATTTCTCTAGAAAAAAATTTTAAACTCCCTCCATTCCATATTTCCCACTTCTTCAAACTCCTTTTTATTTTGAATTAATGACCACCATTGATCCACATCTTTTGAGAGGCGATAAACATCCATGGAAACCATTTCCCTTTCGTTACATCCAAAAGCAATAAATATTTTCTCTAATGAACTTATCCACTACTCAACTAAAAAAGGATGTGTACTCTCACTGAATTTTGGTGATTTTTTCATCATGAAGTGGTCTAACATTGATCCTCCATGTTGTCAATCAGGGTGCTCCATATGGGTAAGGTTATTATTCATAACCTGATTGAGTGGTCCCAATATGGTTATAATCTAATCAGCACCTATTGCATCAATATATCCACTATATTTATCTTGAGTAGGAGGTAAATCCCTATATAGATTACGTACATTGATATGATTTCCATTTCTTCCACTAGGAGCCATTTATAAACAATGGCATACACTAGGTTAGTTTATGAATCTCAATGCATAATTCCAAACTTGTAAAATACCTAACATAAATTGAACAGTTTATGCATATAATCCATAATCATAAAAAAAATATTTGGGGAAGTATTTACTCATAAATCCTTCATAATGGTTTATAAATAAAATTTTAATTATCCTAATCATATACCCCGTGAGTGTCAAACTAGCTGTGTAGTAATGCACATTGTTGTGTACCAGGATACCTCAGGTCAAGCCCGAAACTCCTTGTCGGAGTTTTCACTCCTAGGTACATTTGTTCTAGAACCAAATCCACCTGTAGTATTTAGACAGGGATGTATTTCTTAGAAAACCCACATAATCCTTACATTTCCAAAATTCTACGGGGTTCTTATATACTTATCTATAAATTCTATTATTGGGTTATGATCCCTAATCTAAGTATTATAAATCTTTTTCCAAGGTTGTTTCTAAACATCCTCTAATTCCAACTATAACACCATGACCACAGAAGCCTAGAGTTGGTGCATTATTTTAATACATTGGCATGATTACAAGGAATCAATTCATAAAGAATCATTCGATTTAGCAGTCTTGGAAAATATATTACATACATGAACGTTACATTACACATTCAAACATAAAACACAAAATAAATAATCCTTTGAGAACACCATTATTACCCTAGCTTAACCCTGCATATCAATCATAATACACTTCTTGGAATCCTAGGAAAACAAAACATAAGAAATGGTGGAGCTCAGATTCTCAGTAAGGGTAAATAATTTAGTAGAATCTATAAACTTTTAAGGAAATATATGAAATAAAAGCAACAAGCTTTTAAACATAAAATTGAACATAATATGGAAAAAAATAAATCAAAAATTACCATATAAACATTCACATGGATATTCTTCTAGTCAAATAATCACATGTAATAACTAATCTCGTAAAGAGGGAATGCATAATGTCAGACATCATAACCACATAGTCAAGGCATCGTTCCAAGACTAAAAATAAATTTTTTTCATGGACTTATTCCAGGACACTAATTTGTCTCATTAGACATACTGATGCAACGAGGGGATATAGTGGGCCCCACCCATCACTTATTAAGTCCAACTAATTCCTTAAATGAAAAAAGGTCAAACATAACATAAACATTCATACTAAAACTAGCATACAAAATCTCAATAATTTAACCATAAACCATGATTGGTATAAAAATAACACATCCACAATCAAACATATCATAACTCATTCAATACAATATGGAAGATTTTATTATAGTAAATCAACCTCAATCAAGAATAATATCAAATAAAGGATGTTAACATAGTTGAAAATAATCAATAAAACTCTTTGAGAGAAATAACCCTTTTCATGTAATCATTTAAAAGTCGCATAATTTATAAAGGAATTAATTTAAAAGGTATTTTTGAATCAAAGTTTCCCATACCACTTTGATACTTTTGAAATAAATTAACACTTTAAAATAATCATGTCCATGTAAATAAATTATTAAAATCATTTTAAAAACATGGACATTAATTAAGACAATTTAGAAAAATAAATCTTTAAAAACATTTATATTGATGATATAGTTAAATAGTCCCTTCTATAAAACCATAAAAGATTAATTTTTAAATAATTTTAATGAAACGTGGACATAGATGATAAATATTTCCCAGTAGATACTAACAGATAAATAATATAGCATAATAATGAGATTGAGGAAATAACCCCTACCTTGTACTTTCCTTTGGTCAAGGGTAAGTTTAACCTCCTGTATAATGAACATAGTATGTTATTAAATTATAAAAGAACCATATTCATATTTATGATATCATAATTTATTCATTTATTACTTTATACTTCCCATTTAATAATAATTTCCTTGTTAAAATAACATTTCGGATAATAATTGCTTTCTTTATCGTACATGTTTTAACTTGTTATTCTTTATCGTATCACTTATATCGTGATTTAATTGCTTCCAGAATATATAACATTATTTATTTATAACATATATTCAAAACATAAATATGTATAATAGATAGATATACGAAATAGAAAACACCATTTATGGAGATGGTAGGTCGTACGTATGTATAATTGATGTTTCTATTTTCATATCGTATTGAACGGAAATAAGAGAATGAGATGTGTGTGTGTGTGTGTGTGTGTCTATCTCTATCTATATATATATATATATCCAGTTTCATTATTATTTCATATATTATATACTTATTAATAATATATATTTTTATAATCATAATTGAATGGTGAACGTGGAAATGAATATCATCGCGTCGTGGAGACGGTAAGTCGTACGTACGCACGAGCGACAATATCATTCTATTGATGGTGAAATTTTTTGTAATTGGATGGTATATTATATATACATAATAATTGACATTTATATTTATTATTTACATAAATTATACTTATTATTATACCCATAAAAATAAGGAAGTTTTGAATAACAAACTACACCACGACGTTAAAACGGTAAGTCGTACGTACGCACGTATGGTGACTTTGTCATTCATAGGATGGATAGAATAATGAATATGGTTGTACCAAATTTATAATAACATCTCAGTATGTATAAGGTAATATAGTAATTATTTTATTATGGAAACAACAAAGAAAGAGGAAGTGGAATAAGAAAATAACTTTCAAAGAGATGATGAAATAATTACCTATTATTCGAGTTCTTCCTTTTTATTTGAACTAAAGGGATCCATAAGTTGGATTTATGATAAAATTAAGTACTCTAGGTTTAATTGAGGGTAGTTTTGAGGAGATTTGAGTAGGTTTTGGCTGAGCCAAATGGCCTTGGAGGTGTGAATTTGAGAGAAGGGGGTATACCCTTTATAAGAAAGGTGAGGGGCACTTTAGGAAAAGCTTGAAATAATAATTTATTATAAAATAATTTTCGGTTTATAATTGCTCCAAATGGATTTATTTTGAGTATAAGTTTGGGATGTGTTGAAACACATTCAACCAATATGTTTTAGACAAGTTTAGGTCCCCATATTAACCTTATCATTATGATTGAACTCTTAGTTAAATAGTTTAACTTTTAACATGTCTTCTTGTATTCTTACACTATATGGTTAATAAAATTAATATAAACTTCCAAGAGAACCTAAAGTGGTTCATTAATGAAATATATAGAATTATTTAATTCCTTTTGACTAACCTTATATTTATTGTAATATTATATCATTAAATAAAATAGTATTTTTTTTAAAACTCATTTATGTCTATTTTTACACTGTTTAGTATTTGGTTATTTTTTTAAGTCATAAAAACCTGATTACTTAGAAAATAATACATTGAATCATCCCTAACATGTCATATTCACCTATAAAATTCATGTATGGCGTTAAATGTTTAAATTTACATTTATTTCATTATTTATAATATCATCTATTTGATTCTTTTATTAATAAAGAAAATATTGCATCATTTTTGTGTCATAAATAACTTTAATTATTTATTGTCTAAAATTTATAAATAAAATTACATGATGTATTAAATCGTTTTATCATTATAATTAATATTTATTTTTGAAGATATCAATTATATAACCTCATATAAAAATTGATTTACTAAAAGATATATGTTTATGTTACATTTTCTTTATCTTAAATTTATTTTTATAGTGTAATTTTCCCTTACAAGTGGCTTCATGGGGTCCTAAAATAGACCCAAAGATTCCTATGGTCATACATGTATCATAAAATTGGGTTAGGACATTTCTTAGGGTTATTTAATATTATTATAATATTTTTTTACCCTTATTTACCAGATTAACCCTTTAACCATAGTAAATAAAATATTTACTGAAGTTACTATTCATAATGTCTAAAAATAAAATTTAACTATTTACAAAATTTGGACCTCCTGATTCCAAATATGGAATCAATTTTTTAAAATTCAAAACAAATATGTTTCTTAAATTTATTTAAAAATAATTATCGTTGTCAAAACTAAAAAGTGGGTTTTTTAGAAGAAAAACAACCAAAAGATTGACATGTGTTTATGTTTAATTAAAAAGTAAAATTACTTATAAAAACCAAAATTGTATTAAATGGTAAAATATAATATAATTATACTTTAAAACCACTCAAATTTAAAATTTAACACTATAAAATATATTGATTAAAAGAGTTGTTTTCAATTAAAATTTAGTATTTTTTCAATATTCATCAAAATATGAAAGTTATCATAAAAGTACTGAAAATTTGTCCAAACAAAATTTTTATGTCTCAATTCTAAATAATAAATTAATTTCATAAAATTTAATATATAAAAGTGTCAAATATTAGATTTAAAAATGGTTTTCCATTAAAAGGTGGAAAACTGCATTTCTTTTTGAAAAATACTTCTTTTATCAGAAAAATTGAATTTGTCTCTATAATATTTCTAAGAAACACAAAATATTAATGTTAAAATTATATAAAATTAAAAAATTTGTTAATACTCTTCATAACCACTTTCTAAATGTCTAGTTTGATAGGTCATGGTGCGCTTGAACTCGGTGTTGCGTACATCACACACTATTGAATTATTTAAAATGGAAGTGTACCATGGAAGCTTGCAGTGTTGCAATATTAATGTCCAAATCCCATGATACAATTTACAAGTACAAATAATTAATTACTCTAAGCTTATATTGAGGTGGTAACAACCCACCACACTGAAATATTCTATCTACTCTTTTAAATGATGTCTGGATCTTTAGAATCTTCTCAAACTAACCTCTATTGGTAATAGTTCCAAATTAATAACAATATTCCCCACCAATGATCACAATCAGTTCACCATAGGTAAAAATTTATATGTTGTGAGCAAATATAATCTACAAATAATATCATGTTCTAGTTTCCTCTATGATTATTTTAGCAGACCAAGTAATATTGGAACATGAAAACTTGGTCTGACTGGAAAACCCTTAGTGAAGTGTGTATAGTGAATGCAGATAGATGACAATTTTACTTTCCTATAAATCATTTCCCTTATCCACAAATATCTATGAGTTTCAAAACTATATGATAACTTATAAAGAAATCTTGAAAACGTTTTAAAACCATTTTATATGAAAACTTAGAAAAGAAGATTCAAAAAAATTTGAAAATAATTTTCCTCGAAAATTAATTTTTAAAAAAATCATAAAAACTAACCTCTTAAATGTTTAAATGAATATTTACATAAATTAAGGTGAAAAATATGTACAAGTCTTACGAGGTAAAAATAAAATTTATCTTTTTCACGGTATAAAGATAAAAAAAATTCCTTGTTCAGAAATAGATAAGAATATTCCTTTGAAAACATTGGTAAAATACAAAAGGGTAAAAAAAATATTTTAATTATTATAGGATAATAGTATAATATTCTTGGAAAATATTTTCTGAAAACATGGTTTTGAAGGAATTCATATTTCCGACAGAAGAGATAAGTAAGTTTGAAATTCATTAAAATCACGATCTTAACTATCTTATATAGTGAAGAGTGGAAAATGGTACCAATATATGAAGATATACTAAATAATAAGAGTTGAATAAATTTAATGAGTGTTATTAAGAGATGAATCATAATATTTCATCAAAGGAAGCATAGTCATAAACAATCTTGAAAAGTGATGAGATTGGTTCAGTAAACTCTTAACACTTGGTAACCATGAACCATAATCCCCATTTCAGAAAATAAAATAAAATAAATATTAAAATATAATTAATATAAATTGATTCATGATATAATATTTCAAAGAAAATATATACACCTCATGTAAAATTATAGATGCATAACATGGCATGTGACCCAAAGAAGGAAAATTGAGACAAAATCATTTTACTGATTTAATAAATTTTAAAAAATAGTCCCCATTAAAGAAATATAATAAAATTGATATGTAAATATCAATTTATTTAAGTATAATAATCATAGCATACATAAAAGGGAATTATAAAAACCACACAAAAGGAACGGGTGGTGAATAAAGCATATATCTCACTAAAATAAAAAGTGAGATGAAAGCCCCTTACCATGTGTCTTGAATCCCATCATACTCGCTCAAACCTCATGTATAGTTAATATAAATTTATTATAAATATATAAATTAACCATATTATTACTTAATAAATCATATATGGTTTTATTATGTTTTTATAATATCTGTTTGTTAACAATTCTATGTTAAGATTTCACTTCTAGTAATATCCACATTGTTTTTCGCATGCGTCTTAATTGGTTATATATTTGGTCCTTATAATTACATCATTATTTCAATAGTGTAAATCATGATTTAAATATAATTTATATTCATTATATTTTTTTTATAATAATACATATATTATATAAGTATGAAAATGAATACATTTTTCATAGAGACGGTAAGTCGTACGTATGCATGAACCTTGTTTCCATTTTTATGGGCGTATTGAAAGAAAGAAAGAAAATGAAATATAAGGATCTATATATGTATATACATAATTATAACTATATAATTATTATATCATATATATAATATAATTTTACTAATCTCATCCTTAATAAATTACATGTAGTGTGTGAATGAATCACGTCGTTTTAAGGGGGCGGTTGTCCACACTTCCTCAAACGAAATTCTCGTGTTTACACCAACTGGAAAGTAAAAAAGGTTTATGTTAAAAAAAATAAGATTAAATATATAATAAATATAATATATGATATATATAAATATATTTTTCATCATAATTTCCACCATTATAGGTGGTAAAGGAAAAAATGAACAATCATCATTTAGTGAGGCAGTAGTTCACCATATACATTAACAGTATGTTCGTTACCCATTAGATAGTGGTATATGTATGGTTAGGTAAAAAAATTGAATAAAAATGTCCTAGTATATTTAATATTCTGTTTTTGTTATTAAATAAAAAAAATAAAGAGAGTGGATGGGGTGGATAAATAAAATAAAATAAAGGATCTTGAGAGACGATGTTACCACTTAATCGGGTAACTCCTTTTGGTTTGTACCAAAAGGCTTCCTTGGATTTTTTTATGCCCAAATGGAGTATTAAATGAGTATATGAGGCATTTTTTTAAGTGTATTGGGTAGATATTCTATGAACATAAGTTTTTTTTATAAGTTTTAGGAAGTGTGAGTGATGAATTCCTTTTATATGGAAGGAAAATGACTCCCTTGGAATTTTTTAAAACAAGTTAGGTGTACAAATGTTATTACCTAAAAAACAATCATATCATACAAAAAAATAATGGATGTTTTATAGAATAAATATGGCCAAAATGGTTTTGGACAAGTGTATATGTCATTTTGTCCCTTAATATTAAGGTTTAGTCCCTAATTGAGCGTAATTTGACCATAATCACTATGATTAATTTTAATCACATTTACTAATATTATTGGTTAAAAACTAATAAGATAAAATTAGAATATAAATATTATACTTGTAAAAATGTTTTATATATATTTTTTTATATTCAATTTACAAAATCTTCAAAATTAATGTTAATGGAAATCCTAGACATGAAATAAAATAAAAGGGTTTTAATGTAGAAAAATGTTCAAAAGTTTCTTAAGTTTGTATGTTCAATTTCAAAGTCAAATTAATTATAATGACAAAAATAATATTAATATATGTATAATTGACCTAATTTCACATTAAAAAAAATTTAAAGTATAATTTTACATTATTAATTATTTAAACAAAAAATCAATTATTAACTGAAATTTAGTATTTTTCACTATTCATAAAAAAATGAAGTTTCTCAAAAAAAACCCAAAAATTCAACCAAATATAACTTTGGAATTATAAATTAAAAAATTAATTTTATTTTATCAAATTATATTTCTAGATTTATCTAAAAAAAATTTTGTTCTTCATAGAAGGACCTGAAAAGTAGTTCATTCAAAAAAATAGTATTTTCAAACATATAAATACATTATAAAATTTATATATTTTATTATAAATATGTTTTATTTATATAAAACCATTATAATAATATTCTAAAAGTATTTATCAGTTTTCATATTACTTATTTTTAATTTCTAGAATATAACTAAGTCATTTAAATAATTATAACAATAAAATGATGTTTTGTAAAAAATTGGCATTGCATGTAACATACACTAAGTTATTGTTGCATGTAGTGCAAGCTCAGTTATTTTTAAATGTAGTAAAATTCATGTTGCTTCCATGTGAAAAGAATTTTTGAAATATTTTTTAATATATATATATATATAACTCTTTCTAGAATCACGTGGAATGAAAATTATCAAAAAGATAAATTAATTCAAAAAGATATGTCATAAATGATTAGGGTGTTACATTCTATCCCCATAAAATGAATTTTTTTTTTAAATTATTCTAGGTTATCAAAATTTTAATACTTGAACGTTCATTTCATAGAAACCCACATCGTAAAAATGAATACTAAACTTCCTTTAAAAATGGAAACTTGGAACCAAAACAGTTACCCAATGTTACATATTACTAGGTTTCTACGTAGGAGAACATAGGTTAGGAGTAAATATTGTACATAGAATAAAATCGTAAATATTTATAGGGACTGATTGAGGTCATAAATCACAAAAAATTGAATTATCAAAGAAAATTTTAGGTCCTCAAATTCATAAATCTATGATGATTCAAAAGGAAATTAGTTCAACAAAATTAAGGTATTTGAAAAAAAAAATCTTTTGATCATTATCCTTACATTGGGTAATTCTATTGTTGAAAAAAAATATAAGTAATTGTACTTACTTGATATAAAAAAAATCTATTTCTTTATTTGTGATTTTATTTATTTTTAATTCATCCATTACATCAAGAAATGGATGTTTAGAAATTAACTTTGACACATGAAGTACTAAAATACACTTTTAGTATATCTTGAGGCCCATAAAATAATTAAATGTATAACTATTTCTCTCTAACTATTCTTCAAAATAAATATAGTTAATAAATTAATATGTAAACATAAAAATTAACTCTACTAGTTCAACATTAATAATTATTCAACAAAAATAATTAAACATTAAACAGGACATAATGTAGGCCTTTGGTAGGTGTGAAACCCTTATCATCCTTCAACCATGGGTTCAAGACCAACGGCCTTTCTGGGCTTAATTGGATGTCACTCAACATACATGATTTTATTTTCTAAGACCACACTAAAATAATTCCAAAAAATAAATATAATGGAAATATTTAAAATAATTTTAATCACTAAATACCCTTTTAACTAAGGTTTTCAATACAAACTCAGTGCATAAATAATTCCTCTAAATTTTAACTTCAACTTTTTATGAATGGTTGACCTTATAACCCTTCAAAAAGATGAAAATACAAAACATTATAAAGAAAGTAATGAAATCATCTAAACATTGATTCCATATTATATCACTAAGTACCTCTTGGTTATCACATTCCAAACTTGTGAATACCCTCATCGTATATTCTATTGAAATATAGTAATAACCTAAATTACCATAAATCCTTATTGAAAACATGCATGCTACCTTCTTCAAAGTATATTGGATTTATCCCAAAAATCCAAAAAAATTGTAAACTTTGTCAATGATAGGATAAAAAACCTATCAACAAGTCCTTAATTAGTTTCAAGGTAATTAGTACCTTCCTATTTACTTATTCATATCTCATATATCTTTATCCAAACATCATTATCTCAACGTCAGGCATTAATTAAGGGTTACCTTACATTAATTAAAATATCACATTTCTATGAAATCACTTTTCTATGTCTTCATCACCAGCCAACATATACATTTCAATACTTATTGAAAATATATAATGAAAATACTAATATATTCCATGATTCATATAATATAATCTTTAAATTCCAAAACATAATTACTGCACTCATCTAACATTATTCTTAAACCATTACTCATGCTTCATCTACTTATTCCTTAATACCTATTTCTATGAATATTAAATATGGATCATGTCTTAAGGTTCCTGAACCTCAATATAATCATTCTTCTTATGTTTAAAGTAAAAAATACTGGAATAACATCGCATACCTTTCACATGTAGTTTGCAGTCTCTTTTTCTTCATGAGTATAACCAATACTCGTATCACCTTCTTGATTCTATTTATGATATTTCCACTTGGGAAATAAATTCTCATAATTTTCATAATATCCACATATTAAACCTTATGTGTTACCCAAGTTCCTTCTAGTTCTCTCCATTGACTAAAACTAGAAATCATAGTGTGAGAAACATTTATCACATTGGAATACCTTATAATCCTGAAAATTTAACTTATAGGTTGACTAAATCATGGCTCCTACTTCTTTAATCTATGACACATTAGGTTTATAATAGGTTATTAATAGTCATACTCTACTTAAATCTTTCATGATGGTTCATAAAGAGTTTGGGAATTTCCAAATCAATTCTCATGAGAGCGTCAAACCAGGTGTGCAGCAAGGCTTGTTCTTATGTACCAGATTACCCTAAGCTAGGCCCCAAACATCATTTTAGATTTGTTACTACTAGTTACATCTATGCCAGAGCCACATCCAATTGTAGTATCTAGAAAATGATTTATTTCTAGGAAACCACTCACTCTATCCTTTACCAAAATTCCAGGACATTTTTCATAAATGTTAACTCATCCTTATACTTTTCCTTAGAGACAACTCTAAATATATATTTAAAAATATACTTAGGGATCTCACTAAAATTCTCTCATCCTAGTTTCCAAAGGTTTACTAAAACTTTCCTTTTATACCAACTATAGTAACTCAGGATTAACATACATGGATATTACATCATTTTAGATAAATATTCAGTACATTACAAAAATACATGCTCAACAACCATATTAGTTTAGTGTTTTTGGAAACTTCGAAACAAAATATTCTATTCTGGTGAAAGATCTTCAATATCTCCCATAAAGATATTCACCTTTTGTACTTTTACCTAAAACATTTATTCATTACAATGGAAAGGAAACATAAGAAAGGGGTGAGCTCAGATTCTCAGTAAGGGTAAACTAATGAAATGTATAATCATAACATGAAAAAAAGGATATAAAACTTGAGCATAGAATTTGAAGATCACACCCTACATATTAGAGATCCTAATAAATATTAGTAGGTCATAAGACATGAATCATAATAAAATAAAAAACATAATCCATGAAATTATAACATAGTACCAAAACATGTAATTATGGAAAACACATAATAATATAAAAACCCTATGTCAGGGTGTCCTACTAAGTCCTTTATAACATGTTATTCTTGTGTTAATCACCCATGTACCTGCTTCGGGCTTCGGATGACCTCATGTGTAACCTCTTGTTTCAGGATTGGGATGTCCTCCCATGTACCCTCTTGTTTCATTATTGGGATGTCCTCCCATTTACCCTCTTGTTTCTATCTTGGAATTTCCTCATGTTTGTCCTCTTATTTCAGGCATGTGTTTTCCTCCCATATAACCTCTTATTTTGGGTTTGGGATGTTCTCCCATATAACCTCTTATTTTAGTCTTGGGATTCCCTCCCATGTACCCTTTTAGTTCATAAAACAATTATCATTACCCAATGTATCAAAGGAAGATATAAGTCCCACCCGTCACATAAAAAAATCATACATACAAGACCCACTGAAAAATAAAACTTGCATCATATCATGACCCATAAAAAGATGTGGGTTTCATAAGAAAAATCATAACCTATGAAATCAAATTTTTATAATTAACATTCCATCACATCATAACCTATGGAAAATAGATAGGTTTACTATTCATTTTATTAAATAATAACCCATGAAAAGAACCAATATTTAAAATTATATAACCCATGGAAGAGAAACAGATTTTATAAACATATAACCAGTGAAAGAGAAATGGGTTTCATAAATATATAATCCCTGAATGATAAATGGGTTTCATAAATACCATTACATCAAGCATAACCCATTTAGAGATAGTATATGAATTGAACCATTAGATAATTTCTAAAAAAGGCATGAGTAACATCAATAGATGTCATCATAGATGGAAAATAATTTTGAAATATCTTTCAAAAACTTTTATTGAGTAAAATTTATTTTATTCTTTAAAATATTATTTTTAATGCATAATACCATTTGAAAATAATTTTTATTGAAAATACCTTGAAAACATATAAAGAATACTTGAAAACATTTTGAAAAACTTGTCCCTTGAAAACTTATAGAACAAGCTTCAAAAACTTTTAAAAACATTTTTATTTGAAAACACTTTGAAAACATTAAAATAAATCATGAAAAAAAAATTAAAACCATTTCATTGAAAATACTTAGAAAACATATAAATAAATATTTAAAACATTTTGAAAAACATTTTACTTGAAAACTTATGAAAGAAGCTTCAAAAAAATTGAAAATAATTTTCCTGGAAAATTAATTGTTTTAAAAAAAAATTAACAATTAACCTTTTAAACTTGGAAAGGAGGCTTTATAGAAATGACATAGATTAAATCTATACATTCTGTATGAGGTAAAAAGAATATTCTTTTTCATGGTATAAAGGTAAAAAATGACTTGTTCGAAAAGAGACCAGAATGTTCCTTTGAAAACATTGGAAAAAGAGAAAAATGTTAAAATTTTATTTTAATTATTTTAGTAGAATGTTAGAATATTCTTGGAAACCCTTTTTAGAAAACATGGTTTTGAAGGAACTCATATTTTCGACCAAAAAGAGAGGTAAATTCAGAATTCCTTAAAAACACTTTCTTAACTATCTTATATACCAAATAGTGGGAAAATGGTATTAATATTTGAATATATCATAAATAACCAGAGCAGGATAAATTTCATCAGTTTTATTGAGAGATGTTACCTAATATTTCATAAAAGGAAACATAATCATAAACAATCACAAAAAGTGATGGGATTTTTTCAATAAACTTTTACCACTTGGTAACAATGAACTGTACTCCTCATTTAAGAAAATGAAATTACATGAAGCTTAAAATAACATGAACAAAAATTGATTCATTATATAAAATTTCAAAGTCAGTATATACACCTCATGGAAAAATATAGGTGCATAACATGGAATGTGTCTCAAAGAAAGAAAATTGAGACAACATCATTTTACTGATTTGGTAACTTCTGAAACATAGTCCAGATGAAAGAAATATAATAAAATAGATATTTAAATATCTATAAATTTAATTATAATAATCATATAATACATCCATGTATAGTATACACACTACATAAAAGGAATGGGTGGTGAATAAATCATGTATCACACGGAAATAAAAAGTGATATGGAATCCCCTTACCTTGTGTCTTAAATCTAATCATACTCGTTCAAACATCATGTATAATAAATATAACAATATTATAAATCTATAAAAGAACCATATTCTTACTTCTAATACCATATAAGGATTTATTATGGATTTATATTACCCATTTGTTAATAATTCTATGTTAATATCTCCCTTCAGGTAATATCTGCTTCGTATTTTGAAGGTGTCGTAATTTATTATATCTTGGGTCCTTATACTTATATTTGGATTTCCAGAATGTAAACCATGATTTAAATATAATTTATATTTATTATATTTGTATTATAATAATCTATATAATATATATGTATGAAATGGAATACACTATTCAGGGAGATGGTAAGTCGTACATACGCATGAATGTTGTTTTGTTTTTATAGTCATATTGAAAGAAAGAAAGAAAATGACATGTAAGTATCTATATATGTATATATATCATTATAAAAATAGAATTATTATATTATATATATCATATAATTTCACTAAACCCATTCTTAATACATTCCATGTAGTGTGATAATGAATCACATTACTTTGAGGGGTGGTAGTCTACACTTCCTCAAACGAAATTATCGTATTTACAAAAAATGGAAAGTGAAAAATGTATGTGTTAAAAAATAAATAAATAAGACTAAATACATAATAAATATAATATATGACATATATAAATATAATTTTCATCATAATTTCCACCATGATAGGCAGTAAATGAAAAATAAACATTCATCACTTAATGTTGTGGTAGCTCACCGTACACGTAAACAGTATGTTTATACCCATTAGATGGAGTTGTGTGTAATTTTAGGTCAAAACCATAGCATAAAAATATCGTAATATATTTATGATACTTTTTTTTATAAAATCATGTAATAAATTGAGTGGAGGTGTGGATAAATAAAATAAAATAAAGGGGTTTGAGAGAAGATGTTACCTCTTAATCAGGTAACTCATTTTGGTTTGTGCCAAAAGGCTTACTTGGATTGATTTTTTTCCAAATTGAGGCTTCAAGGAGGAATTTAGGGATGTTGGAAAGTGTATCAGGAAGATCTTGACTAAACCTTAGTGTTTTTATATTTATGGGGAAGTGTAATAGGTGGTGTCCTTTTATAGGGAAGGAATAGGACTCACTTGGAATTTTTTTTAAACAAGTTAGGTGTACAAATGTTATTACTTAAAAAAACTCATAAGAAACCAAGAAAATAGAAATTTAAATTATTTGGCTGAAATATTTCCATTAAATTGGTGTTAGACAAGTGGATAGGTCATTTTGGTGCCTAAGAATAAGGTTTAGTCCCTAATTAAGCTCAATTTGACCTTAATCACTTGATTAATTTTAATCACTTTTACTAATATTTTTTGTCAAAAATTAACATGTTATAATTAGAATCTAAAAATTATACTTATTATAGTGGTTTATGTCTATTTTTTTAAATTCATTTCAAATAAATGGAAAAATTAAGATTAATGTTAATCCCATAGACTGGACAATATAATGAGTTTTTAAAGTAGAAAAATATAAAAAAGTTTATTAAGATTTAATATTCAATTTCAAATTGAATTGATTATAATGAAGTAAATTGTATTAATAGATTTATAATTCATCTAATGTTACCTTAAAAAAATTATATTATAATTCAACATTAATAATTATTTAAGGGAAAAGGTAGTTATTAACTGAAATGCAGTATTTTTCACTATTTATCAAAAAATGAAGTTTCATAAAAAAACAAAAAATTCACCCTAATCTAACATTAAAATTAAAAATAAAAAAATAAAGTTTATTTTATCAAATTTAATTTCTATATGTGTCTAAAATTAATTTTTTTCATTTCAGAAGAACATGAAAAGAAGTTCATTCAAGAAAATAGTATTTTTAAACATATAAAGACTTTACAAAAAATTATTATCTTTTCATTTTCTGTGTGTTTTATTTATATATTAACATTATAAAGATATTTTAAAAGTATTTTTCACTATAAAAATTAACAATTTTTAACAGATAGGGTATAACAAACTTGTTTAAATAATTATAACAATAAAATGATGTTTCCTAGAAACTCAACAATGCGTGTAACGTACACCATGTCAGTATTGTGTGTGGCATAAGAAAAGTGATTGTTTTGTATAGAAAAATCCAATTTCGTACCATGTTAAGGTAATGTTTTACTTTATATGTTAATATATATATATATATATAACTATTTCCAGTGCCACATGAAATGAAAAATATCAAAAAGATAAATTAATTCGAAAAAAATATTTCACAAAATCTCAGGGTGTTACAGTAGGCCTATGAAAAAATCCATCTTGATATTCTCCCACTTCCATATAGGTATATACCTAGACTGTATCACACCATATGGACTTTTATTCTCTGCATTTACTTCTTTTATAGTTAATAATTTGATAACATACTCTTTGATTTCACATTTCATCCCTACCCATTAGAAATTCACTTTCATTACCTTGAACATTTTCTAAACACCTGGATGAATAGTCCATTTTTAATGGTTATACGATGAAAGAAGTTTTTCCTTGTCAGAATGAGAAACTATGATCCATTTCTAAAAACATAACAATTATTTCTCATCCATATTCCAATTATCCAGAGTCACCTCTCCATTTAGGTTTTTCCTAATATTGATGCAGTCAAAACCAGATATTTTAGCTTCTTTTGTGAGATTTACCATGATTGGAACAAGTATTACTATAAATAAAACTATGTATTCACCCTATAAAGCAAAATATAAATTCATATCAGCAATCATGATCATCATCTCCCATTTTTCATGAGCTTCTTGGACCACTTCGCTATATGATTTCTAACTCAACGTATCATCCATAAAATTATCTTTTCCAGGTGTGTACATCAAGTCGAAATCAAAAATTTGTTGGTACTCTATCCTTCTTCATTGACTTAAGTTCAATTCTTGATGAGAAAATATGTACTTCAAACTCTTCAGATCAGTGAAAATTGTGATCTTTTTCCCAAATATAAAATGCTTTCATGTATTTAAGGCAAAGACAACCATAGAAAATTCCAAGTCATGTGTAGGATAATTCTTCTCATGAGCTCATAAATGCCTTCAAATATAGTCCACAACATGACCTACCTATATGACAACACAACCAAGGTTATATCTAAATGAATCACAATACACCACATAATTGTTACCTGGTTCTCAAAATATTTGGATGGGGATCGTGGTTAAAGAAGAATTAATATACAATATTAATTTCTAATATTCATCATTCAATACTAATAAAACATATTTTCTTGTCAGAATAGTCATGGGAGAAGAAATACTAAAAAAATATTGAATAATTTGATGATAGTAACATGATAATACAATAAAACTTCATACCAAAAAAAACATTCATTGGTGTCTACCAAGAGACTGCATATTAAATCTTTCTAAGATCAACAGATATTTTTGCTTCAGAAATGAGATTCCCAAGGAAACAAACTTCTTATATCCATAAGTCGCACTCATAAAACATAGCATACAAATGATGTTCTCACAACATACTGAGTAAAATTACCAAGTTCTCTTAATTCTCAATCATACTTCTGTAATAAACTAAAATATCCTCAATAAACACCACAACAAAAGAATTAAGGTACCTACTGAAGATATGGTTCATTAAATCCATGAAAACATATGGTTTTTTCATTAGAACCAAAGTCTTAACAACATATTCATAATCTAAATAGAGAATTTATAATGTTGTATTCAGGATATCCTCTCTTCTAAATATAATTTTATGATATCCTAGGTGGAGAAAAAATTTAGAGAACTATTTGGATCCCTTCAATTGGTAAAATTGGTCATCAATCCAAGGAAGAGGACATCAATTTTTAATCATGGATTGATTTAATTTTTTATAATAAACACATAATTAGAGTGTACCATATTACTTATTTATGAACAAAATTGATAAATCCCAAGGATATGTTCTAGGTTTGATAAATACTTTACTTTCCAAATCTTCATGCTAATCTTTTAGCTCTCACAACTCTTCCAGATCCATTCTGTAAGATGTTAAATAAATATGAATTCTTCTCGAGAGTAGATCAATAGTAAATTATATTTCTTACTCAGGTGGTAACCCAAATAAATAGTTTGAAAAAAATTCATGTATCAATCCACTATGACAAGAAGAATACCATTCCCCATTTCATCAGCAGCTTCCAAGGTCATTATCGCTAACTGGCCTAAGATTTCTATTTCTACTACCACTAGAGGTCATTCTCTATCTAAATTTATATCCCAATATCCTTTGCATACATGTAGAGATCCATCTAAATATGTAAACATCATTTGTTGATCATAATAGTTTTTATTTTATTTAAACTCTACCATCCAGTCCATACCAAAGATCAAATCAAATACATCCATCCCATGGAGCATAAACTCCAAGAAAAAACATCATTTTGTCAATGGCGATGGAACTTCCCTGCTATTTAAATTCTATTCACTCTCTATGTCTAAGTGTTCTCTTGATATTCATGACTTAAAGCATCATTTCCATTTAAAATCCCAATTCTTTAACTGTAGAAAAATAAATGGAATAATGTGATTATCCATTATCAAATAAGACATGAATAAGAAAAAAGATTATAAGAATGGTACCTTGAACTGTATAAGGACCTAGTTGATCACTTATAATAGCCTTCTCTTCTCCATAAAGTTGTCACTCATATTTCACAGGATAGATCTTGCTTCCATGTTATGGTTTCGACTAACCAACTTAAGTGTTTATAAAAACATCAAGGTTTATATGTGTTTGTGGATTCAAACTAGGCTGATTGTACTATTTTGTTCGAGTATATGAAAGTTGGGGTTGTTACGGTCCTCTCCACCTTCTGATAACATAAATTTATTATAATACTTCTTGATGTGTCCTTTCTTACAGTAGTGGTGAAAATTCCTTAGTGGTGCAGTATATTCCTTCCTACGCATCAATGACCCGCACTGAAAACAACCTGGTTTGATATCAAATCTTAGAGGAAGATTAACTAATTCTCTAGTCTGATTATGAGGTGCACTACCTCAATGAGAATAGACATCCCTACTAATTTTATTTCCATCACTAGAGTTGAAATCAATCTCCAGGGGTATAAATAGACTACCTCCCATAAAATTCCCAAAAATATCCCTTTCATCCCTAGCTTCCATGTTAATCATATCTTTATAATTTGTAATATAGAGAACAACTATTTTAGATTGAATCTCTAGTTTTAATATCTAATAAAATATGTATTACTTTAAGTATGCACTAGTATCTACCTTTGGGGTGAAACAAACCATGTTCATAAACATTTCTACATACTAGTTCAAATATATTTTTTATTTCTTTAAGCTGAAGAAATGTATGGTTTTTTCTATTTTGAATGTGTGGGGATATAATTAGTTATTAAAAAATTCCTCAAAGTCCTCTCATATAAATCCATGATAGAATTTATCTTGAATATGTAAGTCCCACCATTATAATGAAAGATATTCCGACATATAGGTTTTTAATTTATATCCATCTCTGGTTGTGTACCAAGAAAATTGAAAATTATATTTATTTGGTTTATCCACACTTCTAATTTTTCCAGATCAGAATCCACTCGAAACATCGGTGGATTTTTATGTTGAAGTTTTACCAAATGTTCTAGTTTTCTTGGCTCATAGTTTATATTTCCTCTATCAATAGTTTGAAACTATTATCAAATACTCTGTATAAGTTGTCAGTTCACCTATGGTATACGTGAAACCACATTTCCAGCAGATCCTTCCTGCTATTTTCTACAACATCTTCATGGTGCCATTTCCTATAAATAGAATAATACACCATTTAGAATATTTCTATCTACAAACTTAAGGATTGAATAAATTCAAAAACATCATAAATAATTATCACTTCTAGAATTAATAACTAGAGTAACCATAATTTAAAAGGTAAAGTATTTTATTTATTTTTCAAAAATCGTTTGAATGAAATATAAACAGTGTAATACTAGTGGTATGTCTTATCATAATTCATTTCATGAAACACCCTTCAGCTAAACCCAAAATGATGACATAAAAACACCTCTAGAAGTGTATTATTACACATTCATACCCAAACCACCCTTGTAACTTGAATTTTAGTATAAAAATATTAGCTACGTATTTTTATACTATACATTTCAAATTTTGATAGTATTATCTCCATGCTACCAACCCAACTCAAGTACTAAATAAAAGTAGTATCATATGAAACTCTAGGACCAAACAAATTGATACCATTTGTCCGATAAAAGATATTTGGGCTGACCAAGACTGATACAATTTGTAACACCCTACTCCTTCTCATTGGCTTGGGAAGAGGTGAAGTGTTACTAGCCTTAGGTGACATCCCTAGGACACTAAAGGCTGGAAAAAAATTTCAAGGGAATTATAAGACATTGGGGGATAATTTTCCATAAAAAAACACACAAAATTTCAAGAGATAATATTCAAGATAGATTGAATTATACATGATAATAAATCACATAACTCAATACAATCCCGATATCGAACAAAATTGGAGTACATAGAAAAAGAAAACAACGTGAAAGGATAAGAATCCATGTAGATAGAAATCAGAACTAAAGTGTCACCATCTCATAAAAAGATGAAAACACTCCCAAGCACTATCTTCTGTAACCAAACCATGAAGTTAAGGTTCACTAATAGAGAAGTATGACACATGAACCATCCCTATATCTCTATAGACAACATCTGAAAATGTGAAAAATTTACCAAGTAGGTGGTGAGTATAAAACTCGGTAGGATTTCCCCGATGAATTCCCATCACATGCCACTAGAATAAGAACAGGGTATCACATTTTAATAAAACATAAGAAAACAGATAAGCAAAACAGTCTAAACTATAAACATCATTCATATAATAAAACATCAAGATAAATATTTTTATAGAATTTCATTTTCATTGGCATAATAAACTCATTTCACACCCACATAAACACACAATTCATGAATCCATGGACCTCCCTATACTCGTGAGAGGTAAGTCATCTTATCACCAAGTTGTCACTTGGTGACCAACTTTACTGTGGTACTTTCAACCATGATCCATCCCAATTTATCATTATTTTATGGAGTAACTTCCTACCATTACTCATCCCAAATTATTAATATTTTATGGTGGTACATTTGATCATTACCCATCCCACATAAGTATGAACACACACCATGTATTTATTCTAAAATTTCTAAGAAGTCATTGATTTAAAAAACCCCGTCTTTAAAACCCACCCTTTTTGAAATCACATCAACCAGGGTTTTCCAAACAAATTCACAAGAAATTTCTAACACAATATGAATATGATTTATAAAATATCAATCTAACAATTTCTTGAATGGTTTAGTGAGAGATAATCCACCTACATCGAAAAGATTAGCACAAAGGATCCATGATGATTCTATGGATTAAACCTTTTCCCTCCAGTTTCTTTATCAAAATCCAAGAATATCTCATCAAAACAAATCCAAACACATATATTCGGGTACAACAACACCATTATATGGTTCCAATCAAGCCAACACGAGAAGATCCAATATGATTCCACAAATGACTACTCATAGATTCAATGTCACCGAAGTTAAGACATCAAAAATCTCTAGAAATGACATATGAAAACTCAAGGAGTTGAGATAGAGAATAATAGGGCAAATGAGAACAAAATACTTGTTGGTCGTAAATTAACTTGTTGGGTGCAGGGGTTAAGATAACATATAACACATATACATGTCGTGTATTTTATTAAGTCCACATATGTCAAAAACTATGTCGTCTTGGTTTTATTTTCTAGAAAACCCTAATTACACGATGTGTAAATTTTAAATTTCAGGTATTTATTCTACTTGGTTTTCCAGTAGCCATATCACCTGTTCACACTTCCAAATAAGATAAATCATGACCACAGGAAAAAGAAAATACATTAAATGACAACATACCTCAAACTGGGGGGTGCTACATTTAAGGATTAAAATAATTAACCTAAAAATAATAAATTTAATTTATAAACCCATTTTTGACAGTTTGGATCCTATGTTTTATTTTATTCTAATAAAAAATGATTTTTTGGTTTTTCCTTTAATTAAGGACATAGATGGTGCCATTAGATTTTGGATTGTTTTTAAATTAAAATAACCCTCCCTTATTTAAACATAAACTAATAAATGTAATTGGAATCAAGAATATTCATAATATTTTGAATATATAAGTATAAATTCCTTTATATGCTTAAAAATATATGTTTTTTAAAAACTATTTTGGTTGTGTTATGTGTACTTATATTAAAATTAATTTTTCATTAATTTTATAAAATGAATCGATTAAAATGGATTTAATATTTGGAATAATAATTTCAAAATTAGTTAATTAGGTCAATTTATTTATTTTTCATAAAAATAAGTTAGCAAGGTAAAAATTAGTCACTGTGATAAAGGTAAAAATGGGGTAAAAATGTTAAATCAAGATGTAAAGTCTTAAAACATCACAAAAACACATCTATAAATTGGGTGTATAAGAGATTTATAGACCGTAAAATATTTTTTCCTCGATAATTGATAATTTTTTTATCAATTTGGGACAATTATGACATCTCTTTTTATATTAATATATTAATATTTATCAAAATACCACCCCTCACACCTATAAAAGCACCCCTTCAGCACCCCCACTTCTACTCATACCTAAAGCTTATCAGTATGACCATTATCTATTAAAAGTATTTAAAAACCCTCTTTAACATGTTCTATATTATTTGGCCACACCACAATACCAATCTAATAAGGATTAAGGAGTTATCTAAAGAAGGAGATCCAAGGAATAACTAATTGTTTTAACCAAGTTCATTCAAGTTTTTTTCTTTTTCTAACACCTCAAAATATATTATACTCATCCTAGTATAATTACATAAGTATCAATATTATACTAAAATTTTATAATTTTTATGTAATAACCATTATTTACCTTCTTACCATCCATTAGAAAATGTAAATGTCACTCATGTTATAGTTATTTCATGGCCTCCTTGAACGATGTAATTCATTTTTCATCACAGCTTTACATGAATGGTTATAAAAAATTATTTAATGAATAAATATTAAATTTATGAAATTATTAATATTTTTTAAATATATATTTTCTATTAAATTATTAACATTAATGATAAATGATCACAATGATTTTAACTTCCCAAAACAATCATATTGAGATATATTGTACAAATTAAATTTATTCTATAAAATATATTAAGATATATAACTTTTTTTCCACTGTTATGATATGATATTAATAATTAAATAAATTTTGTTGGGTTTTCTAATGGTAATATTAAGATTTAAATCTTTATTAATATACCACCTTTTTGTATGTTAAAATTACCAAAACAAACATTTTAGGGATTTCAACTTGAAGAAAAATACCTGAAACTCCCATGGAGATGAATTAGATCTTCATGAATCATTTTGGGACATATATTATAGTAAATTTACTATTCTAGAGATGATGAACACAAGAACATAGGATAATAACTGAAACTGAAAAATCAAAATAGAAAACAAACGGTTAAAAGTACCAATATCAATTATCAATATTAACTAAAATATGTAATAAATTTATAAAAATGAATATAAATATCTATAGAAAAGGTATTTAATATGAATAAGGTTATGAAATAGTTGATTAAAGTGTATTGGTTTATTATATATGAGGTTAAAATGCATCTTATTAAGTGGGAATCCAAGTTAAGGGTTCTTTATCTCAATTTTAATTTTTTGACACATATTTTTATTATGAACCAATTTTATACTAGAGTGTAGATACCACTCTATGGACCACATATATATTAAAAAAATAATTATTATTAATATTTAAACTTTTATTTAATCACCTTATTTTCATATTCCTTTGATTCATAATGGATATAGTTAACATAATTTACTTTCATTCAGTTATAACCTTTATTCTTAAACTTCATCCTTCTAAGTTTTATTTCCTAAAACCAGTGATTTTATTATATTCTATTTAATTTTTTATTTACATTTATTTATGATAAACTCCATTCCAATGGATTCTTACTTGACAAATTACAATGGTTGTAAGTGTTTCACATCTCAAGTTTCTTTCTTTAAGATATATTTCATATTATGCACCTTGAAATATTTTATAAAGATTATGAAATCAAGTCTTCTCTTGAATTAATTTAATCTTATTTTTGGAATTTCTAAATATGATAAGGATGAAAATTTTTCAGAAAATTATAGTGAAATAAATTATAATTTATCTGAGTTTCTTGGAACATAAAATGTCGATGTAAATTCTGAATTTATATGTGAAATTGAACTGAAATAGCTTAAAATGAATTCTATTCTACTAAAAATGGAAAAACATTGAATAATTATTTTTTTATCTGAGAATATTTATTGTGAATCCACTGTTCTGAACATAAATTCTACCCAAAATTTCATTGAATATTCACCTCATTTTTCTAAACTAAAATCTAAAATTTATTTTGAGGATGAAATCTATTCACTGATCGAAAATAATTGTACTATTAGTCTTGTAGTTTGTAATTCCTCTATTCTTGGAAATGATTTAGAGTCTTAAATTCAATTCAACTAACCCATAGAAACTTTTTTCCCAAAGGTAATATTTATTCCACTCTTGAACTTAAACCTTTGCCTAAAAATTTGAAATATGCCTACTTGGATGACAAACAAAAAAATCCATTTTATAATTTCTATTAGGATATTTGTTTAAAAATAGAACTAATTGTTAGAGCTCTTTAAAGATAATAAGAAGGCCATAGGCTGGTATTTAGATGATTTAACAAAAATTAGTCTTTTGGTGTGTATGCATAATATTATTCCATAGGATAATTCCAAACCTACTATATAAATTTAGAGGATATTAAATCCTACCATTCTAGAAGTTGTCAAAAAAGAGGTTGTTGCCTTATTAGATATTGTAATAATTTACCCCATTTCTAATAATCTATGCGTAAGTCTTATTTATATTATTCCTAAAAAAGGATGCACATTTCGTAAGAATATATTTAGAGAATTTGTACCTAATATGTTTCTCGATAAGTTGTGGGAATTTAATGATTATAAGAGGTTGAACTTAGTGACTATGAATAACCAATTTCCCTTTCCTTTCCTTGGTCAAATTCTTGAAAGGTTAGTTGGTCAATCCCATTATTACTCCCTAAATGGTTTTTCTAGATACTTCTATATTCATATAACTCTAGAAAACTAGGAAAAACAACATTGACATGACCTTTCAGTACCTATTCTTATTATTTAATGCTATTTGGATTATTTAATGCTTCTACATCCTTCCAAATATACATGCCTGAAATTTTTTATAATTTTATTGAGGAATGAATGGTGGTGTTTATGAAAAATTTTATAGTGTATGTTCTATATTTTGAGAGTGGTTTTAGAATTTTTAGGGTTGCTCTTATTGTGTTAATTAAGAATAACCTCATTCTAAACTTTGAGAAATTCTATTTTATAGTTGATAATAGAATCATGATTGTTCATGAAGTGTCTAGTAATGAAATTCGGGTGGAGAGGTCCAAGGTTGGCTTCATCTCTTTACTATATTTTCATTATAATAAGAAGTATACTAGATATTTTCTTCTCTATTTTGAGTTTTTTAGGAGGTTCAAAAATATTTCAATTGGATTTATTTTCCTTCAACAAGAATTCTTAAGAAATAAATTCCTTTTACCTTTGGTGAGAAATTTAAAGAATTATTTAATGTAATCAAATAGAAACTTGTGTCCCCACAAAATGCTCAACCACCTAGTTGGGAATTTCCTTTTGAGATAATGATCATGCTTCAAAATTATATTTAGGGGATATTATTTGGAAAAGAGTGGAGAGGAAATCACAAGTCATCGTTTATGCTTCAAGGACTCTAGATACTACCCAATTCAACTACTTCATAATAGAAAAAGAATTATTAGCTATTTTTTTCTACTAATAATTTTTGGATCTATCTTTTGGGATCTAAATTAATGGTTTTAACTAACCCATTATACCATTAGATATCTTAGGAAAATCCATAATCAAAACTGAAGTTGGTTAGATAGATTTTGTTCCTTCTATAATTTAATGTAGATATATAAGATAGAAAAGGAATTGAGAACACTATGGCTGATCATTTGAGTAGTATACCTACTAATTTTTGTCCTGAAATTTAATTTTTTGAGCCTATGAGAGTGTTTTTTCCTAGAGAGAAATTATATTCTTTTGATGTTGATAAGAGGCCATGGTTTTCAATCATTTTAAAATACTTAGCGATTGAAATTATTCCTATATAATTTTCTAATCAATTGGTATGTAAATTGATTTTTGAGTCAAAGAAATATGTTTCTAATGATTCTTAATTATGGAATTTTGGAAGTGATAAAATTGTTATGATACGTATCCTAAATTCTGAAATTTCTTTGGTGTTAAATTTTTTCCATAGTTTGATTTATAGATTTCAATTTGTTCCATATAGGACTTCAAGAAAATTTCTATATTCATAACAATTTTTGGCTAACATATTTAAATATCCTCATGAGTTTTATAGGACTTTTAAAACTTTTAAATTTAAAGGAAACATTTCTCAAACACATTAGATATCATAATAACCTTTTTTTGTTTTATGATGTCTTTGGTGTTTTGGGGATATATTTTATAGGCCTCTTTCCATATTCCGTTAGATATTTTTACATCCTTCTTGTCATATACTATATTCAAAATTTTATTTAATATATTCTAACTAAAATTGATGATTCTAGAGAGGTGTCTCTATTTTTTAGGTTTCAGAATTCGTGATTTATTCTCATGAACCAAAGTACACATTTTTATAATAGGAATTTTTAATATTTTTTGATAAGTTATGTGGTTAGTCATAAGGTTTCTACACCCTATCATCTTCAGATTAATGGAATTTTTAAAGTATTTAATTGATAGATTAAGCATATTCTTGATAAAATTGTCAACCTGAACATGAAAGATTGGAAATTAAAGCTTGAAGATACTATGTGGGCATATAGGATAGCTTATAAGACTCTAATATGGATTTAACCTTATTGGATAGTTTTAAAAAAAGATTTTCATTATCCCATATAGTTAGAGCATATATATTTTTTGGATATTAATTCATGAATTTAGAATATGTTTGAAGATGGAAAATATAGGAATATTTTTTTCAATAGTTGGAATAAATAATAAACAATGCATATGAAAATTGAAGGATATTTAAAATGAAAAAAAAATCCTTTTAATTAAAAACTAATTTTCAAAAAATAATTATAGATTGGAGATAAATTTTTATTGTTTAACTCTAAGCTTATTCTATTTCAAGGTAAATTTCATTTTAAATGAGAAGTAACTATTATTGTAACTCGTGTTTTCCCTTTTGGTTTCATGTAGATTATAGATTATGGGAAGGTTGTTTCAATCACTATTAATGGAAATCATCTCAAATTGTTTAGGGAAGGTAATGACAAACCTTCTGGGGGAGGATTTCTTATTATTGGAAGCAAAATGTCACTGAATAATCTAGCTTGTTTCTTCCCAAGATTCTTTTTTTTTTGGAATAAATGTAGGGGAATGTAATAATTTTTTATAGTGTTAGAATTTTCTTTTATGTTTCTTAGTGATGCTTTATAGGAAATAAAGTGATCTTTATGTGTGTATATATTCCTATTTTTCACCATGATGAATCCACTTAGGTCCACTCTCTATCATTAATATAATATTTTTTATAATCTATATTGATCAAAAAAGATATAATCTAAATAATTCTAAATCATACCCCTTATTTTCTAAAACATAGTTATATTTTAGTTAATTTTATAATTCTTTAATCAAATTTTAATCTATTTTTATCTTTAGGAACTTTGAAGAAAGCATTGGGACTTTATTAAATTGAAGAAGGGGTGTATTTTTATGGAGTTAAATGGAAAAAAGGTTCTAATTCAAGGAACTTATTTATTAAAACTCTATACATTATTATATAATCTAAAATAATCTTTATATTACTTCTTTTGAATTAAAATTTTTAAAAAAGTTAAAATGGAAGAGTTTTACATGCTGGAATCAGTGTTGGAACATGGTTTTTACCACTATTAAATTGGTTATTTTGATTATGAGTTCATTTCATGTCATGTTGTTTATTATTTTCATGGATGGTTGTCAATTAGAAAACATCCATAAGCATGTATTATCATACAAATCATACTCTTGAACTTAACTATTAAAGTGGTAACCAATAAGTGAACTCTTGACATGTTGTGAGTCGATGTTATTTGTATTTTGTAGAAAAGTACTTCGAGATTTATTGGGACTCTTTGAACATGATTCTTATCTTCTAAATTTTCAAATCTTTTTTAACTTTAAATTGAATCTGCATGTTTTACCCCCTTATATTCAAAATTTGGGAAAATGTTAATTTTTATTGTGGGGTAAAAGGTTTTTCAATGTTCTAAACTATATCATAATTTCAAAATTTGGGTTAAAAAATTTTTATTTCCCAGTTAAAAAGAGGGTGGGATTGGTAAAATATTTGTTGAATGTTATACAATTTTTATTTCCCTTAAATTCTTGAATTTGGATTTAAACTTATAAAATATGCATTCAAATGAATTACAAAATGAAAATCCTAATCCAGGTTGAACTCATTATTTAATTCTTTAAGATTATGTGTGGTTTATTTATAATACCTTTTTAAATTATTAATTTTACTCATCCAAACAGGGTGTATAGATTATTTTCATTTCTAATTATGAGAATATTTTCTTATAATATCATGATATTTTAAAATGAAACACTATGTTCAATATCATACAAGATACACCACATTGATCTTAAAAAATTATTAAATATTATTATTTAAAATTTATAGTTAGCACCTAGTAATTGGAATGGAGGTAATGAATGAGAATAACTAAATTATAAAAATATATTTGACAAATGTTTATAAAATTAATTCACTGGTTTAAAATTAACTATATATGAAAATAAACACTAATTAAATATAAAGGATATTTTTAATAAAAAACTATTTTTATGCCCCCAAAAAAAATTTATCTTAATAAAAAAAATTAATCACTATTAGTGAAATATATTACTAAAATTTATATTTTATATCTTTAATAAAATGTTTTTAAATTCATCCAATATGTTTTATATGATTAAGATAAAATTAAATCTAACTTTAAGCATAAAAAAGAGAAATATTTTTTATAAAAAAAGTTTTGCTACATTTTTGTGGCGTGCTTATTTTAAAAATAAATTCTGACACTTTTATATATTTTATTTTAAAAATTATACTTCATTTTTGAAATAATAATGGAAAAACTATCTTAGTGTGAATTTTTGGTATTTTTCTGTGAAGTTTCACTTTTTGATGAGTAGTGAAAAATACTAAATTTTAATTGAAAACTAACTTTTAGTCTAATTTATTTATATATTTAAATTTTTTTTAAATTGGTTTTAAAGTATAATTATGTTAATTATACATTAATAAATCCAATTTATTTCATTACAATTAATTTCACATTGAAATTGGATATAAAAACATTTCAAACATTTGAAATTTTTCACTTTAAAACACGCTTTCTCTTTGCGTCTGTGGGATTAATTTTATATGTAATTTTGTAAATTATTTGAATTTAATTTTATATAATGGATTATATATTTTTAATAATAATTTGAAAATTATTTTTTAATTTCATTTTCATTTTTAGGCATAAAAAATTTTCCGTGGTAAAAAACGATTTACCGCATTATAGGTAAAATAATGAAACAGGTTAAAGTTAAAAAGTAAAAGCTTAAAATACCTAAAAAATACAAATTTAAATTGGTGTTTTATTTTTCTATTAAAAATAAATATCCATTAAAACATTAATTATCAATATAATTTTTTGTACTTAATTCCTCCTCAATGTGGTTGACTTTTAATATAAAATAATCATCATTTAATCACTTAAAACCACCCCTCCTCAAGGATAAATACCACCCCATTTATCCTAAAAAGCCTTCAAGATCTTAAAATATATTACAAAATATCTCCTCATCACTCTCACCACTTACTATTACTTTTGTTCTCACCAAAATTCCAAATCCAATTTCCTTAAGGGATTCATTAAGGAGGTGATTTTCATTAGGTGATTTTCTCAAAGCCCCTCTCTTAATTTATTTATTATTCTACTTTCACCTCACCTAATTCATAAATCAAGGAATGATAAATAAATAATAATTTATATACTATATTTTTATGTTTATAATTTAATTTCTCATACCCATTTCATTTCTTATCTTCTCTTATTCAAATAAACAAAACTATTGTCAAAATTATTGTTGTTTATCATCTCTGTGAATAATGATTTTTTTATTTCCATTACCACCTTCATGGATGCTCATAAAAGTATTATTATAGTAAAATAATATTTTAATAGTTATATCATAACCTATTTCATTTTATATAACCAATATATAAAAAATATTAAATAAAACAAAACTAGTTTGTGATGTTCGTAAAAACCACCAAAAATAAAATAAACATTTATCATTAACATTTTATCAAATTAATCATCCTAATAAAAAATTAAAAATGATATATGAGACCATTACTGATTCTATATGTTCATTAGTTCTTTTAAATTCTACTTTTTTATTTTTAATCCCATTTTATAAGAACATCTATAAATATAAAAAAATTAACAGATCATGAAAACATGAAACGAATGCACTTGAAAACAAAAGAAATAATGAAATATTATTAAAAAATGAGTCAGAACTTGTTATAAAATCATAAAATATTGTATTATAGATACTATTATTGTTATTTAATAAATTAATTATTTTCTTTAAACCATTATACAAGAGGTTAAAGTGCACGTCGTTAAAGGGAATCATGAAGTAATGGATTCTTGTCTCACTTTTTACTTCTGTGAGATATATGCCTAATTCACCACTAATTTCATTTGTGTGGAATGTGTATACCATTTGAAATATCATATACTTAATCTCATTATATTAATTTTATTTGATGTTTCATTTAATAATTATTACTTTAATGGTGCATACGATTCAACTGATTACAAAGTGTAATGGAATTCTCAACTCAATTTCCAATCGTTGGGTTAAACTTTAACTTCATTGATAATGTCTTCCTAAGATTATGTGTGAAAAAATTTATTGTTTTCTTATGTTTAATTTCCACTTGTTTTATGTGTATTTATATTGAATTTATATATTTTATTCATTTTATTAATTCTCACTTCAATGATATGATATTTATAAGGGAATATTTAACTAAAACATCGTTTTAAATGTTTTAAAGATTTATTATTGTCAATATTTAAATTTAATTTCCATGTTTTCAAAATGTTTTTTATGAATTTAATTATATGAGCATGAATGTTTTAAAATATGAAATTTTTAATTTCTCTCAAATTTTTTCAAAATGGTATCATTTTTAGGTTATATGTAAAGGAATTTCTTTTAAAACACTCTTTTAAGGTTCCTCTTTTAACTCTTTTTACAAAGGTGAATAGGAATGATTTTTTATATATACGTAACAAACAGAATTTACCACTTTCATGTCGTATTTATATTTTAAAACTTAATTTGATATTTTATATGGTTACATTCAAATAGAATGTTTTCCATTGTACATGCACAGTTTGTCAAAATGAGTGATTTCAAAATAAAAAGATTATTTTCTTCAAAGTGTGTTTTTATAATGCAATATCTCATGATTTATGTCTATTTTATGGTTTTTGGGAAATTTTTTATGATGATGGCTGGTTACATGATACACCAATGATGGGTGGTTGCATGAAAACCAATGATGGGTGGCTACATGACAAACCAAGGAAGGATGGTTCCGTGATAAACCAACAATGGGTGGTTATGTTATAACCTTAAATGCATTGGGTACTCTAGAGGTAGAAGTTGTTCAAATTGGTTATTCCATTTATATGAAGGTTTGATCCCCATTATAGCTCACGGGTGATCTCGATGCATCTTATATGAAGGGTTGATCCTCATTATAGCTCACAGGTGAGCCCGATATAGCTTATACGAAGGGTTGAGCCCCATATAGCTCAGATATGTGCTTTATATATCTTATACAAAGGGTTAAGCCCAATTATAGCTCACAAGTAATCCTGGTATATTATATTCGAAGGTTAATCCCCATAATATATCTCCAATTCATTGGATATTGATTATATTGGAAGTCGGCCATATTGTTATTATAATTGAAAGGGTTTTTAAATGGTTTTATGATTATAATTCTCTATGTTACTGAAAATTGGTTTTAAATTTGTTTTCTATAGGTTTTAAAGGTATTCCTTGAGAAAAAATTATTTTTTTATCATGTTAAAAGGTTTTATTTCATACACTCAAAGAATATTGAAGGTAAAGGTAAAAATTATATGAGATTTCATGTTTTTCATTGGACTAATGGTTTTCTTTCTTTTTAGGTCTCTTACTAATATTTTTATGTTCATCCAAATTTTTTTAATGATTTCATAGGGTAAATTATGAGTAGGTATGAGGATTATAACTAGATGAAAATTTTAAAGATATGTCATGAAATGAAAACACGTTTTATTTTAAATGGGTTTCATTTCGTGGGAAAAATTGATACTGAGTATAAGTGTCCACTTATTATGTATGGCTTTACTTTGACAGAGTGTTTCTAATTCTCTAAAACTCTAAACCTAAAATATCTTTGGGAAAGGAAAGTGATTTATAGTTTTAAAATAACTATGATGTGTATTTTTTATGGATGTGTCCTTATATTTCTTATAGAGATAATGAAAAGTTTTCAAATTTAGTTTCATGAAAATTGAAGTGGGTTTAATTTGTTTTCAAAATTTTAATTTCAATTAACTTTTTAGAAATAGGAATCATATTTCTTACTAAAAAATATACCATTTATTGAGGGAAATATATTCACTGTTAATAAAATTCCATGGGGAAAATCATTTTAAAAACAAATTTTTTATGGTCATACAGTATTTCATGATTAAGTCTCATTTTATTACATTAAAATTGACTATTTTATTTATTGAGGATATGAAAAGTCTCAATGCTAGTAAATTTGATGTGGAATTTAATTCTGACATTTTTTCATATTATTTTATTAAATTAATTATTTTTTTATTGTTAAAGTTATGTTTTTATTGAAAAATTTACAATTGATGTTAATTTTTGTGTTAAATTAATTTAGCCTTTAATTTTATGATTGATTAATTTTTTCAGTATTTTAATTTTACATTTTGATTCAACTTTGGGTTATTTTTTAATTTTAAAAATTCTTTTAAAATATTAATTTTGGTGTCACTATTTATTTTTATATTTTATCAATTTAATTTTCATTTTCATTATTTTTTAATAATTAATTAATTGAATTTTATGATTTATTTTATTTTCTTTAAATAATTTAATAATTAGTAACATTAAATTACAATTCAATTATTTTATAATTTTTTATCAGTTCTTAATTTTTTTATTTTATTAATTAGTTATTTATATTTAGAAAATTGATTTTTATTCTTAATATTTTATTATTTATAAAAAATGGGGAATGTAAATTAATCTTATTTTATTGTATAGTTTTTATAATTATTTAACAAATAAAATATTGATTATTTTTATTTCAATTTAGTTTCCTCATTTTTATTTGTGTAAGTAAACCCATGTAAGGGATTTATCAAATGGTAGTGACGTAGCCAATTTTTTCACTACTCATGTAGCCATTTCCCAAAAGGCAATGATATATCCAAATTAATTGTTATTCATCTATCAAAAACTGGGAATTGATCAATATATGGGATTTTGTACATCCCAAGTATCTATTTTTTGTAGTATTTTATGTACCATATTTTTTTATGAAACCACGTACTTGAATTAGTTCATGTATCCAAATATTTGGGTATGTGAATATTTCATGTTCCTGATTATCCCTACAAAAAATGTAAAATATTATGATCTCATTATTAAATATTAAATCTATTATTACGGAAGAATATTGAGATCTAATTGAATCGAATTTGTGGCTAAGCACTAAAACTAACTAGTGTCGCCATTGTGAGATAAGTCAAGCTTGAACCAGATTTAAAAAGATGACTGAAACTAATACCAGATCCATCACTATTATCACTATTAATAATCTAAGATCACCATTATTGAGATGAAAAATTTCACCAGTATGAACCCAAGGTAAATCATCACATGGAACACTTAGATCGAGCTCATGTTATTGAAGAATAAATCCATATCCAAATCCAAAGACGAGATTAGTTCATTGAGATCTGAGGTCGAGTGTCAAATTTATTAAAGGATATATATCTGACTAATGTGAGTTGATTAATCTTCATACATGGATGAAGGGAGTTATAATATACCTTAAGGATTTATTCTATGAAGAAGGATGAGGACTTTCATGCCCAGATTTTCAATTTCATGTTTTAATTCAAATCCTATTTTGGTTCTTAGCTTTCTCTTGGTTTCCAGGTGTTCCGGGTTTGAAATTTTGGTGTCTCTTATGTTCTTGATCTAGGGCCTTGGTATCAGGGTTATTGTGAGATAATTGGCCTCCTCTTTTTTTAAAAGTTTGTTTTTATTTTGTGGTGTTTTGGAGTTGGTTTTGTTACACTCATAGTGGCACCACTTGTGGGGTAAGTTGTTGAGTTGGTTTGTACCCATGTTTTGGATGAGTTTGGGGTTAAAAGGATGGTTTATTTTGGGAATTTTTCTCCCATATATGTGTCCTATCTTTTCCCCTTGGCTTTCCCCTTAGACCCCCCTAAATTTGGATGTTTATGGAAGGTTTTTGGGGCCCAAAATAATCTTTACAATTTGGTCGCACGGTTCCAAACCGTGCAGCCAAACCATGCAAGGGTGTCCAGCACATTAAAATTTGATGGGTTTTGACCCTTTTTTCCTTCCAAAAATAAACCAAATCCACCCATATCTTCTCCAATTCATTCTCTACCTCCATGGACAGCCTCTAAGACCTCTCCCCTTCCCTTGGAACTCAATTTTGAAGGCATATTTAATGGGGGAAACTTCAAAATCATGTAAATAAACCATTATCTCTTTCATTTCATCCCTTTATTTAGGGTTTAATTCACCCTTTCATGAATTCTAAATTGTACAGAAGCTAGGGTTTTTACCTAGGGTTTAACTGCTTCTCTTTTGGGTGAAATGTTGAGGTTTTGGGTTTCTTTTATCATCCTTGAGGTGTGGCGGTGGTGCGGTTGATGTTTCACACCAAGACTTGAGGGTTTCAACAATTTTTGTATGATGTTCTATGTGTAAGAAAGTATTAATGAGTTAGCTTCCTTGATTTACTAGTTTTCATGTTCATCATATACTGTTTGTGGTACAAAAACTATTTTGGATGGATTTTCTTAAGCATTTAATTTTATAGTTGCATTTTAGCTTGAACTTTGGTGTTTTTCATGGGTGAATATTTGGGTAATATTTGGGTGTAATTTATAACATATGAAATTTATTGATTAGTTTTGAAATGAGATTTCAATTCTAGTTTGTTAATGCCTTAGTTTCATGTGGGCCTTAAAAGGGGGTTTTTGAATGGGATTAATATATAAAACCATGATGTACTTCTTGAAAGTGATTTATAAAAACATGTGTTGTCCATGTGTACCTTTTGTGGCATTATTTGAGGTATTTATATAACTCTTGGGGTGGTTTAATAAATGTTTTTGGGGCTACCAATTCTATTTTGGATTGGTATTGGTATGATTTTGGTCTCGAATGAGGGTTTGGAAATGGGTTTTGTGTGAAAGACATTGTTACACCCTTTGGGTTTCTTTTATGAAAATTGTGAATGTTTTATTGGGTTAATGATAGTGGGAAAATGATGTATATGTATTTTTTTTGTGAGTGTGTTCACCTAAAATGAGTTTTTGAATGATAAAGTGGTCATTTTTAATGTTAAACATTTTGATAATGTTTTGTAATTTGTCGAGGTGATTTATGAAATTGTGATGTGGGTGTGAAACATGTTGTGGGATGTTTTGTGTGAGTGTAATGTGAAAAATGGATTTTTTTTTATGAAAAGGGTAGTATGTAACATGTGAGTGGGATGTTATGTGATTTTTAACATCTTTTGAAAGATTTTATAAAATTTTTAAAGGATTTGTTGAATTGTGAAAGAAATGAAAATTGTGTTGTGGGCTATATTGGCATGAGTTGGATTTCAAAAATCAATTTGAGTAAAATTGGGGATGATGTGATTTTTGTGATGTACATGTGGGATATTTTGTGAATGTGTGATGTGGAAGTGGTATTTTCATGTCTGGATTATATTTCATGGTTTTTTGAATTTGTTTGAGCACAAGAGGGAAACCTGGGTATCTAGGTGGGAGGATGTGTACTAGTATGCTAGTGATCCCGTGGGGTTTGGCCTCAGTTTCATGTAGTACGTTTGATGCTTACAACACTAACTAAACTATATGATGATGATGATGATGGGGGACCACTAGGTTATGGGTATTCTCCCAACTAGTGGCTCTTGTGCAGAAGAACTGATATTGTGATGGTTACTATCACCGAGATACGAGGTACCTGAGACCCACAACGAGGTAGTGCATTGGGGTTATTTTCCCATTTCTTGTGCTCATTAGTTACTTTTTGCTTACCAATGAGGTAGTGCATTGGGGTTATTTTCCCATTTCTTGTGCTCATTAGTTACTTTTTGATTACCATTGGCATATGGTATGGTTTTCTAGAAAATTCAGTAGCATTGGAATTATTTTTAAAAAGTGTTTCTTCTTTAAAACAGCCCACTTGAAAACTGTTTTATTTAAAGTTTCCTCTTTTTAGATAATTGTTGCTAGTATTACATGTTGTGAAAACTTACATTATTTTCATCTTTGAATGTTTAACACAATGAATCTCTTAATGGTGGTATCCTACTAGGCTTTAGATCACACCCTACTTACACCTTTGGGAGTAAGTAGACTTGCTTATTTTTTTGTCGTAGGTTTGGGTACAGCTTTTGTGCCACTAGTTCGGATTTTAGCGGTCCATCGTGATGCGGTGTTGGGGAGATGGCTTGAGGGCGGTGCCTATTTCCATGTGGAGGTTCTTGGGATTTCTTTTCTTGGTTTTGTAACTTTGTAATGGTCTTTAAACATTATATTAAATTGTGTAATTTAGTTCTGAAATTTAGTGAAATATGTTTTGGTTTGAAAAATTCATATTTTGTTTCATGGTTTCGTTTATTGTTTTATGTTCATATATTCGGGTAAATTGTTCACAATTTTAATTTTATGATACTCTGTTACTTTTGACAGCCCTTATGGATTGGGAACGCCCTTTGGGCCTTGTCACATACTATGTTGGGTTCCATTTTTGATGGCGACTAGATCTGGTTCATGAAAAAAATGTTTCAAATGAGGTTCAGGTTTACTCTTTGGGTCATGTTAGTTGGGGAAGAGTTGGGATAGTCTCGATTAAGGATTTTTGGGACTTGGTATTATGATTATGGGTAGTTTTTCTGATCATCACACCTCATGATGTGATTGAATTCTTTAAGAGAATTTGGGATTTATATGATTCCTTTGGTTTTTTTGGTTTGATGATGATTAGGGGAAATGAAAAGAGAGTTGGGTTAATGGTCTCAGTGAGCTCGCAGGGCCTGGAAAGCCATGTGGAGTTGGGGATATTTCTCTAGAACATAATTTTTAACAGTGAAGTGATTAGAATATGGCCACCAAACATATGTCCAAGTCACCCACCGAAACTAGTTTCCCCTCGTATTGTCTTGTGTCCTTTAGTTTTGAATTCTTGTAAGTCAGGTTTTAAAGAAAAAGGACATGGTTTTAAGAAGAATAAAGTTTCTATGAAATTTTTATTTAATTGATAGGGATGGTTTGATTTTTGAAATGGTGTAACTGAAATTTTAGAATTTTTTTGAAAGGGAACATGGTGTGTTTACACCTCTTTTGAAAGCAGGAATTGTGATAATGTTGGTTTTGAAAAAAAGTGTTTCCAATAGAGTTTTTTAATCTATTGAAAGGTGTTTTAATGGGATGAGATGTTTCGAAATTTATGTGAATAGTTTGAAAGTGAGTTTTCATTTGAATTATTATTCCTTTCTGAAAATTTTGGTAAGCTGTAATTTGGGTTTGATTTCTTGGTTAGAGGCTTTGAGAAAAAGGAAGAATTGGTTGATTGTTTTGGTTTTGAAAAGTGGAAAGAATTTTTGTTTTAACCATAGGTATTTCTATGAGAAAGCACATTAATGGGGTTATATGGGATGATATATGTTTGATGGCTTGGATGGATTAGTGTCGGGATGGAAATGAGGAGGGTGCCTGGTGTGGCACAAAAACATGCATGTGTGAGGCCCATGGGGTACTATTACCGGATATTCTAATAGCTGAACCATTTGTTTTCAAAGAGATGATTTTAAAGGAAAAATTATGTATTGATGAATGTCTTGGGATGGTGTGTATTATTTGTTTTTGATAGTGTTGATGTTTTGAGATGTTTTGAGTCCATGAACCCCTCTTATTTGAACCGTGTTTTGGGTTTGTGTTTGGTCGGTAAGTTGGGTTGAATGGCCGGTTAGTGGTATCTTCTGAGAAAGTTTCAGGAAGCCTTTACAGTGGTTTCCCTCATGAGTTAGGTTCTATTTTGTGGTTCATTTTGACCAATGGACCATCTTTGTTGGGTCCTTGTTTCCTCTCGTTGGATAAGGTACGCCCCCATTAAGGGTGAATAAAGTGAAACCCAGAGTGTTTCGCCATTGTAAAATCCTCCAGTTGATCAATATAAGGAATATTTTCTCAAGCTTTGTAGAATTATTCTACACATTTTCCTTTCTTGGTTTTTCGGATCCTCTTGTATTATGAGAGTTCTCGTGGAATGTTGAAAGATACCTTAGTTTCTTAAGTTATCTAATTCGTCGAAAGTGGAAGTGGTTTGGAGTTGTTAGTATGGATGATTATTTGGATAGTGTCTGAGAGGGCCTTTGGGTCCCATGTAGTCTCTTAAAATTAGGATTTCATGTTAAACCACCATTATAGGAAATCTATTCATGAGTAGATATTATGGACACTTTCTGGAATCCTATGTTGTTTGGTACTTGGCATAAGATCACTTTTCTTGTATGGTTTCTATTAGTCTCATTGGTCATGTTCGGTGATGTTTTTCGATGTCGCGTGCTCGTTTGATTGTAAAGGTAAAGTTGTACAATATTTTATGAGTCTTTGTTTTTTCATAAGCATAAATACTTTTAAAAGATCTCGTCATCCTTTATTTGGAGGAAGGTGTTTCTATATATCCTTTCTTCTTTCTGTTTCTCATCCAAGGAAAAACGGGGTGATGTGTGTGCATCTTTGAATCACTTGTGTCAGTGAAATGTAGGGTTTTGGTAAAGTGAGTTTTGGAATGTGTTGTGTCTTGGTAAAATTATCGGGGATTTTTGTGTAGTTGTTTATATCACCGGAAGAAGAAGTTCCATTCAAGGGGTTTCCAAAGCCTAACTATGAGGCAAAGATTATTCAATCATTTGAGCTCTAGCCATAGGTATCGGAGTCAAGCTGGTGTGTAGTCAGGGGAAATCCCAAGGTCATTAAAACCCTTGTGCAAAGTCAAATCCTCAGTATAAAAGATAGGGATATTTAAAACCTTTGGTGTTGTCATCTTGCTTATGTGATTCTCGGTCGGTGGAAAGAGGTGGAGGGCCTCGTGCCCATGTTATCGTACAATGTCATTATTTTCCCCTTTGTTTTCCATTGAATTTTTGGAGTATGGTTGGGAATTTGGCTAGATAGGTTGAGTGCACGGTTTTCACGTGGTTAGTAGTAACCAAGCCTCAAAAAAACCATGAAAGTAGAAGGATCCACGCGGTTAGCACCCGGTTTCCCAAACTTTGCAGAATAACCATGCGGTCATCCCAACTCATTAAATTTTGGTTCTCTCTATGTTGGACCATGTGGGTCAGTTAATATAGTTGTCTCTTATGGTGGGGAGCCCTTTGTGTCTCCCTATACTAGTAACTCATATTTTTTCCCTTGGTCTTGGATTGGCGGTAGGTGGTCTCATTCAGAGATACGCAGCTACCAACATCCTCCTTTGGTAAATGTTGGGATTAGAGAGCGCCCAATGATTTAGTTAAAGTAAGGTAAGTGTAACCTTGTTCTATGTTGTTGTTCATTTGGAGAAATTTCTTGAGTTTTGTTTGGATATTTTTTGAGGAGTTTTCTTTTGGGATAAATTATGTATGTGATTAATCTTTTTCGGAAAGTGGTTTATTTTTTGGTTTGTGAGAGTATTCCTTCCTTAATTGATCATTGGAGGAGTTTTGGCCTTTGGGGGTGAAACCTGGGAAAAGAGTAAATCTTTGTTTCTCAATTGGGTTCAATTTTTCTTTTGGCCTTGATGTGGCATCTAGTGGTGTAAAGATTTATGGTGGGGATAATTTTCACTCCCATATTTTCAATTCCATGCTTTTATTCAAATCCTATTTTAGTTCTTAGATTTTCTTGGTTTCCATGGGTTCCAAGTTTGAAATTTTTGTGTCTCCTGTGTTCTTGATATAGGTCCATGTTCTTGGGGATATTGTGAGATACTTGTCCTCCTATTTTTTTAAAATTTTGGTATTAGGTTGTGTTTTTTTGGAGTTGGTTTTGTGACACTCCAAGTGGAACCACTTGTGGGGTAAGTTGTTGAGGTGGTTTGTACCCATGTGTTGGATGAGTTTTGGGGTTAAAAGGATGGTTGTATTTGGGACTTTGTTTACCCTATCTTTGTCCTATATTTCCCCCTTGGTTTTCCCCTTGGACCCCCTAAATTTGGAGGGTTATGGCAGGTTTTTGGGTGCCCAGAACAGGCCGCACAGTTTGGATGCACGGTTCCAAACCATACAGCCAAACCGAGCAAGGGTGTCCAACACATTAAAATTTGATGTGTTTTGACCTTTTTCCCTTTCAGAAATAAATGAAATCCTCCCCTATATTCTCCATTTCGTTCTCTACCTCCATGTACAGCCTCTAAACCCTATCCCCCTCCCTTGGGACTCAATTTTGAAGGATGATTTGATGGGGGTAAATTCCAAATCATGCAAGTAAACCATTATCTCTTTAATTTGTTTTATTTCCTTAGGATTTATTTTACCCTTTCATGAGTTATAAATTTTCCAACAGCTAGGGTTCATACCTAGGGTTTAACTTCCAATATTTTGGGTAAAATCTTGAGGTTTTAGGTTGCTTTCATCATCATTTAGGTGCGGTAGTGGTGCGGTTGATGTTCCACACCAATATTTGAGGGTTTCAACAATTTCGGTAGGTGGTTCCATGTGTAAGAAATTATTAATGAGTTATCTTGCTTGATTTACTGATTTTCATGTTCCTCATATGCTTTTTTGGTGTAAAAACTTTTTTTTATGGATTTTCTTAAGCGTTTAATTTTATAGTTTAATATTATCCTGAAATTGGGTGCTTTTCATGTGTGGCTCTTGGGGTAATATTTGGGTGTATTTTATAACATAAGAAAGTGATTTATTAGTGTTGAAATGGTATTTTATTTTTATTTTTTTAATTCCTTGGTGTCATGTGGGCCTTGAAAGGTGTTTTTTGAATGGGTTTAATGTGTAAAACCATGTTGTACTTCTTGAATTTGATTTATGAAAACGTGTGTTTTCATGTGTACCTTTTGTGGTATTATTTGAGATATTTATATAACTCTTGGGGTGGTTTAATAAATATTTTTGGGTCTTCCAATTCTGTTTTGGATTGTTATTGGTATGATTTTGGCCTTTAGTGAGGGTTTTGAAAAGAGTTTTGTGTGCAACACATAGTTAAACCCTTTGGATTTGTTTTATGAAAATTGTGAATGTATTATTGGGTTAATGAAAGTTGTAAAAGGATATATATGTACAGTTTTGATGAGTGTGGTCAACTGAAATGAGTTTTTGAAAGATAAAGTGGTCATTTGTGATGTCAAACATTTTGATAATGTTTTGTAATTTTTCAAGGTGATTTATGAAATTGTGATGTTGGTGAGAAACATGTTGTGGGATATTTTGTGTGAGTGTGATGTGAAAAATTGATTTGTTTATGAAAAGGGTAGTATGTAACATGTGAGTGGTTTATTATGTGATGTTTATCATCTTTGGAAAGATTTTATAAAATTTCTAAAAGATTTTTTGTATTGTTAAAGATATGCAAATTATGTTGTGGGCTATTTTGGTGTGAGTTGGATTTCAAAATCAATTTGAATAAAAAGGGGCATGATGTGATTTGTGTGATGTACATGTGGTATGTTTGGTGAATATGTGATATGGAAGTGGTATTTTCATGTGCAAATTTTATTTCATGGCATGTTGAACTTTTTTGAGCATAAGAGGGAAACCCGGGTATCTAGGTGGGTGGACGTGTGCTAGTATACTAGTGATCTCGTGGGGTTTGGCCTCAGTTTCATGTAGAAATTTTGATGCTTACAACACTAACTAAACTATGATGATGATGATGATGATAATGGGGGACCACTATTTTATGAATATACTCCCTACTAGTGGCACATGTGCATGAGAATGGATATTGTGATGGTTACTCTCACCGAGATGTGAGGTACTTGGGACCCACAATGAGCTAGTTCCTAGGGGTTATTTTCACATTGATTGTACTCATTAGTTACTTTGTGATTACCATCGACATATGGTATGGTTGGATGGAAAATACAGTTTCATTGGCATTATTTCTAAATTTTTTTGATTATTTAAAATAGCCCACTTGAAAACTATTTTATTTAAATTTTCATTTTTTATAAAATTTTTACTATAATTTCATGTTATGAAAACAAGCATGCTTTTCATATTTGAATGTTTATCAAATGGAATCTCTTAGTGGTGGTATCCTACTGGGATTTTGATCTCAACCTACTTACACCTTTGGGTGTAAGTAGACTTTTTTATTTTGTTGCCACAAGTTTAGGTACATTTTTGGTGCCACTGGTTTGGGTTTTAGTGGCCCATCATGATGTGGTGTTGTAGAGATGGATTGAGGGCGGTGCATCTTTTCATCTAGAGGTTCTTGGGAAGTGTTTTCTTAGTTTTTTACCTTTTTTATGGTCTTTAAACATTTTATTAAACTGTGTAATTTAGTTCTGAATTTTAGTGAAAGATTTTTGGTTTGAAAAATCCAGATTTTGTTGTTTGGTTTCATGTGTTGTTTTATGTTTATATATTCAGATAAATCATACAAAAATTTATTTTTATGATACCCAGGCACTTCTACCATCCTTTGGGGATCAAGAACGCCCTTAGGGCCATATTATATGCCAGGTCGGGTGCCGGTTTTGATGGTGACCAGATCTAGTTCGTGATAATGTCATAGTGGATGAATGTGAAATGGGTGATTGTGGGTCCGAACATGCCCAGTTAGATGACCGGTAATGGGTCTGTGATGTGTGGATGGAGAAGTTCTAAGAAAAGTCTAAAAATTTGACATATGTGTTATGATGATCAAAATCTTAAATCCCATTTAATATCTCACCCAAACCCAGATATGATGAATATGATATTGAAACATGGTCACTCCGAGTTTGAAAGATGGAAGAAAACGAATCTGGCCAAGTTTTTTGAAGGATATGACACTCACTAATGATGAATATAACAACATTTAACTTGAATAAAGTTGTCAAATACTGATGAGGACTCATGGATTCCAACAAGAGTGTCAGTTGATGTTTACTTCTATTGTTTTTATTAATATTTTAAGTTAATATCTATGTTAATGTTTAGTTAACACTTTTTGCATGGATAAAGGTGTTGATGGGGACATTTATTATTTCCCACACACTAAATAAAGAGTTATAATGAAATAAATAACAATTTTTTGATGGATTATTACAATAAACTTACAAGGAATGACTAAAGGTGAACCTGTATCAAATAGTGGTGTTTATTTGAGCTTGTAATTGTTAAATTTGGAATGTATTTCTTATTAGGTGTTTGGATGTTTTGTTTTGGAAAGGATATGAATTGATAGTAGGATTTGATTCTCTCCATCGATACAATTTTTCATCTAAGATTTCATACATGAGAGTTGGATAAAATTTTTGTGAGTTAATCTTGAGTAATGTGAAAAACTAACCACATATCAGCAGAAGAATGTTAATTTTCAAGAAGCTAATTATTACTAAAAAATTATTTTTTAAAATTAAAAGTATTAGTTAGTGAAATTAGTTTAAATTTAAATGAGAAGATATAGATAAAAATTATTTATTCTGGTAAAAAATAGCAATTGGCCTAAAATTCATGATTTTGGGGTTTGGAGAAGGGACAACAAAAAACATGGATTTATTCTAAATAGGAGCATCCAAATTTAAAACCATAAGATCATATTGAGTGTTTTTGATCATCTAGATGAAGATGAATATTGAAGGATTTATAGGAATCATAATAATGAGTGGCTAAGTTTTCTTGTTTTAGAATCTTGTACACTAAAATGGTGATTTTTTTCTAGAATTTAATATCTTGAAAATCTTTCTATAATTTCCCTTTGTAATTATGCATGTTTAAATTTGATCGAAACTTGATGAATATATTTTCTTTCATTCGGTTCTTTTTTTTCTATTCTAAAATCATCACTACTCTGATTGAAGAGTATCAATTGATGAATGTGTTCTATTAATTCTATCCAAGAAATATATTTATGTTGATTATCACTATTTAAATTCATCGGTCCTGAATTAGGTTTCGTGATCATAGTGGAATTCAACTGTGTTTATACACTCAATAATTGCGGAGTGCATCAATAATATACTATTAAAAGAAGAATAACAACTAAAATTTTAATTGTTTTTCTTAACATTTTGATCAAAATGATATGAACCAATTGAGATTCTAATTATTTCATTGAGATAGTTTCAGTTTGAATAAATTCAAGTGATGAAGAAAGATCGAATCAAGAGATCTAATAGATTTTTCTACTTCTTGTAGTTTCATTACTATTTGTCTCACGGATAATTTGTTTTTAAATTAATATAATTTTTGTTTAGAAATTATAATTTTTTCTCTTATATCTATATAAATCCCTTAAAAATATTAAAAAATGAAAATAATAAAAATATAAAAAATGTTACAAAGTAACTTCATGAAAGTCTCATTGGGAGATAAACTAGTGCACTATTTTACAGTATTATTTAGTATTAAAAACTTTAGTTAGGTTGAAAATGACATAAAAACTTCTTAATTCACTCATAAACATCCTTATCATTTGGACCATTCCCCATGGTGAGTTATTTCAAAGTCTTGAATGTTATTTCATTTAATGTTTCCTTCATTGTTGTATCATAATTATTAAACCTCTTATTATATGTAACAATAATGTTTTGAAAAATATCAAATAATACCATCTTAGGATCTCATTCCTTGATCATTGTAACTTTTCGATTGAATTGAGGTGGTAAACTTTTTAAGATTCACTATATAATGATTTTCTTTTTAACATCTTCACTAGGTCCCTACATTCCCTAAACATTTTTATTCACTTGATAAAAAAATTATCAATAGATTATGTCAAGTGCATCCTTAAATATCCATACATGTTTGATGGAACTTATTTTTCCCTAATTCTCCTTTTAATCGCTTCATAATTGTTACATTGTGTTTCCAATATGGATTTTGAGGATTTACAAGACATAACCTTTATATAAAAAATGTTTGGAAGTTCTCACCCTAGAGAATATTCTATTGGTGTCCACATCCATCTCGTTGAGATATTTATTTATGATGGATCTACTTTTCATTTCAACATCAATCTCATGTATCATATAAATGTGTACATATATTCAAAGAGATCAAAACTAATATTGCATCTGGTTCTTCTAAAGTTGAGAATTATTGATATAAAATATTATAACTCCTTGTGGTTGATTTTCTCTATCATTATCAATTAAGATAGAGAAAAAACCCTTGAAAAATAATGGATACCCTTCCCTAATACCCATTTAGAGAAGATACCCTGAGAGGGAGGTGAATTAGAGTGTGTTGTGTTAAAATTATTCTCATTTCAATGATCATGTCTTTATGATTAATTATTATATTTATATCTATCTATTTGTTGTAAATAAACAAAGAAAAACAAGAGGCCAAATTTTACTTGCTTCGTCCAATATGGGCTATGTACAAAGAGCATACACTGTAAATGTGTCGATGTACCAAAATTTACTAGCTCACTACTTTATAATTTTTATTCGATACACTATTACTCACACAATTAAGGCACTACCAATTACAAAAAAATTATAAAATTCATTTGTGAAACAAAGGATACACCATTGAAATAGGTATTACATATTGATATATATTTACTTTTTAATAGATAGAAGATTTCACAAAGTTGTTGATCTTTTTATCCTTAGGCAAGTTCTATAAATATATCTCAATCCCACATAGTTTTTTTACTCTGAATTTTATTCAACATCCCTTTCTTAATTTTATCAATTAAAATTAATCATTAGTTTATTTCATAAAATTTATATATTTTCTATATATTTTTAAGTAATAAAATACCATTCAATATCATCATTAAAATTAGGGTGAAATCATTTTATCAATCATTCACACTTTCTTTCTTTGGATTAGATATATATTTTCAATTTTTGAACTGACATTCCCAAACTATGGCATGGTCTATTGTCTCCACATCATTGCATATTTAGTCAATGGTTACCTCCATCAAACTACAAATTTAAGATCTCTCCCTCTAAATTATCATTTCATCTTCGTAATTTTTAATTTATATCTACTTCACACAATAGTGTGGTTATATCCTTATCACAAAGTGGTTTACCGATATAACAAAACAATTTTTTTCCCTATAAGATGACTATCTTGAAAACTCACACCACATGGCCTTTATTAATCACATAAATATATTGAAAAACATATTTATTTTCCATGAAAATTGTAAATTAATGATTTCTATATCCAATTAATTTTATATAGAAACACTATCTAAATATTCCTTCAAAACACCACTCAAGAACGATGTGTTTTATTTATGTCTTCCCCATTTCATCATCCATATTTAAATGTCTTCTTAACCATCACATATTATTATCCCGTTTTGAATAGATATTTTTCAAATCATTTCCTTGAAATATCATGAACCATGATAATGGTCCATTGTTGTGATAAACAGTTACTGCCCCAAAAATATCTATAAAACTTTGAGCATTTTCCATAAGCATCCTAAAATTTTTCCAAACCATAGCTATTATCCACAGTGAGGTAAACACCATCACAGTATGGTTTTCCTTTCCATCACCAAAACTCCTCTAACATTCTCTAAAAATTATAAAACTATTCCAAAGCTTCTTTAATTTTAATATGCATTTCTATTCATTATTTATCCATATTTTTCAGAAAACACGATCTAAAAACACATAAATATATTTTTTTATAACATGATAATAAAATATTTAGAATTATTCAATGTAAATTTTTGAATTCACTTATCCAACCTAGGATAAAATTTTAATTCAATGAGTAATAAATTCTAATTCACTTACTCTAATATTGAATAACTTTTCATTGGATTTATTAATGATTTATGTATCTCATATGGACATTAACCCCAAAATTGAGGTTTATTACATTATAACACTTAGATTCATATAGATCAAAGAAAATTTATGATACACTTAGTCTATATCCCTATATTCCCCTTATCTAATATATAGTAAGTCTATTCTTATTATGACCAATAGCTTATGAAGTCAATCTTGAGGCACCCTAATAGGGTGGGTGAAATGATACAACCCACTAAAACCCCTCCTTAGATATTAGATAGGATGATTGTTCCACCCCAAGTTCACATTCAATAGGTCAGGGGTTGGTGAATTGTACTAAGAATTCATAACAGTCACATGGGAGGACTTATCCTAAAAAATCTACACACATACATATATCTTCATAATAAAATATAACAATTAAATATGGAGATAACAACCAATATTATAATAACCATTCATGTAAAAAATTCCAAACATCCATTAAAGTATACAAAATGAAACTTTATTAATAAATGTAAACATAAAAACCTAATATATTATTGTCAGGATAGACCTAGAACAACTAGAAAAGATGAAATCCATATTACACAAGATCTTGTTATAAACACTAACTACAACCATCACCATTGAGAACCACTAATATTCGGAACATTCCACACCATTTCCTATACGATCACCCTTAGACTACCCATCATTTTTATAAGACATAGGATGCGTTTGTGGATATATCATGTAGGGGTGAGTATAAACATACCCTATAGAACACCCCAAAAATAAAAGGGAGGATAAAAATACATGTCATCTCAAAATCAGAGACATGTGGACAAAAGAAGAACCCAAATATTTTTTATGGTTCAATATTATTAAAGTGGTCATGAATTACCAACAGTATATCCTAGCTCTGCAAATATCATATGTCATAAGAAACTTATGTCATATGAACTACCCGGTTTCACAGAAGCTCTTCCATCTCTTTGAAATAAAAGTGGGGTATTTTGCCTCACTAAGTTATGTATAACTATTAAGAGAGTACCAAACATGTTTAGATGACTCATTCCACATAAAGCAAAATAATTTTTATTGAGTGAGTCTTGACTCCAGGGATAGAGGACCCACACCCCTTATTCGGGAGAGTTTGTTACCCCATCAGTTATATGGGGGACCAATGCCTTTTTAAGGGAAGTCATGATCAATATAGGTACCTGACCCGATTATTGGGGTGAACAAATATCACTGTAGGCTTGTGGTGGAATATCAAACTCTATAAATTATATAGGTACTTATTCCCTATCATTTTCACATTTCTAGGGAAGTACTAAACCCCATGTTAGCTTCAATCACCTCAGCTAAACCTAGTCATTAAATGAAGATAAATAACTAAAGATACCTAAGATACATCAAAAATAACATTTGAAGGTGAAAATGATCTCAACATTGTGTTCTATGTATAAAAACACTCAGGATGGACTACTCACTTATACAATTCGAACACACTAACAAAAATGTGTGAAAATGATCAAGAGGGGTCCTATAGGGCCACGTGGAGACCCCTCAGGCATGTCATGTAATTATAAAAAGTGGGGGACAGTTCACCCTTGGTTATATGTCCTTACCATATGCAAGATGGGGGCATGGAAGCATAGCACCACATGCAACACACTTAGGTGTTGGGAGGGGTCAGTTTGGACTTGTCCTAGAGTCCCACTACCCCACCCAGTGAAAAGGTCGAGCTGCCCAAAGTGGGAGGCCATCCTATGGGGTTATATACCATGAACCCCTTATAATTCCTATGGGAAGGCTAACCAATCATCCTTTATACATTCCCCAAGGTTAGGTAGAGTCACTACACAGGGCTAGCCTGCACCACCTGGGCCAATTTAGGTCCAGGTGAGTAGGCCCATCAATGGGGCTCAAATAATTGAATTGTCACCCCTAAAAAACCATTTCACAATTTCATGAATTCCATAAGGTCAGGTTGTGTCACTATATAGGGCTATCCAACACCACCTAGGCCAGTTTTGGGTCATGTGAGTAGGCCCACTAATGGGTATGAACTAATTGACTTGTCACCCCTATACTATTATATCACCAAAGATACTTTGTAAAATCACAAATGATCTAATAACTGGGAAAAGATATAATATTTTCTCTCTTGAAAATCCATATCCATCATTCTTATAAATCCAAACACCATTATCAACTATCCTTGCTTCCACACTACCCCCATTATATCACTCATAATACAATCACCCTTTATGTACACTATTGATCCCTATCATGCTGCTTGATACATTCACCATTGTTTCATCTCCCATTGAACCACCATTCATCACTATAGGGAGAAATTTTCATCCAATCATGTGGGTGGACAGGGGGGATATAGAAATGAGGTGGATGGGAAGCCCCATCCCCCTCAGATCGCAACTTTTAGCTAAGCTAGTTGGTGGTACCAGTAATGCGCCATGAATATAGCCCAAGAAGGGATATAGTGCGGGTGTCTAGTTGATTTGGACACTAGTTCCTACATTTTAAAACAATATTCATCATTGACCATTATGTGAATTAGAAACCAAAATAATAATAATAATAATAATTTGTAAACTTTAATTTGTGATGATCGATATATCAAGAATGATACAAAAAAAAAGAAGGATAAATTTCTAACACATGTATAACATGGAATAAATTTATAAAAGATCCCTACCCCAAGATTCATTCATCATCATATCATAATCAATTATTGCTCTGTGGTCTTATTTTTATTCCTCTAAGAATGGTATCTAACCATTTAATCCCCTCCCACCTGAGATTTATGTTAAATTTGGTTTCCAATGCTAAATTATAGGGTTAATGATAAATTTATAGAAAATTTCTAGTTTAATTTGTATTTTTAATTAAAATTACAAGAATGGATTAGTTCAGGGCCTAAAATATGAATCCCAATTAAAGATCTCCTAGGTAAAACCCATCATCCTGAGTCAAACTATAGTAACTGATTTTATATCCTGTTCTCTATTTATAAGATGTTTACATTTCATCTCATTCATGAAAATAAAGGCTAAAAATATTATATTTTAAAATAATATATATTTATTGAGACCACAACACCCTCTGGAATTAATCCAACCACATGAACACTCAATAAAATTTTATTAAGATTATTTTAAAGCATTTTATAAAAAATATAGGTTATTACATCCTCCTCACCTTCAAATATTTTTATCCCAAAAAGTATAACACACTCAAATAAATGAGGTTAATAAGATCACATCTATTTCTCATGCTCTTATGTTTTTTATTGAAGATTCTAATGCTATCACAAGATCAAGAAAATGGTATCATCCACCCCTGAAGGGTCTTATCGTGTTGGTCCTAGATCGTTACCAGATAATATATAAAGTTTGAATCATCAAGGACATCCAGGTCACCCTAGTTGATATTGTGTGATGGGTTATGCACATATCCCATTAGTTGTGATAGGTGGAAAACATTGTTCACATAGTCTAACTATAGGGGTAATTATAGACAATAAGATACCTTGCCTACCCTATATTGGATCTATAATGGATGGATGAACCTTAGGGATAGCTTTTTTTTCAAACCACAACTTAATAAAATGCATCATGGAGAGACCTTCAGGAACACATGGTCTCCCTCCTCGAATTCCAAAACCTATATATTCAATATTTAATAGGACTTATTGTTGGATATAAGTTACTCTCATTCACTCATAGATCAAATATAACCTATCTATCACCAACCACACCATCATTGGACCCAGAAGTGATAACTCACCAATATGTTTATAGTAAAAATATATCCTATAGTGTCTCTCATACAGGGCCTCAAAGGGTGTCATAATAATAGTACAGTGGTAGCTTTTTTTGTGTAAAAACTCTAGAAAGGGTTATTGATCAACCTATATCCAACTAAAAACATGTACATGATCCCTAAAAATGTTCTTGAGAACATGAATAGGCCTTTAGTTTTTTCATATTTCTAGGGATTGAATGATGTGATCAACTATAACTATTTACCAAAAGTCATTATCCATGACTCCTCAAAACTAGTTCATGAATCAAGAATATAAATTAAAACCATTCATCAAATATTATTTATTAAACCTTTTGATATCATCTACTTATATAGGTACCAATACCTCAACCAGCCTTGTCTATTCAATAGAGATTAAGTGGGATAAATTAGTCACTCAGTCAATGATCACTTACATGGTATCATGACTCTTCATTAAATGTGGAAGTATTTTCATGAAATCCATCAATATACCATCCCATTTTTATAGTAGAACCTAGATATCTTAGCTCATTCCTTCTATAACCTTATTATTTACCTTCACCCACTGGAAGTTGAGGCATCGAGACATGAACTTTTTAGCACTCCTCTTCATACCGGGCCACTAATACCGAATAATGATATCTAAGTACATTTTCAAAAAAAATGTGATGTACCACCAAGGGGGGAGTTTATAACTCCCACAACACCTCCTCTCATAGAAAAACTAGATCCACTATCACCCCAAAAAAATAATGACATGATCTACACCTTTAGAAAATTCATCAGGCGCATTACCTGAGAATATCTAGTCCTGTAAGATTTCACAATCCATGTCTCTAAGATGGACCTCCATTACTCACTAAATAAGTATAGGGGGATACTAAAAACAATAAAAGTCAATAAACATATCTATATTACACTAAAAATAACTACATTAAGGTTATCCTCTCATATACCTAATCTACCAGCTAAAAATATGACTTCCTACTAAGGAAATCAACCATTTTATTTCACTTCCTTAAAGTATATACTATCTTGAATTCATATTCTTACAGGAACTCTAGTTATCACCTCAAAATTTCGATAAGATTTTTTTAAGAGATAATATACTTGAAACTATTATGATATATAAAGACTATGAATCACACACTGAGAACATAATGCATCTAGGAATTCAAGGTGAATACTACCAATATGATCTCAAAGTCATGGGTTGGGTAGTTATTCTTATGAGGCCTTATCTTCCTAGACCCAAAATAAATCATTTCCTAAATATATATCATCACATAACCAATTTCAAACCCTACATGAATTAAATAACACTGTGCACTAAACTCTTTCCTCTAGAAATTTTAAAATAAGAGAACTATTTAACCTTCACTCCATCTTCTCAAAATATCTATAACTTCAGTACAACCACTCAAAGGGGTTGGTCTTTTTATTAAGGGTTGTTATGGGATCTTCAATCCTATAAAATCCTTTCATAAATGTATATTAATATCCTTCTAATCCAAGAAATCTAATCACCTCAAACAGATTCATAGGAGTCTCCCAAGTGATAACCACCTCAATCTTTATGGGTTTAACTACCACTTCATCCTAATAGGTAGTATTATTAGGAAATTGACATATAAAATATATAATTCAAACATAGATAGGTTAAAATATATATAATGAAGTCAAAGTTTCCATGAAAATTATTTGATTCTTTACATTATTATCCTTTAACCTAGAAAAAATGAGGATTATCAAGAATACTATGAAACAGTTTAATAAAGGATTGAAGATTTGGTTCTTGAGCCCCGTTAATATATTTTAATCATTTATTACATAAAATAGAATCACTGGGAACACATAATTTATGTAGTGAAATATAAAAACTGTCCTTTTGAATTCCTCATCATGAACCTGATGCTAATGATATCTAGACCTGAGGTCAATTTTTGAGAACCAATTCAATCCCTTTAACTAGTCAAATAGGTCATTGATCCTTGGTGGAGGGTGTTTTATATTGAATTTCATCTGGTTTTGGTAGTGATAATCAATACACAACCTAAATATATTATCTACCATCTTGGAAAATATAATGGGATTTTTCCATGGAGACACACTGGTCCTAACAAAAACTTTCTCCAAAAGGTCCTCTAACTAAAACATCATCTCCATGTACTTATCCAAGCCAATATGATATACTACTGATGATATCTCTATGGTACTTGGGTGAAAATGATTTATAATTCCCAATAAGGATGAAATACTAGGATTTCCTCTAGAAAAATGTTCATTTAATCCCCACTAATATATGAATCTAATCCTATGAAGCATTTATTGTACATAAATCCAAACTCACCAACCCATGGGTAATTGGATAAAACATTTTATAGTAAGTACCCACTCATCTTGAATTAAGATCTCACTCACCAATGATGGAAATACTCAATACATTATCTTGGTAGTATTCCAACCACTGATCATAGAATCCTATTTAGGAATGAACTAAATATAGATATTCCATACCTAAGAGATGTTGTATGACTTCATCCTATCGACAATAAGGTCCCACGAGTGCAAGATTGCATTATTGGCATATTTGGGTGGTTCTATGGTCCCCACCAGTCGGATACTCTAACCTAATAGGTTAGGATAGAGGATCTAATGGATTTTCTAATTCTCATACTAATGATAAAAGAATAAAAAAATGGATCACTCAAATGTTGAAAAGTACAGGTGATAGAATAGAGAATACATGGATCATAGATTAAACCATGTTGATCACTTCCTAATAATAACATTCCATAGTGTTCATCTTTCCATAGAATCAGATACCATATCTATGATCTAGGTTAATTCCACCTGATTTTGTTAGTGGTGGAAGTAAAACAAATAATCATCCACCTCTAGAATTTCCTATTTCACTATCATCTTCTTTACCAAAATTAACTCCTAGAGTTCCACCTTAAATACTATGGGTAGGACCCTAATAGAGACATTACCTCTAGCATGAAGGTATATCCACTGTACCAATATGGATTCCTTCATCTATATTTCTAGTCAGGTAGTCTTGTTCTATGTAGCCTATACCTCTACAAGAATAAAAAAATATTTACTCCCTACTGGTTTGATCCACTAGGAAACTCTCTTATCAGTAATCCCCAATACTGGGATAGTGTATGTGTGTCCCTCCACTGATGTGATTCCAATGTTTTTCATCAACTAGATGTTATTAAAGACTCAAACCAATGAAATGTGAAACATATCTTGTTCATAGACAATATCTATACCATGAAAGATCATAAGGGATATCTCTCGAACTTTATTATAAGTGGGGACACAAATTGAGACGCCCCTAACTTGAATTTATTTTTGGATGTCTCACTATAACTTTAGATATCATTAAAATCAATTATACACTATGTCAAGGGAGTGTTGTGTGAGTCATATGAGCCTCAATTTGTACTCAGATATAGTCTTGTTGCCCTATCGATGGTCCAGTAGAACTTACACTTAAACCATCATAAATATCATTAAATAGTACTCCTTATGAAATAATCTCTCAAAGTGTAACCATAAGAGAGTAAACTCATCATATGTCAGCATATTCAAATCCCACCAATGACTTATTATACCAAGGAGAAGTTTTGACACCATACCTATCATCTAATCAAAATAAATATGAACTATGAGAAACCCCCAAGTCACAACCTCTATATAGTCCTCAACGGCTTGTATATTAGGCTTGACTTAGTTACAATCTAGTCTATGTCACTGAAACCCAAGAAACATGAACAACCTATAAGTCATATTATCCTTTTCAATTGAGTTATCCACTTCTCAACAAGTGGAGGACCATCCCCTTGTATAATATATCAAGGATTGAATCTATAATAAATAGGTGGATTATCTTCCCTCTGCTCATATAGAAGAGATACATCTTTATAAGGTCCCTAAATTGAAGGCTTATTGCTCAATTGATCAATATAAGGAGACCCAATCCCAAGTACATGATCAACATGATCCTACTATATAACCCTATTTTACTACCTATATGGTGACATATTGAATTACATAATATAATCCCATGGCCATTAATGAATACTTGGGTTATCTAACTCAAGAAGTAAATGAAAAAATTCACAACTAATTCACTGTGTGTTTCATGTACCATCATATTTATTCCTTGAAAATAATGTCTGAGAGTTCTGAGTCAAATGAAAATTTATCAGAGACTACATGTGGACCACACATGCATATATTGGGTTCCCTGGATAGATAACTAAAATAAATACCCCTTAACACATCTTAATTTAGTTTTCTAAACCAAACATCATAAGAAACATAACTCCAAACTCTATCCCTAGGATAAAACCTACTTTGATACCACTCATACATGACTCAAGCCACATGGACCCCTGTTGGACTGGTAGTTAGATTGATTTTGTCACCCCAATCCCACCTCTGATAGGCCAAAAGGTAGTGACTAACACCAATAAGGAATAAAACCCACATGGGAGGCCTTATACTAATAAAATTGTATATAGTAACAAATCTATAGAATAAAATATAAAAAATTAATATTGGAATAATAACAAACAATGTTATAACCTTGCATATAATAGACTTTAAAAATCCACAATAGTATAAAAAATGAATTTTGGTGATAGATAAAATATAAATTCCCAATATACTATAGTTAGGAAATACGTAGAAAACTAGAAATGGATAACTCCTCATCAAAATAGTTCTCCTCACAAACACTAACTATAATGGTCACCATTGATCATCACTAAGATATAGCTATATTAACATGACATCCATCATGATAACCACCACAATTCCCAAAATCTATATAAGGAATGATACGTGTTGGAGGATAACCTATAAAAGAGTGAATATATACATACCTAGTAGGACACCCTAAAAACACAAGGGATGATAGAAAGAAAAATCAACACAAAATCAAAGACTATGTAAAAATAAGAAGAGACCCGATTTTCTTTAATGTTTGAGACCATAAAAGTATTCATGAAGTCCCCGCATCACATCCTAGATCCTCAAAGATCATATCTCATTGTAAACCCATGTTATAAAATAACCCATAAGAACTATTATACTTGAACTACCCAACTTCTTAGAAGATATTCCATTCCTCTAAATGCATATCCGAGGAATCGTGCCCCACTATGGTATACAAGAAAATAGAGGGAATATCGACCCCATGTAGAGGAATCACACATCATATAAGAAATGTACATCGATTGAGGGAGTTCTGAATCCATGGATGGAGTACCTACACACCATCTGTAGGGGGTCACCATACCTCATCATCTATATGGGGATCTCACACCTTTCATGGAATTCAAGATCTAGGTAGTACTCAAACCCTTTATTAATATCAATTACCATTATTTGAGCCATGTGGGAGTTCTAAACTCTATAAATTATACAAGAATCCCATGCCCTATCATTTGTACATTATCGAGGGAGTATTAAACCCTGTATCATCTCTAATCATTTTTCCTGAAACTAATCACTATAATTACAAAGATAAAGAAATAAAAATACCTAAAATGATATATAAAAACGTTATAATAGTGAAATGGGTTACACCATTTCATTATATATGGAAAAATACTCAGGATTAACAACTTAATCATCCAATCCCAATACATAGACAAAACGTTCTAAAAATATACAAAGTGAGATTGTACTGAGCCACATAGTGGTTCCCATGGCATCATACCCAATGTTGTAATGTGTAGGATCGTTTTCCCTCAAATGTGTGTCCAACCCATGCACAGGTTGCGGTTACAGGCTCGTCGCACCACATATGCCTCTATCGAGAATTGGGATGGGTCGGTTTAGACCTGGCCTAGGCCCAACTACCCCACCCAATCAGAAATTTGGGGCACATAGAGTGTTAGACCATCCCACATGGGCCTAGCTCAAATACCCCACATGCTACCCAGAGGTACACTATTCAAGCAGACAAATCATGCAAACTTGGGTCAGATTGAGTTGGTGCACATAAACTCCTCAGTCTCCCAGCCATGTGACCAGGTTAGGTCACTATTAAGGGCCGACCTATGTCACCTCATCTTTCTTAAAGATAATAATGTTATTCTAATGATGGGGATAAGGATTCCATATGGATACCTCTACACTAATACATTGTAGATGATCCATTTCCAAATATCATCAAGTCCTATAGCCAAGAAAAACCCTAATATATTCTCCCTTATAAAACCCTATCCACCATACTAAAAAATGTTGACCACCTCCATAGATCGAAATCACCATCACACCACCCACACTGTGTCACTTTCAACTTGTTATTTAAAAAAACCTATTATGAAACACCAATCATTATCATGCTACCCACTACCTTTTCAACTATCCCATCACTCATCAAAATAACAACCAATGAAAGGTATGACAGGGTTTATCCGATCATGAGGATGTGGAGAGAGAGAGAGAGATGCATGATGGATGAGGAGTCCCTATCTCCCCTAAATAGTGAGATCTAGCTAAGCTGGATAGAGTTCCCATTATCAAAATAGGCACATGGCCTAATAATGGTGGATAGGGTAGTGGCTAGTCGATTCAATCACCCAATATTCCATCTACGAACACCATCCTCTTTTTATCACCACACAAAAGAGAAACAAAAATAATAATAGTATTGATTTGAAAACCCCAATTTTGAATTAAATTTATTTCAAAAATGATGAAAATTTTAAGGATAAATTTCTAAGGAAAGATGAACAAGGAAATAGTTGAAAAAATATTCCTACCTCAATATTTGATTATCATTATCTTGTGATTTGTTCTTTCATTAATGTCAGATACTGATTCCTCAAAGAACAATATTCAATACTCTAAAATACTCTCACTCAGGGTTTATGTAAAATTTAGTGGATATACCGAAATGATATGATTAAGGATGAATTTATATTGGATACAAATTAAACTAGTATTTTTAATTTAAATCCCAAGATGAGCATAGTTTGGGGCCTAAAACGCAATTGCTAATTAAACCTCCCCTAGTTAAATATTCATATCATGACGAACATTATAGAGATAAATTTTCTATTTGGGGTTTAGTTTAGGAGAAATTGAAATTTTGGCTCATTCATATATACAGGGGTTAAAATGTCATATTTTTAGATAATAAATATTTATCAAAGCCTTTAAACCCTCTAGAATAAATTTTATTATTAGACCAGAAAATAAAATATTATTAAAAAAATTTTGAAGGATTTTATGAAAAATCCACATCATTACACTGGGGATAAATCTTGGTGATAACAAATTAAAATTACTTTCACTTAAGCCTCACTTATCATGCAATCATTCACTTGTGTTAATAATAAAAGAATTCAATTTATCACTACCTAAATTACACTCTTACTAATTATCAAACACATATATAGAATTAAATCATTTGGTCACACATACATTTTACTTGGTTCACCAGTACTAGGATACATCCAAGGATCATAGACATGATAATATATCAGTGTGCCAAAATCCACTATAACCTAACCATTTGGTTTGATACAATGATTTAAGAAATGTCACCCCCACCAAGGCATACTTTATTTATAATAATTTTTATATTAGGTAAACTAAATTCAAAGGGTCACTCCTCAGCAAGGATCACTACTGTTACAAAAATGTTTAGAGTATATAGACTAACATTAAAGGGTTACTCAATTTACTCCTACTATGTGCACTGCTTCAAGGAAGCGTTTCCTCAATTTATAGACTTATAATTATTGAATTAATGCATATATAGTGTTCACATTATTTCCTTTAAACCAAAAATCAAGTATGATCAACTTGATGTTAAAAAAATGAAATCATTCACTCTAAATCAATCATCATATTATAATCTACCTCTAATTAATAATATGAAATCAATTCCATGTTAAAGGAATTGTCTTTGACATGCAATTGGTTCCTCACCTTCAATCGTCATGATGAATTAATATGATTCCATGGATTATGGGAATTTTTTATAATAAACTTGATGTATTGATTGATCTTATTCCAATGTTTATCTCTTATATATAAAAAATAATCTATCAATTTTCCCTTATCTATCTTTCAATTTTTTTATAACATAAATTATCATATCTTTTAAATCCTTAAAACTTTTATTGAAAGGTTGATATGTATCCATGTTATCTCCATTTATCATGTTTATTACATGTATCCCATGAATTTTAATGTGATAAAAACTGTTTGAACTTAATGATCCATCTCGAGAAATACAATTTATATCCTTCCATAGCTTATGTACATTCAAATATATATGTTATCTATATTTGATCGTTGTTGCAGTGCAATAAATACCGATGTAGCGTAGTTATCATTGATTACCATATTAAATTGAAAATTGTGGAATGGTCTTCTATTTATTAATAAAAAATCAAGGGTTTTATATCGCATTATATATTCTTGTTAAATCCATTATGGAATAATAATAATTGTTATCACACAACCTATAATTCACTAGTATATTATGGCATCCACATATGGACTAATCTACCAATGATAAGCTATAACCTAAACCATTTTTCATTATAGACTTTCATTATAGTACAATCATCATGGAACAATGTCCATTCATGAATTACCTCATTAGATCACCATAAATCATGATGTAATTTATATGTATCATATCATGGTTTCTACTTAATAAAAACTTCAATGTTATTCCACCAACAAAATGTGGTGTGATGTTCCAGTTATAATTTCCAATGTTGAACACTACTTCCTATTTTAATCATGAATGATACTAATTATGATGTAATAATTTTTCACTATTTCATAATGTTTAATTCACAATAAAAAGAAAAACCTTAACAATTATTATGACCTAACCAAAATAGTTATGGGATGATTTTTGACTTATTCATAAAACTGACTCCAAAACACCTCTTAATTTTAAAAAAAACTTATTTAAGCATGACCATCCTTCATTTAATGCCTTAATGAACTAGAGTAAATAATATTACCCATTTATTACTTCTATAAAAACTAGATCATTGATCTTCATTCATCAAACCAACTTTAACTTCCAAAATTTATCATTATCATTTCCAAGTTACATTATTTTCAATTTATCTTTGTTATAGCCTTTAATAATCCACTATAATGACTTTAATAAAATCTATCTTAATAATATAAACATCACTATAATCATATTCATAATGAAATTACATGTATGTCAATGTTATGCAACCCCTTTCCCAATTCTTGAATTTTATAGGTGTCAAGATCTTCTATCTTCACCAAGTATAGTTTCTATGTATAATAACCATATTCATATATCTCCATATATAACCATGATTTATCATATCATCATATTCATGTCACACTCTCCCATTTCCATGATGTTGTAACATATAACCACGTGGGGTAAATATTCTCCCCCTTTGGATTTTATTCCTTAATATACAACCTTCCCTAATCGAGAAAAAAAATCAAATAACAATAAATCCAATACACAACCTTTAGTAGTAACATTCTCTCTATTTGGATTTTCTTATAAATTATTTCATAAATCCATTCATTTCCATAATATATTATCAAAAACATTCTTATATAAGAATAATATAGATATTTCTCTACCACTTTAAATTTTAATCCATAGCTCTAATAAATATATGGATTTATAGACTTCTCTCCCCCTTTTTCAATAAAATACAAAATAATTATTCACCAAATTATTTAAGAAAATATCTTCTACCCTTTGAAAAATAATATTTTTCCTAAATTTATAACGAATAAATTTTAATGAGTTTTTATATTTAAAGAGATAACCCCCCCCCCCTTGATATGAGGGTTTTATCACCACATGATTTCAACCCCCAACACTTTCATCCATCAGTAAAAATGATAGTTCAAAACATTTTTTAACTTGTTAACACTTTATTATTTACTCTATATATTTGAATTTTTGGTAAATATTTTATTTATTCTCATGGTTCTATTTAACAGACTATTTTTTATGTTATTAAGGTCTTCATTGTTGAAAGTGGGTGCCCTAGACCCAACATATATTTTACTTTGATTACTATTACATGTATTTAGTTTGTTTTTATACATGTTTTTAACTTTCCATGATAGTGTAGATACTTCTTCATCCAATTTGTTTATGGAAATGTCCTTAGATTACTTGTCGCATCAAAAGGGTTATAGCAGGTCCCAGGCTATAATGAGAACCCTGAGATGCCATGATAGTAATCTTAAAGTAACAACCTATGGTCTAGTTACATCATTATGAAAGGACATAGATGATGTGTGACCATCAGGTGATGGGGGCTCATAAGCATTGAGACTTCTTCTCATGAATTTCTCACTTGATGATCTATAGTAATTGAGATCATGAGGACAGACCAGCTTAATAGGAACACCACATGTTTCTGGTGTCATTGGTCGTTCCTATCTACGGACATGTGTAATGGTCTCCTATCTTGAGATCATTATCAATGAATGTCATTTATTTACTTACATTTGATATAAGGCGAAAAACATGGTGACAAAGTCATAGTGAGGTAGTTTGTATCAGGTATGACATTAATGGCATGACACTGATTGAATGATCGAGAAAGGATTTGTCGCTTCTGAGTTCAAGAAGAGATATCTCGAGCCTGGTTGATTAGGATGGTTGCACCTTCAATAAATCCATCGCCATGGTAGTTGAAGGTAAGACCGTCCGGACAAATCAACAAACAAAATAAATCAAATAAATATTGATGACACTAGTATGCATTCTACTTTATTGAGATATCGATGATGAAGAGATTATATTACATGGACCGTGTTCTTAGGAAGGCAGTCGTTGCTTTGACTTTTCCTTATCTCTATAGGGGCCTTGATGGGTTGCTAGACCTCGCTCTAGGTCGGTGGTATTATTCACTGCTATTGAGATAAGGGCCTAAAGGGTCACACACAATAGCACCGTGAGAATCTGCCCTATTCTGGGAATATGAATTTAGAACTTGGTGGGCCCCAACAAAGGGTCCCAGCACTATCCAAGTTCTATGGATCACCAAAGAATAAATAAATTCATTAATAATTCAAGTTTAGAATAATTTGTTGAATTTATTTATAACATGTATTTACAAGTTATATAGTAAATACAGGTATTAATATTATTCAAATGGATTTAAATATCCTAGGTTCATTTAATAATAGCAGGAGGAAGGAGTCAAGTTAAAGACTCAAATTTATCATGTAATATATTTATATATTATAAGTAAGTGATAGATTGTAAATATTATTTATGGCATAATTTTATTTGTCATAAATAATTATTTATATCACTTATATAGTGGACGTATATTACACGGGGTCTGGGAACCTATACCGCGTGTTTTAAGCACTCCCTATATAAGTGAGATAGAGGCTCTCCCATGTATACTATTCATGTGTCAAGATTGAGAGCTTCTCTCTCTTCCAAGAATCTAGAGAGAGAGTCTCTCAATAAAAGAAAGATCTTTAAGATCATCCATCTCGGATTTAAGTTTCTTCATTTGCGGTGATCGTCGTTGTGTTGAAGTGAGCGTCGAAGATCCACGCTAGCACCTGGATTTTGACGAACGGCGTGCGTGCAGATTTGCGAGGTGTGTGTGGAAAATCTAGAGGTCTTCGATGTCGAAGTCTTCGAGCAAAGATCATCGGCATCCTGCGGAAGACTTGTACACGTCAATTCTGAACAAGGTAATTGTTCAGTTTAATTTTTCGTGCTCTGTTTAAACCTTATGAGATCCTTGGACCAAACTGGGATAAGATCACCAGAGTTGACGGGGTTATTTCACTCCGGTGAAGCAGAAAATTTTAAATTCCCGGCCCACCAGATTCCGATGCGCAGTCCCCGTACCCAACAGTGGTATCATAGGGATCACAAGGTTTTTCTGAGTCAACAAAATTAATATGCATTAAATTTAATTATGGGGTGTTAAAACGGTTCATTCGGATTCGACCGCACGTCGTTTCATTTTTGAATGATCTTGTTACAATCATTTAAATTTTTTAATCGGATCAACGTCGTGTTTTTTCATTCATTTGATGTTTATCTCAAATTGAGAATCAATATCAAATATATATTTTATTATTACAAAATATAATAAAATATTTATTATAAAATATTTTATTATCAAATATTATTCCACCAAAGTGTGTGAATTTTTTTTTTAATAATAAAATAAGTGGGAAGAAGACCAAGACCCCAATTTGGGGTCTTCTTGCTTTTAAATAAAAATTGGGAAGACAAAGACCCCAAAATGGAGACTTCTCCCTTTATTTATTTTTTTTTCAAAAAAAAGAGGGTGGCCTTATTTGTCTAAAGGACAAATAAAAAAATAGAAGACCCCTTTTGGGGTCTCCTCCTTCATGCGGCGCAAGGGGGTGTGGCACCCCTTGAGGGTGAAACACTAGCCACACCCAGTCAGCCTCCCCTTCCCGTCGGCTCCTCTCCCGCCGGACCTGCCTACTGTGCTGGCTCGGACCCCGCTTCGCGTTGATCCTGCTCGGACCGCCTCCTTCTGGCCGCCCCGATCCCGTGCCGGCATCCTCCTCCATGCCAAACCCCCTCCATACGGCTGCTCGAGCCCACATCGGCCACCTCCTCCACGTCGGACCCCCTCTGTTCGGCCGCCCGAGCCCGTCATGGCCTCCTCCTCCACATTGAACCGCCTCCATCCTACCGCCCAAGCCCGCGCCGGCCTCCTGCCCTACGCCAGACCGCCTCATACCGGCCACTCCAAGCTCACTGGCTGATTCCGCGCCGGACCGGGCTGTCGCCTCGCCAGTTCACCGGAGCAGTGGGCTGCCGGCTAGGTGGCTTGCTGGTTTCTTCCCCAGCCTCCTCCCACTCCCCTCAGACCATGCCAGAAGATGCAATTGTCGCGGGAGTCTTTGGACGCTGCGGACACACCGTGGTCATGCCGCGGACACGCTGCGGACACACCGCCGCGGTCACGCTGCGGACACATCGCCGCGGTCACACCGCGGTCAAGCCGCGGTCACGCCGCAGTCACGCCGCGGTCACGCCGCGGTCACGCCGCGGTCACGCCGCGGTCACGCCGCGGTCACGCCGCGGTCACCCCGCGGTCACGCCACGAACACGCTGTGGACACGCTGCGGACACGTTGCGGTCACGTCGTGGTCAAACTGCAGTACCCTATTCCAGGACGACATCCTGCGGTGGTATGTAGTCCTGCCAGACTCCTCTCCAGTTAGAGGTAACCCTGCATTAAATTAATTTTAATTTATTTATTTTTTAAAATTAAATTAATATGAATTAATTTAGGGGTTTAAATTATTTTAATCTGAAATATTAATTTAATTTAAGTCTAGAATTAAATTTATGGTTTAGTTTAATTTTTATAATTAAAATTAAACTAAACAAATGGAACCGATAAAATAAATTATTTGAATTTAATCTAATTCATTTAATTTATTAGAACACCCTCACATTATTTAAATTTTTTGCAATTTAATTTTATTGCGCATTTACCCCAATTGGTCTTGAGCAAGTGACCGACCTGTGTATGTCTGGCATTTATTTATTTATTTATTTATTCAATGCGTGTGATGATTGTAATATTTAATTAGATAAATGACAGTTTTTGAATCGTCTTTTAATTCAAATATGTATAAGGGCTTGCACGTCCATTGCACTAGTTGTATTTTGTTCCCCAGACCCCCTCGCCTGCATGCGTGTATATTTGTAATTATATGGTGATGGTCTAATATGCAGACCCCACCATGTAGAGACGGTAGTCCAAACATGAGTTGAGCATTGTGCACTGGGGCCAGCAGTGACACGAGTTATGTATTGACTCGGGTATGGATGCCCCTAGGTGATGATTGATTAATTATCGATTGATCATTATAGAATGCTCAAAACCAGTCAGAATGCATGATTTACTTTATGCATAGTTTATTATTTTATGTGTCTTCATGATTATTGCGTGATCACATCGAATAGTAAACAAGATAAAATGCATAAAGTTGTGAAAAATAATATTCTATTGAATGTTCAATTGTGAGCATGACAACCTAGCTTGAACATAATAAATAGAAATGGATTATATTTTTCAACAAAATGTTAAAAATCCCTCAAAGATATATTAAGTCTAAATGCCTTCTATTTTCTCACATCTAAACAAAATCGGCCGTTTGGGTGCTTGTCAGGCTTAGTTGAGAGTGCCTCTTACTACAGGGGCATTTTCATGAGAGAAATGGGTCAACTTAACTAAAGTGAGTAGTCAAGGATTAGCCTTAGATAACTTGCTATCACTTTAGAGGAAATAGGTTGAGGGAATCATGTTCAGATTCCAAAAGCTAGGACATTTCTCAACAACACAAGGAACCACAAGAACAAGTGGTTGGCCAGCATAGCGCCTACCTTGAAACCCTCCAAGTAGTGGCATAGCCCTAGCTTGTAGACTACGAGGGAGGTTTTGAGGATCCTTTCCACTAGAATGCTCAAGCAATAGAGTATTCCTAATTTAATAGTGAGGGCTATTAAGGTTCGTTAAAATAGTGGGAGACATTAAATGATATAATATTTTATTAATCATAAAATGTCAAAAGACAAAGTACTAACTGCTAAATGTTTATCTGATGTAGATTCAAAATGGCAATCACCAACACCACAAGTACTTTATAACTATGATCGATCTTGGATAAAGAAAATATCTTGACCAGAAATAACTTCCAGGAGTGGTACAGGCGCTTGTGCATAGTACTATGCCAAGAAAGGAAGTTATATGTGATAGAATCCCCAATTCCTACTGAGCCTCCTTAGGGAGCAAGAAAAACAGAAAAAGATAAGTGGAGAAAGCTTTTAGACAATGTGCCTGATGTACAACGCATCATGTTGTCATCCATGTCCAGCCAATTGCAAAAAATTCATGAGGAAGATAACGCCTACAAGATTATTTCACATCTACAAGAACTATATGAGGAGAGGGCTAGGCAAAAAAGGTATGAGATCTCAAGTGCGCTTTATAAGTGAAGGCTAGAATAAGGGTACCAAGACGGTCCTCACGTACTCAAGATGATTGGGTATATTGAGAGGCTTTATGCCCTTGGGTTCAAACTGAACCAAGAACTAGCAGTGGATCTCATTATTGCCTCTTTACCGTCAAGCTTCTTGACTTTCATTGTCAATTATAATATGAATGATATGACAAAGTTTCTCCCAGATATCTTGGCTTTAGTTCACCAAGCTGATAAAGACATGAAAAACACCATTTCAACTGTCCTTATGGTGAACAAGAAAAACAAGGGCAAGGAAAAGGCATCTAAGGCCAAGTCAAGGCCAAAGACACCAATGCATCGTCCTGCAAAGAAGCCAAAGATTCAGAGGCAAAGTAATGAGCAGGAAGCTGTCTGCTTTGGATATGGAAAGAAAGGACACTGGAAGAAGAATTGCAGAGCTGGGAAGAAGAAGCAAGTTGATGCTTCTACTTCAGGTATTTTTGTCATTGAATGCAATCTATCTTTATCTACAAGTTTGTTATTGGATACAGCAAGTGGATCACACATTTTTATTCATATACAGGAACCATGTAGGTTCAAGAAGATTGAAAAAGGTCAAGTGGATCTATGAGCTACAAATGGTGCAAGTCTAGCGGCCTTGGCAGTGGGAGACTATCACTTGACTTTACCAACTAGTTTGGTTCTTGTTTTAAACAATTACTATTATGTACCGTCTATTACTAGGAACATTATCTCTGTGTCAAGTTTAGACACTATGGGTTTTTATTTCAAGTTTGGAAATAAAAGTTGTCTCTTTTATAGGGATAACATATGTTATGGTATGGAACATCTTAACAATGGTTTATATATGCTAGAACTAGAAAACTCAGTAATGGAAATCAATGACTAAAACAAACAACATGACTCAAATAACACCCGCCTATAGCACTTCAGGCTTTGTCATGTAAATGAGAAGAGATTACGAAGATTACATCAAGAAGGATGTCTAGACTTGGTACAGTTAGAACCCTTAAATGTATGTAAAGCTTGTTTACAAGGAAAGATGACCAAATCACCTTTCTCAGGAAAGGGAGAAAGAGCCAATGCAGTACTGTAATTAATACATACCGATGTATGTAGTCCATTTCCAGTAGAGGCAAGGGGTGGTTTTCTATACTTCATTACTTTTACTGATGAGTATAGTAGGTGTGGATAAATCTACTTAATGCGGTATTAGTCATATTCCTTTCATTTATTTAAGTAATACCAAAATGAAGTAGAAAACCAACTTGGTAAGAAGCTTAAAGCACTTCACTCAGACCGAGGAAGAGAATATCTTAACCAAGTTTTCATTGATCACGTGAAGGAGTGTGGGATAGTATCCCAACTCACTCCTCCTTATACACCACAATGTAATGGTGTTAGTGAAAGGAGGAATAGGACCTTGCTTGACATGGTCATATCAATGATGAGTCATACAACTCTTCCATTATCATTTTGGGGATACACCTTACAGACAGCAGCATATACCCTTAACCGAGTACCAACTAAAGCTACAGATGTGATTCTATATCATTTATGGTATAGAAAGAAACCCAATCTGACACACATGCATGTGTGGGGGTGTGAGGAATTTTTCAAGACTTTACCAAGTGAAAAATTAGCATCCATAAGCACTAAGTGAATCTTTATAGGTTATCCTAAGGAAACTAGAGCATACTAACTATATAACCCTTTAGATAGAAAAGTCATTGTGGAAAGATACACCACATTTCAAGAAAGGGATCACATTTCTATTAGAAATAGTGGGACCAAGATTGAATTTAATGAAGTTAATGCTTCAGATGCACAAGAGTTGGTAGAGGAACAATCTCCACAAGAGAAAGTGGAAGAAGAAATTGTTCCTGAGACATAGATATTGTGTAGGTCTACGTGAGAGGTTAGAGAACCAGAGTGTTATGGTTTTCTTTTCACCAAGTTAGGTGACACAATAGTCACTGAGGATGATGAACCTCTAACTTACAAGGAAGAAGTATAAGGCAAAGAAGCTACTAAATGGAAAGAATCCATGAATTATGAGATGGAGTCCATGTACCAAAATCAAGTTTGGATTTTGGTAGACCCTCCAGCTGATGTAAAGCCCATTGGATGCAAATGGGTATTCAAGAAAAAGCTGGACATCGATGTTAAGGTTAATACCCATAAATAAAGACTAGTTGCAAAGGGTTTTAGACAACTTTAAGGCATTGACTATGATGAAACCTTCTCACCAGTGGTAAAGCTTAAATCCATTAGAATATTACTTGCAATAGCAGCCTTTCATGATTATGAAATTTGGAAAATGGATGTCAAAACTTCTTTTCTAAATGGGAAGTTGGTCGAAGACGCCTATAGGACTCAACCCGAAGGGTTTGTTAAGTCAAAGAATTCCAATAAAGTATGAAAGTTACAGAGATCCATTTATGGATTGAAGCAGGCATCAAGATCATGGAATGTTAGCTTTGATGAGGCCATAAGAGATTTTGGTTTTATCAAAAATGAAAGTGATCATTTTGTCTATAAAAAGGTTGAAGGGAATGCTATCGTTTTCCTAGTATTATATGTTGATGACATATTAATTATGGTAAATGAGGTGCAAGTCTTACAGTCAGTTAAGACTTGGTTAAATGAATGCTTCTCCATGAAAGACTTAGGTGAAGTAGCCTACATTCTATGGATCAAGATCTATCAAGATAGATCTCAAAGGATGCTTGGCCTAAGTCAAAGTACATATATTGACAAGGTACTAAAAAGGTACAATATGGAACAATCCAAGAGAGGATTGTTACTTATGTCACATGGTGTAAATCTCTCCAAGAAAATGTGTCCACAAATATAGGAGGAGATTGACAGAATGAGTAGAGTCCCTAATGCTTTGGAAGTGTGTTATATCATGTATGTCATTCTATATACTAGGTTTGATGTTTCCTTTGCTTTAAGAATGGTGGGTATATATCAAGCCAATCCAGGAGAGCTGCACTGAAAAGATGTTAAAACTATCCTAAAGTACTTAAGGCATACGACGGATATGTTCCTGGTGTATAGAGGAGATGAGGAACTAGTTGTGAGGGGATACACTGATGCTAGTTTCCAGACAGATCATGATGATATGAAATCATAGTTAGGCTACATATTTTTCTTGAATGGTGGTGCAGTGAGTTGGAGAAGCTCAAAGCAAGCTGTGGTTGCTGATTCTATAGCAGAGTCCGAATATATTGCAGCTTCCGATGTAGCAAAAGAAGTAGTCTGGATACATAGCTTTATCTCAGACATTGGTGTTGTACCTAGTAGTGCAGGCCCTGTTCTAGTATATTGTGATAATACTGCTACAGTGGTGATTGCCAAGGAGCCCAGGTCTCACCAGAGGACAAAGCATATTCTTCATAAGTTTCATATCTTGAGGGATTTTACTCAAAGAGGTGAAGTGACAGTTAGCAGAGTAGCCACAGAGGACAACGTGGCAGACCCCCTAACTAAATCCATTTCTCAGCTGAAGCATGATTCACATGTGAGAGCTAGCGGATTGAAACCTGTTAGCAATTGGCTCTAGTGCAAGTGGGAGTGTTGAAAGTGGGTGCCCTAGACCCAACTTATATTGTACTTTGATTACTGTTACATGTATTCAGTTTGTTTTTATACATGTGTTTAACATGACATTATAGTGTAGATACTTCTTCATCCACTTTGTTTATGGAAATTTCCTTAGATTACTTGTCACATAAAAAGGGTTATAGCTGGTCCCATGCTATAATGAGAACCCTGAGATTCCATGAGAGTAATCTTAAAGTAACATCCTATGGTCCAGTTACATCATTCTGAAAGGACACAAATGGTGTGTGAGCATCAGGTGATGGGGGATCATAAGAATTGATACTTCTTCTCATGTAGTTTGCACTTGATGATCTCTAGTAATTGAGATCATGAGGACAGACCCACTTAATAGGAACACCACATGTTTCAGGTGTCATTGGTCGTGCCTATATATGGACATGTGTAATGGTCTCCTGACTTGAGATCATTATCAATGAATGTCATTTAATTACGTATATTTGATATAAGGTGAAAACCATGGCGACAAAGTCATGGTGAGGTAGTTTGTATCGGGTATGTCATTAATGGCAAGGCATTAATTGAATGATCGAGAAAGGATTTGTCGCTTCTGAGTTCAGGAAGAGATATCTCAGGCCTGGTTGATTAGGATGGTTGCACTTTCAATAAATCCATGGCCATGGTAGTTGAAGGTAAGACCGTCCGGAAAAATCAACAAGAAAAATAAAGCAAATAGAGAATGATGACACTAGTATGCATTCTGCTTTATTGAGATATTGATGAAGAAGAGATTATATTACACGGATCGTGTTCGTAGGAAGGCAGTTGTTGCTTGGACTTTGCCTTATCTCTATAGGGGTCTCGATGGGTAGCTAGACCCTACTCTAGGTCGGTGGTATTATTCACTGCTATTGAGACAAGGGCCTAGAGGGTCACACACAATAGTGCCTTGAGAATCTTCCCTATTCTGGGAATAGGAATTTATAACTTGGTGGGCCCCTCCAAAGGGTTCTAGCACTATCCAAGTTCTATAGATCACCAAAGAATAAATAAATTCATTAATTATTCAAGTTTAGAATAAATCATAATTATTTATAACATGTATTTACAGGTTATATAGTAGATACAGGTATTAATATTATTCGAATGGATTTAAATATCCTAGGTTCGTTTAATATTAGCAGGAGGAATGAGTCGAGTTATAGACTCAAATTTATCACGTAATATATTTATATATTACAAGTAAGTGATAAATTGTAAATATTATTTATGGCATAATTTTATTTTTCATAAATAATTATTTATATCACTTATATAGCGGGCGTCTATTACACGAGGGCTGAGAACCTATACCGCGTGTTTTAAACACTCCCTATATAAGTGAGAGAGAGGCTCTCCCATGTATACTATTCATGTGTCAAGATTGAGAGCTTCTCTCTCTTCCTGGAATCTAGAGAGACAGTCTCTCAAGCAAAGAAGGATCTTCAGGATCATCCATCTCAGATTGAAGCTTCTTCCTTTGCGTTGATCATCGCTACACTGAAGTGAGCATCGAAGATCCGCCCTAGCACCTAGATTTTGATGAATGGCGCAGGAGAAAATTCGTGAGGTGTGTGTGGATGATCTAGAGGGCTTCAACATCGGATTCTTAGAGCAATGATCGTCGGCGTCCTGCGGCATACTTGAACACGTCAATTCTGAACAAGGTAAATGTTCTGTTTAATTTTCCATGCTCTGTTTAAACCTTGTGAGATCCTCAGAACAAGCCGGGACAAGATCACCGGAGTTGACAGGGTTATGTAACTCCGATGAAGTAGAAAATTTTAAATTCCTAGCCCACCGACTTCCACTGCGCAGTCCCGGTACCCAACATTCATCACCACTTATTTAACCAATTCTATATTTTTCTATAAAGATCATAATCTCATTCAAGCTATAATGCCCAAATATTTTTTGTAAGTGAAACTACCATTTCACAAAGATCTATCAAAAAACCTCTAAACCAAATTGAGTTAAATATCTATGTGGGAAATAAAAGAATAAGTTTAAAATCTCAATGTTTTCCATTGCGCTCACTTACTTCCATATGTGGGTGAATTGTTTTCCTTTACTTACACTAATCCAAATAATTTTCCACCATACAAAAGATATTTATACAATATAAAATAAGGCAATATCCATTGAACATAAAAAAACACCCACTAAATCTTTCATATTTGGTATCAATTATAATAATAAATTTAATAATGGGAATCTCCTTTCAATTACTTTAAGTCTCCTAAAAATGCAGATGATACCATTTTATTAAAACAAAAAAAACAAACCAATAAATCCCCATTAGATATTGTTTCTTATTTATCAAGTCAAGGTTATCATCCTATTATTTCAAGGTTTGATACCACTTGTAATTTTATATTAGAATTTTGTTTCACTTTATTACTAAACTAAGCATTATATCAATTTAATTACTCCAGAACCACTTGTAATTCCTAATAGTGCCTTGATACCACTTGAAATTTCATATTCTACAATATTATCCTCACATGGTTTAGAAAGGTCTTATAAATTTATAGTTACTTGAGATTTACTCACCCCATGGATTATATCCCACCATTAAAATTAAAACCACTTCAATTATAGTTATTATAATTAAATAAATGGGGAGATGGGAACTTTTGGATCATCCTCATACTAAGTATTGTGGTTGATCATAATGAACCAACCCTTTGCTTCCAATATGATTACAATCCTTCATTGTGGTTATCATTTGAGATATACTTATAATGTAAAAAATCCTTTCATATTTTCTTGTTTATCCTCTTTCTTCATTGGTTTATAATCTATTTTGTTATATTAATTCTAGTAATGCATATTTCCACTTTTGATTCTTATTTTTTAAAAAATTTATCCATGATTCCTTATACATGTGTTATCTATCCCATAATTATTTTTCTATTTAATTGAAGAATATTTTATAAAACCGCTAAGGCATGCCTCTTCTTTCAATTATTTGATAACCATCTAAATCACCGCATATTTATTCATCATCAGTCGGTCTTTTTTCAAACATTCATCCTTATATTGTTCAAAAATCACATATTTCTTCTTTATTATTAATACTTTTTTATTTTATCCATGAATGTTTCATCATTAACTTGAATAAAGGTACATCATTCACACTCTATTCCTCTATATTTTTAAAATATGTCAACACCATGACTCTATTTTTAAGAATAATGAATTTTTATTCAATTTGAATTATATTATATTTAATATATGAGTTTCGTATTTCCTCCTTGAATGTCCATCACTTATCATATGTTATTAAATCACCATATCTCAATGTATATCATAAATAAAACATATCCTAATAAAACTATACCTAATTCATAACTATCTAGTTTGACATGTTACAATAGAAAACCTTATATTATTGAGACCTTTGGCCTCCAAACGCACATCCACAGTGTATCCAATAGATCCAATGTAGTATCACTTCATTTCCACCTTCCTTTGAGGTATGTTTTCACTATTTTTAGCAAGAATATTCTATTTATTTATATATTCCATACCTTTAACTTTTCTAACATTACTAATAAATATTGTTATGGTAAGTATCTCCATTTTTTTCCTTTACTATAAAATAGTTCAGCTTATTCTCAATATCCAAAATTTTAAAAACCTTTTCCTTAAATTGAGAAACCATATCCTCCATTATATAATAAGACACCTTTCTTGATATTATCCTCTCTTAAATTTTTTTCTATAGAGGGATAAATTTATCTTTGAGTTCCTTCTTCTTAAACATTTGTTATTCAGATTCCACTATAGGTTCTCTGAGTAAATAACTTTACACTTTCATCATTTTACTCATCCTTACAAAGGATTATTTCAAAACAATATATCTTTTATTCAAATTCATATCCTCTAAAAATAACTCTACCATGAAAACATAATCTATTTCATCAAAGATTTACAATTGACCTGTTTTTTCATGTAAGGATTAAATCTCTCCATCGATATTATAAGAGTGTCCTCTAAATTTAAAACTAGATTTTGTTTAAAATTATTCTCTAAAATTATTACTTATTTACATATTTAAGGGGTGTATTTATGTTTCTCTTGATTTTTAAGAAATTTATAAAATGGCTTCAATTTAAAATAAATAAATGGAATCAATTTATTTCACCTCAATGGGAATATATTCCTTCTCAAGGTTCTTCATCCTTTTATTTTTATTCTTCTTGTTTAGTGACATGCAATAATTTTCTCTAGGTTTTTTCATAAAAATCATATCATTACCATATTTTTAATCGATCCTTCTAGAGGGAGTTAAAACACTTTATCATTTTATAAAATCATTATAAAAAAATTATAGAGTTTCCCACACAAAAAACATTTAATCCCATTGAATAGTCTTCTCAAATTAAATTTTATTCATGACACCGACCAATATTTTACTGACTTTAAATCATAACATCTTTCCTAATATTTTCTCAAATTTGTATCATAATGAATACTCCTTAGATAATCATTTATATGAGCCTATAGATAATAAATTGTCTCCTTTTTCAATCCACCAAAGTTAGTACCATCAAAAAAAGATGCCTCATGAGGGAATCCATTTTTACAAAGACTCTAATGATATATTTGATGGATTTAAGTCCAAGTAAAAATATTTAAACATAGATACTAATTATTAGGACCAAGAGGTTATGATTTTAGTACCAAGGATCCCTAAGAGGTGGTGAATTGGGGTGATGAAAAATTAAAACTCTATTCACTTAACCCTAACCCATTATAGAATCTTTATAAGACCCCATGATTCTACTATGAATTTTTCCTTTAAATAAATACTACGTTGAATAGTTTGTTTCATCTATTGGAGTTGGTTCCTTAAAACAAAATTATTTTTTACTTTATGATAACTTATATTCATATTTTTGAATATTAACAAATTCCTTATCACATTATTATTATTCTTGTGTAAGACATTGTATTTGATAATGTGCTAAGATTAGTTGTTTCATTAAATAGTCATAGCGGGTCCCTACTATGATGAGAACCCAGAAGTGATATAATATTATTCTTGAATATATTTTCTATAGAAGAATTATATAATTTGAGGGGAGAATGATATAGGATATCAAGGGTGGAGACTCATAGGACTTTGAGGCACCTTCTCATGGTATATTCTCTTGGTAATATCTGGGAGGATATTATAAGAACAAGACCCACCAGTAGGAAATCCGCATTTATAAGTGTCATTGGATGTTCCTATATACGGATGTGTATATTGGTCCTTAGACTTTAAGATTATTATTAATTATTAATATGACTTGTGAACTTAGATTTGTTGAAGAAAATCAAGAGAATATATGTTCCAGACGAGCTAGGGTATGTTGGGCGCGTCACAAGTAATATTGTACTAATGAATAATGTGAGAAAGGATATGTAACTTCTATTATTTAATGGAAGTTTATGTCTCAGGAACTTTTATGGAAATGATATAGCTTAAATAAATCCATTGATATGGTGTTCTATACAAAATTTAAATTTTCAAGAAGTCAAAGAAAGGGAAATCGAGCACATGCGTAGATGGGACTAGTATTCAACCCTCTTCATCAGAGATATCGAGACAAAGTGATTATATTACATGATAATAATTTTTATGAGGAGATATGTCATTTCAGTATATACTTATTTCTCTATGGTTGCCTTGTAATGTTGCTAGATACTAACCTTAGAATTTAGGTAGCTCTGCCAAATGCCACTAAAAAAGAGGCCTAGAGGGTCACACACTAAGTTTATCCAGTATCTCAGTTAAATAATATATATTCTGACACCAGTTATTCAAAAAAATATTTTGGGAGGAATATTTAAAAAATATTTATTTTCTATTTAGTGAATATAATATTTATATATTTATTGGAGAATAATTAATTGGTATTTATTTAATAAATAAAGAAACATTATTCAAGGCCCAATAAATATTATGGAGGGATTTCGGACTTAGTTTAAGGGTCTTGTGAGAAATAATCATATTGAATATTATTTTATTAAATAATTTTTAATTATAATTCCCAAGTAAAATCACATGTCAAGAAATAATAATATTATTATTATTAATTTACATGGGGTTTTTCTAAGATTAATAAAATAAATAACGGAACTTGTGCAATTCTGTTATTTTGACCCTAGCAATACAAATACCCAATTATGGTTATTTTTTCATGACTCTAGATAAGTAGATTTAGTTATGCACATTAATATTTGAGAATTCTCTCATGTATATAGAGCTCTATTCTCCAAGAATGTTCTCAAGAATGGAGAGAAATCTTCCTCCACCAGATAATGGAGAATGATTTTGAATCAGTTATCAAGAAGATCAAAGGCAGACAACGCAAGTGCAAGGATCATCCATGATAGCACCTGGATAATTTTTCAAAAATGACTGGAGATTCATGTAACATATGTGGATCATCGCTAGAGGAAATATATGTTTGTTTTCTACAATACAATGATGGTTCATTGTATATCTGTCTCTAGACACATCAAAAAAGAAAGAATTCCTTAGAGGTAATTCTTAATCAAATTAAATAAATTATAAATAATATTATTTGATCTTTTCTCTCGGTTCTAGTGAAATTATTCTTTTTCTATTTATTTGAATCAATTTTGTGGATCATGGTGTTCATCGTCATATAGATCTCTGATTGATATAGATTATGGAAAAAATTTAAGTTGGACATCGTCCCTCCCATGCTTCTGTTGCGTCCAGAATCTATATCATGCACAAAGATGAAGTAACCTAAACCATAATACATTTTATTAAGAGAAAATATTATAATGTGATATAAACATTAATAAATTATGAGAATAAAATATGAAACATCATTAATAAAATTAAAAGAGAAATAAAATCACAGGTAAATAAAAATACCATAGACATAAAATATTTATCCTCATGGTTTTCGATGAATATCACAACTCTGATTGTAACTCTAGAAATAAATAAAAATTATTAGAAATATAATATACATGTTGATAGAGGATTAAATGAATAGGATAAATGATTCTAAAAATTTGTGTAAAACTATATATAGGATTGAAATCTAAATGTTATATATGTAGTCATTGGAAATATGGCCATTGGAAATACAATAATTGGACATATGGTTGTTCGGTATGCATGTATCAAAATATATATATATTCAATTTGTGTAATTTTTAGTAACAAATTAAAAATAATATAATTAAAAATAAAAAATAATTATGAGGTGAAGTAAAAAAATAAAATATTTTATTAAAATATTTTATTATAAAAATATATATATTATGTGTTATATATTATTTTTATCATTATTATAAAGGAATGATTTGATTTATTTGTAAAATTTAAATTAATATTATAGTACCAATGTATTGATAAAATTTAAATTTATAGTATAAATAATTAATTTTTAGGGGATGTGATTAAAATCATTTCATGTTAAAACATGGAATATTTTTCAAATAAATATTTATAAATTGTTATCAAAATAAATTAAATTTTTTTATTTTTAATAATTAATATATTTTAACATTTCAATGAAAAAAATAATTAAAATTTATTTAATTACTAATTGATATGAAACATTTTTAAGAACACTTAATGTTTAAAAAGTTGATTTTCTATAAAAATAGTTTTTTCTATAATGTTAGTTTTTTAAAATTTATAAATTAAATTAGATTAAATAGATTCCAAATTTTTAAATGTCATTAAAAAATTAGGTAAGAATTTCAATTTTATTTTTTGGTTTAAAAATAAGTCACCGGGGTAACAATTGAGTTGCCACAATAAAGGTAAATTGAGGTAAAAAGGGTTAAAGTATGTGGTAAAAATTTAATCTTTCATGAATCTTTATCTATAAATTGTTTTTATTTGGATGTTATTGACTCATTTACATTATGTTTTCACTTTTTATCCACTTTATTATTAAAATTACAACCATATACATTAAATAAAGAGTATTTGAGGAAATGTCACACTAAACTCACTTATAAAAGGACTCATCTTCAACCCCTCCCACACCACTCTTTTAATGTTATTATCTATTTAACATAAAACCCTTTACCCTATATTAAATATTTATTATACTTTTTATAGTTTAGTTCCATGAAGTAATATTAAATCCTTCATTCTGAAGGAACCCATGTTGAGAAGGATCGAATTCATTAAAGTACTTAATTTTTCACCAAATTTTTCAATTAACTTCTCATATATAATATTTATAAATATAATACAACTATAATGATGTTATATTATAATTATTATGATTATGATAAAATTATATAACTATTATATAGCTCTAAACTCTTACAAATTTACTAGTATAACATGTTCGTGTTTGGGACAGTTCAAGCACCCACATGAATGATACTATACTAACATCATAATTTTCATCATGAATAATTATAAAGACATTAATGTTAGTAATATATGATATTAATGAGTAATTTAGTTCATGAATATAGTTATGGAAGTGTGAAAAAAAATGAATGGTCATTATAAAGAAACATGTTGTTATCATTAAATTACCTAAAAAATGATTTTCATGGTTTCCCTTCTCATAACCATAACCATACATTCCATAAAATGAACATGGTACTGCATTAATCATCAAAACTAATTATTAAGATTCCTTTAATAATATTATAATGATGAAATTTATATCAAAGAAGAAGGATCTATGTCTCCATTGTAAATATTTTATGAAATAATCAAAAGTAGTAACATCTTCTAATGAAAATAAACAATAAATAACTAATATATGTGTAATTAATTGTTATAATTGAAGAGTATAAATGGTAATATATATTAATAAGACTCTTAAATAAGTTATCAAAATGGTCATGTTTATTATACAAGAGGTTAAAGTGCATTTTTATAAGTTCAGAGTAAAGGTAAGGGTTTCTTTACCAATCTCATTTTTGTAATCAAGATTGTTTATGTTTAAAGTTCCATATAGGGAAATTATATGTCAATTCTCTCTAAAACCCATATATTTTTATATATTATGGTTATTAATAGGTTTTACATGTCTTCATGCCATTTAATCTCACTTAAGTTAAAAATTCAACCCAAAGGAAGTTTGTAAGTTGGGTCAACCTTATCTATTGTTTTAGGTCAGGAATATTTATCCTTTATGTCCATATTATCTATATAGTTTCATGGTTGTATTTATATATACTTATATGATTTTTTAAGGTTTTTTCCAATTTATTTTACTTTCTTTACAAAATTAATATTCTTTTAATGTTTTTTGTACAATTTTTGTCCACCAACATTGACTTTTATTACAAAAGTGTGAAAGCAATATCATTTTTAAATGTTTTCCATATGAATGAATTTTTCCACAATATTTATCAGTTTTATTTAAGAAATTTGTGATCCAAATTTTCATGGTTTTCCAAAATAAATTTTTTCCCCATATTTTTATAAATTATATTCTTTTAAAATTTATTTATTAAAATTTAATATATATTTCTTAAATTTTTCAAAACAATTTTATATCTCTCTTATAAATTTTTTTTTCATCTATTTCAATATCATTTAATGTTTCTTATATTTCACTGGGGATATACTCAAATTATACCATCCAAATTCTTTATTTGGATGGATTTTGATAATTTTTTTTGGATTTTTTTAGGAAACTCATATCTCTTTCATAGGGTAATTAAGCTATGATGAAATTAAGAATGTTTTTATGTTCATGTGGAACACAAATGTATAGTTTTTAATTATGGAGTGGGTGGGCCCAAAATTATATATCCCTCTAATGAATTAGTTCAATTTTATATCTCGTGATATTATTGGGAATGGAGAGTTAACATAAACCCCTAAGAGACCCTATACACTAAGTGACAGGTGGGTCCATTATAATATTCAAATGCATTGGGTAAAGCCTTATATCTCATTAGATGAAAAGTCAGGGATTAGGGATTGATACCAATACATTAAGGGGATTCACACACTATGTGATTAAGGTCTTGGTGGTATTCCTCAACATAAGGAATTATGTTTTATTTTTTGTGTATATGACACATTCTTATGCATTTTATGTTTTCATGGATCATGATGACTGAATAATGTTGTCATACTCCTATTAATCATATCTTATGTTATAACAAATGCCTCATTCAATTACCTGGAATATTTTATAAATGATTTATTAGGTATGATTATCTTATTTTATATCCATGCACAATGATTATGTTCTCATAACCCAAATGTTTATATTATGCACACTTATTATTTCTAATTGTTTCCTTTCTTGTTTAACCTTACTCATCATCTAAGATCACCCTTTATTATGTTTACAATTCCCTAGTTTAGGAATAATATTATTCATATAATATATCTATAAGGGTATCATTTGTAAATAATATTTGTGGGAGATGTTTAATAATGGTTTTAAAATAATTTAATTATGAATCTAGTCTCCAATGACACTAAACCTATAAGATTTTTGGTGTATTTTATTGTAATATATAATGGATATTCATATAAAATTATTTAATTTTCATGTATAATATAGTTGGGTTGTATCAATTGGAATCATACTGGGGTTTACTTATTTTTTGGGATTATGGTATGAATAATAAGAGGATAGAACCTATGATCAACCAAAATTGATATAGCATGAACCTAAAATTACCATGTTTAAACTAAAGGTTTCATTATTTAGGACAAATTAGAATTGATTTTATTTATCATTTTTTTCTTTGATTATTATTAGTTTATGATCATTCTAACATTTTTTATTTTATTCAATGGATTGAACCGGGAATAATCGAATGAAAAATGAGTGATATAGGAAATTTAATGATTTCCCAAATGATAAACCAAATGGGATGGGATATTGAGTGAAAATCCCATAGCCATACTCACCCAACCCTCTCAATATATGAATAACAATAAAAATCATTCCAAAATTTCTAATTTCACAAGGAAGGAATAACTTTTTATTGTTTCCTTCATGTGGAAACATCCACCCTCCTTTAGTGGGTCTTATAACCCACTCAATATTTAGAAATATATAGAAAATATATTTTCCATTCTCAAGTACTCAAAAAATTAATTTTTTTTTATTTTTTTATTATTTAGAAGGTGAATCTGTTTAATAGTGTAATTTCATTAAGAATATCAGGAAAGAGGAAAAGATTTACTCTATATAATGGATGGATTTTAAGAATGTATTATTAAATAAATACTATCCTAAAACTCTTCACCCTAAAATGGAGAGGGAATTCTTGAATCTGAAACAAAAAGAGGATGAATGCATGGGTACCTATCAGGAAAAATATACAATACTTGCAAGGTATTATTTTGATTTTATCATTGACCTTAAAAGTAAAATCCAAAATTTTATTAGTTTATTAAATCCAATTCTCTAAAAGGTGTTATATATAAGGGAATTTGGTATCTATGAATAAATTATTCAATGAACTATAAAGGTATAAATAGAGATTGGAGACTCCCATTATTCTTTCATTTTTATGGATAGTAAGAGAGAAAATGAGTTTAAATGAAACTAAAATGATAAAACCCATAGAGAAAATAAAATTAATCTTCATATATGATGAATATAAGGGAAGAAGAAAGGGGAATTTTCTCAAAGGGATAAGTAAATACTTCAAGTATGGAAAATAATTACATAAATTATATGAATTCCAAAGAGATATAAAGAGTCCAACAAATGAAATGGATTAAAAGAAATATTAACGTAATTCACCACCCATACTTCAATGCTTTTATTTTAAGGAGTGTGGAAATTAAACAAATCAATGCACTAATTCAAGGTTTAATGATGAAAATTAAATTCAAAAACCTCAAAACTCAAGGGAGAGATTTAAAACCAGAGTAATCGCAACATTTGAAGTGGATCATGAAAACAAAGTGGAGAAAGGTACACTTAGCATCAAATTTAGAAATATACCTATATTATTTGATTCTAGATCTAATATTGCACTCGTATCTAGTAATTTTTATTATAACATCAAATCACTATCCCAATGGATATACATCAAATTATCAATGAAAACCCCTAGAGGTATGATGATTGCATCCCAAACTTATAAATAATCTTTGATATAACTTTTACAGAATTTTCTTCCTAAAAATATTATTATTATCCCTTTAGTGAAATTTAATGTCATCTTTGGTAATGATTTTCACTCAATACTTAGATACTGTATTAATTTTCAGTATAGAGAAGTCATATTTTATATCCTGAATCGACATATGATCATCCATTGATTCAAGGAGGACTGTCATATATCTATAGAATTTACATCCATTATATGGGTCTCAATACCCAATTATGGTGATTATTTAGCTCAAATGGTTGGATAGAAACTCAATATAGAGAATATTCTATTTGTTAAATAATAATTTGTTATTTTTTCTAAATAGTTTTCTAGTCATTACCAAAATCATCAGGTTTATTTTCTATAGAACTCATACCTATTGTTATTCCTTTATCAAAGACTAATTATATAATTTCCCCAATTGAATTATAATAATTAAAGAATAAAATATAAAAAAATCTAGAAAAGGTTTTTATAAACCCAAGTACTTCACTATGCGGTGCACCAATACTTTTTGGTAAGAAGATATGTGAAATAATGCATCTATGCATTTATTATCATGAACTTAAAAAATTACGAAAAATAAAAAGTTCCCTCTACCCTATATTAATGACTTGTTTGATAATATATAAGGTGATTAATACTTATCGAAGATTGAACTTTGATATTTATATCATTAATTAAGGGTAAAATAGAGTATATACCCAAAACATCCTTATGTAAATAATATGGGCACTATGAATTCAAAGTTATTTCATTCAGACTCACAAATTCCCCAACTATCTTAAGGGATATTATGAATAGAGTCCGGAGATATTTACTTAAAAAATTGTACTCTTTAAAGATGACATTCTCATATATTCATAGATAAAGGAAGAGCATAAAGATCATTTTGGTATCAAGCTAATGAACTTGATAAAGGAGAAACTATATTAAAAATTTAGAAATTGTGAACTCTGGCAATAGAAAGTATCATTATTGGGTTATGTAATTTCAAGATATGATAAATATGTGGATTTATCAAATATATTATTGATTAAAAAATGAACTATACCAACCACTGTAACAAAGATCTTGTTTTATTAGATTGGTGGGTTACTATTAATGTTTTGTGATAAATTTATTATGAATTTCAAATCTAATAACCAATTTATCATAGAAGGGATTCATGTTATTATGGATATATGAATGAAATAAAAATTTCAAGGAGATTAAGATAAGGTTATTCATTGAAACTATAATAACCCAAACCTAGAGTGGATGAGATTTTTGTAATATATGGTGATGCATCAAAGAAGGTATTGGGTTGGTCTTTATATAGAATGACATGGTGGTATCATGTATCTCACATAAATTAAATATTCATGAGAAAAATTACCTTACATGTGATTTGGAGATATTAGCAGTAATATTTTCGTTGAAAATATTGAGCCATTGTATATATAGTAAAAATTGTGAAATATATACTAATAAAAAGATCTTAAAGTATATATTCACATAGAAGGAGTTGAACATGTTTCAAAGGAGATACAAATATTTGATTTAGGATGCTAACTACTTGATACATTTCCACCTAGGGAAGCTAAAAAATGTGGTTGATTATCTATGTAGAATATATCATACAACCTTATCTATGATGATGATTTAAAGAGACCCAATACTCATTGATTTATAAAGTAAGAACATTGAAAACATAAGGGGATGTGATAAATCCTATCTTTTCTAAATGACTACTCAAACATCCATCTATTTAAAGATCAAGGATGCATGGAAGGAGGATATGGTTCTATAAACTAAAATAGGCAATATTATAGAATTTAATTTTTATATTGATGTAATTATATGATTCGTGTAACAAATATGAGTTCCATAAATAATAAAATTAAATAAAAAGTAATTGGATGATGTATATAGCTCATCATTCTCTATCCATCTTGTAAGAATAGAGATATATGGACATATCAAGGATCAGTTCTGGTGGGAAAACAAGAAGATAGATATTTAATGTTATGTAACTCTATTCTTGGAATTCTAGTAAGTTAAATAGAAATGAAAAAAGTTTAAGGGGATGATCAAACCATTACTTATATTGATATGGAAATGGTATAACATCATAATAGATTTCATTTTAGTACTTCCCAGTACTTCTAGAGGAAATAATTCTATTTTGGTTATAGTTTATTACCTTATGAATTCATCACATTTCATTATTATTATAGAGTATTTCTTGCTTGATCAACATTCCATAATATACATAAAGAAATTTGGAAGGTTTTATGGAGTGACAATCTCAATTTAATCTGATTTAGATCGGTGTTTTACCTTGAAATTCTATAGATTTCATCAATAATCATTGGATACATATATGAGATTCAACACTAATTATCATCTTTAGACTAATTTTTAACCTAAAAGAACCATTCAAACTCTATAAGATATGTTGAGATGTTGGTAAATGGATTTCAAAGGAGTTTGGGATCAACACCTTCACCAATAATATTGTTAATATAATAACAATTTTCATTCTATAATTCATATGGAACCATATGAGTATTTACATGGAAATAGGTGCAAAACTCCAACATGTTAGGATAAAGGCAGAGAGCATAAGATGTTGGGAACAAATATTTCTCAAGAAATGTTAGAGAATATTAAAATGATTTATTGACATGTTAAAACAACAAAAAATCAATATAATTGCTATGTTAAAAATCAAGAATGATATTTTGAGTTTGGAATTATAGACATGGTATAGAAACCCATATTTTCATATATTATTTTTTAATATAATTCATTGATAAAATATTATATTAAAACTTCCCTGGATATTTTTAGGTTTAGTGTCTTAAAAACTAGGCACATAATATATGAAGTGAATAAGGAAAAAATAAACAGGAAATTTATTTAATAATATTAGAAGATTCATTTATTATTATATCTTAGGTCACCCCATTGTTATTAATTTTCTAGGGACATACATCAGTGGAAAAGGGTGATCATAAATCCTGGTAAGGTATAAAAAATGAAATATAACATGAGTGGTAATCATGGATAAAACATGAGGTATAGCATAATAGAATAATTCTAATAATATGATACATAACATGTAAATTTTGATACAATATAAAAATAATACATTCATAAGTATATCACTAAGGTTCAACACCAAGGTGTCATAAAACATTTTACCAAGGTTATTCACCAAGGTATCATAAAACATATCATCTCTATAGATTAATTATTTACCCAATGAATTGGATAACTATCAATGAACACCCTTAATATGTATTAATTAAAGTGTTCCATATGTATCAAATATCATAACAAATCATTTCATCAATAACCCATAGAGAATAAATAATGGGTTTCATATAAAATCAATAAGTATATAAGTATTTAAAGACATGAACGTTTAATCATTATTAATAATACAATAATAGAATGTGGGTTTTATAAATGTAAATAACCAATCAATAAAGTATAATTAAATATATATTAATACCATAGAATAATTTTTTTGTGTATTCAAAATATAAAAAGGGAGTCACGTGATATTAAAGGATGATTTTAGCAACATAGTGGGTATACAAAATGGTTTATGGAATGGAATTAATGAGAGAGAATAGAATTCTATCATTGATATAACAACATTTAGATATTAATGTAATTATAATAAGTACATGATAACATAATAACATTGTAATTGTAGAACTAACTACAAATTAAGTTCTTAGATAAAAAGGGAGAGGAAGAGAATCCCTTACCTTCAATATAGATTCCAAAACATAGATGTGTGATTCCTTTAGATCTTGAGAGACTCAAAAAAGGATTAGTGAAAGAATAATAGAGGGATTAATGTGATAAAGATCTTGGGAGTGAATTACATGGGTTGGATAGGTTTTCATTTATATCAATGTAAGGAGAATTGTTTATTATTTTTCAAGTATAGCCTTTGGAATTCTAGGTTTTGAAAAATAAATTTTTCATGGGATTCCAATGGTTTTGGCTCATGGTTTATGAAATAACAAGGGTTTATTGACATATCTAAGTTTGATGAATGAATGTTTACACCAAAATTTACCCACTAGTATAAGCAGTTGTTGAAGTACAAGTAGGGATCGAATCCATAAGGACCTAAGAAGAAACCTAGAGACGCTTAGATTTGATGGAGAGTTGGCTATGAAGTTTCTAACTATAGTGTTTTCTGTAATTGTGAAACTAAAATAATAATTTTAAAAAGATAATTTTTTTAAAATTTATGATTGAAACACCGAATTATTTTAATGTAAATAATTAATGGAGATGGGTTGATCTAAGGTTGTTGTTAGGGATAAAATAGATGTAATTGTTTTTCTTTGGATTTTCTATTCACTAGATTAAGAAGAATCCAATCAATCAAATAACTTCCCAATATAATTCTTAGATTTAATCCATACACAATTTCAAGTCTAATCATATATTAAATTAGAGGGTCAATTTCATGATCACTCTAAGGAATTGGATTGTACTAGTACTCAAAATGTGTCATCATTAAAGTTGGTGAAGAAAAAGAAGAAAATAAGTCAAATAATAGAACTCTCAAACCATAAAACTAATTTAATCATTTATTAACAAAAAATAACATCCAATACACACATTAAAAACTACCCATAATCAAACCACAGAATTTTTATATATGAATTGATATAATTATCTTAATTTAAGGTGGAATTCGACTTATAAATGTTGTATTGAAGAAGAAAAACAAAGACATAAAGATCACTCCACCATTGTGTGAAGAATCTCACAAAAGATATTGTTAATTGATTCAATTACTTCGGTAATGGTATAAAAACGATATTAATAAGAATAAAAAAGTTCATAATAAGAACTTTTATAAATAAACTAAGGTGAACGAAAAAACTTTCATGAGAAAAATTGACAATGTGATTACAAAATAAAAGTGTAAAATTATAATTGAAAGAATAAAACATGCACCTTAAATATATTCACCACAATATCCTTAAATAAGAAATAATTGAGTCTTGGGTATACTCCTAATCAATGAATTTCCTCTAATTCAATTAGGACAGTAAAAGGTAGGAGAGAAATCAAATGAAATTAGACTTTTCAACATTTTCAACAAAAATATGACCAGATTCATCCCCTTTTAGACATTTGAATTTGACATTGAAAATTAAAAAATATTGATGGGTATTAGAAGGAAAATATGATCTATCATATTTATTATAATATCTATCAAAATTTCATTCCAATTGGATCATCCAATCATACGATATGATGAAATTGGTGGGATGACTTTTTGGGCCTTCCAATCTGGCCCACAGATTAAATGTCAACATTAAATCCCTAGATATCCTTGAAAATTCATAATTAGGTCTACCCATAATTTAATGAAATTATCCCCATAATTTTATATATATAAAGTTAAAAAAATTTCTTCATGGGGCTTGATTTTTTGGCTCCACATTTACTTGATGAGCTTAAGGCCCATTATGCTTTGTCTATAAATTTCTGCATTCATATCCAAAAATCCTCACCTTCCCTTGTGATTAATACATTGATCCTGAATGATAAAATTTTCCAAAAAGTGATAAATAATATTGCAAAATTTCATGTCCATATAATCAAAATAATAAATTCCACAGGCATATGATTAATTATCCCAAATTGACACTTTAAACATGAATTGTACAATGATGTGAAATGAAGAAAATTTTATGAAATGCAGTAAATTGGTGTTTATAGATAATGAAACAAGTCAATATTAAGATATAAACAATTAATATTAACCTATTTAAATGTCTAATCACACCCCCAACTTGAGTTTTGCTAATACTGAGCAAAAATTATCTCAAAAATATGAAATTGAATTCCCTTTTATAAAAACATTTGATATATAATGCTCACCAAAAGACATCATACCAAACAATCATGAAAACCTTAAAAATAATTTCACACAAGCTAAGTTCACAAGAATCTTTAAATTCCAATCCCAATTTCATTCCTTTCGTTAAATTCATCATCACATTTAATCCAATTTCAATTAAGTATTATGATGTGTTGTGCATCATAAAAGACATGTGGATAATTTTATTATTCAAGCGGGGAAATGAAATATTTTTGTGGGATTAACTTTAAACCTTAATATGAGTATCCAATTTTATTTATTTTTCATTTTCTTAATGTTTTTTTATTTTTCTTAAACCACAGTATAGATGAAATGACCAACTCTGGGAAAGACAACTATGGAGTCACTATCCTAAAGTGTCGAACTCCACACATATTTTCAATTCCATGCTCTAAAATAGAGATGTAGAGCCTAAATATGGTCCAGAAAACTACGGATTCAGGATTTCCAAGTGTCAAACAACACACATTTCGACAAAAAATTCCTTATGCGATCATTATTTTCAATTTTTTGGATACTAAAATTAAACTAATAGTGACCCCAAACCCCGTGATATGATGAAAAGGACCTAAAACTCAAATTTACACCAAAAATACAATGGATGTACATTGTGTCATTTTGATTAAGAGGATGAAGATGTAGACATTGAAAAAATCACATCGGACAACTGCATTTTCCAAAAACTATGCTCATAAACATAAACGTTCATTAAAATCATAATCAAGGCATTCAAAATCATTTTACATCCAGTTTTCATTTTTCACAATGTACATTAATTCGTGTAAGGATAATTAATTTATTTTTTCATTAAATTTAATTTTTATCATAAAATCCCTTTTTTCTTCAAAAATATCAGATTTTCACTCCCCCAAAATTTGAATGAAAATACCCTCAGTTTTTAAAGAGAAGATAATAGAGAGAGAGAAATTGGAATTGAAAATGGGGGAAGGTGATTTGAAATAAAATCATGGAATAAAATCACTTGGTTAAATTTTGAAGAGCCTTCAATAAGAAATTGATTAGATCACATTGTAAACCCCAAGGGGGTTATCTTCACACAAAAAAAATAACAAAAAACACAAAAAATAAATTAAAATCAATTTAGAATCCAGGGTGCCTCCCAAAAAGTGTTTATTTTAAATTTCTTAGCACGAATTGTAGCCCCAACATAACCAATACCAACTTTAAACATTTCCAGGACCACATTTTTTTACACTTATTCAATATTGAGATTTATTTTTTTATAATTTATTTCATGTACAATCCTATGTTCTGAAAGGAATGGGAAAATATATGGAATATTAGAAATGGTTGATCCAGTTGCTTCAGTATTCTTTCCTACGACATCATTGATTATTCCTACTTTATTGGTTTCAAGAAAGAATGGATTCCAACTGAAAGGTCATGGTTATGAACTATTAAGGGATACTTGAGTGGGGATAGAAGGATAATAATTTTGAGCTTGGGTTGGATAGGATATTCAAACACAGGTTGGGACTTTGAATCGAACTCAGTTTCATTTTCAAAATTTATCAATAGAACTGGTTTCTTTTGAACAAAATATTCAACCAAAAAATTGGATAGATCAGTTTCACGAAAGGGTATAGACTCTAAGTTTGTGATTTCTTTCCAATGGTCCAATGATCAGTTTATTCTGAAAATTTATCAATGGATTTATACTCAGGAAACTCAATCCATGATGTCAAATTTTCCTCTGTTGAATCCAAAAAATTGATATCCTTCTGATTTAAATACCCTTCAACAATTCCTTGATCCTCTTTAGCTATCCCAAATCCTAAGGCTTTTTCTTAATTAAATGCATGAGGGATTTCTGTGTAACAATATTATTCTATTAATGATGTGTAATGGATAACCTATGTAGGCATGGGTTCTATAATTATTTTAATGAATTGTATTTATACTCTCAAGGATGAAACTTCCAAATTTATTTTATCCATTTGTCCACAAAATTTTTCAAGAAGTTGTTGTTTATTAGGATGTATAGGAGTTTAAACATCATGTAAATCCCTAAAATTTATCTATTCAACCATACTTTAGAGTATTGGAAATTTGTCCTTTAAACATCCATCATCTCATTAATTGTACATATGACCAGGTGTTGGGTATTCATTCACGGTTTTATCTGAGAAATTACAAAATTTAACGGCTTACCAATATTTATTTCTCATTATATTATAGAGTGGGTTTATGATGGGTAATATTCTATATATTCTAATGGAGTAGACTAAAATTGGTATTTGGTATTTTCTTGATAGGCACAAAAAAGGGGAAATGAGAAGAAAAATTGGGGTGAGAAAAGATAATTTCAGGTGAGAAAAGAAAGTGAGTATCTCTGATAATTACTTAGGTCCCTAGAAACTGTGATAAAATTTGGTTGTTCCCAAATTTAACCTATTGGTATATGTGATCATTGAATAAAATTTAGAGATATAATCCATAGGGATCGACGAAGAAACCTAGAGACACTTATATTTATTGGAGGATTGGCTATGAAGTTTCCAACTGTGGTGTTGTTTTTAATTGTCAAACTAAAATACTAATGTTCATAAGAAAATTGTTTTTAAATTTTTGAATGAAACACCTAATTATTTGAATGTAAATAATTAATTGATAGGGGCTGATCCTAGTTTTTTGTTAGGGCTATAATCGATGTAATTGTTTTTCTTTGTATTTTATGTTCACTAATTCAAGAGGTATCCAATCAATGAGATAAATCCCCAAAATAGTTCTCTCATTTAATCCACAAAAAAATTAAAGTATAATCACCAATTAACTTAGAGTATAAATTTCATTATCACTCCAAGTAACTGGATCATACTAGCACTCAAAATGTTTTGATGTTAATGTTTGTAAAGACAAACAAGAAAATAAGTCAAAGAATAGAGCTCTTAACCCATAGAACTAATTTAATAATTTAATAAAATAAAATAACATCCAATCCACACACAATAAACTCCCTATAATCAAACCACAAAATTTTTATCATTAAATGGAGTAAATTATCTTAATAAAAGGTGGAAGTCAACTTATAAAGGATGAATTCAAGAAGAAGAAGAAAAAAACATAAAGATCTCTCCACCGTTGTGTGAAGAATCTCATAAAATATGTTGTGAATATCTTCACTCTATAATTAAATAGTAAAAATTTTATATGAATAAGAATATAAAAATGTAATAATAAGAACTTGTATTAATAAACAAAGGTGAAAAAAAACTTACATGAGAATAATTGATGATGCAATTACAAAATGAAAGCATAAAATTACAATTGAAAGAATAAAACATTAACCATCAATCACTTCACTATAAAATAATTAAATACATCATATTTTATCCTTATTTAGACCCCTAATAAATAAATTCTATAAAATTTTATTATTATAATAAATGGTGGGAGAGAAATCAAAGGAAATTGGACTTTTCAACTTTGACAAAAAAAATAGAACTAGATTCATCCCCTTTTGGACATTTGAATTTGACATTGAAGATGGAAAATATTGGGGTTCATAGAATGGAAATATTATATTCCATTTTTAATCTAATATATATAAAAATTCCTTTCCAATTTGACCGTCCATTCATAAGATATGATTAAATTAGTGGGATGACTTTCTAGGCCTTCAAATAAGGACCACAAATTAAATGTCAACTTCGTCTCCCTGGATCTCCTCAAAAACTTCAGAATTATCTCTATAAATGGTTTAATGAAATGATACAAATAATTTTCTCTATATATAGTTAAAATTTTATCTTCATTGGGATTGATTTATGGGATTCACAATTACTTGATGGGCCTAAGGCCCGTTATGCTTCGTTCATAAATTTCTCCATTCATTGTCAAAAATATCCACCTTCCCTTATGATTAAAAAATTTATCCTAAAAGATAAAATGTTCCAAAAAAGTGATAAATAATATTCAAAAATATAAAATTCATATAATAAAAATAATTAATTCCATAAGCATATGATTAATTGGTCCGAAATTTATACTTTAAAGATGAATTACACAAAGATGTGAAATAAAGATCCATTTATGAAATGCACTAAAATTGGTGTTGATGGAAATTGAAAAAAATCAATATTAAGATATAAAAAATTAATATTATCCTATTTAAGAATATAATAACTGAAAATAAAATTACTATTTTTAATGGGATAATTATTTTTTCATAAAATAATGTTATGAAAGGCATAATTTCCACTATAGACATTGTAAAGTTGTTTACAGATTTAGAAATTAGTTTCAATTAATTAAAATTAATTATAATAATAAAATAAATTATTTTCAATTATGGATTCACTTATTTTAATTATTAAATATTTATGATGTCAAAAAACATACCAAAAACACAAAATAATATTTTTACTATTCACTAAAAAATAATGTATTTTAGAAAATTCTTTAAATTTTACCCTAACTTGATTTTGACATGATTATTTCAAAAATAATTCTTATTTTATGAAAATAAATTCTTAAATTTGAGAAATAATTAATTTAAATAAAAATTAAGTAATTTTTATAAAATACCATTTTTAAAAGGAAACATGTTATTTATTTACTTAGGATTTTGAAATTTTTTAATATCATACGTATTAGTTCAGGAAGAGTATATGGAAATATAATAACATATATAAAATATAATTATAATAATTTTCAATTTACTTTTAAACTAGTATTTTTACTATTCTATTGGATTTTATTACTATTCCAATGGTTATATAATGGCCACAGTGTAACAGTTAGATAATAGTCAGATCCTAACAGTCACATTTCTATTTAAACTCTATATATTCTCCACCATTATCATACCTCAAAATTCAATAATTCACAATGGTTATATACTTATTTTGATAATTTCTATCATATTCCTATAGTTTATTTTTCTTTTTATAGTCATCAGGTTAGGAGTGATCTTCAAGGGAGAATTTGGGCCTATGGAGTTTCACATAGTGTGTGCATTATTATTTTTTATTTATCTCCTTATACTATTCTTTTATGTTATAGTCAATGTGATTTCATTTTTTGTAATGTTTCTATGAATTGTAATAGTATTTCTATGTTCTCATAATAAAATATTCATTGTAAAATAATAGTTTTTCTATTAAAAACATAAATTAATTTTAGAGTATTTACCCAAGTTATTCCTTAAAGTATCACCATGGAAGAGGGTTACGAAATGTGGGAAGAAGGTAAAATTAATCCCTGGATAAATCGACCACTTTGAAATCCTAGATCATGTGGCGGTGGTTACTTATCACTTTCACTTCCACCAAGCATATTCCAAGTGCATGATGGGTTCCATGTATCACTTTTGAATAAGTATATACCAAACTCTTCACATGTAATGGACTTATATGCAGTATAATAGTACAATGCCTCTCTTATGAGGAGAAACTGGTTAAAATCTTATATCATAGAGATAAAGTACTATGAAAAAATATCACCCACCTGGTTAAAGTTATATAAATGAATCATAAGTTTAAGAGAGATACATGGGAACTCAGAGATATAGTGAGGTATAAGTAACCTCATCTAGTTTTATCATAGTAACCAAATTTCAAGGTTGAAATTATTTTAAGGGTGAAGATTGTAACACCCCATGATTTTACTATGATTTTTCCTTTAAATAAATATTTTATTGACTAGATTGTTTCACATGAAACATGAAACTAAAATTAATCAAAATACATTTTATTGAGATAAAATATTAAAATCAGATATATAAATTAATACATATTGAGAATATAGTATAAACCATCATTAAAAATTTTAAATAGGAATAAAACAATAAGTAAATAAAAATACCGCGAACATAAAATGTTTCTCCTCATAGTTTTCCATGAATATTATTACCCTGATTGAAACTATGGAAATAAGGGAAAAAATTAAAAATATAATACTTATGCTTGGAGATAAGTAAATGAATAGGTTTAATTATAATAATAATGAATATATGGAAATATATTAGAATGAAATCTGACTATTATACAAATGGACATTTGAAATATTATCATTGAAAAATATGGTCATTGGATATATGTTCATTGGGTATGAATATATCAAATAGATATATTTAAGTTGTGTAATTTTTACTATCAACTTGAAAATAATATAATTTAAAAATAAAACATAATTTTGGAATGAAATAAAAAAATAATATTTAATTAAAATATTTTATTATAAAAATATATTTTTATATGTTACATATTATTATTAAGGAAGTATTTTATATATTTATAAAATTTAAAGGAAGATTATAATAGCTACGTATTGATAAAAAATTTTGTTTAGAAGATTAATAATTAATTTTAAGGGATGTAATTAAAATTATGTAATGATAAAATGGGATATTTTTCAAAGAATTATTTTAAAGTATTGTCCTTAAAAAATTAAATAGATAACTTAATTATGAATATAATGTAATTATTCAATGAATAAATAAATTAATTAACAATTATTTAATTATTAATTGATATGAAATAATATTAACAACACTTACTTTTTAAAAATTCATTTTTCTTTAAAAATGATTTTTTCTATATATATTATGTTTTAAATTATGTTTTAAATTAAAATAAAATTTTCTCATATTAATTAATTTAATTAGACTAAATTTATTCCAAATTTTTTTCATCACATTGAAATTAGGAAACAATTTAAATTTAATTTTTAGGCATAAAAAAAATAAGTTTTCGTGGTAAAATATGAGTTACCATGGTAAAGGTAGAATGAGTTAAAAGGTTTAAAGTAAGTGTTAATGACTTAAAATATCATGAAACCTTATCTAAAAAAATTTTTTGATTGGATTTATAACCCATAACCTTTATTTTCCCACTTTTTATCCACCTACCTTTTAAAATGACAACCGTATACATTAATGTAAGATTATTTGAGGAAATGCCACTCCAAACTCACCTATAAAAGAATACCTTCTCTACCCCTCCCAAACCACTATTTTTTATAAGATATATTTTTAATATCTACCCATTTAGCCTCCCATAGGTTCTTATTATACGTTTTTTACCTTCTAGTTCCTGGAAGTAATCTTAAATCCTTCATTCTGAAGGAACCTGGGCCAAGAAGGAGAAAATTCATCAAAGTGAGTACCCAGTTATTCCCCATATTTTTTAATGAATTATCATATCCAATATTTATAAATCTCATAATAAATAGTAATGATGCTATATTAACATCATTATTATTATACTAAAATGATGTTGTTATTATATAACTCTAAACTCTTATTCGTTCACTAGTAAATCATGTTCTTATTAGGGTTAATTCAAACACCCACATGAAAAATGCTACACCGACATCATAATTTTCATCAGGAATAAGTATAAAGACATTAATAATGGTAATATATGATATTAATAAGTAATATATTTCATTAATTTTATTTTTTATGTGCTACAAAAAAATTAATAATCATTATAAAGTAACTTGGTGATATCGGTAAATTACCTAAAAAATGATCGTTGCGGATTCCATTCTCAAGAATCATACTGGTGCTTTATATCAAATGAACATGGGGTTGAATAAATCATTGTAACACAATTATTTCACTAACATTAATAATCTTGGAATGATTAACATTGTATTAAATAACTAGTATCGATATCTCCATTACAAAAAATGTAAGAAAAAATACAAATTAAAACATATGGTGATGAAAATAAACAATAACTACCTAATATATGTATAAGTGATTATTTTATTTGAAGAGTATAAATGGAAATGTATGTCAATAAGGTTATTAAATAATTTATTAATATATTTATGTTTATTATATATGAGGTTAAAGTGCATCCATTGAATTCAAGAGAAAAGGTAAGGATTTCATTACCAATCTCATTTTGGAATTGAGATTACTTATATTTGAATTTAAATATGAGTAAATTATATGTTAATTATATATATAAACCATATATTTATTATATTATAGTTATTAATGGGTTTTACATGTATTAATACCATTTCACCTACCTTTGGTTCAAAATTCAACTGAAATGATTTTTGTAAGTGGAGTCAACCTTATCTTTTCTTTTAAATTGAGAATATTTATACACTATATATATATATATATATTATTTGTATGTACTTATCTATAATTATATTATTTATTAAGTTATTTTTTAATTTACTTTAATTTTTTACAAAATGAATCTTTGTTTAATGTTTCTGGTATGATTGTTTTATGCTGGCTTTGACCTTCTTTATAAAAGTTTAAAGGGAATATACATTTTAAAATTTTTCTATAGAGACACATTTTCCTTCCATATTTATCTATATTATTTAAAAAATCCTCTATAATTTTTCATGGTTTTCCAAAATAATTTTTGTTCCCTTTTTTATAAATAATTTTCTTTTATAAAAAAAATTAAAATTAAAAGATATTTCTTCTTATTTTCCAAATTTATTTTATATTTATTTTATAAAAGTGTTTATTATATATGAAAATATTATGTTATATTTCTTATTATTCACTGGTTATATGATCTAATGATACAATACACCTTATTTATCTGTATTTTTTTTATAATGTCGTATTGAATTTTTCATAAAACTTATTTTATTTTCATGGATTAATTAATCTATGAACGAATTTTCAATTTTTTCATGTTCATGTGGAACACAAAAGTATGGTTTTTCATTATGTAATTATTGGGTCTATAATTATATAACCCTCTAATGTATTAGTTAAACTTTATATCTAATGATATTCTTGGGAATGGGGAATTAATCCAAACCCCTAAGGAACTCTAACTAATAAGTGATAGGTGGGTCTATTATAGCCCACCAATAGATTATGTAAAGCCTTATATCTTGTGAGATAACATTTAAAGGATTTAATAATGAAACCAATCCATTATGTTACTCTTTCCCCAATGTGATAAAGGTCTTGGAAATGATCCTTGACCTAAGTAGTGATTTTTTATGTTTATGTATATGTCACATTATTATTCCTATGTTATTTTTCCATGGATCATGATTATTGAATTATGTTTCCAAACTTCTTATAAATAATTTATTATGTTATTACAAAATATTTATTCCATGAACCATGATTTATGATCTATGATTTATTAGGTATGATTATCTTATGTGATATCCATGCGTTATGATTATTCTATCATACCCACAAGTTTATCTGATTATTATTTATAATAACCAATTATTTCATCTTATGTTTAACATTAAAAAGAATCTAATATAACTCTTCATTATGATTCCATTTCCATAGGTTATGATAAATATTATAATGAATAATATGTATATAATGATATCATTTGTAAAGAATATTTGTTGTAGATGTTAAAGAATGGTTGTAAAATAAGTTGATTATGTATCTAGTCTACAAAGACACTAAACCTATAGGTTATAGGGTTTGTTTTATTTTGATATGTAATATATATTCCTATAAAATGATGTAATATTGATTAATTATGTTCTATAGTCATCTCTTATCATGTTATCAGGAATTTTATTCAATCTATCACTCCTTCGATTAAACTCGCACTAAATATCAAAAACATATATCGAAATTAAAACACAATCTGACACATCAATTTTACTTAGTATCCTGTATTCAGATACATCCAAAGAGAATATACATGGTGATATGTTTTTGTACCAAAATAAACTATAAACTCATATATTGTTGGATACAATGATTTAGTAAGGTTCACTTATCACTAAGACTCTCTGCCTCTATAAGAATTTTTCGGTTAGGTGAACTACCACCCAAGGGTCACTCCTCACAAAGTATTACTACCTTTATAAGTATGTCTAGGGTAGTTACACTACCACCCAAGGTTCACTCACTTTTCCTCTTATTCTGTGAACTGCTTTAAGGAATTTCTTCCTTAGTTCATCAAATTTAGGTTCTCTTTAATCAGTATAAGAAACCAATCTTCTTTGGATCATATAATTCTAGAATCAATGTTCCATTGATTTCCACCTTTTTTCCTTTATACCTAAAACCAGGTATGTTCAAATCCATGATTTCTAGGTTGAACCATTTCACTCTAAATCAATCTTCATAGTAACATCTACCTCTAATTAATCAAATGATATCAATTATTTCTAAAAGTAATTTCCTTTGAATTGTAGTTTGTTCCTCACTTTAAATAAGATGAATAAATAAATGTAATTACATGAATCATAATCCTTATTTACAATAAAATATATGTTTCTATAAATTATATATCAATGGTTCTCTCTTAATTTTAAAAATAGATCTATAATTTTTATTCTCTATCCCTTTTAGTTCTTCCATGGTGGAATTTATGAAGACTTTTAAAACCTCAAGACCTTTATTCAAATGTTGATATATATCCATGTTATCTACACCATCCATGATCATTCCATGTATCCAACATGTTTTAATGTGGCAAAAAATTTCCAACCACATTAATCCATCTCCTCAAAATTTGATCCATATCATTACATGTATTCAAGACATTCAAGTCTACAAGTTATCCAAATTTCACCATTATTGCAGTGTAATGATTACCAAAGCTGAAAAATTCTATTTTATTACCATATTAAATAAAAATCCATTTTATAATGTCTCGTTTATTACCATGAAATCATGGGGTCGATATCCTTAAATATTTTTTAGTCAAACGCATTACAATGTAATAATTTTAAGGCACAACCTATAATTCTAGAGTATATTGAGGAATCCAATTATAACATAGTCATTATTCTGTAATATGCATCCTAAAAAAATTTCTTCATGGCCTTCTAATTCTACAAGAATATTAGGGTATAACATCTAGTCTTGAACTACATTTTCATATCACTATAAATCATGGTGTAATTTTCATATATTATGACGTGATTTGGCATTAGTAAAAACTTCATATGTATTCCATCATAAAATTATGATGTGATTCCCAACCATAATTTATAGTGTTGGACACTATTATTCTTTCAATCATAAACAATACCAATTTTGGAATTATAATTTTTCACAATGGAGTAATATTCAATCCTGCTTAAACTGAAAATTCTTAATAATTATTAAAAAAAGTCAATTATGTTGTTATTTTTGACTTATTCAAAAAAAATAACTCCAAAACACTTCATAAATTTACCAAACTTCTTTAATAATGATCATAATTTATCCAATTTCTTAATTTAGTAGAATAAACAATGTTACCCATTTATAAATTCCATCAAAACTGGATCATAGATCTTTATTCATCAAGTTGTCTTCAACTTCTCAATATTGTTATTAGCCTTATCAAGATAAATTACTTTCACCTTATATTTTACATAGGATTGATGAAGTCATTGTGATAACTTTCATATAACCTCTCTTGATATTTTACACATCATAATAATCGTATCCATACACCAAGGGCATGTAAGTCTATGTCATGAATCTTTCTTCACACCCCTTGACTCATGTAAGTCTATGTCATGAATCCTCCTTCACACTTCTTGACTCATGAAAATGTCAAGATATTATCTCTACAAAATGTATTGTTTTTCATGACCAAACCCTTAAAGTCCCACCTGGAAAGAAAAATGATGAATGTGACACCCCATTCCCAATTCCAATAGGATAGGGTATGGTGACTATTTCCGTGTAGGAAATGATGAAATGGGATTCCTTAGCCTAAGTACTTAAATTCACACAAAAAACCAACATCATGAAATAGTGTAGAGATATAAAGTAAAATTGAACATATATGGTATAAAAATGTATAAAAAACTCTAGGAAAACATCATAGTAAATAATTTTATAGGGGGAAATACACATCCAACCAGAAATATAGGGGAAACCCAAATTGATGAAAACTGGGGAAGGGAGTTGACTAGAGATAGTTCAAATCACAATCTCCATGGTTGACAACTAAACATGGTCAGTGAAAATTATCTCTATGCATCCCTAAACACTATTAAATAAAATAAATTTTAGTCTACCTATCATCTAAATAAGGCATAACATGTGTGGGAAAAGCTCATTCAGGGGTGAGTATACACATACCCAGTAGGATCCTTGAAATCACCAAATACAAAGCATCAATTGAGAGAGTGTCAGCTAAACACCATGAAGTCATTTCCATTAGAACATAATAAAAAACCATAATAATCCAGATATTATCAATAAGAATCCAAAATATTGGAGAAATGGGATCTCTATCTCCATATACAAGCTAAGAATGATGAGTCGACCTATAGCTCAAAAGGTCCAAGTTCAATGCCCAAAACCACACAGAACCTCACAAGATACAGAAGGTCTCACTCCTCACCATTGTTCTCCATAGATGAGGGAGGAATAATCACACTAAAATCTTCTCCTTTGGGATAAATCACTCTATAAGACTTATAATGCTAATGGAACTTGTCCTAAGAGTCTTGATCATCAAGCATGCCATAAATAATATCTCACTAGAACTTGACAGATCATTATTCTCAGTTAGGGGATATCATTCATGGCCTATAGGGGATTTTTAAAACCCTAACAAGAAATCTAAATACTTTGATACAAAGATACATGATCACACCCATTGCTCATGGGGGATACTAGAAAACCTAACTGGAATAACCCAATAGATAGGGGATCAACACCTGCGTATGTTGGTCATATTGATTCCTCAAACCCTATCTAAGTAATTAGAATAAATTATAGAGGATAAACCTACGTAATTAGAATAAATTATTGAGGATAAAACCCTCAGATTCATATATGGATACCCAAACTCTATCCAAACCAATCATGTAGAGGGGATCACACCTGATACTCAAGACATGATGCCTCACTAAACCCTCATGGGGATGGACTAATGGAATGTATCCAATTTACACTATTTTCTGCACCTATAAAAGAAACATCCTACTAATGTTACCTGGTTTCACATTTTATATTCCAAAAAAAAGTCCACCATCGCATTCTATATAGAAAACCACTCAGGATAAATGACTCACAAGCCTTAATCGTAGTTCTGAAGAAAGAGATATGAGGGTAAGAAGTCATTGAAGGGGAATACGGTGTGTCTTCCAATGTCATATTGCATGTATCTTGGTCTATCCCCTCATGTTACTCAGAGTGTTCAAGGAAAGTATATGTAATGTATGTTGGGTCAAATGGTGTGTGACCTCTCCTAGACACCTGGGGCATTTCCTTACATACACATAGCTTGGTTGTCCATGTGAATATATGTGGAATTTACATGGAGTACAAAGCATGTCCTATCACCCCATGCCTATTTCCATATACTCTGGCCTATTCCCATGTACATCACCCCATTCTAGTGTATTTAGTTGAGTACTACTACACAGACATGTCCTCTAAACATGGTGTGTTGGCCTATATTCTACTTCGCATGGCCAAGTCTCACTACCCAACCTGTACTGCTAGTATAGGTCATGTAATCCTCAAAATTATTTCTTCCCAAAACTAGAAGAACACATGGTGTGTTATCCTACACTTCATATCATGTGACTAGGATTTCCAAATAGGAAACCCCTATGAAACTCACGAACCCAATTTTTTCTCAATTATTAAAGACCCATATTTTCCATGTAATTTTTTTTAATTATATGGAATTATTAAGAGTTTGAGAAAATTGATGGCACATGATTCTGAGGCCCGGTGTTCCCAAAATTAATTTATGAACTTTTTTTAAGGTACGTTCAGTAAACATGCGGGTGGTGTTTTCTATCTTTTGAACCGATTCTCGGATTAAAAATATGAGGGCACCATTGAATCTGCAACACTGGGATTCTATTAAGGGAGGCTTCACTTTGACCGCAGTAAGTCTAGAAAAAAAGTTAGATTTTGGGATTTTAAAAAGAATAATAAAATAACTTTTTTATTTTATTTCTTTCTTTCTTTTCCTCCAACGGACAAGCAGCAGTGGTGGGACCAACGACATGTCAAGCCATTAAATGGCTTGACTCCTCAAATCCTTTGTAACAACATCATTGGAATTAGGAAGGTTCCTATTAAATGAACCCCCATTAGTAGGTAGGGGTTTGATATATCTACATTTCACCATACGATATCCCCAACCAAGGAATATGATATTCTTTAGTTATTCATATATCGTACACTATGACATATGTATATCATCATATAAAATTTATCGTAAGAATATCCAATGGATTTATGGTTTTTTCATATAACTATAAACCTTAAATTTACAATGATTCCTCATAGAATTTTTGTAATACCCAATACTCAATTATATTAAGTAAGCTTTTCTTTCAAAAGAAACTATTGCACAATGCACATGGATTTATTCAAGAATTTGATTTAAACCTAAATTAAAAAAATTTATAAATATAATTTGATGAAATTATTTTCATTTTTTTAATTCATCATGTTAAAATTATCTAAGGTTGAATTTTTGATATTTTTCATAAATATTTGATTTTTTGGGTGAATAGTGAAAAATACAGATTTTAAAAAAAATGTCACTTTTATGAAATTATAATGATATAAGAATAACTAGAAAGTTTATGAAGCATTTTTTATAAATCAAATATATATTTAAGAAGTAATATAATACAAATAAAAATATAATATTGAACTTAGAAATAAATTCTTAACATTTTTGAAATTTGAGTAATGTTTTTCTTCAAATAAAATTTATTTTTAGTTCTTCTCTTAATAAAGGATTTATAAGGTTCCATTCAAATTTGGTTGGTTTAAAAGAAAAATATGTGTCCATTTATTTAAAATAATCTAATTAATTTCACTATAATTCACATTATTATAACTCTATCATCACAGATCATGCTAAATAGAAACTAGGCCAACTTTCACTATTATGCCTCAGGCACCCCTCCACAAATGACAGGGGATAGTGACTAGAAGTGGGGCCTAATTAGGTACCATGGGGAGGCTATACCCCATGTATTATAGTGTGAAATCATAATAAAATATCCTAGAATAATGTATGTCAAAGTACACAAAAGGGGTAAAGAAACTAAACAATACTATAAAAATTAAATATTGATATACAAGTATACAACATAGATTTTTCATAGGTCCAATCAAATACACATAATATACAAAATAAATAAGATAAAAATTAGGAATTAAAACATCACCAAGCCATAACATTCTACAATCTTCAGTCTCATATGAGTTATCCCACTTTATCATGCAACCTAAAGCCTCTTCCCAACCCATACCTACAATCAAGTGAAAGTTTATTAGGTACCCAAGTTCCATGGAAACATGAATATGGTGTGAGAAAATAAATCAGTAGGGAACCACCAATGCAATCTAGTAATATACCAACAATAAAGTGATATGGGCATGTGACATGCTCAAAATAAATAAATAAATACTGAACAAAATAATTAAAATCATGCACAATACCTAATTCGGCCAGTGTTGGAATATATCTGAGCACATCATGGGGAATGTGTCGACCCATGTACCAATACCAAAATATTTTCTATCCTTAGTTTCATGAACCCGATAAACCATACCATCTTCATCAAATTTCATGGTGTCTCCGTAGAGACCCGAAGCCTGAATTACATTGACATTACATTACATTTGCGGAATACTTAGTACATAACAAAAACACACACACAAGGATCGTATTAGTTTAGTGTCTTTGGAAACTCGGAATATAATCTTCTAATCCTGGTGAAAGATCTTCAACATCTCCCATAAAGATCTTCCTTTTTTTCTACCTAAAACCTTTCTTTATATCCTGGGGAAAAGAAAACATAAAAGGGTGAGCTCAAATGCTCAGTAAGGGTAAACAAACGAAATATCAATCACATCATATACATAAGCACATAACTTTTGGAAATCTTAACCTGTAAAAGAGAGCATAATTTCATAACATGGGATAAATCATGGCAGTGAAATGTAATCACAATAATCATAAATTAAAACATGAAACTTTGTGGCATACACACATAATCATAAATAATCATTTATTGTTAGTCAAGACTTATTGCCAAGACTATCTTAGTGGACAAAGTCCCTTTCTGAACCGAGTCACCCTCGTTTCAGTCCTGTTTCACTGAACCGGTATAACCTACCGTTCCAGCCAAGTCTATCTCATGAGATATAAAATCTTTACCCAATGCATTGAAGGGAGATATAGGTCCCACCCATCTCATAATGATACCATTCTTATGTGTGCCACAAAATCATAAATCATACATCATTGCATAACCCATGTAATACAAATGGGAATCTTAAACATCATGACATCATAAATCAATTCATATAAGATAAAGGAATTCATAAAAATAATTCCATCACAACATGATCAAATCAATGTAATAATAGGGATAAAAACAGATCCCTTTATTATCTTAGATGGAAAATAATTTTGATAAAACACTTGAACTCCATTCTTGAGGAAAATATCCTTTCTTCTTCAAAAACATTTTTCCTTTCATAACATGTCATACGACTTTAAAATAAAAGAAGTTGATTAAAAATAAAATTGAAAACTTGTAAAGGAAGCTTCTTGGAAATAATGTTTTAAAAATCCATTCATGCCGTATAAGTTAAAAAAACATTCTTTTCGTACTTTTGTCGGAAAAGTCAAAAAGTACCTCGTACGAAAAATGACACAAGATTCCTTTCATATTCTTTACTAAAAACTCACTGAAAGGTAAAATTGAATTTAAACTATTTTAAGTGGATGGAAACAATATTACATATTGAGGGAACATGGATGTGGATGATAAAATACACCCCAGAAAATGCCAAAGTAAAAACAATCTCGGATAAAAATGAGATTGTGATATTTTCCCTTACCTTAGGTCCGATTTGCTTTGTAAGTGTCCGAACCTCTTGTATAATGATTTAAATAATGTCATTGACTTATTACAGAATCATATTCATTTTTATGATATCATATATGGTTCACTTATGACTTTATATTACCCGTTCTTTGGTAAATTCCATGTTAAAGAGCGTTTTGGGTAAAATTGTTTCATTTGTCGTTCATGTTTTAACTTGTAATTATTCATATGATTTCTTAGATCATTATTACTTAATTATAGAATATAAAACATGATTTATATATAATATATATTCAGAATATACATATATATAATGGATCGATAAATGGAAAGAAATACACCGTTCATGGAGACGGTAGGCCGTACGTACGCATGAACGCTGTTTTCTTTTCATTATTGAATTGAGTGGAATTAAGTAGATGACATACATATATATACACATATATACAGTAGCTTTATAATGTCATATATTTCATTATTATTGCTTATATATACTTTATAATCATTCTTAAATGGTTAACATGGAGAATGAATCTCATCGCGTCGTGGAGACGGTAGTCCGTACGTACGCACGAGCGATGATATCGTTCCCATGGTCTTGGAATTGTGTTGAAGTGTATGTATACTATTTCAGTATCAATATCACTCTATAATAATCATATATAGTTACTCCTTACACAATTATACCCATCCATTTAAGGTGGTGGCAGAAAATAGATTTCACCACGGCGTGGAGGCGGTATTCCGTACGTATGCACGCGCGATGATTTCCTTTTTCCGTAGGATGGATAAAAGGTTAATTATAGTTTTTTCATATTTATAATAACATATCAGTATATAATAAATACTTATGTTATTACTTTATCATGAAACAACTAAAGAATAAGAAGTTGAAGAAGAAAGAAATCGAAAAAGATCGGTAATGGATACTACCTCTTCTTTGAAACGCCTCTTTGAATCCTCCACTTAGGGAACTAAGATTGGTCTTTGAAGAAGACCAGGACCTCTAGGATTATTCTAGGGAAGTGGAGAAGGTATTTTGGCAGGGTTTGGCCGAGCTCGAGTGCTCAAATTGGTGTGAGGAGGAGGGGGAGGAGGTGCCCTTTTATAAGGGAGGAGAGGGGCACCTTAGGAATATCTCAAAATATTATTTTATATTAAAGTCAAAATCGGTTTATAATGGTTCCAAAGGGTCTTATTTTGAAGTTAAAGTGGGGATCGGTCGAAATCCTCTCATCCAATAGAATTTAGACAAGTTTAGGTTCCTATTTTAACCTTATCATTTAGATTTAACATTAAGTTAAATAATTTTACTTTTACCGTGTCTTCTTGTGTTCTTACACTATAAGGTTAATAAACTTACTATAAGAAGCCAAAAGAACCCCAAATTGTTTACTATTAATATATATAACCTTATCTAAGTCATTTGGCCGAACCTTAGATTTTTAGGAATAAAATAACAATTAATAATATAATATTTGTTTTAAAAACTATTTTATGTCAATTTTGACACTATTTAGTAATTGATTTTTGTGAAAATCATAACAGAATGATAAGTTCGAACAAAGTTAATTAAATAAATACTAACATGTCATATTAACCTATAAAATTAGTGGAATTCATAAAAAGTCTCAAATTATATTTATTTGGGTATTTATAACATCAATTATGTCAATATTTTATTAATAATATAATTACTTCATCATCGTTGTGTCATAAATAAATTAAATGTTTTGATGTCTAAAAATTAAAAAAAAAATACAATTATGTAGGAAATATTTTTAGCTTTCTAATGAATATTTATAGTCGAATTTATCTTATGTATAACCCCATATTAAAATTGTTTTAGTAAATAAACTTTGATTTTAACTCTTTTAACCCTTCTTTAAATAAATTAATAATAAATGTCCTAATCTAATCCAAGTGGGCCTAAATGGTCATATTTTATTCATAAGTTTGTTTTTGGTCTAATTACACTTGTCCAATAGAATTAGAACATGTGTTAGGGTAATAATAATATCATTTCTACCCATAATTACCCTATTTACTTTTAACCGTGGTAAAAAAAGTAAAAAGTTACTATTCACCAAAAAATTATTTTCATCTCATTGAACCACATTTTACTTATTGACATCAACCGTGTCTCTCAGATTTTTGAAATTCCACTCACAGAAGTGGTAAAATTAAGTTTTATGAACAATTCAGTTTTTTTAACTACCACTTAGTGGTTTCACTATTCATCAAAAATTGAAAGTTTTCAGAAAAATACCAAAAATTAGGCCTAAGATATATTTGATATTATGAACTCAAAAATGATTTCTATTTTACCAAACTCAAAACATATCAGTTTCATTAATTAATTTAAAAATTAATTCCCGTCGTCAAAACAAATAGCGTGTTCTTAAGAGATAATAACTATCAAAAGATTGACACTTGTTTATGTCTGGTTTAAATGTGAAATTACATCCAATGACCATCATTGTATTAAATTGTAAAAATATATTCTAAATATACTTTAAAACCACTCAGATTAATAATTTATCACTATTAATTATTTCGATTGAAAAAGTTGTTTTTAATTAAAATTTAGTAATTTTCACTATTCATCAAAATATGAAAGTTATCCGAAAATCACCAAAATTTCACCCTAAGCTAATTTCAATATTACGAATCCAAAAATGAATTCCAAAAAATAAAATTACAAAATTTCAAAAAGTGGTTATTACTATTCATAACGGATAGTTTTAATAATATTTTAATAGCATATTGTTGTTTAGTGAAACTCGTTATTGCGTACTGCACACGCTATCGAGGAAGGTCGCGATTGCGTGTAATGCAAGGAAAATCAAGGATGTGTGTTGTGCAAGCTCCTTTTGGTGCAACGTACAACACAAGACATTAGTGAAATTAAAAAGAATATTTTTCATAAAATCTCGAGGTGTTACATTCTACCCCCCTTAAAATGAATTTCGCCCTTGAAATTCGTCGGGGTTATAAATGGTTTACTATTCGAAAGTTTCTTTAATAGAGACCCACATCATAAAAAGGAATACCAAAACCAATCTTTAAAAATGAAAGTATGAAACGTAACGGTTACCCAAATAAACTAATCATTGGGTTTCCACATAGGTGAAAATATGGATATGAAAGAAAAATCTAACCATCATATTCTGATGGAGAGTGGTAGAGAACATGGCTATGGAAAAGCCAACAATCAAAAATCCATAAATTTGTGACGATCTAAGGTACCATCCGATTAATCAGATATAAGAGCACTAGGACAACATTTTTGGTTTTCAAGATCGTTTCCCTAAAGTTGAAGAATTTGAATTAGAATAAATACTTACTTTATTTTGGTACAATCTCACTGTTGTTCGTGCCTTGAACAATTTCCACTTCATCTCTTAAATAAATGAAGTTGAATTTGTTATTCGTGAAGTGTTAGAAGATCATGTGATAGAATGACGGGTCATTCCATCTGTCTCAAACAAAAGGTTAGCAAAAGTTATTAAATATACATAAGTCATTCTATAGTGAAATTAATCATATATGGTTCCTAAAATGGACTTATACTTCATATATCATACTGCTTAATATAATAAAACTAGTTTCTACTAAATAGGGACTTCCTGTAGGCCAGTGGTAGGCAATAAAGGCCAGTCGCACTTCGGTTGTGGGTTCGATTCCCACAGCCTTGTCCTACGCGATGGGCTGTCGTCCGTCCTGCAGGTTGTCCTTTTTCTAAAGCTATATTACTATAACATCCCATCAATAATATCAAAAAACGTTTTATCCTAACTTATGTCCAACATAATCCATTCAAATCTTTAGGCTTATCTAAAATACTTCGGCCCAAGCTCATAGTATAAAGAAAATGATTACTTGAAATGTCACAGAATAATCACGTGAATGCCATCATTTATCCCCTATATATCATAAGATATATCTTGTTGTTCAAATTACAAACATGTGAATACCTTAATCATGTATTCTCTTGAAGAATCAATACCCATTGAACCTTAGTGAAAACATGAATGCAGTTAAAAGTTAACACTTTCCACATACCAAAATCCTCAAAATTCTATATACTCAAACCATGATATCACTTAGTCCTTATATCAATCATGAGCTCATGAATACAATCAAACATTTAATTTTATCCTTATCCCTTCATTATGCGCATATCATCTACATTCCAAAAATATCTGAATAACCTTTCATGGATACTGGTAACATTAATCATACACTTTCAAAACTCAAGGAAAGACAACAGTGTAAAAATCCATAGATGTCTCTTTATTCCATAGTAGCATGAGATTACTTATACAACATTACACATGATAAACATGTAATCATTCCACTACATTCTTAAACCATTGACCGAGCTTCAACAATTCTTTCATCTCACATATCATTTGTAGTCTCTTCATCATCATCCACATAAATACTACCCATACGACCATACTGATTCTCTTCATGAGACTTTCCCTTAGGGCATTGGTTTTCATAATGCCCGTACATTCCACATTTAAAACATTTAACCATTGTTGATGTCGTAGCAATACCATTATCCTCATCCCTGGTGTTAACTGAACCTTTTCCTTTTCACTTACTGGCTTTGTGTCCTTCTTTTCCACACCCAAATCATCTTCCAGTTCCTTTGAAACATTCTCCTTGATGCCTCTTCCCACATGATTTACATAGGGGAAATTGAACTTTCTTTCCTCTATGATCATCATGAAACTCCATCTTTCTCTTATTAGCCGAGTCTGGAAACTTACCAAATTTTACTTTATTGATCATATTATGAGATTTCTGATTCGGCATAATAATGATGTTTGGACTTCCAAATCCCATTTCATTTGGTTGCTCAAGAAGAATATCATTCCATTGTCCATCATATCCTCCATTATCGTGAATCATCTTGTTTCCAGCCATTTTATAAAACCCAAAAAGAATAGTGTGAGAGGAAAAAATCATAATATAGGGGGAGTAACTTCAATATCTAACATCTTTTGTTTAATCTAATATCGTTACCATAGTTCTAGGACTATATCCTATACGTATACTTATCCTTAGGGACATCCCTAGACATACCTTAGAAATATCTCTAGGGATCTCACTAACGTTTTCGCATCCTAGTTTCCAAAGGTTAACTAAACTTTTCCTCTGATACCAACTGTAGAGACCTGAAGCCTGACGTACATTGACATTACATTACATTTGCGGAATACTTAGTACATAACAAAAACATACACACAAGGATCGTATTAGTTTAGTGTCTTTGGAAACTCGGAATATAATCTTCTAATCCTGGTGAAAGATCTTCAACATCTCCCATAAAGATCTTCCTTTTTTTCTACCTAAAACCTTTCTTTATATCCTGGGGAAAAGAAAACATAAAAGGGTGATATCAAATGCTCAGTAAGGGTAAACAAAAGAAATATCAATCACATCATATACATAAGCACATAACTTTTGGAAATATTAACCTGTAAAAGAGAGCATAATTTCATAACATGGGATAAATCATGACAGTGAAATGTAATCACAATAATCATAACTTAAAACATGAAACTTTGTGGCATATACACATAATCATAGAGAATCATTTCTTGTTAGTCAAGACTTATTTCCAAGACTATCTTAGTGGACAAAGTCCCTTTCTGAACCGAGTCACCCTCGTTTCAGTCCTGTGTCACTGAACCGGTATAACCTACCGTTCCAGCCATGTCTATCTCATGAGATATAAAATCTTTACCCAATGCATTAAAGGGAGATATAGGTCCCACCCATCTCATAATGATACTATTCTTATGTGTGCCACAAAATCATAAATCATACATCATTGCATAACCCATGTAATACAAATGGGAATATTAAACATCATGACATCATAAATCAATTCATATAAGATAAAGGAATTCATAAAAATAATTTCATCACAACATGATTAAATAAATGTAATAATAGGGATAAAAACAGAAGCCTTTATTATCTTAGATGGAAAATAATTTTGATAAAACACTTGAACTCCATTCTTGAGGAAAATATCATTTCTTCTTCAAAAACATTTTTCCTTTCATAACATGTCATACGACTTTAAAATAAAATAAGTTGATTAAAAATAAACTTGAAAACTTGTAAAGGAAGCTTCTTGGAAATAATATTTTAAAAATCCATTCATGCCGTATAAGTTAAAAAAACATTCTTTTCGTACTTTTGTCGGAAAAGTCAAAAAGTACCTCATACGAAAAATGACAAAAGATTCCTTTCATATTCTTTACTAAAAACTCACCGAAGGGTAAAATTGGATTTAAACTATTTTAAGTGGATGGAAACAATATTACATATTGAGGGAACATGGATTTGGATGATAAAATACACCCCAGTAAATGCCAAAGTAAAAACAATCTCGGATAAAAATGAGATTGTGATATTTTCCCTTACCTTAGGTCCGATTTTCTTTGTAAGTGTCTGAACCTCCTGTATAATGATTTAAATAATGTCATTGACTTATTACAGAATCATATTCATTTTTATGATATCATATATGGTTCACTTATGACTTTATATTACCCGTTCTTTTGTAAATTCCATGTTAAAGAGCGTTTTGGGTAAAATTGTTTCATTTGTCGTTCGTGTTTTAACTTGTAATTATTCATATGATTACTTAGATCATTGTTACTTAATTATAGAATATAAAACATGATTTATATATAATATATATTCAGAATATACATATATATAATGGATCGATAAATGGAAAGAAATACACCGTTCATGGAGACGGTAGGCCGTACGTACGCATGAACGATGTTTTCTATTCATTATTGAATTGAGTGGAATTAAGTAGATGACATACATATATATACACATATATCCAGTAGCTTTATAATGTCATATATTTCATTATTATTGCTTATATATACTTTATAATCATTCTTAAATGGTTAACATGGAGAATGAATCTCATCGCGTCGTGGAGACGGTAGTCCATACGTACGCATGAGCTATGATATCCTTCCCATGGTCCTGGAATTGTGTTGAAGTGTATGTATACTATTTCAGTATCAATATCACTCTATAATAATCATATATAGTTACTCCTTACACCATTATACCCATCCAATTAAGGTGGTGGCGGAAAATAGATTTCACCACGGCGTGGAGACGGTATTCCGTACGTACGCACGCGCGGTGATTTCCTTTTTCCGTAGGATGGATAAAAGGTTAATTATATTTGTTTCATATTTATAATAACATATCAGTATATAATAAATACTGATGTTATTAATTTATCATGAAACAACTAAAGAAGAAGAAGTTGAAGAAGAAAGAAATTGAAAAAGATCGGTAATGGATATTACCTCTTCTTTGAAACGCCTCTTTGAATCCTCCACTTAGGGAACTAAGATTGGTCTTTAAATAATACCAGGACCTCTAGGATTATTCTAGGGAAGTGGATAAGGGATTTTGGCAGGGTTTGGCCGAGCTTGAGTGCTCAAATTGGTGTGAGGAGGAGGGGGAGGAGGTGCCCTTTTATAAGGGAGGAGAGGGGCACCTTAGGAATATCTCAAAATATTATTTTATATTAAAGTCAAAATCGGTTTATAATGGTTCCAAAGGGTCTTATTTCGAAGGTAAAGTGGGGATGGGTCGAAATCCTCTCATCCAATAGAATTTAGACAAGTTTAGGTTCCTATTTTAACCTTATCATTTAGATTTAACATTAAGTTAAATAATTTTACTTTTACTGTGTCTTCTTGTGTTCTTACACTATAAGGTTAATAAACTTACTATAAGAAGCCAAACGAACCCCAAATTGTTTACTATTAATATATATAACTTTATCTAAGTCATTTGTCCGAACCTTAGATTTTTAGGAATAAAATAACAATTAATAATATAATATTTATTTTAAAAACTATTTTATGTCAATTTTGAAACTATTTAGTAATTGATTTTTGTGAAAATCATAACAGAATGATAAGTTAGAACAAAGTTAATTAAATCAATAATAACATGTCATATTAATCTATAAAATTAGTGGAATTCATAAAAAGTCTCAAATTATATTTATTTGGGTATTTATAACATCAATTATGTCAATATTTTATTAATAATATAATTACTGCATCATCGTTGTGTCATAAATAAATTAAATTATTTAATGTCTAAAAATTACAAATAAAATACAATTATGTAGGAAATATTTTTAGCTTTCTAATGAATATTTATAGTCGAATTTAGCTTATGTATAACCCCATATTAAAAATGTTTTAGTAAATAAACTTTGATTTTAACTCTTTTAACCCTTCTTTAAATAAATTAATAATAAATGTCCTAATCTAATCCAAGTGGGCCTAAATGGTCATATTTTATTCCTAAGTTTGTTTTTGGTCGAATTACACTTGTCCAATAGAATTATGACATGTGTTAGGGTAATAATAATATAATTTCTACCCATAATTACCCTATTTACTTTTAACCGTGGTAAAAAAAGTAAAAAGTTACTATTCACCAAAAAATTATTTTTCATCTCATTGAACCACATTTTACTTACTGACTTCAACCGTGTCTCTCAGATTTTTGAAATTCCACTCACAGAAGTGGTAAAATTAAGTTTTATGAACAATTCAGTTTTTTTTAACTACCACTTAGTGGTTTCACTATTCATCAAAAATTGAAAGTTTTCAGAAAAATACCAAAAATTAGGCCTAAGCTATATTTGATATTATGAACTCAAAAATGATTTCTATTTTAACAAACTCAAAACATATCAGTTGCATTAATTAATTTAAAAATTAATTCCCGTCATCAAAACAAATAGCGTGTTCTTAAGAGATAATAACTATCAAAAGATTGACACTTGTTTATGTCTGGTATAAATGTGAAATTACATCCAATGACCATCATTGTATTAAATTGTAAAAATATATTCTAAATATACTTTAAAACCACTCAAATTAATAATTTATCACTATTAATTATTTCGATTGAAAAAGTTGTTTTTAATTAAAATTTAGTAATTTTCACTATTCATCAAAATATGAAAGTTATCCAAAAATCACCAAAATTTCACCCTAAGATAATTTCAATATTACGAATCCAAATATGAATTCCAAAAAATAAAATTACAAAATTTCAAAAAGTGGTTATTACTATTCATAACGGCTAGTTTAAATAATATTTTAATAGCATATTGTTGTTTAGTGAAACTTGTTATTGCGTACTACACACGCTATCGAGGAAGGTCGTGATTGCGTGTAATGCAAGGCAAATCAAGGATGCGTGTTGTGCAAGATCCTTTTGGTGCAGCGTACAACACAAGACATTAGTGAAATTAAAAAGAATATTTTTCATAAAATCTTGAGGTGTTACAGTCTCTGAGCATTTCATGGAAACCGCACCTCCTAATATAACAGACTTGGGTCTCCATAGTATATAGTAAGCATCACATACCTCCCATGTGATAGTTTTATCTATAAATTAATAAGACTATAAGTATCACAAACATCCACTATGGGAGTTTCTTCAACTAGGGGTATAAGCCCACAAGTATCACAGACCTGGGGAATGTTCCTAGAAAGATCCATCCTATTATAATGGATCAGATCTAGCTCCAAATCCATATCAGCCCCACTAATAGTATCACATACCACCCCTATAAGAGTTTTATCAGCCAGTAGTAACACATACCTCCACTACATAAGTTTTATCATTCAAGAAAAAGATAACCCCAAGGGTGTTTCCTATAAATAATAAAACTCTACCCCTATGGGAATTTTCTATTTTCAATCACCCTAAGGTCATATACCAAAACCCATCATAAATAATAAAAATAATAAAGGTTGGCTAAATTATTAAACCCATCATCACTATCCACATACCAAAGAAACTCTCTAAATAGGTTAAATATGTCTCTGTGGAACCCAATAGTATCATCTATGTCACTACAAAAGTTGGGGAACCCCACATGGGGTCCCAGTATTAGTCAAGTATTAGGTCATCTCCCATCTCATGGAGGGAACCATGCTCTTTGGAAATTTCACAATAAAAATAACCTTATAGTCCACCAAGGGTACACTACATTGACAATGTTTTAGGGATGTAAATTATGGAAAACATCAATGTCTCGGTAATACTAGGGTGGTTCACTCATCCCAACCAGATCAATGATCCAAACATCCCTAAGTTTTATCAAAGTCCTCACATAGTCTACTTGGGTCATTCCACCCAAGTCACCACACTCCCCTCTTGGAGGTGTCCAAGGGTTCCTATATGAGGACCGCCAAGTCATAACCATCTCATTTACAACATTAGTTATAGATAAATATACTTTATATACATATATTTCACATCTTAATAGATTAATATTAATTATATAACATAATGATACATTCCAGAATCATATAGGTCTAGTGTCTTTAGAAATTTGGATACAAAGACAATAGTTCATAAGTGAACTACATAATATCCCACTAAGTTCTTCATAACTAGAAACCTTCATAGAAAAATAATATATAATAATTTTTTTCAAAACCTGGGGAAAGGAAACATAATAAAGGTAGAGTTCATATTCTCATTAAGGGTAAATAAGGGAGATATTATCATTTCATGTGTATAAGGGTATGAGAACATGAGAATAACATTGGAAAACCAAACCCTTCATATCATTGATCATAAAAATTAGTCAAGGAATAAATCTTGGTAGTTCATAATACATGAATCATAAAGTAATAAAAGAATATGATCCATGAGATAATAACATTGTAATAATACATAGATTTTTGGCATGCATATAAGAATAAAAATCTTATTTCAAGGCTACCCACCAAGACATTCATAATATATTAGTCTTGGGATAACCATCTATGTACCTTCTTTGAGCTCAAGATAAAATCCCATTTACCCTCTTTTTGTCTTGGGATAACCTCTCATGTAACTTATTATGGTCTTGGGATAACATTATGTGTATCCTATTCTTGTTTTGGTCTTAAGATAACCTCTTGTGTACCCTCTTTTGGGATTGGGATAACCTCCCGTGTACCCTATTTGAGATCATATAATATTAACCATTATCAAATGAATTATAGGGATATATAATTATAGTCCCACACTTAACATAATAAAAATCATACTTATGTGTTGTACAAAATCATTCATCAAATCATAATCTCTGAAAAGGAAATGGGTTTCATAAACATTTCATCATATCATAACCCATGAGAAAGAATAATTTTTCATATTAAAATTAAATATAATCATAAACCATATAAATAAAGTATAAGTATGGTATCATTATATTATATCCATATTAAATACTAAGAAAAATATGAGGTTTGTTCATTTAATGAATAGAAATACCATAAAAATATCATAAAAACATTCTTGAGGAAAATATCCTTCCCATTTTAAATTGCTTATTTAAAATACAAAAAAAATTAATAATTATTTAAGAAAACATTTTATTTTAAAATAAATTTTTAAAATTATATAGGAGTCTTCAAATCAATGATTTTTCATGAAAATGGTAGATTATGTTCATGTCATATGGGTTAAAAGAAAAAATCATTTCACTCTTTAGTAAAAAAGGTTTAAAGAACCTCATTGAGAAAATTACAAGAAGATTCCTTCTAAACAATTTTTTAAAACATAAAATATGGATAAAATGATTTTAAACAATCTATATAAAATAGTAAAAATATTCTTGAAAACATATTTAGAAAACATAGACATATAAGAGAAATTTTTTTCATCCAAAGAGAGAAATAAAGTCAGTTTTCCTTAAAAATTATTTGGTAACATGAGTAAATCAAGAGACTAAAATGGAATGAAAAAATTTAATTTTGAGAAATAAATATAGGATATTAAAATTAATGAGTTTTTTTATAGATATATCATAATATTTCATCATCATAATCATAATCGTAAACAATCCTGATTAACGATGAGATTGTATCATAAAACCCTTCCCAATTGTTAACTAATGAATTGTAAGCCCTATTAAATAAGTAACTTTATATCAATATGTATATCACATAATTATCATTATAAAAAATCATAAAATTCATTCATGGGTAGTATATAGACCACATAAAAAATTAGTGGTGAATATGGCATGTGTCCCACGGAAATAAGAGACAAAAATCACTTACCTCAAGTATCGAATTCCTTTGTACAAGACATAAAATACTATATAATAAATATAGGTTTATTATAAATATATTCCAGAAACATAATCATATATATAATATTTCATATGATTTATTTATAACCTTTTAGCACCTGATTATTAATAATTCTTTACTAAAATCATTGTTCTGTGTGATAACTGCTTTGTTTTTCATGTATGATTTGGCATGGTAGTTTTTTTCATGTAAATTGATTATGGTTCAATAATATAGTATTTTAATCATGATATAAATATAATATATGTTTATTATATACATATTTATAGTCACCAAAGAAATTTAAATATAGGAAAATGAATTACATAATTCATAGAAACGGTAGGTTGTACGTACTCATGAACATTATTTCCATTTTTCAATGGATGGAATGAAAGAAAGTTTTATAATAATTAATCTTTAAAAAATAATTTTAATATCATATATATCACATATATTTATTAAATATATCCTTATTACTATCACTATAAAAATAAAATGAAATATGTATCGCATCGCTTTGTAGAGGTGGTAGTCCACATGTACCCACGAAAGACATTGTCATTTTTCAAAAGATTTGATTGAATGAAGGTAGATATGATATTATAATTAAATTAGTATAATTATTTAATGAATATAATATGTATACTTTATATCCATCCATGATAGGTGATGATGGAAAATGAATTACCTCAGTTCGCGAGGCGATATTCCTCTATACACATGATCGACAGTTTTGTTTCTCATTTGAGGGAAGAGGAGACAGATATAAGTTATTGAATTAAAATAATAACATATAAGTATACATAATATATATTTTTTATTATTTATTAAAATTTTAAAAATATTTTAAGGAGTTGGAAGAATAAATAAAATGAAAATTCATAGTCAAGAATTATACCTCTTCTTTAGAGAACCTATTTAGGTCTATAACTAAATCTATCCTCATATGGTTTTATGATAAAACCAGGGACTCTAAGTCATGAGGATGGATTTAATAAAGTAATTTTTTCTGGTATTTTCTGAACCAAAATCCTTTTTGAGTGTGAATATTAGAGGATATGGGGTTCCCTTTTATAATTTTGGTGAGTGGCACACTTGTGATTTTTCAAATATTTACAATAATTTCATGTCACTTTTTTTAACATAAGGATCAAAAATTGGTCATTATATAACCTTAGATGATTTATGGTTGAAATATATCCATAAAATTGTAATTATAAAAGTTTTTAGATCATTTTAACCATTATCATTTTAGTTAACCCCCTGGAAAATATGTTTTAACCTTAACAACAATAATTAATTTTTACTAATTTTACTATTCATCACAACCAAAATTTAATTTAGACTTACTAAATAATATTAATTATTATTATTAAAAAAATTAATCCATTTTTACAATTTAAATTCATATAATTTATAGAATTTAATTTAAAAATAAACTCGTAGATGTGATGAAAAAGTGGGTTTTCAAATAAATTGTTCACAAGTCTAAAATGTTTTTATATAAAAATTCAACATAAAATTGATTTAAATAAAATAAATTTGACTAATAATAATATAATTGAACTTATTTTATTTTTAATTCATTTTAAAACAATATGTAACTTTGTAAATTCTTTAAACAAAAAGGTATTTTTTACTAAAAATGGAATTTCTACACTATACATCGAAAAATTGATGATTTCATAAAATTATAAAAAATTCACTCTAAGATAGTTTTGTAATGTTTTTTTAAAAAATTAATTTCATTTTTAAAAAATATTTTCTAAACATGGAAAATTTTAATATTAAAGTAAGTGTGAAAAATGCAATTAAACTGGTTTTAGAAAAATATAGTTTTTAAGCATAAAAATGGATTTATTCTTATCTCATACCTAGAAAAAAATATTAGATGAACGATAAAAAAATTTTATATAATGTATTTTTTTTCTTTAAAATAATTCACTAATGGTTATTAATTTAATTTATTAAGATAAAAAAGAAAATATGCACGTAAAAAAATTCAAAAAACATTTCTTTTACTTTCAAATGATTTTTATTTTAATTTATAATCAATTAATAACCAATGAATTTATTTCATACAAGTGTAAAACATATAATTTTCATAATTTATTTATTCATATTCATACATGATAATTTAACATATAGGTTATAACGATCACCTTAAACAATAATATTTTAATAGTATATCGTGGTTCGTTTAGACTCAGTGTTGCGTGGAACCCAAGCTATTGAAGAAATTAAATTTATTTGAAAAATATATATTTCATAAAATCTCAAGGTGTTACATTATTACCCCCATTAAAATTAATTTCACTCTAAAAATTATCTGAAACAAAAAACTGATGATACTTCTTCCTCATCATATCCTAATGTTCCCATGTATCTTCCTCAAATTGGCATTTTCACCTCAAAACCTTGACCATGTGAGTGGTCTTTCTTTCATAGAAATTTATATCTATGATCCATAATCTCCACCAATTGTTCCTCATAATAAGTCTCTTACTCTAGTAGTATTCCCTGTTATTTCATTACATGTCAAGGGTTAGGTTTGTGCTTCTTTAGGAGTGATATATGGAACACGTCCCGGACTTGAGAGAGGTTTGGTGGAAGCGCCAAGAAATAAGCTACCATCCCTTCTCAATTAATAATATAGAAAGAGAAAATATACCTAAGGTTAATCTTTCCCTTATATTTGATTCTCATTTCCTTATTCTATGGATAAATTCATAAAAATACCTTTTCACTCACTTCAAACTCCATATATTTTCGACAATTGTCAAAATAAATGTTTTGTTGACTCTAAGATTCCTTAATGTGATATTGAATGGTTATAACTTTATCTTAGATTTATTTACATATATTACATCCTAATAGCTATTTTTCTAAAACTTAATCCAAGAACATTGGATTTTTAAACTTCTTTCCATAAATGGATTCATAAGGATCCATCTAAATTCTTGAGTAAAAACTATTATTGTGAGAAAACTCGACTAGAGGAAGGTGTTGATCCCAACCACATTCGAAATACATGTAAAAGGATATTATATTATTTTCTAGGGTTTTAATTGTTCACTCAAATTGACCATATATCTGAGGATGATAATTTTTTCTGAAAATTAACTCTGTATCCCTAACTTATTTAAGACTTCGTCGGAACTTTAATGTAAACCTCATATCCCAATTAGATACAATAGAATGTGTTACTCCATGAAACTTTAAAACTTCTTTAATGTATATCATGGCCATCTTATATTGAGAGAAATATTATCTCATATTGATTAAGTGTTATTAATTTGTAAGGTGATTGACTACAAACCAAATAGAATTGTATCCTTTATATGTTTTGAGGAGTTTATGGAAAAATTCATGGTGATGTTTTCCCATTTCTCTTCTGGTATAGGAAATGGATGTAACAACCCATTAGACTTTTTTCTCTATGACTTAACTTGCTAACATACCAATCATTGAGATACATACTTGGTGATACCTCTCCTCATGTTGTACCATAAGAAATAATTTTTCAAAACTCTAAACATCTTCATACATCTGGGATGAATACAGAATGAAGAACTATGATCCTAATATAATAGTTCCTTCTTTAAATGCGGTATGGATGAAACACATACACGATCCCAGAACCTTAATATTCCATCAAAATCATGGTTAAACTTAGTAACATTTGTCAGCTTTTACTATAGTTCCACATCTTCCTTATGTGCCTATTTAATTATCACATGGATAGATGGTTGAGTAATCATTTGAGAAAGATAATAATTCTCCCCTTCATTCAATATTTCCATATCTATCCTTCGACAATCCATAAATATTGGATTTTTTTGTCCTCATCCTTGATAATATGTAATGATTCCTTCGACTTAAATCATCGGCCACCTTGTTCAATTTCTCATAGTGTTAATTTATTGAGTAGTATTAATATTTATTAAGATCTAACCATATTCTCTAGTGAATATTAAACTCTTTATATATAAATATATAATTTAAAATTTTATGATCTTTATATATATCACATATTTTTCTATAAAGATAATACATACATATCTTTAATGAAAACAATATCACAGCTAACTCCAAATCAAGAGCTGGGTAATTTTTCTCATGAACCTTCAAATTTCATGGGGCATAGTTGTCACTATATCATTCTACATGATATTTCATCCCAATTCCTTCTCCAATGAATCACTATACACTACAAACTCTTCTCTATTATAGTTTAATGTAATAATAGTTCCACTGACTTACCCTATCTTCAATTCCATGAAATCACTGTTAGAAAATTGGGTTATACCAATGGTTAGTACATGGTGGAGAACTACTGATATATCCTATATTGATAGTTCTCCAAAATATTGGATTATGTACCATAGATATATCCCTATAACAATGGTTTATCGTAAACCATTGTTATAGTACTTTTGTAATTTTATTTTACCAAAAGTTCCTATAAAACCATTAGTATAAGTATTTACCAATGGTTTCATAAACTGTTTCTTAATCCATTTACCAAGTATTTAAAAACTATTGAAATAGGATTACATGGATGTAATATATACCAAATGTTTCATAAAACTGTTGGAATATGTATATACTAGTGGTTTTGAAACTTTTGTTATAGATCTACCATAGATTCCTAGGAAGAATCACCCCCACCATACCCAAAAAACAAGAAGAAATCACCAAACAAAAAGCACCACCCCCACCTTGCCCAATTACATGTAAAAAACACCAAACAATTAAAACAAACATCACCAACCAATATATAAATAATGATAACACAATAATATAATTAATTCATTCAACCGGTGATAACACACATTTAAAACATCACATATATTCATTCTCAACTAATCATCAAATATCAAATGTTATAAATATAAGTCAAAAATATAATGGATCAATCTCTCTATCATCACCATCACTATTTCTATCATAATTTTCATCCTTACTGTCATCCTCAACATCATCCTCACAGTCATCCTCACTAACATATTCACCATCACTATCTCTATCACCATCGCCATCACCAGTAACGTCTTCATCCCATCCAACACTAGGACCAAAGACCAATGCACTATATAACATATAAATCGTCAATATATATGCATCACAAGATATAGTGGTATCTAGTGGAAGTTATAGACATAAGATTTCTATAAATTTCATAAATCCATCATTGGCCTTTTGATTCTATTCAGGCTCCCGTATGACCATTTTTTGGACTCTTCTACCTCAACCTAAGCCTATAATGCCAATTCTCTAGCTATTTCCAAATCATTGCTACCAAAATTAGAACCTGAATTGGGCCAAAATCTAGTGGGTATAATAACCATCCTTGTTCAGTATTGTACTCTTCCATGGTGATAAATTCCTAATACATAATGTAAATTATCATTTTCCCCAAAGTTGTCAACTTCTTTCTCATCAAGGGCCTCCAAATAACACTTTTAAAAATATAAATGGAATATTTAGTTACAAAATAGATATTACAATTTGAAATCAATAGATTAAAACTTAAAATATGCTATTGTTTCTATTTTTTTTACCAAACTTCCATCTTTCTTCCTTCTGCTCGAGAAAAATAATTTTTTTAGGCACACATATTTCAATATTAAAAACCTCCCTCTAAAATGACATTGAATATAGAAAACCATAATTCAAAATAGGTTATTAATAATTAATTTTATAACTAAGATAAAATGGATATACTCAATGGTGTAATATAATTTGTTGTAACTATTGATTACTTTGTCCTAGTATAATATTAGTTGGTTAACAAAATAAATCTTATATAATAAATTGAGATAATTGAGAATATGATTAAATAATAATTTAATAAAATAACATAAATTACAATTTAACGATTATTGATTTTATATATTATTTCCCTGAATATAAGGGCAATGTAATCAGATAATAATGTAAATGTAATATCTTTATTGAAAAAAACTAATCATGATTAAATATAAGTATAATATGGTAAAATGGGATGGTAAAATTTATGTTATATGTGTTCATATTTTTTTGAATCTATGTTTCTTTGATTTAATTTGAAAGTCGTTAAAATAGGGAAAAAGTAAGGTAAATTTTTCATTGATGGATATTGATGAAAGCATATAGTCAATATCGGTGTTTGTTTTTGTTAAAAAGACACATGAAATAATTAGATTTATTATTTATTTGGTTAAAAATGATATTTTTTAGTTAGCAAGAGAGAATGTAAAATTCAAATTTTATGTTCTGGGAAGATTAATGATCTTTTTGTTGTGTTAAAATGGTGTATATATTGTTTTGTTTATGGTTTAGGTAAAAGGAAAAGATGATTTTTTTCTTTTATGCTTTAATTATAGTTTTTCTTTTAATTCATAGTAGATTCTTGTTTTTTGGTAATTAGAGTGGGAATTAGGCTTCTAATCCTTATGAGGAATGGTAAAATACCTTAGGGTAAGTGGTTGTGAACTTATTTGAGATTATAATTCACTAATCTGGTGTATTATGGTTAATATAATAATTGAATTTAAATGTTTTATGATTTTTTGAGGTGACATTACCTAGTAATTCAAAGAGGTATGTGCTAACCTGACTTTTTATAGATTAATAATGAGAACACATGTGAAATTTTATAATGTTTACCTTATAATATTGTAGGAAATTAAGTATGTTATGGAATAAAGTTAGTTGTGTAATTTAATAGAGATCGTAAGTGGAATAAAATGTTTTATGATGTTTTATATATTGGATTTATGATACGAAAATTTTATTATTGAGTATTTAATAATCATTACATGTGATTTAAAGGGGTAAATTAATTTAATAGTATTTAATGATGATAAAGGTGTCAATTTTTGAATTAATAACACTAAATCAAATTGATGTGTTTGAATTTTATATTTAAATTGTGTTTTTTTAGTGGTGATTAGTCATTATTTATCTATAATTAAATTTTAAAATAATAATGTGGATTATTGACATGTAAAATGTATTTTACATGATATACTTTCTTGTTTGGGTTGAATAACTTTTGTGCACTACAATATTTTAATTAAAACTTAAGATGAAGAATTGTATAGGTGACTAAATCAGGTGTGAGTTTTAAGGTAGATAGTGAGTTATTAAATAGGCCTAATAAGTGGTTTAAATAAGTGTTAAATATAATAATTTATAAAATTTTCAATTCTATAAAGTAAGGAATTCCATCCTATAATATTCTAAAAATTATTTAAATCCACTTTTGAGTTACAAAGATGTTCTGTTAATGATTTTGGGAGTTTATAGAAATAATTTAAAGGGGTAGAGATGATAGTGTTTGGTAGGATTTCTTTTCATGGTAGAATATTTTTATTATTATGAAATCTACCAATGGATGTCAAAATTTAATTCTTTAATAAATGTATATCCAAGGATGTTTTTATGATATAACCTATAGGTTTTGATTATCTAAATAGAAATGTAAGTCATTTATGTTGTGACATCTCATTTATGGATTGAAGAAATCATATCATAGTTAGTATATACATTTTGATGATACATTCAAAGGGATTAGTTTCATAATAAATGAGTTAAATCCGGAATATATACGTTAATTAAACTAAATCATAAAGGTTTCAATACAAGTTTTCTTAATATTTTTCAACACTAATACAGTGAGTGAGGGATTTTCAAATTCAATAATCAATAAAAATAGTTCCAGTAGAGAATATATTAAATTTTCAGCTCACAAAAAAAATCTAGAGGTAGTATAAAATAATTATTAGGTGAAAAAAATCCATAATAAGTATAAATTCAGTTTATAAGTTCCAAAAAAGAACCAATATTTAACATTATCAAGCATATATTCAAAGTATTAAGTGAAAAAATAGTGTAAAATAGATATAATAATGAATTCTTCCTCATTTTTAGTGTTCTAAATCAATTCATAACGTATATTTTTATATAAATTTTTTACATAGATGAATAACTACAAGAACACATTATCCCCAATACCCAATAATGGTGACAAATTTTACATTGTTCTTTATTATAAAAAATATTTTTACTAAATACCTAACACAACTACTAGTATAGAGATGAGAGGTTTCAGATCTATCATAAATAGGGTATTCTTCCAAGGGTTTTTATATTTTATTTTTTTATCAAAATAAAACAAAAATAAAATGACATTATAGAAAATTAGGGATCAAGGGGATCATAATTTTTTTGGTGGTAAAATATTCCAATAATATATTAAAATGTAAAACTATAAATTAATAATAGAAAAAGTCATCACTGAATCAAAACAGTCATGCTAATCTAATTAATTTTATCCTTATCATTCCTTAAAAACACTCCATTGAATAATATTGATGCAAATGAGTTCATGGATGATCAAAAGTGTTTTACATTATGTGGTAAAAATTTAGAGACAACTCATTTCGTCGATATTAGATAAATATTTTTATCATCTAAGTAAAAAATACAAATATAAGAGAAACTAGAAATCATATGATGTTAAGGATAATTCAGAGCTATTTTTTTAAGATTCTCATGTATACCATGTTTCATAATAATATATAAGTTTTATATTATTTTTTATAACTATTTGATAGTAATAATATTTTGGTAAATGTAGCATTATCACTATACAAAAGATCCTTACATACTTAATAATAATTAAAGATGTATCCTTATTCGATAAAATGGTTAAATTGATAATAGAATCTAAATTAATAAGGATAATTCAGGATTTCAATCTCCATTTTTTCCTCAATAGTGGAGTTGTTAAATAAAATTTCTCTAAGTATCCAATGTTGACTGATTCTATACTAGAAACTGAGCACACTATTAAATAAAATACATTTAAGGAATATTTTTTTATAATTTTATGCGATATGGATTTCATGGAGTGATGTATTCAATATAGGGATATTTCAAGTACATAATTTTTGATATGTTAAAAAAATAGATGAAAATTCATTAATGAATGGGGATTATAATATGTATTTCCTTAATTCATTAAATATATACATAAAAAATATTGAGTTATAATACATGAATCACTACAAATCTTATTACTTCTCATACTATATATGTGGTACTAGAATATTATTAGAGATAAATAAGATCCTTTTAATGTTATTTCAAAATTTCAAAGTTGATGGATTGCCTTATAGAAGTTGTGTTTTATTTATGTTCATCATGTTTATTTTCTATTCTTATAACGAATTATCTTTCTAATTGGTTTTAAGTTTCTAAAATATTTATATGTATTTGATATCACTAACATCTATCATAAGCATTTCCCACCAACCACTTTCCAATTACCCCATAAGAGGTACCCCGCTCTCTTTTCCAATAGTATCCTAACTAACATATATAACATTCCCACATGATTCCCACCTACCACTAACCTTGTTACAAATATACATAATTTCTCTCTTGGTATCTTAATACAAGGATATCCCAATGATATTGTATTTTTTTTGGTAATCTTATCTTGAAAATGCTTCTAATTCAGTAATTAAATACATGGTTTTTAGTATATAAATCACTCTCCTTATCGAGGTTCAATCAATATCTCCCATATTGTAATTATTAAGAGGTTATATAGGATTCCACAAGAAAATATTCTATGTTAAATCCCATTTTAAACTTCTATATAATATATATACCATTAACATATCCCAAAATATCTAATTATTAAATATAGTTGTTATTAAAAAATTATAATAAATATATATAATTTACAATTGAAGAAATTTTATTTCCATAATTTATTTAAATAGAAAAATTATAAATTAATGTCAAACCTGCTTCTTATCATGTTGTGGAATTATATTCTAGCCCAAAGTGTGAAGGTATTTTATAGAATCCTTATTTTTTTATTTCTTTTTAACACTTAATAAAAAGAATTCTTAATAATACAAAAAAAATATAAATGGAAATCATGGTTATTTTCATTCAAAAACCTCAAATTTTATTAATACCTTAAACTCAATACACTTACAATAAGCAATCATTTCATAATAATGTGCTACTAGACACTCATTCATGATATGTGTGGCCTCTAAATTCATACCAACTCTACCATTCCAACCACTATACAACACATGCTTATATTGTCTCCATAGCTCACCTAATTCGATGAGTTTTTATATCCTCATAGACTCAACATAAGGAAAATTATAATGAATATGGAACCAAAATATTAATTCATATAAATAAAATAATAATATAACAGTAAATCCAATGAATTTTCTTTCCCATATTTACACTCAAGCGTTATCCTTTACTTAATTTTGAATGTGTCTCTATGATAGTAGACTGGCATGGATGATGTCAAAGTATTTGGAAAGTTTCTCCATAAAACTCCTATATTATCTCCCTATTTTTAAAATCATTTTATTTCCCTCATTGTACTCAACCATTTGCTATGTATGGTGGTTCCTCGCCTCATTCATGCATGTACGACCATGTGGCCTAGTATCAGATCCATTTTTGAAAGAAAAAACAAATATTATATCAATACATATTATAAGGAATATAAATTATGAAAAAAAAAATTTACCAGGGTTCTATAAATATGCCTGAGCCAGTCTGATCAGTGGGTGTCACTGAATCCCTATGATCTGAAGGATCATCAACCTGTATAAATTGAGTGGAACCCAATTTTTTCTCTAGAGGCCCAAATGTGTCGGAGTATAAGTTTAAAGAGCATAAACATAAAATCTCATAGATAAAAAATTAGAAGGAAAATAAGATGTCATAGATGTCTGTGGAAATTTATAATATGGATGAGAAGTAGGATCCATCATCAGATATGGGAAAGAAAGATGAGGAGGATCACATATGTCACGACCCGTCCTCGGGGCTGGGGCCGTGACTACCCCAAGCCTGCCTTCCATAGGCCAGGGGCTGGCGACTAGCACCCAAGGCGTAAATACCGGTAACTGGGAAGGAATTGCCTTTATAAAAATAAACAAACACCACAGAGTACAAGAGGAAGTAAAACACTAAGTACAAAAGAAGTGCTGAAAAGTAAATGGGCCAGAATACAAACCCAACTGAAAGTATAGCTACAACTGAACGAAAGTACAACAGAAAAAGACAACAGCTGGAAGAAAGGAAGCAGCTCATGGGTCGTCCTCCTCGGATCCTACCTGAAGGGTAGGTACAGATAGCACCACTCCTGGATCGTCCACCACGGATCCTACCTGAAGGGTAGGTACAGATAGCGCAGCTCCTGGATCGTCCACCACGGATCCTACCTGAAGGGTAGGTACAGATAGCCTCCACAACACTCTTTCCCGTCAACCTCCTTCGAGTATCATCTCGTCGGGAAGTTCACCTCATGATATTGACTCGTCATGTGGTCCACCTCCGGGTACCGTCCAGTCCTCGAACACTCGGCCTCCGTCAGGACTGCCCGTCGTCTGCAACCAACACAATGAGGTGCGAGCATAGCCCGTGCAGGGGTGAGTATAACGATACTCAGTAGGGACCCCGAGACCCTCAAGGTCTCACTAAAACCAACAAGTATAACCAGAAAGAATATCTCAACAGATAACCTCTACTTAGGTATATGCCCATACATATACCTAAGTTATCATGTAACCATCTCAATCATGAGGTAAACACAAAGGTCATAGACTCAGCTCAAACTAGGATTTTCATTATCAAAACCGTAACTGCTGAAGAGCCCCATCTCTGGAGTGTACAGTGATCCTGTCATGACTCCAAGGTACTGCTCACTAACCTAAGACTATTGAGGTACTTATCTTGTCGAGTACCATGGGTCAGCCACCCAAACACAGTAGTGCTTCCCGCCAGGGTATGCCACCCAAACACAGTAGTGCACACCCCCTAATAGCCTGCAGAGGTACTCTCCAGACGAGTACCGTGGGTCTGCACCCAAACACTGTAGTGCTCCGTCCTCCATGGTTCTGCACCCAAAAGAAGTAGTGCTCCGTCCACTAGGCTAGTCGACTCACTCCAAGTCGATTCGGTCAAGCAGTCGTCAGGTCTCATCCGGCTACACGGTCTCCGTACTCCGTACGCTCGTCTCCGGGAGGGTCCTCTCCACGAGCTACAGGTCGATACTCCAAGTATCACAAAGTCCCACAAAGAAGTAACTCAAAGGACCACCTCATCATAGGGGTCTCAACGCAACAGACGACGCGTCAATCTGACGCCCGGTCTGTGAGTTACTAGCCTTTTCGTCCCAGGGGCCCGGTAGGTTTCGTGTGCGAACCATCCCGGCCATATCTCAACTGTACCCCGAACTCTCATAGGTTATTCTCATAGGGACTGTTTCTCAACGTAATCACCAACGCTGCTGATGGTTCGTCAAACGGACGTCTGGTCTGAAAGTTATCAGCTTTTCCATTCTAGGGGCCCGGTTGGATTTTGGGTACAATCCAACCTGGCCATACTCCAACTGCGTCCAAATCTCAGGAAAAGTATACCAAAAGTTCCGTCTCATCAAGAGAAATCCAACAAAGTTGACGGCACATCAATCAGATGTTCGGAGCTCAAGATATAAGCGTTTCCGCTCTGAGGGCCCGGTTGGTTTTGTGTTCGAACCAACCCGGCCGAACCCAAAGTACTCCAAAACCTTGAGTGTAATATACCAAAACGACCGTCTCAATCCAAGGATCACATCACAGATGACAGTGCATAGATCGGAGGTCTTCAGCCCATGATATGGGCAAAAGACCATAAGAGGTCCGCGAATAGGGGGTTCGGGCCCGGTCTGACCCGACCCGATACCCCCTGGGTCGGCCCGAACCGGGTCGGCCCGACACGGGTCCGGGTCTGGCCCGCTTGGGCACGGCCCGGCCCAGCCTGGGCGTGCGGCGCCCATGGCCAGCTCGGCTGGTGCCGAGTTGAGCGGTATAGGGGGGGCGCGCTGCCCCCCTGATTGGAACACCACGGCCCCCACGTGGGGGCCGCTTCTTCGGCCAGGTGGCTCGGTCGAAACGGTCGAGCGGAATTTTGGAGGGGGGCGCGATGCCACCCCTGATTGGAAAACTGCGGCCCCCATGAGGGGGGACGCTCTTGCCAGACGGCCGGGGGTTACGACCCCCGGCACTTCTCGGAAGTCGGCCGGCCCGGCTGGCCGGCCGTGCTGCTGCCGTGGGACCCCGCGGTCCCGCCCTCCTGCTCCAGCGCTGGTGGCCGGAAGCCGGCGGCCGCTCCCTGTTCCGCCGCGGCCTGGTCCATCCGACGCGGCGCGACGGCACCGCGCCCTTTCGCCGTAGCCCCACTCCGGCCGCGGTGTTTTTCGTGATTCTCCGGCACGGCACGACGGCGCCATGACTTGTTCGACTTCAACGGCGCGGCGCGACGGCGCCACGCTTCTTCACCGAAACTCATAGCTTCCACGCAGTGCAACGGCACCGCGCCGCCTAACACGTGCCGCAACAAAATCAACAACCAAGGGGGGGAGGAGGGTTAGCCGTGTTCGTGCGGTCCGACCTCCTCCCGTTATTGTGATATTAGGCGGCTCAAATAAGATGACAATCAGCGATGAAGGTAAACACAAACAAAAATAATATAATTCCCCTACGGTTTTTCCGAAATCAAAAGGAAAATTTCAAACCCGCAAACAAAACTTTTGCGGATCAACTAGATAATGAGTTGATCCGCATTCTTGTTTTAGAAGGAAAACAGTCATGAGATTATTAATATTCTTAAATTAAACCCCTACCTCGAGCGTAGTCGTCGAATGAGGTTTGTCGGAGAAAGGGACGTCGCGGAAAGAGGATCGTCACGTCGTGGAGAAAAGATTTGTCGGTGTCGCGTCGTCGATCTCCGAGGATCTGGTGTTCTTTTCGACCTTCGTCGGAGGTCGGCATTCTTCGTGTTCTTCGCGTTCTTCGTCGAGGAAGGAGTGCTTCCAGGCTTAGAGCAATCATCCCAAAATCCTCTCGCACAACCCAAAACAACACTAATAAAATAAGCGTTTCCTTATTTTATTACTCACGCCAAATGTTTTAAAAATTCAAAATTGAATCCAACAATTAATTGAATTAATTGCAACGTTTAAATCTCTCAATTAATAGAGGCGTTTAATATTTAAATAATCGCACGATTTGACTTTCCTTAATTGGGGGGTGTGGGTGTGTTACTGAAATTAAGGAGGGGTTGAGGAAGTTGAAAAGGTAGGGCTCGTGTGGGCCCCACCCCACAAATATCCTACCTAGTGGAGTAAGATATAGTGGGTCTCACTTCAACCACTTAGATTAGGTTAAACAACTTAAAATAAAATAAATTGGTTGCCCCATTTTATTTTATTCATTTACTTAACCCAAAAATTTTAAAACCACACCCTCGCAAATGCAACTCCAGAAAAGGTGTTCCTATGAAATTATCGGCACTGCGATTCCATCGGTTCCCTCGGATTTCGATTCCGAGCACCGGTTCAAAAGTTAAAAAAACCTGCTCATTCATTCACTGAACGTACCAGAGCTAAACTTCAGAAAATGATTCCGGGCACACCGGGCCTCAGAATTAGGTGTCATTAGAAACTGCGTTCTTGTAAAATTTCAAAGAAAATTAAGAAAAAAATTTCCTTGAAATTTCCGGGTGTTTACATTACTCCCTCCTCAGGGCTTTACATCCTCGTAAAGCTTTAACACAAACTAGGGTTACAAAAGTGGTACTGAGCACGCATCTGAGCCTTCCACTCCCATGTGCTTACCTGGAGGTTCCAATACTGCTAGTGAAAGCGCACCTGAGGAATCGACCATCCTCGTAGGATCTGCTCCTATCGATTCTCAATCCCCACTGGAATCTCTACGTATGTTGCCCTATCATCGACGTCCAACTCCCTGAGGTCGATGATGTGTTAAGGATCAAGCATGTATCTCCTCAGTTGAGATACGTGGAAGTCGTCGTGCACCTGGTGCAACTGAGGTGGATGGGTCAAGTGGTAAACCACCTCACCTACCCTGCTGAGGACCTAGAAAGGTCTGTTGAACCTCGGAGATAACTTGTCGCCTCGGCCACATCTCTGTAAACCTCGTCGAGGTGAGACCCGTATAAAGACGTGATCATCATCCTCGAACTCTAGAGGTCTCTAATTCCTGTTAGAACTGAAACTCAAAATGACTGCTGCCACGAGGGTAAGGTGGACCGACTCAAGAGTGATCAGTCACACCCTCCTGTGCATGAGTTTATCCTGTGCTGCATGGGGTTTCCTTTTTGCCGACCAAGTAAAACCCATCCCGACGTTGTAGTTAAACCACAACCTTTTTTCCTAAGACCGTCAATTTGTGTATGATCTGTGATTGCCCAGCCCATACTCAAACCAACGTCGTAATGCCTCGACGCTTCCACCAAGAGATTCCAACTGAAACTCTCGCCTCGAGGGTCTGACCACACTGTCGGCGTAAGTGTGATTATCGAGTCTTCTCCCAAGGTATCTCTAGACGTGAGGGTCAAGTCTACGGCTTACCGGAATCTCTAGGTCTTGGAAAAGATTTTTTAAAGGAAGGAATGATTCATATCAACGTCTATTACTACGGAAGCTAGTAGTGGACACAGAATGTCCCTTGAATCATTTTTAGAGCCATTGGGTCACACTCCTTGACCGCATGCAGCCACACTCTTCCACTGCCCTCCATCTCCATGATCCTGGCGGGGACAACTAAGGCGGGTGGTTATAGTATGTTAAAATGTACACCACCTCATGCTGCTCTCCTAGCTCTGCCTCCACGTCTGCTGCTTCGCAGACTCATCTCTCCTTAAAGCTTCCTCTTATTGAAACATTTAACATGCCCGAGTCTCTAAGAATGGTGCCAGTTTCCTGTTTCTTACTGCACTGTGCAGTCTTCATCCGCTCCTGGATGATCTGCACCTTCTTTGCCTATGATCTGTAAGAGCTGCTAAGATTTCTCCTTTGCCGAAAAGAGAAAATCAGTCTCATCCCCTGGATGAACCACGCTCATTGCCTAATACAGTCATTCCTGACATGAATGATGTATTCATGCCATGGATGACGTCGTAAGGCCTCGATGTTACTACCAAGAGATACAACTGTCACTCTTGCCTCCAAGGGTCGAGTCACACTGTCGGCATCAGTGTGAGGTCACTGGGTCTCTTCTAGTATAAATCTCGAAAGTGAGGGTCAAGTCAACAGTTTTAACCGGAACCTCTCAGTATCAACCAAACAAAAGGACAGGAAATCAAGTGTCACTAGGATAAGTGTCTTTTATTATTGCAGCTCATAGTACAAAGACACAAATACAATAGCAACATGGAAATAGAAGTACCAAGAACAAAAATGAATCCACTAGTTCTGCTCCTGTCCACCTACTCCCGAATCTCTACTACCTTTTCCAATTCTCGGCTATTTCTCAAGCACCCACTGCTACTTCTGCCTCGGTGGCTCCTCCAACACCTGTGGATCAACTATGTGAGGAGTCGGACAGTCACATGCCAGGTGACCCTTCCTGCCGCATTCATAACACTTCCTGCTCCTCATACGGCTGGCTCTGGTCCTCTTGGACCTCTCCATCATCTGTCTACTGCCCACAGATGACTCGGCTACTAATCGAAAAACTTGCGACAAAGGCAGCAGCTCCTGAACACGCTCGGGGTATAGAGCTACTGGTGCAAACTCCACCCTGAAAAAGGTCTCGAAGTCTTCCCATGTGAAGGTCATCTCATCACAAAACAGGAACAAGTGGCTCCACCACCTGCTTGCTGCTGCCTGAAAGAGGCTGGCAGCAAAGATCACCATGAAGTCTGCTGGTGTCCCCACTAGCCTGAAGACTCTCACCACAGCCTCCAGCCAATCTTTAGCCGCCTGCGGGTCCGTCTCTCCCTGGAACCTAGGTGGCCTCTAGCGCTGGAACTCGTGCAGCGCGCTCAAGCGGCGTGCATCACCTGCTGCTGGGGCTGGTGGCATCGGTGGACCAACGTATGGTAGTACCGCTGGTGCCTCCGCTGGTGCTTCTACTACAAGAGGGCCCTGTACCGAAGCCTCGTCGCTCGGCAGGCTGTCAGTACGCACATCCCTCTGGGCTCTAGTTGGTCGTCCTTGGAAAGGCATCCTGAAAGAAACATACGTGACATGGTCAAATGATTTATACCTGGTGAGCTGACCTGGTTTGATCTGACTTTTAAAAACTTCTAGAAACACACACGCAATCAGTGTTTTCGTACACAAAGTTGGAAATCAGTTGTCAGGATCCTGGTGTATGGATACGTCAGCCGCCTGCACCGACACTGGACTCCCTGAACTGAAAACCACACTCGGTACTCTTAACACTATCGCTTCACAGAAAGAAAATATCAGAGTTATAAGTTCTGCGGTAGAACCGAACTCCTCTGATACCAATTTGTCACGACCCGTCCTTGGGGCTCATGCTGTGACTACCCCAAGCCCACCTTCCATAGGCCAGGGTCTGGCGACTAGCACCAAAGGCATAAATCCTGATAACTGGGAAGGCATTTCCTTTATAAAAGTAAACAAACACCACAGAGTACAAGTGGAAGTAAAACACTTAGTACAAAAGAAGTGCTGAAAAGTAAATGGGCCAGAATACAAACCCAACTGAAAGTACAGCTACAACTGAATGAAAGTACAACAGAAAAAGGCAACAACTGGAAGAAAGGAAGAAGCTCATGGGTCGTCCTCCTTGTATCCTACCGGAAGGGTAGGTACAGATAGCGCCACTCCTAGATCGTCCACCACGGATCCTACCTGAAGATTTGGTACAGATAGTGCAGCTCCTGGATCATCCACCACGGATCCTACCTGAAGGGTAGGTACGGATAGCCTCCACAATGCTCTTGACCGTCAACCTCCTCCGAGTATCATCTCTTCATGAAGTTCACCTTCTGATACTGACTCGTCGTGTGGTCCACCTCTGGGTACCATCCAGTCCTCGAACACTCAGCCTCCGTCAGCACTTCCCGCCATCTGCAACCAACACAAGGAGGTGAGGGCATAGCCCGTGTAGGGGTGAGTATAACGATACTCAGTAGGGACCCCGAGACCCTCAAGGTCACACTAAAACCAACAAGGACAACCACAAAGAAGATCTCAACAGCTAACCTATACTTAGATATATGCCCATACATATACCTAAGTTATCAATTAACCATCTCAATCATGAGGTAAACACAAAGTTCATAAACTCAGCTCAAACCAGGATTTTCATTATCGAAACCGTAAGTGCTGAAGAGCCCCGTCTCTGGAGTGTACAGTGATTTTGTCACGACTCCAAGGTACTGCTCACTAACCTAAGACTGTTGAGGTACTCCTCCTGTCGAGTACCGCGGGTCAGCCACCCAAACATAGTAGTGCTTCCCGCCGGGGTATGCCACCCAAACACAGTAGTGCACACCCACTAATAGCCTGTAGAGGTACTCTCTGGACGAGTACCGCAGGTCTGCACCCAAAAACTGTAGTGCTCCGTCCACCATGGGTCTGCACCCAAACAAAGTAGTACTCCATCCACTGGGCTAGTCGACTCACTCCAAGTCGAGTCGGTCAAGCAGTCATCAGGTCTCAGCCGGCTACACGGTCTCCGTACTCCGTACACTCGTCTCCGGGAGGGTCCGATCCACGAGCTACAGGTCGATACTCCAAGTATCACAAAGTCCCACGAAGAAGTAACTAAAAGGACCGCCTCATCATAGGGGTCTCAACGCAACAGATGGTGCGTCAATCGGACGCCCGGGCTGTGAGTTACTAGCCTTTTCGTCCTAGGGGCCCGGTTGGTTTCGTGTGCGAACCATCCCTGCCATATCTCAACTGTACCCCGAACTCTCATAGGGTATGCTCATACGGACCGTTTATCAACATGATCACCAACACCGATGATGGTTTGTCAAACGGACGTCCGGTTTGAAAGTTATCAGCTTTTCCGTTCTAGGGGCCCGGTTGGATTTCGGGTACAATCCAACCCGACCATACTCCTACTACGTCCAAATCTCAGTCGAAGTATTCCAAAAGTTCCGTCTCATCAATAGGAATCCAACAAAGTCGACGGCACGTCAATCGGACGTCCGGAGCTCAAGATATGAGCATTTCTGCTCTGAGGGCCTGGTTGGTTTTGTGTTCGAACAAACCTGGCCGAACACAAAGTACTCCGAAACCTTAAATGTAACATACCAAAACGACCATCTCGATCCAAGGATCACATCGCAGGTGACGGTGCGTCGATCGGAGGTCCGCAGCCCAAGATATGAGAAAAAGACCGTAAGAGGTCCAAGAATAGGGGGTTTGGGCCCCGTCCGACCCGGCCCGATACCCCCAAGGTCGGCCCGAACCGGATCGACCCGAACCGAGTCGACCCGACCCGGGTCCGGGTCCAGCCCGCTTGGGCGCGGCCCGGCCTGGCCTGCGCAGCTCGGCCCGGCCTGGGTGTACGGTGCCCATGGCCAGCTCGGCCGGTGCCGAGCTGAGCGGTACAGGGGGGCACTGCCCCCCTGATTAGAACACTACGGCCCCCACGTGGGGGCCGCTTCTTCGATCAGGTGGCTCGGTCGAAACGGTCGAGCGGAATTTTGGAAGAGGGGGCGCGCTGCCCCCCATGATTGGAAAACTGCGCCCCCCATGAGGTGGGCCGCTTCTGTTGGCCAACCGGGGGTTACGACCCTCGGCACTTCTCAGAAGCCGGCCGGCCCGGCTGGCCGGTCGTGCTGCTGCCGCGGGACCCCGCGGTCCCGCCCTCCTACTCCGACGCCGGCGGCCGGAAGCCGGCCACCGCTCCCTGCTCCGCCGCGGCCAAAGGCCGCAGCCTTGGTCCGTCCAGCGCAGCGTGACGGCGTTGTGCCCTTCCGCTGCGACCCCGCTCCGGCCGCGGTGTTTTTCGTGATTCTCCGGCACGGCGCAACGGTGTCGCAACTTGTTCGACTTCAACGATGTCGCGCGACAGCGCCGTGCTTCTTCGCCGAAACTCAAAGCTTTCGCGCGGTGCAACGGTACCGCGCCGCCTAACACGTGCCACAAAAAAATCAACAACCAGGGGGAGAGGAGGGTCGGTCGTGTTCGTGCGGTCCGACCTCCTCCCATTATTGTGATATCAGGTGGCTCAAATAAGATGACAATCAGCGATGAAGGTAAACATGAACAAAAATAATATAATTCCCCTACGGTTTTTCCGCAATCAAAAGGAAAATTCCAAACCCGCAAACAAAACTTTTGCAGATCAACTTGATAATGAGTTGATCCGTATTCTTGTTTTAGAAGGAAAAGAATCATGAGATTATTAATATTCTCAAATTAAACACTTACCTCGAGCGTAGTCGTCGAACGAGGTTTGTCGCGGAAAGGGACGTCACGGAAATAGGATCATCGAGTCGCAGAGAAAAGATTTGTCGGTGTCGCGTCGTCGATCTCCGTGGATCCGGCGTTCTTGTCAACCTTCGTCGGAGGTCAGTGTTCTTCGTGTTATTCGCGTTCTTCGTCACGGAAGGAGTGCTTCCAGGCTTAGAGCAATCCTCCCAAAATCCTCTTGCACAACCCAAAACAACACTAATAAAATAAGTGTTGCCTTATTTTATTACTCACGCCAAACGTTTTAAAAATTCAAAATTGAATCCAACAATTAATTGAATTAATTTTAGTGTTTAAACTGCCCAATTAATAGAGGCGTTTAATATTTAAATAAATTCACGAGTTGACTTTCATTAATTGGGGGGGAGTGCGGGTGCGTTACTTAAATTAAGGAGGGGTTGAGGAAGTTGAAACGGAGGGGCTCGTGTGGGCCCCACCCCACAAATATCCTACCTAGTGGAGTAGGATATAGTGGGTCCCACTTCAACCAATTAGCATAGGTTCAACAACTTAAAATAAAATAAATTGGTTACCCCATTTTATTTTATTCATTTACTTAACCCAAAAATTTTAAAACCACACCCGAAAAAATGCAACTCCAGAAAAGGTGTTCCTAATCAATTACCAACGCTGCGATTCCATCGGTGCCCTCGGATTTCGATTCCGAGCACCAGTTCAAAAGTTAGGAAAACTCGCTCGTTCGTTCACTGAACGTACCCGATCTAAACTTAGGAAAATGATTCTGGGCACACCGGGCCTCAGAATCAGGTGCCGTCAGAAACTGCATTCTTGTAAAATTCCAAAGAAAATTAAGAAAAAAAATTACTTGAAATTTCCGGGTCTTTACAACATAACAAATGGTAGAAAAAACATAGGCAGCCTAAATATCTCAGGTACCACTAACAACACTATGGGATAAGAAGGTGTGATAGTTGGTATATCATAGGAATAGATAAGGTGTGATTGGTTACACTGTGTGGCGTTCGTACCTTTTTTACCACCACAATCACATCATCTGGTTGAGCACTATTACCACTAGGCTCATCGGATAATAAATCTCTCATGGGTGGTGTATCCTGATTAAAATTTAAAAAAAAATTAATCACATGACATGATATGTTATTGACACAGATATAAATATATATATATATTTATATATATTAAATAAAATACTAACAATAGGTACCATAGGAGGGACTTACATCTCTCTCATGCAGTGATTATTGTATGTCATCCTTTTCCTTTATATCTCTTCAATGTTTTTAATTTAATTCATTTTAAAACAAATATGGAATTAATTATAAATTCATAACTAATGTGTAATCCAAACAAGAAAGAATATGGGACATGACTTAATTAAGGAATATCAATTATCAGACCAAATAAAGGATGTGTAGTAATATAAAAAAATCATTTTATATTTACTAGAAAAAATATCAAAACATAAAATATGTTTCATTTGTCCATTTTTTTGGGTTAGGTCATTTGGTTTATATTTTCAATTAGGTCATTTTTCCATTTTTTGGTTAGGTTATTCTTTTCATTAGTTTTTTATTTTTATTATAATTTTTTAACATGTTTCAATTTAATTCATATTATTTTTTGTTCCAATTTAATTGTTATAGTTTTGTAAGGTTTAGTAGGTTCTAATGCAGTTCAATTCAATATTAAAAAATGAAACTCTAAGAAAATTGTAACTAGTATATATTAAAAATTCACATAAAGGTCAAGTTGGATACAAAATATTTGTAATAAATAGTAAATAAATTTGAATAGTACCAACCTAAAAAACCCAAGTCGAGCTAAACCAAAATAACTGAGAACATAGATGGATGATTTTATATATTTCCCACCACAAATTTAGGTTCACAATCAACTTTAAAAATTGAACTATTAGATTCATCATAAGAAATAAATTGATCAGTTCCAATGGGAGTAGTGATGGTGTCTATTTCATCATCACCATCATCAAAAATATGTCTTAAAATTACTTCAATAATGACACAAAATTCAGGTCACGTATGATCTTTCACATAAAATAATTTCTCCCTTAATTATTATATATATGGATCATTAGTAGAAAAATTACAAGTCATATCAATAACTCAAAATCTATAATCATCAATAAATTTTCCATTCCCCTTCATCGAATTAAACCACTTGAATTTCATCATAGTGACTCAACCATGGGAGTAACAATCCAATATTTGTATTTTCCTAATGACTCCATAATAAGATACATTTTCAAATAGAGTTCTATTATATAATGAATTGGAAATAGATTATGTTATTATAGTTTCCATAACACCATCATGTTTTGTTCTCATGTTCATTTCTCATTCATTAACAATAAATTTGTACTCATTGATCATAATTGATTCTTATTCAGAAACAACAAAATTAGGACCAAAATCCAATGATCTTATTTCCTCAGAGACAAGGTCGGTGGGAAAACTCAATACCTATAATATAAATGAATATTAAAATTAAATAAATATTAATTTTATTATTTTATTTCACCAATACTTCTACCTTAAATTTCAACCATGAAGATAAAAAATTTCTATGAAAAGTCACTATCCATGTCAAAGATAGAGAATGATGATTTCTATAGATGATTTGTTTATATTCCCTATAGAAAAAAATAGAAATAGTTTAACAGATACGTACAATTACATGAGATGAGATGACATATACATGTTTAATTTACTTACTTGATATGGACATCAAACAAATCATAGTTAAACAAAACTGTGTGGTGTGCCATATCCCGCTCTTCAATGATTAATTTGGTCAATGTATATGATCTGTGAATTACCCCTATTTAGGGAAGTGATGGAAAATTGGGTTAAATTTTCTCATACTTCTCTTCTTCATTTCTTATTGGTCTGTTTCATCTCATAGTCACATTATAAAAATACATTTAATAGAAATACATAAATTCTTGAGCCAAGTAACCTTTTATAATAGAACCTTCAGAATGATTCATGTTCCATACATAAGACATAAATATTACATATTTCTTTCATTTGGATATATCTAATGAAAATAAATAGGTCCACCAAGAAGTATTTCAGTTAGAATGTGGATAGTTAGATGCAAAATTCATGTGAAAATTTATAAAGGAAAAATTTTCTCTAAATCACACAAAATTCATGGTGCCTATTACAACATTTTTTTCAAGAAATAATTGTAAAAATTCTTAGCACAAAGATATCAATAAAAATGGAAGAAATGAATAAATTACAACCTTAAATTATTTTATAGTTTATGAAGGATTTATATTAGAATCAACTCTTTTAGAAGGATTTGATGATCATGTGTCTTAAAATAGTTTAGCTCCAAATCCCTTTCATTGACCTATTTTGATTTATTCCTTGTATAGTCATCAATAACTTTAATAGTCTCTAGCACTTACAAAAAATTATTTTTTTCTACAGGTTTAATTACATAATAAACACATAGAACTTTCCATTTATTTTCACTGATACACATCGGACGCAATTATGGTTTGATACCCCAATCCACCAATTCATGCGGAGATCTTAAATCATCTTTTTTATTTTTATTGAAATTTATAAAATTTGCAAGAAAATTTTCAAATATATTTTTTCCAATGTGAATTATGTCTAAGAAATGACATAAAAACCCGGTTGACCAATAAGGAAACTCAAATAATATAATTTTATTATTCCAATTGTAAACAATTTTAGTAGAAACATTCTTACTCTTTCTATATTTTATTTGAACCTTCCTAATTGAAAAAATGACATCTTTCAATTCATTAAGAACATCAATTCTAGAAATATGTCAAGGTGGATTGTCAGACTCCATGATATTGTCAAACCTTCAATGATTATTCCTATATGGATGATCCATTGGAAAGAATTTTTTATTTCCTATAAAACTGAAACTATGGTGATATTTAAGGCTTCTAGATCATGTATTCTTCAAAAAAATAGTACATGATAGTTTTCCCTTCATACACTATCCAAACATCATTAAAAAACAAGAAAAGTACTTATCATATACACAAGCACATCATGCATCTAAAATATGTCTTCAAACCATTCATAATATGTGTGCACACCCATATTAAAAATATGTTTCAACTATTTTAATAAAGTTTACATGGAAACATTTATATCATTTCCAGTTTTATAAGGACCATATATGAGTACACTTGTAAAATTGAAAGGTTTTTTTCATACATATCTATGGAGAAAGGTTATAAATGTGTGTGAAAATTATCCATGTGTTGTGCGAGGTAAGAATATTCCCAAATGGATTAAAACCATTAGATGATAGACCCAAACTCACATTATGCACATCATTTATACAATTAGGATATTGATAATCAAATGTCCGCTATGAAAATACATTGGCAGGATGAATGAAATCATAATTATCCTTATTTATCTCAGACTCATTTCATCACATATTTATTGATATTTCATCATACGTGAAAAGATTCTGGAGCTAAGGAACCAATTTTATAGTCTGGTGGATCAAGATCGAGTAATGTTTCATGAGGAGGATGATTCAGGTGCTGATAGCTTTAGTCAAATTTCAACGGACAGCTGAGATCGTCTTCAAGGGAAAGTTCCTCACAGCCCTAGATGGAAGAAGGGTATCAAAGGAAAGCGCGACTCCGAAAAATGCATTGTGGTTCAGGGGAAAAACCAAAGGGACGTAAAGACTATTCTTACCTGCCAAAACCAATGGAAACAAGGTCGGCCAAGAAAAGTGGAAGCAAGGAAAGCAAGGCCCCGAAAGACAGAGATAACAGTGATCTAAGTAGAGAACCAAAGGTAATATAAGAAGAGGTAAGGGATTTCCTAAAGCTCATATTTCCCTCCAAGGAAAAAATTATTGAGAAAGACATGAGGCCCAACGCCTCAATTGAAGAAATTGCTAGAATTTATGAAAGAAGGTTGCAAGTTGAGGCCACTAAGGAGAAAGAAGCGTGGATCGACAAGCAAGATCGAATAATTGCTCGGGGTTTCAATAAAGGCCAAATATATTTGGAATAATTCATTCATACAATGGATAGGATGATCTCTCATCTCGAAGAGCTGCTCAGGGAGGATCCAAACACACAGGTTAGCACTTTGCACTGGGAATTATATAGAGTGGTTGATTCAAATAACCTCATTCTGGTGTTTAATAATTTTGTGAGCTCCTTTAGCACGTAGTGGTTGTGGTTTTCCGAACGATGGTTTCCCACTTGACCTTAAAGTGGATTTTAATAAAAATTTATATTTGGTGGTGAAAAGATTCTGGAGTCTAGAAATTAATGGAAAGTGAACCATTACTTTCTATAGAACACAATATGGTGCTCCATCGGTATTTAGATTCCATCAGGATGTTCCACATTTTATAAAATCATTTCATTCAGAAGTTTCCTCCTAGAATAAGCTACAATCTTTCAATAAATCGTGAATTTTATTTTCAAAAATCCAAGTTTGTTAACTAACTTCCATTCCATATAATGATTTGATGGAATATCTACATCATCTGAATGTTATTCCTTCAAAAAAGTAAGAATATAATCAATGTTAGTATTATAAATATCATACATGGTTTTCCCATGAAATAGTCAGATTAAAAACTTCATCTTTTTCAATTTACCACATTGATAATATACTATAGTTGTGGCAGAATCATTCAATTTTTTCACTCTAACAACAGCATCATTTTCATTACAAGAATCATGTATTCTTGTATCAAAGTTTTCTTTTGTTGGAATCCCTTATTTCTCATGATGAAGAATAAATGGAAATTTTTTGTCTAATATATTTTTTAATCCAGTCCTCTTATTCGGATCAGGAACATTTTTAGATTTAATTTTTTCCCCATTGTGATACTATAAGTTGTAGTTTTTTGAAACCCATATTTTTTTATATGTTATCTAACTTCTTCATGACTTAAAAAAAGTCTTCCAACAAAATTATAACATGGGTAGTGTATATGACCATTATCTAAATCCTTGTTAAATGTAAAATCTAAGAATCCCTCTAACTTATTTTGAAAATTAACTGATATCTAATTAGTTTCATATATCCAACTTCTATCCATTATTTAAAAAAAATTATGTTATATCATAAAATCAATTAAATAATATTGAAGTTAAATTAAAAATATATTTAAGGAAATAAGAATTGTTCACTTTAAATTAAACCATAACTGACACACTAGGCTATATGAGAATCATAATATAAAAGACAAAATATATATATCTAACAAAATACTATATATATAAAAAAATACTAGAAATAAATAACCATGATATTAAAAACCATTATATCAATGAGTAATAACTATACATAATACCACAAATCATTATGTTTATAACTGTTGTTTTAATTTTTTTCACTTATTCTATTCACTTTTTAACTTATGTCATTCTGATTCTATAAATTCATGTATAAAACATTATAATTTCTAGGTAAGAATCTTCTATAGCATACATAAATTATGAATTTGGGTTGGATAAAGCAATAATTAGTGGTTTATCATATTAAGGTATGTTAAATTGAATCATTATGAGATTTACTAATCATCCCCCATGACTATAGCTTTGGCTATATATAATTTGGTATAGACCCCCATTATGTTGAATTTAGTAGCCTTTGTCATGATTTTCAATTGTTATGTGGTATTTTTAACCAAAAATTATATAAAAAATAAATTTTCATACATACTATTATGTTATTGTTCAATAACACTAATATTTAGTTTGAATATGTAGTTTAAATATTATTGTTTAATTATAGTATGCAATCAGTAGGATTTGTAATGTCTATTTGAATATGCATAAATTTATCTATGAAGATTTACCATGAAGTATTTAATGATTATTTATAACATGAATTGAAAAATTTTAAGTGGAAGTGGGATTCAGGATAATTATAGTAACACAAAATATTAGGGGAAGTGTGTGCAACAATGATTGAAAGTGAGATATATGTTATAAAATAGATGAAAAATACAGTACATTAGAAAAACTAAATAAAAATTATGTGTGAAGCAAAGCATGGGAATCAATGGGAAACTATAAATAATGGGAGTATGAGATTAAATAGCGAGGAATTGAATTAAGTAATGACAACAAAATTGAAATTAATAAAATAATTCTAAGGGGTGTGAATTTGATTTAGGTTTCTTTAAATGTTTTTCTGGAGATAAGTTTTTATTATAGGATAACTGATCCTTTTCTAAAGTAGGTAGTTTGGATAATATTTATGTAATATATTAAATAATATTATTTTAACATTTTATTTGATAAATTATTTTTAATTATATTAATGTAAGTAGTTTTGTTTAATATCAGTGGTTCTAATTAACCTTTAATCAAGAAATCTTACCCTAAATTAAAAGTGTGTGTGACGCAAAGTGTGGGGAGAAATGAGAAAGTATGAGAAATTACTATAAGAGATAAAATAGGGATCAATTGAATGAATTAATGGCAACATAATTGAAATTAATAAAATAATTCTAAGGGCCATACATTTGATTTGGGTTTCTTGAATTTTTTTCTGGACATAATTGTTTATTATTATTTAACAAATATTTTTCTAAAGTAGTTAGTTTGGATAGTATATAACTGCTATATTAAATAATATGATCTTCAAATTTTATTTTTTAAAATATTTTTACTTATATTAATGTAGTTAGTTTTGTTTAATACCATTGATTCAAATTAACCTTCAATCAAGGAATCATGAGAGGATTTTATATGAGATACATTTCTTTAGTTTTTATAAAATGCATGATAAAGAGTGATGAAAAAATATTTTATAAGCATATTTTATTAAATAATCATAAAAAATATCATAATTATTTGAGCTTAATTGAGTTGGAGGGGTTGTTTTCATATTTAATAGGCAATTCATTCAAATAAAATTTTTCTATAGGAAAGTATATTCAAGTTATATAGGATGTAACACATAGGGTTGGGTGTGTGGTATTTTTTGATACATGAAATGAATAATTTCAGTTTTTAAAATAAAATATTGAAATTAATAATTTAATAACCCTCTAATATTTTCACAAAACAAACAAAGTACTAAAATAAATAATTTTAGACTTACTTCGTATATATAACACAAAATAATAGGTTCATCTAAGATTTATTTAGAAGTAGAGAGTATATGAATTTAAAAAATACATCACTTACAATCAGATTTATTATGAAATTCAATAAAAAATATAATTAAAACTAAACTTTGTTCAATAAATCTAAAATATGAAAAGATAATCTAGGTTATTATTTTAGACCTAGAAAATAAATGAAAATAATAGTTTATATAAGATATAAAGTATTTAGAACTTACCAATTTGATATTCAAAAATAATAAAATGAAAACTATAAGGAATGAAAGATTATTGTCGATGGAGAAGAAAACTGAATAATAGAGGTTTTATATCCTTATAGGAATTAAATGGGAGTATAGGAGGTTGTGTGCTGGGTAAACCTCCTTGAGTATACCAATGGTTTTAAAAACCCATTGGAACAACCATTAATTTAGGAGGTTATATCAATGGTTAGTTAAAACCGTTGGTATAGGATTAAAAAATTAGGTTATCCCAATGGTTTTACCAAACCATGGGTATATACCCATTGGTATAGTTCTTGTTTCTAGTAGTGAATTTTCTTCACATTAATTTATCCAAAGGAACTTGGCTCCCTTCTGAGTTAACTTGATGAGTGTATTAGACAGCCATGATAAATTTTCAAAAATCATTGATAATATCCATCTAAACTAAGAAAACTAAGGATCTAGGTCCCAGTGGTTGTTCTAGTCCCATTTTTAATAACTTTAATCTTTGATAGATCCGTATATATACCCTCTCTTGAGATTATATAACCCAAAAATGAAACATTTTGTAGCCAAAATTCACACTTGGTAAACTTTTTATGCAACTTCTTCTTCCTCAAGGTCTTCATGACAATCCCCAAGTCATATTCATGGTCTTTCTTACTCTTTAAATATATAATAATATATTATATAAATACTACCACAAACTAATCAAGGTAATATCTAAATACTTTATTCATTAAATCTAGTAAGATAGTTGGGAATAGTAAGACCAATTGTAATCACTATATATTAATAGTGTCCATACCTTGTATGAAATTTCATCTTGGGTATATCCTCCTTTTTGACCCTCAATTGATGATACCCATAACAAAGTTAAATCTTGGGAAAGTATTTATATCTACAAATTTAATCAAAAAAGTCATCAACATGGTTTAGATTATACTTGTTATTGATTATTATCTTGTTCATTTCTCGATAATCAATATAGAGTCGCATTAATCCATATTTCTTCTTAAAAAATAACAGGTCACCCCCAGGTGAAACACATGGATAAATAAATCTCTTATCAAAATTCTCTTGGAGTTTCTTCTTCAATTACTGCAACTTAATCTAGGAAACTCTATATGGATTCTTTGAAATAGGTGTAACACTGGGTATGATATCTATAAAAAACTCAAATTCATGATTCTATAGAAGACTAAGAAACTATTTTTAAAACATCAATAAAAACTCCCACACAATAGGCATTTCATCAATTTGGAGTTTCTTCCCAATCATCTGAGATAAACAAACCTTTTTAATAGTAATCAAGACCCATAGCATGGATGTGATTTCTATCAAAGGTTTATATTTATCATCACTCTTGTAACGCCCCGACCCCAGCTACTCAGAGTCGGTGCGTTACTTCGTAACAATGGCATGATCACAAAAGATCAAGTCTCAAAAGACCGATTAGTTTAGTAGCCTTGGAAACACTAGATACATTCATAAGTCTTACATTATATCATAAAGTGAAAAACTAATAACAAAGTCTTCATAGTCCACACTCATATCATCTTCTAACTATCCCTGCAGGTCATTCATAAAATACTTCTTCACATCCTGGAAAATATTAAAACATTGAAAGGGGTGAGCTCAGATTCTCAGTAAGGATAACAATAATGCGGAAGCTTTCATAAATAAACATAAAAATTTAAGGCAATGTATAACTAAAACAAAAGCCTTTTAAACTTGAACATCAACATAATATGGCAAAAGTAAAATGAGATAATGCCATTCACTTCTTCACATGGATATTCTACTGGTCGAATAATCACATGCAATATCAGTAACCACTTTCATAATGAGGGAATGTATAATGCCAGACATTCTGAAACATTTTGTCAAGGCCTCGGCCAAGACATCTAAAATGATTAAGGCCTCGGCCAAAACCATAAATCAAATTGGGAAAGGGCCTCGGCGAATTCCACGTCTAGTTGTCTCATGAGACCTACCGATGCATCGAGGAGCTATAGCGGGCTCCACCCGTCACTTATTAAGTCCAATACATTCCTCATATGAATAGGTTTAAACATATCATAAACCATAACATAATCGTATCACATAAAACATGCATAAAGGAAACATAACATTTCCACATTTCAATCACAAGATATCAATACAACACGTTGATATAATAAAAATGCTTTCAAAACCATTTTCAATACCAAAATAAAAGAAAGTTAAAACTTTGTATTTATTTTTCATCAAAAAAAATGATGGCTTGTAGAAGAAGCCGAAAATCAAATAATGGTCACGGTGGCGGAGAAGTCGTTGTCGCCGCATACGTACGGAAAGAAAAACATTCCCTTTTTGTCGTTTAGTAAAACGCTTTGTATAAAAAGATTCCTTTTGAATAAACGTAAAATGTCAAAGGGGTTTATACACTGTACAAAATAAATTTGTGTATAAAACAAAATATGCCTCAATGAATGGAGATTGAGACGAAGTCCCTTAAAAAGATCATTTTTAAAATAAAATAGATCTATTATGTGTATTCACTATAGGTACACATAAAGAATACAAAATAAGAAATAATAATATCATGACATAATTTGAAAGTAGGAGATTAACCCAAATAATGGAAGTTGGGTTAAGAAATTCCCTTACCTTGCGTATTGTCCTGACTCGACCGTTCTTTAACCTCCTGAATACTAAACTAGAGTTAATTTCTATTTACTTAAGAACCTTTTTTATGTTCATTATTCCTTTTATATCACTTATTACCATGTTATGAACATTATGTAATTATTTAAGTTAATAACGGTCGTTTTGTCGATCTTTGGTACTTGAGTCAACAATAAACTTCTTATAATTACAAGTTGTTTATGTGGTAGAATATCCATTATCTCCAGAATTATATTCATGATTTAGATGTCATATATATCATATATATTCAGTATATACATTCATTCATAATATTATGTAACATTTAGAGGTAAGAAATGAAATGCACCGTTCATGGAGACGGTAAGCCGTACGTACGCATGAACGCTACTTTCATTTCTATTTCGTATTTAATGGAATGAAATCATAATTATATAAAGGTATAATATATTTCCAGTATAATATCATATATAATATCATTTACTCCATCCTTTATACATCCCACATATGGAATTAACGATTCAAATCACTTTGAGGGGGCGGTAGTCCGCACTTCCTAAAATGAAATTATCGTGTTTACCCATAATGGAAATCATAAAGTATGCCATAAATGAGAAATACAGAAGCATAAGTAAAACATAAACATAATATATATATCATATATGAAAATAGTGTCATCAAAATGGCCACCATTATAGGTGTTAAAAGAATTTGAAAAATCATCGTTTCGTGAGGCAGTATTTCGCCACCCACAGAAACAGTATGTTCTTTAACCATTAGACGAAGTTGTGTGTAAGTGTAAACCAAATCCTTATCATAACAACATCCTATTATATTGTAGATACTGGTGTTGTTACAAAAGAAAGGAATGAAAAGAGTTTAAGGGGTTGGAGAAGCAAAATAAAACAAAACAATATTAGAGAAGACATTACCTAAAAAATCGGGTAACTCTTTTTGATTTGAGACAAAGGCTTCCTTGGGAAGAATTCTGACCAAAGTGAGGCTTCTAAGAGTAAGTGAGGTATGTTTGTAGAGTATTTGGTCAGAGTTTGGCCGAGCAAAATGGCTTGAAGGTGTGAATAAGGTGGGAGTGGTGGGGGCCTTTTATAAGTGCAGAGGAGGGGCACTTTTGGAAAGTAATGAAATGTTATTCTATTATACAATGCTTTTCGGATTCTAAAGGTCCCACACTTGTATAATTCGAGGATAAGGTGATAAGGGTTCGAAATATCCTCATCCAATAGGCTTTGGACAAGTGTAAGCCTTGGATTTTACATTATCTTCTCATTTTATTTAAATCATTAAATAATGAGGTCATTGCTACATCATCATGATGTCATAAATAATTTAATTTATTTAATGTCTAAAAATTATAAAAAAAATACTATGATGTAGTAAATCTTTTTAGATTTCCAATGACTATTTATAATAAAAAATATTACTTGTATAACCCCATGTAAAAATTGTTTTAGTAAAACATTTCATGTTTGTGTCATTTTTTTACTTTAACATTAAATAAAAGGTATTTATGTCATTTTCCAACTAAAGTGGCTCCATGGGGTCCACAAGTTGACCCATGGATTGTCTTGGTCGGCCATGGCACATCCAATTAGGGTAGGACATGTGTCAAGCTCATCTCATATTATTAAAACATTATTTTTACCTTAAACTACACTAATTACCTCTAATCGCGATTAAGAACTTAAAAGTTACTATTCACAAAAAAATTATTGTAATCTCATTGAACCAAATTTTACTTCTCAATGACAACCATGTATGTCGGATTTTTGAAAATCAAATCATAGAAGTGGTAATATTTCATTTAAACGAAAAATCAGTTATTTAACTACCACTTAGTGGTTTCACTATTCATCAAAAATTGAAGTTTTTCAGAACAATGCCAAAATTTCACCCTAAGCTATAATTGATATTCCGAATTCAAAAATGATGTCTATTTTACAAAATTCCAAACATATAAGTTTCATTAATTAATTTTATAATTAATTCCCGCTGTTACAACAAATAGCGTGTTTTTAAGAAACAATTTATATCAAAAGATTGGCAATTGTTTATGTCCAATTTCAATGTTAAATTAATTCTAATGACCACCATTGGATAAAATGGTAAAAATATATTATAATTATACTTTAAAACCACTAAGTAGTATAATTTATCACTATAAATTATTTTGATTAAAAAAGTTGTTTTTAAGTATTTTTCACTATTCAACAAAAATAGAAGTTCTCAGAAAAATACCAAAAATTCAACATAGGCTAATTTCGATATTCCGAATCCAAAAATGAAGTCCATTTTGATAAATAAAATTTATAAAATTTCAAAAAGTAGGTATTACTATTCACAACGGCTAGTTTAATTCGTTGTGGTGTGTGTTAGAGCTCGAGGTTGCGTACAACACACGCTATTGCATTATTCGAAGTGAAACGTACTGTGGAAGCTTGGGGTGTTACAACTCTGATAGAATATCATAGTTTAGTTTAGAATATCAAATTTATATTCCCTTCCTCAATAATTGAAGTGTTATTTATATAGATAAATCCAATCCTTTCCTAAGATAACATGAAATTAAACTAGATGGAGGATAACAATATCTATATGATACACATTCTTATAAACTTCAACTAGATAAGAAACTTAGACTTGAGATCTGATCATCATGCCATTAGGGGTTTCCACTGATAATTAATCATATAATCATTGAGTTGGTATTTTGAAACCATTAGAAAATTATTTAGATATGAAAATTGGTTATATCTAGAGTCAAATAAAACTTTAGAAGTTCTATAGTGGATGGTAAATATACCTTTCACCACATCTTTATCGTTCCCCGAATCATAAATTATGATCACATGAGATTTTCAATTTTCTCTAGGATTAAGAGGTTACTGACATCGATTATTATCATTAACCTTTATATTTTATCGATGGTTAGCATAATTATCATACTTCTTACATTTGAAACATTTGGGTGTGGGTGGTACATTCTTTGGAGATTTCTCTTTATTCACATCATTATCTTAGTTCTTTCCATCACTTCATCATTTATCCACTATATTTCCTTCCATTCCACACTTAAAACATTTACTAGTCCCCTTAATAAAACTTCCTCCATATTTCCTTCCAGACATCAATCATAAAGGAAAGATTATATTCTTCTCTCTATGGTATTTAGAGTTTACTTTGAATTCCAACCTTCTTTTCTTATCAAAATCATTAGATTGATGGGTAACTCAAATCTCTATTTCCACATTGATAGAACAGAGAATGATTTATTCTTATCTACTAAAGTCCCTAATGAATAAAACTCATAAAATAATTAGTTTTAATCCATTGAATAATCAATCAAACTTACTTTCATGTTGGATGATAAGTCAAGAAACATACCTTGCAAGTCTTGTAAAATTTTCCTCGTAGGTACCAATAGATTCATTATACTTTTATTTAGATCAAAGAATCCCTTATCTATTTTTATACAAATAATATGAAGAAATTAATTATTGAAAAATAATCTCTTTAGATCATCCAACTGAATGAATCCAATTTCTTCCTATAGCCTTGAATTCTTGATAAGATTTCACCAAGGATCTACTTCACCTTCCAAACGATAGACATCCAAAATGGATTCTCATGCTCCAAAAACTAGAGGATAGAAAATATTTTTTAAATGTTACTAATTTATTTCTTGGAAACTATTGTATCAGAGGAACCACTAAAATAAAGAGTAAGTTTCCTCATGAATGACACACAAAAACGTTGTTCCCTCCTTTTCTCATTTGAATGTTTAGCTTGATTCGTATATTGAGAAAGTTGTATGAGCATATAAATGAGATTTTACATTATATCTTCCATGAAATTTGGTTTCTCAATAGGACAACCATTTCACTTTATTCCACATTCATCATTAATGTGGTTACTTCAGGTTTTATCAATTGACTAAAATCAAAAAACATAGTGCGATAAAAAATAATCCTAGTGGGGAACTATATAATCAGGAATAATTATTTATTGGATTTCTAAATCATGAAATTGTATTTTCCATATATGACATTTTAGGCCTAACTAAGGTCATTCATGTTCAATATCTATTTAAATCCTTTATGATGGTTTACAAAGAGTTTTTAATTTCAAAAACATATCCCCTAGGACTGTCAAACCAAGTGTGCAATAAGGTTTGTTATCATGCACTATGTGACAATAGATTCATGTCCTAATGCACCCTTTTCATATTTATTACCCCTAAGTACAACTATAATAGAGCCACATCCACTTTTAGTGTCTAGATAGGTATGTAATTACTTATAAACCACTTTCTCTATCCTTCACCAAAATTCAAAGACATTTTCCTATACTTTGACTTATCCCTAGGGTTCTCACTAAAATTTTCTCATCCTAGTTTCAAAATTTTAACTGAACCTTTCCCGGATACTAACTATTGTGAACCATACCTTCCATACATATATATCACATTTTAATAAATGACTATTCATTACATGACATATCGATCCACACTAGAATCATATAGGTCTAGTATCTTTTGAAACGAAGATACATGGATAGTTGGTTCATAAGTGAACTACATAATCTCCTATTAAGTTCTGTAAAACTAGCATCCTTCTTAGTCATATCTTACATAATACCTTTCATCATAACCTGGGGAAAGGAAATATAAGAAATGTGATCTTAGATTCTCAATATGGGTAAACAAGGGACATATCAACATAACATGAGCATAAGGGTATGAGAACAAAAGAACTAAATTTGAAAATCATACCCTGTATATCATAGATATTAAACTTGATTTGTGGTATAAACATTGTTGGTTCATAAGATATGAATCATAAATTAATCAAATAACATAATCTATGAGAGAATAACATTATAATATGGCTTAGATTTTTTCATACACATAATCATATAAAATCTTATGTCAAGGCTAACCACAAATATATTCATAACATGTTAGGCTTGGGATAACCACCCATGTACCTACTTAATTATTGAGATAACCTCCCACATACCCACTTTTGGTCTTGTGATAACCTCATGTATGCCCTATTCTTTTTTCGGACTTAGGATAACCTTTTGTATATACTTTATAGGATTGAGATAACCTTCTATGTACCCTCTTTGAGCTCATAGAACATTAATAATTACACAATTAATTAGATGGATATATAATTATTATCCCACCCATCACATAATAAAAATAATAAATATGTTAACCAAAAAAATCTTTATCATATCATAACCAGTAAAAAGGAAACAGGTTTCAAAAACATTTCATCATAACAAAACATGTGGGAAAGAAATGGGTTTTATATACATTTTTCAACATAATCATAAACCATCTATATAAAGGATAAGGATAGTATCATTATATTATATCCCCATTAAATCATAATCAATATACAAGGTTGTTTTTTTAATGAATATAAATACCATAAAAAGATCATTAAAAAACTCTTGAATAAAAATATCCTTTCCATTTTGAAATCATTTCATTAAAATATAAAAATTTCTAAAATATTATAGAAAAATTTTTATTTGAAAATAATCTTGGAAACTTTTTGAGGAATCTTCAAATAATTGATCATTTATGATAGTGGTAAATTCTAAACATGTCGTATAAGTTAAAATAAAACATTCCTTTCACTCTTTTGTAAAAAAAGGTCAAAGGTACATGACTAAAAAAATGAAAAGAAGACTCATTTTAATTCATTTTTAAAAAATTAAAACATCGGTAAAATTAATTTAAAGAATATTGGTATAATATTAAAAATATTCAAGAAAAAATTTTATAAAACATGAGATGGAATAGAATTCAAACAAATAGATAAATAAAGTCGGATTTTCCTAAAAAAATTGTTTCAGAATCCTGATTACATAAATAGAATAAAATGAAATGAAAATATTTAATTTCAATAAATAAACATAGGATAATAAAATTTATGAGTTTATCTAGAGATAGATCATAATATTTCATCCTCAAAAGCATAATCATAAACAATCCTGATAAACAATGAGATTGTATCATAAAACCCTTACCACATTGGTAACTTTTGAATAGTAAGCACCATGAAATAAAGAACCATATATGAATATTTATATCACAAAATTTTAAGGAGACTAATTATAAAATACACTAATGGTTAGTATATACATCATAGAAAATAAATAATTTGCGAATATGCCATGTGTCCCACAGAAATAAAAGTGAGATAAAAATCCATTACTATAAGTCTTGACTTCATTTGTAGACATTTGAACCTAATGTATAATAACTATTAGTTTATTATAAATATATTATATGAACATAATAATATATATCATACTATATATTATTTACTTATAACCTTTTATGACCCATTTATTAAGAATTCATTATTAAAAACATTATTCTAGGTGATAGCTATTTTTTCATGTATATTTTTGGTTCATCAATTTTGGTCCTTATACATTGAACATGGTTACAACATATCCAAAATTTTAATCATTATAAAATATCATATATATATATATATATATTATATAAATATTTATATTCATCCATAAAATTTAAAATACGAAAATGAATTACATCATTCATGGAGATGGTAGGCTGAATATACGCATGAACGATGTTTCCATTTTTTCAACGGATGGAACGAAATAAATTTATTAAATAATTCACCTTTATAGGATACTTTTTATTTCATATGTATCATATATATTTTTAAAATCTATTCTTATTACCATCCCTTTCAAAATAAAATGAAATATGTATCACATCGCTTTATGGAGATGGCAGTCCACACGTACGCAAAAGTGGTGTTATCATTTTACAACGAACTATAAGGTAATAATGTATATGTGTTACTATAATTATACAAATATAATTATGTCAGTAACGTCATATATATTCTATAAATCCATTATTAAATATTTCCATGATTGGAAATGATGGAAAACGAATTACATTTGTTCACGAGGTGGTAATCTGTCGTACATACAATTGACAATTTTGTTTCCCATTTTATGGAATAGGATATGGATTTTGGTAATTATATTAACATAATAAAATATTAGTATTTGCAAAATAATTTTGTTCTTATTTAAAAATATTTTAAAATATTTTAAGGAGGTTGATGAAGAAATAAATCAAAAATCCATGGTTAAGAACTATAACTCTTCTTTGGAGATCCTCTTTAGGTTTATACCTTAATCCTTAATAGGATGGTTTTTTGATAAAAAAAATACTATAGGTCATGTATAGGGATTTTAGGAATGAATTTGAGTAGTTATTTTCCAAACCAAAAGGATTTTTAAGAGTGGACTGAAGAGGATAGGGAGTGCCCTTTTATAATTGAGGTGAGTGACACACATGTAAATTTTCAAAGTTTTACAATAATTCTATAAACAAGGCTCTAAAATGGATAATTATATAACATTATATGATATAAGTTCTAAATATATCTTCAAAAAATAAATTATACATGTTTTTAGGTCATTTTAACCCTTATCCTTTAAGTTTAACCCCCTCGTAAACCCATCTTAAACTTAGTCATGGTAAATAATTTTTACTGTTTTTAATATTCATTATGCACAAAAGTTAATTTAGACATATTAAATGACATTAATTATTTTCTTTCAAAATATTTAATTAATTTTACCAATTTAAATTCAAATAAGTGGTATAAAGTAATTCAAAAATAAACTCAGAAACGCAATGAAAAAGTGATTTTCAAAAGAAACAGTTTTCATAAGTATAAAAGGTTATTGTATCAAAATTAAACATGAAATTTATTTAAATGAACTAAATTGAATTAATAATAATATAAATGAACTAATTTTATTTTTAAAACATTTTAAAATATTTTTTAACTTTTTAAATGATTTAAATGAAAAGAATATTTTTAATAAAAAAAATAGTATTTTTCCACTATATATCATAAAATTAATCTTTTCAGAAAATTACCAAAAATTCACTATAAGATAATTTTTTCGTGCTATTTTAAAAAATTAATTTCATTTTTAAAAAACATTTTATAAAGGTTTAAAATTTTAATTTTAAAATAAGTGCACAAAATGTGATGAAACCGCTTTTAGAAAAACACAGTTTTTAAGCATTAAACTGGATTTATTCTTATGCCATTCCTAGAAAAAAAATTATATAAATGATAAAATATTTTATATAATATATAAATTTAATTAAAATAATTTAAAAATAGTGATTAATTTAATTTATTAATATAAAAACACAATGAAGTCATAAAAATAGTTTTTCAGAACAAAATTTTTTTTACTTTCAAATGATTTTTATTTTAATTTCTAATCAATTCATAACAAATGAATTTATTTTTTATGTAGGTAAACCATATAATTTTTATAATTTAGTTATTCATATTCATAGACTCCAATTTAATTTCTAGGTTATAAATTTCACCTTAAATAATAATATTGTAATAGTATATCGTAGTTCGTTTAAACTTGTTATTTCTTATAATGCAAGCTATCAAAGAAATTAAATTTATTTAAAAAAAAATAGATTTTATAAAATCTCAGGGTTTTACATACAAAACCCCCTCAATTGGGTTTTATCATCAATAATATACTAAAAAATTAAGGCCTCGACTATCGGTGGCCGAAGCCAAAAACCTAATACACAAGATCTCATTGGTCCTTAGCACTTCACTTAGTTCACATTATGCATGAAATTTGAGTTAAAATTTATAATTAAATTAAACATTTCACTTAATTAATAAAAAATATGTAAATTACTTCAGTTTAATGACTTTTTATCTCATGGAACATAAAAAACATGTATTAATACCTAGGTTAAGTATAGAGGACCGTTGAACAACTCACTGAGAACCACCGCATTACTAGAACATCAAATAACCACCCACCAAAGGTTCGTACCATTACTTTGGAATTAACTTGGAAAAATACCTAAGAATTGGAACTAAAACAATAATTAATTTCATAATTTCAAATTTTCATAAAAAAATCCATGTAAATTCAACACACAGTATACCTTTTCTGAATCAATGAGTGGTGGTAGGCAGTGGCAATCTTAGGATGTCCCCTTTCTAGGTAGAACAAAATCCCTAACTCAAATGGTCCATTCCACCATGCTCTGGTGGAATTATAATCAAACCCTAATTTATAAGTATATGAAATTATAATATGAATAAGTATAAGGATAAAATAGATCACCAAATTGTGAGACTCACCTTCAATCATTGAAAATCACCCAAGAACACACAAAATCTAAGGGGAACCCAAGGGAGGTGAGGGGGTTAAAAACACCTGACTAGGTGAAAAATGTCATGACCTGACCCATGTTGGGGCTCGAGATGTAGCTACCCCAAGCCCATATCCATATTCTAGGGGCTCGCGACAAGCGTCGAAGGAATAACAAACTCAATAAGGCATTTTCCTAAGTACCTGTACACACGCCCATAACCAACACAATACAAAAGTCCAGAGGAAAAATGAAAAGATGAAACATTTCTAAATATAAACCACAAATATGCATCAACCTCTAAATAATACAAGTATAGAAAAGTAAACAAAAAGGTAAAAGGGAAAAATACACGCCCAACTTGAAAAGTGTCACAACCTGAAAACAATTAGAAAATTAAAATAGATGAGAGATCCTAGCTCTTATATCCCAAGCTATGACCACCACACATGGTCCAAGAACCCTGTATCCCTAAGATCTTCTGATTTCACGATCAACCTATCTGCTGTCTTCAAGGGCACACCAAGTGTGGGAAAATCCCAAGAAGGGGTGATTATAAAAATCCTCATTAGGATTACCTAGAGCCACAAGGGAGCATAAAAAGATTAACTTAAGAGGGGAGAAGTAGATATAAAAAGGTACAGTAAAAAGGGATTGCATCTCAACCCAATAATAGAGTGAAGTAAACTCATCCAAAACACAAGGATCTAGAAATGGTGAGAAGATGAACTTCTCGTCGAGTCTTCTCTACCTATAGTAGGAGAGTAGACTCATCCAAACATGATAATCTAGACACAGAAAGAATGTATAATACCCCACATATCTTCACCTTTCCTGGAAGGAGAGTAACCAAAACCCAAAGAGTAGTTACTAAAATAGGATACATATATATATATATATGCATATTCAAAGAATCCCAAATGAAATAGAGTAAGGGGATCTCTATCTCACGTGTCATCCCATGGAAAGAGTCTCCAACTATTCTAGAAGTAACCACCAATGATTCCCAGCATCCCACATGTCTTCCCTGAACACACAAGTCAAAGGGACCCAATAAAAACACCTTGATACTATCCTCTTTGGGTGGGTTTGTCTCACCCGCATGATTTTTGGTCGCATCACAAGGATGTGTCTCAGTGGGAAAGCACCCCTCTTACTCATGAGTCAAAAAGTAACATCAAATCATGCCTATCCACTAATCCGTGGCCCAAAAATAGTAAACTCAAAGTAGAGGACCCATACCTTGGTGCATCAAGGGGGGTTCCACTCTTGTTCATCGAGGACCCTTGGCCTAGTGCATTAGGGGGATTCCACTCGGAATTAACTAATAGAGGACCCACGACCATGTCGATGGGGAATTCCACTTGGAAATAGCTGATAGAGGACCCACGCCCATGTTGATGGTGGATTCCACTCTTATTGTCATAGAGGACCCATTCCCTAGAGCATCATTGGGATTCCACTCTTTTTCATCGAGTACCCTCACCCTAGTGCATCAAGGGGATTCCACTCGGAAGTAACTGAAAGAGGACCCACACTCATATTGATGAGGGAATTCCACTATTATTTTTATAGAGGACCCATGCCCTGGTGATTCATGGGGATTCCACTCTCATAGTATTTATAGAGTACCCACACCCATGTCGATGGGGGATTCCACTCTAGGTCATCGAGGACCCACACCCTACCTGGTATGGGATTCCACTTAGAAGGTATCGAGGAACTACACTATCCATCCTTGTTGGATGGTACCTCTCAGAAATCATTGATATATAAGCTCCTGATCACTACTATCATTAGAAATCGCCTCAATAGGTGTCACATCTAGAATATCATGAATCATATCTTGAAATCCACTATGGAGGGAAACATCGCCTTCTACGTGGAAAATACTTAGGATAAAATACTCGCATTCCCAAATCAGAGTCCAAAAGAAATAGATATGAGACGTAGAAGATTCATAGTGTGTTACATGGAGCATGTGGGGACCACAAGACATGTGTCCCCACCTCATCGCCTAGTTGTGTACCCATCCATACTCAGGTACAAAATTATGAACCAGTACCCCCCCCCCCCCAGGCGTGCTAAGGTACTCCCAGATTACATGGTACCTCTGGCACAAAATCCTGATGATCACACAATGCTCGTTGTTTGATCTGAAGGTAGAAAATATAATTCTACCAACATGCCTCTCAAACATCCCTAAATAATCAAATGGATCACACCATCACTATTCTTGAGGAAAAACACACATGATTGACTATTCATTCACCCAAATCAGACTCCCAGTGAATAAACTACATTTCGCAGTAGTGTACATGAATTATACTTCATGGGACTCACACCACAATCTCGAAACACATCAAAAGGATTTCTCCATTTCAATACTATCATAAAATAACATGGGATTGGCTATTCACTCATCTCAAATGGACACACGGTGAAAAAGTTTCATTTCACCGCAAATGCCCTAATAGGGCTTCATGGGGACTGCACCTCCATTTCGGTGTAAGTGCCTAAAATTAATCTTGAAAAGACCACCTCAACTCTAGAGTCACAACACCTTTGATGGTGCATCGATCGGGCGTTGTATACATATGTACGTTCTGATACAAGTTCCCCAATTAATAATTATATTAATATTATTATTATTTAAAATGGTGTTTCGAGCCACCGAGCATCATACATGGAAATTAAAAATTCCCAAAACCATAAAAATATGTCTTACTCAAACAAATTGTTGTGTCTCCATAGACATCACATGAAATGGATGCGTGTATTAGGAGAAATATTCATTTGAAGTTGTTCAGGCCCAGTTAGGTCGGACTGGCCTGTTCCGATCAGCCCGCAGTCCGCTGGCCCGTTGTCGGTTCCTAGTTGTGTTGTCATGCAACCCCGACCTCCATTGTGGGTTGACTTAGCTCCACTGCCTCTAGTTTCCTTAGACAAACCCACCTCTGTGCTTCTCGTGCTCACCTACATCATTGTCTAGTCGACCTCGTGTCGCTGCCTCACACAAGCTGTGTCGCTACGTACTACCCATCCACCTCTACTGCTCCTCCGCACCACCAGATCTCCATCATTCCAGTCCTCTATCCACCATTTCTAAACACCAAAAAACATCCAAGGACCTCCGTGAACACTCTGGTGATTCAAAAACAAAACTACGACAAGATCCAGGATCCTCAGGACCCGATCTACACAACGATAACCTCTGCTCGAAGAATCATCACTATTTTGACACGGTGAAAAGTTGTCACCGCTTCTGCTCACCACTACAGCTCTTCTGGTACCAAAAACTCAAAAATAATCATAGATCCAGACTCCTCATATCGAGGGCATCACAATCATATTCCTTTCTCTATGTTTTTTCAATGATTTGATGGATCGAAAAGTTAGAGGATGAAGAACGCGAAGAAAGTGAAGAATTTGCTACCACAAATAGAATCAGATGATGGGATTGTTAGTTTGGCCACAATTAAAGGATTCCAAAGCAGTGAATATAGACAAAAAAATATTTTTGACAACAATTTCTACAATCATGAGCTACAGAATATGAAATAGGAATCCTACCATAATTTTGGATCCGTTGTTATATTCGATGTGCTCTGATCTACCAACGGTTGAAGTTTTATCATGATCCGCCAAGAATTCAGCATCGAATCTCCATAAAAAGTATAGAAGGATCTCTCACCAGTATCCATGAGATAAATGAACCAACATTTTATCATTTCCCTTAAACTCCTATTTATAGAAAACCGCCAGCGGTCACGGAATCCAAACCTCCAGCGCCCTCTCACATTACGCCATGCTTGGGTAAAACACCAAATTCCAAACTGAACGGCGGTCTTGGATTCTCAATATGAGTCCCCATTAAAAATTTATTTTATTTGGAATTCAAGATAAAATAATTAAATTTAATTATTTTATTTACGAAAACGCCCTCCATGGATTTTTCTATAGAAGACCTGCACCAACAAAAGTTATGTCACGCTTAGGGTAACCTCCATGCTCTGAACTCAATTGTGGCCTCATATTTATGATCCAAGATACTATTTGAGAGATATCTCATTTCCACTATGTGAATTGTATAAAATATACTTAATATTTTTTTATGATTTATTTCAGGCACTCGGGCCTCGGAATTGCGCATAGTATCAGTGCCTAACTCTGGAAATATATGTAGAAATATTACAAAATATTACAAGGAAAAAACCAGGTCTCTAAACCATTCTCTTCTTCAAGATTTTCATCCCTAAAAAGAAAAACTATAGAAAACATCTTAAGTTAGTGATGTCACACTTAGATCTCTGGCTCACAGAAACTCTTATGCATGTTTGTGTGCACAGCTCTACACTCTCCTGGTGGTGTGAACCATCACGTCTAGGGTTTCTTAATTTTCTCCTCATGGCAGCCCATTTCACATCTTCTTCCTCTGGTTGTATCATCTTTTGAGGGCTGGTCTTCATCGAGGAAGTCTTTGAAGGCAATTTCTTCAACGGGTCTTTGATCTCTTTTTTCGTTCTCCTGTTTTCCTTCTTTGTTAAGGTTTTATTCAGCATTTCCAAGCTACTTATACCTTTTTGTTCATACTCTCCCAAGTTTCATAGCATTGATGGTGGTGGAGTTGCTGACTCTAGTCAGTGATCGAAGCGAGGCCTCACGCATTTCAGGTCTGATTTTGTCTAATTCTGGATTCCTTCATTGATGTTTCATGCTTGGGTGTCTACGAAGGACGATGGGATTGGGTTCGTTCAGAAGATGAGGTCTTTTTGGCCTTGTTTGTTGCATTGAAGTGAGATCTAGATGGATTTCGGTGTGGGTTTTCTATGGCACTTGTGCACAAATTTTCCTTTGATTCGGTTGTGGGTGATGGTGATTCCCTGGAGGCTATTTGGTGTTTCTAGTCTCAGGTGCTGGTGTGGGACAGATTTTATGTCGAATTCCATTTTTAGTTGGAATTATAAATGACGATTATGTGCACCTGCTATTTGAAGACTTTGATGTGTTCTACCATTTTTTTGCATTGATGAGCATGGAGAGTCTTCAGCTTCCTAATATCCAATGCCTTGATGGCCATAGCTTCATTAATAGGGACAGGGCCAGCCCTGGGGCTAGCCCCAAGAGCCCCTAGGCTAGGGCAACGCTCAAGCAAGAAAAAAATATGCAAATAAAGGGAATCAATTCTATATTTTTACTATATCTCTCAATGTATTTACAGAAAAATTTATGATATTGGTCTGGGGAAACTGAATTTTTTAGGTCGTTCCTAGATAGGGATGTCAATCAAATGTGATGCCTCTATGGAGACATTGGAAAGGTTGTCGGTGTCTAGAGTGTGTATCGAGATTGACATTGAAAATGATTTTTCCAAAATCGATTTAGATAAAAAAATGTATTAGAGGTTTTTTTTCAATCTATTTTTTATGAAGATGTTTCATCCTTTTGATCTTGTTGTTGTAGATATGGACATGCAGTCCCAGAGTGTGGATGATTGATCTCACTTTGGAGGGCTAGGCTTAATCCTTCATGACTTTTTGAAGGTAATCCCAAAGTGTGAGACCCTTTGGGAGTAGTTGGATTGGGCTACTCCAGTGGGTGCTCCTTCGGAAGCTCCTATTTCTTCTGCCGGTTTTCAATATTTTACAGGTTTCTCTCTTTTGAATCCTCATACTTTAAATATTCCCTACAAGAATAAATAAAGTGATTTGGTTGTTAGTTATCATGGTGATCTTGTGTTGGGCGTTGTTTTTTCAGTGGTGAACTTGTTCTTAAGGTTCCATCCAATGAATAATTTATCACTGAGGAACATGTTTCTATGCTTCCACAGCACAAGAACCAAGGGCATCATCCATCCTCATAAGGTCTTCTCTTATCGATGATGTGCATAGGATCATACATGTATCTCCTTAGCCACAGCATTTGAAAAATTTCATGTAACTGTTCCAACTCTGAGGGTAGGGCATTGTAGTAAATGACCTCACCAACCCTCATCATGATATAAAATATCCCAAAAGACCTTGTGGGGTAACTTGACTCCTCGGATGAAAACGAACACACAAGCCCTTAACATATCCTCCAACACCTGGATAGCACGCTAGGTCTGCACATCGGTCTGGGGGTGAAAGCCTATACTCATCCGCAACTGGGTCCCAAACACCTCACGTAGGCCTCTCTACAATTGTAACGTAAATATCATGTCACAATCAGAGGCAATCGTCAAGGGTACACTACGAAAGATGATGATCTCCCACACGTATAACTATCCTAGACCCTCTACTGAGCTCTGCTCCCTGAAAACAAGGAAGTGTTCTGACTTCGTGAGTCGGTCTACTATCACCCAATTGGAATCATGGACCTTCATTGTGTGTGGAATCCCTATGATGAAATCTATGGATATGTCATCCCATTTTCAATCTGGGATTTCAAGAGGCTATAATAACTCACCAGAACTCGTTTCTCAGTCTTTACCTGTTGATAGGTGATGCATTGTGAGACAAACTCAGTTATGCTTCATCTCATTCTAGTCAACCAAAACTACCATTTAAGATCCCTATATATTTTACCCACACTGTGATATATAGATAAGGGAGAGGTGGAGCCCTCCCATCACCTCCTCCACCATCGCAACTGGAAACATTGTTTTCCCTTGGAATATGGTCTCATGATTCCCTCCTTCAGAATATCCATCTAGTGAAACACCCAAGGATATCTAGTCACGTAGGATTTCTCAATCAATATCTCACAACCAAAACTCTATTACATGGTCAATAATCAAAGGAGTCGACACCATCGACTGAATAAAACTTTACCCTCCTGCTCCACCAGGTTCAGCTGAAGGGAAGCTAACTGCTCTGAAACTTCCCACATTTGGATAGCATGGGAATTCCTTAAAAGGGAATATATTATAACATTTCCTCTTTCTGTATTATGGACTATCTAGAATTTGTATTCCTATAGAAATTTCCAACCAGTGTCATTATCTCAGGTTCAAGTCACTTTGGGTGAAGATGCACCTGAGACTCTGGTGGTCTGAGAAAACTACAAAGAATTCTCCCAAAAGGTTGTGTCTCCCCAATCTTAGGTTGAAGACTAATACTTCCAACACTAGGTAGTGAGTCACGTAGTTATTTTCATGGGGTATCCATCACCTCGACTTATACTTGATACTTTGTATCAAGATAGATGTTGGGCACTCAAGGTACCAACAAACAAGGAAGGTGAGTAAACTCATCTGACCATAAGAATATATATGCGGAAAGCACATGGCATACCCCACACGTCTTTTCTTCTCTTGGAAGGAGAATGGACCCAACCCAGACTCTCTACTGCACCCACTAATGAAATTCTAGGAAAAAGGACGTCAAGTAGAAAAACTCCACTGATAAAGCCAAGACCTGCTCTGACAATCCACTACATAACCCTGCTATTAATGCACATATCAGAGGGATTCATCCACCACACATCAATACCATCCTCTTTGGGTGGAACTGATTCTCCATAATGATTATTCTCATGCCACAAAAATGGTTCTCGGGGGTAGAAGGATCCCTCTTCCTTGTTCATTCAAAGATACATCAAATAACACTGAAACAGGGTTACACCGCTGCCTCACATCACCCTGGTAAAGCCTCAAGCTTGAAGTGGGGAGAAAAGAGTACCTCACACAGCATCTAACAAGTTCTATTAAAAAAAGTTATAAAAGACACAGGGTGTATCTCTTATCATCTCATGTGCTACAGGATTATAGATGTCCATAACATGAAGCTATCTGCAGCCCCAACCACCAGCTCCTTGATCCTGACATGGGATGTCTGGTGGTGGTGGAATGGTCTCGTAGCATTGTTCACCAACCACAACTCCTCCTGCTCCCCTTCCTACACTGCCTCCCTAGGGACCACCCTATCCCCACCTAAGAGATCCTTGATCATGGCATCATCTCTTTCATAGTGATTCGTTTACTATCTTCTTAGAAATCTCAGCATGTATGGTTAGGCAGTCTCATGCCCTGTGACCTCACCCATAACAAGCACAAAATTGGCCTTCCCCAGGATGTCCCTGAGTTCTATGCTGCCTCATCCCCATACGACTACGTGCCTAAGAATAATTATAGGGAGGACTCCTATGTCTAGATCTTATCATCTGATGCCTGATAGCTATGATAGATGTCTCATCTCTGTTGCAACCACTTCCACAACTAGTTATATGGCACCCCTCTAACAGAAAGCTCTCTATAACTAGTGTCTTATCCATCACCCCAACATAGGTGGTGATGAACAAGGGTACTATAATAGCACGGATATCTCCGCGGAGTCACTGCTCAAACTTGCGTGCTCGGAAGTAGCCATCATGGATCATGTCCAGAGAGTAGTGTGAAAGGTCTGAGAACCTAGTCACGTACTCATCCATAGTCATCCCTCCCTAATGAAACTGGATGACCTTCTGAATCCAGATGGAGCATAAAAAAGAGGGTTTGTACTCATCACCAAACAACTACTAGAAGTAATCTCGTGAGATTATCGACTCATTGTGTATCTGAGTAACCGGAATCCACCAATGTCTAGCTGCTCTATGGAAAAGACTAGATACCAAAGCCACCATCTGATCTGTCAGTGTTCGAACAAGCCTGAAGAGATGAACCACCAACTCTAGACAAACCTCCACAGCCTGAGGGTATGGTTCACTACAAAAACTCGGCAGCATCTGATGCTAGAACTTGTGAAGTGTTCTCAACCTGCATACGTTCTCAACCCTCTCTGTCGGGACTAACTACTGCTCAACAAGTGGAGGCGATGCTACCTTTCCACCAGAGGAAGCTGGATCGTATGATGGATCATGAACTGAGGCCTCATCACTCATAGGATCATCATCATGAACCAGAGCTAGTATCCTCGATGGATGGAATCATATAGGTATCTTGAAACTTAACAAGGAGTAGTATGGTCAAATGATCATATATATATACCATAAAGGGGAGATGACTCAAGAAGGGCAGTCACTGACTCAATCCTATATGATGCATGTACCAAAGTTCCCTACAACAAATGTCTCATCATTCTAATTCTACAAGAGAGTAATCAAGGTCCTAGTGAATAACAATGTCGGTCGCCACACCATAACTAGACTCCTTGTCCTAAGATCCCCTCTCAAGACACGTTGAAATTGTTTCCCTAAACCCAACAAAGACCTATATATGGAAACATTCTAAAAACATCTCAAGGGTCAAACCACCTCGGATACCACTTTTTCATGACCCGACCCATGCCTAGGATCGATAAGCAACTACCCCAAGCCGACCTCTATAATCCAGGGGCTGGCAACAAGCATTGAAGGCATAAAAAACTCGGGGAGACCTTTGCCTAAGTACCTGTACACATGCACACAACCAACTCAATGAAAAAGTGAAAAGAAAAAAAGGAAAATATACATCACTACTATATATAAACCACAAATATGCATCAACCTATAAATAGTAAAAGTACATAAAATTAAACTAAAAGCGAAAGGGAAAAAATACATGCCCAACCAGAAAAGTTCCATAACCTAGAAACAAGTGGAAAAGTAAAACAGGTGAGAGATCATCTCTCCTATATCCCAAGCTACAACCACCACACGTGGTCCAAGCACCCTGTATCCCTAATCTCCATTGATGTCACGATCAACCTGTCAATTGTCTGCAAGGTCACACCATGTGCGGGAAAATACAAAGCAAGGGTGAGTATAAAAATACTTAGTAGAATAACCCAAAGGATCATGGGAAAATCAAAAGATGTACTGAAGAGGGGAACAGTAGATAGAACAAGGTAAAGTAAAAAAAGGAGTTCAACTCAACCCAATAAGAGAGTGAAGTAAACTCATCAAAAACACAAGGAGCTAGAAACAGTGAGAATATTAACTTATCATCAAGTCATCACTACCTACAGTAGGAGAGTAGATTTTTCCAACCATGAGAAGCTAGAAACGTAAAGCACGTGGCATACCCCACACGTCTTCACCTATCCTGGAATAAGAGTAACCAAAACCCATGGAGTGGGTACTGAAATAGGATACATACATACATATATATATATATGCACATTCAAATAATCCTAAATAAAATAGATTAAGGGGATCTCCATCTCATAGCTCAACCCAAGAAAAAAGTATCCAATAGTTATAGAAGTAACCACCAATGATGCCAAGAATCCCTCACATCTTCCCTGAACATGCAAGTAAAAGGGACTCAATCACCACACCTTGATACTATCCACTTTGGGTGAGTCTGTATCGCCTGCATAGTTTTAGGTTGCGTCACAAGGATGTGTCTCGGTGTGGAAAGATCCCCTATTACTTGTGAGTCCAAATTAACGTCAAAGTGTTCCTCACCACTAATCTAAATCCTAGAAAGAGTAAACCCAAATTAGAGGACTCGCACCCTAGTGTGTCAGGGGGATTCCAATCTTGTTCATTGAGGACCCTCTCCCTAGTGCGTTAGGGGGATTCTATTCAGAAGTAGCTGATAAAGGACCCACACCCATGTAAATGGGGGGGTTTCACTCAGAAATAGCTGATAGAGGACCCACTCCCATGTAAATGGGGGATTACACTCTTATTTTCATAGAGGACCCACACCCTGGTGCATTTGGGGGATTCCACTCCTATTCATTGAGGACCCTTTCCCTAGTGCGTCAGGGGGATTCTACTCAAAAGTAGCTGATAGAGGACCCACACCCTGGTGCATCGGGGGGGTTCCACTCTCATAGTAATCGTAGAGGACCCACACCCATGCCGATGGGGGATTCCACTCTAGTTCATCGAGGACCCACACCCTACCTAGTAATGGGATTCCACTTGAAAGGTATTGAGGAACTACACTGGTCATCCCTACTAAATGGTACCTCTTGAAATTAAATGATATGTCAGTACCAGATCACTACGATCATCGGATGTCACCTGAATAGGAATCACATCTGGAACATCTTGCATCATATATCGAAAGCCACTATGGAGGGAAACATCGCGTTCTATGCAAAAAAACACTCAGGATAGGCTACTCGCATGCCAAAATATGAGTTTAAAAGAAGAAGATACGAGAGGTAGAAGATTTGTACTGTGGTACGCAGAGCATGTGGATCCCACATGCCTTGTGGACCCAACTCATCACATGGCCATGTACCCAGCCATACTCATGTACTAAATTTTGAACAAGTACCCCCTAGGCATGCCAGCGTACTCCCATAGTACATGGATCCTCTGGCCCAAAAGGTTGACAAGTGCATGATACTCGTTGTTTAATCTGAGGAGAGAAAACATAATTCTAATGACATTCCTCTCAAGCAAGCCCTAGATAATAAATCATATCACACTATAATGATTCTTGCAGAAAAATGCACAGGCATGACTATTCATTCACCTGATTCAGACTCCCAGTTATGAAACTTCATTTTGTAGCATTGCGCATGAACGGTGCTTCGTGAGACCCACTTCGTGATCCTAAAACACATCAAATAGATTTTTCCATTATGATCATATTGGAAAACAACACGGGATTGGCTATTCATTCATCCCAAATGGATACCCGTTGAAAAATTTGCATTTCACCGTAAAAGCCCAAATAGGGCCACATGGGGCCAAAACCTTCATTTCAATTTAAGAGCCCAAATTTAGTCTTGAAAATTCCACCTCAACTCTTGGATCGCAATGCCTCATATGGTGTGTCAATCGGACACCGTATATAGACGTATGGTCTGATACAAGTTCCCTGAATAATAAGAACTATATTATCATTATTTAAAATAGGGTTTTGAGTCACCGAGCTTCAAAATTGGAAATTAAAAATTCTCAACACCATCTCAAAAGATCTTCCTCAAAGAAAGTGGCACATCACCATAAACGGTACATGAAATGGACACCTGGATTAGGAGAAACATGCATTTAAATTTTCCTAGGCCCAACGGGCCTAGTTAGGCTGGATCGGCCCAGTCCGGTTGGATGGCCCCACCTAGGTCGGCCCATTATGGTTGGCCCGTGACCCACCTACATGCTACCTGCTCTTGGTTGTGCCACCACAATACCCTAGCCTCTGCTGTGGGTTGACCCTGCTATTCCACCTCTAGTTTCCTTGGCTGGCCTCACCTTCGCGTTGCCTACGCTCACTAGAATCATTGTCTAGTCGACCCTGTGCTACCGCCTCACACAAGCCAAACTGCCATGCGCTACCCAACCACCATCATTGCTCCTCCACACCTCCGGAGCTCCACCATGCTAGTATGACATCCGCCACTGATAACCTTCAGAAAACTTCTGAATACCACCATGATCACTCCAGTGATCCAAAAACGAAATTGAGATCAGATCTAGGATCCCTGTGACCCATTATACATAGCGGTAACCTCCTCTCGAAGAATCATCGCTATTTCGATGAGGTGAAATTTTTTCTTTGCTTTCTCTCACCACCACGGCTCCTCCAGCACCCAAAAGTCGAAACTGAGCACTGATTTGGACTCCTCAGATTGAGGGCTTCACAAACATATTCCTTACTCCATGATATGTCGATGATTTGATGGATCAAAAATTTGGTGGATAAAGTATGTGAAGAATGCGAAGAATGGGAAACCATAAATCGAATCAGATGATGGGAATTGTTAATTTGGCTATCATTAAAGGATTCAAAAGCTGAAAAAATAGATAGAAAATATTTTTTACAACAATTTCTATAATTGAGAGCTGCATAATTTAAAATAGGAATTCTACCTGGACTTTAGATCTGATGTTATGTTCGCTTCTCTCTGATCAACTAGCGATTGAAGTTTCGTCACGATTCACCAAGAATTTGGCGTCGAATATTTATCATAAGGATAAGAGTATCTTTCGTTGGCATCCACATGAGAAATGAGATAACCTTTTCTCATTTCCCTTAAATTCCTTTTTATAGAAAACTGTCAGCGATCGCGGAATTTGAACCTTTCACACCCTCTCACTTTAGGTCGTGCTTAGGTAAAACACCCCATTCCAATCTCAACTACGGTCTCTGATTCCTGATCTTATTCCCTGGTCAAAAGTTATTTGATTCATCATTCAAGATAAAATAATTAAATTTAATTATTTTATTTATGAAAACACCCTCCGTGACTTTTTCTACAGAATACGTGCACTAATAAAATTTATATCCCGACTTGGGTAAACGCCACGCTCCAGACTCAACTGTGGACTTAGATTTTTAATATAAGATACCATTTGAGATATATCATGTTTCCACTACATGAATAGTATACAATTAATGTAATATTTTTTTATAATTCATTCCAGGCACTTCAGGCCTTAGAATTGCACGTCGTCTCACCGCCTAACTCTGGAAATTTATGTAGAAATATTTTAAAGTCTTGAAAGGAAAAAATGGGTCTTTAAAAAATGATAGAGGGAGGGGATTTATTCCCCGTCTAAAAATTCTAAGGTAGAAATTTATAATTTTCACCCTTAAAATCCCCACTGGCAAGACAATACTGGGCCATCGGCGAGCTGATGGTTATAACAGCCTATAGGGCTGCTGTCTGCATCCACCAGTTTCTTGATGTCTGCCATATGATATCCAGTGGTACCTTCAGTGAATATTTTATACTATATATATTTTTACTATGTATTTATACATATTATTCTACATTATCCACCATGATCCCTCTTAGGGACCTCTCAAACTCCTAGGATAACTCCTCAACCTCATTCCTGATCCAAAAATATTTTCTTGAGGTGCCTAAACTTTTGAAATTCCATTCTAAAACCCAGTTCAAAATATAAATCCTACAAAAATTAAGAACTCAGAATCGCTATGAATTTCAAGACCCATATATACTCACTGGGTATTACAATTATACTTAATTTTATTGTAAAATCGTTTTTAGGATTAAAACAATCATTTTTCTGAAAACAGTTTTCATTGAATTTTATAAATATATATTAAAATTAATTTTTAATAATTCTAGAAATTGAATCTTTAAAATGAATTTCATATTTGGAATCATCATAATTAATAATAGTTAATAATTTCAACTTAATTTTTGTAAAAATTAATAGTGAACATGGTGAATATTTATCACTTTAGTTCAGGGTAAAATGATTTAAAAGGGTTAAAATAAGGGAATAAGGCTTCGGGATAACACAAAAAAATTAATTAAATATCATTGGTTGGTTTTATTTAGACCTTAACTTTATCATATTTAAAATTATGACAATTTTAATCCACTGTAATTTAGTAAAATATATATTATATAATAAAGTTTCAAGTATTTATAAGTTTTCCACCCACCTCACTTATAAAAGGAAGCCCCATATCCTTTCTTAAACACGCTACTTAAGCTACTTATCTTGACCAATACCTACATAAATAATTAAATAAGTATAATAAACACACTGATATGTTTTTATTTTAATGTTAAATCCATTTTATATCTCCTTTATATCCTATAAAAAATTAAATCATCATTCTTGCGTGTATACTGCCTACCATCTCTACATAATGGTTTATTTTGTTTTTCATAATCACTTTAATTGGATGGTTATAAAGATGAAACTAATGGATATATAAGTTATTTATAAAATAATTTGGATTATTTAAATATAATATATCCTCTACCTTCTTACCCTACCATCCATTGGAGAATGATAATGTCATTCATGCGTATGTGTAGACTACCACCTCCATGGAAAGATATGATTTTTTTCTATTAACACTATGCATAGATGATTAAAAAATTATATATAATTAAAAAAATTCATGATATTATTAATATTATTTAGATTATGGAACCATTTTATAACACCTTTAACCATGGTCAATATACTAATGTGATTTTATAGAAATTGACTGAACAACCTTAAGTGGTCAGCATAAACAAGAACTATTTTATGAATAGATTCAAAATTATTATAAAGGGACATAAAAATATAATATATATGAAAAATGTTCTTAATAAAGTATTTAATAAATTTTAATTGATTATTCAGGAGGATAAAATGAATCCAACCAAGTGGAAGTCTAGAGTAAGGGTTTATTCTACAATTTCATTTTTATTCGAGATTATCAATTTTTAAAATTCCATTGAATGAAATTACAAGATATTTCTATTTTAAAATCCACATATTTTCTCGTAATATTTTTATATATGTATTTTATATATTTTTCTTTCATTTCCCTCTCTTTACTACTTAATATGGTTGAGATTTTTTTAGGAAAACCAGCTTTATTTCTCTTTTTGGCCAATAATATTTCTCCTACATATCTATGTTCACTATAAGCTTTTCAATAATGTTTTTAATATAATCCAAAAATTGTTTAATGCAATTTTTTACTATATTTTAATTTCTTTACAAAGGTTTAAAAAGAAACTTCTTGTTGTTTTGTGAATGAGGTACTTTTTACTTCTTACCAAAAGTGTGAAAGGAATATTTATTTTAACATTTACCAAAAAATGGTTTTTCTACCATCATAAATATTATTTGCATAGATGATTGCTATACAAGTTTCAATGGATATTTTAAAGTAATATCACTTTATAAATTTTCTAAAAAAATATTTAAAAAATTATCAAATGAAGAGGATATTTTTATCACATTTTAAAATAAATGCTCGAATGTTATTTTAAATGTATTTTTATTTATGTAAATATATTTTGATGATTCTTGTACTTTGTTGGGGATATACTCTAATGATACCATAAAACTTATTTCTCTATATGTCTTATGATCGTGTTGTTGTATTTATTGACAAGGTAAATATAAATATTTAATATTCTAGTTTTCAATATGAATTTTTATGATGATTATGTATTGAATTTTTATTCATTTATTTTATATGATGAATTCATTAGACTTAGTGAGTGACAAGTAGGGCCTATTATATCTCCTCAATTCATCGGTAGGTATCATGAGACAAACTATTTTGGGTATTTTTTTTATGACTTACCTATTTATGTATTATGTCTTGGAATTATTCCTTGATAGTAATATTATGATATTTAAAATTATGCATTATATAATTAAGAAACTAGTTATTGTTATCCATGTTATTATATATGTTGTTATGTAATCTATGGATATATTCCACATTTATGATATTATTTATATGTCATATTTGATTATTTTTTATCTCAACTATATTATTTAGGCATTATTTATTCTATGACATCCTGTATCATATGCTTTACCTTACTGAGCATTTGAGATCAACTTTTATTATGTTTTACATTACCAAGGATATTGATAAGGGATATTTAAATGATTTTAGGCATATACTTGAAGAAATAAAAAAAAATTCACTAGAATTTTAATTTTTATTTCATGTTTTAAAATTTATTATTAGAATCATGTGTGTATCTAGTCTCCTAAGACTAAAAAACTATTCAAACCTTTGGGATGTGATCTATTGTATCTTTTGAAAATGTAGTAAGACAACCACTAGCTCTAAATTACTGGAGTTGGGATGTTACATTTTATGTCATTTCACCTTATATTGTATTATATACTATGATTTGTGAAATTATATTCAAAACTCATTTTTAATATCTTCCGAAAATAATTTTTAAAATATATCATCCAATTCAATTTGTATCACATTATATGGAACACCTTGTGAATATCCATCCAAAAAATCTATTTGGATGAATTCAAAAATACCTTTTTAGAGAAGATACCTATGTTTTATAACAATAAATACCAATTCAATCAACCACAAAGTGTGAACCCACAGGCCTTTAAAGCATGGAAAATAAATATGAATTCTTGAATTCATAAATATATGGATCAACTTCTAAAAATAATCAATTCTACTCAAGAAAAAAATGGATCTGGCATGATCTCAATCAAACACATGTATCTCTATACCTATATCCCCCAGTTGTATCATATACAAGTATGAATAACCATACAATCCCTTTATTTAAAACATAGAGTAGACATGGGACATATAGTATGTTAATCTCATATATACCCAATATATGTTCTTTATTATTCAAGTTTATATTGAACTGGTGTATGAATACATCACATGTAATTCATCTAAGTAGATGATCACATTACATGACCCACGTCCAAATAGATAAGAACATCAAATACACTTTATCTAGGTATATACATACACTTCCTTGGTATAACTTAGTCTAGGGCCTAGATGTCATACACATAATATGAGAGAGGACAAATGTCATCTTGGTTAAGCCTCTACTGATGACATGATCAGTAACATACCCAAACACAAACTATTTAATTAATCCTAATGGATTTCATAATAAAGGTATCACAATATGAAGGTTCTCATTATAGGTATATTTCCAACCTCGGGTATGGGGATTCAATATAAAACATACACTCTTGGCATACCAAATACATAGTGTATGACACTCAATTTGTTATAAGTTTAAGGTCATATAATTCAAAAAACTATTTTTATGCATCATAAGTATATTATATATATCTATGTGAAATCTTACTCATGATAACCTTAATATTTCATCATAACTAATAATAATCCTTGAATAACATCAGTTAGGGATAACTCAAAGTCATGCTTGGAGAGGTTAATCATCATTTCACTTCATGTAATATACAAATCAAATGTGAAATAATGCTAAAGTGGATACTACATTTTATATAACATGACTCATTTTATTTTCTTAAACTCTTTTAATAATACTAAAAAATCACATACAAGCACCCATATAATTATATCTTATTTTATAGACCACTAGAGAGGCCTTATGTTTTCTGTATGTTTAGAGTTTTGTTAAGCTCATTAAATATCTATATAATTCCTATAATATCTCTATATTACCATCTAATAAAACTCTCATATTAAACTATTTTAGTGACTAATATCTATAAATAAAGTTTTTTTGGATATTTGTGAAAATTAGGAATCATATTCACAATATTCAACTCTTTGAACATAATATTCTAACTCTTTTAATTTATAATATCTAATGTTATAATATTAATAACTTATTTTTTCTACTTATAACTATTTCTAAGTTCATCATCATTATCATTATTTGAAATTTTCCATCAAACCTTTCCTTGAGATAATTTTGGTAAAAAAATTTAACTCTTTATAGTTTTATTTACCAACACATCCTAAAAACCTTTAAGATATAAAATTACATTCACTTTGAATTTTTATTACCATAATCATTTATTTGTTACACTATAATTTTTGTAAAAAAAATACTCCCACTAGCCTCTTAGAAATTATATTCCATTAAAAATATCATGATAATATATACAAACACTTTTGTGTTAGTAAATAATACTTATTTCTTTTTAGTTATAATATTTCCAAAATAAACTATTAACATTCATATCTTATAAGTTATTCAATGAGTTTGTATAAATATATTAAAAATAAGATTTTATTCTTTAAAATATTCCATTGATGGGTTGTGGGATCACATCCCTTGTATTTTAACAAACATATAGAATAAACTCTTTTATCCTAGATAACACTATTTTTATCCTTGTCTCATTTTAAAATATCTTATCGAATTGGATCATTCACAACCATATGGAATAAATCTTATCATATTGTGTATAACAACTCTTTGATAAAAAACACATCTTATCATATAAAATAAATAATATGAAAATAAACATCCTTTATGATGATTCATTTGAGCATAAACCTTTACATTAAATCCCTTGGTGGAGAAACAATTTTATTTATAATTTGAATACAAACTATACGGTATTTAAATCCCTACCTTGGTTTTAAACTCATGTATATTTAAAAAAAATTAAAATATACAAGTGGAATCATATACCCTTTAAAAAAATATTCCATAACACTGGTACCCAATATGGACTCTCCATAAAGTTTATCAAACCCTCCTAGGTGTCTTTTATAATTACATACAATGGAACATTTCCCTCCCTTCCTGAAAACTCTTTAATTCAATAACCAAGGATAACTATTAGAAAAATCTAATCTTCTTTATCCAACTTAAACCTTTAAATATAAACACAATACTAGAGCTTAAATTCATATATCATAATCATCTATCCTAAACACATTGAGGTAACCAAGTAAACTTTTATTGAATAAATTCACATTGTTGGAACATTTTCAATAATGATTACAGACTTAATTAAACTTCCAAAACATACATAAAAGGATGCCTTTAGTTTATGTAATCCATTGACATGTCCAATCATATTGAATATATTATTTGAGAATAAAATACCTTCAATAATTTATTTTTTAATTCCCTTTAAAACTTTAAGTGAATCCTTTTATGTTTTTCAAAATAATATATTAGATCCACATGTTTAACTACTTCAACATTAGGTTACTCAGGAAGATGGTTTCTCTAATACATGGAATTTTATTTTTCTTAAGCATGGTTATTAAGTTTTTATATGAATATTTTAAATTTATTCTATTAATATCTTCCATTTTAAGGATTTATCTCATATTCATGTTTGATGAAGAAAATTCCATTTTATCTATGGTGGAATATTTTATCAGTTGAGTATCATGTTTTATATTCTATTAAAAAGTAATTTTATTAAATTTTCTCCAAACAAAATTATGACTCCTTTTAAACCCATCATATCTATTAGTGGGTCAATATCTATATTTCAAAAATCAATTGTCCCACTTTGGTAGGAAACTCATCATTTTAGCTATTTAAGTAGTCAATCAAACGGAACATATCGCATGTGAAGCTTGGATGGTTGAGCAGATAACACTTTTTCTAATCCATTATATGAATAAACTTGTCACCATTCCACTGGTATCCTTCCCAAGTTTTTATTGGCTAAGTGTGATACAAAGAAAATACCAAAAAAGAGGTACCTATTTCTTAAGTCACCTTATTACTTTCTTTACATGCACAAGATAATCCATGGGAATCCTATTTTGGTATGAACCATATCAGTTTGATGATCTAGGTCATGAAAAGTGTTTTATTTGGAGGGAATATTACCCTTTGTAACACCCTAATTTTGTATGGACCTTTTTTCTCATATAAATTAAATTTTCATTTATCTCTTACAATGCACTAAGTCAAACATTCCTTTCACATGGCACCGACTTGATGTATGTTACATGACACCAACTCACTATAAGATACATAGAATATTTACTCTAAATATGTTACACAAAACACCAACTTGGCATATGTTACATGCAACACCGACTTGGCGTGCGTTACATGCAACACTAATGTTTCTAAAAAACAATATTTTATTGTTATGATTATTTAAATGAGATAATTATAACCAAGCGGTTAAACTTAGTTATTTGAATAGTTATAAATATTTTTAAAATATTTTTTATGATTTTTTATATAAATAAAACATATTTATAATGAAATATATAATTTTTGGTAAAGTCTGTATATGTTTAAAAATACCATTTTCTCAAATGAACTACTTTCCATGTCCATCCATGAAAAAGAATAAAATTAATTTTCAAAAAAAATAATAATTTTAATTTGATAAAATAAACTTCATTTTTGAATTTATTATATTGAATTTATATTATGGTGAATTTATGAGATTTTTCTAAAAAACTTCATTTTTGAATGAATAGTGGAAAATACTGGATTTTAATTCAAAACTTCTTTTCCATTTAATTTATTTATAAGGTTAAATTATATTTTAAATATGTTTCAAAGTTTAATTAAATAATATTTTTATCAATTAATACAATTTATTTTATTGGGAAAAATTTCACTTTGAAATTGGTTTATAAAAACTTAGAAATGTTTTGAATATTTTTACTTTAAAACCCCACATTGTCAATCTGACTGCGGGATTAATTTTAAATTAATTTCAACCAATTATATTTTTCTAATTTGTAAAAATGGATTAAATATTTTGAATAAAAATAATTTCTAATTTCTAATAATTTTAACTTATTTTTTGACCAAAAATATTAGTGAAAGTGATTGAAATTAATTGCATTGATTAATGTTAAATTAAGCTTAATAAGGGACTAAACCATAACCTTAAAACCCAAAATGTCCTAAAACTTATCAAAAATATATTTTGTGGAAATATTTAGACTCTATAATCCATTTTCTTGAATTATTATCATTATATTATCCCCTTTCGACATGAAAAATGTGGGTAGAATTCTCTCTTAAAATATTTACAAGAGTGCCACTCCTCCTTCCCTATTAAATGTCCCCACCTCTCCCTCTTCTTCACACCTCTCACACCACTTATTTTAGGAAACTATATACCCAATAAACTTTAAAAAATCCCTTAATTCCTAATTTAATACTCACTTTAGGAATAAATTCTTCCTAGTAATCCTGTTGGCACAAACCAAAATGAGTTACCCGATTAAGAGGTAATGCCTTCTCTCAAGCTCATTTCTTTTATTTTCCTTCTCCACCCCATCAACTCTATTTATTACTTGATTTTAAAAAAACAAAAGTAACCTAAATATACTAGGATTTTTTTTATGCTAATTTTTTAACCTAAACTTACACACACCTTCATCTAATGGATAACGAGCATATTGTTTACGTGTACGGCAAACTACCGCCTCACTAAATGATGATTGTTTATTTTTCCTTTACCACCTCTCATGGTGGAAATAATGATAAAAACTTTATTTATATATTTTATATATTATATTTCTTATTTATTTAATATTTTTTATTCCTTTTAAAGCACATATATTTTTACTTTTCATTTGGTGTAAAGAAATTAATTCTGTTTGAGGAAGTGTGGAATACCACCCCCCTCAAAGAGATGTGATTCCTTAACACACTACATGGAATTTAGTAAGGATGGGTTTAGTGAGATTATATGATATATATATAATTACAAATATACTTTAATTTTATTATATACATATATACATATAGGTCATTTTCTTTATTTCTTTCAATATGACAATAAAAACAGAAACAATTTTCATGCGTACATACGGCTTACCGTCACAATGAACGATGTATTTCATTTCATAATTATATATCCTATAGATTATTATAATAAAAATATAATGAAAATAAATTATATTTATATCATTTTTTACATTCCTGAATCATGATATAAGTATAAGGACCAAAGATATAACAAATTAAGACACATGTGAAGAACAAAACGAATATTATCTGAAATGAAACCTTAACATAGGATGGCTAACAAGAAGGTAATATAAGGTCATAATAAAACTATATATGGTATTATATATATTAATATGGTTCTTTAAAATATTTATAATAAATTTATATTTATTATATATGTGATTTTAATGAGTACGATGAGAGTCAAGACATAAGGTAAGGGGATTTCATCTCACTTTTTTTTCCATGAGATACATGTTATGTTCATCACTCTTTCATTTTGTGTGGTGTATGTACTAACCATGATTATATTATTTGTATATTATAATTAATTTTTGGTTATTCACATATAAAATTTATGATCTTTCTTTCATGGGGATTAAGTTTCAAAAGTTACCAAATCGGTAAAATAGTTTTGTCTAAATTTTCATTCTTTGAGACTCATGTTTTTTTATGCGCATAAATTGTTTTTCGATGTGTATATACTTATATTTTACATTTTATATCATGAATTTCCTTTTTAAATAATATTTTAATCTTAATGTAATTTTTTTCTTACATGGAGAGTGTGATCCCAGGTTACCAAGTGATAGGAGTTTATTGAAACAATCTCATCACTTTTTGAGATTGTTTATGATTATTCTTCAATTAATGAAATCTCGTGATCCATCTCTCAAGAAAACCCATTAATTTTCTTATCCTAGGGTTATTCAATATATTCTAATGTATTAGGCCAATGACCCAGGTATTTATGGAATAATATGTTTTGATTTCTATTAATACTTACGAATAAGATATTAATTTTTGGCTAAAGGGGACGCTTCTTTTGATAGTGTACTAGACACGCAACAATAGGTTTCTCCAAAATATTACGTTGCACACAACTTTGAGTTATACCAAAATATAATACAATAATATTATTATTATTTTAAATGGTAGTTAATGCCTAGCTGTTGGAATGACATGAATGAATAGTATCAAATGAATTTTGAAATATGGTTTACACATTTTTAAATAATCATTCATTAGTTACAAAATTTATTATAAGTGGAAATAAAAACCAATTGAATATAAAGGATGTGTTTTTATGAAAACCTATTTAAAAGAGAATAATTTTGTTTTCATATCACTCTTTATGTATTTTTATTTAATGAAAATTATATGATATAAATTAAATGTAATTTTTTAAATTCATCTTATATGTCTTACACATGTGATATAAGAACAAATTCAATTTTTCAGATAAAAGAAGTATTTTTCTAAAAATGTAGTTTTATCGCCTTTTGATGGAGAGCACTTTTTAAATCTAGTTTTTGTAACTTTTATACATTATATTTGACAAAATAAACTTATTTTATAGAATAAGGGCATAAAAATTTACTTTGGATGATATTTTATTATTTTTCTAATAACGTTCATTTTTTAATGAATAGTGAAAAAATACTGCATTTTAATTCAAAACTGTCTTTTAATCTAATTTATTTATATAGTTATATTTTTTTTAATTGGTTTTAAATTATAAATAGATCATGTTTTTATAATTTAATTCAATGTTGGTTATTATAAGTAATTTTACTTTGAAATTGGACATAAACACATGTCAATATTTTGATAGTTATTACTTCTTAAAAGTCTGATTTTTTGTTTTGACAACAGGAATTAATTTTAAATTAATTACTGCAACTTTTGTGTTCTAAATTTGGAAAAATAGAATCCATATTTTGAATCATTGGTTATAAATTGTGTAAATATGCACCTTTTATTTTTAGCCATTATGAATAGTAACTTCAGTAATTATTTAATTTACCATGGTTAAAGGGTAAATCTGATAAATAAGGGTAAAAATGTAACACCCCAACCCCAGTTACCTAGATTCGGTGAATTATTTTAATACATTGTCATGATCACAAAAGATCAATTCCTGAAGGACCGATCGGTTTAGCAGTCTTGGAAAATAGATTACATACATGAATGTTACATTACACTTTATAACATACAAAACAACATAAATAATCCTTTTTGAATGCCATTATTCCCTTGGCTTAACCCTGCATATAAATCACAATACACTTCTTGGAATCCTGGGAAAAATAAAATGTATAAAGGGGTGAGCTCAGATGCTCAGTATGGATAACAATAATGAGGAAACTTTTATAAATAAACATAAACATTTAAGGCAATGTATAAATAAAACAAAATCCTTTTAAACTTGAACTTCAGAATAATATGGAAAAGATAAAATGAAATAATGTTATTTAATTATTCACATTGATATTCTACTTGTCGAATAATCACATGCAATATCAATAACCACTTTCATAATGATGGAATGCATAATGCCAGACTATCATAACCATGTAGCCAAGGCCTCGTGCCAAGACTGCAAATAAAATATTGTCAAGACCTCATGCCAAGACACTAGTTTGTCTCATGAGACCTACTGATGCATCAAGGAGCTATAGCGGGCTCCACCCATCACTCATTAAGTCCAATTCATTCCTCATATGAACAGGTTTAAAGATAACATAAATATTCCTATTAAAAATAGCATACAAAATATCAATACTTTCTCCATAAACCATGAATGGTATAAAAATAACACATCCACAGTCAAACATATCACAAAAACATCAATATAATATGGAAGTTTTTTACCATAATAAATCAACTTCAAATAAGATTAAAATCCATCAAACGATGTTGACATAGATGAAATCAAAACTATTTGAGAGAAATAACCTCTTTTTTTTAAATCATTGAAAAGTCACACATTTATAAAGGAATTAATTTAAAAGAGATTTTTTAATCAAAGTGTCCCATACCACTTTGAAACTTTTGAAGAGAAATATTATGTCCATACAAATAAATCCTTAAAATCATTTTGAAAACATGGACATTAATTAAAAATATTTAGAAAGATAAATCTTTAAAACATTTAAAATTCGGATCTTTATAAAGAGTACCTTTCACAAATTCTTAAAATATTAATTTTGAAATCATTTAAAGGTCACATAATTATAAAGAAAAAATTTATTTTGAAAACATTTTTATAAGCTTTTAAGAGAAGCTTCGACGACTTTATAATGGCAGAAAATAGCCGCACCCACCGTATAAGTTAAAAAAAGACATTCTTACCTTAATTCTGTCGAAAAGGTTAAAAAGGACCTTGGTTGGAAAATGACGGAAAAATTTCTTTATAAAATTCTTATAAAAAGTCAACAAGGGTAAAAATGACTTTAACCCATATTCTGTAAAATAGTAAGAATGTTTTGAAATACATTTTTAAGAAACATGGATGTGGATGATAAAGATGTCCCAGTAGATAATTACGTATGAACAACCTCGGATAACGAAGAGATTGTGAAATAAACCATTACCAATTTGGTAACTTACGAAAAATACCCCCCATGAAAGAGGTATCATACAATTAATATGTAAATACACATAAATTAAAGTTTATTACACAAAGAATAAAATTATGGGCAGTACATACACCACAAAAAAGGTAATAGTGGCAATATGGTATGAATCTCACGGGAATAAGGAGTGAGATGAAAACCCCTTACCTTGTACTTTTCCTTGGTCGAGGGTAGGTTAAAATCATGTATAATAGTTAAATAATTGTTATTAAATTATACAAGAATCATATACATAAATATGATATCATATATTATCTTTTAATATTTCATTGTTAATAATATTTTAGTATTATCGTCGTTTCGGGTGTTAACTGATTCGTTTTCCTTTATATGCTTCGTTATGTAAGTCGTGTTTGTTATGGATAGGTTGTATATTATTCATATCCAGAATGATATAAAGTCCTTAAACATTACTTTTAATCATAAAACTATAATTATTCTTGAATGGATATGATGGGGAAATTAATCTCATCGTGTTCGTGGAGACGGTAATCTGTACGTACGCACGAACGCTACTTCCATTTAATTTTTAATTTTAAAAGGAATCAAAAACAAATGATACATAGGTATATAATTATTCCAGTATAATATAATATCTTATATTTGTTACATAAGTTCATTAATCACCATCCTTTATACATTCCTTGTATGGTATGAACGAGTCATATCACTTTGAGGGGGCGGTAGTCCACACTTCCTCAAATGAAATTATCATATATATATACAACACGAAACGAATAATGGTATGATATAAAATGGAATTACAGAAGCATATATTTAAAATAAATATCATTAATATCATATTTAATTATAGTTCCATCATAATGGCCACCATGAGAGGTGGTATGAGATAATTGAACAATCATCGCTTCGTGAGGCGTTTGGTTTCCATCCACAGAAACATAATGTTCTTCACCCATTAGATGGATGTGTGTGTAAGTGTAGTTCTAATACTTCTAATAAAAATATCCTAGTATATTTAGGATACTCGTTTTGTTACAAAATAAAATAATAATAAGAGTTTAGGGGTTGGAGAAGTAAAATAAAATAAAAGAATCTAAGAGAAATCGTTACCTTTAATTTGGGTAACTCCCTTTGGTTTGAACAAAAAGGACTCTTGAAGTGCCATATTCCTAAGTTAATGCTTCTAAGAGTAGGAGAGGGATGTAGGGAGCTTAATTGTGCAGAGGTTGGACGAGCCAAAAGGCTTGAGAGGTGTGAGGAATTGGTTAGAAGTTGTGTCCTTTTATAAGGGGGAGGAGGGGCTCTTTAGGAAAATCTAGAAATATTATTTTATAATAAATTCATATTAGGTTTATAATGGATCAAAAGTGTATTATTTAAAGTTTAAGGTGGTTATTGGTCGAAAACCACTCATCCAATAGTATTTAGACAGGTTTGGGTCATTATATTAACCTTATCTTTTAATTTAAACTCTTAGTTAATTAGTTTGACACTTACCATGTCACTTTGTATTTTTATATTATATAGTTATTAAACTTACTATATACCTCCAAGAGACCCCCAAGTGGTACATTAATGATACACCTATCATGATATAATTATCTTGGCCTAACCTTTGATTTTTAGGAATAGAATATAAATTAATAATATAATATTTGTTTTAAAAACTCATTTATGTCAATTTTGACACTACTCAATAATTGATTTTTGTTAAAGTCTTAACAACTTTATTAATTCGAACCAAATTCATTTAGGCAATCCTAACATTTCATATTAACCAATAAAATTCGTGTATGTCATCAAAAATTTCAAATTATATTTATTTTAACATTTATAATATCAATTATTTGATTCTTTCATTAATAAGGAAAATACTGCATCATTATTGTGTCATATATATTTTTACTTTTTCAATGTCTAAAAATTATAAATAAAATACCATTATGTAGGAAATATTTTTATATTTCTAATGAATATTTAAAATCAAAAATATAACATATATAACCCTATGTAAAAAAAATTCTAAAAGATATAAGCTTATGTCATTTTTGTATTCACTTTAACTTAATTAATATAAAGTATCCATATCACCTACAAGTGGTTCCATGGGGTCCCAAAATCGACCCAAAGATGCTAATGGTCGGACATGTATCCATAAATAAGGTTAAGAAACGTTTTATGGTAATTTATTATTATTGTAATATTATTTTTTTAACCCTTATTTACCGGATTTACCCTTTAACCATGGTAAATAAAATATTTACCGAAGTAATTATTCAAAATGTCTAAAAATAAAAGTTACCTATTTACACAATATGGAAATCCTGATTCCAAATATGGAATCTATTTTTCCAAATTCAAAACATAGAAGTGGAAGAAATTAATTTAAAATTAATTCCCGTCATTAAAACAAAAAGCGTGTTTTTAAGAGATAATAACTATCAAAAGATTGACACTTGTTTATGTCCGGTTTAATTGTGAAATTATGTCCAATGACCAAAATTGTATTAAATGGTATAAATATATTCTAAATATACTTTAAATCCACTCGAATTCATAATTTATCACTGTTAATTATTTCGATTAAAAAATTTGTTTTTAATTAAAATTTAGTAATTTTCACTATTCATAAAAATATAAACGTTATCCGAAAAGTTCCAAAATTTCACCCTAGGATCATTTTGATATTCCTAATCCAAAAATGAAGTCTATTTTGAGAGATAAAATTTATAACATTTCAAAAAGTGGGTATTACTATTCATAACGACTACTTTGATTGGTTGTGGTGTGTGTTAGAACTCGAAGTTGCGTACAACACAGGCTACTGTATTATTCAAAGTGAAGCATAATGTGGAAGCTTGGGGTGTTATATTCTTTCCTCCTTCAATAAATTGCATCCTTGCAATTTGAAATTGTTCTTCTAAAATAAAAGGTTTAAAATAGAAAGTATCTTTGTGGGAAAACCCACATCGGAAATTGGGTTAATAAAATTTAGTCTTAAAAAGAGGAAAAGAGAAATGAAAGGGTCACCACCAAATTATGATCTCGATTAAGAGAACATTGGTGGAAATTAGAGACATGTAATTGGAGGGAAAATTTAAATATTTATAGGGAGTGATTGAGGTCATCAATCATAAACAATTGTAGAATTTTGGGCCCCAATCCACCAATTTATGATGATTTAAAATACCATCGGTTCAACAAAACGTAAGGTATTAGGATAACACATTTTTGGTTTTGAGATCCCTTACCTAAATTTTAATAATTAATTTATCCATAAAATAAGATGAAATATATATATATGTATTTATATATACTTAACAATTAGAGTTTCATCCTTCAACTAATTCCTACTACAAACTCATCTTTTACTCTAAAAGATTTAATATATATATATATGTATATATATATTCTATCTATACTAATCATATAGGGTTCCAAAAATAATGAATTTATAATTCACATATCAGACCCTTTAAAAAACTACATTATTCAATCCAGGACATCACGTGGGCTAGTGGTAGTTGATACTGTAGGTTCCGGGCGCAGCGGAAGCGCATTGGAGGGATTTCCCAACTTTAATTTTAGCGTTAAACGACGTTCAATCCGAGATCCATCACGATATAAAACGCTGGATCTTCAGAATAGAACGAAGAACGAAAAATAAAAGAAGAGTCCCAGAACCCTTGAGATAGGATCTTCATATGTTGGTTATAATTAATTTAATTAATTCATAAGAATTACCTCGATGGAATTCTTTCTTCGTTGGTGTCTCCAGTCGCGATCCTGTGATCCTTCGTTGCGTCGGAGAATCCAATTGTAGGATTCCTTTAGCGGTGATCCACACGTGTGCCACGTATCTCTAGACGTCGCCGAAGGGAACTCCAGGTGCTAGCGTGGAGGATCCTTCGCTTGTGATGTCCGTCTTCAATCGCCTTGATCCGGTGGAGGATCTTGCTTTCGTAACTTGAAAGCGTTCTTGGTGGAAAGGGAATTCTCTCTTGGATTGATAGTATTTCCAATCCGTTGTGCACAACCAAAATGGCTAACATTTTTGAGAATAATTTAATTAGGATTTATAATACCTAGAATAATAAAATAAATTAATTGCTCATAAGCATTTAATCATTTAATTTAATTCTTAGTAATACCCCATGTCTTAATAATGACAGTTGACCATCATTATTACTTAACATGCATCCAACGTATTACATTTAATATTAAATAAACAATATTTTCTCATGAATCCTGAAAAATAAACTACATGACGTGTATATATAAATATACATGGCGTGTACTTTTATTTTTCATTTTTATTTATTTTCATCCACCATATTTATTAAACCTTGAGTAATGGCTATTTATTTCTTAAATAAATGTAACTAGATTACTCGATAATAAATATATATTATTTCACCCACAATATATTCTCTCGAATAACTAGTGTCAAAATAAATGCGATCATACATCCTTGGATAATTATTAAACCACAATCGGGAATAATCTTTATTCAACTTGTTAAATTAATATTTAACTGAGATACATGGACACACTTAGTGTGTGACCCTTTAGGCCTCTTTCTCAGTTGCATTAGGCTGAGCCTGCCTATAGTCCAAGGTTAGCATCTAGAAACACGCCAAGGCACCCATAGAGAAATAAGTTAACGCCGTAATGACGTGTCACCTCCTACGAACGCTTACCGGGTAATATAAACCCTTTGTCTCGATATCTCCAATCAAGCGGGTTGCATGCTAGTGTCATCAACCCATGGGCTTGATTGTTCTTTCTTTGACTTCCCGGAATTGAACTTTCCCATACCTTACCATGGCCATGGATTTATTTAGGTTGTATCAATTCCATCAAAGGGCTTGAGATATCTACTTCCGTTATGGAACGGAAGGGACAAATCCTTTCTCGCATTATCTATTAATGTGGTATTACTCATGACTCACCCAATGTATCCTACCTCACTGCGAACAGTGTGTTGTCACAGTTTTCGTCAATACATCTAAGTGTGCGAGTTGTAATACCCATTAATAATAATCTTAAAGTATGAAGACCAATACACACGTCCGCAGATAGGAACATCCAATGACACTATGAAATGTGGATTTCCTACTGGCGGGTCTTGTTCTCATAATATCCTCCTGGATATTACCAAGGGCGCACACCATGAGAAGTTTCCTCAAAGTTTTATGAGTCCTCACCCCAAATGACCTGTATTATTTGTGTCCCTCAAATAATATCATCTGGTCATTGAACATACATTCAAGAACAGTGTTATGGCACTTCCGGGTTCTCATCATAGCAGAGATCTGCTACGACCCTTTAATGCAACAGTTGTCCTTAGGACATTATCACATGACATGTCACGCAGAAGAACAATAAAGATGTGATAAGTCTTTTATTTAATGAATAAAGTACAAAGTAGTTGGTTCTAGACCACCAACTCCAACAGACTCCCACTTGGACTAGATCTAACTGCTAACAACCTTTAACCCTCTAGCTCTCACATGATATTCATGTTTCTGCTGAGATAGGACTTTAGTCATGGGGTCCGCCACGTTCTCTTCCGTGGACACTCTGGTCACTAAAACTTCACCCCTTTGATAGAAATCCCTCAAGAGGTGATACTTTCGGACTATGTTCTTTGTTCGTTGATATGACCTTGGTTCTTTTGCAAGAGCCACCGTTGTAGTATTATCACAATACAATGTAATGGGATCTTTACTGCTAGGCACCACATTAAGCTCCTGGACAAAGTTCTGAATCCAGACGTCTTCCTTGGCTGCATCAGAAGCCGCTATATACTCAGACTCCGTTGTAGAATCGGTGACAACTGGCTACTTTGATCTCTTCCAGCTCACAGCTCCTCCATTGAGACAGAAAACATATCCAGATTGCGACTTCAGATCATTCTGATCTATTTGAAAACCAGCATCAGCATACCCTCTGATGACAAGATCCTCATCTCCTCCATACACCAGGAACATATCCTTAGTTCTTCTTAGATACTTAAGGATAGTCTTAACAGCAGTCCAATGTTGTTCTCCTGGATCTAATTGATATCTGCCTACCATGCTCAGTGCATAGGCAACATCAAGCCTGGTACATAACATGGCATACATGATGGATCCTATAGCTGAAGCGTATGGGATCTTACTCATCCTATCTTTCTCCTGTTGTGTCTGGGGAAACATTTTCTTATAAAGATGTAAGCCATGTGACACTGGAACCAATCCCCTCTTGGATTTTTCCATACTAAATCTCTTTAGTATCTGGTCAATGTATGTACCCTTACTTAGTCCAAGCATACTCTTAGATCTATCACGAATGATCTTGATCCCTAGAATGTAGGCTTCTTCTCCTAAGTCCTTCATGGAGAAACACTTATTCAACCAGTCCTTAACTGACTGTAAGGCTGGTACGTTGTTTCCAATAAGTAATATGTCATCAACATATACCACTAGGATAATGACCGCATTCCCATTAAACCTCTTATAAACACATGACTCACATTCGTTCTTAATGAAACCAAATTCCTTTATGGCTTCATCAAATCAAATGTTCCATGACCTGGATGCTTGCTTCAATCCATAAATGGATTTCTGCAACTTACAAACCCGTTTGGCTTCACCTGGTGTCACAAACCCTTCTGGTTGTGTCATATAGACATCTTCCTGAAGGTACCCGTTAAGGAATTTTGTTTTGACATCTAGCTTCCAAATCTCATAGTCATGGTAATCTGCTATGGCAAGTATGATTCTTATGGATTTAAACATGGAAACTGGCGAGAAGGTTTCATCATAGTCAATTCCTTGACGCTGTCTAAATCCTTTAACCACTAGCCTTGCTTTATAGGTGCTAACTTGACCTTCCATGTCCAGCTTTCTTTTGAATACCCATTTGCATCCAACAGGCTTTACATAAACTGGCTCATCGACTAGAACCCAAACTTGGTTCTGATACATGGAATCCATCTCAGAATTCATAGCTTCTAGCCATCTTGCAGCTTCAAAGATTTCTACTTCTTCCTTATAGGAGAGAGGTTCATCATTGTCCAACAATAATGATTCACCATCCTCGGTGACTAGGAAACCAAATCTCTCTGGTTCCCTTACCTCTCTTGAGCTCTTATACAGTACTTGTGTTTCTGGAACCTCTTCCACGGGGACCTGTGGAACTTGTTCCTGTACCAACTCCTGTGTATCTTGATCATCAACTTCTTCGAATTCAATCTTGCTCCCACTATCCTTCTTGAGGATGTGCTCCCTCTCAAGAAAGACAGATTGTCTAGCGACCATCACTTTCTTGTCTTGAGGGTTATATAGGTAATATCCTTTCGTTTCCTTGGGATATCCTATAAAGATACACTTCGTTCCCTAGGGTGCTAGTTTGTTGCCTGATAAGGCCTTAACAAACGCCTCACATCCCCATACACATGTGTGCGACCAAGTGGGTTTCCTTCCATTCCATAACTTGGAGGAATTACATTTGCCGCCTTAGTTGGTACTCGGTTTAATGTGTATGCTACATTTTGTAATGCATATCCCCAAAAGGATAATGGAAGATCCGCATGACTCATCATCGACCTCACCATGTCCAACAAGGTGCGGTTCCTCCTTTCACTAACACAATTCCACTATGGTATATAAGGTGGAGTGAGCTGAGATAGAATCCCAGACTCCCGTAGAAGATCGATGAACTCTTGGTTCAGATATTCCCCACCTCGATCTGATCAAATCTTCTTTATCTTCTTACCAATATGATTCTCTACTTCATTCTTGAATTCCTTAAATTTCTCTAAGGACTCTGACTTATACCTCATTAAGTAGACATAGCCATATCTACTCAAATCATCAGTAAAAGTAATGAAGTAAGAATATCCACCTCTAGCTTCTACTGGAAATGGTCCACACACATCCGTGTGTTCCAATCCTAAAAGCTCTGTTGCCCTTTCACCTTGTCCACCAAAAGGCGGATTGTTCATTTTTCCTTGTAAACAAGTGTGACATCTATCAAGTGGTTTTAGCTCAGTAGAGTCTAAATAGCCATCTTGGCAGATCTTTGTCAAAGGCTTCTCATTCACATGACCAAGGTGGTGATGCCATAATTGGGTGATGTATGAGTCATGTGAGTTTTTTTCGTTATTGATTGCCAACACTTGGTTTTCGTAATTCAATACATACAAACCATTATTTAAATGTTCCATACCATAACATACGTTGTTCTTATAAAGGAGAAAACCCTTATTTCCAAATTTGAAAACAAATCCATCCATATCCAAACAAGATATAGAAATTATGTTCTTGGTAACACTAGGCACATAATAACAGTTATGTAAAACCAAAATCATCCCAGTCGGCAATGAGAGGTGGTAGTCGCCAATAGACAATGCAGCCAGCCTTGTGCCATTGGCAGCTCAAAGATCCACCTCTCCTCTGGTAATCTTTCTAAATCTACTTGGTTCCTGCATTTGAATACAGATGTGAGCCCCACAAGCTGTATCTAATACCCAATTTGTAGAAATAGAAAGATTGCACTCGATAACAAACGCACCTTTAGCGTCCCCACACTTCTGGGTGCAGTTCTTCTTCCAGTGGCCCTGCTTGCCACATGAAAAACACACTGCTTCACATTCCTTTCCCTACCTCTGGATCTTCCCCTTCTTGGAGGGACGGTGCTCAGGGGCTTCAGACCGTTTATAAGTCTTTGGCCCCTTTGCCTTGTCCTTCCTTTTCTTGTTCACCATAAGGACCGCAGGTTTGTCACGCCCCATGTCCTTATCTACCTGAAGAATCAAGGTCAGAAGCTCTGATAGACTCTTCTCATTGCCGCTCATGTTACAGTTGACAATGAAGCTAGAGAAGGTCTTGGGCAGTGATGATAGGATGAGATCTGTACGCAACTCATCCGGGAATTTAATCCCTAAGATTTCTAGGTGTTCAATGTAGGCAATAATCTTGACTACATAAGGCCCAGCTGGCGCAGACTCTCCAAGCTTCGTGGTAAACATAGCATTGGAGATCTCATACCTCTCCTGTCTCGCCTTCTCTTGGTAGAGATATTTAAGGTGATACATCATGCTATACGCGTCCATGTTTTCATGTTGCTTCAAGAGCTCATTAGACATGGCCAATAGCATGAAACACTAGACATATGTGGCATCATCCATGTGTTTCATGTAGAGAGATAATTCCTCATCACTAGCCTCTTTCCCAGGCGCAACTGGAATAGGCTCTTCCAGCACATATAATTTCCTTTCGTGGCAAAGGACGACGTGTAAACGCCTCTGCCACTCTTGGAAATTGGTGCTGGTGAGAAGGTTTTCTTTTTCGAGTATGGTGCGCAATGATATGTTTGAAGTCATTTTCTGGTCGTTTCTACAAATTAAGATGAGCAAAGGTTTATTACTTTATTACAAAAATTTAGACAAATAAATAAATTAATACTTATTAGTCTCCCACTATTTTATCGAAATCCAATATCCCTCACCATTGACTTTGGAATATTCTGTTGCGTGAATATTCTACTGGCAAGGATCCATATTTCCCTTCGCATTACCCCAACTAGGGTTGGTCAAGCAACTTTAAGGGTTTTAGGTAGGCATTCCAAATGCCAACTGTATTAACTCACAGCTCCTTGATCCGCTGAGTGGACTCCCCAATCCTGAAATCCTTTTTTGATTTCCTCAACCTTTTCCTCTTGGTCACACCAAGTCCTGCTATGGCAGTCAACCCTTGATGCGAACCAAGTCAATTCAACCCAAAACCTTGAATTAGAATTCTCCGATAATTGAAAGCACCCCAACTAGGGTTGGTCAAGCACTATGAACTATGGTTCGATTCTAACCAATATTATGGAAGTCTATGCCGACTTAATATTTATTTTGAGGGATTTTATCCTTATACGTAAATTGCCATTTTATTATCTTTGATTACATGCTTGTTAATATTAAGTGGGATATACTTAAGTGATTAACCATGTCTAAGATAATATTTACGTACAAGCCGGTTTTATTTTAGTTCCATCTTGCATTCTCGTTTAATTGATTAATTGTGTGATCGTGACAACACACCCACAATAAATAAACCATGCAACTGACAGAAATAAAATAAATGGTATGATCACGAGCTTTTCTATTGGTTATTTTATCTAGCGGTTGATAAACTAACCCAAGACCTAGGGGAGAAACACCTTGAACCATTCGGGTTCGTGTTTACATCTTTCCACCTGTCCACCTTTGTATCTCCTTGGATTGGTTTCACCATGGCTTCTGACTTGAGCCACCTCCAATAGCTTGGGAGCTCCATCCATTACATATGCATTTATCTCACACGCAGGTGAGGGGTAAAAGGGGTTTTTACATAAAATAATCCTTGGGTGCTCAGGCCCTACATATTAATGAGGAGATGGCTCGCAGGCCAACAAATTTAATTTAAATAACTAAATTAAAAGAAACCATACATATACAAAGGTCTCGGTCTAGCTCATGATCATCCATACATGCAACAATATTTACGCATAAATAAAACTAGAATTCAATTCTTTAATCATTCTTGTTTAATATAAATCACGCTCGAATCAATTAATTTTCATTAATTAATCAATCCTTTTATCTTAAATCCCTTTTTCTAAATTTTCTTGATATTCTCATCCATCATAATTTTAAACAAATAAATTCATTTAAAATTATCCTTGTACGTAACTTGTACCTTGGAGGCAACCCGGTGAATTCCCATTTATTACGCAGATGTTAAATTAAACACATATATATAAAACACCTATCACGTGTTGTGCCTCAGCTTTACGCCTGCATCATGGTACATGTCTCAAGGGTTTGTATAATATAATAATAAATTTTAATAAATCTGCGTAATTTGGGTGAGTACACGGCGTGTAGTTCCGACTACACAGCGTGTACTTTTCTTCACCGTCCATCTGAAATACACACCCGGGGACAGGGCGTGTTAATGTACTTCGGAAATTTTCAGAGTACACGGTGTGTATAGTGGGACACACACCGTGTAGTTTCCGCGTTACACGGTTTCCAGCCGGGCAGGCCATGTACGGAGTACACGACCCAACCCTAACCCGAAGGGACTACACGTCGTGTTCATTGGACCACACGGCGTGTATTTTGGAAACCGTGTGCCACCTGTTTCTAGTCAACACATGGTGTCTTAAATTCTTAGAAAGAATCCAATACATGGCCTGATTTTGTGTATCAGTCAATGCATTGAACCTAGACTACACGACGTGTACTTCCGAATACATGTCGTGTATTCTGGTGTTATACGACCAGAAACGTTTGTCTCCTCCGGATGAGTTCCTCTATTTTATTTTAATCAAAATTAAAATAAAAAATTGTTTCTGTGAGGTGAACGAGAAACGAGGGAGGAGGAATAGATCTCGATATTCATATTTCCAGAACGATTAAACTTGAATTGAAAAAACTAAATTATTAAATTCGTAAATTACCAATGAAAAACTAAATAATTATAATCAACGATATGACCCCTTTGATACCACTTTTAGGTTCCAGGCGCAGCGGAAGCGCATTGGAGGGTTTTCCCAACTTTAATTTTAGCATTAAACGACGTTCAATCCGAGATCAATCAGGATATAAAACGCCGGATCTTCGGAATAGAACGAAGAACTAAAAAGAAAAGAAGAGTCCCGGAACCGTTGAGATAATATCTTCATATGTTGGTTATAATTAATTAAATTAATTCATAAGAATTACCTCGATGGAATTCTTTCTTCGTTGGTGTCTCCAGTCACGATCCTGTGATCCGTCGTTGCGTCGGAGAATCCAAGTGTAGGATTCCTCTAGCAGTGATCCACACGTGTGCCATGTATCTCTAGACGTTGCCGAATGGAACTCCGGGTGCTTGCGTGGAAGATCCTTCGCTTGCGATGTCCGTCTTCGATCGCCTTGATTCGGTGGAGGATCTTGCTTCCGTAACTTGAAAGCGTTCTTGGTGGAAAGGGAATTCTCCCTTGGATTGAGAGTATTTCCAATCCATTGTGCACAACCAAAATGGCTAACATTTTTGAGAATAATGTAATTAGGATTTATAATACCTAGAATAATAAAATAAATTAATTGCTCATAAGCATTTAATCATTTCATTTAATTCTTAGTAATACCCCATGTCTTAATAATGATAGTTGACCATCATTATTACTTGACATACGTCCAACGTATTACATTTAATATTAAATAAAAAATATTTTCTCACGAATCCCGAAAAATAAACTACACGGTGTGTACTTTTATTTTTTAGTTTTATTTATTTTCCTCCACCATATTTATTAGACCTTGAGTAATGGCTATTTATTTCTTAAATAAATGTAACTGCATTACTCACTAATAAATATATATTATTTCCCCCACAATATATTCTCTTGAATAACTAGTGTCGAAATAAATGCGATCATACATCCTTGAATAATTATTAAACCACAATCGGTAATAATCTTTATTCAACTTGTTAAATTAATATTTAACTGAGATGCATGGACACACTTAGTGTGTGACCCTCTAGGCCTCTTTCTCAGTGGCATTAGGTTGAGCCTGCCTAAAGTCTAATGTTAGCATCTAGCAACACGCCAAGGCACCCATAGAGAAAGAAGTTAACGCCGCAATGACGTGTCACATCCTACGAACGCTTACCGTGTAATATAAACCCTTTGTCTCTATATCTCCAATCAAGCGGGTTGCATGCTAGTGACATCAACCCATGTGCTTGATTATTCTTTCTTTGACTTCCCGGAATTGAACTTGCTCATACCTTACCATGGCCATGGATTTATTTAAGTTGTATCAATTCCATCAAAGGGCCTGAGATATCTACTTCTGTTATGGAACGTAAGGGACAAATCCTTTCTCACATTATCTATTAATGCGGTATTACTCGTGACGCACCGAACGTATCCTACCTCACTGCGAACAGTGTGTCATCACAGTTTTCATCAATACATCTAAGTGCGTGAGTTGTAATACCCATTAATAATAATCTTAAATTCTAAGGACCAATACACACGTCCGCAGATAGGAACATCCAATGACACTATGAAATGTCGATTTCCTACTGGCAGGTCTTGTTCTCATAATATCCTCCTGAATATTACCAAGGGCGCACACCATGAGAAGGTGCTCAATGTTTTATGATTCCTCACCCCTAATGACCTGTATTATTTTTTTCCCTCAAATAATATCATCCAGCCATAGAACATACATTCAATAACAGTGTTATGGCACTTCCGGGTTCTCATCATAGCAGGGATCCGCTACGACCCTTTAATGCAACAGTTGTCCTTAGGACATTATCACATGACATGTCACGCAGAAGAACAATCAAGATGTGATAAGGCTTTTATTTAATGAATAAAGTACAAAGTAGTTGGTTCTAGACCACCAACTCCAACAGATACACCCTTGTCGCCCTTCGGTTGTGGGTTCAAGTCTTGCGGCCTTGCCAGACGCGACGGGTTGCCGCCCAACCTCCGGGTTGTCCTTTTTATAAAAATCCAAAAATAACCTTTCAAACTAAATCCCTTCCAACCTTTATACTTATCCAAAATACTTCTGTAAACTCTCAGTCCAAAATTTATATGAAAGGTAAACATAATGTAGATCCTTTTTACCCCGTAATAGCATGTGAATACCTTCATCATGTATTCTTTTAAAACACTGAAACATCCTGAATTACCATAAAACCTTATTGATTACATTCATGCTCCCTTATTCCTTATAGAATACTGGATATACTTCATCCATCCAAAAATGTTGTAAACTCCAACAATGATGGAATATATAAATATTTAATTAGTTTCAAGGCAGTCAAGAATATCCAATATAATTTACCCAAATCAACCATATCTTATTCCAAAATTTGTACCTCAATATTAGAACCATATTAAGGTTTGTCTTTCCTTAAACCATGTAATTTCCAAAAAGTTTAACTCGTTGTAGAGTCACTCTTATTAGTACCATAAAATCTCAAATCCTCAATGAAATAGTACTGCAGTACAATCCTTATTTATTTCCAGTACATCATTGATACAACACTTCAATGAAATAATTTCAAAATAAAAACATAATAACACTTGTCATTCCTCTTCATATTTGGTAGTATCATAACTTTATTATTATCCAATAGCATCATTTTTGGAATAGTCTGATGATTTGGACATCGGTTTGCATAGTGTCCAAACTCCTTGTAGATAAAGCATTGTACATTTGAAACCTTTTTCTTTCCCTTTCAGTCACGTACTTGATGTCCTTTTTCTCCACCCTTATAACATACTCTCATTCCCTTCAAGCATTTTCCAAGGTGATTCTTTCTACAGTTATCACATATGGTAAAATCCTTCTTTACCTTATTCCCTTTATTTGTCCTTCTCTCTACCATCCTTTCCTTCTTTGGCTTCCCTTCAAAGCCATAGGACTCCAAGAATTCTTTACTTATCATATCAACACATGATACTATTTCTTCATATGATGATAATACGTGGGAGACTATTTCCCTTCTAAATTCTGGCTTAAGACCATGAATGATATGATCTTTCTTACTCTTTGGATCATGCATATTGTTGGAGTTCTCATTCCTTCTACTAAGTGCCATTTCTAAACAATGGCATAAACTAGATCAGTTTATGAATCAAAATACATAATTCCATACTTTTAAAACACTTAAAATAAATTGAACAGTTTATGGATATAATCCATAATCATAAAAATGTTTTCTTTGAGGAATTATATACTCATAAACCCTTCATAATGGTTCATAAAGAAAATGAGAATTATCCTAAGCATATCCCCCGGGAGTGTTGTAACCAAGATTGTAGCAAGGCCCGTTGTCGTGCACCATCTCCCGTTCAAGTCTATATCAAAGCAGTGTTTTCGGGTTTTACCCCTAGGTACATCTATGCCAGATCCGCCTCTACCTACTCGTATCCAGACAGGGATGTATTGCTCGGAAAACTCACAAAATCTCTACAATATCAAAATTCTAGGAAGTTCTTCTCCACTAATCCTCAAAGTCTATCTTAGGAATATGTGCTCTAATCAGAGTTTATCTAAATCTAGCTTCCAAGGTTATTGCTAAAATTCCTCTAATACCAACTGTAACGCCCCGACCCCAGTTACCCAGAGTGGGTGAATTATTTTAATACATTGGTATTATCACAAAAGATCAAGTCCTAAAGGACCGATCAGTTTAGCAGTCTTGGAAAATAGATTACATACATTAATGTTACATTACACTTTATAACATACAAAACAACATAAATAATCCTTTATGAATGCCATTATTCCCTTGTCTTAACCCTGCATATAAATCAAAATACACTTCTTATAATCCTGGGAAAAATAAAACATATAAAGGGGTGAGATCATATGCTCAATAAGGATAACAATAAAGAGGAAACTTTTATAAATAAACATAAACATTTAAGGCAATGTATAAATAAAACAAAAGCATTTTAAACTTGAACTTCAGAATAATATGGAAAAGATAAAATGAAATAATGCCATTTACGTATTCACATGGATATTCTACTAGTCGAATAATCACATGCAATATCAATAACCACTTTCATAATGATGGAATGCATAATGCCAGACTATCATAACCACGTATCCAAGGCCTCATGCCAAGACTACAAATAAAATATTGTCAAGGATTCGTGCCAAGACACTAGTATTTCTCATGAGACCTACCGATGCATCGAGGAGCTATAGCGGGCTCCACCTGTCACTTATTAAGTCCAATGCATTCCTCATATGAACAGATTTAAACATAACATAAACATTCGTATTAAAACTAGCATACAAAATGTCAATACTTTCTCCATAAACCATGAATGGTATAAAAATAACACATCCATAGTCAAACATATCAGAAAAACTTCAATAGAATATGGAAGTTTTGTATCATAATAAATCAACTTCAAATAAGATTAAAATCCATCAAAGGATGTTGACATAGATGAAATCAAAACTATTTGAGAGAAATATCTCTTTTTTTTAAATCATTGAAAAGTCACACATTTATAAAGGAAGTAATTTAAAAGAGATTTTTGAATCAAAGTGTCCCATACAACTCTTAAACTTTTGAAGAGAAATATTATGTCCATACAAATAAATCCTTAAAATCATTTTGAAAACATGGACATTAATTAAAAATATTTAGAAAGATAAATCTTTAAAACATTTAAAATTCGGATCTTTATAAAGAGTACCTTTCACAAATTCTTAAAATATTAATTTTGAAATCATTTAAAGGTCACATAATTATAAAGAAAAATATTTTATTTTGAAAACATTTTTATAATATTTTAAGGGAAGCTTCACTGACTTTATAATGGCAGAAAATAGCCGCACCTACCGTATAAGTTAAAAAAAGACATTCTTACCTTAATTCTTTCGAAAAGGTTAAAAAGGACCTTGTTTGGAAAACGACAGAAAGATTCCTTTATAAACTTCTTATGAAAAGTCAACAAGGGTAAAAATGAATTTAACCCATATTCTGTAAAATAGTAAGAATGTTTTGAAATACATTTTTAAGAAACATGGATTTGGATGATAAATATGTCCCAGTAGATAATTACGTGTATAAACAACCTCAGATAATGAAGAGATTGTGAATTAAACCCTTACCAATTTGGTAACTTACAAAACATACACCCCATGAAAGAGGTATCATACAATGAATATGTAAATACACATAAATTAAAGTGTATTACACAAAGAATACAATTATGGGCAGTACATACACCACAAAAAATGTAATAGTGGCAATATGGTATGAATCTCACGGGAATAAGGAGTGAGATGAAAACCCCTTACCTTGTACTTTTCCTTGGTCGAGGATAGGTTAACATCCTGTATAATATTTAAATCATTGTTATTAAATTATACAATAATCATATACATAAATATGATATCATATATGATCTTTTAATATTTCTTTGTTAATAATATTTTAGTATTATCGTTGTTTCAGGTGTTAACTGATTTGTTTTCCTTTATATGCTTCATTACGTAAGTCGTGTTTGTTATGGATAGGTTGTATATTATTCATATCCAGAATGATATCAAGTCCTTAAACATTACTTTTAATCATAAAATGATAATTATTCTTGAATGGATATGATGGGGAAATTAATCTCATCGCGTTCATGGAGATGGTAATCCGTACGTACGCACGAATGCTACTTTCATTTCATTTTTCATTTTAAAAGGAATCAAAACCAAATGATACATAGGTATGTAATTATTCTAGTATAATATAATATCTTATATGTGTTACATAAGTTCATTAATCACCAACCTTTATACATTCCTTGTATGGTATGAACGAGTCATATCACTTTGAGGGGGCGGTAGTCTGCACTTCCTCAAATGAAATTATCATATATATATACAACATGAAAAGAATAATGGTATGAAATAAAATGTAATTACAGAAGATTATATTTAAAATAAATATCACTAATATCATATTTAATTATAGTTCCATCATAATGGCCACCATGAGAGGTGGTAGGAGATAATTGAACAATCATCGCTTCGTGAGGCGTTTGGTTTCCATCCACCGAAACATTATGTTATTCACCCATTAGATGTATGTGTGTGTAAGTTTAGTTCTAATAATTCTAATAAAAATATCCTAGTATATTTAGGATACTTTTTTTGTTGAAAAAGAAAATAATATGAAGATTTTAGGGGTTGGAGAAGTAAAATAAACGAAAAGAAGCTTAGAGAAATCGTTACCTTTAATTTGGGTAACTCCCTTTGGTTTGAACCAAAAAGCACTCTTGAAGTGCCTTATTCCTAAGGTAATGATTCTAAGAGGAGGAGAGGTGTGTAGGGAGCTTAATTGGGCAGAGTTTGGATGAGACAAAATGCTTGATAGGTGTGAGGAATTGGTTATAAGTTGTGTCCTTTTATAAGGGGAGGAGGGGTTCTTTAAGAAAATCTAGAAATATTATTTTATAATAAATTAATATTCGGTTTATAATGGCTCAAAAGTGGATTATTTAATGTTTAAGGTGGTTATGGGTCGAAAACCACTCATCCAATAGAATTTAGACAGGTTTGGGTCATTATATTAACCTTATCTTTTAGTTTTAACTCTTAGTTAATTAGTTTGACACTTACCATGTCACTTTGTATTTTTATATTATATAGTTATTAAACTTACTATATACCTTCAATCGACTCCCAAGTGGTGAATTAATGATACACCTATCATGATATAAGTCTCTTGGACGAACTTTTGATTTTTAGGAATAGAATATAAATTAATAATATAATATTTGTTTTAAAAACTCATTTATGTCAATTTTGACACTACTCAATAATTTATTTTTGTTAAAGTCTTAAAAACTTTATTAATTCGAACCAAATTCATTTAGGAAATCCTAACATGTAATATTAACCAATTAAATTCTTTTATGTCATCAAAACTTTCAAATTATATTTATTTTAACATTTATAATATCAATTATTTAATTCTTTCGTTAATAAGGAAAATACTGCATCATTATTGTGTCATATATATTTTTACTTTTTAAATGTCTAAAAATTATAACTAAAATGCCATTATGTAGGAAATATTTTTATATTTCTAATGAATATTTATAATAGAAAATATAACATATATAACTCTATGTAAAAATTGTTTTTCTAAAAGATATAAGCTTATGTCATTTTTGTATTCACTTTAACTTAATTAATATAAAGTGTCCCTATCACCTACAAGTGGCTCCATGGGGTCCCAAAATAGACCCAAAGATGCTCATGGTCGTACATGTATCCACCAATAATGTTAGGAAACGTTTTAGTGTAATTTTTTATTATTGTAATATTATGTTTTTAACCCTTATTTACCGGATTTACCCTTTAACCATGGTAAATAAAATATTTACAGAAGTAATTATTCAAAATGTCTAAAAATAAAAGTTACCTATTTACACAATTTGGATATCCTAATTCCAAATATGAAATATATTTTTCCAAATTCAAAGCATAGAAGTGGAAGAAATTAATTTAAAAATAATTCCCATCATTAAAACAAAAAGCGTGTTTTTAAGAGATAATAACTATCAAAAGATTGACACTTGTTTATGTCCGGTTTAATTGTGAAATTATGTCCAATGACCAACATATTATTAAATGGTAAAAATATATTCTAAATATACTATAAAACCACTCAAATTCATAATTTATCACTATTAATTATTTCGATTAAAAAAGTTGTTTTTAATTAAAATTTAGTAATTTTCACTATTCATAAAAATATAAAAGTTATCCGAACAGTTCCAAAATTTCACCCTAGGATCATTTTGATATTACGAATCCAAAAATTAAGTCCATTTTGAGAGATAAAATTTTTAACATTTCAAAAAGTGGGTATTACTATTCATAACGACTACTTTGATTGGTTGTGGTGTGTGTTATAACTCGAAGTTGCGTACAACACACGCTACTGTATTATTCAAAGTGAAGCGTACCGTGGAAGCTTGGGGTGTTATAAGAAAATAATATTATTATTATATTAAATTACCCTAACACATGTCCTAATATTATTGGATGAAATATTTCTGACCATGGGCATCCTTGGGTCAATATTGAGACCCCATAGAGCCACTTTGATGTGAAAATGACATTGTATAATAATTAATTTAAAGTAAGGGAAATTTTAACATAAACATGTATATTTTAGTAAAACAATTTTTATATGGGATTATATAAGTGATATTTTTTATTATTAATATTCATTGGAAATATAAAAATATTTCCTAAATCATGGTATTTTATTTATAATTTTTAGACATCAAATAAATAATGTTATTTATGAATCAATGATGATGTAGTGATTGCCTTATTAATGAATGATTTAAATAAATGAGATTATAAATATTAAAATAAATTTATTTTGAATCTTTTTATTCCATAAAAAAAATTTAATGATGATTATGACTTGTTATCTCTGAATTAATGAAATTTTTTCGAAATAATCGAGATTTTATAGATTTTTAAAAAGTCATGATATGAATAGTATAAAAATTGACATAAATGAGTTTTTAAAACAAATACTATTTTATGAAATGATATAATAGTCCTAAAAATATAATATTTGGCCAAATGACTTAGAGAGTGTTTAACATGTCATTAATGAACCACTTTAGGTTCGATTGGAATTTTATGGTAACTCTTTTAACCATATAGTATGAATATAAAAGAAGACATGGTAAGAGTTAAATTCGTTAACTAAGGGTTAAAGCTAAAAGATAAGGTTACATTTGAAACCAAACCTTGTATAAAACCTATTGGTTGAGAGTATTTAGAAAAATCCCCATCTTATCTTTGAATTAAATTAGTTTTGGACCTTTTGAAATCGAAATTCAGTTTATAATAAAATAATCCTTCAAGACATTCCTAAAGTACCCCTCCTCCCTCTTATAAAAGGTCACCACCTCTAACCCTTACTCACACCTCTCAAGCCCCTTGTATCTTCCATCATCTGCTCCAATATGCTACCAACATCCCTTTATTCCTCTTATAATCCTTACCTTAGGTATAAGGAAGTTAAATAAATCATTTTGGCTCAAATAAAAGGTATTTACACGTTTTAAGAGGAAGAACAAGGAACCTACGTGCCGAATCAGACTCGAGGTAAGGGAACTTCTTAAGCCAATTTCCATTATTTGGGTTAATCTTATAATTATTGATTATGTCGTTCTATTATTGTTTGATAAATTACTTTTGATATCTTATCTAATATTTATACTTTCTTTATGTGGATTTATAGTGATACACATAATCAATCTATTTTATTAACAAAATGATCTGTGTAAGGGAATCTTTCACCCTATTTTAATCAAAGACTTCTTTTATGTTATGTATTTTAATTTCCATTTTCTTATGTTGAGATATGTTCTTCTATATACTTATTACTATTCATTTTATGTCCAAGTGATTAGAGACCATTTTCTCTCTCATCAACTCATTTTCTAAATTTTTAAGTGACACCGTTAGGTTGCCAAATTTTTGTAAGGGAATTTCTAAACTCAATTTACACTCATTGGGTTTTACACATACATAGTTGATTATATTATTCCTAGATTATGTGAGGAATCACTAATTATTTATTTATGTCATAATTTTCACTTCCCTTTTTGTGGATATACTACTGCTACACATAATCACCCCATTGATAAATTGTTGCGTCAATTATACGAACCATGTAATTGACATCTTAACTCAATCTCATTTCATTGAGTTAAATATCCACGTCATTGGTTTTGTTTTTCCAAGAATTTGTTTGAATGACTTATAATTATTTTACACTAAATATCCACTTATATTGAGTGTTTTTATATTCTTCACATATAATTGTGTCATTCATTTATCCTTAATCTTAGGATATGATCTTTGTAAGGAACTTCATCTCAATATCCTTTCATTAAGGCATATTTTGACATTATGAACATTGATTATCCTATAAGGATTATATATAACCCTTTTGAAATGTTATATCATGAAAAAAATATATTCTTGTGATATTTATAGTTTTGATTAAGGTCATTCCTTAATGATTTTTATTCAAATGTTTCTCAAGTGTCAAAGGACTCTTTAACTAAAACATCATTTTAAATGATTTAGAGATTTATTATTTTAAAACCTTATATTTCATGACCATGTTTTCAACATGGTTTTTAAGAACTTATTTATATGGACATGAATGTTTTAAAATGAAAATTTATTTCAAACTTTTCAAAGTGGTATGGGACAATTTGATTAAAAAGTATATTTATTAAATGTTTTAAATGGTTTTTGAAATGGATTGAATATTTTAATATCTTGAAATTATTTCTTATGATTGAAAATGAAATTTTATTAGTGAAATGTTGTTACTTTTAATATTTTATATGTTATGATTTTATAATGGTACTTGGACATTTGATGGGTGGTTACATGATAAACCAATGACACGTGGTTACATGATAAACCAAATGACGGGTGGATCTGTGATAAACCAAGGATGGGTAACCTCTAATTCATTGGGTATGGAAGTCATCTATATAGCTATTCCATTTAGAGATATGTATGGAAGTCGGTCGTATAGATATTCCATTTAGTGGCATGTGTATAAGTTGATCATATGGTTATTCCGTTTAAGTATATTTATGTACCAAGTTACCTTTATATGCTATATGTTGCTTTCTATGAGCTTTATGGTAATCTTTTGGTTAAAAAAATGGTAAGTAATGCGCTTATATTCAATTAAGTGTATTTAATACTTCTTAAAGGTGAAAAGTATTACTTTTTTATAAAGTATTCATGGTTTTCATGTTATACCAAGACTAATGGTTTTCTTTCTTTATGTATCCCTTACTGAGCTTTTTATGTTCATCCCATGTTTTGAAATTTTTTTCACAGAACATAAGGAAGAATAGAGTCAAGGATGGAATCAAGAAAAATTTATGGTGTTAAAACATTAAACGATGTCATGTTTCTTTTTAAAGAATTTTTTTTATAAAAAAATGGAAAGTGAGTAGAAGTATCTACTTGTAATATTCAATTTGTTATGTAAAAGTTGTGGCCTAATTCTCTAAACAACTAAACCTGAAAAGATCCTCAATGTATAATTATTGACTTAACTCAAGATTATGTAATTTTTAAGGTTGGGGCCTTATAGTTGGTATCATAGGTCAGCTTAGATAAATTTATAGGTTAGGGTGTTATTTAAGCATAAGTGACATAACCATAATGGTGAGCATATTAGAAAGAGTCATAGTTATTTTAGATAAATTGGATGAGTTTAAGATAACATGAATAAGTATATCTTAGTGTTTTCCCTCCTCATCATATAGTATATGATGATTTTACTAATATACTCACACTTTCCTTTTTGGTTTTAGTAAATGGTTGGATATAGTAGGTACCAATGTAACAATGGATGTGAAGGAAACTATGATGGTTTTCTGAATGAGAAACTAAATTAAATGGGAACTACAATGAGACCTCTTGTGGTTATTCTTAACCAACTACCTAGAGTTATTATTGACCACTTAAACCTTGTGGATGTTTATAAGGAATCATATATGCGAGAAACTAATCCCTATGAAAGTTCATGTAATAATAATAAAGTTAAGTATAATCAAAACCCTATGGTCAAGGATGTGGAAAGAAACTACTAGGAAAATGCTTCAAAGGGATAGGAAGATGTTATAGATGTGTTAATGAAGGTCATAAAGCAATAACCTACCATGGAAAAAGGAAGTGTTCAATTGACTCTAGGAAAGGGAAAGAAGTTCTTTTCGAGGGATCAATTGAATGTTTTAAATGTGGTGTGTATGGTTATTATGAAAATAGATTTCCTATGAAGAAGGTTTATGAATGGTATAAGTAGAACCATACAAATATATTTTTACCAATACCTAATTTCATCCAATTGGAGATGAGGAAACTAAAAATTACCTATGAAAGATATGGATTATTTATTAGCTCGTGTTTTGACATTATTATAATCTTAGAAAATTATGCATGATTTTTTTGTATGAAATAATTTTAAAAGAATAAGATGTAAAAACATGGATAAAGGATCATAAAAAATTTTTGATTATTAATATGTCTATATTTTAGGAATTGAAGAGTTTTATAGGATATATGGTGATGATATGTTTAAATGTATTAATGATGGGGTTACTTTGGAAGACTTCAAGTATTTTTAACCCTTAAGTTTTTTATATAAAAATTTTTATTGATGAAGAATTGTATTTTCTTTTGTGGATATAGTTTTAAAGAACAATTAGGGTTTATATGATCCCTGAATTTGAGGAAATTATGGGTTATTAGTTTATGGGATGCAAAAGGTGAGGTATGAAATAACCTTTGAGGTTAAAAAATGTTATGGATATTTATAAATATTTTATATCATTTTTTTAATGTTATTAGAATTATGCATTTTTTTTTAAAAGGACAACACACAGACCGTGTGACAACCCATCATGTCGAACAAAGATACAGGAATCGAACCCACAATCAATGTGTGACTGGGATTTATCACCTAACAATAGACTATGTGAAGCCCCTGGTTAGTATGAATTGTTATTTTTAGTTAAATGATTTTACGGATCAAGAATAAGTTGATTTTGGGAACTTATGTTTTATCAAATAGATATCCTTAGTATAATAAAATGATGTGGTGATTATATGAAAAATGCTATTTTGGAAGATTTTTTCTATTTTGGGGACACTATATGCCTAAGGAATATAGAATAATATGGGATTTTATTTGAGTAGTAATGGTTGAATTTTATTTTTGAACAATCTATGAATTCATTGTGAACATATGACGATTTAGGTTATTTATCGAAATGATTAACCTATCTTTGTGAATATATGATTAGGAGATGTTAAGATTTATCATCAAAGACTATGTGATCAAATTATTCTAAGATTTGGGTTTCAATCTTAGTTTTTATTATATTGAATAATTTTAAGGATAGTTGTGTATTGAAGGATCTTTGTTGAACTTTGGGTATTGTAAGTTGAATTTTGGATATTAAGAGTAGTATTTTTATAAAATGTTACCCTTTTGGGATTATCTGATCTTTTACTAACCATTTTGGTTTTGGTTAATGTCTAAATACAAGGGAAATATATATATCTCATCTTTTTGGACTATTTGATTCTCTAGAATTTGATTCTAGCACCTCATATGTGAGCAAAACATCTTAAATACTCATAGTTTGGAGAAAATATGAGTTTGTGGTAGAAATTTATTAAATGATGAAACTCTACTTGAAAGGTAAGTATATTTCCTTCTGTTCTTATTATAATTAGTAAAATAATTCCACAACTATATGAAAAGGAACTTAAAACAAAAACACTGTCTGTTTACTTTTCCTACTGGGGAATCACAGACCGTTTAACCCATCACGAGATTGTAGTTTTCTTGTGGTTAACTTTCTCCAAATCATGTTTTCTATCACTATCCTTCAGAACTTGATGGTTAGTTTTCTCTTTCATATCCATGTTTTCATGGAATACTAGTTTTATCTCAGGTGACCTTTGTACTTCTCCTTCTTTATTTTATGGTGATAGTTTTATTGACTCTTTTTCTGATGTGGGACTTTCAATGAAGTTTCTGAGGCCAATTTTAAAATTGTGATGACATAATTTCCAAAAGGGGGAAGGATGTAATGGTCCAGGTATTTATAGAATAATACTTTTTTATTTTTATTAATACTTATGAATAAGATATTAATTTTACGTTAAAGGTGGATCTTCTTCCAGTAGTGTACTCGACACGTAACAACGGGTTTCTCCAAAATCTTACGTTGCACACAACTTTGAGTTATACCGAAATATAATACAATAATATTATTATTATTTTAAATAGTAGTTAACACATATCCATTGGAATGGAAAAAATGAATATTATCAATTGAATTTTGAAATACGATTTAAAAATTTTTAAATAATGATTTATTGGTTACCAAATTTATTAGAAATGGAAATAAAACCCAATTGAATATAAAGGTTGTGTTTTTATGAAAACCTATTTAAAATAAAATAATTGTGTTTTATATCACTCTTTATGGATTTTTATTTAATTAATAATATATGATATATATTCAATTTAATGTATTAAATTAATCTTATATGTTTTCTAGATATGATATAAGAACAAATTCAATTTTTCAGATAAAAGATGTATTTTTCTAAAAATGCAGTTTTACCGCCTTTTGATAGAGAACCTTTTTTAAATCTATTTTTTTTACTTTTATATGTTCTATTTGAAAAAATAAACTTATTTTATAGAATTGGGAGATCAAAATTTACTTTAAATTAAATTTTGGTATTTTTTTAATAAAGTTCATTTTTAAATGAATAGTTAAAAAATACTGCATTTTAATTCAGAACTGTCTTTTCATCTAATTTATTTATATAGTTAGATTGTCCTTTTAATTTTTTTTAAAGTATAATTGGATTAATTTTTCATCATTTAATTCAATTTTGGTCATTTTAAGTAATTTCACTTTGAAATTTGACATAAACACATGTCAATATTTTGATAGTTATTACTTCTTAAAAATACGCTTTTTGGTTTTGACAACAAGAATTAATTTTAAATTAATTTCTGCAACTTCTGTGTTTTGAATTTGGAAAAATGGATTCCATATTTGGAATTAGTAGTTACAAATTGTGTAAATAGGTACCATTTATTTTTAGACATTATGAATAGTAACTTTAGTAATTATTTTATTTACCGTGGTTAAAGGGTAAATCTGGTAAATAAGGGTAAAAAATAATATTATAATAATATTAAATGAACCTAACACATGTCCTAATATTATTTTATGAGATATTTTTTACCATGGTCATCCTTGGGTCTATTTTGGGACCCCATGGAACCACTTTGATGTGAAAATGACATTTTATAAGAATTAATTTAAAGTAAGAGAAAATGTACCATAAACATTATATTTTAGTAAAAAAATTATATGGGGTTATATAAGTGATATTTTATAGTATAAATAGTCATTATAAATATAAAAATATTTCCCAAATCATGGTATTTTATTTATAATTTTTATACACTAAATAAATAAATTTATTTATGACACAATAATGATGTAGTAATTACCTTATTAATGAATGATTTAAATAAATGAGATTATAAATATTAAAATAAATTTATTTTGAATCCTTTTATGCCATCCATGAATTTTTGGGATGATTAGGGATTTTTATAATTTAATTAATTAAGTTTTTTCAAAATAATAAAGTTTTTATGGATTTTTAAAAAGTCATTATATGAATAGTATAAAAATTGACATAAATGAGTTTTTAAAACAAATACTATTTTATTAAATGATATAATAGTCCTAAAATATAATATTTGGCCAAATGACTTAAATAATGTTGAAAATATAATTAATTAACCGCCTGAGGTTCTCTTTTCATTTTATGGTAACTATTTTAACCATGCAGTATGAATATACAAGAACAGGTGGTAAGAGTTAAATTAGTTAACTAAGGGTTAAAGCTAAAAGATAAGGTTACATTTGAAACCAAAACTTGTCTAAAACCTATTGGTTGAGAGTATTTCGAACAATCCTCATCTTATATTTGAATTAAATTAGTTTTGGTCCTTTTTAAATCAAAATTCATTTTATAATAAAATAATATTTCAATACATTCCTAAAGTACCCCCTCCTCCCTCTTATAAAATCCCACCTCCTATAACCCTTACTCACACTTATCAATCCCCTTGGCTCGTCCAACCTCTACTCTAATAATCTTAAAACATCCCTTAATTCCTCCTATAAGCCTTACCTTAGTTATAAGTCAATTAAATAAATCCTTTTGGCTCAAATAAATGGGAGTTACATGTTTTAAGACGAGAAACAAGGAACCTACGTGACGAATCAGACTCATGGTAAGGGAACTTCTTAACCCAATTTCTATTATTTGGGTTAATCTTCTATATATTAATTATTTCATTCTATGATTATGTGAGAAATTAATTTTTATATCTTATCTAGTATTTATAATTTCTTTATGTGTATTTATATTGAATACACATAATCAATCTATTTTATTAACAAAATGATCTTTGTAAGGGAACCTTTCACCTTTTTTTAGTAAAGGACTTCTTTATGTTTTGTCTTTTAATTTACATTTTATTATGTTGGGATATGTGATTATATATCCTTATTACTTTAAATTTTATTTCCAAGTGATGAGAGACCTTTTTATCACTCATAAACTCATTTTCTGAATTTTTAAGTGACGTTGTTAGGCTGCCAAATTTTCTTAAGGGAATTTCAAAACTCAATTTCCACTCATTGGGTTTTACGCATATTTCATTGATTATATTATGCCAAGATTATGTGTGGAATCACTATTTATTTATTTATTTCATAATTTCCACTTTAATTTGTGTGGATATACTATTTCTACTCATAATCACCCCATTGATAAATTGTTACATCAATTATATGAACCATGTAAGTGAAATCTTAACTCAATCTCATTTCATTGAGTTAAATATCCATGTCATTGGTTTTTTTTTTCCGAGAATATGTGTGAATGACCTCTGATTTTTTACACTAAATATCCACTTATATTGGGTGTATTTATATTTTTCACACATAATTATGTCATTGATTTATCCTTAATCTAAGGATACAGCCTTTGTAAGGGACTTTGTCTCAATCTCCTTTCATTGAGGCATATTCTGACATTATGCACCTTGATCATCCTATAAGGTGTATATAAAATCCTTTTGAAATGTTATATCATGAAATAATATATATTTTCATGATATTTAAAGTTTTTATTAAGGTCATTACTTGATGATTCTTATTCAAGTGTTTCTCAAGTGGAAAATAACTCGTTAACTAAAACATCGTTTTAAATGCTTTAGAGATTATTTCATGACCATGTTTTCAAAATGTTTTTTAGTAATTTATTTATATTTGCATGAATGTTTTAAATTAAAAATTTATTTCCAAAGTTTCAAAGTGGTAGGGGACACTTTGATTCAATGGTATTTTTATTAAATGTTTTAAATGGTTTTTTAAATGGATTGAATATTTCAAAATCTTGAAATGATTTCTTGTGATTTAAAATGAAAATTTATTAGTGAAATGTTGTTATTTTAAATATTTTATATGATATTATTATATAATGGTACTTGTAAATTTTATGGGTGGTTACGTGATAAACCAATGACAGGTGGTTACGTGATAAACCAAATGACGGGTTGTTCAGTGATAAACCAAGGAAGGGTGGTTATGTTATAACCTCCAATGAATTGGGTATGAAAGTCAGTCGTATGGATATTCCATTTAGTGATATGTATGGAAGTTTACTGTATGGATATTCCATTTAGTGATATGTGTGTAAGTTGACCATATGGTTATTCCATTTAAGTATGTTTATGTCCCAATTTACCTTTATATGCTATATGTTGATTTCTATGGGATTTAAGGTGATATTTTGGTTACAAAAAGGGTCTATAACTAGCTTATATTTAGTGAATTATATTTACTACTTCTTAAAGGTGAAAATTATTAATTTTTTATAAAGTATTCATGGTTTTCATGTTGTCCCATGAATAACAGTTTTCTTTCTTTATCTATTCTTTACTGATCATTTTATTCTCATCCCAAGTTTTGAAATGTTTTTCACAAGACATAAGGAATAATAGAGTCAAGGATGGGATCAAGGAAAAGTTATACTATTAAAACATGAAACGATGACATTTTTTATTTTAAATAGTTTTTGTTTTATGAAAAAAAAAGATAGTGATTAAAAGTGTCTACTTGTAATATTCAAGTTGTTATGTAAAAGTTATGGCCTAATTCTTTAAAACTCTAAAACTAAAGATATCCTCAATGTCAAATTCTTGACTTAACTCAAGATTATGTAATTTTTAAGGTTGGTTCCTTATAATTAGTACCATTTTTACACTCTTTGTTTCTAAAGATAATGTTTTTAAGTAAAATCCAACCATCTCTCCCTTAAGTTGGAAATCTATTATATTTAAAAACTGTGTTTTCAAAAATGTTTACAAAAGTGTTTACAAAAATGTTTTCAAGAAATATTTGAATCCCATTTCAAATAAAAAGGATTTTAAAAAAGTTTTATGGTTTTCAATGATTCCTTTATAAGTTTTCAAAGATATTTTCAAATAAAAAGGTTTTCAAAATGGTTTTCTTTTTTAAAAATCATTTTTCAATGCATAAAGGATATTTTCCTCAAGAAATTTTTTTAAAAGATATTTAAAAATTATTTACCATCTGAGATAACATCCATTGGTGTTACTCATGTCTTTTTGGTGAAATTATTCAATGTTTCCATTCATATTATTTATCTAAATAGATTATGTTTTTATGGAATGATGTTGATGAAACCTATTTCTATTCCATGGGTTATATACTTTTTAAACTCGCTTCTTTTCATGGGTTATGTTTATGATGAAATGATTATAAATCCTATTTTTCCATAGGTTATGATATGATTACATGTTTATAATACCCATTTAATTTCATGGATTATGATATAATTATTTATGATCTTGTGGCACATGTATGTAAGATTTCACTATAAGATTGGTAGGACCTATATCTCCCTCTAATGCATTGGGTAAAGATTTATATCTCATGAGATAGAATAATATGGTCTTGGGAATGAACCTTGACTAATACGATAGCCATGGGAGTGAACCATGACAACCATAATTGTTTGATAAGTGAACTCATGCTATTAAGATGGACATGGGAGTGAACCATGACTACCAAGATGGTATGGGGAGTGAACCCATGCTACCAAATCGATGTCTCAACTACTATGGAAATCATATAATATGCTTATGTTTATGCCAAAATTCCATGTTTTATTCCTATGTTATTATTTCATCAATTATGTTCTTTATTTCCTTATGATTCATGTCTTCTGAACTACAAAGATTTGTGATATGATTCATGTATATGATCTTTGATATTCCATGTATGATCTTCTATTTTCTTGATCATGTTCTCATACCCTTATTCTCATGATTATACTTACATATCACCCTTGTTTACCCTTACTTAGAATTTGAGCTCACTTCTTTTTATGGTTATTTCCCTAGGTTATGAAGATATGTATTATGTTTGATTGTCTAAGAAGGGTGCTACTCAAGAAGAACCCAGTGAGAGATAATGTATCTCACTTATGTATCAGAGTTTATGTTTCCATGTTTTCAAAGGTTTTAGACTAGTACAATCTTTGGGAGTCTGTTTTTATAATATTTTAAGTATTCATCAAATGTTACATAATGTTAATATATGAAAATTGAGGGTCACTATAGTTGGTTTAAGATTAAAGGTTTTGTTAACCTTCAGAAGCTAGGATAAAAAAACCTTATTGATAACCCTAAGTACATGTCTAGAGATAAGTATAAGGATAAGAAAAAGTATAGGAAAATGTTCTAGATTTTGGTAGATGATAAATTGAGTAGTTTACTATAAATACATCCTTGCATGATACTAAAAGTGGATGTGTCTCTAGAATAGATGTACTTAGGGGTAATAACTCTGACAATATGTTCTAGGTCTGACTTAGGGTAATTTGGAACATGATAATGGGCCTTTCTTAACACCTGGTTCGACACTCCTGGGGGATATGCTTTGGGAATTCACAAACTCTTCATAAACCATCGTGAAGGATTTAAATATAAGTATCCTATGAATAACCTATGATAAACCAATGGTATCATATATTAATGAATGTTTCATAATTAAAACATCCTATAAGTTAATTTTCATGATTATGTGGTTCCTCATTATAATAATTGTTCCTTAATCTATGATTTTGGCTTTAGTCAATTATTGGAACATGAAGAAACCATGTTAATGGTGATTGTGATGGAAAATTCAATGATTTTTCTCATAAGAAACTGAATGATATTGTAGATTGAATGAAAAACATCATTGCTATGATCACAAAGATTTCTCAAGCTATGAATCATGGTCTAATTCCAAATAATCAAAGGTGGGAAAAACATTTTGTTGAGTCATTCATGAGGAAATGTCCACCTTCTTTCAAAGGGTATTCTGATCCACTTGTTGATGAACAATGGATCAGTACTACTAAAAAGATATTCTCTATTCTCTAGTATTTAAAGCATGAGAAAGTCATTCTGGTAGTATATTTATTAGAAGGTGAAGCAGACCAGTGGTGGACTCTAATCAAGAATACGAGGTAGCAATATGATATTGAATCCATGGATTGGGATGAGTTCAAGAACTTATTTTTCAATAAGTACTTTCCTCATATTCTCCATACCAAGATGGATAAAGAGTGCCTTGAGTTAAAGAAAAAAGATAATGAATCTATTGGTACTTATGAGGGTAATTTCATGAGTCTTGTGAGGTACGCTTCAGGAATTTTCATCCAACCCGAAAGTAAAGCTGATAGGTTATTCAGTGTCTTAAATCCAAGTCTCAAAAGGGTTTTGTCCATAAGAGATTTTATTAGCTATGAAGAGATTTTTAATTCTTCAATCAAGGTTAAAATGGAGGTTTTAGTCGCATACCAATCTCATGGTTTTGATAAGAATATGAAGATATAGTTTAAAGTAAAATCTAAAAACCATAAAGAGAAGAAGATGATCTTCCCTTTATGCTCTAAGTGTGGGAATAAGCATGAATTAAATTTAATTAAGCGGTCTAATAAATGTTTTAAGTGTGGAAGGGAAGGCCATCAGGTATTTTATTATTGAAGTGATGGGAAGAAGTTAGCTAACGTTGTGAATGGAGAAAAACTGGCATAGAATGTTCCTCCCATGATTCAGTGATATAGGTGTAAGGAGAAAAGGCATTATTATAACCACAACCCTAACCCAAGGTCTAGTGATTATGATCGATGTCAACAACCTCTTAAGACAAGGGACAAGGGGAAATCTCATGAAATCACTATTTTTGATGAGGGTTTTAATAATGACATGATGAAAGGTGCACTTACCATCCACTCTAGAACTGCTAATTTCATATTTAATTCTAGATCTACCCACTCTTTCATATCTAAATAATTTTTTCTAAGGGTGTTAAGATTCCACTAAAATAATTAGATGTGGAATTAGTAGTGAAAACCCCTAATGATGTGATTATTTCATCTCAAGTCTATGATTACTCTCAAGTTGAAGTTTATGGTAATGTGATTCCTATAAATATGTTCATTCTTTATTTGGTTGAATTTGATGTTATCTTAGTCAAGGATTGGATTTATCTACATAAACCCCAAATCAATTTTCAAGGAAGTGAAGTTACTTTTGATATTTAAAACCCTATTATGAGAATCCATCCATTTGATGATAAGTATGAAATTTCTATGGATATTACATCCAATTTATGGGTCTTAATTCTTATTCAAAAGGGTTATTTGGAGAGAATCAACATCAATGATATGCTTATTGTTTGGGATTTTTTGGATGTCTTTTTGGGAGAGTTTCCAATATTTCCACTAAAATGGGAAGTTTATTTATCAATAGAACTCATACATATTTCCACACCAATTTCAAATAATTCTTATTGAATGGATCTGATTGAGTTGTAGGAATTGAATAAGTGACTCTAAGAAAATCCCAATAATGGATTAATTTTAACAAGTGTGTCACATTGGGGTGCATCGGTTCTTTTTGTGAAAAAGAAATATGAATCAATGAGACTCTGCATTAATTATCAAGAGTTTAATAAGATCATGATCAAGAATAAGTATCTTCTCCCCTATATTGATCACTTGTTTGATTAACTTCATGGAGATCAATACTTTTCCAAGATTAACCTTTGTTTTGGATATCATCAATTGAGGGTTAATAAAGATGATATAACCAAGTCGGAATTCCATAAAATGTATGGACACTTGGAATATATTGTGATGACTTTTGGTAATAATAATGCTCATGTTATCTTCATAGATTAAATAGAGTCTTTAGAGATTACCTTGATTAGTTTTTTGTAGTCTTTATAGATGATATTCTTATCTATTCAAAGATAAAGGAAGAGCATAAAGATCACTTGAAAATTAAACTAAAGACCCTGAGGAAGGATAATATATATGAAAATTTTAAAAAGTGTGAATTTTTACTACAAAAGGTTTCATTTTTTGGTTTCATAATCTCAATAGATTGTATAGTAGTAGATCCATCAAATATGGAGGCTATTTAATGTTGGCCTAGACCAACCACGGTGACTGAGATCCATATATTTATTGGCTTAGATGGATATTATCGATAGTTTGTGAAGAATTTCACATGACTATCTTCTCCTATGACCAAGTTAACTCAAAAGGGTGTCAAGTTACTCTAGATAGATGAATGTGAAGAAAATTCAAGGAACTAAAGAGAAGGTCAGTCAGTGCACCTATTCTTACATTAACCTATGGTGTAGAATTGTTTTTAATCTATAGTGATGCATCCAAGAAGGGTTTAAGATGTTCTATTATGAAAAATAACATGGTTATAGCATATTCCTCATGAAAGTTGAAGATTAATAAGAAAAATTACCCAAATCATGATTTGAAGTTAGCAACAGTAATTTTTGCATTGAAGATATAAAGGAATTATCTTTATGGAGAAAATTTTTATATATATATCAATCATAAAAGTCTAAAATATATATTCATAAATAAGGAGTTGAACATGAGCTATAGAATATGGTTAGAACTGAAAAATGATTATTACTACTCAATACATTACCACTCTAGGAAAGTGAACAAGGTGGTTAATGATTTGAGTTAGAAGTATCATACTAGCTTATCCATGATGAGGATCACAAAAGATATAATATTTATGGATTTTCAAATGATGGATCTAGAAATCCAGAAGGAAGGGGAAAATATTACTTTTATCAAATGAATGTTCAACCCTCTATCAAAGTGAATATTAAGGAGGCACATAAGGAAGGTGTAGAGTTGTATAATAAAATCATAATCATTCCTAAGTTTAACATTGATCAATATGGAATTATAAGGTTTTTGAACCATGTATGTGTTCTTTGCATTCAGTATTTGAAGATGGAGTTATTAGACGAAGCTCATACTTCTTCATTATCTATTAATCTTGGAAGTATGAATATTTATAGGGACTTAAAAGAATACTTTTGGTGGGATGGAATGAAGATATATATCAAAGAGTTTGTATCTATGTGCTTGGTATTCCAACAAGTTAAATCTGAAAGACAAAAGTCAAAGGGGATGTTTCATCCATTACCCATACTAAAATGGAAATAGGAGAACATCACTATGGATTTTTTTCATTGGACTACCCAAAACCTATAAACAATTTAATTCTATATGGGTGGTATTTGATCTACTTACTAAGTTACTACACTTTATCTCTATTAGAGAATATTTATCTTTGAATCAGATTTCTAGGATATGCATTAAATAAGTGGTAAGGTTTCATGGAGTAACACATTCTATTTTATCAAATTGGGATCTGAGGTTTACCTCAAAGTTTGGGTGAATTATTCAGCAATCACTTGATAAATAATTGAGTTTTAGTACTAATTATCATCCTTAGATAGATGCTCAGTATGAAAGAACAATTCAAACCCTATAGGATATGTTGATATCTTGTTCTCTAGATTTCAAAGGTGGTTGGGATCAACACCTTCCTCTAGTTGAGTTTTTTTACAACAATATCTTTCACTCAATCATTTAGATGGCTCTGTATGAATCCCTTTATTGGAAGAAATATAGATCTCCAACATATTGGGAGGAGGTTGGAGAAAGAAAGCTATTGGTACTTGAGATTGCTGAAGAAATGATCGAGAAGGTTAGAACCATTCATTAGCATATCAAGGTAGCTCAAAGTTGGTAGAAAATTTATACTAATAACCGCCGATGTGACCTAGAATTTGAAGTTGGTGAAAAAATATTTCTATAAATATCACCCCAGAATAATGTTATGAGATTTAGGAAGAAATGTAAAATAATCCCTATGTATATCAGTCCCATTGAGATTCTTGATCTTATCAGGACGGTAGCCTATCGCTTGGAACTTTCTCCAAATCTATCTAAAGTATATGATTCATTCCATGTATCTATCCTAAAGAAGTAGATACCTAACTCATAATATGTACTAAACTCAAAGTTCATACCACTAGAGTAGGATCTTTCTTATGAGGAGCAACCTGTTGAAATTATGTATCGTACAGAGAAAGTTCTATGAAATAAGACCACCCACCTGATCAATGTTTTGTGGAGAAATAACCAGTTAGAGGAAGCGATGTGGGAACTTAGTATATGATAAAGTAGAATTATCCTCACTTTTTTACCCAAGTGAAAATTTTATAGGGAGAAATTCATTTTAATGGGGGTAGAATGTAACACCCTAAGTTTTTATGGAACTTTTTTTCTTGAATAAATTAAATTTTTCATTTATTTCTACAATGCACTAAGTCAAACATTCCTTTCACATGGCGCTGACTTGGAATATGTTACATGGAACCAACTTAGCATACAATACATGGAACATAGACTCAGTGTACAAGACATGAAGAACCAACTTGGTGTATGCTACATGCAACACCGACTTGGTATACGTTACACGCAACATTGATGTTTCTACAAAATATCATTTTATTGTTATAATTATTTAAATGAGATAATTATAACCTATATATTAAACATAGTTATATGAATAGTAATAACTAATTTTTAAATATTTTTTATATTTTTTTGATAAAAATAAAATATATTGATAATGAAATATATAATTTTTGGTAAAGTCATTATATGTTTAAAAATATCATTTTCTCAAATGAACTAGTTTTCATGTCCTTTTGTGAAAAATAATAAAATTTATTTTTTAATTTATAATGTTTAATTTATCTTAGGGTGAATTTACAATATTTTTATGAGAAACTTCATTTTTGAATGAATAGTAAAAAATACCAGATTTTAATTCAAAACTGCTTTTTTCATTTAATTTATTTATAAGGATAAATTATATTTTAAATTGGTTTCAAATTTTAATTATATGATATTTTTATCAATTAAAAAAATTTGGTTATTGGGATCATTTTCACTTTGAACTTGGGTATACAAACTTAAGAAACTTTTGAATGTTTTTACTTTCAAAACCTGCATTGTCGACCCAACTACAAGGTTAATTTTAAATTAATTTCTTCCACTTATGTATTTTTAATTTGGAAAAATAGTTTAAATATTTGGAATCATAATAATTTATAATTTATAATAAGTTAAACTTATTTTTTACCAAAAATATTAGGGAAAGTGATTAAAATTAAGTACATCGATTAAGGTTAAATTAAGATTAATAAAGGACTAAACCATAACCTTAAGACCAAAAAATGCATATGAACTTTTACAAAATCCATTTTATTGAAATATATAAACTTTATAATACCATTTATATACTTTTTATTATTATTGGATCCACTTTCAACATTAAAAAATGGGTAGAATTCTCTCTTAAAATATTTACAAGAGTGCCACTCCTCCTTCCATATAAAAGGCCACCACCTCTCCCTCTTCTTCACACCTTTAAAACTTCTTAAGTTTAGAAAATATCTCCCCATTACACGTCCCAACATATATACCTTAATTCTTGAATCATCCCTTTGGTAATAAATTCTTCCAAGGAAGCATTTTGGCACAAACCAAAAGGAGTTACCCGATTAAGAGGTAACACCTTCTCTCAAGCTCCTTTATTTTATTTTCCTTCTCCACACCATCAACTATATTTATTAAATACTTTTATAACAACACCATTATCCTAAATATACTAGGATTTTTTTATTATTAGGCTTCAACCTACACTTACACACACCTTCATATAATGGGAAACAACCATATTGTTTACGTGTATGATGAACTATCGTCTCACTAAATGGTGATTGTTCATTTTTCCTTTACCACCTATCATAGTGGAAATTATGAGTGAAAATATATTTATATATGTTATATATTATATTTAATTTTATATTTAAGATTATTTATTACTTTTACAAAAAATATATTTTTACTTTATATTTTTTGTAAATAAGATAATTTCGTTTGAGGAAGTGTGGACTACCACCCATCAAAGCAATGTGATTCATTCACACACTACATGGAATGTATTAAGGATGGGTTTAGTGAAATTATATTATATATATTAAATTATAATTCTAATTTAATTATATTACATAAATATATACATATAGGTCATTTTCTTTTTTATTCCAATATCACAATATAAAAAAAGTAGCGTTCATGCGTACGTACGGCTAACCATCTCCATGAATGGTGTATTCCATTTCAAACTTATATACTATATAGATTATTATAATTTGAATATAATTAATATAAATTATATTTACATCATATTTTAAATTCTTTAATCGTGATATAAATATAATGACCAAATATATAAAAAATTAAGAAACATGCAAAGAACAAAGCAAATATTATCCAAAGTGAAACCTTAATATAGGATGGTTAAAAATCGGGTAATATAAGGTCATAATAAAAACATATATGGTATTATATATAATAATATGTTTATATAAAATATTTATAATAAATTTATATTTATTATATAGGTGGTTTGAATGAGTACGATGAGAGTCAAGACACATGGTAAGGGGATTTCATCCCACTTTTTATTTCCATGAGTAAATGCTTTGTTTGAAACTCTTTACTTTTGTGTGGTGTATGTACTACCAATGATTTTATTATATTTATCATATAATTAAATTTATGGTTATTCACATATCTATTCTATGATCTATATTTCCAGGGTTTTAAGTTTCAAAAGTTACCAAATCAGTAAAATTGTTTGGTCTCAATTTTCCTTCTTTGAGACTTGTGTTTTGTTATGCACCTAAAATATTTTTTGAGGTATATATACTTAAATTTTACATGTTATATCATTAATTTAATTATTTTCATGATATTCTAAGATTCATAAAATTTCATTTTCTTATATGTAGAGGATGATCCCAAGTTACCTAGTGATGAGATTTTATTGAAACAATCTCATCACTTTTTGAGATTGTTTATTCTTATGCTTCAATTAATAAAATTTCATGATCCTTCTCTCAATAACACTCATGAATTTTCTTATCCTATGGTTATTCAAGATATACTCATGTATTATTACCATTTTTATAATCTTTTTTACTTAATATGATGTTTTTAAGTAAAATATGATCATCTCTCTCTTTGGTCGGAAATCTATTATATTCAAACACCATGTTTTCAAAAATGTTTTCAAAAATGTTTTTAAAAATGATTTACAAAGATATTTGAAGTAAATTTTCAAATAAAAATGATTTTAAATACTTTTTATGGTTTTAAATAATTATTTTATAATTTTTCAAAGCTATTTTCAAAGAAAAAGGTTTTAAAAAGTGTTTTATGTTTTAAAAATCATTTTTCAATTCAAAAAGGATATTTTCCTAAAGATATGTTTTAAAAATATATTTAAAAATTATTTCCCATCTAAGATAACATACATTGGTGTTAATAATTAATTTATGAGGAAATTATTCAATGTTTCCATTCATATTATTTCTCTTAATGGATTATGTTTTGATGGCATGATGTTGATGAAACTCATTTCTCTTTCATGGGTTATATGCTTTCGAAACCCAATTCTTTTCACGGGATATGTTTATAATGAAATTATTATTAAACCTATATTTTTTCATAGGTTATGATATTATTACATGTTTATAGTAACCATTTAATTTAATGGGTTATGATATGATTATTTATGATCTTGTGGCACATTTATTTATGATTTCACTATGAGATGGGTGGGACCTATATCTCCCTACAGTGCATTGGGTAAAGATTTATATCTCATGAGATGGACTAAGATGGTCTTGGGAATGAACCTTGACTACTAATATGTCATGGGAGTAAACCATGACTACCAATATGGTATGAGTAGTGAAATCATGATACTAAGATGGCCATGGGAGTGAACCATGACTACCAAGATGTTATGTGGAGTGAACCCATAGCAACAAAATGGTTTTCCATTGATGCATTGGATACTATGGAAATTATATTATATGCATATGTGTCTTCCACAATTCCGTGTTTTTTTCATATGTTATGATTTAATGTCATATTTTCTTTATTTTCTTATGATTCATGTCTTATAAACTACCATGATTTATGCCATGATTTATGTATATAATTTTTTATATATATGCGGGGTATAATCTTCTATTTTCATGATCATGTTATCATACCCTTATGCTCATGATTTTTCTTACATATCTCCCTTGTTTACCCTTACTGGTCATTTTAGCTCACCCCTTTTTATGTTTCCTTCCCCATGTAATGAAGATATGTATTGTGTTTTATGTTTCTAAGAAGGGTTCTAGTTAAGAATAACCACATGGTAGATAATGTGGATCACTTTTGGATCAGTGTTTATGCTTCCATGTATCCAAAGGCACTAGACTAGTAAGGTCTTTGGGAATCTATTTGTATAATTTTTAAGTATTCCACAAATTTCATGTAATGTTAATGTATGAAAAGTGAGGGTCATTATACACTTGGTATTTTTAAATGGGGTTTAGTCTCACTATATTATCTCATTAATTCTCTATAAATTTATGCATGATTCAAATTTAGTTCATAATACTTATTTCTTCCACCAAATAAATACATTTAAACCATGCAGATGTATAGCCTTTACATAAATCATGAAGAATACATAGTTAAGGAATAAGAAAACTAAATGAGTTATCATAATCAGTATATAATTCCTTATATGAATGTATGAAAATTTATATAAATAGTTTATCTCTTTAAACATTAAGCATACATCTGTTCATAAAATAAAAAATATTTATTTATGAATAAAGTATGGAATAAACTAAATAAATCAATAATTAATATAGTCAAACATGAGATAAAAAATCATAAATAAAAAAATTATAAACAATTTATAATTAATACATGGATAAACATGATAAATTCACTTGTATCGGATCATTTACATGGTTTTAATATTGACTCCATATTGAAATTATGGTATATTGTATGAAAACTTTTATAATCTTATAATAAACCTTTCATATATTATATAAACATTTTAAATAAAATAAATATCCCATATTTGATTCTATTTTAACCATTTATCATATCAACCAAAATAACTTTTGTAATTGTTTGAATAATTTTTCAAGTAAGGTATAAATATAAACAATTTATATTTACAGTTATGAAAAATTTATAAATAAATATAAATACTTTTATATTTTTCTTTATTTTAAATTTATAATCACTTTATAAATTATTTAACATGTAAATGTACCTTAAACCTGGATCATATCTACCCAAATATTTTTGGTATGGTTTAAAGAACCCTCCTCATATTCAATATGGGCCCCTCAAGCCCACTCCATCTAAGGTTTTTGAGAAGTTTAACAATTTTGTATTTACTTATTAAATGTTTCCAAAACAATTGATGATTAATTATAAAATTTTTATAATTAATTTATTTATTAACACTTTATAAATAAAAAAAATATCTCAAAATAACTTTTTCTATAATTTATAATATTTTAAAAAATATATAATTCATTTCATAATTGAAAATAAAAAAAATAAAATTTTCATGTATTTTTTATTTTATGGTATAAGTTATATCACAATCTATGATATGATATCACATATTAACACTGATAATTCTAAATTATTTATCATATTTTATGATATCTCTATATCATAATTTGTGACTTAGACTTTATCGTGTTTTACGATAGGCGTGTGACATCACCCTTCAGCACCTAGGTGTCATATTTTATAATATCCCTTATATCATAAAGGCGATGTGATGCTCTTTTTTTCAAGAAAAAAATGATATATCATCCCATATTACTTCCCATATAATATTCTATGATATACCAAAAATTAAATGATTACACTAGATCATATTTTATATTATCAAATATCATTAGAAATGACTATATCATATCTTATGAGATCACATGTTGTAAAACTGACAATAGTAAAAAAATGTATATTTTATTTTATGATATTTGTTATGATATCCATTTTTTAATAGAAAATCAATATCATATCCTACAATATAAAACATGACATAAATCATATCTTCATTTTAAACATGATTTTGATAATAAAGAAGCAAGTTAAAGATATGATATAACTGAAGGGTTTCTAAGGATAAAATAATATTTATTCAATATAGTGGAAGACAATAGAAACCATAATTCTAGGATTTCCATTCTATGAAAAACAAAAACCATTTGTAAATATAATGAAGAACATTTACCTTACTCTAATGTTGGTTGTATAAAAAATCTTCAATCAGAGTGGTTTATGAAGATCATTGAGGAATATTCCATAGACTCTCTCCTATGAGGTGTATCCATGGGTTGATCTAAATCACCCAATTATTAGGTGGGATTATCTAAAACTCTAAAGTCATACTTGAACCTCTCAATGGAAAAAGTGAAAGGAGTAATATTGTTTCATGAGAATCAAAAAGACTCTTGGTAAAAATTGGATCGTCTATCTCAATGGTTAATACCTCCTTATATATCCCTTAGGGATGCTCCCTAGGCATCTATTTCATTTATATGAATGTTATAAAATTTTGAGTAAGGATATAGTTGAAACTCATTATAACATCTTAGAAAATATAATTCTTTTAAATGATCCATTTTATGATACTTTTATTAATGATAGTGTTTCCAATGTTCCCCCATGCCCATGGAATTTTGGGTCTATACAAACCTAATTTCCAAAGGAAAGTGAAAATGGGGTATATCAATGATAAATTGGGTTGCACATTGGTCAAGAGGAAAAGAGAAAGGGCTCACCCCATAACTTTATAGGGAAATATTACTTACTACAACATTCTCTTAAATATTTAAGATGTATTTGTGAATTCTTATTAGTAATAACATTACAATGGTTTATCTACATGAAAGTGATAAATCCTAATAATGTATCTTATTATTGGTTGATTAATTATACTATTGTTTTAAATCCATACAACTGGGTTCTTTATAATTTATCCCCATCTAGGGAGGTGATAAGGGCTATATAGTTAGAATGAATACCATGAGATGGGATTCCAAAGTATCCTTATGAAGGGACTCAAAACATGTATAGTTCAGTGTTACATAATTGTACATTTCATTACTTTTAAGTTCATGTTACAATGACCAATATTATCCCTTTTAGGGTTATTCATCCATGATTAAGTGAATTTACTTTTAAAGTCATGCATCCATGACCCACTGAAGTGACTTTTAATGTTATGCTTATAGGGCTTATGGGGTTTTGGGATTGAACTTTAGAGGTGAATCTAATGTATCTATGTTAATAGAAATAAAATCCCACATAGTTTGGATTACATGCTTTAAGGTCATACATTGGGGCGAGTTCATACAATTGAAGTTCATGTGGTAATGATTTTTGTATCATAAAAGAGGAAAATAATAGATTGAGTGATTCTTATGTATGGGTGTACCTTTTTCAATATATCTTTTCCACTTATAATGAAATAAGAAAGGTTATGGTTATACTTGTAGTGAATATACCCCATTTAGGAAGAAGGAATCATGGGGAATTTGGCCCATTGAGGAAGAGTGACTCACAGAGAATATGGAAGATTAGGGAAGAGAAACTCACAAAGAATATTACCCATTTAGGTAGTGTGACATGTAGGTAATATGGATAATTGAGGAATGATAGATCACATAAAATATAAACCATTGAAGAATGATTTGGGAATTATATAAGGGAGACCCATATATGGATGTCTCATTAAGAGATCAAAGATATGACATCATTAATGAGGGAATACTTGGTTATTACACCTAATAAGAGTCCCATAACTGACCTAGGAGCATGAATTATATATGTGAGGCTTACACATATGCTTCTTAAATGTGCTTGACTTAACAGGTGACTCGGGTAAAGATAGGTTTTGGAGATGATAGTATATTGGAGGCCCTAATGGAGATGTTTTGGGGATTACACCTAAGGATGATACCCATGTATGTGGATACCTATATCATAGTGTGGGCCAAAGGGTGGCCAACTTTACACTTGGGTGGTCAAGATGATCATATTGAGACAATAGTGATTTCACTAATAGCTACATGGTAGGGACCCTCATTATTATGGGAATACATTACCATAATTACCCTAAGGGGCTTATTGTTTTAGGACGAAAATGGGATTAATCTATTATCAATAGAATATATGATCAAAAGTGTGTTCAATGATGTTTAGAGCCTAGTCATCTAACTTAAGGGGTTATAGAGGAGTCTTGGGTTGATAGTTTCCTAGGTAGATGACCTATGAATAAGGGGTGATCAAGTATGGCACCTAAGTGGGGGAGAATTTAGACATTGGACTAGGGTGAAGTAGTGATCTAGGGAAAAATGGAGCATAGTTATAGAGTTTGGGTGAAGTGTTTCTTATAGGTGTAATGACCTAGAAACAATGTCTCCCTAATGGATGGTCATAGGATGACTTAGGTGTGTAGCACCTTCATGCTTTATTTTAGTGAGGTTGGGTTTGTGTCACCTTGGTTATATCCATTCAGTATGGATTATTTCACCCTATTTTTAGGGTAAGTTTTATTTCATAAAGTTTTAATGTTTAACCCTTCATATAATGATATAACCCTTAATTTTTATTACTATCATTAAGTTTTGACTTAGAAAGTCACCTAAAGGAGATGGGAAGGATTGGGTGTGGGGGAATCTATTTGTATCATCTGGCCTCTTCTCTATACATATCCTCTGAGGTGTGTTCTTGAAAAAAAGATTCACAATGGGTATTTATAGGTAAAGGGAGACAAGGGTTCAGGGCTAGGTAGGTAATCACCTCTCCCATGCTATTTTATGGTAGCCTCATATAAGGGGTTTTGAGCATGGAGGTTGATCATAAAAGGAACACACATAGGTTCTTTTTAGAAGGGAACTTGTGTTTATAATACTGGTATATAAGGTATATTAGAACATATAGGTAGTTGAGCATGTGGGACTTGGTATACATAGCATGAGAGAATAGAAGGACTTGAGAACTATTTGCCTCTTGCTTCACCTGGAATTTCTCATCTAATCAAAGTCTTTATCCTTACCAAAAGGTAGTACCAACAAACTACACCCCTTTAATTGAATTTGATTAGAAAAAATAGGGTATAATTCTAAGATAAACATTAATTTGGAGTGAAAATAACTTCAAATAAGGGAACGCAAGCATAGGTTGAGGACACAAGCATGAGATATAGTCAGGCCAATCATTCCTTACTCAATGGTATCTAAGTGTGTGATGAATTCTTGTACCTGATAATGGGATGTGAAACCCCATTATAAATAGTAGGTGGCCACTTTACTTATGCACATTTTTTTACTTGAGTGAAACCTGAATCTTATCAATCTCTTTTTTCTCAAGTAGTGCACTCTACCCAAGGTTAGAACATGTCTTCCTCCTTTTCTCTAGCTTCAGCATACTATATTTGGGCACATCTTGGCTTAACATGTCACCTTCATTGGGGTGAGATGGATAGATCAAAGGGGATAAGTGAATAAACTTAGGAAAATTGAGACAAATAAAGTCACCTGAGAAAAAAATCATTTTCCAAATTTTCATTTGGTGGTCTTCATGTTTGTCCTATATTCACTCTCCAATTGTTTTCATTTCTCTTCTCTTTAATCTTCTAGATAATATTTTTGAATCCCCTTTTATAGTAATAAATGGTCTTCTCTTAAAAAACTATCATAGATATTGACGTTGTATCCCATAATGATGTAATAATATAAGATTTCAAACAAGGTTACACAAGTGAGTGTAGGCCACACCTATTCTTTCCTACAACTATATGACTATAAGTTTCTAACTAACGTGGATGTGTTGAGACCAGATGATAATTTGTCATCTTATTGTTTTATAGGGTATACCAATATGGGGAGTGTGAAAATATCATCTAAGTGGGTGTAGATCAATGTGGGAGAGGTCACTCTTGCATACATATTACATCACTCCAAGGTTGGAGCTGAAAATCATACATAAATATTAGAACCCCAGACACATTTATAATCCTACATCTTCCATTTATTAGTGATTGACCAAATCTAAGTTAGAACAAATATTGGTACCTATGTTTAGGAGGTGGTGTAAATCTTGAATGGATATGGCAATATTTATTCAGATGTATGTATGCTAAGTTTAAAAATAAAATAAGGGAATTAATGATCTATGAGGAAACATATATAACTTAGATGTATATATATAAGAGCTTTGATCTCATCATGGAATTTTTGAGTTACTGGATCCCATAAACAAACACACACCACCTAGCACATGAGGAATTGGGAATCAGTTTATAGTATGTTTACAAGTTATTTGGGGAGATAATCCTCAAATCTATATATGATGAGTTACTCTCCCTAAAATATTCTTAGGTAGACCTCAAATTAATTCCCTCATTAGCTCATTAATTATTAAGAGAACTCGTAAGTGCAATGAGGAAGGATCCCTATCCATGGATAGGAATCAGCATTGAAAAGTGGATTCACTTATTCATATTTATGCGGGGAGATAGGCCATCTTCAAGGTGCCTAATTGGTTTCCCTTATATGTAAAAAAGAGTAATAATATATATATACTATCATAAACTAGATAAGGATCATTACAAAGAATGTGTTTATGATGTCAACCCAGGCATCCCTCCCCATACCCAACTTGTCATCTTCCTTTTCATATAGCTAAAAATATGCCTACATCTATTCTATGATTTTCATAACTTAGTATGGGTAAGTACCTTTATATTTATATCCAATTTTTTAGAATGGAATCCCCTTGTCTAGGAATTTCCATTGCTAGTAAAAATCCACTAGTGCATGATTCACATCTATAAAAGGAAGTATATGTTATAAGGACCCGGCCTTATTCCATTATATAATCATGAATTTAGTCAAAAAATAACTTCCTTTCACATTGATGATCTTTTCAGGTTCAGATCTTTATAGAATTAGGATATAATACAGACATAACATTCCACATTCATATAGATCCGATACCAAAAAATAGTATCCATATCTTCTAAAATATAAAACTTTTTAAATAAAACATTTTTTATTTGAAAAATATTCATAACATTTAAAATGGATTAATTATTATCTTACACATACTTATAACCTTTTAAAATCATTTAAAAACATGGTATGAATATAAAAATCTTAGTAAGGGATATAAAAAGAAGCAAAGAAAACATTATTCCATGAATACTTGTAACGTGTGAAATCATTTTCAAAAAAAATACATACTTGTACTCATATAAACTTACTTTGTGAAACATTATATTTCCAAGAGATTACCACAAAACATATAGAACATAAATAGAACCATAAAGGTATCTTGGTTCATTACTTACAAAATGTTGTAACCCTCTCGGCTACCTTATAATTTGTAACCCTCATAGCTACCTTACAATTTGTATAACAATCGCAGTTACACTTGGAGTAACCATATGGCCAACCTAAAATATACACATACCCAATGAATTGTAGGGAGATATATGTCCCACCCTTCATCATAAACAATGCCCAAGAACCAGAACACAATCATACAACATGAATAATTTCAAAAAAACATTTCTTTTAAATTTTGTAAAAGAGAATTTTAAAAGATGATTTTAAAAGAAAAACCCCTTAAAAATATCATATAATTGAAGTGAGAATTAATAGAGTGGATTAAATATGTAAATAAACTATAAATACACATAATTAAACATAATATAAATAAAATTCATCTCACAAATAGTTTTAATACCACATAAATAATGAGGTAGAATGTTAACCCAAAGAATGGAAATCAGGTTATGAATTCCCTTACCTCGGGTTTCTCTTACTTGAAACTCATTTAAACATCATGTATAATGGTTAAAATAGTTTTATTAACGTCTTATAGAAACATATTCATGTTTATAATACCTTATATGATCATTTCATTACATCATTTCTCTATTTAATTGTTAGTATTTTGTTCCTTCCATTATTTTGGGTGCATTCTTTACATGATTTCCATGATCGGTTCATGATGGGTATTCTTGTCGATTGGAAGTGAAACACTAGAATTGAAATGGAATTGTATTTACATATTTAAAAAACCATAAATTATACCATTTATCATTTTTAATTATTACATGATGATGATTCATAAGTTAAAACATTATTGATATTTGTTTAGGTCATTTTGGCGATTCTTCGATCGTAATGAACTCATTTTATTTTATAAATTAATAACATGTGTAAAAAATGATTCCAGAATATTATATAAGATATAAAACATAAATTATAATATTTTTCAACCATAAAAATGTTTTCATGACCAAAATTGAATATGTTAAAAGAAATTGAAAACCCATCATCCTTGAATGTGGTAAATTAGCACATCTCATATGGTGTTCTCATTTTTAGTATAAAAGAATGGGAAAGGAGATATGATGAAGAATTATTAAATTATCACAAAAAAATTCCAGTACATGTAAGGTACTAGAGTTATAATAACATTTGTACGAAATTAGGTGAGTAAAGAAAAAGAAACGAAAGGAATCTCGAAATAAATGAAAAGTTGAGAAATCCCGTACGAAAATTCGGCAGCCTAACGGCGTCACTTAAAATTTCATAAAATATTTTGATGAGATAAAAGGGGTATATCATAATTGTTACATAATATTTACATTAAGGGGAATATGGAATTAAATATCCCAACATAATCTAAATAAAATTAAAAATAATAACATAAATTGATAGCTTGAAAAAGAGAAGGGTGGTGGATTCCCTTACCTTGTAGAGTAACTCCTAGAACTTAAAGGTTGAGACCTTGGGGGATTAAAGACACCTTTGGAGGAATTATAGGGAGGTAAAAATACAATATCTTAGAGTATGATTAGTTTTTAATGAAAGAAAATGAAGGAATGAGTGGGTATTTATAGTAAATGAGAGGGGATTTTTTTTTAATTTCAAAGGATACCTCATTAGTGGTTTTAGCAAAACCATGGGCTTTCCCATGGTATTTTCCCATGTTATTAGCCACTTGGGAAAACTCATGTATTATTTTTATGTACACAAGTATAAAAAAATTTTATATTAATTATTATATCATTATGATGTCATTAAACATACTGAAAACTCAAAACTGTATTTTTATTATTCACCAAAAATTCAAGTTTTTTAGAAAAATCCCAAAAATTCACCCTAACCATTTTTTGACGTGTTGAATTCAAAAATGAACTCCATTTTTTTAAAATAATTTTCTAAATATTATTAATTTAATTTTTCAATAAAATCATAATTTATTCAAAATTAACACTTTTAAATCTATAACTCATTTTTTTACACCTTGAAAAATTAATCAAGTTGCCATTATATTAAATCCTTAATAAAATAAAATAATAATAAAATTTACTATTCATTATGGTCAGGTTACAATTCATAAGGTTATGTTACTATTTACCAAAAATCAAGTTTGTTCCATTAGACTCCAAATAACTTACTGATCACAATTGTAGATGAATGTTTTTTGAAATTCAAAACATTGAAGAGAAAAAATTATGTTTACAGGCTAGTTATAAATATCTACTTAAAACAAAGTTTCATTCATTTCAATTTATTTTTAAAACCTTGGGGTGTTACATTATCCCCACCTTTTGGAAAGTTTTCCCTCACAATTTTATTTAATTATTAAACAAGTGATGGTACCATTCCCTCAAAGCATTTTTAGATTACCATGTTGCTTCTTTAACCGTGTGGTTTCTCCACAAAACCCTTACCTGGTAGATTACCTTATTCCAAAATTCAAATTCCCTTCAATCAAGAATATGAACTGGTTTCTCTTCATAAGAAAGATTCTCTTCCAATTGAACTAATTCTGAGCTCAAAACATGAGATTAATCTAGCACATACTTTCTCAACATCAAAACATGAAAAACATTATGTACCTACAATAAAATCAAAGGAAAAGCTACTCAGTAGGTTACTGGTCCAAATTTATCTAATATTTCATAAGGTCCAATGAACCATGGGCTTATCTTTCCTACCTTACCAAATCACATAACACTTTTCCATGGTGAGATTCTATGAAAAACATGATCACCTACCTCAAAAGAAAAGCCTTTCCTCATGTTGTCTTCGTAACTTTTATGCCTACTCTGAGCTTTCCTCATGTGTTTCTGGATCATCATCACTTTCTCATCCACTTCCTCTACTAATTTTGGTCCCATAAAATTTCTTTTCCTAACTTCATCCCAAAAATATGAATTTTGACACTGTTCCCCATACAATGCCTCAAAAGGTTCCATCTGTATACTGGAATGAAAACTGTTATTATAAGAAAACTAAACTAAAGAAATATGTTGATCCAAAATTACCTAGTAGTCCATTGAACAAACTCAAATCATATCCTTCAAATATTGAATGGTTCGTTCTTACTTCCCATATGATTGAGGATGAAAAGTTGTACTAAAATTTAATTTTATGCCCAACAACTTCTAAAGGCCCTTCCAAAATTTAGATGTGAACCTGGGATCCCGGTCAGATAAAATAGAAAGAGGAACTCCATGTAATTTGAAAATCTATTTGAGGTATAGTTTAGAAAGTTGATCCAAATACATTATATCTCAAATAGAAATAAAATGCACAGATTTAGTCAGCCGATAAATAATAACCCAAATCACATTTTTACCTCGAGAAGTCTTTGGTAGTCCCACCACAAATTCCAGGGATACATTCTCCCATTTCTACTCTAGCACTGGAAAAGGCTGAATAATCCCCTTCAGTAACTGATATTATTCTTTAACCTATGGACATGTCAAACATTTCATGGTAAGATAAACAATATCCCTCTTCATTCCATCCCACCAATAATACTCCCAAAGGTCTCTGTACATCTTAGTGTCGCCAGGATGAACTAAAAATGGAGAACTATAAGCTTCACACAACAAATCTTTCATCAACTAGGAATCATAAGGCATGAAAAATCTTTTTCCAAATCTTAAAACACAATATTTATCAAGGTTAAATTCTGGAAACTTACCCATTTTAACTAATTCTACCTTTTATGTAGCTCATGGTCTTCCTTATGTGCTTACTTAATTCTGCCTAATAAAGATGATTGCATTGAAACCGAAAACAGAATAGTTGTATTTCCTACACCAACAACTTCTAAGACAAAATTCATCAAATCATTAATCAAAGGATCACATTCCAAACATAACATGGTTAATGATGCATGATGTTTTCGACTCAAGGAATCTGCCACTTTGTTTTATTTTCCCAGATGGTAATCGATCGTGAAATCATAATACTTTATTAGTTCAATCCATATTCTCTACCTCATGTTTAATTCCATCTAATTGAATATATACTTCATACTTTTATGGTCAGTATATATTTGACATTTGGATCTTTATAAATTATGCCTCCAAATTTTCAAAGAAAAACCATAGCTGCCAATTCTAAATCATGTGTGGGATAATTTAACTCACAAGGTTTTAGTTTTATTAAAGCATAAGCAATTACCTAATAATTCTACATCAAAAAACAACCAATTTCCTTCAATTAAGCATCATTGTAGATGAAAAACTCACCATTTCGGGAAGGCAAGTCCAAAACTGGAGCATTCCTCAATATCTTCTTTAGTTCCTAAAAAACATAAAATTATTCTGTCCAAATAAATTTAATCCCTTTCACATTAACTTAGTTAGAAGTCTAGATAACCGTGAAAAGTTTTTAACAAATTGTTAGTAATAACCTACTAATCTAATAAAACTAAGAATCTATATAACATTTTTAGGTATTGTCCATTCATTAACCACTTTTTTTGGAAGGATCAATTGTTATTCCATCTTTATTTATAACAAGACCAAGAAAAGAAATTTTTTGTAACCAAAAATCACACTTTCTAAATTTTCCATATAGGTTCTTTTCCATTAATGTTTGAAAAAAAACCCTTATATGTTTTCATGCTTTTATTTACTTTTATAAAACAATGAATGTTGTAAATAAACACAACCAAAAACTTATCCAAGAACTCATGAGATATTTTATTCATAATATCCATGAATACAACAGGTGAATTAGTTAACCCAAACTACATAAAAACAAATTCATAATGCCCACATAAAGTACAAAAAGATGTTTTGGGGATGTCAACCTCTTTAACTATCATCTAATGGTATCCAAATCTCAAGTCAATATTGGAAACGTACTGAGCTCCCTGGAGCTGATCAAACAAGTCATAAATGTGAGGAAAAGGATACTGGTTTTTAATAGTGATGTTATTCAAGACTCTATAATCAATCCAAAGTATCATGGAACCATATTTCTTTTTAACGAACAAAACAAGAGTACCCCATGGTAAAGTTCTAGAATGAATGAATCATTTATCAAGAAAATCCCGCAAGTGATTTTTCAACTCTAACAGTTTTATTTGATCCATTCGGTATGGGGGTTTTGAAATAATCTTAGCATCAGGAACTAATTCAATTGTGAATTCAGCTTCCTGATTAGGTATGACACCAGGTAACTCATCAGGAAAAACAACAAGGTATTCATTTACCACTAGCACATCATTAATCTGAATAGTTCCCTTATTTTCAACAATATGAGAAAGATAACTTTCATTTACATCTTTCAATAGTTTCTCATATTCTTGATATGTTATCAATTTTATGGGTTCGTTCTTGTATAAAAACTGAAACTCTTTCTAAAAAACAACTTCTTTAGCTCTATTGTCAATATTATCATGATAAACAGAAATCCAATCCATTCCTAGAGTGACATCAAGCTCTACTAAGGGAAAAACAACAATATTTTTAGGTAATATATTTCCACAAACCACAATAGAAATATTATTCTAATTTTTATTTGCTATAATATTTTCCATGGTGTTTTAAAAATAAGTTATGTTCTCATTTGTTGAGGTGATATTTCCAATTTACTAGAAAATTCCTCAGAAATAAAGGAATGTGTAGACCTAATATCGAACAAAAATTTAGTAAAATATGAGTAAACAAATAGGGTACCTAATAAAACTTCATTGGATGTCCCGGCATGTGCTGAAGTAGTCTCAAAGGATCTCACTACACCTTTCTGCTTATATTTTGGCTTCTTTGCATCATTCAGATCTCTCTTTGAGAAGGCATCTGCATAATGACCTATCTCTCCACATTTAAAAAACTTAATAGTTTGCTTATTAGGATTAGTCTTGTGATCTTTTTTATTACAATCTTGAGCCATATGTCCAAACTTACCACAACAAAAACACTTCCCATTTTTGGTAAGGCATTCCCTAGGTTGCTTTTGGCCACACTTTTGACAAACTAGAAACTAGAATTTATTACAACAATATTTCTTTAGTTGATTCGTACCCATAACTTTCCATCTGGACCTCTTCTTCTCCATGTTGTCAAAGTGAACATGACTATTAGAAAACTCAATCTCTACCCTCTCAGCACATCGAACAAGTTTCTCATAACTTCTGAACTCACAAGAGGCCAATTCCCTTCGATACCTTGGATTTAATCCTGAGTAAAAGAGGTTGATTTTTCTATCAGGATACATAATAAGATTTAGAGAATACCTCACCAGTTGGGTGAAGTCCTCTTCATACACATCCATTGAATCTTCCTCTTGTTTCTTCAATTAAAGTAATTTATTCTCCATCCTAAGTTGTACCACCTTAGAAAAATACTTTTCAAGGAAAATACTTTTAAATTCATCCCACTCTAAGGAATCAATCTCCACTTTATCCCTGATATTTTTGACCATTGACCACCACTAATCAGATTTACCTTCAAAATGATTAATGGAAAGAGTTTTATTTTTATTATCTGGATATCCCATAACATCAAATATCTTTTCAAGGGCCTTAATCCATCCTTTAGCCGTTGCTGGGTTAGAAGATCCATTGAAAGAATGAGGGTTTGTCTCATAAAATATTCCAATATCATCATGTTTCTATATGATATCTCTGTTTGTTCTCATTCATGTATTCCACCACCATTTATTTCCTATGTTACCAGAGCCATTATGTCACAAATTGCTTGGTTCCAATCACTACAATTTCGGGCTGCAGATTCGGAAGAATATCATTCTGTCAGTGTGTCTCCTCTTCATATTCCTTGTTTCTTCTGTGGAAAACCAATATGAACAAACATATCTTAGTCGAAGAAACATGGTAATACTTAAATGATATATCATTTAAAATTAACCATATATTAAAAATTATTTATGGTATTCTATTATCATCATCCTAACCCCTAAAGTTATCTAAACCATCCTATGATACCAACTATAAGGACCCGGCCTTATTACATTTCATAATCATGAATTTAGTCAAGAAGTCACTTCCTTTCACATTGAGGATATTTTCAGGTTTATATATTTATAGAATTGGTATATAATACATACATAACATTCTTCATTCATATAGAGTAGATACCTCAAAAACAGTATCCATATCTTCCAAAATATAAAACTTTTTTAAATAAAACTTGTTTTATTTGTCAAATCTTCATAACATTTAACATGGCTTCCTTATTGTATTAAAAAAATTTATAAACAATGAAAATCATTGAAAAACTTTGGATGAGCACAAAAATCTCAGTAAGGGATATAAAAAGAAGGAAAGAAAACAATAGTCCATGAATACTTGTAATGTCTGAAATCATTTTTAAAAAAAAGAGATACTTGTACCCATATAAACTTGCTTTGTGAAACTTGAGATTTCCATGAGATTTAAACAAAACATATAGAAAATAAATATAATTTTAAATTTATCTTGATTAATTACTTACATAATCTTGTAACCCTCTTGTCTACCTTATAATTTGTAACCCTCATGGCAACCTTAAAATTTGTGTAACCATCGAAGTTACACTTAGAGTAACCATATAGCCAACCTCCAACTTACACATACCCAATATATTATAGAGAGATATAGGTCCCACCCTTAATCATAAAAAATTCTCAAGAACCATAACACAATCATAAAACATGAATAATTTCATAAAAACATTGCTTTTGAATTTTGTAAAACAAAATTTTAAAAGAGGATTTTAAAAGAAAAACCCCTTAAAATATCATACAATTGAAGTGAGACTTAATAGAGTGGATTTAATATGTATATACACTATAAATAAACATAATTAAACATTATATAAATAGAATTAATCTCACAAAAAATTTTAATACCACGTAAATAATGAGGTAGAATTTTAACCCAAAGAATGGAAATCGGGTTATGAATTCCCTTACCTCGGGTTTGTCTACATCAAACTCATTTAAAACTCTTGTATAATGGTTAAAAGAGTAATATTAATGTGTTAACGAAACATATTTATGTTTATAATACCTTATATGATCCTTTAATTACATAATTTCTCACTTTAATTGTTAGTATTTTGTCCTTATATTATTTTGGGTGCGTTTTTTACATGATTTCCATGATCGATTCATGATGGGTATTCTTGTCGATTGGAAGAGAAAATCCATAATTTTAATGGAATGGTATTTATATATTTCCAAAACAATAAATTATACCATTTATCATTTTGAATTCTGACATGAGGATGATTCATAAGTTAAAATATTATTAATATTTGTTTAGGTCATTTTGGTGATTCTTTGATCTTAATGAACTTGTTTTATTTTATAAATTAATAAAATGTGTAAAAAATTATTCCAGAATCTTAAATAAGATATAATACATAAATTATAATTTCTTTCAACCATAAAAATGGTTTTATGAACCAAATTAAAGATGGTAAAATAAATTGAAAACCCATCTTCCTTGAATGTGGTAAATTATCACATCTCGGGTGGGTTTTTTTTTTAGAAAAGCAAGAAAAGATTAAAATAAATAAGGCAAATTACAAGAGTCTAAAGGAGGAAATTTTACACTTGTCTCTATTAAGAAAATCAGTAAAATCCTCATCAGGTGTGGTCAGGTGCACTCTAGAGGCTTCAGAGATACCCTTAGAAGCAATCCTATCAGCAACAGAGTTGGCTTCACGATATACATGAGTAATGATAAAGTTTATGGAGGCAAGAATTTCAAAGCATTTGATCCATTTCAGGGTGAGTTTCCAGGCAAGGTGGATCTGATTTTTCCGGACAGCTTGCACTATAGTAGAAGAATCACTTTCAAACCAGATATCATTCCAATTTCTTTGATGAGCCATATCCACTGCATTAATAAGGGACATCATCTCAGCTTCAAGGGCAGTGACATGACCACAAGAGCCATAGGAGCCTTCAAGAAAGTTGCTATTTTCATCTCGGAACAGAATGCCATAACCAGTTGGTCCAGGATTTCCTTTTGAGGCACCATCAAGATTGTATTTGATCCAACCTGCAAAGGTAGGGATCCAGAAAATTTCTATAGTGCCTGAAGGTTTGGGGAAGTTACCTGACAAATATAGCCTCCTCAGGACTACAAAATCTTTGATAGAATTATGAAATTGTCTAGAATGAAGCTGATTAGCATTTCTGGTCATTGTGAGAATACTAGAGATGGCAGAATTTTGATTGAAAGCAGACTTGCCATGCCTGATGTTGTTCCTGCCTCACCATAGAGTATGAAAAGTTTCAGCACAGGCAACAAAGAAGAGGACTTGGATCTGCATTGAGAGATGTTTGGATGCAATAAAGTGCAGAAAATCTGCAACATTGTCAACACGCGGTAATGAGATATCAAAAAGGCCAAAAATGATAATCCAGATTGAATCAATAGTTTTGCAAGAGAGAAAGAGATGATCCAGATCATCTCTATGTTGGTGGTACAGGTCACATCTTGAGCAAAGAGAGATGCCAGCTCTTTGAAGGTTGCTGTCCATTGGGAGTTTTTTCCATTGAATTCTCCATAGAAGAGTATACCGAGAGGGTTGTATCCATCTTCTAAAGTCCTGGACAGCAGTAGAGTTATTAATATGTATGGAATGATGGTAGAAGCTTTTAGAGTCAAGCATTCCATTCACAGATGGTTCCCAAACCATTATGTCATCAGCATTTATGAAATCGTAGGAGTTAACAATTTCCAGAATTTGCATAGGCAAGTTGTGTCTCATCTCAAGTTGGGCAGAAATGGAGGCATCAAGATCAACATCCAAAGAATCAGCATTGATATCCTCGGCCAAAGGTTCCCCTGTCCAGTTATCCCTCCAAAATTTCAAGTTGGAAGAGGCATTTACCAATGGATTTGAGGAAGGAAAAAGGAAAGAAAGGAATCTCGAAATAAAAGAAAAGTTGAGAAATCCCTTAAGAAAATTCGGCAGCCTAACGACGTCGCTTAAAATTTCATAAAATATTTTAATGAGATAAAATGGGTCTCTCATAATTATTACATAATATGGATATAAATGGGAATATGTAATGAAATATCCCAATATGATCCAAATATAATTAAAAATAATAACATAAAATGAAAGCTTGAGAAAGAGAAGGGTGGTTGATTCCCTTACCTTGTAGAGTAACTCCTAGAACTTGAAGGTTGGGACCTTGGGGGATTGATAACACCTTGGGAGGACTCCTAGGGAAGTAAAACTACTAGATATTCGAGGAAAATGTGTTTTGAATGAAATAAAACAAATAAATTAGTGGGTATTTATGGTAAATGAGAGGGAGTTTTTTATTAATTTCAAAGGACGCCTCTTTAGTGGTTTTTGCAAAACCATGGGCTTGCCCATGGTATTTTCCCATGGTATTATCCACTTGGGAAACCTCATGTAGTATTTTACTATAAAAAATTCTACTATCATTTTATATTAATTATTATATCATTATGATGTCATTAAACATACCAAAAACTCAAAACTATATTTTTTCTATTCATGAAAAATTCAAGTATTTCAGAAAAATCCGAAAAATTCACCCTAACCATTTTTCAATGTGTATAATTCAAAAATGAACTCCATTTTTTGAAAATAATTTTCTAAATATTATTAGTTTAATTTTTAAATAAAATCATTATTTATTCAAAAATAACAATTTTAAATCTATAACTCATTTTTTAACACCTTGAAAAATTAATCAAGTTTCCATTATCTTAAACCCTTAAGAAAATAAAATAATAATACAATTTACTATTCATTAGGGTCATATTACTATTCAAATTACTATTCATAAGGGTATGTTACTATTCATCAAAAATCAATTTGGTTCTATTAGAATCCAAATAACTTACTGATCACAATTGTACATGAATTTTTTTCAAAATTCAAAACATAGAAGAAAAAAAATTATGTTTACAGGATAGTTATAAATATCTACTTAAAACAAAGTTTCATGCATTTCAATTTATTTTTAAAACCTTGGGGTGTTACATATGTACCATATCTCGAGGCCCTTTCAAATGTTATGGGATGGATGGAAATAAACTTCAATATATATGAGCTTCATAGAGAATTCAATGTTTTAAAATAAAGAATCAAGTTATTCATATAATATTTATTTGATATCAGGTAATTATAATTGAAAAATGGAAAAATGTTAAATCTCTTGGGTCTACAGTTGACATTTAACACTCTTCCCTATGATAATCATCGAACCAAAGTAATCATAGATGATGGTCATAGTGAATATAAGGCTTGATCATATAATATAGACCTGATAGACTGTATCTTAGTGGCCTAAAATTATTTTGATATCATCTATGAGGCTTAATCAGGATACAAATTTTTTCATAAATTCCAGTGTGTACAACATCATGCGATGTTTTTATTAATGGATTTCTAAAGATAACATTATTATTGGCCCATAGTTAATAAGGAAAAGTATCCAAGAGAGGGTGAATTGACCTTTTTTAAATTAATTAAAGTTATATCAGAGTTATAAATTAAATTTAATGAAAATAAAAATAAGTGAATAAAGATATTTTTATAGTGGTTCGGATCTAAATGATCCTACTCCACTTTTCACCCCTCATGAACTGAGAGAGACGGAACCCACTACAACCAATATAATTGTACTTTTTCTATATTTTTTGAACTCTATATATCAATTTTATCTATACCTAAAATATTTAACCTGAGAATCTCGTTGTAGTTCCTCTCTCCCAATATAGAATGCAAGTTCTTTATTGAATGTGCATGCAAAATATACTCACATAGGTCACCTTAATAATCTGTAAAATTAAATTCAACTTATACGGTTATAAATCATTATAATAATTAATATATTACTCGATAAAAATTATATTCATAATTAAATTCCCTTTTAAAACTCCCATAAATTGTGAGAGATAAACTGTTAACATTCCAAAAACATTTAATGTGGAGCTTGCATTTTTTCCAAGAAAAATATTTAAAATTCAACACACCTGATAAGAATTTAATACTATATAAAACTAATCCAAATAAAATTCCATAGTATGAAAATGATTAATAAGTATTTATGAAATAATTTTAACAATATAATCATGTGAAATAAACAATCAGCAAATTGAAATGTCAATTATTACTTAAAAAACATATTTTCAGGTTCTAGAGTAACCTGTAGAATTTCACAAAATTATAGAGGAAAATTCAGGTAAAAGTTTTTCATAGTTAATTCACATAATTAAATTTATGCATATGTTTTACATAAACAAATTGATGTAAGATTAATCACATACATGAATGAATATTGAAAAATTCACATAACTAATTCTAAAAATTTGAAAAACATATTTTCATATCAAATTTCAAACCTAAAACAGACCCTTTAAACAGCATTATTAGATTTTGTACCTATTGACTTATATTTATAAAATTTCAATATATTTTAAAATAATCAATAATAACCCTAATTGGACTACTATAGATCAATAAATCATTAAAATACAATATAAAAACTATTTTTAAAGACTACATATTTCATACTGAAAACATATAGTGACTTCTAACATAACTTTAAACATGATAGAAATCAATTCAGAGTTTAATGTATTCTAATAAAATGTAGAAACTTTTTTATATCTAAAATTAAATAATAATCACTTAATTTATAGTTCTATATCCCAATTTATAGTCAAAATATAGAAGGTGAGTTCAACACTTTACCAAATTTCACTCATTGTTAGTTCTCAAACAGTCTTTGAGTTTTAACAAATTATATGTCATATTTTCCAAATCCAAAAAGAAATCATGTAAATATACTGAATATAAAGATACATGTGATCCAACATCCATGAAATAAACTATCATGCAATAAATAACCAAAATCAACAATGCACCTACCAACCAGGATCTAGCCTATGGGAAAATACATACTAGACACTCACGAGCCAAAAAATGCATAAGGTTGGATCCAAATAACATTTAGGCCTACCATAGACCATCTATATACAGGATTTTACCTCCTAGTGGTGTCACATACACTAAGGCTAGTTGTGTATCTTTCTCGATGCACCTAAGGTTCCTGTTGTGCAATGTTTGTCAATTTATGTTTTAAAAACCATGATCATATTTTTATAAAACCATTTCAAAGCCAAGAAAATATGATTTAGGGTTTGAAAATCCATTTTCCATTTCAAATCAATTCGATTCTATTTTCAAAGTAAAATCCCCTTTTTAAACACAACCCCATTCCCTTTTCGATTTCAACACATGAAATTCCATTTCAAATCTCAAATAATTAATAATAATAATAAGAAAATCTAGAAATTAGAATACTTAAATAGATCCACCTACCTCAAGGACATAGAAAAGCTAACTAACTTTGATACTGGGGATTGGAATCCATATGATCTACCATCAAAATACAAGTCATGGTAAGAAACTAAAAAGGATTGGTAGAAAATATGATATGATTATCAATCCCTAACACAAACAGTACTACAACCACAAAAAATAGAGAGAAACCGAGAGGAAGGCTTACCTAAAGAGATGAAACACCTATCCCTAATGATTAATTGCTAAATGGGGTGATCCATAGATAAATTAATCACCCAAAAATTCCTAGGGTAAGAGCTTTGGACAAGATGAGAAGGCTACAAAATAGAATGAATCCTCAAACACCCATACAGCACTAGTAAATCTATAACTCAAGGAATTACGCATCTTTTAATATTTTACACATCGTGAAACCCTTTTTATTTTAAGTTACTCTGAAAAATGCATTGCCTTTTTAATTATAAACTATATTTTTACATTACATGATGTGTAACTCTTACATTATGTGTAAAGTTCTCACACTATAATCTATTCTCAGGATGTTTCCAGCAGCCAATACACATCATGTAATCCCATTATACATTGTGAAACTACCCAACAAGTAGCAGAAACTGTAGTTTTATGTGGAAAATTCCAAAAAATCCCTGACTTCTCCATTATAGTTATCCTCCAAATTCATGTTTTGAAATACTCACTCGAAGAGAAAGGAAACCAACAGAAAATATTAGAACATACCTGATAGAAAGGTAATGGGGAAATACAATCTCCCCAACATAAAATATTTCTATACCCAAAAAGATATCAAGATCTTGTATCCACAAAAAGAAAAGTCCAATGTTGACTCATCAACAAATCCCACTCCCACGTATCGTGGAAATCCTATATGCACTTCTATAATACCTGGACTAGGAGGACCATTTTACCCCACATAACCTTATCCTAGCTATCCATAATCTAGACTAGATTCTCAACCAAAGTAGTATTGGGATCAAGATCAACATCCTCCCATCTAATCACATGTGAAGGATATACCTCCTCAATTGGGAAACATGAAGCATTTCATGTATAAAATTCAATACAGATGGTAAAAGAAACCAATAGGACATCCTCGCCAGTTGCAAAATGATCACAAAGGGTACCACAAAACTTGGTGCCAACTTACCCTGCTTACCGAACTGATAATGTCCTAAGTGAGGTGAACGTGTGAGAAAGACATGATTACCAAATTCAAACTCCAAAAACCACGGACGACAGTCTGCATAATAATTATGATGACTTTGTGTGGTCATCAAATGACTCTAGATCAATTGAACCACCTCTATCATCTCCTGAACAACACTTGGCCCAACCAATAACCACTCTCCCAACACTTCCCAACATAGGGGAGATCAACATGGACACCCATATAAAACCTCAAAGGATTTCATATTGATAAAATAATGATAACTATTGTTATAAGAAACTCAACCAAAGGTAAATTCATGTCCCAAGATCCACTAAAATCAAGCACATAAGACCATAGCATATCCTCAAGAACCTGGACAGCCCTCTTTATTTGTACATCTATCTGTGGATGATAATACATGCTCAATTTCAAATAGGAACCTATTTTCTCCTACAAAACCTTCTAGAATAAGGATGTGAACATTGAGTCCATATCAGAAAAACCATATAGGGAATCCCATGAAGTCTCAAAAATCTATCGGACATACAAGTCCCCAAGATGTTCCATATTTTTCATCTCCTTTATTGTAAATAAATTCAATGATTTATTTATTATGTAAATAATCACCCAAATCACATTCTTACCGCTAGGAATCCATGGTAAACCAACAAAGAAATCCATATAAATCTTATTCCACTCCCATACTAGAATAGGTAAAGGTTGCCACAAACTGGCAGGTATATGGTGTTCCTCCTTAACTCTTTGACAAGTGAGACGCCACGATAAAAAATCCATAATTTTCCACCTCATCCATGGAAACCAATACCAATGTATCAAATCATGGTACATATTTTTATCCCTAGGTTTCATAGACAAACATGATCGATGTACACTATCTAGAAACTCCTACCTCAAGGAAAACGGGATGACCAACCTACTTTAGAAGAACAAAGCTCCACTGGGAGACTGGTACCATTCACTTGAGGTCTCCCTGTCATTTAGGATTTCTCCAAAGTGCCGACTCTCATTGTATATTTTCTGCTCAAGTCTAACCCATTCATCAAAAGACAATGCAACCTTCATCAAAGCCAAGAACGTCTTTCTGCCAACCTCCTTCACTCCCAAGCTCATCTTAGTGAACAAACTCATTAGAGACCATTGCTCAACTGATTCCTTCACTTCTTGTGTTATAAATTTTATTCACAATTCATTAACTACAACATTTCCTTTCCCAAGGGTATATACGATACTAAAATCAAAGGTTTGAAGATACTCAACCTGGTGTCTTTATCACAAGTTTAGATCCCTATGAGTAAAAATATACTTCAGGGTTTTGTGATCGGAATATATTATAAATTTTTCTCCAAAGTGATAGTGATTCCACAATTTCAATTCATACATAATAGCTACCAACTTAAGATCATAGATAGGGTATTTTTTCTCATGAGAATGTAACTGGTGAGATCCATAAACCATAATATATTTTCCTAGCATCAAGACACATCCAAAACCTATATCAGAAACATTTAAGAACACATCATAACCCAGACCTGGTTCTAGAAGTATCAAAATTGGTTCTGAAGAAAAACTCATCTTAAGTTCCTTGAAATATATATGACACTTTTCATTCCATTCAAACTTTACACCCGTGTGGGTTAAAGATTTCATTGAAGATTCAAGATTAGAGAATTCCTGAAAAAAAACCATCTATAGTAACCTGCCAAACCCAAAAATATATAGATCTCAAACAAATTTTTTGGGATGATTCCAAGACATAACTGCCTGCACCTTTTCAGGATAAAATGATATGCCCCTCTCAGATATCACATCCCCCAAAAACATCACTTCTCATATCAAAAAAACACACTTGGAAATCTTACCATACATATGATGTTCCCTTAAGGATTTAAGAATGATATCCAAATGGTATTTTTTATCCTTATCTATCTTAAAGTACACCAAGATATCATCTATGAACAAAAGAAAAAAAATATTCCAAGAACCAATGAAATATTTAGTTCATCAAATCCATAAATACCACAGGAGAATTAGTGAGACCGAATGGAATAACCAAAAACTTGAAATGCCCATATCAACTCTGAAAAAACTTTCTTAGGTATATCCACTTCTTAAACTCTCAACTAGTGGTACCCTAAACATAGTTCAATCTTAGAAAATAAATGATACCCTCTCGTCTAATCAAATAGATCATCAATTCTGGGTAAAGGATACTTGTTATTAACGGTCACCCAATTTAACTTTCGATAGTCGATACAAAGGATAAGGCTCCCATATTCATTCTTAAAAAAGATTATAGGTGAAGCCCAAGGTGACATTCTAGGCTGAATAAATCATTTTTCCTCCAATTCCTCAAGCTAGACCTTAAGCTCCACCAACTCAAAAGATTCCATTCGATAGGATGGAATAGAAATGGGCATGATTCTAGGGAACAGTTCAATAGTAAACTTAACCTCTCTCTATGAAGGTAAACCAAAAAAATCATCTGTAAATACCTCAGGTTATGCACTCAAAACAGTAGGTAGTTTTATACCCAAAAAAAGGGTCAACTATATCAAGAAACATTTCTGACAACTGGATTGAGATTATACTGGCATAAGGAATAATAGGACATGCCCTTCCTGATCTTGAGTCCCAGTCACACGCCTTAGAACAAGCTTATGAGCAAGTAGATAGTATCACTATTATAAAAATATCATAAGAAAACTCACTACCCAAGGCATACTACCCAAACTACCTGCTTAGATGGCTAGGTATTGGTAAGTGCTCAAGTATAAGTTTTATATCATTTCATAGTTAATTAATAGGTTCACTCCTTTAAATTTAATAAACATGATAAGTAGAAATAAGGATGTGCATCAAATTCATTTTTTATTTCAGGATTCACTTTATAATGGATATTCATTTCTAATGAATTAGTGCCCATACACCTATCACCAAAAATGACACCCATTTACTTATAGCATAATGGCTTGACTCTGTAATTACTCATTCTAACCCATGAGGGCCCATACACCTCATGAATTGAGATAGGAAATCACTCAATCAAATCCAATGTAATAAAAGTACAAGAAACTATCAATACATCACTCAATAATCACAAGAATATAAAGTAATGAAAAGTAGTGGAATGCACCTATATGGCATGGCGATACGCATGACATGTGAATTCTAGGTGCCTATGATGATGCATGTAGAAATACTCCTTGCCCTCATATCATCGAGCCAAGTATGAAATAAATTCCCAAAGATTAATAATCAATTACACCACACAACATGTGAGTCACCCAACATTGAAATAATATCAACTATAGTAGTCAAAATAGATCAACAATTTCATTTTTTGGAAACTTGGATTTTACCCCGAACATGGGTTTGCGACGCCCAAGAATGGCTTATGACTAAGTCCCAAGAATTTCTATTCTCCAATATATTGTCTCCAAATAGTCAATAAAGAAAATAAATCATCCTTTGATAGCACTTTATGGCAACCCGGATGCCACTTAATGGGTGCCCCAAGCCCGGTGGGATACATGGCCTCAAGCTAATATTCCCAAACACCAGAGGTTTTCGACTAGCAGTGAGGGCCTAGGGTGTGTCTGTGAGAATAATATTACCTCATTTGTAGAGTGTAGCATAGATGAAGGAATATAATGGAATAGTAAACAAAAAAATCAATATAAATAAATAGCAGAAGTAAACTGATGCAATAGATAAGTAAGAATAACAATAATTGTATCAACTGGAGCAGTGATGATGTAATGTCATGTCACTAGAAAAATGGAAAGAATGGATACAAGACAATAGGCATAATAGGTTCCAAAAGGTAAAATAAAACAAAGTCTACTCCAAGCATCCTGAGATCCTACTCGGTCATCTGCTATCAATATCCATCCTATCAGCACACAATAAATTATTTGAAGCTACATGTTTCCCTTTGTCAATACTTGCAACCATGTAATCTACTTAGGGTACCAAATGGTGCCCGAAGAGGGTGTGAGATAAATATTAGTGGGACACCACCAATGGTGTCTATAACATCTAGATCGTGTAATGGAATGTATCAGTGTGTAGGCATGCATATATAAAGTAAATTAATCAGTACAATATAATTAAATAACTAAGTATCTTCTTCAACCCTCGGCTAGTGTCTGAACATGTAACCAGTTCATTAATTAATCAATTACCATTTAATTCTAATAGGTCACATGAGGCATAGCCAACAATTACATCACCTCATGATAGTATAAGTAGTGAAGGTCCCAAGACATAACAAGGAAACCAGACAATAATATCCAGTGAGGGAGTTCCAAGGTAAAAACAAAGGTAAAGTTAACTCACGGAAAGATAACTTAGTAGTATCTAATTCTAGATAAGGGTTAAGAGTGTAATCTAAGGATCATAATCTAAGTAATTACACAATAAGGTTCCTACAGAGTCCAAGGTTATTGACCAAGGTAAAAAGGGGCTAAGCAAAGATAAGGCCCTATAGGCGTTCACCATGGCACCTACTAGTCAATGCGGGATCCAAGGAGTGTATCTGAGGTATCATGTAATAAATAAAGGGACCCAATGGTAGTATACCAGGCATCCAAGGAATAAAAAAGAACTAGAGTCTAGGTGGGTATCAACCTAAGAAAATTGTATCCTTGAATCAGAATGGGGTTCCTGAGACCCAAGGTATTCTCCTCTTAGAATCCAAGGAAAGCTCGAGTCAGGCCATTCCTATTTGATATTGTAATCATGTAATAATTCATTTGGTTCAAGTATTTCCTTACATTAGTGTATATAGGTAAAATAGAGTTGAAACCATTTATTTATTGGTCTAATCCTTATCTTTCATTAGTGTAGGTAGGCCAAGTAGTGTTGCAACAATTTAATCAAGTCTTAGTTATCCATTAAGGCATAATCAATTATTGAGGTTCACTCCACTACCTTCCATCAACATGGAAAGGGGTTATAAGAGAATATAACCTTTATTCAATACATTTTATTAAGGATGATTTATATACTTAGTATACTTTCCATTTCACATTTCACATTTAATAATTATTTGAAAGCACTTACCTTAGGTGGTTCAAGTGGTGAGCATACATGGTGCATTCCATTATGCAATTCTCAGTAAAAACAAGCCATTTATAATAAGAAGACTCACCTTTTGAAGGTTTGAGTAAAGGCACACCCGAACAGTGGCTCAAATATTCCAAAACACTAAAAACCTAATTATTTCATAACCTTTGACATGAGGTGGATTGAGTTGTGGGTGAAACCACCAAAAAATAATCACATATTTGGAAAGAGCATAACCATACGATTCTAACGAGTATAATCATGGCATGTTAATTTAAGAAATGGTTTCCAATGAAACTGGTGGGCCCCAAACGAACATTCCAAAAACAAAAAAACTTTAGGGATGAGTTATAGACCACCCACCTTAGGGTTGTACAAGCCTTCTCCTCCAGTATCGGCCCTTGATTTGCCTCAGATCAGAGTAGATTTAAAAAAGGTGAAAAACTCTCACATGGTGATATCGAGTTCCAGAGTGAAAGAGAAGAAGTTCAGATAAAGAGGACTCGAGTACTTACTATTGTGCATCCAACATGATGAACGGAAGGTTGATCGGATTTCGAACTAAGGAGATATCTTGATCCTTAGCTTTGGACTTTAAAAAGCTCCAAATGGGTGAAAAATGAGGAAAATCCCGCTGGTTCTTGAATTAGGAGGAAGGAGGAGGATTAATAGATCATTAAGTGTGTTTTGGAAATTTTACACAAATTTTTAGCCTGCACACAGTTTGTCCGCACGGTTTTTCAAACTGTGGAAAATCGTGAGAGATGGTTCTGTCCAAAAAGTCTTCTTCTACATGGTTTGATCAAAATGTGTGCCACCCATGCACGGTTACGTGGGAAAAAGGGGTGTTCGCATGGTTTGGCTACATGGTCATGCGCCAACCGTGTGAGGTTTCACTGTCCAAAAAAAACCTTCCAAAAAATTTGAAAAACCATGTGGAAATCTTACATTGTTTATTCTAAATCATGAACAAAGTCTGTTTCATCCAAAAAGATGGGTTCTGGGCTCCGAACAAGCCCCATACACCCTTAAAACCTTTACTAACTCATTAGGTATCTGCATTTAGTCCAAAATAAATATTTAGACCAAAAATTAAAGGATCCATACCGAATTGAAAACCCAGGTTCTTACCATTTTCATTGAGTTTTGTATTCAATTGTATCTGATTAGGATATGAGGTTTAGTTAAAAGTTCTGATGAAGTATTTAGTAAACACTTGATACAAAGTTGAGTTTTAGTACTTCGTATCATCCTCAAACAGATGGTAAATAAAATATAAAAATTAAAACACTATATGATATGTTTAGATATTAATATCTATATTTTAATGGTTTTTTGGATCAACACCTTCCTCTACTTGAGTTTTTATACTAGAATATCTTTACTCAAGCATTTAGATGGATCCTTATGAATCCCTCTATGGAAAGAAGTGTACATCTATAACTTAATAAAATGAAGTTGGATAAAAAATATATTATAAACTAAAATGTCTAAAGAAATAGTGTAGAATATTAGATTCATTCAACAATACTTAAGGGCAGCACAAATTTGGAAGAAAATGTATATTTACAATTTCCAGTGATTTAGAATTTGAGGTTGGTAACAATGTGCTTCTAAGAATTTCTCCATAGAATAAGGAAATAATATTTAAAAAGAAGGTACAAATAATCCTTAGGTATATTGGTTCCTTTGAAATTATTTAATGTATCAGTACAGTAACCTATCAGTTAGCACTTCCACCAAACCTCTCTCAAGTTCATGATGTGTTCCATGTATCTATCCTGAGAAAGTACATACCTGATCCCTCACATGTAATGAACTCTAAGTTCATACTACTGGAGAAATATATTTCTTATGAGGAAAAATAATTGGAGATTCTATATTTTACAGAGAATTTTCTATGAAACAAGACCACTCATATGGTCAAAGTTTAGTGGTGAAACCACTAGTTTGAGGAAGCTATGTGGGAACTTAAGGATATGATGAGGCAGAAGTATCCTCATCTATATATATCCAAGTGATTAATTTTTGATGGAGAAATTCATTTTAATGTGGTTATAATTTAATTACCTAATATTTTATGAAAAAAAGTAAATAAATTAAATTTCTTTGACATCATGTGTTAAATGCAACATCGGGTTTTAACAAACCATGAAAAAACATTAATATTATTATTCAAACAAAAATATCATTACCTAGACTTTAAACAGAGAGGCATAAATAGGAATAAAAACTTTTTTCATATTAATTATTATGGTTTTATATAAATAAAACATATTGATAAAAAATATTTAATTTTTTATAGTCTTTATATGTTTCAAAAATAATATTTTCTCAAAAAAATGTTTTTTTTATTTTTATAAAAAATAATAAAATTAAATTTTTACAGTTTTAGAAAATTAATCTCATAATATAAAATTAATTTTTTAAATCATAAATTCAAAATTATATTAGGTTTAATTTTTTGTATTTTTCTAAAAATATTAATTTTTTGATGAATAGTGAAAAATACTGGTTTTTATTGAAAATTATCTTTCCATTTAAAGAATTTATAAGGTTAATTTTTCTAAAAAATTGGTTTTAAAGTAAAATTAGTTCAATTATATTTTATTTAATCCAATTTATTTCATTGGAATCATTTTCATGTTGAATTTTTATATAAAAACTTTTTAAACTTTTGAACATTTTCTCTTTGGAAAACTGCTTTCTCGTCACGTCTGTAGGTTTAATTTTAAATTAAATTTTTCCAATTATATAAATGGAATTTGGAAAAATGTATTATATATTTTTAATCATAATAATTTATATTATATATTAATTTAATCTTAATTTTTTACCATAAATAATAGTAAAAACTGTAAAAAAATATTTATTGTAGTTAAGGTAAAAATGGGTTTATTGGGGGTTAAGCTAAAATTAGATTCATTAAAAATGATAGAAAACTTGTACAACACAAATTTACTAGAAATATTTTGATATTATAATCTCTAAGTCTTGATAATTTTCCATTTTGGGTCCTTTTTTCATGTGAAAAATGTGGGCACACCTTTTTCTTTCAAAAAAATACAAGTGTGTCACTCACCTCACTTATAAAAGACCACCCCTTATCCTCTACTCTTCACACATAAAAATCCATCTGATTAAGAAAATAGATACCAAAATATATTCCTTAATTCCATCCTCACATCCTAAAATCCTAATTTTTTTTCAGAAATAACACCTTGGAAAAATTTTGGTGCAAACCTAAGGAGGTTACCCGAAGAAGAAGTAACATTCTTTAATGAGAATTTTTATTTTATTTCTTCCTCCACATACTTAAATTATTATTAAAACATGATTATATAATAACCTAATTATATTCCATATAATTATATTTTTTATGATATGGTAATTACCAACAACCATATCCACTTTCATCAAATGGGATATGAAATCATCATTCGTGTGTACGGTGGACTACAACCTTACGAGCTGATGTTATTAGTTTTCCATCACCACCTCTAATAGCATGATATAATGATGTATTAAATGTTTATATGTTATATTTATTATATTATTATACTTCTTGGATTATTATATCACATATAACTTCTTACTTTCCATACTGTTGGAATATGATAATGTTGCACGTGTGTACGGTGGACTACCGCCTCTTGAAGTGATCTGATTCGTTCACACTTTACATGGAAGGTAATAAAGATAGGTTTAATGAAAATATGTGATATATATTACATAAAAAATATTATTTAATTTTAATATATTATTTAAATTTATTTCTTTCAATTCATTGAGAAAATTGAAACAACGTTCATGTGTATGTACAGTCTACCGTCTCCATGAATGGTGTATTTAATTTTCAATATATAAATTTTATAAATTACACTATATACATATATACTAAATATATGTTATATTTATATAATGGTTAAAATTATATATATTATTTAACCATGATCAAAGTAATAGGACCAAAAAAATAACAAATCAAAACATACATGAAAAACAAAGTAGTTATTACCTGAAACGTGACTTTAACATGGAATTGTTAATAAATGGGTAATAAAATGTCATAATAAAATAATATATGGTATGATATATATATATATAGGCATTTATGTATGGTTACTTAATATATTTACAATAAACCTATTTTTATTATACATGAGTTTTTAACGTGTACAAAGGAAGTCGAGACTTAAGGTAATGGATTTTTATCTCAATTTTCCTTCTTTGATAAATATTTTATGTTATGCACCTATCTTCTTTAATGAGGTGTATATAATTACCATTTGAAATTTAATATCATGAATATATTTATTCTCATGATATTATAAGTTTCATTTAATTTCATTCTTTCAGAGGGATTATTGTAATGACCTGAAATTTTGAATAAATCTCGTTTCCTAATTTTATGTGTTATTTTATTTTATTTTTATACTCAAAAAAAATGTTTCATTTGATAACATGAGTATAATTAAAATGAGACCATTGGGTTTTGACTGTTATATGACCATTGGTCAATATGACCGTGGTAAACTAAACGTTTCGATTATTGTCTCTAAATACAAGTAATCTTGGTTAATTATTATAGAAAGAAGATTCGATGGCCTCACCCAGTAGTCTTGGACCGATCGAAGCCCATCTAACAGAACTTGGGAAAGAGGTAGCACCAATGGGCTTTACTCTGGACCAAACCCAATCCAAACATCATCATATGAAGCTAGAACAGAATCACCTTCGCGAGAAGTTCAAACCGATAGAAATTACTACTCATGTGATGTTGGCCGAGCCTCCCTCATATTCTCTCACCTTTGCACACATTACACTTAGGTCCTATGCTGGTGTGATAAGGGGCTATGTAAGGAGACCGTAACTGCCTTGTGTAATCCTTTGTTTTAAATAAAAATTTCAATTTCTTCTTATGATGAAGTTTATGAATTTTCAAATGACCGGATAAATATAGTATGCATATTTTTGATGAATTTTAGAAAAATGATATTTTAAAAATGTTTATGTAAACCTTAAATAATTAAAAATGTGTAATGATTTTCAAAAAATGGTCTTCTACAATTATGTTCAGTACGAAATTTGGAGTCTAATAAGATCAACTTAAATTTTGATAAATAGTAAATTATGAATAGTTATTTTATGATTAGGATTAGTAATGTGTCCAAATGGATTAGTAATCTCACTTAAAGAAAGTATTAATATAATCTAGGAACCTTGATTAAGTAATGTGATTCAATAAAATGGTTAAATAACGATTTCATAAATTATTATTCAAGTATTAGTTTTTTCGGGTGAATAGTGTTTTTTAATTCAAAATTAAATTAAAAATATTTATAAAATTATTTTTATAAAATGGATTTCATTTTTAAACTCAGAGCATCGATATTATGTTAAGGTAATTTTTTGGGTTTTTTCTGAAAAAAATGAATTTTTGGTGAATAGTGTATTTATTTAAAAATTAAATTAAAAGTATTTAGAAAATTGTTTTTATAAAATGGAGTTCATTTTTAAAATCAGAGCATTGATATTTGGTTAATGTGAAATTTTGGGATTTTTCTAAGAAAGTTGAATTTTCAGTGAATATTAAAAATACAGTTTCAGGGTTTCGGTATGTTTAATGACATCATAAATGTGTCATGATGATTCCATGAGATATTTTAAGGGTTTTCCGACCAAGGGTGATGAATTATTTTATTGGATACCCCATGTGGCCTAACTTCATGGGAAATATCTTGGGATAGCACATGGTTTTGAGAAACCCACTTATAAGGTGTCCCTTGGCCATTAATGCCTTGTCCCCTCACTTTCCCTATAAATACCCACCCTTTCCTCCATTAGTTTTCACTCCCAACTCTCCTCCAATGAATTTATGGTCTCCTTAACTCCAAAGGAGTCCTCCCAAGGTTCCCCCAAGCCCTCAAGGTCCCAACCTTTGAGTTTTAAGAGTTACGTTTTAAGGTAAGGGATCTGACCTCTCTCTTTCTTTTCCAGTAAGCTCTTTTGTGTCATTTCTTTTATGCTCCATGCTCTTATGTTTAAGGATGTTATTTTATATTCATCTTAATTCCCTTTTTATGTTCATATGATTAGATAACCCCTCTTTCACTCATCATTTCATTTTAAGAAAGTTTAAGCGGCGTTGTTAGGCTACCGAATTTTTAAGGGGTTCTTTCACCCTTCTTGTTTTCAAGATCTAATTTCATGTCATGTCTTTCAAGTTCCATTTTATTATTTTGGGGTATTATATATATATCAATCATACTGATCATTTATGTTCATATGATTAGAGACCCTATTTTATCTCGTCAATCCATTTTTGGAAGTTTTAAGTGACGCTGTTAGGCTGCCGAATTCTCATAAGAGAAATCTTATTTTTGTCTTCCTTTAAAGTTTTTCGTTTCATATGGTATATCATTAAAATTTCATTAACATGTTCTTAAATACTATATATTCTGTTCCCCTACTATTTTATGTATCATTTTTGAGTGGGTGACCCATGTCCCCTCTCTTTTCAACGTTTTCTAAAACCATGTATCGTAGTCGTTATGCTGCAGAATTTTCGTCTCAAAATGCCTCTCTCTTTTCTAAAAATTATTTTATGTTATAAAGTGAATAATCAATGCTCTTATTTCTACAGGGGTATTCACATATATATCAAAATTTTCTATTTTAAATTCTGGTATTTACATACATGAGACCCGCTCTCCCCTTCCGTGGGTTTTAAAGTGACGTAAAGATCATGTCTTTAAAGCAGTTTTTAAAACATTATGATTATGAAATGAAACCCATTTATTTTATGATATATGGGTTATTTATGAAATTTTTGATGATGATATATGTGTATCACATGATAATAAATGAAAATGTAAGGGTGCGACCTGATAGCGCTCCAATGCATTGGGTAATGATGTAACCACTAGAGATTACAATTTTCACGATATCTTGGTGAATAACCTTGGTAATTTTCAAATGACACCTTGGGGATGGACCTTGGTGATATGTTCATGATTGTATATGTTAAATGATGTAGCCACATCTTAAAGTTATGAAAAATGTTATTATGATATGCCACATGATTTCTTTCTCATGCCTTAAAGTTATTTTTCATGACATAGTTGATGTATCACAAGTTCAAATGTTAAATGTTTCTCTTGTTTCCCTTACTGGGCCTTCTGCTCACCCTTTCTTTTGATGTATGTCCCCAGGTTATGAGATGCAGTAATGAACCTAAGATGAACTTAAGGAGAATCCTTTAAAGTGTTTAAGATGAATGTTTTTTTTTCGTGTAATAAGTTCCTGTTTTCCAAGACACTAAACCTTAAAGATCCTCAGTTTTGTAGAATATAATGAAAAGTTATGTTATAAAAAGGTGGGATGCTATAGTTGGTATCAAAGGATTGTTTATTTATTTGTGGAAATTAGGATATGAAAACTTTAGGAATAATCCTATAGATAAATTTATATATAGGAAATCTTCCTGGTATTTTGGTGAGTATTGAGTAATGGGTTGCCAAGAAAATACATCCCTGTCTGGATACGAGCAGGTGGAGGTGGCTCTGGCACAGATGTACATAGTGGTAAAACCGGAAAACACCACTTTGAGCTAGACTCAAACAGGAACTGGTACACGACAACGGGCCTTGCTTCACTCTTGGTTACGACACTCCCGGGGGATATGCTTTGGTAAATTCATAAGCTTAGTATGAACCAATTTTAAAGGAACAAAGATAAAATAAAATAAAGATTCGCATAATAATATATGATCATTGATAACCTAGATGGGAACCTAGGGGACCACAAGTTAGGGTATACTATTCTTCTACAAGTTATCCTTATATGCTTTAAGTTACTTTTCATGATTATTGGCCAAGTATTCAAGCCCCTAATTGTAATTTCTTTTCATAGTTAATGGCGGTAAATGGAAGAACATGTCCCAACAACCAATGTAATAGGAAATGTGACGATTGCCATATTAATATGACAGAGATGATTAAGGGATTAAAATATGATTATTATTTTGTAAGACGTTCACTATTTTTGGTACCCTATATGATCGAGGTAAATAGATTACTACGGTATTTTCATTGAGGAGTAAGGTTGACTTATATTTTGAAGAATCGATAAATTTAAGGTGGACTTATAGTAATTTAGGTTACTTATGGGAATGATTAACCTGTCTTGGGTAAAATATGTTTAGGTTAGCTACTTTTGTTATAAGATGTTAGGAGTGGTTGATGTTGTTTGGAGATGAACAATGAAGTTTATTTTGGAAGACTATGTTATCAAATCCTTCTTGTATTTGGGTTTCAATCTTAGTTTGGTTTATTTTGAAGAATTTTAAGGACCGTTATTTATGGAATGGTCTATGATGAACTTTGAGTATTACCATGGAACTTTGAAGGTTTAAAAGTAGTTTCCATTCCTATGGGATTCTTTCTTTTTGAAGAGTTGTTTTACCTTAACCTTTCTGTTTTTGGGATAATGTTTAAAGATAGAAGAAATAGATAGTCAATCTTTTGTGGATTATGTGATTCTATAAAAGATGATTATTTTGATTTTGATGAGACCAAGTGTTTTTGAATTCTCATCATTTAGAGAAAAGATTAGTTTTGGTAGAGACTTATTAAAGGATGAAACTCTACTTGAAGGTAGGTATATTTTCTTATGTTTTTGTTCTATATAGTAAATGAATTCCTCAAAATTATGAAAAGGAACGTAAAAAAACGTTGTTGGTTTACGTTTCCTACTAGGTAATCAAAGACCATTTATACACATCATAATTTTGGGATTTTCTTATGGTTAACTTTATCCTAATCATGTTTTATATCACTCTCCCTCAGAACTTGACCCTTTGTTTTCTCCTCCATGTCCATGTTTTTCTACATGGAATCCTAGAGTGGCTTAACTCGGGTGACCTTTGTACTTACCTTTATTTCTTTTAAAGTAATATTTTTACTGACTCCTTTTCCGATGTGGGAATTTCAATGAAATTTCAAAACCCAATTTTAAAAATTGTGAGGACGCAATTTCTTAAGGGGGGAAGATTGTAATGACCTGAAATTTTGAATAAATCTTGTTTCCTAATTTTATGTGTTATTTTATTTTATTTTTACACTCAAAAAAAATGTTTCATTTGATAACATGAGTATAATTAAAATGAGACCGTTGGGTTTTGATTGTTATATGACCATTGGTCAATATGACTGCGGTAAACTAAACGTTTTGATTATTGTCTCTAAATACAAGTAATCTTGGTTAATTATTATAGAAAGAAGATTTGATGGCCTCACCCAGTAGTCTTGGACCGATCGAAGCCCATCTAACAGAACTTGGGAAGGAGGTAGCACCAATGGGCTTTGCTCTGGACCAAACCCAAGCCGAACTTCATTATATGAAGCTAGAACGGAATCGCCTTCACGAGAAGTTCAAACTGATAGAAATTACTACTCGTGCGATGTTGGCCGAGCCTCCCTCAGATTCTCTCACCTTAGCACACCTTACACTTAGGTCCTATGCTGGTGTGATAAGGGGCTATGTAAGGAGACCGTAACTGCCTTGTGTAATCCTTTGTTTTAAATAAAAATTTCTCTTTCTTCTTATGATGAAGTTTATGAATTTTTAAATGACCGGATAAATATAGTATTCATATTTTTGATGAATTTTAGAAAAAGGATATTTTAAAAATGTTTATGTAAACCTTAAATAATTAAAAATGTGTAATGATTTTCAAAAAATGGTCTTCTACAATTATGTTCAGTACGAAATTTGGAGTCTAATAAGATCAACTTAAATTTTGATGAATAGTAAATTATGAATAGTGATTTTATGATTAGGATTAGTAATGTGTCCAAATGGATTAGTAATCTCACTTAAATAAAGTATTAATATAATCTAGGAACCTTGATTAAGTAATGTGATTCAATAAAATGGTTAAATAACGGTTTCATAAATTATTATTCAAGTATTAGTTTTTTCGGGTGAATGGTGTTTTTTAATTAAAAATTAAATTAAAAATATTTAGAAAATTATTTTTATAAAATGGATTTCATTTTTGAACTCAGAGCATCGATATTATGTTAAGGTAATTTTTTGGGTTTTTTCTGAAAAAAATGAATTTTCGGTGAATAGTGTATTTATTTAAAAATTAAATTAAAAATATTTAGAAAATTATTTTTATAAAATGGAGTTCATTTTTGAAACCAGAGCATTGATATTTGGTTAATGTGAAATTTTGGGATTTTTCTAAGAAAGTTGAATTTTCAGTGAATAGTAAAAATGCAGTTTTAGGGTTTCGGTATGTTTAATGACATCATAAATGTGTCATGATGATGCCATGAGATATTTTAAGGGTTGGACGACAAAGGGTGCTGAATTATTGTATTTTGGGCCCCATGTGGCCTAACTTCATGGGAAATATCTTGGGAGAGTACATGGTTTTGAGAAACCCACTTATGAGGTGTCCCTTGGCCATTAATGCCTTGTCCCCTCACTTTCCCTATAAATACCCACCCTTTTCTCCATTATTTTTTACTCCCAACTCTCCCCCAACTAATTTCTGGTCTCCTTACCTCCAAAGGAGTCCTCCCAAGGTGCCCCCAAGCCCTCAAGGTCCCAACCTTTGAGTTTTAAGAGTTACGTTTTAAGGTAAGGGATCTGACCTCTCTCTTTCTTTTCCAGTAAGCTCTTTTGTGTCATTTCTTTTATGCTCCATGATCTTATGTTGAATAATGTTATTTTATATTCATATTAATTCCCTTTTTATGTTCATATTATGAGATAACCCATATTTCACTCATCATTTCATTTTAATAAAGTTTAAGCGGCGCCGTTAGGATGCCGAATTTTTAAGGGGTTCTTTCACCCTTCTCGTTTTCAAGATCTACTTTCATGTCAAGTCTTTCAAGTTCCTTTTTATTATTTTGGGGTATTATATCTATATCTATCATACTGATCATTTATGTTCATATAATGAGAGACCCTATTTGATCTCGTCAATCCATTTTTGGAAGTTTTAAGTGACGCCGTTAGGCTGCCGAATTCTCATAAGAGAAATCTTATTTTTGTCTTCCTTTCAAGTTTTTTGTTTCATATGATATATCTTTAAAATTTCATTACCATGTTCTTAAATACTATATATTCTGTTCCCCTACTGTTTTATGTATCATTTTTGAGTGGGTGACCCATGTCCCCTCTATTTTCAATGTTTTCTAAAACCATGTATCGTAGTCGTTATGCTGCAGAATTTTCGTCTCAAAATGCCTCTCTCTTTTCTAAAAATTAATTTATGTTATAAAGTGAATACTCAATGATATTATTTATACAGGGGTATTCACATATATATCAAAATGTTCTATTTTAAATTCTGGGATTTACATACATGAGACCCTCTCTCCCCTTCCGTGGGTTTTAAAGTGACGTAAAGATCATGTATTTAAAGCAGTTTTTAAAACGTTATGATTATGAAATGAAACCCATTTATTTTATGATATATGGGTTATTTATGAAATGTTTGATGATGATATATGTTTCTCACATGATAATAAATGAAAATTTAAGGGTGCTCCCTGATAGCACTCCAATGCATTGGGTAATGATGTAACCACTAGAGATTACAATTTTCACGATATCTTGGTGAATAACCTTGGTAATTTTCAAATGACACATTGGGGATGGACCTTGGTGATATGTTCATGATTGTATATGTTAAATGATGTAGCCAAATCTTAAAGTTATGAAAAATGTTATTATGATATGCCACATGATTTCTTTCTCATGCCTTAAAGTTCTTTTTCATGACATAGTTGATGTATCTCAACTTCAAATGTTAAATGTTTCTCTTGTTTCCCTTACTGGGCCTTCTGCTCACCCTTTCTTTTGATGTATGTCCCCAGGTTATGAGATGCAGTAATGAAACTAGGATGAACTTAAGGAGAAGCCTTTCAAGTGTTTAAGATGAATGTTTGTTTTTCTTTTTCATGTAATAAGTTCTTGGTTTCCAAGACACTAAACCTTAAAGATCCTCGGTTTTGTAGAATATAATGAAAAGTTATGTTATAAAAAGGTGGGATGATATAATTATGATTCAAAGTTACCAAAGTGGCAAGTTTTTTATGTTACAATCTCATTGTTTATCAGGATTACTCATGATTATACTTCCAATGATGAAATATTATTATATATATCTCAATAAAATAATTTATTTTCTTATCCTATGGTTATTTCTATAGAATACATGTTTTCCCTTCATTTTATTCTTTCTATGTACTCAAGAGTTCAAAATAATTTTTTTAAGAAAAATTGTCTTTATTTCTCTCTTTGGTAAAATACCCTTTTTCTTCCAAAACCATGTTTTCTAAAAATGTTTCCAAAAAATGTTTTTAAAATTATCCTAATAATTTATAAAATATATTTTTAACCATTTTTTCATTATTTTTAAAAAAAATTGAAAGGAATATTCTTTTCTTTTTCCAAAGAAGGCCCATTTTGTTTTTACTAAAAATATTAAAGGAATATTTGTTTTAATGTATATGGCATGAATAGAAGTTTCCCAACGTTCTGGAAATTATTTTATTTGAATATTCCTTTATAATTTTTCATGTTTATTTTCAAATAAATTTATTTTCACATTATTTTATGAATTTTTAATTTTAAAAAGGTGATTTTAAAGAAAGGGTATTTTTCTCAAGAAACGTTCCAAGAGATTTTTCTTTCAAAATAATTTTCCATATAAGATTACATCATTTAATGTTACTTATGATTTACTAAGGATATGATCCAAGGATATAATTCTTGTTATTTATTTGAACGTTTTATGGTTATGATGAAAATATTTTTAAGAAACCCATTTATCTTCAATGGGTTACACCATGATAAAATGCTTATGAAACCCAATTAATTTTCCATGGATTATGATTTGATGAAATGATTAAGAAACATAATTATTTTAATAAGGTTATGTTATGGTAAAATGTCTATAAAACCCATATCATTTCATGGGTTCTAATATGATGAATTTTTTATGATCTTATGGCACACATATGCATGATTTTCATTATATGATGGGTGGGACCTATATCTCCCTCCAATGAATTGGGTAAAGATTGATATATCATGATATAAACAGGACTAGAATGGGGAGTGAACCCAGATTAGTAAGGGACTCTATATACTATGATAATCTTGGGAGTGAACCTTAACTACTATAATGGTTTCAGGAGTGAACCCAATCCACTATGATAGTCTTAGCAATGAACCTTGAACTACTAGGGAAATGATTTTATATGATTATGTTTATGACAAAAATCTATGTCTTATGCTAATTTTATACTCTCATGGTTCGTGTTCTTTGATTTCATTATGATTAATGTCTTATGAACTGCCAAGATTTATTCCAGGACTCAAGTTTATTGTCACAAACTAGCCTAGGTACCCTGGTAACCCGATAACTGAGTCAACCCTAACATGGACCAAAGGCCATTCCCGATCCCCAAGGGTTTGTGACTAGCACCTGGAATCATACAACATGAAAGTGGGAATGAATTTTCCACAAAACAAACCATAAGTAAAAGAATAAATTCAATATGCATATAAAAGAAACTCCACTGGGAGTAAAGTACCAAAATACAACAAAGCATAAAAATACCAAAGTATTATAACCAAAGTACCAAATGGGGAAAAACAGCCTAAGGTCCCTAAAGACACAACTCTCCATGAACAAGGTTCAAAAGCTAGATCCTCCTCCAAGAGATCTTTTCCCCTTACTCTAACCTGAAAGAATAACGTATACAAACACCCGAAGGAAAGAGTATGGTGTGAGCCTAAGCCCAGTAGGATACCACAAAGATTCCATAACAGATGTAAAATATATATTATCCAAATAAAATCTTTAAATTTTAAAAATAATTAGGTTTAGAAATTTAAAATTAATATTTAAACAAAACATGATATGTAGTGTCAAAATGATAGAAAATACTTTTTAAAGCATAGGCTTTACTTTACAAGAGATGGTATATTTCTAAAACAATGGATTAAATAAAATAGTTACATAAAACAGTTTATGTAAATCTAAAAAAGGCATGTGAAGTAGTTTTACAACATTGGAATACATGTATGTCTCATATATAAATAAAGAAGCGAGAAATATATTCATCTACTAAGTAGGTATGATAGTATTAACCATCTATAGGATTCTGCACTCTCTAAGTGATCACAGAAAAATGAGTATAATCATGTACCCCTAACATTGTCCAGAGTCAACTTGTGACCCTCCCATCAGGGATGTGACTCGCCACATGTATGTTTTAGAACGTTTTAATAGCATAGAGTGTATCCAAATAACTCACCAGTTATCTAAGGCTTTCATGTGCTCTTACATGATGGGAAATTTATTTTAAGACTGTTTAAAATATAATTAAATCCTATTCTTCCATTTCAAAATTCCAATTTTCCATTTAAAACCAAAATATTTTTTAATCCAAAACATTCCCTTTTCATAAGATAAAACCACTAGGTTTCTATCAAATCATTTTAATCCATTTTTACAAGTTTGAAATCCATTCAAAACTAATTCCATCCTTTTCAAAATTCATTTTCAACAATTAAATTTGACAATTTAATTAAAATAATTTCTATTAAATCAGTAATTTAAATTCATTAATTTAAATCATCCAATTTCCATAAACACACCACAATTCAATGGAATTGGGGGTTTTCCAAATTTCCATGCAGAAACCATTTCTAAATCTCTTGATTCGCTAGAATTGGGTTTTTATCAATTTAATTGAAAAAAAGTTAGAGCATTTAAATTTAAATCAATAATTGAAATAAATCAATAAATACAAGGTTGATCAATTTAGAAATTTGGGATAGAACCACATATCTCTTCCTAAAACTCAACAATCGCAATAGCACCCATCGATGAGAATGAAGGTGAAGAATACCTCGAAACCAAACCTAGAAGAAAGATACAACACCATGGGGAATAGATCCATAAATTCCAAGATGATCCATTTAAAATACAAGAGAGGAGAAAAAGATAAAAATGAAGAATGAGGGAGAACACTTACTCGGTAATCACACTATAAGAGAAACGATGATCGAATGCAAAATGAATAGATCCAGAAGGGTTGTAAAGATTCAAGATTTCCTAGGAAAGCCTTTGGTCGAGGGAGAAGGAACTGAAGAGGAGGTAAAAAGAATTAACCAGCTACACTTCCTATTTTTAAAAATGTAGTCGGGTTACTACATGACGTGTAATCCCAATACACATCTTGAACCCTTTAATTTTTATAACCACCAAAAAACGCATCTCCTAAACTTAAATCCTAATGCTCTGAATTAAAAACCGATCATTAACTCCTTCATGAAGTGAAATGGAGCCTCACAACATGTACCCATCACAGCATGAATCCATTCATGCCCTGTATGCAGAACCATTACACGATGTTTAATGCTCTGGCAACCTCTATGAAAAAGTTAATTTGAAGGTGAGAATCCAAAAAAATATCTGACTTCACCCTTATAGGTATCCTCCCAATACAAACTCTACCCTACCCCATTAAAGAAAATTAAAAATTAATACAAGGTTTAAGTCATTCCTATTATAATGGTAATGGGATGTTACAACCTCCCAACCATAAAAACTTTCTGACCCCAGAAATCTTATGAAGAAGCCTTTATTCCAAAAAGATGAGGCCCTTACTCTCTCATTAGTGTCTCATGCTCCCGCATCTCGTGATTATCAGAACTATGCTTCTATAGCACAAGAACCAAAGGTATCATCCTCCCATAAAGTACCTTGGTCTCATAATTAACTATCCTGATTGACTGCTCAGTCAAAGATAAATCAGGCTCAATCTCAAGATCACTACAGATCAAAACATGGATGGATCTGATATATACTTTCTCAGCTGCAACACATGAAACACAATATGTATCGACATTATCTATGATGGTATTTCTAAATGGTAAGCAACTTTCCCCACCAGTTCAACAACCTCGAAAGGTCCCACAAAATAAGGAGCAAGCTTCCCTTTCCTCCCAAGCCGCTGATGACCCAACCGGGGTGAAACTTTCAATAACACATTATCACTAACTAAAAACTCCAAGGGTCTACTGTTTCAATCAACATAAGACTTATATTGGCTCTTTTTTTCAACATTCTATGATGAATCAGTTAAATCTTACCTGTCATCTCTTTCACCAAGCTTGGTCCAACCAAGGAACTTTCACCAACCTATGACTAGTACAATAGATATTTACATGGCCAATCATACAAGGCCTCAAAAGGATCCATCTTGATCGCGTACTAGTAACTATTGTTATAATAGAACTCAACTAGCCCGAATTGATCATCCCAAGCCCTGCTAAAGTCAATAACACAAGTGAGAAGCATATCCTCAAGAATATATATATATATATCTATCTGACCATCCAATTACGGATGATAGGCCATGCTCAAATGAACCTAAGACCTAGTGCCTCCTGAAGTCCTCTCCAAAAGTGAGAAGTAAACTAAGGATCTCTATCAAAGACTATAGTAGATGGAACTCCATGAAAATGAACAATCTCTTTCACATAGAGACTTCCCAACTCCTCAACTTTGGTTGTATCACGAATGGGTATAAAGTGATCTGACTTGGTCATTTTTTCAATCACAACCCATATCGCATTATTCTTTATATTTGTAAATGGAAAACCAAACACAAAATCCATAGAGATCTAATCCCACTTCCAAGTAGGGATTGGAAGTGGTTGAAGAAAACCTGAAGGTTTCTAATGCTCGGCCTTAACCAGATTGCATGTATAGCAATGAGAGACAAACTCAACAATATCTTGCCTCATCCCTAACCACCAGAACTTTTTTCCACATATCATAGAACATTTTTATGGTTACTGGGTTCACTTCCGACTAGGAATTATGACAATCCCCCATTATATCCTTTTTTTGCTAACGGAACAACGAAGTGATTTCAATAGCATAGAACACCCTCTTTGGATAACAACCACTGGGAAACTATCTCCTCCACCATAAATAGATTCTCTAATGCTATGGAATTTATCATCAAGATCTAGGTTCTGAATAATAATCTCTAGAATAGAATATGTCAACTAAATGTTGGCTAAAGAAACTTCAGTCCCTTTCTCCTGGACCCCAATATGAAACTATGTAAAGAGATCCATCAAATTCCACTCTTCTAAAGATTATTTCACTACCTAGGCTGGAATTTTTCAGCTCAATGCATCTATAATGACATTCCCTTTCCCAAAGGTATAGGTGATTTCAAAGTATAACATCTACAGGTACTCCACCCAGCGCCTCTGGAGAATATTCAAATCTTTTTGAGAGAAGATATAACTCGGGATTTTGTGGTATGAAAACATGGTAAACCTTTCGTCATAAAGGTAATGTCACCAACTCTTAAGTGTGCGCATCATAGTTGAAAGTTCAAGGTCATGGGTAGGGTAATTCTTCTTGTGTGGCCTAATATAATGAGATCCATAAGCAACTACATGGTCGCCCTGCATAAGAACACAACCCAAGCCCGAACCTAATGCATCACAAAAGACCACATAGCCCTGTATGGCCTCTAGAAGAGTAAAAACTAGCACAGTGGTAAAAATACATTTCATCTCAACAAAATAACTCTTTCATTTATCATCCTAAACAAAATTCACTCCCTTCTGAGTTAGAGTAGTCATCTGAGAAGCCAACTTTGATAAGTCCTTCACGAACCTATTGTAGTATCCAGATAATACCAAGAATCTTTGAATTTTGAAGACATTTAATGGTTACTCCCATTTCATAACAGCCTTTACCTTCTTAGGATATACTGATATAACTTGTTCAGACACCACATGTCCCAATAATTTCACTTCTGGAATCCATAAGTCACATTTTGAGAGCTTTTAATAGAGTCAGTGAATTCTCAACAGACTCATAACTTTTCTCAGATAATGCACATGTTCCTAATAAGATTTGGAGTAAACAAGGATGTAATCGACAAAGACTACCAAAAAAAGTATCAAGATACCCATGGAAAATCTAGTTCATTAAATCCATGAAAACTGTTGGAGCATTTTTCAAGAAAATGGCATAACAAGGTACTCATAATGGTCGTACCTACTCTGAAAGAAAATTTTCGGAATGTAATATTTCTTTATCCTTAACTGATGGTAACCATATCCAAGTTCAATATTTGAAAACTACTTTTCACCTTTCAACTGATCAAACAAATCATCAATCTGTGGTAATGGATACTTGTTCTTTATTGTAACTTGATTGATATTTCAATAATAAACACATAAGTTAATAGAACCATCATCCTTCTTAGCGAAGAGAACCAGCATCACCCAAGGAGACACACTTGAGTTTATAAATCCTTTCTCAAGAAGATCATCCAAATGAGACTTCGGCTCTTTCAGTTCAGATAGATCCATTTGGTAAGAGGGAATAGAGACCAGTTGAGTACTAGGAATTAAGTCAATAGAAAAATCAACCTTTCTTACCAATAGTAGACCAAATAAATATGAAGGAAACACATCAGGAAACTCGATGAAGACTGAAGGGAGATCACTGCTCAAAGATTCTTTCCCTAGATAAAAATAAAACACTGATATCACTTTCCCCAACTCTAGATAATAAGGACCGGCTATGCCCAACCTCGGGTCCCAATCTTCTTGGAAGAAAAGAGATGCACCACTAGGTGTAGTAAAGTATACCCATCAAAGATAACAATCAATCTGGGATTTATTGGTAATGAGCCAATCCATCGAGAATATAACGTCGTGATATTTCATATCAAGAACCGGAAAACTCTAAGATAAATCGGTATCTGATAGAGAGAATACACAAGAAGGGATACAGAGACCCTTCTCTCTCTTCATACCAAGGGGTGTAGTAATATCCATTGCAAAAGATAAAATATCTATAAGAAGATTAAGAATATTAATAATACATGTTGAAATAAAGGAGTGAGATGCATCAATATCAAAAAGAGCAGTCACTAATGATGATTCTTTAGTAATGGTTCCTCTCATAGTCATTGGACCTTTGTCTGCTTCCTCTGAAGACTCTTCCACTACGTGAAGAATCTTCATTTTGGATGTCTATGGTTGGAACCCTTTTGTATGTGAAGTATCTAGTTTCCCCACAGTTTTAGGAGGATATAATGATCTTATCCCACTATAATGAGTAGAGAAATGATAGTAGAATCTCTATAATTTCCCTGAACATCTACAGGAGCTACAGTTCTTGGGTGCCTTAGTACAAACCCTCTTAGAATTCCATGGCTTTCCACACAGATAGAAAGTCAAATAACTTCCTCCTAGCATTGTGGGAGGTCTGGAATGACTCTTCCATCGAGAACCATCATGAGAATCATCACGCTTACATTTTCCTTTGAAGGAACCACCACTACCACTGGGAGAAAAAGTAACTCCCATCAATCCTGACTTGCCTTCCAAGCCCATATCAACCATCATCACCCTATCTATCACATTAGAATAAGTGGGAAGATTCAGAAAGAAAGGTCTGCATGGCTTCCAGCCATGACTCTACAGCCTGTGGTCCTCCTTCTCCCAAGAACGTGGGAGGATTCTACTGCTAAAAAACCCACGTCAAATCTACCATAGTCTAGATAGGAGGCGGTGCCCCCTGAAAGGTCTGCATCATCCTTAGAAAACCTTCCATGAACTACGCATCAGTGCCTGCAACTGGTATGACAGCTGGTGCCAAGGCTGGCCCGACTGGAGGATCGGTAGGAAGTCTCTGATCAACCATATCTGGCATCTGATCACTGCTTGATGACAGACGTACAACCAAAGGACGTCTAGGAGGCATAGCTCTGAAAGATCAAAATCACACCTTAAATAAGAAAAACACGGACGGAGAACACAAGGGAACAAAACGGGAACAGGGGAAGAAAAACACACATGTTTACAAAACACGACTACACGACGTGTATAAAAACTACATAGGGTTTTCACTGAAACCATAGACATGGGTGTGTGATTCTGCCACCCCTGATCGTGTAAAACTCCCGACTACACGGCGTGTTGTCCCCACACATGGCTTGTACTTGAAATTTACTCCCCTGCCCGAGTCTCTTTACACAGCTAACCCACACGGTCTTCTTAGTTAGAGACTACACGGCATGTTCCCTGTGGACATGGCGTGTAGTAGAAAAGGTGTCAATGACCTGTGTTGTTAGTTACACGGCCGAGTGAACGGCTGACCCTTACACAGCGTCTTCCAAACAAACACGGCGTGTATCAGAGGCGAGAACATCATCCCGTGTTGTTCGTGACACGGCTGGGTACTGAGGATAAGAATACATGGTGTGTTCATAAAACACACGGTGTGTATGACACGATCTTCCCCGACCCGTGTTGTTAGTGACACAGCAGGGTACACGGCTCACAACTACACGGTGTGTACCTACTGTACACGGCGTGTTCTTGAATCTACTTTCACAACACCGTGTTTCTTCTCACACGGTCACTGAAACGGCCTGAAAACTACACGGCATGTATCCAAAAAGTACACGCCGTGTATTCTCGTTTTTTCTGGGAAGTAGCTCAGAAACTGCACAGAATCCCAGAAACACTGAAAACAAGGCAAAGAGGTGCCAAATTCTGATTCGTGAGGGCCCATACTCCCCGCGAATCAAAGCATGGCATCTCCTACAGTCATATACAAGAGAAAATAGGATTATGATCCACCAATTCCCAATCCTAGAGGGCCCATAACACTTGAAGAATCAAAATTTTGTGTTCATTTAAGCAAAGCAGGAAACAGTCAATCCTTTAACAAGGCAGCAAAGATTCTATCAAGAATCTATCACAACAGCATGCATAATCTACACAAAGTCTATCACAACAGCATGAAATCGCTAATGCACCCTATATGGCATGGAAAGAATGCATGGCATGTGATTTCTACAAGTGCTATATGATTAATGAGATGGCATACCCACATCTCATTGGGTTGCGACAGAAATAGAACCGCAATCGTCAAGAAAATAACAACACAAAACATGTGAATCACTCTAGGTGAAATCATACCAACCGTAAAATCTCAAAACCATCAAACTGAAATTAACGAGGTAGTATGGCTTTTCCCTGTACACGGGTTAGCTACTCCTAAGCATAGCTTAATACCAAGTACCGAATTCGTCCAATCTCTGGCTAAAGTCTCCAAACAGTAAATCAAGAGAAAAGAACTCCTCTGATACCACTTTGTAACGACCCGAATCCAGAGCCCCTCCACTGGTGCCCCGTATCCGGTTCTCCACATGACCTCAAGCATGTTTCCCCAAATTCTAGAGGCTACCGACTAGCATAGAGGGCCTTGGTGAGTTGGTGGGGAAACTATACCCTCATTCGGTAAGGTATACAGCAGAAGAACAACCAGACACAATAACGGAAACTATAAACAGAATACAACAACTGAACTGAACAGTGGAAGTAATGTAGAAATAATGATGATCCAACATGGTACATACATCTATGGAAAGCAGTAAAAATAACCAACATGCTGAAGTACAACTGAAAAACAAAGTGAAAAGAAAACAAAGTAAACTCCTCAGCATCGCAAGCCTAAGCTCTCTCCCTTTCTCTCCAGCTCCAAGCAATCATGTACCGGAAGTCGAAGGGCATTTGACCTTATCTATTCCTGCAACAACAAAGTCTGCTTGGGCCCAAAAACATGGCCCAAATAGGGTGTGAGATACAATCCCAGTAGGCAATCACCCAAAGATCTATGCCTAACAGTCAATGAATACAAGTCAAGTAAAAGTGCAGGAAGCAGTAAACAGAAAATCACACAGCAGCTACAATCCACAATTCTAGCATACAAGTACGCAAGTAACAACAGCAACAAGAAGAAAACAGGTAACCCTCTAGGTATCTCTCATAGCCTAACCCCTATGGTTCAACCTACAAGTACTAGAAACCCTCTAGGAGGCATACATAGTCTCACCCCTCTAGTTCAGCTAAGAATAGACTCTCTGAGGAAGCACTCACTATCAATTCCCCCTATAGTCTCGTATCGTGCTAAAGGCTCTCTAGGGAAGCACTCAACGTCTCATTCCCCCTGTGGCCCGCGTTGAGAAACTACAGACTCTCTAAGGAAGCACTCATTCTCAATTCCCCATGTGGTCTCGCATCGTATTAAAAGACACTCTAGAGAAGCTCTTACATCTATTCTCCCTGTGGGATACTACATTAGGTTATCACAGTCCTATGTAAAATAAACATGATCAGCGCGTGTGAAATGTCCAAGTGAACCTCAAGAACTACTTTTCTATCAATCTAAGACTCAACAACATAACATAGCAATAGTTCCACTATCCTACAACTAGGCATGGCAACTGGAAAAACGCCAAACAAGAAAAACAAGCATGGAAACATCCAAAGTACAGTAAAAACTACCATATACACAGGATAATACATCTACTCAAGCAATCAAGAAAATCAGGAAAACAACAGGGGAAAACAGGAAACACGCAATACCCCGTTCAAGGGTATTGGTGGAATTTGTACAAAATACTCATCGACTTTCAACAGAAAGGCACAAACCACCTACCTTGATGCTATGGAAATGATATACTTGAACCAAGATGACTGATTCTCCCTAGAACATCATAGATATAAGAAAATACACAAAACTCTCAACCCACGACAACTTGAAAATGAGAAGGAACCATGGAACAAGGCTAAAGTAGAAGAAAGAGCTCACCGAGGCAATCCCAACGCAATCGACGGCAGTTGGAACGGAGATCGGAAGGAGGCACAGTGGCTCGGAGAAGATTCACAGTCGTACGGTCGCTCTTGGACAAAGAAGCTAGAGAAGAAGGCGGTTTCCTCGATTAGGCACGACCCTGGTCTGTTTAATGAAAAAAATAAAAGTACACGACGTGTACTTTTAGAGTACACGGCGTGTACTAGGTTTTTTCCGTACTCCGCCAAAATCGGCCTCCACGTCACCCCTACACACTGTGTGTGTGGCCCGGACATGGCCAGCACACGGCTTCGAGCGGGAAAAGAGTACATGACGTATACCCAGAAAGTACACGGCATGTACTTCAAAAATTTCTAGAAACTATATTTTTCTTAAAAATCCAGAAAAAAGAAAAGCGTACCAGAAATGAAGATCTGGGTTCTTACAAACTTACCTCCTTAAAGAAATTCGTCCCCAAATTTCCCTAGCGAGGCACAGAAGAAGAAACCCCGAACAGCTTCGGCCACTGCGATCGCACATCGGCCTCCCTCTCCTAGGTCTCGTCCTGTACTCGCCCATGCTGCCATAGCACCCATACAAGAGGGACAGACCGCCCACGGAGAACCTTCGTACTGCGATCGACAATCTGGATAGGATGCTCCTTGAACGATGCATCCGCTTCGAGCACAACATCCTCAGGCTGAAAGACATGATACGGGTCTGAAAATTAACGTCGGATCTGAGAGATGTGGAAGACGTCATGCATAGCCCGGTACCTCTGAGGTAGTTGCAACCGATAGGCAACCAGAACAACTCTCTCCAATACCTCAAATGGTCCGACATACCGCGGTGAGAGCTTACCCTGTCTCTGAATCCTCTTGTGTCCCAACCTCGGTGCGACATGCAGGAAAACCTGATCCCCGGCCTTGAACTCCAGATGTCGTCTCCGCTGATCAGCATAAGATTTCTGCCGAGACTGTGTTGTAGCTATCCTCTTCTGAATTAACTCTATCTACTCCAAAGTCTCCTGAACAAGACGAGGTCCCATAAAAACTGCCTCTCCTACCTCCAGCCAGCATAAGTGTGATCGGCATGGCCTACCGTACAAGGCATCGTAAGGTGCCATATGAATGGTTGCCTGAAAACTGTTGTTGTAAGCAAACTCTACCAGAGGGATATGCTTCTCCCAAGAATCGCCAAAGTCCAGGATGCAAGCTATGAGCATATCCTCTGGCACCTGGATTGTGCGCTCGGACTGGCCATCAGTATGGGGATGGTATGTCGTACTCAAAAGTACCTGTGTACCCAAAGACTTCTGAAGTCCTTGCCAGAACTGAGAAGTAAAGTGTGCATCCCTATATGAAATAATAGAGCGTGGAACTCCATGCAGACGAACGATCTCTCTGATGTAAAGTCGTCCCAGATCATCAACATTGAAGGTCTCCTTGATCGGCAAGAAGTGAGCAACCTTCGTGAGCCTGTTGACAACAACCCAAATAGCATCATTCTCTAGAGGTGACCTAGGCAACCCGGTCATGAATTCCATCGCAACATCGTTCCACTTACACTCCGGAATGGGTAACTGCTGTAAAAGTCATGCTGGTCGCTGGTGCTCTGCCTTCACCTGCTGACAAGTAGAACACCGCATGACGAAACTAGCAACATCCTTCTTCATACCTGGCCACTAGTACTAGCGATGAAGATCCTGATACATCTTGGTGATGCCAGGATGAACTGCCCAAACTGAGGAATGAAAATCTCGCATCAGCTCCTTGAGTATGTCTTCCGCCACCCATACACGTCCCTAGAAACGCAAGATCTCATCCTCGCCCACTGTCCATCCAGGAAGAGGGTCCTCTCCTGACACACTCTCCTGCAGGACTAAGCCTTCTAAGTCTAATAGCTGCCTCATCTGTACTCGATCAAGTAATGTAGAGGTAATAGCAACAGAAGATAGAAAAGTCTGTCCCTGTCTATCATGCACCTCTAGATGCATCTCAGAGAACAGAGCCATAAGATATCACTCACTACTGGCCTCATGAACTTCCTGAATCTGAGTTCTCCTACTCAAAGCATCTGCCACTGCCTTGCCCTTTCCTGGCATATAGGCAAGCTCAAAATCAAAAGACTGAAGACACTCGACCCACCTGCACTGTCTCAGATTCATATCACACTGAGTGAAGATATACTTGAGACTCTTGTGGTTGGTAAAGACCACAAAGTGATCTCCCAGAAGATAGTGTCTCCAACAGCGTAAGGCATGAACAACAGCTGCCAACTCCAGATCGTGCGTAGGGTAGTTCCTCTCATGTGGCCTCAACTTTTGAGACCCGTACGCAATGACTCCCTCTCCCTGTATAAGCACAGCTCCTAGCCCGATACCTGAAGCATCACAATAAATAGTGTAGATCTTGCCTGGCTCTGGAAAGACTAGTATCAGTGATGACGTCAACCTTCCCTTCAGCTCCTAAAAGGCTGACTCACAAGAATCTGACCATAAGAACTTCACCCCCTTCTTAGTCAGACCTGTCAAAGGTGCTGCTAGGCGTGAGAAGTCCTGAATGAAGTATCTGTAGTATCCAGCCAGCCCTAGAAAACACCGTACCTCAAAAACGTTCTTCGGCTGCTCCCAGGAGACTACAGCTCTCACTTTATCTGGGTCCACAGATACTCCTACCTCTGAGATGACGTGACCCAAGAAGTGAATCTGTTCCATCCAAAAGTGTCACTTTGAAAGTTTAGCATAAATTCGATGCTCTCTCAGTGTACTCAGAACGATCTCAAGATGTGTGGCATGGTTTTGTCGTGTGTGAGAGTACACCAAGATATCATCCACAAAGACCATGACGAAGGAGTCCAAGTAAGGATGGAACACTCAGTTCATCAGTGCCATGAAAACTGTAGGTGCATTCGTGAGACCGAACGGCATGACTGTATACTCGTATAGACCATACTTTCTCCTAAAGGCTGTCAGAGGTATATCTTATGGTCTAACGTGCAACTGATGATAACCGGACCTCAAGTCGATATTTGAGAACACCTGGGCTCCTCGAAGTTGATCAAAGAGGTCATCGATCCTCGGCAAGGGATATCATTTCTTGACCATCAACTGGTTCAGCTTCCGATAATCCACACAAAGCCGAAGGGTACCGTCTCCCTTTTTCACAAACAGGACAGGCAAACCCCAAGGAGAAGTACTGGGTTGGATGAAACCCTTTTCCTGCAACTCCTCCAACTACTTCTTGAGCTCCTGCAACTCAGGTGTAGCCATCCTATAAGGAGGAATGGACACCGGTGCCGCTCCTGGAATGAGCTCAATCGAGAAGTCTACCTCACGCTCCAGAGGTAAACCTGAAAAGTCCTCTGGAAAGACATCTCAGAAATGATCTACCACTAGAGGAAAGTCCAACTGTGAAGTCCCCTGATCATACAGATAAAGACTAGCAATCTGGGCTGTCAACCTTCCTATCCCATGATGCTCGAGTCCTGCTCGACTCGCCTGAACATCCCATTAGCCTCTATAAAGAAAAGATTCACCCTATGGTGAAACAAAACTCACTCTATGGCGATAACAGTCAACGAATGCCTGGAAGGGAACCAACCAGTCCATCCCGAGGATGACATCATAGCCTGTCATCTCTAGGACATAGAGATCCCATGAAAAAATGATACCCTGCAACCTCGAGAGGGCACTCTATACACTGGCGTACACTAGATGTCCTCGTCCCCAAAGGTTTGTCTAGTGTCAACGAGTCGGCATAAGAAAAGACACAGAGCCCAATGCTCTCCACAGCAGCAACAGAGATAAAACTATGTGTAGGACCAGTATCGAAAAGAGATGAAGATAAAACTGAGGCTACTAAAATCGTACCTCAAACTATAGAAGGTTCGGGATCATGCTCCTGATAGGTCTTCTCCACGGCAAAAGATTGGCCTGCACCATAGCCCTGCGCCCCTAGATGACCACTCTGAGCTGATCCACCTTGCTGGTGTCGAGGGACTGGTGGCTGAACGCCACTTCCTCGACCTCCACCTCGACCCAAATGGCTGGAAGAACTCTAGTTCCCCGACTGGTGAGAAACTGGTGGGGCTGCTCCTGAACGAGGAGTCATGGAAGAACCTCGGTAACCAGCTGCTGGTGAGAAAACCTGGTAGAAACATTGAAGGTGACCCATCTTTCTACAAGATCGGCACTCCATGGGGTATCTCTGGCACTTCGTCCTCATGTGCCCGGACCGGCCACACTGGTAGCACACCACCTGGCTACCTGATGATGCATCTCACTTCCTTGGATCACCGCGCGTAGACTCCCTATGGTGCTTCTTGCTATCATCTAGAGGAAAGCTAGCTCTGGAAGTAGAACCGCCCTGACTCGCAGCTCCGGAGTCTCTTAGATTGCACTCTGCAATCAGTGCCTGATTGGAAATGGAAGTGATGGAAGTCAACTGGAAGATATTCACCTGCGAGCGGATCTCCCGCCTGAGACCATCCTTGAACTTCCTTGCCAAGAACACCCCACTCCAATCCCAGAGGGGTGTGAAATGTTGCAGCTCAGTGAAATGAGAGGAATACTCCATGACAGAAAGAGTAAACTGCTCTAAGCTCATGAAATCCCGGGCTCAGTCGGCTCTCAGGGTCTCCGGGTAGAAGTATTCATAAAAGACACGTTGAAACTCCTCCCAACCCATAACCTGCTGGTGACCCGCCTGTGAGATCACATCCCACCACCTCTTGGCAGATTCTCGAAGCATGTAGGTGGCGAGCTTGACCCACCTCTCCGGAGGTGTCTCCAGATGCTCAAAGATAGTCAGCATGGATTTCAGCCATGACTTTGCAGCCTATGGTCCTCCTTCTCCCGAGAATGTGGGAGGATGTTGCTGCTGGAAAACCCGCATCAACTCTGCCATAGTCGAGGCAGGAGGCAGTGCTCCCTAAAAGGTTTGCATCATCCTCAAAAAACCTTCCCTGAACTGCACATCAGTGCCTGCAACTGGTATGACAGCCGGTGCCAAGGCTGGCCCAACTTGAGGATCGGCAGGAAGTCTCTGATCAGCCATATCTGGCATCTGATCACTGCCTGATGAAAGACGTACAACCGGAGGACGTCTAGGAGGCATAGCTCTGAAATATCAAAAGCACACCTTAGATCAGAAAAACAAGGATGGAGAACACAAGGGAACAAAATGGGAATAGGTGAATAAAAACACACATGTTTACAAAACACGACTACATGGCGTGTATAAAAACTACACAGCGTGTTCACTGAAACCATAGACATGGGTGTGTGATTCTGCCACCCCTGATCATGTAAAACTTCCGACTACATGGCGTGTTGTCCCCACACACAGCGTGTACTTGAACTCTACTCCCCTGCCCGAGTCTCTTTACATGGCTAACCCACACGGTCTTCTTAGTCAGAGACTACACGGCGTGTTCCCTGTGGACACAGCGTGTAGTAGACAAGGTGTCAATGACCTGTGTTGTTAGTTACACGGCCGAGTACATGGCTGACCCTTACACGGCGTGTTCCGAACAAACACGGCGTGTATCGGAGGCGAGAACATCGTCCCGTGTTGTTCGTGACATGGTCGGGTACTGAGGATAATGATACACGGCGTGTTCATTAAACACATGGCGTGTATGACACGAGCTTCCCGGACCCGTGTTGTTAGTGACACGGCCGAGTACACGGCTCACTACTACACGCTGTGTACCTACCGTACACGGCGTGTTCCTGAAGCTACTTTCACAACACCGTGTTTCTGCTCACACGATCACTAACACGGCCTGAAAACTACACGGTGTGTATCCAAAAAGTACACGCCGTGTATTCTGGGTTTTTCTGGGCAGTAGCTCAGAAACTGCACAGAATGACAGAAACACTGAAAACAAGGCAAAGAGGTTCCAAATTCCGATCCGTGAGGGCCCATACTCCCCGCGAATCAAAGCTTGGAATCTCCTACAGTCATATACAAGAGAAAACAGGATTATGATCCACCAATTTCTGATTCAGGAGGGCCCATAACACCTAAAGAATCAAAATTTGGCATTCATTTAAGCAAAGTAGGAAACAATCAATCCTCTAACAAGGCAGCATAGATTCTATCAAGCATCTATCACAACAGCATGCATAATCTACACAAAGTCTATCACAACAGCATGCAATCACTAATGCACCCTAGATGGCATGGAAAGAATGCATGGCATGTAATTTCTAAAAGTGCCTATATGATGCATGAGATGGTATACCCTCATCTCACTGGGTTGCGACAGAAATAGAACCGCAATCATCAAGAAAATAACAACACAAAACATGTAAATCACTCTAGGTGAAATCATATCAACCGTAAAATCTCAAAACCAGCAAACTGAAATTAACGAGGTAGTATGGATTTTTCCTGTACACGGGTTAGCTACTCCTAAGCACAGCTTAATACCAAGTACCGAATTCATCTTATCCCTGGCTAAAGTCTCCAAACAGTAAATCAAGAGAAAAGAACTCCTCTGATACCACTTTGTAACGACCCGAATCCGGAGCCCCTCCACTGGTGCCCCGTACCCGGTTCGCCACATGACCTCAAGTGCGTTTACCCAAACGCCAGAGGCTGCCGACTAGCAGTGAGGGCCTTAGTGAGTCAGTGGGGAAACTATGCCCTCATTCAGTAAGTTATACAGCGGAAGAACAACTAGACACAATAACGGAAATTTTAAACAGCATACAAAAACTGAACTGAACAATGGAAGTAATGTAGAAATAATGATGATGCAACATGGTACATACATCTATGGAAAGCAGTAAACAAACCAACATTCTGAAGTACAACTGAAAAACAAAGTGCAAAGAAAACAAAGTAAACTCCTCAGCAGCGCAAGCCTAAGCTCTATCCCTTGCTCTCCAGCTCCAAGCAATCACGTACCGGAAGTCGAAGGGCGCTTGCCCTTATCTATTTCTGCAACAACAAAGTCTTCTTGGGCCCAAAAGCATGGCCCAAACAGGGTGTGAGATATAATCCCAGTAGGCAATCACCCAAAGATCTGTGCCTAACAGTCAATGAATACAAGGCAAGTAAAAGTGCAGGAAGCAGTAAACATAAAATCACACAACAACTACAATCCACAATTCTAGCATACAAGTACGCAAGTAACAACAACAAGAAGAAGAAAGCAGGTAACCCTCTGGTTAGCTCTCACAGCCTAACCCCTATGGTTCAACCTACAAGTACTAGAAACCCTCTAGGAGGCACATACAGTCTCACCCCTCTGGTTCAGCTAAGAATAGACTCTCTGAGGAAGCACTCACCGTCAATTCCCCCTATAGTCTCGTATCGTGATAAAGGCTCTATGGGGAAGCACTCAACATCTCATTCCCCCTATGGCCCATGTCGAGGAACTACAGACTCTCTGAGGAAGCACTCATCGTCAATTCCCCCTGTGGTCTCGCATCGTATTAAAAGACACTCTGGAGAAGCCCTTACCTCTATTCTTCATGTGGTCGACTACACTAGGTTCTCACAGTCCTGTGTGAAATAAACATGCTCAGCGCACGTGCAACATCCAAGTGAACCTCAAGAACTACTTGGCTATCAATCTAAGGCTCAACAGCATAACATAGCAACAGTTCCACTATCCTACAACTAGGCATGGAAACCGTCAAAACTCCAAACAAGCAAAACAATCATGGAAACATCCAAAGTACAATAAAAACTACCATATACACAGGCGAATACATCTACTCAAGCAATCAAGCAATGCAGGCAAACAACAGCGGAAAAATAGGAAACACGCAATAACCCGTTCAAGGGTATTGGTGGAATTTTCACAAAATACTCATCAACTTTCTACAGAAAGGCACAAACCACCTACCCTGATTCTAGGGAAATGATATACTTGAACCACGATGACTAATTCTCCCTAGAACGTCGTAGATCTGAGAAAACGCACAAAACACTCAACCCAGGACAACTTGAAAACGAGAAGGAACCATGGAACAAGGATAAAGAAGAAGAAAGAGCTCACTGAGGTGATCCCAATGCAATCGACAGAAGCTGGAACGGAGATCGGATGGAGGCACAGCGGCTTGAAGAAGATTCACGGTCGTACGGTCGCTCTCAGACGAAGAAGCTAGAGAAGAAGACGTTTTCCTCGATTAGGCGCGACCCCGGACCATTTAATGAAAAAAAATAAAAGTACATGGTGTGTAATTTTAGAGTACACGGCGTGTACTAGGTTTTTTCCGTACTCTACCAAAATCGGCCTCCACGTCACCCCTACACATCATGTGTGTGGTCCGAACACAGCCAAAACACTGCTTCGAGCAGGAAAAGAGTACACGACGTGTACTCAGAAAGTACACGGCGTGTACTTCAAAAATTTCCAGAAACTCCATTTTTCTTAAAAATCCAAAAAAAAAGAAAAGTGTACCTAAAACGAAGATCTGGGTTCTTAAAATATGATCTCACTGTTTCATATGTTTCCTTACCTCAGGTTATGATTAAAGGTATTATGTATGATAATTATGAAGAACTTAGTGGGAGATGACATATCTCAATTATGAACCAATTATTTATGTTTCCAAGTTTCTAAAGGCATTATACATTTAAAATCCTTAATCATGTGTTTATTTAATGTAATGAACATTCATCTAAAAAGATTTAATATCTATTTATGATAGGTTTGGATCTTTATAGAGGAAATTATTCTTGATATTAGATTATTGGGTCTCAATATCCAACATTTTTCTGTTGAGATAGTATACATTGTTCTCCTTTCCCGTATTATTTTTATGAGCAAAGAGAGTACCAAGTGATCACTATAGGGTTTCCAAATTGAGGAAGAGTGGCTTACCGTCTACTAGAATCATCAAAACTGGTGTGTGAAGAAGTAAATATTGAGGTCCCTAAAGGACATATATCAATCTTCATCCCACTATTAGGTAACTCATTTCTTCATCAAGATTGTATAGGGAAAATATTTATTGGTGTGGTTGGGAATGAAATTACTAATACAGTTAAGATTTCACTTGAATCATCTTAAATATTTAAGCTTTATAGGGGGAATATTTAGTATCACTTTTTTCTTCTCAAGTTCGAATTCGATGCCACAATGATGTACCAAAAATCCAAGGAATTTCTCCAATGTTTCCCTGAAAGTGAATATAAACATGTGATCCTTAATCAACCCATAATTATGATTTTAATATCAAGGATTTAATTTCATTACATTCCCATTATATTTTAGGTTTAGAGTTTTATATAATGAATAAAAACTCTTATATGAAAAACCCTTACAAAAAAAGTGGACACTTCCACTTAATAACAATTTTTTCACAAAAACAGGATTCTTAAATTTAAACTCCCTTTTTATTTAAAGAAACTTTTTATTCAATCAAGATGTGTCACCATTGACCTCACAATAATCCCTACACATCCTTAATCACTATAAAAATAATTTAAAAACTTGGGATAATAAAAAAAATTAGTAAGGGATATAAAAATAAAAAGAACCCATTTTTTCATTTAAAAAAAATATAAAAACTATAAGATATTTTTACCTTGTATATAATAAAATTTGAACTAAAATATCTGGTAACTTACTAATAGATTTATATTTATTACCCAAAGTTTTTCATAAAACTTTTTATAAGAAATAATAAATAAAAAATAATAAAAAATATAGTTTCTTAGAAAACATGGAAACCCATGAAAAAAAATTTCTTAAAAAACATTCCTTTCACCCTTAAAATGTTCCATAAACTTTATTAAAATATAATATTATTTTCTTACCTTGTGAAATCAAAATATTTCCATAAAAATTATTTTTAAAGAATGAAAAAATCATGTAGGTACCTTTGAGAAAATATCCTTATATCCAACCTTATAAGAACCCTTACAATAGAATCATCTAGCTGTATAATTCTCATGTATTCTAGGAGTAACCTATCACCAATAAAATTTATCACTTTACCCATTACTTTGGAAATCTATATCGTACTCACCCATCATCAGAGCTATATAGGGCTCACCTTTCATTCATATAAATTTTAAAAGAATAATAGCATGAATAAAATACTTATAAATTTCAATTTAACCATAAAATTCATTTCAATTTTCATTTAATCTCATAAGAAATAACACTTTTAGTTATCTCATATAAATGATAATAAATTATCATTTCTTTGAAAAAAAATTTAAAAAATAAAAATTTCCAGAATATTGAGAAAAAAATTCTTTAAAAATAAGCATATAAAATTTTAATAGAATCTTAAAAGGAAAGAAATTTAATTATGGTGGTAAAATTCATTCATTTAATAATCATTTAAAAAATTATTCTTTTTACACTTTGGAAAAGAAATCCAAAAATGGCTCGTACAAAAAACATTGAAAAGATTCCTTTTTAAAACTTTATAATGAAATAAATAAATAGTCTAAAATTAGCTTTAAAATAATTTTAATAATAAATAATAAAATTATTGAAACATGTAAAATAACCTTTACATGGAAGAAAAATAGTTGTAAGGTATACTTTAAAACAATATTTTTAAAAGAAATCCCTTTAACACTTTGATCACATTTGAATCAAAGGATCATTGAAGGAGAGAACACTAAAAGGATTTTTAAACCACATTAATTTTAGTAAATAAATTATAAAATACATCCATATGGAATTATATATACCATAAAAAATAAAACATGTGGTGAACATAGCATTAGTCACAATAAAAGGAAATTGAGATGAGAAATCCCTCACCTTAAGTCTCATCAAGTTTCATGGGTTATATAAATACTGAATAAAAAAATTATCTTATAATTTATTAAGAACCTTTTTTATATTTATTAAATTATAATTATTTCTTATCTTACCATTTTTTTTTAGTTACTAAATTGGTTAAGTTCATGTCGGGCGTTTTGAGGACGTTCAATTCATAAGTATAAAATGAATTTGGTAGGTTGGATAAGGTCAAAGGGATCATGGTTATATGATATATAGAATATTAATAATGTAATAATGATAATTTTTACACCATAAATATAATTTTATAACCAGACATGAAAGGGGAATATGAAGAATTAATCGCATCACTTCATGGAGGTGGTAGTCTACAAGTATGCACGAGTGATGTTATCATTTTCCAATGGATGGAAGGGTAAGAAGGTAAGTAATATAATAACTTTATAAAATCATAATTATTTAATAAATATAATATATATTTATTTGATTCATAATTTCAACCATCCATATGAGCTAGTTAAGAAAAAACACTTCTCTTTATAGAGTCGGTAGTCAACACGAACGCACGCGCGATGTTTTCATTTCTCATTGGATGGAAAATGAGATGAAAAGGGGGTTTTCTATCAATATTATAAAATTTTATTATATTTAAGATACTAATTTTATTATATAAATATGGTTAAATAATATTTTAAGGAGTTTGAAGAAGAAATAAACTTGAAAATACTCAGTTAAGAGTTATACCTCTTTATTGAAAACCTCCTTTATCTTACACCTTAATCCTTTTAGGTTTGGTCCTTTGGTGATACCAAGGCCTCTATAAAGTGTAGAGGGGTGTTGGGAAGGTATTTGGGTAATTATTTCTCAAGATAAATAGATCCAAAGGTGTAAGTGATGATAGCATGTTCCCTTTTATAAGAGAGGGGAGTGGCACTCTTCTAATTATTCAAAGTTTCAAAACAATATAGTCTTATTCATGGGAAATTGGAACTTAAATAATTAAAATTAAAATATAATTTGATAAGGATAGAAATATTCTAATCCAATTATAATTAAGATAATATTTTGTGACCTTATCACATAGTTTTAACCATTATTACCCTTTTACTGTGGCGACAATATTTTTACTAAGGTTACTATTCATAAAGATAAAAAATTAAATTGAATTAATTAAAAAAATTGAACCTCCTGATTCCAAAAATTAAATCCATTTTTTAAGATTAATTCTATAGAATTAGAAGGAATTAATTTTAATATAAGAATAAAAAATGTAACAAAAAACATTTTTTCCAAAAAAATGTGTTTTTAAGCCTAGAAATGAACTTATACAAGAATCAAATATAATAATGAATAATATTGTATTAATTAGATTATGTTAAATAAAATAGATTTTATTTTACTTTAAAACCAAGTACAAAATATAATGGAACTTTTAAATTACTTAATTTAAATAAAAGAAATGAAAGTTTTGTAAAAATATGTATTTTTCACTATTCATCCAAAAATCATCCTTTTCAGAAAAGCCCAAAATTTTATATTAATATTATTTTAAAATGATGATTTCAAAAATGTTTTCCGTTTTATCAAATAAAATTTCTAAAATTTTAACAAATTAATTGTAATATCTGCACACAAAATCCAATAAAAACCATTTTTGAAGAAAATGTATTTCTAAAGCATAAAATGACTTTATTATCATCACTTTCCCAATAAAAAACAATTAAAATGAATGTTAATACATTTTATTGGATATATAATCTAATAATTTTTTTATAATAATTTATTAAATATTTATTATTTTAATCTATTAATATAAGAATACATTGCACACATAAAAAAAATTTAGGAAAAATATCTATTTTTCCATCAAATGATTTTATATTCATTTCTAAACAATTGATAATAAATGTATGATTAATTATTTATTTTATTATAGAAAAAAAATTCTAAATATGTTTCATAATGTGGTTACTCAGGTTCATACCCTTTAATCTAATGGCTAGGTTAAAAGAGTCATATTTAAATAATAATGTTTCTATAGTATATCGTGGTTCATTTAAGCTTGGAGTTGTGTGTGGTACATAAAATAGAACATAGTATTTATTTAAAAAAAATATAAACTAAAATCTTATAATGTTACATTATACCCCCTTAAATAATTGTCCTCATAATTTTATCTTGTGTCTGATAATAAGTGTTTAAAAAAATAACATCGATTCCAAGGAGTGGAAGATAAAACATAGGATCATGAAAGAAAAAACCATTTTAATATTTAAAAATACCTTTTTTGAAAACCCATATCATAAAAAGGGATAATAAAACATAATTATAAAAATAGGAAAATGGAAATATGAAGGTCACCTAGAATAACACATAATCAGGTTCCCAAATAAGGAGAACATTGTCAAGAAGTGAAAATATGGACATAGAAGAGAATTCACCACTAAGATGATAGAAATTATTCTCAATAATGTTATAATTTTAAGAAAAATAAGTTAATCAAGGAAGAATATTTAAATTAAAATTTCATTTTTCCTAAAGACATAAGATACCATTAATTCATCGGAAATTGTTGTAAAAGGAAAACATTTTCATTTTAAGATATTTTAATAGAGCTTAAGGGGGTATTTTACCATCATGACAGAGAATACAAGAATATATGTTATGAACCAACCTGATTCGTCCCTCTATTGGATACTTGATCTGGTCTATGAAAAAGACCAAAGGGTGTTCCAAATACCCATGAGCTGAAAAAAGTTCTTGGGATATGAGGAAACACCACTTGGGAATGATTTCACACAAGACATAATTGAAAAAAGAAACATAAAAAATTAAATAAAATTCCAGCATGACCCATACATACATTGGACAACCATGCCACTGTAAAATAAATAGAAAAAAATAAACTAGTATCAAACTAGGAAAGAGGCAAATATCAATGAGAACCAAAAACCTCCCTCACCACCTCAGTCTCTCTTTCCTGCAAGGAAAATACACCCACCATATTCATATCACCATCCACTAGAATATCACTAAACCTCTAACCATATAAAGTAATAAAATTCTACGTTTCCAATACAATAAAAGAAACAAAAATAAAACTAAACTAAAAACAAAACTCACTCCTTATGACTATACAAGTTATTGCCTGAAGAAATAACAACAACACCCCATAATAGAGAATAGATATGTCGATACCTACATCTAAATATTATAATGTAAGCTTGAGAACCAAGATGCTCGGTAGGGATGCCAAAAGAGAAACCAAGCCCTATGATTAACCTTTAAAGAGAAACCCATTTAAATCTAGTTTGAAAATATAGATATATAAAATAAAGTTTTTCTTCCTTTTTAAAACAAGTAGCAAGATGATACTTCTAGAAATCTATTTTCCCTTTTTAATTTCAAAACATTATTTAGATAAAGATTGGATTTCTAATAAACAGTTTAAAAATTAAATATGTGGTACTATAAGAGTTTTTTTAGAAAAACATAGTAGTGGAAACCATTTCATAAAAGTACCACAAGATATATGAAAATAGTGTATATGTGAAATGGGTGTCATGGGATCCTATTATCTAGTCGAGATGTTCTAGGATAGATCCATAAACATTCACATAATCAATATCCACTAGTGTTGGTTTCCCACAATCAACTTTTCCCAACACTCAGTGTCACCCTCACTAGTTCAACCAAGGGGCATATCCCATATTCAGAACAAGTCTATCTCAGGGAAACTAGTCAAAGTGAAATATTAAACTTGTGTAGTATGTGTATCTAGATATCCCCTCTAACTTCCCAAGGCTTCCCATGACATACAAATGGAGGTGAGTTTAATAAATCTTTCATATGCATACATTTCACATTATTTTCAAAAAAATCATTCACTTTCTCACCTTCGAATTCCCTTTTTAAGTATAACCCCTTTTCCCTTTCCCTAATTACATAAACAACACACAAGCCCCATTATCGATATTACATCACACACATTTATTCATTTCATATATTTCACACATTTTCTCTCTATTCAATGCCCATCCAAATTCCACAACCAAGGGGCCTAACTTAATATGGGTTTTCATTTTCGAGGAAGGACCTCAAAGTGCTAATTAAGCCACTTCATTTTAAAAAGAAACACTTTTCTTTTGGAAAACAACTTTTTCCCCAGAACCATCAAGTTCATAAACCATACTTTATATTTACACATGTATGCACTGTAATGCCCTGACCCCAGTTACCCAAAGTCGGTGCATTATTTTAATACATTGGCATGATTACAAGGAATCAAGTCCCGAAGGACCGATCGGTTTAGCAGTCTTGGAAAATAGATTACATACATGAATGTTACATTGCACTTCATAACATACAAAACAACATAAATAATCCTTTATGAATGCTATTATTCCCCTGTCTTAACACTACATATCAATCACAAAACACTTCTTGGAAACCTGATAAAAATAAAACATAGAAAGGGGTGAGCTCAGATGCTCAGTAAGGATAACAATATAGCAGAAACTTTCATAAATAAACATAAACATTTAAGGCAATGTATAACTAAAACAAAAGCCTTTTAAACTTGAACTTCAGCATAATATGTCAAAGATAAAATGAAATAATTACATTTACTTATTCACATGGATATTCTACTAGTCGAATAATCACATGCAATATCAATAACCACTTTCATAACGATGGAATGCATAATGCCAGACTATCATAACCACGTAGCCAAGGCCTTGTGCCAAGACTACAAATAAGATTTTGTCAAGGCCTCGTGCCAAGACACTAGTTTGTCTCATGAGACCTACCGATGCATTGAGGAGCTATAGCGGGCTCCACTCTTCACTTACTAAGTCCAATGTATTCCTCATATGAAAAGGTCTAAACATAACATAAACATTCGTACTAAAACTAGCATACGAAATGTCAATACTTTACTCATAAACCATGAATGGTATAAAAATAACACATCCACAGTAAAACATATCACAAAAACTTCAACACAAAATGGAAGATTTGTATCATGATAAATCAACTTCAAAACAAGTTTAAAATCCATTAAAGGGTTTTGATGTTGATGAAAATGATTTGTAAAACTTTTTGAGAGAAATACCCCTTTTTCATGAAAACATTTAAAAGTCACACAATTTGGAAATGAAGTCATTTAAAGAAATTTTTGAATCAAAGTTTCCCATACCACTTTGAAACTTTTGAAAGGAATTAAAATTTTAAAAACATTCATGTCCATATAAATAAATCCTTAAAAACCATTTTGAAGACTGGACATTAATGAAAAATATTTAGAAGAATAAATATTTAAAACATTTGAAATGATGTTTTAGTAAAAAGTATCTTAAAATAATCCCTTTTAAAACTCTTTCATAAAACATGGACATGGATAATAAATATGTCCCAGAAGATACTTACGTAAAAACAACCTCGGATAATAAAGAGATTGTGAAATTAACCCTTACCAATTTGGTAACTTACGAAACATACACCCCATGAAAGAGGTATCATACAATTAATATGTAAATACACATAAATTAAATTGTATTACATAAAGAATACAGTTATGGGCAGTACATACACCACACAAAAGTTAATAGTGGCAATATGTCATGAATCTCACAGGAATAAGGAGTGAGATGAAAACTCATTACCTTGCACTTTCCTTTAGTCGAGGGTACTTTTAGCCTCCTGTATGAAAACTATAGTATGTTATTAAATTATACTAGAACCATATTAATATTTATGATATCATACATTATTCATTTATGACTTTATACTACCCATTTAATAATAATTTCCATGTTATATTAATATTTTGGGAAATAATCGCTTTCTTTATCGTACGTGTATTAACTTGTTACTCTTGATTGTATCACTTAGATCATGATTTAAATACTTCTAGAATATAAAACATGATTTATTTATCATATATATTTATAATATAAAAATTTATAATAGACGTATATATGAAATGGAAAACACCGATTATGGAGACGGTAGTACGTACGTACGCATAAACGCTGTTTCCGTTTTCATATAGTATTGAACGGAAGTAAGTGAATAAGATATATGTAAGTACATAAATACTTATATATATAAATATATATATCTCCAGTAGTATTATTATGTAATATATTACATACTTATTAGTAATATATATTTTTTATAATCGTCGATGAATGGTGAACTTGGAAATGAATCTCATCGTGTCGTGGAGACGGTAATCCGTACGTACGCACGAGCGAAAATATCATTATTTTGATATTAATATAATATATAATTGGATGGTATATAATATATATATAACTTTTATCATGTTATATTTATTATTTACATCAAATACACATCATTATTATACTCATACAAATAATAATGTATTGAATAACAATTACACCACGATGTGGAGACGGTAAGTCGTACGTACGCACGTATGGTGAAATGTCATTAACAGGGTGGATAGAATAATGAATTTGGTTATAACATAATTATAATAACATCACAGTATATATAATATACTGGAGTTATTATTTTATAATGGAAACAACAAATAAAAAGGAAGTGGAAGAAGAAAAAACTTGAAAGAGGGTGGTGAAATCATTACCTCTTCTTCAGGTTCTTCCTTTTGATTTGATCAAAAGGGCTCCTTAGGTTGGATTTATAATCAAACTAAGGCCTCTAGGTTGAATTTAGGATATTTTAGAGGGTATTTGGGCAGGGGTTGGCCGAGCCAAATGGCTTATAATGTGTGAATTAGAGAGAAGGGGGAGTTCCCTTTTATAAGAGGGGTGAGGGGCACCTTAGGAAAACTTAAAATATTATTTTATAATAAATTCATATTTGGTTTCTAATGGCTCCAAAGTTGATTATTTAAAGTCTAAGTTTGGGATACATCGAAAAAAACTCAACTAATAGGTTTTAGACAAGTTTCGGTTACCATTTTAACCTTATCATTTAGATTTAACTCTAAGTTAAATAATTTAACTTTTACTGTGTCTTCTTGTATTCTTACACTATATGGTTAATAAAATTACTATATACTACCAATCGAAACCCAATTGGTTCATTAATGTCATATATATTATTATATAACTCTTTTGGCTGAACCTTAGATTTTTAGGACCATTATATCAATTAATAATATAATATTTTTTTAAAAAAACTATTTTATGTCAATTTTGACACTATTTGGTATTTGTTTTTTTTTAGAATAATAACAACATGATTACTTAAAAAAATACATTGAATCAATCCTAACATTTCATATTCAACTAGAAAATTCGTGAATGTCATAAAAACTTTGAAATTATATTTATTTTAATATTTATAGTACCATTTATTTGATTCTTTTATGAATAAGGTAATTACTGCATCATCATTGTGTCATAAATAAATTTATTTATTTAATGTATAAAAATTATAAATAAAATACCATGATGTAGGAAATATTTTTTTATTTATAATTAATATTTATAATCGAATTTATCTTATGTAAAACCCTATATTAAAAATGTTTTAGTTATTAAACTTTGATTTTAACTCTTTTAACTCTTCTTTGAATTAAATAATAATAAATGTCTTAATCTAATCCAAGTGGACCTAAATGATAATATTTTATTCCTAAGGTTGTTTTTGGTCGAGATACACTTGTCAAATAGAATTAGGACATGTGTTAGGATAATATTAATATCATTTTTACCCTTAATTACCCTATTTACTTTTAACCATGGTAAATAAAAGTAAAAAGTTACTATTCACCGAAAATTATTTTTATCTTATTGAACCACATTTTACTCCTTGATATTAACTATGTCTCTCGAATTTTCGAAATTCCACTCACAGAAGCGGTAAAATTAAGTTTTATGTAAATTTCCAAATTCTCCTAGGAGGTGGGTAAAAGACAGTGAAAAGTTCAATAAAATTTTTATATATCTAAAATTATTCTAAACTAACTTTAATGAATTAAATTGAACTTATATAGGTATTATGTATCTATTTTTACCTTAATTAAATTTAAATAAAATAAATAATTATTTAAATAAAAATTTAGTTTAAACCATAATTCAGTATTTTTCATTATTCATCAAAAATTGAAAGTTTTTAGAAAAATACCAAAAATTCGGCCTAAGATATATTTGATATTATGAATTCAAAAATTAAGTCTATTTTTCCAAATTCAAAACATATAAGTTGCTTTAATTAATTTAAAAATTAATTCCCGTTGTCAAAACAAATAGCGTGTTTTTAAGAAATAATAACTATCAAAAGATTGACACTTGTTTATGTCTGGTTTAAATGTGAAATTACGTCCAATGACCAACATTGTATTAAATGATAAATATATATTCTAAATATACTTTAAAACCACTAAAATTCATAATTTATCACTATTAATTATTTCGATTAAAAAAGTTGTTTTTAATTAAAATTTTGTAATTTTCACTATTCATCAAAATATGAAAGTTATCCGAAAAGCACCAAAATTTCACCCTAAGCTAATTTAAATATTATGAATCCAAAAATTAAGTCCATTTTGAAAGATAAAATTTATAAAATTTCAAAAATTGGGTATTACTATTCATAACGGCTAGTTTGATTGGTTGTGGTGTGTTATAACTCGAAGTTGTGTACAACACACGCTACTGTATTATTCAAAGTGAAGCGTACCATGGAAGCTTGGGGTGTTACATTATCCCCTCCTTTAATAAATTGAATCCTCACAATTTGAAATTGTTCTTCGAAAATAAAAGGTTGAAAATAGAAAATATCTTTGTGGGAAAACCCACATCGGAAATTGGGTTAATAAAATTTAGTCTTAATAAGAGGAAAAGAGAAATGAAAGGGTCATCGCCAAATTATGATCTAGATTAGGAGAACATTGGTGGAAATTAGAGACACATAATTGGAAGAAAATTTTAAATATTTATAGGGAGTGATTGAGGTCATCATTCACAAATAATTGTAGAATTGTGGGCCTCAAAGCCACCAATTTATGATGATTAAAAATACCATCGGTTCAACAAAACGTAAGGTATTAGGATAACACATTTTTTGTTTTAAGATCCTTTCCCTAAAGTTTAATAATTAATTTATCCATAAAATAATAGGAAATATATATATATATATATGTTTGTATTTATATATACTTTACAAGTAGAGTTTCATCCTTCAACTAATTCCTACTACAAACTCATCTTTCACTCTAAAAGATTTGAAATATATATATATATATATTCTATTTATCCTAGTTGTATAGGGTTCCAAAAATAATGAATTTATAATTCACATATCTGACCCTTTAAAAAACTACATTATTCAATCCAGGAAATCACGTGGTCTAGTGGTAGGTGATACACACTTGTCGCCCTTCGGTTGTGGGTTCAAGTCTTGCGGCCTTGCCGGACACGACGGGTTGCCGCCCAAACTCCGGTTTGTCCTTTTTATGGAAATCCAAAAATAATCTCAAACTAGACTTATCCAAAATACTTCTTCCCAAACTCACAGTCCAAAATTTATAAGGTAGCTAAACACAATGAAGATCCTTTTTTCACGTAATAGCATGTGAACACCTTCATCTTGTATTCTTTTAAAATATGGTAACACCCTAAATTACCATAAAAATTTATTGATTACATTCATTCTCCCTTATTTCTTATAGAATATTAGATATATTCCTTATATCCAAAAACTTTCAATATTCCAACAATGATGAAATAAACAAACCATTAATCAGTGCCAAGGTAGTCAAGAATATCCATATAATTCATCCAAATCAACCATCTCTTATTCCAAAATTACTACCTTAGTATCAAGACCATATTAAGGATTACCTTTCCTTCAACCATGTATTTTCAAAAAAAAAGTTTAACTTGATGTTGAGTTAATTTTCATAGTACCATAATATCTCAAATCCTCAATGAAATAGTACTGCAGTACAATCCTTATTCATCTCCATAATTCATATTACCAGTAAATCATTGATAAAACACTCAAATGAAATAATTCTTTAATAACAGCATAAGAAAACTAGCCATTCCTCTTCATCTGTGGTAGTATCATAACTTTATTATTATCCAATAGCATCAGTTGGTGCATACTCTGATGATTTGGACATTGGTTTGCGTAGTGTCCCAACTCCTTGCAGATGAAGCATTGTACATTTGAAAACCTTTTCTTACCCTTGAAATCACGTACTTGGTTTCCTGTTTATCCACACTTATAAAAACTCCCATTCCCTTCAATCATTTACCAAGGTGATTCATTCCACATTTATCACATATTGGAAAATCCTTCTTTCCCTTATTCCCTTTATCCATATTTCTTTTTACCATCCTTTTCTTCTCTGGATTACCTTCAAAGACAAAGAATTCAAAGAGTTCTTTACTGATCTTTTGATACTATTTATTCATATGATGATAATATGTGGGAGACTATTTCCTTTATAAATGTTGTCTTAATACAATGAATGATATGACCCTTCTTACTCTTTGGATCATACGTATTGCTGAATTTCGCATTCCTTGTATTGGGTGCCATTTATAAACAATTGCATACACTAAGTTAGTTTATGAATCGCAATTCATAATTCCAAACATTTAAAATACCTAACATAAATTGAATAGTTTATGGATATAATCCATAATCACAAAAATGTTTTCTTTGAGGAGGTATATAATCATAAACCCTTCATAGCAGTTTGTAAAGAAAATGAGAATTATCCTAAGAATATCCCCTGGGAGTGTCATAACCAAGAGTGCAGCAAGGCCCGTTGTCGTGCACTAGTTCCCATTCGAGTCTAGCTCAAAGCGGTGTTTTTGAGTTTTACCCCTAGGTACATCTGTTCCAGATCTGCCTCTACCTGCTCGTATCCAGACAGGGATTTATTGCTCAGAAAACTCACAAAATCTCTACAATACCAAAATTCTAGGAAGTTCTTCTATAATAATCCTCAAAGTCTATCTTAGGGTAATGTGCTCTAATCAGAGTTTATCTAAATCTAGTTTCCAAGGTTATTTCTAAACTTCCTTTGATACCAACTGTAACACCCTGACCCCAGTTACCCAGAGTCGGTGCATTATTTTAATACATTAGCATGATTACAAGGAATCAAGTCCTGAAGGACCAATCGGTTTATTAGTCTTGTAAAATAGATTACATACATGAATGTTACATTACACTTTATAACATACAAAACAACATAAATAATCCTTTATGAATGTCATTATTCCCTTTTCTTAACCTTTCATATCAATCACAATACACTTCTTGGAATCCTGGGAAAAATAAAACAAAGAAAGGGGTGAGCTCAGATGCTCCGTAAGGATAATAATATAGCGGAAACTTTCATAAATAAACATAAACATTTAAGGCAATGTATAACTAAAACAAAATCCTTTTAAACTTGAACTTCAGCATAATATGGAAAAGATAAAATGAAATAATTCCATTTACTTATTCACATGGATATTCTACTAGTCGAATAATCACATGAAATATCAATAACCACTTTCATAATGATGGAATTCATAATGCCAGACTATCATAACCACGTAGCCAAGGCCTCGTGCCAAGACTACAAATAATATTTTTTCAAGGCCTCGTGCCAAGACGCTAGTTTGTCTCATGAGACCTACCGATGCATCGAGGAGCTATAGCGGGCTCCACCCGTCACTTACTAATTCAAATGCATTCCTCATATGAAAAGGTCTAAACATAACATAAACATTCGTATTAAAACTAGCATACGAAATGTAAATACCTTACCCATAAACCGTGAATGGAATAAAAATAACACATCCATAGTAAAACATATCACAAAAACTTCAACACAATATGGAAGATTTGTATCATGATAAATCAACTTCAAAATAAGTTTAAAATTCATTAAAGGATTTTGAAATTGATGAAAATGATTTGTAAAACTTTTTGAGATAAATACCCCTTTTCATGAAAACATTTAAAAGTCACACAATTTGGAAAAGAATTAATTTAAAGACATTTTTGAATCAAAGTGTCCCATACCACTTTGAAACTTTTGAAAGGAATTAACATTTTAAAAACATTCATGTCCATATAAATAAATCCTTAAAAACCATTTTGAAGACATGGACATTAATGAGAAAGATTTAGAAGAATAAATATTTAAAACATTTGAAATGATGTTTTAGTAAAAAGTACCTTAAAAGAATCCCTTTGAAAACTCTTTCGTAAAACATGGACATGAATAATAAATATGTCCCAGTAGATACTTACGTAAAAACAACCTCAAATAATAAAGGGATTGTGAAATTAACCCTTACCAATTTGGTAACTTACGAAACATACACCTCATGAAAGAGGTATCATACAATGAATATGTAAATACACATAAATTAAAGTGTATTACATAAATAATACACTTATGGGTAGTACATACACCACAATAGGGTCCCTACCGATGTGTGCCTTCAATCCTTTTGGATTCCTCTTTACTCTAGATGTCATATGTGCAATAAACATCGTGAGGATGCTAACCATTTGTTCTTGTCTTGTGTTACAGCTGCAGCTCTTTGGAATTTCACTTTTGACATTTTTGGTTGCAGATGGTATATTCCCACTACTATCAACTCCCAATTGCAGCTCTGTGTTAATTGGGACTCTTCAAAGAAAATCAAGAATCTTTTTTTGACTGTAGTGGCGGAACTCCTGCATGTGAGCTGGTATGACATAAATAACTTCATACATAATAATTGCTCTTTTAGTCTCAATGCAGGTAAAATGTGTATTCTCATTGCCATCAAGGAAGTTTCTTCTCTTCAGAAAGATCATTGTGACAAATCTGTTGCTGATTTTGAGATTCTTCGCCGTTTTCGGATTGCGGGATCTTATAGACAACCTCAATGCACCTTTGAGGTCTTCTGGCAATCTCCACTTCCAAGATGGATCAAAGTGAATGTCGACGGCACCACTAGAGGAAACCCAGGTCCGGAAGGTTGTGGTGCCATTTTTAGAGACTCCCTTGGCAGATGCCTTGGATGCTTCTTCGGTGGATGTGGCACGACCTCAGCTTTGGAAGAGGAAATGATGGGTGTCATTCATGTGGTGGACTTTTCCAAACAAAAGGGTTGGCACAAGCTATGGATTGAATGTGATTCAACAACTGTTGTTCAAGCTATTTGGAAGGGGTGGTGCACCTTGCATGGCCGCTTACCTCTCAATGGATGAAATTCCTTGCTTCACTCATGGACCTCAATTACATTGCCACACATGTGTTCCATGAAGCGAACATGGTTGCTGATATTCTTGCCAACAAGGGGGTCAATCAGGATGTTACCTGGCTTGATGAGTTGCCTGATGTTTAGCTCCCCTTTTATGATAAGGATTGTAATAAGATTCTGTCTTTCAGACTTTTGTAACTCCTTTTTTTGAGCAATAAATAGTCCCTTGGTCTTTGACCGAGGCTCCACCTCTAAAAAAAGGTAATAGTGGCAATATGGTATGAATCTCACGGGAATAAGGAGTGAGATGAAAACCCCTTACCTTGCACTTTCCTTTAGTTGAGGGTATGTTTAGCCTCCTGTATGAAGACTATAGTTTGTTATTAAATTATACCAGAACCATATTAATATTTATGATATCATACATTATTCATTTATGACTTTATACTACCCATTTAATAATAATTTCCATGTTATATTAATATTTCGGGTAATAATCGCTTTCTTTATCGTACGTGTTTTAACTTGTTACTCTTGATTGTATCACTTAGATCATTATTTAAATACTTATAGAATATAAAACATGATTTATTTATCATATATATTTAGAATATAAAAATTTATAATAGACGTATATATGAAATGGAAAACACAGTTTATGGAGACGGTAGTCCGTACGTACGCATAAACGTTGTTTCTGTTTTCATATAGTATTGAACGGAAGTAAGTGAATAAGATATATGTAAGTACATAAATACTTATATATATAAATATATATATATATATCTCCAGTAGAATTATTATGTCATATATTAGATAATTATTAGTAATATATATTTTTTATAATCGTCGATGAATGGTGAACTTGGAAATGAATCTCATCGCGTCGTGGAGACGGTAATCCGTACGTACGCACGAGCAAAAATATCATTCTTTTGATATTAATATAATATATAATTTGATGGTATATAATATATACAAAACCTTTATCATTTTATATTTATTATTTACATCAAAGACACATCATTATTATACCCATCCAAATAATAATGTATTGAATAACAATTACACCACGACGTGGAGACGGTAAGCCGTACGTACGCACGTATGGTGACATGTCATTCAAAGGGTGGATAGAATAATGAATTTGGTTTTACCATAATTATAATAACATCATAGTATATAGAATATACTGGAGTTATTATTTTATAATGGAAACAACAAAGAAAAAGGAAGTGGAAGAAGAAAGGAACTTGAAAGAGGGTGGTGAAATCATTACCTCTTCTTCGGGTTCTTCCTTTTGATTTGATCAAAAGGGCTCCTTAGGTTGGCTTTCTGATCAAACTGAGGCCTATAGGTTTAAGGGAGGATAGTTTAGATTATATTTTGGTAGGGTTTGTCCGATCCAAATAACTTATAAGGTGTTAATTAGAGAGAAGGGGGAGTTCCCTTTTATAAGAGGGGTGAGGGGAACCTTAGGAAAACTTAAAATATTATTTTATAATAAATTCATATTCCATTTATAATGGCTCCAAAGTTGATTATTTAAAGTCTAAGGTGGGGATAGATCGAAAAAAACTCAACCAATAGGTTTTAGACAAGTTTAGGTTTCCATTTTAACCTTATCATTTAGATTTAACTCTAAGTTAAATAATTTAACTTTTACCGTGTCTTCTTGTATTTTTACACTATATGGTTAATAAACTTACTATATACTTCCAATCGAACCCCAATTGGTTCATTAATGTCATATATATTATTATATAAGTCTTTTTACCGAACCTTAGATTTTTAAGACCATTATATCAATTAATAATATAATATTTGTTTTAAAAACTATTTTCTGTCAATTTTGACACTATTTGGTATTTGTTTTTTGTTAAAATAATAACATGATTACTTCAAAAAAAATATGTTGAATCAATACTAACATGTCATATTCACCTAGAAAATTCTTGGATGTCATAAAAACTTTGAAATTATATTTATTTTAATATTTATAATACCATTTATTTGATTCTTTCATGAATAAGGTAATTACTGCAACATCATTGTGTCATAAATAAATTTATATATTTAATGTATAAAAATTATAAATAAACAACCATGATGTAGGAAATATTTTTATCTTTCTAATGAATATTTATAATCGAATTTATCTTATGCAAAACCCTATATTAAAAATGTTTTAGTTATTAAACTTTGATTTTAACTCTTTTAACTCTTCTTTGAATTAAATAATAATAAATGTCATAATCTAATCCAAGTGTACCTAAATGATAATATTTTATTCCTAAGGTTGTTTTTGGTCGAGATACACTTTTCCAATAGAATTAGGATATGTGTTAGGGTAATATTAATATCATTTTTACCCTTAATTACCCTATTTACTTTTAACCGTGGTAAATAAAAGTAAAAAGTTACTATTCACCAAAAATTATTTTTATCTTATTGAATCACATTTTACTCCTTGATATTAACCGTGTCACTCGGATTTTCTAAATTTCACTCATAGAAGCGGTAAAATTAAGTTTTATGTAAATTTCCAAATTCTCCTAGGAGGTGGGTAAAAGACGGTGAAAAGTTCAATAAAATTTTTATATATCTAAAATTATTCTAAACTAACTTCAATGAATTACATTGAACTTATATAGGTATTATGTATCTATTTTGACCTTAATTAAATTTAAATAAAATAAATAATTATTTAAATAAAAATTTGGTTTTAAACCATAATTCAGTATCTTTCACTATTCATCAAAAATTGAAAGTTTTCAGAAAAATACCAAAAATTCGGCCTAAGATATATTTGATATTATGAATTCAAAAATGATGTCTATTTTTCCAAATTCAAAACATATAAGTTCCATTAATTAATTTAAAAATTAATTCATGTTGTCAAAACAAATAGCGTGTTTTTAAGAAATAATAACTTTCAAAAGATTGACACTTGTTTATGTCTAGTTTAAATGTGAAATTACGTCCAATGACCAACATTGTATTAAATGATAAAAATATATTCTAAATATACTTTAAAACCACTCAAATTCATAATTTATCACTACTAATTATTTCGATTAAAAAAGTTGTTTTTAATTAAAATTTAGTAATTTTCACTATTCATCAGAATATGAAAGTTATCCGAAAAGCACCAAAATTTCACCCTAAGCTAATTTCGATATTTCGAATCCAAAAATGAAGTCCATTTTGAAAGATAAAATTTATAAAATTTTAAAAAGTGGGTATTACTATTCATAACGGCTAGTTTGATTGGTTGTGGTGTGTTATAACTCGAAGTTGCGTACAACACATGCTACTGTATTATTCAAAGTGAAGCGTACCGTGGAATCTTGGGGTGTTACATGCACCTTGATATATATATATACCCCATTATCCAAATTTTCATACTCCCATCACTATAACAAAAATTTTACAAATAGGGAATATATATATATACATGTGTATAAGTCATGTTTAACAATTTAAGGAATTATAAATCCTTTGAAATATCTTTAGAAAACTAAATGTTCCATAAATCCTTTATATAAAATCATTCTAAAGAACAAAACACCATTTGAAATTTCAAATTCACATGTTAGAAATCATTTGAAACACATTTGAGCATTTATAATGTTTAACATTTTGGAATAAGCTTGAAAATATACTTTAATAAAGAAAACCCATGCCAAAACTTAGATTAAAACATGGAAAATAAGCTAAAACCCAATATCAAGTATCATAACCACTTTCCATATTATACTTACTTCATTATATAAAAAAATACTTAATAAAACCACTAATAAATTATAGTTTTCAAATTAAAGGCTCAAACATAGGGTCACCTACCTTAAACCTTGTCGCCTTCACCAACGGTGGCTCAAATATACCTCATAGTGGTCTAAGGTTCCCTAAAGAACAAAAGGGAAACTAAAAATCACAAAATTAATAATTAAAATTGGTACATATAATAAGAACTGAAGAAAACCTAACCAAAAAAATATGGAGAACTCATTTTTTTTCCATAGCCACTGTTAGAACGGGCCTCAATCAGATCTCACGAACCCTATACATCAATAACTGACTAAAAAGAACCCCCAAATCAGGATAGGGTTTTTTCATGATGCATGAATAGTGGAGGATAAGAGAAAAATTAATTAGAATAAGGAAATAAAAGAGATTATAGGAGGAAAAAATCCAACCTAAAGAGATCACACAAGGAAACAACTTGAAAATCGGAAATCTGAGAGAGAGGGAAGGATGAGAGAGGTGCGTGACTGGGGTTATTCCTGGATAGAGTGTACAAAACTAATGTATTAGGAGGTTGATAATCCTTTGGAAACTTAAGGGGAAAAGAGAGGGGTAAAAAAATAAAATCCTTTTTTTAAGGTGTGGATACTATACAAGATTTAGCCACACAGTTGGTCAAACCGTGTGCTAATCATGTGCCCCACACTAGAGGTTCTAGGGCACCCCATATGGTCAAGGTTCATAGTTAGGGAAACCATGTATTGGTCATATGGTTAGCTCTATAAAATTTATATACACCCTCACACGGTATATGCACGGTTTCTATTAACTGTGTTCCAATTGTGTGTCTATGATAAGACATCCCAAAATTTTGAAATTTGACCTAATTCGGCCCGAAATTTAAGAATGAGCCTAAATATAATTAAATAATTAAAAATAACTCATAAGTTAATATTTGGGTGTGACCATATATACTTAATTTATTTATTCAAATCCATATATTCAATTCCATCCTTTGGTTGTTTTTTGAGTAGTTTTCCACCTCTACTTCATCCCATATTCTAGATGATAAATGATAAATTTTTCATACTTGAAGAACTAAAATGAACTCTTAATGGATCACAAGATCCATAAAAGGATGGAAATTAATTTCTCTTATTTCTATCCATTAACTAAAACAAAAAATAGTTACTAAAAGATAAGATAATATCTTATATGAATAAACCTTTATATGAAGAAAAACTACATTAATCTCTGAAACCTCAACAATAACACCAAAAGTTAAATCTTAAAAAAATTCATAAATAACTAGACTAAAATATCTTTAAAATGTTTCTGAAAAAGTTTTAAATAAAAACATTTTATCACATACTCTTACAAGATCAACTTAACATTTATCTACAAACAACATCAATCACCCCTAAAGTCACATACAAAAAATATACATGCTTTAATCATATAATATCCAAAAATATACTAAATTTACAAAGAAAAATCATATATGATTCCATAATTTAACATAATATTTATTCCTAAAATTCCATTTACCTTAATCATTTAATATTCTGAAAATAGTGAACTTCAAAAATAATATTAATATTTTAGTCACCAAATCACCTTTCAATCTCATGGTTATCTATATGATAAAATGTATGTTCCCAAAATGTAATAACCCTTTATCCAGATTAAGCATAATTACCTCAACATAAAATAACATCTTAACCCTAAAGGTTATCAATACCATTCAACATATGTCCAAAAAATATAAAATCATTCCTCCTCAAAAAAAACATTTCACTAAAACACATACTAAACCCAAGGGTTGTATTCCCATAAACATCACCCAAAATATCATTAATTATCTTAAGCTCCCTTCACAAAAAAACAAAAAATGGGTATTTATGCCTTTAAACTTATTATAAAATTTATAATAATTAACCCAAAATTCTATACAAAATTGTTAAATTATTCTTATTTGATAACTTCTTAATCTCTAAAATTATATAAACTCTCGATTCGATACCAACTATAACAACCCAAACCTTAATCAACCTATAATTATGAGTTTAATAAAAAGGATTGAAATTTATTACATTCCCATTATATTTTAGGTTTAATTTTTTAGATAAATTGGAAAAATTATAACATAACAAACCCTTAAAAAACAAAGTAGACACATCCAATCAATATCCATTTTTTCACAAAAATAGGATTCTTAAATTTAAACTCTAGTTTCATTCAAGACACTTTTTCTTCAATCAAGACATGTCATCATTGACCTTTCCATAATCCCTAAAAATTCATAATCCCTTTGAAAAGAATTTGAAATCTTGGGATAAGAAAAACAAATCTCATTAAGGGATATAAGAATAAAAGGAACCCACTAGTCCATTTAACAAACTTTGAAATCCATAAGATATTTTACCCTTTTTCATAATAAACATTGAGATAAAATATTAATTTACTTACTCATGAAATCATCTTTATTGCTCAAAGTTTTTCATGAAACATTTTATTATAAATAATGAAGGAAAAATCAGAAACAAGTGGTTTTCTTAGAAAACATGAGTGCCCATAAAAAGCCTTTTCTTAAAAAACATACCTTTCACCCTTAAAAAGAGTCATAAACTTTCTTAAAACATAATTTTGTTTTATTACCATGTAAAATAAATATATTTCCATAAAAACCCTTTTTAAGGAAAAGAAAATTCATGCAGGTACCTTGGTAGATTATCCTTATAGTAACCATTAAAATAAACCTTATAAGGAAATCACTAAAACGAATAATTCTCACATCTATTAGAAGTAACCTATCACTGATAAACTCCACCACTTTACCCAAGGGAAATATCAAGTTCACCCATCATCAAAGTTATATCAATATCACCCATCATTTATATAAAATTTCCAAGAACCATGTTATAAATAAAAAACATATAGTTTTCACTTTAACTATAAAATGCATTTGATTTTGAATTCAAGCCCATAAGCAATAACACTTTTATTTATCTCAAAAAAATGAGAAGAAATTTACATTTCTTAGAAAAACCTTTCAAAAAATAAAATATCCAGAGTATTGCAAAAATATTTTATTTAAAAATAACTATGGAAAATTATAAAATAAGATTCAAAAAAAATAACATTCATGACAGTGTGAAAGTCTATTAATTCGATAATCATTTAAACAAATATTATATTCACACTTTCATAAAAAAGGTCAAAAATGACTCATATGGAAAACATTAAATATATTACTTGGTAAACCTTTATAATTAAAGTCATATATAATTGAAAATAACCTTTATAAATATTTGAATCATAAATATTAAAATTATTGAAACATTTAAAAGAAGCTCTATGTGGAAGAAAAAGAGTTGGAAGGAAGAATTTAAATCAAAAAAATTAAAAGAAAGTCTCTTACCACTTTGGTCACTTTTGTAAAAAAAGATTATTGAATGAGATAACTTCAAAAAGGATTTTTAAACCAATTTAATTTAAGTAAATTAATGATAAAATATATCCATATGGAATTATATACACTATATAAGAAAAAACATGTGATGAATATGGAATGAGTCTCAATGAAGGGAAATTGAGATGAGAAATCACTTACCTTAAGTTTCATCTAGCTTCATACATTCTCTAATTACAGAATAATAAAATTATATTATTTTTCTAATTGAATAAGAATATTTTTCAAGTTAATTCCATTATCATTATTATTTTTACTACCATATTTTATTTATTTACTAAATCAGTTAATTTCATGTTAGATGTTTTGAGGATGTTCTGTTGATAAGTCCAAAATGACTTTGATAAGTTGACTATAGTCAAAGGTATCAGGATTAAATCATATCCAAGATATTAATAATGACATAATTATCATTTTAATACTTTAATTTAATTTTAAAACTATTCATGAAAGTTATACATGAAAAATGAATCACATCACTTCGTGGAGGTGGTAGTCCACACGAACACACAAGAAACATTATCATTTTTCAACAGATGGAAGGGTAAGAAGGTAAGTAAAATATTATGTTTAAAAAAATAATTATATAATAGATGTAATATATATTCATTTTATCTATAATTTTAACCATCCATATGATTTGGTGATGAAAAATTAAACACATCGCTTTGTGGAGGTGGTATTCCACACATATGCATGAGTGATGTTTTTATTTCCCATAAGATAGAAAATGAGATAAAAAAGGGTTTATATATTAATATAATAAAATTTCAGTATATTGAATATATTTATGTTATTATATCATAATTTTTAAATAATATTTGAAGGATTTTTAAGAATAAATACATATGAAAACACTTGTTTAAGAGTTATAACTCTTCTTTGAAAACCTCTTTTGACTTACACCTTAAGACTTCTAGGTTTGGTCCTTTTGTTAAACCAAGACATCTAGGAAGTGTTTATAGATGTTGGGAAGTTGTTTTGGTAGGTATTGGTAGATATAAATGGATCAAGGGGTTTTAGGAAGAGGGTATTTTTTGCTCCATTTTATAATATATGGGGGTGACACTCGTGTAATTATTCAAAGTTTTAAAATAATATAAAGTCTTATTCAGAGGAAAGTGGAACTTAAAAAATTAAAATTAGATGATAAGGTGATAAGGGTAGAAATAATCTCATAAAATAATAATTAATAGAATATTTTTGGACCTTATCACTTAGTTTTAACTTTAATTAACCGATTTTATCCATTTTCTGTAGTGACAACATTTTTACCAAGGTTACTATTTATGAAGATAAAAAATGAAACTAACCTCATTACTAAATTTGAACCTCCTCATTCTAAATATGAAATAAATTTTCAAATATTAAATCTATTAAAGTGGAAAAATTAATTTTAATATAAGAATATAAAATGAAATGGAAAACAATTTTTCTGAAATAATGTGTTTTAAGACTAAAAATGAAATTATTCAAAAATAAAATATAATATTAATTATTGAGGAATTAATTTGATTATGTTAAATAAAATTGGTCTTATGTTAATTTAAAACAAAATACAAAATATAATGGTACTTTTAGATTACTTGATTTAAAGAAAAGAAATTACAGTTTTGCAAAAAAATGTATTTTTCACTATTCAACCAAAAAACATCTTTTTCAAAAAAATACTAAAAATTTATCTTAAGAATATTTTGAAATTTTTAATTAAAAATTGATTTATATTTTATAAAATAAAATTTCTAAAATTTATAGAAATTAATTATAATATCCACACACAAAATGCAATAAAAACCCATTCTTGAAGAAAATGTATTTTTAAAGCATAAAATGACTTTATTCTCATTCCTTACCTAATAAAAAAATTTTAATTAATTTTAATAAACTTTATTGAATGAATAATATAATCATTTAATTAGAATCATCTATCAAATAGTGATCAATTTAATCTATTAAGATAAAAATACATTGCACACATGAAAACGGTTTTATAAAAAATATCCCTTTTTCTTAAAAATATTTTATCTTCATTTTTAACCAACTCATAATAAATATATGATTGATTATTAATTTTATTATGGAAAAAATGTCCAAATATATTTCATAATTCAATTATTTCTTTTCATACCCACCAATCCAACAGCTAGGTTATAATGGTTATATTTATATAATAATATTTCTATAGAATATCGTGGTTTGTTTAAGCTCGAAGTTGAATGTGGTACATAAAATCTAACATAGTATTAATTTAAAGGAATATGAACTAAAATATAGGGGTGTTTCATTGCATTTCAAGGGGTTCGTCTTCAAGCTATGTTTTTTCATTTTGTTGAAAATTGTTTCAATATCGACAAGATGATCAGAGCATTGTTGGGATTTCACTACCAAATTGTCCACATAGTACTCCATAGTCTTACTCTAAAAGTAATTAAATATATATTTAATATAATTTTGATATTCTGAACTATCATTCTTTAATTCAAACAGAATCACTTGATAATAGTATACCCTTTGAGTTTCTTTGAAGGTAGTAACCTCCTCATCTTTGGGATTCATTTGGATCTGGTTATAGCCATAATATCCATCTATGAAGAAGAGGGCCTAGAATCTAGGAGTTTCATTAATCAGTAAATCTATTATTGGTATTAGGAATTCATACTTTAGAAAATTCTTTTTGATATCCCTAAAGTCGATGATGACTCAAGTTTTCCCATTCTTTTTCTTAACATGAATAATGTTGGAAATCCACTTCAGATATTGAACTTACTGGACAAAGTTAGTTTTGATCCTCTTATAAACTCTAGTTTCCACTTTAGCAGTATAGTTCAGATGTATTATCCTTACTGTATGTTTATAACCATAGTGGTCATCTAGAAAACCCAAATGATGGGTATAGACATTAGTATCCAATCTGAGCATTTCTATATAGTTTCTATATGAATACTTCATGATGTTTTTTAAAAAATGAGATGTACTTATCTTGTTCCTCAGGAGTCATGGTGATGTGGATCAATATAGATCAAGGATATTCATCCACGCCTAGATTAATCCATTTGAGTTTATCGATGGTGGTAAAAACACCTTCCTTTAATGAAGGAGGATCATCCCTAATATCTTCCACTTCTTCCATTTCTATTTCACTATTTTCAGAAGTCAAAGCTGGATCATCATTTTGACTCCCTGGAGATGATATGTGGGAATTGTTATTTCTATCATAATTTCATCCTTACTCCTAATGGATAGGATAATATGATACAAATGATACCATAAATATGGGATAAAACATGCTCAAACCCAATGCTCTTATTATTCTTCTAATATTTATATCCAATTTTTCAAATATTCTTGGTTGTATTGACTAAAAATTAGTTAGATGTGCATGGAGGTAGAGATGATCGAGAGCCATATTGATATGTATAAATAGTGAAGTGGTCTTTTCTGCTCTTAGCAATGGCCACTCAATGGAAACATCTACATTCCCATGATATGATATCAAAGTGATTGGATGTTTTAGATCATTTTCCAATGGAACCCATGTGACTTGATGACTTCCCATGTGGGGAGTTGTCACCTCAATTCGGTTCATGGGAAACACGTATTCTTCACTGAGTTCACTCCATGGATTAAAAAGAGCATTTTCCAGATCATTGGGGGTGGAAATTTGAATGGATTTATTTATCAATGACTAATTTCCTTCACTTTTTTAGATCCATTAATCTATATACTAAGATTCATAGGACTCAAAGGGGGAACTATCACCATATAGTACCCTGAAATTCCCATCAATAGAATATTTCAGGCATTAATGGTATGATTATGGCATAGATTCATGCCTATATAACCATGAATTTATTAGAAAGATGTTGAAATACGTGTCTTTATTGACTACTGTGAATTCAAAGTCAAGAACATGATTTAAAAATTATGTTCTCAACCTAATCTTTCTGAGGTTCCTATGTTTACTCTTATCATACCCTTGAATCGTCATATTAGAAAGAGACAAGTTAGTTCCACTATATCCCATTCATTAGAGGTTCTGGATTGGAATGATAATATAACCATTATTAGTTAAGTATAAATGAAAATTGATATCATCAAGTTTTTCAAATATATACAAGGGTTTGATATTCCCATGTATGATAGTCTCTTGGTCTTGTTTCGTGAAGGAAACTATTGTGTGATATTCAGTGGATCTGGTCTCTATGTGATGTGTCTTGACTATAGATACTTCATCCTCAAACTCCTAGGGGATTAAAAGGACCAAAATAAGGGTTTCCCTGAGTTTTATTGATATTTGAAGTGCATGAAATATTTATATCTTGGTTTGGATGACAACAAGATGCTTTAAGATATCATAATTCTAGACCAGAGATTGATGCTTTATACTGTGAGGTTACTCCCTATCTTGAGGCTTAGGTGTTAAAGGTGACTATGCCAGTGACTCCTTTTCCTGACTAGAACTGGGGGAAAGCTTTGTGTTTTATAGGTTGGGATGATCTTGGTTTCTTTTATTTCAATGTGTATGTAATGATTGTATATATTCTAGTTAATATTCCAGTATAATTGGGTGTGAAAAATCCCTAGATGATTTAGTATTAGATTGATGTTCTTATTAAACTTGTTGGGGTTTCTATATCTAATTTTTAGTTGTATATATGGATTCAATAGAAATGATTCATGAACATCAAGGTTCACCATGACTTCGTCTTATTATAATGGTGTATCTTGATCCATTACATGAATTTAGTCAATTTCTAGCAAGATATATTGTACACCAGACCAAAACACTCACAACTCATCATCTTTAGTGAGTTTGATGGTAGTTATAGGGGGAAATTCACCCTTACTTAGGTTTTAGGGTCTAAAGGGCCCCAGACTAAATTCTAGAGGCACTGTAGTAATGTTAACCACCATAATAGGACTAATTGAAAACATTGATGGTAGTATTGTAGCAATTTAGACATCCACTTGGTTACTATAGATTGAAAAATGGGTGATAGTGACAAGACACTATAGCTATCTGGACTTCTAACCATTGGTTACTATAGCATAGTGGAATTACTATGCAGATTGGCATTATTTCAACACAGGTTATTATATCACCATGTTTCTTTGTGTTCTCATTTCAAGATACAGTTTCATATTCTGAAAATTGTACCTTGTAATTATACTCTCTAAGTTTAGTGAAGTATTCTACCTCACTTTGTACATATGGATTATTCCCAACCCGTGTGAATATCTATGTAGTTTGATATTTTTATTATTCTTTTGTGTTTTTTACCCTTTTACTCTTCTTTTATGAGAATCTATTTTCATTGTTTCTCCCAATGTTTTTTCACAACAACTGGTATCAAATCCTAATTTCAAAAGATCAAGTTTGGTTTTCTAGAATTGAACAATGTCTACAGAATAAGGAAAGGGGAATATAAATTATTTTTATGTAACTGAATTCATTTACTGGAGGATGCAGATCAAATATTATCTTTATCAGAAAAATATGTATTTTACACTTCTGGGTGAAAAAGTAATGGAGATGGAGAAGACTTAGTGGAAGTTACTGGATTGATAGAATCTGGGAGATGTGTGCCTTACATTAGTCAAAAATGTGGCATTAAACATCATATAAGATAAAAAGAGGGTTGGGTTGATGAAATATCTTGAGAATATGTATGATAAGAATTCTTCATCAAAAAAAATATACCTAATGCAATGATTATTCAATATAAAGAATATTTAAGGGAATGTTTTTGTTTATCACGTCAATTAATAAAACACCATCACAAGCTAGTTGTAATTTATGGGTATTAAATTAAATAATGGGGCATGTGCACTGGTTTTACTATCTTTGTTACTTTACAGTTAGTAATCTACTATAGTAGTGATGATTAGTTCTTATGGGGATACAAAGTTAAAGCTAAATAGTGTTTGAGACCTAATCCTTGGTGAGGATATTCAAAGAAGAGAGCTGGTAGAATTCTACGATTCTGTTATATACATGGAAGAAAGAGGCAGATACGTGTTTTAAGATAATCATATAGGATAATCAAAATCAAGAGGAAATATTCAAGATAAGGAAAAAGGGTCTTAGTCATATTTTCTGGACTTTTGGGAGGAAATGACATGTCAATAATGAGTTCATATAAAAATTAAAGGCACATAAAACCAATACATCAAACACAAAAGATTAAGGAACTAGTTATGTGATAATTCTGAGTGTAGATAGCCCTTTGGAGTATTGGATTTTAGACTTAGGGGAATCCTTTAATTCAATATCATAGAAAGGATTCCTGAATAATTATATTTTAAGGAATTTTGGGGAGGTTAATATTCCTAATGATAAACAATTACAAATTATTGGAAAGGGTGATGCACGAATCAATAATAGTAGTGGGAGCCTACTCATTCTGAAAAATGTATGATATATCCCTTGAACTGAGAAGGAACCTTATCTTTATTGAGAATCTTAATGATTTATGATTTAGTCCATGTTCACTAGTGGGGCATGAAAAATTACCAAGGTATCAATGGTCATAGCTCACGGAGTAAATAATGAAACCCTATATAATATGATAGAAAATTTCTTGCACATATTTACAACATAAAAATTTGTTAGGGACTCGCAACTATGGAATTTCAAGTTATTCTACATGAGTGAGAATGGGGTGAAGGTACTAGTAACAAGAGGAATTCTATCAGAGTTGAAGTTAGTAGAAGTTTTCTTCTGTGAAGATTGTATCTTTGGAAAGTAGAAGAAGGTATACTAGGTATATTTTTGAGGGTACAATACAAAGAAACACACACACACACATACACACACATAGGCTAGAAGGATAGTTCATAGCCCCCCTCAAGGATAACCCATCCAGCCAGCCACTTTATTATATTATTATTTTTGGCCCAAAGTCCAATGGGCATAAAACCTATTACATGGCCCAAAGGCTTGTTTACTAGCACGAAGGCTAGGAAGATGGACCTGGTGCATACTAATTTTTAGGGACCTACACAAGTACATTCCCTTAGAAGGTTACAATATTTTGTGAAATTTCTTGATGAATCAATAAGGAGGGTATGGGTTTAATTTTTTAAAATAAAATATGATGTATTTACCATGTTTTAGAAGTGGAAGACTTTGGTTGAGAATGAGTAAGGATCAAAGTTGAAATTATTGAGGTCCAATAATGGAGGAGAGTATGATAGAAAAGAGTTAAGGTGATTATGTACTAATAATGGAATTCTATGGGAAAAGACTCTTCCAGGAACACCACAATGGAATGGTGTGGCTAAAAGGAAGATTAAGACATTTAATGAATGATTCAGGAGTATGAGGATACACTTGGGGTTAGCTAAGACTTTCTGGATAGAAGCAGTGAATGTGGAAACATATATCATCAATAGAATTCTATATATATCAATGGGAGAATGTATATCTAAGGATATATAGTCAATAAAAGTTTTAAGACTCTTATTTATGAGGCTTTGGTTGTTTTTCATATGTACATATGTATGATGATGCATTGGACAATCTTGATGCTAAGTCCAAATCATGTTTCTTTATCATCCATGGTGTTGTGGAGTTTGGTTATTGCTTATGGGATGATAAGAAAAATATGATCATTTGGAGATAGAATGTGATATTTAAATAAGGTTATATATGTAAGAATCATCATGTGGTTAAATATTATGGTGGTAATAAATAATAAAGATACTAGGAACAAGTGGAGCTGGAAGAAGTACCTGAGTATATGACAGCAGAATGAGTGGAGCTTACTCTTCAAATAGAATTTAAGAGATCAAAAAGGGTGAGAAAGCCTATATATAGGTATTAATTATCCTTACACTAATTTCTATTGATTGATGATAGAGATCTAGATTTTTTTGAAGTAACAATGTAGTTAAAGAAGTTGAGAAAGTGGGAGTTGGTTATGAAGGAGGATATTTCTTCATTGCATGATAAAATCCTTGGGAGATGGCACCACTACCATAAGGAAAAAAATAATTAAAAAATGGTATAATGGTTCAAGTAATAACATGATAGAAAGAGGAGTTACAAGGAAAGGTTGATGGTGAAAGTATTTCAATATAAGCAGTGGATTTCACTAAAATTTTCACACATATAATGAAGCTTACCTCTATCTGGGCGGTTCTTATTATTATTGAATTAGAGGATTTAAATCTTGATAATGTTGATATAAAGGATACTTTCCTTCACGGATATCTATAGGAAGATATTTATATATAGCAACAAGAGTGATATGTGTATTTAGTATAGGAAGACCTAGTGCGCAAACTCTAAAAGAGATTATATGGTAAAGCAGGCACTCGGGAAATGATATAATAAGTTTGATTCCTTCATCACTCAAAATGAATATAAACTATGTGTCATGAATCAATGTTGTTATTTTAATTATTTTAGTGATGTATATATTATATTGCTTCTATATGTGGATGGCATTCTCATTGTAAGATCATATATGTAGAGGATTGATAATCTGAAAGGGGGGATGGATGAGGAGTTTGAGATGGATGATCTTGGAGAAGCCTAGTAAGATTTTGGGGATGAATATAAAGTGAGACCACATAGCTATAACCTTGATTTTATCATAGTCTTAATGTATTAGAAACATTCTGAGAATATTTAGTATGCTGGAAGCAAAGCTAGTTTTCATTCCACTGAAAATATATTTGTAATTTTCAAAGGAGAAAACACAAAAGACAATAAAAAAGATTAAGTACATGGAAAAGTTCCATTGTGTATCAATCATTGGATACTTAATATATTATGTGGTCTGTACTTGACCGGATATTTATCATGTAGTGGGAGTTATGATAAGGTCCATGGAGAACCATAGAAAGCAACATTGGGAAGTTGTGAAGTGGGTACTAAGGTATCTAAAGAGAAGGGAGTGTATTTTTGTTTTGGGAAAGGAAATTCATTGTAGGGATATGTGGATTATGACCTTAGAGGTAATTTTGATAGAAGGAGGAGTACCATAGGTTATGTTTTTACTTAGTGAGGAAATATAGTGAGCTAGATATCTCATTTATAGAAGGTGGTGGAACTATTTACCACAGAGGCATAATACATTATTGTAATAGAATCCAAGAATGGAATGGTTTGGCTAATGAACTTATTAGAGGAGTTAGATGGAAATAGAGAAAAAAAAATGTATTGAACTGTGATAGTCAGAGTGATATAAATCTTGCAAAGAACCTAGTTTTTCATGCCCAGATAAAGTATATTTAGTTGGAGTTCCATTTTATTAGAGTCTTAATATAGGATGGGTTATTAACATTGCATAAGATTCATGAAACTAATAATATAGTAGGCATGTCAACAAATTTTATGGTGATGGAGAATTTAATGAATTATTATGCCTTTATTGGTCTTCATTAGTGAATAGAGTATGAGAGTTAGAGCATGGAATAACATGGTAGAATAATAGAAGGGAAAATGGTCGGTATTTCATGAATCATCAACTTGAAATTGAAGCTTTGATGGTAAGCACCCATTAGTGGTTGAAGAAGAGGATGAGATTAGATTAAGTAAGTTGTATAAATTTGGAAAAATGGAAGGATGACAGTTTACTGGATCAAGATCCAAGTTGGATATTGTTGGAATGGTGTAGCCTGATCCATTAGATGAATTTGGTCCAACTTCTAGCGGCCCATACTATACACTATAGTGAAACCCTTATGGTTTGACCTATAAGGTGAGGTTTTGGGGGTTATAGGGGGAATTTATCCCTTTCTCAAGGGTCTGAGCGTTGAAGGCCCTATGGATTAAATTTTAAAGACATTGTAGTAATGATGAGCATTGTAGTAGGGCTGACCGACGACATCAATAGTGGTATTATAGCAGTGCATAATTCCACATGGTTACTATATATTGACTGAATAGAGATGCCAATAGAGAATTTTGGCTCCACAGAATTCCTTTCATTGGTTATTATAGCATAATGGACATGCTATGTGGATTGACAGTACAGAAATGTGGGTTTTTGTATCATTTTATTGATTTATGGGATTATTTTATGCTAGGGTTTTATATCCTGATATTTGTGCCTAGTAATTTTACTACCAAGTTTTAGTGAAGTGTTATAACTCTCAATAGATGTATGGATTATTCCTGAAGCATGTGGGTCTTTATGCCTTGGGATCTGCTTCTTGTTATTTTTTGTTTTTCTCCATTTTACTCTTCTTATGTGTGAATCTATTTTCATTGTTGCTCCCAACATTTCTGCAACACATATTCCCCGACATCCTTGACCTCTATGACCTATTCCTTAATTATTGGTATGGAACTTAGGTTTGTATAAATCCTCCTCATTAAAAAAGGGTTCAATCATGTGGATGACATTGACGGAGCCATATTGAGACTCCATATCTGAAAATATCCTTTAGTGGGGTGGTGTACATTGTCTCTTTTGGTGGGATTGTGTATTTCATCCCAATGATATATGTAAGAATTTTAGACCAGCTTGGAGAAAGGAATATTCTACTTATGCCTTTTTCTGTCAAAATCGATTATAATGGATCTTGGAAGGTTGTGAAAATGAAAATTCTATCACAAGTAATTTCAAGGGAATATGGGTCACAATTGGTTGATTTAGTGGAACCATGATTATGGAATGTGCCTAGCAAACCAATTTCTTGGCCATCCAGTTATCAAATTTATAAAAACACCTATCAGGGACTTTCTTTAACTCTCTTTCTTCCTCTAGAGAAGTAGTAGAAATTCACACCACCTGTGTTAGGGGTTTTCTTAACTTGACTAGCCCATATTCAACTATCTTCTGAACTATTTCCTTGAAGATAAAGTAATCATGGATGTTGTACCCCAATATCTAGAGGTAGGGGAAGTATTTTGGATTATAATTATTCTTGACTTCATTGGGTTTCTTTCTCTTCATAAATTATATCAAATCCTTTTCTAAGGCCACTATGAATGACCCAAATACTTGTTCTTCTCAAAAGAATAAAGTTTTTTCTTACAGTACTTAAATTTTTTATGACTTCTTACTTTTATTCCATACTAAAGAGGTCATTTTTAATGTTATTTTAATTCATGTGGAGGGAATTCATGATATTAAAGAGTATTAGGAACAAGAGATGACATCTTTTTTTGTTTGAGCATGATAGTCACGATCTATTCTCTACTAGTATTCTTCCCTTACACTAATGGTGTTGACCAAGAATTAACCTTAGAATAGTGAATGGAATCATCTAGCCTCTATGAAACTATTGCAGACTCTCGAAAACCACCAAGTTACTTCAGGAGAATGAGTGGTGTTTTCAACTCATCTCATATATTTTCAATGCATATCTCTCATAGCTAATCTTGAGAAATTTTCTTTTTTGGGGAGTAGGTAAGGCCCTTACACCTTGAGATAAAGTCTTAAACCCTCTAATTTTCATGATTCTTGCAGTTCGATAGGTCTAAGACCGTTATCTTCCTCTATATAAATCTAAATTAGTATAGGAAGTATCGTTAGAGGTATTCTTAGTTAGAAATAGACCCACTTGGTATGTTGTTATACCAGAAATAAACTGGATCCTCTAGTTTTTACATAAAATTATCTGATATTTTATACTTCATGATACTCTATTATTCCCATTATAGGGCCACATCAAGACACAAAATTCATGAGATATTTCTTTAAATCTCCCATACCATTGAATATTAGGAACATAGGATTCTGAAAATTAGGTGGTAGAGGAGTCAAGTACACTCACTCAAGGTGTGGTTTCCTATCTAGTTGTAGTGGTTCACATAACCCCTATAGAGATTCCATATGAATAGAAATAGAATCAATGGATTCAAATATCTTCAATAGAAATTTAGTATGGGATGATGCCCAAGTAGAGTAGTTGGAAAAGCCTGATGTGGTCGGCCCACCTATCTCTTCCATTGATATCTTGTTTGAGTTGTCTTAGGGTAGCTCACTTGAAATAGAGGTGTTGGTTTATGACCAAGTGGAATATATTACTGATAATCTTGGTCCATAGAAGTTAGATAAATTGGTTTTCTCGGCCCCATGTTGATCGAGTGACTGATCCTTACTCTCATTGGTTGAACGACACCTTATTGAAGGTGGTCAACTAAAGGATATATATTGGCCTCTTCTAGTGATTTTTACTCAGGGGGGGATATTTCCTCTAAGTAATTTAATATTGATTCACTTTATTTTCTCAAACTCAATTTCATATTGTGAAATCCTTTCCTTGGTAAAAAGTGGCTCAACTTCCTTAAGTGGTGTGTGGGATGTAGCCACACCCTTCCCTTTATCTTTGACTGAGGCTCACTAAGTGGGTGGAAAATGAATATTCATAAGAGCTCCCAAATATTTATTTGGCCTCTACTATCAATTATAAATACCTTTTTCACATATATTAGTGTGGATCACATTGAAAATGGATTCCTCTTTATCACATCCTTCTGTGTTAATGTCGTTCTCTAAGTTATTTGTGGGTTTAAAACCAATGATATTTAATAATGAAAAGTGTGTTTTAGGGGTTATATCCTAATCATATTTATATGGGTATTTATCATAATTTGAATATCCATTTAGAAACAAATTGTCATCCTCCTTGATATTTTTTTTTCTCAATGGACCGCTTTGGTTTACGACTCTTGCAAAGCATCATATTCTCTCTATGATGTTCCTTGGGAAGTGTCTTATGGATGGTGACCTTAAGGGAATGTCCAGAAACCTTCACTAAGTTTGATCCTAATGAAGAGGATGGGACACATAGTGGAAGGAATTGTATGGGTTCCTCTGATAATATTTCCCCCAGTTTAGAAAAATCAAACCTTCCTAGAGGAGGGGGTAATAATTTCTCAGCCCTATGGGATAGGGTTTTTTTCACCACCATGACATCTTAGATTTATTGGGTATTTTAGGATCCTAGGGGTGATGGTGGTAGTAAAAATTCCCCCATCCTTATGGTTTGGGGTGCCTCCAGTAATGTTGTTAAGGCAGATGCTACTGCATCTTTCTAAACTTTTCAAGACTCTATTTGGGAACAAGGTAGATGCACTTTTTATTCAGGATAAGAGTTACTTTCCATAAAGGGATTCTATGAAACTGTAAGATTTTTTTTCCTCACATGAGAGGCCTACTTGAACTTCCTGGCATCTTGATGTAGGATCCTATCAATGTCCCTCTCTTGTTAGGTGATCCTATTCTAGGATTTAGGAATGGAGGATTCTATTTTATAAACCAACTGGAATATGTAGACTTGATACCTGAGGATTTTCCAAAAGTAATGAAATTAAAAGATATTTTCCCCAATGGTCATTATAGGACAGTGAGTAGGGTAAAATGTAGAGCTTTATATTCACCCCATCCTCTGATATTCACATCCGGTAAGGAATCAATGATCATCTAGTGAAACACCTTTATACTACTAATAAAGGCACATTAAAGGCACTTTAATTGTTTATTCACCTTAATGATCTAATCCACTAAAAAGGAATCCATATTGACTTGGTGTAATATCTCATTAATCACCTTGACATGGTTAGCATACTCCTCGTAAGTAAAGTATCTGGCCTTAAGTTAATTGAGGTTCACCCATAAGTTTTGATGAAATTAAGATATGTATTCCTCTTTCAATATCTCTGGAATGTTATAGTGTGGAGTGGAAATGGTCCAAAACATGACTACTATTCTTTTTTTAGACATCTCTATCCACATTATCATGGAATTATCCTAATACTATGTGATTGGTTCATTGAATTGATCTGACTATAATGGTTTCTTCTCTACTATTTTTTTATAAAGAATGGTATCATTTGGAATTTATTTAGTTGCATTAGAGGGTAAGTGATCTGAGGGAGGTGTAGATAATGACCATTGTCTCATACTATATTTCAGTTGGGATGAGATATTGTTGATTGATGATAATCCACCTGGTGTAACTAGCATTGATTTCTTAGGTACCTCTCAGTATGAGGAAAAACATGGAGTTGTTTCAGCATGGTGAGGAACTTCAGAGTCACTAATCATGGTACTATAGGAAGGACCTTTGTGGTTATTGGTTGTTGATGAGTCGGAAAAGGGATGACCTCCTAGCTGATCAATATTCATACTATGTGGAGGACCTCCGTAGCTTATACCATGGGGAGGACCTCCATGATTGATCTTCATATTTCCACAGGGAGGACCCCTATAATGGTTACTCTAGAGAGGACCTTCAGAGTGACTGATCATGGTATTGTGGTTTGAAACTCTATGGTTATTGGTTTTTGATGAGCCAGTAAGGGGAGGACCTCCTGTAAAATCAATCTCTATGCAATAGGGAAGACCTCAACAACTTATACCATGTGATGGACCTCCATAATTGATCTTCATATTATTACGAGGAGGACCTCTTTGGCTATATTTTCCTTCTACTACAGATGAGGAACTGAAAAAATCTTGGCCTGATATCGAGAGATGTTGAAGGGACTCAAGAATATCAAGATTTATGGGAACAAGGATATAAACCTACTCTATGATTTAATATTTCTTATAGTGAAACTTTTTTTTAAACATCCTCTATTAGGTGATTGAGGTTAGAACCTCAATCATTATTAGGATCACACAATGTGGACAATGACACTCATGGGCAGGATCCCTCCCTAGTGACTCCTAAATTTTCATTGGGATGTGTTGAAGAGATTCATGATGGTGAGTGGGGATATAGGATTTCTCATTGACTACCTCAAAAATATACCAATGAGATTCATAGGAGGAAATACAGATATAGCCTTGCACCTTAGTCATTGATAGGATATGTTGATGGAATTCATCAGTTGCTACCCGAATATGTTGGTGAACTTCTTGAATAGGAGAAAGAATATGAGCCTACTCTTTAGTTACTATCAGAATATATAGATAGGTCACATATATATTGATGGGAGAGTGGATATGAGCTCGATATTAGGTTGTATTTAGGATATGTTGGGATTCTTCTATCATCAATAGGATATGATGGCGTTCTTGATGGGTGAAAATAGGGAAATGAATCTTCTCTTCAATTTTCATTAGGATATACTAATGGAATTAATGAGAAGGAATAGGAATATGATCCTGCTTATAAGCTTCGGTTATTAATCTCACTTGGTAAGAATACTTACTCATGGGTTCCTTAGTCTAGATTACAAGGGTTATGATCTCCTAGTTTATCTCCTAAGTACATTCCTAAGGAGTTGGAGTTATGTGGTGTTGGTGATAATGGAGGATAGTATAATCCCTTATGAGAATATCTTGAGTAGTAATGAGGTCTCGGTTGATATCCTCCTCCACCTCGCTAAGATAAGGGATTAAGTGTTGTTTCCCTTCAGGGATATGCTTCCAAAACATGTGAACATGTTAGTAGGGTCCACATTCTTCTTCAGGGCCCTTCATTGATAGGATGACTGGTGAGGCTTCATCTCTTTAAGGATTTCATGATCCACCTCCAAGTTCAGAATGTATATTTTGTGACAATTCACCCATACCAAGGCATTCACTACCTGGACTTTCAAGCACTAAGTTGGTGACAATGTATATTATATCCCCTAATCCATGACCTTCATGGTATCCAAGGCATATGTCTATTGTATTTGCTAGTGATGTGCATCAGCCTCTGGTGTTTTTCAAATGCTACTAACTTTTCCAGAGAAATTGGAATTCAACAGTGTTATTCATGATTTCATTTTTACTCAATGGAGTCCTAAGAGGTTTCATGAAAAATAAACCAGTTAATGTAGCATTATCAATCGATCCATTCACAGGTAAAGGATTCACATTAGGTTTACCATTCTTTTTATGATTCACCCACATTACTATGGAGTTCTAGGTCTATGTAGACCTTCTTTCCAAAGGCTAACAGTTTCTAGGGAATATCAGTGATGCTTTGGGTTGCACATTAGTTGATATGATGGGAGGTTAGGCTCACCCACTCCTTTGGGGGGAAATATTTCCTACTTAGGGACTCTTAAATATTTAATATTTATTCATGAATCCTTATCAGAAAAAATATTACTACTAATTACCTTCATGCAAGTGATTGATCGAACCCATGCATCATGATAGTAATTTATTAATTAGATAGTGATTTTAAAGCTTCATAATTGGTCAATATGGAATTTATTATCATATAGGGAAGTGGTAGGTGTTGCAGATTTGGGATCGGGCCCATGAGAGGGGATTCCTATATATCCCTATAAAGGGAACTAGAACCCATGCAGTTCAATTCCACTTTATGGGACATGTTGTTCCTTTTAAGGTTGTGTGAAAAGGAAAAATGTGATGACTTTTAATTTCATGAAACTATGACTAATTGAAGTGAATTTTAAGTTCATGAGTCCAGGACCCACAGAAAATCCTTTTAAGTTCATGCATCAAATACCTATATGGTGTTTAGATTTACCTTAAAGAGGTTTCATACATATCCTAGTTAATAGTAATTGATTAGTCACTGAAAGTGGCTAATATTAATTATTAGTATATTTATATTAATTGTTACAAAGTCCATAAACATTGTTTTTAGTGCATTACATAAATAGAACTTCATTTCTCATCTTAAATGCAATTCATGTTTAAAATGAAAATTTGGGCTCAATAATTCATTTATTTGTGAAAAACATTATATTGATGTTCTTAATTTGAAATTTTTCTATATGATTTTTCACTTTGTTTGGAACATTTTATCTTTTAGGTCCGATAGATTAATCCCAATGGAAGATGGAGAATTTTTCACCCGAATGCAGAAATTTTCTGGAGAAAGCATAATGGGTCTAAGGCCCATAAAACAAATGTGGGGCCCACAAACCAAACTCAATGAAGCTCAAATTTATAAAGTAGAAAGATAAAAATATGAGGATCATTTTATTAAACTGTGGCCAGAGCTAATTCTAAATTTTTCATGATGATAAATGGATCTAAAGTTGAGATTTAAATGGTGGATCCGACATTAATGCACATAAAGTCGTCCCATCATTTAGACCATAACTTCCAAAATTATTCTCCAAATGACCTGAAATTTGGAAAACTTATAGAGGACACATGTACTAAGATATTTGTCTTCTAAGACCTCTGATTATTCTGCCTCCTTAAATTAAAAATTCACACGTCAAAATGGAGGAAGAATATGGATGAAATTTCCGGGTCAACTTCGAAACGTCAAAATCCCTTAATTTTCTCACCTTCCTTTTGACTCTCTAAATTAATGGGGATGGAATTTATTGTGGTGGGTTGTCTCTAAGGATTATAATATACCTATATAAGGAGATGGTGGTGAAGGTAATTATCATATAACATTTTTCTTTGAATCCAAGTTTTTCTTTCAATTGTAATTTCCCGCTTTCGTTTTGTAATGGCATCGTCAATTTCTCTAATGTAAGTTTTTCATTCACGTTTAGTATTTTAATAAAATTTATTATTATTCAATTTTTATTTTCATTTTTATCACATGTTGATACCGTTGAATATAAGTGTGAATTTATTCACACCCGCACTTGTGAATTCATCACACAATAGTGGAGTGTTCATTTTTATTAACGTTTTTCTTCTTCAATCCCGCTTCTTTAAGTCAACTACCTACTTCCATTGATAGAATAACATCAATGGAGGGATAACATTTTATGGGTTTATCCTAGGGAGTTTCATGGTCTGGATTGAATGTTATTTGATGTTCTTAAATTCTTAAATTTTTTCTTTATTTTAAGAGTTCCTTTCTTTGATTTATCTTCTTCTTTGTCTTCACCGACTTTAACGACGACACATTTTGAGTGCTAGTACGATCCAATTCCTTGGAGTGATAATTTAATTGATCCTCTAAGTGAATTGGTGATTAGCCTTTAAATTTTGTATGGATTAAATCGGAGAATGATATTGAGGGATTATTTCATTTAATGGATACCTCTTGAACCGATGAACAGAAAATCAAATGAAAAACAAAAACATCTAATAAATCCTAAGAGAGAACCTAGGATCGACTCACCATAATTAGTTGTTTTAATTCAATTAATTTTATTTGTTTTGTTCTTTAAATTAAATCAGTAATCAAATACCACATAGTTCAGGTTACACAGTTTAAGTTCTTATGTTAGGACCGGCCATTGAATTTTAATATCATGTGGTAAGGATTTATGTTTCATGAAAATGGTGACAACATGATATCAAGTGGTTCTTATACATGGGTGGATCTTTTTTGGTTCATCGTGTCCACTGATAATGAAATAGTAAAGGGTATGGTTAAACTCATAAGAAATATAGCCCATTGAGGAAGAAGGAATCACGGAGAATATAGCCCATTGAAAAAGAGTGACTCATAGGGAATATGTCCCATTGAGGTAGAGTGACTTGAAAGGAATATATCTCATAAGGAATGATGACTCATGGGGAATATGGTCAAGTGAGGAATGATGAATCACAGGTAATATGACCCATTGAGTAATGAGTTTGGACTTACACATGGGTTACCCATATGTGGATGGATCATTAAGAGATCACATAGATAGTATCACTAATGATGGTGTATTGGACTTACACCTCATAAGAGGTCCATATCCTTCCTATAAGCAAGAAGGATAAATGTGGGTGTTACACATATGTTTCCTAAAGGTGATAGACCTAGAATGTGACTTAGATGAAGGTAGGTTTCAAGGCTTACACCATATTGGAGGCCCTAGTGGGGATGGGTTGTAGATTAAACCTAAAGAGGAGGCCCATATATATAGACCTATGGCTCAATGAGTGGACCAAAGGGTAGCCAACTCAGCACTTGGTTAGTCAGTATGAGAATATTGACCTAGGAGGGGTTTCACTAGTTCCCTCATGATAGGTACCCTTGTCATCAAGGGAATACATTATCATAATTACTTTAAGGATCTTATCGGTTTGGGTGGAAAACTCAATAAGAATCCATTATTAAGGGAATGGATGATCGAAAGGGTGCATGTTGGTGTTCATTGCTCATTCATGTACCTCACAAGGCCATGGAGAAAGCCTGGATGGATAGGCACCCAGGTAGATGACCTACGCACAAAGGGTTCCCATGTATAGGGACCTGGGCGAATTGGAACCTAAGTATGAGAACTTGGATTAATTGGAACCTATGTATGAGACCTGGGTGAGGGCATACTCAACCATGGGATTAAGTATAATTGGCACCCTAGTATAGAGACTTGGTTGAAGTGGTGCCCTGGTATAGGGTTTGGTTTAAGTTTCACCCAGATGTGGGGGTCTAGGTAAAGTTTCACCCTAATAGGGTACCTAGGTGAAATTTTTCCCTAATGGATAGCCTCAAGATGACCTAGGTGCTTAGTACCTTAGTGTTGTCTCTCTAATGAGGTTGGGCATGTGACACCCTACTATTATCCTTTCAAGATGGGGTCTTTTGCCCTAATTTTGAAATGGAAATTGTATTTCATAAAGGATTTATGTTTACACCTTTGAATATTTTTATTACCCTTAATTTCTATTATTATCTTTAGGTTTTAACTTAATAAGTCACCTAAAAAAGATAAGAAGGCTTGGGATCATGGAGAATATCTTTGGCTCATCCAAACTCTCCTCTATAAATCTCCTCCTAGGTGTGTTCTCAAAATTGGATGCATAGGGTGTATTTACAGGAAAGAGTAGACTGGGGCACAGGGCTAGGTGGGTAACCACCTCTCACGCCCTAGTGGGTGGGCACCTCATACAAGGATGCCTGAGCGTGAAGGTCGGGTGTGGAAGGTGCACACATAAGTGCTTTGTGGAAAGGAACTTGAGCACAGAGTTTTGGTATATAAGGGAGATAAGTGTATAGAGGTAACAAGTAATGCAGAACTTGGGTGAAATGGAATTGGAGCACAAAATTACTTGAGCGCCATTCACCCCTTCATCAAAAAATTTACATATGACTAAAGTCTTCATATTTACCAAAAGGGAGTTCCAATATATAGCCAACATGGAAGAGATGTGAATGTTAATGTTTAACATTCCACTATCTATGTTAATCATATGAAATGATTAACTAATATCATAACCTTTATAATACCTCTATGTCGTACACTATAACATAGATATAGGCAGTGGTGTATATACCATGCCATACGATATCCCCAACCAAGGCATACAATATGCATTATTTTTTCTTATGTCGTACACTATAACATATATATATAATCACATACGATATAACATAAACACATCCTATGCATTTATGGATTTAGGGAATATTTTCATCACTTGTGTCCCTAGAATAACTCTTTTCAAGAGGTATTATAGAGTTTATTCACATGTCAAATGTTGTGTATCTTGAGTCAAGGATTCATAAAAGTTTATCTTATTATCATTATTACCTTTATAGATGTGATCCCTTTCTATAAAAATGGTATTTCTTATCATGATGACTTTTCTATATGAGGGATTAGGTAATATCCACTCATTTCCTTATAATTTTCTATAAAGATTCATTTCATGTGTTGTGATAGAATTTTGTTACTAGGATTGACCTTAAAAATTCTTTTCATACTTATACAAGTATATGTGATAGCCTGAGTTTCTTCTCATAACATAACTCACATGGAATCTCATTTTTCACCTTGGTTAGCACACGATTAAGTGTGTATGTCATTGTTTGCAGTGCTTATCCCCAAAAAGATAATAAAATATTCACATAACTCGCCATTAATATCATTGTATCTAAAAAAGTGTGATTCCTCCTTTCAATCATATCATTCCATTTAGGTGTATAAATATGAGTGGATTTGGATATTATCACACACTCATTCTGATGATTAATTAAATATTGATTAAGATACTTTCATCTTGATATGATCAAAGTTTTTTTATTTTCTTTCCAAGTTGGTTCTCTACTACATTTTCAAATTTCTTGAATATCTTAAAGGAATATTCCTTGTACTTCATCAATAAAACATATTCATATCTACTAATGACATTAGTAAAAGTGATGAAGTATACAAATGCACACCTTGCTACTATTGGGAATGACTTTTATATATTTGTGATAATTAATTCAAGAAGTTTTGGATCTCTTTAATTAATACTCATTGGTAATTTCCACTTATAAAAAATAGTGGCATACATCCAAGGTTTTAACTCAAAAGATTTTTAATGTCTTTCTTGGTGTAATTATTTCAAATACTTCTAGTTTACATGATTAAGTCGGTAATTCCACAATTAGGTGTAATACGAGTCATGTGTGTTGCATTTTTCATTTATTTTAAACACTATATTTTCTGATTTAAGTATACATAGGAAATTACTTAAATGTGAAATAACATAGAAAATATTACATATATAAATGAAACACTTTTTCAAAACCTGAAATAAAAAAATTTATATAAACTCGGCACATAAATAATTTGTTGGAAATATCGAGTATATAATAACAATTATCTAATACAATAATTAATCCACTAGGAAAAGTGAGATAATAATCTTCAATAACTAATGCAGTGATTATGACTCCATCAGAAACCTGAATATTCACTTCACACTTTTGAATTCTTTAGTATTTACTTGATTCATGTATATAGATACATATTTTTAAGCCACAAGTTGTGTAATGTCCTGGACCTCTCCAGTCCATTCCTATCGATAGGTGTTGTAATTTTTCAGTGTCAGTGAGTCATCTTTATCAGTAAGTCACCTTCATCTGTTGGTGTTAGTGAGTTATCTTTATCCGTTGGTGTTGGAGAGTTATCTTCATCTATCGGTATGTGCTACAATTTTTTCAGATCAACCGGTGAACAGTGTTTCCAACTTCCTATAATTTCACCTATTTGACACTTTCTTTGATGTAAAAAAAATTCAAATCCTTATTTTAAGGTATTTAAGGCTGATTCAAATCCCATAACTCTGATATTAATTTTTACTAAGGTTCCAGATGCCTTCAATCGGTCAAACCGCATAGTCTTGATGAGATCCTCCTTTAATGGAAAATCTAAACCATATCTAAACCGCTGCTCAGTTTAGATTTTCAAAAGGCTGAGATAAATTATTCCTTGTTCTTCCATCTTGTTTTCCTCAGTACGGGGCACCCAAAACCTTTCTTTCCTGATGAGGTTTGTGATTGTGGTGTGGACCTTGGATTGGGTTTTCACCGGAGTTCTTTTTACTGCATGTGCACCCTCTATTTTGGTGCAAGCAACAAGTGTTGATCTGTCTTCAATAGAAGGTATGTTTTGTCTCTGTTCTTGTGGGTTCTTCAATCTGTTTTCTCCCATTTCTCATTACCATGTTATGGAATGTATTTTCCATCTTTCTAAAGGACCTTTCTTGGGTTTTGTTGATGCGATTGTGTTGCGGCATCCTTGGGTGGATACAACCATTACGGGAGAGGTGATTGTGATATGTTGTGTTGGTTGTAATAGTTGGTGTCCTAGAACCAACTATTTTTACTTTGATTACATGTATATTTAATGTATTTAAATATTAAACATCTTATTACATATTGTTCATTATTCTACATGACTATGATGTAATAATGTCCTAGAGTATTTGTTGCATTGATAAGGTCATGGTAGTTCCCCGCTATGATGAGAACCTTGAAATGCTATAACAATATTCATAAATATAGTTTTACAATTGGATGACATATAGTGAAGGGACACATAGCATTCAGACTATCAGGTGTGAGCACTCATAAGCAGGTGAGACTTTCTCTCATGAAGTTCTCACTTCATAATCTCCAAGACAAGAGATTATGAGAACAAACCCGCTAGTAGGAATTCTACATGTTATGGTGTTGTCGAATATTTCTATCTGCAAGTGTGTGTAATGATCCTTAGACTTTAAGATTGTCATTAATATGTGTCATGACTCGCACACTTTGATTTACATATGAAAACTGTCACGCAGACAGTTGGTGGGAAGTAGGGTACGTTGGGTGCATCACGAGTGACATGATATCAATGAATAAGTCGAGGAAGGATTTGTCCCTTCCATTTATGGAAGTTTATATCTCATCCCTTTGATTGAAATAAAACCATCACGTGAAATTCCATGGTCATAGTGTAACAACGAGTTTATTTCAGGTAGTCAAAGAATGACATATCAAGCATAAAGGTTGATGACACTATCATGAAACCTTCTTGATGAGATATTGAGACAAAGGGATTATATTATACAGTGAGCATTCGTATGTGGATGTCATTGTTGTGACTTTATGTTCTTTCTCTTGGGTTCCTTGACCCGTTGCTAGACAATACTCTTGGACTTTAGGCAAGCTCGCCTAATTCCAACAAGAAAGAATCTTAGAGGGTCACAATCTAAGTGTTTTTGGTGGTCTCGGTTAAATTCTATTTGAATTTAATTAATCAAATAAATATTATTCTCAAGACCGTGGAATAATTTTATTCAAGTTAAGATGATTGTATAAATTAAATAAAATATATTTATTTATTTTATTGAACATTTAATAAATATTTATTTACTAGTTTTTAAATAAAATATTTATTTAAGAGAATAAATTATTTATTTATTTATTTGGGTGTTCAATAAATGGAAGTGGAGTTCTAGGGGACCAAGGCCGGTCCAGTAGTAAAATAATTATTTTCAAAATGGTAAATAATTATTAGTTGGCACAAGTTAAAATAATAATGACGCTGCTATTATTTTGTGATGTGGAATTTTATTCATAATTCCATTTTGCGCAAGTTGGCGAACCATAAATAATGATGCAGTATTATTATTATGAGCATGGGTTTTATCTAATTTCATGAATGTATTTAATTGATGTTATGCAATTAAATATTGTAACTAAATTTTCATTTATATAAATAGACAAGTATGTCTATTGTTCCATGGAGAACACACCACACGCTTAGTGAATTGAGAATTGTTGAGCTAAAAAATTTATCTCTCGAATCCTCTTCTCAACCCTCTCAAGAACGAGAGACGTTCTTTAAGGCTGAAGAAGAAGTGATCAAGAATGACTGACACAAGACACTCGCTTCGCCACGATAGAACTCGGAGAATGAGTGGTCTCGATTGGAGGCCATTGGAGCATGTGGGGATCACTGTTAGAGGGATTCTAGTTTTGTTCCTCGCAAGTGCAATGAGATAATCCGAAATGGTCATTCCTAACGATCAACATTATCAATGAAGAAAATACCGAAGATCCAGGTATTTTTTTCTTTATGAAATTAATTAAATTAATTATAAACACGATGTGCAAGATCCTCTCTAAATGTTTCAGGTATCTTCCTTCTTTATCTAAATCTTTGATTCTATTCTATGGAGACTGGTGTTTATCATCATATTGATCCCAGAATAATCATTGATCATGGTGAAAATTAAAGTTGGGTGCCAGCCCAACCGCGCTTCCACTATGCCCGGAACCTACAAGTGGTATCAGAGTAGTTACATCATAGTTTATAATTATTTAAATATTTTGTTGTTGATTTACGCATTTAATAATTTAGTTGTTTCAATTCAAGTTAATTTCTCTACAAATATGAATCTCAAGATCTGTTCCTCCTCTTTCGTTTCTCATTTACCTTACAGAAACGATCTTTTCTTTTAATTTTAATTAAAATAAAATAGACGATCTCATTCGGAGGTGTCAAAGCTTCCTGGTCTTATAACACCAAAACACACGGCGTGTATTTGGTAGTACAAGTCTTGTAGTCAAGATTCAATGCATCAGAGGTTCTCCAAACAAAGTCATGTGTTGGAGTCTTTATAAGTCTTAAATGACTATGTGTGTTGACCAGGAACAGGCGGCACGCGGTTTTTGGATTACACACCGTGTAGTCCACTGTACACGGCGTGTAGTCCCTTTGGGTTAGGGTTGGATCATGTACCTCATACACGACTTGCCCAGCTAAAAACTATGTAACAAAGATACTACACGGTGTGTGGCCCACTGAACACGCCGTGTACTCTGAAGATTTCTGAAGTACATCTACCAGCCATGTCCCCGGGCATGTACTTCAAATGGATGGTGAACGATAGTACACATCGTGTAGTCAAAACTACACATCGTGTACTCATCCAAATTATGCAGATTTATTAAAATTTATTATTATATTATAGAAAACCTTGAGATGTGTACCATAGTGCGGGCGTAAAGCTGAGGCACAACATGTGATAGGTGTTTTATATATATGTGTTTAATTTAACATATGCATAATGTTCATTTCTACTCATTGAGTAGTTATGAACGGGAATTCACCGGGTTACCTCTAAGGTTAAAGTTACGTACAAAGATAGTTTTAAATGAATTTATTTATTTAAAATTATGATGGATGAGAATCTCAAGGAAATTCAAAAAAGGGTTTAAGGATTGATTTATTAAAGATGATAATTAATTGATTCGAGCATGATTTATCTTAAACAAGAACGATTAAAGAATTGAATTCAATTTTTATTTATGCGTAAATATCATTGCATTTATGGATGATCATGAACTAGACCAATACATTTGTATGTGGATGATTTCTTTTAATTTATTTATTTAAATTAAATTTTTTAGCCCACGAGCCTTCTCCTCATTAATATATAGGGCCTACGTGCCCAAGTTTTCTTTTATGTAAAACCCCCTTTTTACCCCTCACATGCATGTGAGTTTTAAAAAAGGCATATGTAATGGATGGAACCCCCAATATAGTGGAGGTGGTTCAAGCTGAAGCTAAAATGAAACCAATCCCAGAAGATACAGAGGTTGACAAGTGGAAAGCTGTAAACATGAACCCAAAAGGTTCAAGATGTTTCTCCCCTAGGTCAGGGTTAGTTTATCAACCACTAGATAAACTAACAATTAGAAAAGCTCATGATCATGTCCTTTATTTTATTTTTGTCAGTTTCATGGTTTATCATTATGGATGTGTTGTCACGATCACATAATTAATGAATTAAATAAGAATGCAAGATGGAACTAAAATAAACTAGACTTATGCGTAAATATTATCAAGACATGGTTAATCACTTAAGTAATTTCCACTTAATATTAACAATAATGTGATAATGATAATAATAAATTCATGCATAAGAGATAAAAATCCCTCAAATAAAATATTAAGTTAGACGAAGCCTTTCGTTACTTGATTAAGGGAAAATTTCAATAAAACTATGTGTTTGACCAACCCTTGTTGGGACACTTACTTTTATACAAGAAGCCCTTATGAAAGGTTTTGGGTTGAATTAACTGTATTACATCAAGAGGACTAGCCCTTGCTAGACTTGGTGTAATATTGGAGGCAAGAGTTGAGGAAATCCAAAAGTCATGATTTCAGGATTGGGGAGTCCACTCAATAGATCAAAGAGCTGCAAGCCCGTAATTGGAAAAAACCTACCTACCTAAATACCTTCTAATAGCTTGACCAACCCTTATTGGGGTTATGTAAAGGGGAATATGGATCCTTGACACTAGAATTTCATGCAACTGGACATTCTGAGTTCAATGGTGAGGGTCATTGGGACTTGATAAAATAGTGGGAGACTTAATAAAAATTTATTATTTCTCATAAAATGTAATCAAGAAAGTACTAATGATCTGCTCTTTTAATTGTAGAATAAAAATGACAAGCTCGTCAACCACACTATCCCTACGATCAATTATGGATAAAAACAACATCCTCACCGGCAGTAACTTCTAGGAATGGTTTAGACACCTTGAGGTTATCCTATGCCATGAACGGAAGTCTTACGTACTAGAGTCAACATTTCCTAATCCACCTGCTAAAGAGGCAAGTTATGAGGATTTCCTGGTCTATGAGAAATATATAAACGATGCGGTCTACGTTCAATGTTTGATGTTATCATCAATGTATACTGAGCTCGTGAAATCTCATGAAAACATGGATGCTTATAGCATGCTCGAACACCTTTCTGGTATTTAATAGGAGAGAGAAACACAGGAAAGGTTTGAGATCTCTAAGGCACTCTTTCATAGTAATCTTGGATAAGGTTCCCCATCTGGGCCTCATGTAGTCAAGCTCATTGGCTAAATTGAGTGCCTGGAGGTTCTAGGGTTTAAACTCCCTGAAGAACTGGGCACCGATCTCATTCTCACATCACTCCCTCAGAGCTTTCCTGTCTTTGTTGTCAATTTCAATATGAAAAACATTGAGAAGTCTCTATATGATCTTCTTATCCTCATTTTCCAAGTGGACAAAGATATGAAGCGTGAAAAGCCTTCTGTCCTTATGGTGAATAAGAGGAAAGGGAAGGTGAAGAGCTTTAAGATCAAAGATTCTTCACGACCTTCCAGGAAAAGGGAGATAAAAGGGGAGGCAAAGGAATCGGAGTCTATTTGTTTCGCATGTGGCAAGAAGGGCCACTGAAAGAAGAACTACACCCAGCCTAAGAAGTAAGGGGAAGCTTCAGGTGCATTTTTTATCGAATGTAATCTATATGTTTCTAAAAATTGGGTATTATATACAGTTTGTGGTGCTCACGTATGTATCCAAATACAGGAACCAAGTAGATTCAGAAAGATTGACTGAGGGGAGGTAGATCTACGAGCAGCCAACGGAGCCAGACTTGTTGTTGTAGCTATCGGGGACTACCACCTCACATTTCCAACTAGGATGATCTTGGTGTTAAAGGGTTGTAATTATATGTTGTTTGTTACTAAAAACATTGTTTTTGTATCCAGATTAGATACAGATGGTTTTGTTTTCAAGTTTGGAAATGAATGTTTCTTCTTTTACAAAGATAACATTTGTTTTGGTAGGACACGTTTATACAACGGTCTTTATATATTGGATTACACAAACCAAGTAATGGAAATCGATAACAAAGATACTTCACATGACTCATACCACACCCAACTTTGGCATCGCTAGTTAGGTCATGTAAATGAGAAACGCTTGACAAAGTTACATAAAGATGGATATTTAGATTCTTTCTAACTAAAACCACTCGGTGTATGTCATGCATGTTTACAAGGCAAAATGACCAAAGCCTCATTTAGTGGGGAAGGTGAAAGGGATAAAGAACTTCTTGAATTGGTTCATACGGATGTGTGTGGACCATTTCCCATTTAAGCAAAGGGAGCGTACTCATACTTCATAACTTTTACTGATGATTTTTGTAGATATGGATATATCTACTTAATGAGGTATAAGTCGGATTCTTTTGATGAGTTCAAAGAATATAAGAATGAAGTTGAGAACCATCTTGGTAAGAATATTAAGAAACTCTGCTTAGACCAAGGTGGAGAATATCTTAATCAAGACTTCATTGATTACTTACAGGATTTTGGGATCCTATCCCAACTCACACCTCCTTACACGCCCCAGTGGAATAGTGTGAGCGAAAGAAGGAACCGAACTCTGTTGGACATGGTGAGATCAATGATGAGTCATGTGAGTCTTCCATTATCCTTTTGGGGATATGTGTTACAAACAGCGGTGTGCATACTAAATCAAGTATCAACTAAATCGATAAATGGTATTCCATACAAGTTCTGGAGTGGAAAGAAATCCATGTTATCGAATTTACATGTGTGGGGAAGCGATGCGTTTGTTAAGGCCTCTTCAGGTAACAAACTTGCACCCCGAGGCACAAAGTGTACCTTTATAAGATACCCCAAGTAAATAAGGGAATATTACCTATAAAACCCCTCAAATAAAAATGTTATAGTGGAAAGACACAATATATTCCTTGAGAGGGAGAAAATCTCCAAAAGATATAGTGGGAGTGAGATAGACTTCAAAGAAATTGAGGCTCAGGGTATACAAGAGCTGGTACAGGAGAAGATTCCATAAATCCCCATGGAAGAAAGAACTGTTCTAGAGACACAAGAACTACGTAGGAGTACAAGAGAGGTTAGAGAAATGGAACGGTACAGTTTTCTAGTTACCAAGGATGGTGACACATTATTAGTTGATAATAATGATCCTCTAACCTATAAGGAAGCAGTAAGTGGAACAGATTTTTCCAAGTGGCAAGAATTCATGAATTCTGAAATGGATTCCATGTACCAAAACTAAGTCTGGATTTTGGTATATTCTCCAATTGATGTAAAGCATGTTGGTTGCAAATGGGTATTCAAGAAGAAACTGTACATGGAAGGACAAGTCAGAACCTATAAGGCACGACTGGTTGCAAAAGGGTTCAAACAGCGTTAAGGCATTGACTATGACGAAACCTTTTCACCAGTTGCAATGCTGAAAACCATCATAATTCTATTGTCCACTACCTCTTACCATGACTATGAGATTTGTAAAATGGATGTCAAAATAGCCTTCTTTAAGGGGAACCTTCAGGAAGATGTCTACATGACACAGCCTGAAGAATTTATGACTCCAAAGGATGCCAATAAGGTATGCAAGTTGCAGAAATCCATTTATGTATTAAATAAATCATCTAGGTCATGGAACATTCGTTTTGATGAAGCTATAACAAAATTTGGTTTTATCAAGAACAAATGTGAGCCTTGTGTCTACAAACAGTTTATTGGGAGTGCAGTTGTTTTCCTAATATTATATGTTGATGACATATTACTTATTGGAAACAAGATACCAGTCTTACAGTCTGTTAAGGCATGGTTGAATCAATGCTTCGCCATGAAGGACTTGGGCGAGTCAGCATATATTATTGGGATCAAGATCCATAATGATAGATCCAAGAGATTGTTGGGCCTAAGTAAAAGTACATACATTGATAATATATTGAAGAGATTTAGTATGGAACAATTCAATAGGCAATCATTACCAGCATCACATGGCATTCATCTTTCCAAGAAAATGTGTCCTCAGACACATGAAGAAATAATGATAATGGTAAGGACTCCATACGCATCAGTGATTGGGTCAGTCATGTATGACATTCCATGTACTAGGTTGGATGTCTCCTATGCATTAATTGTGGTAGGCAGATATCAAGCTAACCCAGGTGACCACCATTGGATGGCAGTCAAGACTATTCTAAAGTATCTGACATGTACTAAGGATATGTTCCTGGTTTATGGAGGAGATGAGGAACTGGTTATCAGAGGATATAAAGATGCTAGTTTCCAGACTGATCAAGATGACATGAAGTCACAAATAGGATACATATTCACTTTGAATGGAGGTACAATGAGTTGGAAGAGCTCAAATCAGATCGTGGTCATAGATTCTACAGTAGATTCCGAGTATATTGCAGCTTATGAGGTAGCTAAAGAAGCAGTTTGGATGTAAATATTTTTCCAAGAGATAAATGTGATACCTAGTAGTAAAGATCTCATCACATTGTACTGTGATAATATTGCAGCGGTGCCTCTTGTAAAAAAATCCAAGGTCACATCAGCAGGCGAAGAACATACTTATAAAGTATCATCTCTTGAGGGATTTTTCTCAGATAGGTGAAGTTGTAGTGAGAAGTATTTCCACAGAAGACAATGTGGTGAACCCCTTGACTAAAGCCTTGACTCATTAGAAACACGATCACCATGTGAGGTCTAGTGAAATGAAATTCGTAGGCAGTTGGATCTAGTCCAAGTGGAGTTTGTAAGAGTTGGTGTCATAGAACCAACTGGTTTTACTTTGATTACATGGATATTTAATGTATTTAAATATTAAATATATTATTACATTTTTTCCATTATTCTACATAACTATGATTTAATAATGTCATATGGTATTTTTTTTCATTGATAAGGTCATGGAAGTTCCCCGCTATGATGAGAACCTAGAAATGCTATAAAAATATTCTTAAATATAGTTATACGGTTGGATGAAATACTATGAAGGGACACATAGCATGTAGACTGTTAGGTGCAAGTACCCATAAGTAGATGAGACTTCCTCTCATGAAGTTTTCACTTGGTAATCTCCATGACAGGAGATTATGAGAACAGACCCACTAGTAGGAATTCCGCAGGTTTTGGTGTCATCAGATATTTTTATCTGTGAGTGTGTGTAATGATCCTTAGACTTTAATATTATCATTAATATGTGTCACGACTTGCACACTTTGATATACTAATGAAAACTATCATGCAGACAGTTGGCGGGAAGTAAGGTACGTTGGGTGTATCATGAGTGACATGATATTAATGGATAAGTCAAGGAATAATTTGTCCCTTCTATTTATGGAATTTGATATCTCGTCCCTTTGATTAAAATAGAACCATCACGTGAAATTCCATGGTCATGGTGTAATGATGAGTTTATTTCAGGTAGTCAAAGGACAACGTATCAAGCATAAAGTTTGATGACACTATCATGAAACCTTCTTGATGAGATATTGAGACAAAGGGATTATATTACACAGTGATCGTTCATATGTGGATGTTTTTGTTATGACTTTACATTCTTTATCTTGGGTTCCTTGACCCGTTGTTAGACAGTACTCTTGGACTTTAGGCAAGCCCCCCTAATGCCAACGAGAAAGAATCCTAGAGGGTTACACACTAAGTGTTTTTCCTGGTCTCAGTTAAATTCTATTTGAATTTAATTAATAAAATAAATATTATTATCAAGGCTGTGGAATAATTTTATTCAAGTTAAGATGATCGCATAAATTAAATAAAATATATTTATTTATTTTATTGAACATTTAATAAATATTTATTTACTAGTTTGTAAATAAAATATTTATTTAAGAGAATAAATTATTTATTTATTTATTCATGTGTACAATAAATGGAAGTGGAGTTCGAGTCGACCAAGGCCGGTCCGATAGTAAAATAATTATTTTTAAGATAGTAAATAATTATTAGTTGGCATAAGTTAAAATAATAATGACGCTGCTATTATTTTGTGATGTAAAATTTTATTCATAATTTTGTTTTGTGCAAGTTGGCACACCATAAATAATGACACAGTATTATTATTATGAGCATGGGTTTTCTCTAAGTTCATGAATGTATTTAATTAATGTTATGCAATTAAATATAGTAACTAAAGTTACATGCATATAAATAGACAAGTGCGTCTATTTTTTCATGGAGAACACACCGCACGCTTGGTGAATTAAGAATTATTGAGCTAAACAATTTCTATCTCGAATCTTCTTCCCACCCCTCTCAATAATGAGAGATGTTCTTCAATGATGAAGAAAAATTGATCAATAACGATCGACATAAGACACTCGCTTCGCCGTACTAGCACCCGGAGAACGAGTGGTGTCGATCAGAGGCCATCGAAGCAAGTGTGGATCACTGCTAGATTAATTCTAGTTTGGATCCTCGCAAGCGCAAAGAGATAATCTAAAAGGGTCATTCCAAATGATCAACATCATCAATGAAGAAAATATCGAAGATCCAGGTATTCTTTTCTTTGTGAAATTAATTAAATTAATTATAAACATGATGCGCAAGATCCTCTCTAAAGTTTTTGGGCCTCTTCCTTCTTTATCTAAATATTTTATTCTATTCTGTGGAGACTGGCGTTCATCCTCATATTGATCCCAGAATAATCATTGATCGTGGTAAAATTTAAAGTTGAGTGTTGTCCCATCCACACTTTTGCTGCGCTCGAAACCTACATTAGCTCATTCTCGTGCAAAGAATGTTGGAAAGATTTTGAGGTAATGGATTCATAGATTCTCTATTTTATTTATGTGCAGTAATAGAGTTATCATTTTCTATCCCACTGGATCACAATGGAATTGACATAATAAATATTTGAACAGGATTAAATAATTAGAATTGATCATATGTTATTGCCTCTAGTTTTTATAGATAGTGTGATATCTATTCTTTCTTTGTTTAGTATGTCGTTCTTGATGGAATTTGGTAAAGAAAATAAATCCAAGATTAATTACAAATTAATTGGCTAAAGATAAAGAGCCATGTTTAATGAATCTGGTTCTTTTTTTTTTGTGCTTGGTGATAAATCAAATGGATGAAGTTATGCATGTTTAATTGAATCAGTTAATTCAAGATGGATTAAAGAACTAGTAGTTCGATAAAAGATAATTCCTTGTAGGGTTTTGAGTTACCCTCTTTCTTATAAGGCCGAGTGTCTTCTTCTTTGGATCCATAAGAGCTCGTCGTGTGTAAAGGATGAACGCCTTGTTTGGGGCTAAGAGCCTATTTTCTTTATTGTGTGTTTCGTGCTTCTTGTGTTGTAATGTGAGCCTGGATGGCTGTTGTGATATGTGGGGGAAAATTGGCTTAGTGGTTGTGGTAGAAGTTGACACCTAGAGTGGAGAGATGCAGTAGTTTATGCATATGGGTGTCGGGGAGGACATTGGGGATGATGGAATGGGTTGAATCTGGGCTTACCCATAGATGTGGATGTTGTGATGCTTGTTTGTTTACCTTCTTTACTTTCCCCACTGCTTGAGGCAGTTGTTTTTGTTTACCCTCCTTCCAAAAAAGGTGAATACATGTGGGGTATGCCACATGCTTTCCATGTTTATCTTCTCGAGGATTGAAGGGTCTATGTTATTACTATAGGTATCAAAGACTCAAAGGTTAGTTCACCTAATCACCGTGTTGAGCCCCTTGTGTTTGGTAGCTTAGAATGATTTTCTAGAATACCTGGAATTATGGAAAAGTGATAATGCTATTAATAAATGATTTAATAGATGATGTTGATCCCATGGGGTTGGAGCTTGCTGGGATGAAATACTAACTTATAATTATGAAAAGATGTGGACTTGGTTTGGTTATGCCAGATGGCATGGAACTTTATTGTGATCCAAATGAAATATAATGTGGAATTGATAATGGTTAATTAATGTTTAAAGGATTAATTAATGTAAAGTGAAATTTATAAAAAAAGATAGTAATTTAATAAATCTCATTGAATGGTTGTGTTCTTATAGGATATCTAATCTTGATAGTGGCATCCAGGAGTCTGAGAGACATTAGCTGCAGTTGAGTCTAAGACTAGGTTATGCCTATAGTGTGGTTGTGATCTATGTTATATTATGTACTTTTTGTGTTTCTATATGGTACTCCACCCTGTCGGTTAGGGAAACTAACACCACAGGTATTCTGATCCCTTGGGGGTGTTTTCCCTAACATCCTGATGGGAGGATGGATGGATGAATACCCCCTTTGGCTCACTCTCTTCTCTTGGTAGTTATTTGTGATGGTAGGCACAACGGTTAGTTTTCCCCATATATGTGTGTAGAGGGATATAATTGATTGTGGTTATTCACACACAAATGTTCTAGATATAGTTTCCTATGGACTACTATAGGTGTAATGTGTATAGGTTTTGATGGGTTGACGATCCTTACTCAGTGTATGGGCTATAATGGCTTGAGGTATAATACCTGACATATGATATATGTTATGTGATATGTGGTGGCTCCCAAAAACTACCCGGTTACTTTGGTTATGTGGACGTGGTGGTTGTGTGGCATGAGGTGCATGTTGTGGTGCTTTGGCCAGGTGTCTGCGGGCAAGCCTTTTTTAGAGAGATATGCTTAAGATGTGCGAAGTTGGGGAAAAGTGACAAACCAGTGGGGAAGTGGTAGTGGGGTACCCTTTATATTCTTTATTATATTATATACTCTATTATTAGATACTTGGTGAGAGTGGCCATGGTGAGGCTGAGAACATACCTATTTAGGTGATGAGTTAGTTTCACTTGTTATTCGTTGTACTTTAGCATGATTTCTTTACTTTTGAATGAGAGGCTCCAAGGAGGATCCTACTGAGTATATTTTTATACTCACCCTACATATATATAAACTGTTTTTTAGGTCACTTGGAGTAGGTTGGAGATTAGGCTGGTTACTACTAGCTTGGGGTTGCAGGATATTTTTGGGCTTTGTGGTTGATATCGTTTTACTTTCTTTTGGTACTTGAAATTTTCCATTTTAGTTGTAGTAGTTTTTGCATGACATTGCATATATGTAATTGGGATTTATGTTATATTATATTCTAAGTATGAGGTGGTTGGTTTCTGTCTTATCACTCTCTTTCGCATGTGTTCTCTTAGAGGGAAATGCCTCCCATTTGTATATTTACTATACCCCCAATGCTAGTCGCCAACTCGAGGCCTACTGGAGGTGGGACTCAGGTGTCACTATCTCCCTTCTCACATTTTCATCCTAGGAGAGGTACACTTTGTGGGTAGGGGGTCATGACAGAGTGGTATCAGAGGTCCGGTTGAAGGATATGATAAATTTTGGAGTTAGGCACAGATGAGTTTTCATGGGTCGGTAGGGCAACAGTGTCAGTCAAGTTTATCAGGTGATGTAAACACTGGAGACCGACTGAGACATAGGTATTTAGGTCTCCCTATGATCTGATACACAAACCTTTAAGTTTACATTGGATATTAGACAAGATGATACTAGTTATGGGGTAGAGACCTAGGAAATGATCATGCATCATTCTTCTTTGTGCTTGTGTTTGAATGAGTAGACCTTGGGATAGGTTAACATAAAATGAATAAAAGAAAATAATTAATTAATTAATTTTTATCCTTCCATATTCTAGGTTTAGAAGCTCTAATTGTTTGTTATTTTGCATGTATGGCTCCAGGTCGATGTCCTCATCAGGTCCGCATAGAAGATGTTCAGCAGGTTGTGCCAGTTAATTGTTGTAGAGTAGAGGTCGATGACGAAGATTCTTGGAGGAGGAATCTCTAAGAGTTTCAGTTCCAGATTTTATAGAAGTATGAAGGCTCCATTTCAGATGCAGTCACAAAATTCTGGTTGGAGCAAGTTTTGATAGCCTTCAGTTCGATCTGTGGTCGTAAGGAGAACTAGGTGTCGTTGGTTGTGATGATGTTATATGGGACAACAAGGAAGTGGTGGTACTTGTTCCTCGAGGATACTAATGATTCAATGGTCACATGGGAGAATTTCCAAGAAAAATTCAAAGCTGAGTTTATTTCTTCGACAGTGAAGGCATCCAGTCGCCAATAGCTGCTTACCCTTTGGTAGGAAATCTCCAGTGTGCGAGAGTTCGGGATCCATTTTAGAAAATTCCTGCGATATGCTTTGAACCTGTTTCCAGATGATGAGGCCAAGGCAAGGTATTTCGAGGAGGCTTTGCATCCAAAGATTTAATGTTGGGTCATCCCATTTATGCTGATGACATATCTTGAGGTGTTGGCGAAGGCAGAGGTCATTGGGAGAACGTTGGATAAAACTAGATTGTCATGAGAGGGGATTCGTTAGGATTCCTCATGAAGTAGATTTGTGGTCTGGGGTTCCCAGTTTTCAAGGAAAATAAGTTTTCGTTCTTCTGGGGGTAGGTCCCAACCCTCAATATCTCGTTTCTTCAGGGATGACAGCTCTCAGGCCTATTTCAAGGGATCGGGTGCTTGTTTTTCTTATGGAGGAAGAGGACATTAGTATAGAGAGTGCTTGGACTTTCAAAACAGTCAGCTTGTTTTGGTTGTTTCACTTTAGGTTCCTCTATTGAGGCAGTTTCAGTCGAGGTAGCAACAATAGGTTTCACCAACTTTGGATTAGTAGAGAGCAGGTAGGGCGGGTAGAGGACAACCCTGGGATGCTCCCCGTCCTCAAAGAGTAGAGTGCAGCCATGGTGGTGGTCTTCATCAGGTTCAGAGAGGTCTTGGACCAGGTCGTGGTCAGCTTTATTCTTTAGCATTACTAGCGTCAGGTGAGCCGTAAGTCGTTCGAGGTACCCTTTTCTTGTTTTCTACTTGGGTGTATTCCTTGTTTGATTTAGGAGAGACGCACTCCTTCATATCACCTAACCTTGTCCATTCCTTGGGACTTGAGTTAGAGAGACTTCTAGTTCCATTGGTATTGACTATGTCAGTTGGAGGTCAAGCTAACTTGTTTGAAGTATGTAGAGATTGTGAGCTAGTGCTGGGGAAGCACCGCTCTTGGGGAGATTTCCTATGTTTATAGATACAACCATATGATGTCATCCTCAAAATAGATTGGTTGTATTCGGTGCAGGATATCATGGATTTCTCCAGTAGGCAGGTGATGTTCTTTGATGTTTATGGAGATCCAGCAGTGTTTGTTGGTGAGAGAGACCCTCAGATAGATCAGAGGTGTGTTCTATCATGGACATTCTTGATGGATGAGTTGATGATAAGTTCATCAAAGGTTCAGTAGTTGGCATTTCCCAGGGTCATGGAAGAGTACCCTCATGTATTTCTAGAAGAGGTTGTAGCATTACCCCCTCGAAGAGAGATCGAATTTGGGATCGAGCTACAGCCATGTGTGTCTCCTATCTCTATGTCTCTGTATAGGATAGCACCTTCCGAGTTGCGAGAGATGCGCATAAATCTCAATGGTCTTTTGTAGTGTAGTTTTGTTCGGATGAGTGTGTCATCATGGGGTGCACCAGTTTTGTTCAGGAAGAAGGTAGACGACAGTTTGTGGTTTTGTGTCGATTATCGTCGCTTGAACAAAGTGATAGTGAATAATCGCTATCCTCTTCCACAGATTGATGATTTATTCGATCAACTGAAGGGTACAAGTTGGTTCTCAAAGATTGGATTGTGGTTGGGATATTGTCAGATGTGTGTAAAGGATGAGGATATCCCGAAGACTGCTTTTTGTTGTCATCATGGGCATTATGAGTTCGTTGTGATGTCATTCGGTGTGAAGAATTCTCCAAATATGTTCATGGGGTTAATGAATGTTGTGTTCTGTGAGTTCTCAGATAAGTTTGTGGTGGTCTTCATCGACAGCATCTGTGTGTACTTCGTGTATGAGGAGGAGCATACATAACATATGCATGTCATTTTAGGAGTTCTTTGTTGATAGAAACTGTTTGGGAAGTTGTCCAAGTGTGAGTTTTGGGCTCGAGAAGTCCATTTCTTGGGGCATGTTATATCCCAATAGGGAGTAGTCGTGGATCCATCAAAGAGAGAAGTTGTTGTTGTTGGATTGGTGTAGCCCAATCCGATTTTGGATGATGTTTGGACCGAATGCTTGTGGCCTGCAACTGTAGCACTTTTTGACTTGGGTGCCTTTTCACTATAGCGACGCAGACTTACTGTGCGGTTGTTGGAACAGTGATCGTCTGCCTCTCCATTTGTAACCCATTTCAAGCTAGGGTTACTTACTGAAAAACTATGTAATTGTTCTCCTGAAACTAGTGAATTTTTTCCCTCTCCACAAACATAGGGATTATTCCCAAACTAGATAAATCATTGTGTCCTTGTTCTTTTTTTTCCTTTTACTCTCCTTTGATCCGTTCTTTGCTTCGTTGCTCCCAGCTTTTTCACAAAAATTGGTATTAGAGGTTGAGTTTGGTTTTCTCCAACGATGGCTATGGAAGAAATCAAGGTGAAGATCGATCGCTTTGATGGAACTGACTTTAGTTTATAGAGAATGCAAATCGAGAATTATCTTTATCAAAAAAAGATGTATTTGCCGCTTTTGGGTCTGAATCCAACGGACATGGAGCAGTCGGAGTGGGATCTGCTGGATCGGCAGGTTCTGGGAATTGTGTGCCTTACATTGTAAAAGAATGTGGTGTTCAACATCAGAGAGGAGAAGATGATGATGGATCTGATGAAATCTCTCGCGAATATGTATGAGAAGCCTTCTACGGAAAACAAGGTTCACTTGATGCGACAACTGTTCAACCTAAAAATGGTTGAAGGGAGAATTTTTTTAGACCACATCAATGAATTCAGCACCATTATAAGTCAGCTAAAATCTGTGAAAGTTGATCTTGGTGATGAGGTATGTGCGTTGGTCTTAATATCTTCTTTACATGATAGTTGGGAAGAAATTGTAACAGTTGTGAGCAGTACTTCGGGGAATACCAAACGGGTTCTGAAAGATGTACGAGACCTGATCCTCAGTGAGGATATGCAAAGAAGATAATTGGGTAGATTCTCTAGTTCTTCTCTGAACGTTGAAGGAAGAGGAAGATACCCATAGCGAGACAATCATAGAGGGTGATAAAAGTCAATAGGGAAAATAGAAGTCAAGGAAAAGGGGGTTGGTCCTACCTGCTAGACTTGTGGGAAGAAAATACATGTCAAGAAGGAGTGCAGAGAAAAATGGAAGGGACCTAAAACTAGTGGAGAAAACATGGTAGCTGAAGGAACTGATGACGTGCTGGTATTGAGCGTGGATAGCCCAATAGAGTCTTGTATTTTGGACTTTAATGTGTCTTTCCATTCTACATCAGAGAAGGGATTCTTGAAAATGTATGTTTCTGGAAATTTCGGCAAGGTACATCTTGCCGATGATGAGCCCTTGTAGATTGTGGGGAAAGGAGATGCACGGATCAAGACAAATAGTGAGAGTCTGCTGGTTCTAAAAAATGTGAGGTATATCCCTAGATTGAGAGGAAATCTTATTTCTATTGGATAACTTGATGATGCAGGGTTGATTACCACATTCACTGGTGGTGCATGGAAGATCACCAAAGGATTTATGGTCATATATTGGGGAGAAAAGAATGGTACCCTATACAACATGACAGAAACTTTTATAGGCATGGATGCATCATTGAAAGCTATCAGAGATTCACAATTGTGGCACTACAAACTAGGCCACATGAGTGAGAAGGGGATGAAAGTGATGGAAACAAAAGGGTTACTACCAGAATTAAATTTAGTGGATGTTAGCCTATGTGAAGATTGTATCTTCAGAAAGCAGAAGAAGGTGTCTTTTTCAAAAGGAGGCAGAACACTGAAGGATGAGAATCTAGACCTGGTGCACATAGATGTTTGGGGGCCTGCACCAGTACATTCCCTTAGAGGGTCACAATACTATGTGACATTCATCAATGACTCAACAAGGAAGGTATGGGTTTACTTTATGTAAAGTAAATTTGATTTGTTTAAGATGTTTCAGGAGTGGAAGGTCATGATGGAGAATGATTCAGGAGCTAAGCTGAAATGCTTGAGGTTTTACAATGGTGGAGAGTATGGCAGTCAGGTGTTCATAGAATTATGTTCTAATAATGGAATTCGGTGGGATAATACTATCCCAAGAATACCACAGTATAATGATGTAACTGAAAGGATAAATAGGATACTAAATGAACGTGTTAGGAGTATGAGGTTACACTTGGGGTTGCTCAAGACCTTTTGGGCTTATGTAGTGAACATGGCAGCATATTTGATCAACAAGAGTCCATCTGTGTCAATGAGAGAACATCTACCCAAGGATCTATGGTCTGGTAAGGAGGTAAAACTCTCATATTTACGATCCTTTGGCAGTTTGTCTTATGTACACATTGATAATAACTCAAAGGAAAAGCATGATGCTAAGTCCAAGCCATGTTTCTTTATTGGATATGGTGTTGAGGAGTTTGGTTACCTCTTTTGGGATGATCTCAAGAATATAGTCATCAGGAGCTAGAACATGGTATTCAATGAAGGTATCACGTACAAGGATCTCCATATAGTTGAAGATGAAAATGGGAACATTGAATCTGAGTGCAAAGAGCAAGTGGAGCTTGAAGGTGCACCTAATCATGATACATCAGAACCGATGGAACCTACTACTCTAGTGGAGTTGAGGAAATCAACAAGGGTGAGAAGGCATGTGCAGAGGTATTTATCATCCTTGCATTATCTATTATTGACTAACAATGGAGAAATAGAATGCTTTGAAGAGGAAATATAGTTAAAGGAGTCGAGCAAGTGGGAGTTGTCTATGAAGGAGGAGATTTCCTCATTAAATGATAACAATACTTGGGAGCTGACACATCTGCCAACAAGAAAGAAAGCATTGCAGAACAAATGGGTGTACTAGGTCAAAGAAGAACATGATGGAAAGTGGAGGTTCAAGGAAAGGATGGTGGTGAAAGGCTTCCAATATAAGTAGTGAGTGTATTTCACTGAAATATTCTCACCAGTAGTGAATCTTACCACCATCTGAGTGGTTCTCAGCATTGTGGCGTCAGAAGACTTGCACCTTGGGAAGCTTGATGTCAAGACTACTTTCCTTGATGGAGATTTAGAGGAGGACATCTATATGCAGCAACCATAGGGATATGTAGAGTCTGGGAAGTAAGTCCTGGTGTGCAAACTCCATAAGAGATTGTATGGGTTGAAGCAGGAACCCAGATAGTGGAACAACAAGTTTGATGCATTCATGACTAAAAATGCATACAAACGATGTGGCATGGATCAATGTTTCTATATAAAATTCTTTGGTGATGAATATATTATATTGCTTCGGTATGTGGATGACATGATCATTTCAGGATCATGTATACAGAGGATTAATGAGCTGAAAGGGTAGTTGGATGAGGAGTTTGAGATGAAAGATCTTGGAGAAGCTGGCAAGATTCTAGGGATGAAGATCAAGAGAGACCACACAGCTGAAATATTGATGTTATCACAGGATGATTACATTAGGAAGGTTCTAAGAAGATTCAGTATACTGAAAGAAAAGGCAGTTGCTATTCCCCTGGTGATCCATTTCAAACTATCAAAGGAGAAATCACCAAAGATGACAGAAGAGGTTGAGTACATGGAAAAAGTTCCATACGCATCAGTTATTGGAAGCAGATATATTCCATGGTCTGTACTCGACTTGACATCGCTCATACAGTGGGAGTTGTGAGCAGGTATATAGCTAACCCTAGAAAGAAACATTAGGAATCTGTGAAGTGGATATTGAGGTATTTGAAGGGCAATAAGAAGGTATCTCTGTGTTTTGGAAAAGAAAATTCATTGCAGGGGTATGTGGATGCTGACCTTGGAGGCGATGTCGATAGCAGGAGGAGTACCACAGGTTATGTATTTACTTGAGGAGGAACTGCGGTAAGATGGATATCACAATTACAGAATGTGGTGGCTTTATCCACCACAAAGGTAGAGTACATTGCTATAATAGAAACTGGGAAGGAGATGGTTTGGCTGAAGAACTTCTTGGATGAATTGGGAAGAAAGAGAGAATGTATTGCACTGTGACAGTCAGAGTGTTATACATATTGCAAATAACCTAGTGTTTCATGCCCAAATGAATAATATTTGGTTGAAATGTCATTTCATCATGGGTTTGATATAGGATGGGTTGCTGACATTGTAGAGGATTTGTGGAACCAACAATCCAGAAGACATGCTGACGAATCCCATGGTAATATAGAAGTTAAGGCACTATTGTTCCTCTGTTGGTCTCCACTGATGAACGGAGGATGAGAGGCAGAATAAGGGAGGACATGATGGGAGAACAAGAGGAAAATAGATTATATCTCATGAATTTTCAAGTTGAAATTGAAGTTTTGAATGGAAAGAATGTGCACTGGTGAGTGAAGAAGAGGAAGATCTCAGATTAAGTAAGTTGTTTTAGTCAGTGGCATCGAAGCATAGTAGCATAGTGGATCAGGCTCCAAGTGGAAGATTGTTTTATTGGTGTAGCCTGATCCGGTTTTGGATGATATTTGGGCTGAATGCTTGTGGCCTGCAACTGTCGCGGGTCGGGCTCTGTGGTGAGCTTGTTAGGAGTTATAGGGGGTAACACGCCCTTGCTCCAGGGGTCCGGGGGTCGAAGGCCCCAACCTAATTTTTGGGCCACTATAGCATCTTTGTCACTGTAGAAAAGTTGACCGATCGACACCACCAGGGTACTGTAGTAGTGTGGAATTTGGAGTCAAATTTACTGTAGCCTTTTGGACTTCCATCCGGCATCCACTGTAGCACTTTTGACTTGGGTGGACACCTTTTCACTGTAGTGATGTGGACTTCTTGTGCGGTTAGTGGAATAGTGATTGTCTTCCTCTCCATTTGTATCCCATTTTAGTCTAGGGTTACTGAAAAACTCTATAATTATGCTCCTAAAACTAGTGAATTTTCTACCTCTCTGTGGACATAGGGATTGTTCCCAAACCACATAAATCCTTATGTCCTTGTTATTTTTTTCCTTTTACTCTTTTATTTTTCGTTCTTTGCTTCATTACTCCTGGTGTTTTCATGATAGTTTTGTCTAGGACATCCCCCAAGATAGTGGCAGAGGTGCAAAGTTTCCTTGGTCTTGCAGGCTATTACAGGAGGTTCATAGCCGATTTCGCTTAGTTTGTGACTCCTTTGATAGTGTTGACCAGAAATTATCAAGTGTTCATATGGACTGATCAGTGTCAGGAATATTTTGAGTATCTGATGGAGAAGTTGGTCAGTGCTCCAGTTCTTTGTCTGTTATCAGAAGGAGTTCAGCTTGATGTTTTCTATGATGCTTCACATCTAGGTTTAGTATATGTTCTGATGCAGCAGAGATTGGTCATTTCTTATGGGTCTCGGTAGTTATTTCCCCATGAGCTTAACTATGCCACCCACGATCTAGAGTTGGAAGTAGTGGTGTTTTCCCTGAAGTTATGGAGACATTACCTCATCGGAGAGCACTTTTTGGTCTTCACCGATCATAAAAGCCTAAGGTATGTTTTCTCCCAGCGTGAATTGAACTTGTGACAGCATTGATGGATGGAGTTCTTATAGTATTACGACTTCGAAATATCATATACACCTAGTAAGGGGAATGTTGTAACCGATGTGCTGAGCAGGAAGTTGCGTAGTGATGTAATGCATGAATCAGGTGATTCCTAAAGAGTAATTAAAGAACTTTCAACATTACATCTTGATATGGGAGAAGTTGGGGGCAGAGGATGTCTTTTTCAAATGATGATGCAATCATCTTTGGTGAAGCAGGTGGAAGATTCCTAGTTGGGGGATCTTGAGGTAGAGGTCTAGGGAGACCGAGTTGTTTGTGAAGAGGTCTCCAGCATGCTTTTGGTTCTTATTTATGACTTAGAACTAATTTTCATCCATATACAGACAGTCAAAAAGAGCAGACCATCCAGACTCTTGAAGACATGTTGTGTTCTTGTGTCTTGGATTTTGGAGGTTCGTGGATGAGGCACTTACCCTTGGTAGAGTTCACCTAAAATAATAATTTCCACTCCACCATTGGTATGGCACCGTTTGAAGCCTTGTACGGCCGACCTTTCCTTTCTCCGTTGTGCTGGACTGGGGTTGGAGAGTCAGCAATTCTTAGGCCAGAACTGGTACAGAACATGACAGAGATGGTTCAAGTGATTCATGAGAGCATGAAGGCAGCATAGGAACATCATAAATTGTATGTCGAACATAGGAGGAGACCTTTGAAGTTTGACGTTGGGGATCACGTGCTTCTGAAGGTGACTCCCCATCATGGACAGTGAAGGTTTGGTTGTAGGAGTAAGATTTCTCCCTAGTTTGTTGGTCCTTTCGAGGTGTTGGCCCGTGTTGGAGTTGTGGAATATCGGGTAGCACTTCCCCTACAGATGAGCAGGATTCACGATGTTTTTCACGTGTCGCAACTTCATCATTATCATCATGATGACTCTCATGTCATCGATTGGTGCGAGATCGACGTTGATGATGATGCAACCTTTGAGTAGCGGCCTCTAGAGATCCAGGACTGCAAGGAAAGGTGTTGCACGGGCATATTATCTCCTTGGTTCATGTCTTGTGGTGACACAGTGGCGTGGAGGAGATTACTTGGGAACGTGAGTCGTATATATATGCTCAGTACCCTGAGTTGTTTGATGTTTAGCTATTTTCTTATAACGATGTTTGTTTTGTGGTTATTGACCTTTCCTGTTTATGATATGGCTTTATTTTTTTGCTTGTTGTGGCTAGCTCTATTTTGAGAGGCATCTCGAAGATTGGTTGTTTAGACCCTTTTTCTTTTTCCTCTCTGGGTTGGTTTTCGATTCTCGAGGATGATAATGTTTTTAGAATTATCTGATGTAATGGATCGGGCCTCTCTGGTCCATTACTTTGCTAAAATCTGGTGTTTGAGGTGTTCTATGAGGTCAAGGTGACTTATTCCCAACACTTTTCCAAATTTCTAGTTCTATGAATAGTGTTTCTAGTTTTGTGAACAGTGTTGCCGGTGAGTCATCTTCAACTATCAGTGATTTGTCTATAGGTGAGCCATCTTCAAATATCGGTGAATCATCTACCAATGAGTTGTCTTCAACTGTCGGTGATTCATCTGCCAGTGAGTCATCTTCAACTATCGATGTCGGTGATTCATCTTTATTTTTCAGTGTCAGTGAGTCATCTTCATCTGTTAGTGTTGGTGATTCATCTTCACTTTTGGTGTCGGTGAGTCATCTTCATATATCGATGAGTCACCTTCATCTATCGGTGTTAGTGAGTTATCTTCATCTGTCGGTGTCGATGATTCATCTCCATCTGTTGGTGTCAGTGATTCATCTTCATCTATCGGTGTCGGTGATTCATCGTCATCTGTCGGTGTTGGTGAGTCATTTTCATCTATCGGTAGGTGCTACAGTGTTTTTAGATCAACCGGTGAATAGTGTTTTCAGCTTCCTACAATTTCACCTATTTGACGTTTTCTTTGATGTAAAATGTTTTCAAAGCCTTATTTTAAGGTATTTAAGGCCGATTCAAAGCCCATAACTCCTATATTAATTTTCCTAAGGGTCTGAGTGACTTTACTCAGTCAAATCACGTAGTCTTGACAAGATATGCCTTTAGTGGAAAATCTAAATTGTATCTAAACCGTTGCTCCGTTTAGATTTTCAAAAGGCCGAGATACATTCCTCCTTTTTCTTATATCTTGTTTTCCTTATTATGAGGCACCCATAACCTTTTTTTCCTAAGGAGACGTGTGATTGTGGTGGGGACCTTGGATCGGGTTTTCCCTGGAGTTCTTCCTACTGCATGAACACCCCCTTTTTTGGTGTAAGAATCAAGTATTGATTCGTCTTTTATAGAAGGTATGTTATGTCTCTATTCTTGTGGGTTATTTAATATGTTTCCTCTTGTTTCTCCTTGCTATGTTGTGTCACGTATTTTCCATCTTTCTAATGGACCTTTCATGGGTGTTGGTTGATGCAATTGTGTCATGGAATCCTCAAGTGGATGCAGCTGTTGCGGGAGAGGTGATCATGAACCGTTGTGTTCACATATTCTCATGCAAAGAATGTCAGAAAAATTTTGAGGTAGGGGATTCATGGCTTCTCTATTCTATTTATGTGTATTAGTAGAGTTAGGATGTTTTATCCCACTAGATCACAATGGAATTGACATAATAAATATTTGAACCGGATTAAATAATTGGAATCGATCGTATGTCATTTCCTCTTGTTTTTCTAGATAGTGTGGTATCTGTGATTTCTTTGTTTATAATTTCATTCTTGATGGAATTTAGTAAAGAATGTAAATCCAAGATTAATAATAAATTAATTATCTAAAGATAAAAATGCATGTTTAATGAATCTAGTTCTTGTTTTGGTTCTTAGTGATAAATCAAATGGATGTAGTTATGCATGTTTAATTAGATTGGTTAATTCAAGATGGATTAAAGAACTAGTTTTTTGATAAAAGATAATTCCTTTTAGGGTTATAAGTTACCCTCTTTATTGTAAGGCTGAGTGCCTTCTTCTTTAGATTCATGAGAGCTTGTCGTGTGTGAAGGCTAAACGCCTTGCTTGGGGCTAAGTGCCCAGTTGCTTTGTTGTGTGTTTCCTACTGCTTGTGTTGTGATGTGAGCCTAGATGGGTGTTGTGATATGTGGGGGTAGAGAGGCATAGTGGTTGTGGCAGCAGTTGACGCCAAGAGTGGTGAGCTGAAGCAGTTTATGCATATAGGTGTCTAGGAGGATATTGGGGATGATGGAGTGAGTTGAAGTTGGGCTTACCTGTAGATGTGAATTTTTTTATGCTTGTTTATTTACCTTCTTTACTTTCCCCACTACTTGAGGAAGCTGGTCTTGTTTACCCTCCTTCCAAAAGAGGTGAAGATGCGTGGGGTATGGCACATGATTTCCATTTTTAGCTTCTTGAGGATTGAAGGGTCGACACTCTTACTATAGGTGTCAAAGACTCAACGAGTAGTTCACCTACTCACCATGTTGAGACCCTTGTGTTTGGTAGCTTAGAATGATTTTCTAGAATACTTGGAATTATGAAAAATTGATAATGTTGGTAATAAATGATTGGATAAATAATGTTGAGCCCATGGGGTTGGAGCTTGTTGGGATGCAATGCTGAGTTATAATTATGAGAAGTTGTGGACTTGGTTTGGTTATGCCAGAGGGCATGGAACTTTGTTGTGATGCTAATGAAATGTAATGTGGAATTGATAATGATTAATTAATGTTTAAATAATTAATTAACATAAAGAGAAATTAATAAAAAAAGGATAAGTAATTTAATAAAGCTCTTTGATTGGTTGTGTTCTTATAAGATATCTAGTCTTAGTAATGGTAGTTGGGAGTTCGAGAGAAGTTAGATATAGTTGATTATAAGACTAGGTTATTCCCATAATGTGGTTGTGATCTATTTTATATTATGTACTTTTTGTGTTTCTATACGATACTCCACCCTGTCAGTTAAGGAAACTGACACCCCGGGGATTCTGATCCCTAGGGGGTGTTTTCCCCAACATCCTGATGGGAGGATGGATGGCTGACTACCCCCTTTGGACCACTCTCTTCTCTTGGTAGTTACTTGTACTGGTAGGAACAATGGTAAGTTTTCCCCACGTATGTGTGTAGAGGGTTGTAATGGATTATAGTTATTCACACACATATGTTCTGGATATAGTTTACTATAGACTACTATAGGTGTAACGTGTATAGGTTGTGATGGCTTGAGGATCCTTACTCAGTGTATGGGATATAATGGCTTGAGGTATAATACCTGACGTATGATACACATTATGAGAGCTATAGTGGCTCCTGAAAACTACCTGGTTACTTTGGTTACGTAGATGTGGTGGTTGTGTGGCATGAGGTGCATGTTGTGGTGCTTTGCCCAAGTGTCTGCAAGCAAGCCTTTTTTGGAGAGAGATGCTTAGGACATGCGATGTTGGGGAAAAGTGGAAAACCAGTGGGGAAGTGGTAGTGGGATACCCTTGATATTAATTATTATATTATATACTTTGGTATGAGATACTTCGTGAGAGTGGCCATGGTGAGGTTGGGAACATAGTATACCTGTTTAGGTGATGAGATGGTTTCACTTGTTGTTCACTATGCTTTAGCGTGATTTCTTTACTTTTGCATGAGAGGCTCTGGGGAGGATCTTAATGAGTATATTGTTATATTCACCCTACATATATATAAACTATTTTTCAGGTCACTTGGAGTAGGTTGGATATCAGGCTGGTTACTACTATCTTGGAGTTGTAGGATCTGTTCAGGCTTCGTGGTCACTGTCGTTTTACTTTCTTTTGGCACTTTCAATTTTCTCTTTCAGTTGTAGGATTTTTTTTCATGACATTACATATGTGTACTTGAGATTTCTTTTATATTCTATTCTGAGAATGAGTTGGTTGATGTTTGTCTTGTCTCTCTCTTTTGCATGTGTTCTCTTAGAGGGTAATGCCTCCCATTTGTGTGTTTATTATACCCTCGATACTAGTCCCCAACCCAGGGCCTACTGAAGGTGGGACTTAGGTGTCACTATCTCCCTTCTCACATTTCTGGACCAAGAGGGGTACACTTTGTGGGGAGGGGTCGTGAAAAGTTTTATTCAATACCCATGATATAAAAATATATTGGATGATTAATATACCTAAAGTCGAAGCTACCCCTTTCTTCTTCTTTCCATCATTTCAATTTTTCTTCTATTGGTGTTTATTATCACATGAAAAGAAAACAACCTCTTATCCATTACTTTTATTTTGAATCTTTGTCTACTTTGAGGGATGTTATGCAAGTTCCTTTGGCTTTGATCTTTTCATTGTTATCTTTTTCTTGTCCTTGTTTTTCTTAGTCATCATAAGGACTAAATACTATGTTTTTTTCATTACATTATCAACTTGATTAACCATAACCAAATGATTTGTGGGTTTTATCTTAAAAATAACCATGTTGAAATTAAATATGAAAATCAAGAAACTGAGTTATAAGGATGAAAATATAAGATTTTTGGATAATATTTTATCATGTTTTAACCCTAATTTTTTCAATAAATCAATGTACATAATCATCTTGATCACATGAGAACTAACTTAGAACCCTCCTAAAATTCACATAAATAGTTTATTGGAGATCTCATTCATATATCTCTACTTTTAAAGCACATAGATATGTGACAACAAGTCTTAAAAATTTTACTCCTTATGTTGTTTCTGAAACTTATTGAACATTGATGAACCTCTCATGCTTAGTTCCCTCTTAGTTTATCTCTTGGATATGTTACAAAATTGCATGCACATCTTTATCCTTGGGATGTTTCCTCAACTCATTGTACATTGATGAAAACATGATACATTGAACATAATGTACATCCACATGTCACAAGTAAAAATTCCTCTCCATCTTACTGGCTCCCTTAGGGGGTTAAATGGATATAGGAGACTCCATCACATGTAATTTCATTTATTGGTTATGCATCTCCTAGAAATCAATGTTAGTACAGAATTCTCTTTATTCAATATTAATTATAGTGATAATAAGTTTTTGGTGTTATTGTTCAATATATATATCAAATAAATTTGACAATTTATTACTTTTATCATGGTCTACAATTTTAAATATACATTATTTATTGATAGATCATATATGCCTCCTAATATTTTTTATCAAATTTCAATGCATCTCGACATTCAATTTGAAATACTCGGATGCTAGTAAATTATTACATGAAATTGTCCATATTTCTCTTTATGTAGTTCAAGCTAGGATTGTAATACAACTCAAAGGTATTTAAGTAGGATTTTCTTTAACCAATTTCATTAACTTTCACTACCTCTATCTATTGAGTGGACTCCCCAATTCACAAATCATATACTTAAATTTTCTCAATACTTACCTCTAAAATTGAATTAAATTAGCTAACAATTCTTCTTTGATGTCAATTTTGGTTGTGTTAACCCATAACATTATTAGAACTCCTTAATAAGTAGAAGTATCCTCAACTAGGGATATCAAACCTTAGATTATGATTGTATTCTAACTCAAGCAATGGAAGACTTGTAATAACTTTATATTTGTTTCTAGTGATTTTTTTTGTTATCATGTAGGAAATCCAATTTTTATCTATACATACTTGTCAAATATTATATGTGATAACATACATAAATAATTAACCTTTTAAGATAAAAATTAATATTTCAAGTAATAAAATAAATTTTATGTTTATTGATTATTCTAAACTATATATGATTGCATAAAAAATAATTAGTCGTGTAAATATAAAATAAGGGAAACAAGATCTATAACACCCATCGGGTCACTGATACATCTTATTTCATGTTTTATTTATTTATTTATTTATTTATTTATTTATTTATTTATTCTTGGAGTTCTCAGGAGTTGGAGGCTGAAAACCTCAATTTTTGGGGAAACATGCCATAGTGCACAAGTAATGCATGGTTAGTAGTAATCGTGCAGCTAACCATGTGAGAGAGGGATTTGGGGAACGGTATGGTTTCACATAATTTTTCTAATTTTTTGGAAGTTTCCAAGAACTATGTGGCCTTGTTTTGGGGAAATGGTGTCTCCCACGTGATTGGCGCATGGTTTTCCAACCCGTGTGGGTAGTCAAGTATATTAAAATTTTGAAAAATGGCTATTTTCCCCCTTATTAATTTTTTACCCAAATCCCCATTTCTTCCTCCCCATTCATACATAGCCTCTTCCCATTAGCTTGGAGCTTATTCCCTCTTCATTCCTTAGTGATTTTTCTTTAAATCCTGGTGATTTAGCTTAAGGTAAGCTTGTTTCTTCTTGGTTTCTTCCTCCTCCACCCTTCCCTCATTCTTCCATTTTCAGGGATTTTTGAAACCCTGGAATGTTATGTGGCTAAACCAAGGGTTGTGGATGGGTAATTTATGTTGTTTCTTAGTGGTTTAGGCATGTGAGGACTTTCCCTACTCTATTATTATGGTTTCCATTGAAGCCAATGATTTTTTATCTGGTTTCAAGGTAGGTGTATCTATTTAAGAGTGTTTTTCCATGGATTACCTCTGGTTATTGATTTTCCTTTGGTTATTATGTTTTAAATTGCCTCAAAATTGGTTGTTATTAATGTTCTAACCATGATTGTTTTGATTCTTGATGTGTGTTTTCAATTTGATAGTTTAAAGTGGATTTTCAAATGGAAGTGTTTTTAATGCATACAATGTGTTTGATAAAATCAACCAAGTTGTATTTATGGTTTTGAATAGATTTAAAAAAGGGGTTTTGGAAGGGTTTTACCTTATGTTTTATTCTTGATTGATTAGGGGAATATGTGGTTTATGTATTGGGTATTTATATTTCTTTAAGTGATTAGAAATGCATGGAACACAGTAGGCCTTGGATGTGTGAGTGAATTAAGCAATAGGAACCTTATCTTATGTTGTGGACTAGCAAGGGATTGTTACCCATGGGACCAAGGGAGCCCATGGAAAGAACATGACTCATGAGACTGATAGATCCAATGAAACGGATGTTTCCCTTGTAGACCAAGAGCATCCATAGATGTATTGTAGGGATCGTGGAAGACTGAGAGAGCTTCCATTGGTTATATCCCATGATTCATTATTTATTATTCCTTATTTCATTTGGGATGCCCGTGTGTTTATGCCTAAAACCCTCAATTGGATATTTTATATTGATTGTACTATAATTATTCCATGTCTGGTTGAGTTGGATTTTTTATTCCATATGGATTCACTTCCTTCTTACCAAGCCTTTTTTATTCATATTTTTGAAATGTGGTTTGTTTTTAGAAAACCAAAGGAATTTATAAAAAATATATTTTCAAAATGAAATGGTTTTGAATGAGAATTTCAAACTAGAGTTTTTGTTTTTCATTGAGAAAGACCTTATATAGATTCATAGTGGTATCCTATTGGGCTTTGTCCTCACACCCTACATATTATATTAGGTGTATGTAGACTTGGTTTTCTAAAGGCAAGGGCACCATTTGGTTTAGTGGCTCTTTTTTACTATAATCATTCATGGTTGGTATGGGATAGTGGAGAAGATGGTCCCATGGAGTTTAGATCTCATGGAGTATTTTTGGGATTTCAGTTTGTTTGGGATGTTATGTATTGGACTTTTGGTTTTGACCCATGTTTTAGGATTTTTTCTATTTTGATTTATCAATATCATATATATGTCTGGTTTATAAATTGTTAAAGTGAAATAATGTTGATTTTGATAACTATTTTAGTTGTTTTGTATTGTATATTTGGATGTATTTATTTGTTGGCTCTTCCTATTTTTTAGCATAGAAGTCCAATTCATGGATGGTTCGTGTTGATTTTTTGAGAGAAAAAACATTCCCAAAGGGTTAAGTGTGATGCCCCGGTGCATGTCACCAGGCCATGGTGATCAAGAATGCGTATAGAGCCTTGTGGCGAGCAGGGTCAGGTGATATATTAGGGAAAATCTCCTTGATCCTAACTCATCTCGAGTCACAACATCCACCATCTTCCTATGATTTTTCTCATTTGGATTAACATTTCCTTGGGTTTCAAACCACCTCATTTGAGTAGAATTTTTATCCTTTACAATGCTACACAAATACAAGTTAAAGGAACCAAGGGCATAGGTTTAATTAAAATAATCATAATAGATACACAAGGTCGTAACATTATAAAGTATATAGGGATGATACGACGATCATAAAAAAACTAATTTAATAATTATTATTAAAAATCATAAACTAATTCAATAATTAAAAATAAAATAAAATAAATTCAAACATTTACAAGCCAATTTAGTTCACGATCATACACCACACAATGACAATTGCAAAAAAAAACTACTAGAAGTCGCCTTAATGATCTCATATGATTAAAATTGATTTATCAATCCTATAAATGGTCACTGAGAAAACTTTTGGTGATTTTTAATTTAATTTTTCAATTTTCATTGCATGGTGAATGATCATAAGTAGGATCAACCTTTATATGTTTTGATTTATTGTAATTTAATTTTAATTATTATTTAGGCTTATGATTTGTAAGGATTATTATTAAATTATTTTTTTAATTTATGTATCATATCTTTCTCCTTTATAATGATAAAGGTGTTTTTATCTATGGTTTTTATTTTAGGTGAACCTCATATCACTAAAATCCCTCACTTCTATTTGGGTAACATTGTAAATGAAAATGATTCAATAATTAATGAAAATACCTAAATAAAATTGGTTTTATTACATGTGATACTTATTTTTATCTTTCATGGTTAATTATTTATGCATGTTATCACATAAAATATTTAACCAGTATAAAGAGATGCAAATTAAATTCATTTCACCAAAATAAAAATAAAAAATTGTGAGAGAAAATATAAAGTAATTACAAGCATTCCATTACTTATGTTAGAATAAAACCATAGTTTGAGTTATTTTTCAACCCAAGATGAGTTTTATTCTATATAATGTGGAGTTATAATAAATTCATGGGTTTATTTAACCAAAATTGGCATCAAAGAAGTAAATCTAGCTAGTTGGGTGCAATTTTGGAGGAAAATGTTGAGTAAATCCGATTATATGAATTATAGATTAGGGATTTTACTCAACAGTTAAAGGATTTGTGAGTCAATGTTATTGATAATAATAAATACTTTCTAAATACCTTCAAGTAATAGTGTAGATTTAGCTTGGATTGCAATAAGGGAAATGTAAATCCTTGCCTATAAGAGTATTCGAGTGACAAGATATTTTGAATTGAATGGTAAATATCATTGGGATTTGATAAAAATAGTGAGAGAGATATATATGATTTATCAATCAATTATTTCTATTTAAAATTTATAATCATTATAAAAGTATAATATTACTATATTTATTTGTTATTAATAATGGACAGTAACACTACAAATTTTCTATCACTGCGATCAATATTAGATAAAAAGAATCTTCTCATTGATGTTAATTTCAAGAAGTGGTATATATATTTGCACATAATACTGCGATAAGAAAGGAAATTTTATTTTTTGGAGTCCACTGTGCTTACTAAGCCACCTCAAGGATCCATTAAGGAAAAGAAGAATTCCTACAGGAGGTGTGTGGAGAAAAAATGATATGTACAATGTTTCATGTTATCATCAATGTCCAACGATCTGCATAAATAGAAAAAGGACAAAGATGTTTATGATATATTGCCACAAATTCATAAGCTTCACCAGGAGAGAGATAAATTTGATTGGTATAAGATCTTCAATGAACTATTTGCATGAAAGTTATGAGAAGGTGTGATGTTATGTCCTAGTTCACCGAGTCCTTGCCTAAGCACCACATGGCCTCATGCGCGCCTATACATACACAAGAGGTTTCCCTCTATATCCTACCAGCCAATAAAAATGAAAGAATCAAACATAAAGAAAATAATGTATAGTATGTAATCATATTTGTGTGCTAATAATATAAATAACATCACCCGTAATAACAAAATAAACCCATGTGACAGTCACATGTCATTAGTCAAAAGATAATCCCTGTAAAAATATATTGAAATCTCTACTATAAAATTATCCCAGAGTATGTCCTGGTGTTTCCATCATCTCCCTACTAAGCTTGTCTTTCTCATCAACTTGACATAAAGGCCTTCCCCATACCTAGATCCCTGATAGTAAATTCCACCTTCCCACCAAGGTGCACATGCAAGGTGTGAGAATAAAACTCGATAGGGAAACACCAAAGGTCCCTTAACATACATCTAATATCATATATGTGCATGCATATACTAAGTAATAAGTAATTATAAATAACATGCACCCAAGTCTAGACATCATGCACTAACTAAGCCACTACAAATCCTCCTTTCCTATCCTAACCCAAGCCAGTAGAAGGAATCATCCTATACTTATGGAATACCAACATAAACTATCACAAGAATATAATTCTTTCATTCCAAATATTAGTAAGAATCTGAATAATAGAAAGTCTAATCATATCCAATCCCCTTTAAAAGAAAAAAGAGGTTCCATAACTGCATGGAGGAACAGAAACACGGTTCCACGAACTCAAATACCATGACCCCTGAAAGAATATCCAATGGGATACCATGGCCCCATGAGAGAACAACCAACAGGGTTCCATAACCCCGAATTGAGAATAAACACTCGATCCAAGTGAATCATCATAGCATGTGGCTCTCAAGCTCAACCATATTCCAAACTAGAATAGCACTACATCCAAGCATCTTTGGTAACATAAAACCTAAATCTTTGATTCCCATCAAGTTTGTTCACCCTTAGAGAGACTCATTACAAAGAATTATTTCCTTTCAAAAACCAAGTGTTGATCCCATAGGAAAATTCATGTCACACATCCCTTCTCAACCAATCCAATAAGTCTACATCCAAGATTTTCCTCATTCACACTTGAGGGAGGACTTAAACTAATCCTAGGTATTAATCAATCCCTTATAAGCCCCTTTCATACCCCTAGAATTTAATTTCGAACACACTTTCCAAAATGGACATCTCGTACACTTAACACCAAATTCCCATATGACGATTTTTAATAGTGGAACACTATCACACCAATCTCCAAAAGGTATCCCCAATGCTAACAAGTTCAAATGAACATTTTAGAATATTAGACAAAACCAACCACATACCCACACAACCCACATGCAAGGGAACTTCATGTATGACCATAAAAATTTTGGATAATGTTAATGAAAACCTACTTTTAACCTTGATGATTCAACTCATGGAAGGGTGTTGGCCGATTTAAGATCAATCTACCAAAATCTGAAAATATGACATAAACCCTCATATTTAAGGATTTGAGATGGGATAGGAAGAACAAACCAAAGAATCCTAGAATAAAGACCAACATGGAATTATCCTTACCTAGAGTAGAATGTCATAACCAGTAGTGAAGTATTTGAAGGTAAGTTGAATAGGGGAGACCCAAAATGGTGGAGATCTCCAAGGAGGAGAGGGGTGCATGCATCTCGGTAGGGGTGACAAGTTTAAACTGGGGAAGGGGTATAATTTACCAAAATTTCCCCACTTAAAGTGGGGAATCTAGAATCCCACCAAACATCTAGTGGGATCCCACTGGAACTCTAGTGGACCATTGGAAGTCTGGTGGTGCCACACTAGAAAGTCGATGGGAACATAGGGGCTACTGCCCCCAGTCCGCTCCCATCAGACTTCCAGTGGGAGTCTTCTTTCTCCCATCGGTTTCCAGTGGTTTCCTCTCCCTATCGGGTTCAGACTCATCACCTGTAAAATCTAATCCTCAAACAAAATCCATCGAATTACATATGAAATGACCATATTTAAATTAAAATATACCTTGAAATTGGAATAATGTTACAAAGGAATTCAGGATTTTCCTCATGTGCTCAAGATGATTGTGTACATTGATCTATTATAAAAATTTGAATTTAAACTAGTAAATAATTATCCATGGATCCTAACCTATCATCCTTATTGCTATGTTTTTCATGTTTCATATTTAATTACAATATAAATAATTTGAAGAAAACACACTTGAATCTTTTAACTGTGATTCTCCAAGAAGATGAAGACATAAAGAAAACCAAGTCCTCAATTCTTATAATGAATAAGAAAAACAAGGGAAAGGAAAAGATGTTAATGAAAAGATCAATGTCAAAGGCAGATATGTAATTCCTTGCAAAGAGTCCAAGGATTCATGGGGAAAGTAATGAACAACATACTTTTTTCTTTTCATGTTGGGAAAAAGTCAACTATAAAAAAATTGTAATTTAGAGAAAAGGAAGCAAGGGGAAGCTTCAACTCCATGTATATTCATCATTGAATATAATATTTCTATTTTGAAATCTTGGGTATTGAATATATCTTGTGAATTATACATTTGTATCTACATACAAGAACCAAGTAAATTAATGAGAATTGTAAAGGGTGAAGAGGATCTTCAGTATATTAACAAAATTTGACTTTTTGCATTAGTTATAAGAGATTATCATCTTATTTTTTCCGATGGGTTAATTATTATATAAAAAATGTTATTATGTACTCAGTATTACTAGAAATATTATTTTTTTGTCAAGTTTATACACAAAAGGTTTTTATTTCAAGTTCATAAATAAAAGTTGTTTCTTTTATAAAGATAAAAAAATTATGGTATGTAATATTTAAATAATGGTTTATATATACTTGAATTAAAAAATCGAGTGTTAGTAACAAATGATGAATCCAACACACGTGACTCATATTACACTCAATTATGGTATTATCGACTTGGTTATGTAAACCACCTAGAAGGGTATTTAAACTCATTTGAGTGAAACACTTAGATATATGTCACATTTGAATGAACCTTTTGGTGATAAATATGAAAGACACGTAGATTCTCAAAATAATCCACATATATGTATGTTAATCATTGTCTATAAATATAATTGGTGGATTATCAAATTTCATCACTTTTATTGATAACATAAGTAGATATAAATATGCCTACTTGATTATGCATAGATCGGGTTCATTTAAGATGTTTACAGAATTTAAAAATGAAGTAAATGATAAACTTGATAAGAAGAGAAAGAAACTCTAATCAGACTGAGGCATAGAATATTTAACCAAGAATTAAATGATCAGCTGAAAGAGTGCGGGATAATATATCAGCTCACTCATCCTTATATACCTCAATGGAATAGTGTGAATGAAAGGAGGTATCACACCTTATTAGACATTATGATATTGATGATGATTTATGTGAATCTTCAATTATCCTTTTGAGGATATATACAACAAATAATTAAATTCATACTTAATTGTGTGCTAATAAAGGTGGAAGACATGATCTTGCATGTGTTATAGCATGGGAATAAACTTAGACAAACAAATATATGATTATGGGGATGAGAATCATTTGTTAAACCTAATCCTAGAAACAATCTTGCATCATGAGGCACACAATGTATAATTATAGGGACCTGAGCTGAAATTAATAAAAATAAGAAAATCATAAAGGTTATGGGACACTACAACTCAACTCAAGTCAGTCTTAAGGAGTTTTCTCTAATTCATTGGTTTATCACCACTTGATAAATCAACCAGTAGTTAAAGATTCATTATTTCATGTTTATTTTATCTTTTCATGGTTAATTATTTATTTATGGGATCACATAGATTAGAATAATTAGTAGTCATTTAAAGATAAAATTTATTTTACTAAACAATATTTATTTTTATCTTAAATGGTTGATTATTTATGTATGTTCTCACATGAAATATTTAAAAATAATTCCTAGTTAAAAATTTAATTTCTAACATCAAAATAACAAAAAATTTAAAGTAAATATTAATACATTATAGATCTTTCATTATTTAGTTATAATATAATCGTAGTTTGAGATACACATCAACTCTAGCTGAGGATACTTCTACCTATTTAGGACTTTTAATAAAGTTATGGATCAACTTAACCAAAATTGGCATAAAAAAAGATTGGTATAATTTTGGAGGCAAGCATTGAGTAAACACAAATATAGGATTTAGTGTACACTTGAGGGTTTTAAAATGGGTGGAATGGAATGGTTTATTAGGTTAGACCAATGTTTGGAAAAAAAATATAAAGAAGTGAGGTAGCGAGTAATATACTTCCAAACCATCCTTAATCATTCTAGATCCCACTTGTCTAATTGTCCAAATCAGACGGTCTATAATGAAATGATTTGAAGAATATATATTTTTATAAATGTATATATTTATATAACTAAAATTAAAGAAAATAAAATGAATAAAAATAATAACATTTTTTTTGAAAATTATGAATAAAGTATAATTTGTTTATTTATTTTATAAATAATGATCGAACAAGAAAATTTCATTCCATCGTGAAACTCACAATCAATAGAATATTGGATTCCATTCCATTCCAATGTATTCCATTTCATCATATTCCATTTCATCATATGAAAACTTCAAATCATACCCTTATGGATTGAGGGGTCTACTCAAAAATTAAAAGGGTTGTGAGTTAATTCAATTTCTATATAAATATATTTGAATAGTGATGGGGGCCTAACTTGGACTATGCAAAACCCCATTCCTTTTTGAGTTGGTAAATTGTAGGGGAATTTGAATTTTTGAGTTCAGTGGATAGTTCGTTTTGAGAATCAGGATTCAAATTCAAAATCTGAGACTTAGTGTCCTGAGGACATGTTTTTTTATATGGTTTGAGGCTTGAGAGAATCCTAGGGTGATCAAGAAAGTCTCGACAACTTCAGGTTGAATTTTTAGAGTTTCTAGATGATTTTTCCCAAGGTGCATGGTTCGGCATGCATGATTTAGGAGAAACTATGCAGTACCCTGAGTGTGAGGAGATTTCTAGTTCATTCTCTAAAGAGAAAGGTTGTCTAACATGGTTAAAGTACAGTTTGGAGGAAACCATACGGATCTTAGATAACCATACAAGGCGGCTTTGGCTTGGGGATTGAGGCTTGGGGCATGGTTTTAGAAAAACTGTGCTAAATATTTCAGATAGTTGAAAATGTGATCAGCACAGCTGGTGCATGGTTTGGAGAACCATGTGGTCTAACCATGCGAAATGGTTAGCCATGAACAATGAAGGTCGCACAGCTGGTGCACAGTTTTTCCAACCATGAGTCCAAAATGTACAGCTCATTAAAAGAGGTAAATTTATTATTTTTACCACCTGAATTTTTAAGGGGCATCCAACTTTTATTCTTCTCCCTCACACGCACACCCTAGTTTGTCAAACGCCTCCCTTTTTCCTTCAAATCCCCTCTATCTTGGATGATTTTGGGAGTTTTATTTGGTGATTTAAAGTGAGACTCCTACTTTATGGATTTTGTTCTTTTTTCTATCGGTTCCTCTCCTAATTTCATTTCTCCACTTTAGGGTTTTGTTTTTGATTCCACCAGACCATGGTGGAATCAGCCAGTATTGATGGGGCTTTGGCATGTCTTGGGGAGAAGGTGTTCTAATATAGTGTATTAATGCAGTCACATGTCGTTTTGATGGAATTATTTCATCATATGGATTTTTCTATGGATTTTGGATTAAATTGATTGAATTTCCTATTGAATCAATGTTGATTAATGGGGATTTTGATCGGTATGATATTGGGAGCACGCCATAGGCATTGGCATGTTGTTGGTTGCGGTTTAGATATGATGAGAGCATTAGTGGGTATTTAAAAAATTATGCTTGATTGGATTAAATTTTAAATTTAAATAAAATTATTTAGAATTAATTATAATTTGATTATAATTAATTAAATTGGATGTTTGGGTGTGATTAAGGGCCTTTATGGACAAAAAATGGCCAAATGGACTTTGATGAGTCTGGCCAGAGCTTTAGAGTAGTGATTCAAATGGAATAACTCCATATTGAGGTAGGTGGTCCCTGCACATGCCCAATGGTATTATGTATTTTATTATGGCATGTGATTTATAGTCCCAAAACTTTTAGGTGATTGACCATTTTAAACTAAATGAACTAATTAATTTAAATGAATTACCTTTAGTGAATTCTACAAAGTGTCAAGGCCATGAAGGACCTTAGGCACTAGCTTGATTACCTTGGTCACCGATGGTTGAGGTCATGTTTAAAAACTGTGACTTGAGATTTATGTACCAAGAGGGGTGTTAATCAAATTAAGTGAACGTAATGAGGTGGCCTTAGGGTTGGAACCCCTAGAGACCTCTAGGTAGAGGTGGGTGATTAATTGGGATGGACGGCCTAGGATTGGCCATGTGAGAACCCTGATATGCCTTAAATCCTTCAGTCTAGTTGGGATGAGTATGGGAAGAGTGTCCTTTCCTCTTTAAGATGCGAGAACCTGGGTGGGTAGTCCCTGGGTAGGACTTCTGGATAAGTTGGGTGTAAGGACTGACCTGGTGATGGCTAGCGAAGGGGATGGGCATGAGGTCATCTCCCTTATGCAATATTGATATGGGGTAGATTAGGGGGACATTGAGGCCTCGATGATACCTTGATGACACTGAGGGAAATCGTGCCCTCTAAGTGACATGTGTTTACCTGAGAGATGAGTTTGAAATTGAGGGGCCTTGGTGAGGTGTCCAGACAATGATGTGACCTAAGAGGCCCCAGAGGGTACCTAGGGATATGTTGACTCCTGTGAGGATGCGTGGGGAAAATGAGTAGTGATGATTATGGGTGTCACCTAGAACCCCAATCAAAAATGATCCTATTATAGTATGATGATGACAGTTCATGCACTTGAGAGTCCAACCTTAGGTTTTTGAGATGGGTTTAGGTAGGTCGACCCCCTCGAGACATGTTGCACAAGATGCAGCGTGTGAGATGCACTGCCACCACTACCAAAAAAACAGTTTTTCCCGGCGTTAACCTTTATCAGCGCTAACAAAAAAGACCTGATAAAGGGGGGTACCTTTATCATCACTGAAAAAAGCACTGATAAAAGTACCCCTTTATTAGTGCTTTTTTTAGCGCTGACAAAGCTACCCCTTTTATCGGTGCTTTTCTTAGTAGCACTGATAAGGGGGGGCCTTTATCAGCGCTTTTTTTAAAAGCACTGATAAAGGGTCGACTTCAAAAAAATTAATTAAAAATAATATATTAATATATAAATATATAAATATAGTTATATTGATATAAATATAATATATAATCTTTAAATATATTTTAGATAAGTATAAATATATATTTACACTTAATATACTTAATATATAATATATTTAGTGAAAATGGCTTATAAAAAATTAATAAAATATTTTTAATTAATAATTTGCTAATTATTATGGAGGAATAGTCATTTCATAACAATTTGAAGAGCCAAAAAATCAAAAAATTAAAAAAAAAGACCCAAAATATGTTGAAAACGCAACTTTAACTTCAAATGGCCATAACTTTTGATTCGGGTGTCCGTTTGAGCTCTACCATATATCAAATCGAAGTCTGTGACGATCTCTACACCCTTGTGACTCGGGGGTATTGCGGTCAAGGATTTTTCAAGTCCAAAAAAGGCCCATAAGGCCTCCAAAACTGATTTTTTAGTCGGGATACCCCGATTTTTAACATTTTGTGGATTTTCAACCTCGTTTAAGGGGGTATTATTGCCTTTTTTTTTGTGGGGACTGAATTTATTCCAAGGCATTACATTCATATTGATATTATGTCTTTGAAATTTTATCGTTTTTTATAATGCACAACTATTTATAATCAAATATATAACAATATATACATATTTTTTTATATATTCACACATAAAAATTTAATTTTTTAAATAATTAATTAAACATATTTACATATAAAATATATTATATTTATCTAAATAATAACTAATATCCATTTTATTTAAAATACCAATATATGAATATTTATATAACTATATATTAATCTAACTATATATATTAATATAACTATATATATTAATATAACTATATATATATTAATATATCTATATATATATTAATATAACTATATATATATATATATTAATATAAATATATATTACTATACGAATAAATATAACTAAATATATATATATATATATAAATAAATAGATATATCATAAATAAGATAACAAATCAATATAGGGGAGTGGTAAAGGCTTCAGGCGCGCAGGGGGGAGGTCTCGAGATCAAATCTGGGTGGAGGCAGGGGCGCGCGCATGGGTGAATTTAAGGGGCTAGCACTGATAAAGGTGGGGTATAGTGCTGATAAAGGGTGGAGGGGGTGTGTGTGGGTGCTGGAGGTGCGGGAAAGCACTGATAAAGGGGGAGATCAAGCGCTGTAAAAAGCCCCCCCCTGAGATTGGAAGGATTTTTTTCAATTTTTTTTAAAAAAAATTATAGTTTTATCAGCGCTAAAAAAAGCGATGATAAAAGGGGTCTTTTATCAGCGCTAAAAAGAAAGCGCTGATAAAGTATCCTTTTATCAGTGATACTTTTTAGCGCTGATAAAATACCTCTTTTATCAGCGCTTTTTTTAGCGCTGATAAAAGGGGTCTTTATCAGTGCTTTTTGGAGCGCTGATAAAGGGGACCCCCCCTATCTTCGCTGGCTTTAACAGCGCTTTTCTAGCGCTGTTAAAGGCCATTTTTAGCGCTGATAAAAGGGGTATTTGTAGTAGTGTACCATGATATACTGAGATACATGGGACACCTAGTACATACTATTATGATCCAGATGGTGAGCCAGATACTAACACATGGTTTGGGATTCCTTGGACACACCCCTAGGATCTGTATGGTGGGATGCACAGTCCACTTAGATGGTTATCTGATTTGGAATGCCTTGAACATGCTCTTTGGATTTTTCTTATAGGTTATTTGGGTTGGAATGCCTTGGACACACGCCTTAGATTTCTCTCATGGTTTATCCAAGTTGGAATTCCTTAGACACACTCCTTAGAGTTGGATCGTAGGTTATCAGGGTTGGAATGCCTTGGACATGCTCATTGGATTTGTCTTGTTGGGTATTTGAGTTGTAATTCCTTGGACACACTCCTTGGATTCGGATCATAGTAAATTTGGGTTACCTAGGACTTTCTCCTAGAGATCATCAATGGGCCTAATATTGATTGGCAAGATTTTTTGATGTGCTCATAAATACCCCGACACTGGTCGAAGTAAGTTTGGGTCGATCATGAGTTTCTTGTGAGAACCTGAGGATCAACAGAGGTTATTTTATTATGCTTCTAGGGTTTATTTATTTATTCATTTGAGTATGTCATATGCACATGGAATGAATTTACTAGCTATGTATGGGACCACATTAGTATAGAAATTTGAAGTCTGAAGACAATTCCAAGGCCACTATAGTGAATGTTCATTGCCCCTCTGTGATCATTTCTTCTAATCAAAAGCATGTGGTGGGCTGCTCTAATCCTGACACTCAATGTAAGGAACAAGATGATAGCCCTGGTCGTAATGGGAAAAATCCGTTCGTATCAGGAAATCAACCATAAATACAAATTCTGGTGGAAAGAAAAAAAGGGAACTCTTGCTCCAAACACAGGTTTAAATAAAAATCCATTTTTTGAATTGTCAGGGCTTAGCCAACCCTGAAACAATTAGTTCCCTTTGGTTCTTTTTAAATAAGCACAAGTCTGATCTTTTAGGTCTTTCAGAACCTAAAAGAATTTTTGCGGAGAGGATTGCTTCCCTACATAATATGGGTTACAAATTCATCAGCACAAATCATTCCAATAATGACATCAAAAGACTTTAGGCCTTTGCTCACTTGAGATTGGATGGTATATCAAATATCATTTCTACATAGCAAATGGCCACTCTCGATTACAAGTGTATGCATATGCAACATTCCTTCTCCTTCATCAGTGATTATAATGGTTATCGATAGAGAAGAGATTTATGGTGCAATATCCAGATTGTGAGCATCTCAATAAATAATTCATGGACTCTTATTAAAGACTTCAATGATATTCTTAATTCAGATGAGAGGCATGACATAGTCAATTCATCCACCTAAAATAGGGAATTCAGCGCTTTTATTGAGAACAGTAGTCTTCATGAGGTCATCCTGGTGGGTTCCAAATACACTTAGTATAGGAAATAGCTAAATATAATGGTGGCCAGCAAATTGGATAGGCTTTTTGTTAATGATTCTGCCTTAGATTCTTGGGCCTCCATTTCCTGCACTACTCTTGTGAAAGTTAACTCTGATCATCATCCTATTTTGGAAAATCTAGCAACTAGAGAGGTTAAATCTCCCTTTCCTTTTAGATTTAATAATGCTTGGGTTTTACATCCAGGCTGTAGGAATCTGGTGAAAGACACATAGATCTCTGTGAATTATAAAGATGATGCTCTTGCCTGTGTTCTCAAGCTTAAAGTACCGAAAGCAAAGCTGAAAGTTTGGATTCAAGAGTGCCTAAGTCATATGGATGAAAATATTTCACAGATGGAATCCTTGCTTCGCACCACACAAGAAAATAACACTGGATGTGATTTTTCTACAGGTCTTGAGCAAGAAAATGCGATCACACATGATCTCAATACCCTTCTTCAAGGAAGGTATTCAAAGGGAAGTCTGGAAAATTAAATGGCTTAAAGAGGGCGGTAGAAATACTAAGTCCTTCAATACGCTTCAAAAGGTCAGAAAAATTAATAGGCTTTGGTTATTCTTAATGACAATGGGGAGTTTTTTGAGAATATGGGGAATCTGGATACTCATATTGTCTCTTACTACATGAACATTTTTTATGGGATGAACATTAGCATTGATCTAATGGAAGACATCATTCTCGAGCTTGTTAATGATAAGGATAACTTAAGTCTTACTGCAACTCCTCTTGAGCTTGAGATTAAGGAATCTGTTTTTGGGCTCAAGTCTGGAAGTTCTCCCAGACCAGATGGGTTCACAAACTTTTTCTTCCAGACCTTTTGGGAGATTATACATTGTGATGTTTGCAGACTTGTCAATCATTTTTCAAGGGTAGTCATCTGACACAGGGAATCAATGCTCAATTTCTCTCTCTCATTCCAAAATTGGATAATGCGAACAAGATTCATCTCTTCAGACCTATCACTCTTGTAAACATAATATATAAAATCATTGGGAAAATTCTTGCTAAAAGGTTGGCTTATATTGACAATGAGATTGTGTTTTCAAATCAATTTGGTTTCATTAAAGGAATAACTATTCAAGATTACCTTCTCACTGTCTCTAAATGTGTCAATCTTCTCAATAAATCTACCATGGGAGGTAATATTGCTCTCAAACTTGATGTGAAAAAATCCTTGGATACATTAGATTGGAGTCTCATTTGCATGGTTCTAATCAGTTTTGGATTTGGTGAGATTTTTATTAAATGGGTCAAAAATCGGCTGAGCTCATCACATATTTTAGTGCTCATCAATCGCTCTCTATAGGGATACTTCACATGTATCAAGTGTATTACACAAGGTGATCCTCTCTCATCCATTATTTTCTATATCACTGGAGATTATTTGAGTAGACGTTTTCTCAACATGGTTGATACCAAAAAACTGAAACCCATCACAGCTACCAGAGGCCTTACTGCTCCCACTCATCTACTGTATGCTGATGATATTATTCTCTTTACTCGAGGGGATAAAATAAATGTTAAGAGTATTAAAAATTCTTTAATTCATTATGAAAAAGTTTCAGGGCAGGAGATCGGTTGGAGAAAAATCATCTGTTTGCTTTGGAAAAAATATTCCTGCAAATTGAAGAGTCAATATCATTAATGATCTAGGGATCAAGGAAGGAATGCTTCCCTTTATTTATCTTGGTGCCCCTGTGTTTTGGGGGAAACCACATCTTGCTCATTTTTCTCACATTATGAGCCAAATTAAAAATTAGTTGGCTTCCAGGAAGGGCAAGACCCTTTCGATGGTAAGTAGGATCAGCCTTGTGAAAGCTGTTATTGTATCAAAAATTGTTTACCCGTTCATGGTTTATAAATGGTTTGCTACTCTCATCAAGAATTGCAATGCCTATATTATAAATTTTTTCTGGAGTGGAAACATCCTACAGCAAAAACTTCCTACTGTTCCATGGAAAAAAATGGTGTCAATCTATTGATTATGGAGGTCTTTATATCAAAAATCTCTGCAAATTTAATCAAGCTTTACAGGACAACTTCATGTGAAGGATTGTCAATGGGAAATCGGAAGGACTTGCCTTTCTAAAATGTAGATTCTTGAGCAAGTTCAAAGCTAGAAAATTAAAATATATAGATTATTCCATATGGTATGTCGTCAAGGCTTCCTATGCTAACATTTCAGCAAATTCCCATTGGCTGGCTAATATCAAATCATCACTGAATTTTTTGTTAGACAACTGGACAGTTATGCCTCTTCTTAATATCTTAAACCCCCCAGATCTTCCACTTGACGCACATGTGTCCATCAAAAGAATCCCTTGGACATTATTCCTTCTAAAATCAGGGAAATGGTTATGTATTTCAACTTTATAAATGGTAATTAATTCTTGGTTTGGGAACTTTCCTCTAATGGAAGACTCTCCTCTAAATATTTCTACCATGAGGCTTTACATATGAAAAAGTGTAGTTGGGCTATGAATTTGAATAGAAGCTGGATCCTACCATCCAGATTCTCTCTTATTTGGAGGGTGATGTGTTCCAAATTACCCACTGACATTTTTTTTTCAATCTATTAGCATTAACATGTGTTTGACGTGCACCATATGCTTTCAACACAGGGATGATATTCATCATTTGTTCCTTAGTTGTGCCAATGATGCATCTCTATGGAAAGTCATTGCTTCTTTATTTGAGGTGGTGAACCCGTACACAACCAACATACAGGAGCACCTTATGGCCTGTATCAAGCTGCCACTACTGAATCTATTCTTAGTGTCTTGTTCTGAAATTATACATGTCCTATGGACCAGCTGAAACAAGAAACTTCATGACAATATTTATTTCCATTTATAGCCGACCCTCTCTCAAATTATCATTACTGTGAAAATTGTTAACTTCCTCCAAAATGGTTATTGTGATAACTCTATTCATGATCTTACCACGCTCAAGCATCTTGGCATTACAGGTAATTATCACCCTCCTACCAGAACCTTAGAAGTCATGTGGATCCCCCCTTTCTAGGGCTAGATCAAATGTAATACAGATGGAGCTTCGATAGGGAATCTGGGACCTTCTAGATAGTGTAATTTTCAAAAACCACAACGATGATGCTATGGGATGCCTCTATGGTCTAAGTGGAATTATTACATCTCTTGATGTCTAAATGCTTGTTGTTATCACTATGGTTGAAATGGAAAAGCATCGAGGATGACTTAACTTGTGGCTTGAATGTGATTCTACCACTATGGTGCAAACTATCAGAAATGGCACCATTAATCTTTCATGGAAGTTGACTACTAAATGGATGAAGTGCATGGAATCTCTCATGTCCATGAATTTTATCGTCACACATACATATCATGAAGCAAATTAGCTAGCTGATGGACTTACAAATAAGGGGGTTGATGCTCCGAAGTTGACAAGGATCAATAAAGTTCCTAATTGCCTCTCTTCTTTTTTCCGAAGGGACTTTTGTAAAATATATTTTACATACTTTTGTAACTTTGATTTTATTCAATAAAGGAGGCTTTTCCTTTTTGAGAAATCACTCATTCTGTTAAAAATATATGGGTTGCGCATCGACTATCTTCCGTATTGTATGTATAAGAGTACGTGTGTCCACAAGAGTTATATTGCATGTGTATTACGCTTTCCTGAGATCACCTCACCTACGTAAAAGTATTTATGTATTATGACAAAGACGGATGAAGACGTGGATCGCGCTGAGACCAGGTGAAGTTCCAAATGAGATGTTGATACATTGGACCAGGGTGTGAGTTGCAATACGAGTCAGGCAAGACTCGAATATTTTACGTCGAATGGCTCAATTGATTCATTTACGCTAAGATGGATCAACCAGTAATAAACGCTCATGATTAGTCATTTATTTTATTTTATTTATACATCATTTATTATTGTTTTGTGAGTATGCAAATTAGCGCGATCACATAAAATAATAAACAGAAATGCATAGATTAAAATATATAGAGATGCAATGAATGTTTTCTATTTAATGCATTGTCAAGATGGGAGTGTGATCACTAAATATGGACATATCAAATAGAAAATAATTTCATTTGTTGAAAAATAATTTAAAAAACCTCAAAGAAATATTAATTTATAACATCTTCCGTCGTTTGAATTTGAACAAAACTGGATGTACGGGGTGTTTGTCGTCCCTAGTTGAGGGTATCTCCTACTACTGTGGAGTTCTTATGAGAGCAATGGGCCGACTTAACTAAAGATGATAGCAAAGAAGTATTAATAGCTAGCTTGTTGCATCTTTAGATGGAAAATGTTGAGTAAATCAAGTTTTTGATTTCTAGAAGTTGAGACTTCACTCAACAGTTCAATGAGTAGTGAGTTAATGTTGTTGGTCAATCAAACACCTACCTTGAAACTCTCTTAATAGTAGTGTAGTCATAACTTGGACTATGAGGAGAGGTTTCAGGGATCATTTTCACTAGAATACTCTAGAGACTGAGTATTCTGAATCTAGTCACTAGTGCAAAAAACGTTTTTAACGTCACCATTTTTGACGTCAGTTATATATAACCAATGTGAAAATCTGTGATACGTGGTTTTTTACGTCGGTTATTTTATAACCGACGTAAAAAATACGAATAGTAAATTTTTTACGTCGGTTATTTTAATAACCGAAGTCAAAAATCCCGCGCGTTTCTTTTTTACATCGGCTATAAAATAACCGACGTAAAAAACCAAAGCGCGGCATTTTTTACGTCAGTTATTTAATAGCCAATGTAAAAAACGAGGCATCTACGAATTTTTTACGTCGGTTATTAAATAACCGACGTAAAAACTGTGGTTTCTGATTTGTTTTTTACGTCGGTTATAGAATAACCGATGTAAAAAACCAACATGCGGCTTTTTTTACGTCGGTTATAAAATAACCGACGTAAAAACTACGTTATCTGATACATTTATAACGTCGGTTATTATAATAACCGACGTTATAAATGTAATAAAAATAGTTTATAACGTCGGTTATTAAATAACCGACGTTATAAAACATTTAAAAAATTAACACGCCCCGTGGATTGTCATTGCTGATTTTTCGATCGACAGACCGGCGACTCGTCTCTCTCGCACGGAAAACCCTAATCGACTCTTCAATCTCGTTTCGTTAAAATCGTTTTTCCATCATCGTTTATCATCTTTACTCTCCTCGGATCTATCATCTCCACTCGCAACACTCAGGTAAGCCTCCCACGACTTTATTTCGTTCGTTTTTTTTTTCAAATAGTCTATATTTACATTTTGCAATTTTTTTGTTTAAACTAGGTAAGATTCTTCGATTTCGAACCCTCTTACCTAGTTTTGCCATCATCATCTTATTTATTATAACCAGATCTATTAGATCGACTCGCAATATTCATGTAAGCCTCACCTACTCGCAATTGTATTGTTTCATGGATATTAGTGTTGCAATATGATTCTATTTGGTTATATATATTTTGACCAGTCATCGACTATGAGAAAATTATGGGTTATGGGGGAGACCATGTCATGGTTTTCAAATATGCGTAGTTATCCTAACCCCATTGTGTCGTGATGATTGGCTTTACATTGTGATTTTCTCCATTTGAGTTTTTATTTTAAATTTGATTTGATTCTCAGGTTTACTCCATTTTCTCCAATTTTCTATCAACCATTGGAGGCCCCATGGTTTTCTTTGATTCAATAGAATTTAAAACTATTATATCTAACTATATTTTCTTTTTAAAATCATATTCAAGCATATTTTTTTAAATATGCATAGATTTGTTTTATATTTCAAAATTGTTTTACATTCAAATTATGATTTTTTTCATATAAACATATATTTGTCTTATCTTAAAAAGATGTATAATTTTGATATTTGTTATAGGTAATAATGAGTCGAAATTGGATTATGGCACATCGAATGAGCAATGAATATGAGGAAGGTGTTGATTCCTTTTTGAAATTTGCTAAATGAAATGTTCCAAGTAGTGACATTTTTTTCTGTCCATGCCTGAAATGTTTGAATATGAAGAAGTTGAAAAGTAGAGAGATAAAAGATCATCTGATTTGTCATGGTTTTAATCCGAGTTACAACCCTTGGATTTGGCATGGTGAAACTGGACGGAATGTCATTGATGATGATGATTCGCAAGATGGTAACTCCGATGGAATTAAAGAAATGATTCGCGATATTGCAGCAGAACAAATTGAGATAAAACCGACAGTTGTGTGTCTATATGGTGATGCTGAAAAACCATTATATCCTGGTTGTACAGATTTTACGGTTTTTTCGGCGGTGTTAAGATTGATTAACCTGAAGGCGAAACATGGATGGAGTGACAGAAGTTTTACAGAGCTGCTACAATTGATGAAAGACATTCTTCCAAAAGATAACGATCTTCCAGATTCACATTATAAGGCCAAGAAAATATTATGCCCGATGGGATTGGGATACAAGAAAATACATGCATGTCTGAATGACTATATTATATATAGGAAGGAATATAAATTTCTGTCAGAGTGTCCTAAATGTGGGACATCACGGTATAAGGTGAAATAAAAATCATAGGCTGATGTAGAGATTACAAAGATCTCTTCAAAGATATTTTGGTATCTTCCTATAATTCATCATTTCAAACATTTATTTTCTAATTCACATGATTCAAAAAGGTTAAGATGGCATGCGGATGAGCGGTTATGTGATGGAAAAATACGTCATCTAGCTGATTGTCCACAATGGAAGAAAATTGATGAGCAGTATTCTACATTTGGAAATGAAATTAGAAATATCAGACTAGGGTTGTGCACAGATGGAATGAATCCATACCAAACCCTCAGTAGCACATATAGTTCATGGCCTGTTTTATTGGTAATTTACAACCTCTCTCCTGAAGTTTGTATGAAGCGCAAATATTTCATGTTGAGTATAATGATCTCTGGTCCGAAGCAACCCGGCAATGATATTGATGTTTACTTGTCACTGTTGATTGATGATTTGAAACTTTTATGGGCTGATGGTATTAGGGTGTATAATTCTTATAAAATGGAATATTTTCAACTGCATGAAGTGCTTTTGTTCACAATAAATGACTTCTCATCATATGGAAATTTGTCTGGATACAGTGTTAAAGGGCATAAAACATGTCCAATTTGCGAACAACAGACGTCATATTGTCAATTGCATCATGGGAGGAAAACAGTGTACATGGGTCATCGAAAGTTTTTGCCTATGAATCACCCTTATAAAAGACTAAAAAAGGCATTCAATGGCTCACAAGAATTTGATATTGCTCCAAAACCTTTATCCCATAATTTGTATTTTGATAGGGTGAAAAACTTTGATGTGACATTGGGAAAGACACAGAAATCTAGTAATGATAGACATATTTGGAAGAAAAGGTCAATATTTTTTGAGCTGCCATATTGGAGATATCATGAAGTTAAACATAATATTGATGTCATGCACGTGGAGAAGAATATATGTGATTGTTTGATTGGAACATTGTTAGATATTAAAGGAAAGATAAAAGATGGGTTGAATGCAAGATTAGACTTACTATCAATGGGAATACGTTTGGAGTTAGCTCCCACTCCTAAAGGAAGATGAACATTTCTTCCTCCGGCTTGTCATACATTATCGAAGAGGGAGAAAATTAGCTTTTGTCAGTGTCTTCATGATATCAAAGTGCCTCAAGGTTATTCTTCAAATGTAAAAAGTTTTGTCTCCTTGAAGGACTTGAAGTTGATAGGTATGAAATCACATGATCGTCACGTCATGATGCAACAAATTCTACCAGTTGCATTGCATGGAATATTGCCCATCCGTGTCAGAAAGACTATAATGAAGTTGTGTTATTTTTTCAATTCAATTTGTAATCAGGCGATTGATGTGAATTCTTTGAACATTTTGGAAAAGGATGCAATTTTTATACTTTGTCAATTGGAAATGTATTTTCCACCAACTTTTTTTGATATAATGGTGCATTTAATGATTCATCTGGTTCGAGAAATAAAGCTTTGTGGACCTGTATATCTTCGTTGGATGTATCCTTTTGAAAGGTATATGAAAATATTGAAGGGGTATGTTAAGAATCCATATCAACCTGAAGCCTCCATTATTGAAAAGTATATTTCTGAGGAGGTTGTAGAGTTTTGTACGAGCTACTTGGCTACGACGCAGCACATAGGTTTGCCTCTATCTCATCATGAACGAGTTAATAATGAGGGAAAGGGGATTTGTGGATTGAAAGTCAAATCATTGTCAGCTGAACAGATGAAGAAGTTAAAATCATACATCTTGAATAACATAGCTGATGCTCAACTGTATATCACATTGCATATTAATGAGTTGAAACAATGTCATCCAAAGAAGAAAGAAATTTGGATTTTGAATGAGCACAACATAACATTTTTGTCATGGTTTAAAAAGATCTTGCTTGGTAGATTAGATGTATCAGAGACATTAAAATGGATAGTGGGTGGTCCATGTTTAAATGTGATAACATGGTCCGGTTATGACATTAATGGCTATACATTTCATATGAAAGCTCTGGAAAACATAAGTGTAGTTCAGAATAGTGGTGTATTGGTGTTTGTAGAAGCAATGCATTTTTCGAGTGCTAAGGACAAAAACCCAATTTCTGCATCAAGTGCATATTATGGAGTGATTGGAGACATATGGGAGGTTGATTACTTTAAAATTAAAGTTCTTATTTTTAACTGTAAATGGTTTATCGGTAACAACAGTGTCAGACATGATGAATTTGGAATGACACTTGTTAATCTAAATAGATTGGAAGACACAGTTGATTCTTTTATAATGGAAACACATGCAAAACAAATTTTCTATGTAGTAGATCAATCAGATATGCAGTGGGATGTTGTTTTACAGGGGGAAAAAACAATATGTTGGTGAGGATGAACTTGATGAAGATGCTGATTTATGTGAGATCCCTACTTCCATGGAAAGATTAACTGAACATAATGATGAGCATGTTGAAGACATGGTTTGTTCCATAAGGAACGATCACGGCGAAGGAATTTGGGAAAACAATCCATTTGTACATTCCTAAAATTACAGGTAACATATGTTTATTTCTTGTTTACATTTATTTTTTTCATAAAATGTTAGATATTGTAAGTTTTTTCTTTATTAAAACATGTATTAAAACAAAATAAGTATAAGTTTTTGTTGGTTTTAAGTTTGTTTAGTTTACTTTATCATGTTTACCATTACATGAATTATATATCTATTATTTTTGTTCAGTGAAAATTACTTTACCATGTTTACCAGGTTTACCAGTTTTACCATGTTTACCATGTTTACCATCTTGACCATCTCTACCATCTCTACCATTGTTTAACATGCTTATCATATTAACAATGTTTACTATTATGTAACTTAGTACAATTTTCTATTTTCTGATTACAGTAGTATTAAAATATTTTAATTTGTATATTTGTGAACTAATGTTTGTTTTTTTGATTTAAAGGATAATGACAGATCATTCAGTTGATCAACCACATGATTCTGGAGATGATCATATTGGTCATACCTCTGGGGAGGAACATTCACATGCTCCTCTTGATGTTTCCCAATCTTCCTCATGTGCTCCTATTACGACATAGTTCAAGAGTTGGTAAACGTGGGTGCACACGTTTACCAAAATTAGCACTTTCCCGTACGCAGGATCAGAGGATACTCGTTGATTTTGATGATGATGATATTCCTAGAGGTCCAAATGCAAAAGATTTAAAGAGTTTTGTATCAACTCAGGCTAAGAGCAAAATAAGCATTTTGTATGATGACTGGAGAAGTGTGGATAAAGAGATAATCTCTCAGTTGTGGGAGACGATTTTGGTAAGATCTTTTGCTATTGTTTGACTATTCTTTAAATGTTTCTAGTATATATAATATGTTTAAACTCTTCTTCATCAGATGACATTTGATATTCCTGACACTGGAGGAGTCAGGAAGAAATGCTTATCGATGGCTGCCAGGAGATGGAGGGATTTCAAATCAACCCTCTCATCTGATTTCATTTTTGGTCATAGGAGTCATGACAATCCATGTCATATATATCCTTTTATAGATGAAGATACATGGAGACAGTTTGTTGAAAGTAGAAGAAAAGAGTCATTTTTGGTAAGGGCAATGTAAACTTTTATAAGCTTTCTTATATAAATGATTTTATTAATGTTTTGTTAATGATTTCTTATTCTTAATTTACAGCAAACAAGGAAAGCTCATCAGGAGATCCAATCTAAAAATGTATACTCTCATAGTTTATCTCGGGGAGGGTATGCATTTTTGGAAGAACAAATGATGGCGGGAAAATTTCAAAAACTAAGAGCTGAGACTTCAAGCTCTGGAGAGGTGGCCCCTCCATCCCCTTCATCTAGACATGAAAAATGGAAGAGAGCTCGGATGGGCAAAAAAGGGCAATATCTTTCGGAAGAATCGAGAATCTTAGCTGAGAGGATTGTAAGATATCTATTTTATTTATTTAAGTTAACTATTTTCTTAATATAAATTCAATCATTACAGAAATGTTCAATTAATTGATACAGGACTCTCTTGAGGAGCAGAGCTCACAGGGGGCATTTACAGCTACTGGGAGGCAAGATATTTTATCTGTAGCATTGGGAAAGCCCGAACATCCTGGTCGTGTAAGAGGATATCCGGCAGGTGTATCGGTAAGAAAAGTGTTGCCACATTCTTCAACTTCTAACGTTGAGGGTGTTTATAAAAAAAATAGAATCCTTGGAGGCTGAAGTTCATAATATTAATGCGATGATGGAGGAAAATATTAGAGCATCGGTACAGTCTATGTTTGCAGACATGCAAAGACAATTTCAGACTGCAGCTCCCACTCCTCCACCTCCCCCTGCAGACCCCATTATTTATCCTCCACCTCTGCCAGTAGCTCCCACTCCCCCACCTCAGCCTGCGGACCCCATTTTTTATCCTACTCCTCCGCCGCAGCTTCCTACTTATTGCGAGTTGTATGTTGATGATCATCAACATCATATAGTTGCATATGGGTTGGTATATTGTATATGAGATACAGTTCATCATCAAAAATTAAAGGTAGAGAATCAGAGGGTCACTGTACAGGATGTTATAGATAGATCAGCTCGAGTACCATTACCTACAGATGAGGTGACGACAGTTGGACATAGTATCGGCCATTTTTTAATTTGGTCATCCAGACTTCTTCGACTCATTACCATGGAGGTATGAATGTTATATCTTTTATTTTATTTTTTTATTAAAGTTGTTTTATCATTTGAAAACTAATATATTTTTCTATTTATTTTTACAGGAATACTTCAAAGGTAAAGAAATACTGTATAGACAACAACAAAGACAAATGGTTATGACATCAGATACAGATTCTAGTAGTCTTGACAGATTGTCAAGATATTCAAATTTGTTGGCGGGTCATTATGAGTTTCCAATGGAAGATCGTGTTTGTGGACGTGCAATAACTGTGGGGATTATGAAAACTGATATCATGGAGCTTGTTACTGGAGATAAGTTGGGCATCAACGTGGTGCAAATTTTTTCCATGTAAGTCTTTAACACCTTTTCTCTGTGTTATATTTATTAAAAGTGTATACTTATGTATGTTTTCTATTAGGTATCTTTATAACATTTGTGAGAGGAATGAGCTGACAGATGTATATGGATTCATGGACCCGCAATTGATTTCCCCTGAATCATGTGCATTGGATGAGGAACAAAGAATGCTTTATATTGTTGAAAGACTTGAACAGAATATAGTCACACAATGTTGGATGATGCCTTTTTGTGAGAGGTATGAAACACATCTCTCTCAAAGAGTTCATTATCTTTTAACATAAAAAACCACTAACCTTAAATTTTCTTTTATCAGTGATCATTGGATGTTAGGGGGTTTTTGCCCAAGGGAGAAAAAACTTTATTGGATATGCTCTGTCCATGATGATGTACGGGAAAGTTTTATGAATATATTGGAAAAGTAAGTTTCAATTTCTCAATAGTTTTATATATTATAATGAATTTTAAATTTACCTCATTCGTATTATTTTCTAACAGGGCATGGGTCTACTTTCGAAAAATGCAAAGAAAATGAGTGCAAAGATCAAATATGTAAATGCGAAGGTAAATATCCATTTATAATTTGTACTTTTTGATTTATTACATAAAAATAATATATTGAATTTATACTCATTCAAACAGAATTGTCATGAACAAGGCGTCATCGAATGCGGATATTATATGTTAAGATTTATGTATGAAATAATAACAACTGGGACAGTTGTGAACTTTGACCTGGTAAGATTTCCTTTTAAACTTTGCCATAATATTTCAATTTGATTTATTCATTATACACGTTAACTACTATCCTTTTCATTTGTAGCTATTTGATGACCCTCAACCCTATACTACTCAAGACATCAAACACTTACAAGTGGAGTGGTCAAATTATTTTACAGGTTTGATTGAATTTTAGTTGTTTGTAGTGTAAAATGTAATTTTGAATATTGTCATTGTAATTGTGTATTTGGTAGTCGTTTAGGTTGGATTTAGTTTTTTTTGAAGTTGACAATGTAAGTTTTGAATGTTATATATGTGAATGTTTAATTTTGCTCTACTTCTTGTTTTGGTCTACTTATGATGGTTTTTATGGTATGGATTCTGGTCTGGGGGGAGGGGTTCCAAGGGTGCGGGGGGTGTTCAGTGGGGTGGGGGTGTCCAGGGGTGTGGGAGGGTTGTCCGATGGGGTGGGGGGTCCTGGGTGTCCATGAGAGTGGGGGGGCAGTCCAGGGGGGTGGGAGCGTTTCCAGGAGGGTAGAAGGGCTGTCCAGGGGAGTGGGAGGCTGTCCAGGGGGTGTCCAGGGGTGTGGGGGTGTCCTGTGGGGTGAGGGGGGTTTCCAGGGGTGTGGGAGGGCTGTCCAGTGGGGGGGGTCCAGGGTGTCCATGGGGATGGGGGGCAGTCCAGGGGGTGGGAGAGGAGGCGTCGCCATCCCTCGGGGGGCTAAACGCCACTGGAAGGTATTCATCACTCCCACATGTGAAACATTTTGAGAGCTCAAGCTTCGCATGTGGGAGTGATGAGTACCTTCCAGCGACGTGCCCCCCAAGGGGGTGTCCAGGAGGGTGTGGGGGGTTGTCCAGGGGTGTTTGGGGCTGTTCAGGGGTGTGGGAGGGTTGTCCAGGGGTGTGGGACTTTTGTCCAGGGGGTGGAGGTATACATGAGGGTGGGGGGTTGTCCAGGGGTGTTTGGGGCTGTCCAGGGGGTCAGGGGGCAGTCCAGGGGTGTGGTGGGGGCTGTCCAGTGGGGTGAGGGGGGTGGGAGGGTTGTCCAGGGGTGTGGGAGTGTTGTCTAGGGTGTGGGGGGTATACATGAGGGTGGGGGGTTGTCCCGGGGTGTTTGGGGCTGTCCAGGGGGTTGGGGGGCAGTCCAGGGGTGTGGTGGGGGTTGTCCAGTGGGGTGAGGGGGGCTGTTTAGGGGGTGGGGGGCTGTCTAGTGGGGTAAGTTTTAAATGTTATCAATGTAAATGCTTAATTTTTCTTTGGTTCTTGTTTTGGTCTACTTCTGTTTTTATGGTACGAATTCTTGATTTGGTTTCTGGTTGTTTCTGGGGAGAGCAGAGGGCTGCATTCCATTTTAAAAAAAATTGGTCTTTCACGTCGATTATTTTATAACCGATGTGATAAAGGAATGGGGAAGGGTTTATCACGTCGGTTATTTGAATAACCAACGTGATAACCCCCCCCCCCAGACTGGTTTATCACGTCGGTTATTATATAACCGACGTGATAAACCATTTCCCATACCTTTTATCACGTCGGTTATTTAATAACCGACGTGATAACCCCCCCCCCCCCCCCCCGGACTGGTTTATCACGTCGGTTATTAAATAAACAATGTGATAAACCATTTCCCAGGGGTTTATCACGTCGGTTATTAAATAACCGACGTGATAAACATCCCCCGCACTGTTTTATCACATCGGTTATATAATAACCGACGTGATAACCCCCCCCCCCCCCCCGATTTATCACGTCGGTTATGTAATAACCGACGTGATAAAGGTCGGGGAAATGGTTTATCACGTCGGTTATTATATAACCGACGTGATAAACACCCCCACACTGTTTTATCACGTCGTTTATCTAATAACCGACGTGATAAACCCTCCCCCTGGTTTTTGCACGCCGGTTAATTAATAATCGACGTGATAAACACCGCGATGTTATGTTTTTTACGTCAGTTTTTAAATAACCGACATAAAAAACAATATTTATAACGTCGTCCGTATTAACGTCGGCTAAAAACCGACGTAAAAAATGTTTTCTGCACTAGTGAGTAGTGAGGGCTATTGGGGTTCAATAAAATAGTGGGAGACATTTAATGATTTAATCACCTAATGTCTATTCGGTAATCAAGATAAAAGTATCAATCTGCTAGTGTTTATTTCTGTAGAAAATGGAAAGTAATACCACATAAACATTGTGATCAATTGTGGACAAAGTAAATATCCTATCAAGCACCAATTTACAAGCATAATATAGGCACTTGCGCAAAGTACTACAAAATGGATGGAAATTCTAAAGTGGCAGAGTCTCCGCTACCTGTTAAGCATCCTCAGGAAGCGAGGGTGTGAAAAATGCTTACAGGAGACTCATGTATAACGCATTCGATGTTTAAATCATAATGTTATCATCAATGTCCAATGATTTGTGGAAACAACATCAGGACATGGATGATTTCACATGTCATCACATCTCCAAGAGGCTTGCGAGGAGAAAGTGAAGTGATGTATGAATGAGATGATTACACTGAATATGTGTAAATTAAAATGCAGATCGTGATCCTTCAAATACAACCCATCCTGATATCCTTATCATCCAATTACTCCAATTTCATTTCGGGTTATAAAACGAACGGTGTGGAGAAAACGCTTCATTACCTTTTTGGGTAAGGTTCACCAAGTTGATAAGAACTTAAAGAAATATTAATCTTTAGTTCTTATAATGAACAAGTTAAAAGGAAAAGCAAAAAACGACAATAGAAAGTCTGATGCAAAAGGCACCTTTGCAGAGTCCTTTAAAGGAAAAGAGACTGATCATTATACAAGAGGCTATTTGCTTCGCATGTCGCAAGATAATTTTATGGAAGTTAAATGTTATGAATTGAATTGAAGAAGAAAATAGCCACACTTCTTATTCGGTATATTCATCAATTGTATGTAATGTTTTTATCATACTTTTTGGGTATTGAATAAAATATACTTATCACATATGTGTATTTATATATAGTAACTAAGTATAGAAATGTTACAAAAAGTAAGGTGTGTTCTCCAAGCGACTCAAAAAGGATGATTCCTAAGTCAGTAGTGAGAAGTACGCAACTTTTAATTGCCAATAATGTAGTTGAACTTTTTTTAAGTATTTCCAATAATGTAGTTGGAATGAATGTTTTTCGTGGTGTATAATACTCTGACGTCGCTCGAGAGCATAGTTCTTTCTCTCAGGCAATATCAAAGAAAATATTTATGTGCTCGACTGTCACTAACTAATTTAAAACGTAGTACAGTGGTGATTGAGGTCAATCAACTGAGAATGGTGTAGAAACGATTAAAATGTTTAGAAAAACTTTCAAGAAAGAAAACAAGAGATTGGATTGGTTGGTTTTGAAAATTGATGAGATGGATGTACCAAGCATATGCAAGTTCCGGTTTGTGCACTTACTGAAGGAAAAGTGTGTGATTTTTAATTTAAATGGTGTCAGAACCTACTTTTAGTGATCCTCCTCACAGAGTGCTCACCCTCTAAATTATGAACCTCCTCTTCCCCTCTCAAATCTTAGGTTAGTTCATAAATAGGCTTTTGGATCCATATTTAAACACAGTGACCCCATACTCATTCATTGGTTGTGTCATGGGTAAGGGTCACTGGTTGAAGCATTATTTTTAAACGGGAATACCCTTCTCTTTCAACATTGGTTGTGCCTTGTTGATTTTCATTTTCAAATTAAAAGTTTTTTTAAAGAATTTTTCATGAAAAATTATTTTAATTTTTATTATTATACTTTTTTTGTTTGGGACCCACTGTGTGGGCCTCTTTGTCATCCTGTTGGATGGGCCACCTTTGGGCCTTTGGTGTTTCTAGGCTTTGTGTTGAGTTGTGGGGTTGCGGGCTGTGACAAATGGGCCCCAATGATAGGATAGACACCCCGCCTTAACACGGTCGTCGGGTCACAGCCTGCCAAGTACCACCAGTTGTCCTGCAGACACGTGGTCCCCACCCTGAGGCCCACCCACGTGCCTGAACGGGTCATCTGACTAATGACAGTCCACACAGGCCAACACATGTTCTTTCTAGTGTGCTTTGTCCTCACTCACACACCCTGAGTAACTTCCTAGAAGGTCACTCATCCTGATCACTGCTCCAGGCCAAACACGCTTAACTGTGAAGTTCTAATCAAATAGGCTCCCGAAAAGGAAGTTGCACCTTGTTGACATGAGTCATATCATTTAGCCATTTAACCTTTTATCATTCGGGGGTGTTACAATCACCCCCCTTTAGAGCACAATGTCCTCGTTGTGGGCCCTACATCTCAACTCAGGCAGTGCACCGCACTTAAGGCTGGGTACCACCTCTGATACCAGATGTGACAACTGGGACCCAATGATAGCACAGACACCCCGCCTTAACACGGTCGTCGGGTCTCGGCCCACCAGGTACCACCAGTTTCCCCGCAAACACGTGGTCCCCACCCGGGGGTCCACCCACATGCCTGAACATGTCATCTGACTAATGGCAGTCCTCACATGCCAACACATGTCCTTTCTGATGTGCTTTGTCCTCACTCACACACACCCTGGGTAACTTCCCAAAAGGTCACTCATCCTGATCACTAATGACAGTCCACACAGGCCAACACATGTGCATTCCAGTGTGCTTTGTCCTCACTCACACACACCCTGGGTAACTTCCTAGAAGGTCACCCATCCTGATCACTACTCCAGCCCAAATACGTTTAACTGTGAAGTTTTAATCAAGTAGGCTCCCGAAAAGGAAGGTGCACCTTGTTGACATAAGTCATATCATTTAGCCATTTAACCCTTTATCATTCGGGGGTGTTACAATCACCCCCCTTTAGAGCACAACGTCCTCATTGAGGGCCCTACATCTCAACTCAAGCAGTGCACCGCACTTCAGGCTGGGTACCACCTCGGATACCAAATGTGACAACTGGGCCCCAATGATAGCACATACACCCCGCCTTAACATGGTCGTCGGGTCTCGACCCGCCAGGTACCACCAGTTGCCCCGCAAACACGTGGTCCCCACCCTGGGGTCCACCCACGTGCATGAACGTGTCATCTGACTAATGACAGTCCCCACAGGCCAACACATATCCTTTCTGATGTGCTTTGTCCTCACTCACACACACCCTGGGTAACTTCTCAGAAGGTCATCCATCCTGATCACTAATGATAGTCCACACAGGCCAACACATGTCCTTTCCAGTGTGTTTTGTCCTCACTCACACACACCCTGGGTAACTTCCTAGAAGGTCACCCATCCTGATCACTACTCCAGACCAAACACGTTTAACTGTGAAGTTTTAATCAAGTAGACTCCGGAAAAGGAAGGTGCACCTTGTTGATATGAGTCATATCATTTAGTCATTTAACCTTTTATCATTCGTGAGTGTTACAATCACCCCCCTTTAGAGCACAACGTCCTCGTTGTGGGCCCTACATCTCAACCCAGGCAGTGCACCGCACTTAAGGCTGGGTACCACCTCTGATACCAAATGTGACAACTGGGCCACAATGATAGCACAGACACCCCTCCTTAACACGGTCGTCGGGTCTCGGCCCGCCAGGTACCACCAGTTGCCCCGCAAACATGTGGTCCCCACCCTGGGGTCCACCCACGTGCCTGAACGTGTCATCTGACTAATGAAAGTCCCCACAGGACAACACATGTCCTTTCCGATGTGTTTTTTCCTCACTCACACACACCCTGGGTAACTTCCCAAAAGGTCACCAATCCTGATCACTACTTCAGGTCAAGCACGTTTAACTATGAAATTCTAATCAGGTAGGCTCCCAAAAAGGAAGGTGCACCTTGTTGACATGAGTCATGTCATTTAGCCATTTAACCCTTTATCATTCGGGGGTGTTACACTGGTTGTTTGTTGGGATACTCATTGGGCTCGTTGATCTGCTGGCAGGTCATCATTCGGTTGTGTCACCCTACCGAACCGTGCATGCTGGCCGTTGATGAATGCTGATCGGACAGCTCTGGTTTCACCATTTTGTGTTTGTTTGTTTTTCGACGATCTGCATCGCTGCTACCCGCCTTATCCCATGTTGTGTGCCCCGGGTTAGTCGCGTTCAGTTACACCGGTGTGAGCTTTGCGATCTTTCTGCTTCACCTCGGCCGACCATGTGTCCTGCCTCACCTGCTGCGCCTGACACCATCCCATATCCTCGTTGCCTGTCTCACCGTTATTGCTATGTCGCTTCATTTATCGTCAAGAGAGCTTCTGCATGTGGTTCTTCATCCTTATTCCCCGGCTCCATTCCAGAGAGAAGACTCTCGCCGCTTCCACGCCATTATGCCTTCCCCTTTCCAGTGACCTACTTTGATGGAGAGTTCGCCACTCGCAAGCTCTGTTTGGACTACATTAGATTCAAGGACCTCCGACCCTGGCAGCACCGTTTCTCCTTTGACACTTCTGGTTTTGTGATGATATTGCTTTTCTTTATTCGACTTCTACGTTGTATGTTCTTATTTTCTTTTCGGTCTAGGTGTCGCGGTTGTGTGCGTGAGTCCGCCCAATTTGAGGGTGTACGTTACCATCCTCAAGCCAGGGTTCTTCGTTGGCTCCTGAAGTGATGAGGTCCATGTTTTCAGATAGTTTTTTTGGTCTGCGTGCGTGGTTTCTTTGCTTTGTCTTCTCTGTTGTATGTGCTCTGTTTCTTTTGCATAATAATACTAATTGTGGTGGTCTTCTTATCGTGGAGTAGGACCAAAAAGGTCTGAAGCACGTTTGCTTTTGTTCTTGGATTCTTCGAACCTCTCGCTTTTGTTCATTTAATCGATTCCCTTCTACTTCACTGTGAGAGTTGGACTGCCTTAAAAAGGATCTGTTCCAACCCTCAGAAGCCTAAAAGAGAAGGGTAAGAATGAGAATATGAGATGAAATAATGCAAACAACCCATTTGAATTTCAATCAAAAATAATCTCATGCACTGAGTGCACTCCCCTTATTTACATAGCTTGGCACAAAAGAGATTACCCCCTCATGCTAGTCATAAGGGGCTAGGGAAAATAACAAAGAGCACCTACAACAACAATAGAGGTCTCTAGCAGCTTCCTTCAGTTGTCTAGTTCTCTAGATCCTAGAAAAAGTCATCCTTGTGCACAGCGGAAGCCTCCTTTTATTCCCCCTATGAGAATTTTTCTCTCTTTGCTTTTTAATTTTGAATTCAAATCTCCAGTTGTATCTTTCCTAGCGCTTAACTGGGTCTTTCTCCAATCTTCCATGAGAGGTCTTTCTCCAATCTTCCATGAGAGTCTTCCTTGTTTTATTTATAGCATAGCCTGGTCTTCCTTGATTTAAGGAGTGATTAAAACTCTTCATTGGAGAGGCTTCCACATGTTCCTGTTTTTAAAACTTAATCTATAAAGTTTGTGCAGCTGCGTGTAAAGCCCAAGAAGTTCGGGTTTTTGAAAGTTTGCAGAAACCCTCGCATTGAGGTGTGGGTTATCATATTGTGGCACAGCCCATGCATGGGCATTCTTGCCATGCATGGCCTCAGGGCAGTGATATCCTCAACGATTCAACGACTAACTCCCTCAAATCGTCGGTTCTTCCAATTTGGAACCCTCCACGCCGCAGTCAAATGCCAACGGTGTAGACATATTTTATGTGAGTTCTCTTTTACATGGTTACGACGCACCCATTAGACAATGGCGCAGCCTCTTCTTCTCATTCTTGAGCCACGGTGCGGTGGTATTCTTCAACGCCGCAAGCTCTTTCTTAAATCTCTCAATGTGCATGGTTGCAGTCCAGCCAACACTACTACAAATATGGCTTTTATCAGCGCTAGAAAAGTGCATAAATGGCGCTAAAAAAAGTGTTATTAATCAAGGCGAAGATAAAGGGGAGTCTCTTTTATCATCACTCCGAAAAGCGCTGATAAAGGGGTCCTTTATCAGCGCTTTTTTTAGCACTGATAAATGCGGACTTTTATCAGCGCTTTTAAAAAGCGCTCATAAAATTCAAAAACAATAAAATAAATAAAATAATTATATAATGCGGGGGGAATAATTATATAATGTGGGGGGAGCTTTTAACAGCGTTGGACACCCTCTTTATCAGTGCTAGGCGGACCCACAACCTCACACTCTCTCGTGCTGCCCTTCCTGCGCATCCCCCACACGCGGGCACCTCCTTGCTTCCACCTGAACTCGAACCCGCTACCTCCTCCTTGCGCGCATGCACCTTTACCACTAAGCCATTTCGTTTTTTATCTATTTAATGATATATCTATTTATTTATAGATATATTTAGTTATATTTATTCGTATATTAATATAGATTCATATTAATATAAATATATATTTATTCATATATTAATACATATAAATATATATATATAGTTATATTTATTCATGTATTAGTATAAAAAACCAAAAAGCCATAATGTCAAAACGACCATAACTTCTAATCCAGAAGGTCGTTTCAACTCCACAACCAGTCAAATCGAATAAAATGAAAAAATATTTGATATGATATGTGGTACAGGTCTAACGAACATTCGGATAAGAAGTTATACATGTTTGAATGTTAACAAATTGGGGTGTCCCGACTAAAAACTCAGTTTTGGAGGCCTTCTGGGCCTTTTTTTGCCTCGAAAAATGTGGCAAAAGCTTTTCTTGGGTAACCAGCGCGTAGAGCTCGTCGCAAGCTTCGATTTGATATACTGTAGAGCTCAAACGGACACCCGGATCAAAAGTTATGGTCATTTGAAGTTTGAGTTACATTTTCAACTTATTTTAGATCTTTTATTAATAGTTTTGATTTTTTGTGTCTTCAAATTGTTATTAAATGATTTTTAATCAATAATAATTAGCAAATTGTTAATTAATAATATTTTTTAAAATATTTTAAAGTCATTTTCACTAAATTTATTATATATTAAATGTAATAGTCTATTTATATGTATCTAAAACATATTTAAAAAATATATATTATATTTATATCAATATAAATATACTCATATAACAATATATTTTTTCATGATTTTTTTTTGAAACAGAAAATTTATCAGCGCTAGGAAAAAGCGCTGATAAAGCCCCCCTTTATCAGCGCTACTAAAAAAAACGTTGATATAGGGGTCCCCTTTAACAGTGCTAAAAAAAGCGCTGATAAAGGATGGGCCTTTATCAGCGCTGTTAAAGGGGGTACTGCTTCCCTTGCCCGTTTTTGTAGTAGTGCAAGGTGACTACGGTCGTAGCTCACTCTTCAAGCAAACCCCCCGCTCGTGCCTATTCCACCACCTCAATAGTGCAGTGCCAACACCACAGTGCAATGGCCTTCTCTGGCTCGAACACCCTAGGCCACTACGCCGCATAACCTTGGATGTCACATAGTGGGTCTTGAATGGCGGTGGGGATAGAGCTCTCCTTTGTTGGTGTGCATGGCTTCTTCTTCCTCGGTTTGGGCTTTCATCACTACCACAAAACTAAGTTTATCCAGCGCTAGGGTTTTAACAGCGCTAGCTAAAAGCGTCGTTAAAGACCTCTTTGTCAGTACTAAAAAAAAGCTGTTAAATGGGGTCTTTAACAGCGCTAAAAAAAGAGTTGTCAAAGGAGGGTCTTAATCAGTGTTTTTTACAAACGCTAATAAAAGTACATTTCAAAGAAAATCATTAAAAATAATATATTAATATATAAATATATTTATATTGATATAAATATAACATATATTTTTTAAAATATGTTTTAAAAAAGGTAAATTGGCATTTACACTTAGTATATAAGATATTTAGTGAAAATAACATATAAAATAATTAAAAAAAATATTTTTAATTAATAATTTATTTATTATTACCAAGTAATAGTCATTTAATATCAATTTGAAGATAACAAAAAACAAAAAATTAATATGAAAATATAACTCTAACTTCAAGCAATTATTACTTTTGATTCGGGTGTCCGTTTAGACTCTACGACATATCAAATCAAAGTATGAAACGAGCTCTATGCCCTCGATGACAGAGGTAAACCTCTGTCACATTTTTCGAGGCCAAAAAGGGCCCAAAAGTCCTCCAAAATTGAGTTTTTCGTCGACGTACTCAGATTTTTTAACATTCGATTGATTGTCAGACTCGTTTATGGGGGTCTTTTTGCCCTTTTTTGGTGGGAGTTGAATTTATTCTCAGGTCTTACATTCATATTGATATTATAGTTTTGAAATTTTATCATTTTTCACAATATACTGTTATTTATAATCAAATATATAACAATATATACATATTTTTTATATATTCGATCACACATAAAAATTTAATTTTATAAATAAATAATTAAACATATTTACATATAAATATATTTATTAATATATAAATATATGGATAAAAAATGTAACGAAACATATATAAATATATAGATATATCATAAAATGTGAAACAAAACATTATAGGGGAGTGGAAAAGGCTTTGATATATATGACGGCGGTCTAGGGTTCGAAACTCGTTGGAGGAAGGGGCCCGCGTGGGAGGGTGGGATTATCTAAAGCGCTAATAAAGGGGTGGGGGAAGCACTGATAAAGGGGTGGGGGTGGGAAGCGCTGATGAAGGGGGGTGGGTTGGGTGTGAAAAAAAAGTATATACCCTTTATCAGCGGGCCCTTTATCAGCGCTAAAAAAACAACGTTAAAGGCTCCCTTTAACAGTGCTTTTTTAGCACTGATAAAAGCTTCTGGCCTTTAACCGTGCTCAAATTATCAGTGTTGATAAAGACCTATTCTAGCGCTGTTAAAGGCCATTTTATAGTAGTGCATGGTGGTCGTCTCAGTATTCGAAGGTGATCCACAGTGGTTCCAGGCCTCAACAGGGGCTCTTTGCTCAAACCCAAACTTCACAGAGGGCTCACATGGCATTCTTCGGTGGTCTTGCGACATAATGGGAGCAGCAACGATGCAAACGAAATAAGGAAGATTGCATGGATGCGGGCTAGAGTGGCGTCTTATAAGTAAGTGCGCAGTGCACCAGGGTACGTGTGCGTCCAACATCGAAACCGCAGAGCGGTGGCCGCTCCTTTAAATATCAAATCATTCCCTTCGGGCCCCAACAATTCAAATGGGGGTCGGAGGAACCCATGTGTCGCAATGGATCGCCCCATCCCGGTGAAGACCTCCTCCCACCGCCGCATGGAGTTACCTCGTGTGCCAGTGCGCTCAAACCCACATACATGCTCTTCTGTCCCCTTGCCGCATGGCCAGCCTTCCCCGTGAGCTTGCTTGGCCGGTCGGCCCTTCATGAACTGGTTAAGTGGCTTGAAGCCCATAGGTTGAGGGTTAGCCATATTGGCCCTATTTTTTGGTTAACTTCCATCTACAAAACAAAACATACAAAATAATAAAACAAGTATTTTTATTTCTTTTTGTTTCTTTTTTCTAAAATGTCATTTAAAAATTAAAGTACCCAAAAATAAATAAATTCAATTAAAACATGGGACTTCTTAATTAAAAACATTAGACATTTAACAATTTAAAATTTAAAATTTTTGCACAAAAACTCTTTCATCAAATCCCTCAAGCTTAAATCATGTTTCTTCCCAATTATATATCTCAACTATGAATTCAAAAGGACATCCCCATTCTACCAATATTTAAAATTCAAAATCAATGTAATCAAACAATTATCCATGGGGGAGAGAATTTTCAAGTGGCGCATAAGGAAAATGATTTCAACTTATCACTAGACACAACTAGACACAATGCTTTTGAATTTTCCAAATGAAAAAAGTGATAGAACTTCTCATCTCTTCCATTCAAGTCTTTCAATTCATCATTATTTACGTGTCAATTTGTGATTTACCTCACTATCTGTTTTTCTTCTCAAATCACTCAAGGTAAAATGAATATGAAGATTTCCTCATACCTTGAGTACATGCACCAAACATATGAATTTGAAAATGATCTACTTTCTCCACTTAGTAGAGACAAATATCACTAAAAAACAAGAGAACTTGAAATAGGGATCAAATGATTTTGAAGCTCAAGGATGGTAGGAAGTTGATGAATAAAACATGCAAAACTTAAAAAGGAGGTTAATCTCTAAGTATTAAGCATGATAATCAAAGTAAATCCAATGACATTCCCCTTTTGAAAAAGTGACATATTTCCCCATAATTCTCGAACTCAAGTAAGGTCGGGATCAAAATAAGCACAATGAATGAGTTACTCTAATTTTTTTTATTTTTCATTTTTTTTTATTTTTAAAAAATTGAGCTACGAAAAGTCTCACATCCATCACCCAACCCCGAATGATGAAAATCATTGGTCAAATGGTGGTGATTTTTGACCCTTCATAACTCAACCCACATTTTTTATTTTTTTATTTTTTTTAATTCTTTTTCTAGAGGTGTGAGCAATAAAAACAGTGAAAAGTTACAAAAGACTTCTTTCCAAAATCCAATGAAACACCCAAGAAATTCTCTCAATTAAGCATGCCCCTTTTCCCATAAAATCCCTCTTCGCTCCACACTTGAACTTTGAACATCATACAAAACATTAGAGTTAAGATAGAAATGGATAAATTGGTTTGAAATGTGGGTATTCTTATCAAAGGTCATTCATGGTATCTAAGGGCTAAAAAAAGATAAATGTTAGGTAGGTCTAAAGGGAAATGGCTAAATCAAACAAAAATGCCTCGATCATTTTTCTAGTGAATTTGTACAATCGTCATTTCAACAAGATCTAAAATCATCCTAGTATGTGGCATGTCCCAAGTTCTCTTAAGAAATGTAATAAGAAAGATTAGAAAATTTTGGCTTAAAAAACCTCTTGGGAATAAGAGCATGTAATTAAAAAGCAATCACAGAATTAGTAATGCGAAACGGGCGGGCCGAGGCGGGGCGGGCCAAGCCCGCACGGGTTTGAGCCCGCGCGGGTTTGTTCGCAAAAGTCTGCATATAATGCGAACAAAAAATTTCAAGCCCGTCCCGCCCCGCATAAACCCGCAGGTTGCCCGTGGGCTTACCCACATTTACAAAAAAAAATACTATTTATAATCATTTAAATACTATATTTGTTATCATTCTTAAAGGTATTTGTGGGGAGAAGTATAAATTAACAATAACTAGAGTTTTAAAGGATGTGATATAACATTTTTTTGTGGGTTAATAGTGGCATGCGGTGATGCCGATGTGGTGGCGAACTGTTGTGATAGAAAGTAGGTGAGTGATCGGTGATGGGCGATGAATGATAATGTTGGTTGTGTGCTGATGTGAACAACTAAACCTGTGAATGAATGAAGTCTCTCCAGGTAACGATCAGTTTCAGAGGAAGTTATTAATAGTGTTTCCACGAGGTTATATCCTACTCTCTTAATAACAAAATTAAATTAAATAATAACAAAATTAAATCGACCTAAAAAATATTATGATTATAATAACTCTTATAGAATTGAAACCATGAGTAGGAGCGATGAGTTCCATTTTTCGAGAAATGGGTTGACACACCATGTGAATATGGTTAATAATTACTATATAAATAATATAATATCATATTAAAACAATAAATATAGGCCTACTTAAAATTCACATGTGAATAAATGTTGAATTAATATGACCATTACGGTGAGAAAATATATGTCACCCTTTAACCATGATTTTTTTATTAAAAAAACTAAAATGTTAAAGAAACATATATTGTAAAAATAATATTTTTTTTAAATCAGGCCCGTGGGCTCAACCCGCATTGGCCCACACCCGCGCGGGCCCAACCCGCATTGGCCCGCACTCTAAATGGTCAAAAAATTTAGGCCCACCCCGCCCCACATCCGCCCCATACCCGCAAAGCCCGCGGGCCACGGGCCCGCTTTGCATCGCTACACAGAATTAAAAACGCAAACGCCTGTGGCATGTGTCATAATAACAAATCAATCAAAATGAACTTCTAAAAATCAAAGCATGAAAGATGGATGTGAATTTTCAGCAACATTTGACTACAAAAAAACATGATTTGATCATTTCAAATTCCTATGTTTCACTCTAATCACTTGATTCCTATCAATCTGAAAATTAAAACATGGCATCTTGGGGTTCCCAACAAAATCCTAGGTATCATTGATCAAAAGGTAAACAGCAATCTAAGCGTGGCATGCATATTTTCTTCATTAAAGATTAAAAAAATATGGAAAAATGGACAGGGTAGTATAAGTACTGAAATTTTAAAGTAAACCCCCCTTTCATTTGAAACTCTTCTCTTCTTTTGTTTTCCTTGCTTGTTGCAGCAAGTCCTTGGACCTTGAATCACCATGGAACTGAAAATCTCAGACAGACAGTGAATGTGCAGGCCCATTACATGACAATTCAAAAATTAAAAAGGGGATGCACTCCTAAATTGTCACGCCCGGACTTCGCCTTGAGGTATGACCTTAATTTTAAATTTTTATTTCATAAGTAGAATCGCTCGCTTATTTAATTACTGGTGTTAAGTGCGGGCTGAACCTGAAATGAGACCTTTGTTGTGGCGCTGATAAATGCGTATTTTCTCTACACCGCTCGGTGCGCGGGCAGAGCATGAGCGTAGCCGCGTGACCTATCCTTTTTAGCGTGCGACGCTCGCTACGCGAATGTTCTTTTGTCGGGCGATTAACTTCAGCTTCAAAGTATTATTATTATTATTATTTTATTGCTATTATTATTAATTTTTATTATGATTATGTTATTATTATTATTATTTTTATTATTATTATGATGATATCATTATTATTATTATTGCTAATAATATTATTGTTTTTATTGGTTATTATGTTATTAGTATTATTATTACTATCGATATTATTATTATTATTATTATTATGACATTAATATCATTAATTTAATTCATTGTGTTTAACTCCCCCCTATAAACCCTAGCCGCCACCCTCCACTCCCTTTTTTTATTTTCTTTTTCTTTTTTTTTTCTTCTTTTTCTCTTTTCCTTCCTCCCCACGTTTTCCTTCTCTCTCCCTCGTTTTTCTCGTCCATCTGCGGCGCACCCCCACACCTCCTTCCTCCTCCGCCCCAGCCGGCTCTCCCTTCCTCCCCCTCTACCCCACGACCACGCCTCCGCCTCGGGCTGACCCCGCTGCTCCCCTGCTACACCCACGTCGGACCCGCGTCGACCACGCCTCCGCCTCGGCCGACCCCGCTGCTCCCCTGTTGCACCCACGCCAGACCCGCGCCTCCCTGTACCTGCACCCCGCTCCTCCAGCAAGCCGCCGCTCCCCAATCCCGCTCGGTCGTCCTCCCTGCTCCCACGGCCGGCGAACCTCCTTCTTTCTCCACCCCAGCCGGCAGGACCTTTTTGACAGCTCGATACGGTGCGATCGTTGCGCAACTGGAATCTTGCGTCGTATCATCTTTCATTCGTTTCTGCATTGAGGTAGGTGGTTCCATGCCTTTGCATCATTCAGATAATTTAATTTGTTTGTTTAGTTTAATTTAATCTGTTCTATGAGTTAGTTGCATGGTGCGATCTATGTTTGAAATGTTTTGGCATGTTCGTTTGATGAAAATTGGATTTCCGAAATAGTATGCTTTTGTTGTCTATATGCGTGATGTTGTATAAATGATTTGTTGTGTTTAATAGGTTGTACGAAAGGCGTTTTAAAATTTGTTTGACATGTGTGCTTGATGAAAAACTCACTTTCTCTATAAATGATCATTTTTTTTCATTTTGACCTTATTGGGGTAAGTCCTAAAATTGTTTAATCAATTGTTTATATGGTGCAAAATGTGGTTTTAGAATAATTGAGTGTGAAATTGATTTTGAAGTGGTCATTGCACCTAAAAATATGTGTTGTTTTGGTGCAATGTTTTCAAGTTGGGTTCTAGGTGATGTTTGTTTGGTGCGAACTTAGTCTTTAAGGGTAATTGAGTTTTGTGTGTCTAAATGTGGATTTTTTTATGTGTAGCGAATCATTTTAAGCGTGTTGTCTTGGTTTTGTTTTTTTTTTAAATGGTGTCTTGTAAACAATGGTGGCTTCTTCAAAGCGGTTTTGGTGTTTTATAAGAGGTGCAGATGGTTCAGATAATTGTGTAGTTGGTGTGAAACTAGTTTTAAGGACAATTTATTACGCAAATGGTTTGAACGACTCCCTTCTTTGTAATTGGGTGTGTTTATTTATGTCGGCCCTTGTTGTGTTACTAAAATAATGCTTTCTAAGTTGTGTGAATTGTTTATGTTCCTGTTTGAGTGTTTTCCAAATTGGGTTTTTGCGAAATGATTAGGTAACGACAAATATATTTTTAGAAAGGCATTGGGCGTGCGTGAGTTTTTGAAATGTTGTTTGGGTGTGAAAATGGTGACTGTTGTGTGCAATATCTTGTTTGGCCTGCGATATGAGAACGAAATATACTATGTGAATGTGAAACTTGTTTGAGCACATGGGAAAACCCTGGGTATCTAGGTGGGCGGACTAGAACTAGTGCGCTAGTGAACCGGATGGGTTTCGTCCCTGTTTCACTTAGCTGGATTGACGATTGCAACACTAACTAAACATATGATATCTGAGGGTCGTGGCCTCCTAAGCCACGTGTTCTGAGGGTCGTGGCCTTCTAAGCCACGTTTTCTGAGGGTCGTGGCCTTCTAAGCCACGTTTCACCGAGACACGAGGTTTCTAGGGTCCCACTCGAGCTAGATGAACCTTAGGGGATTTACCCATAGTGCTCTACCATCAATGTCGTTGTGCCTTCCGTCGGCATATGGAGGACCACTTGGGTGTTAGTGTGTGTGTGTGTGTATGTGTGTGTGTGTGTGTGTGTGTGTGTGTGTGTGTGTGAGTATGTGTGTGTGCGTGTGCCCATAATGAACTTTTCTCATCCTCTTTAAAATCGTGTCTGTGAAATGAGTTCTTTTTAGTGTTTTCCTTTAGCATTTGGTTGGTAAATGTTTCTTTAAAAGCATTTTGAAAGTATAATTTTGAATAAGCACTTTAAATTGTCTTTTGATGTTGTGGCATGGAACTTTTTCTCGGTGGCATCATACTGGGCTTTTAGCTCACACCCTACATACACCCTTGGGTGTATGTAGATTCTTGTTTCTTGTGTATTCCAGGTTGTGCGTCGTGCTCAGCGATGGTGGTCCGGGTTGTTAGTGGCCTTCTCATACAGGTTGGTGTTGTGGCGTGCGGATGCTACACCACTCTTGTCGCTTGGAGGTTTGAGTTATAGTTTTAGTCTCTTTTGTCGTTGTTTATTTGTGGACGTTGGTTCTAGTTGTAAACCTTTAAATTTTGATTTCAGTTTGAATGGTCTCTTTGGTTGTTGATTCCTAGTTTCATTTTTATTATCTTGTTAGTGTTTGTGTATACCATTTCGGGTAAAATCGTTCCCATGTGTTAGTTTTGATACCCGGGCACTTGTGTCAGCCCGTAGGGATCGGGAACGCCCTTCGGGCCTTGCCGCGGACCGGGTCGGGCGCCGGGTCGGATGGCGACTCGTCCTGGTTCGTGACAAAATGGTATCAGAGCAGGTTTGCTCTCTTGGGTCGTGTTCTTTTGGGTTAGAGTCACGATATACTTGAGTTAAGGTTGTCGGGACTCGACGTCCTGGCTACGAGTAAGGTGTCTGGCCAGCACACCTCGTGGCGGGACTCAAGTTACCAAAGTATGTTGAGGTTTGTCTGAGTTTTTGGTCCTTGCGGATAATCTTGTATAAAGGAAATGAAAAGGGGTAAGGTCAGTGGTCCTAGTGAGCTCGCAGGGTCTGGCAAGCCATGTGGAGCCGGGGACGCTGTCCTAGAATACCCTCCGTGGCAGTGGCGTGACTGGCGTATGGCCGCCAACCATACGTTCCAGTCACCCGCTGACGCAAGTTTTCTCTTGCGTTATTTCTCGTCTCCTTATTTTGGATTCGTGGGAATTTGGTTTTTAAGTAAAAATGTTTTGGTCTTGGAAAAAAAATATTTTCATATGAAACGCTTTAAAAAGAAAATGACGTGAAAGGTTTGGAAAGTGTGGGTTGGATGTTTTGGTTTTGAAAAAAAAATGGAAAGTTTGGTTTTGATCCTTGGAGTTCTCATGGGCAACCACATGCATGAGTGTGTGCAAAAATGGAAATGGTTAATGACACGAGCGGATGAGTGCCTGGATGGACATAAGGTGTGTGCCAGTGCGGCACGAGAACATGCATGTGCGAGGCCCACGGGACACCATTGGTGTTTGTGTAACCCACTGGCTTTGCTTATTTTTAAAATGTTTTGTTAAAGGAAAAGTTTGGTGTTTTAGTAAATGGTGTTTGTGTGGTGTGTCCTTGTGTTTTTTAGATGTTGGATGTGTGGCATTTTGAGCTGAGTATTCTTTATGAATGGTTTGTGTCCCGAGTTTGAGTTCTTATTTGTAAGTTGGTATGCAAGCGTGTGGTTAGTAAATTCCTTTGAAGAGTACATCAGGGAGCCCTTGCAGTGGTTTCCCCTGCACGTTTGGTGTTTGCTTGTGGTATGTCTTGACCGTTGGACCAGTTTGGTTGGGTCCATAGTTTTCTTTCGTGACTAGTGTATGCCCCCCCCATAAAGCATTGACATGTGATTGAAGTGCGGCTACGGGTAATTTGTTGTTGGCCGACCCTCCGGTTGAATAGAGGAATCTTTTCTTGAATTCCAGAATTGAACCCAGCCCTCCTTTTTACAACTAAGGGGATCCTCTCGCGGCGGGATAACAGATGCGATGGGAGTTGAAGAGATTTCTTGGTCTTCTGAGTGTCTTGACTCGTCGGGTATGAAGTTTGACACTGTCGTGTTTGAAGGTTCCCCCTGGAAATGGCGAAAGGAATTCCAGCGGGGAAGGGTGAAGGCAGTTCAGAATTTTCAGGGTTGACCAGTGTCTTGAGGGGCTTGTAGTATTTTCATCGATTGCAAGGGTCATGTTCGGCGACGTCTTGCAGTGTAAGTTCTCTTTGATTGTTAAGGGTGAAGTTTGACCTCATTAATTTGAAAGTTATGTTTGGAAATGGTGAAGGAGATTCCAGTGGGGAGAGGTGGAAGCAGCCTAGAGTAGTCGGTGCAGGCCACTATTCTAAATGACCTTTGGTCCTTTGTTGGTTTCGTTTAAAAAAGGGTCTACGTTAGGCCATTAGTGTGGCAGACCCAGTTACATGGGGATGCTACGGTCAACTGCAGGAATCACGTGTTGTTTAAGACTCAGTTTGAAATCCCTCTCCGTATAGTGTTCCTCTCAACAGAAATGATCATGTTCAGGTGACGATTCGTGGTGTCGTGTTCTCATCCAGTGTGACAAAGGGTGATGCGCATGCACCACTAAAGCTCTTGTGTTGGTGAATGTTCAGTGTACGATTAGTTGGATGTCGTAATGTGTTGTGGTTGCTGGTGTTTCCTTGGTTGTAGTGTGGTTACATGTGACACCAAAAGGAGAAGCTCCGTTCTGGAGTCTTCAATTCCTGACTGCGAGGCAGGAGATGCTTCAAACATCAGGGCTCCAGCCATAGGCCTCGGAGTGAAGCTGGCGCGTGGTCAGGAACCCCGGGATTGTATAAAACCCCGATTTCATTTCTGTCATCGGTGTTGAAAGTGAAAGCAGCTTAAATTGTTTTCTATGGTTGTTCTGTTCGTATGAGCTGTCTGGTTGCATAAGGTTTTCGTGACCATGTGGAGGAGTGTTCGTCTCGTGCATTAAAGTCTTGGGGGTCGCGTTCCACTGGATGTAATTGCTTTAGTGGCCTTATGGGGTTTGTTGAGTAAATATGTCTCAAATCTGAATAATTCTCATCCAGGAATGTGGAAATGCTGGTTTGTCTTGGGTCATGCTTTTGACGCCCCGGTAGTCGGGCCCCTCCCTCCCGCCCCTTGGGGTGGGGTGTTTCGTCACCATCGAGAATCTTTTTTTCTAAAGTTTTGTACCTGCTATTAGTTCTAATGGCGGGGAGACCCACATCGGATCTTGTGCAAATATCTCTGGAAGGAATCGATGTTAGACTCTTCTTTAATGGTGGGGAGTCCGTTCGGACCTCCCGATGTCGGTTTCCCAAACCCATCTTGGGCGATAGTAGGTTCTTAATGGTGGGGAGTCCGCCCGGGCCTCCTCGTGTCGATTTTCTAGTCTCGTCTCGGGCGTCGGAAAGTTTTTAATAGTGGAGAGCCCTGTCGGGCTTTCCCGTGGTGGGCCATTCAGTTTTGTTCCTAGAGATGGTCTAGTGGTAGGTTATTGAAGTATTCTTTGGATGTGGGTTGGTCTTGTATCTTCGTTCTAGTAAAGTGGTGTGCTTTTCGTTCAATGATGCTTGAGGTGTTTTGGTTGTGAGGTTGGTTTCCGCAGGTGCGAGAGTTGCTTTCCTGGATCAATCAACTGGAGGCGTTCTAGCTCTTTGGGGGTGGGCACCACATATCAGAAAGTCTTTTTACATGCTTCTTGAGGTTGTCATTTGAGTCACTTCTTCTGAGCACGTTACTTTTGCTGCTTTTCGCTTGTTGGTTGTAGAGATCCTTTTTGAACTTTAGTGGGGTATCAGTTTCCTCTTTGTGCCTCAACCCTAGCTGTGGCTTTCCGGGGACGGAAAGTTTTCATGGTGGGGAGAATTGTCACGCCCGGACTTCGCCTTGAGGTATGACCTTAATTTTAAATTTTTATTTCATAAGTAGAATCGCTCGCTTATTTAATTACTGGTGTTAAGTGTGGGCTGAACCTGAAATGAGACCTTTGTTGTGGCGCTGATAAATGCGTATTTTCTCTACACCACTCGGTGCGCGGGCAGAGCACGAGCGTAGCCGCGTGACCTTTCCTTTTTAGCATGCGGAGCTCGCTACGCGAATGTTCTTTTGCCGGGCGATTAACTTCAGCTTCAAAGTATTATTATTATTATTATTTTATTGCTATTATTATTAATTTTTATTATGATTATGTTATTATTATTTTTATTTTTATTATTATGATGATGATATCATTATTATTATTATTGCTAATAATATTATTGTTTTTATTGATTATTATGTTATTAGTATTATTATTACTATCGATATTATTATTATTATTATTATTATTATTATTATTATTAGTATTATTATTATTATTATTATTATTATTATGACATTAATATCATTAATTTAATTCATTGTGTTTAACTCCCCCCTAGAAACCCTAGCTGCCACCCTCCACTCCCTTTTTTTTATTTTCTTTTTCTTTTTTTTTCCTTCTTTTTCTCTTTTCCTTCCTCCCCACGTTTTCCTTCTCTCTCCCTCATTTTTCTCCTCCATCTGCGGCGCACCCCCACACCTCATTCCTCCTCCGCCCCAGCCGGCTCTCCCTTCCTCCCCCTCTACCCCACGACCAAGCCTCCGCCTCGGGCCGACCCCGCTGCTCCCTTGCTGCACTCACGTCGGACCCGCGTCGGTCACGCCTCCGCCTCGGCCGACCCCGCTGCTCCCCTGTTGCACCCACGCCAGACCCGCGCCTCCCTGTACCTGCACCCCGCTCCTCCAGCAAGCCGCCGCTCCCCTATCCCGCTCGGCCGTCCTCCCTGCTCCCACAGCCGGCGAACCTCCTTCTTTCTTCACCCCAGCCGGCAGGACCTGTTTGACAGCTCGATACGGTGCGATCGTTGCGCAACTGGAATCTTGCGTCGTATCAAATTTCTTTCGTTCCTGCATTGAGGTAGGTGGTTCCATGCCTTTGCATCATTCAGATAATTTAATTTGTTTGTTTAATTTAATTTAATCTGTTCTATGAGTTAGTTGCATGGTGCGATCTATGTTTGAAATGTTTTGGCATGTTCGTTTGATGAAAATTAGATTTCCGAAATAGTATGCTTTTGTTGTCTATATGCGTGATGTTGTATAAATGATTTGTTGTGTTTAATAGGTTGTGCGAAAGGCGTTTTAAAATTTGTTTGACACGTGTGCGTGATGAAAAACTCACTTTCTCTATAAATGATCATTTTTTTTCATTTTGACCTTATTGGGGTAAGTCCTAAAATTGTTTAATCAGTTGTTTATATGGTGCAAAATGTGGTTTTAGAATAATTGAGTGTGAAATTGATTTTGAAGTGGTCCTTGCACCTAAAAATATGTGTTGTTTTGGTGCAATGTTTTCAAGTTGGGTTCTAGGTGATGTTTGGTTGGTGCGAACTTAGTCTTTAAGGGTAATTGAGTTTTGTGTGTCTAAATGTGGATTTTTTTTATGTGTAGCGAATCATTTTAAGCGTGTTGTCTTGGTTTTGTTTTTTTTAAATGGTGTCTTGTAAACAATGGTGGCTTCTTCAAAGCGGTTTTGGTGTTTTATAAGAGGTGCAGATGGTTCAGATAATTGTGTAGTTGGTGTGAAACTAGTTTTAAGGACAATTTATTACGCAAATGGTTTGAACGACTCCTTTCTTTGTAATTGGGTGTGTTTATTTATGTCGGCCCTTGTTGTGTTACTAAAATAATGCTTTCTAAGTTGTGCGAATTGTTTATGTTCCTGTTTGAGTGTTTTCCAAATGAGTTTTTTGCGAAATGATTAGGTAACGACAAATATATTTTTAGAAAGGCATTGGGCGTGCGTGAGTTTTTGAAATGTTGTTTGGGTGTGAAAATGGTGACTGTTGTGTGCAATATCTTGTTTGGCCTGCGATAATATACTATGTGAATGTGAAACTTGTTTGGGCACATGGGAAAACCCTGGGTATCTAGGTGGGCGGACTAGAACTAGTGTGCTAGTGAACCGGATGGGTTTCGTCCCTGTTTCACTTAGCTGGATTGACGATTGCAACACTAACTAAACATATGATATCTGAGGGTCGTGGCCTCCTAAGCCACGTGTTCTGAGGGTCGTGGCCTTCTAAGCCACGTTTTCTGAGGGTTGTGGCCTTCTAAGCCACATTTCACCGAGACACGAGGTTTCTAGGGTCGCACTCGAGCTAGATGAACCTTAGGGGATTTACCCATAGTGCTCTACCATCAATGTCGTGGTGCCTTCCGTCGACATATGGAGGACCACTTGGGTGTTAGTGTGTGTGTGTGTGTGTGTGTGTGTGTGTGTGTGTGTGTGTGTGTGTGTGTATGTGTGTGTGTGTATGTGTGTGTGTATGTGTGTGTGCGTGTGTGAGAGTGTGTGTGCGTGTGTGAGAGTGTGTGTGCGTGTGCCCATAATGAACTTTTCTCATCCTCTTTAAAATCGTGTCTGTGAAATGAGTTCTTTTTAGTGTTTTCCTTTAGCATTTGGTTGGTAAATGTTTCTTTAAAAGCATTTTGAAAGTATAATTTTGAATAAGCACTTTAAATTGTCTTTTGATGTTGTGGCATGGAACTTTTTCTCGGTGGCATCCTACTGGGCTTTTAGCTCACACCCTACATACACCCTTAGGTATATGTAGATTCTTGTTTCTTGTGTATTCCAGGTTGTGCGTCGTGCTCAGCGATGGTGGTCCGGGTTGTTAGTGGCCTTCTCATACAGGTTGGTGTTGTGGCGTGCGGATGCTACACCACTCTTGTCGCTTGGAGGTTTGAGTTATAGTTTTAGTCTTTTTTGTCGTTGTTTATTTGTGGACGTTGGTTCTAGTTGTAAACCTTTAAATTTTGATTTCAGTTTGAATGGTCTCTTTGGTTGTTGATTCCTAGTTTCATTTTTATTATCTTGTTAGTGTTTGTGTATACCATTTTGGGTAAAATCGTTCTCATGTGTTAGTTTTGATACCCGGGCACTTGTGCCAGCCCGTAGGGATCGGGAACGCCCTTCGGGCCTTGCCGCGGACCGGGTCGGGCGCCGGGTCGGATGGCGACCCGTCCTGGTTCGTGACATAAACAGATTCCTAAAACAAAAATGAAATTCAAAGAGCATAAAAACATGTGGGTTGCCTCTCAAAAGTGCTTTGTTTATTATCATTCAACTTGACCTTACCTCTCATCGTCAAGTGATCAAAGGTAGGAATGAGGTTACCCGATATGAATCTACAAATGGTCAAAGCTGTGATTCTTGCATATAGATGGGCTCTCTCCCTTTTTCAAAAAACAACTTTACCTCTCCTCTGGTTAACAACTTCTCAATCTCCATGGGCCTAATCCATTGATTTCAGGCTCTTCTGGAATAATCAAAAGACAGCTCGCTAATTGCCCAAACTTTTTGTCCTTCCTTGAACTCTTCTTGGACAGCCTTATCCCCACTGTCTCCAGAATTTTCAACAACTTTTTGTCTTTTTTTTCCTCTTTTCCAGCTTCTTCTTTCAGTTTTACAGCAGTTAACTCAACTTTACCTCCAAGGACGGCAGTGTCCTCCACTTCTTTCAATTCATCCTCTCTCAACTCGTCACTTTCCTCATCCAAATTTTTCATAACCTGGTAGAAGTTAAATTTCACCTCTTCTCCATCAACTCTAAAACATAATTCTTCATTTTGGACATCTATCAATGCCCTTTCTGTAGTTAGGAAGGGTCTTCCCAAAATGATTAGGGTCTTCTCCTCGTACATGTCCAGCACCAAAAAATCCACTGGTAAGTAAAACTTGCTTACCTTGACAATGACATCCTCGAGTAGTCTTCAGGGACGTCTCACTGTTGTGTTTGCCATCAAAAGCCTAAATTGAGTTGGCTTCATTTCTCTTAAACTCAAGCTCTTGAATGTTGCATATGACATAATGTTTACACTTGCTCCTAAATCACACAGAACACCGCCAAACATATTAGAACCAATATCAATGGGAATGGAAAAACTACCAGGATCACTTAGCTTCTTAGGTAGGTTCCTTGATACCACAACCGAGCAATCCCTTGTCAATGGGATGGTTCCCAATTCCTTCAGTTTCCTTTTGTTAGTCATCATCTCCTTCATAAACTTGGCATAGGTAAGCATGTTTGAAATTGCTTCAGCAAATGGAAAGTTGATGTGCAACTTTTTGAACATCTTCATGAACTTTTCCCTCTTCTCATCGAATTTTGATTGCATTAATTGCTCTGGAAATGGTGGTGGTGGTTGATACGGTGGTGGAGCTTCTCGAACATGTCTCTCAGGTTCCTTTCCTTTTTCTTGTCTTTCTTGCACTAGTTGTTGTCCTTCCACTGGTTATTCTTCAATCTATTTTTCATCATGCTTTCCAGCTTTTTTAGCAACTTCCTTGTCCTTCCACTCCTCAGGGTGATGGCTTTGAGCTCATTATATCTTCGGACTTTTGTGTCGCCTGGTAGGACTCCTCTTAGCCTTTCCTTCAATCGGTTAGCAATCTGTCCAACTTGTATCTCCAGGTTCCTCATGGTAGCCCGTTGATTTCTTGAGTCATCTTTCAACTCCTGGATGGTTGTACCTTGATTCTTATAGCATGGTGTCAACTCCTTCAGGGCAGCTCCTGTTGTTGTAATAAAACCCGCGAGGGTCTCTTCCAAAGAATGGACATGACTTGTGAGTGTTGGGCCTTGATGTTGAGGTTGAAAGCCTTGTACCCTTTGCTGGAATCCTTGGCCTTGTGGTTGATTTTGATGTTGCGGTAATCGTGGCCTTCATCCCTGCACATAATTTTGTCTATTATAATCTATGTAATTAACATCCTAACAATTCATACCTTCAGGTTGTTGATTAGCCGTGTCGAGTTTCCTTTTTTAAGGTTGAGGGTCCAACCCCCTTTATTAAACATTAAAAAAAAGACCTCTTTTGAAAACTGGGAAAAGAGGAAACTCATTACAAGAGATGTAAAGAACCTTAAATGAACATGACACAAAAGGTCCGAATGGTCTCGAAAGTCCAAAGAGAAACAAACATTAAGGCAAGCACCCAAAAAAATGTTGCCCCTCTCGCCAGACAATGCATTAGTGAAACCAATCGAAGATGATGTGTCGCTGATACGGCTATTTCGCGTAGATATTTTAATGTGTTGAGAGAATTTGAGCTGAATGACGGAACACGCTGTGAACTTCAAGTACACGTCGTGTACCACCAATACACGACGTGACGGCAGTCAAACTAGCGTATGAGATTTGTGCGGGTTCAACGCGATAGAGGAAAAAGCGGATCTGAGGTACACGTCACGTACCCCAAGTACACATCGTTTAGGTGGTGACGCACAGAAAAAATAACCTGACGCGGGCCACGGGTTTTGGACGAGTTTGCCTATAAAAGGAGGCCTACGACCACCTATCCAAGACACTCAGAGGCAGAGGACGTCAAGCAGCACCAAGGGAAGGCCTCCAAACGACGAAGTGGCGATCTGAGGTTCCGCTTCACCACCATTCTTCCTCGGGTACCCATGTCGCTCGCTCTCATCATGAGCGAGTAGTTCCATTAGTGTCTGGTGATGTGATTTGTAGGGGGAGTGTTGCTTAGGGATTATTTTCTTTATTTTATTCATGTTTTGGATTGTTGTGAACATCATTTATAAATTCAAATCTCTTTCCTTTAAAATTGCATGACTATTACTTTTGACTTGAAGAGAATTATTTCCTTGCTTCAATTAATTAGCCTACTTTGCCCATGATCATTGAGCAATCTAGGATAGTTATGTTTAAACAAGGTTTTGGGTCGCATATTTTTATGATTGCACTAAGTAGATGACCATTCCAAAGGTGCGATCATAGGAATAGGGCAGGATACCATGACCAAGGATCTCTGCCAACCCAATTCTGACAACAAACACGAATAAACTCATACTCAATTGAATCCCTAGCACACGAACCTGAAAATCACTAAACCTGGCATGTATCCCCTATTGAATTTCAACCCAACCATTACAGTTGTTGTTTCTTTCTTTCCAAACAAATCAAACAATTTCAATTTTTGTTTCCTAATTAATTTAGAACATACGGATCGTCTCTGTGGGTTCGACACTTGGACTTGTCAGATCTACACTTTTGAGTTAGGAATGTCTTAAGTTTTATAAATTTTGTTTTTGCATAGCACCGTAGGGAACTAACGACGCCATGTGGGGTTGTCAGTCGCCCCCTCCGCCAAGAAGTTTCACTGTGTTGGACCAGTACAACATGACCCCACCCCCTCCCACCAACATTGATATATGGAGGAGAGTCGGATGAAAGGTGTCAACACACATTTCTCTCCTTTGAGTCGTCCACCCGAAAAAGCATGTGAGGAACTCACTGCAATGTTAACATGTTACAACACAAGACCAGACTGAAAACATTGCACAAAAGTCAATAGCAAGCTCTCTATCCAACCATCAAAAATGATGGAAGATGGTTGAATGATGGGTGTCATTACACCCATCCCTCATTCAAGCCCGCCCACCCAGCGACACCTGCAAAATGTTGCACTGTCTGCCAAATGCAACGAAGCAAAGACCAATGCTGGCAAATAAATCTTCACCCCAGTGAACAAACATTCCCAAACACACAGTCCCAAACACCAATGTAGAAAAAAGACCACACTAAATCAAAACCCAAATTCAGTGCCTGAAACCACCGAAGTAGAACTTCAGCCTCATTTGAGTGGCATCTCATTCATTTGATTAGCAACCCAGTTGGCTATCCATCATGTACACTCCTTGCACTGTCTTCCCTCGTCTTATTAAATTTTTAAACTTCTCATGAACTATATAATGATTCTTCAACAAATTGCTCAAATTTCAGAACACTTACACGTAAATCCATAGATTTAGAAGGCGGGAAAAATTGTGTCAAGAACTTTCTTACCAAATCCTCCTAGGTTATAATTGAATGTGGAGGTAGGCTCTGAATCCATTATCACGCCTTGTCCTTGAGTGAGAGTCTAAATAGTCGTAGTCTCACTGTGTCGCTTGGGACGTTATTGAATTGAAGTGTGTCGCATAATTCCAAAAAACTCTCAACATGAGAGTTGGGGTCTTCATATTGCAACCCGATGAATTGTACTGAGTGAGTGATCATTTGGATGATCGCAATCTTTATCTCAAAATGTTGGGTTGCGGTCGAAGGTATTAAGATTCTTTGAAGAACCCTCATGTTTGAGGGTCTTCAGTAGTCATATAATGCTTGCATCCTCTAGTTTCCTCCTCAAACTTCTTATATTGCTCCTGGTATTGTAATGCCCCTTGAGCTGCTCCTTGGCCTTGTTCTCTGACGACTCCTTGAATTTCATCTATACCATCCATGGTGTTCGCATCTTCTTGTTTGTGTTCTATTTTTGCTTCCTTATTGTTCTTTCGATCTTGGGATCAAAAATTTGGTCTCCTTGTTTTTCCCCTAGTGGAGTACTCTTGAGCAAAGTTTGATCTCGAAACCCCACCACAAGTAAACCAAGTGCAAAAACATGAAAATAAGAAAAACTAAATGGAAATTACTAAAAACTTTAATCATTACTAACAACCATTTCCCGACAACGACGTCAGTTTTGATATCGCCTAAGAGCATCGTTATTTCTCTCAAGCAATATCATAGAAAAATTTTATGTGCTCGACTACCACTAACTAATTTAAAACGTAGTACAACGGAGATCAAGGTCGACCCACTAAGAATGGTGTAGAAACAATTAAAATGCTTCGAATAACTTTCGAGAAAGAAAACAAGAGATTGGGTTGGTTGGTTTTGAAATTTGATGAGATGGGTGTATCAAGCATATGCAAGTTTCGATTTGTGCACTTAGTAAGGGAAAAGTGTGTGAATTTTAATTTAAATGGTGTCAAAACCTACTTCTAGTGAGCCTACTCTCAAAGTGCTCGCCCTCTAAAATATGAACCTATTCTTCCCCTCTCAGATCTTAGGTTAGTTCATAAATAGGTGTTTGGAACCGTATTTAAACACAGTGACCCCATACTCATTCATTGGTCGTGTCATGGGTAAGGGTCACTGGTTGAAGCATTATTTTTAAACAGGCATACCCTTCTCTTTCAGCATTGATTGTGCCTAAAAGAGAAGGGTAAGAATGAGAATATGAGATGAAAATATGCAAACAACTCATTCAAATTTCAATCAAAAATAATCTCCTACACTACGTGCACTCCCCTTTTTTACATACCTTGTTGAAGCATTATTTTTAAACGGGCATACCCTTCTCTTCCAGCATTGGTTGTGCCTGAAAGAGAAGGGAAAGAATGAGAATATGAGATGAAATAATGCAAACCCATTCGAATTTCAATCAAAAAAAATCCCCTACACTACATGCACTCCCCTTCTTTACATACCTTGGCACAAAAGAGCTTACCCCCTCATACTAATCATGAGGGGGATATGGAAAATAAAAGAGCACATAGACCAACAGCAGAGGTCTCCAGCAGCTTCCTTCAGTCGTCTAATTCTCTAGATCCCAGAAACAGTCATCCTCATGCACAGCAGCAGGTCTCATTCATTGGTCGTGTCATGGGTAAGGGTCACTGGTTGAAGCATTATTTTTAAACGGGCATACCCTTTTCTTTCAGCATTGGTCATGCCAGAAAGAGAAGGGTAAGAATGAAAATATGAGATGAAATAATGCAAACAACCCATTCGAATTTCAATCAAAAATAATCCCTTGCACTACGTGCACTCCCCTTCCTTACATACCTTGGCACAAAAGAGCTCACCCCCTCATGCTAGTCATGAGGGGATAGGGAAAATAAAAAATAGCACTTACAGCAGCACTATAGGTCTCCAACAGCTTCCTTTAGTTGTCAGGTACTCTAGATCCCAGAAGAAGAAAAAAAAGCATCACCATGCACAGCATCAGCTTCCTTCCTTTACCCCCCCCCCCAGAGAATTTTTCTCTGCTATTTAATTTTGAATTCAAATCTCCAGTTATATCTTTCTCGACACTTGATCAGATCTTTCTCCAATCTTCCATAAGGGTCTTCCTCGTTTTATTTACAGCATGGCCTAATCTTACTTGATTTAAAGAGTGATTAAACCTCTTATTAGTGAGGCTTCCACATGTGCCTATTTTTAAAACTTCCCCAAGACATCTTGTGCAGTCGTGTGGAAAACCCGAGAAGTCCATGTTTTTGAAAGTTTGCAAAAATCCTCATCATACGGCGTGGGTTATCATGTTGCAGGACAGCCCATGCATGGGCATGTTGGCCATGCATGGGCATGTTGGCCATGCATGGGCATGTTGGCCATGCATGACCATGGGGCAATGATATCCTCCACAATGCAGTGACTAACTCCCTCAAATTGTCAATTATGCCAATTTGGAACCCTCCACAACACAGTCTAATGCCAACGGTGCAACCATATTCTATGTGAGTTTTCTTCTACATGGCTATGATGTGGCCAGTATACAGCATCACAGCCTCTTCTTCTCATTCTTAAGCCACGGTGCAGTGGAATTCTTCAACGTTGTAAGCTTTCTTAAATCTCTCAGGGTGCATAGTTATAGCGCACCCAAGGTGCAGCGGCTTCTTCTCTTCAACGTTGTAAGCTTTCTTAAATCTCTCAGGGTGCATAGTTATAGCGCACCCAAGGTGCAGCGACTTCTTCTCTGGCTCGAACACCCTAGGCCACTATGGCGCTAGCCTTGGCTACGACGTAGTGGGCCTCGAATGGCAGTGAGGATGGAGCTCTCCTTCACCAATGTGCATGGTTGTTCTTCCTCTATTTGGGCTTCCATGGCAATCGTCTCAGTCTCCGATGGTGATCCACAGTGGTTTCAAGCCTCAGCAGGGGCTCCTTGATCAAACCTAAGCTTCACAGGAGGCTCACATGGCGTTCCCCAATGGTCCTGCGGCGTAGCAGGAACGGCGACAGCGCAAATGAAATAAGCGAGGAAGATGACGTGATCACGGACCTGAGCGACGTCATAAAAACAAGTGCACAGTGCACCCGAGTGCACGCGCATCCCACATCGAAATTGCAGAGCGGTTGCCGCTCATTTAAATATCAAGGCATTCCCTCCGCCCTCCGACAAGTAGGATGGGGGTCAGAGGACCCCCTTGCATCGTCATGGACGGCCTCATCCCGATGAAGTCGCCCTCTCATCAGAGCACAAAGTTACCCCAAGCTCAATGTGGTTTTTAGACTCTATAATCATCATGCAAGTAAAAAGAGCATAAATGTTGAAACTAATATGCATTGCATATACTTCCATTATATTTTGAGACATGCTTTGTAAATAACAACAATGTCCCGTAAATATATGTAAACTATAATGACTAATGGATATCATACAACTTATAATATGACATAAATCTATCATGTCATAATAACATGTGTTTAGATGCAAAGTGTTTTTTAAAGATATAAACAAACTTGCATCAACCAAAACATAATGTGCATCTAAAATAATTATCCTAATGTTTTCTAAGTATATTATAGAAATCTCTAAGATAGAAAATTTAGAGTCAAGTGCTTGGATTATATTTCTATAAAAGAGTGCACGTCTCTATTCGAGTTCCCCCCTGATCATGTTGAAATCGCTCAGGTGATTTTCCGCTAGTCGGCCTTTTGATAGCCCCGTGTTATAACCAGTGTCATGGGCACTTTGTTAAAGTGCCATTGGCTTCTCATACATGTTAGGGTCTTCATGAGCTCAACCGTCCAGGATGTTAAAGGTCGCATTTTGTGCCCAAGACATCCTTATCAAACTCAATGCTTTCATGCCCAATCATTCTCATTCTTCTTTCTCCATCTTCTCTGAACGAACATCAATCAACGAAACATACAAATCCTTCTGAATGAGATGATTCTCCATCTACATTCTCCAAAACCCGAAATCCATTCCATCAAACTTATCTATTAAAACCTTACCTTCATCTTATGTCATACCTTCTAAGGATAGTATACTATGACTAAAACTGAAATAACATCAAAGGCAAGATAGTGAACATTACATGAGCTACCCTCGAGTGTGCTTCAAGTAAGGTGAACAAAACCACAAGCTCTAATACCACTTTTTTGGAATCTGCCCCAACGTTCGATCATCGAATGCCAACCACCGAACGATGCCACGCAACAAGAAACAAAGTCATCTAAAGGGTTGGCATAATGTACCAAAAGATAGAAACTTACTCACCGTGTTAAGTTAATCCTCACATACACCCAAGCAAACTCACATCACACAAGCACAGGACACAAAGTTATCCACAAGGAGAAAGTGTGCCTTTTCCATTACAATCTAAAGTTACAAAAATTACACTTCAAATAGCAATATAAGTAACTAAGGAATAAACATGAATATTGATCCTCACATAATGTCACCTTTTCCAATGCAAATTGGGTTATTCATCGTGACAAGTGGTCATATTGTTACTGGAGATCAGCACTCACCATTCTAAATGGAGGGGCCTCCGTTTATGATAACAATTATCGTTGTTGAAAAAGATGATGTACAACTCAATGTATGGTTGACTTACTATGAACATAAACAAGCTTCGCATCCCAACACACAAGACAAACATTGACTAGTGATCAAACAAACAAGTCTTGGGTAAGTAAAAAAGTTCACAGTGTTAATATGTAGAAGGTTGAAACCAAACAAACAAGGTCCCTCATGCCAAGATATGGTTGAAACCAAACAATGATAATTGTTATCATAAAAGGAAGTTCACAAAAAGAAGGTTGAAACCAAACAAACGAGTCTTAGGTAAGTAAATCTAGATTTAGAAAGTGTTAATATGTAGATATTCGAGATATGGTTTGACTAGTTAATGGTCTAACTAGTTCAATCTTGTCCTATGTATTTTAAATTGCAAACCTCTTATTATCTCAAGTTTGTATCTTCCATCAACATCAGTAAATAACAAAGCAACCCGACCTAACTTCAATTATACAAATTTTCTACAAAATTAAAAACTTACTGATGAGAATATACAGTACAACTAATGATCAACCTCATTCTAAAACATAATGCCAGCCCTAATGCCAACGAAAGTTAAACCTAAAATTTCACATCAATACTTTCAATATAACTTTAAATTCAAATATGTATAAATATATACAACAAATCTACATTTCAATAAACCTAACAAACCATAAATTTGGGTTGACCATCAATGAAATCTTCAATTAAAGGTGGCATTATAAACACTTTTTATGCATTAATATTAAATAGGATAATAAATAAAGGACTTAAATATTCATCATATGTGAAGTACATAATTTACATTATAATAAATAAGTCAATAATTTGAACATTTCATATTATAAACGAACAATATAAACATGTTATATTTATCTTATTTATAATTATAAACACTGTAAATTAATCAATTAATTTTAAACAGTTTTGTTATAAATAAAAAAACCTTATCACATACCACTCTATATCACTGCCCGCAATATAAATAAGCCTATATCATTGCTCAGGGGCGTTATCAAATATCACTGCCCCTGTAATCACGAACAACGATCTCCATGTCACCTCTATCAATAAATACATTTACCATAATCACTACAAGATTTTTGCTATGTCACTTACATATATCCAAATTGCTACCAATAATAAACCAAAACTACCGTTTTAAATTGTAACATACGAAACAATCTTCAAAAATAAAACGCTTCATTAAATACACCATCAAATGATGTGTGCAACAAAGAATCTGATAGTTCAAGTAAAAGAAATCAAATGAAATATTCATATCACTGTGTTTCCAAGACTACCTTTTATTTAGACCCATCCATTTATGAGTGTATAGCATGGTTGGTACAATAGGAACATAAGACCAAGGTCTCACGTCGTGTTAATGGGCTCTAACCCCCATCGAATGTGGACTAGAGCCCCACTACCAAGAATATCAGGTAAAAATGGACAAACTAAAAGATCATTAAAGGTCTCACCCCAAAATCATGGACGCGTATGCAGTGAATAGTGTAAAGATAATCAACACTAACCTACCATAGATGGGCTCTTGAAATCTCTCCTCTGGCCAACTTTCCCAAATCTCATCCCAAACAATTAACACAAATAGCAAGTTCAGCCATTATATATACATACAAATATCCATACACATAGTGGAAAAGTTCAGCTGAAAGTTGGCCTAAAAAACCCCACTACCCCACTAGATCCTCCTTGTACTATAGGGTAATTTCCACAAATACCACACCTTTACACCACCACGCCCACAAGCAAATCATGCCACCTTCATGAAGGTACACCCCAATAACCATCAAATCCCTCCCAATTTTCATTTTTTTCATGCAGATCTCAATAGAAAGATCCCCAACTGTTTTCATCATCTAAAATTTTTGAAAATCCAACATGCTATTGGGTAAACAATTATTTTTTATGCACAAAAGCTTAAGGTAATGTAGAGAATTCAAAATGATCAAAGGAGCCAATGTGTCTGTGTCGCCCTTATCATAATAGAGCTCAACTGTCCTATCATGGCGTGGGTGCAATGTTGGTTGTCCGTGTTCAAGGTGACTACGGACCTAATGTAATCTTTGAATGAAATGTTAAAACAAGGTATTCAAAGTCGCTATAGGTTCATAAAAATCCAACATGCTATTGGGTAAACAATTATTTTTTATGCACAAAAGCTTAAGGTAATGTAGAGAATTCAAAATGATCAAAGGGGCCAATGTGTCTGTGTCGCCCTTATCATAATAGAGCTCAACTGTCCTATCATGGCGTGGGTGCAATGTTGGTTGTTTGTGTTCAAGGTGACTACGGACCTAATGTAATCTTTGAATGAAATGTTAAAACAAGGTATTCAAAGTCGCTATAGGTTCATAAAAATAATAATTTTTAGTTTTCCAAAAAATTATTAAAGATGTGCCTAAAAAACATTTTTTAAAAGCTAAAAATGAAGGATTCAGAAAGTAATAAAACCAAACTAGCATCCAACTGTTGACAAGTCTAAAAAGCATATTCAAGAAAAAGCATCACTCACCTGACATTATCAACCTACCTTAGCAGCAATTTGGAGGTAAGCCACTTGCCTCTATTCTATAAAAAGATTCACACAATTCAAATCAATCCCATGTTTTTATAAAGGTAAAAAAAACCTTCAAGAACGAGGGGGGGTCTATTCCAGGTGGAGAGAAACAACCTACCTCTCTCAGAATTGAATATATTTAAATCCTCAAAACCAGCCCACGGTATACATAGAACGCTCGATGCAGATCACTTCAGTATGGGCGTGGGCGGTTGCCACCATAAGAATGCCGGTCTGGACCGGACCCGTCTCTGGAACTGTCTCGGCGTCCCCCACCTCCATAGCCACCTCTACCACCACCCCTATACAAGAACCCAAAACAACAATTTCAGTTCTAAACAGGATTTTTAATTTTTGAGAGGAAACCAAACAGGTGGAAGGGGGTGGAGGCCAGCATTGCCCAGCTGGGTTTCAGGGTCAAATAATACTATAGATTAAAACATAATAAAGTATTTAAAAAATTAAAAAACGAGGTTGAACCCAGGACTGGGACAGGCCACCATTGGTGGGCTTTAACACCCCTGACATTTGCCATCTAATATATGCATTACCGATCTACAGCAAAACAATAACCATTAAGACTTGGGAATAAAATCTGAATACAACTTTTTACAAATGTCATGTGAATTTCAGGAGGCTAGTTGTAACGTATAAAGCAGATTAAACATAGCAAACTTGGTAGAGCAGGCCTCTTGAGCAGCCCAGCAAATTGTGCTCAAACAAACATCAATTTGGATTAGTAAATAACCCAAGCATCAAAAAAAAAACATCTCAATCCCAAAATCAAGAACAAATTAAACGTCAATAATCTGTCAGAATGAACTTCAAATCTAGATAAATTGATTAAACCGGCTGCTAAATTGTCACACTTGAGCTGGTTTAGGTTTTCAGTGTTCCAAAAATTTCCTTCATGCCCTATAAATGACATAGAAAAGGGTGATCATCACATTGAAAAAAAATTATACTGAAAAAGCTTTACTTGCAACTGAATTGCTGCTAGCATTTTGAGTTTTGATTGTTGTTGATACAATGGCCTAAACTAGACATTGTTACCTCTAAACCCCCTTAAGGGCATCTCCAATCCAAACCATCAAAATGCAGTAACCCTAAACCAAAATACTATATCTACAGTGACATCATCTCCAACTCATTGCTCCATTTTTAATCCTAAAAAGAATATTCCATGAATATTACTATATTTCTGATTAATCATAATTATTTATAACAACATTTCGGAAGAGGGGGATACAAAGAAACAAAGAAAATCTATGACACCTACAAAACTCGAGGAGACTCAAACCCGAGACCTCCCGCGAGACCCCTCGGAGATAGATAACATTGCTACAATGCAACGCCAACAGAAGCATGGGTTGGAGATTGAATTTTACACTAAAATAGGGTTTTCACGCTACCATTCTCCCATTCCACTGCAGTAGATTGAAAAATCAAATTTGATGAGTAATATTCACAAAATATTTTTCCAGGATTAAAAATGGTGTAATGGGTTGGGGATGATTTCACTGCAGATACTGTATTTTGGAGTAGAGTTGCTGGGTTGGAGATGCCCTGGGACCCAACCCCAGCATATATGCAGTAATGATTTTATCCCAGGACTTTTGTTTCAGAGAGAATACGAAAACGAAGGCATACAATTTACAAGGGAGTTGAAAACATCCTGGCCGGAAAATGTTGAAAATAAAACAGCATATTCATCATTATTAAAATGAAAGGATAAAACACATATCATATCTTTACAAAACACACTTGACCTTACCATCTGAGTATAGTAACACTGCTTAAATAATCAAAAAACAACAAAATTTAATGCATGAACATTAAATTTCAACTTATTCAAGCAATGAATAGATGGCTGATACAAGACAGGTCACCAACCATTAATGAGAGGCAAGTTAAGGTGCATACCCATGACCATGAGTAGCTGGAGCCCTCAGTGCAGTCTTCTCTGCCATGGTAACACTAATTTTATAACCCCTTATTTCATAATCTGCCAAAAGAAACATACATAAGAAACCATTGCAGCTATACAACTCAAGAAAGAGGGGAAGGGATAGGGGGTAGCATTGATTTTATAACCTATTTCATGATCTAAACACACACACACACACATGCAGAATATTTTGAGAAATATACTATTATAGAAACCGCCAGCTGAATGAGCAGCTTGAGGATCTTCATAAGACAAAACTGCATCGCCTTTGTTGCTTCCAGATTCATCAGTGTATATTTTTATATTGTAAGGCCACTGATCTTTATAACCACGCTTCTGCTTAATTCTACCAACCTAGGAGAAGAAGTGATGCAGCTATCTTAGTCAAACAAAATAAAGAAACCAAAGATTAGAAAGCCTCAAGTATATTCAATCTTAAAAGGAATACCACAAATGCTGGAAAGGAAGCTAACTGATACTGAATTAGAAATTAAAAAATACATATAAAGAACAAAGGATCTGTTCAAAAACAAGTATGTCGGCAGTGATGACATGAGAGGTGGGAGGGAGGGAGCATAAAATGAAAAATTAAATGAAATGCAGCACTGCCCATCTAGAAAAGAAAACCCCCGAAGGGAAACCTTGGCACACCAACAAACAAAATGCTACAACAACCAAGATGCAAAAATAAACTCCAAATTTGATTAATCATGTATAATGGCAAGCAAGTCATCCAAAACTGATGTTTGAATATTACTTGTCCAATGCCTCCGAAAAGCTCCCTAAGTTCTTCAGTAGTCACATCAGGTGGCAAATTTGAAATGTAGATCCTTGAGTTGTCACATGTATCACCACAATTATCATCACACTGCTTCACTTTACCAGCAGCCTCAGCAGAATCACCAGAATTTCGAGAAGCGCCACTGCTATATCCACCATCATAGGCACCAGAGCGACCCCGGCCACCACTCCTCACGTCACTGAGACCATCACCACCATAACCACTCATGGAAGCTCCATAAGAAGGAGGATATGAAGTAGGGCCGCCAATATAACTTGAAGGAGGAGGAACTGCATCAGTCCCATAGTTTGGCTGCATAGCATAATGGCCACCATCAGAACCAGCACCACCGCCACCGCCACCATAATATTGTGAACCCCGAGGAGGAGCCTGGCCATAACCAGCATCATCTCTTACAGGATTTCCACCATAGGAACGCCCTCTGTTGCCTCTTCCACTCACACTGTCATGATTTCCAGCTCTACCCCCACTAACACCACTTTCCCCTCTCTGATAACCACCTCCAGCACGGTTTCTACCCTGGTCACCAGCACTCGGAGGAACAGGTGTCCCACATTTGTTGCATTCCACTCTCCTGGCGAAGTTCAAATTACCACAGCTACAGGAACGCATACCAATTTCAATTATATTACTTCATGTTACAAGAATTTTGAAGTAAATGAAATACAATAATAATGCAATCAATCAATGACAGCCATGAAATGAAAATAGGAAATTTTACAAGTATGACCGTTCTGAAAACAAAAATTACCTTGAGTTAGGGCATTTCCAATCTCCATCCCTTCCGCTGCCACGCCCACCACCACGTCCACCACTTCCGCCGCCGCCGTGATCACCTTGATAGCCGCCACCTCCACCACCACCGCTACTGCGATCTCCTTGATAACCACCACCACCAACACCTCCTCCTTGATAGCCGCCACCGCGATCTCCTACATACCCACGGCCGCCGCCTCCGCCTCCACGATCTCCTTGATAGCCGCCACCACCAACACCACCACTGCGGTCTCCTGCATACCCACCACCACCACTGCGGTCCCCTTGGTAGCCACCACCGCCCCCGCCACTGCGGTCGCCTGCATACCCACCTCCACGATTACCTTGAAATCCCCCACCCCCGCCTACAAATAAAATTCAAGAACGCCAAAAAATTAAAAGAGACAGAATAAATGAAATATTAAAGGGTCCCAAGCAAAATAAACACGCACCTTTATTCTGCGAAGTTTCGCCGTATCCTCCACCACCGCCACTTGGGCCTCCATAGCCTCCGCCGCCTTGAAGGCCGTAGCCCCCGCTACCGCCATCACCATATCCTCCTGCGGCGACACCACTGTATCCTCCAGCATCACCCCCGGCAGCGGCAACAGCCGCAGCTGGGGCCCCATAGCCGCCTGCGCCTCCGTAACTACCACCACCGGATTCCGCATAGCCAGATACAGAAAATTCTGTCCCCACTCCGCCGACGTACTCACCACCGCCGCTTCCTCCGTAGCCGCGGCTGCCGCCGCCAGATCCATAGGTTCCGCCCCCACCGCCAGATCCGTAGGGTCCGCTGACACCGGAGAAACCACCGGCTGTGCCGCCAGAAGATCCATAGGATCCGCCACCGTTGGAGGGGGGAGCAGCTTCCCCGCTGCCTTGATGATACATCCCCGACATGGTTTAGGGTTTCAAAAGGATCCCACCCAGAGAAGGGGCGAGATTGACAGAGAAATCGAACGGAGAGGTGGAGAGGGGCTTATGGGCATTTAAAATAATTACAAGGGGTGCAATTAATACATCGGAAGAGCGGACATTTCCAACCGCTCGATACGGGCGGGCATTATGTTTTTTTTTAATTTTTATAAACCTTTTTATGGATATCCGATTTGGAAATCTCAAAGGACCGGTTTAGTATCCATGTGGATAGGTAATGGGAAGATTGAAACTAAATTGAATGAGTCCAATTTTACATTTCAAAAATGTAACTTCTCTATTCAACTTTTTTTCTTCCTATCGGTCTTCCTTTAGAAATAAAGAAAAGTCAATACAGTACACGATAAGTTTTTAAAACGTTCAAGGTTTTCATGGGTCACACTACAAGGGATTTTCTACCACCTTTCATTGTGTTCTATCCTCAACCAAGTTTTATGCTTCCATTCTTGGTCTTTTATTATCATTTTATGCCAACAAATGGGTCATGCAAGGCATTTGGTGCGTCGTCTCTTGCCCCAAAAACTCGGCTTATGCTTTAGAGCACATTTCTTGTAAGATCCCGAACTTTAATGAGGTACTTTTTTGCTTGAATGTTGGTTAAACTCCTTTTAAAATGGTTAATGAAATGTCTCTCTAAAATAGGGTAGGTCTTGGGAGTGTCTCAGGCGTTCGAGACACAAAAAATGGGAAAATGAGGTCATTCGGTGCATGATGCACGATTGGCGCACAATTGGTGCTAACAATGCGCCATAACCGTGTGGCATAGAGGCAGGAACACTATTAACAAACCGTGCATGGTGGCCCATGAGACTGTGCAACTTGAACCCCCTCGAACAGTGCTACCCACATGGCTACCACACGGTTTGTCAAACCGTGCGGGTGGCCTAGACAAACCGCGGTTTCCTCTTGGACAGAGGGAACCGCACGATTGGTGCACAGTTAGTCAAACTGTAACCACATGCCTCTTTAAAAATGAGGAATTTAGCATTTTGCCCTCTCAAGCTTAGAGCTTCCTCCCTCGATTGTCACCCTTATTTCTTCTCTAACGGCTTGGGGTGCGAACTAAACACTCCCAATTGCTCCCTAAGGAGGTTCTCATTTGATTCTTAGGCATTTTGGGGTGTCGTTTGTTGTGATTTGAAGCTTCAAGTACTCGTCTACGAGCATAAGGTAGGTGATCTACAAATTTTCTCCAATGGTCATGATGTTATTCTTGTGTATGTGGTTGTGTTATTGTGTCATCGTGCTACGCATTTGTGTCCTTGGCTAAGAAAAGTAATTTGAGCCTTTAATTGAAGTGTGAGACCCTTCACAGACCCTCGTCGGGTCCGTTGATGATTATGGGACAGGGCCTATGGCCTCCCATGGGGTGTGTCAACCCCTTGAAAATGGTGAAGTTAGTTGTTAAATGAAGAAATTTAAGGGTTTATAAGATTTAAACCATTTGTATTTGTGTTGGCATGTTAGTACGACCTAAGGGGCAATTTGGCTTAACTTGAAAGGGTTAAATGGGTCATGTGATGATTAAGGGTAAAGGTGATGAATGGTTAAAGGGGCATGGTTGTGTTGTTAAATGGGTTAATAAAATGTCGAAGGGTTGTGGTTATGAATGAATGGTAAGGCAGACTAGTTATGGATATTGAACTAAAGATGTTGATAAATGAAATGGGTACCCTTGTTATTATTGTTTTATAAAAAGGTCACTGATGATAAACTTGGGAAAATGTGAATTAATAGTTCGGGCTGGATGTTGGATTGAGGCTCCTCATCCTTGGGTTGAGTCAGATTGATTGTAAGAACCCACGTTCTTATGGATTAACATTTTCAGTGAGAATTTAAATTTCTCCGTTGGTGGACGAGATGTTTTGAAATCAAGATTTAGAATGAGGTTCTAGGCTTTTGAGCATCCAAACACGATGTTTTTAGACATATTTTATGTTTCGGTGAAAGTCTCAGGGGTTTAGACGGACATCGAAGGAGAAATGGACGAGTTGGGCTGCTGGAAACAACCCATTGAGGCCATTCACATTGTGTACATGATATATGGCTTGAATAGGTTTCATGAGGTACAATTAGGAGGTTACAAGATGTGAAAAGCAGGGCCAAGAGGCATGACCCATATTTTCACGACATCACACTATGTGTCACATTATGACACTGGCTAACCAGGCCCAATAAGCCCTTTTCCAGAATATTTCACAACGTGAAATTATTTTACACGTTGTGAAACTTTGTTGGATGATTTTTGGACCTTTTAAAGTGATGGGATGGTTTTGGAAACCCTCCAAAATTAGTCCCCTTCGAACCCCTTATGCAAAAAGTGACGGGAATGAAGCTCTTAGCTTCCGAAGGCTCCTTCGAACTTGTTCCTTTGCTAATTAAAGTACCAATAGTTGTGATGGATTCCTCTTGGCCGCCCAAGGGGCATGCCAACACTTGACCCTAGGTAGGGAGCTTAAGCGGATTAAACCCAAAGCCCCTAAATAAAATGAATTTTGATATTGGTAAAAAGACTTAATGATAAATGGATAAGATGATAAACATAATGGTGTTTATTGCCAAATGATGAGAGAATAGAATAGTTATAATTGTCACGATAGTTGATAATTTAGTTTAAATTGATTATTACCTAGATTTTGTTAACTGAATAAATTGAACACCTTGGCATAACTTGTGAATTGAGGTGATTGCATGATATAAAATCAATTGGGTTATTTTTGGTTAAATAATGTGTAATCATCTTACCATGTTTACTTGATGTGTTGTGGCTAAATTGACATGCTAATGATCATGGGGGTTAAAATGATAAATGAAACAGGATTGATATAATTATGAAGGTAATTTGGATCCCAACCCTAAGATATTTAGATGGCTAGGTACATGGTAATTAGAGGGTTTGGACAATACGACTTATGATGACATGTTGTTATACTTGGTGCTTGTTCATGTGAATTACTTATTAACTTTTTATTTTTGAGATGACTTTGTTATGAGTGATGCTCGTGGGCGGAATGTTGCATGACCCCTTTTTAGTTTATTACTTTTATGACTCCTTGTTATTGTTGGAGATTGAGGGCCAGGAGCATGGTGGCAGACCGCCTGAGAGCTAGATGCATGATAATGTACCGCCTGAGGGATAGAAGCATGGTATAGACTGCATGAGGGATAGACACGTGATTAATCGATTCTTGAAGGTTGGGAGTATGTTTCTCCTTGGTGTCAGAGGGTGAGGAGTGTGTTATTTTGATGCCCGAGGGAAAGACACTTGATTAAGTGTTTTCCTGAGGGTAAGACGCTCTACTCTCGATATCTGATATCGACAATTCATTTTAAGAAGGAGAATACGCCAAGGCATGGGTGGTCCATCCTAGCACAGGTGTACCTACCACCTAATAGAGGTATCTAGAAATGTGCTGAAGCGGGTTTGATTATGTATATGGTTCGCTTAGTTCCATGATGCTCCCAGAGATATCCGACAATGCACTGAAGCAGGTTTGACAGACCTTGGGTGTCAACTCGAAACTCAAGGATCAACAGGTTTATTTTATATGAGGTATTAATTTATTAATCAATACCCTTGTTTATCACTTTATTCCATGCATTTTATTCCTCAAACTGGATTTTTTAGACGCGGTGGTGTTAACCTATTGAGTTTTACTCAGACTCTACTTGGGTCGCCATTACACTTGGGTACTCGAGCAGCTCTTACATGTTTATTTTAGGCACTTGGGTGGTTTGTGGCCCATGATAGCGTGGTCAAGAAGGATAACTCAGTTGGTATCAGGAGATTAGATGAGATTATTCTTGGAGATGTAATTGAGCCTGTTTTTTTTTATTTTTATTTTATTCTAGTTTGCATCTATAACCAGGCCAATGGGAAGTCTTGTATGCACAACATGGTTGTTCGGGCCTTTACCTCATTTCATTGTATTGTTGTATATGTTCATTCTTTTATGTGTACTGAGATTATTTATCATCATGGATTATGTTTGGTTATTTATTGATATTGAGAACTCTAATAAAAAGGGGTATAGTCTCCCCATTGTACCATATTACACCCCCACTGCTAGTTGATAGTCTTTGGCATACGAGGAGGTGTGCCTGGGGTCATGTGACGAACCGGTCTAGCCACTGGTTATATAGTGAGTCAGTACGAGAGGTTACAAAGTGGTATCATAGCTAGGTTTTTTTCTTTTATATCATGATTTTAGGATCTGGTAGACTTGATATTTAGGAATGTGTTAGAGCATGTGATGGATGTCAGGTTGGTTCATCGAGAACACTTGTTCCGATAGGAATTCTAGGTTATCAGGGATGAGATTGATGTTTTGATATGCGATGTTACAATTGTATTTAATTTTCACCTTGAGTGATGCACATGTGGTTTGGATATTTTGATTTATGATAGATATATGGCTCTTGTACTATTGGCAAGAGGCCATTGATTTGATTTCATTTTACTCTTGACCTATAGAGACAAGAGGCATCTCATGTATCATATCAGGCACATAGGATTCACAAGACATATAGGCTTTCTAGTGTGTGATTTCACTGACGACAGAGGCATGATTTCTTAAAGTGTCAACAACCGCTCATATAATGTTTTTGTGTATAAGAACTTGGTGTCATTCTACTCAGCTAAGATGACTTGTGTATGGATTCTTTTTTATGGAAGATTATGTGGATTTATGGTGAAATTATCGACGATGAGGATGATGACTTAGTCCTCTTGCGCAGGAGGTGCAATGGACTTAGTAAGGTCAGTGTGGCACATGATGCCTATGATTTGGATGAATTGCTAAAAAACGCACTTTTAACGGTGCTACAATCGATCTTTTTCAGCATTGACTACCCAAGCGATATTAAAAGCCCTCAACCTTTATCAACGTTTTTTATTTAGCACTAATAAAGGGTACCTTTATCATCTCTAGATGAAGCGTTGATAAAGGGTACCTTTATCATTGCTAGATGAAGCACTGATAAAGGGCCCCTTTATCAGTGCTAGATGAATCACTAATAAAGGGTACTTTTTTCAGTGCTAGATGAAGTACTGATAAAGGGTCCCTTTATCAGCACTTCATGTAGCACTGATAAAGGCCATTCCAGCTGCTATACAGTTGCAACCCTGCAATAGCTATGCAACATCCCGGTAAAATCAAACCCAATCAGAATACATAAAAAGGAATATAAATATTCATCAAATACTGGAGAAAATATAGAATTTAACTAAAATAAAATTTATAATATAGATACAATAAAAAACATTATATTATAGACATCTCAAACATTGGTTTGTACAATTACATGAGTAAGTAAAAATTATCATAAGCATTAAAAAACATCAATGTTCCTTTGTCTTTGGCCCTCGGTCCTCGGTCATGTTATTCATTGCTGAACAAACCAATTTAGCTCGAGAAAAATAATTCACCTATATAAGAAAACAATTCTTATGTTAGTAATACCTTACAGAAATAAATTAAACTCAAAGTGTCAATTTTAAAATAAAAACATATACTTTTAGTCATATCGGGTACACCGTGTATCAGATTGAGGTGTGACTGATTCCTACACATCACTAATGAATTATGAATCGTTGTCCTAAAGTATAAAAATAGCCCAAATACGTTTTCTCAGTTTTAAGTATGTCACTTGTCTTTTTTACTAAAATATCTATTTTAAATCAAAAGACACACTTGGAGTCATATCGATCACACTGTACATCAGATTGAGGTGCAACTAATTGCTACACATCACAAATGACTTATGGATCATTATTGTAAAGTATCAAAATAACCCAAATGAATTTTCTCAGTTTTGATCATATCACTTGTGGTTTTTACTAAAATGTAATTTTAAACTGAAAACATGTACTTTGAGTCATACTGGCCACACCGTGCGTCAGATTGACGTATGAATGATTCTTACACATAAAAAATAATTTATGGATTATTTTTATAAAGTATCAAAATAATATGAATGTTCTTGATAGGTTTTTGAGTATTTCACTTGTTTTTTTACTAAAATATCATTTTAAACTGAAAACATGTACTTGAAGTCATACTGGTCATGTCGTGTGTCGATTTTATGTGATACTGATTCCTACACATCACAAATGACTTACGATTTTTTCCTAAATTATAAATACAATCCAAGTGTGTTTCTTAGTTTTTAGTGAGTAACACGTGTTTTGAACTAAAATGTCAATTTTAAATTAATAATGGATAGATTGAGTCATACCAAGCACACCGTGTATCAGATTGTGATGTAGCTAGTTCCTACACATAAAAAATGACTGAGGGATCATTTTCTTAAATTATTGAAACAATATGAATGTGTTTGCTTATTTTTTAGTATATAATTTGTTTTTTTACTAAAATGTCAATTCTAAACCCAAACCACACAATTTGAGTAATACCGGTCACACAGTGCATCAGATTAAGGTGAGGATAATTCCTACACATCAAAAATTACTTATGGATCATTGTCCTAAAGTATCAAAACAATCCAATTTTTTTATTAGTTATGAGTATATCACTTGTTTGTTTTACTAAAATGTCATTTTAAACTAAAAACACACACTTTGAGTCATACCGGTCACATAGTGTGTCAGTTTAACATGAGACTAATTCATACACATCAAAAATAAATTATTGACCATTTTCCTAAATTATAACGATAGTTCGAGTGTGTTTTCTCATTTTTTAGTGAGTGACACATGTATTGAACTAAAATGTCAATTTTAAACTAATAACAAGCACTTTGAGTCATATCGGGAACACCATGTATCATATTGAGGTTTAGATCATTACTGCATGTCACAAATAACTAAGGGATCATTGTACTAAAGTGTCAAAACAATATGAATGTGTTTTCTCATTTTTGAGTATGACACTTTGTCTTTTTTACTAAAATGTCAATTTTAAATAAAAAGACACACTTAGAGTCATTATGATCACACTAAATTTCATAAATGACTCATGGATCATTTTTCTAAAGTATCAAAACAATTCGAATGTGTTTTATTGGTTTTGAGTATGTCACTTGTGGTTTTTACTAAAATTTCATTTTAAACTAAAAACACACACTTTGAGTTGTATCGGTCACACCGTGCATCAAATTAATGTGAGACTGATTCCTATACATCAAAAATGATTTATGAATCATTGTAATAAAGTTTCAAAATAATATGAATGTGTTTGCTCAGTTTTGAGTATGTCACTTGTTTTTTTACTAAAATGTCATTTTAAACTGAAAACATGTACTTAGAGCCATACTGGTAACATCATGTGTTGGTTTGATGTGAGACTGATTCCTACACTTCATAAATGACTTGTGAATCATTATACTAAATTATCAATACAATCCAAGTTTTTTTACTCATTTTTAGCGAGAGACACATGTTTTGAACTAAAATATCAATTTTAAACTGATAACAGACAATTTAAGTCATACAGGGCACATCGTGTATTAGATTGAGGTGTGGTTGATTCCTTCATGTCACAAATTATTGAGGAATCATTTTACTAAAGTATAAAAACAATTCAAATGTGTTTTCTTGGTTTTGAGTATGTCACTTGTCTCTTTTACTAAAATATCGATTTTAAACTCAAACCACACAACTTGAGTAATATTGGTCACACAGTGTGTCAGATTGAGGTGTGGATGATTCATAAATGTCACAAAATGACTTATGGATCATTTTCCTAAAGTATCAAAACAATCTGAATGTGTTTTTCTTAATTTTGAGTATGTCACTTTTTTACTAAAATGTTATTTTAAAATAAAAACACACACTTTGAGTCATACCAGTCATATCATGTGTCAGTTTGATGTGAGACTAATTCATACACATCAAAAATGAATTATGTACCATTGTACTAAATTATCAAGATAATATAATCACGTTTTCTCTATTTTTAGTGAGTGACACACATTTTGAACTAAAATGTCAATTTTAAACTGATAACAGACACTTCGAGTCATACTAGGAACACTGTGTGTCAGATTGAGGTTCAGATCATTTCTACATGTTGCAAACAACTGAGGGATCATTGTCCTAATATATCAAAACAATCCAAATGTGTTTGATCATTTTTGAGTATGTCATTTGTCTTTTTTACTAACATGTAAATTTTAAACTCAAACCATATAATTTGAGTAATATTGATCACACCGTGCATCAGATTGAGGTGAGGCCAATTCCTACACATCAAAAATGACTTATAGATCATTATCCTAAATTATAAAAAAAATCATAATTTTTTTTCATGGTTTTGATTATGTCACTTGTTTTTTTACTAAAATGTTATTTTAAATTGAAAAAACGCACTTTGAGTCATACCAGCCACATTGTGTTTCAGATTGATGTGTGGTCAATTCCCACATATCAAAAATAAATTATGGACCATTTTTCTAAAGTATCAAGATAAAATAATTTTTTTTATTAGTTTTGAGCATGTGATGTGTGTTTTGAACTAATGTGTAAATTTAAAAAAATAAGTATCAGATAAGAATGGTAAGGAAATTAACTAAAAATTTTAGATAAAATGATGGGAAAATTAACTAAATAAGTAGTAGGTAGTCACCTTTCATGATGTCTGTAAACATCCTGACATCATGTATTCTTCCCATTCATTTATAAACAAATTGATTTCCTCCATTATACTTCTCCTTTAGAAATATATCAAAAATAATATATTAGCACTATAATACTAATGATTCACACCCCAACTATATTTCTAAGGTTATAGCCCATACTAGATCACAAACATAGTAGGTAATCACACTACTGGAAATATAATATTTCCCAACGGTTCACAACCGTTGGGAAAGCCCCTCTAACCATTGGTATATGATATACCAACGGTTCTGATAACCGTGGGGAAGTAAGCCGTTGGTAAAAGGTTTTCCCAACGGTTTACTGGAAACCGTTGGTATAGGCTCACAAAAGCCACCCTATCCCAACGGTTCTGCCAAACCGTTGGGATAGTTTTCCCAACGGTTCTCCCCAAACCGTTGGGATATCCCCATGGATGAAATCTTTCCCAACGGTTTAGAACTGATGGGAAAAGAGATATTTACCAACGGTTCAATGAACCGTTGGTAAAAACTTCTTTAGGATTATATGCCAACGGTTTTAAACCGTTGGCATATCCTATGCTGCAAATTGCAGCAGCCTGCAATTTGCACAGCCCCTGTCCATCAGGCCACTCTCCATCAAGCCTCATTTTGACCTCATTTTCAATCCAATTATTGTACCTGCAATAAAATAAAACATACATATACAATTACGAACAAATTCATACACATTTAACATATAATGGATCCTGAAACTATACACATCCATAATTAAATTAGAATTCATAACATAATTATAAACGTACATAATTCATATAGAATTCAATTTAAAATTTAGATGACAATTATATGTGGAATCCAAAATTCAATTCATAATTTGATCGGTTTTTTCTATACCATATATTTTTACCTCAAATGATGTCCATTTTAAACAAAATACATACAACTGAAGTGATACCGGCCACACCGCACCTCAGATTGAGGCGGGGTTGACTCGTACACGTCACATTTGACCCATGGATCGTTGTTCTAAAGTATCGACACAATCCAAATGCATTTGGTCGGTTTTCCATATGCCAGTTGATGTTTTTCACTTAAAATGACGTCCTTTTGAAACAAAAGACGAACACTATGAGTGGTGCTGACCACACCGCATCTCCAATTGAGGCGGGGTTGATTCGTACACGTCACATATGACCCATGGATCATTCTCCTAAAGTTTAAATGGAAACCGAATGCGTTTGGTCGGTTTTCCGTATGTACTTAAAATGTTGTCCATTTTAAACAAAAAAGTGACACTTAGACTAATCCTGACCACACTGTGACTCAGATTCATCCCGGGTTGGCTCGTACATGTCACATATGACCCATGGATCATTGTGATAAATTATCAAAAGATTCCGAATGTGTTTGGTCGGTTTTGCGTATGCCAGTTGTTCTTTTCATTTATAATCATGTCCATTTTAAACAAAAGAGACAGAGTTAGTGCGGTGTCAGCCACACCGCGTCTCGGATTAAGACGGGGTTGACTTGTACACGTCACATATGACTCATGGATCGTTGTGCTAAAGTATCGATAGAATCCGAATGCGTTTGGTTGTTCTTCCGTATGTCAGTTGATGCCTTTCACTTAAAATGACGTCCTTTTGAAACAAAAGACGGACACTTTGAGTGGTGTCAGCCGCATCGCATGTCGGATTGAGGCGGGGATGACTCATACACGTCACATATGACCCATGGATCGTTCTCCTAAAGTTTCAACGGAAACCGAATCCGTTTGGTCGTTTTTCCGTATGTACTTAAAATGGTGTCCATTTTAAACAAAAGAGAGCCACTTAGACTTATCCTGGCCACACCGCGACTCGGATTCATCCCGGGTTGGCTCATACACATCACATATGACCCATGGATTTTTGGGATAAATTATCAACAGATTCAGAATGCGTTTGGTCGGTTTTCCGTATGTCAGTTGATGCTTTTCACTTAAAATGATGTCCTTTTGAAACAAAAGACGGACACTTTGAGTGGTGCCGACCACACCACATCTCCAGATTGAGCTAAAACCACCGTGCAACATTCTAATTATTATTCGTGACATTTACACACAGACGACATGTCAATCGGACGTGCGGTTTGCGCGGTACGACTCAATATTCGTGTTTTAAGTGATGCACGCGCTTCGTAAACGCGCGTGAGGGGGGTCCAAATGGGCCGAAAGAAGTAGGAATGGCCTTAAATCAGACGAAAAATACGGGAGAGTGATTTATGAAGTGGTCGACCAGACGGCACGTCAATCGGACGTGCCGTGTGCCCGCGGTGACCGACAACGCAGTTCTCGTGTCATAAACGGCCAAAACGGGCATCCAACGGTCAAATTCATAGCGGACGACCTCAGATTGAGCTGAAACCATCGTGCAGCATTCTAATTATTATTCGTGACGTGTACGCATAGATGGAACGTCAATCGGACGTGCGGTTTGCGCGGTACGGCTCAATATTCGTATTTTAAGTGATGCGCGCGCTTCGTAAACGCGCGTGAGGGGGGTCCAAACGGGCCGAACGAAGTCGGAATGGCCTGAAATCAGACGAAAAATACGGGTGAGTGATTTCTAAAGTGGTCGAGCAGACGTCACGTCAATTGGACGTGCCATGTGCCCGCGGTGACCGACAACGCAGTTCTGGTGTCATAAACGGCCAAAACGGGCGTCAAACGGTCAAATTCATAGCGGACGACCTCAGATTGAGCTGAAACCACCGTGAAACATTCTAATTATTATTCGTGATGTGTACACACAGATGACACGTCAATCGGACGTGCGGTTTGCGTGGTACGGCTCAATATTCGTGTTTTAAGTGATGTGCGCGCTTCGTAAACGCGTGTGAGGGTGGTCCAAACGAGCCGAACGATTTTAGAATGGCCTGAAATCAGACGAAAAATACGGGTGAGTGATTTATGAAGTGGTAGAGTAGACAACACGTCAATCGGACGTGCCGTGTGCCCACGGTGACTGACAACGCAGTTCTGGTGTCATAAACGGCCAAAACGGGCGTCAAATGGTCAAATTCATAGCGGACGACCTCAGATTGACCTGAAACCACTGTGAAACATTCTAATTATTATTCGTGATGTGTACGCGCAAACGGAATGTCAATTGGACGTGCGGTTTGCGCGGTACGGCTCAATATTCGTGTTTTAAGTGATGCGCGCGCTTCGTAAACGCGCGTAAGGGGGGTCCAAACGGGCCGAATGAAGTCGGAATGACCTGAAATTAGACGACAAATACGGGAGAGTGATTTCTAAAGTGGTCGAGTAGACGGCACGTCAATCGGACATGCCGTGTGCCCGCAGTGACCGACAACGCAGTTCTGGTGTCATAAACGGCCAAAACGAGCGTCCAACGGTCAAATTCATAGCGAACGACCTCAGATTGAGCTGAAACCACCGTTCAATGTTCTAATTATTATTCTTGATGTGTACGCGTAGATGGCACATCAATCAGACGTGCGGTTTGTGCGGTACGGCTCAATATTCGTATTTTAAGTGATGCACGCGCTTCGTAAACGCGCGTGAGGGGGGTCCAAACGGGCCGAACGAAGTCAGAATGGCCTGAAATCAGACGACAAATACGGGTGAGTGATTTCTGAAGTGTTCGAGCAGACGACATGTCAATGGGACATGCCATGTGCCCGTGGTGACCGACAACGCAGTTCTGGTGTCATAAACGGCCAGAACGGGCGTCAAACGGTCAAATTCATAGCGGACGACCTCGGATTGAGCTGAAACCACCGTGAAACATTATAATTATTATTCGTGACGTGTACGTGCATAAGGCACGTCAATAGGATGTGCGGTTTGCGCGGTACGGCTCAATATTCGTGTTTTAAGTGATGCGCGCGCTTCGTAAACGCGCGTGAGGGTGGTCCAAACGGGCCGAACGATTTCGGAATGGCCTGAAATCAGACGAAAAATACTGGTGAGTGATTTATGAAGTGGTCGAGCAGACGGAACGTCAATCGGATGTGCCGTGTGCCCGCGGTGACCGACAACGCAGTTCTGGTGTCATAAACGGCCAAAACGGGCGTCAAACGGTCAAATTCATAGCGGACGACCTCGGATTGACCTGAAACCACCGTTCAACATTCTAATTATTATTCGTGATGTGTACGCGTAGACGGCACGTCAAGCGGACGTGCGGTTTGCGCGGTACGGCTCAATATTCGTGTTTTAAGTGATGTGCGCGCTTCGTAAACGCGCGTGAGGGGGGTCCAAAAGGGTCGAATGAAGTCGGAATGGCCTGAAATCAGACGACAAATACGGGAGAGTGATTTCTGAAGTGGTCGAGCAGACGGCACATCAATCGGATGTGCCGTGTGCCCGCGATGACCGACAACGCAGTTCTGGTGTCATAAACGGCCAAAACGGGCGTCCAACGGTCAAATTCATAGCGAATGACCTCAGATTGAGCTGAAACCACCGTGCAACATTCTAATTATTATTCGTGACGTGTACGCGTAGACGGCATGTCAATCGGATGTGCGATTTGCGCGGTACGACTCAATATTCGTATTTTAAGTGATGCACGCGCTTCGTAAACGCGCGTGAGGGGGGTCCAAACGGGCCGAACGAAGTCGAAATGGCCTGAAATCAGACGAAAAATATGGGTGAGTGATTTCTGAAGTGGTCAAGCAGACTTCACGTCAATGGGACGTGCCATGTGCCCGCGGTGACCGACAACGTAGTTCTGGTGTCATAAACGGCCAAAACGGGCGTCAAACGGTCAAATTCATAGCGTACGACCTCGGATTGAGCTGAAACCACCGTGAAACATTCTAATTATTATTCTTGATGTGTACTTGCAGACGACACGTCAATCAGACGTGCGGTTTGCGCGGTACGACTCAATATTCGTGTTTTAAGTGATGCGCGCGCTTCGTAAACGCGCGTGAGGGTGGTCCAAACGGGCCGAACGATTTCTGAATGGCCTGAAATCAGACGACAAATACGGGTGAGTGATTTATGAAGTGGTCGAGCAGACGACACGTCAATCAGACGTGCCGTGTGCCCGCGGTGACCGACAACGCAGTTCTGGTGTCATAAACGGCCAAAACGGGCGTCAAACGGTCAAATTCATAGAGGACGACCTCAGATTGAGCTGAAACCACCGTGAAACATTCTAATTATTATTCGTGATGTGTACGCGCAGACGTCTCGTCAATCAAATGTGCAGTTTGCGTGGTACGGCTCAATATTCGTGTTTTAAGTGATGCGCGCGCTTCGTAAACGCGCGTGAGGGGGGTCCAAACGGGCCGAACGAAGTCGGAATGGCATGAAATCAGACGACAAATACGGGAGAGTGATTTCTGAAGTGGTCGAGCAGACGACACGTCAATCGGACGTGCTGTGTGCCCACGGTGACCGACAACGCAGTTCTGGTATCATAAACGACCAAAACGGGCGTCAAACGGTCAAATTCATAGCGAACGACCTCGTATTGAGCTGAAACCACCGTGAAACATTCTAATTATTATTCGTGACGTGTACGCGTAGATGACACATCAATCAGACGTGCGGTTTGCACGGTACGACTCAATATTTGTGTTTTAAGTGATGTGTGCGCTTCGTAAACGCGCGTGAGGGGGGTCCAAATGGGCCGAACGAAGTCGGAATGGCCTGAAATCAGACAAAAAATACGAGAGAGTGATTTCTGAAGTGGTCGAGTAGACGGCACGTCAATCGGACGTGCCGTGTGCCCGCGGTGACCGACAACACAGTTCTGGTGTCATAAACGGCCAAAACGGGCGTCCAACGGTCAAATTCATAGAGGACGACCTCAGATTGAGCTAAAACCACCGTGCAACATTCTAATTATTATTCGTGATGTGTACGTGCAGACGACATGTCAATCGGACGTGCGGTTTGCGCGGTACGGCTCAATATTCGTGTTTTAAGTGATGCGCGCGCTTCGTAAACGCGCGTGAGGGTGGTCCAAATGGGCCGAACGATTTCGGAATGGCCTGAAATCAGACAACAAATACGGGTGAGTGATTTATGAAGTGGTCGAGCAGACGGCACGTCAATCGGACGTGTCGTGTGCCCGCGGTGACCGACAACGCATTTCTGGTGTCATAAACGGCCAAAACGGGCATCAAACGGTCAAATTCATAGAGGACGACCTCAGATTGACCTGAAACCACCGTGAAACATTCTAATTATTATTCGTGACGTGTACGCGTAGACGGAACGTCAATCGGACGTGCGGTTTGCGCGGTACGGCTCAATATTCGTGTTTTAAGTGATGCGCGCGCTTCGTAAACGCGCGTGAGGGTGGTCCCGACCACACCGCATCACAGATTTAGGCAGGGTTGACTCGTACACGTCTCAAATGACCCATGGATCATTGTCTTAAAGTATCAACACAATCTGAATGCGTTTGGCCGGTTTTCCGTATGCCAGTTGATGTTTTTCACTTAAAATGATGTCCTTTTGAAACAAAAGACATACACTTTGAGTTGTTCCGACCACACCGCACCTCGGATTGAGGCGGGGTTGATTCGTACACGTCACATATGACCCATGGATCGTTTTCCTAAAGCATCAACACATTTCGAATGCGTTTGGTCAGTTTTTCGTATGTCACTTTTTGTTTTCACTTAAAATCTTATGGAAATTCATATAGAATATTTTTATATCATATTTAGTATGGATTAGATTTTAGTTGATCGTGCTATGAAAAATTTCAGAGCTAATGAAATTAAGGAAGGTGGAGGGGTTGTCCGGGGGACTGTCCGGGGGGGCTGTCCGGTGGGTGTCCGGGGGGCTGTCCGGGGACCAAGGAGGAGGGTGGGGGGGCTGTGCGGGGTCTGTCCAGGGGGTGTTTGGGGGTTGTTCAGGGGGTTGTCCGGGGTTGTTCAGGGGGCTGTCCGGGGGTTGTTCAGGGGGTTGTTCAGGGGTTGTTCAGGGGTTGTTCAGGGTTTGTTCAGGGGGTTGTCCGTGGTTGTTCAGGGGGCTGTCCGGGGGGTGTTTGGGGGGTTGTCCGGGGTCCAAGGGGGAGGGTGGGGGGGTTGTCCGGGGGGCTGTCCGGGGGGCTATTTGGGGTCCAGGGTGGAGGGCTGTACGGGGGGCTGTCCAGGGGGTTGTCCGCAGGGCTATCCGGGGGGTGTTTGGGGGGTGTTCGGGGTCCAAGGGGGAGGGGGGGGGGGGGGTTGTCCAGGGTCCAAGAATGAGGGGGGTTGTCCAGGGAGTTCTCAAACACACAACCACTAAAAGACAACAACATCCATAAAAACAGACAATATATAAAAATAACTCAACTCCAATACTATACTATGAGTCTAGATAAAACCAACAACTAGAATAGATTAAACATCAAATCTCAGTAATATAAGTCAAAAATGTAACAGATAAATATGTCCCACATCAGCATCACCATCACCATCATCATCATCATCATCACCCTCGTCATCGTCCTCCTCATCGTCCTCACCCTCCACAGCGCCCTCCTCCTCGCCTTCGCCCTCCTCCTCACCCTCCTCATCTCCCTCCTCTTCCACATGAGACTCCTCGCCATCATCATCTTCAAGGTGGACATCGGCCTGACCACCACTGGAACTGCCACCTGGTGCACCATATATAGAATGTATCGACGACATGTATTCATCAATCACTGGGCTGGCCTCTGCTGGAAGTGTTGGACGTAGAACTTCAATAAATTTCATAAATACACTATTTGCCCTAGCAGACTGTTCTGCCGTCTCTGTGGCCCTTTTCTCAGCCTGTTCTGCCTGTGCCCTAACTTGCTGCAGCTCGGTGGTACTACAACTCGTACCTGAGGCAGGCCAATACCTCATCGGGGCTATCCTAGGTCGGCAGCGTACTCTGCCAGAATGATCATCTCCCAACACCTGATGTAAGTGATCAGATGGCCCAAAATTGTCTGCTTCTTGGGCATCGAGGGCCTCTAAAGCATCCTGTTACAAATATAAATATATTATTAAGTTACAAAATAGATATTGAAATATAAAATCAACAGATTAAAACTTACAATCTGCTGCTGAGTCGCTTCGTTGACAGCACTTCTATCCTTTTTTTGTCTACTCGAGCAAAACAGTTTTGCTCGAGGCACACGTCCTTCAATATTTTGTACTTGCCTCTACAATGACATTGAAAACAAAAGTTATATAAAAAATTTATCAAATGATTAAATAATTGAGGAAACAAAAGAAAATGTAAGTCGTAAAGAAAACTTATAAACAATTGTCATACCTGCTGCCTCTCATGATCCGGCATCGTCGTGCGTCCTAGTGTATGGAGGTATTTTTTTGCATCAATGTTTTTTTTTTATTTTTTCCAGATGATTCCTAAATAAAATTTGATAATGCAAAGGATAATATTAATTCAAAACTTGAAAGTTATTATTTAAATACCTCAAATGTAATTCATACCTTAAACTGAGTACTCGTCCAATGAGTAATCATCTGACGATACTACTCTATAGGACAATCATCCACGACTGGTACCGCCTCTAACTCAGTGCCAACTCTAGCACGCCAGCCAATATACAGCTCATGCTTGTAGGCTCTCCAAAGCTCGCCTAAATCCTTTAGACATTCCAGTCGCGCACCCTCACCATCAGGAAAATTAAATCGAAGCTGAAATCAAAATATTAATTCATATAAATACAAAAATAATTCATGGAATTAAATACAACAGATTTTTTTACCCATATCTCTGCCCAAGCTCTATCTTTGATCTCATGTGGAAAATGTCTCCATGACAGCGGGCTGACGGGAATGATGTCGGAGTATTTGGCAAGCGTCGTCAGAAAACTCCGACATTGCTGCCCTGTTTTCTCAACCATCTGATTGTCTTCATTATATTCCACCATAACCTGTGTGCGACGGTTCCACACCGAACGCATGCGTGTACGGCCCCGCCCCCGCCTCCTGTCAGTAGATGTATCTGTCATGAAAGAAAAACAAATATTTTATCAAAACATGTTATAATGAAAATAAATATTGCTATAAAAATTTGTTAGGGTTTTATAAATATACCTACGCTAGTCTGATCAATGAGTGGCGCCGGATCCACAGAACCTGATGGAACACCCTTTGGTGGAACAGGAGTCGAAGACAATGGAATATAAAAGCTCGGAGAGACAGAAGTAGAAGGAAAAGAAGATGGAACAGCTGTATGACCTGATGCTGACTGGGGAGTGGGAATCATCATGGGATGTGAAAATGATGGGGCAGAAGATGCAGAAGGTAGCGAAAACATGGGAGGCCTAAATACCCCGTGTGTCCCTAACGACACACCGGGATCAGAATGTGGGAAGGCTGAAATGTCAGTGGGAGGGGCAGGGTCTAGTCGGGCACGCGCAGCTCTACGTCCACCTCTGGTACGAACCCTCCTTGTACCACCGGCCTGAGTACTAGGACCAGTACTAGGCTCCTCGTCGAATAACTGTTGACGTAATGGTGGATCCTACAAAAAAGTTTACAAAAAAATTAATCACATGACATTATATATTCTGTATATATATATATATATATTTGAAATAAAGTACTCACTGTAGGCACTAATGGTGGAATGCCCATCTCCTCCATCCGACGATTGTTCTCCGCCATTTTTTTTCTTCGTCTCTCTTCAATTGGCTGCATTTCTTGCATTTGAAAACAAATATGTAATTAATTAGAAAAAGAAAATTAATGTGTAAACCAAAAAACTAAATATATGAGGGAATGAGGGGATTCATTAGTAATTTAGCTATCAATTGTTTTAGAAGAGCTTGAATGAATTTAATAAAACATAAAAGTTGTAATGTTCACCAAGTTAGAAATATTGTTTGATTTGGTTTGAATAAAGTTCAATTCCAAATTAGAAAATGCAATTCAAATAAAACAGCAACCAATAAACATTGAAAATTCACATAATGGTCAATTCAGCTAAAACATATTTGTGATCAATACTAAATAAATATGAATATTACCAACCTTAACAACCCAACTCGAGGTAAACCAAAAGAATTGAGAACATGGATGAATGATTCTATATATTTCCAACCACAACTTCAGACTCACAATCAACTCTGACAATTGATCTATTGGAGTCATCAAAAGAAATAAATGGATTGGTTCCAATGGCAATAGGGACAGTTTCAATTCCATCATCAGCATCATCAAAAATATGTCTTGTAATTACTTCAACGATGACACCAAATTCAGGTTGAAGTTGATATTTGACATAAAAAACTTGTTTAGCCATTGATGCCAACACATATGGTTCTTCGGTAGCAAGAGTGCGGGTCATATTAATTACTCGAAATCCACAATCATCAATAAATGTTCCATGTCTCATCATCGAATCAAACCAATGGAATTTCATCATTGTGACTCGTCCATGAGAGTAATAATCCAATATTATTATTTTCTCAACGACTCCATAATAACCCACATTTTCAAGTCGCGGTATACTATCTGATGCACTGGCATAACAATCTCTTGTGGCAGTAACCATAATACCATCATGTTGTGTTCTCATGTTTTTGGCTCGTTTAGTGACAATAAATCTGTACCCATTGATAACAATTGATTTACAGTCACGAACCACGGTATTAGGACCAAAAGCCAAAGCTCTTATTTCCTCAGAGACAGAGTCAGCAGACAAACTCAATACCTGCAATATAAATGACAGTTAAACTTAAGTAAATATTGAAATAATTAATTTAAATAGTAATATTTTTACCTTCAATTTTAACCAAGCAGAAAACTCTTTGCTATGAAAAGTCTCTCTCCTTCTCAAAGATAAAGAACGATGCTTCCTATTTATCATTGTTTTATGTTCCTTGTAGATAAAAAAATACGAATAGTTTAACAGATATATATTTAAGATATACATATTCAATTTTGTTACCTGATATAGTCATCGAAAAAATCACAGTTGAACAAAACTGTGCGATGTGCCATCTCCCGCTCTTCATGGCTTAATGTCTTCAATGTATATGATCCAGGAATTCCTCTTGTTTGAAGAAGTGATGGAAAACTAGGTTCAATTTTCTCATATTGTTCTTCTTCATTTCTCATTGGTCTGTTCATTCTTGTAGTAATATCTGACAAATACATCGAACAGAAATCCATACATTCTTGAGCTAAGTAACCGTTCACAATAGAACCTTCGGGATGATTCTTGTTTCGAACATAAGACTTTAATGTGCAAATATTTCTTTCAGTTGGATACATCCAACGAAAAGAAACAGGTCCTCCGAGAAGTATTTCAGTTGGAATATGGACAGTTAGATGCAGCATGCATGTGAAAAATGATGGGGGAAATATTTTCTCCAACTCACACAAAATTAATGGGGCATCTGTCAACATTTTTTGCAAGAAAGACTTGGATAACTTCTTAGCACAAAGATCTCTAAAAAAATGGCACAACCGAATAACACCCACCCTTACATTATTGGACAAAAGATGACGGATTGCTATTGGAAGCAACTCATGCAGTAGAACGTGATAATCATGAGTCTTCAAAGATTTTAGCTTCAACTCTCTTCTGTTGACCCGTTTAGATATGTTGCTTGAATAGCCATCAGGAACTCTAATAGTCTCTAATACTTCCAAAAATTGTTTTTTTAGTAGGTGTCATCACATAAGAAGCACATGGAAGTTTCCATTTATTTTCACTGATACGCACAGGATGCAATTTTGGTCTGATGCCCCAATCCACCAAGTCACGTCGAGATCGTAAATAATCTTTTGTCTTCCCCTTGACATTTAGAAGAACTGAAAGCAAAATTTCACATATATTCTTTTCAATATGCATTACGTCTAAGCAATGACGTAGCAAATTGGTTGACCAATAAGGCAAATCAAAAAAGATACTCCTCTTCCTCTAATTGTAATAGGTTTCTGTGGAAACATTCTTTCTATTTCCAGATTTCATTTGACCCTTCCCGAACGAAAAACTGAAATCTTTCAATTCATTAAGCACATCAGTTCCAGACATATGCTGAGGTGGATCATCGGTCTCTATAGTATTATCAAATCTTCGACGATTCATTCTATATGGATGATCCTTTGGCAAAAATCGTCGATGTCCCATAAAACTGAAACTACAACGATGTTTCAGTCTTCTGGATCGTGTATTCTTCATAAAAACTGGACATGACAGTTTTCCCTTCGTGCTCCATCCAGACATCATTGCATAAGCCGAAAAATCATTGATCATCCACATAAGCACAACACGCATCTGAAATATGTCTTTCGAACATGCATCGTATGTGCGCACACCCACATCCCAAAGAAGTTTCAACTCTTTTATTAAAGGTTGCATGTATACATCAATATCAATGCCGGGATCAGAAGGACCAGATATGAGTATACTCATGAAAGTGAAAGATTTTTTCATACACAACCATGGGGGAAGATTATAAATGTGTATAAAAACTGGCCATGTGCTGTGCGAAGTAAGCATCTGCCCAAACAGATTAAAACCGTCGCATGAAAGACCCAGCCTCACATTACGCACGTCAGCTGCAAAATCAGGATGTCGAGCATCAAATCTCTGCCATGCAAATCCATCTGCAGGATGAACCAACTCATCATTAGTCTTCTTTCTCTCGGTATCATGCCATCTCATTTTTATTGATATGTCATCAGACATAAAAAGATTCTGGAGTCTGGGGATCAATAGAAAGTGCCAAATTACTTTCTGTGGAACGCGGGATGGTGTTCCATCAGATTTTGACTTCCAGAGGGATGTGCCACATTTTATACATTCATTTCGTTCAGCGGTTTCTTCCCAGAATAAACTGCAATCTTTCGGGCAAGCATGAATTTTGTTTCTGAAAAATCCAAGTTCTTCAACTAACTTCCATGCCATATAGTGGTTTGAGGGAATATATGCATCATCTGGAAGTAAATCCTTCAAGAGGATAAGAATGTAATCGATTGCTGTATTAGAAATCCCATACATAGTTTTTCCATGAAACAATCAGATTAAAAATTCCAGCTTTTTCATTTTATCGCATTGTCGATATACTGGAGTCGTGGCAGCATCATTCAATTTTTTCACCCTATCAATATCATCATTTTCACTAGATGCATCAGTTGTCCTCATATCGACGTCTTCTTGAGTTGAAATCCTTTCTTTTTCATGATGACGAATAAACGGAAACCGATCATCTAACAAATTCTCCATTCCAGTCCTTTCATTTCGATCATCACCAATTTGAGATTTCATTTTCTCCCCATTGTGATACCACACAAAGTAGTTTGCTTGAAAACCATTTTTGGTTATGTGGTAGCTGACTTCTTCATGACTCAACCAAGGTCTACCAGCACAATTGGAACATGGGTAGTGTATACGACCACTATCTGAAGCATTGTGAAATGCAAAATCTATAAAGCTCTCCAAATTGTTTTGAAAATCGCTTGAGATACGATCGGTTTCATACATCCAACTTCTGTCCATTCTGTAAAAAGAATTCATATAAGTAATTTTGTCATAAACAATTCAATAGGATTGAACTTTAATATAAAATACATTTAAGTAAACGATAAAGGAAGAAAATAATCATGGTATCAACTACACATGTGAAAAAAACATACTAATGTGTTATTGAAAAAATGTAAAACCAACAAGAACTTAATGTGTTATCACATCAGAGCATGCCTCATCCCATAACCATATTAGTAGGGTACCCTCGTGGACAGCCCCACCCACCCCCGTGGACAACCCACCCACCCCCGTGGACACCCCCTACCCCCTAGACAGCCCAACCACCCCCGTGGACAGCCCACCCACCCCCCTCGACACCCCCTTCTCCCTATGGACAGCCCCCCACCCCCTTGGATAGCCCGCCCACCCCCCTGGACACCCCTACCCCCTATGGCCAGCCCACCCACCCCCCCTGGACAGCCCGCCCACCCCTCCTTGACAGCCCGGCCACCCCCGTGGACAGCCCGTCCACCCTTGTGGACAGCCCGCCCACCCCCGTACCCCCCTGGACACCCCGTACCCCCTCGGGATAGCCCCGCCCACCCTCCCAAATAGCCCACACCCCCCTCCCCTGCAACCCCACCACCACCACCTAGACATACCAACCCCCCTGGACACCCCCACACACCCCTCCCCCACCAGGACACCCCACCCAGACCCCCAGGACAGCCCACACCCCCTGGACAGCCCCGCCCACCCCCGTGGACAGCCTTTCCCACCCCCGTGGACAGCCCCGCCCACCCCCGTGGACAACCCACCCACCCCCGTGGACGCCCCCTACCCCCTAGACAGCCCAACCACCCCCGTGGACAGCCCACCCACCCCCCTCGACACCCCCTTCTCCCTATGGACAGCCCCCCACCCCCTTGGATAGCCCGCCCACCCCCCTGGACACCCCTACCCCCTGTGGCCAGCCCACCCACCCCCCCTGGACAGCCCGCCCACCCCTCCTTGACAGCCCGACCACCCCCATGGACAGCCCGTCCACCCTTGTGGACAACCCGCCCACCCCCGTACCCCCTTGGACACCCTGTACCCCCCCTGGATAGCCCCGCCCACCCTCCCAAACAGCCCACACCCCCCTTCCCTGCAACCCCACCACCACCACCTAGACATACCACCCCACCTGGACACCCCACACACCCCTCCCCCACCAGGACACCCCACCCAGACCCCTAGGACAGCCCACACCCCCTGGACAGCCCCGCCCACCCCCCGTGGACACCCCCCTACCCCCTAGACAGCCCAACCACCCCCGTGGACAGCCCACCCACCCCCTCGACACCCCTTCTCCCTATGGACAGCCCCCACCCCCTTGGATAGCCCGCCCACCCCCCTGGACACCCCTACCCCCCGTGGACAGCCCACCCACCCCCCCTGGACAGCCCGCCCCACCCCTCCTTGACAGCCCGACCACCCCCGTGGACAGCCCGTCCACCCTTGTGGACAACCCGCCCACCCCCGTACCCCCCTGGACACCCCGTACCCCCCCTGGATAGCCCCCGCCCACCCTCCCAAATAGACCACACCCCCCTACCCTGCAACCCCACCACCACCACCTAGACATACCACCCCCCTGGACACCCCACACACCCCTCCCCCACCAGGACACCCCAGCCAGACCCCTAGGACAGCCCACACCCCCTAGACAGCCCCGCCCACCCCCGTGGACAGCCTTTCCCACCCCCGTGGACACCCCCGCCCACCCCCGTGGACAACCCACCCACCCCCGTGGACACCCCCTACCCCCAAAATCCATTATCCAAAACATATCAAATTGGTTTGAACACAATCCATAATTCCCACAATCCATTATCCAAAACATGTAAACGTTCACGATAGCCTCCCCCAACTCTGATTTACATGTTTTGAACACTCTCCTTCCAAACATAGAATACAAAAACATTAAAGAAGTCTTCACAAACACAAACAATATCCTATTTAGATATTAATTTCCATAATCAATTAAACCACCAACACCTGGAAAAAATCTATTCATTAAAACAACTACAACAATATGGTTGAGATCAAATTTTACCTATTCGTATGGGGGTGTACCAGTTGGGATGGGGGGTGCTGGTGTTCGGATTCGCGAGAGCAGTGGAGTCGGATGGGGTTCGCTAGAGCAGCGGAGCGAATAGATTAGGGCTCTGTCCGAATGGGGAGAGGAGACCGCGATCTGGAATTTGGGGGAAACCTTTGCCAACGGTTTATAAAAACCGTTGGAAAAGGCACACATTTCCCAACGGTTTCAGTGAACCGTTGGGAAATGTGTGAGTTTAGCACCCCTTTCCCAATGGTTCCAGTGAACCATTGGGAAAGGGTCCACATTTCCCAACGGTTCCAGTGAACCGTTGGGAAATGTGTGAGTTTAACACCCCTTTCCCAATGGTTCTAGTGAACAGTTGGGAAAGGGGTCCACCGAAATTCCCTTTGCCAACGGTTTTGTTAAACCGTTGGCAAAGGCTCACTATACCAACGGTTTAAGTAAACCGTTGGTATACTACCATTGGGAAAAGACCAAATTCTAGTAGTGTCACTTAAATTTGATGTTGAAAAACATTTCGACACTATGTACACTTCCCATTCATCTATAAACAAATTTACTTCTTTTAGGTACGTAGATTATCATAAATCTTGGTAGTAATGAGAAAATATAAAAAACACAAATCATTAAGAAATTTTAATTAACTTCCCAAATTACCTATTCAGGGGTACTAGTATTCTGATAGTTTATGTTATCTTTCATAAATTTGTAAGCATAATATCCAAAATTGTTGGCATTATCTTTCTTTAGACACTACAAAAACATTGACCAAAATAACTAATTTATTTTGAAATATGTTTTGATAATTAAATCCTTCTATATATGCCTTACTTCATTTCTATTTGAAGTAATACATAGACTTCTTATATTTATTCACTGACTTCATACCATGATTTAACCTATATTTATTAACCACCCCATCATAACAAAATTCATGTTAAAACATAGACTAAAACATACAATTCAAATTTTGTCTATAAAATGTTGATTGCAGTGCATTACAAATTCACAATACACATCATGTGTGGTCATTTTTATGGATATCCATGAACTGGATCCAAAAAATAAATATTTTGGGTATTCATATTGATTGCGATCAACATCCAGTGCTTCCTAAAAAAACAAAAAAAAATAAGTAATGAAAAAATTAAAAATATATTTTATATGATTAGATTTCAAAGTTTTAACTTTGTATTGTAGGCATAAAAAGAGTCTATAGTTTGTTATTTTCTTCTAAAACATCTCATTTATCACATATTTTTTCTTATCAATTTCTCTTGACTCTAATTTAATTTCTTCTATAAAAATGATATAGGGATTAATGAATCCAAATCATGATTCATAGGGTTTTCCCTTTATGTCATAATAATATAAAAACCTATAGAAAATATGAATAGTTAATAACTTTAATGAATATATTGGATCATTTTTTGGACAGATTTATTATAAAAATTTATCTTATATATGTATTCATAATTGAGACTCCCAGCCATTCAAACTTGAGAATCTTATTTACACTCTCGAGACCAACCACATCTGTAATGACAGTTTGAAATATTTATTCTTCATATGGAATGTAAGAAAAATATTTATATTTGAATGTGATCTCTGCATGAAGTTTTAATGATAATATATGTTGCAGTGGAACTAGCGGGGAGAAGGTACTCCCAGAAGGTCCTTTTGTTTTCTTGGTGGATTCACTAGATTGTCTTGATCTGACCTTCCGTTTCCCCATCACTTTATTCATCTATAATACCATACCTCACTTTAGACATTTTTTCATCAACTATTATAAGTTTTTCATTTGAAAAAATTTGTTAAATACATGCCTCATATATCTTTATAAGATTATATGACCATTCTACAAAAGTTCTAATAACATCATTGACCATTTAATATCAGAATCATCACGTGAACATGAAACTAAACATTCAGATCTTAAGCTACCTCAATACCAACTCACATGTGATATTTTGGGAGTTCTCTATTATGCAACATTTCTACTAGGATATTATACATTTTACCCCTCAAAATAAGGTGGTTCATGGGTGTTGATAGATAGAAATCAGATACAACTTTACCCTGAATAATTTTAGTAACATAAAGTTATTGAAAGTTGTTTGATTCACATTTAGGAGAGTAATGAAAAAATTGATTACCTTGGGCGAGGTATGAGGTTGAGGGGAATGACTTGCCTCAAATATAATGGGGTCATTTGGTTGTTCATGTGATGATCTTTGTTCCACCACTGGTTCGCTTTGACCCTTTCGTATATATTGGTTTTCCAAACCAGTCCGAATAATAATATCTTAAAAAGAATCTATTTACACCTGAAATCCTTTCATCATCTAATATGTATCTTCTTTTGGTTTTTTCTTCTTGAAATATTCTTGAGGATACACTCCAAAACCTACACCTCTAGAGCAACCATATTGTTTCACCCGCTTCAAAGTTACTGAAAGTGGTTTTTCTTCTGATACAGTCACTGTCAATTCTTATACCTAAACCTTATAAAAAACATATGAACATAAATAGATATTTTTATTTAATAATGTTATAAAGAATAAGAAATTTCTATTATGTTATACTTACACATGTTTCCCATACTTCTTTTGTGTTTTCTCCAACTAGTTTACCCTCCTTATTTACGTGAGCCTCCTTCCATAACACATGATGTGAGATGGAAGTGGATTCAAATTTTGATTCATAAATATACATATAAACAAAGGAACATATGTTATTTCATATCACATAAAACTTTTATTTTTGATTTAAAATACATACCAATTTCTTCTTTAGTGAAGCGTACCCCATCCTTATTCTTTCATAGGGGTACATTGGTTTTGATGCATGTTCTTTATTTTCAACACTCCTTTGATGCTTTATAAATTAAATTTTTTGAATCAAATTGATAAAATAAATAATGTCAAATAATATATTATTAACTACAATGTGCTTGAAATGATTTATTATCATGACAACTGATGAAATCATTCCATGTTTCCTACTTTATAATGTGTTCATAAGTAACCAGTGGGTAGGGATTTTCTTTCCCCTCAACATACCTAAGATGAAACTTGGTAAGAAGAGTCTGGAAGCCTCTATGGGATTTTCCAGCAGCCATTAAGACATATTTATTATGGAATTCCTCTAAAAAATGAAATATTCAAGGAATAATAAAAATTAAATCAATATTTTATTATATAATTTTTTGGTAAAATAGAGAAAGTATATCATAACATTACCTTTATATCTTCCCAAAGGGTTTCCTTCATTACAGGCTGGACATGACGCTTTGAATTGATATCAATCAGCACGTTCATCCTCATTATGACCACTAAAAAACTAATGAACATTGACTTATTGGGGTCAACAAGTTGGCCAAATTGATTCTAGCCAACCTCAAATTTTATACCCTTACTTCTTACCTTAATAGTTTTAGTCAACACTATGATGTTGTATCATTCTTGTTTTTTCATCAACATGCTATTGATCCCCTAATAATTCTATAGTTTCAGCATCAACCACCTGTTCTTCCCTGATATTGGTAACATAATCATGTGAAAAAGACATTATCTATATGAGTAGTCAAACATTTAATTTAGAATATATTAATACAGTAAAGAAAACATAATTTTATAAGGAAAAGAATAGTATTTTAAAAAACACTTTAACCTTCTTATTAAACTCTCTTTCTTTTTTTAAAGGTTGAAGGGATTTTTCTCCTCTATCAAGAATCCAAATCTCATATTTGTTGTCCCCTCTAACATAAAATTCATTGTATACACTGTGACCTCCATGAATTTATTGTGATTTTCCAATAAAAGGTTCATACTTGATTTAATTTTCATCTAACCCTATAGTTTTTTAATCACCATTAAGTCAATCATGTAACGAACCAAAGTTTCATTAATGGAAATCCCTCTTGATCTAATTAAATGTCTCTTTATGTTTATATAAAATGTCAACTTCTTTGGTTTTATGTTAAGAATTTTGACCGTTGCTAATATAGCCATTGAACAGTGATCACATGATTAGTATAAATATAGGGCTTTAACAAATCCAATTTACTCAGACAAAAGAAGCGATGGACTCATTCAGTAGAATTTCTCCATATGAAGCCCATTTGTCGGAGCTCGGAAAAGAGGTGGCATCCTTGGGATTCGCTCTTGACCAAGCCCAAGCTGAGCTTCATCATGTCAAGCTCTAACGGGACCGTCTATAGGAGAAGTGGAAGTTGATAGAAATTACCACTCGAGCGATGTTATCCGAGCCACCCTAAGAGTCTTTCACCATCTCATACCTTACCCTTAGGTCTTATGCGATTGTTTTAAGGGGTTATGTAACGAATCTATAGTATTATGTTCATGTACATTATTTTTTGTATATAATAATGTATATATTTTCTTGTCATTATTGATACATTGTAAATAGTTTTTAAAGTACAGATAGTGTTTTTAATTATTATTTAATTAAGAAATCTATTTTATTAAATTAATGGATTTTTGAATTAAATAATATTTTAATAAAATATTATTATTATTAAATTAATATAAATGATCTTATAATTTTATGAATGCAATTATAATTTTTATTAAGGTTTGAAAGCCATTTCTGTCAAAACCTGTGAAATTTTGATAAATGTCAGTTTTTATTTTAAAAGTGAAAATTAACATATTTAGAAAATTATTTAGATGAAATAAATTATATTTCTGGAATCAGGATATCGAAATTATCCAACAGTGAATTTTTCATAATTTTCTGAGACAGTCAAATTTTTGGGTAAAAATTAAATGTCGTTTAAATATATAATGTGTTTTATGACATCATAATGACCCAATAGTGATGTAATAAAATACTATAATCTTTATGTTCGGACAATATATGTTTTACCATTAAAATAATGTGATTTTGAGTTTGTTTGACTTACTTTTCAAAGCATTAATGGACCCCTCAAGACTTATTAAACACCTTGTCTTTTTAAATTGTTTTTCATGGGAGTGTGACTCACCTCCACATAAGAAACCCTATTATTTTAAGAATTTGGGACTTTTTCATTATAAAAAATATTATTTTATTCTTCCCTTTTCCAAAAAACATGGGAAAAAACCATGGGATGGTTTGTGGTTTGGATTAATTTAATGTAAGGGGTCCCAAACCTAAATAATAAAGAATTCCTTCACCTTCCCAATATAAACCCACCCAAGATCTCACTTACTCCTCACTAAAAGCATTTGGAGTTCGTCCAACATCTACCCTACTCTTTCTAGAATCCTCCCAAGGTTCCCCAAGCTCCCAAGAAGCCTCTCACAAGCCTCTCTCTAGCCTTTGGAAGCACACTTCCAAGTAAGAGTTTTTTCTTCCTTTCTCATTTTGTCCAATTTTCTTTAAGTTGTTTTGCCCATTTAATTTCAATTATGAATGTTAGGGTATGGTTTTTCACCTACCTCATACTGCCCTATTTATGTTTGAATTATGGGAGACCCCTTTCTCTCTCATTAAATGCCTCCCATGTACACCCGTTACTATGCCGAAATTCTGAAAGGAACTTCTCTCTCCTCATTTACATTCAAGCAATACTTTTGTATCATGAATATAAATTCCATTACAATTGTTGGGACATGTATATATATGACATCCTTACTGTCCATTACATGTAAATATGATTAGGAACCCCTTTATCTCTCATCAACCGTTTTTATGAATTCTTATGTCACATCGTTACGCTGCCGAAATCACACCGATTTTCTAAGCCAATGCCATTGTGTAGTGAATATCATGCCCATTTCTCCATAAAGGGTGTTCACCTTTATGCACATTTACTTATTGATTATAAAGTTTCATGTATTAATTCTATATTCCTTTATCATGGAATAAATGATTATGTTTTATGAATCCATGTTTTATGATCCATGTTGCACACTTATGCATGAAATGAAATGTTTAGGAAGGGTGCACCCTTATAGCGCTCCAATGCACTGGGTAAAGTATATTATCATGAACTTCATGTGAAATGAGTGTTGAATCATGCTAATTCAAGTGCAATGAGGGTTTACTCGTGCTTCATGTGAAATGAGGATTTACTCATGCTCCATGTGCAATGAGTCTTGGCTCATACTAATTCCATGTTATGTGTTGTTGCCACATTTCCATGTTATGATTATCATGATTTATCATGCCTTTATGTTCATATTTCTCTTGTGATCTATTGATATGCCTAATTTATAACATGTATTTTACTCCTCATGTTATTCCACGTGTATTCCTTTACTGGGATTTATTGCTCACCCTTTTCTTATGCATGTCCTCAGGTTATCCCATGCAATGCTAAGTACGAGGGAATGTAGTGGTCATGTAAAGGAAGTTTTCAATAAAGATGTTGTATTTCATGTTTTAAGTTTTTATGTAATGATCCTAATCCCCAAAGACACTAAACCTCTCGATCTTATTTGTTGTATCAAGTGAAGTTTTATGTAATAAATCATGTTTAAGTTGTAATAAAAAGCAGGGTTGTCATAGTTGGTATCAGAGGATAGGTTTAGTTATTTTTGGGATTAGGATTAGAAAACCCTAGTAAAGCCTTAGAGATAAGACTCAGTATAATAAAAACATCCCTAAGTTTTTGTGAGTATTGAGTAAGTGGGTTATCAAGAAAATACATCCCTGTCTGGATACGAGCAGGTAGAGGCGACTCTGGAGGAGATGTATCCTAGGGGTAAAACCCAAAAACACCACTTTGAGCTAGACTCAAACGGAAACTGGTGCATGAAAACAGGCCTTGATGAACTCTTGGTTATGACACTCCTGGGGGATATGTTTTGATAAATTCACAAGCTTAGTATGAACCCTTATTAAGGGAATTAAAAAAATGACCCTAAGAATATATGTTAGAAGGTAGATCATGAAAAGACTAGATTGAAGCCTATAGACTCACGAGTTAAGGAAATAAAAGTTTATTTATAAGTCATAACTTTTTTCTTTGGATTACCCTTTATGTGTTACCCCTAACTTTCCTTTTATTCCAGCCAATGGCCGGTAATAGGAGGACTCAGGCTAACAACCGTTGTGAAGATCAGTGTGATGACTGTACTAATGAGATGCCCAATCCAATGGGAGTGGGAATCACAAAATTTTTCACACTTCTCTCTCAACTAACTCAATTTTTGAATAGAAACATGGGTCAAGAGGAACATTCAACCCCCCCCCCCCTAAGAAAGAAAAAGTCTCTATCAAGAGTTTCATGAGACAAAGGCCTCCTACTTTTAGTGGATCATCCGATCCCACGATCGCTGAACAATGGATCAACTCCATTGAAAAGATATTCTCTATCCTTCAATGTTCTGAACAAGAGAAGGTTATCCTGGAGTATTATTGTATGGAGGGTGAAGCTTATCAATGGTGGACGTTGATAAAAAATATGAAGCATGAGGAGGAGATCGAGGTGTTGGAATGGAAGGATTTCTGGAAGATGTTTTTCAATAAATATTTTCCGCACACCCTCCAACTTAATATGGAAAGGGACTTTCTTTCCCTCAAGAAAAAAGATGAATAATCTGTTGGAGCATACGAGGAAAACTTCACAAGGCTTGCACGATACGCTTCCGGCTTTGTCATTACCCCAGAATGCAAAGTTGACCGCTTCTTTGGTGGGTTAAAGCCTAGCCTGCGGAAAGCATTGACGATCCGTGACTTAGACAACTATAAAGAAATTGTCCGGTGTTACCTCAAGGTCGAAATGGAGATCGGGGAATCACAGGGGTATCATGGGGACAAGAAGCATAAGGTGGACTTCAATGCTAGCGGTCCGATGGATAAATCCAATGGTGCTAAGAAGATCCAGCAATCCACTTTCCAAAAGTGCAGAAAGAAGCACTCTGGAAATTGTCTCAAGGGGACAAGGAAATGCTTTAGGTGTAAAAGAGAAGGGAACCTAGTTGTTAACTGTTGGAAAGAAAGGCCCACGGCTGCGACAGAGGAGAGGAATGATCTGTTCGAACCTCAACGCATTGTTCAATGCTACAAATGAAAAGAACATGGGCATTTTGAAAATCAGTGCCCTAATCCAAGGGTTTTTGGAGGCAACCAACAACCTCCAAGGCAACAAGGAAGAGCTTTTTCCATCACTTCTGCCGAAGTGAACCCCTACAATGAAGTGGTGACAGGTACGCTAGTTATTCATTCAAGAATAGCGAACGTACTTTTTGATTCAGGTTCTACACATTCTTTTATATCTCAAAAATTTAGTAGAACAATCCTATCACCACCATAAATCATGGAAGTGAAGATGTCGGTGTGAGGAAATCATTACATCCCATGAATATAAGTCCTCACCTGTTTTAATCTGTGGATTGAATTTCCTGGAGAACCTCGTCATACTCCCTTTGGTGGAATTTGATGCAATTCTTAGCATGGATTGTCTTTCCTTATATAGAGCTAACATAAATTGTCGGGAGAGGGAAATCACTCTCCATATGGAGAATCGACCCCCGATTATTTACAAGTGTAAGGAGGAAGATGAATCTCCTTTAGCTCCATCATCTCAATCATGGATATTACTGCCCTATGAGCATGCGTATCTGGCTTAGATGATTGAGTCCAAGGAAGAAACCATCCTTGAAGAAATGCCTATTGTGAGGGAATTCGTGGAAGTATTTCCCGCGAAACTGCCTGGACTTCCTCCTAGAAGAGATGTTGAATTCTCAATTGAACTTATACCCGGGGCATTACCAATATCCAAGACTCCATATAGAATGGCTTTCGTGGAGCTTGAAGAGCTGAAGAAACAACTACAGAAGAATCTGGATAAGGGGTTTATACGCCCAAGTGCTTTACCATGGGGTGCACCAGTCCTCTTCATCAAGAAGAAGGATGGGTCAATGCGCCTTTGCATCGATTATCGTGAACTTAACAAAATCACGATAAAGAACAAGTATCCTCTTCCACGAATTGATGACTTGTTCGATCAGCTGTGTGGAGCACAATACTTCTCCAAGGTGGACTTGCAGTCGGGATATTATCAAGTAAGGGTGAAGAAGGAAGATATCCCCAAGACTGCTTTTTGCACAAGATACGGGCACTATGAATTCATAATAATACCTTTCGGACTCACTAATTCTCCATCAATATTCATGGACTTAATGAATAGAGTCTTTAGAGATTACCTCGACAAATTTGTGGTAGTCTTTATAGATGATATTCTAATATACTCCAAAACCAAGGAGGATCATGAGGAGCATTTAAGAACTGTACTAGAGACTTTGTGCAAGGAGAAGCTCTATGAAAAGTACAAAAAGTGTGAGTTCTGGTTGAAGGAGGTCTCATTCTTGGGTCATATCATCACAAGCAATGAGATATCTGTGGATCCCTCCAAAATAGATGCAATTGAGGGATGGCCGATGCCAACATCGGTAACTAATATCCATAACTTCTTGGGGTTAGCTTGATATTATCGAAGATTTGTGAGGAATTTCTCACGATTTTCCAACCCTCTTACCAAGCTAACTCGAAAGGGAGTAAAGTTTTCTTGGAGTGATGAATGTGAATAAAGCTTTAAGGAGTTGAAAAGGAGGCTTATCACTGCGCCCGTGCTCACTTTACCCACAAGTGGGGAACTTTTTGTGGTATTCAGTGATGCTTCGAAGAAGGGATTAGGTTGTCTGCTGATGCAGAATGATAAAGTGATATCCTATGCCTCAAGGCAGTTGAAAATCCATGAGTGAAACTATCCAACGCATGATCTGGGGTTGGCAGCGGTGATCTTTGCCTTGAAAATCTGGCGTCATTATCTCTATGGGGAGAAATGTGAGATATATACTGACCACAAGAGTCTTAAATATATATTCGCATAGAAAGAGCTTAATATGTTCCAGAGAAGATGGATAGAGCTCATCAAGGATTATGACTGTTCAATATATTACCACCCTGGGAAAGCGAACAAGGTGGCAGATGCCCTAAGTAAAAAGGACCCAGCGATTCTATCAATGATGAGAATTGAGAAGGATCCAATCTTCTTAGACTTGATGAAGATGGACATGGGAATCATAAAGAAGGGAACATCATAAATCCTTTCACAAATGATTGCTCAACTGTCTCTTTTGGAAATGTTAAAGGATGATCAAAAGGATGATGTGGTAATTCAAGAAAAGGTGGAAGCTATCGAAAAAGGGAAATCCTTGGAGTTTAATGTTAATGAAGAAGGAATTGTGCGGTTTGGGAAAAGAATATGTGTTCCATCAAGTCCGGAACTGAAGAAGGAACTTTTGGATGATGCACATAGTTCAAATTTCTCTATTCACTTAGGGAGAACAAATATGTATAGAGATCTCATAGAAAACTTTTGGTGGGATAATATGAAAAAGAAGATCGCTGAATATACATCAAAGTGCTTGGTGTGCCAGCAAGTGAAGGAAGAGAGGCAGAAATCTAAGGGGATGATGCAACTATTGCCCATACTAGAATAGAAATGGGAGAACATCACCATGGACTTTGTCACCAGACTTCTGAGGGCATCCAAAGGAAGCAATGCAATCTGGGTTGTTGTGGATCATCTTACAAAGACTGCACACTTCATTTCTATTTGGGAGGATTTATCATTAGATTAACTGGCACATATATATATCAGGGAAGTGGTAAGGTTGCATGGAGTACCACTATCTATTGTGTCTGACCGAGATCCAAGATTCACCTCTAAGTTTTGGAAGAGTCTTCAACATGCTATGAATACTGAACTAAACTTTAGTACGACTTATCATCCTCAAACTGATGGCCAATCTGAGCAAACTATCCAAACACTTGAGGAAATGTTGAGAGGATGCTCAATAGACTTTAAAGGAGGATGGGATTAACATCTTCCTCTGGTTGATTTCTCTTATAATAACAGTTTCCACTCGAGCATCCAAATGGCACCATATGAAGCCCTGTATGGGAAAAGGTGCAGAACACCAGCATGTTGGGATGAGGTTGGTGAACGTAAGCTGCTTGGACCAAAAATGGTCGAAGAAATGGTGGAGAAGGTGAAAACCATTCAGAAGCATATCATGGCATCCCAGAGTCTACAGAAGAGTTATGTAGATAATCGTAGATGAGACCTTGCGTTTAAAGTTGGAGACATGGTTTTTCTACGCATATCTCCGTGGAAGAAGGTCATGAGGTTTGGAAAGAAAGGGAAGTTAAGTCCAAGGTACATTGGCCCCTTCGATATTCTTGATCATGTCCAGGCTGTGGCCTATCGACTAGCACTTTAACCTACCATGGCCAAAGTACATGATGTCTTTCATGTATCCCTCTTAAGGAAGTACATACCGGACCCTTTACATGTACTCTCTTCTGAGGTGGTACAATTAGAGGATGATCTTTCTTATGAGTAGAAACCAATGAAGATCTTAGATTATAGAGAAAAAGTTCTACAAAATAAGACAATTCCCCTCGTCAAGGTGTTGTGGAGAAACCACAAGTTTGAATAAGCGACTTGGGAATCGGAGGAAATGATTAAGCTGAGTTACCCACATCTGTTTTAGTGTGGGAAAAGGAAAATTTCGAGGGCGAAATTTCTTAAGGGGGGAATATTGTAATGACCCAAAGTTTAATTAATGGAAATCCCTATTGATCTAATTAAATGTCTCTTTATGTTTATATAAAATGTCAACTTCTTTGGTTTTATGTTAAGAATTTTGACCGTTGCTAATATAGTTGTTGAATAGTGATCACATGATTAGTATAAATATAGGGCTTTAACAAATCCAATTTACTCAGACAAAAGAAGCGATGGCCTCATCCAGTAGAATTGCTCCATACGAAGCCCATTTGTCAGAGCTTGGAAAAGAGGTGGCATCCTTGGGCTTCACTCTTGACCAAACCCAATCTGAGCTTCATCATGTCAAGCTCGAACGGGACCGTCTATGGGAGAATTGGAAGTTGATAGAAATTAACACTTGAGCGATGTTATCCGAGCCACCCCAAGAGTCTGTCACCATCGCACACCTTACCCTTAGGTCTTATGCGGCTGTTTTAAGGGGTTATGTAACGAATCGATAGTACCATGTTCATGTACATTATTTTTTGTATATAATAATGTATATACTTTCTTGTCATTATTGATACATTGTAAATAGTTTTTAAAGTACAAATACTGTTTTTAATTATTATTTAATTAAGAAATCTATTTTATTAAATTAATGGATTTTTGAATTAAATAATATTTTAATAAAATATTATTATTATTAAATTAATATAAATGATCTTATAATTTTATGAATGCAATAATAATTTTTATTAAGGTTTGAAAGCCATTTCTGTCAAAACCCGTGAAATTTCAATAAATATCGGTTTTTATTTTAAAAGTGAAAATTAACATATTTAGAAAATTATTTAGATGAAATAAATGTTATTTATGGAATCAGGACGTCGAAATTATCCAACGGTTAATTTTTCATAATTTTCTGAGACAGTCAAATTTTTGGGTAAAAATTAAATGCCGTTTAAATATATAATGTGTTTTATAACATCATAATGACCCAATAGTGATGTAATAAAATACTATAATATTTATGTTCGGCCAATATATGTTTTACCATTAAAATAATGTGATTTTGGGTTTGTTTGACTTACTTTTCAAAGCATTAATGGACCCCTCAAGACTTATTAAACACCTTGTCTTTTTGAATTGTTTTCCATGGGAGTGTGACTCACCTCCACATAAGCAACCCTATTATTTTAAGAAGTTTGGACATTGGCCTTATAAAATATTATTTTAATATTTCCTTTTCCAAAAACCATGGGCAAAAACCATGGGATGGTTTGTGGTTTGGATTATTTAATGTAAGGGGTCCCAAACCTAAATAATAAATAATTCCCTCACCTTTCATATATAAACCCACCCAAGCTCTCACTTCCCCCTCACTAAAAGCATTTGGAGTTCGTCCAAACTCTTCCCTACTCTCTCTATAATACTCACAAGGTTCCCCAATCTCCCAATAATCCTCTCACAAGCCTCTCTCTAGCCTTTGGAAGCACACTTCCAAGTAAGGATTTTTTCTTCCTTTCTCATTTTTTTCCAATTTTCTTTAAGTTGTTTTGCCCATTTAATTTCAATTATGAATGTTAGGGTATGGTTTTTTACCTCCATAATACTGCCCTCTTTATGTTTGAATTATGGAAGACCCCTTTCTCTCTCATTAAATTCCTCTCATGTACACCCGTTACTATGCCGAAATTCCGAAAGGAACTTCTCTCTCCTCATTTACATTCAAGCAATACTTTTGTATCATGAATCTAAATTCCATTACAATTGTTAGGACATGTATCTATAGGACCTACTTACTTTCCATTACATGTAAATATGACGAGGAACCCCTTTATCTCTCATCAACCATTTTTATGAATTCTTATGTCACGCCGTTACGCTGCCGAAATCGCACCGATTTTCTAAGCCAATGCCATTGTGTAGTGAATACCATGCCCATTTATCCATCAAGGTTGTTCACCTTTATGCACATTTAATTATTTATTATAAAGTTTCATGTATTAATTCCACATTACTTTATCATGGAATAAATTATTATGTTTTATGAATCCATGTTTTATGATCCATGTGACACACTTATGCATGAAATGAAATGTTTAAGAAGGGTGCACCCTTATAGCGCTCCAATGCATTGGGTAAAGTATAGTATCATGATACGTCATGTGAAATGAGTGTTGACTCATGATAATTCAAGTGCAAAGAGGGTTTACTCATGCTTCATGTGCAATGAGGATTTACTCATGCTCCATGTGCAATGAGTTTTGGCTCATTAATTCCATGTTAAGTGTTGTTGCCACATTTTCATGTTATGATTATCATGTTTTATCATGCCTTTATGTTCATGTTTCTCTTGTGCTCTATTGATATGCCTAATGTCTAACATGTATTTTACTCCTCATGTTATTCCATGTGTATTCCCTTACCGGGCTTTATAGCTCACCCTTTTCTTATGCATGTCCTTAGGTTATCCCATTCAATGCTAAGTACGAGGGAATGTAATGGTCATGTAAATAAAGTTTTCAATAAAGATGTTGTATTTCATGTTTTAAGTTTTTATGTAATGATCCTAAGACCCAAAGACACTAAAATTCTCTATCTTCTTTGTTTTATCAAGTGAAGTTTTATGTAATAAATCATGTTTAAGTTGTAATAAAAATCAGGGTTGTCATAAATCAACCAATTCTTGTTTACTTGATCTAAGACATAAAATACTTGTACTTATTATGATGAAATTATGAATAACTCATCCTTTTCCCCATCTATAATGAAATTCACCTTCACGAAGCCCATTTCATCAACTTTCACTGCACTCCTATTGTCAACCCATTTGAAATGGAAAATCAACATTTGAAATGTTATATAATCCAACTCGTATATCTGTTTAATAATGATGAAATATGAAATATTATCATAAATTAGATTTTTATCCTTAGAACCAGATATGTGCATCTCTTTCTCCACAATCATAACTCCACTATTTTTCATCGAACTATAGTCATCATGTTCTTTTGTATAGAATTTATAACTATTGATTACAAAACCAGTGCAAGATATAAAATTTTCATTTGGTCCCTTGGCTATCCATCAAAGTAATTTGACAATTGAATTTGGATTTTTAGATAACTCCTTATAAATATGATATAGGAACTGTATTATAAATTGTTGATTATGTATATTTGATATCCATCCTTCATTCCTTAATGGATTAAAATCTCTATGAATTGCTTTGTGGGATTAAACGTATGGATCAACATCTTCACTATTATGTAAAATGTAAAGGTGATATTTCTCTTGATCTATAATGGTAATTGTAACAACATATTTTCTAGAAATCCATTTTCCCATAAGGTGTCTATTGTGATGAGATTTTGGTGACCAATTTTATCAACATCTGATAGGTAATCAGTACAGAATTCAACAAATTCTTTAATAATATATCATTTTGTAGTACAACCTTCTGGCTGACTTTAATTCTTGACATGCCCTTTCAAAATCTTTATATATCGTTTAATGGAGTACATCCATCTTTAATGGATATAACCATATAGTTGAACCTCTCTAACCAAGTGAATCATTAGGTGGAACATTATATCAAAGAATTATGGTGGTAATAACATCTATAATTCACAAAATATGACTGAAACCACCTTATTTATGATTGGAAGCTTCACTAGGTCTATAAATTTATTATATATGGATTTTAAAAAGAAGAAGAGTTTGGTTAATGTATGTTGTAGATTTTTAGAAAGAATGAAATGTAAAGCGATAGACATCAAGTCTTACATCAAAACATGGAAGTCGTGTGATTTTAGTCCTTGTAAATTAAAATTAGTCATTGGCATGACATTCTTGATATTTGATTAACACCCCTCTGAAAATTTTATAACATTAAGGAAAATAAAAAAGTGAAAATTTTCCTATCTGGATAGAGTGTAAGCTACTAGAGGAAGAAAAGTCCTCCCTCTAACCTTCACTGGTGCCAACTCTTCCCTTATCCCCATGTCAATCATGTCCAACTTGGACTTGATTCCATATTTTGTTTTTCTAGGAACATTTAGTAATGTTCCAATAACACTTTGAAATATATTTTCTTCTACATGCATGACATAAAAAATGTCTGATGTACAAACAATTCCAATATCTTAATTTGATGAAAATTGATCACTTTTTCCAACCTGATTTTATAATGTTTTTTTAAAATGGCTTACCAAAAACAATTTCAATATCTTTTACTTTATCAAATAGTTGATCACCTATTAGTGGAGATGGTGTTGTACCTTGTTTGGTATTCCCATTCAATGTTATCATCCAGGATTGGTATTTATGTCATTGAGGTAAAAATTTCCTATTTCTTTAAAACATAGTCTTTGAGGAATGTTTCAACTAAATTGAGTGTGTGCATTCTTTACAAATGGGACACCCCAACATTCCTTTAATGCTATAGCCTGAAAAATTTCCATATGCAGGAAAGTCATTTATCATCCCATATAACATGACCCTAAATGTGAATTATTCACTCCTATGAGCATCACAAATTGTAACACCTATATCCCACATCAATTTCAGATTTTTGATCAATGGATCCAAATAGAAATCAATATAATTACTAGGTTGTTTTGGTCAAGATATAGTAGAGACAACATAATGTATTTACACTTCATGCATAACCATGCCGACAAGTTATAATTTACCAACACGATGGGCCATATACTGTGAGTAATACTCTATAAACCAAAAGGATTTATTCTATCTATAGATAATGTAAGAAAAAATTTTCTTGGATCATTTCTAAATCCAAGATACTCATAATAATCAATTTTCTTCTATTGAGGAGAGTCTGCTAGATAACATAGTTTCCCATCTTTAATTTTTGTATTTGTATGCCATGTCAATTGTCTTGCAGTTTCCTAACATCCATACAGTCTTCTAAATCATATAATGATAGTAAATTACCATAAAAACTTCAAAGGACTTGATTTATCTTTCTTATATCAATCTACGCTACACTTGGGGCATTTTATGATTGATTCATGGTCCTTGGGAAACAATATGAAATCATTTGGACAAGCATGTATTTTTTAGAGATCATGACCATTGAACGTAGCATTCATTTAGCATCACATGTTTGACAAGAAATTTCATTTTATTCTAGTATCATATCATTTAGGAGACCAAGTAGTTCTGTAAAGATGGTGTTGCTCCATCCGCTACTATCTTTCAAATTATATAACTTCAATACAACTAAAAAAATTGTATATTTAGTACAATGGTATACAATAGTATCTTAGCATAGCTATTTAACTTCTCAAACAAATTTGGAAAATCATGAAGGTCATCTTCAATCATCATTTTCATTTCTTCCATATGATCTCCATCATCATTTACACTAGTATTCATATCAAATGATCTATAAACCACAATATCATCTCAATCAGTATAAACGTTCAGTTTTTCCTCATGCTTAGTCCAACATTTATACCTCTAACCTATTTTGTGACAAATAAAATGTTTTTTCAACTCTTCCAGACTAATTTTTCTTGAATAACAACAACATAAACACAAACAAATAATTTGAGAAGGGTCTTATACACGCTCTATTATAAACTTGATGAACTCTTTTAACTCTATATTCATGCTATTTTTTCATACGATTAACATGCATCAATTTTCAATTAATATCCATACTATTATGTTCATAAAATATTAATTTTGTATGAAAAATAAATAAATACACATAATATATTCATAATAGAAGGAGAAAGTTATAGATAATTCTAATAAGGGGAACCCAACATTTGATTATTTCAAATAATTTCAGTATTCTTTGAAGAAATCTGGTAATTAAATTTAATAAAATAATTACTCCACCAGTGGTTGGTTTTATCCTATAAATTCACCTAAAATTATCATTAGTACTCGATATAGGATGAATACTACTCAAATTAGTTCAAGAAACATAAGTTCATGTACATAAGATATGGGGGATGAGTCTCAAGAAACAAAATGCAATAATAACTATTTAGGAGATGAAGGCGATGAGGATGGTAGTTGTATCCTTAAATATAAATGTCACGGGTTGGGAGTTGGTGAAGCATCGAACAACACTTCTTAGTTTGTTACCTAAAGATGAAAAAAGTGGAAACAATAGTTTGATCCCTACAAGGGGATCCTTGATTGATGTGACTGTGAGAAGTCTCAACTGAATGGTCTTACACACACTCATGTTGAGATAGACATTGCAGTTTCAACATTCAAAACAAGCCTTCAATTACCCCATGAAAAGGAAAAGGAATTTGGTTTGAGGATTTAATTTTATAAGTGCTTAGATTCCCATGAAAAAATGGTGGTAATTCTAGGATGATTTTTTCAACCTTGTTAGGTGGAAGTATAACTAGTGGGAGGAGTTAATGTTTATTCATTTCTTCACTTGATATGTGGTGGGACAGGTGATGTTTCATTAATAGTATGAGTGGATATTTAAAAGAGTGATAAAGTTTAGGTGACAATAACTTGTTCAGGGTTTTCTTTGTGTTTTTCTAGATGATTTCACTGGGATTCCTCCAGAGAGGGAGGTAGAGTTTATGATTGACCCGGTGCCAGAGACATAGTCAATATAGATACCTTCTTATCTTATAACACCAGAAGAGCTGAAAGAGATCAAAATACAATTGGAAAATCTAGTGAAAAAAGGTTTTGTTCACCCTAGTGTTTTGCCTTGGGAAGTCCTAGTGCTCTTTTCTAAGAAGGCAGATGGTTCACTTCGATTGTTCATGGACTGTCGAAAGTTGAATCGAGTAACAATTAATAACAAGTATCATTTGATTCATGTGGATGATTTTTTTGATTATTTAAAGTGGGGAAAGTGGTTTTTGAAGATTGATCTTTGGTCAGGTTATCATCATCTTAGAGTTCATGAGTGTAATATACCAAATATGGATTTCATGATAAGGCATGACCATTACAAATATCTTGCGATGCTGTTTGGTCTGACTAATGCTCCTATAGTTTTTATGGATTTGATAAATCAGATATTCCATCAGTATCTTGACATTATTGTGGTAGTGTTCATATATGAAATTATGGTTTATTCAAGATCTTAACATGATTTTTTAGGGAGAGTGGGATCCAAGGTCTGGTTGTATAAGACCTTCTTTCCCAAATCTTAGGAGTTTGTTGGCTGCTGTTGAAGTTGATCCTGATGAAGTTTCTTCTATTATTGATCTTACCGCTATTGTTTAGGGCTTTCTTGATGTTTTTATAGATGATTTATCTGGGATTACACCAGATATAGAGGTAGATTTTATGATTTACCTAGTTTTAGGGATGCAACTAATACTGATTCCTTCTTATTGTATAACACTAGCAAAGTTTAAAGATCTCAAGATTCAGTTAGATGATCTGGTGGAAAAGGATTTTTTTCACCCTAGTGTTTATCCTTGTGATAGAGATAATATTTTTATTATTTTTTATATGTATTTAAATTATTTAATCCCTTCCAATTAATTAATGTTAGATTATTTTCATCATTTTAGTATTTTTGGTGAATTTTGGGCTTAAATGTAGAAATTTGTTAATTCTAGAAATTTATCAGTTTTCTATTGCTTTTGTATTTTAGGAATATATTTTAGAATTTTGATTCAAATCGAGTGATTCATTTTTTTAGGATTCATTTTTTCATGGGATTCAATTTTTTATTCTGTACTAATAACCAATTTCAAATCCACTAGCCCAGAAAAATTAACGAATTGGAGAATTTTTTTTGGCCAACATAATGGACCCTACCTAATTTAATGAGGCATAACTCACACTAGAGAAATAAAAATGAATTTATTCTAGCTATAATAGAAATAATACTTTGTGAATCATTTCCACATTAAATTTCATGAATAAATTCTATCTTTAAGGCATCCATTTAATGCAACAAAGTGGAGGGAGTTGAGAAGTATGCTAAAAAATGATTTCTTCAGTAATTTGGGTATAATTTTTTTTCACTTGTCCAAAGAAACTGATATTTGGAGTGAGAATGAATAAGAGAGATATGAAAATCTTTTATGAAGACATATTTATTATATTAGGCAATTTATTATGTAAAATAAACTCAAACTTTCTAAGTAATGAATCCATAGGGAAAATTTTCCACCCTTCAAGCCTATAAATATGAGTGTTTACTTCCATTCAAATGTGTTGAAAGAGGAAAAGGAGGGGCTATGATAAAGTATTTAAATATTGAAGTGTTATGAATTTTATATTTCCTCTTTTCTTAGTTTCATAATGCTCTCTTGTTCCCCTTTTAACCCTCTTACCCTTCACATAGAGGGTTAAAACCTTTGAGTGACCGGGGAATGAAGAGTTTCACTTTTTTAATGTCAAAGTCTTGCGCTTTAATTTGAAAATATATTTTTTCTATTGAATGATTTATATTTTAAGTGGTAAAAAATTCTATTAATTATATTTTATTTTGGGTTTTGGTTTCATTCATTGTTTATAACTTTGGTTGAAGAACTTTAAACTCCCTCCGCCTAGTGCAGTTTGTCTCGATCGCACAGATTGTGTTAGGTGGTGAGTGTCTAGAGATCATTGGAACATGTGTAGAATAAGTTAACTTTTTCTAGATTTATAAGTAGAAAAATTCTTGATCTGTACTTGACTTATTTATTTGGGAATGGTTTATGAATTTTCATTCACATAGGAGTGGTTTCCATTGCTTCCTTCAACCAAGGGTGATTGATAACTTGATCGAGGAGTCTTTCAATTTCTATTAAATAGGAAGAGAGGGGGAATGTTCTTTACGACTATGATGAAATTTAAAAAGGTGATCCTACCCTAAACCATCACTTTCTTCATCCACTTGTGATTAAAATTTACTTTTAATTATCTTTTTTATTTTTAAACTCAAATAATTTCAAAAACAACCTCTACCTATTTCTTAGATTTAAGTGAAAAACGTGATTGTTGTGCACTTCTCTCTATAGAAACCCCAGTTCAACCACTTTACTATATTTTAACTTAAGAAATATTTGTTTTTATTACACCCCATGATAGGGACGTGTCAAAACTTGGCATCCTTGCTGAGTAGGTGGTGACAAATTTTTTTTTTCTTCTTTCACCTTATTTTCTTCTTTTCTATTCAAAATTGCATTACGAGAACCTAAAACACTAAAAATTTCCCCTTAGATACTGAAATTGAAATAACCTTGTTTAATAAACTTAGAAACCTTAATTTTAAATCTAAATTTTACGAATTTTCTCTTGTAGACTCGAGTGAAACTTCAAGTGTTCACTTCGATCCTTTCATCATGGTGGGAAACTAAAACTAAACCCTTAGAGACCTATGTGCATCATGATTCCTTAATCAAAATAATCAAATTTCCATGATATACTTACAAAAAATGATTTTGAGATGAAACCTAACATGACCCCATTACATACAAAGTTTCATGGCTTGGTGGGTGAATATCTAGACAAACATATTAAAGATTTCACAGATGTCCGCACTAATTTTAGACCCCATGGAGTAGATGAGGAGAAGTTAAAGTGGAAGGAATTATCATTTTCATTTGAAGAAGCTACCAAATAATGGTTTTATGGTCTACAACCATGATATATGCATGATTGTAATGCCTTAGTGAGATTCTTCATGTAAATATTCTTCCCTACCTTTAAAAGCATAACCATCAGAAAGGAAATATATGCCATCAGACAGTCATATGGAAAAACCCTTTACGAGTACTGGGAAATATTTAAAAAGATATGTGCCAACTTCCCATATCAATAAACATAGGAGAATCAATTTATTGTATTATTTTACCAAGTATTATTGGACAATTATAGAAACCTTTTAAATGCATCATCTAGAGGTGCATTGATTGACAAGTCACCAGAAGAACCCAATGGGTCTGATTGAGAAGATTTCCCAGAAATCACAACAGTTTGGTACAAAAGTTAATAGCATAATAGGTATTCATGAGGTATGAACTTCTCATCCATCACCTTTACTAGAAACTAGGATTGAAGAGCTAACCAGTTTGGTGAGATATATGGCCTTGAAACAAGTAGGTGACTGGCAAGAACCGACCAAGGTATGTGGTTTATGCTCATCACCTGATCATTTCACTGACCAATGTTCTGAAATACAAGGAATAAGAAATTGTGTAGAAACCTTTTAGTCAAGGAAATTCCAAAAAAATTAAGGATGGATAGAGCCTAACCAAGTTCAACAGTATTTTTAAATTAGCAGAATCAAGCTATACCCCTATACCAAAACCAGTTCCAAAACCAACCCCCATTTCAGCAACAATTCCAAAACCCACTACCATTTCAAAAAAATAAATCCTATAAAAATCCTTCTTAACACCAACCAACCAATTTCCAAAGACCTTATGAGAATATATCCACTAGTAAACAACCCCCAATTTAGAACTAATAATAGATATCTAAGATTGAGGGGCTGAAAGACACCGTAAAAGATTTTTCCAACAATTTCAAAAGTCTCATGGAATTCCTAACCAAAAATACTAGGAAACTACCTTCCCAAACAATCCCAAACCCAAAATATAATTTCAGAATGATAAAAAAAGAAGTGTAAAATAACTCCCACCACCAGTAGCCCATGAACCTGAAACTAGAACGCCTAAGATGAGGGAGAATGAAGTTGTGAATTTAGAAAATTCTATGAAAATGAACCGTGAAGAAGAGAAGAAAGAGGAAGAAGATAATGATAGGATGAATAGGAAGAGACAAGAAACACCATTTAAAAGGAAAAAAATAGAGAATAAAGACTCACTCCCACCATTTCTATCAAGTATGATTGAGTCGAAGAGATTGTAGTAAGAAGCACTTCAAAACGAAATTCTGGACACCTTCCATAAAGTGGAAATTAATACCCCCCTTCTTGAAGCACTAAAAAAATTACAAAGTATGATAAATTTTTAAAGTATATTTTCACCAAGAAGAAGAGATTTCAAGGTAATAAAAGGATCAACTTGGTAATAAGTTTCTCAACCCTCATCACACCAAAATTTTCAACCAAATGTCAAGATCTAGGGATGTTTTCCATTCCATGCACCATTGGTTCTTTAAATTTATCTAATTCTTTGTGTAATATAGGTGATTAAATTAATGTATTGACTAACTTATTATACAATTATTTGTAGATGGTATTATTTAATACCACAATAGTGGTGGTCCAACTTGCAAACATATCCACAGTTTTCCTAGTAGGAGTTCTGGAGGATATCTTGGTGAAATTCAAAGATCTATTATTCTCAGCAGACTTACATGTGATAAATATGGAAGAAGATAGGAGCCCTTCACACTCACATATAATTTTTGTGATACCTTTCTTGTAGAAGGCCAAAACTATATTTAATTTCCATGAAGGTACACTCACCATGGAATTTGAAGATATCACTGTCCACTTCAATATTTTTGAATCCATGAGGCACCCATCAGATGATAACTCCCTATTTACACTCTCCCATGAATTTGGTACTGATCCAATTGAATAATCATGTATGTTACATGAATTCTAAGCCTTATGAGATAATTTTTCCATTAAAAATATCACTAAACATGTGGATTATCAAAGCACTGGAGATTCTAATTTCATATGGTAAGAAGAGCTAAAATCTGAATTATTTGATGATTTTTTAGATGATAAGGAAGATAATATGGTGTATTATGTGTAGGAGGTTAAACCTTTGGAAGTGGGGAACATTAATCTAATTTCAACCCTTGAGAATCCCCCTGATCTGAAATTAAAACTACTCCCCACTTATTTGAAATATGTGTACCTTAGGGAGGGAGAGAAATTACGAGTGATAATTGCTAATAATATATATAAAACCCAAGAAAAATCTTTGATTGATCTTTTTAGATATAATTTCTAAGAAATAGGGTGGAGATTAGGTGATATCCCAGGATTAAAACCAAAAATACTCTCACATAGAATTATTCTTGAGGGAGATTTCGGACCTGTCGGATAGCCCCAAAGGAGGTTGAATCCCACTTTGATGGTGGTTGTGAAGAAGGATATCTAGAAGATCTTGGAATCTAGGATCATATATCCCATCTCAGATTCACAATGGGTTATCCCCATTCATGTAGTTCAAAATAAAAACTGGTCTAACCACTGGAAGGAATGAAAAGAATGAATTAATCCCTGTGAGAATTCAGAATAACCGGAGAGTGTGCATTGATTTTAGGAAGTTGAATTAGGTCAATCAGAAAGATCATTTCCCCATCCCATTTATTAACTAGATGTTAGAGATATTGTTAGGGATAACTCATTATTACTTTTTGGATGGATTTTCATGTTATTTTTATGTACCCATTGCTCCCAAGGATCAAGAGAAGACAAACTTTACTTGTCCCTTTGGTAAATTTGCATATAAAAGGATTTTATTTGGATTATGTAATGCTTTAGATACATTTAAGAGGTGCATGATAAGTATTTTTTCTGATCACATTGAAGATTTCTTGGAGGGTTTCTTGGATGATTTCACAATTTTTGGAAATTATTTTAACCATTGTTTGAAAAATCTTGAAAAAGTTTTGAAAACCTACATTAAAAAGAATATTATTTTAAATTTTGAAAAGTGTCATTTAATGGATGAGAGATGAATTTTCCTTAGTCATTTAATTTCTAAAAAATAAATTTAAGTGGATAAATCAAAAATTGAAGTGATAAATTCATTGCCTTACCCAACTTATGTGAAGTATGTTAGATCATTTTTAGGATATGCAAGATTCTACAGGAGGTTTATCAAAGATTTCAATAATATTTTTCTCCCTCTCTCTAGATTTATTTTGAAATATTCTTATTTTTATTTCAATGGTCTGTGTATATAAGCCTTTGATTAGTTTAAGAGGATATTGATTACACCACCAGTGATGCAACCACCTAATTAGGAAGAACCATTCGAGCAACTTTGTGATGCTTCCAACCAAGCAGTTGGAATAGTCCTTTCTCAAAGAATTGAGGGAAGGAAACAAGTCATTTCCTATTCCTCTAGAACCTTATATGTGGCCCAATTTAATTACACAACCATAGAAAAAGTGTTTTTAGTAGTTTTGTTTTCTTTAGAAAGATTTAGATCACATATTCTTGGAACTAAAGTCACTATGTTTTCTAATCATGCAGCTCTTAGGCACTTAATAAAGAAGGATGAAGATAAACCTAGGCTAGTGAGATGGATGTTACTGCTTTAGGTGTTTAACATATAAATTAAGGACAAGAATGGATCTGAGAAATAAGTGGATGGTCATTTAAGAAGACTACCCAACACTGTTGAAGCTGAAATTCCAGAGAAAGGAACCATTGAATGATCACCTTCTAGGAGAGAAGTTTTACTTGATTGAAGGATAAGTGCCTTGGTATACTGACATGGTTAATTTTCTGGTAACATCTCAGGTCCCATCTCATTTCAATTCTCACCAAATTTACAAACTGAAAGCTGAATCTAGATATTATATTTGGGATGATCCATTTCTTTCGAAGATTTTCAACGACCAAGTGATAATAAGATGTTTTTATAAGAGTGAAATTGGTTATGTCTTTGAGTTTTGTCACACTTTAGCTTGTGGGGGACACTTTGGACCTCAAAGGATAGTAAGAAAGGTTTTAGAATCTATAATTTATTAGCCCATCCTTTTTAAATATTCTCATGAATTTTGAAAAATGTTTCAAGAATGTTAGTTTTATGGAAACATTTCAAGGATACAAGAAATGCCCCAAAAACCACTTAACTTTTGTGAGATTTTTGAAGTTTTGGGGATGGATGTTATGGGACCTTTTCCAATGTCATTTGAAAATTCTTATATCTTTCTTGTAGTTGATTATCTTTCCAAATAGGTGGAATAAAAATCCACTAGGACTGACGATGCTAAATTTGTCTATGATTTTTTCAGGGTGAGCATATTTTGTAGGTTTGGATTGCCTAAAGACATCATCATTGATCAAGGGACTCACTTTTTCAATAAGAGAATGGAGGCTTTGCTGAAGAAGTATTAGGTGCATCATAAAACATAAACTCCCTATCATCCACAAAAAATGGTCAAGGTGAAGTGTCTAAAAGGGAAATCAAAAGAATTTTGGAGAAGATTGTTAAACTAAACATGAAGGATTGGAGCCAAAGGTTGAAAGACACATTATGGGATTATAGGACAACCTACAAGACCCTGATTGGAATGAGTCCATATAGGCTGATTTATGGGGAAATTTATCGCCTACCTGTGGAATTGGAACATAAAGAGTATTGGGCTATGAGGAAGATGAATTTGGATCTTGAAAGTTCTGGGAAAGAGAGAAGATTGTAGTTATAGGAGCTAAAGGAAATTAAAAGGGAAGTGCTTGAAAATTACAAGATTTATAAAGAGAGAACAAGAGTGGCTCATGACAAGCTGATCAAACTGAAAGACTTCCATCCTGGAGACAAAGTGTTTTTATTCAACTTCAGACTCAAGATGATTCCAGATAAACTTCATTCTAGATGGGAAGGTCCATTTATAGTTACTAATGTATATCCTATCAGTTCTATGAAGGTTGTGAAGTATGGAGAGAAGGATCTATTCATTTTTAATGGACATAGGCTGGAGAAATTCCATGGGACCATTATATCAGATATAGTGGAGGATATCACACTCCTCCAATATGTTTATCAATAAAATATATCAGGTCGTATCTCTCCTTTACACTTTCTTACTTGTCGTGATTCAATTTAAAATCTTCTTACATGTAAAATCCAATTGAACACATTGAGGATACAACATCATTTAAGTGCGGGGGAGGGGACCTTTGTATTTTAGGATTTTCATTTGTTGTTTTTCTCTTTTTATAAAAAAGTTGTGTGTTTTTCAATTTTTTTGCATGTTTCTTTTTAAAATTTTGTGTGTTTTTGAAAATTTTGAGATGAAATTATTATCATTTCCATTTTTGAAACCCATTTCAATGAGTGAACCAATTTATTACATGGAACTAAGCTTAAATGAATGTTGAAAATAACTTTGTTTCTATTCTAAATATTTGAGAATTTCATGAAAAGTACTTTGATTTTTGAATCCCATGACACATCTCACTATCTTTATCTTTTAAATAACTTTTCTATGAGGATTATGAACCATTTTTTGACATATTATTCACATTAATTTCACTTATTGAGAGAACCAAACCATGATTTCTTTAACCAGAATTTGATTTATTCTTGTCAAAACTTGAGGGTTTTAGGTACTTGTGTTTTTAATGGTTGGGGAATTTCTTTGGTTTTAAATACCCTTTAAAGAGAATCCATTTAATTCTGGCCTTCATTATACATTTAATCTTTGCATCCCTTAGAATCCATGAACATCCTATTAGGTTAGCCACATTAAAAGACATTTTTTCTTATCCGACCTACTCTTGAAGTGAAATTGCATGATCTAGTTGAACTTAAGTGTGAGGGGAAGCTTTATTATGTTGTGCTACCTAATTTTATGATACATTGGGTGGAAAATAAAATGCTTAAGAGATGTGTTTACTACTTAAAAAATAATTTTTTAAAAATCTATTCCTTTATGAAGCTTTCATGATAAGAGAAGTTGTGTATTTCTGGATCTTTCATTATAATAGAAGTTGTGCCTTTCTAGAGTTTCCAATGGAGAAAAAAAGTTGTGCCTATCTAGAGCTTTCAAGAAAAATTATGTCTAAGAAGATTGAATTTTTTGTTGCTAAAATAATGAATAGTGTTCACTTTCCTTGAGTTTTCATGATAATGGAGCTTATTTTATACTATGGGGAGTGAGGTGTATAACATACTTGAGTGAAAATTAGAATCTTACAATTTTGCTTCAAAAAGAGCCAATCCCTCCTCATTTGATCTCATAATTTTTTACATAAAAAATACTACCAACTAGAATCCATAGAACAAACCTTTAAATTCCTCATGATAAAAATATTTCCATGACTTGCATAGGGTAGAAATTTAGTAATTTATCAAGCCTATAATGACACTTACATTGGTTTGGATGATAAAAGACTTGTTGAAAATTGACATTTGTGAGATGAGAGAAAATTCATGTGAGGTAAGTGTTTTATGTACATGGGAGGAGAAATGAAGAGGAAAAATACTGAATGGTTTAAATGGAGAACTTAGAATAATGGATTTTGATGAGGTATGATGTATTTTTTTTCTTGGTGTAGAATTTCTAGATCTCATTGGTATGTGTTTTGAATTTGTTTTGATTTGATTTTGACGTTGACTTGTCCAGGAGTCCAAGTGCTAAGTGTGGGGGAATTAATAGAGATAATATTTTCATTATTTTTCATATATGTTTTAATGATTTAATCCCTTCTAATTAATCAATGTTATCTGATTTGCATCATTTTAGTATTTTTGGTGAATTTTGGGCTTAAATTTAATTTTTTTTCAATTTTGGAAATTTATCAGTTTTCTATTGCTTATGTATTTTGAAAATATATTTTACAATTTGATCCAAATTGAGTTATTAATTTTTTTAGGCTTCATTTGTTCATGATATTCAAGTTGTTATTCTAGACCAAGATCCAATTTGAAATCCAATGGCCCAAAAAAATCAATGAATTAGAGAAATTTTATGGCTGATAGAATGGACCCCATCTCAGTTAATGAGTCATAACTCGGCCTAAAGACATCCAAATTAAGTGATTACAACTATAATAGAAATAGGACTCTGAGACTCATGTAAAAATTAAATTTCAGGGAGAAATTATATCATTAAGGCATAAATTTATTGCAACAAAGTTGAGGTAGTTGAGAAGTTTGCTCGGCCAGAAAAAGTTTTCTTTAGTAATTCAAGTATAACCTTTTTTACACTTGAAAAAAGAAGTTAATATTTGGATGGAGAATGAAAAAGAGATATAGGAAAAAAATTATGAATACATATTTATGATATTATTCCATTTATTATTCTAAATAGACTCAAACTTTCGGAGGAATGTATTTGGAGGGAAAATTTTCCACCCCTCAAGCCTATAAATATAAGTATTCACTTCCATTAAAAGGTGTTAAAGGAGGATAAAGAGGGGATGTGATGGAGGATTTTAAGCTTTAAATGTTGTGGATTTTGTATTTCCTCTTATCTTAGTTTCATAATTCTCTATTATTCCCCTTTCAACTCTCTTACCCTTCACATGGAGGGGTAAAACCTTTGAGTGATCAGGGAACGAGGAGTTTCACTTTTGTAATGTTGGAGTCTTGTGATTTAATTTGAAACTATCTCTTTATATTGAATGATTTTTATTTTTAGTGGTTTCTAATTCTATTAATGCTATTTTATTTTGGGTTCTTCTTTCATTAATTATTTATATCTTTGTTTGAAGAACTTTAAACTCCCTTCATCTAGTACAATTTGTATCGATTGAGTAGATTGTGTTAGGTGGTGAGTGTCTAGAGATCATTGAAACATGTGTGGAATAAGTGAACCTTTTATAGATTTATAAGGAGAAACAATTCCCTATTGGAAATTTCCTTATTTATTTTGGGAATGATTTATGAATTTTCATGCACATAGGAGTGGTTTCCATTGCTTCCTTTAACCAAGGGTGATTGATAACTTGGTCGAGGAGTTCTTTCACTTTTCATTCAATATTAAGAGAGGGGGAATGATATTTATGACTATGATGACATTTCAAAAGGTGATCCTACCCTAACTCCATCACTCTCTTCATCCACATGTGTTCAAAATTTATTTTTAATTGCATTTTTTCTTTTTAAACTCAAACAATTTCAAAAACAAACTATAATTCTTTCTCAAATTTAAGTGAAAAACGTGATTTTTGTAAAATCCTATATGGATACATCCTATTTCAACCAATTTATTTAATTTTAACTTAGGAAATATTTGTTTTTGTCACACCCCATGATAGGAACATTTAACCTTGGGAAACCCCAGTGCTCTTTGCCAAGAAGGCAGACAGTTCACTTCGATTGTGCATGGACTATCAAAAATTGAACTAAGTAACAGTTAAGAAAAAGAATCATTTGTCTTGTGTGGATGATTTTTTTTGATCAATTAAAGGGGTAAAAGTGGTTTTTAATGATTGATCTTCGGTCATGTTATCATCAGCTCAGAGTTAGGGAGTGTGATATACTGAAGATGGATTTTAGAAGCATGTATGGCCATTGTAAATATCTTTTGATGTCAATTGGTCTGACTAACGCTCTTGCAGTTTTTATGGATTTGATGAATTGGATATTCCATTAGTATCTTAATACTTTTTTGGTAGTGTTTATAGATTATATTTTGGTTTATTCAAGATTCGAGCGTGAGTACAAGCACCATGTGAGTTTGGTTTTGGAAATCCTGAGCAGTCACTATTTGTATATAAAGCTTTTGAAATAAAACTTATGGATTTAAGAAGTAAAATTATTAGGGAAAATTCTGTATAAGAATGGATTATCAGTTTATCCTAAGAATGCAAAGGATATTTTTTCATGGGAAGATCCATAGAATGTATTTGAGATTCAAAGATTCCTTGGTCATGTTGGATACCATCGATGATTCATTAATGATTTATCTAAGTTGGTATCACCTTTGATTTCTCTTACCAAAAATGGGGTGAGATTATTATGGGATGAAAAATAACAGTCTTCTTTAAACAATCTAAAATGACTTCTGACATCATATTCTATTCTAATCTTACCTAGTCTCGGTAAGGGGTATGTGGTTTTCTATGTTGCTTTTAGCACTGGTTTGGATTGTGTGCTCATGCAGGATGATCATGTGGTAGCTTATGAATCTCTTCAGCTTCAACCACATGAGAAGAATTACCCTACTCATGATTTATATATTTATTTAGTTTTTTATGTGCTTAAGTGTTGGTAGCATTATCTTTTTAGGGGAAGGTTCACAGTATTTTCTAACCATAAGAGTTTGAGCTATATATTTTCTAAAAAATAATTGAATTTTAGACCAAGATGATGGGTGGAATACCTACATATGTTTGAATTTGATATTTCCAACACCTTAGGGAAGGGGAATGTTGTTGCATATTCTCTTATAAATAAAGTTCCATCAAAAGATGTTTTAGAATCGAAGGAAGAGTAGAACCTTATAGGGATTTTTTCTTAGTTTCATATGGATGCTCATAAGGATGTTTTGGGTATGGCTCTAACTAGTGTTCAGTTATCATCATCTCTTCTTAAGTATATTCTATAGAGTTATTAGTAGAATTTTGAGTTTATAGAAATTCTAGAAACCCTATATGGTGGGGAGAACGTTTCTGATTAGTCTCTCTCTTTAGATGACATTCTCAGTTTTGGGGATTGGTTTTTCATCCCGATATCTACGAGGAGATAGAATTCTTCATGGTCCATTCATTCTAGTACTATGAAGATGTATTATGAAATGATATGGTGATTCTGGTGGCTGAGTATGAAGCATGACATTGCTGATTATGTGTCCCACTATTACACCTGTCAACTGATAAATAAAGAGCATTTGAAACCTTCTACTTTAATTTAGCCTCTTCTGGTGCTAGTTTGGAAATGGGATGAGGTTTCCATGGATTTTGTTTTTGAGTTACCACATACTCCTTGAGGGAATAATGCTATCTAGGTGGTGATTGATTGGTTGATAAATCCAGCTCCTTTTATTCTAATCAAAGACACCACAAAAGTTAAAGATCTGGGTAAGTTGCATGTATAAGAAATTATGAAGTTACATGGGGTTCCTTCTACCATTATTTTAGACAGATATCCTAGGTTCACTTCAAGGTTCTGTAGAAGTCTACAGGAGGTGATGAGGAATCAAGTTATATTGAGTACAACTTATTATCCACAGACAGACGATGATACAAAGTGTGCTATTCAGATTTTGGAGGATATGCTCTGTACCAGTGTCCTAGATTTTGGTGGATCATGGGATATCCATATGGGACTAATTGTGTTTGATTCTAATAAAAGTTATCAGTTATCAATCATAATGGCTCCTTTAGAGGCTTTGTATGTTCTCCCATGAAGATCATCTCCTTTTTGGGAAGAGGTGGGAAAAACTTCTTTGGTGGGAGCGAGTTTGGTTCAGAAGATGTATGCAAGGATTTAGGATATGCATAGGCATCTTGTCACAATGAAGAGTTGGAAGAAATCTTATGCAGATCAATGAAATTTTCCTTTTGAGTTTTTTGTAGGTGAATGGGTTTTTTTGAAAGTTTATCCTTGGTTGGGTATCCGTTGGATAAGAAAACAGGGAAAGTTGGCTCTAAGATATGTTGGAATGTTTGAGGTCATTGATAGGCTTGGTAAGGTTGCTTATCAATTGGAATTTTAAGCTTAGTTGACAGGAATTCATGATATTTTCCACATATCACAGCTCAGTAAATACCATCATAACCCCTATCATGTTTTGAGTTGGGAAGAGGTTGAGTTAGAGCCAGATGTTTCTATTGTTGAGCACCAAGCTGATATCATTGACTCTCAAGTGAAAGTATTGTGTGGGAAGTCTATCCCATTGGTTAGAGTGTTATAGATACATGGATTTGATTCTCATAAGACTTGGGATCATGATCCATTAATAGGAGAGCAATATCCTCACCTCTTTAAAAGACTTCATTCTTTCACATGACTTTCTGGGGATGGAAAGTCTTGTGGTGGGGAGTTTGTAACATCCCATTACCCACTTTCAGGTAACTCTCTCTCCCTCTCTCTCTTTTCCTCTTTAATTGGACATGTTTAGGGAATCCAAAGTATAGCAATTTTTTTTTGAGAAAAATCTCCTAAATTTTATGGATTTATGTTTGTTTGGATTAATAGAGTTTGGGTATAAATGTGTTGATGGATTTACAGGGTTCTTTTTGAGTTCAGAGAACACCCGAGTTGGTTTGGGTTTTTTTGTAAGAATCTGGGTTTTTTACTGTGTGTTAGGATATTACAAGATGTTTAAAGGAATTACATGATGTGTACTTAGTCTCCAGACACAATTCATGAACTATGTACACAATGTGAAATGATTACGCACCGTTTAATGATTACACGGCATGTAATGATTTAAAGATCGGGTTTTAAAAAAAAGGCAATGGGTTTTTCTATATATGTAATCCTTGTGGATTAAAAGACATGTAAATGGGTTAAAAATCATGTAAATATTGGGAGGTTGTATTTTAGAGTGCTGCATCAACTGTTTTTTCATTCATTCTTCAATATCCCTCCTTACTCTTGACCTAGATCCCTTATTCCATGATTTTGAAAGTCTCTATTTGATCTAGATTGATTTGTTTGATGATTGATCACCATTTTAGTTGTATTTTGTTTCTCCAAGTGAGTAATACTTTCTGCTTCTTCATTTATTTTACTGTGGTAGCACCTTCTCATTGTGTTATCAGATCTGTTGACCCATGGTGATATTTCTTCTTATTTCTCTCTAGATCTATTGTGTGATCTTTTTCTCAGGGGATGTTTCCTTTGTTTGTTTTGGTGTGATGGGTGTGTGTTCTTGAGGTATATATTTTTATCTCTCCCCCATTGATCCTTTTTTTAAATTGAATCAATTATGAGATGTTTTGATTGATTATAGGGCCTTCATTGTCATTGTTGAATCCTTTCTTATGGTGGGTTCTGTTGTGGGTGTGTGCGACCGGAGTTTTGAGGTAGGTGGTTCTGTATCTAGCCTATGTTGGTGAGATAAATTGATCCTATTTTGATAAATTGTTTTATTAAATAAAATGGCAAGATACAACTTATTTTTGTGTGTGTGTAGAACTGGGGTTTTATAAAAGATGGTTTTCCCCTGGTTTTGGTAAATGGAAAATGATTTTTAAAGAATTGTGAAATTGTTTTAAAATCATGGTTTAATGGAAATGGTTTGATGAAATGGTTTGGAAAATAGAGCACATGGGAAGCCTTGGGTACTTAGTTAGAAGTTATAGTAATAGCTCTTGTCCACTGTTGGGGGGTTTTCTCATGGGGCTTTCCTATGCTTCTTAGACTTGTTGGGGGGGGGGGTCACTTTCTAGTGTGTTCATTTATTCTCTAAAAATGATGCATATGTCTATTGGATTGATACATATACGATTATCTATATTAGGTAGGAGTTTCCTAACTATCCTTACCTAGTATGATCCCTGGTATGATGTTACCTGTGCTTTTAATTTTGGTTTGTAATATTTTGTTGTACTACCATAGATTTGATATTATATGTGATGCATGATTTGTTCTTACATGATATATCTTCATGATATATGGTTATAAAATTATTTGAAACTGATTTATCTTCTTATTTGGAAATTTTAAAAAAGGGGAAATTAAACTGTTTTGTCAGGCTTTTGATATAAAAACTGTTAAACTGTTATAATGCTTTGTTTTATTTAATGTTGAGCATGATTGGACTATTATTTAGAGACTTGATATGGAATACCTAGGTGAGACCCTACTAAACCTATTAGCTCACACCATGCATACCCCTTCAGTGGTGCTTAGACCTGTTTATGTCTTTCGATGTAGGGAAAGGCAAGGCGCCACAGTGAGGCAGTGAGGTTTTCTGTCAGATGATTTGGGTAGTTGGTGGTGAGATGGTGGTAGTCAGCCCATTCTATCAAATTGAGTAGTTGGTTTTCCTATTTTTGTAGTCCTATATGGTTGGACCTAATATGGATATTGTCTGTACTCTAGAGTTTTTAGTTTCCACTATTTGTTTTCAGTTATGGCATATATTTATCCTTTTTGATGTTTTCTTTGTTGTTTATATGTGCCATGTTGTCGCTTCTGGTTGAAAAAAATAACTCCCTCAGGTTATTTTTTTGATGATCAGGAGCTATTTGCTAGCCTGTGGGGATTGGGAACACCCTACAAGTATGTGGCATATCAAGCTGAGTGTCGGTTTGAGAGGGTATTTGGGTTGGTTCGTTATAGGGGATCACTAAAGTTGAATTTGTAAAGTAAGGTTCACCCTAAATAAGTAAGAGAGAGATGATATCTACATACAATCCTATGGAACCATTGAATAAATTTAATCCTTTATATAAAAATTTAATTGGATACCATCCATTGATATTTTAAAAATGTAATTTGAGTTTTATAAAAATATTTTGAAAACAGAGGGAAAACATGTTATAGGAATAACTTGAGAATCATATTTTGAGTTGAGACCACCTACCAATATTAATAACGATAATTTAAAATTCTAAATGATCATTAGAATACCCTAAAACCATGGATCTTCAATTTCATAACAAAAGAAACTGAATCATAAAAACCATCATAATTGATGATACAAAATACAATTGAATAACCATCTAAATTCCATGAATAAGACCTTAATGGATTACTAATAAAGGAAAACATAGAATAAATATTAGATCCTCATTATCTTCTCATCCCTAAGAATTTCCAAGATATATTTATATGAAATTTGACAACCACTAAGTTTGAAATCCATACATTGATGAAACTAATAAACCTATGACACACACATCAAAATCGATCACATGTCACCAAATCCAAACAATCACAGATCCCAAATAATCAACCCATAACCATATTTTAAATATATAACTAAAAAAACACCATGAATTATGCCACAAATCATTCATCATATTTATAATTCATAACCCCCAAAACTAACCCAAATCAATAAATACCACAAAATTTGTACATCCATAAATATACCATTAAAATGAAACCTAATTCCAGGATCTATAACCATAAAACCATAATAAATACAAATAAAAAAAATTCATACCAATAAATAACAATCAAACATATTCAAACATAGAACCTGAACACCCTATGAATTGAGCCATTAAAAATTTAGAACCTGAACTCAATTAGGGTTTGAACAATAGTGTTAAGTAGCGAGGGAGGAGAAAGAAGAACATTTTGTATTCAAAGAGATTACAATGGATACAATAGGGGTGGGGGTTGAATTATAGTTTAAAAATTAAACTAAAACAAAACATAATTCCTCTTAAGAAAAAATGATCAAACTCAAACTTAATCCAATTATCAGAGTGTTACAATCATATTCAGATTTTTTTCGATTGAATCAGTACTATTTATCGGTATCATAGTTACACTGATAAAATAGTTTGTTTATAAGGATAAATATCAATACTAACTTTACAATACATTCACAACGAAAATTAAATCTTGTAAAAACAAGAAATACAAAATCTTATAAAATTAAGAATGAATTACAAGTTTATAAAATATTTTACTCTTTAACCTTAAGAGTTAAGGTAGTCAAAAATCCTAACTAAATATATCCATAGTTTGCAGTACCTACTATAAGTTTTTTCTTTCCTTACTAAGAAATCCCTTGATCCGATGGATCACTATCAACCCTGTCTTACAAAACCCAAGAATCCATAGATCTAATGGGTTAATATAAGATATGTCTTTCTTGACCAATAAATCCCATGATACGATGATCAATCTCTATCTTCCTAGCCCAAAAAGGCCTTGATCCGATAGATCATATTAACCTCTATCTTTCTATCCTCAAAATCCCTCAATCAATACCATGATCAGACACATGATTATAAAATAAAATAGTTCTTAATGAATTAAAATTATCATAAGGATCCCTTAGAACTTCAACTATCTAAATAATTACAAAAACTAGGAATGATGTGTTTACACAGAGCAATATTTAGACGACTTGAGTTGAGAATGAATCAACTCCTAGCTCTTCAAATGACCTCCTATTTATAGGAAATCTCCCAAGAGTCATATTTTTGAGTAGGTTGTAATGAACATAGAAATATTTCACTTTGACATCTCATAATGTTCTAGATCTTGAATTTTCCAGCTAAGAATGAGTTGTAATTCATTTTTCTGACATCATCTAGTTTATCACCATTACAATTCTATTTTGTATTTCGTCTGATAAAAAAAATCTGTATACTCTGATTATAAATTTTGAATAGTCTGATGGAATTCTATATATTTTTTCAATTTGATAAACTGAATAAGGGCTAGTACAATGTATCAGTACTAATTTCAGTCCAATGGTCATGACTTTTGTTAGTCCGATAGACAAGACATAAGTCTAAACACTAGTTAGAACAAAGTTTATTCTAATTAATCGGATACACCTTCAGTATGATGGATCCTATTGAATAATAAAATTTTATATTTTTAATACATTATAACTATTTCTATGTTTGGTATAAAGTAATTTTTTCTAAAAAACATACTAAAATACTTTTCAAATATAAAGTTAGTAAACATGGTTTTAAGAAAGTGTTTTTGATTTCCAAAACTAAAGGAATGAAATAGTATAAAGTAAGACTTTGGAATCAACAATCTTCTCCCTTTTGGAAAGAAAAAAACACAATACTTAAATGAAAATAATAACTTTGAAAATATTATATCCCTTTATACTTTTAAGATATTCAAATATATAGTTCATATCTTAACTCCCTCCGAGTTTGTAACTTTTTTATAATCTGATGGAAAGTATTAAATCTTTGAATTCTCTCCCTTAGTAAATATCTTTAGAGATTCCCCCCCTTTTAGAACTCCCCACCTTAAACATTTATCCAAAAACTTCTCCAAAACTTTCTCCCCTTAAACTTATCCCTTTATAAATTTTTCCCATTTATAAATTTCTTTTCCTTTGTGATTTAAAAAAAGGATAGGGAAAGTATATCACCAGAAATGTTAGAAAGATATAACATACAAAATAGTTATATATAAATTAACTAATAATCTAAGAAATAAAATAAATAATATACATCCAAAAGTAATTGGAATACATCCAGACATAATAAATTTGGATAAAGAGTTATTATCATTTCAAAAACCATTAAAAATGTTTAAAAACATTACATAAAGTGTTCAAAATAAAATGTTCATTATTTATTCATTACCCTTTTTCATAATCGAATTCATTTTCTTGAACTCATTATGATACTTATGAGCCTCTGAAACTGAATATTGAAGCTTTATAATCTGGTCTTACACCACCATTTTCTTCCAAACTTTTGAATTTAGTCTTTCAACTTATTCACAAATATTTTTATTTTCCTCCTTCATAAGGAAAATCACATATTAAAAAGTTCTGAGTCTACTATTTTCTAACTCCATATTATAAAATTTTTCTTTCAAAACTTTTACTTCCTCATTATATTCATCAGTCATATCTATGAACTCTTCCACAATATTCACATGGTATGAAAAATATATAGATAAATTTTCAAAAGATTCATCCATTTATAAATAAAATTTCTCCACTTCAACAAACTGATAATCATGATCCTTTAGATCATTTTTGACTTGATTTGAACACTTAACCATCTTATTGTAGGATATTTTCTATGCCATTATATTTTTGTTGAATATTTTAAAATATTTCTCAATATTAATAACTAATTTTGTTAAAACTTTTAGAGACTCATATTTTTTATTTAAACTATTCTGAATCCGTTTACACCTTGCCTTAATGTTAGGAAGATATAGAATCAAAACACTTAACCTTCTCAAGTTTTCACAGATGTAATCATTTTTTTGAGAAATAGTAGCTTCTGAATCCATTGATCCTAATAATACTTTATGAGGTTTTTTTCTAGAATATCCGACATCAGGTTTCTCTTTCACCTCAACTTTGTGTTTTCCTTTTTGAGAAACATTTTATTTTTCTAATAATTTTACAATGTCCACTTCTTTATCTGATTCAACTTTGTTATAAACTTTTATATTGGATTATTGGTCTTCTTATTATATCTTTGATTAAGACTTGACTTCCTCTTTTGATGAAGATTTTACTTCTTATGATCATTCTAATTCGACATCCTTATATAATTGAGAAGGTAAGGGAGTTGAATATGAAGATGACTATGATGTTTTCTTCTCCTTTGTTTCTTCATCAGTATTTATTTCTCCATCATAATTTTCTTTTTCTTCTTATTCCTTTTTTCCTTATTATTATTTCTCTACTACCTCCTCAAGTTCTTTCTCCAATTTCCTGGAAGTTATGATAATACCTTTATCAACTTTCTTTGGTACCGATTGTTTTTATTTTTGAACAACCTTTTTAACTTTTTCTGGTATTGATTCTATGTCTACTTCAAGTACTTATTTTACTCTTCACTTATCAGTGACTGATGAAAATACTAGTATAATATCTAAGGTTTCAAAAATCTCCAGACCAACATATAGATGTGACTGATCAACATGAGAAATATTTTTGGTCTAAATAGTTAACTACATAACTAATATTGGAGAAATTGGAAGAATTGGATTCTATGAATCCCTTTCAACACCCTTCAACAATATTTCTACAAATTTATCCTCTTCTAATATTTTTTTTGTTTCTTTCTCTTTTATACCTATCTTAACTCATTATCCATTCTAATCTTCAAGGATTTGTCCTCAACCTTATTAAGCCCAAATTTTGGATCCCCAAGTTTATTCTTTTCCTTTTGATCTATGAATTATTTGAATTCTTTATCAGACATTATATTTTCTTTCTTATGCTTCTTTGTAAGAGAAGATTCAACATTTATTTTTTTCTTTAACAAAATCTAATTTAATGGTGGTTGATCTTCAGACACAACTCCATCAACTTTTTCAAGAAACCTTTTCAACTTTGAATCAAATACTGACTTTATCCTTAAAATTATTTCTTCTATAATCAATAAAATATCTTATATCATCAGATAAGTTTTATTATCAATATTGAAAACTTCTATAAAATTATTAATGAACTTATTTATGAAATAATGAAACATTAAAATATTTGATTTCATCTAATCTTTATTAATAGCTTCCATTGTAATAAACACAATTTTCACCAAATTGATTTTTCTCAAGTTCGTCAAATAATCCAAAAAAAATATATCAAAAACTTTTTAGGTTTCCTTATAACCTTTTCTAGATACGAGGTAACCTTGCATCCATAATGTTATATATCTTGCATCTAGTGTTAAGTGAGAACCCATCCTAAATTTTTCATAAGAAGGAAAAAAATATGCTTCATCCTTTGATTTTACAAAACTTCCAAGTCTATCTAGTAATTTATGAGATGGTAAATAAGCTTCACCCTAGTAAGGGACACCAACTAATTATATTACTTTTTTATATGAAAGTTTATACTTTTTAGAAGACAAAGTGAAAGGCACCTCTTCCTTATCACCTTCTGAAAAAATCAATAGATGCATAAAATTATCTGAAAATTTTAGGGCAATGCAATTCAAAGTCGTTATTTGGTTTTTCCACACAAAAATTCTCCCATCCTTGAAAAATAATTATCTTTTTAAGAATAGAGTCATACTTTTCATACCATTATCTTTCAACAATTATTTTTATGAAAAATTCCTTCTTTGTGAAATCTTCCACAATTTTCGTCATATTGAGTGTGGTATCAATGAACAGAAGAATGCCAAAACTTTGTAATGAGAACTTAAAAGGGCAGCGAGAGTCGAGAGTGAATCTTCTAGAAACTGATGTGGGACACGAGATGTCCCACATTTATATAGGCATGATAAGCATCAGTTCATATTCCAGAAAACTTTCAACAGGTCAGATTGAAACTCTTTTTGATCTGATGATTGTGATTTAGTCGAAGAAAATTTTAAGTATAAATTTGAACTCTCAAATTTTTAATAAAAAATTTATTGAAGTGATAATCATTCCGATTATAAAAAAAACTTTTATGTTTGAAAACAAAAAAATTATTAAAAATAAAAGAATATGTACAATAATAATTATAAAATAAAGTAATGAATAAGTATAAAAACTAAAAGAATAATACCTTTAGAAGTATAATAATTTCATCAGTATAAGAAATATATTCTTCTTGGTTTTTTTAATTGAAACTAATTATGATAAATTTTATAACAAAATTATTTTCAAAAAATTTTTGTAATAGATTTTGAGTTTAGAAAATTTTTAGTTTAGAAATAATTTTTGGACCAAAATAATTGTCTGGAAAATTTCCTAAAAAGTTGAGTTTGGAAAATTTTATAATATTTTTTGTTTCTGAATAATTTTATAAAAGTTTTTTAGTTTGAAAAGTAAATATATACACTAATTTTTTTTAGAAAACTTAAAATTTTAAGAAACAAATGTTTTTATAAAAAAACATATGTACCAACCTATGAAAAGGTGTTAATTAATGTTATAATACTGATAAAAAAGAAGTAGATATGAATAATTACTTAACATTGATCCTTCCTAGCTTCTGTTTAATATATTCAAATATATCGGAACTAAGGGATTTTGTAAAAATATCAGCAAATTGTTCTTGCATTCTAATGAATTGTAAAACTATATCTCCTTTAAGTGTGTGATCCTGAAGGGAATAGTGTCTTATATCTATGTTTTTAGCACACGAGTGATGTGTTGGGTTTTTACTTGAAGTAATGGAACTTGTGTTATCACACAAAATTTGAGTTTTAGTAAAACTCATTCCATTTTCAGTGAGTGTGTGTTGCATCCACAATACTTGAGCACAAAAACTTCCAACTACCACATATTCAGAGTCAGTAGTGGAAAGTGCTACGGAGTGTTGTTTCTAACAAGACCAAGAAACTAAATCTTATCCTAAGAAATGACATGTTCTTGAAGTACTTAATCTATCTATTCTACATCAACCAAAGTTAGCATCTAAAAAAAATCAGTTCAAAATCATTTTCAGAAGAATAGAATAATCCTAAATCCACAGTTCTCTTAATATAATGAAAAATTCATTTAACATATTTAAGATGAGATTGTTTTGGATTTACATGATATCTTGCACATAATCATACCAAAAACATTAAATCCATTTGATGAGATATTAAGTAAAATAAACTTCCAATCATACCTCTAAAAGTCTTTTGATTAATTAGTTTCCCAACTTCATCAAGATCCAAAGTATTTGAGGTTCCGATAGGAGTACTAATGCTTTAGTGTTGTCATATCCTAATTTATTTAGAATATATTTTATATACTTATGTTGATATATAAAAGTTCCTTCTGGTTTTTGTGAAATTTGAAAACTTAGAAAGTATGTTAACTCACCCATCATACTCATTTCAAACTCAGACTTTATAAGATCAAAAAAGAAATATGTTAGAGATTTTTGATTTTAACCAAATATAATATCATTAACATATATTTTTACAATCATAATGTTTTCATTAACTTATTTTATAAAAATAGTTGGATCAACAGCTCCCTTAACAAAATTGTTTTATAACAAAAATCTAGTTAACCTATCATACCAAGATCTAGGGGCTTATTTAAGTCCATAAAGCAACTTAGTAAGTTTATAAACATGTTTTGGATGTTTTTTATTTTCAAAACTAGGGGTTTGTTCTACATAAAATTCCCCTTGAACATATCCATTAAGGAAAGCACACTTCACATCCATTTAAAATAGTTTGAAATTTAAGAATGTTGTATAAACTAAAAGCATACAAATAGCTTCAAGTCTTGATACCAAAGAATAAGTTTATTAATAGTCTATTATCTCTAGTTGATTATATACCTTAGCAATAAGTATAGATTTATTTCTAACAATTATTCTATTTTCATCAATTTTTTTTTGAAAAAAACCCATTTTACTCCAATTATAGAAGTTTCTTTATGTCATTCAACCAAAGTCAAAAAATTATTACTTTTAAACTCATTGATCTCATCTTGCATAAATTTTATCCAATATTCATCTCCTAAAGACTCATTAGAATTATTAGGTTCAAATTGAGATAAGAAAGCTAGATGTTCTATTTCATTTCTCAAAGAACTTCTAGTTCTAACTAGTTGATCTACACCACCAATGATATTATCACTATGATGATTCCTAAGAAACAAATAAATTTTTGGGTTTTCAAAATTCCTTTCTTCAATAATAGGTTGAAAATATTCTTGAGGAATAAATTAATAAACATATTATTGAGTTATTTACTTATGATAAGAACTTTCTACTATAGGTTAAAAATCAATTTTAGAAATAACATTTGAAGATATAGGTTGGGGTTGTTTGAAAATAATGGGATCTATTTTATCAAACTTAGGATGCACTTATTCCTCAATAATACTTGAATTTTTATTAAAAACTCTATAAGACTTACTAGTAGTGGAATAAACTAAAAATATTCCTTCATTATATTTTGGAGCAAATCTGTGTAAGTTATCTTTAGTGTCTAGGATGAATTCTTCACATCCAAAAAACTTTGAAGTAGGAAAGTTTTAGTTTTCTTCCTATCCATAACTCACAAGGATTTATATTAATAAAAGGTATTATTAAAACTAGATTTATTGTATCAAAAAAAGCACTAACTACTTCAGCCCAAAAATGTTTAGCAACTGAGTATTCACTCAACATGGTTATAGTAATCCCCTGAAGATCTCTATTTCTTCATTAAACTTCACCATTTTACTGTAGAGTTCTAGGTGCTGGAAAGTTATGTACAATACCTTTATTACTACAAAATTTTTCAAAATCATAATTTAAAAATTCTCTACCATGATCACTATGGATAGTTATCAAGGATAGGTTTTTCTAATTTTTAACTCTGGATACAAAAGTTTTAAAACAACTAAAGGATTCATATTTTCTTTCTAGAAAATAGACTCATGTGTATCTAGTGTAATCATCAACTAAAACATATACACAATATTTTCCACCAATACTTCCAGTTTTTGTAGGACCAAATAAGTCCATGTTCACTAATTATAAAACATTAGAAGTTGAGATTTCACTAATATATTTAAAACTTGACTTATATTGCTTACCATATTAACAAGGATAACAAACTTTTAAAGAATAAAACCTATGTTCTCATAGATCATTAACATGTCCTTTATTAGATATCTTAGCTAAAGTTATAAGGTTACAATGTCCTAATCTTATATTTCATAACCAAGATTGATATTCTATTTCAATAAGATAAGGTAATTCTTGACTCCTAAGGCCTTCTAAGTTTAAAGTGTAAAAATTCTCATACAGATTGGAAAAAAGAATAAATTCATATTTTGAATTATGAACAATACATTTGTAATTCCTAAAGTTCAAAAGATATCCCTTATTATATAATTGTATTATGCTTGTAAGGTTGTGATTAAGTTATAAAACAAATAAAAAATTTTGAAATTAAAGGTTTTCCAATAATAACACTATTACCTATACCAATGATTTCTCCTTGAACATTATCTCAGAAAGTTATTTTTACACCTTTCATCTTGATAATATTCTTAAAGAAATATTTGTTTCTAGTCATATGTCTAGAGAAACCACTATCCATGCACCAAATGTTTTTTTGTTGCTACTTTCTCAATTTTCCTGAAAATAAAGAAATTATATTTTTCTGAACCCATACCTTCTTAGGTATGGTATTATCAGAAAATTAGGTTTTAGGTAACAAAATTTTCCCATCATTACTACATTTAGTAAATGTCATTTCTTTAAAAAAGTAAACATTATGAAAACCTAAAGATTTAACTTTATTAAGAGAACACTTCTTTTTCCAATGTCCACCACTTTGAAATTTTGTGCAAAATGGAATACTTTTTTGAATAAAATAGTTATTACTAATAATAGGTTTATTATTGGTAAAACCCATTATGATATTATCATTGTGAGTTATAATTTGTTTGTACATCTTATCTAAGTTTTCCTTCCCAAAAGTAAACTTAGATAATAGTTTCTTCAAACTAGTAATTTCTAATTTTAATTTTAAAACTAAAATTTTATCCTCAGTAGTAATAGTTTTTTAACTAAGTTTTACAAAATAATTTTGTAATTTTTTCCTCAAAAAGAGAATTTTCAAGTTCTTTAGAAAGACTACATTTTTCAAAATTAGTTTTATCAAGATCTTTAGAAAGATATGAAATTTATTTAGTTAAAATAGTAATTCTTGAATCATCCTTAACAATTTTATCTTTGGAATTATCAAGTTCTTTACAAACTTTATAATTTTCATTTTCAGGAAGTTTATCAAACCTAGATACTTCTTCATAACTGGGTAAGGTATTATCCTCATCAGCCAAGGAAGATTATTAATTTGAGGATTTAGAATTTTTTTCTTCATTTTCTATCAGGATAATTTTTATTTAGAGTAATATTGGTAAGGGATTAAGCAGTTTTAACCTTAACCATAAGATAATTATTTACCATATGTATTTCAGAAAAAAGACCAATGTTCCTATATTCAGAAATTTCATTGTCTGAAGAATTCCCTAATGAAATATCACATCCACTTTCACTCCAAGTGTCAGAGGCTTTAAAAATCTTATTATTTTTAGACTTATAATACTTATTTGTATTTCTCTCTAAATTTATTTCCTTCTTATCTTTACTTTTCAACTTAGGAAAATTCAGTATGATGTGTCATGACTTATTACATTCATAACAAACAACTTCAGTAGAATTTTTCTTTTTTATTATTATACTTTTGTCTTTTCTTGTATCTATACTGAAAATCTTTCTTGCTCACAATTTTATTTATTATTCTAGAAATATTTACTAACTCATTTCCAATAAGTTATGAATAAATAGAATCTAATTCAACAACCACTTTCTTTTTATTTGAATATTTTATAACTTTATCAGCAGACTGAAATTTAGTCAGAACAATAGAAGTAGTTGCAAAAGCTTCATCTCCATTATTCTTTTCATCTTTTTAGCATCTCTTTTCAATCATCCTTTTTATTGCATGATATTTCTAATAAGATCATCTAACGTAAGTTTAATAATATTCCTTGTATCATCCAAATATATTCCTTTGGATTCCCATTCCCTGGCTATTCTAAAGTGAGTGACTTCTAACTTTTTCCATATGCTATTAGTAGCTTCACATGAAGAAATTTTTCTGTATATATTCTTAGTCATATAACATAATAGAGTATTTCTTACTCTATAATTAAGTTGATATTCTTGTTTCAATTGATGAGTGAAAGTAGTAAATTATTTTTCAAGTATATTGTAATCACTTGTAAGTATTACAATGTTATCAACTCCTGTATTGATAACAAAAGTTTTCATCCTATCTCTCCAGTACTCATAATCATTTCCATCAAATATAGGTGGATGGCTGGGATTAAGATTTTATAAAGTGAAAAAATTAAGACCTCACATATTAAGAACAATATAAACTCTTTTTATACAAACGCATTAGTGTAAAAAATTTATAAACAAGTAGTTTATAAAAAAACTTGATAAAACTCAAAATTGATAAAAGAAGTAAAAACTCATCAATTAAAAGTAGTAGAACCTGCTCTGATACAAATTATTGGAACAAAAGAGTTAACAATTGGTAAAAGAGGGGGGGGGGTGAATTTCGGTTTAAAAATTAAACTAAAAAAACACAATTCGTCTTAAGTAAAAATGATCGGACTCAAACTTTGTCTGATGATTAGAGTGTTACAATCATATTCAGATACTATTTGATTGAATCAATACTGTTTATCGCTATCACGATTACACAAATAAAATAGTTTGATTATAACGATAAGTATTAAGACTAACTTTATAATACACACACACACTAGAAATTATATCTTATAAAAATAATAAATATAAAAGCTTATAAAGGTAAGAATGATTTATAAGCTTATAAAATATTTTACTCCTTAACCTTACAAGTTAAGGTAGTCGGAAATCCTAACTAAAGATATCCATAGTTTGTAGTACCTACTGTAAGGTATATCTTTCCTTACTAGGAAATCCCTCAATTTGATGGATCAGTATAATCTATATCTTCCAAAACCCAGGAATCCCTTGATTTGATGGATCAGTATCAGCTCTGTCTTTCTTGTCCAAGAAAACCCTCGATATGATGATTGGTCATTGTCTTCTTATCTCTAGAATACCTCAATCCAATGGATTAGATTCACCTATATCTTCCTATCCATAGAATCCCTTAATCGGTACCAAGATTGGACACATGATTAAAAAAGAAAATAGTTCTTGAGGAATTAAAATCCTCACAAGGATTATTTAGAACCTCAACTCTCTAAAGAATTAAAAAGACTAGGAACAAGGTGTTCACATAGAGAAATATTTAGATGACTTAAGTTGCGAATTCATCTGATCCCAACTCTTTAAATGACCTCCTATTTATAGGTGATCTCCCAATGGTCATATTTTTGAGTTAGTTGCAATTACCTCATACAACTTGCACTTTGACATCTCATAATGATCTGGATCTTGAATTTTCCAGCTAAGAATGAGTTGTAATTCATTTGTCCGACATCATTTAGTTTAGCACCATTATAATGCTATTTTATATTTCTTCCTATAGAAACAAACCTATATACTCTAATTATAAAATTTGGATAGTTTGATGGACTTCCTTATTTTTTTCAATATGATAAACTGAATAAGGGTCAGTTCAATTTATCAGTATCAATATCTGTCTGATGGTCATGAATTTTGGCAGTTCGATAGACAAGACATAAGTCTAACCATTGGTCAGAACAAAGGTCAGTCCGATTAATCAAACACACCTTCATTCCAATGGATTGGATTGAATAATAAAATTTTGTATTTGTAATACATTAACCATTTCTATGTTTGGTATAAAGTAATGTTTTCTACAAAAACATACTAAAACACTTTGAAAATATAAAGTTAGTAAACATGGTTTTAATAAAGTGTTTTTAATTTTCAAAACTAAAGGAATGGAAAAGTAGAAAGTAAGACTTTCGACTAAATAGAACATGGATGAAGGATAAAATGAAGGAGAAGAAAACCACAGAACCCACGAGAGCATCAATCCAAAAAAACATTGTACTAACTTACACTGCGAAACCCAAACAAGTAAACAACAAGAGAGGAGAAAAATAACATACCTTAGATTTGAGGCTTGATTCGTCTGAGAAAAGGTCAAGGGGGAGTGATGATAACACTAGACTTCCGCAAGAGCTTGAGAGGCGTGACTAAAACCAGTTCAGTTAGAGTTCTTTTAAAAAGACCGAAGAGAGTTTTATCATCATTGTAAAAAAAGAATAGATAAAGAGGAGTTTTATTAGTGATAAATTAATAAGTGCTGATAAATGACCTCTTTATCAGCACTTTTTTTAGCACCGATAAAAGTCTTATTTATCAAAGCTAAAACATTAGCACTAATAAAGAAGGATTTTCGATAAAGATTAATAATTATATTTATAAATAAATATATTTATAAATATTTGTATGTAATTATAAATATATTTATATCATTATATATATTTATATAATTATATATGTATTTAAAAAATAAATATAAAAATAAATATATTAAATATATTCATTATTTAAATATATTTATTATAATTTTATAATGATTTAAACATGTAATTATTTATTCATAATTATAGAAATACTTTTAAAAAAAATTATATTTATTTATTTATAATTATTAATATATAATTTTATAAATATATTAAATTTATATTTATAAATATATTTATAAATAAATATATTTATAAATAAATATATTTATAAATAAATATATTTATAATTATAAATATATTTATATCATTATATATTTATATAATTATATATATATATAATAAATAAATATAAATATAAATAAAGTAAATATATTCATCATTTAAATATATTTATTATAATATTAAAATTATTTAAATATATAATTATATAAACACATATTAAAATATTTATATTTATTTATTTATAATTATAAATATATAATTTATAAATATAGTAAATATATATTTATAAGTATATTTATTTATAAATATATTTTTAACATTATTAATAAATATATAATCTTAAATGCATGGATGTTAAAAATGAGTGAAGTTGAATAATTAAAAAAAAGTAGACTTTAAAAATATTGAAAAAATGAATAAGTTTTATTAATTATACTAATTATTAAAAAAATAAAATATGGATATATATTGAAATGAAGATGAATACATATCAAAAATATTAAAACATAGTAAATAAATATATATAAATAAATATTAGAAAATGATTAAATTCCCAAAAAAATAAAAAAATAAAAAATATTTAAAACGAATGAATAATACTAACTATAATACTATTAAAATAAATAAATAAAATTTACCGATTAAAAAAAATAATATATTAAATATATTATGTTACTAAATTAAATTATAAAATGAATATTAAAATTTGAATAAACTATATAAACATCAGGTGTATGTGTTTCTATATAATATTTCATTAATTACGTAAGTAATTGTGTGTGTGAAATTAATGTACACACACACACAAGTTTGATATATGTTAAATTGAATAATGATATTATATAATATGTAACATCTATTAATGAAATAAATAATAATAAAAATGAATAAATTTAAAAAATTGGTAATTATTAATAATTATATAGATAATTTTAAAAAATAAAAATGAATATTTGTATATGTTCATGAATATATGTTAATTATATAAAATTCAAGCATATTAAAAACATTAAATGTTAATAAATAAATATATATAAATAAATATTGAAAATGGATAAAATTACAAACATATTGAACCATGAAAATTGAAAATGAATAAATTACATAAATATTAAAAAAACAATTAAGATTATTAATGAATAAATAATATTAAAAATGAACAAATTCGAAAAAAATATTAAAAAGTAATAAAGAGTATATATTGAATAATAATATAAAAATGATAAAATTTACCAACTAGAAACATAATATATATTAAATATATAATGTTAATAAATATAACTCTAAAATGAATATTAAAAATTGAATAAATTATAGAAATATTGTGTGTGTATGTGAGTTGTATATAAAAATGAATTAATTACGCATATGTATGTGCGAAATAAATGTAACACACATTTGATATATGTTAAATTGAAAAATCAAATGACATTCAATTAAATTTTCATTACTCGATACAATTAGTGAATATTTTTAATTAATATTATTTTTTAATTATAAACCATTTTCACTAAATATATAACTTATTTAATGTAAGCATAAATATTTTGTATTATATAAGTCACATTTTAGGGAATAATATATATATATTGATATATATATATATATATATTAATATATATGAATATGTTTCGATATTAAAAATATTAATTATATTAATGAATAATTATGTATAAAAACCATTAAAAATGATTAAGACATTAATATGTTTTTAATTATTACATTTTATTCATTTTATATATTTATATTATTTATTACTATTTATAATTAATATATATATATTAAATTTATTCATTTTTATTAATAATTATTTTATTAATATTTTTTAATAATTTTGTTATTTATCATTTTTAATTTTTTATTTAATTATTACATTTTTTCCATTTTATATTTCTATATTCAATATATACTATTTATTAATATTTATAATTTATATATATGTATATTAAATTTATTCATTTTATTAATAATTATTTAATTAGTAATTTTTTCCATATTTTTTTTAATTTACTCATTTTTATTTTTTATTTTTTTAATTATTTCAATTTTTTAAATATTTTTAGTACTTTTATTTTTTAATTTTTATTTCAATTTATTCATTTTATATATCTATATTTAATACATACTATTTATTAATATTTACAATACATATATATATATATATGCATTAAAGTTATTAATAATTATTTAATTAATAATTTTTTAATTAATAATTTTTTAATAATTTTTTAATTTATTCATTTTTAATTTTTATTTGTATAATTATTTCAATTTTTGTAATTTTTGTAATTATTTTTATTGGTATATATTAAAAAAATAGGGGCTATGGGTTGGGTCGGGTAGGACCGAGCCACGTATATGCAAGTTGCCTAAAGTCCGAGGGAAGCATATATTGAGAAAAGGCCCACGTGGGCCCATGGGCTTATATGAGTGTGTGTATAGTGCATGTGGGAGCCCATCCCCACGACATGCTTTTGAGCTTAGCTTGTGGAAGAATCTTATATAAAGAAGCGCCTGAATAGTCGTTATTTCAATGTGGGACTCACGCACACGATCAAGACCTTTATAAGCACTAGAAAATGCACTGATAAAGGCCCCCTTTATCAGTGTTAAAAATAAAGATCTAATAAAGGTTCCCTTTATCAGTGCTTTTTTTAGCACTGATAAAGACATCCTTTATCAGAGATTTTTTCAAGCATGGATAAAGGCTAATACTGTATATAGTGCGTTTTGTAGTAGTGATACCTTGTGTGTGGTTCTTGTTTGGTTTTTTTGCATGGCCTAGTCCTCCAAAGAGTAGTCTGATGCACAGGTGCTCATAGAGGATGGGTTCTATGGTTGTGGGTGGTTATTTGGGCTTTTGATGCCTTCTATTTGTGAGAACCTGGAGATGGACATTTTGACATGCTGATAACATGTAATGTGGAGTGGGAGAGTGCTTGATTCCCCTTGAGTCGTGACCTTATGAGAGGTTGACTTGTGGACTAAGTGGTCGGACCTAGTGTCTTTCTTGAGAGTTGACCTGTAAGGCTATGTAGAAGACCTAGAGGCCTTTAGTTTTTGACTCAGAACTTCGTGAGTTAGTGTTTGGTTTGTTTGGGGTTGAGACCAATGCACGAAAGTGCATAGGGTTTTGGTGATGAACACCTTTCTTATTAGTGTTTTGAGAATCAAAGTGTGGTATTTTGGATAGGACCAGGGTGGAACTTGGTCTTATGGGTTGAGAATACTTTACAAAGTAGTCAGAGCGTAGGTGGATGTTCGTGACTGCAGTTGGGTAACAACCAAGCATGTGGATGAGGTTGACACATCCTCGGCTAAGGATGAGCACCAGCGGTGCTAGAATGACACCGTGAGGAAAGCACTCATGTGAATAGTCTTGGAATGTGAAAGGTGACTATTTTTAAAGAGGAGTTCCAAGGGAGCATTTGGAATATTAAGGCTGACAGAATAGGAGGTGTATCCAACTATTGAATAGGCATTGGAGCCTAGTTCTGGAGATTCATGACTCATTGAATTTTAATCCAGGTTCAGTGAATAATCACAGGCAGGCATGCGACCTAGGTTTTTTTTTATGAGAACAAGTTTTTGTAATGTGATGGAGATGCACAATGCCATTTGGGATGTGTGAATGGGTGGCTCGAGAGTAAGCACTTGTTGTATTTAGAGAGATCAAAGTGATGAATACCAATTATGGTGGGACTGATTATTTTAGGTTGGTGTGATGAATCAGTTGCATTGTCATTGTTTTTTTATTCAGGTTTAGATAGAGGAACTTGATCAGTGTATTAGTGGTAGTTCCACAATAATCTTGCATTCATAGCTTCTTGGTAGATAGTCATGAGGCGTTAGTGAGTCTTGGCTAACAAGTCCCTCTTAAATTGTGGAAATTAGGAGTTGAAGATACATTTATGGTAAGGGAGTCCCAAGAAACTTGAATGAGTTTGACATGTACCTATAGTAAGACGTGACCTCACAAATTTTTAGGTTTCACTACTAAAAAATAGGCCTTTAATGATGCTAGAATATGCCTTTATCAGTGCTAGAAAAGCGCTGACTATCGCAGCGCAATTGAAAGGACAAAGATTTTATCAGCACCATAAAAGCACTGATAAAGGGGTGGTTTCCACCACAAAAAAATAATTGATAAAAGAAACAATTTATCAGTATTTCCACAAGTTCTGATAAAAGAATTATTTATGAGTGCTTCCAAAAGCAGTGATAAAGAGACCCATTATCGGTGCTTCTAAAATCATTGATAAAGAGACCCTTTATCAGCACTTCTAAAAGAACTAATAAAGGGTATCCTTATCAGCACTGATAAATATCTCCTTTATCAGTACATTTAGTAGCATTGATAAAGGGGAATACTACAATGTGATGCTACAACACACTACAACACCAGAAACAGGGCATGCAGTGTGTTGTAACAACACAATGCATCACTAGAAACAATACCAAAAACAACAACAGAAATTAGAAAAATCAGATAAAAATACATAATTTAAATGAAATAAAATTTCTAACACAAATACAAGAAACAAACACTATTATAGAGTACATCAGTTTTTTTTTACTAAAATTAATGTAAATTTTGAATAAAAAGGAACACTTGGAGTCATATTAGGCACACCGTGAGTCAGATTGATGTGCGGCTGATTCCTACATGTTAAAAATGACTCATGTATCATTTTTCTAAAGTAAAAAAATAATCCAAATGTGTTTGATAAGTTTTGATCATGTTAGTTGTTTCTTTATTACAATTAATATCAATTTTGAATAAAAAATTCACTTGAAGTCATACTAGTCGCATCATGCATCAGATTGAGGTGAAACTGATTCATACACATCCCAAATTAATTATGAATCATTTTCCTAAAGTATCAAAACAATCCTAATGTGTTTCCTTGATTTTGATAATGCCACTTGTGTTTTTTACTAAAATGTCATTTTAAATTGGAAACATGAACTTTGAGTCATACATGTAGCATCATGTGTGGGTTTGACTTGAGACTGATTCATAAATGTCAAAAATTAATTATGAATCATTTTCCTAAATTATCAAGACAATCCAAGCACATTTTCTCAGTTTTTAGTGAGTGAAACTTTTTTGTATTAAAATGTCAATTTTAAACTGAGAATGGACACTTTGAGTCATACCAGGAATATTGTGTATCATATTGATGTACGAATGATTCCTAAATGTCAAAAATGAATTATGGATCATTTTCTTAAAGTACCAAAACAATATGAATATGTTTATTCGGTTTTGAGTATGTCAGTTGTTTTTTCACTAAAATTAATGTCAATTTTGAATAAAAAGACGCACTTGGAGTCATGATGGTCACACCATGTGTCAGATTGAGGTGTGGATAATTATGACACATCTCAAATGAATTATGGATCATTTTACTAAAGTATCAAAATAATATGAATGTGTCTCCTCAGTTTTGAGTATGCCACTTGTGTTTTTTACTAAAATGTCATTTTAAACTAGAAAAACACACTTTGAGTCATACAGGTCACATCATGTGTGAGTTTGATATGAGACTGATTCATACACATCAAAAGTTAATTATTAATTATTTTCCTAAATTATCAATACAATCCAAGTTTGTTTTATTGGTTTCTAGTGAGTGACACTTTTTTGTATTAAAATGTCAATTTTAAACAGATAACGGGCACTTTGAGTCATATCGGGAACATCATGTATCAGATTGAGGTTTGGATGATTACTACACATCAAAAATGACTTATTAATAATTTTACTAAAGTACCAAAACAATATGAATGTGTTTTTCTATTTATGAGTATGTCAGTTGTTTTTTTCACTAAAATTAATGTCAATTTTGAATAAAAAGATGCACTTAGAGTCATACCAGTCACACAATGCATCAGACTGAGGTAAAACTAATTCTGAAACATATAAAATGAGTTATGGATAGTTTTCCTAAAGTATCAAAACAATCTGAAAGTGTTTCACATGTTTGAGTATGCCACTTTTTTTTATTACTAAAATGTCATTTTAAACTGGAAATAGGTACTTTGAGTCATACGGGTCACATCGTGTGTGGATTTGATATGATAATAATTCATACATGTCATAAATTAATTATTAATCATTTTCCTAAATTATTAAGACAATCCAAGCACATTTTCTTAGTTTTTAGTGATTAACACTTTTTTGTATTAAACTGTCAATTTTAAACTGATAACAGACAGTTTGAGTCATACCGGACACATCATGTATCAGATTGGGGTGAGGATGATTCCTACACATCAAAAATGACTTATGGATCATTTTACTAAATTAACAAAACAATCTGAAGGCGTTTTTTTGGTTTTGATTTTGTTAATTATTTTTTTCACTGTCAATTTTGAATAAAAAGATGCACTTTGAGTCATACTGGTCACACCGTGCATCAGATTGAGGTGTGGATGATTCTGAAACATATAAAATGACTTATGGATCATTTTACTAAAGTATCAAAACAATATGAATGTGTTTCCTTGATTTTGAGTATGTCACTTTTGTTTTTTTACTATAATGTCATTTTAAACTAGAAACATGCATTTTAAGTCATATATGCCACATTATGTTTAATTTTGATATGAGAAATATTCATACACATAAAAAATGAACTATGAATCATTATCATAAATTATCAAGAAAATATGAGTGTGTTTTCTCAGTTTTCAGTGTGTGACACTTTTTTATATTAAAATGTCAATTTTAAACTGATAATAGACACTTTGAGTTATAACGGGCACATCATGTATCAGATTGAGTTGAGGATGATTTATACACATCAAAAATGACTTATGGATAATTTTCCTAAAGTAAAAAAACAATCTGAATCTATTTTCTCAGTTTTGAGTATGTCAATTGTTTTTTTCACTAAAATTAACGTCAATTTTGAATAAAAAGATGAACTTAGAGTCATACCGATCACACCATGCATCAGATTGAGGTGCAGATAATTATGAAACATATCAAATGAATTATGAATCATTTTAATAAAGTATCAGAATAATTTTAATGTGTTTATTTGGTTTTGAGTATGCTATTTGTGTTTTTTACTAAAATTTAATTTTAAACTGGAAACACTCACTTTGAGTCATACATGTTGTATCGTGTGTGGATTTTACATGAGACCGATTCATACATATCAAAAAATGAATTATGAAACATTTTTCTAAATTATCAAGAAAATATATGTGCATTTTCTTGATTTTTAGTGAGAAACACTTTTTTTTTGTATTAAAATGTCAATTTTAAACTAATTATAAACACTTTAACACCAGCCCTCCTCGATGACCATGATATATCAATGCTAGTTTTCCTTTAATAGTTCTCTCATACACTTGATAACTTCGGTGGTTTATTACACACATATTTATTCAAACATTTAAGTTGGATTATATACCTGTTTGATGATTAGGATTTGTACATATGTTGCTTCAATAACATGAGTAGAGAAATTAAAGCTTCCAACATAGAATGATTTTATAGGTGTATTACTAACCTATATAAAATCACTTAAATAAGTGGTGAAAAACATTATTTCAATAATCCACCTAAAATGATTTCACAATGACTCTTATCTTAGGTGAAAAGTGTTGTGTTCACTTTTCAAACTTTTTTCTCAAAAATAATCTTGGTATGATCCTCATTCTACTTCATTACCCAAAAATTTTATTATTTACAAGCCAGTGTTTAGTCTCCTCCTCCACATCAATATCCACCTATGCCTCTTCCTCCAAATCAGTCTCTGACTCCGACTCTACCTCTACCTCCATCTCTGCCTCCTTCTCTACTATTTCCCAACAATCTTATTGTTTGAAGGTCGATGTTTCTAAACAAATTGATTTCCTCCATTATAATTATCATTGATAAAGAGATAAAAAATAATATATAATATTTCCTACACTAATGCTTCATACCCCAAATATATTTCAAAGATCATAACTTTTACTAGATCACAAACATAGCAGGTAAGCACCTAAATTTGTTGTCGACATACATTCTGATAAAAAGTACGCTTACCACTTGTCTCTAAACAATTTTTTTCTTATTTTGAGTATCTAGGTTGCATAAATCTTGATGGTACTAAGAAAATATAGTCAAACAAATTGTTATGAAATATATTCAATGAAACTGTAATTACCTTCAGAAATTACCTGTTAGGGGATGTTGGTATTTTCATGCTTTATAATCTCTATTATAATTTTTCAAACATAATATCCACAATAGATGTCATTATATTTTTTCAAACACTGAAAAAACATTGAAAAAAATAATTAAATTGTTCTAAAATGTTTTGATAGTTAAATATTTATATGTATAACTTAATTTGTTTCCATTTGTAGTAATCCACAGGCTTTATCGCTTCAGACATCGACTTCATTCCATGATTTAGCCTATATTTAGCGACTGCGCTATCATAAAAAAATTATTATTAAAACATAGACTGAAACATACAATTCAAAGTTTATCGATAAAATTTTGATTTTAGTGTATTAAATGTTCACAATACACATCATGTGTGGTTGGTTGATTGGATATCCATGCATTAGATCCAAAAAAGAAATATTCAGAGTGTTCAGATTGACTGTGATCAGTATCTAGTGTGCCCTAAAAGAACAAAAACCATTAAGTAATGAAAAAATTAAAAATATATTTTATGTGATTAGATTATAACATTTTACCTTTACATTATAGGCATAAAAAAGAGTCTTTAGTATGATACTTTTTTATTAAATGCTTTGAGTAACTCAACTTTTTTCTTCTTAATTTGTTCATCATCCAAAGTATATTTTTCCATAGAAATGATACATGGATTAATGAATCCAAATCATGCTTCACAAAATCTTCCATTTATATAGCTGTAATATAAACACCTTTATAAAATATGAATAGTTATTAACTTTAATAAACATATTAGATCACTATTTGTACAGACATATTATGAAAACATACCTTATGTATGTATTCACAACTGAGACACCCAACCATTCATGCTTGAAAATATCATTTAGAGTCTCGAGACTAATTATATCTATAAATGAATATCCATATATTTCTTCTTCATATTCAATGTAAGACATAGTTTTATCATTAAATGTGGTCTCTATATGAAGTTGGAATGATAATAAATGTTTCTCTGGAACTAGCAGGGATAAGGTAGTCTGGAAGGTTATTTTATTTGTGTCTTCAATCATCTCACCATATTATATGTATCTTCATGTGGTTTTATCTTCTCAAAATATTTTTGAAGAGATACTTCAAAACCTAGTCCTCTAACGTGACCATATTGTTCTGGATTCTTCAAAGATACTGAAAGTATCTTTTATTCTGGTATAGATGTTGATGATTCTTGTGTCTAAACTATATAAAAAAAATATGAAAATAAATAGATATTTTTATGTAATATTGTTATAAATAATAACAAATTACAATTATTTCATACTTACACATGTTTCCAATACCATTTTTGTGTTTCCATCAACTAATTTACTCTCCTTATTTATAATATCCTACTTCCATAGAACATGACATGGGATGAAAGTGGCTTCATATTTTGATTCATCAATATGCATATAAACAAAGGAATATATGTTTCTTCATATAAAATAATTAAACTTTTATTTTTGATTTAAAATATATAACAATTTATTCTCTAAAGAAGCATACTCCATCCTTGCTTTGTGATAGGGGTACATTGGTTTTGATGAATGTTATTTATTTTCAGCACTCTTTTGTTGTTTCATAAATTAATAATTTTGAATCAAGTTGGATAAAATAAATAATTTCAAATAATATATTATTGAATTCAATGCACCTAAAATGGTTTATCATTATGATTATTGATGAAAGTGTTCCATGTTTCCTAATTTATAATGTGTGCATAACTAAATAGTGGGTGGGGCTTTACTTTTCCCTCAACATCCCTAAGATGTAATTTTGTAAGAAGATGCCAGAAGCCTCCATGGGATTTTCCAGTGGTCATTAAGAAAAATTTCTTACAGAAATATTCTAAAATAAATAAACTCTACATAGAATAATGAAAATTAAATTAATGTTTAATTATATAAATTTTTAGTAAAATAGAGAGATTATATTGTAACATTACCATTATATCTTTCCAAAAGATTTTCTTCATTATAGGTTGGATGTGGATCCATGAATCAATATCAATCAACACATTTATACTCATTATGACCCCAAGATAAATAATGAACATTGACTTTTTTTGGTTAATAGGTTGGCTACGTTGATTCCAACAAACCTCAAATTTTATATCATGACTTATTAACTTGATAATTTTATTCATCACTATGATGTTGTCATTTTTTTCATCAACATATTGTTGATCCCCTAACAATTCTACAATTTCATCATCAACAAATTTTTCTTCCTTGGGATTGGTAACATTATCATATGTAGAAGACATTGTCTACATTATTATTGAATAATTTATTTTTTTTCATGAATAACAAAAATACAATACAATCCATGCATAAAAGTCCGCATTTTCATGAATCTTTCATGAAAATTGTTACTGTCTTGAATAGAGATATAATAATTCAATACTTCTGTACAACTAACCTCCACTGACTTTATTTAATCCATCCTCAGATGCTTGTTTTACTTTCATATCTTAATGATGGATTGGACTCCCTCTTTAAAACTATCTATCCTCCCATAATTGTGGTTCCAAAGTTACTTAATGACATACCTTCTGAATAGTTATTATCGCATTTTTGCTGATTTATATCCATCACCTATCTTTTTATGAAATCCACCTATATTGCTTGAACTAATCTAACTTAAAGTCATCCCATACTGGGTACTATTGATCATTATTTTGGATGACTACTACTCATAGTAATTCAAACAATATAGAAGAGATGGTGTATGAGTCTCAAGCAAAAAAATGCAGTAATAACTTTTCAGGAGATGAAAGGTCTTTGACACTACCATGAGAACATCAACTCATCCCCATTGAGCTACACCGACTCTAACCTATGATACTAGTCCCTTTACCTCACTTTTATCTCAAATATAAGATCTCTATATTCACTTAGGTTCAAAAATAACCTAAATGAGATTTTAATTATGGATTCTAACATATTTCATTTCAAAAATGAAGGAACGAACATTAAAATACACATGACTTCAACTAACAGTCATTTAATTCCACTCACAACCATTTATTTTTTGCTAATTCCTCTAAAATGTTTCTTTTTTTGGTAGGAATTAGGAGATACAAACTTATAGTGGTATTGGTGTAAGGAGGATGGGGGATCTTGACAACCGACCATTTCTCCAAGCCACCAAGAGAAAGTATCCTGAAGATGAAACTGAAAGAAACATCACAGAGCTCTACTCATTGTGGGAGGAATACCTTCAAGAGTCAGATTAGAACCCTTTTAAATTTATCAAGGTTTAAGGTCAATAGAATCAAAAGGTGCATTTGGTAAGTTTTTTTTTCACAAAAAAATGTGGAACATGAGTATTTTCAGGAGGTCACACATCGTAGTAGTATTCTCATCCAAGTATTATTAACTGTAGAGTTATAATAGGATCCAATGTGAATGCACTCAAATTAAAATTAATTTTTGATGAACTGTTGTCAAAAGTAACTGAGTGAGTCGTATAAGAAAATGCATATCAGGAAACAAAAAAATCATTCATTATGTTTTGATTAATTTTTAGGTGTCATTTTTTGTGTTCTTAGGAAGTAGTAAATGAGGAGGATGAAAGGATGAAAGAGTTTAAGAATGAGTTGGGAGATTAAGTATTCAAAACAATGGCAAAAATTTTTACAAATATTAATGAATACAATCCGAGTGGGAAGTATGTCATCAAGGAACTTTGGAACCACAATAATGGGAGGAAGGATAGTTTGAAAGAGGGGGTCTAATCTATCAACAAGGGATGGAAAGAGATAAAGTGTATGAGGACAAATTAAATAAAGGTAGTGAAGGTTAGTTGAAATGGAGTATTAAAGTATTATATCTCTATTCAGGATAGTAATAATTTTCATGCAAGATGCATGAAATTGTGTACTTTTATGCATGGAGTGTATTGTATTATAAATCTATCTTACCAAAATGAATCCTTATTTACACAACCTTATTTGTGAAACCTGTGGTATTTTTTTATGAAACGATATTTATGTTTCTTACAACTATTATGTGTTGTATTATTATTTCAATTATCATACATTAATAATATTTTCATAAAATAAAAATGAGATACATGGTTTTCATTTCAATTAGGGGCATGGAAAATCATCAGAGAAAACCTACCTAGTTACTTTACTTAACCACTTTATATGCATCTTGGTGCACATGTAGCTAATGTTTTCTTATGTTTAAGGTTGAAAGGATTGATTATTTATTGGAATGGATGGAGTATAAAATGATATCTAGTGGATAATTTTGGATTTTGTGTCATCAATGGTAGGTTATTTATTCGTATAGGGTTTTATTTTTACTTAGGATCTATTAAATTGTTATTATTTTTATGACTGTAGGCATTTATATTCATGGGATTCTATTATGTACTATTTTATATAGATGCACTTGTTATGTAAGTTGATTTTGTAAACCATTTATCATGGATCATGTTGAACGCTACATATTTATTATCAATCCATTGGAAGTTGGTTGATGGTTCCAAGGGTTGAGTAACATTTTGATTCAGCTTAGTTCAGGCTATGAATAGTTGAACTATATTGTGATGATAATGTTTTCTAAAAGATAAATTTATTAAAAATATAACACACACACAAATAAAGAAAATAAATTTTCTTAAATTAGGTCACTTCATCAATAATCACTTCATTCTTAGAGAGGAATTTATTTATAAAATAATTTGACAGAAAAGTAAAATCATATATATCATCTTCTATAGATGACGCCACATATAGAAACTCTTCTATTGGAATATGATCTAGTGTGTTGTGCTATGACATGTTTTCATTTATAAATGTAAAATAAATTAAATTCATAAAATCTATTTACTATTAGTTTATAAAAATTCAAACTTTATTTTAATAAATTATAAATTTAAAGGACATGGGAAATTATTGTAAACCTTTCATTAATAATGGAAATAAATGGCATCTCCTTTAATGAACTCCCTAACCCATTGAATATCATCTTCTCTCATAACTGTAATGTTTTAGTGAATATATTTTTTATGTAAATATACTAATATCAGGAACCTATCAATCAATTATAAACACACCTCTTATTTACAATACATCACTACCTTTGAGTTTAAATCAAATAAAAAACTAAAAAAGTATGTTTATTTTGATTTCAATGAAAATTTAAATAGTTTTTTACATATTAAATTATATCTATATAACATATTGACAATGTTAACCAATATAAACTAGAAAATTTAAACTTTAGTTCCCAGAATTAGATTAACCCTTTCACATTAAAACAATATGTATATTAACAAACTTTATATTATTCATATCAAATAACATTCTCTCTAAAATTATTCCAATACAATGTTAAACTTTTTTTCATCTTCATGTACATGTCATACTATGGAAACAAGATTAAAACAATGAAAAAACACACTATCTAAAAGGTAACAAGAAATAATATAGCGGGAACATAAAAAAATCACCATCATTTATAGTAGTGGATGGAGATGCATTTCACAGTGGTCTTGTATAAAGCTAGAATGAGTTTACAGAGTAGGGGTAGTGTTGTGTAGGTATAGGTAAGTGTGATATAGAGAGAGATATGAAATATAGGGTTCATCATGGTTAATAATGAAACAAAAACACAAACTGTGTAACCCAAAAAATCAAAAAATGACAGAGGAAAAGGAGAAAATAACAAACATTGGATTCTAGCTTTGATTCGTTTGAGAGAACGTAAAGGAGTAGCACCGATAACAAGGGAGTTCCATGAGAGCTAGAGAATCGTGACTCACTAAGTCATGTCTAGAGTTCTTTTAAATAAACCGAGGACACTTTTATCAACACTTTCAAAAAAGCACAGATAAAGATACATTTTATCAGTGTTGATAAAAGACATCTTTATTAGTGTTTTTTAGCGCTGATAAAGATCTAGCTTTATTAGTGTTAAAAAATCACTGATAAAAGACATCTTTATCAGGGATAACGTTTTAGCATTGATAAAAATTTCTTTTAACAACATTTTTTAGTGCTGATAAAATGAACCTTTATCAGCGTTAAAACTTTAGCGCAAATAAAGGATTTATAATTATAATTATAAATAAAAATATTTTTAAAAAGATAATTATATATTTGTTTATTATAATTTTATAATTATTTAAATATATAATTATTTATTTATAATTAAATTAATACTTTTTTTAAAAAATTATATTTTTTATTTAAAATTATAAATATACAATTTTATAAATATAGTAAATATACATTTATAAATATATTTATATTTATTTATTTATAATTATTTATTTATAATTATAGATATATTTATATCATTATATATATATTAAATAAATAAATATAAATATAAATATAGTAAATATATTCATTATTTAAATATATTTATTATAATTTTATAGTTAGAAATATATTTATATCATTATATATATTTATATAATTATATATATATATATAATAAATATATATATATATATATAATAAATATATATAATTATATATATAATAAATATATATAAATATAAAATATTCATTATTTAAATATATTTATTATAATTTTATAATTATTTATTTATAAATATATGAATAATACTTTAAAAAAATATTTATATATTTATATAATTATATATATATATAGCCCCCAGGGTGAGGTTCAGTGGTGGCTACCTTTGTGGGTCTCGATAAGGTCACGAGTTCAAGTCTCGCCGAGTACATTATTTAAATAAATTTATTATAATTTTATAATTATTTAAATATATATAATTATTTATTCATAATTACATAAATGATTTAAAAAATAATAATATTTATTTATTTATAATAATTATAAATATATAAATTTATAAATATAGTAAATGTACATTTATAGATATATTATTTCTAAATATTTATTTACAAATATATGTTTAACATTATTAATGGATATATAATCTTAAATACATGCATTTTAAAAATGAGTGAAATTGAATAATGCAAAATGAGTACACTTTAAAAATATTGAAAAAATGATAAGTTTTATTACTTAAATTTAAATTATTAAAAAAATATGTATATATATATATATTGAAGTAAAGATGAATACATATTGAAAATACTAAAACATAATAAATAAATAAATATAAATAAATAATAAAAAATGATCAAATTCAAAAATAAAATAAAAAATAAAAAATAAAAAATATTAAAAATGAATAAATAATACCCTAACTGTAATAATACTAAAAATAAATAAATAAAATTGATTGATTAAGTGTATGTGTTTCTATATAAGATTTCATTAATTATGTAAATATTTTTGTGTGTGCATTATATATAAAAATACATTAATTACATATATATATGTATGTGAAATCAATGTAATACATGATGTTTGATATATGTTAAATTGAAAAATCAAACAACATTAAAAATGAATAAGTCATTAATATGTTTTTAATTATTATATTTTATTCATTTTCTATATATTTATATTTATTATATATTATTTATTACTATTTATAATTAATATATATTATACTTATTCATTTTTATTAATAACTGTTTCATTAATACATTTTTAAATAATTTTGTAATTTATTCATTTATTCATTTTTTATTTAATTATAACAATTTATTCATTTTATATATCTATATTTAATATATATTACTTATTAATATTTATAATATATATATATTTATATTAAATTTATTCATTTTTATCAATAATTATTTAATTAATAAAATGTTTAATATCTTTCTTAATTTACTCATTTTTAATTTTTATTTGTTTAATTATTTAATTTTATTCATTTTACATATCTATATATTTAATATATACTATTTATTAATTTTTATAATTTTTATATATCTATATTAAATTTATTAATTTTTAACAATAACTATTTAATTAATAAAATTGTTAATATATTTTTATTTTTTATTTTTTTATTATTTCATTTTATTTTAGACCTTTATCAGCGCTAAAAATAAAACACTGATAAAGGATGCCCATTATCATTGTTAAAATAAAGCACTGATAAAGGTTACCCTTTACAAGCGCTTCTTTTAGTGCTAAGAAAGATGGCCTTTATCAGCACATTTTTCTAGCGCTAATAAATGCCAGTACTATTAAAGGCCTCTTTTTTAGTAGTGTTTGTGGTGGTAACCATTTACGACATCTTAGTGTACTCCTAGTTCATAAACGATCATACCCAATATCTTAACATCATCCTGAGTATGCTAAGAAGTCTTTGGAAATATGCCTAGATACCTAAATGTCTTCTTGGTTGGATGGAGAGCCTCTTTGGGGTTACACCCATATAGTGGTGTAAGGAAATATATATGGTGGGGAGACCACCATGGGCTATTGGAGGATGACCTCAAGTGTGGAGGGTCCTTATCTTGGATGAACTGACTATTGGATGGTCTCAGTGGCATTTGAATGCTTGTAAGTTATAATGTCTGATTATTTTGGTTCCATTAAAAAACCAAATTTGGGATTTGAATGAGACACAAGATGGAAACGGTGCATCGACATTAGGCTCAGAATGTTTTGGTGTGGTCAGTAGGCATTTCATGGGGTGATCCTAGATTCATGACATGTTTAATGGGGTGATCCCAGGTTCATGACATGATTCATGTCTTAGTTTAGATGGTGAACCATTTTCATCATTTTCTTCAAGGGGTGAATCCCTATTTCATGTCATGTTTAAGGGGGGTAAAACATGCAACAAAAAGTGTTGAAGGGGGTGTTTTGGGAGGAATTATTGGGAAAGCTTGGGAAGTTAGTACCATGTCTCAGGAACGTCTGTAGTGATCCCGACCCCAGTAACCCAGAGCTGGTGTTTTACTTTATTACATTGGTATAAGATATGAGTAATCACATCCCAAAGGAATAAATAATTTAGTATTCATGGTAAACTAAATACATACTTGAGTCCCATATTACATTTTAAAACTCAAATTGCAACATAATTTTTTTTCAAGAATAACATTATTCTCTCTAAATTATCCTTTCACATAAATCATAGTACACTTTATGGAATTCTAGAGAAAGAAAACAAAATAAGTGTGATCACAAACACTAAGTAAGGGTTAAGTACAATAGAAGCTATCATGAATTAATAAATAATAATCAACATGACAAGGTAAATAACTGAAAACACATGACATTTAAATAATAACTTGGATATCATAATTAGATAAGTAATAATTAATATGTAAATGTAAATAACTAAAAACACATGCCATTTAATCAATAAAATTATAATAAAATTCATCTAGAGATAATATCATTACAAAAATCTCATGGATAATAAGATAAGGCATAATCAATATGTAAAGGTAAATAATTGAAAACACTTGACATTTAGTCAATAAAATAATAATGAAATGCATCCATAGATAATATCATTGTGAAAATCTCATGGATAATAATAACTAAAATTTTAATGAAGGAAATTCTTAATTATTGTATGTTGTGTTCTCAGGTATCATGATACCTCTACCGTCAAGACCTTTCACAAGACAATTTAAAACTACAGGTAGAAAACCATTTAATACTAGCTTACTAATTTTCCTCATGAGACTACTAATGCATCAAGGGGCTATATAATTTAGGACCCACCCATCACTTCATTCCCAAAGCATTCCTCATATATCAAATAGTCTATTTAATTCATGAACAATGTGCCTCATCATCAAATATCTGTATTGAGTAAAGAATATATATTTATCAATATTTTCAAAAATAAACAAGTAACTTTCACTGTAGAACACCATTTTTAAAAATTATATAAGGTTTAATCAATAAACATATACATGGTAAATAATATAGATATTTAGGGGAAATTTAATATCCAATGATCAAAAGAAAGTGAATATTTCAAGGGAAAGTTAATAAATAAAAAATGAATCAAGAAAGTGAGTGTTAATACTATCCTTGGTTGAAATAATCATAAACCATCTAGATGAATAATAAGTATTGTATAAATACAACATATCCCCAGTGGATCATATGTAAAATAAAGGTTTGTTGTCGCTGATGAACAAAAATACCATAAAAATATCTTTAAAAACATTCTTGAGGAAAATATCCCTTTCATTTTGAAAATCACATTTTAAAACTAAAATTTCACAAAAAATTTTGGAAATAATTTTTTTTGAAAATAACCTTTGAAACTTATAAAATAATATTTAAAACATTTGAGTGGTCATAACGACTGGAAATTCAGTTCATTTTGTACATGTTAAAACAAATATTCCTTCCACTTTTTCAATAAAATCCAAACAAGCATTGTTTTAAAAACGACATGAAGATTCATTTAATTTTTAAAAAAAATCAAAGTGGGTAAAAATTTATTTTATAAATAATTTTTAAAAGGTTAAAAAAGCATCTTTGAAAACATTTTTAGAAAACATGACTTTGGAAGAAAATAGATTTTCGACTGAAGAGAGAAATGATGCCAGGTTTTCTTAAAATTATTTTAAGTATCAAAGAGTGGAAAATGGTAATATTAATTGAAAATTCATAAATAATTAGAGTAAAATAAAATTAAAGGGATTTATTATACAATTATTGAATAATTTACTTGAATGGAAACTCAAGTATAAAAAATCCTGATTAAAATGAGATTGGGATATAAACCCTTATAAAGACCATAACATTGAAGTGAGAATTAATAAATGAATTGATTAAGTGTAATAAATATAAATCCAAATAAAAAATTATAAATAAAACATGATATATTAAAAATTAATTACATATATAATATAATAATATCAAATACAATGAAGAAGTAATATAACCCAATGAAAATAAATTTAGTTATGAAATTCTTTACCACTTGGTAATTTTCAAGTCAAACACCCTTGAATTAAATAATTAAAATTAAAACTTTAAATTCCATGAATTATGAAGTATTCATGATATTACATGTAAAAGGGTTATTATATACACTATATAAAATAAATTATGTTCATAACATTATAACATTCAACAATGAAGGGAAATTGAAATGAAGCCCGTTATAAAGATCATATAATTGAAGTAGAAATTAATCAAAGAATTTATTGTGTGTATCAAATGTAAATACACATAAAAAGGTATAAATAAAACATTAAATAATAAAATTTTATTGCACACATAATCTTATAATGACATAATCAATGAAGTTTAAGTTTAACCCAATGAATGGAAATTGAGTTAAAAAATCCCATACCTCACGTTTCCTTTTGGTTGAACATAATTTAACCTACTATATAGTGGTTTTAAACATTTTATTTACTTATATAATAACCATATTTATATTTATAATATCATATATGATATTTTTATAACATATTATCACCTATTCGTTAAAAATATTTCATTATTTTCATTGTTTTGGGCGTTAATTTCCTTGTTTTTTCATTTCTATGTTGTCATGAAATTTCCAGTTTTTTTGTATATTAAATAGTTACATAATCTATAGAATAATAATAATTACATAATTATAATATTTATACTTAAATTATACTTTAAATACCAATCATAAAATATGGTTTTGAGAAATGAATTTCATTACGATCATAGAGACGGTAGGCCATTTGTATGCATGAGTAACATTTCCATTTTTCAACGATCATTATGGAAAAGAGGTAAGTAATATTTTATATTTAAATAATTATAATAATATCATAAATAACATATTATTTCTTTAAATATACTTATATATATATATCATCTATTTTGTGTGGTGATGAAAAGAGAGTCACATTACTTCGTAAAAGCGGTAGTCCACACATACATGAACAATGTTATCATCTTTCAGTGAGTGAAAAGGTAAGAAAGAAAATGATATATTATCTTTTCAGAATGATAAATATTTTATTAATATTATAATTATATAATTTATATCACATATATTCATTAAATTTATACTTATTACCTTACATGTAAAGTGTTAGTGAAAAATGAATCACATCGCTTTGCGAGGTGGTAGTCCATCATACACACAATCGACGTTATCATATCCCATATAGAATAGAAAGTAAAAATGCATATATGATATAATGAATTAATAGATATAATTATTTTATAAATATCATATATATACTTTATATCCATCATCATACCCAATCATGATAGACAGTAATGGAAGAACAAATGACATTAGTTCGTGAGACGGCAGTCCACCGTACACATGAATGATGATTTTGTAACCCATTTGATGGAAGTTGGGGTGGTTTTTGGTCATTATATTAATATAAAAACATATAAATATATGTAATATACTTATTTTCTTATATTATAATGCTTTAATAATAATTTAATTGGGTGGAGGAAGAAATAAAATAAAAATGCTCGATGAAGAATGTTACCTCTTCCTAGGGTAACCTCCTTAGTTTTTCACCAAACACCTTAAAAGGTTTGATTTATGACCAAAATAAGGCTTATATGGTGATAGTATGGATTTTTTGAAGCTATTTGGGTAGGTATTGACCAAAACAAATTTTTTTGAAGATGTGAAGAGGACATGATAGGGGGTGACCTTTTATAAGTGATGTGTGTGGCACACTTGTAATTTCTAAAAAGAAAAAGGTGTACCCATGTTTTAAACATTACAAAAAGGGTCCAAAATGGAGTATTATCTATAATTATACATTATATGGTTTAAATATGTTCATAAAATATATTTTATACAAGTTTTTAGTTCATTTTAATCCTTATCTTCTTAGTTTAACCCCCAATAAACCCATTTTTACCTTAATCGTGATAAATAAATTTTATCATTTTTACTATTCATTATGATAAAAAATTAAGTTGGAATTATTAGATAATATAAATTATTCTGATTAAAAATATGGAATCTATTTTTCAAATTCACTTTACAGAAGGGAAAAAATCTAATTTAAAATTAATCCTGCAGACGTGATGTGAAAGCGGGTTTTGAAAGAGAAAATGTTCAAAAGTTTATAAGGTTTTTATATAAAAATATAATATAAAAATGATTCCAATGACTAAAATTGGATTAATTGATATATAATTTTACTAATTTTACTTTAAAACCAATTAAAAATATAATTTAACTTTACAAATAATTTAAAGGAAAAACAATTTTCAATTAAAATTCAGTATTTTTCACTATTTAAAAAAAATAAAATATTTTAGAAAAATACCAAAAATTGTATCTAAGATAATTTTTATATTATGATTTAAAAAATTAAGTTTATTTTTTCAGATAAATTTTCTAAAATTATTAAAAAATAATTTTAAATTATACATGCAAAGAGCAACTAAACTGTCTTTTAGAAAAAATACAGTTTTTCAGAAAACATTTCTTTTTCATTTAAATGATTATTATTTTATCTATAATAAATTGATAACAATAATTTTTATAATTTATTTAGTATTATTCATACCCTCTAATTTAACATCTAGGTTATAACGGTATACTATACTGTGGTTTATTTAGACTCAGGGTTGCGTGTTCCGCAAGCCATTAAATAGATTAAATTTAATGAAATATATTTCATGAGCTGTTTAAGCTCAGTGTTGCATATCAAATACTCTATAGAATATAATTTTCTTATTTTTTAATTTAGATGTGTTATATTTTCCCCAACTTAAATAAATTGTGTCCTCACAATTTGATCTTGCACTAAAAAATTAAGGGTTTGATATTTGAAAATTTATTTGCTGAAAACACACATTATAAAAATATTTAATAAAACATCATCTTAATAAGATATAAAGGGAAGTAAAAAGGTCATATGTTATAACATATAAATAGGTTTCTAAGTAGGGGAACATTAGTGGAAAGTGAAGATATGTACATGGAAGAAAAGTGTAAATAATTATAGAGACTGATAGAGATCATTTATCACAAGAAAGTGAATGATCAATAGAAAGTTAAGGACTTAAAAACCATAAATATGTGATGATTTAAAATACTATTTGATTAATTGGATATTAATGTAATAGGATAACATTCTTTTTTCAATATCCTTCTCCTAAAGTTGAGTAATCTTTTATTGTCTAAGAATATAAGGAAATATACTTACTTGATATCTTTCTATTTTATAAGCACAATTTCATCCTTTGGTCGTGATTTAATCAATTTACAATTCATCACTTACTCAAAGAAATGAATATCCCAAAATTAATTTTTATACCCAAAGCAATAAAATTCAATTTTAACAGATTATAAAATCCATAAAAGATTGAAAAGTTTTTCCGTATGCCTCTAACCATTTTAAAAAACCAATATGGTTAGCACAAGTTATACAATATAATACATTAATCTCTAAACCTAAACAGTAACACCACTGGTTCAACATTAATATTTATCTATCAAATCATTTAACTAAAAATAATGACATATTAACTAGGACATCACATAGGCTGGTGGTAGGTGTTAAACCCTTATCATCCTTTGATTATGGGTTCAAGCCCCATGAACTTTCTAGATGCAATGAGTTATCACCCAGAATGTGGGTTATCCTTTTTCTATAACCATATTAATATAATTCTCACGACATTACCAAATTGAAATAAACCATAATTAACTTAACATCAAGATAAGATGAACCATGAAGGTTACTAATACTTTTAAACTTATTCCCAAAAAATGTAATGAAATTCTTCCTTGAATATTTTTTTACTAGAACATATACTAAACCAATGGGTTGTATTTCCATAAATGGTTTCCAACAATATCATTAATCATGTTATATTCCTACCACATAAATATTTAAAAGGGGTTATTAGGTATTTGAAATTATGATCATCCTTAAACTCATAAACCCATGATGGTATCCGTAACTCTTAAGTTAATGAATACACATATGCTTCTAAAATTTAACATAATCCTTATATGTTTCATAATTCTTATAACAAAAATACCATTGGTAAAAATACTTCTATAATATAATTATGGAATCACAATAAATACTTCAACCACTTTATTTCAACATAGGACTTTACTTAGTCTAAGAGTTAACCTTTAGAAGAGGGAATTGACTTGGATAATTCCCAGGTTTTCCACATTTAAGAAAAAACTATAAATGGATCCCTAGGATGAGATTTATTTTATTTTATTGTACTATTCTTTTTTCCTTGGCAATTTTTTTATACCTTTCTTTTCCACACATAAAACATTTTATAATTTCTTTAATACACATTATTTTAAATAAAAGACAACTTAGTGTTAACCTAGGTTATTAATTTCCATCATTTATTCAAATCATTCATAATTTTTTGTAGAGAAAATGTGAATTATCCTAAAAAAATCCCCTGAGTGTTTTAAACTAGGTGAACATTAATCCCATTTTCATACACTAGTCAAGGATTGAGTCAATCACAATGATCCCTTTTTATAATTATTACCCCTAGTTACATATATCATAGATCCACATCCACTTATAATATCTATAAATGGATGTATTTTAAGTAAAAACCACATCATCTCAACCTTACCACAACTTTAAGATGTTCTTCTATACTTATCCTCAAGTTCTATCATATGGTTATGATCCTTAATCTATGTTTTCATAAATCTAGTTCCTAATATTTCTATTAAATTTCCTCTAATACCAACTATGGAAACCCTGAACCTAGAAACCCAAATCTGGTGTCTTACTTTATTACATTGTCATAAGATACAAGGAATTGCATCATGAAAGACCAAATATTTTAGTAGTATTGGTAAAATAGATACATACTTGAGTCCCATATTACATTTGAAAATAAAAATTACAACATTTTTTTAAGAATAACATTATTCCCTCTAGAATATACTTACACATTAATCATAGTACACTTCATGGAATCCTTGGGAAAGGAAACAAAATAAGGGTGAGCCCAAATACTTAGTAAGGGATAAGTACAAAAGAAGCTATTATGAATCAATAAATAATAATCAATATGACATGATAATTAACTGAAAACACATTTCATTTAATCAATAACTTGACTATCATAATTAGGCAAGGCATAATCAATATGGAAAGGTAAATAACTAGAAAAACATGTGATTTAATCAATAAACTGAGAATGAAATGCTTTTAGAGATAATATCATAAAGAAAATATCATAAAGAAAATATCATGGATAATAAGATAATACATAATCAATATGGAAAGGTAAATAACTGAAAACACATTCCATTTAGTCAATAAAACAAGAATGAAATGCAACTAGAGATAATATCATTTTGAAAATATCATGGATAATAATAACTGAATTCTTAATGAAGTAAATTATTAATTATCATATGTCATGATCTCAGGCATCATGATACCTCTACCATCAATACCTTTCACAAGACAATTTAAAACTACGAGTATAAATCCATTTAATTCTAGCTTACTGATTCACCTCATGGGACTATTAATGCATCAAGGGGATATATAATTCCAAGATTTACCCATCACTATATGTCCAAAACATTCCTCATATATTGAATAATTGATTTAATTCATGAACAATGTTCCTTATCATCAAATATTTGTATTGAGTAAAGAATACAAATTTATCAATATTTTCCTAGATAAACAAAGAACATTCAATATAGAATACCATATGTAAAAATGATATACAGTTTAAGAAATAAAACTATCCATGATAAATAACATGGATATTTAGGGTAAATTTAATATCCAATGATCAAAGGAAAGTGAATATTTCAAGGGAAATATAATGACTAAAAAAATGAATCAAGGAAGTGAGTGAAAATACTATACTTGTTCAAAATAATCATAAACCATCCAGAGGAAGAATAAAGATGATATCAATACAAAATATACCCAATATATCATATGTAAAATAAAGTGTTGTTGTCATTGATGAATAGTAATACCATAAAAATATCTTTAAAAAAAATATTGAGGAAAATATCCCTTTTAATTTGAAAATAACCTTTTAAAATTAAAAGTTCACAAAATATTTTGAAAATAATTTTCTTTAAAATAACCTTTGAAAATTATAAAATAATATTTAAAACATTTTAGCGGTCATGACGGCTGAAAATTCTATTCATGTCGTACACATCAAAACAAAGATTCCTTCAATTTTTTTAGTAAAATCCAAACGAGACTTATTTTGACAAAAAACATGAAGATTCACTTAATTTTTTTTGTAAAAATTAAAAGTGGGTAAATTTTTTTTTAATAAATTATTTGGAAAAGGTCAAAAGATTTTTTTTTAGAAAACATGGTTTTGGAAGAAAACAGATTTTCGATCGAAGTGATAAATGAAGTCAAGTTTTATTAAAATTATTTTAAGTACCAAAGAGTGGAAAAATAGTACTATTACTTGAAAATTCATGAATAACCATAGGATAAGAAAATTACAGTGGTTTATTAGACAATTTTTGAATAATTTCCTTTAATGGAAACTCAAGTATAAATAATCCTAATTAAAATGATATTGTGAAATAAACCCTTACCAAGATCATAACATTGAAGTGAGAATTGATCAATGAATCTATTATGTGTATCAAATGTAGATATATATAAAACAAGTGGAAATAAGACATAATATATTAAAAATTCACCACACACCTTGTAATGGCTCAGACCTCTCCGGTCCATTCCTTTGTGAAAATGTGGGGCTAGAGGTGTTCCGAGAGGTCAAGGTGACTTGGGGGTACGTTTGGGTGGCCTTTTAAGGAAATATAAAGGGTTATGGACTTCGCACGGGAGGCACATGGTTTTCCTAAACCGTGTGGCCAAACCATGTAAGGCTGGTCTTAGAGGCAGTGGCTAACGCACGGTTAGCGCACGGTTTGTCTAACAGTGCAGACTAACCATGCGAGGAGTGATTGTTGAGGCAGAAACTAATGCACGGTTAGCGCATAGTTTGTTAAACCTTGCAGACTAACCATGCGGGCACTTAAAGTTAGATCCTAAAATTGTGGATCTAACTTATTTTGCCTTTAATCACCTCTTTTAAGCCCCTAATCAGCCATAACTCGGGATTACCATTCCTTGGAGGTAGAAGAACCTCTCCCAAGAATTTTGGAGGTGATCTGGAGGCTTCTCTTCGCAAATCGAAGCCGGTTTCTCAAGGTATGTGATCATTTTTTTTGGTTTCTTAGATCTACTTAGATTTACTCCTTTTCTCTCAGGATATTAGATCTATGCCTGTTATGGGCAGATCTAAGTGTGTGGATGTCGTTTATGATGAGATTTGGTCTTGGTTGTGTTAGGAGAGGAGATCTAAGGAGGATTCATGGAGAATCAACCTGGTTTCTTGGGCACTCATCGACCGTTGTGGTTTCCCTTGAAAACCTTTGAGGTAGGGGATTTGTGGCTTCTCTAATTGTTATGTGCAATCGTAGAGTTAGCATGATTTAGCCCTTTGGATCACAATGAAATTGACCTAATTAAATACTTGAACCGGATTAAGAAATTGCATTAAACTCATGTTGTTGCCTCATGTTTTCTAGATAGTGTGATATCTATGCCTTGCTTGTTATTATGTTTTTCTTGATGAATTGATAAAGAAAGTAAATCCAGAATTAATTGATAATTAATTGGATAAAGATAAAGAGGCATGTAAATGAATCCAGTTGTTGTTATTGTGGATGTTGTTCCAAATTTATGTTAATCAAATTGATGCCGATGTACGTGATTAACTTAGTTGGTTGGTAAACCTGAAATCTGTTGGTGCCTGTTGTTTTAAGTCTAGATGCCTTGTTAAAGGGCCAAGATACCGATTTGATGTGATGTTTGTTTTCCTGCTGCTTGTGCTGTGCTGTGACCCTGGAGGGGTGTTGTGATATCTTGTGTTGTGCTGTGACCCGGGAGGGGTGTTGTGATATGTGAAGGCAGGGAGGCCTTGTGGTTGTGGCAGCGGATGACACCTAGAGTGGCGAGATGCATCAGTTTATGCATGTGGGTGTCGGGGAGGACACCAGGGATGATGGAATGGGATGGATGTGGTTGTTGGATTCTTGGTGGTTTGATTGGTTGTTTATCTGCTTTACTTTTTTCCACTTCTCAAGGCAGATGGTCTTGCTTACCCTTCTTCTGAAGGAGGCGAAGACATGTGGGGTATGCAACGTTCTTTCCGTGTTTATCCTCTCAAGGGAGAATGGGTTTACGCTCCTGTTATAGGCGGTAAAGACTCGACGGGTAGTACGTCTACTCACCGTGTTGAGCCCCCTTGTGTTTAGTAGTATAGGTTGCTTTTCTAGAATGCCTGGGAATATGGGAAGGTAATTCTATAATGAATTTTTGAATAAATGATGTTAACCCATGGGGTTGGAGTTTGATGAAACTTAATGATGAGGTTGAGAACTTTTAAAGGGACAGTTGATTTTGAATGTGATGCCAAGAAAGTTTAAATGTGGTTTTTGTTCATGGTTAATTAACGTGCAAATAATTAATTAACGTAAAGTGGAATTGATGAAAAAGGTAATGAAGTAACCTAATGAATTTCTTTAACTGGTTGTGTGCTTATAGGATGCCTAGTCTTAGAAATAGCAGCCCGGAGTCCGAGAGACGTTAGCTGCAGATGAGCTAAGACTAGGTTATTCCCATAGTGTGGTTGTGAGTTATATATATTCTATACTTTTTGTGTTTCTATACGCTACTCCACCTTGTCAGTAAGGTCAACTGACACCTCAGGGATTCTAATCCCTATGGGAGGGGGGGTGTTTTCCCCAATATTCCGATGGGAGGGTGAATGGATGACTACCCCCTTTGACCCCGCTCTCTTCTCTTAGTAGATACTAGTGCCGTTGGCACAACGGTTAGTTTTCCCCATATATGTGTGTAGAGGGCTGTAATGGCTTGTGGTTATTCCCACTCATATATTCCGAATGTAGTATCCTATGGACTACTATAGGTGTAACATGTATAGGCTGTGATGGCTTGAGGATCCTTACATGGTGTATGGGCTGTAATGGCTTGAGGTACAATAACCGACATATGATGCATGTTATGCGGGCTGTGGTGTCTCCCAAAATTTACTTGGTTACTTTTGGTTGTGAGGATGGTGTGGTGCTTCGCCTAGGTGTCTGCAAGAAATACTTTATGGTGCACATGGTGCAGATTGTGGAGCTTAGCCCAAGTTTATATGGGTAAGCCTTTGGAGAGAGATGCACAGGACGTATGTCATTGGGGAAAAGCGGAAAACCAGTGGGGAAGTAGTAGGGGGGCACCCTTGATATTTTTTATTATATGATATATTCTTGTATAATTTACTTGGTGAGAGTATCCATGGTGAGGTTGGGAACGTAGTATACCTCTTAGATGATGAGATAGTTTCACTATTTTTCACTGTGCTTTAGCATGATTTCCTTACTTTTGCACGAGAGGCTTCAGGGAGGATGCTACTGAGTATGCTGTTATACTCACGCTACGTATACATAAACTATTTTTTAGGTCACTTGGAGCAGTTTGGAGGTCAGGCTGGTTACTACTAGCTTGTGGTTATAGGAGCTGTTCGGGCTTGTGGTAGCTGCTGTTTTTTTTACTTTCTTTTGGGTACTTGCAGTTTTCCCTTTTCGGTTGTAGTAATTTTGCATGGAATTTCATATATGTACATGGGTTTCTTTTATATTTTAGTTCTTAGTTGGATATGGTTTGTTTCTATCTTATCTCTCTCTTCCGCATGTGTTGTCTTAGAGGGTAATGCCTCCCATTTGTGTGTTATTATACCCTCGGTGCTAGTCACCAACCCGGGGCCTACTGAAGGCGGGACTTGGGGGTCATTATCTCCCTTTTCAAATTGCCAACCCAAGAGGGGTACACTTTGTGGGGAGGGGGTTGTGACAGAGTGGTATCAGAGGTCTGGTTGAGGGATAAGATGAATTTTGGAGTTAGGCACAGGTGAGGTTGCATGGGTTGGTAGGGAAACCGTGTCATTCATGTTTTGCAAGTGAGGTAAACACTAGAGACCGGCTGAGACATAGGCATTTAGGGCCCCCTATGATCTTTTGTACGAACCATTAAGTTTACAATGGATACTAAACAGAGTGATACTGGTTGCAGGGTAGAGACCTAGGAAAGGATCATGCATCATTCTTCTTTGTTCCGGTTTTTGAATGGGTAGACCTTGGGATAGGTTAACCTAAAACAAATGAAAGAAAAAAATTAATTAATTAATGTTGATTCTTCAATATTCTAGGCTTAGGAGTTCTAATTGTTTGTTATTTTGCAGGTATGGCTCTAGGTCGACGTCCTCATCAGGTTTGCATGGAAGACGTTCAGTAGGCAGTTCTAGCAGATCGCCACATGGTAGAGGTTGACGACGACAACACTTGGAGGAAGACACTCCGAGAGTTTCAGCAGCAGAGTCTGCATAAGTATGAGGGATTCGTTTCAGATGCAGTCACGAAAGACTGGTTGGAGGAGGTCCAGATAGGCTTCAGTTCGATCCGTGCTCGGAAGGAGCACTGGGTGTCCTTGGTTGTGGAGATGCTGCGTGGAACAGCAAGGCAGTGGTGGTTGTTGTTCCTCGGGGATCGTGAGGAGTCAGCGATCTCATGGGAGGAGTTCTAAGACAAGTTTAGAACTGAGTTCCTTTCTTCGACTGTGAAGGCGTCTAGTCGCCAGGATCTTCTTACCCTTCGACAGGGAAGCTCCACTGTTCGAGAGTTTGGAATCTTTTTCAGGAACCTTTTACGACATGTTTCAGACTTGTTACCAGATGAGGAGGCCAGGGCGAGGCATTTTGAGGAGGCTTTGCGTCCAGAGATCCAACGCCAGGTCACCCCATTTATGTTAAACACATATCTTGAGGTGTTGGTGAGGGCAAAGGTTGTTGAGAGGAATTTGGCCAGGACTGGATCATCACGAGAGGGGAATCAACATGATTCCTCACGAAGCAAGGTTGCGGTCCGGGGTTCCCGGTTTTCAGGGTAGAAGAGTTTCCATTTCGCCAGGGGTAGGTCCCAGCCCTTCACATCTCATTTCTCCGGAGGCAGTAACTCCCAGGCCTATGCCAAGGGATCATGTGCTTGTTTTTCTTGTGGTGGTCGTGGTCATCAGTAGCGGGAGTGACCGACCTTTCAGAGCGGTCATCGTGCACCGGGCGCTCCACTCCAGGTTCCTCCGTTGAGGCAGTTCCAGCCGAGACAGCAGCAGCAGGTTGCACCAGCTTTTGATCAGCAGAGGGGAGATGGGGAAGGCAGAGGACAACCCCATGATGCTCCCCGTCCTTATAGAGCAGAGTGCAGCCGTGGTGGTGGTCATCATCAGGGTCAGAGAGGCCGTGGAGGAGGCTATGGCCAGCTTCATGCTCTAGCGTTGCCAGCTCCAGATGAGCCAGACGTTGTTCGAGGTACCCTTTGCTTGTTTTCTACCTTGGTGTATGCCTTGTTTGATTCAGGAGCAACACACTCCTTCATATCACCTACCCTTGTCCATGCCTTGGGACTTGAGGTAGAGAGGCTTCCAGTGACCTTGGCGTTGACTACACCAGTTGGAGGTCGAGCTGACTTGTTTGAAGTATGTAGAGATTTTGAGCTAGTGTTGGGGCAGCACCGCTCTTGGGGAGATTTTCTATGTTTACGAATACAACCATATGATGTCATCCTCGGCATGGATTGGTTGTATTCGGTGCAGGCTATTGTATATTTCTACAATAAGAAGGTCGTTTTCTTTGATGCAGATGGAGAGAAAGTGGTGTTTTTTGGTGAGAGAGATCCTCGGATGGGTCACAGGCGAGTTCCATCCTTATCAACCGTGGTGGCTGAGATCATGCTGAGTTCTTCAGAAGTTCAGCAGTTGACATTTCCTAGGGTCGTAGAGGAGTACCCTGATGTTTTTCCAGAAGAGGTTGTAGCCTTACCCCCTCGACGAGAGATTGAGTTTGGGATCGAGCTACAGCCAGGAGCATCTCCTATATCTATGTCTCCGTATAGGATGGCACCTTATGAGTTACGAGAGCTACGTATACAGCTTGATGATCTGTTATAGTGTGGTTTTGTTTGACCAAGTGTGTCACCATGGGGTGCACTAGTTCTGTTCGTGAAGAAGGCCGACAGCAGTTTGCGGTTGTGTGTCAATTATCGTCGCTTAAACAAAGTACAATAAAGAACTGCTATCCTCTTCTGCGGATCGATGACTTATTTGATCAACTGAAAGGTGAAAGTTGGTTATCAAAGATCGACTTGCGGTCGGGATATCATCAGATGCGTGTGAAGGATGAAGATATCCCGAAGACTGCTTTCCGTTGTTGTCATGGGCATTATGAGTTCATTGTAATGCCGTTTTCTGTGACGAATGATCCAACTGTATTCATGGGATTGATGAATTCTATGTTCTGTGAGTTCCTGGACAAGTTCTTTATAGTTTTCATCGACGAAATCCTTGTGTACTCCACATCTGAAGAGGACCATTCAGAGCATCTACGAGCCATTTTGGGAGTTCTTCATCGACATAAGCTGTTTGAAAAGTTATCGAAGTGTGAGTTTTGGGCTCAAGAAGTCCGTTTATTGGGGAATGTTGTGTCCCAACAAGGAGTAGCTATGGATCCATCGAAGATAGAAGCTGTTCTGTCTTCGGAATCCCCAAGACAGTGTCAGAGGTGCGAAGTTTCCTTGGTCTCATAGGCTACTACAGGTGGTTCGTAGCCAATTTCTCTCAAGTTGCAACTCATCTGACAACTTTGACCAGGAAATATCAGGATTTCATATGGACTGATTAGTGTCAGGCAGCTTTCGAGTATTTAACAGGGAAGTTAGTAAGTGCTCCAGTCCTTTGTCTTCCTGCTGAGGGAGTTCAGTTTGATGTTTTCTACGATGCTTCACATCTGGGGTTAGGCTGTGTACTCATGCAGCAGAGGTCAGTTGTTTCTTATGGGTCTCAGTAGTTGCTTCCCCATGAATGAAACTATGACACCCATGAACTTGAGTTGGCATCCGTGGTGTTTTCTCTGAAGTTGTGGATACATTACCTCATTGGTGAATGCTTTGTGGTTTTCACTGATCATAAGAGTTTGAGGTATGTTTTCTCCCAGCATGACTTGAACTTGCGGCAACGTCGGTGGATGGAGTTCCTACAGGAATACGACTTTGAAATATCGTATACACCTGTAAAAGGGAATGTTGTAGGTGATGTGCTGAGCTGCAAGTCACATAGTGATGCTGTGCGTGAATCCGGTGATTCTTAGAGGGTAATGGAAGAACTGTCAGTATTACATCTTGATATGGGAGAAGTCGTAGGTAGAGGTTGTCTTTCTCAGATGACGGTGCAATCATCCCTGATGCAGAATGTGGAAGAGTCCCAGTTGGGGGATCTTGAGGTGGAGTTCTGGAGAGACCTAGTTGTTTGTGATGAGGCCCCTGTTGGTTGGTCTGAAGATGAACAACACAGAGTGTTGTATCATGGAAGGCTTTTTGTTCCCTTGGCGATGTGTGAGACAGTCCTCAGAGAGTTCCATGGTTCTCCTTTAGCAGTGCATCCTGGTGTGAAAAAGATGTACCAATCCTTGAGAAGTCAGTTTTGGTGGCCTAGGCTGAAGCGTGCAGTTGCGGAGTTTGTGTCTCGATGTTTAGTCTTCCATAAGGTGAAGGCCGAACACCGTGTTCCTGGTGGTCTTCTCCAGCCATTAGATATTCCTTAGTGGAAGTGGGAGGACATCTCAATGGACTTTGTTACAGGTTTACCTCGAGCTCCGGGAGGACATGATGCTATTTGGGTGGTAGTGGATCATTTAACAAAATCGTCCCACTTCATAGCAATCAAGGAGTTGAGATCAGTGGAAGTTTTGTCGAGGCAGTATCTGGAGGAGGTGGTGAGACTCCATGCAGTCCCAAGGACGGTCATTTCTGATCGAGATCATTGTTTTACCTCCAGGGTGTGGAGGGGTCTCCAACATGCTTTTGGTTCTCAACTATGCATTATCACTGCTTTTCACCCTCAAACGGATGGTCAGATAGAGCGAACCATCCAGACTCTTGAAGACATGTTACGCTCTTGTGTTCTTGATTTTGGAGGTTCATGGATGAGGCACTTACCCTTGGTGGAGTTCGCTTACAATAATAGTTTTCACTCCACCATCGGTATGGTGCCGTTTTAAGCCTTTTATGGCTGGCCTTGCCGTTCTCTGTTGTGCTGGATTGGGGTCGGAGAGTCAGCAATTCTTGGACCAGAACTAGTGTAGAATACAACAGAGATGGTTCAGGTGATTCGTGAGAGGATGAAGGCAGCGCAAGATCATCAGAAATCATATACTGATCAGATAAGGAGACCCTTAGAGTTTAATGTTGGGGATCATGTGTTTCTGAAGGTGACTCCCCATCATGGGCAGCGAAGGTTTGGTCGTGGGAGTAAGCTTTCTCCCAGCTTTGTTGGGCCTTTCGAGGTGTTAGATCGTGTTGGAGCTGTGGCGTATCGAGTAGCACTTCCGCCAAAGATGCGTTAGATACATGACGTTTTCCATGTATCATAGCTACGTCGTTGTCTTCATGATGACTCTCACATCATTGATTGGGGAGAGATCAATGTTGATGATGATTCAACCTTTGAGGAGCGACCTGTGGAGATCCAAGACCACAAGGATAAGGTGTTGTGTGGGTGATCCATCCCTTTAGTTCGTGTCTTGTGGCGACACGGCGACTTGGAAGAGAGTACTTGGGAACGTGAGTCACAGATACGCGCTCAGTACCCAGAGTTGTTTGATGTTTAACTCTTTTCGTGTATCATTGTAACTTATGTGGCTATGGAACTTTCATGTTTATGATATGGAATCCTTTGTTTCTTTGGTGGATTGATCTCTTTTGAGAGGTATCTCATTGGGTGGTTGTTCAGACCCTTTTTCGTTTTCTCTTTAGGTGGGTTTTGGATTCTCGAGGATGAGAATGTTTTGAGAGGTATATGATGTAATGGCCTGGACCTCTCTGGTTCATTCCTTTGTGAAAATGTGGTGCTAGAGGTGTTCCGAGAGGTCAAGGTGACTTGGGGGTGCGTTTGGGTGGACTTTTAAGGAAATCTAAAGGGTTATGGACTTCGCATGGGAGGCGCACGGTTTGCCTAAACCGTGCAGCCAAACCATGCAAGGATGGTCTTGGAGGCAGTGGCTAACGCACGTTTAGCGCACGGTTTGTCTAACCGTGCGGACTAACCGTGCAAGGAGTGATTGTCGAGGCAGAAGCTAACAGACGGTTAGCACACAGTTTGTTAAACCGTGCGGACTAACCGTGTGGGAACTTAAAGTTAAATCCTAAAATTGTGGATCTAACTCATTTTATCTTTAATCACCTCATTTAAGCCCCTAATCGGCCATAACTCGAGATTACCTTTCCTTGGAGGTAGAAGAACCTCTCCCAAGCGTTTTGGAGGCGATCCAGAGGCTTCTCTTCACGAATAGAAGCCAGTTTCTCGAGGTATGTGATCCCTTTGTTTGGTTTCTTAGATCTACGTAGATCTACTCCTCCTCTTCTCTCAGGATCTTAGATCTATGCCCCTTATGGGTAGATCTAAGTGTGTGGATGTCGTTTATGATGAGATTTGGTCTTGGTTGTGTTAGGAGAGGAGATCTAAGGAGGATTCATAGAGAATCGACCCGATTTCTTGGGTGCTCATAGACCGTTGTGGTTTCCCTCAAAAACCTTTGAGGTAGGGGATTTGTGGCTTCTCTAATTGTTATATACAATTGTAGAGTTAGAATTATTTAGCCCTTTGGATCACAATGAAATTGACCTAATTAAATACTTAATTCAGATTAAGAAATTGCATTAAACATATGTTGTTGCCTCATGTTTGCTAGATAGTGTGATATCTATGCCTTTCTTGTTAGCATGTTGTTCTTGATGAATTGATAAAGAACGTAAATCCAGAATTAATTGATAATTAATTGGCTAAAGATAAAGAGGCATGTAAATGAATTCGGTTGTTGTTGTTGTGGATGTTTTTCCAAATTGATGTTAATCAAATTGATGCCGATGTACGTGATTAACTTAGTTGGTTGGTAAACCTGAAATCTGTTGGTGCTTTTTTTTGAAGGCTAGATGCCTTGTTAAAGGGCCAAGAGCCCAATTTGATGTGATGTTTGTTTTCCTGCTGCTTGTGCTGTGCTGTGACCCTGGAGGGGTGTTGTGATATCTTGTGCTGTGCTGTGACCCTGGAGGGGTGTTGTGATATCCTTTTATTGAGATGTGACCCTGGAGGGGTGTTGTGATATGTGAAGGCAGGGAGGCCTTGTGGTTGTGGCAGTAGATGACGCCTAGAGTGGCGAGATGCATCGGTTTATGCATGTGGGTGTCAAGGAGGACACCAGGGATGATGGAATGGGATGGATGTGGTTGTTGGATGCTTGGTGGTTTGATTGATTGTTTATCTGATTTAATTTTCCCCACTTCTCAAGGTAGCTGGTCTTGCTTACACTTCTTTCGAAGGAGGTGAAGACACACGGGGTATGCAACGTGCTTTCCGTGTTTAGCCTCTCAAGGGAGAATGGGTCTATGCTCTTGCTATAGGCGGCAAAGACTCGACGGGTAGTACTTCTACTCACCGTGTTGATCCCCCTTGTGTTTAGTAGCATAGGATGCTTTTCTAGAATGCTTGGGAATATGGGAAGGTAATTCCATAATGAATTTTCGAATAAATGATGTTATCCCATGGGGTTGGAGTTTGATGAAACTTAATGATGAGGTTGAGAACTTTTGAAGGGACAATTGATTTTGAATGTGATGCCAAGAAAGTTTAAATGTGGTTTTTATTCATGATTAATTAACGTGAAAAGAATTAATTAACATAAAGTTGAATTGATGAAAAAGGGAATGAAGTAACCTAATTAAGTGCTTTAACTGGTTGTGTACTTATAGGATGCCTAGTCTTAGAAATAGCAGCCCAGAGTCCGAGAGACGTTAGCTGCAGATGAGATAAGATTAGGTTATGTGCATAGTGTGGTTGTGAGTTATATATATTCTATAATTTTTGTGTTTCTATACACTACTCCACCCTATCAGTAAGGGCAACTGACACCCAGGGGATTTTGATCCCTGGGGGGTGTTTTCCCCAACATTCCGATGAGAGGGTGAATGGATGACTACCCCCTTTGACCCCACTCTCTTCTCTTAGTAGATATTAGTGCCGTTGGCACAACAATTAGTTTTCCCCATATATGTGTGTAGAGGGCTATAATGGCTTTTGGTTATTTCCACTCATATATTCCGGATGTAGTATCCTATGGACTACTATAGGTGTAATGTGTATAGGCTGTGATGGATTGAGGATACTTACGCGGTTTATGGGCTGTTATGGCTTGAGGTACAATACCCGACGTATGATACACATTATGTGGGCTGTGGTGGCTCTCAGAATTTTACCTGGTTACTTTTGGTTGTGAGGATAGTGTGGTTCTTTTCCCAGGTGTCTACGGGCAAGCCTTTGTGGTGAATGTGGTGCAAATTGTGGAGCTTAGCCTAAGTTTATACGGGCAAGCCTTTGGAGAGAGATGCATATGACGTATGTCGTTGGGGAAAAGCGGCAAACCAATGGGGAATTAGTAGTGGGGTACCCTTGATAATATTTATTATATGATATATTCTTGTATGTGTTACTTGGTGAGAGTAGCCATGGTGAGGTTGGGAACATAGTATACCTTTTAGGTGACGAGTTAGTTTCACTGTTGTTCACTGTGCTTTAGCATGCTTTTCTTACTTTTGCATGAGAGGCTTCGGGGAGGATCCTACTGAGTATGCTGTTATACTCACCCTACGTATACATAAACTGTTTTTTAGGTCACTTGGAGTAGGTTGGAGGTCAGGCTGGTTACTACTAGCTTGTGGTTGCAGGAGCTGTTCAGGCTTGTGGTTGGTGTTGTTTTTTTACTTTCTTTTGGGTACTTGCAGTTTTACCTTTTCAGTTGTAGTACTTTTTCATGGAATTTCATATATGTACTTGGGTTTCTTTTATATTACAGTTCTTATTTGGAGTTGGTTTGTGTCTATATTATCTCTCTCTTCCGCATGCGTTCTCTTAGAGGGTAATGCCTCCCATTTGTGTGTTTATTATACCCTCGGTGCTAGTCTCCAACCCAGGGCCTACTGGAGGCAGGACTCAGGGGTCATTATCTCCCTTTTCACATTTCCAGCCTAGGAGGGGTACACTTTGTGGGGAGGGGGTCGTGACAGAGTGGTATCAGAGGTCTGGTTGAGGGATAGGATGGAGTTTAGAGTTAGGCACATGTGAGGTTTCATTGGTCGGTAGGGAAACGATGTCATTTATGTTTTGTAAGTGAGGTAAACACTGGAGACCAACTAAGACATAGGCGTTTAGGGCCCCCTATGATCTGTTGTATGAACCATTAAGTTTAAAATGGCTACTAAACAGGGTGATACTGGTTGCAGGGTAGAGACCTAGGAAAGTATCATGCATCATTCTTCTTTTTGCCTATGTTTGAATGGGTAGACCTTGGGATAGGTTAACCTAAAACAAATGAAAGAAAAAAATTAATTAATTAATGTTGAGTCTTCCATATTCTAGGATTAGGAGCTCTAATTGTTTTTTATTTTGTAGGTATGGCTCCAGGTCGACGTCCTCATCTGGTTTTCGTAGAAGACGTTCAACAGGCTGTTCCAGTAGGTCGCCGTAGGGTAGAGGCTGACGATGACGACACTTGGAGGAAGACACTCTGAGAGTTTCAGCGCCAGAGTCTGTAGAAGTATGAGGGCTCCGTTTCAGATACATTCACGAAATATTGGTTGTAGGAGGTTGATATAGGCTTCAGTTCGATCTGTGCTTGGAAGGATCACTAGGTGTCCTTGGTTGTGACGATGCTGCATGGAGGAGAAACGCAGTGGTGGTTGTTGTTCCTCGGGGATCGTGAGGAGTCAGCGATCTCATGGGAGGAGTTTCGAGACAAGTTTAGAGCTGAGTTCCTTTCTTTGACTGCAAAGGCATCTAGTCGCCAGGATCTTCTTACCCTTTGATAGGGGAGCTCCACTGTTCGAGAGTTTGGAATCCGTTTCAGGAACCTTTTACAACATGCTTCGGACTTGTTACCGGATGAGGAGGCTAGGGCGAGACATTTCGAGGAGGCTTTGTTTCCAGAGATCCAACGCCAGGTCACCCCATTTATGTTAAACACATATCTTGAGGTGTTGGCGAGGGAAAAGGTTGTTGAGAGGACTTTAGACAGGACCAGATCATCACAAAAGGGGAATCCGCATGATTACTCATGAAGCAAGGCTGTGGTCCGGGGTTCCCGGTTTTCAGGGCAAAAGAGTTTTTGTTCAGCTGGGGGTTGGTCCCAACCCTTCACATTTAGTTTCTATGAAGGCAGCAACTCTCAGGCCTATGACAAGGGATCAGGTGTTTTTTTTCTTATGGTGGTCATGGTCATCAGCAGCAGGATTGCCCGACCTTTCATAGCGGTCATCATGCACCAGGCGCTCCGCTCCAGGTTCCTCCATTGAGGCAGTTCTAGCTGAGGCAGCAGCAGCAGGTTGCACCAGCTTTTGATCAGCATAGGGGAGATGGGGCGGGCAGAGGACAACCCCATGACGCTCCCCGTCCTTTGAGAGAAGAGCGCGGCCGTGGTGGTGGTTGTCATCAGGGTCAGAGAGGCCGTGGAGGAGGCCGTGGTCAGCTTCATGCTCTAGCATTGCCAGCTCCAGACGAGCCAGATGTCGATCGAGGTACCCTTTGCTTATTTTTTACCTTGGTGTATGCCTTGTTTTATTCAGGAGTGACGCACTCCTTCATATCACCTACCCTTTTCCATGCCTTGGGACTTGAGGTAGAGAGGCTTCTAGTGCCCTTGGTGTTGACTACGCTAGTTGGAGGTCAAGCTGACTTGTTTGAAGTATGTAGAGATTATGAGCTAGTGTTGGGGCAGCACCGCTCTTGGGGAGATTTCTTATGTTTACGAATACAACCATATGATGTCATCCTCAGCATGGATTGGTTGTATTCGGTGCAGGCTATTGTGGATTGCTATAGGAATAAGGTCATTTTATTTTATGCAGATGGAGAGAAAGTGGTGTTTGTTGGTGAGTGAGATCCTCAGATGGGTCACATGCGAGTTCCATCCTTATCAACCATGGGGGATGAGATGATGCTGAGTTCTTCAGAGGTTCAACAGTTGGAGTTTACTAGGGTTGTGGAGGAGTACCCTGATGTTTTTCCAGAAGTGGTTGTAGCCTTACCCCCTCGATGAGAGATCAAGTTTGGGATCAAGCTACATCCAGGAGCATCTCCTATATCTATGTCTCGGTATAGGATGGACCCTTATGAGTTACGAGTGCTACATATACATCTTGATGGTCTGTTGCAGTACAGTTTTGTTCGACCAAGTGTGTCACCATGGGGTGCACCGGTTCTATTCGTGAAGAAGGCCGACAACAGTTTGCGGTTGTGTGTCGATTATCGTCACTTAAACAAAGTAAAAATAAAGAACCGCTATCCTCTTCCATGGATCGATGACTTATTTGATCAACTGAAAGGTGCAAGTTGGTTCTCAAAGATCGACTTGTGGTAAGGATATCATCAGATGTGTGTGAAGGATGAAGATATCCTTAAGACTGCTTTCCGTTGTCGTCATGGGCATTATGAGTTCGTTGTAATGTCGTTTGGTGTGACCAATGCTCCAGCTGTATTCATGGGATTGATGAATGCTGTGTTTCGTGAGTTCCTGGACAAGTTCATTGTAGTTTTCATCAACGACATCCTTGTGTACTCCACATCTGAAGAGGAGCATTCAAATCTTCTACGAGCCGTTTTGGGAGTTCTTTGTGGACATCAGCTATTTGAAAAGTTGTCGAAGTGTGAGTTTTGGGCTTGAGAAGTCCATTTTTTGGGGCATGTTGTATCCCAACAAGGATTAACTGTGGATCCATCGAAGATAGAAGCTTTTGTGTCTTGGGTATCCCCCAAGACAGTGTCAGAGGTGCGAAGTTTCCTTGGCCTCGCAGGCTACTATAGGAGGTTCGTAGCCAATTTCTCCTGAGTTGCAACTCCTCTGACAGCTTTGACTAGGAAAGATCAGGATTTCATATGGACTGATTAGTGTCAGGAAGATTTCGAGTATCTAAAAGGGAAGTTAGTAAGTGCTCAAGTCCTATATCATCCAGCTGAGGGAGTTCAGTTTGATGTTTTCTGCGATGCTTCACATCTGGGGTTAGGCTGTGTCCTCATGCAGCAGAGGTCAGTTGTTTCTTATGGGTCTTAGCAGCTGCATCCCTATGAATGCAACTATTCCACCCATGATCTTGAGTTGGCAGCCGTGGTGTTTTCTCTGAAGTTGTGGAGACATTACCTCATTGGTGAACGCTTTGTGGTTTTCACTGATCATAAGAGTTTGAGGTATGTTTTCTCCCTGTGTGACTTGAAATTGCGGCAATGTTGGTGGATGGAGTTCCTACATAAATAGGACTTTGAAATATCATATAAAACTAGAAAAGGAAATTTTGTAGCTGATGCACTGAGCTGAAAGTCACATAGTGATGCTGTGCGTGAATCCATTGATTCCTAGAGGGTAATGAAAGAACTGTCAGTATTACATATTGATATGGGAGAAGTCAGAGGTAGAGGTTTTATTTTTCAGATGATGGTGCAGTCATCCATGATGCAGAAGGTGGAAGAGTCCCAGTTAGGGGATCTTGAGGTGGAGGTCTGGAGGCCTAGTTGTTTGTGGTGAGGCCCCTAATGGTTGGTCTGAATATGAACAACACAGAGTGTTGTATCATGGAAGGTTTTTTGTTCCCTTGGTAATGTGAAAGATGGTCCTCAGAGATTTCCATGGTTCTCTTTTATCGTTTCATCTTGGTGTGACAAAGATGTACCGATCCTTGATAAGTCAGTTTTTGGTGGCCTGGGCTGAAGCATGCAGTTGCGGAGTTTGTGTCTCGATGTTCAGTCTGTCCGAACACCGTGTTCCTGGTGGTCTTCTACATCCATTAGATATCCCTCAGTGGAATTGGTAGGACATCTCAATGGACTTTGTTACAGGTTTACCTTGAGCTCCGGGAGGACATGATGCTAGTTGGGTGGTAGTGGATCATTTAACAAAATCGGCCCACTTCATAGCAATCAAGGAGTCGAGCTTAGTGGAAGTTTTGTCGAGGAAGTATCTGGAGGAGGTGGTGAGACTTCATGGAGTCCCAAGGACGATCATTTCTGATCGAGATCCTCGTTTTACCTCCAGGGTGTGGAGGGGTCTCCAACATGCTTTTGGTTCTCAACTATGCCTTAACACTGCTTTTCACCCTTAAACGGATGGTCAGACAGAGCGAACCATCCAGACTCTTGAAGACATGTTACGCTCTTGTGTTCATGATTTTGGAGGTTCATGGATGAGGCACTTACCCTTGGTGGAGTTTTCTTACAATAATAGTTTTCACTCCACCATCGGTATGACACCATTTGAAGCCTTGTATGGGCGGCCTTTCCGTTCTCCGTTGTGATGGACTGGGGTCAGAGAGTCAGCAATTCTCAGACCGGAACTAGTGCAGAATACAATAGAGATGGTTCATGTGATTCATGAGAGGATGAAGGCAGTGCAAGATTGTTAGAAATCATATGCCAATCAGAGAAGGAGACCCTTAGAGTTTAATGTTGGGGATCATGTGTTTCTGAAGGTGACTCCCCATCATGGGAAGCGAAGGTTTGGTCATGAGAGTAAGCTTTCTCCCCGTTTTGTTGGTCCTTTCGAGGTGTTAGCTCGTTTTGGATCTGTGGCGTATCGAGTAGCACTTTTGCCACAGATGAGTCAAATACATGATGTTTTCCATGTATCACAGCTACGTAGTTATCTTCATGACAACTCTCACATCATCCATTGGGGAGAGATCGATGTTGATGATGATGCCACCTTTGAGGAGCAACCTGTGGAGATCCAAGACCGCAAGGAGAAGGTGTTGCGCGGGCGATCCATCCCTTTAGTTCATGTCTTGTGGCGACAAGGAGGCTTGGAAGAGAGTACTTGGGAACGTGAGTCACAAATACGCGCTCAGTACCCAGAGTTTTTTGATATTTAACTCTTTTCGTGTATCATTGTAACTTATGTGGCTATGGAACTTTCATGTTTTTGAGATGGCATCCTTTGTTACTTTGGTGGCTTGATCTCTTTTGAGAGGTATCTCGTTGGGTGGTTGTTCAGACCCTGTTTCGTTTTCTCTTTAGGTGGGTTTTGGATTCTCAAGGATGAGAATGTTTTGAGAGGTATCTGATGTAATGGCCCAGACCTCTCCAGTCCATTACTTTGTGAAAATGTGGTGCTATAGGTGTTCCGAGAGGTCAAGGTGACTTGGGGGTGCGTTTGGGTGGACTTTTAAGTAAATCTAAAGGTTTATGGCCTTCACACGGGAGGCGCATAGTTTGCCTAAACCGTGCGGCCAAACCATGCAAGGCTGGTCTTGGAGGTAGTGGCTAACTCACAGTTAGCGCAAGGTTTGTCTAACCATGTGGAATAACTGTGTGAGGAGTGATTGTCGAGGCAGAAGCTAACGCATGGTTAGCGCACGGTTTGTTAAACCGTGCGGGCACTTAAAGTTAGATCCTAAAATTGTAGATCTAACTCGTTTTTCCTTTAATCACCTCGTTTAAGCCCCTAATCGGCCATAACTCGAGATTACCTTTCCTTGGAGGTAGAAGAACCTCTCCCAAGCGTTTTGGAGGTGATCCGGAGGCTTCTCTTCGCGAATCGAAGCCAGTTTCTTGAGGTATGTGATCCTTTTGTTTGGTTTCTTAGATCTATGTAGATATACTCCTCCTCTTCTCCCGGGATCTTAGATCTATGCCCGTTATGGGTAGATATAAGTGTGTGGATGTCATTTATGATGATCTTTGGTCTTGGTTGTGTTAGGAGAGGAGATCTAAGGAGGATTTGTGGAGAATCGACCCGGTTTCTTAGGCGCTCATCGACCATTGTGGTTTCCCTCGAAAACCTTTGAGGTAGGGGATTTGTGTCTTCTCTAATTGTTATGTGCAATCATAGAGTTAGCATGATTTAGCCCTTTGGATCATAATTAAATTGACCTAATTAAATACTTGAACTGGATTAATAAATTTCATTAAACATATGTTGTTGCCTCATGTTTTCTAGATAGTGTGACATCTATGCCTTGCTTGTTAGCATGTTATTCTTGATGAATTGATAAAGAACGTAAAGCTGGAATTAATTGATAATTAATTGGCTAAAGATAAAGAGGCATGTAAATGAATCCGGTTGTTGTTGTTGTGGATGTTGTTCCAAATTGATGTTAATCAAATTGATGCTGATGTACGTGATTAACTTAGTTGGTTGGTAAACCTGAAATCTGTTGGTGCTTGTTGTTTGAAGGCTAGATTCCTTGTTAAAGGTCCAAGATACCAATTTGATGTGATGTTTGTTTTCCTAATGCTTGTGATGTGCGGTGACCCTGGAGGGGTGTTGTGATATCTTGTGTTGTGATGTGACCCTGGAGGGGTGTTGTGATATGTGAAGGCAGGGAGGCGTTGTGGTTGTGGCAGAGGATGACGTCTAGAGTGGCGAGATGTATCAGTTTATGCATGTGGGTGTTGGGGAGGACACTAGGGATGATGGAATGAGATGGATATGGTTGTTGGATGCTTGGTGGTTTGATTGGTTGTTTATCTGCTTTACTTTTCCCCACTGCTCAAGGCAGCTGGTCTTGCTTACCCTTCTTCTGAAGGAGGCGAAGACACACGGGGTATGCCACGTGCTTTCTGTGGTTAGCCTCTCAAGGAAGAATGGGTCTACGCTCTTGCTATAGGTGGCAAAGACTCGATGGGTAGTACGACTACTCACCGTGTTGAGCCCCCTTTTGTTTAGTAGTATAGGTTGCTTTTCTAGAATTCCTGGGAATATGGGAAGGTAATTCTGTAATGAATGTTTGAATAAATGATGTTAACCCATGGGGTTAGAGTTTGATGAAACTTAATGATGAGGTTGAGAACTTTTGAAGGGACAGTTGATTTTCAATGTGATGCCAAGAAAGTTTAAATGTGGTTTTTGTTCATGGTTAATTAACGTGCAAAGAATTAATTAACGTAAAGTGGAATTGATGAAAAAGGGAATAAAGTAACCTAATGAAGTTATTTAACTGGTTGTGTGCTTATAGGATGCGTAGTCTTAGAAATAGCAGCCCGGAGTCCGAGAGACGTTAGCTGCAGATGAGCTAAGACTAGGTTATGCCCATAGTGTGGTTTTGAGTTATATATATTCTATACTTTTTGTGTTTCTATATGCTACTCCACCCTGTCAGTAAGGGAAACTGACACCTCAGGGATTCTGAGCCCTAGGGGGTGTTTTCCCCAACATTCCGATGGGAGGGTGAATGGCTGACTACCCCCTTTGACCCCACTCTCTTCTCTTGGTAGATACTAGTGTCGTTGGCACAATGGTTAGTTTTACCCATATATGTGTGTAGAGGGCTATAATGGCTTGTGGTTATTTCCACACATATATTCCGGATGTAGTATCATATGGACTACTATAGGTGTAATGTGTATAGGGTATGATGGATTGAGGATCCTTATGCGGTGTATGGGCCGTAATGGCTTGAGGTACAATACCCGATGTATGATACACGTTATGAGGGATGTGGTGGCTCCCGGAATTTACCTGGTTACTTTTGGTTGTGAGGATAGTGTGGTGCTTCGCCCAGGTGTCTGTGGGCATACCTTTGTGGTGCACGTGGTGCAGATTGTGGAGCTTATCCCAAGTTTATACGGGCAAGCCTTTGGAGAGAGATGCACATGACGTATGTCGTTGGGGCAAAGTGGAAAACCAGTGGGGAAGTAGTAGCGGGGTACCCTTGATATTCTTTATTATATGATATATTCTTGTATGCGTTACTTGGTGAGAGTAGCCATGGTGAGGTTGGGAACATAGTATACCTGTTAGGTGACGAGTTAATTTCACTGTTGTTCACTGTGATTTAGTATGATTTCATTAATTTTGTACGAGAGGCTTCGGGGAGGATCCTACTGAGTATGCTATTATAATTACCCTACGTATACATAAATTGTTTTTCAGGTCACTTGGAGCAGGTTTGAGGTCAGTCTGGTTAGTACTAGCTTGTGGTTGCAGGAGCTGTTTAGGCTTGTGGTCGTTGCTGTTTTTTTTACTTTCTTTTGGGTACTTGCAGTTTCCCCTTTTCGGTTGTAGTAATTTTTCATGGCATTTCATATATGTACTTTGGTTTATTTTATATTTCAGTTCTTAGTTGGAGTTGGTTTGTGTCTATCTTATCTCTCTCTTCCGCATGTGTTCTCTTAGAGGGTAATGCCTCCCATTTGTGTGTTTATTATACCCTCGGTGCTAGTCGCCAACCCGAGGCCTACTGGAGGTGGGACTCGGGGGTCATTATCTCTCTTTTCACATTTATAGCCTAGGAGGGGTACAATTTGTGGGGAGGGGGTCGTGACACACCTAATCTAATAATATCAATGACAATGAAGAAGTAATATAACCCAATTAAAATAAATTTAGTTATGAAAATCTTTACCACTTGGTAATTTTCAATTCAAATCACCTTGGATGAAATAATTAAAATTGAAACATAAAATACCATTAATTATAAAGGATTCATGATATTACATGTAAAATGGATAGTATATAAACCATATAAAATAAATTAGGTACATAACATTACAATATGCCTCAATGAAGGGAAATTGAGACGAAGTCCCTTACAAAGATCATATCATTAAAGTGGGGATTAATAAATGAATTTATTATGTATAGAAAATGTAAATCTGAATAAAAAAAGTGGAAATAAAATATAAAATAATAAAATTTCACCACACACATAATCTTATCATGACACAATTAATGAAATATAATTTTAACCCAATGAATGAAAACTGAGTTAAGAAATCCCTTACCTCATGCTTCCTTTTGGTTGACCATGATTTAACCTCATGTATAGTGGTTTTAAACATGTTATTAACTTATATAAAAACCATATTAATATATATAATTCCATATATTATTTTTTATAACATTTTTTCACCCATTTTTTAATAATATTTCATTATTTTCATTGTTTCAAGTGTTAATTGCCATGTTTTATAATTCTTATTTTGTTATGAAAGTTATCATTCTTGTGCATATTATATAGTTACATAATATTCATAATAATAATGAAATAATTATAATATTTATACATCAATTATACTTTAAATACCAATCGTGAATTATAGTTTTGAGAAAAGAAGTACATTACTATCATAGAGATGATAGACCACACATATGCATGAGTAACTTTTCCATTTTTCAACGATCATTATGAAAAATAGGTAAGTAATATTTTATATTTAAATGATTATAATAATATCATAAATATAATATTATTTCTTTAAATATAATTATATATATCATCGATGTTTCATGGTGATGAAAAAGAGTCACATCGCTTCGTGAAAGCAATAGTCCATACATACAAGAATGATGTTATCATCTTTCAGTGAGTGAAAAGGTAAAAAATAAAATGATATAATATATTTTAAGAATGATAAATTTGTCATTAAAATCATAATTATATCATTTATATCACATAAATTCATTAAAGTTATCCTTATTACCTTTCATTTAAATCATTATTGAAAAATGAATCACATCACTTCGTGAGGCAGTAGTCTGCCATACACACGAGCGACATTATCATATCTAATACGGAATGGAAAATAATATATATATATATATATTATAATTACTCTAGTGGTATAATTATGTTATAAATATCATATATATACATTATATACATTATCAAACCCAATTGTGATAGGTGGTAATAAAAAATTAATGGCATTAGTTCGCGAGGCAGTAGTCCAACTTACACACGAATGATGATTTCATAAACCATTTGATGGAAGTGGGGATTTTTTAAGTTAATTAACTTAAAATAAAAATATATAAGTATATTCAAGATACTAAGGTTATTAAATCATCATTTTTTAATAAGAATTTAATGAGGTGGAGTAAGAAATAAAAAAACACTCGATGAAGAACATTACCTCTTTCTGGGGTAACCTCCTTAGGTTTGCACCAAAAGCCTTCCAAAGTTGGATTTATGAAAAAAATAAGGATTTTATGATGAGAATAGTGAATTTGGGAATTTATTTGGGCATTTCTTGGATAAATAAAAAGGGTGTGATGGTGTGAATAGGAGAGGAGAGTGGGTGGACTTTTATAAGTGAGGCGAGTGGCATACTTATAATTTTTAAAAAGAAAAATGTGTATCCATGTTTTTCACTTAAAAAAGAGTAAAAAATAGATTATTATCAATAATTATACATTATAAGGTCAAAATATGTCCATAAAATAGATTTTATACAAGTTTTAGGTCATTTTAACCATTATCTTATTAGTTTAACCCCCGGTAAACCCATTTTTACCTTAACCGTGCTAAATAATTTTTACTATATTTACTATTAATTATTGTCAAAAATGAATTTGAACTTATTATATAATATAAATTATTATAATTTCAAATATTGAATCCATTTTTACAAATTCATTTCATATAAGTGTCAAAATCTAATTTAAAATTAATCCCACATACGCGACAAGAAAGTGAGTTTTCAAAGAGAAAATGTTCAAAAGTTTACATGGTTTTTATATCAAAATTAAATATTAAAATGATTAAAATGACCTAATTTGGATTAATAGATATATAATTGAACCAATTTTACTTTAAAACTAATTTATAATATAATTTAACTTTATAAATAATTTCAATGAAAAGGCAGCTTTCAATTAAAATTAAGTATTTTTCACTATGCATCAAAAAATGAAATAATTCTAAAAAATCCAAAAAATTCACCCTAAAATATTTTTTATATTATGATTTAAAAATAAATTTTCTAAAAGTGTTAAAAATTAATTTTAATTTATGTTCACAAATAGTGACTTAACCGTCTTTTAGAAAAAATACAGTTTTTTAGAAAACATTTTTTTTATTTAAAGAAATATATTTCATGGGTTGTTTAAGATCAGTGCTGCATGTCACATATTATATTGAATAAAATTTTATTATTTTATAATTTTGGGGTGTTACGATGTCGTTTAGGGTACGATGAAGTACTTTGAGGTTTAGCCAGGACCTTCCTAGGAGAGGTCGACATATTCTGGCCCTGTGTATGGAAAATGAATACTTATCTATTTGGATCAAAATTAGAGACAATATATAGTACCAACTATGGTAGGTTTTTTGTCCATATTTGAGCATGGTGGTATGGAATCTGTGTTGAGTGGTTTGTTGGACCATGGAGGTTATGTTTTAAAATGAAACCTAAATGGTGGGTAATATCATGTGTCAAAATCGGCCTTGGAAAGTTGGTTTCTATGGTGGGGACACCATGAACCTATCAGTGTTTTGAATGACGAAACAATGGTGTTTATAAAAATACGTGATTTAGGGAACACTATCTAGGAGTTTATTAATGGTTATGAGCGGTGGCTTAATCTTTGGTGAATAATGCACATCCTGTTTGGAGTTGTGCAACAGAATATATTTGGGTGCTCCAGAGTAGAACGTGGTAAATTGAGCAAGGTTTTTTGCAAACCATGTAGGTTGGGTTCATCTGGTAAATGTTCAACAAGTTTACTTGGGGATGATAAGTTTTATGGTGGGGAGATTGTAAGAACCCACATTCTTAAAGGTTAAGATTTTCAATGAGAATTTAAATTTCTCCATTGGTGGATGAGGTGTTTTGAAATCAAGAATTGAAATAAGATTTTAGGATTTTGTGCATCTTAACATGATATTTTTTGGATTTTTTTAATGTTTTGATAAAATTACCAGGGGTTCAGATAAACACTAGAGGATAAATATATGATATAGGCAGTTGGAAACAACCACTAGAGAACATTAAAATTGTGTATATGATATATGACATGCATAGGTTTCATGGGGTGTATTTAGGAGGTTATAAGATGTGAAAATTAGGGCCGGGAGGCAAGGAAAAACTTTTCATGTCATGAAACTATTTGGAAAATCCCAGTAAGCCCTTTTCCCAAATATTTCACGATGTGAAATTACTTTACATGTTGTGAAACTTTACTGGATGTTTTTTAGACTTTTTAAAGTATTGGGATGGTTTTGGAAACCCTCCAAATTTGGTCACCTTTTAACCCCATATACAAAAAATGATGAGAACAAAGATCATGGCTTCTAAAGACTCCTTAGAACTTTTTACTTTTCCCACTGAAGCACCATTAGTTGTGATGGATTCCTATTGGTGTGATCTAGCCTTTATAATCCCTAGATGTTTCTTTTTCTCCTTGAAATATTCTTCATAATTTTACCATGGATAAATTATGATTGAGAAATAAAATGGAAAATCATTGGTTTTCGTCAGATATTCCTTGTATCCTTGAAATAAGGGACCCCAAGGTGATGTCCATATGCATTCACCCATCGATTCATTGAGGTTTGACTCCATTTCGATTTCCCAAAGGGGGTTTTCCCTAAATTTATTTTATCAGCTATAAAATTGGTATAATTAATTAGTGATTTTGTTCATCCTGGATGTGGGGTTTCATCTAGAGTAAAACTCCCCCTATTTCCAATGGTTCTGGAATGATGGAGTTTCCTGGATCCTAGGTTGTTGAGATGGGTTTGGATGATAAAAAAAATGAGATCTTGGATTGGCGTGATGAGACGGTATCCCATATTGGTGAATGTACACTATTGAAGTGTAATACATTAAGGATATATTATTGGGTTGATCTGTCATGTTTTATAATTTAATTATATTAAATTTGTTTTGTTTCGTTGTTTCACTTTAGTGATTTTTCTTAGGATGGATTCAAAAGTATGCTATAGACCACCTTTGGATAGTTGGTTGTTGTTCTGACTGGGCATCATTTTTTGGTAAGTCTTTCAGCATGTTTTTCTTTCATCGCTAGGTGTGAGGTTCCTTGTTATAATTTAATTAATCATTTGGGTTTCTTTGGCATGAGATAGAATCTTGTGATTCTTGAGGAAAGGTTGGCTAGACTTGGGTAACGAGGGAAATTCTTGGATTGGGGTTAAATCTGTTTGAGGTAAGTGGTCTAAAACATAACCCTACTTGTATTTTTAAAATATCCTAGTATGTGAAATATGTGTGATCATGTCGGTATTCCATTCACATGACCTAATTAATCAGATAAATTGATGTGTTATACATATATAGACCTCCATTTAGATCCCTTTGGTCCCATTGGTGTTGAGCCTCAAACTTGTGGCCACCTAAGGGGTGTGCCAAAACTTGACCCTAGGCATGGAACTTAAGTAGATTAAACCTATATCCCTTTAATAAAATGAATTTTGGTATTGTTATAAATTCTTAATGATAAATGGATACGATGAAAGACATAATGGTGTTTATTTCCAAATGAAGAGAGAATAGAATAGTTATAATTATCATGAAAATTGATAAATTGGTTTAAATTTATTATTTCTTTGATTTTTTAATTGGATAAATTTACCACCTTGGCATAACTTGTGAATTAATGTGACTTCTTAACATAAAATCAATTGGGATATTTTTTGTTAAATAATGTGTAATCATATTACCGTATTTACTTGATGTGTTGTGACTAAACTAACATGCTACTAACCGTGGGGGTTAAAATGATAAATGAAATGAGATTGATATAATTATGAAGGTCATTTGGATCTTGAACCTAAGAGATAAATATGGCTATATAAATGGTAATTAAAGGGTTTGTCCAATATGACTTATGATGACATGTTGTTATACTTCATTCTTGGTCATGTGAATTGCTTGTTAGCTTTTTATTTTTGAGATGACTCTATTATGAGTGATGATTGTGGGTAGAATGTTGCATGAAACCATTTTAGTTTATGTGTTTTTATTACTCCTTGTTATTGTTGGATCCTAAGGGTCATGTGTATGATGGCGGGTCACCTTAGATCTAGATTCATGATAACATAAGGCCTGGGGGATAAATACATGGTATAGAATACTCGAGGGATATACACATGATTAATTAATGCTTTAGGTCTAGGAGTATGTTTATCCTCAGTGATTAAGTGTGAGGAGTATATTTATTTTAATACTAGAGGGTGAGATTCTTGATTAGGTGTTTGGATGAGGGAAAACACTCCTCTCTTGATATCTAATATCAGCAATTCATTCAATGTAAGAGAATATTTCAAGTCACGGGTGGTAAATCCTAACATAGGTGAACCTACCACTTTATATAGGTATCCAAAAATTTTTCAATGTAGGTTTGATTATGTTTGTGGCTGGCTTGGTCCCATGATGTTTACAGAGATATCCAGAAATTTTTCAAAGTAAATTTGACTGACCTTGGGTGTCAACTCAGAACTTGAGTGTCAAAAAGTTTATTTTATATGCATTATTAATTTATTAATCAATACCCCTACTTATTTATTTATTACATGTACTTTATTACTCATAATGGATTTGTTTAGACATGATGGTTTTGACCTACCAAGTTTTACTCACACCCCACTTGGGATGTGATTACACTTGGGTACCCAAGAAGCTCTTACATGTTTATTTTAGGCACTTAGGTGGTATGTGTCATAGGATACCATGGCCAATAAGGATATATTGATTGATATTAGGAGATTGGATGAGATTATACTTATGGATTTAGATGATATTTTTTTTATTTTTATTTTATTTTTGTTTGTATCTGTAACCGGCCCAACAGGTGGTCTTATATGCACAACAGGGTTGTTTGTGCCTTTACTACATTTCATTGTATTGTTATAGATGTTTATTATTTTTTGCGTACTTTTATTATTTATCACCATGGATTATGATTGGATATTTTTTGATATTATAGACTCTAATAAAAGGGGGTATAATATCCCCATTGTACCATCTTACACCCATACTGCTAGTCGATAGCCTCTAGCATACTGGGAGGTTTTCTTGAGGTCATGAGATAAACCGTTATAACCACTGGTTATATAGTGATATGGGGAGGGATGTTACATTAATTATCTAGGCACCAATGATGCATTGCATGGTTTGGATGTTAGAGTGATGCTCTAAGATTCTATGGTTGTACATGGTATGGGTTCCTGGACTGAGGATACAAGGTATAATAATTTATATAGAATTTATTAATTAATGTCTCTGTGACTTAAAGTGTAACCCCTTGGTATATTGTTCAAATGACCGACATGAACCTAAGCTGGTTGAATTGGCTTAGGTTTCACTTAGATCCTGGGGGACAATGAGGTCTACTAAACACTATTTAATTTTGAAACTTGTTTAATTTTATTTTCCTCTATTATTTCCTTGTACATATTCATTCACTATTGTTTGGATTGGAAATTATTTTATACACCGTCGGTGGTAACCTACTGAGTTTCACTCACACCCTTCTCGATCCACCATTGGTACCTAAGTAGATTTCATTATTACAAGTCATGATAAGGGACAAGGCCCTATGATAGATAATTGAGTTGAGATTTGGGATGGAGAATGGATGAGAGGACCAGAAAAAATCTATAGACCCACTTGGGAGATTTTTAGTGTGTCATTATTTTGGTTTTACTTTGATGTTATAGACTATAATGACATGAGATATGTTTACCGTATTGGTTTGTTGGTACTTCCCTAGTTTAGGAACGTGGTATGTGATGTATGGTTATTGTTTATATTTTCATGTTGTTATTTATTATTATTTTAATTATTTCTTACTCTGGTAAGAGGGTATAGCCTCCCCACATTTATTTTTAGACTCTCATTTCTAGTCATCAGCCACTGGTGTATGGGGAGGTGTGCCTGAGGTCATGTAACAAACCGGATCGAGGCATGGTTTAGTGGCACCTGGGTCGGGACATCACAAAGTGGTATCAGAGGAGGTTTTATTTTTTTGATTTACTATTTGGGAAATTTATACAATAGAATAATATGTTTTGGGACTTTTAAATGATCTCATTCATGTGAGTTGTTAACCCATGTGTGGGGGAAAACCCAAGTTCCTAAGGTGGGATTGCCATTATTGATGTCCGCCAGTTATAGTTGGATGTTATTTCAACTTGGGTGATGCACTTGTGGTTTGATGTTATTGTTTTATGAGATTTTACTCATGGGTTAGTATTACATGAGATTATATATATATATGAATAATTTTAGGCACTTAGGTATTTATGTTACATACATTATATTAGACACGTATGTGAACGCATGTTATGGTTAGGTTGTGGGAATTGAAAATACTTTTCTATTTCTCTTGCATTTTTAAGAAAACAATGCCTAATAAAGGAATAAAAATTTTATATATTGAAGATATTGATTGAAAAGGTTAAAATGGTTTCAAATGGTAAGTTTTAATATGAAAGTTTTATTTATCTAGAGTTATCCATGACCTAGGATAGGGATGGTTAGGTGTAGTAAGAGTGTTGCAATTATGATTTCACGGATAGTGTGCGTGGATTGGTTGTTATGGCTAGTTGTAAACCATATTTTGTATAATTGTGAAATCAATATATTATGTTCATGAGACATGAATTTGGAATTATATAGGGATTCCACCATAATGATGTTTACTGGTGGGGTGACAGGAGGGTACTGCTGAGAATGAACCTTCAGTAGTGGGACCAGAGCCCCCATTAATCCTGGGAAATAGGGTAGAATTTCAGTTCCAAGAGAATTTTCCCACTTTATACAATTTATGGAAAGAGACCCAGGTCAGGATATGCTAAGTATGTTGGATCTGATGAGGGAGTTCCAACTACAACACCCTTCAATGCTTCCATAGAGGGTAAAGTTGAGGTATCTAAGTTCTTAATTGAATCTATCTGGATGATTCTAGACCACATGAAAAATCCTTAATAGAATAAGGTTAAGTTAGTAGTTTATATGTTATAAGGACCAAAAAAAAATATTGGTGGGATATTTAGGCTTGGGATGAGCTGTTGGATGGTATGATATGGAAGGACTTTAAAGAGAAATTTATAGAACATTTTTACTCGAAGACCCTAATCCAAGAGAGAGCTATAGAGTTTATACATTTGACCCACAGGACTATGTCAGTGATGGATTATGCTGGCCCCTTCGATAACTTGTAGAATTTTATTTTGGTGTTAATGGGAGATGAGGTAGTTATGACCAGGCATTTTCTAGTTGGGATTAGACATGAGATAAAGTCCCAAGTAAATATCTTTCATTTGAAGAAGTTATCTGAGATGGTGAATTAGGCTCTCATCTCTAAGGTGAACCTGAAGGAGGCCTATAGTGATGGTAACATAGATTCAGCTGGGTGATCTAGTGACACATCCTTTGATAGATTCAGCTGGGGGGAGAGGTGCTCCTGGAAATGAGTATCCTTGTTAGTAAAGTAGTGCATCACATGGGGATCAGATAGGAGCATAGGCCATAGGGACATGTCAGCTGTATGTAACTCAACATACCCCCTTGGTAGTAAGAATGTAGAATCAACTGTTTGAGGTATGATTCTTATAGATTCTATGCTTGTTAGTTCCTTGTTTGATATAAGATAATCTCATTATTTTATATCTAATGGACTTGTGAATGGTTTGAATATGGCAGTGGAGTTCATATGTTGTGTTATGTCGATCGACACGTTGTTGGGGGTGCGATGAGAGAACATCTATCTTTGTAAAGGGTGTTCCCTCAAGGTTGGTGAGTATAATTTTATTTGGAACTTATACATGCTTGAGATGATAGGTTTTGACCTAATATTGGAAACTAAATGGTTGGTATTTTATCAAGTTCTCATCGATTGTTACCATAAGAGAGTGAAATTTAGGTCTCATAAGGGAAACACATATGTTTTTCTGGGGGAATGAGATATCCAGGAAGGACGTGCAAGGACAGTTCTTCAAAAGCTGGGTGAACTCACATACTAGGTTGTGAGGCATTTTCTTGATGATGGGTGAGTGGATCATGATGTCTTTACTCTAGTAGTGGATCAGTTGTAGGATGTGTTTCCTAAGGAGCTCTTAGGGTTTCCACCTAAATGATAGGTTGAGTTAACAATTGAATTGATTCCAGAAGATGATATTGTAATGACCCAAATCTGGAGCCCCTCCACTGGTGCCCCGTACCCAGTTTTCCACATGACCTCAAGCGCGTTTCCCCAAACACCAGAGGCTGCCGAATAGCAGTGAGGGCCTTGGTGAGTCGGTGGGGAAACTATTCCCTCATTCAGTAAAGTATACAATGGAAAAAACAACCAGACACAATAAAAGAAACAATCAACAACATACAACAATTGAATTGAATAACGGAAGCTATAGACAAAATAATAATGACGACAACAATGCATTAGGTACAAGTATCTATGGAAAGTAGAAAACATGTCCACGTGCTGAAATATGACTGAAAACAAGTGAAAAAGGAAAAAAAAATAAACTCCTTAGTATCATGAGCCCCGGCTCGGTCCGATGCTATCCATCTCCAGCGCAATCAAGATCCTGAAGTAGAAGGGCGCTTGCCCATATCTATACCTGTAGAAACATAGTCTGCTTGGGCCCAAAATCATGGCCCAAACAGGGTGTGAGATATAATCCCAGTAGGCAATCAACCAAAGATATGTTCCCAACAGTCAATGAATACACGACAAGTAATAAATAAGAAGTAGTAAACATGAAAGTATAAGCAGCTACAATCCACAGTGCTAACAAATAAAGTACACAAGTAACCAGCCAGAAACAAGAAGAAAATAGGTAACCCTCTGGGAAGCTCTCACAGGCTAACCCCTATGGTTCAACCTATAAGTACTAGAAAACCTCTAAAAGGCACACACAATATCACCCCTCTGGTTCATCTATGAAATTAATAGACTCTCTGGGGAAGCACTCAACGTCAATTCCAACTGTGGCCCGCGTCGAGGATCTACAGACTCTCTGGGGAAGCACTCAACGTCAATTCCCCCTGTGGTCTCGTATTGTAATTAAAAGACACTCTGGAGAAGCCCTTCCATCAATTATCCCTTTGGTATACTACTCTAGGTTCTCACAGTCCTAAGTGAAAATAAACATGCTCAGCGCGCGTGTACATATTCCAAGTAAACCTCAAGAACTACTTGGCTATCAACTAAGGCTCAACAGCATAACAAGGTAGCAGTTTCACTATCCTATGACTAAGAATGGAAACTGGAAAAACTCGAAACAGGCAGAACAAGCACAACAGACATCCAAGGTACAATAAAGCTACCATAATCACAGGAAAAACATCTACTCTAGTAATCAAGCAAAGAAGGCAATACAACAAGGGAAAAACAGGAACACGTAATACCCCGTTCAAGGGTATTGGTGGAAATTGCACAAAATATTCATCAAATTTCTATGGAAATGCACAAACCACCTACCTCAATCCTAGGAGATCAATATAAGTGAACCACAATGACAGATTCCCCTTAGAACGATGAAGATCTGAGAAAACGCACAAAACTTTCATCCCACAATAACTTGGAAATGAGGAGGAATCAAGAAACAAGGCTAAAGAAGATGGAAGAACTCACCGCTGCAATTCCAACGCAATCAACCGTGCTCAAATCAGAGAACAGATGGTGAGGCGGGAGCTCGGAAAAGATTCGGCCATACGGTCGCTCCCGGGTGGACTAAATCTGGAGAAGAAGATGATTTTGGGGGTTAGGCATGACCCCGGTCCGTTTAATGAAAAAAAAGAAAGTACACGGCGTGTAATTCAATTTTCTGTACTCCGAATTAACCAGCCTCCACCTCAGCCTTACACACCGTGTGTGTGGCCCGGACATGGCCAACACACGGCTTCGAGCCGGAAAAGAGTACACGGCGTGTAATCAGAAAGTACATGGTGTGTACTTTGAAAATTTCTAGAAAAATAGTTTTTCTTAAAAACTCCAGAAAAAGGGAAAACATACCTGAAAGGAAAAATCCGGGTTCTTAAAAACTTCCCCCCTTAAAGAAATTCGTCCCTGAATTTACCTAACAAGACGGAGAAGAAGAAACCCCAAACAGCTCCGACCATTACGATCGTACATCAGCCTCCCTCTCCCAGGTCTCGTTCTGTACCCACCCGTGCTACCATAGCACCCGTACCAGAGGAACAGACCTCCTGCGGAGAACCTTCGTACTGCGATCGACAATCCAGATAGGATGCTCCTCGAACGATGCATCCACTTCAAGCTTGACTTCCTCGGGCTGAAAGACCTGAGACAGGTCTGAAAAGTAACATCGGAGTTTGGAGATGTGGAGGACGTCATGCATGGACTGATACCTCTGAGGTAGCTGCAACCGATAGGCGACCAGCCCAACTCTCTCCAAGACCTCAAACGACCTGACGTACCGCGGTGAAAGCTTACCCTGTCTCTGAATCCTCTTGTGTCCCAACCTCGGTGCGACACGTAGGAAAACCTGATCACTAACCTCGAACTCTAGAGGTCGTCTCCACTGATCAGCATAAGACTTCTGTCGAGACTGCACTGTAGCCATCCTCTTCCGAATCAGCTCTCTCTGCTCTGAAGTCTCCTGAACAAGACGAGGTCCCAGCAAAGCTGCCTCTCCTGCCTCCAGCCAGTATAAGGGTGATCGGCATGGCCTACCGTACAATACCTCGTATGGTGCCATCTGAATGGTCACCTAGAAACTGTTGTTGCAGGCAAACTCCACCAGAGGGATATGCTTCTCCCAAGAACAACCAAAGTCTAGGATGCAAGCTTGGAGCATATCCTCAAGCACCTGGATCGTGTGCTCGGACTAGCCATCAGTCTGGGGATGGTATGCTATACTCAAAAGTACCTGTGTACCTAAGGCCTTCTGAAGTCCTTTCCAGAACCAAGAGGTAAAACACGCATCCCTGTCTGAAACAATGGAGTGTGGGACTCCATGCATACGAACGATATCCCAGATGTAAAGTCATCCCAGATCATCAACAATGAAGGTCTTTTTAATTGGAAAGAAGTGAACAACCTTTGTAAGCCTGTCGAAGACAACCCAAACAACATCTTTCCCTAGAGGCGACCTAGGAAACCCAGTCACGAAGTCCATCGCGATGTCATTCCACTTCCACTCCGGAATGGGTAGCTACTGTAAAAGGCCTGCTGATCACTGATGCTCTGCCTTCACCTGCTGACAAGTAGAACATCTCATGACAAAACCAGCAACACCCTTCTTCATACCTGGCCACCAGTACTGGTGATGAAGATCCCGATACATCTTGGTGACGCCAGGATGAACTTCCCAAACAGAGGAATGAAAATCCCACATCAGCTCCTCGCGTATGTCTGCTGGCACCCATACGCATCCCTGGAAACACAAGATCTCATCCTCGCCCACTGTCCATCTAGGAAGAGGGTCGTCTCCTGATATGCTCTCCCATAGGAATATTCCTTCTGAGTCTGATAGCTTCCTCATCCGTACCCGATCAAGAAGTGTAGAGGTAACAACTACACAAGATAGGAAGGTCTGTCTCTGTCTGTCGTGCACCTCTAGATGCATCTTAGAGAACAAAGCCATCAGCTACCACTCACTGCTAGCCTCCTGAACTGCCTGAATCTGAGTTCTCCTGCTCAACGCAGCAGCCACTGTGTTGCCCTTACTCGGCGTATAGGTAAGATCGAAGTAAAAAGATTGTAGGTACTCAACCCACCTACGCTGTCTCAGATTCGGATCACGCTGAGTGAAGATATACTTGAGACTCTTATGGTCAGTGAAGACCACAAAGTACTCTCGCAGAAGATAATGTCTCCAACAGCGCAAGGCATGAACAACAACTGCCAACTCCAGATCGTGCGTCGGGTAGTTCCTCTCATGTGGCCTCAACTGCCGAGACCCGTACGCAACGACTCTATCCCCCTGCATAAGCACAGCTCCCAGCCCGATACCTAAAGCATCACAGTAAACAGCGTAGCTCTTGCCTGGATCTAGCAAGACTAGTATCGGTGCTGACATCAACCTCCCTTTCAGATCCTGAAAGGATGACTCACAGGAATCTGACCATAAGAACTTCTCCCCCTTCTTGGTCAGACCTATCAAAGGTGTTGCTAGATGAGAAAAGTCCTGAATGAAACGTCTATAGTATCCATCCAGCCCTAGGAAGCTCCGTACCTCAAAGACGTTCTTTAGCTGCTCCCAGGAGACTACAACTCTCACTTTCTCTGGGTCCACAGATACTCCTGCCTCTGAGATGACGTGACCTAAGAAGTGAATCTGATCCACCCAGAAGTGGCACTTCGATAGTTTAGTATAAATCCGATTCTCACTCAGTGCACTCAGAACAATCTCAAGATGTGTGGCATGGTCGTGTCAAGTGTGAGAGTACACCAAGATATCATCCACGAAGACCACGACGAAGGAGTCCAAATAAGGATGGAATAATCGGCTCATCATTTCCATGAAAACTATGGGTGCGTTCGTGAGACTGAACGACATGACTATATACTTTTAAAGACCGTACCTGCTCTTGAAGGCTGTCAAAGGTATATCTGATGGTCTAACATGAAACTGATGGTAATCGGACCTCAAGTCGATCTTCGAGAACACCCAGGCTCCTCGAAGATGATCGAAAAGGTCGTTAATTCTCAGCAAAGGATATCGGTTATTGACCGTCAACTGGTTCAGCTTCCGATAATCCACAAAAAGTCGAAGGGTACCGTCTACCTTCTTTGCAAACAGGACAGGCGAACCCCAAGGAGAAGTACTGGGTCGAATGAAACCCTTAGCCTGTAGCTCCTCCAACTGCTTCTTGAGCTCCTGCAACTCAGGTGTGGCCATCCTATAGGGAGGAATGGACACCGGTGTCACTCCTGGAATGAGCTCAATAGAGAAGTATACCTCACGCTCCAAAGGAAAACCTGAAAATTCCTCTAGAAAAATGTCCCTGGAGTGATCCACCACTGGAGGAAAGTTCAACTGTGGAGTCCCATGGTCATCCGGATAAAGACTAGAAATCTAGGCTGTCACCCTTCCTAGCCCATGATGCTCGAGTCCTGCTTGACTCGCCTGAACATCCCATTCGCCTCTATGAAGAAAATATTCACCCTCTGGTGAGACGAAACTCACTCTACGGCGATAACAGTCGACGAATGCCTAAAAGGGAATCATCCAATCCATACTGAGGATGACATCATAGACTGTCATCTCTAGGACATAGAGATTCCATAAGAAGTGATACCCTACAACCTCTAGAGGGCACTCTCTACACTGGCGTACGCTAGATTTCCTCATCCCTAAAGGTGTGTCTAGTGTCAACGAGTCGGCAGAAGAAAAGACGTAGAGTCCAAGGCTCTCCACAACAGCAACAGAGATAAAGTTATGCGTAGCACCAATATCGAAAAGGGATGAAGATAAAACTAAGGCTACTAAAATCGTACCTCGAACAGTAGAAGGGCTGGGATCCTGCTCCTGATAAGTCTGCTCCACGGCGAAAGACTGGCCTGCACCGTGGCCCTGCGCCCCTGACTGACTACTCTGAGTTGAACCTCCCTGCTGGTGCTGAGGGACTAGTGGCTGACCGCCACAGCCTCGACCTCCACCTCAGCCCGAACAGCCGTAAGAACTCCAGTTCCCTGACTGGTGAGAGACGGGTGGGGCTACTCCTAAATGGGGAGTCATGGAAGAACCCCGGTCACTAGCTGCTGATGAGAAAACCTGACAGAAACGCTTAAGGTGACCCATCTTGCCGCAATATTGGCACTCCATGGGGTCCCTATGGCATTGCGGCCTTGTGTGCCCTGACTGGTCACACTAGTAGCATGTCACCTGACTGCCTGATGAGGCGTCTCGCTTCCTCGAATCACCGCGTGTAGGCTCTCTACGGTGCTTCTTGCTGTCATCTGGAGGCAAACTAGATCTGGAAGCAGAACCGCCCTGGCTCGCAGCTCCAGAGTCTCTCAGATTGAACTCCACAATCAGTGCCTGGTTGACGATGGAAGTAATGGAAGTCAGCTGGAAGAGATTCACCTGTGAACGGATCTCCCTCCTGAGACTATCCTCAAACTTCCTTGCTAGGAACACCCCACTCCCACCCCGGAGGGGTGTGAAGCGCTGAAGCTCGGTGAAACGAGCGGAATAATCCATGACTGAAAGAGTACCATGCTCTAAGTTCATGAACTCTTGGTCTCGGTCATCCCTCAGGGTCTCCGGGTAGAAGTAGTCGTAGAACACGTGCTGGAACTCCTCCCAAGCCATAGCCTACTGCTGACCCACCTATGAGATCACGTCCCATAACCTCTTGGCGGAGTCTCGGAGCATGTAGGTGGCGAGCTTGACCCGCCTCTCTGGAGGCGTCTCCAGATGCTCAAAGATAGTTATCATGGCTTCCAGCCATGACTATGCAGCCTGAGGTCCTCCTTCCCCCGAGAATGTGGGAGGATGCTGCTGTTGAAAAACCCGCGTCAAGTTTTCCATAGACGTGGCAGGAGGTGGTGCTCCCTGGAAGGCCTGTATCATCCTCATGAAACCTTCCCTGAACTGCACGTCAACACCTGCAACAAGTATAACAGCTGGTGCCAAGGCTGGACCGACTGGAGGATCGGTAGGAAGTCCCTGATTAGCCATATCTGGCGTCTGATCACTGCCTGATGATAGACATACGACTGAAGGACGTCTCGGAGGCATAGCTCTGAAAGATCAAAAGTATACCTTGGATCAGAAAAACAAGGACAGAGAACACAAGAGTACTAAACAGGAAAAGGGGAAGGAAAACACACAAGTTTACAAAACTCGACTACACGGCATGTATAAAAACTACACGGCGTGTCTTCTTAAACCACAGACATGGGCGTGTACTTCTTCCCTACAAGTCGTGCACACTTCAAACTACACGGCGTGTTTCACTCACACACGGCGTGTACTTGAAGACTGTTCCCCTGCCCGAGTCTCCTTACATGGCTAACCCACATGGTCCAACTCAACCCGAGACTACACGATGTGTTCAAAACAAACACGACGTGTACTAGACAAGGCTTCGGTGGCCCGTGTTGTTAAGCACAAAGCCGTCTACATGACTGAACCTTACACGGCGTGCTCCGAACAAACACGTCGTGCATAGGTGAAGGTGACACCGTCCCGTGTTGTTCGTGACACGGCCGGGTACCTGGACAAGACTTCACAACGTGTTCCGAACAAACATGGCGTGTGGAAAAGAAGGTCACGCCGGCCCGTGTTGTTCGTGACATGGCCGGGTACCTGGACAGGACTACATGGCGTGTTCCCTATGGACACGACATGTTCTACCCGAGCTTCCCCGACCCCTGTTGTTAGTGACACGACCGGGTACACGGCTCCGAACGTACACGGCGTGTACCAATTGTACATGGTGTGTTCTCGAAGTTACTCCCACGACACCGTGTTCTGCTCACACGGTCAGTGGCATGGCCTAAAAAATACACGACATGTATCCAAAAAGTACATGCCGTGTATTCTGGGTTTTTATGGGCAGTAGCTCAGAAACTTCTCAGACTCCCAGAAACGCTATAAACAAGGTAGAGAGGTGCGAAATTCCGATCCGTAAGGGCCCATAACACCTCAAGAACCAAAATTTGGCATTTATTTTAAAAAAGGAACAAAACAAATAGTTTTCTAACATGAAATCAGAGAATCTATCAAGCATCTATCACAACAGCATGCATAATCTACACAGATTCTATCAAAACAGCATGAAATTGCTAATGCACCCTAGATGGCATGGAAAAAATGCATGACATGTGATTTCTACAAGTGCCTATATGATTCATGAGATGGAATACCCTTATCTCATCGGGTTGCGATAGAAATAGAACCAAAATATTAAAACAATAACCGCACAAGTCATGCGAATCACTCTAGGTGAAAACATATCAACCATAAAAACTCAAAACCAGCAAACTGAAATTAACGAGGTAGTATGGTCTTTCCCTGTACAAGGGTTAGCTACTACTGGGCACAGATTAATACCAAGTACCAAATCCATCCTATCCCTAGATAAAGTCTCCAAACAGTAAGGAAAGAGAAAATAACTCCTCTGATACCACTTTGCAACGACCCGAATCAGGAGCCCCTCCACTGGTGCCCCGTACCCGGTTCGCCACATGACCTCAAGCGCGTTTCCCCAAACGCCAGAGGCTGCTGAATAGCAGCGAGGGACTTGGTGAGTCGGTGGGGAAACTATGCCCTCATTTGGTAAAGTATACAGTGGAAAAACAACCAGACGCAATAGCAGAAACAATCAACAACATACAACAATTGAATTGAACAGCGAAAGCAATAGAAAAAATAATAACGATGACAACAATGCAGCAGGTACAAGTATCCATGGAAAACAGCAAACACGTCCACGTGCTGAAATATGACTGAAAACAAGTGCAAAAGAAAAACAAAAAAATAAACTCCTCAGCATCACGAGCCCCGGCTCGGTCCCATGCTCTCCAGCTCCAGCGCAATCAATATCCTGAAGTAGAAGGGCGCTTGCCCTTATCTATACCTGCAGCAACATAGTCTACTTGGACCCAAAATCATGGCCCAAACAGGGTGTGAGATACAATCCCAGTAGGAAATCACCCAAATATTTGTGCCCAACAATCAATGAATACAAGGCAAGTAATAAACAAGAAGCAGTAAACAGGAAAGTACAAGAAGCTACAATCCACAGTGCTAACAAATAAAGTACACAAGTAACCAGCCAGTAACAAGAAGAAAACAGGTAACCCTATGGGCAGCTCTCATAGCCTAACCCCTATGGTTCAACCTATAAGTACTAGAAACCCTATGAGAGGCACACACAGTCTCACCCCTCTGGTTCAGCTATGAAATTAATAGACTCTCTGAGGAAGCACTCACCGTCAATTCCCCCTATAGTCTCGTATCGTGATAAAGGCTCTCTGGGGAATCAATCAACGTCAATTCCCCCTGTGGCCCGCATCGAGGATCTACAGACTCTCTGGGGAAGCACTCAACGTCAATTCCCCCTGTGGTCTCATATCGTAATTAAAAGACACTCTGGAGAAGACCTTCCGTCAATTCTCCCTTTGGTATACTACTCTAGGTTCTCATAGTCCTGAGTGAAACTAAACATACTTAGCACGCATGTACATCATCCAAGTAAACCTCAAGAACTAATTGGCTATCAACTAAGGCTTAGCATCATAACAAGGTAGCAGTTTCACTGTCTTATGACTAAGCACGGAAACTGGCAAAGCTCCAAACAGGCAGAACAAGCACATCAAACATCCAAGGTATAGGAAAGCTACCATAATCACAAGAAAAACATCTACTCTAGCAACCAAGCAAAGCAGGCAATACAACAAGGGAAAAACAAGAACACACAATACTCCGTTCAAGGGTATTGGTGGAAATTGCACAAAATATTCATCAACTTTCTACGGAAAGGAACAAACCACCTACCTCGATCCTAGGAGATCTGTAGAGACCCGAAGCCTGACGTACATGGACATTACATTACTTTTGCGGAATTATTAGTACATAACAAAAACACACACACAAGGACCGTAATAGTTTAGTGTCTTTGGAAACTTGGAAAATAATCTTCTAATCATGGTGAAAGATCTTCAACATCTCCCATAAAGATCTTCCTTTTTTTATACCTAAAACCTTTCTTTATATCCTGGGGAAAATAAAACATAAAAGGGTGAGCTCAAATGCTCAGTAAGGGTAAACAAAAGAAATATCAATCACATCATATTCATAAGAACATAACATTTTGGAAATCTTAACCTACAAAAAGAGATCCTAATATCATAACATGGGATAAATCATAGTAGTGAAATGTAATCCCAATAATCATAACTTAAAACATGAAACTTTGTGGCATACACACATAATCATAGAGAATCATTTCTTATTAGTCAAGACTCATTTCCAAGACTATCTTAGTGGACAAAGTCCATTTCTGAACCGAGTTCACTCCTCATTTCAGTCCTGTTTCACTGAACTGATATAACCTACCGTTCCAGCCATGTCTATCTCATGAGATATAAAATCTTTACCCAATTCATTGGAGGGAGATATAGTTCCCACCCATCTCATAATGATACCATTCTTATGTGTTCTACAAAATCATAAATCATACATCATTGCATAACCCATGTAGTAAAAATGGGATTCTTAAACAACATGACATCATAAAACAATTAATATAAGATAAAGGAATTCATAAAAATATTTCAATCACAACATAATCAAATCCATGTAATAATAGTGATAGAAACATAACCCTATATTATCTTAGATGGAAAATAATTTTGATAAAACACTTGAACTCTATTCTTGAGGAAAATATCCTTTCTACTTCAAAAACACTTTTCCTTTCTTAACATGTCATACAATTCTAAACTAAGAGAAGTTGATTAAAAATAAACTTGAAAACTTGTAAAGTATGCTTCTTGGAAATAATGTTTTAAAAATCCATTCATGCCGTATAAGTTAAAAAAACATTCTTCTCGTACTTTTGTCGGAAAAGTCAAAAAGTACCTCGTACGAAAAAAGAAAAAAGATTCCTTTCATATCTTTTACTAAAAACTCACCGAAGGGTAAAATTGGATTTAAACAATTGTAGGTGGATGGAAATAATATTAAATATTGAGGAAACATGGATGTGGATGATAAAATACACCCCAGTAAATACCAAAGTATAAACAATCTCGGATAAAAATGAGATTGTGATATTTCCCTTACCTTAGGTCCGATTCGCTTCGTAAGTGTCCAAACCTCCTGTATAATGATTTAAATAATGTCATTGACTTATTCCAGAATCATACTCATTGTTATTATATCATATATGGTTCACTTATGACTTTATATTACCTGTTCTTTTGTAAATTCCATGTTAAAGAGCGTTTTGGGTAAAATTGTTTCATTTGTCATCCGTGTTTTGACTTGTAATTATTCATATGATTACTTAGATCATGATTAATTAATTACAGAATATAAAACATGATTTATATATAATATATATTCAGAATATACATATATATAATAAATCAGTAAATGGAAATAAATACACCGTTAATGGAGACGGTAGGCCGTACGTACGCATGAACGCTGTTTTCGTTTCCTTATTAAGTTGAATAGAATTAAGTAGATGACATACACATAAATCCAGTATCATTATTATGTCATATATTTCATGATTACTTATTATATATACTTTATAATCATTCATGAATGGTTAAAGTGGAGAATGAATCTCATCGCGTCGTGGAGACGGTAGTCCGTACGTACGCACGAGCGATGATATCGTTCTCATGATCGTGGGACTGTATTGGAGTGTATGTATTCTATTTCAGAATCAATATCACTTTAAAATAATCATATATAGTTATTATTTACACCATTATACCCATACAAGTAAGGTGGTGGTGGAAAATAGATTTCACCACATCGTGGAGACGGTATTCCGTACGTACGCACGCGCGGTGATTTCATGTTCCGTAGGATGGATAGATGGTGAAATAGGGTTGTTTCATACTTATAATAACATATCAGTATATGATTGATACTGATGTTATTACTTCATAATGAAACAACCTAAGAAGAATAAGTGGAAGAAGAAATAAAGGTGAAAGAATCGGTAACGGAAATTACCTCTTCTTTGAAGCGCCTCTTTGAGATCTCCTTTTAGGGCACTAAAATTGGTCTTGGAGGAAGAACAGAACCTCTAGGATGTTGATAGGAAAGTGGAGAAGATAATTTGGCAGGGTTTGGCCGAGCTTGAAGGCTCAAAGTGGTGTGAGGAAGAGAGGGAGGGGGTGCCCTTTCATAAGGGAGGAGAGGGGCACCTTTGGAATAACTAAAAATATTATTTTATTATAAAGACAAATTCGGTTTTAAATAGCTCCAAATTGATTTATTTAGAAGCTAAGGTGGGGATGGGTCAAAATACTCTCATCCAATAGAATTTATACAAGTTTAGGTTCCTATTTTGAACTTATCATTTAGATTTAACATTAAGTTAAATAATTTTACTTTTACCGTGTCTTCTTGTGTTCTTACACTATAAGGTTAATAAACTTACTATAACAATACAAACTAACCCCAAGTTGTTTATTATTAATATATATAACCTTATCTAAGTCATTTGGCAGAACCTTAGATTTTTAGGAATAAAATAAAAATTAATAATATAATATTTTTTTTTTAAAACTATTTTATGTCAATTTTGACACTATTTAGTAATTGATTTTTGTGAAAATTATAACAGAATGATTAGTTCGAAAAAAGTTAATTAAATCTATACTAACATGTAATATTAACCTATAAAATTAGTTTAATTCATAAAAAGTCTCAAATTACATTTATTTGGGTATTTATAACATCAATTATGTCAATATTTCATTAATAAGATAATTACTGCATCATCTTTGTGTCATAAATAAATTAAATTATTTAATGTATAAAAATTACAAATAAAATACCATTATGTAGGAAATCGTTTTATATTTCTAATGAGTATTTATAGTCGAATTTATCTTATATATAACCCTATATTAAAAATAATTTACTTATTAAACTTTGATTTTAACTATTTTAACCCTTCTTTAAATAAATTAATAATAAATGTCCTAATCTAATCCAAGTGGGCCTAAATGATCATATTTTATTCCTAATGTTGTTTTTGGTCGAATTATACTTATCCAATAGAATTAGGACATGTGTTAGGGTAATAATAATAACATTTTTACCCTTAGTTACCCTATTTACTTTTAACCGTGGTAAAAAAAAAGTTACTATTCACCAAAAATTATTTTCATCTCATTGAACCACATTTTACTTACTAACATCAACCGTGTCTCTCAGATTTTTGAAATTCCACTCACAGAAGCGGTAAAATTAAGTTTTATGAAAAATTCATTTTTCTTAACTACCACTTAGTGGTTTCACTATTCATCAAAAAATGAAAGTTTCCAGAAAAATACCAAAAATTAGGGTTAAGCTATATTTGATATTATGAACTCAAAAATGATGTCTATTTTACCAAATTAAAAATATATCAGTTGCATTAATTAATTTAAAAATTAATTCCCGTCGTCAAAACAAATAGTGTGTTCTTAAGAGATAATAACTATCAAAAGATTGACATTTGTTTATGTCTGGTTTAAATGTAGAATTACATATAATGACCAACATTGTATTAAATTGTAAAAATATATTCTAAATATAATTTAAAACCACTCAAATTAATAATTTATCACTATTAATTATTTCAATTAAATAAGTTTCTTTTAATTAAAATTTAGTAATTTTCACTATTCATCAGAAAATGAAAGTTATCCAAAATGTACCCAAATTTCTCCCCAAGCTAATTTCGATATTCCAAATCCAAAAATGAAGTCCATTTTGAAAAATAAAATTTACAAAATTTCAAAAAGTGGTTATTACTATTCATAACGGCTAGTTTTAATAATATTTTAATAGCATATCATTGTTTAGTGAAACTCGGTATTGCGTACTACACACGCTATCGAGGAAGGCCACGATTGTGTTTAATTCAAGGCAAATCAAGAATGTGTGTTTTGCAAGCTCCTTTTGGTGTAGCGTACAACCCAAGACATTAATGAAATTAAAAAGAATATTTTTCATAAAATCTCGGGGTGTTACATTCTACCCCCCTTAAAATGAATTTTGCCCTCGAAATTCGTCGGGGTTATAAATGGTTTACTATTTGAAAGTTTCTTTGATAGAAACCCACATCGTAAAAAGGAATACCAAAACCAATATTTAAAAACAAAAGTATGAAATGTAACGGTTACCCAAATAAACTAATCACTGGGTTTCCACATAGGTGAAAATATGGATATGGAAGAGAAATCTAACCATCATGTTCTGATTGAGAGTGGTAGAGAACATGGCTATGAAAAAGACAACAACCACAAAGCCATAAATTTGTGAAGATCTAAGGTACCATCTGATTCATCAGATATAAGAGCACTAGGACAACATTTTTGGTTTTCAAGATCATTTCCCTAAAGTTGATGAAATTGGAATTAGAAGAAATACTTTCGTGATTTCGGTATAGTCTCACCGTTGGTCATTCTTTGGACAATTTCCACTTCATCTCTTAAAGAAATGAAGTTTAATTTGTCATTCGTGATGTGTTAGCAGATCATGTGATAGAATGATGGGTCATTCCATCTGTCTCAAACAAAAGGTTAGAAAAGTTATCAAAAAAAATACATAAGTCCATCTATAGTGAGATTAATCATATATGGTTCCTAAAATGGACTTATACTTCATATATCATACTGATTAATATAATAAAACTAGTTTCTACTAAATAGGGACTTCCTGTAGGCCAGTGGTAGGCGATAAAGGCCAGTCACACTTTGATTGTGGGTTCGATTCCCACAGCCTTGTCCGACGCGATGGGCTGTCGCCCGTCCTGCAGGTTGTCCTTTTTCTAATGCTATATTACTATAACATCCCATAAATAATATCGAAAAAAACATCTATCATTAAGCATTACTAACTTATGTCTAACATAATCCATTCCAATCTTTAGGCTTATCCATAATACTGCAGTCCACTCTCATAATATAGTGAAAACGATTACCAGAGATTTAATACCATCGTTGATCCCCATATATCATAAGATATGTCTTTTTGGTCACATTACAAACATTCAAAGGCCTTAATCATGTATTCTCCATTGAAACTTAGTGAAAACATGAATACCGTTAAATGTTAACACTTTCCACATACCAAAATCCTCAAAATTCTATATACTCAAACCATGATATCACTTAGTCCTTATATTAATCATGAGCTCATGAATACTGTCAAATATTTCATTTTCTCGTTTTCCCTTCATTATGCGCATAACATATTTTTTCCAAAAATATCTTAATCACTTTCCATGGTTACCGATACCATAAAATTATTGAAAACCACAATAGACCAATACATAAATATTCCAATATTCCACGATACTATATACAACATTATTTTGGAATCCCATTACATAAACACTTAATCATTCCACCACATCGTTATCATATTCAACATCTCCAATGGTGATCGCATGTGACTTCCCTTTATCCTTTGCCTTAAGTGGTTGCTCATGTCGATCATCACTAACCCTTGGATTAGGGCATTTATTAGCATAATGCCCCATTTCCTTGCACATGAAGCATTGAAGTATAGTAGGTTCATTCTGTGTATCCCTTCCTTTGTTTGCATCATTAGACATCTTCTTCCCATCATTGAGGCATTCAAATGCCCGATGACCTTCCTTTCCACATTTGAAACATTTAATTGTCCCTTTAAGACAATCTCCACCATGCTTCTTTCCACACTTTGAGCATAAGGAAACATTCATCTTCTTTTTACCATTATTCTAAGATTTCTCCTTGAACTCCATCTTTCGTTTCTTATCAAAACTATGAGATGGATAAGTAACACCAACTTCCATTTCTACCTTGATAGCACAACACACAATTTCTTCATAGCTACTGAAGTCTCTTATAGCTAATGCCCTTCGAAGATTTGGTTTTAAGCCACTGAAGAATCGATCAACTTTACTTTCAGGTTGGATGATAAATCCAGATGCATACCTTTCAAGCCTTGTAAAATTCACTTCATATATACCAACAAATTCATCATCCTTTTGCTTTAGTTCAAGAAACTCCTTCTCCATCTTTGTTCGAAGAATAAGAGGGAAGTACTTATTGAAAAATAAGTTCTTGAACTCGTCCCATTCCATGGAATCAATTTCATCTCTTTGCCTCATATTCTTGATAAGATTCCACCATTGATCAGCTTCACCTTCCAAACGATATACTGCTAAGATGAATTTATCATGTTCAGAACATTTAAGAACTGAAAATATCTTTTCAGTGGTACTGATCCATTGTTCAGCAACAAGTGGATCAGAAGACCCACTGAAAGAAGGTGGACGTTGCCTCATGAAGGACTCAATAGAATATTGTTCCCTTCTCTGCTCATTTGGAAGTCCAGAATGATTCATAGCTTGTGTAAGTATAGAAATAAGATTTTTCACTCCATCTCCCATAACATTTGTTTGTTCAGGAGGACAATCATTGCATTGATCAACACGGTTCCTTCGGGTTCTAGCCATTGTCTAAAACCCAAAAAGAATAGTGTGAGAGGAAAAAATCATGCTAGGGAAAACAACATAATAAAGGGGGAGTACCTTCAATATCTAACATCTTAGGTTTAATTCTAAGATCGTTAGCGCAATTCTAGGACTATAACCTATACTTATACTTAACCTTAGAGACATATCTAGACATACCTTAGAAATATCTCTAGAGATATCACTAAAGTTCTCGCATCCTAGTTTCCAAAGGTTGACTAAACCTTTCCTCTGATACCAACTGTAGAGACCCGAAGCCTGACGTACATGGACATTACATTACTTTTGCGGAATTCTTAGTACATAACAAAAACACACACACAAGGACCGTAATAGTTTAGTGTCTTTGGAAACTCGAAAAATAATCTTCTAATCGTGGTGAAAGATCTTCAACATCTCCCATAAAGATCTTCCTTTTTTTTACCTAAAACCTTTCTTTATATCCTGGGGAAAAGAAAACATAAAAGGGTGACCTCAAATGCTCAGTAAGGGTAAACAAAAGAAATATCAATCACATCATATTCATAAGAACATAACATTTTGGAAATCTTAACCTGTAAAAGAGATCGTAATATCATAACATGGGATAAATCATAGTAGTGAAATGTAATCCCAATAATCATAACTTAAAACATGAAACTTTGTGGCATACACACATAATCATAGAGAATCATTTCTTATTAGTCAATACTCATTGCCAAGACTATCTTAGTGGACAAAGTCCATTTCTGAACCGAGTTCACTCCTCGTTTCAGTCCTGTTTCACTGAACCGATATAACCTACCATTCCGGCCATGTCTATCTCATCAGATATAAAATCTTTACCCAATGCATTGGAGGGAGATATAGGTCCCACCCATCTCATAATGATACCATTCTTACGTGTGCCACAAAATCATAAATCATACATCATTGCATAACCCATGTAGTAAAAATGGGATTCTTAAACAACATGACATCATAAAACAATTAATATAAGATAAAGGAATTCATAAAAATATTTCCATCACAACATAATCAAATCCATGTAATAATAGGGATAGAAACAGAACCCTATATTATCTTAGATGGAAAATAATTTTGATAAAACACTTGAACTCCATTCTTGAGGAAAATATCCTTTCTACTTCAAAAACACTTTTCCTTTCTTAACATGTCATACAATTCTAAACTAAGAGAAGTTGATTAAAAATAAACTTGAAAACTTGTAAATAAATCTTCTTGGAAATAATGTTTTAAAAATCCATTCATGCCGTATAAGTTAAAAAAACATTCTTCTCGTACTTTTGTCAGAAAAGTCAAAAAGTACCTCGTACGAAAAACGAAAAAATATTCCTTTCATATCTTTTACTAAAAACTCACCGAAGGGTAAAATTGGATTTAAACAATTGTAGGTGGATGGAAATAATATTACATATTGAGGAAACATGGATGTGGATGATAAAATACACCCTAGTAAATACCAAAGTATAAACAATCTCGGATAAAAATGAGATTGTGATATTTCCCTTACCTTAGGTCCGATTTGCTTCGTAAGTGTCCGAACCTCCTGTATAATGATTTAAATAATTTAATTGACTTATTCCAGAATCATATTCATTGTTATGATATCATATATGGTTCACTTATGACTTTATATTACCCGTTCTTTTGTAAATTCCATGTTAAAGAGCGTTTTGGGTAAAATTGTTTCATTTGTCATCCGTGTTTTGACTTGTAATTATTCATATGATTACTTAGATCATGATTACTTAATTCCAGAATATAAAACATGATTTATATATAATATATATTCAGAATATACATATATATAATAAACCAGTAAATGGAAAGAAATACACCGTTCATGGAGACGGTAGGCCGTACGTACGCATGAATGCTATTTTCGTTTCCTTATTGAGTTGAATAGAATTAAGTAGATGACATACACATAAATCCAGTATCATTATTATGTCATATATTTCATGATTACTTATTATATATACTTTATAATCATTCATGAATGGTTAAAGTTGAGAATGAATCTCATCGCGTCGTGGAGACGGTAGTCCGTACGTACGCACGAGCGATGATATCGTTCTCATGATCGTGGGACAATATTGGAGTGTATGTATACTATTTCAGAATCAATATCACTTTAAAATAATCATATATAGTTATTATTTACACCATTATACCCATCAAAGTAAGGTGGTGGTGGAAAATAGATTTCACCACGGCGTGGAGACGGTATTCCGTACGTACGCACGCGCGGTGATTTCATTTTCCGTAGGATGGATAGATGGTGAAATAGGGTTATTTCATACTTATAATAACATATAAGTATATTATTTATACTGATTTTATTACTTCATAATGAAACAACCTAAGAAGAAGAAGTGGAAGAAGAAATAAAGGTGAAAGAATCAGTAACGGAAATTACCTCTTCTTTGAAGCGCCTCTTTGAGATCTCCTTTTAGGGAACTAAAATTGGTCTTGGAGGAAGACCAGAACCTCTATAATGTTGTTAGGGAAGTGGAGAAGAGAATTTGTCAGGGGTTGTCCGAGCTTGAAGGCTCAAAGTGGTGTGAGGAAGAGAGGGAGGGGGTGTCCTTTCATAAGGGAGGAGAGGGGCACCTTTGGAATAACTAAAAATATTATTTTATTATAAAGCCAAATTCGGTTTTAAATATCTCCAAATTGATTTATTTCAAAGATAAGGTGGGTATGGGTCGAAATACTCTCATCCAATAGAATTTAGACAAGTTTAGGTTCCTATTTTGACCTTATCATTTAGATTTAACATTAAGTTAAATAATTTTACTTTTACCGTGTCTTCTTGTGTTCATACACTATAAGGTTAATAAACTTACTATAACAATCCAAACGAACCCCAAGTTGTTTATTATTAATATATATAACCTTATCTAAGTCATTTGGAAGAACCTTAGATTTTTAGGAATAAAATAACAATTAATAATATAATATTTTTTTTAAAAACTATTTTATGTCAATTTTGACACTATTTAGTAATAGATTTTTGTAAAAATCATAACAGAATGATTAGTTCGAACAAAGTTAATTAAATCTATACTAACATTAATATTAACTTATAAAATTAGTGGAATTCATAAAAAGTCTCAAATTACATTTATTTGTGTATTTATAACATCAATTATGTCAATATTTCATTAATAAGATAATTACTGCATCATCTTTGTGTCATAAATAAATTAAACTATTTAATGTCTAAAAATTACAAATAAAATACCATTATGTAGGAAATCGTTTTATATTTCTAATGAGTATTTATAGTCGAATTTATCTTATGTATCACCCTATATTAAAAATGATTTACTTATTAAACTTTGATTTTAACTATTTTAACCATTCTTTAAATAAATTAATAATAAATGTCCTAATCTAATCCAAGTGGGCCTAAATGATCATATTTTATTCCTAATATTATTTTTGGTAGAATTAAACTTATCCAATAGAATTAGTACATGTGTTAGGGTAATAATAATAACATTTTTACCCTTAATTACCCTATTTACTTTTAACCGTGGTAAAAAAAAGTAAAAAGTTACTATTCACAAAAAATTATTTTCATCTCATTGAACCACATTTTACTTACTAACATCAACCGTGTCTCTCGGATTTTTGAAATTCCACTCACAGAAGCGGTAAAATTAAGTTTTATGAAAAATTCATTTTTCTTAACTACCACTTAGTGGTTTCACTATTCATCAAAAAATGAAAGTTTCCAGAAAAATACCAAAAATTAGGGCTAAGCTATATTTGATATTATGAACTCAAAAATGATGTCTATTTTACCAAATTAAAAACATATCAGTTGCATTAATTAATTTAAAAATTAATTCCCGTCGTCAAAACAAATAGCGTGTTCTTAAGAGATAATAACTATCAAAAGATTGACATTTGTTTATGTCTGGTTTAAATGTAGAATTACATATAATGACCAACATTGTATTAAATTGTAAAAATATATTCTAAATATACTTTAAAACCACTGAAATTAATAATTTATCACTATTAATTATTTCAATTAAAAAGGTTGTTTTTAATTAAAATTTAGTAATTTTCACTATTCATCAGAAAATGAAAGTTATCCGAAATGTACCAAAATATCTCCCTAAGCTAATTTCGATATTCCGAATCCAAAAATGAAGTCCATTTTGAAAAATAAAATTTACAAAATTTCAAAAAGTGGTTATTACTATTCATAACGGCTAATTTTAATAATATTTTAATAGCATATCATTGTTTAGTGAAACTCGGTATTGCGTACTTCACACGCTATCGAGGAAGGTCGTGATTGCGTTTAATTCAAGGCAAATCAAGGATGTGTGTTGTTCAAGCTCCTTTTGGTGTAGCGTACAATAGAATACATTAATGAAATTAAAAAGAATATTTTTCATAAAATCTTGGGGTGTTACAAGATCGATATAAGTGAACCACGACAACAGATTACCCTTAGAACGACGAATATCTGAGAAAACACACAAAACGTTCTTCCCACAATAACTTGGAAATGAGGAGGAATCAAGAAACAAGGCTAAAGAAGAGGGAAGAACTCACCGCTGCGATTCCAACGCAATCGACCGTGATCAAATCGGAGAACGGACGATGAGGCGGGAGATTGGAAAAGATTCAGCCGTACAGTCGCTCTCAGGTGGTTGAAATCTAGAGAAGAAGATGATTTTTGGGGTTAGGCATGACCGCGGTCCGTTTAATGAAAAAAAGAAAGCACACTGCATGTACTTCTTGAGTACACGGCGTGTACTTCAATTTTCCGTACTTTGAATTAACTGGCCTCCACCTCAGCCTTACACACCGTGTGTGTGGCCCGGACATGGCCATCACACAAATTTGAGCTGGAAAAGAGTACACGACATGTACTCAGAAAGTACACGGCATGTACTTTGAAAATTTCCAGAAAAATCATTTTTCTTAAAAACTCCAGAAAAAGGGAAAACATACCTGAAAGGAAAAATCCGAGTTCTTACAGATATGGTTTCTATTCCACCTTATAAAATGAAACCAATAGATATTCAAGATCTTAATACATATTTGGAGGAGTTGTAGGATAAATAGTTCATTCATATGAGTACGTCATCCTAGGGGATCATCGATTTTGTTCGCTAATAAGGCTGATGGAATGTTGTGTTTGTGTGTCAATTACCAGAAGTTAAACTGAATGAAAATTAAGAACCAGTATCCTCTACCCTGAATTAATGATATTTTTGACTAGATGAGGGATGTATGGGTGTTTTTAAATATTTATTTGAGATCAGGGTATCATCAGTTGAGGTGTAGAACTTCTGATATACCATAGACTACTTTCAGAAGTAGGTATGGTTTGTATGGGTTTTTTATGATGCTGTTTGGGATAACAAATGAACCTATAGAATTAATGACCTCTATAAACTAAATATTTCACTTGTATATGGATTAGTTTATGGTTATATTCATTGATGATATCTTATTTTACTCCCAGAATCATGATGACCATGCCAAACATCTTGACATCATTTTGAGTATAATGAGAGATCATCAACTTTATGATAAGATATATAAGTTTAATTTTCGGATTGATAAGGTACACTTCTTGGGACACATAATATCTAAGTAAGGTGTGTTAGTAGACCCCGAGCAGCTATTTATTGAGATCATCCAAGGAATGATTTTGATATTTGAAGATTTTTAGGTTTGGCAAGTTACTACTGAAGGTTAATAAAATACTTTTCTCTCTTGGAGACACCACTCTCAAGATTTACCATTAAGGGTATAAATTTTTAATGTATTGAGGCATGTGAGAATATATTCCAGTAGCTAAATATGCATTTGATCACTAAACCAATTCTAATTTTACCCAAACCTGGTGATGAGTATACTTTATATTTTGATGCATATAGGATTGAACTTAGGTAAGTGTTAATGTAAGGGGATCAAGTAATGGTGTACGGGTCATTGAATTTTAGGGAACATGAAAAAAACTATCCTATACATAATCTTGAGTTGACCATAGTAGTTTATGACTTAAAGTGTTGGAGGAATTATCTTCTGGGTGAGAGGTTTATCGTTTATACAGATTATAAGATCCTTAAATAAATATTTTCCCAGCATGATTTAAATCTTCAGTAGTGGAGGTGGGTTGAATATATGCAATAATTTTACATTGAAATAGATTGTATGCTAGTAAAATGTAATAGTGTTGTTGATGAATTGTGTCAGAATACATAGATTCATGTGGTTCAACTGTCTAAAATTGAGTGGAAAACAATGGCCTTGTTTATTGAGATGCATAGAGGCGTTAAAGAGGACCAAGAAAGGATATACCTCATGTATTTATCCATTTATCCCTCTCTTATAATCCAGATCAAGGAAAATAAATATAAGGATCCAGAGTTCCTAGCCTTGAGATACATTTTTAATGGCAAGGAGCTACCTCCTAGTTAGACTATCAATGATGATGAGATAATCTATGTTCATAGTTATGTCATTGTGCCTACTTGTATGTGGGAGGAGCTGATTCATGAGTTTCATGTGTCTAAGTAGGCATTAGAACCTATTTTGAACAAAATGTACCCTGATCTTCATAGAAAATATTGGTTTCTAGGAATGAAAAAGGATATTATAAGTTTTGTGACATGATGTTACATCTATCAGCAAGTAAAGGCCAAGAATCAATGACCTACTAGACTTTTATAGTTGTTGCCCATTATAGAATAGAAGTGGTATGATGTTACCATGAAGTTTGTAGTGGATTTATCGAGGACTCATCAAAAGGATGACATGATATGGGTGATTGCAGATCAATTTAAAAAGGTATCTTTTTTCTTGCTAATCTGATAGACTTTCACCATTTATTAGTTAGGTGATTTGTATGTTCGAGAGATAGTACATTTTCATGGGGTTTCTTGGAGTATCATTTCATATCATGATCCACATTTTAATTAATTCTTTTAGAAAGTATCACAGAAGTAATTGGGTAGTTAGGTATTTTTGAGTACAAATTTTCACTCATAGATGGATAGGTAGTAAAAATGTACTATCCAAGCATTAGAGGACATACTGAGAGCATGTGTCCAAGATTTTGGAAAAACATGGGAGAAGCACTTAGTGATTTTTGATTTCACCTATAATAATAGTTACTAGGTGATTATTTATATGGATCTATATGAGGTTCTCTATAGTTGGTCATGAAAGTCAACTTTGTATTGGATAGAGGTGGGAGAATCAGAGTTGATGGGGCATAGTCTTGTGATGGAGACATAAGAGAATGTTTAGTTGATTCAGAAACATATAGATGTGGCCTAAAGTATTCAAAATTCATATACTAACTGAAATCATTGACCTCTTGAGTTTATAGTGGGTGAAAAGGTGTTCTTTTAAGTATTTTTGAAATTGGTCCATCATCAGATTCAGAAGCAGGGTAAGTTGGTTCCTAGATATGCTAGCTCGTTTGATATTGTGTAGAGGATCAAATAGGCAGTGTATTAGTTGGCTATTATATAGAGGTATAGTTATATGAACAACGTTTTTCATGTGTCAAATCTTTGAAAATATCACCCTAACCCTTCTAATGTGATCGATATTGATTATTTTAAGATTAAGGTTGATGCTTCCTTTGAGGAGAATCTGATTCGTGTTGTGGATCATAGGGAGAAAGTTTTGTGGGGTAAGACCTTGCCTTAAGTCTAAGTGTTGTGGAAGAATGTACATGTTCAAGAGGAAAATTTGGGGAGGGAATAAGATATACGGGCCTAGTGTCCTGATCTTTTTACCTTGGAGGCTTATTAACACTCGGGAGTGCAGATCAAGGATGCACTATTATAAGGTGGGGAGGTTGTAAGATCCCAAACTTTGATTAGGTACATTTTTGTTTGATTTTTGGTTAAAATACTTTTAAAATGGTTAATGGAATTCCTCCTAGGAATTGGGAAGGTCCTGGGAGTGTCCTAAGGGTTTGAGACATGAAAAAGGTGGAAAAGAGGCCATCTAGTATATGATGCATGGTTGCTGCATGGTTTGTACCAATTGTGTTCCATTACCATGTGACATAGAGGAGGTAGGAGCATGGTTAGCAAACTGTGAATGGTGGCCCATGGGACCATGTGACTTGATCCCCCTTAGATAGAGGCAACTGTATGGCTACCACACAGTTTGTTTAACAATGTAAGTAGCCCAGAAAAATTGTATGACTTGATTTCCTCTTGGATAGAGGGAACCATATGGTTGAAACATGGTTAGACAAACTTTGTGGCCTAATTGTATGACACATTAAAAATGGGGAATTTAACATTTTTTTCTCTTGGTATTAAAGATTACTCCTCCAATTTTAACCCCCATTTTTTCCCAGTAGCTAGGGGTGTGAACCAATCCCTCCCAAATACTCCAAGGGTGGTTCTCCTTCAATTATTAGGCATTTGGGGCATCATTTGTTGCAATTTGAAGCTTTGAGTAAGTATATGGGTCATATTCCTTCTATTTTCTAGAAGAAGCACTACTTTGTTTCCTCTCTTCATTTAAATCTCATGATCCTTATTTCTAGGGGCTACTTAAATTTTGGGATTGAGGTCATTTTAGCATGAATCAAGGGATGAGGTTGGACAAGAAGTCATATATGAGCATAAAGTAGGTGTACTACAAGCTTTATCCCATAACCATGATGTTATCCTTATATATGTGGTTTTACTATTACACTGTCATGCTACATATTTGTGTCCTTAACTAAGAAAAGTAATTTGATCCTTTAATTGAAGTGGGAGACCCTTCATGGATACCATCATGTTTGTTGATGATTATGAGATCTAGACTATGGATACCCATGGGGCGTTCCAACCCCTTGAAAGTGGTGAAGTGAGTGGTTAAATGAATGAATTTAAGGGTTTATAATATTTGAACCATTTTCACTTGTGTTGGCATGTTAGTACACCATAAGGGGCAGTTTGTATTAACTTGTAAGGATTAAATGGGTCATGGGATGATTAAGGGTAAATGTGATAAATGGTCAAAGGGGAATGGTTGTGTTGTTAAATGGGTTAATATAATATTGGAGGGTTGTGGTTATGAATTAATGATAAGTTGGACTAGTTATATAAATTTAACTAAAGATTTTGATAAATGAAAAGGTTAATCTTATTTTTATTATTTGATAAAAAGGTCACTAATGATGAAACATGGAAAATGTGAATTAATGTTATACGTTAGATGTAGACTAAGGTTGCTCATCCTTGGGTTGATTTAAACGAATGATCTAGGAACAACTGATGCATTGCATGGTTTGGATGCTAGACTGATGTTCCAAGATCTTATAGTTTTACATAGTATGGGTACCTGGACTGAGGCTCCAAGGTACAATGATTTATATAAAATTTATTAATGAATACCTCTACAACTTAAAGTGTCACTATTGAAAAAAGGACTTTTTGCGATGGACCATTTGCGATAGGTTCCCATAAAAAATGATCTTTTACAACGAGGTCCCATTGAAAATGGCCCATTGCGGAAAAGGGCCTCACAAATATTACCTTTTGTGATGGTCTGTCATAAAAAGTTATTATTTGCGACGGGTAGTGCCACCGTCGCAAATAGGTGCGAATTTTTTAAAAACTCTATTGCGATGGGCTGACCACCCATCACAAATAGTTTTTTTGGTTTTTTTAAAAACTTTTTATGACGAACCATCGCAAATACTAATTGCAACGGTCCATCGCAAATACTGTGGAAAATACAAAATGAATAAACCCTTTTGTGATGGGCCCGTTGAAAATAGTTAAAATAAAATAAAATAAAATAATATTAATAATAAAATAATATTAATATAAATGAAATAATAATATTAATATTATTATAATAAAATTATTTATGAAATAATAATAATAATATAAATGAAATAATAATATTAATATTCGTAAAATAAAATTAATTATCAAATAATTAAATAACATAATAATAATATTATTAATATCAATGAAATAATAATAATAATATTAATAATATAATAAAAACCTCAGCATTCACAAAAATATAAAAATATATTAATTAATAAAATAATAAATATAATAAAAAAATTAAATAAATAATAAAAATTGTAATATTTGAGACAATATAAAAAACGCACCATTTAAAACTTAAAATAGTTAATACTACAAAAAAATACATTCAAATGTTTAATTATAAAATAAAAATACACCACTGAGGGGGAGGGTCGTCTGGAGGAGCTGAATGAGATGGTGGAGGAAACTACATCCCTAAACTATGAGTCAGACGTCACATGTACTCTATCTTCTTCTGCTCTTACTGATGCCGCCATCGACGCATCTCATCCTGCATCTCCTGCTGCTACTGCTGTCGTAGGAACTCTTCTTTCTGTTGTTTCTACCACTAACGCATCTTCGCCTGTTCCCTACGCATAGTCTCTATAAGCTCACTCTAAACTCGGAACTGCTTCTCATACTGTGCATAAGATGATGATGACTCTCCACGAGCTCCTCTCGAGCTGGTCACTGATATCACAGAGGTGCCATAAAATCCCCAAGGTTCAATTGAGATCCAATACCAATAACTCAGCCTTTCTCGAAAGCATACTGGCTCACCAGCATCCATGTTGCCTCATCAAATTAGGGGGAAATGGTCTGACCATCATTCTTGACCTAAGTCTCACTATGTATCTGAGATTTTGCAGCCTCATACGACTCCTTCAATTGAAATTTAAAATTTAAATAGTTAAAATATTATTTGTAGTTAAATTTAAAACTCAAAAAGAAATTATACTGACTATAATCTGACGCTGGCGAGCACCCCTAATCTCTCAAGTGGCTGGATCACTATACATCATCCTATAAATGTCGTACTCTATAATATCAGGTTGTGAGAATGCCTATATGAATATAAAATAAACTGTTTATATTTAATGTTATATACAATATTTAAAAAAATGTACTTACCATATAATCCCTATGCGTACTGAATGTACGACTACTAGCTTGATGTGTCACCTCCTGTCTCCCTTGATTTTGCCGACCTAATGATGATCCACTTTGAAAACTCCTACTCAAACAGTGTGTATATAATCCATTCCAAACCTGAGATAAAATATAATCAGGTCGTTGGACATGACATGTCTCATCAAACTCTTTCACTCATGCTTTCTCCATTGCTTTCCTTTTAAAATTGCACAAAAAATGAGTGCAACGTGGACACATAGCTCCCTTCCATACCTTCCAGATAGCCTTACGCATGCTCTCATCAACGAGATACCATAAACCCTACAAATAATTTATTATATAAAGTTATTAATTAAATTAATTTCAAAATAAATATTATTTATTTACGTACCAGTAAATGCTCGAACATGTGGTGCTGTACATAAATGAGAATATGATCCCATGAAACCCATGCATTAGAAAAATAATTGCGCAATATAGTGCTCCCCTGTTCAATAGTTATATGTGTAAAGATGTGAAAAATGAACAATTAATTAAAAAATTAGAATATAAATAAATTAATGAAAACTAACTAAAATATACAGGTAAACATACCTCTACGTGCGTGTATCAAACCTAAGATATGGACGTTGCTCGAGGATAGGGTCAGGAATTATCGGTTGGGCAAGACCACACCCCCTTCGAGTGACCCCTAAACCACCAAAATTCTGAGGGTCAGATGATCCGACATCCTTCTCATCCAAAGGTAGATCATCCTCCTACAACAGACGATACATATCCTCATCCATATGAAACACGAAATGATTATTTTTAGCAAATTGTTGAAAACAACTATTATATATAGATATATATTATATATGATTATAACCAGTATTTAACTGTGTCAATTTCCATCTTCATCCTCATCTTCATAGCTTTCGATGACAATGTATTCATCTTCCTCCTCCTCCTCATCAATTTCTATATTAGTTTCAGTTTCATCATCTCTTTCATTTGAAATTTAGTTGTAACATCATTAACATCATCGTCACCATCGACCCTTAACTGTGGGGTGTCATCAATGATATTCATGCCTCTTCATGAAAAACATTGATTTAGAGCAGTCTCTTGAAAAATTTCAATTCATTTCACTTTAGCAGAACCACATTCACTTTCAGTAAATTGATTATCTAAAGATTTAATTTTTATTATGCTCCACCAATCACCCAACTCCCTTGAAGTAGCACAATAATTTGCATAATAAATTAGATGTGCCTGATGAGCCAATAAAAACGGTTCATTTACTGCAAGAAGACTTTTATATTTAATATCAATGATTCCATGGATCGGATGAACAAGCAAGCCTCTCTTAGTATCTAACCACTGACATTTACACATCATTGTGTAATGTTGTTCTAGATAACACAGTTCAATGATTTCTTCCAGCATGCCATAAAAGTCAACTTTGATTTCTCTATGATGAGATCCTCTTAAGAAAACACCACTATTCATTTTTTTGATTCCCCATATGCACGTGTATGAAATCAAAAACCATTCACCACATATGAATTATAAGATTTAACCATTTTGGATGGTGGGTTACTCAATAAACACAATCTATTACCAATTTTATCAGTATGTTTAGATACATGAAAATTTGTAAAATAATTATCACTATAACAAGTATTAAATTGATTTTTTATGTGAAATAAAAAATAATTAATGTTACCAGTTTTTGAAACCAGTAGAAATTTTTTTTGATGACGTTCTTCAAAAGCAACAACTGTAATTTGTGGAAACTGTTTCTTGATATGATTATCATATGACCTAAAAATAAAATAATATTAATGTATTGTTACAAAAATTATAGAATAAGTGATAGGAGAACTCACAGTACAAATTATGTCATTTCTTCATAGTTGAGCATAATATATGTATGAGTTATGTGATGTTCATCATCTAAAATCCATCATTTATGAACTCCACTGAAGCCAAGTTCAGGCTGATTGAAAACTGATAATTGATTTCTAATATCATCATCAATATTTCCCTTATTATGGCTCATGCGGTTGTGTTTTGAGGTATATTAATATTTAAACTAATGAGAGAAGAATAAAGTTTCCTCTTTAAAATAATATTATGCAATTGAGCCTTCAACTGATGCTTTATTACGTACTTTTTTTTTTAAATTTATACACGCATCTATCAAATGGGTACATCCATTAGAACTTTACTAGACCTCCATATTTTGTTTCATGGTGAAAATGTAATATCAAATGTTCTATTAAGTCAAACAAACCTGGCGGGAAGATTTTTTCCATTTTACCTAAAATTAAAACAACATCTTCTTCCAGATTTCTTACTACATCTAGTCTATTGTCAATTACAAATGTTTTGAAAAAAACATGATATATATGTTAGCACATCCCAAATAATATGATTTAACAAATCTCTTAATCCAATCAGTAGGAGTCTTTCCATTAAAACATGACATTCATGACTTTCCAATCCGTTAATATGACCATTTTTGACACATATGCCCAAATTGGAAGCATAACTATATGGAAGTCTCAAATCTACAATCCACTGACAAAATAATAAGAGAATCTCTTTGTATAGTGTATAACCTGATTTTGGATTCATTAACTTATGTAATCTAACATTTTCAAATAGTTCAAGTTTCAGTCACTTGAAAATTTGGGAAAGATCTAATTGTGCCTTTAGTTTATCCTTGGTCTTATCTGGTGTATCCAAAACTGTATGAAATAAATTATCAAAATAGTTATTCTCAATATGCATCACATCCAACATGTAACAGACCAACAAATCGGACCAATATGAAAAATCCCAAAAAATGCTCCGTTTTATCCAATTGTGCTCTTTTCCAAACCCATCAATTTTCTATTGGTTTATTGTTGGTCAAAATGTGATGGTAGGTAATGAAAAGATAATTGATTTTAACTCTTTACCTGAGATCATTGTTGGAGGCCCATCTTTTTCAACCATTCCTTTTCTAAAATTATATTTGTTTCTTCGAAAGGGATGATTAGTGGGAAGAAATTCACGATGACAGTAAAAAAAACAAGGATTTTTTCTATTGATGAGCATACATGCTTTGTTGTATCTCATACAACATGAACATGACTTTGGACTATGTGTAGTCCATCTAGATAACATTCCATATGTTGGGAAGTCACTAATTTTCTACATCAATACAACTTTCAATAGGATGTTTTGTTTTGCAGCAACATCATATGTACTGACACCATTACTCCACAGTGAATTTAACTCATCAATCAATGGTTTCAAATAAACATCAATATTCTTTTTCGGATGACCAGAAATTAATAAGTTCAAAAATATATATGGCTCCTTCATCATCATCCATAGAGTTAAATTATATAGAGTTATAAAGATAGGTCAACATGAATACTGACTACCGTAAGAACTAAATGGACACAAAGCATCAATAAAAAGACCCAATCACATGTTTTGGGATTTTAAAGCAAAATAAGGATTCACTTGGTCAAAATTTTTGCATGAATCACCATCAAAGAGATGATTTAAGATTTTACTAGTTGAAATGTTGGTTTTATTCCATGACATCAATGATTATGTGTTTTGAGACATAAATAAATGCTACAATCTGGGTGTGAGAGAGAAATATCTCAATTGTTTTACAGGAATAAATCCAGACTTCCTTGGTTGAGCTTCTTTATACCTTGATTTTCCACATGTAGGAAAACTATCCAATGACTCATTTTCACCATAATATAAGATGCAGTCATTTAAACATGCATGAATCTTATGATAACCAAGACCTAGATTACGAACTATCCTCTTACTCTCATAAAAATTTGCAGGAAACACATTTCCTTTAGGTAACAATATTTTTAACAAAGACAATATCTGATCAAAATAACTATTTGACATTCAATTATCTGATTTAATAACAATAAATTTAGCAACTGCTTCAGACTTGTTTACCTTGCAACCAGGATATAAGGCATCCTCAACGGACCTCAAAAACTCATATAAATGAGATGGTTCCAACTTAGGAGTTAAATCAATATCATTATGAGTTTCATTTTGTTGAAAAGACAAACCTACCACATCATGTAATAAATTTTATCATATTGGATCTGGGACCAAATTATTAGTATCTTCTCTGGAACTGCGTTCACCAAGTTGATACTAAAAAACAAAATCTGGTTGAAAACCAAAACGTAATAAATGACCACCAACATTGTCAAATGTGTCATACGTCTTCAGATCACATTTTTTACAAGGACACTTAATTGTCCCTTATGATACAAATTTTTGTTATGATTATGCAAATGATAAGAAAGCCTGAACACCCTCAATATATACATGATTTAAACTAGAACCATTTGGATTCCTATGCTGATATATCTAAGCATGATCATATAATAATGACTGTTGTCGACTTCCTTATTCCATATTTAAAAAAATGAAATAATTAGTTATTTTATATAATTAGATATAAGATAAACACTATCCAAAAAAGTGAATAAAATTAAATTCTCTTTTCTTGTAATTTATAATAATTTCTATTATTTTATAGTTATTTATACTATTTTAAGCTTTTATACTAATCTACACTCATTTATAAAAATTTATACTAATTACCATTAATTATTATTAAATACAGGTATTTTGTACTAACTATTGTTAATTACTGGTGGCATAATTTCCAACAGATTGGCGATATCTCTTTTGCACAACGACTCATCCCCTTGCAACTTTTTGCGACTAAAATCACTATGAAAATTATGCTTCGACATACGAATATCCATTTTTGTATGCATGGGGATGGAGAGTAGGGAGGCCTCGCCGTGATACTCTCCATGCTCGTACATATGAAAATTGATGTATGTACATCAGAGCATACATTTCATAGTTATTTTAGTTAGAGAAGTTCTAAGGAGATGATTCATTCGGTAAAAGAGCCTCTTTTGTCAGAAAACTCACCTCCTTGCAACTTTCTTCAACTTAAATCACCATGAAAAAACTACTCCGACGTACGTCAGAGCATATTTTTCATACTGATTTTAGTGGAAGAAAGTTGCAAGGAGCTGAAGAGTCGATCAAAAGGAATGCAGCCAATCTGATGGAAATTGTGCTAGTTTATCAATGTACTCGAATTTATTCCAATTTATTACTGATTAATCCTAATTATTACTAATTAATCCAAATTATTACTAATTAATCATAATTATTATTAATTGTTACTAATTAATCCCAATTCTTACAAATTGTTACTAATTATTACTAATTAATCATAATTAATCCTAATTATTACTAATTAATTCTAATTATTACTAATTTTTACTAATTAATCCCAATTATTACTAATTAATCCTAATTATTACTAATTAATCCCAATTAATACTAATTAATCCTAATTATTACTAATTAATCCTAATTATTACTAATTAATTCTAATTATTACTAATTAATCATAATTATTACTAATTAATCCTAATTACAACTAATTAATCCTAATTATTATTAATTATTCCTAATTATTACTAATTATTACTAATTGTTACTAATTATTACTAATTATTACTAATTATTACTAATTATTACAATTTATTAAAATTTATTATAATTTATTACTCATTATTACTAATTATTAGTCAATATTACTAATTATTACAATTTTTTACTAATTATTAATAATTATTACAATTTATTAGTAATTATTGATAATTATTACTAATTAATCATAAATATTAATAATTATTACTAATTATTACTAAATATTTATAATTATTACAAATTATTTCTAATTATTACAAATTATTTCTAATTATTATAAATTAATCCTAATTAATCCTAATTAATCCTAATTAATCCTAATTAATACTAATTAATACTAATTAATACTAATTATTACAATTTATTACTAATTATTATAATTTATTACTAATTATTACAATTAATTACTAATTATTACAATTTATTACTAATTAATACTAATTAATACTAATTAATACTAATTAATACTAATTAATACTAATTAACACAACTTATTTCTAATTATTTTTAATTATTACCAATTATTACAATTTATTACTAATTATTACTAATTATTACAATTTATTACTAATTATTACAATTTATTACTAATTATTTCTATTTATTACTAATTATTACTAATTATTTATAATTATTTATAATTATTTATAATTATTTCTAATAATTACAAATTACTACAAATTATTACTAATTATTACTAATTATCACTAATTATTACAAATTATTACAAATTATTACAAAATATTACCAATTATTACAAATTATTACAAATTATTACAAATTATTACAAATTATTACAGATTGTTACAATTTATTACTAATTATTACAATTTATTATTAATTATTACAATTTATTACTAATTATTACAATTTATTACTAATTATTACAATTTATTACAATTTATTACTATTTATTACTAATTATTAATAATTATTACCAATTATTACAATTTATTACTAATTATTACAATTTATTACTAATTATTTCTATTCATTACTAATTATTACTAAATATTACTAATTATTTCTAATTATTTCTAATTATTTTTGATTATTTCTAATTATTTCTAATTATTTCTAATTATTATTACAAATTATTACAAATTATTAAAAATTATTACAAATTATTACTAATTATTACAATTTATTACAATTTATTACAAATTATTACTAATTATTTCAATTTATTACTAATTATTACAATTTGTTACTAATTATTTCAATTTATTACTAATTATTACAATTTATTACAATTTATTACTAATTATTTCTAATTTATTACTAATTATTTCAATTTATTACTAATTATTAAAATTTATTACTAATTATTACAATTTATTACTTATTATTACAATTTATTACTAATTATTACAATGTATTACTAATTATTACAATTTTTTACTAATTATTTATAATTAACATTTAGACATAATTATTCATAAAAATAAATACGGAAAAAAAATCTAATTTTAATTTAATTTAATTGCATCTAACTAAAAAAAATTATAAATAATTTAAAATAAAATAAATTAACTAAACAATAAAAAAAATATATAAATACCATGAAGCTGAAGGTTTCGCAGTATTAAAACCGCATATTATACTATGATTTAAAATTTTAAACTATGAAAAATTTTAAAAGAAATTTTTTCAGAAGAGACAGAGAGAGAAGTTAGAAAAAAGTAGAATGAGAGGAAAAACTTATAAGGGTATATATAGGTTAGATTATTTGCGACGAGACCCGTCGCAAATGCCCACTACCCGCATTAATTAGAGTTAGTCGAAAAAACTTATTTGTGACGGGTCCCGTCGCAAATAAGTACCTGCCGACATACTATTTGCGATGAGACAATTATCCCATCGCAAATACTAAAAACTGTCGTCAGACATTTGCGACGAGAATAGGAACCCGTCGCAAATACCCCTGCCTATGATTTGACGCGCATTTGGCGCCAAACCTTTTATGACGAGTCCTAATCCCCCCATCGCAAATGGCTATTATTTGGGATGAGACAATCGGCCAGTCGCAATTAACCCGTCGCAAATGACCATTTTTCCTGTAGTGCGTAACCCCTTGGTATATTGTTTAGATGACTGACATGGGACGAGGCAAGTTGGATTGGCTCGAGTGTCACATGGAACTCGGGGGCCAATGAGGTCTACTAGACACTATTTAATTATAAAACTTGTTTACTTTTATTTTCTTCTATTATTCCCTTATACATCTACATATGCACTATTTTTCTGGGTTGGATATTGATTTAGATACTATTTGTGGTGGTCTACTATGTTGTACACACACCCTGCTCAGGCCACCATTGGCACCTAAGCAGATTTCATGGTTGTAGGTCAGGATAAGGGAAAAGGCTCTATGCTATATGGCTGAGTCAGGATTTGGGATGGAGCCTGGATGAGGGGACTAGACATGATATCAGGACCCACTTTGGAGATTGCCAGCATGTCATTATCATGGTTTTTATTTAACATTATAGACTATCAAAACATGGCATATGTTTAATGTATTAGTTTTTTGGTACTTCCCCAGTTTGGGAAAGTGGTATGTGATGTATGGTTATTGTTTATATTTTCATGTTGTTATTTATTATGATTTCCACTATTGTTTACTCTGGTAAGAGGGTAGTCTCCCCACATTTATTTTTAGACCCTCATTGTAAGTCGGTAGCCTATAGCATACGGGGAGGTGCTCTTGATGTCACGTAATGAGTTGGATTGGGGCATCAGTTTAGTGGCACCCAGGTCGCGACATTACACCTCCAAAATGAAACACTTGGTTTTCATTTTAAAGTATCAATGCACTAATTTCCATTTAGATCATCATCACCTATATACACCTTTCTTTGTTGACTTATTATGATCACTATCTGTATTCTCTATGAAGGGAATCGTTTGGGTCTATTAACACTTATTAGAATCAGCGAAAGCAATTAAATCTATTATCTAACGATCTCTCATATAAGAAATATAAAACCACATTAAAAATGAAATAAAGAAATATTGTATAACATGTATCATTCACTAAAGAAGCCTCTACATTATCTTTGAACACCATCACATGGGTTTGAGAGAGATTATTGGGTGGTAGCCAAAATACATCCCACCTCCAGAGGTATCCATGAGCCATACTTGAATCACTCGATGTTCAAGTGAGATTCTCCAACCACCATGACATGCTAGCATCTCAAGCATAAAGTGTTGCAGAAACTTCGAGAGAAACAAGTGATAAACGATTCAAAGAAGAAGAGTGAAATAGATAAAAAAAGAACAAGAATAAAATTGAGAACACAAAGATTTATGTGGTTTAGAATTAATCTCTACATCCACAGAGAGGTGAAAATTTCACTATATATTGGGAGCATAATTACAAGGCGATTTCACAGAGTATCACACATGCATAAACCTAGCTTGGATGAGCTCATAAAGAAGATGTTGCAATGGTGCCACTAACCACATAATAAGTCCACTATTCTACAATGATAGGCAGCTAGAAATCCATGGAGCTATAGTACCATTGTATCCAAAGACTAAGATGCTATAATAACCACATCAAAGTCTACAATGCCAGAGTGACCTGTCAGTGTTTTCAGTCAGCCCTACTACTGTTCGGTCAGTGTTGATACAATTCCCAAAATTTGGACCATTAACAGTCAACCCAACTTCATCCAAAGGATCAAGCTACACCATTTCAATATGATAGCGGTAGGAGAAGAGAGCATTGAATTCCATGGAGTTATGGCCAAATATCAAGTAAACACAATCACCTAACACACTTCTATTACACAAAAATGTATTTATATAGCCATGAGGATGCTCCTCAACTATTTATTACACTAAATCATGTGTTACAATGCATTATTTAATGAATTTTCTAGTTCATTTATTTCTTGCATGAATACAACTCCCTTGTAAATTTTAACTTATGAATGAGTTCCTTAAATAATAGCTATGTTGAAGAGTTTATCCACCCAATTCATTGAGGAAAGTAATAAGAAATCATATTCCATGCTACAACCATGAAATATGACTGTATGGTCATGGAATCATATTTCATGAATATGGTTCAAGACAAGATTATGCATCCCAGACATATGAATTTAAGGAATATATCTCATTTAATCTCTCACTTTCACCAAAGCCTCATAGACTTTGTGTTGTTTCACCTTATACTATATCATATACAATAACTCATGAAATAATATCCAAAAATCCTTTTTTGATATCCTAAAAAACACATTTTCTTGAAATATATCATGAATTTCACCTTGTATTACATCATATGAAACACCTTATGAATAACTTTCCCTAAATCTTTTTTTGGATTAAATCTAAAGCACTTTTATAGTAACTCCCTAATCTAAACTCAATGCTTATTCATTCAACCATAAAGTGTTACCCTATAAGACTTTATAGCATTGACAACAAATATGAATCGTTAGATCCATAAATTTAAGTAAAGAGTGACCTATGGAAAAGAATCAATGCTACTCAAACTATAAATGGATCTGGCATGATATTTATCAAACACATGTATCTCTATACCAGTGTCTACCAGTCTGAATCATATGTAAATGTAGAGTCCTATATTTTCTCTTTTTCCAAGACATTGAGTGACCATGATACAATGAGTATATCAATCCCACATAGCCTACTCATACATTCAAAATTCTCATAATATAGATTAAATAGATTGATGAATATATCACATGTCATTTATTTGCATGGATGAGTAAATCACATGTCACTCATCTGAATAGATAAGAAAACTGTATTTACTTTCTCGATGATGATGTACACTTCTCAGTCTATCTCAATTGAGGGCTAATATGTCATAATCATCATATGAGAAGACAAATACCATATCTAGTTGAGCTCCAATCAATAACATAATAAACAACATACCCAACCATCCCTTGATTAGCTAAGTTAATATGTAGACTTATGTAAGTAAGGCATCAAAGTATGAACATTCCCATACTAGTTATCTTTCCAACCTCAGGTATTGGGGACCCAAATATGATCCATTCACCCCTAGTATTCCAAAAACATTGTATATGAAACTTCATGTGGTATACTCAGTAGCTCCTTCAACACAAAAAACACCCTTTTATGCCTCATGAGTGTATTATGTATCTCTATACAAGAATTCTATTCATGTTAACCTTATCATTTCATTATTACCTATAATACTCTATGATGAAAATCAGTTAGGGACAACTCAAATTCATACTTTGAGAGGTCAATTATCATCACAATTCATGAAATATATATCTATATATACATTTATACAACCAACATGAAAGAATAATATATTAAAGATTACTTTTTAAATAATATGATACATTCCATACTCTTAAACCCTTTTAATAATATTTAAAAAACCTAACATAAGAACCAATTTATCATATCATCTATAATAAACTTCCAGATTAGTATAATGTAGGTTTCATTTTCATGGGTTTTGTTAACTCATTACATAATATGTAATTCCTACCACATCTCTATGTGACCATATGATAAAAATTTCCCACGAACTCTTTAGTGAGTAACATATATAAAGAAAAAAAGTTTGAATAATGGTGAGGCTTAGGAATCATATTTTCAATGTTAAAAAACTTGAACATATTCAAACCCATTAGCTTCACAACACCAAATTTTATGATGTTAACTTTCATTTTCTACTTAAAATTTTTTCTATGTTAATAATCATCATCCTTAGAACCCTTTCCATCAAAAGTTTTTCCTTTAATTAATTTAAATACTTACGTTATTTCTTTACCAACATATCCTAAATCATTTTAGGATAAAGTGACATTTAAATAATTATGATAACTAATGAAACTATTTACATTTTTATTTACCCCCATACCCTAAACTATTTTAGGATAAAGTATAATGAACTTTATAATTTTGACTTGCATAAATTTTATTAAAATAGTAGTTTTTACTTTCACATGGTAACTAAATGTACCTATTTATATATTTCTTTACCATCAGATATCTTAAATCTATTTTAGGACATTAGGTGAAAAACACATTAGTCTTTGATAGGTATTGTAACATCCTTTCCCAACCCATTGGGTTAGGTCGGGTTAGAGGTGAAACTAACCTTAGGTGAAATTCCCCAGAAACCAAAGGATGAAAATAAATTTTAAGAATTTAAAAACAAAATACAATGGAGAATGATTTACCGTATTTATGAACACACAAAAACTTCACATGATAAAACTGAAATGAATCAAACCAAGGGTGTTTATATAAATGATGCATGTAAAAAAAACTGAACAATAATAAATAATGAAACAAAGACCAATATTAGAGTAATAATATAACAATGTAAATAAAATAAATACTAAGACTTAAAATTAGAAAAAGACTCTAGACCCAATGCGGAAGCAATCCAGACCAAGAAACAAACACCCCAAAGTTCCATCTCCACCAACTGTGATAGTGACATCAAAGAGACCCAAAAGAGAAGTAAAAAACCCAAACCTTTATTGTATCATGGAAAACAACATCTTAATATGCACTGAAGTACATATGCAGGGGGTGAGTAATCATAACCAGTAGGAAACCCATAAGATAAATTTCCCAAATGACACTAAGATCCAAAACAAGTTATCTAATATGATTATAAAACATTAAAGAAGAATATAAAAAGAAGATAAATAAGTTTCCACAATATTATATAAATAGATGAACATGTTTTACAAAATAAGTATAAAAAATGATGATTTTTCCTTTCTAGTAGCAGAAGAAATTAATTAATTTCAATTTGAAATAACCACCCTTGTTTCCACACACACACACACACATGTATATGCATCACCTAAAACTCTCTACACTCATGAGTGGTGAGTCATCCTTTCACCAAATAACTGATTGGTGACCCAATTTGACGGTGGTACTTCTGACCATGATCCATCCCATGTTTCCAAATTTTTATAGTGGTACTTATAACAATGATCTTTCACACATTAACATGAACACATAAAACCCATATATGCTAAGAACAAAAGTCAAAATCATCTTTCTTTGAAAAAACCATTTATTAAATTTTCCAAACATACTGTAGACAATGCCCACAACCAAGATTTTATGAAACAAATAGTAAGAGAAAATCCATTAGAGTTACAGTAGGTTAATTTTTTTTGATAGAATAAGAAATTTATTTAATGAAACCTAAGATCCTTCATATTCCAATAAAAGTGGAAAGAGAGAAAAACTACCCACCTCAAATATGTTCGACACAACAACTCTCCCATAAATCCATATATCTAGGATCATTCTTACATTCCTATGATGAATAAAAAGAATATATCATTAAAACTTGTATGATCCCATAGATCTGAGCATGGAATCCCCAGTCTAGGGTTCCATTCAAGATAAAATGAATAGATCTAGAATAGATGAAAAAAAAAGTTCTTACCTTTGATTCCCATGGTCTAACACTTGAAGAATTTTTAAAATCAAAGTCTATAGGTTGAGAATCATCAAAAATAACCTATAGGGTCATTGAGGATCGAGAGTTTAATAATATAGAAAGATATAAGGGTTTACAAGTAATTTTTAGGTTAAAAATCCAATTTCCATAGAAATTGTTTCCCATTTCATGGTCATGACACACAGTTTGAAAAACCATATGCTAACTGTGTGAATTGGATCTATCCCAAAGAACTCTAAGTCACACTATTTGTCTAAAATGTGTGCCAACTATGTGCCAACCCAATGACCCCCAAACCCATTGTGTGGTTTCCTGGTGACATGATCACAATTTCTAATAATCATGCTCAAACCCTAAACTTTCAAATGGGTTTCCAAAACCCTTTAAAACCTTTCAAAAACTTCCAAATTCTTAAACTGAACATTCCCTAACTTAAATAATCCATAAAATATAGAAATACTTTAAACCTGAGGTGTTATATTCTCAGCACCATTGGGATTTTCATCCTTAGAAAGCTGGAATAGGTCCATCCACTGCACTTACATAAAATTATCTCATTCCCAAATCTCTTATTTAATTTTTCCATGATTTTATAATACTCTTACCAGATAAATACATCTCCCTTGTAATGTCTTCTCATGTATATCCATAATTTAGATCGGTTCATTGATAAATGCCACATTCATTTCAAGAGTAAAATGGTCCCAACTGATCACATGATTGGGATCCAAGTGATACTTTTTCATTTGAGAGATGTGAAAGAAATCATATACAACATTGAATATTGATGGTAAGGATAATTGAAATACAACATTTTCAATTCATTTAGTAACCTCAAACAGCCCAACATACCATAGAGATAACTTCCTTTGTTTTTTTCAAGCAATAATGACCAAGTATCAGTGACATTTTAAAGAATACATGGTCACTCACATTGAAAGATAAAGTTTGGAAATGATAATCGACAAATTATTTCTATCAGCTCCGAGCCATGACCATCCACTTCCAGGTTATCTAGATTTTCTCCATAGTCTCATGGAAAAGACTAAGTCCAATAAGTGAAGTTTCTATTCTTTCCACCAACACAGTGGATAATGAAAATGATAACCATATAATTAATTGAACAAGGCCATATGTATCATCTCTTGGTAGATTTTATTATAATAGAATTCCACCAAAGGAATATGATCTTACCTTGAACTTACAAAGTCCATGACATAATATTTGAGCATATCTTACAACACCTAAATTATACATTCTGACTACCCATCCAATTGAGGATGATATGTTATGATCATGGTCAATTTAGTTTTGAGACCCTTTTGCAACAATCTACAAAATCAAGAACCAAATCAAGGATCTATATCAGATAATATCAAAACTAGAACTCCATGAAACTTGACTACTTCTTAAATATATGTATTGGACAAATCCTCTACCATGATAGAATTTCTGATTCATAGGAAGTGTTTCGAATTGGTGATTCAATCCACAATTATCCAAATAACATCGTGCTTCCAAATCATCGTTGATATACTAGTGACAAAGTCCATGAAAATTTACTCCCACTTCCATATAGGTATAGGCATGGATTAAACCATATCGGTCGGTCATTTATGATTATACTTTTCCTACTGAAAAGGTATACATTTCATAACATAATATGAAATATTTCATACCTAACCATCAGAAATGAGAATTCACCACCTTATACATTTTCTAAATACCATGATGAATAACCCATTTTGAATGGTGATACACTGAATGAAGTTGTTCTTGGAATGACCATGGGACCAGAATTCAGTTCTAAAAACATAATAATGAGTTTACATCCTCTTTGCAGCTGTCAGAAGTATCGCCACAATTTATGTTTGACCTAATGGTGGTATAATAATGATCTAATATTTAATTCTCTACTACAAAATCCATCAAGTTAGGAACTCAATTAAATAGGATGAAAATTGTATTCTCATTATGTTCAAAATTATTGAGATACATGTCAGTAATAATGCTCATCATCTACCATTACTTAAGAGCCTCTTTGGTGAATTCATTATATGAATTTTGAATCAAAACATCTACCACATAATTCCCTTTACCAAGTGTGTACACCAATCCATAGTCAAACATATAGAGATAATCCATCCTTCTTTGTTGCCTCAATTTCAAGTCTTGCTGATAGAAAATACATTCAAAGTATTATGATCAATGAATATTGTGAACCTTTATCCAAAGAGATAGTGGATCCATTTTTTTAAATCAAGAACCACTATAGTTAATTCTAAGTCACGCATCAGATAGTTCTTATCATATGTTCAAAAATTGCTCGAACCATAAGGCATGACATAATCACTCTGTATGAGAACACAACCCATATTGAATCCAGACACATCCCAATATACTGTATAGCCTTGACTTGGTTTTAGAAAGACTAGGATGGGTGCCGAGGTGAGTCATGATTTAAGCTCTAGAAATCATTTCTGGCAGTCATCATTCCATGTGAATGGAACACCCTTTCTCATAAAAGTAGTCAAAGGAGAAGAAATCCATGCAAAATCTTGAACAAAACGATGATAATAGCCTGCTAATTCAAGAAATATTTATATATAAAAGACATTATTTTGTGATTTCCAAGATATAACTACTTTAATATTCCCAAGGTCAACTGATATTCCCTCTTCAAAAATTATGTGACTAAAAAAACAGACTTATTGTATCCAAAAGTCACACTTAGAATAATTTTTATATAATCAGTGATCACGCAATGTGCTTAGCACAATTTCCAAGTGCTCTTCATGGTCATTCCTACTTCAAAAATAAACCAATATATCATCAATAAATACCACAACAAAATAATCAAGGTACGAATGGAAGATATGATTCATCAAATCCATGAAGACTGTAGGTGTATTTTTTAGACCAAAGGGAATGATTTCATATTCATAATCGCCATATTGACTCTGGAATACTGTCTTCAAAATACCATATTTTCTAAATCTAAGCTGATGATATCCTAATTGTAGATCAATCTTGGAGAACCACTTTTCTACCTTTAATTAATCAAATAGATCATAAATTTGATGAGTAGGGTACTGATTTTTTTTTATTTTAACTTGATTAAATTTATGATAATCAACACATAATTGGAGGGAACCATCTAGAATCTTTATGAATACAATTGGTATAGCCCAAGGAAATGTGATAGGACTGATGAATCCTTTAGTATCTAATTATTATAGCTAGAATTTTAATTCTCACAACTCTATTAGGACCATTATACATGAAAATAGGAAAACATGGCTTGTTCTCAGGAGTAAATCGATAGAAAATTTGATTTCCCAATTAGGTAGAAACCTAGAGAAATCATTCTAAAAGATATATGGGTATAGATCTACTATATAAGGAAGAATCCTATTTCCAATATCATCTACAATGATTGAGATCATTACTACTAACTAACTAAAGATGGTTTTATATATTAATACTAATGGTCCCTGTCTACCTAAATTTATATCCCAATCCCCCTTGAATACATGAAGAGTTATATCTAGGGATGTGAATGTCACTTGATGAGCATACAAGAAAATATTAGCTTTTAAATTCTCCCAACTAGTCCATTCCAATGATCAAATAAAAAATATTCATCTCTAGGATTGTAAACTCCTAGAGAAATTTCACTACATCAATGGTAATAGAAAATGTTGGGCACTTGAATCCTATTAACTCCCTCTGTCTAAAGGGTGACTTTATACTCAAGGTGTGAGGAATCATTTACACATGTAATAAAAATTGTTTAACCACAAAATAAGAAAGAAATCAATGAAATTCACCACTATCAAATAAGATATGCATAAAAGTAAATTTTAGAAGAATGGTATCTCACACTATATAGGGAAACATTTGTTCAATTATGATAGACTACTATGCTCTGTATAATTATCAATCAGCTACCATATGATAATTATTGCTCCCCTGCTAAGGAGTCGAATGAAAAACTGAAGTGTTCCTAGAGGTATCTTGGTTCACCTATTTCTGTGGATAAGAACTATTCTCATGGGATTATTCTGTCTAAACATAAAAATCTTGTGGATAATTTGAACTATATTCACTTTCCGACTTCAGAATTTTATGACAGTACTTCTTTAGATTCCCTCTCTTTTTGTAGTGGTAGAAATTCCTCAGTGGTGTAGTAAATTACTTCTTTCTGTTTGTAAGTAATCCACACTATAAATAACCTGGTTCATTGTTGTGATGTAGTGGATAATATTTTGGTATGGTGGATTGATTTACCAATTCCTTCCTACCTTGTGAGTATCCCTCTCTATTATATTTATCCCCTATACTGAAGTTCCCACTAGCACCTAGATGAAAAAAGGTGTCCCTTCCAATCAGATTTCCTATATGATCTCTCTCTCTAACAAATGCTTTAATCACAATTTCTATATAGTCACTAATATAAAATATTACCACTTTTGAGAGAACCTCTGGTTGAAGATACACTATCTGTCTTTCTCTAGAGAAAATTTTTAGGGAAAAACAAACAAGGTGAGTGAATTTAGTAGCATTTTTAGTCACTAACATACTTCCTTATTCCAGTTGACAGAAGCCTACTTCCTTTAATATTTGGAAGGTGTTTGGAAATAATTTTTTATTGAATAGTTCTAAAAATATTTTCCAAGTGAGATATCAATCCCACTTAGCTTGAGTAACTAAGTCCCAACATGATACCACTAGGTATTAAAACCTTTAAATTTATAACCTAACCCTCATTTCATTTAGATTACCCAAGAAGTAAAAAATTATGGTCATCCTAACCATCCATACCTCTACTTTCTTAGGACCAGAATCACCATGAAATTTTGGTGAATTATACTTTAGAAATTATAATAAGTGATTCACCTGATGAGGTTCTTCAGTCCTAGGTCTCTTGTAAACAACATGAAATGTTTTTATAATACTATAAACCAAATTCTGGTTCACCTATGGGTTGGGTGAAACCAGTTCTTGGATTGTCCCTTGCACTGGTTTCTTGTTCTTCTTACTGATGGAATTATCATTCTATAAACCATTCTAAAAGTTAAAAATTAATTCTATTTATTATTCAACTTTTCATGGTTATATTATATATATCAGAAAACAATCATAATTGCATAGTACAAAATCAAATAACCATGTGAAAATGTAGTCATAGTGGTAAGTATCTTCACTAATGCATGATACCTAACACTCATCAGCTAAACCCATGACGATTATAAAAGTGTTTTAGCACAAATTTTGTACCCATACTGACCTGGTAACTTAAAGTTAAGCATAAAAGGTTAGTTACATATTTTTATGCTATAAATTTCAAGTTCTGATACATACTATCTCCTTTATACCATTCCAATTGATGGACTGACCAAACTGATACCATTTATAACATCCCCACCCAACCTATTAGCACGGGTTGGGTTAGAGGTGATACTAACCTTAGGTGACATTACCCAGACACCAAAGACTGGCAATAAACTCAAAGGTTTTAAACACAAAAATACAAGGGGGGAGAGATTTAACCTATTTACACACACACACACAACCTTCACACGATAAAGTTAAAATAAATAAAACCAAGGGAATTTATATAAATGATGCACGAAACAAAACCCAATAATAATAAATAAAGAAACAAAGACTAATATTAGAGTAACAACAAAATAATGTAAAGAAAAGAAATACTAAGAATTCAAAGTAGTAAAAGTCTCTGACACCAAGGTGTAACCACTCAAGAACAAGACGAAAACACTCCAAATTTCCATCTACACCAACTATAACAATGATATCAAGGATCATTTCTAGAGAAGAAAGAAACCCACCCATTTCCTATATTATGAAAAAAATGTCTACATACATACAAAAGTGAATATGTAGGGGGTGAGTAATCATACCCAGTATGTAACTGACACACCTATCTAAAAGTGCCCAGTCGGGATAATTGTATCATTGAGAGAAGGGAGGGGTGAATTAGTGATACTTTTTCTTTTATGTTTCATTGAAAATTAAACAAACTTATCCTCTTGTTAAATATTTCATTCCCTGCTGAAAACAATTCAAACACACATCCATAAAAACACAAGTATTTAAAAGGTTCACTATTTAATAAGAATAACTACATCCTTGGTATGGTTTGGAAATGATCCAAACCACACAATCCACTATAAAACAATACCTTGATGTGGAATACAATGAGTATGATATTCCCTTACACTCGTGTAGCACTATGTAAATAATCCAATAGTGTATGTGCATCTTCTAGAACAAATCATGTAATACAATGTTTGTGTAACAACACATGTTACCTATGATTCCTTTTCAATTTTCACAAGTGTATTCTTTTCAAAATAATTCTTCACTTTCTTACCCAAAAGCTAGTAAGTACAATAAGGACTGATATAGAACTCAGTTCGATTGTCCAATCTGATTCTTCTAATCTGATTGCCTAATATGATAATATATATTTATCAGAATATGATCAAGACAATCCAGAAATCCTTCTTCCTTAGTCCATAAATCCCAATACAGAAATACCAATCTGATTATCCAGCTTGATATGATGACCAAATAAATACAATGACAAGTAGAATACAATAAACATCTAAATACGATAATCCAATGAATACGATGATCAGCTGAATATGTTGCGATCTTGTCTCTTCTCCTTTCACTTATATCTGTTGAAAATTCTTCAACACATCACAATATGAAAATTTCTTATCTTCCTACAAATGCAGAGATTCTCTCTCTTCCTCTATGAACAATACTTTTTTTATAAAAATAACATAGTAGTTTCACCTTTTATAGGTGACCCAGAAGTGGTTTTGGAGGGAATATGAAATGATTTCCCACTAAAAAAAATTACCTAAATTTGCACGATTCCTTGAATTTTAGGTGCATTTAAAACTTCATCAATGCTTCTCGATTATTTTTTAATCTTCTTCGCCACTTCGGTTCTCCTTTAGAATTTATTTTCAAATACGAGTCCGATTCTGATTCCCATACTGATTTTCTCAATCCAATTTCTTCAATAAAATCCTCTATAACAATTTAATGTAAATGTATGAAGAAATATATAACTTTCACATTTTTCTCAAAATCCATTCTGATTATTCATTACGATGATTTGTATCAATTGAAGAATAAAAAACATCTTATTCAAAATTCAAGACCCTATGAAAATACATCCAACTATTTCCTTAAGCTCTTCTCTTGACCCACATGAATGAAGTGATTCAATCACATCCTAATCTTCTTATCTTTAGAAATATGAATTTGTATCAACTCTAATATGATGGCTGTTGACCCAATTGAAAAACAAAACATTTAAAAAAAATCATAGTTTATCTTTATCTTCTGAAAATGATACCAAAAACTTCTCCCAAACAGAATTTTTTTGCCTTAGGTGATTACGATGAAATTTTGAATATGAAGGACCAATTTCAGAATATTTGACTTTAGAAACTTCCTTCAATCACAAAATTATTCTTGTATCATGAATTCCTTCATGACTTAGAATACATTGAGGAATAGCTTCAACATCATATAAATTTCAATAGAAAGTATTGCAACTTTCCAAAACTCCAGCAACTAGATTTATTTCCCACTCAGCCTGAATACGATTGTCCAAAATTCAATTTTCCTAAATACGATTGAAATGATTATGATCAGGTTGAATGTGATCTCCAATAACTTTTTTTTATAAAGATACGATTAGTCTGAATACGATTGACAAAATCTATTTTCCTCCCCATTTATTTCATCAATATTGAATAAAAAATTTTCCAAATACTTTTGATTTATGAGAAATCCAAGATTAGAAAAGCATCGTCACATTTAAAATTATAGTTATACAGACTATGATTCTCCTCAAATACGATCACACCTTCCATAATAGATCCAGAGTGAGTCCAATAACCATTTACTTCTAGAAATATTCTTTTTTAATATGATCAAACTTTTCAAGAATTGTGAGTCCAATTTTTTGAATACGATGGTCAGTATGATTCAAATACAAAGTGAGATGATTTTCCTTCTAAAAATTTATTTCTTTTTTCTTAAAATTTATTGACAAAAAAATAAAACACATTAAAAAAATCACCTTCATCATCATATTGGTCTTAAAAACTCCCCTTTGGATTTTTTTGTCAACCAAGTTTCATAAATCACTAAAATTTTTATCCCCAAGCTATGAATTACTTAACAATAATTCTATGCCCATGTGAGATAAATCATTTTAGGAAATACGAATTATTGATAGCAAAACCATGCTGTCCAAAAGAAGTGATTATGAAAGACTTCATCATCATTTCTTTACTTCATCCTTTCCTGGAATACAAAAATTTCATTTCTTACAACCACTCTAACAAATAGTTAGAATAGTTTACACACTTACAATTTTTAATTCACAGATTACCGACAACTTTTTCTTTTTTCATGCATTCAAAAAGGATAGATTTATGAAAAATTGATATATCCCCCTTGAAAACACTATCCAAAGGTAAGATGAAAGAGGAAAAAAAACATACCTAAACCATGATGAGAAATAGGTTGGACACCCATGGTCAACCTAAATTTATAAAAACCTTCATTTGGTAAAGGTTTTGTGAAAATTCTAGAAACTTGTTCTAATGTAGGAATATACTCAAACTTCAATTCATTATTCTCCACATGCTCTTTGATAAAATGATATTTGATATCAATATTTTTTAGAAGAGAAAGTTTAACTACATTTCTAGTGATATTGATTATATTTTTATTATCACAACCCAAGATCAAGGGTAACTTCACTTAATTAAGTAAATATGATAATTGAATTTTCATCCATATAAGTTGAGTAGTGGCTTGAGTGGAAGCAAAATACACAACTTCATATGTACTGAGAGTTATTGAATTCCGTTTCTTTGAATTCCAACTAACACAATTCTTTCCCAGAAAGAATACTTCACTAAATTTGGATCATCTATCATCAATATTTCCTACCCAATCAACATTTGAATACCCAAAAAAAGCAATAATTTCTAATCTTTCATACATGATTTTGAAATTTGTTGTGAATTTGATGTATTTGAGAATTATTTTTCAAGAAATTAAATTTGATTCTATAGGAACACTCTGAAATATGGCACATAAAGTAACATCATAAACAATGACGGGTCTTAAGGCAGTAAAATACAATAAACTTCTAGTCAAATTACAAAATTATTTTCAATAAACTTCTTTTCCTTCTCCACATTTTATCAACTTTGTTCCCACTAAAATCGGTGTGAAAAACAATTTTGAGTTTTCTATGCCGAACCTCTTCAAAAGTTCCTTGTCACACTTTTCTTGGGAAATAAATATATGTTTCTACTTTTATAAAATTTGTAACCCAAGAAAGTATTTCATTTCCCCCAATATGGACATTTCAAATACCCTATTAATATCTTTATCAAATATTTCACAACTTCTTTCATCGTTACTAGAAAAGATGATATCATCAAAGTAAACAATTATGATGAGGGAATACTCTTGAATTTCTCTAACATGAAGACTACTATCAACTCTTCCTTTCCTGAAAATCATCTTCCTTAAAAAAGTTTCCAATTTGGAATACCAAGCTCTCAGAGCCTGTTTTAGCCTGTAAAATGCCTTCTTCAATCCACACACATAAATTTCATATTTCCCAAAAATAAATTCACAAGGTTGTTCAATGTAAACTTCCTCATCAAGATCACTATTTAAGAATGAAGATTTAACATCCATTTGAATGATTTTGTAACTTCATTGTGAAACAATAACATTAAAAATTTTAATAGTTTATAATATTTACACTGGATAAAAGGTTTCATCAAAATCAATAACTTTAATTTTTGAATACCCTTTACACACTAATATTGATTTTCTTATTATCACTTCAAATTATTCATTCAGCTTGTTCCAGAAATCCCATTTTGTACCAATAATGTTTTTTTTCTAACTTGGGTACTAGTTCCCATGTATCATTATTATAAATCTAATTCGGCTCTTCATTCATGGCATGAACCTATTTTGGATACTCAAAAGATTCTTTTACATCATTTAACTCCACATTTGAATACAAAGAAGTATGTGTAATAGAATTTGTTGTTCTTATTGTTTGAACCTGATGATGTTGATCTCAAATGATATTTTGATATTATACACGTATCCATAGTCTAGGATGATATTTTCAAGTATCTTTATCATCACAAGAAATATCTAAGTCTAATTATTCTCTTTGAATAGGATTACAATTTTCTGTATCCTTATTAGAATTATTATCAAACCTTTCCTACTCAACTTCCTTGTCAACCCGAATTTGTTTGTATTAATTGAATATTTAAATGAATTTCACATCAAATTAATAAAAAATTATTCCTATTTATTTGTTGAAACATCTATATCCTCTTTATTCCACATTATATCCTTGAAAGATTTGATCTTCACCTTTCTACTCAAACTTTAACAAGTTTCCACCTTTTCTTTTTATAATGCATGGACTCCCAAAAACTCTTAAGTGTTTCAAACATGTAGTTTTACATAAAATAATTTATATAGAGTCATATGTGATCTTGGTGTATAGAAACATCAGTTTTGAATATAAACAACAGTACCAATGGATTGCCTCCAATAGCAATGAGAAAGACCATATTCAAGTAACATAGTTCTCCAAATTTCCACCATGATTCTATTCTTTCTTTTAGAAACACCATTTTGTTTAAGAGTATATGGAGAGCTATACTCATGCCAAATTCCATGCTTCTCAAGATAAATTTCAAATTATTCACTTCTGTACTCACTATCACTGTCAGTTCTCAACTTCTTCACTAAATACTCACATTCCTTCTGAAACTTTTAAATATATTCAAAGTATTGAACTTAAGATTCATATACATAACAAAAGTAATGTGAGAAAAATCATAAATGAAAGTGATGAAATACTTATCTCCATTTTTTGATTATTTTATCATTGGCCCATAGATATCAGAATGAATAAGCTCTAGGGGTTATTTTAAACAAATCTCAACTTCCTTGTGCACAACATTTTTAATATTTCCTTTCTGAAGAATAGTGAAATACCAATATCTTATTCTTGAAAAATTAGTATTGTCTTGGACACCGTTTCTTTTAGATAACTTGTTCAAATTTCTTTGAAACATGTGTCCCAGCCTCTTATTCCACAAATGATTCCAGTCTACCATAATCAAATATTAAGAGTTTTGTATTTCACCAACTTGAAAAAAGTTTCCCTTTGTATGTTGGGCTCTTGTGATAATATTTATATCTTTATCACTCTTTGAAACAAATCCATATTTCCTAAAAGTAACTTTGTTACCTTTATCACACAATTTTGAAACATTTAATAGGATATGTTTCTACAAGTGCATCCAAGAGACCTGAGTTCAAAACCGAGTGGAGACATATTTACAGGTACTATAGTAGTACTGTAGAAGACACTATTCGATACTGTAGCAGTCAGAACTATTCATCAATTTGGGCTTTCAGGCCACCGGTTTGGGCCTCAGTTCCTTTATGGCCTTCGGGCTAGTAAGGCATTCAGGCCACCTTAAGGCCTTCGAGCCACCTCAAGGATTTTAGGCCACCTGAAATTGTGATTAAATGACCAGACATACTCTACAAGAAGCAGACTCCATATGGGGATTCAAAGAAGGTGAATTGACCAGAGCATAAGCTAAGCAGATTTTTTAGAAAGAGAGGGTATGACATTGCCATCGGGACTAGCCTTCTCATGAAAAGAAAGCCTAGTCAGACAATCCATGTGAAGGTGGAGAGCTGATATCATGATGAAGAGGCTAAGGAGGAGCAATTCCAAGTATAGTCTGTATATTTCCTAAGAACTATGGGTCGTGTAATCTCTAAGCCTACAAGCCTTATAAGGGTTCCCTCTCATCCCTTGAAAGGGGGGTTATCAAAATCAATAAAAAAATAAGGCCTTCGGGCCATTTGGGCCAATGATTGCTGATCTAACACCTTTGATTCTTAGTGATTCATCATTACCGAATACCACAATTACTTCTTCAAAATCTTTCAAATTCTTAAAAAACTTTATATCTTCTATCATACATGAAGAAAACCCACTATCAAGAATCTAATGTCGTTCTCCTTTTATAGATTTCATATAAGTTTCAACGATAAGATCCTTTTCTTCTTCCTTTTATTTCTTCACTTTTGGATTTTGAGAATTATTAAGAAACATTTTTTGTGATGGAAACAAAACAAGAAAAACTTTATCAAGATGTCTAAGTTATTGAAATATTTCACCAATAGTTTCCAAAGGTTCGAACCTATTTCCAATTCTTACTCCAACCTTCTTAGGTTTCTTTAAAACAACCTTTTTAGACTTCTTTCTTTGAGTAGATTGACTCCCCCTCAAACATTTCCTTTCATAACCTATGGAATAGTAGTAATGTTTTTGGTTGAACCAACACATATTTTCTATATGTATAAATCCACCATAATATCAGTAGTATCCATAGAAAAAATATTTGCCTCTGAAACTTTCATACTGATAAGAATTGTGAATACATTTCTCAGAAACCTTCTTGTATTTCTTTTATAATCCAACAACCTTTATGTTATTAATAGTAATATTATTTTTCTTTTCATTTTTATCAGAATCACAAGTACTAAATTTTTTTCCAGATTCAAAATGTTTGAAATTTTTTTCAGACTCAGGGTATTTTGTAGCTTCTAAATTCTCGAATTTATTAGTCTTGGACACATACATAAATTTCCCATTCTTATTATTTTTAGAAGAAATTCAATCTTTCTTATCAACCTTTAAAGGTAAATTTTGTTGATCCTTATTAGGTTTCTCTTTTAGAGAACTCTCACCAACTTTAAAGATAGAGTTTTTGAAACTTTTATTTCTTTGTTCAGCTTTAGAATATTTTTGTTTGACAAGTTCCAATTCTTCTTCTTTTTTCCTTCAGCATCACCTCCAGATTCTCATTATGATTATTTTCTTTCTGAAGAGATTCCTTCAGATCATCAATTTCTTTCACCAGCTTCACCTTCTCATCATCAAAACATTCTTGATTTCTTATTGAGGAACATTCATCTTCCTACTTTTTGCTTTTATTTTCAAGCCTTTTGATCTTTCTCATACATTCTTTCAATTATTCTTTCAAATGAAATTTTAATTGAGTTTCTTCTTCTTCAAAACTAATGCTTCCAATTTTTTTATTCAATATTGTGATAAAAGTATTATAAATACCATACTCAAAAGATTTTTTGGATTCAACATCACTTCCTTCTTCTTCTCCATCTTTAGACAAGAAACTTCTTATTTTGGATTTGAAGAATTTTCTATCTTCCCCCGTGGAATAAAATTTTCCTTTATCTCCTTATTTCTTCCATGATATTGTTGGAATTCTTTCTTCTTAATCACTATCCTCTTCTTTATTTATTTAAGGAAAATTAGCCTCAAAATTCCTGATGGATCCATATTAAAAACATTTCAAGTGAATTTTCCCTTTGTATTTCCATGTACCTATTATAACATTTTTAGAAAACAAGGATAAAATACTATCAAAATTTTTACATACCTCATTTTTAGAATTGAATTCACCTGCTTCATCTTCAATAAGAATATTTTTTTACTTTTCTTTCTTAGTATCCTTGAAATAAATTTCTATATTAACTTTTTTTGCTTCTCATATCTTTCTCCCTTATCATTTCATAAGTAATGAGGGTGCTATGAAAATAATCTAGAGATAATGTTTCAGGATCTCCGTCTTCTATTGAATAAACTTTTGCATCAAACTTGTTAGGAAGGATTCTCAAAATCTTTTTAATAACTATAGAATCATCTAAATTTTCACCAAGACATTTTTTAGTGCTGAAAATGTCATTCAATATCATAAAGAGGTCCCCAATGGATTCATATTCACCCATATTCAAATCTTTATACTTAAATCTCCATATTTGTAATTTTACCTTATTCACTTTTGTATTTCCTTCATATATGTTTTTCAATTTTTACCATATACATTTAGATGTGGAAACACATTTCACCCTTAAGAATTCACTTTCATAAAGTGATTATAATAAAGAATTATTAGAATTTATATCATTCTCATGATTCTTCTTATCAATATATGTAAGAGGAAATTTATAATAAATAAAAGGAAACCCATCTGTTGAAGCTTCAAGAACATAATATACAATAGACATGAGATAAGGAAAAATTCTATCTTTACAGATATGATAATTCTTTCCATAAAAAACCAGAATACCTTTACTATTCAAATAATTCAAATTCTCTATCAACAAAGAATAAATGAAGGGAAACTACACTCTAATACCAGCTAAAAGTTCCATGTCAGGATAATTGTATCACTAAAAAGGGGACGGGTGAATTAGTGATACTTTTTCTTTTATGTTTCATTACAAATTAAACAACCTTTGCATCATGTTAAAGATTTCATTCCCTACTGAAAATGATTCAAACACACATCCATAGGAACACAAGTATTTACAAGGTTCACTATTCAATAAAAATAGATATGTCCTTGGTATGGTTTGAAAATGATCCAAAACAACACAATCTCCTAGAAAACAACCCCTTAATGTGGAATACAATGAGTATATTACTCCCTTACACTCATGTAGTACTATGTAAACAATCCAATAGTGCATGTGCACCCTATATCACAAATGAGGTAATACAATGTTTGTGTAACAACACATGTTACCTGTACTTCCTTTTCAATTTCCATAAGTGTATTATTTTCAAAACAATTATTTTCTTTCTTACCCAGAAGCTGGTAAGAACAAAAAGGACTTTTATATAGAACTCATTCTGATTGTTTAGTATGATCAACCCAGTCCGATTCTTCTAATCCAATTGCCCAATATGATAATATATCTTTATCAAAATACAATTGAGAAAATTAAGAACTCCTTCTTTCTTAGTCTATAAATCCCAATACAGAAATACTGATCTGATTATCCAACTTGATATGATGACCAATTGAATACGATGAAAAGAAGAATACAATAAATAGTTGAATATGATAATCCACTAAATACAATGATTTGATAAATACATTGCAATCTTGTATCTTATCCTTTCACTTCTCTCCATCGAAACTTCTTCAACACAACACAATACAAAAACTTCTTCTCTACCTAAAAATTCAGAGATTCTCTCTCTCCATCTTTGAATAGTACCTTTTCAGAAAAAGTACACATTACTTTCTCCTTTTATAGGTGACTTAGAAGTGGCTTTGTTAGGAATCTGAAATTCTTTCCCTCTCAACCAAATTACCCTAATTTTCATGATTCCTTTAATTTCAGGTACATTTATGACTTTCTTAATGCTTCTTGATTCTTCTCGAATCTTCTTCATGACTTCAGTTATCTTTCAGTATTTATTTTCAAACACCAGTATAATTCTAATTCCCATACCTATTTTCTCAATCCGATTTCTTCAATAAGATTCTTTATACCAATTGAATGTAAACATATGAAGAAATATACAACTTTCATTTTTTCTCAAACTTTATTCCGATTATTCATTATGATGCTTTATAGTAATTGAATAATCAAAACATATTATTTAAAATTCAAGATAGCCCTTGAAAATACATCCAGCTATTTCCTTCATCTCTTCTCTTGACCCACTTGAATGAAGTTATTCAGTAACATCCTCCCATTCTTCTCTTTATTAAGATGAATTGGTATCAACTCTGATACGATGGATCTTGACCCAATTAAAAAACAAAACATTTGAAAACAAATCAGATTTTATATTTCTTTTATAAATACGATACCATATACTTCTCCTGAAGAAACAATTTTTTCCTTTGGTGATTATGATGAAATACTGAATACGATGGACCAGTTTCAGTAAATTTGAATTAAAAAACTTCCTTCAATCAAAAACATGTGCTTGTATCATGAATTCCTTAATGACTTGGAATACATTGAGGACTAAATTTAGCATAATCTAAATTTCAATGGAAAGTATATCAACTTCCCAAAACTTCATCAACTGGATTTCATTCTAACTTAGCCTGAATATGATTGTCTAGAATTCAATTGTCCGGAATATAATTGGCCTGATTATGATTAGGATGAATACGATCTACAACATCTTTTCTCTTTCTATCTAGACTTGATCAGTCTAAATATGATTGAAAAAATCTCTTTTACTCCTCCTTTATTTCATCAATCTTTCATCCCAAGTTTTCCAAATACTTGTGATTTATGAGATCTCCAAGATCAGAAAATTAGCGTCACATTTAAAATAATAGTCATAAAGACTCTAATTATCCTCCAATATGATCAAACTTTTCATACTAGATTAAGAGTGAATCCAATGGCCATTTACTTCCAGAGAGATTCTTCTTCAATACGATTGACCTTTTCAATCATTGTGAGTCTGATTTCCTGAATATGATGGTTAGTCCTATTCAAATACAAAGTGATGTGACTTTAATTTCTTCTAAAAATTTATTTATTCTTTCTTAAAATTTCTTGACAAAAAAATAAAACATTTGAAAACAATCACCTTCATTATTAGCTTGGTAATAACACTATCACAGTCTGGTGAAAAAGATACTATTTATTTCCTAGTGTAGCACAATGGTTGACCAGGGCTATTTCACCTGAGGAGCCTTATAACGATTCAATCACTATTTCTAGTTCACATATTCTAATTTTTTATATTTTTATTCTTTTATTCAATTTTGGAAAATGGGTTTTTGAAGATTAATGAAAAATGTGAAAATAAAATATGAAGATGCAACAAAAAGAATGTAGGTTAAAATAAAGGTCTTGGTCCTAGGGTTTGGTTATGCGAGTTCCTTCATTATTCATTTATTTTTTTAAATTAAATATGATAATTTATTTATGAAGTATCATTAATTAATTAATATTATTTAATTTATTGAGTGTGAAATTTAACATACCTAGGAAATATCTTCGACACATGAAATCTCACCTCATCCAATATCCAAGTAAGGAAAACACCTCAATCAAGAGTGTAATACCTTATAAGGATCAGCTCCATTATATGACATTTGATACCCCCTACCACCCTCAACTCCATCGTATGAAGAGTTTACCTGAGATAAGGGAGAAAAAGAATGTAAATTTAAGAATATAAGCGACTTTGAAAGTTGTGTCGTGGTTGATGATCTCTGAACCCATACACTTCCCTCTCATTTACTACAAATTAAATTAAAACATTTAATAATTTAATGCATAAGAATTTGGGAATTCTACAAAATATCACCCAAGGCAAAGACTCAGGTTAGTTACTCACCATTATGATTATAAGGTATCATTATAGAAAGTGGGAAGAGAGAGAGATTCAAATATTGGAAGAGAAAACACTTGAATAAAAATATGAATCAGGTTTACATGGAAAAAGAAATTAAAAATAAAAGAAAAAACTAAAAAACAACCCACTTCCATTATAGTGGTAGATCTTATGGCTTTTGATGATATCTTTTACAGTCCATAGGAGCCTCTATTTATAGGGATCAATAATGCTCAGGTCACCATTAATCGCTTAATAAATGGGTCTCTGTCAACTCAAGTCATAATGGGGCATTCAAAGGTGTTGTTTAACATTAAATACATCAAAGGTCATAATTTTGAAACCCATCAGTGTGTCACATCATGAACAGTGATTTCACAATGCCATTTTTTGTGTTTGAGTATTTCATGGATTTGTTCGCACTTTGAAAACATTTTTTTGGATATTTCTTATAATTTATTGGCGTGACAATATGTATCCTATCATGACACATGATATCATGCTACAAAATCCCTTTTCTTCATTATTCATTTCTCCTATCTCCATTTTCTAAGGAACTTCACATCATGAATGACTAATTCATTATGCAAATGATGAATTTTCAATATTTTCAGCTCTTTTTGGATGGATTCTTCAAATATGAGCTCCAGACTTAGGCCTTGACTTGTATTATGTCACGGGACATCATCTACATCATGAATTAAATAATTTTATGATAGTTTCCATTAAATCACTGTATCCTTCCATAAAATACAAAAAAATTAAAATACCATCAATATTAATCAATTAAAGTATAAAATCAATGTATTTTATATTAAAATAAGCATGAAAAGTATTTTTCTATCAATTCCCCCACACATAGAACTTATGAAAACCCATATTTTATTACACATTAATACATGATTTATTACATAAATATACACTTAATGCAACAACAGAAGATTGTGAGGCCTATTGTATTTGGAAAATTAGGTACATAGAACATTAACTTGAAACATGGGTACAACATCATTATTTAAAAACTCCAAAACATGACCTTATATTCCTTGGATCTTCTAAACTTGCATGGGATAACCTTGGGATGTACATAAGAAAGTGGTGAGATATAAATCCCAGTAAGGAAATATAAAAAATCATATAACATGGTAAAGTAATATATGTGATCCAAGAGGCATATCAAGGTAACATAATAGGGTTGAGAATCATAATCTTTAACAATGAGTCATGATATAACATGAAAACATAAAGACAATATAGGAATGTGGAAACAACATAAAACATGACATATTAAAAATAAATCAAGGAAAACCACTAAGAAAACATAACATAGTGTACTTAGGATTAACTTCCATGCACCATACATGGAATATCATGAGGTAAAAACATTACCCAATGCATTCAAGGTCTATATAATTCTAGGCCCACAAGTCACATTTATATCATGTACATGAATAAGTGTGTCACATAGATCATACAATATAAGGATGTATTTCATAAATTTTAACCCCATTATTAAGGAGTTTGCATTACATACATGTAAATACCAAATCAATGAAAGAGAGGTAAAACTAAGTAAATACCCTTGAGTGTAAATTGATATTGGTATTCACTACACAAATGTTTGGCATGGAAAATCGCAGGATAATTTCAGCAGCATAATGGGTAATGTACATATAGAAGGGGTTAATGAGAGTGAAATGGGTCTTTAATTAATTTTTAATCATAAGGAAAACAATATGTATGTAAAAAAAATATACCAACTTGAAAAATTGGAAAAAAATGCATAACACAAAGAAGGTGATTAAATAAAGAGGAGAAGGAGATGATCCCTTACCTTGAGAGGGTGATTCTTAAAGACCAGGAGGAGCTTCTTAAGAGCTTTTGGAAACCTTGGGAGAGAGATATAGAAGTTATTATAGAGTAAATTAATTATCCAAGAGTTTTAAATGAAGAGGAATGGTAGGTTTGGTGGGTTTATATAGCAAATGAGGGGATATTTCTTTATTAATTTCCAAACTTAGGTTTTGAATTTTATATGATAAAGTAATCAAAACCAAAAAAACTTCCCATAGTTTTTCAAATGGTTTATTTAAAAGATGATTTTTTTATTATTTAATAAGTCTAAGAACCAAAAAACATTAAAATAGTGCCCTTGTTGATGTGTAAGTGAGTCATGTTTATAAATAATTGATTTTAAAACCTTAAAATATAATATAGGTTTCAGTGGATTCATTAAGGGTTTATAAATTTAATCAAATAGCTTCAAAAAAACATTATTTTAAATTGAAAACATAATTTTTGTCTTTTATACTCTTTATATCATTTATTACATCTCTTTGGGACTTTTATGATGTCATAATACACACAATATATTTATACCATATTTAATTTTGACCCAGAAATTTGTCTTTCTGAAAATTATCAAAAAATAACCACTATCTAATTTTGATGTTCTGATTTAAAAAATAATATATATTTTATTAAAATAATTCTATAAGTATGATAATTTACACATTTAAATCAAAAGACCATATTTAATGAAAAATATTGTTTTTTACAATAATAGTTTTCAGACCCTTAAAAAATTATTCTTGAATTTTTAGGATTACATTATCATTTATATTTAATAAATATTATTTAATAATAATATTTATTAAAATATAATTTATTTTATTTTTTAATTCATTAAAACAGAGTGTCTTTATTGAAATTATATATTTCCCAAAAATACAATTTGTGTTTCATCATATCAAAATTTAATTTTTATCAAACCTATTTTTAATCATTATAAAGTAATAAATGATAAATATAATCATTATTTTATTAAAAATATACAAATTAATACTATTAGGGTGTAGATACATTTCTCTTTATTACAATAGTGAATTTTCAAAGGGTAATTTGTGTGATGGTTAGATTTTCATGGGGTGGTTCGGTGAACATGGTTTGGGCCATGATCTTGATGAGCTTGAACTTAACCAAAAAATGGTTTCACTCATCATTTAGTTGTTAAATCTTAGCTTAATATTGGTCAATGGAAACTCCCAATGATTATATCTCCCTTATAATCTCTAATAAATGGGCTTTATAGGGTAAAATACTACTGGCTGAGGTCATCACTGCTTCTGTCTATGTCAATTGGACTTTATCATAACCCTTAATATACTAATCTTAATGGTCACTGTATAATGAATATATTTTCAATGGTTATGATGATTAAATATATTTTAAATATGATAGTATATAACTTATAATGGTCTAAAATAACCAAATTAGTGGATGCGTTTTCTATAACTACATTATTTAATAATGTATTTATTCATTCAGAAAGGGAATTTCATTTAAAAAAATTTGGGCCATTACATTCTTCCATCCTTTAGAAATTTTACCCTTGAAAATTTCATTTCATACACTAAAATAGATATGGGTAATTCTATTTCATCATGTCTTTTGGTTCCCATGTCGCTTCCTTAAACTTGTGTCTCGATGATAACATTTGACTAGGTGAGTTGTCTTATTTCATAATACCTTGTATTTACGATATAATATTTTCATCAATTAATCCTAATATGAAAGATAATTATCCAATGGAACCAACTTTTTATTTATTACATATGTCGGTTTTGGTATGAACTTTAATAATAGGGATACATAGAACTCATCATGTACTTGAGATTGGTTAGGTGGGAGTTCTAGTTTATAGGCCACCACTCAAATTTGATCAAGGATCTTAAAGGGGCCGATGTATCTTGGACTAAGATTTACATTCTTCAAGAACCTCATTACTTTCTTCCATGGTAATATACAAAGGAAAAAATTATCTTTAACCTCAAACTCTAGGCTCTATTGACCATTTTCTACATAGATTTTCAATCGACTTTGTGCGGATTTCATTTGAAATTGAATGGTCTAAACCATCTCTATCATTTCTTGAATAATATTAGGTCCCATCATCCTCCACTCTAAAAATTTATCCAATAAAGTTGGAGTCCGATACCTCTTCGTATATAGAGCCTCACAAGGTTCCATTTTAATACTATAATGTAAACTGTTGTTATATGAGAACTCCACTAGAGGAAGGTGATGATCCCAACATCCTTGGAAATCCATTGAACATGATCTCAACATATACTTAAGATTTTAAATGGTTCTTTTAGATTTTACATCCTTCTAAGGGTGATAAAAAGTGATTAATCTTAGTTATATATCCAACACTTGTTTATGGCTTCCCAAAAACCTTGAGGTAAACCTGAAATCTCAATTAGATACAATAGAGAGTGAAAATCCATACAGTATTACCACTTCCCTTATGTATATATTGGTGAGTTTATTGAGAGATAAACAATTATTTATAATAATGAAATATGATTTTTTTATAAGGTGATCGAATACCACCCATATGGAGTTATTTCTTTTATGTTTCCTAGGGAGTCCTATAGTGAAATCCATGGTTATGTTTTCCCATTTCCATATTGGTATGGGAAATGGTTTCATCATACCATTATAATTCTATCATTATACCTTGACTTGTTGGTATACCAATAATTGAGATACAAACTATGCAATTTCCATCTTCATGTTATCCCACCAGAAGATTTTCTTTAAATCTCTATACATATTAGTGCTTCATAGATGAATAGATAAGGATGATCTATTCATATCATCAAGAAGTTCCCTCTTCAGTTATGGTTTTTATAGGACACATATCTAGGTTACAAACCTTATAACTACATCTTTAGCAAAGTTAGACTCCATAATATTTGATACCTTCTTCTATAATAATTCATTATCTTTTTGGGACCCCTTGATCCTCTCAAGAATGGATAGTTGAGTAGTTATTTGAGAAAGGTAGGACAAATATCCTTTTATTATTCCCATGACCATCCTTTAAATGTCTAAGAATATTGGATCCCTTACAATCCTCATCATGTATAGGGTTGCAGGATCCTTTCTAATTAGAGAATATTCTAATTTGTTTTATTTATCAGGATGGTAATGGATCGAATAATCATAATACTTGATCATCTCTAACCACCTTCATTGTAACATATTAATCCCCTTTTGTGTGAATATATACTTGAGGCTTTTATAATATGTATATATGTCACACTTTTATCTATATAGATAATGTATCCAAATCTTCAACATGAAGATCATTGATACCAATTCTCGATCATGCGTTGGGTAGTTCTACTCACAGATCTTTAATTGTTAGGAGGCATAGGCTATCACTTTGTCATATTTCATGACAACACAACCCAATCCATTTTGGATGCATCATTGTAAATACCAAATCCTTTCCCATTGGTGGGTAATGTGAGAATAGATGCAGTGATTAACCTCTTATTCATCTCTTTAAATATTTCTTCACATTCATCAGTGTAGAAAAACTTGACTCCCTTCCAAGTAAGGTTAGTTAGTGGGATTTATAATTATGATAATTTTCTCAGAAATCGATTGTAGTACCCAACTAATCTAAGGAAACTATTGATTTTATTCACTAATGTTGTTCTGGGCCATCCTTATATTGCTTTTATTTTTGATGGATCCATAGATATCCATTTTTTTGGGTGATAACATGCCCTAATAAAGTTACTTACTCCAATTAAAAAAAATATTTACAATACTTTTAATATAAATTTTCTTTTTGCAAGGTCTTCAATATAGTATTTAAATACTCCTCATGTTACTCATTTTTTATAGAGTATATAAGAATATCATATATAAATACTACAAAAAATTTGTCAAGGAAATCGCTAAAGACAATATTCATTAGGTCCTTGAAGATTTATATAGAATTAGTGAGTCTAAATGGTATTAATATGAACTCATAGTACCCGTAACTTTTATAAAAAACTCTTAGGGATATCCACCTTCTTCACCATTACTTGATAATATTCTAAATGGGGATCCACCTTAAATAAGTACTAGGCTTCACGTAGCTGATTGAACAAGTCATCAATCTATGGTAGATGATACTTGTTATTTATCATGATCTTGTTGAACTCATGATAATCAATGTAGAGGCACATTAATCCATCCTTATTGATGAATAGGGTTGGTCCACCCCATGGTGAAAAACTTGGGCATATAAACCCTTTATCCAGATTCTCATATAATTGTTTTTTTAAAGGTTGGGGCCGAAGCCTCAATTTATTATTTGAAAGAAAAGACCTCTTTAAATTGGGTAGAGGGAGACCCATTACATAGCCCGAATACCGAAGGCCAAGTGGCCTGAATACAAGGCTTGAAAGCCCATTTCAATGGCCCAAAGGACCCCTCAGTGAACAGTACTGCTACAGTACCCGCGCTACTACAGTTCCTGCTACAGTCCCGCCGCTGCTACAGTGCCACCACTGCTACAGTGTTGCTGCTGCTACAGTGCCGCCACTGCTACAATGCCTAGGAAATTCGCCCCTGCTCGAATTTGATCCTGGGTCTTTTGCATGTCAAGAAGGATCCTGTACCACTAGGGTATAGGCTCGTTGGAAGATTCTCATATAATTGTTTCTTCTTCTCCTATAGTTCAAAAATATCCATTATATATAGAGTATTGGATGTCAAAAAATCTCTGGGTATGATCTCAATTGAGAAATCAACCTCATAGCTAAGAGAAAGACCAAAAAAATATTCAAGAAACACATCATATAATTCACTTACAATGGTCATGTCATTAAGGATGATATTTTCTTTAGTCTTAATCATTTTAGATAGACATTATTACTCGAAAGACAATAATATCCATTCTTGAGATGTTGGTACCAAAGAAGATTCATCCTCCTCCTTGTACTTGTATAGAATCATAGGGAGATTTGAAATAAAGAGGGTGATTTCCTTCTCTTGGAAATTTATGTTATCTCTATACAAAGAAAGAAAACCCATGCCTAGAATAACATCAAATTACTCTAAGGGGACAATCACAAGGTTTTCTAGTAAATTAATCCCACAAATTTGGATAGGGGGTGATTTATATGCTTGGGATGCAAAAATTGAACCATTTTCCATATTCATAGATAACTCAACTTCCATGTTTTATGGTGGTTTTTGAATAGTTATATTAAAAATGAATGATATGAATTAATTCATTGAACTATAATCAAATATTATGTTCTTTATCATTTAATGAATAACTAGAAAACCTATCACCACTTCATTTTTAGGATCCACCTCAATAGTTGAGATGTAATATGCTTGAAATTTATCTCTAGGCTTTGGTGGTTGTTTTTGTTGGTTATCATCAACAATACTTGGCTTAGGGAATTGATTCATATAGTATCCCTATTCTTTACAATTGAAACATTGGATGAATGTCTAAGGGTTGATTGGAGAATTCTCTTGTTTCAACACATTGGTGGGTTTCTCCCATTAGAAAACACTAGATAGATACCCTTCCTTCCCACACCTAAATTATTTCCTTGTTCCCTTTAGTAAATTTTTGGGATGCTTCTTCCTACACTTTTGACAAGTTGGATGATGGACTTTCTTACTCCCATGAGATTTTTCCATCACAAAACCATAATTAAAATCCATTCTATACTTCTTTTCTCTAGTCCCAAGAGACCCTTGATATTTTATGATCACCATTTCAACTTTGAGGGAACATCAGATAATTTTCTCATAGTTGTTAAAGTTTGAAATTTACAAAGGTTTCTATTGAATCAGCTTCATCCCACCAAAGAAGCAATAAACTTTAATTTTGAGGGAGTTGAAAAAGTCGGAGGAATATTATAAAAGTATTGTAAATTTTTCCATGTATGACCTGATATATTAACCCTCCTTTTGCTTTATTAAAAGAAAATACCTCCCCATTTTAAGTCGTAGAGTGTGAGGAAAATATTTATTGAAAATCATTTTCTAGAATTTCTTCCGATTGATCATTTTGATATCCTTATCAAGTCTCATATTTTTGACCAACAACCACCATTGATCAATTTATCATTAAAGATGATAAACAACAAAAATTACCTTATATTTCTTAAATAATTGAAGTATGTATAAGATATTTTCAATGGATTTGATCCATTATTTCGTGATTAAGGGATCGATAGATCCACTAAAAGTCAGAGGTTTTTTCACATAAAGGTCTCAATTGAAACTTTATATTTCTTGGGGGGATTTGGTAATTCATTATGATTTAGGTTTTGATTAAAAATTTTAGTTAATTGAGAAAATAATTTCATGAATTTCATGAATCCTTCTCCCATTATGTTGGGCATCTCATTTGGAAAGTCATCACATTTCCCCTTACATTGGTTGTTGAATTAGTTTTTCCTATTTCTACCAATTGAATAAAACAAATGGGAAATTGGGGATGAATTTTTTTTACTATTAAATATATAAATGGGAAAACATTAAAATTAAATGGATAACTCATATATTATATATATTCTTTAATCTAGGAATTTATAGGTTTCAATCTAAATTATCCATGACCTATTTCCTAACATAAAATCTATGGGAATTTTTTGTTCCATTAATAATGGTTCATAAGTATCTTGTGAATTTACCAAAGAATATACCCAAGGAGTTTCAATTTGGGTGTGAAGTAAGGTCCATTTTCATACACCAAGTTATGATTGAGTCCAAATCAATGCACCCTTTTTGGGGTTATTACCTCTATGTACAACTGTGCCAAATCCACATCGACTTTTAGTATCCTGACCGGGATGTATTTTCTTAGAAAACACTTACTCTATACCTATACAAAATTTAGGTTTGTTTTCTTATGTTTAGTATTATCCATAAGAATATTACTATAGTTTTCTAATCCTAATCCCCCAAAATAACTAAACTTGGCTTTGATACCAACTATGACAACCCATATTTTATTACACCTTAATTCATGATTTATTACATTAAGATACACTTAATAAAACCCAATAATATTGTGAGGAATAGTTTATTTAGTAAATTAGGTACATAAAACATTTATTTTAAACATTATTACACCATAATTATTTAAAAACTCTGAATATGTCCCTTATATTCCTTGTAACTTCTAAAACTGCATGGGATAACCTAGGAACGTATATAAGAAAGGGGTAAGTTATAAATACCAGTAAGAGAATAAAAAAATCATAACATAAGTTAAATTAGTACAAGTTATCTAATAGGAATATAAAGGTTACATAATAGGTGTTATAATCATAATCTTGAACAATGATGATATAACGTGATAACATAAAGACACTATAGGAATGCAGCAACAATATAAAAAACGATATCATAAACATAAGTCAATGCTAACCACAAAGAAAAAATAACATAGTGTGATTAGGATAACATTATATGAACCATAAATGGAATATCATAAGATAAAAACATTACACAATTCATTGGAGAGATATATAGTTTTAGGCTCACCCATCACATTCATATCATGTACATGCATAAGTGTGCCACATAGATAATACAACATAAGAATGTATTTAAAAAATTCTAACCCAAATATTTATAAGTGTGGGTGGTTAAATAAATTTAAATACTAAATAAATTAATTATATTTATAACTAGGTAAATAACTTTGAGTGAAAATAGAGATGGGTATTCAATACAAAAATGTTTGGCATGGAAAATCGCAGGATAATTTCAGCAGTATAACGGGTGTACATAAAGGTTTATAGAATGGGTAATGAGAGATAAATGGGTATATAATTACTTGGGAATCATAAGGAAAGTAATAAGGATGTATAAAAACATACCATAACTTGAAAAATTGGAAATAAAAAGGCATGAAATAAATAATATGCTTGAATAAAGAGGAGAAGGAGAGGATCCCTTACATTGAGAGGGTGCTTCTTAAAGATTTTAAGGAGATTATTAAGTGCTTGAGGGAACCTTGGAAGGGATATAAATAGGGAATGGAAGAATAAATTTTTGATAAAAGATTTTTTAGTGAATTATAATGAGAGGTTGGGTGGGTTTATATAGAAAAAGAGATGAGAATTCATTATTAATTTCCAAACTTAGGTTTGGGACTCTATATGATAAAGTAATCAAAACCACAAACCTTCCCATGATTTTTTCAAATTATTTCTACCAAATAGTATTTTTTTAATTATTTTATAAGGATAAAAACCAAAAACATTAAAATAATTTCCTTAGTGATGTGAAAGTGAGTCATGTTTATAAAGAATTGATTTTAAAACCTTAAAATATTATATAGGTTTTGTAGGATTCATTAAGGGTTTAAAAATTTAATAAAATAACTTCAAAAAATAAATTATTTTAAAGGGAAAACATAAATTTGGTCTTGTATAATATTTTTATCATTTATTACATCACTTTTGGGCATTTATGATGTCATAATACTCATTATATATTTATATTGTATTTAATTTTGACCCAAAAATTAAATTGTCTCGGAAAATTATAAAAAATAAATTTTGTATAATTTAAATGTGTTGATTTCAAAAATAATATTGATTTTATACAATTAATTATAAAAGTATGATATTTTACACTTTTAAATCAAAAATCAAAATTTAATGAAAAATACCAGTTTTTTTTGACAATAACATTTTTTAGATCCTTGTAAAATTATTTTTGACTTCATAAAATCATATTAAAATTTATATTTAATAGATATTATTTAATAATAATATTTTATTAAAATATAATTTATTTAAAAAATTCTTTAATTAATTAAAATTGTGTGTATTCATTGAAACTATATATTTCCCAAAAATACAGTTTGTGTTTCATCATATCAAAAGCTAATTTTTATAAAACCTATATTTAATCATTATAAAGTAATAAAATATAAATATAATCATTATTTTATTAAAAATATTGAAATTTATAATTTTAGGGACTAGATACATAGCCCTTTATTACACTAGTGAATTCCCTAAGGTTAAGGTGTGTGATGGTGATATTTTCATAGGGTGGTTCGATAAAAATGGTTTGGGCCGTGATCTTGATGAGCTTGAATTTCTCCCACAAATAGTTTTGATTATGCTTTAGTTGATGAATCTAATATTGGGATTTTTCAAGGGAAAATACCAATGATAATATCTCCCTAAAAATATATGATAAATGGGATTCATAGGGTACAATTCTATTGGTCTAAGCCATCAATTCTTCCATATATGTCAATTATAATTTATCATAATCCTTAATATACTAATCTTAATGGTAAATTTACAATGACTATATTATAAGTAGTTATGATTCTTAAAAACATTTTAAATCTAACAATATATAACTCATAATGGTCTAAAATAAAAAAATTAGTGTATGCGTTTTCTCTAGATACATTACTTAATAATTTATTTATTCATTCAAAAAGGTAACTTCATTTAAAAAAGTTCGGGTCGTTATAGAACTTTCTTGTCCTCAAGAATGTAATCTTAACAATGTTATAAAGTAATTTAATTCTACCAATATTTAAATTTCAAAATCTAAAAAACTAAATTTTTTTAATAAAAAATAAATTTTCAAATGTTCACACAAAATAATATCTCAGACTCTACACTCATTAAAGAATAAATCCAATCATGAATTTTAATTTTCCTTTGAAATAATAATGATCTTAATTACTTTAATTTATATTTATTAATTCACCATTAATATGGAAACCACTTGAAATTTACCTCTCATTTTTCTTCAATCATCAATCAAGGTAATAGATTTAATGGATTTATGCTCATACATCAAGTACATGTCACTTACTATAGTCTTTCATGGAATCCACCATCTAAACCACATAAAAACAAGAGTCAAATTTAATCATGAGGGATTTTCATCAAGGTTCAAATGTATCTAAGGATAAATATATGTGGGTAACGAATAAAATAATTCTGAAAAGAAGGTTTGAATCTAAATAATAGTGCATGATATCAAAAGATAAGTTCAATGAAGTACTCCTATTCCCCAAAGATCAAATTAGGCACATGATATGAATAATCATAATGAATAAATTACCCTCACTTATTTTTTTTATTTTTTTTCTCTTTATTTTTTAAATTTATGGTTAAGAAAATATCACATCCACCACCTTACATCATATGATCAAAATATAATTAGTATAAAAATAGTGATTTTTTATCCTACCAAGACACAACCCATTTTTTACATTTTTTATTTTTTAGCAAGATAAGTGAATAGTAAAGTACAATAAATGATAACATGACCTCCCCAAAATCCTAAGAAAAACTCCCAAAAAAATATCCTCAATGATTTACGTCCCCATCCACCATGGACAACCAAATCTCTCACATTTAGTATTTTGAATATCATGCAAAATATTGAGAGTATAGTAAGAAAGGATATAATAAGCTTAAAACGTGGATATTTTCCTATCAAGGATATTCATGGATTCTATAGGAAAAAGTGGGATTAAATGTCAAGTTGGGTCCAAGGATAAAAGGGTTAAATAATATAATTCCTTAATAATATTAAAAAATATTCCATTTATTCTTAGCTTCGATAAGATTTTAGAAAAGTTCTAGAAGAAAAATATGCCTGTGTCTCTAAAGAAATATAATATATAAAGAATGAAACATATTATTTAAGAAATAACCTTTGGAATGGGGACATATGATTTGGAAAAATTACCCATGGTATGAAATAAAAACAATAAACCAATCAATAAAATTTTTAGAAATTTAAAACATTCCAAATCTAAGAAGAATTTCATTTAAAAAAATTAACTCATTCCCAAGAATCATGATTTGTGAAATTCATCCCCTCATGTTTAAATTTAATTATTAATTTTCCATTACAATCATCTAATCTTGTCAACAGAAAAAATTAAAAAAAATAGAATAATGATTATCCTAAGAAACTTATATCTTCTAGATTGATACAAGAGTGAAAGAATTCAAGTGTGGCATGCAATTAGTATTTTAACATTATAAAAAAGATTTTAAAATTGTGGATGTAAAATAAAATAAGGAATTGAGACTCATACTCCCCTTACAATGATGCTTTGAGTTGGGTTTCATGGATTATGTTTCCACCAGTTTCATTCTGTATCATTTCATTACAAGAATTATCTTTTCATGACATGAATTCCACTTACAACATGAATTAACTTTTTACAGTGTGAATCTTATACAATTTATTCATTTTACTCATGTTTCCTTATGTCAACCTCATGGACCTTAAAGAGAAAATAACTCATTAAAGTGTGAGTACTATTTCAAAGTGAACTCAAAATGATAGAGGGAAATAGGAATGTGTCTTAACATATTTCTAAAAGAAATTGAAAAATTAATTCCTAGAAAGAAAATAAAAGAAGAGGGGTAATTCTTGGTTTGATCCCCTAAGTGGGCCCTGGGTTTTTACTACCTCTATAAGGGTAGTGATAGATATTATTCAAAGTCTAATAGTATGTGGAGTTTGTTGGATTTGAACCACCACATGTTGTGTTTTTATGATTGTACTTATTTTAATTTTTTACTGAGGTCTCCATAGACAGAGTACAACAAATCCACCCACTTCACAATGAGATACAACTTGCATTATGGGGACAGGATGAAGTAAGATTCTGGATATTTGGTTTCTACTTTTTCAACCACTTCTTTATTTTACAGTGGCTACTGAGGGTATGTTGTATTAAAAGAATAATCATAGGTAAATTTAAAGTGTAATTTAATTTGGAAAAAAATTAAAGGAAGAAAAATTGATATCAAAATATCCCCCTTTAAAGTAATAATCTTTTGTCTCTTTTTCCTTTGGTAGATCCACTTGGATATCTTCATAGTCTTCCTCTAATAAATTCTCAACTTGTTTCAAGATCTCCATGTGTTCCTCAGTAGGTGAATCTTATTTTTATTCATCTTTATCTAAGGAAAAATAATAATTATTTTATTTTGAAAAATTTAGACAAGGAGAGGTAATAATCAATTCAGTTTTAGAAAAATTAAATGAAATTAAGTTCAATGAAGGATCTTATCTATGATTTGGTTTGACTTTAATTTATTCTTCAGTGAAAAGTGCCTCTTGGAGTTTAATAGTAGTAAATGGAGGGTGGTAGTTAGGCTCCTCCATCCTCTCTTTTAATTCCACCACTTTGGAGGTTTATTATTTTATATCTAATAATAGGTATAAAGGTGATTATTCTTATACATTGGATATGGGTAGATCACATTTAATTTCATCATCTTCTCATTCATTCCAAAAATTATTTTGAATCTTTTTTATTTCCCATATATGCATCAACAAACAAGTCCTCATCTTTAATCTCTAGATCTTCATGGTAGGTTTTGATCTAGATCTCAAGATTGTTAGGTTTTATATTTTATTCAAGTAAAGACTCAACCTCATATATTTCTTCATTAAAATCAGTAGGATCTAATGGTGCTTCCTCTTTAGCCTTCAATCTTTTATAATCAGTTTTTTAATGTCCCAGACCCGATTTACTCAGAAGTAACCAAACTTGGTTGATCAAATAGACTCAAACGTGCCTCCCCATATGAGAGAGGATTCCAATTAGCAACAAGGGTCCAAGGTTTTACAGTGTGGAGAATATACCCTCATGATTGGAGTAACATACCCGTATAATAAATGGATAAACATGGAATAAAAATAAATGAAAACTAAAACAAAAGAAGATAAATCATTCAAAACAAAATAATAAAAAATCCAAAAGTGGCACAATATACAAAATGATGCTATATCATGTATCCAAACAAAAAGTAATAGGAAAACATGGATTCAAGAACTCATATGTATAGGTATATAAAAATAACTAAAAAGACCAAAAATTCTATCTCCAGATAGAATCATGAGACATAGCTCGGTCCTATGATCTTCCTATCTCATGCTACAATCAATCAAGCATTAAAAACTAGGTGCTTTCCCTTATCCATACCATTATCCATGAAGTCTATTTAGGCACCAATCAGTGGCCCAAATAGGGTGTGAGATATACTCATTAGGACATCACCAATGGTGTCTATAAAAAATCTAGCCTTTATATATAAACTATATCATGTACAGGTATAATAGGTAAGACATCATAAAAAAAATTATATAACAGATGAGCATCAATATATATATATAAAGTGTCAGCAATAGGTAGTATTGGCTCATCAAATGCCACATATAATTAAATAATCATACCTACACAGGTTAGGTCCCAAGGTAATAACCAGGGTGACCTAGGTCCATAGATATAAATTTATACAAAGATTATAGGTGCCATACACTAAACCCCCCTCATTGGTTCCATATTGTAAATTATCATACCTGGGGGTTGTAGGTACCATAACTTGACCCCTTAGTCGGTGCCATACCATTTGTAATCATACTTAGGGGTCTCATGTGCCATACCTCTATCCCCTAATCCGTGGCATATTGTAAGTAATCATACTTAGGGGTCATAGGTTCCATACCATTATCCCCTAATCGGTGCCATACCATAAGTGATCATATATAGGGGTTGCAGGCACCATACCTTGATCCCCTAGTCAGTGCCATACTGTAATCCAATAGGTTCCATATCTTCATAGTAAGTCAGTGTCATATCGTGATGCAATGGGTGCCATACCTTCATAAGAACCTGATGCCATACCAATATGTACAACATCAAGAATGAATATAAAAATTCATGGGCAATGTTAGTGTCCATACCCAATTACAATACTCAATATAAAAAGACACAAGCTTAAAGAATATCCATATCATCCCACAATTTCATTTAATATAACCATTTAACATTTTTAATACATTTAACATCATGAAAAGAAGGCATAACCATATTTAATTAACTCATTTAATTTGAAGTAGGCTCCCATTAATAGTTGGCGAGCTCACACACCCAAAGGGGTGGTTTAACATAGGGCTGATAAAAGAACATGCCTCATAGGTGGCTCAGGTTGAGGTTGACAACTTCCAACCAAGTCTAGGTGCTACAAGGGTATCATGATTTAGGTGAAACAATTAATTTAAATATTATCATTTAATTTAAGAGCAATTCCCGGAAGGTCCAACATGCGATACAATGGAAGTAGTTTAATAAATGAAGAAACCTTAGGGAAAAGGTGTATACCAACTACTTTAATCCTATGGTAGAAACATAATCCAGTATCTTCCCTTGGTTCAACATAAATCAAAATAAAATGGAAGAATAGATGAACTCCTTAAAAATAGGGCATATAAGATAACATAAAAATAGAACATAAGTCAGTGAGATAAGTCGATAAAATAAGATAGTGGATCAAAGTTCTTATTGAGAGGGATCTAGTGAGATGAATAGTGGATTGATCAAACATCAGATAGAGAATATCCTTCAATTCCTAGGCTAGGAATGGGAGAGAGATCAAATGGGAGGAGATGGGTTTAGATGCTGGATAAAAAGAGAAAGGAATAGAGTTTAAAGTTTAAAAGAAGGAAGAAAAAAAGACATTTTACCCCTTTAAAACTAGGTTGCATGTCTTGGATACACTGTTGGCCAAACCATACTCCAACCATGTGACACCCACTATCCATAGGAAGGTCCCCTTTTATGGTTAATCCTAACCATGTGATACCCATGAAAACCCCTCTGTAATTGTTATGACATAAGTTGCATGGATGTGTGTCCTGATTTACACGATGTTATTAAATTGTGCGACCATTGATATTTCTCTAGATCACCCTGCATGGTTCGTCTAACCAAGAAGACTGGGATGCGTGGTTTATACTAACCATGCAGCTCAGTTGTTTCCTCCAAAAGTTAGGGCTTTGGGATCCAAAAAAGCCCCTAACACCCTCATTTATATCGTAACATTATTAGGCATTTCCATTAAGATAAAACTAAGTAATCAAACTAAAATTAAAAGGTTTTGTACCTCAAAAAAACCTGGTTTTTATAGCAATCCCATATTAAAGAAACTCATCCATGAGTTTCCCATATAACGGAGGTAAACCATAATCTAAAAAAAACTCTATCCACTGAGCATTTACATTATCCTCCCATTCCCAAGTCTCATCCTATACACACCCGTGCTGACATAACACCTGTACTATAGGAAAAAACCAGCCTCAGAGAACCTTCATGCCCCAGTACACAATATATATATGATTCTCCTCAAAGGACACATATACCTCCAACTCAACCTCATTAGGATAAAAGATATGAGATAAATCTGAATAGTACCAGTGATAATGTGAAACATAGAAGATGTCATGCATAGAACGATACCTCTGAGGTAACTATAATCAATAAGCAACCAACCTGACTCTCTCCACAACCTTAAAAGGTCTAATGAATTGAGGTGAAAGATTTTTATACGATCTAAACTGTTGATTCTCCATTCTAGGTGAAATTCATAAGAAAAACCAATCCCTGACCTCAAACTCCAGAGGTTTTCAGTGATGGTTGGAATTTGATTGTTGTCTAGACTGATCCATATCCATTCACTTATTGATCAACTGAACCGGCTCCAAAGTCTCCTGAATGATATAGGGTCCAAGTAGTGATGCCTCACTAGCCTCTAACCAGTACATAGGTGAGCATACTGGACTACTGTATAAAGCATCATACAGATATATCTGTATCATTTCTTGAGAACTGTTATTATAGTAGAAATCGACAAGAGGTATATGTTTCTACCAAGAACTTATGAAATCAAGGACACACACTTGGATCATGTCCTCTAGTAATTGTTTCATTCATTATAACCGATAGTCAGTCTGAGGGTAAAAGGATGTGCTTAAAAGTACATGTATACCCAAATATTTCTATAACCCCTGCCAAAAACTCACCATGAAATGAGTATCCCTATCAAAAATGATAGTAAAAGGGATCTCATGTAGGCATATAATATCATAGACATACAATCTTTCAAAATCATCTACTAATAAGGTCTCTCTGATAGTTAAGAAGTGAGTGACCTTTGTGATCCTATCAACGATCACCCACACTGTATTAATTCCTTAAGGGGATATCAGTAATCTAGTTACAAAATCCATCATGACATCATACCATTTACACTTAGGAATGGAAAATGAATATAGAATCCCTACTAGTTGCTGGTGTTCTACTTATTGGGTCAATAATATTTCCTTATAAATTTTCCATTCCTCTATGATTTTGAAAATTACAAACACACTTTCTTAAGAAAAATTATCTTTCTATAAGAATTATTTTATTGAGGGAATTTTTTTTCTCTAAGAAAAGATTTATCCTTACTTTTTTTTCAATTGTTTATTCAATATCTTCTCAAAACCAAGTCTAACTATTTTTTACTAAGTCAAAAATTTGGATCCTCATCTAAAAACTTGGAATCTTGGATATTGAGTCTTTCTATTTTTAGAATCTAAATTATCTGAAATTCAGACTCTGAATTCTCTAAAATTCAGACTCCAAATTCTCTGAAATCTAGACTCTGAATTATCTAAAATTTAGACTCTGAATTCCTCAGAATTTAGACTCTAAATTCCTCAGAATTCATACTCTGAATTAATCAGATTTTAGACTTCGAATTCCTCATAATTTAGACTCAGAATTCCTCAGAATTTAGACTCAAAATTCATTAGAATTTAGACTCCAAATTCTTTGAAAAACAGAATCTGAATATCCATGTTTCTATAATTCAATTGTTTATATGATTAGATTCTAAATTCTATTTTTTTTCTAGATTACAATTATTGAGTTTTGTTTAAGCTACTTTATTTTCCTTACATTTTATTGATTCTTAAGCATGATAATTATTCTCAATATTTTCCTATATAAAATGATGTCATACAATTTGTTTCTAACTAACTGTTAGTTGAGTGACACATGTACATGTCCCTTTGAGATTCATGGAAAAATATGACCGTTGGAGGAGGGATCTGACTATTGTGGTTTTTCCTATAAATAGGATCTCATTCGAACAAGATCATTATCCATCTATCGATTGATGATCCTAGAGATTACATGATATCAAGTGATTTCTAGAGAGAGAAATACTCTCATGCCTTGTGCATTTTATGAATATCTTTTTCAACCACAAATATCTTGTTTAGTTTTCTTCATGCGACTCTGATTGTTACTGAGTACAATCGAGGACTTCTGAGGATAGTAATATAGAGGTTCCTACTACCTTAAAGTTCAAGGGCTTGCAAGGATAGTAAGATAGACTCCAATATTCTTATCGAGGGCTTATCCTGGTGTGGGTAAGACATACATTCTTGAAAGTATAAATCAAGGGACCTTTATCCAAGGTTGTTGGATACCCTACTCTTTGGGTTAAAAGATTTCATACTTGTTTACTTGATTTTTGTTTCAAGTTTTTTTTACTGTATTTTGATAAGGAAAGAAAGTATAAATTTATTATACTTTCTTGAACTTTTACTTACTACAATAAATAAGATTCTATACACTTTAAGGTAGAATCAACTGTTCTTAAGTTTCTTTTCTGTATCGATTTTTTCAAACCCTAAGCAAGTTTGTTTCTTAGTTAAGAACAAAATAGGGTTCGTGGACTTATCTTGTTTAACTTTGTTAAACATTGTTTTTCCTTAAGGTTAAAAATGAAAGTTTTTTTAAACCTACAATTCACCCCCTCTTGTAATTGAGCATATATATATACTATTTCGATCCTACAATTGGTATCAGAGGAAGGTCTCTGAAATAATTATACTTACACATAAGTTTTTTTGCTCAAGTTTGTCCTGCTTAACTTTTCTTATTCAATTTTTTCTTAAATATTTTTATCTTTGTTTATAAACGTTTACTTTTAACAAGTTTTGTGGAAAATTATTTTCTTATAGAATGGCAGGTATAAATGTTGGCTACATTGATAATATAAATCCTACCATACAGCTAATTTTTTATGATAATGATTATGAGTAATGTAGAGATAGAATGAGGACTTTTTTCATTAAAACTAGAGTAGAAAAATTGTAATGCTCACTGGGGACTACAAAATTCCAGACAAGGAATTTAGAACCTTCACCAATCAAGAGAAACTAGAATATCACCTAAATTACAAGGTACAAAATACTTTGTTGTGTTCTATGACCAGGAATATATATAGTCAAATATCTTCTTGTGAAGTTTCCAACTGCATTTGGAAGAAAATTTAAGCGACACATTTTGGAACTTCTAAAGTGATAGAAACAAGAAGAGCTATGTTAAGAGTTGAATATCATGGATTCTTATTTCCTTATGGAGAACCTATTTTCAATGTACAAAAAAGATTTATAACCATTTTCAATAGTATTCAATCTATGGGAGAAAAAGGTCTTGGTAATGAATTTCTTGTGGATAAGATAATTGATATCATGCCTAATGAGTGGGAATCTAAAAGGAAATCTATTGATGAGAATATAAAAGTATCTAACATTACTCTTTATGAGTTATTTGGAACTCTTCTTCAGCATGAAATAAGAATGAAGAGAGATGGTGGTTTCAACAAAAATAAGAATGGTAATGGAAGTGTAGCTTTCAAAACTACATCAAAATCCAAGACTCTAGAAAGGGTAACTGGATCTAAAGCTAAGAAAGATATTGTTATAACAAAATCCAGTGACAGTGATCAATCTGATAATGAATAAGCCAATATTGCTCAAAGAATGAACAATATTGTGCGAAAGAAAGATTTTCAGTATAGATATAAGAAGAAAGATAGAAATGAAAAGAAATATTATGAAGTAACCTGTTATGAATGTAAAAGGGATGGATATATCAGACCTGATTTTCCCATGCTTAAGGGAAAAGACAGGAAGGAAAATAATTCTGAAATAAATAGAAATAAGTATTAAAAATATAGGGATAAAAAATTCCTAAAATCAAATGATACTTGGAGTGTCAGTGGTGGTGACTCTTCAGATGAATCCTCATAATTTGAATCTTCTAGTTATAAGAATATTGGTCTTATATCCAAAATACCCATTTAAAATCATTGTCTTATGGATAAGGTACACAATGCTGAATCCTTAACCAATATAAATTTTAATACTAATTTTCCTAATAAAGAATATTATGAATATTCTTCATCATAAGATAATACCTTACCTTGATTTGAAGAAGTTTCTATATTTTCAAAACTACTTGAGAATGGAAATTTTAAGATAAAAAATAATTTAGAGAGAAAATTCTAGAATTTATGTTTTAACTAAATAAGTATAAGATCTTTCTAAAGATCTTGATCAGAAAACTTTTGAATTTGAAAGTGTTTCTAAAAACCTTAATGAAGTTAATTCTGATAAGGATAAAATTTCTAAGGATCTTGAAAATGTTATTTCTAATAAAAATATTTTAGAGAATAACCCAAGTTCTAAAACTAATGACTTTGAGGATACGAATTTAGCCATTAGACTAAAATCCAAATTTTTTTCCTTAAAGAAACTTTTGTCAAATTTTACTTTAGGAAAGAAAGAATTTGATAAAATGTATTCTCAAATTCATCCTCTAAGTAATAGTTTAGGAATTGGTTATACTCACTCAAAACTAGTTTTTAGTGACAATTATTTTATCCCCCAAAGTGATACTTTTTACACTAAGTGTCAATGTGGTGGAAATTGGGAAAGAAATTATTCTTTAAATAAAACCCAATCCTTAGGTTTATATAAATCCTATTTTTCTAAGAAAACAGGGATTCCTAATATTATACTTTCTGAAATTTCCAGATCCAAGAAAGTTTGGATTCCGAAATTCTAACTCTTTTGTTTTTTGGAAAATAAAGAAAGTACCAACAACAATACATGGTACATGGATAGTGTATGTTACCGACATATGACTGGTAACAAAAACTTCTTTGAAAAGATTATCAAGACAAAAGGAGGAAAAGTAACTTTTAAAGATAATGCTCGGGGAGAAATCATTGGTATAGGTAACATCGTTCTTCTTAGAAAAACTTTGATTTCAAATGTTTTATTTGTTAAAGGTATTAAGCACAAACTCATCAGCATAATCCAATTATATGATGAAGGATAAATTTTGAATTTTAGGAATGATAAATGCTTATTACACAATTCAAATGAAGATTTTATTCTTTCTTCCCATAGGCATGAGAATATTTATACACTAAACTTAGAAGACCTTAGGAACCAAGATCTACCTTGCCTCAGTGCAATGAAATATCAATCTTGGTTATGGAATAGAAGACTAGGACACTATAACCTTAGGAACCTATGAAAAATCTCTAAGAAAAGACTTGTTAAGGATCTACCAAATCTTAGATTTGATTCTTCAAAAGTTTGTGATCTTTTTCAATATGGAAAGTAACATAAGTCAAGATTTAAATCAACTGGTGAAGTCTCAACTTCTGATGCATTATAGCTAGTGCATATGGATCTTTTTGGTCCAACAAAAACTGGAAGTATTGGAGGAAAATACTATATATTTGTTCTAGTTGATTATTACACTAGATTTACATGGTTCTATTTTCTTGCAAAGAAATATGAAGCCTTTTATTATTTTAAAACTTTTAGAGACCAAGTTAAAAATGAGAAAAACCTTCCATTGATAAATATTCATAGTTATCATGAGGGATAATTTTAAAACTTAGATTTTGAAACTTTTTGTAGTAAGAACGACATTACTCATAACTTATTAGATCCAAGAACTCGTCAGCAGAATGGTGTTGTTGAAAGAATAAATAGAATTATTCAAGAAATAACTAGAACCATGCTAAGTGAATATTCTATTTCTAAAAACTTTTGAGATGAAGTTTTTAGTACTGATTTTTATACTATAAATCGAGTTTTAATGAAACCTTTTCTTAACAAAACACCATAAGAATTGTGGACTATTCAAAAACCTAGACTTTCTTACTTCAAAATATATGGATGAAAAGTATTCATCCTGAATACTAAAGATAACTTACATAAATACACACCCAAATCTGATGAATGAATTTTATTAGACTATTACACTACTTTTAAGGCTTAGAGTTTTTAACAAAAATAATTGTACTGTTGAAGAAACAGTGCATGTTAAATTTGATGAAACTAATCGTTTTGTTTTTAAACAACCCCAACCTACATCCTCAGATGTGTTTTTTAAAAATCTGATTATCAACCTTTGATAGAAAATTCTTCTAATAAGGAAAATACTAAAAAAAAAATTCTAAATTATTTACCCAAAAATATTTTCTACCATATATTGATGAAAAAGTCTTAAAAATCCCACATCAGTTGTTTATTAAGAATCATCCCAGTGATAGTATCATTGGTGATGTAAATCAACCTGTAAGGACTAGAAGTTATTTAAGAAATGAAGTAGAACATCTATAATTTCTTTCCCAATTAGAAAAAAAATCACTGATGATGCTTTAAGTGATGATGATTGGATTAAATCTATGCAATATGAGATAAATGAATTTTAAAGGAATAAATTCTATACTTTGGTTGAAAGACCTAAGGAAACTTTTCTAATTGGATTAAAGTGGGTCTTCAGAAATAAATGTGATGAAAATGGAATCATAGTAAGAAATAAAGCTAGATTAGTTGCTAAAGGATATAATCAACAATAAGGAATAGACTATGAAGAAACCTATGCTTTAGTATCTAGACTTGATTCTATTTTCATTTTAGTCACCTTTGCAGCATTCTTTAATTTCAAAATTTTTCCAATGGATGTGAAGTGTGCTTTCCTTAATGGATATGTTCAAGAGGAAGTTTATGTTGAACAAAATCCTGTATTTGAAGACAAAAAACATCCTAAACAAGTTTTCAAACTTACCAAAGCTTTATATGGACTTAAACAAGCCCCTAGAGTCTGGTATGATAGAATTCTAGGATTTTTGTTACAAAACAATTATGTTAAGGAAACTGCGGATACAACGCTTTTTATAAAGAAAGATAAGATTTTTTTGATTGTTCAAATACATGTTGATGACATTATATTTATATCAACTCATCAATCTTTAACTTATTTTTTTCAAATATCATGAAATCTGAGTTTGAAATGAGTATGATGGGTGAGTTAACATTTTTCCTTGGTTTTCAAATTTCTCAAAAAATAGAAGGAACTTATATATATTAACATAAATATATTAAATATATTCTTAATAAGTATGGATATGACAACACTAAAATTATAAGAACTCCAATTGGTACCTCAAATACACTTGATCTTGATGAAGCTAGGAAACCAGTAAATCAAACATCTTTCTGAGGTATGATAAGAAGTTTATTATACATAATAGCTAGTCATCCAGAATTAATGTTTTCAGTATGCTTATGTTCAAGATATCAATCTAATCCAAAGTAATATCATTTAAAAGTAGTGAAAATATTTTTTCATTATTTAAAGGGAACCATGGATTTAGGACTTTTCTATTCTTCTGGAGATGATTTTGTTTTAAAAAGTTTTTCAGAAGCTGATTTTGGTGGATGTAGAATGGATAGAATAAGTACATCTAGAACTTTTAATTTCTTAGGAGATTCATTGGTCTCTTGGTCATACATGAAGCAAAACTTAGTATCACTTTCCACTGCTGAAGCTGAATATGTAGCAGCTGGAAGTTATTGTGCTCAAGTGTTGAGGATGCAACACATACTCACAAACTATGGCATGAGTTTTATCAAAACATAGATATTATGTGATAACACAAGTTCCATTTCCCTAAGAAAAAACCCTACATATCACTCTCATGCAGAACACATAGATATTAGGCATCACTTTCTTAGGGATCACACACTTAAAGGAGATATCATTCTTCAATTTATCGGAATTCAAGATCAACTTGCTGATGTTTTTACAAAATCTTTACCCTCTGATAGATTTTAATACATTAAAAAAAGTTAGGAATGATAATCATAAGGTAATATTCCATATTAATTTTTTTTGAAACCTATATCGTTACATTAAGAAACTCCTTTTCATAGGGGGAGTACATTTCTTTATTGTATCCCAAATTTTTTCTTTCTTAATCAAATTTTTCAGAACCCAAATTTTTTCTTTCTTAATCAATTTTTTAGGAACCCAAATATTTTCATTCTTAATAAAATTTTTCAGAAACCAAAAAGTTATTTCTTAATAATTTTTTTTAGAATCCAATTTTTTTTAAAATCTAGGTTTTTAACCTTATAAATACTAAAAATTCTTTCTAAGAAATCCAAAAGGTATGTTTCCTTACTTAAATCTTCATAATTTTTTTACTTATTGGTATTTTTATATTGTTTTAAGAAAACTCTATCAGATTAACTTTCCTTAAATCCGATTTTTCCTTAAAACCTCAAAAGATCAGAATCTACCAAATCCTTATTTGACATTCATCTCAACCATGAGACCAGATCATGCTTATTTCAACCATTGGATCAAATAGGGAATTCAAACCATCACCTTGAATCCTATATAAAGGCCTCCCTATTTCTTGTCCCACATCAGTTTTTCAAGTATTTGTGTGCTGAATCTCTACTCCTCTTCAAATAGGTCATTTAGGTTTCCAATTTTGCTTACATTCCAGATGTCGCTTGAACCTTCCTTGCAGAATCAGATGTCTTCAAACAAGGAAATCAAGGATTGGAAAATCTACAGGGAACGGTTGGTTGACCCAAATTTATTTTCTATGTATAATTCATTGATTACAAAGAATATCAAGGTGAATAGATGGGATATTTTTTGTGTTTCCATGCCGAAGAGTCAGGATTTGATTTATCCTGATATTCTTATAGAGTTTTATGATACAATCAGTTTTTATGAAAAAGGGGGAAGGAAAAAGTTTTTGTTTAATAGATATGGGAAAAACTATTCTCTATCTTTCAATATGGTAGCAAATATTCTTGGAATTCATTATATATGTGAGATAATCTTTTGCTCTCAGAAGTTTCCCAACAAGTCAAAAAGATTTGAAAAGGAAAAGGAAATTGAGTGCCTTGGACTCAAGGGAATAAAATCACCAAAGATCAATCATATTTCAGTGAAATTCATGATGTTATCCTTGTAGGTACAAGGTTTTCTTATTCCAAGAAAGGGAGATAAAGAATCCTTAAATAAAAGTGATATATTTATATTGGACTTTTTGGTTAACCTTAGAAAGGTAAACCTGGTGAAGTACATCCTTCTAAAATCACCAACATTAAGAATGGAACTCTCAAGTCTCAGATAATCATGTATCTGGTGATCTTGATGAAGACTACAATACTTTATTTATAATATTTTAAAATTCCTTTTAGTTCTAAACCCAGAACCTTCAATATAATTTTGCTAAGTGATGGCACTTTAAGGAGAATGAAAGTCGGATTTAGTGATAAATCAAGAGAATTTTATGATATTTATGAAAGTGAATTTAAAGATTTAGTCAAGAAATGGGAAGTAGAGGAAACTTACAAGAAATCCCAGAAGAAGAGAAAAGATAAGGAACCAGAAACCAAAGAAAAATCTACAGTTCCAGAAACTTAGTCAGCTCTACCAAAGATGAAAAAGAAAAAAACATTCTCTGATGAAGTGGTAGCAAATTCAAGGGAGCAGAAGAAGAATAAGGAGGGAGATCCTAGATTTGGGTTAGATCCTACTGAGGAAAAGGCCATGAAAATCCAAAATATTGAAGAACTTGAAAGGAAATAAAAGGAGAAGAAGTTGAAGAAGAAAATGAAAAAAGCTGAAATTGTCCAAGACTTACTCAAAGATACAGAGAAGGCCTCTGAACAGATTTTGGTACCATAATACTTCCTCTAAGAAATAGTTCCTTTAGAAACTCCTGGAAAAAAAATATCAATTATGGAAACTATTGCAGAAGAATAAATAATTCAAGAATTTGAAGAAGAAGAAAAACAAGAAGAGGAAGAAGGTGAAATTGATGATGTTATTAGGAAAGTATAAGAATACCATGATAAGGAAAGTACTTCAGACAAGATTTCAATCCTAACTTCCCAGGTTGAGTCAACCAAAAATGTTTCTCAAGGGAAAGAGGATGATGGATAGGAAGAGGTTGGAAAACCTACTAATTATGAGAGTAGCAACCATGATTTAATCCAAAATAATGATGTTAAAGAAGATGCTAAGAAATAAGAGGTTGATTAAGATAAGATATAACAACTCTCTAATAGTTTGCATGAGTCTCCAAGGGTTGAGAAGATTATTTCTAAAGTTGATAAAGGAAAATAGGTGGTTGTTGATACACCTAAAAAGGTTTTGATTGTAAAATCCAAGAAGGATGTTGGTGGATCATCCAAGAGAAAAGCTGAAGAGCTAGAAAAGTATCCTCTCCTGCAAGGGAATTAGATTCTGAATCTTCATCTTCGATGGGTCAGGATTTTATTGTTCAGTCTTTAAAGAAGTTAGTGAACACAATACCTTTGCTTCCCAGTATTGATTCAAGATGTTAGTTTTTTCAACATTCTTTCAACCAGAAGTTAGATTTGATAAGCATGCCCATGGAAAATTTTATCAAGTTTGAGGAAGATTTAAAAATTTCCATATTGGTTATGATGATCATAGGATATCATGTAAGCAAATAACAAAATGTTATAAAAGAATTATTGAAGACATGAGAATCTTTGATGAATTCCAAGATTTAGTAAAAGATTCTTTTGATAATTCAGATGATAGAATCAAAAACCTTTCAATAAGTTTTTTAGAAAGTAGCCCAGAAGAAAGAGGATAATGATATGAATGGTAAGTAAAATTTAGTTGCCTTAAATTTAAAGAGAGAAAGGGAGCTCATGGAATAGCTAGAAAAAAAGTTCAGTCAGAAAGAAGAGGTAGTAAAGTCTTAGGCAGAAAATATGAAGTCTCAAGAAGAAAATATCAAGGATCTAGAAAAGAATAATCAGGATTAGAATCAGTTTCTCAAGAGGTTTGAGGACAATCAAAAAGATTTCAAGAATTTAAAAGCTACCCTGAGAAAGCTCATGCTGAAAGAAAAGAAGTATGAATGATTTTTTTCTGTCAATCTGATCTTTTTTTTATATTTTTACCCTGTAATGATTTTTCCCATCATAATGAAAAATTTTCTATCCTTCAATTGTTTTGACTTATATATCATTAAAATTTCAGGTACAATTTTTCCCTATCCATTACTTTTTGAAAATCACAAAGTGGGAGAAAATAATGACTAAAAGAATACTAAGTATAAATAATAGAATTCCTTAAGTAAAGGGGAGATTAAGTAAGAAGGATTCTTCTTAAAGAATATTTTCTTAAGCAAGAAAAAAGTCACTTCTCTAAGAAATAAAAGAATACGATCCTTAGGGATTTTAAAACCTAAGGGGGAGTTAGTTGTATTTATCATGGTTCATAAGTAAAAGGAGATAAGTTTTTATTTTATAGTTCAAAAAGAAAAATATTTATTCCTTATATTCTTTTTTGAAAGTTTTTTTGTGATTTCCAAAAAGGGGGATATTGTTGTTTCAATAGGGTTTCATTATGAATTTTCCATTCCTCTATGTTTTTGAAAATCACAAAAAAAATTTATTAATAAAAATTATCTTTCTTTAAGAATTATTTTCTTAAGGAAAGTTTTCTTTCTCTAAGAAAAGTTTTATCCTTACTTTTTTTTCCAATGACTTATTTAATTTCTTCTCAAAACCAAGTCTAACTATTTTTTACTCAGTCAAAAATTAGGGTCCTTATCTAAAACCTTGTAATCTTGTATATTGAGTATTTATGTTTTTAGAAATAAAATTATCAGAAATTTAGAATTTGTATTTTCTAAAATTAAAAATCTAAATTCTCTGAAATCCAGAATCCGAATTCTATGAAATTCAGACTCTGAATTCCTCAGAATTTAGACTCCTAATTCATTAGAATTCAGACTCCAAATTATTTGAAAAATAGAATCCAAATATCAATGTTTCTAGAATTCAATTTTTTTATATGATTAGATTCCGAATTCTATTTTTCCCCTAGATTCCGATTATTAAGTTTTGGTTAAGATACTTTATTTTCCTTATATTTTATTGATTCTTAAGCATGATAATGCTTCCCAGTATTTTACTATATAAATTTATGTTATAAAATTTGTTTCTAACTAACATTTTGTTGAGTGAAATGTGTACAGGTCCCTCCGAGATTCATGGAAAAATATGTCTGTTAGAGGAGGGATCCGACCATTGAAGTTTTTCCAATAAATAAAAGCTCATTCGAACGAGCTCAATATCCATCTATCGATTGATGATCCTAGAGATTACATGCTGAGAAATTATTTCTAGAGAGAGAAATACTCTCATGCCTTGTGTGTTTTATGAATATCTTGTTCAGCCATGAACATATTGTTAAGTTTACTTCGTGTGACTCCGATTATTGCTGAGTAAAATCAAGGACTTCTGGGGATAGGAAGACATAGGTGCCAACTACCTTAAAGTTCAAGGGCTTGCAGGTATAAAAAGACAAACTCCAATATTCTTATCGAGGTCTTATCCTGGTCTGGGTAAGATAGAATTTCTTGAAAGTATAAATAAAGGGACCTTTATCCAAGGTTGTTAGATACCCCACTCTTTGGGTTAAAAGATTTCCTATGTGTTTACTTGATTATTGTTTCAAGTTTTATTTCTACTGTATTTTAATAAATAAAGAAAGTATAACTTTATTATACTTTCTTGCACTTTTACTTACTCTGATAAATAAGATTCTATACGCTTTAAGGTAGAATCAACTCTTCTTGAGTTTATTTTCCAGATCTTTTTTTCCGGACCCTAATCAAGTTTGTTTCTTAGTTAAGAATAAAAGAGGGTTTTTGAATTTACCTTGTTTAAATTTTTTAAACATTGTTTTACTTAAGGTTAAAAATTAAAGTTTTTTTAAACCTAAAATTCACCCTCCTCTTGTAATTGAGAATCTACATATGCTATTTTGATCCTACACTACCTTCACCTGCTAACTGGTGGAACATCGAGTAATAAAACCAGCTATCTCCCTTTTCATCCTCGACTACCAATACTAGAGATGTAGATCACAATATATCTTTGTAATCCCAGGGTGTACCACCCAAGAAGAAGAATGAGACTCTCACATCAATTCCTCTTAGATTCCTGTAGGAACCTAGATGCATCCATGGATGTGCATGACCTCATCCTCATCAATGTTCCATCCTAGTGGTAGATCCTCACCTAAAACAATCTCCCTTAGGACCAGGATCTTAGGATCCGATAACTACATCATATTCACTCTCTCCATAAGTGAATTTGTCACTTATAAAGCTGTAAATATTTTATGTACATGATTCTATTGGACATCTAAGTGAATCTTATAAAATATGTCCATCATCTTTCACCCACCACTTACCTCCTGAAATTCTTGTGTCTAAGTCCTTTAGCTCAGAGAATCTGCTATAGTATTTCCTTTCCCAAGAATATATGCAAGATCATAATAAAAGGGTTGCAAGTATTAAACCCACATTATTTTCCTATGGTTCAAATCAAATTACATGAAAATATACTTATGGATTTTGTGGTCTGTATGCACCACAAAACTCTCCCCCAATAGGTAATTCCTACAACAACACAAGGTGTGAACTACAGTTTCCAACTTGAGATTATGCGTTAGGTAATTCCACTCATGCGGCCTAAGCTATCGTGAACTGTATGAAACAAATTGATATTCCTACATCATAATTTCTCCCAGATAGATACTTGATTATTTACAATAGATTGTATGGATTCTATCTAGCTCTAGTAGAATCAAGATTGATGTAGACATCAGTCTCCCTTTTAGCTCCTAAAAGGCTATCTTACAAGATTTTGAACATATCAAATTTATAACCTTCTTAGTCAAATACACAGGAGGTGATTATAGGTGTGAAAAGTTTTGTATAAAGTGCCTGCAATATCCAAATATCCCCAAGAAACTATGTATGTAAAAAAAAATCTTGGGATACTCTCAAGCAACTACAATTCTCACTTTATCTAGGTCAGTCAATAATCCTTCCTTGGAGATAATATGACCCAGGAAGATCACTTTATTGATCTAAAAGTGGAATTTAGTGATATTAGCATATAGATGGTACTATCTTAGTGTATTCAAAATGAAATCAAGATGTTTGGCATGGTCATATCAAGTACAAAAATACACTAAGACATCATTTATGGAGAATACTATAAAAGAAATCAGATATAGGTGAAAGGTTGATTCATCAAAGCCATGAAAACAATCAGCATGTTCGTGAGACCAAATGACATAACCAGATACTCATAAAGACCATATCTACTATGGAATGTTGTATGTGGTATCTTTGAAGGTGTAACATGTACTTGATGATAGAATGACCTCATATCAATCTTTAAGTAAACATGAGCTCCTTGATGCTGATCAAATAGGTTATATATACAAGGAAAATGATATAGGTTATTCATAGTAAACTGATTCAACTTATGATAATCCAAAAAAATCCCAATGTTTCAATACTCCTTTTTGGGAAAAAGGACTAGATAACCTCATAGAAAAGTACTGGTCTATATAAAACCCTTATATTCTAATTTAGTTAACTATCTTCTGATCTCATGCAACTCAGTAGTGGCCATCCTATAAGGAGGAATGGACATTGGTGAAACTCTTGGAACTAGCTCAATAGAGAAATCTACCTCTTTATTAGATGGTAAAACATAAAAGTCATCAAGGAATAAATCCCTAAAATGATCTACTATAGAAGGGAATTCAGTCTGATGTATTCCTTGATCATCCATATAATGGTTAGAAATATGTGTTATCACTCCACTCAACCCATGATGATCTGGTCCAACTCTACCTACTTGGACATCCCATTCACCCTTGTGAATATAAGTATCACCCTATGGTGGTGTAAAAGATACTATCTAGTGATAGAAATCCATGTAGGTATGATAAGGAACCAACCCTTACATCCCAAGGATGGCATCAAAGCTCATCATATCAAGGATAAGAAGTTACATAAAAATTGACAACCGCCTATCTCAACAGGGAACTCCTTAAATTGGAATACACTCTCTGAATATATACCCAAAGGAGTGTCAAGGTTCATCACCCCATAGAAATAATATATTTCAGGAATGATTCTTCCCATTATAGTCATGCAAATAAAATAATTAAAATCCCATGTTTTAAATAAAATGAATACCAAGGTAGATGCTACTAAAATAATACCTCGAATTGTAGAAGGCCTGAGACTATTCTCCCTAGAAACATACTACACTACATAATATTGGAATATTATAAAGTCCTCTAATACACTATTATTTCCTTGAGAAGGAACAATCTTCTTACTCTGCGCAATTGGTGTCTGCCTCCCCCAACCATGACCACCTCCTCGACCTAACTGGCCGACAACACTCCAGCTCCCTACCTAATGTAGAGCTATTGATCCCACTCAAGGGCCTAGAGTCAATGTCGATCCTCTCTCAATGAACATTAGAGGGAATATTCTATAAAAACACTATAAATGACCCATCCCTCAATATGATATACACTAAACTAGGTCCCTCTAACACTTAGGTTTCATGTGCCCCTACTTCCCACACCAATGACATACCAAAAAAATTATAGTACATGAACTCTCACTAGTACTTCCCTCACAAGAGGTATCTAAGCAACACATACTAACACCAAATTCTACAATAGTTAGTTGAGAATCTGGTCCACTCCGATTCGAACCTTCAGCTTCCCTAAGTTTATGTTCAGTAATAGGAGTCTGGTTTACTATAATAGACACAATATTCAACAAGAAAACTTTCACTTGAGAATGAATAGGATGCCTGAAACCATCATCAAAATGTCACACTTTCACTAGATCATCAATAATATAGATATGTTCAAAGTAATAAATCTTTATAAAATGAGTTGAGTAATCCATAACAGACATATAACCTTGCTATAGATTCATAAACTCCCTGGAACGATCATCCCTCAAGGTCTTAGGGAAAAATTATTCATAGAATAATATCTAAAAAACTATCCCATTCCATATCCTAATAATGTTCTGACTAGGTGATAACATCCCACCATCACTTAGAATAATCTCAAATCATATACACAACGATATCCACTCTCCCCTCAGGAAGTGTCTCAAGGTGATTGGAGATAGTCAACATGGCCTCTATCCATGAATCTGTATCATGGGGGATACCACCCCTATCAAAGTAAGGGGATGTGGGTACTGAATATTTTGTGTCAACTAATACATATAAGAGGTAGGTCACAGAGCTCCCTATATAGTCTTCATAAGCTGCACAAATTCCCATTGAAACTAGGCATCATCGCTCACATCAGGGATAGGATGAGGTTACATAGGTGGAACAACTGGAGGCAACACTGGTGGCTCAGGTCCCACCACCTTTGGATCATTGTTTTCACCACCCCTTTATTGCATGAATCAAGGATATTGGAGTGGAATATCTTTATAAATTCCAAGAACACACCTCAGATAGTATTTAATAATGATAACACTACAAATACAAGATTACGATAGGTACAAGACATCCTATATAATATTTTCCCCCTCTTCCTACTTCTAAAGCTAGGTATGGGTGATAAGAATAATAATAAAGAACATAAGTGACACTGTCTACTATCCAATACTAATATTGGGTTTGGATCAAGATCTAAATTTCATTTTAAGGGTCCCAATTTATAGACCATCAATTAAAAGTTATAGATAAAAACACCCTTTTAGTTAAAATTGGAAACCCAATTTAACCGTGATTATATTATAATTTAATATTTATCAATTTCTCCATTTATATAATAGACCAGTTAAATAAATTACTATTCTCAATTTATACAAGTACATGGTTTATAAATTGTAATTGGTAGTTCATTTTAATATATCCAAACCTTTACATTAAACAATATAACATAATAAGTAGTGTATGATGATTTGAATAAGTGAATAATAATTCCAAATCTATAGAGGTACATGAACTCTTTAGATTAAAAATTAATTTCATGTATTAAAAATTAACTAACGTTTCAGTTTATGTAACCTCAGTTACATAACCCAAACATGTGATAATCAGTTAGTTAAGGTGACATTATAAACCTATATAGGAAAACACTATTTAGGTTGATTCTAACAGTTTAATAACCAATAATTCAATCCCTTTTTTCTTGAAAATATATTAGTTTCATAAAAAATATATTACTCAAGGTACATACAACAAGTATCATGTAGTCAGGAAATGAATCCTACATGGAATGTCATAATACATGACATATTAATCCTATAAGGTTCCTAAAATGATGCATGATCAATGATTCCTTGCCATAATTGACTAAGAATAAAATGTAACCCAACACCATAATAATAATGGCATCACATATCTTGTTCATCACCCAAAGGTGGAATCAAAACAAATTTAAGAGGCATAAACTAGAACATCAAGTCCCATCCCATGTAATTTTTCCCCATACGTGGGTTAGCTACTCCCAAGAATAGGATCATTTAAAAATTCTAACACATCCTAGTCTCCTTTCTACCATCCCAAAATAGTAAGGTAAGGAAAATAATACTCTAATTCCAATTTTTAATATCCTGGACCCAGTTCACTCCGAAGTAACCGACCCCGATCGGTCACATGGACTCAAGCGCGCCTCCCCATATACTAAATGCTTCTGACTAGCAGCAAGGTTCCAAGGTGTTAAATTGGGAAGACTATAACCTCATGATCATAGTAACACAATGGTATAATAAATGGATAAATACAGAGTCATAATAAATGAAAACTTGAACAAGAGAAGATAAATCATTCAAACCATATTAATAAATAAAGAAAAAGTGCCACCATATAAAAAATGATGTAATGTCATGTCTCTAAACAAAAAGTAATAGGAAAACATGGTATTAGGAACTCATATAAAAAATTATATCAAAAGAACCAAAAATACCAAAATGAACATCTCTAGATATTATCACGAGCCAAAGCTCGGTCCTATGCTCCCCCAATCCAATGCTATAATCATCAAACATCTACAACTAGGTGCTTTCCCCTATACCTACCTACATCCATGAATTCTATTCAGATACCAATTAGTATCCCAAATAGGGTGTGAGGTATACTCAGTAGGCCACCACCAATAATGTCTATGAAAAATACAGTATATGAATATAAATTGTACCATGTGTAGGTATAACAAGTAAGATGTAATAAAAATAGTATATAACAAATGAGTAGTAATATATATATATATATATATATATATATATAGTGACAAAAAAGGTATTACTGGCTCATAACACACCACATTTAATTAAAGGATCATACTTACATGGATCAAGTGCCAAGGTAATAACCAAGATGAACTATGTCTAGAGATATAAATGTATATGAAGATTATAGGTTCTATACCCTGAATCCCCCTCATCAGTGCCATACCATAAATAATCACATCTAGAGGTCACATGTGACGTACCTTAATACCATAGTTGGTTCGATACCATATGTAATCAGAATTAGGGGTTGTAGGTGCCATACATTGATCCATTAATTAGTTCCATACCATAAGTAATAATATTTAGGGGCTGTAGGTTCCATACCATAAATAATCACATCTAGGGGTCATAGGTGACATACCTTAATCCCATAGTTGGTTCCATACCATAAGTAATCTTAATTAGGGGTTTCAGGTTCCATACATTGATCCATTAATCAGTTCCATATCATAAGTAATCATATTTAGGGGTTGCAGGTTCCATACATCGATCCCCTAATATGTACCATACCATAAGTAATCATATATAGGAGTCAAAAGTTCCATACCTTGATCCCCTAGTTGGTGCCATACCATAATGAAAAAGTTTACATACCTTCATTGTAAGTCGGTGCCACACCATGATACAATGGGTTCCATACCTTCATAAGAAGTTAGTGCCATACCATGATGTAAAAAATCAAGCAAGTATATAAAAATACATGGGTTATGTTAGTGTCTATACCCAATTAAAATAATCAACATAAAAAGGCACAATCTAATAGAATATCCATACCATTCCATATTTTCATTTATTTCAACCATTTACTATTTTTAATACATTTAACATCATAGAAAAGAAGGCATGAATATATCCAATTAACCCATTTAATTTGAAGTAGGCTCCCACTAATATATGTAGAGATCATGCACCCAAATGGGTGGTTTAACACAGGGAAAATAAAATAACAGACCTCATAGGTAGATCAGGCTGATGTTGACAACCTCCAACCAAGTCTAAGTGCTACAAGGGAATCATGATTTAGTTGAAACAATTAATTTAAATCTTATCATTTAATTTAAGAGCAACATTGAGAAGGTACAACATTAGGAACAATGGAGGTTGCTTAATAAATAAAAAAACCTTAGGGAAAAGGTATTGACCACCTACCTTAATACTATGGTAGAAAAATCATCCTGTATCGACCCTTAGTTCGACCTAAATTAGAAGAAAAATAAAGAATAGTTGAACAACTTAAAAAAAGGGCATATGATGTAACGACCCGAATCCGGAGCCCCTCCACTGGTGCCCTGTACCCAGTTCGACACATGACCTCAAGCACGTTTCCCCAAATACCAGAGGCTTTCGACTAGCAGTGAGGGACTTGGTGAGTCGGTGGGGAAACTATGCCCTCATTCGGTAAAGTATACAGTGGAAGAACAACCAGTCACAATAACATAAACAATAAACATCATACAACAATTGAACTGAATAGTGGAAGCAATGTATAATAATAATAATGATGCAACATGGTACATATGTCTATGTAAAGCAGTAAACAAACCAACTTGCTAAATTACAACTAAAAAACAAAGTGCAAAAGAAAACAAAGTAAACTCCTTAGCATCGCAAGCCACAGCTCGGTCCCATACTCTCTAACTCTAGTGCAATCAAGAACCTGAAGTAGAAGGGCGCTTGCCCTTATCTATACTTGCAGCAACATAGTCTGCTTGGGCCCAAAAGCATGGCCCAAACAGGGTGTGAGATACAATCCCAGTAGGCAATGACCCAAAGATATATGCCTAACATTAAATGAATACAAGGCAAGTTAAAGTGCAGGAAGCAGTAAACAGAAAAGCACACAGTAGCTACAATCCGCAATTATAGCATATAAGGTGCACAAGTAACAACAACAACAAGAAGAAAATAGGTAACCCTCTAGGTAGCTCTCATAGCATAACCCCTATGGTTCAACCTACAAGTACTAGAAACCCTCTAGGAGGCACACACAGTCTCACCCCTCTGGTTCAGCTAAGAACATACTCTCTGAGGAAACACTCACCGTCAATTCCCCCTATACTCTCATATCGTGCTAAAGGCTCTCTGGGGAAGCACTCAACGTCTCATTCCCCTTGTGGCTCGTGTCAAGGAAATACAAACTCTTTGAGAAAGCACTCATCGTCAATTCCCCCTGTGGTCTCGCTTCGTATTAAAAGACACTCTGGAGAAGACCTTACGTCTATTATCCCTGTGGTCTACTACACTAGGTTCTCACAGTCCTGTGTGAAACTAACATACTCAGCACACATATAATGTCCAAGTAAACCTCAAGAACTACTTGGCTATCAATCTAAGGCTCAACAGCATAATGAGCAATAGTTCCACTATCCTACAACTAGGCATGGCAACCGACAAAACGAAAAACAAGAAAAACAAGCATGGAAAACATCCATAGTACAGTAAAAACTACCATATACATAGGAAAATACATCTACTCAATCAATCAAGAAAAGCAGGAAATATAATAAGGGAAAAACAGGAGAACGTACAATTCCCGTTCAAGGGAATTGGCGCAATTGCACAAATACTCAAAGACTTTCTACAGAAAGACACAAACCACCTAACTTGATGCTAGGGGATCGATATACTTGAACCAAGATGACTGATTATCTATAGAACATCATAGATATGAGAAAACACACAAAATGTTCAACCTTAGATAACTTGAGAAGGAGGAAGAATTGGAAAACAAGGATCAAACAGAAGGTATAACTCACCGCTGCGCTTCCAATGCAATTGACCGTGCTCGAATTGGAGAACAGATAGAGAGGCGGGGGCTTGGGGAAGATCTGGCTGTATGGGTTGTTCTCAGATGAAGAACCTGGAGAAGGGGTGTGTTCTATCCGTCAGGCGTGACCCCGATGCATTTAGTGAAAAAAAAGAAAAGTACACGACGTGTACTTTTAGATTACATGGCGTGTACTAGGTTTTTCCGTACTCCACCAAAATCGGCCTCCACGTCACCCCTACACACCGTGTGTGTGACCCGGGCACGGCCAGCACACGGTTTCGATCTGGAGAAGAGTACACGGCGTATACTCAGGAAGTACATAGTGTGTACTTCAAAATTTTCCAGAAGCTCCATTTTTCTTAAAAACTCCAGAAAAAGGAAAGGCATACCTGAAATGAAGATTTGGGTTCTTAAAAACTTCCCCCCTTAAAGAAATTTGTCCCCGAATTTCCCTAGCGAGGCGTAGAAGAAGAAACCCCGAACAGCTCTGGCCACTGAGATCGTACATCGGCCTCCCTCTCCCAGGTCTCGTCCTATACTCGCCCATGCTTCTATAGCACCTGTACAAGAGGGATATACAGCCCACGGAGAACCTTTGTACTATGATCGACAATACAGATGGGATGATCCTCAAATGATGCATCCGCTTCGAGCTCAACTTCCTCAGGCTGAAAGACATGAGACGAGTCTGAAAAGTAACGTTAGAGCTGAGAGATGTGGAAGACGTCGTGCATGGCCTGGTACCTCTGGGGTAGTTGCAACCGATAGGCGACCAGCCCAACTCACTCCAAAACCTCAAACGACCCGACGTACCACAGTAAAAGCTTACCCTACCTCCAAATCCCCTTGTGTCCCAACCTCAGTGCGACACATAGAAAAACCTGATCCCTGACCTCGAACTCCAGAGGTCATCTCCGCTAATCAGCATAAGACTTCTGCCGAGACTGTGATGTAGCCATCCTCTTCCGAATCAACTCTATCCGCTCCAAAGTATCTTGAACAAGACGAGGCCCTAGTAAAGCTGCCTCTCCTGCCTCCAACCAGCATAAGGGTGATCGGCCTGACCTACCGTACAGAGCCTCATATGGTGCCATCTGAATATTCTTCTGGAAACTGTTGTTGTAGGAAAACTCCAAAAGAGGTATATGCTTCTCCCAAGAACCGCCAAAGTCCAGGATGCAAGCTCTGAGCATATCCTCTAGCACCTAGATTGTGCGCTCGGACTGGCCATCAGTTTGGGGATGGTATGCCATACTCAAAAGTACATGTGTACCCAAGGCCTTATGAAGTCTCTTCCAGAAATGAGAGGTAAAACGTGCATCCCTGTCTAAAACAATGGAGTGTGGAACTCCATGTAAACGTACAATCTTCTGGATGTAAAACCATCCCAGATCATCAACACTGAAGGTCTCCTTGATCGGTAAGAAGTGAGAAACCTTTGTGAGCCTATCAACGACAAACCAAAAAACATTGTTCCCCTAGGCGACCTCGGCAACTCAGTTACGAAGTCCATTGCAACATCGTTCCACTTCCAGTCCGGAATTGGTAATTACTGTAAAAGGCCTGCTAGTCGCTGGTGCTCTGCCTTCACCTGCTGAAAAGTAGAACACCGTAGGACGAAACCAACAACATCTTTCTTCATACTTGGCCACCAGTACTGGCAATGAAGATCCTGATACATCTTGGTGAGGCCAAGATGAACTTTTCAAACTGAGGAATGAAAATCCCGCATTAGCTCCTCGCATATGTCTGCTAGAACCCATACACGTCCTTGAAAACACAAGATCTCATCCTCACCCACTGTCCATCCAGGAAGAGGGTCCTCTCTTGACACGCTCTCCCGCATGACTAAGCCTTCGGAGTCTGATAGCTGTCTCATTCGTACCCGATCAAGTAGTGTAGAGGTAACAACTACAGAAGATAGGTAAGTCTGTCCTTGTCTATTGTGCACCTCCAGATGCATCTTAGAGAACATAGCCATCAGCTTCCACTCACTACTAGCCTCCTGAACTGCCTGAATCTGAGTTCTCCTGCTCAACTCATCTGCCACTGCATTGCCCTTTCCCGGCGTATAGGCAAGCTCGAAATCAAAAGACTGAAGATACTAAACCCACCTGTGCTGCCTCAGATTCAGATCACATTGAGTGAAGATATACTTGAGACTATTTTGGTCGGTGAAGACCAAAAATTCCTCTCCCAGAAGATAATGTCTCTAACAGCGTAAGGCATGAACAACAATTGCCAACTACAGATCGTGCGTAGGGTAGTTCCTCTCATGTGGCCTCAACTTCCGAGACCCGTATACAACGAATCCATCTCCCTATATAAGAACAACACCTAGTCTGATACCCAAAGCATCACAATAGACATTATATATCTTTCCTGACTTTGGAAAGACTAGTATCGGTGTTGACGTCAACCTTCCCTTCAGCTCCTAAAAGGATGACTCACAAGAATCTGACCATAAGAACTTTCCCCCCTTCTTTGTCAGACCTGTCAAAGGTGCTGATAGGAATGAAAAGTCCTGAATGAAGCATCTGTAGTATCTAGCCAGCCCTTGGAAACTCCTTATCTCAAAAACGTTCTTCATCTGCTCCCAGGAAACTACAACTCTCACTTTCTCTGGGTCCACATAGACTCCTGCCTCTGAGATGACATGACCTAAGAAGTGAATATGATCCATCCAAAAGTGGCACTTTGAGAGTTTAGTATAAAGCCAATGCTCTCTCAGTGTACTCAAAACGATCTCAAGATGGGTATCATGGTCATGTCGAGTGTGAGAGTACACTAAGATATCATCCACGAAGATCATGACGAAGGAGTCCAAGTAAGGTTGGAACACTCAGTTCATCAGTGCCATAAAAACTGCAGGCACATTCGTGAGGCCGAACGGCATGAATGTATACTCGTATAGACCATACCTACTCTGGAAGGATGTTAGAGGTATATATAATGGTCTAACGCGCAACTGATGATAGCCGGATCTCAAGTCGATCTTTGAGAACACCTGGGCTCCTCAAAGCTGATCAAAGAGGTCATCGATCCTCGGCAAGGGATATCAGTTCTTGACTATCAACTGGTTCAGCTTCCGATAATCCACGCAAAGCCAAAGGGTACCGTCTGCCTTCTTCGCAAATAGGATAGGCGAACCCCAAGGAGAAGTATTGGGTTGGATGAAACCCTTTGCCTGCAACTCCTCCAAATACTTCTTGAGCTCCTGCAACTCAGGTGTGGCCATCCTATAAGGAGTAATGGACACCAGTGCTACTCATGGAATGATCTCAATAGAAAAGTCTACCTCAAGCTACGGGGGAAAACCCAAAAAGTCCTCTGGGAAGACGTCCTTGAAATGGTCCACCACTGGAGGAAAGTCCAACTGCGAAGTCACCTGATCATCTAGATAAATACTAGAAATATGGGCCATCACTCTTCCTAGACTATGATGATCGAGTCCCGCTCGACTTGACTGAACGTCCCATTCGACTCTATGAAGAAAAGATTCACCCTCTGGTGAAATGAAACTCACTCTACGGCGATAATAGTCGACGACTACCTAGAAGGGAACCAACCAGTCCATCCCAAGGATGACATCATAGCCTGTCATCTCTAGGACATAGATATCCCATGAGAAACAATACCCTGCAACCTTGAGAGGGCACTCTCTACACTGGCATACACTAGATGTCCTTGTCCCCGAAGGTTTGTCTCATGTCAGCGAGTCGGCAGAAGAAAAGACACAGAGCCTAATGCTCTCCACAACAGCTATAGAGATAAAACTATGTGTATCACCAGTATCGAAAAGAGATGAAGATAAAACTAAGGCTACTAAAATCGTACCTCGAACTGTAGAAGGGACAAGATCCTGCTCCTGATAGGTCTGATCCACAATGAAAGACTGGCATGTACCGCGGCCCTGCGCCCCTGGCTGACCACTCTGAGATGATCCACCTTGCTGGTGCAGAGGGACTGGTGGCTGACCACCACGACCTCAACTTCCACCTCAGCCCGAATGGCCGGAAGAACTCTAGTTCCCCGACAGGTGAGAAACTGGTGGGGCTGCTTCTGAATGAGGAGCCATGGAAGAACCTCGGTCACCAGCTGCTGGTGAGAAAACTTGGCAGAAACGCTGAAGGTGACCCATCTTGCCGCAAGATCGGCACTCCAAGGGGTCTCTCTGGCACTGTGGCCTCGTGTTCCCTGAACGGCCACACTGGTATCATACCATCTGGCTACCTGATGATGCATCTCGCTTCCTCGGATCACCGCGTGTAGACTCTCTACAGTGCTTCTTGCTATCATCTGGAGGGAAACTATCTCTGGAAGCAGAACTGCCCTGGATCGCAACTCCAGAGTCTCTAAGATTGTGATCTGCAATCAGTGCCTGGTTGACGATGGAAGTGATGGAAGTCAACTGGAAGATATTCACCTGTGAGTGGATCTCCCGCTTGAGACCATCCTCGAACTTCCTTGCCAAGAACACCCCACTACCATACCGGAGGGGTGTGAAATGCTGCAGCTCGGTGAAACGAGAGGAATAATCCATGATAGAAATAGTACCCTGATCTAAGCTCATGAACTCCCAGGCTCGGTCGGCCCTCAGGGTATCTTGGTAGAATTAGTCATAAAAGATGCGCTGAAACTCTTCCCAAGCCATGACATGCTGGTGACCCGCCTGTGAGATCACGTCCCACCACCTCTTGGAAGAGTCTCAGAGCATGTAGGTAGCGAGCTTGACCCGCCTCTCTGGAGGTGTCTTCAGATGCTCGAAGATAGTCAGCATGGCTTCTAGCTGTGACTCTGCAGCCTGAGGTACTCCTTCCCCCGAGAAAGTAAGAGGATGCTGCTGCTGGAAAACCTGCGTCAAGTCTGCCATAGTCGTGGCAGGAGGCGGTGCTCCCTAAAAGGTCTGAATCATCCTCAGAAAACCTTCCCTGAACTGCGCATCAGTGCCTGCAACTGATATGACAGCCGGTGCCAAGGCTGACCTGACTAGAGGATCGGCAGGAAGTCCCTGATCAGCCATATCTGGCGTCTGATCACTGCATGATGACAGACGTACAACCAGAGGATGTCTCGGAGGCATAGCTCTGAAAGATCAAAAGCACACTTTAGATCAGAAAAACAAGGACAAAGAACACAAGAGTATAAAATGGGAACATGGGAAGGAAAACACACAAGTTTACAAAACACGACTACACAACGTTTATAAAAACTACACGGCGTGTCTTCTTAAGCCACTGACGTGGGTGTGTACTCCTGCCCTACAAGTCGTGTAACACCTAGAACTACACGGTGTGTTGACCCAACACACGACGTGTACTTGAAAAATACTCCCCTGCACGAGTCTCTTTACATGGCTAACCCACACGGTCTGACTTAACCCAAGACTACACGACGTGTTCTGAAAAAACACAGACTGTACTAGACAAGGCTTCGGCGGCCCATGTTGTTAAATACACGGCCGTCTACATGGATAACCTTACACGGCGTATTCCGAACAAACACGACGTGTATAGGTGAAGGTTACACCGTCCCGTGTTGTTCGTGACATGGCCGGGTACCTGATCAAGACTACATCGTGTGTTCCTTTATAACACAACATGTTCTACTCGAGCTTCCACGACCCGTATTGTTAGTGACATGGCTGGGTAAACGGCTCTAGACTACACGGTGTGTACCTACCACACACAGCATGTTCCTGAAGTTATTCTCATGACACCGTGTTTCTGCTCACACGGTTAGTGCATGGCCTCACAACTACACGACGTGTATCCGAAAAGTACATGCCGTGTATTCTGGGGTTTTCTGGGTAGTATCCCAGAAACTACACAGAAGCCCAGAAACACTGAAAACATGGAAAAGAGGTGCCAAATTCCGATCTGTGAGGGCCCATACTCCCTGAGAATCAAAGCTTGGAATCTCCTACAGTCATAGACAAGAGAAAATAGGATCATGATCCACCTATTTCCAATTTGAGAGGGCCCATAACACCTCAAGAATCAAAATTTGGCGTTCATTTAAGCAAAGTAGGTAGCAATAAATCCTCTAACAAAGTAGCAGAGATTCTATCAAGCATCTATCACAACAGCATGAATAATCTACACAAAGTCTATCACAACAGCATGAAATTGCTAATATACCCTAGATGGCATGGAAAGAATGCATGGCATGTGATTTATACAAGTGACTATACGATGCATGAGATGGCATACCCTCATCTCATCGGGTTGCGATAGAAATAGAACCGCAATCGTCAAGGAATTAACAACACAAATCATGTGAATCACTCTAGGTGAAATCATATCAACCATAAAATCTCAAAACCAACAAACTGCAATTAAGGAGGTAGTATGGATTTTCCCTATAAACAGGTTAGCTACTCCCAAGCACAACTTAATGCCAAGTACCGAATCCGTCCTATCCCTGGATAAAGTCTCTAAACAGTAAAACAAGAGAAAATAACTCCTCTGATACCACTTTTTAACGACCCGAATCTGGAGCCCCTCCACTGGTGCCCCATACCCAGTTCGCCACATGAACTCAAGCATGTTTCCCCAAACACCAGAGGCTGCTGACTAGTAGAGAGGGTCTTGGTGAGTTGTTGGGGAAACTATGCCCTCATTCGGTAAAGTATACAGTGGAAGAACAACCAGTCACAATAACAGAAACAATAAACAACATACAAAAACTGAACTGAATAGAGGACGAAATGTATAATAATAATAATGATGCAACATGGTACATATGTCTATGGAAAGCAGTAAAAAAACCAACGTGCTGAAGTACAACTGAAAAAAAAGTGCAAAAGAAAACAAAGTAAACTCCTCAGCATCGCAAGCCACATCTTGGTCCCATGCTCTCCAACTCCACTGCAATCAAGAACCTTAAGTAGAAGGGTGCTTGCCCTTATCTATACCTACAACAACATAGTCTGATTGGGCCCAAAAGCATGGCCAAAACAGGGTGTGAGATACAATCCCAGTAGGCAATCACCCAAAGATATGTTCCTAACAGTAAATTAATACAAGGCAAGTAAAAGTGCAGGAAGCAGTAAACAAAAAAGCACACAACAACTACAATCCACAATTCTAGCATATAAGGTGCACAAGTAACAATAGCAGCTAGAAGAAAATAGGTAACCCTCTGGGTAGCTCTCACAGCCTAACCACTATGGTTAAACCTACAAGTACTAGCAACCCTCTAGGAGGCACACACAGTATCACCCTTCTGGTTCAGCTAATAATAGACTCTCTGAGGAAGCACTCACTGTCAATTCCCCCTATAATCTCATATTGTGCTAAAGGCTCTCTGGGGAAGCACTCAACGTCTCATTCCCCCTGTGGCCCACATCGAAAAACTACAAACTCTCTGAGGAAGAACTCATTGTCAATTCCCCCTATGGTCTCGCATCGTATTAAAAGACACTCTGGAGAAGCCCTTATCTATTCTCCCTGTGGTCTACTACACTAGGTTCTCACAGTCTTGTGTGAAACTAACATTCTCAGCATGTGTATGGAATCCAAGTAAACCTCAAGAACTACTTGGATATCAATCTATGGCTCAACAACATAATAAGAAATAGTTTCAATATCCTACAACTAGGCATGGCAACCGGAAAAACGCCAAACAAGAAAAACAAGCATGGAATACATCCAGAGTATAGTAAAAACTAACATATATATAGGAAAATATATCTACTCAAGCAATCAAGCAAAGCAGACAATATAACAAGGGAAAAATAGGAAAACACACAATTCCCGTTCAAGGGAATTGGCGCAATTGCACAAATACTCAAAGACTTTCTACAGAAAGGCACAAACCACCTACCTTGATGCTAGGGGATTGATATACTTGAACCAGGACGACTGATTCTCTTTAGAACATCATATATCTGAGAAAATGCAAAAAACGTTCAAGCTTAGATAACTTGAGAAGGAGGAAGAATTTGAAAACAAGGCTCAAGCAGAAGGGAGAACTCACCACTGCGCTTCCAACGCAATCGATCGTGCTCGAATCGGAGAAAAGATGGAGAGGCGGGGGCTCAGGGAAGATCCGGCCGTACAGGTCGCTCTTGGATGAAGAACCTGGAGAAGGGGTGTGTTATGTCCGTCAGGCGTGACCTCGGTGCGTTTAGTGAAAAAAAAGAAAATTACATGGTGTGTACTTTTAGAGTACACGGTGTGTACTAGGTTTTTCCGTACTCTGCCAAAATTGGCCTCTCACGTCACCCCTACACACCGTGTGTGTGGCCTGGGAATGGCCAACACACAGCTTTGAGCCGGAGAAGAGTACATGGCGTGTACTTCAAAATTTTCCAGAAACTGCATTTTTCTTAAAAACTCCAGAAAAAGGAAAGGCGTACCTGAAACAAAGATCCGGGTTCTTACATATGAGCTCACACCAAAATAGTGTAGAATTTGATGAGATAAGTTGAGAAAAGAGGAAAAATGGATCAAATGTCTTACTAAGAGGGATCCAATAAGATGAACGATGACTCAATTGGATGTCAGATAGAGAATATCCTTCAATACCTAGGTTAGGCATCAGAGAGAAGTCAAACAGGAGGAGAGGGGGTTGACTACTAGAGAAAAAGAGAAAGGAATGGAGTTTTTATGTTTAAAAAAAGGAAGGAAAAAATAGACATTTCACCCCTTTAAAACTAGGTCACATAGTTCAGCTACATGGTTGTCCAAAGCGTGCGCAGACCGTGTGACACCCACTATCCACAGGAAGGCCCCCCTCAAACAGTTAATCCTAACCATGTGATACCTATATAAAACCATATATAATTAGTTTTGACATAAGTTGTACAAATGTGCAACCTGAGTTGCATGGTTTTATCAAACCGTGTGACCCCTAATAGTTATATGGATTACCCCACACTATTTTTTCTAACTATACGGACTAGGCTACACAGTTTATACTAACCATGCCGCCTAGTTTTTTCCTCCAAAATTTGGGGATCTGAGCTCCGAACAAGCCCAAGACACCCTCATTTCCCTCATAACCTCATTAGGCATTTCCATTAAGATAAAAATAAGAATCAAACTTAAATTAAAAGGTTCCATACATTGAAGAAAAACTGGGTTGTTACACATTTTGACTTCATTGACCATGTCTTCTAGTTCTTGAAATGAGAGAACTATCTCTTTGAAATTTTATAGCTAATTAGACAAATAATTTATATTTTTAACCCTTTTTAATAGGGAATCCTTAGTATTATCAACCTCATTTTCTTTCACCCATGAGTTATCTTACCATGCAGAATAATAGTAGTTTGGAAAGATCATGGATTTTTTTAGTTTTTTTCTTTAAGTTTAAAAAACAAATACAATTATTTAAAAAATTTGGAAAAATAAATTAGCGACTGAATGACCACTCGACTCCCCAATAATGACATCAAGTTTTGACACACTTTATGTATGGTGGTTCAAAAGATACTATTTATTTCCTAGTGTATCATAGTGGATGACCATAGTTTTCACACTTGAGGAGCTTTATAGTGATTCAATCACTATTTATAATTCACCTTTTCCACTTTTTTTGTGTTTTTATTATTTTATTAAATCTAGGAATCATGGGGTTTTTTAAAAGTAATGAAAAGTGATAAAATAAAATATGCAGATGAAATAGAATGAATACAAGTCAAAAGAAAGTACCTGTTCCCAGGGTTTGGTTATAAAGGTCACTTCATTTTTCATTTATTATTGTTTAAATACAATTTGATAATTTATTTATAAAATATCATTCATGAATTACTACTTTTTAATTTATTCACTATTAAATTTTATATACCTAAGAAATATTTTTTACATACCAAATCTCACCTCCTCTAATAGCTAAGTAAGATAAAACCCTCGATCGAGAGTGTAATAACATAAAAGATCCGACTCCATCATATTCCATTTAATCCCTTTAGGATCCCTAAAATCCATCATATGAAGAGTTTACCCAAGATAAGGGAGGAAAATAATGTAAATTTAAGAATATAAGTGAGTTTGAAAGTCATTTTGTGGCAGACAATTGTCACACCCATACACTTCCTTCTCATTCACCATAAATCAAATTAAAATATTTAAGAATTTAAAGCACATAAATTTGGGAATTCTATGAAACCTCCCCCAAGGCTAAGCCTCAGGCCAGTCTCTCACCAATGTTAGTGTAAGAGATCACAAAAAAAAGTGGGAAGAGAGAGATATTGAGATATTGGAAGAATATATACTTAGATAAAAATATGAATTAGGGTTACATGGAAAAAGAAATTAAAAACAAAAGAAAAACCTAAAAAACATCCTACTCACAACACAGTGCTAGATCCTCTGGGTTTTGATGATATATTTTCTAATCCCCCTAGGTATCTATTTATAAGGATCAATGATGATTATGTCCCATTAATCTCCTAATAAATGGTTCTCCATAAACTCGGCTCATATTGGGGAATTCAAAGGCATCGTTTGCCATTAAATACATCAAAGGTCATTATTTTGCATCATTTAAAAGTGTTTCACATCATGAATAGTGATTTAATGATTTGAATTTTTGTAGCTGAGTATTTCAAAGCTTGGTTCATGCTCTGAAAACATTTTTTTGGAGATTTCATGAAAATTCATAATGTAAATATATGTGTCATTTTGTGACACCTTATGTCATGCTACAAAAATAGGCCATCTTACATGATTATAAAAATAGGATATCTCATATGATTATAAAATAAAAAAGAGGAATATAAAAACAAGATAAATTAGTTTCCACAAAATTATATAAAAAAATAAATATTTTTAAAAATTAGTATAACCAAAGGTGAGTTTTCCTTTCCAGTAGAAGAAAAAATCCATTATTGTCAATTTGTAATAACCACCCATGTTTTCACACACACAAAAAAAATGTATATGAATAACATAAACCTCCTTATACTCATGAGTGTTGAGTCATACTTTTTCTAAGACATCGCTCAGTGACCTAATTTGATAATGGTACTTCTGACCATAATCTGTCCCATGTTTCCTAATTTTGATGGTGGTACTTCCAGCCATGATTTTCCCCACATGCCTATAAACACATGAAACCATGTTATTCCAAGAACAGAAGTCAAAACTATATTTATTTAAAAATCCCATTTATTAAATTTATCAAACATGTTTTTGGTGACACCCACAACCTAGATTTCAAGAACCAACCAGTAAGAGAAAATGTTGAAGGGTTATACTTGGAAAAAATAATTTGAAAGAAGAAGATAGTTCTTTTAAGAAACCCAATAGACTTCACATTCCAATAAAAGTGGAAAAATGAAGAAACCACCTACCTCAGATACGTTTGGAACAACAACTCTCCCTCAAATCCAAAGATCCGAGGTTATTCTTATGTTCCTATAATTAATCATAAGAATATTCCATGAAAAGTTGTATAATCCCAAATATATATTGTCATGGAATCCCTTATCTAGGGTTTTGTTCAAGAAAAAATGAGTATATCTAGATCTTATGGGAAGAATGAAGTTATTACCTTTGATTCCCAAGACCCAAATCTCAAAGAAATGACAATATCAGAGTGAAGACGTCAAAGATAATAGAAAATCACCTAGCATGTTGCTAGGGTTCGAGAGTTTAAAAGTAGGGAAGAGATATGAGATTATTTAGGTAATTTTTGGGTTAAAAATAAAATTTCCATAAAAATTATTTTCCTTTGAATAGTTAGGCCACATAGTTGGACAAATTGTGTGCTAACTATGATAATTTTATATGTATCAAATAACTCCATGTCACATAGTTATCTGTATGATTTTTCCAAACCATTCACCAACCATATGCCTGCCTAGTGACCCCAAAAACCCTTGCACAATTTCATAGAGACTTGATCACAATATCTTCTAACCATTATCAAACCATTCATATTTAAATAGGCTTCTGAGACCTTAAAAAACCTTATAGAAACTTCCCAAGTCTTAACCTGATCATTCCCTAACTTAAATAAGACATAAATTAAGGAAATATCTCAAATAATAGGTGTTACTGGTATAATACTTCAGGAAAAAGTGATGTCCACTTACAAAAACTAAATCAAACTCTTTACATATTTCATTATTATCACATATAATAAAATATTTAGGATATTAAGTGAAAAACACTTTAATATTAGGTTGGTATAATCCTTTATTTGTTAACTTTTAACTTCTCTAAGTCCAAAAAAACTTCCACAAGATTCTTAAATACTATATTATTTTATAATATCTTTCTAAGTATACAAATACTTATTAATCAAAAAATAACACTTATTTTCTCTTACTAGTAATATTTAACAAATAAACTATTGTATCTATATCATATATGGTATTCTATGTGTTTGAATCATTTTTATTTAAAGAAATAAAATTCATTAAATTATTCCATTGATGGGTGGAAAAATCACATTCCTTCATATTTTAAGAAATAACTGGATAAATACTTTTATCCTTATCTTCTTTTTAAGTATGTTATAGAATATAATGAATCTTAAACCATGTGTATACAATCAACCATCTCAATTTTATTCAAAACAACTCTTTGTTATTTAATCACTTCTCTTATCACATAAGGGAATTAAGGTGAAGATACATATCCTTTAATTATATTTATCTAATCTTGATACATCTATTTAATTAAAATTTGTTGTAGAAACTCTTTGATTCATAACATGAATGTAAACTACAATCTCAATTAATTGTTATTTTATTTTTAACTTTAGTATATTTAAAATGATTATTAAATATACATTAGTTATCACATACCATTAAAAATTAAATAATTGATTTCTATAACACATATACCTGACATGGACATTCCATGGAGTTTCCTAAAGATCCTTCAAGTTTCTTGATAATCCAAAATATATAATTATTACTCCTTCTCCCCAAAAACCCTAGGTTTCATTGACCTTGGATAGCTTCTTGTAGAAACATTTTTGAACTTATTCAACTAACTTTTCCTCTTCTACTTGAAATTATACCCACTTACACATTCTTTATAGCATTAGTACCTAGACATGATATGCCCAGTTCACTTATTATATACAATTTAAAAACATTGTGTAAAATTTCCTTTAATTCAATCATATTTTTGTAAAATTTCCATAAATGATAATGAGATGAATTACTTAACTAGAATAAGCTATTTTTAATCTCCCTTACTGCATGTTATAGAATTTAACAAATCATAAAATATGTGTATTAAAACCACCCATATCATTTTATTAAATAATTTTTTTACACACTCTTCTTAAGAGAAAAATGAGATAAAATATAGATCTTATGATAAGTTTATCCAATATTGAAGAATCCAATTTATCAATGCACCAAATCCTTTACTCCATTAATTTAAATCAAACTTTAAGCTGCAATATGAAATTCTTCCTCATCTTCTAACATTTATATATATTTAAATTTTTTGTAAAACATATTGTTGATATCATATATCTATTAGAATAATATAACTGAATTCTATAACTAATAAAGCTTTAAAGAAACATTTAGTCTCATTGAGTCATCAACATAGTCAATCATATTCAATATCATTTGGAATAATCAATAATATTGATTATATGAGACTAAAATTCCTGAAATCATTGATGTACCAAATAATATTGAGAATATACATGGATAATAATATTCCTTTGTTCATTTTTCATCTAATTATTTTGAAACCCTAAATGAATAACTTTGTTTCCATAATCATCAGGACTCCCTTGTTGAAAAATTCCAACACTTGGTTACTTGTGAAAGAATTATTATGAAACATAAAATTTTCCTTAAGAACTATTATTAGATCACCAATCTTACTTAAGAACTTTTCTTAAGTTTCAAATATTAGGAGAAGTTTATATTAAGCTTCTCCTTTCAAGTATTAATCTCAAATTTTAGTTTGATGATGATGATGATATTTATCTAAAAAAAGATTTTATTAGATGAGTATAATTTTATAGATTTTTAATAATGAATTTTATCAAATATTCTCCCACTAAAATGATGAACTCTTTTTTAAATATATTATACCCATTAGTGGTATAAGATCCATATTTAACCTTTAATTACACCGATATGTTCATGTAAATAAGATATTTCTATTTAGGTAGGGAATTATCCCAAACACAATAGTTGTGCCTATTGGATATTTGAGTGGATAACTATTTATCCAATATATCATATAGATAAACTCAACCCCATTCATCCAGTAACCTAACTATTAGGGTTTCCTGGCTAGTGTAACCTAAAACAGTCACTAAGAGTAAGCTGACAAAGGAAAATCAAGGGACACTCATTATGAGATTGACCTACCCAATAAGACAATACAAAGTCACTTATAGATCGATTTACTTATATAGAATAGTCCAATGTTACTCGTGCTGAGCTCGACAATTCTTGGTTGAATAATTAATGTATTGGAAAATGCTTCTTTAGAAGGAATATGTCATTTAGTATTTTGAGAAGATTTAATCTAACCATTTTATCTCGTGTATTTCCTTTAGATGCATGCTTCGAGTGAATTTATTTTTGAATCCTATTCCCTATACCAAATATATATGTTCAAACCATATTGATGTGTAACCCTTTATATAACCCACAATTTGTGTTACTCACCCAAAATAAAAAGTCAAACATATCCATAAATATCCAAATGCATCATATACATAAGGTATATTTACTTTTTCATGTAAATTCCAAGAGTTATATGAGATTTAAAATATATACATGAGTAAGCTTGTAGTGGCAGATAACCAACCTTATTCACCTTTCTAGATAATTCATAAGCCTCCAGGTCGATAGGTAGTCTAACCCCAAGCCCCTCTACCTAAGGATACTTTAAAAAATAGAGAATCCAATCCAACATAACTCTAAAACCTAATATGTATAAACTATATTCAATAACTAAATTCATGTTAATAACTTTTATTATAAATCAAGGTTAAGGTGGATGAAACACTAAATTCATTATGGAGTCATTACTAGCATGAAAATGTAAGGATATATTCTAGAAGAAATTTATCATATAATTTATTTCATAAAATATATTCATAATATAAATAGTTTATAATTATGAAAAAATAAATAATAACCTTTAAATTCTCAAAAGTTTAAAAGTTTCATTTTTCCTGGTAAGGTGAAATCTATAAAGGCACCCGTTTCTTGAAAGAAATGAATCCCTCTCTCAATTCGAGTGGTTTAGGTTTTAAATTATCTTTGATAACTAACATTGTGCTTATGATTCAACACTTTTGGATGTTGTTTTGTTTGAAACTTTTTAGTTTCATTGGGTTTTTCATTATTATATCTAGGATTCCTATTTTTGGAATATTCCCTTAAAAGAATCCTTCGCTTGGGTTTTTAAGGGTTTACATAGATTTAGAATTAATACATTGCTTTGTGTGGATGATACTAATTATACTAGGTGGATTGGAAAATGTGATCCATTTACTACAATTGTTACAAAGGCCACTATCTCTCCTTTACAGATGGTTGATAATCTTAAATGGCCATTGATTTATCAGGGCCCTTTTATCACTTTGAAGCATGGTTTTTTAATGTGGGTGCTGGCTCAAGAAATATTATTTACCTAAGTAAGATATTCTATTTTTTTCTATTGTCTCTATTATTTTCCCTTTTTGTAATATGGTATGTGAGAATAAGATCATTTGTTTTTTATTAGTTTATCTTTTATTAGTTGTTTTTTTATTGAATAAGATTCACAATATTTCCTTGCCTACCTATGGATAGAATGATCTCTTTGAGTAAATTTTAAAGAACTTGGGATTTCTGTGTTTATTTCTTCAGTTACACAGAAGTTTGATTGGTATGGTGGAATATTAGGTTTGTAAATTTAGGAATAATATTATTTTTTAAAATAATGGGAACCTTGATATTTTTAGTTTACCTGAAAATTTTCATTTTACTTTAAATATGAAGCTATATAGTTTTACTAAGATCAATAATTACTAGTTCAATAGAAATTGGATCAGGAATATTAATTTTCACATTAACTTCTTCTAATTGTATACTTCTAAATGTTGTTGTTTTCAGGTTGTTCTAATTGTTTTTTGTAGGGTCAAGCTAGGACTGTTCTATTTTTTTTGGTGGTGGATTGGTCTTGAGGCTACCCATTTGTTATATTTCAGAAAAGTGTATTGAATCTCATGGACCATTGGTGCTAACTCTTAGAGAATTACATGTATTTGGTTTCCTACAAATGGGTGTGGAGAATGGGGTCACTTTTTCCACTATGACCAAGCATGGGCCTTTTTCATGTAGCAAATCAAGAGATAGATTTGGAGGTTAATTATAATATTAGGGGGATATTTTTTGGAGATACCAATTGTGAATGGGGAGAATTTATAGAATGGTTATTCTATTTTTTGAGGGCTGATCTTGAGTTTGTGACCTGATACAATTCATGTTGGGTGTTTCCATTCTAGGAACCTTTTGTTGTGGGTTCTTTCACTTTATTAGTTTATAGAGTTTTACCTTTATTTATATTTTCTTTTTCTGTGATGTTTCATAGAAGCCTATGGGGATCTCATTTGGGGTGTTATGAATGGGGAAACCATGTTGTCTTTTTCATCAATATCTATCCTTGTTGGTAGGTTTGGGGGCCAATTGTTCTTAGACCTCCTTTTTTTTACTTTTTTGATGGTCCTTGTAATTTTATTTTTTCATTTGGAATAAATTTAAATTTTTCAAAAAAATAACCTTTAAATAAATAAATTGTTAAAAAATTTAAACATGAGATAACCATTTATGAACAATTCATAGATAAAAGCTATAATTTTTTTATAACTTCAGGTTTACATTATGGGCATTCCATAATTATGAATATAACTATTTATATTCACTTTCAATATGAACTTTTCATATTCATTATTATATGGAATTTATTTTTAATTATATGATATTATCATGAGTTATAAACAATTTTATAATAAAAGTACTATTATGTAAATATTTTATATAATCTAAATATCACATATTTAGCATTTTTAATATGGCCTCATGGGAACAGGAAGAGGTGCCTCTGAGCGGCGGCATCCTTCCCCTCTATGCCGCCTAGGGTTTCCTTCTGGTTTTCTCCTTCTCCCCTCTTCTAGCTTTGCTCGGATGGTTCAACGCCATCTGCCTCACCTCAGTTCGGAATCATCTCGGCAAAGCCTGGCTCGACATCGAATGTCTTCTTCATCGGAATCAGCTTTTCTCAGGTGGTGTTGGGTTCCCTTTGCTCCACAACGGCTGTCTCGACCTCGCTCGGTGGTAGAACTGACAGATCTCGGCTCGTCATTGGATCCAGCGTTGACCTCGTCAGCTTCAGATTTGGAGTCCAAGGATCTGGTTTCGCGATGGCTTGGTAGCAGCTGGGCGATGTCTTCAACGCGGACTCAACTTCGGGATCTTAGGTTCGTGGAGGCGTGGCCCAGCGACAGCTTCAGCGTGCTTTGTCACCCCAGAGTGGCTCTACATTGGCTTCTGAGCTAATCAGAGGGGGGGGGGGGGAGGAACTGTTTTATGATTTATGTGGTGGTTTTGCAGATCAATGGTTTTTTGGTTTGGTTTTTTTGGCATTGATTTGGGTGGTATGGTGTGTTTTTGATTTGTGATGGTCCTCTTGGATTTTCTAGAATAGTCCCTTGTGTCCCTGGGATCAGCGTCACAACATGGTGGTTTCTTTCTCTACTTGAATGGTTTTTTGTTCTATGGAGGAAAGTTTGTGATCCGGATGACTTCATGAACAGACTTCAGAGGAGGTTTCAGAGCTGGCGCTTTATCTTTTTAGGGTTTTTTGGATTTGGTTGTTTGAGAGGGTATGACATCATCCATCGGATCAGGCATGTGCTAGACACATGACACTTTCTTTCTGATTAGCCTTACATTGGTTAAGAGTTTTTTCCAATTCAAATGCTAGGGAGGACCTGTTCAGTGATGTCTTTCTGGTTTTTTATTCTTTTTATCCTTCGAGTGTATTGTCCTATTTCCATGATGTCTTTGCATTTTCACCCCCTTCATCCCTTAAAAGGGGGATTTATCATATAATAAAAAATTTGAAGGCCTTTGGGCCGTTGGAGTAATAAGGCCTCATTAATTTTGAATAATTCAAAATAACTAATTATGAATAGATCATAATTTAAAATATAAAAAATTCTACATTATAGCCTCAATTATGAAATTTATAAACATTTTAAAAATTACCCTTTTATGATTAAAAAATAAACCCTTTTATTTATAATCTATAGAAAATTTCATATAAATTTTAAAAGTATTTTAAATGTTAAATTTTAATACTTAAAGAATATTTAATAATAAACATTTCACAAATACTTATTATTTAATTATTAACCCTTTATAATGAATTAATCACTTAACATTTTATTAATGAATAAATATCCCCAAAATTCCTTTTAATATAATTTATAAACAATTTATAAATTATAATAAAACTTAACAAAATATAATTTTTTAAAAAGTTTTTCTTTACCGTTATGTAGGAGTAGTCACATGTGAAAAGGTAAAATCCTTTACCTTTACACAAGGAACTTGTGTAAAGGTAACACAAGAGTTTTATTTTGTATAAAGGTAACATAGAGATTAACTTTACATATCCTCATTTATATAAGGGTAACACATGAGTTACCACCTATATAAATGTAATACAGAAACTACCATTACATAGGTCCATTATCTAAAGGTATAAATAAATACTTTTATGTACACACCTACCATTTAAAGGTACAATATGATAACCTTTACACAGTACCTTAGACATAAAGGTAAATGAGAATTACCTTTATGCAGACCCATCTATGTAAAGGTAATATACTCTGACCTTTACATGGACCCATCTATATAAAGGTAAAACATCAATGACCTATACATAAAACTTTTGTATATAAAGTAAGCCGGGGATGACCCTTATGTATACTAATCTATCGAAGGGTAAAATAGATTAACCCATATGTAGACTGATCTATGTAAGGGTAAACAACAATGTCCTTTATATATATCTCTTCTACACAAGGGTAAATCATTTTGTATAGAATTTCCAATATTAAAAAATTTGGTACACTATTTTTCATGTTTTCTTAATTTCATGCATGATTTCATAAATCTAAATCACGGGTCATTATGATACTACTAAAGGGAATCATTGGGGTATAATAAAACTTATTATAAGTAGAAGAAGAAATTAAATCCCATACCCAATGATATCCCATGTAAGAAATATGAAATCATGTTAAAACTGAAATGATGAAATACTCTATAACATGTACCATTCATTGAAGAATCCACTGAATCATCTTCAAATTCCGTCACATGAGTTTCATAAAGATCACTGGGTGGAAGCCAAATGAAATCCTACCTTCAGAGTTATCCATGGGTTTCACTTGAATTGATCAATGTCTGAGAAAGATTCTCTAACCATCACGACATGCTAGTGTATTGGGCATAAAGGTGGTAGGAGTTCGATCAATGATCAAGAAAGTACAACCACCACCCACATTTTCATCACATGGACATGGATTTATATATCCATGAGTATTATACTTGATAATTTCTTGCATTAACTCATGTGTTACAATGCATGAGTTAACGCTTTGGCTAGTTCATACATTATATGCATTAATACAACTCCCTTGTACATTTCATCTTATGAAACAATTACTTAAATTATATCTATGTGGAAGATTTTATCCACCCAATAAATCAAGGGACGTAATAATAAATACAATTCCATGATATAACCATACAATACAACTGCATGGGAATGAAATCATATTTAATGCATATGGATTGAGATAAGATTATTCACCCCATTCATATGGATTTAGGGAATATATATCCTTCACTATAATCATTGGTATACTGTAGCTTTATTTTTCTTTTAAATCATTCTATAAAGTATTAATAAATGGAAGTTTTAAAGTAAATATTATTAATTTATTATTTTGCTAATGTGTTTATGATTTTGTATTTCCAATGTTTAAAATATATTGTTAAGTGTTAAATAATGGAATAACTTTTTATAATTTGTAGATATGAAAGAAAATTAATTTTTTTATAAGTAATAAAAATTTAATATATTTATAGTTGTTGAATAATAGTGATGTGGTATAAAGGTTCTGTGTACAATGAAAGTAGTGGTGGGACTATGCCAAACTTTGTTTTTTTCTTTATTAAATAAATATTCTATAAGAACATGATAAATAATAACCAAGTTTAATGAATGTACCCAAATAAATAAGAAAAATAATCCTAGAACCAAGATGAGAGGATATTTCATGTTAAATTTATAATTAATTTAATGATAAGATAATATATTAGTCCTAAGATCTTTCTTCAATGTAAATGTTGATAGATTGAACCCAGTTTGAGTTGTACTGTATTTGTATCGGAATGATCCACAATAGAATCCTTTTAGAGATGGTACACATATACTACTCAATATCCAAACAAAACTAATGGAACTTCGGGTACTAGAACAGATGATTAGATTGCCTTGTGTTATTTTTATTGATCATAATAGAATCCTTCGAACATAAAGGTTTTATCTCTCTTGTTTTCTCATTATTTAAATAGAGGAAGAATGTGGAGTAATTCTCTCAATTTTAAGTGAAACCATTAATTTTATCTTTGTAGAGAAAATTCTCTAGAGAGGAAATCATTGTGAAAAACAAATTATTTCACCTCACATTCTAAAATGACTTAAGTTAGAATATATAAATTTAGGGTTTTAATATTGATAATCACATAAATGCCCTTAATAAAACATTAAACATAATATATTCCTCAATCCAATAATAAATATAATAATAAAATTAATATATAATTTCATGCACTGACTTTATCAAACAAATATAATTTTGATTAAATAAATAATTCCTCATTTATTTAAATGATATTTAAGATTATATCATTTTCATTACCTAGAGATTAACTTAGTTTTTCCACTTTCCTTGGTGTTTATCAAACCATGAATAATAAATAAACATTATATTCATAGTATTGAAAATAAATATTTATTTTAATATTCATGAAATTAAATAAATAGTTATTTAATAATAAATATTATTTATTACCTCGTGGATAAAACAAGAGATAAATAAATATTCCATTTGACGATCTTGCGAATAAATATTTATTTAACATTTTACTCACACATATAAATATGGTGACTACATATTTTCAATCAATAAATATTGGATAAATATTATTCCTTGGTCAATATAACAACATTTATTCTAATTATTAAACTCTAATATAATTTATATAAGATTTATGGAAACACTAAGTGTGTGATCCTCTAGGACTCTTTTTTAGTATCATTAGGAAGACTTTCCTAAAGTCCAAGATCCACATCTAGCAACACATCAAGGAACCTATAGATAATTTTGCAGCATAAACAACCACATATAAATTCTCATTGTGTAATATAATTCTTTTTTCATGATATATCAAATCAAGGAGTCATACCTATTTCATCAATATATGCACTTGATATATCTTTCTATGAGTTCCTAAAATGAACATGTCAATCACCATGGCCTTGAAATTTTAGTTCAATTTTTCCATTCCAATTAAATTTCCTAATATATAATATTTCTTTAATGAAATGGAGAAATTATATATTGACTTATTCATTAACTTCGTATCACATGTGACACACCCAACACATCCTACTTCACCGAAAACATATTTTTTAATAGTTTGGTGCAATAAATCAAAGTACGAAACTCATGATATGCATTAATAATAATCTCAAATCTAAATATCATCATGCAAATTCACAAATAGGAATATCCAATGACACATATACATGTGGAATTCCTATTAGAGGGTCTGTCCTTATAATCTATTGTCTTAGTGATTACCGAGTTAGAAGTTCATGAGATAAAGTCTCATCCTCTTATGAGTAACAATCACATGACTATCACTATTATAATACGGTTCTATTCCCACAATTCAATACCAATTTTTTTTAAAAAACCATTGGTATAGGATTTGAAATAATTCCCCACCCGCAAATCCTGCCCACCACCCATCTCACTCAAATCTTGATTCCTTCCTAAAAGTGGGGTTTCCCTTATGTTCCCCACCCCCAAAAATCTCTCCTCAATTGCTGTTTTGATTCCGTTCTTCTTGAACATAAAATTTGTGAGTTCCAAACCTATCATATGTTCTTACAAGAATCATTTTTTTCTAGGTATAAAACACTAACCAAGATTCGTATAGGTTAAGATTCTTCTTGATTCATTGAATGAGGGTTTGTTTTGATTATATTCTCTATAGTATTTCATAATAAATCTTATTGTCGATGTTGCATTTTTTTAATTTATATACTCATTAATTCTATATAAATAAAATAAAAACCTATTATTTTGAGTGATATATATTAAGTAATTCTATACTTAATTATTTTAGTACTTTGTTTATTTTTTTAATGTATTAGGGTATTATGAAATTATTCATTTAAATATTTTATTTTAATAATTGTAATTATCCAATTTAAGTCTTAAACATGTTTGGATTTAAAATATAATATATTGTTTCAATATATATATTGGTATTTTTTTCATAAAATGTTGAATATAGAATTTATTTATATAAGGAATTTCATTTAATAAAATTACTCTAAAAAATATTTATATTGAGGTATTTTTTTCAACTCTAAAATATTTTTTCCTAGAACATACTTTTCACCAAAAAATAAATCTATATCTTTTTCATAATCTTTCCATTCTTTTGAAATGGAAAGTGTATGTAAAATTTGACGTGGGTGTATTTTTTTAAATGAACATATTTCTTAAATTATTTTAAATATGTGGAAAACATATTTATATTAAGGACCATTTACTTTCTTTTTATATGTATAAATAGATGTTTTTGTTATACCTTATACATTGTGTGGTTCATTTTGAGTAAGAATTTGTTATGAAAATTTCCATACTAAACACTTAGTTTACTACTAATATAATATATTTGTTAACAAACCTCAAATAATTCCATGTTTGGTTTTTAACTTGTGATATTTAAACCACTATATATACCATGGTTAATGTTTGATATACATTATTTTATTTTATATTATAATTCTCATATGGTCTAGTTTGTTAGTTATTCCATACATATACATAGAATTTATTTATAATAGTTTGTGTTGATATCTATAATTGTGTAAGATAGAATTCTATTGTTATCCTTGGGTTTCAAAATTTCATTCCCTAAATTGTGAATGAACTAAAATTTATTTTTCTTACCATGTAAATGATTCTGAATCAACATAAATATTTCAAATATTATTTTGTATAAGGGGGTTTTATGAAAGTGGTGTGATTTTATTTAATCAGTATCAGATATAAATGATTTTTTTAAAATTAGGGCGTATTTATTTATAATATAAGGTGGGTTTTCATGGTTTCCAGAAAATTTATTTTTAAAAGCATCAATTCATGAACTCAAGATTTTTGTAAATAAATTTTCATTTTGATGTTTTGTTTTGTTTTCTTATTAAGTTTTAAATCATTAAACTTCTCATGATTTCAAGTTATGTTTTATAATTTAGGGTGTTTTATAGCCACAAAAAATTGTTATTACACTTTATAAATCAACATTATTAAAATTTATTATATTAATGTATTAATAAAGTTTAAAATTCATTCAAATAAAATTATATTTAATTATTGACATCACAAGATTAAAACCCCATTATGTGAAGGTTTTTGAAAAAAATGATATTATATGATGTTAAATTCTTATCACTAGATAATAAATATTTGTTTTTTTGTAAAATAAAGTGTTAATGACATAGATATACAGTTTTAGTGGGATTTTCAAGTCAATATACTATATTTTTTTATTTAGTGGAGATAGATCAAACCATGATGGTTGAACATGGAATAACTCTTTATATATAGAGGAAAACAATTAGAATAGTAGTTCATATTAAAAATAATTGTTGGTATTGGTTCATGCTTATACTAGCCGTCATGATCCCCTTTCCCTTCACAAAATCAGTTCCCCCTACCATCAGGTTTTTATAGAATTATGGAATATAGATTCTTATCCACTATAATAATTTTTTTAGTTATAGTATACTATGTTGATATTAATATAAACTTGATTTTGTAACAAAATGGAAAAAATTTGGATGTATGATACCAATCAGATCTCAACTGAGTTTTAAAAGAAGCTGTATTATTTTTTAGATTTTCCATTCAATAACAATTTAGATAGAGGTCCCATATACTGACCTTGATATAATTGTGTTGGGACACCTTGGTTAATCCATAAATAAGTTAGATAACATATAAAAAAATAGATTTTCAAACAAACTATTGTTTCTATTATTATAATGGAGATAAAAGACAATCTTAAATTGTTCATGATCGAAATGAAAAGAGTGGAATAAAGAACTTGATATTTGATTGATTTTCATTTATTAATTATTATAAGAAAGAAAGTATTCTAATTAAATAATATAATGATGTGAGTATATATGATTCACCTAATAAAAAATTATAATGTTTAGAGGGTGAAAAAATTGATGGATAGTGCTAAGACTCCTATATACCAGCAATGTTGTTAAATAAAAAATATTATAATTTTTAATGTGGTTGTATCATGGTAAAAACATGTATGGGATTTATAATACTAATATAATTCTTAAAATTTTAAGGCCTTAATTATTGATGATATAGGTATTACCTCAAATCATCATATTACATCGAAGTTAATTGACCAAATTGAATTTTCTATAAATAAAATTCATGCTTTCCTGAAAGATTTCAGCTTATTCTAAGAGAAAACTACGAGGACAAAATTGTAAATAATGTGGTATATCTTGATAAAAGATAAATGTATATGGAACACCATATCATGTTCCATATAAAGTAATATAGAACTTTCCATTGATTCCAAGGATCCAAAATATTTTCTTTTCTCATGAAATCTCAACAAATATGAAATGAAATGATGCCAAGAGGATTAAGGATAATGATGAGTTGGTTCATCTTGAAGATGGATTATCATGAGTAAAATTTGATGTACAATATTCTGGTTTTTCAATTGAGGCGTGTAATGTCAGTTTCGGTTTATCATGTTATCATTTTAATCCATTTGGTTATATGATTAATTCACACAAAAAATGGTCAATTTTCATTCACATTTATAATATTCCTCCATGGATGTGTATGAAAAAAACATTCAATTTCTTAAGTATACTCATATCTGGACCTTTTAACCCTATAAATGACATCTAAGTGTATATTAATCCATTAATAAAAGAGTTGAATAAACTTTTGAATGTGGGTGTGCACATATATGATGCTTCTTTGAAAGACATATTTCATATGCATGTTTCCCTTATGTAGATGATAATTGATTTTATAGATTATGAAATGATTTATGGATGGTGAAAAATGGGAAAAATATCTTGTACTATTTGTATGAAGGATTCACAATTTAAAATAATAAAATATCATCATATTCTTAGTTTCATGGGACATCACCAATTCTTGCCAATGGATCATTTATACAGGAATATTTGTCAAATGTTTGATAATATCATTGAGACAGAGAGGTCACCACAATATATGTTTAGGATTTATGTGCTCATAGAATTGAAATATGGTGATTTTAACTTAGGAAAGTTAATAAAAAATATAAAATAGGAAGAATGTTTCTATTTATACCAAGTATAACATGAAGAAGAAAATCATCCTCTTTGATTTTCCTTATTGGTCAACCAATCTGTTACATCATTGTTTATAAGTAATAGACATTGATAAAAAAATATGCAAAACATTTCTTTTAAACTCTTCTAAATGTCAATGGGAAGAACAGAGTTGATATAAATATCGACATGACTTGGTAGATTAGGGTATCAGACCAGAAATACATCCTGTGTCTATCAATGAAAATAAATGGAAATTTCCCTTTGCTTCTTATGTTATTATACCTTTAGATAAAAATATATTTCTGAAATTATTAGATACTGTCATGGTTCTTGATGGATATTCAAGAAATATATTAAAATGGGTCAACATAAGAGAGTTGAAACTGAAATAATTGAATACTCATGACTAATACATCCTTTTTCATGATTTGATTAAAATAATAATATGCCATTTATTATCCAATAATGTAATGTTGATGGTGATTTGGTTATTCCATTTTTATAAATATCTATGTGATAAAAGTTTATAAAATTATTTCTTGAAAAGAAAGAAGGAAACATCACTATTAATTCCGTGTGAGTTAGAAATGTTTTCCCTCTATATTTTTTTTTACTTGAATGGAATATATAAATATCTATCTTCCAACTAAAATTATTCTTAGGGGACCCATTTATTTTCATTATATGTATCAATATTAAAGATATTTGTTCAAAATGAAGTCTTATGTTTAGAAGAAGAATCATTCTAAAGGTTTCATTGTGAAATTTAACTTGGCTCAAGAATGTATGGATTTATCTTCAATGTATTTGGGTGATGTGAGTATAAGTGGTAACTGAACAATGAGAAATAAAGAATAATAGTCTAAGAAAATTGAACCCAATTTTCCATAACTTCTCTAAATAGGTGGAATTATTAGATTATATACATTGACTACATCGAGGCTTGAAGAGTAGGAGATAAAATATTGCATAGTCTTGTTTAACTGTGATTTGTTTGATGTTTACATCAAGTAAGTGATTTAAACATTTATATATTATCTCATAAAAATATTTTTTCACATATCTTATTGTTTTATTATATTTATACATAGTAAATAAGGATATGTTTTAGGTAGAACTCATCATTTGTTTCCTTTGATAAGGAGAGATACTTTACATAGAATTGATTTTTCTATTTGGTTGAAATCGAAGGCACAAACATTAATATAATTTAATATAAAAAATAAATATTCATATAATTTTAATATTCATTTATATTTTAAGTATTAATATTTCCTATTGAATCTATATCTAAATAAATAAGAGTGTTAAATTTTGGTCCCAATTATTTTATTTGTGAATACAAAACACTAGTCATCAATGGGTACACATTTGTGATAACTGATCATGAAATTAAAATGATAACACAATATTATGGTGTTATATTAAGTGAAATGATGGAATATTTTTCCACACATCGGATATTATGCCTCGATATGAAAAATTTTCTTATTATGGAGCTGTTTATAAAATACCAATATTGGATTGTTACTCCCATGGTTGATTCACTTTGATGAAATGTAAGTGGATTGATTTAATGACACAACATGGAACATCTATTGATAACTATAGATTTAAAGTTATTGATACGAATCACTTCCCGACTAATAATGATCCATATGTTTTGGAATCAATGGTGAAATAATTACTTTATGTGAAGGATCATATTAGACTTGAATTCAGTGTTGTTATTAAAGTAATCCCAAGAAATATTTTTGATCATAAGGGGGATGAAGTTGACACCATGCTACCCCTATTAGTCTTGATCAACATATTTCATATGATGAATCAAATATTATAATAGTAAAAGTTTATTGTGAACCTAAAGTAGTGGTGTGTAATATATAGAAGCAAAATATGTGCTTTTAGTTCATTTAGTTTACCTCTACTTGAGTCTTTCAGGTTTTCTCTATTCAAATTGATTTATTTTGGTTTCATTTTATAAAATATAAATTGATGTTAATATATATTTTATATTTAAATTGTAAAATCCACTTACATATAATTTAATATACTCCATTAAAATCAAGCCAACCTAAATTTAATGGAATCAAACCAACCTAAAGTGTTCATTTCATTTGATTTAACCCAAAATAACGTAACCCAAAAGTGAACCAAATGACTTAACCTAAAATGAACCAAATACCATAACCAAAAATGAACCAAATAACCTAACCCAAAATATAAAAAATAACCTAACAAAAAATTAACCAATTGAACTAACAAAAAAATGAAAATTTATCAAATGACATAATCCAAAATGAATAAATTTACAAATAAACAAAATGAACCAAATGACATAAACCAAAAGAAACTTAACCCAAAAATGAACCAAATGGCCTCACCCAAAATGAACAAAATGGAATAACACAAAAAACCAAATAACCCAACCTAAATAGAACCAATTATCCTTAATGAAAAAATGACCAAATTAACTAACAAAAAATGACATAATCCAAAAATAATCCAAATGACCTAACTCAAAAATGAAATAACCAAAAAATGAACCAAATGACCTAACCCAAAATTACTTGAACCAAAATTACCTAAACCAAAATGAATCAAACAACCTAACCTAAAATGAACCAAATCATGTAACTGAAAAAAAAACTTAACCAAAAAATGAAGAAAATGGCCTAAACCATATCAACCAAATTGACTTAACCCAAAATAAGAAAAATAACCTAACCCAAAATGAACCAATTGACCTAAAAAAATGAATAGTTGATCAAATGGACTAACCCAAAATGATAAAATGAGCAAATTAACGAATGAACCAAATTACCTAACCTAAAAAAGACATAACCCAAAAATGAACCAAATGGATTAACCCAAAATTAACTAAATGAAATAACCAAAAATAAAACTAATAAACTAATCCCAAGTGAAACAATTAAACTAACCAAAAAAAATTGAAAAAATGATCAAATTAGCTAACCAAAAATAACATAACCAAGGAATGAACCAAATGACATAACCAAAAATAATCCAAATGTCCTAACTAAAAAAATGAAATAACCAAAAAATAAACCAAATGAACTAACCCAAAATTACATAAAAGAAAATATACCTAATAGACTAACCTAGAATAAACCAAATTACATAACTAAAAAATAACTTAACCAAAAAATGAAGAAAACGGCCTAACCCAAATCAACCAAAATGACCTAACTCAAAATGAACCAAATGATCTATCCAAATGACCAAATATTCCAAAAGACCTAACCTAAAAAATGAACCAAATGACATAACTCATTAATGAAAGAAATTCCATCACCTAAAATGAATCAAATGACCTAAAAAAATGAACCAAATAATCCAACTGATTGACCAAATGCCCAAATGAACAAATAACCTAATAAAGAAATGAACCAAATGACCAAATAACCAAAATGAACAAATTAATAAATAAAAAAATAACGTAATAAAAACTGAATTAGACTAAATTAAAATTTAAGAAGACAAACATATTATTCCCATGTTTAACATGATAATTAGAATGTGTTAATCATGTTATGGTATTAGTATAAAATTTCTAATTAAATATATATTTATCTTCCAAAAGAAGTAAGTGTCAAATATTGAAGTGACATGAATAAAGAGAATGTCTAAAAATGCTTTCTGCAAGAGAGATATGGGAATTCCTCCTTTGGTTCCCCTTGTGAGTATACTATTTCAAATATATATATATTTTAAAAAACATATAAACATAATTAATTTTTTTAAATTTTAATCAGGTTCCCCATCTAGGAGAAAACTATTCTTTAGTCAGACAAGTAATAGTGGTGACCAACCCACTAATTTGAAGGGGGAAGGTACTAGATCTACTCACAACACTTTTCATACTCGATAAAACCCATAACCTTCTCCAGATATACTATATACCATAAATTATTATCCCATAGTCCCCTTCGAGGCATTAAGGATTTTCAGACCACCTATATTTTTCCACCATTTTCATCTTATTATCCTCCTCATCTATCACTTCCATATATGATGAAAAATTCTTCTAATCATCCCAATTTTCAATTTCCACAGACTTCGATGTCATAACCTCCATTACTTAATTCTATATTATCTTTTTTATTTTATGTCTATGATCCTTCACTTCTACTTCAGTGACTTTAGATCATCCCAAGCATACATTGGATCCCCAATCACTACATTGGTTATTAATCCTTCAGATCCCATAGATCTATCAATTCCCACTGACCATCCTGGATTAGGTATATGTATACAACCCTAGTAAATTTTTGTAACCATAATTTTCATTATAACATGTATTAATTTAATATTTTTATTTTATTCATTATTTTATATACCACTAATAAAAAGTGTATAAGTACTAATATTCATGAAGTGTGGAACTTCCATACACAGGTGCTGGTTGAGTATAATGAATAAAATCAAATTATTGGTGAAACTGGAAGAGAATGTAAGAATTTTATGACAACATTTTCCAAATATTGGGACATCATTTTCATGAAACTAGTTTCCTATAGAGACCCTAATAATTAAATAAAGGATACTAAATGGGATCAAATATGAGTAATAAAGTTTATGGAATTAAATTTTATATTATTATTGTATTTATATGAATTAATATTATTGTAGCATATTTAATATAATTTTCCCGATAGTGAAGCTATGTGGGATGCATGACTGATGGAACTAGGTGAGCTATGGAGAGAATATAATCATGATTTATATAATGGATGGTCTGATAGAGTTGTCATATATTTATTGGGTATACCAACATTCTACGAGTTTCAATTAACATAGTATCATGAAAAGATTTTTTATTGGAAATGTGACGAGTTTAGGGAACTATTCAAATTTAATGTTTTTTGATTAAAAATGATTATGATTTTTATTAATAATTTATTTATTATTAATGAATTTTATTTTATAGGAATTATTAAATATAAATAAAAAATAAGGATTCTATGAAGTATGTACACACTTTGGGGTGAACTACTATGCTATAGTATGGGAGACAACAAGTATTTATCATGCATAACTATTTTTTGTTAAGTACCAACAAAAATAAACTAAACCAAATCAAAAATACCACACCTAAACTAATCCATACCTTATAGAATGAAATAAACTTAAACTTAGTTGAATATAAACTATATTTAACATACTCGAACTAAATCAAACCAAATAAAGTCATAATAAACCATTAAACATTTAAAGTTTACTTGTAAACTTTAAATAAATTATAGTTTTTAATATATCTATAGTTTTACCAAACAATCACTTGTGAAACTAACTATTTACTAAGATAAATATATGTAAAATTTTGATGATTTTCAATCATAAAAACAAAAAATGAAATATATTTTAAATATTTACCCCCTAAAAGATCAACATCCCTTAGAATTCCAATAAAACATAGAAACCACATTACAAAAAACCACAATTCTCATCATGAGACTACCAAATAACATCCCAATCATCTATTCAAGATCAAATATCCATATTTTAATCTTAAATTACCATAATTAAATCTATATGACCATAAAACTAGTCATACATCAAAGAAGTTACTTCCTCTTTTTTTTATACCCCTAACATCCACCAAAAAGGGATAAAATAAAAATAACCACTCAAACCAAAATAGTCCCAAAAAATTCCATAAAAGGAAACCATATATAATGATTTCATCCTAAATAAGCCATTCTAAACTATATCTAACATATAAGACCCAAAATTAACAATATCATTCCACTTAACCCAAAATTCCCAAATTACATATTTAAACCAAACAAAACTTAACAAATCAATCACTCATCAAATCAAGAAAATCCAATACAATTACAAATAAAAGAAACCATTTAAATAAGAAATCAATTAATTCAAAACATCATAATGGAGAAACATAAAAACCATGGCTCCAACCAAATAAACATAAACATATCCCATAATCTATATTAGTTAAACCAAAGAATTCATAACCAACACGATGAAATTTGTTTCAAAATTGAAATCACATGAACACTTTTCTTTTAAATAAAAATAATGGTTTTTAAGTCACAAAATAATTTTAAATTGATTTTTTTAGAAATTCACCACTTTTAAATTTAATATTAAATATACCAAAGATTATATAAACAAACATTTCAATAAATTTTTTTCATCACCTAATACACAAAAGATTAAAATATTTTCAAGTAATTTTTCACAAGTAAATTAAATCATCAATACTATATTATTTAATAATGTTTTATTACATTAAATTTCATTTAAATAGGGTGATATTGAACATATAAGTGTGTATGCCTCATCTAAAATTGTTTTTCTGGAGTAGAAATAATAAATATGGGAGTACTATAAATGAATAGGTGCAAGAAAATATTGTCAGTTTTATTATACTAATTTTAAATTTTAAAATATATTTTATACTAAATATCTCATTTATATTTCCAAAATGTGATTTGGAGGCCCTTGATGAGTAAGGATATGAAAACATCAGGCCTGGTGATAATTTTTAATAGATATAAGGTGATGATCACCATGGAAGATTCCATTATCGATCTGAGAAGAGTATAGTACCAACTTGGTATTGGCCCACTTCAAGAGCCACTAACACCTTTTGGTAGAAATGAGTTGTAAGAGGAAAATTAAAAGGAAGTATAGGCCTATATAGAGGAAGAAAAGACAAAATAATTATCCATGAAGAAGCATGATATAATTAAAAGGTCAAATAAGTATTTTTTAAAAGCTACAAAATCTTTATGTCCATCATTAACACTAGATACTGCTTTGATTTTTGAAACACGGATGTCAATGATGCACACTATATATGATTCACTCTAAGATAGTGATTGTGGTATTAGTGGTGGGTGGGGTAATGGATTTTCTAATGGTGATGGTGATGAAGATTTAGGAGGAGATGATTCTATTGGGGATGTTCATGATGATGGTGATGGCCTTGATGGCAGTGATGGTCATGAGGGAGATATTGATTCTTTATATTTCTAACTTGATATTTATAAAACAACCATGTGAATGGTGTTTAATTATTTAAATTTATTATATATGTGTTTTTATTTGTTTTTTAAATTATCAAATGATTAAATTCGTAATTTCATTGGTTTAATACATAAATGTGTTTTTTTCTTCTGTAATGAATTAGTTGAATGGTTGAATGCAAATTGAGGTGGACAATCTAGATTTTGTATAGAATAATATCCTATTACAATAGTTTTAAAACCATTAGTATAACCTTTATACCAATTATTTACTTAAATCATTGGTATACCTAAAATTTTACTTTTCTTTAATAATGGTTCTCCAAAAACTGTTAGTATAGTGGTATCCCCATGACCTACATACCAACGAATCTAGGATCTATTGGTATAACCTATATGAATGGTTCTCAATAAATAGTTAGTATAGGGGTATCCCAACAACCTACATACCAAAGGTTCTTAGAATCATTAGTATAATCTATACTACCAGTTATCAGAGATATACCAAAAGTTTTAAACTCTTGGTAAAAGGTCCTTTTCCAGTAGTGAATCAAATATACTATGTGTCTCATTATAGAATGTTATCCTGAATATAGGATGTAAGTTTAATAATATCATCATATAAGATATTTTATATGAACTTTAAATGAAAAAAATACTCTAGGACATGATCACATTAATGTAACATAGAATAACAATAAATATATGATAAGATATTTATTAATACTCAATACTATGAATATATTGATAATATAAAGTACAAAGTAGTTGGTTTTAGGGAACCAACTCCAATAGAGCCTTACTTTCACTAAAGACAACTACTAGATACTTTTATGTTTATAACTCTCATATGATATTCATGCTTCTATTGAGATAAAGATTTTTTCAATGGGCCTACCATGTTCTCTTCTATAGAAACTATTTTTACTATAAAATCACCTATATAAGAGAAATCCCTCAAGAAATGATACTTACAAAGTATGTGCTTAATCCACTGACGTGACCTTGGTTCCTTGGAAAGATCCACTGATACTATGTTATCATAGTACAATGTGATACGATCTTTACTTTTTGGCACCATATCAAACTCTAGGATGAATTTTCTTATCCATACTACTTCCTTAGCTACATAAAAATCTGAAATATACTTTAACTCTACTATATAATTGATAACCACTATTTTATTTTAGATCTTCCAGCTCATAAATCCCCTATTTAGGGTAAATACATATCTTAACTATGATTTTACATCATTCTGATCTATTTGGAAACTATCATCAGTATATCCTATAGTGACTAGCTCCCCACCAACTCAATAAAACAAGAACATATCCTTAGTATGACTCATATACTTTAGGATAATCTTAAATTCCATCCAATGGTAGTCTCATGGGTTAACTTGATATCTTCTTTCCATGATCAAGGCATAATAAACATCAAGCCAATACATGGCATAACATACATAATTGACTCTATCATCGATGAGTATAAGATCATTTTCATCCTCTATATCTCCTCATGTGTATAAGGACATATTTTCTTAGGGTGATTTATAACATGAAAAGTTGGAAATAATCCCCTTTGGATTGTTCCATACTAAATATATTTAGTATATTGTCAATGTATGTACCTTGAATTAGTCCAAGAATCCTCTTAGATCTATCACGATGGATCTTGATACCAAGAATGTATGTTTCTTAACCTAATTACTTTATAAATAAGAATGTGTTAAACTATGTCTTAACAAACGATAAAACTGGTATCTTTCCCCCAATTAGTAATATGTCATCAATATATACTATCTACAAAGTATTCTCAATCCAACTAAAATGATTGTAGACATAGGGATTACATTCATTATTTTGGAAACAAATTCCCTTGAAAATTCATCAAAGTGAATGTTCCATAATCTAGATACTTCATTCAAACCATACATGGATCTTTGTAACTTTTATACCTTATCAACATCATTTGGAGTCAGAAACCCTTCCGGTTTTTTCATTAATACATATTCTAAAAGGATCCCATTAAGAAAGGTTGTTTTGAAATCCATTTTAGAAATATCATAGGAATGGAAAGATGTTATTAAAAGTAGAATTATGATGTATTTCAATATAGAAACCGATGAAAATGTTTCTTTATAGTCAATGCCTTGATATTTTTTAGACCTTTTTTCTAACACTCCATCTTGATAGGTATTGAATCTACCCTTCATGTATAGTTTCTTCTTGAATACACATTTGTAACCAATGATATTTACATCCACTGGAGGATCTACCAAAATCCATAATTAGTTTTTCTACATGGAATCCATTTCAAAATTCATCGATTCTTACCATATAATATCTCTTATTTAACTTACTAGTTATTTGTATAACATAGGTTCATTATTATCAACTAATAATGAGTCACCATCCTTGGTGATTAGAAGGCCATCACTCTCTATTCATATAACCTCTCTAATGCTTCTATGCATTACTTGTGTATTTGGAATGTCCCATTCCGTGGGGATTTATATAATCTATCAATATAATAACTCTTGTATATCCCAAGCCTCAAATTCATTGAAGTCTATCCCGATATCACTATCTCTTTTAGATTTATACTCCCTATCAAGAAAAGTGGGATGTTTATTAACCATGATTATTTTATCTGAGGGGACATATAGGTAATATCCTTTAGTTTTAATAGGATATCCAAGAAATATAAACTTATTACCTTGGGGTATAAGTTTTTTTATAGATATAGCTTTAATGAATGCTTTATAACCCCACATTCATATATATAACAACATAAATTTTCTTCCATAGAAAATTTCATATGGAATACTATTTTCCACTTTAGTTGGTACCTGGTATAGTATGTGAACCATGGTTTATAATGAATATCCCCAAAAGGAAAACAAAAGTATTTCACGAGTCATCATTGATCACACCATGTCTAATAACATACAATCCCCCTTTTTCTTACCCCATTCCACTGTGATCTATAAGTAGTGGGTTGGGATAATATCTTAAACTCTCATTTTAAGAACCCGAATCTTATTTTTCAGGTATGGATCTTGTTTTATGGAGTTTTTGAGAAAAAAGATGAGTTTTTAGAAATTTAAGGAGTACATGCCATGTACTTATGAGTACACACCGTATATTTGGTTGCCTTGGGTAGCCATGTACTAGCCATGTAACGGCCAAGTACATGGCTGTGTGGGGTGACCTAGAGACTGCCTAAAGCGGGGCCCAGTAAAGGAATATACATGTCGTGTATCTTTAAATAACATGATATGTAGTTTTCTTTTTAATTGTTAAATTGGAATAGGGTTGCATCTAAATAGAAGAAACGTCTTCTTTTGGCTTCGTCTCGACCAGGAGTGACATATATTGTCGATTCTTTCTAGAGCCCCTGATCGACCGTTTGTTCTCCGAATCAAACACCGTTGATTGAATTGGAATCAAATAGGTGAGTTATTCCTTATTATAGATCCTATTATCTTGATTTATCATCTTTCATGAGATATCCATGGTTTAGAATTTTTGATGTTTTTGTAGATCTATGACGTTCTAAGTCGATTCAAAGGATGAGGTTCAACTATATCAATCATACAATATTGAGGTAGGTGGTTTGTGACTTTCCGTAGTTGTCTTTGAATTATATGTGAAAAAATTTCCCAATAACCTAGTTTAGAGTATTGCATGTTTATGGAATTTAATCTTGTTAATACCTGCTATGCTTGATTGATTGAGTTAGAGATCTTGATTATTAATAGGGTTATTTACCTTTATATGGATGTGTTTTCCCATGTTGTTTGATATTGACTGTTTGGTACAGAACTACCTGTTAGGCTATTTCATTTCCATGCCCAGTGTTGTTAGGATGGAGTTGATTATTCTATGACATGCCTGTGTTATGCATTTTAGTTGTTTAAACAAGTAGTATTTTGAAATTTACTTTGGATGCTGGATATCATTTGTGCATGGTTACTTACATAGGACTGTGGGAACCTGGTTTAGTTAGACCATAGAGGGAATGGATGCTGAGGGCTTCCCCAGAGTGTCTTTTATACTTTTCACATTGCGAGACCACAGGGGGAATGTATGTAATTCCTCCCTTAGAGTGTATGTAGTTCCATGTTTCGAGACCACAGGGGGAATTGGACGTCGAGTGCTTCCTCAGAGAGTCTGTAGTTACCGTTACGAGACCACAGGGGGAATTGATAGTGAGTTATTCCTCAGAGAGTCTTTGTTTAAGATAAACCAGAGGGGTTATACTATGAGAATTTCCTAGAGGGTTTCTTGTGATTGATTGGTTGTTTAGTTTGATAAATGTAAATGAATGTAGCTTGAACAGTAGTACTGTTTAATTTTGAGTACTTACTTGTTTATTACTTCATTTTTCATATTTCCTGTTATATATATTCACTGACTGTTAGGCACAAATCATTGGGTGATTTCCTTCTAGGATTCATCTCACACCCTATTTGGGTCATGTTTTTGGGCCTGAATAGATTATATTGCTGCAGGTATAGATAAGGGAAAGTGCCCATATACTTCTGGTACTTGACTACTGTGGAGACAGAGAGAATGAGACCAAGCTGAGGCTTGCGATGCATTTGGAGTTGTTTAATTATTTTGTTTATACTTTGGTTTAGTACTGTATTTATGCATTGTGACTTGTTTGGATGATTTCCTAGACACATGTGACATGCATAATTTATATATGTACTTTAGTTGTTTATTTACTTTCAGTCAACTATTGTTAACTGATTGTATAGTATTGCTATTTTGCTACTGTTATCTATTTATTTCTGCTGCATTACTCTGATAATAAGGGAATAGTTTCCCCACTATCACACCCAAGGCCCTCGTTGCTAGTTAGAAGCCTTTGGCGTTTGGGGAAATGCTCTTGAGGCCATGTGACCACCTAGGTATGGGGCACCTTTGGGTGGAACCTAGAATTGGAACATTACAAAGTGGTATCAGAGGAGTTATTTTTTTCTTGACTTACTATTTGGAGCCTATAGACAGGGATAGGAAAGAATATATAGTTGGTAATAAGCTGTACCCAAAAGTAGCTAACTCATTTATAGGGAAAAGATAATTTACCTCGATTATTTCATTTTTTCTGGGTTTTCAATTGTTACAATTGATTTCATTTCACCGTTGGGTGATTCACATGTTTTGTAATGTTATCATTGATATTATTGAGTTTCTATTTCTGTTTCAACCCAATGAGATGAGGGTATTCCATCTCATGCATCATATATGCACTTTATAGAGATCACATGTCATGTATTCTTGTCATACCATTTAGGGTGCATTACCAATTGCATGTTGTTGTGATAGATGTTGTGCTAGATATACATTCTATTGTGATATATTCCTTGATAGAATACCCTCTCTTTGACAGGATATTGCTAATATGTAATGTTTCTTTTGGATGAGAACCAAAATTTGGTCCCTAAGGTGTTATGGGCCCTCATGGATCAAAATTTGGTGGATCATGTGATTGATTGTACTGTTATACTATAATGTACATGAATATGATTCCATGATTTGATTCATGGGGATTATGATCCCCATAAATCAAAATTTGGAACTTTAATGTTTGTTTCAGTGTTTTTAAGGGCTTCCAGAGTAGTTTATGAGCCTTAATTTCTAGAAAAACCTAGAATACACAGTGTGTAATGATGAATACACGCCATGTATCCTTATGTTTGGGATGGAACAACTTTTATTAAGTACATTCTGTGTACTGTATGTAAATTCTGTGTAGTTATTAACCGTGTGACTAGCTGTGTGGACAGATACACAGGGTTGGGAAAATGTTTGGTGGCACATGTCATGTACTTAGAGTACATGTCGTGTTATAAGATCCATGTATATAGCTGTGTGACCAAAAACATGAGTGGATGAAAGTCAGGTTATACACACTGTGTTTTGTTATTACATGTCATGTGGAGTTGACTGTGTAACTGGCCTTGTGACTAATGACACGGGTCCATGAAATCCTTTTAGTACATGCCATGTCTCGAATAAACACACAGTGTATTTTTGTTCTAAAAGAACCATGTGGTTTAGCCATGTAGAAGAACTAGGGTAGGGTAAAATGATTCAAGTACAAGCCATGTCCAAGGAGAACAAGCCATGTGTAAGGGTGTTACACAACCAGGTCTGGAAGAAGTACACGCCCATGTAAAGGCTTAATGGAACACGCCGTGTAGGGGTCATACATGTTGTGTATCCCTATTTTAAAAATATTGAACGTTTTCCTTCTCCTGTACCTTTATTGAACTTATAAGTTTTAGTGCTTGATAATCTTGATTTAAGGTGTGCACTTGACATTGCAGAGTCATGCCATGGAGACGTCCTCCGATTGTACGCCAGATACAGGGCAACGATTAGACACAGGACATGGTAGATCAGGGACTACCAAAAGATCCTCCTGTCGTGCCTATCTTGGAACTAGCCATCATTCCTGATATAGGTACCGATGCACAGTTTCGAAAAGGCTTCATGAAGTTTATTCAGACCTTTAGGGGATCACTACATCCTGCTCCATCTATGGATGAGTTGACATGGGTCTTTTAACAGCAATATCCTCCCACCTTCTTAGGGGAAGGAGGACCTCAGGCTGCAGAGTCATGGTTAGAAGCCATGCTGTCTGTCTTCAAGCATCCGGAGACACCTCTAGAGAGGAGGGTGAAGCTCGCTACGTACATGCTTTGGGATTCCTCCAAGAGATGGTGGGATGTGATATCATAGGTAGGGCGCCAGCAGGGTATGGCTTGGGATGAGTTACAATATGCCTTCTATGATTACTTCCACCCAGAGACTTTGAGGACTGACTGAGCCCATGAGTTTATGAGTATGGAGCAGGGTAATATTTCAGTCATGGAGTATTCTTCTTGATTCACAGAGCTGCAGCACTTCACATCCATTCCAGGGGGTGATGAGTTATTTTTGGAAAGGAAGTTTGAGGATGGTCTTAAGCATGACATCTGATCTTAGGTGAATATCTTCAGGCTGAATTCCATCACTTCAATAGTCAACTAGACACTGATCACAAGGCATAACCTGAGGGATTCTAGAGTTGTGATCTAGGTAAGTTTGGCATCCGGAGTTGGTACCCCTCTGAATGATAGTAGGAAGCGCCGTAGGGAGTTTACATGTGGATATCCGAGAAAGAAGAATAATTATTAAGGTAGTCAGGTGGTATGCTACCAGTGCGGGAAGAGTGGGCATATGAGTCCACATTGCCTGAGAGACCCAATTGAGTGTAAGTCTTATGGAAATATGGTCGATCTTTAGTGTTTCTGTCAAATTTTCTCACTAGAATCTGGTGATATAAGTTCTTCTATGACTCCACATTCAGGAAAATGACCACCATCTTCTCATCAATCTGAGAACTAGAGTTCATCCGTCCATTCAGGATGAGGTGGTAGTTGTGGTCGTGGTATCCAGTCTCTAGTATTTCAGCGACAACAGGGTGGATCAGCTCAGGGTGGACAGGCAGGGTCATAGGGCCATGGTACAGGTCATACTTTTGCAGTGGAGTAGACCCAATAGGAGAAGGATCACAAGCCCTCTATAGTTAGAGGTACAATTATAGTTTCCTCAGTTTTAGCCTATACACTTTTTGATACAAGGGGCTTCCCATAGTTTCATATATGTTGTTGTTGTGGAGAGCCTTGGGCTCTGTATATTTACCTCTACTAATATCTTGACGCTAGACACTTCGTTGTGGACTAGAATGGCTAGTGTACATCAGTGCAAGGAGTGCCCACTTGAGGTCGGTAGGTGTCACTTCTTATGGGACCTCCATGTCTTAGAGATGATAAGCTATGATGTCATTCTTGGAATAGAATGATTAGTTCACTTCCAAGTTTTTGTCAATTTCTATCACTGTAGGGTGAGTTTCACATCACCAGAGGGCAGTTTGTTTCTACATTAGGGTGAATGGGATGTCCAGGTGAGTAGAGATAGACCCGAGCATCATGGGTTGGCAGGAGTTACAACTCATATTTCTAGTCTGTATCTAGATAACCAGGGGACTTCAAAGATATACTTTCCTCTAGTGGTGGATCAATTCAGAGATGTCTTTCTAGAGGTCTTTTCGGGTTTGCCTCCAGAGCGAGAGGTAGAATTTTCTATTGAGCTTGTTCCAGGAGAGGCATCGATGTCCATTCCTCCTTATAGGATGGCTACACTAGAGTTACAGGATCTCAAGAAGAAGTTGGAGGAGTTATAGGCGAAGGGTTTCATCTGACCAAGTACTTATCCTTGGGGTTCGCCTGTCCTATTTGCGAAGATGGTGGATGGTACCCTCAGAATTTGTGTGGATTATCAAAAGCTGAACCAGTAGACTGTAAAGAACCAATATCCCTTTCCAAGGATTGATGATCTCTTTGATCAGATTCAAGGAGCCCAAGTGTTATCAAAGATTGAATTGAGATCTGGTTATCATCAGTTGCATGTTAGATCATTTTATATACCTCTTATAGCTTTTCAGAGCATGTATAGTCTATACGAGTATGTGGTTATGCTGTTCCGTCTCATGAATGCACCTGTAGTCTTTATGGAACTGATGAACCGAGTGTTCCATCCATACTTGGATTCCTTCATGGTGGTTTTCATGGAATATATCTTGGTGTAATATCACACTCAACATGACCATGATACCCATCTTGAGATAATTTTGAGTACACTGAGAGAGCATCAGTTCTATGCTAAGCTCTCAAAATGCCAGTTTTGGATAGACTAGATTCAATTCTTGGGTCATGTTATCTCAAAGGCAGAAGTATCAGTAGACCCATAGAAAGTGAGAGAAATAGTTTCCTAGGAGTATCCAAAGAACGTCTTTATGTTACAAAGTTTTCTTGGGCTGGATGGTTACTAAAAATGTTTCATACAGGACTTTTCACACTTAGCAGTGCCACTGAAGGGCCTGGCTAAGAAGGGTGTGATGTACCTTTGGACAAATTCTTGCGATTCAGACTCTCAGGAGATGAAAGGTAGATTGAATTCAGCACTGATACTAGTTTTTCCAAAGCAGGGAAAGAACTATACTATTTTCTATGATACATCAAGTATCGGTCTGGGAGTAGTGCTTATACAGGGGGAAGGGGTCGTTGCGTATGGGTCTGAGTAGTTGAGGCCACATGAGAGGAATTACCTGACGCAGGATCTTGAGTTGGATGGAGTTGTTCATGTTTTATGTTGTTGGATACATTACCTTATGGGAGAGCATTTTTTAGTGTACACTAACCACAAAAGTCTCAAGTATATCTTTAATCAGCGCTATCTGAATTTGAGATAGTGAAGGTGGGTTTAATACCTTCAGTACTTTGATTTTGAGCTTGCTTACATGCCTGGAAAGGCAACAGAGTGGTTGATGCATTGAGCATGAGGACTCAATTACAAGAAGTTCAGGAGGCCAGTAGTAAGTGGAAGCTTATGGCTTTGTTCGCTAAGATGCATTTGGAGGTGCATGACAGATAGGGGTAGTTTTTTCTTTCTTCTGTAGCTGTTACCTCTACTCTACTTGATCGAGGGTGAATGAGGCAGCTATCAGATGTTTAAGGACTAGTTCTATGTGAGAGTGTGTCAGGAGGGGACCCTATTCTTAGATGGACCATAGGTGAGGACGAGATCTTGCACTTCCATGGATGCTTATGGGTGTTAGTAGACATACAAGAGGAGAAAATGTGGAATTTTCATTCCTCAATTTGGGAAGTTCATCCTGGTGTTACCAATATTTATCGAGATCTACACCATCAGTATTGGTGGCCAGAAATGAAGAGAGATGTTGCTAGTTTTGTGATGAGGTGTTCCACCTGTCAGCAGGTGAAGGCGGAGCATCAGCAACCAGAAGGACTTTTGTAGAAATTACCCATTACCGAGTGGAAGTAGAACTATGTCACACTGGACTTCATGAAGGGATTACCAAGGTTTCCTCAAGGGAACAATGCAGTTTGGGTTGTCATTGATAGACTCACAAAGGTTTCACACTTCTTACCAATCAAGGAAACCTTCAGTGTAGATGAGCTGGGAAAGTTGTATGTCTGGGAAATTATACGTTTACATGGAGTTCCGATCTCTATAATTTCATATAAGTATGCCCATTTTACTTCTCGGGTCAGGAAGGGGATATAGAGATATTTGGGTACACAGGTACTTCTGAGTACAACTTACAATCCCCAGACAGATGGACAGTTTGAGCGTACGATACAAGTGTTGGAGGAAATGATCTAAGAATGAATCCTTTATTTTGGAGGTTCTTGGGAGAATCACATACCTCTATTAGAGTTTTCCTACAATAATAGTTTTCAAGAAACTATTCAGATGGAATCTTATGAGGCTTTGTATGGTAGGTCGTGCTGATCACCCCTATGTTGGCTGGAAGTAGGAGAGGCAGCTATGCTGGGACATCATCTTGTCCAGGAGACCATAGAGTAGGTGGAGTTGATTTTAAATAGAATAGATACTGCATAAGTCTTATACATTTTAACAAAGAAAACCTTTTGAGTTCGAGGTTAGAGATTAGGTTTTCTCGCGTATCACATTGAGGTTGGAACACAGGAGGAATAGAGGGCAAGGAAAGCCTTCAACGAGATACATCAGGCCATTTGAGGTTTTGGAGTGAGTTGAACCAGTTGTATATTGGTTGAAGTTTCCTAAGAGGTACCAGGATATGCACGATGACTTCCATGTTTCTCAGTTGTGACATTACTACTCGGACCCGTATCATGTTTTACAACCCGAGGAGGTTGAGTTAGAGGTGGACACATCATTCGAGGAGCATCCTATCTTGATTATTGATCGCAGTGTAAAGGTTCTCTGTAGCCATTCAATTCCTATGGTACGGGTGCTATGGAAGCATGGGTGAGTATAGGATGAGACTTGGGAGAGAGAGGATGAGGTGTGATCGCAGTGACCAGAGCTGTTCGAGGATTCTTCTTCGCCTCCTTCTTAGGGAAATCTAGGGAGGAATTTATTTAAGGGGGGAAGTTTGTAAGAACCCTTATCTTCTTTTATAGGAATGGATCTTGTTTTCTAGTGTTTTTGAGAAAAAGCGGAGTTTTTGGAAATTTAAGGAGTACACGCCATGTACTTAGGAGTACACACTATGTATTTGGTTGCCGCAGGTAGCTATGTACTGGCCGTGTAACAGCCGAGTACATGGCTGTGTGTGGTGACCTAGAGACCGCCTAAAGTAGGGCCCGATAAAGGCATATACACACCATGTATCTTTAAAGAACATTTAGTGTAGTTTTCTTTTTTAATTATTAAATTGGACTGGGGTCGCATCTAATTGGAAGAAATGACTTTTTCTGGCTTCGTCTCGATCAGGAGCAATAAATATCATTGATTCTTCCTAGAGCCCCTGATCGACCATCTGTTCTCTGAATCGAACACCATCAATTGCGTTGGAATCACATCAGTGAGTTCTTCCTTCTTCTAGATCCTCTTCTCTTAATTTCTCATATTTCATTATATGTCCATGGTTGAGCATTTTTTATGTTTTTGTATATCTACAATGTTCTAAGTCTATTAAAAGGTCTAGGTTCAACTATATCGATTGTACAACATCGAGGTAGGTGGTTTGTGCCTTTCCATAGTTGTATTTGAATTATATGTGCAAAAAGTACCCAATACCGTAGTTTAGGGTATTATGTGTTTAGGTAATTTAATCATGTTAATGTTTGTTATGCTTGATTACTTGAGTTAGGTATATTGATTGTGAATAGGGTTATTTACCTTGCTATGGATGTGTTTGAACATGTTGTTTGATATTGACCATTGGGTCTAGAACTTCCTGTTGGGATATTTCATTTCCAAGCCCAGTGTTGTTAGGATGGAGTTGATTATTCTACGACATGCTTGATATATGCATTTTAGTTGTTTATCCAAGTAGTATTTTGAGATTTACTTTTGATATTGGATATTGTTTGTGCACGATTGCTTCAATAGGGATGTGGGAACCTAGTGTAGTTAGACCATAGGGGGAATGGATACTGAGGGCTTCCCTAGAGTGTCTGTTATACTTTTCATGTTTCAAGACCATAGGGGGGATGGAAATAACTGCTCCCTCGGAGTGTCTGTAGTTCCACGTTGTGAGACCATAGGGGGAATTGGATGTTGAGTGCTTCCTCAAAGAGTCTATAGTTACCATTACGAGACCACATGAGGAATTGATGGTGAGTGATTCCTTAGAGAGTCTTTGTCTAAGCTGAACCATAGGGGTTAGAATGTGATAACTTCCCAAAGGGATTCTTGTGATTTTTTGGTTGTTTAGTTTGATAAATGTAACTGAATGTAGCTTGAACTATAGGATTGTTTAATTTTGAGTACTTCCTTGTTTATTACTTCATTTTGAATATTTCTTGCTATATATATTCACTGACTATTAGGAACAAATCTTTGGGTGATTACCTACTGGGATTCATCTTACACCCTATTTGGGTCATGCTTTTGGGCCCAAACAGATTATATTACTATAGGTATAGATAAGGGAAAGTGACCTTCTACTTTAGGTACTTGACTATTGTGGAGCTAGAGAGAATGGGACCAAGCCGAGGCTTGTGATGCTGTTGGAGTTATTTAATTGTTTTCTTTGTACTTTGGTTTAGTACTGTATTTTAGCATTGTGACTTGTTTGGATTCTTTCCTAGACATATACGACATGCATCATTTATATATGTGATTCAGTTTTTTATTTACTTCCAGTCTTCTATTGTTAACTGATTCTATAATATTACTTTTTCCACTACTATTATCTATTTATTTTCACTGCATTACTCTACCAATGAGGGTATAGTTTCCCCACTATCACACCCAAGGCCCTCGCTTTTAGTCAGTAGCCTTTGACATTTGGGGAAATGCGCTTGAGGCCTTGTGAATAACCGAGTACGGGGCACCTTTGGGTGGCACTCAGAACCAAGATTTTACACTCATAGATAATCAATGAATTATTTGTTAATATATTCTATGTCATGGCCTGAGTGGAGTTTCTTTATCGTATTACCAAGTTGATTCTCAATTTCATTCTTATATTATTTGAATTCCTAAAAAGAATCTAACTTGTATCTCATTATATATAAATATCTATATATACTAAAATCATCAGTAAAAGTTATAAAGTATGATAATTTAACCCTTTATTAGACTAGAAAAGGTCCACACACATATGTATAAAATAATTCGAGAAGCATTGTGGACATTTCACCCTTTCCACCAAATGGTGATTTAGTCACTTGACCTTGTAAACAAGCATTAAATATACCAAGAATTTTTAGTTCAAAAGAATATAAATATCCATCTTGATATAATTCTCTCAAGATATTTTCATTTACTTGACCTAGCCTATGATGCCATAATTTGGTGTGATATGATTCATGAAAATTTGATTCATTATCACTTTACAAACAATTTTTTTCACATTCTAATATAAAAATACCATTATATAAGTGAACTATACCATAACATATGCTATATTTTTTAAAAAAAGAAACTTTTATTTCCAAATTTTTAAAAACCATCCATATAAAGTATGGATACATAAATAATGTTTTTAGTAATGCTTGTAACATAATAAAAGTTCATTAAAAACAATTTCTAAATTATTATCAATGTGATATAGTAATATCCAATAGACACTATGATGAGTCTAGCTCCATTAGTGGCTCACAGATCTAACTCACCTTAGAAAAATATTCTAAATCTAATTGGTTTCTATAATTAGATGCAAATGTGAGAACCATAGGCTATATCTAATACTGAATTTGTAGAAATATAAAAATACACTTGATAACAAGCACATTTTAAGCTTTAACTTTCTTCTTTTTCATGGTTCAATTATTCTTGTTGTGACCATTGTTTCCATATAAAATTTATATGGTTTCATATTTCCTTGATCTCTCCATGAACCTCCTATTTTTGGAAGGGTGGTGTGAAGAAGTTTTAGACTTAGATTTAGTTTTAGATATATTCTCCTAGAATTTCTTATAATGGTATAGATCATCCCAACCTATTAAATTATGATTTTTGGATATTGGAGGTTCTAGGAGGAGGTTTGAGGGAAGACAAATTGGGTTTGAGATGGATATTCAGCTGAGATATAATTCTAGAGCATTGTGGATAGTGTTGTGTCATGGAGGCATGAGGTTGTAGAATGAATAGTTTTTTTGGTAGCATTAGATCATGAGGGGTTAAATTTCTAGGATATACCATTTCAAGAGTCATTATGGCTTGGTCCTCATTGTTTCAACATGGGGTTTGGAGATTCCAGATTTGGTGGCCCTACTATTTCATGGACCATTGTGTCTTAGACCATAGTCTATTATAGGGTGTTGGTTTGAGAGTTTATTAGAGTAAAGGGAAGGATATATCATGTAATGTAGTACTCCCCACTGTGACATGGAGGCCGAGAGAGTGGTTTTCGTCAATTCTACCACATTTGGAAGTATTGTGCTATGGAGCCCTGGTTACACCGTATTCCTTCCATGGTTTTATAGGATATGAGGTAGATATGCAGTGTGATTCCAAGGGGGATTTGGATCTAGGCCCATTGTGGTATAGCCTATTGGGTAGTGATTTGGTTTTGTGGAAAATTTTTGGTGTTACTCCATGACCTTTATCTTGTGTCATGAGATTACATTTTTCCATCTTGGTTATAATTATACCGATCTTCTAAATTTCATTCATTAAACTTTATTTCCTTAGAATATTAGGAGAATAAATGGTTATTTTATGAATCATTTTATCCCATTTTACTTGTATTTTATTTTTAGCTTTGGATATTTATCATTTGTGATCCAAAGTGAGTCCCCCATCTCCCTCTTGGTTTCTTATCATTCTTCCGTTGGAAGTAGTGACGATGATTCGAATTGGTGGATATTAGGTTTTTTTTTTATGAGGAATTATTGTGGTTTATGTTGATTTAGTTTACCTTGTGTAGTTGTGGTCTCATCATCTTCTCTTCCTTGTCTTGTCATGTGCAACAGATTATGAATCTCTATTTGAGGTAGGGGATTCAATAAATATCCTTTATTCTATGTAAATTATGGTGTTAACATGATTTTATTTTCTTTAGGAAAGTAGTATGGATTATAATAATAAAATTAATGAACCATACCTAATGAAATCGATAGGAATGGGGGTGAATCATATGCATTTCCTTGTTTTTTTTTATATTACTTATGAGATATATACATGCTTGCTACTGTTGATGACAAAAATTTCTATTTTTAATCCTCATGTTTTGATGTTGTGATTTTATTTTTGGTAAGTCCTTTAATATAATGATAAACACTTAAATATGGTAATTAAATTATTTTTGTAGAAAATTTGATATCGAAATGTTGTTTTTTTTGAAAAAGGAAGGGGTTGTACTAATAGTTGTTACTAGAATTGATCTTTATGTGCTTGTTGTGGTTGCGTGTCCTTATTGGGAATTTGTTATGTCTATGTTTTTTTGGTTATGTGGGGGATATTATGATGTTATTTTTATGGTTGGGTTCATATGCATTGGTTGGTGCATAATAGGAAATGAGGCTGCATTGGTTGGCATGAGTTAGGAAGTGAGGCTATGTTGGTTGGCATGTGGGGGGGTAGATGAGCAATGTTGGTTATCACAGGTTGTGTTTTATGTTGGGTTTTCAATGGTAGGTGTATATTTGGTAGTGGGGATGTGATGGTTGTAATGATTTGGGTAGTAGGGATGAAATTGGATGGTATTGTGACAGATGTAGTGGGTGTTGGTTGTTTTGAGTGTGGGGCCATTTTTATGGTTTCTTGGTAATGAAAATATGGTAATGGTAATGATAAACTTGGTAATGGGTGTGATCAGACTTAAATTGAATAATGGATGTTAATAAAATATTATTTACTAAAATAAAGTGATAAATGGTTGTAATTGATATGGGTAATGTTTGGGAATGGGTTTTCATTAAATATGGAACTAAATGGAATAATCAACATAATTTTTATAGAAAATTGTAAAATTTGAAATAATGTAAGGGAATGAGTAAAATGGGACTTATTATGGTTTGTTGAGGTTTTTTTGTAAGAGAATATGTCTGTTCATGGAATTATAGTTGGAAGTGGTGGTAGTTTGTGGTGATGGTAGTGTAGTGATGGTCATAGGATATAATGGAACTATATTGTTGTGATCCTTTATGTTGGGATTTTTTGTGGCTATATATATGATGTATTTTACTTGTGATTTCCTTATAAACCCCACCCAAGTCATATAACCTTACCAACACCCAAATATTTTAGGTTTCAAGTGTTTCCCCAAAATTCAGAATGATGAGGATGGATGGGTGGATACCTCCTCTTATTCACTCTCCATAATAGGTGTGGAACAGTTGACTAGATTTTTGGATGGTATGATGAGATATGGTGGTGTTTTTCATGGTAGGAGAAGAGAATGCAGTTAATGTTATTCATGTTCATGATACCCTACTATACTGAATATATAATGTGTGGATGTGATGTAATGCATGGTAGTGGATATGGAAAGATGAGGATGGTGTGGTTGAGGCTTGTGGAATGGATGTATTTATGGTATGGATACACTAATGCTATCTTGGGATGCTAGAAACTATGAAAGGTTGGGGTAGGGAGGGTTGTGACTTGAACCACATCAATTTCAAAAGGATAGAGCATAGGAAATTTGATGTTGGGGTGTGAAAGTGGAAAATTAGTGGGGAAGTGGTTGTAGGGTTCTTGTTTTTATAGATTATTGATAACATGTTATTACACTTGGATGAAATACTTAGAGAGTGAGCCTTGGTAAGGCTATGTGGTAGTTTAACTAATAGGTGTTGGTTGATTCACTATTTGTTCACCAGGGCATTGGTATGTTTATTCCACATTTTCATGAGAGTTATTCAGTAATATCCTACTAGGTATACATGTTACACTCACCCATATATTTATAATATTTTTTGATTTCTAGGGATATTTTGGTGACTGAGATGGATAATACAATCTTGTATATTGGAATTTATTGTGAATTCAATTACTAGGACATTATTGGTATTTTATGTCAAGATTTATACTTATCTGACATATTCATGCATTGTGGGATTATTGTGGATCTTGGTTTATTTATATTATGGTGTTTATCAATGGTTTATTTATGTATTATTTGGTTATATAATGACAATTTCTCCCATTTTCATGTTTTAGATCCTCAGTGCTAGTTTCCAACCCAGGGCTTATTGGAGGTGGGTCTTAGGAGTCACTCACATATTCCCTATAGAACCAAGAGAGGTTATCAATTGGGGAAGTTCATAATAAACTATTATGAAAGATTTTTTTGAGAGATATGATAGATATTAAAGTTATGAACTTATAAGAACTGTATTGGTTAATAGGGAAACAATTTTAGCCTAACTTATTTTGCGATGTCGATAAGGGAGACCAACTAGGACATATGATTTTAGGTCCCCCATGAATCAATACAAGGACCCTGAGATTATCGAATGACCAAGTGAAATTGTGTAAATTTCATATTAGATACATAGGAGAGGTAAATTTACCTTGAGTGTTCATACCCTTTTTAAAATTAGGCAATTTTTAGGAATAAAATGAATCTAATTAAAAGAATTTTATTAAATAAATTTTATGCTACCATGATTATGAGTTTATATCATTGTTTATAGATATTTCAGATGGTTTCCATCCATGTATGGTTTAGGTTGATAAGGTAGCCTGACCTAATTGACTATAGAAGGGTTGATCCAATCTTAGAGAATAAGACTGGGAGGAAGATATAATGTGAGTTCCAGCATCAAGGTATAGATAAGTATGAGGGTAGAATCTATGATTTAGAGAAAAAGAACTATCTGGAGGAGGTTGAGATTTATTTTAGTTTGAACTTTGTTAGGGATGAGTATGGGGTTCCATTGGACATCTGTAGAATGTGGGGAGAAGCATGAAAATAGTGTATCTTGTATCTTAGGGAGCATAAAGAGTTATATGTCTCATGGGATAATTTTTAGTGATAGTTTAACATTGAGTTTTTATCAATGAAAATGAGATTAGTGAATAGGTAGGAGATGTTACCCCCTTATCAGGGGATCTTGAGCATGCAGGAGCTCAGGATCAGGTTTAAGGACTTCCTTTTCTTTTTTTTTGATCTATTTTTGGATGAGTAGATTAGAGATTGATGTATAAAGGAGGAAATACTTTCCATTATTTGATATGCAGTCACCCCATTTACATTTCCTATGCACTTTAAGTTACTAAAGAAAGACGAGGTGATTGAGAGGATTCATGCTCAACCAGGGTCATCTCAAGAGGGGATCCATCAATGTTCCTTAAGAAGCAGTGCACTTGGTGGTGGATCATGAGTGTGTGGGTATTCAAGGTTCTGACTAACTAGGATTCAACCTCAATAGTTTTCTTCCTTTAATTTTTATAAGATTAACAGTTTTAATGAACCCATTAGAATATTTTACCTAGTGTGATTTGATTTTGGAGGTTGTATCCATTATAATTATTAGTGTCTAACCATTCTTAGGGATCAACATGGTATAAAAGTACAAATACCATATCAATCCCAATGAATGTAGTTTTTATGGAGGCCGTATCAGAAAAATATGTAGTATTATTATATTCTACCAAGAGGAGATGGAGCTATTAGAGGTCAGACCTATGATTTTCCCCACTCTCAGGGACATAATACTAAGTGTAGACATATAGGTGGTCATAAAAAATGTGGCAGAGGGGCTGGACATGAACAATTTCATGCTATGGATGTGACAACTATAGAGGGGCTATAGATTATCTGATGTGCCATCTATTTATCTTAGACCATGACTTATGATTTGTTTGATTCTAAAGAATCACACTCCTTTTTTTCACCAACCTTATTCTGTTCCTTAGGAATCAATGTGGAGAGGCATCCATTTCCATTGGAACTGACTACACCTATTAGATATTAGAAAAGTATACTTATGTTAGGGTTGTGAGATGGTGATGGGGAAACATCAGTTATATGAGTTTTTATTTCTAATTTAGATATAATCATACAATATAATTCTCAGTATAAATTGGTTGTAATCTACGAGGGAAATCATTGATAACTTCTTAAGGAGATACATGTTATCTGATGAGGAGGAACAATGTATGGTGTTCATTGGAGATTACGAGAATCATATGGGAAATAGATGTTTGGATCCATTAATTCTACATTTAACAACTTTATCATTGGGATCAGTGGAGGCATAGAAAGTGGAGTTTCCTAGAGTCATGAAATATTACACTGATTTTTTTTCTTGAGGAGGTTATAGATTTAACCCACCATCTTGATATAGAGTTCAGGAATTTCATCCTGATTTTTCTCTATTTTTGATGCATCCTTATCTGATGAAACCTTTTGATCTATGGGAGCTGAGTATTTAGGTTAATTAATAGATTAAAAATAGATTTATCTATCCCAATGTGTCACTATGGGGTGCTCCTATGTTATTCACCAAGAAGTAGGACAATGTTATGGGGTTGCGTATAGACTACCAATAGATGAATAAGGTGGAAATCAAGAACTATTTCCCTCTTCTGAGTATTAATTATCTATTTGACCAGTTGAATAGATCCAACTAATTATCAAATATTGACCTATAATATGAATATCACCAAATGAGAGTCTGGGTAGAGGAAATTCTAAATACCACTTTCAGGTGATATTATGGGCACTATGAGTTTATATTAATGTTTTTTCAGTGTCATGAATTACCTAGTTGTATTTATGGGACTCATAAAATCTATGTTTCATGAGTTCATATATTGACTTTTGGTCATGTTCATTGATGACATAATCGTATACTCATATTCAGAGGAGAACCATGTTGGGGTAGTTTTATAGGTTCTTTAATACCATTAACATCATGGGAATATGTCTAAGTGTAAGTTTTAGACATGATAGTACATTTTATTAGAAATGTGGTGTCCCAACAAGGTTTGGAAGTGGATTATTTAAAGATTGATGTTGTTATTTCCTAGTAAACACACAAGAATTTTGATGAGGTCTATAGTTTCCTTAGTTTTATAGGTTATTATCAAAATATCATATTTGAATTATCTTGGGTCTCATACCCATTTAAGGCCTTAACCAGGAAGGAGAAATCTTTATAATAGAAAAATTAGCACTAGGCAGTGTTTTACTACTAGAAGGATAGGTTGATCAGTGTTCTCATTATTCAACTTCAAGAAGTGGGAGTGATATTTGAGGTGTTCAATGAAACTTCCCATCTCATATTGGGTTGTGTATTGATGAAATATAGAGTATTAATATCATATGGGTCTACTTAGTTACATCCCCATGAGTATAACCATGCCACACATGATATTGAGTTAGTAGTGGTGGGTTTTTCTCTGAAACTATGACAAAATTTCTTCATTGATGAGTGCCTTGTGGTCTTTATGAATCAAAAGAGCCTGAGGTATGTTTTTTGTCAGTAGGATTTGAATATATGATAAGGAAAGTGGATATAGTTTCTCCAAGACTTTGATATCACCTACACTATGGGGAATGGGAATGTAGTTGTAGATGTGTTGAGTATAAATTCATGAGAATATGTTTAAATGGGGATGGAGGAGCTTGTAGTGATTATTATTGATACATAGAAGGATAGTGGTAGATGTTTCCTCTTCCATTTGATAGTGTAATCCTCTTTAGTGTAATGGTTATAGGAGTATTAGTGAGGAGAATTAGAGGTATAAGATATATAGGACTGTTTCATCCATAATGATTCTCTAAAGGGATGGTTAGAGGGTGATCACCATCAAATGATTTTTCAAGGGAAGGTATTTGTTTTATTAGCAATGTGTGAGGAGTTTCTTTGTGAGTTACATAGCTTAGAATTGGAAGTTCATCCTAGTGTGGATAATATGTATCATGCCTTGAGGGGTCATATTTGGTGGTTAGGGATGAATCAATCAATGGTAGAGTTTGTATCATGGTGCTTGGTCTATCGGTAGTTGAAGGTGAAGCATCGTGTTTTGAGAGATTTTTTCTAACCATTGGATGTACCCTAGTTGAAATGGGAGGTCATAATGATGGATTTTATCATTGGTTTATTGATATCCTAAAAAGGATGTGATTCTATTTGGGTGATCTTAGATCAGTTGAGGAATTCAACCCACTTCCTTGTGGTTAGGGAGTTGGGTGTTGTAGAGGTTTTGGTGCGGTAGTATATGGATGAGGTGGTATGAATTCACAAGGTACCGGGGGAAATAACATCTAATTAGGATCCTCATTTTAAATCATTATTCTAGAGTGAATTTCAACATAATTTTGGCTCTTAGTTGTGCCTTAGAACTTCTTTCCATCCTCATATGGATGGGTAGATGGATTAGACCATACAAATGTTGGAGGATATGTTTTGGGTTTGAATTCAAGATTTTAATGGATCATGGATGAATCAATTATCCTTGGTTGAGTTTTATTAAAACAAAAACTTTAACTCTTCCATTTTCATGGCTCCATTTGAGGTGTTGTATGGGTGACCATGCCATTCTACACTATACTAGGTTGAAATTGGGGAGCTAGTGGTCCTTTCCCTAGATTTGGTATATAGAATGTCTAATAATATTCATATGGTTTAAGAGAAGATAATGGAGGTGAAATATCATAATAAATCATATGAAAATTAGTGTAGGAGGCCTATGGAGATTGATATTGGTGACCATGTGTTCTATAAAGTTTTACCTTATCATGGGAAGTAGAGTTTTGGTCAGGGGAGTAATATATCTCTCTAGTTTATTAGTCTTTTTGAGGTGCTTCAACACATTATCAAAGTGGCGTATCTATTGGCACTTTCTGTGTAGTTTTCCAGGATCCATGAAATCTTCTATGTACCAAAACTCTAATGATATATTCATGACGAATTTCATGTCATCAATTAGGGAGAGTTGGATGTCAAGGATGACATGACATTCATAGATTAGTCAGTTGATAACCAGGATCATCAAGAGAAGGTGTTACATAAATGAGATATTCCCTTAGTTTGAGTTCTGTGGAGTCATGGTGGGATGAAGGATTATATGTGGGAACTAGAGACACAAATTAATGCTTTATATAACATTTTGTTTTGAATATTATTTTTGTGGTTATGTAATTCTTTAATTGATGTTGATTTATTGAATCATTACTTTACTATGTTTCTATGTCATGAGGATGGTATTTCCTTATTTGATAGGAATATCCTGAGGATTTCTTCATTGGTGGTGTATGTGGTTATTACTCTTAGGTTTAGTTTTTAATCTTAGGGATGAGAATCATTTTAAAGGTATGTAATGTAATGAACCATATCTTCCCTATAGTGACCCACACTTTTCATACATAGATATCACATCTTAATAAATTAATATTCATTTCATAACATAATGATCCATTACAAAATAGTATAGGTCTAGTGAATTTGGAAACTTGGATACATAATAAACTGGTTCATAAGTGAACTGCATCATCTCCCTCTAAGTTATTCATATCTATCACTCTTCTTATACATATCATACATAATACCTTTCTTTATAACCTGGGGAAATGAAACATAAGAAAGGGTGAGATCATATGCTCAATAAGGGTAAAAAAGAGAGATATCGACATAATATGAGCATAAGGGTATGAAAACATGATAATAACATTTGAAAACTATACCTTACTTATCATAGTTCATAAAATTGAGTCATGAAACACATCTTGGTAGTTCATAATATAATAATCACAAGGGAATCAAATAATATGATCTATGAGAGCATAAAATTAGACTAAGACATATATTTGTGGTATAAACATAATAATTGAAAATATTATGTCAAGGATATCCAAAAATACATCCATAACATGTTAGTCTTTGTCTAACCACTCATGTACCTACTGTGGTCTTGGGATAACCTCTCATGTACCCTATTTTGGGCTTGGGATAAACTCCCATATACCCTTTGATCTCATAAAATATTAATCATTACCCAATACATTAGAGGTATATATAGGTCCACCCATCACATAATACATACACTTTTATGCCATAATATCATAAAACAATCATTATATCACAACCTATGAAAAGGAAACGAGTTTCATAAACAATTCATCATAGAATAACCTATGGGAAAGAAATGAGTTTCATAAACATTTTTCATCATAATCATAAAACATCCATATAAATAATAATGATGGTATCATTTAATCATATCACCAGTAAAGCTTAAGTAACATAAAATTATTATATCTTATATGAAAAATGATTTTGAAATATCACTTGGAAAATTTCTTGAGGAAAACATTCTTTACATTTTTAAATCACTTATCTAAAATAAAAAAATTCTCACAATTTAAAGAAAAAAATTTCTTTGAAAATAACCTTGTAAAATTTAAATCATCAAGTGTTCATGATTGTGGAAAATAATGTTCATACCATACATGTTAAAACAAAGATTCATTTCACATTTTCAGTAAATTAAAAAGTACCTCATTCGGAAAGTGAAAAGAAGATTAATTTTAAACCATTTTTTAAAAATAAAAAAATGGTTAAAAAAGTATTAAAATAATCATTGGATAATTGTAAAATCTTTCTTTAAAACATTTTTATAAAACATAGACATGGAAGGAAACATATTTTTGATTGAAGAGAGAAATAAATTTGATTTTTCTTAAAAAAATTATTTTAGAATATTGAGTACCTAAAGAGAGGAAAATGAAAGGGAAATATGTATTATATAGAAATAACCAAAGGATAATAAAATACATGAGTTTATTTATATATATATATATATCATAATATTTCATCATCAAAAGAATAATCATAAAAAATCCTGATAAACAACGAGATTGCAACATAAAACCTTTACCACTTTGGTAGTATATGAATCATAAGCTTTGAAAAAATAAAAAACCATATAAGGATATGTAAATAACAAATTTTTTTTAATAATAATAATAAAATAAATTAATTTTTAGAATATACACCACTTAAAAGAAACAAATGGTGAATATGGCATGTGTCCCACATAAATAAAAGCGAGATAAAAATATCCTTACCACAAGTCTTGACTTTCTTCATACATGTTAAAAACTATTATATAATAAATATTAGTCTATTATAAATATTTTATAGAAACATAATCATATATTTCATACCATATATTATTTACTTATGACCCTTTATTATATTTTTATTAACAATTCCTTGTAAAAATCCTGTTTCAAGTAATAATTGTTTCATTTTTCATGTATGTTTTGGTTTGTTTTTTTGTTTCTTTTAATTTTATTATGGTTATGTAATATATATGATTTTAACCATTGTATAAATATCCTATATATTAAATATATATTTATTAATATTAATCCATAAAATTTAGACATAGAAAATTAATTATATCATTCACGGAGGCAGTAGACCGTACATACACATGAATGTTGTTTCCATTTTCTCAATGGATATAATAAAAGAAAGAAAAATAGTAATTAACCTTTAAATAATAATTTATATATAATATATATCATATATATTCATTTAATCTATCATTATTATCATCTATGTCAAAATAAAATGAAAAATGTATTACATCACTTCGTGGAGGTAGTAGTCCATATACACACACGAGCGACATTATAGTTTCTCAAAGGTTTGGAAGGTAAGAATGTAGATGTGATATTATAATTGTATACCTATAATTATTTCATAAATATAATATAAATATGTTAAATCCATAATTATATCTAGGTTTGAGAGGTGGTGATGGAAAATGAATTACATCGGCTTGCGAGGTGGTAGTTCACCGTACACACTATCAATGGTTTCGTTTCCCATTTGATGGAAGAAGATATGGATATAGGTTATTACATAAAAATAATAAAATATTAGTATATTTTAGATAGTTATGTTATTATATCATCATTGTTGAAAAATATTTTAAGTATGCGTAATAAGAAATAAAACAAAAATGCTTGGTTAAGAACGATACATATTCTTCGGAAAACCTCCTTAGGTTTTCATAAAAAGTATTTTTAGAAGGGTTTAATAATAAAAACAAGGACTTTAAGAAATGGGGAGGTAATTAAGGAAGGTATTTGGATAGGTATTGGATGAACCAAAAGGCTTTGGAAGTGTGAATATGAGAGGAGAGTGGGTGCCCTTTTATAAGTGAGGAAGATGACACACTTGGAATTTTTGAAAATAAAAAGTTATACCCACATTTTATACATGAAAAAATGACCCAAAATGTAAAATTATTAAAAATTAGATGATATAAAGTATATATATGTTCATAAAATTGTAATTTTACAAGTTTTAGGTCATTTTAACCCTTATATTTTTATTTTAACCTCACGATAAACCCGTTTTAACATTAACTACGATAATTAATTTTTAATATTTTTACTATTCACTATGACCAAAAATTAATTTTACCATACTTTATAATATTAATTATTATTATTAAAAATATTTAATCTCATTTTAAAAATTCAATTCACATAATTTTTAGAATTTAATTTAAAATTAAACTCGTTGGAGCGACAAAAAACAGTTTTCCAAATAAAAGGTTTTCATAAGTGTAAGATGTTTTTAATCAATATTGAACATAAAATTGATTAAAATGACCTAAATTGGATTAAAAAGGATATAATTGAACTAATTTTACTTATAAACCATCTTAAAAAAATATAACTTATATATTCTTTCAAAGAAAATGCAGTTTTTAATAAAAATCAGTATTTTATACTATTCATCAAAAAATTAATCTTTTCAGGAAATTCTCAAAAATTAACTCCAAGATAATTTTGAAATGTTTATTTCAATGATTAATTTTATTTTTTAAAATAAATTTTCCAAAATTTTCTAAAATTATTTTTATTATTTTTTTCACAACAAGAAATAAAAATATATTTTTTTAAGAAAAAGTATTTTTGAAGCATATAAAGGATTTACTAAAAATTAAGTACTTTTTTGTTATAAATATGGTATATTTATATAAAAATATCATAATTAAATTTGAAAATGTTTTTATTCTTATTAATACCTCTACGTTTAATGGATTGGTTATAATGATCATGTTTTAATAATAATATTAATAATATATCATGGTTTTTTAAAACTTGATATTACGTGCAATGCAAGATATAAAAGAAATTAAATTTATTTGAAAAAAATATTCCATAAAATAAGGTTGTGTTAAATTTTATCCCCCTTAAAATAAAAATTTACCTCAAAACTACATCAATTTGATACAAAAAACTGAAGATACTTTTACCTCATCATATCATCAGGTTCCCACATTGCTTCTTCAAGTTGGTGATTTCGCCATAAAACCTTAACCAGGTGAGTGATATTGCTTCATAGAAATTTATCTCTATGATATAAAATATCCATAGGTTATTATTCATAGTAAATATTATGATCCATTGGTATGACCTCTGAGTTTAGTACATGTGAAGGATCAAGTATGTACTTCCTCAGGATAGATACATGGAACACATCGTGGACTTGAGAGAGGTCCAATGGGAGTGCCGAGCAATAAGAAACCATATCTAATAAATCAAGAATAATGAAAGAAAAAATATACCTATGGATTAAATTTACATCTTATTTTAATATCATCACATTATTCCATGTATAAATTCATAAAAAAACCTTCTCACAAACTTCATACTTCAGATCATGCCAATGATTATCAACATAACTTTTTTGTGGACTATGAGGTGCCTTGATGTGTTGTCGAATAGATATGAATTTCTCTACCATTTCCTTAGTTATATAAGGTCCTAATATTTTATCTATCTAAATTTATACCAATTTTTTTAAATTATAAACTTCTTTCTAAAGATATATTCATAAGGAGAAATTTGAATGCTCTAGTGAAAGATATTATTATAAGAAAACTCAACTAAATGAAGGTGTTGATCGCAAACACTTTTGAAATCCATAGATTATGATCTTAACATATCCTATAGGATTTTAATTGTTCTATAAAACCAACCATATATCTAAGTATGATACATAGTGTTAAAACTTAGCTCCTAATCTAGTTCATACTAAAGTCTTCATTAGAAATTCAAGGTAAACCTCAGATCCCTATAAAATACAATATAATGTGGTAATACATGAAACCATACCACTTATTTAATGTATATTATAGCAATATGATCAAGATAAAAATATTATCTAATAGAAATTAAGTGTGATGAATTCCTAATGCGATCTACTATAACCCATATAACATTGTTTCCTTTAGATGTTTTGGGGAGTCTAATGAAAAAATCCATGGTGATGTTTTCCCATTTCCATTCCGGTATGGGTAATGGTTATAAAATACACTCATAATTTTGTCGCTCGGCCTTAACTTACTAACATAACAAGTAATGAGATAAAAAATTTGAAATATATATCTTCATTTCATCCCACAAGAAATACTCTTTCAAATATCTATACATCTTTGTACCTCCAAGATTAATAGAGAATGATGAACTATAAGCTTCCTCTAACTAATCTTTCTTTAAATTTGGTATGGATGGAACACATAAAAAATTCTTGAGCCTTATAATTCCATCATAATCAAGGTTAAACTCAAGAAAATTCTTGACTTTATTCTGAAGCTCTACATCTTCCTTCCGTGCCTCTTTTATCTTTACTAGGATATATGGTTGAACACTCATTTGAGAATGATAATATTTCTCCAATTCCTTCAAGATTTATAGATCCATAATTTTCAAATCCATAAATATTGGATCAATTTTTATCCTCATCATAGATAAGCTAGCATGATCCTTTTAATTCAAAGGAATATATTTGTTAAATTTTTATGATTGGTATATATATCACACCTTTTCAATAAAAATGTTTCCCCTAACAATTTAATGAAAATTTACCCCAGCTAACTCCCAATCATGAGTTGGGTAATTTTTCTAATGAAAATTTAATTTCCATGAGGCAAAAGATATCACCATATAATTCTACATGAGAACACATCTCAGTCCCTTTGTCAATGAATCACTATAATTGCAACCCATTATTCACTATAGGGTAGTGTAAGCATAGGTGCACTGAATAATATTTTCTTCAATCCCTTGAAATTTTCCTCATATTAATATGTCCAAAAGAACTTGTTCCCCTTATTAGTTAACTAGGTGAGTGGATTAGACTGTCATGAGAAATTTTCCACAAAGAGTCAATAATATCCAACAAAACCAAGAAGACTATGGATATTAGTCACCATGGTTGGTCTCAGAAAATGCTCAGTATCCTCCATATTTGATAGATCCACATATATACCCTCTCTTGATATATGACCTAAAAATGAAACTATTTATAGAAAAAATTCAAACTTTGTAAATTTTACATACATTTTTTCCTCCCTTACGGACTTCAACATAATTCTCAAGTGATCTTCATGATCTTCCTTTATATTTTAATATATATGAATATTATCTTTAAAAACTACTATAAAATAATCAAGGTAATCTCTAAAGACACTATTCATTAAATCCATGAATATAATTAAAGCATCAGTAAGACCAAATGACATAAATATATATTCATAGTGTCTATACCTTGTATAGAATTTCATCTCGGGTATACCATCCTTCTTAACCCTCAATTGATGATATCTAGAATGAAGGTAAATCTAGGAAAATAATTGATCTATACATATTTGATCAAACAAGTCATCAATAAAGAGTATAGGATATCGGTACTTGATTGTTATCTTGTTAAATTATCAGTAATCAATGTATAGTTACATCGATCCATATTTTTTCTTAACACAAAAAATGGTGCACCCAATGGTGATACACTTAGCTGAATTAATACCTTTTTAATTTTCTAATGGAGATTATTATTTAGTTTTTGTAACTCAATTAGGGCCATTCTATAGGGATTAATTGAAATAGGTGTAGCTCCAGGTATGAGTTCTATTTAAAAATCAAATTCACAATTCAGTGGAAGACTAGACAAATTTTTTAGAATGACATCAGAAAACTCCCACACAATAGGCATATCATCAATGTTGAGTTTTTACCCAACCATATGAGATAAAGACCCCTTTTTAATTGGAATCAAGACTCATACAATATATGTTATTTAAATTAGAAATGTATATTTATTTTCACATTGATATATGATCATATGTTGGTTTGGAATATAAAATGTGACATCTATTCCTCAAAAATTTATGTGACCTTTATGTAGATAAATCAAATACATGCCTAATGTAATATCAAATTAAACTAGAGAGAGAATAATTAGATTTTTAGGAATCATATTATCATAAAGTTCAACTGGAGAAGAATCATTGACTTGAGATGTGATCATTATACCACTAGGGTTTTTCACTGATAATTCAACATCTAATCATTTGGGTGGAATTTTTATACCGTTAGAAAAAAATTTAGCTATAAAAGAGTGGGTAGATTCAGAATTAAATAAGATATTAATAGTTTTAGAGTAGATGATAAGTGTACCTTTCACCATGTCATTATTATACCCATCATCATAAATAGTGATAATATGAGATTTACCTTTGTCTATCAGCTTAAGAGGTTGCTGATATTGATCATCGTCATTAACCTTTAAATTTGAGCATTGGTGAACATAATTCTAACAATCCTTGTATTTGAAACACTAGAGTGGGAGAGCTGCATTTTGTGAATATTTCCCTATATTATAATAATTAACTAACTTCTTCCCATCACTTTGGTATTTAGTCACTTGATGACATTCCTTTCCAAACTTAAAACATTTATTAGTCCCCTTAAGAAAATTTCTTCTATGTTTCATTACACAATTCCAGAATAAAGGAAAGATAATATTCTTTTCTCCATGTTTTTTAGAGTCTCCCTTGAATTTAATGTTTATTTTATTATCAAAATCATGCGATTGATGGGTAAATCCAATCTCCATTCCCACCTTGATAACAAAAAAATCATTTCTTCATAGCTACCGAAGTTCCTTATGGATGAATACCTTTGGAGAGTTGGTTTTAAGACACCAAAGAATCAATAAAACTTACTTTTAGGTTAGATGATAATACTAGAAGAATACTTTGAAAGTATTGTAAACTTTTCTTCATAGGTACCAAAAAATTCACCATACTTATATTTTTCCTCAAGGAATTACATCTCCATTTTTATACAAAGAATATGAGGAAAATAATTATTGAAAAATAATCTCTTGAACTCATCCCACTTCATGGAGCCAAATATTTATATTGCCTTAAATTCTTGATAAGATTCCACCATTGATCCACATCTCCTTTAAAATTATAGACTTCCAAAATGAATTTTTATGCTCTAAAAACTGGTGAATAGAGAGTATATTTTTAATAGTACTGATAAATCACTTGGAAACTAGTGGATCAGTGGAACCACTAAAAGAATGTGGATGTTTCCTTATAAAGGACTCAACAAAATGTTGTTACCTACTTTTCTTACTTGGAATTTCAGCATGATTCATAACTTGAGAAAGTTTTGTGAGCATAACAATATGATTTTTCATTCTATCTCCCATAAAATTTGTTTTCTCAGGAGGAAAATCATTGTATTTTACATAGAATTTAGTATCAAAACAACATGTTCAATCCATTAAATAATACCAAAAATATAGTCTAAGTAATAATAATCAGAGTTAAAAACCATATAATTCGGAAAAAATCACTTATAAGATGTATAAATCATGAAACCTTATTTTAAATATATAACAAATTAGGCTTAAACTAGGTCATTCATGGTCATTATTAAAATCCTTTATAATGGGTTGCAAAAAGTTTATGAATTTCCAAAAAATATCCCCTAGGAGTGTCAAACTAGGTGTGTAGCAAGGCCTATTTTCGTGCACTAGGTGGCGATTGAGTTAAATCACAATGTGAAATTTTTAGATTTATTACCCCAAGGTAAAAAAGTTCTAGATCCACATCCACTTATAGTATCCAAACATGGATGTAATTTCTTGGAAACCGATCAATCCATCCTTCACCAAAATTCCAGGATATTTTCTTATACTTAAACTTAAAATTATGGTTTTTACTAAAATTTTCTCATCCTAGTTTCCAAAGGTCAACTAAAAGTTACTTCGATACCAACTATAATGACCCAAAATTTTCATACATAGATATCACATCATAATAGATGAATATTCATTACATAACATAATAATCCACACTAGAATCGTATAGGTCCATTTCCTTTGGAAACTTGGATACATAAACAACTAGTTCATAATCAAGCTACATCACCCCTATAAGTTCTTCATAATTAGAACCCACTACTATAAATTAGAGCTATACCAATGGAATAATACTAATGGTTTTGAAAATCATTGGTATAGGTACTATATACTAATTTTTTAGAAAAAACCATTGGTATAAGTACCTTATAAAGACCCTATACCAACAGTTTTTTCAAAACCATTATTATAGTTAGCACGGAGAGACCCTATAACAAAAATTTTGAAAAAACCATTGGTATAGGTCAGAAAAACTAGGTCACCAATACCAATGGTTCTCAAAATTGTTTCTATAGGTCTATATTAATGGTTTTGAGAATCATTGGTATATATACCCATATTGTTTATTGATTCTTTTGTGAAATAAAATTAAATACATAAAAATTTAAATTACTTGTAAATATATATACATATATATCAAATTATGTTCACAAAATTCATCTTATCTTAGTGGTCAGGTCATTGGAATTTAAATGGGAGGTACTAGGATCAAAATCAAGATGAAGTTTATTTTCAAATTACCTATACTAATTTTTTTAAAAAAAACATTGGTATAAGTTTTTAATAAGACCTATACTAATGTTTTTCCAAAACCATTGGTATAGATATATACCAAAGGTTTTCCCAAAACCATTGGTATAGGTCTATACAACACCAGAATAGCCAATACCCCTTCAAACCATGGGTATAGGCTATACCAACAGTTTGGAGACCTGTACCAATGGTTCCAAACCATTGGTATAGTATTTTTTCTAACAGTGACCTTTCATAGGAATATCATACATAATACCTTTATTTATAACCTGGGAAAAAAACATATTAAAGGGTGAGCTTAGATGTTCAGTAAGGCTAAACAAGAAATATATAAACATAACATGGGTATAAGGGCATGCGAACATGATAATAACATTTGAAAACCATTCCATACAAATCATAGATCATAAACTTATGTTATGGTATAAATCTTGGAAGTTCATTAGACATAAATAATTAGGTAATCAAAAAACATGAGCCATGAGTTCATAACATTGGCATAAGACATAGATTTGTGTCATACACATAATCATAGAAAATATATTGTCAATGATATACACTTATACATTCATAAAATGTTAGACTTGGGATAACCACTTGTGTAACTACTGCAGGCATAGGATAACCTCAAATATAACCTCTTTTGGGCTTGGGATAACCTCCCTTGTACCCTATTTCTGGATTGGTATGACCTTCTGTCTACCCTCTTTTGGGCTTGGGATAAACTCCTGTGTACCCTTTTAGCTTATAGAATATTAATCATACCATTGAATTGAAGGGAGATATAGGTCCCATACATCACATAATCCATATATTTTTTTTCACAATATCATAAAACACTCATTATATCATAACCTGTGAAAAGTAAATAGGTTTTATAAACATTTCATCATAGCATAACCCATAGAAAATAAATGGGTTCCATAATCATAAATAATTAAGAGAAATAATATGAATGGTGTCATTGGATAATATCCCTAGTAAATATTAAGTAACATCAAATGATGTCATATTATACAGAAATTGATTTTTAAAGATCACTTGGAACATTTCTTGAGGATAATATCCTTTCTATTTTGAAATAACTTATTTAAAATAAAAAATATCAAATATTAAAGAAAGAATTTTCTATGAAAATAAACTTGGAAAATTATAAAGTAATATTTAAATAATATAATGGTCATGATAATGAAAAATTCCATTCATTCTATATACATTAAAACAAATATTCCTTTCACATTTTAGGTAAAAGTAAAAAGTACCCCATTCAGAAAGAGACAAGAAGATTCCTTTTAAACCAATTTTTAAAAAGTAAAACATGGGTAAAAATATCTTTAAAAACTAATTGGATAGTTTTAAAATATTTTTTTAATTTTTTTTAGAAAACATAGAGATGGAAGAAAAAATATTTTCAATCTTAGAGAGAAATAAAGTTGATTTTACTTAAAAATGTTCTTTCGGTCTCTTGAGTACCTAAAAAGAGGAAAATGAAAGGGAAACATGTATTATCTAAAAATAACTAGAGAATAAGAAAATACATGAGTTTATTGAGATATATATCATAATATTTTACCATAATAAGAATAGTCATAAACAATTGCAATAAATAATGATATTGTAATATAAAACCTTTACCACTTTGGTAATGTTTGAATCATAATACCCATGAAATAAATAAAATTAGATGGATATTTAAATCCTAATAATTTTTATAATAATTATAATAAAATAAATTCATGGGTATAATATACACCACATAGAAGAATCTAGGGGTAAATATGGCATGTGTCCCACATAAATAAAAGTGAGACGAAAATTCCCTTACCTTAAGTCTAGAATTTTTTCATACATGTCAGAACCTACGATATAATAAATATAGTTTTATTATACATATATTAAAAAATAATAATTATGTATATTATACCATGTATTATTTACTTATAACCCTTTTTATCCTTTTATTAATAATTTCTTTTTAAAATCACTTTTCAGGTAATAACTTCTTCATTTTTCAGGTATGTTTTGGTTTGGTATTTTTGATAGTTTTAATTTGATAATGATTAAATAATCTAAATAATGTTAACCATTTTATATCATATATATTCATTATATATTAATTTATAGTAATATATAATAGTTAGATATAGAAAATGAATTACACTATTCATAGAGATGGTAGGTCACACATAAGCATAGACGTTGTTTCCATTTTCTCGACAGATGGAAAAAAATAAAGGTATATATTATTTAATAATTTTATAATAATTTTTATATCATATAGATCATATATATTCATTTAATATATCCTTATTACAATCTATTTCAAAATAAAATGAAAAACATATCACATCGCTTCGTGGAGGCGGTAGTCCACACATACACACAAGCGATGTTATCATTTTCCAAAAGATTGGAAGGTAAGAAGGAATATGTGATGTTATAATTATAGAATTATAATTATTTCTAAAATTTAAAATAAATATATTAAATAAATCATTATATCTATCCATGAGAGTCAATGATGAAAATCGAATTACATCGGTTCGCGAGGTGCTAGTCTACTGTACACATGATCGATGACTTCTTTTCCCATTTGGTAGAAGTTGAGATAGATATATGTTATTAAATTAAAATAATAACATATCAGTATATGGGATATATTTATGTTATTATATCATTATATTTTAATAATATTTTTAGGATTTGGATGAATAAATAAAACAAAAACACTCTGTTAAGTAACGATACCTCTTCTTTGGACAACCTCATATGGTTTTCACCAAAAGTATTATTAGGAGGGTTAAATAATAAAAAAGGCCTATAGAATGTGTAGAGAGAATTAATTAATGTATTTTTATTAGTATTTTATAAACCAAAAGGCTTTGTAAGTGTGAATAGGAGACGAGAGGGGGTGCCATTTTATAAGTGCAGGAGATGACACACGTGGAATTTTTAAAAAGAAAAAGTTATACCCATGTTTTATAGATTAAAAAAGTCTTCAAAATGGATAATTATAAGACATAGATGATATAAGGTATAAATATTTCTATAAAATAAAAATTGGACAATTTTTTAGGTCATTTTAACCCTTTTATTTTTAGTTTGAACCCCAGTAAACCCATTTTAACCTTAACCATAATAATTAATTTTTACAATTTTTACTATTAATTATGAAAAAAATTAAGTTAAAATTATTATATAATATTAATTATTATTATTAAAATTATTTAATACATTTTTCACAAATTTAATTCATAGAATTGGAATATTTTATTTTAAAATTAAACCCACAGATGTGACAAAAAAGCAGTTTTCCAAAGAAAAAGTTTTCATAATTTTAAGATGTTTTTATATCAATATTGAACATAAAATTTATTAAAATGAAATAAATTGGATTAATAATTATAAAATTTAAATAATTTTACTTTTAAAACCATCTTTGAAAAAATGAGACTTGCAAATTCTTTAAAAGAAAAAGCTGTTTTTAATAAAAATCATCATTTTTACCACTCATCGAAAAGTTAATCTTTTTAGAAAATTCTCAAAAATTCACTACAAGATAATTTATAAATTTTGATTTAAAATATAAAGTTAATTTTTTCAAATAAAATTCCTAAATTTTGAAAAAATTAATTTTTTGACAAATAGAAATAAAAAACATTTTTTTTGTGAAAAAATGTTTTCAAAGAATATAAAGGATTTACTAAAAATTAAATATTTTTATATCAATAAGTTTTATTTATATAAAAAAAATTTAATTAATTTTAAAAATTCAGTTATTCCTATTAATACCTTTAAGTTTAATAGCTAGGTTATAATGAAAATTTTTAAAAATAATATTAACAGTATATTGTTGTTTGTTTAAACTCAGTGTTGTGTGTAACACAAGCTATTGAAGAAATTAAATTTATTTTTAAAAAATATTTCATAAAATCTAGTGATGTTACATTACTATCCTATTACTTTTTGAGTTTTGGATGTTTAATGTTCAAGAGGAGATTCAAGGGAAGACCTATGAGGTTTGATCTATATTTTCAATAAAGGGATATTTATTTGATTTGGTGGTTAGTTTTTCATTATAGAGTCTTGGGGATGTATCATAGATGGTCTCGTTACAATGTGGGATCCTTATGGGTCTACTTTTAAGGATACTACATTTTAGGGGTCATTGCAACATGGTCTTCATTGATACATTGTAGATTTTCGATATGATGAAAATGGTGGACATTCCCTTTTAGGGAACCCTACGACATGAACCTTGAGTTGTGCTATAGTGTTGGTCCAAAAGTTTATTGGGGTGAAGGGAATTCCATCGACAATGAAATAGTACTCCCCACTGTTACAAGGAGGTTGGGAGAGTGGTCTTGGGTCCTTCTATATTTGGTGTTATTGCACCATGGATCATTGGTTGTGCCATGGTTCTTATGATATTATATAGCATCCAAGGTAGATATGCATTGTGATTCTTGAGGTGGAGTGAGATAAATATGGAATCCCACCTTTTTATTATATAAATTTTTATTTACATGATACAAACATAGGATCTTTTAAAGTTTAGTTTCTTTGAAAAAAGGTAAATAATTCATGAAAACTTAAAACATTCTTCTAATCCACTTGAAAGGGTTATTCAAGGGTTCATATTAAGTAAATTTATTACATATCATAATGTGGGGACATACATAAAAGGAAAGGGTGAGAATAAGGCCCAATATGGGAAAGCAAGGGAAACATTTTGCATGTGATCTTGATGAATATCAATAAGAACATGAGAAATATAATTATGGAATGAGAAAGAGTACATAAGGCATATCATAATAAAAATAATATGAATCATAAATTGGAAATTTGGATACAATATTTAATTTATACATTCACAATCATATCACTAAGTTTTTTCACTGAGGTTTCATAAAAATTACCAAGGTTATTGACCAAGGTATTGTAAAACATGTCATCTCTAGAGATTCAATTATTTACCTAATTTATTTGAGAACTATCTTGGAAAAACCTTTATATTTATTAATTAATGTAATCCACATAGATCATAATAAAACATTTCATCAATAACCCATGGAAAATAAACTAAACGGGTTTCATATTAAAAAAAAGTTGCATTTTAAAAAGTGCTTAAAGACAAGATCATTATTTCATTTTTAACCCACATAAAGGGAATGTGGGTTTAATGTATGTTAATAACCAAATAAAATAAATCATTTTTATATATAGATGAATTCCCCTATAAAATAAAGCAGTTTGGGTATTAAAAAAAATAAAATAAAAGATAATTTCTCGAGAAAAGATAAATTTTTAGAAGTAAATCACACGAAATAATGGGTATAAAACATGGTTTTAGAAAATGATAAAATGAGAGTAAAAAAGGGTATAAAATTTATGAAACATAATTTTTAGTAAGGTAATCATATAAAATATAATAATAGAGATATATCATACCAATTATAAGACACATACAAAAAGAGGTTTTGGAATTGAAGAGAAAAGAAGGAAAATTCCCTTACCTTTAAAAGTAACTCCTAAAAATTGAGGATTGGGACCTTGGGGGATTGAGGAATCCTTGATAGGACTCATTGGGAGGTAAAAATAACAAATTTTTGTAGATTATGGATTGACATTGAATGTAAATGTATAAATTGGTGGGTATTTATAGCAAAAGTGGAGTGTTTGTTTATTAATTTCCAAATACAAGCCTTAAAAACCTAGGTTGTGGAAAATTAAAACCCATGGAATTTACCATGGTATTTTACACTATATTTGGACACTTGGATCATATTTTATGTTGTTTTAATCAAAAAGTGTCAATATTCATTTTATATTACTTCTTTTTTCATGGAAAATTGAAGTTTCCACAAAAATTACGTTTTTAATGTTAAAGGTTCCATTTTAGACTTTAGAAAGTAAATATAGGTTTGAAAAATGATTATAGTATATGAAAATACTTTATATTAAAAAAATAACATACTTTAGGTCATGTATTATGGTTAATTAGTTATTACATCATTATTATATAATTATAAAGTCATTAAACGTACTCAAATACTCAAACTGTATTTTCACTATTAATAAAAAAATAAAGTATTTTAGAAAATTCTCATAAATTCACCCTAACCTAATTTTTGAATTATGATCTCAAAAATTATATTATTTTATCAGAATAATTCTCTAAATATGATAATTCTATATTTTAAATATAAAAATGCATACTTATTAAAAATAATAGTAGATTGAAAATGCATAGTAAAATTTCTAACACTTGAAAAAAATAAAATTATTTTATAATTTATATTTAAATAAGAGTTTTTTATCATAATATTTCATAAAAATAAGTATTATTAATAATATCATAGTTTATTATGAATATTAATATCTTTTATGGAATGTGAAATTTCTGTTTGAGAAATTAATTTATCAAATTCCATCTTAATTTTATTAAGAAAAACTATTCTTAAAACAAAATTGATAGAATAAAAATTTTATTTATTTGATGGAATTACACTTTAATTAACTAGTGCCTTGAAATATCACCCCTTTATAACACCCACATACGACTTAATGGTAAGGTGTGTGATGGTGATAGATTCATGGGGCGGCTTGGCTAACATCACCCGAGTGGTAATTTCTACTTACTTAAACTTATCTTATAGGATATTTCATTCTAGATTTACTTGTTGAAGCTCATCTTGAGATAGGTCAAGAGAACACCCCAGTGATTCTACATCCCTCACAAGATCTAAAAAATGGGTTTCATACAACACAACTCTACTGGTTGTGGCCATCATTTCTCCTTTCTACATTAATTATTCTTTATCATTTCTACTTACAAATTATATCATATAAATTATTTTCAAGAGTATAGTTTCCAATGACCATATTGACCAAAAATCAAAATATGATCGAATATTTATGACCACATTTTCTTTTATACTCACTTCATTATTAAAGAGATATGGTTTTTTTTGTGTATAATATAATATAACACAAATTTTTAGGAAACAATTATCATTCAAAAAGTCTAGCTTTCTACAATAATGGCCAGTTTTGATGTAGAATAGTAGGCTATTTCATGGTTTTGTTGGAAAACCTAGGTGTTGTGGTGTATCCTATAACTCACATCATGAGATTATATTTTTACAGCCTATTTACATATTCAGGGTATCCCTTGAATTCCATTCATTCACCTTTATTTCCCTTGGATCCTGGTTGATTGCAGGAAAATTTTAGGAGACCTTCCATACACTATTCAATGGCTTTGATCCTTGACTTTGGGAGATTGATTATTGGTTATCTAAGGTGATCTCTACCTCTTTCCCTCTTGGGTTTTTCCCATCATTACCACAAAGATTTTCAATGGTGGTGGTGAATCAAATTTGAGGTTGTTAGGGATGATATTTTGATGAATAATTTATATGTTTTAGGATGATTGAGGTTTTTCTTACGTAGTTGTGGTCTTGCCATCATTTCTTCCTTACCTTGTATTGTGCATCAGATTGTGAATATCTAGTTGAGGTAAGGGATTCAGGAAACCTCCTTTCTTCTTTTTAAATTATGGTGTTAACATGATTTTGTTTTCATTGGTCTAGGAGTATGGATTGTATTAATAAATATAATGAATCATACCATATTAAATTAATGGTAATGAGATGAATATCACATTTTCCTTATTTTTATGATATTTCTCAGGAGATTTATACATTCTGACCACCATTACTTAAAATAATAATAATTATTTTTAAATTTTTGTTGATTCTATGATTTTTTAAAACCACATTTTATAAAATAATAAACACTTAAAGATGGTAATTTAACTGATTGTATGTAAAATTTGATATCATAATGATATTTTTTTTGTAAAAGGGGATAAAGTGGTGGTTGCTGATGAAATTGGTCATCATGTGTTTTTTGTGGCTCTATGGCCTTGATGGTAATTTGTAGTGTCAGTGTTTGTATGGTTATAAGGGGTATGTTATGTGTTTATTTCTATGGTTGGGTTTAGATTAATTATTTGGTGTGTGATGGGAAGCGAGGATGCATTGGTTAGCATGAGTTTTTAGGTTGGGTGGTATTACTTGACATGCATGGGGTAACAAGGCTATGTTGGTTAGTGTGAGATTCATTTTGTACTAGTTTTTAAATTTTAGGTGTATGCTGGGTAGTGGTTTTATGATGGTTGGCATGGGTTGGGTAGTGTGGTTGTGATTGGAGGGTATTGTGACTGGAGTGGTTGTTTTTGGTTGTGATGAATGTGGGGTTGTTTTTTTATTACTATGTAAAAAAATGGGAATGGTAATGATAAACTTGGTACTCAATGTGGATGGACTTAAATTGAACTGTGTCTATAAAATGAAATATTAATGAATGAAATAAGGTGAGAAATTTTTGGAATTGATATGAGTTATGATTAGGAATGTTTTGTTATTAACTATGAAACTAAGGGAATAATAAACTTAAATTAGTTGTAAAATGGTAAACCTGGGCATGACTAAAAGGGGTCTTGTAAAGTTTTATTGTGGCTATTTTGTATGGTAGAATGTTCTAGTTTGTGTAATTATATTTAAAAAATATAACAATTTGTGATGATGGTAGTGAGGTGATATTTATAGGATGTGGGGGTACTATACTATTGAAAACCTTTAGGCTGGGCTTATGTGTAGCTATATACATATGATATTTTTTCCTTATGATTTCTTTATTCACCCCACTCGAGTTATGTAAACTTAACAAAATCAAAATGTTTTGGGTGTTTTCCTCAATATCTAGGATGGTGAGGATGGATCGATTGTTACCCCCTCTTCCCCTCTCTCCCTTCCAAGTATAGTACAATGGATTGAATTTATTGATGGTTTGATGATATATAATGGGGTTTATGTATGGTAGGATAATGGAACCAAGTTTATGTCCTTCATGTTCACAATATCCTAATGTAATGGATATGTGATGTAAAGATGAGATGTGATGCATGGAAGTGAATATGGAATGATGATGATGATGATGTGGTTGAGGATTGTGGAATGGTTATAATTATGGTATGGATGAATGGATTCCAACATGGGATGTTGAACCTTGTGGGAGGTTAGGGTAGGTAGAGTTGCGACCCAACCCACTTCAAAGTTTGAAGGATTAAGCACATGAGATTTTACTTGGGTAATGTGAGTGAAAAATCAATAGGGAAGTGGCTACAAGGAATTAGTTTTTATTTATTGATATTATGTTATTACATTTGGATGTGATACTTAGTGATTGATCCATGGTGAGGCTGGGTGGTAGTCGACCTGATAAGTACCTGTTGATTTTGCTATTTGTTTTCTTGAGTATTAGTATGCTTCTTCTAGTTCTTCATGAGAGTTCTTGAGTATTATCCTACCGACCATACATATTATGCTCACCAACACACACACACACACATTATTTTTCAGGTTTCTAGGGAGAGTTTGTTGATGGAGTTGGATAGTACCATCTTGTATGTTAGGATTTTTTGTGGAGTTGATGCGTAACATTTTATTAGAATTTTATATTGGAATTTTTATTCTCTCAGATATTCATGAATTTTGGGGTTATTATGGATCTTTTCTTTATTTATATTATAGTGTTGATCATTGGTTTATTTATGTATTACTAGGTTATATGTGGTCAATGACACATATTTTCATGTTTTATAGCCTTGGTGTCAGTTTCCAACCTGGAGCCTATTGGAGGTGGTCCTTTGGCATAATTATTATTATTTACTGTAGGTCCATGAAGTGTTAATAGTGGGTTAGATCATGTAATTTTACCTTAATAACCATAAGTAGATAATTATTTTCATGCTCTATATCCATATCTACCTAGATAAGTAGAGTTAGGAGATCTGGAAGAGACTTCTCATTATTGTTTAAGTTAAAATTTATAATAAATATGGAGAATCTATGAGGGAGTGAGAAAAGTATGAAATTGGTGAAAAATTCATCACGAAACCAAAACCCTAGAATTTCTAGATTCTCAATATATCCAATCATCTTGAATATATGTGGTTTATCTAGAGTACCCTTTCTATATTTTTATGTAAGGAGTTCCTTGAAGATCTCAAAACACTCCTGTATAGATCTCTACTGATAAAAACCATGAAGATGGGTGAGTATAGAATATGAATCCATGTTTTTTTGTGAATTATTTAGCTCACTAAAAATGGATAAACACTAAACACTGGACATATAATTCATCATCCAAAGGTTTTAAGTATAAATAGTGGTCTTCCTCACTTGACTCCTTAGTTGGAAGATCATGAATTGGGGTATCCACCATATAAATCTTACATTCCTAGTTTAGTTCAATGTGCAAGTGCCTATAACACTTATGGAACTTACATCTAGATAAAAGGTTGTTTTATCAAGTATAAATTCCGGGTATATTAATGAAATTTCCATTTTACTTTAAAAAATAAAGTCATATTTAGTACATTATCTTGTTTTCCAAAATATATGATATGTAATAATTTTAATTATCATATTAATCTTCCACTATTTTATCAAGTCCCAAAATACCTAACTATTTGAGTTAAAATATCATGTATCATGGATATTCTAGTGGAAATGATCCATATTTCCCTCACCATAACCCAATTTTTTTTCTAACAAGTTATTTGAAGGTATTTAGGTAGGTGATCTTACCAACTTCAAACTTACAACTCTATCTATTGAGTGAACTCAATCTAAAAATACTAACTAGGATTTCCTCAAAACTTGCCTCTAAGTACACAAAGTATTTCTTTAGAAGTCACACCTTGATGTAAATTAGTAGAATCAACAAAAAACCATAGTTAGAACTACATGATAACTAAAAGTTCTTTTAATTTGTTCATAAAATCACTTTGAACTATGATTCCATTCATAACATAAGTAATGGATTACTTTTCTAACTTAATATTTATTTGAGAGATTTTTTTATTACGCATAAATTTCCATATTTTATCATTTTCATGTATTTTTAATGTTCTGTGGATTTTATATAATTCACTAACCATTCCATGATAAAAAATATATTCATAATACAATTTATTTTAATTTTATCCTACATGCTTATTAATTAATTTATTTATGTGATCATGATAAAGCATCCATAAAAAATGACCATGAATTGGATAGAGATAAGATAATTAATGTGGTACGATCATGAGCATTCTAATGGTTGGTTTATTGATAAAATAATAAACTAACCCTTTACCCTTAGAGAATAACTCTTGGAACCATAACTTGGTTCAAGTTGTAGCATTCCACTTATCCTCCTATGTATCGCTTGAGTTGGTTTCACCTCAGTTCCAAACATGAAACACCTCTATTCACCAAAAATATCTACCCTTTACAATTTTTTTTACTAACATGAAGGTGAAGGGAACCTTATGTATGGCTCTAGTGTTTATATAAAAGAAACCATAGACACACAAGTCCTTACATGATATATAAGAGGATATTACATGAATTCCATCATTTTAATTTAATAATAATTATTACAAAAAACTATTTAATAATAATTAAATTTAAAAAATCCAACACATACATTGGTTGGTTGAGAACATGATCATCTACACATGAAACAAATACAAATTTAAAACAACTAATATTCATTTCAATCAATATTTATTTAATATAAATTATATGAATAAATAAATAAATAAATAAATAAATTCATTCATTCATTTATCTTAATGTCTATCTAAACAGTCCTAGAGATTCCATTCCACTGTAATTTTAGAAAAATAAATTAAAATAATTATATTTAAAATTAATTATGTACACGACATATACTTGGAGGAAACATGATGAGTACATGTTCGAACTACCTTGCGTCTCATATGGTCCTTTTCATACACTATACACTCACAAAATATGTAAAATACATGATGTTTTATGAAATTATATGGCATGCACTATCAATTTATGACACACAATTAATTTACACACTTTGTACCACTTTTAATGCACGTGGATTACACAATTTTTAATGACTATACACGACATGTAGTTTTAAATTTAATTCAGAAATTAATTATGTATATAATATTCTTTAAACCCCATAACATGTCAAGTACTTAAAATTGATGACATAAAAAAATTTATTAATTAAGTTTAATGGAACAATTGATTTTCTTTTCCTATAACTCAATTACACAGTGTACAACCTGGCTTAGTGTGTACTCTTTGTAAGTGGATACATGTTACATGGAGTGTATAACTTTCTACATTCCATGTCTCACTTTATATGTCTATAAGTAATAAATACATAGGGAATCAATGTGTAATCCATGTAAACACTTCTGGGTCACACAATGTGTATGATGATTACATGCCATGTAATTCTATCTGGCATATTTTTTTGGCTTTAAGTCTTGACATGGTATTTAATAAATTAAAAATGTGTATTTGACCACATGACTTGCTAACCATGTGGAACTATATGATGTGTGCACCAACAACTTGGTATGTAGTCCCTAAAAACATGTGTCAATTGGTCCTATTAAATACACGGTGTATAAAGACACCACATAACCCTCCACATGATTAACTGCATTTATTATTATTGTGTCATGGTGTGATAAATATTTTTAGACAATGTGTAGTTTTATTTAACTCTATGTAGTCCCATGTTATCCGGTCAAAGTCCACAACACCTCTATATGTGATATCTAGATGTTCTTCATGCGTTCTTAACCTATTCTTTGTTATATGATGGTGAATGAAGAATATATCTTTACTTTTGGATTAAATAATGACTAAAAAAAATGAAAAACATACATAAAATGTGTAAACTGGTCAAAGATTAATAAATAATTATAAATTTTAATGTGACCACTTTTATACTACTTGAAAGGTTAAGGTGTAGAAAAGTGGTGGAGAGACCATTTCCGAATTGGTTTTGTCATTTTCAATTGATAGTCCACAAAAACATTACAAAGAATCATCATGTCTAAAAAATGTACCAGAATAAAGAATAAAAATAATCCTAGAACCAAGAAAAAAGGATCTTTCACATTAAATTTATAATTAGTTTATTGAAAATAAAATACCTAAATCTTGAGATCTTTATTTTATTTAGATGTTAATTGATATAACCCTATTCAATTTGTACTATCATTTCACTAAGAATATATAAAATAGAATCTATCTAGTGGTGATTTATATATGCTCATTGATCTTTGAATGACACCAATGGAACTCTGGGTGCTATAATGGATGATCTAATCACATTACATTTTTTTCCTTGATCATAACCCAATCCTTTAGGATTGAAAGATTATCTATATCATTATTTTGTTCTTGATAGAGTGGAAGAAATTGGAGGAGTTCTATTGGTCTTCAGAGAAACCCTAGACATGTCTTTTGTAGAGAGAATTCTCTATAGAGAAAATCATTGTGCATAAAAAATGATTTCTCTACACATTTTTAAATAACATAAGTATGAATATACAGAGTTAGGGATTTAATATTGATAATTTCACAAATCCCCTTAATCAAATATTAAACCTAATATATTCCCCATACCAATAATAATAATAATAATAATAATAATAATAATAATAATAATAATAATAATAATAATAATAATAATAATAATAGAATTATTATATAATGGCAAGTACCAAGTTATATAAATAAATATCCTTTAAATTAAATAAATAATTACTTATTTTATAAATGATATTTAAGATTATATCATTTTCATTACATAACACTTAAATCTTTCCATCTACCTTTATCGATGTTTACTGAACCTCAAATAATAAATAAATATTATTTATATGTTAAATAAATAAATATTTTTTTCACGGTTTTTCAAATGAATATTCATTTTAATATACTATTAAATAAATAATTATATATTCAATAATAAATATTATTTATTACATTTCAAATAAAATAAGAGATAAATAAATATTCCATTTTATAGTATTGTTAATAAATATTTATTTAACATTAAACTCAAACATATAAATACAGTGACTGAATATTTATGATCAATAAATCCTATAAAAATATTATCCATCATCCTAGAGAATAAAATTTCTTCAAATTATTAAACTATAATTGAATTTAAATGAGATCAATGGATACACTAAATGCGTGATCTTCTAGGCCTCTTTCTTAGTTGAATTAGGCAGACTTTCCCAAAGCACAAGATTGGCGTTTAACAACGCCTCAAGACACTCATAGAGAAATAAGTTTATGTCACAATGATAATAACCACATATGAATGATCATTATGTAATATAATATCTTTATCATGATATCTAAAATAAATATGATTGTATACTCATGTTATCAACAAATGTTCTCGATATATATTTCTTTCACTTCCTAAAATAAACCTGTTAATCACTATGTACATGAAATTTTAATTTGATAGTTATATTCCAATAAAAGTATCTGAGATATCATCTTCATTAAAAATAATGGACAAATCATATATTAACATATTCATTAACGTCACATCACTCATGATGTACCTAATGTATCCTACTTTATTGTGATCATATGTCATCATAGTTTTAGTTAAAACCTCAAAATGCACAAATCATGATATTATTTAATAAGAATCTCAAGTCTATGGATAACTACACACATTCATAGATAGAAATATCCAATGAAACATATACATGTATTATTCCCATTGGTATGTATGTCCTCATTATCTCTCATATTGGAGATTACTTAGTGTGAACTTCATGAGATAAAGTCTTATCCGCTTGTGAGTATCAATCACCCAATGGTGAAATGTACTATGTGTCCCATCATAAAATGTTATCCCAACCATGGGATATTGGTTTAAGAATATCTTTATAGAACTTAAATGTTATCATTATAATGGGGAACTTCTATTAACTTTCAATGTTAGAAATACTCCAAGACATTATCATATTAATGTAACAAAGAAGAACAATCAATGCATGATAAGATATTTATTAATATTAAAGACTATAAATTTACATGTAATCTAAAGTAAAAAAGCAATTGGTTCTAGGTCACCAACTCTAACAAAGTAAGTATTAAAAATTAACAATGAAATTTTTTTAAATATTATAAAAAATTCTTAGGTTGAAAAATTATTCATATTCAATAAAAAATTCAACAATATATTTATTATTTGGAAGAGAGGTGTATGAAATTGAGAATTCATGTTCTTAGAGGGTAAGGATGTGCCATAATTGTTTTTATATTAATATATTTCTTATAAATTTTCTCATTCATTGAATTTTTATCATGATTATACTTTTATTACAAGTGTATAAAAGTCATTATGAATTCAGAAAAAAAAAATTATATAATAATAAACTCAAAATGTTCCATTGTTCAATATTTAGTGTGTATTATTTGATAATGGGGTTAAATTGTAAACCTAATTATATGTCAATAAATCCCCTAGAAATATCATTAAAAGGTTTCATATGCATCCCATGATAACTAGAGGATAGTGATGAGTGTCAAGAGTATATGATAATTGAAAAAATGGTCTACCATTTATTATAAGAGTGGATGACCTAGACCCAACTCCTATGTGTAATTTTATTACCATTACATCTATACAACTTGATATATACATATTTTTTATTTCCAAGATTATAATATTACTTCTTGATGTAATATATATGTGTTAACTTCTTTATATTACATGTCATCTTAAATGGTTATAACAATTTACAACTATAATGAGAACCTCAAAATACTATAGCATCAATATTTAACATTTTTCTATAGTCTATATACATCATTTTAAAGTTACACATATGATTTTTATTATCAGATGTTGAGGGTTAATAAGCATTGAGACTTCTTCTCATGAAGTTCACACTTGGTGATCTCAAGTGCATGAGATCATGAGGAATGACCCACCAATAGTAACACCATATTGTTTTTGACATCATTGGTTATTCCTATTCATAAACATGTATACTAGTCTCCTCACTTAAGATTATTATTAATGTATATCATTGGTATTATACTTTGATGAATGATGAAAATCATGAAAATTTATTTCTATGGTGAGGTATCTTGTGTTGGGTTCATCATTAATGATGTGTTATTGATTGAATAATCAAGGAATTATTTTTTACTTCCATGTATAGGAAGATATATCTCAAAACCTATTTACCATAATGGTTGTACCTCCTTTAAATACATGGCCATGGTAGAAGGAGGTAAGTTCATCTGGTATGGTAAAAAAAAATCATGTAAGGATGGTCACACAAGATATGTACCTAGCTTTATGATATTTCACGTGACAAAGATATTGTATTACATAGTGTATTTTTACATGAAAGGTTTTCATTTCTATAACTTAACATTATCTCTTTAGGTTCCTTTATATGTTTCTAGACATTAATCATGGTCTATGAGTGACACTAACTACTATCAAGATAAGGGTCTTGAGTTCCACACACAGAGTTATTTCAAAAGTTTGTCCAATTATAATTAATTATAGTTTTGGGACATAGTGGTCCCCATGATGGGGTTCGGGTATTGTATTAGTTTGAATGATCATAAGAAAATAAATGAATTAAATATCATTCAAGTTTAAAATAATAAGTGTTGAATTAATTAATCCAAATCATTTACAAGTGTTAGGACCACATCAAGATATGCAAAACATTGAGAGGGGGTGGGGGTGAATCAGTGTTTGTTGAATTTTTAAACCAATTAATATTTTTTATCCCTTTACATATTCAACATTTTAGGATCTTGATTCTCTTTTAATTTTCATATTCAAGTAAATGAAAGCGAAAGAAGGATGTGACATGCTATTTTTACAAGGTTCACTACTCAATAAGAGTAGCTAGTCCTTGATATGTATAGTGGTGACTAGTACAATGATTATATACTATAAAAAGATACCAAATATAATGGATTGTATTAGAAATAATCATGAACCCAAGTATGGTTCCCTACACTTTATGAGGGGATACAAAAAAAATCTTGATTTCTTGGATTGGTTGCTTTGTTCAACTGTATCTCCTTGTTAGATATGTATACTACTCCTGATTAAAATATTCAACTTATTCAAGTTCTTTTCAACATCAATAAATCCATCCACCTATTGTGATTTCTATTGAATATTTTAGTGTAAATTTTTTATTCTCTTTATTCTTATTCCATTGTTACTTATACAACAACAAGCAATCAAATATCATTTCTCTTATCTTGTATTAAAAGTAGTGTATACAACATTATTCCTCTTCACAATAGTAAAAAAGAGTGTTTATTTTCTTTAAATAGTGAAATAATCACTTCACTTCTTCATTTTTAATAGATTTTCACAACACTTTATTTTTATTCTTCTTTTCTTCAGTTCACTTGAACAAATTTCACTAGATTTATCTTTCCTACTCTTCTACTTATTATATTTATTTTTTTACTACTTAATGAAAGAAATTTATTCTATCCTCATTATTTAGTGCAATTAAATTCCACTATATCTATTTACCTTCTTATTTCTTTCTCTTTTTATTCAGTGTAAAAAAAAATCATTGGTTCTTCTCTGTTTGGAACTTGTGTCTAGTTCTTCTCCATCTGATACTGGTTTTTTTGATGAATTTTTCTTTTGATAACTTTATCTAGTTCTTCTTTTTCAGATACCTCTGTGTCTAGTAATCTATATAAGGTACCCTCTCTATCTAGTATCTCTCCATCTGATACCTATCCATCCAATTGTTTTACCCAAAATAGAATTACTCTCAAGATTTGTTGCTGACACCTCACTTCGTCACTTCACTTCTCCAACAACAATCACCACTATAATAACTCGACCAACCTATACAAGACAAACCAGATCCCCTTTAGATAGGTAGTGTTTCTTCAAAAATAAAGGGAGTATTGTGAAATTAAAGTTAAAAATTCCTAATCAAACTTTGAATATACCCCTCAAAAAATTCTCCAATTGAATACCTTTAAATATTAGAAAAGATTCAATCAAAAATATTTTTAAATACTCTTCTCAAATATTAGTTTCAACATTATTAAAACTTCTTGAAATCCTGACTTGAATCAAGATCTCCCTATTTTGATTATTAGAACATTTAACACTTAACTAATCATCATCAAAATTTTTTAATTTAAAAAATATTTATAAATATTCTCAAAACATTCATCTGGTACATCTTCGTAGGAACTCCTCTGTTCAATAATTCTCTATCCATTACAAATTCATATTAACTTCTCTATTTTATTCCCATTTTACTAGTAGTCTTCTTATTTGTTTATATTATAATATTTTTAGGTTTCCTCTATCTAGAGATCTTCGAGCTATTTTTTCCAATGACTGTTCTTGAAAACCATTATCTAATTACCACACTTGGAAACCTCTATTCGATTCATTCCGAAACTTTTGTCTAATGACTTTTCTTAAAAAACTCTATCTGATTCGTCCACACACATTCTTTGACCAAAATATTTTTTCAAAAAAACTATGGTGGACTCATAAATGTTCCTATATCCGATGAACTTATAAATGTTCATCCAACTTTCTCTATCTAACAATTTCATAAATTTTCTTCATATGGTAGACTCTGTCTATAATCCCCATATTCCTTAAATTCATTCCTTTGAACAAACCTAGATAGAATCATGAATAAATTGAATTAATCATGATGTTAGGTACTTTTAACAATAAAAAATAACCTAATTAGTTTATTTGGAACACTCAGTTTGATGTCCCTGTGAAAACTAGCAGATAAACATTTTTCTCCACCTTCTATCAAATCACTATTCTTATATCCAAAAAGCTCTATCTGGTAACAAAATATAGTGGGTTTTACTTCCTTATGTTGTTAAAAAAATGTGATTCTAAAAACACCAACTCACATGTTTGATATAGTAAGATCAGCTCACTAATTTTTATATGTAATTCAAAATCTTTCACCATAAATTAATGAATATATTACAAATATTCCAAAGAAAAGAAAAAAATTTATATTCTTTCAAGATAAAAAGAATTAGGAACTTATTCTATTCTTAAAATAACTTGGATTCTTTATCATTAATAATCATGACTTCATCACCACCATCTTTATTCAACATCAAAGCCACACCTTTTTCATTAACAAGCTTGCATACTTCAACCAAACTTCTAAGAAACTTCTTCTTCACTATTTCTACAACCTATCCATCATATGATCATCAATAACAAACTTATATACTTAAAACAAACTTTTAAGAAACTACTTATTTATAATCTATTTAATATATTTAAATCAATAAAATTTGTCTAATTCATTGAAATCCATTGACAAAAAATATAATAAACACAAATTGGGATCAACAATCCCCCTTTTATATTTGTTGGAAATACCTTTAGAATGAATATTTCAATATATGTGAATCCTTTATTACCTTTCTCCCTCTTTCTTTTTAAACTTTCATTTCACTTTCTCTCCCCCTTATTAACAATAAATACAAAGTATTTGGGAAAAGAATATTAATTTATTCCTAAACAATGTGCCATCAATCATATCAATATAACTCTATGAGATCCATGCCCAATATAGAAAACTATATAATTTCATTTAGATAAAAATCCATACTATATAAATTAGAATGATACCAAATGAGATGAGAATAGACAATATTGTCTTCAAGGGATATCCACTTGTATTCTAGGATAAAGATACCAATTATTATATAAAACATTTATAAAATAAATCAAACTAAAATCCTATATTCACTTCAACAAATATATTAGAATAATTTAATTATAAATTGAAGTATTAATATCCTTGGTATATTTTCATTCTTCCACTTTTGTTATATCACTAATTATTTCAATTTATCTCCCTTTTTGTTATGTTTTTTTATTTCTAGTTACCAAGGAAGAGAGATTAATAAAGAATTAAATTTTTCAATGACACTCCTTTAGGAACATAATAGAATAATAATATTTTCATGAAATAATAATTCTAGCATCTTTTTTAACATACTACACTTGTATCCTCCAAAAGGATACATTTCTATTGATCTTAAAAATGATTAATCTATTTAATAGATATTGTCACACCCTGACCTATCTATTATTTTAATTTTATTATTTTGTTTTGTTTTAATTTCTTTATTGAGGTTCAGGTTGAATCCCGAACAAGATATTTGAGTTTTGTCAAAAAAATGTGCGTTTTTTAGTTGATATCACTGAGCGCCCGAGCGGAGTGCGTTTTGGAAACCCCGCGCGGCTTTGACCATGAAATGGAACAATCCTCCTATCTTTAGAAAAACTAAAATGAATAAATTTTGTAATTTATTGTGTTATTTAAAATTTTCCTGGTTAATAATTTTAATTAATATTATTGAAAAAATGAGTATTTTTATTATTTATATTTTTATCGATATGATTATTATTATTCTTATTAGTGTTATTATTAATAAAGATTTATTATTATTATTATTTTTATTATTAATATTGTAATTAAAGAATTATCATCATCATCATCATTATTATTATTATTTTTATTAAAGAAATTTTATTAGAAAAATAATTGTTTTATCATTATTATGTTTTTAATAAAGTTATTATTATTATTTTTATTATTATTAGTATTAATAATAATAATAATATTATTATTATTTTGATTTACGTTTAATTTTTTTCTTCCTTTTCTTTTATTTTTCTTTTTTACACGCGGATGTCTCCACATTTTCCTCTCCCCATCGCGGCACCCCACCCTTCTATCTTGTTGCAGCGTGCCCCGCGACCAGCCTCAACCTGCACCTCCAGATGCCTCTAGTCACGTGCTCGCCACTCAACACCCTTAGGCCACTAGTAATGCCTCCAGCAATCCCCCTCGGGCAGCCTTGCACCTGCGACCTTCCCCTCCTATTGCAGTGCCCAGCAGCTGCCTCCTGATTCACCCACATAGTGCCACCACCTCTTTGCTTCCCAACCGGCCGCCCAAAACTCCTTCCATGATCCGCCTGCACCACCCAGTCGGCACCCGCCTCCTGTCGGTGATCACTGCACCGACTCCCTTCTCTGCGGGCCGCACCCTATCTGGCCCCTTCTTTACAGCCCCGACCAGAACTGCAATTCCCTCCACCTTCACGTCCCACCGGCCGTACACTACACGACCGCCCCATGTTCTCCGGATTCTGATCTGCCTCCCACCGACACCTGCTATCCAGTCACTACCCTTCCCGGGTGCGCCGTACCTCTACCCAGTGCCCCTACCATTGACCGGACCTCCTCCGCCGGCGACCCTTCGGCCAGATCATGGCCGCCTCTTGTCCGACCAGCGGTGGCGCAGCGCCGCGACGACGTTCACTCTTCCCTACTCTGGCTAACTAGCAGCACCGTGATGCCTTGGCGATGTCCCCCTTCACTGCGCCGGCCGCAGGCTCCTCCTGTCGGCACCCTCCAATGGTCTCGGCCGCACGTGTCTCTAGATGGACTTCCTTCCAGACACTGTGCACCTTCCAGACCTCCTTCTAGTTGTACACCTCCCTACTGGCATACTCTGACAAGTTGGTATGAATCCGGTTGATGCACGCCCTCCTGCTGGTGCCCTTCAGCCAGACACCCTCCAGTCACGTGCCTTCCGACTCATCGTGTGTTGTTCGACCAACCCCTATTGGTACAACATGCACATTTCCAGCCAATGAACCTCTTTTATAGCCACCACGTGACCTCCTAGTCATGCCACACTCTTCACTGGTGTCCTCACCTATCATTTTATCTTTCGCACAATCTCATTGATCAAGCGCATCCCCGTGCTGACCCCTACCTCCTTTGATCACACTGTTCTTCCTGTACTGGGGTTTCAGTGAGTTTTTTACTTTTGTTTTCTTGGATTATTTCAAGTCAGTGTTTCTGTGTTTTTAGTTATTTTTTGTGACTGTTACGACATGTTGAAAGAGAAATTCTGTAATACCTTGGTCAGCAGGTTCCACGCACTTGTGTGCAAGTGCGGGGTGTGTCACATCGTTGTAGTCGATCTTCAAGTCGAGGTAGGTCCCCACTGCAATTTCCTTTATATTTAGAATTTATTAATTTCTTTTTATTTCATTAATTTTATATTAATGGTAAATAATATTAAATAATTCATTTTAGAATAAATTTTCATTGTGAAGGATATTGGTTTTCTCTTATTTCGAATTACATTAAAGTGTTTTCTCTTAAATGTGCATAATTAGTGTTGATAAAATGCCTGGGTGGCCTTTATAAGTAAATTGTGTTTCTTTTAAAGAGTAGCTTGGGTTGAAAATGTGTTTGTATTTCTAAAATGGATTTTTGGAAATAGGTTGGTGTCGATTGGTGGCTAAGGCCCATTTGAAACTTTAATGAAATAAATTATTTTGAAAACCCTCTTTGGAGTGACTCGGGGGTGACCTTGTTGTACACGTTAATTTTGTGGGTCATTGTGCGCGATGTTTGTGTATTGGAATTGGTTGCTTGTTTGACATTGTTGACTCACCCCTTTTTATTATACGTGTTGACATGGGAACCTGACATAATAAGTGAATCTTCTAATAATTATTGCTGTAGTAGTTTAGATTACGCACTAGCTAGTGTCCCATAACAAAGAGGTGTTTCGTTATTATTGTTATGGGATTGGACCCCTCGATCAGGACAGGCAGAGAAATTATTGGTTGTTAGGGCGTTATGACATCATCAAGAGTAAGCATGCCTTCAGGATGAGTCACATGTATAGTACATTCTAGATTGTTCACGAGCTCCTAGGTTCAACCCATGTTTTCTTTAGTGATTATTTGTATGTGGCAAACAATTGAGAGACCTAGTTCGGTTGCTAGTCCTCGTTTTCTACTTTCCCATTTCCTGTATTGTGTGTTGTGGGTGTTTTTACTCTTGACTCACAACTAAAATTTGGATTTCTAAATATTTCGCGAAAATGTTTTAAAATGTAATGTACCTTTTTCCTTCAAATATGAAACTTGTTTTTAAATTAAAAAGCGCAATGTACTGTTACTTGTTTTAGAAATGAAAGTGTGTGTGGAAACCCATATTTTATATAATTTAGTTCAAACTTGAAATTGGTAAATTCTTTATTTAAAGGTAGTGCATTGGGAATAGTTTTTTGGGTGCACCTACTGAGTTTTAATTCTCACGCCTATAGTGTTTTCCTATTTTTAGTTTCTATTGCAAGTTCAACTCAAGCTTGATCACCATGGGCGGGAGTTGGTTGTGGATTGGTGAGCGACTATCAGGGTAATAAGGCGTTTTTGGTCATGGTTAGGTTAGTGTGTTGTTTTTGGTTGTTATTTCTTTACTGTGTCATTTATTTACTTTGCATTATTCTAATTTTTCAACAGTTTTTTTATTTTCACTGGGCAAAATAATTCCCATTTGTTCTCTACTGATGCCCTAGCGCTTGTCGCTAGCCCAGGAGGATTGGGAACGCCTCTCAGACCATGTAGCGGATCGGCTTGGGTGATTGGTTTAGGGTTGACCCAAGTTGGTTCGTAACAAAATGGTATCAGAGGAAGTTGGATCTTGATCGAACCTTGTTTTTTCAGAGCGTCCATCATTATTTGGGGTTGTCATGGTAGAAGGAGTATAATTTTCGAGACTCGGGGTGTACAAATGAGAATTAAATCATGAACCGTTGCTCGTTCCGAACCTCGGGTTACCATGGGATGTTCGGGTTTGTCGATGTCCTTGATTCTTGTGGTTGTTTGGTATTGGGAAATGAAATGGGAGCTAGGAAAGTGACCTACATGAGCTCACATGGTATGGAAATCCATGTGGAGTTGTAGACATTTCCTTAGAATACTCTCCGTGATGGTGGCGTGATTGGCGTATGGCCGACAACCATATGTCTGAGTCACCCATAGAGACTAGTTTTTTTCTAGTGAATTGTTTGGGTCTTCTTTAATTCTAAAAACTGTTTGTAAAGTTTTATTTTTAAAATTGCAAAAATTTGAATTTGAAATGGAAATGACCATGTTTTGATCTCACTTCTTATTTTCTTATTACTTAGTGTTCAACCCCACGAAGGTTCGATGGATTCCCAAGGTGAAAATTTAGGTGGTGGATCCTTAGAAAATCCTCTAGTTGATCCACCCATGGAATATATCCTTGAGTTTTGGAAGTTAAAACCTCCCCTCTTTTATGGGTAAGTAGATCCTTTTGAGGCGGAGGGGTGGCTGTGGAAGATTGATAGGAACTTCTATTCTCTCACACTGCCTGAGTCATTAACTGTGAAGTTGGCTACCTTTATGCTTGAAGTTCTAACCTGGAAGTGGTGGAAGTTTGTGTCTCGAAGTAAGCCTCAAGAAGATATCAATTGGTAGTTCTTCAAGTCTTCATTCATCCAATAATACTTCTCTGAGGTGACAAACGTGATGAAATGGATGGAGTTGTGTGGTCTTCAGCAAGGTGTTGGATCAGTGTTGAAATTATTTTGTCATTTCTTGGACTTAGCTCTGTATGAACCAGGTTATGTTTGAAATGATCTCGTGAAAGATCGACATTTTGAGCTCGGATTACGTCCAGAGCTACAATCGAAGGTGGAAGAGTTCAACCTAATCACCTTCCTTGATGTGGTGAGATAATATTTCCTCACCGAAGCTGAGTTAACAGGAGGACTTGAGGTGGAAAATCCTCCTCCAGCCTTGGGAAGAAGTGTAGAATATAGCGATAAGAAGAATGGGAAGCGGCCTGATGCTAGTGGAACTGGTAAAGGAATCAAGAGGCCTTCATTCCTTCAGTCATCTTTCTTATAATGCAATGCCTTGATCTGTCACCAGTATGGTAAGTGGGGGCACAAGAGGCTGAGGTTCCTGAATGCTCCAAGACCCTACCACATCTGTGGGTGCCTAGTTCACGTGCATCGATTCTGTCGAGGTTCTTCCAAGAAGCGCACTGAAGCCAGACTAGGCTTGTCGAAGGCCACTTCAACCCATCAATAGAAGTAGGACAATATTTGGGGATTATTTTGGGGTCTTCTATTTTTAGTGTTTCTTGGATGTATTGGTCATCTCTTGTAGAGTACTCTGGTGTTTATTTTCCTTAAGTTATAAGAATGGTTTTGATGAAACTCTTTGAAACCTCTATTTTATTGGAAGTGTGATTGGTGAAATTCCGGTTCGTGTGTTATGTTTGGGAAATTTTGAAGCCTGGATATGAGGAAGGAGATGCTTCAATCGTCGATGCTCCAACCATAGGTCCCGGAGTGAAGCTGGAGCGTAGTCAGGAGAACTCCAACAGTGAAGAAGGGTGTTGGTTTAATCTCAGTCTTTAGTGTGGCATGGTTTGTGTTATTACGAGGGCGTGATGTCTTTGAGGTAGTGGTGACGGTAGTTTTGATGCACTATTGGTTGGACCCTTCCCTCCCCTACCCTTGTGGTGGGGTTTCTGGTCCGTGTGGGGAAGCTTTGATGTTTAGTTAATCTCGTAAGTCCTTATGGTGGGGAGACCCATTGCGGGTATCATTGAATTTAGTTTGGCTTGATTCCTATGGTGGGGAGTCCGTTCAGGACTCCCTGTGTCAGTATTAGAGTTTCGTTTTGGGTTTTGTTTTGGTGGTGTTCAAAGTGTTCATGTTTGGAGGATAAGTTACATGTCATGAGAGTTCGGTGTTCGTTTGGATTGATCAAATAGAGGCGCTTAAACTTTTGGGGGTGAGTGACACTTAAAGAGTTTCATCTTTGGGTATAAATCTTGTTGTGGATTTCCGAGGGCAGAAAGAGTTATGGTGGGGATAATTGTCACACCCTGACCTATCTATTATTTTTATTTTATTATTTTATTTGGTTTTAATTTTTTTTGAGGTTCATGTTGAATCCCGAACAGATATTTGAGTTTTGTCAAAAAAACGCACTTTTTTGAGTTGACATCGCCGAGCGCCCAGGCGAAGCGCATTTTGGAATCCCTGTGCGGCTTCGCCCATGCAACGACACTGTTTGCCTGTCTTCGGAAAAATTAAAATGAATAAATTTTATAATTTATTTCATTATTTAAAATTTTCGTGGTTAATAATTTTAATTAATATTATTGAAAAAATGAGTATTTTTATTATTTATATTTTTATTTATATGATTTTTATTATTCTTATTAGTGTTATTATTGATAAGGATTTATTATTATTATTATTTTTGTTATTAATATTGTAATTATGGAATTATTATTATTATTATCATTATTATTATTATTTTTATTAAATAAATTTTATTAGTAAAAGAATTGTTTTATCATTATTTTGTTTTTACTAAAGTTATTATTATTATTTTTATTATTAGTATTATTAATAATAATAATATTTTGATTTACGTTTTATTTTTCTCCTTTTTCTTTTATTTTTCTTCTTTCCACGCGGCTGTCTCCCCATTCTCCTCTCCTCATCGCGACACACCTCCCCTCCTCCCTTGTTGCAGCGCGCCCCGCTGCCAGCCTTAGCCTGTACCTCTGGACGCCTCCAGTCACGTGCCTGATACTCTTCACCCTTAGGCTGCCAGTCGCACCTCCAGCCATCCGCCTTAGGAATCCCTGCACCCACGACCTTCCCCTCATGTTGAAACGCCCAGCATATGCCTCCTGCTTCGCCCGTACAATGCCGCCCCCTCCTTGCTTCCCAACCGGCCGCTTGGCCCTCCTGCCCAGCTTTTCCAGCACCACCCAACTGACACCCACCTCCTGTCAGTGATCACCACACTGGCTCCATCCTCCTCAGGCCGCACCCTATCCGACCCCTTCTTCACGGCCCGACCAGAACCGCAGTGCCCTCCGGCTCCACCACCCACCGGCTACACAATGCCCGACCACCTTGCTTCCTCTAGCTTCCGACCCGCCTCCTGACGACACCTGCTGTGCGGCCGCTTCCCTTCCTTGGTGCGCCGAACCTCCACATGGCACCCCTACCCTTGGATGGACCTCCTCCACCAGGGAACCTCCGGACAGCTCACGGATGCCTCTTGTCCGGCCAGCGGTGGCGCAACACCCCGACGTCGTTCTCCCTTCCCCGCTCCGACCGACCAGCAGCAGCGTGGCGCCTCAGTGACGTCCCCCTTCGCTGCGCTGGCCGTGTGCTCCTCCCACCGGCACCCTCCAATGGTCTCGGCTGCGTGTACCTTCGGAAAGACCTCCTTCTAGCCGCTGTGCACCTGCCAGACCTCCTTCCGGCCACACGCCTCCTTGCCGGCATAGTCCGACAAGTCGGCGCGACTCCGGTCACTGCGTGCCCTTCTGTTGGTGCCCTTCGGCCGCACACCCTCCATTCGCGTGCTGTCTGACAAGCCCCTATTGGTACAACACGCACGTTTCCAGAAAATGTACCTCTTGTCCGGCCGTCGCGCGCCCTCCTAGTCATGCCACACTCTTCATTGGAATCCCCTCCTATCGTTTTATCTTTCACGCCATCCCATTGATCGAGCGCATCCCCGCGCTAACCCTTGCCTCCTTCGCTCATGCCGTTTTTCTTGTACTGGGGTTTAGGTGAGTTTTTTACTTTTGTTCGCTTGAATTATGTTAAGTCGATGTTTCTATGTTTTTAGTTATTTTTGTGACTGTTGCGGTGTATTGGAAGATAAATTCTACGATACAGTGGTCAGCAGATTGCACACACTTTTTCGCAAGTGTGAGGTGTGTCATGCCATCGTAGTCGAGCTGCAAGTCTAGGTAGGCCCCCAAAGCACTTGACTTTATATTTATAATTTATTAATTTCTGGTTATTTGATTAATTTTAGATTAATGGTAAATAAGATTAAATAATTTGTTTTAGAATAAACATTCATTGTGAAGGATAATGGTTTTCTCTTGTTTCGAATTACCTGAAAGTGTTTTATCTTAAATGTGCATAATTAGTGTTGATAAAATGCATGGTTGGAATTTATAAGTAAATTGTGTTTCTTTTAAAGAGAGGCTAGGGTTGAAAATTTGTTTAGCTTTCTAAAATGGATTTTTGGAAACATGTTGGTGTTGATTGGTTGGTTAAGGCTCATTTGGCACTTTAATGAAATAAATTATTTTGAAAACCCTCTTTGAAGTGACTCGGGGGTGACCTTGTTGTATACGTTGATTTTGTGGGTTGTTGTGCGTTATGTTTGTGCATTGTAATTGGTTTCTTGTTTGACATTGTTGACTCACCCATTTTTATTACACATGTTGACATGGAAACCTGACATATTAAGTGAATCTTCTAAGAATGATTGTTTCACTAGTTTAGATTATGCACTGGCAAGTGGCCCATAGCAGAGAGGTGTTTTGTTATTATTGCTATGGGATTGGGCCCCTCAATCAATCTAGGTAGGGTTAAGATTGAGCGTTAGGGCGTTATGACATCATCAGGAGTAGGCATGCCTTCAGGATGAGTCACATGTATAGTATGTTCTGGATTGTTCACGAGCTCCTAGATTCGAACCATGTTTTCTTTAGTGTTTATTTGTATATGGCAGTTGATTGAGAGGCCTAGTTAGGTTGCTGTCCCTAATTTGATTCTTTCCCATTACCCATATTGTGTGTTGTGTATGCTTTTACTCTTGACTCAGAACTAAAATTTGGATTTCTAAATCTTTTGCGAAAATGTTTTAAAATGCAATGCACCTTTTTCCTTCAAATACTAAACTTTATTTTTAAATTAAAAAGAGAAATGGAATGTTACTTGTTTTAGAAATTAAAGTGTGTATGGAAACCAATATTTTATATAATTTAGTTCAAAAATGAAATTGGTAAATTCTTTATTTAAAGGTAGTGCATTAGGAATAGTTTTTTGGGCGTGCCTAGAGAGTTTTAATACTCGCACCTATAGTGTTTTTTTGTTTTTAGTTTCTGTTGTAGGTTTGACTTGAGCTTTCTCACCGTGGGCGATAGTTGGTTTTAGACTGGTGAGAGGATCTCGGGGTCGTGAGGAGTTTTTGATCATGGTCAGGTTAGTGTCTTGTTGTTGGTTGTTCTTTATTTACCGTGTCATTTATTCACTTTGAGTTATTCTAATTTTTTGCCGTTTTTTTTATTTTCACTAGGCGAAATCATTCCCATTTGTCCTCTACTAATTCCCTGGTGCTTGTTGCCAGACTGGGAGAATCGAGAATATAACGACCCATACTTTACATAAATTTTTATTACTTCAGAATTGAAGCACACTTATTACAACACATAACAAAACCATGAAAGGACCATATAGGTATAGTGTCTTTAGAAACTGGGAAACATAAACAACTAGTTCATAAATCATCTACACTGTCTTCCTTTTATTTTATCATATCTAGAGTCCCTTTTGGAACATCTTACTTAATATCCTTCTTCCTGACCTGGGGAAAAGAAAAAATACAAAAGGGTGATCTCAAATGCTCAGTAACGGTAAACAAAAGAAATATCAATCACATCATATTCATAAGAACATATCATTTTGGAAATCTTAACCTGCAAAAGAGATCATAATTTCATAACATGGGATAAATCATAGTAGTGAAATGTAATCCCAATAATCATAACTTAAAACATGAAACTTTTTGGCATGCACACATAATCATAGATAATCATTTCTTAGTAGTCAAGACTTATTTCCAAGACTATCTTAGCGGACAGAGTCCATTTCTGAATCGAGTTCACTCCTCATTTCAGTCCTGTATCACTGAACCGGATTAACCTACCGTTCCAGCCATGTTTATCTCATGAGATATAATTCTTTACCCAATGCATTAGAGGGAGATATAGGTCCCACCCATCTCATAATGATACCATTCTTATGTGTGCCACAAGATTATAAATCATACATCATAGCATAACCCATGTAAGAAAAATGAGATTCTTAAACATCATTCCATCATAACATAATCCATATAATATAAAAGTACATCATAAAAATAATTCCATCATAACATAATAAAATCAATGTAAAAATAGGGATAGAAACAGAACCCTATATTATCTTAGATGGAAAATAATTTTGATAAAACGCTTGAACTCCATTCTTGAGGAAAATATCCTTTCTACTTCAAAAACATTTTTCCTTCCTTAAAATATCATATAATTTTAAAATAAAATAATTTGATTAAAAATAAACTTGAAACCTTGTAAAATAAGCTTCATGTAAATAATATTCTAAAATCCCATTTAGGCCATATAAGTTAAAAAAACATTCTTCTCGTACTTTGCCTGAAACAGTCAAAAAGTACCTCATACTAAAACCGACAAAAGATTCCTTTCATATCTTTTACTGAAAACTCACAAATGGGTAAAATTAGATTTACAAAATTTTAGGTGGATGGAAATAATATTAAATATTTAGGAAACATGGATTTGGATGATAAATATGCCCCAGTAAATTCTGAAGTATAAACAATCTCGGTTAAAAATGAGATTGTGAGATTTTCCCTTACCTTAGGTCCGATTTGCTTCGTACGTGTCTGAAACTCCTGTATAATGATTTAAATAATGTTATTTACTTATTATAGAATCTTACCCATTGTTATGATATCATATATGGTTATATTCTTAGCTTCTTATTATTAATATTTCATTGAAACTTGTTATTCAGGTGTTTATTGCTTTTTTTTGTTCTTATGCGTGTTTTGTCGAATAAATTATTATTATTCTTTTTTGGATATAAATACCTAATTTACAGAATTTTATTAGTGTAATATATATAATATTTATTAATTCAATTCATTTATATAATCATTATGCAATGAAGATCATGTAAAACGAGTCGCATCACATCGTGGAGACGGTAGGCCATACGTACACACGAGTGATGATATCATTCCCATGATATTGGAATTGTATTGAAGTGTATGTATACTATTTAAGAATCAATATCAATTTACAATAATCATATATATTTATTCTTTACACCATTATACCCATTCAAGTAATGTGGTGGTGGAAAACAGATTACACCACGATGTGGAGACGGTATTCTGTACGTACGCACGTGCGATGATTTCGTTTTCCGTAGGATGGATAGAAAGTGAAATAGGATTGTTTCATATTTATAATAAAATATCAGTATATGAGTGATACTGAAGTTATTACTTCATAATTAAACAACTAAATAAGAATAAGTATAATAAGAAATAAAGTTGAAATAATCGGTAACGGACATTACCTCTTCTTTGAAGCGCCTCTTCTTAACTTCCTCTCAGGGCACTAAAGATGGTATTTGAAGAAGAAAAGGACCTCTAGGATGTTTCTAGGGAAGTTGGGAAGGGAAATGGTAAGGGTTTGGCCGATCATGAAGGCTCAAAGTGGTGTAAGGAGGAGAGGGAGGGGGTTCCCTTTTATAAGGGAGGAGAGGGGAACTTTAGGAAAACTTAAAATATAATTTTATAATAAAGTCATATTTGGTTTTTAATAGCTCCAAATTGTTTTATTTAGAAGATAATGTGATTATGGGTGTAAATCCTATCAACCAATGAATTTAGACAAGTTTAGGTTACTATTTTAACCTTATCATTTAGATTTAACTCTAAGTTAAATAATTTAACTTTTACTGTGTCTTCTTGTTTTCTTACACTATATGGTTAATAAACTTACTATAACAAGACAAACTAACCCCAAGTTGTTAATTATTAATATATATAACCTTATATAAGTCATTTGTCTGAACCTTAGATTTTTAGGAATAACATAACAATTAATAATATAATATTTGTTTTAAAAACTATTTTATGTCAATTTTGACACTATTTGGTAATTGATTTTTGTGAAAATCATAACAACACGATTAGTTCTAAAAAAGTTAGCTAAATAAATAATAACATGTCATATTAACCTATAAAATTAGTGGAATTCATAAAAAGTCTAAAATTACATTTACTTGGGTATTTATAACATCAATTATGTTAATATTTCATTAATAAGGTAATTACTGCATCATCATTGTGTCATAAATAAATTAAATTATTTAAAGTCTAAAAATTATAAATAAAATACCATTATGTAGGAAATATTTTTATCTTTATAATTAATATTTATAGTCTAATTTATATTATTTATAACCCAGTATTAAAAATGTTTTAGTTATTAATCTTTGATTTTAACTATTTTAACTCTTCTTTAAATAAAATAATATTAAATGTCCTAATCTAATCCAAGTGGACCTAAAGGGTAATATTTTATACCTAAGGTTGTTTTTGGTCGAAATACACTTATCCAATAGAATTAGGACATGTGTTAGGGTAATAATAATACCATTTTTACCCTTAATTACCCTATTTACTTTTAACCGTGGTAAATAAAAGTAAAAAGTTACTATTCACCAAAAATTATTTTTATCTTATTGAAGCACATTTTACTACTTAATATTAACCATGTCTCTAGGATTTTTGAAATTCCACTCACAGAAGCGGTAAAATTATGTTTTATGTAAAATTTCAAATTCTTCTAGGAGGTGGGTAAAAGACGGTGAAAAGTTCAATAAAATTTTTATATGTTTAAAATTATTATAAAATGACTCAAATGAATTAAATTGAACTTATATAGGTACTATGTATCAATTTTTACATAAAATAAATTTAAATAAAATAAATAATTATTTAAACAAAAAGTCGGTTTTTAAATAGTAACCCAGTATTTTCACTATTCATCAAAAATTGAAAGTTTTCAGAAAAATACCAAAATTTCACCCGAGGATAATTTCGATATTCCAAATACAAAAATGAAGTCCATTTTGAAAAATAAATTTTATAAAATTTCAAAAAAGTGGGTATTACTATTCGTAACGGCTAGTTTTAATAATATTTTAATAGCATATCGTTGTTTAGTGAAACTCGGTATTGCGTACAGTGCAAGCTATCGAGGAAGGTCGCGATTGCGTGTAAATCAAGACAATCTAGTGTTGTGTTTAGTGAAAGATTTCTTTGATGATGTATATAACATAAAAACAAAATATTTCTCATAAAAATCTCAGGTGTTACATTCTACCCCCCTTAAAATGAATTTCACCCTCGAAATTCGTCACTTTGTAACAAACAGATGAGGATAACTCTCCCTCATTATATCCTCAAGCTCCCATGTAACTTCTTCTAATTGTTGGTTCCCCCATAAAACTTTCACCAAACGAGTGGTCTTTTTCCGTAGGACTTTTTCGCTACGATCCAGAATCTCTATCAGCTGTTCTTCATAAGAAAGATCCTGCTCCAGCGGTACAATGTCTGAGCTGAGTACATGTGAAGGATTGGGTATGTACTTTCTCAAGAGAGATACATGGAACACATTGTGAACTTGATAGAGATTCGGTGGAAGCGCCAATCGGTAAGATACCTTCCCAACACAATCCAGTATTTCGAAAGGACCGATATACCTAGGGCTCAGCTTTCCCTTCTTTCCAAATCTCATTACTCTCTTCCAAGGAGATATTCGTAAGAACACTTTATCACCCACTTAAAACTATAGGTATTTTCTTCGGTTATCGGCATAATTTTTTTGTCAACTCTGAGCTACTCTTATGTATTGTTGAATAGATCGGACTTTTTCTGCCATCTCATCAACAAGATCAGGTCCTAATAGCTTTCTTTCCCCAACTTCATCCCATCAAATTGGAGTTCGAAATTTCTTTACATAGAGAGCTTCATAAGGAGTCATCTGAATACTGGAGTGAAATCTATTATTATAAGAAAATTCCACCAAAGGTAGGTGTTGATCCCAACCACCTTTGAAATCCATAGAGCAAGCTCTTAACATATCTTCTAGAGTTTGAATTTTTCTCTCAGACTGACCGTCTGTCTGAGGATGATAAGCAGTGCTGAAACTCAACTCTGTTTCTAGAGTATGCTGAAGACTTCGCCAAAACTTTGAGGTAAACCTCGGATCCTGATCAGATATAAAGGAAAGTGGTACTCCATTCAATATTACCACTTCCTTTACATATATCCTGGAAAGATGATCCAGAGAGAAATCCTCTCTAATAGAAATGAAGTGTTCTGACTTTGTAAGATGATCAACTATGACCCAGATAGCATTATTGCCTTTGGATGTTTTAGGAAGTCCGGTGACAAAGTCCATAGTGATATTTTCCCATTTCCATTCGGGTATGGGTAATGGTTATAACATCCCCTTAAACTTCTGTCTCTCAGCTTTAACTTGCTGAAAAACCAAGCATCGAGAGACATATTCAGCAACATCCCTTTAAATGCCATCCCACCAGAAGTACTCTTTCAGGTACCTATACATCTTCGTGCTTCCAGGATGAATAGAGAATGAATAACTATGAGCCTCATCCAACATCTCCTTCTTTAATTCGGGTATGGGAGGAACACAAACCCTATTCCTGAAATTTATTATCCCATCATAATCAAGGTTGAATTCAGGAACATTTCTCACCTTCTTTTGTAACTCTACATCTTCTTTCTGTGCCTCTTTAATATTCACATATATAGATGGTTGAACATTCATTTGAGAAAGATAATATTTTTCCCCTTCCACTATAATTCCAAGATCCAACCTTTGTAAATCCATAAATATTGGATCTTTTGTGATCCTCATCTTCGATAAGATAACATGGTCTTGTCGACATAATGCGTCTGCCACATTGTTTGCTTTCCCAGGGTGGTAATGAATTGAGAAGTTGTAATCCTTAATCAGCTCTAACCATCTTCTTTGGCACATATTCATCTCCTTATGTGTGGAAATATACTTTAAATTGTTTTAATCAGTATAAATATCACAACTTTCACCATAAAGATAATGCCTCCAAATCTTTAATGCAAAGATTACCGCAGCTAACTCCAAATCATGAGTTGGGTAATTTTTCTCATTGATTTTCAACTGTCGTGAGGCATAACCTATCACCATATCATTTTGCATGAGAACAAACCCCAATCCCTTCTTGGATTCATCACTTTAGATCACAAACCTTTCTCCACAACAAGGCAGTGTGAGCACAGGTGCAATGGATAACCTTCTTTTCAACTCCTTGAAATTCTCTTCACATTACTCCATCCACACGAACTTAACTCCTTTTTGAGTCAACCTGGTGAGTGGATTTGATAATCGTGAAAAATATCTCACAAAACGTCGATAATATCCAGCCAAACCAAGAAAACATCGGATCTCAGTTACTGTTTTTGGTCTCGACCATCTTTCGATAACCTCTGTTTTTGCTGGATCCACAGATATCCCCTCTTTTGAGATTATGTGACCCAAAAATGAAACTTTTTGAAGCAAAAATTAACACTTGGTAAATTTGGCATAAAACTTATCCTTTATGAGGGTATTTAATACAATTCTCAAGTGATCTTCATGTTCTTCCTTGCTTTTTTAATATACAATAATATCATCTATAAATACTACCACAAATTGATCAAGATAGTTTTCTAAAGACTCTATTCATTAGATCCATGAAGATAGCATGGGTATTAGTAAGACCAAATGGCATCACTATAAATTCATAGTGTCCATACCTTGTACGGAAAGCCATATTTGGTATATCCTCCCTTTTAACCCTTAATTGATGATACCCAGAACGAAGATCAATCTTGGAAAAGTATTGAGCTCCGTGTAGTTGGTCAAATAAGTCATCAATTCGTGGAAGAGGATATTTGTTCTTGATAGTGATCTTGTTAAGTTCTCAATAATCAATGCAGAGTCTCATTGATCCATCTTTCTTCTTAACAAACAGGACAGGTGCTCCCCAAGGTGACTCACTAGGGCGTATGAATCCTGTATCAAGATTCTCTTGGAGTTGCTTCTTCAATTCCTGCAACTCAATTGGTGCCATTCCATAAAGTTTCTTTGAAATAGGCAAAGCACCCGGTACGAGTTCTATTGAAAACTGAACTTCACGATTTGGTGGAAGATCCGACAATTCCTCCAAAAATACATAATCAAACTTTCGTACAATAGAAATATTCTTAATCATGAGTTTCTCACCAACCATTTGAGATAAATAACCTTCATTTAGTGGAATCAAGACCCATAAGATGGATGAAATTTCCACTATAAAGTTATATTCATCCTTGCATCGATAGACGATCATAGATTGATATGGAATATGAAATCTGACTTCCCTTATTTGGAAATTGATATGATCTCCATATAAAGAAAACTAATCCATGCCAAGAATCACATCAAATTCCACTATAGGAAGGATCACAAGATTTAGAGGAAGCACTTTCCCAAAAACTTCAATCGGAGAAGAATTGTAAACTTTTGATGCGACTGTTGTGCCATTAGGGGTTGTCACAGCTAACTCAATATCTAACTGATGAGGTAATACAATGATACCCTTAGAAAATTCTTTAGAAATAAAAGAGTGGGTGGATCTAGAATCAAATAAAACATTTTCTAGTTTAGATTGGATGGTAAGTGTACCTTTCACCACTTCATTATCATACTCCACATCACTGATAGAAATTGCATGTGACTTTCCTTTATCATTATCCTTAAGAGTTTGTTGACATCGATCATCATCAACAACCCTTGGATTAGGGAATTGATTGGCATAATGCCCCATTTCCTTGCACTTGTAACATTAAAGTGTAGGAGGTTCACTCTTTGTAGCCTTTTCTTTGTTCACATCACTAGACATCTTCTTCCCATCATTGGGGCATTCAAATTCCCAATGACCTTACTTTCCACATTTGAAACATTTAATTTCCCCTTTAAGAAAACTCCCTCCATGTTTCTTTCCACACTTTGAGCATAAGGGAAAACTCATCTTCTTTTCAGTGTGGTTTTTAGATTTCCCTTTGAATTCCATTTTCCTCTTATTATCAAACGCATATGACTGATGGGTTAGTCCAGTCTCCATCTCAACCTTGAGAGCACATCAAAAGATTTCCTTGTAGCTATTGAAGTCCCTTATGTCTAATGCCCTTCGAAGACTTGGTTTTAAGACACTAAAGAATCGATCGATCTTACTCTCAGGTTGGATTATAATCCCAGAAGCGTACCTTGCAAGTCTTGTAAAATTTTCTTTGTAGGTACCAACAGATTCATCATCCTTTTTCTTTAGTTCAAGAAACTCCTTCTCCATATTTGTTCGAAGAATATGAGGGAAGTACTTATTGAAAAATAAGTTCTTGAACTTGTCCCATTCCATGGATTCAATTTCATCCCTTTTCCTTATATTCTTGATAAAATTTCACCATTGATCAGCTTCACCCTTCAAACGATATACTGCTAAGATGAATTTATCATGTTCAGAACATTGAAGAAATGAAAATATCTTTTCAGTTGTACTGATCCACTGTTCAGCCACTAATGGATTAGTAGACCCGCTGAATGAGGGTGGATGTTGCCTCATGAAGGATTCAACATAATGTTGCTCCTTCCTTTTCTCATTTGGATGTCCTGCATGATTCATTGATTGAGAAAGTTGTGTGATCATGGCTATAAGATTTTTCATTCCAGCTCCCATAACGTTTGGTTGCTAAGGGGGACAATCATTTCATTGCCCGTTGCATTCCGCATTAACACGGTTCCTTCGGGTTCCAGCCATTAACTAAAACCAAGAAGAATAGTGTGAGAAACACTAATTATAATAGGAATATCACATAATCAAGAATAAATTTCACACTTAAGGTCTTATCATAGGTTGTTCATGGCTATTTCTAAAACACTAAGATTGTGTTCTATGCTTAGACTTATCCTTAGGGTTCTTACTAAGGCTTTCACATCCTAGCTTCCAAAGGTTGACAATACCTTTCCTCTAATACCAACTATAACAACCCATAATTTACATACATTGTTATTACTTCAGAATTGAAGCACAATTATAACAACATATAACAAAACCATGAAAGGACCGTATAGGTATAGTGTCTTTAGAAACTGGGAAACATAAACAACTAGTTCATAAATCATCTACACCATCTCCATTTTATTTTATCATATCTAGAGTCCCTTTTGGCATATCTTACTTAATATCCTTCTTCCTGACCTGGGGAAAAGAAAACATACAAAAGGTTAAGCTCAAATGCTCAGTAAGGGTAAACAAAAGAAATATCAACCACATCATATTCATAAGAACATATCATTTTGGAAATCTTAACTTGAAAAAGAGATCATAATTTCATAACATGGGATAAATCATAGCAGTGAAATGTAATCCCAATAATCATAACTTAAAACATGAAACTTTGTGGCATGAACACATAATCATATAGAATCATTTCTTAGTAGTCAAGACTTATTGTCAAGACTATCTTAGTGGACAAAGTCCATTTCTGAACTGATTTCACTCCTCGTTTCAGTCCTGTATCACTGAACTAGATTAACCTTCCGTTCCAGACATGTCTATCTCATGAGATATAAATATTTACCCAATAAATTGGAGGGAGATATAGGTCCCAACCATCTCATAATGATACCATTCTTATGTGTGCCACAAGATCATAAATCATACATCATAACATAACCCATGTAATAAAAATGGGATTCTTAAACATCATGCCATCATAACATAATCCATATAAGATAAAAGGATATAATAAAAATAATTCCATCATAACATAATCAAATCAATGAAAAAATAGGGATAGAAATAGAACCCTATATTATCTTAGATGGAAAATAATTTTGATAAAACGCTTGAACTCCATTCTTGAGGAAAATATACTTTCTACTTCAAAAACATTTTTCCTTTCTTAAAATGTAATATAATTTTAAACTAAAAGAAGTTGATTAAAAATAAACCTGAAAACTTTTAAATTAATCCTCATGGAAATAATATTCTAAAAGTCCAGTCAGGCCGTATAAGTTAAAAAAACATTCTTCTCGTACTTTGGCCGGAAAAGTCAAAAAGTACCTCGTACTAAAAACGACAAAAGATTCCTTTCATATCTTTTACTAAAAACTCACCAATGGGTAAAATTGGAATTAAAAAATTGTAGGTGGATGGAAATAATATTAAATATTTATGAAACATTGATGTGGATGATAAATATTCCCCAGTAAATTCTGAAGTATAAACAATCTCGGATAAAAATGAGATTGTGAGATTTTCCCTTACCTTAGGTCCGATTTGCTTCATATGTGTCCGAAACTCCTATATAATGATTTAAATAATGTTATTGACTTATTCTAGAATTATAATCATTGTTATGATATCATATATGGTCATATTCTTATCTTTTTATTAGTAATATTTAATTGCTACTTGTTATTCGGGTGTTTATTGATTTTTTTTGTTCTTATGCGTGTTTTGTCGAATAAATTCTTCTTATTATTTTTAGGTTATAGATACCTCATTTCCAGAATGTTATTAGTGTAATATATATCATATTTATTCATTCAATTCATTTATATAATCATTATGCAATGAAGATCATGTAGAACGAGTCGCATCACATCGTGGAGAGAGTAGGCCGTACGTACGGACGAGCGATGATATCGTTCCCATGATCATGGAATTGTATTGAAGTGTATGTATACTATTTCAGAATCAATATCAATTTAAAATAATCATATATAGTTATTCTTTACACCATTATACCCATCCAAGTAAGGTGGTGGTGGAAAACCGATTACACCACGACGTGGAGATGGTATTCCATACGTACGCACGTGCGGTGATTTCGTTTTCCGTAGGATGGATAGAAGGTGAAATAGGATTGTTTCATATTTATAATAAAATATCATTATATGGGTGATACTGAAGTTATTACTTCATAATGAAACAACTAAATAAGAATAATTAGAAGAAGAAATAAAGTTGAGAGAATCGGTAATCGACATTACCTCTTCTTTGAAGTGCCTCTTCTTAACTTCCTCTCAGGGCACTAAAGATGGTCTTTGAAGAAGACCAAGACCTATAGGATGTTTCTAGGGAAGTTTTTAAGGGAAATGGTCAGGGTTTGGCCGATCTTGAAGGCTCAAAGTGGTGTGAGGAGGAGAGGGAGGAGGTTCCCTTTTATAAGGGAGGAGAAGGGTACTTTAGGAAAAACATAAAATATTATTTTATAATAAAGTCATATTCGGTTTTTAATAGCTCAAAATTGATTTATTTCTAAGATAAGGTGGGTATGGGTCGAAATAATCTCAACCAATAGAATTTAGACAAGTTTAGGCTACTATTTTAACCTTATCATTTAGATTTAACTCTAAGTTAAACAATTTATCTTTTACCGTGTCTTCTTGTTTTCTTACAATATATGGTTAATAAACTTACTATAACAAGCCAAAAGAACCCCAAGTTGTTAATTATTAATATATATATCCTTATATAAGTAATTTTTCCGAACATTAGATTTTTATGAATAAAATAACAATTAATAATATAATATTTGTTTTAAAAACTATTTTATGTCAATTTTGACACTATTTGGTAATTGATTTTTGTGAAAACCATAACAGCATGATTAGTTCAAAAAAGGTTAATTAAATAAATACTAACATGTTATATTAACCTATAAAATTAGTGGAATTCATAAAAAGTCTAAAATTACATTTAATTGGGTATTTATAACATCAATTATGTTAATATTTCACTAATAAGGTAATTACTGCATCATCATTGTGTCATAAATAAATTAAATTATTTAAAGTCTAAAAATTATAAATAAAATACAATTATGTAGGAAATATTTTTATATTTCTAACGAATATTTATAGTTGAATTTATCTTATTTATAACCTAGTATTAAAAATGTTTTAGTTATTAAACTTTGATTTTAACTATTTTAACTCTTCTTTAAATAAAATAATATTAAATGTACTAATCTAATACAAGTGGACCTAAAGGGTAATATTTTATACCTAATGTTGTTTTTGGTCGAATTACACTTATAAAATAGAATTAGGACATGTGTTAGGGTAATAATAATACCATTTTACCCATAATTACCCTATTTACTTATAACCGTGGTAAATAAAAGTAAAAAGTTACTATTCACCAAAAATTATTTTTATCTTATTGAACCAAATTTTAATCCTTGATATTAACCATTTCTCTTAGTTTTTTGAAATTCCACTCACAGAAGCGGTAAAATTGAGTTTTTTGTAAATTTTCAAATTCTCCTAGGAGGTGGGTAAAAGACGGTGAAAAGTTCAATAAAATTTTTATATGTCTAAATTTTTTATAAAATGACTCCAATGAATTAATTTGAACTTATATAGGTATTATGTATCAATTTTCACATTAAATAAATTTAAATAAAATAAATAATTATTTAAATAAAAAGTTTGCTTTTAAATAGTAACCCATTGTTTTCACGATTCATCAAAAATTGAAAGTTTTCAGAAAAATACCAAAATTTCACCCTAGGATAATTTCGATATTCTGAATCCAAAAATGAAGTCCATTTTGAAAAATAAAATTGATAAAATTTCAAAAAGTGGGTATTACTATTCGTAAAGGCTAGTTTTAATAATATTTTAATAGCATATTGTTGTTTAGTGAAACTCGGTATTGCATACAACGCAAGCTATAGAGGATGGTTGAGATTGCGTGTAAAGCAAGACAAGATAGTGTTGTGTGTAGTGAAATATTCCTTTGATGATGTATATAAAATAAAAAAAATATTTCTCATAAAAATCTTGGGTGTTACAGGGAACGACTCTTGGGCCATGTCGCGTACCGACTTGGGTGATCAGTTTAGGGTCAACCCGAATTGGTTCATGACAGATATGATTTAGGATATTCATGCTGAGAATACAACAAAAACAATTCTTTTACTTTTTTTTTGTATAGATTTGAAAATTTCAACAACTTCACCAAGGATGATCTTCTTCACTTTACTATCACATGTTGAAAACAACCACTTAAAATACATTGAGGATGATCCTATCATTATATTTTTTTAGTATAATTAATTTAGGAATCATTCCAATATGGAAACTTCTTTAATGAATGTTGTTCAATGTTGAAAACCCATCCACTACCTCAAGTTCCCCACATGAGATCATGCTTCACCTTCAATTACATACGAAATAAGAACATATGAAATTTATAAAGGTTAAGGGAATATGGTGGATCTTCCTTGATTTTTATTGTGAACAATAAGGTTGAGATTATTTTATCAACCAATTTACTTCATTTCATCCATTCTTAATGCTTTAACATTTGACAATCAATTATTATTTTTTTCTTGGAAGGATAGATCTCATAATTTCTCCAACTCCTTTGTGTGAAGGTAATGTGTTCTATCAGCCCTGATTTTGAGTGCATTTATGACTCTTATTAAGGCCAATTATTATTATAGAAGAATATTTTAACATCATTTTTCATTGTGTCCAACTTTGTTTCATCTATCACATAGAACTTCTTCAATATGAGGGTTGTCATTTATTGAAAAATTATTATGAAATTTTAGATTTTCTTGTAGATTTTCTATTTTCCTTTAGCATAAAATTATACTTGTACTTAAACCATATTTATTTCCATCTATAGATCTACTAGAAAAACAAATAATATATCTTTGGGGTCATTGGTATCCTTATTTGAGTTTCTCTCTATATTCTTCTGAGTGTCTTTATTCACATTAGTTATTTTTTATTTGAAAATTTTCTTAAACTTCTTGGACCTGGTATAAAATAACCTATAATTTATATTGTTTTATATCTTCTTGGGATAATTATAACTTACAATGGAATTCATCCATTTTTCCAAGGATGCTTCTTCTTTCATTACCAACTTCAATAGTCTTCTATTCCCATTATCTTTTAATACATGTCAAGATAAGCTTACACCAATCTTACAACCACCATTATTGCATGAATCATAGATATTTTCAAGCATTAAAAATTTGTTTGAAGTATATATATTTTTTATAATCTATGGATTTTACTTATTCATCTCCATCTTTCTTCCCCATTACATGTGTAAGAACTTTTGTTTTTCCAAACTCGAATTTTGAGAAAAAATTTTATTTTTTTCCACCAGATGCTCGTAAAGGGTAAAATGGTAATTTTATCATAGCATATGATCTCATAAGTTTTTTTAACCACTACATTGTTCCCAAAAATAGGGTGTTACTCTTGGAAAGGAGCTTGGTGGATTTATGAGCAGTTCAAATTTTGGGGGAATAATTAATATTTAATATATGATTAATTAAAATTAATTTATTCATGCAGGCTTGTTCAACCATATATTTTTAACAGAGTTTCAGATTGAGATTTTTTCTCCCCCTTTGAGTCTAGAATAATTATTTTTTCCTTAGTGGGGTGTAAACTCAAGTTGGGTATCAGGTCCAAGTCAGACCCCCATTTTATTTTTCTTTTATTTTTATTCCTTTTCTTTTATTATTTTCTTTTATTTATTCTCACCTGGATTCTAAAATATTTCCCCTATGACCCTACTTATTCATGTGACCAAGAGAGAAAAATGTATTGGGAGAGAGTGAAATATGTAGAGGTAAAGAGAGGAACCACTATTAAGCTCAAGGTGTACCAGATCATCATGCGGTAGCCGTAAAACATGGAAACGAGCAAAGATTTAGAAGATTCTGTCAAAAGGTAGTATGTTTTTATGTTTTTCCATATATCCATGTAGATTTAACATTTTATAGTTTTAATGACCTATTATTCTTTCTTATGGCCCCTTGAAGGACTATTTATAGATTTTGGGGAATAAAATGGGGTTTTAAGCAATTTGAGGGGTTTCCTGTTTGGAAATCCTGATCACATGATGTGTAGTTCATGAACACACACTAGGTGTTATTATCATTCAAGGAAGATTAATTTTGCAAAGCACAAACCATGTATGGTGTATACACATTGTGTACTAGGACTCAACCGTGTAGTCAAGCACCCATCTAGACTACCCGTATAGGGTCACATGGACGTGTAGAGTACACGGTCAGACCGCTTGTGGATCACACACCATGTAGAGTTTCACAACCAGGACAAATAACTAGAAAAAACTTGTGGGGTATATGATCAGGTACCCTGTGTAGGGTACATGTTGTGTACATGATTAACATTCCATGTATTTTGGCATTTACACTCCAAGTTCGATTAGAGTACATTCCTAGGTGGGGTCTTAGGGGTACATGTCATGTACTAGGACCACATGTCGTGTACTCCTTTACTACTCTTTTGAGGGTTTTTCCTATTTTATGTCCCAAAGTCATAATTGGACATAAGGGGATTCCATTCTAAGTAGTTTTCCACATAGAAAGCGATGGTGAAACCTGTGGAGTTATTTGAGGACTTTTAATGGGTGTTTTGGGGATTTTATCTAATTGGAGAGGTTCTTCCTATGGTAATTGAATTCAGTCACCTCATGAGAGAGAGACATGAACAGATAATGATAGGTTGGTTGTTTTGACCAACCTAGTTTGAGACTTTGATATTATATGTGACATGAGCCATCTTCTATGATGAATACCATTGTAGAATCTCCCTTGAGGATGTCTCCCTTTTTAGATGCACCATTCTAGCCTAGGTGGATGCTAGATTAGTTCCTTTTGAGGATCCCATGCAATATTCCTCTACATGAATTTCCTTACTGAGGTTCCCCTATGGGATTACATTACTTGTATGATGACTTAGGGAATCCATTATAGGAACCCTTTACATGTATACCATTATGAGGATCCAATGTGGGATACCTCTTCCTACATAATTTCTTATGAGGGTCCCCTATAGGACACCCCTTATTATGTACTATTCCAAGGATCATGTGTAGAATGTATCTGTTTACTTACAATCATGGATCCAGTGTAGGATTACTCCCTTTTTCCTTTATAGATAAGGATCTTGATTAGGATGAATTATCTTCTGCATAGACTTAAGGATCCTATATAGGATGCCTCTCTTGTGTTATGAATTGAGGGAACCAATGGTTTCCCTAATGTTTGTCTGAACTTGAGCTAGTGAATTGGGGGTTTGGGTAGGGATGGTAGTGGGTTTCACCTTAGAACCTATTTCAAAATTGTAAGCTGAAGAAAATGTGTCATTAATTGTGGTTTTAGGTGTTCTACCACCCTCACTCTTTTTTTACATTCACATGTTTACTACTAATGTATAAATTATTACTAGAGGTGATTCATGATTGGTGGATAATGAGTTTTCCATGATGCATATTTCTTTATCTTTGGGATTCTTAGATGTACTTCTTGGGATCCTTCCCATTCGTTCATTGGGATTCCCAGATGTATTTCCTAGCATCCAACTTCTAAGGCATGTCATTTCTTATATTTATTGTCATACCCATAGAAACTACCTAGGATTTGTCTATTATAACTATATATTTGAGTATTATATTATTAGGATCTTTATAGGTGCTTAATAGGATTTGGATTTTGAGCCTATGATTATGATATATGGACATGGAATCCCTAGTAATGATACTTGTGGATGATTACACTCTCTTGAGTGATGAGGATAATGTTTATATCATCAAATTGTTATACGTGATGATGATGGTTCCACTTTCTTCTGATTTACATATGATGAGTAAGATTATGCTATCCTTGATCTGTTATAGTCATGGGTAATTATGCTCCCATGAGTTATAGGGATGATTACACTCGCTTTGATCAATAACTTGACCATAGTGTTGGAAATGGAATTTCACATCATTGGATACTCATGGATGATTATTATCTTCTAAGTGATAAGGATGATTATACTCTCCCTAATTAGAGAGATAGAGGGGTGGGGATGGTGTGTCACCAATGATATCTCCTTACATCACCTAAGGGTCAAACTGTTTGAGATTATTCGAGTCGCAATGTTGTGACTGCCTACAGACTAGGATCCATGGATCAAACATTAGACTAGATTTAAATTACATGAGTATCATGATGTCTTGCTCAGTGTAAATTTACTATATGTCCAGATTTAATTCACTGGAATCCTTCTTTACAGTGATTATAGGAGAGTAAGGGTGAGCGTGGGGTTAGGATGAGTATCCCCCAATAATGATGTAGCTTGATTTGAGATATTTTTAGTTTTGGATGAAGCAGGTATTGTTGATTGGGATTATAAATATGGAGACCAACTTTATGATACACAACTTGAGTGGTACGACATCCAGCTTAATGCCTTTTCAAAAGATTTCCAAGCGATTAGATTTATGGACCCATAGATTGACTGCTGATGGTTTTGTGTTATTTCATTCACCTTATTCATGTATATACACATTTATGTATATATGTATATTTATGGGAATATATATAGACACATATAAATGTTAATATAAATAAAAATACATTCCCCATTCGACCGACATCCTAGACTCAGGGATCAAATGTGGTTTCACATTATTTTATTTATTTATTTCAGTTGTGTCTCAGCTAGGATGAGAATATTTTATGATCATACACTTATGGAAGCATATTATAGGTTCATTATTGGGGTGTCCAACTAAGATTAGTTCTCACCCCTATATATGAAACTCATTGTGTGTAAAAACCTTATATATCCTTTTTAGGTTGATCACAGATTACATAGTGAATATGGTTGATGCCAAGTATTACATGATGAGAAAAGACACTCATGTGGATCCTTATTATTAGGTCGGGACAATTCAACAGTTTTTAGAGACCAGGTATGTGGTCTAGATCAGAGTTAGTCATAGATCCATTTACTTTTATTTCACTTTATTTATGTATTACTACATGTATGGTCATCCTAGTTGGGGACCAGTGTTTTATGTTGATTAGACAACAAAAAAACATATTATAATTACATTTTAATGGTATTAAATGTTCATTTTTGATCTTATGGGCCTAAGTTAGTAGATTTTGATTTCGAACATCCATTCTCATCATTTGTGCACTTGATGCCTAATTTACACCAATTTAGGCCCAATGATTCATATAATTTTAAGGAATATAATTATCCATATTTTAATTTGATATTTTGAGAAATGGACCTAAAATTCAATATGAACATTTTTCATTCAGGGATCAATGGAGGATTAATAAAGGATTATGGGGATATTTGGCGATGAAAGGAAGAAATTATGGAGAAGGCATATTGGACACCAGCCCACTTATGAGAATGTGAAGCCCATAATACAGGCCCAATAAAGCCCAAATTTTGTGGGATTCTAGAAGACATCAAGAGTCACATTTAATCCAACAGTTAAAAGAGATAATTCAGAGTTTTAAATGGAGTTTCATGTGGCCCAATTTGGAGATAAAATTATGGGCTAGATTCCAAGGACCAGAAAAACATCCCACACATTTAATCATATATAGAAAACCATAAAATATTGTAGGCTGAAATTTTACATGATATCAGGGGACATCCATATATTAACATTTTCCCTCTATGTACCACCAAAATGCGGCCATATAGATGCTCTTTTGAACACATCTGTCTAGTCATTAAAGTTGGCGCGAATTGTTTGTCAAGGATGGAAAAATCAACTCTCCCTCAACTTTCCACCCACTTATGGCCTACCAATTAATTTAGGAGAATTAAACTATTGGAGGCTCGACCCAAGGCTTCAAAAATGCCTATTTAAGGAAATGGTGGTGGAGGAGTTGGGAATCTTTTGTGTTTGGTTTCATTGTAGTGTTATGCTATCACTTTGTATTTGTAATCGCATTTCTTTCTCATGTAAGTTGTACAATTTACCTTAGTTTCTTAATAAAAGTTCTTCATTTCCTCTTATTATGTTCTTCTCTATATCACTTTGATACCATTTCCTCAAGGTGTAAATTTATTCACACCATACCTTGTAAAATTTATCACACAACGGTGGAGTGATCATTATTTTGTTATTTTTACTTCTTCAATTCCACCCTCGTAAGTATACTTTATGCTTCCGTTGAGAACATGTCATCAATGGAGAGCTAACCCACTTATGTTTTTATCCAAGGGAGTAGAAAGGTCCTGGATTGGATGTTATTTCTCACTCCATTAATGTCTAATCACTTCTTTTAATTGATAATTTTGTTTGAATATATTTAAACTCCTTTGTCCTTGTTGAATTTAAGGCCACACACTTCAAGTGCTAGTACGAACCTTAACCTTGAAGTTCTAAAAACTTTGATCCTTCAAGTGTGTAGGTGATTAGTATTAAAGTATGTAGGTATTAAACCAGTAAGTGATGATTTTGTTTAATCTTATTAAATGAACCCATCTCAAATATAAGAAATTGAAATCATTAAAAAAGAAATTCATCCAATCCACCTCGAGCGATAACCTAGGATCAACTCATTATCTTAAATTGAATTAAATTAAATCTGTTAGTGATAATTTAAACCCATCTAAAATCAACCCATTTTGTCCACTTCATATCCAAAAATAGTCCTTAGAATGTGCGTGTCTATAGGTTTCTTCTTAGGTCTCTGAGGATTCGACAACCCAAGCTACACTACAAGAGACAGATTAACCCTAAAAACTTATGTAAATTTGAGCATGAATCAAATTTTGGTGCTGTTTTTGGGGACCCAAGTATGTCATCTAAACACCCATTATATTGTCCCCCATTTCTTCTATTCTCATCAAAATTCTCTTATCTTTTCCATTTCTTGTTTTTTTCTTTCTTTAGGTGCATGTCCGCCTGCAGTCGTGACTAATCAAACCATCTAGTTAGGGTGGATAGTCCTAGGGTTGGGGAGTCAAGTATAGAAAAGGAACTCTTTACATTAGATCCTGATATTCCTAATACTCTAGAGTAAAAAATTGAGCCTATTTAAATGGAAGGTCTTCAAAGAAACCAACTCATAAACCCAGGTGGGAACAAAAATGGAAATCCAAATGAGGTAGCCCCAAACTTGGGAAATGCAGTCAATCAAACCATGAATGACTACCTCACACCTTCCTAGACCAATGACCCCTCATTCATTAGACATAATTCCCTAGGAGATTCCAACTACATCTTTAAACCCCATGTACTTAACCACCTTCGCACATTCTATGGAATGGAGTCTGAGATTCCCTACCTTCACATCAAGGAGTTCAATGACATTGTAGAATCCATGTGTCCCCCACATCAACAAGAATCAGCTAAGATGAGGCAATTTCCTTTTTCTTTAAATGATCAAGCTAAAAATTGGCTAAAAAATTTGAGACCATCATCCATCAACTCTTAGGACCAATTATAAAGAGAATTATACAAAAAAATACTTTCCCCACCACAAAACAATTGTACTTAAAAAGAGCATCCAAAACCTTTTTTAAAAAGAGGGAGGGTCATTTTATGAAACATGGGAAAGGTTCAAAGTTACAGTCAACATGGTACCTCACCATGGATTTTCAATCCCAGAACAAGTTTGATTTTTCTATGAAGGGTTGGTTCCAGGGAACAAACAATTCATTGACATGATGTGTAATGGAAATTTCAAAAACAAATCCTCAAATGATGCTTATGAGTATCTGGAAAGCCTTACTGAAGAAAACCAAACATGGTGAACTCCACCTTATTCTAAAAAGCTATAAATAACTACTGGAATTCATACACTTAGTTAAGAGGAAAGCCTTAGGGCTAAACTCGTAGTATTCTCTAGGAAGGTTTAAGAGACAGACCTTAGGAAAGTCCATGAAACCCAAACTGCAGACCCTATTTACACAATTTGTGACAAACATGACCATAAGATAGACAACTACCCAACCATTCCATCCATCAAGGATGTTATTTTAGGAGGACCCCCAGTGAAAGTAAATTCTTTGAACTTTCAAAATCCTAAATACCAAAACACCTTCAAACCAAGGTATAATGACCACCCAAGCTTCCACTGGAAAGATAACCAACAACCTGGACAACCATAGGGACAAAATCCTTACCCCCATTAAAACTACCAAACCCATAACCAATTCCAAACCCAAACTATCCAATACCAACAACCATCGGTCAATTTTCAACAAACCATACCACCTCCAAAACACCCCCTTGTATAGACCAATCTTCTCAAGCACTAACCAAAATTGTTCCACAAAGCCTACTATAACAACTAGGAAAACAAATAGAAAGGATGAAACCAGAAGTCTCTTCCTTAAAAAAAGAACTTTAAACCATTAAAACCGGAAAGGCACCCATGCCTACATGATCCATTCCACAAAAAATAGTAAGGGGAGAGTCAAGTTGCACTCAAACCACTCATGAACAAATAAAGGCTGTGAAAATTTTAATAAGTGGGAAATCAATTGAGAAACCTGAACAAATAAGTCAGAAACCATGTGAAACCTCAAACTCTAATGAAAATTCCAATGAACCACATGATTAAACTGAGGAAACTGATAACAATGTTAAAGAAACAACCCTTAAACAAACAAACCCACAACCTACACCATTTCCTCAATGCATGAGAGGGAAAAACAAGCCTAAATTGAATGAAACATTGGGGGTAATATTCTCACAAGTCAATTTGAACATTCCCCTTCTCGTTGCAATCCAAACCATACCTGCCTACTCAAATTACCTTAAGGACTTGTGCACTCTTAAAAGAAAATTTTCCCATAAAAAACAAGTCCTTTTTGCTACTAATGTGGGTACCATCATTCAAGGGACCATTCCTCCTAAGTTGAAAGACCCAGGTTACACTTACATCAATGTTGAACTAGGAGAGAGAAAAGTTTTCAAGGCCTTGTGTGACCTAGGTGCTAGTGTCAATCTCATCCCCTATGTTGTGTACTTCCAGTTAGGCCTAGAAGAACTCCAACCCAAATCTTTCACACTTCAAATTTCTGATCGTAGCATTTGGGTTCCAAAGGGGACTTTAAAGGACATTATGCTAAAGGTTGAAAACTTCATCTACCTTACTGAATTCATTGTCCTTTACAATCATTCAAACTTAGGAAATAAGGAACAAACCCCAATTATCCTTGGTCGACCTTTCCTTGCAACAATCAACTCTATTATCTGAGTTTGAAATGGGAGCATGAACACCGCCTTTGGAAACATGAGTCTATACTTGAACATTTATAATGAAAGCTCACAAATAGGGGATGATGAGGACATTCATGAAGTAAACATGATAAGAAGCATTGATAATGAATTCATAGAACAACAATGAATATTTGATGGATGTTTAAGTCTGAATGAGATTGATTTCATTTGTTCACATGAAGGAATTTTATCTCCTTGGATTGAATCATTTTCAAATTGATCTTATGATGAAGTCTTAGGTCCAACAATCAGTGAAACCTTTCAAGAAACCACTTTCATGGAGACCAATAAAACTTCCTTATCTAAATCTGATCAAACCAATATTGTAGCTGAAACTTCTACACACAGGGATTCGATTTTATGTAAAAATCTAGGAAACAAAATCGATCTTGATCTAATGTCCCAATATTCTACTGAAATTCTAAACCAACCAGATCTTTAATTGAAGAAACTTTCTGCTACACTCAAGTATGCCTTCCTAGGGGACAATCAAACACATCCTATTGTCATTTCTTCTTCTCTTGAACCCAATCATGAGAGGATTATTCTAGATGTCCTTATAAAACATAATAAATCCATTGGTTGGACCTTGTCTGATATTCCTGGGATTATCCCACTAATCGGGACTCATAGGATTGTTCTAGAATCTAATTCAAAGCCATGTTATCAACCTGAACAGAGACTCAATCCTAATATCATGGAGGTAGTAAGGAAGGAACTTATGAAATTGTTAAAAGATGGTATCATCTATCCCATCGCTGAGAGTGAGTGGGTGATCCCAATCCAAGTGGTTCCCAAGAAGGCAGGAATTATAGTGATAACCAATAAGGATAGAGATATTCTTCCAGCAAGGGTGAGTAGTGGCTGGAGAGTCTGCATTAACTATAAGAAGCTAAACTCATTTACCAAGAAGGACCATTTCCCCTTACCATTCATTGACCAAGTCCTTGAGAGATTCATAGGTCACTACTACTGTTTCTTAGATGGGTATTCATGGTATAATAAAATTGAGGTCTCCCTAGAGGATCAAGGGAATACTGCATTCACATGTCAATTTATCACTTTTGATTTCAAACGCATGACCTTCTAGTTATGCAATGCCCCTAGAACCTTCCAGAGGTGCATGATGGGAATATTCTCAGACATGGTAAGGGATTTTCTAGAGGTCTTAATGGATGTATTCTCTATATTTGGGGGTACATATGAGGGATGTATGAGGAATGTGGAGAGAGTCTTGTCAAGATGTTAAGAAAAGAATCTAGTCCTAAACTAGGAAAAATGCCATTTCATGGTTAAAGAAGGACTAGTCCTTGACCATATAGTCTAAAGTAGGGGGATTGAAGTTGATAAAGATAAGGTTGACATCATTCGTCACCTTCCATCACCCAAAACTGTCAAGGAAGTGAGGTCTTTCTTAGGACATGCTAGTTTCTATAGAAGGTTTATTAGGAATTTCAGCTCTATTTCTCTACCACTTTGTGCTCTATTGGTGAAAGATGCTCCATTTTTATGGACAGAAATCTGTGAGGAATCATTATCTACACTCAAGTTAGCTCTTATCACTCCACCTATCATGTAGTATCCAAATTGGAAACTTCCTTTTGAGCTCACGTGTGATGCGAGTGACTTCGCTGTAGTAGTAGTCTCAGGACAACGGTGTGAGAAAAATCCATGTGTCATTGCTTAAGAAAGAAAATATTTAAATGATGCAGAAATCAACTACACCACCACTGAGAAGGAGTTAATTTCTGTTGTGTTTTACTTAGAAAAGTTTAGGTCCTACCTCTTAGGATCCCCCATCACCGTGTTCATTGACCATTCTACACTAAAATACCTCTTCCAAAAACAAGATTCCATGGCTAGAGTGATTAGATGGGTCCTTCTATTACAAGAATTTGACCTCACAATCATGGATAAAAAGGGTGTTGAAAATTTTGTAGCTAATAATATCTCTAGGATGGAATTAAAAGACAACTCAAATCACCTTTTTGTGTTTGATTCGTTTCCCAATGAGAACCTCTATTTAGTGAGTGATTTCCCATGGTATGCCAACATAGCCAATTTCTTAGTTACAGGAGTCATTCCAAAATTATTTGGGACTCATGATCGAAGGAAATTTCTTTATGATGTTAGGAACTATTTGTTTGATGATCCATACCTCTATAAGTTCTTACCTAATCAAGTCATTAGGAGGTGTGTCCCAGAATCTGAACAAGATTCCATCATTAAATTTTGTCGTAGTGAGGCATGTGGAGGTCAATATTCCTCTAAGAAAACATCTGCTAAGATTCTTTAGTGTGGTATATTCTGGCCCACCCTCTCAAGTGACTCCTACACATTTTGTCAATGCTCTCTTAGGTGTCAACAAGTAGGGTCCATCACAAAAAGGAATAAAATACCACTCACTCCCATCTTAGTGGTTGAAATCATTGACTGTTGGGGAATTGATTTCATGGGTTCCTTCCCTAACTATAGGGGATATCTTTACATTAATTTAGCTGTTGATTATGTATCAAAATGGGTTGAGGCCATTCCCACAAAATTCAATGATCATCAAACTATGATCAGATTCCTAAAAAAACATCTTCTCTAGATTTGGAGTTCCCAGGGCTATCATTAGTGATCGTGGAAATCATTTTCGCAATCGTCCAATATCATCAATCATGGAAAAGTATGGAATTTCTCACAAAGTGTCCACTGCTTACCACCCAAAAACCAATGGTCAAGCTGAGTTAGACAATCGAGAAATCAAACAAATTCTTTATAAAACTGCTAATCTATCTAGGAAAGATTGGTCGAGCAAACTCTTAGATTCTCTTTGGGCCTATCAATTGCATATAAATCCATTTTAGGAATGTCCCCATATAGGTTGGTTTATGGTAAAGCATGCCATTTTCTAGTGGAGATTGAACATAAAGCCTTTAGGGTAATTAAGAAAATGAATTATGACCTCTCATTGGATGAAAAAAAGGAAATTAGATCTCAATAAACTTGAGGAACTTAGGATGGAGGCTTATGAAAATTCAAGGATCAATAAAGCTAAAGTAAAAGCCTACCAATATTGAAATCTTAAAACCAAACACATTGTACCAGATAAACTTATTCTCTTTTATAGATCTAAACTTCATTTACACCTGGGAAAGTTGAGGTCTAGATGGTCTGGTCCATACATAGTGAATAAAGTGTACCCCCTTGGGGTTTTAGAAATTCAAGATCCCAACAATGGTCAAACCTTTAAAGTTAATGGTCATAGAGTCAAAACATTAATTTAACGATTACAAAAAAATGAAGTTGATGAAAACTTGTGTGAACCAAACTTATATGAGGAAAATACTTAAATAATTAAGGGGCTAAGTCGAGATAGTAATATTAAACCAAAGTGCTGCACTGGAGGCAACCCGTGGTTTTCATCTTTGTGAATCATCTTTTTTTAAAAAATAGAATAAATAAATAAATTTTATATTAAGAAAAATAATTAACTCTACATATGATAGTACCATGTAATATTGGCCTGTTCTTCTATTATGAGTATGTATGGGTATGATAGGGGAGCTTCATATTCATCCGTGTCACGTGGTGTGATTTTTGAGTAATACCTTACCTAGAAATTTAAAAAGAAGACAATGTATCATTAGTTTATTTTTATGGGTTTGTAGGTTAAATTAAAAATACAAAAAAAATATAATAATAATTATCTATATATATATATAATGACATGTCGTAGGTCATGGGGAAAACCCTGTCATAATCAGTGAAGCCATAGGGACTCAAACCCAGGACTGAAGGGAGATAGAGGAGTGCGCTTACCACTGACCTACAGGTTATAGTGCTTCCTTTTTATATAATTTTTGTATATATACTTATATTTTACTTTTATTATTATTAATAATATATATATATATTGTTTTGTTTTGTTTTTTTGTTTTTTTCCCTTTTTTCACTAGGGAACTCTACGAGTGACATGGATATCAAAGGACTAAATTGGAGTATCAAGAATTTCAACTTCAACCACCAGGTGACTTTATTCCATGATCCTCATTTTCAATTTTCTTTTGGAACTCCCATTATCTGCCTCTACACCGTTCTAATATTTATTTTCTTTAAACACTAGAGACAATGTTATTTTAAGTTAGGGGGGAGATAAAATAAAAAAATTTCTTTTATGTCAAAAAAATGAATTATTTGAAAAAAAGTGTTCCTTAATGGAAGGAAAAATTTCTTTAACCTTGAACATGTTAATAGAAATTGTACACTTTGAAACTTAATATCAAATAATTTATCATTCCTTGATTCTAATTTTAATCCACATATAATTTCATAATCATAGATTTTGGAAAGTGTGGCTGTCTAATGTGAAATTTCATCGCTTATATTTTCATCTAAATAAAAAAAGAGATCACAACGCATGTCCGTTGGATAATGGGTTATTATTTTGAGTTCATGGGGTCCCCCAAATAAATAGCATAGGTTTGGTGATCATTTTAGTTTTAATATGATCATTCAATAAAAAAATAAAAAGATCAATAAATTTGCATTTAGAGCAATGAAATGACCTAATGTGTGGATTTTGAGACTTGAGGATCGTGACTCCATAGTTTCCTGGCCCAGAGTTAGTAATTTTATTTCTACTTGTGGTAATTTGATTTTTTTTGATTGAGTTAACTTGAGATGATGCCCGAGTATGTGGGCTTCACTTGGTGCCTTAAGGTCTTTGAGCTTGGGATTCATCGACAAAGTCTCTCTACATGTGTTGACTCTTCTGAGTGTAATTTCAATTACAATGGAAAAATTTCAAAAAAAAAAAATACAATAAAAAAATTTGAATACTCATCTTAATATTGAATTGTGATTCCACATAGCACTTTTATCATCTCCCCTTGAATAAAGATGAACTCCCTTGTCTATTGCGATGCACAACACAACATCACTCTTAATTGATATTGGATGAAATATGGTGATGAATTTGAACCAAGGAATGGAATTGAGATTGAGATCTTCTTATGAATCTATCTTTTATTAAAATATTTTTATAGATTTAATGATTGTTTGGTATAAGGGTTTTTGGTGATCATTGTGTATTAAAATGTTTTTGGAAAAGGAAATTCGAATTTCATATTGTTGAGATACATTTTTCTTGGGACTAGAAAATCTAAAGTTGGGTGGTGTTATTAGCCAATAAAAACACATATGTTAATTAAATTTTAATGGTATTAAATGTTCATTTTTGATCTTATGGGTCTAGGTTAGTGGATTTAAATTTTCAACATCCATTCTCATCATTTGTGCACTTCATGCCCAATGTACACCAATTTAGGCCCAATGATTCATCTAATTTCAAGGAATTTAATTATTCATATTTTAATTTTATATTTTTATAAATGGATATACACTTTAATTTGAACATTTTTTAATTCAGGGACTAATGGAGGATTCATAAAGGATGGTGGGGATATTTGGCGTTGAAAGGAAACCATTCTGGAGAAGGCAGATTGGACACTAGCCCACTGATGAGAATGTGGGGACCACAATATAGGCCCACTAAAGCCCAATTTTTTTGGGATTCTATTAGACATCAATAGGAACATTTCAACCAAAAATGAAAAGAGATAATTTAGAGTTTTAAATGGAGTTTCATGCAGCCCAATTTGGAGATAAAATTATGGTCCAGATTCTGAGGCCCCGAAAAAATAACCCACACATTTAATCATATCTTGAAAAACATTAACTATTGTGGGATGAAATTTTACAGGCTATTAGGGGACATCTGTATATTCATTTTCCCTTACATTTTTCACCAAAATTATTCTATCTAAATGCGGGTTTGAACACATATATCGAGTCGTGAAAGTTGGCTCAAATTGTTTGTCAAGGATGGAAAAATCAACTCTCCCTCAACTTTCCACCCACTTATGGCCTACCATAATTAATTGAGGAGACTTGGACTATTGGAGGCTCGACCCAAGGCTTCAAAAATTACTATTTAAGGAAGTGGTGGTGGAGGAGTTGGGAATATTTTGTGTTTTGTTTCATTGTAGTGTTATGTTATCACTTTGTATTTGTAATCACATTTCATTCTCATGTAAGTTGTCCAATTTACCTTCGTTTCTTAATAAAAGTTGTTCTTTTCCTCTTATTATGTTCTTCTTCATATCATGTTGATACCATTTCCTCAAGGTGTGAATTTATTCACACCATACCTTGTGAAATTTATCACACAATGGTGGAGTGATCGTTATTTTGTTGTTTTTACTTCTTCAATTCCACCCTCATAAGTCTACTTTCTGCTTCCGTTGAGAACATGTCATCAATGGAGGGATAACCCACTTATGGGTTGATCCAAGGGAGTAGAAAGGGTCTGGATTGGATTTTATTTCTCACTCTATTAATGCCTAATCACTTCTTTTAATTGATAATTTTGTTTGAATATCTTTAAACTCCTTCATCCTTATTGAATTTAAGGCCACACAGTTCAAGTGCTAATACGAACCTTCACCTTGAAGTGCTCAAAACATTGATCCTTCAAGTGTGTAGGTTATTAGTATTAAATTATGTAGGTATTAAACAAGTAAGTGACAATGTTGTTTAATCTTCTTAAATTAACGCATCTCAAATATAATAAATTGAAACCATTAAAAAAGGAATTCATCCAATCCACCCCGAGTGATAACCTAGGATCAACTAATTATCTTAAATTGAATTAACTTTTATCAATTATTGATCCTTTAAAATCATATAAAATCAACCCAAGTTGTCGACTTCATAGACAATTTTTTTTAGAATGTGCATGTCTATAGGTTTCTTCTTAGGTCTTTGAGGATTCGACAACCCAAGCTACACTACAAGCAACCACTTAACCCTAAAAACATGGGTAAATTTGAGTGTGAATCATATGTATGGCATGACTATTTAGGATTGTATAACATTTCATTTATTATTTTGACATGTTCTATTTTAGTTTATCTATTTCTTCTTTACTCTGTATATTTACTACTGTGTATGATACATAAATTTTTCTACTATTTTCTTACTCTAATATGAGGTAATAGTATCCTCACTATCACACCCTAGGCCCTTTCTACTAGTCGGTAGCCTATGGAGTACAAGGAGGTATGCTTGAGGCCTTTTAACTAATTAACTTGAAGCACCAAATTAGTGGCATCTATGTCCGGATGTTACAAAGTGTAATTGAAGCTATTATTTTCTTATTGTATTGCTATTTGGGATATGGTAGACATGATTATTAGAAATGTGCCAGAACTTGTGATAAATATCAGACTGATGCATCAAGAACACTTGTTTTGGTAAGAATTCTTGGTTGCTATGGTTATGGAATTATTATTCTGATTTGTGATGTTACAATTATATATGATTTTTTTCTTTGAGTAACACATATGTTGTGTAGATATTATGGATTATTATGGAATTATGTATCTTGTCCATTGGCATGAGGCTAATGATTGGTCTTGACTCTTTGATAGAAAATGAAAGAGGCATATCATGCATCATATTTGACACATATTATTCCCATGTTATAGGCATAATAATGTGTGATTTTACTGATGATAGATACCAATTTTTTAATGTGTAAAAAAAATATATATGGTGTCTTACCATATAGGTTTTTGGTGGAATTCTACTCAATTGGTCTGACTTTATTATACTTTTCCTTATGATGACAGGCCATGTGAAGCTACATTTAGACATTTGGTGGTGAGGATGATGACTTAGAGCTCTTGCACGGGAGGTTCAAGGGCCCAAGTAGGTCGATAGGGTACATGATTCACAAATGTTTGACTCATTATAGGGTGTTGTTTCTTAGGACAGGTCATTCAAAGTCTTAATATCAACTTATATAATGTTTTCCTATATAGATTGGATTGAAACTCTACTTAACTAACCATCAGTTGTGGTTATCTAGTCGGATCACTAAGTATGATGATAAAAAGTACTAGGGTGTTTCTAGTGGACTGAACCTCCAAGGGGTACTACCATTTATAGATTACCAATGAGTGTCTGTTCAGTATCACTTCTATATTGGTATCATGCCCTCTAGGGAGCAGTTCTTTTTGAGGATGCTCAAAGAGTATTGATCCCTTATCAGATGATGTTAACAATTTTTATCCTCATAGGTCAAATTTATCCTTACCTCATTTGGATATGTTTGATATTTCGGGATAGGTGTCTAGACCTTATGACCCAGTTATGAGACTTGATTAGTGGGGCTAGGTGGGATACCTAGAGACCCTTAATTTTTACTCAGAAACTTATAGGTCAATGTTTATTTTGTTTAAGGGAAACCTACATGAGAGAGGTTGTACTATGTTTACTGATGTCTTTTTTATGTAGTGATCTAGGTTATAAGCTAATTTTGATACCGATTCATGGTTAGTGCTTGGGTTTTGAGATATTGGAATGTTGATGCCTTTATCTTTTTACAAGCACCTATGGTGATTTGGTATCAAGATTGGCTTCGATGGTATGTACTGTTTGGGTACTAGGATTGGTCGACTAGTATTTCCTCTATTTCTAGTGTAGTCTAAACATGGTTAGATGCTTGTGAATGAAACAATGTTGTATGGTGTGTGATCATGGAATAAATCATGGCATAAATGAGGTTATTGATTATGAAGAGGAGTTCCAAGGGAGCTTATGGATGGTTTGGACAGACATGCCTTGTAGCATGGTCAGCCTTGTTTTAATAATTGAAGAATCGCTAGAGTATGAGTCTAGTGATAAAGGTACATGTCAGTTATGCATGGTACTATTTAGTCATGAATCAATGAGTGGATGTATTTAAGATGATGAATGATGTTTTCAAGAATTTATTGGGCATGATTTCGTAGGAGTAATGGTTAAATAAAGAATGTCCCTCTGTGATAGAGGAGACATCGAGAATGAATTGGTTACTGGTAGAGGGTTGAACTATGGATGGAACTGGACATGCTTTGTCAGGAGATGTGGTGTCAGGTGTTGGTTAAGGAAAATTATAGCCTATTTTGTTGTGATAATGGCTCAAATATAGATATACATGCCTTTTGGTAGAATATTAATGTACTCATAGTTAGAGATGATAATTCTCTATCTTGATATCATCTTGAGTATGCTGAGAGAGCATCGACTCTACACTAAGCTTCTTTAAATTTTAATGTATTTTTGGGTTATTAAAGGTACCTGTTTAGGTTACACTCGAGGAGCGGTATATGGTGATATATATGGTGGAGAGTACACCATTGGCTATTCTAGGGTGGAAACCCTCTCTTTTAGCTAAATTTCAGCATTTTCCTTGGTCCGTTGGGATTGGTGTTTGTTTTTTTATTTAGTGATGATAAGGGTATTCCTATGGTGGGGGAATACTATATCGGTTATAGTTAAGTGTCTATGATATAAGAGACATTTTCTAGTGCTATGAGGCTGGTCATTGGACAATCCATATAGCTTTTTTATGTAGATTCTCATGTAGATAGAATGGCTACTATTTTTACAACCATGTATTCTTAGAGATGGTAAGTTTTATGGTGGGATGACTGTAAGGACACATGTTTTTTCAAATTTGAATTTTGAATAGAAATTTGATTTTTTGTCTTTAGAAGCTTGTAAGGGGTAAAATTTTAATTTTACACTAGCATATTATATTGGATTTTTTACCACTCCTTTGGTTCTAGAATAGGGTGTTACCCTAGGATAGAAGTTTGGCAGGTTTCTAAGACATTTGAATTTTTGTAGAATAATAATAATTTAATAAATGATTAATTAAATATTAATTTATTTTAAAAAGTTATTTCAACCATATATTTTGAATATATCATTGGATTGAGATTATATATCAACCATTGAGTCTGGAATTTGGAGTTTTTCTTAGGTGGGGTTTAAACTCAAGTTGGGAACCAAGGGAGGACTGTCCCCCTTTTTCTTTTCCTTTTCTTTTTCTTCCTTTTCTTTCCTTATTTTCTTTTCTTCCTTCTCCCTTGTCTTCTTGTGAACACCCCCTATGGAATTCCTTAATAATGAAACCAAGAGAGAAAAAGGGTGAGGGAGATAGAAAAAAAGGCAGAGGGAAATAAAGGTACCACCATGAAGCAAGGGACATGCTGAAATGTCATGCGGTAGCCGTGGAGCATGTAAACAGGTTAATCTTCGGCAGATTCCGCCCAAAGGTATGATAGTTTTAAGTATTTTCATATATCCCCATATATTTAACATTTTTCTAGTTTTAAATCCCTATTATGATTTCTTATGACCCCTTGAGGGTTGATCTATAGATTTTGGGGAAGAAAATAGGGTTTCATGCAATTTGAGGGATTTCTTGTTCAGAAATCCCAATCACACAACGTGTAGTTCAGGAATACATGTCGTGTGTTCTTCTCATTTTGGGAAGATGAATTTTGGGAAGTAAACATCGTTTATGGGGTACACATTCCATATAATGAGACTCAAATTTGTAGCTGAGTACCCATCTATACTATCTGTGTAAGGTAACATGGCATGTAGAGTACACAACTAGACCCCGTGTGGGTTGCATGCTATTTAGAGTTACACGACCAGGCCATGTACATGTCCATACCATGTGGGGTACATGAGAAGGTACCCCGTGTTAGGTAAAAATCATTTACATTATCAACAAACCATGTACTTGGGAATTTGCATTCCAAGTTTGGCTAGAGTACAGGCCTAGGTGGGGTCTTGGGGTACATGCCATATACTAGGGTACACACATAGTGTACTCCTCCATTACTCCTCTTTTGAGGGTTTTTCCAATTTTATGCACCAAATATATAATTTGACATAAGAGGAGTCCATTATAAGTTGTTTTCTAAGTAGACCATGATGGTAAAACCTATGGAGTTTTTTAAGGACTCCTAAGGGGTGTTTTAGGGATTCTATATAAATTGAAAGGTTCTTCCACCGATAATATAATTTATTCATATCTTATGAGAGATACATAAAAATAGAATGATAGGTTAAGTGTTCAGATAAACCTAGTTTGATACCTTGATATGAGATGGGCCATGATCCATCTCTTGTGATGAATTCCATTGTAGCCTTTCCCTTGAGGACATATCCATTGTGAGATGTCCCCTTTTTGTCCTAGGAGGCTATGAGATTAGTTCCTTCAGAGGATCCCATGTTGGATGCCTCTACCTAAATTCCATTATCTAGGGTCCCCCATGGGATGCCTTTGCTTGTATGCTGACTTAGGTAATCCATTATAGGAACCCTTTACCTGTATACCATTCTGAGGATCCAATGTGGGATACCACTACCTATGTAATTTGTTTTGAGTGTCCCCTATAGGGCACCCCTTATAATGTATCATTTTTAGGATCCTCTATAGGATTCCTATATTTACTTACCATTAAGGTTACAATGTAGTATTCATCTATTTGGAATTCACAGTTAAGGATCTCGAGTAGGATGCCTTCACTTATGTGTAGACCTGAGGGTCCTGAGTAAGACGCCTCTCTTGTGATATGACTTAAGGGACCCAATGGGTTCCCTGATATTTGAATGAACTTGAGATAATGTGTTAAGGGTTTGGGTAGATGTGGTAGTGGATGTCACCTTATAACCCATGATGAACTTGTAAGCCGGAGAGGGTATGGATATAGTGGAGGTTTAGGCATTAAACCACCCTAAATATTTTATTTATACTTTTACATGTTTACTGGTGATGCATTGATGATTACCAGAGGTGATTCATGGTTAGTATCTTATCATCCTAATGTGATGCATCTTTATTTATCTTTGGGATTCCCAGATGTATTTCTTGGGATCCTACTCATTCGTTAATTGGGATTCCTATATGTATTTTCTAGGATCTGGATTCTGAGCCATGTTATTTATTATATTTATTGACATATCTAGAGGTACTACCTAGGATCTAGCTATTGATCCTCTATATTTGAATATTATATTATTGGTATATCCATAGGAAATTATTGTGATTTCGATTTTGAGCCTACAATTATGATATAAGGGAATGAATTTCGTAGTAATGATACTCTCTAGTGATTATGCTCTCCCGAGTGATGAGGATGATTCATATCTCCAAGAATGGTTATATATGATGAGGATAATTCCTCTATCCTCTGATTGATTTATGATGAGGATGATTATTTGATCTTTGATCTATTATACTTGTATATTATTACACTCTCCTGAGTTATAGGGATGATTATTCTCTCTATGATCAATTACTTGACCGTAGTGTTAGATATAAAGTTTCACATCATTGGATACTCATGGATGATTACACTCTATTGAGTGATAGGGATGATTACTCTATCCCTGATTAGAGACCTATAGGGGTGGTCATGATATCTCATTGATGATCTCTCCTTACATATCCTAAGGGTTATACCCTTAGGGATTATCCAAGTCTCAATGTCATGACTTCCTATAGAATGAAACGTATGGATTAGACATTGGACTAGATTTACATGGCATGAGAGGCATGATGTCCATATAAGTGACCATTTATATAACATATATATGCACTTCCCTTGAACCCTTGTTTATAGTGACTAGAGGTGAGTATGGGTGAGACAAGGGTAAGGATGGGTATCACCCTTTAGTGATGTAGCTTGCTCGAATAGATTTCTGGTGTAGGCTAAAGTTGGTATTGTTGATTGGGATCACAGACCCATAGATCAACTTAATGATACAAAACTTGAGTGGTAAAATATCCAACTCAATTCAATTTCATAGAATGTCCAGACAATCAGTATTAGAGACCCAATGATCTACTAATGATAGTTTTAGGTGATTTCATTCAACTTATTCATGTATATACACATTTATGTATATATGTATATTTATGGTAATATATAAATATATATATGCATAAAAATGCGGATATACATGACATCACAATGCCCAGTCGACTAGGATCACATACCCAGGGATATACTGTGGTTTGATGTTATTTTATCTACTTATTTAAGTTGTGTCTCTGATAAGCTGAGAATATTGAATGAGCATGAAATTATGGAATCATATTATAGGTTCATCATTGGAGTGGACTACTGAGATTATTTCTCACCCATGTATATGCACCTTGGTGTGTGTGTGGACCTTATTTATGTTTTTCAAGTTGAGAAAATATTTCTTGGTGGATAGGGTTGAGGCCTAGTGTTGTATGATCAAGAGGATCCACTCGTGTGGATCCTTATAATCTGGTTGGTGCAGTTCAACAGTATTTGGAGACTGGGTATGTGGTCTGACTCAGAGTTAGTAATAGATCCATGTACTTTTATTTTACATTCTTTATGTACTCCTGCATGTATGGTCAGCCAAGTGGGTGAATATTGTTGTATGTATGACATGGATATTCAGGATTTTAGATAATTTCAATTATTATTACAACATGTTCTCTTTCAATTTATTTATTACTTATGCACTCTATTTATTTACTGCTATGTATGATACTTAGAATTTTCCACTATTTTCTTAATATGATATGAGGGCATAGTCTCCACATTGTCACACCCTAGGCTCTCGCTACTAGTTGATAGCCTTTGGTGTATAAGGAGGCCTTCTTGATGCCTAATAATGAAGCGGCTCAAAGCACCAAATTAGTGGAATCCAGGTCAGGACCTTACAACATGATCTTCTTATGTGATTTTGAATTTATAGGGATATACCAATAATCCAATGCACAGTTCCCAAAACTTTTATAGCACTGAAATTTTCCCACAAATCGTGATCTTCTTATTTCTACTACATGTTGTTTTTAGGTTTTCTTCACAACCTATTTGGATCTTTATGGGAAACCAACTTACATGCTTCTTTTTATATCCACCCTATACATGATGGTAAGATTCTCACCACATTTCTTTATCCATAATTGATTTTTTTTAATTTTTAATCATGAATTGTTCATGAATTTTTTTATATAGATCATTACAAAAAGGTATGAATGGTACCCCTTTCTTCATAGATTATTGGGATATATTATTAAATGATTAAATGATATTCTTGTCATATATAAGAGGTGTTTATTCTCATAATAATCTATTGAGAATTGTGTTGTAAAAAATGTATCCTTATTTTGTGAAGACTCAATATGTGTCTATTCAATATTGACTAATTTTACTTGCAATTATAAACACCTCACATCAAGGGTGATTTACTAATATTCAATAAAAGTAACATTCTATTCACAATCCTTATTCATTATTGCTTTTTTCCTCTTTATGAATTTTATTTAATTCTTGGATAAAAGTTTTAAGTTCCTTGATTCTTTTTACCTTCACATTAAATAAATTATTTTTGACATCAATGCTATTTTTAAGTTTTTCTTCATGTATATGGATGTTCTCTTCATGATTATTCTTGAATATACATTTCTCTTAAACTTATTTGAACCATTTATTTTTAAACTTTTAGGAACATATTTCAAGGTCCACATTTCTTATCTCAAGGGATCCAACTTTATTAGATATATTTATACATTATATAACCTTTTCTTATAAATACTTCTCTATATTATTTACTTCAACATCAATTTGGGTGATCTATTCTTGCATTATTTTAAAAACTCCACAAACAAGAGAGACTATTTATTTGAGAATGAAATAAAGAATATCTTTTAATATACTAACTGATATTTCTTGAGAAATCATAGATAGATAATCATCACAACTTATATTAGGTTCTTCTTCCTAAAAAACATTTGTAAAAGAACTTTCACATACATCATAATCACTTGACCTTGATCTGCTTGAGGTAGGAATTTTTTCCTTATAATTAGTGGTAATTTTAACCAACTTTTCTTCAATTTACAATCCATTTATGTCTTATTTGTTATCTTGGCATGGAGAAATTAATTTCCTTCATTCTCTTGGCTTAAGAGGTATATCTTATTCAACTTTATTTTCTATTTTTTCCTCTATTCATCTTGGTCTTGGTAGGAATATAATTTAGATACGGTACACATAATTCTTCACTAAATCCAAACTTCATTGTAAATATAAAGAAACTCAAATATTAAAAAGGTAACAATTTCTAGCAGATAAAATCTAACAGAGGTAAACCTAGATCTAATTCAAATTGTTAATACCACTTTAGGATATTCTTGACACTGGGGGGTGAATCAGTGTTGAGGAATTTTTAAACCAATAAATAATTTTTATCCCTTAACCTCTATGACATGTTATGATCTTGATTCTCTTTTCATTTTCATATTCTAGTAGATAAAATTGAGAAAATTATAGAACATGATGTTTTTATAAGGTTCATTACTCAATAATATTTGATAGTAATTGTTATGTATAGTGGCGACCAGTACATAAATTATATACTATACGGAGATACCAAATATAGTGATTTGGACTGTAAAAAATCATAAAACCAAGTGTGGCTCCCTACACATTTGGTGGGAGTAATAGAAAACAATCATGATTCCTTAGACTGGTGATTTCCAAGTCCAATTAAAGCTCTTTATTGGATCTTTATACTTCTTATATAGACTATATTTAACTTATTGACGTTTTCCACAATATTAAGAATGTTATCCACTAGATGTGACTTTTTTTAATGTTAAAATGATTATTTGTTTTTATATTTATTCTTATTCTATTATTACTTACAAAGTTCTGAGAAATAAATTCTTCTTCTTCTTCCCTTGTATGAGAATTAATGCACACAACCTTCTTCCCCTTCATAACAGAAAACTAGAGTAATGATTTTATTACACTAGTTCAAGACTCCATTTTCTTCTTCCCTTACAATATATATGCACAACACTTTATTATTATCCTTCTTTTCTTTGGTATACTTGAATAGATTTCACTAGATCTCTCTTTTATCTTCTTCTTTTTCTTCTATTTATTCTTATTTTTCACTTACTCCAAGAAACTTATTATCTTTTATTTATTTAATGTACTTCAATTGAACTAGATATATTTATCCTCTTAATTATTTCTATTATTATTTAGTGAATAAAATTTTCATTGGTTCTTATCTATTTAGTACCTGCATCTAGTTATTCTCCATTTGATACTAGTTTTTTGAATACTTATTTGTCTCGAAACTTCTTCATCTAATACCAATGTATGATTCTTCTCCATCTGATACACCTTTTCCTGGTGCTCCCTATATGGTAGCCTCTTTTTATTTTATCTATCCATATGATACATCTCCATATAACACTTCAACCCAAAAGATAATTACTCTTAATCTTTATGTATGGAACCTCATTTGAGCACTACACTTCTTCAACAATAATCACAGTCACAAAAACTCAATCAACCACTACATAGTGAATCTAATATCTTTATATATAAAGTATTTATCTAAAAAAAGGAACAAAATGAACTTAAAAATTCAATATTATAGATCAAACATTAAATATCCCTCCCAAAACATTCTTCATTTTATCGCCTTCAAACTTTCAAAAATATTTAGTTAATAATATTCATAAAGAATTTACTCAAATATCGACATTAATACTCTTCAAACTTACTGAAATATTGTCATGAATAACAATATTTCCTTCATGATTATTGGACCATTTAATTCTTATCTTATCATCATCACAATTTATGACATTGAAAAAACTTTATAAAGATTGTCAAACTTTCATACGGTATATCTTTGTAGGAATTCCAGTATCTGGAAATGCTTCATATCCCCTTTGTATGGTAGTTTTCTTATTTATCCATTAATTAATATTTTTAAGTTTCATATATCTGGATCTCTTTGAGATATTTTTTTGATGATTTTACTTGAAAACCTTTTTCTAATTACCTTGCTCATAAACCTCAATTCGATTCATTCAGAAAATTTTGTCTGATGAATTTATTTGGAAACATTTTTTTGATGCCTCCACACACATTATTCATCTAGAGGAATCCTTCTAGAAAACTATAGTGGAATAAAATACATTACTCTAGCCAATAAAATCATAAATATTTATCCTTAATTCTTTTATTTGAAAATTTTGTAACATTTTTTCATCTGGTAGAATTTGTTTCGAAGCCCCAAATTCTTTAAGTTCCTTTAGAAAAAATTATCTAAAATCATGAATACCTTAATGTAATCATAATTTTTTTTACTTTTAATAACAAAAAATCATCATCTAATTTTTTTTGGAACATTCAATCCGATGCCACTATGAACACTATCGAACAAACATTTTGCTCCACCATCCATATAATCACTATTCCTATGTCCAGAACACTCATTTTAGTAACATTATACAATTTATTTTAATTACTCACGTTTTTAACAAATGTTCTTCTATAATCATCAAAACATATGTTTGAGATAGTAAGATCACCTCACTAATCATCACAAGTAATTAAAAATCATTCACCATTAATTAATGAATATATTACAAATATTCCAAAGGAAAGAACACCATTTATATTCTTTTAAGATAAAAATACTTGGAAACTTCTTATATTATTCAAGAAACTTGTATTATTTATCATTCATAATCAAGAATTCATAATCACTAACTTTATTTAATATCCAAGTTTTATATTCCTCATTAACAAGCATTTATTCCTCAACCAAACTTCAATGAAACTTCTTATTCACTATTTCTAAAACATATCCAACATTTTGATCATCAATAAAAATCTTGGATACTTCAAAAAAACTTATAAGAAACTTCTTATTTACAACCTCTTCAATATAATGAAATCAATGAAATTACTTTAATTTATTAACACCCATTTAAAACAAATACAATGCAGATAAAGTGGGCACAACAATAAATTATTAATTGAATACAATGGAAAATATTTTAAGGATGAATATTCATTATTAATGGTTTGTTAAATAATTCTATTGGAGAAATGATCCAAGTTAATAACTCTTATTTTATCACGTAACATAATCTTGACGTGAAAAGTAGGTGATAAAATGTATATGAATATCATGACATGTTTACTAGGTCATAAATGTCATATATGGTTTATTTAAAAAGTTAAACTTATTAAAAGACCAAATTAAAATTTTAACGAGTTTTAAATTACCCATATAATCCAAAATAAGATAAAATTCATGGTTAATATTTCTCTAATGAATTTGAGAGCTTCTCCCTCATATCCATATTTCCTAGAGTTAGAGAGGAGATCTTGGAGAACCATGATCCAATATATCCTTCTTGGATCAGTTAATCAATGCTCTGATGATCATGAGTATATTTAAATCCACTTCTAATCTACATAATAGTATTTGGAGTTCATATATTGTCCTATCTACATTCTTTAAAATCATGTGTGTATGATCTAAAGTGTTTCCACATAATATCCTTCGAGAAACGATCATCCGTGATGAGAAAAGAAGGAAAACATCTTCAAATTGTATGAGGTATTGAATCAATTTAATTATAATGATTAATATAATTATATAATATAATTTCTTTGATAACTGAGTAATTTAGAATTAGATTTTATGTTACCATGTTGATATGATTAATTTTTTTTTTATTTTTAACTGCTTTCACGGTTCTTTAGAATACTCGATACTAAAAAGTGGAATAAAATAAGAATTTTAATTAATTAAGTTGAAACTAAAATTAATTTTCCTATAATTTAGATAAACAGATTCAATATGGTTCAAATTCCATTGACGACATGTTGATCGGAATTCATATGGAAAAGATATGGCTATTTGATGATCAATATCAATTTTTATGCTTAAAAATGAAATTAAAACTAATACACACACACACACAATGATAAACAAGAAAATTGGCATGGGTTTGTTGGAAAGTATTCCCTGAGAGTGGGGGGATCTATGTTGGTCAATATTTCAACAAAGTATATAATTATATAAAAAACTTTACCGTGGGTGGCTTTCAGGGACGAATAGATTGGAATCCACATTTAGTAGAGGACTTTGTTTAATGTACACATACACACACATATATATATTTATTTGGGTTCACCACATGGGTGCCTCCTACCTTGTCTGTGAACCCCACGTAGGGCGCGCCTCCATCACCGACCCAGTTGCCCAACCATGTCGGTCTGAATCAGGCACAACAAGGGCCTATAACCCCTAAAAGGGATATTTGGAGACCTTATGATTCCTATAAAAATATTAAAATATTCGTTAAATTGTCTTATAAATAATTATGAATTTAATAAATCCATTTTTAGTTCTATTAAACTTGTATATTATGAATAAAATTTAGTTTAGTTTATTTTAATTCACAATTAATTCCCTTAAGTACCATTCTTTGAAAATTTAATTTTATTGAAAGAGTTTAATACTTGTAGACTGATCATTATCTAGACCAAATAATGTATGTTTGGTGTATATTATTTAATTATTTTAATTTGAAATTCTTGTAATGATTAATTAATTAATTACAATATACTTATCATCACATAACCTCATTATATATATTAGGGTCTGTGTATCCATGAGAGAAATTATTTATATTTATTCTATATTCCTAAGACCCCTGTACCTGTGAGTGATTATTATTGTATAATGATAAGTATAGAGGAGTCATAGTCCACACCAAGGTTTGATGAAGCACAAGATAGAAGATGAATGCAGTAGACGAGGTGAATGCTATAACTCGAATCAGATATAAATTAACGAGTTTCCCATGGGGTCTCTATTGATACATCATCAAGTCGATGGATCAACCATTAGAAATAACTCATGATCATTTTATTTATTTATTTTATGCATGATTTATTGTTTTTGTGTATGTGTTGTTTATACTCGATCACATAGAATAATTAACAAGCATGTTAAGATAAAAATAAATTAACGCACAATGAATCTTTTTATATATGCATGGTTTATTTATGAGAAATATCACATAGTAATAATCATGATAAATGTAAATTTATTTCATTAATTTAGAAAAACATAAAATAAATTAAAGAAATAGTGAATCAAAAGCCTCACATCACTTGAATTAAAAAAACCATAATTATGAGGTTCTCAAACATAATTGAAGTGTCTCAAACTATTAGAAATTTCTCATGGAATTGATGGGTCAAATTAACTAATGATTTATTTAAATAAATTACCATATATAGCTTGTTATAAATTTAGATTAAATGAATTGAGTAAATCCGTGGTTTGGATTTGTAGGAATTGGGAATCCACTCAACATATTAAGAAGATACATGTCAATGTGGCATGTCATCTAAAATACTACATTAAAACTCTCTGAGTAGTGTTGTTACCATAACTTGGACTATGATAATAATTTTTGAATGATCCTTTCTACTATAATATTCAAGCGATATAATATTCTTAATATAATATATAAGACTACTGGGATTTGATAAAATAGTGAGATACATTTAAAGATCAATAAATAAATAATGTATATAATATTATTAGTCAATAAAATCTCTATATATTCCAAATTTATTTGGTGTAGATAAAATGAAAATGATTAAAATTAACTCAATATCATGACGATCAATTTTGGATGATGAAAAAATCATAATAGGTAATAACTTCAAGGTTTGGTATAGGTTCTTACATACAGTACCATAATAATAAGGGATTATTTATGTGATAGAGTTATAATTTCCTACTGAGATTCAATGGAGAGTAATAAAGGTGAAAAAATAATATAAGAAGCAGATAGATGATGTATTTTATGTCTGGTGTATCATGTTATCATCCATGTCTAGTTAATTTTATAAAATTCAGGAGTATAAGAATGTATACAAGGTAATTACTCATCTACAAAAATTGAATCAGGAGATAGAAAGACAAGAAAGGTATGAGATATCTAGTGCACTATACAGGTGCTTTATGAGATAATGGAATTAAACATGACCTCATGTGATTAATATTATTGGGTATATTGAGTGGCTGAATTCCCTAGGGTTAAAAATAAACCAAGAATTAGAAACAAATCTCATGAACTAGTCTTTATAGACCAAATTCATAACCTTCATTGTTAAATATATAATGGAAAACATAAAGAAGATACTTCATAATATATTTTCTTTAGTATGATAAGATAATAAGGATATTAAGAACACAAAATCTTAAATACTTATGATGAATAATAAAAGAAAGGTTTAAGGAAATGGTTTGGTGGATAAACCAAATTAACAGACACTGACACATCTTCCCTAAAAAAATCCAAAGATTTAGAGGAAAATTAATGGTCAAGAAGTTGTATATTTTTCATGTGGAAATAAAGAACACTGAAAAATAACTACATAGTTGGGAAGAAGAATCAAGATGATGTTTCTAATTTAGGTACATTTTTCATTGAATGCAATATATATCTTTATATAAGTTGGCCATCATATGTTGATGGCAGATCACACATTTGTATTCAAATATAAAACATAGTAAATTTAATAATATTTCAAGGTGTAAAGTAGATCTTAGGGGAAAAAATTATGCAATACATGTACTATTGGTATTTAGATATTATCATCTTACTTTACATAGTGGTATGGTTCTTATCTCAAATAATAATTATTATGTACCTTTAATTATCAAGGAATTTATCACAGTTTTGATGTTAGATACAATGTAATTTTATTAAAATTTTAGAAATAAATATTTTTTCTTGTATAAGGATGACATATATTAAGATATGATACATCTTAATAGTGTATTATACATTCTTGAACATGAAAAACTAGTTTTGTAATTTAATGAAAAATACAGTGAGGTAGATTCACATCCTATGCATCTATGGAACTTGAGGCCTGGTCATGAAAATGAAAAATGTTTAAATAAAATACATCAAGTAGAATATTTAGAAATTATTGGGTTAAACCACTTATATGTATTTCATATTTGATTACAAAGAAAAATGACCAAATTAACTTTCACTAGGGAAGGAGATGCATTAATATTGGAACCAAGTTGTTTTGAGATGGAGTTTTGGTGTTATTTTTGTTTTCAATACATTTACAATTTGATAAAAGAGTTTAAATACCAAGGAAGATGGTTTATAGAAAGTAGAATATTGAGATAGAAATTGCATAAATTTTTAAGGTGTATTTATTTCCTAGTGTTTATAAAATTTTTAGGCGTTAAATTTCAAAGGAAGTGAAAAGTTGATTTCAGTGAAAAGGTTGGAGATTCATGTAAGGAAAATCATTTTTTTATTTTTTGGTGGTTTTTAAAAATTCATTACATGATGCATGCAAGGGAATAAAATTTGTGTAAGTATAAAATATTCTATCAAATTTGAAGTTATGAGAACATAGTGCACCACTAGAGTTGTGCATGAATAACAAAAGGAGATTCCCTACAATAGTATTAGTGTTAAAGAGTTTAATGAAGGCTAGGGGTTTCCTATAATTATAAACTAACCCATCTCACTTGGAAGTAATGAAGTCTAAAAGATCTATTTTTATATAAGTTTTACTTGTGTGAATTGTAATTGAGAGAAATATTTGGTTAAATGAAATTACCTGAAAGTGAGTTGTGTGAGAAAAGTCCCATGAACTTACCTAAGAAAAGGAACTTACATGAAAAGGAGTTTTCTGAGATAATTTCAAAAAACTGACTTAAGAAAAGGAATTTGTGTGAATTTAGTATCACAAATATTGTTCCAAGAATAGGGTTGGATAGAGTTTCATGAGATTTACATGAGTGAACTCACCTTAGTGAAGGGAGTTGTGTGAGAAATAGTTGTGTGAAAGGTAGTATTTTAGAGAATTTTAGAATTATATTGGAGAATAATATTCCATCCATCATGATGAAAATAAAATAATATATTCTTAATAATATGGAATTGATCTATAAGACATTAAACTAGGGAAGAATTTATTTAAAGTAATGATAAAGGAGAGGTTTATGAAAGTGATTCGAGGGAGGAAACAAGATATCCTGGAATTCATTGTAAAGGTAGTGCTTCTAGTGTGTTGTTACCATAGACATATATTTTATTGACTGAACTAATAAAAAATGATGTATTTTTGTACAACATCACAAAACCATGTGTATACTCTTTGGACTATCCCTTAGTGGTAAACCAAGTAAAAACTATTATGTCTTGTTTTAATTTTTACATTTTTTTGTGGTGGATGTGCATCTAACAGTGCCAGGTTCAAAGATTTCCTAAAAACTTGAGGATAAGATCCAAATAATTGAAACAAAGTCAATACCCTAATTCACCCCTTCCCTATCAGGTGTCTTGGGCATAAAGAACTATAGAAATACTATATTTTTTTCATACTGATGTATTTGGTCCATTTCCTAAAGTGGAATGTGGTACATTTTTATATTGTATTACTTTCATCAATAAATTTAGTAGATATGGATATATCTACTTAATGTGGTATAAGTCATGTTACTTTAACATATTTAAAGAATGTAATAATGAAGTAGAGAATCATCTTGGTAAGAAGATTAAGAATCCTTACTCAAACTATAATGGATAATATCTTAATTAATCATTCATCTATAACTTGAATTAGTGTTGGATAGTCTCCCAACTCACTCCTCCTTTATAACTTAGTGAAATAGTGTAAATAAAAGGAGGAATCATACCTTTCTTGACATGGTTTGATCAATGATGCATAATACAACTCTTTCTATATCTTTTTTGGGATATTCACTAAAAAAAACAATATATACACTAAATTGAGTATGAAGTAAAGTGGAATATGGGATTCCATATGAGTTATGGTATAGAAATAAACCCAGTCTTTCGCACATATATATATGGGGATATAGATAGTTTTTCAAGAAAATACCTAATGAACTACTAGAATATCAAAGCACAAAGTTCATCTTTATATTATATCATAAAGAAACTAAAATATATTAACTATATGATCCTTAAAATATAAAATTTATTATGGTAATACATGTTATATTTCTTAAAAGGGAATAGATTTCCGATAAAAATAGTGGGAGTAAGATTAAATTTGATGAATTTAAAGCTCATGATACACAAGAGTTGGTATAGGAAAAAACTCAATAAGAGATAGTGGGATAATAAGAAGTACCCAAGACACAAAGTAATGTATAGGTCTCAAGGGAGGTTATAGAACCAGAGATATATGGTTTTCTTTTCACTAAGTCAAGTGAAATAATATTCATTAAGGATAATGAACCTCAAACCTATAAATATTCTATAGATGAAAAAATGATTATAGATGGAAAAAATCCATGAATTTTGAAATAGATTCCATGTATCAGAATCAAGTTTATAAATTTTTAGACCCGCCAAATGATGTAAAACATATTAGGTGAAAATGGATATTTAAGAAAAAGTTTGACATATACAGTAGAGTAAATACCTAAAAAGAATGATTGGATATTAAGGGTTTCAAACAACATCAAGGTATTGACTATAATAAAACCTTCTCACTAGTTGTAATGATAAAATCTATTAAAATATTAATTATAATATAAGATTTCCATGATTATGATATTTAGAAAATAAATGTCAAAACTGATTTCTTGAATGATAATTTGGTTGAAGATGCCTCTATTACATAACTAAAAGGGTTTGTAATATGAAATAATGTTAATAATGTATAAAATCTATATAGACCCATTTATGGAATAAAAAAGGAATCATGATTATGGAATGTTTGTTTTGATGAGGACATAAGAAAATTTGGATTCATTAAGAATGAAAAGTGGGCCACGTGTCTATGAGGATCTCAATAAGAGTGTTATAATCTTTTTAGTATTATATGTTGATGAATTATTATTAATAAGAAATGAAGTAAAAGTCTTATAATCGATAAATAATCGGTTAAATTAATTCTTCTTCATTAAATAATTACATGAATCATCCTATATTTCAGTGATTAAGATCTATAAAAATAGATATCAAAGGATGCTCTGAATAAGTTAGAATACATACATTGAAAATGTACTAAAAATGTAAAATATGGAATAATACAAGAGATAACTATTACAAATGTCACATGTAATTAATCTATCAAATTAATTGTGTACACAAACATAGGAGGAGTTAAATAGAATTAATGGAGCTCCTTATATTTCATTAGTGGTATCTATCAAGTATTCCATGATATTTAATAGGTTTGATGTTACCTATAATTTAATAATGGGGTAAGATATTAAGCTAATCCTAGAGAACATTATTGGGAAGTAGGTAAAACTATCCTAAAATACTTGAGACATATAAAGGATATATTCCTAGTGTATAGAAGAAATTAGAAGCTAGTGAGGGGATACACTGATGTTAGCTTCCAGATAGATCATGATGATCTTAAATCACATTCAAGCTATTTATTTTTCTTTAATGGTGGTATATTGAGATAGATAAGCTTTAAGAAACCCATGGTAAATAATTATGTATAAAAATATTACTAAATAGTAGCTTATGATGCTACTATGGAATTACTTTGGATGAAATTTTTTTTATCGAATATTAGTTTTGTATCTAGTAGTGCAGAACCTATTATAATATACTCTAATAATACTACAACAATGGTACTTACCAAGGATCCTAGGTCACACTATAGGACAAAGTATATATTTTAGAAGATTCATCTCTAGAGGGATTTCACTCAAAGTGGTGAAGTCACAATTAATAGAGTAGCTATATAAGATAACATAGTAGAACCCCTAACTAAATCAATATCTTAGATAAATAATGTTTCTCATGTGAGAGCTAGTAGATTGTGATTAGTTAGTAGTAGACTCTTGTGCAAGTGGGAGTGTTATGAGAGTGGGTGACCTAGAACTAACTCCTATGTTCACTTTGATTACCATTACAAGCACACAACTTGATATATACATGTGTTTCAATAACCATGATAGTGATGTTAATTATTTATGTACTATATCTTTTGAAATTTCCTTGAATTATATATCATATCAAAAGTTTTCAGTAACTTCCATCTATAATGACAACCTCTAGATTCTATCAAAGTAATATTTAACATATGTTTTATAGTATAAATACACCATTCTAAAGGGACATAGATGATTTTTGACTATAAAGTGTTATGGAGTCATAAAAATTTATACCTCTTCTCATAATGTTCACACTTGGTGATCATGAGTACATGAGATCATGAGGATTGACCCACCAATAGGAACAACATATACTTTTGGTGTAATTGGTTGTTTCTATATATAAACATGTTTATTAGTCTCCTGAATTAAGATTATTATTAATTTATATCATTGGTCACATAATTTAATGCATGATAGAGCCCATGTGAATTTATATCTATGGTGAGTTATCTTTGATTAGGTTCATCATTGATGATATGAAAATAATTGAATAATAAATAAAGGATTTGTCACTTTTGGGTATTGAAAGAGATATCTTAGGAGCTACTAATCAGGATGGTAGTACCTTAATTAAATCCATGGCAATGGTAGAAGGAGGTATTTCTATTTAGTATGGTCAAGGAAAGAATAAATAAATCATGTATGGATGGTGATACAAGATATGCATCCAACTTTATGATATTTCATGAGACAAAGATATTATATTACACATTGTATGTTTGTAGGAGAGGTTATCATTTATTTGATGTAAAATTATATTTTTAGGGACCTTAACCTATTTTTAGTCACTACCCCTGGTCTATGAGTGACAATCACTCCCATTGAGATAAGGGTCAATAGTATTATATACAAAGTGATTTCAAAGGTTTGTCTAATTCTAATGAATTGGAGTTTTAAGATATAGTGGGCCCCATAATGAGGGCCAGGTAATGTTTGAGTATGAATTATTGTATGAAAATTAATAAATTAAATATTATTTGAGTTTAGAATAATTAGTATTGAATTTTTTAACTCAAAGTATTCTAAAATTATTAAGTGAATATGAGGAAAAATATTTTAAGAACAATATTCATTATTCAAGGGTTTTAAATAATCTTATGGGAGAAACGAGTTGAGTTAATGACTTGTATTTTATCACAAAATATAATATTGATGTTTTAAGTGATAAAATTTTTATGACTATTATGGCATGTTTACTAGGTTATAAGTTTTACATATGGTTTATTTATAAGGATAATATCATTAAAGGGATAAAGTGAAATTTTAATAAGTTTTAACCTACCTATATAAACAAAAATAAGATAAAATCAATGGGAACTATTTATCCCCTGAATTTATAGATTCAATATCATCTCTCCCATTTCATAGATTGATAGAGGAGAGTTTTAAAAAACCTAATCCAAGATCTCCTTAACAAATCAGGTAATCAGTACTCCTATGACCATGAGTATGATGAAATACACTTATAATATCCGTTCTAGCTTCCAAAGTACATAGATAATTATACGAGAGAGATTTTGAAGCAAGTTTGGATCATTTAGAGGGTTACTTATTCTGATCCTTTGAGAAATGATCATAAAAAATGAGAGAAATTCTCCAACATCTTCAAGTCAAATGAGGCATCACTTCGATTTAATATTTTATGATTAATATAATTACATGAGATCCTTATATTGATAACTGGGTACTCCAACATTGGATCTAATATGACAACATCATTATAATGGAAACTTTTTATTTTTACCTCCTTTAAAGATTCTATGGAATACCTGGCACTGACAAGTGATAATAGAGAGACTATGTAATTACTTAAGTCAAAATTAAAATTAAGTTTTCTTAAATTCAGATAGAGGGTGTTGATACGGTCCAAAATACACTAATGATGCATTGATCAGAAATTATATAACTGATATATGGTCATTTGATGATTGATATTAATGGTTGGGATTTAAAATAAAATTAAAACTAACACACACACATGAACATGCGCATGCACGTGCACACACACAGAAACCCTAGTGTAGTAATACCAGAGAGTATTCTCTAGGGATATCTGTGTAGGTCAAAAAATATATTTTTTAAAACATTTATCATGGGTATAATTTTCCACTAGTTTGGAAATTTATACCCACTGACCCCCCAGGGAGTGGGGGGGAGGTAGGTAGGTGAGCGCATTCAACATGCTTTTATTTTTTTTTAAAAAATATTTTAATTAATTTATTTTTTATAACCATGTTTTCCTCTCCTAACTTTCCTATATACCTTTCTCGGGGTGTGTGACACCTGATCTTCAATTGTAGTAAATTTTTCTTTCTAAAGAGACAATAACATAATGCACATAGCTTTATTTAAGAATGATATTTAAACCAAGATTCAAAAATTTTATAAATTTAATTTCATGAAATGAATATAATTTTTTAATTAAACATTTCAAAATTATCTTAGGGTGAATTTATAAATTTTTTTATAAATAGTTTATTTTCAAGTGAATAGTGAAAAATACCAATTTTACAAAAACTGTCACTTTTATGAAATTATAATGATATAAGAATAACTTGAAAGTTAACAAAAAAATTTTTATATAAAAATTAAAAATTTAATAATTAATATAATTCATATAAAAATATAATGTTAAACATATAAATATATGCTTAACATTTTTTAAATCTAAGTATTGTTTTTGTTCAAATAAAAACTGTTTTTAGTTCTTCTCTCTTAATCAAGTATTTAAAAGGTTAATTTTAGTTTTGGTTTAGTTTTAAATATAAATAAGTGTCATTTTATTTTAAATAATTCAATTATTTTCATTATTATCCACATTTTACTTGATTTTGTTGTAAAATCATTTTAATGATTAAACGAAACATTCTTCTAAAAATGGTTTTTGATGCATTTAATGAACATATATAAAAAGTAATTTTTACCAATTATGTGAATTTAATCTTATAAAATATATTCTATACTTTTAATCATAATAATAATAATTATTTAATAAGATACACTAAATTTTTTGTTATAATGAATAGTAAAAATGGTAAATATTTGTTACAATGATTAAGGTTAAAAGGGTTTACCAAGGGGGTTAAACTAAGTGATAAAGGTAAAAATGAAACATAAAATTGTCTAAATATTATGGGTTGAATATATTTTGAACTTATATTATATTAACTTTTAATTAATGTCCATTTATTTCCACTTTCACAAGAAAATGACTTTTTGTTATCTAAATCTTATAAGTAATTCCATGTGTGTCCCTCCCCTCACTTATAAAAGGAAACCTCTTCTCCACCCTTATTCAAAAACATTGATCCCAATATATCAGACAATAACTACTCAAAAACCTTACTATATAACTTATCTTAGTTATTGATCTTCTGTTCTTACCCAAAAACCATCTTAAGAATTCTTAATGCGTAAGCCAAAGGAGGTCACTCAAAGAAGAAGTCATCATCATACCCGATTCTTTAAAAGTTTATTTATTCTTATACTTCCTACACATATATTTTATCAATAATAAGATAATTAATATAGTATCATAAATATAATGAGATATTATTATGATTATGAGACAAATATTTTCTACCTTCTTTCCACCAAATGAGAAATAAAAGTATTACTCGTGCGTACGTGTGGACTGTCACCTCCACTTAGTGATATGATTTATTTCCCATCACTAACTCACATTAATAGGTATAATTATAAATTTAATAAATATATATTATGTAAATTATATTATTAGTATTATGTAATTATAAAATATTATATATCTTTCCTTCATTCTTTTAATCATAAAATGAAAACAACGTTCATGCGTACGTACATATTTTCATCTCCATGAATTTTGCAATTAATTTTTCTATCTCTAAAATTTATGGATGGTTATAAATATACATATAATGAATAAATATAATATTTATATTATGATTAAAATTATTTAGATTATGGAATAATTATTATCATTCAAGGGCCATAACTTCTAAATCAAAACACACGTGAAATATGAAGCAGTTAACACCCAAAATAACGATGATAATGAAATATTTTTAATAAATGAGTGATAAGATATTATAATTAAATCATGTATGTTATTATAAGTTTTTATGTGATTCTATTATATAATTATAATAAATATAAAATTATTATATAGGATTTTAAATTTACTTACGAAGTAAGTCAGACCTAAGGAAAGGGTTTATTTAACAATATCATCCTTATTCTAGATTGTTTATGTTTAATTTTTTAGATTAATTATATGATATTTTTATCTTAAACACAATAGTTTTTATCCTCTAGTTATTTATATAAATTAGATGTTTTCCTTTCATTTTCCCTCTCTAAGTACTCAAAAGAATGAAGGATCAAGAATCTTTTTCTTCCATATTTTATTCAAAATGTTTTAAAGAATGTTTTTACTATTATCTAATGATTTATTAAAGTTATTTTTACCAAAGTTTTAAATTCTATAAAATGGTTTAAAAGTAATGTTTTTTCAGTTTACAAATAAGGTATTTTTTATCAAAGGTGTAAATGAAATATTTGTTTTAATGTTTACTACATGAATGTATTTTTCCACCATCATGAATATTATTTCCCTTGAAGCCTAGTTTAATATTTTACATGGTTATTTTCAAAGAAAATGTTTTTCCTAATATTCTATAAATTTTTAGATTTTAAATTTTTGATTTCAAAATAAAGAAAAAATTTTCCTTGAGAAATGTTCCAGAGATATTTTAAAAGTAATTTTATCTAGGTCACCATCCTTTTATAAATATTTTTCTTTACTGAGGATATAATATAATGAAACCATACACCATATTTGTCTGGATGAATTATGATCATGTCGATCTAGTGATTGACTTGGGAGAATATTAACATTTCATTTGCTAGTTTTTCAATATAAATGTTTATGTTCATTATGTATTGATTTTTATTCATTTATTTAATATAATGAATGAATTGGATTTAATAATTAAATTGTGGGCTCGTTTTTTTTCCTCGATTCATTAGTATGTCTTATGAGACAAACTAGTTTAGGTATTTAGTGTATTCCTTACCAATTTAGGTATGATGTCTTGGAATGAGGCCTTGATGGTAAGATTATGATGTATAACATTATGAATTCTATCATTATAAAACAATTTGTTGTTATACATTTGATTATTTATGTTTTTATTTCAACCATGGATATATACCCCTTTTATGACATTAGTTATATGAAATATTTGATTATTGTTTATATCTTCTATAATATTTCATGATTTATTTATTCTATGATATCTTCTGTTGCATGTTTTCCCTTACCAAGCATTCAAGGTCACCCTTTATTATTTTTTCCATTACATAGGATACCAAAAATGAATCTATGAATTATTTTGGGGATCTACAAGAAGAAATAATAATGTTCATACTAGAATTTTCATTTTCATTTCATGTTTTCAAATATAATGTGAGAATCATATATGCATCTAGTCTCCCATGACTACTAAGTTATTTGATCCTTTGGGATGTTATCTGTTGTTTATTATGATAATGTAGTAAAATAAACACTAGCTCAAGGTTACTAGAGTTGGGGTGTTACAGTTGGAATTAGAGGAAGTTTAGTATAAAACCTCGGAACTATATTAGAAAAAAAATACATTAGAAAATATAATCCTATGATATACTCTGAGGATAAGTCTACATATATGATTATATAATAAAGTTTTGGTAAAGTATATATTTTGTAGATTTCCTAGAAAATAAATCCTTGTTTGGAGATTAGAATGTGGATGTGGTTGTGGCATAGATGCACCTAGGGGTAATAACTCTAAAAGGAGAATATTGGGTATTAACTCGATCATCATCAGTGCATGATGAGGGTCCCTGAGACTGCATACATGATTAGAAACTCTTAGGGGATATTCTTGTTCACATTCTCTTTATATACCATTTTGAAAGATTTGAAAATATTTTTATGATTTGAGGAGATTTACAATGATACTAAGATTATTACTATGAGATTATCTATGCATTTTTTTAATTTATGTGTTACAACATTTTTATAATTATATACTATTATTTAAAATTCATAATTTTAAGAGCTAATTTAGTATATTCCATTGTTTAGAAATGACACTCAGTGGAAGGAATGGAGAATGTATCAACACATGTAATCTATATAGAGATTTATATCCTAGGAAAGTCAATTAAGAAGGAGTTGGATATGGACCTAAATAAATTATAGCTATATTGGGGAAGGTGACTCTGGTTATGACTAATAAATTTCCCTGTATGGAGTTTCCCATTAATCCTCAACATGGTACAATAATGTTGGACCATTTCATTTGACAAAAATATCCATTATTAAATGGAACTACTAATACATTAGTAGTTGAGTAGTTGATTAATTCCCCAGAGATGATATTTATATCTTTGTGAATTAGTGAAATATATAAAGGTATCAGGAAAATTTTTAATCTTAGGGGAGACATTTATCAATGGTGGTTATTAATCCAGAACACTAAGGTGATACATGAAATAAATAGTATAGAGTGAAATAATTTCAAGTAGATATTCTTTAAAGAATACATTCCTCATAAGTAATGATTTTATATGGAGATAAAATTTCTTATTCTAAGGAAAAATGATGGAGAAAATGTTGTTTAATACGAGGCTTACTTTATAAGGTTATAAAATCATGCTCTAGATTATGTACATAATCCAATAAGTAATATTGTTCAATTATTTAATGATATAAATAAAAGAATTATAAGTTCATTATTCTCTTTTATATTTTCATTATATCAGGATATAGTATCAAGTGAAATCATGATAGAGAAATAATTCTACAAGTCTTATGTTTTCTACAAAAAACAAGAAAAAAAGTTGGTATCCAAGCACCCTAAAAAAATAAATATAATAAAAGTGAAGTAGGGAAGGGTGTAAGTTTCCTCTTTTAATAAATGTGGAAAGAAACAATGTGGAAAATTCTTGATGGGAATATGAGTTTTATTTAATCTTGGAGAAAAAATCCATCAAGATCATGATTGAATGTGAAAGAAAGGAGACACTAATGTCTAATGGTTTGACTGTATGGATATATGGAACTAATCAAATGAATACCCAATAATCAAGGTAATTTTCCTCATAGAAGACCTATGTAGAAATGTCAAGATTATACGATCAATAAAATTGAGGTTGAAGTTACTAAATATGTAGTGGTAGGTACTTTGATCATAACTTCAAATTTAGTGAATTTTTTATTTGATTCTAGATCTTGATACTCTTTTATAACTTACATGTTTTCCAATAAAACTATATATTTACCTATAAATTAAGAAGGGAATTATCAATTGAGACTTTTAGTAGAAATATTATTGCAATAAGGATATTTTATCCAGCTCTCATTATAACACATAAGCATACCAGATTTGAAAACTTGATTATTTTAACTCTAGTTCACTTTTATATCATCCTTTTTATGGATTTAATTACAAATTATAATGAAAAAACATATTTACTAGATAAGAAGATTATGTTTTGTGATGGAGATATAGAATTAATTATCTTTAAAGGAGAGACTACATTATATGTATCATGTCTAGATCCACCTCTGGTAGCTCTCCTAAATGATATTCTTAGAGAATAAGAGTAGATAAAACCTAATAATGGGAAAGGTATCCTTGGAAAAAGGATATACCTATTGTAAAAAAAATGTATTGATGTGTTTCTTGAATAACAACTTGGACATACACTAGATTATGAGGTTCAGTTATTCATTTAGCTCATCCATGATGAAAAACCTATAACTAAGACTCCCTATAATGTGGATATTGTGTAATTTGTGTTACTGAATAAAAAACTAAAGGATTAGTGTGATAATGGATTTATATACCCTAGTGTTTCACCATGGGTAACCCCTATTATTTTTGTTAATAATAAAGATGATTCTATGAGGTTTTCTATGGATTATAGGGAAATAAATTCCATTACTAGGAAGAAAAAGTTTCTTATTCCCCCCATTGATGGATTATTTGATCAAATTAAAGGAGTTGAATATTTTTTTAAAGATTTATCTTCACTCTATGTATCATAAACTACAAGTAAATAAGGAATATATTCCAAAGGAGACATTTCATATAAGGTATGGACATTACAAATTTACAATAATGCCCTTTGGACTGATTAATGAAACCTTTATTTTTGTAGATATGATAAATATAATATTTAATTATTATCTAAATAATTTGATTTTAGTATTTATTGATGATATATTGGTATACTGTAAAATTAATGATGATTATAAGAGTAATTTTTGAATAATTCTTAAGTATATTAGAGAAAAGAAGTTATTTATAAAATTTAAAAAATGTGAATTTTATGTTTAATAAGTTTTTTTCTTGGCTATGTTGTCTTTAAGGATGGAATATCTGCCGATCGTTCAAATAAAAAGGTCACGATTTAATGACTATTACCAATGACTAAAACTAAGGTACACAGTTTCCTTAGACTAACGGGTTTCTATCGATGATTTTTTCAAATTTTTTCTCAATTATATAACCCGTTAACCAAGTTGACATATTAAGGGGTTAAGTTTGTATTATTAGTATAATATAAATAAATTTAAGATGAATTAAAGTAGAGATTGATCAATACACTGATATTGAATTTACCATCAAGAAGAGATGTATTTTTTATATTTAGTGATGCATAAAAGAAAGGACTTGGACGTGTCTTTATAAAAAATGATATAGTTTCTTCTTATGAATCATGGTAGTTAAATATTCATGAACATAATTATCCAACCCATGATATTGAGTTGGAAACTGTAATATTTTCATTGAAGATATTGATGCATTACCTTTATGGTAAAATATATGAAATATATACAGATAATTTTTTTTGAAATATATATTCTCCTAGAAGTAGATCAACATGAGGAAAAGGAAATGGTTAGAACTACTCAAGGATTATTATTTCTCAATAAAAAAGGGAAAATATCACATTTATTCATAATAATTTATAAACCATTCTTGTTGGATAAAATAAAAAGTTCCCTACTTGATGATAAGAATATTCAAAATAAAATAAAAAATATGAATGATGGAAAGTTAGAAAACTTAATATATGAAGATAATATTTGGAAATTTATAAAGAGGTTATTTGTTCCATCCATGCCTGAGATGAAAAGAAAATTATTAGATTAAGATCATAACTCAAATTTATTTATACACCTTGGTAGAACCAAAATGTATTGGGATTTGAAGAAATATTTTTAGTGGGATAATATGAAATAAAAAATTATAGACTATGTATCAAGATGCATGGTTTTCAACTAGTAAAGACTGAGAAAAAATATCCTAAAAGAGTCATGAAACCTATACCTATTTCTATGTGGTAATAGGATGTTATTACTATGTAATTTTTCAATGTATTTCCAAAATATCATAAAAAGACTAATTACATATAGATTATTATTGATTTCCTTACTAATTCCACACATTTCCTTTATATAAGGTAAGATCTACCTCTTGAGTGCCTTACACAACTCTATATTAATGAAGTCATGAAGCTTCATGGTGAACCTATTTTAATTTCATATGATCATGATCCATGGTTTTCCTAAATTTCTTTGGAAGAGTCTTTAGAATTCCCTGGACAATGAACTAAATTTGAGCACCACCCATCATAATCAATCTTATGGTAAATCTGAATGGACTATTTAGATATTAGAATACATTTTGAGTTTTTCCTCACTTGACATTAAAGGTACTTTTGATCAGTATTTACTTTCATTATATTATTCATATAATAATAACTTATATTTATGAATTCAAATTGAATCATATTAAGCATTACATGTTAAAAGGTTTCATACTCTAACATTTTGGGATGAAGTTATAAAAAGGAAGCTTATAGGCCCAGATATCATATAATAGATAACAGTGAATGTGAATTATATTCAAAATCATATTAAGGCATCTCAAAGTAGGTAAACCAATTACCCTGATAACCAAAGAAAAGATTTAGAATCTCATGTTTGAGATCATGTTTTCTTGAAGGTATCTCCATGGAAAGGTGTTATAAGGTTCAATAAGAAAGGAAAAAAAAGTCCTAATTACATTATCCCTTTTGATATTCTATAAAGAATTGGAGTTGTGGATTATCATTTTGCAATTCCACCTAGCCTCTTTAAAGTTCATAATGTGTTCCATATATATTTATTGAGGAATTACATGCCAGACCCAATAGATGTGATCATCTATGAGGAAATTGATTTGTAACCTAATTTATCTTACTATAAAGAGCCTATCTAGATTCTTGACACTAGATAATAAGTGTTGAGGAATTAGACGATAGAACTGGTAAAGGTACTTTAGGAAATTGTAAGACATAATAGGATACATGTGAACCTAAAGAAGTTATTATTTAGAACTACCCAAATATATTGACAAGGTAAATGTATATAATTTTTAGGATACAAATTTTAAAGGAGGGAATAATGTAACACTCATGATTTAATTATAGTAAGATTCTCTTTCTAAAGAAACAATAACATAATACAATTAACTTTACTCAAGAATGAAATTTAAAACTAAATTCACATATTTTATTATTTTAATTTTATGAAATTAATTTTATTTTTGAATTCATCATGTCAAAAATAATATTAGGGTGTTTTTTTTATATTTTTTAGAAATTGTAGATTTTTAGGTGAATAGTGAAAAATACCGATTTTACAAAGGCTATCACTTTTATGACATTATGATGGTATAAGAATAAATTTAAAGATTATGAAAAATTTTTTATATAACAAATATATATTTATTAATTAATATAATTCACATAAAAACATAATGTTTAACTTAGAAATATATGGTTATTATTTTGAAAATATAAGTAACGATTTTGTACAAATAAAAATTATTTTTAGTCCTCAAATATTAATCAAGTATTTTAAAGGTTAATTTTGGTTTAGGTTTAGTTTAAAAAAGAAATAAGTATCATTTTATTTAAAATATTTCAATTAATTCCATTATAATTAAAATTATATTTTATTTTTTTATAAAACATTTATATACTGAAAACAAAAAATATTTCTTCTAAAAACGACTTTATTTGCATTATAAGAACATATGTTAAAAGTAATTTTTACCACTTATGGAAATTGAATCTTATAAAATATATTCCATATTTTTAATTAACATAATTGATATTATGTAATAAGTTTAAATTAATTTTTTGTCATAATGAATAGTAAAAATAGTAAAAAATGGTTACCCTAGTTAAGGTTAAAAGGGTTTACTGGGGGGTTAAACTAAAAGATAAGGGTAAAAAGTACACTTAAAGTTGCCTAAATATTATTGGTTGAAGATATTTATACATTATATTTCCTTAAATATGAATTCTTGGACATTTTCTGCCACTTTCACAGAAGATGAATTTATATCATTTAAATCTTTTAAGAAGTTCTATGTGTGCCCCTCCCTTCAATTATAAAAGGGAACTTATTCTCTACCCTTATTCAGAAACTTTGAAACATCTATATTAACCAATACCTACCCAAAAACCTTTTTAGCTTCCTTCAATTCATTATTTATCTTTTTTCCTTGTCATAAATATACCAATATTTTATAATAATTATGATACCACTATTTTCCATCTCCTTTAAATCAAATGGGAAATAAAAGTATCACTCATGAATACGTGTGGACTACTGCCTTCACGTAGCAATATGATTAATTTTTTATTGACAAATCAAATTGATGGATATAATTATATATTTAATAAAAACATATGATATTTATGATACAATTATTATTTCATAATGATAAAATATTATTTATCTTTCTTTCCTACTTTTTTTGTGAGAAAATGAAAACATCATTCTTATGTATGTACAGACTACCGTCTCCATGAACAATGAAATTCATTTTTCTATATCATAATTTTAAAAGAAATTATAAATATGTATGTAATGAATATATATGATATTTATATCATCCTTAAAATTATGAATATAATAGAATCATGATCTACATGTAAGGACCATAATTTCTGAATTGAAACATATATGAACAACGAAGAAGTTAATACTCAAAATGATGATGATAATGAAAGATTTTTAATTAATAGGTTATAATATATTATAAGTAAACCATGTATGGTATTATAAGTATGAATATGATTATATTATTGTAGTATAATTAATTAAAATTTATTAAATAGTAGGTTAAAATCATTTACAAAGCAATTCATACCCGAGGCAGGGATTTATTTCACAATATCATCCTTATTTAGGATTGTTTATAATTAAGTTTACATTGGAGAAATTATAAGATATTTTTAAATTGTAATACCTCTATTTTATTGTCTATTTTTTTTTAAAATTCAATGTTTTCCTTTCATTTTCTACTCCTATGTTCTCAAAAGTTTGAAAGAATGTTTTTTTTGAAAAAATGACATTGCTTTTTTAAATTCATCCAAGAGACTTTTTCTTCAATATTTTCTTTAAAAAAATTTTAAGATTGTTTTTAATATTATATAAGGATTTATTAAAATAATGTTTTACTAATTTTGGACTTTATATAAAAAGGTTTAAAAGAAATCTTCTTGTCATTTTTCTAAATGATGTACTTTTTACCAAATGTTTGAACAAAATTTTGTTTTTACATTTATCACACTGATAGATTTACCCTCCATCATAAATATTATTTACCTTGAAGATTAATTTACAAGTATACATGTTTCTATTCAGATAAATGTTTTACCTAATATTTTTTATTTTATTTTTGATTTTAAATAATTTTTTTCAAAATGAAAAGATAATTTTCCTCAAGAAATGTTATAGTGATGTTTTAAAAATATTTTCATCTATGTCAACATACTTTGATGAATATTATGATTTAATAGAGATATAATCTAATAATACCTTAAACCATATTACTATAGATGGATTATTATCATGTCTTTTTAGTGATTGACTTGAGAAAATATTAACATTTTATATGTTAGTTTTCAATATGTATGTTTATGTTGATCATGTATTGAATTTTTAATAATTTATTTCAATTGATGAATGAATTATTCTTAGTAAGTGACAGGAAGGTCCTATTATATCCTCTCAATAAATCAATAGGTATCATGAGACAAAATATTTTGGGTATTTGGTGTACACCTTACCTATTTATATATAATGTCTTTCCATAAGGTCTTGATAAAAAGATTATGATGTCTGACATTATGAATTATATTATTATCAAACTAGTTATTTTTATCCATGTTATTATTCATGTTTTTATTTCATTGAGGTATATATGAAACTTTTATGATATTATTTATATGGAATATTTGATTATTGTTTACCTCTTCTATATTTTTAATGCTTTATTTATTCTATGATAGATTCTGTTCCCTTACTAAGAATCTAAGCTCACACTTTATTATGTTATATTTTTAATAGGATATAAATAAGGGATATATACATTATTTTAGGGATATAATAGAAGATATAAAAATGTTCTCATAATAATTTTCAGTTGTATTTCATGTTTTAAAAATGTAATGTTAGAATCATGTACGTATCTAGTCTCACAAGACTGCTAAACTATTTGATCCTTTGAGATGTGATACCTCATATTTTGTATTGATATATGAAAATATTTATCATATCTAGGTTATTATAGTTGGGGTTTTATAAGGCATGCCTATTTTTCCGACCCACCTTTCCCATCTAAGCCTAATAAGTTCCCAAAAAACATATGCGGTTATTTAGAGGCCCTATAATTTCCAAAAAAATATAAAAAAATTCCTAAAAATATTATAAACAATTAGGAATGTAATAAATCCATTTTTAGGGTCATTATATTTATATATTATGAATTAAAATTAGTTTAATTTATTTTAATTTATAATTAATTCCCTCAGGCATAACTCTTTTTAAATTTCATTTTATTATATGAGTTTAATGCTTGTCAACTGATCATGAGATATATAGAACAATGTATGTTTGATTTTTATTATTTATTTATTTTATTATTACAATGTGGAATGTTTGTGATAATTTATTAATAAGTAATGATCTGTGCATAATCCCTCAACCTAATTATATATATAAGGGCCTATGTGTCCACAAGAGATATTATTTATTTATATAATACATTCCTATGACCCCCTCACTAAAAAGTGAGTATTATTTTATAATATGGAAGGTTATAAAATTTGTGATGAGGTTTGGTGAAAATCAACATTGGTGATGGATTCATTGGACAAGGTTAACACTGTAACTTGATTCAGATATGATTCAAGGGATTACACCTTGGGTCTGAGTTGATCCATAATCCTCTTGACAGATCGACCATTAGAAACCACTCATGATCATGTCATTTATTTATCATATGTATGGTTTATTTTTTTTTGTATTTATAGTTTATATGAAATCACATGTAATAATAAACAGGCATGCATTGATAAAAATAAATTAAAACATGATGAGTTTTTTATTTATTCATGGTGAAGTTATGAGTCTTATTAAATAGTAACAAGCCTAATAAAGAAAAAAAATCATTTAGTGAGAAAAAATTAAAATCCCACAAATAAGTATCAATTGAAATGACTTTCATCACTTTAATTTGAATAGAAATATAAGTATGAGGCTCTCATCATCCATAATTTATAGTACCTACAACTATTAGAGAGTTATTATAAAATTGGATGGTAAAATTAACTAAATTTTTTTCAAATTAATATTCATATCTAGATTTCTGAAAATTTAGAGTGAAAGCATTGAGTAAATCCATGGTTAAGATTTTCAAAAGTTGGTAAAATGATCAATAGATCAAGGATATTTGAGTTAATGTGCTTAGCTTAACAAAATCTTACCTTAAAAATCATTTAGTAGTGATGTATCCATAACTTGTACTATGAGAATTTTTTTTAAATAATCCATGAAACTAGAATAATTAAGCAACAAAATATTATGGGTCTTATAGTTAAAGGATACTAGGATTTGATAAAATAATGGTATAAATTTAAATATTAATAAATCAATAATATATATAGTATTGATAATCAAGAAAAATTAGAAATCTATTAAATTTATTTATTATTGACCTAATAGAAATCACTAAAACTAACTCAATATCATTGTGATAAATTTTGGATAAGGAAAACATCCCGACTGAAAATAACTTATAGGAGTGGTACATGAACTTTCACATAGTATTACACCAAGAAAAGAATATTTATGTGATATAGCCCTGACTTCCTATCGATCCTCCTAAGGGAGAAATAAAGTTGAAAAAGAAACACTATAAGAAGAATATCGATGATACAATGGATATACAATTCATTATATTATTATCTATTTATAGTGAAATATATAAAATTCATGAGGATAAGTATACATACTAGATGGTTACTCATCTACAAGAATTATATCAAAAGAGAAAGGAAATAAATTTATTAGATCTATAACACACTACACTAATGAAGGCTTGGAGAAGAGAATCAAGTAAGACCTCATGTGCTCAAAAAGATTAGCTACATCAAGCGACTAGAGTCCCAAGTGTCTAAACAGAACCAAGAGTTAAAAAATATATCATGATCGTGTCTTTATAAACCATCTTCTCAACCACTATTATTAATTATAACATAAAAAACATGAATATGTTTCTTATTAATCTATTGGATTTAGTTTTTCAAGTTGATACAGATATAAAGAACAAAAACTCTTCAGTACATATGGCGAATAATAAAAGGAATAGAAAGTAAAAGGGGTTAATAAATAAACCGAATACAAATACACCAATGGAATTCCCCTATAAAAAGTAAAAGATACATAAGGACACCATTAAGTAGGAATCTATTTGATTTGATTATATAAAGAGATATTAATGGAAAAAGAACTACATAACTAAGAAGTAGAAACTAGGCAATAATTTTACTTTAGGTAAATTTTTTATTGAATGAAATCTACCTATTTATAAAAGTTGGGTATCAAATACATTATGTTGATTCTAAATTTTTATTCAAATGCATAAACAAGTAGATTTATAAATATTTCAAGTTGTGATGTTGATCCTTAAGAAGAAAATGGTGACAGACTGGTAGTTTGGGATTATCATCTTACTTAACCTAGTGGTTTGGTTCTTATATTAAATAATTGTTATTATGAACCTTCTATTAAAAAGAAAATTATCTTATCATTGAGTGTAAACAATATGAGATTTTATTTCATGTTTAGAAATAAATTCTATCTCTTTTTTTAAGGAAGACACATTTATTGGTATTTTGTGTCTTAGCAATGTCTTACAAATAATTGAACTTAAAAAACCATTCTTGGAAATTAGTGATAAATTAAGTGAGAAAGATTCATATCCTACCCATATATGGAAATTGATTCATGGTCATGTAAATGAAAATAATTTAAATAAACTACATCAAGAAATACATTTATTCTCTATTTAGTTAAACCACTTAAATGTATTCTATGCTTGTTTACATGAAAAAATGACCAAATTGCCTTTATCTAGGAATGAAAAAAGGTCTACAGAACTACTTGAGATGACTTATACTATTGTATGTGATTTATTTCTAGTAGAATAAAGGGGTGAAAGTTCATACTTCATTAATTTTATTTATTAATTTAATAGATATGGATATATATAATTAATGAGTTATGAGTCATATTACTTTAATATGTTTAAGGAATATTGGAATGAAGTATATAATCATCTTGGTAAGAATATTAAGAATGCTTACTCAGAATGTGGTAGATAATATCTCAACTAATTATCCATCGATCACTTGAAATAGTGTGATATGGTTTCCAAACTCAATATTTCTTATACACCTTAGTGGAGTGGTGTAAGTAAAAGTATGAATCATACCTTTATAGATATGGTTTGATCAATGAGGAATTTTCCAACTCTACCCTTATCCTTTTGGGGATATTCACTATAGATAGTGATATATACACTAAATTGAGTACCAAATAAATAGGTAGATAAGATTCTATATGAGTTATGGTATGGAAAGATACCCAACAAGTCACACATACATGTATGGGGATATAATGAGTTTTTCAAGAAACAACCTAATGAAAAACTAAAATCTCAAATCATAAAGTGCATCTTTATTGGATATACTAAGTAAACTATAAGATATTAAATTTATAGTCATTAAAATATAAAATTGATTTTCATAATACATTCTATATTTCTTTAAATGAATACATTTATAATGGAAATAGAGGGAGAAATATTTACTTTAATAAATTTTAATCTCTCATTGTATAAGAGTTGGTATACAAAAATCCACAAGAGAGTGGGGAAATAATAAGTTTTTAAGAAAAAATTTCTGTGTAAGTACACAAGGGAGGTTAGAGAAATAGAGATATATGGTTTTATTATCATCAAGTCAGGTGACACATTATTCATCGATGATAATGAACCTCTAATCTATAAGAAATTACTATATAGAAATGACCATTCTAAATGGAAATATTCCATGAATTATAAAATAGAGTCCATGTACCAAAATCAAGTTTTAACTTTGGTAGACTAACTAACTGATTTAAAACCAATTGGGTGAAAATGGGTATTCAAGAGAAAGTATAGACATGGAAGGTAGATTAAATACCTAAAAATCATGATTGGTTGCAAAGGGTTTCAAAAAATTTCAAGGCATTGACTATGATGAAACCTTCTTACTAGTCACAATGATAATATATATTAGAATATTACTTTCAATAACAACTTTCCATGATTATAAGATACTAAAATGGATTTAAAAACTTCTTTCATAAATAGAAATTTGGTTAAGATGTATCTATGACATAACCAAAAGGGTTTTTAATATCTAATAATGACAATAAATTTTGAAAACTACAGAGATTTTTTTATGGATTAAATCATGATTCACGATAATAGAATCTTAATTTTGATGAGTCCATAAGAAAATTTTGTTTCATTAAGAATGATAGCGATCCATATGTCAATAATAAGGGTAGTGGGAGTACCATCATTTTCTTAGTATTATATGCTGATGACATATTATTAATATATAATGAAGTAAAGTCTCATAGTTAATAAAAACATGGTCAAATTAATGTTTATCCATGAAATAATTACATAAATTAACCTAATTCTATAGAAAAAGATCTATTTAGATAGATCTCAAAGAATGTTTTGACTAATTTGAATAACATACATTGAAAAGGTATAAAAAGTTACAATATGGAATAATACAAGAGGGTTTAATTACAAATTTCACATCGAAATAATATATCCAAGAAAATGTGTCCTTAAAAATAGGAGTGGATAAATCAAATGAGTAAAGTTCCTTATGTTTTAGTAGTGGGGTGTATCTTGTATGAAATACTATATACTAGGTTTGATGTTTCCAATGATTTAAGAATGGTGGGTAGATATCAAGCTAATCCATGAGATTTATATTGGGAAATAGTTAAAACTATCCTAAAATACATGAGGCGTATAAAGAACATGTTCCTAGTGTATGAAATAAACACTACAAAAAAACTGGAATTTAGCGCTGCTTTCTTAGCCATGTTTTTTTTAAATGTTGCTAATTTTAAATTTAGTGATGTTTCTTAAATAACGTCGCTAATATAATGAAATTTCTAAAAAAACATCACTAAATTAGAAACATTTTCCAAAAAATATTGCTAATTTAGACACCTTTCCCCAAAAACATCGCTAAAAATATATATATTTATAAAGCTCATTTCCCTACATCGATGCAAATATATATTTCGATATATATATATATATATATATTAATATATATAAACATGGACACACACACACACTCACACACACATATAAACACACACACACACATAAATATATATATATATATACATGTATATATATAAACACACATATATTTTAAATTTAGTCACGTTTTTAAGAAAACATGTCTATTTTAGTGACATTTTTACCATGGTTTTAAAACACAGATATATATATATATACATACACACACATATATATGTATACACACACACACACACACATATATATAAACATATAAATAAACATAAAATATAAACACATATATATAATATAAAACATAAACACACACACGCGCACACACACACACATATAATATAAACATATATATATATATATATATATAAATAAATAATAAATATATATATATATATATATAATATAATATATAAACATATATGTAAAATATAAACACACACACACACACACATATATAATATAAACACACACACATATTTTAAAATAAAATATAAAATATAAAATATAAAACATAAACATATATATATATTAATATATGTATATTAATGTATAAATATATATAAATATATATAAATATATAATATTAATTTTTAAATACTGATATATATTTCTATATATCACATAATAGAATTACATATTCAAAATTTAGTGATGTTTTTAAGAAAACGTGATTATTTTAGTGACATTCTTTCCAGTGTTTTAGAAAGTGACTATATATATATATTTATAATTATAATTATATATATGTATACATACACATATATTTACACACACACACACAAACATATATATAATATAAACATATATATATATATATAAAATATGAACATAGATATATATATATAATATAAACATATAAATAAACATAAACTATAAACATATATATATATATAATATAAAATACAAACATATATGTAAAATATAAATATAAATATATAATATAATATAATATAATATATATAATATAATATAATATATACACATATATGTATATATGAACATAAAATAAAAAATAAAAAATAAAAAATAAAAAATAAAAAATAAAAAATAAAAAATAAAAAATAAAAAATACAAACATAAATAAATAAATAAACAAATATATATATATATATATAATATTAATTTCATAAATATTGATATATATATATATATATATATATATATAAGATAACATAGTTATTTATCAAAATTCCAAATAGGTGGGTTGGTTGTGTTCTTTGGTGAGATAAATGAGGTCCATGGATCCACTCTTAGTGAGGTTGGATTTATTCTTTTATGTGTGAGGAATGCCATAAAGGATGCATGGTATTGGGAGGGGTGATGCGGGCGTAGGGGATTGCAGTCAGGAGGGCAGAAATATGTATGGTAGGAGGGCAACAGTATAAAGGGCAGGGGATTATAGGCATGAGGGTAGGGGATTAGGTGGGTGATGCCGAGGGGCCATGTAGTATAGGAGTCATGGATGGCAAGGGGTATAAGATAGGGGGAACTAGAGAGGGGGTTGGGGAGAGAGGTGAAAAGGGGTAGGGGTATTGAAGAGGTGAGGCAGAGGAGTGGGAAGTACAATATGGGGAAATAGGCGGTGGTCAATTTAAAAAAAGGATAAAAAATCTAAAAAATTACGAATTAAAAAAAAAGACTAAATGAATTTAAAAAAAAATATTGACACTTTTTACAAACCTCATTAATTTAGGCATGATTTACCGATGTTTCTAATAAGCATTAGTAAACGAGGTGTCACTAATTAGTTACCATTACAAGTGTCGTTAAAAAAATACCGATATTTTTTAGAAATGTCGATAAATGAGATGGGATTTACCAACGTTTCTAAAAAATGGTAGTATTTTTTTAGTGATGTTTGTAAACATCGCTACTTTAGAGACACCTTGTTTAACGACGCTTTTTAGAAGTTTTGGTAAATGAATTAGCGACGTTTACAAACATATCTAATGAAAAAAATAAATGTCTCTAATTCACATATTTTTGGTAGTGAAATGAGGTGATAATAGTGAGGGGATGCATTTATTATAGCTTCTAGATAGATCAAGATGATCTTAAATCATAGTATGGATATGTATTTTACCTTAATGGTGGTGAAATGAGTTGGAGAAGCTTGAAGTAACCTATGATCATCGATTCTAGAATAGAATATGAGTATATAGTAGATTTTGATGCAGCTAAGGAAGCAGTTTGGATGCACATCTTTGTCTCAAATCTTGGAATTATACCTATAAGTTTAAACCATGTTATAGTATACAATGATAATACTATAGTAGTGGTACTTTTAAAGGAGTCCAAGACACACCATAAGAAAAATAATATACTTTAGAAGTTTTATCTTTTGAGGTATTTCACTCAAAGGGGTGAAGTCATAGTTATCAGAGTATCCATAGAGGATAATGTGGTAAAACCCCTAACTAAATCCATATCTCAGGAGAAGAATTATTCTCAAGTGAGATATATCATATTGAGATTCATTATTAGTTGACTCTAGTTCATGTGGGAGTGTTATGAGAGTGGGTACACTAGAAACAACTCTTATACAGACTTTTATTACCATTACATGTATACAAATTGATATACATGTGTGTTTCACTTTCCTTGATATTAATATTACCTTTGCATGTAGTATATCTCTAGTGATTTTCTTATATTATATACCACATTAAAATGTTATAACTGTTTCCAGTTATAATGATAACCTCTAGATACAATGATAGTAATCCTTAATACATGTTCAATGGTCATGATACATCATTTTGAAGTGAAAAAATGGTATTTTACTATTTAGTGTCAAAGGATTATAATAATTGAGACTTATTTTCATGTAGTTCAGACTTGGAGATCTCAAGTACATGAGATCAAGAGTATTGGACCACCAATAGAAACACCATATATTTTATATATCACTGTTTTTTATCTAGAAACATGTGTATTAGCCTATAAAACTGAGATTATTATGAATGTATATCATTTTTCATGTACATTGATGCATGATAGAATCTATGATAGTTTACATCTACAACAATGTATCTGATATTGGTCCATCATTAATTATATTTCATTAACTAAATAATCAACTGTCAGATCTGAGTATAGGAAGAGATATATCAGGACCTTTTGACCAAGTTAGTTGTAGCATCACTGAATCCAAGGCCATGGTATAAGGAGTTAGGTCCATCCAATATGGTGAAAGAAAGTATAAATAAGTCATGTAAGGATGGATACACAAGATATGCATCCATATTTATGAGATATCATGATTCAAAGATTTTACATTACATAGTGTATGTTTGTAGGAGAGGTTTCCATTGCAATAACTTAAATTTAACTCTTTAGGGGAATTGAAATGTTATAAGAAACTAATCTTAGTCTGTGAGTGACACTCACACTATAAAAATAAGTTCATAGACTGTCACTCATAAAGTTTTTTCAAAATTTTGTTCAATTCTAATGAATTTGAGTTTTAGGACATAGTGGGCCTCATGATGGGGGTAGTGTAATGTCTGAATTTGAACGATCACAAGAAAATAAATAAATTCAATATTATTTGTGTTTATAAAAATTATTGTTGAATTTATTAACTCAAATTATTCATAAGTTATTAAGTTAATATATGGAAAAATATTTTATGAATTAATATTTGTTATTCAAGGTTCATTAAATATTTTTATGGGAGAAATGAGTCAAGTTAATAACTCATATTTTATCATGTAACCTAATCCATATGTTTCAAGTATGTGATAAAATGTTTATGATTATTATGACATGTTTAATAGGTCATAAGTTTCATATATGGTTTATTTATATGGTAAAATTTATTAAAGGGATAAAGTGAAATTTTAATAAGTTTTAACATAACTATATAAAAAATAAGCTAAAATTAATAGGAAATATTTATCCTACAAGTTTTATAGATTTTTCCCCAATCTCTCAATTTATATAGTGGGATAGAAGAGTTTAGAGCACCCTAATCCCAGATATCCTTCCTAGACCAGTTAATCGATGCTCTGATGATCGTGAGTACATTGAAAGATGACTCAAATATCCATGGTAGCACAAAAAGTTCATAGGTAAATGCACCAAAAATATTTTTATATGTGTGTGGAAGATCTATAGTGATGTGAGACGCACGAGGTATCCCGATCTTCACAGTGTATGGTGGTGGATGTAGGATGCGGTTCGAGGCTAAGTGGAAGATGATGGGTATGGATAACGGATGAAAGTAGTAAATCAAATCTATAAGGAGGTCAACCTAATACTAAGACAATAAAATCAAGGGAGGGATGTGATATCCAATCCACAAAACAATGAACTTGGGTTGATGCATGGAATTGGGGGATTTGTGATCTTGGATCACCAATCTAACTTGTAGATTGATAAGATAAGAATTCACAATAAAAAGGGGAGAAAACCCGGAAAATCCTCATACAATGGAGAGAAACAAAGAATAATCTCTCAATAAAATCTTGAATGCCATACAATTGCTGTGGGGGATGGCCATTAATAACTAAGGGGGTGGTATAATAGTTAAGGGTCTAATACCCAAAAGTCATAAAGTCTAAACTACTTTGTTCTCTTAAATTAAAAAAGATAATGTCTACCAAAGACTTTTGGAAAAGTAGCACAGAACTTTCCAACTACAGCCCATCAGATTTGAATTTGAGTGCATAACCCACCATATTTGATTTTGGTGTCCAAAGATGCCATTTCTAGAATTCTCTATGTGGGAAAGGCATCCAAATTCATGAAACCATGTGGTCCAAGCTATAAACATCAATTTCTGTCTTGAATAAGTGATATTATATGACTATTTTCTCCATCCATGCAAGACAAGATCCATTGGGACTTTAATGAAGTAAGATGGGCTCCCATTATAGCATTGAGCCTCTTTAATCTCCCTCACATCATTGGGCCTTGCAAATCTAACTCCTCCTCCCGCGCAATTGACATGGTACCTTTAACATGGTTCTCATCATTATACCCTCTTAAAAAGGAGTTGTTATCAACTCTTTATCCTCTGCACCCAAAAAAGGAGAAAGATCAGAAACATTGAAGTTTCACTTACACCAAACTCACCTGGAAAATATTTCTTGTAAGAATTGTTTTTAATATTCTTGAGCACTCAAAAAGTCAGTCTCCTCATGGAATGAGTTTTGTTTTCCACTTTCTGGGAAATATATCCTTTCGTATATCAATCTTGACCAAGTCCCCAGGCTCAAACAATACTTGTTTGTGACCCTTGTTTGCACAATCAATATATTTCTGGGTCATTCGCTTGATATTTTTCCTTGAATTTTCATGGAGTTGTTTGATGAATTCAGCATTCCCTTTCACATCAATATTAGTTTCTTCCTATAAATGAAAAGGAACTAGATCAATATGGGAAAGTGGGTTAAAATCGTAAAAAATTTCAAATGGATAATATTGAGTTGTGGAGTTATTAGCCCTGTTATATGCAAATTTCACATGTGGAAAACACTCCTCCCAATTCTTGAGATTCGTCTTGACAATTGTTCATAGAAGGGATGATAGTGTCCGATTCACCACATCTGTTTTACCATCATTTTGTGGATGAAAAGTATTGGAAAATAGTAACTTTGTACCCAGTTTTCTCCATAAGGTCTTCCAAAAGTAACTAAGGAATTTTGTGTCTCCATCCGACACAATTGTACTTGGCATTCCATGGAGTTTGACTACTTCCTAAAAGAAAAGTGTTGCAATGCTAGTGTCATCATCTATTTTGTGACAAGGAATAAAATGTTCCTTTTTATAAAACTGATCCACTACAACAAAAATGAAATATCTAGCCCTTTTGTTCCTTAGTAACCCCACAATAAAGTCCATTGATATGTCCTCCCAAGGGTTTTTGGGGATTGGGAGAGGAAGATATAATCCACGTGGGTTCAGTTTTGATTTAGATTTATGGAAAACAATGCACGTTAACACAAAATTTTCAATATATTTAGATATCCTAAGCCAATAAAAATGTTTACTAAGAGTACTCATAGTTTTTTAATCACTAAAATGTCCCATTAACATACTAGAATGTGACTCCTTTAGTAAAAGTAAACTGATAGAATAATTGGGAATACAAAGCTTATCAATCCTGAATAAGAATCCATCATGTAAATAATAATTTTCCCAACTAACTCAAGGTTTATAATTTCCATACGGTATACTTAAATCACTATTTATAGCATATAAATCCTTAATTCATTCAAAACCAAGTATTTTTTAATCCAACAAGGATAAAAGAGAATATCTACATGAAAGTGCACTTGCCACAATATTTTATTTAACCTTTTTATGATTTATGATATGTGGAGATGATTAAATAAATTCTATCCATCTATGTTGTCTTCTATTTAGTCTATTTTGGATCCTAAGGTACTTAAGAGCATCTTGATTAGGATAGATCACAAATTAGTTAGGCTAAAGATAGTGCTTCCATGTCTCTAGTACTCTAAACAATGCATACAAATCTTTATCTTATGTAGCATAGTTTAAAGTTGGAACATTTAACTTCTCACTAAAATATGCAATAAGTTTAACTTCCTTTATTAGTACTCCACCAATACCAATTACACTTACATCACATTCAATCTCAAAGGTCTTACCAAATTCTAGGAGTGAAAGTGGAGGGGAATGGGTGAGTTGATACTTGAGAACATAAAAATCATTCTCTTGAGTTGTCCCCCATTTAAAAGGAATATTTTTCTTTTTCAATTCATTCAATGGAACATCTAGTGTGCTAAATTCCTTCACAAATATCCTGTAAAAACTAGCAAGTCCATGAAAACTTCATACCTTTCCAATATAGGTTGGATTTGGCCATTATTGTATTTCTTTGATCTTCTTGTTATCCACATTAACTCCATTCCCGTTCACAACAAATCCAAGGAAAACAATCTTATTGAGGAAAAACTCACACTTACTAATGTTTCCAAATAAGTTTTATTTCCATAACACCTATAGTAATTTTGTTAAGTAATCTTCATGTTTATGAAAAGTCCTACTATACACCATAATATCATCAATGTAAACTACTGCAAATTTTACAATATATTCACTTAAGACATGATTTATTAACCTCATAAATGTGCTTGTTACATTGGTGAGACCAAAGGGCATGACTAACCATTCATAAAGTCCATGTTTTGTCTTAAATTCCATTTTCCACTCATCTCCTTATTTCATCCTAATTTAATGGTAGCCACTTCTTAAATCAATTTTTGAGGAAATAGTAGAGCCATTTAACTCATCTAGCATGTTATCTATCCTAGGGATAGGATGATGATACCTGACCATGATGTTATTGATGGATCTATAGTCAATGAACATTCTCCATGTCCCATCCTTATTTGGTACTAGAAGCACAAATACCACAAAAGGGCTAAGGCTCTCTATAACATACCCAATATCCAATAACTATTGAACTTGGATTTGAATTTTTTTTGTATCCGTTGGGTTGGTGTGATATGCAGGGCATTCCTGTATTGATACTCTAGGTATAAGTTTAATTTGAGGATCAATACCTCTAATGGGTGGAAAACCAGGTGGCACCTCTTCGGGAAATATATATGAAAATTCCTACAACAAAGACTTGACAAAATGTGGAATAAGAGATGTTAAGTCATTAGTGTTCAACATCAAATCTTTGTACATATGTACTAAGATATTTTGCTGAGAAATCAAAGCTTCCTTAACCTCACTCTTTTTTTTTTCCAAAATCACACTTTTCTCTCCTCTCAAATACTTTTCCCCTATTTATATTTCTTTGTTCTCCATTTATTTTCTTCTCTAATTTTCTATTTTTCCATCATTATCTCCTTTTTCATTTTCTCTCTTTTTTTCATCATCACTCGTTTTTTTCTTTTATCTCAAAATGTGATCTTCTAGAATTTTTTTGGGGTCATGGGGTTGCGGGTTATATGTTCCTATCATAGTACAAAAGGGTGATGGTCCAAGAAACCATCTGGAGTAACAAACTGATCGTACTGCCACAGTCGGCCCATTAGCAAGTGACACGCCTTCATAGGAACAATATCGCACAATAACTCATATTTGTATTTACCAATCGAGAACAATACCTTCTCCTATTGGGTAACCTTTATCTCTCTACAATTATTCAACCATTGAAGCCTATATGGATGTTTATGCCTCAAAGTTGGATGTCCCAACTTCTCCACCAACTCAGTGCTTGCTACATTACTACAACTTAATCCATCAATAATAACACTACACACCTTCCCATGGATCTTTCACTATTTATGAAAAATATTATCCCACTACTCCTTCTCACCCATGTAAATTTGTGTGCTTAGAACTCTATTGGTTATAATAATCCCACACTCTTCCACAAATTATCCACTATCAATTTCTGAAGATTCTACCTCCTTCTCTTCTGTGTTCTCTCCATAGGTCTCCCATTCTCCATAATTGTTGACAATAATGGTGCACCGGTTTGGGCACTCACTAGCAATGTGACCCCTTCCTTGACATTTTTAATAAAGAATATCCCAATTCCTAGTTTGGTTTTCCTCAAACATAGGTTTCTTAGGTGGAAGAATCACCTTGTCACTTTTACGATCAACCACCTATTTTGGATTTGATGATTCTCCAATATCTTTCCTCATATTTCTCCATTGTGTAAAAGGGGTAGTGGGTTTCCTGATGTTTCTCCTCCTTTTGATTTGTTTCTCAATCTTGGTGTGTTGATGGATCATATATTTAATTTACACATAGTGGTATATCTCCACTTGATCATAAATCTCCCGATTGATCCCATGTAAAAACCGTGCCATGGTTTCCTCCGGATCTTCCACAACATTTTCCCGAATCATGGAAAATTTCATCTCCTTTTAGTTTCTATGATCTTAATCCCTTGGGTGAGCCACTAAAGTTTGTTGTGGATATCTCTATGGTAGTGTGAGGGAAAAAACAACTTCCGTATGTCAAACTCTATGTCTTCCCAAGTTTGGATAGGACATACTCCATATCCATGTCTCTACTTTTGAACATGATCCCACCATATTAATGAATAATTAATGAATTCAAGGGTTGAAAGTTTTACCTTTTTCTCCTCATAATAGGCATGACATGAAAAAACCTGCTCGATCCACATCTCCCACTCCAAGTATGCTTCCAGATCACTTTTCCCTTGAAAAGAAGGGATCTTTACCTTGATTCCACAAAGTAGGTCATCATCATGTGGTGTCCATTGATCTCCTCTAGGTTGTTGGTACAACCTCCTCCTTTGTGGGACATCATCAAAATCACCCTCAAGGTTTTCCATCTCCTCCTCCATGATATGGGGGAGATGGGGTGCCAGAGCTCGCCATGAGTTATCATGGATAATCCATGGGCTTGGTTGATTCTCTAGGTTATCAATCCTGTCATGCAGCACCTCCAACTTTTGACCAAGAAGCCCCTCAAAATGGATCACCAAAGCTTGAATTTGGAGTGGTGTAGATTTAGGTGTTGGGGGTCTACTTTGGCTTCCTTTATTTCTAGAATGAGCAATTATCTTTCCATGATCTTTTGCCAAAATAATTAACATGAACACAAACACACACGAAGACACACACACACACACACACACTCACGCACAAGGATACACTCACACACACACGAGATTACACACACACACAAGATATACAAACTCACAAAAACAATGATACACACTTATACACATATAAACACAAGATTTACACACTCACACTCACTCAAAAAAGATTTACACACTCACACACACATAAGGATACACCCTCACACACAAAAAAACACACTAAAGAATATTTTTTTCTTCTTATTTCTCTCCACTCTCAAAACTCAATTTAAATATAAAGATCTTATGATATATAATACCTTATTTTTGGTGATCATGTGCCACCAATATTTCCCAAACCAAGATTGTATTGAGGGATAATTTAACACAACCCTTTTGAGTAGTAATGGATAAAGGTGAAAAGGAGGGTAGAAAATGGATAAAGGGTGGGTGGAAAAGGGGGTAAAAGGAGGTTTTGGGTTTTTCTCAATTGTGCAAGATAAGAAAAATTAATAATAATATGATCCAAATATAATATGAGGATTAAGTAAAATAATGGAGAAAGTGATGTACTAATATGAAAAGTGCTAATAATTTAAAGCACAAATAAGTAATTATATCTATTTTTTTGATATTTTTGGAAAATCTCCCCAAAAAGTGTTGTTCTTGGAGTTTTAAAGCACAATATGATTGAACGGAGAGTAAGAATTTTTTTTTGAAATCTCTCGAATAAAGGATGCACTTAATTTTGAAAATAACAAAATGAAGAGTTGATAATTTTTTTTTGTTTTTTTAAAGATAAAAATCACATATAGAAAATCAAACACACAAAGTAGATGAATGAAAATTTGGATTAGTTTATAATAATACAATCTTGAAAAAACTAGGACAATTTGGGAGGCTTTCAAGAAAAGGTATTTTTTTTAAAGGGTGAATAATATGGAAGGATAAGCAGGGTAGGGGTAAAAGTAATGTAAATGAAGGGATATATGCATACCATTTCAACCTGAGCTCTGACACCAACTAATGCGAGACGCATGAGGTGGCCCGATCTTTACGACATAGGGAGGTGGATGTAGAATGCGGTTTGAGACTAAGTGGCATATGATGGGTATGGATATTAGATGAAATTATTCAATCAGTGCTACAAGGAGAAAAAACTACTACTTAGATAACAAAATCAAGGGAGGGATGCGATAGCCAATCCACACAACAACACACTTGGGTTGAGGCATAGAATTGGGGGCTTTGTGATCTTGGATCACCAATCTAAGTTGTAGATTGACAAGGCAAGAATGCAGAAGTGAAAGGGGGAAACCAATGCAATCCTCACACAATGGAGAGAAATAAGATCGTAAGCTCTCAATAAAATCTTGAATGCCATACATGTGCCATGGGGGAGGCCATTTATAGCCAAGAGGGTGGTACAACAGTCAAGGTTCTAATAACCTAAAGTCATTAAGTCTAAACTACGTTTTCCCCCTAAATTAAGAAAGATAAAGTCTTCCAAAGACTTTTGGAAAAGTATCACACAACTTTTCAACTATATCCCACTAGATTTGAATTTGAGTGCATAGCCCATCAGATTTCTCTTTGGTGTCAAAAGATGCCATTTATAGAATCCTACATGTGATAATGTCATCAAAATTCATGAAACCATGTGAACCAATATTTGAAAATTAATTTTGGGCTTGAATAAGTGATATTATAGGACCATTTTCTCAATCCATGCAAGGCAAGATCCGTTTGTCCTTTAATGAAGCAAGATGTGCGCCCATTGTAGAATTGAGCCTCTTTAATCTCCCTCATGTCATTGGGCCTTGAAAATCCAACTCCCCCTCCCACGCATTTGAATTGGTGACTTTAATATGGCTCTCATCATATAGAGTCACCACTTGGGATACTTTTAGTAATGGTCACCGATGAAGAGTAGAATGTTCCAACATCTTCAAATAAAATAAAGTATCACATTGATTTAATTTTTTTTCTTAATATAATCTCCAAAGATCCTAAAATTTATAACTGGGAACTCCATCATCAAATATGATCTTTTGACATAGATTTTATGGAAAAAATTATTTTTACCACCTTTTACACTTCAATAGAATAACTGGTACTAAAAAGTTGTAATAGAGAGATCATGTAATTACTTAACTCAAAATTAAAATTATGTTTTCTAAAATTCAGATAGAGGGAATATATATAGTATAAACACCATTTATGGAACATTTATTATAGGTTTTATGATTCTGATATGGTCATGTAATTAAAAATAAAGATAAAATTAACACACAGAAACACACACACACATACCAGTGTGGTCTTTATAGAGAGTATTCTCCCAAGGAGAGCTATGTGGGTCAATAGAATAACAAATAAAAATAATTTTTTTCATAGGTGAATTTCACCACCAACATGAAATTTCATTACCCCATTGAATAGGGGTGGGGAAGTAGGCATTCAAACACATTTAGTGGGAACCTTTGTTTATATATATATATATTTATATATTAAATTATTTGATGGTTCCATGTGAGTGACTCCTAGCCAACCCGCACACCCAGCACAGGGCATGCCTCTTATTATAACTTGCTTAGAATATCTAGTCCTAATAAGGGACTAAGTCCTCTATAGGTGCTATTTAGAGTCCCTATGATTCTAGAAAAAATATGAAAAAATTCCTATTTTTTTAAACAATTCGACTTTAATAATTCTATTTCTATGGCCATTCGACTTGTAAATTATGAATTAATTTTGTTTAAATTTATTTTAATTAATAATTAATTACCTTGAGTAGATTTTTTTAGGATGTGAAGAATAGTTTTAGGTCACTAGAAGTTTATTTTCTGGAATGAATTTCCCCAGAATTTTGGTCAGTGGAAGGTGTCTGAACTCGATGTGAAGATAACGATAGTTCACCACTTTAGTGGCAGTAGGATCATAAAAAGTTTGGATATTATATTAAAATAAAGGGAATTCCATAATATTAGAAAACTCTCTTGAAGGAGTTACCTCAAATGAAGGCTCTATAAATTTTTACTGATGCAAGTAGTTGTGTTCAACAATGTTACAGTTGATCAACAATGAGAATTCCCTATAGAGTCTCTCCATGAATGTGGGATAGTGGTGTGACTGGTTCAACCATCTGGTGTTTCCTATAAAAGGAGTAGGGATCATCTCTAAATAGTGAATCTTGATCATAAATAGTTCATGTGAAATTTACTTTGTAAATTAGAGAATTAGAGTGTATTAATCAATCTATAATGAATTCATAACAATAATTTTGTTAGTTGACGAAGTCATATTAATCTTAGTATTATAAGAAAGTCATATTGGTTCCTCTCATGCATGAAGGAAAACTCATCTAAATCATGTTAATCCCTTTTTTTTCTTTTACCAGTTTATATAATTATGTTTCATGAATTTTTATTTCTTGAATTCTCATTTATTTACATGTCTATAAGTTTCTAAAAAGGTTCATGCAAGGTTGAATTTTCACAATGAGTAGAGTGTATTAACTTCCAAATTTTAGTACAGATAGTTAAGGGGGAAAGATAACTTTTAGGAGATTGACACGTGAGAATCTAATGGTTTCATTAGAGGCATGGATTTAAATTTCACGGGATCTTCCCCAATAAGTGGTATTAAAGGTAATTCAATGCTTTTAGTTCAACATACCAGTTATAGATCAAGAGGAGCATCAGATTATTGTAAGATCTAGATTGATAAATTTCATGGATCTGATTTTTGATTATAAAGAATAAAAATTGAGGATCATATGATTCAAAAGAACTTAAAAGTTCCATTTTTTGGAGTAAATCTATTATTGAGGAGAAAGATTAATGGGAATGGTTGGAAAAAATGCACTAGCCTTGGCAAGGATTTATCTAGAATTAAATGTTCCCTTCGTCAATTAGGATAAGAAAATTACATCGAATGTTATGAATCCATTCACAGATATGTACAAAAAGACAATGGCCCTTAACATATTTTTCTTGCAATGAGGGTTTTTAAGATAAATGTTTTTGGAAAGATGAACAGTGAAAAATCATGTGAATGAATTCAATAGGATCCATGGGAAGCTTCAATTAGTAAATTTAACTTTTTCTGATTATGTATAGGAATTTATTTTTTTATGTTCAGTTTCAAAAATCTAGTATGATTTGGTTACCATGGTTAGAAAATATAATGGAAAAATGGATTTGGTGTTTTAATATATTATAAATATGATACTCAATAAAGAACTTTGGAATATGGAAGTTTAGGCATTGACTTGTTATGCCCTTAATACTAACGAAGGGGGAATTTCACCCCATTAAAAATAAAAAAAGAAACCAATAAAATAAATTTCCCATGAAAGAAGCCAGAGTAAGTCAAATAGTCCTACTACTACATGTTGGATATGTAGAAAAATAAAATATCAAGATGGATTGTAAAAATATTAAATTGAACATTTTAAATGAATCAATGTTTAGTAGTATAGATTATACTAACATAATAAAAGTGAGAAAATATTATTTTTTGAGTATGAATATTCTAAAAGAATATTGGATGATTAAATACGGATATCATTCAACTTTTGATTAAATAAAAATGGTTAATTATGTATCTGGTAATTTTTGTAAAGTCCATCAGGTGGATGGTGAAGCCTTAAAAGTTTTTAAAAAAGTACAGGTCAACATCTGAATAAAGAACGAGGAATTACTGAAGTTAATGAAAGGAACATTCATATCCTTAGAAAAAAATATCATTTTCATTAGAAAACATGATGAAGAAGGTTATGACACTACCTTTGAAAATGGGGTATGAATAGTTTCCCAGAGATCCATGGTAGTTTCAAGAGGAGTTAATGATGGGACTCTTTACCTAACAAGAAGTTCAAAAAAATTGCAATGTTCATAAGTTCAACATACGATGATCCATAAATATGGAACAATAATTTTGGACACCTTATTAAGAAGAACAAGAAATTTATTTTAGAGAAAGGTATAATGAATCCTGATCATATGAAAATTATAAAGTGTGAAATTTTTGTATTGAGAAAGTAGAAAAGAGTTTCTTTCAACTTAGATTTTCAAAAGCTTATGAATCCAAATTTAGAGCATATACACTTAGATGTTTGGGGACTAACCCCTATTAAATAATACAATTTTTTCATTTAATTTCTTACTTTAATTAATGAATATACTAAGAAAGTTTTTATTTAATTATTAAAGAATAAGTTTGATGTATTTCAAGTGTTTACTCATTGAAAATATTTGGATGAAAGGGAGTGCGAACGAAAGTTGAAGGGAATCCGGGTAGATAATGGTGGTGAGTAAACTGAGAATATATTCCAAAAGTTCTACCAAAATTAGGGAATAAGGCATAAGAATAAGGAAGTAAAAAATCCATAGTAAAATAGAGTGGATAAATGAATTAATTGGATTTTGAAAGATATATCTCAGAGTATGAGTTTGAATTCAACAAATCCAATGGAAATTTGGGTAGAGATGCTCAACACAGTTGCATATCTCATTAATAGTAGTCCGATATTGATAGTATGGTAGAAAATTTTAGAGGATTTGTGGTTTGGAAAATGAATAAAAGCCCATCATCTTAATGTTTTTGACAGTTTATCATATTTATATGAAAATTCTAAGGATAGAGATAAAATTGAATCAAAATGAAAAATTTGTTTTTCCTTGGTTATAGAGATGAATGTTTTGGATATATTTTATGAGATTATGAAAGAAAAAATCATCATATGTAGAGATGTTGTATTTAATGAAAATGTTACCTAGAAGGATCATAACATTATTGGGGAAGAAGTTGAAGAACCAACTATTTAAGTATAGGTTGATCATATCACCAGTATCCTATCAAAACCAGATAACTTTAGAGAGAGTGACCAATGTACCAAAAATCCAGGAGTAAGACTATAAGAAAGAATAAAAATTTCAAATGTGGCTAAAGCTCAAGTGGGAGAACCAAAAGTATGGGATTCTGAAGTTAGAGTACCATAATTTCAGGTATTGAAAAAAAGATTATATCTAAGAAGTGTGGTTCAACTGATTAAATTGTGGAGATTAACGAGAATCAAGATACTGATTCAAAGGTATGGTGATGATATAAAATTTTTAATCTTACAAAATAAAGGATAACTTGAAAATATAGAGCAAGAAGCTTCACTTAGTGAATCAAGACTATAGAAGTCATCCATGAATGAAGAGAAGGATTCATCAAATTTCAACAGAACTTGGGATATGGATAAACTTATGAAGAGGGAATAGAAACTTGAGAAAAAATGGTATTACCGAATTATGGAAGAATATGATGGAAAGAAAAGGTAAATCACAGTTTTTAGAAAATGGGTTTTAATAGAAAGAGTTTATTTCTCGAAAATATTATCACTAATATTTAATTATTATACCATCTGAATAGTTCTAGGTATGGTGGAATTAAAAAATATATATCCGGAGAAGATGGATAATAAGATATATTTACTTCATAGAGATTTGGAGGACTAAATTTCATGAAATATCCAATAGGTGTATCATAATATATAAACCATAGTTTTTTTATGTAGATTAAATAAAATATTATATAGCCAAAATCAAGCACTATGATAGTGAAATCATAAAATTGACTCATTATTATAAAAAGAAAGCTTTAATAGTTGTAACACTAGTCATTTATATTATCAGAAGCAATGGGATGATGAAAATTTCATCATTTTTCTTTTTTATTTTGATGAAATATTTTTTGTTGGACCAGATGAAAAGGATTTTAGGGATTTGAAAAATAAGTCTTCTAAAAGTTTTGATATGAAAGAACTCATGAAAGTTAATAATATATTGGGGATGAGGATCAAAATAGGTAGAAAGATTGAAACTTTGGTTTTATCTTAAGAAGATAATATCTAGAAAATAATTTAGAGGTTTTTAATGACTAAATGTAAAACAGTCACTAATCCTATTGAAACATGCTTTAAAATTTCCAAGGTACATGTACCTAAAATGAAATACGAGTGTCACTACATATTGAGAGTTCCTTATTATTTAGTTTTCAAAACATTAATGTAATTAAGGATTTTTAATTGATCAAATTTAAATTTTAAGTGAAAGATTTAAGCATAATTTTGTTTAACCCTATAAAGTATCATTGGGAATACGTTAAGTGAATCATTTATCATTTTAAAGGAATGAAAGATTATGATCTTTATTTTGGAGAAGAACATCAGCTAAAAGTATTTGTTGATGGTGACTCTATTGGATATTTAGACAGATGAAAATAATAAAAAGGATTGTTTTTTACTTATAGAGGAAAAGATCAGTTGGATTTCATGACTACAGAAGATTGTTACATTAAGTACAATATAGGTAGAGTATGTGGAAGAAACAGAAGATGGGAAGGATATGGGAAGAAGACAGGAAAGTGGATTTTTTTCTATTCCATACAAAGTGAAATAAAATTGGATACAAATCTAGTATTACATGTAAGTACAAAGAAAATACACTTGAAGTACCACTTCGTCAGGAATAAATTGGTATAAAAGGTGTTAGATCACTAGAATTTCACTGATGTCCAAAATCTGGTGAACATGTTCACTAAGACATTAGGTTAAGAAAGTCTAAGGCAATATTGTGCCTTAGTGGGTATAATGAACCAAACTGGGACTCCATCCATAATGATTCTCAAATCGGTCCTCTACTAACTAAAGGGGCATACCTAACCCTCCTATGTTGATGAAAATCATTATGGATATCAATAAAAACCTTTGGGAATGGTTTCAACCTCAATAATTGAAACACAACTAATGGGTTCCAATTAGAAACCTGGCATGAGGTATCTGGGTGTTGAACATCATGCCAAAATAAATAAGCATAAACCATAAACACATACATACAAACATGTAAGAATAACATAAAAAATAATTAATTTTAGTGAAGACATTTACAATAAAAAAACCATTTAATAAATGATTTCAAAACTATAAAATAAAACCAAAAGAAAAATCATAGGAGGTTGAAACATAAATTAATCCAAATGATTCCATGAAACTAAAATTCCAAACACCATATCCATGTGAATCTCAAGTCACCACCATAATCTTAATAACCATCCACTTCTCAAGGAAAAATACACCAAATCAAACCCAAAATCCAATACATGAGGAATCCTACACAAGACATGTAGACTAAAAACCCACCAATGTGAATATGTAGGGTATAACCAAAAGTCTGTAGTATATCACCATGATTTTATTTAATTTGTTTTATAAATAAACCAAAACCACTGGTTTTAAAATAATAAAATCAAATAGTGTTTTTATTTCCTTTTTATGATTTTATAATAAATTAAATATAAAATATGCACTTTCTCAAATAATATAATTTATAAAATAGGACATAAATATGTATTACAAAAACAATTCCAATTCAAAAATCAATCATCTATCTTTAAAACATCACACTTTTAAAGAAACAGGTTAAACCGTTACTTTCCATTTAAAAGGTCATGTTTAAAAATAATACCTCACATGGTTTAAAACATTTCATAAAAATTTCTAATAAATACTAGCAATTTGAAAAGAGTTTCCCCCTTTTCCATTTGAAATTTTTAACACACCCAATTAAAATTTAATAAATTAAAAAAGATAAACTATAATGAAAAATAATCCAAAAAATGTTATAAATAATACCAACAAACATATGGAACAATACTATTCAATATCAAGACTTAATCATCGGAGGACCAATACATTAAAGAAATTCCATCCAATAAATAATCAAAACACATGAAAATAAACAATGAAAGGAATTAAATACAATAATTATCATGATGAAACACCTTAGGGACTAATTAGACAAGTGAAACATTTAAAAATGTAGAAAAAATACCAGTAAGTTAATGGTCACACATCCCATCAACTAAATCACTATATAACTAGCCTCATCAGTGGCCGCCACCCATTAATTACATACAAATAAGGGCCACTATATAGTGCATAATCACAACTAGAATACCTATGTACCATGACTTCCCACTTAGTAGACTAGGGCCCCTCATGAAATAACTAAATGAGGTGGTCCACTTTCAAAATAAATGCAACCCATGAAATCAACAAATCCCAAAGGGTAACATCACAATCACATCCTTCCCACCTCTAATATTTACCTTATTAAGATCCCCAACCCATAATCACATTTTGAATCATGATTCAAACATCCATAACATTGATATATATAAATATTATTAACAAATAAAAAGTGGATGAACATGGCATAATCAATTAATCAATCAAACATCACTTCACAAAGTGTCAACCATGCCTTTCACTTATCACTTATAGTATATAAATTTGTAAATAAATTAACAATACTATGTGGAAACCAAACATAAATCTAGGAAAAATCACAATTAACACCAAAACACAACCATAAAAACTCAAAGGAATCTCTATTTCATTTCATAATACAAAACCAACTTTGAAACATGGAAACCCATTAAACCAGAAAGGGAAACCCACTTTGAAAATCACATTTGGATTAAAATTTAATGGAAAAATGTTTTTATTAGATAAAACAATATTTTAAATTTTATCAAACATTCCGAATGCATAAAATACCCATTTTTATCAAAGTGCTATTTTGCTATAAAATTCTCCTTATGATGCTAATTGAAAACTAAGAGAAGTTATGGAGAAAACTTGACAAACCAAGCATAGATAACCAAAATCATAATTATCTATATTAAAAATGAATTTATATATCCAATTATCCATGTAACTCTTAAATAAAATATAATGAAATGGAAACACCTACCTCATGTGGTGGAATCATATCACCTTCAATGGAAACCACATATTTTACTCTCAAAATAGGGCCCACAACCCCTAGAAATCAAACCCCCAACTTTAAAACAACCCTAGGCATGGTAATTGTTCAACGATGACCACTAGGGTTATATAGAAAGCATAGAAAATGAAGGAACCCAATTGGAGTGAGAAGAGAACCTTAACCTTTCAATTCAGGTGAAAAATCATGAAACAATGTCACAAATCCACCTTGGAGGGCTTGGGGAAGAAGAGAGAAGGTTGGGAGAGGCACTAAAGATGAGGGTTTTGAAGTGGTGGATCTAAGGTATGAAAACCCAATTTAAATGGATAAAAAAAATACAAAAATACCCTTTTTTATTGGGTCACACAGCTTAAATGCCCGGTTTACCAAAACATGCGATAACCAAGCAGATCACCTCTATTAAAAAATATATAAGGCTTCACGCTTAATATTCACAGTTTTTAATTATGCACCATAGTCATGTGACCTTGAAAATGTAACAAAAGTTTCATATTTCTAGCCTAAAACACCTCTAACTCTATGGGATAATCCATGAAAAAATACCCACACATAAAAGTGATATTGAGGTGTCATAAATTCCCCACTATTACATTTTATACCGCTAGAAATTCTTAGATAAATTTGGAAATGTGGGATTATAAGACTACCTTCTCTCTAACGAGGAATCAATTACTAACCAACTTCCTAAAAAAAATTACTAAACCTAAAAACTATGGACACCAGACATGAACAAAACATTCCTTGGGATAACCATTACTGAATGATTTAGAATTCACCAACTGATAACTCACTAGGATTAATAAGAAGTAGAATCCTCACTAAATGAAAGTGAAGATAAAAAAAGATGACATTGGGATAGACAATCCTATGATCTTATTTGAAATAATAAATATCAAGATATACACTACTACTCCTAAGATTCTTCCGAATCCCAAACCAGATACTAGGGAATAACATAAAAACCACTTATGAAACATCTATGGTCACTATATCCAAATTAAATCACACACCAACCAAAGGTATTCAAAATGATCACTCCCCAATAATTGAATAAAACACATAGAGACCTAGAATAGGTCTCCCCACCATTAATAATTTATATATAATGTTGAAATGTTAGATAGGATCATCCATAAGGAAGATTGTCACCAAAGAGACACAATTACACTTACTAAAAAAACCAACTCAAAACACCACAAGATAGAATATCCTTGAAAACAATAAAAAGTTCACTAGACCTTATCACTAATAAAATTCACTCTATAAAATAAAAGGGACACACCAACATGAACTTGCTTGAACATGCAATGAAATGATTCAAAAAATAGGTAAAAAACTAAGTAGATGTTAAATCACGGTTAAAATCTTGGAACACCCACTCATGGTAATCCTAAATAAAATCTTTACCTAGTATCCCTCACACTATAACTATAAACCAATAGCTTATACCTGTTACCCTAGCCTAAAAAGACATCCTCATGTCATACATCAAACAAATATCAACACATGGTCTACACCATGAATAGAAGACAAAAAACATCAAGAATTAATGTTTCATTAACATCTAAAAAGATACAAAATAGGGTCAAAATACCTTTCATTCATTATATATATAAATAATCTGGGTACATGAGTAATGGGACAAGTCCCAAGAAAAAAAAGAAAAATTAAAAAAAGGATATTCCCAGAATAATGGTAAACTTCCAAATCTCTAATGGAATTTACAACATAGAACACAATCCAGATTCAATATCGGTCTAAGAATTTTTCTTCTGATGCCCGACCATCTTACAAATCTTATGAATGTGACCAAGATAGCCACAAAAATGGCTGGTCTTCAAAGATTATGGACATGATGGATTAACATTCTCAGAGTACCCACACTTAAAACACACTAAAAAATTCTGATTTACTAAAATAGGAATGATAAGTTGGGATTATGGCCTCCCATTACTATCACCTTCCTTCTTCCCCTTCTCATTAATGAGATCATACTTACTAACTCCAGTTGGAGTCGAAGCATCATCAATTATAGGTTTCCCTACTGAATTTTCCTCAAAGATGATGTAATTATGACAACTTCTATAGAGGTGATCAAAATAGATTGAAACACATACAGAAAAGGATCCGAAACAAGGTCCCTAGAAAATAATCATTCCTTTTTTCTAATCCTGAGCAATCAAATTTAGAGAGAAAGGAACTAAGATTGTCACAAACCGGATCTGGTCTCCACCAATACCAGCACCAAACCTAGAACTTATCAAGGCTCTAATGGTGTTCCCTATCACCACGGGCTAGAAAAAGTGGCCGGGTATTGATAAATCAAGTTTGGGAATGACTTACCCGAGTATGAAAGCATAAATCATTAAAAACATTTGATAAACTAAATCTAAAAAATTTATTTCAAACAAAGTTTATAAAAAAACCCATAAATGATTATTTAAGATCAAAATCAATAAAAAAGGTCCAAATACACAAATAAATAGCAGCAAAATATTCCCAAGGACTCCACAGGATAAGGAGTTATCACCCACAAGCTGTCTCCACAACTTTGTCCCAAGGATGGGAACTAACACCCTGAATCGCCATCACCCAAAGCCTTTCCTTTAAATGATTAAAGTAAAATAAAGTCTAATTACACCTAAGGGGTGTAATTAGGGTGTGATACTAATACCAAAAGTATACAACCAAATTATTCTAATGTTCATGCAAAACAAGGTAAAAAAGCAAGAAGTTTTAATATGCAAAGAAAAGCGGTGGAAAATTTCCAAGAAATGGAACTTTCAATTGGAAATATTTTTCAAGATAAAACTTTCAGAACGTTAAAACATTTAATTTTTCATGTTAAATACTATAATATACTTCCATACACACCCAAATACAAGGTAAAATACCATAAATCCCATGAGCAACATAATTGGGAACACTCTTAGGAACTAGATAGTCTCGGGCCCCATTTACCTCGTACCTCAGTGTAAAGTAACCATAGTAAAATCCATTCTCATGAATGAGACACTATTATGGAACATAACCATAACCTAGTGGTCCCCAATAATCATCCATATAGTTTATTTAGAGTTTTTATTCAAATTCTAAGTAAAACAGGTACAAAACCCATCCGATCCACTAGCCGTACTAGTACATATCTGCCCCACCAAGGTACCTGGGCTTCCCACCTTGTGCTCAAACAATTTCAGCATGATAAATAAATCCATTTTTCATATAAAACACCACTTCTAGTCACATAAAATCAATATAGTATCTATACAAATTTTAAACCACTTAAAACACACAACACAACACTTTTATTTTTAGTGAAACAATTTCTCAAAATCCCACATTGTCTAGCACCCAAAACTCCTTGAAAACCACACTTTGTACACTATGGGAACACTTGTAAGTTACCAAAATATAATATTCAGACCAATAAATTTAAATTAAACCAAAAAATCAATTTTTAGGGTAACCCCATGTGAACCAAGAAATGATAACTTTGTAAAACCTCTATTTTCACACAAACATGGCACTTAAAGTTCAAATATTCCACAAACACCATTAAAAACAAATTTTGAAGCAAAAATAAAATGGAATAAACATTAAAAACATTATTCTAAGCCTTATTACAGTTCAATAAAATCATTTAAGTATTTATAGGGCATACCCAAATTAACCAATAAAACATTTCTTTGAAAAACCCCTAATTTCACATGAAATTGGCATTTAAAATTCATTTGCAAAACAAGCACCACTAAAAATAATTTTTTCATGAATAATAAAATGAGATAAACCTAAAAATATGATAAATACAGCATGATAAGACACAAATATTTCATAAACATGGAATCAAATACCAAATTAATGAAAAACCTTGATTCTTTGTGCGAAAATCAAATCGCACCACCGCTACACAAAGAGGGACCTAGATCAAGAATAAAACCACAAGAATAGACTAATAAAACACAATTTTAAACCCTAGGTTCTAAACCCTACCCTCTATACATTTGGTACTTCAATAAAATGAGAAGAAACTTCATGGAAATGGGAGGAACTATGATGAAGAATCACTTACTTGGGATTGAGTGAAGTTCCTCCACCAATCCCCCCTTCAAAATGGGGTTCCAATGAGGGTTTGGCTGTCTTGGAGGGATAACATGGATATTATATTAAAATATGAGGATTAAGGACCTAATTTGGATAAATAATGGGAGGAAAAAGAAGTTATTTAACCACTTTTTAATGACCTGGACAAGGCTGCATGGTTTGTGTGCACGGGTTGGAACCGTGCCCCAAAACCCTACACCCTTTTTTATCCCATAAAAAATTCTCCAAAAGCTACAAAATTTCATGGGGTATTATGGGGGACTTAGGGGGGGATGTTAGGATAAAAATACAAGAAAAATAAGTTCCTTAATAAAGAACTTAGGTGTGATAATTTTCCCCACCATAAAAACTTTCCGTCCCGAAAAGTCGACAAGAGGATTGATCGGAAAACAAGAATGGGTACTCCTCCTAAACCCATGACTTACACTCCCTGGTCTCATTTGTATCACAACCATGCTACCGAAGAACCTGGGCTAGAGGAATAGACTTATGTTGAAGCAAATTATCTTAGGAGTCCACTATTTTCATTGGTCGCTCAAAAACTGACAAGCCGGGATCTATCTCGAGTTCTTCCCAACTCAGCACATGGGATAGATCTGGGTTGTATTTCCTAAATTGGGAGACATGGAAGACATCATGGATGGATGAAAACTGAGAAGGTAAGGACAACCTATAATCTAAATTTCCAATATGCTCAGTGATTTCAAAAGGGCTGACATATCGCGGAGTTAGCTTCCCTTGCTTCCGTAGTCGACGATGGCCCAAAAGAGGGGCCACTTTCAAGAATACCCTATCACCCACAAAAAACTCTAAGTCTCAAAACCTCTGGTCAGAATAAGATTTATGATTACTCTGAGCTATCAGAAAACACTTCCTGATCAACTTGACCTTCTTATAAGTCTTCTGCACAAGCCTCAGCCCCAATAGTGAAGTCTCACCTACCTTAGCCCAACATAGGGGGGACCAACATGGAAGACCATAGAGCAACTCAAAAGGAGACATTCGGATTGAGGATTGGTAACTATTATTATAATAAAACTCAACTAATACCAAATGGATATCCCAGGAACCTCCAAAGTCTAGGACACATGCACGGAGTATGTCCTCAAAAATATGATTGACCCGCCCTGTCTAACCATCCGTCAGAGGATGGTATGCCATGGTCATCTTAATATGAGACCCCAAGGCCTTCTGAGGGCCTTCCCAAAATCAAGAAGTGAAAATAGGGTCTCTATCTTAGAAAAATTCTGATGGTACACCATGGAGTCTCACCACCTCCTAGAGATACAGACGGCCCAACTCATCCACTTTAGTTGTATCTCTGATCGGAATAAAGTGGGATAATTTGGTCAGATGATCAATCCCCACCCAAATGGAATTATTACCCTGAGGTGTATGAGGTAAGAAAACAATGAAGTACATTGTGACCTCGTCCCACTTCTAGGTAGGAATGGGTAATGGCTGGAACAAACCAGAGGGCCTTTGATGCTCTGCTTTCACCTGCTGGCATGTGTAGCATCTTGACACAAAGTCCGCTATGTCCTGTTGCATACCTAGCCACCTGAACTGTCATCACACATCATAATTCATTTTTGTGTCACCCATATTGACAACCCATTAAGACTAGTGGCTATCTTGCATCACCACCTTTCTTAGTGACAACGACACTACTGAACGGGCCTTGAAGTACAAGATTCCCTTAGGAGATGACGACCAATCAGAGGATGTCTCCTCATCATGAAGAAAGTTCCTTGACTACTGAAAAATCTCATAATTGGGATGTTCTTTTAGAATCAACTCCAAAAGAGAAGAATTCAGCTGAACTCTCTCAAAGAACACACCTTCACTGTGCTCCCTGGTCTCTACATGCATCTGAGAAAAGAGTCCCATCAAAGTCCACTAATCACTAGACTTACTCAAAGACTGCACTGAAACTCTTTTGCTCAAGGTGTTGGCCACCACATTACCCTTTCTTGGGGTATAGATAATATCAAAGTCTAACCCCTATAAGTACTCGATCCAGTGACATTGCCTCAAGTTCAGGTCCTTCTGCGAAAAGATATAGGCCATGATTTTGTGATCTGAGTAGACCACAAACTTATCCCCAAAGAGGTAGTGATGCCAAGTATTCAAATCATGCATCACCACAGCCAAATCCAAGTCATGTGTCGGGTAGTTCTTTTAATGTGGTCAGATTTTAAGGGATCCATACACTACCACGTGATCATCCTGCATAAGTACGCACCCAGGACCCATACCTGAAGTGTCAAATTTTACCACATACCCCTTTCCAGCCTCTGGGAAAATCAGAACGAAGGTGGTAGTCAACTGCCTCTTCAACTCCTCAAATGATTTCTGACATTATGGGCCCCACACAAACTTCACCCCTTTTCGAGTTAGTGTGGTCATCGGTGAATCAATTCAAGAGAAATCCCGAACAAACTACCTATAATATCTAGCCAGGCCAAGGAAATTATTGATCTCAAACACATTCTTCAATTTCTCCCATGAAATGACCGCACTTATATTCTTGGGGTCCACTGAAATCCCATGATCTGAGATCACATTCCCCAAAAACATCACCTCCCTGATCCATAAAGTGCACTTTGAAAACTTAGTATAGAGGCAATGATCCCATAAAGTTCCCAAAACTATCCTCAAGTGATGTTTGTGTTCCTCCTCCGTGCTAGAGTATACTGAAATATCATCCAAAAACACCACAATGAAGGAATCAAGATACTGATGGAACACCTTGTTTATGAGTGACATAAATACTATTTAAGCATTGGTCAATAGGAAGGGAATGACCAAATAATCAAAGTGGCCATACCTACTTCGGAAGGCTGTTTTCGAGATATCTGACTTTCTCACCCTGAGTCGATGGTATCCTGAACACAAGTCTGTTTTTGAGAACCACATTTACCCCTTCAAATAATAGAACAAATCATGTATTCTGGGAAAAGGTTACTTATTCTTAATTGTTACCTTATTCAGCTTCCAGTAGTAAATTCACAACCGGAGGGATCCTTCAGCCTTCTTCGTGAAAAACACAAAAGCGGCCCAAGGAGAGATAATCGGGTGAATGAATCCTTTATATTCCAATTAGTACATATATATATATATATATTTAATTCCCATCTTGGTATAGGCTATACGATATAAGGGAAGAGATATAAGTTGTGTTTCTAGTGCTAGATCAATCGAAAACTCCACATTCTGCTCCAGGGGAAAACCTGAAAAATTATCCGGAATTACCTCCAGAAACTCATTCAACATGCGAGGTAGTTCTACTTCAGGGGAAGGACCATCGTCCTCTATCAAGATCAATGATAACTGGAAGGTAAGAATTCCCAACTCTAGAAGTGGAGGTTTTTCACGACCCAACCAAGGATCTCATTCTTTCCAAAAAACCTGACGACTCTCATCAGGTGTTGTGAAAATCACTCACCTCCTTTAGCAATAAATGTGCTCTTGGAAGTGTACTATACAATCCATGACAAGTATTATGTCAAATATCTCTATATCTATGACCAAGAGGTCCCACTCCATCTCAACCCCTGGCTCAAAAAGCACACATGAGGGGCACCTGAGACGCTCCACCTTCTTCTTTCCAAATGACGTCACAAACTCCATCGCAAAAGACGACAACTTGGTTGGTAAATTCAGAGTGTCCATACAACATGCATAAATGAATGAAATAGAGGAACCAATATCAAAAATCATAGTAGCTATAGAATATGTGATCAAAAAAGTACCTCGAACTGTCAATGGTCCCGCCTCTGACCCTACTGGTGCCTGATCCACTACATGGAGATGTCTGGTCTCTGCCTAATGATGACTACTAGTCCGTGGATATACCCTGAACTAGATCATCCCAGAAGATGACCCATACCTACCACCATGGCTGCCAAATCGAGATCCCCCCAGTCCTCAATGGCTCAAACTGTGTTGGCAGTCCTCTTGAATCCACCGACCCTGCCCCACTCGGAAGTGGATGTGCCACCCAACAGAAGTGCTGTAAATGACCCTTGCCTCCACACAGGTAACAAAGATTCAGAAGAAGTGGCGATGTTGGTAGAATGTTCCCCAACTTACCACACCGGTGGAACATGACCGATATTGCATCAAAAGCCGCAGACGAAAACTGTCTGGAAGAGTGGCCTGAACTGCCACCTCCTTTATTCACATGTTCCTCCCGCTTCCTTTTCTTCTATGAGGATCTTCCACTTCCCACTACCGATACTGAACCAGAGAAACTTTTCTTGCTTTTCCTATCAATATCCACCATGAACTCCTGATCAACAACCTCAGTATAGGTCCTCATCTTAAACAAGAACACCTGAGAGTATATCTCTAGTCCTAAGCCTTTGTCAAACCTTGGGGCCTTCACCTGTTCATTGGAGATGATTTCAAGAGAATACCAAACAAACTCAGTGAAACAGTTGGTGTACTCCATCATAGATGGATTCCCATAAACATGGTCCATGAACTCTTGGGACCTAGAATAATACAACACCTCTTGGCTGTACTGCTCATTGAAGATAGCCTTAAAGTCTTCCCAGCGCATCTAATCATTCTTCCTAGTATGAAGAACTGATTCCCACCACCCACGACTAGGAACCTCTAATAGAATGAAGGAACATTTCACCCTGATCTCCTCAGGTGTATCCAGAAACTCAAACATGCACTCGATCTTTTCAAGTCATTCTTCTGCTTCCTAGGGTTCTATGCTGCCTTGGAAGGTAAGAGGATTATTTTTTAGGAACTCTTAGGCCTTTTCCTTTCTAGGACTAGTCCCATCCTATCTAACTAGAGAAAGAATAGGAGATGATCCTCATCCTAGATCCTGTATAGCCCGAACCATGGTGTCAACTAGCCTCTGATCAATTGGTTTGGGAGAACTCTCTTTAGCTTCCTCCCGTGGGCGCATGGGAGCTTTCTGGGGAGGCATGTTGCTACAAAATGCAACAGTGACAAAAACAATAGTCAATAATGAAATTTTGAAAATTTTAATCAAATACATAAAATATAAACAATCTAAACACATTATAGTAAGAAAAGAACCAACTACTCCACCCCTGCTCGATGTCCACATGTGGTCTGTATCCCACACGTCTCACCTGGAAGAGAAGTCAATTAGACAATTCCAATGTCCCCTGGTGACTCAAGGTCAGGCATGAGAGGTGTGGTCTAGTCATCCTACTCATGAGAAAAACCCCAATCCCTGACAATCCTAGCTCTTGTCTATCACAACTCATCCCAAAATAGTAATATAACCCAAAATTATTGGCCTCCTATGATACCATTTTATCACGAACCAGATCTGGTTTCCACCAATACTGGCACCAAACCTATACTGTGGCAAGGCCCAAAAGTCATTCTATATCCCCACAGGCTGGAACAAGTGCCCGGGTATCAATAAATTTTATTTGGGAACGATTTACCTGAGTATGAAAGCATAAAACATTAAAAAAATTTGATAAACTGAATCTGAAAAATTCATACCAAACAAGGTTTATACAAAAATCCAGAACATAATATGTAAGTTAAAAAGTAATAAAAAAGATACAAAGACACAAATAAACAATAGTAAAACAGCCAAAAGGACTCCACATGACAAGGGTTCATCACCCACAAGCCGTCTCCGCAACTCCTACCCAAGGATGGGAACTAACACCCCAAACCACCATCACCCAAAGCCTTTCCTTTTCCCGAGTCAAGAAAAATAAAGTCTACTTACATTCAAGGGGTGTAAGTAGGGTGTGAGACTAATACCAATGGGATAACACCAAATTATTCCAAATTTCATGCAATACAAGGTGAAAAAGAAAGCAGTTTTAATATGAAAAAAAGTGGGGACAAATTCCAAGAAATGAAACTTTCAATTGGAAACAATTTTCAAGATAAAAATTTCAGAATGTTAACACATTTAAATTTTCTTGTTAGATACTGTAATATAATGATAAACACACAAAAATACCAGGTCAAATACCACAAATCCAACAAGCAACAAAATTGGGAACACCCCTAGGCACTAGATAATCTCGGGCCCCATATACCTCATACCTCATTGTAAAGTAACCATAGTAAACTCCATTATCGTGTATGAGCCACTAGTAAGGAAGATAAACATAAATTAGTTTTCCCTAATAATTATATAAATAGTTTAGTTAGACTTGTCTTTATCAAAATTCTAAGTGAAACAGGTGCAAAACCCATCCGGTCCACTAACCGTACTAGTACATATCCACCCCACCTAGGTACCCAAGCTTCCCCCCTTGTGTTCAAACAATTTTAGCATGATACATAAATCCATATTTCATATATAACAACACTAATGGTTACATAAAATCAGTACAGTATGTATACAAATTTTAAACCACTTAGAACATACAACAAAACACTTTGATTTTTAATGAAAAAATTTCTGAAAATCCAACATTGTCTTGCACCCAAAACTCCTTGAAAACCCAACTTTGTACACTATGTGAAAACTTGTAAGTTACCAAAATATAATAGTAAGACCAATACATTTCAATGAAACCAAAAAATCAAGTTTTAGGGAAGCCCCATGTGAACCAAGAAATGAAAACTTTGTAAAACCTCCATTTTCTCACAAACATGGCACTTAAAGTTCACATGTTCCAAAAACACCATTAAAAACCAATTTTTGAAGAAAAAAACAAAGGGGATAAAAATTAAAAACATTTTAAAGCCCTATTATAGTTAAATAAAATCAATTAATTATTTATAGGGAAGCCCCAAATAAACCAATAAAATATTTCTATGAAAAACCCCAAATTTCACATGAAATTGGAATTTAAAGTTCATTTTCAATACAAACACCATTAAAACTAATTTTTTATGCAATAAATAAATGAGATAAACCTAAAAATATGATAAATACATAATTCTAAGACACAAAGATTTCATAAACATGGAACCACCTACCAAATTAATGAAAACCCTTGATTCTTTGTGCGAAAATCAAATCGCACCACCGCCGCACCAAGAGGGACCTAAATCAAGTCTAAAACCACAATAATAGACCAAGAAAACACAAGGTTAAACCCTAGTTTTGAAACCCTACCCTATGGACATTTGGTACTTCAAAAAAATGAGAATAAACTTCATGGAAAGGAGAAGAACTATGAGTAAGAATCACTTACATGGGATTGAGTGAAGTTCCTCCACAAACCCCCCCTTCAAAATGGGGTTCTAATGAGGGTTTGGATGACTTAGAGGGATTACATTAATGTTAGGTTCAAATAGAAGGAAGGTATGAATTTGGATAAATCCTGGGAGGTAAAATAAGTCATTTAACCATTTTTTATGACCTGGACAAGGATGCACGATTTGTGTGCATGGTTTGGAACCATGCACCTAAACCGTGAACCCTCTTTTCTCCCCTAAAAACTTATCCAAAAGTCACCAAATTTCATGTGGGATTAGGGGGTACTTAGGGGGTGATTTTAGGATAAAAATAAAATAAAAATAAGTACCTTAATGAAGAACTTGGGTGTGACAAAGATAGTGAAACATTCAATATAGTATTTCATTGACTAATCACCCAAGAGAATACCTAAAAACTACATCACCTTCTCAACTCTCTATTCCATAGGATAAAACCACTGAATGAATTAGGCATTGAAATATCTCCAAGATTAATTCTCAAATGTTTGGTCCTGAATAACCAGATTCCCCCTCCTAATCCAATAATTCAACAAAGGGATCAATGTTGCTCACTATAGAGGCTTTAGGGGTTAATATCAAGTTAAAAATATCTTAAAAATTAGAAATCCACTCCATTGACTCATGTGATCCTTGATCACTGTCACGACCCGTCCTCGGGGCCCGTGCCGTGACTACCCCAAGCCCGCCTTCCATAGGCCAGGGGCTGGCGACTAGCACCAAGGCGTAAATCCCGGCAAAAAGGGAAGGCATTGCCTTTGTAAAGTAAACAAACACCACAGAGTACAAGTGGAAGAAGTAACACTAAGTAAAAATTGAGTACAACAGTAAGTGCGGAAAGTAAAAAGGGGCCGGAAATACAAGCCCAACTGTAAGTACAACTCGAAAGGGAAAACAGCAACTGAAAAGTAAAACTGCTATGCTGAGCTGTCCACTAGAAATCCCACCTGAAGAGTGGGTACAGATAGCTCCTCTGCTCCTCGGGTCCCGCCGTCCGCTCCGAGTATGTCTCGCCCAGTGGTCCACCTCCGGGTACCGCCTCGTCGTCACGTCCACCTATGGGTACCGTCTCGTCGTGAGGTCCTCCTCCGGGTACTATTTCTTCGTATAGTCCACCTCCAGGTACCGTCCAGTCCTCGAACACTCAGCCTCTGTCAGCACTGCCCGTCGTCTGCAACCAACACAACGAGGTGCGGGCATAGCCCGTGCAGGGGTGAGTATAACAATACTCAGTAGGGACCCCGAGACCCTCAAGGTCTCACTAAACCAACAAGGATAACCACAAAGAAGATCTCAATAGATAACTTCTACTTAGGTATATGTCCATACATATACCTAAGTTATCAAGTAACCCATCTCAAACATGAGGAAACACAAGGATTGTGAAATCAACGGATAACCACTACCGGGGTATATGCCCATACATATACCAAAGTTAGCAAGTGACCCATCTCAATCATGAGGTAAACACAAGGTCAAAAGTCTCAGCTCAAACCAGGATTTTCATTATCGAAACCGTAACTGCTGAAGAGCTCCGTCTCTGGAGTGTACAGTGGTCCTGTCACGTCTCAGAGGTACTGCTCACTAACCTAAGACTGCTGAAGTACTCCTCCTGTCGAGTACCGCGGGTCTGCTGCCAACTACCGGGCGCTCCGTCCGCTGAGGGTCTACTGCCAAATACCGGGCGCTCACCCAAATAGCCTACTGAGGTACTCCTCTTGTCGAGTACCGCGGGTTTGCTGCCAACACCAGGCGCTCCGTCCGCCGTGGGTCTGCCGCCAAATACCGGGCGCTCCGTCCACTGGGCTAGTCGACTCACTCCAAGTCGAGTCGGTCAAACAGTCGTCAGGTCTCAGCCGGCTACACGGTCTCCGTACTCCACACGCTCGACTCCGGGAGGGCCCGCTCCACGAGCTACTGGTTGATACTCCAAGTATCACAAAGTCCCGCAAAGAAGTATCTCAAAGGACCGTCTCGTCACAGGGGTCTCAACGCAACAGACGGCGCGTCGATCGGACGCCCGGTCTGTGAGTTATTAGCCTTTTCGTCCCAGGGGCCCGGTTGGTTTCGTGAGCAAACCAAACCCGGCCGTATCTCAACTGTACCCTGAACTCCCATAGGGTATACTCAAAGGGACCGTTACTCAACGTAAACACCAACGCCGCTAACGGTTCGTCAAACGGACGTCCTGTCTGAAAGATATCAGCTTTTCCGTTCCAGGGGCCCGGTTGGATTTCGGGTGCGATCCAACCCGGCCACTATCGACTGTATCCAAAACTCGGGCGAAGGATGCCAAAAGTTCCGTATCATCAACAGGAACTCAACGCAACAGACGGTGCGTCGATCGGACGCCCGGTCTAAGAGTTATTGGCATTTTCGTCCCCGGGGCCCGGTTGGATTTTAAGGAAAAACCAACCCGACCGTACTCCAACTGCGTCCAAACCTCGGGCGGAGTATGCCAAAAGATCCGTCTCACTAAAAGGAACACAACAAAGCTGACGGCACGTCAATCGGACGTCCGTAGCTCAAGATATGAGCGTTTCCGCTCCGAAGGCCCGGTTGGTTTCGTGTACGAACCAACCCGGCCGAACTCAAAGTTCTCCGAAACCTTGAGTGCGATATACCGAAACGACCGTCTCGATCCAAGGATCGCGTTGCCGTAGACGGTTTGTCGATCGGAGGTCCGTGGCTCAAGTTATGGCCAAAAGACCAAAACTGATCCGAAACGGGGGGGTCCGGGTCCGGGCCGACCCGGTCCGCTGGACCGGCCCGGCCGGCCGGCCGGCCGGCGGCGCGGCGGCTGCGGCGGCCTGGCGCCGCATGGAGGCGGCACGCGGGGGGGGGGGGGGGGGGGGGCAAAGCCCCCCGCTTCTTGGAAGGCGGCGCGGCAATCAGCCGCGCCTGTTTGTAAAAACCGCCCCCCTACGTGGGGGGCTTGATTGAAGGGGTGGCGCGGCTATATGCCGCGCCCTTTTGTGGAAAACGGCCCCCCTTGCGGGGGCCAGCTTGATTAAACCGGGGGGGGGGGGCCTCCTGCCCCCCCCCCCCCCCTCAAGGAAACCGCCCTCCTCTTAATGAGGAGGGTTTTTAAGAGCTGGCTGGGGGAATTTATTCCCCCGGCTTTTGACTTTTCGGCTGGCCAACTGCCGGCCGATTTTCTCCAACGGGACCGGAAAAATCCGGTCCCCTCTTCGGCTTCCGACGCCGGCGGCCCGGCCGCCGGTCTCCTCGTTCCGCCGCGGCCCGGAACCGGCCGCGGTGTTCGTCGTCCGGCGCGGTGCGACGGCACCGCGCCCCTCCGCCGCGCCTTCGTTTCCCCTTGATGTGGCGCGGCGGCGTCGTGTTCTTGAAGATTCTTCCATGGCGCGTGCGCGACGGCATTGCGCAAGATAAACATACAATTTTCCGCGTGGTGCGACGACACCACGCCACCTTGCTTCCACCCGCAAGATAAAACAACATGAACAATGGAGGGGGTTCGGCCGTGTTCATGCGGTCCGACCCCCCTCACGTTAAATAAAAACACAACTTAAAATATTCAATTGCCTCACGTTAGACATGCGAACCACGAGCAAGAATAAAATAATAAAACAATGAAACAACAACCCCTACCTCGGGTATAGGTTCGAAGATTTGACAACGTCCCGCGGAAGGCAACGTCGCGGAGGTCGGGCGTCGCGGTCGTCGTTCGTCAAAACCGATGACGAAGAGATACGCCCGAAGAGATACGTCGTTGGCGAATCTTCTTAAGTCGACGAAGGGAATCCGAGGAGGAAGCGGCGTTCCCTCTTGTTGACACGGAAGACGAAGAAGAGCGGAGCGGCGTTCTTCGTTGGAACTTGAGCGTTCTTCGTCGGAACTTGAGTGTTCTTCGTCAAAGCTTGAAGAAGGAAGAAGAGCTCTCAACCTCTCCAAGTTGGCTAAAGAGTTCTAACCCAACAAAATAAGATAAAGTCTTATTTTATTCACAAAATAATTTCAAAGGTTTGAAATTCAAAAAAAAAAAATAACTCCCCATTAATTATCAAGTTGAGTTGTCAACATTAAAAGAAATGGGTTAAAGGGGAGGTTTTGAGAGAATTTGAGGAGTTGGGGTTCGTGTGGGCCCCACCACACTTAATCCTCCCAAGGGAGGTTAAGTGGATGTGGGTCTCACTCCCAACTCCCTTTGGTAGGATTTATCTAGTTAAAATAAAATTTGTTCTTCAGAAATTTTATTTAACTTAAACTAAAAACCCGAAAACTAACTTACAACCTGCAACAAACGCAACTTCTGAAAAGGTCTCTTTAAGCGAATATCGGCGCTGCGAGTTCATCGGTGCCCTCAGATTTCAATTCCGAGTACCGGATCAAAAGTTAGGAATTCCTGCTCGTTCGTTCATTGAACGTACCCGAGCCAAACTTCGGAAATTAATTCCGGGCACTCCGGGCCTCGGAATCAGGTGCCATCAGAAACCGCGGTCTTGTAAAATTCCAAAGGAAATTAAGAAAAAATTTCCCTTGAATTTTATGGGTCTTTACATTACTCCCACCTCAGGGCTTTACGTCCCCGTAAAGCTTCATCAAAAACTAGGGTCATAAAAGCGGTACAGAGCACGCATCTGAGCCTTCCGCTCCCATGTGCTCACCTGGAGGTTCCCGTACTGTCAAAGGAAGTGCACCCAAGGAATCAATCATCCTCGTAGGATCTGATCCTGTATATCCTTGATCCCCACTGGAACCTCCGTGCATGTCGCTCTATCATCGACGTCTAACTCCCTGAGGTCGATGATGCGTGAAGGATCAAGCACGTATCTCCTCAATTGAGTTACGTGAAAGTCATCGTGCACCTGGTGCAACTGAGGTGGATGGGTCAAGTGATAAACCACCTCGCCTACCCTGCTGGGGACCTAGAAAGGTCTATTGAACCTCGGAGATCTCTTACCGCCTCGACTATATCTCCGTAAACCTCGTCGAGGTGAGACCTGTATAAGAACGTGGTCGCTATCCTCGAACTCTAAAGGCCTCCCTTTTCGGTTAGAACTGAAACTCAAAACGACTGCTGCTATGATTTCTTCTTTTCCAATAAGAGAAATATGGTCTCATCCCCTGGATGAACCACATTCGTTGCCTAATACAGTCAATCCTGGCATGAAGGATGCATTCATGCCATGGATGACGTCGTAAGGCCTCGACGTAACTACTAAGAGATCCAACTGTCACTCTCGCCTCCAAGGGTCGAGTCACACTGTCGGCATCAGTGTGAGGTCACTGGGTCTCCTCCAGTAGGAATTTCGAAAGTGAGGGTCAAGTCAACAGTCTTAACCAGGACCACTTAGTAACATCACAAAAGAGGACAGGAAAGCAAACATCACAAGATAAGTGTCTTTATTTTATTGCAGCTCATGGTACAAAGACACAAAAAACAACATCAAACATGGAACTAGAAGTACAAGAGACGTATCCACTAGTTCCGCTCCTGTCCACCTGCTCCAAGAGTTCTACTGTTGCTAAAGCATTTGTCGCTGCCTCTATCTCGGTGGCTCCCCCAAAGCCTGCGGATCGGGAGTCGGACAGTCACGTGCCAGATGACCCTTTCCGCGGCATGAGTAACACAACCTGCTCCTTGCACGGCTAGCTCTGTTCCCACTCCGGGTGCCCTGCACCACCGGTCCTAAAACACGAGATCGCCCAACTGCTGGTTTGGTCCTCCTGGACCTCTGCATCATCTGTCTACTGCCCACAGATGACTCGGCTTCTGATTGAAAAACACGTGGCAAAGGCAGCAGCTCCTGAACACGCTCGGGGTGTAGAGCTACTGGCACAAACTCCACCCTGAAGAAGGTCTCAAAGTCTTCCCATGTGAAAGCCATTCCATCGCAAAACTGGAACAAGTGGCTCCACCACCTGCCTGCTGCTGCCTGAAGAAGGCTGGCAGCAAAGGTCACCATGAAGTCCGATGGCGTCCCCACTAGCCTGAAGACTCCCACCACAGCCTCCAGCCAATCCTCAGCCACCTGCGGGTCCGTCTCTCCCCTGAACCTGGGTGGCCTCTGGTGCTGGAACTCATGCAGCGCACTCAAGCGTCGTGCATCACCTACTGCTGGGGCTGGTGGCATCGGTGGCCCAACGTATGGTAGTACCGCTGGTGCCTCCGCTGGTGCCTCAACTGCAAGAGGGCCCCGTACCGAAGCCTCGTCGCTCGACAGACTGTCAGCACACTCATCCCTCCGGGCTCTAGCTGGTCGTCCGAGAAAAGACATCCTGAAAGAAACAACGTAACACGATCAAACGATTATACCTGGTGAGCTGACCTGGTTTGAGCTGTTTTAAGGGGGGAAACCTTTGAAAACACACACGCAATCAGTGTTTTCGTGCACAAAGTCGGAAATCAGTTGTCAGGGTCCTGGTGTATGGATACGTCGGCCGCCCGCACCAACACTGGACTCCCTGAACTGAAAAACACACTCGGTACCCTTAACACTATTGCTTCACAGAAATAAAGATCAGAATCGGCGGTAGAACCGACCACCTCTGATACCAATTTGTCACGACCCGTCCTCGGGGCCCGTGCTGTGCTACCCCAAGCCCGCCTTCCATAGGCCAGGGGCTGGCGACTAGCACCAAGGTGTAAATCCCGGCAAAAAGGGAAGGCATTGCCTTTGTAAAGTAAACAAACACCACAGAGTACAAGCGGAAGAAGTAACACTAAGTAAAAACTGAGTACAACAGTAAGTGCGGAAGGTAAAAAGGGGCCGGAAATACAAGCCCAACTGTAAATACAACTCGAAAGGGAAAACAACAACTGAAAAGTAAAACTGCTATGCTGAGCTGTCCACTAGAAATCCCACCTGAAGAGTGGGTACAGATAGCTCCTCTGCTCCTCGGGTCCCGCCGTCCGCTCCGAGTATGTCTCGCCCAGTGGTCCACCTCCGGGTACCGCCTCGTCGTCACGTCCACCTCTGGGTACCGTCTCGTCGTGAGGTCCTCCTCCGGGTACTATTTCTTCGTATAGTCCACCTCCAGGTACCATCCAGTCCTCGAACACTCAGCCTCTGTCAGCACTGCCCGTCGTCTGCAACCAACACAACGAGGTGCGGGCATAGCCCGTGCAGGGGTGAGTATAACGATACTCAGTAGGGACCCCGAGACCCTCAAGGTCTCACTAAACCAACAAGGATAACCACAAAGAAGATCTCAACAGATAACTTCTACTTAGGTATATGTCCATACATATACCTAAGTTATCAAGTAACCCATCTCAAACATGAGGAAACACAAGGATTGTGAAATCAACGGATAACCACTACCCGGGTATATGCCCATACATATACCAAAGTTAGCAAGTGACCCATCTCAATCATGAGGTAAACACAAGGTCAAAAGTCTCAGCTCAAACCAGGATTTTCATTATCGAAACCGTAACTGCTGAAGAGCTCCGTCTCTGGAGTGTACAGTGGTCCTGTCACGTCTCAGAGGTACTGCTCACTAACCTAAGACTGCTGAAGTACTCCTCCTGTCGAGTACCGCGGGTCTGCTGCCAACTACCGGGCGCTCCGTCCGCTGAGGGTCTGCTGCCAAATACCGGGCGCTCACCCAAATAGCCTACTGAGGTACTCCTCCTGTCGAGTACCGTGGGTTTGCTGCCAACTACCAGGCGCTCTGTCCGCCGTGGGTCTGCCGCCAAATACCGGGCGCTCCGTCCACTGGGCTAGTCGACTCACTCCAAGTCGAGTCGGTCAAACAGTCGTCAGGTCTCAGCCGGCTACACGGTCTCCGTACTCCACACGCTCGACTCCGGGAGGGTCCGCTCCACGAGCTACTGGTCGATACTCCAAGTATCACAAAGTCCCGCAAAGAAGTATCTCAAAGGACCATCTCGTCACAGGGGTCTCAACGCAACAGACGGCGCGTCGATCGGACGCCCGGTCTGTGAGTTATTAGCCTTTTCGTCCCAGGGGCCCGGTTGGTTTCGTGAGCGAACCAAACCCGGCCGTATCTCAACTGTACCCTGAACTCCCAAAGGGTATACTCAAAGGGACCGTTACTCAACGTAAACACCAACGCCGCTGACGGTTCGTCAAACGGACGTCCTGTCTGAAAGATATCAGCTTTTCCGTTCCAGGGGCCCGGTTGGATTTCGGGTGCGATCCAACCCGGACACTATCGAATGTATCCAAAACTCGGGCGAAGGATGCCAAAAGTTCCGTATCGTCAACAGGAACTCAACGCAACAGACGGTGCGTCGATCGGACGCCCGGTCTAAGAGTTATTGGCATTTTCGTCCCCGGGGCCCGGTTGGATTTTAAGGAAAAACTAACCCGACCGTACTCCACCTGCGTCCAAACCTCGGGCGGAGTATGCCAAAAGATCCGTCTCACTAAAAGGAACACAACAAAGCTGACGACACGTCAATCCAAACTGTGTATAGTTTGGATGCATGATTTTTTAGACCATGAACCAACTGTGTGGGTGCCACTAGAATTTTTCCAGGATGTCCCACATGACATAAACATGGGTTGAAATACCATTCCCCTTAACCATGAACACTATTAATTCCTTCCAATTTCACTTCTAAATGAGGAATTTTCTAAGACATATCTGAAAATCTTTCTACAACTCAGAGTAATAGTAAACCACATCAGAATATTTTAAAAATAACAAACTACAAACCCAATCTCAAAATAAAACACCCAACCACCCATGGAAACTATAGATCCAATACAAGGAAGAGATGGGCAAGAAATTCCCTGGACCTAAAACTCGAGTCCAAAAATTACTATCTTCTTTCTACCACTAAAACCCAAATAACAAGAAGGTGAATCTCAGAAACCTAGTCCCCTTTCAAGAAACCTTGGTGATGATGTCATTTGTAGGGAATCTTCCCAGGCTGCCTTCTAGAACAGGACCAAAACCAATCCTCCATTGACGTTAGTGGTTTCCTTAATCAACTTGGGATAGTGTAAAGCATCAAGGGTATCAAGAATACCTTTTGGGTATGGTTTCATCCACAAAAACCCATACACAATGAACAAGTTCCAACTGGTAACCTGAAATGAGGGATCTAGGTGTGGACGTCATGCAAAAATAAATAATAATAAACCATAAACACAAGTATACAAACATAGAAGGAAAATATATAAATGATAAAAAATTTCAACAAAGACATTTCCAAATTTTTTTTTAATAAATTATTAAAAAACTATAAAATTAAATAGAAAGAAAAATAAAAGGAGGCTCAAGATGCCAAAACATAACTCCATCCAACAAGTTCCATGAAACCGAAGGACTAAACTCCATCTTTTTTTGACTCTTAAATCACCAAAAAAATCATAAAAACCACCCACTTCCCAAGTAAAATGACACCGAATCAAACCCAAAAGTCAATACCTGAGGAATCATATACAAGACATGAAGAGTACATACACACCAATGTGAATATATAGGGTGTGATACAAACGCCAGTAGGATACCACCATGAGTCTATTTCATTTATTTTATATATGAAATTAAAACTACTAGTTTTAAAATAATATAAAAAATTGGGTTTTCATTTCCATTTCATGATATTGGAATAAAGAAAACATAACACTTTCACTTTATCAAATCACAAAAATTATAAAACATGGAATAAGGATGTTTTACCAATAATATTCTAGTTATAAAACCAATAATATATCTTTAAAAAATCACACTTTTAAATAAGTTGGTAAAAAAAATTAATTTACATTAAAAAAATCACTTTTAAAAACAAACCCTCACATAGTTTATAACATTTCAAAGGAATTTCTAATAAAGGCTAGTATTTTGAAAATAATTTCCTCTTTTTCCCTTAAAAATATTTAACACACCCAACTAAAATGTATTAAGGGAATTAGGATAAATTATCATGAAAACATATCCATAGAAAGCCATAAATAATTCCAATAAACAAATGGAACAATACTAGTTAATATCAAGTCTAAATCAAAAGATGATTAATACATCAAAGAAAGTATATCCATGTAATAATCAATTCACATACTAATAAAAAACGAAAGGAATAACATAGGATATATATTATGAGTCAATATCTTAAGTATTAATAGTAAAATCACAATATACACAAAGTCATACCATCTTTTGATTGGTTAATAGTCACATATCCTATTAATAGAATCACTATAACTACTCTCATAATCCCCCTAGAAAGGTATTCTATACAACTAAGAGAAATTAGCTAGAAATTAATATCAAATATCCTAGATATTTCATCTAAATTCATACTTAGTTTCCTAGGGCCCCTCATAGAATAAATTAAGGAGGTTGGCCACTTTAAAAAAATGTCACCCATGGAAAAAGCCCAAATGCTAAAAATATAATCACATCCTTACCACATACCAAAATTCCCATAGAAAGATCCCAAATCCATAAGAACATTATGAATCACATTTGCAATATCTATCACATGGATATAAATAAACATAATCAGTAAATATAAAAGGACTCAACAAGGGCACAATCAACAAATCAATAAAACATCACTTCATAGAGTGCCAATTGATCCCTTCACTTATAACTTATAATACATTCATTTAGAAATCCCTTTAAAAAATTATGTGGAAACCAAACATAATATAGGGGAAATAACAATCAACCCCAAAACACAAATATATTAACTCAAAGGAAACTCCATTTAATTTCATAATATAACAATACCATTTGAAACCTGGAAACCATTTAAACTTGAAAGGTAAACCCACTTTAAAAAAGACATTTGGATTAAAACTGAATGAAAAATTGTTTTTTAAATAAAAACATTTTAAAATTTTTATTAAACATGCAGAATACATAAAATAACAATTTTCATCAAATCATAATTTACTTATAAAATTCCCCTATCCATTCAAAATAAAACCAAGAGATGTTATGGAAAAACCTTGATAAACCAAACATCAACAACCAAAAAAATAATTATCTTGATTAAAAAAGAATTAAAAAAGGAAAGAATACATTAATATTTTAAATAAATGAAATTAAAATGGAAACACCGACCTCATATGATGGAATCATATCACCTTCGATGAAAACCATTAATTTTGGTCTCAAAAGGGGCTCACAACCCCTTAAAAGAAAAAACCATCCAACATTAAAACAACCCTAGGAATGAGAATAAGCTAACCATAACCACTAGGTTTATAGATAAAGGATTGAAAAAGAAGAAAATACAATAGTAAGGATAAGGGAACCCTAACCTTTTAATTTGGGTGAAGAATCTCCATGAAACCATCACAAATACACCTTATAAGTCTTGTAGAAGATGATTGAAGGCCGGGAGAGGTTCCATAGATGAGGGGTGATAAGTAGGTGACCTAAGGGAGGAATCCCCAATTAAAAATGATCAAAAAAGACAAAAAATACCCCTTTTTTAGTGGGTAACATGGTTTACCCACATAGTTTATTAAACTATGTAGCAACTGTATAGATCACCTTTGTTAAAAAGTGATGGAGGTTGAACACTTAGGCTATATGGTTTTTAACCACGAAACTTAACATGTAACATGTAAAAAGTTATGAATTTTTCTCATTTCTATCCAAAAATTCCTATAACTCAAGGTGTAAATTCATACAACAAATAACCACACATAAAATTTACATTTGGGTGTCATAGTGGGTCTTGGGTGAATGGAATAAGGGGGATGAATACTTCAAGTGAAGGCTATAAAGGAGTTTCTAAAGATTTTCCTTAGTAATTTACCTATAACAAGTCTTCAAGTGACATATTATTGGGATGTGAAGTATAGTTTTAGATCACCATAAGTTATTTCACTAGAAATACATTCACTAGAATTTTAGTCAGTAGTAGGAGTTTGAACTCAGTACAAAGTCACTATAAATTCACATATTCAAGAGTAACGGGGTCATCATAAATTCATATCTTCCAATGAAATATAATGTATTCTAGAATGTTGGAATACTCTCTAAAATGAATGCACTCAAAGGAAGATGCTATAAAGTTTTACTGATGCAAGTGGTTAATGTTAATAATATTGCAGGTGATGAATAATGGAAATTCCATATGGAGGCTCTCCATGAATGTGGGATGTTGGTGTGAATAACACAACCAGCTAAAGTTTACTATAGAAAAAGTATGGAGCAACCCTAAACAATGCATCCTAATCATAGATAGTTCATGTGAAAAGTACATGGTGAATCAAAGAGTCACAGTGTATTAATCATTCTCTAATGACTTATTATTGAAGGTTTTTCTAGTTGATGTAATATTTATACTTTATGTATTATAATAAAGTCATAATGGTTCCTCCCATTCATGTACGGAAGCTTTCCTGAAGCACATTAATCCATTTATGCTCTTTTAATACATTATGTACTTTTGTTTCATGTATTACTATTGCTTGAATTTTTATTTATTAATATTTTTGTAAGTTTCGACTAAGGTATATGAATGTTAAAGTTTGTATGGTGATTAGGGTACAATGATTTCCTACTTTAGGTATAATTAGTTGAGGGTAGGTGAAGATTCAAATGTTTTTTTCCACTATGTTGTTCTGCATAGGAACTCCTAGTGCTATGATGATTGTACTTCTAGTGGTCCTGCCGGTAGTACAAGTGATCCATTTTTTAGCACCATCCCAACAAATTATTTTCAAATTTAACTTTATTATTTTATTTTAATTCATGTTAAATAACTATGATCTATATCATCTAATATATCTTTAATTTTTATTATTTATTTATTATATTATGAAATATTAGTAATAATTTATTAATTAACGATTTTATGTGCATAATTCCTTGACCTAATTATATATATAATGGACAAAGTTTCCATGAGAGAGATTAGAAACACACACACACACCCTATATTTCTGAGGCTCTATCACCATTGAGTGATTATTATTATATAATTATTAGTATAAAGGAGACATAGTTCTGGCTGAATTTTGGTGAATCACCATACTTGTTCTGGATTCCTTGTAAGTGTGAGAATTTTAGCCTAATTAGAATTTGAGTCAAAGAGTTTCAATTAGGGTCTTGGTTGATCCATCATCCAGTCGATGTCTCTACCATTAGAAATAATGCATGATCATGTCCTCTATTTATTATATGAATGGTTTATTATTTTTGTGTATGTTTAATTTATACATGATCACATATAATAATAAAAAATAATTCATAGATAAAAATAAATTAATACATGATTATTATTTTCTATTTATGCATCATTAAGTTTTGATTGTGATCCCATAATAGAAAACATGATAAATAGTGACAGATTTCATTCACTAAGAAAAACTTAAAATCCCTTAGAGAAGTAATAATTCAAATGTCTTCCATAACTTAAATTTAGATAAAATAATATGTATGAGGTGATCATCATCCATAATTTAGATAGCCTCAAACTGTTAGAGAGTTCTTATGAAAGAGGTGTGTTGACTTAACTAAATTTTTCTCCAAATAAATATTCATATCAAGATTGTTTCTACTTTAGTGGGAAATAGTTGAGTGAATTCAAGGTTATGATTTATAGAAGTTGGGAATCCACTCAATAGGTTAAGGAGTAGGATATCATTGTGGTTGGTTAGAAAAAATCATACCTTAAAACTCTATAAGTATTGGCATACCCATATCTTGGACCATGAGGAGAAGTTTTATAGGATTTTTTCCGCTATAATATTCAAGATATAGAATAATATAAATCAAGTAGTTAAGGGATATTATGATTTGATAAAATACTGGGAGACATTAAAAGATTAATATATTAATAATGTTTATAATAGTTATAATCAAGACAAAGTACCAATCTACTAAATTTATTTATTTTAGATTAAATGGGAATCACTATCACCAACTAAATACCACTATTATCAATTTTGAATAGAGAATACATCTTGACCAGTAATAACTTCGAGGAATGGTATTGGAACTAGCACATACTAATGTACCAAGAAAGTAATATTTATGTACCAGAGTCTCAAATTTTTATTAAACCCCCTAAGGGAGAAATAAAGGAGAAAATAGACTATAAGATGCATATCAATGATGTATTGGATGTATAATGCATCATGTTGTCATATATGTCTAGTGAATTGTAGAAAATGAATAAGGAAAAGGATTCATATAATATCCTTAACCATCTCTAAGAATTATATTAGTAGAGAGAAAGGAAATAAAGGTATGATATCTATAGCACTTTATATAAGTGTAGGCTAGAAGAAGGGAATCAAGTAGGGCTACATATGCTCAAAATTATTGAGTACATTGAGTGACTAGATTCTATAGGGTTCAGTATAAACCATGATCTAGTAGTAAATCTCATACTTTTATCTTTACCACATAGTTTCTTAACCTTTATTGTTAATTATAATATGAACAATATGTATAAGTTTAATCTTGATCTATTGGATTTAGTTTTCCAAGTTGATAAGGATATGAAGAACACAAAATCTTCATCCCTTATAGTGAACAAGAAAAGGAAGGTAAAGGAAATGAGATCAATGGATAAATTAAATCCAAATACACTAACAAACTACCCTCTAAAAAGAACTACATAGTTGGGATGGACAAGTAAGGTGATGCTTCTACTTTAGGTAAATTTGTCATTGAATTAAATATATATATATATATATAAGTTTAATAATGGATAAAACATGTAGTTATCATATATTTATTCAAATATAGTAACCAATTATATTTAATAATATTGTTGTGGGTGAGGTGGATCTATCAATATAAAATGGGGAAATATTGGAAAATATTTAAGTTATAAATTATCATCTTACTTTTTCTAGTGGCTTGTTTCATATATTAAATTATTTTTATTATGTACGATCAGTTACCATGAATATTATCCTAGTGTTGATTCTAGACACTATATGATTTTTTTAATTTAATAAATAAATTTTATTTATTTTATTTGTATGGAATATGTTATGGTATGACATGTATTAATAATTAATTATACATACTTTAACTTTAAAAACTAGTTTTGAAAAACTATGGAAAATCCAATGAGAAATAATTATATTTTACCTATTTATGGAACTTCAGGATTGGCCATGTTAATGAAAATTATTTAAATAAACTACACCAAGGAGGGTGTTTGGAATCTATTTAGTTAAAACCCTTAGATTTATATCAAAATTGTTTATAAGAAAAAATGACCAATAAAACTTTCACTATGAAAGGATAAATTGATATAGATTTACTATAGTTGATTCATAATGATGCATGTGGTCCATTTACAATGAAGATAAGAGTGGGTTTTCTTATTTCATTACTTTTACTAACGACCTTGGTAGATGTGTATATATATCCTAAATGAATTAAAATTCATATTCCTTTAATTTGTTTAGGTAATATCACAATGAATTAGAGATTAATCTTGGTAAGACGATTGAGTAGTTCTAATCAGAACACAATGAAGAATATCTTATCCTAGCATTCATCGACCAATTGAAGAATCATGGGAGAGTCTACAAATTAAATTATCTTCATACAACTTAGTGGAGTGGTGTAATTAAAATGAGTAACCATACCTTTATAGACAAGTTCAGATTAATGACAAGTCATGCAACTCTACCATTATATTTTTGGGGGTATGCACTATGGATAATGACATATACACTAAACCGAGTACCAACTAAAGAAACCTATGGGATTGTATATGAAATATATTATCCAAAGAAACAAAATCTATCATAAATATGAATATGGGGATAAAAAAAGTTTTTAAAGATAATACCTAATGATAAACTGGAATTTTGAATCATGGAAAACATCTTTATAGGTTATCCTAAGGAAACTAATGTATATTTCCTATATAACCCTTAAGATAAAAAATATATTTTGGAAATAAATCACATATTTATTGGAAGGTAGAACATATCCATCTGAAATAGTGAGAGAAATATTGAATTTGATGAAGTTAAATCCCTATATGCACAAGATTTGGTACGAAAACAAACTTTACAAGAGGCAATGGGATAAGAAGAAGTTATAAAGACACAAGTACTATGTTGTTCTACAAGTGTGGTTAAAGAACTATATAGTTATGGTTTTCTTATCACTAATTTAGGTGACACATTATTTCTTTTTAATAATGAACCTTTAACCAATAATGAAGCATTATATGAAAAATATGATGATAAATAAAAAGAATCCATGAATTATGAAGTATAGACTATGTACAAAAATCAAATATGGATTTTGGAAGACCCATCAACTGATGTGAAACATATTGGTTGAAAATGTTCATTTAAGGAAAATCTAGAAAAATATATTAGGGTAAATACCTATAAAGAAATATTAGTTTCATGGGGTTTCATAAAACATCATGAAATTGATTGCAAAAAAACATTCTCATCGGTCGCAATGCTAAAATCCATTATAATATTACTTGTAAAAGAAGATTTACATGATTGTGAGATTTGGAAAATGGATTTAAAAACTGATCTATTAGATTGAAAGTTGGATAAAGACATCTATATTAAACAAATGTAAGGGTTTTTAATGTCTAAGAATGCTAATATAGTATGAAAGACACATAGGTCCATTTATGGATTAAAGCGGGTTCAAGATCATGGAGTATTTTTTGATGAGACTATAATAAAAGTTGGTTATATTAAGAATAAAAGTGATCCATGTGTCTATATGAATGTTATTGAGAGTATATTCATTTACCTAGTATTGTATGTTAATTACATATTATTAATAGGAAAAAGTATAAGTCTTATAGATAGTAAATAATTAGTTAAATGAATGATTATCCATGAAATACTTAGATGAAGCATCCTATATTCTAGGGATCAAGATATATCAAAATAGATCTCAATGGATTTTTGGACTAAGTCATAGTAAATACATTAACAAGTCACTCAAAAGGTATAATATAGAATAGTCCAAGAGAGGATTTTTACCATTATCAAATGGTATAAATTTGTGCAAGAAGACGTGTCCACAAACATAGGAAGAGATAAATAGAATGAGTAGAGTATCTTTTGCTTCAAAAATGGGATCTATCATGTATACCAAGTTATATACCTGGTTTAATGTTACCTATGTTTTAATCATGATGGTAATATATAGAGCTAATCCAAGAGAGATGCATTGGGTAGTGGTTAAAAATATCCAAAAGTACTTGATATGTATAAAGGATATTTTCTTCGTTTATAGAAGAGTTAAGGAGCTAGTAATGGGGGGATTCACAGATTATAGCTTCTAAACAAACCATGATGATTTTAAATTATATCTAGGTTATGTATTTTTTCTAAATGGTGGTGAAATGGGTTGGAGAAGCTCAAAAAAACCCATCAACACTGATTCTAAAACAAAATTTGAATATATAATAGCATTCAATATAATTAAGAAAATAACTTAGATGTACAGCTTTGTCTCAGATCTTACCATTTTACCATCCAGTGTAGAACATGTTTTAGTATATTGTGACAAAACTATAATACTGATACTTTCCAAGGATCCTAGGTCACATAAGATTAAAAAGAATATAATTTGGAAGTTTTCTCTCTTGAGGGATTTTACTCCAAGAGGTGAAGTCACAGTTAATAGAGTAATCACATAAGATAATTTGGAAGACGCTCCTAACTAAATCCATATATAAGAAGAATAATTTTTCTCATGTGAGAGGTTGTATATTGAGAATTATTATCATTCAAATTTAGTGTATGTGGGGGGGGGGTTGTGAGAGTGGGTTCCCCAGAACTAACTCATATGTTTACTTTGATTACCATTACATGTATACAACTTGATATATACACGTGTCTCACTTACTATGATAATACTATTGCTTCTTCATATACCACATATATATGGTAATATCTTTATATTTCATGTCATATAAAAAGTTTATAGAAGTTCCTAGCTCCAATCATAAAATATATATACTATGATGATAATCTTTAACATATTACATATAGTCTAGATAAATAATTATTAAAGTACACAAATGATGCTTAACTATCATGTGTTGGGAGATTATAAACATTGAGACTTATTTTATTAAAGTTTACACTTAGGGATCTTGAGTAAATGAGATCTTGAGGACTAACCCACCAATAATAACACCTTATGTTTTGGGTGTGATTGGTTATTACAATCTATGAACATGAGTATTGGTCTTCTGAATTGAGATTATTATTAATGTGTGTCATTGGTCATGTAATTTGATGCATGATGAAAATCATGATAATTTATGTCCATGTAAAGGTATCTTGTGTTGGGTTTATCATGGATTATATGATATTAATAGCATAATAAATAAAGGATATGTCCCTTCTGAGTATAAAAAGTGACATATCAGACAGGATGATAATATCTTCAAAAATACATGTCCATGGAAGATGAAGGTAAGTTCTTCTAGTATGGTCAAATAAAGAATAAATAAATCACATAAAGATAGTGACACAAGATATGCATCCATAATTTTGAGATATCATGAGACAAAGGGATTATATTACATAGTTTATATTCATATAAGAGGTTTTCATTTACACGACATAACTTTATCTATTTAGAGGCCTTGATGTGTAGATAGACACTACTCTTGGTCTATGAGTGTAACACCCTATCCTAGAAGTCATTAAATTGGTGACCCCAGACGATGCACCATATGAACTCAGGCTCACCCCCTATAATCTAGAGGATTCCAACTAGAATAAAGGGATGATGATATTATCGTGGGGAGACTATTTCCTCTGGTTAGAGTAGAAATATTTCCAAAATAATAAAAAATCAGCCATCTCATCCAAATAAATCAATAAAAAAACATCCTAATAAGTGAAGATAAAGTAGTACAGAATCACATGAGATAAAAAATGAATGTTTCATAAATACCACAATACATCCCTTATATGAAGATCATATACAACATTATTAAAATAATAGGATACAACTAAGTATAAAAACCCATATCCAAATGGCTCCATGTCTAGCCCGGTCCCATTATCCAACTCCAACCTAGGAAGCCAACATCATGCATCTAGAATTGACCTAATCTAGTCCTACAACTAAGTAGTATATTCTCAGGTACCTAAGTTCAATGGTGGTCTGAGAAAGGTTTAAGTACAACTTAGTAGGCCACCAACAATGAAATCCATAAAATAACCAGTCAGATAAAGAAGTTCATGCGAGTTACTCTAAATAAAAAATTTAATCAAATTTAATAGTTTTAAACTATTTAAAATACAATAATTAAATAACCACTGATGTTCAGGCTCTATGAAGAAACCCTAGTATCATGGAATGTCATATAGAATTTGGTTTCTTATCCTGACATTATCATATATCTCATCTCAACATTCCCTAGTCATCAGTCATCACATGGAATACATGTGATCATCCTAGAATTCCAATGAAATCTGATCCCTCATCCTGATATTCCCTATCAACATTCATAACATAGAATCTATATTCTCATCCTAGTATTCCCATGGAATCTAAGTTCTCATCCCAATATTTCCAAACATCAAGTATTATATGGGGTCTATTCACTCTTCCTGGACTTCCCAAGTCATTATTAATTACATCGAATCTGGGTGCTCATCTAGGCATTCCCACACAATTCATATCTTATGGAATCTAGGTGCTCATCCCAGAATTCCTATATAGAATATTTCATATGGAATATGGGTTATCATCCTATAATTCCCCACTTTAATTATTCATGTCAAATTTTTTACCATTTTTTGAAGGCTTTAATTAAAAACATATTAATGTCTTAGTTATTTTTAATGTTGTTTAATTTTTTAATTTAACCTATATCAAACATCAGGTGTTTCATTTATTTCATGTACATATATATATATATATATATCTGTGTGTGTTTGTGTGCGTTAATACATTTTTATACACAAACACACACATAAATATATTTACACAATTTATAGAAATACATACACATAATATTTTTGTAATTTATTCAAATTTTAGTATATTTTATAATTTCATTATAACATGATAAATTTAATACATTTTGTGTTTTTAGTCATTCAATTTTTTATTTTATTTTAATAATACAATGAGGGTATTATTTTTTAACAATTTTTATTTTTTATTTTATTTTTGATTTTGATAATTTTTGATTATTTATTTATATATATTTATTTACTATGTTTTAGTATTTTTGATATATATTCATCCTATTCAATATATATATATATATCCACATTTTTTTAATAAATTATATTTAATTAATAAAATTTATCTATTTTTTGATATTTTTAAACTGTACTCATTTTGAATTATTCAATTTTACTCATTTAAAAAATGCATGTATTTAAGATTATATATCCATTAATAATGTTAAAAATATATTTTTCAATAAATATTTATAAAAAAATATATCAAAAATGTAAATTTACAATATTTATAATTATTAAAAATAATTATTTCTAAATAAGTATTTAAATAATTATAAAAGTATAATAAGTTTATTTAAATAATTATAAAATTATAATACCTTTATTTAAAAAATTATAAAATTTTAATAAATTTATATAAATTATTATAATTATAAAACGTTTATCTGTTATTGTTTAGCACTCATAAAGATTAATCTTTATCAATGCTAGAAAAGCACTATAAAAAAAGATTTCTATTAGTGCTAAAATGTTAGTGATGATAAATACGTCTCTTATGAGTACTATTTTAGCGCTGATAAAGCTCGATATTTATTAGTGCTAAAAAAGCACTGATAAATATTCCTTTTATTAGTGATTATAAATTTATCACTAATAAAAGGGATCTTTAACCTCGGTTTTCTAAAAGCATTGTTAAAACTGTCCCCAATCTATTTTAAAAAACCCTAAAGATGACTGAGTCACTCACAATTCTCAAGATCTCGTGGAACTCCTCTACTGCCGGTGTGACTCATCTACATTCTATAGGTTCCAAGTTAGTGTATTGTATCACGGAGAGGGGGAGGGGGTGAATCAGTGATACTATTTTTCTTTTATGTTTTATTTCAATTGAAACAACCTTCACCTCCTATTAAAGATACAATTCCCTATTGAAAAAAAATCAACCACACATCCACAAGAACATAAAGATATACAAGGTTCACTGTTCAACAAGAATAGAGACATCCTTGGTATGGTTTGGATGCAATCCAATACCATACAATCCACTAGAAAATGATCCTTAGATTATAACAAGTAGAATATACTCGTAAACTCATGTAGCACTATGAAACAATCCCACTAGTAGATTTGTACACTCTCAGCACAAATAGGTAAATAAAATTGTTATGTAACAACTCATGTTACCTGTGATTCATTTCAATTCAAAAAATGTATTAAATTGAAGTAAAATTCTTCAATTACTTACCTTGAAGAAAGGTTTGAACCTCCTGGACTTTTTTGAATAAAACTCAATCTAATTTTTCTGGGTCAAATTTTCCCAGTCCGATTCCTCTGAGTCCGATTCTCCCTAATACAATTCTCTCAGTCCATTTTTCTGATAGAATACAATATAAACTCATCAGCACCACTTCAATACTCACTCCTCAGTCCGAAAATTCCTAGTATGGTAAAACCCAATATGAAAATCCTGAAGCTGATTAATCCATCTCAATACGATGATCAACTGAATAAAATTGAAAAGTTGGATACGATGCTCTACTAAATATGATAAGTCATGAATATAATGATTTACTGAATACAACATTGCAATCTTACCTCTTCTCTTTCACTTCCCCATCAAAAATTCTTCAATAAAAGATCAATAAAGTATCATCTTTCTATCACTAACAACTCAGAGCTTCTATCTACTACAGTGATCATTACCAAAAATCAGAAAGTACAAAGTATTTTCCCTTTTATAGGTAATCCATGAGAGTTTTGGTAGGAAACCCAAAGACCATTCCCGCTCACAAAAATTCACCCAAAATGGAATTTACACCTGAAATATTAGAATGAATTATTTACTTCCTCAACAATTCTTGATTCTTCTTGAAACCTCTACAAACTCCACTTTTTCCTTTCGAGACTCCCATTTGAAATGATGAGACTAATTTCAATTTATGATACCCATTTCAATTGCTGAGACTGATTTCAATTAAATGTCAAGATCCCCCCTTGATATCACATCCAAAAAACTCCTTCATCTCTTCTCTTTCCCCACTTAAAATACAAATCATATTCTTACCCCCTTCTCTTGTCCTAGTTGAAACAACACTTCAAAGGATAGAAAAATTAAATCAACTCTTGAACCACTTGATGAAGACATTTGAAAACATATCATAGTTCACATATCTCTTTTACCATTTCTATTATTAGCCAATATACGACCATTTTGATATCGATCATTATGATTCTGATCATCTTAATATTGATCTTTTCCTTACTGAGCCGAATATTGATCATTTTGATGTTGATCATTCTGATATTGATCATTCTGAGATTGATCATTCTAATACTGATCATTCTGATATTCATCATTCTGATATTGATCATTCTGATACTGATCATTCTGATATTGATTATTCTGATATTGATAATTTTGATATTTATCACTCTGAGATTGATCATTTTTTGGTACTAAAATTTTTATACCATTCGATGAAAAAACTAGATGCTATAAAAAATTGGTACCACATTTTCAATCAATACCATATTTTCAATCAATACCACCTTTTAAATCAATATGTATATGCTCATCCTGATGCTGATATTTTAGTATGTGGTTGATGGAAAAAAATGCTACAGTAAATCAGCACCATTTCATCAATCAATATCACCTTTTTAATTCACCTGGAATCTGATCATTTTAAAAAACAATTGATATCACTTCTTTCTCTCTACCACCTAGATATGATAAATCTGTATAAAATATTTTTTGGATTTCCAACATTTATTTCACTCCCCCTTTCTTCCATCAATATTGTATCACAATTTATCAATTAAACTCATGATCTATATGAAATACGAATAAAAACATTATCGTCACATTTAAAACATCGTAGTCATAGTGACTCTGATTCTCTATCAAAACAACTACTTATTTCATACCTAATTCAGAGTGAATCTAATCAATTAATCATTATAATATTTTCCAATACCATACCCTTATTATGATATTTTTCAATACCAGACCCACATTATGATCTTTTCCAATACTAGACTCTCATTATGATCTTTTTCAATACCAGACCCTCATTACGATCTTTTTCAATACCAGACCCTCATTAAGATTTTTTTCAATACCATATCCAAACATCTTCTTCTCATTACGATGGACATCATGAGTCCGATTCTTTTCAAAATAGGAGTTTGATTTTTATGAATACCATGAGTCTAATTTTTATCAATACGAGACCCAAATGACATCTTTCTCAACATAATTTCTTTCTTTCGGGATACTGATCGATTGAAAACAAATACAACACAAACAAATCTTGGGCCTAACAATCTCCCCTTTATATTTTTTTCCATTACCCTCTTCAAACACTTCAATCTCATAAAAACAATGAGTGGCATTGTTTCCTTTCTTGCTCCCCCTTTTTTCCTATTTCTCTTGTCTCTACCCATTTCTCTTATCTCCCCCCTTATTAACAATCAAATTCAAAGGGGTCATCATGGTAAGTTTCTACCTTATTGAAAAATGATCTCCATTTCCATAAGTTAGGAATTTTCTTAAACATGGGTATCACATGATTTTCTTAACAAAGAAACTTTAACTAAACAACTCCAAGTCTACATGGGATAACCTGGTGTAGAAAAGAAGAGTGTATAATCAAGGCGATCAATGTTTTATATAACATAACTTTCATGTCATACCTTTTCTATCCTTCTTACAAAATTCTCATGATTGGGGGAAAACCTTGAAATGATTTGTCTAGGATAAAAGTAACCTGAAATTATCTCAATAAACACATTAAAAAGCTCAGGTGTATAAAAATGACACTTTTCAAAAAAAAATATTATTTATGACCTCATTACTTTATTTTGCAAGAATATAAAGATTCTCATCAATTATAGCTTCCTTATTTCCACTCCTTAAATTCCCTAAAAGTTAGCACAAGTATACAATGATTTTAGAGAATAAGGAGTAACATCTATTATTTGTTAGAAACAATAGTCAGACTGAGAGTCCTCTCTTAGTATTTCCTTCTTCTTCTTCTTCTTGGATTTTTCATTAGATGTGATTTATTCATTCAGTTCATCCTTATCATATTTTGTGACAAGTTCTTTCTTATTTATAGAATCTTCTAATGAGGATTTCTAATTTTATTCATATTAAGAAACATATTTGTTTCACATGCTTGTATTTTGATATGGAAAGATAGTTGAACAATTTTTGATATCATTCTTCTCTTGATCATAATTAAAAAATCTGTTGATACCTTTTTTATCAACATTTCTCATTTTTTAATAAGTCTATTTATTCCCCTCTTCTTTCCCTTTCTTTTGTTCTTCTTCCAATTTCCTAGAAAAGTTAACATGTTCTTGGCAGATAAATGATCACTCATTCTTTTCAGTATTATTAGATCTATTTTTCTTATCTTAAAAAACATTCAGCTTCTTAGAATTGTTTAGAAACTTTTTTTGTGCCACAAAAAACACAAGACATCATTTTATAAGGTGTAAATGTTTTTTTACATATTTCACAAATATTTTCAAGGGGATGGAACCTATTTTAAATCTTCATTTGATTCTTTTCATACTTCTTATTTAAGGAAACCTTCTCAGTCTTCTTTATTTGAAGAGGTTGACTCCCCCTCAAACTCTCCCTTTCATAACTTGTGGGATAATTGTAATGTTTTTTATTGAACGAAAAGATTCTTACTATTTAAATGAATCCCCCACAATACTAGTAATATCCTTATAAAGAGTATTTTCCTTTGAAACTTCCATACTAATTGGAATTGTGAATATGTTTCTTAGTAACCTTCTTCTCTTTCTTTTCTAACCCATCAACATTTTTATTTTCAATCAGATTCATCTTTTTTATTTTAATCATTAATATAATCAGAAGTATTTGAAACTTTTCTAGATCTAGATAAAACATTTTCAAACTCATGATGTTTTGTAACTTTTGAATTCTTCACTTTGGCCACATATATAACTTTTCCAACATTCTTATTTTCACCATTTGAATGTAAATTTTGTCGAACCTTTTCATGTTTCTCATTATGAGAACATTCACCAAATTATATAATATAGTTTTGGAAAATTTTATAATTCAATTCAGATTTAGATAGCTTTTTTTGGAAAAGTCCCAACTCTTCTTCATTTTTCCATCATCTTCACTTCTAGATTCTCACAATGATTCTTATATTCCATAAGATATTTTTCTAATTCATTAATATCTTTCAGCATATTGTTCTTATAATCTGAATATCATTATTGAATTATTGAGTATCCTTCATCTTCTAACTTCTCATTTTTATTTTAAAGTCTTTTGATCTTTCTCAAACATTATTTAAACTCTTCTTTCAAATGAATTTTGAGTTGAGTTTCTTCTTAATTAGAACTAATGCTTCTCGAATATTCATCATTAATTGTTGCAATAAAAGTATTTTAACTATAATTATTAATATATCTTTCTAATTCAACTTTAATCTCTTCTTCTTATTCTTCAGAACAACTACTTTCACTACTATATACACTTTCCTCATTAACTATTGAAATAAACATGTTTTCTTCACCATCATTTGTAACCTACTTACTATTATATTTACTAGACAAAAAAATTCTACTTCTTGATTTTTATAATTTATTATATTCCCCTTTGGAATAGAATTTTTCTTTATCACCCTTTTTATTCCAAGATCTTCTTGGTCTTTTTTCTTCTTCTTCAATTTCTTCTTCATCACTTTCATCTTCATTACCTCTTCAAGGACAATTGGCCAGAAAATACACAATGAATCCACATCCAAAATTTTTTAAGGGAAGTTTACCTTTGTATTTCCCTTTACCTATTTTCACATTTTTATAAATTAAGGACAAAATTTTATTGATATTTTTTACAAACCTAATTTTGAGAATCAGAATATTCAATTTATTCTTCTTTAAAAACATTCTTTAACTTTTATTTCTTCATAGCCTTGAAATACATTTCTCTATCAAAATTTGTTTCTTTATTTCATAACATCCCCCCTTATCATTTAATATGTAATGAGAGTACTATGGAAATCATCCATAAACAATGTTTCAGGATCTCTATCTTCCAATGAAGAAACCTTGGTATCAAAATTTTTAGGAATAATTCTCAAGATATTTTCAAAAATAGTAGAATCTTATAACTTTTCACCAAGAAATATAATTTTTCTAATAATTTCATTTACATTAGTAAAGAATTCATTAATTGATTCATGTTCACCCATCTTGAGGTCTTCATACTTTAAACTCCATATTTGTAAATTTTCCTTCTTCAATTTTGTATTGCCTTCATAAATGTTGTAAAGATTATCCTAGATTACTTTGGCAATGGAAACTACTTTTACCATTAGAAACTCTCTTTCAAAAAGTGATGAGAGTAAAGCATTATTAGATCTTCCATCATTCTCAAGATTTTCCTTATCAGATTTTGTGAGAGGATCATTCTAAATATAAGGAGGGAAACCATCTGTAACAACTCTTGAAACATCATACCCAAGAGAAATAAGATATAGTAGCATTATTCCTTTACAGATCTGATAATTATTATAAGTTAAGATTGGAATTCCAATAATGTTCACACAACTAAAATTCTCCATAAAAACTTCTTATTCAAATGTTTTAGCAAATAACGAGTGAAGGAAACCTTAACCTCTGATAATAATTATATGTTTCCAGTCAGTGTATTGTACACCATGAGGGGGATGTGGTGAATCAGTGATACAATTTTTCTTTTATGTTTCCTTTAAATTGAAAAAACCTTTGTCTCCTATTAAAGATTCAATTCCCTACAGAAAAAATCAACCACACATCCACAAGAACATAAATATTTACAAGTTTCACTATTAAATAAGAATAGATACATCTTTGGTGTGGTTTGGAGGCAATAAAATACCATACAATCCACAATAAAAAAAATACTAGGATTACAATGAGTAGGATATACCCTTACACTCATGTAGTACTATGAAACAATCCCACAAGTGTGTGTTCACCATCTTAGCATAAATAAGGTAATTAAATTTTTATGTAAGAAAAAATGTTACCTGTGCTTATTTTAAATTCAACAAATATATTCAATTAAAATTAAATTCTTCAATTCCTTGCCTAGAAGAAAGGTAAGAACCTCTTAGACTTTGTTGCAGAAAACTCAGTTCGATTTCTTTGGGTCCAATTTTCCCAATCTGATTCCTCTGATTCTAATTTTCCCTAATACAATTCTCTTAGTCCTATTTTGTAATGGAGTACAATAGAAATGAATCATCACCACTTCAATAGTCCTTCCTTGGTCTGGAAATTCTCAGTATGGTAAAACCAAATATAAAAATCCCATATCCAATCAATCCAGAACAATATGATGATTAGTCAAATATAATTGACAATTTGAATATGAAGATATGATGAATATGATAAATCCAAAATATCATGATCAACTGAATAAAAAATTACAATATTTTCTCTTCTCTTTCAATTACTCTTCAAAAATTCTTCAATAAAATATTGATACAATATCTTCTTTCTCTCACTAAAATCTTGAAGATTCTCTCTCCAATATAGTGAATAGTATGAATAGACAGAAAGTACAAAGTAATTTCCCTTTTATAGGTGATCCATGAGAGTTTTTGTGGGAAACCCAAAAACCATTCCCATTCAAACAAATTCATACAAAATGAAATTACCCCCTGAAATATCAGATTTATTTTTTTACTTTGTCAAATTTTATCAATTATTCTCAAAACTTTTACAAACTTCACTTATTCTCTTATAGACTCCCATTTAAATTGCATCGACTGATTTCAATTTCTAAGACTAATTTTAATATATGAGACTAATTTCAATTGAATGTCGAGCTCCCCTTTGATATCATATCCAGAAAACTCCTTCATATCTACTCTTGAACCACTTAAAATACTAGGAATATTATTCTCCTCTTCTCTTGTACCATTTGAAACACCATTTTAAAGGATAAAAAAATTAAATCAAATCTTGACCCACTTGATGTAGACATTTGAAAACAGATCCGAGTTCATCTATCTCTCCCACCCTTACTGCGATTAGCCTAAATATGATCATTATGATATCAATAATTCTGATGTCGATCATCCTGGTATTGATATTTTCCTTCCTGAGCTTGATATCAATCCTTTTTATATAGATCATTCTAATATTTAACTTTATCGTATTGATCATTCTGAGATTAGTAATTTTGATATTGATCATTCTGATATTGATCATTTTGATATTGATCATTCTGATATTAATCATTCTGATATTGATCATTATAATATTTATCAATATGATATTGATCATTTTTGGGTAGAGAAATGTTTTATATCATATGGTGGAAAATATGGATGCTACATTAAATCAGTACCACTTTTTCAATTAATACCACCTTTTCAATCAATACCACCTTTTTAATAAATTTGGGTACAATCATCCTGATGCCTATATTTTAGTATGTGGTTGATGGAAAAATAATGCTACAGTAAATTGGCACCAATTCTTCAATCAGAACCACCTTTTAAATCCACCGAAAATATGATCGTTTTGAAATAGAATTAAGGTCACTTCTTTCTCTTTTCCACCCAGATATGATAAATCTGGATACAATATTTTTCAGATTGGTATAATTTCTTTCACTCCCCCTTTCTTCCATCAATCTTACATCAAAAGTTCTCAATTCCACTCCCGATATATAAAAAATTTGAATCATAAAAGCATATTTACATTGAAAACATCATAGTCATAGTGACTCCAATTCTCTATCAAAACAACCACTTATTTCATACTGGATCTAGAGTGAATCTGATCAATTCCTCGTTACGATATCTTCCAATACCAGACCCTTATTACAATATTATTCAATAGCAGACCCTCATTATGAAGTTTTCTAATACTAGACCCTCATTACGATCTTTTTCAATACCTGGCCCTCATTATGATCTTTTTCAGTACCTGATGCTCATTATGATCCGTTTCAATACCAAACCCAAACATCTTCTTCTCATTACGATGGACATTGTGAGTCCAATTCTTTTCAAAACATGAGTTTTATTTTTATCAATACCATGTGTATGATTTTTATCAATACCAGAACAAAACAACACATATCTCAACATACTTTCATTCTTTCAGGAAACTCTTTGATTGGAAAAAAATACAACAAAAACACAACTTGGGCCTAACAAGTTCTATTGGATTAATCAAGGAAATAATCCAATTTATTTTATTTTCTACTTTTACTCTATCTTTGTTTGATGTTTTGGGTTCTGTATTTTGTGTTTTTGTTACGTTATTAACCATGTAGAACCCTACATATATTATCATTACTAGAGAAATACAATGAGTGTTTATATTTCATCATTTTCTTCCATAGACAATGGTTTCGAAGAAAGAGAAGGTTGATTTTATATGGTAAGGTTAGTCAACATATGTGTATGGGTCTGTATGGATAAATAAAATATATTTTACACCACACATTACTGAAAATGTAATTCTGGATTTATAGAATAATAAAATTGAGTTTAGTTAAACATTTAATAGGTTAATCCATTTCCAAAACATATTATCTATATCCCTTAGCATTGACAAATGAATTTGGATAGTTTTTGAGAAATGGTATTAGAGCATAGGTTCTTCAGACTTCCTAAGTTTCAAAGTGTGCTTTTTTATTTTAATAGTAAGGGTAGTGTAGAGTTAGGTTGTTGAAACTCTAGAGGTACATGTGGGGGAGAGTTTCACAAACACTCTTCTATTTAGAGAAACAATTTTCTAGGGAAATTTCAGCTTGAGTCTTGGTTTTTGATTGAGATTTTAATCAATTGGATCAGTTTGATATGTGAATTTATATTTAAATTCCCAATGAGTTTTAAGTGATTTTGGTATTTGGTTGAGATTAGGGTGATGGTGGATGAAGAGATGGATATACACGGCTAGTCCCCATGTTAATAGTTCTAAGGACTCCACTAAACCCACAAGAAGTTTTTAGTTTCATTTTATACTTATTTCAACCACTTTTAATGATTAAATTACTCTTAAAGTTAATTATCACTATTGGAAGGTGAATTAAATAGGGGTTGGTGTTTTTTGACATTATTGAAATGAATTTGATCTATTGTTGTATAGTGTTTTGAAAATCTTAAATGTTTTTTGGGTTAAAATTGGTATTTTATATTTTATAAAAAAATTTTAGGTTCTTAAATATTTTTAATGGGTTATTTTAAAATGGATTTATTATATCATAAAAGGTACTTAAAAAAGTAGTTTATTTTATTATGGGTTTGGAGAAAAAAATACTTTGTAAAAAGGTATATTTTTAGGGAAATGAATTAAAACGAACAAGAATTATTTAAAAATGCATTTAACTATTAATAAACTCTAAAAATGGTTTTGTTTTATATTTAATTAAGTGTAGTGTTTTTAAAATATTTTTTTTAAAGTTAGTGATTTTAAAGAAAAATAAGTTTTATAATTTTTTGATGTTGTGTTTTTTGGTGTTTATAATTTTAGATTTGTCCTGTGGTCTTGGAGGGATTGTTTAGTTTGATATATTAGACATTAAATATTTGAGTTCATGTCTTGTTTCATTTAAATTATTCCTCCTAAAATGTTCAAAGAAAATAGTAGAGGGTTTGTCTCCTAGGATAACCCTATTAGTGATTTCTCCCTTCATTTATAGGAAACTCATTTTGTTTCAATATCTACCAAGACTCTAAATTGAGTGGGGGAACATGGAACATTATTTTCCACAAACCCCATCTTAGGATATTTATTTTGTGGATGTAGACTTAGATGAGACTTGGGAATCTTGTGGTTGGTTCATTTTTTGTTTTTATAGTTTTTGTTTTCCTTGATGAGCCTCATTGTTTGGATATACCCTTCTTCAATTGTGTGGTTGCATTGAGGTTCTTAATGCAATTTTAGAATGGGATACATAATTTGTGGTATTTTTGATTTGTTATCATGGACTTATGGTTTATCCTTATCAAGATTAGATGTATTTTTTAATTTTTTCTTGACCTATCTTCTTGAGTCTCAGGCCTATTATTTAGGAGTTGATTAGTAGGAATCTGTAAAAATATATGAAATATAATGTTCTTATGTGTCTTAATTTTTTTTATAGAATAAATTATAATTTTATATTAATAGAAACATGAATAGTAAATAAATAGTGTATTCTTATTTAATTAGTAGTGATGATTAGGTTTATATAACTTATTAATTGATTTAGTTTATTCAGTAAACCCCTTTATTGATACTATTAGTTTTTTGTTTCATACTTATATTTAAAAGAATGATTATAACATATTTTAAATTATATATAAAGTATGAAAAGACTTATTAAAAAAGAAATAAATGAGAGAGAGGGGTAGGGGTTCACATTTAATATGGATTATTCTGTGCCTATTTCTGAAAGATTATTGTTTTTTGGAAGGGGAAAATTATTGGAATCTCTACATTAATATAGAATAAGTCACCACTCTAACCCCTATATCTCCATAGGATGAAGCTAATGAGCATTCTTTGTATGATAGAACTTATATTTATCCTCATGTACTTGATTTAATTATAGATCTACTCAATTATATGTGGTATATTTTTCAATTACAGGAAGTATTTATGGTTCCTTTAAGATATTATGGTAATATATCATAATAATAAATTTAAGATTACATTTAATATATTCATTTCAGTTATAAGTATAAAAATATTCTAAATCAATACTGATCATAAGTTAAAAAATTCACCCTTTAAAGAGATGTATGTTATTGGAGGGATCTTATGGAGAATTAAACAAAATATCCAAAATTGGAAGGTGAGTAATCCTTGAGTAGATAGTAGTGATGTTGAATGTAGGTGGCATTAGATTCATTTCTTTAAGACCATTAGAGTGGAGGTATTTTAATTCCTCTTTAATTGAGGATACTTTTTGAGATATTCCATTAACTTAGGTTCCAAGGACACTTTAATACTTATATTATTGGTTGTCTTCTATCTATTGATGATAGATTGAAATCCCTCTATCAAACTAGCCTTCTTACCATCATTATGGTTCCAAATTTCATTGATGACATACCTCCCTAATAGCGATGGGAGGAAGGCTAGTTTGAAAGAGGGAATGAGTAGCCTCAAATCCAATATTAAGATATGGAAGGTAATCAAGTGTCTAAGGATGGATTAAATAAATGTAGTGAAGGTTAGTTGTACTATAGTATTGAATTATTATATCTATGTTCAAGACAGTAACAATTTTTATTCAAGATGCATACAATTGTGAACTTTTATGCATAAAGTGTATTGTATTGTTGTTATCCAAGACAAATTAAATGTTTGAATACTCAAAAAAACAATGTCTTCTAAGCATAATTATGTTACCAATTTTGAGTAAGAATAGACTAATGATGATGAAACTGAAAAATTATTAGGGGATCAAAAACATGTTGATGAATAAATCAAAAATGAAGTAGCATCAAAGTTTGGAATAAAATTATCAAGATGAGAAGTTAGGGTATAAAATTTGAGGATGGTTGGAATCAACGCGGCCAACCTATTAACCCCCAAAAGTCAAAATTCATTAGTTATCTTGATGTCACAATGAGTATGAATGTGTTGATTAATATTGACTCATGGAGCCATGTCTAACCTATAATAAAAGAAATCATTTGGAAAGATATAATTGTAAGGTTACAGTATACTTTCATGATTTTACTGAAAAATTATATAATGAAATTTTTATTTATATTTCATTATTCCTTGAAGACTTCATTTATTTTATAAGTTTTCTATAAGAAATTTGTCTTAATGGATATTGGAAAATCCCACAGAGGCTTCTAGACTCTTCTAATGAAGTTACATCTTAGGGATACTGAGGGGAAAATAAAGCCCCACCCACCACTTAGTTATGGACACATTATAAAGTAGAAAACATGGACTAATTTCTACAATATTTATATTGATAAATCATTTCTAGTTCATTTTGGTTGATAATATATTATTTGAAATTATTTATTTTATCCAACTCGATTCAAAATTGTTAATTTATGAAATAACAATATAGTGATGAAAATAAATAACATGCATCGAAACCAAATTACCCCTATCGTAAAGGAAGGATGGGGTACACTGTATTAGAGAAGAAATTGGTATGTATTTTAAATCAACAATAAAAGTTTAATTATGTGATATGAAACAAAATATTTTCCTTTATTTATATGTAGATTGATGAATCAAAATCTGAAGCCACTTCCATCCCACATCATATGCTATGGAAGGAGGAGCTTGTAAATAAAGAGGGTATATTAGTTGATATAAACAAAAAATTAGTATGGGAAACTAGTGTAAGAATGAAATAATTGTAATTCATTATGATTTATAACAATATTATATAAAAATAAGTATGTTTATATTTTTTTATATGGTTTATACACAAGAATCAGTAACGACCATACCAGAAGAAAAATGACTTTTAGTAGCTTTGAAGCGGCCTGAACAATATCGTCGTGTTAGAGGATTAGGTTTTAGAGTATCTCCTTGAACATATTTCGAGAAGATAAAACCACATGAAGATACATATAATATGATGAGATTATTACTAAAAAATTTTACTCACTACAAGAAATTATCTTTTCTGTATGGTTTGGAAGACCAATGTATAAGAGAGGATCAAAGAGAACCGGTGGGGGAGAATAGATCAGCACATGAACCAAATTATCCCACTAGATTTGAGGCTAGTCATTCCCCCAACCACATACCTTACCTAGTGTAATCGATTTTTCATTAATCTTTCTCCTAAATGTGAATCAAACAACTTCTGATAACTTTATATTACTGAAATTCTACAGGGTATAGTATATATGATTTTTATCAATCAACACCCACATACCTCTATGTTGCAATGGGTATAATTTATAATATCATGGGAGAACAGATATGAAATCAACCCATCTAAAGAAACCAAGTGATTGATGATATTGTGATATCCTATGAGAAGACTACTGAGTTTCCTATTCCACTTGATGGTCCAGATATTACAATGGTTGAAGCTACTATTGGAGCTTTCATAGCAAGGCTGTCTAATCTTATAAAGATACATGGAGTATTTATTTAAAAAAAAATTTCAGATGAAAAAAATGTAACTGTTTATGATAAAAGTTTTAAAGTGAGGTATGATATTACAGATGAATAAAGAAATTGAGAAACAAAAGGTCAAATCAAGAAAATCAAGTGAATCATCCAAGAAAACAAAACAAACTTTTGAGACTACCTTCTCCCCACAAGTTATAGAGAAACATTTATTATCATTAAAACTTCATTCAGAGACCAAATTTAAAGATTAAAATATTACATACATTGAATATGAAGAAAACATATATGTAGATCCTTTATAAACGTAATTGGTCTCAAGACTCAAACTGAGATTATCAAGCATGAATGGTTGGGCATCTTAGTTGTGAATACATACATAAGGTACATTTTCCTAATACATCTGTCCAAATAGTCAGATAAATATGTTAATTAAAGTTAATAACTATTCATATTTTGTACATGAATTTATATTACAACTATATAAAGGGAATATAGTGTGAAGCATGATTTGGATTCATTAATCCCTGTATCATTTCTTTGCCATAATTTAGTTTGAATGAAGAAGAAATTAACTAGAAAAAAGGTGAGTTACACAAAAAATTTAATAAAAAATAATTAAAAGACCGACTCTTTTTTATTCCTACATTAGAAGGATAAACCTCTATGATCTAATCGCATAAAATATATTTTTAATATTTTCATTACATAATTGTTTTTGTTTTTTAAGAAGGCACTGGAAGCTGATAGCAATCAATATAAACACCCCAAATATTTATTTTTTAGATTCAATGCATGGATATACAACCAACCAACCAAAAATAATGTTTATTTTGGATATGTAATACACTAAAATCAACATTTTATAGATAAAATTCGAATTATATGTTCAGTCTGTGTTTTAACAAGAATTTTTTTATGATAGGGCTATCGCTCAATATAGGCTAGATCATGGAATGAATTTAGTGTCTAAAAAGATAAAGCCTATGGATGACTAAAAATAGAAACAAATTTAGGTATATATATAAATATTTAAATATCAAAACATTTCAAAAGAATTTACTTATTTTGGTCAATATTTTTGTAGTGTCTAAAAAAAGATAATGAAATTGATTGTGGATATTATGTTTGAACATTTATGAGAGAAATCATAAAGCATGAAAATACCATAATCCCCCAACAAGCAATTTCTAAAGGTGATCACAATTTCATTAAATATATTTCATAATAATTTTTTTGCCTATATTTCCTCAGTACGATCAAGATTTTTGACAACAAAGTTACTCAAAATAAGAAATACATTTATTTAGAGTTGAGTGGACATCATACTTTTTGACAGAATGTATACCGACAAAAAATTAATGTGATTACCTACTATGTTTTTGATCTAGTATAATTTATGACCTTCAAAAGATATTTGGGGTGAGAATAATTAGTTTTAAAATTCTTATATATTATTTTTGATCTCTTTCTCAAGGAGTAGAATAATGGAGGAAATCAATTTGTTTAGAACAAATAACCTAAAAAAAATAAAATTTTTGGGAAATTGTGGATGCATAGGTGGAGGTGGAGGTAGAGGCAAAGTCAAAGGTAGAGGTAGAGGTGAAATTGAAGGTTGAGTCGAAGTCCAAGACTATTGTGAAGGGGGAGGTGTAGAGACCCTAAGCTTAACGTACATGGACATTACATTACGTTTTCGGAATACTTAATACATAACAAAAACAGACACACAAGGACCGTAATAGTTTAGTGTCTTTGGAAACTTGGAATATAAACATCTAATCCTGTTGAAAGATTTTCAACATCTCTCATATCGATCTTCCCCTTTTGTTTTCCTACCTAAAACCTTTCTTTATATCCTAGGGAAAATAAAACATATAAATGGTGAGCTAAAATGCTCAGTAAGGGTAAGCATGGATAAAATAAAACAAATCATATACATTTGAGCTTAAAATCATGAACATAATGTTTAAACATCAAAAGCTTGAGAAATGACATAAAACATGGAAGTACGTAAGGCATAGATCATAAAGAAACATTAATAATGATAAAATAGAATGGGAATATAACATGTAATTGTGGCAACTATTAAGCACATGATATGATTTCCATAGTAGCCAAGGCATTGCTGTCAAGACCATCTTAGTGGACAAAGTCCCTTTCTGAATCGAGTTCACTCCTCGTTCCAGTCCTGTATTACTGAACCGGTTTAACTTTCCGTTCCAGCCATGTACATCTCATGAGATATAAATCTTTACCCAATGAATTGGAGGTATATCCCACACATCTCATAATGAAATCATTATTACTTGTGCCACAAAATAAACATACACCATTCATAAAAACCCAATAAATAAAGTGGGTTTCATAAACATCATCCCATCATCACATAATCCATATAAAATAAATGGATATCATTTCATAAAAAGAGAAGTGAAACCATGTAAATCAAAGAGGCATTATACTTTAAATATAAAAATATGAAATAATATCATCTTAGATGAAAAATGGTTTTGATAAAACACTTGAAATGAATTCTTGAGGAAAATTTCCTTTTTTCTTCAAAATCATTTTCTTTTCACAAAATGTCATGCAATTTTAATAGAAAAGGATTTTGTAGAAAATAGTCATGAAATATTTTGGGGGAAGCTTCATGAAAACAAGTCTTTATAAAACCTTAAAAATCCTTTCATGCCATATATGTTAAAAAAACATTCTTCTCGTACATTTGCTGGAAAAGTCAAAAAGTACCTCGTAAAAAAAGATTCCATACATACCATGTTGTAAAAGTCAAAAATGGGTAAAAAGGACATTAAACATACATGAAACCATTTTTAGTAAAACACATACATGGATAATAACAATAACCCCAGTAAATACTTACAAATAAACAATCTCAGATAAGAATGATATTGGAATATTTATCCCTTACCTTAGGTACGATTTGCTTCGTAAGTGTCTGAAACTCCTGTATAATGATTTAAATAATTTCATTGAGTTATTCCATAATCATACTAATTGTTATGATATCATATATGGTTCACTTATGACCTTATATTACCCGTTCTTTTGTAAATTCCATGTTAAAGAGCGTTTTGGGTAAAATCGTTTCATTTGTCCTCCGTGTTTTGACTTGTAATTATTCATATGATTAATTAGATCATGATTAATTAATTACAAAATATAAAACATGATTTATATATAATATATATTCAGAATATACATATATATAATAGATCAGTAAATGGAAAGAAATACACCGTTCATGGAGATGGTAGGCCGTACGTACGCATGAACGCTGTTTTCGTTTCCTTATTGAGTTGAATGGAATTAAGTAGACGACATACATATATATACACATAAATCCAGTATCATTATTATGTCATATATTTCATGATTACTTATTATATATACTTTATAATCATTCATGAATGGTTAATGTAGAGAATGAATCTCATCGCGTCGTGGAGACGGTAGTCCGTACGTACGCACGAGCGATGATATCATTCCCATGATCGTGGAATTTTATTGGAGGGTATTTATACTATTACAGAATCAATATCACTTTAAAATAATCATATATAGTTATTATTTACACCATTATACCCTTCCAAGTAAGGTGGTGGTGGAAAATAGATTACACCACGGCGTGGAGACTGTATTCCGTACGTACGCACGCGCGGTGATTTCGTTTTCCGTAGGATGGATAGATGATGAAATAGGGTTGTTTAATACTTATAATAACATATCAGTATATGAGTGATAATTATGTTATTACTTCATAATGAAACAACCTAAAAAGAAGAAGTGGAAGAAGAAATAAAGTTGAAAGAATCGGTAACGGACATTACCTCTTCTTTGAAGCGCCTCTTTGAGTCCTCCTCTTAGGGCACTAAAATTGGTCTTTGAAAAAGAACAGGACCTCTAGGATGTTTCTAGGGAATTGGAGAAGATAATTTGGCAGGGTTTGGCCGAGCTTGAAGGCTCAAAGTTGTGTTTGGAAGAGAGGGAGGAGGTGCCCTTTTATAAGGGAGGAGAGGGGCACCTTTGGAATTCTTAAATATATTAATTTATAATAAATCTAACCCCACTAAAAAACCTCCAACAATGACTCATATTCGAAGATTATATGAGATAGGGTTTTAATCTCATCAACTAATCAAATTTAGACATGTTTGGATCTTATTTTAAACCTTATCATTTTGATTTATCCTTATTTAATCTATTTAAGTTTATTTGTGGTAATACAATTCTAAATTTTAAATTATAACAAATAATTACTTATTTGTTGTGAATTTTCCATAATTGTTTACTTTATAACATTATAGACCATATAAAGTTAAATTTATAATTTTTAAATATATTTGTTATTTTTAAACAATTTTATAACATGTTATTTTTATAAAATAACAATAGTGTCAATTTTGACACTATTCATTTATTTGAATTTAAATAAAATATATACAGAAGATATTTTCGAAATAAAAGATTTAATAGATTCATAAAAGGTCATATGTATCTATAAAATTAGTGGATCACATTAAATAGTTCATATAATATTTATTTTATTATTTTTAAAACCATTTATTTGGTTTATCTCTTACTAAAATAATTACTACAACATTTTTGTATAATTATTTAATATACTGATTTGTTCCATAAAAATTAAAAATAAAATACTATGATTAAGATAAATCTAGTAACTTTCACAATAATACTTTTAGTCGAATTTATCATCTAAAAATCACAATATTTAAATTGTTATATTTATTAAATTATGAAGGTGACAACTTTGGCATCATTTAAAATAAAATAATATAATTGTAATAATCACTTTTATAAGGATCCAAACGGTTATATATTAGTTCATTGGATGATTAAGGTGTATATATACACTACCAATAAGTTTTGGAAAGCTTTTTGGGATTTTAATGGGTATTATTATTTCAATAAAAACTATATTACTTATTTTCCACTTAATAAATAATTTCTGTATCATTAATGTATCACCATTAATGAAAATTTTTTAATCCATAAAAATTCTAAATAAATTATCATGATGTAGATAAATTTATTATATTTCTAGAGACTATTCATGTTCTAAGTTTTATGATGTTTATCACTAAATTAAAATTATTATACTTATAATATTTAAGAGAGTGACATGTTGTCACTTTCTTTTGTTTTAATAATAATTAAATTATTTTCATGGTCAAAAGTCCATAAAATGAATCTAATCCGACCCTTAGTTGATATGGGTTTATTTTTAGCCATCCAATATAATTTTGGCATGTTTTAGGGTAATTTTATAATATTATATTTTCCCTTAATTACCTGATTTACCTTTAACTATAGTAAATAAAATTTACCGTAGTTACTATTCATAATTACCCAAAATAAAAAGTAGCCTATTAACATAATTTGAACCCACTGATTCCAAATATGGAATCCATTTTTTATAATTCAATACATAGAAGTTTTAGAAATTAAATTAAAATTAATCCCGTTGTCAAATGAAAACAGGTTTTTGTTTAAAACATTGTAAAAGATTGAATTGGTTTAACCTACGAATACAATGTAAAATCAATGATAATGACATAAATTATATTAAATGGTAAAAATATATTCTATTTAAACTTTAAAACCATTAAATATTATAATTTATCCATATAAATTATTACGATGAAAAAAGTTGTTTTTCATTAAAATATAGTGTGTTTTTACTATTCATCAAAATATGAAAGTTACCAGAATAATACGAAAAATTTATCCAAAGTAAAGTTTTATTTCATGATTCCAAAGAAGAATTTTATATTTTCAAATTGAACTTATAAACATGTCAAAAACTAGATTTAATGTGGGTGCTCCATCAAAAGGCTGTAAAACTGCATTTTTTGAAAAATACTTATTTTACCCGAAAAATTTATTTTGTTCTTATACCATGTTCTAGAAAATGTGTAAGATGAATAATAATGTTATAAAATTAAAAATTTTGTTAATACTATTCATAATGGCTAGTTCATAATAATATTATAATAATATATCGTTGTTTAGTAAAACCCGGTATTGCGTACAACACACGCTATCGAGGAAGGTCGCGATTGCGCGTAATGCAAGCCAAGTCAGGGTTGCGTGTTGTGAAAGAATCCTTCATTGTTTTGTATAACAGAATCCAACCATATTTCACTTATACATTGAATATATATATATATACACAATGTTGGGTAGAATAACTATTATCAAAATTGTGTGTAACACGATCCAAGAACAGTGTTGCATATACTGCAAGCTAATACGGTGTTGCGTATAGCGCAAGGTAATCTTGGTGTAGCATAAAACAGAAGACATTAATGAAATTAAAAGAATATTTTTCATAAAATCTTGGGGTGTTACATTCTACCCCCCTTAAAATGAATTTCGCCCTCGAAATTCGTCGGGGTTATAAATGGTTTACTACACGAAAGTTTGTTTAAAAGAAACCCACATCGTAAAAAGGAATACCAAAACATGGCTTTAAAAACAAAAGTATGAAATGTAACGGCTACCAAAATTAACTCATCACTGGGTTTCCACGTAGGAGAACATAGGTGAAAATATGGATATGGAAGAAAAATCTAACCATCAAGTTCTGATGGAGAGTGGTAGAGAACATGGCTATAAAAAAGCCAACAATCACAAAGCTATTGATTTGTGATGATCTAAGGTACTATCTGATTCATCGGATATAAGGGAACTAGGACAAAATTTTTGGTTTTCAAGATCATTTCCCTAAAGTTGATGAATTAAAAGAAATACTTGCATGATTTTGGTACAATCTCACTGTTGTTCGTGACTTGAACAATTTCCACTTCATCCATTAAAGAAATGAAGTTTAATTTGTTATTAGTGATGTGTTAGCAGATCATGTGATAGAATGATGGGTCATTCCATCTCTTTCAAACAAAAGGGTAGCAAAAGTTATAAGTCCATCTTATGGTTATATTAATCATAAATGGTTCCAAAAAGGAACTTATACTTCATATATCATACCACTTAATAAAATAAAACTAGTTTCCACTAACCGGTGACTTCCTATAGGCCAGTGGTAGGAAATAAAGGCCAGTCACACTTCAGTTGTGGGTTCGATTCCCACAGCCTTGTCTGACGTGATGGGCTGTCGCCCGTCCTGCAGGTTGTCCTTTTTCTAAAACTACATTACTATATCATCCCATTAATAATATCGAAAAAGTTTCTATCCTTAAAAAATACTAACTTATGTCCAACATAATCCATTCCAATCTTTAGGCTTATCCATAATATTGCAGTCCATTGTCATATTATAGTGAAAACTATTACCAGAGATTTCATATAAGAATCATGTTAATACCATCGTTGATCCCCATATATCATAAGATATGTCTTTTTGGTCACATAACAAACGTTCGAAGGCCTTAATCATGTATTCTCTTGAAAAATGAATACCCATTGAACCTTATTGAAAACATGAATACAGTTAAAAGTTAACAATTTCCACATACCAAAATCCTCAAAATTCTATATACTCAAACCATGATATCACTTAGTCCTTATATCAATCATGATCTCATGAATACAATAAAACATCTCATTATCTTCTTATCCCTTCATTATGCGCATATCATCTACTTTCCAAAATATTTGAATCACTTTTCATGGTTACCGGTACCATAAAATTATTGAAAACCACAATAGACTAATACAAAAATATTCTAATAAACCATAAAAGTACCTCAACAACATTATTCTTGAATACCAATACATCAAAACTTCAATCAATCCTCTTCAATGATTTTCCTAGAATAATTCCTTCCTTGATTTAGAAGTAACTTTTTAGGTCAGGGCATTGAGTTGGGTAATGCCCATGTTCTCCACAAATAATACATTGAACTCCATAACAGTCTGTCACTCTATAACCCTTTTCTCCACACAGATAACATTTGTCCCTCCATTTGAGGTATTCCTCAAGGTTCTTCTTATTTTCTTTAGAAATCTCAACCTTCCTTTCTTTATGCTCCTCCACATGCGAACATGCATAAAAGTCTATCTTCCTCTTATTTGATGAATTAGGAATACCAATATATTTCACCCTGTTAATCATATATCGCGATGACTGATTTGGCATAATCACAATATATTTATCTCTAGGCATTACAAAATTTTGTTGCTCATAGTCACCAATTTGTCCATTGGATTCAATGTTAACCGAATTCCTTCTGGTTCCCTCCATTGACTAAAACACAAAAAGAATTCTGTGAGAGGCAAAAATAATACAAGGAAAATAACTTAATCAAGGGGGAGTACCGTCAATATCTAACATCTTAGGTTAAATTCTAATATCGTTACCATATTTATAGGACTATAACCTATACTTATACTTAACCTCAGGGGCATCCCTAGATATACCTTAGAAATATCTCTAGGGATCTCACTATAGTTTTCGGATCCTAGTTTCCAAAGGTTGACTAAACCTTTCCTATGATACCAACTGTAGAGACCCTAAGCTTAACGTACATATACATTACATTACGTTTGTGGACTACTTAATACATAACAAAAATAGACACACAAGGACCGTAATAGTTTAGTGTCTTTGGAAACTTGGAATATAAACATCTAATCCTACTGAAAGATCTTCAACATCTCTCATATAAATCTTCCCCTTTTGTTTTCCTACCTAAAACCTCTCTTTATATCCTGGGGAAAAGAAAACATATAAAGGGTGAGCTCAAATGCTCAGTAAGGGTAAGCATGGATAAAATAAAACAAATCATATACATTTGAGCGTAAAATCATGAACATAATGTTTAAACATCAAAAGCTTGAGAAATGACATAAAACATGGAAGTACATAAGGCATAGATCATAACGAAACATTAAGAATGATAAAATAGCATGGGAATAAAACATGTAATTGTGGAAACCAATAAGCACATGATATGATTTCCATAGTAGCCAAGACATTGCTTCCAAGACCATCTTAGTGGACAAAGTCCCTTTCTGAATCGAGTTCACTCCTCGTTCCAGTCCTGTATTACTGAACCGGTTTAACTTTCCGTTCCAGCCATGTCTATATCATGAGATATAAATCTTTACCCAATGCATTGGAGGGAGATATAGGTCCCACCCATATCATAATGAAATCATTCTTACTTGTGCCACAAAATAAACATACATCATTCATAAAAACCCAATAAATAAAATGGGTTTCATAAACATCATCCCATCATCAAATAATCCATATAAAAGAAATGGATATCATTTCATAATAATAGAAGTGAAAACATTTAAATCATAGAGACATTATACTTGAAATATACACATATGAAATAATTTCATCTTAGATGAAAAATGGTTTTGATAAAACACTTGAAATGAATTCTTGAGGAAAATATCCTTTTTTCTTCAAAATCATTTTCTTTTCACAAAATTTCATGCAATTATAATAGAAAAGGATTTTGTTGAAAATAGTCATGAAATATTTTGGAGGAAGCTTCATGAAAACAAGGCTTTATAAAACCGTAAAAATCCTTTCATGCCGTATATGTTAAAAAAACATTCTTCTCGTACTTTTGCCGGAAAAGTCAAAAAGTACCTCGTATAAAAAAGATTCCATACATACCATGTTGTAAAAGTAAAAAATGGGTAATAAGGACATTAAAAATACATGAAACCATTTTTAGTAAAACACATACATGGATAATAACAATAACCCCAATAAATACTTACGAATAAACAATCTCGGATAAGAATGAGATTAGAATATTTATCCCTTACCTTAGGTCCGATTTGCTTCATAAGTGTCCAAAACTCCTGTATAATGATTTAAATAATGTCATTTACTTATTAAATAATCATAATCATTGTTATGATATCATATATGGTTCACTTATGACTTTATATTACCCGTTCTTTTGTAAATTCCATTTTAAAGAGCGTTTTGGGTAAAATCGTTTCATTTGTCGTCCGTGTTTGACTTGTAATTATTCATATGATTAATTAAATCATGATTAATTAATTCCAGAATATAAAACATGATTTATATATAATATATATTCAGAATATACATATATATAATAGATCAGTAAATGGAAAGAAATACACCGTTCATGGAGACGGTAGGCCGTACGTACGTATGAACGCTGTTTTTGTTTTCTTATTGAGTTGAATGGAATTAAGTAGATGACATACATATATATACACATAAATCCAGTATCATTATTATGTCATATATTTCATGATTACTTATTATATATACTTTATAATCATTCATGAATGGTTAATGTAGAGAATGAATCTCATCGCGTCGTGGAGACGGTAGTCCGTACGTACGCATGAGCGATGATATCATTCCCATGATCATGGAATTTTATTAGAGGGTATTTATAATATTACATAATCAATATCACTTTAAAATAATCATATATAGTTATTATTTACACCATTATACCCATCCATGTAAGGTGGTGGTGGAAAATAGAGTACCCCACGGCGTGGAGACGGTATTCCGTACGTACGCACGCGCGATGATTTCATTTTCTATAGGATGGATAGATGGTGAAATAGGGTTGTTTAATACTTATAATAACATATCAGTATATGAGTGATAATTATGTTATTACTTCATAATCAAAAAACCTAAAAAGAAGAAGTGGAAGAAGAAATAAAGTTGAAAGAATTGGTAATGGGCATTACCTCTTCTTTGAAGCGCCTCTTTGAGTCCTCCTCTTAGGGCACTAAAATTGGTCTTTTAAGAATACCAAAACCTCTAGGATGTTTCTAGGGAAGTGGAGAAGAGAATTTGGTAGGGGTTGGCCGAGATTTAAGGCTCAAATTTGTGTGTGGAAGAGAGGGAGGAGGTGCCCTTTTATAAGGGAGGAGAGGGGCACCTTTGGAATTCTTAAAAATATTAATTTATAATAAATCTAACCCCACTTAAAAACCACAAAAAATGACTCATATTAGAAGATTAGATGATATAGGGTTGTAATATCATCATCCAATCAAATTTAGACATGTTTGGATCTTATTGTAAACCTTATAATTTTGATTTATCCTTATTTAATCTATTTAAGTTTATTTGTGGTAATAAAATTCTATATTTTAAATTATAACAAATAATTACTTATTTGTTGTGAATTTTCCATAATTGTTTACTTTATAACATTATAGATCATATAAACTTAAATTTATAATTTTTAAATATTTTTGTGATTTTTAAAAATTTTTATAATATGTTATTTTTATAAAATAACAATAGTGTCAATTTTGACACTATTCATTTATTTGAATTTAAATAAAATATATACAGAAGATATGTTCTAAATAAAAGCTTTAATAGATTCATAAAAGGTCAAATGTATCTATAAAATTAGTGGCTAACATTAAATAGTTCATATAATATTTATTTTATTATATTTAATACCATTTATTTGGTTTATCTCTTAATAAAATAATTACTACAACATTTTTGTATAATTATTTAATATACTTATTTGTTGCATAAAAATTAAAAATAAAATCCTATGATTAAGATAAATCTTTTACCTTTCACAATAATACTTTTACTTGAATTTATCATCTTAAAATCACAATATTTAAATTGTTATATTTATTAAATTATGAAGGTGACAACTTTGGAATCATTTAAAATAAACTAATATAAGTATCATAATCACTTTTATAAGGATCCAAACGGTTATATATTAGGTCATTGATTGATTAAGGTGTATATATACACTAAAAATAAGTTTTTTTCAGGTTTTTGGGCCTTTTAATATGTATTATGATTTCAATAAAAACTATATTACTTATTTTCCACTTAATAAATAATTTATGTATCATTAATGTATCATCATTAATGAAAATTATTTAATCCCTAAAAATTCTAAAACAATTATCATGATGTAGATAAATTTATTAGCTTTCTGGAGACTATTCAGGTTCGAAGTTTTATGATGTTTATAAGTAAATTAAAAGTATTATACTTATAATATTTAAGAGAGTGACATGTTGTCACTTTCTTTGGTTTTAATAATAATTAAATTATTTTCATGGTCAAAAGTCCATAAAATGAATCTAATCCGACACTTAGTTGATATGGGTTTACCTTTAGCCATAAAATAGAATTTTGGCATGTGTTATGGTAGTTTTATAATATTATATTTTCCCTTAATTACCCGATTTACCTTTAACTATGGTAAATAAAATTTATCGTAGTTACTATTCATAATTCACCAAAATAAAAAGTAGCCTATTAACATAATTTGGACCCACTGATTCCAAATATGAAATAAATTTTTTCAAATTCAATACATATAAGTTTCAGAAATTAAATTAAAATTAATCACGTTGTCGAATGAAAACAGGTTTTTGTTTAAAACATTGCAAAAGATTGAATTGATTTAATCTACGAATTCAATGTAAAATCAATGATAGTGACATACATTATATTAAATGGTAAAAATATATTCTATTTATAATTTAAAACAGTTAAATATTATAATTTAACCATATAAATTATTATGATGAAAAAAGTTGTTTTTCATTAAAATATAGTGTGTTTTTACTATTCATCAAAATATGAAAGTTACCAGAATAATACGAAAAATTTATCCAAAGTAATTTTTTCTTTCTTTATTCCAAATAAGAATTTTATTTTGTCAAATTGAACTTATAAACATGTCAAAAACTATATTTAATGTGGGTGTGCCATCAAAAGGCGGCAAAACTGCATTTTTTGAAAAATACTTATTTTACCTGAAAAATTTATTTTGTTCTTATACCATGTTCTAGAAAATGTGTAAGATGAATAATAATGTTATAAAATTCAAAATTTAGTTAATACTATTCATAATGGCTAGTTCATAATAATATTATAATAATATATCGTTGTTTAGTAAAACCCGGTATTGCGTACAACACACGCTATCGAGGAAGGTCGCGATTGCGTGTAATGCAAGCCAAGTCAGGGTTGCGTGTTGTGAAAGAATCCTTAATTGTTTCATATAATAGAATCCAACCATATTTCATTTATACATTGAATATATATATATACACACAATGTTTCGTAGAATAACTATTATCAAAATTGTGTGTAACACGATCCAAGCACAGTGTTGCATATACTGCAAGCTAATACGGTGTTGCGTAGAGCTCAAGGTAATCTTGGTGTAACATACAACACAAGACATTAATGAAATTAAAAGAATATTTTTCATAAAATCTCGGGGTGTTATAGGAGGCATAAGCGAAGACCGAGGTGGAGACCGAGGCAGAGTAGGATAAGAATTACAAGATTTCAAACAATAAAATTGTTGGGAAATGAAGTAGAATAAGTATCCTACCATTATTTTTTTGATTTTTTTTTAAATTTCACATAATAATTTTCACTTAATATTAGATCCATTGTGTGTGTTTCTAGTTTAAAATGAAATTTTAGGAAAAAACACATGCGGAATACTTAAAACTGATGAAACACATTATGATTGTCTTAATACCTTAGTAAAATGATTCTTGAGACATTTGAAACATGTAGGAATTAGACTCACCTCAATATGATGCAAGGTGTGACCAGTATGACTCAAAGTGCATCTTTTTATTCTAAATTGAAATTAATTTTAGTGAAAAAATAAGTGACAAACTAAAAACTAAGAAAAATCATTCTAATTGTTTTTTTAATTTAGGAAAATGATTCATACATAATTTGGGATGTTTAGGGATCAACCACACCTCAATCTAACACACGGTGTGACCGGTATGACTCCAAGTGCATCTTTTATTCAATATTGACATTAATTTTAGTGAAAAAAACAACCGACATACTCAAAACTGAGAAAAATCATTTGGATTGTTTTAGTACTTTAAGAAAATGATACATACATAATTGTTTATGTGTAGGGATTATACACACATCAATCCAACCCACGGTGTGACTGATATGACTACAAGTGTCTGTTATCAGTTTAAAATTGACATTTTAATACAAACAAGTGTGACTCATTGAAAACCGATCAAACATTATTGTATTGCATTGATAATTTGGGAAAATGATTCATAATTAATTTGTGACATGTATGAATCAGTCTCATGTCAAACCCATAAATGATGCCACATGTATGACTCAAAGTTTGTGTTTCCAATTTAAAATGACATTTTAGTAAAAAATTCACGTGGCATACTCAAAACTGAGAAAACACATTAATATTGTTTTATTACATTATAAAAAATATCAATGAGTCATTTGGGACATGTAGGGATCACCCAAACCTTAATCTGATGCACTTTGTGACTTTTATGACTCAAAGTGCATCTTTTTATTCAAAATTGACATTAATTTTATTGAAAAAGACAACCAACATATTGAAAATTAATAAAAAACATTTTGTTTTTTTTAATTTAGAAAAATGATCCTTACATTATATTTGATGTGTATAAATCAAAATAACCTCAATATGATGCACAGTGTTATTAGTATAACTCCAAGTGTGCCTTTTTATTCACAATTTACATTAATTTTAGTAAAAAAACAACCGACATACTCAAAATTGATAAAATACATTTGGATTATTTTGGTAATTTATGAAAATCATCCATACATAATTTTTGATGTGTATAGATCATAATAACCTCAATATGATGCATGGTGGGACCGGTATTACTCCAAATTTCCATTATGAGGTTAAAATTGACATTTTCGTATAAAAACGTGTCACTCACTAAAAACCAAGAAAACATGCTCAGATTGTCTTGATAATTTTTTAAAATGATTAATAATTCATTTGTGTTGTTTATAAATTAGTCTCATTTCAAAATAACACATGATTCCACCATTATGTCTCAAAGTGTGTGTTTTCAGTTTAAAATGACATTTTAGTAAAAAACACACAAGGCGTACTCGAAATCAAGAAAATGAATTCATATTGTTTTTGTACTTTTGGAAAATGACCCATGAGTCATTTGAGATGTGTTTCGATCATCTGTGCCTCAATATAATTCACGGTGTGACTGGTATGACTCAAAGTGTGTCTTTTTATTCAAAATTGACATTAATTTTATTGAAAATACAACTAACATACTCAAAACCAATAAAATGCAATAGGATTGTTTTGGTTCTTTATGAAAACAATCCATACACAATTTTTTATGTGTAGGGATTATCCACTTGTTAATTTGACTCATGGTGTGACCGATATGACTCCAAGTGTGCCTTTTTATTCAAAATTTACATTATTGTTTTGTAAAGAAACAACAACTAACATACTCAAAACTGAGAAAACGTTTTCATATTGTTTTATTTACTTTAGAGAAATGACCTATACATCATTTTTGATGTGTATGGATCATCTTCATCTCAATCCAATGCACCATGTGACCGGTATGACTCCAAGTGTCTGTTATGAGTTTAAAATTGACGTTTTAAAACAAAAAGTGTCACTCTATGAAAACTGAGAAAACTTGATTTTATTGTCTTTATAATTTGGTAAAATGATTCATAATTCATTTTTTATGTATATGAACCAGTCTCATGTTAAAACCACACACGATGGCACCTTTGTGGCTCAAAGTGCGTGTTTCTAGTTTAAAATGACATTTTAGTAAAAAACACATGTGGCGTACACAAAACGTAGAAGACACATTTAGATTGTTTTGGTACTTTAGTACAATGATCCATGAGTCATTTGAGATGTGTATGATTATAAGTGTGTATTTTTATTCAAAATTGACATTAATTTAAGTGAAAAAACAACCTATATACTAGAAACCAAGAAAACACATTCATATTCTTTGGTACTTTATAAAAATGGTCTGTAATTCGTTTTTGATGTGTATGGATTAACCTCACCTCAATCCAACACACAGTGTGACTGGTATGACTCCAAGTGTGCCTTTTTATTCAAAATTTACATTAATTTTATTAAAAAACTACTAATAAACTCAAAAATGAGAAAACAAATTTGGATTATTTTTTTACTTTAGGAAAATGATCCATACATCATTTTTTATGTGTAGGTATCATCCACACCTCAATATGATGCACGGTGTGACCGGTAAGACTCCAAGTGTCTATTATCAGTTTAAAATTGACATTTCAATACAAAAAATTGTCACTCCCTAAAAAAAGAGAAAACCCGCTCGGATTTTGTTGATAATTTGGGACAATAATTCATAATTCATTTGTGATGTGTATGAATTGGTCTCTTGTAAAACCCACAAATGAATCCACCTATATCACTCAAAGTGTGCTTTTCTAGATTAAAGTGACATTTTAGTAAAAAAGACACATATAATACTCAAAACTAATAAAAAACATTAATATTCTTTTGGTACTTTAGGAAAATGATCCATGAGTCATTTGGGATGTGTAGGGATCATCCGTTCCTCAATCCGACACATGGTGTGACCAGTATGACTCAAAATGCATTTTTTTATTCAAAGTTTATATTAGTTTTAGTAAAAAAACTAACATACTAAAAACTAAGAAAACACATTTTTATTGTTTTATTACTTTAGGAAAATGATCCAAAAGTCATTTTTGATGTGTATGGATCATCTGAAACTCAATCTGATGCACGATGTGACCGTTATGACTCCAAGTGTTCCTTTTCATTCATAATTTACAATAAATTTAGTAAAAAAACATCTGAAATACTTTATAATAGTATTTTATTTTTCTTTTATTTGTTTTATAAATCTTATTCCATTTAAATTCAATATTTTTATCTTATTTTGGTAATTTATGTTGCTGTTTCCGACGATTTAATGTGTTTTTGCAGCACACTGCACCTATTTATGGTGATGTAGTGTGCTACAACATCACACTGCAGTTTTAACCTTTATCAGTTCTACTAAATTCACTGATAAATGTATGATTTATCAATTGTTTTAAAGGAACTTATAAAGATACCATTTATCATCACTTATACAGGTTCTGATAAAGTCTATCTTTATTAGCACTTTTAAATGAACTGATAAATCATTATTTTATCAACACAAATAAAAGAATTGATAAAAGTAGGATTTATCAATGCTTTTATTTACACTAATAAAGCTACTCTTTATCAGTACTTTTATATGTGCTGATAAAGATACCCTTTATCATCACTTTTTTAGCGTTTATAAAAGACATGTACTTTTAACCACACTAATGTAGTCAGTGCTTTTTTAGCATTGATAAAGGGTGAATCAAGCATTGTAAAAGGTTAGTTTTGTAGTAGTGTCAATTTATACTTTTGGATTTACCATTTTAATTTACTAATATCCAAACCAATTACCATCATTATAACCCAATCAATTATATAATATCACTTCATTTTTCATAAAATTTTTATCATTTTCCGAAGGAAACCTTTTAATTACACCACATTAAATATTATTTGACAACTTAAACTCTATTATATATGTTTTTTGATTCCCAACCCATTTCTCTAATACCATTCATTACATGATTAAACACTTTATAAAATCATGATTACCATTAATATAGGTTTTATCCAAAGTTTAAAAATATTTAAAATTATCGATGGTTGTGAAATTTCATTTCACACCCATAAATTAAAACCATGTTTCCTCTTAAACCATTTAAAACATCATTTAGGCATTTAATGACATTGATTCAATTCAAGGTTATTTACCCCACTAAGAATTACACTTGAAATTAAAATTATTTAAAGTCAAAGTTATGTTAAATAGGACATTTAACTAAGGAAAACCCAACATAAAAAATTTCATTTAAAATTATTCAAAGCTTAGGTAACCTAGCATGAACACACCATTCATTAATTTGGAAATAAGGAAATACTATGGGTTAAATTAAAGGGACCACCTACCTTAACCTTATAGAGATCCAATTTTCTAATATCAGCCTTTAGTTCAAGATAAAATGGATGATATAGAGAAACTAGACAAAAACGTTGAAAATTGGGTGTAGTACTTACAAACTGTTTGAGACACTTAACACTAAAAGAAATAGGGGAAAGATGGAAGAGGATTCTTAGAGTCACCTAAATAATTCCAAAACATATGATGAAAATAAAAACACCCAATAATTAGAGAAGATCCTCTATAGAAAAACAGATGAAGAGAAGGGATCCTATGCTGCTAGAAACTAGCCAAAAACTTTTCAAATTTACGTTATGAAGAAACGGGGTGAAGGAGTGAAATCACCCTTATTACACCTTTAAAAAAGGGATCCAGAACTCATTAGATAGACAATGTACCACCATTTGGTTTGTGTTGGTCTCACCAAATTTCACTTCTATAAGAAGTGTTTCCAACTTGTAGGTAGACCTATACCGGCTAGCTAGTGGGACTGTAGTAGCATGCTACAGTCTCAAATCCTTCCATAGGTCCCTATTTTTCTATCATTGCCTCTATAAAAACCAATTATATGTCTAAAAACATTGGTTTGAGGTAATAAAACTCTATGAATTCTATTAAAAGTATCGGTTCAAAATCAGAGTCATCCACTATTTCAAAAGTCCGAAGTCCTCTTGAATTCTAAACATTCATACGGACACAAGGCATTACAAACTCCCAACTACAACACTTATCATCTTTGAGAAGTTATTTTGGAAATTAATATTAATCTCCTGATATATATTAGTCAAAAAAATTAAATCCAAATGGCCTCATTACATTTTTGAATGCTCGAAACATATCCAAGGCACAACCACCAATTTAAGGTTCCAAGACCATAATCACCCATGCCAACGCCCATCCAAAAACCAAAACACTGAGTGATCACCACTATAAGATTCAGATTAAAACCAATAATTTCCAAATATTTGGTGCCTCCTCCATCTAAATAACTTATTGAAACACTTCCCCCCTCAATTTCCAACTTCATTCTAGACATGGTTTCCAACACGTTGCACCTATATTTACATTAAAACACTGGTTAAACATCAAAACTGATCCTCATATTTGAATTTAAAAGGTTTATTGGATTCCTTTACGTCATCCATACACAAGTTAGGAATATAATAATTTTTTTTGAAAAGATGAATTGATTCCAAAAACACATCCATCATCTCCAAAATGACAAGTTAGATGTGGTTTGAAACTTACCGTATACAATTCCATAAGAAAATGAAAGTTGAACCATCCTTGATTGACTCATCTCAAAACACTCAGATCCAATTGCTGAAGCATCACCAATTTTCCAAATCACAATTCACTCACACCTAGAGGCATCCAATGATCACTTGAACACTCTCACTAGATTCCATACCCAACTCTTATTGTTGTTTTATGGTTATATCCTCAGTTTACTCAAGTCGTCATTGTGTCCTGCTATACACATTGACGGACCTTTGACCCAAGAATGCTCAGATCACTTTAACTCTTACTAGATCCCAAAGACAATTCTTGGATTCAATTTACTATCACATCTATTTTTTACTTGAAATTACACAATCAACCTAGACACAAATCAAATTCATTGTGCACCGACATCCATTTTCCATCATGACATCTCCACGGTCAGTTTTGAACTCTCACAACCCTTCCAGCATAAGGGTCACACACCCATGAGCAATACATCACTACCCACCATATAAGTATAATTAATATAGAGTAACTCTTAACAAAAATATCCCATGTTATATTCATCACTTAAGTCAAAGATTAGTTAGGGTCATCTTTCTCTCACATGAGTGACAAAATGATAGTAAACTTCCACCCATTCTCAATACCTGAAAATGGAACCCATGACATTCTATGATCTCTAGTCCATAATAAGGTTTATGCCATCCAATAGTTGATAGTGCACTCCCAAATACCTGAATTCAATTATACATCTCCTAGAGCAAAACATACATGGTTCTATATTAGAAAAAATTTGTTCCACTCATCAGAGCCACACTCAATGCATCCATTGACCCATGAATCCTCTGTCTAGATCAACGCCAATCATCTATAAAACCATACTCCGATCCCTACCTAATGTCACCTCTAATTATAGGGATGTATCAAAACCCATTAAAAGGTTCCATTCCTCCATATTCATAATCATCTCATCACCTCTTGTTCACCTCACTTCAATAAAGTCTCATCAACTAAGACCGTCCATAACCCCAAAACTATCTTCCAAGAAGTTGTGAACTAACATTCATCATGGAACTACTGCACCCACACCACTAGAGATTCCACAAGACCTAAAATATTCTCAAAAAAATTTAGGTGATATATCTCAACAATTCAAGGTCAAACATTCCGCATTCACAACTAGCACACATCACCTAGTTCTCACCAAAAGGAAACAAGTGCTTACTCCAAATCAACCCGATCACACAAACCAAAAATAGTTATAAACCTCTAGAAAAAAACATTCCACCTTGATATTATCAATACCTAGGGTCTCACACTCCTATAATACCACTCACTAAACTTGACTCAAGATCTCATGAGTCATGTATTATCGATTCTAGGAATATGTGCTCATTCATGCATCTGACCATGGCCCTAGTCCATTAGTACCATCGAACCCAAGGAATCCTCAATTCTTTCATCAAAAAATATTGACATGTATCATGGTTCAAGTATAAAAACCCATCATCACATGAATTTTTCAAATATTATAAGAATCTACCCATGCTCGTCAACCCCTATACCACTAGCCTAGGTCATCATCCATTACCACATTGAAAAACTTCAGAATAGCAGTGTTAAGTATCTAAACAATACTAAACCTTATAAACTCGTCTGGAAACCAAAACACAAGCACCCAAGGTGCTTCTCTTTTGAAAATACTCAAGTCATAACTATTACTTTAACAAAAACTCATTATCACCCACCACATATGATTATACAAGCTAAAGCATCTACCCATGATTCACATTCCTAAAACACCCATAACAATGGGATAACCCCTCTCATAGTCACTTATGTTCACCAAACACATTTTCACATTAATATTTTGATTTGTATTCCAAAATACTCTAGGATCTCACCTAACCCCTTGGGTCAGGCCCCACACAAGCCACTCATCACAGATGGCACTCCATGTAACGACCCATTTATTTAAAGAATAATACATTTTAATATCTATTAATATTTATGAATAAGATATTATTTTTTACATTAAAGGGGACAATTTTCTGATAGTGTACTCAACATGCAACAATAATTTTATTTGAAATCTTGTGTTGTACACAACTTTTGAGTTATACCAAAAAATAATATAATATTATTATTATTTTCAATAGTAGTTAATGCCTAACCGTTGTGTTGGAGGGAATGTATAGCACTAACTAATAAATTATTATAAATTTTTTATAATTGTTTTTATATTTATCCAATAAATTTTAGTGGATTGAAATAATAATGAATCTAATTTTAAGCATGAAATACTCTAATATTTTTAAAAGGTCGTTTTACCGCCTTTTAAAGGAGAACCATTTTTGAATCTAGTTTTTGTCACTTTTATATGTTCTATTTGACAAAATAAACTTTTTATATAGAAATGGGACATCAAAATTTACTTTGGTTAATGTTTTGGTAATTTTTTGATTAAGTTCATTTTTTAATAAATAGTGAAAAATACTGCATTTTAGTTCAAAACTACCTTTTCATATAATTTATTTATAAAATTATATTTTAATATTAATTAGTTTTAAAGTATAATTGGATTATGTTTTTATATATTAATCCAATTTTGATCATTTTAAGAAATTTTACATTGAAATTTATCATAAACACATGTTAATCTTTTGGTAGTTTTTACTTCTTAAAAACACGTTTTTTTGGTTTTGACAATGGGAATTAATTTTAAATTAATTTATGAAAATTATGTGTTTTGAATTTTTAAAAATGGATTAAATATTTGGAATCATAAGTTCTAAATTTTTTAAATAAGTAACTTTTATTTTTGGATATTATGAATAGTAACTTCAGTAATTATTTTTATTTACCATGATTAAAGGTTTAATTTGGTAAATAAGGGTAAATAATAATATTATAATAATATTAAACTACCATAACACATGTAATAATCTTATTGGATGAGATATTAATGACCATGGTCATTGTTGGGTTGATTTTAGGACCCCATGGAGCCACTTGGGTGTGATAATGACATGTTATAAGAATTTATTTAAAGTGAAGAGAAATATAACATAAACATGTATCTTTTACTAAATTTTTTTATATGTGGTTATATAATTCATCTATTATAATATATATAGTCATTAGAAATAGAAAAAATATTTTATACATCATGTTATTTTATTAATAATTTTTATACATTAAATAAATAAATTTTATTATGACACAATGACGATGCAGTGATTAACTTTTTAATGAATGATTCAAATAAATGATATTATAAATATTAAAATAAATGAAATTTAGATATTTTTATGCCATCAAAGATTTTTTTTATAGATTATACTGAAATATCATATTTGGGTTAATGAATTTGGTTCAAAGGAATCAAGTTGTTATTACTTTAAAAAAAATCAATAACTTAATAGTGTCAAAATTGACACAAATGAGTTAAAAGAATACTATTTTATTAAACTATATAATAGTCTTAAAAATATAAGATTCATTAAATTGAATAATATAATGTTAAAAATTTCATTAATGGTTCTTTTGGCATTTTATAGTTACTATAGTTACCATATATTATGAAAATACAAGAAGACATGATAAGAGTCCATGATTTTAGCTAAGGGGTAAAGCTAAAAGATAATGTTAATTTTATGACCTCATCTTGTATAAAAACTTTTTTTGAGAGGATTTAGACCAGAAAATCATCTTATATTTTAAATAAATGGGTTGGGACCTTTTTAAACTGAAAATCGATTTATAATAAAATAATATTTCAAGAAATTCATAAAGTTCCCCTCCTCCCTCTTATAAAAGTCCACCACATATACCCACTTACTAATGCCTCTAAAGCCCCTTGGATCATCCAAATTCTTCTCAAATAATCTACCAACTTCCCTAAATTCTTTCTAGAATCCTTACTATGGTCAGAAGGCAATTCAAGAAAAGCCTTTTGGCTCAAGTCAAAAGAAGTTACCTGATTTAGAGGCAACATCTTCTCTCAAGTTACTTTTTTTTTATTTTCCTTCTCCACTCCCTATGATATTATTATTATATGATTACATAAAAAATATCCTCAATATACTAGGATGTTTTTATGATAATTATTTTAACTACACTTACACATAGCTCCATCTAATGGATACGAACATACTGCTTTTGTGTACGGAGAACTACTGCCTCACGGAACGATGATTATTCATTTTTATCCTACCACCTCTCCTAGTAGCCATTATTATGGAACTATATTTATATATGATATATATTACATTTATATTTTCTCTGTGATTCAGTATTCGTTTTACATTATACCTTTATGCTTTCGATAATGTGTAAATATGATAATTTCATTGGAGGAAGTGTGGACTACCTCCCCCTCAAAGTGACATGAATCATTGATGCCATACATGGAACCTATAAAATATGAAATTAATGAACTTATGTTACATATATAACAAAGATATTATAATTTAATTATAACATACCTATGTATCATTATGTTTCCATTCCTTTTAAACATGACAAAGAAATGAAAGTAGCGTTCATGCATACGTACGGCTTACCGTCTCCATGAACGGTGCATTTCATTTCTTATCTCAAAATTTTATAGAATATTATATATATTTGATATATATGATATTTAAATCGTTAATATAATTCTAGAGATGATGTAATTATGACCACATGGACAATTTACATCAAAATAAGTTCATTTTCAACTCGAGTACCAAATATCGACAAAATGACCAATATAAACTTAAATAAGTATGTAATTTTAATAACCTGATAATAAGTAATATAAAATGAATAATAAATATGAATAAGGTTCTGAATAAAGTATAAATTAACCTAAGATTATTATTCAGGAATATAAAGAAGGAATGAGATCATTTGGACTCAAGGTAAGGGACTTCATCTCAATATCCTTGCATTGAGGCATATTTTGATTTATATACGACCTCCATTTAAACACAATATAATAAACCGATATAAATTTTAATTTCATTAAAAAAGAATATTTTTTCTACAAATCATCTTACTAAATGATAAAAAAGAATTTTTTTAACGTATACAGCGACAATGACTTCTCTGCCTCCATAACCATTATTTGATATTTGGATTCCTATATAATCCTTAATGCCTTTTAAAATGAAAATAAATCCCTTATTTCTTTATTTGGGTATCTTCATACTGAAAATGGATTCTTAAATGAAAATTATATTTTCATATGGAAATGTTTTTCATATGGGATTAGAAGAATCTTTCAAAAAGGTGTTTTGTGACGAAGGTGTGTTATTTATAAAATGGTACATGAGAATTATATAAGACGGGTGAGCCCGATTTAGATTATACGAAGGGTAGAGCCCTATTATAGCTCACGAGTGAGCATGATATAGGTTATTAAAAGGGTTTATCCCTATTATAGATCATAGGTGATCCTAAAAAATCTTATATGAATGGTTGAGCCCCATTATAGCTCATGGGTGAGCTCGATATAGCTTTTACAAAGGGTGATCCCTATTATAGATCTCTAACTTGGAAGTGGACCATATGGTTATTCCAATTAGAAGATGTTTGATAGGGTTTTATGTATATGATTCTCTCATTCACCAAAATGAGTTTTATTTGATTGCTATTGGTTTTATTGTTTTTCATTGAGAAAAAAATATTAGTGTTATTCATGTGAAAATGTTTTGTTTCATCAACTCAAAGAACCTTGAATAGGTTATAATGTTTTAACTTGACTAATGGATTTTATTTATTCTTATGTCCCTTACTGAGATTTTTGTGCTTATCCAAAGTTTTTAATGTTTTAATAGGATTTAAGGGATAATAGAGTCAAGGATATAATCAAGAAAAAGTTATGATGATTAAACATGAAAATAAACCATGTTTCTTTTTAAAATATTTATTGTTATGGAAGAAAACGATACTATTGGAAGTGTCCAATTTTATTTCTATATTTATGTTATGTAATAGTTATGGCCTAATTATCTAAATCTCTAAACCTGAAAAGATCCTCAATGTGAATTATTAACTTAACTGAATATTATGCAACATTTAAGGCTGGGGCCTTATAGTTGGTATCAAAGTACGGTTTAGATAACTTTAGAGGTTAAGCTGACATTAATTTCTTTCCATTAAAAGATTTTATTTATGGTTAAGTTGAAATGATGTAGCATTTTGAGATTACATTGTTTCTTTATTTAAACTATGTATGTTCGGAATGGTTTTCCATAGAGGAAATAGAAAAGATGTAATGGGAATGAATCAAGAGAAAAAAAAACTTTCAAATAAAAAATATGAGGTAGTGATAATCAGAATAGAAAAATTTGATACAGTGATGGAGTAGTTGAATTAGGCTATAAATGGTAGTGGTATCCATGCACAAGATCATCCCGATCAACCACAGAAGAATATGTCAGTAGTGTAACATTTTATGAGGCAACATCCCCCATCATTCAATGGATAATCTGACCCAGTGGTAGCTGAAGGATGGATCAATACCCTAGAGAATATATTTGAAGTCATGGGATTTCAAAACATCAAAAGGTAACTCTTTCCATCTATCATTTTGAAGTTGAAGTTGATCGATGGTGGTCATTAGTTAAGAAAACTGGAGAGAAAAATGGTCTTGATTCCATGTAATGGGAATAATTTAAGGATATTTTCATTGAGGGATATTTTCCTAATGTTTTTCATATTAGGATGGAGAAACAATTCTTATAATTAAAGAAAAATTATGATGATTCAGTTGCTGCATATAAATAAAACTTCACAAGATTTGTCAGGTATGTCCCATATTTTATTCAAGACATTGACAGTAAAATTTATAGATTTTACTTAGGATTGAATCTGGGGCTACAAAGAGCTTTGAACTCCTAAGAATTTAAAATTTATGAAAAAGTGGTTCGTTGTGTTGAGAATGTTGAAATGGAGTTTTATGACAATTATATTTTATGTGATGATAAGAGTAAGAAATGGTAAAGGTACCAAGAAATGGAGAATAAACCAACTAATAATTCTGGAGTTAAGACCATAATTTGTTCCAAGTGTGGTAAAATACATTTTGGGGAATGTATGTCAAGATCTAAAAAGTGTTACTGGTGTGGTAAGTTTGGTCACTAGGTTTGTGACTACAATGAAAAGGGTCCTGAATAGTCCAATAATGAGATAATAGATAACCAGTATACAGTAAGATTATTTAGCTTCAATGAGTTGGGACATTATGAAAATAAGTCTCTGAAGTTAATTACCTTGGGAGGAAATTATTATGATCAGAAACGAAAAGGATTGGAAAAATATTTTGTTTCTACTATAGTTGATGTTGAGATATTTTGTGAAGTGATGGAAGCTCCTGAAAGACCTTTATTTTTTAAAATATAACCATATGTTTATGGTTTTAGACACACCTTTTGAATTTTTATGTGATGTGATAATAAGTTGTTAAGGACCTTTCTAGGATATGTTTTGTGGGGTTCTGTTTATGTATGTTTTTAATGTGGAAGTGTGCCTTTACTTTTAGACCTCAATTTTAAGATATTGATATAATTAATGGTTTTTGTTATAATTTATACTTATGGCATTTCTTAGGGATGTACAACATATTCTTTTAATATTATTAGGATGGAATTGTGCTTATAAAATATAAATACATCACCAAATTATGTTTCCTTATGTTCTTAGTCACACCCATAAATAAATTCCCCAAATTTATAAAAATGACCTTAAAATAAACATTTTCTGCTTAATTTTCCTATAGGGAAATCAAATATTGTTTAACCAATCACTTGTTTTTGTTTGTTTGGTTGTTAACTTTCTCATGATCATGTTTTCAATCACTCTCCATTAGAACTTGATGGTTAGTTTTTTCTTCCATATCCATGTTTTACTAAATGGAATCCTAGTATTTTTTATCTTAGGTAACCTTTGACCTTCTCTTTATTTATTTTAAAGTGATATTTTTATTGAGTCTTTCTCTGATGTGGAATTATCAATGTAGTTTCTAAGCCCAATTTTAAAATTCTGAGGACACAATTTACAAAAGGGGGGAATAATGTAATGACCCAGAAATTTAAAGAATAATACATTTTCATATATATTAATATTCATGAATAATATATTATTTTTAAATTAAAGGGTATGATTTTTTCAATAGCGTACTCAGCACACAACAACGAGTTTTATTGAAGTCTTATGTTGCAGACAACTTTGAGTTACACAGAAAAATAAGATAATAATATTATTATTTTAAATGGTAGTTAATTCCTAGATATTGTATTGGTAGGAATGAATAAAAATAACTAAAATATGATTATACATGTTTTATATTTTTTTAATATTTATCCAATAAATTTTAGAGGATTAAAATAAGAATAAATCTGATTTTAAGCAAGAAATACTATAATATTTCTAAAAGGTTGTTTTACATACTTTTGACGGCGAACCCTTTTTAAATATATATATTTTTTCACATTCATATGTTCTATTTGAAAAAATAAACTTATTCTATAGAATCGGGACATCAAAATTTACTTTGGTTAAAATTTTGGTAATTTTTTGATAAAGTTCCTTTTTAATGAATAGTGAAAAATACCGCAATTTAATTCAAAACTGAATTTTCATCTAATTTATTTATATAGTTAGATTTTTATTTTAATTAGTTTTAAAGTCTAATTGGAATAATTTATTATCATTTAATTCAGTTTTTGTCATTGGAAGTAATTTAACATTGAAATTATACATAAACACATGTCAATCTTTTGGTATTTTTTACTTCTTAAAAACACGCTTTTTCGTTTTGATAACGAGAATTAATTTTAAATTAATTTCTGAAAATTTTGTGTTTTGAGTATGGAAAAATGGATTTCATATTTGGAATTATAAGGTCCAAATTTTTTGAATAAGTACCTTTTATATTTGGACATTATGAATAGTAACTTCAGTAATTATTATTTTTTACCATGGTTAAAGGGTAAATATGTTAAATAAGGGTAAAAAATACTATTATAATAATATTAAACTACCCTAACACAGGTCCTAATCATATTTTATGAGGTATTTCCAACCATGGGAATCCTTGTGTTGATTTTAGGACCCCATGGAGCCAATTGGGTGTGATAATGACATGTTATAAGAATTAATTTAATGTAAAGAGAAATATAATATAAACACATATCTTTTACTAAAACATTTATATGGTGTTATATAACTGATATATTTGACTATAAATATTAATTATAAGGATAAAAATATGTTATAAATCTTGGTATTTTATTTATAATTTTTTTACATTAAATAAATAAATTTATTTATGACACAATGATGATTCAGTGATTACCTTATTAATGAAAGGTTCCAATAAATGATATTATAAATATTAAAATAAATGTAATTTTAATATTTTGAAGCCATACACAAATTTTATGGATAATATTGACATATTATCTTTGATTTAACTCCTTTTTTTTCAAAGTAATCACGTTTTTATGACATTAACAAAAATAAATTACTTAATAGTGTCAAAATTGACAAAAATGAGTTTTCAAAACAAATACTATTTTATTAAATGATATAAAAGTCCTAAAAATATATGATTCAGTCAAATAAATTTTATAATGTTAAAAATATCATTAATGATCCACTTATCATTCGATTGAGATTTTATAGTAACTAAAGTTACCATATATTATGAAAATACAAGAAGAGATGGTAAGAGTTAATGTTTTTAGCTAAGGTTTAAAACTAAAAGATAAGGTTAATTTTGTGACCTAAACATATATAAAAACTATTGGTTGAGAGTATGTAGACCCAAAAGCATATTAAATTTTAAATAAATGAGTTTGGGACCTTTTTAAATAGAAAATTAATTTATGATAAAATAATATTTCACAACATTCCTAAAGTGCCCCTCCTCCCTCTTATAAAAGGAAACCACTTCTACCAACTTACTCAAGCCTCTCAAGCCCCTTGGAGAATCAAATTTATGATAAAATAATCTCCCAACATCCCTACCTTCATCCTAGAAGCCTTACCTTGGGTAGAAGGAAATTTAATAAAAGCCTTTTTTGCTCAGATCAAAAGAAGTTACCCAATTTAGAGGTAACATCTTCTTTCAAGTTCCTTTCCTTTATTTTCCTTATCCTCTCCCTATGATCTTATTTTTATTTTATTACATAAAAAAACCAGTATCATAAATATACTAGGATGATTTTATGATCATGATTCTAACTACACTTACACACACCTTCATCTAATGGATAAAAACATACCATTTCTGTGTACAACAAACTATTGCCTCATGAAATGATAATTGTTCATTTTTCTCCTACCACCTCTCATGGTGGACATTATGATGGAACTAAATTTATACATTATATATATTATATTTATATTGTCTCTATGCTTCTATATTTTTTATTTATATCATACCTTTATGCTTTCTATAATATTAAATATGATAATTTCATTTAAGGAAGTGCGGACTACCACCCCCTCAAAGTGATATGACTCATTCATTCCATACATGGAATATATAAATTATGAAATTAATGAAATTATGTAAAATATATAATATAGATATTTTAATGGAATTATAACATAATTATGTAACATTTAGTTTTCATTATTTCAATTATGAAAAAGAAACGAAAGTAGTGTTCATGCGTACGTACGACTAACTATCTCCATGAATGATGAATTTTATTTCTTGTCTCAAAATTTTGTGGAATATTATATATAATAGATATATATGATATTTAAATAATTAATATCATTCTTTAGATGATGGAATTATTACCACATGAACAATTTACTTCAAAATAAGTTCATTTTCAACTCGAGTACCGAATATCGACAAAACGACTGATATGAACATAAATAATTATATAATTTTTACAACATGATAATAAGTTATATAAAATGAATAATAAGCCAGAAAAAGGTTTTGAATAATGTAGAAATTACCATAATTTTATTATTCAATAATAGAAAGAATGAATGAGATAAGTTGGACTCAAAGTAAGGGACTTCGTCTCAATATTCTTTCATTGAGGAATATTTTGATTTATATACAACCTTCTTTTATATGCTGTATAATAAAACCCCTTGAATTTTAATTTCATTTAAAGGCAATATTTTTTTCTACTAAGAATTTAAATAAATGACAAAAAAAAATGTTTTTAATGTATACGGTGACAATGAATTCTCCACCATCGTAACCGTTATTTGATATCTGGCTTCCTCTATAAGCCTTAATGACTTTTAAAATCAAAATAGATCCCTTATTACTTTATTTGGGTATATTGGTATTGAAAATGGGTTCTTAAATGAAAATGGTATTTTTATACATAATTTTTTTTCATATGGTATTAGAAGAAGCCTTCAAAAAGGGGTTTTGTGTTGAATGTGTTTTATTCATAAAATGGTACCTGAGCATTATTTGATATAGGTGAGCCCGATATAGCTTATATGAAGGGTTGACCCCCATTATAGCTCACAGGTGAGCCTAATATAGCTTATAAAAATGTTTGATCCTCATTTTAGCTCACCGGTGAGCCTAACACAGCTTATACGAATGGTTGAGCCCCATTATAGCTCACGGGAGAGCCTGATATAACTTATATGAAGGTAATCTCCATTATAGATCTCCAATTTGGAAGTCGAATACATGTATATTAAAATTTGAAGATGTTTGAAAGGGTTTACGTATATGATTCTCCAAGTCACCTAAATGAGTTTTATTCTTTTTATTAGTTCTAGTGTTTTTCATTGAGAAAAAATTATGAGTGTTATTCATGTGAAAATGTTTTGTTTCATCTGATCAAATAACTTTGAATGGGTTATCAGTTTTCAACTAGACCAATGATTTTTCTTTATTTTAATGTTCCTTACTAAGAATTTTGTGCTCATCCCAAGTTTTAAATATTTTCACAGGATTTGAGGGAGAGTAGAGTCAAGTATGGAGTCAAGGAGAAGTTATGATGATTAAAAATGAAAAGAAACCATGTTTCTTTTTAAAAGTTTTATTGTTATGGAAGAAACAAATACTGTTGAAAGTGTCCACTTTGTATTTCACTATTTTTTAAGTAATAGTTATGGACTAATTCTCTAAAGCTCTAAACTTGAAAATATCCTCAATGCGAATTCTTGACTTAACTCAAGATTAGGTAATGTTTAAGGTTGGGGACTTATACTCCTACCCTCATTCCGAAACCTAACATTCAACACACCAAGGAAAACTTATTACTCTAGATCCCACACTCCCATAGATATAGACCCATCATCATTGGAACTATGATCCATGGAACCACTCTAGGGTCCTACACATCTTCAAGGGCCACCAATGAACAAGGTTCACAACCTATCTCCAAGGGTATCACTACGCGATATCTCTCTATAGACCCAAACAACCCATACATAGGGTCAAGTCATAAATATAAGGTATAATAATCACTATGATCCCTAAAGGTATCATCATTTCTCATTTCACTTTTATTAAACTTTATAATTTTAAATCCGGGGATTTATATTTTAAAACTTTTCATTACCTATCATTTTAAAATTCCCAAGCTTTATTAGGTTTCACATTCCATGGTTTGACTAGATAAAATTCCATTTAAAATTTATAAAGGAAAAGACCTTATAAGTTTCTTAGTGGAACCTTATTTAACAAAAACCATAATTTAAATAAATCATTTATACCTGGCGATTGAACAAAAGTCACCTGGGGAGTTGGTCAAGTAGAATGAAACCATACATTTATATGTGAAAACACCACAAAAATGTATACTCACACATTAAATAACTAAATACTTTATTTTTTACCCAATGTAGATATAAATTACTAGAAGTCATAATCCATAAATAGTAAATAAAACACTAACATGTGTGAATCCCAAATTTTTATCAATCACGAGAAATATACAGATGACATATAAATCCTATGTTCCTAGAATTATATATGAACTCACACAACCTCTTATCATATAATCCAAGAGTGAAAAGACTATAAATCAATAACATTATACCCAATTACACCACTTGAAATGAAAATCAATCAAATATAAAACTTAAAGAAATAAAAACAACTACCACCCCTAAAAACATAAATATTCCTCCGTACATGGGTCTGAAACTCCAAGGCATGAGCTCATTACCAAGATTTGACAAAACCCTATTCTTCTATACACTATTCACAAATAGTAAAACAAAATAAAATAATTCTATGATGCCACTTTTTAAATCCCCATCCTAAAAACCACGGAATCAGTGGCCCGAGACGGTACACCACATGACCTCAGGCACACCTCCACATACACTAGAGAGTATCAACTAGTAGTGAGGGCCCATTAGGTTTCAATTAGGAGACCGTTATCACATGTCAGTGTATAAATAATAGTGGAATAAAAACCAATCAGGAACCTTATCCGAATAAATGAATTAATATACATCCAAGTAAGTGTCTATAAAGTAATATAACATTACATGTGATAAAAAATGAATGTGTAATAGATACCATAATTGAAACTACATGGGTAGATCATATACAATAATACTAAAAGAAAAATATACAACTAAGGTTAACAAACCATCTCCAACTAGTTCTGATTATGTCCTGATCTAATCGTATAACTCCAACCTAGGAATCTAACATCATGCATCGATACTTGCTTGAGTGTAGTCTTATAACCAAGAAAAATTTTCTTAGGTACCCAAGTGCTATGGATGCTAGAGTAGGGTGTGATTATAGCTTAGTAGGCCACCAACAACAACATCCCTAAAATAAGAAGTCTGATAAATAAGTCCACATGAGGTATTCTAAAAAATAAAATCTAATAGTTGAATAGATTTAAAAAATTAAAATAAAATTAGTAAATAACTTTGATGTATAGGCTCCATGATGACTCCAGATATTAGTCTATACCATGTCGATCCTTAGGTTCATGACCTCGACCGACCATACTTACTTCGACCATTATTGGGGTGAGTCATAGTATGTCATGATGGATTTGATAACCATAAGTACCAACATGGAATCCAATAGTTCATATTAACAGTTTTTTGTTTCACAGAGTATCATTTGAAATTTATGCACCCATCCCATTATTCTCATGGAATCTAAGCTCTCATACTAGCATTCCTATTCATTGGTCATCACATGAAATCCATGCACTCATCTTTTAATTCCAATAGAATCTAAGATCACATCCTGATATTCCTCATCATCAATGATCACATGGAATACAACCACTCATCCTATAATTATAAGGGTTTCTGATTGCTCATCCCAAAATTTGAAAACTTCAAGTACCATATGAGGTCTAAGAACTCATTTTAGCCTTCCGAAGTTATTATTAATAGCATGGAATCAATTACCTCATCTCATTATTTCCTCCCATAATTTATGATATGGAATCTGGGCACTAATCCCAACATTCCCAAGTAGCATATGTGTTAAGTCCACAAGACTGAATACCTTGAGAGGGGGGGGGGGTGAATCAAGGTATGACTAATTTAAAATTAAATCCCGTTCTGATCTTGTTTCGCTGTTAAGAAAAACACTCTTCTCTCTCTTTCCCGTTGCACAATATAAACATAAAGTAAAGCATGTACAGGACACATCAATTTTTACTTGGTTTACCCTCACTGGGATACATCCAAGGAGCATCCACCGACAATGTGCCGATGTACCAAATCCACTATAAGCACACTACTGTTTACAAGGTTCGGGCTAGATCACTTCTATGCCCAGGATCACTACCTTTACAAGGTTTAGGGTCAGCTCACTGCTTTCATAAGGGTCAATCCCTATTTCTCTCTCTGGCTCACTACTGGTGGAGAGGATCACATTCTTCCTCTTCCTTTGCTCACTACTCCCAAAAGGATCCACTCATAGTTTATAGACCTGTAGGTCTCTTCATTATCACTAATGAATGCATCCTCCATTTTACGTAGATGCTCTGTTGAAGTAAAACTTTCATTCGTAGATGAATATCTTTTTGCACCGAAGGTATCAGGAAATCATCCAGCTTCCACGCATCCCTGAAACACTTCCAAGAATCAACCTTACTTGGCGACCTTCTCTAAGCCGGCACACAAGTCTTGGCGGGCAATTCAAAATTGGCACGCAAGTCCACCTCAACCACTTGCACGACACAAGCTTCTCCAACTCTAAACTTGTGCGACACACTTCCTTTCTCTCCCAAACCACCTTAGGTGTGCAACCAACAACTCCAGCGCTTCTTCAAAATCTGGCGCGCAACTTATACTTGCACGACCACACACCACTTGCGCGACCACCACACTTGCGCGACGAGAGCTCTGATTTTTCTAAGTATTGAACTCTACACCAAATGAGGTGGGGTCAACCTGTATTTATTGGCATTTGGGACATGCAAGTCTCCTCTCGGCGTGCAATTTTCGGCACGCAAGTCTCTACCGCGCAACTCACTTGCGTGACCAACAGTAAAACTTGCGCGAACCTCTTTCTTTTTCCATATTTTGATGTTCTGATATTGAAAAAATATGACGCGTAAGTTTATTATCCTTCAATTACACAGTGCACAAGTCCCTTTTCCAAAACCACTTTTCTTCATTTGTCGATTTTTAGGCCCAAAAATTTGGCAAACACTAGAAAACGGCACCACCTTATATCTATTCTTTTTGTACCACCTCTAGATCATCCATTACTTTGTTGACGTTCTTGAATCAAACATGAATCGTTAACCACTACCCTTGATCTCGACATGCCACTATGAAATCCCCTTTGTCAACAAATTTATATGTCATAGTTTTCTTTGTCAATAATCACAACACAGATGTCCACTTTGTCAACATTCACAATAACCTCAAAAATGCTTTAATGATGACTTGAGGGATTTTTCCCAACAATATGTCATATGGAATCTATATACTCATCCCAAAATTCCCCAATTTTATTATTCACATAAACCACTTTACAATTCTCCATGGTTTTGATTAAATACACATAAATTCATGTACCATTGATAGTCTTCATCTCAATTTTTAATTTTGTATTTACCATTTTACTCTACCAATAACCATACCAATTAACATTATTAAAACCAAATCCAATATATACTCAAAATTCTCTTTTTATAAATTTTTAGCATTTTCCCAATGAAACCATTTAATTACACGAAATCAAATATCATTTAACAACTTAAACTCTATTATAATTTTTTTTGGATTCCCAAACCATTTCATTAATACCATGCCTTTACAAGAGACAAAAGTTTACAAAATCATGATTACCATTACATTAGGTATGATCCAAAGGTTAGAACCATTTATAATTACCGATTGTTGTGAAATTTAATTTCACAACCATAAATTCAAACCAAGTTCCCTTTTAAACCATTTAAAAAATCATTTAGGAATTTAATGACATCAATCCAATTAAAATTTATTTCCCTCACTAAGAATTCAACTTGAAATTACCATTCCCTAAAGTCCAAGGTATTTTAAATGAGACATTAAACTAAAGAAAACTAAACCCCAAACATTTAATTTAAATTGAATAAAATAATGACGAAGATAGTATGACATAACTATGCACACATTCAAAAACAAAAAAAGAATATGGGTTAAATTAAAGGGGTCACATACCTAACCTCATAGGGACCCACTCATCCAATATCATCCTTCAGTTCAAGATAAACTGGATGATACTAGGAAACCAGACAAAAACCTTGAAAATAGGGCATAATACCCAAAATGGATTGAGACTACTTGGAAGTGAAATAAATGAAGTTAATAAGGAATATGACTCTCAAAATTAACTCAATTATTTTAATGCATCAGATAGAAATACAAATTCCCAAGAGTTGGGGGAGATCTAGAATGGAAGAGGATAAGAAAATGAGGGATCCTACATAGTTGGAAATTGTCCAAATTTAGGTTATGAAGAAATGTGGTGAAGGGGAGAAATGAACATTTTTCCTCTTTAATAAAATGCATCCAAAACCCACCAATGATCTTAGGAAGAGCTGTACCCCAACTGGAAGTTCCATCGTCTAGCCGATGGACCTATACTAGCTAGCTGGTGGGACTAGAGTAGTATGTTGCAGTCTCATATCCTTCCTTGGGTCCCTATTTCACTCCCATGTCCCCTCTAAAACCCCATTCCTTGTTTAAAAATACTGGTTTAAGACCTAAAACTCCTTAAATTTCGTTCCAACACCCGATTCAAAACCCGACTCACCCACTATTTCAAAATTTCAAATTCATTTGGAATTATAAATGGTCGTATAGATATAATGCATTATAATGAGTGACACTCACTGATAATGAGATAAGGTTCTAAAGGGATACACACAAGGTGATTTCACATATTTGGTCAATTTTAATGAATCTGAGTTTTAGAATGTAGTGTGCCTCATAAAGGGGGTATAGTAATGTCTGAGTATGAATGATCAAAACAAAAATAAAGAAATTAAATATTATTTTACTTTATAATAATAAGTGTCAAATTTATTAACTCAAATTATTCACAAGTTATTAAGTGAATACAACTATAAATAATTAATGAATGAATATTCCTTATACATGGTTTTTTAAATATTTTTATAAGATAAAAAATTAAAGTTAATGACTAGTATTTCATCACATAACATAATCTTTATGTTACAAGTATGTGATAAAATGTTTATAACTATTATGACAAGATTAGTAGGTGACAAGGTTCATATATGGTTTATTTAGATGGCTAAACTTATTAAAGGGTCAAAGTCAGATTTTAATAAGTTTTAACCTACCTATATAAACAAAAATATGATAAAATTATTGGGTACTATTAATCTATAGAATTTGAGTGATTCTAACCCATCTCTCTAATTTATTAGAGTTAGAGAGGGGAGTTTGGATTACCTCCATACAAGATCACCTTACCAAATTAGGTAATGTGTTACCTAATGACCATGAGTATATTGAAATCCACTTTGAAGCTCTGTGATAGCACCTAGAGTCCATATATCAACATACCAAAAATAGTTTGAAGAATATGTGGATGATCTAGTGAGTCTGCAATTTAGATACTTCAAGAAACAATTATTAGTGATGAGAAAATCACACCAAAATATTCTATTTGAATTAGGTTTCACTTTGATTTAATTTTCATTATTAATATAATTACACAACATCCTTACACTGATAATGTTGGGGTGTAAACCACATCAATCACTAGAATATACACTATCAAAAATATTTGAAGAAGGAACAATATCTAGAACTTTTTTAGTAGGAAGATACCCCACAACTGCAATATATTATAATTTAATAAATTCTCCATATAATTACATAAGTTTTTAGGAATCATATTTTTTCCATAAACTATATGAATAAAATTATAAACTATTTTTTTATTTGTTCAAAGGAATTGAAATAGATTGGGTAATAAGTCATATAAGATAAGAATTAATCTAACAAAACTTTATTCATCCATAGTAAAACATTTTAATAAAAGTAAAATAAACTAATTATTAAATTTCATGGATTATTAATCACATTGGATTATTACATCCTTTAAAATTATATAAATTAAAAGAGGATAATAAATAGGAATGAATATAATATTTAACACTAATAGATCTCCAAGATCATCTTCACGCTTGAGGATAAAAAATATCCATAGAAAACATATAATGTGGAAGACCATCATTAAAGGATAAAACATATTGTGAGATCTAAAATAAAAAATATATAAACAATAACTGTGACTGAAGAAGTGCGAATGGAATGAATGAGTTTAGTAAAGATTTATATAGAAATGGGATTTGACTGTTATAAATATGGTTGTTGGAACTATGTTCATTGGAAATGTGATTATTGGATATACATGTAACCAATAGGTATATTGAAGTCATATTTTGTTATTATTAAATTTAAAATAATATAATTTTGGAATTATAAATAATGAAATAAAACATAATATTAAAATATTGTAAATTTAAATTTATGCACTAATTAATAAAATTATTATTATTATAAAATCATGAAACAATGTATTTATAAAATAAAAATAAAAATATTAATATCAATGGATTAGTAAAATTAAATTTCTAGAATAATAAATAACTAATGGTATTCGGTAAATATTATTTAGTATAAAATTAATATATAAAAAAATTATCTTTAAAGTGTTATATATTTTATCCTAAAAAATTAAATTAACCACTTTAAAAATATTATTATATATGAACTAATATATTAACAATATTTAAATTATAAATTGGTATGAAATAATATCAATAACACTTAATGTTCAAAATAGATATTTTTTAATATAATAAATTTTCTTTGTATTTTGTATCTTAATTAAAAAAAAACATTTATAAATTTTTGAATATTAATTTTCTAAAATGAAATTCACTTTTGAATTTAACATGTCAAAATTATCTTAGGGTTAATTTTTTTTGGAATTTTTCTCAAATTATTTATTTTTAGGTGAAAAGTGAAAAATAATGTTTTAACTAAAATTGAAACATTTATGATTATATCAAGAAGTTAATATACCTTAAAAACTTATAAATAATTTTTAATCACCAATTATGTATTTATGGAGTAAAATTAAACATTTATGAATACTATTATGAAAATATATTTAAAATTTTACTAACTTATATAATATTTTCCATCAAAAGAAACTATTTTTGAATTTTATTTTAATTAAATATCTTTTTTGGTAAAATTTGTTTTTTGATTACTTTGAAAGCCACATAGATTTTATTTGTTTTATAATAAACAGATTTTTATCCTGAAAATAAAATACATTAATGATTTTCTACTATAAATAAATCTTAAGCTTAAAAAATACACCTTTTCTAAAAATGAGTATTTACCCGTTACATGTGCTCATATTAAAATTAATTTTTTCTGCACATATAAATTTTATCTGATAAAATAGATTTTTTATTTATAATATTTTGGTTCAAAATATTTAATAAATCCCAATTTATTTTTACTCATTAGACATAAATTAATTAGTTAAAAATTAGTTACCATGTTAAAACCAAATATGGAAAAAGAAAAAATTCTAATAGTAAAGGGATTAAAAACATGTGTAAAAAATGGTTTAGGTATGAAATAAATTATCTCACAACCCACTCCATTATTTACCATTTTTTAGTATTCTTAACATGTAAAACTTGTGTTCTTTGTTATATGAAGTTGAAATATTTACAAAAATGTAATTCTCACCACCTATTAAAGGGTCTTCTATCCACCCCTTAAATAACATTCCCAAATTTAATTTTTCCTCACTAAAATCTAAATTTTTTCATTCCCCTACAATTTTATTCCTTTTTATTGAGATTTTAGTCATAATAGACTATCTTAAGGCCTTTATTTCTAAAGAGTCTTCCAAGGGAAAACTCAAATCCTCAACATGAGTAATTTTTTTCCCTATCTTCTTTTATTTTCCACCTTAATTTCCAAAATATAATTTTCTCATCACTATAAAACGAAATAATTATTATTTATACTTAATTTTATTATTTTAATTTAATCATTATTAACCACCTTTTCTATTTTCCATTAATTAAAATTAAAATGCCATTCGTGCGTGTGCATACCATCACCTCTAAAAAGTAATGTATCTCATTTTTTATATAATTTCTTTGATATTTATTAAACTTTCATAAAATATGATTAAAAAAATTAAAATAATCTAAATAATATAATTATTCTTATATAATAATTATATTATTTTAAAATAAACCACTTTTATAATAATAATTTCCCATTAATTATGGCACGTTCATGTTTGGATCGATCTAACCACCAATTTGAAAAATGATATAGAATAATATCATGAATGGCTATGAGAAATTAATTAATAAAAAACTATGGTATTAAAAAATTAAATAAATATTTTATTTTAGTTATGGAATGGTTATATTAGTATTTAACTCACTAATTAAGATACCAATTTCCATTCGTTAAAAATCACTGAAATATGCTTGTTGCCAATTTAATCACCAAGAACCATTACTAGAAATATAATTAAATGAAATTAGAACTTTATAAACTATCTTAGAACATAAATTCTATTACCTTGTATGATCTGATAATGATGAACTTTGGGAGATTAATAAAGAACAACACCATTTTTAAAAAACTAGTTTAAAATGATCGAGATTACTCACACTCGATATTGAAAATAGATACTCACTAACTAATATAAATATAGATAATAAATATAAATTATGTTTATAAAATTTTTTATATATAAAAAATGTTTTTGAAATTGTTTTTTAATATATTTATGTTTGTTATACATCATGTTAGAGTGCGATCAACTAAGTAGGAATTCAAGTTAAGGGTTTCTTGTCTCAAATTTAATTTCTTGAGACATATTTCTTATTATACACCATATTTTCTTTTTAATTTTGTATCTACTTACCATTTATTATTATTTTTCATGATACTATCATTTTTATAGTATTTAATGTTTCATATGAAATAATATCCTTCAAGGGGTTTCCATTTTAAATTTTATAATATTATAAGGGTTTCATTGAATCTATTTTTGATTCATTGGGTCATAGACTTTCTTACTCAAATATACTTTTCAAGATTTTATTTATCCTAAAACTCCAATATTTTATATTTTACTTTATATTTTTCTCTTTTAAAATTACTTCTCATTATTAATAACCACTTATTTGATAAAATGTTTTCCAAAATAAAAGTATAATGTTGGTAAGGATAACTCGCATTCTTACAAATGAATCTTCTCTTCCACATCTATGGTTTTTCATATTGAAATTATTTTATTTATTCCAAATATTTTTTATTTTATATTTCTAATATTTCAATTAAACTATTTTATGAAATTAAATTCTATCAACATTTCTGTGATGTTGGGTTTTCTTTAAAACGACACAAAAAGTGAAATAAATGATTTTTTTATAATTTACCACTAAATATTTATTAGTTTTATTTTTTTTATTTTCAAGGATTATTTATTTGAAACTCATTATAATAAGGTTTTCAAAATTATTCTCTTTACCTTATCAAAAATGTTTTTATAGTAATTTTCACTATATCTTTTATAATAATGAATAAAAGGTTTTGTGAAAACTTTTCTATTTTTAGTTCTATTTTTCCTCCAAGATTTATATCTCATGAAGTGATGTTTTGATAAATAAGTATATTATATTATGGTATGATTAATTTTGTAAAATAATATTTTTTAAATCCTATGATTTATTAAGTTAATTTTCTGTGATTGTTTTGAAAAGTTTAAGAAACTGATTCTTTTTCTATAGGTTCTTTAAGATATAATGATGATTGATTTTATTTGGAACATATATCTATATATGATGATGTGTGGGGACCTATATCCCCCTGAAATTATTTGGATTATATTTATATATCATGAGATAAATAGGAATGGGAATAATTAGTTTGTTTAAATAGGCGTAGACATAATGATTTTTATCACATTTTTAGGCGTTAACATTACGAGTTTGTTCACATATGCATGGGAATAATTATTTTTATCAAAAATGTTTTCCTATAATTATGTTTATGCAACAATTATAATTTTATATCATGTTATTCCATATTACCACAATATTGTTTAATTTTCATAATATTCCATTTTTCATGTTGCACTTTATTTTTAGAATAATCCACACTCTTATATAATGCTAAAAGTTTTAATTATTGAGATATTTTGATCCATGAAATAACTTTTATGCTTACTTAATATTATTTTTTATGATATTATGTTTCCATTTCACGTTTTATGATTATAATCTATAGTCTCATTATATTTTAATAAGATATATATCTCATCCTCATTATCTCCGTCATATTTATGATCTGATACATTATGATAAGTTTTTCCCTTATTGGTCGGCAGAGCTCACCCCTTTCTAAAATTTACATTACCCTAATTATAATGATTATTATATTATGTGATATTTATATATAAGGGGATAAGGGAGACTTATTACGTATAACTGTTAGTAAGTTTTGAAAAATAAGATGTTTATGCAACTAATATCCAAGAAACTAAACCTTTAGGCCCTTAGGTTGTGCGATTATTAGTGAGATGTATTATTCAAATCCTGAAATTGATGTATTATTTAAGTTATTATTATATTGGGTCACATTATTTGGTATTGGAGTAGGTTTTAGTTATTTAGGATATTAGTTCATAGAAATATATAAAAAATCATAGGTATATGTCTAATAGATAATGCTAAATATAGGATATCATCCTGAAGTTTTAGTGAAGTATAGATTGTGTGATTTTACTGGAAATAATATCATATTTTGGACACTATAAGTATATTTAGGCTCTAGAATAAATGTACCCAGGGGAATAACCCTAAAAGGGAATGTTGGGTATTAAACCAATCATCACTTTGTGCACTATAAAGAGGTATAACTATACACCTAGTTTGATACTCATGAGGTATATGCTTTGGTTATTCACATTCTATTTACAAGATGTTATGAAAGATTTATTATGTTATTGAATTATTTTAGGAGGTATGAGAGAAAATAACTTAATGTGACCTAGGTTGAACTAATAGAGTTATAGGATGAACCGGGAGTGATAAAATTGAAATGAAAGTATCATAGGTTGAAATAAAGGTGTCATTGGAGAATAAATCTTAGGATTTATATTTAAAATTCATATGATCATTTAATTTGATTCTATTAAATATTATCATAATCATTTTGGTTTTAATATTGGGTTGTAAATAGTATCTTGTAAATGATACTACAGAAGGTATAAATCTAGAAACTTCTAAAATTTAACTATAAAGGTATAATTCAAATAAATGACAAAGAATCTTAATATATGCCAATTATAAGGGGAAAGATATGTTACCTAATATTCCCTAAGATATAAAGGTTTATGTCTCTTAGAAGATACATCATGTGTCATAATTTTCTTTAGATAACCTTTAATATTTTTATTAGTAAGATATAATTAAAGGATGAAATTTACTTAAGTTGATATAATGTTGCACTCCATGTTTTTAGAAAGAATATTCTTTCCATAAACTATATGTTTATAATTTTAAACTTTTTTTTATTTTTATTTAAAGGAATTGAAATAGATTATGTCATAAGACATACAAGATATAAATTAAACTAGTTAAACATTATTCATTTATAGTAATGAATTAAAACAAAATCACGTGAAATTAAAAATTAAACACCATGTATTCTTACTCACTAAATATTATTAGATCTTTTATGTATACAAATTAAAAGGTAAAAATAAATATAAAAGAATTAAATATTCAACATTAGGAGATCTTCTAAAACATATTCACCCTTAAGGATAAAAAATAGACCAATAAAACCTATAATGAGGACGAAAATCATGAAATTAGAAATCATATTGTGAGATCTAAATTGAAAACCATGGAAATGAGATGTGTGTCTTAAGAAGTGTGAATTTAATGGATGAATTTAGTAAGGCTATATATGAATGAAATAAATATATTATAAATACTGTCATAGGAAACATGGTCATTGAATAAACATGTAAACAATAACTATAACAAAGTTGTGTAATATTATTAGTAAATTTAAATAATACAATTCACGAATAATAAATAATAAAAAAAATAGAATATTAAAATATTATATATATATATATATAAATTTATACGTTAAGTATTAAAATTATTATTACTAAAAAATTATGATATTATGTATTTATAAAATATATATAAATATATTAATATCAATGTAGTAGTAAAATTTAATTTTTATAATAGTAAATAATTAAAGGTATTTTGTAAATATCATTTAATATAAATGTAATATTTAAAAAAACCTTTATTTATGTTTTATATATTTTATACTAATAAATTTAATTGACCAATGTTAAAATATTATTATACATAAAATAATATATTAATTATATTTAGATTAGAAATTAGTATGGAATAATATCCAGAACACTTAATGTTGAAAAAAGACATTTTCAACAAAAGAGGTTTTTATTTATATATTGTACTTTCATTTAAAAGATAAATTTATAAATTTTAGAATTTAAATTTGTCAAAATGAAAAAAATATTTAATTCATAATTTCAAAATTATCTTAGGTTTCATTTTGAGATTTTTCTCAGATAATAGATTTTTAGGTTAATAGTAACAAATATAGTTTTTTACTAAAATTGTATGACTATATCAAGGAGTTAATATAATTTAAAAACATATAATTTTTTTTCATGATAAAATATGTATTTTATGAGTAAAACTATAAATTTATCAATAAAATTATTAAAACCTATTTAACATTTAATTAACTTAAGTAATATTTTCTAAGAAATGAAATTATTTTGTCCCTTCTTTTAATTAAATATTATTTTACTAAAATTATATTTTGGATTTATTTTAAAGACACAAAGATTTTATTTATTTTATAATAATCCAATTTATATCTTGAAAATCATATAAATTGATAATTTTACCTTATATATAAATTTTAATCTTTAAAAGTACACTTTTTTCATAGATGTGTATTTACACGTTACATGTGCTACTATTAAAAATTATTTTTCCTAAGCATATAAATTATATATGATAAAATTAATTTCATATTTTGAATTATTAGGTTCAAATTATTTAATAAGATTTATTTTATTTTTTGGCATTAAAATTAATTTACTTAGGAAAAAATTAGTTAGCACGGTAAATCCAAAAATGGTAAAAAAGAGAAAATTCTAAGAGTAATGGACTTAATAAAATGTTCAAAATATGTTTGAGGAATGATATAAATTTTCACATACCTAGTCCATAAATTTTAATTTCATATTCTTCTTGAAATGTTAAACATTTTCCCTCTTTATATTAAGTTGAAATATTTCTAAAAATATTATTCTCACCACTTATAAAAGCGGCCTCCCACTACCCCTTAAATACAAATCCCAAATTTCAGTTTCCCCTGAAAAATATTAACTTTTTATTCTGATATAAACCTATTGCATTTAATTTATATACTATTTATAATATATTGTCCTAATACCTCCATTTCTAAATAGTATTTTGATGGAAAACTCAATTCCTCAACGTAAACACATTTTCCACCAAAGTTCTTTTATTTTACTTCTTAATTTTGAAAATATAATTTTATAATTCCTATATAATGATATTAGTATTATTATTTTTCTAATTTTATTATTATATTAGAATAATTATTAACCACCTTTACACTTTTGAATTAATAAAAACAAAAATGTATTTCGTGCGTGTGTGGACTACCACCTCCACGAAGTATTGTATCTTGTTTTTCATCTAGTTTATTTGTTATTTATTAAAATATATAAAAATAATATTCAACAACTTAAAATTATCTAAATAATGTCATTATTCTTCTATAATAATGATATTATTCCAAAATAACCCACTTTCATAGTCATAATCATTCATTAATTATAGTATGTTCATTTTTGGTTCATTCTAACCACCCACTTGAACAATGATATTATATAACTATGAGAACTTAATTAGTGATAATACATTATATCAATAATTAATTAAATATTTTATTTTGGTTATGAAATAGTAAAATTAATATTAAACTCATTAATTAAGATACCAACTTTCATTCGTTAAAACACTGAAACATGCTTATCGCCAATTTATTCTACAAGAATCACAAGTAACACTCAAAAAATGAAAATTTAACTTTATAAACAATCCTAAAACCTAAATAATTGTACATTATATGATATTATAATGATTAACTTTGGTATAATAATGAATAAAAACACATCTTTTATAAAACTAGTTCAAAAAGATCAAGATTACCCACACCCATTAATTAAAATAAATAATAAGTAATAAATATAAATATAGAGAATAATTATAAATGATGTTTATAAAATATTATGAATATTAATAATTTTATAAAATTTTTGATTATTATATAATGGTTTTTTATGCAGGGGTGGAGGGGGGGGGGGGAGGGTGGGGGTAGAGTATGATCAACTAATCATGAATTCAAGGTAATATTTTTTTATTTCGAATTTAATTTTTTGAGACATATTTCTTATTATACACTGTTTTATTTAGAATGATGTACCAAATTCCCATTTAGTATTTTTTATCATTATCCTCTCATTTTTATTATTATTTAATGTTTTATTAGAAATCATATCCTTCAAGGGGGTTTCATTTGAAAGTTTCTAATGTTGTAAATGTTTTATTGACTCAATTTCTGATTCATTGGGCCACAACCCTTCTTATTCAAATATAATTTTCATGATTTATTTAATACCATCACCCAATTATTTTATATTTAATTTTATTTTTTAATTTTGGTAAATTATTTATCATCATTAATAACCCCTTATTTGAATTTTTTTTTCCAAAATAAAAGTATAACATTGGTAAGAATAACTCCCTTTCTTACTAATAAATCTTCTATTCCATGACCATATTTTTCATTTCAGAAGTTTTTTATTGAATACAAATATGTTTTTTTATTTTATATTAACCATATTTTCTTTTTCCACTTTTATGCAATTAAATTCTTTCAATATTTATCCAATATAGGTTTTTTTCTTTAAAATGTCATAAAAAAGATAAATAATGTCAATTCTTTTCATTATTTACAACTCATGATTTTTTATATTGATTTTTTATCTTTTAAAGGATACATTATTTGGAAATATTTATAATAATATTTACAAAAGTGTTCTATTTGCCTTCTCATTTTTTTCCAAAGTAATTTTCACTTTAACATTTTTTATAATGATTAGAAGGTTTTGTGAAAACTTTTTTATTTTTACTTCTATTTTTCCTCAAAGGTTTATCTCTTCTGATGTGATGTTTTTATCACCCTATATATTTTATTATGATATGATTCATTATTTAAAATTAGAATTTTAATATCCTATGATTTCTTATGTTCATATTATTTGTTGTTTTTGAAAATTTTGAGAAACACATTCTTTTTCCCGAGGTTATTTAAGATATAATGATGATTTATTTTAAGTGGAACACATATATATGGATAATGACGATGAGTGGAATCTTATATCATCTATAAATGCCATGGGTTAAGTTTATATATTATGATATAGTCAGTCATGGACATAATTAGTTTGTTCTCATAGTCATGTGCATAATTAGTTTTCTTACATTTTTAGGTGTGTAAAAATGAGTTTTTATATAATCATTGGTATATTAAGTTTTCTAAAAAATGTTTTCCAATAATTATAGTCGTTACACACTTCTGAGTTGTTTATAAAGTCATTCCAAATTTCCAAGATGTTTTTTCATTTTGATGATATGACATGTTTTCATGTTATGGATTATTTTTAGAATATTCCACACTCTTAGGACATGCTCAAATGTTTTATGATTATTGAGATGTATTTTGGGAAATTTCATAGATTTTATGCTTAATTAATGATATTTTTATGTTATTATGTTTCTCTATAAGTTTTTATGATTATAATTTATAGTCTTAGGATATTTTAATAAGATATTCATCCCTTCCTCATGTCCTACTTCATGATTATAATAAAATATATTATGATAAGTTTTTTCCTTACTGAGTGTTTGAGATCACCTCATTATTATGTTTCCATTTCCTAGGTTATAAGGATTATTATATCATGTGATATTTCTAAAAATGGGGCTATGGGAGTGAGATCATAGAGAAATTTTTGTAAGTTTTTTAATATTATATGTTTATGTAGAGATTATAAAAGACACTAAACCTTTAGATCTTTGGGTGTGTGTTTATTTGTGATATTCATTATTAAAATAATTAAATTAGAGTATCATTTAATTTATGTCTAGCTTGAATTAATTTAATACATTCCATTAATCACTAAACTAAATCAAAGCCTATGACACTAGAAAACAAAACACTCATAATAAAACATTCAAGTGAAAATAAATCATTAAAAATGGACTCACAATGATTTCATGGTTCAATCATTAGTCTTATATTCAAAGGAGAACACTGATTTGTCTTTATTTAATTAAAAGTTATAAGAGATTACTATTACATTCACTAATCATCCTAGTAGACCAATAATAGCACAAATTAATCAATACACATATACAATGGTTACACCCCACCTTTATATTGGGACCTATTCAATAAAATGACTGCACTGACCAATGATCTTTGTAAACATCCCACCACTAAAGTATGTAACCTATGATTTCCTATAGAAAATCGTACCTAACTATAAAATTTAAATGAACAATGAAAGATACTCTTATGTTCTATTTGAAAATAATTACATTCAATCCTTTACCATAGAGAACCATGAGAAATGACTTATATTTATCATTATCAGAATCCACAATGCAATAATTCTATTTAAATTATATTCAACACCTTTTGGATATCTGACCGTTGCAAATTTTCAAAAATATATATTCCAAGAATCTTGGCTTTGTTGGAGTTTTTTCTACCACTATATTCACTAGGATAAACCATATATTTATAAGTTCCCCCTTTTATCCAACTAATATAAACTTGAATATAATTTAGATTCCCTAAAAATACCCCTCTTGAAACCCACTTTAAAGAAAAAATTTGGTAACCTCTAACCCTGAGTGAAAAACAAACCTCAATCTTCCACAACAACAATAGTGTTTCCACAAACTTCTAATTTACCTAGTCTCACTATGGTACATTATTATCTCATACATTCTTGTACTAAAATCTTAGTGAATATATCACCTAGATTTTGTCTTCCATCTATATTCTAAATATCTAACACTCATTACTTAATAATCTTTAAGATGAATTGATATATTAGGTCGATGTGCATTAGATAAGAATGAAACTCTAGATTCTTCTCTAAATTTACTATATTCTGACTATACAGTTGAGAAATCCTCTTTATAGGATTATTATGAGATCATCCAATAGGTACCTCAACCATCTCAGTTCTTTCCTAGCTTCCATTTCAACCACATATTCCACATCTATTTTAGTGACTGATACCACTAGTTGTATCCTTGACTTCTAGAAAACTATCTCCCCTCCAAATGTGAACACATAGACTATGGTACTCTTCCATATTCCAGTATCCCCTCCAAATTATTCCCCCCCAAAACCATATAACTAATCATCCATTGTAATGAAAATGGATCTATATTATTAACATTTTAGATATATAAGGATCCACTTCATGTATTCCAAATATTCTTTTAACACATTTTACATGAAATAACAAGAAACTCACACTAAAAATACAATTTCTGATGGAGTACATGTCATTACATATATCAATATTCCTAATACTAATTAAAATGAAACTCTATCCATATACTTGACCTCATATTCTATTTTTATCACTTTATTATTCACCAGTTTTAGTGTATGATCAATGGACTTGAGATTGTATTACATTTAGAAAACAGAAATATCTCAATTATCATTTTTAATATAATTCTTATGAGATAACACAAAACATTCACCTTTATAATCTCTATAAATATTCATTTACAATATTTCCTTACCCTCAGTGAGATCTTTCGTCTCAAATATTTCAAAAAAATCATTCTTTAGTTCATGAATATGTTAATATCCAGAAACAACAAAATAATTCCATCCAATTATAAGATAAAAATGATAAATATAATATTTTAAAATTATTTCTATCTGAAATAGTGATCCAATTTTCTCTTAATGAAACATTTATCAGCCATGAAATTGTTGAACTTATGGTTATATTATATTGGTTCTTGTTTTAATCTATAATGTAAGGACATTGGTTTCCAAAACCCTACCCATTTTTATTTTTTCAAAATTTTATGGTGAAAAATAGAGATCGTAGAGAAATTATAGAGTTTATGGGAGAGTTGTTTCCATTAATAGGGTCAAAAAACTAGAGTGGTATGTGTGGGGCTAGTTATTGTGAATCCACCTTGGAGTTTTAAACATGGGGGTGTTTTTTGGCCTTAGATATTCAGTGGTTGGTCGTAGTGATTGTTGTTTGGTTCGAAGTTGTTCCATGATGAGTGAAATGGATTTTTTTTATATTTTAGAGGGGATTTCCCTTGGATTACCCAATAATTAATAAGGAGGAGAATTATTCTATAGTGGAGGGATTAGTGTTTCTAGACGTCTTTAGTTCTCCCCCCTTAGAAATGGGGATAAAGGAAACACCCAAGTATAACCATTTTATTGGGAGTGAAAAACCTTGAGAATCCCTATAGGAAGTAGACATTGAATAAATGTGTTGGTAATATCATTTTAGTGGGTATAATTTTTGTTGATGTGGTGTGCATGAAGGAGTTGGAAACAGTGAGATGATACCCTTTATACCGAAGATATAGGCATGGTATGGTAAAAAAGACTCAGATTTTGACACCACACCATGGTGGAGACTTTAGTGGTGGTCAAAATGGTTCATCATGGTTTTTGAAACATGTGATAAAGGTGGGTTAAAGGGATTAAAATTTTTTATCTTCCCTTTAACCAAACTCACCATAAACATTTTGTGATTCCTCACACCGTTGTGATAGATTTTGAAGCCTTCTCTATAAAAGGAGGTGTCTTAACTTAGATAAGTTTTTATTCTTATATCAAGACATAGTAAACCCCTTGAAATACCTTCACCATAGAACCACACCTATTAATAATTTGAGTGCTTTAGTTTATCTAGATTTAAGTCTCACAAATCAAGGTACTCTTCCTTCTCCTCACTTCTTCATTTTTTGGTTCTTCTTCCTTGTGGGGGTTCATTTTGGGAGGTGATACTCTATTTTGGGTGAGAAATCAAGAAATAATTGATGGTACCTTTTCATTTCATAGGTTCTAATGGTGTTTCCTTTCATGGTAACTGATTCTTCATCGTCTATTATTTTCCAAAGAGTATTGAACATCTAATTGAGGTAAGGGATAATTATTCTCTCCTTTTAAGTGGATATGTGGGAATTTCATGCTTATATTTCCATTGGGTGGAAATTATGGGTTAAAATAAGAATATAATAAAATTTATTTAACCGAAATTTAAGTTTATGGAAAGTATTCACTTGTATTTATTTATTTTTCAATATTTCTTATGAGTTTATACTTGCTAAATACTATTGTTGAAAATGATGATTGTTGGGAAATATTCTTGAAATATCCATTTATAAAAGTTTATCTACTTTTATATGGATAATGAATTCGTTTCCCAGGTAAATATGGATTTATGTGATAATATCCAAGAAAGAGATGAAGTAATGCGATTAAATCACTTTATTAAATTTGAATTTCTAATATATATGATAGATAAAATGTTGAAGTGTTTGATGCGAATATATTTTGGTTATGTAAACCATTTGGGGGGCTTGTACAGTGATGGTGGTGACCATATTGATTATGAGGTATGTTGTGGAAAAATTTATGGTGCTTGGTTGATGGATATAGAGGTGCATTGGTTAAGACACGATGATGATTTTGGAGTGCATTATGGAATTTTTGTTGTGAGACAAATGGGATGTAACATTATGGTAATGTATTAGTATACATTTATGGATTGGTATGCAGTAGTATCCTAGTATGAGGTGGATGGGTTTTTGTGGGGTGAAATGGAGATAATCTCTCAATATCTATGGAATGAACTTGAATAATTTAGGATTGGAAAGGTTTAAAATATGGAAGAGAGTGTCCAAATAAGTATAGTTTAGTTAGTAACTAGTAAATCTAGAAATTGGTTAATTTTTAAATGAAATATGAATTGGGGATTTTATTTATCTTTTTTTTGTTGTGTTTTGTTTATTGGTGTTAGCGGTTGGTGGGGGATGTCATGATGTGTTGTGGTGGTGTTGTAGAATGTTCTAGTGGCATTGGATGTGTACCCTTAGCCTAGATATTGTTTTTATCTATCTATCATGCATTTTAATGTTATTTTCATATGAACCGTGCCTAAGTTAGATATCATTATTGATTTCCAAATGTTTCGGGTTCCTATTTTTTTCTAAAAATCCTTGTTGGTAGTGAAACAAATGGCTAGATACCCCCTTTCACCTGCTCTGTATTTAGTAGTGGCATGAGATGATAATACATAGTTGGTGGAAAGTATTAGCAGATGATGGCTTAGTTGGATTAAATTTTTAGTGGTGATGAGTGGTGTTGTATATTCATAGAGATGTTTATTATGAGATATGTTTTTGGAGTAATGAATGGTAGGAGGAGGGAATGATATCGATGTTCTTACTGTTCATGATAACCTATTGCTCTGGATGTATAAGAGGATGGATGATTATATGGTAGTGGTGTGGGGTGTGTGGATGTTGACTGATACTTGGGATGTGTCTCAACCCACATTAGATATGGATGGATATATGGTAATGAAATAACTTAGAATGTATGAGAGAACATGATGATTTGAGAGTAGAAAATCATTAGGGAAGCAATTTCAGGGACCCTTTGCTTATATTATTTTATTTTAATGTTACTACACTTGGATGCATTATTTAGTTTGAGTGTCAGGGTGAGGTTGGTATGGCTAGTTGACCTATTTATGTGCTTATTGGTTTTGTTTTATATTCATTAATTCATTACTATTCTCTTTTCACGTTTTCATGACAGACCTTTGGTATGACCCAACTAAGTATAAATGTTATTCTCACCATATGTATATATAAATAGGCTTTTAGGTTTTCGAGAAGATATTAGGGACCGAGTAGGACATTACTAAATTGGGAATTGAAGATAGAATTGAGTTTCTAACATAGGGATTATCTTTTTGTATTTTCTTAAAAACTTTTATTTTTATTTGTTCTCCATTATTCATATATTGTGTGATATTGACATATTTTATATTATATAATGGAGTTTATTATTGGTTGTAAATTCTGTATTTAGATCCTATTTATCTATTTTTAAGGGTAGTGCATTCCATATATGTGACTTCGATATACCATTAGTGCCAGTCACCAACCAGGGGCCTACTTGTAGAAGGAAACAAGGGTCATTATCTCTCTCCCCTTATTACCAACCAAATAGGGGTACCTTTAGAGGGATGGGGTTGTGATAGAGTGGTATCAAAAGTTTTGGTTGAGATATAGGAGGATCTTGGGGTTACGAATTGTGATGATTACATGTATTGGTAGGGAAACAATATCATTTGAGTTTAGAGTATGGCATAAGCGAGGGAGATAAGCTAGAAAATGATATTTTAGTTCTCCATATAGTTCCACACACGGACTCTGAGTCTACTGAATGATCAAATGATGTGGTACTAGTTGTAGGGTAGAGACATAGGAAAGGTATATGCATTATATTTTCTTACTCATGTGTATGAAATGGGGTGAGTATGGGTAAATTAAATGGTTTTAATTATATAAAACTTAATATTTTTCATTCTACTAAGCCTGGAGATCTATTTTGTATTATAGGAATATGTTGAGGTTTTGAGGATATAAAGGGGGTAATATTAGAGTTTTCATTTATAGTTATCTTTCTATCCTAAGAAATTACTAGAATGGATTTTATCTATGTTGTGAATTATTTTATGGTTTGATATGATAGTGCATATAATTTTTTTTTTATAATGTGTCATTGATTTTATTACTAAATATATTTCTCTTGTATTGGTAACATATATTATAGATTCAATTATAGGAGTAAGGGGTATTGTTAACCCGTCATTATGAGTCATTTTTCATGATGTATTTTAATGTCTTGCAGGCAAGTCTGGGCCACCCAAATCAAATAACATCATGATGTGGTGGATGGGTTCCCTTGATTTGTATGATTACAATAGCTCCATTTATAATGATGTAAGTGCTTGAATTATTGAGGATTGTGACGCGGTGTTGTATTAAAACTTTGGGAAAGTATTGATATTAATATAAAGTAAATTTTAAATAGAAATGTTTAAATCTATGTAGTGTTTTATAAGGTATGTCCTTAATATTTATAGATATGTTAACTATAACGACCCATATTATTCATACATAAATATCACCTTTTATACGATAAATATTCATTATAAAACATAATTATCCATGCCATAATCATTTATCTCTAGTGCCTTTGGAAACATACACACATAAAAAAATAGTTCACAATTTAACTACGTTATCTCCCATTAAGTTCTTCATAACTAGAATCCTTCTTATACGTATATTAAATAATAACTTTCTTTATAACCTGGGGAAGGGAAACATAAGAAAGGGTGAGCTTTGATTCTTATTAAGGGTAAACAAGGGATATATCCTTGATCATATAATAATAACATGAGAATAAGGGTATGAAAACATGATAATAACATTTTAAAACCATTCCCTTCATATCATAGATCATAAAATTGAGTTATGGCATAAATCATGGAAAATAATAAGACATTAATAATAATGGAATCAAATAACATTGGCCATGAAATCATAACAATGGAATAAGACATATATTTGTGGCATACACATAATAATAGAAAATATTATGTCAAGGATACTCACTAAGACATCCATAACTTTTTATCATTGGATTGGGATAACCAACCATGTACCTACTTTGGGCTTGGGATAACCTCCCATATAACCTATATTGGGCTTGGGATAACCTCTCATGTACCCTATTTTGGGAATGGTATAACCTAACATGTATCATTTGATCTCAAAGAACATTAATCATTACCCAATTCATTGAAGGATTTTATAATTCTAATCCCACCCATCACATAATGAAAATCATATAAATGTGTTACACATGATTATAAAACATTCATCATATCAGAACCCATGAAAATAAATGGGTTTCATAAACATTTCATCACATCATAACCCATGGAAAATAAATAGGTTTCATAAAAAACTTTTCATCGTAAATATAAACCATCCAGACTAATAATAAAGATGTTATCATTGGATCATATCCCCAGTAAGTCTTAGGTAACATCAAAGGATATCATCATATATGGAAAATGATTTTTAAATATCACCTGGAACATTTCTTGAGGAAAATAACCTTTACACTTTTAAAAAATATTTTAAATATAAAAAATACGCAAATATTAATTTTTTTTAAATATCCAAGGAAACTTGTAAAGTAAGCTTTAAATACTTGATTTGTCATGTTGTAATTAAATACCATTCATTTCATACATGTTAAAATGATGATTCCGTTAACATTTTTATAAAAAATAAAAAATTATTTATTCAGAAAATGATAAGAAGATTCCTTTTATTTTTTTATAAGAATTAAAACATGGGTAATGATTTATTTAAAAAAATGGATAAATTTAAAAACTTTATTTAAAACTTGGACATGGAAGAAAAAAATATTTTTGACCAAAGAGATAAATAAAGTCAATTTTAAATTTAATTTTTTTTGATCTCTTGAGTACTTAAAGAGAGAAAAATTAAAGGAAAACGATTTTTCTCTAAAAATAAAAACATTATAAGTAAATAAATGCGTTTCTTGAGAGATAGATAATCTTATTTCATCATTTGAATCAAAATTATAAACAATCCCAATAAATAATGAGATTGTAACATAAAAACTTGACCACTTTGGTAGTGTTTTGAATAATAAGTACCATGAATGAAAGAATATTAGATAGATATATAAATCCATACAAATTTCATAATAATAATCATAAAATACATTCATGGGTATAGTACACACTACATAAAAGAAAATAGTGGTGAATATGGCATGTTTCCCACATATTTAAAAGTAAGATGAAAATCCCCTAACCTTAAGTATAGAATATATTCATATACATTAGAACCTACAATATAATAATTATAAGTTTATTATAAATCTATTATATAACCATAATCATATATATCATACCATATATGATTAACTTATAACCTTTTACCTATTTATTAACAATTTTCTTATTAACATCTTGTTTTGGGTAATAACTATATCATTTTTCATGTTTGTTTTGGTTTTGTATTTTTGGTGCTTTTAAATTGATCATGGTTCCATAATATCTAGATTTTTGACCATGATATAAATATAATATATTTTAATTATATTTTCTTATATTAACCATAAAATTTAGAGATAGAAAATGAATTACACTATTCATAGAGATGGTAGGTTATACATATGCATGAATGATGTTTCCATTTTCTCAAAGGATGGGATTAAAGAAATGTAAATTTTCATCCACCTTTAAAAAATAATTTTTATATAATATATATCATATATATTCATTAAATATATATTAATTACCATCTATGTTAAAATAAAATGGAAAAAAATTCACATCACTTTGTGGATGCAGTAGTCCTCGTACACACAAGTTTGATGTTATCATTTTCCAACTGATTAGAAAATAATAAGTTAGATGTGATATTATAATTAAAAAAGTATAATTATTTAATAAATATAATATATTAAAATTACAATAATCATTATCTTCAACCATGAGAGGCAGTGATGGAAAACAAATTAAATTTGTTTACGAGGAAGTAGTCCGCTGTACATATGACTGATAGTTTTGTTTCCCATTTAATGGAAGAGGATATAGATATAGGTTATGAAACTAACATAATAAAATATAATTATATTGGATATAATTATTTTATTATATCATTATAGTTTAAGAATATTTTTATGTGCTGTAAGAATAAATAAAATGAAAATGCATGGTTTAAAACTATATCTCTTCTTTAGAGAACCACTTTAGGTTTACACCTAAATTCTTCTTAGGAGGGTTTAGTAAAATACATGGCCTATAAATTTTTTTTAGGGAAGTGAGGAATATATTTAATTAGGTTTTGGATAAAATAAAATGATCTTGTAGTGTGGAGAGGAGAGGAGATATCCTTTTATAAGTTGGGGGAGGAACCTACTAGGAAACTACTTGGAAATTTCACAAAAGAATCCAAAATGATAAAGGCAGTACTAAGAAAAATTATTCAAAATGTCCATAAATTAGAATTTGGGATATAATATGGTTTAAATACTGACCTAAATTAATATTTATAAATTTTTTATTAAAAAAATTACCCTAATATTTCGGTATAACACCTCCATTGAGTAAACCTGTTTTAACCTTAACTATTGTAATTTGTTTTACTATTTTTACTATTAATTATGATAAAAAAATATATTTGAATTATTAGATAAAATTAATTATTATTATTTAAAATGTGGAATCAATTTTAGAAAATTCAATTCACAGAAGTGGCCTAATTTAATTTAAAATTAAAACCACTAAGGCGATGAAAAAATAGTCTTCTCAAGAATTTTTTTCATAAGTATAATTTTTTTGATCAAAATTCAACATGAATTTGATTAACATTACATAATTTGTATTAAAAATAAAATAATTTTACTAACTTTAATTTTAAAATTTTTTAAAACAAGATGTAACTTTATAAATTCTTTTAAAATATACATTTTTTTATAAAAATCAATATTTTTAACTGTTCATCAAAAAATTATTCTTTTAAGAAAATTATAAAAAAATCACTTCAATATTATTTTGACATGTTGATTCCAAAACTTAAGTTATGTTTTTCAAATAAATTTTATAAAATTGGAAAAAATTACTTTTATTATTTATTCACAAAAAAGTAAAAAAATCATTTTTTTGAGAAAAATTTATTTTCAAATCCTATAAAGACTTAACCAAAAATTATGTATGTATTTATTGATATATTTTATTTATATAAAACCTTAAAAATTAATTTTAGAAATTTTTTTATTCTTATTGTACCACCAAATTTAACTGCTAGGTTATAAATATCATATTAAATAATAATATTTTACTAGTAGATTGCGGTTCATTTAGACTTGGTGTTGTGTATAGAGTAAGCTATCAAAGAAATGAAATTTATTTGAAAAAATATTTCTTACAATCTTAAGGTGGTACATTCTACCCCCCTTAAAATGAATTTCACCCTCAAAATTTCATTACTCTGATATAAAAAACTAAGGATACTTCTATCTCATTATATACTAGGTTCCCATGTAGCTTCCTCAAATTAGTGGATTTACCACAAGATTTTTCCAGGTAATTGGTATTATTTTATAGAACTTTATCCCTAGAATTAAGAATCTCCAAAAGTTTTTCTTTATATTAAATATCATGATCCAATTTTATGATGTTTAATTTTAGTACATGTAATGTATTTGGTATGTACTTTACTAGGAGTGATATATGAAACACATCATAGAATTAAGAGAGGTCCAATGGGAGTGCTAAGTGATATAAAAACAACCCTACTTAATCAAGAATCTCAAAAGGTCTAATATACCTAGGGATCAAATTTCCTCCCTTTTCAAAAATTATAACCTTATTCCATGGATAAATTCATATAAAAAACCTTATCACTAACTTTAAACTATAGATCACACTGAAAATTGTCAGCATAAATTTTCAGTCAACTCTGATCTTACTTGAAGTATCGTTGAATGAATCTGACTTTATCTGTCATTTCCTCAGATAGTTCAGGTCTAAATAAATTTCATTCTATAACTTTATCCAAAACTTTTGTATTTATACACTTATTTATATATAATGATTCATAAAAAGACATATAAGTGATAAAATGAAATCTATTTTTGTGTGAAAACTAAAATAAAAGAAGGTGTTGATCCAAAATACATTTGAAATCCATAGAAAATATTATAGCATATACTATGGGGTTTGAATTATTCTCTCAGACCGACTATCTATCTAAGGATTATATGTGTTCTAAAAATTATCTCCCTATCTAGGGCCTACTGAAGACTTCACTAGAAGTTTGAGGTAAACCTCAGATCCTGATTATATACAATAAAATGTGGTACTCCATAAAACCTTACCACTTTTGTATTGTATATTTCGGAAATATAATCAAGAGAAAAATATTATTTAATGGAGATGAAGTGTGATAACTTCTTAAGATTATTTACTAAAACCCATATAACATTGTTCCCTTTAGATTTTTCTGGGAGTCTTATGACAAAATACATAGTAATGTTTTCAGATTTCTATTTTATAATGGGAAATGGTTGTAACAACCCCTTAGTATTTTGTCTCTCAACCTTAAATTTATAGCATTTTAAGAACCAATATAAAAAATATCAAACATCTCTCTTCATTTCATCCTACCATTAATACTCTTTCATATTTTTATACATCTTTTTTACTTCTAGGATGAATAAGTAATGAAGAACTATGAGTTTAATCTAATATTTATTTCATAAAATATGACATGTGTGGAAAAAATATACATTTCATAAACCATATCATTCTATAATAACTATGGTTAAACTTAGGAATATTTCTCACCTTCTTATGTAGCTCCACACCCTCCTTATGTGCCTATTTAATATTTAATTGTATAGATGGTTGAACACTCTTTTGAGAAACATAATATTTATACCCATCATTCAAGATTTCTAGGTCCATCCTTTGAAAATCCATAAATATTTTATCTTTTATGATCCTTATCATAGATAAGCTAGCCTGATACTTTTGGCTCAAAGCACTAGCAACCTGTTCAGTTTCCCATGGTGGTAATGTATTTAGAAGTCCTAATCTCTAATTAGATCCAATCATCTTCTCTAGTACATATTAAACTTTTTATATGTGAATATATACTTTAAAGTTTTATTATTAGTATATATATCACAAATTTCTCCATAAATATAATGACTATATGTGTTTAATGTAAAAATTACCGACACTACATCTAAATCATGATTTGGGTAATTTTATTTATGAACCTTCAATTTTAATGAGGAATAAGTTATCACTATATAATTATACATGAGAATGAATCCCAATAACTTATTTTATGCATTACTATAGATTAAAAACCCTTATCCGCTACAATTTAATGTAATTATAGTTACACTGCCTAACCTTCTCTTTAGTTCATTGAGCTTTTCTTCAAATTCATCTGTCCAAAGGAACTTATCTCCATTCTAAATTAATTTGGTGAGTAGATTATACAACCATAAGAAATTCTCTAAAAACCATCGATAATATGTACAAAAACCAATAAAACTTTTTATCTCAGTCATAGTGGTTGGTTTGGGTCAACTATAAAATACTTCCATCATTGATGGATCTATAGATGTACCTTATCTTAAGATTATATGACCAAAAAATGAAACCTTTTGTTTCCAAAATTCACACTTTATTATGTTTACCTACTATCTATCCTTTTATAGGGTCTTCAATAAAATTCCCAAGTGATCTTCATTCTCTTCCTTGCACTTGGAATATATAATAATATCATCTATAAAGAATACCATAAACTAATCATGGTAATCTATAAAGTCTCTATTTTTTAAATACATGAAGATAGTGGGGTCATTGGTAAGACCAAATGGAATCACTATATATTCATAGCATCTAAACCTTGAATAGAATGTTGTATTGGATATATCCCCCTTATTGACCCTCAATTTATGATATCCAAAATTAAGGTTAATCTTAGAAAAGTATTGAGATACTGGGATTTGGTCAAATAAGTCACGAATATGGGTCGAGGATACCTTTTCGTGATTACGATCTTATTAAACTCTTGACAATAAATGTATATTCACATTGATCCATATATATTTTAAAAAAAGAACCAGTGCACCCCATGGTGATACACTTGGATGAATGAATCCCTTTTCAAGATTCTCTTGTATTTTCTTCTTCAATTCTTACAACACAATCAGAGAAATTATATCGAGAGTCTTTGAAATATGCATAACTCTATGTATGAATTTTATTGAAAAATCAACATCATGACATGGATGATGAATATGAAACTCTTTTGGAAATACATAATTAAACTCCCACATAATATTCATATCATCGATTTTGAGTTTCCTCCCAACCATCTGAGACAAACACCTCTTTTTAATAAGAATCGAGTCTCATATAATGGGTGTAATTTCCATTAGAAGTTCATATTTATCGTCATGGTGGTACATGATCATAGGTTGGTTTAGAATATCAAAATCAACTTCCCTTAATTTAAAATTGATGTGGGATTTATATTGAAAAATCCAATCCATGACTAATAAAAAATCATATTCAACCAGTGGGATAATAACATTTTTTTAGGAAGAACATTCCCAAAAACTTCAATTGGAGAAGAATCATAGACTTGGGATACGATCATCATTTCATTAGGGGTATTCAATGATAATTCAATATATAATTTTTTGGGATAGGAGTTAACATTCCTAAGTTAATTTATATAACTATTATCAATTAATACACTTTAATATTTGAGCATACTTGTCACCACCCTGAATTTATTGTCCTGTCTTCGGCATGACCATCATGCATCTTTGATCAGAGTGAAAAATAATTCATAGGATGTAAAAATCAGGAAACCTTATTTACAATCAATTAATCCTTAGGTTTAGCCTAATTAATTCATGGTCATTGTCTATTGAAATCCTTCATAATGGTTCATAAAGAGTTTTTGAATTTCCAAAACTTATCCTCAAGTAGTGTCAATCTAGGTGTATAGCAAGGCCGATTATTGTGGAATAGGTAACGATCAGTTCAAAGGAAAATATTGCCTTTTTAGAGTTATTAAACCTAGGTACAACTATTCTAGAGACACATCCACATATATTATCTAGACATGTATGAAATTTCTTGGAATCCATTCACTCTATCCTTCACCAAAATTACAATATATTTTTCCATACTTCTAATTATCCTTATAGTTCTTAACAATGTTTTATCATCATAGTTTTAAAAGGTTAACTAAACCTTACTATGATACCAACTATAATGAACCATACTTATCACACATAGATTTCATATATTATTAGATGAATGTTCATTACATAACATAATGATACATTCCAAAATCATTTAGGTCTAGTGCCTTTAGAAACATGGATACATAAGCAACTAGTTATCAATTAAACTACATCATATCCCACAAATTTCTTTATAATAAGAACCCTTCCTATACATATCATAAATTATACCTTTCTTCAAAACCAAGGGAATGGAAACATAAGAAAGGGCAAGATCATATGTTGAGTAAGGGTAAATATGAGAGATATCCATGATCAAATAATCATAAAATGAGCATAAGAGTATGATAAAATGATAATATTATTTTAAAACCATACCCCACATATCATAGATCATAAATATTATTCATGACATAAATCATCATAGGTTATAAGACATGAGTCAAATAGAATCAAAGAACTTAACCATAAGAGCATAACATTGGCATAAGATATAGATTCGTGCCATTCACATAAGAATAAAGAATGTTATCTTAGGTCAACCCAACAAGACATTCATAACATGTGAGTATTGGGATAACCACCCATTTACCTACTTTGGGAATGAGATAACCTTTTTTTTACCCTCATTTGGGGTTGTGATAACCTCCAATATACACTATTTTGGTCTTTTGATAACCTCCCATGTACCCATTGAGATCATAGAACATTAATAATTACCCAATACATTAGAGGGAAATATAATTCTATACCCATCCATCCCATAATTAAAATCATATATATGTGGGACATAAGATCATAAAATGATCATCATATCATAACCTATGAAAATAATTGGGTTTAATAAAAAATCAATCATAGAATAACCCATGGAAAAGAGATATATTACACAAATATCTTGTTATAATAAATAGAATCCATATAGAGAATGAACAAGGATGGAATCATTATATCATATCCCCAGTGAAGCTTAAGAAACAACAAGGATTTCATATTAGATGGAAAATGAGTCTTAAATATCTCGTAGAACATTTCTTGAGGAAAATAACCTTTCCACTTTGAAAAAACATATTTAAAATAAAAAAGTTCTCAAATGTTAAAGAAGAAATTTCTTTGAAAATAACCTTGGAAACTTGTAAAATAAAATTTAAATCACTAAGTGGTTATTTAGATATTAAATTTCATTCATTTCATACATATTAAAATGAAGATTCATTTAACATTTCAGAAAAAATTGAAAATATATATGTTCAGAAAATAACAAGAAGATTTAATTTAAACCATTTTTATAAAAATGGGTAAAAATAAAATTTAAAATATCATTATATAATATTAAAAAATTTATTTAGAACATTTTTAGAAGACATGGATTTAGAAGGAAAAGGATTTTTGACTGAAGAGAGAAATACAGTCTATTTTTATTAAAATAATTCTTTCAATATATCGAGTAATTAAAAAATTATAAAATGGTAGGGAAACATTTATTATCTAGAAATAACTATAATATAAGAAAATACATTAGTTTATTTAGATATAGGACATAATATTTCAACATCGTAAGCATAATCATAAACAAACCTTGATAAACAGTGAGATTGTGACATAAAACATTTACCACTTTAATAATGTTTGAATTGTAATCCCCATGACAAAAATGACCTTTGAAAGATATTTAAATCCAAATAATTTTCATAATAATCATAATAAAATACATTCATTCTATTAATATATGACACAAAAAATAAAAAATTGGTAAATATTGAATGTGTCTAATGGAAATAAAAGTGAGATGAAAATACCCTTACCTAAAGTCTTGAATTTTGTTGTATAAATTCGAAACTCGTGTATAATAAATATAGTTTTATTATAAATATATCTTATAACCATACTAATATATATAATTCTATATATTATTTTCTTATGACCTTATATTACCCTTTTATCAACTATTTCATTGTTAAAATCATGTTTTGAGTAATAACTGCTTTGTTTATCATTTATGTTTCAAGTTGGTATTTTTGGTCCTTTTACTTTGATCATGGTTAAATAATATCCATAATTTTAAAGATGATATAAATATAATATATATTCAATATATATGTATTTTTTTAATCCATAAATTTTATACATAGAAAATGAATTACATCCTTCATGGAGACGGTAGGTCGTACGTACGGATAAATGCCATTTCCATTTTCCCAAGGGATGGAAATAAAGAAAGGTAAATATTAATTCCCCTTTATAGAATCATTTTTAAATCATTTATATAATATATATCTCATATATTCACTAAATATACCCTCATTACCATCCATTTCAAAATAAAATGAAAACATTACACATTGCTTCGTGTAGGTGGTAATCCACACGTACACACGAGCGACGTAATCATTTCGCAATGGATTGTAAGGTAAGAATTTATATGTGATATTATAATTCCAAATGTATAAATATTTAATTGATATCATATTTAAAAATTAAATAAATCATTATCTTCATACATGAGAGGCCGTGATGGAAAACAAATTACATCGGTTCGTGGGCGGTAGTCCACCGTACACACGATCGACAGTTTCATTTCCCATTTGACAAAAGAGGGGATAGTTGTATATGATTCCAATAGCATAATAAAATATCATATAATCTTATATATTTATGTTATTATATTTTCATAGTCTAATAATATTTTAATAAGGTGTAATAAGAAATAAAATTAAAATTCATGGTCTAGAACTATACCTCTTCTTTGGAGAACCTCTTTAGGTTTACTCATATAGCCTTCTTAGAAGGGTTTCCTAATAAAAATAAGGATTCTAGGATGAAGTGTGTGAATTAAGTATGGTATTTCGAGAGATATTTTCTTAACCAAAAGGATCTTCAAGTGTGTATAGTAGTGGAGAAGATATGTTATTTTGTAAGTGGGGAGAGGAACCCACTTGGAAACTACATAGAAATTTCCCAATAGAATCCAAAATGATAAAGTAATTCCCATGGAAAAAGATTCCAAATAGAAATTTATTATAACTTTTGATAATATAATTTTCATATATGGAAATATAATATGCTTTAGAGAAGTTTTATTAGAAAACTTACCCTTATCATTTAGTTTAACCCCCTGATAAACCTGTTTTAACCTTAACAATGCCAATTAATTTATATTGTTTTTAATATTCATTATGAAAAAAATATTTTTGAATTATTATAGAATATTAATTATTATGATTACAAATATTTAATACATTTTACAAAATTCAATTCACATAAGTGACAAATATTTAATACATTTTCCAAAAAAATATGTTTGACTTATTATAGAATATTAATTTTTATTGTTTTAAAATTTCAATATTAATTTAATTTGAATTATTTAAATTTAATTATTAATAATATAATTTATATAATTTTACTTTTAAACTATTTTTAAATAAGATGTAAATTTTTAAATTCTTTAAAAAACATAGTTTTCAATAAAAAATTGTATTCATCACTATTCATTGAAAAATTAATCTTTTAAGAAGATTTTCAAAAATTAACTCTAAGAAAATTTTAATACGATGAATTAAAAAATAATTAAACTTTTTAAAATAAATTTTCTGAAAGTGTTAAAAATTAATTTTATTATTTTCTAACAAAAATAAATTAAAATAATTTTATTGAGAAAAATGTATTTTTGAAGCTTATAAATTTATTACCTAAAATTAAGTAAATATTTATCGATATATTTTATTTATCTAAATCCTTAATAATTTATTTTAAATATTTGTATATTCCTATTCATACCCCCAAATTTAATGGCTATATTATAAGTGTCACATTAAATAATTATATTTTAATAGTAGATCACAGTTTGTTTAAACTCGGTGTTTTGTGTATTGAGAGTTATAGAAGAAATTAAATTTATTTGAAAAAATATATTTCATAAAATCTAGGGGTGTTAAATTAATGGAATAGATGACCTTTAAACTTAATAGAGTATTTTTTAGCCTCATGCTTTATGAATCCTATTACGTATTGGTTTGGAATCTCTAAATTCTTATGTTAAGCACATTGATATCAAATTAACAAAAATACTGATTTAATCTTTTTGATGTGGTTGGTTAAAACATTTAGAAACAAATTCTTGGATTATTTTAAATCATAATGTTATCTATTTTTAAATTAGTTTCAAGTTTTCTTTTAAAAATGGATTTTATTATTTAAAAAATAACCTTGTAATTGGTTTAATGTGATTTTAAAAGGTTGTTTTAGACTCTTGATTTGAAGGGAAATTTAATATTTCTTGTCCCAATGAACTTATATAATGATTTAAAAGAATCTTATTTAAATAACCATTGTTAATTAAAATGTTTTAAATTCTTGGATTTCAACGAATAAATTTCATGTTTTAAAATCAGTGTTTAGTTTTAAGGTCTTTTCAAGAAGTCTTAGAGTGATTAAAATTATGTAATGTGAATTATGGTTTACTTGAAGGGTACATAGATTATCTCTATAATTTCATTTATGATTTAATTTTTGAATTGATTTAGTGATATTATTTACCTTTAAAATTTATTAATATGGTTTAGTCTTTATAATCATGATAAATTTATTTTAAATTGATTCAAACTGGTTAAAACATGATTTTTTACAAGTCCTATAAGGAAATAATGCTTAGTTTTATTTAAACAACTATGTTAGTTTTGATATTTTGAAATATTGATTAGAATGTTTTTTAGAGAATTTTAGGAATTATAAATTAATAAAAGCGGTATGTTGAATTGTTGTCATTAATTAAGAATCACATCCAAAAGATTAAAGTTTTCATGAAAAAAATCTTGATAACCCTTTTCTTAATCAAAGGTTCCTTTGATGGTTAATTTACAATTTTGAAATAAATTTTTACACAACATGCTTTAGATTGTGACAATATTTACTATAAAATTTTATTCCATATACTAAGATAAATTTATTAGAATTTAATACCATATATATATATATGATTAATTAAATTAAAGTGAATGCTAATAGTTGTGAATTATTAACGATTAGATTGTTTGATTTAATGAAGAGTAACAATTCTTACCAAATTATTACGAAATTTAAAAGGGAATATGTGGTGCATGATTTAAATTGATATAGTACGTATTGGACATTATTAATGGACACTAAATAAAAAATTTTATATAATAATTATAACTTATGAGACATATTGTATGTTTCATTATTATAGTAATAAGTTCCGAATTTTATGAATTTAATCTAATACATGATTTTTTTTCTTTGATTAAGTATAAAGTATGAAAGAGGAGGATGTAGAAACTAAGTGATAAATTTAAATCATTATAAGAAATTAATAAATAATTTTATGTGATATAAGGATGTGATAATTATACAAATTCTAGACATGAATCATTCTATATGCATCATCTAGGAATTATAATTATAATTTCATATACCAGTTCTTAATACCATGATTCCTATAAAAGGTTTTATCTTGAATTTAAATTATATTATTTTGGTTAAAATTCAGAACTATTTGATCTTCTTCCATGATAGTAAATCCTTCTTAAAGTGTCCCTTATATGTGAAATTTCTGGTTTGATACCTTATAAAACAAGTTTTTATTAATAGTTTTCATGTTTATTGACTGAATGAAATGATTTTGATCTATGAAACTTTTATTTTTGTACTATTTTTCATTCCATGATATGTTATATTAATGTATTAGTAATTTATTACCATATTTGAACATTTATACTTACATATGAAATTCTTAGGAGACAACAAGCATTCATAGTGATAAACTGTTAACATTTTAGAACTTTTTCATGGATTATCCAATATAGTATTTCCAAGCATCTTTAATGCTTTAGCATGATCAAATATTTATGTGTTATATGAAATTTAATAAATAATATTCCATTTATAGATTTTTAAAAGATAAATATGAATTCATAAGAATAATCTATCTATTTTAAGAATTATCATGTGATATAAAGAGTCAATATGAACTTAATATTAAAGATATAATGTTTAAAGATAAGGAATGTTTTCATGAGTAAATAGGGAAGAATGATATAATATATATTATATAACTTCCTCAATTTGAATTAAAATATTAAATTAAATGTATTTAAACCCTTATATTCCTTGAAATCATGTTTTTATTAAGAGTAAAATGATTAAATAATATTTAATCTGAACATGAATAGCATGAGACATAAAATGTAGCATGTGATTATTTTCATTGAAATAATTCATGAGTGATGTTATTAAGATGCAAGATATGATGTCATATCCAAAATTAAATTTAAGGGATTAATAATGGGATATTATGTGTGATATATTTAATTATTTCCTTAAAAGTATTGATATGTTTTGTCCAGAATTTGTTTCTAAACATTAAGTTGACAAGATAAAGGCTATATAACATGATGTATTTCTATAATAGAATCCAATATTTGAAGTTTTATTCCTTTGTTAAAAATACATGTGAAGTGAGTATTTTCTATATATTTATTTATGTCGTGATTGTGGGTTGTGTCTATGAAATTGTATTTGAAACTAACACCTTTTTTAAAAAAATAGGTGTAGAGTTAATAATTTGAAGTTAGTAATAAAAAAATATGTTTTAAATCTATAATTTGGTGATGATATCATTCCAAAAAAAACATAAATAATGATAAGGGAATGATAACAGGGTGATTTATTGATAATAATTTTTAGTTGGGTTTTTATGGTTTTTCATATGGATTTGTTGTGATTCATGTTGTTTAATTGAATAAATTGTTTAACATTCTATGAAATCCTTGAGTTGTTGACCTTCTGTAATTCCATGCATTTATTTTGTAGTTTAATTATATTTGAGAGGTATATTTAAGTAATTTTGGTAGAATTTGGATGGTTTTATTTGGTATATAATGAGGTCCCTAAAACGTATCATCTTGGATAATTTTTTGTAACTTTCTATTTCCAATTCCTTACCAGTTTATTTTTTTGATTCTCAAGGATGATATTTTTTTGAGAGGTATCTAATGTGAGGGATCATATTTCTAACCCAACACCCTTTTCATTTTATTTTGGATTGGTGGTTTCCAGAGACATTTTATAGGTTTTTGGAATCCATAGGAAAGTTTTAGCCATTTAGTTGGTCACCAAAACATGGTGGTGGGTATGATGTTATCCTTTTTTAAGCATACTTGGATGTTTGAGTGTGGGGGAGGAAACTTGGCCTTGGTTGTTCAATGGTTGGCCATGTTGATGGTTTCTTAGTATTGGGGTACACAAAAATTAGAGAAAATGATTAATTATATGTTTATGAAGATGTTTTTTATTATATGTATCCCCAATAAGAAATGGGGAGGATAACCATGCCATTAAAGAGGACATGGTGCTGTTGAAGGTCTTGAGTGTTTCCTTATTGGAAATAGGAATGAAGGAAATGCCCATGTCCAATTGTTTTTCTAGGTCTGGTGTATGTGGAGAATACCTATTGGAAATGGGTAGTGAGTAAACTACTTTGGGATCCTATTTTAACGGGTGTAATGGTTCTTGATGAGGTGTGTATGAACGAGGTGGAAACAATGAGCTAGAGCTTTCCATGTCGAAGAGATGAGAATGTTAGAGTCAATACAACTTGTGTTTTGACACCACATCATGGTGGAGGTCTTAGTTGTAGTCAAAATGGATCTATGTGATTTTTAAAATTCATGAAAAATAAAGGTTAAAATAGTTCAATTCAAAATATGTTGTTTGATCAAACTCACCACATGAATTTTTTCATTCCCACATTGAAAATAAGGCTTTAAAATCCTTTTATATAAAAGTAGGATTCTTGAATTTATTTTTTCAATTTTTCTTATTCTTATAATACCTAGTTAATCCCTTTAATTCTCTACACCTTATAGGCCCACCTCTTGGGAGTTTAAGTGATTTGGTTCATCTGGATTGGAGCCTCATGAACCTAGGTGCTCTTCTTTATTCTCTCTTATTTGTTATTCTTATTCTTCTTCGATATATGATTTTATTTTGGGCGTGGATCCTCTCTTTTGGGTTGGAAATCAAGAATGTAATGATGGTACCTTTTTGAGCTTAGGATCTAGTGGTGTTTTTGAGAATGTTTGATTCTTGACCATCTGTTATTTCCTAAATAGTGATGAACATCGAATTGATGAAGGGAATATTTATTCTCTCCTTTTAGGTACATCTATGAATATTTCATATTTTTGTTTCATTTGGGTGGATAGTATGGGTTTAAATAATAAGTTAATTAATTGGATTTCATTAAAATTGAATGGTATGGGGTGTATTCACATGTTTTTACTTATTTTGTGATATTTTTTTAGGAGTTTATACTGTTACCCTACTATTTCTGAAAATCATGGTTATTGGGAACCTTATTTGTGTTGTGGATGTTGTAATTTCTAGAAATTATTATGGATTATTAATTTAACTCACCATTTATAAAAGTTTAAATAATTTTATATGGATAATGAATTAGTTTCCCATGTAAATATTGATTTTTGTGACAAAACCCATGCAAGTGATGAAGTAGTATGATGAAATCCATAATTAAATTAGAATTTCTGGAGGATGTGAAATATTAAATGTATTTTTATGTGATGATGTTTTTTATATGAATATATTATGGTTATGTGAACATTATTTGGGATTATATGACAGTGGTGGTGACCAGTTTGATTATGGGGTATGTTGTGGGATGAGTTGTGATGCTTAATTGATGATTACGGTGGAGTGATGGTTGAGCTACGGTGACAATTCAAGAGTAAAATGTGGAATTGTTATGATGAGATGAAAAATATGTTATATTGTGGTGGAAAATTGGTATATGGTGATGTTTTTGTATGTGGTTATTACCTCTTATATGGTGGATGATTTGTTTCATAGTGACTGTGATAGTTTCAAAATAGTTATGGAATGAAGTTGAATGATTTATGAATGGAATGGTTTAAAATATGGAATGGAGTGGATTAATAAGTGGATGTTGGTTTATAACTTGTAAATATTTAAATTAGTTAACTTTTAAAAGATATATGAATTATATCTTTTATATATTTTGTTTTTATGGTTTTTTTCATTTAAAGGTGGTTGCTATAACACCACAATATTTTAAAAGATGAAAATTATAATCGATATCATAAAGGAAAAAAACACTAATATGAGACGAGAATGTAAATCCCTGATATGTTATGATATATCTATTTTTAATAAATTTAATAAATTAAATATCATGTAGTACACACAAACTTAATATTTTAATGTTCAATAGAATATTCAACACTCAACACCAAACTTAAATGACCCATGATATATTTTACCATTATAGCCTAGCTATTAAATTGGAGGGTATAAATATTATTAACTAATTTATAATATATATATATATATGTGTGTGTGTGTGTCTGTGTCTTAATCAATATAAATTATTGATAATATTTTAGTAAATAATCCATCAATTTTTAGTAAAGTGATTTTATTCTTCAAAAATATGTTTTCTTCAAAAATGATCTTTTATTACTTTTCAGGAAAAAAATATTATAACTATTTTTTGGAAATTTTATAAATTTATTTGAAAAAATTAATTTCATTTTCTATATCATCATGTCAAAATTATATTAGGGTGAATTTTTAAGAATTTTCTGAAAAATCTCATTTTTGGATGAATACTGAGAAATAACAAATTTTAATTGAAAATTGAATTTTTGTTTAAATTAATTATAAAGTTAAATTATATTTTAAATTGGTTTTTATGTAAAATTATTTCAATTTTATATCAATTAATCCAATTCTGTTTATTTTAATCAATTTCATATTGATCTTAGATATAAAAACTTTGTAAACTTTTGAATTGTTTCTCATTAAAAACCCACTTTCTCATCACGTATGAGGGAATAATTTTAAATTAATATTTGAAAATTATATGAATGGAATTTGGAAAAATGGATGAAATATTATGAATTTGAATAATTTATATTATCTAATAATTTTTACTTATTTTTTGACGAAAATGAATAGTGAATGCAGTAAAAATTAATTACTGTGATTAAGGTAAAAATGAGTTTACTAGGGGGTTAAACTAAAACGATAAGGTAAAAAATTTCCTATATACTTGTAAAAAACTATTTTATGGAAATATTATGACCATTAAACCTATAAGGTTTTATAATGGTCCATTTTTTACCCTTGTGACGTATGAAAAAACATGGTATCACTCATTTTTTCCAAAAATACCAAGTGTGCGCTCTCCCCTACTTATAAAAGGCCACACCCTCTCCTATTTTATTTACACCTTAAAACCAATTGGGTTCACTTAATACATTACAGAATCCCTTTAATAATTTCCTCCACTCATACTATAATCCTTATTATGGGTCTAAATTAAACATAGGAAGGCCTTTGGTGAAAACCTAAGGAGGATACCTAAATAAGTGGTAAAGTTATTCAATAAGTGTTTTTATTTTATTTCTTACTCCAACTCATTACATTATTCTTAAAACAAGATTATATAATCAAATTAGTTTAATACATATAGTTATATTTTATTATTTTAATTTTATTACCTAATCATTTCCCTCTCCCATTAAATGGGTTACAAAAATCATCATTAGTGTGTACAGCGGACTACTGCCACGGGAAATGATGTCATTCATTTTTCTATTACCACTTATCACTATTGGGGATGATGATGAATAAAAATTTTATATATGATTTTTATAATATAATTATACCTATAGAGTAATTATATATTTTATACCTTTTTACATTCTATATCATATGGTATACGATAACCTCACTCGTGTGTACGGTGGAGTACCGCCTCACGAAGGGATGTGGGTCGTTTTTCATTAATGTATTACATGGAAGTAATAAGGGTAAAGATAACTAATATATGTGATATTCATGAAATAACTATGATATTAATGAAATATTTATCATTATATAAATATAATATATAATTTTATTTTGTACCATTTCACCCACTAAAAAAGTGATAACATCGCTCGAGGACGTGTGGGCGACCACATCCTCGAAGTGGTAAAATTCATTATTTTCACCAAAACATCATATAAATGATATATATAAGTATATATAATTAAGTATCATCGTATTTATTACATAATTATCATTTTTAATGAAAAAATATTACATAACTTCTTTTTATTATGATCACTAAAAAATGGAAACATTACTCATGCCAACATATGGCCTAACTTCTCCATGATCACAACGCTAGTTAATTTTTCATAACCATATTTCAAGATTTATTTTAAAAGTATAATTTATTTATAAATAATATAATTATGTAACTAAAATTATTTCTTATATGTTTATATAATTACATCTTTAACCATAGTCAACTTACTAAAGTCATTTTTTACAAATAATCCAAATATGGTCAGAACATCTGATGTAAACCTAATTAATTAAGTAATCATATATAAAATTGTAATAAGTGAAATAAAAGGAATATTAAACTTTAAAATGTTACTAATTATGTAAATAATTAAAATAAATTTATTATTAAGGAATATAAATAACAAGCATGACAAATCGAACTCAAAGTAAGGGTTTTTCTCACCTCACTTTTATTTTTGTGAGATATACACCACGTTCACCACTTATTTTTGTTATGTAGTGTATATAATAAACATGAATGTATTTTATGATTATTATAATTAAATTTATTTTTATTTACATAACTATTTGAGTATATCTATTTCCTGGAGTTTATGGTTTCAGAGCTACTAAATAAGTGAGGGATTTTTTGTCACAATTTTCCTTCTTTAAGATGTATGCTATGTCATACACCTATCTAATTTTACGAGGTTAATATAATACCCATTTTACATGTTATATAATGAATATAATTATTTTCATGATAATATAAGTCTCTTTTAATGATATTATTTCATGGGGATTATGATTAAAAGTTACTAAAGTTGTTAGAGTCTTATGTTACAATCTCATCGTTTATCAGAATTATATATGATTATGATTCCAATAATGAGACCTTATGATAAATCTCTAAATAAACTCCAAAATTTTACAATAATCTGGTTATTCATCATATTTCTATGTAATAGTACCATTTGTTTTTTCACTTTTTTGATACTTTGAATAATTTATAATTTTTTTCAGTAAATATGATTTCATTTCTCTATTTGGTCAGAAATCCATTTTCTACAAAAACCATGTTTTCAATAAATGTTTTCAAAAATGTTTTTAAAGTTTTAAAAATTATTTATTAAATATATATTTACTAAATTTTTTATTTTTACAAAAATATTCAATCTAATATTTATTTATTTTTAGACTAATTACCATTTTCCTTTTACTAAAAATATGAACGAAATATTTATTTTAACTGGTAAGAAATGAATTTTTTTTTTCTGTTTTCATAACCATTATTTTCTTTGAAGCTTCATTTATATTTTTTCAATTTTATTTTGAAAATAAAATTATTTTCAAATTTTTTAAAAAAGTGATTTGAAAAATGGAAAATATATTTTCCTCAAGAAAATTATTAAATGTTTTTTAAAAGATCTAGTTTTATCATTCCAAGTTTGTTTTCAAAGAAAATAAATTTTAAAATATTTTGGGAATTTTTAGTTTTTAAAAATTGATTTTCCAAATTAAAATATTTTTTTCTAAAAATGTCTTTAATTAAATGTTAATGTTATTTATACTCATCAAAGTCAACAACCCATATTTTTACCTCTACTCTGGTGGGGGTATTTTGAAAAGATACCATCTTAAATATTTCTCTAGATGGATTAAGATAGATTTAAAGAGATATTTATGTAACCTATTTATTTTTCATGGGTTAATTTTTTTTCAAAAATATTGTTATATAACCTATTTATTTTCCACAGTTTAATCATGTTTCAATGATATTGACATGAAACCTATTTTGTTTCCATGGGTTAATTAGGTTATGAAATAATAATGATTATTTATATGATATTTATGATGAAATAAAATCTCTATGTACTTTAGTCAAATTTTGGTTCTTAGAAATTATATATGATGGGTGAGCCAAGATAGAATTGGGTGAGCCCATTATATCTTATATAATGGGTACACCCAGATTGCACTCTAATGAATTGGGTAATTATTATTTTATATAAATAATTATATGGGAAGTCTGTTGTATTGTTATTAAAATTGTAAGGGTTCTATAATGAGATCTTAAAGGAATTAATGACATTTTAGGTGATATTTTAATATGTTGATGAATTTTTAAATATATGATTTAACATGAAGTATGTATTTAATTTTTTTGGAAATTATATTTAAGGTATTGATTACCTTTAGGGATTATATTATCTCGGATATTGAGAACAAAATTTTTATCATATAGATAACTACAAGTTTGAAAAGTGATTTTGTTACTAAGTGATTAATGTTACTTCAGAAAGAAGATTTCCATATTTTTGGGCTTGAAATATGAAAGTTATTAGAGAACCTATGGGGTTAAAACAATATTTAATTTTAAGGTTATTGATGTCATTATCAATATAGGGTTATGAAATTATTTAGTTTCAACATTGGGTATTAATATTTAATTTTGAAGATTACTATATCATAGGAAGGTTTATTTATTTTGGGAATTATCATACCATATGTTAAATATTTTTGTTTTGGTTAATGTTTAAATATAGTAGTAACAGATCATTATCCCTTTTATTCTTACATGGTCTTTAAAAATTGATTTTAATGCTTTAGGTAAGAAAAAATCATCTTGAATACACATTGTTTGGATCAAAAGATGAGTTTTTTTGGTGTAAATTAATTAATGGATGAATTTATACTCATCAAGTAATTATATTTCCATATTATCATAGTATATTTGGGTAGATAATTCTTATACTCTTGGAAAAATATCTTGAAACAAAAATGTTATCATAGTTTCTTCATTTATGATGAATTTAAGGTCTTTTCAATCATCACATATTTATAGTTTTGAGTCCCTTAAATTTCCATTGATCATTCACTTTCTTGTGATCACTGAAATCAATCACTCTCAATAATTATTTTCTCTTATCTTTTATTCCCACCTATATTATCCTATTTGGAAACCTAGTTATGTTTTATTCCATAAGACCTTTATATCCCCCTTTTATATATTATTAAGAGGATGGTTTATTAACCCTTTTTACTATGTGGGTTTACAATAAAAATATTTTTAAATTTATATAATTTGATTACCAATATAAATATTAAACTTTGAGGACACAATTTATTAAAGGGGGGATGTGACACCATGATATTTTTAAAGATGAAAATTATATTTGATATCATAAAGGATGAATAACACTATGCCAAGACAAGAATGTAACTCCCCAAGACATTATGGAATATTTGTTTCTAAATAAATTTAATCTCATAAATAACTCTTGGTATATAAAACCCCATTTTTTTATGTTTGATAGTGTATTCAACACACAACACCAAACTTAAATGTCGCATGATATATATTACCATTATAACCCAGCCATTAAATTAGAAGGTATGAATAATATTAACTACTTTAAAATATATATATATGTCTTATTCAATATAAATTATTTAAAACTGTTTAGTAAATAATCAATCAATTTTTAGAAAAGCGATTTTATTCTTCAAAAATATTTTTTCTTCAAAAGTAATTTTAATTGATTTTCATGAAAAAATATTATAATTTATTTTTGGAAAATTTATAATTTTTTTTTGAAAAAAACTTCATTTTTTAAATGATAATTTCAAAATTATATTAGGGTTAATTTTTGAGAATTTTATGAAAAGTTCCATTTGTTGATAAATAATGAAAAAAACGAAATTTTAATTGAAAGATGACTTTTCATTTAAAATATTTATAAGGATAAATTAAAATCTAAATTTGTTTTAAAGTTAAATTAGTTCAGTATAATATCAAATAATTAAATTTATTCTGTTGGAATTAATTTCATATTGATCTTATGTATGAAAGGCTTGTAAACATTTAAACTTTTTCCCTTTAAAAACCTGCTTTATCATCGTGTCTGCGAGAATAATTTTAAATTGAATATTTTCACTTATGCAAATAGAATTTGAAAATCAGATTAAATATTTTGATTCATAATTATTTATAATATATAATAAGGTCAAATTAATTTTTTACCAAAGTGAATAGTGAATCCTGTAAAAAGTAATTATCACGATTAAGGTAAAAATGGGTTTATTAGGGGGTTAACCTAAAAATACAAGGTTAAAAATGAAAAATAATCCTGTATAAAAACTATTATATAAAAATATTTATACCATTAAACCTATAATTTTCTATAATTTTCTATTTTGGACCCTTTTTAGATATGAAAATTGTAGGATCACTCGTTTCTTTTCAAAAATACAAACTGTATCCTCTCCCCCACTTATAAAAGGCCACCAACTCTCCTCTATTTTTTACACCTTAAAAATTCATGGGTTAGATAAATACTTACCCATATAAATTTCCAAATTCCCTTATCTCAGACTAGAATCCTTATTTTTTTCATAAATCCAACCTAGTAAGGCCTTTGGTGGAAACCTAAGGAGAATACCCAAAGAATATGTAACATTTTTCAACGAGCATTTTTAATTTATTTCTTCCACCACTTCCTTAAATTATTATTAATCCATGATTATATAATAACCTAAGTATTTTAGATATAATTTGGTGTTATTAGGTTAATTTCATAATCTTAATCATTTCCCTATTCCATCAAATGGGTTAAAAAATCATAATTTGTGGGTACAATGGAGTACCATCTCTGGAAACGATGTCATTCATTTTTCCATTACCACCTCTCATGATTGGGTATGATGATAGATATAAAGTTTATATATTATATTAATAAAATAATTATACCTATTTATTAATTATATAATATTTAACTTTTTACATTACATACGTATGGAATATGATAATGTCACTCGTGTGTATGACATACTACCGCGTTACGAAGTGATGTGATTCTTTTTTCACTAATGCGTTATGTGGATAGTAATAAAGATAAAAATAATGAATATATGGGATATAAATGACATAAAAATTATATTAATTGCATGTTTATCATTATTTAAATATAATATATCACTTTATTTCTTACCTTTTCACTCACTAAAAAAGTGATAATGTCATTCTTGGACATATAGACTATTCCCCCCTCGAAGAGATGTGATTCTTTTTTTCATCACCAAATCACAATAATTATATATAAAAGTATATATAATTAAATATCATATTATTTATGATATAATTATCATCATGGAAATATAAAATATTACTTACCCTCTTTTCACAATGATCATTGAAAAATGGAAACGTTACTCAGGCGTACGTATGACCTACCCTCTCCATGATCATAATATTTTTTCATTTTTTATAAACATATTTAATTATGGATTTTAAAAGTATAATTAATTTATAAATATTATAATTATTTCATTGTTATTATTTTTGAGATGTTTAGATAATTTCCACTTTAACCATATCTGACCTAACAAATTCATTTTTGACACATAGGCCAAATATGGGAAAAACATTCAACGTAAACCTAATTGATTAAGAAATCATATATAATATGGTAATAAGCTAAATTAAAGAAATGTTCAAATTTATAAATATTATTTAGGAAATAAATAATAAATGTAAGTTTATTATTAAAGAATATAAATAACAAGTGAGATGAATTGAACTCTAGGTAAGTGTTTTTATCATCTCACATTTATTTCTATAAGACATATGTCATATTCACCACTTATTTTTTGTTTTATTGTCTATATAAAACCCATGAATTTATTGTATTGTTATTATAATTAAATTTATGGGGTATATAAGTATCCATTTTAGGATCTCTCTTTAATGGGGTATCCATTTTTAATGTTACCAAAGAGATGAGGGATTTGTTTCTTTATTTTCATTCTTTGAGACGTATGTTAGGTTAAAAAACTATATTATTTTATGAGTTTTATTCCCATTTGACATGTTATATCCCAAATAGTTTTATTTTTCATTTAATGATATCCTTTCATGGGGATTACGATTCAAAGTGACCAAAGTGATAAGAGTCTTATGTTACAATCTCATCGTTTTTCGGGATTGTTTATGATTATGCTTCCAATGATGAGACCTTATGATCCATATCTCAATAAACTCATAGATTTTATTCTCTAATAGTTATTAATAATATTTTCATGTAATAGTTTCATTTTTTCACTATTTGGTACTTAGAATAATTGAGGAAAATATCTTTATGAAAATATGACTTCATTTCTATCTTCGATTGGGAACTGGTTTTTTACCAAAACCATGTTTTCAAGAAATATTTTCAAAAATGTTTTTAACCCTTCCCAAATTTTTTATTAAAATAAATTTTACCCAATTTTTTCTTTTTACAAAAAAATTTAAATGGAATATTTATTTCATTTTCAAAACAATTCCGATTTGTCTTATATGAAAAATGTGAATAGAATCTTCATTTTAACACATACTAAATGGATGGAATTTTCTATTGTCATTAAAATTATTTTATTTAAATCTTTCTATACAAGTTTTAAAATTTATTTTAAAATAGAAGTATTTTCAAAATGTTTTAAAAAAATTATACAAAATAGAAATGATATTTTCTTCAATAAATGTTTTAAATGTTTTTTTGAGGTTTCTTTTATATTTTTCGAAGGATTTTTTCAAAGAAAATGATTTTCGTAAAATTTTGTGAAATTTTTGTTTTTAAAAATTTATTTTGAAAATGAAAAGATAATTTTCCAAAAACTGTTTTTAATGAAATTTATGGTATTTCTGCTCATCAATGTTAATAAACCTTATTGTTACTTACACTCTAGTGGGAGTATTTTATTAATGATACCATTCTCATTATTTCTATATATGGATTAATATTGTTTTAAAGAGATTATTATGGAACCCATTTATTTTCCATGGGTTAATAATGATTCAATGAGATTAAAATGATATAAATTTATTTTCAAGGGGTTAATCAGGTTATAAAATAATAGTGATGGTTTCTATGAGTTTTATGATGAAATTAAATCACTATATACTTTATTCAGGTTGTGGTTCTTAGACATTATATATTATTGGTGCACCCAGATAGTTCCTGGTGATCCTATTATAGATTATATAATGGTTGAACCCAGGCAGTGATCCCATGCACTGGGTATTGATTATGTTCTCCAGAGAATCATATTTAAAGTTGGATATATGGTTATTATAATTGTAAGGGTTTTATAAGTGTTTTATGAAGATGATGTTTCAATATACCAATATATTTTATTTATTCTTACTATGGGTTTATGAAGTTTCATTTGATCAAGATTGGTATCACATGGACCATGATTATTGATTCTTATGATTCTTTCCTTTATTAAAACCTTATTCTATGTTTAAATGTTTTATGATCCTAGTATTTATGGGTATAAATATTCTTATATTATACTCATGCACTTTGATTATGTCATCATATCCTTATGATATTATTATGCTCACTAATGAAATTTATTTGTTAATGCTCACAGTTTTCATTACTGAGCATTTGATCTCACCCTTCTTATGATTCCTTTTCCCCATGTTATAAAGAATGAGTTTTAAAAAATTATGTATATAAGGGATTTCATATGGATGATGATGATGACTTAATGTAAAATAATAAGATATAGTTTAAGTGTAAAAATGGTCTTTTTATGACATGGGTATTATTTATATAAGTGTTTTTCCTAATTCTCTAAAACTCTAAACCTAAAAGGTCATTGAGAATGTAGTTATCCAATTTTTCCTTTAGGGATTGAAATGTTTCTATGGAAAAAATTGGTCACAATTATGGGCATAAAATCAGGAAATATAAATTTCATGATTTCAGAACTAGATCCAAGAGTGTTGTTTTGTGCTATCATAGAAACAGTTGGTGGTGAATATAGTGAGGTTTTGTAGCAGTGGTGTAGGATGACTTAACAGTGTTAGATGTGAACACTTAGGCTAGGTATTGTGTGTTGTCTACATATCCTTTATTTTTATGTTATTTTCATATTCACCCCACTCAAGTTGGATATCCTTACCAAAACTCATTTTTTTGGGTTATAATTGTTTTCCCCAATATCTAGGATGGTGATGAGATGAATGGATGACTACCCCTCTTCCACACTCTTCCTTCAGTAGTTTCATGAGATAACAATACATAGATTTTGGGGAGTAGCGATCGATGATGTCTTAGTTGGTGTTGATTCCTAGCAGTGATGAATTGTTTTTGATATACCTATTGATATTGAAGATGTTATATGTAGTAGGGGTTGTGCATGGTTGGAAGAGAGTATGTGGTTATTGTTCTTTTTGATCATGATATCCCACTTCTCTGTATCTGTGATGGGATGGATGATTATATGATAGTGGTGTGTGGTGTGTGGATGTTGGTTGATACTAGAAAGAGATGATTTACCTTATGAGCATGGGGTAGGTAGGGATGAATATCTACCCATATCAAATATGTAAGGGTATATGGTGATTCAATGACATGGAAAGGGTGAGGGAATAAGATGATTTATGTTGGTGCATGAGAGTGGAAAATTAGTGGAGAAATGGTTGTGGGTAACCTTTTGTTATATTCTTTTGGTGTTATGTTACAACACTTGGATGTGTTATTTAGATGTCTAGTGGACCTATTTATGTTATTTTTGGTTCTAATGTTTATTCACTGGTTTATTAGTATTCTCTTTTCACATTTTTATAAGAGAACTAGGGTGTTATCATATTGAGTATATATGTTATTCTCACCCGATGTATATATAAATAGTTTTTCTTGTTTCTAAGTATATATCAAGGACATAGGTGCGTGTAACTATATTAGAAATTATATCTACTATAGGGTTACTATTGTAGGGTTTATATTTTGGAATTTTCTTGGAGACATTGATTGGTATTTGTTCTATATTTTTCATTAATTTTCAGAAAAATGATTCTTTTATATTATGTTATAAAGTTTCTTGGTGGTTGTTTATTCCATATTCCAATCCTATATATCTATTATTGAGGGAAATTAATCCCATATGTAGGACTTCTATATACCCTCGGTTCTAGTTTCCAACCCATAGATTACTAGAGGTGGGACTGATGGGTCATTATATCTCTCCCTTAATTTTCATCCTAGGAGTGGTATCTTTGTAGGGAGTCATTCTTGACATGTAGATAGGTGTATTTAGTTTACACACAAAGTCCTTTTTTTGTTTTTCTATGAAACTAGTTGGTTGATTCATATAGATTACTTCCTCAAATTCACTATGAAAGAACACTTTATTTACATCCATTTTCTCCAAATTAATACTATAATAAGAAACTAATCACAACAATTCCTGTATAGTAGTGCACTTAACTACCGGTGGAAAATTTTTATAGAATTAAATTCCTTCTTTCTACTAAAATACTCTGATAAATAACCTACAATTTTATCTTATTCTACAATTTTTTTCTTCTTTTAAATGGAAAAACCATTTATTATCAAGTTCTTTCTTATTTTTTTAGTCCCGTTGGATCCAAGGGTTCATTTTCATGCAATGAATCTAACAAACCTATCATATCTTACTATCATTTATCGAAATTGCTAATAATTTCTACTTATTATGATCCATTAGGCTCCTCTCCAAATATTAGATGTAAGAAATTAATATTAGTTTCTAACCACATATCCCATCATATGATCTTGGTAGATCTTTACACTCCATTTTATGTCTCTACTCCTTCCTGTATTGAAATTTCTGAAACCTAAAATTTTGTAACTCTAATACGAGCTTCAAAAGTTATAAAGAATCATAGTCCATCTTCAACTATCCTAACTTCAAGGCTCTCAGTGCTCCCTAAACTTTCAAAAATGTTCATCATTACGTGACTTCAGTTCAGATCATCATAGACATGGTTAGTTGATTTATTTTTCTCAACTTCCTTTTCATTAAAGTTTTGTCTTTCCATAAGATTTTATCATTGAATATAAAATTATGAATTCTGAATACATTTCAATTGTCATCATCCAAAAACCAAAATCCAAAGATTTTATCACCAGGTATTATACAAAAACATATGAAACATATAAATTTTAGTTTATCTTAATCCTTGGTATCGACATGGACATATTATATACTTCTAAAATCGTTGAGGAGGTAAAATTATAATAGTTTATCGAAATATAACTAATCTAGAATTATTTTTGGGGATATTTCATAAAACATAAATTTTTGGGATATTACAACTTATAATTGATCAATCCATTATAGAATAGTGTCTAGAACTATAAATTAGAGGATCCCTAGCTACCGCACTGATACACACCTCCTTCTAGTTATAGTAACCTCTTTGTCTATGATAAGAGCTTCCACCTGAGGGTAAATAACAATCAAGAACAAACCATATGACATAATTGGAAAGAAACAACAAATAGAAATACAAGGTTCTGATGTTTGTTCTAATTCATGAGGGAACACATTACACCTTTTCATCAAGGTCAAAAACTAAGTTATAAGGAAACCTCAAAAATTGATAAACCTATTAATCTTGAGTTATAATGGACCCCTTTTAAAATAATTCTTCTAGACACCCTACTCAAAGAACCATATCAACGCTTCCAATGACCCTTTCCAATTACAAGGGCTCCATGGGAAAATCCCCCCATGGGGATTCAAATTATCCCATACCCCTTCCTTATGATGCTTTGTCACTGCATCCTCAGTCAAAATATACATAACATACATTCTTAGTTTTTTCTTATTCATTATCTCTATAACTATTATCTAGTAACTTTCAGTTTCACCACAATTTAATCTCAGTGGAGAGAAATCCACACACATATGATATTCAATACCATTCTTCTCATCAGTAAAAGTAAAATGAGACCTCAACAAGTCCTCCTAGTGAACAATGTTATCTTTCTAAAATTTTACAAGTTCTCTCTTACATTTCAAATTGGTTCTTCTTACATAAGTACATTGTATCTTAGTACTTTCCCTCATTCTAAAGTTGTTTCTTTTGATACCCATATCTTCATGACCTCCCAAAATGCATCTGAAACATACACTATATGTATATATCACTATACTCTTCAAAATATGGTCACACCCCAAGTGCATGAATTCAGTTGACCCTACTTCTACATACTTGATAACCCTTTCTCTCACAACTATAAATTTCACTAATCAATATTCTATTCATATATTTCCATTCAAATATCTTCCACTAGACTACATTTGTTAGGATACATTGACTCAACAATCTGGACATCCATAGTCGAATTGAGTTCATCTTAATATTATTTTATCAAGTGTATATTATGAGGAATTAACTTTTGTAAACACCAACACTTAACAAGAAAATAGTTCTCATGAAAAAACCTAACAATATCCAAATTGATAATTTTTTGAAGTTTAATCCCAATAATCTTCAACTATAATACCATTCTTAAGGATTTCAACAAATTCCCACCGATCAACACTGTTCTTTCTCCCTTTTTAATATCAAGATGGTTCCCCACCAAACTTTTAATCATCCAGGTCCCATTTGAGAAAAAAACTACCTCAGTATTTCATACAACAATTTCCCATTACATTCCCACAAAACCATCAAAATTCATCAATAGAAAACGTCCAAATAAAACTAGGCTAAGTAATCATTTTAATTTTTTTTAACTCTATCAATATCCAGTTCCATGTACCATTACTATGAACATGATCATTCTAAAAATAGGTGCTTTTGAAACTCTGATTAAACGAGCTTCTACAAACTAATATTTTTCTGGTATATAAAACTCTATTGATACCTTGAGAACATACCTACATTCAAAATTTAACATTTTAAAAGTATAGAACTATAAAACAAATGAAAAATAACTAAAATAATTATACTCATCCTAGTCACCATTTCTCAATAAAACTAAGGAAATCATTTGACCTTTTCACCCATTGTATTCTAGTATGGAGTTGATCCTTCAAGGATCCCTCTCTATAATAAAGGAAATTTATGGAATCTTATGACTTCAAAAAATTATTCTCTATAGAGTTTAAAACACTAAATTATACATCAACACTTATTTGAAAAGAATCTTTTTTGGGCCTTAGGGTTTTCCATATTCTTGCATCAACATGATTTTAGAAGATTTAATAATAAATTTTTAGATGAGTGATCAAGTAAACAATTATGCTTTCATACTTGGAATATCTCCAAAAATATTACCCCAAAGTAATTCATCATTTTCTCTACAATAACTTCTCGTTCTATAGGTTTATTCTTCATAAATTTTGGCAAACACCACCAACATGTCCTCTAAAACTCTTTTTCCTTTATAATCTACTGTTCTACTAAATCCTAACCTCAATATATTTAGATTTATTATGATATTTCCAACACTATGGTTCTTATTTGATAAATGTTTTGAACATTCCTTATACTTGTTATCTTATATAACAACACCCAAAATAATGTGCCTCTTCCTTAATGAAGGTATAAGTATAATGGATCTATGAGGGAAATTAAAACTAGTCAAGTTATGATTCAAAGAACCCATTCCTTCTGGAATAGTAATAGATTCAATCCTTCCAAATAATTCACTATATGAAAGTTCCATACTCCCTATATCAATGTTATAATAAGCCTTCAAAAAATTAGGTCTTTAACTCTCTCCTCACTTTTTTGTGAATGAGATTCTACTTCCACAGTCTCCATATCCTAGATGATTATTCCTCTAACATGTATTGATATTTTTAAACCCTCCATATAGGAAAAACTAGAAACATATTTCACACTTGGGATAAAACATAATTCCCATATTTGAATCTCATTCCATCTATAAACTTCATACATAGTCCCTCATTACAGTTTATTAATTGAAAATACATCTTTTGTAAAAATTTTATAACATTGTACTGCTTACTTTAATTCCCTGCCAAGATTAAACCACCAAATCTCCTTTGATTATGTGTACCTCCCAACTGAATATTCCAAAAAATAAACAACTACTCATTTTATAATATGTTAATAGTAATGATAACCATAATGCGAAAGACTTGAATCAAGTGGTCTAGAAAACACTTTGTATCAAAATAGTAACCCCTCTCAATTGAAAGATTTTCGGAGCCTTTGGATGTCAAACACTATGGAATAGACCTTCTGGTCCAATCAGTCCAACTACAATCTCTCTTTTCCTTCATAGGTTCTATATATGAAATAATAATAATGGATTTATTTATTAAACATGAATTTATTTCTATTTAATCAAATTATTGTGTTGAAATCCACCTTTTTGAGTCATGCTAAATCTCACCAATTCACACCTTCTAGAACATTTCCTTTGTGCTTTATTATCTTGGTTTATCATTTTTCTAAACACTTTGATTCCATCATATTCACAATCAATAGAATTTATTAACTATATAGAAGTAGAAACCCACCATTCTTCAAATTCCAAAGCTCCCACTGTCAAATCATTAGACTAGAACTTACTTTTTATAACATTATCCTCCAAAAAATAATCTTTCTCTGAATTAAAAAATCATAAGGTTTTTGGACTGTCTTTAAGAAGTCCTTATGAGAATTCCAACTTAGCTTCGAGCGTTACCTCAATAAATGGGACACACCACCAAACTCAAACAGTAATGGAGGGATTTTTATAAACCCATAAAATTTGGTAAAACTAAAATATTTCCAATGAACATTCCTCTACAACATAATTAGCCCCTCAGCCATATAAACCCAATAGTATTCTAGCCAAGATCAACAAAACCTTTTTATGGATGTTCTGAGACTTAATAAAATGATTACCAGATGCTCTACAATCAATATTTGGTACAATTTTTTGGGGATCTTATGCCAAAAATCAATTTCTAAAATTTACAACATATAATCAATCAACCCCCATGGATCAGCATCCAGAATTAGGAGTTCAAGGCACCCCAACCACTATGTTGATCTACACCCCCTTTTGTTTATGGTAAAGTTTTATCCAATGAAAATATATTCCACTTGAAGATAATAAATAAATAAGAAAAAAAACGATATAATCTGAAAGACAAAAAACATGGAAATATATGGTTTAGATGTTAGTACTACTCCATATAAGAACACATTATATCTTTTTATTAAAGTGAGAAACTAAGTTTCAATGGAACCTCAATAAATAGTAACCGTACCCAGCCTATGTTACAAGGGTCCCCTTATAGAACACTCCTTCTAGAAACCCTACTTAAAGAACAATATTAATGCCTCCAATTATTTTCTCTAGGCATAAGTAATCTATAAAAAATTCCCCCTATGAGAACATATGTAATCTCATTCTCCTTCTTTTTGATGTTATATCACCGCATCCTCAATTATAACATACAAAACCTTTGTTCTCAGCCCATTATTATAGAAAATATTTATAGCTATAAGTTAGTAACTTTAGTTGCACTTATTTTATATTTTCATAGAGATAATTCAAAAAAAAATTGATCTTAATTCTAATTCTTACAATCATTCAAATTCAAACACCACCTCAACTAGTCCTCCTAATAAATAATGCATTCTTCTAAGGATTATTTTAAGTTTATTCTTACATGTCAAAGATATTTCTCTTATATAATTCCTTTGTATATCGATGTTTCCCCTCACCTAGATATCATTAATATTTAAAACCATGTCCTATAGACATTTAAATATGTATAAAAAACATTCAACTTCTATTTATGTTACTCCATCCTCTAGAATGTGGTCTCACCCTAAGTGCATGTGTCTGGATGATCCCACTTTAACATGAGAACTGAAGCTACCACTACAATAACTTTAATTTATCTATATTCCACTCAATTGATTATTTTTAGGTATCTTTTAATAAAGTATATCTGTTAGGTTTAACTTTCTCAGCTACACCCATTGGTTTGAATTTAGACTTTCATGGTGAGAGTGAGTCTTTCTTTATATGAATCTATCGAGTGTATCTTCTAAAGTATTTGTTAGAACCAAGGCCTATTACAGCTAGAAATTGGAAATGGAGTCTATTTTGTGTTTTTTTTCAATCCACCCAGGTTTTATTAAGGATTTTTAAAATCAAGTGTTTTTATAGTGCAAATGGCATCAGTGTCGAAGGTGGTGTTGTTTCCCTGTGTTTGTCAATTTTTTTGGTCCAAAAGTTGGATGATGAAGAAAGTTATTTATAATAAAGGAAGTTGCATGAAAGGATGAATTCAAATATAAAACTTTTATGTATGTGATGTTTCGAGACCATTACTTCAAAATATAGAAAATTCACGAGTTTCATAAAAAAAGTGAATTTGTACGAAAGTCGAGTTTGCGCAATATGGGAAACATACACTCCTTAAAAGGTGTGGAAGACTCTTATGTTCCAAATATGTCATCAGAACAAGATTTTCAAGTAAAGGGGAAGGTGTAAAAGTAAATTATGTATAGGGAAGTATGTTTCAATAAATAAGTAGCCGCCCCCTTTATTTGAGGTAATTTTTCCATGGAAGATCTGGTGTCTCTATTGTGAAAAAGAGTTGCATGAAGAAGAGTTTAATGTATTAAAATTGCGTGCAAAGCATTCCTTATGTATATCAAGACCATGTGAACTCATGGTCTAGTTTCATAAATGATAAGGGTTTTGTAGAAGATATCTTTCATGAAAAATCAAAAGTTGCACGCAATTACATGCATTGTGTGCAAGTGTTTGAGTTGAACGACTAGAAATTATTTATTATCAAGTTTGTTTAATCAGTGATTTAAAGTACATTAAATCAGTAATACAATGAAATTAGAGTATTTTTATGGTCATGGAAAATGAATTAAATTCCAATCTACTGAATCTACCTTCAACTCATTAAACTATGTAAGAATTCTCCCAAAGTAGTGAGATAGGCAGAGTCGATGGAAGTGTTTTGAGGGAGGGAGTGTGTTATCCCTAAAATCTTATAAAGGTAGTGTGCCTGATATAGAATGACTATGTATGAACTTCTTTTTTCGAGAAATTTTAAAGATTAGTAGATATTAGGATGACTAAGAAACTATCGATGTATTCTCCTTGGACTATCCCTTTGGGGTGAACCAAGTAAAATTGTTGTGTTGTCTCTCTACTTGTGAATGTCTAATTACTTATTATTAAATCAGATATATTTAACAAGTTCCTAATAATGTGGGAACATGATCCATTACTTTAAAATAAAAATTTGACACCCCGATTCACCCCTCCGCTCTCAGGGTGTTCCTTGGTTCTACAATATTAACTTATATACATCTCAATACTTAACTAAAAAGTAGTTCTCAGACAAAAACCTAACAATATTATAAACTATCAGTGAGAAAGGACTTCTATTAATATAATATGCTATATATTTGGCCACTTCCATCCAAATTTCTTTGGACATTCTGGAATTTATCCTCATTCTCTATGCATTTTTTGTTAATTTTTGATTAATTCCCTCTGCCACACCATTATACTATGGTTTCCTAAGTAAAATATTTTCCATTATAATTCCCTTTATATGAATGTAATTTAAAAAATATATCCCTCTTTATTCATTACCATTATCAAACATAAATAATTTAATATTTCTATCGGTCTCTCTTTCCACCAAAACCTTATATTGAATAAGCACTCCAAACACATCATATTTTTGTTTTAGGAAGTAAACCATTAATTTCATTACTGAATCATCAATTAAGATCAAAAATTATTATGATCCACTATGAGAATGGGCGGGTGTATCCCCCCAAACATCCATGTAAAAAATTTCTAACTTATGAGATATAGGATTATTTTCTTAAAGTTTAATGATACCTTTAACTGATTTCCAATTATACAATTATCACAAGTTTTAATTTTAGTGATATTGAGATTTAGTAAACCCTTTTCCTATATAACTCTCATACTCTTCTCACCAAGGATTTTGAGAGGAAAATTCCATATTTTTAGAATTTTAGAAGTTATTACATTGATAATTATTTCTCCATATAATATTTTGGTCAAATATATGTTTTTATCCTTTAACCATTTGGATAGAAATAAGGATACTTGATTAATTATCTATAATTAATTCATGAATCTAGTACCAAATCCCAACCCATATAGTTGACCAATAAAAATTAGGTTCTTCTATAAAACTATTTTATGTCAAACTTTTTTCAACTTCAAGAAGCTTTCATTCGACATATATATGTTAACATCTCCCTTCACCAAGTAATATATAAGATCATAATTATATAAGTAATATTTTATTAATATTATAGATACATAATTCACTATGAATCCTTACTCTGATATAGAATGAAATGATACTCTATAAAAAATCACCCATTATTCCACTAGAATATTGGGGCTAAGTAGTAAACTACTACCACCTTTAAATTTAACATTTATTGAACATGAAATTTTGGAAGTTTCCCTTATAGAGTTTACCCTAATATCTCTATAATCACTTATATGATTTACCTTATTCCTTTAATTATAAAATATAAGAAAAGTCAATATAATTTTCCTTAAATTATTTCTCTGTAGTATCTTCTAATTTCTTGACTTAACTTCTGATGAGGTGATCATTCTTATCCTTTAGAATTTAGAAATATTGTAGTATGTTCTTGGACTTCCCTCCACTTGAGATATTTATTTTTAATATGTTTTTTCAAATCCTCAAACAATAATTTGGTTTTCTCATAAGAGTTAGTTAAAGTAGTTACCATCACATACCCAGAATCTGAAAGTGGTGATAACAACATTAGTACCCACACACCATTCAAGAACATGAAATTAAAAAATTTGAGCTCCCCCAAATCATGTTAAATTCCTTCACATTATATTCCACTATTATTCCGTAAAAAATATCATATTTAATAACATTCACAAAATGAAAAACTTGTTCAAAGATTTCAAATTCTCATATATTTCGTTCAAATATTTCATCAACTCTACTATGGTCTTCACCCTGGAATGTTAAGGTAAAACTTCATGAAAATTACATGTAAATTGATCCTAAAACTTTTCCATCCATCCTTTTACATCATAATATCCCTATATTCTCTAGTTTGACTCCCATCAATGAAACTTTATGATCTTTCTGAGTTAGATAACCTTCTATCTTTATTCTCTAGAAGTAGAAGTTTGACCCATTAATGTTTTATATCAAAACCATTATCTTATTACATTTCCATAACCTCAAAAACGATTTATAACTTTATAGGACCTACACTCATAGATCCAATTTTTAAAACATGAACTTTACATTTCTGGATTTGAACTTCATAATTGTGACTTAAATTTTTCCATAAAAACATTACAACATAAAAATGAAAACATAGATCACTTACAACCTTTTGGAATTTTTTGGTTTGTAGTTTTAGATAATTAGAAAAATATCCAATATAAACCATTCAAATGACTTTAAATGAGAATTTCTCCCAATTAAGCAAGCTTTTATTTTTCACAAAAACACATCATCATCATCCATACGATATCTCTTCAAGACATAACTCATTCAATATCATTCGTTAAAACCTGGGGAAAAGAAAACATAAGAATATTGAGATTAAATAATCAGTAAGGGTAAACATAATCATTATAAATTGAATTTTATCAATGAGAATAAGAATTACAAAAGGGTATGATGAAAGAATTATAGTGAAAGATAGAATCGTGAAAGAAATCTTACTCAACAATATCTGGATCATCAAATATGAAAATATGAAAAATGATGATTCAAAAAATAAATAATCATGATCAATTTTAGGCTAATCATAATCATGGGAAACATTATAAACCCATAAAAAGAAATTAAATCCCTTTCAGTAATTTAGCGAATAATTTTCATAAAACCCTTTCAAAACCCTTTTAATTAGAATAACCATACAACTAACATCCAATATAATAATTACCTAATGAATTGGAGAGACATAATAGGCTCACCCAGTTCTATCTTAACTAATCCATCATATAAGTTGTAACAGGATCACCTGACGCAATTTGGGCCACCTCATTATATAAGTTGTAACATGATCACCCGATTCTATCTAGGTTAACCGATCATATAAGCTTTAATGGGATCACCCGGTGCTATTTGGGCCACCCCACCATATAACTTGTAATGGGATCACCTAAAAATATCTGGGTCACCCAATCATATAATTCTCAAGTGTCATATCATGATTAAAATACATATAGATTTTACTTCAAAAAAAACTCATAGAATCAATCATTATTATTTTATAAACTGATTAAACCATGAAAAATGAATTTCATGTCAATTTATTTGAAACATGATTAACCCATGAAAAAGTGATGGGTTCTATAATAATCTCTTTGAAATAAAATTAACCCATAAAAAATAAACATGTTCCATAACAATCTCTTTGAAACAATCATTATCTTTCCACAGAAACAATGAGGATGATGCCAATTCCAAATATCCCCATTGAAGGATATGTAAAAACAAGGGTTATCGAAGTTGATTAATGTAAATAACATTAAAATATAATTAAAAACATTGTTTAGGAAAATATTTTTTCCATAAAAAAACACTTTTTAAAACATAAAACATTTTCAAAATCCTTTTCTTTGAAAACAACTTTTAAAAAACATTTTAATCAAAAATAAAAACATAAAATTGAAAAGGAAGTTTAAAAAAAGGCTGATTTCAAAAACATATATGATTTAAAGGTTAAAAATAATATTTTTTTAACTTTAAAAAGGTTAGAAAGTTTCTTTTCTGGAAGACAATAAGAAGGTTCCTTTTATATTTCTAGAAAAATCCAAACAGGAATTGTTTTGAAAATTAAATAAAGTTTAATTAGATTTTTTTAAAACTTCCTTTAATAAATCATTTTTCAATGTTTGAAAAGAATGAAATCATTTTTAGAAAATATTCTTTTGGAAGAAAACAGGTTTATGACCAATTATGGAAAAGAAGTCATATTTTTTAAAAAACATTTGCTAAAACATTTTAAGTATCAAAATGTGAAAAATGGTACTATTACACGAAAAATATAACAGATAAACATTATAGAATAAGATTCATGATTTTATGGATATATGTATCATATGAATTTATCATTGGAAACATAATTATAAACAATCGTAATAAATAATGAGATTGAAACATAAAATATTTACCACTTTGGTAACATTGAAATGGAGAATCCATGAAAGAATATAATTAAATGAAACACATAATATCTTGAAAATAATGAGATTCCTAAAATAAAATATAAATGGGGAATAATATACAACTAATAAAATAAGATATTTGTATAACAAAACCAACATCTCAATGAAGGTAAATCGTGGCAAAGATACCTTACAACTTTGGTAACTTTGAAACCATAAACCCCATGAAAGAGAGATCCTAAAATGGATATTTAAATCCTCATAAATTTGTGGATAATAATAATAAAATACATTAATGGGTAGTATATACACCACAAAAAAAATAAGTGGTGAATATGACATATATCTCATAGAAATAAAAGTGAGACAAGAGAAACCCATACCTTGAGTCTGATTCGCCACACCTGTTCTTTATCTTCCTGAATAATAAAATTATCTCAATTATTTAATTTCTCAAGAAATTTTTTCATATTTATTATAACATTTATATACCTTATTAATAAATTATATACAACTTCTCAATAAATTAATTTTAAATCGGATGTTTTTCTATATTCAGCTTATTTTTCAAAACTGACATTGGTAGGTCGACTAAGGTCAAAGAGGTCATTATTTAAACGTACCTAGAATAATAATCATGAAATAATTGTAATATTTATACATAAATTATAATATTAAAATCCTTAATTAAATATTTTATGAAAAACAAATCAGTTTTATGATTGTGGAGACGGTTGGTCGTATGTACACATAAGTGACGTTCCTATTTTTTAATGATCATTATGAAAAGAAGGTAAGTAACATTTATCATTCAAAAATGATAATTATATAATAACTAACATATTATTTAATTATATAAACTTATAAATTTAATTATTTTTATGTTATTATTAAAAAAGAAGATTCACATTGCTTCGAGGAGGTGGTTGTCCACACATCCACAGATGACATAATCACTTTTTCATTGTGAGAAATAGAAAGAATATATTGATATATTATAATGTAAAAAATATATATTTATACCATTAATATAATAATTATGTCATGTATATCATAAATATTTACTATAATTACCCTTATTACATTCCATGTAACACATTTGTGAAAAACACATTCTTCACTTCGCGAGATGGTAGTCCGCCATACACACAAGTGATGTTATTATATCCCTTATGGAATGGAATATAAAAATATTTTATATGATATAATGAATAAATAGGTATTATTATGATATAAATATTATAAATATTATATATATATATATATAGTATGTCCATCACTATTCCAAACCATGAGAGGTGGTAATGGGAAAACAAATGACATCGTTTCGCGAGGCGATAGTTCGACATACACGCAAATGATGATTTAGTAACCCATTTGATGGATTTGTGTGTGGGTTTAGGTATTACCATTAACATAAAATCATATCATTATATTGATTATATTTATTTTATTATATTATAATGATATTATAAAAATTTAAGGAGGTGGAGATGGATATAAAATAATAATTCTTTTGGAAGAATATTACCTCTTCTTTGGGTAACTGCCTTTGGTTTTCACTAAAACCTTGAGTGGTTTTCTTTATGAAAAAATAAGGATTATATTATTAGGGGATATAATTTTTGAGGCTATTTGGGTAAGTTTTTTATGATCCAAAAACCTTTATAGATGTGAATAAATGGGTAGAGTGAGTGCCTTTTTACAGTTGGGGAGGAGTTGCATTATGGTAAATACTCAAAAGTATTCACTATTGGGTGGTCAATATTACCTAAAGTGGATAAAATATTTAAAGTTATTGGTCTTTAGGGATCATGTGGTCTATAAAAATCTCCACCCCACAATATAACACATGTTTTATACATTTCCTTCCTTAACTTCTATGTTTCCCAATTTTTACCATTTCGGTTTTTCATTAAGTTATCTAGTTTTATAACATAAGTAATTTATCTATTAAGAATAAATTAAAGTGAAAATTATTATAAAATTTATACCACATTATTTTCAACATGAAATTGAAATTATTAAATAAAAACCACATGTTGGATGGAAATTAAATTTAACAGAAGCGTATGTAACTCGCAAAAACACTACTTTAACCCTAACCGCGCTAATAATGTTTTTACTACTTACGGGTAAATATATTGATTATAAAAGATAAATTGGTTCATGAATGTACCATATTTTATATATATGAAAATTTAACAATCCATTTTAATAATATATGTTTTTTTAATAAATTTAAATCATTTAATAAAATATCATTTATTATAAAATTCTATTAATGTCTATTTTGACATTATTAGTTTAATTTGAATTTTAAAATATTAATACAATTATGGAATATGAATATATTACATTCACACATATTTAGAATGATATATTATAACAAAAAAATAATGCAACATAATAATTCATTAAATTTACTTTACTTTTAATATTTTTAGTATTGTTTAATTTATTTAAGTATTAACTAGAAATTACCGAGTTGGAATTCCTTAAGCATTTTAAGTAACTAATTCATATCTAAAAATTAATGATAAATTATTTTGTTAAAAAAATAATTTATATTTCAAAATAATGTTACAAATTGAACATATATTGTATTTTTTACCAATCCAAGGCTTTATCGAAATGAAAAATGAAAAGGGTTCCTTTTTTATCTTTTTCTTTACTTAACTTATTATATGAGTCACTTTTAAGGTAAAGTGTCCCAAAAACTCATAAAATATATCCAAAGGTCATAAGAGTGAATATATTTCTATAAAATTTGTTTTTGAGAAGTGTATAACTCATTTTTCCCTTTAGTTTAAATTTTAGTCCCATAGTAAACTCATTTTTACCTTAATAGTTGTAATTAAATTTAACTATTTTCACAAATCAATTTGGAAAAACATTTAGTGTACATTGTTAGACATTATAAATTGTTATTATTCCAAATACGGAATCCTTTTTTACAAATTTAACTAATATAAATGGCATAATTTAATTTAAAAATATCCCTACAAACATGATGAGAAAGTGGGTTTTTAAAGTGAAAATATTCAAAAGTATGAAATGTTTTTATATAAAAATTCAATATGAAAATGATTTAAATGGCCTAAATTAGATTAATATATTTATAATTTATATAATTTTAATTTAAAAACAATTTAAAATATAATGTAGCATTATACTTTTTTTTTGATTAAAAGTCATTTTAAATTAAAATGTTGTATTTTTCGCTATTCATAAAAAAATAAAACTTCTCAAAAAAAAAGAAAAAATTCAATATATGATAATTTTGAAATTAAAATTTAACAAAAGAAGTTTATTTCATGAAATAAAATTTATAAAACTTTCCAAATTTAGATTTAAAACAATTTTACCATTAAAAGGTGGAAAAACTATCTTTAAAAAAATACAGTTTTTATGCATAAAATTGGATTTGTTTTTATATTATGCATATAAAATATATTGAATGAAATTAAAACAAAATTATTTAATATATATTATATAAACATTATTAATATATTTACATAATATTAATTAATTTAATTTATTCATATAAAACTCCTTCAGCACATAAAATTTTATTTTGTGAAAAAATTTCTTTTATATTCAATTGGCTTTCATATTCATTTATAATTAACTGTTGATAAAATAATTAATTATATAGACATGAATAAAACAAATTTTCAGAATTCAGTTAATCCTGTCCATACCCTCTATTCCAACATCTAGGTTATAATGGTAATATATATCACAGGTTATTTAAGTTATATGTTTTATGTTGAATACACCATCGAACATAAAAATCTCAGGGTTGTGTATAACATAAGGTAAACTATGTTTTGTTATTTATTTATGATATTGAATATAATTTTATTATTTTAAAAACATGGGGTCTTAAATCCTCCCCCCTTTTATAAATTTCATCCTAATAATTTGAACTTTATTTCACTAATAAAAGGATAAACATTTAAAATTATTTTTATGTAAACTCACATTATAGAATTGGTTAATAAAATATCCTTTTAATAATATATAAATATAAGTACAAAGGTCATATATAATAAAAAATAACTAGGTTTCCAAATATAAGAACATAGGTGGGAATGGAGGTAAATCATAAATAATTATAGAGAGTGATTGAGGTAATTGATCAAAAAAAAGTGAATGATCAATGAAATTTTAAGGGCCTAAAAAACATAAATATATGATGATTAAAAATACCATAGCTTCATAAGAAATTAAGGTAGTAGGATAAATTTTTATGATCATTTTACTAGATTTAAAGAATTATCTTATTATCTCGACTAAGTTAATATTAAAATTTACTTACTTTATTAGTAGAATTTCATCCTTTAACCAATTTTCAGTAGAATCTCATATTTTTCTCCAAATAATGAGTATTTATGACGAGTTTTTAACACATTAAGCACTAAAATAAAAAATTAAAAAACCACATAACCATAAAAGGGATAACAAGCTATCCATACTGTCTTTAAACATTATCCAAAACCAAAATGGTTATGACATGGAAAGATGATTATCAAAATGAATAAACCTTAATATGATTTGATAATCTTAAAAATTAAATAGTGATACCCAAAATTGAAACTAAATCATACCATGAATTACTATCCTTAACATTTTTCAAACATTTCATGACTAAGTTGGAAATGTGAGGATTAGAAGGATTTGATCATGTATTATTCCCAGATAAATCAAACATTATTCATAAAATAAAATCTCATATGTTTTCAAAATAAACTTAATATTTACCTGTAAAAATGTTATACTATCTAGGATATCACACAGACTAGTGGTAGGTGTTACACCCTTGTTACCATTTAGTTGTCGGTTCACACACCACAGCCTTACCGGAAGCGACGGGTTATCACCCAGCCTTCGGTTTGTCCCACTTTTTTATAAATGAAAAAATAATTCCTCCCTAAAAAACACTTCATTTTGATACTAGGGGTTATAAATAAACCATCCCAATAAAAAACTCCATAAATTTCATTAATCAATTTAAGATCTCATCACTTAAAACCTCAATGGGATGTCTAATAATTTGAAATTATGATCATGATTAGGATTATAGACCTATGATATTATCCATAACTCTTAATATTACCTCTCATAAAAACATCATAATCTCCAAAGTTATCTAAACTGACCTTTGTTACCAGCTATAACTACCCAGTACCCACACTCCTAGATCACGTTCTGAAAAAGTGAAATTTACATTTATATCTTTAAAGTCGATAATTCTGACCCAAATTTTTCCATCTAAAACATACAACATAAAAATGAAAAATTGGATCAATAATAACCTTGAGGCCCATTATAGTTTATAATTTCAGATAATTAAGACAAAATATTACATAATCAATTCACTTGAATTTAAATGACCATTTCTAGCACTTAACCAAGATTTTATTTTTCACATTAATACATCATCATCATCCTTATAAAATCCCTTCTAGATATAACTCTTTCAAAATTATTATTTAAAACCTGGGGAAATGGAAACATAATAAGGGTAAACTTAAATACTCAGTAAGGTTAAACATAAGCATTAGAAATTGAATGTAATCAATGAGTATAAGAAGTGCATAAGGGTATGATGAAATAATTAGAGTGAATGAGATAATCATAAAATAATGTAGAACTATTAATATTTAGATCATAAAATATGAAAACATGGAAAAGTAAAAAGTTATAATAAACAATAATCATGATCCATGTGATATAAATCTTGATCATGGTAAACATTACAAACCAAAAATAATCAATTAAATCCCATTTTGGAAACTTGGAGCATCATTTTCATAAAACCCTTTAAAACCCATTTTAATTGGAATAACCATATGAACAACTTTTAATATAATCATTATCCAATTCAGTTGAGAGCTATAATGGCTCAATCGATGCTATCTGGTCCACCCTATCATTTAAGACATAACAGTCTCACCCGAAGCTATCTGGGCCACCCCATCATATAAGATATAACAGGAACACCTAGAGTTATCTGGGCTGACCCATCATATTAGCTGTAATAGGATCACCAGGTGCTATCTTGGCCACAAAATCTTATAATTCTCAAGTATCATATCATGAATTAAATACATAGAGATTTCAATTAATTATAAAATTCTCAGTAACAATAATTATTATTTAATAACAATATTAACACATTAAAAAGAAATGGTTTTAATTTCAATCTAATTGAAACATGATTAACTGATGGAAAAGTAATGAGTCCCACCAAAATATCTTTGAAACATGATTATCTCATGGAAAATGAAATTGTTTCACAATAATATCTTTAAAGAAATCATTATCCAACAAGAGAAAGAATATATATGGGATCAATAAAAAATATCCCAAGTGGTGTATAAATAAAAACAAGATTTATTAGAATTTATGAATGGAAATACCATTAAAATATCATTGAAAACATTCTTGAGGAAAATATAATTTTTAGTTTGAAAAACACTTTTTAATACATAAAATGTTTTGAAAATACCTTTCCCTAAAAACAACTTTTAAAAACATTTTCTTCAAAAAGAAAATCATAAAATTGAAAAGGTCTATTAAAAAAAATTATTGTGATAAATTCATAAATTCCATAAAAGTTAAAAATTGCCTACCTTTTTCACTGTAAAAAGGTTATAATGTTTCTTTTTTAAAAGACAAAAATAATGTTCCTTTCATATTTTTATAAAAAGAAAAATAGGCATAGTTTTTAAAATGATAAAAAGATTCATTTGAAAATATTTTTTTAAAATTAATTTAATAAATATTTTTAAATAGGTTAAAAATATTTTTTAAAGTATTTTTAGAAAACATTGTTTTGAAAAAAAAAACAGATTTTTGACTAAAGAGAGAAAAGAAGTTAGATTTTATTAAAAATATTTCCTAAAACATTTTAAGTTCCAAAGTGTGAAAAAATGGTAAAATTAATTGAAAAATATAGTTAATAACAAGATAAGAATAAAAATAATGAGTTTATTGAGATATGTATCATAATAATTTATCATCAGAAACATAATCAGAAACAATTCCGATAAACAATGAGATTGAAACATAAAATCTTTACAACTTTGGTAATTTTGAAATGTAAACCCCATGAAATAATATAATTAAATAATTTTATAATATCATTAAAATAACAAAATTCATGAGATAAAAATTAAAAGGGTTATAATATACCCCACACAATAGAAGATATGTGAATAATATAACAAAATTCTCAAAAAAGGAAAATTATGACAAAAATACATTACTGCTTTGGTAACTTTGGAAATATAAAACAATTGAAAGATAGATCCTCTAATATATATTTAAATCCACATAAATTTAAGGATAATAATTATAAAATAAATTCATGGTAATTATATACACCACAAAAAAATAATTTATGAACTTGAAATATATCTCATATAAATAAAAGTGAGATGAGAAAAACCCCTTTCCTTGATTCTGTTTCATCACGCCTGTTCTTTATCTTCTTAAATAATAAACTTATGTTAATTATTTACATGATCAAGAAAATTTTTAATGTTTATTATAACATTTATTTTCATTATTAATAAATTATATGCAATTACTTAATCAATTTTGTTTTAGTCAGATGTTTTGAGTATATTCGGCTTATATGTGAAAACTGACATTGATAAGCTGACTAAGGTAAAAGGGGTAATTAATTAAAAATCTGAATAATAATAATGATGAGATAATTATAATATTTATACATCAATTATAATATTAAAATAAATCTTGAAATATAGTTATGAAAAATGAATCAATGTTAAGATCATTGAGACAGTAGGTTATACGTACCCATGAGTAACATTCCCATTTTTCAATGATCACTATAGAAAGAAGGTAAGTAAAATTTATGTTTCAAAAATGATAATTATATCATAAATAACATATTAATTAATTATATATACTTATATATATATATATATATATCAGTTTTATGATATGGTGATGAAAAAAAGAAGAATCACATTGCTTCGAGGAGGCGGTAGTCTACACGTCCACGAATGATGTTATTATTTTTTCAATGTGTGAAATTGGCCTAAGAAAATGACATATTTTATTTACATAAATATAATTATGTTATAAATATAATATTTATTTCATGTATATCATATTTATTTATTATTTTAAACCTTATTAACTTTCATGTAACACTTATTAAAAAATGCTTCACTTCACTTCGTGCGGTAGTAGCCTGCCGTAAACAGGAGTGATGTTATGGTACCCTTTACAGAATGGAATTTAAAATGAATTTATATTATATAATGAATACATAGGTATTATTATGTTATAAATATAATAAATATAATATATAAATAGTTTTTACATCATTATTCCCAACCTTTAGAGGTGGTAATGGAAAAATGAACGACATCGTTACACAAGGTGGTAGTCCGTTGTACACAGAAATGATGATTTCTAACCCATTTGATGGATGTGTATGTGGTTTCAGGTAATAAACTTAACATGAAAACATATTATTATATTTTGTATTCTGAGGTTATTATATAGTCATGGTAAAAATAATTTAAGGTTGTGGAGAAGAAAATAAAATAAGAAGTCTTTTTGAAGAACATTACATCTTCTTCATATATCCTCCTTAGGATTTCACTAAAACAATGAGAAGTTTTATTTATGCACAAAATAAGGATTATATTATGAGGGGAGGTAAGTTTTTAGGTGATTTAATAAATTTTAGGATGATAAAAAAGGCTTGATATGTGTGAGTAAGTGGAGAGAGTGAGAGCTTTTTTATAGTTGAGGAGGAGTGACAATCTTGTAAATACTCTAAAGTATTCACTATTTGGAGGTCAATATTGCCTCAAGTGGATATAAGATTTTTAATTAATGGGTTTTAGGGATTTTATGTTGGAACTTTACATCCGCCACATATTATAAAACATGTTTAAAATATTTTCTTCCTAAACTTATAAGTTTCCCATTTTTTACCATTTTGATTTTTCATTAAGGTGTTTAGTTTTTTAACCGAAGTAATTTATCCAATAAGGCTAAATTAAATTGATAATTATTATATAATTTATAAAAAATTATTTTAAATATTAAATCCAAATTATAATATAAAAATATCATGTTTTTTTAAATTAAATTTAACAGAAGCGCATGTAACGATCAAAAACACTACTTTAACCCTAACCATGCTAATCGTTTTTTACTATTTAAGGGGAAATATAATAATTATAAAATATAAATTGGTCAATGAATGGAACATTTTAGATATTTATTAACATTTAAAAATAAATTGGTATAATATAGGTTTTTTAGTAATTTTAAATCATTTAATAAAAAATCATTTATTATAAAATAACATTACTGTCAATTTTGACATTATTCTTTTAATTTGAATATTAAATATCAAGGAAATGATGGAATTTGAATATATTATGTTAAAACATATGTATAATTATATATTCATCCAAAAAATAATGGAACACAATAATTTTTTCAATTTACTTTACTTTTAATACTTTTAGCATTGCTTAATTTATTTTATTATTAACTACAAATTACTAAGTTGAAATTTATTAAACATTTTAAGTAACTAATTCATCAATAAAAAATTAAAGATGTTTTTTTTAAAAAAAAAATAATTTTTATTTCAAAATAATTTTTACAACCAAACATATTTTTTATTTGTTCATAAAACAAAGCCTTATATAAATTAATTGAAAAAATGATTCTTTTTTATCTTTTTCTTTACATAACTTATTATGCATATCCATTTTATGGAAAGGTATCCCAAAAAACCCATAAAATAGATAATAAGTTTATAAGGGTCAATATATACCTATAAAATGGGTTTTTAGAAGTGTTTAAGTCTATTTTTCTCTTCATTTTAATGTTTAATACCTTGGTAAAATTATTTTTACCTTAATCATTGTAATTAAATTTAACAGTTTTTTCTAATAAATTTAGTAAAAAAATAATTTGAACTTATTATAAGATATAAATTATTATTATTCAAAATATGTAATCCATTTCATCAAATTAAACACACAAAAAATGGATGAATTAAATTTAAAATTAGCCACATATACTTGACAAGAAAGCATAGTTTTAAAGTGACAATGATCAAAAGTTTGAAATATTTTTATATACAAATTAAATATTAAAATGGTATTAATTAACTAAATTAGATTAATATTTTTATAATTGATATAATTTTAATTTAAAACCAATTTAAAATGTATTTTAGCATTATAATTTATTTAGATGAAAAGTGAGTTTTTAATTAAAATATAGTATTTTTCATTATTCATAAATAATGAAGCTTCTTAGAAAAATATTACTAATTCACCCTAACATAATTTTTAAATTAATATTTCAAAATTAAATTTTATTATGTAAAATAAAATTGATAAAAGCTTCAAAATTTATTTGTAAGAAAAGTACGCCATTGAAAGGCAGAAAAACTACCTTTAAAAAAATAAATCATTTTATGCGTAAAACATGATCTGTTCTTATCTTATACCTATAAAATATATTGGAAAAAAGTCATAAAATTTTATTTAAATTATAATCTATAAAATTTATTAAGATAAATCAGAAATAATAATTAAATTAATTAATTTGGACAAAATTCCTTTAGCACATAACATAATTTTTTTTATAAAAACATTTCTATTATATTAAATTGGTTTTCATATTCATTTATAATTAATTCTACATCAAATAATTTATTATATACACATGTATAAAACATATTTTTCCTAATTTAGTTAATCATGTTCCTACCCTCCATTCCAGGGGCTAGGTTTTAATCGTAATATATATCATGGGTCATTTATGTTCGGTGTTGCATGTTGAATACGCTATTGAATATAAAAATATCATGGTTTCATGTAATGAAAGATAAACTAAGTACTGAGTGTCCTTTACAATATCAAATATAATTTTATTATTTAAAAAACTCAAGGCATTACACAATGACTCCCACTAAATTGAAATAACATCAAGAAAAGAGTAAATATACTTGATTTGGATTTAAGAGTATTGTCAAGTCTTGAAACAAGCTCCGATACCACTTGTTGGGGCACACACCACACTAATCACTGGTGGATAAAACATTAAAAATATTCAAATATGAAACAATATCCAAAACTCCATTGATCGAATGATATCCCATATATTCAATGTACTAGAACTTAGGAAGTTCTTCACACCCTAAATCACCACACTAAACTGACACCTTTTAATCTAAAAAAAACTCCCTTAAGAAAACATTCAATATAAAATAAATCATGAAAAAATAGACACATGAGTATTACATGGTTCATCAATTATTCCTTATTCTAAGAAAAAACACTACTATAACTTTCATTTATTAAAAGTTACATGAGATTCAAATAACTTTGACTAATCAACCATATATATCACTAATCAAAAAAATTTGTCAGTCCATGAGTACAATGGCCACGCCTTACATTTATAGTTATAAATCCCCAATATTTTTATTAAATACTTATCTTTAAAATAATTTTATTTTTTAATAGATTTTATTACACACAAACCATGTTTAAACATATCACGATAAAATATTAAAATATTTTTATTTTAACAGGACTATTATAACCTAGTCATTGAATTGGTAGGTATGAATAATAATTACCATATTATGAAATATATGTGAATTTTATAATAAATAGACAATTATTTATTAATTATTTTGAAATAAACACTTATTTTTAGTAAAGTCAATTTATTCTGAAAAAATATGTTTATTTTCAATTTTTTTATTTCTTTCAATGTAAAAATAAATATAATTAATTTTTACACATTTAGAAATTTTATTTGAAAAAATAAACTTCATTTTATAATTCATAATTTCAATATTATCGTAGGATTAATTTTTTAGAATTTTCTAAAAAGCATTAATTTTTTATGAATAAGTGAAATATACTGGTTTCCATTGAAAACTGTATTTTTTATAAATAATTTACAAATTAAAATGAAATTTTGGATTATTTTTAAAATTTAATTACATCATTTTAATATAATTTTGTTCTAAAAAATTAATTTAATACATGAATTTAGTATAAAAACATTTTATACTTAAAAGGGTATGTTTTTTAATTTTTTTTAATTGTGTTTTTTGGTTTAAATTTAAATTAAATTCCAAAAATTATATGTATTGAATTCTAAAAAATTTATTACATATTTGGAATTATGAGTTTCAAATTTTTTAAATATACCCCTTTTATTTTTTGGTTAACATTAATAGTAACCTTAGTATTTTTTGTTACCCTAATTAAGGGTAAATCGAGTAATTAAGGTTAAAAATAATATGATAATGATTATAAAATGACGGTAAATAATGAAAAAATTATATTGGATTATTAATTTTCTCCAATAATAATCCATGGGTCAAATTTATGTCCTTTTGGATCCATATGGCTGATATTAATACCCTTATTGTAATTGAATTAATGAAATGTCAAAGATGTCATACTATTGTTTTTAATAATTGTAAGAATTTTAATATGTGGTTATCTAGAAGATATGGTCAACCATAAATATTACTTTAAAAAATAAAATATTTATATCCATAATTGAAATTTTTTTTAAAAATTTTTATAGAAGAAACAATTACTTTAAATGCTTTTGAGATAATGATGTAGTAATTAATAAATTAATGGAAAAATCAAGTAAATGATATTAAAAGTATTAAAATAAATATAATTTGATATATTTGAGATTGTCCAAAAAAATTATAGATTAACTTTACATTTTTATGATATAATAAAATATTTGGTTTAAATTTTACTTCTTTTCTTGATATTTTTAAAGTCATTGTAATGAATAGTATCAAAATTGACAATAATGATATTTAATGGAATTAATATTTGATTAAATTATTTAAAAAAATATGTTAAATAAGTTAAAATGTGATAATATATGGTATAAAATATCATCCCATGTGAATTTATAAGCTATTTGGATGCATTTGGATCTTGAATAGTCTTAATATATTTGAAACTTTTGAGAAATTGTTAAAGTGCCCCCACCTCCATTATAAAAGGACATCTCCTCCATCACTTCATTTCACCACTTTTAGCATTCTAGATCAACCGAAATCTACCAAATTCTCTTCTCTACTTATCTATATATATATTCTAGAGGTTCTATCATTCCCAAAATATTAACTCTTTATCCCTTTAGAAAATATCATAAGGAGTCATTTTGAAGAAGAGGTAATTTCTCTAAACGATCACTTTCCTATCATACTCTTATTTACTACCTATAAATATATGATGTATATAATAAAATAATAAATTAATTATACTAAATATTTTTAAATATTATTATTATTATTAAAATACTATTATACACCAACTTTCTTATCAAATAGAAAGTGAAAGTATCACTCGTGCGTACGTTTGACTTACTATCTCCATATAGCGATACAATTCATTTTTCATCCGGATATTTTATATATGGGTATTATGATGGTTTTAATTTTTATATATGATATTTATTACATAAATATACTTCAATAATGAGAAAATCATATCATATTCTCATCATCCAATCTTTTTGGAAATGATAACATCGCTCTTACGTGCGTATAGACTACCATCTCCAGGATACGATGAAATTTTTTCATTTATATTTTATATGGATGGTAATAAGGATATATTTTAGTAATATATATGATATATATGATATAATAATTATTATGGAAATTATCGTACCATGATTAATGTATAAGGAATGGGACTTCCAATCCAAAACATGCTTGGAAAATGAAGTAATTATCATCGAGAATAGTGATTTTAACAACAAATTATTAATAAACTGGTGATAAGATTTTATAAATAAATTATATATGGTATTAGATATATTTTTATAAAATACATGTATAATAAATCTATTTTTATTATACTGTAGTTTTTAATGTGAAAGAGGAAATGTGTAACTTGAGGTAAGGGTTTGTTTCACAATCTCATTATTATTTGGGATTGTTTATTTTGAAGTCTCCATGGGGGAAATATCTCTTCCAAGTAAATGATTTATAAAAATGTTTTCAAAAATGTTTTTACAATTTTTATAAAATTATTTAAAATCATTTTAACCCATGTTTTATTTCATAGAAGAATATTTTTTTCGTTTTCTTAATGAGGTTCTTTGTGACTTTTCTGACAAAAATATAGAAATGAATGTTTTTTTAAATTATATAACATGAGTGGATTTTAAGTCCATTATGATTTATAAATTATTTTATGCTTCCTTTATAATTTTAAAAGTCTATTTTTAGTTATATTTTTCATTTATAAGTCCCATTATTTTTGAAAATAGAAGTAATATTGAAATGGAATAGTAATATTCCTTAGGAATTATTCCATGTTATCTTTAAAATTTATTTTCCATCTAACATAAAATTCTTTGATGTTACTTATGCTTTATTAGGTATATTGTCCGAGAATACAATATATATTATTTTTCTAGATGGTTTACGTTTATGATTAAATGATAAATTATTTATGAAACCCATTCCTTTTTCATGGGTTATCTTATGATAAAATGTTTATGAAACCCATTTATTTTCATGAATTCCGATATAATGAATGATTTATGTTATTGTGGAAAATATATGTATGATTTTCATAACGTGATGTGTGGGACCTATCTCTCACTCAAATGCATTGGATAATGATTTATATAACATGAGATAGACATCACTGGAACTAGAAGTAAAACTGGTTCATTATGGGACTTTTTCCTCTATGATAGTCTTGGATGTGAACCTTGAATAATATGATGGTTTGGAAAGTGAAAAAATTCCACTATGATAGTCTTGGAAAAGGTCCTTTACTACTATATAAATGATTTTCTATGCTTTTGTGTATTCCACATTTCTATGTTTTATTCAAATGTTACTCTTTCATGGATCATGTTACTTTATGATTCATGTTTTATAAACAATAAAGATCTATTCCATGACTCAAGATTATAATATTTTATGTACATGGTATAAATTTTAAAATTCTATTATCAAGTTATTATTCTCTCATTTTCATGTTATGATTTATATCTCCCTTGTTTACCCTTACCGAGCATCTAATAACACTATTTTCTTATGTTTCTTATCCCCTTGTTATGAAGAAAGGTATTAAGTATAAAATTTAAAAAGGAGTCTAATTATGAATAAATATGAAGGAGATGATTTAGATATTTTAAGAACTAGTTGTATATATTTCCATGTTTCCAAAGACACTAAACCAATATAGTTATGGAATGGTTTTGTTTTGTTAAGTAATGAATATTAATATAATTAGAGGTAATATATATGTATGAAAATATTTGGTCATTATAGTTGGTATAAGACAAAGATTTAATTAATCTTGGGAATCTAGAATGAGAAAACCCTGGAAAGAACCCAAAATATAAGTCTAAGTATAGGAAAAAAATCTATAGTTTGGGTAATGTTCACGAATAACCTAGGTTAAAACTAATGTTTCATAGATAGTGTCATGATTTATTATATTCTCTAAATGAATTTTCATGATTCTTCACTATGGTTATTGTTTCTCACACTTTGATTTTTGGTTTTAGTCAATGAATAGAATCTGAAGTAAATGTGTTAATGCTAAATGCGATGGGTAATGTAATGATTTTACTCTTGAGAAACTAAATGTTATGGGATATGGAGTGAAAAATATTATTTTTATTCCCACAAAACTTTCTCAAGATATGAATCATACTAGACTTCCAAATGAGAAAAAGAGGACACAATTTTTTTTTGAGTCCTTCAGGAATCCATGTCCACCTTATTTTAATGGGTCTTCTGATCCACTAGTGGTTGAGGAATGGATTGTCACTACTGAAAATATATTTTTTATTCTCCATTGTCCAGAGCATGAAAAGATTTATTTGATTGTCTATCATCTGAAATTCAAAACATATCGATGGTGGAATTTTATCAAGAATATAAGGCAAGAGGAATAAATTGACACTATGTATTAGGATGATTTCTAAAACTTATTTTTGAACAATTACTTTCCTCATATTCTTCATATGAAAATAGAGAAGTAATTTCTTGATTTAAAATAAAATGATAATGAATCTGTTGGAATCCATGAAGAAAATTTTAGAACACTTGGGAGGTATACTTCTGGAAATATCATCCAACGTAAAATTAAGGATGATATATTCTTCAGTTTTTAAAAAAAAAGTATTTTAATGTAATTAACCATAAGGTACTTCAGTAGCTTTGAAAAAAACATTTGATGTTCTCTCATGGTTGGGATGAAGATTAGAGTTACCCATAAATGTTATTATTTTGATAAGAAAGAAAATTTTAATTAAATGACAATTCTAAAAACCATAAAAAACAAGATTATATTTTATTTTAGCTTTAAGTGTTTAAGGAACATTGGGGAAATTATCTTAAGGGTACTGATAAATTTTCTATGTGTGAAAAAATGCTCACTAAGAAAACAAATATTGAAGTGATGTGAATAAGTTATCAAATGATGTGACTAGATAAAAAGTTCAATAAAATGCACCAAACATACTCAAATTCTATAAATGAATGTCGTATGGGGATCATGCCAACCAATGCATAAATTTTAAGGGGTTTTATAATCAATATCAAAAACCTATGAATCCCAAAGATAAAGGGAAATCTCATACGATCACGACTTTAGAAGTGGGTTATGATAATGACGTAGTTAAAGGTATACTTATCATCCACTCTAAAACAAATAATATCTTATTTAATTCTATATTCACCCACTATTTTATATCTAAATAATTTTCTATGGTTATCACCATATAACCTCAACAATTAGATATTGAGTTATCTATAAAAACTCGCGATGGAACAATGGCCGCATCTCATGTTTATAGTTCTTCTCTGATTGATGTTTGTGGGAAATTTCTTCTTGTAAATCATGTGATTATCCCTTTAGTTAAATTTTAAGTGATTATTAGAATGGATTGGATTTTTCTATATGTGTATCTATTAATTTCCTAGGATGGGAAGTCACGTTTCATATTCTGAATGAACCCATAGTCATTTATCAATGCAAGGGTGAATATGATCTTCTACTAGAAATTAATTTCATCTTGTGGGTACTAATTCTTATAAATTAAGTCTATATATCTCATATGGTTGAGGAGAAACTAAAAATTAAGGATATATATATTTTAATATATTTTGTTGATGTATTTCTGGAATAATTTCCAGGACTTCCACTGAATTGTGAAGTTAAATTTTCAATAGAACTCATATTTGATGTTATGCCTATTTTAAAGAATCCTTATAAGATGGAACCAATTGAGTTATAGGAATTTAAGAAGCACATGTTGGAGAATATTTATAAGGGATTCATATGACCTAGTGAATCACCTTATGCTGAACTTATTCTATTTTTTAAGAAGAAATATGGATCAATGTGACTCTATATTTATTATTGAGAAACTAACAAGAACAATATTAAGAACAAGTATCCTATACCCTATATTAATGACTTATTTGATTGGATATTAAAATATTAATACTTTTCAAATATTGACATTTTATATGGATATCATCAATTGAGAGTCAATAAGGGGGATATACCCAAGACAACATCCCATAAAAAGTATGGACACTTTGAATTTATATTGATTACTTTTGTTCTTAATAATTACCATATTACATTCATGGATTTATTGAATAAAGTCTTTATAGACTATCTTGAATAGTTTTTGGTAGTATTTATATAATATATTATTTTATATTCAAACATAAGGAAGAATATTAAGATCACTTAAGGGTTATGTTGAAGACCCTATGGAAGGATAATCTTTAAGAAAATTTTACCAAGTATGATATTTAGCTTTAAAAAGTTTCATTTTTGGGTCATATTATCTCAAGTGAGTCAGAACATAGACAAGTTCCTAACAAGAATTAGTATTCAGAATTCGGATTCAGAACTCAGAAAGCTCATAACCCGAATTCGTAGCTAGAATTTGTAGTCGAACTTTACATAAGTTCATAATCAGAATTCAGAGTCGAGATTCATGAATGTTCGTATCCCGAATTCGGACTTGAACTTCATAACTTTCGTATCAAGAATTCGGAGTTGAAATTCATGTGAGTTCGTATCTAGAATTTGGTGTCGAACATCATGAGAGTTTTTAACCTAAATTCGGAGTCTTAAACAGAATGATTCATATCTAAGTATTATATGATTCTGAGGTTTTGGTTTCAATCCGATTCTTACACTTAAAAAATTTTGATTTGAGAAAAGAAAACATAGTAAAGATTAATTTCCTTGGGGAAGGAAATTTTTTCTTATAGGGGTAAAATATAGGGTAAAATGAAATTTTCCTTAACATAAGGTGTTTGTGATTTTCAAAACAAGAGGAATGGTAAATTCATAAGGAAACCTTAATGACTCAACAATCTTCCCATTACGTGAAGGAATGGAAAAGTCATAAGGAAACCCTTATTTACTTAACAGTTTTTCCCTTGTTGGAAAGAAAAAACATCCTTAAAAAAATAATATAAGGTCTTAGCAAAAACATTTCTAGACTTTGAAAATAAAACATATATCCCTTTACATATGAACAATGGTGAATACGACTAACTCCCCCTTAGGCTTTGGAACACTAAGGATCATATTCTAGATTTCCAGAATGAGAATTTCATTTGAATGTAGAAATCTTCTTAAGGAGAACTCCCCCTTAAAAAACTCTCCCTTACATAGGGATATGTCTTCTCTACTTAGATATCTTTTTCCTTCTCCCCCTTAGAATTATTTTTCCTTCTCCCCCTTTGTGATTTTCAAAAAGAGTTTTAGGGAATATAAAAAAATATAGTGCCTGAAATATTAGTATATACAACCAGACAAAACAAGAAACCAAAATTTTTATTATGATTGAAATAATTAATACAAGTTAAAAATACCATAAATGATCAGAGTGGGATTTATTTTGCTTCTTTTTTCCTTGGGCATTAGCATCTTTATAATGGTCTTCAGTTTTTTTAGCGCTTTGTGATCCTCCTATGCTTGCTTTTATAATGCCTTGATCTGGTCTTCCTGAGCCTTCATAGCCATTTCCTGAGTCTTCATTAATTCATCTTGATTTACTAGATTTTCTTGGATCTCAACCCGAAGATATTTTTCTATTTTCCAGCTTTGTAAAAAATTACCCAGCTTCCCATTTATATCTTTCACCTCTTGAATCCGAGAATTTTGTTCGAGATTTATATTTTCCTGAAAGCTGTTTGTAAGATTCTTGATTTTGGTGTATTTGGTGTCAAAATCATCCTTGAAATCTTCTTGTAATTGATCAAGCTCTTCCAAATATTCAACGATTTTCTTGGACCATCTGGTAATTTTCTTGCATGATTTTCTGTGAGCATCATAGTTGATCAGGAATTTTTTTTGATCAACCTCAATCTTAATACATCTATCCATCAGCATGGATATGGAGTTTGACTTTTGATTCATGCTATGCTGAAGCATCTGGAATCTAGAATTAATTGCTGAAAAAATCGGAATGGTATCCACCAGCTTCTTCAGGGACTAAACCAAAAAATCATGTCCCAAGGAAGATGACTCTGAATCAGACATTTTACTTGAAGATGGTTCTTCTTCTAACTATACCAGCTTCCCCTTAGAGGTTCCTCTAGCTTCTTTATTCCTCAGAATATCTTTGGTTGGGGTATCAGCAACCACTTGTTTCCCTTTACTAATTTTCGGAATAGCTTCTTCATCAGGATATTCATGATCACTTCCGGATAACTGTACAATTTTATCTTCATCAAATTTTTCCTTTTCAGCTCCATCTTCAATATCCTCATGAAGAATGAAGTCATGATTAAGAATATCTTCCTATGATAACTTATTCACTTCATATTCTTTACCCTTCTCATCTGCTCCAGGAGTAACAAGTTTTGAGGATCCAGCTTGACAAGTCTGGATTGACAACTTCTAAGAGGCACTTTTCTTTTCATGATATTCTTCAACATGCTTGATCACATCATCAGATCCACCACTATTCTCAGCTTTCTGTACTTATTTTGTAGCTTTATTCTCTTTGAATTTTTCCAAAGACATGAACCTCTTACCCGGAGTCTCAGGCAATTGTTCTACTAAGAAAGTTTCTGGTACGGGGATTTTTTCAGATGCAACTTCAGTATCCATTAGAAGGGATTGAAAAAATTCAGCCTCTAACATCTTATTCTTCAGCTTATTTTCCTTGGCTTTATTTTCTAATTCATCAGATGCCTTTTCTTTCAATGCCTTAGCCTTAGCAGGATCCAGACCAAACTATGGATCCCCTACATTTATATTCTTTTTTATCGTCCCTCCATTTTTCTACAGCTTCATCTGTTTAGGATTTTTTCTTCTTGGATTTAGGATGTGTGGATTGGACTTCTTTGGACTTAGGGGTTTTTCCTTCTACATCCACTTCTTTCAATTTTCTTTTCTTTCCAGCCTTCTTTAAAGGTTAAACCTCTTCAAAAATCTATGGAGTAGATTCTTCCTCATCCTCTGGCAGATCATAAAATTCTCCTAAATCCTTGGAGAAATCAGCCTTCATCCTTCTGAGGGTGTCATCACTGATCAGCATAACTTTGCAATTCCTTGCCTTATAACTACAGGGAATATTGAAGGATTCGATGCACCGAACTATAATCTTGGAAAGTAAGGAAGGATACATAATAATCTGAGCTCTGAAAATCCCATTTTTTATATTCTCAATCGTAATGAGAATGTGTCTCATGAGATTGAAATTCTTTAGGTTTATTAAAAAGTCCAAGATATACATGTCACATTTCTTAAGGGTGTCCTTATCACCCTTCCTTGGTATGATAAACCCTTGAACCCATAGATGTAGAATCTGATTGTTGGTAGACAGATGTGAAATTTTTTGCGGTCTTGATATCAGTAAGCCCAAGGCATTCCATATCTTTTGCCTTAACGAAACTTCCTTGAACCTCTGGCAATTTTTGAGAGAAAAACTCAGATTCCCCTTCATTGGACATCCACACCAAGCTAGCAGCCTCGGTGTAAGAAAGTGCATATGTTTTTCTATAACTTTTGAAGGATAGCTTTTCCCTACCACCTTCTTTGAAAAAGGTAACTGATTCATGAAATCCCATATGAATATCCAGATAGACTACATCCTGATCTCGTGTCTTTGAAATGGATACACTCTCCCATCCATTGAGCTCGATGTTCTTGGAGATAATAGAGTTGTACTTATTGAAGAATTTCAGATGAACTAACCACTCTATGTATATTTTACACTCTGGAATCAGCTTAATAGTGGACATATCTTGAGAGGGAACTTCTGCAGAAATTCAAACTTGAGTACTTCTAAAAAGTTTGGAAAAAACTTTTATAGAGGGGAAGAGCTTCAAGACGCAAATTCTTTGAAAACCAATGTGGGACAACCATTGGGGGTCCCCATTATATAAGTGATGAAGTGACAGTTGAAATTCTCATTTGAATCCAATGGATGAAAAATATTTAGTTCTAATATGACGGTTGAAAATTATAGCTGCAAGGAAAAATTTGGTTGAATCTGATCTTTTGATATTTTAAAAGAAAACATTCAGATTTAAGGAAATTATAATCTGATAAATTTTAAAAGCAAAAGAAACTAACAGCAAGTAAAAGGTAATTACGAAAAACTAAAGAAAGAATCATATCTTTTGGATTACTAGGAAGATTATTCGTACTGAGGAATATTTTTCTTTAAGAACTTTTGATTCAAAAAAAACTTGAATATGAAAAAAAACTATGAAAATTTCAAATCCGAAAATTTCTATTATGAAAATTTCTGGTCTGAAGATTTCCATTACGAAAATTTCAGGTCCAAAGATTTCTATTATGAAAAATTTAGGTCTAAAGATTTCCATTACGAAAACTTTAGGTCCGAAGATTTTCATTATGAAAACTTCAAAGACTGACTATGAAAAAATTTATTATGAAAAATGTGAAAAACCAACTACGAAAATTTTCACTATTAAATTTTTTGAAAAACTTTCAATAACAAATGTACCCCCCCTATGAAAAGAAGTTTATCACTATAAGAAGATTGATTCAACAAGAAGTTAATTAAGGAGGATTACCTTACGGTTATCATTCCTAAATTCTGTTTAATGTATTAAAATCTATCAAAGGGTAATGATTTTGTGAAAGTGTTAGAAAGTTGATCTCGCATTATGATAAATTGAAGAATGATATCTCCATTAAGTGTGTGATCCCTAAGAAAGTGGTGCCAATTGTCTATGTGATTAGAACAAGAGTGATGTGTAGGGTTTTTACTAAGGGAAATGGCACTTGTATTATGACATAAAATTTGTGTTTTGGTAAAACTCAAGCCATAGTCTGTGAGTGTGTGTTGCATCCACAACAATTGATCATAGCAACTTCCAGCTGCTACATATTCAGCTTCAGCAGTGGAAAGTGCTATTGAGTGTTGCTTTTTCCATGACCAAGAAACTAATGAATCTCCTAAGAAATGACAAGTTCTATATGTAATATTTCTATCCATTCTACATCCACCAAAGTCAATATTCGAAAAAAAATTTAGTATAAAATCATTTCCATAAGTTTAAAATAGTCCAAAATCCATGGTTCCCTTTATGTAGCGAAAAATTATTTTCACTACCTTTAAATGAGATTATTTAGGATTGGATTGATATCTTTCACATAAACATACTGAAAAATATTAAGTCTAGAAAACTAGCTATTAAGTAAAGTAGACTTCCTATCATACCCCTAAAGGTTGTTTGATCTACTGGTTTCCCAGTTTCATCAAGATCAAGTGTGTTTTAGGTACCGATGGGAGTACTTATACTTTTAGTGTTGTCATATCCATAATTTTTAAGAAGATATTTAATATACATATGTAGGGATATATAGATTCCTTCTAGTTTTTGAGAGATTTTAAAACCAAGGGAAAATGTTAACTCACCCATCATACTCATTTCAAACTCATATTTCATTAGATCTGCAAAGAAATCGGTTAAAGATTGTTGAGTTGAACCAAATATAATTTCATCAACATAAATTTGAACACTCAAAAAAATTTTGTTATCATTATTTATAAAAAGGGTTGGATCTTCATTTCCATTAACATAGTTATTTTGAAGCAAAAATCCTATAAGGCTATCATACCAGGCTCGAGGGGGTTGTTTAAGACCATACAAAGCTTTGGTAAGTCTAAAGACATGATCAGGATGTTTTGTATCTTCAAAACCAGGAGGTTGTTCAACAAAATCTTCCCCTTGAACATAACCATTAAGGAATGCACATTTCACATCCATTTGAAAATGTTTGAAATTAAAGAATGATGCAAAGGCAAGTAAAATACGAATAGATTCATGTCTAGATACTGGAGTAAAGGTTTCTTCATATTCTATTAATTCTTGTTGATTATAGCTTTTAGCAACTAATATAGCTTTATTTCTAATAATTATTCCATTTTCATCACACTTATTTCTAAGGACCCAATTTACTCCAACAACAGAAGTTTTTTTTGGTCTTTTAACCAAGGTCCAGAATTTATTCTTTTAGAATTCATTTAGTTCATCTGACATGGATTTTATCCAATCATCATCACCTAAAGCTTCATCAGTTCTTTTTGGTTCTAATTGGGAAATGAATGCTAGATGTTCTACTTCATTTATTAAGAATCTTCTAGTGATTACAGTTTGATTCACATCTCCAATGATTCCACCACTAGGATGATTCTTTAGAAATGACTGATTTGGGTTTTGTAAAACCTGTTCATCAAAATAGCATAGGAAATATTCTGGGGTAAATGTTTCAGAAGTATCTTCTAGTAAATTTTTTAATTAGAATGATCTTCTATCATAGGTTGATAATTAGTTTTTGAAAACACATCCAAGGATGTAGGTTGGGATTATTTAAAAAAAGGATCAGTTTCATCAAATTTCACATGTACTGTCTCTTCAACAGTACAAGTTTTTTTTGAAAACTCTATATGCCTTAGAAGTTATGGAGTAGCCTAGGAAAATTCCTTCATTAGATTTTGGTGCGAATTTATGTACACTATCTTCAGTATTCAGATTGAATACCTTGCAACAAAAAACCTTAAAGTAGGAAAGTCTGGGTTTTCTACCATTCCATAACTCATAAAGAGTTTTGTTAAGAAAAGGTCTAATCAAGAGTTGATTTATTGTATAAAAAGAAGTACTTACAACTTCAGCCAAAAAATGTTTGGCTAAAAAATACTCACTCAACATGGTTCTAGTTATCTCTTGAAGAATTCTATTTCTTCTATCAACAACACCATTTTTTTGTGGTGTTCTGGGTGTTGAGAAGTTGTGAGTAATTCCTTTTCTACTGCAAAAAGTTTCAAAATCAGAATTTTGAAATTCTCCTCCATGATCACTATGAATATTTTTCAATGGAAATATTTTCTAATTTTTGACTTGGGATCTAAAAACTTTGAAATAAGAAAAAGCTTTAGACTTCTTTGCTATAAAATAGACCCACATAAATCTAGTGTAATCATCAACCAAGAAAAATACATAATATTTTCCCCCAATGCTTCCAGTTTTTGTAGGACCAAAGAGATCCATATGCACTAACTGTAATGCATCAGTAGTTGATACTTCACCGACTGAATTAAAACTTGATTTGTGTTTCTTGTCATATTGACAAGGATCATAGAATTTTGAAGAATCAAATCTACGCTCTAGTAGATCCTAAACTAGTCCTTTTTATATAGTTTTCATAAGTTCCTAAGGTCACAGTGTCCTAACCTTCTATTCCATAACCAGGAATGATCTTCTATTGCACTAGGGAAAGGTAGATCTTGGCTCCAAAGGTATTATAAGTTTAGTGTGTAGACATTCTCTTGCCTATTGGAAGAAAGAATAAATTCTTCCTTAGAATTGTGCACTAAACACTTATAATTTCTAAAATTCACAAGGTATCCTTCATCACACAACTGACTTATGCTAATGAGACCATTAATAAATAAAACATTTGAAATCAAAGTTTTTCCAAAAAGAACGATGTGACCTATACCCATAATTTCTCCCTGAGCATTATCTCTGAAAGTTTCTTTTCCTCCTTTCCTCTTGATAGTCTTTTCAAAATAGTTTTTTATTACCAGTCATATGATGGGAACATCCTCTATCCATGTACCATGTATTGTTGTTGGTACCTTCTTTATTTTCTTGAAAACAAAAGAGATAGTCTTTTGGAATCCAAACTTTCTTGGATCCAGAATTGTTAGACAAAAAATTTTTGGGTATCCACATTTGTTTAGAAAAATAATCTGTATGAAACCCAAGAGATTGAACATTATTCAAGGAGATTTTTTTTCTTCCAATTCCCACCACTTTGACATTTGGTGCAAAAAGGGTCTCTAGAAGGAACAAAATATTAGTTTTTGAAAACTGTTTTCTGGTGAGTATAACCTACTCCAGTAGTGTTTCTTTGTGGTTTAATTTGAGAATACATCTTGTCAAAATTTTCCTTCCCAGAGGTAAATTTTGCAAGAAGCTTCTTAAGAGAATTTTTTTCAGATTTTAGTCTGATGACTAAATTACTATCCTCCGGAATCATTTCCTTAGAGTTAGTTTTTTCCTCAAAAACTTTTATCTTTAAAATATAATTCCTGAGATATTTAGAAAGTTCTTCTTTAACGCTATTTTCTTTCTCAAGGTCTTTAGAAAGTTTTTCTAAAATCTCATATTTATCTCTAAGATCTTTAGAAAGATCTGAAATATCTTTTGTAAGAATTTATTCCCTAGTATTTTCCTTCTCTAATTTCTTAAAAATATTAAAATTTCTTTCTTCAAGTAACTTGGAAAATCTAGATACTTCTTCATATGAAGGTATTTCTTCATTTTTTAAGGATGACTTATCTTCATTAGAAGTACTATTTTCGGAATAGTAATTCTTAGCAAGAGATAAATTTGTTAAAGCCTCGGCAGAGCGTACCTTAGCCATAAGCCATGTATTAGGGAAAGAATTAGTAGCAATGAATCCCATATTTTTTTGATAATGAATCATATTCAAAAGATTCACTTTCTGAAGATTCTCCACAGCTAGCACACCAATTATCATTATCTTTAAGACTTTTCTTGTGCTTTGATCGATAAAATTTCTTCTTGTTCCTTTCTGAATTTATTTCCTTATTTTCCTTATTTTTCAACAAAGGACAATCAGATCTGATATGACCTGTTCTTCTAAATTCATAACATGTAACTTATCCATCTTTGTTATCTTTGTAGTCTTTCTTTTTTTACTTATTCTGATGGTTATTTTGAGCTACAATCTTATTCATTCTCTGAGCAAGATTATCTAACACATTCTCAGACTTTTATGTGTCCCTAGATTCTAACCGAATAATGACTTTATTTGTCTTTGATCTAGTTACTCTTTCTGGGGTCTTGGATTTCATATGTTTAGAAGTGGTTATAAAAGCAACTCCTCTATTTCTATTCTTCTTCTTAACATTTTTAGCATCTCTCTTCATTATGGTTTCATGTTTAAGAAGAGTTCCAAATAACTCATATAAGGAAATCTGAGTGACTTTCCTGTTCTCATCAATAGCTATCCTCTTGGACTCCCATTCATTTGGCATGATATCTATGATCTTGTCAACAAGATCCTCATCATCCAAACCTTTTTATCCCATAGATATTAATCTATTCATGATAGTCATAAACCTTTTCTGTACTTTGCTTACAAGTTCTCTATACGGAAAGTTAAAGACATGGTATTCAGCTCTCAACATAGCTCTTCTTGTCTCTATGACTTTAGATGTACCAAAATGTGTAAGTTCAAGTTTCTTCCAGATACTGTTTGCAGCTTCACATGATGATATTTGACTATATATGTTCCTAGTCATGGAACATGACAAAGTATTTCTAACTCTGAATATTGTTTGATATTATGATTTCTTCTGATTCATTACAATTCTCAATTCCTTATCCAGAATCTTATAATCTCTAGTCAGCATTAGATAGTTAACAACTCCATTATTGATAAAAAAAAGTCTTCATCCTATCTCTCCATTATTCATAATCATTTCCATCAAAAATAGGAGGTCTGGTAGGATTTAGGTCATCAATAGAACCAACATTTAAACCTATCATCCTTAAGAAAGTCATTGGCATAAAAACTTGTTAGTAGAATGAGTTTGTAAACAAGAGAAAATACCCTAAGAAAGATAATTTATCTCAAAAAAATGAATCCGAACTATATGAGTCTGAATAAAAGATTTCGAAAAAAATATAAATCTGGAAAATTCAATTCCATGAATTATCTTCTGAATTTAATCGTGAGATTAACTCAGAGATAACCTCCTCTGATACCAATTATTAAGATGGTATGTCTGAGTATGATATACTCTATAATACCAAATTTAGGATCAAATATTTATAATGAGATACAAATACAAGGTGGGGGGTGAATTGTATTCTTTAAAAAATCCTTAAGGAATTTTGAATAACCAAAATTCACAACACCTCTAAGTTCTATAAACTTTCTTGATTCTGGAAAAGTGATTCCGAAAAAGAATCTTAACAAAAATTTACACCAAATAAGATTCTGCCTTAAAGAGTATAGAATCCTATAAAATCAGATTACAAGTTTAAGAAAGTATATGAAAGTTATACTTTCCTCAACAAATAAAATACACAGTGGAAAACAAAATACATAAAGTAACAAGTAATAACTCTTTTAACCCAAAGAGGAGGGTACCCAACAACCATGGATAAGAGGTCCCTTGATTTATACTTTCAAGAAATCCTTTCTTAACCAAACCCAGAAAAGCCCTCAATTTGATGATCGGTATCTGTCTTGCTATCCCCGCAAGCCCTTGATTTGTAAGGAAATCAGAACCTCTGACTTCACAACCTGAAGTCTCTGATTTAAAGGAAATCGAACCACCACACTAAGAAAATATGCATGAAGCAATGTTTCAACAAGTACTTCAAAACATTCTACACGAGGGCTCAGAGTTTATAAGAGCCTCCCTCTCTAGAAATCACTTCTAAGAGTTTTGAGCTTCAAAATTCCAAAATTATTGAGCACGTTTAAATGAGCTTCTATTTATAGGCACAACTCCAATGGTCGGCTCCCTCATCCAATGGTAAAATTATTCCTTGAATTTCGGAGGGACCTATAAATGTGTCACGCAAACAACAGTTAGTGAGTAACTGAAAGCACAACATCGTTTTATTACAAAATATATGAAAGCATAACCAAAAATGATATTCGAAATGAAAGTAAATGAATGTTTAGAGTCTATCCAAAAATGAATTCAGAGTCTATAATGACAGGATATTCAGATTCTGTTTTGTAAGAATTCGGGACCTGAATTCTGTAGATTTCTGGGGTTTGAATTTCAAGGAAATTCGGATTCTGGATTCTGAAGAATTCGGAACCTAAACTTACAAAGTTCAGAGTTAGAGTTCATGAGAATTAGGAGTCAGAACTCATAATATTTCGGAGTCTGTATTCAGAGAACACAGAGTCAGAACTTAGACAAGTTCGTAACTAGAATTCATATTCATAATTCAGACTCAGAACTCAGAGTGTTTGTAACTAGAATTCATAGTCGAACTTTACAGAAGTTCGTAATCATAATTCAGAGTGAAGCTTCATGAATGTACGTATCCAAAATTCGGATTTTAACTTAATAATGTTTGTATCCAGAATTCAGAGCTGAAATTCATGTGAGTTCTTATCCATAATTTCGGAGTTTAACTTCATGAGAGTTCATAACCTGAATTCGGTGTCTTAAACAGAATGCTTTATATCTATTTATTATATGATTCTGAGGTTTTTGTTTCAATCCGATTCTTACACTTAGAAAAATTCTGATTTGAGCAAAGAAAACATAGTAAGGATAAATTTCCTTGGGGAAGAAATTTTTTTCTTTATAGGGGTAAAATATTGGGTAAAATGAAATTTTCATTAAGATAAGGTGTTTGTGATTTTCAAAACAAGAGTAATGGTAAATTCATAAGGAATCCTTAATGACTCAACAATATCCCCCTTACGTAAAGGAATGGAAAAGTCATAAGGAAAACCTTATTGACTCAATAGTATCCTCATCTATTTGTATATGAGTGATGAATATTGTGAGAGAAATTCATCTTAATGGGGGTATAATGTAATAACCAAATATTTTTATGAAATTTTTTTCTTTAAATAATTTTATTTTATTGATAGCTTTCATTGCATGCAACACCGAGTTTAAACGAATCACGGTAAAATATTAAAATATTATTATTTTAACATGAATATTAAAACATAGACATTGGTTTTTGGGTACGAATATGAATAAAAATATTATAAAAAATATGCTATTTTATATTTAATACATATTTCTTTAATAATTCTTATGAAATAAACACTTGTTTTATTTGTCATTTTATTCTTCAAAAATATTTTTTTTTTCAAAAAAATAAATTTTTTACTTTTTATGAGAAAATAAATGTAATTATTTTTTAAAAATTTAAAAACTATATTTTAAAAAATACAATTCATTTTTTAATTAATCATTTCAAAATTATATAATGATGTTTTATTTTCATATTTTTCTAAAAAGCTTGAATTTTTTTTGAATAAGTGGAAAATACTAATTTTCATTAAAAAATATATTTTATTTTAATGTATTTACAGGGTAAATTAATATTTCAGATAAGTTTTAAAATTTAATTAGTTTATTTTAATATAATTGTGTTATTTTAAATTATTTTTACACATGAATTTAATATAGAAACATTTTATAGTTAAAATGGCATTATTTGGAAAAATTATTTTTTTCATTGCATTTTTCCAATTTAATTTTAAATTAAATTATCCCACTTATATGTTTTGAATTATAAAAAACGGACTCCATATTTGGAATTATGAGGTCTAAATTTATTTAATAGACCCCTTTTATTTTTTGAACAATTTGAATAGTAACCTTAGTAATTTTTGTTACCAAGATTAAGGGTAAATCGGGTAATTAAGGGTAAGAATAAAATGATAAGGATTAGAAAATGAGCCTAAAACTTTACCCAATTCTATTATATGAGTAAATTTTGACCATAATCATCCATGGGTATAATTTATTTCCCTTTTGAGCCACATAGTTGACATTAATACCCTTATAATATTTTATTTAATGAAAAGTCAAAGATGTCACACTATTGATTTTAATAAGTATAACATTTTGAAAATTTGGTTATCTAGAAGATTTGTTTTACCATAAATAGAATTTCTTAATCTAAAAAAATTATATTCCTAGTAGTAATTTAATTTTTAACTTTTATGGAAGAAATAATTATATAAAATGCTTATACAGTGATGATGTAGTAATTATTAAATTAATGGAAAATAAAATAAATGATATTAAAAGTATTAAAATAAATATAATTTGATATATTTAAGGTGATAAATCAAATACATATATTATATTAACATTTTTATCATATAATAAAGTATATTTTTTAAATTTTAATTCTTGTACTGATTTTTTTAAATTCATAGTAATGAATAGTATCAAAATTGATAATAATGATATTTTATGGGATTAATATTTTATTAAATTATTTAAAAATCATAAAAATATTAAATAAGTCTAAAGGTGATAATATATGGTCTAAAAGTTCATCCAATATGAATTTATAGGCTATTTGGAATCATTTGTTTCTAGGATAGTCTTAATATTTTTTAATCTTTTGAGAAATTCCTAAAGTGCCCCTCACCTGCATTATAAAAGTACATATCCTCGCTCACTTAATTTCCCCACTTTGAGCCTTATATATCAACCATAATCTACCAAATTATATTTTAAACTTCACTAGACATATTATACAAGTTCTTTAATTCCCAAAATACCGACCCTATAGCCCTTTAGAGAAGATCAAAAGGAGTTTTCTTGAAGAATATGTAATCACTCTAACCGATAACTTTATTTTTATGCTCTTCCTTAACAACTACAAATAAATGATATATGTTATAAAATAATGAAATAATTATCCTAAATATTTTGAAATATTATTATGATTATGAAAATAACATTATAAACCTTCTTTCCTATCAAACAATAAGTGAAAGTATCACTCGTGCGTACGTACGACTTACCATCTCCACGTAGCGATAAAATTCATTTTTATCACCATATTTTATAGATGTGTGTTATGATGGGTTTAGTATTTATATATGATATTTATGACATAAATATGCTTATTTAATTGTAATATTATATGTATATTATTATCATCCAATCATTTGGGAAATGATAACGTCGCTCATGCATATGTATGGACAACCATCTCCACGGTGTGATGTGATTCATTTTTCATTTATATTTCAAATAGATGGTAATATAGATGAATATTATAAATATATATTATATATAAGATATAATAATTATTATGTAAATTATTAAACCATTATCAAATTATAAGAACCGGGACTACTGAACCAAAACATGGTTGAACAATGAAGTAGTTATCACCAGAACATTAATTTTAATAATAATTTACTAATAAACTGGTGATAATATGTTATAAATAAATCATAAATGTTATGATAGATACATTTTTATGGAATAAATGTATAATAAATCCATATTTATTATATAGGAGGTTTGAACTTGAATGAGGAAAGATAATACTTGAGGTAAGGGTATATATCACAATCTCATTATTATTCAGGATTGTTTATGTTTAAGTATCCATTGGGGAAATTTTATCTTCCATATTCATGTTTTCTAAAAAAAATTAAAAGATTTTTAATATTATCCTAAAATTATTTAAAATCATTTTACAAATGTTTTATTTTTTTTGAAAGGAATATTTTTATCATTTTCTAAACGAGTTTCTTTGTGACTTTTCTAACAAAAATAGAAGAGGGATATTTTTTAACTTATACAATATGATTGTATTTTACCACTATAATGACGCTTTAATTATTTTAATATTACTTTACAAATTTACAATTTTATTTTCTAATTAAATATAACATTTATAATTTCACATATTTTTAAAAATAGAATTGATTTTAAAATTGGATAGTTAATTTCCACAAGAATTATTCCACATGGTATTCCAAATTAATTTTCCATCTAAGATGAAATTAATTGATTTTTGTTTTGATTTAATGGGTATATGTTCCAATAATACAATCTTTATTCTTTCTCTAGATGGTTTATGTTTATAATGAAATGATGAAATATTTATGAAACCCATTTATTTTTCATGGGTTATGTTATGATGGAATATTTTTGAAACCCATTTCTTTTCATGTGTTCTGATATGATGATTGATTTATGTTCTTATGGAACATATATGTGTGGTTTTAATTATGTGATGGGTAGTACTTATATCTCCTTCCAATAAATTGGATAATTATTTATATATTATGAGATAGAAAGTACTGAAATGAGAAGTTAAATAAATTCTATATGGGACTTTTTATGATATGATAATCTTGGGAGTGAACCTTGACTACTATAATGGTTTGGGAAGTGTACTCATTACACTATGATAGTCTTGGAAAATAGACTTGAATACTAAGGAAATAATTTTTTATCCTTATTTTTATCCAATAATTCCATGTCTTATTCCAATGTTTCTCTTTCATGGTTCATGTTACATTATGATTCATGTTTTATGAAGTATCAAGACTTATTCCATGACACAAGATTACAATCATTGATATACAGGGTATAAAATTTCAAATGTTATGATCATGTTCTTGTGACCTAATGATCATGTTATGATTGATATCTCACTTTTTTACCCTTACTGGTCATTTAAGCTCACCCTTTTCTTATATTTCTTTTCCCCAAGATATAAATAAAGGTATTAAGTATGAAATTTCAAAAATGGTTATAGTTATGAATAAATAAGTAGGAGATGATGTAGATATTTTATGAACCAGTTTTTTATATTTCCATGTTTCCCAAGAGTCTAAACCCATATGGTTCTTTCATTGTATTTTATGCAATGAATATTCATCTATTTTGATGTAATATATATATATGAAAATCTTGGGTCATTATTATTGTGGGGCTCATCTGATCATCTAGTTACACCAACCTCTGATCTATGTGAATATCCAACCATTGAACATAGGAAAAAATTATTTTCTATATCAATCTACACCTAACCACTAAATTTCTATGAATAGTGATAGTTACTCTTACGTTCCATCTAGTGCTCTTATGTTTTATCCTTTTCTACAGAACATCAGTAAGAATGATTTTTATATATCATATTAAAAATCCCCAACACAAGCCTTTATAATGACTTGAATTCAGAACCTTCTAGATGAATTACCATTACACAACTTCTTAATCATGACTTTCAAATAGATAACCCAATACTTCATTATGATATCAGATGTTACAACATCAATCTGATCGAAATTTTTTATTTTTACCTACTTTCATTCTTCCATGGAATACCTTATACCAACACCATTTAGGCATATCAATAATGATAAAGTAAATAATAAATTAAAAATTATACCTCTCATATGGTCTATCCAAAAAACATATCAATTATAATTCAAAATATTCTAAAATATAAATAATAATGAAAAAAACTCACTAGAAAGTCAATATGTCAATATGTTATCCATGTTTTTTAGACATCTTTTATAATTTCCTCCCTATTTGTAAATCCAAATTCAAACTTATAAACTGATCAATTATACATATAATTACCTTATGTTTGATGACTAATACATATAATATAACCATAATAATTTTATGTGGGTTTAAGTGTACATGTAGGCTGTGCACATGACATCACAATATACACCACCAGAAAACCCCAAACACCAATTGCAGTGTCGATGTGTATTCATGTGATTTTATTATGAGACCCAATGAAATAACATTTCCAATGCACCTTAATACGAAACAAAATAATATAGGAATATATTCATATTAAAAAGGTGAAAAAACCCATAACATTTATAACACACAATTCCAGGTTCCCATATTTTTTTCAGGACACAACTGTCTCGAAACATGTCTATTTTGTATCATGCCTAGATCATATCAAAGATAAAGTCTATACATGATCTAATGGATTCCAAAAAATACTGAGGTTATATTCCTTATGGGAAAATATCTCCAATACCTCCTCACATAGAAGGAATAATACAATAAAACAATTTCTATGAACAAAAAATAATATTTTGATCCTCAAGAATTATGTACCCAGAGGCATAAAATATGGGAATTGTGTGTTTTATAGACTACATATATATCTCATCACCATCATAGAAATATAAAATATAAGAAAATTTTGTTTCATAATCTCTTATTGAATCCCATATCCATTATGAAAAATGAAATCAGTGAGTGGTGTGTTTCATAGGCCATACATTAATCTCATGTCCATTATACAAAACACAATAGATGAGGGTGTGTTTCATAAGCACTATCAGGGTACCATCACAATAAAGAAATGAAAATCAGGGGTGGTTTTTTAAGATCTAATGCATAATATATTTTCAATGAATCAAGATTTTTCTTTCCCCCAATAATATTTTTTAAAATAATTATCAACCTTATATTGTCATTTTTTGCTAATAAAAATAGATCACACATGGATTTTGTGCATCTCTTCTAGCACCTAGGTTTATATATTTTTTGATCACGTGTTCCAACCAGAACACTTATTTTTCATTTTTTAGATAGCGATACAATGTCATCTATTTAGATAACCATTGTTGGGTAAAACTCTATTTGGTGATTTATTAGGTTGATCATCTTGATTCTTTAAATATCAATATATTATAAGAAATTTTTACATTAAATTGTTATGGAAAGTAGTAATAAAATAATATTTTTATTAGAAATATTCTTAGTTGAATAATTTGTGAAAGTGTTTATGAATGTGTATTTTTTATGTTTTAATTGTACCGTTAAGTGTTAAATAGTTATTTTTGATAAGGTGTTAGTGTGAAATAAAATTGGTTTTTGAATAAATAATAAAAATGTAACATATTTATAGTTGTTAAATATTAGAGTTAAAGTACATGATCTATGACTGTTATGGGTCTCAGATCCACATACAATTTATAAAACCTGGAATGTTGTTGGGGGATGATTAGGGTCATATCACTTGATGATACTCACCGATTACTCACTACTCTATTCAATTATTATCTTTTTTTTACATTTAATAAATTGAAAATTACAGAAATGGTGGGGTTTTTTGTGTGGTGAAATAACATAGAAATAAATGAAACAAAATAAACACAAAAATTAATGGAAATGAGGATCAATCATTGGTTTTGATACACATGTCCTTCATCATCCATTTTAAATAGTTTAAAATCATTTTTTAATATAATATACATAATTAATGTATTACCAGCCTCAACTTATATTGTAAAATTTAGTGTAATTTTATAGATCTCATAAGAACATCAAACGTCACCTCCTCTTCATAAATAATGATATACACACCTCAATCGAGCATACACTATTACCCTAAACCCAACTCCATCATATGTCATTTACAATTTTAACCCATATAACACCATCATATTAAAGATGAGATAAGATAATGGAGAGAGAAAATATTGAGTTGAGTATGGAATATGACTCTGTTAAAACCTTAAGGACATGGAAAATCCCCTCAACAACTTTTATTCAACCAACTTACATACTAAAAATGTATTAAAAATAAAAACATATGAGGAATGGGCATTTGAGTTCACCATGAAAACCATACCTAAGGATCAAACCTCTATTTAAAACCCAACCACTATGAATTTTGAGAAGGCATGAATAGTAGGAAAACACATAAATGGAATAAGAAAGGGGAGAAGAGAACAATATCTTACTGCTATAATTGAAAATGTTGTGCTATCACAACTATAAAATTTACTATTAGTAACCAATGAAAGGAGTCGTTAATGGTATTTAGTGGCCCCCATACATCCCCTTTTGGTGGTTGTGGTTGGCCCATTACTAAAGGGAATTAGAAACTACTAAAGGAAGTTACTATAGGAAGTCCCAGATGACAATAGTGAAAGTCACTGGGAAGAGTATTACCAATCGCCCGAGGTGGTATCTAATTCCCTAGAAAAATAAAATAAATATCGACTGAAAAAGGCGGTCACTAATTCTCAGGAAAAATAAAATATTTAGTAAAATACATAGGTGGTTTCTAGCCAAAATATTTTTTTTATAAAAAATTACAGCTTTATAGCCTCCAGATAACCAAAAAAACTATAATTTAAAAATGGATGACTAAAATTTTGATCAGTAGTAATTTTGTCTGTAGAAAAACTATAATTTGAAATAAAGTTTAACAACCCTGCTCTTTGTTACACACTTTAACAGGATTTATTACATAAACTTTCACTTAATAAAACTCTATGGTTAAGAAGATCTTGTGTCTTGAGAAATTAGAAACATTATATTACAACTTAAAACATGAAATACAACATCTTTATTTCAAACTTCATTGACAGGGCCAACTCATTCCTTTGTAATTAACACTACATGAGATAACCTAGGGACATACATAAGAAATGAGTGAGCTATAAATCCTAGTAAGGGGATAAGCAAAGAAAAACATAAAGAATAAAATACATGTTAGGAAATAGGCATATCAATGGATCACAAGAGAAACATGAACATAAAGGCATGATATAGCATGATTACCATAGCATGGAAATGTGGCAATAAAATACAACATGATATTAGTATGAGACACAGATAATTGAACATGGATTAGCATGCGTAAACCCTCATTGAACATGAATTAGCATGAGTAAACCCACATCGCACATGGTGCATCATGATACTAAGAATTACCCAATGCATTAAAGCAGTATCATGACACACCTATCATAATCATTCTAATCTATTGCTTAAGTGTCCCATGTATATCATATAACATAGATTCATTCAACATAATAATTTTTTTCGAAGTTAAAGGAACATGGAATTAATACATGAAAGTCTAAAATCAACAAGTATATGTGCATAACGAAGAATACCCTTGATAGAGAAATGGGCATGGTATTCACTACCTGATGATTTTGGCATTGAAAATCATGGTGCAATTTCGGAAGCCTAACTGCATCACCTGGGGATTCATAAAATGGTTTGATGATAGAGAAAAGGGTATCTCATCATTTAGACGTGAAATGGGTAGTAAGGGGATCATGGAGCATAATATACCAATAGATGAAACATAATTTGAGATGCATAATATAAGATAAATGCTTTAATGTAAATGATGAGGGAAGAGAAATCCCTTACGGAATTTCGGCATTGTAAGAGGTGTACATGTATGGGATTAATGAGAGAGAAAGAGGTATCTCATCATTGAAACATAATGAGGGTAGTATGAGGGTGGTTCAAAAACTTGTCTCATCATTTGTAATTGAAAAATAAAAGGGTATAACAATATAAGGAAACATGGACAAAATAAGGAAAAAGGAAGGAAAGTGAGGATCACTTACTTGAGTGTGTGACTTCAAAAGCTTGAATAGGGTCTTCTTGATAACTTGGGGTGCCTTAGGAGGACTCTATAGAGGGAAATGCAGAGTAGGGAAGTCCTCTAAATATTTTTAGTGAATAGAAATGGAATTTTGGGTGGGTTTATATAGAAGATGAGATGGAAATTCTTTAATATCTGACAAACATAGGTTTTGGAATCTATATAATTAACTATTAAAAATGTCACGACCCGTCCCCCCCCAACCCCTCTGTCCCATGTCGTGACTACCCCAAGCATGCCTCCCAAAGGCCAAGGGATGGAAAATAACATCGAAGTAATTATCCTACAAGTGGGAGGAATTTTCGAAGTACCTATACACACACGCACTCACAACCCCATCCAACAAGCTGAAAAGTAAAACACTGCATGAAACCACTAAGAAACCCAAAAATAGAGTACAATATAAATTAAAGTAAAAGGTGGAAAACTGATCCAATATGAAAGATCAAGAAAGGAAACACTGAACACAAGTAAAACCCAAGTTCTTTGAAACTCATCCACTGAGAACCCTACCTGAAGGGTAGGTGGAGGGTAGCTGCCTGAAGTCGTAGGAGTACGCCTCATCTATCTGCTCTAACTATACACCACCCAGTCTAGATCCTCCCTGGACTACGTTAATGTGCCTATCATATGTACAAGACATGACACGTTCGGGTAAAGCCCATGTAGGAGGGAGTAAAACAATACTCAGTTAGGGACCCTAAAACCACAAAGGTAAATAAAAAGAGAAAAACCATAAATAAATGCATAGTTAGATCTACCAAGGTATATGACAATACATATACCAATGTCATCTAGATATAATCGTCTCAAACATAAAGAATAATAAATCCCCAAACTTATATCTAGCATCCAAATTCTAACCAAAGATTCAAAAGGTAACACATAAACTAGGAGAACATGCTCCACGATCATAGCCATACCTAATGGAACCCATCTAAGAGATGCATTCCCTCAAGTTTAACTCTACTATTACAAATGGTACATCTAGAAGAATGTGATCCGTCAAGAAAATTCTAATAGGACGAGCTCTTGTGCCCAGCACCAGAGGTCCAATCCTCACAGTCTTTCACCCAATGCAAGACTAAGAAAACCCATGTGAAGAGGCCCTCCCCTTGCCACTGTGCAAAGTTGTGGGAGCACCACTCCAGACTATCATACGGTACCTCAGTCACTCCTATAAGTAGTGGACCACGCCACAGTCTGTTGAGGGAGCACTAACTCCTACCTAGGACTCATTGACATAATGTAGAGGGGGAATGCTTCTCATAGTTGTGTCCTATAGTAAAGGGAGCTCCAACTCCTATGGAGGACCTGGTCCCCATCGCTTCTCAGAGATGGGGGAGTACTACACTATAAGAGAGGACCTGTGCCATGGTTCCAATAGGGGAGTACTACTCATGAAATACCCAGACACTGTTATGATAGGGGAGTACTAATTTTTATATCGAGGACCCGCACCCTACCTGGTAGGGAAGTACTATTCAGTGACTAGAGGACCTGCACCCTGGTAAAATAAGGGAGTATAGAATCTGTCAGTTTGTTTTATATGGGGGACTCAAATCCTAGTATTTTAGGGGAGTACCAACCCCCAGCTAGAGGAACCACACCCTAGCACAACAGGGGAGTACCAACTCTTCTAAAACTAAGCGTAAGGAGGACCCACACCCTGGAATGGTAGAGGAGTACTGACTCATACAATAGAGGACCCACTCCATAACTGGTAGGGGAGTACCGACTCTATACATGCTAGATATGGAGGACCCAAACCCTTATACTTCAAGGGAGTATTGACTCCAAGGTTAGAGGACCCAATACCTGGTCCCACAGGGGAGTACCTACTCGTCCATCATGAACATCTCCAAGAACTCAGCACCTAATCCAACAGGGGAATAACACCCCTAATGAAAATCCACTCAAAGGAAAAAAAATCACCCATGATGTGGGGAGTCCCATCTCTACCAAAGAAAAAGGATAAAGAGTACCTGCACCCTAACTCGTCAATTGAGTAACCGTAAAAACATTTCTTTATAAGAACCACCCCGATTCTACCCAATGTTTACTTGTACTTAGAGATCCTACTCATCAAAAGAATAGTTCATCCTCTAATTTACTCAAAAATCCTTTATAGTATCTCAAAATAAACATCTCATATCAAGGGAATCATCTCCATAGATGGCTCATCAAACAGACGTTCCATTTGAAAGTTATAGGAGTTTTAGCGAAACGGGGGCCGGTTGGACCCAAGTCTGGTCTGACCCGGTCGGCTGAACTGACACGAGGTCCACTGGCCCGACTCATGTCTGACATGGACCATTGGGCCTCGCCCAAGCCAGGTGGGCCCAACCCGCTTGGCTGGGTACAACCCACTAGAACCAGCCTGTCCCACTATTGAGTGGGCCGGCTCTTCCAGCCTAGACGTGGCAGAGCTGTATCCATCTCACAACATGCGGTTCCAGATGGTTCCACCTCCAGTTCAACCACTCTACTCATGCAAACTGAATTTTCCAGCGCGACCCGCAGCTTGCCACGGGTCCAGGTTAGGCCATGGTTGGAGCTGAAACTCCTCCACCTGGGCAGCCACATTATGTGACTACCGCTGCCACTCGCACCACAGCACACCACCCCACAATCTGGAATGCAATCACCGCCGCTATGCTCGAAGAACCTTCTGTGGACCATTGGATTTGCTCTAGTGGTCCGTTCTTCAATCAAAATGGTGTTTTGAAGCCCTCAGTCTATGTTATTCATTGCATGGGGCTTAAATATCTTTTGCGACATCGTTCTGGTGTGAATCCATGCTTGTATGACATCTCTTGCACCACCTTGATTCAATTTCCACTGTCGTTACCGCACCTCTGTCGTGATGTCCCCATTCTAGATCTATGCTATCAGATCGTTGCACCAAGAATGGTTATATAATGATGACCATTCGTCACCCCACAAAAATATGATGAACGTGCATTAAAGGGGAGAGGAAAACCAAACAAAAAATAGAGGAATTAAACTCTACCATCATATGTCATGGCATCAATCTGCTCCCATTAGAAGGATTTATCATATCAATTAAACAAGGGTTCATTTCCCCAAACCATCCCGCAGTCAAGAACCTCCCACAATAATGATCAAACCACGGGTCATCCTATTCATGGATGGATCCGTGTTCATCATTTAAATCTAAGAACGGGGAATGAAAAGAATCAAATAACAACCCCTACCTATTGAAGGTCCATTTGTGGGAAGGATCTTTCACTGAAGGTGACCCATCCACAATGTTCTCGATCTGTCTTCAAGGATGTGATCTCACGAAGAGAAGGAGGAATGCTCAAAGTCATTGACGATCATCATTCATCCTTCTGCGTTCATCAATGGAGATCCTCCAACGGTTCTGAGGGTTTCTCCTAATGTTCCAACAATGCACCCCAGTAAAAACATTAAGGGTGGAAAGACCTTTCTGTTTCCACTATGTTGCATCTTAATTACGTTGTTTCATTAACGAAACAATCCTATCGATTTATCTGTATTAAAAAACCATTTCACCATAAAAATTTGAAAACTAAAAGTAAAATAAAATATCACGTTACTTTTATTTTAACTTTCCTTAAAAAGTCCGAAAATTTACTTTTCCGATTGACCCGCACTGGTTAATGTAAGGTCTTTTCTAGGAGAATACCAATGTTTTGAGTTCAACAGTTCCCTTAGATTTTTTATTAGGGAACCGGTTCAAATGATAGAAAAACTTGCTCACAAGATTATTTAATAAACCTTAAAAAGTTTGAAAAACAATTCTATCTACTCTTGGCCTCAGAATTACATACCTTCTCAGAGCTTGGTCTTGAAATAATCCCATTTTAATTTTCAAAAAAAATTCCATGGAATTCTGGGTAGTTACATTCTTCTCACCTTAAGAATTTTTGTCCCCAAAAAGAAAAATACTACACTCAAGGGAAGAAAACTAAGTTCACAAGGGTCTATGCATTGATTACAAACATGCACCATGAGGAACTGCCAAGATCGACCACTCTCATTTCCAAATTCTTTTAGGTTAAAATTGTGAAATAACAGGCACATGTCTCATTAACTGTGATGAGTGGGAAGGAACCGAGCACTTCGGTCCATCTGCAGTCATGGGGTCTACCTTCTCACCTCCATGATAACCTGACACAGATACATATAGAACCCCATAGTTCACATCCACCCTTGGACGAACAATGCTAAAACATCCACATGTGTTACATGTTTATGTTTAATACTAAACACAAAAGGGTATTTATGAGTGAAATAGGGCTTCCAAAGAGAGAATGTTGGGACTTACTAGCCCCTCTGTCTAAAAACATTAGCATCCACACAACTTGAATAAAATGAAACACTTCCACAATCACTAGTAGAATCCCTTCTGAGTATCGATGGTAGGAAACCATTCCAAACTAAGAAAAAATCATGGGGACTAACTATGAAACAACTAAATGATTCCAAGAATGACTATTTTCGAGAGTCCACCCTATGATTCCCGAGTTTGACTTCCAATGAAAGGTAAAACTTTTTAAATTATCACAGACACACTGCACCCTTTTCCCAATACATTAAATCTGAGTATGAACTGTAGTATTTTATACCAAGCATGACATCTTTAGGCATCATATCCATGACTAAGATATCACAACTTCAAATATCACCTTCAAGAGTCAAGTCACACTATCAATGCCAATGTGTGATCAACAGGTCTCATCCAGCTAGAGTCTCTATGTGTGAGGGTCAAGTAAACTATCCAATCGAATCCTCAATGTCTCAAATAGAACTCACTATAAAAAGGAGAACGACTATCAACTATGTATATTTAAAACATCAGCCAAAAGAAAATACACAGATCATACCTCGAATATATCCTAGAGTCTCTAGGTCATAAGCCATGATTGCATGCATCTATTTTTTCCCTCACCCTCTAGTTCCTTGAGCCTGGCTCGGACCACCTTCTATTGATCATCTATCTCCTCTAACTCACTTGCTATTTTGCGGAACTCCTTGCTCCAAGAACTATGTCAACTAGGTCATATTTTCATCCGGCTCCCTCTCAGTGGCAAGGTGGGTCGTACAATCCCTAGTGAGATTTCCCCAGCCATTGCAAGCATAACTCTGCCTTTCCTATGGATGATCTACTACTTGGTACTTCTCTTGCACCACAGACCCACGTTTTTATGTTCGGGCATGGGTATGTCTCCTACGTCTCGATCCTTTCACCTTCCATCTGCTAGCTCTAACAGACTCCTCTACCTTGTGACCTCACTTGTAGGTCACACCCATCTGCTCCTCTGTCAGGAAACACTTAACCACCAGGGATTACTCCATTTCCTCAGCATATGACAGAATACTAAGGGGTTTCACCAATGCCCTGATCTCCCAGCATAGTCCCAGTTTAATGTTTCAGGCCCTGAGGTAAGGTTCCCTCTTTATATTCTTATAGTGGTGGGAAATATTCGTGAATCTCATCGAGTACTCTACTATTTCCATGCTTCCCTTCCATAGGTGCAGAAACTCCTATATACGAATAGAGCGTAAATTCTCTGAAAATACATCCTCTTTAAAGTGTCCCTGAATGTCTATCCAGGTGAGGGTTGCCTCATCATACGTCTGGATCATCAAGCTCTATCATCTCCCCACCGATCCCTGAAGAAGGCTCATAGCTAAGATCTCAATCTGCTCGAGAGGTTTTCTCACAAGGAAGAAGACTCGCATAACCACCTCAATCCAATCCTTAGCTACCTGAGGATATGTCTCACCTCAGAACCTGGTAGGTCTCTGCCTTTGGAATTATAGTAGCTCACTTAGCCTACACACATCCTCGTTCTGAAATACCGGCAAAAACTTCTGCTCTATGGGTGGTGGCACCATCAGAAAACCACCCAGAGGAAATGCCTTAGAACCAGTTCCCTGTAATAAAACCACATCATGGGTCATATCATCATTACGACCATACTTTAGAATCCTATCTAGTTGTCATCATGGATACATCCTGAAATGGATCAACATGAACCATGGTTAATAGAGTATATCTAGAGACCTGACTCAAGAAGGACATGAAAAAAAAACATTCCTATATGATGTATGTACCATTTATTTCTTAGTGACCATTTTCCTAATGAACCGAGTAAAAAAAAAGGTTATCAGAGACCCAATGAATAGATACATCAGCCACCACACTGACACTAGAACCTCTAGCCTGAGAACTGAAATCGAAACATCTTAACACTATTGCTATGAAAACCAAACCAATATTACTACATTCTGGTCCTAAGGGAGAACCAACCTCCTTTGATACCACTCTATCATTACCCCCCCATACCAATGCAATGACTACCCCAATATAGCATCCCAAAGTCCAAGGGATGGAGACTAGCGCTGAAGGCATTATCCTGCAAGTGAGAGGCATTTTCCGAGTAACTTTGCACACACACACACACACACACTCACAACCCCAGCCCACAAAATGAAAAATAAAACACTACATGAAACCACTAACAAACCCAAAACAAGCGTACAACAGAAAGTATAGTACAAGGTAAAAAACTAGGCTAGTATAATAGCCCACTAAAAGAAAAATAGAACACAAGTGAAACCCATGTTCCCTGAAACTCGTCCGTCGAGAACCCTACCAGAAGGGTAGGTGAAGATTAGCTGCCTGAAGTCATACAAGTATGCCTTGTCTGTCTTCTATCATAAAACAAAACCTGGTCTTGGTCCTCCCTGGACTCCATCAAAGTGTCATTCATCTGTACAAGACATGACACGTGTGGGAAAATCCCTTTTAGGGTTGATTAAAACAATACTCTGTAGGGGTCCCCAAAACCACAAAGGTAAATAAAAAGAGAAATACCAAAAATAAATGCATAGTCAGCTCTACCCAAGTATATTCCCATACATATACCAAGGTCATCTAGATATAGTCATCTCGGACACTAAGAAACATAATGCCCCATCCTTATATCCAGCATCAGGATTCTCACAAAATATTCAAAAGGTAACACATAAACTAGGGAAATGCACTCCACAAGCTTAACTATCCCTAATGGCACCCTTCTGAGAGATACACTCCATCGAGTACAACTCTACTGTTCCAAATGGTATGTCTAGGAGAATGTGCTCTATCAGGAACATTCTACTAGGACCAACTCCCGTGCCCTGCACCAGAGGTCCAGTCATCAGAGTCTTGCACCCATGCATTAATAAGAAACCCCAAGTAAAGAGGCCCACCCCTCACCATTGTGAAAAGTAGTGGGAGCACAGATCCAACTATCCTACAATACCTCAGTTGCTCCCGTAAGGAGTGGTCCACACCTCAGTCTATCGAGGGAGCACTAGATCCTACCTAGGTATCATTGATATCATGTGGGGGGGGGGGGGGCGCTCCTTTTAGTTGTGTTCCACAATCAAGGAATCTCCAAATCCTATGGAGGACTCGCTCCCCGTTGCTATTCAAAGATAGGGGAGTACTACTCCATAAGCAAGGACCCGCACCCCGGTTCCAATAGGGGAGTACTACTCATAAGGACCTTCACCCTATTATGACATGGGAGAACAAATTTTCATATCGAGGACCCGCACCCTACCCGGTATGGGAGTACTACTTAGTGACTTGAGGACCTAAACCCTGGTAAAATAGGGGAGTACTGACTCTGTTAGTTTATTTCCTATAGGGGACCCGCACCCTAGTATGTTAGGGGAGTACTAACCCCATGATAAAGTACCCACACCCTATAATAACAGGAGAGTAATAACTCTATCACAACTAAGCATAAGGAGGACCCACACCCTATAACGACAAGAGAGTACTGACTCCTACAATAGAGGACCTGCTCCCTATCTGGTAGGGGAGTACAGACTCTATACTTGCTAGATATAAAGGACCCATGCCCTCGTCTTTAAGGGGAGTACTGACTGCAATGTTAGAGGACCCTCTCCTTAGTCCCATAGGGGAGTACCTACTCATCATTCACGAACAAGAGTGCTGCACCACTATCCAGCATGCGACTACCACCATCATGTGCATCCACCTCCACCCCCACCATTACCAACAGCCAGTGCTGGTAGAACCTTTTGAAGACCACTAGACGCCCACTGGTGGTCCATTATTTGATCTGAAGGGTGTTCTATAGCCCTCGAGTCATGTTCTTCATCACCTTGGGCTTAAATCTCCATTGTGACATCTTTCCGGTGCGAAGATGTTTGTGTGTGACATATCCCGCACCACCTCAATCCAATCCCCACTGTCATCGCCACACCTCTATCGTGTTGTCCCCATTCTAGATCCATGTTGTCGGATCATTGCACCAAGAATGGTTTCACAACAACAGCTATTAGCCAACTTGTGAATAATTCAATGAATGCGTGTTAAAGGGGAGAGGAAAACAAAACAAAAAATCAAGGAACAAACCTCCACCACCATTCATCACTGCATCAATATGCTCCCGTTAGAAGGATTTATATGATCAATTAAACAAGAGTTCATTTCCCCAAACCATCCAGTCAAGAACCTCCCACAATAATGATCAAACTTCTTGCCAACCAGTTCATGGGTTGATCTTTATTCATCGTTTAAAACCATGAATAGGGAAATAACAAAATAAAATAGCAACCCCTACCTGGTGAAGGTTCGTTCATGGGAAGGAGTCGCCGCTGAAGGCGACCTGTCCACAATGTTCCTTGATCCATCATTGAGGAAGCGATCTCACGAAGGGGAGGAGGAATGATCAAGGTCATTGGCGATCATCATTAATTGTTCATCAATCCCAACATTCCAATGATGCACCCCCTGATCAAAACATTAAAGGTGGAAACTCCTTTCTGTTGTCCCTATATTATAGTGTCGTTATACTATTTCATTAATCAAACATTGTTATCAATTTCACTGCATAAAAAATTAATTTATCCAAAACAATTTGAATACTAAAAATAAAATACAACATTACGTCAATTTTATTTTAAATTTCCTTAAAAATTATGAAAATAAACTTTTTTGGTTGACTAGCGCTGGTCGATGTCAGGCCTTTTCTAGGCGAATCTCAATGTTCTGAGTTCAATGGTGCCCTTGAATTTTTGATTTGGGCACCAGTTCAAAAGATAGAAAAAATATCACAAAATTATTTAATAAACTTTAAAAAATATTGAAAAACCATTCCAGCCACTCTAGGACTCAGAATTACATGTTGTCTCAGAGTATGGTCTTGAAATAATCCCATTTAATTTTAAAAAAATTCATGAATTCTGGCCCCTTACACAAATCCAAAAAACTTCCCATGTTTTTTGAACATGGTTTTTTTCCAAAGAGGAGTTGAGAACATTATTTTATAAAGAAAAGGGCTAATGATATTAAACTATTACCCTTTCTTATGTGGTGGTGAGTCACACTTTCGAGGAAATGATTTTAAAATATTAAAATATTTTATCTGTCTTGGATGATTCACTAAGGATTTATAATGGAAATAAAAAAATTATAAAATCACATTATTTTAATAGGAAAAAATATGTTGATCCTATAATAGCCATTATATTATTTATTACATAATTTTGGGTTCATTATGATGTCATAAAACACATATTTTATTTGTACGATATTTAATTTTTACCCAAAAATTTGAATGTCTCATAAAATTATGAAAAATTCACCGTTGGATAATTTTGACATCCTGATTCAAAAAATAATATTAATTTTATCTAAATATGTGAATTTTAACTTTTAAAATGAAAACCAAAATTTATTGAAAATTCACGGGTTTTGACAAAAATGATTTTCAATCCTTAATAAAAATTACATTTGACTTCAAAAAAATTATATACTCATTTATTATTAATAAAAGTAATTATATAATTATATTTTCTTAAAATATTAGTTATTTCAAAAATTCAAAAATTCATTAAAATAAATTATTTAAAAAAATACACTTTCTATTTTGTTATATAAAAATAAAACCCTTATGAAATTGTTTCTTAATCATTTACAGATAATGAATTGACATAATCGTCATTTATAAGAATTTTTTTATAGTTTTCTTAATAAAAACCTTAATTTAATGTAATAATGTATATACTTCTCAAAAGTATCATTTTTACCCTAAGAATCAATTTATCAAATTCATCATTTTTTTAAGAAAGACTATTCTGATAAAGAAATTCATGGAATACGACTTTTATTTATAAAAAGGTATTACAAAATAAGTAACTAATACCTTGTTATATAACCCATTATAGCACCGACGTAGGACCTAAGGGTATGGTGTGTGATGATGACAGACTCTTGGGGTAGCTCAAATAACATCACCTGGGTGGTAATCTATATTAACTTGAACTTATCCTATAAGTGATTCTGTTCAAGCTTAACATGTTGATGCCTGACTTTGGCTAGGTCAAGAGTGATGTCCAGTGTCACTACCTACTTTATGGGCTCTGAAAAATGTGCTTCGTATGGCCCGAGTCTACTAGATGAGGCTATCCTCTCTTTTTCTATGTCAAAATGATTTATTTAAAAACCTTGTTTTTATATCAGTCATGTGATCACTGTTCAACAACTATATTATCAACGTTAATGATACTTAACATTCATTTAAACCGACTAACAAAAAAAAAGAGTGCATGTGTTTTCTATATCCTTAATTCATTAAAATAAAAATAATTTTATTCATAAAATATCAGGCCATTACAACACCCCCCTTAAAAAAATTTTCCCTCAAAATTTGCTTTACCCACACTAAAAAAGATGAGGGTAACTCTGCCTCACCACTTCCTCCAGTTCCCAAGTTGCTTCATCAAACTTGCAGTTTCACTGGATTCTATTCATCGAAGATGTAATTCTCAAATGAAACGACATCAGGATTGAGTATATGTGATGGGTCAGGTATGTACTTGTTTAAGAGTGATACATGGAATACATCATGTAATTGAGTTAGGTTTGGTGGGAGTTCTAGTCGATAGGCCACTGCTCCAATGCGATCAAGGATCTCAAAAGGGTTGTTGTACCTTAGAATAATCTTTAACTTCTTCCCAAATCTCATCACTCTCTTCCATGGAGATATGCAGAGGAGAACCATATCTCCAATATCAAACTCTAGGTCTCATCGATGGTTGTTAGCATAACTCTTTGGTCGACTCTGAGAAGCTTTGATGTGCTACTGGATGGTCTTGACCTTCTCCATCATTTCCTCGACCATTTATGGACCTAAAAGTTTTATCTCTATAAATTCATCCCAAAATGTCAATGTTGTTCACCTCTTACCATTAAGGGCTTAATAAGGATCCATTTGGATGCTTGAGTAGAAACTATTGTAGTAAGAGAACTCCACCAAAGAAAGATGTTGGTCCCTTCCACCATTGAAGTCCATTGAGAAAGATCTAAACATGCCCTCAAGTGTGTGGATAGTCCATTAAAATTGGACATCCATTTGAGGATGATAATCCATACTAATGTTTAAATTTTTATTCAGAGAATATTGGAGACTCTTCCGGAAATTAGAGGTGAATCTTGGATGTTAATCAGATGCAATAGATATTGGTAATCCATGTCGCCTTACCACTTCTTTAATGTATATCTGTGCTAGTTGATCCAATGATAAATCCTCTCGAATTGTAATGAAGTGTGCACTCTTTGTAAGAGGATAAAAAACAACCTAGATAGAATTGTTTCCTTTGGATGTCTTCAGAAGTCCGGTGACAAAGTCCATGGTGATGTTCTCATATTTCCATGTTGATATGGGAAATGGTTGCATCATCCCTTAGCCTTCTGCCTCTCATCCTTCACCTGATGATATACCAATCACCTTAATGTATACTCATCAATCTTCTTATTCATGTTATCCCACCAATAATTCTCTCAAATATCTCGATACAACTGTGTGTTTCCTGTGTGAATGGAGAAATATAAACAATGTGCATCATCCATAAGTTCTTTCTTTTACTCCAGATTTGATGGAACAGATAGTCTTGACCAAAATCTCAAAATTTATTCTTCGTTAAAGTTGAACTATGGGGATTTCCCTTTTCTGATAGTTTCCACTTTCTTTTGAATTCCCATATCATTCTTTTGAGCATCCTTTAAACTTTCCAAAAGAGATGGTTGAGAAATCATTTGTGAAAGGATTGATGATGTTCCCTTATTTATGATTCCCATGTCTATCTTCATCAAATCTAAGAAGATTATATCCCTTTCAATTCTCATCAATGATAGAATTTTTGAGTCCTTTATACTTACAACATCCTCCACTTTATTCACTTTCCCAGGGTGGTAATGGATTAAGCAGTCATAGTCATTGATCAGCTCTAACCATCATCAATGGCGTATATTCCACTCTTTATATTTCAATATATACATGAGGATTTTGTGATCTGTATATATTTCAAACTTCTCCCCAAAGAGATAATGTCTCTAAATTTTCAAATCTAAGATCACTATAGCCAACTCCATATCATGTTTTGTAGTTTTGGTCATGAACATTTAATTTCCCTGAAGCATAGGTAATGACTTTTTCATTTTGCATCATCACACAGCCCAAGCCTTTCTTCGAATCATCACTAAATACCCTAAAAAGTTTTCCACTTGTGGGTAGTGTGAGAATGAGTGCAATAATAATCATCCTTTTTTATCTCCTTGAAGCTCTCCTCACATTCATCATTCCAAGAAAACTTGATTCCATTCTGAGTTAGCTTGATAGGAGGGTTTTCAAATCGTGAGAAATTTCTCACAAATTAGTGATAATATCAATCTAACCTACGGAATATATGGATATCTATAATAGATATTGGCCTAAAAAATCTCTAAATTGCATTTGTCTTAAAGGTATCCACAGATATACCATTTCTCGTGATGATATGACCCAAGAATGAGACTTCCTTTAACCAGAACTCACACTTTTTGTAATTCTCATAGATCTTCTCCTTGTGCAAGGTCTCTAGTATAGTGCATATATTCTCCTCATGCTCATCCTTATTTTTAGATTATATTAGAATATCATCTATAAATACTACCACAAATTTGTCGAGGTAATCTATAAAGAATCTATTCATAAAGTCCATGAATATTGCTGGAACATTTGTGTGTCCGAAAGGCATTACTATAAATTCATAGTTCCCATACCCTGTACGAAAAGCAATCTTGGGTATATCCTATTTATTCAACCTTACTTGGTAATATCCTGACGACAGATCCACCTTGGAGAAGTATTGTGCTCCATGTAGCTAATCGAAGAAGTCATCAATTTATGGAAAAGGATACTTGTTATTTATCATTATTTTGTTGATCTCGCGATAATCAATGCAAAGGCGCATTACCCATCCTTTTTGTTGACTAATAGGATGGGTTCAACCCATGGTGAAGCACTTGGGCGTATAAACCCCTTACCCAGATACTCTTCTAGTTGTTTTTAGCTCCTCAAGATCCACAACATCCATTCCATACAGAGTATTGGATATTGGAAATACCTCAGGCATGAGATAAATTGAGAACTCAACATCTCTTCATGGAGAAATACTGCGAAATTTCATTGGAAACACATCAGTAAATTCCCTCAAAATAGGCTTTTATTTGAGGATGGTTCCGTCCTTATACTTAATAATCTAAACATGATATGCATTCTCATAGGGAAATAATATCCACACTTGAGTTGATGGTGCTAAAGAAGATTCATTCTCCTCTTTTCACTTGTACAAAATTGGGGGTCGATTCACTATATAGAGAGTGATTTCCCTCTCATGGAAATTTATGTTGGATATATATAGGGAAATCCAATCCATGAAAATAATTGCATCAAATTCAACCAGAGGGACTATGATGTGGTTTTTTGGGAATTTCAATCCACAAATTGTGATAGGGTTGGAGTTATATTCACATGATGCAATAATTTACCCATTTTCTGTTCTCACCGACATCTCTACATCCATTATTTTTTGTTTTGTTTGGGCTATTATAATAAAATTTAGAGATTTAAATGAATGTGTATAACTAGAATCAAAATTCACATTTTCTATCCTTGAATGAATAACAAGTGTACCTATCACCACATCTTTGTTGGGATTCACCTTCTCAATAGTGATGGAAAAAGGTCTCCCTTGCTTCCTTGGAGGTTGATGGTTGCCTTCTAAAACCCTTGACTTAGGGAGTTGGTTTGAAAAGTACACTAGTTCTTTATGTTTTAGAAATGGACAATGTGTTGAGGATTGAACAGAGAGTTCCTTTCCTCTGTTTCAATAGAGGATTTTTATTGTCGATAGTTATTGTCCAGGTGGCCTTCTCTTCCACACCTAAATCATTTCCTTGTCCCCTTTATGAAATTTCTGGGGTACTTCTTTCCACACCTCTGGCAAGTGGGGTTCCAGAATTTCTTAGCACCATCAGATTTATCCACCAGACTTCCAGAATTAAAGTCACCTTTCCACTTCTTATCCCCATGATACCCCTAATATTCGCCGATCTTCATTTTTACATTGAGGGTGCATCCGAAAATTTACTCAAAGCTATAAAAAACACTAATTACTAGGGATTTCTATATGCTATGTTTTATCACACCGAATTAGTGAAAAACCTTGTATTCGTGGGTAAAGACAAAGGAATAGGTGTATCGTGCAAGACTTGTGACTTTTTCCTCATATGCTCTGATTAATTCATCGTTGTTTTTGCTTCAGGGAAATTAAGTCCCTTTCTATCTTAATTTGGGGGTGCGAGAAAAATATTTATGGAATTTTTTTCTAGAAATACTTCCATTAAAATGCATCAATCTCTTCCTCAAGATTCTTATTTGTGACCAATGTCCACCATTGATCAGCTTCACTCTCCATATGATAAGGAGACAGAATAAACTTCTCTTATTCGGAACATAAAAGGATGGAGAAGATATTTTCAATGGAGTTGATCTATTGTATGGAAATTGATGGATCATATGATCCCTTCAAAGTAGGAAGCCTTTGTCTCATGAATCTATCAGTTGCGACTTATTCTTTCTTATAGGGGGTGGGTGGACATTCCTCTTTACCCATGTTTCTATACAAAAAATTTGTTAACTAAGAGAGTATTATTTCAAATTTTTCGATTGTCAATATTATCAGATTGGGCATCACATTATGATAGTCATCACATTTATATTCATATCAATTGTCTTCCCAAGCCATCCTATTAACATCCATTGGGTAGAATTAAAAACAATTTTAGGGGTAAGTATTTTGATCTATTAAACACATAAAGGGGAATCCAATGAAAAAAGTATAACTTTTAAATTACATTTATTTCCTTAACTTATGAATTGATATGATTCAATATAAGTTATCCATGATATATTTCCTAACATATATTACTAGGGGCATTTTTTTCTCTATTAATAATGGTTTATACTAAGATTATGAATTTATAGAAGCATATCCCCTGGGAGTGTCAAACCAAGAGTGTAGAAATGCCAATTTTCGTGCACTAGTTCTCATTCGAGTCTTTCTCTAAGTGGTGGTTTTAGGTTTTACCCCTAGATATATCTTTTCCAGAGCCACCGATACTTGTTTGTATCTAGATAGGGATGATTTTTTTGATAAACCTCTTAATCTATAATCACCAAAATTTAGGGATTATATTCTTATACTTAGTCTTATCCCTAAGGATTTCACTAGAGTTTTATAACCATAATCCAAAAAATAACTAAACCTATCCTTTGATACCAACTCTAACAAATCTACTCTTTATTACACACTTAAAAAATATTAATTACATAAAATTTCACTTATGAAAACACTAAGGATCGAGAGGTCTAGTGTCTTGGGAAATTAAGAACATTGCATAACAACTTACAACATGAAATACAATATCTTTATTTCAATCTTCTTTGACATGACCAACTCATTGTTTCGTACTTAACACTACATGGGATAACCCGGGGACATACAAAAGAAAAGGGTGTACTATAAATCATAGTAAGGGAGTAAAAAAGGAAAAAAATGAATAATACAATACATGTTAGGGAATATGCATATCAATGGATCATAAAGAAACATGAGAATAAAGTCATGATATAGCATGGTTATAGTAACATGGAAATGTGGCAACAACATACAATATGATATTAACATCAGCCAAGGATCATTGTACTTGTATTAGCATGAGTAAAACCTACTTTCATATGAATTATCATGAATAAACCCTCATTTCACATATTGTATCTTGATACTAAACATTTCCCAATGCATTGGAGCACTATCAAGTTGCACCCTTCATAATCATTTTAATCACATGCTTAAGTTTTCCACATAGATCATATAACATGGATTCACTCAACATTATCATTTATTCAATGATAAAATAATGTAGAATACATAACTGAATGTATATACTAAATATTTATATGTACATGAAGGTGAATAACCATGATAGAGAAAAGGGAGTGGTATTCACTACACGATGATTTTGGCATGGAAAATCAGAGTGCAATTTCAGCAGCATAATAGCATTACATGGGGATTCATAAAATGGGTTGATGAGAGAGAAAGAGACCTCTCATCTTTTAGACATGAAATGGGAACTATGGGGATCACATAGAATAACATCACAACATATTAAATGGAATTTTAGATGCATAATATTAGATAAATTCTTTAATTGAAATGAGGAGAGTGAAATCCCTTACGGAATTTTGGTATGGTAACAGGTGTAAATGGAAGGGATTAATGAGAGAGAAAGAGGTATCTCATAATTCAAACATAATAAAGTTAGTATGGGGAGGTTAGAAAACATACCCCATTGTTAGGTCCACTAGGTTAGATAGACTAAGAGGGCGGTGAATCAAGGTATGAAAGATTAAAAAAAATTCCCCTATTGATCTTGGTTCGTTGTTTAAAAAAAATCTCTTATCCCTCCTTCCCTTTTTAGAGTATGAAAAAATCTTAAAGAAATAACATGACACATCATTTTACTTGGTTCAACTTCACTTGGATACATTCAAGGATCAAACACCGACAATATGTTGATGTACCAAATCCATTGAAAGCACACTGCTATTTAAAAAATCCGGAGCGGACTCACTATCCCTACTGGTTTACAACCAATCACAATTTGAAAGCTCACTACTCTTCAACTGAAGTGTGCTCACTCCTTCTTCAGAAGATACAATCACAGTTTAAAGACTTGCTGGTCCCTTAATTATCATAAATTAATGAATCTTTATCTGTATGTAGATTCTCTGTTGACGTCCAACATTCACCCACATATGAATCTCACTTTGCACTGAAGGTACTGGGAAATTCTCCAACTTTTGCACAGCCCTAGAGTGACTGGCATGCATCACTATTCTTGGAACGCTTCTCTAATGGATGACACACTTTTATATGCTTTTAAGTTCTTCTCTAATGCATGGAGCACAAGTTTCACCTAACCACTTGTGCAACACTACCTTCTCCAACTCTAAACTTGGGTGACTCAAACCCTTTTATGCCCAAACCTATATTGGTCTGCAACTTCCAAATAACTTATACTTGCACACCCATACCACTACTTACATGACCAACCCTACTAGCAAGAAAAAAGTTCAAATTATCACTAATTGTTGAGATTCTCTCAAAATGAGAATGGGTATCCCACTATTTATAGGAATTTTGGGCACCCTGAGCGTCGTGTGCAAGTCTCCTCCCGACACGCAAGTCTTGCCGCCTTAGCCTCTATCACCCTAGTCACCGTGAGCGGCCAAACCAAAACATGGGAACCTATCTTTGCTTTTCCATATTTTGATATTGGGATCTTGAAAAACATATGGCACAGAACATTCCAAGTCTTCAAGAATCTAATGCGCAAGTCCCTTTTCCAAAAACACTTTTTCCATTTACCAATTTTGAGGACAAAAAATTTGGAAAACACTAGAAAATGACACCATATTGTATCTGATCTTTTGGTACCACCTCCATATCATCCATTCCTTTTTCAAGGTTATTTTTCAATATAAGTTGTCAAAAATATCTCTGGAACTTGACAACTTACATTGGAAACCCCCTTTGTCTACAAATTGATCATCATGGTCTGCTTTGTCAACAAAGACAACATGGAGGCCTACTTTGTCAACAAACAAAATCACATCAAAAATGCTTTAATTATACGTTGAGTGATTTTTTCTAAATACCCATCATTTTTAATTTATAAATAAAAGGGTATTAAAATATAAGGAAACTTGGACAAAAAATGAAAAAGGAAAGTGAAGATTCCTTACTTGAGTATGTGACTTCAAAAGCTTGAAGAGGGGATTATTGAAAGATTGGGGAACCTTGAGAAGATTCTAGAGAGTATAGGGATGATTAAGGACATTCTACAAGTATTTTTAGTAAATATAAGTGGGTTTTTGGGTGGTATTATATAGTAAATGGGAGAGGAATTCATTAATATTTCACAAACATAGATTTTGGAATCTATATAATTAAATATTCCAAACCACAAAACTTCACATTGTTTTGCGCATGGTTTTTGCCAAAGTGGAGTGGAAGAAATTATTTTTTAAGGAAAATGTATATTAGATATTAAAATATTCCCCTTTCTTATGTAGAGGTAAGTCACACTTTTAAGGAGATGATTTTAAAATATTAAAATATTATATATGACTTGGCGGATTCACTAAGGCTTTATAAAATAAATAAATAAAAATTCTAAAATCACATTATTTTAATGGAAAAACATATATGGGGCCTATAATACCCATTATAGTATTTATTACATCATTTGGGGTCATTATGATGTCATAAAACACTTATTTTATTCATACGGTATTTAATTTTAACGCAAAAAATAAACTATCTCATAAAATTATAAAACATTAACCATTGGATAATTTTAACACCCTGGTTCCAAAAATAATATTTATTTTATATTAATAGTTTTCTAATTATGTGAATTTTAACTTTTAAAATGAAAACTGACATTTATTGAAAATTCACGGGTTTTAACAAAAACAGTTTTCAAACTTTAATAAAAATTTCATTTGAATTCATAAAAATTATTTAATAATTTATTATTAATAAAATTAGTTTGATAATAATATTTTTTTAATATATTAATTATTTCAAAAATTCATTAATTCCTTAAAATAAATTCTTTATAAAATACAATTTCTTTTTTATGTTATAAAAATATAACTCTTAACAAAATGATTTCCTAATCATTTATAAGAATTATTTTTATAGTATTATTTTTAAAAACCTTAGTTTAATTTAATTATGTATATATTTCTCCAAAGTACCATTTTTACCTATAGAATCAATTAATCAAATTCATCATTTTTTAAGAAAGACTGTTCTCAGAAAGGAATCGATGGAATAAGACTTTTATTTATAAAAATGGATTACAATATATGTAATTAATACCTTGTTACATAACACCTTATAACACATGAATAATATATAAGGGTAAGGTGTGTGATGATGACAGACTCTTGGGGCGGCTCAGATAACATGGCTCGGGTGGTAATCTCCATTGACTTGAACTTCTCTAGTAGGTGATTTTCTTCAAGATTAACATGTTGAAGCTCAACCTAGGCTTGGTCAAGAGAGAATCTCAGTGATGTTACCTCCTTTTTGAGCTCCAAAAAATGATCTTCATATAACCTGCGTCTTCTGGATGAGGTCATCGTATCCTTTTTTTGTCGAATGGATTTTTTTAAAAACCTTATGTTATATTAGTCATGTGATCACTATTAAAAAGCTATATTATCAATGGTAATGATACTTAATGGTCATTTTAACCCAATAAAAAATGAGTGCATGTGTTTTATATATCCATAAGTCATTAAATAAAAGGGAATTTTATTCCTAAATGATCAGGTCATTACATAAATAACTTATTATAGGTGTTGTTTATAGGCTTAATGAAAATTCAAATGTATTAGGAAAGAACATATACATTAAGTCCAAGGATATGATATTAGGTGATGCATCTTTGAACAACATGATGCCTTAAAAGTCAAAAATAGGTACACAAAAACCATATGCAAGTGACATTTATGTAATTAAAAAGGGTTAAAATGAAGTATCAAATCATAAAATACGTTCATACACAGGGTTGGATATAGGAGAATTCATAAGAACAATAGTAGATAGTGAATCAAAATATTTTACATTGATTTTTAAAAATATAAGCTAATAAAATATTAGAGGAATGGATGTGAGAGGACTAATTAAGAATAAAAATGTAACATATGTAGCTTTAAAAGGAGGTTTATAGATGGGTATCCACATTAATTTGCATCTTTTGTATGGAATTGAATAAAAAATTCCTATAATGATATTATAAATAATTCAAAATGGATGGTATGTTAACAGCTCACTCCTAACAGTTATAAATACAACATGGATGGATATACCACTCCAAGATATTATTAATGTACCATAAGATAGGATCCAGATGATAATCACAATGTTATTTTCACAAAATAACCACATTGATGAACTTTTTCCCTACTCAGCTAGTATGTAAATCAATTGTTCTACCTTATTAGATTCAGAAACACTCATATAGAATCCCAATATAAATATTTGGTTTAGTGCAAGAGAGTACTACAATATGGTGTGTTCTTGATCCAACATGATACCACCATAGCTGATGAAATTTGTGTTAACCTTCATAAAACCCTCTATATTCCTCATTCTTTGGAAAATATAGAATTTTTTTCCCACCCATGACTAGTTTAAGAGTGCTATGAAACAACTTATTTCAGTATTCCACTTATTATTGAGGGCTTAAGAGAGCATAAAACACCTATTCATGTGATGAAGACTTTCTTAGAAGCTATAGAGATATGTTGGTATCCTATTTGGCTTGAAAAGGACAAAATTGAATCTTAGGAGGAGGAGAATACACCTTTTTAACCATCAAAATCATATCCTTTAGACAGTGATCTGCATATTGTAAAGACTTCTATGAGATGAGTACAAAACATACAAGGGGATTATATGATGAGGGTCTAGGGAGTTCTCTAGTCCAAAACTCACCTTCCATATGGCCTACCTATAACTTCTCTTTGGTAAGTTCTCTACTTATACTTAGAGGTATTCTCTTAAATAACTACCCGATACTTTTGTTCATAGATGATATCTATCCCACTAATGGTGTTGAAAATATTACTGAAATTTCTTATGAAACAGAAAAGGTTGTCTGAAAATAATAACAATATACCCAAACCTACTTTTATTTACTTTAATTGATATAAATATATCCTGGTGATAGTCTATACCAACATAAGAGAAACATCAAAAGCACTAGATCCCACTAGACAATTATGTGGTACCTAATCCAGAAAAATTAGATCACATTGAATTCAAACTATCATGGCCTCTCCTAAACCTCAATTAATTTGAAAGTAAGGAAATACCACCTCTAGAAAACTTATTATAACGTATAATAACATAATTTATTTATCAAATAAGGGTCAAAGATTTATTAGGTTTGTTAAAAAACATGACCAATTTTCCATAGAGACCTAAAAAATTTGAGTGTCACTATATGTTCCTAAAAATAATTAAAAGATTAGTTTTATATTGATAAATATGTCTATGTGGTGTGTTAGTATAAAATGAATAGTATGGAAATTAGAATGGTGTATCTACCCAGAATTAAAAAACATTAGTGTATACATGTTCATGTATACACATTTAAATAAATAAAACAAAATAATTTCATAGTCAATAAGTATAGAAATTGTGTGTTATCAATTTTCAAGAGTAGTGGATTAATTGTAAAGAAATATATATAATCATAACAGATTCAAACATTTCTTTCTATACTTGGAGGATCCTTACATATACTACCTTCTTTGGGTCAATACCAATAATCAAGGATTGTAAGGGAATATCCAATCTACATACCCAACCAACAACATAAGAACATGGAATTATTTCACATTTTTATGGAGAAGAAAAAATATCTCAACCGCCATGTCAGTTAATTGTAATGTTTCCTTTCCCTGAACAATAAAGAAAGATTTTTTTATCCTCTTCTATATAACCAGAATGATACAGAAAATATAATTGTCAGAACACATATTTGAAGCAAAAAATAAGGTATTTTTGGACCAAATTAAAACAAGATGAGAATAATATTTTATTATTTTTAGAAATAATATGTTTAGAAATAAAAAAACGTACCTGTATGGGTGATAAATTATTAGGTATATTCAAGATGATCATGGATATATAATTAACACTTATATTATGATACTATAATATAAACACTCCATAAAACAAATGTGATACAATCCATGAAGACTGCTATGTTTTAATGAGTAGTGCATAAACAAAATAAAAAATATAGAGAATAAAAAATCATCCAATCATAAAATCATCTATCCAATAACTAATTTATAAATTTAATGACATTTGAAACCAAGGATATGGAGGCATTAATAAAGAATTTAATTCTGAGTTTTTCTATAATTGTTAACTCTATAACAGAAAATATTTATCAACATGATACTATGTAACCTTAAAAGTATATTACTATTATATAATTTAACTATAAAATAGTAATGGCACTGGGCCGAAGCATGAAAGATAAAAATTAATGAAAAGGGTATTAGATGGCATAAATATACGGAACAATTAATCACTATGATATAATTTAAATGATGACATTGTCTTAAAAGGCCCATATCATTATCAATTTATACCCTGTTGGTGTATTTACGATTCAAGTAAAATAAGGAACATTTCACGAACCATGAAATGGTTTAATAATATTACTACTATTCTTATAATACAACATCCATGTCAAGAAAGATGATTTGTTTCCAAAGAAAAAACACATGATTCAAAGAGTATATATTGAATATGATATAAATGATTTGTCAAAGTAACCATATATCAGTCACTATCCTAACTCATATAATGTTGTAGGTATCTCAATATGAATAATCTCATCAATATTAGTCTATTTCTCATAATTTTCAATGTTAGTGGTATTTTCATTGTAACCCCAAGCAATTATTTTTATTACATCAACCAGTTTACATATCCCAACATGTATGTTTGCATTTCATGAAACATCTAATGTAATAAGAGAACATTTTTTAAATGAATTGAATCCATGATCTTCAAAGATCAAATAAGTTGTATTTAGTTGATAAAAATATTTTCTACATTCATTTATCTAATATACACTAGAAATTATTCTTAATTATGGGAATTGAAAACAATTTTTCACAAATGAATATAAAAATAAAAATTTTTTGTAAAATTTAATCATTTTTAATAACAATTGAATCCATGATTTCATTAAAAACTAGAGGTTTTTTTATTTATGGAAACATTTTATAAATTTATTTTTATATATTTTCTATAAACAATGTTGTTTTACATGAAAAATAAAACAATCTTTAAAAAAACAAATCAAAAATAGAAAAATTTTGAAATATAAAAAAATTAAAGACATAGTTATAACCAAAAAAATTATTAAAATATAAATTGATAATGTTGAATGAAAAAATATTGGAAGAATAGAAGCTTAAACTTTATGTTAGTAGAAAAAAATTACAATATTAAGTATAAATGAATTTAATTTCATTATGGAATATGGAAGTAGTAATTTTTTTATTATGTTATGGATAATAATGGATTAATTTTCTAAATTCATGAAATATAATTAGTTTGATACATTGGAAATAAGTTATATTTTTTCTAACATTTAAAAATATAAAATAACATAGTTATAGACTAAAACAAAATTATATGAACATTATAAAATGAAATAAGCCACTTTGAGTTATTGAAATATACCTGATCAATGATCCTTAAGGAGACATAGTAGATATGTATGATCACCCTTCCAGATTTACTACCACCTAAACTCCCAAAAGCATCATGTAATATTAATGTCTATATTAGCACATGATATATCTATTAAAATAACATGTAACTAATAAAAAATTCACAGATTCATGTGTGTTAAATAATGAAGCATGTTTCCAAAAAATTATTAGTACATCAAATTGATTCCAAACGCAAATCTTATTTTAGAAAAAAAATTAAAAAAAATTTGTATTCCAACTTCCACTATCAATCTAATAAATCTTATGATTATTTATATTTAAGGTATATATTAAATCTACCCCATTCAAGAAATTAAGTCTAGTATTTGGAGAGCCACTATCAACATGCAGTATGATCCCTATCACACTCACCACAGTTTTTTATAGTCATCAAATGTTTTATGAATTTAAAGTACTATGTATTTGGTAATACTCTAAAGATGGTAAACAATTGGAATGTCTAAAAATTTTATGTTTCCATGCCTATATAATGTGTCACAACCAACACATTGATAATTTTAATGAGTGCAATATAAATAATTACAAAAAATATAAAAAAATTAATAACGATCAAACTATGTTCCTTTTCTCCAACCCCCCACCCAAACATTTTCTAATTCACATTACTAAACCTTTTCCAATTCTATTTCCAATGTTTCTTGGCCTGAAAGAATCAATCAACTAATGACATTATAATAGTACCTATTGGTTCATTGAAGACAATATTAAACATATTAATTTAATGCTATCAAATAAAAAAATAGAGGATACCAATACCTGATACTATTAATATTACTATAAACATCTTTGATATGATAAAAAACCAAATCCACAGGCAACAGTGATCGAGGCTCCTACACCGGGTGTGGTAAGGATGAGGTGGAGGATGTGATAGGGGGAGTCAGTGCGTGTGGAAAGGGGTAGTGGTGGTGGATCCAACTCAACATGGTGAGGGTGAGGCAAGGGGATGGGCATGGCGATAGAGAGGTAAGGGGTGTGCAATATAGCATTATGGTAGGCTAGATCGGGTGAAGTTTTAGGTTGACCCCGGCTGGTTCGTTATGCAAAACATGTGTCAACCAGAAATAAATAGACATAAAACTAATATAAGAATTATGTAAATAACATAATGGGAAACAAAAAAATCATGAATAATGAATATATAAATGTGGTAAACCTCATTTTTGGAATGAATAAGCACACGTGAAAAAATAATATAATAAATTTTTAAACAAATATGTACACATGTAAACTTGAAACAAGAAACATCAAACTAATGTAATAAGTATGTAAAAAAATTAATATGTATATGTGCGTGCAACAAAACTTATTTTTAAAATTCTACAAAAATAATAACTACAAAAAAATAGAATAATTTTTAATAGTTGAATGAAATTATACATTAAAAAATTTCCTCATTATGGAAAAAATATAGATAGGGGATTGAAAGAAATACAAACACGATAGGTTCTAAAGATAAATTATTCTCATAAATATTTCATTATATGTTTATCTTTCATAATGAACACTCTATACAATAAAAACATACAATACAGTGGAAAAAATTTGTGTTCTTTTACATACCTAGAAATTTCAAGCTAGTAAAGATTACAAGTGAATGTAACAAACACATATGGATACCCCACCTAGTTAAAAATTTTCATTAAATCCTAGTAATTTTGAATCATATATCTCAAACTCCCATTTAATCCATGTATGATAAGAACAGTATAGGATACATATCATGATCTTATTTCATGTAATAATAGTGATTAGCTTATTTATTTTTAATCTAAATGATATGATTATTTTATATGAAATGTTTTCTCAATGCAATAAACTTAATAAGAGTCACATTTGAAATTAATACAGGAGAATGTAGGCTAATACTATATGTTCCACTCGGAGAATTCATTGGAAAAAACATTAAGGATAGATATAAGTATGTTAATAATGAAAGAATTTCTTCTAATTTCTTAGAAATATAGAAGGAAAAAATTATAGTAATAATGAAAAAAATCTCACGCACGAATGTTGTGTCCTTGTTGAGATACATTTAACACTACCATATGTTGTTTTTATTACTGATTTTACAGGTGGATTATTAATATATATTAAAGTTATTAAGAATTCACATACCTTTGTACATTTTTTAGAAAAAATATTTGAATGATTAGTGTTGGATAATTAAATAATTAATAGAAATAATATTCTTAAAATTTAATGATTGATTTTATGATGTTGAATGATGTTTTATTTTAATCCAAGTACATGGCGAGTGAGAAGGTCTTCTAGTTCTAAAATTTTGGAGTTCAAAATTATCTGAAACAAAAAAAGAAGAATTTATACAGTAATGAAGTAAGTAGTAATTATTGACAGGATATATCAAATAATATGAATTGAAAAAATCATTATACTAAAACATTTAAAAATATATTTGATGATAAAATAAGGCCCTATTTGATCACATTAAAATAAGTAGAGAATAATAATTTTTTATTTCTATAAAGAATATGCTTAGAAAAAAAGTAGAAGTATGGTTGATTGAGTATTAGGAAGATTTATTCAGATCACGAATATATAATGATATTATAAATAATAATTGATTAATTTTCCAAATTAATGAAACATAATAAGTCTAATACATTGGACATATGATATAGTTTTTATAAAATATAAAAATATAAAATAGCACACTTATAGACTAAAACAAAAGTATGTTAAAATGATCAAATGAAAAAAATCCACCTTTCTTTAGTAAAATATATCTAATCAATTCTCCTTAATGATCCATGGTAGTTAAGTATGATCCCCCTACTATATTTCTTACTTCTATAAGTGACTCTTCCAAACACATAAATTCCCATGTAGTCATCAAATTTTATAATATCAGTGATAATTATTGACTACTTTGTATACTCTTCCAATAGGGAAAAATTGTCAATAGAAAAGACAATAGTTATTTTGGGTACAAATATGTGTATAATACTGCCCACTCATAGTTGAAAAAAATATCACCACTTATATCAAAAAATGATTTTTATTTTTAGTTAGTTGATTTTTCCAATCAAGTTCACAATGTATCATAATCGCAATATACCTTCAACTTCATCAAACTTGACCACATTATCAAAGGATGTTCTCTTAAAAAAATTAAAACAAAAATTAAATGGAAAGTAAAATTCAATACACATAATATCTCCAAAGATCCTGAAATTGTAGAGTGTAGAGCTTATGTTAAGTGGCTGATAAATTATTTTAAAAAGATGGTTTTCCAAAGTTCTAATTTAACTTCATTATTGAGCTACAAATAATAATTCCAAAAGTAATATAAGAAAAGAGATATTATTCCAATTATTATTAAATAATTTTCGGTAAATATTCTTGGAAGAATGATAATTGGGAAAACATATATGAATATTAGATAATTGGAATAAAAATTATTCAAAGATGAAATAATTCTCACCTAAACTATGGAAAACCTAGGCCATAAAGATCTATATTTTGGAGATTATGTAGTTATAAGTATGTGATGGGGTGAAGGAGGAGGTCTTGTGAGAAGTGATGGAGGGGCATAGATGAGGGAAAATGAGAGACAATAGCAGCTCAGGGTGTGGTGGGGGTGGGGGTGGAAGTGGATGTTGGGTAAGGTGTGATGGGGAGGGGGTGGAAATGACAGTGGATGGGTGGAGATAGAGGCATTGAGTGTAGTGGAGATGAAGATATAGGTGAGAGGAAGGGATGGTGGAATATATGGGTGAGGCGAGAGGGAGGTTTAGTAGTTGTGGGTCTCTGCACGAAGGGAATGGGTGGGAGATGAGGGTTAGGGTGAAGTGAAGATGGAATTGTTGTGGTGGGATTGATATTTTTTAACTAAGGTCAGTGACCACCATTGGTGATTGCTCATTCCCACCATTAGCATCTTCCATTGGCGGTCCCCTATTCCAGGTATAAATTCCCAGTTTTCTAATAGGGTTTATATTAAAAATACAAAAATAAATGAAAGGAAAAAAATGTCACAAAACCTAATATATTGAAGAACCATTGATAATGGAAAACTAGGGAAATAGATAATATTTGGATCTCATAAAAAGTAGATATCCTTCTCCATTTATAGACATTACTAGTAAGGGATTAAGGATGGGATAGACTCCACATTCACAATTTGGACAAGGAGATTCCTCTATAAAGAATGATTCTAAAACTTACCTGGATTCTTTATCCTGCATGGTCTCCTGTCTTGATTTTTCATGGATTAAGGTTATGTGGAATATCCAAAGGTTCATTAATATATTTATTTTAAATGAATGATGTAAAAATATTCTTGTCTGCATATGGCCACATCGAGAAGAGATGGGATCAACGACTCAAGTACAATTGGATGTATGGATGAAATGCAGAAAGTGCATGAGAATAAATTTCACGGAAACATATCATGAATTAGATCTTGAGGATATATTGAAAATGGAATGGTATCTATTATAGGGATTAAGGTGTTGTTAGAAGAAGAATATATGTTGAGTTGCTTTGATAGAATTACCATGGGATGAAAATAGAAACTACTTCCATGCCTGAATTGATGTTGTAAAGAAATGTATCATGTGTTGCATCACTAGGAGTCATCCTTAGGTGTTCAGTAGATGCGTCGGAGACCGATATGTATTTTGGTGAAAAAATGTTGTGTTATAGGCTGACACTTATTGGATAATGTGGCCCACATTATTGGGGTAGAAACTCATGGGAGGACGATGAATAACGTGTGCTCGGGTGTTTTACATTATTATGCATGATACCCAAGCTCCACATCGAAAATCACTTAAGAATCCCAACTTCCTTATAAACCCAAGGGATTGTATTTGGACAAAAAATATGAACAAACTATATGGTTAATACTATTATACATGGCATCCACTTTCTCACCAGAACCTTAATTGAATTGTCTGCTCGGGCCAATCTATAGGTCTTGATCGATGGGATAGAGTTGAACCCATTTTTTCTATAAATTCCTACAAACAAAACATATATTTTTAGTTTTCTATTTATGTATTTAAACATATAATTATACATTTATCACTAAAATTCATGTTGCATAGTGTTTTTATATTAATAAAATTATTTAATCTATAATATAAACACACATTTATTTACATTATTCTAATTATATATATATATATATTAAATATACTATATTATATACTAAAAATATGTAAATATATAGTGAAACCACTCCCCCATATTAAAATTATTCATTATCTTTAAGGAATAGATCTCCCCAATTTTATTCACTTCTAATCTATTTCTTCTCTTGTTGAAGTATTGTTCAATGAATGTTAATTATTAAGAATTTAAGTAAATATCAGAATTAATATGAAATATCCTTTTCAATTTCATCTTATTCAAGTTTATCAATAATAATTCATAATTTCATAAATATCGACTCATCACTATGTAATTGGATTAGATAAATTTATTTTTCTATTACTCATTTAAGTTTAGTATTCACCTTCCCTTTCATATATCTACATAACCAAACACATATTCACACTCTTTTATTTAAGTAATTCATTTATATAAAACATATCAAGTAAGTATGGATAATACAAAATTAAATAATTTCAAATAGAATCCCCCTCAAGGTTATCTATTATAGTTGAGGCATAAAAGTAGTACTTTTTCAATTATAGATAATATTTCCTTTACTATTTATTATGGATTTTGATTTTTTAAAATGCACACACACACACACACTATGATTTAGAAAATTTTAAGAGAATTTTATTTGGATCCCATATACTCAAACTACTATATTTTTAAATTAATTTAAATAATTGATTATTTAATAATGATTATTTGAATAGATAATTTTTTTGAAAGTTATTCACCCAAATTTAGGACCGTTAATCTATTTTATTCTTATTCTACTATGGTCTACTAAAATGCAAAAAAAATTAAATTTATTTCATAAATTTTAAATTGGAGAATCCATATTTTCTAAAAAAATATTACCTCTAAGATAACTTTGTAACATGATGTAATCAAGTGGAGAAAAAATATTCCAAATCCTTTAATTAGAAGAAAAAACAAATAGACAATGAAAAACACACACAACACTAAAATATTTTGGAAATTATCCCACACTTGAAATTCAATACCCTCTTTTAATCACAAAACTCAATGGTATGAGTAATTGAAAAATAATGAGATTGAGAGATACAAAATTATTATTTATTGTCCAATGGATTGAGCTAAGATACTAAGATCCAAAGGAAAGAAAAGAAAACATGATAAAATTTATTCAAATAAATGTAAACTGCTAAAGATAGGAAGAGAAAAAAAATTCTTGGTTTAACCCCCACTGGGTAATGGGTTTATAAATCGTCTAGTTGGTCAGTACTAGTTTATTATCACTAATACAAAGGTGGATGGGATTTTTGTGATGAGAAAAACCACATATAGTTTATCCCAATATATTTTAATAGGTACCAAGAATAAATACCCTTGTGTTAAATAAAAATAATCACAAACACGAAAATAGGTAGAGAAAAGAGGTGATGTGGGAGAGGGAAGAGATGAATCCAAACCACTTGTTGATTTTCTGGTTGATGTTGAGTAAATGGTAACTCTACCAATTACCCCGTCTGTTATTATTCATTAATCACCACATATTTGGTGCTTTGTCCCCTAAATACACCATTATCTTATACTTGGTGGTGATTTCATCATCTTATTCTTCACTCTCTAAGGATATAAATAGTTAAGCCACATTTTTATTTGAATCATGAAGGGAGTTAAAATTAAATGAAATTAGTGGAAAGTAAAATAGAATTTAATCTATAGTAACATATACTCCCTTTAGTGTTGCCAGATATAGTGCATTTTCTATATGTAATGTAACACCCTAAAGATTTAAAAATAAATTTAATATTGAATTCATGAAATACTATGTCTCTTTAAAATAACACTGTGTTATAACCGAGCCAATAAACATAATTTTTCTATTTTTGTGATTTAAATTTTTAAAATATAACATACAAGGTTTCTTTCAGGGTGATTTTTGGAGTTTCATAGAACAAACTTAATTTTGGGTGAACAGTAACATGCCCTTATGAGTAGTAACCCACCCTTGTGAATAGTAACCCACACTTATAAATAGTAATATACCCTTATGAATAGTAATATAACCTTATAATTGTAATTTTACCCTTATTAATAGTAATATGACCCTTATGAATAGTAAACTCACCCATGAAAGTATAAATAATATTTAAGCACCTTATAAATGAAGTAGAATATTTTATAAATTATTAATTAAGTATTCCTATTTTTGTGAGTGATAAATATATTATTAGAATTTTAAATCAATAAATTAATTAATTTTCATTAAATGGGTTCTTAAATAAATATTTTTTCCTATTATTTTCGGATAATTTTTTGAGACCATAGTTAGTTTTTGAAAGTATTATAAAAGAAGTTTTAAATATAAAATCTGTATTTTTCAAGTAAATAATTATTTTGCTTTAAAATTAAATTTTACATATTTATAAAATTATTTTGATAAAATGGAGTCCATTTTTGGGTTTTACATGTCAATAAAATGGTTAGGGTGAATTTTTTGGATTTTTCTAAAATACATGAATTTTTTATGAATAGTAGAATACAATAATTTATGATAAATGCTAAATACATAGTTTATTGATTCATAGGTGATGTAAGAATGATTTAGGAACACTTGGTTTGAACTCACATGTATTTATTACTATTTTTTTTCACATTAATCAAGACTATTTTTAGACTTGAGAAAAAATAAAAAAATAATGATTAAAATAAAGTGAAACCCATCCTCTCCTCCACTATAAATACCACCACGCCTTACCTATTATCTTCACTCATCTCAAGAATTTTTCATTGTATAAATTATACCAAAATATCCTCCCAATATCCTACCTCACATCTGTCATACCTTGGTCTCATAAAAAGAACAAATCCTCTCCCCTAAAGAGGCTCTCAAGGAATATGAATTCAAGTGGTAAATTCCACTTTTAAATTGTTTTACTTTCTTTTCATGTTCCTTTGTTTTCTTTTCAATCATCACCCCTATTCACCCAAATGTTATAAAAACTGAAATAACTTAAATGTACTGTATTTTTTTATGATGATGGAATAAGTTATTATCATCTCTTCTTTACCCTTCTTTTATGCTATTAGTAAAAAACACCATCTGAGATGTGCTAATTTTCCACATTCAAGGACTATGAGTTTTCAATTTCTATTACCATCTTAATTTATAATCATTAAACCATTATTTTGGTTGAATAAGAATATAATATATATATATTATGTCTCATCTATTGTTTTGTAATCTTTTTGTATACATTTTTATGATTTATAAAGCAAAATGAGTTCGTTGTGTTCAAAAACCGCTAATTAAACCAAATAATTATCATCAAATAATTTACATAATGATTCATCTTCAATCTATGTAACCAAATGAAATTTATAACCATGTAAATTTTTTTTATGTTCACTAACAAAATATAAATTCAATTCTATACATCCATCCTCATTTTACATGATTGTCCATTCATGTATATAAGTATACTGATCATGAAACGAACGGACCCGAACAATGAAATTGAACATCTTAACCCATAAAAAAGGTCATGAAAGAACATAATAAGTTTATCATATATAAATTAAAAAAAATTAGTTTCTATAATTATTAATTAACGAACCTATGTTTGATTATTTAGGTCATTAAGATCAAGTGGAGAACACCTTCAGACTTAAGGTTAGGGTTCCTTCATCTCATTTCCATTTTTGAGAGATATTCCGTATTCACTACTACTACTACTACTACTTGTGTATGGTGTATGTATACTTACCATTTAAGTTTAATATCAATAATCTATTTATTTTAATTATATTAAATGTATCATTTGATGATTATTCATTTTGGGACATACGATTCAATTGATTACAATGTTTTATATAATTTCTACCGAACCACCATTTTTATTCGGGTTTCTCTTATTCTCTATTAACCTAAATGAAATTATTATTTATTATTATTTAATACTCTTAAATTATTTTTTAATGTTCTATATATATTTACCAATCATAATAATTCTTTTTTTATGTGGAGTTACATGTTTTAAAATAATCTTTCAAAAAGTTGTTTTGAAATGCAAGCCCGATTCAAGGAACTTCTTGAATTCTTACATATTTTTATGTTTGCTCTATAATATGTTTTAAGACATATTTACATTTCTAAAATCAAACATTTTAACATGAAAAATCTATTTTGGTTCATTTGTGGTTTTATTAAAGCAAACATTCCCTTACACTTTAAAATCCAATAATATTTGTCTCAAACCACACTAAAATGATTTATTTCTAAAGATTCTTAAAAAAAATATTTTAAAGGATTTAACCTCAATAAGACTTTATTTAAGACTAAAATATAATTTCAATGACCTTCCATTTTATTTTCTAGGATATAAATTTTTACAATCTTATTGCCTGACAAGTAAAGATTATTTTCCTAAAGAACTCTTCTTTCTAAGGTAAAAAATGAGTTTTCTCATCTCACTCTAACATTTATGATATATATTCAATGTTCACCAATTATTTCGTGATTGTGGTGTATTTTCATACCTTTGGTATATCATCTCAAGAGTCTTGTTATTCTCATGATATTCTAATGAATTATGATTTGAATGTTTCAAGATGGTATGAGACATTTTGGAATGTTTAAGGATTATTTCCTCAAGGATTTTTCAATGACCTCATTTAAAAGTATCTTTATCTGTGTCAACATACATTGTTGAATGTTTTACTTAATTGAGATTCATCTCATATGATATCATCCAATATGTTTAATTGAATGTTTTATTCTTAGTTTGACTATGGATGTGCTATCTTGAAACCATTTACCATATTACTCCGAATGGTTAGTGTTTATGTTTAATGATTGGGGAAAGTTATTTACAATTAATATGTTAGTTTCAATTTGAATGTGTATATTGTTTATATTGATACACATTCATAGGAGGAATGCATTGGAGTTAGTAATTGTTTGGTGGGGCCCACTATAGTCCCTCGATGCATCAATATGTATCATGAGGCAAACTATGGTCTTAGCATGAGACCTTGAGAGTATGATTATTTATAGTCTTAGAACATGGCATTGAATGTATGGTTATGATGTCCCTCATTATGAATTCCCTCATTATAAAGCTAGTAATTGAAAGTTCATGTGGTTATTTGACTAGTATAATACCCATGATTATGTTTTATTGTGGAATTATTTATTCATATCTTATTTCTAACATAGTATGTAAATGTTTATTTTTAATGGAATGTGTTTTTAGTTTTTCACCATGCCTAATATTTATGTTTATGATATCTTCCACTTTATTTTTTACCCTTACTAAGCATATGAGATCACCCATTTTCTTATGTTTTATTTTTCCCCAGGATGTGTAGAGGTTCATTATGAATGAATTATAGGGATAAACATAGAGTTGTTGATGTTCTCAATGAAACTTATATGTTGTTTTTCATTTCAAGATGTAATATTGAACATATGTATGTATCTGGTTTTCCAAAACTACTAAACTATTTGGTATTTCTGGATATTAATTCCTTGTAATCATTCCAATGTAATGAAATAATGCACTGACTCCGAGCTTATGGGGTCGGGGTGTTACAGTCGGCATCAAAAGAAGTTTAGTAGAAATCATGGAAACTAGATTTTGAAAATTTAGATTAGGGGGATAGCCCCTAAGATAAAATTGATGATAAAAAATAAGAACATCATAGAATTTTGGTAAGAATTATATTATTTGTATCTTCTTATAAAAAAAATCCATGTTTGGATACTAAAAGAGGATGTGGTTCTGGTATAGATATACCTAGGAGTAACAACTCTGACAAGGTACTTCCGGCTTGACCTGGGGTATCCCAATACAAGACAACATGCCTTACTATGCACTTGGTTTGACACTCCTGGGGGATATGTTTAATATAATTCACATTTTCATTACAATCCATTATAAATGATTTATTCCCCTAAAGTATCCAAAGTATATGGTTCTAGTATTTGTGATGCATAAATTTATGTAAAGTACTATATCATGTTTAGGGTCATATAGTGTTCATAATTTTATGATCTAATTTAGTATCTTGAATTGATTAGAAATGGTGCCTAGTATAAGTAATTAGAACTTCCCCAATTCGCATGTTGTAAATAACAAGAAGGATCATATCTCTTACGGTCTTAAGATGTCATTTCGAAGCAAGATTGTCCCCAAAGTATCCTAATCACATGAAGAGATAATATCATATGTTAATAAGGAATAAAAATAATTATTTGAGTCCTATGAATTTGAAGGGAAGTAAGAGAAGAATAGGGTGAAAAAGTAAAGAATGGGTAAAGGGAAGAATAAAAAGTGTAGTTTTCCAAAATGTGGTACTTGTAGAAGGAAACACCTTGAAGCCTACTTAAAATGAAGAGGATTCTATTACCTGTGTAGAGAAAAGGGCCACAAAGTTCATGATTTCAAGGGTAGGAAAATGGTTTTCAATGTACAATGCTTCAAATCCAAGGAAATGTGACACTATGAAAATCAATGTCCCAAGAGTTAGAGGAATATGCTCTAAATGATGTTACTCGATAATGATCAAGTCATGATACTACCGTAGATGAAGTGGAATGATTAATATTCCTCATAATGAATAATTTCATTTGAATATTTTATCAGCAATGTACTAGTTATAAGAAATATGTAATATATGAGGATTGTACTCCATTACTATTTCATTAAGAATTTGAGGCCGTATGATGAATTGTACTAAGGATAAGTGACATAGTAGAAAGTTAATATGTTGGGAAAGTATATGGATGAGAGAAAGACATCACTAAATATATTCATAATGATTCAGATAATGATGAAGAAATGATTAATTTGGATAACTACTCACTACCTCAAAATTAGTTATTGACTTCTATATAAGTGGTCTATGCTCTAATTGATGAAGTTTACAACATTTTTGGATATAAGGAATATATCCAATAGCCCGTATAAGGATGAGTATATTTTTACAATAAGGTTTTATGGTAATTTGAGTTATTACCATATTTTGAGAGGATACAGGATAAAGATATTCACATGTTTGCTATGTGAAAATTTAGGGCTACTTCATGTTGATTAAAGGAGAATAAGGTAGCAGATGCATTGAGCAGGATGTATCATGGAGTTCTAAACAAAATTTAAAAGCACCCAGTGTAGATTGATCTAGAAAGGATTGATATGGGAATAATTCTAAAGTGTTGGATCATGATCTTTTGGAAGGTTAAATAATTTTTAAATGGTTTAAGTTGATCATTGTATAGGGATTTAGAGTTCAATGTCACCGCATGATGAAAAATGTGCTAAGTGATGATGTATTGGTAGTTCAAGGAACAAAAAAGGATAATATTGTGTTTATGAAATAGAAATGTATATTTATACTCTTATGGAGTGGAATAATTCTTCAACTCTAGAAAAATACTCTTAAATACAAATGTTGTCATGTTATCATTTTTTTCATAACTATAGTTTATGTTTTTTTGGTATTGATCTTTCATCTTAGCATCTTCTCTATCACGTTCCATTTGAACATGATGGTTTGATTAGTCTTCCATCACACTGTTATCCAATTAGAATTCATATTTTTGTAGTAACTAATGCATTTACCTATTCTTAAGATGATATTTTAACCAAATTTCTGATGTGTGTTTTCCACAGGGAAATTTTCATGTATCAACCATTAACTTCCGAAATTCAATTTCAAAATTTTAGGGACGACATTTTTTTAATTAGGGGAGAATGTAACACCCCATAGATTTATAAATAAATTTAATATTGAATGCATTAAACACTGAGTCTATACAAAACAATACCTTATTATAACCGATCCAATAAACAGAATTTTACCACACTGTGATTTGAATTTCAAAAATCTTACATACAAGGTTGGATTCAGGGGGATTTTTGGAGTGTTATCGACCAAATTATTTTTTTCAGAATAGTAACCTAACCTTATTAATAGTAACTTACCCTTATTAATAGTAACCCACCCTTATGAATAGTAATATACCCTTATGAATAGTAATATACCCTTATGAATAGTAATATTACCCTTATGAATAGTAATATACCCTTAGGAATAGTAATATACTATAATTAATTGTAATGATACCCTTATGAATAGTAATATAAACCTTATAAATAATAACCTCACCCATGAAAGTATAAATAAAATGTTGGTGCCTTATAAATGAAGTAGAATATTTTATATATTATTAATTAAGTATTCAAATTTTTGTGTGATAAATATTTAATTAAAATTTTAAATTAATAAATTAATTTATTTTCATAAAATGGGTTCCTAAATAAGTATTTTTTTGTCCTAATATTATAGGATAACTTTATTACACCATAGTTACTTTCTGAATGTATTATAAAAGTAGTTTTAAATATAAAATTTGTATTTTTCAAGTAAATAATAATTTTATTTAAAAATTAAATTTCCCATATTTAGAAAAATGTTTTGATAAAATGGAGTCCATTATTTTATTCTACATGTCAAAAAATGTTTAGGGTGAATTTTTTTGATTTTTCTAAAATACCTGAATTTTTTATGAATAGTAAAATACGATAATTTACGATAAATGCTAAATCTATGTTTTATTGAGTCATAGGTGATGTAAATATGATTTAGGCACACTTGTTTTGAAGTCACATGCACTTATTAATATTTTTTCAGATGCATCAACACTATTCATGGTATTGAGAAAACAATATTAAACTACTAATTAAAATAATGAGAAACCCCTCCTCTCCTCCATTATAAATACAACCCCTCATTAACTCTTCTATTCACTTCTATAAAGCCTTGTTCCTTGCCTAAATTCTAACCAAATATCCTCCCAAGATCCTCCCCCATGCCTATCATCCCTTTTTCTCATAAAAATACTAAATCCTATCCCCTAAAGAGGCTCTCAAGTAATATTAATTCAAGAGGAAAATCCATGTTTTCAATTCTTTTACATTATTTTGAAGTTCCTTTGTTTTCTTTTCTATCCTAAACTCTCTTCACCCAAATTTTATGAAACATCCAGTACCTTAAATTTACTTTAATTTTTTTATTATGATGTAATAATTTATTTTCATCTCTTCGTTACCCTTCTTTTATGTTATTAGTAAAAAACACCATCTGAGATGTGGTGATTTACCACATTCAAGGATGATGGGTTTTCAATTTCTATTACAATCTTAATTTATGATAATTAAACCATTATTATAGTTGAAACATACTATAATATAGGTATTATGTATCATATATGGCTCTTTAATCTTTTTTACACATGGTTTTTATTTATAAATCAAATTGAGTTCCTTATGTTCAAAAACTGCTAATTAACCCAAACGGTTATCATTAAATAATTTATATAATGTTTAATATTCCCTCTAAGTAAAAAAATTGAAATTTATAACCATTTAACCATATTGATGTTTACTAATAACGTATAAATTCAATTCTAGACAACCATACTCATTTTATACGATTCTCCATTCATGTATATAAGTATACCAATCATGAAAAAATGGACCCAAACAATGAAATTGATGCTCTTAACCCATCCAAAAGTCCAGTAATGAACATAAAATGGTTATAATAAATCAATAACATTAAATAGGAGGATATTTAATTATTAATTAATATACCTAAATTGGATTATTCAGGTCATTAATATCAAGTGGAGAACACCTTCAGACTTAAGGGAAGGGTTTCCTCATCTCATTTCCATTTTTGTGAGATATTCTGTATTCACTACTACTACTTGTGTATGGTGTATGTATACTGGAAATTGGAATTTAATATCATAAATATATTTATTTTCTTTATATTCAATGTATCATTTGATGATTATTCACTCTATGGCATACGATTTGAGTACCTTCTAAAATTCATACATATTTTGAACTTCACTCTCTAATCTATTTTAAGCCATATTTCTATTTCTAAAATTCACACATTTTATTAAGAAAAATTAATTTTGGTTCATTTCTGATTTTATGAAAGAAAACATGCCTTTACACTTTAAAATCCTTTATTATTTTCCTTTAACTACACTAAAATGGTTTATTTCTAGATCATCTTTAAAAACTCTGTTAAATGATTTAACATAAATAATACTTTATTTCAGACTCAAATATAATTTCAATGACCTTCCGTTTTATTTTATAGGACATACATATTTGCAATATGATTCTATGACATATAGAAATGATTTTCCCAAAGAACTCTTCTTTCTTATTAAAAATAATTTTTCTCGTCTCACTTTAACTTTTATGAGATATATGAATTGTTCTCCAATTATTTCTTGCTTGTGGTGTATGTTCTTCAATTTGGTATATCATATCAAGAGTCTCCTTATTCTCATGATGTTATAAGGGATTATTATTTGAATTTTTCAAGGTGGTATGAGACACTTTGAAATGTTCAAGGATTATTTCCTCAAAGATTTTTCAATGGTTTCATTTAAAAGTATCTTCATCTATATCTACATCCATTGTTGATTATTTTAATTAATTAAGGTTTATCTCCTATGATATCATTTAATAAGTTTTATTTAATGGTTTATGATTAGTTTGACTATGGATGTGTTATCTTTAAACCATTCACCATATTACTCAGAATGGTTAGATTTTATGTTTAATGATTGGAGAAAGTTATTTACATTTCATATGTTAGTTTTAATATGAATGTGTGTGTTTTTTATGTTGATACCCATTCATATGAGGACTCCATTGGACTTAGTATGTGTCGGGTGGGGCCTACTATATCCCCTTGATGCATTTGTAGGTCTCATGAGACAAACAATGGTCATGGCATGATGCCTTGACAATATGATTATTTATGTTCTTGGAATGAGGAAATGAAGGTATGGTTATGATGTCCCACATTATGAATTACCTCATTATGAATATTGTAATTGAATGTTCATGTGGTTATTCGACTATTAGAATACCCATGATTACATTTTATTATGACATTATTTATTCATCTCTTATTCCTGCCATAGTATGTACATGTTTATTTTTAATGGATTGTATTTTTAGTTATTCACCATGATTGATGTTTATGTTTATGATATCTTATGATGTATTGTTTAACCCTATTGAGCATCTGATATCACCCCTTTTCTTATGTTTTATTTTTCCCCAGGATGTGAATATGTGTATTATGAATGAATTACAGGGATAAAGTTAGTGTTTTGGATTTTCTGAATAAAACCTATATTTTGTTTTTAATTTAAATTTATAATATATAACCTATGTGTGTATTTAGTTTTCAGAAACTACTAAACTATTTGGTACTTTGGGATACTACTTTCTTTGAATCATGCCAATGTAATGAAATAATGCACCGACTCTAGGCTTCTGGGGTTAGGGAGTTACATGTAATGCCTCTGGAGAGAATTTGGAATGGTTGGGAAGAAGATATTCCTCTATTTCATCCACAACCTCTAGGATTTATTTATTATGTGGAGGGAAAAGTTGTGGCTTTTATTTATTCCTTTCCACTTGTGTTTGAAATTTTATAAAATAGTCTTGTATCTTACTAATTTCATTCACTGGATATTACAAGAAAGTTTGTTCAAGGTCCTATTTGATATCCGTAATGATTTATTTAAATACCTCTTCTCTATAATTGGTTTGATAAAATCCTTGAATATGCCTTGTAATTAACTGAACTACTTCACTAAATGCTAGGGGTGAAGTAAACATATATTCCATTTTTTAGATCTTTAAATTCAATGATAGTAATAAAATATTTACAAAATAATAAGAAAGGTGAAATAACTAGATTGGATCCCCAAAAATGGGCTAGAAGTGATCCATGTCTATCACGGGCCATAGCTTCACTTACAATTTTTAAAACCTAGAATGTAGCTAGGACATTTTCCAAGGACATCTTACTTGAGGAGCTTTTCTGATTACATAAGAAGGTATAGTAAAAACCATTTCTTAATGAAAAATTACTATTAAAATTTATCGTTGGAATGAAATAAAAATAACCCAGCTTAATAGAATGTGAATAAACATAATATAAATAAAAAATCATCAAATAATTAAAAAAAATTACAGGACATCAGCATGAAGAAAAAAATATTACGTTATTGAATGTATGCAAGAGAGGAAAAGTACATATGAGAACCCCTTATTTATTGGATTTTATTCATTAAATACTTGTGTTAATTTCTTAGGTAAATCATGTAACCTTGTTAAATTTCATCAATAACCACCAAATAGGGAAATTCACTGGTTTCAAACTCATTTCTTGATTCACAGTTTCATTGAATGATTCCAGGTCGAGATTATTCTTAGCATCTATGAGTATTTCAATTAATATGGAATAAAACATAATTCATGGAGAATGTGGGAAAAGATAATGTTCATTAAGTGACTATGTTATATCATAAATAATATTTTCTTCCATGGTTCCTTCCATATTTCCTTCATTATGCTTCACTATTAGAACATGCATCATCACAAACTTAGAATCCTATTAGTATTCCCATTTTTTCACTGTTCAAGGAAGTTTTGAGTGTTCTAACCACCATTACTACTTGATTATATACTCTTGAAATATTTAATATGTTTACATTTTGAAAAATGTGTATAAATCACAATGATTCTTATAAATAGTTATGTTGAGGTAATTTGAAGTGATGCCTTCAGGTGTATGGAAACTCATGGTGTCTTTGGGTCAATTCCGACTCTATAATAATAAAAAAATAGTCCTAGTTAAATTTTATCTTCAACCTAAAATTTATTTTCATATTCACGATGTATAACTTGATATGCATCAAAAGAATCCATTCCCACTTTGGGTCATAAGGTTCATGAATTCATTGGTGAGGGACATAAAATCCCAACATATGAGGGACCTTTATATATTATAGAGTATAGGATTAGATTTTAAAATATTATAAGAATTATGTAATCAATTTTTGGATGAGAGGATTCATCTATGGTGTGACATGAATAAAGGTCAATAAAATGAGACTCATCATCAGAATCATAAAATTAATGTCATTCATGTAGAACCTCTACCACACTTTCCTCATAAGAATTGTTCTATGTTGGGACATAAATTGGTTGCAAGGAGGATAATTTAAAAAGATAACTTATCTTCATTTCTAAATTTTTCATTAAAGACACCAATTTTATATTGTGTTATTCTTGAAGTTAAACCGTTCAATTTACCTCATTCACTATAGTGAACATCGTTTGTTCCATATTTTAAGTGTTTGGTTCATACGATGATTAATTTAATTGAGTATAATCATCTAATGTGAAAGGCGGTTCATATTATATATAGTTTCAAGATTATGAAGTTGTGTTTGAAAATTTATTTAAAGTATTAAAATCTAGATAGAGTCCATGAATCACTCGGTTATTAATTTTTAGGATTAATTTGACTTTAAGAATAACTGAATCGAGAAAAAGTAATAATTTAAGAATATGAAGATGTTTTTTCATGTGATTCATGATATTTATTTGAATTATAACCATTGAAATAAAAAAATAATTTTCTAGAGAACTCATGAATAGTGAAAAATCATAATTCATACCATGCACTATGGGTGGGTAAGGAGGGTGGTGATTATAAAAGTGTGGTAATGACCACACCATTCTAAACACTTTGGAATCATTAATTTTCTTAAAAATGAAAAAAACCAAGTTTCATAATCTTTTTTAGCCAAAATCAATCTCTATTGAGGATCTCCTAATACTATAATTCCCCATAATTATAATGCTAGAAATTTGTAATTCATTGTCATAACATTCCAAATTTTGAAAAAATATAAACCTATAACTAATGTAGCGATGGTAGTAGGGTTGATCATAGATTGAGAATGTGTGTAGTCACAAATAATATCCTCCTTTGTTAATATTCTGGTGTGTGACGTTTTCAATGTGATGTAAAATTAAAATTTTGAAATTAAATAATTATTTAAATTAACTAAAATTAAAATAATGTAAAAAAGTTTTATATTTAAGATTTTTACTTAGGTGCATGTGATGGTAATAATTTTATTTCTACATCTAATTGATTATTTATTTATTTATCACTCATTCCAAATTTAGTTAGAATATATTTCACCCCCATTTACTAAAATGAAACAATAATCTAATTTTTCAAAGAAATTATTCAATGTATTATTATCTAGTGTTATGGATAATTTTTGAACTATTTCATTATTGAATCACTTGGGGAAATACCAAGACACGTATCTCATAAATTCAAGGTATTTATCTATGTTGATTTCTCTCATATGAGACCACTTTTTAGGTATCACTTATGCAGATTCCAAGAGAAATCACACAAAATATCAATTTGTAAATCAATATAATTATTTATCCTATATTCTCTCAAATGTGACTTACAATTAAATAATAGATGTTATTAAATATAAAACAAATAAATTCTATGATATTTATCCTACTCATAATTACTTATTTGGTATCACAAAAATGTACATCAATGTATGTGTGAAAATATCATATGAAAATTGTTCTAAAACAAACACAATTTAAATAAATAACAATATAATTAAATTAAATTAACTAGAAATTAAACTTGGAAAATAAATAAATGTGCATGCATGTAACGCCATGTAATAAAAACTCCAACATTACAAATTTATCCATCTATAACATGAATATGGCACATAAAACAATAGAAAGACACTAATATAGAAGTATATTTTAAAAGTTCTAGATAAAGCCTTTATCAATTCTAAAAAAGTATTGTTGATCTATACATCATTAAAAGTGGGACACCATTATCAGCACTAACAAAGTGCTGATAAAGGGGTAACATTATCAGTGCTAAAAAATCACTGATAAAGGTGTTCCTTTATCAGTGATAGTTTATCACTGATAATGGATGACCTGTTGAAGTGTGCTGTTAAAATTACAAGACACTGTAGTAGAAAATACACCTGTATATGGAAAATTCGAAATTTAATTTAAATAAAATTTTTATAAAAAATATAAGGAAAACACTATATTATGCACAATTAAAACATTGTTTTATAAAATTATATTATCAAGTACTATCAAAAACATTAAAACCCCTCAATGGTTTCATTATCTTTGGAAATAGACCCCCTCTAAAAAAATATTGATCATGGTACCAGTTACCGAACAAACCACACCAACTGGAGAAAAGAATCAATCTATATAAAAAAAAGTTCTTATGTTAGTAATACTATAAAGAAATAAATTAAACATAAATATGAACTAAAACATTAAAAAATGTAAATTTTAAAAAAAGGACACACTTGGAGTCATACTGGTCACAATGTATTGTGGATTTATGTGTAGATAATTCCAACACATAAAAAATAACTTATGAATCATTATCCTAATTTATAAATACAATCCTAATGTGTTTGGTTGGTTTTGAGTATGACATGTGTCTTTTTTACTAAAATGTCAATCTAAACTGAAAACATGCACATTGAGTCATACCTATCACATCGTGTGTTAGCTTTACATGATATTGATACCTACACATCACAAATGACTTATGAATAATTTTCCTAAAGTATAATGAAAATAAAAGTACATTTTCATCATTATCATTGAGTGATATATATTTTGAACTAAATTGTCAATTTAAAATTGTTAACAAACACATTGAGTCATATTGGGCACACCATGTATCGAATTGAGGTTTGGATGATTTCTAAACATAAAAAATTCTTTGTAGATCATTTTCCTAAAATATAAAAATAATATTAATGTATTTTCTTAGTTTTGAATTTGTTACATTAATTTTGAACTAAAATGTCAATTAAAAAAAAGGATACACTTGGATCCATACCGGTCACACTGTTTGTCATATTGATGATTTGTTGATTTATATATGTCTCAAATTAATTAAGGGTAATTTTTATAAAGCATTAAAACAATCTGAAAGCTTTTACCTAGTTTTGAGTATGTCATGTTTTATTTTTACTAAAATGTCAATTTAGACCGAAATCACACACTTTGAGACATACTGGTCACATCATCTGTCAGTTTTATGTGAGACTAATTACTAAAATTTAAAAATTAATTATAAATAATTTTTCTAAAGTATAAAGACAATATAATAATGTTTTCTAGGTTTTTAGTGAGTCACAGATGTTTTGAACTGAATTGTCAATTTTAAACTGATAATGGAAGCTTTGAGTCATAATGGGAATAACATATATCATATTGAGGCATGTATAATTACTATATGTCATAAAATACTTATGGATTATTTTTATAAAGTATTAAAAAAAATTGAAATGTTTTTTCTTAGTTTTGAGTATGTGACAGGTGTTTTGAATTAAAATTTCAATTTTAAATAAAAGGACACACTTGGAGTCATACCGGTCACACCGTGTATCAACGTGATGTGTGGTTGATTCCTACATGTCAAAAATAAATTAAAGATCATTTTTTTAAAGTATCAAAAAACAAGTGTTTTTCTTGGTTTTTTTATTTCATGTGTTATTTTTACTAAAATGTCAATTTATACAAAAAACACACACTTTGAGTCATATCGGTCACAATGTGTTTCAGTTTGACACGAGACTCATTCCTACACATCACAAATGCAATTTGAATAATTTTACTAAAGTATAAAAGACAATATGAGTTAATTTTATCAATTTTCAAAGAGTGACATACGTTTTGAATTAAATTGTCAAATTTAATGTAATAAAATATGCTTTGAGTAATACCAAACACACCATGAATTATATTGAGGTGGTGATGATTAATAAACTTCAAAAATGACTTATGGATAATTATACTTATGTATAAAAACACTATAAATTTTTTTTATTGGTTTTGTGTATGTGATGTATGTTTTGAAATAAAATGTTAATTTTAAATAAAAGGATTGACTTGGAGTCATAACCGTCACATAATGCATCATATTGACATGCAACTGATTCCTACATATCCAAAATGACTTAAGGATCATATTTAAAAAGCATCAAGATAATACCAGTGTTTTTTCTTGGTTTTGAGTATGTCATGTGTATTTTTTACTAAAATGTTATTTTAAACTAAAACCACACACTTTGAGTTATACTGGTCACATTATGTGTCAGTTTGATACAATACTAATTCCTTCAATTCATAAATGAATTATTAATAATTTTAATAAATTATCTAGAAAATAAAAAAAAAATTGATTATTTTTTAGTGAGTGGCACACTTTATGAACTAAATTGTCACTTTTAAACTAATAACCAACACTTTTACTCATATTGGGCACACCGTGTATTGGATTGAGGTGTGATTGATTTATATACATCATAAATGACTTATCTATCATTATAATAAAATATAAAAAAAGAACTAAATGCATTCTATTGGTTTTGTGTATTTGGCGTGTGTTTGGATCTAAAATGTTTATTTTAAATAAAAGACACACTTGGAGTTATATCGGTCAAGCCATGTGTTGGATTTACATGAAAATTATTCCTACATGTGAAAATTACATAAGGGTCATTTTAAAAAAATTATAAATAAAATAAGAATGATTTTTCTTGATTCTGAGTATGTCATGTGCTGTTTTTACTAAAATTTCAATTTAAACTGAAAACACGCACTTTGAGCCATACCGGTCACATTGTGTGTCAATTTAATATGAAGACAATTCCTACATGGCACAAATTATTTATGAATAATTGTAATAAATTATCAAGAAAATACAAGAATATTTTCTCATTATTCTATGAGTGACACAAATTTTGAACTAAATTATCAATTTTAAACAGATAATAGACACTTTGAGTCATACTGGGCACATTGTGTATCATATTAAAGTGAGATTTATTCTTAAATGTCAAAAAATGACTTATGGATCATTTTCCAAAAGTATAAAAACAATATAAATTCATTTTATTAGTTTTGAGTATGTGACATATGTTTTGAAATAAAATGTCAATTTTAAAAAAAGGACGCACTTGGTGTCATACCAGTCACATCATACATCAGATTGATGTGCGATCAATTCCTACACATCAAAAATGAATTAATATTTTTTATAAACTATGAAGAAAATATTAATGAATTTTCTTCATTTTTATAATGTAATATGTATTTTTTACTAAAAAATCAATTTAAACAGAAAAAATGAACTGTGAGTCATATCGGCCACATCTTGTGTCAGTTTGATGTGAGACTGATTCCGTTATATAAAAAATGACTTATGAATTGTTTTTATAAATTATCATGACAATTAGAGCACATTTTCTATGTTTTTAGTGAGTAACACATGTTTTGAACTAAACTGTCAATTTTAAACTAATAACTGACACTTTGAGTCATACTGAGCACACCATGTATCAGAATGAGGTGAATTTAATTCCTACACATCATAAATGACTTATATTTTTCATAAAGTATCAAAATAATATGAATGTTTTTTTTATCTATTTTGAGTATGTGACATGTGTTTTGAAATAAAATATGAATTTTAAATAAAAGGAAACACTGGGTGTCATATCCATCACATCATGTGTCTTGTTGATATGAGGATTATTCCTATATATAAAAAATTACTTAAGGATTGTTTTCTTAATGTATCAAAATAATAAAAACGAATTTTCTTGGTTTTGAGTACATTGCATTTCTTTTTCAAAAAATGTAAATTTAAAATAAAAACATGCACTTTGAGTCATATTGATCAAATTATGTATTGGTTTAACATGAGATTTATTCATACAAATAAAAAATTCTTTATAAATAATGTTCCAAAAGTACCAAGACAAAACAATTGTGACACATGTTTTAAACAAATTATCAATTTTAAATAGATAACAAACACTTTTTAGTCATACTGAGTACATTTTGTATCAGAATAAGGAGTAAATGATTCCTATATGTGAAAAATGGTTTATGGACCACTATACTAAATTATCAACACAATAAAAATGTGTTTTATTATTTTTGATTATGTTACATGTGTTTTAAACTAAAATGTCAATTTTAAACTAAAAACATGCACTTTGAGTCATATCGGACACATTGTGTATCAGATTGAGGTTCAGTTGATTCCTTCATGACAAAAATGAATTATAGATCATTTTACTGAAGTATTAAATCAATATGAATGTGTTTTATTAGTTTTTAGTGTGTACAATTGTTTTGAACTAAAATTTAAATTATCAACTAAAAACTTACACTTTGAGTCATATCGAGATCACTATGTATTGGATTGAGGTGTGGCTAATTGGGTTGTGGATGATTACTACACTAGCATGAGAATCTTAGAACATGTTACTAGCTCTATAATACTGGGAATTCCATGTATTGGATTGAGGTTCGTCTGCTTCATACATGTCATAAATGATTTGTGAATCATTTTCATAAAGTTTCAAAACAATAAGAACATGTTTACACGATTTTGAGTATATAATGTGTGTTTTGAGCTAAAATGTAAATTTTAATATAATAACATAACATTCATGTAATAATGGGAATAATATGTGTCAGATTGAGTTATAGTCTATTCTTACACATCACACAGTGTTTTTTTATTCTTCATCACATTTAATATTCGTGTTTACTTAGCAATATTATAGTTTGATAACCTCAAATGTTGAATGCATTACAGAATAAAAATAAAATTGAATCATCCTTAGTGAATCATCCTTATTGAGTGCATAATAATCGTACATGATTTCACCATTAGTGTATCATCCTTCTTCATGATCACCATAAAAATTAACAAAATATGTATTAGATAAAAATGAAGAGTTAATTTACTAAAAAATGTATATAAAATGATTAGAAAACTCACCAAATAAGTAGCATGAAGTATCCTCTTCCTGATGTTTGTACACAATTTGGCACCATGTATTTTCACAATAATTTTTAAATAAATAAATTTCCTCTAATGAATATGAGGAAAATAAATAGTCTTGGTAGTATTAGAAAAATATAAATAAATAAAGGATTGGTAAATATTTTAAATGAAATTATACTTATCATAAAAAATACCTCTTCTGGGATGTTAGTTTGTTTATGTAATACTATATCTTTCATAAATTTCCAGACACAATTACTACAATATTTACCATTAGTTTGTTTTGGGAACTGAAAAAATGTTGAGAAAAATAATTAATTTATTTTGATATATATTTTGATAGTGGAATTTTATTATATATACACTAATAATTTTCCATTTGTACAATTCAATGGGATTTTTGTGCTCATGGAATGTCTTCATTCCAGAATTTTGATGATATTTAAACACCACCCTATCATAATATAAATTTTCTTAAAACATAATATAAAATATATAACATGAAATTTATTTGTAAAATATAGTATGTAGCATATTAAAAGTTGATAAACAATGTATTGGGTGGTCAATTTTTAGGGTATCCATGAATTGAATCTAGAAAATAAATATTTGGAGTATCCAAATTTACTACAAAAAGTAACCAATGCTACCTAAAAAACAAAAAGGAATAAGTAATGAATGGAATAAAAATATATCTTATATAATTAAAATGTATATTTTTGCCCCTGCATTATGGGTATTAATAAGAGTCTCACATCTATAATATTTCTTTCAAACATTGTGGCTAGTTTGTACATTATTCCTCTATAATTATTTGGTTCTAATGATAATAGTTTTTCAGAAGTGATGTGTGTAATAATGAGTCTAAATATTTATTCATGGGGTTTTCTCTTCAAATATTATTTATATATATGTCTACAAAAAAATATGAATATTATTTAGTAATAATTAAAATTGTAGATCAGCTATTGGATAAGAAAATCATGAAAACACACCTCACGTATACATTTACAACTAGGAATCCCAGTCATTCATTCTTTAGTATTTCATTTACATTATCAAGGCATATATAGTCTATAATGGCCTCTCCATTCATCCGTTTTTCAAAATAAATTTTGATCATATCACTACTACCTAATTTTGTATCAGAATGAACCTTTAATGATAGTAAATGAAAATGGTGAATGGGTGGGTAAAGGTAATTTGTGATTATCTTTTCGATTTGTTGGTTTGTTATTTAGAATGTTTTGATTTGACCTTTTATTTCAACCCTTTACTTTTTCTACGCAATATCATATTCACAATTTCAGGCCTTTTTTCATAAATTGTTAAAGGTTTTTCATGAAAAATAAATTTTAAATGAATACCTCTTTGTCAACATGTATTTATAAAATATATAACGGTCATGATATAAAAGTTTCAATATATTTCATGACCATATGAATATCTGCATCATCAAGTGGAACAGGTACCTGAGTGCTTGGATTGTGAACTGTGTGAATCTACACTCTCACATGACCTATTGGAAGTGATTTGTTGTGTAGAATATCTCCGTGGATATTATAGATAATTCCCATTACAAAAAAGATATGGTTGGGTGTTGATAGATATAAATCACAATAAATTTCACTTTTTAGAATATTGGTATATGAAAGGTATTGGGGTCTGATTCACATTTCATTGAAAAAATTAATAAAATATTGATTAACACTTCTAATATAGATCTTTGAGGAGAATGAATTTCCTCAATGCTCATAGGGTGGTGGGGGTCTTTATGTAGTGGTTGTTCTCATGTTGTTTATTCTCTTTGATTACTTTCGAAAACATTTTCTAAAAAATCTGATGAACAATTAGGTTTTTCTTCTTAAAAATATAATCATGCTTACAAATCTTCCATTTCTTATCTATATCCCCATGTTCATTTCTTTTATCAAAATATGTTTGGTTTCATACCCTAAAACCTACACCTCTGATGCGACTATAATATTCCTGCCAATTCAAGACCACTGTTAGTTATTGTTCATCGGGTAGAATTGATGATGATTTCTGTGTCTAAGTTGGATAAAAAATATAGGAAAATATGTAATAATTATTATTTAATAATAATTTAATTAAAAAAATTATTATGACATACTTATTCATGTTTCTCACTCTTTGTGTGTGTTTTCATCTATTAATATCGTTTTTTGTTTACATGTTCCTCATTCCATAGTATATGACCTGGGATAGAAGTGGATTTTTATTTTGATTCATCAATATGAATATAAATAGAGGAATACAATTATTTTGTTTTCTCACGTCACATAAAATTATTACAGTAGATTTAAAATATCTACCATTTTTTTCAGGTGAAGTACACCCCATCCTTGCTTTATGATAGGGGTATGTTGGTTTTACTTTAGGTTTCTTATTTTAAACACTCAATTGTTGTTTTGTAAATTAAAAATTAATAATAAAAGTGATTAATACACTTATTATCATGTAATGTATTACCTGTCACAATGTACCAGCAAAAATTTGTCCTCACGATGAACAATAAACACATCCCACACTTTTTGGCTTATCAGATGTGCATACAACTATTGTGGGTGTGGGTTTATTTTCCCTTAAGAAAATTTGAGATAATATTTCATAAATTTTGTTTGAAACCCTATATGATTTTTTCTAGTGATTACTAAAATTAATTTGATTTTTGATTCATCTAAAATAAATGCACTCTATAAGGGATAATGAAGAGTAAATAAACGTTTCATTATTTTATTTTTTATTAAAATAAATAGATTATATCATAATGTTACCTTTATCTCTTTCCAAATTAGTGCGTGAAGCATGGTAACTACATTTTATCATGAATATACATCAATTTGAATACACATTCAAGTGGTGAACCCAATGTAACTATTGAACATGACCTTGTTGGGGTTAATAGGTTGGCCATGTTCAATCCATCCAACCTTAATTTGGATGTCTTTGTTTTTAACCTTAATAATTACTACTAACACCATCATGTTACGCCACTCATATTTTTTTGAATACATATGTCTTTCACTATCTACCATTTCCTCAGCTTCAACACCATTAATATGTTGTTCTTCTAGATTGGTACCATCGTCATGTGTTGAAGGTTTTTGTTCCTATACATTAGGAGCAATGACATGTTTATGAACTTGTTGTTCCTCGGGATTGGGAGAATCGACATGTGAAGAATTCATTTTCTACCTACTATTTTGAAAATTTAATTTAGTTTACATAAATTCATCAATGAACAGATAATAATATATGGTAACATAATGTATATTACAAAAAATATAACCTGATTTGTTAGTTGGAGTGAGTAACTCAATAAGGGGTGGGTTGAGTCCCTAATAAAAATGAAAATTAAAAAATATTTCAAATAAATTCCCAAAATTTAGAATAAATATTCCAAATTAATCAAAAGAGTATTTTAATATAATTTTTAACTTTTAAAATATTCCTCAAATATTGATTAGTGCTCAATTAAGAAAATATTATTTTTTTTACTTTTGAAATCAATTTAATAAAAAAAAAACCTATATAAACACTATTTAATATAAACTACAAAAGTTGTTTTTTTTAAAATTTAAAACAAATACAGTTTAAATATTCTATTAAATTAAACAAAACAAGAATACACCCAGGAATAAAAAACAAGGAGTTCAGTCTCAAGATGAGACATAATCCCCTCCACTTGGAAATCAAGCACCACTAAGTAAAATATATAAATATACTTTGTTCCACAACATGGATTGGTTATACAGACAATATAATATAAGATGTATAGGCCATTCTAGGACCTCTTCCACAATAACCATGGTAGAAAAAACTAAACATCCCACATAGGGACCGCTTCAATAAACTATTGGGTAAAAAAATGAGAATAATAGTGAATAAAATTTGTAGTATTCTCCAGTTCTAGCATGGGAGATGGGGTGTGTTTATAAAAAATACAAACAACACACTACTCAAAATTAAATGAAAACAACAAAAATAGAAAGCTATAAGATAAAGATAAGATTGTGTTTCTTAGTCTGATGTGCTACAAATGCTTGAGTCTCCTCAGATTTAAATTAAAGAGGAGCTCAAGCTATTTCTATAAAAGTAGTAGTAAAATAGAGCATTGTAAATCTCTCTTTTTTATGACTATAGGAAAGGATCTGAATGTTCAATTTACCCCACTTTTCAATAGTATAAATATAGGTAAGTATTAATCATGTAATATCTTATGGAAGTATCGATTAGGTATCACATTGGATCATATATTTTTCTTTCTAACAGCACGTACTCATGAGGAACACTTCTTTTAATATAAAACACTACATGATGGAGATTCCTTTGGAAGAAAAATCGTCATCATATTTTATAACCCTGTACTAATCTCTGACATAGAATTTCATGTTTCCATATAATAATTAAGAATATAATCATAAATTAAATCTTCACATTAATCGAGTTAATATAGTCATTGAGAAAATTTAATTCAAATGCCCAAGAACAATGATGGTGAAACATGCTGACAACGACTCAAGTATATAATTGAGTCATTCTAATGGTGAGTTCAGATGATAGTAGGTCGTTGAGTAGTAGGTCATCCCTGGAAGTGACTCAGGTTTAGTACTGACTCATGTTCAGCAGTGACTCATGTTTAGTGGTAGGTCATCCATATCAGTGAGTCAACTCTGGTGGTAGGTCATTTGATGGTAGGTCATCCCTAGCAGTGACTTTTATTATTGTGACTAAACTCTAGTGGTTGGTAAAGTTTGGATATGATCATTTTCTAGCAGTGCTCAACTCTAGAGGTGACTTTTTTCTGATAGTGAGTCTTTTTTAGAGGTGAGTCATTCCTTTCAGTGAATCATTCCTAGTGGTAGGTAAAGTATGTAGGTAGGACTTTTCAACACTTAACCAATATTTCATAAAACTTCCTTATAATATAAAATTCTATAATAAAATATTAAAACCATTAGAAACATAATGAATTTGATTTGTGAGCATTAAAATAAGGAGGTTCCAATAAGACCACTTTTTGTTGATTTAAAATCATAAAATATTAGGATCCATGTATAGAATAAAATTTTCTATAAAAATAAATGTATTTAGAAAGGTTATGTTATCTTCTTGACACCTTAGAAATATATTTTTATAGTATTAATATAAATTTTAAAATTTAAACATAAATATAAATTCCCATAAAAACTATTCCCCCCATAAAATAAATGAAAGAATTATTCTACCCCTTTTTGGATTATAAAAAAGTGATAATAATAAACATTAAAAATAAAGAAGAAAAAGTTGAATAATAAAATAGATCCCATTAATAAAACAAGTGATATTTGAGAAAATCCATTTAAAAAAATACAATGAAAAACCTATCAAAAGAAAAATATGTAATATCAATTACTTCTCATCCCTGGAACAAGGAATAACTAGTGATATTCCCTTGTTAGAGATAGGGGAATATAGGTAGAGGATAAGGGTATAAATGTAGTGGCTGTAGGAACTGGGGTACAACAGGGTATCTCCCTATTAATCACTGTATGATGATGCTTAACTGCTTTTAATGGATAAAAACTAAGAGGTTGGAACTAAGAAGGTAAAGGAGCATTTGGATTCTTGAAAATAGTTGGTCTAAAAACTCTAGGGTGGTGGATGAAACACATAGATGAAAATTCATCAGAATGTCCTCATAAGCTCATACTATAGTACCATATACATACAATAATGGTTTCATCAGGTTGATTAAATCCATGATAATGTTTAATCCATGATCCATGTCACTAAAAAAGTATTTTTTCTTCCATAATGAACTAAATCGTAGGTTTCATTTCCTTCAATTGACAGACCTATTCCTTAAAAATATCTGGTAACTAGAAGCATATGAAGGTTCTCAATAAGAAATTTTAAGTGAGAGTTAAATTCATGGTTTGTATAAATCCTATAAAGATAATATTTAATATATTGGGTAATTTTTTCCCGATAACCTATGGATTCCTTCAATCATTCCTTTACCATCTTATAATCATGATCACTGTTGTGCCTGATATGCTTCAGATCCTCCTGAGGAGTAGTAGGAATATCACCCCAAATAGCATGAAGTTACTCTATAACAACTAACCAAATCAAATCTATATCGAAGGAATCTATGGGTGGTGGCACACTAGAAGTGAAATTCATCAAAGTTATAGACTCCAATCTCTCCAACAAAGATGAAAGAATAATAGAAAAAGAAGTCCTCATATCCTCCACTATATAACTCAAGGTCTCCAACTCACTGAATAATAACTTTTTCTCTATCTCAACCTCATGAATATGATGAACCGTCCAATGAATATAGAACACAGCAAACTCAAATTGGTGTCTAGTATCATGATCAATGATTTTTGTGATCAGAGGTTCCTGAATTCTAAAAATACTACCAAAATTAGAAATAATATTTATCTTGGAACAACTCGATATCAGAGCTAGACACATTGTCTACATGCATTGGAGAAACAACAACAACAACAGGTATGGGTGTATCATCTCTCACAAAATCAGGCATATTAGCTTCTTCTAGGTCAGACCAGGTAGGAACATTTGAAGAAAATATTTTAATCTCTCCTACAAGATCAATATACTCAACCATGGATCCCTTAAGATATATATCTATTAAAATTAGGGTAGCAGGTCTCCCATCATCTGAGTTAAAATAATTTAAACCAAGTCTCACATACAATAAGAATATTACCCATTCATCAAAAACCGATTCATCCACCCCAGAAGAATACATATCAGCATGCTCAACATCTTCAAGTACAACTTGGTGCTAATAAAACTAGGGGATTCCTCCCCCTAAATGGATTCCCTCAACTCATCCTAATAGAAGCGCCTTCATCAATATAATATCAATAACCCAGATGCCACTCAACAGTTCCTTGAGTTTGGTTGGCCACAAGGCCTTAAGTGCATCTCCCCAAATGACAAAGGCTACTAAATAGTAGTTATGGTCTAGGGTGTCTATGGGGAGACTATGCCCTCATTACCAGGGTGTGACATAGTTAAATATCAATGAAATTCAATATTCCAACTAGTATAATAATCAGACAGAAGATAATTAACCAAGATGAGAATATATAAACAATTCCAAAATTATCCCAAATAAAATGATGAACATTTCATGTGTCAACAAAATAGACAAAATAGGTACACAATAGTACAACACAATACATGTCCCAAAATACCATAAAGAAAAAAACACTATCTTATAATAGTATCATGAGCCTCATCCTGGTCCCTTGCTCCCATGCTCTTAAGCATGGAAAAAAAATCAAAGATCAAACTATTGGTGCTTTCCCCAATCCCTACCCACATCCATAAAGTTTATCCAGTTTCCCTATGATGGCCTAAATAGGGTTTGAGATACAATCATAGTAGCTAACTACCCCAAGGTCTATAAAAATTCTAGCTATGCAACATAACAAACTAAAGTAGTTTTAAATACAGATATATCATATATACTAAGTAATAAATGTAATGTGCTTGTGGAATATATTTAATACCAGTCAAGTGATACTGTATTTCCATACCAGACTCCTTGAAAAACAAGTTTTAGGCTCCTAAAACAAGGCAGCTATAAAAAAATAGAAATAACCAACATGGCCTCATCATACATCCACATATATGAGGTCAACCATGACCTTTCCGTATAATCTGAAGTGTCATATCAACCACGGTCACACCGTACAACCAAGTATATTAAAAATTCCACAACCATGTCATATAATCGAAGTGTCATACCATGAAGGTACTAATTCAATGTGTAAAATACCAATTCATCCCCATCAAGTCTTAGGAAAATCTTGATGGAAACTCGGTAATGGAACTGGTGAAGTCCAAGGATCATCTCAGAAGATCATGTCCAATGCAAGTCCAGTAAGTCAGATCCAAGGGGTATAAATGCTTTTGGAATTCTATGGAATCAAGATCCAAGGAGCATACAGGTTCAAGGCATCTTCTACTATAAAACAAGATCCATGGGTGAAGTGACCATGAAATCTAAATGGAAACATGATCAAAGGTAAACCAACCATGTTATCCAATACCATTTCAATTCACATCTTGATCCATCCATTAATTTACATTGAAACCAAAAAATGAGTATACCCACTCATTCAACCATTTACATTCAAAACTAACCAAATGAGTATACCAACTCACATAACATATCACAATTCAACATTTGAATAATTAAACATCATATACCACTAGGAAAAGGAGGAAGAACATCTCTTAATAAATAAATACAATTCCATTTAATTAATTATGGGTTTCCTCTAACAAGTAAAGCTCTAAGACATGCCCACTGGTTGGTTCAACAAAGAGAAGGGATAAGGGAAGACCCCTTGGGAAGCCTTGGTTGGAAAAAAACTTCCAAAAATACTCAAAGAAGATAAAGGTCATACTTAATAGGTTCTATTTCATTTAATTTAATTAATAAATTCAATTTTTGGGTCGCGTTGGAAAGTATGTTGGGCATCATAATGAAAACTAGTTTAATAAAGCACTAAACCAAACGGGGAATGTATAAACCACCAAACATAGGCCTATAGTAGAGTTCCCATCCAGTATCACCTCTTAATTCAACACAAATCAGAATAAAATTTTATTTCAAATGAAGAGCATGAAATTAGAGTATAATATCTTTCACCTAAATTGTGCATCCAATACCAAAAAGGATGAAGAAAAACTAAAAAGTAATTGATAACTCATCGATGTGGTTCCAATGAGAAGATCGACGCTACAATCCAAGAATGGATGGAGGAACATGGTCAAATGATACTATTTTTCTCAAGGAGGAGCTCTAAAATACATAAGGATATAGATAAAGGAGGAATTGGAAAGTATGTTTGAGATATAAAAATAATTAATATGATTTTGGTAATTTCCCCAAAATTCACGGATTGTAAGGTTTAACTGCAAAGTTGATCAAACTATGTGCTAACCATTTTCCCTTTCCTAGAGGAAGGGGAACCCCACATGGTTTTCATGAACGATTTTACTAACTGTGTTCAAATCATGTCTTAGTAAAATTTCAAAAATTGTAGAGGGTGTCACAGGGGTGTGTGCCTCAAATCGCATAGTTTTTGTAACTATGAGGATATAGGATTCCATTTTCCAGGCTTGCATAGATAGAATTAACCATTTGACCTACCCCATACGGGTTTTACTAAATAGGAAACTTTCCCATTTCACCCCAAACGATGTGTTTGGGGCTCTAGAAAAGTCTTGAACACCCCTAAGACACTCATGATCAAATTGGATACCCACCTTAGGTCGTATCAAAGAATTTAAACTGAAAAAAGGATATGTACCTCATACAAAAACCCAATTTCATACAATATCCCCCCATTAAAGAATTTTGTCCCGAAATATCTCTCTCAAGGGTGGTAAAGATTTGTTTGAGAATAACTCTAGACACTAAGCACATACATCCGCCTCCTGCCCCCAAGTATCATCCTATAAATGGTAGTGCAGCCATAAAAACCATACAAGAGAAACTAACCAACCTCATAGAACCTTCATGTTCCAATCAAAGATACAAATCAGATGCTCCTAAAAGGACATAAATACTTGTAACTCAACCACATTGGGATGAAAAACATGAGAAAAGTCCAAATGATAGTAGTGTAGATGAGATACAAGGAGTAGGTCATGCATGTTTCTGTACATCCAAGGAAACTGTAATTGATAGACTACCTTCCCGAATATCTCTAGAATCTCAAATCACCGAAAATATCATGGAGAAATCTTACCTTGTCTCATGATCTATCTATGTCCCAGGATCAGTGAGATATGTAAAATTACATGATCCCTAACCTCAAACTATAGAGTTTTGCTATAGTGATTGGGGTAAGATTTATATTGAGATTTTGATGTATCCATCTACTTCTAAATCAACTAAACCTTTTAAGAATTCTCTTGCATGAGATGAAGTCCCATTAATGGTTTCCCAATAACCTCTATCTAGAACAAGGGTGATTATTATGTCCTACCGTAAAAATCCTCATAATGTTACATCTGTATAGTTTCCTGATAACAATTGTTGTGGGAGAACCCAACTAGGGGTATATGCCTCTCACAGGAGACCACATAATCTAAGACAAATTCTCACAACACGTCTTCAAAAACCTATATCGTACACTATGACTGACCATCAATAATTTTTTGGTATTATATGCTTAGAATCACCTGTGTACCCAGTTCCCTTTGAAAACTCTACCAGAAATGAGACGTAAGTTAAGCATCCCTATCTGAAAGAATAATATGAGGGAACCTATGAAGTCAAATTATCTCATGAATATATAACCACCCATTATCATCTACACTGAAGGTTTCCTTGATTGGTAGGAAATATGCAACCTTCCTGATCCAATCAACCACAACCCACACATCATCACAAACTTAAAGAAACCTCAAAAAACTGGTCATGAAATAAATCAAAAAATTATCCCATTTCCAAGAGAGAATATGTAACTGCTGTAAAATTATGTTTGTTCGCTGATGTTCTTTCTTCACATACTGATGGGGGAAACATCTCATAACAAAAACAACTACCTCTCAGTTTATACCAAGCCACCAATACACATGGTGTAAGTCATGGTTCATCTGGGTAACACCAGGATGCACTGTGCAAATAGGGGAATGAAACTCTTACATCAGCTACTAATGTATGTCCACTAAAATCCACATAAGGATATGGATACGTAGGATCTCATCCTGGCCTACAGTCCAACTAAGATTTGGGTCCTCACCTTCCACACACTCCCATATAACTTGTCCCTCTAAATCTGATAGTTTCTTTATCCTCACTCTATCCAGTAGGGTAGAGGTCATAGCTAAGGATGATAGAAAATTATATCACTGGTTGTCCGGAACCTCCAAGTACATCTCAAAGAGAAAATATATAAGTTTCCACTCACTACTAGCCTCCTGAACTTCTTATATTTGAGTCCTCTTACTCAGTGCATCAACAACTACATTTACATTTCTAGGCATGTAGGTAATCTCAAAGTTTAAAGATTGTATGTACTCTACCCACCTTCACTTCTTCAGATTTAGATTACTCTATGTAAATATATACTTGAGGATTTTTTGGTCTCTGTACACCAAAAAACTCTCTCCCAGTAAATAGTATCTCCAATGGTAAAAAGCATGAACAACTAAAACTAACTTGATATTGTATGTTGGGTTGTTCCTCTCATGTGGTATTAGCTATCAAAACTTGTATTCTAAGACTATATCTCCCAACATCATCACTGCTCCAAGATTGATACCCGATGAGTCACAATATATAGTATAGCTCCTACACTGCTCTGGAAGAATCAGGACCGATAATGAATTCAATCTCCCTTTCTAGTTTTGAAAGGATGTCCTGTTGGTATCTGACCATAATACTTCATGAACTTCTTAATGAAGATCATCAAAGATGATTATAATCATGAGAATCCCTATATGAAATGATTTTAATATCCATTTTTCCCAAAGAAACTCTATATTTCAAAGAAGATATGAGATTTCTCCTAGGAAACTATAGCTCTCACCTTCTCTAGGTCAACTAATACTACTATATCTAAGATAATATAACCCATGAAGTGAATTTGATTAATCCATAAGTTGATTTTTTTTGAGATTTGAATATTACTGATCCTCTCCAAGTGTATCCAAAATTATCTAAAGATGTTTGGAATGTTTGTGTCGACTGTGAGAGTACAATAAATTGTTTTCCATGAAAACCACCACAATGGAATCTTGATAAGTATAGAAGACTCAGTTAACCTATTCGATGAAAACAACTAGCATGTTTGTGAGACCAAAGAACATAACCAGATACACATATAGTCCATACCTTCTATGAAAGATTTTAGAAAGTATATCTACAGATTGAACATGTACCTAGTAATATTTGGACCTAAAGTCAATTTTTGAGAACACCTGAGCTCCTCAAAGCTAATAAAATAGGTAATATATATGTGTAAGAGGATATCAATTCTTAACTTTCAGCTCATTTAATTTTTAATAATTGAATTATAGCCTAAGTTTAATATCTTTATTTTTTTGTAGAAAGAAACAGTGAACCCTTTGGAGAAGTACTGGGTTGAATAAACTCCTCTGTCTCCAAATCCTCTAGCTGCCTATTGAGCTCCTGCAACTTCTTCATAGCTATCATTTAAGAAGTAATGGGTACTAGTGTAGCTCCTAACACTATCTCAATGGATAACTCAACCACTCTCTTAAAATGTATACTAGAAATTTAGTTAAGGAAAACATCCCTAAAAATATCAATAATGGGAGGAAAGTCCACCTAACATGCTCCCTGATCATCCAAATACAATCTAGTGATCTAGGATGTCATCTCGCTAAGTCTACAATGCTATGGTCTAGCTCGGATCTCTTGGACTTCCCATTCACCCATTTGAGTATAAAATATGCTCGTTGGTGATGTTAAAGTCACCCTATAACGATAACAATCAATGAAGGTTTTATAAGACACTAGAAATTCCATACAGAGTATGTTGTTAAACCTTGTCATCTTGAGGAAAAAATGATTCCAGATTATGTGACACCCATCAAACTCAAGGGGGAACTCCTTGCATTGATGTACATCCTCTATTATGATCCCCATCAGAGTTTCAAGCATCATAACACCCACTAAAAATAGTATAACAAGCCCAAGTATATTCACCATAGGTGAGGATATAAAACTATGTGATTCACCTGTGTAAAAAAGAGTAGATACAATAGTTAAGGATACTAAAATAATACCTCTCGCCATATATGATCTGGCACCCTGATCCTTATGGGTAGGCTGTATAGAATAGATCTGGCCAAAATTTCGGCCTTGTGACACACCATCACTACCCACAGTTGGCCCAATCTGGTGTCTTAGTGTAACTGGTGCTTGGATAACTCATCCATGACCACCACCTCCTTATCCTAATTGACCGGTACAACTATAAATCCATGCCTGACATGGAGCAGATAAGTATTCTCCTGAAATTGGTTTCATAGATGACCCCATACCACTCACTACTAAAGGGAAGGTCCTATAGAATCATTGCACATAGACCATCCCACCACAAGATCAGCACTCGACTAGGTCATGATCACACTGATTCTTCATGTGAACCCATCTTACACACCATTGATAGAAAATCAAGCTATCAATGCTCACAACCTGACTATTACTAGTCTCATGAAAAGCCTCAAAATGGCGCTTCCTTTCTGAATATTCTTACCCACTAGGTCGAGATACTACAATGATATGCTCTACACCACTAGCTTCCCTCCGGTTCCACTCTGTATTTAGTTAAAAATTACCATAACAGTAATATAGTTTAATATGAATACATTGATCTGGGATTGCACATTATGTCAGAGACCTTCCTCAAAATTTCTCTCCTTTGAGAAATCATCAGCATGGTACATCAACGAGAAACACTTCAGTCCCATAAAGTGTGTCGAGTAAACCATAACTGTGATCATGCCCTACTCCAGGTGCATGAACTCACTAATCAACTCTTCCCTTAGAGTATTAGGGAAAATTATTCATATCATCTGGTTTGGAAATCCTGCCAAACCATATCACACAGTGCACTATTCTAGTTCAAAACATCCCACCATATCTTTTCTTCTCCCCAATGCATATAAGTTGTGACCTTCACTCTCCAATCAAGAGGTATATCCAGATGCTTGAAGATTAATATAGTAATATAATGCTACATCTCAGCATACTGTGGCCTTCCATCACCTGAAAATGTAGGAGGATGTTGCTGCTGGAACACACGTGTCAGCTCATCCATAGATAAGGAAAGCTGTTGTGCCCCCTTAAAAGTATGAATAAAGCAATAGAACCCCTCATGTAAATGTGCCTCAACACTAAGATTTAGAACAAAAACTGGTGTCACAAATGAGTCTAATGTTTGTTCCATGGGTAACCCATTTCCCATCACCTCCAGAGGGTGGCCACCAACATCCTCCTCACATATGATTAGAGGTATTCATGATGTAATTACTCTAAAATTACAAACACAAGCCTTAGAAAATAATGATATCAATGTTAATATATAGAAAGAATAGGAAATGTCAAAACATTCCTATAAAGGGTCATAAAACATAGCATACTTTTAAAACCCAGACTATAAAAAGAACAGTCCCAAAAGTCACTAGAGACACTTCCTCTTTCCCACTCATAAGCTGGTCCTAGGTCAACGTCTATATTTATCATTTTAATTTTCCATTTGAATTAAATATTTATTTCACATTTCATTTAAACGGTTGAGCCAAATTTCATGTCACTTTCTAATCCATAAGGGACCATAATCCTCATGAACAAAAATATGGCATCCACTTAATCCACACTATAACACCTTCTAGTCTATAAAACTCATGGTCCATGAATCAAATTTCCACAATTGGCCGATCAGGGTGTCTATTTTAGCCTAATCAATAAAAAACTATTTAGGGTTTAGTAGGCACTCTGAGTACCAATCATGTTTCTTAATCCACTTCATTGATCAACTATCAAAACAACAAAAATATATATCACAACACCTATCACAACATCATGAAAATAAGAAATGCATCCTATATGGAAAAACATAATAAATGGAATGTTATTTCTAGAAAGTTTCTAAAATGATGCAAGATATGGAATACCTTCATGTAATTGGGTTGCAATAAAATAGAGCCCAAAATTGTATTAATAATAACATCATAATTCATTCGCATCACCAAACAGTGGAATCAAGTCATCTGTAATAGTAAAAATATGGAAAACAACAATTTTCATTCAAGGAAATTTGGTTTTTTCCTATATGTGGGTTAGCTATACCTAGGAACATCTCATTACCAAATCCTAATTCCTTTATATCCCTGCCTATTGTCACCAAATAAAAGAATGATTTGATACCTCTTTGTAACATCCTGGACTCAGATTCCACTAAACAGTTTCCCAAGAATGGTTGGTCACTTGGCCTCAAGTGCATCTCACCAAATGATAGAGGATAATTACTACCAACGATGACATAGGGTGTATCCATGGGGAGACTATTCTCCATCACTAGAGTGTAAAATAGTAGAATATCAATTAAAATCAATATAGGAATTAGTATAACAATCTAACTAAAGATAAAAAACCAAGATAGGAATATATAAAAAATTACAGAAGTATCTCATATAAAATTATTATCATATCATGTATCTTCAAAAAATACAAAATAGGTACATATTATTAAAATGAAATACATGTCCTAAAATACCAAAAAGACAAAAAAACACTATTTCGGATAGAATTACGATCCTCAACCAGGTCTTGTGCTCCCTAACTCTTAACCATGGCATAAAATCAAGAATTGAACTATAGGCACTTTACCTGGTCCCTATCTCCATTTATAATGTATGACTGGGTACTAAACGACATCCAAAATAGGGCGTGAGATACAATCCCCATAGGTAACCACCCAAAAAAACTATATCAATCCAGGTTGTGCAAAATAACATGCTAAAGCAGTGTGCAATTCAAATATATCACAGGTAGGAAATAATAAAAGTAAATTTCTCATGGAATATATATATATATATATATATATATATATTCTTCGTGTCAAGTGATACTATATAGCTATACTAGGCTCCCAGCAAAACAAGTTTCAGGCTCCTATAAAAAGGTAGCTATAAAAAGTAGAAATAACCAACATTACCTCACCGTAAATCCACACATATCATGTCAACTACAAACATTCCATATAATCTGAAGTGTAATATCAACCATGATCATGACATACAACCAATCATATCATAAATTCCATGGTTTTGTCATATAATCTAACTATTGGACCATGAAGGGATGGATCCACGGTGTATAAGACCAAGTTATTCTAATCAATTCACAAGATAATCTTGGTGGAAACTCGGTAACTGCACTGGTGGAGTCTAAGGATCATCTCAGCAAAGCATGTCCAATGTAAGTCTAGCTAGACAGATCCAAGGCATAAATATTTTCTTGGTATCCTATGGAATCAAGATCCAAGGAGAAGATAGGTCCAAGACATATTCTACCATAAAACAAGATCCATAGGTGAAGTGACCATGGAATCTAAATGGAATCAAGGCCCAAGATATACCTATCAAGTCATCCACTACTTTTTCAAGTCAAATCCCATTCCATACAACAATTTACATTTAGACCAAAAAATGAGTATACCCACTCATTCAACCATTTACATTCAAAACAACCAAATGAGTATACCCACTCACATAAAATATCACAATTCAACATTTGAATAATCTAATATCATATACCACTTGTAAAAGGAGGCAGAACATCTCCTAATCAATAAATACAATTACATTTAATTAATTATGAGATTTATCTAACTAGGAAATCTCTAAGACACACCCATTGGGAGGTTCAACAATGGTAAGGGAAAATGTCACACCCCATGGGTGGCCTTGTTTGGGGAAAAAACACAAACAACACTCAAGGAAGCTAAATGGAATCCATACCAAGTTATATTTCATTTAATTTAATTAATCAATTTAATTTTTAGGATGTTCTATGATGTTTGGTGGGTGGGACAATGGTAACTAGCTTAATAAATCACCAAAAAAATGAGATAAGTATTTACCACCTACCGTAGGTCCTAGTAGAGTTATCATATAGTATCATATCCTGATTTAGCTTAGGTTAGGAGAAAAAAGAAGAATGGATGAAGAACCGAAATTGGGGAATATTAGCTTGCACCTAAATAGTGTAGCTGATACCAAGAATAATGAATAAAGACTAAAAAGGAATTGAGAACTCACCAATGTGGATCTAATGAGATAATAGATACTAGAACCCAAGATCAGATAGAGGAACAAGATCAATGGATACTATTTTTCTCAAGGAGGAGCTCTCAAATGCCCAAGGATTCCAATCGAGTAGGAATAAAAAATTCAAATTGAGATATAACATTAATTAATGGAATTTTGGTAATTCCCTAAATATTCATGAGTTGCATGGGTTGGCCACATGGTTGTCCAAACCATGAAACCATTTCTATAGAAAGGGGAACCCTTCGCGGGTTTCTTTCACATTTTTACTAACTGTGTGCAAACCGTGTCTCAACCCACTGTAAAAAACCGCATAGCATGTCACTTGTGAATATTCCTAAGATCACATGGTTTGTCTAACCGAGTGACCTATAAGACTCCACTATCCATCCTTGCACAGTTATAAGTAACCATGTGACCTTCGCCCAAGGTTTCTACTAACCATGTGACTGGACTATTTCATTGTAACATCCTGAATCCGGGTGTCGCCCAAAGGTGCCCCGAACTCGGTTGGTCATATGAACTCAAGCACATTTCTCCAAATGACAAAGGTTTCTGACTAGTAGTGAGGTCCAAGGTGTGATATTGGGTAAACTATGCCCTCATTAACATAGTATACATATAAGAAAATAAATATTAAACAATAGTGAAAGAAATAGTAACAAATATAATTAATCAACAGAATCCTGAAATAAAAATCAATATAATCCATATCATATATAAAATGATTCATGTCATATGTGTCTACAAAAGCATCCAAAACAGGTCACAAATCTTGAGATACAATACAATCCAATTCAAAGGCAAAAAAAGTGAACTCCTACCACATCACAAGCCTGAGCTTGGTCACATATTCTCTATCTTCAACAACAATAAAGTACCTGATGAAGAAGGGATCTTGCCCTTATCTATACCTACAATCATATAATCTATTTGAGTTCAAAAGCATGACCCAAATATGGTGTGAGACAAATCCCACTAGGAAACCACCAAAATATTTGTGCCTGACTGTCAGTGAATATATATATATATATATATATATATATATAGTATGTAATATACAAGACTGGAGTAATAAACTAAGAAGTACTCCAGGGTAGCCAATCCAATAGTTTTAAATTACATTCATTTAGCATTTATTATTCATCTGTTGAATCATGTAACCCTATGATCTAGCCCAATCTCTGTATCCCCATGTAAATCAACAAAATAGAAATATTAGAAGACCATATAATAAATCAATTAAGACCAAATCCAATCTTGTTCTTTGGCATATAATACACATCACAATCATTCAATTATTTACAAATGGCCCTTTGGGAAATCTCTCACAATCTAACCCCTTTGGTCCCACATAGAATTAATTCTTTAAATAATGACCCTCTGGGATAACTCTCACGGTCTAACCCCTTTGGTCCAATATAACATTAATTAATTATATAAAAACCATATGAGAAATATATCATAGTATAACCCGTTAGGATAATCATCTACACCAAGGCCCTCGTGGTACTGTGTAAGTAATCAGGAAGTCCCCTCAGTCTTCATGGTAAAAGGCTCTCATTGTCTATTGAAAAAATATAGCGCACATATAATATCAAAGAAAAATAATTTTCAAGTCTCCTTAATCATCCTGGTCCAAGGCTCTAACAGTCCATTGGATAAAATTAGTGCGCATATCATATCAAAGTAACTCATGAAATCTAAAACTAATACATGGATAAACATTCACAATGCATATCACAAGCATTTAATATAATCAATCAAATCCATCCTAATCAAACAAGGCATGGAAAATATATCATCCCACCCTTTTTATCACATAAACTTTGATTACATTTTACAAAAATGAGGATCTTTAAGGTTTAGTGTCTTGGAAACCAGGAACTTAAAACATGAAAAAATAAAACATTATTCTTAAACACTTGAAAGTATTCTCCTCATGTTCATCCTAGGTTCATTACTACATCTCATAACCTGGGGACATACATCAAAATAAAGGGTGAGCAGAAGGCCCAGTAAGGGAAACAAGAGAAACATTTTACATGTGAACTTGAGATACTTCAATAAGGTCATGAAAAGAACTTTAAGGCATGAGAATGGTATCATGAGATATATCATAATAAAAATAACATTTTTCATAACTTGAAGATGTGGCTACAACATTTAATATTGACAATCATTTCGTTTCACCAAAGTCCATCCCCAAGGTGTCATTAAAAATTACCAAGGTTATTCACCAAGGTATCAGTCTAAAAAGTCATCTCTAGAGATTAAGTCTTTACCCAATGCATTGGAGCGCTATCTGGGTGCACCTTTGACATGTATTTATTATCATGTGATCCACATATATCATCATCAATAATTACATAAACAACCCATATAGCATAAAACAAATGGGTTTCATTTCATAATCATAACGTTTTAAAAACTGCCTTAAAGACATGATCTTTATGTCACTTTAAACCCACGGAAAAGGGAAAGCGGGTTTCACGTATGTAAATACCAGAATTTAAGATAGAACATTTTGATATACATGTGAATTCCCCTGTAGAAATAAGATCTTTGATTATTCACTTAATAACATTAAATAATTTAGAGATAAAGAGGGAGGCATTTTGAGACGAAATCTATGCAGCATAACGGCTACATTACAGGGTTTTAGAAAACGTTGAAAAGAGAGGGGACATGGGTCACCAACTAATAAATGATCCATAAAACAGTAGGGGAACAAAATATAAAGGATTTAAGAACATGGTAAATAAATTTGAAAATATACCATATGAAATGAAGAACATGAAAGGAAGAAAAAAATAATATTTCTCTTATGAAAATTCGGCAGCCTAATGGTGTTACATATACTTCAACCAAAAATGAATTGATGAGATAAAATAGGGTATATAATCATATGAACATAAAATATCAGTATGATAGATATATAGATCATACCCCAACATAATAAAAAGGAACTTTCAAGACTTGACATGGAATTAGAACTTTGAAAAGGTAGAAATGTGCAAGGACCACTTAAAAATTCAGCTGCCTAACGACGCCACTTAAACTTCAAAATACCGAATTGAAGAGATCAAATGGGGTATCTCATCATATGGTCATAAAATATCAGTATGATAGATATAGAGATCATACCCCAACATAACCAAAAGGAACTTGAAAGAATTTACATGAAAGTAGAACTTCAAAACGAGAAGGGTGAAGAACCACTTAAAAATTCAGCAGCCTAACGACGCCACTTAAACCTTCAAAATACTGAATTTAAGAGATAAAATGGGGTCTATCTTCATATGGTAATAAAATATCAGTATGATAAATTTAGATATCATACCCCAACATAATAAAAAGGAACTTCAAATACTTTACATGACAATAGATCTTGAAAAATGAGAAAGGAGAAAGAATCCGTTACAAAAAGTTCGGCAGCCTAACGGCGCCACTTAAAACTTCATAAAACGAAATAATGAGAGTAAGAGGGGATATCTCATCATGTGAAAATGAAAAGGGATGTAAGAGGAGTATAAAAGAACACACTTTAACATAAGAACATGGAGCATAAAAGAAATTACATAAAAGAGATTTCTTGAAAAGAAAGAGAGAGATCGGATCCCTTACCTTAAAACGTAACTCTTAAAACTCAAAGGTTGGGACCTTGAGGGCTTGAGGGCACCTTGGGAGGACTCTTTGGGAGGTAAGGAGACCAGAACTTCGTTGAGGATGGTTTTGGAGTCGAAAGGATGAGAGGAGGGCTTGCTATTTATAGGGAAAGTGAGGGGACAAGGCATTAATGGCCAAGGGACAACTCATTAGTGGTTTTGGCAAAACCATGGGCATGCCCATGGTATTGGACACTCGGGACACCTCATACCTTATCTTACTATTCATAAGTCAACCATATTTATTACATACTTAATACATCATTTAATGATGTCATTAAACACCTGTAACTTAAAAACTGTATTTTCACTATTCATCGAAAAATCAACTTTCTCAGAATAATCCCAAAATTTCACCTTAACCAAATATCAATGCTCTGATTTCAAAAATTAACTCCATTTTATAAAAATGATTTTCTAAATAATTTTAATTTATTTTTTAAATAAATACACTATTCACCGAAAATTCATTTTTTTCAGAAAAAACCCCAAAAATTACCATAACATAATATCGGTGCTCTGAGTTCAAAAATGAAATCCATTTTATAAAAATAATTTTTTAAATATTTTTAATTTCATTTTTAATTAAAAACACTATTCACTCGAAAAAACTAATACATGAATAATAATTTATGAAATCGTTATTTAACCATTTTATTGAATCACATTACTTAATCAAGGTGCCTAGATTATATTAATACTTTCTTTAAGTGAGATTACAAATCCATATGGACACATCACTTATCCTAATCATAAAATCACTATTCATAATTTACTATTCATAAAATATTAAGTTGATCTTATTTGACTCTAAATTTCGTACTGAGCATAATTATAGAAGACCATTTTTGGAATATCATTACACATTTTTAATTATTTAAGGTTTACATAAACATTTTTAAAATATACTTTTTCTAAAATTCATAAAAAATATGCATACTATATTAATCCGGTCATTTGAAAATTCATAAACTTCATCATAAGAAGAAATCCCAATTTTTATTTAAAACAAAGGATTACACAAGGCAGTTATGGTCTCCTTACATAGCCCCTTATCACACTAGCATAGGACCTCAGTGTAAGGTGTGCTAAGGTGAGAGAATCTGAGGGAGGCTCGGCCAACATCACATGAGTAGTAATTTCTATTAGTTTGAACTTCTCTCAAAGGCGATTCCGTTCTAGTTTCACACGATGATGTTCGGCTTGGGTTTGGTCCAGAGCAAAGCCCAGTGGTGATACCTCTTTCCCAAGTTCTGTTAGATGGGCTTAGATCGGTCCAAGACTACTGGGTGAGGCCATCAAATCTTCTTTCTATAATAATTAACCAAGATTACTTGTTTTTAGAGACAATAATCAAAATGTTTAGTTTCTAGGGGTCATATTGACCAATTGTCATATAACAGTCAAAAACCAATGATCTCATTTTAATTATACTCATGTTATCAAATGAAACATTTTAGTTGAGTATAAAAAATAAAATAAAATGACACATAAAATTCGGAAATAAGATTTATTCAAAATTTCAGGTCATTACAATCTTTCCCCCTTAAGAAATTGCATCCTCGCTATTTTTAAAACTGGGTTTTGAAATTTCATTGAAAGTCCCACACCAGAAAGGGACTCAGTAAAACTATTACTTTAAAAGAAATAAAGGGAAGTAAAAAGGTCACCCGAGTGAACCCATACTAGGATTCCATGTAGGAAAACATGGACATGGAAGAAAAAACAAAGGGTCAAGTTCTAGGGGAGAGTGATTGAAAACATGATTAGGAGAAAGTTAACCATAAGAAAATCCCAAACTTATGATGTGTGTAAACGGTCTTTGATTACCTAGTAGGAAACGTAAACCAACAACATTTTTGTTTTACGTTCCATTTCATAATTTTAAGGAATTCATTTACTACATAGAACCAAACATACGAAAATATATCTACCTTCTTGTAAAGTTTCATCCTTTTTTAAGTTTCTACCTAAACTAATATTTTATCAAAACTATGAGCATTCAAAACTACTTGGTCTCATCAAAACACAAGAATCATCTTCTAGAGAATCACATAATCCACAAAAGATTAACTATCTATTTATTCTATCTTTAAACATTATCCCAAAAACAGAAAGGGTAAGGTAAAACAACTCTTAAAAATGAAATAATCCCATAGGAATGGAAACTACTTTTAAATCTTAAAAGTTCTGTGGTACTACCCAAAGTTCATCATAGTCCATTCCATAAATAACGGTCCTTAAAATTCCTCAAAATAAACCAAACTAAGATTGAAACCCAAATACAAGAAGGATTTGATAACATAGTCTTCCAAAATAAACTTCATTGTTCATCTCCAAACAACATCAACCACTCCTAACATCTTATAACAAAAGTATCTAACCTAAACATATTTTACCCAAGATAGGTTAATCATTCCCATAAGTAACCTAAATTACTATAAGTCCACCTTAAATTCATCGATTCTTTAAAATATAAGTCAACCTTACTCCTCAATGAAAATACCGTAGTAATCTATTTACCTAGATCATATAGGGTCCCCAAAATAGTGAACATCTTCAAAAATAATAATCATATTTTAATCCCCTAATCATCCCTGTCATATTAATACGACAATCGTCGCATTTCCTATCACATTGGTTGTTGGGAAATATTCTTCCATTTCCCACCATTAACTAAGAAGAGAAAGAATAATTAGGGGCTTAAGTACTTAGCCAATAATCATGAAAAGGAACTAAAAGAATATAAGGATAACTTGTATAATAAAAGTATACCCTAACTTGTGATCCCCTAGGTTTCCATCTAGGTTATCCATGATCATATATTCTTATGTGAATCTTTATTTTATTTTATCTTTGTTCCTTTAACAATGGTTCATACTAAGCTTATGAATTTACCAGAGCATATCCCTCGGGAGTGTCGTAACCAAGAGTGCAGCAAGGCCCATTGTCATGTACCAGTTCTCGTTTGAGTCTAGATCAAAGCGGTGTTTTCGGGTTTTACCCCAATGTACATCGGTTCCCGAGCCACCTCTACCTGCTCGTATCTAGACAGGGATGTATTTGCTTGGCAACCCATTACTCAATACTCACCAAAATACCAGGAAGATTTCATATATATAAACTTTTCTATAGGATCATTCCTAGAGTTTTCATATCCTAATTTCCACAAAAAACTAAACCATCCTTTGATACCAACTATAGCATCCCGCCCTTTTTATCACATAAACTTTGATTACATTTTACTAAAATGATGATCTTTAAGGTTTAGTGTCTTGGAAACCAGGAACTTAAAACATGAAAACATAAAACATTATTCTTAAAAACTTGAAAGTCTTTTCCTCCTGTTCATCCTAGATTCATTACTGCATCTCATAACCAGTGTACATACATCAAAAGAATGGGTGAGCAGAAGGCCCAGTAAGGGAAACAAGAGAAACATTTTACATGTGAACATGAGATACTTCAATAAGGTCATGAAAATAACTTTAAGGAATGAAAATGAAATAATGAGATATATCATAATAAAAATAACATTTTTCATAACTTGAAGATGTGGCTACAACATTTAATATTGACAATCATTTTGTTTCACCAAGGTCCATCACCAAGGTGTCATTAAAAATTACAAAGGTTATTCACCAAGGTATCAGTCTAAAAAGTCATCTCTAGAGATTAAGTCTTTACCCAATGCATTGGAGCGCTATCTGGGCACACCCTTGAAATGTCTTTATTATCATGTGATCCACATATATCATCATCAATAATTTCATAAACAACCCATACAGCATAAAACAAATGGGTTTCATTTCATAATCATAATGTTTTAAAAACTGCTTTAAAGACATGATCTTTATGTCACTTTAAACCCACGGAAAAGGGAAAGTGGGTTTCATGTATGTAAATACCAGAATTTAAAATAGAAAATTTTGATATACATGTGAATACCCCTGTAGAAATAAGAGCTTTGAGTATTCACTTAATAACATAAAATAATTTTGAGATAAAGAGGGAGGCATTTTGAGACGAAAGTTATGCAGCATAACGACTACATTATAGGGTTTTAGAAAACGTTGAAAAGAGAAAGGACATGGGTCACCCACTCATAAATGATCCATAAAACAGTAGGGGAACAAAATATAAAGGATTTAAGAAAATGGTAATGAAATTTGAAAATATACCATATGAAATGAAGAACATGAAAGGAAGACAAAAATAAGATTTCTCTTATGAAAATTCGACAGCCTAATGGCGTTACATAAACTTCAACCAAAAATGAATTGATGAGATCAAATAGGGTCTCTCATCATATGAACATAAAATATCAGTATGATAGATATATAGATAATACCCCAACTTAATAAAAAGGAACTTGCAAGACTTGACATGGAATTAGAACTTTGAAAAGGGAGAAAGGTGCAAGGACCACTTAAAAATTCAGCAGCTTAACGACACCACTTAAACTTCAAAATACTGAATTGAAGAGATCAAATGGGGTCTCTCATCATATGGTAATAAAATATAAGTATGATAGATATAGAGATCATACCCCAACATAACAAAAAGGAACTTGAAAGAATTGACATGAAAGTAGAACTTCAAAACGAGAAGGGTGAAGAACCACTTAAAAATTCGGCAGCCTAACGACGCCACTTAAAACATAAAAATACTGAATTGAAGAGATCAAATGGGGTCTCTCATAATATGGTCATAAAATATCAGTATGATAAATTTACAGATCATACCCCAGCATAATAAAAAGGAACTTCAAATACTTTACATGAAAATAGATCTTGAAAAATGAGAAGGGAGAAAGAATCCGTTACAAAAATTTCGGCAGCCTAACGGCGCCACTTAAAATTTCATAAAACCAAATAATGAGAGTAATATGGGATCTCTCATCTTGTGAACATGAAAAGGAAAGTAATAGGAGTATAAAAGAACACCCTTTAACAAAAGAACATGGAGCATAAAAGAAATTACATAAAAAATATTTCTTGAAAAGAAAGAGAGAGATCAGATCCCTTACCTTAAAATGTAACTCTTAAAACTCAATGGTTGGGACCTTGAGGGCTTGGGGGAACCTTGGGAGGACTACTTGGGAGGTAAGGAGACCATAAATTCGTTGAGGATGGTTTTTGAGTCGAAAGGATGAGAGGAGGGCTTGGTATTTATAGGGATAGTGAGGGGACAAGGCATTAATGGCCAAGGGACACCTCATTAGTGGTTTTGGAAAAACCATGGGCTTGACCATGGTATCTGTCAATGGTATTGGCCACTTGGGACAGCTAATACCTTATCTTACTATTGATAAGTCAACCATATTGATTACATACTTAATACATCATTTAATGATGTCATTAAACACCCATAACTTAAAAACTGTATTTTCACTATTCATCGAAAATTCAACTTTCTCAGAATAATCCCAAAATTTCACCGTAACCAAAAATCAATGCTCTGATTTCAAAAATTAACTCCATTTTATAAAAATAATTTTCTAAATATTTTTAATTTATTTTATAAATAAATACACTATTCACCGAAAATTCATTTTTTTCAGAAAAAACCCCAAAAATTACCATAACATAATATCTGTGCTCTGAGTTCAAAAATGAAATCCATTTTATAAATATAATTTTTTAAATATTTTTAATTTAATTTCTAATTAAAAAAACACTATTCACTTGAAAAAACTAATACATGAATAATAATTTATGAAATCGTTATTTAACCATTTTATTGAATCACATTACTTAATCAAGGTGCCTAGATTATATTAATACTTTTTTTTAAGTGAGATTACTAATCCATATGGACACATTACTAATCCTAATCATAAAATCACTATTCATAATTTACTATTCATCAAAAATTATGTTGATCTTATTAGACTCTAAATTTCGTACTGAGCATAATTGTAGAAGACCATTTTTTGAATATCATTACACATTTTTAATTATTTAAGGTTTACATAAACATTTTTAAAATATCCTTTTTCTAAAATTCATCAAAAATATGCGTACTATATTTATCCGGTCATTTGAAAATTCATAAACTTCATCATAAGAAGAAATCCCAATTTTTATTTAAAACAAAGGATTACACAAGTCAGTTATGGTCTCCTTTCATAGCCCCTTATCATACGAGCATAGGACCTCAGTGTAAGGTGTGCTAAGGTGAGAGAATCTGAGGGAGGCTCGACCAACATTGCACGAGTAGTAATTTCTATTAGTTTTAACTTCTCTCAAAGGCGATTTCATTCTAGTTTCACATGATGAAGTTCGACTTGGGTTTGGTCCAGAGCAATGTCCAGTGGTGCTACCTCTTTCCCAAGTTCTGTTATATGGGCTTCGATCGGTCCAAGACTACTGGGTGAGGCCATCAAATCTTCTTTCTATAATAATTAACCAAGATTACTTGTATTTAGAGACAATAATCAAAATGTTTAGTTTCCAGGGGTCATATTGACCAATGGTCATATAACAGTCAAAAACCAATTGTCTCATTTTAATTATACTCCTTTTATCAAATGAAACATTTTTGTTGAGTATAGAAAATAAAATAAAATGACACATAAAATTAGGAAATAAGATTTATTCAAAATTTTGGGTCGTTACAGAAAACAAGGTATGCCTCCAAGGAAACATAGAACAAACAGCCATAAATAATCAAACAAGGGAAATACACCCATGGCGTGTCTATTAGACAAGGTATCTAACCTCACACATAAGTAACAACCCTTTATCAATCAATAAAACCATAATAGATATTAATAGGGTTAAATTCGAAATGAAGAAATACCCAAAACATGGGAATGTGTCACCTTTATCATTTATAATCCAAGGACAAAAAACCAAAGGAAAAAAACACCTTCCTCGATGTCGTATGATAGATATACTTGAATATCGACCCTTGAATTGGCCTAGATCAGTGTAGATCTATATTAAGGTGAAAACAACAAACCTTGAATAACTCAAAAGAGAGGATGAATCCGGAAAAAGGGATCAAGAGGGTTTGAGAACTCACTGGTGGGATTTCAATTCACCCAATGATGTCTCGATCAGAGCTTGAATAGAGAATTTGGAGATCAAACATTTTCCATCCTTCTGGATCGCTCCTATATGAAACATGGGAAGAAGAAGGTGTTTCTAGACTTGATACGTGACCCTGCTCTAATATAAAAAATAAAAAGAAAAGTACATGTTGTGTTCATTAACACTACACACTAGGTAGTAGCCTCAATATCCCCCCCCCCCAACATAAGTGGGTCGGACAGGTAACCACACAACCATGTAATCAACCATTACATGTTCTAAACACGGTTGTACATGGAAAGATTGGTACACGTCGTGTACTCATATGTACGAAACATATACAAATGAAAACCTTTTTTTCATTCTTTTTCCTTAAAACAAGTTGAATACAAGATCCATACCTTAAAAGAAGATCCAAGTTCTTACAAACTTCCCCCATTAAAGTAATTTGTCACCGAATTTCCCTTTCATAGGTGGTGACGAAGAATCTGCAAACAAATTTGGCCATTGCGATCACACATTGGCCTCCCTCTCCCAAGTCTCGTCCTGTACTCACCTGTTCTGCTATAGCACTCGTACCAGAGAAATAGACTAGCCAAGGAAAACCTTCATTCTATGATCCACAATCCAAATTGGGTGATTCTTGAAGGATGCATGCACTTCTAACTCAACCTCCTTGGGTTGAAAAAACATGAGACATGTCTGAAAAGTAATGTCGTAGCTAAGAAACATGAAAGACATCATACATAGCATTGTACCTATGAGGTAACTGAAACTGATGGGAAAATGGCCTAACTTTCTCCAACACCTCAAATGGCAAAATGAATCTCAGTGAAAGCATCCCATGTCTCCTAATCCTTTTGTGTCCCAACCTCAGTGTGACACATAGAAAAACCTGATCTCCGGCCTTGAAATATAAAGGCTGTCTCTATCGATTAGCATAATATTTTGGAGAATATCTTGCAGTATCCATCTTCTTCCAAATTAACTACACCTGCTCAGTAGTCTTCTGAACAAGACGAGGTCCTACCATAGTTGTCTCTCCAACCTCTAGCAAACATAGGGGTGATCAGAATGGCCTGTCGTACAAATGTTCATAAGGTTCCATCTAAATCGTTTCATGAAAATGATTATTATTGGAAAACTTCACCAGGTTTGTGTCTCTCTCCCAAGATCCCATGAAATCCCAGATGCATGTTCCCCAAAACCCTAATTGTGCGCTCAGACTGGCTATCTGTCAGGGGATGGTAAGTTGTACTCACAAGTGCTTGTTTACCCATATCCCTCTGTAGTATCTACCAGATATGAGATGTAAACCGGGCATCCCAATATGAAATGATGGAGTGTGGAAGGACATGAAAATGTACTATCTCTTTGATGTGAAAATTTCTAATCTCATCAATAATGATGGTTTCCTTGATCAGAAGTAAATGTGCAACTTTTTGAGTCTGTCAACAAAAACACATACAACAACATTTCCTCAAGGTGACCTTGGTAAACCCATAACTATATTCATAATAACATCATTCCACTTCCATAGAAGAGTGGTTAAATGTTTTAATATCACCCCTGGTCACTGATACCCAGTCTTCACCTGCTGATAGGTGAAACATCTCATAAAAACCCTGCTACAACCCTCTTCATGCCTAGCCACCAATACTAATGATGTAGATCATGATACATCTTGGTGACATCAGGATGAACATCCAATAATGAGGCATGGTAATCTTTCAACATATCCTCAAGCATGTCTATTGACACCCACATGCTTCCATGAAAATTCAAAACCTCATCCTCACCTATGGTCCACTTAGGAGTTGGGTCCTTGCCTGACACACTCTATCGTATGACTAGGCCCTCAGAATCTGATAGTTTCCTCATTTGCACTCGATCTGGTATATTATAGGTAACCATTATAGAAGAAAGAAGCATCTTCCCCTATCGGTCGTGCACCACCAAATTAATTTTAGAGAATAGAGCCATATGTTGTCACTCACTACTGGCCTCATGAACTGCCTATATCTGAGTTCTCCTGCTCAATGCATCAGCAACTACATTTCCTTTCCCAGGTGTGTAGGTAAGCTCAAATTCAAAAGACTGAAGGTACTCAATCAACCATCATTGTCTTAAATTTAAATCTCACTGAGTAAATATATATTTGAGGATTTAATGGTCTGTGTACACCAAAAAATGCTCTCCCAAAAGATAATGTCTCCAATGACGTAATGCATGCCCAACTACAACCAACTAGAGATTTTTCGTCAGGTAATTCTACTCAGGTGGCCTCAACTTCCGAGATACATATGTAATGACTCCTTACCACTACATAAGCACTTCTCCTTGCCGGATACCTGATGCGTCGTAGTAAATGGTGTAACAATTTCCTAGATCTAGAAAAATTAGCATTGGTGCTAAAGCCAATCTCCCCTTTAGCTTTTGAATGTCTGAATCATAAGAATTTGTCCCCAAGTACTTCACACCCTTCTTCATCAGGCCCTTCAATAGTGCTTATAAGTGTGAAAAGTCCTGAATAAAGAGTTTGTAACAACGAGACAACACCATAAAACTCTGTACCTCAAAGACGTTTTTCAGTTGCTCCTAAGAAACTACCACTCTCACGTTCTCTGAGTCTACTGATACTCCTAACTCGGAGATGACATGACCCAAGAAATGAATCTGTTCCATCCAAAAGTGGAACTTGGAGAGTTTATGTAATGGCTCGGACCTCTCCGACCCATTACTTTGTAAAAAAAAGTCCACGAAGTGTTCTGGTGGGAAAAATGGACCTTTTCCACACTTTCTAGAATTTTGAAACTACACGCCATGTAGTTTGAGTACACGCCGTGTACCCCCTTGCCGGGTATACCCTGTGTTGAAGGCCGTGTCCTTGCCATGTGAAATAAATGGGTACACGCAGTGTATCCAATACTACACATCGTGTAGTCTCTCCCCAGGTATGTGTTACCGTGTGTTGACCAGTCAACGGCTGTGTGTCGTGTTGGAGCCGTGTTGGAGCCGTGTGAAATAAATGGGTACACGCCGTGTATCCGATACTACACGCCATGTAGTCCCTCCCCGCATACGTGTTACCATGTGTTGACCAGTCAACGACCGTGTTCCTTGTTGGAGCCGTGTGAAATAAATGGGTACACGCCGTGTATCCAGTACTACATGCCATGTAGTCCCTCCTCGCGTATGCGTTATCCTCAAACCGTGTGTTGACCAGTCAACGGTCGTTGAGCCATGTTGGAAGCCGCGTGGGGACCGTGTGAAATAACAGAGTACACGCCGTGAACCATAAAGTACACACCGTGTACTTTTTATTTTCTTGCCTATGAAAGGAGAGGTCCCATCCTCCTTTCAACTCACCCCTCTCCTCCCCTTTCCTCTAAGCAGAGTTCTCCAAAGAGACTCGAAGGCTCTTTCTTCCATAACTTATTCATCTGAGCTCCGATTTGAGATCCATCAGCGGCCATGAGATCGTAGAGATGGGGTGGAACTTCCGATATTGGATCCGTTGTCTTTCCTTCGGCCTTTAGATTCCGACTTCCACCCGAGGAGGTTTTTCCGGGACCTGATAGAAGTGACGGACGCCGACAGACGTCTTCTAAGGTTGATCCGAGGGAGTGTTGCGATCCGAACCTATTGAGGTAGGGATCTTACATTCGTCTCTCTAATTCGTGCATCATGCGGGGTGGGTGTTCTCTTGTTTACGTGAAACACTTTTGAACTGGTTTAATAAAGATAATAACTGGATTATATAACAGGGATGGGAAGTTTGTGAATGAAGTTACATTTTTTATATCCTCTAATATTATGTTGCGAATGAGCTTCTGCCTACTGAAAATCATGGTCGTTGGGGGACTTTTCTTATGCAATTAAATGTTGTGCTCTCCTTATGGATTTTCATATGGATGGAAACTTTGTGGAATGTGGAAATTGGTTAATCACGTAATGTTGGCTGTTTAAAATCTGGAACCCTTGTGTGATCACCCCGGTTAAACAAAATGGAATAATGAACATGTGGGTATTTTCTTGGTTACTGGTGTGTGAAAGGGAGGGGTGAATCTCGTGTTGTTACGAATAGAACATGTAGCAGGGCTGCGGTAAATTATGTTAAAGGGGCGATGATGTGGCATCAACTTTGTTTTGTGGGTTGTTGTGGATCGGGTGGGCAACGGGGCTGCGATAAACAGTATTAAAGGGATAATGATGTACGATGCAGTTGTGATTATGGTGGTTGGTAGCAGGGCTACAAGGATGGGTTGGAATGTGAACAAACTATGGGTTGTGGATAATAAATAAAATGTGGAAGATTTAATGAATGGTGGGTCATGGTAATGGAACGAGATTAATAATCAATGGGTTGGTTGGCTGATAAGAAGGGACTTGGTTTTGCTGTTTGTGTTTTTATAACTTGATTATTGGATGGCAGGGATATGTTTTATGAAAAATCGATGTGGTTGGTTGTCGATAGTTTCCCAGTAGTTAAACAACTAAATAAACTAATTCTGCTGAAATGTGAAAACCAAAATGGGGTTGGGGTTGTTTGTCATATGCATGCTTAGTATTAGTAGTGACGAGGCACATGCTCAGTTTCTCAGTTTAGAATCCATAGGTTGGGCTACGTGTTTGGTATACATATATATATCTGTATCTTTGGTGTTTTATCGCACCCCACCCATGTTAAGCACTTAGTGCCAAACACTCCCATTACATGTGAGAGGGTGTTTTACCTTAGTTACTAGCTCCTTCCTGCTCCTTCTCCCCTAGGATGTGATGGCTTGAGGTGACCTTACACCTAAGACTCTTCGGGTAGGTTTTGATTGGGGTGGTTTTAGCCCAAGACTCTTCGCAAAGATTCTACTATTTCCCAAGAATCTTCGGGATGAGGCCCAGGTGTGTGCGGGCAGGATATGTGGTTATGAGGCCGAGGTGTGTGCGGGCGAGAGACATGGTTATGAGGCCGAGGTGTGTGCGGGCGGGATACATGGTTCTGAGGCCCAGCTATGTGCAGGTGGGATACGTGGTTGTGAGGCTCAGGTGTGTGCAAGCGGGATGTGTGGTTTGTGAGGCCCAGGTGTGTGCGGGCAGGGAGAGTGTGGCAGCGTCAGGAAGTTCACCATTAGGAAGAGTAGCTAACTACAGGGAAATGGTGTGGGGTACCCAATACTCTTGTTTCTTATATACTACTACCTGTTGTGATTGTGTTTTTGGTGAGTGTGGCTGGTGAGGTTGGGTGGATTGAACTCCTTGCTAGGTTTCTTCTGTTGTTATCACAGGACATTAGGATGTCTCCCCACTTGTGCACGAAAGTTTTAGGTTTCCCTACTGATTATACTTGTATGCTCACCCTACGTTTACATTCAGGTTTTCAGGAGGACTACCAGGGCCATGCGGGACCCTACTAGTCAGACAGTTGGAGTTGTTGCTGTTGTTGTACACTTGTTTCTTTTGGTATTTTAATTTGAGCTTTCTTGTACTTACACCTTGTTATAAAATTGTTTAAAGATACATGTGGTTGTGGTTTGGGTTTATTTCTATACACTTGTTGTTTTCCTTTTTGGTGTTTGACTCGTCGTATTCCCCGATCATAAAATAATAAAAGGGTAATGCCTCCCATATTTGTGAAAACTCATACCCTTGGTGCTAGTCGCCAAACCGGGGCCTACTGGAGGCGGGACTCAGGGGTCATTATCTCCCTTTCACCATTTCCAGCTCAAGAGGGGCATCTTTGGTGGGAGGGGGTCGTGACAGAATGGTATCTGAGGTGATGGTTGAGAGATAGGATGGAGTCTGGAGTTAGGCACAGTGAGGATTGCATGGGATGATAGGGAAATAGTTTTAGTTAATCTTGGTGCATGATATAGGCCATGGAAGACTGGCTAGGACACCAGATTTCAGGGCCCCCCGTGATCCGATGCAAGGACTCTGAGCCTACCGAACGACCATGTGAGACTACATTGATTGCCGGGTGGAGACCCTAGGGAAGGTACATGCATCATCATGATTGTGTTTTACTTGATTTGGGTGTTCTAGGAATGAAATTGAAATAAAATGATAAAATAAAACCTTGAGTTTTTCCTTACTACTTAGGCTTAGGAGATCTCTGTTTACCATACAGCTATGGCACCTGGACGTCATCCCCGGGTGGCTCAGACGGCCGAGCCCCAGTAGATTCAGGCAGTCGATCAGTTGAGGATTGACCGAGAGGAGGAAGATATCCAGTGGAAGAAGACTCTCCGTTCTTTTCAGCGACAGAACCTCAAGAAGTATGAGGGTATTACTTCGGATACAGAGATGGAGGGGTGGCTTGAGGAGATAGGGATCCCTTTTACCTTGATCTGTGCTCTGAGGGAGTACTGGGTTCCCCTAGAAGTTAGTCAGCTGAGAGGTGGGGCACGAAAGTTGTTGATGCTCTACCTCGGAGAGAGGATAAAGGCAGAGGTTCCATGGGCTGACTTTGAGAAGGAATTCCGAGAGGAATTCCTTTCTTCCATGATCAAGGTGGAGAAGCAGTAGGATTTACTCTCCCTTCAGAAGGGGAGTATGTCAGTATGAGAGTTGGGTATCAAGTTAAATGATTTCCTGTGCTTTGCACCGGACTCATTCCAGATGAGGAGTCTCGGGCGAGACATTTGGAGAAGGTGCTTCGTTCATCGCTCCAGTATGCTGTCACCCCCATCACCCTTCCGACATACTTGGCAGTACAGAAGAAGGCAAAGGTTGTAGAGAGGATTCACTTGCTTGGAGGTGCACCATGAGAGGGGATCCATCTGGGCTCATTGAAGGGGAAGGCAGTCAGCAACAGGTCTCCTGCAACGGGACCTTCCAGGTTCAGGCCAGTGGGGAGCAGGCCCTAGCAGTTCCAATTCAGATCTTCGGGTCCTCGTCCCTTTTTCACGATCCCAGGACCGAAGTGTTTTTCTTGTGGAGGTTTTTGGAACGTTCAGAGTCGGTGCCTGACCCGAGCTCAGTACGGTGGAGGTGGTAAGATTCAGCACCCACCTTAGCAGCACCAGTTGCCGGTGAGGCCCTTCCAGCAGCAGTAGGACCATGCTCCTCCGAGGGAAGACTTTGTGGGAGGAGGCCGACCTTAGGGTGCCCCTCAGGGACCTCGACCAGGGCATGGTCGGGGAGTTGGACGACATCAAAGTGGCAGAGGAGCTGGGTGTGGATAGTTGCACGCAATAGAGTTGATAGCTCCAGCAGGACCAGAGGTGGTGTGAGGTACGATTTGTTTGTTCAGGACTCTTGTTTCTTCTTTGTTCGATTCGGGAGCTTTGCACTCCTTTGTTACACCTGGTCTAGCCCATTCTTTGGGACTAGACGTAGAGAGACTTTCTGTACCACTGGTGCTGAGTACACCTGTTGGAGGCCAGACCATCGTATCTTGTGTTTGCCGGGGATGTGGGATGATGTTGGGACTACATCAATCTAGTGGGGACCTTCTTCTGTTACAGATATAGCCATATGATGTCATCCTAGGCATCAACTATTTTTTTTTCTGTTAGTGCCATTATCGACTGCTTCCGGAGAAGAGTCGTGTTCTCCGACATGGATGGGCAACACATATCTTTTGTTGGCTAGAGGAGCTATCAGGTAGGAATCAGGCATGTGAAGCCTCTTCTTTCCTTGTTAGGTGGGTTATCAGTGGTTCCAGCTGATACAGAGATGATGGATGTACAAGAGGTTGTTGGGGAGTTCCTCGATGTTTTTACTACAAAGGTTGTGACTCTACCCCCCGACAGGACGTTGAGTTCGGGATAGACTTATAGCCTAGTGCCCAACCAATTTCGATGGACCCTTATCGGATGGCACCTTCGGAGTTGTAGGAGCTGCAGATTCAGATTGATGATCTGATGGAGAAAGGTTTTGTTCAACCTAGCATATCGCCATGGGGTGCTTCAGTTTTGTTCATGAAGAAGGTAGATGGTGGACTCAGGCTATGCCTAGACTACCAAAGGTTGAACCAGGTAACGGTCAAGAACCGTTACCCCCTTCCAAGGATAGATGATCTCTTTGAACAACTGAGGGGAGCAGGTTGGTTTTCTAAGATTGATCTATGATCTGGATGTCATCAGCTGAGGGTAAAGGACAGTGACATCTTGAAGACGTCTTTCAGGTGCAGGTATGGGAGTTTGTAGTGATGCCTTTTGGAGTTACGAATGCACCGGCTATGTTCATGGGACTTATCCACTTTGTCTTCTGAGAGTTTCTGGACCGGTTCATCGTTGTGTTTATTGATGACATCTGGATCTACTCAAGATCAGAGGAGGAGCACGCTGAGCATCTCAGGGTAGTCTTAGAAGTCCTTCGACACCACCAGCTTTATGGGAAATTGTCGAAGTGTGAGATATTGACACAAGAAGTACACTTCCTTGGGAACTTAGTGTTTCAGCATGGAGTTTCAGTGGACCCATCGAAGGAGGAGGCAGATGTTTCTTGGGAATCACCCAAGAGCGTGGTAGAAGTTCATAGTTTCCTGGGGTTAGCAGTTTACTATCGGAGGTTCATTTTCGACTTTTCTCGAGTTGCTACTCCATTGATAGCTTTGACAAGGAAGAAACAGGTCTTCCTATGGAGCTAGCAATGCCATAAGGCTTTCGACTACCTGAAGGAGAAGTTGGTCAGTGCTACCGTACTCAGGTTTCTAGAGGAAGGGTTGTTTTCTGAGGTGTTTTGTGATGCTTATGGCCTTGGTCTGGGGTGCGTGCTGATTCAGAAGAAGGGATTGATCTGTTATGGGTCTAGGTAGTTACGCCCTCACGAGCGTAACTATTCCACTCATGGCCTAGAGCTTGTAGAAGTAGTGTTCGCACTGAAGTTGTGGCAACATTACCTCTTTGGGGAGCGCTTTGTAGTCTTCTCAGATCACAAGAGCCTGCGTTATATCTTCTCCCAGCGTGACCTGGACCTACGGTAGCAGATATGGGTCGAGTTTCTCTAAGACTATGACTTTGAGATCTCTTACATTGAAGGTAAGGGCAACGTTGTGGCTGATGCCCTGATCAGGAAGTCGTATAAAGAAGTGGTTCAGGAATCCACTGATGCTTGGAAGGGGATGTGAGAGTTGGATGCCTTACACTTGGATGCCAGGGTAGAAGGTGTTAGTGGATGTTTTTTTCAGATGATGGTGCAGTCCTCCTTGTTGCAGCCGGTGGAAGAGTCTCAGTGGGGGGAATCCGAGGCGAAAGTGATGCGGGATCGTGTCGATCAGGGGAACGCTCCAGAAGGATGGTCAGAGGACAACCGACATCAGATTCTTTTCCATGGAAGGTTGTTTGTCCCGGAGACAATGCGTGAGGGAGTTCTCCGTGAGTTCCATAGATCAGCCTTGGCGGTACATCCAGAAGTTTCAAAAATGTACCGAGTCCTGAGGGAATAGTTTTGGTGGCCCGGGGTGAAATGGGCAGTGCCAGAGTTTGTGGGTAAATGCCTAGTGTGTCAGCAAGTGAAGGCTGAACACCGTGTTCCCAATGGTATGTTGCATCCTTTAGATGTCCCTGAGTGAAAGTGGGATGACATCTCAATGGACTTCGTCACATGAATACCCAGAGATCAGGGTGGTTATGATGCTATCTAGGAAGTGGTGGATCGGCTGACTAAATCCGCTCACTTCTTAGCAATTAAGGAGTCGGACCCGGTGAGTACCTTAGCATAGAGGTACGTAGACTAGGTGGCACATTTTCATGGATTCCCAAAGACTATCGGCTCAGATCGGGATAATCGGTTTACCTCAAGAGTCTGGAGAGGGTTACAACATGCTTTTGGCACCCAGCTACGCCTTAGCACTGCTTTCCACCCCCAGACCGATGGGCAGACAGAGCGGACTATCTAGACGCTAGAGGACATGCTGCGAGCATGCGTTATGGATTTCGTAGGATCATGGGTATGACAATTGCCTTTATTAGAGTTTTCCTACAACAAGGGCCTCCACTATACTATTGGCATGGCTCCGTTTGAGGCTCTGTATGGGATACCATGTCGTTCACCCATTTTCTAGGCATAGGATGGTGAGACAGATGCTCTTGGGGAAGAGGTAGTGCAGAGCACCACAGTGAATGTCCATCTTGTACGTGATAGGATGAAAGCGGCTCAGGACTGCGAGAAATCTTATGCTGACCGTTGGAGGAGGCCCTTGGAGTTAGAGGTGGGAGATCATGTGTTCTTGAAGGTTTCCCCTCGACGGGGGAAGTAGATGTTTGGGAAAGGGAGCAAGCTCTCACATGGGTTCATCAGTCCTTTTGATGTGCTGAGGCGAGTCGGCGAGGTGGCATATCAGCTGGCCCTGCCACCTCAGTTGGAGAAGGTTCATGATGTCCTCCATGTCTCCCATATTCGTTGGTACTTACATGAAAACTCTCACATTATCGACTGAGGAGAGTTAGAAATGGGAGACGATGCGACCTTTGAGGAACAACCAGTCAGAATCAAGGATTGTAAAGAGAAGGTGCTCCGTGGACGAACCATTCCGTTGGTTCGTGTGTTATGGAGGAATGGCAGCCTCGAGGAGAGCACTTGGGAGCGGGAGACCCAGATGCACGATCAGTACCTGGATTTTTATTTGAAATGTGTTTTCCCTTGTTCTTCTAAGCTTTGTGTTGATGTTAAACTATGTACCTTTGATATATGGAATTCTTGGCTTATCGGTTGTGAGAAATTTTGTTTTTGTGTTCTCTGGAAGTGTGTAACATGTCCGGATGTGTGGGGAAAGGAAAAAACCTGATCATTAATCGAAAAGCATTAATGCGGATGCGATTGAACCCGTGCGGGCAAGTCATTGCCGCCTAAAGCAGATAATATCTCGACATGGGAGAAGGAATTTTTTCCCCAAACCACTTCTTCGGGCAGTGTGTTGGTTGTGTGGTGTTGGGGGTAGTGCAAGTTGGAAAATCCTAATATATGGAAGTGCAAAGGGCCAATCCTTAATCGAGACGCATTAATGCGGATGCGATTAAACCCATGCAGGAGAGTCAGTGCCACCTAAAGCGGATAATATCTCGACATAGGAGGGGGAATTCCTAACACCTATGATTAGGGTTGTTGGTTGGGTTCCTATTATAATGAGAACCCTAAGAGGTATCTTGTTCGGTTCCTCTAGGTTGGTTTTTGAATTCTCGGGGACGAGAATGTTTTAAGAGGTATCTGATGTAATGGCCCGGACCTCTCCGGCACATTCCTTTGTCAAAAAGAAGTCCACAAAGTGTTCTAGAGGGTAAAATGGACTTTTCCCACACTTTCCAGAATTTTGAAACTACACGCTGTGTAGTTTGAGTACACGTCGTGTACCCCCTTTCCAGGTATACCCCGTGTTGATGGTCGTGTCCTTGCCATGTGAAATAAATGGGTACACGCCGTATATCCAATACTACATGCCGTGTAGTCTCTCCCCACGTACGCGTTACCGTGTGTTGACCAGTCAACAGTCGTATGCCGTGTTGGAGCCGTGTGAAATAAATGGGTACATGTCGTGTATCTAATACTACACGCCATGTAGTCCCTCCCCGCATATGCATTACCGTGTGTTGACCAGTCAACGACCGTGTGCCGTGTTGGAGCCATGTGAAATAAATGGGTACACACCGTGTATGCAGAACTACCCGCCGTGTAGTCCCTCCCCGCGTATGCGTTACCCTCAAACTATGTGTTGACCAGTCAACGGCCATGGAGCCGTGTTAGAAGTCGCATGGAGACCGTGTGAAATAACTGAGTACACGCCATGTACCATAAAGTACACACCATGTACTGTTTCTTTTCTCGCCTATAAAAGGAGGGGTCCCCTCCTCCTTTTCAACTCACCCCTCTCCTCCCCTTTCCTCTCAGCAGAGTTCTCCCAAGAGACTCGAAGGCTCTTTCTTTCATAACTTCTTCGTCCGAGCTCCGATTTATGATCCATCAGGGGCCACGGGATCGTAACGATGAGGCGGAACTTCCAAGCTTGGATATGTTGTCTTTCCATCAGCCTTTCCTTTCTGACTTCCACCTGATGAGGTTTTTCCGGGACCCGATAGAAGTGACGGACGCCGACGGACGTCTTCTAAGGTTGATCCGGGGGAGCGTTGCGATCGGAACCTGTTGAGGTAGGTATCTTACCTTCGTCTCTCTAATTTGTGCATCATGCGGGGTGGGTGTTCTCTTGTTTAAGTGAAACACTTTTGAACTGGTTTAATAAAGATAATAGCTGGCTTATATAACGGGGATGTGAAGTTTGTGAATGCTATTACATTATTTATATCATGTGATATTATGTTGTGAATGAGCTTCTGCCTACTGAAAATCATGGTCGTTGGGGGCATTTGCTTTCAAAATTAAACGCTTCCCTCTCTTTTTGGATTTTCTTATGGATGGAAACTTTGTGGAATGTGGAAATTGTTTAATCACGTAATGTTGGATGATTACTATCTGGAACCCTTGTGTGATCACCCCGGTTAAACAAAATGGAATAATGAACATGTGGGTTTTGGATTGGTTACTGGTGTGTAAAAGGGAGGGGTGAATCTCAGGTTGTTACGAATAGAATAGGCCGTAGGGCTGCGGTAAATGATGTTAAAGGGGCGATGATGTGACACGAACATTGTTTTGTGGGTTGTTGTGGATCGGGTGGGCAGTGGGGCTGTGATAAATGGTATTAGAGGGATAATGATGTATAGTGTAGTTGTGGTTATGGTGGTTGGTAGCGGGTCTACAGGGATGGGTTGGAATGTGAACAAACTATGGTTTGTGGATAATAAATAAAAAGTGGAAGAGTTAATGAATGGTGGGTCATGGTAATGGAACGAGATTAATAATCAATGGGTTGGTTGGCTGATAAGAAGGGACTTGGTTGTGTTGCTTGTGTTTTCCTAACTTGATTTGTGGATGGCAGGGATATGTTTTACGAACGATCGATGTGGTTGGTTGTGGATAGTTTCCTAGTAGTTAAGGAACTAAATAAACTAATTCTGTTGAAACGTGAAAACCTAAATGGGGTTGGGGTTGTTTGTTGTATGCATGCTTCGTAGTAGCAGTGCTGAGGAACGTGCTCAGTTTCTCCATTTAGAAGCCATAGGGTGGGCTGTGTGTTTGGTATACATATATATATCTCTATCTTTAGTGTTTTATTGCACCCCACCCATGTTAAGCACTTAGTTCCGAACACTACCATTACATGGGAGAGGGTGTTTTACCTTAGTTACTAGCTCCTTCCCAGTCCTTCTCCCCTAGGATATGATGGATTGAGGTGACCTTAAAACTAAGACTCTTCGGGTAGGTTTTGATTGGGGTGGTTTTAGCCAAAGACTCTTCGGGCAGGTTCTTCTGTTTCCCAAGAATCTTCTGGATGAGGCCCAGGTGTGTGCGGGCGGGATACGTGGTTATGAGGCCCAGGTGTGTGTGGGCGGGATACATGGTTATGAGGCCCAGGTGTGTGCGGGCGGGACACATGGTTGTGAGGCCCATGTGTGTGCGGGCGGGATACGTGGTTTTGAGGCCCAGGTGTGTGCAGACGGGATGTGTGGTTTGTGAGGCCCAGGTGTGTGTGGGCGGGGAGAGTGTGGCAGCAACAGGACGTTCGCCATTAAGAATATCAGCTAACTACTGGGAAATGGTGTGGGGTACCCAATACTCTCATTTCTTATATACTACTACCTGTTGTGATTGTGTTTTTGGTGAGTGTGGCTGGTGAGGTTGGGTGGATAGAATTCCTTGATAGGTTTCTTCTTTTGTTCTCACGGGACATTAGGATGTCTCCCCACTTATGCACGAGATCTTTCGGTTTCCCTACTGAGTATACTTGTATTCTCACCCTACGTTTACTTTCAGGTTTTCAGGAGGACTACCAGGGCCGTGCGGGACCCTAATAGTTGGACAGTTTGAGTTGTTGCTGTTTCTGTACACTTGTTTCTTTTGGTATTGTACTTTGAGCTTTCTTGTACTTGTACCTTGTTATAAAATTGTTTAAACATGGATGTGGGCTTGGTTTGGGTTTATTTCTATACACTTGTTCTTTTCCTTTTTGGTGGTTGACTCGTACTATTTCACAATCATAAAATAATAATAGGTTAATGCCTCCCATATTTGTGAAACCTCATACCCTTGGTGCTAGTCACCAACCAGGGGCCTACTGGAGGTGGGACTCGGGGGTCATTATCTCCCTTTCACCATTGCCAGCTCAGGAGGGGCATCTTTGGTGGGAGGGGGTCGTGACAGTTTATCATATAACTGATGCTCTCTTAGTGTACTCAATATGATCTTAAGAAGTATGGCACTATATTGTTGAGTGTGAGAGTACATCAAGATATTGACCAAAAATACTACCACAAAGGAATCCAAGTAAGTATTGAACACTCAATTCATCAGTTCCATGAAAAATTCTAGCACATTTGTGAGATCAAACGGCATAACCAAATATTCTTATAGACCATAACTTCTCTAAAAGGATGTAAGAGGTATATCTGATGGTCTAACATGCAACTAATAATAACCAGGTCTGAGGTAAATATTTTAGAACACTCAGGATCCTCAAAGTTGATCAAAGAGATCATAAATTATCGACATCGGATATTATTTCTTGACTATCAACTAGTTCAACTTCCGATAATCCACACAATGTCTGAGGGTATTGTGCACCTTTTTTGCAAAAAAGAAAGGCAAACCCCAAGAAGAAATACGGGGTCAGATGAAACTATTTTTTGTCAACTACTTTATATGATTCTTGAGCTCCTAAAATTATAGTGTAGCCATCCTATACGGAGGAATGGACACCAATGCCTCTTTTGGCATAAGATAAGTAGAGAAACATACCTCTTACTCTGAATATAAACCTGAAAAGTTATCTATGAATACATATTTGAAATGATCTACCACTGGAAGAAAGTCCATCAATAAAGTCCCCTAGTCATGTATATATAAACTTGAAATCTAGGCTATGATTCCTCCCAACCCCTGATGCTCGGGGCTAGCTCTAATCACCTGAACATCCCTTTTTTCTTTATGAATAAAGGATCCACCCACTGGTGATGTGAAACTCACCCTATGGTGATAGCAGTCAACAATGGCCTAAAATGTGACCAACAGTCCATTCCGAGAATGACATGAAATCCTGTCATCTCTAAGACATATAGATCCCATAATAAGTGACACTCACCAACCTCAAGAGGGAACTCCTTGCACTAACATACAATAGCCTTCCTAATCCTAAACAGAGTGTCTAGAATCATTACATAATCAGAAGTAATGATACAGAGCCTAAGGATCTCCACAACATCAATAGATATAAAACTATGGAAAGAACCTGTATAAAAAAGATGAAAATCTAAAACTGAGGCAACTAGAATTGTACCTCTAACCATAGAGGGTTCATGATCCTGCTCATGCCGGGTCTACTCCGTCGCAAAATTCTGACCTGTATAGTGGCCCTACAACCCTTCCTAGCTACCCTGAGCTGATCCACACTGTTGTCACTGAGAACCTTTCATTAGGCTACCATAACCATGACCACCTTCTTAGCCAGAATGGCCGAAAGAACCCTAGTTCCCTGACTGATGAGGAACTGGTTTCCCCACTTCTGTTCGTGGAGTCATAATATATCCCCTCTCACTAGATAATAGTGATAACATCGTTCAAAAATGCAGATAATGAACCATATTGCGACAAGTTCTTCACTCAACTAGGTCTCTCGGGCACTACGGTCTCGTGTTCCCACTCTTTTTTTCCATGGTAGCACCTCACCTACCTACATGAAGATACATCCCTTCTACAAGAACCACCACAAAAATTCTCCATGAGGATCTTCATGATATTAGTTGAAGGAGTACCTTCCCTGGATGCTAAACCCCCTAACTCATAGCTCCAAACTCACTCATGTTGTGCTCAGTAATCAGCGCCTAGTTTACTATAATAGTCACCAAAGTCAACATGAAAATATTCACCTATGATCAAATATCATACCTAAGACCATACTCAAATCTTCTTTCCAGTTATAACTCATCACACCAAAGAACAAGTGAAAAACAATATATCTCTATAAAGTGAGAAGAGTAATCCATCACTGAAAGAGTGCTCTACTCCAAATGCATGAACTCCTGGACTCAGTCGACCCTTAATGTATTGGGGTAGAAGTAATCATAGAATGTCCTATGAAACTATTCCAACATCATATCCTGATGACATCCTTCTTGTGAGATTAAATCCCACAATCTATTGGTTTAATTACGTATATTTTAAGTCACAATCTTCAGCCTCCTCTTAGGAGGCTTGTCTAGATGCTCCAAGATAGTGAGCATAGCCTCCAACCGGAATCTATAGTCTATGGTCCTCTATACCATAAAACATTGGTGGAATGATACTGCTAGAACACCTGTGTCAACTATTCCATAGTTGGGGAAGGATATGGTGCTTCCTAAAAGGTCTGAATCATCCTCATAATTCCTTCATGGAATTGTGCATCTTCACCCGCATCCGGTATAAAATCTAGTGCCAAGAAGGTAACGAATGGAGGATCTACTGGTACTCCATGATCTACCATTTCTGGTGTCTGATCATCGCCTTGTACCAGGCATAAAATAGGAGGACGTCTTGGTGGCATTACTCTGCAAGGTCAAGCACACACCTCAGTACAAGATTAACGGAACTGCAACTCAAAAGTTCAAGAATGAAATAGGTGAATGAAAACATTCATGTTTTTCAATAGTGGGTTACACGACATGTAGAACCACAACACAATGTGTTCTATTAAGAATTAACATGGGTGTGTACCTCTGCTGACTAGGTCATGTAACATCCCATACACACAGTGTGTTCCTCTTGGGACACAACATGTACATTAATATTCCCTTCTACCTAGGTACTTAAAAATGAATATAACTACATGGTCCTTCGGGTGTAACACCACATGGCGTGTTCACCCCAGACAAGACATGTACAAAAAAAGTACCATCCACCCGTGTCATTAGTCACAAGGCTATATACATGGTCAATTACAGCACGGTGTGTACTCCTAGTACATGGTGTGTTCTTTCAAAGTATTACCAACCTAGTGTATCTAATCGCATAGTTAGTCACACAAACAAAAACTACACAACGTGTACATACGGTACATGGAGTGTACTTAATAAAATTCATTCCTTCCAAAACAGAAGAAAACATGGCATGTGTTCATAACATCACATGCTATGTTTTATGGGTTTTCTGGATAGTACGATTTTGAAACTTCTCCAAAACCCCCAAAATTATAAAATTTGGCCAATAAGTATTCTAAATTCTGATATGTGAGATCCCATACTACCCATGAACCAAATATTTTCATCCAAATTCATATAATATCTTAAAACGATTCAATTAAAGTTCAATAATGATCCACCAAATTCTGATCCAAGAGGGCCCATAACACCTTAGGGACCAATTCATGGAGTCCATCCAAATGAAACATTACATATACCAATTCCCTATCAAAATATTAGGTATTTCTATCATCAAATATATCACAATAGCAAGCATATCTAGCACAACATTAATCAAAATAGCATGCAATCATTAATGCCCTCTAAATTACATGGAAAGAATGCATGACATGTGATTTATAACAAGTTCCTATATGATGCATGAGATGGAATACCCTCATATCATCAGGTTTCAAAAAAATATAATGACAATGATATCAATGCTAATAGCCAAAAACAAGTGTGTCACCCAATGATGAAATCGAATCAACTTTAATAGTTCAAAAACCAAAATATACAATTCAATTAGAGGTAATTTGTACTTTCCCCTATACACAAGGTAGCTACTCCTGAGCATAGATATTTACCAAAATCTAATTACATCCTAACCCTTTATAATGTCTCCAAATAGTATGACAAACCAGAAAATAAAAATCATTTGATACCACTTTGTAACGTCCCAAATTCAGGTGCCGCACAAAGGTGCCCTTGACCAGTTTTTTCACATTACCTCAAGCTCTATTCCCTAAATGCCCGAGGCTTCCGACTTGTAGTGGGGGCCAATTTGTGAAATTGGGTAAACTATTCACTCATTAATAGAGTATACACAGTAGAAAACAAATAGTAAACAATAGCAGATGCTATAATACCATACTGTATTATGAAATGGAAGACTAAAAGTAAAATCTACAGAAGAAATATCATATATATAATGAGTAATGTCATATGTGTCTAAAAAAGCATCCAAAAAAGGTCACAAATATGGAAATACAATACAATACAATACAAATCCAAATCATGTAAACTCCAATAGCATCGCAAGCCTGAGCTTGGTCCCATGATCTCTAGATCCAATCGCAATAAAGTACCTGATAAAGAAGTGTTCTTTCCCTTATATATACATGCAATCATATAATCTGTTTGGGTCCAAAAGCATGACCCAGATAGGGTGTGAGATGAATCCCAGTAGGCAACCACCAAATGATCTATGCCTGATTATCATTGAATATATATATATAGCAGGTAATATGCATGAATAAATTAATAAAATAGGAAGTACTTAAGGGTAACCAATCCTAAAATTTTCAATTACATTCATTTAAAATTTATTATTCATTCCTTGAATCATGTAACCCTGGGATATAGCCTAATCTTTATATCCCCTGTGCAAAGAAACAAAATAGAAATCTCAGAAGACCATCTATGGAATCTAGTAAGACCAAATTCAAGCTTGTTTTTTGGCTTGGTAGATGCGTCACAATCATTCCATTATTTATAAATGACCCTCTAGGAAATACCTCATAGTCTAACCCCTTTGCTCCAACATAACATCAATTCATTAAATAACTACCCTATGGGAATGCTCTCACGGTCTAACCCCTTAGGTCAATCATCTACACCAAGGCTATTGCGGTCCTGTGTAAATAATCTAGAAGCCCCTCAGTCTTCCTGGTCCAACATTATCATGGTCTATTGGAAAAATATAGCTCACATATAATATAAAAGAAAAAAACTAGAAGACCCCTCAGTCTTCATCGTTTAAGGATCTCATGGTCTACCAAAAACAATTAGTGTGCATATCATATCAATGAAGCTCAAGTAATATGAAACTACTACATGGCTAACATGCAGAATGCATATCACTAGAATTTCATATAATCAATCAACTTCATCATAATCAAATAGGGCCTGAAAAAAGGTATGCCTCAAAGGAATCCTTAACCAAATGGCCATAAATAATCAAACAAGGAAAATTCACCCATGGGGTGTCCCTTAGACAAGGTATATAACCTCACAGATAAGCAACAACCCTTTATCAATCAATTAAACCATAACATGTATTAGTTGGGTTAAATTCAAAATCAAGAAAACCCCAAAACATGGGAATGCGATGCCTTTAGCATATATAATCCAAGGACAAACAACAAAAGGCACAAACCACATACCTCAATGTCGTACAATTGATATACTTGAATGTAGTCCCTTATATTGGCCTGGATTAGTGTAGATCTACAAAAAGGTGAAAAAATACCAACCTTAAATAACTCACAAGGGTGGATAAATCAGGGTGAAGGTCTTGATAGGGTGTGAGAGCTCACCGTTGGGATTCCAACGCACCCGATAGTGTCTCAATCAGAGCCTGGATGGAGAATCTGGAGATCAAACCTCATCCATTGTTCTGGAGTGCTCCTATATGAAACATAGGAAGAAGAAGGTGTTTCTAGACATAAGACAAAACCTTGTTCTGATATATCAAATAAAAAGAAAAGTACATGATGTGTTCATTAACACTACACGCAATGTAGTTTCCTCAACTAGATCCTGACATAAGTGCGTCTGACAGGTCACCACATGGCCATGCACTCAGTTGTTACATAGTCAAAACATGACTATACGTGCAAGCTAGGTTCACAATGTTTACTCAGAAGTACATGATGTGTATGTAAAAAAACCTCTTTTTCTCCCTTTTTCTGCAAAACAACCTGAAAAACAAGACCCATACCTTAAAAGAAGATCTAGGTTCTTACTTGTACCCCCAGAAGATGGGTTTCAGGATCCAAAAAATCCATGAACACCCTTGAAACACCCGTGATAAAATTGGATACTCACCTTAGGTCATATCTAAGAATTTAAACTAAAAAAATGGATCTATACCTCATATGAAAATCTAGGTGCTTAGAATCAACATCTTGAACACAAATTCGTCTCTCCTTAGACCTAGTAGAAATAGATAAAACGAGGTAAGTATGATGTGTCTATGTCATCTCAGGATTATCAGGACCATCATGATTAGAACCATCATCACTACCATCTATATAATCATTACTCCCTTATATTTATCATCTCCATCACCTCTATCACTTCCATTTTCATCTATTTCATAATTACTTTATTCATTTCCATTTTCATAACCACCACTTCAATTATTAGAGACATCCAGAACATCCTTAGGAGACATAGATAAAAAACTCTTAAATTGTTCTTCTCATGATTCTTTTTTCCTCCTCCTCCTCATCTTTTTCACTCAAAATACTTTATCTAGTATGTAGATATCTTGGAGGACTAGTTATACCAAAAGATACCATTGGACTCTTTGGTATGTCAGTATCACTACCCCCCTCAAATTATAACTCCCCCTCATCACTGGGTGCAACAACCTCATAATATTCTTCTTTCTCTTCATCCAAGTACTCTATATCCTTATCTAGCTCCATCCCAAGATCAACAATGTTCTTTGGTCTGATGGGGCGATCCTAAGGATTAAAATTCTTATAAATATTATCAACGTCATCAACCCATTTCTTCAAATAGGGGCTCCAAATTACCATTATTATTTTATATATGACTTTGTTCAATAAAAGTCCACCACACGTTACTTGGGATTCCAAATCTTCATCAACTAATCCTCTGTCCTCAATCATGGCTAAAATAAACTTGGGATATATAAGAGATTTATACCTACATGATTTCTTGCACATCCCCATCATATACACCATTTGATATCTTCATATATTGATTATTTATCATCTTTTAATGATGTATATAAGATATAAAACTTAATATCTCATCATGATGAAGTCTCTTTTTCTAGGAAATATCATGTCTTGTATAAATTTAAAGAGAAATTTTCACTCACCATCTAACTTAGTTGTAGTTGGTCTCCCTGGAGTTCCATATCATGTTAGTTTTGTTATGGTATTATCATACCAAAAAGAATCATTATCACAAGAAATAGACCCTTGATATTCATTTGAAACTCATTCATGAGGTACCTTAATGAATTTGTCCCATTGTATTTAAGAGAAAACTACCTCCTTCCCATTTATCATGATTCAAATTTGTTCTTTATTTTCCCAAAAAATAAACACAACATATAGATAAAATTGGTGAAACAACTTTGGATAAAACAATATATCATTACTTGATAACCATTCTATCCATCCCTGGTCATAGATCTACTGAAGAACCAATGATTTTATAAACAAAAACTAGCTGGAATTTACTTCTTTCTTAGGAACTACTGTACGATTCATGAGTTGTGGGTTCCATGGATCGACATTGAGTCTGCTCAAATATAATCTAGCCTCTTTTGAAGTTAGAGACTCATAAAGAGATGGATTAATAGGATTATTAACTCAATCCATTACAATGGAGTGAATGTCTAATCGAGTATGAGATAAGTTGAAAGGTTGGGAGAGAAAAGGTTGTGGAGAAGCTCGAAGGGAAAATGGCGTGAGGGAGAGAGTGCATTGAAATTAATCTAAGTCCCAGTTTATATCATTTATGGTTTTGAAAAATAGAAAACCAAATAAAACATTTAAATTAAAAAGAAATAAAATAATTAAACAAAAAAGAAAATTAGAAATGACATCTTAATTACTACTGTGGGTAAATTATAATGGTGGGTAATTTCCAATGGTGGGTAATTTTTCGGGGTGGGTAATTTCCAATGGTGGGTAATTTCCAATAGTAGGGAATTTCCTATGGTGGATAACCTGAATTCATTATTCTTAATTCATGTATTATGTAGTTAAATATATTTCAATTCTATGGCTTAATAAAAATATCAGCAATATGCTGTTCAGTTCCATTGAATCCATGAGTTATATCACCCTTTTGAAAATGATATCTCAATAATTTATGTCTTACATCAATGTCCTTTTTTCTAGAGTGATAAAAAAATATTCATAGATATATTTATCTCACATGTCTTGTCCGAATTTATAGGGACAAGTGTAAATTGATATTCATAGACTAGTAGAGTGTTTTTCATCCACAAAATTTGAGCACCGCAAATACATGAAGTTATGTATTCAACTTCAACTGTTGACAGTGAATTTTTTTTTGTTTCTTACTACACCAACATACTAGCGACTTTTACAAAAGATGACATGTTATATAGGTTCTTTTTCTATCTAAATTTTAACCACCAAAATTAGTATATGAATAACTCACTAAGTCAAATGATAGTCCTATAGGATAGAACTATCCAAAATTAGTTGTAGGTATTTGAAAATACTTTTAATAATAAGTAAGTGTAACTATTTTGGTTTTTCATGAAAACAAACACACAAACTGAAACTAAATATAATATCTTGTCAACTATAAATTAATTAGAGAAGATTTCCAATTATACATTTGTAACTGGTTTGATCCACTAGCTTCTTAGTTTCATCAAGATCCAACTTATAGATGGTGCTAATGGGAATTTCAATAATTTTAGTGATATCCAAATCAAAACATTTTAGAAGGTATTTGGTGTACTTACATCGATTTAAGATAATTACTTCTTTATTCCGATAAATCTAAAAACCAAGATAGAATTTTAGTTCACCCATTAAAATCATTTCAAATTCATTTTTCATCATTTTTGAAAATTTAGTACGCAAATAATTTTTATATGATATTTGGTGTACTAATTTGATTTAATAAAATTACTTCTTTTTTTAAAAAAATCTAAAAACCAATAAAGTATTCTAGTATACCCATTAAACTCATTTCAGATTATTTTATCCTGTTTTTAAAAAATTAGTACACAAATAATTTTTAGAAGATCCAAAAATAATATCATCTATATAGATTTGAACAACTAAAACATATTTTGAAATTATTTTTCTAAAAAGGATAGGATAACTTATACCTTTTGAAAAACATTATAAATAAGAAAAGAGTTTATCCTATAACACCAATTTCAAGGAAGCTGTTTTAATTCATATAAATCTATTGTTAATTTAAAGACATGATTTAGAAAACGAGGGTTTTGGAAACTGTGGTGGGGGGTCAAAAACATCCATAACTATATAACCATTCAATAATGTACATTTGGCATCAATTCGATATAGTTTTAGATTAAAATGTGCTATATAGGATAGAAGTATTCTAATGGATTCAATTATAGCTATAAGTGAAATGGTTTCCTCATAGTGTATATCCTCTTCCTAACTATACCCTTGTGCATCCAACTAAGGTTTATTTACTACAATTGTGTTAGATTCCTTCTCCATGTATATAAATACTCATTTAGTTCCAATATTGAATTTTTATTTAGGTATATCTAATAGTTCTCAAAATTTATTTCTTTCAAATTTATTTCTTATTGTATAGTCATTACTTAGAATTCATCATTAATTGAAACTGTGATGTTCTTAGGTTCAAGCCTTGACTAGAATTCGTGATGTTTAACCTAATTTCAAAGAGAATATTTAATATGTGTACCTCTATCTAGGTCTCCATATAAAACATCTAGAGTGTGGCATCTGTGAGTCCTAATAGCTCTTTGAAAATAAGGGTTGGTAAAATCATGTTCATCTTCTAGTTCAGGTTCGGGTTGTGAAAGTTCCTCATAACTGGATGATTTTTTACATATTTCATAGAAGTGACAGAATATTTGGAATTTATGTTCAATGTAGAAAAATCAACCTCAAGGTTTTCTAAAGTATTTTTAGGCTGATGTGGATCAATATCATAAAACTTGACATGAATATACTCTTTCAATATCTTGGATTTTTGTTAAACACACTATATTATTTACAAGATGTTGAATAACCAAGGAATATTACGAAATCACTCTTATAACAAAACTTTTTCAGATTATCCTTAGTGTTAATAATAAAAATTCTGAAACCAAAAAATCTAAAGTAATTAAACATAGGCCTTCTATTATTACATCATTCTTAAGGGGGTTTCTTTAAAATGGGTCTAATAAAAAATATATTAATTATATATTAGGCTATATTCTAAGCCTATGACAAAAAAATAAATAGTAAGGTCATATTCATTAAGCATGGTCCAAGAAATTTCTTGAAGTGTTCTATTTCATCATTCTACAAAACCATTCTCTTCGGGGGTACTAAGAGCAGAAAAGTCGTGATTATAGCCATTTTGTGAGAAAAAAGATTCAAATCCTTAATTTTAAAACTCACGACCATGATCACTTCTTATACTTTTAACCCTAAGTCCACTAACATTTTCTATAGATTTAGAATACTTGGTAAAGTAAGAGAAGGATTCACTTTTGTGAGATAAAAAGTACATCCAAGTATACCTAGAAAAGTAATATACAAGGACATAGTCATAGTGATTCCCAATAAAATAAAAACTCTAGACGGTAAAAAAATAAAATTGAACAAACTCTAGGGGTTGATAATTTGAATATTATTTCATTGATTTGAAATATATTTTATGTTGTTTCCATTTTTGACATGGGTAATAGTCTTTGTCATTTGGGAATTAGAGTTTTGGTAGATCTTTGACTAACCCTTTCCTAGTTAGGTTTATATGTGAGTAAATATTGTAGTGACCTAGTCTCCTATGATAAATCCAAGATTCTTTATGAAAGGAACCTCTACAAGAAACATTTCGAGACAATAATGAATCTAAATTTAAAATATAAAATGTTAATTTCTCAAAAAAGTAAATACTAAATCATTTTTTAGAATAAATTTTTTTTCAAGAATTGTATTAAAATTGTACATAAAAATCATCATCACATATTGGTGAGATTCTAAGTAGATTTTATTTTAAACCATTAAAAAAATATTACTTTAGAAATAAAAAATAAGTTAGAATTATAAATATTTTCAAATACAATGTTTTTCCCTTTAGCATTGTAACCAAACGTTACATGTCCACCATCAAAATTTATCAAATATTTGAAGCTTGAGTATTCTAAATCCACGTGTATAGAATAACCATTGTCTAGATACCATAGAATTTCCCTGGATCTTCTAAAGAAGGTTCCCTACAAAACATGTTTTACATGAAAAATGATTTTGGTACCCAAATCTTCTTCTGTCTAGAAATGTCAGTAATTAAGGTTTTGGGAACCCATAATTTATTAATTGGTTTTCTATAATAATATTGTAAACTTATGGAAATAAAAACATCTTTTGGTCTAATTGAATAAAAACTAGTTGTAGTATTTCTAGAGTTGGAATTATCAATAAAACTGGTCTTGATAATTATCCAATGATTAAGTTGATAACCTAAGCTAGTAATATACTTAGGTGATATTTTTTCCCTTTTATTTGAGTGAGAGTATTTATCCCATTAGTAAATATTTCTTAATAATTTTTTAGTTTTTCATTATATAATTTCATATAAGTATTTCCCATAAATAGTTTAACATTATTCTCTTTTTTATAACAAGATCAAATTTTAGATTAGCAGTTAAAACTTGTTGTCTCTTTAAAATTTTATACTTATATTTAATCTTGTTGAAAGTATCTTTCAGAAAGTTACAATATTTAAAAATCATACCAATTTAAATATTCTAATCATTATTTTCTTCTCTAAAATTATTAAAAATATTTATAGAATAATTAGGAAAAACATTTGATACCTCAGATGTATTTTTCATGAAACACATGTTTTCTTTATCATGTTTTTCTTAATGGGTTGAGTCTGAGCCACTAGAGCTATCTTCAAAATCTCTAAAAGTTACATTCATCACTATCTTGTATTTCCTATACTTTTCAACATATTTATTTTTATATTTCAACTTAGGACAATCAACTTTGACATGCCCTTTCCTCTTACATTCATAGTATATGATCTCATTTGAAGTGTCATATTTCTTACAATATTTATTTCAATTCACTATATTTTCATATTTTACTTTGTATCTTGATTTAATAAAAATTTTATTCTTATCATAAAACCTTTTAAACCTTCTAACCAGGTGGGAAAACTCTTCATCATTATCAGTTAGTTATTCCTCATCAATTGAACTTTCAGCTTGAACATTCTCTTCTGTTTTTAAGCAGTATACTTGAATTCCATAGACTTACTCTTAGGTTAATCAACATCTTATTTATTAACCTTAATTTCTTCCTATTACATCATTTAAATTACAATCAACTCCTTAATAGGTAGTTTTCTAATATCACAAGACTCTTTAATTGAGACCGAGGTTCCTATCCATCTTTTTAGAAGCCACATCAATAGTTTCATGATTTGGTCTTTTCCAGAAACCAAATTCCCCAAAGAATGGATTGTGTTCTCAATTTCATTGAACCTGAGATACATGTCAGAAATAATCTCATTAGGTTTCATCTTAAATGTATCGTATTTAATTTTATAATTATTTAAAAAAATTTATCTAACCTTATATGTTCTTTCATGATAAGTAGCTAACACATCCCAAATTTCATTTGCAGTTTTACATGCAGATATTCTATTACAATCTTCAACACCCAAAACACAATATAAGTAATTTATTTCTTTATAAATATTTTTTAAGAACTTTTTTTAGCATCATCCCATGTGATCATTGAAATCATAGGTAATTTATATTTATCTTCAATAGAAGACCATATTATAAAACCCATGCTTTCAATATGAATTTTCATATTGATTTTTCATTGATCATAGTTTGTTCCATTAAATTAGGGAGGTATATTGGTAGTAGAAGTTTATTGCCTTTATTCCATTTAAATAACTAAATTTAGAGTCAATAGAAATGTAAGATCTTTAAAACACAACTAAAATATCAATAGAAATTTTTTTGAAAAACCCCTCATACCAAATGTTGGTCATAGTGAGTAATTCAAGAGAGAGGTGAATTGAGTGCGCAATAAAAAATTCTGTTAAAAACTAGTTTAAATAAAATCACCCAATATAGAATAAATATACTCAGTTAATCAGAATATTAGTTTAATATAATTTTGATATTTTAAAATATTTCTAAAATCTTGATTAGTGTTTAGTTAAAAAAAATAAAAATTACATTAACTTTGGAAATCAATTTACTCAATAAAATACTTATATAAACATTGGTTAATATTAACTATCAATGTAGGTTTTATTTTAATTTTTAAAAAATATATTTTAAATCATTGTAGTAAATTAAACAAAAAAACATAAGATGGTCTGATCATTTCTATATAGATTATATAAATATGATCTGATCCACAAACTAGATCGCGTATATAGACAATATCTTACAAGATGTCCATGACATAAAGAGTCCACTTCCAAAATAACCATGGGAATACAAACTAAATAGGACACACATAAACCTATTCCCTAAACATGTGGATAAATAGATGAAAAAAATTATTTAATAGAATATTAAATATACTCCAATTATATCATAGGAGAGAGTGTGTGTTGATAAACAAGACAAAAAATACACTGCACAAAATTAAATGAAAAAAACCCAGATAGATAAAGCTATAAGATAAAGAAAATATATTGTTTCTCAGCCTTCTATACTCCAGATACATGATTCTCCTCAGATGTGTCTTAGAGAGGATCTTGATTCATTTCTCTAAAAGTAGAAATAAAACAGAGCATCACAAATCTCTCTTTGTTGGTAATGTAGGAAAAGATCTAGACGTCCAATGTATTCCACTTTTCCATAGTTGAAATGTGGGTTAGTATGTATCATGTAATCTCTCATGGAAGTATTTAGTAGGTAGAACAATTGATTATATATTTTTCTCACTACCAGACTGTACACACAAGGAATACTTCATTGAATATAAATAACTACATGATGGAGACACCTTCTACATCCTCATACCAAGATCTAACATATACTTTAATATTTCCCTTCAATAGTTAATAATAAAGTTATAAAATAAATATTTTCATTAATTTCATTAATATATCCACTTAGTTGATTTAAATCAAATACCCCAAAATAGTGAAGGTGGAATATACTAATAGTGACTCATGTATAGAGGTGACTCATTACAATGGTTAGTCAAGATGACAGTAGTTTGTCTAGTGGTAGGTCATACCTAGTGGTAGCTTATGTTCATAAGTGACTCATTTTTAGTAGTAGGTTATCCCTAGTGGTGAATCAACTCTGGTGGTAGTTCATCTAATGGTAGGTCATCCCTAACAATGACTCTTTTCTTACAGTGACTCAGCTCTAGTGGTTGGTAATGTCTGGTGGAAACTCTTTTCTGACAATGACTCTTTTGTAATGATGATTCTTTTCTAGTAGTGAGTTATTCCTAAGAGAGACTCATTCCTAGTGGTAGGTAAAGTATGTTGGTAGGTCTTTTCAACACTTATACAATAGTTCTTCATACTAACTTATAACATAAAATGCTATCATAAAATAGTAAAACCATTAGAAACATAATTTATATGATTTGTGCTGAATATAAAAAGGAGGTTCCAACATGATTATTGAACACTCTTTATTTTAATGTTTGAAGGAATTTGACCCCTCTATTTAGTATCAAAATCCCTTCATTGTGGTATCCTATTACATACAAGACCCCATCTACATTGGAACCATTAGAAAATGATTTCAATGTACCAATGACAGGGTCATCCTCATTTGAATTGACATCTGAACCTTAAGTGGTTTTGTTTGATAATATAATAATTTACCACTTTTGGTTTACTAGATCTGGAACACAAAATACTTGTATTACTTATGATTTCATTATAAACGTTTTTTCTTCATACCCTTACTAAAATCCACTTTCATGAATCCCAATTCATCTATTTTCACTACACTCTTGTTATAAACCCACTTAAATTAAAAAATTGTCACTTGTAATTTTGTATAATCCAACTCCAATTTTATTTTAGGATGTCAAGGTTTGAAAAATTCACAGAAATTGGATTTTTATCCTTAGTACAAGATACACAAATTTCTTCATCCAAAAATGTAACTCCATTATTTCACATGGTACAACGTTCACCACATTCATTTGTATATAATGTATATCTATTTACTATATAACCATTATAATATAATATATTCATATTTGGTCATCTATCAAGTCATCAAGGTAATTCTAAAAATGATTCTATATTTTCAATTTACTTCATACAAATATGGACTTCAAACGATCCTATAAATTATTGATTATGCATATTTGATATACATTTTTCAGCGCATGATGGATTCAAATGCCTAAGAATTACTTGATGGGTTTTTTCATATGGTGCAAACTCTAAAATGTTATAAAAATGCAATGGTCGGACAGATCCCGCTCTGAAATAGTAATTTTTACAACATCTATTCTATAAATTCCTTCACCCAGAATTCAACCAATTTAGAAATATTTCATTAGACTAATTATTCCTACATCAAACTTGTTTTTAGTATATAAATCAATGACTTCCTCAGAAACATATCAATACACAATACAACCTTATGTCTGGATTTGATTTTTGAAATTCCCTTTCAAAATCATTATATACATTTCAATGGGGGAATACCCATTTATAATTTACAAGACCACATAGTCAAATATCTCTTACCAAGTGAACCATTTAGTGAACTATAATATCAAATAATATTAATGGGAAGGACATATCTCCACCAAATGTAAATTTATATTAATCCATTTTAAGGGTAAATGGGAAACCATAGTTCACATAAAAGATACCACTACATGATGAATGAGCTCAAAAAATGATAAAAAAAAGATCAAGATTACTTGAATTAGGCTCTCTATGTAATTCCCATTGTAGGGAACTAACCTGGATATTTGGATCCTCGCTGATAAGCTCTTCAAGGTGAGTAATCATCATGTCCATTGTTTGAATAAATTCCTCTTAGTTGCTTTTGCTCTGGTTGAAGCCCCGAGCCAGGATTTGTTCTTGTTTATCTATCCACACTTCTTGCTCCTTGTTGGTATCAACTTGAAACCTAATTTCATAAATTCTTTTAAGCTCCTCTTTTGAGATGTTGGGCTGGAAAACTTTTTCTATCATTTCTTCCTTGTATTGTAGGATATTTTTAAGCACTTTTCATCCTCTTCTTCCATATCTCTTGTTTTCCTTTTTGATTCTTCAATTTACCCATTATTTAGGGATTTTCTTTCCTTATTTCTACCATTCGTGCCCGACCTAGTCTCTATAGGTTTTGTAAAGTGGGAATAATATTTTTTTCCCTTTGGGTTTTTCCCTTCGACTATAATACATTTCCCAGAGCCTCGATTTCCTTTTTTACCTTTCTTCCTTATAGGGCTGTGAGGACCTTTCCCTTGAATTCAATCCAGACTATCCACTGAGAGTTGTCTATAAGAGTCATCACTTGAAGTATCCTCCTATTAATTCAATGATGGTTCTTGTAAATTTTTCTATTTATATAACATTTTTGAATGTAACTTTGAAAAATAAATATATCTTGGTTAATATATGAAAGAAATTCTTGGAAAAAATTCAATGTAAAGATTTAGGTATTAGATCTTGAATCAAAACATGAATGTAAAGTGATTTCAGACCCTTTAAATTTAAATTATTCACTTACAAGATATTCTTGATATTTGATGAATACCCCTATATAAACTTTACATCATTGAATAATTTGAAAAATTGATATCTCTCTTTCCTAGAAATAGTGTAAGCAGCTGGAGGAAGAAAATATCATTTTTACTCTTCATTGGTGCCAAATCTTTCTGTATTCCCATGTCAATCATGTAAAAACTAGAATTAATTTCATCCTTTGTTTTTCTAGGTTAAATTAGTAACATTCCAATGAAACTATAACATAATATTTTTTTCATCATGCATAACATTTTGAAAATGACCTATATAAAAACAGTTCTTGTATAGTAATTCAAAAAAATTGATCTCCTTTTCCAAACGATTTTTAAGGTTTTTTTAAAAAGGTTTACCAAAATTAGTGTGTATATATTTTACTTTATCCAATAATTTATCACCTATTCGTGGATATGTTGGTGTGTGTTCTTCTAAACTCCCATTGAATGATGTTTTCTATGATTGGTACTTGTTTCACATTTGTATAAATATACGATGTCCTAGAAACATAGTATTCGATGAATGTTTCAACCTAATTTACCTTATTATTTATTAATATATGGGGCACCCTTGAGTTCCTTTAATACTATATCCTAAAAAATTTCCATAAGAAGAAAAGTCATTTATCTTCCCATGCATCGTGGCTCTCAACATGGAATCCTAATTTTTATAATAATCATATAACATAACACCTGAATACAATAATAATTTCAAATCTTTGATCAATGGATATAAATAAAAATTAATATCATTACCTAGTTTTTTTAGTCTGAATATCAGAAGAGATAACATAATATATTTTTGTTCAATGCATAACCATGGTGGAAAGTCATAATCTACCGACATAACTGGCTATATATTGTGAGTGATGATTTGAAAACCAAAATGATTCACACTATTTGTAGACAGCACACAAAGAAGGTTTCTTGGGTAATTTCTAAATTTAGGATACTTATGATCAATTATCATCCACTAAGGAGTCTACTCTATGATGATGTTTCCCATCTTTATTTCAGATATCTATATTCCACATTAATTTTAATGTAGTATCATCACATCCATATAGAAACCATAACCTTGGAATGATTGGAATGTACCATAAAACTTTCATAGGACCCTATTCATATTTCTTATGTCTAGAAGCACCTCACTGTGAGAAAATTTTAAGATATTTTTAGTCCTTGAGATACAATATAAAATCATTTGGATAGGAATGTATTTTTTTTGGGATCATACTCATTGAATGTAAGTCTCTTTTAACATCATATGTTCTGAATGGAAGCTCATTATCTTCTAGGATAATATTATTTGAGGGTGAAATTTGTTAAGTAAAACTAGCATCACTATATCTATTGATAGATTTTAAATTATATAGATTTAGTATGACTGAAAATTTTATATATTTGTCACAAAAAATATAAAATGGAGTCTTTTAACAACTCTTTAACTTCTATTTTTTTGGGAAAATAATGGAGTTCATCTTCAACTATGATTTTTATTTCATAAATAAAATCTTCATCATTATTCACACCTGTAATCACATCCTCGGTATGGTCATCATCATTTTCCTAACTTTTAATTATATCATATGATCCTTAAAATGTAGTCTTATCTCAGTCAATAGATACATTCATTTTTTCACAATGTTTAGTCCAATATTTATAACTTTGATCAATTTTATGATAGATAAAGTTATCTTCCAACTCATATAGACTAATTATTCTTGAATAAAAATAGTGTAAACATAGAAAAATGATTTGAAAAGGTCCATATACATGATATTTTACAAAATTGATGAACTATTTCACCCCATAATCATACTCCTTTTTTATACAATTTTCTTCCATCCATTTTGGATTCAGTAATATTAATATTTAACAAAATAAATAAATACAAAGAAATTATAAGAAAGAACCACATAAAAGATAATTCTTAAATAATCATTTAAACTAAATGAATTCATTATTCTAAAATAATAAGAGTTTAATGATGGATAATCATATTGATTTGTAGTGGTGGAAATCATTGATGGAAAGGGATGTGTGATATCTTTTAAGTTACAAATAATCTAATTAAATTTCCAACTATCTCAAAACATAAATATCTCATGTATGACTAATTAGATGATATGTCATATGATTAAATAGAGATACAATATCAAAAAAAAAATGAGAAATTAAAATCAATAAGATAGAGGAGTTGGTGTTTATTGATTTTTTCACTTGGTATGTGGTAGGACAGGTGGTGTTTCAGTGATAAGATGCTTAAGAGCCGATTTTAATCTTTTTTTAGTTGATGAAAGCATTGATAGAGACTAACCATATAGTCTTGAGAACACAATGTTTGAATAAAATCATGAATTCAAATCAAATGAACTATAAGACTCGAGCCAGGGTTCCCAAGTTCCATTTTCATTTCAGACAACTCATATTTTACCAAAGTGGCCTTTAAACAACCCAGGAAATTAAATTCAATTCATAAAACACCACATCACACATTTTAAAAAATTAAATTTATCAAATAAAAGTAAAAAAAATTAAACAACCTAGGAGGAATAAAAACCATAACTTTCATCATAACAAGGATTTTAAAAGTTAAATCACATTTTATAAATCATGGCATGAAAGTAAAACATGCCATCTAGGGAATTTTAATTAAAAAGGACCACCAAATTTAAAAAATACCATTCGGAGAATCTTGTTTTTAAAACTAAATTTAAAAAATAAGTTCAATATATGGAATAATGTATCTATATTTATATATATATGTACTCTTCATTTAATTCCTCAATTAACAAGCTATGCAAAAAATATTCTTCTTCGGCTTGGTAAAGTACTGTATAAATGAATTATCATTTTCATAATTGAAAATATACTTTGAGACTACATAAAGAACCATTAAATGAATTAAAATACCATTAAAGGTTAGATAATTAATAAAAATATCAAGAAGATAAAATAGTGTTAAATAATCAGTTTTTAGTGTAGCAAGTTAGAGTTTAAAAACAATAGAGGAGTAGAGAATCACAACAATCATTATGTTGGATTGATTTTGTTAGCTATGTGGGAATTGGATAAATTTAATATATTATGTCTACATAGTTTTATTCAATTGGTGGTAGTATAATATGTGTTGGGTTGTGATTTAATATAAACTTATGACATCATATAAGAAATTGACATCTCCCATGAACTGGTTATATCGTAATGTCAATTTCTTTCATATGTGATAGTTCATTCTGTATCCATAATACATGTGTACAACTCATGCGTTCATTCCATATCACATATATAAAATATATAATGTATCAATATAAATAATATATATATAATAATAATGTTAAAAAAAATTAAACAATATTTAAAAACTTTAAAATTTATTAATCTCATAAAAATATAGAATTATTAAGAACAAACTGAAAAAAATAAATCATATAAATAGAGTATGTGTATAATCAAAAGTATCCTAAAATAATTTTTATCAAGTGCTATAAATATAAAATTTTTAATAAAATCATATAAACTAAATTAAACCCATTTCATAATTCCTATAAAAATTACAAACAAATCAAGAGTTATTAAAATGATTGGTATTTTTCTACCTAGTAATGGAAGAAAATGGGTATAATTGTTTGATTTTAATCCATGAGAGCATGAGGGATACATGAAACATGAATTTGATATGCATGTATACACTGAATGGATTTTTCCTACTTATCATTTATAGTCACCACCTTACATGATAATTGGGTAGAGTTTTATCAGTGCACACCTAAAAGCTCCATGCAATTGGAGTGATAAATAGGGATGAATTAGTGAAAATGAATGTAAAGGTGGGGTATAGGGTAAATAAACAATGGATTAAGGTAATGGTAATTTTGTGGAGAATCAGTGAGGTAGATTGATCATAAATAAGATTGCATACCTTGGCATTTGAAGGTGATGAGTCATCCAAAATAATCTATAACTCCCCATTACCATTTTTTCAGGTATGTTCTAATGTTATATTTTTTTTCATTTTGCATTGGATGAGTATTTAATACCATGAAATTGGGAGGATACATGTAATGGTTAATTCAGGGATTTTTTGGAATTTTAAACGTAAAAGCTTAAAGTTTCTGCTACTCACTAGGAACTTACACATCATTTATGTGAAGTATATGTCGTGTAATGGATGTTGGAAGGAATCCATGAACATGGTACATGTAATGAATGGTTTACATGGTAAGTAATAGGTACATTATGTGTAAGTAAAAAAAACAGTTTTTAAATAAAAGGCAATGATTTTTTTTGGAATATATAGATCCCAAGGATTACACAACATGTAAATGTGTTACAAGCCATGTAAATATTGTAGTATTGATTTTAAGGGAATTTCACGAGTGATATGTTTTATTCATTCTCTATGAATCGTTCCTATATTAACCCTTAGTTCTCTCTAGGAAATTTTGGGTGACTTCTTTCCATCCGAATCATTTCATTTAGGGATTAATCGTTGCTGTGGTTGGATTGATTCACATCGGGAAAGAATTATTTATAGTTATTCCTTAGTTTTGGTTGTGAATATATTTTGTCTATGGTTTTTCAATTAGATCATGTTTTTCAGAAACCATTTTTACTCTATTTTGGTGCATTTTCTTCTGAAGGCAGATCTTGTGGTTTTTAATCCCCATTGTAAAAGACGGTTAGGTTTTCTTCATCCTTGATGCAGGTGGATCTATTCAAGAGTTCTAATTTCTTGAATTACTTATTGTTATTATGAATTCATTGATATTTGAAATGGAATTTCATGTCTTGAAATTGAAAAGGGCATGGTTTTTTATTTTAAAGGAGTTTTTTCTTTTAAAACTAAATTTCCTTGATTTGTAGAAAAATGGATTTTCAACCCCTTAATCATATTGTCTTGGGTTTGAACTGATTTAATAAAAATTTGAGTATTGTTTTTAAAACATAAATTGAAAAATAAAATAAAATTGGGAAACTTGGGTGCATCGAGGAAGAGACACATCTAACCTTAGTGTGTGTGAAACAACTAGGAGGTAGCCTCTTGTATATCAATGGACTATGGCATGAATTGATATTAGTCAGATCCAGCCTTGTGCCTTTTTAGACTTGTGAGTGTCTAGTATATATTGTCCCATAGTATAGAGCCCAACTGGAAGGAACATTGTTGTTTTTGGTTGTTTATTTCATGATGTTTTATTTCATGGATGTTGGATTACATACATATTTATATTTCTATATTTTTACCTTATTTTTTCAAGACTGGCATATTTCTTGTTGTTTTTTGCAGGATGAATTATTTCATGGATGTTGGATCACATGTATATTTATATTTATGTATGTTTACCATATTTGTTTCATGAATAGAATTTTTATGGTTGTTTATTACATGTTGGATTTTTTCATAGATGTTGACTCACATGTATATTTATATTTTTGTATGTTTACCAACTTTATTTGATGAATGGCATGTTTCTGGTTGTTTATTGAATGATAGATTATTTCATTGATGTTGGACCACATGTTTATCTATATTTTGGTATGTTTACCTACTTTTTATCATGTCTGTCATGTTTTTTGTTTTGAAAAGAAAGACAAGAAATTTAGGAAAATAAAAGGAATGTTTAAGAAATGTTTTCAAATTGTTTTATTATAAAAGTTTTCGTAAAAATGTTTTTTTAAAGAGAAAAATTGTGCATTATTGATATTAGAACATGTGTAGATTATTTTGTGGTTTTATATAGGGATCTATTTCTCACACCCTATTTCAACCTTTGGGCAGCTTTAGACCTTGTTTTTCAAGTTATGGGTAATGGGAAGGGAATTTTATAGCATGTTGGATTCTCTATAGGTCACTTTTCTATACTGGGATTCTTTTTGGAGGTGATAGTTGGTCACATGGAGACTTTTAGTCTATACATGTTGAAATTCTTGGTTTAGATAGTTTTTATTAGTTGTATCTCTTTATTATTTCTACGTTTTACTCTGGTTTTATGTCTTGTTTTCTTATATTCATTATTTTTTTCTATCTTTGTTATAACTCAAACTGTAATGGGATGACTTGGGTGACTAGTCTAGGTTACCTATATTGGTCTATTTTAATTTTTTATTAGATGGTTACTGAGCTTGAAGTGTTTCAACACTACCTTAGTTAGTTCTATGTATTAGTTAAAAAGGAGAAGGATCATCATAATTCATATAATATGTATAGAAAAGGGGCATAAACAGATCACTCCTAGGACAAAATATGAGTTACCATGGGTGGTTGGATTTTTTTACTAATTCCAAGATCAATTATATAGGTTAATTTGAATGAATTTTATGGGAAAACTATTTATATTATCCTATATACTATGTTTTTGGACTTGGTGCACGTGGAAGTTGTTTGAATCAACTAAGTGAAAAGTTTATTTAGATGGACCTGATCCTTTCAAAGGGCCTTACCTAAGTTTCTTTCAAGAAGATATTTAATCAACAATTTTATCTTGAGACCTTACATGTATTAAATACTGAAGAATTTATGACCTTGGAACAAGGGGGAATACTGTTCTAGAGTACTTTACCTAATTTGTTGAGTTGGTGCATCTGGCATCAGAGCATTGAACTTATTATTACCAAAAGGATTGGAGGTTTAAGATGGGGTTGGGGGATAATATTTGGTCAATGATTGTGCTTTTGTGCCTCCATACCATTTTGGAGGTAGTGTATGAATTCATCTCTGGTCGAGGTAGACATAGCTAGTAGGATAGGTTTGCGCGAAGCTTCATTCGGTGCAGCTATTACCCAGGGTGCTTCTTCTGGTCAGAAAAGGAAGTAGAAGAGTGGTCAATTCTATATAAGAAAAGTTTCATGGGATTTTTTTATGGTAGAAAAATGTTATCTACTACAAGTTATGGAGGAGTGGTCATATAGGGTCTCATTGTATGGAGGATCCTAGGACTAGTCACCTTTGTGGGTGATCTGGACATATGAAACATTTTTGTGATAGGATTTCCCAAGGCAGTAAGGCGAGATCCACTTTCACCAAGGGATAAAAGGTTCTTGTTGATGCTTCCAAGGGTATTGGGTATCATTCTTAGGCTATGGGGATTTACATGTGGCTAATTCTTGATGGATTTAGGTGAAAGAGTGAGCACTATAGGAATCTGAAGTAGGGCTAGATACTGCTAGAGGTATGGTGTTTATTTCTTCTTATATGGTGATAGATTTATTTGATACAGGTGCTACTCATTATTTTATATCATCAAAGTTGGCTGATGTGTTGGGTTTTACCAAAGAGATTATATATTTCCTATTGGATCTTTCAAAACCTTTTGGAAAGAGGTTCAAAAAAAGATTCAAGTGCACTGTGTGTTAGGTGATGATAGTTGACCATGATGTGGTTTGATATTTCTTAGTGATTAATATTGAAATCCTTTAATTGATTATTACCATGAATTGGATGAGATTATCTTTTTAGTGAAAGAGGTTGGTGGAAAGGTGTTAGTGGATTTGGTAATCGTTGAATCATATTTTGATGAGAGAGTTCTAATTCAAAAAATGACAGTCACTGATAGGAAACACTTGGGAGAAATCCTAAATGGTGTGGAGACCTTAGGTGATTGGTTTTAATCTTCTAGTGGAGCTTTGTGATTTCATAGTAGGTTGGTTGTTCCTTTTTTCCTTCAGAAAGTAGAAAATAAATAGTGGACACCAGTTATATTGTTCAGTGCACTCTATGGATGCAAAGATGTATCATAATTTGAGATATCAGTATTGGTGGTCAGGGATGAGGTAGTCAGTTTCAGATTTTGTATTGCAGTGTCACACTTTTTAGAGAGTTAAGGAAGATCATTGGAGAACTACAAGTTTTTTATAGTCGTTACCCATTATGATATAGACATGGGAAGAAATTTACATGCATTTTGTTGTTGGATTACCATGGAATCCCTGTGAGAAGGCTTTGGTTTGGGTGATTCTTTATAGAACCATTAAATAAAATAATTTCTTACCAATAAATGAAATAGATAAAGTGGAAAATCTTGGGGACTTATATGTCAAAGAGATTGTGATAATTCATGGATTTCCCTTTGCGGTTGTTTCTAAAAGAGGATCAAGGTTCACATACAGATTCTGGAAAGTTTTTTAGGGGAAATGGTTTGCCATTTGAAATTGAGCACGACTTGTCATCTTCAAATGGATGGACAGACAGAGGGTGTTATCCATATTGTTGAGGATATGTTTCTGGATTGTGTTCTTGATTTCAGTGAATCTTGGTACATGCATTTTCCTTTGGTTAATTTTTCCTATAAAAATAATTTTTAGTATTCAATCAGGATAGAACCCAATGAGTATTTGTATGGGTGGCCATGTCAATCTCCCTTGTGTTGGGAAGTATTGGGAGAGTGGTCCTTGGTTGGGCTGAGTTTGGTTCATGAGATTACAAATGTGGTGAAATTGATCCGGAGGCATTTGATCATGACACAAGGATGCCATAAATATTATACGGATCATCTATAATGGTCATTGGAGTTTGTGGTTGGTGATTTGGTCTTTCTCAAAGTTTTACCTTGCTTGGTACATCATCAGTTGGGTAATAAGGGTAAGTTGTCACTGAGATTTTTGAGACCCTTTGAGATCGTTAATCCACTGGGGAGGTTTTTCTACCAATTGAACTTTTCATATGGTTTGACTTCCATATATGATGTGTTTAATGTTTCCTAGTTGAGGAGGTTTATACAAGATCCTTACAATGTGATTAGGTGGGAGGATGTAGATCTTAAACCAGATACCAATTTTTTCGAGTATCCAATTCAAATTATGGATTTCTATGATTAGGTACTATGTTGTAAAAGGATCCCCCTGGTCCAGGTACAATGGCAGTTCAGACAAGATCACTATGAGACATAGGATCAGGAGTTGTTGATGAGGTGACAATAGACTTATCTTTTTTTGTGGATCTAGGATCTTGAAGACTTTCTGGGGAAATAAATCTCTTATTGTGGGGAGACTCTAACACCATGTTACCTTTTTGTCTAGTATGTTCTAATCTTTGATTTTGGTTTCCTTTTTTGTTGGGTGAGTATTTCTGACCATGAAATTAGAAGGATACCTATAATGGTGAATTTGGGTATTTATTATAATTTTCAACATTGAAACCTATAGTTTATGCTTCTTGTTGGGCACTTGCATGTCGTGTAAGAGAAGTACACATCTTTTAATGACTACGGGGAATAATCTGTGAATTGGGTGCATGGAATGAATGATTTAGTTATCATGTAATAGGTACATGTCATGTAAGTATAAAAATATGGGTTTTAATTAAAAGTTGATGGGTTTTTCAGCATATAAAGACCCATTGGATTGCACAATATGTAAATGGGTTACATGCCATGTAAATGTCATAGTGTTGGTTTTTAGGGTACTGTATGGGTGATATGATTCATTTGTTCTCTATGAAGCCATCCTCTCTCAACCTAGAGTTCTCGGTAAGAAATTTTAGGTTACTTTTTTCCATCCTGATCATTTTTTAGGGATTGATCATCATTGTGGTTGGGTTGAATTGCACTAAGTAAGCATTCTTTCTGGTTCTTACTTGTTTTTTTTGTGGTTGCAGTTTGGTTGCGGTATTGAAATCATATCATGATTTCCATCAATCCATTTCAGTCTATTATTGTGCCTTATCTTTAGAAGTAAGATCTTGGGGTTTTCAATCCATATTGTCAAAGGTGGTTAGGGTTTTTATGTCCTTGAGGTAGGTGGATCTATTCATGTGTTCTAATTTATTGAATTTCTTGTTGTTCTTATTAATTCCTGTGGATTTGAAATAGAATTTCATGTGCTGAAATTCAAAAAGGAATTGGTTTTTGTTTTAAAGGGGTTTTTAATTTGAAAATAGAATTACCATGATTTGGATAAATGGATTTACAAACACAGAAGTAGATTGGATTGGCTTTGAAATGATTTTATAAAAATGTGCACATTGTTTTTAAAATGATTTTATAAAAATGTGGGCATTTTTTTTTAAAATGAAAATTGAAAAACATTGAACAATGGGAACCTTGGGTGTGTTGAGAAAGAGACACGAGTAGACTTAGTGTGTGTGACACCACTAGAAGGAAACCTCTTATATATCAATGGAATATAAAAGGAATCGATATTAGTTGGATCCAACCTTATGCATTTTTTAGGATCATTATTATCTAGCATGTATTGTCTCATAGGATATAGCTCGACTAGAAGGTGTATTATTATTTATGGCAGTTTATTTCAAGATGGATTATTTCATGGATGTTGGATCACATGTATATTTATTTTTTAGTATGTTTAGTTTCTTTATTTCATGAGTGGAATTTTTCTGGTTTATTTCATGATGAATTATTTCATGGATGATTTCTCACATGAATATTTATATTTTAGTATGTTTACATTCTTTTTTTTCTTATTGGCATGTTTATGGTTGTTTATTTCGTTATGGATTATTTAATGGATGTTGGATCACATGTATATTTATTTTTCAGTATGTTTAGATTATTTGTTTCATGATTGGAATTTTTTTGGTTTATTTCATGATGGATTATTTCATGGATGTTTTCTCACATGAATATTTATATTTCGGTATGTTTACCAACTTTTTTTCATTATTGGCATGTTTCTGGTTGTTTATTGAATGATGGATTATTTCATGGATGTTAGATCACATGTATATTTATATTTTTGTATATTTACCTATTTTTTTCAAGACTGGTATGTTTTTGGTTTATTTCATGATAGATTTTTTCATGGATGTTTTCTCACATGAATATTTATATTTTGGTATGTTTACCTACTTTTTTCATTACTGGAATGTTATTGGTTGTTTATTGCATGATGGATTATTTAATGGATGATATATTACATGTATATTTATATTTTTGTTTATTTAGCTATTTTGTTTCAAGAATGGTATATTTATTGTTTTGGTAAGAATAATATGAAATTTATGTAAAACTGAATTAATGCTTGAGTAATTTTTTCGATATTGATTTATTTAAAAAATGCATGTAAAATGTTTTTTTAAAGCTAGTACTTGTGCATTATTGATATTTAAACATAAAAAGATTCATTGATGGTTTACTACTAGGATATTGAAACTCAATTTTTATGCACATGTTTAAATATTTTTTTTATGATTTTAAATGATTAAATCCATAGAATGTAATGATTTCTGAAAATATAGGAAATTTGAATGAACAAAAGAAAATTCATTTAATTGGGGGTTTTAATTGTTAAAAATATTTTGAGATGTTTTGAATGGATTTGTTATGATTTAGAATTTATTTTACAATATTATTAAGGAAAATATTAAAAGGAACCAATGCTCCTATGAGCTAACCCAACAGGTCTGTTAGAAAAAGCATGGACACGGGAGAACCGACCACAGGATATGTGAGCTGATGAATTTTGATGACTATGGTAGGATCCAATGCTCCTGTGAGCTAAGATAGACCACATAGTGTATGTGTGTTTTCAAGAGCCCACCATAGTTCATGATTCTTGAAAATTGATCTCGTACCTTTCGTTATAAATTGTCATTCCCCCAGTCATTTGTTCCGATGTGGGATGCAGTTTATATGAATTATTGTTCATCCTTTATGAAAAATTTATCGCTCACCTCTAACACTCCCGACACCACCGCTAGTCAATATCCTCTTCCACAGTAATCTCACCTGTCATCATTACAACACGTTGGAAGCTCCATTATCACCTCCCCCAAATGATCAAGCTGAGTTTCAAACCTCTATTGAGGACCCCAGACCACCCCAAATCACTCCTGAACCGTTAGACAACCCCATGTAATATTTTTTTGAGCTCCCTTCGGCCACTGTGAAGGACAAAGGGGTTGAGGGAGTTCCACTCAAGAACTATTTCACTACCAATCTATTTCATCACTTCCATGTCTACTACCTCCATTAAAGTCCAAGAAAATAACCTTCATGCACCCAAGTTATTTTCCCTATTGAACCATTCCACTGCACATAATGATTACCTAAGATCTTTGGGAGTTTCATTATTCACACTCTCGGGAATCCTAGGTGTGATTTCAAAGAAAGATATCAGGGACTTAAATGAAGATATCAAGATCCTGACGATCGTAATTTCAATATTGGTTGAGGCTCCTTTACTACTTATAAAAATAGGCAGCCACCTCCAAGAGAGAGGAGTACCGACCATGGAGGGAGAAGCCTTGTTGGCCAAAATATTCTTCCTCTTTTCTTTTTCATTTTTTTTGTTTTATTTAGGTTTTATTATTATTCTATTTTATTTTTAATTTAATTTCAATTTATATATTTTAATAATAATTCATGCATTGTTTTCTTTAAGTGTTTCCACCCCTTCTTCTAAATCTTCTCACTCTGCTCAACTTCTTCATTTAATTTTAACATTCATCTTTTTATTTTATTTTCTTATTTATATTATATTATTTTAATTTATTTTCTTCTTCCTTCTCTCTCTCTTTTCTGCCTCTCTATCTTTAATTCTTTTTATTCATTTCTTCTTCTCTTCTACTCTTTTATCATTCCATAGTTACCTCTAACCCTAAAAAACAAGGAGTTAACATGAGGTTTGGCCCTAGGGTGGTATGTTGAGTTTCTATTTCATTTTTTGCTTAAATTAATCTGTGTATTTATGTTTGTGGTGAGAATGGGTGAAGTGCATCATTGTGGAGGTTGTCCACAACAACACTTAAATCAAACTCATTTCTATGTTTTTATTAAATATTTTTCCTCCCTTACACTAGTTACAAGCTCTTCATACGATGGAGTTGATCCATTCCTTGAATGAAATGGAATACGATGGAGCTAGGTCCTGGAAGGTGTCACATTCTCAATTGAGGTGTGTCATCAACCTTGATTATATTAAATGGTGGAATTAGTATTGTTGAAGGAATTTGGGATTTTATACCACTAAATAAAAGAACAGTAATTCATGCATGAGATCTCATAATTGAATTATCACATTAAATTGAAACACAAACAATGATAATGTTGTAACCCATTAAACAAAACACTAAGTCCATGTTATTTATTTCTAATCACATACTATCATTGTATGTTAGTTTTAGCTTCAATTCTCACATAGCATGTCATTTCATTATTTTAGAATGTAATCAAAACCCTCATTTATCATTATTTTCATACAATAATACAAACAAAAAAGAGGCAATTTAGGAGAAATTAGATTAAGTAAACAACTGAGAAATATTTTCAAGTGAGACAACACTGCTCAGTTACTATGCTCCACTATGAAAACATAGAAATTTGATTTTGTCATACCCTATGATAGGCGTGCGTCATCTCTATTTTGCGTAACATAATTCTATCTATGGGTTGTTGTAGACCTTTTTTTCAGGACACGGTTAATGTGAAGGACATTCTATAGCATGTTCGCTTCTCTTTATGCCATCGTTCCGTAGTTGGATGCTTTGTGGAGGTGACTATTGGTCATATGGAGACTTGTTAGTGTAGACTTATCATACTTCCTGGTTTAGCCTATTTGGCTTAATTATATCTTCTTTTTGGTTTCCGCTTTATACTCTAGTTGTAAATCTTGTTTGTTTATATTCAAGACTTGCATTATTATCTTTGTTATACCTCACCCCGTAATGGGTTGACTCGGGTGACTGGTTTGGTTTCCAAGGTTTGTCTATCAAATGATCAAGATTGGGCAATGACATAGATCTAGTTCTGTAATATCTTGAATGACGCAAGCTATTAGAACTCTATTAGGGTTCTATTGAAAAGATCAAGAAGTCTTTTACCAGTGCTTTCAAAAAAGCAGTGATAAAACCGATCATTATCAACACTAAAAGAACATTGTTAAAGATATAATTTTAATAATATAATTATTATAATTAAAAAAATTAATGTATATAATTATAAATATGTAGTTATAAATATAATTTTAAATAAATATATAAAATTATAAATAAATAATTATTTATAAAATTAAAAATATATTAAAAGAATTGTAAATATGTATTTATAAATATAATTATATATATATTTATAAATATAATTATAAATAAATATATTTATATATTATATATATTTAATTATTAATATATAATTATATGTAATTTTAAATATAATAAATATATTTATTTTTTAAATATATTTATTATAAGTTTATAATTATATATATATATAATTATAAATAAATAAATATATATACATATAATTATAATAAATATATTAAAAAAATAAAAATATTATTATTTTATAATTATATATCATTATATTTATTTTTTAAATATATTTATTATATTTAATTTTATAATTATTTAAATATATATATATATATATATATATATAATTGTTATTTTTTAAATATATTTATTATAATTTTATAATTGTTTAAATATAATTGTAAATATATTTAAAATTATTTGTCGGCCACTCTACCCGACCACCGTAGAGTGTCCCAAGCATCACCACGAGCCCTGCCATTGGGTGGGACGTCCCTCATGCCAGCATCGATTGATGTCGCCCACAACAGTGACCCACACCGTTGATAGGAAAAGGCCCATCACTAGTCTCCCATCATCGGGCCTCAACCTTCACAATCTATAATCTCTATCATCCGCAGCCCCCATGCGGTCTATCAGAGGTCACCTGCTTCTCCTGCCCCATTGGGCCCATTCCTTTGAAATATGTTGCCCGACCTTCCCGGTGTCGGGCTCCAATGACATTGGTGGCATAACCCTACTTGCATTGAGGTGGTCAACCACTACATGAGTCTTCCCACCAATGACCCCATCTATCATGGATGCCAACAACTCATGCATAGCCACTCAATATGTCTATCTGGATCATCACCTAAGGTCATCGCTAGTGAAAATACTGTGGATGACCGCCATATCTGTCATCGCACAACTTTCCCCCAAGGAAACCCACCTCATCCTTGTATCCTACGCCCCCTAAGACACACCTCCCTTATGAAATTAACCATAAATGGGGATGGGAAGGAATTTATCCCTAAATAGATGTAGAATTACTGTGTTGTTTTCCACTAAACCCAAACCCCAACTACTATAATTATTAATATAATTAATTAGATATATAAAAATAATTAGTAATAATTAATAATATAATTAATATTAAGAATTATATTTGATTAAGTAACTGAAAAGTTTAAGAATAATAATTTAATTAATAATAAATTATATTTTGTTTATTAAAAGATACTAATAATCTATAATGATCATAATTATTATGATTAAACAATGATGTTTTGTGTCATGTAAATTATTTTTTAGTTATTATATTTATGAATAATAATAATAATAATTAAATATGGTCATATACGCACATAGATATAATGAAAATACATGCATCATGGAACTTGACCATAGATAATAAATTCATGATAATAATGTCATTGTATTAAATTCATGATAATAATATTTTTGTTAATAAATTCATGATAAAGAAGTCATGACCCACATGTCCCATGATCAAAAAATAAAAGATAATAAAGTTATTATATTATTAATAGTAATTTCATGATAATTATTAAAAGATAATAAATTCATGATAATTATTAATAAATTCTTGATAATAAAGTCAATATAATTATCTTTTAATAAAGTCTTGATAATAATAATATTATTATTTACAAATAATCAAAGATGACCTTGAACCATGAGTTTAGAGATCCAGACTCATAGTTCATTTATAAAAATAATAGCAAAACAATACACAGAGAAATGGCATGTGAGAAACAGTGACACCACTACAAATGGTAAGTCCATCAAATCAAATGAATTTGTGAGCCTTGTCATAGTCCTTCAAAAATGATTCCAAACTACTTTATCTATTCTGGTTTTTAGGCATGCTAAATATATTTTGTTTTCAAGAACCATCATGGGTTTTTGACATGAAATTTTGTATTATGATCTTACATAGATACTGGAGACTCTCATAATCCATGTCACACCCATATTTTCAATTCCACACTTCATTTCAAATCCTCTTTTGGTTCTTAGATTTCTCTTCGCTTCCCAGTTTTCTGGGTTTGAAATTTTGGTGCCTCTTGTGTTATTAATCTATGAACTTAGTCTTGGGGGTCTTTGATGGTAATTGGCCTCTTCCTTTTTCAAAGGTATGGTGTGAGTTTTCGGTGTTTTGGCGTTGGATTAGTGACACTCTTAGTGGCACCACTTGTGGGGTAAGTTGTTGAGGTGGTTTGTACCCTTGAGTTGGATGGGTTTTGGGGTGAAAAGGATGGTGTCTTTTGGGATTTTTTCTCCCCTATCCTTGGCCTAAATTTCCCACTTTGTTTCCCCATTGGACCCCAAAAATTTGAGGATAATGTCTTAGTTTTGGGTGTCCATAACAAGCCACATAGTTAGGATGCACAATTTACTACACTGTGCCCGCAAACTGTGCAAGGGTGTATAGGTCAATAAAAATATTTTGTAATTCCCATTTTCCCTTTTGAAATAAACCCAAATACACCCCATTCTTCCCCATTTCGTTCCCTACCTACATGGAAAACCTCCATGGTGTCTCAACCTCACTTGGAACTTTATTTTGAAAGGATATTTTATGTGAGAAACATCAAAATCATGCAAGTAAGTCATTCTCTCTTTGATTTTTGACCTTTCCTTAGGGTTTCATTCACCCTTTCAAAAGTTATAAAATGTACATAAGCTAGGGTTCGTACATAGGGTTTAACCATTAGTCTTTTTTGTGAAATATTGTGGTATAGAGCTCAATTTATCTTTCTTTTGGTGTGGCAGTGGTGCAGTTGAAGTTTCACACCATGATTTGAGGGTTTCGAAAAAAAGGTAGGTGATTACATGTCTAATAAATTATTGATGAGTTATTTTGCTCGGTTTATTAATTTATCATGTTCTCAATATATTTGGTGTTGTTAAAAACCCATTTTTAGTAGAATTATCAAAGCATTCAGTATTAAATTACATTTATGTTTGAAGTTGTGTATTTTTCAAGTGTAACTCATGTGATATCTTTTGTGGTAGTTTTATAAAATATGAAAGTGATTTATTAGTTTTGGAAAGGGGCTAAAAATTATGGTTTTTTAATGATTTAGAGTAATGTGGGCCTCAAAAGTGGGTTTTTGAATGAGTTTTATGTGTTAAACCATGTTATACTCCATGGAAGTGATTTATGAAAATGTGTGTTGTTATTGTGTATCTTTTGCGGTATTATTCTAGGTAATATTATAACACTTGAGAGTGATTTAATAAATATTTCTAGGGATTAAAATTATTTTTTTGGACTGGTATTGGTGTGATTTTGGATTTCAAATAAGGTTTTAAAATGGGTTTTGTGTGAAAAACACGGTTGTACCCCATGGGTTTGTTTTATGAAAACTAAAAATGATTTAGTGCGATAAACAATGTGGAAAAATGATGTACATTTACTGTTTGGTGAATTTATTCACTTAATATGGGTGTTTTTAAAGATAAAGAGGTTATTTAAGATGCCAAACATTTTTTTAGAATATTTTATAAATTGTTGAAGTGTTTTATTAAATTGTGAAGTGGGTTCCAAACATGTTTGTGGGCTGTTTCATGTGAGTTTGATGATAAATGAATTTGAAGGTGAAAAGGGTATTATGTGAAATGTGTGTGGGATGTTATGTAATTTTTACTATATTGTAAAGGTTTTAGAATTTTTTAAAAGATTTGTTGAAGTGTTAAACTTATTTGAAAAGTGTTGAGGGCTATTTTGGAGTGAGTATGATTTCAAAATGCATTTGAATGAAAAAGTGAATTATGTGACTTGTGTGACATGCGGGATGTTTGGTGAATGTGTGATGTGGAAGTGGTATTTTAATGTGAAAATTATATTTCATGGCTTGTTGAACTTGTTTGAGAATAAGAGGGAAACCCAAATATCTTGGTGGGTGGACATGTACTAGTATTCTAGTGATCCTAAGGGGTATAGACCCAGTTTCATGTAGCAAGTTTGATGATAAAAAAAATAAATAAAATATGATTATGATGATGATAATTGGGACCACTTGGTTATTGGTATGTTCCCTACTAGTGGATTATGCACGACAACAAATATTGTGATTGTTACATTCACTAAGATATGAGGTACTTGGGACCCACAACGAACTAGTGCTTATAGGTTATTTCCTATTAATTGTGCTCATTAGATAATTTTTTCTTACCATTGGAATATGGTATGAATGAATGGAAAATTCAGAATCTTTTTAATACCTTCTAAAATTTTTTATTCTTAAAAGCATCCCACTTGAAAATTATTTTTATTTGAAGTTGGTTTTTTTAGAAATTGTTACTAGCATTTCATGTAATGAAAACATAGAAGCTTTTCATCTTTTAATGTTTACCACATGAAATATATTATTGGTGCTCCCATAATGTGATTTTTCTCACATCCTACTTACACATTTGGGTGTAAGTAGACTTGCTTATGTTGTTGTCGTAGGTTTGGGAACAGCTTTTGTGCCAATGGTTTGGGTTTTTAGCGGTCCTTCATGATGAAGTGTTGTGGAGATGGATTGAGGGCAGTGCCTCTTTCCTTGGGGAGTTTCTTGGGATTTAATTTTTGGTTTTTTACCTTTTTAATGATCTTTGAACATTATTTTAAATTTTTTAATTCAATTATGAAATTTTTTATAAGATGGTTTTCTTTGAAAAATCAAGATTTGTTTTATTAGATTTTTTGTTGTTGCATGTTTATAAACTCAGGTAAATCATTCCCAACATCTATTTTATGATAATTGAGAACTTTTTCTAGCCTTCGGGGATTAGGAATTACCTTTGATACTTTCCACAAGCCAGGTCGAGTGCTGGTTTGGATGGAGACCAGATTCTATTCATGACAAAATGGTATCAAAGGAGGTTCACTCTCTTTGGGATATGATATTTGAGGAAGAGTCATGACAGTCTGGATCTAAGAGTTTTGGGACATGAAATTCCAGTTATGGGTAGTGTGCCTAGCCAGCACAACTCATGATGGGATTCAAATTTCTTGGGGAATTTAGGATTCATCTGAGTCCTTTGTTTTTCTTGGTTTGATGATGATTTTGGGAAATGAAAATAGAGTTGGGATAATGGTATCAATGATCTCTAGGGCCTGGAAAGTCATGTGGATCAATGGATATTGTACTAGAACACTCTCTATTATAGTAAAGTGATTGGAGTATGACCACTAACCATATTTCCAAGTCACCCACCAAAACTAGTTTCCTCTCGCATTGTCTTGCGTCCTTTAGTTTTGGTATCTTGGAAGTTAAGTTTTAAAGAAAAAATGACTTGGTTTTAAGAAGCATAAGTTTTTTTGAAATTATTTTCTAATAAAGAGGGAATTTTTTGATCTATGAAATTGTGGAACTAAATTTTCATAATTGTTCTGAAATGGAAAATGCTGTGTTTACACCTCTTTTAAAAGAAAGAAAAATGTTAAAGTTGGTTTTGAGAAAGTGTTTCCAATAGAGTTTTTTAAACTATTTAAAGGTGTTTTAATGGGATGAGATGTTTCGAAATTGATGTGAATGAATTGTAAGTTAGTTCTTATCTGAATGGTTGTGCCTCTCTGAAATGTTTTGTAAGATGTAAACTGTGATTTTTGATTTCGTGGTTAGTGGTCTTGAGAAAAAGTAGGTAATGGTTTATTGTTTTGGTTTTGAAAAGTGGTGATAATATTTGTTTTAAACTTTTGTATTTACATGAGGGACCACATTCATGGGGTTATGTGGGGTGATGGATGGTTAATTGCATGATTGGATGAGTTCCAGGATGGATATGAGGAGGGTGCTCGGTGTGGCATGAAAACATGCTTGTGTGAGGCCCATGGGGTACCATTGGTGGATACACTAACCAATGAACCATTTATTTTGAAAGAGATGATTTTAAAGGAAAAACATAATGTCTTGATGACTAGTTTGGGATGTTGTGTCTTATGTGTTCTGGAAATTTTATTTTTTTGGGATGTTTTGAGTCCAAGAACCCCTCTTGTTTGAACGATTTTTGGGGTTTGTGTTTCTTTGGTAAGTGGGGTTGAAGGGTTGGTTAGTCGTCCCTTATGAGAAATGTTTTGGGATGCCTTTATGGTGGTTACCTTCATGTGTTTGGATATGGTTTTTGGCACATTTTTACCAGTGGACTAGCATGGCTGGGTCCTTGGGTTCTCTTGTTGGAGAACGTACACACCAATTAAGGGTTGGTGAACAACATAAGTGAAACCCGAATTGTTTCTCCATTATAAAATCCTCCAGTTGATCAACATAATGAATATTTTCTTGAGATTTGTAAAATGAGTCTACATATTTTCCTTTCATGGTTTTGCAGATCCTCTTGTAGCGGGAGAGTGCTCATGGAAGATTTAAAGAGACATTAGTTTATTAAGTTCCTTGATTTGTCAAATATGGAAGTAGTCTGGGGTTGTTAGTGTAGATGGTGTTTTAGATGGAATATAGGTCCTTTGTAGTGTCTTTGAAGTAGTAGTTCACGTTAAACCACCAGTGTGGGAAATCTGGTCATGAGAGCCTATTATGGCCACTTCCTGGAATTGTGTGTTGTTTGGGGACTTGGCATAAAGTCCATTTCCATGTATTTTTTTCTATCAGTTGCAATGGTCATGTTTGGTGATGCCTTGTGATATCATATGTTCATTTTACTGTAATGGTGAAGGTCGTGCAATCCTCTCAGAGTCTTTGTTATGTTGGGAGTATGTATACCTTGTAAAAACATCAAATCCTCCATCTTAGAGGAATTTGTTTATATGTGTCCTTTCCTTCTGTTGTTTCTCACCCGAATAAAAAAGGTGTGATGTTTGTGCATCTTCTATGCACTTGTTTCAGTGAAATGTTAGGTTTTGGTAAAGTGATTTTTGGAGTGTGTTATGTTTTAGTGAAACCACCTGGGATTGTGGGGTAGTTTTTTGTAGAACCGGAAGGAGAAGTTCTATTCATGGGGTTTCCAAAGCCTATCTATGAGGCTGAAGATGCTTCAATCATTTGAGATCCAGCCATAGGTCTTGGAGTGAAGTTGACGCGCCATTAGGGGAAATCATTGGGTCATTGAAAGAGGTTTTGGAGAAAGGTTTGAAATTTGGATAGATAGGTTGAGTGCACGATTTGTGCATGGTTACTAGTAACCATTCCCTATAAAACCATTCAATTAGAAGTATCCACACGGTTAGCGCATAGTTTCCCAAACTATTTTGACTAATCATGTGGCCATCCCAACTCTTTATGTTTTGGGGACTTTCTTTGTCGGCCCAGGATGGTCGTTGAAGATAGTTGGTTATTATGGTGGGGACACAACTATGTGTTTTATGTATGTTATTTTGGAATGTTCTAATGGAAGTATACCCCTTGTGCTGGGAAGTCCATTCGAGCCTCCCCCTATCAGTGTCCTGATTCTGTCACGGAAAAATTTTAAGTTTTATATTATGGTGGGGAGCCCATTTGTGCCTCCCCATACTAGTAACTCAGATTTTTCCTTGATCTTGGATTGGCGGTAGGTAGTCTCGTTCGGAGATATAAAACTACTGACATCTTTCTTGGGTAAACATTGGGATTGGAGAGTGCCCAACAGTTTAGCTAAAGCAAGGTATGTGTAACCTTGTTTGAAGTTATTGTTCATTTGGGTAAGTTGCTTGAGTATTATTCAGATAAAGTTTGGGGAGTTTTATTTTGGGATAAAATTAGAATGTTCTTGATCGTTCAGGGAAGTGGTGTAAGTTTTGGTTTGTGAGAGTATTCCTTCCTTAACCAATCACTGGAGGTGTTTTGGCCTTTAGGGGAGAAACTTGGCAAGGGAGCCCATCTTCGTTTATCGATATGGTTTGATTTTTGATTTTGACCTTACTGTGGCTTTTTGGGGGCATAAATCTTTATGGTGGGGAGAATTGTCACAACTAGATTTTCAATTCCATGCTTTGTTTCAAATCCGCTTTTGGTTCTTAGCTTTCACTTGGGGTTTGAATGTTCTGAGTTTGAAATTTTGTTGCCTCTTGTATTATTGATTTGTGAACATAGTATTGGGGGTCTTGGATGGTAATTGGCCTCCTATTGTTTCAAAGGGATGTTGTGACATTATGGTGTTTTGGAGTTGGATTAGTGACACTCCTAGTGGCACAACTTGAGGTGTATGTCGTTAAGGTGGTTTGTACCCCTAAGTTGGATGAGTTTTGGGGTGAAAAAGATGGTTTATTTTGGGAACTTTTCTCCCCTATCCTTGGCCTACATTTATCCCTTTGTTTCTCTATTGGATCCCCAAAAATTGGAAGACAATTGAATGGTTTTGGGTGGCCAGAACAAGCCACACTGTTAGGCCGCACAGTTTACTAAATCAGGCCGACAAACCATGAAAGGGTGTTCAAGTCATTAAAAATATTTTGTAGTTCTCATTTTTTTCCTTCCAAAATAAACCCAAATCCACCCCATTCTTCCCAATTTCGTGCCCTACCTCTATGTACAGCCTCCAAGGTCTCTCAACCTCCCATGGAACTCGATTTTAAAGGGATATTTGATGGGGAAAACATAAAAATCAAGAAAGTAAGTCATTATCTCATTGATTTCTCCCATTTCCTTAGGATTTACTTCACCATTTCAGGAGTTCTAAAATTTATATAATCTAGGTTTCGTACCTATAGTTTAACCATGAGTATTTTTGGTGAAATCATGTGGTCTAGGGCTTGATTTATCTTCCTTGTGGTGTTGTCGTGGTGCAGTTGAAGTTTCACACCATGATTTGAGGGTTTCGACACAAAGGGTAGGTGATTCTATGTGTAAGAAACTATTGATGAGTTACCTTTCTTGTTTTATTGATTTATCATGTTCTTAATATGTTGGGTGTGGTGAGAAAACCATTTTTAGTAGTATTCGAAAATCACTTAGTATTAAAGTTACATTTTTGTTTGATGTTGTGTATTTTTCAAATGTAACTCATGTGATATCTTTTTTGGTAGTTTTATAAAATATGAAACTGATTTATTAGTTATTGAAAGGGAAATCCAAATCTGGTTTGGTAATGATTTAGTGTCTCAAAAGGGGGTTTTTGAATGAGTTTTGTTTTATGTAAAACCTTTTTATACTTCATGAAAGTGATTTATGAAAATGTGTGTTTTTTATGTGTATCTTTTGCGGTATTATTTGTGGTTATTTTATAACACTTGATAGTGTCTTAATAAATATTTATAGGGATTCCAATTCTGTTTTGGATTGGTATTGGTGTGAATTTTGATTTGAAAGAGGGTTTTCAAATGGGTTTTGTGTTCAAAACATGGTTATACCCCTTGGGCTTGTTTTATGAAAATTGAAAATGATTTAGTGAGTTAAAAAAGGTCAAAAAATGATGTTCATGTACTATTTTGGTGATTATATTCAATTAAGATGGTTTTTGAAAGGTAAAGTGGTGATTTAAGATGTCAAACATTTTTTTAGAATGTTTTATAAATGGCTGAAGTGTTTTATTAAATTGTGATGTGGGTGTGAAACATGTTTGTGGGATGTTTCATGTGAGTTTGATGATAAAATGGATTTAAAGGTGAAAAGGGTATTATGTGAAATGTTTTTGGGATGTTAGGTGATTTAAGGTTTTAGAAATAATTTTTGAAGGATTTGTTAAAGTGTTAATGAGGTTTAAAAAGTGTTGTGGGATATTTTGGTGTGGGTATGATTTGAAAATTCATTTGAATGAAAAAGTGGATTATGTAAATTGTGTGATATAAATGTGGTATGTTTGGTGAATGTGTGATGTGGAAGTGTTATTTTAATGTGAAAATTATATTTCATGGCTTTTTGAACTTGTTTGAGCACATGATGGAAACTCGGGTATCTAGGTGGGTGGACGTGTACTAGTATGCTAGTGATCCTGTGGTGTTTGGCCCCAATTTCCCGTAGAAAGTTTGAAGACAAAAACAGAGACTAAACTATGTTGATTATGATGATTTTGGGGACCAATAGGTTATGGGTATGTTCCCTACTAGTGGATCCTGCATGAGAACAAATATTTTGATGGTTACTTTCACTAAGATATGAGGTACCTGGGACCCACAACAAGCTAGTGCCTAGGGATTATTTCTCGTTTCTTGTGATCATTAGATGATTCATGATTAATTTCGGCATACAGTATGATTAAATAAATAATTAAGAAGCTTTGTCATTCCTTTAAAAATTGTTGATTCTTTAAAGTGTCCCACTTGAAAACTCTTTTTATTTTTAGTTGATTTTTTTAGAAATTGTTACTAGAATTTCATGTTATAAAAATTTTCAAGATTTTAATATTTGAATGTTTATCACATGGAATATCTTTGTGGTGGTATCTTATAGGGATTTTTCTCACACCCTACTTACAGCTTTGGGTGTAAGTAGACTTGCTTATTTTGTTTTCGTAGGTTTGGATATAGATTTTATGCTAATGGTTCGGGTTTTTAGCGGTCCTTCACGATGAAGTCTTGTGGAGATGGCTTGAGGGAGGTGCATCTTTCCACGAGGACATTCTTGGACTATCATTTTAGGTTTTGTACCTTTTTAATGGTATTTATAAATTGTTTTGAATTGTGTAATTCAATTATAAAATTTTGTAAAATATTTTTTTTATGAAAAATCTAGATTTGGTTTATTGGTTTTTCTTGTTATTGTATGTTTATAAACTGGGGTAAATCATTTCCAACATACATTTTGTGATACCCAGGAACTTGTGCCAACCCATGGGGATTGGGAACGCCCTTGAGGACTTTACACAGGATGGGTAGAGTGCTGTTTTTTATGGAGACCAGATTCAGTTCGTGTCGGGCCAATAGTTGGTGGACCACCGCTTGGCCTTGTAACTTCATTGAGACATTGGATTAAACAGCCATGCCCAAATCATTTGACCCCTTAGAGTCACTGTCACTGCTAACAGTAAGCTTTGCAATAGGTGATGTGACTGAAACATCCATTCCCATGGATATTTTTGCATTCTTCCTTTAGATTAAAAGTCATCAGGTGAGTCCCTCCCCTTTTGAGCAGTCATCTGTACATTTACATCTTGATGATCCGTAGGTACCATTTTCTTCTATACCCCAGTCTCACTGAATTTTGTACATAATACAGCCTTACCATGCAACAAGTCACCAAGATCAACCTTTTCATTTTCAGTATCATTATCATTTGGAGTTCCAAAGGCATCCCTATTGTCCCAAATACTAAGTTTAGCTTTGATCATAATTGGAAGGCCATTATGTTCTCCCTCCTATTTTGAGTTGTATGGAGACATCTCAAAAATATTCCCCCTTTTAGCCCCAATAGTAGAATTATTTTGAGAAACCAGTCTGAATAGGTGAAAAAGTATCAATAGCAAAAAAGGGAGTATTTCCCCTTAATGGTACTAGACCTCATAAAAGCTCATCCTATAAGTCTTCAAGGTCCGTTAAGTCATTAACTGAGCAAGACTAGGCTTGGTTATTCTCTTCAAAATAGGGCTATTAGTTACAATTATTTATACACTCAATAGATCCATTTCCTCACTACTTCAAAGTTTCAAAAAGACGTAGTTTCTCATCATGGTGATCAGAAATCCTCAAAACCATCCCAGTTTATAGAAGCAAGGTCTACTCAGTGTATTTCATCCTTCCATTCCCCTTGTATTATGCTTCCCTTCTTGTATAATTTTCCATGCTAGCATGAAAAATATTTTTAAATGACACCCCTTCTCTAACCATCGGTGAGTCACCCTTCCTCTTATCTTGAGCATCAACCCCAACACCTCTATTCACAACACCTACATATGGGAACTTGAATTTACACTAATCAAGCACATGTCCATTTTTCCCCTTAGAACAACCCAAAACATTATGGATTTTTTCATTAGAATTCCCAATGTTGCGAAATTTATGAGTGAAATCTGATAATTTTTCAAAATCAATATGAAACTACCAATAGTACTGTGTCAGTGAGAGTTAATGTAATGACCAAAAGTTTAATCAATAGAATTTTTTTATTATAGTTATGTCATAGAGTATAATAACATAAAATAACAACAAAATTCCAAATAATACTTAAATGATCTACTAAAATACTATATGAACTTTAAATATACTTTTCCACTTTTTTTATTTGAATTTCAAAAATATGACATACATGGTTTCGATCAGTAAGATGTTTGGAGTCTGATAGGGAAAACTTAATTTTTGCTGGATAGAAACATACCCTTATAAATATAAATGTTACCATTATAAATAGTAATATGAAACTTAAGAATATTAAATTGGACATGTGAATTGTAACCTTAAAAATGAAAGAATAAATAAATTTATCCATCTTATTAGTGACAATATGATAATGTTGATATTTTTGGTAAGTTATAAATATTTAATTACAATTTAATGATTAATTTAACAATTTAAATTATAATTTATTTTTATAAAATTTATTCATAAAATAATATTTTTATGTCTTATGATTATAATATAATTTTATAAGACCATATTTTTTTTCAAAGTGGTTAAAAAAGAATTTTTAATTTTTAATTTTTAATTTTTAATTTTTCATGGAAATTATTATTTTAATTTAAAATAGAATTTTCATATTTATAAAATTATTTTTATAAAATATAGTTTATTTTTGGATTCTACACATTGAGAAATGGTTAGGGTGATTTTTTTGGGATTTTTCTATAATACTTGAATTTTTGTGAATAGTGAAATACGATAATTTACGATAAATGCTAAATAATTGAATTTATGCATCATTATTGAGTCATGGTTGATATAAATGACCATTGTTTCGAAAATAAATTCTCTATTTACTATTTTTGGTCACAATAATCATGAATATTAATATTTTTGAGAAAAAATATTAAACTAATGATTTAAATAATGGGAATCCCCTCCTCTCGTCCACTATAAATACCACCCATATTTACCTCCTCTTCTCACACCTATTATGACTTGTTACTAGTCCAAATTATACTAAAATATCTCCCTGATCCCCTCTCCCATGACATGTAGATTTTTTTCTCATAAAAAGACCACCCCCCCAAAGAGGCTCTCAATAAAGATATATTAAAGAGGTAAATTCATCTTTTCTTTTCTTTTATTTTCTTTTCCTGTTCCTTTGTTTTCATTTCTATCCTCTCCTATCCTCATCCAAATGGTGTGATAACAAAATTAACTTAAATTTACTATATTTTTGTTAAGATAATGGAATAATTCATCATCATCACTCCTTTCTCCTTCTTTTATACTATAAATGAGAACACCATCCGAGATGTGTGAATTCATCGCATTCAAGGATGACGAGTTTTCAATTTCTTTTACCATCATCAATATAGGCCATGAAGCCATTTTCATGTTTTAACAAGAAACTAATATATATATATTATTTCTTTTGTAAGATTCTTGAATCTTTTTTCCCATTATATTAATTTATAAAGAAAAATGTGTTCGTTGTGATCAAAAACCACTAATTAACCAAAACAGTTATCATTATAGTTTTAAATAAAGATTAATTTTCAATCAAAATAACCAAATGAATTTTATAACCATTTAATATTATAGATTTTATATAATATCATATAACTTATATTCTGAAAATCCATCCTCATCTTACATGACTATTCATATATGTTTATAAGTAAACCGATCATGAATACCAAAGAAAAGAAACACTCCCAAACAATGAAATTGAACCTCTTAACCCATCCAAATGGTCATAAATGAACATGATAAGGTTATAACAAATAAATTACATTTATAATAGGTTAGTAAAATATTAATTATAGAATTTAATTTTGTTATCTAGGACATTAAGATTAATTGAAGGACACCATTGTACTTAAGGTAGGGGATTCTACATGAACCTCCATTATTCCTTCGGGTTGTTCTATCATTATTTTTACCCAAATGAAGTTATCTATTATTTTTAGGAACATATTCTAAATGATGTGTATATTCTCAAAAATCATGTATCAATATCCATTCATCATTACCATTTGTGGATATAAATGTTTTTAAATGATTCCATCCTCAATTCTTCCCGATAAGAAAGCATGTTTTAAGGAAACATCCTAAATTATTACCCATTTTCAAGTACAATATATAATCAGTGTTTAAGAAAATTTTATTTTTATAAAACCAATATTTTTATTATGAAAACCATATCGGTTAAGTTATGGTTTTATATAAAATATTATTCTCTTTTATGTTTTAAATTACCTTTGATATTTTTCATTAATCACACAATAATGTTTAAATTCTAAATTTTATTAAGTACTATTTTTTACATGTTATTACATCAAGTTGACATCACTTATAATGATATAATTCGAATCTACCCTATTATTTTCTATGCATGTTCTAATTCCTTTAGTTTATGGACATTTTTATGATACTCCCATTTTTTATGCTTTATGACATGATTATGGTACCCAATTCCTACCATGGGTATCACTTATGATTATGTATCATTGATTATGTATGATTCTATATGTGGAAATAAAATTAATAAAAATGTTATGATGGGCTCACCTAGATTGAGCTTAAATACATTGGGTAAATTTGAGTCTCATGAGATGTTATGTACAACGGTCTTGGCGGTTAGCCTTCACTAGTGTTACCATGTGAAAAGGTCTTGGTGTTTGACCACGAATTGTGCTCCTATATGTGAAATGAGTTTAACTCATGCTAAATTCATGTTTTATGTTATTGTAAAATCACTATTACTCTATTTTATATGATCCCATTTTTACATGTTATGATTCCATATGTTCCAGACCTTTTTATATCATTATGTCATGGCTTCTAACCCATGTACTAAACCTTTATTCTTATGTTTATGCCCTTAATAGGATTTTTAGATCATCCCTTTGTTCATGTTATCCTTATTTTATCCTATGAAGATGTATGCGAACTATGGATGTTAGGATCTCTTTATGAATTTTAAATAAACAAATGATTTATTTAGTCCCATGTTTTCAGTTTTATGTACCTAGTCTTCTAGGAATCTTGACATTATGATCGTTGTATTATAATATGATGATTTATTTTTCTTAAAATCATGTAATGATATGTGTAAAAGGATAGGGTCTCTATAGTTGGTATCAAAGGATGGTTTATTTATTTTTGGAGATTAGTAATAGATCACTTTAGTAATAACCTTATGTATAAGACTATGTATAAGAAAACATCCCTATATTTTGGTTAGTATAGAGTAAGTTTTTTATCAAGAAAATACATCCCTATCTGGATATTACAAGTGGATGTGGTTCTGAAATTGATGTTCCTAGGAGTAACAACTCTAACAAGGTGTTTCAAGCCTGACTAGAGGTAACATTGTACATGAAAATAGGCCTTATTACACACCTAGTTTGACACTCTCAGGGGATATGCTTCAATAAATTCATAATCCCATTAAAATCCATTATTATGGGAACAAAAAAAGATCCCATAAGAATATAAGTTATGAAACAGATCATGGATAACCTAGATTTAAACCTAGAGAATCATAATTTAGTATATAATTTTCCTTTATAAGTTTATCCTTTTATGTTTAATGATCCTTTTTTATATTCATATTTTTTAAGTATTAAAACCCTCAGATGTTTTCACCGTAGTATGTAAAATGAAATTTTGAGGCTGAAATTTCATAAGGGGGGAAAATATAATGACCCAATGTTTAATCAATGGAAATTTCCTTCTTTATAATTATATCATGTAGTATAATAACATAAAATAACAAAAAAATGCTACATCATGGTTAAATGAACTACTAAAATACCATGTGACCTTTAAAAATAATTTTCCACCTCCATGATTTGAATTTTGAAAATCTGACACACACAGTTGCGATTCGTATGATGTTTGGTGTCTGATAGGACAAACCTAATTTTTAGTGAATATTTACTTACCCTTATGAATAGTAATGTTACCATTATTAATATTAATATGAACCTTATGAATATTAAATCAGATAAGTGTATAATAACCTTACCAATGAAAGTATAAATAAAATTTATCTATCTTATAAGTGACAATATGATAGTGTTGTTATTTTTGGTTAGTCATAAATATTTAATTACAATTTTATGTTTAATTTAATAATTTAAATGACAATTTATTTTAATAAAATGTATTCATAAATTAATATTTTGATTTATTATGATTATAAAATAATTTTATGAGACCTTAATTAATTGTTTAAAGTGTTTAAAAAATCAGTTTCAATTTTAAAAATTTCATTTTTCAAGTAAATTGTGATTTTAATTAAAAATAAAATTTCTCATATTAAGAATATTATCTTCATAAAATTGAGATAATTTTTGGATTCTACATATCAGAAAATGTTTATGGTGTTTTTTTGGGATTTTTCTTATGAACTTTAATTATTTCTGAATAGTGAAATACAATAATTTACGATAAATGAAAAATAAATGAATTTATGCATCATGCTTGAGACATGGAAGATGTAAATGGATATTGGTTTGAAATCACATGATATATTTACTATTTTTGGTCACAATATTCAAGAATATACATATTATTGAGCCAAAATATTAAACTAATGATTAAAATAATTGGACACCCCTCTTCTCCTCCACTATAACCACCCATCTTTACCTCCTCTCCTCACACCTCTAAAGCCTTGTTTCTAGTCAAACTTATACTCACATATCTCCCTAAGACCCTATCCCACATCTTGGATCTCTTGGTCTCATAAAAAGACCAAAACCTCTTCCCTAAAGAGGCTCTTAAAGAAGATATATTCAAGAGGTAAATTCCTCTTTTATTTTCTTTTATTTTCATTTGATGTTCCTTTGTTTTCATTTCTATCCCCACCTCTCCTCATAAAAATGGTGTGATAACAAAAGTACATGAAATTTACATTAATTTTGTTAATATAATGTAATAACTCATCATAATCACTCATTTCCCCCTTTTATACTAAAATGAAAACACCAACGGAGATGTGTTAATTCATCACATTCAAGGGCGATGAGTTTTCAATTTCTTTTACCATCTTCAATTCGGGTGATGAAACAATTTTTTTGGCTGATCAGTCTATAATATATTTATTATTCTTTATTTAATGTTATGGAATCTTTTTCACACAGGATATTAATTTATAATGTAAAATGTTTTTGTTTTCATCAAAATCCTGCAATTAAGAAAAACAAGTATTGTTAATGTTTTATACAACGATTAATCTTTCATCTAAATAACCAAATGAATATTATAACAATTTAATCTTTTTGTTTTATATTATATAATATAATTTCAATTCTGTAAAACCCTCATCATCTTAAATGATAATATGTTCATGTATATAAGTAAACCGATCATGAAAATCATGGAAATAAACGCTCCCAAACAATGAAATTGAGCCTCTTAACCCCTCAAAAAGGCCCCGAATAAACTTGATAAGTTTATAATAAATCAATTACATGTATAATATGTTATATAATGTTTAATTAATGAATTAAATTTGGTTATCTAGAATATTAATGACATGTGAAGGACACCATCGTACTTATGGTAAAGGATTCTACCCAAACCTCAATTATTCATTCGGGTTGTTCTATCTTTATTTTTACCCAAATAAATTTATACATTATTTTTATTCAAATATTATAAATTTTGCGTATATGATAAAAACTCATGTATCAATATCTATTAATAATTCTATTTCTGGGATATAGATGTTTTTAAATATCCCCTCCACAATTCTTTTCGATAAGCAAGCCTGTTTTAATAGAACTTCCTGAATTCATACCCATTTTCATGTACACTGTATTATTTGTTTTTATGAAACAATTTTATTTATAAAACTACTATTTTTATTATGAATATATTATTGGTTCAATTTTGGTTTTATATAAAAAATTATTCGCTTTTATGTTTTAAATCGCCTTTGATATTTTCCCTTCACCACACTAAAATGTTTTAATTCTAAAGTTTATTAAGTACTATTTTTTACATGTTATTAATTCAAGTTGACATCAATTTTCATGATATATTACTATTATACCCTATTATTTTCCATGAATTATCTAATTCCTTTCCTTTAGGGACATTTTAATGATATTCGCATTTGTTATGCATTATGACAGGATTATGATACCCAATTCTTACCATGGGTAACCCTTATGTTTAAGTATGATTTATTATGTTTGATTATATATGTGGAAAGAATATTCATGAACATGTTATGATGGGTGATACCAGATATATCTCAAATACTTTGGGTAAAATTGAGTCTCATGATACGTTATGTGCAATGGTATTGGCGGTTAGCCTTGACTCATGCTACCATGTGCAACGGTCTTGGTGGCTAACCTTAACATGTGCTCCTCTACGTGCAAAAATCCTTGAATCATGATAGAATCATGTTTTATGTTTATGAAACATTACTATGGCTACATGTTTATATGATCCCAGGTTTATATGTTATTATTCCATATGTTTCATTCCTTTTTATATCATTATGTCATGCCTTCTAACCCATGTGCTAAAGCGTTATTCAAATGTTTATTCCATTACTGGGATTTTTAGATCATCCCGTTCTTCATGTTATAGTTAGGTTATCTTAAAAATATGTATGAGGAAAATTTAAGTTTGTAGATCTTTATGAAGATTAAATAAATAAATGTTTTATTTAGTCCCATGTTTTCCATTTTATGTACCTCATCTTCCAAGGCATTGGACTTTACGATCCTTGACTTGTATTATGATGGTTTATAATGCTTAAAATCATTTATTGATATTTGTAAAAGGATATGGTTTCTATTGTTGAAATCATATTAATAACAATAGGAATTCAAGCGATGTGACCAAAACTCACACATTCAGTTTCCTTATCAAATTTTATTGGTATTCAAATAATAGATGCTACATTGCATAATAGTTGAGGGTACCAAAGTTACCAGCTGAGGCCAGAGTCATGAATCAAAACATGAGTGCTCAAGTTACCAACTGTTTCTAGGATAAATTGTGGATCCTAGTCTTGCATTATTTTAATTATTGCCTTGAGAGAAATGAAACCCATTCACCATTCTTGGACCTTAGGATCAATTGAACAAAAAATAATGTGGAAGTATTTATTATCAAGATACGTGATCTTCTATTGATCAAATCCATCAAAATGTAAGAGGTAGCTTAGTAGGATATCTATATTCCAAAGATTAGTCCCATAATGGATCTCCAAATGAGAAATGATCTAATTATTTCACTCAGTAATATGTTGAGAGATAATTGAATGATTTTCTTCAACCAACACAAATGATCCATTTTTTATAACCCTCCTAATATAAGAAGACCCAATTCAGGAATCATAAAAAAACCGAGTTAAGGAGCTGAGACCCTTATTTGGTTCTTCATTTTGAGACATGCTAGAATACCCTCAAACACAATCCTTTCATCACCGAAGACCATATATTTCAGGATGTAGGGTCCCTGTGATCTACCAACGCCATCCAAGATCTTCTTTTTAGAGTTGATCAGAATTGAGCAAGGACATGGAAGTGCCTCCTTGAAATAGGGAATGAGAACTTCAACCTTATTTAATGGATTAATAAAAACCTTAGTTGAATTGAAGTTTCACTCTAGAGATCTATGCTTTTATTAGGGTTTAAAACCATTGATCTTTGGATTCTTTGGCACCACATCCCCATTTTGACCTACACATTCGATGAGATGAGGGGGTTTTCTCTAATGGTGTGTGTGTCTTCATCCTATCCTTATGTCATTACAGTTTTGGGTAAAATTATAGATTGGGGATTTAATCATAGGCATCATGTTTACTGGGACTCCAGTGGGCTAGACTCACACTCATCCTTGCTCACTCTAGATATTTCTTGTCAACTTCTCTGTGTGGGCAGGATGAGGGTGGCGATGATGACTTGATTCGGTGCAAGTGGGAGTTAGGGCAGTCGAGTGATGGTATCTATGGTTCCCGGGTAGCGACAATGGTGTTTTCAGCGCTGGATGGTTCCATGTTGGTAGTCGGAACTGCATTGAGAGAAAGGAACAACTTCGGTCAGCAAGGAAATGGTGCCAGACATGGTCAAGATAGGCGGCGATAGGTGGGTTCACTCCAGGCTATGTACAATTTAGGGTTTTCAAAAACCTTCAGCCTTAGACACATCAATTTTTTACCTTCAGGCCTTTGGGTCCTCATGTCATCACATGGACTTTGGGCCACTAGACCATTGTCATTAGGTCATGGGTCCTCCCAGTAATCTATTGTGGGAATCTAGTAGAATGGAAGGATCTAGGTGAACACCTTAGTGCATTAGGATGGCAGTGTAACAACACTACCGGTGCGGGTGGGGGGAGGGACCTCCTTTTTAGAGGTGGACATGCTGACACTCACCATCTAGCCTTTCGTCCCATTATTGTGGGATGGATGGGTGCCCTACCATTTTTATTTTTTCACATGGAACCTGTCTGAAGATGTCGTGCAGTTGACAGGTGATGCAAGTGATGACCACACAAGAATCACTGAGTGAATTGCTTAGAAGAGTGGTGTGTGTGGTTACATCTATCTTCCGACCCTACACCACATTGGGGTTGGAGGGGTGCCATTCTACGATGCGTTAGCCTAGTGTGATGAGAATTTTTTATAGGGGTGTTGTATTTTTAGGATTAGGCTCAGGGTGTCATGTATTTTGGTAGGGGTGGTGCAACGTTTGACCGAGGACATATAATGATGCAGGCTTCCCAATCTAGGCCTCAAATCTATGTTTTGTACTTCCGACTGCTGGGAATTTAGGCCATGTTTCTTCAGGCCTCTAGGGCCTCCGATCCTCTGGGTCATATAAGGATGACCTCTCAACTATGTTAAAGTTGGACTCACTTTTTTGTTTAATAAAAGGGGTATCAACCCGAACATATTAGAATAATAATTAAAATAATGTAAATAATACTATTATTAATAAATATTATTAAATATTGATTTAATAATTAAAATAATTAAATTATAATTAATAAAAAGTATTATTAATCAATAAAAAATATTGATTTTTTTTAAAATAAATATATATTATTTTTAATAAGTCTTATATTATTATTAATACATAATATTTTCTATTTTTTTATGAAATTATATTTATTTTTAGTTATTTTATGCCTTAAATTTTATTTAGAATTTATTTAGAATTTATATTTTATAAGCTTTTAAAGTCATCTACTTACTTTAATGTCTAAAATGTTTTGTTTTTAAATAACAATTTTTTTTTTCATCTATATTATTCTTGGTTTATTATTTTGATGGAAATATTTTTTAAATTATTTTTATGTCTTTAGAAAATGTTTTAATTTATTATAGGGAGATGGGATTACAAGCAACCAAGAATCACACACACCAAGACATCCAAGTGGGTCAAACCCACCAATGAGCCTGTAACCTAGTGGTAAAGACTCCTGCTCGGCATCAAAGAGTCCCAAAATTGATTTTGGGCAAGAACCATTTGGGGAATTAATGATGTGGTGGTGGAAAATGGATGACTTACGTAGATAGTAACATGGGCATGATGCATATATGGGTGCAGTCACTTGACAAGCTAATACAGTAGGGATTTTGGTCCATAAATGGATTTCGAGCCACTAGGTCGTCGGGTTATGGAATAAGATCAACTCGCATTGGAGAATACCCATAAAGAGAAATCAAAGTATTAGCATACACTGACAGAGCTAACCAGATTGGAAGAATGAGATGGTATAACAACCACCATCGGTACCAGGCACCATGAAACACTTCACAAGACAATTATATCTGATCAACCATGTGAGGTGGGGAGTTAGGCACAATTAATGAAGTATATGCTGAGAATGGGAAGTTCCAATGTGTTAGGTATTTGGGTCTTTTGGCCATGTATTGGGCTTGGTGCCTCTGGGCCTACGGGTCATGTAAGAGTTCTCTCTCAACCCAATTAAAATGTGCATTATTTTTAAAAAAATTTGAATGCCTCTGGTCCATTCAAGGAAAGTGGGTCAATCCTCATCCTTCCCCACATGAAATGAAAAGCACTCATTATGCCTATTTTAATTAAATATGTTGGCCCGAAGGCCCATTAGCTCATATGTCATTACATGACCCAAAGACCATGTGGTCCAATGACCCAATATGTTTCAAGAAGTCCCAATATAGTAGTCTGCATCATTCAATGTCAACAATTGAACATCTTTTCACCCCTACTAGTAGTCATTGATCCATGTGTTCAGTTTTAATATCATTGATATTGTATTTATAGTTTACATTTTATAATCTTTTAAAGTCACCCACATGAAACATAACAAAACTTATTAAGTTTCAAGTAGGTGAATTTGAAATTTTTTAAAATAAAAACAAGTAAAACAATCCAAATGAAACATAAAACATAGATTCAACATATAAAAAATATATACAAATAAAAATTATATCATAAATATAAAAAATAGAAAATAATCTGCATGGCCTGAAAATTAGTTTTTAAAAACACAACATTTTCACTTTAAATAATTTATGTGAAAAAGTATTATTATGTATTTCATTATTAATTACAATATAATTGTAATTATTATATATATTTAATAATTTAATTTTTATTTATAAAAAATATAGTTAATAATATTTAAAAATAATAACATAATTAATAAATATTAATAACATAGTTAAATTTCAATTATTAATTTAATTGATAATAATTAAAAATGAAATAAATAATAATTAAAAATAATAAAATTAATAATATTGGTATGTACACCCAAACCACACACCACAATGCATGGTGTAAATAATTACTAATTCATAATTTATGGAACATTAAATTTTCATTTTTGAAATAACATTTTTTTGTCTCATTTCATTTTTTTATATATTTTTATATAATTTTTTTTAAATTATTTTTTATGTGCATAGTCAATGATGAGAAGGGATATGGGGTTGGTGAAAAGATCTTCTCTTTCTATAGCTTAATAATTATTAGGGTTTCTAATGTCAGGTCTCCTTTTCACCATATTAATGAACTATTTCTTGTAAAAAAAAGGTTCAACTCCCACAAGTCGATCGATACTTAATGGTATCTTTGACATCATGTTCTTGGTGATGGAATTCTAAGGGGAGAGAGTGTGACCAATAAATCCTCCCCCCTTTATAAGGGATCGATGATGCCTGTGATTCGAGAGAAAGGAAATTTGGCATATGTTAAAGCAGATCCACTTATGGTCTCAAGGAATCTCAAAATAGGAAAGCATTCCATTATTTATAACCTTTTCCTTCTTGGGGATTTTAATCCAGTAAATATTGATGAAATTTTTTAGTGTTTTTCATAAATTTAGAGGTTTAAAACAAGGATACATGTCCCACTCAGTTGAAGTTTCTAACATATGCTTTTCCCTTATGAACAATTGAAGACCAACACTTGGGGATTTGTATCCATATTGATTAAACTATGTATTATTCACATCTATAAGTGGGATACGAAATTTAATTCTCTTGAAATTGGTAAAAAACTTATTCAACTTTTGGTGAGAGTGTATGGCCTTAACGGGATTATTTGGAACCCTAAAATTCATTATGATATAGAAATGTAGATTGGTGTTAAAATAAAAATTGATAAAGAAACTAATGTGGAAATATTTGGTTATTTTTCTTATTTCATGGTCATGGTTGACCTGAATTCTTACTTAATTGATCTTGTACTGCAATCTACTATTGATGATGAAATATATTTAAAAATTGTGTATGAGATAATTCCTAAATTCTTCCTAGAATGCAATGTAATTGGACATGAGATTTAAAATTGTCGAAGGTCTGTCATGTGTGATTAGTGTCCCATGTGTTGGTATGAGGAAAATGCTCTCCTTAAGAGGATTAGAAAATAGAATGTTTGAATTACTACTGATGTCAATTCATTTTTCTAGAACTTCATCCCTTCACTTGATTCTGTTATTTTTTAGGATTTCATACCCATTTTCATTTAGGGGTTCAGTCACTTATTCGTTTGGGTTTCATCCCGTTTTCTTTTCTCTCCTTCAATGATGGTTATGTATTGCAGATCTATTGCTATTAGGGATTTTAGATGGAATAGTGGTCTATGTTTTTTTATTTAAGGTTCATTGATTTTGTTTTCAATAAGTGTGTTGGTTCTTGCTCGGTCACAGCCTGCTTTGGAGGTCTCACCCACACGTACTCCTCTCTACCCCTGGGTCCATCATGCTCTTCCTGGTCGATTGGGTGCATTGGATTATAAGTGGATTTTGGTTGGGTTGTGCATTGTGGTGGGTGGTTTTCAGGAGGCCCAGACTAAAATCAATCCTCAGTGGAGTTCATTTTGGTTCAGTGTTGTTAGAGACAATCATGTCTCTCTGTGAAGGCTTCATTATACTATTAATCGGCTCTGGCCCCATGTTCCATCTCTCCTCCCTAGGTCGGTCTGGAAAGGTGGTCTTCATTGGAACTTTGGGAGGTGTTGTTCAAGGGGATCCCGACATTCTAGGTGTCATCATCCTTGCCCGATGGTTTTTGAATGGTGTCGATGCTGGTGATTTCGGTTTGGTGTTGGCGACAGTCTGGCTATGGGAGGTGTCAATGGTGATGATGCTGTCTGGTCTCGGTGGTGGATGTCGGAGAGTGTCCGACAGAGACACGCAGATAAGGGTGACCATGTCTACATGACGATGTGTTGACGATGACATTTCTTGTGAATTGATGATGTTGTGATGTGGTTCTCGATGTTTGGTTTCTCAGGCAGCGCACTTTCCACTGTCAAATACGGGATTTGCGAGATTGGTGATGATGATGTTTTATTTTGAATTTCGATTTTGGGGGCTTATGATGGCATGATGTTTGGATCTATCATTTTTTTTGAATATTGAATTTTGTATGTGTTTTTGATGTGGGTGACTTGACAATGGATGAAGTTATGTAGGTTCCCACTTACCCTCAAAGTGGCTCTTTTATAAAAAATTAGATTGTGGTAAGGGACCCCCATTTGGAAGGTTGGAAAAAATTTGTAGGCTAAAAATGACCTTAGCTTTAAATATAAGAATAAAACATGGGATGAAATTCTAGCTAAATGAGAGTCTACACAATATATTGGTAAATTGGCTATTTCTTCTATACAGAAGGAATGGTAGTATAAAACCCAAAAATTGGCCCTTTCATGGAAGTGGCTAGTCTAGATCAACAAACTATGTTGAGTCATGATTTGAATATTATGGATTAGCAAGTGAATTAATTAGATATCCAGGAGGTTGCAGATCAGAAATTCATGCATGAACATGCCATTGAATTAAACAATCCCAACGGTAATGAAAAATTGGAAGTTGATTTTTCTATAAATGTAAAAAATAAAAATTAGATGTGATTAAAGAGAAACCAAATTCTTTGGTTTCCAAGGATCTAGAGGAGAATAGTAACTCTACCCTTAGCTTGGATGATTTATCAAGAAATGAACAACCTCTTACAACACATGTGACTCAAGATGTGTACCATGAATATTACAAATATTATGTGGATTATCTTACTGAAGGATATGTGACTTCTTAAAAATCTTTTGATGCACACAAAATTAACAATAAGAACATGGGTAAGGAAGGTAATTCCACTGCAGACTTCCTAGAATATGTTCAGCTATCAATGATGCTATACTATGGATCCCAGGAGGTGATGGTTGGAGGAGAGATTGGGTCTTCCAAAATTTTTTATCCTATAGGAAGCTCAATGAATGTACGAGACTATGTTGTGCATTGGGAGATTACCAAAATGGGTATGGAAAACTCTGATGTGTAGTAAGACCAACTAGAGGGGACCTGAAAACAAGTAAAATCATGGAAATATGGCCATCACCAAATATTTATTTGGGGAGGATGTGGTCGGGATGATTGGGAAACTAATAAGGAAGAGATACAATCACAGGATCCTGATTCGGATGGCACTAGCATTGAATCTAGAAAGAAAAAAGTTTAGAAGAGGGTTATTCTAGAGGTCATGGATGTAAAAGTGGTTGAGGTATTAATTGGGGTGCCTTGTGAGATAAAGAGCATGTGATTGGAATTAATATTAAAAAAGAAACTTGGTATTTGACTATTTTTGATGAGGTCAACGATACTTTGTCTGACCCCATTCCTCACATCTTACATTCATGATTTTATTTTTAATAAAAGGGGCCTCAGTCCTACCCTTTAAAAAATGTGCATAGTCAATTTTTGAAATGTTATATATATTAGAATTATATTTGATACTTTATAATCATTCAAAGTCACATACTTGAAACATTATTATGTTTCCAGTAGATGCATTTGACATTTTATAAAATATGAACTATAATAAAACCTAAATAAGATTGTAAACATTGATTAACACATAAAAAATAACTGAATAAAAAAAAAATTCTTAAACAATAAAAAAATAACAGAAATAATATTTCCCCAACTTGAAATTTTTTTGAAGCAAGAAATCTATATTTTGAAACAATAATGTTTTGTGTCCTTTATATTTCTTTAATATATTATTTTCATAGAACTATTTTCATTTTTAATTATTCTTGATGTATTTAGTTGATGTGTAAAATTTTTGTTAGATCGTTTCAATTTTTTTTATTTTATAATCATTCAAATCCTCATACTTGAAAGATTTTTATCTTTCATGTAAATGTATTTTGAAACATACAAAGTAGAAACCATAGGTATATTATATATAAAATTATAAACATTAACTAAGCACATAAATAATAATTTAATTTACTAAGGTATTAGATGTTACAACCCAATGAAATAACTCGCACACCTGTGGGCTACTCGAGAACTTTCACCAACATGATATATAATAAAATTTCAAGTAGTTGACTTTGAAATATTATAAAATTTAAATTTGAGATACTATCTAACTTAAATTTTAAACATTGAATAAAAATATAAAGAATAATTCAAAATAAAAAATATTTAAAATACTATAAAAATAATATATAAATGACACAATATAAGTCCCTCACCTTAAACATTACATAATCTTGAGTTATGTCAAGAAATAACAATGTGAATATTTATAGGCTTATATTTTTAGGGAACTAGGTCATAACTATTACACAAAAACTAAATTATTTGAAAGTATACACTAATACTCACCCGTTTAGGTCCATTTAAAATCTAAAACACTCATATTTGCAAACCGTAAATTCGTTTTGCATTCCGTCTACGACAGTGTACTCCAGATGTCGAGAGGGACTTTTAGAGATGGTCTTGGGAATTTTTAATTCCCGTGATGAGGGGATTAGTGGAGCGATGCGTACTTTAAGTGAATTAGAGTTTTTTCGGGGGTTTTGTTTTGGGCGGCGCTGACACACCCGATGTCCGTTTTGAGCACCGTCAGTTGCATTGTGACCCTGACATTGAGAAAACGTTTTCTAGTGTGGTTTAGGGCATTGAAAATGGAGTTGAGGCATGGGCCCCATGGCCCATCTTTCTAGCTGCATGCAGCGCTTTACAAATCTTTCATCGGACATCTGTTCGGGGCATGCGAGCAGCCGATTTTGGGTGTTTTCCAAAGGCATTTAATTGACACAATCTTCACAATTTAATTCCGCACGATGGTGTAGGCCCCGCGAGGGCCATTTTGGGAGTTGGCGGTGATTATCCAACTTTACCACCAGGTGTCCATTTTGGACAAGTGATTAGTCAAACTTGTGTACTTTTCCGAGAGGATTTCAATGGTGCAATCCGTTGGCAGCGCTTCGGGACCGGGATGCAGGTCCCGCGCAGCACCACTCACATTCGGTATGTCGGAATGCATCTTCTTTTCCGGATATCTGTTTCACTCAAGTGAGTCGTCCTTTTGACATGTTTTCCTGAGGGGATCGTGATGGTGCAATGCGCCCAAATATTTTTGGGGCCAAGGCTCGGGATCACAGGACGCCGTTCGGGTATAAGGCGGTAGTGGTGACTTTTCCGTCGGATATCTGGTTGAGGTGAGTAGGTAGTCTATCTTGTATCTTTTTCTGCAAGGATTACAACGGTGTAATCTGTTCAGGTGTGAAAAGTCTCTTGCACGATCTTATTAAATGTGGAATCATGAAAGGCATACCGGTGGACGTTCTTCCTGTGATGTTTGCAGAGAACCCTTGGCGTGTGATCACGTTCACTCTTGGAAGAGTGAAGTGAATGCTTGAAGGGATTTGGTTGGCCATGACTCAGCTATTGAGGTGGCAAGTTGGAGCTGTTACGTTTATGCCCTTCGCGTTGACGTTGGGTGCCGTGTTCACGATAGCCTTTAGGCTGGAAATGTGGTATACTCTGGGATTATACGGGAATTATGGGAGGTACATATGGATGGTTGTACTTGAGAATGTTTGGGAACTTGGTTGGGGTTGACTTGGGGCCACACGTCGTGTCGGCCCCATGTGCGTGTCGTGTTCTGCTTTACGTACTTTTGAACTCTCGTGATAGAGAGGGTTCCTCGGTTCTCGTCTGTTTACCAGTAGAGTTGAGTCTTCCCCTGGTTCTGTTCTTGTTTGTTGATCAGTAGGGTTGAGTTTTCCCCTAGTTCTGTTCTCGTTTGTTGATGAGCAGGGTTGAGTTTTCCCCTGGTTTCGTTCTCGTTTGTTGACTAGTAGGGTTGAGTTTTCCCCTGGTTCCATTCTCATTTGTTGACCGACTGGGTTGAGTTTCCCCCTGGTTTTGTTCACGATGGTTACGACCAGCAGGGTTGAGTGGTTTTTCCCTGGTTATGTTCTCGATGGTTTTTCCGGCAGAGGTGCTTTGGGTTCCCTAGTAGAGTTCTTGTGGATTCGGTGTGACCAACACATTATGCGGGCATCGATCCTCTACCCAGGAGGTTCTTTCCAGCAGGGATAGCCAGGAGGTTCTACCATCTGGCCGGGATGGCCAGTGGGTTACCATCCAGTAGGGATGGCCAGTACAAAGGTGTTCACCAAGCAGTACTATCCACCAGGGATGGTCAGAGAGGTTCTGGGTTTACCTCCAACTGGGCTGGGAAGTGGTCCCCAATGACAGTTATAAGCCTCCCTACAGTGGATTACACTTTTATATGACTGGGAATTGGGACTCATCAACGACTTTTTCCGGGTTGCCCTCCAGTGGATTACCGTTTTACAGGACTGGGCAGTGTGGCACCCATCGACTCTTGCCGGGTCTCCCTCCAGTGGGAACACGTCGACTTCTAGGGATTACCCTCCAACAGGGTTGGGCAAGGGGTCACCTGTCAACTTTGAGGATACCTCTCAACTACGGGGTAGTGACAGGTTGTGGTTTGACATTCCCCCAGAACTGTCAAGTACGAGGGACGATTTCCCCACCGAGACGTGTCCTTGCGATGTGACTTAAAACCGTGCGGGCGAGACAGTTCCACCCAAAGCGGATAGTTTCGAGGTGCGGTGATTTGAGCCCCTTGACTTGTAGTTCGGGGCAGACGTGCGGGATGCTGGGCATCGATGGTGTTTACTTCTAGGACTATTGGATACTCACTTTCTTGGGCTGAGATACGGGTTGGAGATCCCATTAAGATCTTGTTCGGGCTTCTTGATTGAGCATATAGATATGTATATACCTTGTTCAAGTACCCACTTATTGGGTTTTGGTTACTCTCCTTCCAGGAGAGGCAAAGACGCGCGGGGTATGCCACATGCTTTCTGTGTCTAGCTTCTCGTGGTTGGACGAGTCTACTCTCCTTCTATAGGTAGCGAAGACTCGACCAGAAGTTCATCTTCTCACCGTTTCCAGATCCTTATTATAACGACCCATACTTTACATACATTGTTATTAATTCAGAATTGAAGCACACTTATTACAACATATAACAAAACCAAGAAAGGACCGTATAGGTATAGTGTCTTTAGAAAATGGGAAACATAAACAACTGGTTCATAAAGCATCTACTTTGCCTCTCATTTATTTCATCATATCTAGAGTCCCTTTTTAGAATATTCTACTTAATAACCTTCTTCCTGACCTGGGGAAATAAAACATACAAAAGGGTGAGCTCAAATGCTCAGTAAGGGTAAACAAAAGAAATATCAATCACATCATATACATAAGCACATAAATTTTGGAAATCTTAACCTGCAAAAGAGATCATAATTTCATAACATGGGATAAATCATAGCAGTGAAATGTAATCCCAATAAAAATAACTTAAAACATGAAACTTTGTGGCATACACACATAATCATATAGAATCATTTCTTATTAGTCAAGACTCATTGCCAAGACTATCTTAGTGGAAAAAGTCCCTTTCTGAAGTGAGTTCACTCCTCGTTTCAGTCCTGTTTCACTGAACCGGTATAACCTACCATTCCAGCCATGTCTATCTCCTGAGATATAAAATCTTTACCCAATGCATTGGAGGGAGATATAGGTCCCACCCATCTCATAATGATACCATTCTTTTGTGTGCCACAAAATCATAAACCATACATCATAGCATAACCCATGTAATAAAAATGGGATTCTTAAACATTGTGACATCATAAAACAATTCATATAAGATAATGGAATTCATAAAAATATTTCCATCACAACATAATCAAATCCATGTAATAATAGGGATAGAAATAGAACCCTATATTATCTTAGATGGAAAAGAATGTTGATAAAACACTTGAAGTCCATTTTTGAGGAAAATATCCTTTCTACTTCAAAAACATTTTTACTTTCTTAACATGTCATACAATTTTAAACTAAAAGAATTTGATTAAAAATAAACTTGAAATCTTGTAAAGGAATATTCTTGGATTTTTTTTTTTAAAAAATCCATTCATGCCGTATAAGTTAAAATAAAACATTCTTCGTACTTTTGTTCTAAAAGTTAAAAAGTACCTCATACAAAAAACGACAAATGATTCCTTTCATATCCTTTACTAAAAACTCACCGAAGGGTAAAATTGGATTTAAAAAATTTTAGGTGGATGGAAATAATATTAAATATTGAGGAAACATGGATGTGGATGATAAAATACACCCCCGTAAATACTAAAGTATAAACAATCTCGGATAAAAATGAGATTGTGATATTTCCCTTACCTTAGGTCCGATATGCTTTGTACATGTCCAAACCTCCTGTATAATGATTTAAATAATGTTATTGACTTATTATAGAATCATACTTATTTTTATGATATCATATTTGGTCATATTCTTAGCTTCTTAGTAGTAATATTTCATTGCTACTAGTTATTCGGGTGTTTATAACTTTTTGTTCTTATGCGTGTTTTGTCGAATAAATTCTTATTCTTCTCTTTAGGTTATAGATACCTCATTTACAGAATGGTATTAGTGTAATATATATCATATTAATTCATTCAATTCATTAATATAATCATTATGAAATGAAGATCATGTAGAACAAGTCACATCACATCGTGGAGACGGTATTCTATACGTACGCACGAGTGTTGATATCGTTCCTATGATCATGGAATTGTATTGGAGTGTATGTATATGATTTCAGAATCAGTATAACTTTATAATAGTCATATATAGTCATTATTTACACCTTTATACCCATCAAAGTAAGGTGGTGGTGGAAAATGGATTACACCACAACGTGGAGACGGTATTCCGTACGTACGCACGCGCGATGATTTCTTTTTCCGTAGGATGGATAGATGGTGAAATAGGGTTGTTTCATACTTATAATCACATATCAGTATATGAGTGATACTGATGTTATTACTTCATAATGAAACAACTAAATAAGAATAAGTGGAAGAAGAAATAAAGATGAAAGAATCGGTAACGGACATTACCTCTTCTTTGAAGTGCTTCTTTGAGACCTTCTTTTAGGGCACTAAAATAAGAATTTGAAGAAGACCAGAAACTCTAGGATGTTTCTAGGGAAGTGGAGAGAAGAAATTTGCAGGGGTTTTCCGAGCTTGAAGGCTCAATGTGGTGTGATGAAGAGGGGGAGGAGGTGCCATTTTATATGGGAGGAGAGGGACTCCTTTGGAAAAACTAAACATATTATTTTATTATAATGTCATGTTCGGTTTTAAATATCTCCAAATTGATTTATTTAGAAGCTAAGGTGGGTATGTGTCTAACTCCTCTCATCCAATAGAATTTAGACAAGTTTAGGTTCCTATTTTAACCTTATCATTTATATTTAACATTAAGTTAAATAATTTTACTTTTACCGTGTCTTCTTGTGCTCTTTTACTATAAGGTTAATAAACATACTATAAGCAGAAAAACGAACCCCAAGTTGTTTATTATTAATATATATATATCCTTATCTAAGTCATTTGTCCGAAACGTAGATTTTTAGGAATAAAATAACAATTACTAATATAATATTTGTTTTAAAAACTATTTTATGTCAATTTTGACACTATTTAGTAATTAATTTTTCTGAAAATCAGAACAGAATTATTAGTTCGAAAAATTTTAATTATATCAATACTAACATGTCATATTAATATAGAAAATTATTTTAATTTTTAAAAAGTGTCAAATTGCATTTATTTTGGAGTTTATAACATCAATTATGTCAATATTTTATTAATAAGATAATTACTGAATCATCTTTGTATCATAAATAAATTAAATTATTTAATGTCTAAAAATTACAAATAAAATACCATTATTTAGGAAATATTTTTAGATTTCTAATTAATATTCATAGTCGAATTTATCTTATGTATAACCCCATATTAAAAATGATTTACTTATTACACTTTGATTTATCTATTTTAACCCTTCTTTAAATAAATTAATAATAAATGTCCTAATCTAATCCAAGTGGGCCTAAATGGTCACATTTTATTCCTAAGGTTGTTTTTGGTTGAATTAGACTTGTCCAATAGAATTAGGACATGTGTTAGGGTAATAATAATATCATTTTTACCCTAAATTACCCTATTTACTTTTAACCGTGGTAAAAAAAGTAAAAAGTTTCTATTCACCAAAAAATTATTTTCATCTCATTGAACCACATTTTACGTAATAAAATCAACTGTGTCTCTCAGATTTTCGAAATTCCACTCACAGAAGCGGTAAAATTAAGTTTTATGAAAAATTCAGTTTTTTAACTACCACTTAGTGGTTTCACTATTCATCAGAAATTGAAAGTTTTCAGAAAAATACCAAACTTTCACCCTAGGATAATTTGGATATTCCGAATACGAAAATGAAGTCCATTTTGAAAAATAAAATTTATAAAATTTCAAAAAGTGGTTATTACTATTCATAACGGCTAGTTTTAATAATATTTTATTAGCATATCATTGTTTAGTGAAACTCGGTATTGCGTACGACGCAAGCTATCGAGGAAGGTTGCGATTTCGTGTAAAGCAAACCAAGCAAGTTTTGTGTGTATAAAAAGATTCCTTTGATGATTTATATAACATAAAAGTCTTGGGTGTTACATTATACCCCCCTTAAAATGAATTTCGCCCTCGAAATTCATCACTTTGTAACAAACAGATGAGGATACCTCTCCCTCATCATATCCTCAAGCTCCCATGTAGCTTCTTCTAATTTGTGGTTCCTCCATAAAACATTCACCAATCGAGTGGTCTTGTTTCTTAGGAATTTCTCGCTATGATCCAGAATCTCTATCAGTTGTTTTTCATAAGAAAGATCTTTCTCCAGCGGTACAACTTCTGAGCTGAGTACATGTGAAGGATCCGGTATGTACTTTCTCAGGAGAGATACATGGAACACATCGTGAACTTGAGAGAGATTCGGTGGAAGCTCCAATTGGTAAGCTACCTTCCCAACACGATCCAGTATTTCGGAAGGACCGATATATCTAGGGCTCAACTTCCCCTTCTTTCCAAATCTCATAACCCTCTTCCAGGGAGATATTCGTAAGAACACTTTATCACCCACTTCAAACTCTAGGTCTTTTCTTCGGTTTTCGGCATAAATGTTTTGTCGACTCTGAGCTGCTCTTATGTGTTGTTGAATAGTACTGACATTTTTTGCCATTTAATCAACGAGATTGGGTCCTAATAGCTTTCTTTCCCCAACATCATCCCAGCAAGTTGGAGTCCTGCATTTCTTTCCATAAAGAGATTCATAAGGAGCCATCTAAATACTGGAGTGAAATCTATTATTATAAGAAAATTCCACCAAAGGTAGGTGTTAATCTCAACCCCCTTTAAAATCCATAGATCAAGCTCTCAACATATCTTCTAGAGTTTGAATTGTTCTCTCAGACTGACCGTCTGTCTGAGGATGATAAGCAGTGCTGAAACTCAACTCTGTATCCAGAGTATGTTGAAGACTTCTCCAGAACATTGAGTTAAATATCGGATCCCGATCAGATATAATAGAAAGTGGTACTCCATGCAATCTTACCACTTCCTTTACATATATCCTAGCAAGCTGATCCAGAGAGAAATCCTCTCTAATAGCAATGAAGTGTGCAGACTTTGTAAGACAATCAACTATGACCCAGATAGCATTACTGCCTTTGGATGTTTTAGGAAGTCCTGTGACAAAGTCCATAGTGATGTTTTCCCATTTCCATTCGGGTATGGGTAATGGTGGTAACATCCCCTTAGACTTCTGTCTCTCAGCATTAACATGTTGACAAACCAAGCAATGAGAGACATATTCAGCAACATCTCTTTTAATTCCATCCCACCAGAAGTATTCTTTCAGGTCCCTATACATCTTTGTGCTTCCAGGATGAATAGAGAATGAAGAACTATGAGCCTCATCCAGTAGCTCCCTCTTTAATTAGGGGATGAGAGGAACACAAACCCGATTCCTGAACTTTATTATCCCATCACAATCAAGGTTGAATTCAGGAACATTTCTCACCTTCTTTTGTAACTCGACATCTTCTTTCTGTGCCTCTTTAATCTTCACATGTATAGATGGTTGAACATTCATTTGAGAAAGATATGATTTTCCCCTTTCATTATAATTCCAAGATCCATCCTTTGTAAATCCATAAATATTGGATCTTTTGTGATCCTCATCATGGATAAACTAGCATGGTCTTGTTGACTTAATGCATCTGCCACCTTGTTTGCTTTCCCAGTGTGGTAATGGATTGAGCAGTCGTAATCCTTAATCAGCTCTAACCATCTTCTTTGGCGCATATTCAGCTCCTTTTGTGTGAAAATATACTTTAAACTTTTATGATCAGTATAAATATGACACCTTTCAACATAAAGGTAATGCCTCCATATCTTTAATGCAATGATTACTGCAGCTAACTCCAAATCATGAGTTGGGTAATTTTGCTCATGTATTTTCAACTGCCGTGAGGCATAAGCTATCACCATATCATTTTGCATAAGAACACACCCCAATCCCTTATTGGATGCATCACTATAGATCACAAACCTTTCTACACTACAAGGCAGTGTGAGCACAGGTGCACTGGATAACCTTCTTTTCAACTCCTTGAAATTCTCTTCACATTCCTCCATCCAAACAAACTTAACTCCTTTCCGAGTCAACTTGTTGAGTGGATTAGATAATCATGAAAAATCATTCACAAAACGTCGATAATATCCACCCAAACCAAGAAAAATTCGGATCTCAGTTACTGTTGTTGGTCTCGACCATCTTTCGATAACCTCTGTTTTTGCTGGATCCACAGATATCCCCTCTTTTGAGATTATGTGACCCAAAAATGCAACTTTTTGAAGCCAAAATTCACGATTGGTAAATTTGGCATAAAGCTTCTCCTTTTTCAGGGTCTTCAATATAATTCTCAAGTGATCTTCATGTTCTTCCTTGCTCTTTGAATAGACAAGAATATCATCTATAAAGACTACCACAAACTGATCAAGATAGTCTCTAAAGACTCTATTCATTAGATCCATGAAGATAGCAGTGGAATTAGAAAGACCAAATAGTTTCACTATAAATTCATAGTTTCCATACCTTGTACAGAAAGACGTCTTTGGTATATCCTCCCTTTTGACCCTTAATTGATAATACCCTGAACAAAGATCAATCTTGGAAAAGTATTGAGCTCCACGTAGTTGGTCAAATAGGTCATCAATGCGTGGGAGAGGATTTTTGTTCTTGATAGTGATCTTGTTAAGTTCTCGATAATCAATGCAGAGTCTCATTGATCCATCTTTCTTCTTAACAAACAGAACAGGTGCTCCCCAAGGTGATGCACTAGGGCATATGAACCCCTTATCAAGATTCTCTTGGAGTTTCTTCTTCAATTCCTTCAACTCAATTTGGGCTATTCTATAAGGTGTCTTTGAAATTGGCAAAGCACTCGGTACGAGTTCTATTGAAAACTCAACTTCACGGTTCGGTGGAAGACCTGGTAATTCTTCTGAAAAGACATCATCAAACTCCCGTACAATGGGCATATTCTTAATTGTGAGTTTCTCACCAACCATTTGAGAACCTTCATTTAGTGGAATCAATACCCATAAAATGGAAGAAATTTCCACTTGAAGGTTATGTTTATCCTTGCATCGATAGAAGATCATAGATTGATCTGGAATATGAAATGTGACTTCCCTTATTTGGCAATTGAAATGAGCTCCATGTAGAGAAAGCCAATCCATGCCAAGAATCACATAAAATTACACTATAGGAAGGATCACAAGATTTGCAGGAAGCACTTTCCCACAAACTTCAATCGGAGAAGAATTATAAACTTTTGATGCAACTGTTGTGCCATTAGGTGTTGTCACAGCTAACTCAACATCTAATTGTTGAGGTAATACGATGATACCCTTAGAAAATTATTCAGAAATAAAGGAGTGGGTGGATCCACAATCAAATAAAACATTTTCTACTTTAGAGTGTATGGTAAGTGTACCTTTCACCACATCGTTATCATACTCCACATCGCTGATAGAAATTTCAGGTGACTTTCCTTTGTCTTTAGCCTTAAGAGTTTGTTGACGTCGACCATCATAATCAACCCTTGGATTAGGGCATTTATTGGCATAATGTCCCATCTCCTTGCACTTGAAACATTGAAGTGTAGTAGGTTCATTATGTGTATCCCTTCCTTTGTTTGCATCATTACACATCTTCTTCCCATCATCGTAGCATTCAAATGGCCGATGACCTTCCTTTCCACATTTGAAACATTTACTTGTCCCTTTAAGACAACTCCCTCCATGTTTCTTTCCAAACTTTGAGCATAAGGGAAAGCTCATCTTCTTTTCAGTGTGCTCTTTAGATTTTCCTTTGAATTCCATTTTCCTCTTCTTATCAAACCCATCTGACTGATGGGTTACTCCAATCTCCATCTCAACTTTGAGAGCACATCGAACGATTTCCACATATCTATTAAAGTCCCTTATTGCTAAGGCCCTTTGAAGACTTGGTTTTAAGCCACTAAAGAATCGATCGACCTTACTCTCAGGTTGGTTAATAATACCAGAAGCGTACATTGAAAGTCTTGTAAAATTTGCTTCATAGGTACCAACAGATTCATCATCCTTTTGCTTCTGTTCAAGAAACTCTTTCTCCATCTTTTTTCGGAGAATACGAGGGAAGTAATTATTGAAAAATAAGTTCTTGAACTCGTCCCATTCCATGGACTCAATTTCATCCCTTTGCCTCATATTCTTAATAATATTCCACCATTGATCAGTATCACCATCCAAACGATACACTACTAAGATGACTTTATCATGATCAGAACATTGAAGAATTGAAAATATCTTTTCAGTATTACTAATCCATTGTTCAGCAACTAATGGATCCGTAGACCCGCTGAATGAAGGTGGACACTGTCTCATGAAGGATTCAACAGAATTTTGCTCCTTCCTTTGCTCGTTTGGAAGTCGTGCATGATTCATAGCTTGAGAAAGTTGTGTGAGGATGGCTACAAGATTTTTCATTCCAGCTCCCATAACGTTTGGTTGCTCAGGGGGACAGTCATTGCATTGCCCGTCGCATTCCGCATTAACACGGTTCCTTCGGGTTCCATCCATTGACTAAAACCAAGAAGAATAATGTGAGAAACACTAATTATAATAGGAAAACCACATAATCAAGAATAAAATTTCACACTTAAGGACTTATCCTAGGTTATTCATGACCATTTCTAAAACACTAAGATTGTGTTCTATGCTTAGACTTATCCTTAGGGTTCTTACTAAATCTTTCACATCCAAGTTTCCAAAGGTTGACTATACCTTTCCTCTGATACCAACTATAACGACCCATACTTTAGATACATTGTTATTACTTCAGAATTGAAGCACACTTATTACAAAATATAACAAAACAAAGAAAGGACTGTATAGGTATAGTGTCTTTAGAAACTGGGAAACATAAACAAATAGTTCATAAAGCATCTACTTTGCCTCCCATTTATTTCATCATATCTAGATTCCCTTTTTGGCATATTCTACTTAATAACCTTCTTCCTAACCTGGGGAAATAAAACATACAAAAGGGTGAGCTCAAATGCTCAGTAAGGGTAAACAAAAGAAATATCAATCACATCATATACATAAGCACATAACTTATAGAAATCATAACCTGCAAAAGAGATCATAATTTCATAACATGGGATAAATCATAGTATTAAAATGTAATCCCAATAATCATAACTTAAAACATGAAACTTTGTGGAATACACACATAATCATAGAGAATCATTTCTTATTAGTCAAGACTCATTGCCAAGACTATCTTAGTGGACAAAGTCCCTTTCTGAACCGAGTTCACTCCTCGTTTCAGTCCTGTTTCACTAAACCAGTATAACCTACCGTTCCAGCCATGTCTATCTCATGGGATATAAAATCTTTACCCAATGCATTGGAGGGAGATATAGGTCCCACCCATCTCATAATGATACCATTCTTATTTGTGCCACAAAATCATAAACCATACATCACAGCATAACCCATGTAATAATAATGGGATTCTTAAACATCGTGACATCATAAAACAATTCATATAAGATAAAGGAATTCATAAAAATATTTTCATCACAACATAATCAAATCCATGTAATACTATGGATAGAAACAGAACCCTATATTATCTTATATGGAAAAGAATGTTGATAAAACACTTGAACTCCATTCTTGAGGAAAATATCCTTTCTACTTAATTTTTTTTCCTTTATTAACATGTTATACAATTTTAAACTAAAAGAAGTTGATTAAAAATAAACTTGAAAACTTGTAAAGGAAGATTCTTGGAAATTTTGTTTTAAAAATCCATTCATTCTGTATAATTTAATAAAAACATTCTTCGTACTTTTGTCGGAAAAGTCAAAAAGTACCTCGTACGATAAACGACAAAAGATTCTTTTCATATCCTTTACTAAAAACTCACCTAAGGGTAAAATTGGAATTAAACAATTATAGGTGGATGGAAATAATATTACATATTGAGGAAACATGGATGTGGATGATAAAATACAGCCCAGTAAATACTAAAGTATAAACAATCTCGGATAAAAATGAGATTGTGATATTTCCCTTACCTTAGGTCTGATATGCTTTGTACGTGTCCAAAACTCCTGTATAATGATTTAAATAATGTTATTGACTTATTCCAGAATCATACTTATTTTTATGATATCATATTTGGTCATATTCTTAGCTTCTTAGTTGTAATATTTCATTTCTACTTGTTATTCGGGTGTTTATAACCTTTTGTTCTTATGCGTGTTTTTTGGAATAAATTATTATTCTTCTCTTTAGGTTATAGATACCTCATTTCCAGAATGGTATTAGTGTAATATATATCATATTAATTCATTCAATTAATTTATATTATCATTATGAAATAAAGATCATGTAGAACGAGTCGCATCACATCATGGAGACGGTATTCCATACGTACGCACGAGTGATGATATCATTCCTATGATCGTGGAATTTTATTGGAGTGTATGTATACTATTTAAGAATCAGTATCACTTTATAATAGTTATATATAGTCATTATTTACACCATTATACCTATCCAAGTATGGTGGTGGTGGAAAATAGATTACACCACAGCGTGGAGATGGTATTCCGTACGTATGCACGCGTGGTGATTTCTTTTTCCGTAGGTTGGATAGATGGTGAAATAGGGTTGCTTCATAATTATAATAAAATATCCGTATATGAGTTATAATGATGTTATTACTTCATAATGAAACAACTAAAGAAGAAGAAGTGGAAGAAGAAATAAAGATTAAAGAATCGGTAACGGACATTACCTCTTCTTTGAAGTGCTTCTTTGAGACCTCCTTTTATGGCACTAAAATAGGTCTTTGAAGAATACCAGAACCTCTAGGATGTTTCTAGGGAAGTGGAGAGAATAAATTGGCAGGGGTTGGCTGAGCTTGAAGGCTCAAAGTGGTGTGAGGAATAGGGGGAGGAGGCGACCTTTTATAAGGGAGGAGAGGGGCTCCTTTGGAAAAACTAAAAATATTATTTTATTATAAAGTCACGTTCGGTTTTAAATAGCTCCAAATTGATTTATTTCGAAGCTAAGGTGGTTATGGGTCGAAATACTCTCATCCAATAGAATTTATACAAGTTTAGGTTCCTATTTTAACCTTATCATTTAGATTTAACATTAAGTTAAATAATTTTACTTTTACCGTGTCTTCTTGTGTTCTTATACTATAAGGTTAATAAACATACTATAAGCAGCCAAACGAACCCCAAGTTGTTTATTATTAATATATATAACCTTATCTAAGTCATTTGGCCGAACCTTAGATTTTTAGGAATAAAATAACAATTACTAATATAATATTTTTTTTAAAACCTATTTTATGTCAATTTTGACACTATTTAGTAATTAATTTTTGTGAAAATCATAACAGAATTATTAGTTCGAAAAACGTTACTTAAATCAATACTAACATGTCTTATTAATCTATAAAATTAGTGTAATTCATAAAAAGTGTCAAATTACATTTATTTTGGTGTTTATAACATCAATTATGTCAATATTTCATTAATAAGATAATTACTGTATCATCTTTGTGTCATAAATAAATTAAATTATTTAATGTCTAAAAATTACAAATAAAATACCATTATGTAGGAAATATTTTTAGCTTTATAATTAATATTTATAGTCGAATTTATCTTATGTATAACCCCACATTAAAAATTATTTACTTATTAAACTTTGATTTTAACTATTTTAACCCTTCATTAAATAAATTAATAATAAATGTCCTAATCTAATCCAAGTAGGCCTAAATGGTCATATTTTATTCCTAAGGTTGTTTTGGGTCTAATTAAACTTGTCCAATAGAATTAGAACATGTGTTAGGGTAATAATAATATCATTTTTACCCTTAATTACCCTATTTACTTTTAACCGTGGTAAAAAAGTAAAAAGTTACTATTCATCAAAAAATTATTTTCATCTCATTGAACCACATTTTACTTACTAACATCAACCGTGTCTCTCAGATTTTCGAAATTCCACTCATAGAAGCGGTAAAATTAAGTTTTATGAAAAATTCAGTTTTTTAACTACCGCTTAGTGGTTTCACTATTTATCAAAAATTGAAAGTTTTCAGAAAAATACCAAAATTTCACCCTAGGATAAATTTGATATTCCGAATCCAAAAATGAATTCTATTTTGAAAAATAAAATTTATAAAATTTCAAAAAGTGGTTATTACTATTCATAATGGCTAGTTTTAATAATATTTTATTAGCATATCATTGTTTAGTGAAACTCGGTATTGCGTATGACGAAAGCTATCGAGGAGGGTTGCGATTTCGTGTAAATCAAGCCAAGAAAGTGTTGTGTGTAGAAAAATATTCCTTTGATGATTTATATAACATAAAATTCTCGGGTGTTACACTTATGTCTGGACGAGTATACTTCCTTTCTCTTGTTGGGTTGATTTGGAATCTCTACTGTTACTCTTCTGTACTCTCTTGTTTGTAATCCTTTTATTTTTTTTCTTGTTCTATCTACTTCTCACCCTTAGGTACCTCCGTTGTTGCTCCCTCGAGCCTTCGGGGTATCCTTCTGAGAATTTTTATACTCACCCCTACTTGGGCTTTGCCCGCACTTGGTCTGCCCTTGTAGACGACCGACAGGTTGATTGTGACTAGAGTGGATCTTAGGAGTTCGGGAGCTTGGACCGCGTGCGGTGGTCGTAGTCAGGTTCTAGGTGTTGGACTCTCCCAACTGTTTACTTTGTTTAACTCTTGCCGGGTTGTGGCACCTTTTCTGTTTGGGCGCGTGTTTGCCCCTTTTTTTAGTTTACCTTTACCACTCTCTCTATACTGTTAGAAGTCGATGCACTTTTTTGGTTTATTTATAGTAGTTGGTACTTTACTTTTTATTTTACTCTACACTTTTTCATTGAGTGTGTTGTGTGTGTGTGTATAGGTACTTAGGCAAAGGCCTCCCCGAGTTGTTGTGCCTTCAGCGCTAGTCGCCGGCCACAGACCTTTGAAGGCGGGCTTGGGGTAGTCACGGCTCGAGCCCAGGTAGGGTCGGGTCGTGACAAAGTGGTATCAAAGGTGGTTCATTTATTGGGATATTGTTCGGACATCCCTAAAAAGGAATTGGTTGGGATTTAGGGCAATAATTTTAATGTGTATTGAGATTGGCTCTCAAGCCAGGGAGTCCAGTGATAATGCGGTGACCGACGTATCCATTCACCAGGACCCTGATAACCCGCTTGTCGACTCGGCATGCTGAGACACTCGTTTTAGGGAAAATTAGTTTGTGTATCACATAGGATTGAGTCTTTAACTGTCCTTTTTGAGTCAGCTCCCCATGGTTGTTACAGTTATATACATATATGCTCATCTGACCGCATCACTCCTTGATAACATTCAGGATGACTCTGTGAAGACAGCCAGCCAGGATACCATCTTTGGTGCGTGACGACGACCCTATGAGCTACGAGGGCTCAGTCCAGGACCCATAATTCGAGCCCCTTTTTTCCGGGTGGGCTCGTAGCATCACCCCAACCTGTTGAGCAACAGATAACTTCAGCAGAGCAGACTGAGCTTGACCGCAGGTTGAGCACGCTCCGTGAGTTCCAGCGACAGAGACCGCTAAGGTTCAGTGGTGATCCAGACCCTGAGGCAGTAGAGGTTTGGTTAGAGATAGTGGTTTACCTTTTCAGGCTTGTACAGATGCTGGCAGATCTTATGGAGGCTTTGGCCACCAGCGTTTTCCGTGGAGCAGCTTGGCGTTGGTAGAGCCTAGTGACTCAGTTTCTTGACGAGTCGTCGCTTTCATGGGGTGACTTTCAGTTGTTGTTTCATGAGGAGTTTTTCCCCTCCTGCTTGTGCTCTGTTCAGATTTAGGAGCTCCTGTTGTTTCAGTAGGGAGGGATGACGGTGGCCGAGTACGTGGCTAGTTTCACAGATCGTGCATGCTTTTACCCGAACTTGGTCCACGATGATAACTTATGAGAGCGGAAGTTCGAGCAGGGTCTCCACAGAGAGATTCGTACTGTCATAGTACCCTTGGGAATTTCCAAATATGTCAGGGTTCTAGAGCAGGCGCTGGTGACAGAGGGCTTCCTGTCGCGTTCTATAGTCGGTGGTGGCAGCAGGCTCGACAGAGCTGAGACGTCTACCGCAGCTAGCAGGCATCGGTTGACAGAATCTCGACGAAGGTGGCTTTCCAATAACCGGACTCAGGGGCGTGGTTGTACACCACAGTTGCTCTGGAGGGCTCCAAGGCTACCTGAGGAGAGTCGGTGCTATGCTTGTGATGGGTGAGGTCACTTGGAACGAGACTGCCCGACCAGGAATATGGAGAATATCGGGCCGGCAGCAGGTGCACCACCATGGCGGATGCAACACAATGATCGGAGTAGCGCCCGACGAGGTGGTGCTAGCAGAGGGGCAGGAGGAGCTGGTTGTGGGGAATGACTTTACAAGGTCTTCCCATCACCACTAGTTGGTCCACATCAGGATCCAGGAGCTGACAGTTGGGACTACAGACAACCACGAGCTTTGGATGTCTCCGATCCTGTAGAGCAGGAGGTGATAAGAGGTACGCTCTACAGCTCTTCTACTTTTTTCAGTCAAATTATTATTCTTTGGGTGTGAAATTCCTTTCTCCATGATCCTTGCATGATGTGTTACTAGGGTGATACGGGGCATCGGTGTGGCCCAGTTTCGGTAGAGTAAAAGGCGTAAAACCTTTCTCTTTAGTTGATGATGTTGACTCCTTCGCTTATGAGTGTGTAAGAGGGTCTTGGTTGTGGGGCATCGACTGTGAAATCTTGTGTGACCAGATATCCTTGGGTGTTTCACCATATGGATATTCTGAAGGAGGAAATCATCGGGCTTTGTCCCAGGTCGACGTGGTGATTCCAGTTGCAGCGTGCGAAGTAGGGGTTCGGTCAGGAAGGTGAGCTACCGACGAGAGCCTTTGGGCCATTTGAGACCATGCGGAGGGATGGTGAGGTTCCCTATTGCCTTGCCCTAACCCAAATGTCTGGAGAGGGTGCATGACGTCTCCCACGTGACTTACCCGATAAGATGTGTGCATGCCCCTATGCACGTCACCGGAGATGGCATACCTCACGTGAACGGATCCAATCCTTTGGTCTATGCGCGGTGGCGCAGAACTGTGCAAGAGTTCTTCTAGGTACGGAAGAGCCAGGTGCGGGCTTAGTACCCTGAGTTGTTCTCTAGTTTTGATTTTCGAGGACGAAAATCATGAAGGAGGTAATGATCTAAGAACCTGGTTTTTGGCTATAAAGGCCTTTGGAATATTATTGATATTATTCCAGAGCAGCACCTTCAGATGGCATGCGATTCCGAGCCCTGGTGTGGCGGAGATTAAATTTTAAGTGTGTTCACACTAGGAACGCCAAATAAATGGGAGAACTCCTAAAAGGTGCTTCATATAAAAAATATGAGTGTATGGATGGGTTTGAAATGGGGTGTATACCCTAGGAACGACATAAAGCATGTCGGCGTGGCACGTTTGGAGCCCTCGCCCGCCACCACAACATTAAATAGATAAATAAATAAATAAATTAATTAGTTTAATGCTTAAACTCAAGTATATCTTAAAATGTGGCTCAGATGGGAAAAATGAGGGCACCGCTGAGTTCGAAGCATGCCTTTTACCCTAGGAGGGGTGTAAGTTTCACAGGCACATGCCTTCTGTGAAAAATGCCGCTAGGGGCGTTTTCGTAATTTGGTGGCCACGGGCATTGAGTTAAATAACTTTTGAACGGGGCCTTGGATTAAAATTCTGAGACCACTATTGTGCTCGGGAGGTTGTGTTTAACCTAGGAACAACCTAATTTTCATTGTGTTTGGGGTTTCAGACGCGGATTTAATTTGGGATGAGTTTTAATTAATTAAGGGATTAATTAATTTCCCTTATTTAACCTATCTCTCCCCCTTCTTCCGCCCCTCTCCACTTCCTTGGTAGGATCTCTCAAGGAGTAACTCTTCCTCTCCTCCACCTCTTCGGCAAGGCGCGACAGCTCCGGCGAGGCGCGGCAGCTCCGACGGATTGATGGCGAAGCTCTAGGGAACACCCAAGAGGTAGGATCGTGCATTTTGTGTTTTTAATTTCCTCACCACCTTTGAACCCATAGACATGTGTCGAATTGTTGTTTTATCTTCAATCAAGCCCATAATTGTGTATCACATATTTTGGCATTTCCAACGCACATTTCGGTTTCGAATTTGGAGTCTCGAGGCCTCCGCAATAGCCCACCGAAGATTGTGGGTTTTCCGGTGGTTTGGAGTGTTCCAACCGGTTTTGAGGGTTCCAGCGGTTTGGAAGCAGCATCAAGCGTCATCTCCGGGCGGTGAGGCTGAGCACGCCAGACCGGGATCCCTTCAGCAAAGGTAGTCGCGGGCTTCGGAGGCTCAACGAGCAGGGGCGCGGGCTGGGGACGACGAGTTGGCTACGATAGCGCGGGTTAGCTGGGGGCGACAGCGGCTCGCGGTCGAGGGGGCCGCTAAGGGTGTCGGTGCGAGGGCAAGCGGGTGAGGCTGATGGAGGCGCCGACGGTCGAGCATGGGCGACGAAAGCGCGGGGTCAGCGGGTCGCCACCGGGGCGCGATGACGAGGAGGACCGGGGTCTTGTGACCCTGGTTGGTAGACATGACCCATGCCATGTGGACCCGTGTTGGAGGAGCCAGACCGGACGAGCCGGTCCGGGCGGTTCGGGGTGGTATGCGCAGTGAACCGCGGACCGCCGGTCCATGGAAAGTGTGGGCCGACCGAACCGGCTTGGCCCACCCATTTCGGTCCGTTTAAAATCTAAAACACTCCTATTTGCAAACCGTATATTTGTTTTGCATGCCATCTACGGTAGTGTACTCCAGAAGTCGAGATATACGTTTTGAGATGGTCTCAAGAATTTTTAATTCCCAAGATGAGGGGCTCGGTGGCGCAACACGTACTTTAAGTGAATTTCCTTTTTTCCTGGGGTTTTGTTTTGGGCGGCGTGGACACACCTGACGTCCGTTTTGAGCACCATCAGTGGCGTTGTGACCCTGGTCTTGAGCGAGAGTTTTCTAGTTTGGTTTCGGGTGTTGAAACTGGAGTTGAGGGGTGGGCCCCACGACCCGTCTTTTGAGCGGCATGCAACGCTTTACAACTCTTTCATCGGACGTTCCTTTGGGGCTTACGAGCAGTCGATTTTGGGTATTTTTCCGAGGGCATTGCATTGGTGCAATCTTCCCACTTTAATTCTGCACAATGGTGCAGGCACCACGAGGGTCATTTTGGGAGTTGGCGGTGATTTTCCAGCTTTATCACTGGGTGTCCGTTTTGGAAAAGTGATTAGTCAAACTTGTGTAATTTTCCAAGAGGATCGAAACGATGCAATCCGTTGGCAGCGCTTTGGGACCGGGATGTGGGTCACACGCAACACCGCTCACGTTTGATAAGTCAGAATGTATCTTTTTCTCCGGATATCTGTTGCACTCAAGTGAGCAGTCCTTTTGACATGTTTTCTTGAGGGGATCGCAATGGTGCGATGCGGAGCCACTTGCGCGATCTTATTAAATGTGGAAGCATGAAAGGTGTACCGGTGGAGGTTCTTCCTATGATGTTTGTAGAGAACCCTTGGCGTGTGACCGCATTCACTCTTGGGAGAGTGATGTGAATTCTTGAAGAGATGTGGTTGGTCGTGCCTCAGCCGTTGAGGTGGCAAGTTGGAGTTGTTAAGTTTACGCCCTTCGCGTTGACATTGGGTGCCGTGTGCACGATAAACATTGGGCTAGAAACGTGGTATACTCTGGGAGTATACGAGATCACCGGGAGGTACATGTGGATGGTTGTACTGAGAACGTTTGTACTCTTTGTTGGGGTTGACTTGGGGCCACATGTCCTATTGGACCCATGTGCGTGCCGTGTTCTGCTTTACATACTTTTGACCTCTCGCGACATAGAGGGTTACTCTGTTCTCGTCTGTTGACCAGCAGGTTTGAGTCTTGCCCTAGTTCTGTTATCGTTTGTTGACCAGCATGGTTGAGTTTTCCCCTGGTTCTGTTCGCGTTTGTTGACCAGAAGGGTTGAGTTTTCCCCTGGTTCCATTCTCGTTTATTGACCAGCTTGGTTGAATTTTCCCCTAGTTCTGTTCTCGTTTGTTGACCGGCAGGGTTGATTCTCCCCTGGTTTTGTTCACGACGGTTACGACCAGTAGGGTTGAGTGGTTTTCCCCTGGTTCTGTTCTCGATGGTTTCGCCTGTAGAGGTGCTCCGTGTTCCCTGGTAGAGTTCTTGTGGATTCGGTGTGACCAACACATTAAGAAGGGACTGATCCTCTACCTAGGAGGTTGTTTCGAGTAGGGCTGGCCAGGAGGTTGTACCATATGGCAGGGATGGCCAGTGGGTTACCATCCAGCAGGGATGGCCAGTACATCGGTGTTCACCGAGCAGTACCATCCAGCAGGGATGTCTAGATCGGTTCCAGGTTTACCTCTAGCTGGGCTGGGAAGTGCTCCCCGATGACGGTTCCAATCCTCCCTCCAATGGAGTACACTTTTACGAGACTAGGCATTTGGACTCTTCGATGACTTTTTCCAGGTCACCCTCCAATGGATTACCCTTTTACGGGACCGGGCAGTGTGGCACATGTCGACTCTTACCAGGTCTCCCTCAAGTGGGAACTCGTCGACTTCCAGGGATTACCCTGAAATGGGGCTGGACAGGGGGTTGCCTTTCGACTTTGAGGAGAACTCTCGACTGTGGGGTAGTGACGAGGTGTGGTTTGACGTTCCCCCAAAACTCTCAAGTACGAGGGACGCTTTCCCCACCGAGACTCGTCCTTGAGACGCGACCCAAAACCGTGCGAGTGAGACAGTTCCGCCTAAAGAGGATAGTTTTGAGGTGTGGTGATTTGAGCCCCTTGACTTGCAGTTCGGGGCAGACGTGAGTGATGCTGGGAATCAATGGTATTTACTTCTGGGATTATTTACTACTCACTTTCTTGGGCTGAGCTACAGGTTGGAGATCCCCTAACGATCTTGTTTGGGCTTCTTGATTGATCTTATGGATATGTATATACCTTGTTCCAGTACCCACTTCTTGGGTTTTGGTTACTCTCCTTCCAGGATAGGAAAATACGCGCGAGGTATGCCACGTGCTTTCCGTGTCTACTTCTCATGGTTGTACGAGTCTACTCTCCTACTATAGGTAGCGAAGACTTGACGAGAAGTTCATCTTCTCACCGTTTCCAGCTCCTTTTGTCTGGATGAGTCTACCTCCTTTATCTTGTTGGGTTGAGCTGGACTCTCTACTATTACTCTTATGCACTCTCTTGGTTGTACTCCTTTTATTTTTTTCCTGTTCGATCTACTACTCACCCTTCGGTACCTCCTTTATTGATCCCTCGAGCCTTCAGGGTATCCTAATGAGTATTTTTATACTCAACCCTGCTTGGGATTTTCCCACACTTGGTGTTCCCTTGCAGACGATGGACATGTTGATCGTGACTACAGTGGAGGTTAGGATTTCAGGAGCTTGGACCGCATGTGGTGGTCGTAGTCGGGTTCCAGGTGTGGGACTCTCCCAACTGTTTACTTTGTTTACCTGTTGCCAGGTTGCAGCACCTTTTCTAGTTAGGCACGTGTTTGTCCCTTCTTTTCAGTTTACCTTCATCACCCGCATTGTACTGTTAGAGTTCGATGCAATTTTGTGGGTTATTTATAAAAATTGGTACTTTATTTTTTCTTTTACTCTGCACTTTTGCATTGAGTGTGCTGAGTGTGTGTTTACAGGCGCTTGGTCAAAGGCATCCCCGAGTTGTTGTGCCTTTGGCACTAGTCTCCAGCCCCTGGCCTTTGGAGGCGGGCATGGGGTAGTCACAGATCGAGCCCGGGTAGGGTCGGGTCGGGACACCATCCCAATATTTATTCTCCCTTAAATCCTAAGAAAATCATTTTAAAACTTAGGAGGAGCATAAAAATCATAGTAAGGGATACAAAAAGAAAGAAAACTATTAGGCTTGCGAAAACACATAAACCATGAATACATTATCCTAAAGTAACACTTTTCACTATTAAGAAGTAGTAAATACACTTCACTAAATATAAGCTCATTTATTACCCTTTTTGTAATCACAATATTACCATAAAACCCATAAAAATCACATATTACATATAAAAGTAACTTGAGACATATTCTTACTTAAATGGAGTAACCATATGTTTGACGTCCACACATATCACTCCTACAAATGGAATTTTCATACCACCAACTTCTATACCCAATGCATTAGAGGTTTTAACATAACCACATATCATTCGTTTATCATAGAACCACCCATCTTTGGTTTATCACATAACCACCCATATTTGGTTTATCATGTAACCAACCGTAAAATGTCCAAATACCATTATATAATTATAACACATAAAAGATTGCAATTATCAACATTTCACTAATAAAATTTCATTTTCAATCACAAGATATCATTTCAATATATTGAAATAGTCAATATTCTTTCAAAACCATTTTCAATACCAAAACACACAAAAAGGGAATATGGTATTTCTTTTCCTTTTAAAAACCATTAAGGATTATAGAGGAATCCAAATATCAAATAACAATAATGGCGATGGACAAGTCATTGGGGCCCAAAACGTTAAAAAAACATTCTTTTTTTCGTTTAGTAAAGAAAGTAAAACGATTCGTATAAAATAAATACTTTTGAAAAACATTAAGATATAGACATAAAATTTCATGTATAATCCTTTTATATACATATAAATAAATATTTGAATTAATATCATGAGTTAAATATTTGATAATTAAATACTAAAACATTCAATGTGTCCCACACAAATTTGAACAATTAAATTATAATATCCATGAATTAATAAATTTCCAAAAATTTAATTAACCTTAGTATAGATAAAATATGGATAATAAATGTCATTGTGTCTGTATATACACATAATAAAAGAATAAAGGTGCATATTAACATGACATGACTCAATAAAAGAAGATTGAGATGAAATCCCTTTCAAAGATCATTTTGATAAACAAATAGATCTATTATTTTTCTTCAATATAAATACACATGAAGAAAGTATAAATAAAATATAAAATATCCAAAATTTATTTCTCACATAGTCATAGAATGGCATAATCAATAAATAGAAGTTTACACAAATGAATAGAAATTGGTTTAAGAAATTCCCTTATCTCGAGTTCGACTCGTCTCGTATGTTCCTTATTCTTACTAAATAAAAAACATAGGCTAATTTATACTTTATTCAGATACTTTTCATGTTTATTATCCCTTTTATTTTATTAATTAACATTTTATAACAATTACATAATTATTTAAGTTCATGTTGGATGCTTTCATGATATTCAGTTCTTGAGATGAAAATAAACTTGATAAGATGTCAATAGTCCACATGGTCATAAGTCTGTAATCTTCAAAATATAAAACATAATATAAATATCTTATATTTTCATTATATATTTATTTATAATAATCTTTAATGAAATACTAAAAAAACCATTCATGGAGACGGTATACCATACGTACGCATTGACACTATTTTCTTTTTTCCTGTCATACTGAAAGAATGAAATTAAATGGAATGTATGTAAATATTTATATATATAATATCAATATAGTTGAATTTATATATAATTTATATCATATATGTTATTAAAACAATCCTTAATACATTCCATGTGATGTGTGATTGAGTCACATCATTTTTAGGAGGCGGTTGTCCACATGTCACCAAACAAAGATATTGTATAACCACAATATAGAAATCATGAACTTATGTTTAATATTAAATTTATATAATATTAAATAAGTTATTATATAAATATTAAAATATTATTTTACCATAAAAATAGTTTTACGGCCAACCATGATGGCAGTATGGGAAAAAGAATAAAAACATTATTCACGGAGACGATTAACCAGAATAATTTGGACTACAATTTCGTTTCTTTGAATAAAAGGAGGTGACAAATGAAATGGATATAAGATATTCCATTAGAAACATAAAACTAAAATATATACCAGAGTCTGGTGTTATTATGCATTTATGGATAAAATATTTGAGGAAAAGGTAGAAAAAGAAAATAAAAGAGGTACTTTGATAAAATTACCTCTTCAATATCCCATGCTTGAGAGACCCTCGAGGAACTTGAATTTGGTGTTTTTGTGAGAAGAGAAACACTTTCACTTGGGGAGAGTGATGAGTAAAAATTTGGGACGATATTTGAGGATTTACAAGGCTTTTTAGGTATAAATCGGGAGGTGAGGGTTGTTATTTATATTTGTGGAGAGGTGGGTTAGAGTGATTAATTTGATGATAATTTTATATTAAAAGCTAACCATATAGAGGTGGAATTAAACTAAAAGACATTGGATTGTAATTCATGTTGTATAGTTTGTTTAGGGTTGAGAAACACCTCAAAAAACCTATAAATTTTGTAGTTTTTATGTATGTTAATCATTTAACTTTTAATTTTTACCCTTTCCAAAATTTTACTTTTACTACGGTAAATAATTTCTTTTTATTGGTAAAATTTTTATAACTAAAAAAGAAATTGATATTAAAACATAATGTGTACCTTCTGATTCCAAATATGGAATCCATTTGAAGTAATTCATCTCACCTAATTGGGAAAATTGTATTTAAAATTATATCCACAGAAAAAACAAAAAATTTGGTTTTTAAAGTGAAACGTACGAAAGTTCGAAATGTTTTTATATCTAATTTCAATTTGAAATCAATTACATTGAAAAAAATTGGATTAAATGACAAAAATTCTAAATATTCTACAAAATAAATTAAATGTATAATATAACAATATAAATAAATTAGAAAGAACAACGGTTTTGAATTAAAATTTAGTATTTTTTCACATTTCAATAAAAAAATTGATGTCATTAGAAAAATAACAAAAATTTATCAAAAATAAAGTTTCATGTCCCAATTCCAAATAAGAAGTTTATTTTTCCAAAATTAAACTTATAAAAGTGTCAAAACTAGATTTAAAATGGGTTCTCTATCAAAAGGTGGTAAAAATGACTTTTTTAGATGAGATTTAGAGCACAGGGCCATCACTTCAGCATGTCACTTAGAGCGTAAGAAAAGAGGGTACGACTTGGCCATTGGTTCCATGCCTGTGAATCTTTGCACGAGAATGTTTGCTGAGTTCCCATGCTTTGGTGGAGGCCTTCTAATGCTGAGTTTCTGGGAAGAGGCGGGAAAAGTATTTTGCATGGGTTTCTTTTATGCTATTCTTTTGGTGGTTTGTTGGACTTGGGGTTTCTCACTTTTCCTTTAAAAGGGATTTAAATAAAAAATAAATTTCATTCAGTAAAAATGACTTTTTCTAAAAAATAATTCTTTTATGAATAAAATTTGATTTGATTTTATATCATGTCTATAAAATATATATGATGATTTTAAAATATTATATTGAATATATATTTCATTAATAAAACACAACAAGAGTTATTTAATTATTTTATAGAAAAAATTATTTTCATTTAAATTGTTTTTTTAAATAAAAATTTATTTTATATAAATGGTTTTTACAATAAATATAATTAATTTCTCACCAAATAATTAATTATAATCATGTTTAAAACATATTTTCATAATTAAATTAATCCTATTTATTCTCAACATTTTAAAATCTAGATTAAATAATAATATTTAGTTGTTCGCTTAAGTTCAATGTGGCATATCTCATATGTTATCAATCATAGTGTATCTTTTTTAAAAACATGGGATATTACACATAGAGAATTTTTGTTTCAAAATATATATTTTCTAATACAAAAATTTCAAGTTTTGACTTCGAATTGTTATAAAATATGTACTACTAATATAACCAAAATGAAATTTTAAACATTGACTGAACACTTAAAAAATAATTGAATATAAAATAAATTTATAAAAATAGTAAATTTAAAATAATATAAACAACACAAAACTATATTATTTCAAAACATACCATCTATACTTAATTTTTCTCCATAACATGTTTTGTGATTAATAATTATTTACAATTAATTATATTATTAATTAATTTATTTTTAAATTTTACTAAATAAATAAATAATTATATTATACAAAATATTTATAATTATTTATAATTATTACTGATTATTTTAACTATATTATTAATTACACTAAGAATTATATTACAAGTAGGTATTATAATTTACATTAACTACTTTAATACTTATAAAATTATTTACATAATCAGTTTTTATTTATTATTAAATATATAATTAATTATCTTAATTTTTAAAAATTATAATAATTATATTATTGTTAAGAAAAAAAATGAAACAAGGAAAACCTAGAATAATCGAGAGAGATGAATAAAAAAAGAAGAAATTTTTTTATTGATGATCACACTTATTCTACACTATCAATAGATTTCCTTCCTCTAGTATCCAAACCATTATAGGGGGTTGCACTGCCTTTTATAGGCAGCACAGAATGTGATTGATGGGGGTGGGAAGCCCAACCCTATTGAAATGTTATGCAGCCACTGGCTGACTAACACCCCCTTGGGATGCACACCCATACCAATGTCATATGTGTTTTGTTACTGCTTCATGAAAAACGTTTTCCAGAAAACTGCTATTGGTTAAACACCAGAATAAGGAAAAGAGTATAGTCACATAGACTCCCCTTGAAAGTTAATGACATTACAAATTTTGTAATCTATGCATCTCTATTTTGTGTATAAACTTTCTAGAGATGAAAGTCGTTAGTGACATTGTAAATATATCTGCAACCTTGTCTCTTGATCAAACATATTGCATGTTGTTATCTCTATTCTTTGTGAACTATTGTGTGAAGGAGAGAAATTTCAATGGTATGTGTTTTTCTTGATTATTATTGATGAAGACTTACTTAAATAATGTAATGAACACAACATTATCATCAAAAAAATTATTGGGATACTATCCATAGTTAATCCACTTTCTTCTTGAATGTGTTGAGTCTTAAATCACAACCAAACACACTCTCGACATGCCTCATGTAATTCTATCTCTTTTGTCAGATTTGAAGATGTTGCGATGAGTGCATTATTTTTTCATCTCTAAGATATAAAAGTACCTCCAACTGTGAACACATAACTAGTTTATGGTCACGCATTATATATATTAGATAAATAACCCGAATTTGCAAAATCAACTATCTTACTTTCAGATTCTTTAGAATAGAATAAACCAAAATCAATAGTATTACAAAGATAATGGAAAATATGTTTAATACAACTCCAATGTTTTCTTTTAAGGACAAAACTAAATATTTCCAATAAATTTGTATAAATAGGTATATCTGGACGATTAAAATTAGTAAAATACATTATTTCTCTGATAGTACTAAGGTATAGATCTTCGGGACCAACCCAAACCTCATTTTATTTACAAGGTAGAAATTGATATTTCTCAGTATTTAAAGACCTAACAAACATTGTAGTACTTAAAGGATTTTCATTATCCATATTAAAGAGTTTTAAGATATATTTAGTGTAATTTGACTGATGTAAACATATACCACTTGGAATATGATCAGTTTGTAATCCAACAATACTTTTTTTCTTCCTGGTCATTCATTTCGAGTTCATCCTTTAAGTTTCTCATTTATTAATTAATCTCTTCTAGAGTTATGATATTTAAATCATCAACATAGACAACAATTATTTCATATCCAGATTTTGTTTTCTTAATAAAAACACATGGGCATATGGGATTATTTACATACCCTTTATTTAAAAAATATTACCTTAAACAATTATACCATATTTACCCAGATTTTTTTAATCCATATAGGGATTTCAGAAATTTAATTGAACATAGATCTTTGGGTTTTCATTTCAAAACATTGTTTATCTTGAATCCTTTAGGTATTCTCATATATATATATATACTATTATAAAGTGACACATATACATAAGCTGTAACAACATCCATAACATGCATATTATCCTTCCCAGCTACTACAATGTTGATTAGATATCGAGAAGTAATATCATCCATAATAGGATAATATGTCTCCCCATAATGACTTCAAGGTATCTAGGATAATAATTCTTCGAAAATACAAGGTTTTTATCTTATAATATTATTTTTATGATTAATCTTATGTGAAAAACCTGATTTATATCCAACAGGCTTCACAGCTTCTGGTGTGAGCATGATATGTCTAAAAACCCTTCACATATTAAGTGAATTTAATTCATCTTTAATTGCGTCTTTCCATTTATTCCAATCGGGTCATTTTTGACATTCCATAACAGACCATGGTTTAGGGTCTTAATTTTCTATATCATGTGACACAGAATTTGAAAATATTTCATCAATATTTTCCACATTACTGTGATTCCATATATCACATGTAGTCATATAATTAAGAAAGATTACATTATTTTCTAAAACTTCAGGGTTTTCTATATCCCGTGAATTATCTTTATGAATCTCATAATCTGTTTCTTTAAGAATACTTAAATTATGTGTTTTTATGGAACACATGCCACCATGATGGGGGTTTCAATTATAATCATCCATTTTCTTTTTTGAGGATTTCTATACTTAGAGCCAATTGGACTTCAAAGATTTAGGAGTATTTTTGAGATTTATGTAACATCATTATGTAATTGTGTCCTTAGGAAATCAATTATAGCTGATGGTTTTATAGCTAGTGTATGTGATTTAGTCACACCCTTCGAATTAGTAAATGCATTAGGAAATTTATTTTATACTTCATGAAAAAGTAAAATATTTTTAACTTCCATATCACAATGCTGGGTGGGAGGATCGAGAAAAGGTAACATTTTCACATTCTAGGAAATCTCCTCCCTTTGATTTTTCTCCCCCTAATGATGGGAATACATCTTCATTGAAGTGAAAATCCAAAAAATGTGAAGTAAATACATCACCAGTTTTTGGTTCAACATATCTGATGATGGATAAGGATTCATATCATACATAAATTCCCAACATACTTTTAGGTCCCATTTTTGTAAATTATGGGAGAGAAATTCGTAAATATACTGACAACCAAAGATTTATAAGTGGTAGATGTATGAATATTGGCCAAAATCAAATTAGAGTGGAGAGTGTTTTATGATATTCCCTTTGTATGATGCGAATTAATTTTGAGGAATGTAATAATTCATGACCCCATACAGATCTCAATAACCTTTTTCTCATTATTAATGGTCTAAAAATAATTTGGAGGTGTTTTATCTGTGATTCAGCAAAACCATTTTTTGTATTCAAATTGGAAACTAGATTCTTCACAGTAATCCCCTTTTCCATAAATTAATCATTGAAATATTGAGAGGTAAAATCTCCAGCATTATCAAGCCATAGTTTCTTAATGAAATGATTAGGGAATTTTTCTCTAAATTTAATTTTTTGTTCAAGACAACATGAAAACAAAACATTATGAGTTGAGAGAAAACAAACATGTGACCATCTTCTAGATGCATAAATTAATACCATAAAATATTTAAATGGCATGCATGATGTATGAATTGGTCCACATATATCCCATCGAATTCTTTTAACAATGTATGGCATTTCAGCCTTAATTTTAGCTCGAGATGGTATCACAATTAGTTTCCCAAGTGAACAATCCTCACATGTAATTTTTCTTAGTAGAGAGATCTATTAGACCATTACTACATGTCAATGATAAATTTAAATTATTTATTGCATCATTCTAGAACTAGAATGAAATAATTGGTCATGCCAAAACATAACAAGTTTTGGTCCATTATTTACTACCATATGTGTTTCGATCACACTTATATATGTATAATGAAATCCAAATGAAATTTTTTGTAGTTTTTCTAGTAAACGACTCTTATTGAATTTATTAATGGTAATACACATGTACTTTTTATTTTTCTCAAATATAGTATGACTATCACTTCTGTGTTGGTATATATCATTAATACTTAACAGGTTTCTTTTAGAATTTGGTGAAAATAGTGCATCTTTTATAAAAAATTTCTTCCCATTTGGTAAATAAAAACTCGGTTTACCAATCCCTTATATCAGATATATAAGACCTAATTTAGTATTCCCAATTAGTTTTGTTGATTTAAGATCAGATTTTTTTGATTCTTTAAAATTGTGTGTGTTGTTCCACTATTGGGTATGAAAATATCTATCCCATTTAAGCAATCCATTTCAATGCTTCAAAGTAAAGAGAATAGTCTAATAAGAAACACCTTGTTAAATTCAGATTATACAACCACTAAAATATAAAAAATATAGAACAAAATGACATATCATATATCATAACTACTGTAATTATTTTAAATTATTTCTTTGATATCATCTCATCAAATTCACAAGTAAAATCATCCACTTCAAGGTAAGTTAAAGCATCATTTGATGGATTATAATTGTTATTAAAATACACCTCCTTTCTTTCTCTTTATAGGATGTCCCAAAAATGTGTGGTTCATTATTATTTGCATTAAGATATAATTTATAGAGATTAATAAGATGCTTTGGGGTTCAGAAAATTCGAGACCAATGTCCCTTAGAACCACACCTGTAGCAAGAATATTTTGGATTACTCAGAGTGTTTGAACTGATATTTCTTTGATTATGATATTAATTTCAAGAAGACCCATGGTTACAACGACATATTTGACCGCATCTTCCACGAAAACCATATCCTCCCTGAGAATCATGTCCCCAAATTCTTCAATGATAATTTTCATGAGAAATATAATTTACTTTCAAAAATGCTACTATTGAACCAATAGGACAAGACTGTTGATTTTTAATCAAAATGTCACTGTTATTCTCTGCTAAAAGTAATGATAATTCGATATCTGAATATTTTAAATACCCTTAAAAGTGATATTGTTTCTTTCAAGTGATGTGAGATGCATGAAATTTCATATATGTATTTTCATGAATATCTACATCTATAATCCAAATACCACAGTACTTGAGCTATGATACAATTCTTTACCTGGAATAATTGTAATCAATGACCACTTTATATTCTTTAAAGCATAAATAATTCAATTCATCATGGGTTTCGGTAAGAACAACCTATTTTTGATCATCATACTTATCATTCAAACTCTTCCAGAGGTTGTATGGATATCTTTATATGAGGTATTCACATTTCAAAACCTCATCGAGTTGTTTTCTAAGTATGATCATTGCCTTTGATTTATTTTGGAGGGTTTATAAATTATTTTCTTTAATTTTTTCTGTCTATTGATTTGAGATGTATTTTCACATCTACCATCAATGAAATTTAATTGCATCTGGTAATGTTAAGAGTAGTTAATTCAAGTTTTGTGAGATTTAACATGACGATAACTAGAAAACCTTAATACCATGTTAATATTATCATTTAATATTACATATATATCCCTCCCCAATCAGTTAATAAATATTTCACAAGGGTATTGGAAATAAATACATTAATATAACATTACTCATTTAAAAATTTCTTGTTTGTACTAATTTATTAAATATAGAATCTAATCAGGCAGAGCAAAGTAAATAAATATAAACCATCTGAGGAGGAAACAAATTGAACTTTGTGGTGGTAATTAAAATAAACAACATAAATCTTCCAATTTGGCGTTAAAAGTTGGATAAAAAGGATAAATAATTAGATTCGTCCAATGAGGTGGTGAAAATAAAATCAAAACATACCTTTATCTTTTTTAGAGTGTACACGCTGATAAAGTATTGAGAAAACAAATTTGAAATGAGGAAACACTAGAATAATTGAGGGAGATGAATAGAAAAAGGAAGAAACATTTTTATTGATGATCATATGTCTTCCTCTCTTTTAGTGGATTTCTTTCCTTCAGTATCCAAACTATTAGAGGTGGTTGTACTACCTTTTAATGGTAGTACAGAAAGGGTTTAGGGGGGGTGGGCCATCCACCCCTTTTGAAATGTTATGCCACCACCAGTTTCCTAACAATTATTAAATTAATTAATAATTATTTTTATTTTTATTATTGACAACATTACTTATTAAAAAATTATTATTAATTATTAATAATAATTTATAATTACATAATTAATACTAATAATTATGTTATAATCAATAAATTCATAATTAGTAATGTCATAATAATTAATATTTTATTTTTATGAATTTAAAGTAATTAATATATTATATTAATAACGTACTAATTATAACTTAATAAATTCATATTTAATATATTAATTAATAAATTCATAATTCAATAAATTTTAAACATAGAAACATAAATATTATTGAAAATAAATTATTAATAAAATTGAAAATATAAATTATTGTAAAATACAGTATAAAGTCAAGATGAATTTATGAGCGTAGTTATTATTTAATAATAATACTATTACTTACATATTATCATCTCATTTTTAATATCATTATTATTCATAAAGATAAAAAAATAAAAAATAATTTACCCACCACAAAACATTGTAGTTTAATAATAAATATTAATAATAATATTTTTTACTAAAATAATAATATATATAATTAAAATTAATTTAATTATTAATTATTCCAAATTATTTATAAATTTAAAATTAATTATAATTTTAATTACATTATATATTTTTTTATTAATTATTTATAATTATATTTATTATTATTATTTACATTATTTTAATTTCATTTCAATTTTTAATTATTGTTTTAATAATATTAATGACATTATTAATTTTATAATTAATGTGTTATTATAAATAATATATTATTTATTGAATGTTGGAAAAGTAATGTCTGAATCCCACATTGAAAATTTGAAAAAGTTGCTAGGGTCTGGCCTAGTGGCAAAGTTTCCCTATAACCGTTTATCAAGTCCAGGATAAAATCTTGAAAAACCTAAATATTCGAGACAATTGGATATAAGGCATACTGTGGGGTCGGGAGTTTATAGAGGATGATATAGTGATTTTGTGCCAGGAAAACCACATCAATTGCCATGATGTCAACAACGGGGACAATGTGATAGTCAACACTGGTTGTCTTGAGGTCCCAATGGCGGTGGGTATAGCATCCTGTCATGTGGGTAGGGTGACAATCTTAGTGATGGTGGACGGTCTCGGATGATTTGGCGAAGTCGGGTGAAGTAACGGTGACAGGTTTTCTGTCTTGTGATCTTGGATGTGGTGAGTAGAGCTACTTGGTATGTGGTTATGGTGGGTGATCTCGGTGATGGAGGGTGGGGATAATAGTAAGATTCAACAGAGTCGTGTGAAGAAACATCGGCTGTGATGGAAAAAAAGTGGGCCTTCAAGGTCATGTACTGGGCCTAGTGACCCTGTCCCTACAAGTTATGTAAGGTTCGCCATGAACATAGTTAAAAGGGGGATTATCCGAAAATTTATAAAAATAAGGATTTTGGACTTGCTCGAAAAAAATATAAACAATATGTCAAGGACCATGCCCTTATGAAATGGGAGGTCAGTCAGATTTTATATAAGATTTTAGAATACATTAATTAAAGTAATAAATGATATAATTTTTTTAAATATTGTTAAAAAATTTGTTTAATTTAAACACACACACAGACACACACATATATATAAACAAAACAAAACAAAACACAAATAATTATTTTTTATAAAATAGAAAACACTGTCTATGACAATTCCTTATTCACAGTTACATTGAGGAATGCATTATCAAAGACAACATATTCTCCATTTTTTTTATGTATGCACTTTCAAATACAATTCCTATCCTTCCCCACAAATTCATGCATAAGTTGGGAAATATTTTCCCTAGATGACTATTCTGGGATTTTTTTTTATTTTCATTATAGTTGAACATTAGTCCCCCAATGAATACATTGTATGAAAAAAATAGAATTTAAAAATTTTAAAACTATGTAAAAAATTATAAAAATGATATCAATAATAATTTGAAAATAATAATAATAATAATAATAATATTTTTTAAAATTATTAGATAAAGTTAGAAATAAATATTAATATATATATATATAATTACATAACTAGGAATGATACTTAAAGCCAAATATATTAAAATGAAATTATAATTATCAAAACAAGATGGGGGTCAAACCCCTTTTTATTAAAGAAAGAAAACCCCGTTTTTAACTAGGTTGAGAAGGATCCCATTACATGACCCATCGACCTAGAGGCACAATGGCCTTAAATACATAACCAAAAGATCAGAAACCCACTACACATAGTGGCCTCATTTTCCTATACCATAGAATCCTAAATGTCATAACTCCAGTGTCTTGGCCCATCCTCCATCACTATAACACCCACCTTGCTCTAGGGTCACTACCCTTGTGTGTTGGTGTCATCTAGAAATACCCTCGATTGGGGGATTCTATGGTTTGAGTTCTGGTTAATACAATATTATGCGGGATCCTTTACCATTTAGCTTCGACCCCAGTAAAACTACAGATAAATATTAATATATTTTAATAATAATAGTAATATTGAAATAAATATATTTATATTAATAGTAATATTGAAACTATACTGGGGTAAGAGATAACAACAAATAAAACCACACATGCACACTATGAGGCTTGAACCCGAGACCTCCTCCCACCACCATAGGTAAACACTATTGGAGTTGGTACCCTAGAACCAACTTCTAAGTAATTTATGATTACTTGTATTCATTTATTTTAATATTAATAAAATTTCTTATCACATCATGATTATTCTTCTATGTGAAATAGTATGTGATAATGTCCTAAGGGTAATTGTTTCACTAAAAGGTTATAGTAGTTCCCCGGTATGATGAGAATCAAGAAGTGATAAAACAATATTCTCAAATATATGTTCTATATCTGAATGATACCATATTACATGAAACAATTGATAAAGGCTATCAGTGGTGGATACTCCTAAGACTTTTAGACACTTTATCATGGAATGCACACTTGGTAAACTTTAGTGTATGAGATAATGATAACTTAACCTGCCAACAGTAAATCCATATTTATATATTCCATAGAAAGTTACAATCTACGAACATGTGTAATGATCCTTATACTTTAATATTATTATTAATTCATGTCCTGATTCATGTACTTTGATTATTTATGAAATTGTGATGGATTATGCTCCCAGTGAATTAGAATACACTGGGTATGACATGATTGACATTGGTTTAATGAATAATGAAAGAAATGATTCATTCACTAAGTTCTTTAATGAAAGTTTATATCTAAATCCCTTTGATGAGAATTTAACTTCAATATTTTTTCCATGCCCATGGTGGTGGTGTCATAAAGTTCATTTTCAGAATGTTAAAGAAATACACATTAAGCATATGGGTTGATTACACATGTATGAAACCTGTTTGATTATAGATTTTGATACAAATGGATCATATTACAGAATATAAATTTGTAGGAGGTTTCATGTCATTATGAAATTAACTTCATTCTATATTAGAGACTAGGAATGTTTCTAGAAACTAACCTTGGACTTTATACTGTGTAGCCTAATTCCACTGAGAAAAGGGCCTAGAGGACCACACACTAAGAGTATTCAAAACCTTAGTTAAATTATATTTGAACTTAACATGTTAGATAAATATTATTCCCATACATGGTTTAATAATTATTCATATTGGTTTGATCACAAATATTCAGTAACCAACTATTCAAGAGAATATATATGTGAGATGAATATTTAATAAATATTTATTTGAATATAGAAATATTTTTTTATTATGGTTTATTCACAAGGTAAATTTATTTATTTATTTAGTTACATGAATATTTGTTAAATAGTTTTCACTTATTATGATATTTTTATATTTTTTAGTGAATAATATATGTACATATATTTGATTAAATAAATAGTCATTAAAATAATGATAAATATTTAGGAGGATTGATGATTAGAGTTTTATAGACTGATGAGATATGTCATTTTAAATATTATTTTAAGAGAGGTTAATTTATTTATTCAATAAAATAGTTTTTATATTATCCACGAGTTTAGTGAATGTCAAGTAAATAATAATAATAATATTAATTTGACAAGGGGTTCACTAATAATTAAGAATATAATAGGTTACATAGCATAATTATTTATTTTCTTACCCTAGAACTATATAAACTCAGTTATGACATTTAGTGCAAGTGAATGTTTCATTCCTTCATTGCACATAATGGAATCTAGAGATGTTTCTATCAATACATAGAGATCTATGCCCTAAAATGGTCAAAATAACATAGAGACATTCTTATCCTCCACAATAGAGAATCCCTTCTCCCTTGAAGGATTTGGTTATAGTCAACATCAATCAACATAAGCATTAGAACCATCCATTCTAACATTAAGAGGATTCTATGATGATGATTAAAGGTTTACAAAGCATGTGTGGATCACTGATAGAGGGAATATACACCTGATTCATCTGACTCAACAACAATACCCCATTAGGATATTTTAAAATCATCATCAATAATGAAAGAATTTAATTAAAGACAATTCTTTAATTAAATTAATTAATTATCAATTATATGTGAAATGATCCTCTCTTCATGGATCCAGGTTCTTGTCAATTAAAAATCATATTAATTTTACATGTTATGATGATTCTTTATCATGGACATCATATATTATTCGATGATTATGATAAAAAGATAAGTTAGTCATTCATCCAACTATAATTTGGCTACGCCTAGAACCCTCATGTGGTATCAGATAGGTTACATAATAATTTATAATTATTTACTATTTGTTGATAAATTGTACACAATTGGGTTTTGTTTTTTTCTTCTAATGTATTCATTATTTAATTTGGAGTTTAATTATGATTTTTTTTAACATATTAATTGTCTTCATTAAAGTTTCATATCATCTTAAACAGATCAATAATAGATGAAGAAAAATTAAAGAATACAATAGAAGGTGTTGAGGATTTCTTTCCAGTAAACGAAGATATAGTGTGTGTAACAGAAAGTAAAGGTGGTGTACCCAAGTTCACTACACTTTTACATGTCATAAGATATATTAAAAACCAACTGGTAATAAAACATGGCGCATTTAATGATCCCCATGTGTTGACTGGTCCAACCTGAAAAATGGTCTATCGAACCACACCATATGCAGTCTACATGGTTTAGTGGAGAAATTCAGACTAACAATGTGGTCAAATACGTAAAATTAGGCTCCATGATACCCAATACCTATATCATTAATTATACAACCATCATGTATCTCGTGTGCATTCTATGTGAATCATTAATTCCTACATCTGATGAACATGATGAGTCTATAGAAAAGTATTATAGACACATGAAAAGCCGAATAAATGACATGTAGCTCATTAGTACACACTATGTAACTTGAAAGAAATACACATTGAGTCTCTAGAAGATTATCTCGGTAACATGATAAGCACAAAACATGACTTGTATCACATTAGTACAGAATCTGTAGTCTCCAAATAAAAATAAAAATTAAATTACATAAAGAATAATTAATTTAGCATTAAAAACCTAATTACACTATTGACATTTAATGAGTTAACTCTATAATAAAGGTTTATAAAATTAAGAAAGTATCAAATAATTTCATATAGTTATCTATAATTACTGGTTAATCCATTTATTTTTCATATTAAATTCATGATGGGTATCTCTAAGAGACTTTATATGACCATTAAGATAAATTTAATTAATTGATTTATTTAATTAATTCACGAATTTTTATCTAAATAATATGGAAATAATTGTAGAGATTTCAAGATAGTGTACTTCTGTATATTCATATCATGTATCTGGATGACCATGAGATTATACTAGCCTATGGATATGGTTGGTTTATTTAATTTATAATTATTGAATGATATTTGTAATAATTTATTAAATTAATTAATGGATTTCAATTCATTCCTCCCCTATCATTATGTAAGGGTATATGTTTTCACAACTTATTTTATGTAAAACCCCTATAACCAATATATTAGTTCCCCTCACCCACATGTGTGTAAAATTATGTAATGGATGAAGCTCCCAGATGAGTAGAGGCGGTTCATGTTTAGGGTTGAGGTGAAACCAATCCCAGAGGTACACCAGAACATAGGTGGAATGATGCAACTTGAACAAAGCATTGTTTCTAGATTTACTCCCAAGGGTTAAGGTTTGGTTTATAATATTTTAGGTAAACCATCCATTAGATAAAGTCATGGACATTTCCTTTTTTTTTCAATTTCATGGTTGATAATATATAGATGATTAAATCGTAAAACTAATTAATTAACAAGAATGAAATAAAAATTATAATAAAAATTATAATATGATTAAACTTTATATAGGAATGGTTAATCAATTATGTAAAATCCACTTAATATTAATGATTATATAACTATATAAAATGTTCAGTTTATACATAAAGATAAAAATACATCAAATTATTAAGTTAGTATATCCTTACACTAATTGAGATTAATTTGAACCATATTTGAAAGTGCTTGACCATCTTTAGGTAGTGTGATTTCAATTATCAAAGATTTTTTACTTGAGTTCGTGGGTTGACTTAACTTATTTCACATCAAGGGATGAATTACCAAGAAGAAGATTATGTAACTACGAGTAAAAGTGTTGATAAAATTCTTATCTAGGATTTCAACATTGAGGATTCCAGTCAATAGACCATGGAGTTGTGAGTTAATGTAGTTGGAAAGTTATTACTACCTAAAAACCTTTAAATAACATTTCAATACCATGTCTGGGTTATGAGAATGGGAATATGAATTATATCATCTAAAATATCTATACACCATGATATTTCAAAACTAATGGTGAGAGATATCAGGTTTCCAGTAAATAAAGGGATATTATTAGGATTAAAATTTATTATCTAATTTAGTAATCTAGATAAACGAATAAAATTATTATCTTATTTATTATAGAGATGGAAACCCATATGACTTCGACTATATCACATAGATCCATTCTTGAGAAGTATAACCATCTAAAAAACATGAATTTTTTAGGAATGATATAGGCATTTTTGCATTATATAATACTGTGAATGAAAATTATATTTGTTAGAAAACCCAATTCTCAAGTCTCCTGACAAAGAGGACAGTAAGGAAGAAATTTCCCTCTATGTCAAACATTTTTATAATGCTAAAATTTCGAATTTGACATGATTTTTTCTATGTCTAATGAGATTTTAAAAAAATTATAATATATAGATGCATATTAAATTATGAATCACCTTTATGATATTTATGAAGAGAGGGAATAACAAGAGATATATGAGATTTTAAATGTAGTTTTCATGTAAAAACATGGAGAATCGATGCCATATGGGCTTCATGTAGTCAATATGATTGGCTACATTGAGTTCTTGGACATATTAGGATTTGAGATCCCCAATGAGTAGTGAATAATTATATCCTAACTACCTACGATCTTCTTGAGTTTTACTATTACTTATAATATGAAAAATAGAAATAAGTATCTCTTATATATCCTTATATTAATTAGCTAAGTAAATAAATACATGGGGAATAAAAATATTATGGTCCTTATGGTGAATAATAAAAGGAAGAACAAGGAAAAGGGGTCCATGTATCATTCCACGTCTAAGGCTCATGAGCCCTATATTTCTATGAAATGGAAGATCTAATGATAGATAAAGTAAAATGATGTAGAATTTTTTTATGCGGAAATCCAAGCCACTAGAAGAAGAACCGCACCTTGTTAAAATGTAGGAACCATGTATATTTCTAAATATTTATAGAGGAGAGGTTGATTTAGGAGTTTTCAATGGTGTGAGGATGGTTTCTATTACTATTAGAGACTACCACCAAGTAACACCCCAAGCTCCCATGGTACGTTTCTCTGTGAATCATGTAATAGCTTGCGTTGTATGCAACTTCGAGATTCTAACACACCACGACCAATCAAAATAGCCATTATGAATAGTAATACACACTTATTGAAATTTTATAAATTTTATTTTTCAAAATAGACTTCATTTTTGAATTCATAATATCAAAATTAGCTTATGGTGAATTTTTTGTACTTTTGTAAAAAAATTCAATTTTTGATGAATAGTAAAAATATGAAATTTTAATTAAAAACAAATTTTTTAATCGAAATAATTTATATTGATAAATTATAGATTTGATTGTTTTTAAAGTATCATTAGATTATATTTTTTTATTTAATATAATTTAGGTCATTGGATGTAATTTCACATTTAAACTGGATATAAACATGTGTTAATCTTTTGATAGTTATTATTTCTTAAAAACACGCTTTTTGTTTTGACAACGGGAATTAGTTTTAAATTAATTTCTGACACTTCTGTGTTTGTAATTTGGTAAAATTGATTCCATATTTTTATTCAGAAGTTCCAAATTGTGTAAATAGGTATCTTTTATTTTTATACATTATGAATATTTACATCAGTAAATATTTTATTTACCATGGTTAAAGGGTAAATATGTTTAAAAAGGATAAAAAAATATTATTGTAATAATATTAAATTACCCTAACATGTGTCTTATTCCTATTGATTGATACATTTTCGTTCATGAGAATACTTGGGGGGATTTTGGAACCCCATGGATCCACTCAAGAGTGATAATGACACTATATATTAATTAGTTTGAAGTAAAGACAAAAATGACATAAACATATATCTTTTTGTAAAATAACTTTTACAAGGGGTTATATAAGTTATCTTTTCAACTGTAAATATTAGTTTTAAATCTAAAATGATTTCATACCTCATGGATTTTTTTTATAAATTTTAGACATAAAATAAATAAAATTATTTATGACACAATAATGATGCAGTGTTTACCTCATTAAATAATGATTTAAATAAATGAGATTATAAAAATTAAAACAATATCCAAAACCTATACAATTATTATTGGATGAATTTATTTAGAACATTATTTATCTGAAATTATACTTTAATGAGTTTTTAACTTTTATTAACTGAAAATCATTATATAATAGAATAATATTTTAAAACATTCCTAAATAAATCCTCCGCCCCTAATAAAAAGCCCTCACCTCTAACCCATTTATAACCCCTCTCAAGCCCCTTGTCTCATCCAAAATCTTCCCAATTAATCTCCTTAGATCCTTATCTTCCTCCTAGAATCCTTACCTTAGTCATAAGACACTTCAAGGAAGCCTTTTGATTCAAACCAAAGGGAGTTACCCGATTTAAAGGCAACATCTCCTCTTAAGTTCTTTTCTTTTATTTTACTTTTTCAACCCCATAAACTCTATTTACTCCTTTATTTTATAAAAATATCAGTATCCTCAATATACTAGGTTCTTTTTGTGAGAATTATTTAAACTAAACTTACACACACCCTTGTCTAATGGGTATATAACGTAATGTTTCTGTGGACGACGAACTATTACCTCACAAAACAATAATTGTTCAATTTTCTACTAACACCTCATGTGATTACCATTATGATGGAACTGAAATTATATATTATATTTATGATATATATTTTATCTATAATTTTAAATAATTCTCTTTTATAGAATACCTTTATTAATTTTATGTTGTATATATACGATAATTTCATTTGAGGAAGTGTAGACTACCGTCCCCTCAATGTTATATGACCCGTTCATACCATTAATGGAACGCATAAAGGATGGTATTAATGAACATATGTAACATATAAAAAATATTATATTATACTGTAATAATAATATACATATGTGTCATTTGTTCTTCTTTCAATTTAACATTAAAAAAATGAAATGGAAGTAGAGTTCGTGCGTATGTACGGATTACCTTCTCCAGGAACACGATGAGATTCATTTATCATCGTAACCATTCAAGAATAATTTTCATTTGATTATTAAAAATAATATTTAATAAAATTATATATTTCTGGACATGAATCAAATACATCCTTTTCATAACAAACATGACTTACATAACAAAACATATGAAGGAAAACGAACCAGTTAACACCCGAAACAATGATACTACTAAAATATTTTTAACAAAGCAATATTAGAAGATCATCTATGATATAATATTTATTTATGTGGTTATTTTATAATTTAATAAAAATTATTTAACTATTATACAAGAGTTTAACATACCCTCGACCAAGTAAAAGTACAAGGTAAAGGTTAATTTCTCAATCTCTTTATTATCCGAGGTGGTTTTTATGTAAGTTTCCATTGAGACCTCATTATCATCCAAATCTATGTTTCTTAAAAATGTATTTCAAAACATTTTTACTATTTACTATACTATTGGTTAATGTCAATTATACCCTTTTTTGACTTTTTATAAGATGGTTCGAAAATGAATCTTTCCGTCGTTTTCCAAACAAGGTACTTTATGACCTTTGTGACAAATTAAGGTAAGAATGTTTTTTTAACTTATACGAAGGGTGCGGTTATTATCTGCCATTATAAAACCTTTTAAGATTCCCTTGAAATCTTAGAAGAATATTTTGAAAATAATTTTTTTCTTTTATAATTACACGAATTTTAAATGATTTCAAAATAGAAAGAGTTATTTCTCTCAAAATGTTTTGATTCCATCTATGTCAATATCCTTTAATGGATTTTATAATTGTTTGTAGTTGATTTATTATGATAAAAATCCACTATATTGTATTGAAGGTTTTGTGATATGTTTTACTATGGATTTTTTATTTTTATACCATTCATGAATTATGGTTAATGTATTAACATTTTGTATGATATTTTTAATACGAATGTTTATGCTATGTTTCAAACTTTTCATATGAGGAATGCATTGGAATTAGTATGTAATGGGTGGAGCCCATTATAGATCCTAATTTATTGGTAGGTATCATGAGACAAACTATTGTCTTGGACAAGGACTTGACAAAATCTTATTTGTAGTCTTGGTATGAGGCCTTGACTATGTGGTTACGAGGTCAGGCAATACGCATTCCATCAATTTTAAATTAGATATTGATATTACATGTGATTATTCAACGAGTAAAATATCTATGTGAATAGGTAAAAAGAATTATTTGATTTATCTTTTCCATATTATGCTTAAGTTTAATTTTAAAGGTCTTTTGTTTTAGTTTTATACATTTCCATAAATGTTTATGTTTTTTTAAGATGTTTCTGCTATATTGTTATCCTTACTGAGTATCTGAGATCACCCCTTTCTATGTTTTATTTTTCCTAGGATATGAATAAGTATGTTATGGTTTACCTATAGGGATAGGCTATGGAATATAAGTGTGTTCAAAGGGGACAAAAAGTTTTTGTTGTTTTTATGTCTTGATGTAATATAAAACTTATGTATGTATCTAGTACATTTGAGGCTACTAAACTAATCGGTATTTCGAGACATGATTCCTTGTATCATGCCAATGTTATGTAATAATGCACTAGCTTTGGGTAACTAAGTTTAGGGAAATTACAGTTGGTATTAGATGAAGTTTAGTACGAACCTTCAAAGCTAGATTTATAAAAACACTAATTAGAGAACATTACCCTAAGATAGACTTTGAGGATTAGTATAGAAGAACTTCCTAGAATATTGGTAATATAGAAACTTTATGAGTTTTAAAAGAATTAAATCCCTTTCTAGATATGAGAAAGTAGAGGAAACTCTGGAATAGATTTACCTAGGAGTGAAAACTCAGACAAGGAGTTTTGGTCTTGACCCAGGGTATCCTAGTACACGACAATGAGCCTTGCTCCACTCTTGGTTACAACACTCCCGGGGGATATGCTTAGGATAATTCAAATTTTCTTTACAAACAATTATGAAGAATTTATGAGCATATAACTCCTCTAATAATTTTTTTTATGATTATGGATTATATCCATAAACTGTTCAATTTATGTTAACTGTTTTAGAAGGTTGAAATTATGTATTGTGATTCATAAACTAATCTAGTGTATTTCATTGTTTAGAAACGGAACCTAGTGGAATGAATGGGAACCGTATCAATGCATGTAATCCATGTAGGTATTTCCCTCCTACTCAAGATAATTATAGTGGATATGGTGATTCAACTGTTTCTGATTAGCTTATCACCATACTGGGACAACTCACTCAGGTTATGAATAATAACCTTACCCGTATGGTGCACCCTGATCCACAACGTGGAGGATCAATGTTAGACCGATTCATGAGGAAATAAACTCCAAAATTCAATGGGAATAAAAATCAATTTTTAGATGAGAAATGGATAAGCTTCTTAGAGAAAATATTTCATGATTTGGGGAGCAGCAAAAAGAAAAATTTGTCGTGTCAGTTTATCGCCTCACGGGAGATGCATATCAATGGTGGTCATTAATTCAAAACAAAAAGGAAGATGAAGATGTATAAAATATGGAATGGAAGGAGTTTAAAAAGATTTTATTATAAAATACTTTCCTTGTGACCATTGAGTGGATATGGAAAAACAATTTCTGAGTTTGAGGAAAAAGGAGGATGAGAATGTCTCAAAGTATGAGGCTAACTCTACAGGGTTTGTAAGGCATGCGAAAAATTATATACATAACACAAGGAGTATGATCGATAGATTCCTTGATGGGTTAAAACCATTTATTTTTCAAGAATTAGTCTCATAGTCCTTCTCATCATACAAAGATATTGTCTCATGTGATATCAAGACAGAAAATTAATTCTCTAAGTCTTACGACCTTAAAGAAAAGCAATAGAAGAAGAGATCTATTGAAAACTCTATAAATGGAAATAAGGTGAATAAAGGAGATTTTGAATATCCATCATATGGTATATGTGGGAAGAAACACCCTGGTACTTTTCTAAAGGGAATGAGAGTTTGTTACAAGTGTGGTGAAAAAGGCCACCAAGATCATGATTACAAGGGAATGAAAGAGGCTGTCAATGTTGAATGCTACAATTATAAAGAAATGGATAATTTTTGAAATTAATTTCCTAAGCACTAAAGAAACTTACCTCTAAAAAGGAAAAGGGAGAAATGACAATCTTATGCAATCACTACTGTTGAGGTCAAAGCTCTGAAAGAGATGATGTCATGTAATTTAATGGTTTCCTCAAGTTTAGACAATGCTTTATTTGATTATGGATCATCGCATTGTTTCATATCATCTTAGTTTCCTAAGAAAATTAGATACTTCCAATCTGATTTAACATGGGAGTTATCAGTCAAAACTCCTAAGGGAAGTATCATTGCAACAATTTTTTGTGAATCAGTCCCCATTAGGGCATATAAATTTTTTTTATCCACTGATCTCATTATCACAACCATGATTGGATTTGATATAATCCTTGGTATGAATTGGCTTTCAGACCATGATGCGAATATTTATTGTAATAAGAAGGAGGATAATTTTTTTGATAATGATAAGGAATACCTTATCTTTTGAGGAGAAATATCTCCATCTGATTCTTATCTAAATCCACCCCCTCTAGCTCTACTAAATTCAATTATTCGGGAGGAAGAGAGAAAAATAACTATGGGTGAGGAAAGGAATGTTCAAATAGAGGATGTAACTATAGTACAAGAATATTTTAATGTATTTCCTAAGGATTTATCTAGACATCCTCTAGAATGAGAAATTGATTTTTCCATTGATTTAATTTCTAGTTCGAGGCCCATATCGAAGACCCCTTATGGAATGACCACTATGGAATTAGTGGATCTAAAGAAACATCTAGAGGAGTTGAGTAATAAAGGATTTATTCTCGCTAGTGTTTCTCCATGGGGATCCCCTATTCTTTTTGTTAAGAAGAAAGATGGGTCTATGAGGTTGTTCATTGACTATAGGTCGATCAATGATATAACAATAAAGAACAAGTTTCCCCTACCTATAATTGATGATATATTTGAACAACTTCATGGAGGTCAATATTTTTCAAATATTGGCCTTTGATCTGGATATCATCAGCTATGTGTCAATAAGGAAGACATTCCAAAGACAGTATTTCAAACCAAGTACAGGCATTACGAGTATACAGTAATGCCTTTGGGACTGACTAATGCACCCCCTATCTACATGGATCTAATGAACAAAGTTTTCAAAGAATATATTAATGAATTTGTAGTGGTATTTATTGATGATATCTTTGTATACTCCAAAATATACAATGATCATGAAAATCCCTTGCGCACTATTCCAAAGACTCTTAGAAGAAATGAATTATATGGGAAGTTTAGCAAGTGTGAATTCTGGCTTCAAGAGATTTCATTTCTTGGCCATATTATCTCTAAGGATGGAGTATCTATTTATCTTTCAAAGACTATGGTAATACAAGAATGGGTAGAATCGAAAAGTATAACTGAGATACACATTTTTATTGTTTTAGGTGGTTATTATCAGAGTTTCATCCAAAATTTTGCCCGATTATCTAACCCATTAACCAAGATCACACATTAAGGGGTTGAATTTGTTTGGAAAAAGGAGTGTGAAGAATGTTTTGAAGAACATAAGAGAATATTAGTCAATTTTCCTATATTTACTCTACCATCGGGGAATAATGAGTTTGTTATTTATAGTGATGCTTCAAAGAAAGGACATGGTTGTGTCCTTATGCAGAACGATAGGGTTATTGTCTGTGCATCACAACAGCTATAAATTCATGAAAAAACTATCCCCCTCATGATCTTGAGTTATATGCATTAATATTTGCTTTGATGATATAGATACATTATCTCTATGGTGAAAAAATGTGAGATCTATACTGATCACAAGAGTGTGAAGTATATCATCTCACAAAAAGAACTCAACCTGAGGGAAATGAGATGGATCAAACTACTCAAGGATTATGATTTCACCATACACTACCACATGGGTAAGGAAAATAAGGCGGTAGAGGCTTTTTGTAGAAAGGATCATGGAGTTTTGAATAAGATGAGAGTTCAAAGGGATCCTATCTCCATGGATATAGTAAAAGTGGATATTGGAAAAATCATGGAAGTTGAAACATCAATACATTTTCAAATGGTTTCTAAATCAACTTTAATAGAAAGGATGAAAAGTTCTCAGATTGATGATGAAGAGTTTCAGAAGAAAATTAAAGCTGTGAATGATGAGAGATTAATTGACTTCGTATATAAATATGGGATTCTGAAATTTGGGAAGAGACATTTTGTTCCTCAGATACCTAATCTAAAAAGGATATTTTTGGATGATGCTCATAGCTCCAATTTCTCAATACACCCTGGTAGCACTAAGATGTATAGATATTTGAAGGAACATTTTTGGTGGGACAACATGAAAAGAGATATTGCTAATTATGTGTCACGATGTATGATCTGTCAACAAGTGGAAGCTGGAAGATAACATCCTAGAGGCATCATGAAACCTCTTCCCATACCTGAGTGGAAATGGGATGATATTATTATGGACATTTTCATGGGGCTACCAAAGACTCCTAGAAAGAATGATGTAATATTGGTCATTTTTTATCGTCTTACCATGTCATCTAATTTTCTTGATATGAGATAAGATTTACCACTTGAATGTGTTGAAAGACTATATATTAATGAAGTTTTAAGAATTCATGGAGTACCCCTATCGATTGTTTCTGATCGTGATCATAATTTTTCTTTAAGATTCTGGAAATGTCTTCAGAAGGCCTTGGATACTTAACATTGTTTGAGCACTTCCTACCACCCTAAAACTGTTGGACAATCAGAATAGACTATTCAAACATTAGAAGAGATGTTGAGATCTTTCTCACTTGACTTTCAGTGTGTGTTGGATCAATATTTACCTCTGGTAGAATTTTCCTATAACTATAGTTTCTATCCAAGTATCCAGATGGAACCATATGAAGCGTTATATGGAAAGATATTTCTCACACCAACTTGTTTGGATGATGTTGGGGAAAGAAAACTCATAGGCACAGAACTTGTTGAGGAAATAATGTAAAAGGTGAATGTTATCCAAACCCACATTGAAGCACCTCAAAATAGGCAAAAGGGCTATGCCGATAACTGAAGGGAAAATTTAGAATTTCAAGCAGGAGATCAAGTTTTATTGAATGTATATCCATGGAAGGGAGTTATATTATTTGGTAAGAAATGAGAATTAAGCCCTAGGTACATCAGACCATTCGAAATTTTAGAACGAATTTGAGTTGCAGCTTATCTATTGGAAATACAGCCAAGTCTATCCAATGTTCTTGATGTGTTCCATGTATCACTATTGAGAAAATACATGCATAGCCCAACGCATGTACTCACTTATGAAGAAATAGAACTAGAACCCAATCTGTATTATTGTGAAGAGCCTATCAGAATTCTAGATACTAGAGAACAAGTGTTGAGAAACCATAAGACTCATCTGGTGAATGTTCTATGGAGAAATCATAAGATGGAAGAGGCAATGTGGGAACCTATGGAACTTATGATGAAGAAACACCCGAATCTATTTATATAGTAGTATTCTAGAAATTTCAAGGATAAAATTATTTGAATGAGGGAATAATGTAACACCCTAAGCATCCACAGTACGTTTCCCTTTGAATAATGAAATAGCGTGCGTTGTATGAAACTTTGAGATTCCAACAAACCACGACCAATCAAACTAGACCTTATGAATAGTAATACCCACTGTTTGAAATTTTATAAATTTTATTTTTTAAAATGGACTTCATTTTTGGATTGAGAATATCAAAATTATCTTAGGTTGAATTTTTATTACTTTTCTGAAAACATTCAATTTTTGATGAATAGTGGAAAATACTTAATTTTAATTTAAAATAACTTTATTAATTGAAATTATTTATAGTGTTAATTATAAATTTGAGTGGTTTTAAATTATAATTAGATTATATTATTATTATTTAATATAATTTAGGCAACTGGATGTAATTTCCCATTTAAACTGAACATAAACAAGTGCCAATCTTTTGATAGTTATTATTTCTTAAAAACATGCTTTTTATTTTGAAAATAGAAATTAATTTTAAATTAATTTATGCCAATTCTGTGTTTTGAAGTTGGAAAAATGGATTCCATATTTGGAATCAATAGGTCCAAATTTTGTAAATAGGTAACTTTTATTTGTAGACATTATGAATATTTACTTAAGTCCGTATTTTATTTTACAAGGATAAAGGGTAAATCTGGTAAATAAGGGTAAATAAATATTATTATTATAATATTAAATTTTCCTAACATGTTTCCTATTCATTTTTGTTGATACATTTCTGTCCATTGGAATATTTGGGACGATTTTGGGACCCCATGGATCCACTTGAGAGTGATAATGACACCTTACATTAATTATTTTTAAGTAAAGACAAAAATGACATACACATATATCTTTTAGTAAAATAATTTTTATAAGAGGTTATATAAGTTCTATTTTAGACTATAAATATTTATTTGAAATAAAAAATTATTTCCTACATTATTGTATTAGTTTTATAATTTTTAGACATCAAATAAATAGAATTATATATAACAAAATAATGATGCAGTTTTTACCTCATCAAAGAATGATTTAAATAAATGAAATTATTAAAATTAAGAAAATATCCAAAACCTATGAAATTATTATTTAATGATTTTATTTATATCATGAGTCATCTTATCTTTGACTTTAATGAGTTTCAGACCTTTAAAAACCAAAAATCATTATATAATAAAATAATATTTTCAAATATTCTTAATGTGCCCCTCATCCCCTTTGTAAAAAACCCTCACCTCTAACAAATTTATCAAACCTCTCAAGCCCCTTGGCTCATCCAGCCTCTTCCCAATTAAAATACCTACATACATCTCTTCCTCTTATAAGCCTTACTTTAGGTAGAAGACACTTCATGGAATTCTTTTGATTGGAACAAAAGGGAGTTACCCAATTTAAAGTTAACATCTCCTTTAAGTTCTTTTCTTTCTCTTTTATTTTTAAAACCATCTAAACTCTCTTTATTCATTTAATTTATAACAACACCAGTATCCACAATATACTAGGTTGTTTTTATGATGAGTATTTTAAATACACTTACACACACCTCCACTTAATGGGTATAGAACATAATGTTTTTGTGGACGACAAAGTACTGCCTCACGAAATGACGATTGTTCAATCTTCTACTACCACCTCTTATGGTGGCCATTATGATGAAAATGTAATTATATATGATATTTATGATATTTATTTTATATATAATCTTATTTAATTATATTTTATAGCATCTTTATTTTTTCATATTGTATATATATGATAATTTCATTTGAGGATGTGCAGACTACTGCCCACTAAAAGCGATATTACTCGTTCATACCATACATAAAACATATAAATTATGGTGTTACTGAAATTATGTAATGTATATAAAATATTATATTATACTAGAATAATAATATACCTATGTATCATTTGTTTTTTTCCTTTTAAAATAAAATAAATGAAATTGAAGTAGCATTCATGCGTACGTACGGATTACCATCTCCACGAACACGATGAAATTCATTCCTCATCATAACAATTAAAGAATAATTTTAATTTTATTATTAGAAATAATATTTAAGAACATTATATAATTTTGGATATGAATTCAATACATCCTATCTATAATAAACATGACTTATGTAACAAAATATATAAAGGAAAACGAAACAGTTAACACCCGAAACAATGATACTACTAAAATATTATTAACAAAGAAATATTAGAAGATCATATATGATATAATATTTATGTATGTGGTTATTTTATAATTTAATAAAAATTATTGATCTATTATACTGGATTTTAACATACCCTCGACCAAGGAAATGTACAAGGTAATGTTTAATTTCACAATATCTTTATTATCCGAGGTTGTTTTTACGTAAGTGTTTACTGGTACCTCCTTATCATCCAAATCCGTGTTTCTTAAAAATGTATTTGAAATTTATTTACCATTTACTAGAATATGGGTTAAAGTCATTTATACCCTTGTTTGACTTTTTATAAAATGTTTTTAAAGGAATCTTTCTATCGTTTTCCAAACAAGGTACTTTATGACCTTTTCAAAAAATTAAGGTAAGAATGTTTTTTAACATATATGGAGGGTGTGCTAATTCTCTTCCATTATAACACCTTTGAATATTCCCTTAAAAACTTATAATAATATATTCAAAATAATTTTTTTCTTTTTTATTTACCGGACTTTTAAATGATTTCAAATAGAAAGACTTAATTCTCTCAAATAGTTTTGATTTAATCTATTTCAATATTCATTAATGGATTTTATACTTGTTTGAAGTTGATTTATTATGATTCAAATATTCCATATTGTATTGAATGTTTTGTGATATGTTTGACTATGGATTTTTTATTTTTATACAATTCATGGGTTATATTTAATGTATTAACATTTCATATGCTAGTATTAATATGAATGTTTATGTTATGCTTCAATATTTTCATATAAGGAATGCATTGGAATTAGTATGTGATGGGTGGAGACTAATATAGCTCCTAAATGCATTGGTAGGTCTCATGGGAAAAACTAGTGTCTTGGAACAAGGCCTTGACAAACTCTTATTTGTAGTTTTGGCACGAGGCCTTGACAATGTGGTTATGATGTCCGACATTATGCATTCCATCATTATGAAATTAGCTATTGATATTACATGTGATTATTTGACTAGTATAATATCCATGAGGATAAGTAAATGAAATTATTTGATTTATATTTTCCATATTATTCTGAATTTTATGTTAAAAGGATTTAGTTTTAGTTTTATACATTGTCTTACATGTTTAAGCTTATTTATGAAGTTTTCGCTATACTTTTATCCTTATTGAGCATCTGATCTCACCCCTTTATATGTTTTATTTTTCCTAGGATATAAAAACTATTTTATAGTTGACCTGCAGGGATAGGCTAAGGAATATAAGTGTGTTCAAAGGGGAAAAAATGTTGTTGTTGTTTTTATCTCATGATGTAATATAAAACTTATGTTTGTATCTAGTGCTTTCAAGGATACTAAACTAATCGGTATTTCCGGACATGATTTGTTTTATCATGCCAATGTTATGTAATACTACACAGACTCTAGGAATCTAGGATCGGGGCATTACACACCTTCCGTTACCAACTAGGATGGTCTTGGTTTGAAACTATTTTTATAATGTATAACTATTTGAAACAACATAATTTATGTATCCTTCCTATATCTAAGTGATTTTATTGTCAATTTAATATTTATGATATCATTTATTTTATAAATAAAACATATTTTATGGTATGTCACATTTAAATAATGGCCTTTAGGTATTATATTATGAAAACAATGTATGGTAATTGATAACGAATAAAGTTGTAAGATCCTGATCTTTTCTGAAGATGAATTAGGCTCATTTATAGGTACTCTTTTTCCTTGTATTGAGTATATTTTGTATGGTTTCTATCTTGGGTGGTTTTGGATGAAAATTAGGTAATTTTGGAAGGAAAAGGGACAGTTCTTGGTTAGTGCACATTTTTCCAAAACCATGCACCTAGCCCAGAAAATCATTTGAAGCCAAGCAGAGGGGATTCACATGGCTGGTGCATGGCTTGTCAAATATTGTTCCATCTTAGTAGTAAACATATGAAACCCTTGGGTGAGGCACAAGGATAGGGCACACAGTTAGGGAAAACCATATTCTCTATACATGAAACCATGTTGGTGGAATTCTAAACACTCATAAGTTAGATTAAAAATTACCCAACACCCAAACTTCACCTTAATTTAATCCAACTCATACATAAATGATTTTTCACATTTTTGGAGGATACTGGATGTATTAAAAGGGTTGACAACCACTGTTATTAATAAATTGATGTCCGGATGAAAGATATGCACCCTTCTGAATTAAAATGTTTTATATCTCTCGGATGTGGGCTTATAAATATGGGAGTTAAATTGGAAAAGCCTTGAAGTAATTTTAAATAAGTCTTAAATTTTGGAAGAAATACATATCATATTACTTATATACATATTTTAATATTTTTATATTCATAATATGAATTTAATTCATATCATATGATTTTTAGGATCAATGAATAGCTTTAGTATGAGAACATGACATTAAACTAGAATGTCTGACATTGTTAGATTGTCTGACATTATCATATGTCTTTGAACCGATCGTATGATTGTATGTTCTAGTATCAGACTTCATCGTATGAATTCCCTACCAATCATATGAATTTTAGATAAGGAAAAAATTTATCAAAGTCATTAGTGAGTTAATTCTATACAATGATCGTTTCAAAGTATTACGATGAGCATACCATGTGACTTCTATGCCATGATACTTCCAAAGTTCTCTATGTTAGAGTTTATTCTTTAAAACCAAGTAAAACATATTTTATGATTACCCATATTCATGGATATTTAATATTAATAAAGTTTTTTCACATCATGGTTGTTCTTCTACATGGCATAGTATGTGATAATATTTTAAGAGTATATGCCTCATTTACAGGTCATAGTAGTTCCCTGTTATGATGTTAACATAAAAGTTACAAGACATTATTATAAAATATTAATTGAAATGGTGGAAGATATAATTTTATATACCATCTGGGGTTGCAGTCTCATAAGTCAATTATACTTCTTATCATGATGTTTCCCCTAGAAATATCAGGAAACAAGATTATGAGAACATGATGTGCGAGTTGGAAATTAACATTTATATATGATATTTGATGTTTTTATATCAGGAATTGTGAAATGGTCCTTATAATTTAAGATTATTATTATCTCATATCATGGGTCATGTAATTTGATATATTATAGTAAACCATGATAAAATTTGTTCCTAGAAAATTTGGGTATGTTGGGTGTGTCAAGATTGATAGAATATTAATGAATGACGTGAGGAAGTATTTTCCCTTCCATTTAGGAATAATAGTTGATATATTAAGACCTTTTATGGGAATGAAACTACTTAATTAATTCTATGACCATGAAATTGTATTGGTGAGTTCAATTTAATAAATTTAATGAAATTGACATTGAGCACATAGGTTGATGACACTAGTATACAACCTACTTAATTCGAGATATTGAGATAATTATATTATATTAAACAATGTAATTACATAGGATATTTTATGATTTCATGACATTAACTTATTTCTATATGAGATTATAGGCTTGTTACTAGATTCTAAACTTGGACTTTATATTTTATAACTTAATGCTGTTGAGAAAGGTCCCTAGAGCGTCTCACACTATGTTTATTTAGAACTATATATAAATTTTATATGAATTTAACATATTTAATAATTATTATTCTCTTAAATGTTTTAATAATTATTCATATTTGATCATAAATATTTAGTCACTAGTTATTTCAAATAATTTACATGTGAGTGAAATATTTAAGGATTATTAATTCAGTAGGTAAATAAATTTTTAATTACTTGAATATATAATATTTATTTATTTTGGTTTATTCGCATGGTAAAAAATATTTTTCTATTATGTGGATATTTAATGACTATTTATTCAGTAATTTAGTGAATAAATATTTCCTTATTTATTGGTGAATAATGTGGTGATATTTAATTAATTAAAAAAATAATCATTATTCAAGATTTGATAAATATTGAGGAGGATGGAAGACCATGTTTAATGGTCTAGTGAGAAATTTCACATTAAATAATTTTTAAAAAAATATTAAATTACTTATTCAAGGAAATAATATTTATTTTATCCATTATTTTAGTGCATTATAAGAAAATAATAATAATAATAATTCTATTAATATTTTGATATGAGGTTCGTCGAGGATTAAGAGTATAATAAGGGCCCATTTAAAATTATTTTTTTCTAACCGTAGTGATATTTAAACTCGGTTATGTCATTTTACAAAACCCTATCCAATTTCTAGTCATTTTCAAAATAAGTTATTGACAGGATTATCTAAATACCTATAGATATATTCCTCTATAATGATCTCAATAATGTAGATTAATTTTCATCCCTCACCTTAATGATTCTTTCTTACCATAAACAATTGTTTTTTTTGTTATAAAAAATGATAGCTGTAAGAATTAGAACCAACCATTCTAGCACCCTAAGGATTTTATGTTGATGATTGGAGGTTCATGGGATGCATGAATTATCTCTAAAGGAAATATACCATTTATTCCTCTAATTTAATGATGATACGAAAAGAGGGCATTATTGGATCATCAGTAACGAAGAAAGAAATTCAACAGAATGATTTTTTTATTCAAATAAATTAATTATAAATTATATGTGAATATAACTTCTCTTCTTGGTTATGTTTTTTTTAAATATTATTGGATTTAATTATATTTTTTATAATATTATTTATCATTTGTATCTCATATTATTCATAGATGATGACAAAATAAAATTTGGAAAATTCCCAATAAGTTCTTTTATTGAACCCATAAACTTCAAGTGTCATCGAGTGGTCAAATAATAATTTATAAATATTTATTATTTGTTTAGAGATTATGTACAATTTTTTTAGTTTTTTTAATCTAGTTTATTTTTTCATAAATATGGAGTTTTATTAGTATGTTTTCAACATATTGATACATTTTTTTGAAGTTTTATATGATTTTAAATATATTAAGAATAAATAAATAATAATTAGTTATTCTTTATGGAGGCACTAAGGGTTTAGGTCAGTAAACATGAATACATGACATGTAACTGAAAGGTCATGTTATGTACTGAAGTTCTCTACACTTGGACATGTCACAAGACACATGATGCTTAATGTAGTAAATAAAAAGTGATTAATGTAATTTATACTACATATTGACTAGGCTAGCATGACATATAGTCTTTTGGAACACAAGGTGTGTAGCTGGTGTACACATCGTGTTATCCACAAGGCTTAGTGGTAAAATTCATGCTAACCATTTGTTCAAATAAATTTTAGATGATGCGTAATATTGGTAGGCTATACTATTAATTAGATACATGTTGAATATCTAGTGTACATGTCTTGTGACAAATTAATATGTACATCCAGGGAACATACCGAGTCGGAAAGTGGGTTTCACAGGAACTCGACAAGTAGAACACATGATGTGTATCTCATTACTGCAATCTTTGTATCTCAGTCAAGATACATGATGAGTCCCTTGGCATCTATCCAAGATACATAGTAAAAAAACATGACATGTAGCTAATTAATACATTCCATGTAGTCACCTGATAATAAAAAAGTCAAATTTTATAAGTAATAATTAATTACACCATTGAATCCTAATTGCATTATTAGTAGTTGTTGTGATGACTATGTAATAAGGTTTTCAATATTAATAAATTCTCAATTAATTCCATGTAATTATCTTTAAATACATGCCATGTTTTTTATTTCCATGATGCAACAAATTATGGGTATCTCTAAGACTATTCAGATGGACATTAAGATAATCATAATTTGTTAATTAAAGTGACCCAAGTGTATTTATCTTAATAATAAAGAATAAATTATAGTTAATTCATGATAGTATAATTTTTCGTGTTCCTTGTATTTATGTGGATAATCATGATCTTAGAAAATCATGTGTATATTATTGATTTATTTTTATTTGTTAATAGTTCATAGTTTTTGTAATAATTTATTAAATTAAATTATGATCTGTGTTTCATTCCCATACTATCATTATATAAGGCCCTACATGACTATGGTTTATTTTAAATAAACCCCCCATGACCAATCCTTTGGTTCCCCTTACTTGTGTGTGAGTGAAATCTAATATAATAGATGGATCTCCTGGATGAGTGGAGGCAGTTATTGTTTTGAGTTGATGTGAAACCAATCCAAGAGTTAGACAAGATCATAGGTGGAATGCTTGAACTCAATCCCTGAATGGTTCCATGATTTTCTTCCCTAGGGTCAAGGGTTGTTTTATAATATTCTAGAAAAACTAACTATTAAAAATATTATGTTCATTCCACTTTATATATTTTATTTCTATCAAATGCATGTTTAATTATTTATGAATGTTTAATCATTAAATAAATTAATTAATAATCATTTATGATATAATAAAAATAAATTTAAAATATGTGAAAAATTTATCTATACAAGGTTTATCACTTATGTAAAATCCACTTCATATTAAAAAGCATGAAATAAGATAAAATGGTTAGTTTACAGATAAAAAAATCCATCAAATAAAATATTATGTTATACAGGCCTTCCATTACTTGAATGAGAATGAAACCATATAACTAAGTGTTTTCATGTCTAAAGTCTATACAAATATTTTTTTTTGGGAATTCATATAAGGGTTTTGGGCCAATATAAGCAAAATGGTTTTAAGTATAGTTGATAAAGCCTTTACAATACAATTTTGGAGGAAAGTGTTATGGAATACATGTCCAAGATTTTATGATTGGGGTGTACACTTAATAGATCAAGGAGCTACGAGTTAATGTAGTTAGAAAGCTACACCTACATGAATTTATTCGAGTAATTTTCATGTCCAGAGTATGGGTTATGAGAAGGAATGAATTTATACTTTCCTCTAGGATATCCATGTGATAGGATATTTTGACACTAATGGTAACAAATATTGGATTTCAAAAATATTTGGAGATTAATAATTTAAATTAAATTAAATTAAATTAAATTAAATTTTTATTTTTTAATCCAGATACAGTACTAAAAACCTACTCAAATTTATTATAGAATTGTAAACCCATAAGACTTTAGAAATATCATTGTGATATATATTAGGTAAGGATAACCATCTCAACGAATCAATATTCTAGGAAAGGTATAGGTGATTTCATACTATAATATTCCATCAATGAATATTACAAGTGATAAAAACCCTATTCTTAAAGCACATAGTAAAATGGAAAGTGATGATGGACTATCTCTATATGATGATGTTGAATGATACTATTAATGTCCAATGTTTCATACTATCTTTCGTATCTAGGGAGATTTTAAAAAAACATCAGTATATGAATGCATATAACATCATGTCTCACCTTCATGATATATTTAAAGGGATGAAGAAACAAGAGAGATATGATATCTCTAATTCATTATTCACAATAATGCTTGAAGAGTTAGTGCTAGTTGATCATATAGTCAGTTTAATTTTCTATATTGAGAACTTGCATATATTTGGATTTAAGATATCTGATGAGATAATGATATATTTCATTTATTCTTCACTACCTAATCGATTATACAATTTTATTATTTATTGCAATATGATAAATAGTGAGAAATATCTCTTATAACTCCTTGCTATAATTTTACAAGTTGATAAGGACATTAGGCATGAAAAAACTATGGCCCTTATGGTGAATAAAAGAAAGAACAAAGAATAGGTCCACAAGACTCACTAATAGTCTAAGGATCCATAGAATGATCCTTCCATGGAATGCAAGATCTAAAGGTAGGTAAATTAAAATGGTATAGTTTGTTTTTCATGTTATAAATTGGGCCACCAAAAGAAGAACTGCAAACAGTTAAAGAGTCAAGTGAAAGATTCAGATGTAATCATTATCAAGTGAAATATTTCTAGATCTATACATTGGGTATTATATTTATCCCGTTTTTTCTCACATATTTATTGAAATTTAGGAACCAAGTATATCTGGAAAGATTAATTATAAATAGGTGGATTTAAAGGAAACCAATGGAGGGAGGATGACTGATCTAGCCATTGGATACTACCACCTCACAATCCTGATTGGTTTTAGGAAACTGATATTGTAAGGTCCCATATTTTTGAAACAGTTTCATTTATTTTTTCTTAGTATTAGGGAATTTAATATGGTGTTAGGATTATATTACAATTTTTATTCTATATTCCCTTCTTTCGGTCACTCATTTGGTCATACAACCTATTGGTGTAGTCTATTTTTTGTTCATATGGTAGGTAGGTTGGTCATGTAGTCTATTGGAATAGTCAGTCGCTTGTTCTCACAACTAATAAAATTAGATACGTGGATAGATTTTCTATGTGAATTAACTATGTGAGTGATCGACTATGTATATGGATCAACTATGTGAATCAAATATGTGGTTAGATTGGCTATATGAATCACCTACGTGGATGGATCAACTATGTGAATTGACTATGTGGATAGATCAACTACGTGAATCAGCTACATGAACGATTGACTATGTGAATCAACTACATAGACAAATCATATATGGAGATGATTATACTATGTGAAAATAGTTACTTGGATATTTTGGATACATGGAGATTTTGGATACATGGAATCAGCCACATGGATTTTCCCACTAGTTACATAAAAAATTCCATGCAGGTCTTTTGGTGGAACAAATGAGGGGAACTCAAGGGCTATTTCTACAAGTTTAATTATATCCTTGAATTTTTGTGTTGACCGAGTCTATAAATGAATCCTTTCATGTGAAGTTTAATGAGAATGAAATAATTCATTAATTAAATCTTTGGTGATATGAAATACCTATTGTTTCATATTTTTTGACTCTAAAAATAAGAAAAATTCCCTTTGTTCCTTCCTTCTTACTTTCCCTTGAGACTAGAGGTCCCAAATCCCTTCCCTTAGAGCCATGGGACCATGCTGTCATTTGTCCTAGTTTCATCCAGTGATGATAACATCTTGTGTGCAACCCCAGTTTTGGTACAATTAATCAAATGAATATTTTTATTTATATGTACAGAATCCCTTATTTCTAAATTTTGTGTATCATATAAGAGGGGTGTACTTTTGTTATATTTGCGAAATATGGTTGCATTTGGATTAATAAAGATAAATTAGTTAGTTAAACCAAATCTATGGGTGGGGAAATGATTTACATTCTTTTTCAGTTTTAGTATTATTTTTGATATTGTATATTGATGGGATTGATTCTCCACTAAAAATCATGGTCGTTGGGAGAATTTACTTGCATTATAGTTTTTGTGATATGGAAATGTTTTTTCATTTTTTTGTGATATCACCCTATAAATATAAATTGGTTAATCAATAATATTTTTCTAATAAAATTGTTTCCCATATATTATGGATTGTGTGAGAATTCCATAAATAAAGAAGTGGAATGTGATAAAAGTATCCTTAATAAATTTATAAAAAAAAATTATGATGTGTTGCTCTACATTGTGATGTGTGGTTGTTCCATGGGGAGATGATGTGTGTTTGTAGGGTCATGTTGTGTGGCTGTGATATGGTGTAAGGTGATGTGTTTTTATTTTTCCTTGTTTTTGGGTCGGTGAGGTGATGGTGGGTTTGGACACAATTTTGGTGAAATGAGTTGATGATTTGTTTATTCAGGCTTTTGGGATAATTATGTCGTTGTTTTTTGGCTATGCTTTTGGGTAGGCAAGGTTATAGTTCGATGGGAATGATTTGTAACTTGTGATGTATGGTTTTATTGTGCTTGATTCTCCAATAGTGAAGGAATTTATTGTTAATAATGTTTTAAATTGATTGGGATCATTTGGTTAATGGGATAGAAATTTTTAATGAAAAAATTAATAAGGAGAAGTGTTGTTAAACATGGTTGATACATAATAGTGAAACAAATGGGATGAATAATGGAATTGTATGGTATTGTGAGATGTGTATTGTGGCTTGTGTAGTATTATGCATTTAGAGGTGGTAGTAAAAGTGGTGATGTTGTTAGTTGGTTAGTGATTTTTTGCAATCCTATAGTTTGGGTTTGTGTGAGGTTTAAATATACTTATATATTCCTTTTGATTTCTATTCCCAGCCCATCCGTGGTAAACACTATGTGTCAACACCCATATATTCACATGTGGATGTTTTACCAACATGCTGATGATGAGGATGGATGGATGTCTACATTATCTTATCTTATCTCTCTTATATATGAGTAGATATGCATATGATATGATGGATAGAGGTTTTTTAGTGCACTAAGAATTTTTCCACCTTTCTTCGGGCATGATGTGAGTTGACCGTCCTATGGGGCTGTGGCTTATGTATCTGCACGCGATGTGAGGTGTCCATGCTATAGGGCGGCGGACTAGATGTATGCAAGAAAGATGTGATGTGACCATGTTTTGGGGAAGTGGAACATGTGTCTGATAATGTGTTGTGATGTGACTATTCTATGGGGTGGTGGTATATTTTATTTGGAAGATATGGAAATTGTAGGACATATGATGTTTGGGTGCAAGATTGTAAAATTAGTGGGAAAGCATTAAAAGGTTCCCTTTATCGATATGGTTCTTATTATGTTATTATTGTTGTCTTGAATTATTTGGTGATAATTCCATGGTGAGGTTAGGATGGATAATTGACCTGTTTAGGTGCTGTTGGTTCTTCCATTTCCTCATGAGTGCATTAGTATGATTCTTTCATATGGACAAGAAATAATTTTTTTTAATATTGAGTATACTTGTATGCTCATTAAATGTATATAAAATTATTTTCATGTTTTCAGGAGGATTAAATGGATCATTCTAGACATTACTAACATGGACCCTTGGATAACTATTGTATTGCTTATTTATATTTCATTTTGGGTATTTAAATTTTGAGATTTTTATATGTACCTATTTTATTGATACATTCATTGTGGGATGGTTTTGGATTAATTTTAATTTTATGTAATGGAATTTTTTGTCTATAATTTATCTTATTTGTTGACCATGTATTATTATAGATGGTAATTCCTTCCATTTCATGAGTTTTTTATACCCTCGGTGTTAGTCATCAGCTCAAGTCCTACTGTAGGTGGGACTCAAGGGTCATTATTTCTCCCCCTTCATTACCATATAATTGGTGGTATGGGGTCATGAAAGAGTGGTATCAAAGGTGATGATTGAGATATAGGATGGATTTCAGAGATTTTAAATAGTGACTACTACATGGGAAGGTATGGAAACAGTGCTATTCGAACTTGGTGTGTGACATAGGCATGTGAGACTAAATAAGACATGAGATTTTAGGCCTCCCCATATCTAGTGCATGAACTCTGATCATATTGAACGACCAAGTGAGGTGGACTTGTTTTCTGGGTAGAGACCTAGGATAGGCACATTCATCATGATAGCTTGAGTTTATATTTGAATTGGGTTGTTATTGAAAATTTAAAATGAATAAACTAAATCTTATTAATGTTCCATACTAATGGGATTATGAAATTCTTGTTTTATTTTATCTATGGACCTCGGAAATCATTTACATGTGGTTAAAGAAATAGAAATTTAGATATATGACCTGGTTGATCATCATAGGGTTTATATGGTTAAGTAGGATTATTATAGGTAGATAAAGTTTAACATTTTTCATTGTCAGGACTTGGGGAAGTACGGGGGAAGTTTTTCAGATGTAGAGACAAAGAAATGGCTGGAGGATATTGAGATTTATTTTAGTTTGATCTAGGCCCCAATGGGGTACTAGGTCCCTTTATAAATTAGTAGGATGTAGGGAACTATGCTTCAGTGCTGGATGATGTATTTAGGTGAGCAGAAGGAGGGACATGTTTGATGGGTTTTATTTTAAAAATAGTTTTGAGTAGAGTTTCTATCATCTACCATGAAGGTAGTAAATAGATATGAGTTTGTTTCTCTTTAGTAGGGGAGTATGTTAGTGAAGGATTTGAGAATTATGTTTAAGTGACTTTTATGTTTTTTCCCAAATATTTTTCTAGATAAGGAGTTTCATTTGGGATGTCTTGATGTTGCACTTTGTCCTTCGATCCAGTATACAAATACTGCTTTTAAATTGTTGAAGTATTTGGAGGATTAGAATAATTTGGAGGTGATTTGGAGGATTCACTCATGAGGAGGTAACTAAATATAGGGTAACCATCATGATTCATTGAGGATTAGAGTTATTAGTGGTAAGTCTCAAGTACCCGGGCCTTCAAGGTTTCGACCAACGTGGAGTCAACCTCAGCGACTTTGTTTCCAGACTTCTAGGGATAGTGGTTCCCATTCCTTTCCTAGAGTCATAAGGCTAGTGTTTTTCATTTGTGGGGGTTCTTAGAAATCACTGAGAATAGTTCCCAATGGTTATTTGATCACATTTTGGGGGTGGCGGATAGGTTTAGTTCCATCCTCAGCAGTAGTTTCCAATGATACAATTTCAGCAGCAAGAAAAATAGGATTATACTCCACTAAGGGGAGATAGAGTAGTTAGAGGACATCATTATAATGTTACTCATGTTTAGGGAACTCTACATGAGTTTTTTTGTGTAGGTGGACATTAGTATATAGGTATTGGATCCATGAATAGTTAATTACATGCAGTGGAGGGAGAAATTATTGAGGGTCTATAGATCATTTGAGGTATGATCAGGTGGTCATCTACCATTGTTAGTGAAATTTTTTATCTAGGATCTTAGAAATAAATCTTTCCAATCACTCAAGTTTTTTACTCTAGGACTATACATAGATAGGGTTCCTATGCCCCTGGATTTGACTATGCCAGTCAGATGTCAGAACAACATGTTTCATGTCTTTTTGGGGTGTAAACTGAGGATAGGTCCACATCAATCCAATAGAGATATTTTCTTTCTTAATATGTGGCCATATGCTGGAATTGTTTGAATTGACTATTTTTATTATTTACATGATATTTTTCACTGCGTCTGAAGGAGATTCACGTTCTAAAATGAGAATGACCACCATGTGATTTTCATTGGCGATTAGGGTTTTCTAGTGGCAATTCTGCATGTGGATCCCCTTATTTTTTAGAAGGCTGAGTTGTGTATGAAATTAATATATAATGGGATGGTGGTGGTTCTCTGGGACATTGGGTAATTTCTAGATGTTTTTTCCAAGGTGGTTTTGACACTACCCCTCGGCATGATGCTGAGTCAAGCATAGACTTGAAGCATTGTGCTTCTCTAATTTTGATGGATCCTTATCATATGGAACCTTTTAAGTTGTGAGGGTTGATGATTTAAATATATAATCTAATAAATAAGGATTTTATTCATCCTAGTGTATCACCATGGGGTTATCTAGTTCACATTGACAAAAAGGCATATGGTAGTATAAGGTTGTGTATAGATTACCCATGGTTGAAACAGGTAACTGTCAAGAATCCTACCATCTTATAAGGATAGATAATATTTTCAACCAACTTATAGGGGTGAGTTTGTTTTATAAGATCAATATTCTATTTGGATATCACCATTTGAGGGGGAAGGAGGAAGATATCCCAGAGACTACACTCAAATTCAGGTTTGAGAAATTCAGGTTTTAGGTCATATTAGTCAGTGTCACAAATGCACTAGCTATTTTCAAAGGGCCCATGAACTCTATTTTCCAGGGATCAATGGACTAGTTTTTATTTATGTTCATCGATGATATATTGATCTACTAAAATTCAATGGATGGTCATGTTGATCATCTAATAACCATTTTTTTAGTTCATCAATTACACTTACTTTATAGAATATTGTCTAAGTGTATGTTTCAGACATGAGAGGTGAATTTTATCAGGAATGTGGTGTCTTAGCTAGGTGTGGAGGTAGACCCATTGAAAATATAGATAGTTGTTTCTTGGAAAAAAATCAAGAATGTGGTAGAGGTTTGAAGTTTCATTAGCCTTTTAGGATATTATTGATGATTTGTGCCCAATTTATCTTTATTTGAATGCCCATTGATAGTGTTTAATAGTATGGACATTGATTTTGTGTGGAGTGATTAGTGCTCGGTAGTGTTCAGTTACCTGAAGGGGAAGTTGGTTAGTGCTCCAATGATTCAGTTTCCCTAGGAGGGAGTGATTTTTTAGGTGTTTTTCGATGCTTAACCTATGGGATTAGGATGTGTGTTGTATTAGTAAAGAGAAATAATCTCTTATGAGTCTAGAAAATTACATCCCCATGAACATAACTATGCTTCCCTTAACATAGCTCTAGTAGCAGTTGTTCTTGGACTAATGTTGTGGTGGTATAAACTCATTGGGGAGTACTTTTTGGTCTTGATGGAACACAATAGTTTGAGTTATATATTTTCTCAGTATGATATGAATTTTTAGAATAGGAGGTGGATGAAGTTTCTAAATGATTATGATTTTGATTTCTCCTACACCTCAATAAATGAAAATGATGTGGCTGAAACTTTGAGAAGGAAGTTGAAAAAGGATGTTGTTCAGAAATATAGATATGTTTGGAGAGTATTGGAGGATTTAACAACCTTAAAATTGGATGCGAGGTTGGTTGATGGTGGAGGTTGACTCTTTCATATTAAGGTGAAGTCTTCTATGATGAAGTAGGTGGAGGAGGCTCAGTGAGGAGACTAGTAGGAAGAGGTGATACACAATTACGTTGAATATAGTGGCTCTTTAGAGGGATGGTCATAGAATGGTCAGAACTAAATTTTGTTTCATTGGATACTATTAGTGTTGTTAGAGATGCATAATGGAATCCTTCATGATTTTCATAGATCACCATTAATGATACACCAATAAATTTACAAGAAGTACTATGGATTGAGGATATAACTTTAGTGGCCTGAGATGAAATGGAAGGTGAATGAGTTTTTGGTGAGGTGTTTCGTTTTCCAGTAGGTAATTTCTGAGAATAGAGTTACTGGAACATTTTTGTAGCCTTTGGATGTTCCTAAGTGGAAATTGGAAGAAATTTTGATGGAATCATTGGGTTACCCCAAGATCAGGGAGGTTGTGACACTATATGGGTAATTACGGATAGGTCGATGAAATAAAACCACTTCTTATAGATCTAGGATTTAAGAACCACTTCCATTTTTCATGGAGGTATGTGGATGACGTGGTGTAGTTGCACATAGTTTTTAGGTACAATGTCTCATATTGGGATTCAAATTTTACATCAAGAGTACAAAGTTGATTGTAATATTCTTTTAGTGCCCAGTTATTTATGATAACTATTTTTAACACTCAGATGAATGAGAAAATGCAGTGGACTATCCAGATACTATTGGATATATTATAGGAATGTATCTTAGACTTTGGTAGATAATGGGTAATGAACCTACATTTGGTTGAGTTTGCATACAATAATAACTATCACTCTTCCATAGGCATGGACCCATTTGAGGATTTTCATGAGAGACTATTTCATTCTATATTTTCCTAGATAGATATTGCGGAGGAAGAAGTTCTTGGTCTCAATGTGGTGCAGGTTACAACATAAAGGGGTGAACTTATTCATAAGAGGATATAAATAGTGCATGGTAGAAAGATGTTTTATGTCGAACCTAGGAGGATTTCCTTTGAGTTTTAGGATGGAGACCACATGTTATTCATGGTTCTTGCTCAACATGAGAAGTGACGGTTTGGAATGGGTGTAAATATTATCCTAGTATTTTGGGCCCTTTGAGGTGTGGGGATGAGTTCTCAATGTGGCATATCATTTGGAATTTACACCATGGATGGACAAGGTCCATGAAATCCTTCACATGTACCAGATTTTTTAAAATATTCATAATTAATACCACATTATTTACTGGGGAGAGTTGGATATCGAGGATGAAACAATATTCGTGAAGGAAAAAATATAGATCCAGGACCATCAAGAGAAGGTTCTGCGTGGATGAACCATCCCCTGGGTTCATGTGTTTGGGAGGCATGGTGTCCTAGAGGAATGTACTTAGGGGTGATTGTCACAGATGTGGGCCCAATACCCAAATATGTTTTGAGTTTTTCTTTCTCTATTTGGACTTGTGATGGGATGTTTGGATCTCGACATTTTTATGAGATGTGCAACTTTTCTATGTGAGTGATGTGTGACAAAGATTATGACATATAAAAATGGTGGTACTAAATCTTAACCAAGACGCCTTAAACATTGATTCAATTGATACCATGTGGGAGAGTCAGTGACACCCATAACAGATAATATCTTAACATGAAGGATATGTTTCCCTAATTATTATATTCAGGGAAGTTTGGTTTGTTAGTTATAGTGGTTTTTAGTTTGGGTTGTGTGGAGGATGAGATGGTTATTCAAGTGGATATGAGGAAGAGAGAAGGATTATGGTTGATGTGTTTGGCTGGTGTCATAGTTTTAGTCATAATGGGATCCTTGAAAGGTATCATATGGGATGGTTGTTCATACCATTTAATTCCATTAAATAATTTTAATTGGATTCTTTAGGATGAGAATTATTTTATTGGTATCTGATTTAATGTTCTAGATTTCAAAAACCTTTTCCTTTTTGTAATTTGAGGTTTGGTGGAGTCCATAGGGTGTTAAGATTTTTTCCAATAATTATTATAACTTCACATATTATGGAAACTTGTTTTTTCATATGATCGGTTGGTGGGGTTAGTTGTTTTTTATTATGGTAGGTAGTATTGTCATGCAGTTGGTTGGCATAGTTAGTTGTTTGTTCACATGGTAGGTAGGTTGGTTGTGCGGTCAGTTGGTGTAACACCACGAGATTTTATGAGATAAATTATTTTTAATTTCTTTGTTGTCTTGTGTTGTGTGCCACACAAAGATTAGCTTGTTCTATTCACAACACCATTTTATCTTGTGGTATATACAATAATATTCTTGGCATGTGTTATACAGAAGTTTATGTTCTTTTGATATAATTCTTTTCACGCAAGACCAAGTATAAGTGAACAACAAAATATTATTATGATACCTCATAACCTAGATCTTAAATGGTGAGAATGAGAAATATAAATTTATTTATGAAAATATTTTTTACACATGTATTTAATTAATTCTTTTGTGAACAATTATTTATAAATTAAAATAAATCCTTTTTAATTAAAAGGAATCATTTTTTTAAAAACAATTTAAATGAATATAATACTGGTTATAAAATAATTAAATGACTCTTTATGGATTTTATTAATAAAATTTCTATGTAATATATTTAATTTATTGTTTAAAATTCATCATATATGTTTTCTATGTATGATATAATAAGAAATTAAAATTTTAGGATAAAATTAGTATTTTTCACAAAATACATTTTTACCACCTTTTGATGGAGAATCCATTTTAAATATAGTTTTTTACACTTTTATAAGTCATTTTTTATAAAATAAAGTTTTTTTAGAATTTTGAAATCAAAATTTATTTTGGTTGAATTTTTTGGTATTTTTATGATAAAATTCAAATTTTAATGAATAGTGAAAAATACAACATTTTAATTGAAAAATTCATTTTATCTAATTTATTTATATAGTTATATTCTATTTTTAATGGGGTAAAAAGTTTATTTATATTGTTTTTTATCATTTAATATAATTTGGGTCATTGGAAGTAATTTCACAATGAAATTAGATATAAACACATGTCAATATTTTGATGTTTTTTATTTTAAAAAATGACCCATTTTCTCGTTTTGACAATGAGAATTATTTTTAAATTAATTAGTGCAGTTTATATTTTTGGAATTTGGAAAAATCGATTCAATATTTGGAGTTAGTGGTTCCAAATTATGTAAATATGTCCGTTTTATTTTTTTTGGACATTATGAATAACAGCTTTGGTAAAAAACATTTATCATGGTTGAAGGTAAATCTGGTAAATTATGGTAACAAATAATATAATAAGGATAATAAAATTAACCTAACACCTAAAAAATCCGATAAGATGAATAAAAGTTATAAATTAACATCTAAGGATCAAAATTTATTCTTATAATGGAACTTTTTCAATAAAAGTGATGCAGTTATTATTTAAACAAAAGAAAGTGACAACATGTTAGTCTCTTATCTCTTATAAGTATAAAAATTTTACTGTAGTGATAATCTTAATTAAACTACATAAATAAGTAGTCTCCATAAATATAATGAAATTATATACATCATGTTAATTTATTTATAATTATTAAATATTAAATAATTTCCATAAATACTGACACAACAGTGATATAATATTTTTTTTATTAAGAGAAATATCAAATAAATGATATTATAAATATTAAAATAAATTAAATATGAAGTAATTTATGTCATAAAAGATTTTTATAGTTTAATATGACATGTTATAAGACTATTAATTTTTTTGGTTCGAATTTATCCCTATGTTTTAATTTTATTTAAATTCAATGAAATGAATACTGTAAAAATTGACCTAATTGATGTTTTATAAAAATAGTAATTTATTAAATTATTTAAAAATAATAAAAATATTTCAAAACAAAAAAAGTGAATATTATAAGTTTTAAAAGTTCATTAAATGTCCTATTATGGGATATTTACCTCATATAAGTAAAAATAATATCCTCTTAATAATTAAAATGTTGTTACCACAATTAAAATTAAAAGAGAATAATTAAGGGTAAATAAAAAAGATGAGGTTTTAAATAATGTCAATCCATGTATAAAAAATATTGGATGAGAGGATATAAAAATATCCTCATCTTAAATTAGACATATGTCAAGTTGGTTCCATTTGAATAAAAAAATTAATTTTTTATTAATTTAATATTTTATGAATTTCTAAGGGTGCCCCTCTCCTAAATTATAAAAGGGAACACCCTCCATCACCTATTCAATTCAATTTAAGGCTTCAATCTTGTCCATACCTTGAAATTTTCCTTCATAAACTTCTTTATTCACAATACATAGGTTCTTTTCTTCTCAAAAGACAAACTCTAGTGAATTTAAGGTGAGATATAGGGGAGATCATCCAAGAAGAGGTAATATCCTCTACCGATTCATTCCAAATTATTTATTCTTAAACTTCCTCTTAATTAGTTAATTCATTGTAAAGTAATAAAATAAGTATCACTCATATAATAATTTGTTATTATAATTATTAATCACCATATTCCACCTTGTTTCCATCTTATGAAAAATGAAATCATCACACGTGCGTACGTACGAATTATTGTATCCACGACGCGATGAGATTAATTATCCGCATTAACAATTAAAAAATGATTATAAAGAATATATAATAAATAATAATTGAATATATGACATAATAATTCTACCATATTTAGGTGTATATATATATGTGTCATTTACTTTCTTCAATTCAATTCAATAAGGAAACAGAAACAATGTTCATACTTACGTACGACCTATCCCTCCATGAACAGTGTATTCCATTTCATTTATATATCTATAATATATATTTATATACTGAATATATATGTTATATAAATCATGTTTTACATTCTAGATGTAAGTAAATCATGATCTAAGTAATAATATCAAGAATAAAAATTCAAAACACGTAAGATAAACAAAACGATTTTACCCAAAACTTTGCTTTAACATGGAATTGAAAAATGAATGGGTAATATAATTTCATAAGTGAATCATATATGATATAATAATTATTATTATGGTTCTGTTAAAAGTTATTAATATGTTTAAATCTAATATAAATGAGTTTCAGATAAATACAAAATAAATCAAAACTCATGTAAGGGATAATTTTTCAATCTCATTGTTATTTGAGATTGTTTATATGTAAGTATTTACAGAGGTATATTTATCATACCCATAAATTTTCCTTATGTATTTAATATTATTTATATTCTTATAAAATTTTTAATATTAATTTTACCCTTTGGTGAATTTTAATTATAATGTGTTAAAGGATTATTTTTTAGTTATTCGATTCGAGGTACTTTTTGACTTTTCCGAAAAAAGCATGAGGGCAGTGTTTTTTTAACTTATACGACATGAGAAAATTTTTACACTTTCATGACACCGTATTTACATGAAGAATAATTTACAATATTTCAATTTTATCTTCAATTAAATTCATTTCTTTTAAGATTTAATGGCATTTTGAGAAAAGAAAATGTTTTTTAAGAAGAAAGGATATTCTCCTGAAGAATAAAGTTGAAGTGTTTTATCAAAATTATTTTCCATATATGATTTATGATATTTACAAGTATAATACCCATATATTTATTATGGTTTGATAGTTTTTAATATGGAATTTTATTTATTAAATCTATTTGTTTTAAATAGATTATGTTATGATGGAATGATGTTTAAGAAACCCATTTTTATTCCTTGTGTTATGATATATTGAATGATTTATGTTTTTGTAGAACACACATATATTATTTAATTATGAGATGGTTGGGACCTATATCTCCCTCTAATGTATTGGGTAAATATGGATAACTCATTAGGATTGTAAGTTATGTGTGAACCTAATTTCATGTTGAGAATCCTAATTGTGGACCTGATTTTCATGTCTATAATTTTATGAGTCGACCTGGTTTCCATGTCCATATGTTTATGAAAGGTCCTGATTTCATATCCTTAATTTAATGAGGGAACCTATTAATATTCATACATGTTAAAAAATTTATAATTTTATGTTTATTACACAATTTTAGGTCTTATGTTACAGTTATGATCTTATGTATTATGATCAGTGATTTTTCTTATGATTCATGTTTTCCATTTATATACAAGGAAAAATCTTCTAATGTTATGATCACATTCTCATAACCTTTATTATCATGTTTATGTTTATGTATCACCCATTTTTTCCATTATTGAGCATTTGAGCTCACCTTTTTTATGTTTTCGTTTCCCTGAGTTATAAAGAAAGGTTTTAGGTAGGAAAGCTAATGGGGAAGATATTTATGGGATATGTTTAAGATATTTCACCAAGATAGAAGAATTTGTTCCACGTTTCCTAAGAAAATAAGCTAATATAGTATTTGGGAATCTATCTGTGTAATGAATTATGTATTCTGAAAAAGAAATGTAATGTCCATGTACATCAAGATTGTGTCATTGGAGTTGGTATCCGAGTGAAGGTTTAGTCAACCTTTGGAAACTTGGATGAAAAAACATTAGTGAGATCCCTAGATATATTTATAAGGACATGTCTAAGTATTTACTAAGGATAAGTCTAAGTATAGGACAAAATCCTAGGTGTTTTGTGATAATCATGACTAAACTAGGGTTGAACTGGAGATATCATAGATTGAAATATTATAAATAATTTACTTTACTTATATGTTTCTAATCTATGATATGTATTTCTTACATTTTTCTTTCTAGTATTAGTCAATAAATATAAATACATAGAAAATAGTTAACCATTGAATGCTTTAGATGTAGATATAATGGGAATTATGATGATCGGTTTCCTAAGAGGAAATATCATGAAGAGAATCATGACGATGTTAGAAGTATTTATCATACTACAACGGATAAATAGATTTTAAACGACATGTGAAAGGTATGTGATGTTCTTCCAGTTCTATTTACATTAACTATAATAATTTTGAGGATGAGAAACATTAAGACATGATTCATATGTTATGAAGGATGAAGATGACAGATCCTTATAAATGATTTAAGAAAAAAGTGTGATGATTAAGGTGTATATGTTTCATAATTCAAAGATTATGTAATACGAATCATGAAACATATAAGTGATTTTTTTATATGTTTTTTATTTAGGATTGGAAAGGATGTGTTGAATAGTTCTAAGGATCCAAAAAACAAGTTATTTAATTTTAAGGTGGTATACTTAGAGAACACATTATTAAGGAAAATATAACCCTTAATGTGTTCTTTATGTTTAGATAATGATGTATGGATAAAGAAATGTTGGATTTGAATATGTAAATTAGATGATGCTAGTTTCTTGATAACTAATTATGGATTTTTCGACCAGAGGTTTATGCTATCAGGGATGAAGTATACATTTTTTTGGGACTTAAGGAATATATTCAATAAGTTTTGGAAAAAAGAAACATGCATTTTTTTAAAAGGATAAATCATAATTCAGGTTGTTACGATGACTCAACAAAATTCATGATGAAGGTGTTCACATTATTGGAATGTAACCAACTAGAGATATCTCCTGATATATAGGGGATAAACTTTAAGCTATGATTGTGAGGCGTTTTCTATAGTTTAATATTTTCATATTTCATAGGGATTATAAGTTTATAAAACTTTTGGAAAGTTTATGTTATAAATAAGATGAATTTTGTAAAAATAAAGTATTATCTCACCATTCATATACTTTTACATAACTTATAACTGACACTAACTTTTTAGTTGAGATAAATGAAATGACCTATAATTTTATTTATGGATAGAATGATCTTTTAACACTACAGGAATGACAAATTCAACTTCATTTCTATGAATAAGAGATGAAGTGGAAATTGTTCAATCAAGTTATTATTTCATCCAATGTTCTTCAAAATTAGGAAAAGGATCTTGAAAACCAAAAATGTTATCCTAGTTGTCACGCACTAACTCGTGTCAAACCTATAACGGTTACCTGAACCAGTCCACAACATAGCCTGAAGGGTGTTCCCGATCCCCAGAGGCTGGAAACTAGTGCCAAGCATCAAAATTTGTTCGTTGGGAACAATTTGGCCCATTAACAAAAGATAGATAGATAAATATATACTAACGAAAAAAATAAAACTAGAAATATAATGAATGTAAAACTGGACATACCTCCACGTGACCTTCCAGGTCACCACCCAACCAAATGTTGATCATGCTATAATAATGAGCAATCCAACCAAGAGAACCAGATCAAAGGGAACCTAAAACTGAAAAGATAGAATATGCGTGATCATAAAGATTCTTAGTAGGGATGCCAAAATAAACCACAGAATCCAACGTCTCATTTCCTGAAACAATCCATTAACACAAGTTTGAAATACAATTATTAAACTAGGTTTTCCATATTTTAGTAAAACAATAACATTCTCCCATTTTAAAAAACCCAACGCACACCACATGCCATTTCTAAAAAAAATTAAAATTTTGTAAACAAGATCGAAACAAGGAATGAAGGCAGTGATAAAAAAAACAAGGTGAAAATATAAGCTAAAATAACATGTATAACTGAAATTAAACAAGCCAATCAAAGGAAAACCATGGGTGATCCTAAACATCCCTAGACGACCCCTGGATGTACTCAGTTTCGGAACCACCTGCCAGCGTATGATGAAGCTAATAATTCTATAATCAACTGGTCAACAAAAAAGACCAATAAAAAGGCAATGCCTGCCTTGCCTGACAACAAATCCAGGGGGTACCAACCCGTCTAATCGGGGTTGGTCAGCAACTGTCAATCGATCATCTAAAAGATACACAGGATCCCATGGTGGTTATAATAATACTATGTAAGTAGGTATTTCCTCACACATGTGACTCATCTCACCACACTCTCATACCCCAAACACGGACGCTTCCTATGCGTTCACCCATAAAAGGTTACCCTAGACAAGAGCACCCCTAAATACACATTCAAACATTTCACATTAACAATGTGCCAACCAGGCCATCATGCCATGAAAAACATTAAAATCATTTAAAACATTTTCTCAAAATACTAAAGTTGTTAAATGGGCATACAATAATCAAAATGTCGTCATTTCAAAGAAACAACTCAAACATTACATTAAAGCTAAAAGTTCCAAACAAGCCTTTAAAACCAAAGTCTCAAATGCATTTTTTTGTAAAACATTTAAAACTATAAATGAAAAATTCAAAATCTGGTGAAACGGTCAAATGGCCCCTTGAGCATAACATTCATTGAAACACACACTAAAGGCCGAATGGACAAACCCTTTGAAACTACATTTCAAAAATTTCACAAACGCCACATAAAGAACCAAACCTTATTTAGGAAAAAAAACTATTTAGAAAACTAATGTTTTAGGGCAAAATTATTTGGAAGGTTCCATATTCTTTTCAAGGCACATCCATGTGTATACCTAGTGCACCCATGGATGTTCCCACATCCAATGGAACAATAACTACCAAAGAGAAATTTCTAAACCATTTCCACAAGAACTCAATTTTCCTTGAAATCCAAACCAACAATTCCCAAAATTAAGAGAACACAAAACAATCCCCCTTAAATCCATAAACCCCCTTTTAAAACATTTTTAACAAAATTTCTATGATAAAACATTGTCAAACCAAACATGCTAAGCCTAAAGTACAATTGACCAGAAAATCTCCAAATTCCCTTATTTTCAGAAAATAAGAAACTAATAAAACATACCTAAAAATTCATCAATAATTATGTAAATAGAAAAAAAAGAATCATAAACAATTATTTAATCAACCCAACCTATTTATTAGAAATTTTATAGGAAAATCAAATAGTTTATAAGAAATTACATTAAAAGCTCAAACAAATTTCACAAACCAAGAAGAAAACTCCATGACAAACTATTTAAGAGGGTCACAAAGGTGTGTGTCATGTTTGATACACTACTAATACAACTTTTGACATCAGGAAAACACAATTCCCACAAAAAAATTATAATCAGAGGGGAATGCTTCAAAACGTTTTTTTTTACAAAACAAAATATCTTGGAAAGGCTATAGCTCAATAAATAAGTATATTGTGAAGGTGAAGATCACATTAAATATTTTATTAAAATGGTAAAGTATTAAATGGGCTTAATAGAAAATGAAAATGTGGATTCACCAAACTCATGTTTGAGTGTGGACGCAACGAAAAGTCAGAAGGAGGGGCAACAACGCCCCAAAAATTAACCACACACCTAAGAAACATGAAAAATGTACGTAGCACAAGCACAGTGTTAGGGTTTCAAACAGAAAAAATAAATACACAACTAATGAAATGATGGAAAGATAAATAAATAAATGAATAATTAAATAAATATACCAGAGGAGGTTGCATTCGGCAGGGGGCACACGAGAGAAAGGCAGAGGCGCCACATAATGGTTTGGTTGTGCTTCTTGTTAGAACAAGGAGAGAAATGGGGTCAGGTCGTCGGAAGACCGCACAGACAAGGGGGGGGGGTCGCAGGAGTAGGTCACCGGAACGCGCTGCTGGCCAGAGAAAATGGGCTAGTAGCTGGAGCAGTGGGCCGCGGGTGGCCAGAGGCTGGAGCGACGCTCTGTAGAAGATGGGTTGTGAGAAGGAGGTTGCGGGGTCCCGTTGAGCGGGAGCCGGTAGGAGAGCATCGGTCTAGAGGGAGCCCGACAGTCCGCTGGGGGCCGCATGTGGGGAGAAGGCAGGAGGTGGTTGGCCACAGCAAGGCGAGGTGGGGAGGTGGGAGCCAGCCATAGGAAGAGGGTCGATGCATGGCACAGGGTCAACAGACAGAGGGGAACCGGGAGGGGGTTGCATCCACTGGAGTCAGTGCAAGGTGGAGTCGAAGGGGCGGCTCGCGCAGGAGAAGGCTGAAAACGGGGGGGGGGGTATTAGGGTTTCATGTTTTTTTTCATTTTATAATAATAACAATAACAATAAAAATAACAATAAGACCATAATAATAATAATGATGATGATTCAAATAATAATAATAATAATAATAATAATAATAATAATAATACTAAAACCAAAAATAAAATAAATTAACAATAATAAATATAATATTAATAAAATTTATTAATAATAAAAATAATAATAAAAATAATAATCAAATAACAACAACAACAACAACAATAATAACAGTTTAACAACCCTAATAATAAAATATGTAATTTATTCTAAGCATCGCTCAACTGCACGACTCGCGTGCCACCGAGCGCGTGGTTGGGAGAATCGCACTCGAACCGTGCCACCCAGCACTGACCACATACAAGGTTAAGATGTGGGCTTGCCATGTAGTTTTATAACTCACATTCAAGTCATGCATCAGCTAGGTCAGGGTTTGACAATTCTCCCCACCACAAACACTTTCTTCCCTCAGAATGTCACCCAGTCGAATAATAAACAAAAGAAGAATACATGCCTGATTAAAACCACAAAAAACCATATTACAAGAGAATGGGAGAACACAAGAGGGTTGTCCCCACCATAATAACTCATCTAAAGCAGAAAATTAACACCCAAACACACCACCGTGGAATGGGGGGGGGCCACATGTATTAGGGTTTCATGTTTTTTTTCATTTTATAATAATAATAATAACAATAATAATAATAACAATAATAATAATAATAATAATAATAATAAGACCAAAATAAAAATATTAATAATGATTAAAATACTAATAATAATAATAATAATAATAATAATAATACTAATACTAAAACCAAAAAATTAATAAAAAAATTAATAATAATAAAGATAATATTAATAAAATTTATTAACAATAAAAATAATAATCATAAAAATAAAAATAAAAATAATAAAATAATAATAATAATAATAATAATAATAATAATTTAACAACCCTAATAACAAAATATTTTATTTATTTTAAACATCACTCAAATACACGACTCGTGTGCTGCCGAGCACGCGGTTGGGCGAACAACACTTGGACCGTGCCACCCGGCATTAACCACATACAAGGTTAAGATGCATTCTTGGTGCGCGGTTTTATAACTTGTGCACAAGTCGTGCATTAGCTAGGTCGGGGTGTGACAATTCTCCCCACCACACACTTTTTGCCCCCAGAAAGTCACCCAGTCGTACAATATACAAAATAAAAATACATGCTTGATTAAAACTGGAAAAAATCTCAATACAAGAGAATGGGAGAATACAATAGGGTTATCCCCACCACAAGAACTCACCTAAATCGGAAAATTAACGACCAAACACACCACCCCGTAGGAGGGGCGACGTGGGAACTCCCAACCGATCCAAAATAACTTTTATAGCACGAGAGAACAACACATACTCTAAAACATGAAACTATCGACCTAGACCAAAAAAACCCCAACACTAGAGAAAACCGTCTAAACAAAACATAACCCAAATAGAGAACACGAGCGTAACCACCAACATCAACTTTTCCATAGGCACTTACATCTCCAAACAAACACAACCAAACCAAGATTAACCCACACAAGGCCTAAAACCACTTCTAAGAAAAACACTCGATCCAGAAAACCATAATTGGACAACAAAACTATTTGGATCCTAATAAAACATGTCTGTCATAACTCCATGATAAAACAATGAACATACAACAACGTCATAAATTTAACAGTAGAAAAAAATAACTTAACGACTTTTAATGTTCTACTACCAACATGGAAGTTGAAACCTGAACCGAGGATTCATACCCCGGAAACCCCAGACTATGCCTGAGCTTCACCCAAAGACCTGTGGTTGGGGATCTGATGGCCGAAACTTCTCCTGCCTCAAAGTCAAGAACTATATTTGCTCTAGTCGCAGCGTCTTCATCAGGAAACACTTCTTGCAAAACATCTCCAAGTGACCCATACAAACACAACGATGACACTTCTTTGGAGGGATGTGACATGACAGCTTCGTGTGACCGAACCGGCCACACTTGTGGCACACCATTGAAAGGTACAAAAAACTGGAATCCAAAACTACTGTAGTAGACTCTTTAGAAATAGGTCCCTCTAGCACACCCTGCTCGCTAGATAGGGAACCATCACATGCAACTAGACTCACTGGATAGCCAAGAACCTATGCTCCGAAGACCAATTCTGCTAGGAACAGCTCATCCACCAGCTTCTCGAAATGATGGTCTTTAGAAAGGAGGACCTTCTCCTTGATATCTGGACGAAGACCCCCGATAAAGAGAGAAGTCTTCATCAAATACTGCAATGCTACCTCTAGAGAAAAAGACATAAGTTCCTTGAAATGGTCAATATATGCCTTCATCGTCCATTGGCCTTGTTTAATGTGCATAATTTCATCCATTTTCATCATCTTCACCACTTCAAGTATATCCTATCGGACAAAAACGGGATTAAAGACACCCCACGTCATCCCAACGTACATTGATGGTGGAGAGAATAACTATAATTTGTCCGAGGCTAAACCTTTGAACATTCCCAAAACAGAACACACTCTGACAGCTTCGGGAGTTCCCAATACCCTGAAAACACGTTCGACCTCTTCAAGCCACTCTGCTACCTCTAACAGACACCGCTCACCGTGAAGGATAGGCAATGTCCGAGAAGGACCAAAAACTAGACATGACTTATTAGAAACCATGGAGACCATTCTGGGTGACATTTTCTGAACAACATATAAAATATAGAGCCAAAAACAAAATCAAGTGGAAGCTACATCATTGAAAGTGCTTTCATCCAAAAACATTCAGCTCAAAGACTAAATAAATACAACACCACACAAAAATTAATCTTTCAAAATCCCCTTTTCCATTTTATATTTCGAAACCACCTTCCTTCAAGGCCACTTTACAAATGTCAAACCCACTTTTCATACAAAATTAAATTTTCCAAAAAATCATTTCCCCTTTTAATTTTCAAAAACACACCAACATTAATAAAAAAAACAAAACCCAACTGAAAACAAACCATCGGGATGAGGAGCTAGCAGTTACGCTTAACTTGGGGACATGGTAGTGAGCCACTCCCCAAGCTAGAGTAAATGAATAGGAGAAGATCAACAGTGCAGTCAGACTCCACTTGGGTCACTAATCCATGTGAGGTCACAATATGTCACTGGTCTACATCCATTGTCACTCCTGAATCCCAAAACAAAATCAGAGGACTCCAAACCTATACTACCCCTGGCAACTTGAGGTTCGGAACGGGAAATGGTTCTTGATGTCCTTCCCACACCTACCTATCGAGTCCTGACAGTCATATTCTTCATCAACTTGATAGACCTAATAACAAGGGCCTCCTTTGATACCATTTTTTCATGAACCAACCCGGGTTGACCCGGACCGGTCACCCGAGCAAATCCACGACATGGCCCAAAGGGCGTTCTTGATCCCCACAGGCTGGCAACTAGTGCCGGGAAATAAAATTTAGTCATTGGGAAAGATTTGGACCATGAAAAAAAGACATACAGATAAATAAAAACTAACGATAAAAAAATAAAAACAACAACATAATGAAAGTAAAACCGAACTTACCTCCACGTGCCCTTCCAGGTCACTACCCAACCAAAATCAAATCTTGCTCAAATAATGAGCAATCCAGCCAAGAGATCCTGAGAAAAGGGAACCTATAACTGAAAAGATAATATAGGCATGAGCATAAAGATGCACAGTAGGGATGCCAAAATAAACCATGGAATCCAACGTCTCGTTTCCCAAAACAATCCATTAACATAAGTTTGAAAACCAATTATAAAAGTAGGTTTTCCATATTTTAATAAAACAATAACATTTTTCCATTTTAAAAACCCAAAAAACACCACATGCCATTTTTAAAACAAATTACAATTTTACAAACAAGATACCAACAAGGAAAAAAGAAAATTCTAAACAGAATAGGTGATAGTTGAAGTTGAAAGAACAAGTATAACTGAATTTAAACCAGCAAATCAAAGGAAACCCATGGGTTATTCTAAAAATCCCTAGAAGATGCCTAGATGTACTTGGTTTCAGAACCACCTACTGGTGTATGGTGAAGCTCCTATGTCTATAACCAATTGTCTGCCCAAAATGACCAACCCAGTCGCAATGCTCGCCTGGCCTAACAACAAATCCAGGGGGTACCAACCCGTCTAATCGGGGTTGGTCAACAACCATCACTCAATCATCTAAAATATGCCCAGGAACCCATGGTGGTGATAATAATACTGTGTAAGTAGGAAGGCCCTCACACGCATGACTCATATCACCGCACTTGCCTACCCCAAACACCGATGCTTCCTATATATTCACCCATAAAGTGTTACCATGGACAGGAGCGCCCCAAAATACACATTCAAACATTTCACATTAATAAAGTGCCAACCGGGCTGTCATGCCATGAAAAACATTAAAACCATTTGAAACATTTTCTAAAAATACTAAAGTTGTTAATTGGGAATACAATAATCAAATCATCATCATTTCAAAGAGTCAACACAAACATTACTTTAAAGCTAAAAGTGCCAATTGGGCCTTTATGACCAAAGTCTCTAATGCATTTTTTGTAAAATGTTTCAAACTCTAAATGAAAAACAGGAAATCTTGTAAAACAACCTAATGTACCCTTGAGCATAACATTCATTGAAACACACACTAAAGGCCGAATGATCACACCATTTGAGACTAAATTTGAAATGTTTAATAAACAACACATAAAGAACCAAACCTTATTTAGGAAACAAAATCAATATTGAAAACTAATGTTTTAAAAAAAACATTATTTTGAAGGTTCCATATTAATTTGATGGCACATTCAAGTGCGCACCTAGTGCACCCATGGATGAGCCCACATCCAATGGAATAATAAAAACTAAAGATACATTTCTAAACTATTTCCACAAGAACTCAATTTTCCATGAAATCAAAACCAATAATTTAAAAAATTAAGAGAAGACAAATCAATCCCCCTTAAATCGATAAACCCCCTTTTAAAACATTTTTAACAAAATTTCCAAGATACAATGTTGTCAAACCAAACACGCCAAGCCTATAGTACAATTGACCAGAAAATCTCAAAATTCCGTTATTTATGGAAAATAAGTGACCAGTAAAACATACCAAACAATTCATCAAAAATTATGTAAACATAAAAAATGAATCGTAAAAAATTATATAATCAACCAAAAAAATTTATTAGCAATTTTATAAGCCAGTAAATAGTTTATAAGAAATTCCATAAACTGCTCAAACAAATTGCACAAACCAAAAAGAAAACACCATGGAAAACTATTTAAGAGTATCACAAAGGTGTGTGTTAGATTTGATACACTACTAATAAAACTTTTGATGTCAAAAGGACACAATTTCCACAATAACATAAAATTATTATCATAGGGGAATACTTCAAAACTTTTTTTTTGACAAAAACCAAATATCTTGTAAAGACTAGATTCGAATAACTAAGTATATTGTAAAGGTGAAAATATATTTAAATATTCAATTAAAATTCTCAAGCATTAAATGGGCTTAATCGGAAAAGAAAATGTGGATTCTCCTACCTTAAGGTTGACTGTGGATGCAATGAAACTTCAGAAGGAGGGGAAACAAACCTCGTCGATAAAATGCACACCTATGCAATGTTAAAAACGTACATAGCACAAGCACGACGTTAGGGTTTCAACCAAAACAAATAAAAACACCACTGATAAAATGACAGAAAGATAAATACATAAATGAATAAATAAATAAATATACCGGAGGAGGTTGTTACCGGTAAATGGGGGCACACTACAGCAAGGTAGAGATACAACGCAGGGGTTCAGTTTTGCTTCTTTTCGAAACAAGGAGAGAAGTGGGGTCATGTTATTGGAAGACCGCACACGCAGGGCGGGGGGGGGGGGGGGTCGGAGCAACAGGTTGCCGGAACACACCGATGGCTGGAGAAAATGGGCTAGAAGCCAAAGCGGTGGGCGGCAGGTGGCCGGAGGCCTGAGTGATTATCAGCGGGATCCAAGGCGCGAGCAGGAGGGTGGGGGGTCCCGACGAGCGGGAGGCTGGGAGGTGGATGGAGGGAAGAGGTCCAGAGGGAGCCCAGTGGCCTACGTGAGGCAGCATGAGAGGAGATGTAGGAGGGGGCTGGGCGTGACATGGAGAGGCATGTAGGTGGGAGCTAGGTACAAGCAGAGGACCGGTGCACGATGCGGGGTCGGCAGGTGGAGGGGAACCGAGAGGGGGCGGCGTTCGCCAGAGCTGACACAAGGAGGAGTCGTAGGGGCAACTCGCATAAGAGAAGGTCGAAGCGGGGGGAGGTATTAGGGTTTTATGTTTTTTTTTCATTTTATAATAATAATAATAATAATGATAATAATAATAATAATAACATAATTACAATAATAATAATGATACAAAAAATAAAAATAATTATAATACTAAAACCAAAAGTAATAATAAAAAAATTAAAAATAATAAAGATAATATTAATAAAATTTATTAACAAAAAAATAATAATCATAAAAATAATAATAACAATAATAATCAAACAAAAACAACAACAACAAAAATAATAATAAATTAAATACCCTAATAAAAAATTATTTTATTTATTTTAAACATTGTTTAACTGCACGACTCACGTACCGCCGAGCGCGCGGTTGGGAAAACCATGCTCGGAGAGTGCCACCCTACTCTCACTGCATATAGAGTTATGATGCATGCTTTCCACACATTTTTATAACTCACGCACAAGTCGCACATCATCTAGGATGGGGTGTGACTCTAGTACCTTATTATCTAATGAATCAAATGGTCCCTTAAATCATCATAGAATTACGAATTTATGGTTTTTAACATCCTTCAATCCTTGTTCTCTATCATTCTCTATCAGAACAAGATGGTTAGATTTTTCTTCCATATCTATGTTTTCTCTTCCAACCTATGTTATTCTATATGGATACCCAGTGAGCAGTTACTTTGGGGAACTGTTATGTTTCACACTTTCCATTTTAAAATGATGTTTTTGCATTCCTTATTACGGTGTGGGTTTCTATGAATGAAACATTCAATTAGTAAAACTTTTTTTTTAACTCCGACGAATTTCAAGGGTGAAATTCATTTTAAGGGTGGTAGAATGTAACACCCTGTGATATTATAAGATTAATTATTTGTAATTTCTTTGATGTTTTGTGTTGTACGCTACAGCAAGATTAGCTTATCCTATTCACAACACCTTATTAGATTGTTGTATATAAAACACTATGCTTGGCTTCTGTTACACACGTGTTCATGTTCTTTTGATATAATTCAATTTACGAAAGATCGAGTATAAGTGAACAATGAAATATTATTATGTTACATTATAAACTAGCTATTAAAATGGTTAAAATGAACAATATTAATTTATTTATAAAAATATTGTTTACACATGTATTAAATTAATTCCTTTATGAAAAATTATTTATAACTAAAAATAAAACATTTTTTAATTAAAAGGAAACATTTTTATGAAAAACTATTTAAATGAAAATAAGTGGGGTTTTGAAATAATAAAATCATTATTTCTCGATTTTATTAATAAAATATATATGTAATATATTCAATGTATTTATTAAAACTCATAATATACGTTTTCTACAAATTATATATGAACAAATTCAATTTTTTGGATAAAAGAAATATTTTTTAGAAAATACAGTTTTACTGCCTTTTGACTGTGAAACCATTTTAAATTTTTTTTAAAAAAATTCAATAAATTATATTTGAAAAAATAAACTTATTATTTATATTTGGGACATAAAAATTTATTTTGGTTGAAATTTTCGTAATTTTCTATTAAAATTCCTATTTAATTGAACCGTGAAATTTTTTGCATTTTAATTCAAAAATGCCTTTTGTCTAATTAATTTATATATCTAGATTATCTTTTGAATTGTTTTTAAAGTATATTTAGATCATTTTTTCATCATTTAATCCAATTTTGGTCATTATAAGTAATTTCACATTGAAATTAGATATAATCGCAAGTCAATCTTTTGATGGTTTTTACTTTCAAAATCATGTTTTCTCGCTTTGACAACAGGAATTAATTTTAAATTTATTACTGGAATTTTTGTGATTTTAATTTAGAGAAATTTATTCCATATTTGGAATCAATAGTTCCAAATTATGTAAATATGTCCTTTTTATTTTTTTGGACATTATGGATATTTACTTTGGTAATTTTTATTTCCCATGGTTAAAGGTAAATTAGGTAAATTAGGGTAACAAATAATATGATAAGGATAATAGAATTACCCTACCATATGAAAAAATCCTATTGGATGTATACAAGAATTCCATTAACATATAATGATCCAATTTTATTCGTTTAATGGACTTTTTCCATGAAATTCATGTAATTATTATTTAAAAAAAGTGACAACATGTCACTTTTGTATCTCTTATAAGTATAAAAATTATAATGTATTGATAAACTTGATGAATCTAAAATCCTAAGTAGTATCTAAAAATCAAATAAAATTTTCTACAAAATTGAAATTTATCTAAAATATCTAGAGAATAAATAATTACCATAAATATTGACACAACCGTGATACAATAATTATTTTATTAAGAGAAATATCTAATAAATGAAATTATAAATTTAAAATAATTATTAGATGAAATAATTTATATCATACATGATTTTATAGGTTAATTTAAAATTTTATAATACTATTAAATACTTTGGTTTGATGTTATCCCTATATTTGGATTTCATTTTCATTCAATGAAATGAATAGTGTAAAAATTGACACAATTAATGTTTTAGAAAAATAGTAATTTATTAATTTATTTAAACAATTTTAAAAAAATTTAAAATCAGAAAGTGACTATTTTAAGGATTAAATGTTCATTATGTTTCACATTATTGGATATTTACCCCATATAAGTAAAATTATTATCCTCTTAATAATTAAAATGTTGTTACCACAATTAAAATATAAAGGGAATAATTAAGGGTAAAATGGAAAGATAAGGTTTAAAATAAAGTCAATAAATGCCTAAAAATTATTTTAATAGAGGATTTATAAATATAATCATCTTATATTCGATATATCTCATGTTGGAGTCATTTTAATTAAAAAAATATATTTTAATTAATTTAATATTTAATGAATTTCTAAGGGTGCCCCTCACCATAAATATGAAAGGGAACATCCTCCCTCAACTTCCCAGTTAAATTTGAGACATAAATTACATCAATACCATACCATTTTCCATTATAAACATCCTTAGTCAAATTATAATTGTTCGGGTCTTCTCAAAAGACCAACTCTAGTACCTTTAAGGGAAGATCTAGAGGTCGCTTGTCGAAGAAGAGGTAATCTTCTCTAGTGATTCTTTCAAACTTGTTTCTTCATCTACATCCTCTTATTTAGTTATTTAATTATAATGTAATAAAATTAGTATCCCTAATATTATTATATTTTATTATAATTAGGAAACAATCATATTACACCTTCTGTCCATCCTATGAAAAATGAAATCTCCACGCGTGCATACGTACGACTTAACATCTCCATGACGCAATGAGATTCATTTTCCACCTTAACCATGCAAGAATTAATATAAATTATATATAATAAATTAGAATAAAATATATGAAACAATAATAATAATGTATTTATTTATATATATTCTATTTACTTACTTCCATTTAATTCAACAAGGAAACCTAAACCGTGTTCATGCGTACATATGACCTACAGTCTCCATTAACGGTGTATTCCATTTTATTTGTATTTATTATATATATATATATATTTAAATACTAAAAATTTAATATAGATAAATATTTTTTTACATTCTAGAAGTAATTAAATCATGATCTAAGTAATAATATTAAAAATAACAAATCAAAACACATATGATAAAGAAAACGATTATTTCCCAAAACATCGTTTTAACATAGAATTGATAAGTTAATGAGTAATATAAAGTTATAAGCTAATAATATATGATATCATAATTATTATTATGGTTCTATTACAAGTTAATAATATTTTTAAATCCACTATACATGAGTTTCGTACACATATGAAAGAAATTAGACCTATGGTAAGGGATAATTTTGCAATCTCATCATTATCCGAGATTGTTTATACGTAAGTATTTTCTAGGGTATAATTATACTCCAAGTAAATTTTTATTAAGTATGTAATATTATTTATATTATTCTAAAAATTTTTAAAGTTAATTTTACTATTTGGATAATTTTTATTAAATAGTATGAAAGGAATATTATGTCATTATTCGATTCGATGTACATTTTTACTTTTGCAAAAAAAGTTTGAGGAGAATGTTTTTTAACTTATACGACATGAATGGATTTTTATGTTTTAATAATTAAATATTTTCATGAATCTTTATTTATAATATTTTATGTTTATTTTCAATTAAAATCTTTTCTTTTACGAATGTTTGACATTTTGAGAAAATAAAATGTTTTTCAAGAAGAAAGTGTATTTTTCTCCAGAATAATGTTGAAGTGTTTTATCAAAATTATTTTCCATATAATATTAATGATATTTTTCAAGTATAATACCCCTATTAATATTATGGTTCAATTATTTGTATCATGGAGTGTTAATTTTGAAATCTATTTGTTTTACATGTATTATGTTACGATGGAATGATGTTTAAGAAACCGTTTTTTATTCCTTGTGTTATACTATGTTGAATGATTTATATTTTTGTGGAACACATATATTTGATTTTATCATATGATGGATGGGACCGATATCTACAACTAGTGAATTGGGTAAATATGGATAACTCATGAGGTATGTATGTTATTCATGTACATGATTTCATGTTCTTAATTTTATGCAGGGACCTATTTTTCATGTCCATAATTTTATGAGTGGACTCGGTTTCCATGTCGATATGTTTATCAAAGGTCCTGATTTCAAGTAATTAATTTAATTAGTGAACATATTTATATTTATACATGTTCAAAAAGTTATAATTTTATGTGTGTGCCACAATATTATGTCTTATGTTAAAGTTATGTTCTTATGTATTATGATCTTTGATTTTCCTTATGACTATAGTTTTCCATTTATATACATGGAATGATCTTCTAATGTCATGATCACATTATTATAACCTTTATTATCATGTTTACATTTACGTATTTCCCATGTTTGCCCTTATTGATCATTTTAGATCACCCTTTTTGTGTTTTTTCCCATGTTATAAATAATAGTTTTAGGTAGGAAACCAATGGGAAAGATCATTATGGTAGATGTTGAAGATATTTATCCAAGATAGAAGAATGTGTTCCATGTTTCCAAATATACTAAACTAATACCATCTTCAGGCGTCTATTTTTGTAATGTATTAAGTATCCCTAAAAATTAATGTAGTGTCCATGTACGTCAAGCTTGGGTTGTTAGAGTTGGAATAACCATTTATTTATTCTCAAAGATAGTTGAATCGTCTACATGAATGTATAAACTACATGAATTGTCTATGTGATTGATTGGATACATGAATCAGTTATGTGGATGTATCTACTATATGAATTGGAAATGAGGCTAGATTGGCTACATGAATCAGCTCTGTGGATGGATTGACTATGAGAATCAGCTATGTGGATGGATCAACTATGTGAATCGGCTATGTGAGTGATCAACTACATGAATTGGGTACATGGAAGAATCATATACATAGCTAAGTCTACTAGAAGAAAATGGTTATGTGAATATTTTGGCTATGTGGGTATTTTGGTTATATATAATCATCCATGTGGTGTTTCCAATCAGTTATGTAAAAATTCCATGTGGGTATTTTGTTGATGTGAATCAAAGGAATTCAAAAGTTGTTTCAATGAGTATAATTATATCCTATAATTTCTATGATGGATGAGGATATAAACAAGTCCTTCCATGTGGAGTTTAATAATATCATCAATAATTGGTTTATTAAACCATTTGAGATTTGATATCCCTTTCATTTCATATATATTGACTATAAAAAAAGAAATCATCCCTTCATTCCTTCCTGATTACTTTCTCTCAAAACTGGAGGTCCCAAAGACCTTCCCTAAGAGTCATAGAACCCTACTATCATTGGTTCTAGTTTCTTGCATCAGCGATACCATAATGTGTGCACCTCCTTTTTTAGTGTAGTGAATCACGTGAAGCTTTTTTATTCTAGGTCGAGAGCCATCATTTCTCATTTTTGTGTATTATGTGGGAAGGGTTTAATTTTGTTATGTTTTGGGAATATGGTTTCATTTAGCTTAATTAAGATAAATTAATTAGTTAAAATTAATAGTTGGGAGAGTAAATGATTCACATGTTTTTTCATTAATGAAATTTATTTTGATATTTAATATTGATGGGATTGACGCCGTGTAAGAAATCATGGCTATTGGGATCATTTTCTTGCATCATAGTTGTTGTGATATGAAAACCTTATTTCATATTATTGTGATATCTCCCTAAAAATAGAAATTATTTTTATTAAATTAAATTTGTTTAATAAAATGGATTCCACTATATTATGTATTTTATGAGAATACCCTGAATAATTAAGTGGAATGTTATAAAAATACCTTAGCTTAATCCCTGAAAATGGTTTGGGATTTGTTGTGTTGTGTTTTGATGTTTGGTCGTTCCATGGGGAGTCAATGTGTGTTTATAAAATAGTGATGTGTGGTTACAATACAATGTGAGGAATTTTTTTGTTCGTTTGGACATGCTTTTTGTGTGGTGAGGTGATGATTTGTTTGGCCATGATTTTGGGGAGATGAGGTGATGGTTCGTTTGGCCATGATTTAGGGGCAGTGAAGTGATAGTTTGTTTGGTCGTGCTTGTGGAGAAGTAAGTCGATTATTTTATGGGAATGACATGATTATTTTGAATTATTTTTGAATTGTGCTAGATGCCCGAGTGGTGATGGAATAATTATATAATAATGTTTTAAATGGATTGGGATAGTTTTGTTAATGTGATGGAAATTGTTAATGAATGAATTAATAATGAAAAGTGTGGTCAAAAATGGTTGATTCTAAATAATGAAACAAATAGGATAGATAATGTAATTGTTTGGTAGTGTAAGATGTTGCTTTTGGCGTTTTTGGAATTGGGAATTTAGAGATGGCAACGAGATTGGGATTATTGTGAGTTGGTTAGTGCATTATTGTGAACTCATAGGTTAGGATTGTGGGTGGTTTATATATACTTTTATATTCCTTGTGATTTATATACATACCCACATGCATCAATACATATATGATGAAACCCATATATTCACATGTGGTTTTTTTCAAACATCCTGATGATGAGGATGGATGGATAAGTACCTGCTCCTTCCCTCTCTCTCCTCCAAGCGAGTAGATATGCATAGGATGTGATGGTCAAGGATTTTTTAGTGCATTATGTGGTGGTCTAGGTGTATTTTTGTTTCATGTGAGGTGACTATGCTTTGGGGCAGTGGCCCATGAGTCTGTGGTCATGAAGTGAGGTGACTGTGTTGTGGGGAGGTGGCCTAGGTGTCTGCATGCATGAGGTGATGTGACTGTGATGTGAGGAAGTTCCATAGGTGTTTATGGGTGTGTTGTGATGTGACTGTTCTATGGGATGATCTATATTTTATTTAGAAGATATATAATCTCCAATACGTAGAATTTTGGTGTGTGAGAGTGGAAAATCAATAGGAAAGTAGCATGAGGTACCATTTTATCAATATGTTTCTTATTGTGTAATTATAGTTGGCTTGAATTATTTGATGAGTGTTCCTTGATGAGGTTGGTATGAATAGTTAACCTATTTAGGTGTTCTTGGTACTACTATTTACTCAAAGGTTCATTAATATGATTCTTTCACATGTGCCCGAGAGACTTGGGTTTTCCAACTAAGTATACATGTATGATCATCCAATGTAATAAACTGATTTTCTAGTTTCTAGAAGTACTACATGGATCATGCTAAACATTACTACCTCAGACCTTTGGATATTTTTCGTGTCACTACTTTATCTTTTCGTTTGGGTATTTATATTTGGAGACTTTTATCCATACCAATTTTATTTGTACATGTGTTGTGGCGTGGTTTTTGTTTCTTTTTTATTTTATGACATGGATTTATTTTTGTGGATAATTCATCTTATCTCCTGATAAAATATTATTATATAGGGTAATTTATCCCATTTCATGATATTCTTACACCATTGATACCATTCTCCAACCTAGGGCCTACTTGAGGCAGGACTCGGTGGTCAATATCTCCATCCCTTCATCACTGTATCATTAACAAGAGGGGGTCATGACATATATTATGTGCCCTATTATACAAATAACTCCATATATATTTATTTCATTAACATGGATGGATTTATTTTAATATTTTGAAATAAAAAATGTTACATCTGTACATATAGAATTTTTTACGGTATTGAACAACTTAAAAATGGTCTTTTGTATTAAATTATGAAAACTAGGCATTGGAAGTTGATAAATATTCATGTTTTTATGAATAATTTTTCAAAAATTTAATGCAAATCCATCTTGGAATTATAAATGATAATCACTTGAAAAATACCTATTATGATGGAAACTTAGACTCTATTGAGCTAAAACCACTTGATAAATGTCATTCTTATTTACAAAGAAAAATGACCAAGCCAACATTTTGTTGAAAAGGTGAAAGGGATACAAAGATTATATAATTGGTGCACAATAATGTGTGTAGACCTTTTCCAATAAAATATTAAGGTGGTAATTTTTACTACATAATTTTTATTGATGACTTATATAGATATGGATATGTCGACATGATGAGGTATAAGTCTGAATATTTTAAGAAAATCAAAGTGTTCAAGAATTATGTAGTGAATCAATGTGGTATAAAGATAAAGATGAATATACCTTATCGATGTGATGAATAAATTAACCATAATTTCTTCAAATTTCTATAAGAGTGTGAGATCCTATCCCAAGTCACTTCTCCTTATAAAACATAATGGAATAGTGTCAGTTAAAGGAGAAAGCCTACTATTCTTGACATGGTGAGGTTGATGACAAGTCATGAAATTCTTCCATTATCATTTTGGGGATATACAATAAAGGCTACTACATACACACAAAACTATATTCCAACTAAATTGGAAAACAATATCTCATATTGGTTGTGGACTAGGATGGAACATGTACTATCAAACATTGATTCCTGGGGATGAGAGGCATTTATTAAGGCCTTAAAATGCAATAAAAATATCACATTGAGGCATGAAGTGTATCTTTATAGGATACCCAAAAGAAACTAAAGGATGTTTCTTATAAAACCCTTCAAATAAAATACATATGGTTAACCAACATCCCTTATTTCTAAAGAGAAAACACATCCTCATGAAGGATAATGGGTGAGAGATTTACTTTGATGAAGTTTATGCTCAAGATACATTAGAGTTCACGTAGAGATAGATTATATAGGTCCCCATGGAAGTGGGTTTTCTTAAAACACATATATAATTTATTATCATTATATATGTTAGAGAGCATAAAATATATGGTTTTATAGTCACCAAGGATCTTAACAGATTATTAGTTGATAACAATAATCCTCTTTCCTATAAATAGAAACCAAAGATATTAGAAGCCATAAGATTTAAAGAATCCATGAATTATAAAATAGAATCCATATATCAAAACCAAATATGGGTTCTATTCGAACTTCTACCTGATGTAATGACCATTGAGAGAAAATGGGTATTCAAGATAAAACTTGACATGGAAGTTAAATTGAATACTTATAAACCAAGGAATGTGTCTAAAGGGTTTAAATAGTGTCAATGAATAAGATACAATGAAACCTTTTCTATAGTTTCTATGTTTAAATATATCATAATTCTACATTCCATAATAGATTTCCATGACGTTGATATTTGAGAGATGGATGTCAAAATAACTTTCCTTAATAGGGATTTAAAAAAGATGTTTATATGAAACTTACAGAAGGATTTTCAAGTACATGTAATCAAAATATGATATAATGTTGTTGAAACCCATTTATAAATCAAATAAATCATCCAAGTCATGTAAAATTTGGTTATATAAATCCATAAAAGATTTTTGTTTCATAAATAGTGAATTTGATCCATGAATTTGGGAGAAATTTTTTGGTAGTGAAGTCATGTTCCTATTAATATATATTAACAACATATTACTAATTAGAAATGATTTAACAGTCTTATTTTCATATAGGGACTAATTAAACAATTTTTTTCTAAATGAAGTATTTTTGTGAAGCAACATATATCCTTAGAATCAAGATCATTTTTTTTCAATCCAAAAGGCTATTTGGACTAAGTTATGGTATATACAATGGCCAGATACTAATGATATCTGGTATAGGATAATCCAATAGGGTATTAGTTCTAGTTTCACATGGTATATATATATGAAAGGAAATGTGTCCTCAAACACAATAAGAGAGATGAATAATGAGAAATATCCCATATTCCCTTAAGATATGGTTTATCATGTATTCCATGTTATGTACTAGGTGTGTTGTTACCTACTCTTTGAGCAAGATAGGTAGATATCAAGCTGATCCAGGAGAACAAAATTGGATTATTGTTAAGTATAAACTTAGGAATTCAATACATAATAATAATATGTTCCTAATATACAGAGGAGACGAAGAGATCCTAATGATATACTAATGATAGTTTCTAAATTGATTTAAATGATTTGAAGTCAAAGTTAAGATATGTATTCAGTTTCAAAAAAGGATATGTAATATCTAAGAGTTAAAACATCCAGTTTTATCTTATAATATAGTAGCATATGTGTATATTTTTTCTTTTTATATAGCCAAATAATTATTGTGGATAATAAAATTCATCCCAGATCATGATATTGGTCCCACTATAAAGATGTTATCACATTTTATGGTGATAACACTAGAGTGGTGGATCTTATAAAGGCTATAAAGTTACATCAATGGATAATGAATTTAATCTATAAGTATCACCTCTTGATGGATTTTTCTTATACGGGTGAGGTCACATTGATAAGAGTTTCTATTAAAGACTTATACTAGCATAAGAATGAGTTTCATGTGATATCTATCAGACTAAAGGTTGTTAGTAGTTGACTCTAGTGAATATGGGATTCTATCGTAGAAAGTGCCTTAGAACCAACTACTATATACTTTTATGATTACATTTATTCATAGATTTTAAATATTAATAATGTTTTATCATTTCATGATATTTCTTCAAGGTGATATAGGACGTGATAATGTTCTAAGAGTACATATCCCACCAAAAGGCCATAATAGATTAATAATTTAATGAGAACATATGAATTCCATGATATAATTCTTAAATGTATGTTAAATGATTAGAATATATAATATTTGGGATAAAAATTATATAAGATATCAAGGGTAGGGAGCTTATAAGTCATTGAGAATTCTTCCCACGATTTTTGTCCCTGGTAATCTCAATAAAGGAGAGTTTTAGAACTTGACATTCTAGTAGGAAATAAAAATTTATATGCATCATTAGATGTTAGAATATAAAAATGTGTGTAATGGATCATAGAATTTAATATTACTGTTAATTCATATCAAGATTCACATACCTTGATGTATTGTTATAAGCCAAGATGCAATATGTTTATAGAGTAGTTGCGTGTTTCATGATTGATATTGTATTAATGAATAATGAAATAAAGGATTTGTCCCTCATGTTCTAAAACATAACCTTATATCTTATAAACTTTAATGTGAATAAAACTACCTAATTAATTACATGTCAATGTTATTATATAGTAAAGTTTAATTCCACAATGTCAAAAAAAGATACCAAGAACATGTGTTGATGAAACTAACATGTTGTTGGAGTTAGTGCCCTAGAACACACATCTATGTACTTTATGATTACCTGTATTAATAGTTTTTAATATTAATAATTTTCTTACTAGATCATGATTGTTCTTCTACATGACATAGTATGTGATAATGTTCTAAGATTAGCTGTTGCATGGAATAATCATAATAGTTCCCCAAAATGATGAGAATGAGAAGTGCCACAAAAATATTCTTCAATATATTTTCTATAACTATATGATATAATTTGAGGGACATATATGATACATCTCATCAAGGGTGGCGACTCATACGACTTTTATGAACCTTCTCAGGATGTATTCCTTGGTAATATCCAATGTATGATTTTATGGGAATCAGACCCACTAGTAGAAAATCAACATTTATATATTTCAATAGATGTTCCTATCTATATACATTTGTACTGATCCTTAGACTTTAATATTATTATTAATGAGTATTATATGTTTTGTACTTTGATGTATTTACGAAAACCATGATGACATATGCTTGTAGAGAGGTTGGATACATTGGGTGCATCCTGAGTAATACTTCATTAATGAATCATGTGAGAAATGTTTTTTCTCTTATATTATTTAACTAAAGCTTATATCTCATGCCCTTTCATGGAAATTATATATCCTAAACAAATCCATGTCCATGGTGTTCTATAGGCAAGTTCAATTTTCATACATTCAAATAAAGAGACATTAAGCAAATATTTTGATGGCACCAGCATGCAACCTGTTTTATTAAAGACATCATGATAAAGGAATTATATTACATAGTTAGTGTACATATGAGGTATTATTTCATTGTGATATTAACTACTTTCTCTATGGGTTTATTGGTGTGTTTATAGATTATAACCCTGGACTTTAGGATTCTTCGCCTAATACCATTGAGAAACAGGCCTAGAGTGCGACACACTAAGTGTATTCAGAATCTAAGTTAAATAATATATTATTATTTATTATTTGTAAAGTTCAATAAATATTATTCATTAATATGTTTTAATAACTATTTTTTTTTATTGATCACATATATTCCCTTGATAGTTATTTGAGATAATATTACATGAGCGGAATATTTAGAAAATATTTATTTTCTATTTAGTTAATATCATATGTATTTATTTGTTAGTGAATAATGTAGTGATATTTAATTTTTAAATAAATAGTCATTATTCAAGACCCAATAAATATAGTATAGGAATAGTGGACTGAGATTATAGGTCCTGTGATAAATAATATATATTGCATATTATTTGATTAGATAATATTTAGTTTTAATTCGAGATTTAAGTGTATGTCCAAAAATAAAAATAAAAATATTATTATTATTAACATGGGGTTACAAAGGGATAAAATAAATAATAAGAGTCATTTTTGAAATTATTTATTTCTAACCCAATCGGTATATAAGCCCAATTATATTATTTTTCAAGAGAGCCAATTTTCATTGGTGTTGTTCACAATGGCAGCTGGAGATCATGTAACTTGGAAACCACATGATGTGTATCCCATTTAAACACCATTTACTCTATCTTTTTCCATCGCATGGTTTCCACTCCAAGTTCCTACGCATGTGCCTTAGATGGTGAGAAAAGTATACATTGTGTAGCTATCCTGTACCCAACATATACTTTTTACCAAATTAGAAAGAGTTAAAAATTAATTTATTATAATATGAAAACATTTTCAAAATGTTCCTCTATGTGGTCATTATGCTTATTAGACATGAAATGTGATGGGATTTAATATATATAAATGTTTAATTATCTTTTTCGTAATGTATAGAACTACATATCTTGTATGAGTCATATTACAGTTATTACTCTGTGTACATTCAATCATAAAACATGATAGAAAAATAATGTAATCCATGTAATAATTAAATTTATAGTACACATCATGAATGTATATCATAATTTCTGTATTCCACATTTCTCAAGAGTAAATAATATATGAGTATAATACTTGTTGGGTAGTTCTGATGGGTACTCATCATTTTTCATCCAAGGTAAATTTCTGTACATAGTTAATTTTAAATAAAATTATTTAATTTGTTTAAAATTATGATGGATGATAATCTCAAGGAAATTTAGATGATAATTATGATAAATTAATTTTATTAATTAATAAAGATGATCAATTGATTTGAGAGTGATTTATCTAAAATAAGAATGATTATATTTAAATGTTAATTTTATTAAATGTTTAATTCATTTTATTCATGTGTATTATCATGATACCAGACTAAACCATTATATATTATTGGTTTCCATTAATTTATCATTAAATTAAATTATTATCATGTGTGTTATATCTCCTCTTATTATGTAAGGGTCTGCATGCCCATGGTTTCTTTTATGTAAACCTCTTCCCCTCACTTGCGTGTGAGTAAAATCATATGTAATGGATTAATATCCCAAGCCAATGGAGGCAGTTCATGTTTATAACCAAGTAGATACCACTCCAAGAGAGATAAAAAGGTGGATAGTTGGGAATCTATAACACAAACCACAATTGGTTTAAGGTGTTTTACCCTTGATTGATGGTTATTTTATCATCTTATAGATAAACTAACCATTAGAAAATATCATTATCATGTGACTTTATTATAATATTTCTATCAAATTTATTGGTTATTCCATTATGTGTGTTTTTATTGTGATCACTTGAAATAATAAAATTAACAACCATGCATGGTAGAACTAAAAAAAATTTGTCTTATATGTAAATATTAGCTAAGAAATGGTTAATCACTTATGTAAATTCACTTAATATTAAAAATCATTTGATAAATATAATAAATTTAAATTTACAACTAAAATATAAAATCTATCAATTATAAATATTAATTAGGTACATATTTTCACTACATCAATTAAAATCGAACCATAGATCCATTTTCCTAACCAACCAAAGATAGAGTACATTAAATTAACGGTAAATTCTAAAATGAAGTTTTGGGATGAATTAACTTAGTTCACATCAAGGGTTTATTTACAAATAAGGAATTGGAGTAACTACGAGTTCAGGGTTGATAAAATCCAATTTAAGGATTTTAGGATTTGGGAGTCCATGCAATAGATCAGGGAATTATGAGTTAATACAATTGTAATTTTGAATGCTATCCTAAACCCCATAAAATTTCTTGACTAACCAAATTCGGAGTATTGAAAAGGGGGATATAGATCCATTCCACTAGAGTTTTGAAGAAACAAGATATTTAAAAACCAATGGCAAGGGTTATTGGGTTTCGATAAATAGTCGGATATTAATAAATATAATATTTTTTTTCTAAATTTTATTAGAAAAAGTATTAAATCTATGGCCATATTTCATGTAGAAAAAACAATAAAAATGACTTAAAACATATCATTGTGATATATACTTGAGAAGTATTACTTTCTCACTGGAACAAATGTCCAAGAGTGGAAAAGACACTTAGGAATTATCCTTTTCCATACAAGGAATTTATTTGTTAAATAAGATCCTATTATTGATGTTCCAGGTAATGAGGCTAGTGAGGAAGATTTTTCACTCCTTGAGAAACATTTGAACGATGATATAGATGTTTAATTTTTCATGCTATCATCCATGACCAAATAGATCATTATGCAACATCAGGACATGAATGCGTATAGCATGATGGATCACCTTCAGGATCTCTAAAAATTGAAGAAAAGAGAAGAAAGATATGAAATATACAATGCTCTATTTAAAACTAATCTTGGAGTGTTGGTTTTAGTTGGGCATCATGTATTCAATATTATTCGATACATTGAAGGCTTAGACATATTAGTGATCAACTTACCAGATTATGCATAAATCTCATACTTTCTTCACCACCTAATAAATTATTTAGTGTATTATTAATTATAATATGAGAAATAACGAGATGATTCTTCTAGAACTTCTTACTCTAATTCACTAAGTGGATAAGGTCATGAGACATGAGAAACCCATGGTCTTTATAGTGAATAAGAAAATGATGAACAAGGAGAAGGGGTCTACGACTCATAACAAGTCTAAAGCTCATGAGCACCATCCTTTCAAGAAGATGAAGATATAGAGGCAGAGTAAGGAAATTAAGGTATTATGTTTTGTATATTTACAACAAGGCCACTAGAAGAGAAACTTTACCCAAAAGTATGGGGAAGCTAAATGTGACTTCGTTATCATGTTTAATATTGAAATATCTACAAATTGGGTATTAGATATTGGTTTTAGTTCTCACATTAGTATCCAAATTTAGGAACAAATTATATTCCAAAATATTACTATAGGATGGGTGGACTTTCAAGATACAAATGGTGAGAAGATGGCTGCTCTAGCCACTAGTGTCTACCAAATTTCTTTTCCAACTATAATTATATTGGTTTTAAAATATTTTTATTATGTACCAATGGTTACCAAGAACATAATTTCTATATCACTCCTACATATAAATAGTTTTATTTTCATGTTCATAAATGAAAGTTATATCTTATATATATAAAAAATATTTTATGGTATGTCATATTTAAATAACAAGCACTGTGTATTAAATTAAAAAAAATAAGTATTGTTAATAGATAAAGAATCATGTTCACATGAATCATATAAAATCTAGATTTGGGATCGCCATCACAGTCATTTAAAATAGAATCATCTCACAATGATCTATAAATATGGTTATTTAAAATCTTCTAATTTAAAACCACTTGAAAGTTGTATTTTTTGTTTACAAGGGAAAATGACCAAACCGCCATTCAGTGGATAGGGTAAAAGTGACACATTGATTCTATGATTTATACACACTAATGTGTGTGGACCATTTCTAGTACAAAAATAGAGGTGGATATTTTTACTTCAAAAATTTTACTGATTACATGAGTAGATATGGATATGTCAACTTGATGAATTATAACTCTGAGTCTTTTAATAAATTTAAATAATTCAAGAAGTAGAGAATGGATTTGGAAAGAAGATAAAGAATATTAGATCATTTCAAGGGGGATAATATCTTAACTAAGAGTTTATTAACTTTTAGAAGGGTTTGGGATTCTATATCAACTCACTCCACCTTACACACTACTGTGTAATGGTGTTAGTGAAAGGAGGAATCAGACCTTGTTATACATTATAAGGTCTTTGATGAGTCATGCATATCTTCCAATATCTTTTTTGGGATATGTATTAACAACTGAGTCATATACATTAAACTAAGTACCAAATAAATAAGAAAAAGAAATTCCCTTTGAGGTATGGAGTGGAGAGAAACTTGTTTTATCTCATACATTTTTATACGTTTGTGATGCGTTTGATAAGGTATTATTCAGTTAAAAAATATCACCCTCAGGCATAAAGTTTATCTTGATATGGTATCATAAGTTAACAAAGGGATACTACCTATAAGCACCTTAGATTATAATTTTATTGTTAGAAGAAAATCCTTCTTTATTGAGAGGGAGCACATCCTAAAAAATGATAGTGGGAGAAAGATTGAATTCAATGAAGATGATTCTCAAGATACACCAGAGTTGGTATAGGAACAGAATCCATAGGTCCAAAGGGAAGAATTAGTTCCTAAAACACTTATTTTATATAATATAACTATAGAGATAAGAGAACCATAGTTAAATGGTTTTCTAGTCACTGAAGATGGTGACTTATTATTGGTTGACAATGATGAACCACTATCATACAAATAAGAAGAAGTGATCTTAGAAGCTTCAAGATATAAAGAATCTCTGAATTATGAAATGGATTCCATGTATTGGAACTAAGTTTGGGTTCTACTAGATGCATTATTTGATGTAAATCCTATACAGTGAAAATGGTTATTCAATAAAAAATTGGACATGGATGGTAATGTAAATACCTATAAATAAAGTATAGTGGGTAAAGTGTTTAAACAACATCAATTAATTGAACAGGATGAAACATTTTAAATAGTTTCCCTGTTTAAATACATCATTATTATACTTTATATAGCAGATTACCGTGAATATAAAATTTTAATGATGGATGGAAAAAATTATTTCCTTAATGGTAACCTTCATAAAGATGCCTATATGACACAACCATAAGGGTTTATTACTCTATATGAATAAAAATGGTTTGGAAGTTATAGATATCCAACAAGGACATTAGGATATTAAGGATTTTGGGCCAACTCAAGGCCTTTGGGTCACCTTAAGGATATCAGGTCACCTCAAGGCCTTCGAGCCACATGAAATACTGATGCAACCAAGTAGATTTCAAAGGAACAAGGCTCCAGATGATGATTAAGATTTGGATCATTCACCAAAAAAGTGATAAACAAAATTGTAAGAATGAGAGTGTGTGACATTTCCATTGGTACTGGGCATGTGAAACTATATACAGGACAGCTATCTGACTACCCTTGAGAAGGTGGAATGCTGACACCCAGACATATTCTAGGGATTAGTAGTTCCATGTAGTCTATTTGGTATGAATTCCTCTAAGTCCTTTAGGTCATGTAATGTTTCACTAATCCTACGGGCCATGTAAGGGTTCCCCTTCAACCCTTAAAATGGCTATTATCCAAAATAAATAAAAAATGAAGGCATTCAGTCCATTCAGGCCATTTTTATCCTAGTAGTATATGTTTAATAAATATTACTTATTATGAATGACATACTAGTATTACAATCAATTGAGGACTCATTGAAAAAGTATTTCTCCATGAAGGACTTAGGAAAAGAACCCTATATTCTATTGATAAATATCATTCATGGTAGATCCAAGAGGATACTTTGACTAAGTCAAAGTATATAAGTTGAGTAGATACTAAAGATATTTAGTATGGAACAAGCTAATATGGGATTAGTTCAAATGTCACATGGTATATATCTTTCTATGAAAATGTGTCCTCAGTCACAACAAGAGAAATAGAGAATGAGTAAGATAATATATGCTTCAGGGATAGGATCAATCATGTATGTAATGTAGTAGACTAGATGTTTCCTATGAATTGAGCATGGTAGGAAGATATCAATAAGATATAGGAGAGAAGAATTGGTATGTTGTTAAGGATATCCTCAAGTATATGAGAAGAACTAAGGATATGTTTTTGGTGTATAGAAGAGATAAGGATCCGGTCATAATGGGATATACTGATTCTAGATTTAAAGTAGATCAGATTTATCTAAATCCCAACAAGCTACATAAGTACTTGAATGTGTACACAAGAATAGTAGATCTGGTATGTTTGTGGAGAAAAATCACTTTTAAAAAGAAAGAGGAATTTCTAGATCAGGATCAATGAGAATAAGAAAGATATTATTATTGGGGGGTATAAACAATTATTTAATAGTCTTGAGGTTGGGGTGTATAACAAATAAAGAATATTTTGATTGGGGGGGGGGACTAACCAATCACTCGAAAGCAAAGTTCATTGGAGGGGTGAGTGGGTGGGTTATAACCAATTGTTAAAGGTGGAATGGTTCTTGGGGGGCCTAAACAACTCATAATTAGGTGGGGTAGGGGTGTATAATTATTTACCATTGTAATAACCTTCTTCTCTAGTGGATAATATGTGTTGGTGGGTCTAACCAACAAAGAAAAGAGTAAGCACTCACATTGAGTTTGAAACTTTTAATTCCAAGTGTTCATCTCCTTTTATTTGCAACCTTATTCGAGGTGAGGTTGAGATAAAAAAGAAGAGTGGATCATGGATTTAATGAGGCACATATGTTGAATTGAAAATTAATAAAATATAAAAATAAAGAGGTATCCCTGATTCAATCCCTCCCCCTATCAGTGATCTCACAACGATCTAGGATTTACAAGTGGTATCAAAGGGAATGTCCATTATAAAATTTTCAAAAAACTATTAAGGATGGAGGAAATGAATTTTGAAAACTTCATAGGTGTTCTCAATTATAATGGTGGGAACTATCATGGATGTATAAATAAGATAATACCCTATCTCCTATCAATTTGGACAAAAGTGAGAGATGAAACTATAGTGGGATTCCCACCCTTTAATGATAATGCTTCTATGAATTTTATAGATAAGAGTAATCTATAAATGGTTACAAAATCATATAATTCCATCTTAATTTCACCCTATCATATAATAAAGTTCCAAGACATCAAACTTCTAATGAGATTAGGGAAAAATTAAGGGGAAATTATGATGGAAATTTCAAATTAAAATAGGCTAATTTGTAAGTTTGGAGAAGTTGGTTTGGGGATATCAAGAAGGTTAATTATTAAAAATTTGTGATTATTTTAAAATATTGAATGATATCACCACCATAATTATAGATTTTGGTGAAATGTTGGATGATACCATTATTATGAAGAATATAATTATAAATTTCCTAAATAGATTTGATCTGAAGGTATCATATCTTGAAGAGTGAGTATATATATCATTGGATGAACTTCTTTATATTTTTTTAGAATATGAAATGATCAAAAACCATTATTCAAGAATAATGAAAGATATGATATAGCCTTTTAATCCATGGTGAAAGATAAATCTATAGTTTATGAAGAAAAAGAATCAAGTAATCTTGGGAATGAGGAATATGAAGATGACTTAAATCATGTTATGAACTTTTTTAAAATAATATAAAAAAGGGGTAGATAGAGTGGAAAAGGAAAAAACTGCCAAACTATTGGAATTTCCAAAAAATTGTCATTCTTCTTGTAACTATGCAAATAAATAGTCCATTGACACAAAAACATATGAATAAGAAAAAAATTACACGAAAAATAAGTAGAAGAAGCATACTAACTTTCTTACTCTAAATAATAGAAATATGATGTGTAAAGAAATGAATTATTTTTCATCCAAAAGTAGTGAGTAATAATATGCAAGATATTATAATAATCTTGTGTGTTTTATTGTAAAATCCCTGAAATCTAAAGAATAATTTTATGCTGATGAAGGTGAGGATAGAAAAAAACTATAATCAATGTTAAAATAAAACCAAGAATATACTATTGTGAAAAATATGCAAATCAATATGGAAAGGAAAATATTGAAGTAAGAAATTGATAAGATCACTTTTGAGAATAATGGACATGTTAACAAATAGAAGACAGATATTAATGAAATAATTGAAGTTAATATGAAGTTTCTTGAGTTAAAATAAAATATGGAAACTATAGATAGAAAGCTTGTTGGAAAGAAAAAGATTGATAAGGAATAATAAACACTTGTTGTATAAATTAAACTAAAAAATTAAAGTTAAATGAATTTGATATGATGATGAATGATCTGGGTGAAGAAATCAATAATAAATAAAAAGAATCATCTAAGTCATAATAAATATACTTTTCATCTTAGAATGAGTTGAAAAAGATAAAACAAGTATTCACCAAAGAAGTTGAACATAAAGATAAATCACAAAAAGCTACTAAGAAGAAGGGTTTATAGATACATATTGTTTCTACTTCCTGTTAGTCTCAATACACATCTATCATCTATAATAGTAAAGGTTTTAGACAGACAAATAAATAATACAGATCCAATGAAATAAAAGAGAAATCATTTTCCATAAAGGAAGAGTTGACTAATTCATCTATAAGGTTTCTTCCCATGGAAAAACACATATAGTCTATTGAAAAACAAAAAACTTTAGATAAGAGAAACTATTATTTTAGAAAATTATGGTTCTTAGGATACTATTGGTGTTGTAGTGTTTTTAGTCATAAATCTTATTCAGGATAGTATAACTAGTCATTACTAAAAAATAAACATGAATTGGGGGAGGGTTATTCCAAAAAATGTTATTAGTATATTAGAAAGAGAAGTTTATGACCAATAAATAATCTAAAATGAAAAAAAAAACAAATATGAGTTTTTTAATGAATTTTTTGATATATTTGATCAATAATTGTATAAATATTAGATATGTAGAGATATAAAACCATGTGATTCTGTTCACAATGTAAATTAGAAGAAAATTTAGAATGTGAATAATGTTATAGTAACTAGTGAGTTACATGAGAATCTCAAGAAAAATGAGAAAATTAAAAATAAGGTGTATTCATCTAGACTGAACAACTATCCCAGTCTAAACAAATTGATATAGATTTCATTTTTTTCATAAAAAAATAAAGGAAATTAGTGGTTATTAGATAATTTAAAGTTGATGAGAATTCAGCTAAAAACGATGACTTAAAAATGCTGAAGTATGAAAGGTGTGAAAAAACTAGTCATGAAAAAAACATCGTAGTATAATCCTTTCATCCAAAGAGGAAATCATGAAGAGGATTTCGCAATAATAAAGTAATGAAAAGTGAAATGACGAGAAAAATAAAACTATATAATCAGTGAAGGTTAACCACAAGGAAGAATTCAAATCCCATGATAAATCTCAATGTAAGAATTTGACGTCCATATTGAGAGGAGACACTCATTTTTAGTGTATATTATATGTAAATTCAAGGTCACTCCATATTCCCTTATTATTGTTTATTTGAACTAACTTTCATGGAGCTGAAGGTGATTAAATTTCCATCATGGAGAACATCAACATCAATGTTGATATATGTAGTGAATTCCCTCAATAGGAGTAACACAGAATCTGAGGTATGATCATCACACGTAATCATTATTATGCCAGAATACTTTTAAAGGGGGAGTTATGGATCTAAGGAAAGATGAGATAAATGGAGAGTAATATTTTATGCACTTTAATCATTTTGAAGTGATTGTTGATATGTGTGTATAATATATCTTAACAATATTTCTCAGATATCCCATGAAAGGATGTTAATGTAATGAGTTTGAGAATGGAATATCATTACAAAATATATATGTATTTGATGCTTAGGTGATGTCTCTCTTATTTTTGACATCAGGTTTTCCCGCAAAAACATAGAGTTGATTAACCTAAATATCATTTTTTTCATGACTGTGGTTCAACTCTTTGAAAATAAAATGAAGTGTAGATAATATTAGTTGAAGTGATAACTCCTAAAGACACCTTTTATATTTTTTATCAATAAGGTGGATAAGAAAATAAATATAATTTACATATTAATAGTTTGAATTGTTTTGGAGTATTTATAATAAATACAAAGTGGAGATTGTTCAGAATTATAGAGTTGATTGCATTTATTGTAAAAAGGGTCATTAAGTGTTGGATAATTATTTGATGTTGCAATCTTGTAGCATTAAAGTGAAGATTAAACTTAAGAAATAGTGAAATTCAATATTGATGATTGTGTAACTAGTATTAAAGATAATATACTTTTGTAAATGGTGTTTATGTACTAACACATTATTTATAATAATTTTGAGGGAATATGAATACATTGAATAATTATATTTTTCTTGATAATTGGTTAAGAAGATGGTTTTAAAGAAGTCCATGAAAAATAAAATATATTTCTATATTTCTAGAAGTATATTTGAAGAAGAAATTTGAGAATGGATTGGTATTATAAATTATCTACATATAATTATTCTATGTATTATGTGTTTTCTTTATAAAAAATATGTCCAACAATGAAATCCAAAAGGTCCAGCTCAATCGACCTTATTATGGGAGCTAGATCAACCACAAGGGAGAGCCAACCTGAGTAACCTTCAAGGAAGTAGGTGTGAGAGTGGGTATGCATAGAAAACAAAGGGAGAACAAGTATGAGTTCTAGAATAGTGTATGCATAACACCTAAAAGGATGTGCATGATAGGATTTTAAAGGCACACTGGTTTTCATGCACCATGTAGTGTATGAAAGTGTATTCGGGTGCTGACCTCAGTTCTATTTCAATATGTCTATGGAATTAAGTATGTTACTAGGTTATGATTGACTGAAAAAATAATTTATGTGGGATCCTAGGTGAAATACACTTTATCACTACCTAAAAACATACTCACATATCACTGTCATTCGATCTAAAGTGATCTGATGAATCTCTAGATTCCATGTAATCATCGATTTTATTTGACGCCCAAAGGGTTTATAATTAACCGAATGTATTAATTATATGAATTCATCATCCTAAATTATTCTATGATAATGTTTATTATTATAACTCAACAAAAAATGACTTGAGTCTTCATGTAAGGTTTCTATGATGTGCATGCAATCAGGAGTTCAGAGAACATGATACTATTGTGCATGCTATAAAGTAACAGAAGGATATATCACATATTTTTATGAATTAATGAAGTAAAAGGAGTTTATGCATGCATTTTTCATCATATAAACATGATATTTTCACCATGAGGAGGAAAAATAGATTTCAAGTAAGAATATACACTATGATTTTTTGAATCATGTAAGTGGAATAAATCTTGAGAATCCACCAAGATATTTAGATGTTTAAACTATAATGACTTGGATTTATTTATTATATTTTATTTGGTGAATGATAAAAAATGAGAGGTGGTGATCCTTTCATATAAATACTATGGTAAATTTTAGGTTTCTTGTTTCTATTTTTTTTCCTGAGGCCTTCATCTTCCAGAGTGAAATAGGGCACCATGACGCTCTCATCTTACATGAATAAGAAGAACCTCCCATAAGCCTTAGTTGGCTATGTGTAAGAGAGGGGATCTAGTTCTTCCATTTTCATGAAGAATAAGATCCATTTTACACTACGTGGAATCTTCACATCTAGTATTACAAGAATTTATTGGGATATTCAATGAAGTAAACCATCTTTCACAAATAATAATATGTTAAACACTTGATATAATCTTTTGTTCAAAGTATTGTGATATCATGTACATGTACTAGTGTACATGAAGTTGAATATATGAATAGTTAGGATCCGTGAACCATTTATTTTCATGAAGGAGCTCAATAAATATAGTATATGAAATAAAATTCATGCCCAAAGATTATATTTTGTGGTTGAAGACAGTATAACATATGAGACTCTGTGTGCATCAATCACACACATTAGATTGAGGTCGATACATTATCAGAATGAACATAGAATAAATTCTCCAGAATTGTCTCACAAAGTCTTCTGATCAGAAACAAGTGATTAAAAATCTATGAGTGATACCAATAAGCTGAAAAGGTTCTTAAAGGTGTCAACAAGTAGAGTGGATCTAGAACACTTGTGGTGAGTGAACACCTTGAATAAGAAAGAGGACATTATTCTACAATATCAAAAATAAGAAGAAGTGGCTTTTGACTTCTGCATCTAACTATTTAGTAAAGAGTCTTGAGCTTGGGTTGTCTAAATTGTAAAGAATATTTTTATTTGGGGGGGGGGGTGACCAATTATTGGATACGAATGAGTGGTTTTGGGACCTAATCAGATATTTAAGGTGTAATGGAGTGGGGAGGAGGGTGTCTAACCATATTGTAATTTGTAACTACCCCTCCCTATAAAGATATCTCTTATGGGATGACAATTAATAAAGGGAGATAATGACCCCCCAAGTTCTACCTTTAGTAGGCTCCGTGGTGGCGACCAACACTTAGGGTCTATAATCTCTCAAATAAGGACATAATTTTCCTTTTTATAGTAACCAAGATTGGGAGATAAAATGTATCCATCTAAAAAAACTCTTAAACATGTATATAAAAAAACCAAAATCCATCCCATATAAATGTTTAAAGTCAAATCACTAGAAATACAATGAGAAATGCAAATTAAATACCCCAAAAACAATGTTAAGCTATGACACAACAATTTTACCCAACAACCAAGCTAGTAAGGTACAACATGGTTTGCATAATCTTCTTGAAAACCTGAAAATTGTTTTTATATACGTAGGGTGATCATACAAGTATACATAATAAGAAAATGCTATGTAACTCATGCACAAGTAGGAAAAGCATACTATTTCCCATGTGATAAAACATTATAAACATAAAAGAACCTAACACGGTATACTATCCACCCCATCTACACCAAGGTAAACTCACCAAATAACACAAGTGAAGTAAATTAAATAGTAAGCACATCAATATTTGGGTACCCCACAATTCTTACCACTAGTTTACTTCTCATCCATAAATAAAAAAATCCTGATGCTACAACACTCTTCCACAAGACCCACTATCACAACCTGCCCGCACACACACCTAGGAGCCATATCACATCCCGCCCATAAACAGTAGGGCTGCAACCACATCAAATCCTGCCCACAAAAACCTAGGCGACCAAACCACACCCTCATCCCAAAAAAACTTGGTAAAGTACATCATATCTTATCCTGAAGACACCTGGTATGTACACCTCACTTTTCGACAATAGATACTCACAACCACACCACAACATGCCCAAAGAGTATAGGGATACCAATTCCTAGAATAGGGAGTATAGAAGATCCAAAAACCATCCATCAATCATCCCACTAGAATGATGGGAAAGACACACTCTCCCATGAAATTGGGGTATTCTTAACATAGTGATCAACATTGGTGGGGTGCATATAGAAATAAAAAGGATGTACAGACATATATATATACATACATATATATAGTCACCAAACACTTATCCCAACCTATGGGTTTTCAAAACAAGCAACCTTCCAATAAAAAATACCCTTGTTTCCACCTCTAAATGCACATATCAGAATGAATGATGATCACCTACCAATTTGATAAAAGAAATATGATTTAATCAAAATTATTTTGTTGTTAATATGCATTTACTTGTTATTCAATCCCTACCCAGGTGACTACCAAACAAAACACACCACAAGTAACATCATAACCCACACACACTTCACAAAAGTATCCGGAAGCATTGGAAAAAAGGTCCATGAAAGGTAACACCATCCTTATTCAAATTAATAACTCTTAAACCATCCTCAGAAAACCACTACACAAAAATCACCACATACAGAAAAACAAAAAAACTCAACTAGCTTGCAGTACCATTGCACACTCCCCTCTCTTGCACACCCATCCAACCACTATTTCCATCATTATTCAAATTCATGTTTCCATCTTCTTCCTCTCAAAAATAAAACTCCGAACGCACCTCATCACAACCACACTCAAGATCCTTGTTTCATAAAAACACCACAACCAGAACACCTAATAACATAAACATAACAAAACCTAAAACTACAGCCGCGCTGCCCAACCACTACCCAGATGCAGTCCCCCAACATAACATGTTCATCCATTCCATAGTAAGAAACTTCTCAACCCGTGATTCCATTACACCTCTTGTACCACCCCATACTCACTTCCACACTCCCATCAACAACACCACATGAACATCTTGAAAACAAAAGGTCAATAGAATCATACGCATCATACAACCACACCAAACAATAAGGCGTATTCTGATTCAGAAACCCTAGTTCTTTAATTCCACTTTCATTATATAGGGGTGATCATAAAACAAGCTTGATCATGGGGCATATATTTATTTAATTGGGTATATGTGATTAACCTGATTTCATATTTTATAGTGGTGATTCATAAATCATACAGGTGCATAGATAGAGACAACCAACAACCATGATTTTCAATGTAATACAACCCCCAAAATTCACAACATGGATCAAGGATAACATATAAAACAAGAAATCATCATCATCTTCTTCCCAACCCTTCATTTATTACTTACTGTTGTCTTCATTAAATTTGGGACCAAAATTATTCACAAGGGGACATGATTACACCCACCCCTCATGATACACAAAAAGAAAGATATATAGAGGGATCCATACTTGGAACAATATGAGACCAATGATTCTTCCTTCTGCTAAAATAGGGGGTCACGCGAGTATCAGGAAAGACTCCAAGGTAAAACCAAATAGAATTCTATAGCATAAGCACATGACTCCTCAAGGAAAAAATGTTTTGGGCACACCAATAGAAAATGGAAGGTATCAAGAAAGATAGGATATCCACATAGAAAGAGACATATCCTATATCAACGGAAGGAAATGGTTTCAAGGGCCATTAAAGTCGTATCACTGTCAATATTATGTGGTTTGAATATTTTAATGTCCCTATAGTGTTAAATCTTAAAAATTTAATTAATATCATTTTAAATTCCTTTATAAATGATCAAACTAGTGCTTAAACTCAATTTTTGTCAAATAATACATAAGAGGGGTGAAACTGAAAAAACTGGAAAAAACTAGAAATGACTCACTAATGGGTGAGTCACCAATATGAGTCAGCAGCACAAGTCACAGACAGTGAGTCACTAATAACTAACTCACCGATGGATGATCCACCGACACTGAACCACCGACACGACTCACCGATATCATTTTACTAACACGACTCACCAACAACCTGACTCACTGACACTCGAACTCACTGACACCTTGACTCACCAACATTGTGACTCATTGACACTATGACTCATCGATGCCCTGAATCCCTGAATCCCAGACTCACTGAATCCATGACTCACTGATTCCAAACTTCATCGATGCCTTGACATAGTAATGTCCTAACCTAGTGACACCCTAACCTACTGACAATGAGATACTGATTATGAGCTACTAATTCTAATTCACCAACACGTCCCACCATTGAAAATACAAAAATTTTGAATCCTCTTGAAATTATCTATTGTTTCCACCTAGAGCACCATAAACCTGGATTTTGACAAAGTAATGGACCGAGGAGGTTCATGCCATTACATCAGATACTAATCAAACTATTATCAACCTTGAGAATTCAGAACCAAATGCAAAAGAAGGAGGGGTCTGAACAACCACACCATAAGATACCTCTCAAGGATAAACTACCCTGTGTTATTAGAAATATATAGTGAAACCTCAACATTCAATAACACATCATCACACATATGCTAAACTATACATACACAAGATACCCACACAAGAACAAACTGTCTGGACTCATGAATTATGGAATTCTTTTCTCCATATTAAGATACTATCCGCTCTGGGAAGCAATAACTCACACACAAAGTTTTAATTGCATCTTAATTAATGTGTCTTGATTAGGAATATGGTCTTCCCCTTTTTTCATGTTAGGAATTCCCCACACATTATAAATCAATGAAACAACCCATCTCATAACTGACAAGGTTTAAGCATTACATCACAAAGAAAGGCACACAAGAAAAAATCAAAACAACTTCGGTTACTGGACACGCATATGCACTTCTCATTCCCATATACTCTCCTCCAGGCCACCATACCTCCACAATATGCAAACCAATGTAATAGTCTTACCATATAGAACCTTATTTTGATGATATTGGATATCTACTGGACTCTCCAAAAATGTTGCATCATCCTTGATTTTCAAATCTCCCCAATCAATGAAATGAGAGTCATTGTAAAGATACAAACAAAACTGGGAGACAAGAACGACATCATGGATCTTCTCCAAATGCGTTGGAAATGACCACTAGTATTCCACCTTTCTATCTCTCCCCAACACCTTGAAGGGTATGAAGAACCTAGGAAAAAAAATTCACCTGTACCGAACGTTTTTTACCCACGATGAGGGGAAACCTTCAAGAACATGTGGTCCCCAACCACAAACTCCAAGGGAATCCTCCTACAATTGGAATACAACTTCTTCTGGTCCTGTTCTGCCTTCCTGCCCTCATGGAAAATATGTACCTTCTCTTTCATACTCTTCACCACATCCAAAATAAGGATAATTTTCTCCCCAACATCCGTCTTGCACAAAGGTGAATGGCATAATCTCCTATACAAGGTTTAGAATAGAGATATGATAATGGTATAGTGGTAGATATTGTTGTAAGAAAACTCTACCAAGGGAAATTGTCCCACCCAAGACCCACCAAAATCAACAACACATGCTCACAACATGTCCTACAATGTCAAGATGCTCCTCTATATCTGCCCATCTGTCTGAGGGTAGAAATAAGTGCTAAGGCATAATTAAGTGCCAAAAGAATTCTGTAATCTCTTCCAGACTCATGAGGTAAAATTCATATCCCAATATGAGACAATGGGTCTTTTAACTCCATATATCCACACCATATCATCCATATACATATGTCCTATATAATTCACTACACCCAACTCATTAATTACTATGAAGTGAGCCAATTTAATCAGATGAACCACTATTACATAGATTGCCCCACATTTGACATGAGACCTAGTTAATCCTATAATGAAATCCATTGATATTTCATACCACTTCCACTTGTGGACAGCTAGGGGATGAAACAAACTGTTGGGAACATGATGCCCAACCTTCATCTATTAGCACACTAGGAACTTCTCCACAAACTCTGCCACTGCCCGCTTCATAACGGGCCACCAAAATAGCTATTTCACGACACAATGCATTTTGGAAACTTTTGGGTTTACTAATAAGGGTGAGAAATGAAACTCACGAAGAACTCCCCCATGCATCACCAATGGAACAAATAGATTCTTACAAAACAATATATGATTCTGTCCATCTTCCAACTACCCCTCTGTGCATCACTCTTGTCAACATGATCACACATCACCTCTACCTCTAAGTCTCCCCACTAAGACTCCTCCACTTTCCACCTCAGAGATGACTGCACTATCATCTGAGACAGATAGCTTCTTCCACCATCCATTTTTGCATCTAAGTGCAAGGCGGATAACTCCTCCGTCACCATAAATACGTGCACATATTATTAAACAACCTCCTTATGTGATTTCATGATCAATGAATCAGTTAAGTTGTTCTCTTTTCATGACATTTAGGAGATCCCGACTTTTTCTTCCTAGAGAAAATCCATCCACCTTCATTTTCATAAGTTCATGTATTGCTGGGAAAATACATACCTAAAGATCTTGATATTTGTGAAGACTAAAAATTGATCTCCAATGAGGAAATGCTGCCACTTATTCAGTGAAAACATGACTGCTGCTAGCTCTAGATCATGGGATTCATAGTTATATTATTGGGGATGTAAATACCTAGACCCATAAGAGATCACTCCTCATTGCTACATTAGCACAAACCCCAAGCATAGATGGGGAGAATTCAAAATCACCAAAAATATCACCCCTTCCTCTGAAAACTGGAGCACTAACCAACTTACCCTCTAGATAGCCAACCACTACCTATTAGTACTTTCTCCATACAAAATCATGGGATTTTCTGGTCAAATCCATCAATAGAGATGCTATTCGAGAGAAATTGGGTACAAATCTCTAGTAATAGCCTCCCAGACAGAGAAAACTACAAAACTCTACTACATTATTAGGTGATTCCCAAGAAAAAAACATCTTTGAACATCGAAGGGTCCACTTATACACCTTTCCGTGACACCACGTGTCTAATTACGTGGACCTCTTGTGTACAGAACATGCACTTGGACCGCAATCCATAGAGGTGGTGGCATTGAAGGACCTCTAGGATTGTCCTGGGAAGCTTGGTGTGTTCCTACTCTAACTTCGACAAGATCAGAATGTCATTAATGAATACGATAATGAACTGGTCCAGGAACTCACAAAATACAATGTTTATAAGTTTCATTGACACTACCTATCAGTTCGTAACCCTGAACGACATAACTAGGAACTTGAAGTTCCCATAACAACATATGAAAGTAGTCTTCAGGATGTGTCCCTCCTTCCCCCTCGACTAGTGATACCCGGACTATAGATCGATCAAATAAAATTGACTTTCTCCCCTCAGCTAGTTGAAAAGATCATATATACTTGGGAGAGAGTAACCATTCCGGGCCATTTTGTGATTCAACCTCCTGTAGTCTATACACTACCGCATACCACCATCTTCCTTATTTTTGAAAAATACCAGAGAACCCCATAGTGATATATTGGGCTGGATAAATCGCTTCTTCATAAGATTATTAATCTGGATCCATAACTCCCACATCTTATAAGGTTCCATCTAATAAGAAGCCATCGAAATTGGACTAGCATTGAGTTGTAAGTCTATCCTAAACTAAACAAAACATTGAGGGTTAAAGTCACAACTGTTATGTTGAAATAGATATAGTGATAACACAAGAGGGGGTGAATTGTGCCATATGAAGAATTCCACAATTTTGTTGATTCAAATCAAAAATAGATAGAGATGGAGGAACTTCTGTAATAGAATATATATATATCCGATAATGAACAAAGAACAAGGCACAACAATTAACAGTGGTTCAAGGAACAAAGGTCCCCTAGTCCACTCCACTAATCACCCTCTCTGTACGATTGGTGAATTTCTCTAGTAAGGTCCTTATATCAAAATACAAATCCAAAACTAAGTGTAGATAGTTGATACCCTTACAAACAAAGGCATAAAAAATAGATTCTTTTGGTACTTTTATAGGAAGCCGATAAAACCACAGCTTAGTGCAAGAGGATGATACTCCACCATGACTAAATACTATTCGGAAAACTCAAGATATGATAAATTTTGATGACAAATAGATTTAGCTCGTTGTTACAACAGTACACAACTGATAAAATATGGATATCTCATTCAGAAGAATAATAAACATAAAATATATCTGAAGTGATCTGGTCACATAGAAGATATTTTATTTTAAGAACCGAAACAAAAACAGAGCATCATGTTTCTAGGTTTGAGCATTTATATATCTAAAATACAGTCCTTGTTTCGGAGATTCTTGATTACTGTAGTACAGTAAAAATAATTTGTACCAGAAATATTAAAGAATAAGAACTATCAATACATCCAAGAGATCTTTAGATCATCATGAAAAATATCTGACACAGAACGATATATAATAGTATATCTCATAGAAGTATTTTTATATCAACAAAATATTCCTAATAAATTGAGTGAATTTGATTTCAAAGAATTCAGATCAGAGTAATTGTAACTTCCCTTAAGAATATGAGGGAAAATCTCTAATGAAAATGGATCGTTGGATCAATAATAATAGAGAATTGAATTTCCCTGACATTCCCCAAAAACGCTCTGATAATGACATAAATTCAAATTTCTGATGTTGAAAAGTAAAACGTAAGGTTCCTTCAAAAAACAACAAAATAACATTGGGTTATACTTCATAACTTAGGGTTGATGATTCTTATGTTTATCTATGTTAGTATATATATATCTGAATGTAAAATTTATTATCCATTCATCCACTTTTCCAAATTTAAGGTTAACAATGTAAGGTTTATCATAAAAGTACGGCTGATGATCCATACATTTGTAATGTTCCATACTTAAGTGGGGTTCTTTAACCATACTTTCTCTTTCTGAAAAACGTAAGGTTCTCATTCAAACGTAATGTTCCTTAACAATACATTTATTCAAACATATGGTTTTTTAATCATACGTGATGATCCTTCATCATAAATATAAGGTTTGTTCCATACGTTACATTCATCAATGAAAAATATTTCCAGTAAATGACAAATGGTGAACAGTGTTTTCAGAATACACTTAAGAGCATTCCAAACACTTTAACGAATATTTTTCTTAAATAAATAGTTGAATATTATTTCAAGATAAGAATAATAAAGAATATAAATTTCCTGAAAAACACTCAAAATAAAATCATTAGTAAAACAAAAAATGGTATTTTTGATCATTAAAATCATTAATATTTATAGATTATTGTTTAGATAATACATTTCCAACAATCTCCCTTTTATTTATGATCACAAAACCCATAAATTAAAATTATAATCATAGAAAAAATAATTTATAATTTTGTAAACATTAAAAGAAATTCCTCCCAAATAAAATTATGAATTATTTCGATAAAAGGAAATTTTTTTAATTTATCTAGAATAAATGTAATTTTCTCTTTATCTAAATTTATCTCCTTTTGTGATATCAAAACGAAAGTGTAGAAATAGATTAAAACACATTTAATATTGAACTGAAATATAAGTGAATGTTATATGTAATGATAATGAATAAAGATAAATAGATTTTGGCTACTAGAAAAAATATAACATATAGATGGTAGAAAAACACATTTACTAATAAACACTTGAATATAATAGAGTTTATGACCGTGAAAAAAAACTTTTATTGCTACGAGTAAAGGTAAGAATGAAAAAGAAGACTAAGGATTGGATGGATGAGAATTCTATATGGCTTCAAACATGTCCTTCAGATCAGTCATCGGCAATCTCAGCTTCTTCATCAACCTCTCCTAGGTGGATTATCAAATGCATGAAATTATTATTTACATACAGATTCTCCAATGTTTGGACTTTCAAAAACTCATGAAGACATTCCTCTTGATTCATGAACAACTTTAGATTGTCTGAAAACATACTCAACATCAATCAAATTCTATTCTCTCCCGGAGTTAACTGATCTACAACAAACTTTTTATTTTCCAATAAAACAGATAGAAGACCACTATCTCACTAAAGATCTTGAAGTTGAATATTCATATCTACCATAACAAATGAAATGGCCTGAAATATTCTAATTAAATCTGGACAGGTTATAAAGACAGGAGTATATGCATTGGTCTGATTCACAGAAAATTTCACTAATTCAAACAGACTTCTTAAGTACAATTTTAATTCTGCAAAATCTGTTTTTAACATTACTTCAGACCTGATCTTTCCAATCCCATTTTACATGTTTCTGTTGATGTAATCAAAATCACTTCTAGAAACCGTGTTCTCAATACGCTCCTAAATCTTTTTCTTTTCACTTTCCAGTTCCTGCCATAGATTGGTATTCTCCTCTTCATACTTATTAAATTTTATCACAGCTTATTCAACTTGATGAGGTAATGAATCACATGGCCCTTCATCTACATTCATATCCTAATGTTCATTTTCATTTGGAAAGAAATTTGTCACTATTTTCAATATAGATTCTTCATAAGAAAATGACTAATTATCCAATACTTCAGTCTATCCACTATAAATACAATTTGATTGTACCACAGTCTGACCCACAATTAAAGTTTGAATTTATACAACTAATTCTTGTAAAATTTTCCTTTCTTGAACCGCTACTTGTTCAATAACTTCTTCACTAACAATCTTAGATTGAACATTTTTAGATTGAGTATTATGTTCTTCAAACTATTTCCACTAGAAATATCTCTACTAATAGTTCATTCTCCAAAGATACAAACGCAAGCTCTCTATCTTGACTCTCCTAAAAAACATCCTCTTAAATAATCATTTCTTCAAAATGAACTGAGCATGTAGCTTCTCCAGAAGCCAACACTAGCTCTTTAACTTGAGGAACATCTCTTTTTCTAGATTTTAGCATATGTCATTCTGGAATCTGCTCCTCCTCTTTTTATTCTTCTTCAGTGTTAAATCTAAGTCTTCTTTTGGATGATTTTTAAACTACATTTGTTCGAGATTCATATAATCCCTTCTTTCTAATACCATTTCCCCCCGGAATAAAAGCTCTTGAACTTTGGTCTTCCTGTTCTCCAACAGACAAGATTTTTCCTTTCACAATGATCCAGAAAAATCTAATTTTTCTTAAAGTTCCACCACTAAACACATTACTATGATGACATTTTAATCTGGATTCAACAAATCTGATCATATCTTTATTAAATGAAATCCTTGAAATTATTCATCCATATGGATAAAAATTCATTCCCTCATCTAGTGAAAAACAGTAATGAAGATATCTAAATAAATACCACATGAAATTTAATTTGATATCGCTTAGAAAAAACATGATATACATGTCTGGGTAAAGGATTTTTTCCATCATAGCCATCCTTTGCGCTATTCCACTCTAAATAAATTTCACTAGAATATTATGGTCATATTCTAAATCCTTAAAAAACATCTTTGGGATGAGTGTTGAGTTGAACAGAAAAGAAATAATGTCTTTGGAAGAATGATCCTTATCTTGAATCAACATGAGGTCAAAATGGAAAACTCTTTCATGAGGACAGTTTAAAATCTTTGCAACCATAGTAGAATAAATAAATAAATACCTATCTTCTATACTAGTAAAAATTTATTCATTTGTATATCTGAAACTAAACTTTACACTCATATAAAAATAATTTAGTTCTACCTCATACAGAAACTCTAAGTTGTTACCATTAAAATCTGTTTCGAGACCTTATAAATCCAATGTTTGTTTTAGGAGCAAGTCCCTCTGGTACAACCATTCTAGATCAATCAAATTTCCCTGAAGAATTTTTCTATATGAAATTCCTTGACATTTCATTTCACTTGCTTCTCCTTTTATGATTTTCCTGGTTTTATTCATTCTTGAATATCTGAAAATATGAGGTTTTCAGTTTCTAGGGTTTTAGAAGGATGAAGAGTGAGAGAATAGACAAAACATGTTTTGTTTTTTTATTTGGCTAAACAGGATTTAGAATATGAGGGGTTTGAAAAAATTATGGTATCTAATAAATGACATATGTCTTTGTATCCCGTGTCATAGAGTAATTATGACAAAACAATACACCGCGTAAATAGGTTTCATATAATATGTTTTAACCTAAATACCATAAGATAGAAATAATAAAATTAATAGAAATAAATTAGGCATAAATTAAATAAATAATATAATATAATATAAATAAAATAAAATAAATATTTAAATAAAAATTCAATTAACCTAACTCCCCCTTAATAAAATAAAAACATGTAGGGGGAGAGGTTTAGTAAAAATATCAGCTAATTTATTTTTTGGGTTAAAAAATTCTAAAAATATATCCTTTTTGAGAATATGATCTATTAGAAAATGATGTATAATATCAATATGCTTTGTTCTAGAATGAATTATTGGATTTTTTGAAATGTTTATATCACTTATATTATCATAAAAAATAGGTGTATTATTAAAATTAATTCCAAAGTCCATTAGAGTGTTTTTTTCACAACACTTGTGCACAACAACTACCTACAGATACATACTCTGCTTTGACTGTTGATAGTGAAACCAAGTGTATCTTCTTACTTGAGCATGACACTAACGATTTTTCTAAAAACTGATAGGTTCCTGAAGTAATTTATCAATATAATCTACATCCTCCAAAAAATTCATATCAATATAATAATAATTTAAAATCAGAAGTTTTTGGATAGAGAAGAGATTTATTAACTGTTCTTTTTAAATATATAAAATTCTTTTTATAGCTACAAGATGGGATAATTTTTTATTTGATTAAAATCAATCATAAAGACATACTAAAAATATAATATAGGGTTTGCTAGTAGTAAGATATAGTAAAATTCCAATAATACCTCTATATACCTTCTTATCAATTGGGTTTCCAACTTCATCCAAGTCAAGTTCAATATTAGTACACATAAGAGTTAAATAAGTCTTGTTATTTTCAATAACAAACTTTTTCAATAAATCAGTAATGTATTTACTTTGATTTAATACATTTCCAAAATCATTTTGATAAGTTTGAAGTCCTAAAAATAAATTTAATTCTTCCATCATACTCATTCAAAATTATTTTTTTCAAAAGTTCTAAAAATTCATTACAATTTTTTTTCATTTTTTGATCCAAAAATAACATCATCAACATAGATTTGAACTAATAATAAATTAGAATAAAATATTTTCTTTAAGAGGGTTGGGTCTCCCAAGCGAACAGTAAAACCATTTTTCAAAAGAAATGAACATAATCTTTCATACCAAGCCCTTTATGGTTGTTTAAGACCATAAAATGCTTTAGTAAGTTTAAAAAGATAATATGGTTTGTTAGAATCTTCCAAACAAGAAGGTTTCTCAACATAAGATTACACTATTAAATATCCATTTAAAAAAGAAGATTTTACATCCATCTGATATAACATAAAGTTCATATGAGGTGGATAGTCTACAAGAATTCTAATTGTTTCTAGTGTAGATACGAGAGCAAAGGTTTCGTTAAAATCTATACCTTCTTCTTGATTATACGCTTTTGTTACTATTGTAGCTTTGTTTCTAGTTATAATTTTTTGATCATCTTGTTTATTCCTAAAGATCCATTTCGTTCCTATAATTGGAAAATTTGATGGTCTTTCAACTAATTTTCATACCTTGCTTCTTTTAAATTAATTTAACTCTTCTTCTATTTCTAGCAACCAACTTTTATCTTCTCGGGATTCTTCAAAAGGCCTAGGCTCTAGATGAGATAGAAAATCAGAAAAATCTACTAGGTTTCCTCTAGTTCTTCTAGTTTTTATTCCTATGTCTAGATGTCATATAATAGTCTCTAAAGATTGATTCTTTAGGATTTTATACTTTCTAGGTAGATCACTTTTAGGTTCATCAGTATCAATTTCTTCTATACTAGGCTGAATATTATTTATATTTTCAAAATCATTTTTTATGTTATCAAGTCTCATGGTGTTAGAATCATCAGCTTCATCTATTTGATTTTTCTTTTTATTAAAGGGATCAGTTTCATCGAACTTCACATGAACTGATTCTTCAACAATCGTTGAAATTTTATTAAATATTATATAAGATTTAGAAGTTGTAGAATATCCTAATAATACTCCTCAAACAACTTTTGGACTGAACATTCCAAGATTATCCTTGGTGTTCAAGATCTATAATTTGCATCCAAAAACCATAAAGTACATTTCCTTAGGCTTTTAGTTATTCAAAAGTTAATTAGGAATATTTTTAAAAATAGGTCGAATTAAAACATTATTTATAATATATCATGTTGTGCTTACAGATTCTTCCTTAAATTAGTTTGGAAGATAATATTCATTTAGCATTGTTCTTGCCAACCATTGAATAGTTCTGTTTCTTCTTTTAATATATCCATTTTGTTGAGGTGTTATTGGTGTATAGAAGGTGTGTTTAATACCAACATTTGAACAAAAACAATTTAATTCTTGATAATCAAATTCTCCACCATGATCACTTATTGAGGAAATTATCACAAAACCTTTTTCATTTTCAATACTTTTGTAAAACCTTTGAAAAACAGAAAATGCTTCATTTTTTAGTTTTAGAAAATATGCACAAGTAAATCTAGAATAGTCATCAACTAAAACATATAAATATAATTTTCTAGAAAAACTTTCTATTTTTGATTGTCCAAAAAAATCCATATGAATATGTTCTAGGGGATTTGAAGTAGAAATTTTGTTAATAGATTTGAAGGAAGATTTGTGTTGCTAACCTATTTGGCTTGAATCACATAATATATCACTATGAAATTTGAGACAAGGTAAATATAAAATTATTTTTTTCTTAGATAAATTATGTAAATAAAAAAAAATATTACAATGAACAAGTCTTCAATTCCAAATCCATGACTCATTTATATTAGCTGTTAAATAGTTCACTTTCTGTTTACACAAAGAATTTAAATCCAAAGTGTAGACATTATCTATTATGGGTGCTCTAAATTTAAGTAAAATATTTTTAAAAATAGTACAATAATTATTAGAAGAATCATCATAGTGTCCATCATCACAGAGTTGAGAGATACTTATCATATTGTTTTTCAATCCTTGTACAAAGAGAACTTTATTAATTGAGACAATATCTATATCTCCAACACTTCCACGTTCAACAATTTTTCCTTTGGCATTGTCACTGATGGTAACTATGCCTCCATCTATTTTAGTTAGAGTAAATAAATATGATGAACTTACGCTCATATGTCTTGAACATCCACTATCCATATACCAAATATAGTTTCCTCTTCTATGGACTGTTACCTACAAGGTCAGATTAAACAAAGATTGTTTTGATACCCATATCATTTTGGGTCAAGCAGTGTTAGCTATCCAAGAAATAGAAATCCAAACAGATCTATTTTGATCAACACAATTATAATTAACATTCGTTAAATATTTTGAATAATGAACATTTTTGACACCAAATAATTGAGGTTTTGTTAAATAATAATCATTGGGATAATGTCCATTAGTACCACAATAAAAACATTTGACAGTAGACATGATTTTGTTGTTAGAACCAAGAAAAAAATAGTTTTTGTAAAAAAAATTTTGAACCCTTACTGCCTATACCTAATATTTTCTGTTTAATTAAATTTTACCAAGAATTCCATTTAGAACATTTTATACTTTTGTAAATATAATAGCATCACTTTTATAAGTTTTAACATTATCCTGTAGTTTTTTATTCTTATATTCATGGTATGTACAGTTTGTAGTTGATGAACTAAATTTCTCAATTAATTTTTGATGCTTTTTAAGTAAAGTATCTCTTTTACCTAAAATATAATTATGAATATTTTTTAAATATTTTTGTTTCTTTAATAGAGAGTCATGTCGTTCTTCATGCATAGTGCAATAGGAAATCATTTTATCATTTGAGTAACTAGAACCAAAATTAGATGAATAGTAGGTCTCTACCTTTCCTTCTTCATCTATAAAGCATATATTTTGTTTTTAGATTCGATTATTCCTTATTTTAATTAGATATTGATGAGCTGCTAGAGTATTTAGAAAAAAATCCAAGTGGCCTTCATAGCTTTTTTTTTCTTTTTTCTCATAATAAACATTGTTTTGATATTTATTTTCTGTTTTTCCTTTCAATTGAGGAAAATATGGTCTTATATGACCGAATGTTTTTCATTCATAACATCTTACTTTCCTTGAGTCTTTCTCATCCCTTTCGAAGGTTTTTCTGAATCCTTTTTTCTTTCTATACAATTTTCAAAATTTTCTAGCTATTTGAGCCAGCTCAACTTCTGAGTAAGATGAGTCTGAATTTTTTTCTACTTGTTTCAGTTTTCTTTTCTACTTTTGTGATACAAATTTTAAAGTAGTTTTATCCCTTTTTACTAGGAATTTGTGATCATCAACTTCATCTTCAATTTTATCCTCACAAATCATTACTATTACAATTAATTCCCTCATTTTCCGATTCTTAAGAGGTTCTCATTGGTGAATTGCAGCTAAAATTCCAATCCACTTTGCTGGTAGAACTATTATAACTTTCAAAGCTTGATTGGGTTGGCTAATAGGCTAACCTAAAGATTTTATATTATTAAAAATTTCTGTCATCCTTCTATTCATCAGTGTGATGCTCTCTCCATCATAAATTTTGAATGTATCAAACTTTAGTTTCACTAGAGCATATCTCATTGGTCAAACATTGTTCGTACCTTCATAGTCTGTTGCAATTGTCTGCCACATCTCATAGGCTATTGGGGATTGCAATACATGGTTGAATTCATCTGGTCTAAGACTATAGATAATGGAAATAATTTTCTTTTAATTCATATAATACTTAGCCTATATAGTAGTAGACCATGTGTCAGGTTATTCATGAATTTTGTAAGGAGTAAAGTTTTTTAGTATACTCTAAATCTAATATTTTTAAGTATATTATCATTCACGACTTACAACATTCATAATTATCACTATTCAAATATAGAGCACGAACCATTGACATTTCTTCCTTGAGATTATCTATTTCCATCACTAATATAGATCTTACGTCTTTAGATTATTATAGCTCTATTGAAAAGCACAACCTTTGATACCAAATGTAATTTCAAAATAGCTATAGTGATAACACAAGAGTGGGGTGAATTGTGTTCTTTTAAGAACTTCACAATTCATTCAATTCACATAAAAATCAGATAGAGCTTGTGGCATTTCTGTAAGAGAATATATATGAAGTGGATACTGAATAGGGAATAAGGAATAATAATGTATAGTTTTTAGGGGCACAATGCTCCCCTATTCCACTCCACCAATAACCCTCTATGTGGTCTTGGTGAATTTCACTAGTAAGGTCCTGATATCATAAGACAGATCCACAACTGAGTGTAGGCAGTTGTTACCCTTACAAACAAAGGCTTACAAAATAGATCCTTCTGGTTCTTTTATAAGGAACTGATGAAACCACAACTTAGTGAGAGAAGTTGATAATCTGCCATAACTAAATACAAGTAGGTGATACTCAAGATAAGATGATGTTTTATGAAAAACAGATGTAGCTCATAGTTTCTGCATCACACAACTGATAAAAGATGGACATTTCATTCAAAAGAATAATAAAATTGAAATATATCTAAAGAGATATGGTTTCAAATAAGATCTCTAATTTTATGAACAAGAAATGAAATAGAGCATCATGTTTCCAGATTTGAGCATGTATATCTCTAAAACATTGTCCTTGTTTCTGAGATGCTTGATCGATGTAGTACTATAAAAATAAGTTGTACAAGAAATATTTAAGAATAATAAACATCAATACAACAAAGAGATGTTCATATCATCATGAAAAATATAAAACATAGATAGATATATATATAATATTATATCTTATAGTAGAATTTTTATATCCACAAAAGACACCTAATAAATTGAGTGAATTTGAATTCAAAGAATGCATCTCAGAGTAATCATAACTTCCCTTAAGAATATGAGATAAAATATCTACTATAAATAGCTCCTTATATCATTTAAAATGATCCTTGGATCAACTAAAATTGAGCTTTAAATTGCCTTGACGATCCACAAAGACTATTACAAAATGCTTCGATAAAGATGTAAAATAAAATTTCCGATGTTGAAAAGTCAAATGCAAGGTTCCTTCACAAAACGACAAAATAACAAACATGGGGTTCAACTTCATAATGTAGGGTTGATGAGCCATATATTTATTCATGTCAGTATAGATCTCTGAATGTAACATTGACTATCCATTGGTTATCTTTTCCAAACATAATGTTAAAAAAATATGGTTGATCATAAAAGTAAGGTTGATGATCCATACGTTTGTAAAGATCCATACATACGTTGTGTTCTTTAACCATACTTTCTCTTTCTGATAATTTTAAGGTTATAATTAAAAAATAATGTTCCTTTACCATACATTTATTCGAATGTAAGGTTGTTTAATCATACATGTTGATCTTTCATCATAAATTTAAGGTTAGTTCCATACGTTACTTTCTTCGATGATCAATATTTCTAGTAAACGGAAAACTGTGAACAATGTTTCCAGAATATTCTTAAGAGTGTTTCGAACACTTTAAAGAATATTTCTCACAAATAAATAGTTTAATATTATTTCAAGATAACAATAATAAAGAATATAAATTTTCTGAAATACATTAAAAAAATCATTAGTAAGAAAAACAATGGTATTTTTGAGCATCAAAATCATTAATATTTATAGAGTATTGTTGAGAAAATACATGCCCAACAACAACCTACTTAGGGAATAAATCTAGGAACTCCTTGAAAACAAATAGAACCCCCACCATCTCAGCATCCACTGATTCCACTCACAACTCACCCAACAAGGAAAGAAGGGGCTCCACATACTGACATACCACCTGACAACTCCGCTCACCAACGGAATCCACATGTTGTCTATTTATTCATGAATACATGACTCTCATCTGGAATCAGTCGATGATATAATGCATGAAAAATAACTAGTTGATGCCAAGGATGGTATTCTATGGATGAATCTATAGTATAAAGTGATCCTCACTGGACTATTTCGGCCCCAACATCTATCTACATCCCAGGGAAACATCAAACAATCTATTCTCACCTCTGACTGGTGTTCCCAATAATAGGGGAACATAAATTCTCTCTATGAATATTACTAAAACATGGGATAAATTGGGTACCAAAAAAGATTTTGAATCTCCGGAATCAAACTAGGCACAAATGAGAGTAATGAAAAATTTGATTATACCTCAATTGATCTCTGCCCCCACTAGAACTACTGCCTCTGTGACATGCAACTAACCACACCAAGATCCTATTCCCCTATACAACCAAACACCCTACAACCACGCCTAGTTCATGTTCCATGAAAAACAACCTAAGGTCAACCTCAGTCTTCTTCATCTCCCATCAGTGGAGGAGGAGCCTCCTATCCCAGCTGCTAAAATGTCCTGGCAAGCAACTACGACAGAGGTGGGCATTGAGCCTTCCCAACTCCACCAAACTGAGCTCTAACTGGTCATTGACTCTGAAGGTTCCCATGGACTTTATAAGAGAAACACATCAGTCCAAGGAATATTTTAAAATCATGAAGACTAGAAGGTTGAAATTGAAACGACTGAGGTAGAATCCATACTGTCTAAAACATTGAAGGTCCTCATGCCTGATATATTCTGTTGGAAGCCATGAACTTCATAGAACCATTATAGCTATCCTCTCTGGGTATACCTCCCCACAAGTGAATCCTCTCAACCACTTAAACCTTATTCTGTATATCTAGGTATGCCGATAAGGTGAATGGAGTAACTGCTTACTAGAGGGAAGGACAAAGTGCCTTCTCTAAGAATCTCACCCAAGACTCCTCATCTTGAAAGAGATCTAGTGAAAAATGAAGTAAATCCTTGATCTTGATCCCCAAATCTTGTATTGATATAATCCTATACCGGAGGGAGATAAACTCTTTCCTCTTCTCGACCATTATGGTTGAAGAAAGGAATTACACCCAAAATGCCTTCACAAAATCGACCCATAGAACATTAGTCTCTTTCTTCTCCCCCAGGTACAACATCCACCACAGAAATGTAGCTCCCCTCATCTGAATAACTTCTATTCGAACTCAATACTTTTTTGGTGAATGAATGAGAATGAAGTTGATCTCAATCTTCTCAAGCCAGCTCTCTATCTCCATGTTCGAGACACTGCCCTCATAATTTCCCATAGTATGTCACTGGAAGAAAGGAAACATTCTCTTCCATGGGTTATCCTACTCTTATGTATCAACACTATCTCGATCATCTAAATCATCCAACCGAGCCTCCACTAACTGATCCACTCATGGATGATGACCATGTTCCATTTCTGAAAAGTAAACAATGAAATCATAAGACCAAGTAGTATGAAATTTATTTAGAATTCATTTTAAATAATTATTTATTTTAATTTCCCAAAACACACAAAACAAAAAAGAACAAAAGTCATCATGAGGCATGTACCTTTATTAGGATGTCTACCCTGAAACCAATGTATCCTCACTTGGTCATTTGAAATCACAAAGTCCTTGCTTATGATCAAATGGCCCCCTAAAATCATGTGTCCTAACCGGTCTTCCCTATCTTGTGTCATGTACCAAGATTACCTAACACTTTTTCCCTACCAACCCCTGAAATCCTCATAGTTCCTAAATCAAAACATCATTCTATCCCTCAACCATCACCTTTGATACCATTCGGTCATGAACCCCTCTATCCAAAGATTCCCCTACTAGTATGGAGTTGAAGAAAGTAAGATAATGACCCCTAAGTCCCACCTTTAGTAATACACAAGGTGGTGACCAAAACCATGGGTATATATTCCTACAAAGATGGAATATGTTTCTATTTTTATATTAACCATGATTGGGGGATGATATGTATCAAACTCAAAAAAAGTTCATTTCATATATTTAAAAGAATCCAAAATTCATCCCATATGCATGTTTAATGTAAAACTGCTAGAAATACAATGAAAAAATCCAAATTAAATACCAAAAGAACAAATATAAGAAGTGAAACAACAACTGTCCCCAATGTCTGAGCTAGTTAGGTCTAGCACAATTCTTGTAATCTTATTGGAAACCTAAAAATAATTTATATATATATAGGGCGATCATACAAGTATTATCAGTAGGAAAAGCCAAAGTCCTTCATGCACAAGTAGGAAAAGCATACTAATGCCACTGGGAGAAAACATTAAAAACTCAAAAGCACATAACAAGGTACACTATCCACCCCAACCTCACCAAGTCACACTCACCAAATAATGCAAGTGAAGAAAAGTAAATAGTAAACACATTGTTATTTGGGTACCCTGCACCACTTCCCACTCATTAATACTCATCCCTAAAAGAAAATGTCTTGACACTACCACATTCTTCCTCAAGACCCACTGTCAAAACCTTCCCACACACACACACCTGGGCCACATACCACATACCACCCACAAACACCTAGGCCAAAACCACATCACTTCCTGCCTGCAGACACCTAGGACAGAAAACCCCAACCTCATCCCAGAGAAACCTGGGAATGTACAACATATCTCGTCACTAAGACACATGGGAATCCGACCTTGGTCGTAGACAACTGGGCATAAAAAATGCACCAAAACCTGCCCGAAGAGTCTATCACTACCAATGTCAAGAAGTGGGAGTATAGAAGAGTCAATAACCAACCATCCATCCTACAACTAAGATTTTGGGAAAGACACCCTCCCCCATGAAATTTGGTTTTTTAGTATGTAGTTATCAAAACGGTTGGGGTGAATATATATATCAAAAGGATGTATATATATATATATATTGGCACCAAACACTTTGCCCAACCTATGGGTTTTCAAAATAGACAACCAGACAAAAAAACTGCCATTACTACCTCCTCTAAATGCATATATCAGAATTAACAATGGTCACTTCCTAATTTGGTAAATGAAATCTTCTTAACACCCAATTATTTTAATGTTAATACGCATTTACTAGTTATTCCATCCCTACCTGGGTGACTACCAAATATGACGCACCATAAGAAACATCCTAACCCACACACACTCCACAAAAGTCTCTGGAAACTCTAGAAGAAATCTCAGTTCATGGTAACACCATCCTTCTTCAAAATCATCCATCTAAAACCATCCTTGAAAACCCTGCAGGACGAAATTCACTACATCCTACAAAACAAAAAAAACTCAACCGAAATGTAGTCCCACTACACACTCCCCTCTCATTAACACCTATCCAACCACTACCACCACCATTCTTTAAAGTCATGCCACCCTTTAATTCTTATCAATATAAAAACCCCCAACACCCATCACCACAACCACACTCAGCAGCCACATTGCATAAAAACACCACACCCAACACACCCAGTAACATAAACATAGCACAACCCAAAATTGAGGCCCCACTATCTAACCAATGCCCAGATGCAGTCCCACAACATAAAAATTTCAGATATTTCACAATAAAATCTTCTCAAACTAGGATTCCATTACACCTCTTGTACCACCCCATACTCACATCTACACTCCTAGCCAAAACACCACATGACCAACATGAAAACACTAGGTTGAAAAAACCGTACATAACACACTGACACTGAAAATAGAAAGGTGTATTCTAATTTTGAAACCCTAGTTATTTAATTACACTTTCATTATTTAGGGGAGATCATAGAAAAATATTTATCCAGGGGAATCCATTTATTTAATAAGGTATACATGATTAACTGGATTTCATGTTTTACAGTATGAATTCATAAATCATACAGGTGCATAGATAAGGACCACCAACTATAATGATTTTCCGAAGAATAAAACCCATACAATTCACAACATAAATTAGGGAGGACATATAAAACAAAGCGATCATCATTGTCACCTTCCTAGACCCTCATATATTACTACTTGTTATCTTCATAAAATTTTTGTCCAAAATATTCACAAGGGGACATGAATACACCCAACTCTAATGATACACAAAAATAAAGAGAGACGAAGGGATCCCTACATAGAAGAACAGGCAACCAATGAATCTTCTTTCTGCCAAAATAGGGGTTTTCACGTGTTATAGGAAAGACTCCAGGAGAAAACTGAACAGACTACTATAGCATATGAGCATGAATCCTTGGAGAAGAATGGTTTTGGGAACACCAATATAAAATGGAAAGTTTCAAGGAATATATGATCTCAACATAGGAAGATCTAGATCCTATATCAACAAAAGGAAATGATTTCAAGGGAATTTAAATTTGGATCACTATCATGATTACATAGTTTGACTATTTCAAAGTCCTCAGAGCATTAAGATATTAAATATATAATTAATATCATTTTAAATTCCTTTAAAAATGATTAATCAAGGCATTAAAATTAATTTACGCCAAATAAAACGTAAAAGGGGTGAAACTGGAAAAACTAGAAATGAATCTCTGATGGGTGAGTCACTAACATGAGTTAGAAAAATTGAGTCACTGACACCTGACTCAAAAAAAGATTAGCCACCGATGGATGATCCAATGATGCTCAGCCCCCAACACGACTCACCGACAATGAGTCACTGACGCAACTCACTGACACCCTGACTCACTGACACCCTGACTCACTAACACCTTCACTCACAGATGTCATGATCTACTGACGCCTGACCTATGAAAACTGATCTACCAATTCAGAGCTACTCATTCTGAGTCACCAATGTGTCCTACCATTGAAAAAACTAATTTTTTTGAAAACTCTTGAAATGAGCTACTTTCCCTCCGAGAACACCCCAAAATCTGGATTTTGACAAAGTAATGGACTCGGGAGGTCTTGGACATTACATAATTGGGAGGGGGTCTAACTAGTTACTATTATAATCACCTTCTACTATAGTGAAGAATCCATGTTTGGTGTCTAACCAACAATAAAGGAGTAGAGACACACATTGAAGCGAAACCTTGTAAATTCTTTGCTATGAATCATTGATTTACAAGATTATTTGAGGGTAGGTAGATCAAAAAAATAAGAGTGGATTGAGGCTTTTAAATGGCTTTCAAGGTTGAATCAAAAAGGAATTTTTTTTAAAAGAAAATGGATCATTGATTCACCCCTCCCCCTCTTAATGACCTCACATTGATCCAAGTTCTAAAATGGCATGGTCCTCTCCTATTATCTATTTTTCACATGCACACTTTCATTGAACCATGATTATCACTACCACCATTTAGGCCTTATTTGTGTTATACAAGGATAAATCTTGATCACCATTCCCACCTATATGGCATGGAACTAGCCTTGTTGGACTTTTCCAACTCAAGTATTCAATGCAGTGCATCTTTCCGGAAAAATGACCATCATTGCACCCATGTTGGGTAACACCGTATTGAATTGATGATCTGAAATATCATAGTGGGGATCACCATGACATAGTCCCTAAAATTTTATTCTCAACATGCCCTATGCTACGGGTATGGTCTAAACCTACATTACTAGAGAATCATCATCATTGTCTTCTCCATCCTATATAAACACATATTGTCCTAAACAAATCTTATTTTATTGAAAAAAATACAATAAAATATAACAGTCCAAAATATATATTTTATTTATACATATCTATAAATTTTTAAATAAAATTTATATAACCATAAATATATATATATATATATGTAAATACAATATATATATAATCATTTATACTTGTGTTTATTATTTTATACTTATTTTTAATTTTATATATAAGTATTATAACATATATATATATATATATTATAAGATATAATGATATTAATTATATAAAAAATAATATTTAATTTTAATAAATAAGTTCATATTTAATGTTATATATTTATATTATGTTATATAATTTATAATAGACATATTTATATTTATAATATACACATATAATTATATGTCCATTCATGTTCATATATATTTATACATATGATTATATATTATGAAATATAAAAATAAGTATATAAATATATTAAAATATTTTTACATATATATTTTAATATGTGTGTTTGTTTATATGTGTGTGTGTGTGTGTGTGTTTAGGTATGTCTATATATATTTATGTGTTTCTATATATATTACAACATGTTTATATTAAAAAATATTTATACATTCATATATAAAGACACACACACTTATATATATATATATATATACATACACTCATTGAAAATTTAATTTTTATTTATTTTGATGTAATTCAATTTAGGTTGAGTGGGAAATTGAAAAAAGACAGTTTAATGTACAAAATCACAACAATAATAGAAAATCCATAGAATTATAGAGGATGCTCACTATTATTACCATGTCAAATCCATTCTAATATGTTATTCTTTCATCTATTTATAGAAATGTATGGGGAAAGAAAAGATTTTTAAATATAGTTCTTATGAGTCCACATAGTCCTGTTTTTCTACTTACAAAATAGGGTCATATTGGGGGATTTGGAACCCACTGGTTTTCCCAAAATTCCAAGTGACCCTCCAATTTTGGGTTTATCAAAGATGTTTTACTTCTCCTTAGTTTTTCTTTACGAAGGTCCAAATTAGGTTTCTTTCATTGGGTCTTTATATTGGAGGAAACACTTTTCCCCTCTTGGGATATTACTAGGAATCTCGTAAAAGGGAGTGTAATAACCAAAAATTTCACTTCGTACTTTTTTATTTAAATTTTTCTTGAAATCAATTTAAACTGGTTAATGGAATGCTCTATGGGAGTAGGAGGGGCCTCAAGAGTGGCCCAGAGGTTCTAGACATGAAAATGGTGGAAAAGTTCCAATCCAATGAATGTTGAATGATTAAAACACAATTATTTCTAACTTTTTGACACAACCATGTAACCTAAAGGAGGTAGGTGCACAATTAGAAAATCATGCACAATGGACCAAGAAAATGAATGGATTGATCTATATCTAAAAAGTATAATGCATGGCTACCACACAACTTTTTCAAACCTTTTGGGTGTCCAGACAATCCATGAGGCTTGTTTCCTCTTAGATAGAGGGATCTGTATAGTTGTCATGTTGTTTGGAAAAACTTGTGTCTAATCTATGTACCTCTTAAAAATTGGGAAATTGATGATTTTTTACTAATAAAATTTATGATATTTTCACTTGATTTCTCCCCCATTTATTCTTCAACCACAAGGGTTACCAACTTAGAGCTTCATCCTCCATCAAGGGTCATTCTACATCATTTATTATTCATTTAGAGTTCCATTTAGTTTCAATCTAAGATATTGGTCAATCTTCAACTCCATTTTCATATGTTTCTTTGAGAAATATTATAGATTGTTTCATATCCTTCCAAATATTAAGAACACTATTTCCATGAAAATCATCACCTTGATGTTTTCAATCGTTCTATATTGAATCAAGGGTTGAGGTTGGGAGAATTATTGTTTATGAGCATGATATTGGTGGTCTATAGGATTTATCCCATAATATTTATGTTGTTCATGTATATTTGGTTGTGACTTCTTGGTTCCTTGATGCATATTTGTGTTTTTGGTCCCTAAAATGAACATTAGGTCTCTTAATGATATGCTTGAATACTCACAGTACCCTTTTAGGTTTGTTGGTGACTCTGAGACATTGTTTAGGGACACCCAGCAAGCGTTTAATTATATTAAAAATGTTAAACATGTTTTAAAATGGTGAGATAATGGGTTTATATGATTAAACTAGTTACACATGGTGTTTGAAAAAGTTATCTTGGAATAAAGGATTTTTTATTTTAATTATAAATAAAAGAGGTTCTAAAAATTGTAGGGATAAAGAGTAAATGATTAAAGGGGTTTGAATATTTTGTTAAATGGTGTTAAGGAACCCTTAGTGATTATAAATTATAAAAAAATGGTTAAAACGGTTAATTATTTTTTTAAAGTGGTTGAATGAGTTAGATCATGTGAAAAATGATGAATTGAATTAGGTGAACCCTTGATATTACAATGTGTTGAAAATGAAATGTGCGATAGACCTTATGAAATATGAATTATTGAAATGGTTAGAGATGGGGGACATTATTTCTCCCAATAAAGGGTAAGGACATTGGAAATGTTTCTATATGTACCTGATTCAGTATGGCCGGACATAATGCTCAACTTCTAAGGTTTCATATTCTTGGATAGGGTTTCAACCTAGAGATCTAGGAACTAGTGCTTATTTATATGATATAGGTAAATGGATTGGTGAACCACAATATGTAAACTAAATGAAAAATTAATGACCATTGTTATTTAATAAGGAATTATTAACAATTTTTATTATTGGGATATAATTTTTGCATGGTTCAAGTAGGTCTAGTGGGTTTGGGAGTCACAGTATAACTAAAGGTCCCTAGAAGCTAATTGAAAAAAATGATTAATTGTGAAACATATTTCATTATTACCTTGTTATTTATTCTTTATCTTCCAAATACACTATTATTATTCTAAATATAACTATAGAAACCATTGGTGTTGGCATACTAATTTTTACTCACACCCTTTTTGGCCATAATTATTACCCAGACAGATTTCATGGTTGCAGGAAAGGATAATGGAAAATGCCCTAAGTTAAGAGGATGATTTGAGATATAGGATTGAGCATAGATAAGGGGAGTAGACTAATCTTGGGACCCATTTTGGAGATTCTTAGTGAGTATTTTATTTTTTAATATTTTCTTTGTACATGAAAATAGAAGTACATGAAAAGTTTACTATATTTGTTGTGGGAATTTTCCAAGTTTTTGGAATTGATTATATGATGCATGGTAATTTTTTTATGTTTTTGTTATTTATTATATTAATTTCAACAATTTTCATACTCTGGTAAACTGGGTATAGTATCCCCAAATACCTCATTATACTCTCACTGATAGTCGGAAGACATTTTCATATGGGGAGGTGTTCCCTAGGGAATGTGGCACATCAGCTTAGGGAACTGTTTTAGTGGAAATAGAGACAAGAAGTTACAAAGTGGAATGAAATAAGTTTTATTTTATTTTTATTTAGTATTTGAAAAAGGTAAATAGAAATATAGGATGTTTCAGGTCTTGTAAATGAGCTCGTGTATGGGAGCAACTTACCCATGTGTAGGGGAAAACACTTGTTTCTAGGATTGGATTATTGCACTTTGTGCTTGTTGTTATATTTGGATGATATTTTACCTTGGGTGATGCACATGTGATTTGATGTTATGATTTTTTATTATTTTCTTCATGGGAAAATATGGAGTGGGCCATTTATTTATGAATTGAATTAGGCTTGTCATGATTTATGTGAAATATATCATGTTTAGAAAAAATGGGAAATCATGTTATAGTTGGGACACACAAATCATGTTACAGTTGGGATATGGAAAATGAAAATGTTTTTTTGCTTCTTCATTGTTTTAAAATAATGTTACTAATAAATAATTACCAATGGTTCAATGTGAAATATGTTAATGAAATGGTTAAAATTATCCCTAATGGGGGTTTTAAATTGTTTTTAACGTTTAAATATGTGAAAATGGTGTCAAATGGGATGTTTAGAATTTGAATGTTTGGTTTACCCTGAGTTATCCATGGACTAGGATAGGGATGGTTGAGGATAATGATGATGTCATGGTTGTTTCCTTTGTGATAGTGTATTCTGAGTAAATGTTTTTCCAATATTGAATCCCTTATCATGTATGTAAATTTGAATGTAATATTTTATCTTTTCCAAGATTTTTATTTGGAATTATAGAGAAACTCTATCATGAGGATTATTTCAATTAGGGCGATATGATGAAATTACAAAGAATGCATCTGTGATAGTTGGACCAAATCCACTACTGGTTTTAATTGATTGGGAATAAGAAACCTTTCTTGATAACTTTTCACATTTTGTTTATAGTTTATTGAGTGAGGGCTAGGGTGATTTTTTCCTAACATGTTTTATATAATGATATATCTTCAACTAAAACATCCTATATTGTTTTCTAGAGATGTTGTACAAGTGGTATTATATTTTTGGATTGAGCATATCAAGATGATTATAGAAGACTTAAAGACTCCTCCCAAAAATAGTGTAAAGTTGATAGATTACATGTTACGTGGAATAATGAGGCACAAGTGGGATATTTAGGTTCATCTTGAGAAGTTAGAGAATATGTTTTAGAAGTAGTTCTAAGAAGAGTTCATAGATAAAATATAACAATATACCCTATGTTAGGAGAGATCTTTAGAGTTTATGTGGTTTAACCAAGGGAACATGTTAGTAATGGATTATTCTGGTTGCTTCAATAATATTCAGTACTTTGTTCTTGATTTTTTAGGGGATGAGATAGTTATGGAAAAACATTTTCTAGATGGATTTAGATGTGAGATCATGTCCCATGTGAATAAATTCCATCTAAAAAGTTTATTGAGGTGGTCAATCAGATGATAATTTCTGAGGGGAACCTAAATAAGGTTTCTAGTAGTGGGTTGGAAGGATCATTTCAGAAATATAGTGTTAAATACATACATAATATTTAGCAGTGTTATGATAACTTTAGTCTAGGTGGTGGCAGGTAGAGTAACCCGAGGAGAATAGTGACCTCTTAAGGAAGTGATCAAGAGCTTTTCTATTAGTAATGAAATCCTAGTAACATGTGATGTTAGTCTTTTTGACCTCTATTAGAGTGTAGAGCTTGTTGTATGATGGGGAATCTATAGAGGATCTATAGTAACCCTTGGCCAATGGGTGACGATGGAGGACGAAGGCCGATGCAGTGTAGAAATAGTGGATCATTTTTTTGTGTATTTGTCTCAAAGTTAGAGTTCTATAGGATGTACTAGTTGAATTGGGGGATTAAGATCTCTTGGAAAAGATCATTTATATTATCATAGTAGCGCAACCCATGGGAATTTGAAAAGAGCATAGGGTAGAGGGACAGGTCACCTGGATGTTGTTTAGCCCACACCAAGTGGTGGAGATGCTGAACCATTTACTATCCGAGGCATGATTCTTATAGATTCCATGATTGATAGTGATTTATTTAATACTAGAGCCTCTAATTATTTTATATCTATTCATTTGGTAGTTGGTTTGAGTTTGGTGGTGTAGTTATTGTGTGAGATCATGTTGACCAACATTAAATTGGGGATGTGATCAGAGGGAATATGTCATTGTAATGGGTGTTCTCTCAAGGTTAATGAGTAATTTTTCATTTTTTATTTTTATGAGCTTGAGATGTTAGATTTTTACATGATATTTCTAATTTACTAGTTAGTCATATATCAAAATCATCTTGATTGTTATAATCAAAGGATAATGTTCACGTCTCATGAGGGTAACAACTCTATTTACCATGTGGAAAGGGATACTCATGAAATCCATGTCAGGGTAGTTATCCAAAAAATAAGGAGTGATTAAAACCTAGGTTTCAAGTCATACAAGATATTATGGGAAGTGATGTATGATTCCTTTCCTTTGGTATAATATCATTTTTGGGGCATGTTTCCTAAGGACATCTTAGGACTGCAACCCGAGAGAGTGGTTTAGTTCATGATTGATCTCATTACTCGAGTTGAGTTGAATTTAATATCACCTTATTGAATGGAACCATGAATAATGTAAGAGTCTGAGAAATAGTTAGAGGAATTGGATAATAAAGGGTTTATCTATCTGACTATGTCACCTTGGGGTTCTCGGGTTTGGTTTTCTAAGAAGGCTAATGGAACATTGCGGTTGTGTATTGATTATCGAAAGTTGAACTGAATGGTGATAAATAACCAATATCCTACACTATTAATTTTTGATCTTTTTTACCAGCTTTAGTGTTCTTATGTGTTCTCCAAGATTGATTTTAGATTATTGTATCATAATTTCAGGCTGATACCATCATATATACTATGATATGCATTTATAAGTAGGTATGGTTCTTATGAATTCATCATGATGACATTCAGGATGAAAAATGATCCTATTTTGTTTATGGATTTTATGAACCAAATATTTCACCAGTACTTGGATCAATTTGTATTTTTTTCATCAATGATATCTTAGTGTACTCCTAGACTCATGATGATCATTCCAAACATGTTTACATCGTCATAAGTAAAATGAGAGAGTATAATCTATATGCCAAGCTATCTAAGTGTATTTTTTTAATCGAAAAGGTGAATTTATTGGGTCACAATATCTCTAAGGAAGGTGTTCAAGTTGACCCTAAAATGTTTTAAGTATTTGTTTCTTGGGACAATCCCAATATTGTTTTTGATAGCTATTGTTTTTTGGGTTTTGTGGGTTATTGTCGAAGGTTCATCAATAATTCTATTAGTTGGTGATGTCACTCTCATGCCTAACCAAGAAGGGTATAATGTTTTAGTGATTCGAGGCATGTGAGAAAAATTTATAAGAGATAAATATGTGGTTATCCACTGAATCTATTCTGATCTTACACAAACTTCATGAGGAGTATACCTTGTATTGTGATTCATCCAGAATTAGACTTGGAATAATTATGATGCAAGGAGATTGAGTTGTGGTGTATAGATCATGATATTTGAGGGTACATGAATGGAATTATCATATTAATGACCTCATGTTTTCCATATTCGATTATAATTTAAAATGATGGAAACATTAACTTATGTGTAAGAATTTTATGGTATATACTGATCCTAAGAGCCTCATATATATATTTTCTCAATGATATTTAAATCTTTTGCAATGGAGAGGGGTTGAATATATGTAGTCCTTTGACTTTGAACTAGACTATACTATGGGGAATGTGGATAGTGTTGCTGATGTGTTGAGCAATAATATGTAGACTCAGGCACTCCAAAAGTCTAGTTCTGAGTGGAAGATGATAGATTTGTTTTATAATATACATTTAGGTGTTCATGAGGAACAAGAACAGATGAAACTTATCTCTTTATTGTTTTTCCATCAATTATAAACTAGTTAAAGAGTATGGTATATGAGGTTTTTGAATACATGGACTTGAGAGATAGTTTTAAGTTAGACCACAGATGAGGATGAGGTTATTCATGTTCATGGTTGTGTTGTGGTGTCTTCTTGAATGTAGGAGGAGCTGATGTGAGAGTTTTATGCCTAAAACTTAGTAGTGCACCCTGGTTTGACCAATATGTACCTTAATATTCATATACAATATTGGCGGAGAGGAATAAAAAAGGATATTATAGGTTTTCTGACACAATTCTATACATGTCATCAAGTGAAGGCAGATAATCATAGACATACTAGTTTGATATAACTGTTTCCCTTTTTGAATTGGAAGTGAGATGATGTTAATATGGATTTTGCGGTTTGTATTTTGAGTATACCTTGGAGTAGTGATGCATCATGGATTATTGGGGACTGATTGAAAAATGTAGAACACTTATAGCTAATATGGGATACTTTCACCATTGATCAGTTCACTGACTTGTGCATTCAAGAGATAGTGTGTTTACATGGAGTTCCCTGGATCATTATTTCAGATGGGGACCCTTTTTTAACATCACCCTTTTATCAAGGGTTATAGAAGGTGGTGTGTAATAAGGTGTTATGATGTATATATTTTCACATGCAGATAGATGGGAATTTATAATGTACAATCCATGTTTTAGTGGACATATTAAGAGTGTGCACCCAAGAATTTGGTGGAAGATTGGAGTAGTTTTTACGTATTATTGAGATCACCTATAGCAACAATTATAAGGTGACTATATACATGGATATTTATAAGGTATCCTATGGTAGTCCATGAATTTCACCATTATGATGGATGGAAGTGGGAGATTTAGAGAAGTTTGGAATGAGTCTCATGCAGGAGATCTCAAAGCACATACAGTTGATTCGAAAGTATATGGATACTGTAACAGCCCAAGATTTTATAAAAAAATATTTTTTTTATTTTTATTAAAGTCTTGTGTTGTATGCTACACCAAAAGGAGCTTGCACAACACGCATCCTTGACTTGCCTTGCATTACACGCAATCACGACCTTCCTCGATAGCATGTGTAATACGCAATACCGAGTTTCACTAAACAACGATATGCTATTAAAATATTATTAAAACTAGCCGTTATGAATAGTAATAACCACTTTTTAAAACTCTGTAAATCTTATTTTTCAAAATGAACTTCATTTTTGGATTCGGAGTATCAAATTTAGCCTAAGGTGAAATTTTGGTACTTTTCGGATAACTTTCATATTCTGATGAATAGTGAAAATTACTAAATTATAATTAAAAACAACTTTTTTAATCGAAATAATTAATAGTGATAAATTATTAATTTGAGTGGTTTTAAAGTATATTTAGAATATATATTTACAATTTAATACAATGTTGGTCATTGGATGTAATTTCACATTTAAACCAGACATAATCAAGTGTCAATCTTTTGATAGATATTGTTTCTTAAAAACACGCTATTTGTTTTAACAGCGGGATTTAATTATAAAATTCATTAATGCAAATTCTATGATATGAATTTGGTAAAATAGACTTCATTTTTGAATTCGGAATATGAAATATAGCTTAGGATGAAATTTTGGCATTGTTCTGAAAAACATCAATTTTTGATGAATAGTGAAACTACTAAGTGGTAGTTAAAAAAAATTAATTTCTTCATAAATATTAATTTTACCGCTTCTGTGAATAGAATTTCAAAAATCCGAGAGACACGATTGATGTCAGTAAGTAAAATGTGGTTCAATGAGATGAAAATAATTTTTGGTGAATAGTAACTTTTTACTTTTTTTTACCACGGTTAATAGTAAATAGGGTAACTAAGGGTAAATATGATATTACTATTACCCTAACACATGTCCTAATTCTATTGGATAAGTGTAATTCGACCAAAATAAACCTTATGAATATAATATGACCATTTAGGTCCACTTGGATTAGATTATGACATTTAATATTATATTATTTAATGAATAGTTAAAATAGTTAAAATCAAAGTTTAATAACTAAAAGATTTTTAATATGGGGTTATACATAAGATAAATTCTACTATAAATATTCATTAGAAAGCTAAAACGATTTCCTACATAATGATATTTTATTTAAAATTTTTAGACTTTAAATAAATTAATTTATTTATGACACAATGATGATGCAGTAATTACCCTTTTAAGGAAATATTAACATAATTGATGTTATAAATGCTCAAATGAATGTAATTTGAGACTTTTTATGACTTAAACTAATTTTCTAAATTACTATGATATATTAGTGTTGATTTAATCAACTTGGTTCTAACATATAATTCTGTTATGACTTTCACAAAAATCATATATCAAATAGTGTCAAAATTGACACAAAATAGTTTTTAAATCAAATATTATATTATTAATTGTTATTTTATTCCTAAAAATCTAAGGTTCGGCCAAATGACTTAGATAAGGATATATTTATTAATAATATACAATTTGGGGTTCGTTTGGCATGTTATAGTAAGTGTATTAACCATATAGTGAAAAAAACAAAAAGACACGGTAAAAGTTAAATTATTTAACTTAGAGTTAAATCTAATTGATAAGGTTAAAATAATAACCTAAACTTGTCTAAATCCTATTGGTTGATAGGATTTCGACCCATACCCACTTTATCTTCGAACTAAGACCCTTTGGAACCATTATAAACCGATTTTGACTTTAATATAAAATAATATTTTGAGATATTCCTAAGGTGCCCCTCTCCTCCCTTATAAAAGGACACCTCCTCCCCCTCCTCCTCACACCAATTTGAGCACCCATGCTCGGCCAACCCCTGCCAAAATCTCTTCTCCACTTCCCTAGAAACATCCTAGAGGTTCTGGTCTTCCTCAAAGACCAATTTTAGTGCCCTAAGAGGAGGTCTCAAAGAGGCGCTTCAAAGAAGAGGAGGTTCGGACACATACGAAGCAAATCGGACCTAAGGTAAGGGAAATATCACAATCTCATTTTTATCTGAGATTGTTTATTCGTAAGTATTTACTGGGGTGTATTTTATCATCCACATCCATGTTTCATCAATATGTAATATTATTTCAATCCACCTACAATTGTTTAAATCCATTTTTACCCTTCGGTGAGTTTTTAGTAAAGAATATGAAAGGAATCTTTTGTCGCTTTTTCGTACGAGGTGATTTTTTGACTTTTCCGACAAAAGTACGAAGAATGTTTTTTTTAATGTATACGGCATGAGTGGATTTTTAAAACATTATTTCCAAGAATCTTACTTTACAAGTTTTCAAGTTTATTTTTAATCATCTTCTTTTAGTTTAAAGTTTTATGACATGTTAAGAAAGGAAAAATGTTTTTAAAGAAGAAAGGATATTTTCCTCAAGAATTCATTTCAAGTGTTTTTTTTAAAACTATTTTTCCATCTAAGATGACGTTATTTGATATGTATGTTTCAAGTAAAATGTCTCTATGATTTAAATGGTTTCAGTTTTCTTATGATGAAATGATATCAATTGTTTATGGATTATGATGGCATGATGTTTAAGAATCCCATTTTATTACATGGGTTATGAAATGATGTATGATTTATGATTTTGTGGCACACATAAGAATGGTATCATTATGAGATGGGTGGGACCTATATCTCCCTCCAATTCATTGGGTAATGATTTTATATCTCATGAGATAGACATGGCTGGAATGGTAGGTTATACCGGTTCAGTGAAACAGGACTGAAACGAGGGTTACTCGATTCAGAAAGGGACTTTGTCCACTAAGATAGTCTTGGAAATGAGTCTTGACTAACAAGAAATGATTCTCTATGATTATGTGTGAATGCCACAAAGTTTCATGTTTTATGTTATGATTATTGTGATTACATTTCACTGCCATGATTTACCCCATGTTATGAAATTATGATCTCTTTTGCAGGTTAAGATTTCCAAAAGATATGTGCTTATGTATATGATGTGATTGATATTTCTTTTGTTTACCCTTACTGAGCATTTGAGCTCACCCTTTTATGTTTTCTTTTCCCCAGGATATAAAGAAAGGTTTTAGGTATAAAAAAAAAGAAGATCTTTATGGGAGATATTGAAGATATTTCACCACGATTAGAAGATTACGTTCCGAGTTTCCAAAGACACTAAACTATTACGATCCTTGTGTGTGTGTTTTTTTACTAAGTATTCCGCAAAAGTAATGTAATGTTCATGTACTTCAAGCTACGGGTCTCTACAGTTGGTATCAGAGGAAAGGTTTAGTCAACCTTTGGAAACTAGGATGTGAAAACGTTAGCTAGATCCCTAGAGATATTTCTACGGTATGTCTAGGGATGTCCCTAAGGTTAAGTATACGTATAGGTTATAGTACTAGAACTACGCTTACAATCATAGAATTAAACCTAAGATGTTAGATATTGAAGGTACTCCCCCTTTATTATGTTGTTTTCCCTAGCATGATTTTTGCCTCTCACACTATTCTTTTTGGGTTTTAGACGATGGCTGGAACCCGAAGGAACCGTGTTTATCAATGCAATGGACAATGCAATGATTGTCCTCCTGAGCAAACAAATGTTATGGGAGATGGAGTGAAAAATCTTATTGTTATCCTTATACAAGCTATGAATCATTCTGGACTTCCAAATGAACAGAGAAAGGAACAGTATTCTATTGAGTCCTTCATGAGGCAACGTCCACCTTCTTTCAGTGGGACTTCCGATCCACTTGTTGCTGAACAATGGATCAATACCACTGAAAAGATATTTTCAGTTCTTCAATGTTCTGAACATGATAAAGTCATCTTAGCAGTGTATCGTTTGGAAAGTGATGCTGATCAATGGTGGAATCTTATTAAGAATACGAGGCAAAGGGATGAAATTGAGTCCATGGAATGGGACGAGTTCAAGAACTTATTTTTCAGTAAGTACTTCCCCCATATTCTTCGAACAAAGATGGAGAAAGAGTTTCTTGAACTGAAGCAAAGGGATAATGAATCTGTTGGTAACTATGAAGAAAATTTTACAAGACTTGCAAGGTAAGCTTCTGGTATTATCATCCAACCTGAAAGTAAAGTTGACCGATTTTTCAGTGGCTTAAAACCAAGTCTTCGAAGGGCATTAGCTATAAGAGACTTCAGTAGCTATGAAGAAATTGCGCGTTGTGCTATCAAGGTAGAAATGGAAGTTGGTGTTACATATCCATCTCATGGTTTTGACAAGAAACTAAAGATGGAGTTCAAGGAGAAATCTCAAAATAATGGTGAAAAGAAGATGAATGTTTCCTTATGCACAAAGTGTGGAAAGAAGCATGGTGGAGACTGTCTTAAAGGTACTAGAAAATGTTTTAAGTGTGGAAAAGAAGGTCATCGAGCAGCTGAGTGTCGAAGTAATGGAAAAAGGATTTCTAATGATGTGAATAATGCAAAAACTACAGAGAACGCACCACCAACACTTCAATGCTTCAAGTGCAAGGATATGGGGCATTATGCTAATAAATGTCCAAATCCAAGGGTTAGTGATGATCAACATGAGCAACCACTGAAGGCAAAGGACAAAGGGAAGTCACATGCGATCACTATTGGAGATGTTGAATATGACAACGATGTGGTGGAATGATTAAGTGTTTATGTAATGGGATTCCAAAATAATATTGTATCATGGAGTATTGTAATATTTATGTATTGGTCTAATGTGGTATTCAAAGTAATTGAGATATTTTTTGAAATAAGATGATATGCGCATAATGAAGGGAAAACAAGAAAACAAAATGTTTAACAGTATTCATGAGCTCATGATTGATATAAGGACTAAGTGATATCATGGTTTGAGTATATAGAATTCTGAGGATTTTGGTATGTGGAAAGTGTTAAATTTTAACTGCATTCATGTTTACACTAAGGTTCGATGGGTATTCAAGAGAATACATGATTAAGGACTTTTAATGTTTGGAATGTGACCAACAAAACATATCTTATGATATATGGGGATCGACGATGGTGTTAAATCTCTGGTAATCGTTTTCACTATGTTATGAGAGTAGACTGCAGTATTATGGATAAGCCTAATGATTGGAATGGATTATGTTGGACATAAGTTAGTATTGTTTGAGGATAGAAGTTTTTTTCGATGGGATGTTATAGTAATATAGTTTTAGAAAAAGGACAACCTGCAGAACGGGCGACAACCCATCGCGTCGGACAAGGCTGTGGGAATCGAACCCACAACCGAAGTGCGGCTGGCCTTTATCGCCTACCACTGGCCTACAGGAAGTCCCTGTTTAGTAGAAACTAGTTTTATTATATTAAGCAGTATGATATATGAAGTATAAGTCCATTTTAGGTACCATATATGATTAATCTCACTATAGAATGACTTATGTATATTTAATAACTTTTGCTAACCTTTTGATGGAATGACCCGTCATTCTATCACATGATCTGCTAACACTTCACGAATAACAAATTCAACTTCATTTATTTAAGAGATGAAGTGGAAATTGTTAAGGGCACGAACAACAGTGAGGTTGTACCAAAATAAAGTAAGTATTTATTCTAATTCAAATTTTCAACTTTAGGGAAATGATCTTGAAAACCAAAAATGTTGTCCCAGTGATCTTATACCTGATGAATCAGATGGTACCTTATATCATCACAAATCTATGGATTTGTGATTACTGGATTTTCCATAGCCATGTTCTCTACCACTCTCCATCAGAACATGATGGTTAGATTTCTCTTCCATGTCCATATTTTTACCTATGTGGAAACCCAATGATTAGTTTATTTGGGTAACCGTTACGTTTCATACTTTTGTTTTTAAAGATTGGTTTTGATATTCCTTTTTATGATGTGGGTTTCTATTAAAGAAACATTCGAATAGTAAACCATTTATAACCCCGACGAATTTCGAGGGCGAAATTCATTTTAAGGGGGGTAGAATGTAACAGCCCAAGATTTTATAAAAAAATATTCTTTTTTATTTTTATTAAAGTCTTGTGTTGTACGCTACACCAAAAGGAGCTTTCACAACACGCATCCTTGACTTTCCTTGCATTACACGCAATCACGACCTTCCTCGATAGCGTGTGTAATACGCAATACCGAGTTTCACTAAACAACGATATGCTATTAAAATATTATTAAAACTAGCCGTTATGAATAGTAATAACCACTTTTTAAAACTCTGTAAATCTTATTTTTCAAAATGAACTTCATTTTTGGATTCGGAGTATCGAATTTAGCCTAAGGTGAAATTTTGGTACTTTTCCGATAACTTTCATATTCTGATGAATAGTGAAAATTACTAAATTATAATTAAAAACAACTTTTTTAATCGAAATAATTAATAGTGATAAATTATTAATTTGAGTGGTTTTAAAGTATATTTAGAATATATTTCTACAATTTAATACAATGTTGGTCATTGGATGTAATTTCACATTTAAACCAGACATAATCAAGTGTCAATCTTTTGATAGATATTGTTTCTTAAAAACACGCTATTTGTTTTAACAGCGGGATTTAATTATAAAATTAATTAATGCAAATTCAATGATATGAATTTGGTAAAATAGACTTCATTTTTGAATTCAGAATATGAAATATAGCTTAGGATGAAATTTTGGCATTGTTCTGAAAAACATCAATTTTTGATGAATAGTGAAACTACTAAGTGGTAGTTAAAAAAAATTAATTTCTTCATAAATATTAATTTTACCGCTTCTGTGAATAGAATTTCAAAAATCCGAGAGACACGGTTGATGTCAGTAAGTAAAATGTGGTTCAATGAGATGAAAATAATTTTTGGCGAATATTAACTTTTTACTTTTTTTTACCACGGTTAATAGTAAATAGGGTAACTAAGGGTAAACATGATATTACTATTACCCTAACACATGTCCTAATTCTATTGGATAAGTGTAATTCGACCAAAATCAACCTTATGAATATAATATGACCATTTAGGTCCACTTGGATTAGATTATGACATTTAATATTATATTATTTAATGAATAGTTAAAATAGTTAAAATCAAAGTTTAATAACTAAAACAGTTTTAATATGGGGTTATACATAAGATAAATTCGACTATAAATATTAATTAGAAAGCTAAAAAGATTTCCTACATAATGATATTTTATTTATAATTTTTAGACTTTAAATAAAGTAATTTATTTATGACACAACAATGATGCAGTAATTACTCTTTTAAGGAAATATTAACATAATTGATGTTATAAATGCTCAAATGAATTTAATTTGAGACTTTTTATGACTTAAACTAATTTTCTAGGTTACTATGATATATTAGTGTTGATTTAATCAACTTGGTTCGAACATATAATTCTGTTTTGACTTTCACAAAAATCATATATCAAATAGTGTCAAAATTGACACAAAATAGTTTTTAAATCAAATATTATATTATTAATTGTTATTTTATTCCTAAAAATCTAAGGTTCGGCCAAATGACTTAGATAAGGATATATTTATTAATAATATACAATTTGGGGTTCGTTTGGCATGTTATAGTAAGTGTATTAACCATATAGTGAAAGAAAACAAAAAGACACGGTAAAAGTTAAATTATTTAACTTAGAGTTAAATCTAATTGATAAGGTTAAAATAATAACCTAAACTTGTCTAAATCGTATTGGTTGATAGGATTTCTACCCATCCCCACTTTATCTTCGAACTAAGACCCTTTGGAACCATTATAAACCGATTTTGACTTTAATATAAAATAATATTTTGAGATATTCCTAAGGTGCCCCTCTCCTCCCTTATAAAAGGACACCTCCTCCCCCTCCTCCTCACACCAATTTGAGCACCCAAGCTCGGCCAACCCCTTCCAAAATCTCTTCTCCACTTCCCTAGAAACATCCTAGAGGTTCTGGTCTTCCTCAAAGACCAATTTTAGTGCCCTAAGAGGAGGTCTCAAAGAGGCGCTTCAAAGAAGAGGAGGTTCGGACACATACGAAGCAAATCGGACCTAAGGTAAGGGAAATATCACAATATCATTTTTATCCGAGATTGTTTATTCGTAAGTATTTACTGGGGTGTATTTTATCATCCACATCCATGTTTCATCAATATGTAATATTATTTCAATCCACCTAAAATTGTTTAAATCCATTTTTACCCTTCGGTGAGTTTTTAGTAAAGAATATGAAAGGAATCTTTTGTCGCTTTTTCGTACGAGGTGATTTTTTGACTTTTCCGACAAAAGTACGAAGAATGTTTTTTTTTAACGTATACGGCATGAGTGGATTTTTAAAACATTATTTCCAAGAATCTTACTTTACAAGTTTTCATGTTTATTTTTAATCAACTTCTTTTAGTTTAATGTTTTATGACATGTTAAGATAGGAAAAATGTTTTTAAAGAAGAAATGATATTTTCCTCAAGAATTCATTTCAAGTGTTTTTTTTAAAACTATTTTTCCATCTAAGATGACGTTATTTGATATGTATGTTTCAAGTAAAATGTCTCTATGATTTAAATGGTTTCAGTTTTCTTATGATGAAATGATATCAATTGTTTATGGATTATGATGGCATGATGTTTAAGAATCCCATTTTATTACATGGGTTATGAAATGATGTATGATTTATGATTTTGTGGCACACATAAGAATGGTATCATTATGAGATGGGTGGGACCTATATCTCCCTCCAATGCATTGGGTAATGATTTTATATCTCATGAGATAGACATGGCTGGAATGGTAGGTTATACCGGTTCAGTGAAACAGGACTGAAACGAGGGTTACTCGATTCAAAAAGGGACTTTGTCCACTAAGATAGTCTTGGCAATGAGTCTTGACTAACAAGAAATGATTCTCTATGATTATGTGTGAATGTCACAAAGTTTCATGTTTTATGTTATGATTATTGTGATTACATTTCACTGCCATGATTTACCCCATGTTATGAAATTATGATCTCTTTTGCAGGTTAAGATTTCCAAAAGTTATGTGCTTATGTATATGATGTGATTGATATTTCTTTTGTTTACCCTTACTGAGCATTTGAGCTCACCCTTTTATGTTTTCTTTTCCCCAGGATATAAAGAAAGGTTTTAGGTATAAAAAAAGAAGATCTTTATGGGAGATATTGAAGATCTTTCACCACGATTAGAAGATTACGTTCCGAGTTTCCAAAGACACTAAACTATTACGATCCTTGTGCGTGTGTTTTTTTACTAAGTATTCCGCAAAAGTAATGTAATGTTCATGTACGTTAGGCTTCGGGTCTCTACAGATACAACTTTGAGTTGACAAAATACTTATACAGACTGAAATCATAGACCTATTTAGTTTTTAGTTTGAAAAAATGTATTCATTTGTGGGATACAGATATTGGGTCATCATTGGATTCATAATTAGCATAAATTAGTTCCTATGTATGTGGCTCATTTGAGATTGTAGAGAGGGCCAAACCCATATCATATTAATTGGCTCATCCATATAGGGATGGTGAGATGCATGATGTTTATTCATGTATCCGATCTTTAAAAATATCATCCCATACCTTCAAATATGATGTAGTTTTATGATGTTGAGGACGAGGGTGATAGATCCTTTGAGTAGGAACCAATTCATATTGTGGATTATAGTGATAAGACCCGTTGAGGAGAGAACAGTCCTTTTTTCTGAGTATTGTGGAAACAATGTTGGGTTTAGGATGAAACGTGGTAGAGGTAAGATAAAATGTGAACCTAGTGTCCCAACCTTTTTATCTTGGAGTCTTAGTGATGTTGGGTAGAGCGTCTTGAGGATAAGTTGTTATAAGGTGGAGATATTGTAAGATCCCAAACATTGATGTGGTATATTTTTATTCAAATATTGTTTTAGAAACCATTAAATTGGTTAATAGAATTGTATCCAAGATTAGGAGAGGTCTTGAAAGAGCCTTGTAGGTTCAGGACGTGAAAATGGGGGATAATTGGCCATCTAGTTCATGGTTCATGGTTATCACATGATTAATACTAACCATAAACCATAACTATATAGCCTAGAAGAGGCATATGAACAATTAAAAAAAGTGAATGGGGGCCTCAGAAATAATGTGGATTGAGACCATTAGATAGAATGAATCACATGAATACTTTATGGTTTTTTCAACCGTGCTGGTGAAAAAAAAACTACATGGATCAGTTTCCTCTTATATAGAGGGAACTGCTCGGTTGGCTCACGGTTTAGAAAACCATGCACCTTTTAAAAAATGGGAAATTAATGATTTATCTCTCCATACCTTTATACAATTTTCACCTGATTTCGCCTCCATTTGTTATTAAGAAGTAAGGGTAATGACAATTGATCTCCCTTCTCCCTCAAGGGTGATTCTCCCTCGTTTATTAAGTATTTGGAGTGCCTTTTAGTGTGAATAAAATCTCCTAGTATGTGTTAGAATCCATTTAAATTTATTTTATAGGATAATTGTTGGGGATTATTTCATTTTTTCCATGGTTCAAGAGCCCCATTTCCTGGAAATTCTTCACCTTGGTGTTTCCAACCACTCTAGTTTGATTCAAGGATCAAGGTTGGGTGAGTGCTTATCTACGAGCTCGAGGTAGGTATTATAAAAAATTTCTACAAAAGTATTGATGCTTTTAATGTGTATGTGATTGATTATTTTTTCTTCCTAGGTATATATTTGTGTTTTTTTCTAATAAAATCACATTGGGTCTTCAAATGATATTCTAAAACACTCACAACCCCCTTTGGGTCTATCAATGACTATAAGACTAGGTTTAGGGCCACCCATAAAGTATTTCATTCTCTTGAAAATTTTAAATGGGTTGCAAAATGGTGAGATAGATGGTTTAAATGATTAAACTAGCTGTACTTTTTGTTTTAACAATTTAACATTACATAAATTGTTTTTTTGGATTAATTGGAAATAAAAGAGGTTATGATAAGGATAAGGAAATAAGGGTAAATGGTTAAAGGGTTTGAATATATTTTTAAATGGTGTTAAATAACCCTTTTTGAATGTGTGTTATGAAAAAATAGTTAAATGTTTTAATTATTAAATTTGGTTAAGGATTTGAATGAGTTAGAGTCGGTGAAAAAATGGTGAATGGAATGAGGTGCTCCCTTGATATTGTAATTTTTTCAAAAGCCCATGTTTTATAGACCTTTTGAAATGTGAATTGATGAAATGGTTAAAGATGCGAGACATGATGAATCCCACCAATGGGTAAGGATGTTGGACATGATGCTCCATATTCTTGATTTAGGATGGATAGAAATGTTGCTCGACATCTTGGATTTGATTTGTTGGGCCTAACATTTCCTATTCCTGGATAGGGTGTTGACATGGAGATATGGTGACTAAATCCTATTTGTTTTATATGGATAAATGGACTGGTGTACATTGATATATGATATTGGATGAAAACTGAATTACCCAAATTTTTTTAAAGAGAAATGTTAAACCCTTTTTTATTACTAACATAGACTTACAACATTTCCAAAGTTGGTCCAGGGGGTTTGGGTGATACGTTATAACCAAATTCCGTCAGTGGCTAATTGATAAAATGTTTAATTGTGAAATGTTTTTCCTTATTTACATTTTACTACTTATTTATATTTTCTTATAAACTATTATTAGATTAGATATTTCTTCACACACCATTAATTGTGGCCTACTGAGTAGTAATTACACCCTGCTCAGGCATCCGTTGGTATGCAAGAATATTTCATGGTTATAAGTCCTGATAAGGGAAAATGATCTTTGTTTAGTGGTTGATTTGGAATACAAGGTGGATCATAGATTAGGGGAACACAGAATTTTCTAGACCCATTTTGGGGGGTTCAATTATGTAATTTTTTTGTGGTTTTCATTGACATGTGAATCTAGTAGGATATGACATGTTTAATATATTGGTTGTCAGAATTTACTTGGTTTTGTGAATTTATTATATGATGCATTATAATTCTTTATTTATTATATTGATTTTAACTATTTTCTTACTATAGTAAATATGGTATAGTCTCACCATGTGCCTCATTAAAACATCACTACTGAATTACAACCTCTAGTGTATGGGGAGGTGCACTTGAGGTTATGTGGCACACCGACTCGGGACACTGGTTTAGTGGAACTTGGGTCACGATGTCATAGGGAAACATCTCCTGATTATTTTACACAAAAATATATATAAACAAATAGATAGAGAGAGAGAATAAGAGAGAGATAGAGAGTTACAAACAGACACACACACAAACATTTTTCAACAAATATATATTAAGTCATTTATACATACATATATATAGAAACATGGAAATGCACATATACATATACATATGCTTATTTATATTCATATACATATACAAACATACATACATGAAAATATATCTTTAATAAATGTATTTAAATTTTTTATAAAATTATATTATAAAAATGTATTTACAATAATTATGTATTTTGTGAGAACATTAAAAAATATTTATATGTAAATATACAATTATATATAAATATATGAATATATATAACCATAATTTATAAACGTATTTCAAAATAGTTATATAAATATATATAACTATATAAAGAAATATATAGATAAAAATATATATTTAAATAAATAAATAAATATATATTATAAAATGTTAAAGGAAACAAGATGAAGTAGTGGTATTCTTTGCACAAGGAGGTCAGCGGTTCGAATCCATAAATATGTGTGTGGTAGATTAGGGTGTGAGGGTAGTTTACTTGTGGAATTAGAACTGATAAAAGTGTGTAAAAATTGATGGAGGCACTTAATGGAAGCTTGAATTATCCATGATAGCCAAGGAGTAATTTGTAAATATATTTTTTGTGTTTTACTGTGGCTAGAAATTACCACTAATAATTGGATTCTTTATTAGTACTAAAAAAGTTCTAATAAAGGGATCCTTTATCAGTGTGTTTTTAGTGATGATAAAATCCACCAACTTTTAAAGACAATCAAAATATCAACACTTTTTTATCACTGATTGAGGTGATTTATAATGATGAGAAATACCTTATTAGTTGTAATGCTTTATCAGTTCTCAAAACATGTTTTCTAAATGTTAAAAATGCATAGATACATACACTTAATAATTTTTACAACTATCTTTAGGATAAATATATACCAAAATAGAAATAAACAAATAAACAATATAATAAGATACCCAATAAATATTTTGAATAATAGGATTGGAAAAATAAATAAAATAATTAAATTTCAATATTTTACAATATATTTGTATATTTTTTATTATTACAACATTGGTAAATATTAAATTTTCATAACTAGAACATGTTCTATGGAGTATTTCAATAGATCAACAATTTAGTAACATGCTTTAAACACTCAAAAAGGTATTTACCAATTCATTTTTTTCATTGAGAAATCCTGTGTTAAGAAATGGGATCCTTTCTCAGTGGTTTTTAACACTAATAAAATCCTCAAAAGACAACTACAACCAATTTTAGTGCTGGAACTCCCCCAAAAACAAAATATATACCATAATTGTAGGAATCATCAAAATACTCAATATAAAAAACCAGATAATGAAAATAAAATACATAATATATAAATATAATAACTCCACCACATAATCATTCATGAAGTCACCGTTACAACATTTATAAAAAGAAAAAACATGCTTTGTAGATTGTGTGGATGAATCATCAATATTATAACTTTTAAACAACCACATAAATGCAATTTCAATTAAAATAAGATATATATATATATAAATATAATAAACTATAATTTATTTATTAATAATACATAATAAATGTATATATATTTTGAAATTAAAAAATACACATTCAGTCATACTATCCACCCTACACTTCAAAATGCTGTACAACTAATTCATACATTTCACAAATGAATCATTAATAATTTTCATAGATTTTGACAACAATATGAGTGAATTTTCTCACTTTTGATGAAGTGATGAAAATTTCGATCTTATTTAACACTAGAAATTTTAAAAACTATAATTTACATCTATTTGACTACACAACATATCAGAATGATATGTGGTTTATATATATATGTAAAAAATGAATAGAATATTATTTTCCTAGAGTTTTAGGACAATATAAGATCTTATTCTAGGTTTTCAATATGTTGAACATATTGTGAACTAAAATATCATTTTTATATTGAAAACATGCACCTTCAGTCATACCATCCCAGCCACATATCAAAATGAAATGAAATTAATTTATACAGGTCCCAAATAAATCAATGATAATTGTTTTTGATTTTAAATAAAATATTAGTAGGCTTTCTAAATATTGACTTTGTAACTTCCATTTTGAAATAAAATTTAATTTTTATGTTGAAAACATGAAATTTGAATTATATTATCCACCCCACATGTCATAATGATGTGTAAATAATACTTACAAGTCATAAATGATATCTTCACTAATTTTTTGGTATATTTAGATGACAATTTTTGTTCCTTTGATCTATTTTTATATGTAACATGAATTTTAAACTAATTTAACACTTAAAATGGAAAAATAAAAATTTGGTAATTCTGAATACATCATGATTTAAAATGAAATATAGTTCATTAATACCTGTCACAGATGAATTTGAGATCATTTTCTATAGATTCATTATTATCTGAGATCGTTTCTTTCGTTTTAAGTAAGTGACATATTTTGATATAAAATATTATTATTATATTGAAAATAAAATTTCAATCTAACCATATACACAACTTTTCAGAATGACATTAATCTAATTCCTTTAAATGAAAAATGAATTAATGATCATTTTTATATATTTTTAGGATAATCTGATTACATTTATCTGTTTTGATGATGTGACATGTATTCGGAACTTATATGGTATATAAAATGAAAAACAAATCATATGTAATTTCTACAAATTGATTAATCGTAGTGACATGTGTTTAATTACTCCGTAGAGTTTAATTATGACCCAAGTAGGTTAGATTAGTTTTAAGTACATGATGTATGATTTTAACAAAAATGACTTTTTATATTGAAAAAATGAACTTTAAACTATACTGTCCAGCCCACACGTTGGAATTAAATCTATCTAAACCCTACATGTCCCAAATGATTCAATAGTCATTTCTATAGAGTTTAATGAAAATTTTACTATATTTTATTAGTTTTGATTGTGTTATTAATGTTTTGAACTTATTTAATATTTAAAATTTAAAATAAACTTTAGGTTATACCAACCACAGAATGTATCGTAATGACATGCAGTTAATTCCTAAATGTTAAAAATGAGTCAATGATCATTTTACTAATGGATGATGAAAATATAATAAGGTTTTCTTTTCTTTGAGTATGTGGGGTGAATTTTGAAATCAAATAACATTTTTATATTTAAAAACTACATTCATTTTGAGTGAAAAGATCATTTTTATATTGAAAGCCTACACTTTCACTCAGCCCATCCACCCTACAAATTAGGATGACGTGAAATTAATTCTTACATGTCATTGTTCAATAGAAGACCACATTCATAGTGTTTAAAGACAATCAAACTGTGTTTGATATATTTTTAGTATGCAATAAAAAAATTTAACATATTTTACACATAAAATGAAAAAATAAACTTTAGGTCATTCCGACTACACCGCACATCAGTATGACTTGTAATTTGTTCCCACTGTTCACAAATGAAACAATTATCTGAGAGTTTCATGATAATATGAGATCATTTTCTCAATTTTGATTATGTGGTTCAAGTTTTCAACAAAAACATAATTTTTATATTGAAAAAATACATGTTTAACAAATGAAACTAAAAAAAAGAAAAAAATGTAGATAGATTTCTTCTTATAAATGAATAAAAGGGATTAAAAATCAAATAAGTATTATAAATTTGTCCAATAAATTTATAATTATCATGAACTAACCCAATATACCTCTAAATTGGGTAATTGAGCCAGCTTGTGACATAGCCTGAAGGGATTTCTTGATCTCCAAGGTCTATAAACTCAGGCATAAGAATCAAGCATCTACAAGTGTGAATGAATTTTCTCAATGAAAAAAGATCAACATAAAACTTTCAGAATGGACTTCAGAATGATCATTACATATATCAAGTGATCAATCATAAAAAATAAATACTTTAAATAATAAATTGAACCAAATATGAAATAAACATACCCCATAAATAATGAAAAAAATAAGACCATCCTATATAAAAAAGAAATTACAATATAAATAAATTACAATTTTAATATAAGATCCAAATATAATACAAATGTCTAGAAATGACACAGATGACATTAAATCAATTTGTATGAAGAATAAAATGATATAATTAAACATAAAATATGATCAAACATTGATTGAGTCAATACTAGAATATATTTAATTGATTATTTTCATGATTTTAGTCCCACTGTTTTTACTTTTACTAGGTAATTTTCAAAAGTATCAATTATTAAAGTATTTTGGGATTTAGTGTGAAAATGGGGTTTCAATGGGTTTATAATTATTTTATTGTATATTTGGAATTATAATAATCAATAAATCACTTAATCATGAATGTTTTTATGGATGTTTTAGGATGAAGAGTTTAGTCTAGAGAAATCAATGTAGTTTTGTGAATTCTAGAGGTGTTATAGACTATTAACCATGTTTGGGATTTATAAAGTTCACAAACTACCACAAGAAGATAATGATCGAAAAAATGCTGAGTCCACAATATGGTCGCTTTCCTACCGAGATATTAATAAATAAAACACAAGAAAGAAAACTTATTTAATATTATATCTGATTAACTATAAGTGAATGTTCCAAATGTTTTTATGTTGACTACACTTGAAAACAAATAATTTATGTTGCAGATAATCGATCATAAGAAGAAACTCAATTTAAATTATGTAAAAAATATGAAAAGATACTCAATAAACCGAACACATATTTTAATCGAACATTAATTTCATTATTTAAATACAGAACCATCTAATTTATTTCACAATAAATATTTCACATGTTCATTTTTTTCACGCGGTTACGCAAACCTCAATGTTGATCCATTAATGATGATACTCACAGTTTGTTCCAGAGTTAACTAAGTTTCGAGGAATCTACTGGATATGATATTAAAGTTAACATGAAGGCTTTAACAAGACTCTTACAAACATTAAAATAAATCTTTGTTCCACCATGAAATCTTATATTCGATCAACTAGCGGCTTCCACATGGATATAAACATGAAACAATATTGTATTCAACACCCAAGAGAGAAGGCTCTGGATTTTATAGAATATAAAATTGTGATATATATTAGATGAATTGAGAAAGAAATGATATTTCTAAATTTGAAAGATAGAAATCATGTAGGGTTTGATTAATTCAAAGGATAAGGAACCAAAAAAATTTCAAAATAAAGAGGAATTCACTACTAGTAAAACTTTTTTTTAAAGAGTGACTTGGATAAGAAGTTCATGTTGGAGGAATTACTGCTATTTATTTCATTTATATTCAACTTTATTAGTTTTTTCATGATTTATCTTTCCCATTTATTATTTGTTTTCCTTCTAATGGAAGGGTAATCTTATTTGTGATTGGGGATGGTAAGGTTTTACATTATAATTCTTGATTCCTCACACATTATTAAATAAAACTCTTCTATTATTGATTGATTCCATTTTTAATGCATTATTAACTCTTTAAGAATAATTTTGTTTTTGGTTTCTAATTAGTTCATTTCATAGATTCCCATCACATAGGAAGGGTGACTAATGAGTTATTAATACTATAAGGTAAGACTATATCTAAACTTACAAACTATGGGCTATGGATAAATCTATCCAAGGGTATTTATTTTCTTAATTAAAAATATGAGAAATTAAGATCACTTTTAATAATATGATAACATTGAAAAAGGAATGACAACCCTAACCTGATCACCCTTTTGATCAGCTATTTTCAAACCCCAGTTTTAATTACTTTGTATTTACAAATCAAAAACTAAAAACAACACTTTTCTATAGCTAATAAGTAATCATTAATTTTTATGCAGTCCTCACTAGGATACAACCCTACATTTCCACTAAAACTTATTTTATTCTTTGTTAGAAAAATATTTTTCAATTCCATATGATTTGTATGCACCAATACTCAACACTATTTTTAGGGAGGTAGTGCTAAAAATAAAAAATATATAAACATTAATTTACATGACTCAAACCTCTAATAACCCAATGTTTGATTTTGATTATAAAATAGAATTAACTTTAACTAAATTGAGGCACTTTAATTTCCAAATATAAATTAAGGAAATTTATATTGGAGACTCATGTGAATACTTATGTGTTCACTCAGAGGCTATCATCCTAGATGTAAATCCCAACCAGACCCATAGAGACTTGTGTGCACCTCAATTTTCTAATCAACACTACCAAATTAATTTTCATGGATTAAAACAATACACTGAGTTTAATATTGGTATAATCACAACATCTCCCAAGTATCATGGTCATTCCATTAAAGACCCCAAAAACACAGTTATAATAGTTAACACATGAATTTTATACTCTGAAACTCCAAGAAGTGGTCATGGAACAATAAAATTGGAATACTTTTGACTTATCACTTGAAGGAGTTTTTAAATAATTGTTGTATATCATATAAACAAATTAATTTCATTATTGTGATGGAATAGAAATATCCTTCATGAAAATATTATTTCTCACCTATATGAGTAAAATAATAAGGTATACAGAAAATATTTAAAAACCAAGGTATGTGGTTTATGCTCATCATCTAGCCATTTTACAAATAAGTGTGATAAAGTTTAGAGCATGGAAAGTTGTGCAATATAAATTAAACCAAAAAAATTCTTGGAAAAGTAGATTATGTGAGATAACAAAATCCTATATGGATTTAGAAACTAGTATAACTAGGCTATACCCCCTTCAAAAACAAAAAATACCAACACCTACCACTATTCTTACAAACCTTCAATCATACCTATTACCCACCCATGTACCAAAAATCCACTTTTTAGAGACAGATAACCTATTAGTATCCATTTAACATTTCAAAACCTCATTCATAGTAGTAATAATAATATGTATTTGAAATGATGAGGATTGAAATCGAGGAGTTGAAGAGTCATTTAAGTGGTATAATGATTTTTTTTCCAATCAATGGGGTAAGATTACAACCAAAATAATAACCAATCCAAGTAAAAATATTAGTATGGTAAAAATAAGAATTTTTAGGGAGATTCACCCCAATAAAAAATCATATATGGAATAAAAACAACAATGTAGTAAAGAATAAGGAGTTGAGAGTCCTAAAAATGAACAAGTATAGCCCGAACAGGCTATATAGAAATCTAAACAAAATTGAGAGGAATAATTTTCTTATGGACCTAGTGAATTATTAAAATAGGGAGAATAAAGAAAGGAAGATGAAGTAATATCATGAAAAATAATTAAGAGCCCATATAGACCATTAAAAATATAATATATAGATAATAACCATCCCCTACATCCTTTCCCAACAAGAAATATTCAATGAATGAAAATTTTGGATGAATAATATCAAAGAGAAATTATGAAAACTTGAAAAACAAAATTAGATTAACATTACCATTCTTGAATAAATGGATAGATTCCCATGAATTCTAAAATTATTAAATAACATTTCATTAAAAATAAGTTGCTTTAATGGAATTAAATAATTAATTTGGGAAGAAGTGTATTATCCCAAATAAACCACAATCACAAAAAAAATATCAAAATACATGCACGTTTTTTATCCCAATCAAAACTGATTCCACCACTTTTTCAGATTATTTTTTTGAATTGGGTTCATTTATAAATGTTATGATTTAGTTGGTGTTTACATGTTTATGGATAAGAGATTTGAATGTCATAAGAGTGGTAGTACAATGTGAAAATTGGTCCACTTTTTTACAATAGGAGTGTTAGAGGATGTCTGTATGCAAGTCCAAGATTTTATCATCCAAAAAAACGTATATATAATGAACATGGAGGGAGATATGATCCCATTACACTCACTAACAATTTTTGGGAGACCATTTTTTAAGGCATATTAGACACTCATTAATCTTTATATTGGAATAATCTCCAGGGAATTTTGGGAAAACATAATATATTTCAACATCATTGAACCCATGAACCACCCTTTAGCTAAACACTATATACATAAATTTTCCGATGTTGAATTGGATTTGCCTATTGAATAATTAGTCATGTTCCATGAAATCTTGATTCTATAGGAGCACTTCTTGATTGAAAATTCCATAGAGAATGAATCTGCCTAAAAGTTTTAATAATATTTTTTCAGATTATAGGATGATATAACCCTGGGACACCTTGATGGATTTGGTTTTCTATTTTATGATGAGGTATACTAAATTTCATCTTGTGTGTAGAAAATACAAGAAATAAAAATGAAAAACCCAATCTAATTTTATCCCTCAAACAACCAACAGATCTGGAAGGTAAACCCTTTCCCACTAATATCAATTATATATACCTAATAAATGGAGAAAAAATAAAAAATATCATTGATATTAACTTTTAGAGAAACTATGAAAATATGTTTATTGAGATTTTGAAGGAATATGTTCTAATAATATGATGTAGTTTAGGTGATATTCATGACATTATTTGAAAAACAAATTGACAAAAAATTATGCTTAAAGGATACTCAAAACCTGTTAGGTATCCCCAAAGGGGGATAAATCTAACTATAATAGAAGCAGTGAAAAAATATATAGATAAGTTTTTAGAAGTAGACGTTATTTACCCAATCACTAACCCAAAATGGATCAACCCAGTTCATACAGTCCCCAAGAAAATTTGACCGACCACTGTGAAGAATGTCTAATTGGAATTAATCCCTATGAGAATTCATATTAGTTTTAGGGTGTTTATAAATTATAGAAATATAAACCATGTCACTATATAAGATTACTTCTCTACACATTTAATTGATTAGATTCTAGACAGTTTAGTAGGGAACACACATTTTTTCATTTTAGATGGCGTTTTGGGATATTTACAAGTATACATTTCCCTAGAAGACCTACGAAAGACAACCTTAACATGTACCATTCACACCTTTTCCTATAAAAATATAACATTGAGATAATGAAATTTCCCATATGCATTTCATATATGTATGGAATGTATATCTCAGACCATTTTTAGGATTTCTAGGTGGTATTATTGTATTATTTCAAAAAGTTTTGTAAATATTTTAATCCTTGTTTGAGAAATACGATTTTTTTAAATCATATATTGAAAAAGATATTTTTTTTTTGAATTTTGGAAAGTTTCACATAATTTGGAAATTAGAATAGTCATTGGGCAGATCATATCATGAAAAGTCATTGTGGTGCATATATAAAAAATAGAAGTGATAAATTATTTATCTTAACTAACTTATGTGAAACATGTAAGATACTTTGTAGGATATGAAGGATTTTATAGGATGTTTTTCATGAAATGTAGTGATATTTAGCCCCCTCTATTAGGGTTAATTTTGAAATATTCTGCTTTCAATTCTATTGAGTAGGCCTTTAAGGGCTTGGATAATGCCCCACTCAAACATAAAACCATTGGAAAATAATTTTTTAATGTTTTTTCTTTAGATAAAATCATATCTTATTTTGTAAAAAATATGGTCACTATATTTTCTAATCATGTTGTCCTTAAATACTTGATTAAGAAGGAATATGATATGGATGAGTTGTTTAGGTTGATATAACTACTTCAGGAGTTCAACTTGGAGATTAAGGATAAAGAATAAGCTAAAAATCTAATGCCAATTACCTGAGAAGATTACTCAACACCACTAAAGTAGACATTCTAGATTAGGACTCATTGAAAGTCCAAGTACCCGAAGAACAATTATATTTGGTTAAAAGGGAGTACCTTTGTTTGCAGATATCTTAAATTATTTTTTAACATCCCATATACCATCTCATATAAACTCCCACTCTATTATATAACTTAAAACTGAATCTAGATTTTTCATTTGGGAAGACCCATACATATAAAATCTTTACAATGACCATGTAATAAGAAAATGTATTCCTACTAGTGAAATTAAGCCTGTTTTTTGAATTTTTTCACACACTACCTTATGGATTCCAATTTTTAACCTCAAATAACAATAAGTAACGTTTCATAATCTAGAATCTAATAGACAACTTTTTCTATAGATTCTCATTATTTCAATAAAAATGTAAAAATCATAATTTTTAAAAAATATTTCAAAAAGATAATAAATTCCCCCAAAACCCATCATATCTTGAGAAATTATTTATATTTGCTAAATAGACATTATTGAACCCATTATAATATATTTTGGTAACTATTTTATTCTACATATAGCAGAATATGTATTAAAATGTGTGGAATCTAATGCCAACAAAATTGATGATGCTAAATTTGTGGGTGATATTGTCAGGTCTAACATCTTTTATAGGTATGGAGTGAAAATATACATAATCTATAACTAAGGGGTTCAATTTTATAATATAATCATGGATTATTTGTTGAGTAAATATTTAATGCATCACAAGACATCAATACCTTACTATCAACAAAAAATGGTCTAGTTCATTTTTTGAATAAGGAGATCATGGGAATTTTGGAAAAGTATGTAAAACTTAACAAGAAATACTAGAGACAAAGGTGGTATGATGCCTTATGGTCTAACAAGACATCCCATAAGACACCCATAGGGAACCTACCAGTTTATTAGTGGGAAAAGTTATCATATCATTATAGAATGAAAACAAAAGTCCTATTGGGATATTATATAAATAAATATGAATGTGGATAAATCTATAAAATAGAAGATATAATAGTAGTAAGAGTTGGATGAAATTAAAAGAGAATCATTTGAGAATTAAAAAATCTATATGGAAATAGCATGAGTGGATCATGAAAAATTAATTCAATAAAAGGACTTCCATTATTGAAACCTAGTTGTTTATATAAATAATGTTTGAATATAGCATTAGGTAAGATTAATTTTAGATGGTAAGTCTCTTTTATAGTTACTCATGTATCCCTTTTTGTGTTGTGCAGGTTGTGAAAGAATGAAACTATAAACCATTCAATATTAATAGACATAGGCTGAAGAAGTACTATGAGAATCCACCCTAAGAAACAGTGAATGAGATCAAACTCCTCTATGATATATTTCAATGAACACCCACCATGTTATACTACTTCTTAACACTAGATTTAATACTGTGATTAAATTTAAAATATGATCAGGTGATAAATTAGTTTGAATGCATTGAATATACTATATCAATTAAGTATGTGAGAGGGAAGCATTATGGGTTCGAATTAAGTTTGTTTGAATTAATTGAGATCACTACATCAGTTAGTTTTTAATTTCTCAATACAGTTACCCATAGATGGTGCTATGTTTTGATGCACGCCTATTATGGGTCATGAAATGTTTTTATTATCTATTATAAATGAATTGTTAGTTAAAGCTTAGGGATATCTACTAGAAAAGAGTAAAAAATATTAATTTTATGTTTTTAATTAGATAAAATGGGTTTTTTCGGGTTTTTGATTTTTGAAAAAAAAACTAGGAATATAAATTAGAGTTTGACGTTAGTTTACAAGAATGGTTAACTGGTAACGATTAGGTTTCCTCTTGAAATGTTATTATAGTCCTACAATTTTAATTTTCTTATCCGCTTATTTATTTTTAATGGAAATTATCCTTGATATATTTATCAATAACCCTTAGTTAGAATTTGTGATAGAGAGTGCACTTAAAGTATTAAATATTTATTAGGACCCCTTCCCATGTCAGTGGAGATTTAGTAATCCACTCTCATAAAATAAATAAAATACCCAATATAATATTGGTGTTCTTAGTTAATTTAGAAGTGTCTCCGTACTACCACACATGTTCTAGCCATATCTTAACAATGACCACCTAAAACACACCATTCTTTCAGAAAAAACTGCATTAGGTGGAGGGGGATGAGAGATTTCCAAACTTGGTAGGAAGCAATGAAATAATTAAAAACTTAAAATACAAATTTTTTAAAGTGATAACAACAATTTAAACCTATAACCAATAAATCAGATTATAATTTGTATTCAATAACACATGATGAATTAATAATTACATTGGAAAAATTTCTATTCCCAAATAACATAGGAGATTACCCTTCTATTCGATGGGATAAATAGAATAAAGGCTAAGGATATATCATTTTGAAACTAATAAAATGTAATATAAATGAATGTAAAAACAAAAACTTTTCTAATATATATTTGATCCCAATCACTCTAAAACCCCCTTAATTATGGACATCTATTGCTTTTGAACATATACTGGTTATTTCTCATTTTTCAAAGTAAAACCCCATGAAATAATCAATATTTTGAATTTATAAAGTTACCTTATTTCTCATATATTCAAATATATATCTCAATTGGGTCCTCCAAATAAATTTGAAGATTTCTTTATAAGGTTTTGACCAAACTATTTTGAATGTCTAAATCCATATTGATGCCTCCTACTGGCCACATTTATATTGAAATGGCATCCCAATGATTTTTGTGAAGTTGGTATGAGTTAACCCAAATACTAAATGTTACCTTCAATTTCCCATCAACTAAATTCATTGAAAATTGGAAAAGTCTTAAACCAACCCTGAGTATCAACTTCAATGGATCGACTATAAGGTTCGTGTGACAAAAATATAGACAGGTGATCATGTAAAAAATCAAGTATGCATTGATCATATGGTAGTTTGGTTTATGGATGAAATTCATGGTTGATTGAAATGAATATATGGTCATATTATGACTTTTTATATTTTTCACACTTTAGATTGAGTTTATTCCTATGGTTGATCATTTTTGACACGGTCAATTGGTTTGGATGTTTTATCACTTTATGAAATTATAGAACTTTCAATTGTATCTAGTCAGATTGAGAAATCAATTAGTTTCCTTCTTAAAGTCAATGGATTGAGAACATGGTAGACAAGTTTCCACATGACTTACTCAATGTGTAGTTGTTTATTCTCTTCTTGAGGTAGGATGTATAATTTATAAAATTATATCCATATATAATTATCTTTAATATCTATAGAAATCATAAACTACTTTGATATCTTTATATCAAACTCTTCCACCTGAAAAATATATAAATACATTAATTACTTAGTGTATTATTTTTTCTAATTATTCCAAAGATCATATAATTTTTTTTAAACCATATTAAAATCCATTTTCTCACTAATTCCAAAATTAATCATATTATTCCAGTAAGTGATAATTTCCCACTAATTATTAAAATAATGGGACTAAATCATTGAAAATACACAATGAAATTTATGAAAGTACTGTCTCTTTCAATTCACCATCACATAAATCTTGGACTCCAAACAAATTAATTCAAAAAAGTTTACAGAAACAAAAATCAAATACCTAGAAAATGTGATTCCTTTTTTTTCAACACTGTAGTTATCAAATTACCATGCCTACATGATTTTCTTGATTCAATTTTCTTCTTTGAGTATAATTAATTAATTCCCCCTTATTTTATCTGCACATACACACTTATACCTACCATACCAAAATATTTCACTCAATAGTCAAGTATGATTTTCAAGAAATATTTTTCTCATTTGAAGTTCATACAATATTTAACATGGGATTAATAATTTTATTCATCTTCTCCTAATGAGAAAAGTATTTGTGCAAATAATTAGTGGATATTTATGGTTATTATATTTCTTAAGGTTTGTTTGGATTTGAATGTTAAGCTATTGAGGGTAAAAGGGGAGGCCTGGGTCCAAGTTAAAGCTCAAAGATTGATTTCTAGTTTCTTATTTGACTGAATTCTCCCTCAAATTCCTTTTCCAACGAATATACTTCATTTCTTTAAATTATCTATAGATAACCCAAACCTTTTAACAATTCAACATTATCGAAATTCCCTTTCTAAATTTCCTTTAGAAAGTTTCAATTGTTTTTACTTTCATCTGCTATTGAAGGATAATACTGACTATATATTTTCATCTTGAGGCTGTGATTTATTCATAGAACTATAATAGGATGTATTATAAATTACTCGTGATATTTTTTCAAAGCATCTCTTCCAGTGATTCAACACTTCTCTTCTTGTAGATTCTATTAGACAACACCTTCACAACAGATTATGTAACAAATTTTAAACCTAATCTCCTTCAGTTATCCTCGTATCCCTTGTTTAGATTCATGGGTAGTTTTTCCAATGAAATTTTAGCATCAATATATTCATTTCATACTTTTCTCCCCCCTTTTTCCATTTTTTCATCCTACATTAAAATAATTATTTCTATTTATAATCATATTTTTATGGGAATAAGAGGGACTTTTCACATCAAAACAGTGAAGGAATTTAATTCCAATCCTTGGATGATATTAGGAACATTTTTTCTTTGTTAACATCATGTTTTTTCAAAATATTATCACAAAAGTTATAAAAAATATTTTTTTAAATTCAAACAAATTATTCCAAGAAGATTTATTTTTTCTATTTCATTCTCTCCCTTCCCCAACACTCAAATTCAACATTGATCATGTAATATCTACTAGTTCAAGGTAGATAAGGATATTTTTCTTGTGATATGGCTTCTTAAAAAATTTCTTCATGGTTTCTAATGGATATAAGGTTTAATGTACAAGTATTCTTGAAATAGAGTTCTTTATACAAAAGGGATTTAAATTAGAATAATTCATTAATCAATTTAGAAGAATATCCTTGAATGATCCATGTTTTTGACTATATTACTCAATTTTTTTTGGTTATTAAATAATTTATTAGTTCTCTAAAGAAATTATAAATTGTAAATAAATATCCAAATCCATAAAATTATTTATGGATTACCTCATACTCTTATTTGGAAATTGATTCTTTATAATTTTGTAAAACATTATTCTCATCATAATTTTTAATCATTAAGTGCTCCCCTAGAGTAAAAAGTGCATGGAACATACCTAATTATTCAATATGAATAGGTTCTTAAAAGTGTAACAATGTGAGGAATGAGTTGTCAATTGAATGGTTCTTCATGGAGTCAAAAATGTTTAAATTTATTATTTGGTATCCAAATTATATTTTATGTGTTCCTTCTTGAACATTGATGATTGTATGGTATGTTTTAAATAATTTCCACCCCAAAATTTTGGGTCAATGTGATTAACTCATATATTCCTCCATTTTTAATACATTTAAGTATATCGGGGAGATCAGATTATGTACTTTCATAAAGGAAAAAACATAATGTTTTTATTACCTTTCATGCCATAGACCAATTAATAGAACCCCAGGTTTTTAAGCACACCTATTATAGAGAATTGAAAACTATTTTATTAACCATGATAAATATGGGATTAGTGGAAACCTAGGGCTTCCACATAAATAGGAGTGCACAAAAAAATAGTTTCTACTTATATATTAGATAAAAGGGTTATTTTGAATTTATGATTTGTGAAAACAAATCAAGAAATCCAAACTAGAATTTGAAAATAGTTAATAAGACGGGTGATGAATTCCATGTTGGGTTTCCCCTTCTAATTATATCATAGTATAAAAAGGTGATTTTACTTCTTGTCTTATTAATTTATAAATAAAAGACTCCTTGATATATTTATCAATCGCCCTTGATAAGAAGTTATGTTATAAACTACCCTTACAATATTACTTATTTTTTTATCCCCCCTTCCTATGTGAGTGGAGAGATAGAAAACCACTACCATTATAACAATGAAATAACTAATTAGATATTGTTTTTTCTTAGTAATTTAAATTTGACTCGATGCTACCGCACACATTCTAACAAATTCTTAACATTCGCTACATATCCAAGTCTTTTCTGTTGAAAACAAAATCAATAGGAGGAGTGAGATGATATATTTATAACCTTTTAAATAATTAATATACTAATTGAAAATATATAATAAAATTTTATTTAAAGTATTAAACAACCATTGAAAACCAAAATCAATCAATTTAAAAGCAGTTTTATTCAATAACACATGAGGAATAAAGCATTTCGATGTAAAACCTAAAGAGTTTAAAATGATATTAAAAGGAATTATTAGACCGAGAATAAGTGAATAAACCCATGTATGAGGATCACATATTGAAGATAATATAAAAAAAATATAAATAGAAATGAATAATACTATTGTAAATGTGTGTACCATACACTGAAGAATCCGTTTCATCATATTAAATCTCCATCACATGGGTTTGAGAGAGACCAATAAGTGTAAAATAAATGACATACAACCTCCATAGTTTATCTATAGTCTATAATAAATCATTCAATATTTATAATATATTATTCATTCATTCATTATTTTATTGAATCTCATATGAAAATAAGGAATAAGAAGATAACATAAGGTCTTAGGGAGTTTTGGACTAGAATCATTGAAGCACGCACCTTAAATACATGGAATGGTAGTGATATTTAAATCCATAAGAATTTATCTCAGGCTATTAAACATACTCATTCATTCATAATCCTTGAGTGAATATTTATTTTTCTAACAAAAGAATCATATGCATGAATTTAGAAACTCACACATGTTTTATCATATGAAAAAATTCTTTAAATGATAAATTATATGGGAGGAAAAATAAATGACCATAATATATCATGTTTTTGAAAGATTCATGTATATATATACCATGCATGAAAATCATAATTTTCATGAAATATTAAATTTCTTATATATATATCATACACATAAATAAGGCTTTAGGGAATATATATTTCAATATACCACTTTCATTAAAGCCTAAAAACTACTCTATTTTACATTATACTGTATCATATACAATAACTTGTGAGTCACAGTCCAGAAATACTTTGTGATATTTTCCAAACCACTTTTGGAATTCTATCATTAACTTCGCCTAGTAATTAATAATATGAAATAGTTTGTGAATAATCATCAAAAATGATTTTTAATTAACTCTAAAACACTTTTAGATTATCTCTCTAATTAAAATTCAATACCCATCTGGTCAACCACATAGTGTGAACCCATTAGGTTTTATAACATTGTGAACAAATTCAATTATACCGCTCCATATATGTATAAAATGGGTGGCATCTAGAAAACCATCAATGATACTCAATTTATAAATGGATCTAGAATGATTTGCATCAAACACATGTATCTACATAACTGTTTCCACCACGCTATATCTTATGAAAATATGTATTCTCATATTTTCTTATTTTCCAAGATATCAAGTGGAAATAAGACATGAAATATGGTAATCCCATATAGAAAACTCATCTGTTCTCGATTTTAAAAGTATAGACTAATTCGATCCATGGATACATCGCATGTTATTCAAACTAATGGATAAGAACATCACATGATACTTATCTAGATATATATACTATATCTAGGTTTATCCAGACACTCCTACATTCTATTTCAATCAAGGGTCCACATATCATACTCGTCATATAATTATAAAAATTCCAACTTGGTTAAGCTCCAACTAATAACCTGATCAACAACATACCAAACCACCCCCGTATTAGAAAAGTCAATATGTAGACTTTCATATGTAGGGTATCGAAGTACAAAGTTTCTCATGATTGGAATCTCTCTAATCCTGGGTGATGGGGATTGAAATATGGTCCATTCACCCCTAGTATACCAAATAAATATGTATAAATATTCATGTGGTTCATCGCACACACATAATGAATCTTATTCTTTATTTTGTTCCACATGAGAATATTCTTTATATTTATACATGATTCCAACTCATTATAACTTTAACATGTCATTATAAACTATAATACATAATGAAAAAACTTGGTTAGATATAAACTCCAAGTCATACTTTGCGATGTTTATTATCATTAATTTTAAAGAAATATATATATACATATATATATATATATATATTTATGGAACCAATATGAAATAATGATATAGTGGAGATTTAATTTTAATAAGATACATTTCATACTCTTAATACATTTTTATAATATTTAAAAACCCAACACTATCATCAATTTATCATACCATATATGAAAAATAGTAGATAATCATTATATTTATTGTAATTTTTGGGTTTTATTAAATCACTACATCATATGTAATTCATATAATATCTCTATGTGAACATATGATAAAACACTCCCATTAAATATTTAGTGAGAAAAATATCTAAATGAAGACTAAATAATAGTCATATTTAGATATCTTATTCCAAACATTTTAAATTCAAACTTCACAAAATAAAACGATACAATGTCACCTTTTGTTCTCTACTTATAAATCATTATAATTTCATAATTATCTCCCTTAGATACCTATTACAGTAAATTTTTTCCTTGAAATTTTGTGACTATAAACATTATTGTTTACCGGCCCTCTTAAAATATTTTAGGATAAAGTGAAAATCATTTTAATATGGTAAAAAAATATTGCTCTTACATTTCACATAACCACAAAACCTTGAAATATTTTACAATAATGTGATAACTATATTGTTATTAAAAATAGTGTAATGATATATATTTCACATTATAATCATTCCCTAAACTCTTTTGGGTTATTATCTGTAATTCACTAATTTTTTTAATGGTACAATCCATCAAGAAATAGTGTATTTCACTTATCATGAAAACTAAATGTAACCCTATAAATTTTTCTTTTCCATCATATATCCTTATCTATTTTAGGATATTTAATGAAAATCCAATCTAATTTTGGAAGAGTATAATCCTATAATAAAAAGTGATATTCACATTATAAATGGTAACTAAATGTAACAATTTACATTTTTATTTACCATCAAATATCTTAAACGTTTTAGTTTATTAAGTTTAAATTACTTTGAAATAAGACTTTTTTAATCCTTAATTTGTTAACATTTAACTTATTTAATTCCAAACATACTCACTCTAGCCTCTTAGACATTATATTATTTTCTATGTATCTTAATAATATAAATAAAACCTTATGTGTTAGGAAATAATATTTATTTATTTTCTAATGGAATATTTAATAAATAAATTATTTTTTCCATATCATATGTGGTATTATATGAATTTATTATATTTTTCCTTTGAGAAGAAATATCTTTTAAAATATACTAATAATTGGTGGTAGGGACACATTCCCTCGTATTTTAACAAACAATGGGGTGAAATCATTTTTCATGGATAAGTACTTTTATCCATATCTTTTTCACTGAACATGTTCTCAGACTCAATTAATCATAAAATATGTGCATGTAATTAATTATCTCATGTTGTTCATAAAAAATCATTGTTATTGGGAATCCTCTCTTATCACATAAGATAAATGAGATAAATATACATATATTTTATTTTGAATCATTTTATATTGATAACATCTTTATATTAAAATCCTTAATATAGTAAGTATTTAATTATTCTTAAGAAAAAGACAAGGTCAATCAACTATTCCATTGATTTCTAACTCCTATTTAATTACAGCACTTTGTAAAATCTTCATTTGGTATCGCATACCCTACAAAATTAAAGAATTAATTTCTATTACTTCAGTACATAACATGAATATTCCATAGAGTTTCAAAAACTCCTTAATGTATATCTTGGGTAATATAATCATATTGGATTATTAATATTAATTTATAAAAACATTAGGTTTAAATGAACATGATGTTCTTTGTGAATAAATGTTGTTAGAATTTTCAAAAAATTATTTTCCTTCTTCTAGTTTGAATTTTACCAACTTGTATGATCAATATATTACTTTAGAACCTAGAAATAATATTCCTAGTTTATATACACTCCCAACACTATGATAATATTGTGTAAACCTTATTCTAATTCAATCATATTAAAATAAAATTTCCAGTGATGAATATATGATAAATTCCCTAACTAAAAAAAGTTATTTTTAGTCTCCCCAAAAACAATGTTATAAAATTAAAAAAAATCATAAGTCATATATATTAAAAACACCTATAACATTTAATTTAAAAAATTAATGTTTACATACTCTTATTAAGATTTAAATGAGATGAAAATACCCATAATATGACAAGTTTGTACAATATTGAAGATTACAAGTTATCAATACAACAACTCATTTTCTATATTACTTTAAAATAAACCTCATGATTTAAACATAAAGTTTCAATTTATTTCATCTTATAAAATTAACTATATTTACAACACTTTGCAATCACAAATAATGGATATATATATATATATATATAATTGAATTATATAACCAATAATGTTTTTAAAAAACCTTTAGTATCACAAAGTCATAAAACTATTCAATCATATTGGGTATCATTTTACAAACCCAATAATATTTATTATATGAGACTAAGCTTTATTATATCATTTTCATACCCAATAAAATTGATCACATGATTTGAGACTAACATTCCTTTGGATAATTTTTTATGCATATTATACTTTAGATATAATTAGTTATCAACCATTTATAATCAATTGAATTGTTTATAAATTATTTATAAATTAAATATACAAAAAATACCATTTAATATGATTTAAAAACATTTAATAAATAATAACAAATATTTAAAATTATAAAAATAATTTTTAAAAACATTTTTATTTACCCATATATAGAATCTATATGTTCTGTAATGGTATATTCGTTATACCCATACTCACATAGTCTACATAAGGATTTATATTCCTATAATTTACATTGTAGACACAATTTAAGTGTACAATAGGGAGAAAATATAGTGTAACAACATTATTTGAACATGGTTTATGATTGAAGCCAGTGAGACAAGCTCGAAAATGAGATTTGGGGGCCCCCAAGGTTCTACACAAGGAATTTTATTATACCAAAGATTTAAATGAAGTGGTGCTAATAGTATGGTAGAGACCTAGGAAATAATCATGCATCATATTTATTTGTTCTTTTATGCGAAATGGGGTGATTATGAGGAAATTAAAATGATTTAATTAGAGAAAATATAATATATTCCATGATACCAATATCAGGGTTCTATTTTTTATTTTTCGAATGTTTTATGGGTTTGAGGGTATAAAGTGTGATTTTAATATTTTTCATTTATATTGATCCAACTATCTTAATTCATTGTGGGAATGATCTTGTTCTGTGTTTTTAATTATGTTTTAGTTTTTTGTGATCGTATATATGAATTTATTTGTGATGTGTTTCTGATTTAATTACTAAAGAGATTTTTCTAGTCCTGGTAACATATGTTTTGGATTAATGTATAATAATAAGGGGTACAATTTACCCATCATGAAATGTTAATTTTCATGATGCATTTAATGTCGCATGGAAAACTCAGGGCACCCAAAATGAACAAAATCCTGATGCGGTGGATGGGTTCCATAGATTTTTATTCTTGTGAAACCTCTTTTTATACTGGTGTATGTGATTCTATTATTGTGTATTGTGATGTTGTGATGAATTAAAATGTTGGGAAAGTAATTATATTCACCTTAAGTAAACAATATATGGAAATTTTGAAATTATTATACTATTTTCTTTCGTATTCCAATGACATTTAATGATATGTTAATGTCCTGGAGGATCTTTAAACTTTTAATGTAAATAATTTTGATCTCATTCTTTATGAATCATATTTTCTGTTGGTTTTTAATCTATAAAATATGAATTTACAAACAATTTTTTTTTGAAACTTCAAGAAGAGTAGTAATTCACACCCAATGCATAATATATTTAAAATGGAATAAGTGGTGTATTATTTAAATTGAGATAGGATGTATTTACCATTTTTAATGGTAACTAAATTCATTTTTTATGAATGTATGAAATCTTATAAGACATAATTTTTGTTCCATGATTCATGTGATAAGTAATGAATGTTCAGAATTTAATCTATTAAATAATTTTTTATGATTTAATTAATTATAAATCATGACATTGGATAATTGAAATATTATGTGATAAATTAAAATCAAGAGAAGACATTAATAAACAATGTGAGGTGATATAGGCATTCGATAATTATACAAACACTAAACTTGAAACATGTTAGAAGCATTATCCATTAGTAGTAATTATAATTTCATGTACCAATTGTTAATTCCATGATTCCCATAACTTGTTTTCTATTAAATTTAAACTCCATTATTGTTATTAAAATTCATAACTATTTGAACTAATAATAAGATCAAAAATCATGTTTAATGTGTGTCTGTTGTGTGTAATTTCTAGTTTGAGGTCTTATAAAACAGGTTTCCCATAATATATTCCTTATTTATAAACTGAAAAGAAAATGTTTTAATCTATGAAAATTTTATATTTGTGTTATTTTTCATTCCATGATATATTATACATATGTGTAAGGAATTTATTTCTATACTAGAATATTACAACTTATATATGAAATTCTTGGGAGTTGATAAGCATTCCTAGTGATAAACTATTAATATTCAGGAATACTTTTGTGGGTGATATAGTATACCATTTAAATTCTTATCTAACAATTTAGGATTATAAAATGTTTTTTTTGTTATAAAAAATTTCATAAATACTGTTCTAGGTGTAGTAGTTTAAAATATCAATATGAAAGCTTAAGAATATTCTATTTATTTTAATAATTATCATGTGGAATAAAGAATAAATATGAACTTCATTTCAAAGAGATATCATCTAAATACAACTAATGATTTCATAAGTTAATATATATGAATTATGGAATCCATGTTACATACATTGATAATGTTTTACTAAAATTTAATTTAAAAGCATGTCATACCTTATGTACCCTATAAGTATGTTTTTTTTGATAGTATAATGATCAATTAATATTGAATTTGAGCCTAAATAACATAAGTAATGAGAATGTATTATGTGAATATCTTTATTGAAATCAAGCCTAAGTGATGTTGTTGAGAGGAATGATATGATTTCATATATGAAATTAAAATAAATGAATTAATAATGGGATAAGATATGCTATATGATGAACTATTACCTTTAAATTGTTGATATGTTTTACTAAGAATATATTTCTAAACTATAATTTGGAATGAAAACCCCTATAGAGCAAGATATATTTCCTTAGTAAAGTATAATATTTTTTGTTCTATTCGTTTTGATAAAAATTAATGTGATGTGACTATTTTATATTATATTTCCTAATGTTTTGATTACATGTTGTGGCTTTCAAATAATATATAAAACCACTGCCTTTTTAAAAAAGGATGGGTGTTAATCATTCAAAGTTGGTAATAAAAAATGATGTCTAAAATATATAATTGGGTGATGATATCTTGTCCGAAAAACATGAAACATGAGAAAGAGATGATAAAAGGGTGATTGTTTGATAAAAATTATTGTTTTGGTTTATTATGGTTGTCCATATGGATTTTTTTTATTTATGTGGCTTGATTGGAGAAACCTTTTTGATCTATGTAAAATCATTGAGTTGTTGACCTTCAGAATGCCTTGTGTCTTGATAGTTTTTTACTGCTATTTGAGAGGTATCTTCTGGGAAGTAAGGTTTTATTGTGATGATATATTTTGGATCGTAATGAGATCTATATGAGTTATCACATTGGATACTTTTTTAAAACATTCCCTTTCCCATTTCTCATTGAGTTTTCTTTTGATTATCAAGGATTATAATTTTTTTATAGGTATCTAATATGAGGGAATATATTTACAACCCAAACCCTTTTAATATTTTATAGTGATTAGTGGTGTTGAGAGGGATTTTATAGTTGTTATAGAGGATGGGGGAGAGTTTTGGAAATTAATAAGGCCACTATCCTGTGGTGGTGGGTGTGGTGATGGTTGTTTTAATGCTTTCAAATAGTTTTGAGAATAGGGTAGGACGTTTTTCCTTGGGTGTTTTATGGTTGGACATGGAGAGTGCTATCTCGTACTAGGGTGCACCATGATGAGAAAAATAGCTTGTTAGTCAATTTGGAAGAAAATTTTTCCTTGTATATTCCCCCTATAATAATTGGTGAGGAGAGTCATGCTAGAGTGGAGGATGTGGTGCTATAGTAAGTCCTAATTGTGGAAATAGGGATGAAGGAAATTCCCAAGTCCCACTGATTTTTTGTGAATTATGTATATGGATAATCCCAATTGGAAAATGGTAGTGTGGTAATGTCTTAGGGATCCCATTTTAGTATGTGTAGTGGCTCTTGATAAGTTATGCTTGAAGGAGGTGGAAATAATTACCTAGAGATTGCCATGATGAAGAGATGAGTATGGTTAGGTTAAAACAACTTGGGTATTGACACCGCATCATAGTGGAGGTCGAAATTATTTGACATGGTTTTTGAAACACCCATGAAATAGGGGTTCAAAGGCTTGAATCCAAGATATGTTATTTAAAAAGCCATACCATGATCATTTTTTAATTCCCCATTCCATGGTGAAGGATTTTAAAGACATCTATATGAAATAAGGTATCCCATATTTCATGGTTCATTTTTTCATCTTCCATTGAGCCCAAGTAGACCCCTTGATTTACCATCACCCATGAGACCCAACTCTTGGGAGTTTAAGCACTTTATTTCATCTCAATTGAAGTCTCATGAATCAAATATCCCTCCCTTATCCTATAATATACATTATTATTATTATTATTCTATATAAGAGTTTATTTGTGTTTATTTGTGTGTTTTTTTTTGGTTTAGAAATTAGGAAATTTGGTATAGATAATCAATGTACTTAGCATGAGATTACCCTAAATGGGGTGGGGGTGAATTAGGGTATTCATTATCAATTGAAACTCTAAATCCTTTAAATTCTCACTTTATATTGATTAATCTTGTAAAATAAAACTTGAGGGTCAATTTATTATTATATTTAACTGAATATGGTTATAGATTATTGATCTATTTTGTTGTACACATATATAGTAAATATGGATTTAGTTATTTACTTGATTTACCCTCATTTGGATACTCCAAGGATCTTTCTATGACTATGTTCCATTCACCAAAATCACTATAATCTCAATGCTCTTAAAAATATTGGGATAGGTCTCTAATATACCTAGGATCACCACCATATATATATTAGGGATAGATTATTGCTTCCAAAGGTTTAGTCCCTCAAACGTTCTTTTATTGGATCACTTCCATAGGAAAAATCGCTTTCATAGTTTATGGATGTGTCTGTCCCTTCTCTAGAAACACTACCTTGGAATGTATCCTAAAATATAATCAGATTATCTATTAAATATTTATTGGTATACTTCTTCACATTTTTTAAAATAATTCAATGCATTACCTTCTAATTTACTTTCTAGAACCAGTCTAGAAGAACTCTTCTTTTTATAGTAGAAATAACCCTAAAAACAATACATGGAAATGTATTTATTGGTTTCAAAATATTTAAGCTTCTATCCCCTCACTAGAATATAAAATTCTTCTTCTCTTTAGGTAATTCATATATTCTAAAAAGAATATATTTCTCTATATTTATTCTCCATTTTCAGGATATATATAACGAGAGTATATAATCCTTCCTATTTTTTTTGCAATTGACCTCTTATTATAAATACAAGGAGACTTTTCAACCGACCTGACACCTAGAAAGATCAATTGTGGGATATTAATACTTCCCACAACTCATCCATAATTAATTAATAATTTCTATGAATAACTATAGGGAAATAAATGCTTGTGAACACTATATATGATCAGAATAACTATAATGAAAAAACTCATCTTTTTCAATTTTTTTGCATAAATATATTCCCTAGGTTGTAAGCACTATTGTATTATTCTTGACTAGAGTGTGGGAAAACACACTATTTCATGAACATTAGTAGTTTACTATATCCATATTTTCAAGTAGTAAATCCTCCATTAAACCACACATGATCTTCAGAAAGATCTATTATAACCACCTAACTCACCAAAATGACAATGTAATTGGTATGTAACTAAGTCAGGGGATATTATAGAATTGAAGATTTTGAATTCTTTAGTTTTTAAAAATTCCAAACCTCCACAGTTCAATGTGTATGTATAGTGTGGAAAAATTCAATTTTAAATGGAACAAAGTTTATCCTTCTCTATTACGGTGAGGACACCTAAAATATTTTTGTGGAACTGAAATTACTATAATAAAACTTATAAACCATGGTTAACATTTTCATGGTGTATCCAGAGAACTCTTCATCCCACATGAGAAGTTCCTCTGGGTTTCCCATAGAATATAAGCCTCTTAACTTACTTGAATATCTAATTACAAGTAATTTGTTCCCTCTCACAACCTCTTACACAGCACCTCCCAATGTCCTGAACCAATTCTTCATTAATTTACCCCCATGTTGTAGAACACTACTTCCATTAATAAAAGCCTATCTTCATGTATGGTTTCCTGCTCCCTAGTTCCATCTTGGATGGATGGTCATTTTAGTACTCTAATGTGGTTGAGATTTCCCCCACATGTGTTGGGTCATGTTGGAATAGATAGGAAATCACAGTTGGCATTATTTTTTCATTATCAATCTTTTTATATGGTGAAACCATCAACCATGTGGTGTAGCTGGATGCACTACGGTATAACTGCATAAACTGCCTTCATAACAAAGCCACTATGGCCAATACTATAGTGTGGTCTTACCTTTTTTTTCCATCTTTCACTCTTTTGAAATAGAATCCTTGAAATTCACTTAAGTAATTCCTCCATATATCTTACACTTGACCAAATATCTCTTTTTTGAATCTTAAAATAATAATATCTATGAATCTTGATGGTAACAACATAAATTTTCCCTCATCTTTGTAAGAAACCAATCTCCCATGTAATACATAAACACTTTTTTCTTCAATATGTGTTGTCAACAATGAAAATTTCACCAAATCAAACTTGATTTATTGAGATACCAACACACCTCTTGGTGACCATCCTTATTTGTAAATAAACCTTGACCTAACTTATTATCAAAAAACCCAACTTCAATCCTTTATTATTATTAACAATATCCCAATTTAGATTTTATATACAATAAACAAAATAAATTTTATACACCTTATTCAATGAACCCTTGGAAGTATCTTATATCCCATAATGATATCTTCCCTATATCAAGACATATTCTTAGCACCCATATTGTCAATGAATTATAAAGGTACTTTTGAAAGAAAATGTTCTTTCCAAACATCCTTCTACAAATGTAGTGATTCACTTTTTCCCATATCTTGATTATTAGATGGATTATCATCTCCACATCATCTCCCTATTAACGTGGGAAAATAATAACAAAATATAAACTCTCTCTTATGGATATCAGATCTACCTGAGGATATTTTCTCCCCATATTTCAAAAAATCTTCATTTGTTAGAATAAAAAAACATGTTCATTAGTAAAATCCTTGGACACCACATGTTACAAAAAATAGTCTCCTTTAATGCCATATTTTCATAATATATTCATTGAGGGAATTTACCAATTTTAACTTGAGATGTAAATAATTACTTTAATTTTACTAAGACAAAACGTAGTAAAGGGAACCTTAGTTTCTTATTGACAATAACAAGTATATCCATGTCACTTGTGAATAACAATAAACACACTTAATATATTTGGATTTTAAAAACAGAAAGGAAAACCTATGATCTTTATTAATTCACACGAAACCATTAGTATATAAAATTACAGTACTTGGTTATGATGAACATAACACATAATAGAGTAATTATTACCTCTTAATAAGCATTTGAAACCATTTTTTGTAAGTGTGATTCAATTTGAACAAATGATATCATTTGAACTTCTAGTCTTTCAGATATTCACTGGGTTTAAATTTTTTTCATAAGGATTAAGAGATTTTGTTTTTCATAAACCCTCAAAGGGAATTTTATCTTGACACAATTTTTACAAGACTTATTAGTGTAGAAAATGGGCCCAAATATTCTGGTCTTCCATATTTTCACTAAGCTCTAACCATTTGTTCTTTTCTAAAAAAATATGCTATTTTCAAAAATAATCACCCTATATTTCATAAATCCCCCCTTAACTATGAAAATTTTCATAAATTATAAAAAATAATAAAGTTTATGGGAAGAGGGGTACCTAAAAGTTCCAAAAGATGAGGAATAGGGATGATTAAGATGAACCAACCCATCACCATCCTCCATTCCTTTTCATTTTTTTATATTTTGAGAAGTAAATTAAATAATGTCTTTATGTTATTCATTATCAATTATAGTTAGAAAAATAAACCTAAAAAAAGCATATCCTTTGTATGATAACTCCTCTACTCTTATTTTCATGGATTTGAATATTTCTATCCTTCCCTAACTTAGGATTTTACACAATGTTAGAATCGACCAGAGTTGAACAAGTATCTCTTGGGTTACATCACTATTAGATATAGCCTTTGGATTTATTTTCCATTGCATCATCATATTTTTCCTCTTACTGGTTTGTTTTAGACCACTTTGAAAAAACTCTTACTTTAAGGACCAAATTTACATTTTGAATATATCATATTTTGTGGAGTCAACATCAAATTATCTTCCACCTTCTTTACAATCAGAACAACAGTTTGTGTTTTTATTTTTAATTTTTCCTCTTTTCATCATTGAGAGTTTCTATGAATTCATGAATTTTGGTGCTTGATAAATTTTTTTTGAGGTTCATTTTCATTCTCCAAAACATTAAACATTTTTTCTAGATTGGTAGTTATTCTTATAGGATAAGCATTTTCTTTTTATGTCATAGGAGTGGAGTGTATCCATGTGATTTATTTAACCTTAAATGAATTTATTAATTATAAAACCATGCTATATGACTAATGTTATAACAAATAAAACATTTACTATAAGAATCATACAAAATTTGTTTTGTCCTTTTTTGATATATTGACATTATTGGAGTTCCTATATCATCTTTATGTTTGTGGGATTCGAAACATCTACTCATGATGTGACCAAATCTCCCACAATAAATGTGCATTGGTGATGTCATATTTTTTTGGAACCAAAATTATATATTTTTCATGGAACAACTATTTACTTCCAAATTTCAGATCTAGATTAATTTCCATTTTTTCACAAGTTATGATTGCCTCTGGTGGGATATTCATCTTCCCTCTATAGGTGTCCATCCGGTCCTCAAGATCTCTTATCTTCTCATACTTTTCTTCCAGTTTTCAGCCAACTTCTTTAACTCTGATTCTACATCTTTGGAAGACCAATATCTCTCATTAAATTGTTCTATCGTATAAATATCTATTTACTCTAATTAATTTTACACGGTCATTTGATTTATGATCCATTGGAAAATATCTTCATGCATACAAATTTGTTCTTTCATTTTATTCATATTTTTGGCATGTTAAAATTCATGTCAACTTATTCATTCATTAACTTATTGTTTTCGAAGGAGGATTATGAAATCATTGATATATATACACATTGAATTATTCTATATTTATCTTCTTTTTCATTTCATAATCATTCATTGAAATAAAAATGATATATTATTTCCTCTTCATCACCAGAATCATCTCTTTTTTATCTCTATTAATGAGTTTAAAAATACACATATTTTCTCCACCCAAAGGTTTGAGTTAGTGATAAAATCATGTTCCAATTTTACTTTGTCTATGTAATATAACTTATTGAATAAGTTATTTTTTTCTTCTTTTTTTTCATAAGGTTATTTATATTTTTATTTTATTCATTTACAAAAAAAAATATTCTAATTATATATACATGTTTTTGGAGAACATTACATGATAAATTTTTCTTATAATACATCCTATATATCCTCAATTAATGATTCTTTTATTTAAGCATAAATATCAATTTTTTATTTTATATGTCTCAAATAATAATCTACGCTGGATTAATAGAATAATTACATCTTCTACAACTTATTTAGGAACATAAATAAAATATTCCATCAACTATATGAAATAATTTCTCTATGCTTTGAAAATTTTTCCATCTAATAAAGGAGCCTTCATTTTGAATGAAATATTCAACACAACTTCATATCAGGTTAGAGAAATGAAAAATCGATAAATTAACCTATCCTATGATACCACTTCTTGGGAATGAAATATGTACTTTTAATGAGATTACCATGGGGGGGGGGTGAACCAGGGTATGAACTGTCACATAAAAGTGTTACTCCTTTAAATTATCTATTTACCATTATAGATCTTGAAATATCAACCATGAGGGTCATATTTTTATCCAATTTAACTAGATATTCTTAGGGTTTATTGATATATTTTAGTGTGTATGAATAAAGTAAATATGGACATGAGTATTTACATGGTTATAAATTAATGGAATACTACAAATAGCATTCTAGGATGATATTACTTACACCAAAATCACTATGAGATCACTAAAATTTGATGTTTTTTACTAGGTCACTCCTATGACCTAGCTCACATACTTATAAGGATTAAATAAAACTCACTACTTTCCAAGGATCACTCCCTTGACAAGTACTTCATCAACTCATTCCCAATGGAAAGGATTACCTTCAAGGTTTATTGACATGTAGGTCCCTTCTCTAGGAACACTATCTTGGAATAAGCCCATAACTATAAATTTATGATTTTGTGATGTCTCACTGGGCTACTACGTCACCTTTGTGAAAACACCTTAATGCAGAACATTATTCTTTAATATCTAGAACTAGTATAAAATAACACTTCTCCTTTCTGTAGACACAATAATAATAAAACTCACTTGTAAAATTATTCAATGGTTTAAAAATATCTAATATTACAACACATCAATAGATCATAACTTTTTTATTCTATTTAAGGAATATAGATATTCAGAAAGGCATATTTTTTTCTATATATATTATTTTCTTAGGATATACAAGATAAGCAGAGAGAATCCTTACTATTATCTTCCAATTTATCTCGCCTTCTTGATATAGTAATAATGTTATCCCTTCAAGTACACAACTATAAATATCAAATAAAATATTTTAATTCTTCCCATAATTCCTCCATAATTCCTCTACAATTTCTCCAAATAAATTTTGAGAAATAAATTCTCATGGATACCGAAAAAGTTTTGGTTGCGGTGTGGTCTTCAAAAATGGTGTAGAACATCCGATTTTTCATATTCTCTAGTGTAACTACATTTTCTATAGAGCTACATACTTTTAGTTATTCTTCACAGTTGTGTGGATGCACACACACACAAAAACACACTACAACATGATCATTTTTAGTTTATTAGATCTGTATTTATTAGGATTTAACTCCTCCATTAACATGCTCATGATCTCCAGTACGATCTCATGTAACCACTGGAATCACTTTTCAAACTACAGCATGTGAATATCACTATGGTGTAGGCTCATGTATGATTAGAGATTCTAAATTATTTACTTTTTCAAATTTAAAAACTCCATAAAACATGGTCTAACTGTGATGTGGAAATATTCCATTCTAAAGGGAATATGGAATATCCATCTCTATTATGGCATGAACACCTCAAATATTATTGTGGAACTAAAATTCCTCTTTCTTCACATTAACGACATGGTAAACTTGACTATGACGTATCCTAAGAATATACACCTCACATTATAATTTCCTCAGGATTTTCCATGGCATATATGCCTCTTTAATTACTTGAATATTTATTTGAGAGTAATAAAGTTCACTCCCAGCCTCTTCAATGCCATTAATTTAAAATGTAGACCACTACCTTTATGATACTACTTTTTTTACAATGAATTAATTCCACACATGCATGACTACCCATGTTTGAGCTTTCGTTCTCCTTGGTGTCTCCAAGACTAACTGGACTTTCTAGTTCGCCTGCATATTCCAGCATGCTTCCACAAGTGTAAGGTTGAGCTATCTTGGATAATCATCCATGTATATCCTTCTTTTATTTCTAAAAATTTCATTATAGTGTAAATATCAACACCGTAGTGTATCTAGATTAAAAAAAATTATGCTACATGAACTCACTTTAAAAAAAACCCACTACAGCCACCAAGGTGAAATGGTCTTTCCTATTTTGGCTATATTTCACTACTGTGCAACACACTCAATGAAATTCAATTCTCGCATGCGACCAGACATATTCCACCTAACCAAACATCAATTTTATGAAAATTAAAATAATAATATATTTAAATATTTATGTTTAAAACATTACTTGTCGATTAATTTTTTTATGAACCAATATCCCAAGAAAAACTTCATCATCAACATCTGTTGCCAATAATTTTCTAGTCAAGAAATCCAAATTTCTTCATTGATATTCCAACACACCTATTAGAGACCATCGTTATTATCAATAAGATGAACCTTATTTTTAATAAATCGAAATTTAATCCTTCAGGATTTTTAACATAAGTATTGGTGGTATATTTTTTTTTTCTTAGGATCTGATGGTATTTCATTAAATGGTGGCCAATTCTTGATTGTCCATTATTTCCCAGAGAGTGTATAACATCTAATTGAGGTAATTTATTATTATTATCTCTATTTAGGTGTATCTATGGGAATTAAATTATTTTGGTTCCTTTGGGTGGATAGTATGGGTTAGTGAAAGAAGAAAATCAATTGGATTTAACTAATATTGAATGGGATGGGGAGTGTTTACTTGTTTTTTGATATTTCTTATGAGTTTATACTTGCTCAACATTATTTCTAAAAATTTTGATTATTGGGAACCTCATTTGTGTTGTAGATGTTTATTTGTCAGACCATTTTGTGGATTCTTTATGGAACTATCCATTCATAAAAGGTTAACTAATTCTATATTGCTAATGAAATAGTTTCTTATGTAAATATTGATTTGTTTAATAACATCCACATAAGAGATGCGGTAATGTGATGATATATCTTTATTAAATTTTATGTTATGGTATATGTGAAAGTTAAAATGTATTTATATGTGTTTATTTGTTTGATATGAATCTTCTTTGGTCATATAATTCTTTTTGGGGAATTTATGGTGATAGATGAGACTAGTTCAAGTATGGGGTATATTGTGGGATGATTTTTAGTTCTTAGTTAATGGTTGTGGATTCATGTTCATTGATACATTGTGATTATTCAAGAGTATTTTACGGTGATACAGATAGGCTATTATATTATAGTGATGACCTATTATGTGGTGATGTGTTGGTTTGTAGTGATGGCCTCGTATGAGGTGTATGGGATATTGTGTGGTGTAATTGCGGTAGTTTCTTGATATATATGGAATAAAAATTAATTATATATGAATGGGATAGTTTAAAATATGAAATAAAGTGGACAAATAAGTGCAATTTGGTATATAACTACTAAATCTAGAAATCAGTTAGCTTGTAAATTAAAGATGAATTATAGATTTATGTCGTTTTTTGTGTGGCATGTTATTTTTAGTGGTGGAAAAAGTTGGTGGAAGATTTCTTGATGTGTTTTGGTGGTGTTTTTGGATATGATTCCTTAGACTGGGTAATGTTTTCTATCTATCTATCCAATATTTTAATGTTATTTTCCTATACACCCCACCCAAGTTGGATATCCTTACCAACACTCAAATGTTTTGGGTTCAAGGTTTTTTTTAAAAAAGATCTATTTTGGTGGTGAAATAGATGGATGGTTACCCCCTCTACTTTACACTTACATTAATAGTGTAACAAGATGACAATAAAGAGTTGGTAGCAAGTACCGACTGAATATGTATTAGTTTCTCACAATTCATGGTGGTAATAGTGGGTGTTAGAGATGTATAGTGATGTTGAGGATGTGATATCTGGTGTGGGTCATTTATAGAAGGATTAGAGAGTTATATTTACATCCTTCATGTTCATGATACCCTATAGATCTATATTATTGTTGTTATAGATGATTATATGATAGTGGAGTATAGTGTGAGGATGATGACTGATGCTAGCATGAGATGATAGAATTTTTGAGGGAGGGGTTGTTAAAGTTGGGTCCTGACACAAATTATATATGTATAGATATATGTAGATAAGAATACATATAAGGGATGAGAGCACAAGATATTTAACATTGGGGTGTGAGAGAAGAAAATAGTCGGGGAAGGGTTTTGGGGAACCTTTTCTTACATTATTTCATTATTATGTTACTATGATTAGATTTTTTTGTAGGTGAGAGTATAATGGTGAGGTTTGGATGTCTAGTTGACATGTTTATGTGCTTTTTTGATATAGTTCTTATTCAATGGTTCATGAATATTCTATTTTTACATTTTCCAGAGAGACCTTACGTATGATCAAATAAAGTATACATGTTATGCACAACATAAATATTAATAAACTATTTTTAGGTTTATAGGAGGATATCAGGGATTGATATGAACATTTATTGCTTTGTAATTAGTGCTATAGTTTGATTTCTATCGTATTTTTTTTATTTTCATATTTTCTTTTTGGTAATTTTTTTATTTGTTCAAATGAATTCACACATTTTCAAATATTGGATTCCTTTATATTATGTGATAGATTTTATTGTTAGTTTTTTATTATATATTTGGATCCAATTTAGCTATTGTTGAGGGTAATTCCTCCCATATGTGTGACTTGTATATACCCTTAGTTTTATCCACAATCCTAGAGCTTACTTGAGGCGGGACCCAGGGGTCATTATTTCTATCCCTTCATTGTTATCCTAGAAGGCGTACTATTGGAGGGAGGTGGTCATGACACATAGAGAGTTAACATTAGTTTACACATGAATTTCTTGTTTCACTATTCTAATAAATCATCTGGTGACTCATATATATTTCCTTCCCAAAATCACTATGAAATAAAAATATATATAAATCTATTTTCTCTAGATGGAATTTTTCAGAAAAAACTAATCATAACACTACTTGGATGGTAGTGTGCTTAATTATAGGTGAAAATATTGCATAGAAACGAATTCATTATTACTATTGAATACCTTCGATAACTAGCTTATACATGTACCTTCTTCTACCCTCATTTTCTCCTTTAAAATGGAAGACCCATTTATTCTCAACTAATTTATTACATTTTGGTAGTTTAGTTAGTTCCCTAGTTTAATTTTTATATAATGAATAAAAGTATTCTTTCATATATTACTCCCATTTATTAGAATCAATAACACTTTTTTACTTATTGCGAACCAATCATATCCCCTCCATATATTAGATATAAGAAAATAATATCAATTTCAAACCCTTAAACCCATCATATGATCGAGGTAGATCATTACAATCAATTTTGTGACTTTACTTTTTTACATTCTAAAATCTATAAAACCTAAACATATAGAACTATGATATGAGATTGAAAAATTATAGATAATTATGTAATATCTTTCCCTAGATTAACTTCTAGAATATCAATACTCCTTGAACTTTCTAAAACACACATCCTTAAGAAATAAAAGTTTATATCATCTTGAAAATAGTTCATTGATTCATTGTCCTCAACTCCCTTTTCATCCAAATATCAATATTTCTATAAGACCTTCTCATTTAATATAACATTACAACATCTTATTATCTTATGATTTAATCACCCCAAAGTTGGAATCCAAATTATTAATCACCACATCCCCAAAAAAACATGTGTGCGATTTATCGTTGAGCTTGCCTTAATACTTGGCATTGAAATATATATTGTCTATACTTAGAAAAAGAATGAGTTGGATAACTTATATTGGTTTTTCTGACCATAACCACAATTGAATATTTTTAGGATAAATTTTTCAGAACAAAAATTTCTGACTGTTATAACATCAAATCAATTAACCCACAATGATTAGTGTCTGGAACTAGAAAGTTTAGGTACCCCAACAAATATATTGATTCACACCTTCATTTGGTTCCAGTGTACTACAATTCTACAATAAGTGCATCCATATGAAGAAAAATAAAAAGAAAAAACAAACCAAAATAAATAATTAGAAATAATAAAACATCAAAAGTGATAGTTTAGATGTTAGTCCTACTCCATGAGGTAACACATTACATATTTTCATTTAGGTGAGAAACTATGTAATATGGGAACCCCAATAATCAGCAACCCTATCCATCCTATGTTATAAGGGACACTTCCAAAACACTCCTTCTAAATACCCTACTGAAATAACCATATCAAAAATTCTAATATCTATTTCTAATTTTTAGTGTTCTGTTAGGAAGTCACCCCATTGGGATGTACACAATCACATTCCCCTTATTACCAATTATCTTTAACCACATCCTCAATCAGAATATAAAAATATTACATTCCTATTTTATAATTAATGAATATTTATAAAAATATCAACTGGTATCTTTTGATTCCAACACCTTTTTATATCAATAGAGAGAAATCGATAAAAATCTGATATTCACGGTCATTATTCTACTCCTTGAAAGGTAAATTCCACCCCAACTCGTCCTCCCAATGAATTATATTATATTTTGATAATTTAATAACTTTTATCTTACATGTTAAAGTGGTATCTCTTATATAATTATTTTTCAACCCATCACTTCCCCTCACTCAAACATTATCACTTCTAACACACATATCATCCAAGTCTCGGAAGACACATCTAAAACATTCAACAAAATTATATATCACTGTATTATTTAAAATTTGGTCACACCCCAAGTGTATGAATTCATACAATCCTACTTCTATATATTTGTGTACCGTATCTATCCATGAACTACTTTCATTTAACTTTCATCCACCAGACTACATCTTCTAGGAATAATTACCTTAACTACACACCTTGGTTTAAATCTATAAGATTGTTAGTGAGAGTGAGTATTTCTATATCTTATTTTACCATGTTTATTTTTTAGAGACATAACTTTTAAAATTCCCAAAAATTATCAAAAAATATTTCTTACAGTGAAACCTAACAATATACCACTTTAGAATCCTTTCTGAACATTAAACACAATAATATACCCCTAGAAGACCATTATTGTAATGACCTGATCCATTATGAATAAAATTACCTTTATTTTAATGTCTAATTGAAAACACATGCTCTCTTTATTATTATTAATATTATTATTATTATTGGGTTTAAATAACCATTAAGTATCTTTTAGTTGATAAAGTAGTCATTGAATAGTGGTCACATGAGTATTATAAATATATGGTTTTAACAAATCCTTTTGACAGAGACAAAGGAAGTGATGGCCTCGACTAGTAGGAATGTTTCCTTTGAAGCCCCTTTATTAGCTCATTTAAGAGATATATAATTTCTTGGATTTTCCCAAGACCAACCCCAACACTAGATCCAACAACTTACGCTTTAGTGAAAACATTTATGGGTGATGTTCAAGCTCATCGAGATCACAACCCAAACCGTGTTCATCGAACGACCCTAGGAATGCCCCACTATCGTACACCAAACTCTTGGGGAATATGATGGTGTAATAAAGGGATATGTTACAAGACCCTGCATTAATATTATGTTCAGTATTTTTTTGTAGAATAATGAATATGAATTCATTTTCATATTGTTACTTTTAAATTATTTTTAAATCACAAATAATATTTTTAGTTAATATCTAATCTCAATTAAGAGATCTATTTTGATTAATTAATTGATTTTTGAATTAAAATTTATTTTAAAAAAATATTATCACTCAATTAATTTTTATTAAATATAAATGATCGTATATTTTTTATGAAGTCAATTGTAATTTTTATTAAGGTATGAAAACAGTTTCTGTCAAAACCCTTCATTTTTCAATAAATGGCAATTTTTATTTTAAAAGTTAAAATTAACATATTTAGAATATTATTTTGATAAAATAAATATTATTTTTTGAATCAGGTGTTGAATTTATCCTATGGTGAATTTTTCACTATTTTCTTAGATAGTTGAATTTTTTGGTAAAAATTAAATAACTTATAAATAAAATATGTGATCTGTGACATCATAATTACCCAATAGTGAAGTAATAAAATACTATAAATGGTATATTCAGAAAATATATTTTTTAATTTTAAAATAATGTTATTTTAGATTTTTTTTGATTAGTTTTCTAATGCCATTGTGGACCCTCCAATACTAATAAAAAAATTTAACATTTTAAAAATGATTTCCTTGAGAGTGTGACTAACCTTCACATTATCAAGACAATTAGTTTATTATTTTAGGCCTTTTTCCTTATAAAATATTTTATAACACTCCTATTTAGGAAAATAAATTGGAAAATACCATGGTATGGTTTGTGGTTTCGAATATTTTAGTGGGTGGTGTCCAAAACCAAAATAATAAAGAATTCCCAATCCTTTCATATATAAACCCTCCCATTATCCATTTCCTCTTCACTAAAATATCTTTAAAGAAATCCTAACTCTTCTATACACTATCTAGAGTCCACTTAAGCATCCCAAACTACAAGTAATCCTCTCTAAAGCCTCTCCCAAGCCTTTGGAATCACACATCCAAGTACGGGATCCTCACATTCCTTTTTTTCTCATTTTTATCCATGTTTCTTTATGTTGTTATACCATTTTATTTTCAATTAAAATTTTTGGGGGAATTATTTGGGACTTCCCCATATTACCTCCTTATTTTTTTAATGATGATATACCCCATTCTCTCTCATCAATTCCTTCCATGTACACCCATTAACAAGCCAAAATTAACTAAGGGATTTCTCTCTTCTTATTTCCATTCATGAATTTATTCTATATTATGAATCTAAATTCCATTTCATATTTTGGGATATTATGTTCCATGATAATCTTATTGTATATTTAATTTATAAATTATGAGATACCTCTTTCCCTCTCATGAAACCAACATATGAATTTTCATATGATTTCATTCTGCTTGCGAATGTTCACCGAGATTTTCCAAGCCAAAATAATTGTGTAGTAAATACCATACCCATTTATTTATCAAGGGTATTAACCTTTATTCACATATACATATTGAAAGGTACTTACATTTATTTATTCCACATTCCTAGATCATGTAATAACTTATTATGTTGAATGATTCCCTGATATATGATCTATATTGCACACTTATGCATGAAATGAAATGTTTATAAAGGCTGTGCCCTGATAGTGCCCCAATGCATTGGATAATGTTTAGTACCATGATTATCTTGGTATAATGATGATTTACTCTTGATAATTAATGTGGAATTATGGTTTATTCATGCTAATTTATGTTCAATGGGGGTTTACTCATGCTAATTCATGTGCATTGAGGGTCTACTCATGCTAATTCATGTGAGATAAGACTTGGCTCATGATAATATCATAGTTTATGTTGTTTCCACATTTCCATGTTATGATAATCATGCTATATCATGACTTTATTCTTAGGTTTCTCTTGTTCTCCATTGATATTCCTAAAACCTAACATGTATTTTATTCTTCATGTTGTTCCTTGTTTACTCTCGTACTGGGCTTTATAGCTCACCATTTTCTTAGGTATGTCCTTAGGTTATCCCAATAAATGATAAGTATAAAGAAATTTTGGGTTCATGTAAAAGGAATCTTAAATAATTATGTTGTATTTTATGTATTATGTTGTCATTTAATGTTCCTAATCCCCAAGAGACACTATACCTCTCGATCTACTAGGTTCTATTAAGTGCAGGTTTATGTAATAAATCATGTTTATGTGTTTAATAAAGAGCATGGTTGTTTTAGTTGGTATCAAATGATAAGTTTTGTTATATTTGGGATTAGGATTTGGAAATACTTTTATATAAGACTAAGTATATGAAAAACATCCCTAATTTGTTGTGAGAATGGAGTAATTGTTTTATCCAGAAAATATATCCCTATCTAGATATGAACAAGTAGAGGTGGATCTGGAATATATGTATCTACGAGAAAAACCCAAAAACACTACTTTGAGCTAGACTCAAATGGGAACCGATGCACGATAATGGGCCTTGCTACACACTTGGTTAGACAAACCCGAGAATATGCTTTGGTAAATTCTTAAGATTAGTATGAACCATTATTAATGGAAAAAAAATCTCAGAAGAATATATGTTAGGAAGTATATAGTAGTTAACTTAGATTGAAACTTAGAAATTCATAAGCTAAGGAAATAAATTTAATTTATGATTTATCTATTTTTGTCATGGGATTCCCTTTTATGTGTTCAACTACTTAAGGTACTCATCCCTAAACCCATATTAGATAAATTAGAACCATAATCAAAATGTTAAAGGTAGGGTTATTGTCCATGGTTTTATACATTCTTTTTTATCTTGAATATTTAGTAGAACAATCCAAATACCACCACGAATCATGGAAGTAGAGATGTTAGTGATAATGGAAAATGGGGCAATTATTTCATCCCATGAATATAACTCCTCCCTTATCACGGTTTTTGGATTGAGATTCCAAGAAAACCTCATCATACTCCTTCAAGTGGAATTTGATGCAATTCTTGGCATGGATTGACTTTCTCTATATAGAACCAACATAAATTTCCCTGATAGGGGAATCACTCTCTATATAGTGAATCGACCCCCATTTCTATACAAGTTCAAGGAGAACGATGAATCTTCTTTAGAACCATCTTCTTAAGCATGAATATTAATACCCTATGAGCATGAGTGTCTTGCTCAGATGATTCAGTCTAACGAATGAACCATCCTCAAATGCTTGCTTATTTTGAGGGAATTCGATTATGTGTCTCCCAAGGAATTGTCTTGTCTTCCTCCTAGAAGAGATGTGGAATTATCTATTTATCTTATACCTAGGGAATTGCCAATATCTAAGACTCAATATAGAATGGGTACTATGGATCTTGAGGAGTTAAAGAAACAACTACAGGAGAATCGGGATAAAGGGTTTATAAACCCAAGTGCTTCACTATGGGTTGAACCAGACCTCTTCATCATGAATAATGATGGTTAAATGCGCCTTTGAATTGATTATCATGAACTCAATAAAATCACGATAAAGAACAAGTATCATCTGCCATTAAATGATGATTTTTTCGACCAACTATGTGGATCAAAATACTTCTCCAAGGAGGATCTATGGTCGAGATATTACCAAGTAACGGTGAACAAGGAGGATATACCAAAGACTGCTTTTCATACAAGGTACAAGAACTATGAATTCATAGTAATGCCTTTTAGACTCAATAATTTTCCAAAGTTCTTCATGGACTTGATGAATAGTGTCTTTAAGGATTACCTCATCAAATTTTTGGTAGTCTTTTATAGACGATATTGTAATATACCCTAAATCTAAGGAGGAGCATGAGGAGAACCTAAGAACTATACTAGGGACCTTTTGAAAGGAGAATCTCTATGAAAAGTACAGAAAGTGTTAGTTATGGTTGAAGGATATATCATTATTAGGGAATATCATCACAAGTGATGGGATATCTGGGGATCCCTCCAAGACAAATGCAATTGAGGGATGGTCACGACCAACAACCATGACAGATATCCATAGCTTCCTTGGGTTGGAAGGATATTATCACCGATTTGTGAGATATTTCGTCTGATTATAAAATCCTATTACTAAGATAACTCATAATGTAGTCATTTTTTCTTGGAATGAGGTATGAGAAGAGAGATTTTTGGATTTGAAATGGAGGATTATCACTGCACCCATGCTCACATTACCCAGAAGTGGAGAACATTTCATGGTTTTCATTAATGCTTTGAAGAAGGGCATGAGATGTGTGTTGATACAAAATGATAAATTCATTGCTTATGCTTCAAGGAAATTCAATGTTAATGAGTAGAACTGTCCAGCACATGATCTGGAGTTGGCTGTAGTGATATTCGCTTTGAAAATTTGGTGACATTACCTCTTTGGGGAAAAGTGTGAAATATATACGAATCAAAAAAGGCTCAAGTATATATTCACACATATAGAGTTGAGTATGCACCAATGAATGTGGTTAGAGATGATCAAAGACTATGAATTCTAAATTCACTACCATCCTGTGAAAGTGAATAAAGAGGCAGATGCCCTAAGTAGAAATGACCCAGTAATTCTATATTTGGTGAGAGTTAAAATGGATGTAATCTTATATTATTTGATGAAGATGGACATGGTAGTCATAAAGAAGAGAACATCATCAATCCTTTAAAAAATTATTTCTCAACTGTATCTTTTGCAATGGATAACGAATGTTCAAAAGGATGATGTGGGAATTCAGAATAATGTGGAAACTATAAAAAAATTCAAATCCTCTAATTTCAATGCTAAAAAAGAATGAATTGTAATATTTGGGTCAAGATAATGTGTTCCATCAAATCTGAAGTTAAAGAATGAACTTCTAGATGATACACATAGTTCGAATTTCTCCATTCACCTAGGAAACACAAGGATGTATCGAGATCTCTGAGAGCATTATTGGTGGGATAACACGAAGAAAGAGATTGGTGAGTATAAATCAAAGTTCCTATAATTATAGAATGTGAAGGATGAGAGGCAAGAGTCTAAGGTGATGATGAAACCATTACCCATACCAACATGGAAATGGGAAAACATCACCATAGATTTTATCATCGGACTTCCAAATACATCAAAAGGAAACAATACTATCTAGGTTGTTGTGGACCCTCTTACAAAGAATTCACACTTCAATTAAATTTGGGAGTATTTTTCATTTGATCAAATGGAAGGAATATAAATCAGAGAAGTGGTAAGGTTTCATGGTGTACCACTATCGATTATATCTGATCTAGTTCTATGATTCACCTCTATGTTCAGGAAGAGTCTCTAATATGCTCAAAATACTGAGATGAACTTTAGTATGTATTATAATCCTCAAGATGATTGCCAATATGAATGGACTATCCTGATACTTGGGGACATGTTGAGATATTTCTCAATGGACCTTAAAGGTGTTCATAACCAACATCTTTCTTTTATTGAGTTCTCTTACAACAGTTGTTTCCACTCAATCATCCAAATGGATTCTTATGAATTCCGTTATGGGAAGAGTTGAAGACCACAATCATGTTGGGATAATGTTGGGGAGGGAGAACTTCTAGGTCTGTAAATGGTCAAATAAATCGTGGCGACGGTTAAGACCATCCAACAACACATTAAAGCTTCTCAAAGACAAAAAAAGAGCTATGCTAACAATTGTCGATGAGATCTAAAGTTTGAAGTTGGAGACATGGTATTCCTACTCATATTACCATAGAAAGGAGTTATGAGATTTGCGAAGAAGGTAAAGCTTAGTCCATGGTACATCAACCATTTTCAGATCCTTGATCGCATTGGAGTAGTGGCCTATTGACTAAAATTCACACTGAACCTATCTCAAGTACATGATGTATTATTTGTATCGCTCTTGAGGAAGTACATATCTGACCCATCTCATGGACTCAATCTAGAGGTCATACCATTGGAGAATGACCTGTCCTATGAAGATAAGCCTTTGAATATATTAGATCATAGAGAAAATGTTATATGAAATAATATGATGTCCCTCATCAAGGTGTTTTGGTGAAACCACAGGTTTGAAGAAGCAATGTGGAAACTGGAGGAAGTGATGATGAAGTGTTACCCTCATCTATTTTAGTGTATAAAAAGTAATTTTTGAGGGTGAAATTTCATACGGGGGGAATTTTGTAATGACCCGATCTTTTATGAATAAAATTCCCATTATTTTAATGTACTACTGAAAAAACATGACCCCTTTTAATAATAATAATAATAATATTATTATTATTATTGGGTGTAAATAAATTTTACGTATCCTTACCTTTAATAATGTATCTGTTGAAAAGTGATCACATGACTATTATAAATATAGGGTTTTAACAAATGCTTTTGACATAGAAAAAGGAAGTGATGGCCACAAATAGTAGGATTATTCACTTTGAATCCCATTTATAAGATCTTTTTAGGGAGATATCTTTTCTGGGATTTTTGCTATACCAAGCCCAAGTCGAGATCCAATAACTTGAGCATGAGTGAAACCGTTTACAAGATAAGTTCATGCTCATCAAGATCACAGGAAAAACCATATTCACCAAATGACCCTAGGAAAGCCCCACCATTGCACATCATACTCTTAGGGAATATACTGTTGTAATTAAGGGATATGTAATAATACCCTATAATTAATATTATGTGCATTATTTGTTTGGTAGAATAATGAATATACATTCATTTTTTTATTGTTACCTTGTAAATGATTTTTAATGCACAAATATTATTTTTTGTTAATATTAAAACACAATTAAGAAATATATTTTTATAAATTAATGGATATTTGACTTAAAAAATATTTTGATAAAATATTATTACTAAATTAATTTTTATTAAATATAAATTATTGTATAATTTTTATGCAGTCATTTGTAATTTTTATTAAGGTTTGAAAACAATTTATATCAAAACTCGTCAATTTTCAATAAATGTAGGTTTTTAATTTTAAAGCTAAAATTCACATAATTAGATAATTATTTAGAAGAATTTAATATTATTTTTGGAATTAGGACAAAAAAATTATCCAATGGTGAATTATTTATAATTTTATGAGAGTCAAATTTTTGGGTAATAATTAAATACCGTATAAATAAAATATGTGTTTTATGACATGATAATGATCCAATAATGATGTACTAAAATACTATAAAAGGGATATTCTTGAAATATATGTTTTAACTTTAAAATAATGTGATTTTAAATTTGTTAGATTAATTATATAATGCCTTAGTAGACCATATAATACTTGTAAAATATTTTAACATTTTAAAATGATTTCCTTGAGAGTGTGATTCACCTCTACATAAGAAAACCTAATATTTTAATATTTTCTACCTTTTCCTTATGCAATATTATATAACACTCATCTATGGAAAAAAACATTGAAGAATAACATGTTTTGGTTTGTGGTTTTGAATATTTTAGTGTGTGGTGTCCAAAACCTAAATAATAATGAATTCCCCCTCATTTTATATATAAACCCATCCATGATTTAATTCTCCTTCACTCAAATATCTTGAAGCACATCCTCACTCTGATCTAAACTCCCTGGAGTCCTCACTAGTCATACCAAGCTCCCAATAAGAATCTCTAAATCTTATCCCAAGCTATAAGGATCACACACCCAGGTATGGGATCCTCACTTTCCATTCTTTCTCATTTTTATCCAAGTTTCTTTAACATGTTATACCATTTTATTTTCAATTAAAAATGTTTGGGTATGATTTCACACCTCCCCCATACTTACCTTCTTTAGTTATAATGATGATATAGCCCATTATATCTAATTAAATCCTTTCGTCTACACCTATTACCATTCTGATATTCCGTAAGAGATTTCTATCTTCATATTTCCATATAACAAAAATTTCTTTTATATTATGCATGTAAATTCCATTACATATGTTATGATATTATGTTCCATTATCCAATTAATTTTTATTTCATGTATAAATCATGATATTTCCTTTTCTATCTAATCATCCCATCTTATGAATTTCCATATGATGTTGTTATGCTGTAAAATATACACTGGGATTTTCCAAGAGAAAATCATCATGTAGTGAATATCATACCCATATTTTTATCAAGGGTATACACCTTTATGAACATATAATTACTGAATGGTACTTACATTTATGTATTCCACATTCATTAGTCGAGTAATAATTTATGATGTTTAGTGATTCCATGTTATATGATCTATGTGGCACATTTTTGCATGAAATGAAATGTTTAAGAAGGGTGTTCCCTAATGGCACCTCAATGCAATGGGTAGTGTTTAGAATCATGATACACCATGCAAAATGAGGATTTAATCATGAAAAATCATGTTGAATTAGGGTTTACTCATTCTAATTCATGTGCAATGACAGTTTAATCATGATAATTCATGTGAAATAAGGGTTTACTCATGCTAATACATGTGCGGTGAGACTTGGATCATGCTAATATCATGTTGTAAGTTGTTTATAGATTTCAATGTCATGATAATCATGCTATATAATTCCTTTATGCTCATGTTTCTCTTATGATCCATTGATATTCCTACTTCCTAACGTGTATTTTATTCTTCATGTTATGCCTTGTTTACTCTCATATTGGGATTTATAACCCACCATTTTCTTATGTATATCCTCAGGTTATCCCATGAAATGCTATGTATGAAGGAATGGTGTGGTCATGTAAAATGAGTTTTCAATAAAGTTGTTGTATTTTATGTCTTAAGTTGTCATGTAATGTTCCTAATCCCCAAATATAGTAGACCTATAGATCTTCTGGGTTGCATTAAGTGCATGTTTTTGTAATAAATCATTTTTAAGTGTGTAATAAATAGCATGGTTATTTTAATTATTAAGTATTTAAATAAATCCCCATCAATCAAAACTATTATTTATCCCATTGAAATGTCAACATGTTTTCCTAGAATGTTTCTGATAATCTAGTGCCCTTTTGAGATAAAACCAGCCTCAATATTCTAGACCATGATTTCCCATTATATTCCCAAAAAACCATTTGAATTCCCCCATATAAAACCTCTAAAGAAAACTAAACTAATGAATTGTTTTAATTTTTGAACACTATTAATAGGAAATTACATGTACCATGTCTATGGATATATTCCTTTCAAAAACATGTGCTTCTAAAACAATAATTCATTGAGATTCTATAACTCTGGATTTTTTGGGTACATCAAAATCTATCAATACCTTAAAAACTAACCTCCATCAAAAATATAACATTCTAAATTTCCAATGACATAAAAATTATGAAATTTGACTAAAATATATAGACAACTGATTTTCACCATTTATATGTTCAACTAAGTAAGTAAATATTATTATACTCACACTATATTCCAGCATGGAATTGATCTCTTAGGGATCCCTATCTATCATAGAGAAACTTTGGGATCTTTGATGACTTGATGAAATTATTTTCTATGATTTCAAAAACAATAAATTATTCATCACAAATAAATTACAAAGAATCATGCTAAATACATGGGGGTTGTCCCTATTTTTTGAATCAATTTGATTATAGAGTATTTCCCAATCATTTGAAAACAAGTGATCAAGTAAATCTTTTTGCTTTACAAATTGGAGTAACTCTAGAATATACTTCGCAAAACAAACTCATAATCCAAGGTGTGACACCATATTGTGTTTTAGGTTGAGAATCCTTAAACTGTAGGCAAAGACCATGAACATATCCTTTTAAACTCAATTTTCTTCCCAAACTCCAATCCTCCCAAATCCAAATATCAATCTCCTTATCATCATTATAATAATTTTAACAATATTTTTATTCTCTAATAAAGGTTATGAAAATTAATTAAACTTGTGATATTTAAGAACAACACCTTCAATAATTTTCCTCACTATTGATGATGGTATATGTGCAATAGATCCATGAGGATATTGAAAACAAATATGTTCTAATTTAAGGAACCTCCTACTTCTAGAATAAGAATAAATTCACTAATTATGAACAACACACTCTATAAAATTTCCATACTCCCTGTATCTAATTTCCAATAACCATTCAAGAAACTATAACTTTAACCCCTTTTATCTATAGGGTGAATGTGTCTATCATACCATAGTCTTCATCTTCTGGATAACTATTCCTTTAACATTGTGTTACACTTTTTGGAAGTATTATTCTTAGAAAAAATAAGAAACATATTTCACAATTGGGAAAACACATGATACCCATGTGTAAATCCCATAACATCTATTAACATAATACCAAACCCCCACACCAATTGATTAATGGAATCTACATCTTCTATAAGACTGGGACTTCACCACGCTCCTCATTTTCATTCCTTGCCTTGAAGAATCCACCACATCTCTAATTATTATGAGTTTCTCCCAACTAAGGCTCTTAAAAATAATCAGCCACTCATATTCTTAGATGTTAATAGTGATGATAACCACAGAGTTAGAGACTTAACTCATGTGGGATGGTGAACATTTGGTATCAAAAACAAACACCCATCTCAACTATTGGATTTTTAGATCCTCTAGATGACACACCTTTTAGAATATACTCTTTTGAATTATTATTCCAACTAAAATATCAATTTTCCCTTATGTAATTTTATATAAAAAATATGGGCACAAAAAAATGTCTATAACTTTAACTTAATTCAATAAAATAAAATTATTTTTTAATCCAAATTTTCGTTCTTGTGATGTCTCACCTGGCCACAACATCTAGAATTTTTCGTTTGAGCTTTTCTATATTGGATTTTTATTCTTATAAACACTTCACATATATATGATTCAATATTAATGGAGTTTATATTCTCTCTAGAAGTAACAACCCATTATCCACCAATGTCAAATGATTCCATTATCAAATCACCAGACCCGACCTTACTTGTTACAACACTATTTTCTTAAAACAATAAGCATTCATTGTATCCAAAAATAATAATGGATAATGGATATATTTCAAAAGTATTCATTAGTCATCCAAATTATATTCAAATACCACCAAAATTGACAAAACATACCACCATACTCAAACAATAATGGAGGTATTTTGATTATATTAGACACCCTGGTACCAAAAATATATTCCCAATGAACATTCCTCCCAAACATAGTAATCCACTCATCTTGGAAAACCTAATAGTCTTCCATCCAAGATCAATTAAACTTGATCATTGATGTTATGAAACTTGAAAAACTACTCACCAGATTCTCTACAACAATGATTTAATAATATTTGATGGGGATCATGTACAAAAAATAAATTTAAAAAGGTTACAACTTTTTATCAGTAAACCTCTATGGATGAACTTCCAAAATTGGAATTTCGAAGAAGCTTGTCCTCCACACTAATCTGGACCTCCTTTTGGTTATAATCATATTTTTTCCTATTAAAAGAGATTCCACACAAAGACAATGAATGAGAAATTAAAAACAATAAAGAATAATTTTAAATACACAAAATATGTAAATATATAGTTAAACTTTCAGTCGTACTCCCTGGGGGAACACACTACATCTTTTCATTAATGTCTGGAACTATGTTTTAAGGGGACATCAACATCATGTACTCCTACCTTGCTTGATTTATAAGGGACCCCTTCAGGAACACTCCTTCTGTTCACCATACTTAAAGAATAGTATCAATGCCTCAAGTGACTAATTCTAGTCCTAAGAACTCCTTAGAAAATTCCCCCATGGAAAAATAAATAATCTCATTCTCCTTCCTTATGATTTTATATCACTATATCCTTTGTTATATCATAAAAAACTTACATTTTTAGTCCATTATTATTGTTGATCTACATAGCTATCAGTTGGTAACATTTTGTTGCACTTACATTAAATCTTCATTGAGAGAAGTCCATAAAAATATAATATTGAATGGAATTATTCCACTAATTCAATGGTAAACATCACCTTAAATGGTACTCTTAATAAACAATGACTTCTTTAGAGAATTCCATAAGTTTATTTTTACACATCAAATAGATTTATCTTATGAAATTCCTTTGAATCCCAATACATTCCCTCAATCATACATTATTAATTCTTGAAACACATATCCTCCAGAGTTCTCGAGACAAATCCAAAATATACACCTTAAATTTGATGTATTACATCATCTAGAATGTCTTCACACCCCAAGTACATGCATCTAGATGACCCTACTTCCAGATACTTGAGCACCACCAATACCACTATTATAACTTCCAATAAACTATATTATGTTCAGTTAATTTCATTTTGCTATATCTTTCCGACCTTTATGAATTGGGATGAATTAACAAAGCTACACTCATTGTATTGAATATATATTTCCATTATGAGGGTGAGTGAGTCTCCATCTGAATTTACTAAGTGTATCTTTCAAAAACATAACTTGCACAAATTCTAACACTTAAATAAACATGCCAATATTTGTTACCATTAGTGCCGAGGGAATTATTTTAACAATATATATTTTATAGTTAATAAATTCCACCCAAAGTTTCATGGACATTATGGAATGTGCCTCATGATACCCAGATTTTCAGTTAAATTATACTTCATTCATTGAGACAAACCATTCTATTTTGGAATCCTATGTAAAATATTTTCAATTAAAATTACCTTGTTTTGATAGTATCTCACAAAAAATATTCCACTATATTAAACACCATTATTATACATTAAGTATTTCATATTCCTACTGGTATCATTTTCCATGATAAACATATATAGAAAAAGAAAGTACAAACACCTACGGTTTTTTGAGGAAGTAAACCAATAATTAAATTATTTAATACTTAATTAAAGACAAAAATTACTATAATCCACTCTTAGAATGGTTTGATGTAGTCCCCTAAAAATCTATGTGAAAAGGTTATAACTTATGAGATCCTGGCCACCTTTCATTCAAGTTGAACAATACCTTTCTCTTCTTTACAAGTATCAATCTCTCAAAATATCTAATTTCAATGAGATATAGCTTCATTACACCATTTTTTATAGATCTATATTTTTCACATTGATTTATCAGATATGATAATTCCACAACTTTTGAATTTTGAATGTTTTTACATTGAAAATTATTTCTCTGTCTAATATGCTGGTTAGAAGCAATGTTCAATCCTTCATAGATTTAGCCGCAAACAAAGATAATTGAGTAATTTTCTATCCACCATTCATGATTCTAGTTCTATATCCAACATCATCTAGCTATGAAATTTAAATTAGGTATTTCTGTAAACCTAGTATATTTCAAAATTCTTTCAACTTCATGAATCCTCAATTTGACATTTGGATGTTTATATCTCCTCTTCCCATGGAATATAGAAGTTCTTAATGACTAAGTAAACTATTATTAATATTCAAAATAAATATTTTACTATATATCCTTACTATTATGTATAATGGAATTATTATCAATAATAAAAACCCATTATTCCACCTCAATGTTGAAACTAATCAGTAAACTTCTACTACTGTTAAATTATTATTTTTATAACTTGATCAACCAGATCTTTTCGTTTCACAGTTCTTATGATATCCCTACAATCACCTATGTGATAACCCTTATTCCAGAAATTCCAACCTATAAGGATATGTCTAGCTGATTTCCATTAAATTATTTATCTAGACTTATCTTCTAATTTATTCTAATATAACTTCTGATGAGGTGATATTCCATAACAGTATATATTTAGCACTGTTCCAGTAGGTACTTGGACTTCCTTACACTTGATATCTTTGTTCAGAATAATATTTTTGACATCCTCAAACACTAATTTGGTTTTACCACAAAATTTACTTACATTAGTTACCATCTCTCCACAAGAATCTGGATGTGGTGGTAACAACTGTATGTCCAACACATCATCTGAAAACATGACATTAACTGATTTGAGTTGCCCCCAAATAATGTTATAGTAACTCACATGATCTTACACCATTATTCATTAAAATATTTTAATTCTATGTTTCCTACATATTTTAAACCCCTTTTTATAATGTTTTTCACATCACATATATTTATTCTAAATATATAATTAGCTCTACTGTGGTCTTATACTTCCAATTTTTTTGGAAAGATTCTGTTGAAATGAAGTATAAATAAATCCTAATATATATATATGTGTGTTTGTGTGTGTGTGTGTGTGTGTTTGTGTATTTCTATTCACATTTCTTTAGAATATCTATTTTTAATACAATTAATGAAGCTTTAGGACCGCTTTGAGCTAGATAGTTTTCTGTATTTATTCTCCAAAATCTAAAGTCTGACACATCAAACTCGTATATCCAAAACATATGTTCATCTATTGACATGAATTCTAAAAAACATTACTCCCATTGAATCAAAATAACATCCAAATTAGAGTGAAGATACATGATTTTATTGTTGATGGTCCTTTCAAGTCTTAAACAAGTCTTAAACCATGATCTAATAACACTTGATGGGGAACAAACCACACCGTTAATTAGACAATATTTCATTCTAAAAATTAAAGGTAAATAGAATCTAAAAATTACTTCATAAGATGATACCCAAAAACTTCAATTTACTAAAACATAGGATGTTCTCCACACTGTAAATAAACACACTAAATCAAAACCTCTGACTATAGAAAATATAAATCCCCTAAATATACATTCATGATAAAGTAAAGAATAAAAAATAGACACTTGAGGATTACTTGGTTCAACTATTAGTCCTACATCCATGGAAGAACAATGATGCATTTTTCATTTATCAAAAGTTACCATATATTTCAATCAATTTTATTATTCAACTATATATACCACTTATCAAAAAATTATGTAACTCCATGTTTACAATTTTTTCACCCGATCTATATAGTGGGGATCATCTAGTCGACCAGTTTCACCAACATCCAATATTTGTAAATAACCAACCATTGAACTTAGCAACCTATGATTTCCTATAGAAATTTTTACCCAATGAATAACTTTTTATGAATTGTGAAAGTTACAATTTTGTTCCATCTGATGAATCTTAAGTTATATAATTTTTTTTAAGAACATTGCTAGGACTTTTTTTAGGATTCATCATCAAAAATACCTAAGAATGTTCTTTTTTGTGACTTTCATTCAACAAATTTTAAAAAAATAAAAATTTTACATATTTTCAAATATGAATTATGGGTAGATAACAAATTACTACAATATCATATAAGATTTTATGTCATTAATATGATGAAAAATCTTAATTTCTACCCTATTCCATGATTCTATGGAATACTTGGTACCAACACACTCTACATGTATCAAAAATGATAAAGCAATGTATAAGTTCAACAAAGTAGTACTCCCTTATGTTCTATCCATAAAACATATCATCCATAATACACACAAATCCAAAATATAAATAATAATTCAAAAAAACTCAGTAGAATGTCAATATGTCGGTATATTATCCATGGTTCTCAAGACATATTCTCTAATATCCTCCATGTTTTTAACATAAAATTAAATATTATAAACTAATTAAACAACCCTAAACCTACCTTAGAGTCCATTCCAACTACCTGTTATATAAACATAATAATATAATGTGTGTTGAAGTGTAAATATATGGTGTGAATATGAAAATATAATATGGAACACTAGAAAACACCAAACATCAATTGTGATGTCAATGTGTATTCATATACTTTTATTATGAGAAATTATTAAATACCATTACCAATGAAAAAAATATTCACCATAATAATATAACACCATATTCATATAAAAAGGTTGAATAAAACCATAAAATACATCACAAACAATTCTAGGTCCCATGTTTAGATTAGGTCACCACTATCCCCAAATATTTTTATTTTATATCATGACTAGATCATATCAAAGACTATTTCTCCAAATCATTTAGTAGATGCAAAAAATAATTAAAGGAAAATTCCCCATGGGAAAATTACTCCAATATCTCTTTATATATAAGAAATAATAAAATAAATCAACATCCCTATAAATAAAATAATATTTTGATCGTTATTAATTATGTACCTGAAGGAATAACATATAGTGAGTGTGACTTTTACAGACTCCATATAAATCCCATTACCTCCATGAATGAAAAATACAAGACAAGTGTGCTTCATAGTCTCTAGTTCAATCCCATATCCGTAATGAAAACCTGGAGATTGGAGGGTTGTGTTTCATAAGACATAAATGAATCTCATATCCATTATACAGAACAAAAAGGGGTAGGGAAGTCTATCATAACTTTTATAATGGTACCGTCTTAATAATTGAAAGAAAAATGGGGAATGGGGTTTTCTAGGATTAAATGCATAATAGGTTTTCAAAAACACTTATTTTTGTTTTCTAAAAAAATAATTCTTTCTATAACTCTAAACTTTATTCTATAATTTTTTACTAATAAAAAATAGTCTACACATGGGTTTCATGTATCTCTTCTATGCCCCATGTCACTATTTTGTTTTTGATTATATTGTCCAAATGAGACACTTAGTTTTCATTATCATATAGAGACTCAATATCATCTATTAAGATGATAATCAATGTGAAAAACATTATTTGGTGATTTATTAGGTTTATCATCTGACTTAATTAAATATAAATATATTATAATTGTTTTTTCATTCAAATTGTTATAAAATATTTTAATAGAATAAAAGTTTTAATATAATGAAAATTTTATTAGAAATGTTTTTACTTGAATAATTTTTTAAGGTGTTTATAAATGTGTATTTTTTATGTTTAAATTTTATTGTCACGTGTTAAATAATGGAACAAAATTTGACAATGTGTAAATATAAAAGAAAATTGGATTTTTAATACGTAATAAAAACATTAAATATTTATAGTTTTCCAATATTAGAGTTGAAGTACATGCTTTTTTACTATAATGGGCCTCATATTCACTATTAAATTTTAAAACCTAGAATATAACTAGGGAGCTGACCAGGATAACCTCCCTTGAGAAGATTCATCGATTACACACTACTATTTTCACTTATTATCTTTTTTAAAATTTAATATATCGAAAATGTTAGAAGTGGTATGTTTTTTTGTTTTGTGCTAAAAGAACCTTGAAAAAGTGAAACAAAATAAACAAAAAAGTTAGCAAGAAAGAGGACCAATCCTATTTTTGGTTACTTTAGTCATTCATCATCTATTTTAATTAGATTAAAATAATTAGAAATTATAATAAACATTATTCATGTATTTCAAACCTCAATGTAGATTGTAAAATTTGGTGTGATTTCATATATCTCCTTTCACAGGCACATAAATCCTTACCTCCTCGTTTTTAAAAAATGTTACCTCAATCGGGCATGCACTACCACCCAAAACCCAACTCCATTATATTTCATTTTAACTTTTAACCCATAAAAATCCATCATATGATAGATAATATAATATAAGGGATAGAGAAAACGTGTATTTGATGATGGAATATGACTTAAAGAAAACCTTGATGAAGTAGGTGATCACTATAACAACTCATAGACAACCCACCACCCTACTAAAAATGTATTAAAAACATAAAAAAAGATGTGTAAGTATTTGGGTGAACTATAAAAGCCTCTCCTATGATTAATCCATGGGTAAACACCTCACCATAATATAGTTGTATAAGAAATGACTTGGAGTAAAACACATAAATAGAATAAACAATGGATGAATATACGAAGATATAGTAGTTGGAATTGAAAATGTGCTACTAAATATTAAAAATAATGAAATAAATATAAGTAAAAGAATTGTCACAAACCCTAATCTTCTGAAGATGTAATTAAAAATCCCAAAATTGGGAAATAGATAAAATTTTGACCGCATACTAATGATATTTTCTTATACATTTATAGTTATTAGTAGCAAGGGCATAAAGCCTGGATGCACTCAACATTTATAGTTTGGTCAAGTGGTTTCCTCTATGTAGAATAGTTACCAACCATCTATGGATTGTTTATTATCAATGATCTATTGTCCTGATTTATCATGGATAAAGGTCATGGGGAATCAAAAAAGGGCCATTAATTTATTTTTATAAAAGATAATGATATGAAAATATTCTTCATATAGGGACTATATGCATGAAAACACATGGAGAATAGACGGGACACTACTAAAAATTTCACAATAGTAAGCGCTACAATTTATTAAAGCTCTATAAAATAGAACTGATAACGTGGCTTTTTTATCCATGCAATACTTATATTAGATATAAAAATCGATCTATAAAAGGGTATATTCTATCATTGTTTTTTTAAGTGGTGATAAAGAGTTATTTATTAGCGATAGAAAAAAATCACTCATAATAGGTATCTTTTATCAATGCTAAAAAATACCTAATATGTAGTGACCATGTCCCCAATAGCCTAGATATAGTGTCTAGTTTATTACATTGTCATAATATATAAGTAATAACATCCCTAAAGACAAATAATTTAGTATTATTGGTAAACTAGGTACATACATGTTTCCAATATTACATTTGGATAAAAAATTGAAATAATTTTTTAGAGAATATCATTATTAGCTATAGAATAATGATTAATATTGTTAATGGTACACTTCATGGATTCCTTGAAATGGAAGAAATTTAAGGGTGAGATCAACTGATCAGTAAGTGTTATTTACAATGGAAGATATCATGAATAAATGAAGCATAATCAATATGGAAGGGACGCTGTAATAATGTAAATATCTTAACACACATTCCATTTAAATAATTGACAAGAATAATCAATGTAATAATAAATAATTGAAAATAAATTCCATTTAATGAATAAATTAATGATCATAAATATATTAGGCATAATTAAAATGTAATGGTAAATAGCTAAAAACACTTTCCATTTAATCAGTAAAATAAGAATGAAATGAATCATAATATTATATCATTGCGAATATATCTTAGATAAAAATAACTGAATTCTAAATGAAGGAAATGATTAATTACTCGACATCATGTATTAAGCACATGATACCTCTATTACCAAGATCTATTCTTAATAAAATTCAAAATTGATGGGTAGAAACCCATTTATCTAAGGCTAGAAAACTGATTCATCCCATGAGACTACCAATGCATTGATAGTCCATCTATATATGTCCCCACCCATATATTTCATGTCAATATATTCCTCATATATCTAATAATTTGTTTAATTCATAAAAAATGTGAAATATCATCAAATATCTTTACTGAATAAAGAATACAAAATTATCAATATTTCCATAGATAAAAAAGTGAATTTAAATGTAAAGCATTATATATATAAATGGTATAAAATTTGAGAAATAAAAATATCTATGATAAATAAAATTGACATTTAGGGAAAATTTAATTCCCAATGATCACAAGACTGTGAACATTTCAAGGGAAAGTTAATGACTACAAAAAATGAATCAAGATTGTGAGTGTAGATACTTTCTTTGAAAAAAATTATCATAAATCATCCATATAAAGAATAATATATGTATCAATCCAATATACACAAATTGAATTAATAATAAAGGATAATTTTCATTAAGGAATATAAATACCACAAAATGTTTTTTAAAAAACATTCATGAGGAAAATATCCTTTTAATTTTGAAAATCACTTTAAAAAAAGTATAAAAAATTATTTAAAAAATATTTTCCTTTAAAATAATTGTTGAAAATTATAAATTTATATTTAAAACATTTTATATGGATAGAAATTTCATTCATTTCATTTGCATTAATACAATTATTCCTTTCACTTTTTTGGTAAAATCCAAACAATCATTTTTTTTGAAAATGACATAAATATTCCTTTGATTTTTTTGTAAAAAAAATGGGTAGAAATTTCATTAATAAATCATTTTAAAATGGTTAAAAAAATAAAAACATTTTTAGAAAACATGTTTAAAAAAAATATTTTTAACTAATAAGAGAAATAAAGTAGGATTTTACAAAAAACAATCTTAATCACATTAAGTATAAAAGAGTAAAAAATGGTAATATTACTGGAAAATATCATGAATAAATTGTGAATAAGACAATTAAAGGGGTTTATTATGAAATTATAAATAATTTACTTGAAATGAAATTCATGTATAAATAATATCGATTAAAGTGAGATTGTGAAATGAATCTTTATCAAGATCATAACATTGAAGTGAGAATTAATAAATGAATCAATTATCTATTTCAAATGTAAATCCATAAAAAATAAGTGTAAATAAAATATAATATATTGAAATGTAATTTCACACATAATCTTAGAATAATGTTGATGAAATATAACCAAATGAGATTAAATTATGTTATAAAATTCTTGAGCACATAGTAATTTCCAAGACAAATACCATTAGATGAATTAATTCAAATTAAAACATAAAATACCATTAAGTATTTATTATTAATTAAATTACATGAAAAGGGTAATTATATAAACTATTTTAAGAAATTACATGCATAAAATTACAATATGTTCTAATGAAGAAAAATTGAGACAAAGTCCCTTACCAAACGCTTCTTTTTGGTTCAACATTCTATAACATCATTTATAATGGATTAAAACATGGTATAAACTATTAAAATAACAATATTAATATATATAATATCTTATATGATTATTTAATAACATTTATCACCCATCCATTAAAAATATTTCACTACATTCGCTGTTTTGGGTGTTAATTGCCTTATTTTATCATACGTGTTTCGTCATGAAAGATCTATTTTTGGTGCATATTATATAGTTATATAATATAAATAATAATAATCATGAATAAATCATAGCTTTTATAAATCAATTACCCTTTCAATACAATGATGAAATATAGTTTTAAGAAATGATGTATGTTACAATCATGTAGATGGTAGACCGCACGTATGCATGGGTAACATTTCCATTTTTCAAATATAATTATATAAAGGTAATAAGTAATATTTAAAATTTAAATAATTATAATAATATTATAAATACCATATTATTTCCATAAATATACTTATATATATTATTCATGGGGTGTGGTGATGAAAAGAGTATCCAATCGCTTCGTGAAGGCGGTAGTCCTTTCCTATAGGAGTGACGTTATCATATTTCATTGTAAGAATGAAAATGATATTTTAAATTTTATGAATGATAAATATATCCTTAATATAATAATTATATCATTTTTATCACATATATTAATTATATTTATCCTTATCACCTTCCATGTAATGCTTTAGTGAAAAATTAATCACGTCGCTTCGTGAGGCGGTAGTCCGCCATACAAACATGTGACGTTATCGTATCCACTACAGAATGGAAATTAAAGAATATATATATAATATATTGACTAAATTGTTATAATTATGTTACAAATATCAATTATATACTTTATATACATCATCATACAAAATTGTGAGATGGGGTAATAGAAAAACAAATAAAACATGTTCATAATGTGGTAGTATGTTGTACCCTTGAATAATGATTTGTAACCCATTTTATGTAAGTGTAGATGTTTTTATTTCATTAAATAATTATAAAAACATAGTATTATATGAAATAAATTGAGATTATTATATCATCATTTTTTAAAAATAATTTATGTATGAGGAGGAAAAATTAAAATTAAAATGCTCAATGAATAGCGTTGCCTTATATTTGGATATCCTCCTTAGGATGGCAACAAAGGCATTCCTAGGATGGATTTTTGAAAAAAAATAAGGATTATAAGATCTGCTTATGTAATTTGGAATGTTATTTGGGTAATTATTTTATGAACCAAAAGGGTTTTAATATGTGAATAAGATACAATAGGGGTGGCCTTTTATTGGTGACATGAGTGGCACATTTATAATTTTTTGAAAGGAATGAATTCTACCAATGTTTTCTTCAGGTCATAAGCCTTCAATAATGGAAACTTATCAATAATAGAAGTGATATGATCTGAATTTTATTATTAAATATATTTTATACAATTATTTATGTTATTTTAACCCTTATCGTATTATTTTAACCTCTCCGTAAAATGATTTTTACTGTAACTGTGATAATTAATTATTAATATTTTCACTATTATTTTTTTGTAAATAATTATTTGAGATTATTATAAAACATAAATAATGTTGATTCCAAATATTTATTCAATTTTTAAAAAATTTATTCATTTAATTAGAAAATTTCAATCTAATATTAATCCCGCAGATGTGATGAGAAACATGTTTTCAAAGAGAATATTCTCAAAAGATTAGAATGTTTTTATATCCAAATGCATCATGAAAATGGTTTAAATGACTTAAATTGGATTAATTTATATATAATTTAAAATAATTTACTTTAAAACAAATTCAAAATATAATTTATCTTTATAAATAATTAAGAAAAATGCTGTTTTTAAATAGAATTCAGTATTTTCAACATTCATCGAAAAAAGAAATAATTTAGAAAAATCCAAATCATTCAGACTAATATAATTTTGATCTTGATATTTAGGAAAATAATTTAATTTTATCATATAAATATTAAAAAATGGTTAAATATTAATTTTTATTTATGTGCACAAAGCATGACTTATCCATATTTTAGAAAAATACATTTTTCCGGAAAACATTTCTATTTAATTCAAATGAATATTTTTTATTTGTAATACATAAATATCCATAATTTTAATAATTTAGTTATTAATATTTATACACACTAATTTTTATTCTAGGTTATAATAGTATACGATATTATGGTTCATTTAGACTCAGGGTAGCATGTTTCAAAAGCTATTAAATATATTAAATTTAAAGAAATATATATTGCAGGATATTAAAAATTAGTGTTTTGTGTCACATATTCTATTGAATAAATTTTTTTCTTTTATAATTTTAGGGTGTTATTTTCTCACTACCTTAAATAAATTATTACCTCACAATTTTACTTTGATATCAATAATCATGTGTTTCACATTTGGAAATACCATTGTTGAAAAAACCACATCGTAATATAGTTAATAAAACATCATATTAATTGGGGAGAAATGGGATTGAAAATTTCATACAAATAGGTTTCTATGTTGGAAAAAATTGGTGGAAAGTGAAGATATGGACACGGAATAAAATAATAAATAATTAGAGAGAGTTATTTTGGTCATTGGTCACAAGAAAATAAATTATCAATTGAAAGTTAAGGAACACAAAACCACAAATATATGATGAGATAAAAGGTCATATTATTCATCACATATGAGTGTAATAGTATATATTTTTCAATATAATTTTAATAAATTTGAGTAATAATTTTAATATTATATAATATTCTTACATGATACATTTTTATTTCATAAGAACAATTTTATCATATGGCCATACATCAATTAATTTCCAATTCATCAATTACTCAATGAATGGAATATTAAAAAAATTAATTTTTTATTCTTAGATCACTAAAATTTACATTTAACAGATCATAAGTTCTATAAAATAGTGAGAAATCATCCCATTTGTCTCCAACAATTTTCAAAAACCAAAAAGGTTATCACACGTTATCCAATATAATAAATTATTCTCTAAACATAAAAATTAATACCACTGGTTCATCATTAATATTTAATAATAAAATGATTTAAAAAAACAATGAAATAATAACCAATACATCACGTAGAATGGTGGTACAAGTCAATCCCTTATCATCATTCAATTCTGAGTTCAAGCCCTGCATATTTTACAGATGCGTCGGGCTATCACCCAGCATGGAGGTTATCCTTTTTCTAAACCATATTAGTATAATACTAAAAAAATTACCAAAAAAATATAATAAAAATATTTTAAATAACATTATTCATTAAATAAATTGTTTACTAATGTTATAAATTAAATTTATTTTCTTCTAAAAAATATATTATTTTTATTTGACTATTAATTAAAATTTCATTAATGATCATATAAACCCCCAAAGGTTATCAATACCTTTAAACTTTTGTCTATAAAATGTATAGTCATTATTGCTAAAATAAAGTTTCCATTATAACATATGATTGAAATAAATTTCTTCAAAAATATACTTAATCTTTGATGTATCCAATTTCATAAGACACAAAGAAATGTGTTTAAGACCCTGAACTTATGATCAGTATTAAACTAATAAACCAATGATGATATTCTTACCTCTTATGTTATTAAATAAAAATATTCTTTTAAAATTTAACACAATCCTTAGATATTTCATAAATCTTATCACCATAATACCATTTGTAAATAAATACTTATAAAATTTAATTCTGGAAACCTAATACCTAAATAGATCATCTGTTTTATTTCCAAATTTGTCCTTGTGTGGTCCAAGGTTTATCTTTTTAAATATGGAATTGACTTAGGTAATTCCTAGGTTTCTAGGTTTAATATAATAAACTATAAATAGATCTATAAGATGAGATTTATTTTCTTCTACCATACTATTCATTTTTCCTCATTAATTCTTTACTTTACGACATTTATTTCTACAGATAAATAATTATCCCATTCCCTTAAGATCCTTTCCTGGGTGTCTCCATTCACATTTATAACATGATGAAAACTGATCCTTCTTTGATTATTTATCTCAATCACATGATATATTTTAGATCTCAATCATTCTATTCTTTGGTGATTCAAGGAGTTGGATAAAGAATATGTTATTAATCATATTTTAGAAAAACATATTAGGAAAAATCACAATATCTTTCTCTCTAGTATTCATCCCATTTGGTTTCAAATATTCACCACTTTTTCCTTAATATTCAATGTTAACATGATTCCTTTGGTTTCCATCAATTTACTAAAACCAAAAATCAAAGTGTGAGAAACAATAATCACAGTGGGAAAACCATATATTCATTTATATGATGTTTATATCATAGCACCCATTTTTTAAACTATGTAACCATAGGTTTAACATATTTTATTCATTATTTTCATCTATTTGTATAATTTGTAATGTTTTGTAAATCAAATGTGAATTATCCTAAGAATATAACCCAGGAGTGTCAATCCAAGTGTACAGTAAGTCCAGATGTTGTGCAACATATGACGATCATGTCAACACCAATAAACATGCTTCGTATTTATTACCCCTAGGAGACTCTATGCAAGAACCATGTCCAATTTTAGTATACATACAGATATTTATCACTCAGAAAACCACATAATATCTTCTATAACAAAACTTGATGATTTTCATATATACTAATCCTCAAATTATATCATAGGGTTATATTCCGTAATCTATATTTTCTTTAATATAGTTCAAAGGTTCCTACTAAACATACTATGATGTAAACTTTAGCTACCTCAAACCCAGTATCCCAGAGTTGGTGTATACTCTATTACATTGGCATAAGATATAGGGAATAGAATCCCAAAGGACCAAATAATTTAGTTTTTTTGGTAAACTAAAAACATACATGATTCTCATTTTACATTTGAATACAAAAAATAAAACATAATTATTTCTCTAATATAATAATTCCTTATAGCATATTCTTACATATATTTTGAAGTAAACTTCATGGATTCATAGTAAATGAAACAAAATAGGAGTGAGCTAAAACTATTAGTAGGGGTTATGTACAATGGAAGATATCATGAATTAATAAATCATAATCAATAAGGAAACAACAATATGGAAAGTTAAATTTCTGAACACAAATTCCATTTAACTAATATGCTATCATAATCGATCGAAAAGTAAATAACTAAATACACATTCTATTTAATTGATAAACTGGATATCATAAATGAATAGGGTATAATCAATAAAAAAAATAATTTAAAACACATTCCATTTAATTAATGAACATAGAATGAAATTAATCCAAACATAATATTATTGTTTAAATATTATGGATAATAATAACTGAATTCTGAATGCAGGAACTGGTTAATAATTAGATTTTATATCTCAGGTATATAATACATATACCTTTAGTATATATACTTATAAATATTTATAAATGATGGGTAGAAACACATTTAACTAAGGCTACACAATTGATTCATCCCATGAGACTACTAATTAATTGAGGTGCTATCAATAATCAGTCCCACCCATGTCATTCATGTCCAGAATAATCCTCATATATCAAATAATTTATTTAATTCATAAACAATGTTTCTTATCATCAAATTTTTGTATTTAATAATTAATAAAATTTTATCAATACCTTCATAGATAAAAAATGGCTTTCAATGTAGTACACTATATATATAAATGATATATTATTTAATCAATAAATATATCCATGATAAATTTCCCCTCATGGTCGGCTAGGACGGTGAGGGTGAGTTGGGGTTTCGGGAATGGTCGTAGGGTTAAGTCCCTAGATCAACAGGCTTATATAAAATTTCTTAAACTGTGAGTGAGTTTCCATTATCATTTTTACCTCTATAAATAATAATATTCATGAAAAATAATATGGGTATTTAAGGAAAATTTAATTTTTAATTATTATATGAAAGCAAACAATTCAATGGAAAGTTAATGACTATAGAAATGAATCAGTAAAGTGATTTTCAATACTTTTCTTGGCCAAAATGACCACAAAACTTCCATATAAATAATAATGATAGTATCAATTGAACTTATACCCATTGGATTAATAATAAAGGGTTGTTTTCCTAGATGTATAGAAATACCATAAAAATAGATTTAAAAAAATTCATGAGGAAATTATTCTTTTCATTTTGAAAATAACTTTTTAAAACATAATGATCACAGAACATTTTGAAAACAAATTTATTTGAAAATAATATTTGAAAATATAATGGAATATTTAAAAAATTTTGATATGGCTCAGAATTGTTTCCTATCGTACATATTAAAACAATGATGCCTTTCACATTTTTGTAAAATCCAAAAAAGAATTGTTATGAAAATGAAATCATTATTCCATTTAATTCAAAAGAAATAAAAAATTGGTAAAAAAATTTCTTAAATCATTTGGAAATGGTTAAAAAATTGATAATTTGTTTGGATAAAATGGATTTTGATGAAAAAGGATTTTTGACCGAAGATAAAACAAAGATGGATTTTACTAAAAATAATATCAATCATGATAAGTACCGAATAGTAGAAAATGGAACTATTACATAAAAATATCATGAATAAATAGAGTATAATAAAATGAAATGTCTTTATTATACAATTATAAAAGAATTTCCTTCAAGGTAAATTCAAGTGTCAAAAGTCTCGATGGAAATGAGATTGTGAAATAATCCCTTTCAAAGATCATAATATTAATGTGATAATTAATAAATGAATAAATTATGTGTTTAATATATAATTACACATAAAACAAGTGGAAATAAAAAATAATATATTCAAAATAAATTTTACACATAATCTTATATTATCAATAACAATGAAGAAGTAATATAACCAAATAAAAAGATATTCAGTTATGAAATTCATTACCACATGGTAACATTCACGTCAAATGCCCTTAGATGAATTAATAAAAACTAAATTATAAAATAATATTATTAATGAATTATTGATGATATTATATAAATAATATGTAGTATATATACCATTGAAATAAATTAGGTGCATAACATTACAATATACCTCAATGAAGAGAAATAGAGATGAAGTCCCTTACATCACGCAACCTTTTGGTTGAAAATGCTTTAACCTCCTGTATAGAGATTTTAAAAAAATTATTAACCTATAAAATAAAAATATTTATATATATAACATCATATATTATCCTTTTATAACATATTATCTCCCATTCATTAATAATATTTCATTACTTTCATTATTTCATGTGTTAATTGCCTTTTTTTTCTCATGCATGTTTTGTTATTAAAGATCTATTTATTTAACTTTTTATGTATTTATATAATATATGGAATAATAATCATGAAATAATAATCATATTTATACATGAATTATAATTTAAAAACCAACTCTAAAATATGGTGTTGATAAATGGATAATGTTACGATCATAGAGACAGTATTTGTATGTACACATGAGTAACATTTAAAATTTTCAGGATGATTAGGGAAATATGGTAAGAAATATTTTAACTTTATATAATGATAATAATATAATAAAGAAATTATTTTTTATTTAAATATACTTATATATATATATATATATATCATTTTTTGGGTTTGGTGATGAAAAGAGTGTCACATCGCTTTGTGAAGGCGATAGTCCACACATACATGGGCATCATCATCATATTTTAGTGTAAGAAAGAAAATGATATATTAATTTTTGAGAATGATGAATATGTCATGAATATCATAATTATTTCATTTATATCACATATATTAATTAGATTTATCGTTATCACCTTCCATGTAAAGCGTTAGTGAAAAACGAATCCCATCGCATCGCGAACTGGTTGCCCACCATACACACGAGTGACATTATCATATCCCAAATGAAATGAAATGTAAAAAGTTATATCTTATATAATGAATCTATATGTATAATTATTTTATAAATATAATATATATAATTTATATCCATCATCATAACCAACCGTGAGTGTTAATAATGAAAAAATGAATGACATCATTTCACGAGGCTGTAGTCTTTTGTATATATGAATAATGATTTTATAACACATTTCAGGGAAGTGGATATGGGCTTAGGTAAATATATTATTACAAAACATATAATTATATTAAATATATTTATTTTATAATATATTCATGGATTAATAATAATTTTGGGATGTGGGGGAAGAAATAATAAAAAACGCTCATTCAAGAACTTTACCTCTTCTTCAGGTATCCTCCGTAGGATTGAACCAAAGGTCATCATATGGTGGATATATGCCCAAAATATGGATTCTAGGAATATATTATGTAATTTTATAAGTTATTCGGGTAGGTATTGGATAGTAATAGTGGGTATGAACATGTGAATAATAGAGGAGAAAGGGTGGACTTTAATAGGTGATGTGAGTGGTATACTTGTAATTTTTTGAAAAGAATGAATTCTACCCATATTATCATCATGTCACAAGGCTCAAATAATAGACCATTACTGATTATATAATGTATAAGGTCTAAATAAATCCATAAAATTGATTTTATTCATTTTTAGGTTATATTAAAACTTATCATTTTAGTTTAACCATTGGTAAATCCATTTTTACCTTAATCGTGGTAAGTAATTTTTACTATTTTTACTATTCATTTTTTGTCAAAAAATGAGTTAAAATTCTTAAAAAATATAAATTATTATTATTCAAAATATTTGATCCATTTTTCTAAATTTTATTCTTATTATTGGAAAAATAAAATTTATAATTAATTCTGTATATGTGACGAGAAGTAGGTTTTGAAAGAGAAAATATTGAGAAGTATATAATGTTTTTACATAAAAATTCAATATTAAATTGATTAAAATGACCTAAATATGACTAATATTTATTTAATTAAAATAAATCAAAATAAAATCTATCTTTATATATAAATTAAATGAAAAGTCAATTTTTAAATAAAAATCATTATTTCTCACTATTCCTCGCAAAATGAAATATTTCTAAAAAAACAAAAATATCCACCCTAAGATATTTTATATATTATTATTTAAAAAAATAGGTTAATTTAATCAAATAATTATTCTAAAATTGGTAAAAATTAATTTTAAATTATGTGCAAAAAGCGCAATTAATATATCTTTTATAAAAATATTGTTTTCCAGAAAATATTTTTTTATTTTAAAGGACTCATATTTTGTATATAATCAATTGATAAACATGATTTTAATATTTTATTTATTACTTTTAATACCTATAAATTTAATTGGTAGGTTATAATTTTATACTTTTGTAAGGTTCATTTTTACTTAGGGTTGCGTTTTTTGCAAGGTATTGAAGAGTTAAATTTAAAGAAATATATTTTGTGGGAAATTTAATCTCAGTGTTAAATTTCACATATGATATGAAATAAACTTTTATTTTATTTATATTTTTGGGGTGATATTTGATAAAGGTTACTATTTTTAACATTTCCTTTTCATTGTTAAAAGTTCCATTTATATGTTCTTTTTTCTAGCACTGATAAAGGGTTGTATTTATCAGAACTATTTCATCATTGATAAAGTATATATTTCAAATATATATATATATATATATCATTAAAAATGATATATTAACATATAAATTAATTTTTCCTTATATAAATATAATATAATTTATGAAATGTGATTTATACAATACTAAATATGTATTTACACTTAATATATAATATATTTAGTCGAAAATAGCTTATCAAATAATTTAAAAGTGATATTAATTAATAATTTGTAAAATATTTTTGAGTAATTTTCATTTAATAACAATGGTAAGACATAATAATTCAATAAATTAATGAATGATCTAAGGTAAGTTTAAAACATTACTTAAACTTCAAATGACCATAACATTTGATCTAAGTGTTCGTTGGAGCTCTACCACCCATCAAACCAATGCTTGTAAAGAGATATACATTGCTTCAACCAAGAAACCTCAATTACTATTTTTTCAAAAATAAAAAGTTTTATAAGGCCTCGAAAACCGAGTTTTAAATTGGGATACCCAAATTATCCACATTTTATGGGGGTTTTATTACTTTTAAGATGGGTTTCATGTTCTTTTTTAGTGGAGATTGAATTTATTCCAAGGGATTAAATTCATTTATAAATTATGGTTTGTAAATTTTATCTTTTATTTAATTTTATTTTTATTTAGAATTAAATATATCAATATTTACATATATTTATTTATAATAAATCAATTATAAAAATATATATTTAAACATATTTAAATAAAAATGAATTTGTAAATATATAATGCATATATAGATAAATATTTATTACTCATTTTATTTTAAAAAAAATCATCTATTTTATTTAGCTTATTAAATTGCATTAATATATATATATATATATATATATAAACCTATACAAGTAATGTTTTTACATTAATATGTGTGTGTTAATAAACACATATATATTTATTTTTATATTATAATATATAAAAATAAATACATATATGTAAATATTTATTCATGTATGTGAAAAATATAACTGTGTACTTGTGTGTGTTAATATATTGTTAATATATCATATATAAATTTATATTTATAAATGTATTATTATCATTTAATATTGTACATAAACACATTTACAATAAATATTTATAAATAAATTTTAAAAAATATATATCTGAATATATAGTTATATGTAAATATGTATGAAAAAATTTTCAAATATAGATATATATAATATATATGTAATGTATAATAAATATGTATAAATATATAATATATATACACATTAGAAAAATGTATTTAAAAATATTTATATAAATTTTATTTAAATAATCATTATCCATTTTATTTTTAAAAATATATAACCATTTGTTTACATTATAAAAATATATAAATATATATATACTTATAAAAATATATATATAATGTTTACAAACACATATATATCTGTATTGATAAACATATATGTATATATATATATATATAATTGAATTTTAATATATAATATATTTCAATAAATATAAGAATATATATATATATAACACACACAGAGATATATATTTATAAATTGATTTAAAAACAATTATATAAATATATCAATAAAAAATATGTATATAAATATATATAAATATATAGAAATATCATAAAATATACGACAAAACAAGATTGAGGTAGTAATAAAGGGGTTCAAATTTCTCAAGGGAGGTGACACGATTTATTATAGGCACGCGCATGGGTGAACATGTATCCAGGAAGTGGAAAGGAAATGAAAAAAGGCACATTAAGAGTGTTGAAAAATAGGGTGCCTGGAAGTGGGAGTTGGGTGTTGGTGGAGGGTGAACGGTTAAAAAAATAAAATTTTCTCATATTTTTTCATTGAAAAAAAAGAGTTGATAAATGCCTCTTTATCAATGCTAAAAAAATCACTGATAAATTTTTTTTTATCAGTTAATTTTTCTTATTGTTAATTAAGGTGGCAATTATCAAGGATTTTTTAGTGCTAATAAATGTGGCCTTTATCATCACTGTTTTTAGTGTTGATAAAGACCCCCTTTATCGATGATTATATTTTCACTGATAATGGTTGTGAATTTAAATGGTTTTTAGTGTTTCTGTAGTTTCTAGCAAAAAAAATAACGTTTATAGAACTTTTAAATGGGTGATCTATAGTAGTGGGATCAATGAATCTGGTGGAATTGGACATATGGAAGAAATTACGCAAGATCTCGAGAATAAATTGAATGGATTACATTATATCATGAACATTCATTGCATGGTGAATGTAGGGAATGCCTGTGATTAAGGTTACATTAGGAGAAGAATGTATGTTGGGTTGATTCACAGGGTTATATAAGAATGAGAATGAAACCTATGTCCAGGCCTAAGGTGATTTTGTTTGGAAATATAATATGTGTTTCATCATATGGCATCACCTAGTGTTGTTTAGAAGTTGTGTGGGAGATGAAGGTTCCTTTGGGAAAGTAACATTTGTTTCATAGCTTGATACTATGTCAGATAATGTGGCCCACACCACTAAAACAGAAGCTCATAAGAGGAAGATTAATAGTGGGTTCTCCTTGGGGGTTTTTGTGTTTCCATTCATGATGCCTGAGTCCCGTATCCAAAATCACTTGAGAAGCCCCAATTCTTTATAATATATGATTTTCACTACACTCTACTAATGTGTGTATGAAATAAGACATGTGTTTGGTAAAATTTATTCCTATATTTATCTTGAACCATGAATAATCACTATCTACCATCCCATTGTAATTGGCATCCACTTTCTCATTTTGGATTGTTTTTGGGCTTGTATTTCCTACCCATGATAGTCTATGGGTCTGGATCTCCTACCAAAATTCATGATTTATGCTATATTCATATTAAGAACATTATTTATTATATAAAATTATATCTCATTTATTTTCACTTTTCAAATATAAAATATATATTAATTATACAACATTTTAAATTTTAAATTTGGTTGAACCAGTCCCCCACACTTAAATTATTCATGACCTTAATGAATATTTCTCAAAAAAATTGTTCACATTAAATCCAATTATTCCCTAATTTGTATATTATTCAATGAATGTTAATTGTTCAAGATTCAAGTATATCTCACTTTTAACATTAAATACCACTTCTCAATTCCCTCTTATCTAAGTTTACAAATAATACTTCTAATTTCAGATAAAATTGATTTGTCACTGTGAAATTAGATTAGATAAACTCATTTTCCTATGATTCATTATATTTTTGTATTTTCCTTCACATCCGAAAGTATTATTAACTAAAAACTTATTCACACTATTTTATTTAATCCAATAATGTATTAACACTTATTACGTGATTAAGGACAATCCTTTCATGAACCAACATAGATATCCCACTAAACTGGATCCCAAGTTAGTCCTGACATGGCCCGAAGGGTGTTCCTTATCCTCACAAGTTGGCGATTAACACATGGATATCAAAAAACTAGAGAGAATAGTTTATGAACAATAATATCAAAAAACAAACAAAGCAATGGATAAGAATCCATAAATAGTCCATGTTCCAAAATATTCAATAAGAGAAAAAGTACCACATGGTAGAGATGTAAAAAAACCTAAACAGTACATCAAAACTAAGATATTACACAACCATAAACTACATCATCTTAATTTCTCCTCATAATAGGGGGAACACACACTCTACTTATCACCACATTCTCTTATATTCCAACTATCAAAAACACCCACTACCTCCAAGTGATGCTTTTCCTTTTTCTGGACCTCACAATAGAAAGTATTGAAATGCCAAAAGTAAAAATTAGGATGTGATAAAAACTATCCCAGTAGGATACAACCAATAAAATTTATAATTAATTCATATCAAATAAATAAAATATTATCGATTTAAAAATACATGGCATGGTAATATTTTCATAATTCATAGTGAAACAGAATTTTCAAATCATTGAAATAGAAAATATAAAGTTGGTTCAAATAAACAAATTTCATAAAAACTTTTTCCATTAAAACCAATTCATTTAAATTGAAATTCATAATACATTTAATGAATTCATTTATCAGGAATCATTGAATTCATTCATCAAATAATTTATTTCAATTCAAAAATAATTTTATAGAAATAAAAAAATTATTTAAAAATACATATTTAAAGAGGTTCAATAGAAACCACACCATTTTGAAAACATTTATCAAGAATCTCAATTCTCACTATAGAAATAAATTATAAATTCATTTCAAATATATAAATAAATATTGGTTCCAATTTATAGTAGTTTACTTAAAAAACCACATACCTTAATCATGATCTTTTCAACCACACAAAACAAGATCCATAATTTAATATATGAAGGCTAGAATTAACCAATATGGAATCCTAGAAACATATCACTTGAATAAGAATATACAATTCAGCATTTGCAAAATAATGGGAGAGAGAAAACACTTACCTCAATCATTCGCAAATAACACACAATCGCCAAATAATATTTAGGAAAAAAATCCCAATTTAAAGATGGATCTATAAGAAACTCGATTAGATCATGAAACAAACCTTTAATATAGAATTAAAAACTCTTACCTAATGTTCGATTCAAGAAAAGAAGTATGTACCTTGTCCAAGATTTAATAAACAAAATAAACTGTAAAATAATTTTCTAACACCCAACAATGCATAAAAATGATCATCGGGAAGCAAGAAATCTCTAAAATATCCAAGGGGATTCTACTTATTCAAGATCCTATTAAATATGTTAAGGGTGATGTAAATAGGATGAGTTTTAGGTATTCAAAAAGATAATTAATTTAATTAATTCACATCATATGGTTTGGTTGCATGGTTCACCAAACTACAAGTAAACTATGCACCACTTTCTTGGATACTAGAAATCCACATGGTTTGACTACATATTTTCACAAACCATGAACCAACAATGAAAAATGAAAATATCTCGGTTGAAATAGTTTAAAGGGAAAGCTACGTTGTTTGGACTAACAGTGAACCTAATCATGCACCCTCCACTGGTACCCTGAATCATAATTCATATATTTTGGGAAGTCCCGCATAGTTTTCCCTAACCATGAACCAACTGTGAATAGGACAAAAAACATATGAAAACATCCAAAATCCTCCCAAAATGGAATAAAAAAAACCCTAATGGAATGTTTTCCGAATGCAGTTACGTGAGGACCAATGAGTTAACATGTTATAATTCTCCTAACAATAAATAATTTCTACCCCTAAAAGGCCTTATTAAAAAGACTAGTCTACAAAGTTATGAGGAAACTACTATCTCATCATCATTTAATTATCCCAAGTCTCATAATAATAATAACCATGTTTACATATATACTGAATTTTTTTATATAATTCCCATGGAAACCTTCATATGGGAATCAACAATATGAAATGGCTACTCAGTCACATTCATATCTGGTACCACGTCAAGGTCCTCCCAATTCAAAACATGATATGAGTTTAAAATAAATTTTTTTAGTTGAGATATTTGAAACACATTATAAATTTAATTAATCTATGGTAGAAATGAAAAATAGTATTCTACCTTTCTAACCTTCTTAAAAACCTAAAACAATCCCATATATCTGAGTTCCATCTTCCCCTATTTCTAATCCATTAGTGACCCAATCGAGGTGAAACTCTCATGAACACTTGGACCCTGAACATGAACTACATAAGATGTCGACAAATATCCTTATATGATTTATAATAGACGTGATCCATCACTAACCTCTAATGAATCATTTAGATTGTCTTCGTTTTCTCATGGCCCAAGGGAGGACCCACTAACAAAGGTTCCCAAATCTCCAAAAAATATATATATTTACATGGATGACTATACAATTCATCAATGGTTAAAATTTTAATAGATGGATGGTAGACATTATAACAAGAAAACAAACTATCTTAAAATGGAAATCCCAAGATCCTATAAATTTGATGACAGAAGAACAAATCATGTCTTTATGAATCTATGCAGGCTGTTCTGTCTGATCATCAGTCTGAGGATGGTACAACATGATCAACTTTACCTAGGATCCCATCAACTCCTTAAGTCTAATCAAAAAATAAGTTCTAAAATATGGATCCCTATCAGAAAAAAACGTATAAGAATCTCTCTGTAATGTAACATTATCGTGAAGATGTAGATTATCCATATCATCAAATTTTGTGGTATAATAATTAGAAATAATGTATACTGATTTAGTGAATTATTCAATTTATAATCAAATCACATTATTTCATTAGGTTATATATGATAAACCCAAATATAAATCCATTTATATCTCATCATATATCCAAGTCAGCACGAGAATGGGTTGGAGAAAACATAAAGGCTTATGATGCTCATCCTTGATATGTAGATATGTAACACAATGTGAAAAAAATAATTGATATCCCATTTAATACCTAGCCAACGGAATTATTGACTCATATCATAAAACATATTAGTTATGATTGGATTCACTGCCCATTGAGAATGATGATAATCTACCACCATAAGCTTTCTTGCAGGTGAAGGATTTTCAAAACATTTCCTAAAGAAAAGATTCCCTTTGGAGTCGAAGACTATTATATGACAGTGTTCCCACCATATAATGAATTCTAGATACCTTAAAATTCATCCTCTAGTGGATAGTATTGGAGGATAATCTCAAGAAGATAGGATTTAATTAAAAAATATCCATATTAAACCTAATTTCATCCTCTAAAACAGCAAAATTCATGTGAGAAAAGTGATCCATGAGACTCAAATCCTAAGAAAATTACTTCATGGTCTGGGATGGTAGCTTCTTTCTAATAGAATCAACAACAAAATTTCCTTTAACAATTTTATATGTAGTGTCAAAGTCAAAAGATTACAACTACTCCACCCATAGCCTCTGATGAATATTCAAATAATTTTATGAAAAGATATAACTCAATATATTTCGACTAGAGTGGATAGTAATAAATTATTTCAAAAGATAGTACAATAAACACTAAAGATAATGAATCCTAGATATGAGTTCTAGATCAAGTTTATGATAGTTATTCTCATGAGGTCAAAGACAAAAAGAACAATAAGACACAACATGATCACCCTATATAAGAATAAATCACAAACCCAAACCTTAAGCATAAAAAAATACCACATATCCCTTCCCAACCTCTAGAATATTCAATAATAGATCTGTAGTCAAATTATTCTTCAATTCATTGAAATTATTGTGATGTTCTGAATCCCAAATGAAATTAACCCTATTATGAGTGAGAGTGGTTATCATAAAATAAATCATAGAGAAATATGTCATGAACCAATGATAATACCCTTCTTATCCCAAGAAACATTTAATATTAAATGAATGACATAGTTTCTGCCTTTCACCATTTCAAAAATCAATTAATATACAATTTATAGAGGTAATGTTCCATAATAACTTCACTTCCCAAATCTATAATTAGCACTCAGATAGCTTTGCATAAATTTATGGATTCTTCACGATGTCCAAAACCACTTTCATGTGATGTACTTGATCCTCCCCTATTTTTGATTACACCAAGATGTCATCCAAGAATAAAAAAATGAAATATTTGAGACACTGGTTGGAAATGTTACAACATAATATTTTTTGAAATATTTATTTCTAATTAATTTAATCTTTTAAATATTTTTCATTTCACGCAACGAAGAAAATACCTTGTGTTATGTTAAAACACCATGTTATTATTTCATTGTACACAATACTAAGTAACTATTTCAGAAAAAAAAATATAGATTATATTATGGTATATCAAAAAATAAGTTTGTATTGTGTTACATACAATTCAATGTTCCTTTGATAAATTGCAAGACTTGCAAGAACTAGTTTTACCATACTGTAACGTACTATTAATATTATTATTAAAATACTATTACAGTTATCACACATCCATTAGAATGTTAGTTATGAAAAATATTAATTATATGTAGTTTAAAAATTTATATAATAATAATTATTTGGTGACCAATTAACTAGAAATGAAAATAAAACCATTTTACTAATATATGAAATATTATGCCTGAAAAAAATATTTATGCAATCAAACAAATTATACTTCACTTATTAATTAAACCGATTTTGATAATTTATTATATATATATATATTATTCAATCAACTATTTAATGTTTATCTTATTTTTTTTCTAAACAATATTAAATAATAAAACCAATTTTACGCATAATGATATTTTTTTAAAAGGTAATTTTACCACCTTTTAATGTATTACCTATTTTAAATATAAATTTTCAAACTTTTATAAATTATATTTGATAAAATAATCTTAATTTTTTAATATGGAACATCAAAAATAGCATAGGATGAATTTTTCTTATTTTTTGAGAAGTTTCACATTTGGATTAACAGTGAAACATATTGGATTTTAATTCAACACTGCATTTTTATCTGATTTAATTAAATAGTAAAATTAAATTTTAATTTGATTTTAAAGAATAAATTGATCAATTATATATATATAAATCCAATTTAGGACATTAAAACCATTATCACATTAATAATGGATATTAAAAATATTTCAAACTTTCGAACATTTTCACATAAAAAAACCATTCCCTCCTCCCATTTTAGGGATTAATTTTAAATTAATTTCTGACAATTCTATGATTATAATTTAGAAAAATTATTTCCATATTAGGAATCCAAATAATTTTTAATTTATATTATGATCATTTTAGTTTTTGACAAAAAATATTAGTGAGTGTAATTAAAATTAACTACAACGATTAAGGTAAAAACGAGTTTACTTAGTGGTTAAACATTAACTTAAGGGGAACAATAACCTGGAATAATGTATAAAAGACATTATATGGATATAATAATACCATATAATCCAATTTTTTAAAAAAATTACCATTATTTTGAGGAACATGATTTTCGAGATACCTCTAAATAGTGTTTACCTTTTTATATTTACAAAAATGCCACTATTGTTCCACTTGAAAAGGGAACTCAACCCCCCAAATTTTCACACATATCAATTAATTTTCCTCATAAAAACCCTACCAAAATTAGTTTCCAATATTACTCATGTCATCATATAAGTCCCACTTTAGTTAGAAATAAAACCATGTTAGTCCTTTGGTGAAAACCAAAAGGAATTACCCAAAGAAGAGGAAACATCCTTCAATAAGAGATTCTGTTTTATATCCTTCTCCAAACCTTAAATTATTTTTATTCCATGAAAATAAAATAAAATAATTATCACACATGTATGTATATTTTTTATGTAATGTGTTATACCAACACTTACATACAATTCCATGAATTAGGATACACAATCATCGTTCGTGTGTACCAAAAACCACCGCCTAGTGAACCGATGTCGTTCGTTATTCCATTACCACCACTAAAGGTTGGGTGTAAGGATAAAATTACTATTATTATATGCTACATATTATTTATATAATGTATTAAATCTACTATAATTATTATATAACACATACCTTTATGATTTCAATTTTTGGGAATACGATTACTTCATTTGTGGACGTGTGGACTACCGCCTCCTCAAAGAGATGTGATTCGTTCACACGTTCCATTAAATTTATTAAGGATGAGTTTATTAAATTTATATGATATATATGACATAATAATTATACATTAATGATTATATATATATACATATTAATATATGTCATTTAATTTTTTTTCAATACAACATGAAAATGGATACAACATTCATGCATACATACGACCTACCGTCTCTGTGAATAATGTATTACATTTCATATTTATATATATTATAGATTATTATTAATAAATTAATACTTAATATTTAATACTTATGATATTTATATCATAGTTATCATTCTGTAATGGATGAAATCATGATATAAGTTGGAAGACCAAAATTTAAAAAACCAAAACACGTGCAAAAAACAAAGCAGTTATTACATGAAACATAACCTTAAAACATGATTTTTAATAAATGGGTAATATAATGTCAAAATAAAATCATATAAGGTATTATATAAACTAATATGGTTCTGTGGTATATGTATTATAAAATTATATTTATTATATAAGAGGTTTGAACATGTGCGAGGAAAGTAAAGACTTAAAGATAAGGGTTTTCTCGTATCACTTTTATTTCTATAAGATACATGCTATATTCATGACTTATTCTTGTTTTTCCGTGTATATAATACCCTATGAAATTCTAGGAATGTTCAGGTATCAAGCGTACTTGGATATAAAATTTATTAAATAAAATAAAATACAAACATAAACCTATAATCTCATGGCACATAAAGCACCTCCAAAAAAAGATGAGAATGAGTCCACCAAAAAAAGCAGATAAAAGACACACACATCACCAACCATAGACCTAGTCATTAAATAGGTCCGAAAACCCACTTCAAATAGGACAAAAAACACAAAACCACCCACACCATCTAGAAGGTATGTCAATAACAAAGCATGAACAACCTCCTGCATCCATAATCAAAGATCTTTGCCAACCAAAGAAAAATTTGCGCACACAATAAGTTTTTGATAGCTATTAGCTCCACACAGTTTTTCACATTAATAATGGGACACACAAAATTCATCCCAAAACCCTATGTTATATCCATCACCCTACACTCTGAGGATGTCTCCTTCCATGCCCGAGGTCTTCCCCAGCACAATCCCTATGAAGACACCAGCTTGTAGTTGGCAAGCTCACTAAAAGCTCCCTACGTCTTGAAGTAAACCCATGTAAAACCACATATTCACGGTGCTGACATCACAAAATTCCGCATAACCGTCAGTTATCCAACCCAAGATCAACCATCCCCAGTCTGAAACATTTATAATATCATCACACAACCTCCATACAATAGATCTAAATCCCAGAAATAGTCATCATCAGATCCCCACTGATGAGAAAAGTATGGTCCTCACCAAAATTCCACACATTCCACCAATATCTAGCAACATCAACACTAGGATCCCAGATCCACTGATCTACGATGTCATGCACATCTACCAGTGTTCCACATCGCCAACAAGCACCCCATAACACATCATGATAAGTAGCACCGGTATTCCAGATCCACAATTATATTCCATCATATTCTTCCTACATTGTTTCACAGTGTGTATGTATACCCCACATCTAATCATCATCACCAGCACCTAAGTAAACCCAACCATCGGGCCTCCTCACTTTTATTTCCGGAAGACTTATGCCTTATTCCGTAATCTTTTATTTTTTATGGTGTATATAATACCTATGAATTTATTCTATGATACTTATACATAAATTTATGGGTATTTACATATCCAATTTATGATCTCTTTTTCACGGGGTTTTACAGTTCAAACGTTAAGAAATTAGAAATGTAAATTTGTCTCAATTTTTCTTTAGACACAGGGTTTTTTATGCAAATATAGTATTTTATGAGGTGTATATACATAAATTTGACATGTCATATCCTGAATCTAATTTATTTCATGAAATTTTATGTTTCATGTAATATTATTATTTCATGGGTCTTAGGATTTAATGCTTCCAAGGTGGTAAGAGTTTATTGCTACAACCTCATTGTTTATTAGGATTGGTTATGATCTTGATTCTATTGATGTAATATTATGATCCATCTCTAAATAATAATCATGAATTTTACTCTCCTGTGGTTGTTCATGATATATTAATGTAATGTTAATATTTTCTACACTTGGGTATATAATACAATTAAGAAGTTTTTTAAGTATATCCAACTTTATTTCTCTTTTCAGTTAAAAATCTGTGTTATTCAAAAACCACATTTTCTAAAAATATTTTAAAATTTTTAATACTATTCTCAAATGATCTTTAAAACAAATTTTTTACCATGTTTTACATTTTTTTAAAAATTGTTTTTAAAAATGAATCTTATTGTTGTTTTTCAATCTAGGCATTTTTCTAAAATTTTATAGTGAAAAATTAATTTTCGGTAAGGTTGGATTTATCCGCCATCATTGTTTTGAATATTACTTCGTATGTTTAAATGTTTTTTTCAGAAAAATCTTTTTCCAAATATCATGGACATTCATTATTTTTAAAAGTGGTTTCCAATGATAAAGTTTTTCAAAAATGTGTTATGTTTATGGTGTGTTTTAAATGATTTTCAAAGATTTATTTTTAAATTCTCAAATATATTTTACAAAAAGGTTTTCCATAATGGTATATGTTCAAAAAGTTTTTTAATAATTTTCAAAACAACCATTATGTTTTTTGGAAAGGTTATTTTCAAATAAAATCATTTTTTGGATTTTAAAAATTCTTTAATGAGATTTAATTTTTTTAAAATAAAAAGGATTTTAAAATTTTTTATGTTCTAAAAAAAAATTTTCAAAGAAAAAATTATATTTTCATAAAAAATGTCTTAAATGGTTTTTAAAGCTTAATTAATAAGATTTCAAAGTGTTTTTTAAAGAAAAGTATTTTGAAAATTTTTAATGTTTTAATTGATTTTCAGAGAATGGTTATTTTTGACATCCTAAAAATACCAAACATAGTTTTATTTTATAAATATTTTATTTAATAAATTATTTTATAATTTTAACCAACAAATAATATTTTTTGAGATAATTTTCTTTGAAAATATTAATTAAAAATAATTTTTTTAATAAATTTTTTATAAAACTTATAATTCATTATGATTATTATTTATAGTTTTAAAATTTACTTTAAATTAATATTCTAAAAGAAAATATTTTATTTTATATAAAAGGTTATTTGATTTTTTTTATAAAAATAATGAGAAAAAAAATTAATAAAAAAACCTATTTTTTAAAAAGGTTAGTTAATAAAATATTTTGAATGAATGTTCAAAATAAATATTCATGTTTTAATATATTCTAACTATGATAATAATTATTTCATTTGATATAATGAATAATTATTATACTAATATAACTAATTTGGTTTTATAAATTTTGATTTTTGAAATTCCATATATATATATATATATATATGAAATTGTAATTATTAGTTTTGAATTATAAATTATGATTAAATTAATTTTTCTAAATTTTTTTTATAAACTATGAAATTATGAAAATTATAATACATATTTTATTTTAAAAAAATGATAAAATATAAAAAATTGAATCTTTTATAAAGGGATGTTTCTCTATGGGATGTCATGGGAGGAACCTAAGCCATCCAATTTTTAGCCCACACATCCTTGCCATCCACTCTAGTTTCCCCAGTAAATCTCTCTATTTTTCTCACTGAGCCTAATCTTAGCTATCCATCTGAATAGTCGTGATGTAGATCATCTTCCCCATACCTCTCAGTCAACCAATTCCTTTAAAATTCAAGCCTTTATATCATCCGTCCAATAAAATTTGTATGAACTCTACCCTCCATTCAAATCCTGGTTTTCTTCCTCACCAAACCCTAGCCACACCAATATAATGACGCTACCGACCCTATTTACTCATCCATCATTGAAGTCCCCTTTACTATGGCCCCATCTCAGTTTCTATTTCCACAAAAATGATGTGGATGTTGTCTTCCATTAAAACCTAAACCTGTTAAAGCATCATCCCCAATTCTCAGCTTCATAAGGAAGTTTCAATTAAATAAATAAATATATGTATGTATGTATATATATATGGGTTATCCTAATTGTAAAACCTAAAATTAACAAAATTATTTTCTTTTGGTTTTATTAAATTTTAATAATTTAGATGGTTGGATTATTAAATGTATATGAATCAATTTGATTCAGAATAATTAGATGAATGGTTCCAAGTCCCTTGGCTAATTTGTCAAAAGGGACATATTCAACATCATTATTTAACAAAATAAAATTAATTTAAACCCCCAATTTCACCCAATAATACGCTAACCATTTTATCGCCCTCCTTCTCTTTCACTCAGTCCCTCTTTATTGGTGTCCAAAATCCAAACCATTGATTTACCCTCACTTACATGTATGTGTTATTTTTTATTACAATTTAGATAAGTATATTTTATTCTAAATTTTATAAACTTATGAAAGAGATTTATTTTTTTATAAAAATATGATTAATTTTTTAATATATATGTATATATACATTCATATATATCTATCTAATCATCCTCAATTATTTTCATAACTTATAATAGAGGGGAATTATTTTTTTTATTAAATTAGTTCATTTATTTTTAAGGGTTGATTTTGATTTTTAACTAAAAACTAATGCATATAATATAGATTTTCATGTATATCTACATATTTTCAATTATCTCATCTATTTAAAATTATTTATAAACCAATCATTTAACCTGAATGTTTGATCCTATTTTTAATTTATTATCCTATAATTGATTAGAATTATTTAATTTGAAATGTTAAATTTAAATTCCTTAATTTAATTTTTTTTCATATTAAAAAAAATTTCGAAAGAATTAGGAATCATTTTATGTAAATATTTAGTATAAAAATAATATAATTTTTTGTAATAATTCTAAATAACACATATCATTTCATGCGTGAAAATTCTCTGTACTTACATGGATGTCATATTTTTGAAAATATATTTCCATAACATACAATACATGACATATCAATCATTCATTAGTTTTTATTAATTGTGTATATTTTTATTAAATATTAGTTTCCACAGAAATTATTTTTAATTATATTTATGTAAGAATATTAATAATATTTTATATATTTATGAAAATTGGAGAGAGTTAGTTACTCAAATTTATCATAATATTTCTCAACTATGTTATAAGTGTATATTTATTTATTTGAATATTTTTTCAATGGTTTTAAATTAAAAAACCCAATGAAAAATGTAGGTATATATGAAATAGGCTCAAAATGATTTTATAAAACATGACACTGAAATTTTTTAAATATAGGAAGGAACTGATGATTGAAGTCATCCCTCTGCAAGTGGGTAGGCCCAAGACAACCTTAATTGTTAAAAGTGACATCAGTGTTTTGATTTTATATTCTTGTATATTGTCTTCATAAAATCATTGGAATATGTTTAAATCAATTTTTGAATTTAAGTATTTTCAAAGGTTCTATATAATTTTTAAGGAGTATATATTTTCAAAAATGTTTTCAGGGGAAATTTATAAATGTATTTTGGAAAATATTTTTAAAATAATATTTTAAAAGTATTTATAAATGATTTGAATAACCCTTAATGGGAAAAATAATTTCTCAATCTATGTTTTTTAATTTATTTCTCACAGATTTAGTGAATTTACTTTGAGATATGTATTTCATTGAATAAACAGCATGGTTAAGGACACATATTTATTTTATTTTATTTGTTATTTTTTCAAAAGTTGTAGTACATGTATCATATTATCCAAAACCTAGACCAGTAAATTTTTCTGGTATGTAATAAATGTTGAGTATTTTTCAGTTTTTCTAATAAAAAACAATAAAAAACATTTAGACGTGTTCAACTCGGAATTGCAAGTTTTGTGAGTTTCATTATTTCCATTAATAAATGGTCCAAACGATCTTTCAAAGTCCTTCTCTATAAAAGATGATACGATTTTATATAGTTTATTCTAAACTAGGGATATAATCCAAGGACACCTTATTATGTCTTGATTTAATTTTTTATGATTATGATGATAAGTTTTTTACAAAACCCATTTCTCTTCCATTGGTCTTACCATGGTAATATTCTTATGAAACCCTTTCTATTTCACAGGTTATTCTATGATTATGAAACCTATATATTTTATTAATTTTATAATATGATAAAATATTTATAATAGCTAATTATATAATGAGTTATGATACGGTTTTTATAAACCACATCTCTTTTTATGGGACATGATATGAAGAATATTTTATTATCTTATAGAACTCATATGTATGATTTCTTTATGGGATGGGTGGGACATATGTCTCCCTCTTATACATTGGGTAGAAATTTATATCTTGTGAGATAATGATAGGAAACAAGTTGATGAGTTTGATAAAAAATGGGAGACATATGTGTCTAGATCCAAAATGGGAAACATCTGTCTCCCATTCCAAAATGGGAAATAAGTGTTTTCTCATCAATAATGGAAAATAGGTGCATCCTAAATCATAATGGGAAATAGTTATGTCATGATCAGCTAAGTTTATAGACTTGGGGATGATCCATTACTACTATGATGTTGTGCATGAACCTGATTACATGTTCACAATGTTACGCATGGACTTAGGTGCATTTCCATAAGTTTATGTGATGGCGTAATTTCTTTCCTTAACTTAATACGTGAACTTGTTTGTACTTATAATTGTTCCCAATTTTATAATATTATGTTTATTCCTTAAATTCATGTCTTATTCCTATTATATCCCCCACATGGATCATGTTATTGATTATTTTATGATTCATATCTTACGAACTGCCAATCATTATTAGATGACACTTGATTATGATCATTGACAGATAGGGTATGATCTTCAAATGTTATTATCATGTTCTCATACCCATATACTCGAGATTATTCTTACATATCTACTTTTATACACTTACTAAGCATATGATCCCCCAGTTTACTGTTTTTCTTTTCCACATATTATTAAGAGAATTTTTATGTAAGAGTACTAAAGGGGAAGATCTTTATGGGGGACATTAGAGATCATTCACCAAGTTAGAATATATTGTCTTCCTTTTTTATAGGGATGGAAAACTATTATGGTCCCCAGACATGTATTTTTGTAATGTGAAGAATACTCCTCTAAAATGATGTAATATCAATGTATGTTAACCCTAGGTCGCTATAATTGGTATTAAAGGAAATGTTTAGTCAACTGTTGGAGACAAGGATTAGAAACCTTTAGTGATATCCCTAGGGATATTTATAAAGATGTTTTAAGGGATGTCTATAAAGATAATACTAAGGTTTAATATATTAAATAAGGTGTCAAGATTTAGACATCCTATAAGTTATATTTGGTGATTATGTGATTTTATTCTATGATAAGTATTGTTCACACTATGATTTCTAGATTTAGCAAATGGTGGGAGCCAAAATGAACTGGATTAATGTTGAACGTGATGAAAAAATTTCTAAGGAGTAGTGAAATGGGGTAATCATTTGAGTGAAGTTCATTTTGATCATGCCTAATTAGTTTTCATGGAACATGATTAATAAGTTTTAGCATAATCAACTCTCAGACTCACTAAGGAATAAAAGGATATAGTTACATAAGAATTTTGGAAATGAAGACCAAATATAAAAGAATATTAAATTTCCATTATTTCAATAATGTGGGAAGAAACACCAAAATGGATGTCTTAGAGGAATGATAAAATGTTTTAGCTATGGAAAAGTAAAAAAAGAAAGTAACGGCAAAAAATGAATATTTTATTTAATGAAATGGATGATAATATTTTCCACTCTATAGTTTCATTAATTGATGAATGATTTAAATGCGGATAGAATGGGAATTATGAAAAACGATTTCTGAAGAAGAAATCTCGTGAAGGGAATCAACAAGGAGGTATGAGTAATGGTTATATTGTTGAATATTATGAGACTATAGGTGACATTTTAAAGGGAAGAGGTATTATGTAATAATATTAGGTAGTAGTGCTAATAGAATAAGGATGAAGTTGAATAATTAAAGTGTTTATGTATTTTGATTCAAGACTTACTGTATATGAATTGGGAAATATATAATGATTGTTCAATGTATTTTTTTTCTAAGAGTTTACAAGAATATATTGAATACTTTTGATGGAATTTAAAATAAATTTTATGGAAATGTGATATTGATGGTAAATAAATGATTAAGGAAAAGATAACCCTTAATATGATTCTAATGTTATGATAACGATGCTTGGATAAAGTAAATTAGGCGATATTTATTACCTTGTAAATGATCAAGGATTAGTTGAAAAATATATTTATTCTATTATAGATAGAGTTTACAACATTTTTGAACTTATGAAATATATCTAATAAACTTTTCAATAAGAAAAAATAATTGTTTTCAATAAGGATTTAGGGAAATTCTGGATAGAATATGTAATGAAGTTATTCATGTTTTTGGAATGTGAAAACCAAGATCTAATTTATAATATATAGGGGATTAATGTTATGTTTATTTTTATAAATTTAGTATCCTTATTTATAAAGTTTTGGATTTTCATATTTTGAAAGATTTATAAGGCTATCCATTTATAGAATTATTTAAGTTAAAACTTGGATGAGATTTTATAGATTAAAGTATTATCTCACCATATAAGGATTTTTTCATATTGGATGGCCTTTTCGAACAATAATGTTGTGATGTTAACTAAAGATAGAGTGAATGACCTATCATTCTAATTATGAATCTCATGATCTTTTAATGCTTTAAGAATAAAAAATTCACCATCATTTCATGGAATAAGAGATGAAGTGGAAATATATCAAGGAACAGCCTAATGAGAGATTGTGTTGATGAAATTGAATTAAATCAAGTAAGTACATTTTTTCAGGGAAATTATTCAATTTTAGGAAAATGGTCTTAAAATAGTTTTTTTCTCATTATCATTATTTTTGACGATATTAAGGACCATTTTCAAGCCTCCTTGGGTTATGGATTTGTGATTGTCAACTTTATATTAACCATGTTCTATATTACTCTCTATCAGAACTTGATAGTTATATTTCTCTTCCATTTCTAAGATTTAACATTCCAGGTTTGTTCTTCTATGTGGAATTCCAATTATGAGTTAATTTGGGTAACCATTATGTTTCCAACTTTCCCTTTTGAAAGGGAGTTTTATTATTCATTTTTAAATTGTTGGTGTCTATGAATGGAATATTTAAGTATTAAACCATTAAAAACCGAGATGAATTTCGGGGGAAAATAATTTCAAGGGGGCTAGAATATAACACACTAAGATTTAGAGAAATATATATATATTGAATTAATTTAATTTTTCAATATTTTGCATTTCACACAACATTAAATATAGCTTGTGTTAAATTAAAATACCAAGGTATTGTTTCTTTGTACACAACACCAAGTAGAGTTTGTGATTCATGAAACACATAGATTATCTTAAGGCATATGAAAAACTATGTTTGTCTTTTGTTACACACAATGATGAGTTCCTTCGATAACTTTCATGCCATATAGGACCTAGTTATACGAAACTGTAATGTACTATTAATATTATTATAGTTTTCACCTTTCCATTGGAACGGGGGATATGGGAAATATTATTAAAATAAGGTTTTGAAAATTATATAACAATAATTACTTGGTGATGAATTAACTAGAAAATAAAATAAAACCCTTTTGAAAACATAGGAAATCTTCTACTGTAAACCATATATATGGAATCATACAAATTATACCTAAAAAACTTAATTAAACCACTTTTGATAAAATATTTTAATGAACTAAATAAATATATATTATATTAAATAAACTATTAAATAATCATCTTATGTATTTTATATATAGTAAATGATAATAAAACAAATTTTAAACATAAATATATTTATTTTTCTAAAAGCTAATTTTATTGCCTTTTAATGGCGCACCTATTCTAAATATAAATTTCAAAATATTTATAAATTTTATCTGATAAAATAATATAATTTTTTGAAATTATAACATCTAAATTATATTAGAGTAATTTTTTTGTAATTTACTGAGAAATTACATTTTTGGATGAATAGTGAAAAAAACTGAATTTTAATTCAAAAATGAATTTTATATACATTAATTTATATAGTTACATTGTATTTTAATTCAGTTGTAAAAAATAAATAGATCAATTATGAAACCATTAATCAATTAGGTCATTGTAACTAATTTGACATTGAAATTGGATATAAAAACATTTCAATCTTTTCAACATTTTCACATTAAAAACCCGTTGTCTCATCCCATCTATGAGATAAATTTTAAATTAACTTATTCCACTTATATTTTAATATATTAGAAAAATTAATTAGATATTTGGAATTATAATAATTTATAATTTCTAGTAATGTATTTTTAGTTTTTGACCAAAAATATTAGTGAAGGAAATTAAAATTAATTACAGTTGTTAAGGTAAAAATGAGTTTACTTAGTTGTTAAACATTATCATAAGTGGAAAATAACATAGAAACATGTAAAAAACCTATTTTTTGCCATATTTTGACTGTATCATCACTTTTATCTATAATTTGGAATTATTTCAGGTACAATATTTAAGGGAGACCTCTCAATAGTATTTAGCATTTTATATTTACAAGAATGCCACTTCTCCACTACCAAAGGGAACACACCCCCTCACTTATTCACAACTCTAAATGCATTTTTCTCATAAAAATTACAAAATATTATCTCTAAAATTCCATCCAATAATCCTACAGGTTTTAATTTAGTCATAATGTAATCCAAGTTTTTTATTTGTTGTAATCTAAAAGGAATTAACCAAACAAGAGGTAACATCCTTCAAAAAGAAATGTTGTTTTATGTCTTTCTCCACCCCTTAAATTATTATTATTCCCTGATTATATAATAACCAATTTATCATTAATATAATGAAATGTTTTTATGTTATGTTTTATAGCCATATTCATTCACACTTTCATCAATTCGGACACACAATCATCGTCTGTGTGTATGGAGGACTACCACCTCACGAACTTATGTTGTTCGTTCTTCCATTACCACCATTAAAGGACAGGAATAATGATTGTATTAATATTTTTATTTGAAATATTTATTATTATTTCTTTATTATTATATAATTTATATATAACACGTACCCTCATTATTTCTATTTTGTGGGAATACGATAACTTCTTTTGTGGATGTGTGGAATATTGTCTCCTCAAAGCGATGTGATTCGTTTAAACATTACATGGAATGAATTAAGGATTGATTTAGTAAAATTATATGAATTAATAAGAAATAATAATTAAAATATAATGATAATATATGTATATATATATATATATATTTAATTTACTTTATTTCTTTTAATACGATATTAAAATGTAGATAACGTTCATGTGTTTGTACGACCTACCACCTCCATGAACAATGCATTTCATTTCATATTTATATATTTTATAGATTAATATAAATAGACATATAAAGAATATGTATGATATTAATATCATATTTATCATTGTAGTGGTGATTAAATCATGATTTAAGTATGAGGACAAAAAATACAATAAATCAACAAATATACGAAAAACAAAGCAGTTATTACCCGAAACATAACTTAAACATTGAATTGTTAACAAATTAGTAATAAAAAGTCATAATTAAATAATATATAGTATTATATATAAAAATACTTTTATTTGGTATATTTACAATAAAATTATATTTTTTATATAAGATATTTGAACATGTATGAGAAAAGTCAGGACTTAAGGTAAGGGTTTTCTCATCTCACATTTATTTTTATGAGATACAAGAAACATTTACCACTTATTGTTGTTTTTTTGTGTATATAATAACCAATGACATGTTATGTATTGAATATTATTTATTTAATGATATTAAAAGTTTCAATTTATGTTATGCTTTCACAGAAATCATGATTCAAAAGTAAATCAAATAGTAACCAGATTTCTAGTCTCACTTTTATTTCTGCGAGACTTATGCCTTATTCACCAATGAATTATTTTTTATGGTGAATATAATTCCCATGAAAGTATTATATAGTCCTGATAATTAATTTTATGTATATTTATATTTCTATTTGATGATTTCTATTTCATGGGGTTTTACAGTTCAAAAGTTACCAAATCGGTAAGGAAATTTTGTGTCAATTAGCCTTTTTTGAGACACGAGTTTTGTTATGCCCATGTAAAATTTTACAGCGTGTATATAATTACATGATACATTTAATATCCTTAAAATAATTACTTTAATTATAATTCAAGATTCATGTAATTTTATTATTTCACGGGGATTAGGATTCAATTTTTTCAAGGTGGTAAGAGTTTGTTGTTACAATCACATCATTTATCAGGAATATTTATGATTATGTTTATATTGATGAAATATTATGATCCTGGTCTCAATAATTTTCATTATTTTTATTATCCACCTTTTATCCATGATATTTTCAAGTGATTGATCTATTTTCCATTCCCTGATACTTAATATAATTAAGAAAATGTTTTTAATAAAATTTTAATTTATTTAACTTTTCGGTAAGAAATATGAGTTCTTCAAAAACTATTTTTTCTAAAAAAAATTAATATATTTTCTACTATTCTCATATCATCATTAAAATTAATTTTTACAAATGATTTTTATTTTTATCAAAATGGTTTTTAAAAAGGTATTTTCTTTTCATTTTCCAATTATGGTGCTTTTTTAAACAATTACGGTGAAAAAAGAATGTTGAACATGTATGTATTTATCCACTGTCATTTAATTTGAGCTTCCATTTCATGTTTAGAAGATTATTTTTTAAGAAAATATTTTTTTCATAATATTCTGGAAAATCATTTTTATGTGTTTTCAATGAAAAACGGTTTGAAAAATGTGTTCTGTTAAATAAGTGTTCTAAAATAATTTTTAATAATTCCTTTATTGTTTTTTGAAGATATTTTAAAATAAAAATGTTTTCAAAAAAATGTAATATGTTTAAAAATTATTGTAAATTATTTTCATAACATCCGTTATATTTTTTCAAAAGGTTATTTTCAATGAAAAGTATTTTAATGATTTGAATGTTTATTTTGTAGATTTTTTATGCAATTTTTAAAGAAAAAGGATTACAAAATTTTGTATATTATAAAAAGTTTTTTTGAATGAGAAATTTATTTTTTCATTATGAAATTTTTAAACATTTTTTAAATAATAGTTAATAATATTTCAAAGTGGTTTTCAAATAAAATTATTTTGAAAATGTTTTATAATTTGATTGATTTTAAAATAAATGTTATGTACCTTAAACAAATTCTCCAAGTGATCTTTCAATATCATTATCCATCCAAGATAATATGATTAGATATAGTTTATTCATTACAAGGTATACAATATAAGGAAAAAATTTTTATTCATTATTTTAATGGTTTATGAATAAGGTGAAAAGTTATTTACGAAACCCTTTTCTCTTATATGGGATATATGATGAAAAAAATCTTATGAAACCCACTCCATTTCATGTGTTCTTTTATGATTTTTAAACTTGTATATTTTCCAAAGGTTATGATATGATGGAATGTTTATGATAACTATTTCATTTAATGGGTTATGATAAGTTGTTTATGAAACCCATCACTTTTTATAGGTCGTGATGTGATGAATATTTTATTATCTTGTGGAACCCGTATGTATGATTTCATTATGAGATGGGTGAGACCTATATCTCCCTCTAATGCATTGGGTAAACATTTATATCTCATGAGATAATGATGGGAAACAAGTATACATTCTTGATCTATAATGGTAAATAGGTGTGTCTTGATCTACTATGTTTATAGCATTGGGAGTGAACCTTGACTACTATGATGCTATTCATGAAACATATTTTATATTCAAAATGTTATGCATAGACCCATTTTCATGTCAACATGTTTATGCGAGGGACTGATTTCAGGTCCTTAACATAATAAGTGAACTTGTTTCTAGGTATACATATTCATAATGATATAAGATGATGTGAATTCCACAAATATGTGTCTTATGCCTATGATATGACCACATGGTACAAGTTCTCGATTATCTTTTGATTCATGTCTTTTCAACTACCAATATGTATTTCATGACTATTGATTATGATCTTTTATATGAAAGGTATGATCTTATTATGTTATGATCATGGTATGATATCATTATTTTCACAATTATGCTTATATATCTCCTCTATTTACCCTTACTAAGAATCTGAGATCACTATTTCCTATACTTTCATTCCCCAGATTTTGAATAGAATTTTTACGTATGAGAACTAAAGGGGATGCTCTTTATTATAGACATTGGATATCTTTCACCATGTTAGAAGATATTTTTTTCCATGTTTATAAATACACTAAACTATTATGGTCTTCAGGTATTTAGTTTTTGTAATGTGCTTAATATTCGTCTAAAATGATGTAATATCCATTTATCTTAAGCCTGGGTAGTTATAGAAAAACAAAAATTCCATTAAATATATATAATAAACCCAATTAGATCACAACACAAAGATTAAATTGTGAATTAAAAACCAAAACATATGTTTTTTTCAAGAAAATATGTGAATATCTTTACGAATAACAGGGAATGAAAAGAAAGTGATACATACCATTGAAAAACTAGATCCAAAACTCAATGAGACATTAAAAATGCTCATAAGGAATTAAGTAATCTAAAAAATAACCAAGGAGATTCTTCTTGGTCGAGACCCCATTCTACCAGTAGAATAATGAGGAAATTCAGATGAGTTTTGTGTCTTGAGAAAGAAAATCAGATTAATTAATTCACATTGCATGTTTTGGAAACACAGTTTTCTAAACTGTGTGCCAACCATGAAATATGCCTCTATTTGGAGTCATATAGTTAAAAAGGAAGGAAATATCATTTGGTCTATCTATGTTCCTAACAGCCTATCCTCCTTTAGGAATCCCACTCATAGTGCAGAATTTTTTTAGAAGACTTAAATGGTTTTCCATAACAACACTCCAACTATTCGTTGTCGTAGAAACCTCTAAAAACATCCAAAATCCAACCAAAACGACCTAAGAAAAGTCACAAATGGAAATTGGTCATGAAAACAAATGTAAGTACATCGAAGAAAATTTGAGCTGTTATATATACAAAACTGAATAATTTCAAATAACACCCCCTAATGTTATTCATTATAACCAATGCATGTAATTAGAATTTAGTCAATCAGTTATCATATTTAATTAAATATTTATTGTGGATTTTTCAGTTTTCATGTATATAAACATGCACACTGACTATGATTTTATAAATTTTAACAGAATTCCATTTGGATCTTATCTACTCAAACTACTTGATTTTTAATATAATTTATGTGATTTTTTATTTAGTAATGATTCTTCAAATTGGTACTTTTTTTTCAATTTATTCTTTCACCTTAAAGACACTTAATGCATATTATTCTTGTTAAAAAATTGTCTGAAAAATACAAAATAATGAAAATCTATTTCATTATGTTGAAATAAGAAAATATATATTTTCTAAAATTAATATTGTATTCAAGATAAGTCACTAATCAGATGTACTCAAGTAGAGAAAAATAATTAAAACCCATTTGTTGTTAAAAAATGAAGGGAGATAGAAAAACACACACAAAACTACACTGGTCTAGAAATTCCCCCACACATCAAATTCACTATCCTCTTTTAATCACAAAACTCAATGGTATGTGTAATTCATAAATAGTTAGATTAAGATATACAACCTTGTTATTTTTTTCCAGCGGATTATGTTTGGATCCTAAGTTCCAATTTCTTCTACCTAAAAAGAAAATAAAATAATACATAAGAAATCTGAGTCATAGAAAAGTAAAATTAGTAAGTTGGTAAGAGAAAATATTTCTTGTTTTAACACCAAAGTGATTAATGGGTTTATACTTCCTCCAGTTGGTCAGGACCCATTTATTCTTACCAATTCAAAGGTGGATAGATTTTTTGATGTGGATAACCAACTATTACTTCTCCTAGTGTATTTTAGTAGAAAAATAGAATGAATACCATCATGTGAAATAAAAGGAATTAAAAACCCCAAAAGAGGTAAAGAATATTAGTGAAGTGGGGGAGGGAAGAGAAGAATCCAAACCCCTATTTGATTTTTTGGTCGATGCCAATGAGTTAGTCGCTCTACCACAAACCCCATGAGCTCTTCATATTAAATCATCACATCTATGGTGGTGTTTTCATCATCTTATTATTCAGTCCCTAGTATTAGGAATGGTATGTCCACATTTTCATTTAAATCATAAAGATATTTAGAATTCGATTTATATGGTTAAAAGTCAAATAGAATTAAATACAGAGTAAGATCTACTCAATTTAATGATCCCACCAGATGTGAATGTTCCTTTTTTAATTACTCTACGGTGATGTTTTATTGGTTTGGAATAATAAATACTTCTATTTCATCCTCAACCTATAGGATCTCTTTATGAGGGGGAGGGAAAATAAATGTCTCGTATTGCTCCCTTTCCACCTATAGTTGAAATTATGAAACAATATTTAGGTATATCACTGATTTCTTTAACATGAGGAATGAAGAAATTATATTTAATTTCATCATTGATATTTTTAATGAATTTTTAATATCTCCTCCCCATAGTTGGATTACTACACCACTTGAATTTTCCATGTAACGAGCTGCACATTTCCAATAATGGATTGGAATAAAGAAAACAATGATTCAATTTTTTTTTGAAATTTTTTCAATTTAATGAAAGAAATGAAATATTAACATAGTGAAAATAAAGGAGACATAAATATATTGGAACCCCAATAATGAATTCATAAGTGATCTATGGCTATCAATGGCCTCATATTCATTTATAATTTTTAAATCCTAGAATGAATCTAGGAAGATAACAATGGTCTCCTTACCTGAGGAGTTTCACTAATTACTAAATAAGTTATTTATCTAATAATTAACATAATGTATTAATCGAAACAAATGATAAAAATTGATTTTTGGAATGAAATAAAAAAATAAAACTCAAAATAAGGTGAATAAGCTATCATGAAGAAAAAATCATTAAATAATTATTTCTTAATATAGGAAATTAACATAAATATCAATAATATTACCTATTTGAATGTGTATAAGAGAGGATATGTACATATAATAACCATTTATTGATTATATTTTATTCATAAGAACCTTAAATCAATTTCATGGGAAAATCATTTCACCTTGATCTTTGTCATCAATGACAACCCAAGTAGGGACATTCATTGGTTTCAATATTATTTCAAGCTTCAGGTTTCATTGTAAACTAATAAGCATAGAGTATTGTTACAATATATATTTATTTCGTTTGAGGTGGAATAAACCAAAATTTAAGGAGAAAGTGGTAAAAGCCTATGTAGATTAGGTGAATCTATTATATCAAGAATGATAGTTTCTCACAGATTTCCTCCCTTGTTTCTCCTATCATGATTCACCATTTGAAAATGTGTCATCTTGAAGATTGACCAATAAAGGTAGACCCATCACTAGAATCAAAAAATATATGTTGTTCACATGAATCATATGCCACAGTTTCCTCATAAGAATTATTCTCAACTGAGGAATCAAGTGGTTTCATGTAGGTTAATTTGACAAGCATACCTATCTATATTTCTAGACTTTTCATTGATGAATCTAACATACATTGTGTTCTCATTTAAGTAATAACTTGATATTTATCTCATTCATCATATTAATCATCATTTTCCCACATTTTAAGTGGTCTATTCACACAATGACTAATTAAACTGGGTATCATCCTCAAATGGTCAAGTGGATTCATATTCTGTAATGTCTCTTGATTATTTTGTCAAGTTTATGAATTTTTATAAAATGTATTATAATCTATATAGAGTCCATGAATCATTATGTTTTATATTTTCAAGATTAATTGACTATAGGAGTAATCACATATATATCACGAGTTAATTTTAGAATATGAAAATGTATTTTCCCAAGGTTCATGTTACTAAATTTAATGATAGAAATTAAAATAATAATAATTTACTAAATAAATCATGGATGGTGAAAAATCAAAATTTATACAATTCACTATGGGATGATATAGAGAGAATTGATAATACAAGTTTGGTACAGACCACACCATTATAAACTCTTGTGAATCTATAATGGAAAAAATATCCATATTATTAGTCTATTTTAATCATAAATCAATAAATTTTTAGGATCACTTGATACTTAAAATATCCCTGAAAATGGTTCTAGACATTTGGATTTTATTGTAATGGCATGCCAAATTTATAAATTTTTTAAACCTATAACTATTGTAGAAGTGGAAGAATGGTTGATCCTAGAGGGGAAATGTGTGTAGACACTAGTAATATCCTCCTTCAATAATTTACCAGTTGGTGTGTTTTTTAATACGATGTATACTGAAATTATAAAAATTAAACAATTATTTAAATAAAATAAAAATAAACTAAACCAAAAATTTTCCATGGTTAATATTTTTCTTTAAGTGTCTGTGAAGCTATTCAATTGATTTCAACATGTAGTTGATTATTTATTTAATTATCACTGATTAAAAATTGAATTATAATATAATTTACTTCCTTCCTTTGGAATTAAATAATAATATATTCATTCTAAAAAATTATCTAATGTAATTTGTGAATTATTTGACTGTTGAGTCACTTTGTAAAATACTAAGACCCTTTTCTCATAAATTATTAGTATTTATCTATGATATGTTTTTTCAAAAGAGATTAATTTTTAGTTGTCACTTATGAATGTTCAATGTTAAATTTTACAAAATATTGATTCCTAATTTGATATGAATATTTATTCTATATTAGATCAAATTCAACTTCAAATTCAATTATTCATACATGATTAAATATAAAATAAATAAATTATATGACGTTTATTTCAACCATAAATACTTATTAGTTATCAAAAAAACTCACACAATAGTATGTGTGAAAATACTTTATAATAATAGTTTTGAAAAAATATAATTTAAATAAATAATAAAATAATTAAATTAATTTACCTGGAAAAAAACATGGAAAATAAATAAACATGCTTGAATTCACCGCCACATAATCATAACTCTAACATAACAAATTTAGTTATTTATAACATGAATATGACTCATAAAATAATAAATAGAGACTGCTTTGTTTTTGTTGATGTAAAGATCAACACTATTCACTATTGAAGGTCGCTAAAAAAAATATCATGTCATTGATCTTATAAAAATTATAGCGAAACATTGTGCACATAATCGACATTAAAACAATTAGATCAGGAAATGAAACAAGAACTATTGTGGAAGGAATGACACTAATGTTTGTGGCACATTTGTTTAACACATGAACCACCAAATGAAAACCATATAAATTATCAAGTATGTAGCATTGATGATTAAAGTGAACCAAAAAAAACTTATGATTGGGATTTGTCACATCACTTATATTTTTATTTGATCTCCCATTGATGTGTTGTAATAGGAGAGAATGTTGGGCTTGTTAAATAGCCTGTTGAACCACTACACAAGAAGATATGGGAGATGTCATTGGCCTAGTATCATGACTAGGTGTTTCTTCCATGAACAGAGGTGGTGGGATCTCTTAGAGATGGTAATAATATTTCTTTGGAATAATTTTATTGAGTGTTGGTGGTGATTCCATAAGGGAGGCACAATATTGAGTTTTCGTGGGGAATAACTGAAACCAAAACATGTAAGGGTAGAGGTGTGAGGTGTCAGGATTGATACTATGAGGGGACCAGATGAACAAAGATCAAAATTATTGGATTTCCTATGGATAGATTATGATTCTCTAAAATGAAGATCCCAACTTCTATTTTGACTAGAGGGGATGATTAAGATCCACCAAAGAGGTAGTAGGATGCTTGATCCTCGCCATAGAAATCTTACCCGTACAATGAGAAAAAGAAATAAATTCCCAAAATAGGTTAATTGGGAAACTCTATCCCAATATATCAATTATGGTGAGTGTGATTTTGAGATAAGTTTACGAAGTTTTTCATGAATATCCTTCTTCAAAACCCTTCTAATAAAGTCACTCTTTGGGAAAGCATTATCTTTCGGACGATTGTAAATAGTATTAATAAAATTAAATTTTATTTAACTGTTTCTATTTTCATTATTGATTTAATTAAAGTGTTTCTAAAATATTACAAAAAATCTCACCCAAATATGCCTTTTATAATGGTGTGGTCCTTGGAAGCATTTCTAGATTTTTCATGTTGAATTCAGCCAGCACTTTTCCAGCATTAAATGAAGAGTATATTATTTCTAATAGCACATTAATGGTAATAAATGATGTATCATAAAAAATTATTAATAAATAATGATTATTCAGTGATGTAATAAAAAATATTTAATTCAGTATTAATAATTAATAATAATAATCATATTGATGTTTTTAAAACTATAACAAAAACAAAGAAAAATGTTTTTAAATAATATAATTAAAAATCTTATTAATAATAATAAAATAATGCTTACTAATTTCTAATAATGAATACTAATAATGTAATTAATAATTTAATTAATTTGATATATAAAATAATTATTAATAATTATTAATATAATTGCATGGAGTGGCCCACAGTCCTTATATTTTTATTTATTTTTGCATAATCCCCTTTTTAATATGGTTGAGAGGAAACCCTTAAACAACCCATAGACCGAGAGGCACATGGCCAAATACAAGAACTAAAGGCCCAAATTATTGACTACACTTGGAAATGACCCTCCCGAACATCTGCATCAATGATGGTTCCTAGCTCCCCACCTCACATGGTTGATCGACTTTCAATTCCCCATGTAGAGTTGTAAGGTGCTCGGTACCATTGATAATTTACATACCCTTACATTTTTCTAATCTGGTTAGCTCTATTAGTGGCCACTACCACTCTGATTCCTCTTTAGGGGAATTCTCTCATGTGGGTTGATCTCATTCCATAGCCTGGAGGCCTAGTGGCCTGAAATCCAATGATTGCCAAAAGGCCCTACTACATCAACATGTATAAAGACTACACCCCTGCCTGCATCATATCTATGTCACCACCTACCTATGTCATCCCTACATCATTTCCACATCATAAATTCCCCATGGGATTTCCCGTATTTGATCTTAGTTCATTTAGATGCCATGCGGGAGCCTATTCCCCTTAGGAACATGCTCGTTGGAAATTAATAGTAAATTTAATATTAATAATAATCAATAAATTAATTAAAATTTTTAATAATAGTAAATAATATTGTAATTATTAAAAGATAATACTAATAATTATTATTATTATTAAAAAAATATTGGTTTGTGTCATGTAAATTATTTTTTGTTATTATATTTTCGAATAATAATAATAATCAAATACAGCCAGAGACCACGAGTTTGGAGCTCCACACTCACAGATCCTTTATTGAAATAAAAAAAACATTTCAAGGGAGATTATATATTAAAAAATGTATAAAGTTCACTATAATAATAATGAAATTACAACAAATTCATGATAATAATAATATTATTTCGTAATTCATGGCCCAAAGGTCCCATGATCAAAAAATAAATCATAATAAAGTCATGATGATTATTAATAAAGTCAAGATAATTATATTTTAATATAGTCATGATAATAATAATAATAATAATTTTAATAATAATAATCAGAACGATTTCAGGTTATGGACTCGATAGATCCATTCACATCATATAAATAAAAGTGGTTTGTAAAGAAAAATAAATCTAATAAATGAGAGAATATACATTCTTAGAAACATTTGACGAATGAAGACGCATCAAACTATCAAAGAGACTATAAGACCAAGAATTTTATTGGTCTCCAATTTCCTTCTTAGAAAAAGTATCTACAACCATGTTTTCCTCCCAAAAAAATTTGAAATTATATTATACATATCCACCATCTATGCCAAACACTTACTTCTAGTTTAAAAGAGTTTTCATTAAACGTTGCATGATGTGTTCTTAACAATGTTAATCACAAGCATAGAGTTTGTATCTATCCATAAATTATGCCAATGAAAATTACATGCATTCTAGATAAAATAATTGATGGACCTTGTTTTAGCTTCAAAGGTTGTGTTTATTATAATTTGTGCATTCTTGACCAATTAAATTTCTTATTTGGGAGTTGGAGGTGTTCATTGGATAAATAAAGAAGGTTCGTTGGAGTTTGGGTTTGAATTTCTACGACATTGGGTTATTCATGATATGAACTTGTGTTCCCAATGTGAGTCGTTCATCATACCTTAGAATATTGTGATTTATGAATTCCATTTTTCGAAGGGAATTTTGTGCATAATTAATTAATGCAATGATAAAATTATTCAATGAATAAATTAATTCAATGTTTAGGTAAAATAATTTTTAGTGGATGTTCCTCAGTTTTTGAATTGAAGTGATTCACAGACTGAATCGATTTCACTTATTGAATTGGCGGTCCATATGAATACTCACAACATGAATCAACATTTCATTCCATGAATGTGTCGAGTACTATGTGGTTGGGGTCCTAGCCTATTGGTTGTGGATACCTTAAGATTCCTGCACCAAATAGGGATCAAAACTTGGCTGCCCCTAATTTCAGGATTTAGCGCCTATGCAATGCGTGGTTAGGGAAGCAAGTAGAAGTTTGGGTGGGAGAAAGTAGGGGTGTCATGATGTGTTTAGGTGGAAGTGGTGGAGTGTGGGAGGATTGATTCAGCATATCTCATCGGGATGATTAGGAGTCGAGGGTTGGCTATGGGGGTGACAGCGGACCAATGACTCCTATGTCGGGTGGGGGATATTGATGAAAGAGGGAAGACCAACATCAGACCGAGCAGTGGGATTCAGGGAAGACATCGGCGTCCTCCTCAGAGAAATGGTATGAGGGATATTCGACGGGGGTCAGATGGTTGATGGAAACATATATAGGTGATGGTGTAGGCAGGTGGTGGTGGGCTTGGTGGGACGGTTAGTCAATGAAAAAAATTATTTCACCTACTGGTGGAGATCAGATGGGGTTTTGGGATTCTTCTCTTGACTTTTAGGGCTACCATATTTTGGCCTTTGAGAGGGTTTGACATATACCATCGGAATTGGTCACCGTTAATGCATGGGGCATTGCTTGCTATGAAGCCTTGTCTAGTGTAGGATCTTGAAAAGACATATATATGTTGGGTGGGTCTCTCATGTTGTGTCATTATACTAGGTAATGAAGGGTCATGTATGAGGTCATATAAATCTTGGCCTATGGGTCATGTAAGGGTCCCCATCAACCATTGAAAGGGGATTGTCTAAAACAATTATGGCCTTCAGGCTTTTCGGTCAATGTTTCAAGTTCTATCATGTTTATAAATTTTTAAAACCCTATGATTTATATCATTCCTCATGAGTTTTGGATGAACCATATTATATTTCGTAGGATCTTCTAGAACCCTTTATATGGATTTGATCATTGGCTTCAAAAGCTTGATATTCGACAATATAGAGTGATTCCTTCTTGTTTCCCCTTCGGTTTATTCTATTCCTCTATTGAGAAATCTTGGTGGTGATGCTATTTTGATTCAAGGAGTGGCTGGGATATGATTTTGATGATCCTTGGGTGTGATTTAGGTTTAGCGTAGGCTTCCAAATGTGGTTGTGGTCTTATGGTTGTTTCTACATCACCATGATATACATAGTGATTCAAAAATATTCATTGAGGTGGGGAATCCATGTTCTCTTCCTCTTTATGTGCATGTATAGAGATTTGTTTTGTCTTCCTTTGGGTAGATAACATGATTCATCATAAAAAATATAATTAATTGGATTCTACTAAAATTTAATGGGGAGGGGATTAATCAAATGCATTTATTCTTTTTATGATTTTTCTAATGGAATTATTCATTCTTGCTGATATTTTTTTAGGAAAGGTGGGGGAAGGCTCCTTTATTAAAAAGAGATAAAACACAGAAACCCCTTTTTAGGGAAATGGAAGAACCCAACCAAAATATAAGAACCCTAATCCCAAAATTCCTTATAATCAATAACTTTAAATACAAATGGAACAAAACCATTACAAATCACATGACCCAAGGTCCAATAGGCCCAAGAATAAAGGAAAATAGGGGCCCAAGGCTTAGTTGACCCAGCTTCTGTCCACAACCACACAACCATAGGTCCCCTTTTCCCCAAGATCTTAACAACACACCATATCCAATCACCAGATCTGGATCCACCCCCACCCAGCTCAAACACCAAGATCTGACTGCACCCAAATCCAACACAGCTTCTATGATTCACCATGGCCTGAACCCCGCACAACCTGAGCGCCACCACACCGAGTTGACACCCATTGAAGTTTCACAAGCCCCACTGCCTGTTCCCCCACTGTAACTAAGGGACGCTATCTCACGCCTTTTAAAATACTGTAGATCATTTCAAATCCAACTAGATCTTTTGGGTCTATACCAGACCAAAAATGATGACCGTCAAATAGACATTGCCCATTGCCCACAACGAAGCACACCACCATCATAACACTGCCATAGAATTCCCTCCAAAACCCGAAGAAATCATAGTGTAACAGCCCAAGAAATGAAATGAAATAATCTAGATATGATAGATCTGGATGAGAATGAAAACGAAAACCTTCAAACAGTGAGACACCGCCCACTTCCCTCCACAAAGCATGCTACAGACGTGAGACAATGAACACCACCTAGATCCATTGAGGGCTCTTCCTCTCATCCAAGGACTACTATCCTACACCTCCCATCACCAAAATCCGCAACTACTGGAGGAAAAATCCGAGATGCCAAAATAGGTAGGGCAATACCCTAGAGGTAGGGATCTATCGACCGAATCTAAGAGCCCCCTAAAATGCTTTCTTGCTCATATTATTTAAAATAAAAGCTATTAGGATCCTTGTTTGTGTTGTAGCTGCTATAATTACGTAGCCCTTGTAGAGTAGGTGATTAATATCAACCTAAATATAACTTATATATGGATAATGAAGTTGGTTTCCCATATAAATATAAATTGTGTGAGACCAATGTTATATGATGATGTAATGTGATTGAATCCCTTTTATTGAATCTAAAATATGGTGTTGTGTATGTAGGAATTTATTCTATGTGTTAACGTGATTAATGTAAATTCTATGTGGTTATGTGAACCCTATTGGGGCTTGTGATGTGATAGGGGTGATTGGCCTGGGGTTGGAATGTGGTGGGTAGTGACGAGATGGTTAGTTTCAATGAGAAGTGATATGGAATGATGTGTGGTGGTTGTATGGTAGTTGTTATGGTGATATCGTTGGGTTACCGTAATGTATTTGAATACGTTGTGTTCTAGCAGTGGTGGATGTTAGTTGGGTGATCTGTTATGTGGTGTGGTTATGTTAGTCTCATGGTAATACATGGAATGAATTGAAATATTGAACTAAAATATGATGGGATAAAATTGATGTGTTTTAGTTGTTTGAAATGAATTAAATGATAAATAACAAGGGTAAGTAAATGAATGAAGTGTGGGGTAAAATTTATTATTCCAGAATTGAATTAGTGAATTGAATATAAATGAAGTGATTTTGGCTTGTAATTAAAAGTGGGAATTGTGTTGTTATGTGTGGTGGTTGTATGGTGTGATGCATATAGTGGTGGAAGTGGTTGTGAAAGATATCATGGGGTCATTAATATTGTTAAAACTATATTTAAAAATGTAATTAATAAGAAAAAATGATTTCTTAATAATGATTACTAATAATGTGATTAATTTTATTAACACTATAATTAATAATAACAAAAATATTATCAAATTATGTGATTAATAATCTAATTAATAATAAAAATATAACGATTAATAATTTCTAATGATGAATATTAATAATGTAATTAATAATATAATTAATTAGATATATAAAATAATTATTCATAATTAATATTAAAATTAATAATAATAATAATAATAATAGTTAAAGTAATGGAAAACTTTAATAATAATAACACACTTCATAATAAATAATAATTTAATTAATGAAATATAATGATGATGATAATAATTAAACAATAATGTTTTCTATCCATGGAATTTATGGGAATGTGGTGAGAAATAATGTTGACATATCAAATCAGAAGAATTTGATTTTCAAGTAGGATATCCTCATTTTATGCCAACCTATGCCTCTTATTTCATTCAAAAGGAATTGGAGGGTTCCCCCAATGTAGTTTCCCTAGAAAAGGATAGTGATAGTGTAAATATTGACCACACTGGTGCGGATAAGAAAGACCCATCTAGAGAAGCTCCTTAAGATTTTTCTGAAGATGATGTGCATCATAGTGGTGGGAAATGAATAAACTTATTTTTTAGGATAGAAAAATTGAATGAAACATTGAATAAGTAATATTATCATGAATAATTTAATAATGTATAGAATAAGTTAAGAGTTAACTATGGAATAACCATTTCTACGGTTGGATGTCACCAGCCAATGTTCTCTATATTGGAAGATGTCGCTCATCAAGATCCAGACGACATAAGCCATATCACTGCACCATCGAATAAGAATTTGGAAATCCCTGGGGCTTTAGGCTTTGGATTTTGTAACCCTTCTAAGGAAAAGCAGTTTGAGGCCATGCCAACATCCCTTGGGAACACTACCTCAAAACAAACTAGGCATGCTGATGGAGGCATGCATATGGCTATATAAGAGGAGACTCAAGTTCTAAGTGATAAAGAAGAGTCCTCATAAGATGATCATAAATCTTCAGAGTAGCCATCTAATAAATGGAGGAGAGTTCGACACCCAACAAATACAGGTGGTTTCCAAAAAAGAGGAATTTGACATTAAAAAAGTTGACACATGTTTGTTTGTTGTATTTTGGTGGTGTGTATTTTTCACATTCCATGAACTAAAAACCCCATGCATTACTTTTTGGGTGTGTGTGCTATTTTCCTTTATAAAATTTCTGAGGCCATTGATTTGGGTTGCCAAATTCCCGGGTTATAGAAAATTTTATTAATAATAATAATAATAATTATTGTTATAATTATTATATACAATTATATAAACATGAAAATTTAAAGTAAATACACACATTCTGAGACTTGTCCATGGATAATAAAGCCATGGTAATAAATTCGTGATAAAAATGGATGATAAAAATGTCATGATAATAATAATAATATTAATGAAGTCGTGATAATAAATTTATGACACATAGGTCCCATGATCAAAAAAATAAAAGATAATAAAGTCATAATATTTTTTTTAAAAGCCATGATACTTATTAAAAGATAATAAGGTCATGATTATAATTAATAAATTCATGGTAATAATAATATTATTATAATTTAAGAATAATTATAATCATATAATGTCATTTAGGAATAATAATATTATTTATAATAGTAATGTTAATAATAATAGTATTGTAAAATATTATTAATTATTTATATAATATTATTAATTATTAATTTAATAATATTATAATTGTTAATAATAATAATAACAGCTAATTACTAGAGAATATTAATAGTAATTAATTAATGAATTAATTATATTATTGTTACTTGTTCATATATTAATATTAACACATAGTATTTTAATTTTTTTTAAATTTTTAGTTATTTTATATGTCTATAGTGTATGTATTTAATTTTACATAGAATCTTTTTATATTTTATATTTTATAATCATTTAAATTAACCTACTTATTTTAATGTATAATTGCTATGTTTTGAAACAATAATGTTTTATGTTATCTATATTATTATTTGTTTATTATTTTTATGAAAATATTTTTCAAATATATTTTATATAGTAAGTATGTGTTTTAATTTATTATAGGTAGATGATATTACAAGAATCCAAATTACACACACTCAGGAACCCTAATGTTTTAAGACTCATCTCTCCACATATGGAATGAATGTCACCCACCAGTCCTATTTTAATCACATATTATGGCCCACAGGACGACTAGCCTATTTGAAGTTATATGACTGGAATGCCTAGTGGCTTGAAAGACCAATAGAGTAGAATGCATCACATAATGTCTCCATCTGAATGTGTTGTTCCCCCACTAGTAGTCATCAAACCGTGTCACCAGTCTGAAATTCAGTTAGATTACATTTATAGTTTATATTTTATAAGGTCTCATAGACACCTACTTGAAACATTACAAAACCTATTATGTTCCAAGTAGGTAACATTCAAAGTTGATATAATATAAAATATAAGTACAATCCAAATGAAACATAAAACATAGACACAATATATAAAATATAGTAAAAAAATAAAATGAATATCGTAAATATAATAAATAAAAAATAATTTTCAAGATGCAAACATTATTGTTTAAAAACATAATTTTTACACTATTAAAAAATTATGTGAATAAATATTATTATGTAATAAATTATTAATTACGTTATAAATTTAATTATTATAAATATTTATTTATTTATTTATTTTTTATAAAAAATTAAATTAATAATATTTGTTAATAATATCATAATTAATAAATATTAATACAATAATTAATTATAAATTATTAATATAATTGATAATAATTAATAATGTAATGAATAATAATTAAAAATAATAAAATTAAAAATTAATCCTGATATTTATACACAACCTCTACCCATACAAACCACACCCACAAATATAGGGTGTAAATAATTACTATTTAATAATATAATAAACAATAAATGTTCAGTTTTGAAACAACATTATTTTGTGTCATTTAAATCATTTTGATTGTTATTTCAATTAAATTATGTTTATTTTCCATTATATTTTATGTGCATAGTCAATGTTTGAAATGTTATATTGATTGAACTTTTATTTTATAATTTATACGTTTTCAAACTGACATACTTAAACCATCAATATAATTCAAGTAAGTGACTTTGAAATTTTAAAAAATATATACTATAATACAACCTAAATGAAATTTTAATTATTTACAGGAACCATTGAAAATAATTGAATCTAAAACAAATTCATAATAATGACAAGAAAATAACATAATTATTATTTCACTTAATTAAACTTATTTTATAGTATTAAATATATATTTTGAAATAATAATATTTTGTGCCATTTATATCATCTTCATTTAATATTTTTATGATGTTATTTTCATTTTATATTATTATTTATTTATTCAGTTACTGTTTAAATTCCCAGTTAGATTATACCTAGGGTTTATATTTTATAATAGTTCAAAGACACCTAATTGAATGATTATTTTGTTTAAAGTAGTTGAATTTGAAAACCTACAAAATATAAACCATAGATACAATTTAAATGAAATTTTAAACATTAACCAAAAACATAATGAAAAATTTAATTTACTGAGATCTTGGAGGTTACATGTAAGGAGGGGCATGTTACCAACTTGTTACATAAAAATGTTTCAATTAGGAGATTTCAAATTCTTAAAAAATATAAACTATAGGTACTATCTAACTAAAATTTTAAACAATGAATGAAAATATAATGAATAAATGAAAAATAATAATAATATATATGCTATAAATAGAAAATATAAATGACACAAAGCATTTTTGTTTCAAAATATTGATTTTATACTTCGAAGAAATTCTATGTAGGAGACATTTAAATGATATAAAATACAAACTTTTAATATAATAAAAACGAAATTTTAAACATTGACTGGAAACATAAAAAATAATTAAAAATAATAAACCATTTATAAAAATAGAAAATCACAAATAAATTAAACAACACAAAACAATGTTTTTTCAAAACATATCATATATACATAATTTTCCCCATAACATGTTTTGTGAGTAATAATTATTTATAGTTAATTATATTTTTAATTATAGTATTATTAAATATTATTAAAAGTAAAAATAATTAGATTGTATAAAATATTTATAATTAAGTATTATAAATTAACCTAACTACTTTATTAATTATACAATTGCTGATAAAATTATTTTTATTTATTATTATACAAATTGTTAAACATATTAATAATTTAATATGTGAATAACTATATTATTAATTCAGTTAATAATTATTTTGATTTATAATAATAACTACGTTACTTATTACAACATTTTTATTAATTTTTAATAACAGTTAATAATTACATAATTAATAATAACAATAAAGTTATAATCAATAAACTAAAAATTCATAAAATCATAATAATTAGTTTATTATTTTTATGAAGAAATATTAATTACTATATTTTATTAATAAAGTATCAATTACGAATTAATAAAGACACATGTAATATATGAATTGATAAATTCATAACTAAAACAATGAGTAAACACATAAACATATTAAAATTACTGAAAATAATGTATTAATAAAATAGAAAATAATTATTATTATAAAATATAATATTAAGTACAAATGAATTTATTCACCTGATAATTATTAAATAATATAGTAAAACATACATCATCATCATGATCATTGTTAATAATATTTTAATTCATAAATATAGTAGACAAAAAATAATTCACATGACACAAAACATTATAGTTTAATAATAATTAAAAATAATTAATAAAAATAATATTTTTAAATAAACAAATAAGAAAAGAATAAATACCAATTAGATTATTAATTTCCCCTGATTATTTTTAAATATCACATTAATTACCTTATTAATATTCATTATCATAAATTATTTTTAATAATGATTTTATTATGAACTATATTTTTAATGACATAATTTAAACAAAATTTTTATATTTTTAATTATAGTTTTAGTAACATTAATGAAATTATTAATTATATCATTAATATGTTATTATAAATAATATATTATTCACTTAATGTTGCAAAAGTGGTGTTTGAATCCCAAATAAAAAATATAAAAAAGATGTCACAGATCATACTCTTATAGAAATGGATCTTGGGTGAGAATTTGTATAATATATTTGGAATACTTAAATTAATGTAATATCGAATATAAAATAAATTAAATACTATTTAAATTTTTTCTTAATTTTGGTATACATATATAATTTACAAAAAATAAATTAGGATGATTTTTTTTAAAAAATATTGAATATATTATCTAGGACAACAACTTCTTCACAACTAATTTAAAAGAAATCATTAATTGAGAAAAATCATTCCTCAAAAAAATCTCAAAAAAGACACTTTTTAAGAAAATTCCCATAATTCATCACAAAATCCAGCATAAATTGGGAAATAATTTACCTACACAATTATTTTTGGATTCTTTATTTTTGGTATATGATATAATTTGCATCACCCTCACCAAATAAAGTTCAAGAAAAGTTTAATTTTAAAATGTAAAAGTATATAAAACAATTAAAAATATTTCTAATAAAATTTATAAAATAATAATATTTATGAAAATTAATAGATAAAATTAGAAATAAATTTTAATATATAAATATATATAATTATATTTCTAGGAATAATATAAAAAATATATTTATATTAAATAATAATTATAAAAATGAGCTAGTGTAATGCACTATATCTTAATCAACTCATAATTATATGATGTATGATAAGGGTTTCAAATTACTAATTTACCATGTTCTTATTTCTTTAGAGTCTTAAAGAATTATAAAAACCATTAAATTATGTAACGCCCTAAGACTTTACCATATTTTCCTTTTAGAATAATTTTTATCATATGTTAAAATGCACGTCATACTAGGTTTAAACAAATATCTATTTAGACCTTTTTGGCACAATCAATTAAAATATAATAAATTTATAGAATTTATATTGAAAATTAATAAGTTATATATCTAATAATATATTTTTTTATTCATCTGATATATTTTATAGGTATCAAATAAGAAAAAACCCAATATTTCACATAAAAAACTATATTTTTATAAAAGTAGTTTTAACACCTTTTGATGGCGCACTTATTTTAAATATAGTTTTGCATAATTTATAAATTAAATCATATAAAATAAATTGTTTTTTTAAATAATAATATAATAATTTACATTGGATAAGTTATTTCTATTTTTCTGATAAGATTCATGTTTTGATGAATAATGATAAAATATTGCATTTTAATTGAAAACAACTTTTTTATCTAAATAATTTATAGTATTAAATTATTTTTATAATTGTGTTTAATTTATAATTAGATTAATTTTTTATCAAAAAGTTTAACTTATTACATTGGAATCGATTTCCTAAGTAATTTAGATGTAAAAACATTTCAATTTTTTGAACGTTTTCTCTTTAAAAACCCATTTTCTCATTCCTTCAATGATATTAATTTGAAAATAATTTCATCCAATTATGTGTTTTGAATTTTGACAAATGGATTCAATATTTGTAATTATAAGGTCCAAATTTATTAAATAGGTCCCTTTTATGTTTTTAAAATAAGAATAATAACTTTATAATAATTTTAATTACCAAGGTTATGGGTAAATCTGGTAATTCAAGGTAAAAATAATAATATAAGTATTATAAAATCATGATATCGCTTGTCATGATTTTATTGAATGATTTAGGGTCAACCAAAATCCTTATTGGGTCTATGTTATGTCTCTTTGATCCACTTTGTTGAATTTTAACCCTTTTTGGTATTTTATTTTAAGTAAAGTCCAACATGTCAATATCATATTTTTAATAAGTATTTAATTTCTTATATGTGGTTATTTTGAAGATATATTATACTATAAATATTAAATTAAAATATTAAATTTTTATCTTTGTCAAGGTAATTTATTTTTAATTATTAAAAAATAATAATTACCTTAAAGGATTACAAAATGATGGTGTAGTAATTGTTAAATAAATGGACATATCAATTAAATAATTTTAAAGATATTAAAATAAAAACAATTTTTTATAATTAATATCATTCAAGAATTTTATATATTACCTAGATATATTTTTGATGTATTTAAGGTTTTCATTCGAAGTTATCTTGAGTATTTTTATTTTTGTAAGTGATTATGTATGTAATATCGCCAAAATTGACATTAATGATATTTTAACATAAATAATATTTTATTAAATGATATAAAATTCAAGAAAATATAACATTCAGCCAAACAAATTGGATAAAGTTTAAAATTCTATCCATGACTCATTTATAGTTCTTTCAGAATTTTATATTAACTATACAAACCCTTAAAGTGTAAAAACCCAAGTTGTCATGGTAAGAGTTAAAGTGTTTAACTAAGGGTTTAAGCAAAAATATAAGGGTAATAATGTGCCCTAAATTTGTATAAAAATATTTTTTTGAGATTATTTAGACCCAAAATCATCTTATATTTTAAATAACTCAATTTGGGGTCATTAAAAATTGAAAATTAATTTATATTAATTTAATATTTTGAGAGTTTCCAAAACTTCCCCTCACCTCAATTATAAAAGGTAACCTAATCCCTCAATTTAGAACACCACCTTGAGCCTTATATATCATAGAAACCATCCAAACTAATCTCATAAATTCCATCCCATTATCCTATAATCTTTTATTGGGTCATAAATCAATCAAGGAAGTATTTTGTTATATAAAAAAAAGAGTTACCTGAAAATGAGGTAACATTCTTCAACGATCACTTACATTTTATTTAATTCTCAAACCATTCAATTATAATTATTCCATTATTATATTATATTATAATTGAATTAAATATACATATATATTTTTATGTTGGGATTTTGACCTACACATTCATAGACATCCATCACCTAGGATACACAAGCATCGTTTTTGTGCACGATGAACTACCGCCTCATGATCCGAAGTCATTTTTTCATTTAATACCTTTGAAGGTGAAATAATGATGTATTTTTATTTTATATATTATATATATTATAGTTATATTTTATTTATGCATATTTTATTCTTATATATCTCATACATTCATGCTTTCCATTTTGAGGGAATACGATAACTTCGTTTGTGGACATATGGACTACCACCTCCTCAAAGCGATGTGATTCATTCACACTATACATGGAATGTATTAATGATGATTTTAAAAAACATATGTAAAATATATGACATAAATATTACGCTTGAATTATAATATAAATCAATTAATTTTCATTTATTTAAAATGGACAAGAAATGAAAGTAACGTTCATGCATACATACAACCTGCTGTCTCCATAAACATTGTATTTCATTTCATATATCCAAATTTTATGGATTATCATAAATTTATGTGTAGTTTATATATATTATATTTACATGGTGGTTTATATTATGATGACTATGAAAAAATTATAAAATTAATAGTAACAACAAGTAACAAGTACAAAAAAATACTTGAAAAACAAGGCAATTAACTTCCAAAATAGTGCACTTAATGGAAGATTAATGAAAAATGGGTAATGAGTTATTATTATAAGTTAATATATGATATTATGAAAATGATTATGGTTCTGTTATAAGTTAATAACAAGAATCAAAATCATTATAATATAGTTAAATTATGTTAACCTAAAAAGGAAATGCAAGGTATTTATTTCATGTAAATTTCATTTCATTAAGGAATATTATAATTTTATACACTTAGTTTCTTTTATATGGTGTGTATAATACCATTTGAAATGTTATATCTTGAATATTATTATTATCATTATATTATAAGTTTAATTTAATTTTATTACTTCACGGGTATCATAACTAAATTTTTATAAAGTGGTATGTGACACTTTATAATGTTTAATGATTATTTTCCTCAAGAATATTTTAATGATATTTATATGGTATTTCCATTTATCTATGTCAAAAAACCCAGTTATTAATTATAATCTGTTGATGAATTATTGAAAAATTATTATTATATATTTAATATGGATATTTGATGATAAGAAACACTTTTTATTAATTAAATTAACTATTTGATATATGAGGAATGCTTTGGACTGGTAGACACAGGTGGTGCCTGGTTATAGATAGACCCTTGATGCATCAATAATCTCATGGGAGAAATAATTTGGCCAAATCAAAGTAGTATAAACTATTTTTAGAATATATCTTCCCTTTATAGTGGTTCATGTTCTAGATACATGACATCTAATATTAAATCCGTGTCTTTATTAAGATTTCATTTCAATTATTTTCTAGAGGCTTTTTACTATGAAAAAAATAGGGATTCTTTTCATTTTTAGACTATTAATTAAATGAATTGTGTTTCAATTTTTAAACATGACATATTATTTATACCTTATCTTGTTATTTGAATTGAATTAATTCTTATAGATTTACCTTTACAAGATGATTTATTCTCATTAATTTATGATAGCTTCTGTTATATTGAACCATTACTTATAATTTGAGCCCCACTTATTTTATTTCCCTTCCCAAAATTTTGAATAAGATATATTTGAATGAGTTTTCAAGAATGTAGTATTTTATAATTTGTTATGTATTATGTTTTATCTTCTTATCCCAATATATTATGGGTATCATGTATGTATCTTGTTTCAAAAACTACTAAACTAATTAGTCCTATGGGATTAGAATAATGTATATATTCCAATGTAATAAATTAATGCATTAGCTCAAAGAATATGAGGTTATATAATTATAGTTGGTATCCAAGGAAGTTTAGCAAAGACCTTGTAATGTAGATTTAGAAAACATATATTAGTGAACATAAACCTAATATAGACATTGATTATATATATAAAAGAACATCCTAGAATTTTTTAATGGTATAGATTATGTGGGTCCATCTAAAAATACATCCCTATTTGGATACGATAGTTGGATGTGGTTCTGACACAAATGTATCTGTGGGTAACAACACTGGAAAGGTGTGTTAGGTCAAACTCGAGTGTAGCCTTGTACAAAACAATGGACCTTACTGTGTACCTATTTTTATACTCCCTAGGGATATTCTAAAAATAATTGACATTTTATTAAAAAATCATTATGAAGAAATTGAATGTAAATATATCCCCAAAGAAAATATTTTATGATTATGTGATTAGTTATTCATAAAATTTTAAATTTATGTTAAGTGTTAAACAATATTTATAATTACACAAAATTAATAATTTTATGAGTAGGTATAGTATATAACATTGTTTAGAAATGGATCCTGGAAGGCTGAATGGTATCAATACTAATGTAAAAATAGATATTTACCTGCTAAGTAAACCATTATAACCAACATTAGAACTATGAAAGTTATGGATATATTTTGAAAACTTTATCAGGTTATGACACATAACCTTGTTCAGATAGAGAAACTTATTCCACAATTATATACCACACTGTTTGATAAGTTTATACAATAGAGGACCCCACTATTTAGTGCGACTACTAATACAATGGTAGATGAGATCTGTATTAAGTCACTAGAGATGATATTTTTGACAATGAGATGTGATGAAATAGAAAAGGTTACACTTTAAATGTATTATCTAAATGGTGATGTAGATGAATGGTGGTCATTGATCTAAAATACTGGGGAGGAAGTAGAAATAGAACTCACGGAATGAAAAACTTTTAAGGTGACAATATGTGATAAACACTTAACTTATGAGAAACAAACTGAGATAAATATGAATTTCATTAGTTTACAAAAAAATGAGGAAGAATGTTTTTCAGAGTATAAAACTACCTTAAAAAGGTAATAATGGTATACTATTTATTTTATACACAAAATTGAGTGAAACATTGACTACATATTTAAAGACCTTAATCCAAATCTCTGAAGGGTGACAGTTTCAAAAACTTATTCATCATACAAAGAGATAGTTTTATATGACATAATAAAATAGTAGGAATTCTAAATATACTACATAGAAATCCATGAGAAGAAGAGGTCTTCTGAACATTATGAAAAAGGGAATGAGTCAATGAAGACTAAGGGAATGAATGATCTTCCAACATGTGATTATTGTGGAAAGAACAACCTTGTGAAATTCTTGAAATGATATGGAGTTTTTTATAAGTTTAGAGAAATGATTCAATTGGAAAAAGAATGAAAAGGGAAGATTGAAAACATTTCTATTCGGTGTTACAACTGTAAAAAGATGTGACATAATATAAACTAATACCCCATGCATCAAGAGAATATACCTCAAAAGATGCTAAATAATCAAGGTCAAGATTATGTTATTGACACAACTGATGATGAATGGTCAATGTGCTTCTACATTTGGATATATGAAATATATTTTAAAAGTAGTTTATTTTTTATATAAATTATGATTATATTATAGTAACATTTCATTAAATATTTGAGATCATATGTCGAATGGTACCAAGAGATGTGATGAAGTGGAAAGTGAAACTTTTTGGAAAATAGATGCTTGAGGGAAAGATATGACTTTATACGTTCCTAATGTAGAGATAATGATTATGGATAAAGTGATGATTAATATGGATAAAATAAATTGGATTATAACATCCCATAAATTTCAATGATAGTTTTATTATTAAAATATTATATTAAATGGATTTAATTTTCATTAAAACCAACTAATAATATTTTTGAGATAATATTATTTGAAAATAATATTTTATATTATGTATTTTAATAAATTTTAACGCTTATAATTAGTTATAATTATTATTTATGGTTTAAAATTCAATTTTTATTTAATGAAAAAATATTATTTTATGGAATTTTTTTTGTAAAAAAAATATTTTAATATTAAAATATGTATCTGATTATTCTTATAAAAATAGTAATAAGAGAATTTGAATAATTATTAAAATTATATATATATTAAAAATACTAAATTAGGTTAAGTATATTCAATACAAATATTCATATGATAATTATTATTTCATCTAAAACAATTATATTCAAATAAAAATATAATTCATTGGGTTTTATTATATTTGACATTTGAATATATGATATGAATATATATATATATAATTATAATTATTAGTGTCAAATTATAAAATATGTTTCGTTTAAAAAAATTATTTTTTTAATAAATAATAAATTACAACTATTTTAATTTTGAAGTTTCAATTATAATATTATACATATATTTTAACAATATTCATATAAATAAATTTTATTAAATAAATTAAATAAATAATAATAATGATATAATACCCAATTAGAAAATAATGTTGGGAGTTTTTCTAGGGTTTTAGTTTGGATATTCCGATTCAAGGGACTAGTTCGAGAAAGGGGGTCTCCTGGGTCATGAAAGAGATATAAATTCTAGGATTAATTGTGTGACCCATCAGGTCATGCTTGGATCAAGTGTATGTGTAGAAAATTCAGCTTCTGTTTCGAATAAGTATGGTCTGACTGTGGGAATAGCTTCATCTGGTTTAGAGATCGGTTGCCAGCGAAGTGGATCAAAGTATTTCCATCTGGTTTCTTTCTGCAGATAGGGTTTGTGCCACCAATGGGGGTTTTCAAAGGCCATGTATCTTCATCAGAGTTTCAATTTTTCTAGATCCATGGTAGGTGTTGTCTTCAATTCTAGGTGTCAGATTTTTTATTTGGTATTACTCTAATTTTTTCATTTCATTTGGATTTATTCTATGATCTATGTCAACTGTTAATTGTAGAATTTTCATTGTATACTATTTTGATTATAGATTAGGAACAAAATACTTTGTTTATGGTCTATTGTTTTGAATCATTTTTCTTCAGATATCCTTCTTAACTCCATTTAATATCAAATTTATCACTATTTGGTGTAGTTTTTCTTTCTTAAGTTTACTCTACTTCAGCGAATGAATGAGTATTTATTTTTATATTTTATTTTGTTATATTCTTCAACTTTCATCTTTCTTGGAAAAATTGTTTTCATCATTATACAAACTATATAATTTATATTTATAAAAACCATTTAAACAATCATGTAAATTGAATTTGGGAAAAAACAACATTGAGTCCGTAGAGAGTGGGATTCCATAATAATTTTTTATTCTAGTAATTAAAATAAGAGACTTTATTTGTGTTTAATGATTAATATATTGAACGGATGTTCATTTGTAATAAAAAATTTTATTCTAATAAGTTTAGTTTGAAAATTATATTTCATATGTATTTTAATTTTATAAGATTTATTCATTTATGAAAGTTTGGTTTTATTTTATAACTCATGTTAAATATTTTGAAATCAGATATATTTATTTTATAATTTATAATATATGTATGTACATGGGTGTTTTTACTTATAAATGTCATGATCTAATTTGAATTCATGTTTATGCTATAGGCATTATTTTTATTTTATAATAATTTGGTTTAAATATAATTTTAATATTATATTATCTGTATTATAATTTTCATGGTATATATATATATGATTATGGGATATTCAAGTTATTTTTATAATTTTAATTCATGATTATATATATGTACTTTATTTTAAGTTTATGATTGTAATATATTTAAGCATTATTCCATGATTATTTATTTCAGATTTAATGCAATTATTTTATTTAATAACATGTTATATATATATATATATAAATGTTTTATTCATTATACTAGTGAAATTGACTTTGTGGTTTCAAGTTTATATCTATTCATATATAAATAAATAATGATTATTATTTAAAAAATTGAAATCTAAAAATTCCAAAATTTTATGAAATGGAAATCATTTTATATTTATGTCATTCATAATCATTGACATATGTCCTTAATCTACATTATTCCTGAAATTAAAAAAATATAAGTATGAAAATGAATTCAAGAATGTGCACTGAATAAATGTTTCTTTTATGTGGACCACTTTATAAAATGGATTTTTATGAGATTATTAATAAAGCTTTGAGTATATGAATATTAATTAACCTTCTATGAAAATTTTCAAAGTCCATGTATCATGTGATATGGATGTACCAAATCTACCAAGTCTTTTCCAATGAATATTATAATTCATATATTTATATAGGTAAATATAAGTGTGCATGTGTAATTAATGTATGATTATATTTTTAAAATAAAAAATACGGTGAAAAACATAAATATTTATATGTATGGTAAGATAAAAAGTTTTTATAAAATATTAGCATTGGACATGGTAAACATGATATAGAGTTGGGAGTGAAATCGGCCGTTAAGAAAGTGGGTAGGGCTAGATAACCTTCCATGTTTCAAGTGACATCTTGTGTTTTGTTTTCAAGAGCTTTCTTAATATTTTACAAAAATCACTAGACTATTTTTAAACCATTTTCAAACTATAATTAATTTCAATTAATTTATAACATATAATAAATAATCTTTACAAATTAATTTTTCTATTATAATTTTTTAACCCCTAACTATTCTACATCATGTTCATCCCACGTTCTAAATGATTTCATAGGTATATTATAAGTCTTTGAAGGAATGTCTTAAATTTTGGGGTTAACACACAGATAGTGAAGTTGGTCTCTTTATTCTTATTCAAATATGATAAATTCTAAGATGTTGTTTAATTATATAGAACCTAGAAAAAAAGTACCTCAAATGTAAAAAAAATTGTGTTCTTGTTTAGTTTCTTTTATTAAAATAAAAAATACAAAACAATTTATGCACTGAATCTAGAAGCGTGGGTTTGGAGAGTTATAATTGGTATTAGAAGAATTGTCTAGACAACTTTAGAGATTTTATGTTTCCATTTAAATGGTAGAATATAAAGTTTTATCATTCCTAGTTTTTCTTAATTCTGATTTGTTTTTGTCTGATAAAATGAGATGTGAGGAAGAAATTATTTTTAAGGGGGTAATAATCTAACATCCCAGAAATCCCAAAGAGAGTTTTATTATAAATATATTTTATTAAATGGATTTATTTATAATTAATACCAAATAATAATAATATTTAGATGATTTTATTTGAATATAATATTTAAAATTAAGTATTTTAATTATTTAAAATACTCATTATTAGTTAAAATTATTAATTATAGTTTATACATTTATTTTTATTTCTTGAAACAAATATTTTTTTATAGAATTTTTTTGTTTGAAAAAATATTTTAATATGAATATATATATTTTACTATTTTTTAAAAAATAGTAATAATATAATTTTAATAATTATTATCATTATAATTATACTGAAAATAAAAAATTATGTTAATTATATTAAATATAATTGATCATATTATAATAATTATTTCATCTGAAATAAATATATTAAAATACAAATATATTAAATTTTGTTTTAAAATATTTTATTTTAAAAAATATGATATGAATATTTAAATATATATATATATATATATATATATATATGAAATTTTAATTATTAGTTTCAAAATATAAAATATGATTAGATTATACAAATTATTTTGTTTTATAAATAAGAAATTATGACTATTTTAATGTTGAAGTTATAATTATAATATTATACATATGTTATGATAATATTTTTATAAACATAGTTTATTAATGAAATTAATTATACAATAATAATGATATAATAAAGAATGGGAAAATCGGGTTTGGAGATTTATTAGGGTTTCTGTTTTGGGATCCCGATTCAAGGGACCTGTTCGAGTAAGGTGAACTCCTGGGTCGTGTAGGAGAGCTAATGTTGAGGATCAGATATTATCCCAATCACATCGTGTAAGGATGGGGAGTCTGATTAGTAGATCCAGCTACAGTTTCAACCAATATAGGTTCAACCATGGGTATGGCTTCATCTGATGTGGAGATTGGTCATCGGCAAAGAGGATTAGAGTTTTTCTATCAGGTTTCTTTCTATGGATAGGGTTGTGGCCGCCAACGATTGTTTCTGAAGGTTGTGCATCGTCATAAGAGTTTCAATTTTTCCATGTATGAGGTAGGTGTTGTCTTTCCTTTTTAGGTGTCTGATTTTTCATTTGGTTTGACTCAGATATTTTTCATTTCATTTTAATATCTTCATTGATCAATGTCACCAAATAATTATAGTCTATTCACTGTAATCTATTTTGATTTCAGAAAACGAACAGATTTCTTTGTTTATGGTTTGTTGTTTTGAATCATTTTTCTTTGGTTTTCTTTATTATCTCTATTTTATATCAAATTTTTCTCTGTTTTGTGTAGTTTTTATTTATTTGATTTAGTATGCTTTAGTGAATGAATGTGTATTTAATTTTTATATTTAATTGTTCTATTTGATTCTAAATTCATGAATATTAGAATTCTTACTTTCATCATTGTATAAATAGTAGCTTTTATATCTATAAAATCCATTTAAACAAGTGTGTAAATGGAATTTGCAGAAAAACCAACTTGGAGTCTGGAGAGAGTGGTAGTTAACAACAAAACATCTTCTGTTTTATTTCAGTAATTCAATCAAGGGAATATATTCTGGTTTAAAGGTAAAATTTTCTATAGGGGTTTTATTTTTTAAACAATTTATTATAATAATTTAATTTTTAAAATTATATTTCCTATGTATATTAATTTTTTTAGAGATTGGAATTTATTAAAATTGGGTAAAATTTTAAAACTCAGGTTAAATCCTTTATAATTAGATTTTATTTATTTTCTAATTTATAATATATGGTTTTGCATTGTTTTCATACCTATCAAATTTATGACCTAATTTTAATTCTTGTTTGTTCTATTAGAGTTATTTTTATTTTTATCAAATATTTTATTAAATATAATTACAATATTATATTCTGTGTATTATAAATTTCATGGTATATATATATGATTATTGGAAAGTTTTGTTTTTTTAATTTAAATTCATTATTATATATAAGCGATTTTACGTTTATTATTTTCAGATATTTAAGAATTATTCGATGATAATTTATTTAAAAAATAATGAAAATATTATATTTAAGTACGAGTAATATATATATGTGTGTTTTATTTAATATTGAAGTGAAATTGACTTGTTGTTTGAAGTTTATATCTACTCATAAATAAATTATTGATTATTATTATTTAATAAATTAAAACATTAGAATTCCAAAATTTTATGAAATTAAAATAATGTTATATGCATGTCATTCATAATCATTGGCATATGGGGAAAATCAATATTATTCATAATATTATGCACATATAAGTATGAAAATACATGCAATCATGTGCATTGAATAAAATCTTCATTTATCAGAACCAACTTTGAAAATGGATTTCAATGACATTACGAATTAAACTTTGAGAATATGAATATTTATTTACCATACTTGAAAATATGAAAAGTCAATGTTTTATGTGCTTTGTATGTACAAAATATAATAAGTCATTTCCAATAAAAGTTATTATTCATTTATTTATATATATATTAGTCTGTATTTGTAATTAATGTATGATTACATTTTTAAAGTAAAAACTCCAGTAGAAAAAAAAATATTTATATATAAGGAAACATAAAAATGTTTTTATAAAATATTGGCACTTGGACATGGTAAACATGATAGGGAGTGGGAAGTGAACCCGTCCCTCAAGAACGTGTGTAAGCTCAGACAACATTCCATGCTTCAAGTGCCCTATTGTGTTTTGTTTTTAAGAGATTTCTTAATATTTCCAAAAAAAAGACTATTTTGAAACAATTATCAAAGTATAATTAATTTCAAGGAATTATAATATTTTATAAAAAAAATTTAATATGTTATTTTTCAATGGTATTTTTAACCCCCTACTAGGAAATTTCATGCAAAACTCATGTTTTAGATGTTTTCAAAGGTATCATAGAAGTTTTAAAAGAACATATTAATTTTTTGGGGTTAAAGAATGCAATGAAAAGTAGATATTTTTATTATTTTAAAACTCTAAAAACTGTAATATGTTGTCTTATTCTCCATAAACTATATCTAGAAAGTTAATCTATTGTAAAACATATTTCCAACTTGTTCTGTTTCATTAATAAAAATAAATAATCATCAATATTTTAAGCACCAAATCCAAAAGCATGGGTTAATGGAGATATATGGATACTACTAACTAAAATGTAATTGATTATAAAGTTTTGGATCATAATATTTTGGAATGTTTAACCATTTATGAATGGGTTTGTGTTTGTCTTTGGATGTTGTTTTATATATTCATGTATTTCTTAAACCTATGATGCAACTTATGCTAAGAGATTATGTAGAAATAGTTCAAGGCATAACAAAAGTATAAGATTGTTCATATAGAAATGTATCAAGTAAGTATATTTACTTATATTCATAGAGTGTGAATTTATTCATAAATTCTAAAAAAGGGTATTAAATAATGAATATTTCCCTATTGTCATCATTTTTTATGATATCAGTGACCATTATTTCCACCTCTAGTTTATATCTTTGTGGTCAATAACTTTATCATGAATATGTTATCCATCACTCTCTAGCAGAACATGATAGTTATGTTTTTCTTCCATGTCCATGTTTTCACTAATGTTATCCTCTTCAAAAACATAGTTTTTTGCAACCTTTTCATTTCTATATCCCTCTTATTAAGAAGATGTGTTTTTAATCCTATTTATGATGTTTGTTTTTCAACAATAATATTTTAATATATAAAACCCTAGATTACCAAGATCATGTTTGAATTGTGAGGATTAAATTTATTTCAGGTGGGCAGAATCTAATACACCTAGACTTTACCTTTCTAACACTTTTAGAGAATTTTTATTTTAAATTTATATGTTATATATAAAATAAAATATTCTCACACTCATCTAATATATTTTATAGTCATAAGGAATGAAAAACCCAATATTACACATAATAAGATTTTTTTATAAAATAAATTTTACAACTTACTGATGGAAAAATTGTTTTATATATTGTTTTGAAACTTTTATAAATTCTACTGAAAAAATAATCTTCTTCCTTAAAAAAAGAATATAAAATTTATCTTTGGTAGAATTTTTGGTATTTTTCTGATTAGTTTCATATTTCGATGAATAATGATAAAATATTAGTGTTTTATTTTTTTTAATATATGGAATGATACATTTTTTATACGTTAATTTATATTAGTTCATTGGAATATATTTCACATTTAATTTAGATATAAAAACATATCAATCATTTGAATGTTTTCACTTTAAAAACTTGTTTTCTCATTCCATCAATGAGAATGATTTTAATTTAATTTTATCCAATTTATTGTTTTGAATCTTGAAAAATAAATTCCATATTTAGAATAATAAGGTCCATTTTTAGTAACTAGTTCTTTTTTATTTTTGGATAATATGAATTGTAACTTTAGTATTTTATTTAATTACCACAGTTAAGGGTAAATAGGGTGGTTAAGGGTAAAAATTAATATTATATGTATTATGAAATTACCCTAACACTTTTACTAATTTTACTAGATAAGTTATTATCGAAAAAATCATTCTTAGGCCAATTTTATGGACTCTTGGTGCCACTTGGATGACTGTATGCCTTTTTTTATTTTATTCTATGGAATTTCCAATATGTCGTACTCATGTTTTTAATAATTATTTCACTTTTTATATCTGGTTATTCAAAAAATATCTTTAAATATAAAGTTAAAGTTTAAATATTAAACATTTAAATTAATCATGGTAATTTTTTTAATTTTTTGGAAATAAATAAATACCTTATAGGTATACACAATGATGATGCAATAATTGTTTAATTAAAGGGCTTATCAAATAAATATTATGAAAAATATTAAAATAAATATAATTATATATAATTAATGTCATAAATTAATTTTATAGATTAAATATTCAAATTATGGATGTATTAATGGTTTTTGATCGAATTTCTCTTTCATATTTATATTTTTTTAAAATAAGTGCAATGAATAATGTCAAATTTGACATTAATGATATTTTAATGTAAATAATATTTTATTAAATGATATAAAATACAGAAAAATATAAACTTTTAAAAACATATTTGGAATATAAATAAAATATAATCCATTAATCATTTATTATTCTTTTTGAAATTTTATATTAACTATATTAACCCTTAAAGAGTAAAAACTGAAGTTGTCATAGGAAGAGTTAATGTGTTTAACTAAGGGTTAATGCCACGAGATAAGGGTAATAACATGACATAAAATGGTTTAAAAATTATTGGTTGAGATTATTTAGGACCATAAACATATTATATTCTAAATATATTCTTTTGGATCTATTTTTAGATGAAAATTAATTTCTATTAATATATTATTTTGAGAGTTTCTAGAAGTCCCCCTTACCTCAATTATAAAAGAGATCCATCTCCATCACATAATAAAACCAATTTAATCCCACTATATCATACTAATAATATATCCCAAAATCCATCCCTTAATAATAGAATCCTAAATTGGGGAAGAAATCCATCCAAGGATGTCTTTTGGTATAAACCAAAATGAGTTACCCGAAAATGTGGTAACATTCTTCAACATTCACTTTCATTTAATTTATTTCTAAAACCATTAAATAATTCTAATTACATGCTTATATAATAAAACAATGTCTTAAATATACATAAATATTGTTATGTTAAGAGTAATACATAAAATTTCACACACATCCATCAAATGGGATATTCAATCAACATTCTTATGTACGGTGGACTATCGCATCAGGAACTAATGTTGTTTGTTCTTACATTTTCCACACTTAAAGGTTGAAATAATAGAGAATTTCTATTTTATATACTATATATAGGATATTTACAATTTACTTAAGCTTATTTAATTCTTATAAAATGCATACCTTTATGATTTCCATTTTGGGGGAATACGATAACTTTGTTTGCAGACGTGTGGACTACCAGCTCCTCAAAACGATATGATTCTATCACACTATACATGGAATGTATTAAAGATGATTTTAATTAAAATATGTGACATGTATGAAATAAATATTATATTTTAGTTATAATATACATAATTTACATTTCATTCTTTTAATATGGAAATTAAATGGAAGAAGTGTTCATGCATACATATGACATACCGTCTCTATGAACGATGAATTTAATTTCATATCCCCAAATTTTATGGATAATTATAAAAACATATTTTATGAATATATAAGCTATTTAAATCATGGTTTATATTCTTTATATGATTAAATCACGATCTAATTAATAGGAACAATAAATTACAGGTCAAAACAAACACAAAAAACTAGTCAATGAACATCCAAAGTAGTGAAAATAATGAAGATTTATAACAAAAGGGTAATGAGACATTATAAGAAGTTAATATATTTTATTATAAATAATTTTATGGTTATGTTTTATGTTAATAAAATTATTAAAACCATTATACATGAGGTTAAAGTATTTTCACTCAAAAAGAAATTCAAAGTAAGGGATTTCGTTGCAATTTCATTTCATTGATGCATATGGTAATGTCATACACTGAGTTTATTTTATATAGTGTATATAACTCTCTATAAAATGTTATATAATTAATATCCTTATTATAATTATATTATTAGTTTCATTTAATGTTATTAATGCATGGGTATTATGATTCAAATGTTTTAAAGTTATTTATGACACTTTGTAATGTTTAAAAAATATTTTCCTCAAGAATATTTTAATGATCCATCAATGGTATTTCTATTCATCAATATAAAAAAACAAAATTGTTTCTTATCCTTAATATATGAATTATTTATAAAAATATATTATATATTTACTATTGATATTTAATGATAAGGGACATTGTTTATTAATTAAATAGATTCTTCGATATATGAGGAATGCTTTGTGTAGACAAACATGGGTGGGACTTGGATATAGATTGCCCCTGGATGCATCAGTTCTATAATTGGAGGAATAATTTTTCCAAATAATTATAGTTTAAACTATCATTAGAATATATCTTGAGGGTATAGTGTTTTATTATCCAAATACTTAACCTATAATATTAAACCATTGACTTCATTCATAATTCATTTTAGTTATTGTCTAGAGATTTTTCACTGTGAAAAAGCTATTGATGAATTTAATTTTCTAACTATTGACTAATTGGAATGTGTTTCAATTATTTACCATTAAATATTGTTTATGAAAGAACTAGTCATGGAAAAGAAGCCTCAAATGGTTTTATTTTATAAAATAATTTAACCAACTTTCAACATAAACATGTCGATGTCGGTGAAATGCTAACCAGTATAAGCTAAGGATCTTGCGTGAAGAGTTTTAAGAACAAAAAAACTTTAAAATACAAAGTTATGATCCAAAACTGTGTACGACGTATTCTCATCATTGGAGATCACTGCTTGAGGAATCCAAAGAAAATTCCTCAAGATCATCCTCACATGTTTCAATTATCTACCAGAGGTATTCTCATTGAAATTCATGTGCTAGTGAAGAGTTCCAATGATTCATTCGATACTATGATGGTCACCGCATCGCTCTACTTATGATGCATGAATTAGAGATCGATCTGAGATCTTTGGATCTAGATCCCCTCTATCTAGAACATCGGAGAGAGGATAGGAGAGATAAATCCCATCAATTGTCATTAGTGAAGACACCAACTCCTCTATTTGTACTGTATAATTAAAATACATGATATTGACTCTCCAGCCCCCAAATACATAATGCACTATTAACAACAATTTATGACTACTAATTCATGTCATAAATATTATTATAATTATCTTGTAATATATTAAAGTATTATGTGATAATAAATGAGTCTATAACTTTACTCTTCATTCCCATTAATATTAATTGAACCTTGAGTATTTTAATATTTGTTCAAATAATATTTTTTCATGTATTTACAGAAAACATGTAAGAACATTTATTAGAAAAAATCGATTCTAATTATTCATAACTTGAATAATATGAATTTATTTATTGCATTGGGGATCGTATCACCTTGGAAAAATCCCGAATCCCAGTGGTGGGGACAACCATGTCAAAAATACTTATTCCTCAGAATATTACAGTTTCTTGAATATGCTATTGTGTGTGACCCTCCTGGCACTTATCTCGATAGTAGTGAATATACTTCACAGACCAAGAGCATGATCTAGAAACCCATCATGTCCCCGAAAGAGATAAGGATTTTCACAGTTGCAACATAAAACCTACAAACACGTATTGTGTAATAAAATCTATTTTTCATTAATGTATCATAAAGAAGGACGCACACCTATGTCATCATCCTTATACAGCTTTATTTTTCATTGATCTAACTGGAAGGATTTACTCTCCACTTACATGGCCATGATCTATTGAAGGTGCTTCCATTCTTATCAACATGTCCGGATAAATATTACTTCCATAACCTGGAAGTGAAAAATCCTTTCTTGATCATTAAACCAACTTCATGCACTTAATGACACACCCAACACAAACTACCTTTCTCTGATTTTAGTATCATGATTTTCTTCTTGCATCAAATTACATGATAAAATGTCATACACTATTAATTATCTAATGTCGGGAGACAATTACACATGATCGTAGATAGGAAAATGAATGACACTTGAAACAAATGGTGTTCCTATTGGAGGGTCTGTCCTCATGATCTCACTACTAGAGATCCATGTATGCGGACTTAATGAGAAGAAGTCTCAATGCTTATAAGTCCCTATCAACTAATAGCCAAATATATACTGTGTCCATATATTAAGATATATCTTGACCATATAACCTTACTTTAAGATTAATTTTCTAGTATATATAGGTTCTCATTATATCCTGGGATCTGCTATAAATTTTTGATACGATAATTAATATTTATACATTACCATTTCAATAGTTGACATAGGAAATACTACACCATAATGGTAAGAATACATCATCTACAGTTTACTATATTGATGATATGGTAATCAAAAGTACAACATAGTAGGGTTTAGGGAACCCACTATTTCAACATTCCAACTTACACTAGAGACAACTTTCTAATCAAACATTTTAGATATTCACATGATAATGATCTTGCTTCTGGTGAGTAATGGCTTCATCTAATGGGCCTTCCATGGTTCCCCCATGTGGAAATTATACAATAGAAACCTCATCTAGTTGAGCAATACTTCTCAAGATTTAGTATCCATAAGTATATCCATTTTTTCCACTATCATAATCTGAAATCCTGGATAGTAAGAATATAAAATTTACATTATGATAATTCTTTATGTAATAGGTGTGATTCCCAGAATTGGAACAAATTGTTGTGTATAACTACTTCTATAGTGCTTTAGAAGCTGAATCATTCCTTATATTTGTAGGTATGGCTACAACTAGATTTTACAATCTTTTCTCACTTATCAACTTAGCCTAAATGTGATACTAGATCTCATGAATTGAAGGAATACTAGTTTGTGTCAACTCAAAGTAGTATTATTTCTTCTCCACATACTAGGTACATATCGTTTCTACATGATGAAGTAAAAATGAATAGTTCTTACTACGTCACATGCAATTCTCCTGGATATAACTGATATTTTCATAATTTAAAGTATATCATTGAATTATAAATTCTTTTACATACCATATCATACGTGATTAATACACTTCTTAAGCATATGGAATTCATCTCACCATGTTAATCTCTTCCCATGTCATAGACATGCAATCCTAGAGAGGTTGTGCCATGGGAAATTGGTAACAATTCTCTCTTGAATTGTTCAAATGTGTATTTTTCAGTAGTATGTCACTATATGTATGATTGAATAGGTCCAAGAAACCTTTAGATCCATCTTAGTATATATTTGTTCCTAGAACATAAGTTGTTATTTTAAGTCGATCTCTTAAGAATTATTATTTTCTAGGTCCCAGCTAACATGAAGACCAATCTATTTTCCACATGTGGCTAATCATATTTTGCATGGAAATACTTGGAGCTCCCACAATCCTCTAGTAGACACAAGGAATACATTTATGGAAAATTTATAAGCTATGATCTCATTTCGTACTTCATTCTTATACCATATTTTAGTAACATACAGTATATATTAGCATTTGTGTCATGACCCTCTCTTTCTGGTTGCATCATATAGACACCTTCTATGATTGGTGGTCATTACATCTTATTCTTAAAAATAATGATCATAGAAATTAGCTATGACAAGTAAAATTCTAATGGATTTAGTCATAACAACTTGGTGTGACCAATCAAACCTTATTGGTACTACACTTGTTCTATCCATTATTGAATTTTAATTGATCTTTTCTAGATTAGCTAATTTCTATATACTACTTACCTGTAAGAAATATTATTCATAATGAATCATCCATCACTGACCATAGTTAATTTAAAAACCATCGACATAGTTTTTATCCCTCATATGTAGTATGTGTCTCTAGAAAATACTATGATCCACATGTTCTTGTGGAACTAGTTGCTATCCCAACTTCATGTGCATCTTAAGAATTGAATAAATCCAAGTCAATTAAGCTCCCACTATCTCAAAATAAATGTGCACCCTTATAGGAATGTAGGTAATCACTTGAATATGACTTTTTTATCTTATGGATTTATGTTATATCCTAAGAAACAGTTAGGATGATTACAATAGATGCTCATTGTCATGGTCCCTGATGCAAGTTTTTTTTTGTTCTAACAAACTCTTTGTATTCAAACACATTCACTTAAAACATAATGGTTTTAAATCATATATTTGACTTGTAGGATATCCATTTTTCATTTTAGTTGACATATGGTAATAGGATATAACCATTATTTTCAAATAACATCATGAAAAAAAATAATTTCTCACAAGCTGCAACATTTATATTCATTACATCATAACGTTGATGTATAAAATGTGCATTTAGGAATTACTCCATGCAACATTTTTTTTATCAAGGTTACCATGTAAGACTTCACCATCGATCCTCCTTATTTATAACAATGTCATGAATTTGATAATGTAATGTGTGTTTAGTAATTACTCCACACTACATTATCATGATCAACTATTACATAGTCAAGATATACCTCTGCATGCCGGATAGAAGAAACTCATATCTTATTAACCATGCTCTAACTTTACATTACCATTCCTTAAATACTTAAAGGTATCTTACGAATTAAATATAAACCTATAAAATTTCCTTGAAACAATTCATAGTTTTTGAACTAATTTCCAAAACTTTGGAACATACCTTTATTTCTAAAGGTTTCTTTAGCAAAACTAAAGACGAAAGACATTGATAATACCACAGGTGTTTAGTTGTACCGAGCCTGAATGCCATAATGGGTATATACTTGAACTCTACATTTAGTTTTTCCTGAAAATAAATTATCAAGCCACAACTGGGTATAAGTACTTCATTTTTATATTCATGAATCATTACCCATCATTCATGTATCACTAAACTGGTGATTGAGTTTTAAATACCAAACACTACATTCATTGTAGAACCTGGAATAATGTATCATTATGTCCAAGGACAAATGTATTAATGTTTTGGTTATACATAATAATATATCTACATGAAAATTTACTTGGAAATAAATAAGTTGTGTACTTCTCACCATAGGCCTAGGTATCACCCTTTCTTAGCCACTTGGAGAATACACATGACTAATAGTAAGGTTTCTATACATACTTGGTTACTGTATTATAATACACATATGTAATTGGAATATTGTATTTAATACCCAATTAATAAAATTGAAACATTATATTGATGTATATTCTAGAAGAAAAAGTGAAAAATTTCTTCTTTAATTAAGTTAATTATATTAAACATCCATAATTTTCTTTTAAGATATACAAAGTAAATAACCCTTGTTAATACCTCATTCATTAAAGGATTAAGTAAATGTTCCATTGTAATTACATGCCTTTGGTATTTTCTCCTTTTATTTCAATTTATTCTCTATAATAATTAATGATGAAACTCTCTTTGATAGTCTTATTCAAATGGAAAAACCATACCTAAAAGGAAATGAAATTTTTTCTCAATACTTGTTGGTTTGGTAACATAAAATAAAAATTGAGAAATGGGATGGACCTGATATTAGAATAGGATTAATTAAAAGATCATAACCCAAATTTCAATTTACCCAAATCCAGTGTAACCATTACCTATTCACATCACCACTTCATTTTCTCTTTTTAGGATTCTCAAAGATGAGACTATATATTATATCATCCTTGTCATGATGTAGCGACTGCAACTAACATCAGACGTTGATGAAAGCATGATGACATAACCATCACATTCATTATACATTAGTCTATTGTAATTATTTAACCCCCACTTCTTGAGGTTGTATAACATGAATAGGGACACTAGCACCCTATGTTTCCATTAGTATTGAGCAAAAGTTCTTGTACTATTTTTGGGTACTCGTGCTAGTGAGGGAATTGACTTCGTCAATATTTATCGTAGTTTTTAAACTTGTGGTACAAATTTCTATTTTTCTAAAAAATTTATTTTATTAGATTAGTACTTTTATATGGATTATCAGTTTATACATTTTATTTAGTTTCAATAAATAAATAAATGTCTCACACTATTTTTATCAAATTCGAGGAACACTCTTTGATATAATCAGAATACTACATCACTTGAGTATTATAGTGGAGAGGATACATAAACCTCCCCTCATAGTATACAAGTTATGGCTAGGCTACTACTGAAAGAGTTCAAGGTAGGGTTTTGGCTAGCCAACCACTTTAACTCTCGTTTCCCTGTTTCGTTGAGTGAAGTCCTAAATTCTAAAATCAGAACATGATATACTCAACAATTAAGTCTAAAATTATAGAAAGTTGGCTATGTAAAATCCATACTACCACTTTACTTATTTTGACCCACCAATATGATATGAACTCTCCAATAGTAAGAGGCACCCTTAGCTAAGGTATTACCGACACCTCAAGCACCCGATTTTGTTCAATGTCAATTGATGGAAGGTGATTTTGATTAAATATATCTTTGAGGGTTTTAGTATTTTTAATGTGACAAAATGAATCATTTTCTATTTTCTAAGAATGTACTGTGTGATAGCACACAAAACATACAATGCAAGAAATAGAAAACATCATCACGTCACATGTTCATTCTATCTAGAATGCTTATTTATTACAGATTTATGTGTCCGTTTGTTTACTACACATACAAAAAAAATCCATACGAAAATGAAATGAAGACCTTATCATGAGATAGGACTAATAGATAATCTGTTGAGTGAATGATAGACCATCCTAGTCCATAGGGGTAATACCTTGAGTAACGTCGCCTATGACTCAAAATGCAGCATATGCCCCTCCAATGCATCATATCTTTTGTCAGGTGTGTCTCCACGAATTTTCATGATGTGTGTCACTCATCTCGTCATTATAAAACATTACTCGCATCCATGCGAGGGGTTCATGGAGATAAAATACAACTCTGATAATGGGAAGATATACCCATAGACATATAATGACTCTAAGATGACACAAAAATAACCTTTTAATTAATTAAACTAATTATTATAGAACCATGAAATAATTAAATAGATAAATAAAAAAACCAAACATGCAGTGCAAAGTCTAAGTCTCATGATTAGTTATATACACATTAAACTCGCATATATTAAATAAATCAAGAAATAAAATAAACTTGCATTAAATAAATTTATGGACATTTAATTGAATTAAAAATTTCACTATAATTTTTAATTCTATATTTACATCATTCTATCTTGTATAATTAAGTTAATTTTAAAACTAAAAAATAAATTAGTTAATTAGTTTCGTTAAACCCCAATTGTATTAATTACACCACAATAATTAAAAACCAAAAACTAATATTTAATTAATTTAATTTAGCACCAAAATTAAATTTATTAATTCGATTGACTTTTGATTAAAATTAACTTATTTAGGCATCAAAAACTTGGGAAGGGCCAGTGTGGGTCAGGCTAAACTAGTGCAGACCCATCCCAGGCTTAGTCGATCCTCCGTGAAGGGTGATCTGAGCCTTGCAGGTTTGCTCACACCCATTTCAGGCCGGGAAGACCCACACAAACCAGTTTCTAGTTATATCGGGTCAAATTGAACCCTCAAGTGGGTAGTCACTGGTAGGGGTCTATACGATAGTGCACCCTTCATGGAGGGTTGGTGGAATTGCTGGCTAGAAAAGAGAGAAGACCGGAAGAACTGGATAGAGCTTTATTATATCCTAGGCTCAGCTTCCGAGTTTTGGGCCCTAATGGTGGGGGCCACAATGTCCAAAATACCTATTCCTCTAAATAGGGCAGATTCATGAATACACTATTGTGTGTGACCCTCTAGGCCCTTATCTCGATTTTAGTGGATGTTATTCAAAAATCAAGAGTGGGATCTAGCAACCCATCATGACCTCTAAAGAGATAAGTATTGTCAGAACAATGAAAAACAACCTATGAACAAGTATTGTGTGATATAATATATTTTTCTTTAATATCTCATAAAGCAGGACACACACCTGTATCATCATCCTTCTGTTTCTTTATTGTTTGTTGATCTAACTGGACACATCTTCCCTAAAATTCCATGGTTATGGTCTTATGAATGAATTATCATCCTTATCAACATATCTTGTGATATATTACTTCCAAAACTCAGAATCTAATAATCTTTTCTTGACCATTCAACCAATGACATTCCATCAATGATGCACCAACACAATCAACCTCTCCCTTATTTCAGCATCATAGTTTTCATCTTGCATCAAAGTATGTGATATAATGACATACACTAGAAATTATCTAATATCGTGATACCATCACACATGATCGTAGATAAGAACATCCAATAACAGCCGAAACATGTGGTGTAACTGTGGGCGAGTATGTCCTCATGACCTCACTAATAGAGATCACCAAGTTTGACCTTCATGAGAAGGAGTATCAATGCTTACATGCACACAACACCTGATATAAAAGATCAACTATGTCTAGTTAGTAAGATGTATCTAGACTGTCAAACCTTAGTTTAAGATTAATTTCATAGTATCAATAGGATCTCATTATAGCCTGGGATCTGCTATAACCTTTCGATAAGACAAATAATCATTGTATATTACCATTTCAATAGTGGATGAAGAAAGGACTACACTATAATGGTAAGAATAAATCATGTATAGCTTACTGTATACAAGATATGGTAATCAAAATCACATCATATTTGTGTCTAGAGAACCCACTATTTCAACAATTTATGTCTTATCTAGTTATTTGAATGGCATGTGTTCTAAGTTATTTACCTTTCCATGTTGATTTATTCTCATAGATTCATGGTAGATTCTACTATACATAACCATTAATGAGTTTTTGATCTCACCCTTTATTTCTTTCCTTTCCCCATATTATGAAGAAGATATCTTTTAATGAGTTTCCAAGGATTTAGTGTTTTAGAATTTGTTATGTATTATTTTCATCTTCTATTCTTTAATGTAAAATAGTTATCATGTATGTATCTGGTTTCCAAAACTGTTAAAATGATTGATCCTTTGGGATTTGAATATTGTATCTTTACTAATTTAATAATGTAATACACTATCACCTAGATTTTGGGTTTAAGGCATTACACATTACATATGGAACATTGAAACAAAGTGTATTTTTTCCCTAAAATGTTTTCAAAAGTTCAAAATCTTGTTTCACTTGTTAAACACTTTCTTATTTCAAGTCCAATTTCCTTTATTCGAAGTTTGAATTCATAATTGTTCACAATGGTCATTAGCCAATATTAATATTTTCTCAAAAACATTAGATGAATACAAAAATAGGTTAAGAATATAAAGGAAATAAATACATTAATCTTGTGAAAAACATAAAGAGCTAAAAAATATTTACATTTTCATAATAAAACATTTGTCACATAAATAAAACTTATTTTCATAATAAAGTCATCATTTCCTCAAATAAAACCTTTAAAAACATATATCAAGAAAATAGAGACCCTTTTAAGAAACATAGAGAATTATAATTCAGATCTCATTTTCAATCATGTACTAAATAACTAGATCCCAGTTAAATCCATAGGAGAAACCACCCTGGTTAACACTCTTCTTCTTACCTTTGAGGATAAGTAACATTACCCAATGCATTGAAGAGCTATATCGAGCTCACCTATTATACATGTTGTATTGTGATCACTAGTCATATATGTTTTATTAGTATCACCATTCATCATATACAATAATCAAGTACCATATCATGAATATTTTTTTAAGATATCACATTTTTATCAGAAATCCCTTGAAAAAATATTTTTAACCCATATACAAAACACTTCCAGATAGTAGTATACCGTTTTATTTAAAAAAATATTTCTTTTATGACAAAAAAATTCAAAAAATATTATGAAAAGTTTTTTATTTGAAAAAAAACCTGTAATATTTTAAAGGATTCTAAATAAAGAATAACGGTTCTGATTTTGGGAAATGGTGGTCATGTTTTATACGTTAATATAGAACATTCCTTCTTCCATTTGTAATGAATGCCTAAACGTTCTATATAAAATACTACTAAAGATTCCTTTTGAAAACACTTGACAGAAATTAAGAAATAAACCTAAAATTTCCATTATAATTTATTTATGTCAACATAAACTCATCCTTAAAATAATTTTATGATTATGCACACCGAGAAAAAAAAAATTATAAAATAAATTCTTAAAACATTTAAACTAAGGTTTTAAGGTAAAATTGTCCCTTACGACTTGATAACTTTTGAACTATTGAAATATTGAAGGAAATAACTTTTAATGTATATGAAAATAGTTTATGTCATTTATAATAATAATAAAAGACATATATAATGTATTTTATACACCCAAAAAAATAAAAAATGTGGGGAAATAGATTATGTGACAAATAAATGAAATGAAGACTAGAAATCCATTACCTTGAGTATGAATCATAGTGAAATATATTTAAATTATTGAATAATAAAATTATTTTAATTATTTAATTATTTTAAAACCATGTTCAATTTTATTAGACATTTTATTTCACTTTTACCAAGGTCAAATTCAATTACATAACATATTATGTTCACATCTGATGTTTTGAGGAGATTCAGATCATATGACCCAAATGACCTCACTAGGTTGGCTGTGGTCCAATAAATAATGATGATATCTTTTCAAAAATCAAAATTATATTATAATTTACATTTTTATATATTAATTTCACTTTTATAAAAAAACATGTAACGTGGTTATGAAAAATTAATTACGTTACACAATGCAGACGGTAGTCGGTAAGTACACATGAGTTACATTTCCATATTTCAATGAGCATGTGGGAAATAAGGTCAGTATAATTTTACATAATTATGATTATATAATAAATATTTTATTATTTGTTTAAATATTTTTTAATACACCATCCATTAGAGGTGTTGTTGATAAATAAAATACATCAGTTCGAGAGGCGGTAGTTTTCACATATGCACAAGCGATGTTTTTGTCATTTATTTAATTGTAAAGACTGAAGTATATTATTAATTTACCATTAAATAAGGAAAATTTTACCATATATATCAAATTATTTCATTTTAAAATATTATTATGATCAAACACAGGAGGCTGTAATGGAAAATGAAATACATCGTATTGTGAGGCAGTATCCTTCACTTATGCATGAGCGATGTTTTTATTTTCTATTAGATGGATATGTAGATAAAAAATGACATAACATAAACATAAAGAAATTTAATTAACTGTGATATAATGATTATATTTTCTGTAAATTTTTACGAGAGTTTCAAGGGATGTTAAATAAGAAATAAAAAGACAATTGCCGGTTATGAACTATACCTCTTTTCCAACAACCTCCATAGATTTATCCCTAAAGTCATATTATGATGATATTATAATCAAAAAAAATATAGAACGTGGTTAGAGATGTTTGGATGAATTTTGGTAGGTATTTGATGATATAAGAGGCCCTTGAAGTTTGGATAACAGGGAAGAGTGGGTTTTCTTTTGTTAGTGAGGGAGAGGCCACACTTGGATTTTTTAAAAAGATTATAATATATTAATGTATTAATCAAGACAAGTGCTTCCAAAATGAACCATTTTCAAATAATAGAGGGTGTAGGGTTTAAATGTGATTTGAATATAATATTTATAAAAACTTTGGTGTCATTTAAGCGCTTATATATTTATTTTTAACACATTAATCATAGTTTAACACTTACCATGGTAACCAAAATTTTTATGAGTTGTTATTCATAAAAACATAAATAAAGTTTAAATATTTACCATATTTTGACTTAATTATTATTAATATGAAATCCATTTTTCATGATTAAAAATATAGGAATAATAGAATTTAATAAATGTTAAAATTATAAAAGGTAATTAAGTACACCTTATAAAATCATGTATTTATATCGGAAAATTAACTTATACTAAAATCAGTTATAATAATAATTAATATATAATTAATTAGATTATTAATAATTAAAAGAGTTTTATTTTACATTATGATAATATTTAAAACATAATGGTACTGTCATGACCCCTCCCCCCACCAATGTGTACCCCTCCTGGGTTGGCAATGATTAAAGGGAGATGATGATTGAACAAGTCCCACCTCTAGTAGGTCCCACGTCAGAGACTAGAACAAAGGGCATAATAAACATGCACATTGAAGACATTAACATATAAGAGAACATGTAGAAGAGGGTTATAATATTAATACACCAATCAATATCTACTAAGACATATATATATTATGAAATCCCCAATGAAAACATGCAATTCTATTGTACTATAACAACTAAAAAGAAAAATAAAAGTACGTAAGGGGAAAGATGACATAAAAAAATCCCAAACAGGTCATGAGAAACCATATGCTAGTAATATCTATCCTGATACCCATCTAGTTCTAGCTGACCTAAAAAAATAGTTTATATATACTTAGGGTGAGCATAAAATTATACTCATTAGGATAATCTCTATATCCTCTATTTCAAAAGATAAATAATCCATGCTAAAACACAATGAACAACATAAAAAATAAAATATCACTTAAATTGGTATACTAAGATCCCATACTCACCATGGATAACTCTCATCATGTATCTCATACAATTGGGAATATAATATAGTAATTAAATATCAAGGGAACCCCACTCCCACTTCCCCTCAATTTTCTTGCTCTATCCCAACATTGCACGTCCTGGGCTATCTCTCTCCAAAATAATCTTGACCGAAGATACCTGGTTAAAGCATCGCAACATGAACCTCATACATAACATCTGAAGGACCCCGGGACACCCTGAGAGGGGAGGGGTGAATCAGGGTGACAAATTTTTCTTTTAATGTGATGGATCTTGTTCCCACGTTGGTAGGAACTTGTTAAACCTGTAAGATGAATATGATCAGAAAGCAAACATTCACATGCACAGATAAGACACAACACTTTTTACTTGGTTCACCACTAAGGGCTACATCCAAGGATCATATCCCGACCAGTTTTCGGTCTTACCTAATTCCACTAATCATCACTTGTTGTGGATTACAATGGTTCTGGAATAGTCACTCTATCCCAGGCTCATTGCCTTTACAAAAGGTTCAGGGATAGCTCACTACATTCCTTGGGTCACTCCCGTTGACTCCCCCTGGCTCACTGCCGTTGGTGAAGTCCTGCTCAGTTTATAGATGTGAAGGTCTCTTAATGATTGCATAAGAATGCATCCTCTGTTGTATGTAGATGCTCTGTTGATGTCCAACTCTTACCAGAAGACTAATCTCACTTTTCACTGAGGGTACCGGGCGATCTTCCAGCTTTCGCTCAACTTCAGAAGGACAGATGAACTTTAACAACCCTGGCACGCTTATCCAAGCCCGGCGCGCAAGTTTCAATCCTAGCTCGCAAGTCACTTGCGTGGTACAAATTCGGCGTGCATGTGACAACGAAACTACTTGCACAACACTGCCTCCTTCAACACCAAACTTGCGCGACGTTTCGTCTTTAACTCCCCAACTGCCTTGGTCGCGCAACCAACAATCGGCACACAACCTCTACTTGCACGACCCAACAACCACTTGCACGACTCAACCACTTGCGCGATGAGAGCTCAAAAAAATATCTAAGTCTTGAACTTCGTTTTAAATGAGGATGGGGGGGGGGTCCTCTATTTATAGGCAAACTAGACCCCTACGTAGTGGAACACAAGTCTTCCCTCGGCACGTAGGTTCCGGCGCGTAGCTCATCCTCCCTAGCCTCTGTCGCGCTACTCACATGCGCGAACTACACAAATACTTACGCTAACTTCTTTCCTTTACCATATTTTGAAGTTATGATATTAAAAAAAAATAGGCGATCAAGTTTCCAGTCCTCCTAGGCATCGGCGCCCAAGTCTCTTCATGGCGCGCATGTCACTTGCGCGACCAGCCAAAAACTTGTGCGGCCCTTATCCCTTTGCCATTTTCCCATGTTATGATATTGAAAAAAATATGGCGCGCAAGTTTCCTCTTCATCCAGTACACGGAGCGCAAGTCTCTTTGCCAAAAACACTTTTCTCCATTTGTCGATTTTTAGGCACAAAAATTTGGCAAACACTGGGAAATGGCGCCACCTTCAATATTGTTGTCTGCTTGAACTGTATGATCTCTTTGCGGGTACACATTCGGAACTTCCACTGCTTATTGACAACAAACACAAACCATACTCCAAATCATGCATAGAAGACCATGGTTCCAACAACATCATCACATCGTCCCATATTAAACCAATATATATAGTAAACATGTATTTTTTAGGAGCCAACACAACCCATATGATATATAGCATGCATTGGGTATTATACCTAAAACCATAATAACCCATGCACTAATAACCTCATGCTATCACATTCCTTACATGTCATACCTATAACAATCCTTTGGAGACTATATCTATGCATACTCATGTGTGAATAAAAAAATAATTCATATAAATATATAGAGAAACTAACCACCATGAATACCCGCACAAGAAACTACTAAGAGAAGAGACCAGCACCGTAAGGGATAGTAATCCATCCACCCTCCCATTGGGATGTTGGGGAAAAAACCCTCTTAGATTCCACTGGGTGTTAGTATCCCTAACTAACAGGGGTGGGGAAGTATAAGAAATTACATAATATAGATCACAACCAAACTATGGGAATAATCGATTTCTAAGATCAACTGCAGCTATCATCCCATAGACACCCAACTAACATTACTAGGTACAAGATATCCTATAAGAACACACAAATATAAAGACCTACAATAATTACTTATTTTATTTTTATCATTTCATTTTTCTAATTTATTTTATAAAAATTAAATTAACTATTATCATTATTTCAAGATCCATTCATTAGCCACCATTTTGAATCCCATTCCCTCTAGGAATAATCCAAACCAAGTCTATAGTTTTCCAATATTAATTTTTTTCGACATTTACATTCCATAAACACAAACCCATGGGTTAAGAATTACACATTCATTATTAGAATTATTACATAAACCATGTAATTTAGGGAATCCATATTAAGCTTTAACCAGGAGGAAACATGCCATCGAGCACTTCCTGTAGTATCAAGCAGCGGGGAATGGAATTCTATAAAAATAAGAAACAGGTCCATCATCCATTAAACTAATTCAAAATCAATCATCCCATCTCTCAAAATCATGTCAATGGGTAAGCATAGTATCAAAATATTTAATTATCTCTATTTCCATCCTTGACAGCCACATTCATATCCCAATACATCTCACCATCACAGGCATCAACTACTACCACATCATCCAAGAATCTCTACCAACATGAAATTTCCCATCCCATGATCAACCATCATTGGCTCATATCACATCCCGGCCTACCCAACCCATATCACATTGCATAGTGAATCTCATATATCCTGAGGGAAACAAAAAATAAATAGGAAACAAACAAGTATAGAGAAAAAGAAAATCTAATCCCTAAAATAATTCATCCAACCATCACACACAGACATGATCTGACGACTCAAACTCAATGCATGGATCCTTCTCAAGAAAATGGAAAACATGGGTCCCATAAATATTATTTATCACACAAATGGATCTTATTCCATCTTAAATTAATTGATTCATTATTATTAGGTTCCAACTATGGGCACCCTATGACATCAATATATAAAAATAAATCAAAAGTTAAACATTATCTTAGTATTAAAACCTGTTTCAACAAACTTAGAGAAGTACCATTATCAATTACATGTCTTTTTATTCTTACTAACATTCTCAACAAGAATTATTATACTAAACATTACTTATCAATTCCATTAACACATGGAACAATACATTTAATTAATAATTCACATTTCATCAATTTGATCATCACCAAATTACAAGATAGATTGGATTCATTACAACACAGATATTCTTTAATACTTAAACTAATTAATCATCTAATTATGGATTTATTTTATTTACCTTTTCCATTAAAAACATGGTAATCTTTAACATAATAATACTTTCCAATAAGAATGAACTATATAACACACTATCTAAAAAATCATGTGGAAAACTGTTAACAAATTATAAGAAACAACATGAGACAACTTCTTCTAGTTCTTCATTAATTCTGTTAATTCATTATTAGGTTAATTCCTTTTTAATCCAAAGTAATAAACCATGATAACATTAAAATTTCACATAAATAAATAGGATGGAAAATTAATCCCCAACCTCATAGAAATCAACATTCTTTACATGATAACATACCATTGTCATAGACACCGACCACCCCTCTCGCAAGATATGCATCCCTCCAAGTACACCGTTCTGAAAATACAACAAAAAAACCCAGAAAACCCTGTTAGAATGATAGAGAGTAGCCACCATTTTATGAAAATAATAATAAGGAGGATATAAATTGAAAAAATAAAAGATAAAATAAAGAATGTAACTTAGATCACCACATATCTAAGATTGAAGGTGGAGAATCGATCCTCATTGAAGGGATTCAAAAACCCTTAGAGAGAGTGTTGTGGATCACCTAGAAATAAAGAGAGGGATATTGGGGTTGAAAAAACTCAAGGTATTGTGGTTTATAATGGCATACTGCATGGTGGATGTTCACAATGTGAATCCTGTAAAAGTTATATATGTATCAGTTTTTACATTCCACCAAAAAACACGTCACCCAATACCATTTAACCATGATTTAATTAAAATCAAGAAGAATATCATGATCCAACCTCACAAAATCTATGAGATACACATTTAGAATATGAAACTCTTATATTTTAGGAATTATCCCTACTAAATTTTAGTAGTTGAACACCTCTAGACCTGCTCTAGGCCTCCTCTGAGCACCACGAGATTCAAAAACACACAAAGGGTTGGACTAGATAGATCCTATACCTTACATTATATATATATCAAAACATTATTTTCCTTGAGAATTGAAAAAAAACCATTCAGAAAACAAAATGGGGGTTATCTGAACTATCACATCTTGAGATACCACTTAAGGAGGTCATCGTCATTGGAGATCAACCACCTCATTAGAAGAACAATGAAGAACCATGAAATATAAAAAATAGATCTTAAACACTATCTCGAGTGAGATAACTCTAAAAAAGATAAATGTTACCAACAATAAACAAGAGGTATCCATCTCATAAACCAAAAAGGAAAACATCCACAAAACAAACAACATTACAAGAGAAGTGTAAAACATTAAATAGCTTAGGGTAATGAATGAACAATTGAGGCTCACATTCCTAGATACTCTCTTCAACACCATAATTCTACCACAAGACACAATCTAAAGGAATATAATGACAATATAATTCCTTCTCATGTTGGTCTACGATTTCTATAGGCTCCTCCTCAAAGATCACATCATTTCAAATATCGATATCACCCCAATTGATGTCATAAGAGCCATAAAAAAGATAATGAAATTTATATGAAATGTGAAAAAAAATATTGTATAATTATCATATATGAGCTTTGTTATATCAAATATTCCATGGCTCCAACAAGATACAACGCATCAAAAGGCTCAACAAACCACGGTGAAAGCTTACTCCCATGAATAAATATTTTTTCCTCATGATGGGGAGTCACCTTCAAGAATATGTGATCTCTAATGTAAAAATATAGTAGTCTACTACTATTATAATTATAGGATTTCTAATTATCCTGCACTGTCTTCATCATATTGTGAATTACCTATAACATCTCCATAATATTTTGGACCCGTTTTGGAATGATAATTTATGTCTCTCCAAACCCAGTTCAGTATAACAGATAATTCATGGTTGGATATACAAATATTAAAATGTAACCACTACAATGGTGGAGTGGTAACTATTATTGCTTCATAACTCTCCTAAGTTTAGGTTCCACATCCATGAACCTCCCAAATCTAGTACATAAGAGTACAACATGTATTCAAGATCTTAGACAGTTCGCTCTATCTAAACATCTTTATGCAAATGGAAAGCAGTGTTAAGGAATTATTGATAACCAAAAATTTTTTGGAGTCCTATCCACACCTTGGTGGTAAAAAAGGATCCAAATTATAGATTATTATCCTAAGGGCTCTATGGATTCACACCTCCTTCTATAGATACATACTCGACAAAACCTCTACTAGTCTTGACTTCCTAATTGTTATAAAGTTTGATGATTTCATAAAATAGTCCACCATCAACCATATAACAACATAGACTCCCCATATCAAGGTGAAAATTTAATGAATCCCATTGAGATTTCCTATAACTTCCATTAGGTAACATATAATGGCAGGAGAAAACCATCGGGACCTATTTCTCAACCTTCACCTTCTAGATGGAAAAACATTGAGAAAAAACTTTACAACTACATTATTCAACCTAGTCCCCGAAAAATGACCCATAAAAGATCAGTACATATTTTTCATGCAGAGAGGTACCACCAAAGGTGAGCTATGGAACTCATGGATAACCATCTAATGCGTCTATGAATGAATGGTAATCCTTCCCTATAACAAAACGTGGTGTTGTATATCCTTAGTTTGAAAATTAGGTGCATCGCCCAAAACAAATTGGTCCCTCTAGACCACCACCTTAGAATCCCCTCGATAGGAATCCTCCACCTACTACACCAAATACAATTTTAGTATCATGTAGAAAATAAATCCTCTATATTTAACCTCTCCTTTATTTATATTAATAATTGAGAGTTCTTCCATCCATCTATAGGAATCTTCTAATTCATGACCATCATCATTGTCAAAAAGTAGCCTAGGCCCCCAGGTAACATGATAACTGTGTCTTCTCGGACATAGCCTGATGGGCATTCTATATCCCCATGGGTTGGGGACTAGCACCTGGCATCATATAGCATGCAGGTTGGAACAATGTTTCCACTTATAATGTGGAAGTGAAAGAAAGAATACAATATTCATATAAAAAAAATCCACTAGGAGTAAAGTACTCAAATATAATAAGGCATAATCAAGCCCAAAGTACTAAAACCCATGTACTAAAATTGGATGAAACAACCCATGTTCCTAAGGACTCAACTCAAAAAGACAATAGTTTAGTAGTAGGATCCACCTCCATGTGATCCTTTCCCTTCACTAGAACTTGGAAGTAGTTAATCTAAAAACACCCAAAGGAAGAAGTAGGGTTTGAGATAAAAATCCCAGTAGGGCCTCACCACAGATTTCATAACAGATTCAAACAAATTGATTAATCAATTTAATGCTTTCAATATTTCAAAATAAATAGGATTTTCATTTTAAAGAAAAATTTAAAAAACTTATGCCATATAGTTCAAATGATGGAAAAAATACATTAATAAAATCCTTTATAAATGATGGAATATTACTAAAATAATAGATTAAATAAAATATTCACATAAAAAAATTTATGTAAAACCAGAATAAATTTAAAGATGTTCAAAATAATTGGCATAGATTTATATCTCAAATACAAATAGAAAGTGAGGAATAGAACCATCTTCCAAATAGGTATGATAGTATTTCTGGCAATAGGACTCAAAACTCTCTTGGTGATCTTAGATAAGTGTGTACACATACATCCTTTAGACTGTGGTCAGAGAGGACTTGTCACCATTGCCTAAGGGATGTGACATTCTGCATGTATGTTTTAGAATGATGTAATAGGATAGTGTGTGTCCAAATAACTCACCAAATACCTATAGCTTTCATGTTCTCTTTCAATATTCTGAATTTTTTTAAGACTGTTTAAAATAAAATTTAGTTCCATTATTCCAGTTCAATACCAATTTTCGATTTTAATACCATAATGTATTCTAATTAAAATCATGCATCTTTAACAAGATAAAACTATTGGTTTTCTATCAAAACATTTTTAGCAATTTTCACCAGTTTGAAATCCATTCAAAAAAAATTCCGTCATTTATAAATTGGTTTTCTCAATTAAATTAAACAATTTAATTGAAATAATTTCCACCAAATTTTCAATTTAAATTATCCAATTTCTATAAACACACCCCAATTCAATGGAATTGGGGGTTTTCCAAATCCCATGCCAAAACCATTTCAAATTTCCCATTTCACTAAAATTAGATTATATTACATCAATAGAAAGAGAGTTTACACAACTAAATTTAAATCAACTATATAAATAAATCACGATATACATGGTTAATCAATTTGGATAATTGAGATAGAATGACCATGCTCATAGTTTTTTATCTTAGTGGCAAGGATAAACCACACCTTGTGGTTCAATACACCTCTTAATGACCTTAATACCATAAATGTTGACACAGCAATGGTTGATTTTCATCAAGGGTTCCTAGAACCAAAACTTTTATTTTATTTAAAAATAAAAAAAATTTCACATGAAATGATATATTCTCTCTCCTAGATAATTTTCAAATTATAGATTAAAATATTAAATGTGATTATATCTTATATCTCATGGTTAATTTCAAATTATCAATTAAAATATTCCATGTGATATTATTTTATCTCTAATGGATAATTTGAAATTATCGATTAAAATATTAATTGCAATAATATTTTATATCCCTTGGATAATATTTGGATTACCTTTTTATGTCAATGCATATGTTTGAAATTATCCTTCAATATATCATGAAATTACACGTCGATAATTTTCTATTTAATAAAATTAGACTTAACTTCCAAAGTAATTATCAGAAATATATTTCAAACTATATATATATATATATTTATAATCAAAATAAATCAAATTTGATAATTTTAATAAATTATCCAAAGTGTGTTTATCGATATATATATATATATATATATATATTGATAATTAATTATCTTTTGATAATACAAATAATTATCATTTAACAATTTTAAACAATTATCCATTCAGTAATATGATGAAATTATCATTTGACAAATCATTCTAGTTATTATTTTTATAAATTCACTTAAGTATTAATTGATTGATAATTATTTGTGATTATCATTTCTTTTAAAAATATTATATTCTCAAAATAAATTATCAAGGTAATTTTCATCAGATAATTATTTACAATTATCTTTGTTAATTACCTTAGATAGTTATTCACATAAATCACAACGCGGGTGCTGTAGTAGTACTATTCACAGAATGGGCTTTGGGCCAAAAAATTGGACCTACGGGTCATGTATTGGGATAAATGCCCACTGGGCCTTCGGGCTATGTAATGGGTCTCCCTCTCCCCAATTAAAGAGGTCTTTGCTTTGATTTAATAATAAAAATGAGGCTTCGGCCCCCAAAAAAAATAATGTAAAGAAATGCAAACCAGGGGCGCCACACACATGAGTTGCTCATGAAGGATTGTCCCCGCCGGTGGATAAGGCCATAGAAGAGGAATATAACTTCATCAACCACATGCATGAAGAAATCATGGTCCTCATATTTGACCAAAGTAACCAAGAACCACAATTGTAGGGTTCATATATTTTGAATTCCAATCCACATATGATTCATTCACTTAATAATTAAAACCATAATTTAATTTAACATTTCAACTTAATATTGTGGAAGGAGGGTTTTAATTCATCATATTAAAGTGTTCATGATTGAAATAGTTAAAAATGGGTGAGAATTGAAGGTTTTGAAAAAAAAAATAATCTTGAAGTCAAAATATTGAAAGAATTCGATCATTTGAAACTGTCACAAGTTCAAGTCACACTGAGAAAAGACATACCTCAAGTACTTAGGGTTAGTAAAAACTATGAAAAACTAACGGATGAGGTAATGTCACCAAAAATACAACGAAAACACAACTAACACCAACTAAATATCATGGGAGTCATAGTTATGATCATGGGGAAATAAATTCAGATACCCATAAGAAAAAACCAATATCCACTACATTAGATCACAACCCAAGACAAGATGAGAAGCATCATATAAAACCTCAAAATAAACCCATTATACATTAAAAAAGGAATAGAAAACTGAAAAAAACACACTTTAAAGTAATAAAAATACATCTAACACAATTTAGTAAAGAATAATGTATGATCATTTCTATTCAAGTATTTTAGAGGAGTTTCAACATGAGATTAATTGGCTACAAACATCCTGTAATAGCCCTCAAGACCAAGAAACTCCTCATCTATGCCACTATCTTGGAATATTACCATGAAAAAACAACTTCATTATTTTAAGGGTCTATAACTAATCCATACTGGGATACCACATGTGCCACAAAATGGACTTTGTGATCCCATAACTCACACTTTGAGGACTTCCTGAATAAATAATCAAGATGAAGAACTCCCAAAATAGCATGTAGATACTCAGTATGATCCTACTAAGATGTAGAGTACACATGGATTTCATTGAATAAACCACCTTGAACCTATCAAGTAATTATTTGTACATTAGATTCATCAACCCCATGAACACATATAAAGTATTCATCACCCTGAAAAACAACACAACAAAATTGTATTGACCATGATGACAATAGAAAGCAGTATTTTAAATATCATCATCCTTCACACACATATGAGAAATCATGAACACAAATAGATTTTTAGTAACTAACATTCAATATAAGAAATTTTCTACTTATTGGTGGTTTATTATTTTATGGCTGTTTAAACCACCTCTACATGGTTATGTGATGGTTTCAAAACATTGTCACTAATGTTGTGGTCGACATCCAATACATGGTAATTCCTTCCATTTAGAAGTGGTATCTGGTAATCATTATATAATGTGTATTTAGCGGTGGTTTTATGAAAAAAAATATAATGAGGATATAGTGGCGGTTAGAACCACCAACAAATCCAAAAAGTTTTATCTCAAAAACAGATTCTATAATGATGAAGGAAGACGCTAGCTAAATAGTGCATCATATTTAGCGATAGTTGTAACTGCTGCTAAATGTTGATTTTCAAAAAAAAACCACCCGCATATTACTCAACCAAGAACTACCCTAAAATAATAAATTCATAGAACCATACATTTCATCTTTCAATTGACGAATAAATAACTACACAAGCATACACTATAACACAAATATTTCACTATAGGACAATAGTCACAGATGTTCGCACCACTATATGAAAGAACAAGAAACAACCAAATAACCCAAACATTTCATTTTTCAATTGCACATATCAAAATGAAACAAAAGATAATGATGAACCAAAACAACCCTACACCAATGAATATTCATTGGAAAAACACATGTAACCAATGTAATAATTAAGATAGAATTACCATAGACCAATAAATATCAACCACCAAAACCATATGATCAAAAATAAATGATAGGGGAAGGATGATACTTTAATAGGACATTGGATTTTCTAAAAAAAATTTGGAAACGACTGTCGACTAAATGTTTTTGGTTGAACATAAGGCTTATAAACATGACGAAATTCCACAAAAAAGAAATTTCCAAATAGGGACAATAGAAAGAGGGGAACTAATTCATTAAAGGATAACCATTTAAAGGTTCAAAATTAGAATAAAAACATTTGAACTATGAAATGGAAATTACTAATAACTTTTTTAATAAATGGAAGACTTAAAATATACCCAAAAAAATTGAAGAAACTCTGAATGTCTTCACCCAAACATTGGGAGGCAACAATTTAGACAATGGGTTGTTGGATTCTTTCACTACAACTTAGCCAAAAAATGCTTCCTTCACTATCTTCTCAAAATGGATATCCTTGGGGAAGAGGACTCTCTCCTTGATCTTTGTATTAATACCCCAAATAAAAAGAGAAGCTTTCAATAGATCTTACGACACCAGCTCTGGAGAAAAGGTAACCAGCTCTTTGAAGTGATCAATATAAGCCTTCACCATGCGTTTAATTTTTCAAAAAATCATTAGTTATTCCATTTTTTTTACCTCTTCTGGTATAGACCATAGAAAACATTTTGACCTAAAAACTTCCCATTTCATCCCAAATTGCTTCGTTGGTGGGGAAGACAACTCCCATTCTTCCAAAGATTGACCCACAAGAAGACCCATAATAACACAAACTCTAAAATTTTTTGAGTTAAAAACATTATAAAGAAAAGATCAACTTCTTTAAGAAACTTAAATTCCTCTAAAAAACCTCAATTTCCATGGAATATGGAAAGAAACTGAGGAGAACTAGAAATAGGGAATGACCCACTAGAAACTTTGAGGACCTTTTTGGGCGTCATATTCTGAATAATACAAAAATATTTATTTAAAAATATATTTTTAACATTATTAGTGGATATATAATATTAAATACATGCATATTAAAAATAATTGAAATTAATTTTTTCAAAATGAGTACACTATAAAAATATTGAGAAAATAGAAAATGAATTCCAAAATCTTCTTAAAAATATTTGTAGAGAGTTACAGAGGTAGTTTATCTTTATATCCAACAAAAAATCCTTTAAAAATATATAATATATTAAAAATATTATTTTAGATCATGTGTATAAAAATAATTAAAATATTTTCAATGGATTATCAAAAAAATTTACTCAATAAAAGAAAGGGTATGAAAGGGGAATTATTTTTAAAGTAAAATAGAAAATATAAATGTTCGTATGGTTGGTAGGATTAATGATTTATAATGAAAAATGAAGAACAACAAACACAAATTTAGAGACATTTGAAGATGGTCAGTTTCAAGAAACTTTAAGGGAAAATACTAATGACATGATCAAATATACACATATCCCAAACTTTTATATTGTTATATTCTAAATCAATCCTCCACCAAATCCATTCTCTTGAATATTCCGGATGCATAAATTAATTCACTGCCCAATTTAAAGAATGATATGAATCCCAAATGTTGTCTAGGTTAAATCTTTTCTAGAAAATCATCTCGGAAAACTAGTTTTGAAGTTGCTGAAAACATGGAGAGACAAGTATAGGTGCATAAATTCAAGAGTGATAGTGGGAGAGGTATAAAATAATATGAATAATGGAATAAAGTGAACATGAAAAAACTTGAAATTTAAAGGGAGTAATACCAACTTATATAGGTAGCTTGGAATCATAGTAACGATGAAGAATGGGTTTCTAGATTTAGAATATTTAACACACTCCATGTTTTCAATTTCCATGAACTGAAGGTAGCATGAACTTGAGTGGAAAATTAGTTTTCGATAACCCTATGTTCCATGATTTATTGGATGGTGACTTACAACAATTTTATTCCCTACCTTTTGAAAGAGGGTTGGCTATTTCTGTTGGAGAAACATTGAACATGGTGACAAAAAACATAGAATAGGCTTGAAATGTGAAGACAATGAAGTAGTTATATCTGATTTAGTATCATCTATAGCTAATTCCTCATATCTACACATCAAATACATTCTATATTTTTTTCACCATGTTTGATGCATCGACAACATAAATAGAGTACACTCTTTTAGATGGTATGGAAGAAAATTGTTGTATGTCCACATCCAAAAAAACTAGGAATATAGGGTTGTGAAACCCTAATCCTCCATTCATGGTCATACTCCCCACAATTGATGGAAATAAAACCATGGAGATTGTTAAAAAATTTTAAATCTAAAAACCCATTCTACATCATTACTGTGAGACCAATCTACATATTTTAGGATCATTTTATGTATTGAGAAAAGACTAGAGTGAGTGAATAGTAATTATAAAAATTTAATCACACTTTCCAGTAGTTATCAGAGATTATAAAATCAAACCTTTTGGGTGCAACGATCTTGTGAATAAATGGATGCAGTGGATTAGTAAAGAACAAAAACATAGAGAATTTTTATAGTAATTCATATCCAAAGATCTTAGTTGACTCAAAAATCTCTCTTACTCCTCAAGGAGACTAGAAACCACTAAACCTCACTTTTAAAGGTGTGATAACCTATTATAGACTTTTTCTTTTACAAAAACCAGAAACACAACCCACCATTTACTAAAGGAGACTGCCTTTATCAATTTTCCTAACATCCTTTGAAGATTCACAACAAAAAATGGAATTTTTTGAGGTAGAACAACCATAGAATTTGAAAACCTACTTTTAAAGGGAAAAATCATAAACCAGATACTAAAGACATACAAATAGAAGATTACATAATTACATGAATTAAACAAAAACAATGAAAATAAGAGGATGATCATATTGTTGTTGACGTATTCATGACAAGATCATGGGTCAATTAAAGGAATAAATGAAGAAGATGTAGTCCTTTTTGTGATCATAATAGATGGAGGAAGTTGCTGATGATCATGAAATATTTTTGAGAGAAACAAGAATTTTGAAGATTCACAATTCTTCTCATATTTCAAAAGAGAATAGTATCTATCAAATGATCTAAAAAACCCATTTTATAGGAGTCAATTTGAATGGTTTTTTGGGAACATTTATATAGAATCCACAACGTGTCTATCTATATTCACTCACTGCCTGACAATTGTTAAGAAAAGAACAAAAATAATTCTATTACAAATAGGTGATACAAAAACGTGGTGAATTGAAAAATAAAACAATCAGGTTATTAAATCACATGTAATATTAATAATAGAAATTAATATACCTTGTATCCTACTTGTAATAAAATTTTAAATGAAAAAAATGAGTTAATTTATTGAATTATCTATTTCAAAAATGTAACAAAAATGCATTGAAACCAAGAATCATATGAAATAATAATCTTCCAGTATGAAGTCTTACAATTTTTTTTAACAAATTAGAACAATTATTTCAATCATGAAATAATAAAAGTGTCGTTCTATCATCTAAATAATAAAATTTATGAAAAAAAAATTAAGAAAAAATTTAAACTATGGAAATCTATATACCGTTGGATGACTAACAGTGACTCATTTGACCTACTGTTACATGAATCTAATGGGGACTCATTTTACATACCATTGTGAGTTTATGAAATATAAAATCATGTTTCAAAAAACTAAATACATAATAATTATCTATGAAAAAATGAAACATTTTAAATAGTAAAAAATTCACTCACTGTTGAAAGTTCCATGGTGACCTACAGATCTACCATTGTACGAAGCCAATTGTGGCTAAAAACGGTGACTCATTTCAATAATGACTCATTTCAATGGTAACTAGTCACAATAGGGACTCTTCTCAATTGTGAATCTTCTTAATGGTGACTCATTTAAAAGGTGACTAATATTAATAGTGACACATCACAATAGTTAGTCATCTCAGTGGTGACTCATCTCAAAGGTGACATCTCTCAACTGTCACTCTTCTCAAAAGTGACTCATCTGAATGGTGACTTGTCTCAATATTGAATCATCTCATTGGTGACTTGTCTCAATTGTGACTCCTCTCAGAGGATTCCAAAAAAAATATATTTAACAATTTAATGAACGAATTTTTAAAAAATAATAAATTTTCAAAATAAATCTCCTCCCTTTTGGAATTTATCAAAAAGTAAAATGAATTTTTGAAAAAATCCAATGTTTTTAAAAAAATTTGTGAACATAGTGTATACAAAAATAGTTAATGTAAATTAAAAAAATTTATTCATATAACATTCTTAATTTGAATTTCAATTTTTGAAATTTACTAGAATCTAAGGGTTTTGATAATATGTCTACTAACTAATTATTATATGGAATAAATTCCATAAAAATATCACTTTTATTAATAAGATCTCTTAAGAAATGAAATCTAACATCTATAGGTTTTGTTCTATAATGTTGAATAGGGTATTTATAAATTGAAATAACATTATAATTATTATAATAAATATGGATTATAGAATAAAATATTGAAATCATACAAAGTTTGTTTAATCCATATACTCTGGGAAAAACATCTAGTAGTAGTAATATACAAAGCCTCTACAGTTCATAATGCTACGAATAATTATTTCCTTGAGATTAGAGATCTTAATATTTTACCTATAAAGTGACCCAAACTATTGGTACTCTTTTAATAAAGTATGCAACCTCCAATGTCTGAGTCTGTGTAAGATAGTAAATAAAAACTGTTCATTTTTTAATAAAACAAACCAGTACCTGTAGTAACTTTGATGTATCTAATTATTATTTTCGCAAATTTTAAGTGACTCTCTTTGGGTTTAGATTGGAACCAGGCACACAGACATAATGAAAACATGATATCTTCCCTAGAAGTAGTGAGATATAAAATACTACAAATCATGACTATATATTGTTTAATGTTAATAGACAAATATGATTCATCTAAGTATAATTTAATATTAGTTCTTGTGGGTGTTTTTATAGTTTTACTAAATTCGAAACTAAATCTTTTTACAAGATCTTTAGCACATTTAGCTTCATTTATGAAAAGACGATCCTTTCATTGATTAATTTTTAATCCATGGAAATAATTTAAATCACCCATAAATATCATCTCAAATTCACTAGTCATAAGTCTATAAAAATCATTACTCTAATAATCATTTGTCAAACTGAAGATTATATCATCTATATTAATCTGGATAAGTAGTAAATCAATTGAATTTTTTGGATAAACTTGTTTGAATCAATCATTCCTTTTAAAAAATAATTTTTAAGTAAATAATCTGTAAGTCTCTCAGAACAGGCTCTTGGAGCTTATTTGAGACCATACAAAGATCTGTTATGATTGTAAACATGATCTGGAAACCCATAATTTTTAAAAATAGAAGGTTTTCTTAGATAGACATCATCTAAAATAATTCAATTTAAAATATATATTAACATACATTCTATATAATTTTATGTTTTGAAAACTAGAAAAGGATTGTAATATTATAAATTCTTCCTTCCGTACAACATTAGAAAAAGAATCTTCAAATTCAATTCATTCTTCTTGGGAATAACTTTTTTCTACTAGATTGGATTTTTTTAAAACTATTTCCATACTCATCAAGATTATTTTGAAAAATACATTTAGTTCTTATAATAGGATTATATTTAGGAAGAAAACAAAGTCCCATGATTTATTTTATTCAAATAGATTTAATTACTTATGCATGTAATTAAACCAATTTGATTTAGTTAATGACGTTTCAATATTAGTTGGAACAAAATCATCTAAAAAGAATAATTAAAAGAATAATGCATAATAGATTTTATGACTTGAACACTAGATTCAACATATAAATTTATTTTATCAATTGGGTGATAGTTATGATATTTAAATTCCATTGGATTAGTTTGAGAAGGGGCATGCTCCCCCTCAACTGATGAATTATCCTTATCATTATCATTACATTCACCAAAAATAGAAATTTATAAATTCATCTATTTCAAGTAAAGATCCACAATCCTTATTTTTAGATCAATTTTCATCAAGATTTAAATGATCATATTCTTCTACAACTAATGAATATTTATTGAAAACTCTATAAACATTACTATCATATGAATATCCTATGAAAATTCCATCATCATATTTATATTCAAATTTTTCTATGTAATATATTGTATTTAAGATAAAAAAATTACACCCAAAGACACTAAAATAATTTTTTTAGGTTTATAACCTTTCTATAGTTCATAATGTGTATTATTTAAAAAGGTACTAACAAATACTCTATTTAACACATGGTAAGATATATTTATAGCTTCTGCCCAAAAATATTTTGAAAAAATATATTTAATTTCCATTAAATTAGTTATTTCTTGAGTAGACCAATTTTTTCGTCCTACAACACAATTCTATTGTGGTATCCTAGGGGATGAGAAGAAATGTTTATTGCCATTAGATTTGAAAAATGTATCAAATTATTTTTTTGTAAACTCACCACCTTTATCACTTCTTATATATATGATTGATGTATTTTTGAAATACTAAATATTGTTTTTTTGAAATATTAGATTTATGATAAATGATCATTTTTATGAGATAAGATATATATCCATAAAAATATAATGTAGTCATTTACAAAATAAATACACATATTTAACCACCAAATCTAGTAGGTTTAATATTTCCAAACAAGTCAAGAATCAATATTTATAATCATGTGGAAGAAATATCATCATTAATTGATTTAATTATATCGTTGTGTTGTATATATTTCAAACAAAAATCCCACAAATAAGACTTACTCTATTCAAGCTTTAGGAAGTACAGAACCTATCTACACATTAATATTTTATGTAAAAATTTGAAATTTTCATTCCCAAGACTCCTATTAAATAATACATCATTTATTTCTTTAGAATTCATACATTGTACCTTTTTTTGTAAATTAGAAAATATTAATACAATAAACATTTTCTTTTCTACTTGCAGAAAATAAAATGAAGTTATATTTTTCGAACTATACACTTATTGTTTAAAAAAAAACAAATCAACCATCATAACATAACTATGATATACTCACAATATTATGTTTCAAACCATATTCATATATTAATTTTTAAATTGTTATTGTTTTATAAAAAAACTACCTCACCCATACATTTAGCTTATCCCTTTGAGGAGTCTCAATAAGTGACAAGGCCATCATCATGTGTATTATTCAATAGAAATTTATTGATATCACCTATGATGTGTTTTTAGTATCCAATATCTAAGTAACATGATTTTTTAAGACATACAAGACATATTTGTTTACAATTAATCAATCAATAGATTATTTTGGAACCCATGAAAACTTAGGACCAATTGGCATTGTATTATAAAATTTTGAAACCCGAAGAGATTTAATGAATTTATTAGAGGGATGATTCAAAATTGAATCATTTGAAATATTATTTTTGGCATGACCAAAATATTGTGTGAATATTAGTTAACACTCATTGTCATAATGTCCTTGCATTCTGTAATTAAAAAATGTTACACTAGAAATACTTCCTTTTTAGATTTTAAGAAATGTAGTTTTACGTATACTAGGAGTAATAATATTGTAATAAAATCAATATTATTTTTATTTATTATCATTAAAGACATAATATTATCATAATATTGTATTCCATTTATAAAGGAATACAATTCCTTTTTATAAATAACCACTTTATCTTTTTTAGCTGATTTTTCTTTTTGAACAGTTTCTAATTCTTAAATTAATTTTTCATGTATACTGGATGAATTATTTCTTAGTTTATTATTTTTGTAAATTAGTTTCTTACATTTATTTTACGCTTTAATTAAATCATCAACAATAATGTTAAATATATTATCTTGACCTTTATCATTAACTGTCAGAAAATATTTAATTCTTTCATTTTCATCATTTAATTTAATAATTTAATAATTTTTAATTTATTTAGCCTTATTATTCTAGGAATAACATATTTTCATATTTTCATATTTATTTTTAAAGAATATAATTTTTTTAACAAATTATTGTTCTTTGATTTTAACTCAATACACTTTTCAATTTATCTTGCTCAACATTAATATCTTTAAGCATTTTATTTGATTTATTATTTTTAGAATTAGTATACTATAATGTGTCTGAAAACATTTCTCTTTCATATCTACATAAATAATTTTTATCACTAATAGTAGGAGATATTAAATGACTATAAAGAGTGTTATTTACCCCATTCTCAATACCCATTAGTGCCGGGTTCTAGGTCTCATATTCTCATCTAGAATCACTGGTACTGTCAAAAGTATCTAAGCAGTCCCAACCTCCAAACTTAGATTATTTTTATCAACATATTTTCTCTGTGTCTTTCTTTGAATATATGAGTTTAGGTTTGTCGGTTCTTATATGATCTTTTTTTTGGTACTCATAATAGGTTAATTTGGAAACATCATTATTATTGGTATAATTAATTTTCTATTATCCTTACTGAATTTCATCTCGAACGACCTTTTCCCACCATTGTTTTTCATCTACATGACAATTTTATTACTGAAGTGGGAGTCTCCTTGTCACTATCCTAAAGATCTTATTTAGAGATATCTTAGGTATCAAAAATTTTATATTTAAATGTAATAACTTTTATTTTGTTAAAATCCTCCTTAGTAATGTTTTGAGATCAACATCATGTTGTAGTAGGGAGCCAGTTAGTCCATGTAGAGGGAATTCCTTGAAGATCATACTCTCATCGATGGACAACATCTTTTAATTTCATCCCTTTAGAAGATATCTCAATACACTTTCCACTTTATTAGTGTTTTCCAATGGTTCATCTAGACCGCTCATCCCATTTTTGGTTCTCTTAAACCGATGGAACATCTAGTTCATAGATTCCCATTCACCCATCTTTAAATCTTGATATTCTACTCAGAGCATTTCTAATTTGGTAATCTTGAGTTTTTTAGTTCAATAATGGTTCATTTTTAGAAGCCGTCATATGTCATTGGCAGTCTTGTAGGCTGATACATGGCTATACACACTCCTACTAATAGCATAGTACCAAATATTTTAGACCTTGTAATTCATGACATATCTCACCTTATCATTACCAGTAAGAGTCTCTGTATTGACTATAAGTAACTTGTATTTTATCTCCATTATCATCCATTGTTCAACACTTAGTTTATTTAGGTACGATTCAATTTTTTATTTCTAATAACCATAGTCATGCCCATCAAAGAATGAGGGTTTTGTGGTATCCATCAATCATTGGTATTGATACCTAGAATTTTAAATGAAATATCCTCTTTTGATTCTTAGAAAATTATGTCTAGAGTTTCATGTTATCCTGACATGAAATATGTTGTAAAATAATTATTATTAAAATACCTAGAGTTCCATTAATAAAACAGCTTCTAATACCAATTTTCAGATTTTTATAAGTATGGAAGAAGGCCAGATGGGGTGTGAGTATTCATTTTTAAAATTTAATCATAGTTACCAGTAATTTCCAGATTTTATAAAATCAATCCTTTTGGGTGAAACATTCTTCTGAATAAATTTATGCAATGGAATAATAAATAACATGAATATAGAGAATTTTTTGTAGTGGTTGAGATCCAAATATCTTAGTCTACTCATCAATCTCCTCTTCTCCTCAAGGAGACTGGTACCCACTAAACCTCACTTTTAATGGCTTGATAACCTATTATAGACTCTTCCTTTTACTACACCTAATGGAACAATCCATTCTTTACTAAAGGAGACTACCCTTGTTTATTTCCCTGACTTATGTTCAGAATTCACAAACCAATCCTTCCTTTTGGGTGGTATAGTAACTAGAGTAAGTGAAAACCTACCTTTAAATAGAAAAAATCATAAACTAGATACAAAAGACTTACAAACAAAATATTATAGAACTACACGATTTAAATAAAAAAAATGACAAAAATAAAAAATATGATTTTTTTATCTACGTAGAAAAAAATAATGGGTAAGTTGAAGGAAAAAATGAAGAAGATTTTGTCTATCATGTGATTACAGTAGATTTAAGAATTCGTTGATGAATGAAAAATAATTTTAAGAGAAGTAATAATATTGAAGTATCACTGTTGTTATCTTATTATAAAAGGGAACTGCATCCCTCGAAATATCTTCACATCCCATTTTATAGGTGTCCCTTGGAATGGTTCTTCAGGAACATTTAAAAACCATCCAAAAAGATTGTATCTATAAGGCCCCAGCCTTAAACCTTACTTAATCTTGAGTTATTACAAGATTACACATTGAGGATCTTTTCAGGTTTAGAGTTTTAGAGAATTAGATCATAAAACTTGCATTACATTCCACATATAAACAAAGTGGTTACATAAAGATAGTATTCTTCATTCCCATCAATGGAAACACATTTAAAATAAAACATGGATTATTTCTTGACACATCCTTGACTCTATCATCTTATCATGTACCTTTCCCTTGACCTGTGAAAAACATTTCAAAAACTTGGGATGAGCATAAAAACTCAGTATGGGTTATAAAAAACATGGAAAGGAAACATGAGTTCCTATATACATAAGAATGAAATCATACTTTACCCATAATACATAGGCACTTTAACATCCCTCATAAAATCATGAATAAATCATAGAAATCATAAGACATAAAGGTAACTTGAGGAATTCATAACATTCTTACGTAGGGAGTAACCCTCTTGGTTACGTTTGGAATACCCATCACAGTATATTCCCTAAAATCTCTTCGGAGAAACCTTAACGTTTCACTCCTTCGCGTTACCCAATGCATTGGATAGCTATAACGGGCTCACCCGCCCTTAGTTTATCACGGAACCACCCGTCTTCATAATAATGCCCAAGAATCATAACATAATCATATCACATAAAACATGCATAAAGGAAACATAAAATTTCCACATTTCAATCACGATATATCAATACAGCTCATTGATATAAAAACATTATGAAAACCATTTTCAATACTAAAATAAAATAAAAGTAAAACATGGTATTTATTTTTCTTTTAAAAAGAAGGTATGGCTTGTAGAGGAAGCCGAAACTCAAATAACGGTCACGACGGCAGAGAAGTCATTGTCGCCGCATACGTACGACAAAATCATTCCCTTTTGTTGTTTAGTAAACGCTTCGTATAAAAAAGATTCCTTTTGAATAAACGTAAAAGTCAAAGGGGTTTATACACCGTATAAAAGAAAGTTGTGTATAAAATAAAATATGCCTCAACGAAAGGAGATTGAGACGAAGTCCCATACCTCATATCCGACTTGACTCGATCATTCTTTAATGTCCTGAATAATAAACTTGAGTTAATCTCTACTTGCTTATAAACCCTTTTCAAGGTCATTATTCCTTTTATACCATGTTATGAACATCATGTCCTCATTTAAGTTAATAATGTTCATTTTGTCGGTATTTGGTTCTTAAGTCAAAAATAGACTTCTTACACTTACATGTTGTTAATTTGGTAAAAGGTTCATTATATACAGAATAGTATTCATGATGTATATATCATATATGTCATATATATCCAGTACATACATGCATTTATAATATTACATAATCATTTAGAGGTAAGAAATGAAATGCACCGTTCATGGAGACGGTAAGCCGTACGTACGCATGAACGCTACTTTCATTTCTATTTCGTATTTTATAGAATGGGATCATAATGATATAAAGGTATATTATAATTCCAGTATAATAACATATATAATATCATTAACTTTATCCTTTACACATCCCACATATGGTATTAACGGATCAAATCACTTTTAGGGGGCGGTAGTCCGCACTTCCTAAAATGAAGATATCATGTTTACCCATAATGGAAACCATAAAGGTATGACTAAAATGAAGAAAACAGAAGCTTAAGGAAAACATATACATATTATATATCATATATAAAAATAGTGACATCATAATGGCCACCTTTGAAGGTGTTAAATGAGTATTGAACAATCATCGTTTCGGGAGGCAGAATTTCGCCATCCACGAAAACCGTATGTTCTTTAACCATTTCATGTAGTTGTGTGAGAGTGTAGCTCAAAAAATTTTTATAACAACATCCTAGTATATTGAATATACTGGTGTTGTTACAAAAGAAGTAAATAAAAAGAGTTTAGGGGGTTGGAGAAGCAAAATATAACAAATGAACATGAGAGAATGAATTACCTTCGAAAGTGTAACTCCTTTTGATTTGAGCCTAAAGGCTTCCTTTGAAAGGATTATTCCCAAAGGGAATCCTCTAGGATGAGGAGAGGGATGTGGAGAAATTAAATTGTCAGGGGTTGGCCGAGCCAAAGGCTTGAAGAATGTGTGAAATGAGGTAGAGGTGGGGGCCTTTTATAAGAGGAGAGGAGGGGCACTTTTGGAAAGTAAAGAAATATTACATTATTTGAAAATGTGTTTCGGTTTCAAAAGGTCCCGCATTGATAGAATTCGTGGATAAGGTGATAAGGGTTCGAAATCCACTCATCCAATTGGTTTTGGCCATGTGTGGTTCATAGATATTACATTGTCTTTTCATTTTATTTAAATCGTCAAATAATGATGTCATCGCTGCATCATTATTATGTCATAAATAATTAAATTTATTTAATGTCTAAAAATTATAAAAAAACTACTATGATATAGGAAATCTTTTTAGATTTCCAGGTAATATTTATAATCAAACTTTGGACTTGTATAACGCCACTTAAAAATTGTTCTTGTAAAACATATTATGTTTGTGTCATTTCCACTTTAACATTAAATAAAAAGTATTTTATGTCATTTCCCAACAAAAGTGGATCCATGGGATCCCCAAGTTGTCCCATGGATTGTCATGGTCGGCCATGACACAACCAATGAGGTGTAGGACAAGCTTCATGGTGTTTTCACATTCTTATAATATCATTTTTACCTTAAACTACCCTAATTACCACTAATCGCGATTAAAAACTTAATAAGTTACTATTCACCAAAAAATTATTTTTATCCCATTGAACCTCATTTTACTTCTTAATGACAACCATGTATGTCGGATTTTCAAAATTCAATACACATTAGTGGTAAACTTTCATTTAACTGAAAAATCAGTTTGCTTGATTATCACTTAGTGGTTTCACTATTCATCAAAAATTGAAGTTTTTCAGAAAATTACCAAAACATCACCCTAATCTATATTTGATATTCCGAATTAAAAAATGAAGTCTATTTTAAAAAATTCAAAACATATAAGTCGCATTAATTAATTTAATAATTAATTCCCGCTGTCAGATCAAATAGCGTGTTTTTATGAAACAATTAGTATCAAAAGATTGACACCAGTTTAAGTCTAATTTCAAATTGTAATTTATTCCAATGACCACCATTGGATAAAATTGTAAAAATATATTCTAATTTCACTTCAAAAACAATTCAAAACATAATATAATCATATAAATAAATTAGATTAAAAAGCAGTTTTGATGTAAAATGCAGTATTTTTCACTATTCATTAAAAAATGAACATTGTCAGAAAAATACAAAAAATTCACACAAAGTAAATTTTGATGTCTCAATCATAAAGAATAAGTTTATTTTGACAAACATAGTTTATAAAATTGTCAAAAGATAGATTTAAAAAAGGGTTTTCCATCATAAGGCAGTAAAACAATCTTTTAAGAATATTAGTGTATTCCATGTTTAAGATTGGATTTATTTTCATTTTAAGCCTCTAAAACACTATCTTAATCATTAATAGACATAGATAAAAATATCTATTATTCATTACTTACTTGGGATGTTACATCCTTACCCCCTTTAGAAAATTGCATCCCCGCAATTTATTTACTTATCGAATAAATGGGGGTACTTATCCCTCGTTGCATTTTCAGATTCCCATGTTGCCTCTTCAATCATGTGGTTTTTCCACAAAACCATTACCTAGTGAATCACTTTATTCCGTAACACTTGCTCCCTGTGGTCAAGAATCTGGACCGGTTGTTCCTCATAAGATAGGTTCTCTTCCAGCTGAACTACCTCTGGACTCAAAACATGAGATGGATCTGGTATATACTTTCTCAACATCGAAACGTGAAAAACATTGTGTACCTGAAATAAACTCGGAGGTAAAGCCACTCGGTATGCAACTGATCCAACTCTTTCCAGAATTTCGTATGGTCCAACGAACCTTGGACTCAACTTTCCTTTCTTACCAAATCTCATCACACTTTTCCAAGGAGAAACCTTGAGAAAAACATGATCACCTACCTCGAAGGAGAGATCCTTCCTCCTGTTGTCCGCATAACTTTGCTGCCTGCTCTGAGCTATTCTCATGTGTTTCTGAATCAGCTAAACTTTTTCTGCCATCTCTTCTACCAATTGTGGTCCCATCAACTTCCTTTCACCCACTTCATCCCAGAAAGCTGGAGTTCGACACCGCTTCCCATATAATTCCTGAAATGGTGCCATCTGTATACTGGAACGAAAACTGTTATTATATGAAAACTCAACCAAAGAAAGATGTTGGTCCCAACTTCCCTGATAATCCATTGAACAAGCTCGTAGCATATCCTCCAATGTCTGGATTGTTCATTCTGACTGCCCATCTGATTGAGGATGAGAAGTTGTACTAAAATTTAATTTAGTACCCAACGACTTCTGAAGGCCTTTCCAAAAGTTAGAAGTAAACCTGGGATCACGATCCGATACAATGGAGAGAGGAACTCCATGTAACCTGACTATCTCTTTAAGATACAAACGGGAAAGTTGATCAAGAGAGAAAGTATCTCGTATAGCAAGGAAATGAGCAGATTTGGTCAAGCGATCAACAATAACCCAGATTGCATTATTACCTCGAGATGTCCTCGGTAATCCAACAACAAAGTCCATGGATATATTCTCCCATTTCCACTCTGGCACTGGTAAAGGCTGAAGCATCCCTTTCGATAACTGCCGCTCTGCTCTAACCTGTTTACATGTCAAACACCTCATAGTAAAATCAGCAATATATCTTTTCATTCCATCCCACCAGTAATACTCCCGCAGATCTCTATACATCTTAGTACTACCAAGATGAACTGAAAATGGAGAACTATGAGCTTCACATAACAACTCTCTCTTCAACTGTGAATCACAAGGCACACACAATCTCTTCCCAAATCTCAAAACACAATCATTATCAATGTTGAATTCAGGCAACTTACCTTTCTGAACCAGATCTACCTTTTTCTGCAACTCACTGTCTTGCTTCTGTGCTTGCTTGATTCTATCTGATAGAGAAGATCTCACTGATACCTGAAACAAAACAGAAGAACTTCCTGCACCAACAACTTCTATGCCAAATTCCATCAAATCCCTAACCAAAGGATCACGTTCCAAACGCAACATTGTTAATGAAGAATTACTTTTTCGACTCAAAGCATCAGCCACTTTATTTGCTTTTCCCGGATGGTAATGAATTGTAAAATCATAATCCTTGATTAATTCCATCCATCTCCTTTGTCTCATGTTTAACTCTTTCTGAGTGAATATATACTTTAAACTTTTGTGATCGGTATATATTTCACACTTTACTCCATAAAAATGATGCCTCCAAATTTTTAAAGCAAAAACAACAGCAGCTAATTCCAAATCATGTGTAGGGTAATTTACCTCATGAGTTTTCAACTGTCTTGAAGCATAAGCAATTACCTGATCATTCTGCATTAGGACGCAACCAAGTCCTTTCAATGAAGCATCACTGTATATAACAAACTCACCATTCCTGGAAGGTAGTGCCAAAACTGGAGCATTCACCAATCTTCTTTTCAATTCCTGAAAACAATCATCACATTCTTTTGTCCAGATAAACTTAACACCCTTCCGAGTTAGCTTAGTCATAGGACTAGATAACCGTGAAAAATTTCTAACAAACCTTCGGTAATAGCCCGCCAAACCATGGAAGCTACGAATCTCGGTTACATTTGTGGGTCTTGGCCATTCTTCCACAACTTTTGTTTTTGCAGGATCAACAGTTATTCCATCTTTAGAAACAATGTGACCAAGGAAAGAAATTTTTTGCAACCAAAACTCACACTTTCTGAATTTCCCATACAGTTTCTTTTCTTTTAAGGTTTGCAAGATAACCCTTAAATGTCTTTCATGCTCTTCTTTACATTTAGAAAACACCAAAATATCATCAATGAAAACCACCACAAACTTATCCAGGAACTCATTGAAAATTCTATTCATTAAATCCATGAATACAGCAGGTGCATTGGTTAGCCCAAAAGGCATTACTACAAATTCATAATGGCCATATCTCGTACGGAACGCGATCTTCGGAATATCTGCCTCCATTACCTTCAGCTGATGGTACCCCGATCTCAGGTCAATCTTTGAAAAAAACTGAGCTCCCTGGAGCTGATCAAACAAATCATCGATATGAGGCAAAGGATATTTGTTCTTAACAGTGATATTATTCAAGGCTCTATAATCAATGCAAAGTCTCATAGAACCATCTTTCTTTTTAACAAATAAAACAGGAGCACCCCATGGTGATGTGCTAGGTCTAATGAAACATTTCTCTAATAAATCATGAAATTGCTCCTTCAAATCTAAAAGTTCAATTTGTGCCATTCGATAAGGGGGTTTTGAAATTGGCTTAGCATCAGGAACTAAGTCAACAATAAACTCAACTTCCTGATCTGGTATTATTCCGGGCAACTAATCCGGAAAAACATCAGGATACTCATTTACCACTGGCACATCATTAATCTGAACAGTTCCTTTATTTTCAACAACGTGTGCAAGGTAACATTCATTTCCATCTTTTACAAGTATCTCGGCCTCTTGATAAGTTATCAAAAGTAAGGGTTCATTCTTGTAAACAAACTGAAAGTCTTTTTGAAAAGAAACTTCTTTAGCTCTACAGTCAATCTTAGCATGGTAAATAGAGAGCCAATCCATACCCAGGATAACATCAAACTCTACTAGAGGTAGAACAATAAGGTTTGCAAGTAGGTTCTTTCCACAGATAAGGATAGGAAGATTCTTATAAATTCTTTTTGCCTCAACATTTCCCCCAGGTGTTTTTACCAAAAGTTCAGGAGTCATTTCTTGAGATGGTATTCCCATTTTACTAGAAAAGGTTTCAGAGATGAAAGAATGTGTAGACCTCGAATCAAACAACACACTGGCATAATCTGAAAAAACAAACAAAGTACCTGATACAACTTCATTTGATGGCCCGACATCTGCTGAAGTAGTTTCAAAGGATTTCACCACCCCTTTTTGCTTGTAGTCTAACTGCTTCCCATCACTCAAGCTCTTTGCCGGACACTCGTTTGCATAGTGACCCATCTCATTGCACTTATAACACTTCACTAACTGTAAATAAAATTTGTTCTTACCTTCAGCTTGATCCTTTTCAGTGCAATCACGAGCCTTATGTTCCATCTTACCACATCGGTAGCACTTTCCAGAATTCAGAAGACATTCCCCAGCATGTCTTTTTCCACATTTATCACAAACTGGAAACTTAGTTTTCTTACCATCAGACTTTTTTGAAGAATTCTTACCTTTCTCCTGCCACCTCAGTCTCTTCTTCTGCTAGTTGTTATAGAACACTTAGTCATCGGCAAACTCCATTTCCACCTTCTCAGCACATCGAACAAGCTTTTCATAACTTTTAAACTCACGAGAAGCTAATGCCCTTCGATACTTTGGCTTTAATCCTGAGTAAAAACGATTGATTTTACTATCAAGGTCTCGGATAAAATTTGGAGCATACCTTGCCAATCGAGTGAACCTTCCTTCATAGGCAGCCACTGAGTCCTCCTCTTGCCTCAATTCCAAGAATTGCTTTTCCATCCTAAGTCGAACAGCCTTAGGAAAATACTTCTCAAGAAACATACCTTTGAAGTCATCCCAGTCAAGAGCGTCAATCTCATCGGCGTCCCTGATATTTTTAACCATAGACCACCACTGATCTACTTCACCCTCCAAACGGTAGATAGAAAGACTAACCTTTTGATTGTCTGAACACCCCATGACATCAAAAATCTTCTCCAGTGCTTTAATCCACCCTTCAAATAGCACAGGGTCAGATGATCCTCTGAATGATGGTGGATGTTGCCTCATGAAATGTTCCACCACTGACATGTTCCTCTGCGGTTGATCTGCCTGATCTCGTGCATGGATACCACCACCATTTATCGCTTGAGTCAACTGCGCCATTACTGCGACAAACTGTTCAGTTCCGATTCCGACCATCTCAGGTTGCTGATTTGGAAGGTTATTTCCTTCTGTATTCCTTCCTAGCACTGCTTCCCTGTTTCCTCTACGGGAAACCATTCTGAACAAACATGTCTTAGATGAAGCAACATGGTAATCATCGAATTCTATATCATTTCAAAAAAAAAATATTTTTGGATAATCATTTAAAAGAATTCTAACTCCTAAAGTTATCTAAACCGACCTCTGATACCAACTATAAGGCCCCAGCCTTAAACCTTACTTAATCTTGAGTTATTACAAGATTACACATTGAGGATCTTTTCGGGTTTAGAGTTTTAGAGAATTAGATCATAAAACTTGCATTACATTCCACATATAAACAAAGTGGTTACATAACGATAGTATTCTTCATTCCCATCAATGGAAACACATTTAAAATAAAACTTGGATTATTTCTTGACACATCCTTGACTCTATCATCTTATCATGTACCTTTCCCTTGACCTGTGAAAAACATTTCAAAAACTTGGGATGAGCATAAAAACTCAGTATGGGTTATAAAAAACATGGAAAGGAAACATGAGTTCATATATACATAAGAATGAAATCATACTTTACCCATAAAACATAGGCACTTTAACATACCTCATAAAATCATGAATAAATCATAGAAATCATAAGACATAAAGGTAACTTGAGGCATTCATAACATTCTTACGTAGGGAGTAACCCTCTTGGTTACGTTTGGAATACCCATCACAGTATATTCCCTAAAATGTCTTCGAAGAAACCTTAACGTTTCCCTCCTTCGCGTTACCCAATGCATTGGAGAGCTATAACGGGCTCACCCGCCCTTAGTTTATCACGGAACCACCCGTCTTCATAATAATGCCCAAGAACCATAACATAATCATATCACATAAAACATGCATAAAGGAAACATAAAATTTCCACATTTCAATCATGAGATATCAATACAACTCATTGATATAAAAACATTATGAAAACCATTTTCAATACTAAAATAAAAGAAAAGTAAAACATGCTATTTATTTTTCTTTTAAAAAGAAGGTATGGCTTGTAGAGGAAGCCGAAACTCAAATAACGGTCACGACGACGGAGAAGTCATTGTCGCCGCATACGTATGACAAAAACATTCCCTTTTGTCGTTTAGTAAACGCTTCGTATAAAAAATATTCCTTTTGAATAAACATAAATGTCAAAGGGGTTTATACACCGTATAAAAGAAAGTTGTGTATAAAATAAAATATGCCTCAACGAAAGGAGATTGAGACGAAGTCCCATACCTCGTATCCGACTTGACTCGATCGTTCTTTAATGTCCTGAATAATAAACTTGAGTTAATCTCTACTTGCTTATGAACATTTTTCAAGTTCATTATTCCTTTTATACCATTTTATGAACATCATGTACTCATTTAAGCTAATAATGTTCATTTTGTCTGTATTTGGTTCTTAAGTCAAAAATAGACTTCTTACACTTACATGTTGTTAATTTGGTCAAAGGTTCATTATATCCAGAATAGTATTCATGATTTATATATCATATATGTCATATATATCCAGTACATACATGCATTTATAATATTACATAATCATTTAGAGGTAAGAAATGAAATGCACCGTTCATGGAGACGGTAAGCCGTACGTATGCATGAACGCTACTTTCATTTCTATTTCGTATTTTATAGAATGGGATCATAATGATATAAAGGTATATTATAATTCCAGTATAATAACATATATAATATCATTAACTTTATCCTTTACACATCCCACATATGGTATTAACGAATCAAATCACTTTTAGGGGGCGGTAGTCCGCACTTCCTAAAATGAAGATATCGTGTTTACCCATAATGGAAACCATAAAGGTATGACTAAAATGAAGAAAACATAAGCTTAAGGAAAAAATATACATATTATATATCATATATAAAAATAGTGACATCATAATGGCCACCTTTGAAGGTGTTAAATGTGTATTGAACAATCATCGTTTCGGGAGGCAGAATTTCGCCATCCACGGAAACCGTATGTTCTTTAACCATTTGATGTAGTTGTGTGAGAGTGTAGCTCAAATAAATATTATAACAACATCCTAGTATATTGAAGATACTGGTGTTGTTACAAAAGAAGTAAATAAAAAGAGTTTAGGGGGTTGGAGAAGCAAAATAAAACAAATGAACATGAGAGAATGAATTACCTTCGAAAGTGTAACTCCTTTTGATTTGAGCCTAAAGGCTTCCTTTGAAAGGATTCTGCCCAAAGGGAATACTCTAGGATTAGGAGAGGGATGTGGAGAGAGTAAATGGGCAGGGGTTGGCCGAGCCAAATGCTTGAAGAATGTGTGAAATGAGGTAGAGGTGGGGGCCTTTTATAAGAGGAGAGGAGGGGCACTTTTGGAAAGTAACGAAATATTACATTATTTGAAAATGTGTTTCGGTTTCAAAAGGTCCCACATTGATATAATTCGTGGATAAGGTGATAAGGGTTCTAAATCCACTCACCCAATTGGTTTTGGCCATGTGTAGTTCATAGATATTACATTGTCTTTTCATTTTATTTAAATCGTCAAATAATGATGTCATCGCTGCATCATTATTATGTCATAAATAATTATATTTATTTAATGTCTAAAAATTATAAAAAAAATACTATGATATAGGAAATATTTTTAGGTTTCCAAGGAATATTTATAATCAAACGTTGGACTTGTATAACCCCACTTAAAAATTATTCTTGTAAAACTTATTATGTTTGTGTCATTTCCACTTTAACATTAAATAAAAAGTATTTTATGTCATTTCCCAACAAAAGTGGATCCATGGGATCCCCAAGTTGGCCCATGGCTTGTCATGGTCGGCCATGACACAAACAATGAGGTGTAGGACAAGTTTCATGGTGTTTTCACATTCTTATAATATCATTTTTACCTTAAACTACCCTAATTGCCACTAATCGCGATTAAAAACTTAATAAGTTACTATTCACCAAAAAATTATTTTTATCCCATTGAACAACATTTTACTTCTTAATGACAACCATGTATGTCGGATTTTCAAAATTCAATACACATTAGTGGTAAACTTTCATTTAACTGAAAAATCAGTTTGCTTGATTATCACTTAGTGGTTTCACTATTCATCAAAAATTGAAGTTTTTCAGAAAATTACCAAAAATTCACCCTAAGCTATATTTGATATTCCGAATTCAAAAATGAAGTATATTTTAAAAAATTCAAAACATATAAGTCGGATTAATTAATTTAATAATTAATTTCCACTGTCAGAGCAAATAGCGTGTTTTTATGAAACAATTCGTATCAAAAGATTGACACCAGTTTAAGTCTAATTTCAAATTGAAATTGATTCCAATGACCACCATTGGATAAAATGGTAAAAATATATTCTTATTTCACTTCAAAACCAATTCAAAACATAATCTAATCATATAAATAAATTATATTAAAAAGCAGTTTTGATGAAAAATGTAGTATTTTCACTATTCATTAAAAAATGAACATTGTCAGAAAAATACCAAAAATTCACACAATGTAAATTTTGTTGTCCCAATCATAAAGAATAAGTTTATTTTGAAAAACAAAGTTTATAAAATTTTCAAAAGATAGATTTCAAAAGGGTTTTCCATCATAAGGCAGTAAAACAATCTTTTAAGAATATTAGTGTATTCCATGTTTAAGATTGGATTTATTTTCATTTTAAGCCTCTAAAACACTATATTAATCATTAATAGACATAGATAAAAATATCTATTATTAATTACTTACTTGGGATGTTACAGTATCTATACTTACTAAATTCATGACACTTATTAAAAAGATAACAAAAATAATTCTATTACAAGAAGGTGATAAAAAAACGTAGTGAATTCAAGCCTAAAAAAATAGTGTCATTAAATCCCATGAAATATTAATAAAAAAATTGATATAACGAAAAAAACACTTTTAATCAAACTAGAATTGAAAAAAAATTAAATTAATTAATTGAAATATCTTTTTCAAACATGCAACAAAAATACATTGAAAGAGAGCAACATATGAAATATCAATATTCTACCATAGAGTCTTATAAATAAAATTAACACATTAAAATTATTATTTCAATAATTAAATAATAAAATTATCATTTTAACATCAAAATAATAAAATTTAGGAAAAATAAATTTTGAAGAAGAACGATTAACTATATAATTTTTTTTACTGGTGGAGGACCAACAATGAGTCATTTGACATACCATTTCCCGAAACCAACAATGACTAATTTGACATACCATAGGGAGTTTAAGAAAAAATAAATCGAGTTTAAAAAAAATAACAACATCATAATTATCCATGAACAAAAAGGAAACATATGAATCAATAAAAAATTTACTCACCATTGGAAGTTCGATGTTGAATTACAGACCTACCATTGTATTAAGTGAACAATAGCTGGAAATAGTGACTCATTTCAATGGAGACTCATTTCAAAGGAGACTCATCTCAAGGATGATTTATCTCAATGGTGACTCATCTCAATAGTGACTCATCTTAATGGTGACTCGTGTCAACTGTGACTCATCTCAACTGTGACTCTTCTCAAAATTTACTCATATCAACGGTGACTCCTCTCAATGGTGAATTGTCTCAATGGTTAATCATATCAATGGTGACTCCTCTCAATGGTTACCTGTGTCAATAGTTTTCAAAAAAAAATATTTGGAAAATTAAGGAAACAATTTAATTTATTTTTTTATTACTTAATTTAAAAGATAGAAAATTAATTTAACACTTTTAACTAATTTTAAATCTTAACACCTATGTCAGTTGGTTTGATTCCATTCAAATTTACTATTCATTCATGTTTACTTCATTCCCTTATTCATATATTTTCTCACCTCTACCACTTTCACTCTTTTTTATGAGAATATACTTATCTCTTCATGTTTGTAGTAACTCTTATACAATTTTTACAAGATTATTTTCACAAAAATATGTAACACAACTAGCATTTGGGATTTTGTTCATTCTAGAAATTGTGTAGTAAACCACATTATGCGTCTTGAATGTTCAAAATAATGGGTTGGGTAGAGGATTGTTGTTGAAGACAATGGTCTGAAAGGGGGGCATGTGTATATTTGATCATGTCATTAGTATTCTACCTAAAAGTATCTTCAAACAGACCATCTATAGATGTATCAAAACATATGCTTCATATTCTTCAGTTTTTATCATAAATATTTAGTCCTTCCAACCATTAGCAAATATATATTTACAATTGTCATTTTTAAATAATTACAAATACAAATAATTTCTAATTTTTTGAGGAAAATTAGTATTCGAAAATCCATTGAAAATAATTAAATGAAAACACATAAGTGTTACTAAGTATGAAAAGAGATAAATGGAAGTGAAAAAAAAACTACCCAAGTAGTTATAGGAAGAGACATATATGTACTAAAAAGTAAAATTAAAAAAAAGAATAAATCATGGATAATATTAATTAGAATAAAAGGAAAAGAATAATTATACGTTCATTAATTTAGAACTGGCATCATAGGAGAAATACCATAGGGTCACTATGTTTAGGTGAACATAGTAATTCTCTATCACCATATTAGTGAGGCCCGCAAGGGAAGCACAGGGGGGACCTGGAATATGGTAGCAAGAACCCAGAATATTGTATGGGCGGTGCTCATTTTCATGCATAAAATTCTGGATGATTCATACATAACATAACCCCCAGATAGATAACTCATGATACATTAAGCATTACCCAACTGATTGTGGGATATATAATCCTAAGGACACTCCATTCATCATAACAAAAAATATAAATATACGGTTCACATGAATATAAAATTAATCATAAATGAATCAAAAATAACAAAATTATAACCCGTTGAGGTAAAATAAGAGTCAAATGAAATAATGTAAAACATTAGGTAAATCCACATCAATCATGTTAATGAATCATATATTATTTAGAACATATTTAAAAATGGTTATATAAATATTTCAATAATTTCCCAATTCATTAAAATAAAAAAAATCATTAAAATAATTATATTTCATAATATACAATGGATATATCAAATAATATATAAAAAACATGAAAAAGGAATCTTTATAAGAACATAGAGGAAACAAAAGAGAGATTATGAAAATGGAATTCATTAAATTTTTTTGAATTGTTTATAAAAATATAAAATGACTCACACTAAATGGTTATTTTCAAAAAGGTATTAAAGGATTTTAAATGAACATTTCAACAATACAACTTCACAAAAATGGAATCTTAAAAATAAATAGATTTTATATAGAAGAATCTTGGGGGGTGAGGAAGAAAAAATGTAAATGGTTCCTTTATAAACCAATCTCAAAATATAATTAATATTTTATATTTATAAATAAAATAGTTATCATTACCGTTGTTGTATTTTAATATACACCAATTTTCATTTGGATGGGGATAATAATCCATCCCTATAAGAAATACAATCAAAAGATTACCACAAACACCACTAAGAATAGTAAAACTTATCTCAAAGTTCAAAATATATATAAAACTATAGGGATAAAATCCAAATCCACATACTAATTTTTTTCAATTAAATATAAACATCAGAAATAATTTATCCATTTCATCATCTAGAAATATCAATTCCACAGTCACAGAAAAATGCATGCATCCAACTAGGATAATTCTAAACTCATTATAATAATCTCATCATACTGGTCAAGTCATCGTAGGCACATGAATAAAAGGTTACCTTATCTTGAACATACCCATGCTCGAACCAAAACATTATATAAAATAAAAAAATATAATAAAAGTGTGAATTACCTAAAATAAGAGAGTGATAATTTAGTCGAGTAGGGCGTGAAGGTTGAAAGAGAAGAGGTGGATGTCAGTGATGGAGAGAAGGGTTCCTGATGTTAATGGATTGGGTTTGTGAGGGGATAGGGTTCGGCGGGCATGCGTTCGACCGGGTTGGGGGATGGCGGTGAGGGGATAAGGTTTAGAAGACATGTTTTGAAGAGGTCGGGGGCTGGTAGTGAGGCTTACGGTTCGGTGGGCTAGTGTTCTAAAGGGTCGGGAGATATTGGTGAGGTGCTGTGGTTCGACGGGGCATGGGGTTTAACGGGGTGAGTGATTCTACGGGGTCATGGGCCGGTGGTGAGGGGCTATGGTTCGACGGGGGTGAGGTGTTTGACTATGTTGGGGGCCCGCAGTGAGGTGTTTTATGATTTTGGTGGAAGATGGGGTGGGGGTATCGAGAGCAGGGGGTGGGGGGAGATGTATTGTTCATAAAAAATGTTTTAGCAGTTGGTTTTGAAAATCTACTATTATATTTTTATATTTCTTTTATTGGTGGTTTAATAAACTGCCGCTAAACCCTCCCCCCCACACTAATTACTGAATTTGGTGTAGTGTTTCTCCCTTTATTTGATTGAATAAAACATCAATTCATGGAAGAGGATATCATTTCATTACCATCACATGGTTTATGAAAATATAATTGATGCAAAGACATAAACCACCATCTCCCATCTTCATTAACAAAAATGGTGTACTCTAAGGTGAGACACTCATCTAAAAAGAACATAACTATAATATATGACCGAGTTTTAGTCGTATCTCTTGTGAATATAAATTAATAATACTATACAAATAAATTTAGAAAGGAGACACACTTAGATATAAAGAGATCCCAAATGTGATCTATCATTGAGGGGGTAACACTACAACCTTTTCTAGAAAGACATTAGGGTAATCTTCTAAAACCATGTGAAACACTAACTAATCAACTTATAAATAAATTAGCATTACATAGCCATCATGGAAGACAATGGAAGAACACGCCTCTGACCCATCTATGTGTATCTATCTCCAACATTCACCGTTGAGTCTCCATCAACAATATAGAACACCACCAGCCTCCTAATCCAATCCATGATAGAAATCATAGAATACAACCAATCCATGATGAGGATGTAGTCAATTTTATATACTTGTGAAGATAGGAAGTCTCCCCAAGATAAATATTCCCCTAGTACTAGCTCATAGTATCAACATACTTCATACAAGTCAGCTCTACCTCTAATTAGAAAAGTCAATTCCAAGGTCATTGGAATCCAATATACCTCATGTCCCAAATAATGGATTAGTGTAGGTGATATAAAAGAGTGTGTCCCTCTTGAATATAAAATAATTCAGCCATGTTGAAAACAAGAAAATGGTACCTAGAAAGATGTTTAGAATGCCTGATTCTAGTAGTGGTAAATCATGGAGATAACCATTTCTTACTTCACAGCCTCTTTGACCCTGGTAATGACAACCTCCATGTTTGTGCTCTACTCTCAAGGATGAGGATCATCATAGGGATATTATCTGGTTTCCCCATTTCCTATATATTGGTCCCAAACTAGAACACTCTCTTACTGCATCTTAGATTGAAACTGCCATAATGAAGGGACCTAAAGTGGGACACTTGGTGCATGTGTATTGATCAGAATGGTTGGGAACTCTCAGCACTGATGATCTCAACATCCTTAAATAATTCATGTATGATCCGTTGGTATGTGTCTGAGAGATTCGAGATTTAGATAAACGATATGGTAAGGGATGATGCCTACCCCTAACTAATCCAAAACTCTTATGTATAGGCAATTGGGAACCTCAAACCAATTTTTTTTTCTTGAGGAATCCTAAAAACTCCCCTCTCATGATAATATAGTTCTTCCCAATGTCCTCTAAAAATGATATACTCACTCCATCACCTCATGATACATATTCATCATAAATGGGTAGACCTAGATCTTGATATACCGATGCAAAGAATCCTTGGAATAACTCACCCTTACCTCCACGTCTGATAATAGTTATGAGTCATATCACCGAAGAATCATGAAAAGGATCCCAAAATCCCACACATTGGAACTCCCCTATAAAATGGTATGTAGATCCTAGAAACTATCCACCTTCATGGTTGAAGAAAGGTACTATTCTTGGAACTGGTATCATAAATTCTCCCATGAGTTTTCCAACTCCTCACAATCACTGTGTAATAAGAACCACCACTACTATGGTACCCCACACAAAATCATTAGAGCTAAAAAAACCTACAGCTTGTTCTGAGCATGTATCAATCTGAATGATATTTAAACCTGATGCTATCGGTCTTCTATATCTAATTCTACAATAAATCCCTTATAATTTTTTAGAGTATGTATATAAAACTCTCAATTTATCTTTACATAAGTTTCAGCATCATCGACCTCCACTCTATGATGACATTCTAACACATCCTACTGAACATCTTCAGTTGTGTACCTAAAGAGGACATCAACTTAGAGCGATGCCTATAATAAGATAAACTATTAGTACACATGGACCTAAAATGTGAAATATTTTACATTAATTAATTAATCTTGTCACTATCTTGAGATGGTTTTATCCTATCCCAAGGTCTATCCATTTCATGCACTAGAGAGGACAAGAATTATGCATAATCTTTTTTGATGTCTTGACTATATAATCTATGTCACGATATTTAGTAGGCTCAGTAAAATTAAAGCTGTCTGACTAAAATCATAGGGGGCTCCAAATACTTGTGTCTCAGCCGGTCCGTATTTTTTTTTAATTTTCACACTAAAAATAGTTAACATAGTTTCCCTACCAAATCATGAAATCCACATGTACCTAACTAAAAAATACATGCTATCCCTCAACATGAATCTTTGAAACCACCCTACCATGACCCGATCCCCCACAAAGGAAACCCCTACAAGGATGGAAATGAGAGAATATAGAAGATAAATGCTCAAGCATTGCCTATAGTTGGCCTAGGGTTGGTGACTAATACAATGGGTATACTAAATATACACATGGGAGGAATTAACTTATAAGAGAACATGAAAGATAAGAAAATTAAACCATTTGTAAATAATATGAGGGAGGATCTAGATTGAAGAACTATAATAGAAGAGGTATAATGTACCTCATATTTCCATGGATCAAATATGGAAGGTCGATAGTTGATCCCCATTGAAGGGATTCCAAATCTCTTGGAGAGACAACAATGGATCACCTAGAAATAAAGAGAGATACATAGGGTTTGAGATAACCTAATGCGTCGAGGCTTATAAAGGTGTATTTTACAATAGATTTTTAGGAAATTAAACCCTTTCACGTTGTGTACGTTTTAGGTTTTAAGTTCAACCAAAAAATGAATCACCTTGAATTATTTAACCCTAATTTAATTAACATCATGAATCACCCCATATACTAGCCTCACACAAGATGTGATACAAACATTCATTTTGTGAAACCCTTATACATCATGAATTCTCATTACTTCCAAATTTTAGCAGCTTAAAAACTACAACCCATCTTTAGGTATCATCTGAGAACAAAGGGATTTAGAAACATGAAGAGGGCCATACTAAAAATATTTGAGACCTTAAATGTAATTTTCAATTACTTGATTTAATGTAAATAAATGAAACTTTTAAAAAAATTGGTATTTTTATGTTTTTAATGAAAAATCAATCTCAGAAAAAGGAAAAACTTTTACCCTGAGAAAATTTGAATGGGATGGTTTCAAAAAATTATATTCTTTTTATGAATTAGCATTTCAAAATTAATTGAAATAAAATAAAATAAAAATTTATAAAAATAAATAAAAATCATGTTTGAAGAAAACATATTTTTGAAACAAAGAATGACTACTAAAAATTGAGTAATTATTTATTATGAATTAATCAATAAATTTTCATTACATAAAAACCTTATACATATTTTTTATAATTTGAATACAATAAATTTAATGTTTAGTTATTATAGTCACATTTAAATATTTTAATAATATAACATAATTTTCTTAAATTTCAATTATTCATGTTAATAAATCAATTGAGCATAATATTATTTTAACATAAACATGGAAGGTGCTAAATTCTACCCCAGTTAAAAAAAATTTTTCCCAAAAATTTTATCTCATTCCTTATAGTTTTTAAAAAAAATTAATTCCAGGGAGTGGAAAAAAATATAAAACCGTGAAGGGAAAAGCCTTTTTAATATTTGAAAATATCTTTATTAAAAAACAAGATCAAAAAAAGGTATAGTAAAACATACCTGAGAAGCTCAGTTAGAGGAAAGCCTCTGACCATTTACTAAAGAAAGAAAAAGTCCATCAATAAAGTAAAACAAAGAGTAAGGACACTTACATATCATAATATTCATACCTATCACCATAGCCATGATAGATCGGTTCCTACATAGTAGCCGATTCCCACTCTATACTATCATGGTGATTTAAAATCTAGATGTACCTCAAATATTCAACTTTTATAATGAAAGAAATTCCTTAGAAGACTATGCAATCCAGCATTCCCTCCCAGTAGAAGACATTGTGGCCATTGGATTTGCAATATAAGAATAATCCTTTATCGACCTTCTTCGTGGCGGGGCAGTCATCACTTCCTCATTCTCAAACACCTTCTATTTCGCACCCTGGACAATATCACTATAATAAATCCAGAACATTCCACCATCATTTCCCTTACCACTATAGAGATAACCCCCCCATTTTCTAGAGATGCACATTTCATGGTAACCCGCCTCCACTCCCTATCCTGCTGAGATTAACTGTTATTGTCATGGATGGAAAGAACCTATGAGTGACCCATTATATCATGGCCTGTATGTATCCCCTTCTTCATAATGGAACCTCAATATACAACCTCTAGAGAAGCATCTTCATTGATTAAAATACCCTCCACAACATTAGAGGTCTTCCCATTCCCCAATTCTTGTGAACAGTTACCGGCGTAGCCATTAGCAACAACAAATTCATGACTATCCTCCATGTCTTGAAAAGGTATATCATCAACACCCAAATTAGGCTCAATGTCAGTTTCCTAAAACACATACCGTGTCTACAGTCCAGCTAAAAACTTCAACCGTACTACACTTCTATCAACATCCCACTTCACAGTACTAGGACCAACATAGAGATCCCCCCACTATTGCCTCCTCCACAACACCTACTTTACTAGTGACAACATCGAGTGAAACAACACCCTCAATCACTATTGGAATCTCCTCCTGATCTAGGTTTCTGAAACAATTACAGCTCAAAATTCAACCATCACTATTAAGACTCCAGTTTATAGCCCTCTGATCACCAGCCGCAGTGGCCAACTACTCCTTAGAAGAAGGAACCAGCTGTAGGTGGCATGCACTACCCTCAACAACAGACCAAGTCTCAACTCCAAGATCACCCTTCTGTTGGTCGAAATCTTGCATCACTGATGGATTCAAAGATTCCTTCACCGCCATCAAACCACATTCAAGGCTCGACACATCAGCTATAAGAACCTGCCTCATCTCCCTCTCTCTATTCCCAACAGTTTGTGCTTCATCCAAGTCACCTGTAGTGTAATAAGAGCCCATCCTGTCTCCCTTCCCAAGTGAACCTCCAATTCTGATACACACATCAGATTTCATAGGTGCACTTATATCCTCATCCACATAGCCATATTTCACAAACTCTTGATCCAGTCTCACAACATCATTAACAACAACAACCATCTCTACATTTCCCTTCCATCACCTATGATCTAACACTCATCCCTCCACTGTGGAAAATAACCTATAGATGCACAAACTATTTACACTTCACACAAAACTTCATCCTCGATTCAAATACAACCTCTTGTATCTAGTGGAACTCATTCTCATCAGTAATCTAATCATGACGTATAGTAGGCCTCACAACATCAACATCAACACATATCCATGGGAAAATCGGATGGGATAGAGAGTCGGTTCGTTGATCGGAAAAAAAATATCAGGCAATCATATTACCAATTAAATAGAGAATCGAGGGATTTTGAAAAGTAAAATTGAGGTCAGGGAGAATTACCCTTGTCGTGATCGACGAAGGTTCACGCTTCATATGAAATTCAAAACTCTATAGGAAAAAATAAAAAGAAGAACCACCGCACCTTCTCGGAGCCCTGGTCCAAGTGATAATCATATCCTCATCTGATCCAACATGAACCATAACACGTCTCCAATCAAGAATCCCGATGACCACATTCTCACGAAGATCCCAATATTTATAAATGACCTGAGAAAATCCTTCCACCGAGGTTCATTGAGGATAAAAGCGAGCCACCAATTTGTACATGGATAGATCCACATCACTATTTACCTCTGACTGGAGCAAAGATAACTGGGGCGCCTCCCGAAAGAGATAAAAATAACACCCATGAAATAAGAGAGAGTGAAATATAACATGGTATTGATAAAGTTAATGACAATAAAACCAGAAATCAGTAGGGTATAAAGAATATTGGACCCTCCATGATATTGATGTTTTCATAATCACAAATAATGTCAATATTCAGATTCTAATCTTTCATTCGAGTCTAATATATCTTAGTAAATCAATTATGTCATACAAAAACATATAAATTAATAAGTCAATCAATTATTTTCATAAATAAATATGTTTAAAAATGTATTTATACATAAAATTTTGCATAACACTTAGTCTGGTAAGACAAACACTTCGCTCGAAGCCGACACACTGAAACTAAAGTCGACACACCGAAACTAAAGTCGATACACTGAAACTAAAGTACGACAGACTGAAGTTTGACAAACCGAAGTGTGACAAACTAAATTTCGACGGACTAAAGTATGACACACCGAAGTTAGAAAAACTGAAGTTCAATAGACCAAAGTATGACACACTGATGTTGACACACCGATGTTTGACAGACCGAAGAAGACACACCGAAGATGACACACCGAAGATGATAGACCGATGTTATCAAACTGAAGACAATAGACCAAACATGACTCACCTATTATTATAAATAACTGTTTCGATTTTATTAATTCAAATTTATTTCTAACATGAATATTTGGACAAATTATTGTTTCTGACGTTTTTTAATGTTGTCTGTATGGCATTTCGTAGACATTACGAGGTACATGCACGTACGAAAATCTATATGCCTAGAGGATCCTGGTCTATAAATGGACCTCATATTTCACTTTAAAGAAAAGAAGCACATAAATTATGACATGCTGAGACACATACTGTGAGGATACAAAAATAGAGGAACTAAATGATTGATATTACTAGAAGATTTTAGCAAGCAAATTTCTCCTAAAAGTTCTGTGTACATCAAGACCTTGAAGAACTGAATATTTTCACTCCTTGAAGCTGGATTACATAAAATGTGATACTTTGTTCTGAAGAGAAATTCTAGAAGAGGTCTCAAATATCATTTTCTAAACATTCATTGAGTCCGGAGCATTACTTCACAACACACAAAGAATTCATAACTCTATTCTCTTTCTTAACTCTGTTGTGTTTTATCTTCACTAATTGAGTAGTGTGTATATTTTTTTTGTATCACATACATTGTCTCCTAAGCATGACTGGAGGATATCAAACTAACCTCATACTCAATCACCTCTTACATTTTTATCCCACATAGAAATGTGGAAGAGATCCTATGTGATCTGTTTATCTTTATTTCCCATGAATAACTGCGGTAGAGGTCAAGTGTGACCTAGACAGCTGAGTGTGCTGTTGTGAACCCCAATACAGGGTGTGGATCAAAAGTTTATTAATATAAATGGTTTGGTGGAAGGTGATGACCATGTGGAGAGGACTAAGTCTCGGCTTGAGATTGAACCTCTGGTTTTATCCACTGTGTTGATTATCTTATATTTCTTACGTGATAGGTATTTCCTACATTAAGATAAATTTAACTTTGATAGTTATTTTAGAATGTTTTTACATCTGTTTTGAATCGGTAGGGTTGCTTCAAATTTTTTGTTAATAAATAGGTTAGTAAAACTGGGAATTAATAAATCTCTTGAGAATCAAATTGATCCTTCAAGACTTTTATAAATTCACTACAAAATGACTTTGAGTTTATTATTGCAAGGGGACTTTTTTTTGTAAAGAATAGTTTTAACAGAATTATTTATAGTGACTAAATTCTACTGTCTCTTGATTCATCTACTCCTACAAACTTTTGGTATCAGAGGCTTTGGAAAATTTCTATTAGTTTTTGAAATCTGGTCAACTGTGATTATAGTTGTTTTCAAAAGATCTTAAAATTTCTGTTATTTCTAAATTTTTATCTCTTTGAAATTATTTTACAAACTTTATCATGGAAAATAGACTAGAAGGGGATGCTAATAATAGAACACCTTTCATTAATGGAACTAACTATGCTCAGTGTAAACTTAAAACGAAGATACATATAGAATGTATGGGCATTGAAATCAGGACTTCTATTGAAAGTAAATATACAATACCTAAAACTGCTAGAAGAAATTGGGTTGAACCTACCAAATATTTTTATAATAGTAATTGTAAAGCACTGAATGCTTTGTACTGTGCCCTAGGGGATGAATAAATTAACCGTATTTCTACTTGTAAATCTGCATATGAAATTTGGGACACTTTAGCTATCTCTTTGGAGGGAACCACTAATGTTAATGAAATAAGATTAAATACATACACTATTAATGATGATAGTTTTTAAAAGAATCCGGGTTAAATTATCTCTAAAATGTTTCTCAGGTTCAATGAAATAGTGAACTCCATGAGTTTTCTTGGTAAACTAGTGGAAAACAAGGACCACATCATGAGACTGCTTTGATGCCTACCTGACAGATGGAGAAGACTTTCGGTTTCTATCCGAGAGTCTTGTGGAATAGGCAAACTTCCAGTGAAGGAACTAATTGGAAAGCTTAGGATGTATGAAGAAGAACTTAAAGTAAATCAATAAGTAGATGAGGAACCAAGGAAGAATTCAATAGCATTCAAGACTTCAACTTCAAAGATGAAAGATAAATAAAATATTCATGTTCTTGTAGATAGTTCCACTAGTGAAGAGTCAGATTCCGATAGTGATGAGAAAATGTCTCATCTTGCTAGAAGGTTCAAAAAATTCTATCAAAATAAGAAATTCTTGAAGAAGTAAAACTACAAGGGAAAGTATGATAGTAAAGTACAATGGAAGAAAGATAGAAAGTGGAATGACAACTCAAATTAAATAATCTGCTATGAGTGAAAACAAAAAGGTCATGTAAAGGAAGACTGCCCCAAGATGAAATTCAAGAAGAAATAGGAAGATAAAGGAAAGGGTTATAAAAAGTCTATGAAAGCTACTTGGATTGATTCAGAAGACAACTCCAGTGGATCTGATGATTCTGATAGTGAATTGAATAATCATGCCAACATATGTTTCCTGACAGAAACATCCAAGGTAACACTTAATTCTCTTGTACATAATGATTATTATTCTGAGAATGAATGTGAGTCAAACAATGATGAAAATATGAACAAGGATGAATTATTTGAATACTGTGGAATGATTGAGGATACCTTTAATGAGCTCAAGGATAAATATAAAGTATTAAAAAGACAACATTCTCTAAATTCTAATTGCAAATATATTTTGGATATTGAGAAAGAAAAACGTGCCCAGCTGTTAAAAGAAAATACTAAACTCAAATTATCAAATGAGCAATTAAAGAGAGATCTTGAGATGTTTACTTCTAGTAGAGATACCTTGACTTAGTTTCCAGGAAAACAAATTTCCCTAAAATATAAAACTAGTCTAGGATATCGACTAGGTCAATGGAATTTATCTGAATCACATTTTGTATCCTAATCTAGAGAATCTGCTACTATTTTCAAAAAACAGCAGTGTATTACAAGTTATAGTCCCTCAAATTCATTTAATGTATCCAATTCCACATAACCAAATAAAGCGTATTTTCAAATACTTTATTTTCTACATATTAGAAACCCATAAGACAGTTGTGGGTTCCTAATGCTTTTATTACTAATGTTTGTGGGCCCATAAAAATATGGTCAACAAAATTGTTTCTTGGTTAAACTGTTTTGTACGTAAATTGCCTAAAGAGTTCCTAAAAAAAGATTTATTACTTGGACAGTGGGTGTTCATGGCATATGACAGGGGATTTTACAAGCTTTAAAACACTTATCAAGATCGATGGAGGAAATATCACATTTGGGGACAATGGTAAAAGAAAAATCATCGACCTAGGCCAGATTGGTAACCCTAACTCTATTTCTATTTCTAATGTATTATATGTTGATGGACTAAATTATAACCATCTCAGTGTATACCAATTTTATGATGATGGATTTAATGTTATGTTTAAAAATTATTCATGCCATGTTTTTATGCCAAAAGTTATTTGGTATTTACTACATTTAGATATGATAATGTATATGATATAAATTTAGACACACTAGCCTCACAGAATGTCTCTTGTCTAAATTCCTTTTAGAAAGAGTATTGGATCTGGAATAGAAGACTAAGATACTGTAATATACACTCTCTTAGGAATTTAACTAGAAAAGGATTAGTGAGATATTTACCCAAACTAGAGTTTCCAGACAATAAAGTATGGAATCCTTGTCAAAAATAAAAGCAACATAAAATCTCATTCAAACGAAAGAAAGAAGTAACTACTTATCAACCTCTCTAGTTGGTTCAAATGGACTTGTTTGGATCATCTAGTGTTTCAAGTCTCAATGGGAAGCACTATGTTTATGTTCTTGTAGATGATTTCTCTAGGTACACCTGGACCATTTTCTTGGCTCATAAAAGTGAAGCATGTTCTCACATTATAAAGTATGCTAGGGTTGTAGAAAATATCAGTGGACATAGAATTAAATCCTTAAGAAGTGATCATGGTTGTAAGTTTGAGAATCAGTATTTTGAAGCCTTCTACTAACAAAATGGCTATAATCATAACTTCTCTTCACCTAGAATACCTCAACAGAATAGTGTTGTAGAAAGAAGGAGTAGATCCTTATAAGAAATTTCCCAAAATATGCTCAATGAATATGATCTACCAATTTATTTTTGGTCTAAATATGTTAATACCGCTTGATACATAATAAACAGAGTCATAATTAGACCCATTCTTTGGAAAACTCCTTACAAATTGTGGAATAATAGGAAAGTCAAAGTTCGTTTCTTTAAATTGGTTGTATGTGAAGTTTATATCCAAAATAATAAAGATAATTTAGATAAATTTTCCATGAAAAGTGATGAATGAATATATCATTGATATTCTACATCAAGCGATTCCTATAGAGTATTTTACAAGAAGACCAAATGTGTTGAGGAATCGGTACACATCAAGTTTGAGGAATCAGATCCACATGAACCCAAGACCTCACCAAAAAATATGGAAGAGGATATGTCCAATATGGACATTAATGATAAAATCTAAAATCATCATGAGAAGAATTTTGTGAACGAATTCAGTTCTGAAATTTCTCATCACCTTAACCGTAGTGATCCAGATCAACCTGACCGACTTGAAATATCAATTCTTACTTTCTCCAAACCAACTAGAACCATTAAGAATCATCCCTTAGATGTTGTTTTTGGACATTTAAATAGAGGAACACAAACTAGATCTTCCTTGAGAAATCAGGTTAAACATCAAGCCTTCTTGTGACAGCTTGAACCTAAAAATATGAATGATGCTATCAATGATGAATTTTGGGTAATGGCCATGTAAGAATAAGTTAAATAGTTTTAATGAAATATAGTTTTAAACATTTAGATAGTGCTAAGGATACTTTTAACATTGGAACCAAATGGGTGTTTATAAATAATGTAGATGAATGTGGAAATATTGTTAGAAACAAATATAGACTAGTTTCAAAATGATATAATCAAGAAGAAGGAATTGATTATGAATAGATATTTTCTCTTGTAGCTAGACTTGAGGCAATTAGGATCTTTCTTGCCTATGCAGCACACGTAGATTTTAAACATTATCAAATGGATTTCAAAAGTGCATTCCTAAATGGTTATATAATTGAAGATGTTTTTTTTGAACAACCCCTAGGTTTTACGAATCCACATTTTCCAAATCATGTGTTCAAATTATCAAAAGAATTATATGGTTTGAAACAAGCTCCAAGAGCTTGGTATGAATGATTAAGTAACTTTCTTATTTCTATAGGTTTTACAAAAGGACTTGCAGATCCCACATTATTTATATAAAGAATTTCAAAAGATGTTTTAATAGCTCAAATATATGTTGATGATATTTTTTTGGATCATCTAAAAATTCTTTATGTAATGACTTTTTTAACATAATGCAAAGTGAGTTTGAAATGAGTTTAATGGGTGTACATAAATATTTTATGGGATTTAAAATATTTCAAAATAAATAAGGTATTATTGTAAATCAAAGTAAGTATACAAAAGATATTTTTGAAGGATATGTCTTTTATAGCATTAAGAGTAGTGAAACTCCTATGATTTCTACATGATTATTAGATCTTGATGAGAATGGAAAATTAGTTGTTCAAACTACTTATAGAGGAATGATTGGGAGTTTGCGGTACTTAACTACTAGTAGGCTGGATTTTATTTTTAGTGTGTGAATGTGTGTGAGATTTAAAGAAAACCTAAAGTAGTCACACCTAAATAGTGTTAAATGAATTTTGAAATACCTCAAGTATACATCTAATTTATTATTGCTCTATCCTAAAGGACTACCTTATTATTTAATTAGCTATCTAGATACTGATTTTGGTGGAAGTAAATTAGATAGAAAGAGTACCTCTGGAACATTTCACCTTTTTAGAAAGTCATTAATATCATGGTGTAGTAAAAAGAGAAACTTAGTTGCATTATCATATGCTGAAGCAGAGTACATTGTTGCTGGTAGTCGCTGTGCACAAATTTTTTGGATGAAACACACCTCATTAGACTATGGATTTCAATTCAGATATATCTCCATAAATTGTGACAACACAAGTACTATTAATATTTCTAATAATCTAATTTCTCATTCTAGAACAAAACATATTGACTTAAGACATCACTTTTTGAGAGATCATTGTCAAAAAGGTGATACAACTCATGAGTTTATTAGGACTCAGCATCACCTTAATGATATATTCACTAAATGATTAAATTCAGAGAGAATGAATTACAACAGACATGAAATTGGAATGATAAATTAGTACGAGATCTTTATAAAACCGATCTTTGTAAAATCGATCCTTGTAAAACTGATCTTTGTGAAACCGATATTTGTAAAAACCGATCTTTGTGAAACCGATCTTTGTGAAACTGATCTTTCTAAAACTGATCTCCATGAAACTGATCTTTGTAAAACAAATATTTCTAAAAACGATCTTTGTGAAACAGATCTTTGTTAAAGCAATCTTTCTAAAACCAATTTTGTGAAACCGATCCTTGTAAAAATAATCTTTCTAAAACCGATCTTTTTGAAACAGATCTTTGTAAAACCAATCATTCTAAAACCAATCTTTGTGAAATCAATATTTGTAAAACCGATCTTTGTAAAATCGATCTTTGTGAAACCAATATTTGTAAAAACTATCTTTGTGAAACTGATCTTTGTCAAACCAATCTTTCGGAAACCGATTTTGTAAAACCAATATTTGAAAAACCGATATTTGTGAAATTGATCTTCGTAAAACTGATCTTTGTGAAACCGATATTTGTAAAACCAATCTTTGTGAAACAAATCTTTCTAAAACCAGTATTTCTGAAACCGATCTTTGTGAAACCGATATCCTGTGAAACCGATCTTCTTGAAACTGATTCTTTGACTCCGATATATATAAGGACCATTTTATAAATTTTGTCTGCTTTAAATGAAACGACACTGTTTTATCTCTTTTAACTTTACACATTTAAATTTATTTTTTTATGATTTGCAATCCCTAAATTTTATATTTAGTAAATTCCGTCCCTACCTTCCAACTTCTCCTCTACTGTAAAGCCTTCAATATTTAGTCACACTCTCTATTGACTCTGGAAATCTTGACACAGTTAGAATCAGAAGCTTCATCATGGATAGGACTAAACGCCCAATGGAAGAACCCCAAAAATCTCCTCCTACTAAGTGTCAGAAATGTGAGATCAGTGTGACTGTGAAACTAATCGTAGAAATCCGAGTAGTTATAGCTCAAAAAGAGGTGTCTGTTGGGTAGATTCTGTCAAGAAAATAAATTTTATTAAAGGTACTGAAATCTCAAGGGTGGCTCAGTTGGTTCACCAATAATTAATGACCCTATTATCCCCATATTGTGCATGAATTCTATCAACATTTGAGTATATCACTGGATGAAGTTATGGCAGAAATGATGAAAACTATGTTAAAGGGAAAGGAAGTGGTTTTTTCATCTAAGGAATGGGATTAATGCTTAGAGGTGCCTCGTAAAGGTGTCCATGATGACTATCCTAGTAATATTCCACCTTCCTCAAATTTGTTTTCCTATGAAGATGATATGAATGGGATAACAAAAAATGAATAATCCAAAAGTAGTGTTGCAAATGAATTTGAAGGAGAAGTGAGATTGCTTTTTAAGTTCATACAACATCAAATCTGCCTAAGGTAGGGATATTTTTTTACTGTGAAATATTAGGATGTATTCTTGATCTTTTTGTTGAAACATAGAATAAAAGTGAATCTTTACAGATATATTATAGTGAATATCTGTGATTTGATTAAGCTATCCATGAAGGCAACCTACCTATACTATCCGATGATGATTTCTGCCATGTTGAAAAAATTAGATTATGTAGAAGATGAAGATGAAGTGATAAGTGCTTGTAGTGGATTTTTTCTTCAGAAAGACATTATTAATAGAATGAAATTCTTATAGAACCCATGGAAGAGATTTTGGGTAGGAGATGAAGAAATCATGTATGAAAATTTCAATCTAGTTGACCATCCTTTTAGACCGAAGGACCATGTTGATCCAAGTCTCAAACCTAGAGAAGTTCCAGTTTATTCTAATGAGGATACTGAACCAGAGGTGCCAAGGGAATAAGGCTATCCATTTGATGATAGGATTGATCCTGATATTGCTGAGAGTCCCAATAATATGAATTATGGACCTACTAGTCCACCTATAGATTTGCCTTCAAGAGAAACGATTCTAGGTGATGAAGAAGAGGAAGAAAATGATGTTAAAGGAGTCGAAGGTTATGTATGTAAATTAGATGAGGAATCTGATAATGATGATGATGATGGTGGTGATAATGGTGATGGTGGTGGATGCGTGGATAATGTGAGTGACTCTCTAAAATTGGGACAACAAGTGGTTGACAGATCCAGGGAGGAATCTGTTCATGGAGCTTGCGATGGAATTGAGCCTCCTAGTCAACAGGTTGATGATAATAGAGATGCTAAACATGAGGATATACCACTTCATCAAAATACTGAAAACCAAGAGCTCATTCAGGAATTGAATGATCATATGGCTTCTGGCCAAGAGAATGAATATGTAGTTCCAGTTCCTCAAATTGAGGAAGTACATGGTGAAGCTGAAGTAGCTGGAGCTTAGGCAGAACCTGAAGTCTAGTTGGTTCATGTTCCCAGACAAGTTATTATGGATATAGACCAGGATGAAGAAGTTGATGTTATTGATGTTATTCCTGAGCCTCAGGGAAGAAGGGTAAAAATTGATACTTTTGAGCAAAGAGATTAGACCAGTACTAGATAATGAAATAGTGATCCAGGCAACATTCTTTTCTGTTTAGATTATGGATCAGATGAGGGAAGGTTGCCTCATCCTCTTGTTCCACAATTTCATGCTGACCCATAATCTATTGCACCTATTCCACTAGATGAATCTCCACCTCGAGAACCTATAGGTTAGTTAGTTCCTAGTAACTATGTCACTAAGGCTGATTTGGAAAAGTTTAAGAATGAGCTATGTGAGTCTGTGATAGCTTCAGTGTGATCCAGAAATGAATCCTCCACTACCATAAGTATCTCAGATGCTGATGGGGAAAAAATTGCAAGAATGGTGATTCAAGAGATTCAATCAAATCTCATTACTAAAACAGAAACTATTATTATACACAACACCATGCTGAGAGAAGAAGTAAGAAAAATTAGTAATGAGTTGAATTCCTTAACCCTTAACCTCAAGACCTCCTTTAGTGGTGTTATGGAAGTTCTTAAGAACTTAGTAACTTATCTACTCATTGTTGATATGAAAAAGTTGAAAGAAGAGCTTGGAAAAATGATGATTGGCCCATCCAGTTCCAGGAGTGGGAGAATTGTTGTCTCCGATTTGGAGTCTCTCAAGGCATTGATGAGAGAATAAATTCAAAAACTCCATATTGTTTCAGATAAATAAACCCTTGAAAAAGTACATTGAAATACTGATCATGTATACAACAAGGGCATGTAGTGCACAAATGAAGCCTCTGTAGCTCAGAAATAAATTCGAGAAAAGGTGAATAAGTATTTCCCTAAGACTTATACCAAGCATGACCTCATTAATAGTTTCAGGTTTCTGGCAGAGAATATTTAAATTCCTCCAGTCACAAAAGAATTCAAAGAGTATGTTCTTTAATTGAACGAGTTTACAACTTTGCTGTGTAAATTTATAGAGAATAAGGATGACTTCGAGAAGGCAATGAAATATGGTAGTGAAATCATTAATGACTTCATCAACTTTATCAAACCTTATCTGCATGTTTATGATGAGTCTATTGTGGTCCCTCCAGTTGCTTCAATTGGTACTGCCTCTTGGAATCTAGCTCCAATGACTATCTCTCAGGCTCTTACATAGATTTGACCGATCAATACTGAGCAGTCTCGAAGTCGTGTGTTGTCAGAGAGAAGGCCTAGTCCTACAGCTACTGTTCCTACTGGTGTTTCCCTACCTGGTGTTATCCTCAGAGCTCCTTCCTCTGCAACTCCCAAACCCTCTCCTTCTCTATTTACTACTTTAGACAATAGAATAGCTCCTCTACATCCAAACACTTAATGATTGATTGTATCTTTTGATAGGGATTTGATCGTTTTGTTTTCCTTGTACTCTTATGCCTTTTAATGAAAATTCTTATGGTATATTTCTTTTATATTATTTCTCTTTACTTATTTTCTCATTTTGTTAATCCAAAAATATGGATAAAATAAGGATGGAAAATACTATTTTCAATCCATGTATTGAGGTAGAGATTTGTTTTAACTGAATCTTACAATGACAAAATTTAGTTATAAAGGAAAACTAAATTCAGCTACAATTAGATATCTTTATTCTATATATTTTCATGTATGCTATAATTTGTGATTATCAAAAAGGGGGAGATTGTTGGACCATCCATGATATTTTAGTGTTCATAATCACAAATAATGTTAATATAAAGATTCTAATATTTCATGCCAGTTTAATATCTCTTAGTAAATCAATTATGTCATAAAAAACAAATACTTTAATAAGTCAATCTCTTATGTTCATGAATAAATATGATCAAAAATGTATTTATACATAACATTTTTAATAACACTTAGTCTGGTAAGATAGAAACTTTGCTCGAAACCGACACACCGAAACTGAAGTCGACACACCGAAACCACAGCCGACAAACTAAAGCCGAAGTATGATAGACTGAAGTTTGATAGACCGAAGTTTGACACACCAAAGTTCGACAAACCAAAGTATGACACATCAAAGTTTGACACACCAAAGATCGACAGAATAAAGTCGACACACCGAAGATGACACACCGAAGATGACAGACCGATGTTATCAAACTGAAGACAACATACAGAAGAAGTCTCACCGATTTTTATAAATAACTGTTTCGAGTTTATTAATTTAAATTCATTTATAATGGTCATATTTGGACAAATTAATGTTTCTGACATTTTTTTATGTTTTCTTTAGGAACATCCGTAGACAGTATGAGGTACATGCACGTGTGATGATCATTATGCCTAGAGGATCATAAAGTATAAAAGGACCTCATCTATCACATTAAATAAAAGTATCACACGAAGTATTACAAGCTGAGACACAGACTGTGTGAATACGAAAAGAGAGGAACTAAGCGCTTGAGATTACAAGAATATTGTAGAATGAAACTTTCTCCTAAAATCTCAGTATACATCGAGACCTTGAATAACTGAACCTTTTCACTCCTCGAAGCTGGATTACAGAAATTGCAATACTCTGTTCTGATGAAAACTTCTAGAAGAGGACTCAAATATCATTTTCTCAACATCCATTGAGTCCAGAGCATTACTTCACTACACACAGAGAATTATTAACTCTATTATATTTCTAAACTCTGTTGTGTTTTATCTTCACTAATTGAGTAGTGTGTACATATTTTTGTACCACACACATTGTCTCCTGAGCATAATTGGAGGATATAATACAATCTTCATACTCAATAACTTCTTACATTTTTATCCCACGTAGAATTATGAAAGAGATCATGTGTGATCTGTATATCTTTATTTCCCACAAATAACTATGGAAGAGGTCATGTGCAACCTGGACATCCGAGTGTGCTGTTGTGAACCCCGATCCAGGGTGTGGATCAAAAGTTTATTAATATAAATATATTGGTGGCAGGTGATCCCCATGTGGGGAGGACTAAGTCTCGTCTTGAGACTGAACCTCTTATTTTATCCACTGTGTTGATTATCTTATATTTCTTATGTGATATGTATTTCCGGCATTAATATAACCTGAACTTTGATAGTTATTTTATAAAGTGTTTACATCTTCTTTGAATCAGTAGGTTTTCTTTGAATGTTTTGTTAATCAGCAGGTTAGTAAAACTGAGAATTAATCAATCTTTTGAGAATCAAATTGAACCTTCAATACTTTTATAAATTCACTACAAACTGACTTGGTGTTTATTTTTATAGGGGTATTTTATTTTTTAAAGAATCCATTAAATAGAATTTTTTATAGAAATATAATTCACCCACCTCTTCAGTCATCCACTCCGACCAATAATGAAGAAAATAAATTCATCAAAAATGAAGATAATATTATTACATTTATTTCCAAGATGATTTCCCCAGATTGAATGGATTATTTTACTATTATAATATAAAACTTGAGAAAATAAACTTTATTTATCTCCATTCCAAAATCACAATTTCATCGTTTCTCTTTACTCCAGGAAGTTTTACCACTTTTATCACATCTCTTACTCAATGAAATGAATTTTCAAGATTATTTTTTTCATGTCTGAATCACGAAAATTAATAGTTAACATTTACGTTGATAAAAAATATGATAACATGTTTTTTTCATAGTATTTAAAAATCCATGAAATCAGAAATATTAAGTACAACATATGATAATATCTATTATTTATAAAACTTAATTTGAATAAATATTATATTATTCTTTATTTCTAAAAAAATAACACCCAATGTTCCCCTTAAATCATTCCATATATTTCTAACATCAAAATTATTCCAAATATTCTTGAACAAGAGTGAATCCAAAATATTTGAATGATTCGATCTAATATATTTCTGTAACTAACAATAAAATTCTCTCAAAAAATATCAATCACTCATAATTCCATATACTAATAATGTATATGCCATAATCATATAATCTAAAAATTATGCTAATATTTTTGAAAAATAACCCGAATCACCATAAATCCACAACAAAATCACATATACTTGAAAAATATAATTCAATATTTATTACTTAATTAAACTCCCATATTATGCAAAAACATTTCCATTTACGTTATTCATATAATTTTCCCAATATAACAAAATTACTCAAGAAAAATTTGAATCACTTATTCAACAAATCACATTGTAATCCCATGGTTATATATATGATAGATCATATGTTCTTAAAAATGTAAAAACCATTTCATGATAATTTAATATAATTAAATGAATATCAAAGATAATATTCACTATAAAGGTTATCAATAACTTTAATCTTATGTCCAAAAAATATAAAATCATTCTTCATTAAATATAATTTTCACTACAAAACAATTTAAACATTACGGTTATATATACCTCAAAATGTTCTGAAAACTCCATACTTTTGTCCAAAATTACTCCCATCACATAAAAACACAAAATGGTAGTACTTACATTAAAATTATGACCATACTTAAATTTATCAGTTAGTTGGGGTGGTAGCTGAGTGGATAACACACCTAGTAATCCATCATAAAACCCTGGATAAAATTCTAGTGGAGGAGTTTTTAAATGATACTCTATATGTATTGTAGTCGGTACTATATGAGTATTGTAGAAGTATAACTATTCATCCAATTTGGGACTTTAAACAATTGATTTGTATTTTTTAGCCATAAGGCCTTTGGGCTACCATTGGACTTCATTCCATACGGTCTTCAAGCCACCATTGGCCTCCACGCTGTGGGATTTTGAGTCATAGGGCCTCTGGGCCATGGAGAAGTCTGTTTAGACCACATAGAAGCATACCCCATAGCAGGATTCAGAGCATATAGTGACCAATAATGAAGATATAACCAGATTTGGAATGAAGAGAGGGTATAAATATATCCATTGGTGCCAATCAATTTGCTACTATGTATAGAAAAATGAGAGCAGATTAGCTATGTGAGGTGGGTATCCTGGAACCATTAACTAATAAAATGATGGGGAGGGATAGTTCAAGTGTAATTGGGCCTTTGGAACTTCATTTCATGTACTGGGCATTGTGACTCTAGGCCTACGAGTCATGTAAGGATTATCTCTCAACCCATTTAAAAATGGGATTATCCAAAAATAAATAAAAATATAAGGCCTTTGGTCCATTGAAACCTTAATGTTATCAAACCTTAAAAAACATAACGCTACATCATTACTATTGAAACCGTATATGTTGACAATTTCGATCATTCAACTTTATTCATATTTTTTGGTCGATGATTAAAAATCTTATTTATTTATTCTTCCTTCCTACAATAAAAAATATTATTTATGTCCTAGGATTCGTCAATATAAATCTATTCATACATTTTACATCAAACATAAATATTTCATACCTTTGAATATAGATCACCATTCATTCCAATGCTAATTTTTATGATAGAACCCCCATGATCTACTTGATTGAATCTATGCATTGTTATAATGCCTCAAAACATTTATACATTCTTATGATTAATTTAGTAATGTAAAATCATTATATGTTGACAAACATGGATGTTGATAGATATTGAAATTTTTAAATAATATCATGTTTTTAATATATATTTTTGACACATCATCTCAAAATTGTTTCAAATAATACATTAGGATATGGTTTGACATGGAATTTTAAAATAAGGGTTGGTGTTTATAGGAATAAAAATTTTAGATAATAAGATAACTACACAAGATGTGCAAAGGTCACCCTCTTGTTTGGCTGAGTAGAGGGTTGAAAATCCTTTTTCAGATTCATCCATTATAAAAACATGATACAATATCTTATGGTATTTTACACAATGCATATAGTGAGATAATTGTCATTTCAAAACATGTCGAATTGAATACTAAGTTACTTCATGATATCGAATTATAGAAGAGTATTTATATACATGAAAATGTGTTTTGTGGATTAGTTGAATACGAGAGAGGCTTCAAAAAACACATGAACAATATTTGGTAATTATTATTGAAATTAAATCCATAAGAAGAGAAAATAGGTTTTTATTTGATTTCTTCCCACACATATTGAAGAAGATAGTTTTTGCTGATGAGAGAAAATTTTAAGTGAATAAAAAATAATTTCATTATGGAAATCAAAGTGAAAAATAAGTAAATTTTATTATTCAAGATTGTGATTTAATTACACTATAAAAACATTCTTCTAGTCAAGGATATATTTGATTCACCGTAGGTTTAAATAATGTTTCTGTATATTTTATTATTTTATACTTCTTAACCTTTTCCCAAAATAACCATTTTTCATCTTAGAATAATAACCATTATTGTTATATAATACTTCTAAGTTATGATCCCAAACACAAATATTAATCCTCAATGTGTTCCAAATCATTTAGTGAAATACTATGAGCTAAATTTATGTAAACCCACTATTTGATACAAAATATAATGAACTATTTTAAAATACACCCATAATTACACAATTTATTACAAGGTTTTTATTTTATTACATTCTCGTGATTTATTAGGTTTAGTGTTTTAAATAATTATGAATTCCTGTACATTAAATATGGAACAACGAAACATTGTGTCAATTTTTTTTAAAATTGGATTCATAATTTCAAAATCTTATTCCAATCATGACACACTTGATTCAATGAAGGATACTTTTATTTATTCATATCTATACTTCATAATAGTTCATAATCATCCTTAGGCCCTATGATAAACATTTAAAAACATTGTATTGTCACAAAATCTGGATAAGGGATATAAAGGAATGAAATCTGTTTTTCTAGTGTAAAACAATAAAACCCATAAAATTCTTACCTTTTTCCAAATAAAACATTGAGTAAAAAAATAAACATATACACATTATAAAATCATAATTCACTCAATGAAATCCATTAAAACCCCATTTTAATAAAATAGAAATTCTAGTAGGTATCTTAGAGAATTATATACATTACATGTGTTCACTAACAACAGAAATAATTTGATAATAGTTAAATTTATAGGAAACCCCACCAAATCTGACTCCCTCTTTTTTCCATTAGATGAAAATGAATATTACCCAATTCATTGAAGAGCTATATTAAGATCAACCAAAATATAATATGTGTTGGGATCGCCCATTGTATAAGATTTATCAGTCTCACCCATCTTCACATATAATTCTCAATTACTATATCATGGAAAAACATTTTTAATCTTGAAAATTTTCATCATAAATATCTTGAAAAACTCTTTTGAACCCATATGTAAAATATTTCTAGATATAGAAATATCCTTTTATTTTAAAACCCATTTTTTATGAACAACAAAAAATACATAAAATACTGAGGAAATGATTTAATTTGAAAATAATCATAGAATTTTGTAATAATAACCTAATAAATAATAACATTCATACCAGTGGGGAAAGGAAGTTAATCTACACGTTAAAATATATAATTCTTTTTTCTATTGGAATAGTGCACTACTTACTTAATTGTAATGACCCCAAATCATATTTATTATTATTTTTAATATGTTTCATGTTTTATGATAGCTAAATATTTTCTAGAAAAAATGATAAATATCGGTAAGTCATATACCTAATGTTACCACCTATCATTAGTTGAATTTTACTTATGTCACAAGCTACTACTGGATACCTACCAATAGTTTCAGTTAGATATCATCAATTCAAGAAGCTACCATTAGTTCATGTCTAAATCTTTATATATTCTACAAAAAATATTGCAAACACCAAGTGCTTCTAACTCTGAGTTCTTCTAATGCTTAGAGAATATCCCTCCAGTTTAAAGAGCTACAACTTCCCCTAAAAGATACCACTACCTCCAATTGTAGAATCTACCACCAAGAGTTTGTACCACCATGTTCATTCCAGTCATAGATTTTTTATCATAACTATTCCAAATTAAATTAAATCTTAATTCCTCCAATGTCTAGATAGTGGAATTCAATGCATGTCAGAGACACAAAAATATTAGAATGATGTTTCTTAAACAAATACATAGAAAATTTAATAAAAAACAATAATTTCAAAATTTTTCTCTCATTATGAGGATTCTTAACATTTTTATTAATTTTCTACAATGGAAAATTAAACGTTCTGTAATTCTATAAATTCAATGGGACACCTCGTTCCCTTATTTATTGAGGTTTTGTGAAAAATAATTTCTAGTTGGATGAATGAAAATACTCACCATACTATTGGATAGTTTATTGAATATCAAAAACAAAGTATTACCCATGACATCTACGACACTATATTTTCCTTAACATTATACGAAAACTTAGTCAAACCATTTCAAGGGAGGATTTAAGGAGTACTAAATAACTGAAGTATATCATAATGGGATGTATTGAATATTAACACTTTCCATTATTTTCTATTCCTGTGTTTTCTTATTATTTCAATATATGATTTTTTAACTCAATTTATTTCTATATATAGGATCCTATTCCGAATTATAGAGTGAAAGACACTAACATTCATTTTTTTTTCATTTCCCCCATGTAAATCCAAGTAAGAGGTTGTGTAGATTATAATTCTCATGAGTAGATGAGTTTCATTCATTTATCCAATATAGAATTATGTATGAAGCTCTATATAGGATTGGAAATCCTATGTGTTATTGTGTAAAACCTAATATATGTTGTGGATTAGTTTATTATTAATAAACTTTTTATTAGTTATTTATTTCCTACTAATGGGGATTAGTTATTATCTTAAGACTAAACCCCTTGTTTTATTTTATTGTGTGTTTTCTTGTTTTTTTCTTGGTTTTAAACCAAAAAATTTTCTATTATCTAAAATATAATTTAAAACATTATTTTTATATTTAAATTTAAATTTTTTATAGTGTTTGATAAAAGTAATTTTTTTTTCAAATGTTAATGTATTTACAATATTACTTTCACTAATTTGTGATCATGATTTTGAGAAGTTATTTGAAAGATAAAATGTTATAACTATAATATTTTAGTTAATTGGTTGTATTTAATAAATTGGGGTATTTGGTTTTTAAATAGTTTTTTGATGAAAATTTTAATTGGAAACACAATTCACCCCATCTTGAGTGTTCCACTCTTACCAACATTTGGTATTAGAGAATAACCAAAATTCTTTTTACTGTGACATAGTTTTATCAAAATATTTTAAAAAATGTCATAATTAAATTTGTTAATCATTAAAGATAATAATGGGAATGAAATAATTAATACTAACCAAAAAAATTATATTAATATTATTAATTATACTCAATGGATGATAAAAATAAAAATCAATATTGAGAGTATTGGTTTTGATATAAGGTCCACAATTTGGGACTAATATAAAAATACCATAGTTTAAAGATTCAAGTGGAGCAATAAAAATAAATTTATATATAATTATAACTATAAATTAATTAATTTATTATAATACACATTAGGAGAAGGTAAATTTAATAGAATATCTTCTTGTTCTTCTAATTTTTAAATTTTTTATGACCATTCTATACATCATGAGGTAATTCAAAAGTTAAATTGATACATTTAAATACATTTACCATTTATGTATGATATCATTTAAATGAAGATTTATTAATCCATTTCTGATATGTATCTCTAGTCCAATGAGGTTTCAAACACTATTCATGCACTTGGGATGAAAATTGTGGATAAAGATCAAGTGATGTGACTTTTGAGATGTCTACCTGATAGGTGGAGAGAAACAATGATTTCCATTAATGAATCATATAAAATAAATAAGTATCTAGTGAGTGTTATTATTGGAAATATTATAATGCATGAGGATGAATTTTAAGACAAAAATATAAGGAGATGATGAACCTAAAAAAATTCAGTGTCCTTCAAGACATCTAACTAAAAAATAAACGAGAAGATCAAATATGATAGTTTCATTGATAATGAATCACCATCCAACAAGGTTTAGGATATAAAAAAACAAGATAAATGATTCAAAAAAATACAATAATAATAAATTATTCATGAAATATAATTATAAAGGTATGATTTTAAATAGATGAAATTTGAGGAAAGAATGGTAAAATGATGATTCCACTAATGATATAACCTGATCCGAGTGAAAGAGAAAGGTAAACATCAAGAATGATTGTCCCAATATGAAAACTAAATTGTATAAAAAGGATATAAAATCCACTTGGATCACCTTTGAGGATATGTCAAGTGACTCTGACTCATCCATAAAAGATAAAAATGATAGAGCTAACAAGTGTTTCTTGAAAAGAACATCTGATGTACTAAATTTCATTATTACATCTCTTGACATATTTCAAATATTTATAAGAATTATAATTAGGAAGAAAATATGTGCAGTGAAGAGTTATTTGAAAATTGTAATATGTATGAAGAAATATTTAATAAGCTAAAAGATAAGTACAAAAGTATAAAGAAACAATATGACCTAATAGTTTATTTTAAATCATAATGTGCTTTAGAAAAAGATAAAAATTATCAATTATTAAATTAAGAACGTGAGAATAAATGTTTTCAAGGAAATACATAATAATGATATAGAAATATTAAAAGATTCTTGAAAAATTCTTACTAGAATTCTTGTTAAACAACCAATCTTAAATATACAATTATAATTAGTTACCACCCTGGACAAAAAAATATTCATAAGAACAAATGTGTTCCTAGCTCAAGTTTTGTTATTTATGTAAATAGTTATTATTATTATGGACCATGTAATGTTTTAATTTATAAAAGATTAAGATATATTTCTAGGAAACCATTTGAATAACTATGGATTCCTATGGCTCATATCACTAATAAATCTAGACTCAAGAAATTTTGTGTACCAAAATCATTTATTGTTTAAAGTTTTATATAGGAAATGAATTGAAGAGTAATAGTGAGAACCAAGGGTCACTAGATGGTGGATGTTATATACACACTACTAGGGACTAATCTATCTTTAAGAATCATATAAAATTAGATGGTTGACATGTCAGTTTTGATAACAGTGATAAAGGAGAAATACTTGGTCTTTGTTAAATCTGTAATTCTAGTACCATTTTTATTTCAACATTTTTATTTTTATATGGGATAAAATATATTCTTCTTATTATCTTAAAGAAATGGGATGATGATTACCATGTTAAATTTTAAAACAACTCTTCCAAAAATTCTAATTCCAAGCATTATACAATTTTTACTTCCTTTCTTAATGACAATGTTTATGATGTTGATATTAATTTTTTATTCTCTCAAAAAATTTATTATTTATGTGACTTTCATAATTATACTTGGATTTGGCATATGATAATATTTCAATGAAAACATTACTCACTTATAATTATGAATACAAATTGTATTAGTCAAGGATCATCTTAAACTAGAATTCGTAAAAGACAAAGTTTGTATCCCAGATAAAAAAAATTATAAAACCAATTACAAATCAAAGAAAAAAGTTCCAACCTATAAAAATATATTTTTGGACCAAAAGGAATTTTTTAGACCCAGTATAGTTTTTTATTTAAATGGGTAACACTATAATTATGTTATAGTAGATTATTAATCAAGATATACATGAGAATTATTTTTAGGTCACAAAAGTTCAGCTTGTTCCTATTTTATACAATAAAGAAAGATCATTATAAATCCTTTGCAGACTTAATATTAATACCTTATGAAGTGATCATGTCCATGGGTTAAAAAACAAAAAAAATTGAATATCTTTGCTCAAATCATGCCTATATTCCCAACATTTATTCTCATAGGACCCCACAATAGAATAGTATATTAGAAATAAAAAATAGAACCCATTAAGAAATTACATTGAATATGCCCAAAGAATATGATTTACCAGTTTACATTTTGTTAGAGTCTATGTATACAATAAATATTTTCTTAATAGTGTTCCTATTGTACAAAATTTAAAGAAAACCCCAGACGAGTTATAGAATGGAAGAAAACAAAAGGCTAAATACATTATAGTTTTTGGTTGCAAGAACATTGTTCTCAACAAAAATGATAATTTAGACAAATTTTCATTGCATAGTAATGAATTATTTTTATTAGAAATTTAATTTCTAGTAAATTATTCAAGTTATTCAATAAAATGAATTAAATTGTGTAAGAATGTGTACATGTCAATTTCGATGAAACATATCCAGATAAACCTAAGACCACTTTAGTGAATCTTGAGGATGAACATTCAATTTTAAATATCAATGATTAGTCTAGTGATAGTTATGTGAAAACTATAGAGAAATCACCCAATTTTGAGGAAATATTTTATCCATAACATGTAGAATAAAATTTAGTATAAAATACTCCAATGACTAGAGATTTTTGGACTCAAAGATACCATCCCTTAGATTTTATATTTTGAGATCTAAAAATTGGATGTCAGTATATAAATTGTATTAGAAAATAGGTTAAACATCAAGCCTTCATTTCATATCATAAACTCAAGAAAAACATATAAAAAATATGTAATGAATTTTGTGAAATGTAAATGTAAGATGAACTAAATCAGTTTGAGAGGAATAATGCCCAGAAACTAGTAGAAAGACCAAACGGATTACAAAACATTAGAAATAAGTGGTTTTGAGAAACAAGTTAGAAGAGTTAAGAAAAATAAATAGAAATAAGGAATGACTGGTTGCATATGGATAAATTCATGAGGGAGGAATTTAATACGAGGTAAATTTTTCACCCATAGAAAGACATGAATACATTATGTTTATTCTATCGTATGCAACTCATCTAAATTTAAAATCATATCAAATGGATGTCATTAATTATTCCATAAATAGTTTTATAATTGATGATTTTTTTGTATAAAAACTCCTAAGATTTGAAAACCCTCACTTTTTAAATTATAACATTAAATTAATTAAATCATAATGTAATTTATAACTAGCTCTTAAATATTGGTAAGATAAGATCAACTCCTTTTCAATTTCAAATGTTTTAAACAATGGTGTTTCTGACCCTAAAATATTTATAGAAATAATTTCAAATGATATTTTTGGTTTCCCAATTGTATATTGTTGATATTATTTTTTGATATTTAAATTTTTTTATATGCTGAATTTTCAAAATATATGAAAAATGAATTTGAATAGATACTTATGGTAGAACTAAAACTTTTCCATGGTTTCCAATGTTCTCCAAATAAAGAAGGAATTATTTTATACCAAATCATGTAAACTAAATATATTTGAAATCTTATTGTCTTGGATAATTCAAATGAGAGTGATATTGTAATGAGTACCACCTTTAATTTGGATTGTGATGAAACTAGGAAACTAGTTGATCAAACCAAATATAAAGGTCTTACTTGGAGTTTAATTTAATTATCTTCTAGTCATACTAATATTATGTTTAGTGTGTATACATGATTCCAATTTCAAGTAAACCCCATGGAATCACATTGGAATAATGTCATAATTATTTTTAAATAACACACAATTACAACCAATTTTGGATTACATTATTCAAGTGGACATGAATGTTATTTGGTGAATTATTCAATTTTTTATTTTGGTTATAATATAGATAGTGAAAACTCCTCTGGAACATTTTACATTTTGTAAAATTCCCATGTTCCATGGTGTAGTAAGAAATATATGTTTTTTTCATAATACACTATTGAATCTATGTATATAGATGCAGGTAATTTTCTTGCATGTATTTTATGCATGGAACACACATTACTAGACTATAGACATAAATTTCAAAGTTACCCTATAAATGTTTGTAATACAAGTGTTATAAATACTTCCAATAATCCTGTATCAAATTATAGTACAAAATATATTGATATAAGATATCACCTTTTAGGAGATAATTTTCAAAAATGATATATAAATCATGAATTCATTGGAAAAGAACAACATCTTACTTACACATTCAAAAATCAATTGAATTTTGAGATAATGAGAAATATCATACATGAACGTTGAATGATAATTATTTCTTAGTCTTTTAGTCATTAATTTATTTTATTTATGATAGAGGTAAATTATAATATTGGCCTCTTCTTCCATTTTCATATTCTTCTATTAGCCTATGATACTATTGGTTTAAACTATTGTAGTTATACAACTATAAACCATTACTGTTGTAGAATGCTACCATGGTGTGATACCATTGACCTAATATCATTATGAGATACCATTGAGTTGCAACCTCTCTAAATACAAAATTTATATCATTTTAATTAAAGTTATTATTTATTTATAATTTTTATTACAAGTATAATATTTATTTATCATAAATTTCTAAATTCCAAAAAGATAAAATTACATAAATAAAATTATGATTTAGAACTCACTCTCAAACAAACCCTTTTTAAAGCCTCACTTTTTTATTGACATGTGAATCTTTATATTAAACCAAAAACCCTAAATACTATGGGAATATGGTAAGAGAGACGAATTCTAGTGGATATATTTATTATTTTGATCCTGTAAATAAATAAAATAGAAAACCGAGTTGGTCTGTCAGACTGAAAAATTGTTATCTTGTATCCTAATTTGTTGTTTCCAAAAAGGAATTCAACGCTTTTTTGTTATCTTTAAGTAAATAACCTTTCTAGAAAGTAATATATGACTAATGATGAGAAAAATTGGTTTAAAAGGAATGAAAAACCATTGTACCCCAGATTGATTCATGAATTCTACATGTTCATAGAGTTTCAATTTAAATATGAAAAGGATGTTATCAAAATAGTTTTGGATAGAAAATACCTTTTGTTCTCATGGAAACAATGCCCTAAGTTCATCAAAGTTCCTTATCAAGGAATATATGAGAATTTATAAGGATAATTTCCCATTAATCATTAGAACTATTTATTTTAGTATTCTATCCTTGATCTCACTAGGAATTACATTATGAGATGAATTGGTGTAGTTGAATTGGATGGATAATTTTAGTTACATTTTAATTTCATTCTACATATGTTTTGTCATTGGAAGGGGGACTTCATAATTATGAGGTATCAATACATTTTTTTATTTCTTATAAAAATTGCATAAAAATCAATCTATGTAATAATTTAATGGTTCACATGATGAAGTTTTAAAAATCCACCCCCCGAAATAATTTCATTTCCTATCCTAAGAAAATGTTTAATCTATTGGATGATAGATTAATTGTTTTTGAAGGGGTGGAAAAGGCATAAAGATGTGATGGGTTGAACCTTAGTAATGTCACTAATATGATAATTAAGGTAAATTAGAATCCTTGGATGAAAATATAGGTAGTGGATGATGATAAATTGTTTGATAAATTAAATTGTATTGAAAATTATTCCAGAACATGAAATTTTATTGATCCTGGATTGGAGCTAGATGATGTAGTGGAGTATTAATTTGATGAATAATATGGGTATGAAGTAAGTGATAATGTTGAAGAGTGATAATCTGTATATGTTTTAGAGAAATTTGTACCAATTTCAGTGGATGAAAGATATGATACAGACATTGTCAGAAGTATGAATGTATCTTATGAACCAGTGAAATCACTTATATCTCTTCCTAAAAAATAGATATTACTGGAAGAAGATGAAATAAAAGATACTAAAGGTCACAATAGTGATCAGTTTAAAATATATATTTAGAGATTTAAAAAGATGTTATTGATATATTTTATGACTCTGAGTATGATGTTGATGGTGGAGATGAGGATGCAAAATAAAATCCCTTCCTAACTATTTTTGTTTCTAGTAAGTCTTCTTGTGTATATTTGAAATGAATTTCCTAAAATGATTCAGTGGTTCAGAAGACTAGAATCCAAATTGTGATAGATAATCCAGATATAATGTGTTGTATCCCACTTACTACGACTCAGATGATGAAGATAATGATGATAATGATAAGGGAAATCAACCAGAGCAAGGTGGTCCTACCATCACAGTTTCATATAATGATCCTAAGGGATACTTAGTAGATTATATTAATAATGAAAAACATTTGGTGTACCTACTATGGAAACCATCCATGATGATGCATCTTTTCATTGTTAATAGAGGTTTGCACCTCCTCTTCATACTCGTCATCCTTCTCCAACATGTATCTTACAAGTGATGAACATAATAACTTTAATTATAATTCAGTATCTGATCATAATGGAATACATAGATTTTCTTCCTTTCAAGTTAAAAAATTAAGTGAATTTGACACCAATTTAATAGTTTGTTTTGTAGTGGATCATCTCCTAATAAAATTACCTATGAGGATTGTAAATATAGAGGTATATAGAAAAAAGGTACTATAATATGTTAATTACATTCATTAAAACATGGAGTATATGAGAAACAAAACCACATAGATAGAATTTTTAATTCTAGAGAGGCTGTAGTATTTTCCTACAGAAGGAGCATCACCTTTAAAAGCTCAAACTCCCCATTATCTTGTCTCTCTGAATTACTAATTAATCAAATATATTATAATAGAATAAAAATAAAATGTTTTGGGTAGTTCATCTACCTCTCATCATGATGAAAATTATTAGATAAAATCCCATAGTGAACAAATTTACAGGTTTTTTAGAATATTGTTAAATTAATATTTAAGTTATAGAGAAACAATCATAAAAACCTCTATATATCATCCCTCTAGTATTTATACCAATCAAGAACTTAAATTTCATTTTATATTCTTAGAGAATAATATGAGGATACCTCCGATCAGTAGATTCTTTGAGGAATAAAATGATTAGTGTAATACATTATCATCGATGAACATTCATTTTATAGAAGATAAGATATATTTATTCAGATCCATGGAGCATGAAGTTAGTGTTATGAAATATTTTTTTAGATGATGGATCCATTTATTTACACTTCAAGTAAATTTATTATATTACCACCACCAATTCCCAGGAGAGACTCAATTTCTGCACCCCTTATAGAACATCTTCACACCATCTCCATTACTGTCATTCCTTTTCAAGTCACACTTGTTAAAGTTGTGTGTCATCTTTGGCCAGCTGCTTCTTCTATTATGTTCAACCCTCTAATACCTCCTCCTAGCATAAAATCTTCGTCACATGTTACATGAAATGGTAAATATCAAGGTGATACAACCTCTATCCATGTTGAGGGTGATTTTTTAGAATCATATTAGAATTTTATAGGTATTTTATTTATTTCCTTCTCTTATGTGTTGTATTAATTTTGATATTTAATTCCATGAATTTATCTTTATTAATCTATGTGTTATATATTTACATTTTATTTCATTATTTTTGATATTCTAAAAAGGGGCAGTAAGACTGTATGACATAATTTGACTATTAAGAAAATTTTATTCATTACAATTATTTTTAATTGTTATTTGTATGGTTATTAAGGGTTATTAATTCCAAGATTTATGATAATCAAAAATATAATACTTTTGGATTATTTCACTACCTCATTAGTTCTAATGATCCCAAATCATATTTATTATGTTTCTAAAAAGATTCCTGTTTTATAATAGAAAACTATTTTCTGTCCAAAATGATAAAATTTGATAAGACATAAAACTACCATGACTACCTACAATTATTAAAAATCATATATCACCATAAGTTATCACCACAAAAACCACTATTAGTTATAGTTCGTTACCCTCAATTCATGAATATCTAGTTAGATCAATTATGTTATCACCAGAAGCTACCGCCAAGTGTTTTTACTACAATGTGCTTCTTTCACCATGTTCTTCTACCACATAAAGAAGCTACCACCCATTCCAAGAGATAAAAATTCCACCCAATGATTCCACCACCACCAATTCCAGATGTTACCGTCAACTGCTTCTACTGCCTAGTGCATGTCACCACCATATCTCTTATCATAGATATTTAAAATTAAATTCAAACTTAAATTGTCCAATATCTAGATTATAGATTTCAATTTAATTCATAAGTACATGTATTTATGAATTATTACTCTTAAAAAACTCTATAGATGATTTAAATATCAATATTTCTAGATATTTCAATCAATATTAGGATTATTTTTACTTTTACAATAATCTTGTTATAAATAATTGGACTTTCTAGAAGGATACAAATTTAGGGAAATCCCTCGTGTATTCATCTGGTTAGGTGTGGTAAAAATATATTATAGTTAGATTAATTAAACAATACTCTCACCATACTATTGATCAGTTCAATTCCAACAAAGAAAAAAGGATTATCAAGGAATTCTTAGGCACACTATTTTCCCAAACATTTTTTGAAACTTTATTTGATCCCTTTAAAGTTATATTAAAGGAATCCTAAATTTTCGATGCTGATCAGACTAATATTTAATAAATATTTATTATTTATATTTTCTTTACACTTTATTATAGCTTACTATTTAATATGCTCTTTATTTTACTCTATTTTCTTTGTATAGATTGACTTTTATACGAAATTATAGAGTGGGATACACTATCTTTAATTTCTTTTATTATGTTTTCAAACTTAAATATATGGATGAGGTTGTGTTTCTTGGACATCATGTGAGTAGGTTTTTTCATTCATTACTACTATATTGAACTATGGAAGATGCTATGTATGTCTTGTACAACCAAGTGTGTTATTGTGTAAAACTTGATATAGGTTGTGGACAAGTTTATTATTTAATAAACTATTTAGAATTATTTTATTTCAAAATAAAAGGTATTATGTATAAATTTTTATTGAACCTATTGTTTAATTCAAATTGTGTGTTTTTCTTTTTTTATGGGTTTTTAACATAATCAGTTTCGGTTTTGTAAACTATAAAGAAAATAAATAATTTTATATCTAAATTTGTGTTTTATTTATAGTTTTTGATAAAAAAAAATCGTTTCCAATGATAAATTGTTTTCAATATTATTTTATCTAAAAATTGATCGAATTTTTGAGAAGTTATTTAAAAGATCAAATTATATAAATCCACTATTTTAGATAAAAAATATTATTTTATAATTTAGGGTATTATGTTTTCAAATTATTTTTAATGTAAATTTAAATTTAAATCCCAATTTACCCCTTCTTAATTGTTCAAATTTGAGAAATACTTTTTCATTTTTTTAAAGAATTTCCAAACGATTCATATAAAATACATAAAAAATATTTTATTAGAAAACCATTGAAATAAATTCAAAAGATACATATAATTTACCTTATAATTTATTTATGTCAAAATAAATATATCCATATAATAATTTAAAGAATATGGATATGGTGGAAAATATTTAGATAATAAATATTTAAAATATTTCACATTAGGTTTTAAGGTAAAAGTATACCTCACGACTTGATAACTATTGAACCAATGAAATATTCAGGGAAAGAAAATTCAATGGATTTGTAAACACTTTAATTTTAATATAATAATAAAAAATACAACCATAAGGTATTCTATACACCAAAAATAGTAATCCAAGTGGTGAAAATAGTTTAAGTCTCAAAGGAAGTGAATTGAGGCTAGAAAACCCATTCCTTGAGTCTGAATCATCATGTCCAATAATTAATTTCTTGAATAATAAAATCATGGTAACTATTAACACTATAATAAAAATAATTTATATTATTCATTTTATTTCACTTGTACCCATGTCATATTAATTTACATAATATATTAAATTCACATTAAACATTTTTAGGATACTCCACTCATATGTCTAAAATGACTATAGCAGAATAAAATAAAATTAATAATGATTATATCATTTATATAATAATAATAATTTTATATTTATGTTATTTTATTTTGAATATACTATATAACCATAGATTTTTGGTTTTTATGAAAAATGAATTATTTCGCACCAAAGATATGGTCGTTCATACCTACACATAAGTAATGATTCCATTTTTCCCAAAACATGAGGTTTAGAAGGTAATTATAATATTGAATTTAAATAATTGTGATTATATCATATATTGCATATAATTATTTTAAATCCATTTATATAAACCATTGATGTGAGGTAGTGATGAAAAATAAAATACATCGGTTCATGAGGCGGTTGTCTGCACATACAAATGAGCGATATTTTTATTTTTCATTGGATGGTATTGAAATAATTATAGTAGTTATTTAAAAATAAAGAATTAAATTTATACCATATATACATTATTATTTCATTTGGATCCATAATTATTCATATACATACGAAGTGGTGATGGAAAATGAAATACATCATCTCATGAGTTGGTAATATGCACATATGCACAAGCGACATTTTTATTTACCATTAGATGGAAAAGTAGATTAAAAAGGATATACAATAAATTTAATAAAATTTATGTATTTCTGAGATAATTGTGCTATTATATGAAAATATTTAAGATATTTTGGATGGAGGTAAAATAATGAATTAAAATAAAACACTTAGTTAAAAACTATAACTCTATTTTAGACATCCTCTTAAGGATTGTACATAATTTCTCTTTAAGATGACATCAACATCAAACCAATACCTCTAGGAAATTGTTATGAATTTTAGGAAAGTAATTTTTTATATATTTATAATATATAATATTCCCTTTAAGTGTGTATAATAGAAGAGATGGGGTGTCATTTTAAATGTGATGGAGAGGACACACTTTTAATTTTTGAAAAGATTAAAATATATTAATGTATTAATCCAGAAAAGTGGATCCAAAACGGACAATTTTTTAAAAAGGGATGTTTTATGATTTAAATATGAACCTAAAATAATATTTAGACAAGTTTTTAATTCATTTAAACTCTTATCATTTTATTTTAAACAGTTTTAATCTGTATTAACTCTTATAGTTGTGAATAGTTTTTTTTACCAAAGTTACTAATAAAAAAGTACGAAAAATGAAGTTGAACCATTTAAATAACTTGAACCTCATGATTAAAAATTTTAAATTCATTTTCATGAGTAAATCTCTATAAGTGGATGAAATTAATTTAAGATAAAAATATACAATGCAATGAAAAACGTTTTTAGAAAATTATCTTTTCAAGCCAAAAAATAATCTTTTGACAAAATGAAGTATAATTTTTATTACCATGCAATTAATTAAATTATTTATTACATAATAATATTAATTCTACTTTAATACCATGTTTTAAACATAATGGTACTTTCCATAATATTTATTTATTGAAAAGAAATGTAAGTTTTTCCAAATATTGATATTTTTAACTCTTCAATGAAAATCAATATTTTCAGAAAAACCTCAAACTTTACCCATAAACTAATTTTTATTCAATAATATAAAAAATTATTTCCTTTTTAGAAAATATAATTTATAAAATTGATAAAAAATACTTATAATATTCATTCTTAAAAACTATAAAAACCATTTTAAAAGAAAAGATAGTTTTTGAAGCATAAAACAACATACTAAAAATTAAGTGATTATTTATTATGAATAAATAAATAAATTATCCTTATTTAAAAACAATATATATTTTTTAGATAATTTTTGACCTCGAATTTAATTTTTTGGATATAATTCTCACATTTAATTTTTTTTTATAGTATATCACAATTCACATAAATCTTGGTGTTGCATGTTAAGAGATGTATCACGCATAATAATTTTTTAAACTAATTTTTTGGGTGTTATAGTTGGAGTCAATTCCATTTTATTATGGAAATAAAATATACTTTTAACTAAATTGATATTAATCCTATTACTTAACATTAGTGATAGAGGCACAATGTTCACAAATACATGCCTAATGGACTAACAACCCAAACCAAGTCTTTCTCACCTTTTCCTACACCATAGCACTAGGAAATTTATACCACCTATGTCAGGGCTCACACTTATACATGGTACCTCTATCCCAAAATTGTGGTGTCCTCCAGTTCATCATGGTCACATCCGAAAACACCCACTTCCTATGATATCATGGATAAAAATAGATTTTCAATAACAAAATTACTCCTTTATTTGATTGAATAAAACATCAATTCATGGAATAGGATATCATTTATTCAATGTCACATGGTTTAGGAAAAGATAATTGATATATATACACAAACCACCATCAAAATCATTCATGAACAAAAATGGTGTACCCCAAGGTGGAACACTCATCGAAACAAAATCATACTGTAATAGATAATTGAGCTGTACTAATATCTCTTAAAAATTATGAAGGAACTATACTATAAAATGAAATACATAAAGAGTAAACTCTTGGCTATAGCTTGATCCTAAACATGATCTATCATCGAGGAAGTAACTCTACAACCTAATATAGAAATATATCTAGGTACTATTATACAACCTTGGGAATCATTGACTACTAAAATTGTAAAGAACATAGAATCCAATTTGGCATCATGGAAGATAAAGGAGGATCACACCTATAACCCATCTAAAGGTTACTCTCTCCAACATACACATCTGGATATCCATTATCATTATCAAACACAACCAGCCTCATAAACCAAACCATGTCAAGAATAATGTCATATGGATATATATGTAAACATTGGAAGTCTTTCCTAGAGTAATGTTTCCACAATACAAGATCATAGTCTCTATATACTTCATACAAGTAATATCTAACTCCAATTTCCATATTCAATTCCATGGTCACCAGTTTCCACTATACCTCAAATATGAAATCATGGATTATAGTAGGTGATATAAAGGAGTGTGTACCTATTAAATAAAAAAATAAATCACCCATGTAGAAAATAAGAAAAAGGAGCCTATTATGTTGTTTAGCATGCCTGATGCTATATGCACTACGTCATGGCTCAAAACATATCATAATTCATGTCCTTTATGACCCTCCTAATTACCACCTCCATGTCTGTGCTCTTCTCTCAAGGATGAGGATCATATCGAGGATATACTATGCTTCCCCATTTACTATCTATTTGTCCCAAATTGGAACACTCTATCACAGTTTATGCTGGAACTTTCTTAATGGAGGGAACTGAAATGATACACATGGTGCATGTTTACAGATCAGAAAGGTTCGGCACTCTCGCCACTGATGATATCAACATCTACAAAAAACATGTCTCTAATCCATTGGTATGGATCAAGGAGCTACAGTACTTAGAGAAATGATATGATAAGGGCTGAGACCTACCCTCAATTAATCAAAAACTCTTCTGCATAGGTAATTGGGAACCTCAGACCACAACTTTTCTTTATGAGGAATCCTAAAAACACCCCTATCATGAAGATCTTGTTCTGTCTAGCATCCTCTAAATAACCTCTACTCTCTCTATCACCTAATGATATGTATTTAGTATAAATGGGGTGACCTATAATTGGATCTATGGATGAAAAGACTCAAAAAAATGCCCCACCCAGACCACATATATGGTAACAATTATGATGCATATCACAAAAGCATTCTGAAATGGACCCCATACTTTCACATGTTGGAACTCCCCTGTCAAAGGGTAAGTAGATCCTAGAAAATATCAACCTTAATGGTTGAAGAAAGGAACATGTATTTGAACCGGTCTCATAAATTCTCCCATGATACTACCAACTACTCACAATCTATATGTAATAAGAACCACCACTACCATGCTTCTCCACATAGCATAATCATAGCTAACAAAACCTAGAGCTCCTTTTAAGCATGTATCGAACTGAATTATATCTTAACATCCTCCAAAAAGTCTTTTATAATAGTTTCTTGAATGGATCCATCATAATTTTTTATGACTATGGTTTTATAACTCTCAGTGTTTACTCCAAAAAGTTTCATCATTATCAACCTCCACTCTTTGGTGACCTGTTAACACATCCTGCTAAACATATTCAGTTGTGAACCTAAAGAGGACGTCAGCCTGGAGCCATTTCTGTAAAAGGAAAAAACAGTTAGTACTCCCAAACCTAAAATATGAAATATTTGACATTAATTAATTAATTATGTTATTATATTGTTATGGTTTTAACCTATCATATGATTTACGAATTTCAAATACAAGAACGAAGAAGAATGATCAATGATACTTTCTGAGGGCTCTACCCTATAACCAGTATCACTTTATTGAGTAGGATTAGTAAAATTAAATCTCCATGAACAAAATAATAGGGGGATCTAAATAACTATGTCTTAGCCAGTTTCCAATGATTACTTTTCTCACTAAACATAGGCAACACATTTTCCCTACCTACCCATGCTATCTCACATGTGCCTAGCTCAAAAATCCATGCTACCCCTCAACATGAATCTCCAATTCCACATATCCATGATCCCCTCCCCCACAATGTGTACCCCTACTAGGATAGAAATGATATAATGCAGATGAGGACTACCTGAGTCTTGACTCCAGTAGGCCTTGGGATGGAAACTAGTACAAAGGGTATATTAAACATTCATATGGGAGGACTTACCCAATAAGAGAAGATAAAAAGAAAAGAGAAAAAAATACCTCAATAAACACCTACTCATAAAAATATATAAATAAATATGAAGTGAAAAAATGAAATTACATAAAATACTATAATAATTGAATGGAAAACAATAAGTACCAAAAGAGAAATGTTGCAGAGACCCTGAATTAAAAACAACTCATGCAATACCAAATTCTATTAATATCCATCACTATCTTCAACCAACTATATATGGACAGAAAATTAGTTTATATATATGTAGAGTGAGCATAAAATTATACTAAAAAGGATCCTTCCCAAATACAATCATGAAAAAGATTACGAAATCCTGCTAATTCACAATGAATAATAGTGAAACTAACACCTCACCTAAACTGGTAAACTACATTTCTATCCTCACCATAGCTTACTCTAATAAAGTATTGCATACAAGAAATCATATAATATAGTAATGAAACATCAAGGGTACCCCCACCTACTTCCATACTAGTTTAGTACTCTTCCCTAACATGGAACATCCTGAGTCATATCCTTCCAAAATAAGCTATACAAAAGATACATGGGAAAGCCATCATAATATGAACCTCATGTATCACATCATCCTTCATCCCACTTCAAATCACTATATATAGTAACTAAGTAGTTTTATAGATCCACCACATCTTGTATGATGTGTATCACACATTGTGTATTATTCTTCAATCCATCACAACCCATACACTGAGTGAACACCTTAATCCATCACAACCCATTGATGTTATACCTATAATAATCAATTGGGTACTATATTTAGGGATAGATGTGTGTGAATAACCACAACCCATTGTATCCACATACACACATATATGGGGAAAATAACCACCATGCATACTAGTATATGTAACTACTAAGATAAGTGAGTGGGCCATACGAGGTATTCATCCATAAATCCTCTCATGAGGATGTTAGGGAATAAACCCACCCATCGTTCACTAGGTGTTAGTTTTGCTAACCAACCTGGATGAGGTTGCTTATGCCTGAATGGCCCAAAGGCCTTCTTTTTTATATTATTATAGATAATCCCCCTTTTAAGGGTTGAAGGGGAACCCGTACATGACCCGTAGGCCCAAGGCCTGACATGACCTGCATTACATGACCCGAAGGCCCAGAGGCATACCATGCCCATTACATGACCCGTATGCCCAGCCCACTAGAACTACCCTTCCCCAGAAATTTGAATCATTGATCTCCTTAGCTCCCCACCTTTCATTGCTGATCGGCTAGAAATTCCCCGTACAAAGCTGCACGGTGCCTGGTCTTGATGGTGGCTGCCATACCCTCTCATTCTTCCAATCCGGTTAGCTCTGCATCTGGTGGTTGCTACTCCTGTTGCTCTGATCCTCTTTTAGGATCTATTCTATGTGAACTAGGCTACTCAATGGTCTACCTGACCGGAAGGCCCTGTGGCCTGAAGGCCTTTGATGACCCGAAGGCCCTGGAGAGCCATAGGCCCAAACTGGTGGCCCGAAGACCCAAACCGGGTGAATTGTTCCAGCTGCTACAGTACCAAACAGTAACAGCTCCAGTACTTCTATAGTGACTGGAATAGTACATGCTATAGTGACTGCTACAGTACTGCTATAGTACCCCCTCGTAAATTCTCCACCGCCTGATTTTGATCCCGGGTCTCTTGGATGCCAAGCAGGATCCCTTACCACTTGGGTACGGGCTTGTTGGCGATGGGGTTGCTTATGAAATCATTGAAAATAGAGGATATAATATATATAAAAACCAAACTATGGGAATAACCTTTTCCTATGATCAAGTGATTTTATCAACTATTGGAAACCAAGGTAACACTTACAAGGACTTGGTATCCTATAAGAAAACATGCATTCAAAGAGCTAAATTAATTGCTTCTTTTCTTTTTATATTTTCCTTTCATCATTTTTAACAATTAAATAATACACTATCATTATTTTACGGTAAATTAATTATCCACCATCGTAAATCCCATGACCTCTAAGAATAATCAAAACTAATTCCACAATATATCAAAATTAACAACTTTTTCATCATTTACAGTCCATTAACAATGACCTCATGGCTTAAGAATTGTTTATTCATTATTACAATCAATCCATTGACAAGGTACCGTAGTAAAAATATCATAAGCTACCACCATGAGGAAACATGAAACTGATAATATCCACATACCTCGATCAAGACTGAAATAAATATAGATAAAATAAGAATCCCAACATTAATATATTAAATATATTCCTAAGCGAGAATCACAGATCTCAACATCACATCAATTTTTATGTGAATCTACAACCAATATCACATTTCATATTGACTCTCACATTTTAATAACATTAAAAAGAAATAAGAAACAAAAAAGCATATCCAACATGGAAATATGGGCCCTAAAACAAGGCATCCCACCTTCACACAAAAAACTATCTCTCATAGATCCAACCACAAGGCACTCAACCTTCTCAAAAAATGACCAAATTAATCCCAAACATAGATCTTTATTACAAGACTAGTTCTTATTCCTTCTTGAATCGAATGATTCATTTTTGAATGGTTCCAACAATGGGAAAACTAATTCATCAAGCTACAACAAGATATCATAAGTAAAAAATGAACTTAGCGTTTAAACTAGTTTCACCAAACATATAGAAGTACTATCCTCATTAAAATTCTCTTTTATTTTTACTAACATTATCAAACAGAATTATCATGCCTCAAATTCCTTATCAATTCCATTTACAAGTGGAATAAGAAAAAATTATTTAATCATGTGCATTATATCAATTTGATTATCATAAAATAATAAGATACACTAGATTCATTAAATCATGAAACTTATTTATTTATTAATCCAATTAATAAATTAATCTTGGCTTTATGTTATTTACCTTTTCCAAAAATAATAACATCTTAATCCATAATATCACAATATATGCTAACAAGGATAACCTAGATAGAATAATATCTAGTTAATCAAGAGGCAAAGCATTAACATAAGAGAAAGAGACAACAAATGATCATTGAAACTAATTCTCTGTTAATTTGATACAATAATTATTAGGTTAATTCAATATCAATCCAAAGGGATAAATTATGCTAACATTATAATTTCACATAAATAAATAGAAGAATCAACGAATCCCCTACCTCAAGTGTGTCAACATTTTTCACACGAGAACACAACAACATTGTAGATCCTGATCATCCCTCCTATAGGAGTTGTATCCTTACAAGGAAACTACTGTTCAACCACACCAACAAAAAACCATGAAATATCTATTATAATTATGCAGAGAAACTTCCATCATATGGAAATAAGATTCTGGATGATCTAGATTGATGAACTATAGGAGAGAGGTAGAATCTACCTTATATCACCATGGATCAAAAAAAGAAGGTCGATAATTGATCCCCAAGGAAGGGATTCAACAATTTCTAGAGAGAGTACTATGTATCACCTGGAAATCAAGATAGGGCTGTAGGGTTTGAGAAAACCTAAGGTGTTGAGGCTTATAAAGGGAAATTCCACAATATATTTTCATGTCATATTGGCTTTTAAGTTCAGCTGAAAAATGAATCACCCTGAATTTTATAACCCTAGTTTAATTCACATCGTGAGTCACCCCATGCACTAGCCTCAAATAAGTTGTGAGCCACATATTTGTGATGTGAAACCCTTATATATAGTGAATTATCCCTTCTTCCGAATTTTAGTAGCTGAATAACTCCAAACCTTTTTTAGGTCTAATATGATCACCACGAGCATCAGAAACATGAAAAGGTACAAACTATATAGATCTAAGACCATAAATTTAATTTTCAATTTCTTTATTTAATTTAAATAAATGAAACTTATACAAAAATGGGTATTTTTCACTTCTAAGATTGAAAAATCAATCTTAAAAAAAGGCCAAAATATTACACTAAGATATTTTTGATGCGATGGTTTTGATAATTATATCCTTTTATACAATAAATTTTCTTAATTGGAATAAATTAATTAAAATATTTCTATATAAAAAAAATAAAAATCAATTTTGAAGAAAACAAACTTTTGAAACACAAAATGACTACCTAAATTTGATTACTTATTTATTTTGGATTAAACTATATATTTTCATTAAATAAAATATTTATACATATTTTTTATTGTTTGAATACTATCTATTTAATGTTTATTTTATATTTGTCACATTTAAATATTTTTATAGTATATCAAAATTCTATTAAAATTTTTTGTTTGATGTGAAGAAATATAAAGAGTATAATATTCTTTTAATATAAATTTTCAAGGTGATAATTTCTACAAAACTTAATGAAAATTTGTCCTCACAATTGTGTCTCAGTCCTGATAAAAAGGGGTTAAAACATTTTCTTAAATCGAATCGAGGGGTTAGTATAAAAAATATATGATCATGAAAGGAAAAAACTTTTTTGATATTAATAAATGAATTTATTGAAAAATAAAAACTTAAAAGGGGATAGTAACACATAATTTCGAAAAGAACAAAACGTAAATGTGATGGTCACCTATAATAACATATAATCAGGTTCTATTATAAGACGAACATTGTCAGGATGTTAAAATATGGGATTGTGGGAAAAATAACTCCCAGGGAACAAGGGAGAGTGATCATGAATATTTCACATAGAAGGTTCATAACCACAAAACCATAAATCATTAGTGTACATAGAAGAATATAAATTCATCGGAAATGAAGGTAATAGGATTACATTTTTATTTCAAGATCATTTCCCTAGATTTTATAAATTGTTTCTCTATTAAGATATAAATATTGATAAAATATACTAAAATGATTTATTTCCATTCTAAAAGAAAAATTTCATCCTTCGGATATTATCCACGAAGTACATTTCTATCTCATCCCTTACTCTAAGAAATGAATATTCATGTTTATTTGTTTCATACTTGAATTAAAAAAATTAACAGTTATCATTTCATTTGATCAACAAAAGGACAACAAGTTATTCATCTAGTATTTAAACATTAATAAAAAAAAGTTATTGAAAGATAAGATAATATCCAATATTTACAAAAAAAATATGAATAAATATTATATTATTCTTAAATTCCACAATAATAACTCCCATTGTTCAGATTAAATCATTTCATATATATCTAACATCAAAACTCTTCAAAATATGCCTTTACAAGATTGAAACCCAAATATTTGAATGCTTTTATCGCATAATCATCAATGAATAACATAAAAATTTTCTCTAAATAATATCAATCACTCATAAATCCATATAAAAAAATCTATATTCCCTAATCATATAATCTAAAAAATATCAGAATATTTTATATAAATAACTTGAATCACTGAAAAGAAAAGAAAATCCCATAAAATTACAAAATATAATTCAACCATTATTCCATAAATAATCTCTAATATTATCCCAAAAATATTTCCATTTACATTAATCAAATAATGTTCCTTATATAAAAAAATTCTTCATGATCAACTTTAATCACTTATTCCCCAAATTGCACTACAATAAAATGGATATCTATATGATAAATCATATTTTCCAAAAAATGTAAATACGCCTTTTTCATAATTAACTATAATTACATAAAAATAAAATATAATATTAATTGTAAAGGTTATGAATATATTTAAACTTATGTACACAAATAATAAAATCATTATTAATTAAATAATAGTTAAACTACAAAAAAAGTTTAACATTAGGGTTACATATACCTAAAAAATTTATAAAAACACAAAAATTATCTCCAAAAATACTCCCACCAAATAAAAACATAAAACAATCCTAATTATATTAAAATTATGACCATTACTAAATTTATCAAGTAGTTGGGGTGGTGGATGAGTGGTCAACACACCAAATAATCTAGCATAAAACCTAGGATAAAATCCTAGTAGAAGAGTATTTACTATAGTTGGTACTTCATGGTTATTATAACAGAAAAAATATTCATTCAATTTGGGCCTTTGAGGAACTAGTTTTGGATTATGAGCCATAAGTTCTTAGTGTGGCCATTGAACTTCAATCCATGGGGCCTTTAGGCCACCATTTTCCTCTAGTCCATGGTATTTTGGGCCATAGTTACTCTGGGCCATGAAGTAGTCTTGTCAGAGTACATTAGAGCATGCCCTATAAGAGGAGTCAGAGCAATTAGCGACCAAAAAAAGAAGATCTAACCATATTGAGATTAAATATAGGGTATAAAAATATCAATTACATTCAAGAACTATGTTGATATGTATAGGGAAATTCCAGCAAATTAGCTATCCAAGGTGGGAAGTTTGGTGTCATTAATGATGAAAATGATGGGAACAGATAATTATAGTGTAGTTGGGCTTCTAGGCCTTCTGTTCATATAATAAGAATTGTGACTCTTAGCCTATATGTCATGTAAGGGTTCCCTTTCAACATAGTTAAAAAGGGGATTATCTAAATTCAAAAAAATAGAAGGCCTTCAGTCCATTAAAATCATATATTTTTCAACACTTAAATAACATACTACTATGTTTTTTTAAGAAAGTGACATGAAATGGTTTCCCAATTCATGCCAAAGGGAATTTATTAAATCAAAAAGTTAAAAAGAATTCTCGAGGTGTAATGGGCTAACACCAACAGAAAACAAGGAAAAAACTTCACAATACATTGAACCTTAGAGGGGAGAGAAGTCATCCTTCAAGGAGGACTGCATCTGAATATGAGAGCACAAAACATCAAGATATGAGAGCTGTAGCTGGAGTCTCAAAGCCAAGGGTTTCAATCAACCAAATCCTCCAAAAGGGATCTTAACAAGTCATAAGCAGAGTCAAGATTCTGTATATCAGATCATGCAGAATCACAGTGCAAAATTCAAAAGAAAATCAAAACATCATGCTGGAATAAAAAACATAGCAAACAGCCAGAGAGAGATTCAGGAAAGAGCCTTCAAGAGGATCATCTTCAAGAGAAGAGTGCCAGCAGAATATGCAGATGATTATATTTCTAAGGAATCAGCTGGTCTGCAGTCCTTTTTAAGATCATTTTTCAAAGCTAGCAGCTAGACATCCCAGTCCAGCTTTCATAAAGCCTGCAACTGATTTTCTATGAAAAAACTCACCTCGAGAAACATCAAAATAGAAAAATAATAATGGTTTTGCGTAGATACAAACAGCTCCAGCCAAATATAACAGAGCACCAAAAGTCATTAGCAGTCAGAAAATCAGAAGTTCCAGCACAATAATGCAGTATTAGCTCAGAAAAAAAGATAGTCCTCCCAAAAAAGGCCACAAATTCCAAAATTTACTGATCCAGATAGAAAAATCTCAAGATATTGAAACAAATTTTTAAGAACACCTCTGAAAAGAAATAAACTTCAGACAGAAACCCAAAATCCTCAAGAACAGAAACAAAGACATCATAGAAGGTCTACAAAAGCAACATCAGGAAAATTGTGATTTCAACGTCAATTTCACAAAGTAAATGAATTTCATAGCATCTTGAAATTGTTCCTCATCAAGAGTCCCATTTTTTCTCTCCTGTTTCAATAATTCTTATTGCTTTATCATATGAGAAAGCCACTATTTTACTTCCTCTTTTGTGAAATATTGTGAGAAGTGATATAAAACAACGATGGATTTCTCATATTTTGATTTTCCTTGATCTTTTTCATGGGAAACATTTTTATTGACTTCAGTCGACCTAGTGGTGATGGCTCTTTCCACTTGAGAGTAATTCTTATGTCTTCTAGTTTTTTTTGGGTTTGGGGTGATGAAACCATCAGCATCTACTACTGCTTTTTTTCCATTCCTAGCCATGGCTTTCAGATATTCTTCTTCTAATTGTCTAGGATTATCATCCTCCTCAGTTGATGATCCACTGTAATCAGAACCATCTTTTTGGAACTTTTCATCTCCCTCTTGATCTGTATTAACTGATCGAGTAGGACAACCCTTCTCATTCAATGAGAAATCACCATGATTGTGATTTACTATGCTGTGCTGAATAGAAGAATTCTTATAAACAACATTTTGTTGAGTAACCATATTATCCATAGAAATTGATTCTGTATCATTAGAAATAGCCGTGACAAAATCCATAGTTTGGTTCTCAGAGTAATGAGAATCTACTTTATGGTCCCTAACCTCTAAATTAGGTTCTCTAAGCTGATAATTAGACACCTTAAAAGTACTTGGATGATTATAATTATTTGGGATTTTAGAAGGGGCTGAGGTTCGTCCCTCAACAGAGGAAGAATTCTGAGAGTTGTGAGTTATCTTGGAAACTTTTTCCACCCAAAATGACTTTAACATCTTCGTAGGGGGAGCTTCCTGTTTTCCAAAATTCTTGTGGACATGACCGGATTTAAAACAATTGTTTCAAAATTCTAGAAGGTTTTCAAAAACTACATTCTGAACAAAACCTCTATCCCCATTTTAAATCCAAAAATAGCTTGGAAGGTCCTTAGAGAGATCAATCTCAGTGCATACCCTTGCTTCCAAGGGCCATGTCCAATTAATGGTGGCATAATACAGTTTTATTGGAGTACCAAACAATTTAGCAATAGCACATAGGGCTTCTCTTTTAAACAAGTGAATCGGTAAATCCGGAAAGGTAATCCAAATCGGAGCAATGGGGGATTCAAAACCATTAATTTAGTCCGGCGACCATTTAATAACTTTCATGGAGGATCTCCCAAAATTCCAAAAACCATGCGTCCATAATCTATAATAATCCAAATCTTATGAAAATCTAAAAAGAACATTCCAAGAGATTAAGAAACCGATTTTGAAATCGGTAAAACCTATCTTTTCCAGAGTATTTCTTAGGAAAAGAAGTAAAGGTTGCTGCTTATAGAAATTACAAATCAAGGCATACTGTAAATCAGAGTTAAGTGAGATTACCTCTTCCTTCATGAAAGATATAGCGTTTAAACCACAGTGGTTTAAAGCTTTCGGAGCAATATTATCTACCTTGCTTAGGTCAGTGGATGAATCATCACCCACAACTACATCGACGAAGGACCTAGCATCCCGAAACCCTCTCCTAGGGTTTGATTCACAATCGCCTACACCCAACAGCTCCTTAGCTCCCACTCCCATCGTCATCCACCCCCCACACACTACTATGTCATAACACATGAAACCGTATATGTTGACACTTTCAATCATTCAACATTATTCATAATTTGATATCTAAGATTTTAAATCATATTTATTTATACTACCATTAAATAATGAAAAATATTAATCATATCCTAATATTCATAAATCTTTATCTATTCATGATTCCTAATTTAAATAAAAAATCATACCATTGAATATAGATCACCATTCATTCTAATAATAATTTTGATGATGGATGCCCCATGATCAACTAGAATGAATCCACATATTATTATAATTTCTCAAAACATTTCTATGTTCCTCTAATTCCTTTTTCAATGTATTATAATTATATCATGGTTGAAATGGATTTTGATAGACATTGAAATTTTTAAATAATATTATTTTTTAATATATAATTTTGAGACATCATCCGAAAATTATATCAAATAATACATTAGGATATGGTTTTACATAGATTTTTCGAATAAGGGTTGGTGTTTATATGAATTAAAAATTTAGATAATAAGATAAATACATAAGATACTTAGAGGTCACCCTCCTATGTAGCGGAGTAGAGGGTTAAAAATCCTTTTTTCAATTCATCCATTATAAAAACATGATAATGTATCTTATGGTATTTTCCAAAATGTTTATGATATGTTAATTTTCTTTTAAAAACATGGTCAAATGTATCCTAACATCCATCATGATATCAAATTATAGAAGCGGATTTATAAACATTATAAAGAGTTTTGTGGATAAGTTGAATAATATATAAGGTTCCAAAATCACATGAATAAGATTTTATAATTGTTAATTAAAGTATATACATAGGAAGAGAAATGTATTTGTTATTTTATTTTATCCCACCATCACAAATAATATAGTTTACCCTGATGAGATAAAATTTTAAATCAATAACCAATAATTTCCATAAGGAAATCAATTTGAAAAACTAAATAAATATCATTGATCTTGCTTGTGATTATATTACACTATGAAACCATTATGTTAGTCAAGGATACTATTGATTCACCATATGAATAATATAATTTTCCGTATATTTCATTCTTTTATACATATTAAATTTTTCCCAAAGTAAAAATTATTCATCTTAGAATACTAACAATTAATTTATATAATAATTCTAAATTATGATCCAAAACACAAATATTAACCCTCAATGTTTTCTAAATATCTTAGAAAAATATTATCTAAAAAGGTTGTATAAACCGATTCTCTGATACCAACTATAATGGAATATATTCAAATCAACACATAATAACAATCTCATGACCATTTAGGTTTACTGTTTTAGAGAACTAAAAAAGCCGTCACATTAAATATGTAACACTGAAACACAATTTCCATTATTCTTTTTCTCCAAATAGGATTCATTTTTTCACATTCTTATTTTACTCATTACACACTTTCTTGATTCATGGAGAACATCATTTTTTATATCTAGACTTCATAATAGTTCATACTCATCCTTAGGCTATAAGTAAAAACTTAAAAAGATGGGATGAGAAAAAAATCTGTATAAGGGATATAAAGGAAAGAAATATGTTAGTCTAGTGAAAAACATAAAAACCCATAAAATGCTTAACTTTTTCAAAATAAAACATTGAGAACATAAATAAAACATATCCACATTATAAAATCATAATTCTCTCAAAGAATACTTCAAAACCTCATTTCATGAAAATAGTCATCCTTTTAAGCATCTAAGAGAATTATATTCATTACTTGTGTTCAATCATGTGAGAAATAATTAGATACCAGTTAAATCTATAAGAGAAACTACCCCATCTAACTCACTCTTTTTTTCTTTGAAGACAAGAAACATTACCCAATGTATTATAGAGATATATTGAGACCACACAACATATATTATGTATTATGATCGACTATCATATAAGATGTATCAGGATCACCAATTATCATATATAATTCCTAAGTACAATATCAGGGAAAAAATATTTTATGCTTTCATATTTTCATTATTAGTCCCTTGAAAATTTCTTTTGAACCCATATGTAAAACAATTTCTGATATGGAAATACCATTTAATTTTAAAACAACTTTATTAATAAAAAAAATCATAAATTATTGAGAATATTATTTTATTTAAAAATAAATGTGGAATATTTTAATAATATCCTAATAAAGATTAACATTCATAGTTGATAGAAAATAAAGTTAATCTATATACAATAAAATAGAAAATTAATTTTCTTTGTAATAGTTCATTACCTCCTTAATTTTAAAATTTTTAAATCAAGTTTTTTATATTTTTAATATGTTTCATGTTTTAGGATAGGTAACTATTTTCAAGAAAAATGATAAAAATGGATAATTCATGAACCTAATATGAATACCTATCATCTATTGAAATCTAATGCCACCATAAGCTATTACTAGAATATTTTTCATTAGTTCCAGTTAGCTATTATTAGTTCAAGATCCAAGAATTAGTTCATATCAAAAACTTCCCATAATCGACACACAATTATTTCTACTAACAAGTGCTTTGAACTTCGAGTTCTTCTACTGCATCTAAATCTACCACCAGTTTAAAGATATACCAATACCCCAAAGAGATACCACTACCGCTAATTACAGAAGATACAACTAAGAACATGAACCCAAAAGTTCTTTCCACTCATTGATCTTTTTTCATAACTATTCCTAATTAATTATCGACTTAATTCCTACAATGGATAGTCTAAGGAATTAAAATCACGTCAGAGGCACATGGATTCATGTAAGAATATTCCTAAACAACTCCATAGATGATTTAAAGAAAAACAATACTTTCTAAATCTGTCTCTTAGTATGACGATTCTTCTCATTTTTATTAATTTTTGACAATGAAAAAATGAACTTTTTTGTAATTCTATAAATTCAATTTAAACCCTCATTCCATTCATTGGAAGGGTTTTGTGAAAATAATTTTATAGTTTTCTATACAAATTATCTCACCATACTATTGAGTAGTTTAGTTCCTATTGAGAACAAATGATTGTCCATAACATATATAAAACTCTATTTTTCTCAGAATAATATGAAAACACAGTCGATCCCTTTAAAGTAAAGCATAATGGAGTCCTAAATAGATCAAGTAGATCAAAAAGGGAATTATTGAATATAAATAATTTTTATTCTTTTCTGTTTCTATCTTATCCTATTATTTCCCTAAATTATATTTTTAATGTATTTATTTGTAAAGATAAGATTTTTTACTAAATTAGAGACTGAGAGACACCCACTTTCATTTTTTTTTCATTTTTTATCTAATTTAAAACCATGTAATAGGTTTTTTAGATTTTAATTCCTATGAGTAGGTGTTTTTCATTATTTTATCCCTTGTGGAATTGTTGATGAAACTCTATGTAGGAGGGAAAAACCTTTGTGATATTGTTTAAAACCTAATATAGGTTTTTTATTAGGTTAATATTTAATTTTGGTTGTGATTTATTTCTAACTGGAGGGGATTACTTCTTATCTTAAGACTAAACCCCCTGTTTAATTATATTGTATGTTTTTCTGGTTTTTTTGGTTTTAAACCAATTAATTTCATATTATCTAAAAGATAAATAAAAAATAACAATGATAGTTAAGTTTAATTTTTTTATATAAAATATTTGATAAAAGTAAATTTATTTAAATATTTAATGTACTTTCAATGTCACTTTAACTGATTTGTGGTTAAAATTTTGAGAATCTAATCAAAAAACAAAATTTTATAATAATATTATTTTATTTCATTGGGTGTATTTTATAAATTGGGCTATTATGTTTTTAAAAAGTTTTTAATGAATATTTTAATTGGAAACTCAATTCACCCCCTCTTGAGTGTTAAAATCATACAAACATTTGGTATTAAAGGATTCTCAAAATATATTTTCTTGTGATATCGTCTTATAAAAAAACATTACGGTTGGTTAATTAAAATTTTTATTCATTTTATATTAGAATAGTCTAGAAATAATTACTACTAACCATCCTCTTTTTATTAATGGAATTAATTTTACTAAATGGAAGATCAAAATGAAAATCAATTTTGGGAGCATGGGTTTTGATATTTGGTACATAATTGGAAAAGAATACTAAAATCCCAACATTATGGGATTCAATTGGAGCGATTCCACTAAGGTAATATAAATTTTTAACTAAAAATAAATGAATTAATTATAATATACATTTGGATAAGATACATTTAATAGAATACATTTTTATTCTACTATTTTTGAAATTTTTAATACCCGTTATATATCTCATAAAATAAATAAAATGTTAAATGGATACATATAAATAATTTTACCATTAAGAATTGTATAATTAAATTTATGAATGTGGAATCAATTTATTATATGTATCTCAGATTAAATAAGTGTTTTAACATAATTCATGCACTTGGGATGAAAATTAGAGATAAATCATAAGTGATGCGACTTATGAGATGCCTACTTGATAGGTGGAGAGGAACATTGGGTTTCTTTAGAGAATCATATAAACCAAGTAATTCTCTAGTGATAGTGATTATTTAAAATATTATGATTAATGAGGATTACATTCATGTAAAAATAAGATATTATGATTATCCTAAACTAAATTCATTATCTTTCTAGATATCAGGCTGGAAAATTAAATAGAAAATCAAATATAATAGTTTCAATGGTGATGAATCACCCTCCAAAAGTTGTGAGAAAATGGATCACCTAGATAAATGATTTAAAAATCTATAAAAGAATAAGAAATTATTCTGGAAATATAGCAATATATGTATATTTTTAAATAGAGGACATTGGAGGAAAGATTGGGAAAATAATGATTCCACTAATGAGAAAACCTTATATGATTGAAAGATAGAAGGAAAAATCACGGAAGATTGGCCAAATATGAAACATAAATGGTATAAAAAGGATATAAACCCCAATTGGGATACCTTTGAGGATTTTTAAATGACTCTAACTCAAAAATAAATGAAAGAAATTATTAAGCTAACATGTGTTTCTTGAAAAACACATTCTATGTTTTAAATATTATTCTTACATCTTTTCAACATATTTCTAATCATTCTATGAATTATAATTAAGAATAAAATATGTACAATGAAATTTATTTTAATATTTTAATATATAGGTGGAAATATTTAATGAGCTTAAATATAAGTACAAAAGTCAAAAGAAAAAAGATTCCCTAACATTTTTAATTAAATCGTAATGTTCTGTAGAATTTTTTTTATCATTTACTAAAATAAAAACAATGAGAATACAATTTATAATAAAATAATTAATAAATATCTATAAATATTTTAAAATATTAGATAAACTCTTACTAGTGTTATTGTTAAAAAACACTCTTAAATATACCACTCGAATTAGTTACCACCCCAGACAAAGAAAGATTCCTATGAATAAATTTGTTCCTAGTTCATGTTCTATTATTTTTTTAAATGGTTCTTATTATTCTAGAAAAAATTATGTTTTTATTTATAAAAGTTTAAAATATAATTATGTGAAACTATTCAATTAAATTTGGATTCTTAAGTCTCATATCAATAACGTTTTTATACAGAAGAATGTATGGATGAAAAAATGATTTCTTGATCAAATTTTTCTACATGAAACTACATGAAGAGTAATAGTGAGGTCCTATGGTGTCCTGATGGTGGGTGTTCCAGTCATACAGTTGGTTTCAAAATGAAAAATTCATGAGATATTTATTTACAATTAGGGAACTCTTTCACTATTAGAAATAATTGAATCCTTTAAGATTCTTCTATCTTATGTAACTCATATAAATTTCAAATTACATCAAATCGATGTCCCGATTTATTTAATAATGGGTGATATAATTATATATGATTCTGTATAACAAATCTTCTGGATTTAAAAACCCTCACTTTCTAAATCATATATTTAAATTAATAAAATCATTGTATTATTTGGAACAAGCCTGTGGAGCATGGTATATAGGTTCAACTCTTTTTCGATTTGAAATATTTTTAAAAAATGTGTTATTAACAAATTTTTTTTATAAATCTAATTTCAAAGAATATTTTTTTTCAAAAATTTATGTTGATGATATTATTTTTTTGACCATTACAAAATTATTAATGTACTAAATTTTCAAATCTTATGAAAAATAAATTTAAAATTAGTTTTAAGGTAGAACTAAAATTCTTTTTTGGTTTTCATATTTTTAAAAATAAAGAAATAATTATTTTATGCCAAAGTAAGAACACTAAATATATTTTTTTTTGTCTTGGATAATTACAAAGGGAGTGATACTCTAATGGGTACAACTTGTAAGTTAGATCTAAATAAAAATAGGAAACTGGTGTATCAAACCACTTATAATGGTGTGATTGGTAGTTTAATTTAATTAACCAATAAGCATACTGATATTATGTTTAGTGTGTATACATGATCCCAATTTCACAGAATCCTCACAAAATCACATTTGAATGATAAAAAAATATAAATAACAAAAAACTACAAAAACAATTGGATTACATTATTCCAGGGGACTCAAATTGTTTTTGGTGAGTTATTAAATTTCATATTTTGGTGGTTGTAAGTTAGATAGAGAAAAATATTCATGAATATTTTAATTTTTAGAAGAGTATTTAGTTTCATGGTGTAGAAAGGAATTCAGTTTTTTTTCATTATCCACAATTTATGTTGTGTACATAGATGTATGTAATTTTTGCGTATATATTTTCTTCATGAAACACACATTTCTAGACTATGGATATGAATTTAAATGTGACGCTATAAATCGTTATAATACAAGTGCTATAAATATTTCAATTAATCTTGTATCTCATTATTGTAGAAAACATATTGATATAAGATATCACTTTTTGAGAGTTAATTTTAAAAAAATAGATATAACTCTTGAATTAATTTGTAATGACCATCTTATTTCCTACATATTCACAAATCAATTGAAATTAGAGAGAATAAGATATATCAAACATGAACGTGGAATGATAAATTTTTCTTAGTCATTTACTCTTTCATTTGTTTTATTTATGATAGAGATAAATCCAAATATTGGCCTATACTACCATTTTCCTATGCTAACATTGGCCTATGATACCATTGGTTTATACTATACTGGTTATGCTTCTATGAGACTTTACTATTGTAGAATTATTCAATGATGTACTACCATTGACATGATATCATTATGAGCTAACAATGATCTGAATCCTCTCTAAATAATAATATTTCAATACATTTAATTAATATTATTATTTATCTCGAATATTTCTTAGAAGTTATATTTTTATTTAAAATAAATGTTTGAATCCCTAATTGACAAAAATACATATATACAATTTTGATTTAGAACTCACTATCACACACACCATTTTCGAAACATCACTTTATCTCTTGACATGTGACTCTTTAGATTTAAATTGAAACCATAAAACCCAATAAAAAATGGAAAAAGTGGCGAATTTGTTTGGATATATTGATGGTTTTTATCATTTGGATAATTATAAAGGAGGAATTATTTGGTTTTTCGAACTAAAAAATCCTTATCTTGTGTCCCATGTTGTTGTTTCCAAAAAGGAAGTAGAAACTTCTTTGTTATCTTCAAAAAAATTACTTATAAATAAAGTAATCCAGGATCCATGATAAGAAAAATGGGTGTAAAATAATGAAAAAAAAATTCTACCCTGGACTGATTCATGACTTCTAACAATTCATCGAGTTTTAGTTTAAAGACAAAAATGATGTTATCAAAGTAGTTTTGGATAGAAAATATCTTGTGTTTTCTTCGAAACAATGAACTAATATCCTTATAGTTCTTCATAAAGGATTATATGAGGATTATTATGGCTACTTTCCCATTAATCATGAGAACTATTTAGTTGAGGATTCTCTCTTTGATCTCACTGGGAATTACATCCTGAGATGACCAGCTGTAGTTGAATTGGATGGATAATGTCAGTTACTTTTCAATTTAATCCAACATATGTTGTGTCCTAGAGAGGTGGATATCAAAATTATGAGGTATCAAGACGTTTTATTTTTTTCTTAAAGAATAGGACACACAATCAATATATGTTCTAATTTAATGGTTCACATAGTGATGTTTTGAAAATCCACCACCATATATAATTCCCTTCCCTATCCTAAGTTAATTTATACTATATTAGAAGATAGAGGTATTATCTTGAAAGAGAGGAAATGGTTAAAAATGTGATGGATTAAACATTAGTACGATCACTAATAAAAATAAAAATGAAAATTAGAATCCTTGAATGAAAAGATGGGTAGTGGATAATGATAAATTGTATGAGAAATTCAATCCTATTGAAAATTCTACCAAACCATGAAATTTTATTGATCATTTCTTGGAGTAAGATATTGTAGTGAAGTATTATTTTTATGAAGAATACAAGGATGAAGTTAGAGAAGATGTTTAAGGGAAGGAAGATATATATGTTTTAGAGGAATTTGTACCACTTTTAGTGGAATATAATAGTGATACTAACATTATCAGAAGTATAAATGTATCTTATAGACCACCAAAATAAACTCTATCTCTTCCTACCAAAGCTATTTTCATAGAATAATATGAAATAGAAGATATTGAAGATTATAATAGTGATCAATTTAAAATATCAATTTATAGAGTCAAAAAGATGTTATTGAGATATTTTATGACTTTGAGTATGATGTTGATTGTGGATATGAGGATGAAAAATATAATCCCTTACATGTTGTTTCTGTTTATAGCAAATCTTCTTCTGAAGAGTGGAAAATAATTTAATAACAGGCTTCAGTAATTTTAGATATTAGGAGAAAAATTGAGCAAGATAATTCAGATAATGGTGAGGATGATGTACCCAGTAAGGGGTGAAATCATTAGGATCTAATGTGATGTATTCCACATACTATGAATTAGATGATCGATATAATGATGATAAAAATAAAGTAGTTCAACCACAGAATATGATTTATACCATCATCATTTCATAGAAATATCCTATGGGATCCTTAATAGATTATATTCATAATGAATTTTGTTGTGGATCAATTTCCTTTTGGTGTACCTGTTATGTAAATTGGCCATGAGGATGCATCTTTAATATTGATTTATTATCTAATCCTAATGGAATAATTATGTACTCTTCCATTCAAGATAAAATACTATGCAAAGATGACACAACATTAATAGTTTGTTTAGTAGTGGATCATATCCCAAGCATGTTACCCCTGAGGATTTGAAATATGAAAGTAGATAGAAAAACTTTATAGGAATATATTAATTTTATTCATTCCGACATGGATTACATGAGAGCCAACATCACATAAGTAGTTTTTTTTTCTATAGGGGCTCAAATCATTGCATACGAAATTAGATTCTTTTTCAAGAGCTCAACCTCCCTCCTCTCTTGTATCTGTTAATGAAGAATTGATAAAATATATTATTAGAGAATAAATAAATTCTATGCTGGTTGGTTCATTTAACTCTAATCATGATTAAATTCATTTGATAAAATCCCATGGTGATAATACTTACAATCTTGTTAGAATATGCTTACATTAAGTTTGATGTTGTAGAGAAATAGTCACTAAAGCCTCCAAGTGTCATTCATCTAGTATTTTTATAAAACATGAACATAAAATTTATTTTATGTTCTTTGTTTAAAATATGTGTATACCTTCTATCGCTAGTAACTTCATAGAACAAGTGGATTAGTTTAAGACTTTATCACCAATTCTTAATATTTTATAGAATAGAAGATATATGTCTTCAGAGACATGTAGCATGATGGTAGGGTTATGAAATAGTTTTTTAGATGATGGATCCATTTATCTACACTTTATAGACATTTGTAATAGAACTACCACCAATTCCTATGAGAGCCTCAATTTATGGCCCCTTTTAGAACTTCTTCATAAAATCCCCATTACTATCAGTCCTTTTGGAGTTGCACCTATTAATGTTGTGTGGAGTCTTAGTCCAGCTACTTCATACATAATGTTCTTTCCCCCAACACATCCTCCTAAATAAATGTTTTTCACCTATTACTAGAAAAGGTATGGATCCATGGGATATTATCACTATTCATTATGAGGTTTCTTCATTAGAATCATATTAATCTTTGATAGGTGTTTTTTTATTTCCATCTCTGATGTATTATATTATTTTCGATATTTAATGCCAAAAATATATGTTTATTCATCTATGTCTTATCTCTTTACATTTTATTTCTCTCTTTTTGGTAATCCAAATGGAGGGGGTGTAAGACTATATGAGATAATTTAATTGTAAAGGAATTTTTATTCATTAGAATTATTTGTTAATTGTTTTTTGTATGGTTATTGATGTTTATAAATTCCATGATTTATGATCATCAAAAAGAGTATATTTTTGGCTTAGTTTAGTACCAAGTTAATTTTATTTACCCAAAATCATATTTATTATGCATCTAATAAGTATTTTGATTTATAATAGCCAACTATTTTATGGATAAAGTTTTAAAATTTCCAATGCCTTTAAACTACTATGAATACCTATAATTATTTAAAATATGATATCACCATATGTTAACACAACAACATTTACCAATCGTTCTAGTTAGTTTCTATTTTTCATGAAACTTCCATTATCTCATGTATGTGATCTCTAGAAGCTACAACCATGTGTTTTTACATCCAAGTGCTTCTATCACCATGTTGTTCTACCACTTATAGAAGTTACCACAAGTTCAAAGAGCTACTACTACCACCAAGATGATTCTTATACCACCAAATCTAGAATCCACTGTCAGGTGCTTCTAGCACCAAGTGATTATCACCAGCAGATCTCTTAATGTAGACATTCATAATAAAAATTGAAACTTAATTCCTCTAATATCATGATTAAGGAATTCAATTCAAGTAAGAGGTATGTTGATTTAATAATGACTACACTTAAACAAATCTATATATGATTTAAATATCAATAATTCCATATATTTATAACAATATTAGGATTATTATTATTTTTATTATATTCTTGAAATAGAAAATTAGACTTTCTAGAATGATATAAATTTAGAAGAAACCCTCATATATGTAGGTGGTAAGGTGTGGCGAGAAAATACAGTCTAATTGGATGACTGAATGACTTCACTCACCATACTATTGAGCATTTTAGTGCATACTAAGAATAAAGGATTATCCAGGACATCTTAGACACTCTATTTTTCTAAAAATTTTCTGAAAATTTATTTGATCCTATTTAAAGAAATACTAATGGAATCCTAAACAGTCGATGCTAATTAGACTAAGCCTCATTGAATATTTATATTTTATATTCTCATCACTTTATATTATATATAATTCTTTTGATATGTGTTTTGTTTTACTCTATTTATTTTTAAACATAGACTCTTGTAATAAAATAGAGTGTGAGATACACTCTCTTTCAATTATTTTCATATGTTTTAAATTTTAATGATATGGATGTGGTTTTGCAGCTTTTACTACCTATGCATATTTTTTTCATTCATTTATCCTATATTGAAATATGGAATAAGATCTATATAGACTAGACAACATTGTGTGTTTTTTTAAACAATATCAAGGTTTGGGATACTTTTATTTTTTTAATAAACTATTTGGAAATATTTTATTTCCTAGTGGAGGGTATTGTGTGTTGATTTGTTATTTAAACCCTTGTTTAATTCCTTAGTGTGTTTTTCTTTTTTTGTTTGTTCTAAATAGAACAAATTTCTATTTTGTGAACTATAAATAAAAAAATTAATTTTATATCAAACTTTGTGTTTTATATATAGTGTTTGATATAAAAAACTACTGTCAAAGGTTAATGTGTATTCATTATTTTTTAAACTAAGAAATTATCGAGTTTTAGATAAGTCATTTAAAAGGTCAAATTATATAAATCCACTATTTTCATTAACTGGTTTTATTTTATAAATAGGGGTATTAATTTTTAAAAATTATTAAATGAAATTTTAATAAAAAAACTCAGTTAACCAATTCTTGAGAGTTCAACTATGACCAACACTTTTTTTATAAATAGAGTCTAAACATTTCATATAAAATATATAAAAAAGAATCCTTTTTAAATCCATTATAATAGAGTCAAAAGATACCTATCATGTCCATTTTAATTTAGTTATTTCCATATAAATATTTCTATATAATTATTTTATAAAATGGAAATTAAGGGAAAATATTTAGAAAATAAACCATTAAAACATTTAAAATAAGGGTTTAAGGTAAAAGCATCACGTGCATCTTGATAACTTTTGAACCAATGAAATAATAAAGAAATGAAATTTGATGGGATTTGTAAACACATTTATTTTTAAATAATAATAAAAAATAAATTCCTAAGGTAATTTATACATCACACAAAATAGTTCAAGGGATGAAAATATTTTGAGTCTCAATGAAAGGGAATTAAGACTAAAAACCCCAGACCTTGAGTCTAGAACATCATTTACAATAATTAAATTCTTAAACAACATAATTAGGTTAATTATTTACATTACATAAAATTTCAAGTTTATTATTCCTTTTATTTCATTTATACTGATGTAATATTAATTTTATTAATCGATTAAATTCACATCAGACATTTTGAGGATATTTGGCTCATATGTCTAAAATGGCTACAATAGACTACAATCAAATGAATCATGATAATATCATTTATATAATATTAATAATGTTATAATTATATTTTTATTTTTATTAATTCTAATTTAAAACCATCCTTGTTTTTTTGAAAAATGAATTATTTTACCCCATAGAGATGGTTGTATATAAGTACACATAAGTAACATTTCCTTCTTCCATCATACATGAGGGAATAGAGGTAATTATAATTTTAACATTAAATGATTCGGATTTTATAATAAATTACATATTATTTATTTAAATCAATTTATATATATCACACTTGTGAGGTAGTGAGGAAAAATAGAAAACCTCGATTCATGAGGTGGTAGTTTGCACGTACACATGCACGATGTTTTTATTTTTCATTAGATTGTAACAAAAGAATTAGAGTATTTATTTAAAATTAAATAATTAAATTTATACCATATATATATAATATTATTTTATTCAGATCTATACTTATGACCATACAATATAGGTGGTGATGGAAAATTAAATACAAAATCTCACGGGAGGCTAGTCTACACCTATGCAAAGGTGATGTTTTTATTTTCCATTTGAAGGATAAGTATATAAAAAATGTTATATAATAAACATAATAAAATATAAATATATTTTAGATAATTATTATATTATATCAAAATAGTTAAGATAGGTTTGAAGGAGGTAAAATAATTAATTAAAATAAAACACTTATTTATGAGCTATACCTCTATTTCAGAAAGCCTCCTTAGGATTGTACCGAAATCCTTCTTAGGATGGTATAAATATCCAAACAATACCTCTAGTAAATGGTTTGCAATGTTAAAAAAGAAGTTTTTTAGATATTTATTATGGATAATAGGATCATTATGTGTGCATAATAGAGGATATGGGTTGTCATTTTATAATTGAGTGAGAGGACACAATTGTAATTTTACAAAATATTAAAATATATTAATGTCTTACTCATGTAATGTAATTCCAAAAAAACCATTTTAGAAGGGGTGATGTTCTAGGATCTAAATATAACCACAAAATAGGATTTGGACTAGTTTTTAAGTCATTCAAACCCTTTTCATTTTAGTTTTAACCCTTTTAACCTACTTTACCTATTAAAGTTGTGACTAGATTTATTTTACTAAAGCTAAAAATCATAATGAAAAACAAATGAAGTTGAACCATTTAATTACTTTTAAAATCATGATTAAAAATATGAAATCCATTTTCTTGATTAAATATATATAAATGGAATAAATTAATTTAAGATACAAATATAGATGGAAACGGAAAACTAATTTTGAAAAATTATATTTTTAAGCCAAAAAATGAACTTATACAAAAATAATGTATAATTTTGATTCATATATAATTAATTAAATTATTTATAACAAAATAATAATAATTTCACTTTAAGATAAAATTTTACACATAATGTTACTTTCAAAAAAACTGATTTAAAGAAAAGAAATGATAGTTTTACAAAAATCCATATTTATCATTATTCACCGAAAATCAATATTCGCAGAAAAATACAAACAGTTCAACCTAAACTAATTTTCCTAGACTAATATAAAAAATTATGTCAGTTTTGTCAAATATAATATATAAAATTGATAAAAACTAGTTCGAATATTCATTCATAAAAATAAAAAAAAACGATTTTTAAAGAATACATTCTTTTGAATCATAAAATGTTGTACTAATTTTTTTTGCTTATTTTGTATGAATTAATAAAAAATTATCATTATTTAAAAGATTTATAGATATTTTTTTTTCTATTTTTACCTTAAATTTAATTTATAGGTTATAATTGACACATTTAAAAAAATTTATAGTATATTGCAATTCACTTGAAGCTTGGTGATGCATGTTAAGCAAGATATCACACATAACAATATTTTAAACAAAATTTTTTAAGGTGTTATAGTTGGGATCAATCACATTTTATAAGAAAATAAAATTTCATTTTAACAAGGTTGATATGGATCCCATTACATTACATTAGGGATAGAGGCACACAGTTCTTAAATACATTCCTAAAAGACCACCGACCCACACCACGTTGTGCCCACATTTTCTTGCACCATAGCGTAATGAATGTCCCAAAAACTGTGTCATGGGCCAAAAGTATACACAAAACCTCTCTCCATACACTATGGTGTCCTACCTTACATCATGGTATCATCCAAAAATACACTCAAATTATCTGCTTCTTGGGTTTGATCTCTGGTTGATGCAATATTATGGGGGAGCCATTACCACTTAGCTAGGATCCTAATAAAACTAATCAAAAAAATTATTAAATTTAAATAATAATTTTGATAAATATATCAATAATAATGATATTTATTCTAATATAACCACAATTCAGGGGTTGTGTAGAAATATAAATCAAACCACATATGCACCCCAAGAGGATTGAACCAAAGACCTCCCCCACTCCAACTACTAAACAGTGTTGGTGTTGGTTCCCTAAAACCAACTTCTAAGTAATATATGTTTTTTTGTATTCATGTATTATAATATTAATAAAATATTTTATAACATCAAGATAGTTATTCTAAATAACATAGTATGTGATAAACTCAAGAGGTTACCTATCACACAGAATGGTCATAATAGTTCTGTGCTATGTTGAGAACCCAGCAGTGCTACAAAAATATTATTAAATATAAGCTATATTTCTATATGATATAGTTTTAGGGGAAAAATTATAAAAAATGTTAGGACTGGATACTAATAGTAATTTGAGATACTATCTAATGGTGTAATCTCTTGGAAAACTTCAGTACATGAGATTATGTGAAAATGACCTTCCAGAAGGAAATCTACATTTATATGTGTCATTATATGTTACTATGGGTATATATTTATAAGGATCCATAGAATTTAAGATCATTATTAATTAATATTATTATTAATATACTTTTTTTAATTCACTAAAAACAATATGACATATTCTGAAAATGAAGTATGATACATTGGGTGTGTCTACAACATAATGAGATTTTATGATATATTTCTATTTTGATAAAACTATTTTCATTGATATATTGATTTAAACGCAAAATAATGTTTAAAATGACAATGAAAAAATATTTAAGTTTTGTTAAGGTAAAATTATATAATTTTTCAAATCATTATTTCAATATCATCTTTTTTTTAAATTTTTGAGATTTTTCCGAAAAAATATTTCTTTTTCACTTAATAGTGAAAAATATTGATTTTTAGAAAATTGACGTGACTTTTATTTAAATAATGGAATATATAATCATTATTATAAATTTTTATAGTTATATAAGATCCATTTAATTTAAAATAAAATAATTAATCATTCTTGAATCATTATCTTACATGACTTTGATATAAGTAAAATTTTGGGATTAAAAATGAAATTTTCTAGAACACATTTTTTCATCACATATTGGTGGTTCACTATTAAATTTATTTATGAAATTTATTGGAATAATATTGGATAAAATGTAATACATATTTTCAATTTATAGGTTTAAATTTGATAAATAAGTTTTTATTATTATTGACATTATGAATATTAACCGTGGTAAAATTTATCACCTCATGAACGGGTAAATCGAGTAATTAAGGTTAAAAATAATGTGATGAGACATTAAAAATATACCCAAAACATTATTTTTTTTAATTTTATGAGTGAATTAGACAATATAAATCCCTAATTAGAATATATGTAATTTTGGTTTCATTTTACCCTGAAAATGACTTTTATATTATTTTAAGTAATCAAATTTCCAAAATTTCACTCTCTTTCATTTAATTTCTTTTATATGTTCACATTGGGATAATAATATGTTATAAATGAGTATGAAATTTAAATTAGATAATATTTAATTTATTTTTATTATGGTAATTTATTTTAAATGTTTATTAAGTTTTAATTACCTTAAATGCTTACCCAACATTGACATAATATTTGTTTACGTAATAGGATAATAAAATAAATAATTTTAAAAATATTAAAAGTAATAAAAATTGGAATAATTATAGTATTTCATGTATTTTATAGATATATATAAAATATTAGTTATTTTTTAAGGAATATATTCAATTTTTTCTTTTTATTGATGTCTTTATATTAAAATTAATTGAATAGTGTCAAAAATGACATTAATGATATTATATGAAAATAATATTTTATTAAATTATTTAAAATTCATAAAATTATTGAATTGGTATGGGGTGAATAATATATGTTTTAAAATTTCATAAATTTTCCATTTAGGATCTAATTTTATCATTATAATTAAAATTATAACCCTTTATTATTGAAAAAGTTATTACTACGGTTATGGTTAAAATTTGTTAACTATGGGGTTATACCAATAAATATGGTTTAAAATACCACATTAACCAGTAAAAACACTATTTTTTTGAAGTTATTTCAATATAATTATATATTATATTCTAAACTATTTCAACATGGTTCCACTTTCACATGAAATTTAATTTGTTATTTTTTAAAATTTTCTTTAAATTCATATGTGTCCGTTCCCTCCCTTATAAACGGAAACAAATCCTTTCTCATATTTATACAAATTTGAGCTATATAAAATAACCAATCACTACCATAACATCTTTAAAACACCCAAAACCTTGAATTGGAGGACTTTTCTTCTTAAAAGTCCATTTAAATAGTCCTTAAGAATGGATCTAATAGAGGATAACTGAAGAAATGGAAATCTTTCTACTCAGACTCATTCAATTTAATTCCTATTCAACCTCATCTAAATCCATGGTATACATAATAAAATCATAAATTTATTATAATAAATGCACAAAAATATTATTATAGAAATTAAACAACCATTACACATCATCTTTTACATAAAATTGTAGTTATAGTGTCACTAATGCGTACATATGGGCTACCGCTTCCATATAGCGCTACAATTAATTCTTTGTGACCATCTTTCATGGAGGGTTACTATGTTGGTTGAAATGTTTATAAATTATATTTATGGAATAATTATTCTACTATAATTATAATATCATTTCTGTCTTATTACCTTCAATCCATTTAAAAATGATAATACACTCGTGCATACGTGTAAATTACCACCTCCAAAAAGCGATGTGATTTGTTTTTTCGATTCCATTTTAAATTGATGGTAAAAAGGATATATGTAAAGTATATATATATGTGTTATATATAATATAATAATTATTATATTAATGTGAATTATTATTTACCTTTCTTTCATTCCATCTATCAAAAAGTGAAAACCAATTTAATGCGTATATATGACATACCATCTCCATGAATGGTGTTATTCATTTTTATTTACTTTTACTTTATGGATGACTATAAATATATATAATGAATATTTATTACATTTATATCATGAATATAATTATTAATATTATGAACCCATGATCAATGTATAAGGATCAGAACTATAGATTTAAAATTTTCATGAAAAATGAAACAATTAACTCCTATAAATGGTGATTTAAATATGGAATTTCTAATAATTGGGTGTAAAAAAATTATAATTATATTATATATTATGTTATAAGTATAAAAATTATTATTTTATATAATTAAAATAAATTTAAATTTTTTATACATGAGCCTATAATTCATTTTAATCAAGTTTAGGAAAAGGTAAGGGTTTTTCATCTCACTATTATTTCATTGAGACATATTCCCTATTCACCAAATTTTTTCTTTTGTGTGGTGTATATAGTGAACGAGAATGTATTTTATGATTATTTTCATAAAATTATAGAGATTTAAAAATAAATATAAGTTTCACTACTTTATATGGATTTGTTTCAATTGTTTCTAAAGTGGAAAGGGATTTATATTATGGTTTCCTTTTTTATCATGTTTATTACTGATTATGTTTATGATGATGAAATTTTAGGATATATCATTCAATAAAATCATTATATTTATTATCTGATAGTTATTAGTGGATATTAAAAGATTAATTTTTATTTTACTCTTTTGATGAAGTCAAGATACTAAAAGAATGTTTTTAACGAAAAAATGGACTATATTTATATGTCCGGTAAAAAATCCATTTCTTATATGTCCATGTTTTTTAAAAAGTATTTAAAGAATTTATTTAATATTATCCTATAATTTTCTAAAATAACTTTTACCCATAATTTAAATTTTAAAAAATGTTTAAAATTTAATTTTGTTTTACTTCACTGAATGTGGATGTTTTTAATTATTACCAAAATTGTTAAAGGAATATATTTTTTATCATACACAGATTGAAAAACATTTCCTCCATCATGAATGATAATTGATATAAAGATGCCTTTATAAGAGTCAAAGTTTATTTAAAAAAAATGTCTTCAATATTTAGAAAATATTTAGATTTTATATAAGTGAATACAAAATATAAATGGTATTTTACTCAAGAAATACTCTAAGTGACCATTTAAATTTATTTTCATTTATAATAAAATAATTTTATGTTACTAATGCTTTAATAGGGATATATTCTATGGATATCATCCTTGTTATTTCTCTATATGGTTTATGATTTCAATATTTTTATGAATCCTATTTTTTTCCATGGGTTACCATTTATGATGAATTTTTTATGATCTTGTAGAACACATATGAATGGATTTTGATAATGGGATGGGTGGACCCATAATTATTTTTATTTCTAATGAAATAGTTAAATATGGAAATATCATGATATAAAAAGTACTATAATGGGGACTGAACCCTATATAGTAAGAGACTCTATCCCCTATGATATTCTTGGCAGTAAATTTTGACAAAGGAATGGGGATTGAACCCAATCCACTATTACAATATTGGGAGTGAACCTTGACTAATGGATGAAAAGGGAACCGAATCTACTAAGATAGTCTTGGAAGTGAACCTTGACCAAGTATATGATGTAATGGGGAGTGAACACCATCCACTATGATAGTCTTAATAGTGATCATTGAAAATTAAGGAAATTATTCTTTATGCTTATGTACATGACACAAACTTATGTCTAATGATAACATTATTCTCTCATGACTCATGTTCATTGATACCTTTATGATCAATTCCTTATTAAATACAATGATTTATTATATGAATCAATATTATGATCTATGATATGTAGTTTATGGTTTTCAAATGTTAAAATCATGTCCTCATAGCTTTATACTCATGTTATTATTATGTGATCATTGATATCTCGCTTATTTACCCTTACTGATCATCTGAGATAAAATTTTCTTATGCTTTCATTCCCCAAGATATGAAGAATGTTTTTATGTAAGATATGTTTAATAATAATACTATATGGGATAATGTTTATTTGAGATGTTGATGATATTTTATTAAATTAGAATATTGTGTATCTCGTATCCAAATACACAAAAATATTATGGTTATCAAGCACGTATTTGTAAAACACAATTAACCAAATAAGATGTAATATTTATTTATGACGTGTTTGGGTTGATATAGTTTGTATTAGAGGAAATTTGTTACTCAATATTTGGATATTATAGTTAGAAAACATTGGAGAAAACACTAAAAATATGCCTAAGTATAGTATTACATCCTAATGGTTTTGGTAATGACTACACACAACCTAGGTTAAACCTATGGTTTCATAGAATGAAAATAATGTTTCATTATTTATACATCCTATTAATGATTTTTCATGATTATGTAGTATCCCAGGTTTATTATTATTACTCAGACTATGTTTTTTGGTTTTAGTAAGTGGCTGTGAATCGAAAGAGCTAGGTTAATGTAGAATATGAGGGAAAATGAAATGATTTACCTCTCAAGAAACCAAATTCTATGGGTATTGGAATAAAATATTTGAATTAAGGTTATAAAACATTCTAAATATAAGAATCATGATAAGATTATAAATAATAAAATTTGGGAAAATAATCTATTACGTCCCCACCTTCTTTTAGTGGGCATGTTGATCTAGTAGTTACCTAGAAATGGATCAGTACAACTAAAATGATAGTTTCCATACTTCAGTGTTCGATATATGAAAAATTTAATTTAGATGTTTATTATTTGTAAGATGAAGTAGATCAATGGTGGAATATAATCATGAAGACAAGAAAATAATAATAAATTAACCCCATCAAATGAGATGCGTTTAAGAGATTATTTTTCAATATGTACATTCCACATATTATTTGTATAAAAATGGATATGAAATTACTAGAGCTAAATTAGAAGGTAAATTAATCCATTAGTAAATATGAGTAAAATTTAAAAAGACCTGTGAAGTACAATTCTGGTATTATCATCTAACCTGAAGGTAAGATTTATTGAATCTTTAATTGCTTAAAATCAAGACACCAAAGAGATTTTTCCATAAAATACTTCAGTAGCTATTGATAAATTGATTGATGTGTTATAAATGTGGAGATGAAGATTAGAGTTACCTATAAATCTAAGGGTTTTGATAAGAAAATAAAGATGGAATTCAACTGAAATTATAAAAACCATGCGGATAAGAAGATGAGATTTCTTTTATTATCAAAGTGAGGAAGGAAACTTTGAGGAAATTCCATTAATGGGGTTAAAAAAGTATTTAATTGTGGAAAATAATATCATTGGGTAATAAAATTATGAATTGAATGAAAATATAAGTTATCTAATAATGGAGATAAAGAACCAAAGAATTCAAAAACCACATTTTTGTTTTTAATATGCAAGAAGAATGGGAATTATTTTAGCTAGTGATGAAATAAGCAGGTTAATGATGATGATAGATGTTATCGACCTCTTAAGCCCATGTACAAATAGTAATCACAAATTGATACTGTTATTGATGTAGGGTATGATAACAGAGTGGTGAAAGGAACACTTTCCTTACAATATAGAACTAATAATTTCTTTTTTTATTCTAGATGTACCAAATCTTTTATATCTATATAATTTAATAAGGGTATCATAATATAACCCCACCGTTTTGATGTTGAATTAGTAGTGAAAACATTAAATGGTATGATGATCAAATCTCAATCTTATGATTATTCTCTGATTGAATGTTGTGGGAATGAGTTTCATTAAAATCACATTATTATCCATATAGTTTAATTTTTTTATAAGTCCTAGAGTTTTTATGATTTTTTTGATAAATGAATTGTTTTTTCTATAACAATCATTACACTCACCAATACGTTTTAACAAACCATGACAAATCATTAATATTATTATTTAGAAAATATGAGTATCACCTAGCCTCTAAAAGTGGATGAATAAATAATAATAAAAACATTTTAAACATTAATTATAATTTTTTTATATAGAGAAAATATATTGAATTAAAAAATATAATTTGTATTAATGTTTTTATACGTATCAAAAATAAAATTTTCTAAAAAAATATTATTTATTTATTTTTTTTAAAAGTAATAAAAATAATTTCTTCCACTATTAAAAAGTTTAACATGACAAAAAATATATTTTTTGAAATTATCATGTCATAATTATACATGGTTGATTTTTGGTATTTTTTTCTGAAAAGCTTAATTTTCGATGAATAGCTACAAATAATAGTTTTTATTTTAAAATTACCCTTTCCACTAAACAATTTATAAGATTATTTTTTAAATGGTTTTAAAAGAAATATTAGTTAAATTATATATCAATTAAATCATTTTTTCTCATTTTAATTATTTTCATATTTAATTTTGATATATAATCTTTTTAAACTTCTAAACATTTTGTTTTTGGAAATCTAATTTTTTATCACCATTGTGGGATTAATTTTTTAAAAAATATTCCAGTACTTTTAAATTAAATTTAAAAAAATGGATTATATATTTTTTAGTAGAATAATTTATATTTTCAAATAATTTCAACTAAATTTTTTACCATTATGAGTAATAAAAATAGGAAAAATTATATACCGTGATTATGGTGAAAATGAGTTTATCAAGTGTTAAAATAAAATGGTTTTGCATAAAAATGACCCAAAATTTTTCCAAAACCCATTTTAAAGATATATTTACACCTCATCATGTATAATTTTATATAATGGTCCATTTTCGAGTCATTATTCATGTGAATAATATAGGTAAACCATTTTCTTTCCAAAAATTACAAGTGTGCCACTCACCTCACTTATAGAAGGCCAACCCTAATCCTCTTATCTTCATGCTTCAAAAAGCATTTTTTTTGAAAATAACTATGAAAATATCTTCTTTAATTCACTCCATTAATATTATAAACCATATTTTGGTCAGAAATCCAACCTAAGAAGGGTTTTGGGTCAATCATAAGGAGGATACCTGAAGAAGAGGTAACATTGATCAATGATCTTTTTTATTTTATTTGTTCCTACACATAATAAGATTATTATTCAGATATATTGATATAAAAACCATAATATGTTTCACATACTTATATTTTCTTATGTTAAGTTCATGGAAAACAAAAATCTGCACTTATTCCAAATGGTATACGAAATCATTATTCTTGTGTACATCGGACTACCACCTCACAAACCGATGATATTATTTTCTCAAAACCACCTACAATGGTTAGATATAATTATATATTATATTTATATAAATAATATTTATGATATTATCATACTTTTGGAATCATTATATCAAATATACCTTCTCAATTTCCATTTGTTGGGAATATAATAATGTCGCTCTTGTGTATGGTGAAATACCTCCTTGTGAAGCAATATGATTCATTCACACATTACATGGAAGGTAATAAGGATGGTATTAATGAAAATATTTGATATATATGAAATAAAAATTATTCATTAATGGTAATATATTCATTATCTTCTTTTTCCAATTCATTGAGAAAATGGAAATAATATTCATGTGTATATACGGCATATTATATCCATGAGTAGTGTATATTATTTTCAATATATAAATTTTTAGGATTAATATAAATACATATGTAATGAAAATATATGATATTTATTTCATGTATAACAATATTGATATTATGGAAAAATTATCAAATTCTAAGGACCCAAAAAATAAAAAATCAATATATACACAAAAAACAATGTATTTATTGCTCGAAATGTGACTTTAACAAAGAATTGTTACTAAAAAGTTATTAAAATTTCATTATTAAGTAATATATGATATGATATATATAATTATCGTTTTTTATATGTGTATAATTAACATATACTTAATCTATAGGATGATTTAATAGGTACAAATAAGTTGAGACTTTTGAATATGGATTTCCATAAGACAATATATTTATGTGAGAAACATGCAATATTGACCACATATTTATTTTATGTGGTGTATATAATGATTATGAATGTATTTTATGATTATTATATTACATTTATGGGGATTTACATATCCATTTTAGGATCAGAGTTTCATGGGTTTATAGTTCCAAAATTACCAAGGCAATGCAAGATTTTTGCCTCAATTTTCCTTCTCTGAGAGATATGTTATGTTATATACATATATTAATTCATGATGTCTATATTTATCTGTTTCTTAGTAAGGTAGGATCATGAAATATGGGGTGATATATTTAAAGTTATTTTACCAATATTTTTCCAAAACATTGAGCATGGATCATTCATGTAAAATGTAAAATAAATAAATTTTAATATATAATAAAATAGATACCCGGGCATATGAACATTCATAATTGAGGATTTTTGATCCTCAGAATGGAACTTTTAGGATTTATTTCATTTTATTATGAGGATGTAGGTGTATAATCTCTCTAGTTGGGATCCACACATGCTCTAATGATCTCTGAGTAACATGAGTTGATCATCGGGTGCCAGCATAACGAATCAAATGTCTTGCATTTTTTATTCTTGATTGCTTATTCTTTGTGTCACATCCATTAATTATTTTATTTTTTTTATTTAATTTATACGCTTTCTTTGTTACAGGGGTTTTCCATTCATTTTTTTGAGGAAATGGTGGGTTTTCAAGATTTGGGCCAAACCGTGAGCCCCTTTCTAGATTTAAAAAGAAATTTTGTTTCTTTTATAACTAATTAGTTTTGTCATCATTTTTCATCCATCACACATAACACTTAGCCAAACCTGACATATTAAAACCACCAAATCCATTCGGACCCCTTAGGAATCCACAATCATGGTGTATTTGGGTGATTTATTCAGGATTTGGGCCAAACCGTGAGCCCATTTCCATTTTTTTTAAATTCATTTCCTTCATATATATTTTAATTTTTAATTTTTTAGATGATTCCACCTCTCAACTAAGCCCAAAATACCATGGAATGACCCAATGTTTATTTCTCCCCCTTTGGAGCTTATCTTCATCACGGATTAGGGAAAATTTTCTTAGACATTCTCATATCATCCAAATATGAAAAGGTAATTTGTTTTGTTCATAATCCTTAATTTTTACCCTCTTTCCACCAATCTAGTTCCCACTTTACCTCCTAATCCTTATTTGAACCTCCATTTCATTTTTGGCGTCTTTTAGATTCACATATTGGGGTATTTGCAGTGATTTCTTCAAAGTGGGTTTCCTTCATTCCTCTTTCAATTTGCTAAGGGTTTCTTATGTTTTTCTCAAAGTTCTTAATTTCCAACATGTAGTGCTTAGAACCTAGGGTTTTATTATGGTTTTATTGGTATAATATTGTAGTTTTAGGTTTAATTTAACACCATTGTAGTGCAGGGGTGGTGCAGTGGAACTTTCACGCAAGGATTTAGTATTTTTGACACTTGTGGTAGTTGACTCCTTGTGTAATTACTACTAGATGAGTTAGCCCTGAGAATTTATATTTTTATCAAACTACTCTTTCCTTGTAATTTCTATGAAAATTATTTTTTGTGGAATTTTTCAAACAATTGGTTTTTAAATTCCACTTTTGATTGAAAATGAGTATTTTCCAATGTGTTCGATGTTGTACACCTTGGGGATGTTTTATAATTCATGGGAGGGTCTTATTAAAATGTTTTTTTTGGCAAAATTTTGGTTTGGGGTAATACATGTGTGTGTTTGGTTTTCATATAGGGATTTTAGATGGATTTTATGTGCAATGTGTGGTTATATTACGTGAAAGTGTTTTATAGAAATTCTAAATGGTTTATCGATTTATATAAATGGTGAAAAAAATGTGTAGCTACTATTTTGATTGTTTATGAAAATAAATTATGTTTTTATATGCAATGTTTATTTGGTAACATATGGAAATTGTTTGAGCAGAAAGGGGGAAACCCATGTACTTAGGTGGGCGGGCATGTACTAGTACTCTAGTGATCCAGAGTGGGTTTTTCCCTATTTCACATAGAATGTTGGACATTGACAACACTAAAATATAATAATTAGGATTATTGGGGACTACTAGGTTATGGTTATATTCCTTAATAGTGGTTTGTGCATGAAAATTAATATTGATATGGTTTCATTACACAGAGATATAAGGTACATGGGCCCTGAAACTAACTAGTGCCTAAGGATGTTCCTAATATTAGTGCTCATTTACACTTTTATGTTTAAATTAGCTTGTGGTGTTTAAGGCTGGAAAATTTAGTAGGATACATGTTTTTTTGAAATGTTTTCATCCATTGAAAATGGGTTACTTTTAAAAGTTTCATTCTTTAGAAATTGTTGCCACAATTTCCTGTTTATTAAAACATGCATGATTTTTATCATGAATTTATTATTATATGGATTATTTGGGTGGTATCCAATTTGGAACAGGATCAAAACCTACTTACACCTTTGGTAGTAAGTAGACTTGATCTTCTTTGACCCAAGTAAAGGCATGTACATGGCTGATGATGGTTTGTCTTGTTAGTTTCCTCCCGTGGTGTGTTGTTGTGGAGACAGCTCATGGGTGATGACCCCTTGTCAAGTGGTGTTATTTGGTCTTGTTTTATACTACTTTATATATCTTTTGACCTATAGTGTCATGTATAAGACCAAATTTTTAATTCTGAATTTTATTTAAGGCTTGTTGGGTTGTTAATTTTCAGATTCTATTTATTGATTTTTGTTGTTGTTTTATGTATCCATACTTGTGTATATCATTCCAAAACAAATATTTATGATACCGGGACACTTGTCCGAGCTAGTGGGTATAGGAAACTCTATTTAGGACTTTCCATTGACTGGTATGGTTGTAGGATTTAATAGAGACCAGATTCGGTTCATGAAAAAATGGAATCAATGGCAAGGTTAATGTTTTTGGGTTATATTATTATTTTGGGATGAGTTGGGATAGACATGAGCTTGGAATATTAGGGCTCAGAGATTTGGTCATGAGTAGGGTGCAAAGCCCACACTTCTCATGGAAGATATCGAGTCACCATGGGATATTAAAATTAATTGTTTCACTTCACTTCTAGGTGAGACGTGTGGGCTACATACTGCACATTGACATTGGGTGGGGGTGATGTGGGTGTTTATTTTATTGTTGTAATGTGTTTGGATTATTTATATTTTATGTTATTGGTGAAATTTTTCATTACCCTTGTTTTTATTTTTTCTCTTATGACTATTTCCTTTTGAAGCAACGCTCATCCCCAGAAAACTCACACACAACCACATGAGGAAGCTAGAGAGAGTTCTCCCTCGCCACTTGATCAGAGGTTGGTGGATGTTGTAGTCTGGGCTATTAAGGCACTCAGAAAAGGAGAGAATCCTTCACCTACTTCAGATCCTGATCCTGCTCTATCAAAAGAATATGAACATGGTCCAAGTAAGTACAAAGCCTAAGAGTTTCTAAAAAAACAAGTCTTCTACTTTCTGAGGCTGAACAGAACCCAAGGAAGTAGAGGAGTGGATCAAAAATATTTAATGCATGTTTTATTTCTTGGAAATACCTAAGGAGGTTAGAATGAAATTTTCATCTTTATTGTTAGAGGGTCCTAGCTATAGGTGGTGGGAATCGGTGCTTCAAGCATGGAAGCACGAGCAGATGGGCTATAAGGACTTCATGATTATCTTCAACAACCAGTACTACCTTGATGTTTTGTCATATTTTGGATCTCAAGTGTTTATGGAACTTGTTTTGAGGGATATGTTAGTGATGGAGTATTCTAATAGTTTTGTTGAGTTGGTCGGGTATGCTTAGGATATGGTCTCTATGGGGAAGATGAAGTCCTAGATGTTTGAGAGGGGTCTGCGGCCAGAGATCTATTCCTAGGTCCTTCTATTTGAGATGAAAACCTATGAATAATTCATTGATGTGGCTACAGTGGTGGATATCAACCACAATGGGAGGTCTAGATTCTCTAGTACTGTATCAGGGGTAGGTATTCTGAGAATAAACGGAAGAGATATGAGTATTAGAAGAAGGGAGGTGGCAGCTTAGGCCAACCTTCTAGGTAGTTTTCTTTAGTTTCATCTGATACAGGGTCCATCATGTGCCACCATCATGGGAAGATAGGAAAAATCTAACCAGAATAGACATCTACTCTAAATCATTGTTATCAATCTGGAGGTATCGGACACTTGTAGTGCTTTCGTAGGATGGAACATCCACTCTATAATAGGGCAAGATCTGTGGCTTCCAGAGGGGTGTCAGTTCAGTCAAAGCCATCTAGAATTATGGGATCTCGGTTTGGTGGATGTGGTGTAAGGGTTTTCTTGTCATCAAGGTAGATACAGTTTATGGTAGAGCCATAGGTGAGAGGTCATTATCAGGAAGAGACTCAAAATCTTCGTGCTGTGTATGAGGCGCAAGTGGGACTAGAGGTGGGACCGTCGACAGTTCGAGGTACCATTTTTATTGAATCCACTATAGATGTATCTCTTTTTGATATCATTTCCCCTATTCATTCATCTCTACCCATTTTTTGAAAACACTAAATTTTCCAACTGAGCATTTTTCTTTGGTGAAGGACTTGCTGATGCCACTATTGAAGAAGGTGCAGGGTCCTAGGTTCCTATCATGTGTGCTTTCTGTGTGAGGGGTTGAGATGGAGTTGGACCTACTAGTCTTAGATATGTATCTATTTGATTTGATACATGACATGGATTGGTTGGTACAATTTCAACCACAAATTGATTACTATAAGTGATTGGTTAGTTTCACGACACCCAATGGTAGTCATCAGGTTTTCCTAAGGGATTGGGATCATCGATCGGGTTGCATAGCACCACCACTCGTAGAGTTGGGAAATATTTTCTTCCAGTTGTCATCACACACCATAGAGGATGATGGTCTTGATTTTAAAGGTGGACTACCTCATCTAGTGGATGAGTTTCCGGAGTTATTCCGCAATGATTGTCCAAGATTTCTTTTAAAGAAGGACATGGAGTTCTTGATTGATTTGGCACCAGGAACACATGAAATATCACTTACCTCATATCATATGGCCCCCAACTGTCTTAGAGAATTAAAGTTACAATTGGATGATTTAGAATCAAAAGACTCATTTGACCGAGTGTCTCTCCTTAGGCCACTCCTTTTCATTTTGTGAAGAAGGCCAATGGATTCCTCTAGTTGTGTATTAATTACCGAAAGTTGTACACGAGAACCATCAAGAACAAATATCCTTTGTCCCAAATTGATTAATTTTTTGATCAATTATAGGGCAGAAAGTGGTTTTATAAAATAGATATGTGTTCGGGTTACCATCTACTCAGGGTAAAAGAGGAAGATATCCCGAAGACATCCTTTCAAAGAAGATACATCCACTTTGAGTACTTAGTCCTACCCATTAGACTAAACAATGATTCAGTGTTCTTTATGGTGATCATTAATAGGGTGTTCTAATATTATCTTGATTATTTCATTGTGGTATTCATGGATGACCTCCTATTTCATGCTGGATCCGAGGTGATACATGAACATCATTTTCGGACCGTGTTGGGCACATTGTGAGAGCATTTCCTTTATGAAAAGTTGTTCAAGTGTGCCTTATGGATTAGGGAGGTGAAGTTTCTCAGGCATGTGATCTTTTAGTAGGGGGTTTTGGTGTACCCTAATAAGATCAGTGCAGTTATATCATGGGGGCAGCTATAGAACATGTCCGAGATTAGGAGATTCCATAGCCTGGATGGTTACTATAGGAGGTTTGTTGGGGATTTTTCTCAGCTTGCTTCTCCAATGACCGTGCTCACACTGAAAAGGGTAAAGTTTGTATGGGCCCCTAAGTGTCATGAATTATTCATGGAACTGAATCAACAGTTGACTACCGTACCAATGATGATTTCTCTGAAGGCTGGAAAGGGGTATGTGGTGTTTTGCGATGCTTCAGGTATGTGTCTTTAGTGTGTTCTTATGTAGGGTGATCACGTGGTGGCCTAGGGTTTTCGCCAAATATGACCACATGAATAGAATTATCTAACCCACAACATGTAGTTATCATATTTGATGCATGCTTTGAAGACATGGTGTCACAACCTTTTTTTGGAGATGTTTTTCAGTCTACTCTAATCACAAAAGCATGGACTACATCTTCTTGCAGAGGGATCTCAATATGAGGCAATGTCATTGGATAAATTACTTGCATGGGTTTGACTTTGACAATGTATGTACCTCGGGAAATGGAAATTTAGTTGAAGGTGAATTGAGAAGAAAGTACTATTGCAAGCCTTGAGGAAGAAAAGTTATTAGTGGACTCTAATTGGGATATTTTCTTAGATGCATGTGGAGACCAAGGAGGAAATCGGAGGTGTGTTCTTGGTGTGAATTAAGTTGACTCTTTCTCTTATAGATTTGATTCGGCATGAATAGCTCAGTGATGATCTCTTCCAATAGTAGAGGGAGATTATTCATTATGGGGATACGTCTTCTAATTGGTTGTAATATCTCAAGGGCATATTGAGCATGAATGGTGGATCGGTAGTTCTGTCGTCTCTATGGGAGGTAGTGATGTAGGATAGCCATTAGTCTTAGTGGGTTGTCCATCCTGGTTCCAAAGAGAAGTATTATTATGTGCATTGGAAATTCTGGTGGCCAGATATGTGGTGAGGAATAACTGACATTGTGTTGAGATGCTACATATGTCATCATGCGAAAGCGGAGAACCGAAGGCCCTCTAATTTTCTACTCCCATTACCCATTCCTACAAGGAATTGGGAAGAGGTCTCTATGGAATTCATTATTGGAATGCCTCACACATGCCTAGGTAAGAATTCTATATGGGTAGAGATTGATCATCTGAGAAAATATTCCCATTTCATTTGGATCAAACATAAAACTAATGTGGATGATTAGGGCCACTTGTATCGTCAGGAGGTGGTAAGGCTTACAGGTGTTCCACCAACAGTTGTCTCAAATAGAGACCCCCATTTCACTTCTTGTTTTTGGGAAGGCCTTCAGAAGGCCTTGGGGTCTCAGAGTAAGATGGGCATAGCATGCCATCCTCGAATGGATGGTCAGACAGAGTAAGAAAATCAGATACTAAAAGACATGCTATGTGCATGTGTTTTGAACATTGAAGCATCTTGGGATATCCAATTGGGATTGGTTGAATTTTCTCATAATAACAGTTACCAATCCTCGATTCAAATGGATCCTTTTTAGGTGCTCTATGTTGGGAATTCTCAGTCCCTTTTATGTTGGGATGAGATAACTGAAACTTTGTTGTTCGGGTCGAGCCTTGTTCAAGATATGTTTAATAAAGTCTTGTAGATTAGGCCGAGTTTATTGATAGCTCAGACTCACCAAAAATCATACACTGATTAGATGCGTCGAGACCTAGAGCTTTCTATGGGTGATCAGGTATCCTTGAACGTGGCCCCTCCTCTGGGTCATTGTCGCTTGGGAAAGTAGGGAAAGCTAACACCAAGATATATCATCCCTTTTGAGATTCTAGAGTGGATTGTAAAGGTGGAATATAGGTTAGATTTTCCTTCTCAGTTTACATCTATCCATTATGTATTCTTTGTCTCTCAACTAAAGAAGTACTAACTAGATCTGTACTAGGTGCTAAATTAAGAGGTGTTGGGTATAGAGACTGATTTGTCTATTTTTGAGCGACCGATGTGAATAGTTGATTTGAAAGGGATTTTTTTGGTGGAAATTATATTCCATTGGGTTGGGTCCTTTGGCATCATGGTAACAATTTCCACGAAACATGGGGGCCGAAGTTGTGGGATGAGAAAGAGTACCCATTATTATTTTCAAATCAAGCTTTGTGTTGACTTTCTATGGTGGAAAGTCATTCATGGTTAGGATAATTTTCACATACATAAATTATTTTAATGTTATTTTTCATGTGATTTATATTCCTGCTTTGTGTATGGGATTTCCCATGTATTTTTTGAGGAAATGGTTGGATATCATGATTTGGTCCAAACCTTGAGCCCATTTCGAGATTTAAAAACAATTTTTTTTTTATTTTATAACTCATTTTTTCAACATTTTTCATCCATTCCACTTTCAAAATAGCCTCCATCAACCTATTCAAACAACTATATCCATTTTTACCCCTTATGAATCCATAATCATGGTAGATTTGGGTGATTTATTTAGGCTTTGGGATAACACAAGATCCCATTTATTGTTTTCATAAATAATTATTTTGTATCTTATTGATTTTTAATGTTTTTTGTTGATTATAAATCTCTACCAAGACCAAAATCCATAGGCACACTCCCATGTTTTTTATCCTTCTTGGGTGCTCAGCTTCATTGAGGATTAGGGATAAACATTTCCAACTTTCTCAAATCGACCAGATTTGAAAAGTTAATTTTTTTCTTTCATAACTCCTTCATTTTTTACTCTTTTTCCACCATTTCAGTTCCCAATTTACCTCCACAACCATACTTGAACCTCCATAACATTTTTGGATTCTTGGAGATTCACCCATTGGTTTATTTGGAGATATTTCTTCAAAATGTCTCAAGTAAGTGGGTTTCCTTCCTTCTTTCTCCCATTTTCTTAGGGTTTCTTCCATTTTTTATTGAATTTCCTAATGTATAGAAAGTAGGTATTAAATAATAGGGTTTTATCATGGTTTATTGGTCAAATATTGTTGTTTTGCGTTTTATTTGTCACCCATGTGGTGGTTCAGTGGTGCGGTTAAACATTCACACCAGGATTTGGTATCTTTGACACTTTTGGTAGGTGATTCCATGTGTAAGAACTAGTATATGAGTTAAACTTACTTTATATATATATATATATATTAGCATACTCCTCCTTTATTTTTATTTATGAGTAAATTATTTTAGGTGTAATTTGTTAATCAATTGATTTTTAAATTCCACTTTTCTGTAAAAATAGGTGTTTTACATCTGTGTTCGATGTTGTACCACATGGGGATATTTTATACTTCATGGTAGGGTCTTATTAAAATTATTTGTTGCAGATAATTATGTTTTGGGGTAATATTGGGGTGAATTTGGTTTTCAAAGTGGTCTTTTAGATGGATTTTAAGTGCAAATTTTGGTTATATTCCTTGAAAATGTTTTATTGAAATTCTAAATGGTATATTATATTATATTACTACTGAAAAGAATATGAAAATACTCTTTTGAGTGTTTATGACCAGAAATGGCGTTTTTATATAAAAATTAAATTTGGTAACATGTTGAAATTTATTAATAACAATGGGGAAACTAGAGTATCTAGGTTGGAGGACGTGTACTAGTATGCTACTGATCCAGAGTGGTTTTGTCCTTATTTGACTTAGGAAGTTAAACATTAACAACACTAAAAAAATATAAAATAATTTTGATTGGGGATGACTAGGTTATGGGTTTGTTCTCTACTAGTGGATGATGCAAAAAAAATTAATATTTTTATGATTAATTTACACCTAGATATGAGGTATATGGGTCCTGAAACAAACTAGTGCCTAGGGATGTTCCCATGATTAGTGCTCACTGACTATTTCATATTGACCATTGCCTTGTTGGGTGTTTTAATGTAAAATTTAGTATCATACATGTTTTTTAAATGTGTTCATCCTTTCAAATTATCCATTGAAAATGGTTTACTTTTATAAGATTCATTCTTTAGAAGTTATTGACACCATTTAATGTTTATTAAAAGGTACATGATTTTTATCTTATATAGATTACTATTTTGAATCATTGGTTTGTGTAGTATTGGGATTAGGATCACATCATACTTAAAAATTTGGGTTTAAGTACTTTTGATCATGTTTGAAATAGGCAAAGACAAGGCCTTAGGTGATAGTGGTTCGGTTTGATAGTTTTCTTCGATGGTGCGGTGTTGTGGAGACGACTCATGGGTAATAACCCCTTATTGTATGGTGTTACATGGGATATTTTCTTGCTACTTTTATATATATTTGGATCTCTTGTGTCATGTTTAAGACCATGGTTTGATTTCTGAATTTTATTTAAGGCTTGTTTGGATGGTAATATTGAGATTTGATTTATTGATTGTTTTTTGTTGTTTTGTGTATCCATACATGGGTAAATAGTTCACAAACTAATATTTTGGATACCTGGGAACTTGTGAGAGCCCATGGGGATAAGGAAATACCTTCAATACTTTCCATGGATTGAGTTGGGTGCTGGTTTTAATGGACACTAGATTCGTTTCATGACACTTTGGTATTGAAGGAATGTCTCTTGAAATTCTTGTTCTTGAGAGGGAGAGAGATGAAGTATTCGAGAGAGAATTCATTGTGCACATAAATTATGTATTTTCAATTTTTGAATTCAATAAACAATATTTATAATAATATATTTATAGATGTTGTGTTTAGGATAAAATATTATTTAATTTCATGCCAACCATTAAATATCATTTAAAACCTTTAATTAAACGCATGACACATAATAATAATAATAATATTATTTTTTGGCCTTTAAAAATCTTGTAATAAAAAATATTATGTTTTGGTAATGTTAATTAATATTTTTCACCAGACTCGGTCATGGTCTGTTCAAAATACTCTAGCATTTATTGAACAACCAAATAAATATTTTATTCACAATCTAGAATATAAATATATTTTAAAATATTAAATAAATAAAATTTAAATTATATTAACAATATAGGGAATAAATAAATTACATACATTTATAAAATCACATATATTATTTATTTATCAACAAATAATTATTTATTTCATTTTGGATATTAGAGATCAATAAACCATGAATAAAATTATTCTTTAGTCTTAAGAATAATATTTATTCCAATAATTAAATTCAAATGTAATTTATACAAGATCAATAAAAACCCTTAGTTTGTGTCACTCTATGATTCTATATCATTTTCATTAAGTGTTATTACATATATCCAAATATTACTACCTAGAAACATGTCGAGACACCTAATAGAAATAACTTATTGTCGAAATGAAGAGAACCATATACAAACAGTAACTATGTAATATAATACATTTTTCTCATCTATGTCAAAAACCTATATTCCTAATATATGATTCATTTAATATCTAAAAAAATATGTCATTACACCATTTTTGTTTCATTTAGGGTGATAATCCCATTATATTCTAAGGGGTGAGATATCAGCGTCTATAAATAAGGAAGGGAAAAACCATTCCTCAAATTATCCATTAATGACATGTTACTCATGAAACACAAAATGTATCCAACTTATCCATGAATTGTTATATTCATGGTTTATTAAATACACCTAATTATGCATGTTTTAACATGAATTAATAATAATATTAATGTTTATGGACCGTCACACACTCTATTAGATTGGAATATTTGACGACACCAAAATATGTGGAATTCCTAATGGATGGCCTATTCTTATAATATCCCATCATGGAGATTACCAATTTAGTCCTTTATGAGAAGAATCTTAATATTGTTATGAGTACTCACACCTGATAGTCTATGTACCACGTGTCCCACCATATTAAGTTATCCATCCACAAAACACTATTTAAGAATATAATCATTTTACATCAAGGATCTCATCATAGTGGGGAACTAATATGAACATATCAATGCAATGTATACTATAGAGATTTATTACTTTAGAGTAATGAAGAACAAAAAACAATATATAGTAAGTATATTTATTAACATTAAATACATAAAATATACATGCAATCAATGTACAAATAGTTTGTCCTTCGACAAAAACTCTAAAAAACTCCCACTTGGACTAGATCCAACTGCCTATAACATTCAGTCCGCATAACCTCACATGATAGTAATGTTTCTTTTGAATCAAAATATTAGACAAGGTTTCTTCCATTTTGTCTTAAATGGAAATAATACGCACTAAAACATCATCTCTTTAATAAGAATCACTCAAGAGATAATGCTTTTGAAGAATTTTCTTTATCAACTGATGTGAACATAGATATTTTGTAAGGGCCACTGTTGCAGTATTATAAAAAAATATTATGATAGGATCTTTTATACTTGGTACCATTTCAATCTCATGGATGAAGTTTGTCATTCATACTACTTATTTAGTTACCTTAGAAGCCACAATATACTCAAAAATTGATGTAGAAGTTGCGACCATAACCTTATACGAGCTCTTACAACTCAATAAACCTGCATTAAAAGTAAATATTTATCCCTTTTGTGAGTTCTTGTCATCATTATTAGTTTGGAAACTAGAATATACATATCCTCAGATGAATAGTTCTTTATCTCCTCTATAGAAAAATAACACATCCTTATTATTCTATAGATACTTAAGGATAGTCTTAAATGCCATCGAATGAAGGTCGCCTATATAATCTTGATATATTCATACCAGAATTAATATGTATTTTAAATCTAGTGTAATACATATAATAACATAGATAACTGAACCAGTCAAGGATAAATATTGAAAACCTTCCACTCTATTTCCTTCGTCATGTGTTTGAGGACACATTTTCCTAGAAATATGAATTCCATGTAATGATGGAAACAATCCCCTCTAGTATCTTGTAAATGTATGTACATTGTCTTAGGTCGAAAAACCTCTTGTATCTATTAAGATAGATCTTGATCCCAAAAATATATGCTTCCTTTCCCAAGACCATTATAGAGAATCATTTATTGGACCATGCCTTCATAGATTGTAATAATGGTATTTTGTTTCGTATGAGTAATATGTCATCAACAAATACTATTACAAAAATGATTTCACTCCCACTAAATTATATTATTGATTAAAAAAATTAATGTTCCATGCTCTGGATGCTTCCTTTAATCCATATATGGACCTTTGTAACTTGTATACCATTTTGGAATCCTTTGGAGTCCCAAAAACTTTGGGTTATGTCATATAGACATATTCCTAAAGGTTACCATTAATGAAGAATGTTTGGACATGAAATTTCAAAATTTTGTAATCATGGATAGATACTATGTAAAGTAGAATTTTTCTATATTTTATCAATGCAACTATTGAAAATGTTTTATCATAGTTAGTGACTTGGCACCGTTTAAACCCTTTTTAAATCGATCACAATTTATAGGTACCATGTTATCCTTACATGTCCAGTTTTATCTTGAATACAAATTTAAAACAAGTATTATTTACATCTAATTGAGCGTTTACTAAAATCTAGACCTGGTTTTGGTATATGGAATCCATTTATGAATTTAGGACATCTTGACACATGACAAGATCAATGCCACTTACAACTTATTTTTATATTATAAGATCATTATTATTAACTAATAACGAGTCAATATCTATAATGACTATAAAAATATACCATTATGGTTATATAACATCACTATTTCACTTACATAGTAATTGTGTCTATGGAACAATTTATTATTCCACAAGATTTATTAAAAAAAGTTTCTATGATAACTCTTTGTATTCAGAACATGGACTTCATCTAAGTATATATTGATCAAAATATATCTTTTATAGATAAGACCCTACTCAATAAAATGGGACATCTATAAAATAAAACCTTTTTTATGAAGGAATGTATAGGTAGATTCCCATTTCTTCATTGGGATATCCTATGAAGATACCATTTGGGAATCCGGGTGCAATATTGTTACATGAACATGCCTTAATAAATTCTTCATAACCTCACACAAGTAATTAAAGAAATAATTTTTTATTTCCATTTTATAATTGGTATGGTATATATTATGATAATTTAGTTTTCACTCAGTTTAGCGTGTATACGACTATTGGTAATGTGTATCCCCAAAAGGTTAATAGAAGACTGGCATGACTCATCATTGATCTCACCATTTCCAATAGGGCATGGAACCTACTCTCATTGATATCATTCCAATGAGGCATATAATGATGAGATAGTGGAGATAATATCCCAAATTCCCTTAAATAATAAATGATGACTTAAGTAAGTTATTCTCCACCACAGTCTATATAGAGTTTTATAATCTTATTGTCAACCTGATTCTAAATATAATTATTTTATTCCTTGAATTTATGAAAATAATATAGATTATGCCTCCTAAAATATAGAAATACATTTCTACAAAAATAATTACTAAATCTAATGAAGTATGAGTGCCCAACCGTTTCTTGAATAAGAAATGGTTCACATGCATTGGTATGAACTAATTCAAGAAGCTCTTTATCCATTTCACCATTCCCAATAAATGGGGATTTGGTTGTTTTTTCCTAAAATCATGAATGACCTAGGTAAAATGGTTTGATATCAAAATAATATAAACATCAATTTTGATGTAATTTAGTCAAGTGATTTTCATTTAGATGACCTAGATAGTGATAATAATTTTGGGTGTGGTATGAGTGATATGAAGTAACTTTATTATCTATTTCCATTACTTGTTTTGTGTAATCCAACAAATAAAGGCTATTATTTAAATGTTACTTACAATAACAGATTCTATCCCTATAAAATAAGAAATAGTTTTTCCAAAATTTGAAAATAATTCCATTAGTATATAGTCTGGATATAGAAATAATTTTTTTGGTAACTGAAGGTACATAATAACAAACCTTTTAAACAAAGATCATTCTAGTCAGTAATGTGTGTTAGTAGTACCTAATACCTATAGTAGAAAGTTTAATTCAATTATCTATTCATAGATCTATCCTCCCCTAAGTCAATCATTCTGAATCTTCTTGGTTTCTGTATTTGAATACATATGTGAGCACCCAAATATATATCTAACACATAACTGATAGAACTAGATAAATTTCACTCGATAGCATATACACCTGAAACTTCCCCTTGATTCTTGGGATGAGAGTATATTTTCATCAAATGGACCTTCTTACCACATGTGAAACAAATATTATCTTGTACCCTTTATTTTCTCCTGATCTTCTTATTATTGGAAGGGAGTGAAGAATCTTTTGGATTAATGGTATTAAGTTTCTCCTCCTATTTGTTCACCATTAGTTTGGAAGTCTTTTTCTGATTCATATACTTATCAACTTGGTAATGGGTAGAAATAATATCTATTATAGAATTAACAATTTTATTCACATTAAAATTTATAACAATGCTGGAGAAGCTCTGAGGGAGTGATTCAAGAATGAGATAGGTGCCCATTTCTTCAGGGATTTTAAATACTAGAATCTCTAGGCGCTAAATGTTGCCAATTATATTGACTAAATGAGGCCAAGCAAGGGAAACCTCTCCATTATTTCTCTAAAATAGATCCTTGGATATCTCAAAATGTTACTATCCAACTCTTTCATGGTAAATACCGTGGAGGTTATCAAGCATGCTATATGTATCCTTGTTTTCATGAGACTTCATGAGGTCACTAGACATATAAGAAAGAATTAAACAATTAACATTGCACATGTAGCTAAATAACTTTTCCTAGACAAGGAACTCCTCATAACTTGCCTCATTAGCATGCTGAATAGGAATTGTGAATTCCAGCATGTACGATTTATGTTCATGGAATAGGACAACCCAAGGTTCTATAAACAACTCTTAGAATTTACAGTTAGTTAATAGGTTTTCATTCTCCATTATTGATCATAGGGTTAGTGGGGATAATGAAATTTTAATTTTAATATGAATATAAATGGATCATATTATTAGTAGTTTTATTGATTAATTTTTTGGTGAAATATAATAAAATAAATGTTTGTATTCAATCTCCCAAAAATTTATCAAGTCCCAATAATCCTCATCATTAAACTCAGAATTTCTAGTTTTCATAACATTATAGTGTTGAAGATCACCTCAACTTTTCTTAACGATCTATATTGTTTCAATGAAAACCCTAAGAATGTAATTATAAAGGTGGTATTTCTAACTGCAGGCTTGCAGCTGCTTGATCCATTAATTATGCATAAATTTTATATTTTTTTTATAATTTAAATGTATTGATAATATTTAGTTGATTTTACTTAATTAATTAACCATGTTGGATAAAACATTTATGCAATATACATTTATTTAATTTTTATCATTTTATATTAATTCATTCATTTATGTGATTGTGGTATTTCATATATTGAATAAATTAATAATATAACGAAATAAATAAATAATGTAAATGACCCAATCATGTGATTATGAAACAGTTGATTTAAAGAGCGGCCATTAAATCAACCAATGACCTAGGGGAATAACTCAATTTGCAAGTTATGATTTAATTTATAGCATTCCAACTATATATTTGTGGATCACTGAGTTGGAATCATCAAGGTTCTATCTTCAACCCCCTCTATGCACCTTGGGATGATACATTAATTATTAGTATTTATTACTCATATATATGTGAGGGGAGACGAAGGATTTTTTAAAGGAGAATATATATGTATCCTTGGACATGAAGGTCCTATATAATAATTGAGGGAAGGATGGCCCAGATTAAATTATTTCATTTAATATTAAACAATTGAAAATTCATGAAATATATTTAATTAAAAAATTCCAACACTTACAATGGTCTTGGTCAAGCTCATGATCGATCATACATGAAAAAAATATGACAATATAACCGATTAGCATGCATTTACTTGTGTTTTCATTATTATTAAGATAAAATCACTTGCATTAATTAATTAATTAATTAATTAATTTCATTTCCTTTTAATGATCTTTTGATCTTAATCATGGATACCAATCATTAACTTCATTCATGTCAAATAAATGTAAGAATCAATAATGACATATTAATTACATTATATTAATTGCGAATTTAATTTTCTTTAATACCATTATTAAATATTTGAACACTCATTGGTGATACAATCAATAAAAAATAGGTTTTAATGCTATAATTTATATTTTATTAAAATCATTAATTATTTCTTTTAGTGGTAGACTACAAGAACTGTATAGTCCAACTACACATTGTGTACATGTATCTGAGTCACATGTCGAAGGATTTAACATGTCAACTCAGCTAGACTATTGGACATGTACATTCCATTTACATTCCATTTATCCAATTTCTGTGTGTTAGGTTAGCCAGGTCAACACATAGTGTGCAATAAATGTATTGTGCATAATTAACTATTTAGGAAATCTAGGTACAATATGCATCAGTACATGAAAAGTAATCCAGTTACATGCTGTGTAACCCAGTTTTACCAGCCAATGATTTTGAACTTCCCAATGGGATCCCCTATCATTATTCATCTATTTTTAATCCTATAATAAAATAAAACACTAAGTGAATATGATTAATATTTCAAATCATGTTAGTTTAAGTAAAATTAATTAAAGTATAATAAAAACTGAAAATTCTACTGAAATTGTATGTGGATCAAAAATCAAATAATAATTATAAATTTAAATGTGACCATTCTGATATTACATGATGGTTCTAGGAGAAATGAAATCATGGGGTGGTGGGTGATATATTATTATTTTCGTTAATATTTCTATAATACCATGAGTGAGGATATTGTTCACCACCCAATCTAATGGGGATTGACCCGCAACTACCAAAATTCTACCTCTATAAACCAGGGGTGGTGATAATATTTAAAAGGAACAACCTAATTTGGGTGCCTTGTCCTAATGTACTATAAACATACACACCCGACCATCTCAATGTAGATGTTCCAAGGAATTAAAGAAAATATTCAATATCTAGAGTAATAATCGTACATGTAAAACATCTGGGGTGTGCAAGAGTATGAAAGTGTAAATTGAAAAGTAAAACAGAAAAATACACTCCCAACCAGAAAGATTCTCCAACCAAATAAAACTACTTATATAAAGATGTTGATAGATCCCATATCATTATATCCATGCTCCAACCACCATATGTAGTCTAATCTACAAGGTATCCCTATGCTCTTTTATATTCACCGTCGACTTGTTTGTTGTCTTCATAAGACACAACACATGTGAGAAAAGACCATGTAGGGGTGATTATATACATACCTAGTAGGGAACCCAAAAAGGTAATTGGGGGTCAGTAAGATATATGATAGAAATGGATGGAATGATAGCTCAACAATAAGAAAGAGAGTAATTTAAATGTAACAACATTGATATATATATATATATATTCTAAAAACCAAAGAAACCTAAATTATAGATAATTATACCTCCATCTCATAGACCATCCCATGAAAAGACTTCCATCTATTCCAGATGTCCATAAACAATTCCCAATATCTCATGCATCTCCCTAGTAGAATACATACAATTCAAGAAACACATTTCCACTATGACTCCCAATCGTGGGGAAACCATATCATGGAATAGAGACTATTCCCAAGTATAATAGGAGGGACGAACATAATAGATATCCATATGACCCTTGCCATGTATCGGTAGGAAGGTGCTTCTCAAGTAAATGATAGTGGACCCATGCCCATCCCAGATGTAGGGTGTCACTCTAATAATCGGTAGATGACCCATGCCCAGTCCCTATTGGAGGGTTCCACTCTAGTAGTCATGGAACCATACCCCAATATATAATGAGAGTTCCACTTAGATAGTAGATAAAGTACCCATGCCCAACCCAATAGGATGGAATTATATCAAGGTTTGGGACCCATGACCCCACCCCGTAGGAGGGTTCCACTCATTGGAAAGGTATAGGAACCGTTACCTATCCCATTACAATTTTCCACTCTATGAAATTATAGAGGACCCATGCTCATCCCACCTGGAGGGTGCCACTCTAAAATTAATGGTGATCGTACTTGATCACTGAGATCATCAAGCATCCCCAAAATAAGTGTCATGCCTAGAACATATCAAATCATATATCCAAATTCACTACATAGGCCACCATTACATTCTATGTGAAAACAACTGAGGATATGCTACTCCTGGTCTAAAATATGAGTCCAAAAAAAGGATATCTGAGGGGTTTAGTTTCCTCAAAAGGGAATATAGGGTACATGGTGTGTAAAGGGTCCCACGTGACATGTAGTTCTACTCTATGAACTATCTATTTATGTACATGTACATGGATCTCTACCGATATAGACAAACATGTTATGTTGGTGGAACACAGGCTTGCCTCAGCCACCTGGGCTCCTTCCCATGCTCCTTGTCCATGTTAGTGTATCTTGCCCCGGTACATTTACTTTAGAACAAATTGTGTGCCTAGCCTTTCCCATGTATAGGTTCTCCAAGAGTATGTGATGGAACACAAACACATGTGTTACATAGTTTATAGAGGTCTTGCATGTTCTGTGAAACTTATAATCTGGAAAAACCCAAGCCGCTACAGCCAATTCCCTATACGTTGTGTGTTCTTCGGACTACATGACAAATAGTTTGGATTTTTATAGAAATTTTGATATATTCCCACACATCCAGATCTGAGTTTTATTCTTTTAATCTCACCTCTATGAATCCTAAAATTAAAGGATCTTTCCTTTGTTAATTATTTACAGTCGTCCGGTGGTTGAAAATTGAATTATGTCTGGTTCATCACATCATATATTCCCCATGAACATAACCCATGCATAAATTTATTATTTTAGATATGAATACATGAAATAATCACTTGATTCCCATATTAAATCGTTTTCATCCTTGATTTTACAAATCATTCATCATATGTCAATATATGATGATTCCTATAGTCTGATCACCCTCGATCCCACTGAAAAACATTGACCCATGGCCTCATAGCCCAATGGAAAATAACATAATGAAATGGTAGAAAACCCACCAAAATAAAGAACTAATAATCATTGGTCAAGTATTATTTTCTAACTATCACAAATAAAGATATAAAAGGTGAGAAAAACTAAATAATCAATTAAATATGTATATAGGACCATATAATGGCTCAATTCAAATGAAGATCAAAGAAGTGATATGATCATGTTCAATAAAATTAATAAATTGGGGAATAGCCCATAAATTAGAGAGTCCTACTTGGTTATGGATCATTTTTCATTGATGAAATTCTTTAACAGTGAATGAGAGGGGTCATTGTGTTTTATATGAATTGGTCTTCCAGGATCGAGTGGTTCATCGTCATTTATATCTTATTTGTTAATGAGAGGGGGAATAAATCATTATGTAATGATACTAGGGTTTTTAAGCTTACCCTTGAGATCCTACAATTGTGATGTATTAATAGATAAAATATGAATTAGTTAATTTAAAATAAATAATTAAATTTAATTGATTATTTAACTAAAGGCACCCACCCTAGATGATTTTTATCTGAACACCTCGTGCTGATCTTTTTTGAGGTTTCATCTAGGGTATACATCACATTAAAAACTCAAACAGGGTCTCAAATTTTTTATATGATATTACTTTTTGAGTCTTCCTATTTCCTTTATTAAATTCACATCTTTAATATAAAATAAATTTTATATTTATATGAAATTATTTTTAGGTACATTGAGCCCTAAAATTACATGCTATCTCAACGTTTGACTCTGAAAATATATGTTGAAATATTAAAAATTATTATATGAAAAAAGGGTATCTACATCATTTCATCCTTAAAAAAAATTTCCCCCAAAAGAAAAAACTATGAAACATGCATGGGACACTGAGCCCGCATCTGGGTCTCCCACTCTCAGGGGCTCTCCTGCTTGATATCATGCTACTATAGAAGAAGAACCAATGAAATTCTCTATAAATGTAGGGTCCTCTTATGATGATCCTTGATTTTAATTTAGTTATCAACAAAATTTTCTTCATCCTTGATGTCTAGATCAACCTATTCAATAACGTTCCTGGGTTCATTCATGTATCTGCTCAGTTGTGACCCATGGAATACATCATGCACCCACTCCAACAATGGGGTTAGGGAGAATAGGTAGGAAACCTTAATAACCTTCTACAATATATCTAATAAAGAGATGAAACATGAGGATAACATGCCTCCTCTACCAAATCTCCACAATCCTCATCTTTGGTAGACTCTCATAAAATCATAGTTTTCTTGTTAGAACTCCAAGTGCATACTACATCAAACTGAATAAGATTTATTCAAACTCTGGGTTATCCTTATCTTCACATGAATGAACTAGACCTTCTCCATCATAGCCTTCACCATATCTGGACCCACAGAAGATGCCTCACTAGACACTATCTGGTAGAAGGGTGACCTACAAGGTGTTTAATAGAGGTTCATAAAAGTTTCAATGATGATAGTAGAATGGTATATATTATTTTACAAAAGATCTACCAAGGAAATCATGTCGTCCCAGATCTATTAAAAGTCTAACATGAAATCCCTCAGCATGACCTTTAACACCTAGATAGTGAACACAGTCTTCCCATCTGTATGGTGGTAAAAGGATATAATAATTATCATAGGGGTCCCAAATTCTTCCTATAGGTCTCTCAAAATCATGACATAAACCATGAATCACGGTCAATGGCTTCAGTCGAGGTAATCCCATGAAGGTCACAAATATTATGTACATTTATATTCCCAAAACACTCCCCTGAAATCTACTCCATGAGAGAAAGGATGTGTGTTGACTTCATGAGTCGGTCGACTATCACCTTGATGAAATCATGTAACTTCTCTATCCATGTAATAAATATCAATATGTCTATGTATATCTCATCCCATTTAATCCTGAGGATCTAAAGGGGTTGTTAACAACCTGTTGGAACCTGGTGCTCAGTCTTCACCTGTTGACATGTGCGGCACCAATAGAAAAACTCTACCATACTCCATCTCATGATAAACCACAAAACATCCATTGAATGTTTCATTACATTTCCCACTCACTAGGATGTATTTATAAAGGGGAAGTTTAAAACTCCCTCAATCCCTCCTCTAGCTTCATGACTGAGACCAACATCCATCCCTCAAAAAGGATGATGTGATTCACACCTATAGAAACTCCAGTAGGTTAATTTCGTGATGATATGTAGTCACAGAAGACATTTTAGTCAATGTATCCCAATTAAAACTCTCTCAAATACTAAAAAGGAAGAGGAATCAATACCATCAATTAATGAAAAATGATATCCTCCTACTCAAACATGGTTAGGTACATGAAATAAAATGGTCTAAAAGACTCCTGCACCAAACAAGCATGGGAATTCCTAATATGGGAATGTGCTACTATATTTCCCTTCCCAATATTATAGACTATCTCAAAGTCATAGTCCTATAGAAACTCCAACCATCACCTCTATATGAGGTTCATGTTTCTTTCTATGGAGACATACTAAGTACTTCGATGGGTTGACTAAATAAGAAAGTGTTCTCCCATAGAACAGTTTATCCACATCCTTGGGGTTAAGCCTACAACTACTATATCTAAGATGTGATTCATGTAGTTCTTTTTGTGTGGTCTCAAATGTCTCGACCCGTATGCAATAACTTCCTACCTCTACATCAGCACGCATATGAACCTTTCTCCAGATGCATTGTAATACACTAAGTACTACACACCCTCCTCTAGGGGTCTCAATACACGAGCAGTCATCAACCTCAGTCTCAACTCCATGAAGTCCCTATGAAATTACTCAGTCTAGGTAAATGGATACCATTTTTATGTTAAGGAAGTCAAATGGGATGCAATCCTCGATAAGCCTACCACAAAACTATGGTAGCATCCTACCAAATCCATGCAAAATCCTCACCTAAAACACACTCTTGGGTACATCCCAATCAAGAACAACATTGATCTTCACTAGAATCATGGATTAACCATGTTCATTAATGAAATTCCCCAAGAAGTGAACCTCAGGAATCAAAAACTATAAATTCAAGGGATTTCCATAAAGCTAGTGCTCTTGAATAAAATCGAGGACCATCCTCAAGTTCTCTCCATGATCCTACCCTAACATAGAGTAAATGAGTATGTTTTCAATGAATACAAAAAAATGGTTCAAGTATGGCTAGAAAATCTGGTTCATAAAATCCATAATCATGATAGGGAATTTATCAGACCAAAGGGAGTCCCCAAGAACTTATAGCATCTGTAGAAACATTAGAATGATAGATTTGGATTATCATCTTTGAGAATTCTCAACTGGTGGTATCTCAATTTGAGATAGAACTTTGAGAACCATCTCACTCAAAAAAAACTGACCAAAGATGTCATAAATCTTTTACAATGGGTACTTGTTCTTTATAGTGTCCTGGTTTAAGTGATGATAATCCACAAAGATCTGAAATCTCCCATATTATTTTTTCATGAACAACACTAGAGATACCATGGGAGACACACTGGGCCTGATAAAACATTTATCTCGAAGTTCATCCAACTAAAAAAAATTTATAGAGCTCAATAAGGAACATAAGATGTGTCTTAGAACATATAATAGTTGTCCTCAGATGCATGTTGATGAAAAAATCCATCTATAACCTTAGAGGTAGTCCTGAAACATCATCGGGGAATAAATCCATAAAATCATCCACGAATGATGGAATATATATACCTTAAGAACCTAATTCACTAAGGGATATTTTTACCAACTGATTGGTGATTGTTTTAGCCTCCAACTTAAAAAACCAATATGTCCCTCCATGATATCTCTATTTCAGAAAAATTAGAATATCCTATTTTTAGTGTGAAGGTATCTGATTCATCTATGATGATTATTAATATGAGGGTGGACCAATGAAAACCAATTCATACAGAATATGACATCATAGGGTTCCACTATGATGATGAAAAGCTCCCACAAGAACCTATCTCCCCTAATCTATATCTTACAGTATCTGTATATAAATGATAATGAAGAATCATTCCTTGTAAGAACCTAAAAACAATGTTTTTGGGTTAATGCCTCAACTAAGTGCTCTAAATCTCACACTAGGAGTAATGATATGAATGAATGACTGATACATTTGTCTACTAATACTGATGTAAGAGTTGATTAATGAAATACCATACCACTAATCATCTCTCATGCCATTGGGTTGTATACATATATACGATATAGTTGTATATGACCCCGATCACCAAATCCCTAATCCTGACATGGGAATTCTAGTTGTGGGGGTGAAATGATCTATTCACATAATCCCCCACCCAAATATCCTTCTCATAGATCTCCAGCTTCTCTTATTCCAACTCTGCTTCCAGGGGGGCCACCTCTACCCTCCCAAGAGAGATCCTTAGTCATGGTGTTGCTCTGCCATGACAATCTATATGATATCTACATATGAACCTCATTACATATATTAAATAATTCATGAACTATGTGACCACACCGATTAAAATCATAGAACCCACCATATATGGGATTCTGTATTCCTCTATTCTTTAAATGACCATGTGCTCGATCCTGAACAAGTGAAGATATCCTACATTGAGATACTTTGGAATAGTGTATACTAGATATTGTAGATGACTAGTCCCTAAAACATCAAGTGATAGATCTAGTTACTTATTGTCACTCTAATAGGAATATCTCCGTTACTATATCCTACTCCAACACCCCATCATAGGTGGGAATGCACTATGGTAAAACACTAGCACAAATATCATTGCATTTTCCCTTCTCAAACTTTTATTCTCGCAAGTAGACATCCCAAATCATGTTAAGGGAGTACAGGGTAAGGTTTGTGAACATCATAACATAATTATCTACTATCATATCACACTACTGCATCTCTAGAGGATTTTGAATCTGAAATGAGAACAAATAAGAGGGGTAGTACTTTTCCCATAACAAATTTTGTAATTCTGGCCATGAGAGATTCGAATCATCATGCTTCTTCGTAATAAGACTCCATTAGTTCCCAAATTCTCCTTGTAAAGGATATATTACAAAAAAATACACGATCCTCAAGTTTCTAGACAAACGTGAAAACATGGACCACCAACTTTAGAAAATCCTTTCATTCCAAGGGATTCATCTCACTCCAGATCCTGTGTGGCCTCTTGTGATAGAACTCCCAGAGTGTGTTAATATTGCATGAATCCTAAGCTTACTATATATTTATGATATGCTACTGGATAGGTGTAGGTTCTATTACATTTTCACTTATAAGAATGATTTCATAGGATAGACCCTGAACTGAGGCTACATAGCTCATCAGATCATAGTTATGATTCGAAACTAGTAACACAGCTGGATTTCATCACATAGGCATCATAAAAAAGTAATCAAGACTTACTATGGTCAGATGAGTATTTATATATATACAATGGGAGATGAATCAATAAAGACAGTAAAAAAATCTATCATATATGATGAATTTACCATTGATTCCTACTGTCAATGTATGTATATGTCAAGTGAGTAAACAATTATTCAAGGTTATAGTGAATAGATAAGTCATCCAGCACACCAAAACTAGATTCCCTAGCCTAAAAGACAAACTCAATGCACATTGACACTATTTACCTAATGCTAACCAAATCATCAAAAGTTAACTACACCAAACATCATACCAAGGAATGAACTTCTATGACACCAATCTGTCATGACCCAATATAACTGGGTTTGTGCTGAAATTACTCCAAGCCTTCGTCCATAGGCCTAGGGGTGGAGAAATGTGTCAAAATGAATAGTGTGAATGGGTGTCCTTTCTAAAATGTTCCAATACACACACACACCCAACCATCACAATGTATAAGTGAAGAGTAATAAAAGAAAAGATACAATAAATAGAGTAACAACCATACATGAAGAAAATAGGGTGTAAAAAAGTAAAAAAATGTAAATTGAAAAGTGAAAGGGAAAAAATAAACCCGACCAGAAAGATGTCCCATCCTAAAAATACTAGTAATGTAATGATTTAGAGAGAGCCCATCTCTTGATATCCAAGATCTGACCACATTTCATGGTCTAACGCACAAAATATCATATGCTCCACTATATTCACCACCAACATGTCTGTCAACTTCATCACACCCGACACGTGTAGCCAAATCTCCTATAGGTGTGAGTATATACATACCTCGTAGGATTCCCTGAAAGTTAAATGGGGATCAGTAAGAGTCCAGATAGGAATAGATAAACATAATTTAAAGATTGTAATCATAATATAATAACATGAATATATATATATATATATATATATTCTCAAACCAAAGAAACAAAAATGTGGGATAAGGGGATCTCTATCTCATCGACCATTCTATGAAAAGAGTTCTCTTAGGTCGAAAGGTCCATCAACAATGCCCAACGTCTCATGCATATGCCCAATAGAAAACATCCATGTTATAAAACACATCACCATTGTTCCGCACAGAAGAGGGAAACAATATATTGGTAAATGAGCCCTTCCTTGATACAACCAGATGGTACAACTTAGTATATAGCCATGGGACCCAAGCCCTATCTCGATAAGAGGGTTCCACTAATGTAAACAGCAGAGGACCCATGCCTATCCCAGTTGGAGGGTGCCACCATAATAGTTGGTAGAGAACCATTTTCCAGTCTGGATAGAGGGTGATACTATAGTAGTCGAGAATCCATACCCTAATATAGTAGAGGGGGCGACATAAATAGAAGATAGAAGACCCATGCCCTGCCCATCAGGGAGGTAAAACTTTCAAAATGAAGGAGCTATGCCATAAATTTGTAGAAGGGTTCCACTGAGTGAATAGGTAGAGAACCCATTCCCTAACCTAGTAAGATGATTCCACTCTAATAATAGATAGAGTGCCCATGAAATTCCCAGGGGTAAGGTTCCTCTCTAAAACCCTGGTTATCCAACATAATCACTACCATCATCAAACGTCACCTAAATGAGATTCATGTTAGGAAAATATCACATAATATCTCAAAATACACTATGATTCCCACCATAACATTCTATGTGGAAGAAATATCCAAAATGAACACTATTGTTCCAAAATATTAGTCCAAAAAAGGAGGTATGAGAGGTTAAAATTTCTTCAAAAGGGAAGAAAGGGTACATGATGTGTATGAGGTACCACATGGAGTGCGGTCCCACTCCATCACCCCATCGTGTCAATTTGGGTATACTATTCTCTAACCTTATGTCCATACATGTCGTGTAGGTGGACTATACGATGTGTCTTAGCCACCCATGATTCTTCATATACTCCCTAGTCATGCCCATGTATCCTTGTCATGTCTATATACTTCGGCACACTAAATTTTCCTAGTCTCAACCATATCGTTTTACTCTTATAGTACATGCTGATTCGCCATATAATGTGTCACATAGTGTTTGGGGGTCCCATATGATGTGTGATTCTTATAATCTTGTGAAACACTAGCTATAGTAGCCAAGGCCCAATATGTTTTGTCATCTTTGGACTATACAATGTGTTTTCAGTATTCTCCCAAAAAGATATATCTATGACCACATGTCTAGATCTATGTATAATGATTCAGATATTACTTCTTACCATTCTGAAATCAGAGTATCTGGCCTCTGTTCACAGTTACTATTCATCTAATGGTGATAAATTGAATTCTATTTTGTTCATCGCTTCCAAAGAAAAAAATGCACATGTATCCACCATGATTTTAGGGGTTTGATAATGTTTTATCCCACCCAAAACATTAATCCATGGCCTTTTAGCCCAATGGAGATGAAAACGAAGAATGGGTGGGTTAAAAACCACATAAACAAGGATTAATAATATTTAGACAATCTTTCTTGGCTAAAAACAGAAACTAGGATATACAAGGTGAGAAAAAGTAAATAAAAAATTAAATTTATAAATAAGGGCATGCCATTACTTAATTAAAACATATATCAAAGAATTTATATGATCATTCTAAATAAATTTAATCAATAGGAGAATAAAAACTAAATTGACGAGATGTACTTATTTTTTTATTTTTCTTCACCATATATTACACTTTCCAATGAATGAGAGGAGTCATTGCATTCAATGCAAGCCGATCTTTCTAGATCTAGAAATTATTCATCATATGAATTTGTTTTTCTAATGAAAGTTTGAAGAAGTTATTTCTTAACAATCCGAGGTTTATTCGGATATCCTTGGGGATCTGTATATAATGATATATTAATATATATAAATTGGATTAGATTAAATAATTTAAATAAAAGAAATAATTATTTATTTTACTAAACGCACCCTCCCATGACTACATTTATTCAAACACTCAAAACCAACCTATTTTAGGTCATGCCAAGGGTAAACTTTTGTTCTAGAATCAATCGTGGTATAATATTTCTGATCTGAGAATCCATTTAAGAGTAATTCCATTTCCTGTAATACATTTCATGTTTGTAATAAAAAATATATTTAACATTTTTATAAATTAATTCTAAGCACATCGGGCCTCAGAATCACATGTCATATTAGTTCATGGATCCTAAAATATATTTCTAAATATTATAAATTCTAACAAAGAAAATCAAGGAATATAAAATCTTGCGCATAAAATTGGATATTTGTTTATTTAATATTGGATGAAATAAATTCTTGAGATTCAAAACATTATTTAATGATGATTGTTGATCATTTTAAAGTACCCTTTCATATTGTCTTCATTTTTGTATAATGATCTGAGGATATAATCCATCTAGTAGTGATCCACATGTGCTACAATTATCTCTAATCAACACCACTAAATCATTGGGTGTCTTCATGGTGAATCGAATGTTTTGCATTGTTCATTTCTTATTTCTCAATATATTGTCTATAATAAATCTCTCTTTCATTTTTTTTTCTTGTGAGGGAGGGAGATGTAGGAGTTGATAGAGTTTTTTTTTGTGTGTAAAAATTCTCTATTCTTTATTTTTTGTCGCAATAAACAATTTAAATAATCATCTATTTTTAGAGATAGAGATTGTTTTAAAAAATTATTTAATTTCTTACCAACCATCAAATAACATTTAAAAGATGTAATAAACCCCATGCCACATAATAATAATAATAAGAATAATAAATAATAATAATAATTGTTTTTATTTTGTGGCACATAAAAACATTCAAAATAACAAATAGTATTTAACAGACTTGTTAATTAATATTTTTCACCGATCAATGTATTGGTTTGTTCCAAATCCTCTCATATTTATTAAACAACATAGTAAATATTTTATTCATAAATAAATAATTTGTTGATAATATAGTGAATAAATATTTATTGAAATATTCAATTAATAAAATAATTATTATATTCACAATTTAGTGAATAAATATTTTATATATATTCGTGTAATCAAATAAATTGTCTATCAATAAACAAATAACTATTTATAACCTTTTGAATATTATCGATCAATAAAACTTGAATTAAATGATTCTTCAGTTTTGAGAATCATATATATAACAATAATTAAATTAAATTAAAATTTAATTGATATTCAAAACACTTAGTATGCGACCCTCTAAGACTATTTATTGTTGGAATTAGGCCACCTTTCCAAAATTCCAAGACTATTATCTAGCAACAGTTCAAGGAACCCAAGAGAAAAATCTTAATATTAAAAGATAATAACAACATACGAATGTTCACTGTGTAATATAATCACTTTTTCCCAATATCTCGTCAAGATGGTTTAATAACTTTGTCACCAAACTGTATACTCGATACATAATTCTTTGAATATATAAAATAAGCACGTCATTACACCATGTAAATAGAATTTAGGGTGATGGTTCTATTTCATTCAAAGGGTAGATATATTAGATTCCATATAGATGGAAGGGATAAAAACTTCCTTGACTTATACATAGATGAAATGTTACTTATTCCACAACCAACATATCCAAGTTACCCATGAACTGTTATCATCATCATTTATGAAATATATATTTGTACATGAGTTGTAACATGAATTAATAATAATCTTAAAGTATAAATGTCATCAAACATGCTCCCTGATAGAATTATCTGACTAAACCAAAATATGTGGAGTTTCTACTAGTTTTTCTACTCTCAAAATATGTTGTCTTAGAGATTACTAAGTGAGAACATCGTTAGAAGATACCTCATATTCTTATGAGTACTCACACCGAACAATCTATGTACTATAAATCCCATCATAGTATGTTATCCAAACGAAAAACATTATTTAAGAATATTTTCATCGCACATCAAGGTTCCCATTATAGAAATGAACTTATATGACATTATCAATGTGATGTATACTCAATAACATTATTACATCTGAGTCATGAAGAACAATAAACAATATGTAATATGAAATTTTATTAATATTTAATACATCTAATCATAGTAAAAATAGTTTTTCCTAGGACTCCAACTCCAACATATTCACCCCCTTTGACATGTAATGTTATGGATTAATTTATTCTCATGATATTCTAAGTGTCATTTAACATTATTATTTAATGGGGATTATGATTTAATGTTACCAAAGTCAGAATGTTTTTACGTTATGATCTAATTATTTATTGGGATTTCTCATGATTATAATACAAATGAATAAATGATATGATCTATATCTCATGAAAATAATTTATTTTCTTCTACTATAGTTATTTATGAAGAATTAATGATTTTCTTTTCTTTTCCCTTTATATACTATATATTTCTGAATAATTTTTAATGAAAAATCATCTTTATTTCTTTCTTTAGTCAAAAAAACTTTTTATTTTAAAACTATGTTTTATATAATTTTTTTCACAAAATGCTTTCAAAGTTATATAAATTAATTAAAGACATTTTTACCCATTTTTGAGTTTTTATAATTTTTTAAAAATGAATATTCATGTCATCTTCCAAACAAGTTCAATTTTCATTTTTCTAAAAATAAGGAAGGGATCTTTGTTTTGACATGTATGATATGAAAAAAAAAATTAATTATTCCATTGAAATTATTTTATTTTATATTTGTAATATGTTATATATGGTTATTTTCATCCAAAAGGATTTCAACAATATTTTATGGATTTCTAACTTATAAAAAAGTGCTTTTGAATGAAAGGATAATTTCTTCAATAAATGTTCCCATTGATTTTTATTTCAAAATAAATTTCTATCTAAGATTAAATTATTTAATTTAAGTTATTATTAACAAGATATGTGATCCAAGGATACTATTCTTATTAATTCTTTGAATAGTTTATCCTTATGATGAAAATAGGATTATGAAACTTGTTTCTATTCCATAGGGTATAACATGATAATATTCTTATGAAACCTTCTTATTTTTCAATGGTTTATGTTCTACTGAAATGATGAAATTTTTATGAAAACTATTTCTATTCCATGGGTTATGTTATGATGAAATGATTTTGAAACCCATTTAATTTCTTGAGTTCTAATATGATGATTTATGATCTTATGGAACGTATATGTATGATTTTAATTATGTGTTGGGGGGACCTATGTGTCCCTATAATGTATTGGGTAATGATTGATATTATATGAGATAAATTAGAAAATAATGATAATTGATACGAGTTTAGTAATAGAATATGTCCACCATGATAGTCTTGGGAGTGAACATTGACTACTATGGTTGTTTGGGGAGTGAACCTGACCCACTATGATAGACATGGAAATTATCCTTGAACTACAAAGGAAATTATTTTCTATGCTTATCTATATGCCCCAAATATATTCCAATTTTATTATATCATTGTTCATATTCATTGATTCCATTATGATTCATGACTTATGAACTACCATGATTTTTGAAACAACTCAATTTTATAATCTATCATATGAAGGGTTTGGTTTTCAAATGTTATTTTCATGTTCTCATACACTTGTGATCATGATATATTTATATCTACCTTGTTTAAACTTATTGAACATCTTATCCCACCCTTTCTTATGATTCAATTCCCCATTAAATGATGAAAGGTATTATGTATGATATGTCTAAGAAGGGTTATAGTTATGAAGAACAAAGTGGGAGATGATATAACTCACTTATGGAATAATTGTTTATGTGTCGATGTTTCCAAAGGAACTATACCTTTATGATCCTCCCACATTTTTTAGGGGTAATGTAATGAATATTCATTTAATAAGATGTAATATTAATATATGAAAATTTGTTTTCTTTATAGTTGGTATTAGATGATATATTTCTCTATCCTTTGGAAACTAGTATATGAATGTTTTAGGGAGAAATCTAAGGATATGTATGAGGATATCTCTAATGATGAGTAAATGTATATAAAAATTTCCTAGAAGTTTGTTAAAGGATAATGCAAGTGATTTCCAAGTAATTACATCTCTGTATGTGTGCTAGAAGTGAAAGTAAGTCTAAAACATAGGTACCTTGGGTAAATAACCCCCAAAATGGTGAATTGAGATATAATCTATCATCACTTGGTGTAGAACAATGATCCTTGTGGCATGCCTAATTTAACACTTTCAGTAGATATTTTTTTTGGAATTCACAGACACTTTATGAACCATAATGAATGATTTAAATTTACGATGAATATGAATGACCAAGGATAACCATATGGTTCCATATAATTAACATAATGTTATATGATTTTTACTTCATATATGTGATTTTCCATGATTATGTGGTTTCCTACTATGATTTTGGTTTCTTACACGATGTTTTTTGGCTTGCGAAAATGGATGGAAGTCAAAGGAATCATTTTAATGAAATGTGTTGTCGAAAATTCAATAATTTTTTTCTTGAGAATCCAAATGTCTAGGGATTTTGAAAAAAATCCCATTTCTATTCTCACATAAATTTCTCCAACTAGGAGTCATATTGAACTTCCATATGAGAAAAAATGGAAAAACATTCAGTTTGGTCATTCATAATGAAACACCCACCTTCATTCAGTGGTTCCAATGATATTTTACTTTCTGGGAAATGGATTCGTACCATTGAAAATATTCCTTCCATTCTCTAGTGTTCAGAACAAGAAACATCCATTTTTATTATCTATCACTTGGATAGAGAAGTGGATAAATGGTCGAATACCATCAAGAATAAATGGTCACTTAATGACTTTGAAACCATGGAGTTGGTTTAGTTTAAGAGATTAATTCTAAATAAGTAAATCTCTCATATACATTGAATAAAATGTATAAATAATTCTTTGAGATAAATTAGATGGTTTATGAATCTATTAGTTACTTTGAAGATAATTTTACTAGAATTTTTTTGGTATGATTTAGGCATTATCATCCAACATAAAATTAAGGTTTATTGATTGTTTAGTGGCATAAAAACAAGTCTATGAAGGTAGTTAGCAATGAGGGACTTAAATATATTAGAAGAAGTCATTTGATGTAATCTCAAGGAGTAAATAGATATCCATGTTACACAAAAATATAATGTTTTTGAAAATAAAAAGAAGATGGAGTAAAAAGGATACTCTAAAAACCATATATATAAGAATATGTGATTTTCATTATACTCTATGTGTATAAGGAAACATGGAAGAAGTTTTCTTAACGATAATTGTAAATTTTTTAAGTGTGTGGAAGAAGGTTATTGAGAAATTAATTTTTGATCCGATGGGAAGGCATTACCTAATGATATGAACAGAGATAAAGCTACATAAAATGCACCACCCACACCCTATTGTATCAAATGAAAGGAGTATGTGAACTTGGATAATAAGTGCCCAAAAATTAAGGTTAATGATGATGATAAATGTCAAAAAACTCTTAAGAAACCTATAAGGTGAAATATTATGTTATCACTATTTTTGAAGAGATATGAAATAAATTTTTTTGTAAGGTACAATTACTATCCAATGATGTCTCAGACCTAGGTTGAACTCATATTATCACCAAAATAAATTGAAAAAATGGCCTCAATCATTCCTCCTTGTACACTAGAGGCTGATTACTAGTATAGAGGGCATAGGGTGTGTTTGTGGGAGTACCATGCCCTAAAAACTTGAGTGTATCATAGTCAGTAATGATAACAAAAAAATAAATAATGGAAGATAAGAATAATGACTAAATGAATAGAAGTGGAAGATTAAGATAACCATACCACCACTAAATAATAATCAAAAAATAAAATTTGAATCATATACATAATAAATAATATACATGTAATGTCTCTATAAAATAATGATAAAATTGATACAAGATAGAAGGAAATACATTCTATACAAAAGAAGAAAAAATATATATAAAAATATCTATCATTCCGAGTGTTGGCTCAATCATCTACAACCATGATATTTCCTAAAGTATGTAGTCAATATGAGGTGTATCAATTAGGATTATCCCCCTTCTCAACTTCCACATACATATAATCTACCTGGGTACCAATGTAGGTGTTGATAGGGTGTGAGATACATCTTAGAAGGCCACCACTAATGGTTTCTATACCAACCAGTTAGAGAAATATAAATTTATAGCATGGAGTTATATATAAATGTAAGACAATGTGGTAATGTCATTTCCAAGATAACATATTTATCCTTAGTAGGTGTCTAAATATGTAATCATTTAAATATTTATGTCCCAATTTATAATAAAAGAAGTAATATAATCCAATGTATGACAAAGGAATCCTTAGATAGTAATACTAAAAATATAGGATCCAAGGTAAAAATCAAGTAATCCTAGATGATGATGATAATGTAGATGATCTATGGTAGTAACCAAGGAATCATTGAACTTAGTTGTTGTGTAAAATTTGTAATAATCTACAACCTAGATAAGGGTTCTAAGTGCAATCCACGGATAATCACCCAATTCATTCCAATATAAAATGATTCTAACGAACTCTAAGGATCTCATCCATGGTAAAATAAGATAAGCAACGAATGGGCCCAAAATGTGTATCCATGGAACCACATGTCCAAAAAAATTAAGCTAGAAGCAAAGAGTATTTCCAAGGAATCCTAATATCTAAATGATAAATTTGGGATCCTACAACATCATGTCAGACATAAAATGGTAGAAAATGTCTAGGTTTTATGGTGGGTTTCTCCCTTCCTAACCAATATTCATGAATCAAAATGGCATCCTTTGAGTGCTCAAGTAAATCCCTCAAAAATCCAAGGTTTTCTAGAACATAACCCCTCCTATAAATATGAACAAGAAAATATGCTATAGAAACACTATAATGTATTAATTATATATATTATTCAATTTAATAATCATGCCTTTTATACATCAATTGGTTAATTCTGTTTCCATTCATTTGTATGATAAGTTATGATAATGGAATACAATAACATATTACTTTACTTAAATATACCATTTCTAGTTTTACTCCTTTACCTTTTATAATAATGAAAAGGTGGTATAGATACATGAAACCAACTACCATTTTAATTTATAGACATTTAAAAGGTTCCCTCTATTCCCTTTTATAATGAATAATAAGGAATATTAGAAAAAATAAAAAATTGAATTTATATATGTCACAGAAATGTGATATCTATAGTATAATTTCTTATTAATAATTCCAAAACTAATTTTTAACACTTAATTTAGGAGAGTCAACTGAAATAACACCGAAACTCTAGAAATGATAGTCATAATAAAGACATAAGAGTCATAAACAATGAATGTTCTCTGCTTGTGGTGGTATTCATTGAGGTCATAAACTCAAATGATGAAAGAAAAATACAAAACATGGTCTAGGATATGATAATGATGATCATAATCATGACATATGACATAACAAATAAAATCCCAATGAAATGGGCATGTATACAATGAAAAAAGATTATAAAACTGCAAGCCTTAAGAGATGAGTCAAAGAATATCTAAATTATAAATATAACACTCTCTTAATATAGTATCAGTATTTAATTCAGCATGAATTGGATAATACTTGATGAAGGATGAATGCCTTGAAAATAGGGCATATGATCCTATATCAAAAAAGTGTAATTGAGGGAAAAACTATGAATGAATCAATAGGAATAGAGTAATAAATTTTCACTTCAAAAAACATCAATGCGAATAGAATTAAAATTTATAAAAAGGAATGAAATAAAAAACAAAAAGTGAGATTTTTGAGCTCCAATGGGTGATGATGGGTGTTGTTGTCCATTATAATAAGAAAGGAGAGGATAAGATATGTTCAAATTATATTTAAGAGAGAAATGGTAAGTTTACCCAAAATATATGGTTTTCATGGTTTGGAAACATGGTTGCCCAAACCTTGATGAAATTATTCACCTCCCTCTTCTTGAGATACCCCACAAGGTTTCATGTGTACAGTTTGACTAATCGTTCACAAACAATGCAATCTTGTCTGTTACATTGTTTTGAGATACCCGCACTGGTGTGCCACCTCAAACACAACGTTATAGAAATTTTTTTCACCCATACAACCCCTTATGAAATAACCCACATGGTTAAGGGTAACCATGTGGCCTTCCCTGTACTATTTCACCAAATCCTACTGCCAGTATGAGTTTCACAAAAAGATGGGAAGTGTGCTCTAAAAAATCCCTATACACCCTCAAAAGACTCATGAAACCATTATGCATACATATTATGTCCAAAATGATTAATTTTACCAAATATATTAGGATAAATACCTAAAATAAAAATTAGGTTCTTATAGTATTCCACCATTAAAGAATTTTCCCATGAGTTCACCTTCCATGGGAGGCGAGCCACTGTTTGAGAAAAACTATGGTAACTGAGTACATGCATTGTCCTCCCATTCCCAACACTCATCCTGTACATAACCATGCTAGCACAGAACCCATAATAAGGTTAATAAATGGCACATGGGATCCTTTATACTCTACCCAATGATTCGTATAGGACACTCCTCGAATGAAGAATCATTTTCCAACTCCACCTTTATTGGATCAAAAGTATTTGATTTGTAGGCATGATGATGATAATATGTGAAACATGGAAGGTGGCATGCATGGAATGATGATACTATCCCAACTCTATCTAGAATATTAAAGGTCTTAAAAAATATCATTGACAGCTTCCCTTACTTCTATATCTGTATATTACCCTGCCTAGGCTATACTTGCAGGAAAACAAATTCTCCGACCTCAAAATCAAGAGGTCGTCAATGGTGATTGGTATAATATTCTGGTCTAGACTAAGTAGTATACATAAAAATTCTGATCAGATGAACCCACATAAAAGTCTCATGCACAAGACATGGACTTAGTAGTGCTACCTCACTTGCCTCTAAATATTATAGGGGTGAATGAAATGACATACCATACAAGGCCTCAAAAGGCTCAATCTAAATCAGCACCACAAATATATTATAATTGGAAAAATATACAATAGGAATATGATTCTCTTAAAAACCGTCAAATTAAATTATGAATACTCTAAACATGTCCTCTATAACATGTATTATCTATTCAGACTATCCACCAGACTGAGGGTTAAATGATATGCTCCAAATCAAATATGTACCCGTAGTTCTCTAAAACACCTGCTAGAACCTCAACGTGGAACAATAATCCCCCTCAGAAATAATAGTATGAGGGACCCCATGAGGTCTTATGAGTTTATAGACATACATTATTCCTATATTATCTACTTATAATGTCTCCCATATAGAAAGTAAGTGTGATACATTCATCATTCTTTAAATTACTATGCATACCACATCACTACCTCAAGGTGACCTCAGAAAGATGACTACAATAACCATGGAAATATTTTACTATTTAAATTTTAGGACTGGGAATTTCTATAGCAGGCCTAAAGTTTAGTGATTCTCCTCCTTCAACTACTGACAGTTTGACCACCTAATGTTAAAAACTATTATATGACATTAAATCCCAGGCCACTAATAATTATGTCGTATATCTCGATACTTCATGGAGATTCCTAGATAAACTGGCCACTAAGAGGCATAAAACTATTATATTAGTTTCTTTATCACATCTATTGGAACCCAGATGTTTACATTCATACATAGGACATCATCTCCATCTACAGAAGAATCCAGAGGTGGGTCATCTCCTGAAATACAATCCTTGAGAACCAATCCTTCATGAAATGAAAACTACCTAATCTTCATCATATCAAGGAGGGAATATGTAAATTTCAAAGCTAAGAGATATGAATGATCAATAATTTCACAATTCTTTAAATGAAGCTCCAAGAATAGGGCCATCAATTTCCATTCATCGTTGGCTTCTTATATGGAAAGTGCCTTTGTTTTATGACTCCTCACATGTACTTCCACATTGCCTTTTCTAAGAATATTTGAATGCATAAAATCTATGGAATGAAGGTATTAAAGCCATCTAGACTATCTAAGATTCAATTAATTCTATGTTAGGATATATTTTTGGATCTTATGGTATGCATACATCACAAATCACTAACCCATAGGATAGTGTCTCTGGTAGCATAGGTCATGGACAATTGTTTCTAGTTCAAGGTCACACATCGAGTAATTCTTCCCATGAGGCCTCAAATTTTGGGATATGTTAGTAATAGATATATCCTTCAGTAGTATAAATGCACTAATCTCGATGCTAAATTCATCATTGAACACTTTATATCCTCTTCTACACTCTGGTAAAATCAAAATAGATGTCGAAACAAGTATTCATATCAGCTTTTGAGAGAATTTTTATCACACTTTTGACCATAGAAACATGAAACCATTATTTATAAGACTAGTAATATGTGATTTAAGGAGTGATAATTATTTTATAAAATTATTAAAATATTTATCCAACCCCATGAAACTCATATATCAAACATGTTCTTAGGATTCTCCCATGAACTATGTCACCCACATTCTCTAGGTCAACTAGTATGCCTGATTCTGAAATAATATGTCCCAATTAGTGAAATTTATAAATAAATAAGTGGAACATAGGAATTTTATCATATATATGATACTCAATTAGTGTATTCATAATGATCTCAAGATGTTGGGTATGGTCTCTACATGTAATAAAATACACCAAATTGTCGTCTACAAAGACCAAAAAAAAAGAAATCCAAATAGGGGTGGAAAAACATATGCATCAAATCCATGAAAACAGATGGATTTTTTATCATAATAAATGATTTAATGAGATAATCAAAAATCTAATACCCTATTTGAAAAGCTATATATGGTATGTACAAAGGCCCGAATCACACCTGATGATAGACTAATATTAGGTTGATCTTCAAGAATACCCTAGCTCCCTAGAGACGATCAAATAGATCATCTATTCGGGGTAGTGGATAACATTTATTAACTAAAATAATGTTAAAGCATCAATTATCCATGCATAAATGAAGGGAAACATCCACATTCATGGAGAAAATCTTTGGTGAACTACAATATTGTTGGATACTAGTATAATAACTCATTCTATTAATGTACTTTCACTCAAATCATCAGGTATCAGTTGTAATTCATGAAACTAGCCTAATCTATGACATTGTGACACAGTTGGACTACCCTAATCATGATTGTTCTGCTATCACTAATAATCAATAATTTTTTTACCGTGACATGTAATTACCCTAGTCCAGTCTGGTCGGTGCTACTCTAACTCCCTGCCTGATGCAGCGTAAAAGATCCTACCCCTAAAGGTAGAGTCGGTGTAGATCTTTTCTAGATAAAAGATGATGTAATAGTTCAACACAATTTCTTAATATTCCACGTACGACCTCAAGTACAACAATCCATAGGGTCTCCATGACACTAATTCTTCAGATGCCCCTACTGTCCACACTAATGGAATAAAATTGAGCTACCAGTGTAGTTACCCTGGATGTCACTATTCTGATGAGAAACCTCAAAGTAATTTTTTCTACTACCAGAAGAACTACATCCATACCTCAACAATGATCCTCTATAGCTGATTCTATCAACATACCTCAGGTCAAACACAGTGATAACAACTTTATTAACAATCCTTGAAAAGGTATGTTGGTGAATGATGTTCACCAGTGTATAGATGGGATACTAGCGCCCATCCCCGAAATATCAATCTCGTGACAAATAAACATTAGCTAGAGGGGTTGAAAAGAACTATAACTCAGTAAGACATACTGAATAGCCCATAAATTACATTTATCATTGCTCAAGATTCTTGAACTCTATGGCTTAGACATCTCTCAAAATATAATGAAATAAGTGATCATATAATGAAGTATGTAAGTTAGCCCAAACCAAGCCCTGATGATGGCTTGCCTGGGTAATAACATCCCACAATCTCTTTTCAGAAATATATATCATGTATGTAGAGATGTTGAACCTCCGATATTGAGGAATCTAGAGTTGTTCATAGATATATAGAGTGGCCTCTATAGAAAACTTTTCAGTTTATGGACCTCCATCCCCTATAAAAGTGTGAGGATGTTACTGGTGTAACTCATGAGTCATATCAACCATAGTAGCTGAAGGTTAAAGAGAACCCTACATGGGTTGCATCAAATATAGAAATCTCTCTCAAAGCTGAGCATCAATTCCTAGATCAGGTATTATATGTGGTTCCCCAATTAGAACTCATTATGGTAAAACTGTATGTTTAGGGCCCACCAACTTTGGAGTGTGGTCATCGCCACCCACCTAGTGCATGATATTAGGACATCATGGTTTCGTATCACTACAAATGTCAGCCACATTTCCTAGAACAAGATTTAAGAGATGATACAAGAATTAGCAGAAGAAAATCTATAGGATAAGGGATCACTACCCAAGGTATTACCCCAACCACCTGCTTAGGAGGCTAAGTATAGGTAAGTGTTTATGATTAACTTATAAGGGTTGTAGTATGTGAAGGGTCAATCACATTTTTCTCTTCATTTACTTACAATAGTTAAATTTTTATATTTCAAGATTTACATTTTATGTTTTGAATTTTCTTCTATACTTTAAAAATGTTGATGAAATGAATCACCATTCCCAGGGAATAAGGGTCCATACACCTTATCCCTGAAAATTGACTCCCATTCAATTTCTATTTATTCTCATCTACATTCAGTCTCAAAATGTAATGATTAATGTAAATTGGTTTGAATTGGTAAATATTCCATTCGAATACATTTGGGCACATAAAACTCATGAATTGAAACTAGAAATCACTCAATCATAGCCAAAGAGAAGCTCATGTAACTAGAGGTCATATTTGACAAGTGTAAAAACATGATATTTGAGATTCCACCATCAACATATACAATAAAACACAATTTAGATTGATGTTAAAACATTAAATAACCGAGTACCAAACCTACATAATATGTTTTTAGCATAATCATGTATAAAAAGCATGGATCACTCAACAATCATAGGTAAATCAAGAAATGAATGTAGTGAAATGCATTTACATGGCATGGTATATAATGATATGTAAATACTAGGTGCCTATAATGATGCATGAAAAGATTCTTCCTTTACATTATCTCATCCAAAAAAGGAAAAATATCAATAAATAATATCAAATACCACAACTCATGTGAACCAACAAATGGTAAAAGTATATCAGCAGTAATAATAGAAATATAGAACAACATTTTCTCAATCCCAAGATACTTGGTATTTACCCTAAATGTGGTTTAGCTACTACCAAGAATGACTCATGAACATTTTCCACCAGGTTTCAAATATCCTACCTATATTCCCAAACAATAAGAAAATAAGATCTCAAACAACTTTGTGACATACTAGACCTGGTTTCCACTCAAAAGTGCCCTGAACTCAGCTAGCCATCTAGACTCAAGCATTCCTACCTATATGCCAGAGGATACTGACTAGTAGTGAGGAACTAGAGTGTGTCTTTGGGGATACTATTCACCAATACACAAAGTAATTCACATAAATAAATTATATAAACACATACAAATAGTGCAACTAGTATAATGAATAAATGACTGGAAGTGAAATATTAGGATAAAAATACAAGCACTAAATAGTATTCAAACATTGGAAACTGAATCACATATATAAATACGATGATACCTATCATGTCTCTATAAAATAAAAAACATGAATACAAGGTATTATAAAATACATGACATATTTAAGAAGAAAAAAGAAACAAAAAACTATCCATTATCCTGAGTACTGGCTCAGTCATGTTATACCAAGCTCTATTCGAATGAAAGCAGTTAGGATCAAGTGTCCAAAGTGGAATTATTCACCATATCAACACCTGCGTACATGTAATTTTCCTGAGTACCAATGGAGTCTATGATAGATTATGAGATAAGACTCATTAAGATACCACAAATGACTTCTATACCATTCAATCTATGAAATGTAAACTGATAGTGTGCATGTATATATAAATGTATGGTAATACGTTAATTTAAATACTCCAATACCTTTTTATGCCTCAGCTAGTGTCTAAACATGTAATCATATAATTAATTATCTCCTACATTATAATAAGGTGAAGTTATACAATCCAATGTATGACCTAGGAGTCCAATAATATTACTAATAATAATATAGGATCCATGTTAACAAACAAGTCATTATAGATGATTATAATAATGAAGAGGATCCAATGTAGTATCTAAGGAATCCTTAGCCTCAGGGGTCAAACTAACTAGGTAATAATCTATATCCTGGAAAAGGGGTCTAAGTGTAATCCAAGGGGAATCATGAATGGAATTCCATAATAATTTGATTCAAACCAAGTCCATGGATCATATCTAATTTTAAACAAGATAAGAAATGACTAGGCCCAATGGGTTTATCCATTGAACCCCATATTCAAAAATGTCAAACTGTATTCAAGGAGTATATACAATGAATTATAATATATATATGATACGAAGGGGAATCTATAACATCTTATTGAACAACCAATAGTATAAAAGGACCAGGCTCCAAGGTTGATATCTCCATTGGCAACCAACATCCTTGAATTGGAACGGCATCCTCCAAGATCATAAAAAATTCCCTCAAGAATTCAAGGCTGAATCGAGTCTAACCATTCATATAAAGATTAAGAGGCCCATATGATATAATCACCATATACTTGATTCATTATAAAGATTATTCCATGCAGTACTAATTCCTATTATAAGTCAATTGGTTTATTCAGTTAACATTCATTAGTCTGACAAGGATGATAAAGACATTCAACAATTTATTACGTTAATTGCCTATTCAATTATTAGGTTTACTACATTAGTTTTCATTATAATTAAATGACAAGATAAAGACATGAAACTAATTACTACTTCAATATATAAAAATTTAATAGGTTCTTTCAAATCCATTTTAATAGGTATATCAATGATAATCGATACAAGAAACCAGTTCCATTTATATATGTCAAGGACATGTGATATATATAACATAATTTAGTTTTAATAATTCATAAATTTTCATATAAAATTTACCTTTTGAGTTTCAAGTGATGACACACTCGAATGGTTCCTCTGATAGTTCTAACAAATCCATAATAGACATAAAAATGATATCATCCTATATGGGGTGGTCATCGTTGAGGTCATAACCTATAATGATTAATGAAACATACAAAATGGGATCTATAATAAGATCATGATGATTATAAGTATGAAAAATGAAATGAGGATACATGAGGGATGATTCATTGAAAACCTACCTTAGTCATATGACACTCTCATATTTGAGTATCATCCGTTAGTTTTATTTGGATCAAAATAAATCTAAATAATGAATTAAAACCTTGAAAATAGGGAATATGATCATGAATAAAAATAGAATCTTTGAGGGAAATAAAAATGAAGAAAGGATCAAGATGAGTAGTGTACATACTAATTCATATCCAATGAGATTAATGTGGATCAGATAAGACTTCAGATGATAGAGCACGATCAGAAAATAGGAAGAAGGTTTAGGAGCTCGTACATATGAAGATGAGAGATGACATCTTCTATAATGAGTTAAGGAGAGAATAGGTTAATATGAAATTATATTTAAGAAAAATGTTAAATTTTACCTAGATATATATCTCAAACAGTATGGCTGCACGGTTGGCCAAACTATGGGCCAACTGTCTGCCTCCAACTTCTTAAGGAGGGACCCTACAATGTTTCATGAAATTTGACTAAATAACCATGATCAAACTATAAAATACCTTTTCTACATTTTTCTAAGATACCCGTACATGCATTGGGACCTAGGCTCACAGTTAGGGAATGATTTTCACCCCCACTCTCCTTTCTGAAGCAACCCACACATTTAGGGGTAACCATGTGGCCTTTCCCCCAATGATTACCCTAACGGTTCACCTAGCCTATTTTCCCACTAACTATGGTCTTCGGGCTCCAAACAAGATGTAGACACCCTTAAAACAATAGTAAAATCATCAGGAATCCATATTAGGTTAAAATAAATAATTATTCCAAATTTAAAAGGATCCATATCTGAAATAAAAAATAGGTTCTTTCATATCCACTATAAAACTACTATTATCTTATTTGACTATGTATCTATCCTTTAATTCTTATTTGAATAGTATTTAATGGAATATAGATTCCACCTAAATTATTTGATATATAATTACTAGTTAAAACCCATAATGGTATCATGATCACACCCCAAGTGTATGATTCATCTCTGGTTGATGTCAATGGGATGTGATTCTTCTCAATTTTTTCAGTCATCCTCTGATAGAATTTAATGTTATGTTAGGTAGGAATTTTATTTCTCTGCATAAATCCTATATCAATTTTTATGGAATGACAGTCACATTTTATTATCCAAACTGACATGTGATCATATATTAATGTGGGTATAAGTATACATTTCTGATAGAGATCACATCCATTATATGGGTCTTGATTTCTATTCATATGTGGAGTTTCTCTCACCTGGTGGGAGAGAAAATCAACATCAATTATATGGTTATTATGCAAGAATTTCTTGAAGTGTTTTAATAAGTTTTTCGCATTCTTCCACAGAATCATGATGTTGAATTTTTAATAGAACTCATACATGGAGACACAAAAATTTCAATGAATTTCTATAGAATGGACCTGATTGAGTTGTAAGGATTAAAGAAGAAATTATAGGAGATCATTGAAATTAGATTTATTTGTCCATGTGTGTCACCATGTGGTGATAATGTCCTTATTTTTAAAAATAATTATGTATCAATGTGACTCTACATTTATTTTCTTGATGTGAAAAAATTACCATCAGGAATAAGTATCCTCTACCCTATATTGATGACCTATTAATCAATTGGTCAGAGCACAATACTTTTTCAAGATTGACCTTAAATATCGATATCATTTATTAAGTGTCAATAAAGAGGATATAAGTTGGGAAACATTCCTGAGAAGCTATTTTAACTATTAATATATAGAGATTCCATTTGGACTTACTAATTGCTCCTCTATATTTAGAGATTTAATGAATAGAGTCTTTATAGATTATCTTGATCAGTTTGTGGAATTATTTATAAAATATATTGTTATCTATTTAAACAGAAAGGCATAAAAATATGATCACATGATCGTTTTGGAAAAGACCCTAGAAAATGAGAAAGTATATAATTTTTTTTAAAAGTGTCAATTTTTGTTGAAAAAGGTTTAATTTTTTGGTCATATAATTTATAGAGAGGGTTATTGATAGATCCATCAAATATTAAGGCTATTGAGTATTGGCCCAGACTAACCATGGTGACTGATATCTCTAGTTTTCTTGGTATAGTTGGATAATTTCAAAATTTTCTGGAGAATTTTTCATGAAAATATAATCCACACACCATGATAATTAGGATGAAATCCTTGTTCCTATGGATAGATGAATGTGAGTAACATTTCAAGGAATTGAAGAGATTATTAGTCAGCAAAAACTATTCATACATTATCCTATAGTGGATAAGGGTTTGTAATCTATAATGATGTATCCTAGAATGGATTGGGATGTTTTATTATGATGAATGAATTGGTTATAGATTATTCATCAAAATAATATAACATTCATAGAAAAAATTAACCATCGCATAATTTGAAGTTAAATTTTGTAATAATTTCATTAATGATATAGAAGAATTATATTTATGGTGAAAATTATGATATATATATATATATATATTCTAATAAAACAAATTAATGTTTATATTCACATAGAAGAAGATGAAAATGTTCTATAGAATATGGTTAAGGTGATTAATGATTTGGTCTGCTCAATAAATTACCACAATAGAATAGAGAACAAGGTGGCTAATTCATTGAGTCAAAGGGATCATGCTATAATATCCATGATAAATATTATAATATATATTTATATATGGATTTGTAAAGTGTGGATCTTGAAATCCCGATGGAATGTGAAAACCTTATCTTTTAAATAGAATTTTCATTCATCTATCAATGTTAATAATAAATAGGTGAGGATGGAAGATGGGGGATACAAAAAAAGGTTATAAATGTTCTTGATCTTAACCTTGATCTTGTTGGAATGTTATGTTTCAGGAATTGTGTATTTTTTAATTTCACACCAAATTTTATGAAGTATTTATTTAAAAGAGTCTCATTGTTATTCATTTTTTATTCATCCTGGAAGAAGGAAGATGAATACAGATATGAAAGAGCATATCTGGAGGGATTTCATGAAGAGAGATATTGAAGATTTTGTATCTCATTGTTTGGTATGTCAATAATTTAAGGATCTGAGAAAATATATTAAGGTGATGTTACATCTCCGACCTATACTAGAATAGAAATGGGAAAATGTCACAATGATTTTTTTTTGAAATCCCAAAAACACTTAAAGGGAATAATTATTTATGGGGTGTAGTAAATATCATTAAAATATTTTGCAGACTTCAACACTATTAGATCATATTTCTCTCTAGATTATATTATAGGGATATACATTAGAAAAGTATTTAGGTTTCATGGAGTACCACATTCAATTTTATTTGATTAGGATCCGATGTTTAAATCAAAGATATGGTGATGTATGTACTAAAATCTTGTTATAGAGTGGTGTTTCAGAACAATATATCATAAAAAATAGATTTTTTGATAGAGAAATAATGACCCTATAGGACATTTTGAGATATTATGGTCTTGATTTTATAGGTGTTTAAGAAAAACACCTTTCTTTATTAAATGTATCATACAACAATAACATTCACTCAAGAATTATGATGGATACTTATGAAGACATCTTTGGAAATACGAGTAGATATCAAACATACTAGAATAAATTTGTAGAAAGAAATATATGGGGACCAAAAATTGACGAATAAATTATAGATAAAGTTGGATTCATTCAATAAACAATAATGGTCGAACAATGTGGGAAGAAAATTTATGATGATAATATCCATCTTGATTTAGAATTTGATGTTGGTGAAAAGTTGTTTATAATAAGTAAAACATGGAAGAAGGTAATGATATTTGTAAAAAGGAAAAACTATGACCATGTTATATAGGCCCATTTGAAATTATTTTTCATATCAGGACAGTAGCTTGTCATTTGGTGCTGCTATAAAATATATCTCAAGTTTATGAAGTGATCTATGTATCTTTAAAAAGGATGTACATACCCAAACCTTAACATGTACTAAAATTAGAGGTCATACCAATAGATAATGATACTTCTTATGAGGAACAACTAATTTAGATTTTGGATAATACCGAGAAATTTTTATGAAAAAAGACCTCTCACTTAGCCAAATTATTCTGGTGAAACCACTAGTTTGAGAAAGACATGTAGAAACTTGATGATATAATGAGGCTGAAGTATCCTCATATGTTTATATTATAGTGAAATAATTTGGAGAAATTTTTTTTATGGGGTTATAATATAACACCCCAAATTGTTATTATTTATTATAAATCTAATTTTTAATAGATTTCATTACATGCAATACAGATTTTTAATGAACCATGACAAACTATTAATATTATTATTTAAATAATAAAACTATTAAATAACATTTAAAATTAGTAAAATTAACATGAATTAAAAAATTAAATATTAATTGTAATTTCTTTATTTTAATAGAATATATTGTTAAAAAAATACTGAATTTTTAGTAAAGTCTTTATATGTTTTGAAATATAATTTTCTCAATTTTTTTTAATTTTTGTGAAGAATAATAAAATTAATTTTTTGAAACATTTAAGAAAATTAATTTTATAAAATAAACATAAGTTTTTAAATTATAATTTAACAATTATTTTAGGGTGAATTTTTTGGATTTTGTTTTGAAAAGATTATTTTTAGATGAATAGTGAAAAATGTTGTTTTTTATTGAAAACTATATTTTAATTTAAAAAAACGTAGGAAGTTAATTAATATTTTAAAATTGGTTAAAAATTTAAATTAGTTCAAATAAATATCAATCATTCCAATTTAGGTGATTTTGATAATTTTAACTTTTAATTTTTATATAAAAACTTATTAAACATAGGAACATTTTCTCTTTGAAACCCGTTTTCTCTTCACATTTTTATCTTTAATTTTAAAATTAAATTTTACACTTCTATTAATTAAATTTTAAAATTTTGATTAAATATTATAAATATTAAATATGTATATTATCTAATTAGTTGAACTTATTTTTTTACCATAATTAATAGTAACATCATTAAAAATTATTTTTTTTGGTTATAGAAAAAATAGGTTTACCGGGGGGATTAAACTAATAAAATATGTGTTCAAAATATCCTAAAACATAAGGAAAACAAATATTATGGGAATAGCTATGACTAATAATGTCTTATTATCAATAATGGTCTGTTTTTAAGCCTTGTGTAATGTGAAAACTTTGGGAACGTCTTTTTACTTTCCAAAAAATTACAAGAGTCCCACACACCACAATTATAAATAGATACCCTTCATTATCTCTTATTCACACTAAAAACACATTTGTTTCAGAAAATAAATACCCAAACATCTTACTTAAATATATCCTATCATCTTGTAAAACTTATTATTTTTTTATAAATACTACCTTTGAAGGCTTTTACTAAAAACTGATTGAGGTTACCCGAAGAAGAGGTAACATTATTCAACAAGAATTTCTATTTAATTTATTAATAAACATCCTTAAATTATTATTAAAAAATTCATATATAATAACCACAAAATATTAAATATAATTATAATTTTTTTTGTTAATTTTATGACTTAAAATTTTATCCGCTTTCATTTAATGATATATAAAATCCTCATTCATGTGTAAAGAGGACTACCTTCTTGTGAACCAATGCTATTCATTTTCCATAACCACCTCTCATGGATAGATATTAATATTTATTAGATGTTTATATATATGATATTTATGAAATTATTATACTTATTTAATTATTATATCATATATATCTTTTTAATTTCAATTATATGAGGATACAATAATGTCGCTCGTGTGTACGACAGAATATCACCTTATGAAGCGATGTGATTTCTTCAAAATTTACGTGGATGAAAATAATTATGGGTTTAATAAAAATATTTGATTTATAAGAAATAAAAATTATTTTAAAATTTTAATATACTATTCAGCTATATTTAATTTAATCCACCGAGAAAATGGAAACAATGTTTATGCATACATACGACCTACCATATCCATGAGTGATGCATTTCATTTTTAATATATAACTTTATATATATTCTCTAAATACATATATAATAAAAATATATTATATTTATATCATGTTTAAAATTATGAATATTATGGAACTGTGATCAATTTAATAATAAAAAATCACATCAAAACATACATGATAAACAAAGTAGTTATTCCCCAAAACATGATAACATTGAATTATTAAAAAACTGGTAATAGAAGGTCATAAGTAATTATATAATACATTTTATACATGATTATGGTTCTTTAATATATCTATAATTAACTTATATTTATTATATAATATTTTTTAACACATATAAAGGAATTTGAGACTTATGGTAAGGGATTTTTGTCTCATGTTTTACTTATGGGAGACAGAATCCATATTCACCACTTATGTCTTTTATGTGGTGTATATAATAACTATTAATGTATTTTATTATTCATATACATAAATATTTGAGTATATATATTTTAATTTTAGGATCACTCTTTCATGGGTATACAGATCAAAAGTTACCAAAGTGGGAAGATATTTTTGTCCCAATTTTCCTTCTTTGAGATATATGTAATATTATAAAGATATCTTCTTTTATGAGGTGTATATACACCCCTTGGACATGTAATTTGATGAAAATATTTATTCTCATGATATTATGTATTTCATTCAACATTATTATTTCATTGGGCTTATGATTTAAAATTACATAAATGGTAACAGTTTTATGTTAAAATCTCATCGTTTATTAACATTGCTCATTATTTTGCTTCAAATGAAGAAATATTTTGATCTATCACCCAAAAAACTAATTTTTTATCATATAATGTAGTTTTTTATTGAGAATACATGTTTTAGTTTCATTTTAATCCCATTTTGTACTCAATATATAAATTTTTTTATGAAGATTCTTCTTTATTTCCCTCTTCAGACAGAAAGAATTTTTCTTTAAAATCCATGTTTTTACAAAATGTTTTTCACATTCTTAAAATTATTTTTATAGAATTAATTTACATTTTTTACTTTTTAAAAAATGTTCTTATAGGAATCATTAGGTTGTTTTTTAAACAAGGCATGTATGGATTTTATAGAAAATTGAAAGGAATATTTTTATTAATGTGTACCACATAAACATAAATTTTATAAAATCAAGGAAATTGTTCTCATTGAAAATTTTTTTATAATTTTTTTGTGTTTATTTTAAAATAAAATGATATTATGCAATATTTTTTGAATTTTTAATTTTTTTAAAAGTGATTTTCATTAAAAGTACATTTTCCTTAAGAAATGTTCTATGGGTTTTTTCACTCAACATAGTTTTCCTTAAAAGATGAAATTCTTTGATGTTACTTATGATTTACTAGGACATGATTCAAGGATATGATTATTATTACTTTTATGGATGGTTTATGTTTATGAAAGACATTTAATTTTGAAACCTATTTCTCTCCCATGGGTTAAACAATGATAAAATTATTATGAATACCACTTATTTTTCCACTTTTTTGGTTTTGTTGAGTTGATGAAATGATTATGAAACCTATTTCTTTTCCAAATGTTATGTTAGGAATTAATGTTTATGAAACCCATTTAATTTCTTGGGTTTAGATATGATTAATGTTTTATGATGTTGTGAAACACATATTTATTATTTTTGTTATGTGATGGGTGGGACCTATATCTCAATCTCTAGCATTGGGTAATGATTCATATCTTATAAGATAAATAGTAATGGAATGGGGAGTGAACCCAGTTTAGTACGGGTATATATCCACTATGCTAGTCTTGTGAGTGATCCTTTGCTACAAAGTTGGTTTGAGAGTGAACCTAATCCACTATAATAGTCTTAACATTGATCCTTGAACAACAATGGAAATGATTTTCTAGGCTTATGTATATGCCACAAATTCATGCCAATGTTATGATCTCATGGTTTATATTTTTTTGATTCTATTATGATTCATGTGTTTTGAAATGATAGGTTTTATGAAATTACTAGATTTTATGATATATGATATGTATGGTATGTTTTTAAAATGTTATTCTTATGTAATCATACACAAATTCTCGTGATAAGTTTTTATCTCCCTTGTTTACACTTATTGAAAATCTAATATGTGTCTAAGTATCCAGTGGAACTATAACGTTATGGACCTTATGCAGGTGTTTGTGTAATATAATGATTATTCAAATTAAAAGATGTAATATCAGTTTACGAGATGTTTGGGTCTTTAGAAATGTTATCTTAGGAATGGATTTGTTTTATTTATGTAAATCCCGCATCAATTTCAATGGAAGGGAAGTCGTTTTTGATATTTTATTCAACATAGGATTATATAAGAATATGATGATAAATATGAAATTTTAAAAGAAACTGAAACCATTTTATGGTTCTAGATTCCCATTCAAAAGGTGCATTTATCTCATGTGGTAGGAGAGAAATTGAAAATTGAAAATATGCATATTGTATGGGATTTTTTTGATGTCTTTTCCAAATAATTTCATAGTATTCTTCAAAATCGTTATGTTAAGTTTTAAATATAACTCATACCTTAAAATACACCTATTGCAAAGATAGTATATAGAATTTATCTGGTAATGTTATAGGAATTGATGAATAAACTCTACAAGAATCTAGATAACATATTCATTCGGCCAAGTGTGTCACCTTTGGGGTGAACCTATCCATTTTATTTTGAATAAATATGGATCAATGTTTCTTATCATTCATTAATGAGAACATAACAAGATCACTCTCAAGAATAAGTATCTTATACAATGTATATATGATTGGTTCAGTCAATTACAACGAGAAAAATATTTCTCAATATTTTATATTTAATATGCATACTATCAGTTGAGGGTCAAAACTGAAGACATACCCAATAAAACCTTCCATACAAGGTTCAATGACTATGAATTTATACTGATTCTATTTTTTATTACTAATTAACAAACTATATTCATAGATTTAATATATATAGTATTTAAGTATTACTTTTATTAGATTTATCTATTCATTATATAGATCATTATTATATATTAAAATGGATAGGAAGAGAATGAAGACCATTTTAGAATTTTTTTGAATAACCCCAGTAAATAGAAGTTGTATGAGAAATTTAACAACTTTGAATTTTGGCAATAGAATATTTCATTTTTTTGTTCATATAATCAAATTTGAATGTATATTGGTGGATCTGTCAAATTTGGAAGTTATTTAACACTATACTAGACCATCCAATGTGAAACAATATCCATAGAATTCTTAGTTTTGATAGATATTATGAAAGATTTGTGGAGAATTTCACATAGGTTTCCAATCGACTCACCAAGTTAACTTGAAAGGAGGCCATGTTCCATTAGAGAGATAAATATGTGGAATATTTAAAGTAACATAAGAAAAGGTAATTCTGGGAACCTATTCTTAAAGTAACCTACATTGGATAACATTTTCTGATCTATAGTCATGTATTGATGAAGTGATTGAGATGATTCTTCAGGAATAATGATTTGGTTATTTATTATAACTCATGAAAATTGATGGATCATGAAAAAAATTACCCAAATCATGAATTAGAGATTTAAATAGAAATGTTTTCATTAGTGATACAGAGTAATTAATTTTAATGAAAAATTTGGGATATATATGTACTGATCATAAAAGGTTAAAGTTTATATTCCCTCATAAAGAATTGAATATTCACCGGAGAAGATGGTTGGATATGATTAAGGATTATGACTTCTCAATACATTACCACCTTGGGAAAGTGAACAAGGTGGTATGTGCTTCAATTAAATAGGATTAGAAATTATTATATATGGTGAGGATCATAAAATATCTAATATTTTTGGATTTTTTAAATATGAAACTTGAAACTTAAAATGAAGGGGATAAATATTATCTTACTCAAATGAGTGTTCAACCATGTATCCAAGTGAATATTAATGAGGGATATAAGTAAGATGTATAACTTAAAAACATGGTGAGAAATGTTTACAAATTAAACCATGATTTTGGAGGAATGATTTGTTTTATAATCTATTTATGTGTCCCATCGAAACTATAATTGATGAATTTTTTGTTAGACAAAGATATTAGTTCAACATTCTTCCTTCATCTTGGATGTAAAATGATATCTATAGATTCAAAAAATTATTTCTGATGGGTAAAAATGAAGAGAGATATTTAAAACCATGTATGATGGTTCTTGTTATGTCAACAAGTTAAGGATGTAAGACCAAAATCACAGGGGATGTTACAACTATTACCCATACAAGAATGGAAATGGGAAACCATCACCATTGATTTTCTCATTAGATTCCTAAAAATGTCTAAAGAATATAATGATACATGAGATATAGACAATAACCATATGATGTTAGAATAGTTCATTAATATCTAGTAAAATTTATCATTTGAATAAATCTCCAAAATATAAATTAAAGAAGTAGGTAAAGTTTCATGGAGTTCCACAGTCTATTATATCTTATCAGGATCTAATGTTTACCTTGATGTTTTAGAGAACTCTTCAATATGCTACAGAATCAGAGTTGTGTTTTAGTACTCTGTATTACCCTTTGACAAATGTTATGTTTGAGAGAACTAATAAAACCATGTGTAATATGTTGAAATCATGTTTTAATGACTTCAAAGGTAGTTGTAATAAACACATTACTATAGTTGAGTTTTCTTACTAAATTTTTTTTCACAAAACATTCAGATGAATCCGTATAAATGTATTTATAGAAAAAGTGTATAATGTGATGATCTTGGTATAATGTTAGAGAAAAAATTCTATTTGGATCTATGTTAGAAGATGAAATGGTAGAGAAGGATAGGGTCATTAAAAAATGCATCGAGGTGGCTTAGGATTCCTAGAAAAGTTTTAATGACAATCATCGATGAAATATGAAATTTGAATTTTGTGAGAATGTATTCCAATGAATTTATACATAAAATGAAGTTATGATATTTACAAATAAGATCAAACTAATCCCAAGGTATATTGGTCCCTATGATATTATTGTTCATGTATAGGTAGTAGCTTATTGCTTGGAACTTCCATGAAATATCTCTTATGTTCACGATGTGTTCAACATATCTATCCAGATAAAGTATATACTCGATATTTCACAAGTACTAAACATATAATATGAATCAATGGAGAAATATAATTACTATAATGTGAAATCAATAGAAATCATTGATTTTAGTGATAAAGTACTCTGAAATAGGACTACTCATGTGGTTATTGATCTATGGAGGAATCATAAATTTGAAGAACCCAAATGGGAACCTCAGGATGTGATGAAATTAAGATATCCCCATTTGTTTGTATCGTAGTAATAGAATTTTTAGGGACAAATTAATTTTAGGGGGTTGGAATGTAATAAACCACAGTATAAGAACATTGTGGTCCAAATTAATTTTAAAAGGGTAGAATGTAACACCCTATGAATTTAGGATATATTTCTATTTAAATAAATCAATTTTTTGATAGAATTATTTACATGAAAAATTAAGTTCCAAAATCCATGTAAAAGTATTAAAATATTATTATGTGAAAATTATTTCAATTTTGAAATCATCAATTCATTGTTATCTTAGTTTGAATTGTTGGGATTTTTCTAAAAATATTTTTTCGTTGAATAGTGAAAAAATTCATATTTTTTTAAAACTATCATTTATTTTATATAAATAATTTATTATAAAAGTCTCATTATATTTTGGCTCAAAGTAATATAAGAATTATTTTATTTATGATAGTGTAATTAATTCCACTAGAATCAATATTTTACATACTTTTGATATAAGTAAATATTTAGGGATAAAAATGAAATTTTCTAGAAAATGTGTTTTTATTGAATTTTATGGTTTAGTTTGAAAGTAATTTATATAAATTACATGTATTTAAATTTTAAAAAATTGATTTAATTTTAGAATCAATATTTTCCTATTTTTAAATAGTTCCTTTTTTGTTAGGTATTTTGAATTGTAACTGTGATAAAATTTATCTCATCATCAATAGGTAAATCAGTTTTTAATGTTAAAGATAATACAATAAGGCATAAAAAATAAATCGAACCCTTTCGTTTCCTTCCTTTTTCATGACCCACTTCATTAGGATGATGAAAGGGATATAATGACCCTCGAGTGCCACCTCTAGTAGGCTCCAGGGTGGCGACTTTAACTCACAAAATGGGAGGCATTGTCCTTTTTAAAGAACAGAATATCGTGATATAAGATGGTCCATCCTAAAATAACCACATGTACTATATATAAAAGAATTCAAAAATAAATACCATATGAATGTTTAAAATAAAACTGTTACAAATATAATAAAAACTCGAAGGTAAATACAAAATGCAATGCTAGGTAGCTATACAACAATTATTCCAAATTTTAGCTTGTAAAGCATATCATAGTCCATGTAGTCCTCCTGGAAATGTGAAAGTAGTTGTATATACGTAGGGTGAGAAGAAAAGTATAATCAATATGAAAAAACAAAGCATCTCATGCGTAAGTGGGGGAAGCATATTAATTCCCCTATGGGGATAAAAAAGAACCCAACAACACCTAACAAAGTATACTAGCCACCACCACCTCACAAAGGGACACTCACCAAATAATGAATGTCAAGTAATATAGTATAATGCACATCGATTGTAGGGTATCACACACCACATTCCAACTTATTATCTTATATCACACCCTATCACAAAAATTCATGTTGCTCCAAACTATTTCGACCATACCACACCAAAACCCGCATGCACACAATTGGGCCTCATATATAGTCCCATCACCTGGGAAAATGAAGCTCATCGCATTTCATGAACAAAAACCTAGTCCACATACCACATCACATCCCACCATCAAACACCTTGGACACAAAGCCTACCACAACCCGTAGTCTCCTAGGAAAGCACAAAACATCTCGTACTAAAGACACCTTGTGAGCACGAATCACCCACACACACCTAGGCATCACAAACCACAACCTACCTAAATAATCTTAGGCTATAACCACCAGGATGAGGGAACGAGAAAGTGCAGGAGTCCAACCATCCATCCTCCCACCTGGATGTTTAGGAAAGACACCCAACCCCATGTTGATGGGGTGCTCTTCACATAGTGATCAACTATGATCGGGTGCATATAGAAATATCAAGGAAATATATAATTAATACATATTGATACCAAGTATAGAGCCCATCCAATTGGTTCTCAACTAACAACCATCCCAAAACACTACCAACTTTTCTGCAACCTATAAATGCACAACCACACAACAAGTTGTTACTCAAATCATACCCCAACCAACTCATATAACCAATTCTAATTATTTATTAAACAATCTAGTTATTCATTTCATCACTACATGGGCTACTACTAGACATAAAAACAATATTATACATAGAAAAATTCACATAGAGGATGAAGAACCATGGTATATTAACCCACATCATAGTTCCGCTCTATTTAACACCCATTCATGTCATAATAAAAACAATCCTGAGACATAAATTGAAGCTTTGGGAATGCTACTACTATATAATTACCCATAAAAACCAAATCCATCATCATTATTGACATTCATGTCACCCTATCCATCCTATCATGAAAAAAACCACAACATACAACCATACCCAAGAACACATCACATCAAAATAATTTTTGGTTGGCCCGTTGTGTAACATCATAACATCCATCAACAAATAAACACACAACCCAATCACAACCCTGCTGTATAACACTTCCATCTAGTTTTTTCCAAAGAATGAATCCACAACAAACTGTGTATCCAGACCATGACACAAATTATTTATTTTACACAAAGGTGGATATTTTCAATTTCTGCTTCTTAAATTAATATCGTGATCAATGAATCCATAAGATCCTATGACACCAATTTAATTAATCAAATATATGTGATTAATAGATTCCATACATTTGTTTAATTATTAGGAGACAAACATTTATTCATAAAAATTCATTGTGAAACCTAGGACAACCAACGAAAAAAAATTTTAGTTGGCATATATCACATATAATTTGCAGCATAAATAGATAAAAAAGTAGAACATAAGACACTTTTTTCAACCCCATATTATGATCTCAAAGTGATTCAATTATCATTATTTTTTGGTATTATAATTTCATCAAAAGGGAGACAATCATACAACAACCTCAGATGATACAAAAATAAAATAGAAAAAAAGGAATCCATTCATTGAGGACAAACAATCAGCACTTCCTGGTTGCACCAAATAAGGGGGCACACATGCATTAGGAAGGGCCTTTATGTAAAAACACGATCCAAAAACACGAAACACAAGACATGGATCATTAAGGAACAACGGTTCTAGGGGATATGCAACAACAAGGGTAAAGGTTAGCATATAAGGAAGATAGTGTATCATCTTTAGAAAGTCCAAATCCTATATCTATGGGAAAATGTTTTTTAAAATCCATTAAAGGAGGGTCTTGACCATGACCATGTGGTTTGGAAGTCAAAGGAAGCTTCAGGTATTTATATGATATATGTAGTTTTAAACAGATCTAAAAAAATTAAATATGGTATTAAATTTATCTTATGTCAAATAAAACTTTAAATGGATGAAACTAGAAAAAATAAGGAATGTTGGAATTTTAAAAACTATTGAAAATGATTCACCATTAGGTGATTCCATAGTGTGATCCACTGTTGCGAAATACTGGTGTGAGTCACCATTCATTGAGAAACTGATGAGTCTCACCGGTGTGAGTCACCATTGGAAGATACCATTAGTGACTCACCATCAGACACACCATTATCATGAGCCACCAATGCGATGCACCATCGATACCTTCTATCAGTGTCTCAGAATTGGACATGTCACCTTTGTGAGACACTGATGCGAGCCCCTATCACAACTCACCACTATGACTCACCATCGTGATTCACCACTGACGACCTACCAGTTCATGTCCCCATTGCGACCTACCATCACAACTCACCGTTACGGACTCACCATTCATAACCCACCATTGAACAATTGGGAAATTGGAAAACTATTGAATATGAGACACAATGACCTCCTAGAACACCTCAAACACTAGTTTTCCACAAAAAATTGAGTATAGAGGTCTAGGTCATTACATTTGATACCTCTCAAACTATTATCAACCTTTTAATTCAAAACAAACCCTATAAGAAAGAGGGGTCTGAACAAAAACCATATGAGATACCTCTCAAGGATTTTGCCGCACCAAAAACTTCACTAAAAATCAAACACACAAATGTTCAATGATAACCCACCATGTATTACTAAAAAGTTTGAGTAGGAATCCTCCATAGCCAGGAACACCTCCTCCGACATCTACTAATCCAACAACTACAAAAAACACAATAGTTAAAAAAACCAAGTTATTATGAACATAGTAATCAAGGAATTATGTCCTCCATGTCAAGATATTATATACTCTAGTTTGTACTGACTCACCCACATGGGTTTAATTGTATGACAATTAACGCGTCTCCATTTAGAACTTCGTATTTCCCTCTACACAGTCTGGAATTTTATCAGACATTATGGTATAAGGAAACAGATTATATGATAGAGAAAAAGATCAAACATTACATTAAAAGCTAAATATAATTGGGAAAAATTAGAAAAAACCAATGTACAAAGAATGAATCTATGCTTCCCGCTCCCAAGTACTCCCCTGCAGGCCACCATGCCTCCACAAAACCTGAACCCAAGGAATGGTCTGTCCACACACCACATTATCTTAATGATTCTAGGTCTTTAATGGACACTCTATGTACATCATGTTATCATTAATATCCAACTCTCTCAAATCTATGAAATGAATGTCATTGTGATGATACTGGTGAAACTAAGAGATGTGAAAGACATTTCTGATCCTCTCCAAGTGTGGTGGTAGCGCCCACTAGTGTGCCAACTCTCCAACTCATCCCAACTCATTGAAGGGTCCAAAAAACCTATGATGAATATTTATCACTCTTCAAAACCTCTGTTTCCCATGTTGAGGTGAAACCTTCAATAACATGTGGTCTCCAACCTGAATCCAAGTGCCTCCTCCTACGATTGACATATAACTTCTTCCGGTCTTGTGCTGATTTTATCCTCTCTCAAACAAGCTGAACATTCTCAGCCACCCTCTCCACTACCTCAGGACCATGAACAGTGGTCTCCCCAACCTATGTCCTGCACAAGTGGGAATGACACAACTTTCTATAAAAGTCTTTTAATGGATCCATTCCAATGGAAGAGTGGCAGATATTATTGCATGAAAACTCTACCAAGGGAATGTCTTGAACCCATAATCCTCCAAAGTCCTAGACACATACTCACAACATATACTAAAATATCTATATAGTCCACTCAATATGCCCATCCGTCTAAGGGTGGAAGGTTATTATGAGGCATAACTGAGTGCCAAAATCATTCTATAACCCCCTCCAAACTTGCGAGGTAAACCATGTATCCCGATTTGAGATAATGGGTCTCATAAATCCATACAGTTTCACAACATCATCTACAGAACTCTAGGAAAAATTATCCATTTCCCATAAATCCTTAATTAATATGAAGTTACTTGACATTTTCATATGATCCACTACTTCCTAGATTGCATCACAACCTCAATGATCCCTGGTTAACCCCATGATGAAGTCCATTGAGATGTCATCCCATTTCCACTGAGGGACATTTAAAGGATACAACACACCATTGAAAACATGGTTATCATCCTTCACCTAATGTGATACTAAACACTACCCCACAAACTCTTATACTTACCCATTCATCTTAGTCCACCCAAACTACTCTTTCAATCCATGGTACATCTTGGAAACTTCTGGGTGCACAACTAACGGTGGGATGTGAAACTCATGGATGACTCCCTTACGAGTCATCGTCGGAAAAAACAACCTCTAATAGAATAACATCTAATTATAACCATCCATCCAGATCATATCCATTGTCAATGTGATCATGCTTCACCTCTACCAATGAATCTCCCAACTGAGACTCCTCCACCTTCTGCATCAAAGAAGACTGCACAGTCAACTGGAACAAACAGACTCTTCCACAATCCATTCTTGCATCTAACTATAGGGATGATAAATCCTCCATTTTCTTCCAAGAATCTATAGATTTATGAACTACCTTCTTCTACGACTTCCTACTCAAGGCATCATCCATGACATTCCTCTTTCTTAAGGTGTAGGAGATCTCAAAATCATAGTCCTAAAGAAGATCCATCCACCACTATTGTCACAAGTTCAGATCTCATTGGGATAATATATACCTCAATATATTATTATCCATTAAGACTACAATGCATTCCCCAATGCGGTAATGTCTCCACAACATCAGTGTAAACACGACTAGTACTAGATCCAGATAATGAGTGAAAAATTTACATTCATGGACACATAACTGTCTATACCCGTATGAGATCATTACATATTGCTTCACCCAGATGAATCCCAAGACAATATGGGAAGCATCACAAAACACCTCGAACATCACCCCTTAGTCTAGAAACTAGATAACTTGAGCACTGGCCAACTTCCCCTTTAGATATTAGAACTTTGCCTTGCACTACTCTCTCCACACTAAGGGATAATATTTCCATGTCATAGTTGTCTATGAAGCTGCAACATGAGATAAATTTGGTACAACCCTCTAGTAATAGCCTACAAGAACAAAAAAATTGTAATCCTCTAGCACAGTATTGGGTGATTCACAAGAAACAACTGCTTCAACCTTTGATGGGTCCACTTCAACACCCTAATACAACAAAACATGTCTAATGAAATGAAACTCTCCTATCCATAACATGAACTTCGATAGATTTCCATAAATTTGGTGGCGTCTCTGAACCTTCAATAAAGTTGAGAGATTCTTGGTATGATCATCGTATTACATTGAGTAGAACAAGATGACATCAATTAACATGATGATGAATTGGTCTAGTAAATCATAGAAGATGACGTTCAAAATACCTATGAACAGGTTTTGTAGATTCATGACACCGAATGGATTGACTACGAACTCAAAATACCAAATCCTATATCCGAAAGCAATATTTAGGATATCTCCCTCCTTTACCCTCAACAGGTTATATGTAGACCACCGATCTATCTTAAAAAACCATCTTTACACTCTCTACTAGTTGAAAAGATCATCTATCTTTAGGAGAGGGTAATAGTTGTAGATTGTCACCTCGTTCAACCTCTTATTGTCTTTTCACAAACTCATAACACCATCCTCCTTCTCTGTGACTATCATTTGAGCACTCAACGGTGATTCACTAGTCTGGATAAATCCCTCCTCTATCAGATCATCAATATGAATCCTCAACTCCCATAACATAGAATTTTCCATTTTATAAGGGGCCATCAAAATTTAACAAGCACCAAGCTATACGTCTATCCCGTAATCAATGTCACATCAAGGGGGTAGAGTCACAACCACCTTGGGGAACACATAAATGAACACCTCAAAAACTCTAGGAATATTGACTATCTCATCATCCACCGATCCTACTAACAGCTTGTCCTATAAGAAAATAAGAGAAACCACATGCCGGCTTCCCACCTACAACTCTACTTGCCAATGAAAGCCACACACTGGCCATCCACATCTGAGAACATTACTCTTCTCCAGAAAGAGTCTATAAAATTGAGAATAGAATACAACCAGTCGATGCCATGAATGACATTTTATGGTTTCATATGTACCAGGATGAGATCCCCATAGAACTGATGCGGCCCCATCATTAGTCTACATTCCAGACACACATCAAATGAGCTAGTCTGGCCTCTAACTAGCATAGTGAACACAAGGGGAATAAGAAGACTCTCTATGTCTAGTCTGAGAGCATGGATTAGAATAGGTGTAACCAAGGAGAGTGAATATCATAAATTAATCAAACAATAATAAAGGGTACTAAGAAAACAAATTCTACCTCTAATGATCTCCAACCCTTTTGGAAATGATGTTGTAGTAGCATGCAAATGGACACGTCCAGTTCCTTTAAACCACTATTGAAAAATATCTCCACAAACACACATGGATCATGGTCCCTAAGGAAAACCCTGAAGTCAACCTATACATTCATTATCTCCCCTTAATAGAGAATGAGAATGTTTTCCCTACTCATGAAATAGCCTTGCTAGAAACTAATATTTGGGTTAGTGCTGAACCTACACACTTCTACCATATTGATCTCTAATGGTCATTGGTCACCGATTCTGATGATTTCCATGTAATCCATAGATGAAACACATCAGCCACATACCCACTGAAAATAGACAAGGATGAGAAGGCTGAAACAGAAACTAATGAGGCCAAATCCCGTCAGATTGGGACCTTGAAGGCCCTAGCACCTGAGACCTATTACTAATAACATTTAATTTTAAAGAAACTTGATGAATATCCTCTCACTATTGACCTCGTCATGAGTGCCCCTAGTCAATTACCACTTCTATATTTTGGTCTTCTAAGTATGTTGAAAATGTGCAGGGAGTAACTAGATATTGGATTGAAGGAAAAAGTTCATCCTCCTGGAATCTTCGATAAGAATCTTCATTCAGAACGAGATCCATGTAAAAAAAGGATATCCATGAAATTGATCCTCATCTTTTGTACCGACATACTCCCATACTAGATAGAGAGTAACTCTTGCCTCTTATCAACCTTTATGGTCGATGAAAGGAATTATGCTTGAAAATACTTCTTGAAATTGATCTACAGAACATAGAACTCCTTCCTCTACCCCAGGTACAACGTCCCCCACTAAAAAAACTCCCCACATATGGATCACTGCTAATGAAACCCAGTTTTTCGTCAGATCCTGGATCAAGTAGAAGGGGATATCAAGCTCCATGATCCATCTCTCTAACTATATGTATGAAACACTACCATTTTACATTCCCAGAGCATTCCACTAGATATAACACAACATTGCCTACCACTTGTCATCCTCTTACACTAGAACAAGCCTCCTCCAATCAATTGAGTTGACCTACTAATCCTCATCTACCCAAGCAAGACAAGGATAACGACTAGTTTCCCTAACTAAAAAGGTAAACAAATAACTTCTATGACCGCGTATTATAGAATTTTATTTAAGACTCATTTTAATTCATTTAACTCACTATTTATTTCAAATTTTCCAAAACACCTAGTCAAATAGTAAAAACGTCATTATGAAGTTTGTACCATTACTAGGATCTCTACCCTACAAATGGTGTAGACTTACATAGTCGTTAGGTAAGCCCATAGTCCATACAATTAGATCACAAGGGGCCCTCAAATCACATGTCATAGAAAGTCTTCTCTGGACTATATTACATACCAATATCAACTGAAACTGCTTCCCCCCAACCCATGAAATCATAAATATTTCTAACTCCAAACATAATCCTATATCCCGTCCACCCAATGATACCATTCTATCATGACCCTCATTATTCAAGTTGAATAATGGGAGATAATGACCCCTGAGTCCTGACTTCAGTACTTCTTGGGGAGGACATATACACAAAGGGTATATAATCTCATAAAATGGGAGGCATTTTTCTTTCTAAAGAAATGAAGATCAAGAGATAGGATGGTCTATCCCAAAACAACTCCAATTACTATAATTAAATGAAATCCAGAATAATTCCCACATGTATGTTTAAAATAAAACTTTCTAAAAACACAATAAAAACTCTAAGGTAAATAACAAAAGTAAGGCTAAGAAGTGACACAACAACATTCCAAATATTTGAGCTAGTAATGCAAGTCACGGTCCATGTAGTCCTCCTAGAAACATGAAAGTTGTTTTATATACATAGGGGGTGAATAAAAGTATATTTAGTAGGAAAAATAAAAGTCTCTCATAGGATGAATACTAATTCCCTTATAAGGAAATAGCAGAACACAAAAACAACTAACATGGTATACTATCCACAAAAACATCACAATGGAACACTCAATAAATAATTCAAGTCATGTAATATAGTATAATACACATAGCTTGTAGGGTACCTTGCACCACTTTACCAATCAATACCCACTCCCACACACTAACACCAAATGTCCTGGTGATACCAACTCTTTCAAACATAACACACCACATCCCACAGACACACACGTGGGCCTCACTGCTAGTCCCATAACCCAAGAAAATGAATCTTATCACATACAACCTGTAAACAAACGGTTCATATACCAAATCACACTCCTCCCCCAAACACATAGGCCATAGACCAAACCTCACCCCAATAACACCCGGTAAGGCACAACACATCTCTCCCTAAAGACACTCTAAGAGATAAACTAGCCCGTACACACCTGGGCCTCACAGATGACAACCTTCCTCAAGAATCATTGGCTATCACCACCTAGACGAGGGAGAATGTAACATGGTACGACTTGTGATCCATAATTCGACCATTATTTTTGGAAAATACACCCTCCCCCATGTAGATGGGGGTGTTTTGAACATAGTTCTCAACTAGGGTGCATCGCATATACAAATCACAAGGAAATATTCATGTAATACATATGAATACCGAACACTCAGCCCAACCTATGGGTTCTCAACAAAAAACAATCCCAAAATACATCAAATTTTTTTGAAAACTCTAAATGCACAACCACACAATATGTCACAACACAAATCAAACCCCCAGCCATTTCATTTAACCAAATCTCAATCTTTATTAAACAATTCAGTTATAAAGTACATCACTACTTGGGATACTACTAAACATAAGCACAAAGGTGACACAAAAAAGGACACAAAGAGAAATAAGATACATGGTAAAGTAACTCACTTCATAGTTCCACTAAATTTTACACCCATTCAGGTCATAACAAAACAGATCCCGATAAAATGAGTGAATCCTTGGGCTTGCTAATCATTGAGAAACACCAGGATAACTACCCATTCCAAGCACTTCCATAATAATTATTCAAAATTATGCCACCCAAGCCATCCTATCAATAGAAAAACCACCCCTCAACTTATATCCACACCCAAAAACATGTCACATAAAAAACATTCTATGAAGCCCTCCTACATTACCCTACCACGCATGTCAACACATATCCACATAACCCAATCACATCCCTACTATATAACACTTCCATCTTGTTTTCCCCAAAGCAAGAACACAAAACTAACTATGTATCACAACCTAACCCAAATTTTATCATTTTGACAACGACATCTATTGTTCAACATCAAAATTTTTAAATAATGGTGTAGTCATAGAAGCCATAAGATCATGGGGGAATCTATTTAATTAATCAAATATATGTCATTAATAGATTTCCTGAATTTTTATAACCGAATTCAAAAAAACATGAATTTATAAAAATTCTGTGTGAAACCAAGGACCACCAACGACCATAATTTTCAGATGGAATATAGCCTATAAAATTCACAACATCGAAAGGTATCAATGAATAACATCATTCATTTTTTTCAGCCCCACATGTTGATCTTAAACCGACTCAATTATATAAATTTATTTAGTATTCTTCTATCTTCACAAGGGATAAATTCATACACCCACCATGCATGATACCCAAATAAAATGAAGAGAAGGAATCCCCACCTTGAAAAATAGAAAATAAACACATTATAGTTTATCTAATGATGGGGGAACACACATAGTAGGAAGATTCTCCATGGAAAAAAATGATCCAAAAATATGTATCACGAAACATGGCTCCTTTTGGAAGAATGGTTCTAGGGGATGTCCATTATCAAGGGTAAATGGAAGAATATAAAGAAGAAAGGGTCCCACATTTAGAGATTTTTATAATCCATATCAAAGGGAGAAAATGTTTTTAAAATCTATTAAAGGTAGATCCTAATCAAGACCATGTGGTTTGAATGTAAAAGAAAGATTTATATTTTTATAAGATAGATAGAATTCAAAACAGATCGAAAAACCATTAAATACGGTATTAAATTCATTTTACATTACATAAAATGTTAAAGGGGATAAACTGAAAAAATCATAGAATTATGGAATTTTGAAAAACAATTGAAAATGACTAACCATTATGTGAGTCACCAGTGTGATCTACCAATGCAAGCAACTGATGCAAGTCACCATTTAGATAGCTACTGAGGCCACTCACCAGTGCGAGTCACCATTTGACGATTCCATGAACAACTCACTATCTTATAAGCCACCACCCCATGACATTAACATGATCCATCTTTGAGACCTACTATCAGTAAATCACCATTGGATGAGTCACTGTTGCGATACACCAATGAGAACCACTATCACGACTCATCATCATGACACACCATCAAAACTCACCATAAGAGACCTACCGGTGTGAGTCACCACTGTGACCTACCATCGTGACTCACCATTCCTAACTCACAGGTCCCGAACCACCATTGGAAAATTGTAAAACTCTCAAACTATTGAAAACGATCCACTCTAACCTCCCAAAACACCTCAAAATATATATTTTCAAAATGTAATGGATTAGAGAGGTCTAATCCATTATAAAGATTATGGGATTAATTCATCAATATCCTTCTTAAATTCAAATATATAGAATTTTGGTTCCATTTGACCTTGGCAATAACATGCATATTTTCTTATGTAAAGAAAATTCCTAAAAATCACTCTCTCTCTTTTAATTTCAGTTATATGTTCATATAAGTATAATAATATTTTATGGATGAATATAAAATTTTATTTTTAACATAATAAATTTATTTTTTTTGGTATTTTATTTATAATTTGTATTAACTAAATAATTACCTTAAATTCATACAAAACATCGACACAATATTTATTCAAATAATACAAAAATAAAATTAATAATTTTAAAAATAAAAAAAGTAATGAAATTTGGATTAATTATAGTAGTAGACAAATTTTATAGATAAATGTAACATATTAATGTTGTTTTAAAGGATTATATTTGATTTTATTCTTATTCTAGAAGACGTTAATTTCAAATTAAAATAATATTATAAAAAATAAAATTAATGATATTTTTTCAAAATAATATTTCAATACATAATGTAAATATAATAAAAAATTTAAATTTCGAAAAATATCATTCCTTGAACATTTATGATCCAATTTTCACCTTATTAGGAAAATTATAACGCGTTGATATTGAAAATGTTACTACCAAGGTTATGGTTAATATTATTTTACTATGGGGTTAAACCAGAAAAAAAGGTTTAAAATACCACTTAAACATGTCCAAATTTTATTGGTTGAAGGGACTTGAACCATATACTTTATTAGATTTAAAATTATTCCCACATGGTTCCACTTTCAAATGAAAATGAATTTATTATATTTAAATATCTATTAATTCTATATTTTTTCTTCTTCACTCATATAAAAGGACACCCCTCCTTTCCCATCTATACACCATTTTGAGCCATCTCACTCAAGAAAACCCAGAAAATTTCTATTAAAAACTTCTTGAAAAAATAATTTTTGGTTATTTTCTTCTTTAAATAACATTGGATGGGTCTTTAAGATGAGTTCTAATTGATTCCTACCAATGAATTGGTAATCTTTTAACCTGACCCCCTTAAATTTACTTCTTCTTATTCATCCTTACAATTTATAGTATTAATCATTAAGTAATAACTTTCGTATCCTAAATATGATTAAATTTTATAATGATCATCAAACATAAATTATCTTCCCTCCTTTTCATCAAATAAGATGTGGAAGCATCACTCGTGCATACATGTTGTCTACCACCACTAAGTAGGGATACAATTTATTTATCGTCATCATATTACATGGAATGATATTATGTTGGGGTTAATGATTATAAATTATATTTATTCCATAATTATTCTTATTTAATTTTCATATCTTATATACCTTCTTAAATTTCAATTTGTTGAAAAACGATAATGTCACTCATGCGTAAGTGTGAACTACACCTCCATGAAGTGATATGAATATTTTTTTCATTTCCATTTTACATGGATGTTAATAAAGATTAATTTAATTTATATATATGTTATATATAATATTTTAATGATTATATATTTTAGGTTTATTATATACCATTATTTAATTACATTCTTGGAAAAGTGAAAACATCACTTATGTATACATATGACTAATTGTCTCTATAAAAGGTGTAATTCATTTTTATATATCAATACAATGTGAAAGAATAATAATATATATATAAAGAATATATATGATATTTATATAATTAATAAAATTCTAAATATTATGGAACAATGATTAATATACAAGGACTTGAACTATCAAACAAAAATTTTCACGAAAAACTAAAAATTAAACACCTAGAAATGATGATTTTATTAATAGATAATTAATAAATGGGAGTTGAAATATATTAAGTGGAACATATGTGATATTTTAGGTATCTAAATTTTTATTTCATTAATTTATAACAAATTTAAAATTTTCATATAGGTTGTTAGAGTGCCTTCTAAGAAAGTTGAACAAAAGGTAAGGATTTCTCCTCTCACTTTTATTTTCATGAGACATATTCCATATTTACCATATGATTCCATTGTGGGGTGTATGTACTTCCCATGAATTTATTTTATGATTATTATAATTAAAATTATGTTTATTTAAAAATCCATTTAATTTTATCTATTTCATGAGTTTTTTATTCAAATGTTACCATAGTGGAAGGGGAGTTTTTTTTAAATATCATTGTTTTTCATGATTGATTATGATTAAGTTTCCGATTATGAAATTTTTGGTCCCATATCTCAAGAAACTCATGAATATTATTATTATAAGCTCATTTAATAATATTATATGTTTTAATTTCATTTTACTGTATTTAATAACTCCTGATATTGAAATAATGTTTTAAATGAAAAACTTACCGTATTTCACTATTTAGTCGATAATACTTTTTCTTCCATTTCTATGTTTTCTAAAAAGGCTTTAAATAATGTTTTATATATATATATATATATATTTTAACATCATTGTTTTCAATTTTTTATTTTTTACTAAAATTTATAAAAATAACAATCTTGTTATTTTTAGAATGAGGTAGTTTTTACATTTTACTAAAAATGTGAACGAAATAATTATTTTGATGAAATCAGTATGAATGAAGTTTATTTCCATCATATATAATAAATAAATTCAATATTTTTTTAAAAATTTAAAATTAAATTTTCAGATAACTTCTTTTTCATTAATATTTAGGAAATTTTTATATTTTAATGATGAGATTTAAAATAAAAACGATATTTTTCTCAAGAAATATTAAAAACTGATCTTTTGAAATAATATTCATTTATGATAATATAATATTATGGAACTTATGTTTTATTGGGGATATAATCAAATGATTTAATCCTTATCATTTATATCTATAGTTTAATATTTTTAGATTTTTATAATATTCATTTCTTTTCAATTGGTTATAATTTATACGGAAAGTTTTTATGATCTTGTATAACATATATGAATTGATTATGAAGATATGACTAGTGATACCAAAATTATATATAACTCCATTAAATTTGGAAAAGATATATATCTATTAAGATAATGAGGATTGGAATTAGTAGTGAACCATGTTTGACAAGGGATTCTATCCACTCTGATAAGTGAAACTTGACAAGGGAATGGTCAGTGAATCCAATCACTAAGATATTCTTAGGAGTGAAACTTATATATGTATTGGTTAGTGAACCCAATACACTATGAGTTTCATGGGAGTAATCCTTGAATAATGATATAATGAAATGTGGAGTGATTCCAAACCACTATGATAGTCTTTGGAGTGATCCTTGACAACTAAGAATTTTTTTCTCAATAATTATGTGTATTCTAGAGAATTATTTATTATCCCAATGTAATTATCTAATGGAAATTAATATTTTATTTATTTATGATTCAAGTATTATAAACTACCATGATATATTCCTTGACCCTAGATATTTATCTATGATGGGAAGGGTAAGATTTTCAAATGTTAATCTCATGTTCTCAGACCCATATACACATGTTATTCTTAAATGATCATTGATATCTCCATTTTTTAGACAGACTGAGAATATTAGCTCCCCATTTCTTATATTTAATTTTCCCAGGTTATTATTATAGTATTTATGTATGTTTTTTATATGAAGAGTATTATATGAGAAGATCATGATGAAATATATTGATGAATGTTCATGAAATAAGAATATTGTGTATCTCGTCACCAAAGACAATAAAAATTTATGGTCCCCAGGTGTGTATTTGTAAATTATATCAAATATTCATCGTTTAAGATGTAATTTATACATATTAAAATTTTAGGTTTCTAGAGTTGTTATCAAAGGATATGGTTAGTCAATATTTAGATATAAGGGTTAAAAAGTGTTGGTGAAAACCCTAGGGAGAAGTCTAAGTATTTTCGTAATTACTAGAGATAACCTAGGTTAAACCTCCTATTTCAAATATTTAAAATATGGTATCATCATTTATACATTCTATCAATGATTTTTTCTGATTTAGTGGTTTCCCACTATGAGCATCATTGCTCAAAATATGGTATTTTGTTTTAGTCAATGGTTGGAACACAAAAGAGAAATATTATTACTAAATTTGATGGAAAATAAAATGATTATCCACTTAAGAGAGAAAATGTTATAGGGGTAAGAATGAAAAAATATTATATATATTTTTTTGAATCTTTCTTAATCTATGAAGCATGAAATGATTCCAAATAATATTAAATGTAACAATATTTAGTCGAGTCCTTCAGGAAGAAACATAAACCTTATTTTAATGGGAATATTGATAAAATAGTTTTTAATAAATGGATGAGTACCACATAAAATATATTTTCCATTATCTAGTGTTCAAAACATAAATTGTTTTATTTTGTATTGTTATCAATTGGATGGAAAATTATATCAATGGTGGAAACATATCAAGGATATATTCAACCTGAAAAAATTGACTCTATGGGGTGGGTCGATTTTGAGAACTTGTTATTCAATAACTATTTCCCGAATATTATTTTTATGAAAATAGATAGGGAAATACTTGACCAGAATCAAAAGTATAATGAATAAATTAGATAATATGATCCAAATTTCACATGAATTGGAAGAGTTTTTTTGGTATTATCATCTGACCTAAAAGTAACATTGATTATTTCTTTAGTGACTTTAAATCAAGTATCTAAAAGTTATTATCCATAAAATAATTCATTAGATATGAATATACAATTTAATTTGACATCTCTTTGGATATGGATATTATAGTTACCTATCAATATCAATGTTCTGAGAAGAAAAGAAATATGTAATTCAATGGGAATTACAAAAATCAGTTAGAGAAGAAGTGGATATTTAATTTATAGTTGAAGTGAGGAAGTAAATATGGAATAAATTATCTTAATGGTTCCAATGAATGTTTTAAGTGTGGAACAGAAAGCCATTGGATGATCAATTAAAAAAGTGATAGAAAGAAAAATTTATCAAATGATCTATATAAATAACCACATAATGCACCACCCACACGCTAGTGTTTCATTTAAAAGGAGTATACTTATTATAATAACTAGGGATCAAAACTAAAGGTTAATGATGATGATCAATGTTAGAAACCTCTTATGCCCAAAGAAAAAGTTAAATATCACATGATCGCTATTGTTAGTGTGGGTTATGATAATGAAGTGGTGAAACGTAGACTTACCATCCACTCTAGAATTACTAATTTCTAATTTATTATGGTTCTACCTAGTATTTTAAATATGAATACTTTTCTAAGGTTATCACAATGACACCCCAATGATTAGATGATGAATTATAAGTGAAAAATCCAAACAGTATGATGATGAAATATTATTTCTACGATTATTATCTAATTATATTTTGGGAATGTACTTTGTATAAATATATTTATTCTCCATAAAATTTAATGTTATGTTATCATAGGTATGAATTTGACTTATTTACATAAATCCCACATCGATTGTTGAAGAAGGGAATCCATATTTGATATTCCAAATCAACATAGGATTGTTTATCAGTGTTATGATAATTTTTAACTTATGATGAAAATTTAATTCATTAAAATTGTCTTGATTCCAATTCAAAAGGGGTGGATGTCTCATATGGTTGTATAGAAACTAATAAATAAATATATTCTTTTTTTATAGGAGTATGTTGATGTCCTTCTAGAATAATTTCCTATCCATATTCCAAAATGTAAAGTGGAGTTTTCAAAAGAACTAAAATATAGTAATACATCTATTAAAATGACTCTATACATAGTATCCCAAGTTGAGTCACATTATTTGAAAACGAAACTATAATAGAATCTTGATAAGGTATTCATTTGTACAAATGTGTTGCCCTGGGGTGTACCTATCCTATTTTCTAATAATATTGACGGATCAATGTTGCTTTCCATTCATTAATAATAATTTAACATGATCAAAATAAAAAATAAGTATCAGATACCCCACATTTACTATTAATTTGATCGATTATAAGGCGTAATATTTTTTACTAGATTAATAATCGATCTATATATTATCACATGAAGGTAAAAAAGTTATTACATTCCTAACACAACCTTCCATACTTTGTATGGACACTATAAATTTATAGTCAGGTCATTTGGAAATACTAATTCCTCCACTGTCGTCATAGATTTAATGATTATATACTTTGAAGATTATCATGATCCGTTTTTGGAATTATTTATTGATGACATTCTTATATAATAAAATATTAAGGAAGAGAAAATAGATTATTTGAGAAGTGGGTTTAAGAACCCGAGGAAAGAGAAGTTGAATGAAATATTTACCATGTGTAAATTTTCGCTATATAAAACTTCAATATATGGTTATATAATATAAAGTGAGGATATATGGATTGATCCATCAAATATGGATGTTATTTAACATTTTAATATACTAACCACTATGACTTGGATCCATAGTTTTCAGGGGTTTTTTAGATATTATCGACACATTATAGATAATTTCTCATGGTTGAAATTTCACTCACTTGGATAACTGAAAAGGGAGACAAGTTCCTTTGGATAGATGAATGTGATTGAAATTTCAAGGAATTGAGGAAAATATTAATCATCATAGTTATTTTTACACTACCATGCACTAGAGAAGGGTTTGTGATCTATATTGATGCATCATAGAAGAGAACCAGATGTATCCTCATATATAATGATATGGTTATTGCTACTTCCTCATGATAATTTAGGGTTCCTAAGAATAATTATAAACATATTTATTTAGAGTTAGAAGTGATAATTTCTTCAATAAATATATGGATACATTACATTTATGGAGAATGTTGTGAAATATATACTAATCATAAAATTTTAAATAATATATTCACTTAGAATGACATGAATATTACCTAGAGAAGATGGTTTGATTTGATTAATGATTACTGATGCTCACTATAATACCACACAAGAAAAGTGAATAAGGTGGCAGGTGATCTGTGTCCAAAAGATCATGAAATATTATCTATAGTGAGGATAAAAAAACATCCAATATTTTTTATATGAAAATGATAGAACTTGAAATAATAAAATAATGGGAGAAATTTTATCTTTCTCGAATGAGTGTTCAACCATCTATCCATGTGACGATTAAAGAGGTGTTTGATGAAGATGTCGAGCTACAAAAGATGTTGAGACATTTTCATAAGTTCAACCTTGATTGTGATGGAATGATAATTTTCAGGAAACAATTATGTGTCCCATCAATAACATATTTGAAGAAAGATTAATTGGATACATATTATATATCAACATTCTATATTTATCCTTGAAGCATGAATATGCATTAATATCTGAAAGAGTGTTTCTGATAGAATAACATGGAGATAGATTTTGTAGAGCATGTATCTTAGTTATTGGTATCTTATTAAGAGATGGTTGAGAGATATAATTATAATGGATTTTTACCACTATTATTCATTCCATAATGGAAATGAGACAACATCACAATTGATTTTCTCATCAAACTCCTGAAAATATTTAAATTCTATAACATCATTAGGGATATAATTGAACACATTGTGAATTTAGTACACATAATTTCTATCAAAGAATATTTATCCCTTAATAATATTTCTAGAATATATATCGACGAATTGGTAATGATACATGTATTATAATTAGATAACTTTAAAATCGTTCTTTAATTTTTTTTAGAAAACATGGACTTGGTTGAAAATAATTTTCAACCGAATAGAGAAATAATGTAGGTTTTTATTAAAAACATTCTTTCAAAATATTGACTACTCAAAAAGAGTAATATTAAACTAAAATATTTATTCTCAATAAATAACCATAAGATAAAAAATTATTTAGTTTCTTAAAATTAATGTCATAATATTTTATCATAAAAAACATTATGAAAAATAATCTCAATAAACAATGATATTTTAAGGTAAACCCGTTAGCAAATTGGTAAATTTTGAAAAATAATCCCAAATAAAGAAATAACCTTATATAGATAAGAATATCTTATAAATTTCATGATAATAATCATAAAATACATTCTTGGGATGAATATACACAACACAAAATAAATAAGTGGAATGTATGACATGTGTCCTATAGAAATAAAAGTGAGACGAATGTCCCTTACCACTTTAGAAAAATTGGAATCATAAGTAGAATTAAATAAATAATTCAAATGAAATTTTATATATTATTAATTTAATTATATTTATGATAAAAAATTTCCATGGGGAAGTATACACACTAAAAAAATAAATGAGTGGTGAATATGGCATTAGTCTTCTATAAATAAATGAGAGATAATAAAACTCTTACCTCAAGTCTTGAATATTTTTGTACATGTTTGAACCTCCTTTATAATAAATATATGGTTTTTATAAATATATTCCAGAAAAATAATCTTATATATCATACCATATATAATTAACTTATAACCTATTATTACCAATTTAATGACAATTCATTGTAAAAATCATGTTTCGAATAATAAATGCTTCTTTTTTCATGTATATTTTTTTTTGGTATATTTTGTAATTTTACATTGATCATGGTTTCCATAATATATATAATTTTAACCATGATATAATATAATATATATCAATTATATATATATATTTATATAAACAAATTAATATTAGAGATATAAAATGAATTACACTATTCATGGAGAAGGTAAGCCGTACGTACACATGAATGTTGTTTCTATATTTCTTGATATACAGAGTGAAATATTGGTAAATAATAATTAAACTTTATATAATCTTGATATATCATATATATAATATATTTTCACAAAATATACCCTCATTACTAACAATTATAAAGTAAAATGAAAAATGTGTCACATTGCTTTGTGGTGGCATTAGTTTCCAAGTACGCATGAGAGACATTATCATTTTAAAATGGATTAGAGGGTAAGAAGGTATATATGATTATATAATTACATAGTTATAAATATTTTATTAATATCATATAAATATTTTAAATCCATTATTATATCAAACATTTTTAGGTGGGTATGGAAAATGAATTGCATTGGTTCGTGAGGAGGTTGTCCATTGTAAACATGATCGAAGACTTCATTTCTCAATTTATGGAAGAGTATATGGACTTAGGTTATTACATAAACATAATAACAAATAATTTGAAGAAATATTATTATTTTTTAAATATTTTATTTATTATGATATGAATGAATGTGGTAAGTGAATTAGTAAATAGAAATTTTTTATTAATGACAATTACCTTTTCTTAAAACAACCACTATTGGACATCTTACTAAAAAACATAGGGTTGGTCTTTTGTGAAGAACACTAGCTATATAATATATCATTGGATTTTTGATTAATAAAATTCAGGGGTTTTTTCAAACAAATATCCTTTGTGTTGGGAAAATTAATTTTAGCATAAGAGCATGTAACGCGTAAACCTTTGTTTTAACCTTACCCGTGATAATTAATTTGTACTATTATTACTCTTGATGATGAATAGAAATTAAATTGACATTATTACCTAATTTTTATTATGATGATTCAATATATTTAATTCATTTTAAATAATTCATTTCCCATAAGTGGTGTAATTCAATTTAAAATTAAACCCATAGAGTAACAAATTACGATTTTCTAAAGAATCTTTTTCAAAAGTTTGACAAGAATTTATATCATATTTAAATAGAAAATATATTCAAATGAACTAAATTGGATTAATAATAATATTACTTAACTAATTTTACATTTAATATTTTTTAAAATTAAGTGTTACATTTTATTTTTTTATAACAAAAAGAGATTTTCAATAGAAATTAATATTTTCGATATTTATCAAAAAATGAATATTTTCAAAAAATGATAAAAAATTAAATCCAAGATAATATAGATATGTTAATTTCTAAGAAGAATTTTATGTTTGAAAAATAAATTTCCTAAAAAATGGAGATATTAGTTTTAAAAACAATTGTTCAATATGTTGCGAATTCACTTTTTAGAAAAAAATATATTTGTTTTTGTTTTTAAGAATAAAACATGATTTATTAATATCTCATTCATTGAAAAATATTATATGAATGATATATAATTTAATTTAATATATAATATATATATTTCTCTAAAAACTTTCAATAATAGTGATTAATTAAATTTACTATGAAAAACAATTTGTGCATATAAAATAAGTTTTTAAGGGATTTTTTTTAATTTCAAATGATTTTTTTTATTTTTACTTATAGTTAATTGATAAAAAATGAATTTGTATTATACATGTGTACAATATATAATTATAATAATTTATTTAGGGATATGCATTCCCATAATTCCAATGGATATGTGATAATTATCATATAATATATTAATATTTTAACAGTATATCACAGTTAATTTTAACTCTATGTTTCATATAACCCAAGCTATCAAAAAAATTAAAGTTATTTAGGAATAAATATTCCATACAATCTCACGGTGTTACAATCTTTCCCCCTCAAATAAATCATTTCAAATTAATGTTAACTTTATTTCTATAATTAAATGTTTGTCATCTAAAAATCCCTTCGTTGAAATCTCACATCTTATCGAGGGTTAATAAAACATCCTCCGGGAAAGAGGGAAAGACTATATACTATGGTCATATTGAATAACATGTAACTAGGTTTCTAAATGGGATAATATTATTAGGAAGTGAAAATATAATAAATGAAAGAAATTAATGTTTGTAGATTATTGATCAAAATAAATTGATTGATGCCCCACCATTGGTAGTGGGGTGGTAAGGGTTTGGGGGGGGGGGGTGAGGGGCAAGTCGCGGGGTCAAGTTCTTGGGCATGCAATTTAATGTAAATTTCTTCCTTGCGTCATGTGCCGCTTTCGCTGTTGTACCCAATTTTTAAGTTGATTGATTATGATAAATTCACGACCATAAAGACATAAACCAATGAGGATAGAAAAATACCACAATTTCATAAAAAAAAGTAATAAGACAACATTATTTTCTAAAGTTCTTTTTCAAAAAGTTTGGTAATATTTAAGAGAAAATATTCTTACTGGGTTTTTTACATTTCATAAGAACAATGTAATCATTTGGGTGTGATTCATTTAAGTTACAAATCATTTCTTACTCTATGACATAAAAAAGAATTATTTTATTCCTGAAGCACTAAAATTAACATTTAAGAGATCATAATATCCATAAAAGAATTATATGTATTTCATTCAATCTTTATTTATCATTTAGACCAAAATGGTTAGCACAAGTTATCAAATATGGATAAATATTTATATGATGAACTATTAAATTAATATCAAAAACAACATTCAAAGTTTAACTTACAAAATTACATAAATGGTTAACTTTAATACCCTTCAAAAATTAAAAAAGTTATAAATAATGTCAGTATCATTATAAAATAAACTTAACACCAATTTTCCAAATATCAAAAAATTTATTTTAATTGTTACATAACAAATATGTGAATACCTTGGTCATAAATTCACATGAAACATCATAATATACATAATTACCAAAAAATCACAATGAAAAAATACAAGGTTCTTTATTTATAAAATAAAATACAAATTATTGAATATATTCAATAAATCAAAAAATTCTGTAACCTCTATCAATGATAAAATAAACCACTTTTAATCAAATCATTGATCAGTTCCAAGGTAATCAATACTATCCATTTTACATCATCTAATTATCTGATCATCCCAAATAAACAACATTATCTCTAAATCAGGAAAATATTAATTGCTACCTTTCCCACAATCATGTGTTTTTATATAAAATATCACCTCTCCATTAAATAACTTTTATAGGTTATCAATTTCATTCAATATATTCTTATAAATCATTAATGAAATATTTCTATAGAACAATCCTAATATATTTCATTATTTATATAACATACTTCTAGAGTTCTAATACATACACACGTCAATTATTCTAAGTCATTCTTAAAACATTGACTAGGTTTCGTCATATAATTCCTTAATACATGATTCCTTCCAGGAATCATTTTTACTCTCTTCCTCATAAAAAGAAAAACCATTATTAATACAACCTTGTTGATACACTTTTTGTGATTTCCCCCCTAATACATTGATTTTCATAATTCCCATACTTTTCACATCTAAAACATTCTACAATGTCGATTTCTTAGGGAATTCATTATCATCTTCCATTTCATTAATAGAAATTTTTATTTTTCCTTAGAAATTACTTACTTTATTCCCTTATTCGACACACATAAAACATATTCACATTCCTTTGATTCATTACATTGAGTGTTTCTTCCCACATTATTGAGATATAGAAAACTAAATATTCCTTCCTTCATAGTCTTCACCACCTAATATCTTAGAAAACTATATACTTATGTTCTTTGGTGAGTCTAAGAGTTGGTTAAGGTCAAAGTTGTTAATCATATTTCATGAAAACTGATTATGAATAATCCCAATATACCCTTATATATTTATCAGCCCATTTAGTTTCTCATAAAAACAGTATCCATCATATTCATTATTAACCCAATTACTTATGGTTCACTATATTGACTAAAACAAAAAATTATTGTGCGAGAAACAATCTTCCTAGTGGAAAACCACATAATACATAACAATTATTAACAGGATGTCTAAATAATAACTCCTTCATTTAGATCAATGACTCTTTAGTTTTAACCTAGGTTATTTATGGTCATTTTATAATTTAATCCTGCAATATGTTTCATAAATAGTTTATAAATTTTCAAAACATATCTCTTGGGAATGTTAAACATGTTGTGAATAAAGGGTTATCATTATGCAACAGGTGACGATTGAGTTTGTTCCCAATGTTACCTTTTTAGATTTATTACCCCCAAGTACAACTATTCAACATTCATATCTAGTTATAGTATCCAGATAGGGATGAAATTTCATAAAAACCACTCACTTTATACTTTAATAAAATAATTGTATATTTTCCTATACTTTGACTTATCCTTAGACTTATCCTTAGATGTATCCGTAGACATATCCTTAGACATATTCTTAGGTATCATACTAATGTTTTCTCATCTTAGTTTCCCATTTTTAAGTAAATCATTACATAATACCATATATAATGAAAAAAAAAATTCATAAATAGATGCCACATCATAATACATTAATATTCATTAATCACATCCATACTAAAATCACATGGGTCTAGTGCCTTTGGATACTTAGATACACATACATTAATTTTATTAGTGAACTACATAATCTCCCTATATGTTCTTCACAACTATAACCCTTATTAGATATATCATACATAATAACGTTCTTCATAACATGGGGAAAGTAAACATATTAAAGTGTTATATCAGAAGAACATTAAGGGTAAAAAGGTGAGATATCAATAGAACATGAGCATAAGTTTAAGGGAACATGAATATAATATATAAAAACATTCCCTACATATCATTGATCATAATATTGATTAATAGAATAAATTATAGAAATTAACAAGACATTAATCACAGTGGAATCAAAGAACATAATCCATGTGAGACGAAAATTGAGATAAGACATATACGCGTGTAATACCTTTAAGTTTAGAAAATTTTATGTCAATGCTACCAACCAAGACATTAAAAACATGTCAGTCTTAGGCAAACCACCCATGTACCTATTTCATGCTTGGGATAACCTCTCATATACCTTATTATTGGATTTTGGAAAACCATTCATGTACCATTTTTTTCCATTGGATAACCTAACATGTACCTATTGAAATCATATAACATTAATCACTACATAAAGCTTTGGAGGGACATATAATTTTAGGACTAACCATCACATAATGATAATCATACTGATGTGTGCCACAATATCATAAAATATTAAATATATGGAATCCCATAAAATAAAATGGGGTTTATAAAAATTTCATTATAGAATTATCCATGTAAAAGAAATGATTTTCATAAAAATTACATCATTTCATCATTAGATAACCCGTGAAAAATGAATAGGTATCTTGAACATCTTGTCATCATAAATATAAAACATCCAAATAATGATTAAGTATATTATCATTGTATCATATATAGTAAAGCTTAATAAACATTAAATGATGTTATTTTATACAAGAATTGATTTCAAAAGTTAATTGGGAATATTTCCTGAGTAAAATGACCTTCCCACATTGACAAATATTATTTAAAATCTAAAAAAACCCAATTTAAAAAAGTATAAATTTTATTTGAGAATAAAATTTGAATCTTGTAATGAAATATATAAATCATTTATTGGTCATGATGGCCAAAAAATTTCACTCATGCATTTCCTATTAAAATGAAGGATCCTTTCACATTTTTTGGTAAAAATTCAAATGATCCTTGTTCAGAAAATGAAAAGAATAATAATTTCAAACAATTTTCTATAAAGTAAAACATGGGATAAATTTATTTAAATAATTATTTAAAATGTTTAAAATCGTTCTTTAAATGTTTTTTGGAAGACATTGACATGACTGAAAAATGATTCGCTACAGAAGATGGAAATACAGTTGGTTTTAGATAAAAACATTCCTTTAGTATATTGAGTAAATAAAGAAATAAAAAAAGTGAAAAATATATTCTCCAAAAATCATCATAGGTTAAAAATTCATTAGTTTCTTGAGATGTATATTAAAATATTTTATAATAGAAAACATAATCATATACAATCCCAAAAAACAATGAGATTCTGACGTAAAACCCTTACCACTTTGATATCTTTTGAATATGAAGACACACAAAATAAAGGAACTTATATGGATATCTATAGCCCATATTTTTTAGGATAATATTAATAAAATAAATTCATGTGTAGTATATACATTGAAAAAAATAAGTGGTTAATATGATTTGTGTCCCATATAAATAAAAGTGGGATGAAAATCCTATACCACTTTGGAATCTTTTAAATCATAAAACCCATTAAATAAAACTATAAAATTAAAAATTAAATTTCATAAAAATAAGGATATTAATGATATAAATGTTCCAAGGTAAAGTATATACATAACACAAAATATAGTGTGGTCAAGGTGGAATATGTATCCGAGAAATAAAAGAGAGTGGAAACCCCTAACCTCAAGTATAAAATTTCATTGTACACATTAATAAATCCATTTTAATAAATATAGTTTTATTATAAATATATTTTAGAACAATAATGATATATATAAAACTATATATTAGTTATTTTTGACATGTTATTACCCATTTATTAACATATCCTTGTAAAAATCATGTTTCGTGTAATAACTACTTTGTTTTTCTGGTCTATTTTGGTTTGGTATTTTTGGTTCTTTTACTTTGATCATGGTAAATCATATCCAAAATGGTATGAATTATATTAATATCAAATATTTTAATCATAAATGTATATATATTAATCTATAAAGTTTATAGATAGAAAATAAGTTTCACTGTTCATGGAGATGATGGGTCGTAAGTACTAGTGAACGTTTTTTCCATTTTCTCATCGAATGGAACGAAAGAAATATAAATATTAATTTAGATTTAAAAAATAATTTATATATCATATATTTTCATTAAATATACCCTCATTATGATAGATTTAAAAATAAAATGAAAAAAACATCAAATCTTTTTGTGGAGGCGGTAGTCTACACTAACAAACGGGCGACATTATCATCTTTCAAAAGATTGTAAGGTATGAAGGTATAATTGATTTTATAAGTATGGAAGTATAATTTTGTAAAAAATATAATAAATACATGTTAAATACATAATTACAAACATTATTGAGAGGTGGTTATCAAAAATGAATTAAGTCAGTTCGTGAGGCGGTTGTCCATCATATACATGATCGATAGTTTTGTTTCCCATTTAATAGGATGTGAGTATAGGTTATTATATAAACATAATAAAATCATGGTATATTTCAGATAACTTTCTATTATATTTTAATAATTAATATATGTATCTGATGGTGGTAATAGAATGAGTAAAAAGAAAGATCTTACGGAATAAAATTACTTTCTCTTAGTACAACCTTCGTTGGACCTCTTATTAAGGACCCTATGGCTGGAATTTTGGAAATAAATATACCTATAAAACATTTATAAGGATGTTTTGGAGAAATTTTGGAAGGCTATTTTGAGAAAAATGTATTATGAGTCTTCAATAAGATAGAGGATTAGGTGCCCTTTTTAATTGAGGAGGAGTGACATGTTTGTAAATAACCAAAACTACGGAATAATGGGAAGTCACTATCGATAAATGTTCCTAAAAATTGGAAAAATATATTACTTTATTGAATATATGTTTGATCCGTACTTACACTCTAAGAAAATATATTTTAAAGAAGTTATGTTATTAGCCTCTACGTTTACTCACTTTTACCATTTTAGTTTTCAGCATGGTAACTCATCTCTTTTTATTTACCTAGGAAATTTATATTTTAATAATGAAAATAAAATGAGAATTATTAGATAAATGATATTAAAAAGCAAGTTTCCAATGAAAAGATTTCTTATGTATAAAAACATTTTTCTATCAATGTTAAAAGTAAAACAAATTCAACGGAAATAAAATAAAAGAATAGTAAAAAAGATGGAATAATTTTACTTTCAAACCTTTTTAAGACAAATTGTAACTTTTTAAAATCTTTAAACATAATGACAGTTTTCAATAAAAATATATATTTTTCAAAATTATTAAAAAAACAATATTTTTAGAAAATTATAAAAAATAATCAATATAATTTTAACATGTTTATTTAAAATGTTAATTTAATTTTTTAAAATCAATTTACTAAATTTTTAAAAACAAATATTAAAAATAAGTGCACAAAATATGATGAAACCTCTTTTTAGAATAAAAATATCATTTCTAAGAATATAATTCGATAAAATATTATCTAATTACTAGAAAAATTTTGGATGAATGAAAAAATATTTTATTGAATATATAATGTATGAATTTATTTAAAATAATTCCCCAACACTTTTTTGTTTAATTTAATATCACAGAAACAATTTTCATGCATAAAAATAGTTTTTCAAGAAAATATTAATTTTACTTTCAAATGATTTTTTATTTCTTATGAATTTATAGCCAATGAATTTATTTTATTAAGGTTTATACTATATAATTTTCATTATTTAGTTAGGCATATTAATACCCTCTAATAACATGACGAGGATATAAATTTCTTGTTAAATAAAAATTTATTAGTAGTATGTCATGGTTGGTTTGAACTGAATGTTCTATGTAACATAAGAAATAGAAAATTAAATTTATTTAGAAATAAATATTTCATAAAATATTAGGTTTTCACATTATACCCTCTTAAATAATTTTTCCTTGATATTTAAAGTTGTTTATGGTAATAAAAGGATTTACATCGGAGAACACCTATAATTAAATCCCACTTCGTACAATGGGTTAATAATATATCCTTATTAAAATAGGGAATGAATACATATAAAATTATTCTTGAATATCCTATAATTGATTTTCCAAATTGAGTAACATTTGTAGGAAGAGAAAATATGTTCATGGAATAAAAGTAATGTATATAGATCATTGATCTTAGTAAATTGAATGATCATGAGATATTGGCCATCCCAAAACCATAAACCAACGAGGTGAGAAAAATACCTTAAATAAATTTTAAATGAATGGAATATGATTTTTTAAGAACCTTTTACCAAATTAAAGTAATTTACTTGAGAAAATATTTTTTATCCGTTTCTATCAATTTCATAAGAACAATATCATCCGGTGGATGTACATAGATCATTTTTTATTTCATATATTACTCGATTAAAAGAAGTTGAATTATTTTTTTAACATGAAGCAAAAAAATATATTTTCTAATGGATCATAAGATCCATAAATTAATTATAATAAATTCATTCTATCTCCAGTGATCATCAAAACCAAAATGGTTACCATAAGTTATCAAATATGGATAAATCATTATATGATGAAATAATAAATTAATCTCTAAAACATCATTAAGACTATAATATATACCATTCAATAAATGGTTAACCTTAATTCCATTTTAAAATTCTGAAAATTAAAAATAATTTCACAACAATTTTAAAATAAACATAGCATTATTCTTCCAAATATCATAAAGTATCCCTTAATTATCACATACCAATTATGGGAAAACCATTCCAATGTATTCTCTTGAAACATGGTAATAAACCTAATTAACATAAAAACTCAATGATACATTTTTAATTATTCCATAAATTAAACAAATAATATTGATTATATTCCATAAATATAATAATACTATAATATCTACTAATGATAGCATAATCAATTTTTTTATCAAAATAATTGATCTAATCCTAGTGATCCATACTATCCAATTTACATTATCAATATCAATAACTGCTTTACCAAAAACAAACACCATTATATCTACATCATAAATATATTAAGGTTTAACATTACCATAATCATGTTTCTTTCATAAAATATCTCCTTTTTCATAAAATCACTCTGCTTGGCCATCAATACCATTCAACACATTCTTTAAAATCCATAATGTAAAATTTCTAGAGAAAAATCCTTATATATTTTATTACATATTTAGCATAATTCTTATGTTCTTATATATAAAATATTTAATCATTCCACTTCATTATTAAACCATTACTAGGATTCATTATTTTATTCCTCAATACCTCATTTCATTAATACATAATTTATAGTCTCTTTATTAACAACAATAAATCCTTTACTCATACATACTTTTTGATATTCTTCCTGATCTTTACGACAAGAAAATTGATTACCATAATTCAAATAAATTCCAAATTTATAGCATTAATAAATTTAATATTACTTAGTAAAACCATAACTCTGTACCATTATGTTAACTAAACATTTCATTTTTCTAAATAAAATACATAATTTGAACCCTTATCCTCTAAAAATAAAATATATTATTTTTCATTTGAGACATTAAATTGAGTTGTCAATCCAAAATTATTGTTTATATTAAAAACTGAATATTCATTCCTCCATGATCTTCACCACCCAATCTATCATAAAAATCTATCATTCCATTATTTGGTGAGTCAAAGAGATAGTTAAGCTGAATGATGATAATAATATATCATGATAACTGGTTACGAATAATCACAATATCCTTTAATCTAATCATCATCCAATTTTGTTTCTCATTAGAACATTATATATCACATTCAACATCATCCCAATTTCTTTTGGGGCCCAAAATTGATCAAAACCAAAAACCATAGTGTGAGAAACAATATTCATAGTTTAAAACCACATAAGCATTAAAAAGTAAAAATTGGATACCTAAATCCTAAAAAATTATTTTCTATCTATGAAACTTTCTGTTTTACTGAGTTATTTCATGGAAATCTTAAATTATAATCCTTCATTATGATTCATAATAATTTCATGAATTTCCATTAAATATCACGTAGAAGTGTTAAACCAGGTGAGTAACATGGCCAATTATTGTGCATTAGGTGAATAGTCTCTTTTTATATACCTAGGTAATTTATCCATTAAGACTAAATATTAAATTATACTTATTAGATAATTTTGAAATAATAATTATAGATATGAGATCTAAGTTATTAAATATAAATCTTACGTATTTGTAAAATTAATTACAACACAAGCACATGTAACACACAAAACCATGTTTTAACATTAACTATAGAAATTAATTTTTAATTTTTTTACTATTAATTATGACTAAAAATTAAACTGACATTATTAAATCATAATAATTATTATTTTTAGAAACAACTAATGAAACTAAAAAATTTTAATTCACATAATTGGAATAATTTAATTTAGAATTATACCCACAGAATCGACCAAAATGCAGTTTTCCAAAGAAACGTTTTCCAATGTCTCAAATGATTTTATATGAAATTTAAAAATATATTTTTTTTAATGAAATATATTTGAATTTAAATAATAAAATTTATTTAATTTTACTTTTAAATTTTTTTTAAAAAATTATATCTTTATAAATTCTATAAATGAAAAGGTTGTTTTCAAAAAAAATTTGAATATTTCACTATTAATTGAAAACATTATCCTTCTCTAAAAATTATAAAAACATAACTACAAGATTTTTTTTCATTTTAATTGAAAATATGAATTTAAATGTTTTTTAAAAAAAAATTTCACATTCCAAAAAATAAATTTATAAATAGATGTACAAAAAACACCAAAATCACTTTTTAGAAAAAAAATAAAATTTTTCAAAAGAAATCTAGATTCATTCTTCTCTCCTTCATAGAAAAAATATTAGATGGATAAAAAATTTGAATAAATATATAATATATAATTTCCATTAAAATAATTCTCCAATATTTATTAATTTAATTTATTATTTTAAAAACACTATGTGTGCATAAAAATAGTTTTTCATGAAAACGATTACTTTACTTTTAAATGATTTTTTATTTTTTATCTCTAATATATTGATAACCAATGAATTTATTCTATGAAAGTGTACAAAAAATATTTTTCATAATTTTGATAGTCTTACTCATACTAAAAAATTCAACTAATAAACAATAACTTCATATTAAATAATGAAAATTTAAAAGTATATCACAATTCTTTTGAAATTGATGTTTTATGTTACGAAAGCTATAAAAAAATCAATATATTTAAAAAATATATTTCATAAAATATTAGGGTGTTACACATTCTATTTTATATTATTGGGATATAAGGTTTACCTTGATGTTCTGGAAAATTCTACCGCATGCTCTAGATTTAGAGTAGTGTTTTAGTACTATTTATCGCCCATAGAATGATGTTCTATTTGAGATAACCAATGAACCCCTTAAAGATATAATGAGATCTTATTATATTCATTTCAATTGATATCGGGATAAGAACCTTCAAATATTATAGTTTTCTTACATGAATTTCTTTCATTCAAGAATCCATATGGTTCTTTATCAGGTGTATATAGAAAGAAGTTTCAAACTACAATATATTGGTATGATGTTAGAGAAGGAAAGATATTTGGGCATTAGTTACCTGGGTAAATGGTAGAGAAAGTTAAGACCATTAAAAATCACATCACGACAGCTAAGGGTTGAAAAAAAAGTTATGCTAATAATAATTAGAAAAATATGGAATTCAAAGTTGGTGATACGTTATTCTTTTGAATTTATATAAATTATAAGCTTATGAGATTACAAAATAATATAAATACATGACCTAGTTATAGTGTCCCCTATGAGATTCTTGATTGAGTATGTATGGAAGCTTATCACATTGTCCTTCCACCAACCCTCTCGTAGATTCACGATATGTTACATATATCTCTTTTAAGAAAGTACATACTCGATACATCACACGTACTAAAATCAGATGTTTTATCATTGGTGTTTTATCATTTTTAAGAATAAAAACATTTATAAATATTGTATTTTATAGATAAAGTACTAAAGAACATGACTACTCACATGGTTAAAGTTCTATAGAGGAATCATAAATTCCAAGAAGCCACATGGGAATCCTAGGATGTGTTGAATTAGATATATCCTCATTTTTTATATCATAGTGTTGTAATTTCAAGTGTGAAATACATTTCTAGTTGGGGAAGATGTAACACCCTAATATTTTAAGATATTTTTCTATTTAAATAAATCTAATTAATTTTCAAGCTTTATTTACATGAAACATTGAGATTAAAAAAATAACTAAAAAATATTTAAATATTCTTATTTTAAATTTATATAATTTTATTAATAACAATTTCAATATTATCATAGGTATAATATTTTGTTATTTCAAAAAAGATTTATTTTTCCAAGAAAGTGAAAAGTGAGGATTTTTCTAAAAAATTTATTTATTTTACTCAAAAAAAATAATGTAAATGTCTCATTATATTTAGTATTAATGTTATAGAATATCTATTTTATTTAAAATAATACAATTAATTCCCATATAATTATTATTTTATATGATTTTGATATATGTCATGTTTTAGGCTTAAAAAAACAATTTTCTGTAAAATAGTTTTTGATCATATTATATGGGTTTATTTTTAATTAAATTTATACAAATTATATAAATATAATTTCAAAAAACATATTTTATATTGGAAATATTGAGGTTCAAATTTGGTTAATATTTCCCTTTTATTTTTTGGACAATATAAATAATAACTATAATAAAATGTATCACCGCGGTAAAGTGTAAATTCGGTAATTAATGTTAGAAATACTATGATAAGGAATTAAAAATCAAGAAAATACTATAATTTTTTACATTATATGTGTTTAATTGAACCATACACATCCATTATTAGAATATATGTCATTTTGGTTCCATTTGACGTTGATAATGACATTTACATTATTTTAAGAAAAGAAAATTCTAAAATGTCACTCTCTTGCTTAAATTTATTTGGTTTTCTCACATAGGGACAATAATTTATTATAAATTAATATAAAATTTTATTTTGAGCATAATTTATTTATTTTTATGACATTAATTTATTTTTATTTTTTAATAATGGTATAATTACCAAAAATGATTTGGTAATGTTGAAAATTTGTATTTCATTTAATAGATAAAAAAATCCATAATTATTAATATATTAAAATTAATAAAACATGGATAAATTATAGTTTAAAATTAATTTTATTGTTAAATAGACCGTATTAAATATTTTTAAAATAATATATTCAAATTTTATCTTTTTATAAATATATTAAAAGTCAAAATAAATTAATATTGTAAAAAATGAACTTAATGTTATTTTATGAAAATGACATTTTATTAAATTCTTTAAAAATTGTAAAAATATTAAAATAGTAAATGGTGGAAAATATATTACAAAAAAAATTAACTTTTCCATTTATGATCCAATTTTCCCCATACGAAGTAAAATCATGACACGTTCATATTTAAAAAGATATTTCAATAGTTAAAGATAAAACTTGTTAACTAAGGCGTTAAACCAAAATATAGTTTCCAAAATACATCTTAAAACCAACCATTTTTTTGGTTTTATGTATTTAAAACATATATTATATTATATTAAAAATTATGTCGTCATGGTTACCCTTTTATATGAAAATTAATTTATTATATTTAAATATTTTTATTAATTACATATTTTTCCATTACCTCATAAAAGGAAACCCATCAATTATCATATTTAGAACAATATTAAGCCATATTTCTTGAAAAAACAGTGATTAATTATCATACCAACTTAACTATCAATGATTTGGTTGTTTTGTTCTTATTAATAGACAATTCCATGGGTCCTTAATAAGGGATGTTAAGGAGCCCTACTGAAGAAGAATCAATCTTTCTACTCAACCTTTTTCAGTTTACCTTTTATTCCACCTCATCAAAATCTATAATATTCGACATAAAATAATAATTTTAGTGTTATAAATATACTAATGTTTTATTATTATCAGCAAAGCACCATTATACACCCTCTTTTCCATCAAATGGGAAGTGAAAGAATCAATCGTGTTTACAAGAGGACTACCGTCTTCACATAGAAACACAATTCATATTTCATTTATATCATCCATGTATGGTTATTATAATTTTTTTACTATCAAAAAATGATTTATATGACTTAATTATACATCCATAATTATAATATAATATCTGACTTCTTACCTTACAATCTTTTGGAAAACAATAATATCGCTCGTGCGTTTGTGTGGACTACCCCATCGATGAAGTGATGTTATTTATTTAATTTACATTTTAATTGGATTATAATATGGATATATAAAATTTATATATTATAATAATTATTATATAATGGTTATTTATTTTTTACATTTCTTTCATTGAATCTATTGAAAAGTGAAAACCATGTTCATGTGTTTGTATGCCTTTCTATCTCCATGAATAGTGTCATTCATATCTTTATATCTATACTATATGAATTAATAAAAATATAAAAATAATGAATATATATGATATTTAATTAATGATTAAAATTATGTATATGATGGATCCCTGATCAAAGTACAAGGACTAGAACTAGAAAATGGAATTTTTTTTGAAAAATGAAATAGTTAACACCAAAAAAGCTAATTTTAATATGGAATTGTAAATAAATGGGTGTGAAATGTAATAAATGGATAATATATGACATTATAAAATGATTATATAATATAATTATAATAAAATAAAATTTATTATACAATTGGTTATGTATCCTTTTATGCAAGTCCAACATGAGGTGAGGGTTCCTCATCTCATTATATTTCTGTGAGACATATGCCATATTCACCACATGTTTCCTTTGTGTGTGGTATATACTACATGAGAATTAAATTTTTTGATTAGTTTTTTTAAAAATAATTTGAAGTAAAAAAATATAAATAATCTTTTGTTTTCATTATGATTTGGTTCAAAATTTATCATAGGTATGAGTGATTTATGATAACATCTCACTATTTATCATAATTATTTATGATTAAGTTTATGACAATGAAATAATTTAATCTATCTCCCAAAAAACTCATGATTTTTATTATACTAAATTTATTTCTTTAGATTTCATTTTTACATTCAATTTCTCTTTCGTTAATAACTCAAGAGACTTATAGAATATATTTTGATAAAATAAACCTTATTTCTTTAATCAGTTGAAAGTACTTCTTCCTCCATATCAATGTTATCTAAAAATGTTTTTAAGAATATTTTTAATGTTATATTATAATTTTTCAAATTATTTTTTACCTAAGTTTCAATTTTTTAAAAATGTTTTGATATTTTGCTTCTTGTTATTTTTTGAACGATTTACTTTTGAATTTTTAACGAAAATGAGTAATGAATATTTATTTTAACTTAATAAGTATAAATGAAACTTCATACCATAAAGAAAACTAATATATTTGAATATACCTTTATAATTTTCCAAATTAATTTTAAATTAAATTTTATTCCATAATAATTGGGGTATTTTTAGATATTAATGAAGTGATTGCAAAATGAAATGTTTATTTTCTTTTAGAAATATTACCAGTAATCTTTTAAAGTAATTTTAATTTATGATAACAAACATTGATGATAATTATGATTTCATGTGTATATGATCCAAAGATACCATCCTTATTCTTTGTCAATATGGTATATGTTTTTTATATTTTTGTGAAACATGTTTCATTTCCATGGGTTATGATATATGAGGAATGTTTTATGATCGTGTGTTACACTTATGAATGTATTCTGATTATGTAATTAGTGGGCCTAGAAGTTTATATCCCTCTAATTCATTGAGTAAATTTGAATATCTATTGATATAATATGTAATAGAATTTAGAGTGAACCCAATTAATTAAGGGACTCTATCCACTATGATAGTATTATGAGTGATCCTTTATTAAGGAATAGGGAGTGAACCTAATCCACTATGATGGCCTTGGGAGAAAACCATAACATAATAATGGGACATTAACCCAATACACTATTATAGTATTTTAATGAATCTTAACTATAAATAATATAGATTGGGAGTGTACCTAATCCACTATGATAGTCTTTGTAGTGAGCCTTGACTACTAAGGAAATTATTCTCTTTGATTATTTGTATGCCACAAACTTATGTATTATGAAAATATTATGCTCTTATATTTCATTTTTTTCTATTAACATATGATTAATGACTTATAAACTAAAAATATTTAGGTAATTAACAAAGAATACAATATATGATACATATGTTATGGTTTTCAATATTTAATCACATATTCTAATACCCTATACTCATGTTATACTTAACTGATCAATGAAATCTACCTTGTTTATCATTACTAAGTATCTGATATATATATTTCTTATGTTTCTTCATCTTAGGTTGAGAATAATGTTTATAAGTATGGTGTACATAATAAAAGTACTATGTCAGGAGATATTTATAGGAGATGTTCATGATCCTTCATGAAATAATAAAATTTTGTCTCGAGAATCGGAACACACGAAACCGACATGCTCCTCTAGAATATATTTATAAAATATAATGAATATTCATCTTATAAAATGTGATATCTATGTATTAAAGGTTTGGGTTACAAAATAATCATGATTGTAATTTTCATAATAAATAATACACAAAATGATTTATCCCTTCAATTCTTTAATGAGGGATTAAATCTTAGGCATTTGATGTGAATTGAATTACATAATTAAATTTATGTTCATGGTGGGTTTATTGGAAAGGTTAATTATGGAAATTAAATGAAAGAGACATTGATAAAATAAGTTTATGACACCAATATGAAACTTTTTTGATTGTAGATATCGAGATGAATGGATTATATTACATATTTTACATTCATATGAGGATACCTTCTATTATGAAAATATCTTCTTTCTCTATAGGAGACTTGACATGTTATTATATGATAACCTTGGACATTAGGAAGTGTATCCTAATTCCACGAGAAATTGTTCCTAGAGTGACACAAAATATTTTTATTTAGAATCTCAGTTAAATCTCATAAGAATTTTACATGATGGATAAATATCATTCTTCTACATAGTTTAATAATTATTCATGTTGGTTTGATCACAAATATTTAATCATTAGTTATTAGAAATATTATATATGTGGGTTTAATATTTTTAAAAACATGTATTCATAAGGTAATTATTTATTTTGTTTGGTGAATATAAAGTATTTATTTATTCTATTTTATTCATAAGGCAACCATATATTTATTTATTTATTTACATAAAAATTATAAATTTAATTATTCAATAATTTGGGGAAGATTATATTTATATATTTATAGTATAATAATGTAGTGGTATTTATCTAATCAAATAAATAAACTTCATTTAAGGATTGAAATTTTTTTAGGTGTATTAGATAATCATTTTTTTCTATGAGGAAAGATATCATATTAAATTTTATTTAAATAAATATTACTTTTTTATTCAAGAAAAAAATATTTATTTTATCTTAGAGTTTATCACATGTCACGAAAATAATGATAATATTATTATTATTTAAACCAAGGGATTTCAAAAATTATGAAAATAATAATTTCCCTTATGTAATAGTTATCTTTCTAACCCTAGAATAATATAAACTCAGTTATGAAATTTTGTCCAAGTGAAAGATTCATTCCATTATTGTGCACAATGAAATCTAGAGATGATTATCTAATGTTTTAGGGATTTCTCCAATATAATACTATCAAGAACATAATTTTTTTCTCTTCCTCCAGAAAAGTGAGTCCCCTCCCAATTTAAGGACATGGTTGCGATCAAAATTGATCATCAGAAGTGTTAAAAATATATGTACAAGCGCCCATAGCACTCTATGGTGATGATTAAATGTTTATGAAGCACAAATGGATCACCTCTAGAGGGAAAATTACATTGATTAATATGACTCTATATGGTATGAAAATTGTTTTTCATATAATAATTACCAATGATGAAATAATTCAATGAATAATATTTCTCTAAATAAATAAATAAATTATTATTTATTTTTGAAAAGATTATCTCTTCTTGTTTTCAAGTTCTTATTAATTAATCTTCATATTATTTCCACTGGTTATGATTATTATTCATCCTATACATCATAGATTATTCATGGAATATGATAAAAATTCAATTTATTCATTCTGCTAATAGAACTTCTGCTTTTTTAGGAGCCTTCAAGAGTTATTAGGGTGGTTATATAATAACTTATGATAATTTATTAATCATTGATCTATTTTACACAATTTTTTTTTGGTTTTCTCTTCTATTTTATTCATTATTTAATATAATGTTTAATTAACATGTTTTAAACAATTTAATTCTCCTCTTTCATGTTTTATAATCTTAAAAAGATTAATAACATATGAATAATTATTAGATATTTTATCGGGCGGTGGATATGATTTTGGCCTATAGACAATGATACAAAGATTGTGATAGAAATTATATTCCATGTACCAATGTTTAGTACAACTAAATGTGTCATGAGATACATCATTAATCAATAATTAATAACACTATGTACATTAATGATCACCATCTGTTGATTTGGGTAACCAAGCACATAGTCTATCAGACCACATGACATGTATTCTATATGGTTAAGTGGTGAAATCTGTGTTATCCTTGTGGTCAAATACACAACATCATATTGTATGAAAATAATAAAACATATCATTAATTGGATACATTATATATAGATAAAATTAATTATATATGAAACATTAATTATAATGTACGAAGAACACACCACCTCCACAAGTGAGTTATTGGAACACACATAAAGTGGAAAACCTGGCGTGTAGCTCATTAGTACAGAATATGTAATCCAGTTGAGATATACATCAAGACCCTAATAATTATCCTAGATCCATAGTAAATCCAAAACACAACATGTATCACATTTCTACATTCCTTTTAGTCACTCAGTAAAGAACATAAAAACATTTCAAAAATAATAATTAATTGTAGTATTAATAACCAAATTACACTGTTGGCATCCAATATGTTGACTCTATAATAAAGGTTTTAAATTTAAATAAATTCCCAAAAAGTTCTTTTAATTATATTTAATAACAAATTAATCCATTTATTTTACATATTATATTTATGATTTTTGTCTCCAAGAGTATTTAGATGGAAATTAAGATAAAGGGAAATAATTAACTAATTCATTGAATTAATTTAATTGTGTTTATCATAATAATAAATAAATAATTATAAGTGAATGATAGATAGAGTAATTTTGTGTATTTGATGCATGTATATAGTAGACCATGGTATTAGAGTAGTCAGGGTATGTGGATGGTTTATTTAATTTATTATTTTTTATGGTTTTAGTAATAGTTTTTAAATTAAATAATTGAATGTGAGTCATTATTATAAAATAATTATGTAAGGACCAGTGTTACAATGATTTATTTTATGTAAACCCAATTTAACCTATAATTTAGTTACCCTTAACTATGTTTGATTAATATTAGGTAATGTATGGAGATATTACGTGAGTGGATGTGGTTCACATTTTTATTTGAGGTGATACCAATCTAGGTGGTATATATAAGTATATGTGGAATTTTTTAACACGAATTAGTAATGGTTCTAGGAGTAAATTCCCAATTGAAAATAGTTGGTGTATCATATTATAGATAAAGAAACCATTAAATAAGATAATGGTCAATATAATTTGTTTATTTTATTTCAATCAATTACATGGATAATTACTTATGTATATTTAAATCATTAAAAAAATTATTTTTTAAGAATTAAATATTTAATTGAAATAAATACTTTAAAATGATTAAAATATATCTAAAAATGTTTCGTAACTTAATTAAAATACACTAAATATTAAAAATTATTTTACAAAATAAAATGTGTAGTTCAAACAAAATGATAAAACTCTCTCAAAATAAATATTATGTTGGTATAGCCTTTCACTAAATTAGTTAAAATGAAACCATAGTTTAAAGTTATTGATTGACCCAAGTTAAGGTGAATTAAATTATTGGGGAATTTTAACTTGAGTTATTTGGTTGAGCTAACTAAGTACACATCAAGGTATGACTACCAAATAAGTATTTGGGGTAACTAAAAGGAAAAGTGTTGATGAAATTCTAATCTAGTATTTTAGGATTATGGTGTCCACTCAATAGATCAAATCGCTATGAGTTAATGTAGTTGGAAGGTTACACATATCAATAACCTTTTAAATAAATTTTTAGCTGCATGTCTATGTTATGAGAAGGGGAATACATATCCTTTCCACTAGAATATCCATGAGATGGGATATTTCGAAACTAATGCCGATATTTATTATTTTTTGGTAAAATTGGAGAATATTAATAAATTTAAAATTTATTATCTAATTTAGTAATCCTAATAATTTACCAATATTATTATAAAATTTATTATAGAAATTGAATCCCACAAGACCTTTACTATATCATTGTGATCCATTACATAGAAGTATAACCTTCTCTCTAGCTTGAACTTCTAAGAGTGGTATAGTAATTTATGCATTATACTTTGACATGACTAGAAAATATTTGTATGCGAAATCCCAATTTTAGAGGCACCTAAAAAATAGTCTATATAGAAGAACTATCTCTATTTTTTAATCATTTCTATGATATATCTTATGTCCAATGGTTTATGTTTTTGTCTATGTCTAGTGATATTTTAATGAAATTAGAGGATATGTATGCATATGACATTATGTCTTTCCTTCATGATCCTTCTCAAGAAAATGTGATAAAAGAGAGATGTGTGATCTCTAATTAACTATTCACATGAAAACATGGAGTTTCAAAGATAGATGTAAATCATGTAGTTCAGATGATTAGGAATATTAAGCACTTCCACATCATGTGATTTTATGATCCTTGACGATATTCACATAGATTCCATCATATCCCCACTAACTATGGGATTTTATAGTTTCAATAGTAATTTTAATATGATAAATAGTGTGAAATATCCCTAAAAACTCGTTACATTGATTTTCATAGTTTATTAAGGAATGGGTCATGAAAATACTTTGGTCCTTATAGTGAATATTAATAACATGAACAAGGAAAAGGTTCCAACAAAAATTCATTGTATAATTATCCCAAGTACTATCCTTCTAAGAAAATGAATACCTAAAGACATGAAAATGAATAGAATGCTCTATTTTTTCATGTGGAAATCTGGTCCAGTGTATAAATAGCCACAAAAATTTAAAGAATAAAGTATAATATTTGAGTTCATTCATTATCAAGTCAAATCATTAGATATCTACAAACAATTTATTAGATTTAGCTTGTGGTGCTTGTATATTTATTAAAATTTAGGAACCGTGTATATTTTTAAATACTTATATAGAATAAGTGGATTTATGAGCTTCCAATGGTGTGAGGTTAGGTTCTCTAGCCCTTAGAGATTACCATGTTCCATTTATAACTTGGATTGTCTTGATTTAAAAAGGTTTTTAATTATATACTACCTCTTACTAAAAGAATAATTTTTTTATCCTTCCTAGATATAAATGATTTTTTCATGTTTGAATGTATACGTTTTTTCTTTTATAAAGACTGAACATGTTATAGTATGACTCATTTAAATAATTATTTTTATGTGTTAAATTATGAATCCCAAGTATTAAAAATTAATATTGAATGAATTTGGAATGAATATTTTCACACATAGATGCCACATCACTATATTGTTCTTATAAATGAGAAGAATTTAATAAAAACTCTATCAAGATGTTTACATAGACTCTTTGAAGCTGAAACCACTTAACCGATGATACAATTTTTAATAAAGAAAAATAACAGAGTCAAATTTTGGGGGACAAGGTGTAATATCTAAAAAGATTTTATAATTTGCACACTCTAATGTGTGTGAACCATTTCTAATAGAATATATAGGTAGTATTCTTACTTCATTACTTTTAAAATTTATTAAAGTAGATATGTATTTGTCTACATAATGAGGTATAAGTTGAAATAGTTTGAGAAATTAAAAAAATTCATGAATTAAAAAGATAATTAAATTGGTAAAAATATAAAGAATCTTAGATATGATCGAGGTTGGGATTATCTTAACTAAGAATCTATCAAAATTCTATAGGATTGTGGGATCGTATCTAAACATACTCCTCCTAAAAAACCAAAATTTAATTGTGTTAGTTAATGTAGTAACCATTAATTTCATAACATTTTAAGGATGATAATGAGGCATTAAATTATTCTATTTTCAATTTGGGTATATAAATTATTTACTAAATCTTACACACTGAGCCGTGGACCAACTATAGAAGAAATTAAAATTTCTTTCCTGTTATCGAGTGGAAAGAAACCCATTTTTTTATATATTCATGTATTGGGTTGTGAGGATTTTGTTAAGGAATAAATTGGAAAAAAATTATCACCCTATGAAATGAAGTGTATCATTATAGGGTATCCCATGGAAACAAGAGGATACTATTTATAGGGAATCATCCAGTTTTTATGTTTATTCCTAGTAGTATAGGTTGATGACATATTACTTATTAGAAATGACATACCAATTTTAAAATCATTTTTAATCAAGACCATTCATGATAAATACAAAAGGCTACATGGACTATGTCAAAGTACATTTGTTTTCTAGGTACAAAAGATATTTAGTATGGAAAAATCCGAGACTGAATTGGTTCCAATTTCACATCGTACTCATCTCCCTTTTAAAATGTGTCCTTATACACAATAGGATATGCGAATAATTAGTTGAACCTCATATCCATTATCAATAGGTTCTTCCATATATTGCATGTTTAATACAAGTCTGGATGTTTCATATTCTTTAAGAATGGAAGGTAAATATTATTCTGTTCAAAATAAAAAAATCAGTTTGGTGTTAAGGTAATCCGTAAGTATCTATGGAATACTAAGGATATATTCCACATATATGGAGGATTAGAGGAACTAGTAATTAGGGAATATATCTATAAATGTTTCCAAAGATATCAAAATGATCTAATGTTGCAGTCACGATATTTATTCAGTATCAATGGAGGAGTTGTGAGATTAAAGAGTTCAAAGAAGTTAGTTTTCATTGATTCCAAAGTGTAGTTTCTGTATATAATGGATTATGATTTAGCCAAAAAGTATTTCAAATTCATAACATCATCCAAGATTTTGATTTGGTTCCTAGAAATAAAGATATCATCACATTATATTATGATAATACTATAATGGTAGCTCTAATAAAAGAGACAAGGTTGTTTCAATAGACGAAGCACAAAATCTGAAAATATAACCTCTTAAAAGGATTTTTATATAAGGATTGAAGTTTTTGTGAGAAATTTTTTCATGGAATAAATGTTATGGAAAAATTTATTAAATCCTTATCTTTATAGAATTATGAACATCATGTTAATGATAATGGACTAATGATTTTTAGAAGTTGGCTTTATTGTATGTGGGATTATATTGGAGTTAGTTCCCTAGAACAAACTTCTAAGATTTTTATGTTTAACTGTATTCATGTATATTAATATTAATAAAAGTTATGATGAAATCATTACTATTATTCTATATGATTTTGTATGTGATATTATTTTAAGAGTATTTATCACTGTGAATGTTCATAGTATTTCCCTACTATGACGATTCCCTATAGGTGTAATGATTATATTATTAAATATAAGTTATATATCTATATGATATCATGTTATAGGAAACAAATGATACAATCTATTAGGGGTGGAGACTCATATGACTCCTAGAAATTCTTTTAGGGTGTGCACCCTTGGTAATCATTAGTATAAGAGATTATAAGAACATGCCCGCAAACTAAAAAACAACATTTATATGCGTCATTGGATGTTCCAATATGTGGATGTGTGTAATGATGGATAGATGTTAATATATTAATTAATTAAGTACATGAGTCATTTAATTTGATATATTGTTGAGAATAATGATGACATATGATCACAGTGAAGTGGGATATGTTGTGTGTGTCACAACTGACATTGTGTTAATGAATAAAGATATGAATGATTTATCTATATTTTTCTCTAAAGAATATTCATATTTTAGACACTTTTATGGTAATTTAACATCATGATTATGTCCATGTCCGTGATGATGTTTTCAAGAAGTTCATTTCCAAAAACTCAAGGAAAGAGAAATAGGGGATATATGATTATAACATCGGTATGAAATCATCCTGATTAGAGATATCGAGATAAAATAATTATATTACATAATATATGTTTGTAAGAGGTTACATGTCGTTATGATGTTAAATTATTTATATATGGGAGTCTTCAATTGTTTTTAGAAATGAACTGTGGAGTTTAGGGAGTGTAGTTTGATTTTATTAAAAAAAAGTTCCAAGAGGTTCACACAATAAGTGTATTCGGAATTCTTATTAAATTTTTAATTAATTTACCATATAGGATAAATATTTTTCACAAACACAGTTTAATAATTATTCATGTTGGTTTGACCACAAATATCAAACCATTATTTATTTTAAATAATATATATGTAGGATGAATATTTAAGAAATATTTATTCACCTTATAATTATTTATTTAATTATGTGTATATAAAACATTTATTTATTATGGTTTACTCATATGGTAACAAAATATATATTTTAGCTATGTGAATACTTAATGAAGTTTTATTCCCTAATTCAGAGAATATAATATTTATATATTTATTAGAGAATAATTTCGTTGTCAATATTTAATTAAGAAAATAATCATTATTAAAGGATCGATGAATTTTGAGGAGGATTGGCAGCCTCAGTTTTTTGGTCCACTGAGAAATGTCACATTAAACATTATTTGAAAAATTATTATTTTATTTATTCAAAATAATATTATTTATTTTATCAGTGCGTTTATAAAATGTCAAGTAAATCATAACAATTTTATTATTATTTAGAAATTGGGTTTATCAGAAATTAAGATAATAATAAGTGCACTTGGGTATTTATTTATTTTCTAACCCTATCACTCCATAAACCTAGTAATTACATTTTGGATAAGTGAGATATTCATTCTATTATTGTGCATAATGAAATTTATAGAGTATTTTATTAATCACTAGAGATATATACCTAATAACTCTCCATAGAACATGGAGATTTTGTTCTCCTCCACCAAAACAAATCCCTTCTCCCTTAAAGAAGTCAATTATGATCAACATCAATCTCCAAAAGCATTAGGATTATCCACGCTAGTGCATAATGTATTATACAGTGATGACTGAAGGTTCACAAATCTTGTGTTGATCACTACTAGAGGGAATATTTTCTTGATTATTCTAATATAATAATATTATGACAAGTAGTTTTTATACAATCATAAATAATGAAGAAAAAAATCTATGAATGGTAATTCTTGAATTAAGTAGACTAATTATAAATTATATGAGGAAATTTAATATCTTCTTGGTTTCAAGTTATTAAAAATAACTATTTTTAATAATTATGTTGGTTATGAAAATTATTCATCATCTGCATCAATGAATATTCATGGATTACAATAAAAATATGAGTTTGTGATGCCTCTACCAACACTTATACTCCACTCAGTACCTTAAAATAGTGTATAAGTTATGAGGGTATTTATGGGTTCCACACTACACCTTTCACGGGAAATACCTTCCTCCTTGTGTGTAAAACTCCCATAACTAAATTCTAGTAAAGAAAGACTCAAAACTACATCAGTTATTATATAACTTGGAGTAACCACCTTAAATATACCACTTAACCAATCCCCAATGTAAAATACTAATAATAATATAATTAATTATTATTAATATCAATAATATTATTAGAAATAATATATTATAATAATATATAGAATTAATGTATACTAATAATAAAAAAATTACTAATGTTTTTATAAAATTAACTAGAAATTAATAAAATGTGAAAAAAACATCAAGATAATTTAAGGACACTAAAAATGGATAAATGAACTAAATAGAAATGGGTTTAAAATATATAAAATGATATAAATTTACATGTTAATAAAATCCCCCATAGTTAAACTTTTACTCTATGAGGTATAAGTCTAAATAATTTACTAAATTCAAATATATCAATAATGAAGTATAGAAACAAATTTTTTAGAAGATGACGAATCATTTATCTGAATGAAGTGGTGAGTATCTTAACAAGGAGTTTATCAACTTTCTATAAGTGTTTGGGATCCTATCACAACTCACTCCACCTAATACACCATAGTGGAATATTTTTTGTGAAAGGATCAACAATACCAAGCTTGAAATAGTGAGGTTGATAATGATTTATGAAATTATTTTTTTATCCTTTTGAGGATATTCATTAAGAACATAGAAGAAAAAACAAACAATGTGTCAACCAAAGTGGAAAATGGTATCCCATACCAGTTTTGGACATTGAAATAACCTATATTGTCAAAATTTCATGTATGGGGATGTGAGGAATTATTAGTGACTTAAAAGTTAGTAAAATAGCACACCAAGTCATGAAGTGTATATTTATAGGATACTTAAATAAAACTATGGAATATTTCCTATGAAATACATTAGAAAAATGAATTTTGGCTGACCAAAATCCTACCATTCTAGAGATATAACACCATCTCAATAAGTATAGTGAGAGAAAGACTAGATTTGATGAAGGTTATTTTCAAGATACACAAGAGTTGGTGTAGTTACAGAATCAATAGGTCCACATAAAAGATGTTGTTCATAAAAATCAGGTACTACATATAAGTACCAGAGGGGTTAGAGAACCATAATGATATGGTTTTATAGTAATTAAGGATAGTGAATCATTATTTTATAGAAATAATGATCTTATTTCCAAAAAGGAAGTGGTAGAGATATCATAATCTATAATATGGGAAAAGATAAGAATTCTGAAATGAATTCCATGTATCAGAACCAAGTATGGATTATTTTCAATTATCCAATTGATATAAATCCCATTGAGTGAAAATGGGTATTGAAGTGAAAAATTAATATGGAAGGTAGTATAAATATTATTAAAGAATGGAATCTATCTAAATTGTAACACCCAAATCCTCCACGGTACGTTTACCTTTAAATAATGCAATAGCTTGCATTGTATGCAACATCGAGATTCTAACACACCACGACCAATCAAACTAGCCATTATGAATTGTAATACGAAATTTTTGAAATTTTATAAATTTTATCATTCAAAATGGAATTAATTTTTGGATTCTTAAAATCAAAATTAGCTTCGGGTGATTTTTTGGTATTTTTCTAAAAACTTTCAATTTTTGATGAATAGTGAAAAACACTAAGTTATTGTTTTAAACCGAATTTTTATTTAAATAATTATTTATTTGATTTAAATTTATTTTAGGTCAAAATAGATACCTAATACCTATATATGTTCAATGTAATAAATTAGATTCATTTTATAATAGTTTTAGATACATAAAAATTTTATTGAACTTTTCACCGTCTTTTACCCACCTCCTAGGAGAAATTGCAAATTCACATAAAAAATAATTTTTCCATTTCTATGAGTGGAATTTCAAAAATATGAGAGTCTCAGTTGATATCAGTAAGAAATATTTGGTTCAATGAGATGAATATAATTTTCTATGAATAGTAACTTTTTTACTTTGATTTACCACGGTTAAAAGTAAATAGGGTAATTAAGGGTAAAAATGATATTGTTTATACCCTAACACATGAATTAATTCTATTGGATAAGTGTAATTCGACCTAAAACAACCTTAGGAATAAAATATGATCCTTTAGGTCCACTTGGATTAGATTAGGACATTTATTATTATTTTATTTAAAGAAGAGTTAAAAGAGTTAAAATCAACATTTAATAACTAAAACATTTTTAATATAGGGTTATACATACGGTAAATTAGACTATAAATATTAAATAGAAAGATAAAAATATTTCATACATAATTGTATTTTAGTTATACTTTTTAGACATTAAATAAATAAATTTATTTATGACACCATGATGATGTAGTAATTACCGTATTAATGAAATATTAAAATAATTGATATTATAAATATCCAAATAATTATAATTTGAGACATTTTATGAATTAAAATAATTTTATAGGTTAATATAACATGTTATTGTTGGTTAGATGAATTTATTTCTAAGTAATAATTTTGTTATGAATTTAGAGAAAACCGAATACCATATAGTGTCAAAATTGACATAAAAGAGTTTTTAAAACAAATATTATATTATTAATTGATATTTTATTCCTAAAAATCTGTGGTTGGGCCAAAAAATTTATATAATGATATATGTATCATTAATGAAATACGTGGGGTTCTCTTGGAAGTATATAGTATGTTTATTAACCATATTATATAAAAATACAAAGAGACATGGTAAATGTCAAACTATTTAACTGAGAGTTAAATCTAAATGATAATGTTTATATAGTTACTCAAACCTATCTAAAACATGTTTTTCGAGTGTTTTTCGATCCATAACTACCTTATACATTAACTAATTTATTTTTGAGTCATTAAAAACAGAAAATTATTTTATTATAAAATAATATTTTTAGCTTTTCTTAAGGAGGCCCTCACCCCTTTTATAAAAGGGCACTTCCCATTCTATCTAATTCACAACTTCAAAGCCATTTTCTCAGCCAAACCCTGAACAAATACCATCTAAACATTCCTACCTTCATCATTGAGGCCCTAATTTAGTCATAAAGCCATCCTATGGATCCCTTTTGATCAAATCAAAAGGAAGAACCCAAAGAAGAGGTAAAAATTTCATCACCCCTTTCAAGTTCCTTTCTTCTTCCACTTCTTCATTCTTTTTTTCCATTAGAAAATAATAACTTCAGTTTATTATATATACTATGATGTTATTATAAATATTGTACAACCATATTCACTATTCTATTGATCCTTTGAATGACATGTCACCTTACGTGCGTACATACGACTTACCGTCTCCACGTCGTGGTTTAATTGTTATTCAATACATAATTATTTGGATGGTTATAATAATGATGGGTAATTAATGTAAATAATAAATATAACATGATAATGATTCTTCATATATGATATATCATCCAAATAAATATTATTTTAATACCAAATGAATGATATTGTCGCTCATGTGTACGTACAGATTACCGTCTCCACGAACACGATGAGATTCATTCCCCATCATATCCATTCAATACTAATTTTCATTTGATGATAAAAAATACTGTTTATAGACTAGATATAATTATGGATATTAATATGATACATTCCATATATAAGAAAATATGACTCTCATAAAAAATAATATAAAGGAAAATGAATCTGTTAACACCTGAAACGAAGATAATACTTAGATATTATTAACAAAGAAATGCTAAAAGATCATATATGATATCATATTAATATATATATTCTTGTATAATTTATTTACAATTATTTCACCATTATAAAAGAGTTTAACCTACCTTTTACCAAGGAAAAAGTAAAAAGTAATGGGTTTCTTATCTCACTTTTAATTCCATGAGATTTCCATTGTTCACCACTTATTTTTTTCATGTGGTGTGTATACTGCCCATGATTGTATTCATTGTGTAATATATGTTAATTTATAAATATTTACATCATCATTGTATGATCCTTCTTTAATGGGTGTATGTTTTGTAAGTTACCAAATCGATAAGGGAATTTGAATTTTTTATTTCCTTCATTCGGCTTTACACATACTTCATTGATTATTTTACTCCAAGATTATGTGTGGAATAACTATTAATTTTTTTATTTCATAATTTCCACTCCTCATTCTATGGATATCCTGTTGATAAATATAATCACTCCATTGATATATTCTCAAGCCATAAATATGAATTTGATAAGATAAATTTTAACTCAATCTCCATTTACTGAGTTAAACATCCAATTCATCAGTGTTCTGTTTACAAATGAATGTGTGAATGTACTCTGATTGATTTACACTGAATATAAAATCATATTTAGTGTATTTATATTTGTCACAGATAATTATGTCGTTGATTTATCCTTAACCTAAGGATACAATCTTTGTAAGAGATTTCATCTCATTTTTCATTCCATTGAGACTTCTTTGCTGTTATACACCAAATCACTTTTATATGGTTTATATAATGTAATTTGAAATTGTATATCAAGAATCCCTTTATTCTCATTATATTATAAAGTTTCTATTACCTCAATTATTTTTATTCAAGTGTCTCTCTTTTGGTTAGGAACTCTAACTAAAATATTATTTTAAATGTTTTAAAGATTTATTATTCTAATTCTTACTCATTAATTTCCATGTTTTAAAAATGGGTTTAAATATTTATTCATATGTAAATTAATGTATTAAAATTAAAATTCCTTTTAAAAGTTTCAAATTGGTATGCAACACTTTTATTTAGAAATCTATTTTTAAATGGCTTCTTGAAAATTAGTTTGACTTTTAAATGTTTTCAAGAAAAAGGGGGATATTTCTCACAAATAGTTTTGATGATTATTTTTACCTATGTCGATATCCTTCATTATTCTCAATTGAGGTTAATCTGTTTCAATATAGTCTTTTATATTGTATTGAATGCGATTTTTTGGAATGTGGATGTGCTATTTTTATACCATTAGTTGTCTGTGGATAAAGTATTGACATTTCGTATTCTAGTTTTAATACGAATTTTTAGATTATGTTTCACCTATTTTATATGAGGAATCCATTTGACATAGTAAGTAAATGGTAGAGCCCGCTGTAGCTCATCGATGCATCGGTAGGTCTCATGAGACAAACTAGTGCCTTGGCACAAGTCCGTGACAAAATCTTATGTTTATTCTTGGCACAAGGCCTTGACTATGTGGTTATGATGTCCGACATTATGCATTCCATAATTGTGAGAATTACTTTTGATATTTCATGTGGTTATTAGACTAGTATAATACCCATGACTATGTTTTATTATGTCCTTATTTACTAAGCTCATATTCCTTCCATAATGTGTTCATATTAATTATTTGTAAAGGGATGTGTTTTCAATTATTCACCATGCCTAATGTTTATGTTATCTTCCACTATATTGCTTACTCTTACTGAGAATTTGAGCTCACCCCTTTTTAAGTTTCACTTTCCCAGGATATGAACAAGTTAGTTATGAGTGACTTGTAGGCATAATCTATGAATCTTGGATGTTTATAATGGAATAATTTATTGTTGTATTTATTTTCACGTTGTAATGTTATCCTTGTGAATGTATATTGTATTTCCAAGGTTTCTAAACTGATTGGTCTTTCGGGATATGATTTTATTGTATCATGCCAATGTTATGTAATAATTCACCAACTCTGGGTTACTGGGGTCAGGGCATTAAAGTTTCTATAATAGTAAGTTTAATACAATCCTTGGAATCTAGATTTATTAAACTCTGATTAGAGCACATAGCCCTATGATAGACATTGAGTATTAGTGTAGAAGGACTTCTCAAAATTTTGGTATTGTAGAGATTTTTTTGGTTTTCCAAGCAATACATCCATGTCTGGATACGAGCAGGTAGAGGTAGCTCTGGCACAAATGTACATAGGGGTAAAACACAAAAACACCGCTTTGATTTAGAATCGAACAGGAACTGGTGCACGACAATGGGCCTTGATGCACTCTTGTTTACGACACTCCCAAAGGATATTCTTAGGATAATTTACATTTTTTATACAAACCGATTTGAAGGATTTTAATATAAGACTATAATAAATAACCTTGGTTAATAATCGGGTGTTTTTGATTGAAAATAAGACGTGATGATATTTTCTAAATAATTTTATGACTATTCTTACTCACACAATGTTTTATGGTTTTAGTAAATGGCTAGATTCCAAATAATTCATAGTAACATTGAACATGATGTATAAGGTGGGAACAATAATGGAAATGAGAAACGAAATGGAATTTTGATTGGCGTAAAAGATATTGTATTCATTCCGAATCATTTTTCAAAAAATATGATAAAAAATATATATATTAACCAAATTTCGAACTCAAAAAACAAGAGAAAGGATGTGAATGATAAGTGCTCCAGCTGTGGAGACCATGGAGAGGAGAACAATCAATTTCTATCATGCCAGAAATGTGGAAGGAGACACCCAGGAATGTTTCTCAATGGAACAAAGAAACGTTTTCTGTGTGGTTAAGAAGGGTATAATGTAATTAATTTCCGAGGAAAAATGTAGAGTACTATGGAAGAAAATAAAAATTATCAGAAGATTCAAATTACGGTCATTTTTTATATATGTAAGGGACCTTTGAATCTCCCAAGTCGATGACCTATTCTATAGGATAACCTCTTTGTCAAGGAAGAACCAATGTGGATATAAATAGATGAAAAAATGTTCAAATGTATTAGTGCTCTTTGTTGTTGAGATTACCTTGGATGAATTTCCTCTTATATGTGTAGCCCTGCAATTTATCATGTGAAAATGATATTTGAGGAAGAATTATATTTTCTGTTGTGTATATAGTTTTAAATAACCATTTAGTTTTATATGATCCTTGAATTTTAGGGAATTACAAGTTATTATATTTTGGGATTAAAATGCAAAGTATGAGATAAAATTTGTGGCTAAATTATGTTATGGTTATTTTGAGGAATTTATGTCATTTTTTAATGTTATAAAATATATTTTTTTTGAAAAAAGGACAACATGAAGACCGTGTGACAACTCATCGCATCAGACAAAGATATGGGAATCGAACATAAAACGAGAGTGTGATTGGGATTTAACGCCTACCACTAGAATAGATGAAGTCCCTGGTTAGTGTGACTAATTTTTTTTAGTTAAATAATTTTGTTGATCGATAATAAGTTGATTTGGGATCTTATGTTTTATCAAATGAATACCCTTATTATAGAAAAATGATATGGTGATTAAGTGATAAATGTTATTTTGGAAGACATTCTCTCTGTTGGGAACACTATATACCTAAGGAAAATAGAATACTATGAGATGTCTTTTGAGGTGTAATGGTGGATTTTTAAATATGTTTTTATTGTGGATTTATAGTGATTTGGGTTATTTATTGAAATGATTAACCTATAATAGAGGATATGTAATTAGGTTAATTACATTTAAGTATATGACTTTAAGATTAGTCGATTTCATTTGGAGATAAAATTTAATGTTGAAGACTATATTACCAAATTATTCTATGTTTTGGAATTCAATATTAGTTTCGATTATATTGAAATATTTTAAGGACAATTGTTTATTGAATGGTATTTATTTGTCTTTGGGGTATTGTTGGTTTATTTTTAGAAATTTTGATCAGTGTTTTGTTCTCTAAAGGAATATCCATTTGTAGGATCATATGATCTTGTACTAACCGTTTTGGTTTTGATTATTCTCAAAATTAAGGTAAATATATAGTTTATCTTTTGTGAATCATGTGATTATCTGGAAGTTGATTCTAGCTCTTCTGGTGTGACCAAGTCATCTTGAATAATCATTGTTTAAGAAAATGAGTGAGTAGTATAAATTTATTAAAGAATGAAGCTCTACATAAAAAGTAAGAATATCACTTTATTTTCTTGGTCAATATCATAAATAAATTCATCATCTTTATCAAATGTAACTTAAAGAAAATGTAGTCCGTTTAATTTTCCTACTGGGAAACTAATGACTGTTTTCCCCATCACAAGTTTGTGGTTTTCTTGTTTGTTAACTTTACCTTGATCATGTTTTCTATCCCTCTCTATCAAAACATGATACTTATTTTATCTTCCATATCCATGTTTTCCTACATGGAATCCTGGTATGGGTTATCTCGGGTGACCTTTGTACTTCTCTTTCTTTCTTTTAAAGTGATAGTTTTATTGAATCTTTTTCTGATGTGGGACATTCAATTATTTTCTGAATCCCAATTTCAAAAATTGTGAGGTTGAAATTTCCAAAAGGGGGAAGAATGTAACATAAAGCTTCCATGGTACGTTTCCCTTTGAATAATGTAATTGCTTGCATTGTGTGCAACATTGAGATTCTACCACACCGCGACCAATCAAACTAGCCATTATGAATAGTAATACCCACTTTTTAAAATTTTATAAATTTTATCTTTCAAAATGGACTTCATTTTTGGATTCAGTATATTGAAATTAGCTTAGGGTGAGTTTTTGGTATTTTTCAAAAAACATTCAAATTTTGATGAATAGTGAAAAACACTAAGTTATAGTTTAGAACCGAATTTATATTTAAATAATTATTTATTTTATTTAATTATATTTAAGGTCAAAATAGATACATAATACCTATATAAGTTCAATGCAATCCATTGGAGTCAGTTTATAATAATTATATATATATATATAAATTTTATTGATCTTTTCACTGTATTTTTACCACCTCCTAGGAGAATTTGAAAATTCAAATAAAACTTAATTTTTCCACTTATGTGAGTGGAATTTAAAAAATACAATAGAAATGGTTGATATCAGTATGTAAAATTTTGTTCAATAAGATGAAAATAATTTTTGGTGAATAGTATCTTTTTACTTTTATATACCACGGTTAAAAGTTAATATGGTAATTAAGGGTAAAAATGATATTATTATTACCCTAACACATGTCCTAATTGTATTATATAAGTGTAATTTGGCCAAAATAAAACTTAATAATAATATATAATCCTTTAGGTCCACTTGGATTATAATGCCCCAGCCTTAAACCTTACTTAATCTTGAGTTATTACAAGATTAAACATTGAGGATCTTTTCAGGTTCATAGTTTTAGATAATTAGATCATAAAACTTGCATTACATTCCACATTTAAAAAAAGTGGTTACATAAAACATAGTATTCATTTTTCCCATCAACAGAATCATATTTAAAATAAAACATGGATTATTTCTTGACACTTCCTTGACACTATCATCATATCATGTACCCTTACCTTTACCTGTGAAAAACATTTCAAAAACCTGGGATGATCATAAAAAGCTCAGTAAGGGGTATAAAAATATAGAAAGGAAACATGAGTACATGTATACACAAGAATCAATGAAATCATACTCTACACATAAAACATAAGCACTTTAACATACCTCAAAAAATCATTAATAAATCATAGAAATCATAAGACATAAAGGTAACTTGAGGCATTCATAACATTCTTACGTCGGGAGTAACCCTCTTGGTTACATTTGGAATACCCATCACAATATATTCCCTATATCTCTTTGGAGAAACCTTAAAGTTTAACTCCTTCACGTTAACCAATGCATTTGAGAGCTATATCGGGCTCACCCATCCTTAGTTTATCACGGAACCACCCGTCTTCATAATAATTCCCAAGAACCAAAACATAATCTTATCACATAAAACATGCATAAAGGAAACATAACATTTCCACATTTCAATCACAAGATATCAACACAAAACATTGATATAAAAACATTATGAAAACCATTTTAAATAACAAAATAAAATAAAAGTAAAACATGGTATTTATTTTTCTTTTAAAAAAAGGTATGGATTATAGAGGAAGCTGAAACTCAAATAATGGTCACGACGGCAGAGAAGTCGTTGTCACCGCATACGTATGACAAAAACATTCCCTTTTTTCATTTAGTAAAACGCTTCGTATAAAAAAATATTCATTTTGGATAAATGTAAAATTCAAAGGGGGTTATTCACCATATAAAAGAAGGTTGTGTATAAAACAAAATATGCCTCAATTAAAGGAGATTGAGACGACGTCCCAAACCTTAGGTCCGACTTGACTTGATCATTATTTAATCTCCTGAATAATAAACATGAGTTAATTTCTACTTTATAAATAACATTTTTCAAGTTCATTATTCCTTTTATATCACTTATTACCATGTCATGAACACTATGTTATTATTTAAGTTAATAACAGTCATTTTAACGATCATTGGTACTTGAGTCAAAAATAAATTCTTTGTAATTACAAGTTGTTCATGTGGTAAAATATCCATTATATCCATAATTTTATTCATGATTTAGATATCATATATATCATATATATCCAGTACATTCATGCATTTATAATAGTACATAACATTTAGAGGTAAGAAATGTAATGCACCGTTCATGGAGATGGTAAGTCGTACGTACGCATTAACGCTACTTCCATTTCTATTTCATATTTAATGGAATTAAAACATAATGATACATAATAGTATTTTAATTCTAGTATGGTATCATATATAATATCATAAAATATATCCTTTATACGTACCACATATGGTATTAATGAATCAAATCACTTTGAGGGGGCGGTAGTCCGCACTTCCTAAAATGAAGATATCACATGTACCCATAATGGAAGACATAAATGTATGCCATAAATGAGAAATACATAAGATTAAAGAAAACCTAAACATATTATGTATTATATATAAATATAGTGACATCTTAATGGCCACCTTTGAAGGTTTTAGAAGAATATTGAACAATCGTCGTTTTGTGAGGCAGAAATTCTCCATCCACGGAAACAGTATGTTCTCTAACCATTAGATGTATGTGTGTGTAAGTGTAGCTAGAATCCTTCTTATAAAAACATCCTAGTATATTTACTATACTGGAGTTGTTACAAAATAAATGAATAAAAAGAGTTTATGGGGTTGGAGAAGCAAAATAAACAAAAGGACTCAAGTGAAGACATTACCTTAAAATCGGGTAACTCTTTTTGATTTGAGCTCAAAGGATTCCTTGAGAAGACTTATGCCCAAAGTGAGGCTTCTAGGAGTTAGATAGGGATGTGTAGAGACAAAATGAGTAGGGTTTGGCCGAGACAAAGGCTTTGGAAGTGTGGGTAAGGAGGTAGAGGTGGGGGCCTTTTATAAGAGGAGAGGAGGGGCACTCTTGGAAAGGTATAAAAGGTCACTTTATTTTAAAATGATTTTAGGATTTAAAAGGTCCCACATAGATATAATTAGAGGATAAGGTGATAAGGGTTCTAAATATACCCATCCAATAGGTTTTTGAGATGTGTAGGTCTTAGAGTTTACATTATCTTTTCATTTTATTTAAATCCTTTATTAATGAGGTAATCGATGCATCATCATGATGTCAAAAATAATATAATTTAATTAATGTATAAAAATTATAAAAAAACTACTATGATGTAGGAAATCATTTTATCTTTCCAATGAATATTTATAGTCAAAACTATGACTTGTATAACCCCATGTAAAAATTGTTTTAGTAAAATAACTCATGTTTGTGACATTTTTACTTTAACTTTAAATTAAAATATATTAATGTCATTTTCCTTCCAAAGTGGATCTATGGGGTCCCCAAGTTGACCCATGAATTTTCTTGGTCGTCCATGATACATCCAATAAGGGTAGAACATGTGTCAAGCTCATCTCATATTATTAAAACATTATTTTTACCTTAAACTACACTAATTACCTCTAATCGCGATTAATAAACATAAAAGTTACTATTTACCAAAAAATTATTTTAATCCCATTGAACAACATTTTACTTCTTAATGACAACCATGTATGTCGGATTTTTTAAATTCAAAACACAGAGGTGGTAAAATTTCATTTAAACGAAAAAATCAGTTTTTTAAGTACCACTTAGTGGTTTCACTATTCATAAAAAATTGAAGTTTTTCAGAAAAATACCAAAACATCACCTAAGATTTATTTGATATTACAAATTCAAAAATGATGTCTATTTTACAAAATTCAAAACATATAACTTACATTAATTAATTTAATAATTAATTCCCGTTGTCAGAGCAAATAGCGTGTTTTTATGAAACAATACGTATCAAAAGATTGACATTAGATAAAGTCCAATTTCATAGTGAAATTGATTCCAATGACCACAATTGGATTAAATGGTAAAAATATATTCAAATTTTACTTTAAAACCAATTCAAAAGATAATCTAATCATATAAATAAATTATATTAAAAAGTGGTTTTGAATTAAAATACAACATTTTTCACTATTCATTAAAAAATGAACTTTATCGGAAAAATACCAAAAATTCACAAAAAGTAAATTTTGATGTCCCAATCATAAAGAATATTTTTATTTTGACAAAAATAGCTTATAAAATTGTCAAAATATAGATTTAAAAAATGATTTGCTATCAAAATGTAGTAAAACAATCTTTTAAAAATATTAGTGTATTACATGCTTAGGATTGGATTTATTCTCATTTTAAGCCTCTAAAACACTATCTAATTCATTAATAGACATAGATAAAAATATCAATTATTCATTACTTACTTGGGATGTTACATGGATTCGATGAGGACATTAATTATTATTTTATTAAAAGAATACTTAAAAGAGTTAAAATCAATGTTTAATAACTAAAACATTTTTCATATAAGGTTATACAAAAGATAAATTCGACTATAAATATTAATTAAAAATATAATAAAACTTCCTACCTAATGGTATTTTATTTATAATTTTTAGATATTAAATAATTAAATTTATTTATGACACAATGATGATGCAATAATTACTGTATTGATGAAATATTAAAATAATTGATAATATAAATATCCAAATAAATGTAATTTTAGACATTTTATGAATTCCACTAATATTATAGGTTAATATAACATGTTAGGGTTGGTTAGAAGAACTTATTTATAAGTAATAGGTCTGTTATGAATTTAGTAAAAACAAAATACCAAATAGTGTCAAAATTGACATAAAAGAGTTATTAAAAAAAATATTATATTATTAATTGATATTATATTCCTAAAAATCTAAGGATCGAAAATAAGACTTATATAATGATAGTTGTATCATTAATGAACCACTTTGGGTTTTCTTGGAAGTATATAGTATGTTTATTAACCATATAATATAAAAATACAAAGAGACATGGTAAATGTCAAACTATTTAACTATGAGTTAAATCTAAAAGATAAAGTTAATAGAGTGACCTAAACTTGTCTAAAACATATTGGATGAGTGGTTTCTGTCCCATACCCACCATATCCTCTAAATAATCCATTTTGGGGCCATTAGAAACCGAAAATGGGTTTATTATAAAATAATATTTCTAACTTTTCATAAGGTGCCCCTCACCCCTCTTATAAAAGGGCACTCCCACATCTCTCTAATTCACCACTTCAAAGCCATTTGGCTCAGCCAAAACCTGCCCAAATACCCTCTCAACTATCCTAACTTCATCTTTGAGGCCCTAATTTAGTCAATAAACCCATACTAAATTGTAATATTGATCAAATCAAAAGGAAGAACCTGAAGAAGAGGTAAATATTTTATCACCTCTTTCAAGTTACTTTCTTCTTCCACTTCCTCTTTAATTGTTGTTTCCATTATAAAATAATTACTCCATTATCTTCTATATAAAGTTATGTTATTATAAATATGATACAACCATATTCAATATTCAATCCATCCTTTTAATGACATATCACCATACATGTGTACGTACGGCTTACCGTCTCCACATTGTGGTGTTATTGTTATTCAATACATTATTACTTGGATGGGTATAATAATGATTGGTAATTGATGTAAATAACATATATAACATGATAATTTATCTTCATATATGATATTACATCAAATTATATATTATTTTAATATCAAAATAATGATATTGTCACTCGTGTGTACGTACGGATTATCGTCTCCACGAACACGATGGTATTCATTCCCCATCATATCCATTCAAGACTAATTTTCATTTGATAATTAAAAAAATGTTTAGATACTTAATATAATTCTTTATATTAATAAGATACATCAATTCCATAACAAATATGACTCACATGAAAAATAATATAAAGGAAGATGAATCTGCTAAAACCCAAAACGATGATAATACACAGATATTATTAACAAAGAAATGTTATAATATCATATATGATATCATATTAATAAATATGATTCTTGTAAAATTTAATTACAATTATTTCACCATTATACAGGAGGTCACCCTACCCTCGACCAAGGAAAAAGTAAAAAGTATGGGGTTTCTTATCTCACTTTTAATTCCGTGTGATTTCTATTGTTCCATACTTATTTATTGCATGTGGTGTGTGTACTGCCCACGATTTTATTAATTGTATAATATAATTTAATTTATGTATATTTACATCATCATTGTATGGTCCTTCTTTCATGGTTTTACGTTTTGTAACTTACCAAATCGATAAGGGAATTTGAAATTTCAATTTCTACTCATTCGGCTTTACGCATACTTCATTGATTATTGTACTCTAAGATTATGTGTGGAATCACTTTTCATTTTCTTATGTCATAATTTCCACTCCATTTTCTATGGATATACTTTTGATACACATAATCAATCCATTTATAAATTCTCAAGTCATCGATATAAACTTGATTAGAGAAATTTTAACTCAATCTCCATTTATAGAGTTAAACATCCAATACATCGATGTTGTTTTTACAAGAATATGTGTGAATGTCTTCTGATTGACTTACACTGAATATCCAATCATATTGAGTGTATTTATATTTTTCACATATAATTATGTCATTTATTAATCATTAACCTAAGGATACTGTCTTTATAAGAGATTTCATCTCAATTTTCATTCCATTGAGACTTCTTTGATGTTATACACCAAATCACTTTTATATGGTGTATATAATGTACTTTGACATAGTATATCATGAATCCCTTTATTATTATGATATTATAATGTTTTTATTACCTCAATTATTTGTATTCAAGTGTCTCTATTTTGGTTAGGAACTCTAACTAAAAAATCATTTTATTTTTTTTAAAGATATATTATTCTAAATATTTATCATTAATGTCCATGTTTTAAAAATGGTTTTAAAGATTTATTAATATGGATATTAAATTTTAAAAACTGAAATTCCTTTTAAATGTTTCAAAGTGGTATGAAACACTTTGACTCAAAAATCTATTTATAAACAGATTCTTAAAAAAATAGTGTGACTTTTAAATGTTTTCATGAAAAAGGGGATATTTCTATCAATTAGTTTTGATGATTATTTTCTCCAATGTTGATATCCTTAATTATTCTCGATTGAGGTTAACCTGTAACAATACAATCTTCCATATTGTATTGAATGAGTTATGTTTGAAAGTGGATGTTCTATTCTTATACCATTCATGGTTTGTGGATAAAGTATTGACATTTCTTATGATAGTTTTAATACGAATGTTTAGATTATGATTCACCCATTTCATATGAGGAATGAATTGGACTTAGTATGTGACGGGTGGAGCCCGCTATATCTCTTCAATGCATCGGTAGGTCTCATAAGACAAACTAGTGTCTTGGCACAACGCCTTGACAAAATCTTATTTGTAGTCTTTACACAAGGCCGTGACTAAGTGCTTATGATGTCCGGAATTATGCATTCCAAAATTATAATATTATCTATTGATATTTCATGTGGTTATTCGACTAGTAGAATATACATGACTATGTTTAATTATGGTATTATTTAACCAGCTCATATTCCTTCCATAAAGTGTTCATGTTAATTATTTTTAAAGGAATATGTTTTAAATTATTCATCATGCCTAATGTTTATGTTATCTTTTCCTGTATTTCTTACTCTTATTGAGCATTTGAGCTCACCCCTTTTTTATGTTTCATTTTCCCAGGATATGAAGAAGTTATTTATGAGTGACTTTCAGGAATAATCTAGAGAGCTTGGATGTTTCTAATGGAATAATTTATTGTTGTTTTTTTATGTTTTAATGTTGACCTTATGAATATATCTAGTATTTTCAATTCTACTAAACTGATCGGTCTTTCGAGATATGATTTTCTTGTATCATGACAATGTTATGTAATAATGCACCGAATCTGGGTAACTGGGGTCAGGGTGTAACATAAATTGTTTAAATAGTATCTAATAATTGAATATAATGAAATATTTTCTCCAATATCATTATTTAAATACCTAAAAATTCTACATTCGATAGAATCATTACATAACAATGATATTTTCTATATGGATATCAAAACAACATTCCTTAACAAGAATATTCATGAATGGATATATATACATATATATATATATATATATGTTTTGGTGTGTGTGTGATACAACCCAAATTATCTTTGACTATATGTAATTCCAATTAGATATATAACTTATAGAAATCCATTAATGGATTGAATCAAGAATCTAGGTCATGAACATCTAATTCAGATAAATCCTAAAATTTTCTGGTTTCATAATGAATTAAATTGATCCATGTGTTTACAAGATTATTAGTGGGAGTGTGGTCATATTACTAGTAGTATATATCTATGAAATATTATTATTTAAAATTATATAATAGTCTTACATCCTATTAAGTATTGGTTAAATAAGTGTTTATCCCGAAAAGAATTAATAGAAGAAACATATATCCTTAGAATCAAGATCATTCTTGATAGATCCAAATGTTATTTGACATATGTCAAGGTACATACATTGACTAGAAATTAGAGGGATTTCTTATGGTATAATCCTAGTTGGGATTGGTTTCAGTGTCACATGGTATAAACATCTCTAAGAAAATGTATTCGTAGTAACAATAGAATATATAGAGAATGAGTAAGATCCAATATGCTCATAAGATAGTATATATCATGTATTTTTTATTACATACTAGGATTGATATCTCCCACACTTTTATCATAATAAGAATAAATCAAGATGATCTAAGAGGAAAAAATTGGTCTACAATGATGGATATATTTATTTATATAAGGCATAATAAGGATGTGTTCATAGAATATAGAAGAGATAAAGATCTATCCATTAGAGTAAATAATGATACTATTTTCAAAAAAGATCATAATATATTAAATTCAAAGACATGATATGTATTTAGTGTTAATGGAGGATCTATGAGTTGGATGTGTTTTAAATAATTAGTTTTAACCGATACTATAACGAAATATGAGTTTACTATGGGTAGAGTTTTCATGAAATAAAATATAGTAAAAACGTTGAATAAATCCTTATCTCATAAAAACATGAGTATCATGTGGGAGATAATAGACTAAAGGTTGTTAGCAGTTTACTCTAGTAAAATTTAATGCCTTTTGGAATATGTACCCTAGAACAAACAACTACATGCTTTAAGATTAAATTTATTAATGGATTTTTAATATTAAGAAATTTTTATTACATTATAAATGTTATTATGAATGGCATAGTAAGTACTAATGTTCTACGAGTACATGTTGAACTAAAAGGAAATAAAATTTCTTAGCTATGATAAAAACCTATAATTTACATGGAAGTATTCTTAAATATAGGTTATATATATTGAAAATAAAATTTTATTTTTCACAAATGATATAGGACATTAGGGGTAGGGGCTGAAAAATCATTAAGAATTCTTCTCATATATTCCATCCCCTGTAATATAATGAATTTAGATAATTAGATTATAAGAACTTGAACGGCTAGTAGGAAATCCCAATGTATATGTGTCTTTAGATGTTCCACTCTACATATGTGTATAATGGTACTAAAACATAAACATTATTGTTAATGCATATTATTTGTCATGTTATTTGATGTATTGTTGTAAAACATGTTGAAATATGTGAATAATGTTGTTTGGTATGTTGGGTGTGCCACAATTGAAATTTTATTAATAGTAAATGTGAGAAAGGATTTTTTCCTTATATATAGGAATGAAGCTTCTATCTCATGCCATTTGATGTGAATAGGATTACTTAATTAAATCCATCTTCATGATATTTTATTACAATGTTTATTTTTAAAAACTCCAAGAATGAGACATCATGCCCATAGATTAATGAGACCAACATCCAAACAATTTAATTAGAGATATTGAGGTAAAGAGATTGTATTACATAATGTTTTTTTGTGGGATGTTGTATTTCATTGTTGAATTAACATTGTTTTCAATGGGATCCTTGTTAGCTTTCTATATGATAATTATAAATTTTATGTAGTGTATCATAATCACATTGAGAAAGGTGCCTCGATGGTCACACAAAAAGTGTATTCAGAACATCTGTTAAATTCAATACGAACTTATTATGGTGGATAAATATTATTCTCATACATTATTTAGTAATTATTCATGTAAGTTTGATCAAATATATTCAATCACACATTATTTATTAGAATATATATAAGGGATGAATATTTAATGAATATTAATTCACCAATTAAGTACATATTCAATTGTGTGAATATAAAATATTTCTTTATACTGGTTTATTCATAAGGCTACAAAATATCTACTTTTTAATATGAATATATGTTAAATATTTATTGAATAATTTGGTGAATAAATATTTTATATGTATTTATGAATAATTAATTTATATTTATTTATTAATTAAATAGTCATTATTCAAGGTCTGGTAAATATCATAGAGGATTCATGTATTGAGTTCAATGGTATGATACGAAATTTGAAATTAAATTTTATTTGAATAAATATAAAATAATTTTTTAAAAGTAATTAATATTTATATTATACATTATATTAGTCTAATTAAATTGAAAAATAATAATTCTATTATTAATTAGACATGGGTTTCATTAGTGATTTAAAAAATAATAAGGACCCTTGTTAAATTATTTTTTTAACCCTAGAACCATTTAAACCTAGTTATAAATTTTTTTGAAACCCTAGGAATTTTCTAATCATTATGCATAGTGGGTCATAGAGAGGATTCCTTAACTCCCCAAAGGTCACTTTCAATAAAACTCTCTCATTAATAAAGAGTAATTCTATATCTCTATGTGAACAGTTCCTTATTTCCTTAAATGATTCCACTTTGATCAATAGTGATTTCCACACATTTTAGAACCATCCACGCTAGCTCCCACTAGATTCTATAGTGATGGTCGAAGGTTTGTCAAACATGTGTGGATCACCAATATAGTGAATATAACACTGATTCTATTATCGTAATAACAGTACGGAAAATTGTATTAATACAATGATCATTATTGAGGAAATAAATTCATTACTAGGTATTTCTTCATTCAAAATAATTAATTATAAATTATATATGAAAAATCATTACTTTAATTGAATTAATTGTTTTTTATCATGATGATTTTCTTCATGTACATCTTTGACTATTCTTATATTCTAGTTAACTCTGTGTTGTAAACTTCCTAATATGTTCTTATGATGTGCCCAATACATTAATTGTGATGAGATCAATGTATTAATTCATTGGAGGGATTTATAATTCGACTTTGAACAACTATATGACTTCATCGTATGACTTATTTTTTCATAAATTTTTGATGTTTTGAGTATATAACTCGATGAACATATGAATTAATCATAAGACTTTGGTCAGTGTATCTTTTTTATGTTTTGAGCATATGAATTTAAATTTAAATGATAGATACTCACCCACATGACTTAAGCATAAAACTTCGATTCTTAGTGAAAATTTGTTGTTTCTATGGGGTGAAATATGAATTTTTCTTTAAGTGTTTATTTTTGAATAAGAAATCATTTTGGGAAATGTTGATGTTATTTTTACGTATTCTAAATGCTATAGAACTTAGTGAATCCATGATTCAAACTAAATTTAAACATTGATAAATTGCATGAGTTTATTGATGAAGACAATGGATTTCATGGGTTTTGATGAATAATGTAGATATAAATGATTTAAATATCAATATTTTCCTAAAGTCTTTTATCATTATGATTTGAACATTAATGAGTTGAGAAGAATAGGTTGGGACGTTTTTGTGTGTGTATATAATCATGATAAGGTCTGTATTGGATTCATGAAATGCACTCAATATAAGAGAGAGTATCTTCACACCAAGGGTTGTAACTACTATATATTATGTATAACCATATAAAAATATATTAAATCTATACTTTAATGGAAGTTTCAACATATAAAAGATAGAGAGGTCCATAGTATAGATTATATATATATATTTTCTAAAACATATGAGGACATTGATGTGTGTATATTAATAGTGGTGTATTTTTTAGGAATATTAAGCTAATCCTAAAGAGCAAGAAAAGTAATTTCTATTCAGCCATGTTTAAAATAATGTGTTGCAAATAATTTGGGGATCTGTGGAATTTCGTCTGAGATGAAAAATATATCATTAAATCTCATAGAAAAAAAGTGGGTATTTAATTATACATATTTTTATCTAGAGTGAATAAAGTCTCAAGGTACTCCAATTTAGTATATTAAAAATAAAATCACACATAAAATAAAGTTTCTCATGTGTAATGACACAAAATTTTATTAATGGAATTTTCATTCTTATAATTATTTCATAAAACACATGAATCAAATAGAGAACCCAGTATAAACAATATTCTCCTAAATTAAGAATAAAATAAGTGATATTAATGGAAATTTCGGAACCTATATCAATGGAATGGTGACCTTTATATTTGAATAGTAATATGGCCAATATGAGTAGTAGTCCGAAACTTCAGAATAGAAACCTCACCTATAAAAGTATGAATAAAATTTTGGTATCTTATAAATAAAATTATAATATTTTTATTTAAAGGTATAACTAAATATATGTTTTAAATATAGTAAAATAAATGTTTGGATTTTTTGAAAAATAGAATGTTTCTTCACAATTTTATAATTAATATAATGATTTTAATTTTAATTTATTTTCATAACATATATTCCAAAAATAATGTTATGTCATATTAAAATTATAATATAAATATTATTCAACAATAATTATTTTTTCAAAGGGTGAAAAAATCAACTATAATAAGAAAATCTAATTTTTTTTAATAAATGATGGTTTTATATAAAAAATAAATTAAAAAATGAAGAAAATTATTTCCATAAAACGGAGTCCATTTTTTAATTCTAAATTCTTAAAAATGGTTAGGGTGATTATTTTTATTTTCTATAGTTGTTGAATATTTTGTTAATAGTGAAACATATAGATTTATGATATAAGCTAAATACATGTATTTTTGAGTCATTTATAATGCACAGATGAGGTAAGAAACATGATTTCAATCATTCATTCCATATTTACTGTATTTAGTCATGTAAATCAATATTGTTGATAGTTTTGTTCCCAAATAAAAAACTAATGAATAAAATAATAAAAACACCCCTCTCCTCCCCTATATATACAACCCCTCACCACCTATTATCCTTAACCCTTATAAGCCTTGTAACATGACTAGGTTCTACCCAATTACATTCCCAATCCTCTTACCAACATCCATGATATTATTTCACTAAAAAAAGACTGATCCCACATTCTTTAAGGAGGTTCTTAAGGAGAAGATATTCAAATGGTAAATCCTTCTTATTTCTCTTTTAATTTCTTTCCTATTATTATTCTCTCCTCACCTCTTCTATACAAAGTGGTATGATTAGTAATGTATGACATATATGTTGTAATTTTATTATATTAATTGAATATCCATTATAAAAAACATCCACTTATGATTTTATTCTAAAAATTAAAACATCATTCGTGATGTGTTGATTCACCATTTTTGTGGATGAAATGTTTAAATTTTTGTTTTAATACATTCATGGCAAATCATTAAACAATTATTATAGTTATTTAATATTTTAAAATTTATATTATATCCTTTATAATGTTAGGGATTAAATATTTATAATATTAAATAAAATTATATTAGTTCATAATGATTGGAAAAATGGCCAACATAAATTATTCATTTTAATTAATGTTTTATCTAATGAATCATAATAATATCAAAAAAATGATATATGGGAAAATTTAAAATTTTGGAATTATAATAATACCATTTCATTCAAATTTTGGAGTTTTTATTCCATTTTACAAAAACCCCCATAATCATACTCGAGGGAATAAACCATAAAACCATGAAACATAAAATCTGGGAAAAAAATAAACATTATAACTCATCCAAATGAACATAATGAATTTAATGAAATTATAATAAATATTATATATGGGAATAAGTATCTGATTTTTTTAATTATTGAATCTAATTTTATTATATTTTATATTAACTACAAGTGAATAATGTATTCATATATTAGGTAAGAGGATTATCAAACCCAACATACATTCTTTGGGTTATTCCTATTTCATGTAAATTTTCAATGTGGATATAATTTTAATATTCATTAAACATAATTTCATTCCTATTTCCATTAAATTTAGGGTCTATAAATTCTTATAATTAGACATTTTTTTAAATCCAATGATTTTTTCAAAAGAACTCATCTTTCCCAACCACATCTTGAATCTTCTCGAGTTATTTCTTATTCACTCAAAAATGAATATTCTTATATAAAATTTGTTCTTTTCCCTTTTCAATTCTGTAAAACCACGTTTATCCATTAAATTATGATTGACTAAATCCTTATGATGCGCATTCCATTACATGGGTTACTTCATGAATTTTATAGACATATGTTATCAGTGGAATGCATGATTATTTCAAATTTATGATGTTATGAGTGGTACCTAAATTATATAGTCCTAAAATTCATTGGAAGATGTGATTTATTTCACGAGGTAATGTGTGATATGTATGAATTAAATCTGATGTTATTATTATTCACAAATGTTATACATGAATATGATTCAATATTTATTCAAAATTATGTCTGGTATTAGACCACTAAAAAATGATGTTTCATTTTCATTAATTTTCACATTCCATTCCTTAATATAGTGCTTCATATCATGATTATGATGGTGATACTATGATTATGTTATGATTATTATTATTATGAACACCCATGTTATATAGATTCATGTCGTTATTTATCCTCTTCCTAGGATTTTAACTAACCCCTATCTTCGATTTAAATCCCCATTTTTTTACTTGTACTAAGGATAATGCGAAACATTAATGAAAAAGATAAATCCTTTAAATAAATGTTTATATTATATTATTTTCAAATTTATTATGAGGAAAAATTTCCCGAGACACTAATCCTTTTGATCCTATAGTTATATCTCTATTATTTGGTTTATCCTAAAAATGATGTTATAGTCATGTAAGAAAAAGGAGGGTTTTTTTGTTTGTATTAGAAAAGGGTTTAGTTAACTTGGTAATTAGGATTAGATAATGTTTATGAAAAGTATTGCAATAAGAATTTGAATATATAAACACACAATAATATTTTGATTTGAAAAAAATATAAACATAGGGATTTATTAATGTAATAATTTAGAGTAAATTACGTAAAATTATAAATTATTTATTCATGATTTATTAAGATAACATTTTTGAAACCTTTTAAATCATACAAAAATGGTGGGAACCAGTATTAACGAGGAAAAAAAATATTGTGATGGAAAATGTAATGATTTCCCACACAACAACCCCAATTCCATGGGGGTGGAATTAAAAACATCATGGAAATGATTATCAAGTTGTGTCAAGCTATAAATAGAAACCTGAACCATGCGAAATATCTCCCTTCACCCCTGGAAGAAGCAATTATCCATTGATCTGTTTATATTGAAATTTCCATCAACAGTTATTGGATCTTACAAAACACCTATTGTGGAACCATGGGTTAAATCATGGTATAAGTTTTGTTCTCTGCTTCAATGTTCTAATAAAGGGAATTTAACTCTAGCCATTTATCATTTCAATGGAGAGGCTGATCAATTGTGGGAATTGATTAAGAACATGTATCTAAAGGTTAAAATGGATGATATGGATTGATAATACTTTAAGAAAATATTTCTTAATAAGTATTTCCCTGAAAGACTTCTTACATGGACAGAGAGAGAATTTATAGAGTTGAAGAAAAAGGAAGCTGAATCTATCATTAATTACGAAGAAAACCCACAAGGTTTTCAAGATACAACTAAGGTTTTTCTATCAATAGTGACAGAAAATAGATATATTATTTAGTAGAATAAAACCACCCCTTAAAAAGGATGTATATATCTGGGACTTCTAGAGTAATGAAAATTTTATTTTATGTGCTCTCAAAGTAGAGATAGAGTCCGTAGAAAGGTTTCATGGATATGGATATAAGAAATGAAATATGGAGTTTCATGTTGTGGGATGTAATGAAAAGGATGAAAAAAATATCCACCACCCACATTGTAGAAATTTGGGTAAGAAAATCATGGTAACTACCTAAAAGGGATAAGTAAATGCTTTCACTTTTGGAGATAATTCCACCAAGCTCTTGATTATTGAAGAGACGTGAAAAAACTAGTTAATGTGATGGAAGAAATGAGAGATTCTCCCATGGTTTAATGCTTTATCTATATGAAGAAAGGGAAATTTAAAATCTATTTCACTAAACCCTATGTCCTTTATGGTAGTCAGTATTAGCAGCCACCAAATCCAAAAAAGTATGAGAAATATTATTCCATCACTAATCCTAAAGTGGAGAAAGAAAAATAATTTTTATAAGGTAAAATAACTATTCACTCAATAATTGAGAGATTCGAATTTGATTATGGTTCTTTAAATTCTATTATATCCTTCATGTTTTTTAAAACTATGGAATTTAATACTTGATTCCATGAAGAAGAGATATTTGTAAAAATACATAGTGGTGTGATCATTGTTATCCAAGTGTTGGAATATTTTCCTATTGGTGTATATGGGTAGATTCCTCCAGAAAATCTCATTATACTAACTTGAGTGGAACTATATCCTATAATGGGAATGTATTATCTATTGTTATGTATAGTAATCATCATCTATTCTGAAGATGAAATGTATTTTCATATTATAAACCACCCAATGATCCTCTAAAAATTCAAGAAAGACCATTTATATCCTTTGGAAAATCTAACAATTGTGTGTGTTTTTACGCCTTATGAAGAAGAAAACCTTACTAAAATAATTTAGTCAATGTAAGGTATTATCCTAAAGTAAATTCCAATTATTTTGGAATACATGAATGTATTACCTGAATTGTTACCCAAACTTCCCCCAGATCATGAGGTATATTTCTCAAATGATCCCATACCCAGAGCCAGTCCAATATCAAAATACCCATATAGGATGGCCCTGATTGAACTAGAAGAGTTAAATTATAGCAACAAGAGAATTTGGAAAAAGGGTTCATATGCCCATGTGAATCACCTTGGGGTGTTCCAGTGATCTTTCAAATAAAAATTTATAGATTAATGCAGATATGTATTTATTACTAAGAGATTAATAAGATCACTTTCAAGAACAAGTATCCTCTTCGAAGGATTAATAACTTGTTTGATCAACTATAAGGAGCTCAGAACTCCTTAAGTGTAGATATTCATTTTTTATATAATCTATTCAAGGTGAAGAATGAATATACTCAGATTACTACTTTCCATACAATGTATGTGAATTATGAGTTCTTAGTGATGCCCTTCAGATTTACAAATGATCCTCAAATCATGATTTATTTTATGAATAGAGTCTTTATAGACTACCTTGAAACATTTATGGTCGTTTTTATCAATGATATTCTCATTTACTCAATTAGAAATTTATAATATGAAAAACATCTACAAATATTTTTATTGATATAAAGATAAGAGAACTTCTATGCCATGTTTAGTATGTGTGACTTTTGGATGTGTCATGTCACATTCTTGGGGCACATGATCACAATTTAGGGAATATATATGGACCCTTCAAACAAAATGAAAAATGAGTAATGGATCAGACCAACTAGAGTCACATAAATTAATATTATTCTTTTCTTATTACAGAACTACAAATGTTTTATGACTAATTTCTCATGTTTTTATAGCCCACTAATTATGTTAACATGGAAAGGGTAAAGTATATCTGGATGAAAGAATGTTAGGAAATATTTTTGGATCTTCAGAAGAGGCTAATCACTATACATGTACTCATAGTACAAACATGTGGAGATTATTTTGTGATATACATTAATGCATCAAAGAATAGATTTGTCTGTTTACTTATGAGGAATGTTAACGTTATATCATACGATTAACATCAGTTGAAGATATAGGAGTAGAACAATATGACACACGATCTGGATCTAGTAGCTATGATTTTTTTCTTGAAAATATGGAAACACTGTCATTACATTGAAAATTATGACATATATACTGATCATAAGAGTCTAAATTATATATTCACATAGAAGGATATCAACATGCATCAATGAATATTGTTAGATCTAATCAAGGACTATGATGTCTCTATTCATTACCATATAATAATGGAAAACAATGTAGCTAATTCTCTTAGAAGAAAAGATCCAACAAATTTAACAATTTTGAAAATTGAGAAAGAACCTATCTTCACAGATATGTAAAGGATGGATTTGGAAATCATAATAGTAGTGAATAAATCCTACCTTTCCCAAACAATTTTACAAACATATATCCAAAATAAGATGAAGGAGGAAAAAAGGTAAAATATAGAGCTAAAAAGAAGATAAAAGAGATAAAGTAAGGGAATCTAGAAGACATTCATATCAATGATGATGATGTGATTTGGTTTGGAATAGGATTTTGTGTGCCCTCATCACATGAGATAAAGAAATATCTATTGGAAAATATATAGATCTCAACATTCTCCATTTATTATAGAAGTACCAAGATGTACTCTGATATTTGAGAATACTTCTGGTGTGACAATATGAAGAAAGAGATTGAAGAGTATGTATCAATGTGTTTCGTATTTCAGTAAATTAATGTTAAGTGATAGAATTCAAAAGGGATGATGAAACCATTGCCTATACCCACATGAAAATCGGACAATTTCATGAAGGACATAATACCTTGTCTCCAGAATATATCCAAAGGGAATAATATGATTTGGCTTGTAGTATATCCCCTCACCAAGGCTACCCACTTTATTTCTATTTAGGAATATTTATATTTTAAAAAAGATTCCATAATATATATTAAGTAAGTGGTGAGGATATATGGGGTTTTAATTTTTATCGTATCTGATCATGAACCAATGTTTACATCTAAATTCTAGAGAAGTCTTTAACATGCTTTGAGTACTTGATTGAGTTTCATCAGAACCAATCACCCCCAGATTGCTGGCTATTCTAAAAAGACTATTCATACTCTTGAGGATATGATGAGAGCTTTCTACATGGAATTCAAAGGCGGATGGAGTTATCATATCCCATTAGTTGAGTTCTCTGATAGAAATAGATTCCACTAGAGTATTCAAATGGAACTATATAAAGATTTTAATGGGAAGAGATTTAGAACACCATCTTTTTGGGATGAATTTTTCAAAAAAAAGTATTCTTGGACTAGAGCTTGTTCAATTAATGACTGATAAAGTTCATGACATCCAATAAAACATAAAATATGTTTACTATTAGTAGATGAACAATGTTCATGTCCCTATAAGGGATATAGACATTGAAGTTATAGAAACAAATTTCACTCAAATATCACCATGGAAGATATTGATGTGGTTTGGAATGAAAGGGAAGATTATCCCAAGGAACATTGGACCCCTTGAGATCGTTGATCGCATAAGAGTAGCGTTCTATTAGTTTGCACTTCTACCACACATGGCTCAAGTGCATGATGTGTTCCTTGTATCTCTCCTGAGTAAGTATATAGATGACCCCTCAGATGTAATTAATCTCAAGGTGGTATCATTAGAGATTTAACTATCATATATAGAACATTTGGTGAAGATATTTGACTGTAGAGACAAATTTATATGAAATAAGAGAGCTCAACTTGTAAGAGTGTTGTGGATGAATCAAAAGTATGAAGAGGTGACTTGGGAATTGGTGGAAGAAATAAAGGAGAAGAACCCTCACCTATTTTAACCATAGTATGTAAAACTAAATTTTGGGGATGAAATTTCAAAAGGGGGTAAGATTATAACAACTAAATCATTTATAAATGAAAATATGATATATTTATTAAAATTTATAAGAAAATAAATGTCTTAAAAATGAAAAATTATGTGTTGGTGTTTTTGTAAAACAATTATTTTTATTCACAATTATACAATAACAATAATGATTTATTTTTATATTTATCTCCATAAAAATATTCATAAATTAATACTTTTTATATTATATTTATAATATAATTTTATGAGGCCTTAAATAATTTAGAGAGGGTTAATAAATTAATTATAATTTTAAAATTAGTATTTTTTGAATAAATAATGAGAATATATAAATACAAAATTTATCATATTCAGAAACAAATTTCATAACATTGAGTCCATTTTGGAAATCTACACATATATAAATAGTTATGGTGATTTATTTGTTTTTTTATAACACAATTGAATTTTTGGTAAAGATTGAAATATGAAAATTTTTAATATAAGGAAAATACATGAATTTTTGAGCCATGGATGATGTATAGATGATTTAAGAGAAATTATCTAAAACTATTCATCCCTAGATACTATATTTTTTTCATAGTAATCAACACTATTGATATTATTGAGAAATAATAATAAATATTGAATAAAATAATAAAAAACCTCCTCTATCCCTATAAATACCACACTAACAACCTATTATCCTCCCATATTATAAACCCTTCATAATTTCTAAATTTAATCCAATTTCATTCCTAATCCTACTACCCATGTCCATGAGCTATTGGCCTCAACAAAATTCCCTTACTAAGTGCCTTAAGAAGGTTCCCATGGAGAATATATCCTAGAGGTAAAATCCACCTTCTATTTATTTTAATTTATTTTATATTCTAATCTAGTCCTCACCTATCACTTAAAAAAGTGTAATTTTTACTCCATAATAATATATATATACTATAATATTATTGTGTTAATTTAATATCCATCATCAAATTTCTTCTATTCAACTTTTATTCTATAAATGAAAACATCATCTGTGATGTGCTGATTCACCACCTTCGTGGATGATGAGTTTTTATTTTCCTTCACTATTTTCAAGGCTAATCAGAAAAACAATATTATGGTTAATTAAGATTTTAATATGCATATTATAACTTTTATAAAGTTCTAGAATAAATATATATATAATATTAAATAAAATGAAACTAGTTCATAATGATCACCAAAATAGCCAAACTAAATTAAACATTTTCATTAACCTTTTATCTAATGAATCAATATCATGTTATGAAACAAAATCATATATGGGAACATTTAAAATTATGGTATTATATTAATAACATTTCATCCTAATTTTGTATTTCCATTACATTGGAAAATAACTCCCATAATGACACCCATGTGAACCGACCATAAAATGAAGTAAAGAAGGCTCCCTAAAAGAAAAATTAAATATTATAACTCATCAAAATGAAGATAAATAAAATTAATAAAATTTTAAAAAATAAAATATTAATGGATAAGGTTATTAATTTAGTAATTACTGAATCTAGTTAGATTATACATAGTATTTTGTACATGTTTAGAATGCATTCGGGCATAAGTTAAGGGGATTCTCAAACCAAACTTCCTTTCTTTCAGTTAATCCTCTTTCATGACAAATCTTGGTGTGGATATCCTTTTAATAGTCCTAAAATATAATTTTATTATTCATCCCTTTTTAGGGTATATACAGGTTTCTATAATTATTTTGTGATAAATAAAATGGTTTTCTAAAAAATTATTCTTCTTTACAAAACACATATCTACTACTCTTAAGTTATTTCTTATTTTCTAAAAAATGATGATTCTTATACCAAATATGTTCCTTTACCTTTTTTATTTGGGAACTATAGGTTTATTAATTAAATTATTATTGATCAAATCCAAATGAAACTGATTCATTTACATGGGTTACTTTATGACATTGATTAGTATACATTCTATGTGGAACGCATGATTATGTAAATGTTATGATGTGATAGGTGTGTCCATAATTTTATATCCCTCCAATTAATTGGGTAATGTGATGCCTCTCATGAGATAATATGTAATATGATTGAACATGATGATATCTTTGTCAAAAATGTTGATTTTATTATTATAAAGATATGTTATGCGAGAAGATTATTCTATATTTGTTCAGAACTATTTTTTGTATTTGAGAAATAAGACATGATGTTTCATTTTTATGTATTTAAAAATTCCATTCCATTATCATGTACTTCCTCTTATGATTATGATAATGATCATAAGATTATGTTATGATTGCGATGATTATGATCCCCCCAGCTATATTGAATCATGTCCTTATTTATCCTATTATTAGGCTTTTAACTGTCCCCTTTCTTTGATTTATATCCTCAAATGTTTTATTTTACTATAGGTAACATGATCTTTTAAGGATAAAGTTGGTGACTTTAAATAAATGTTTTTGTTTTATTATATTCAAATTATGTAGGATCCTAATTTTTTTAACACTATAATGTAACAAACCAAAATTTTATAAATGGAAACTCCCTTATTATAATTATTCCATAAAGTATAAATCCAATAAAATCATATAGAGAACACAATAAAAATTTTATAAATGAATAATGAAAGATAAAAGATGTATTTTTAAATATTCAGAAACCAGTACCTTGGGAATAGTAACATAACCTTTGGGGGTTGAAATATGACCAATAAAATAATAACATTACATATTAATGTAGAAATATAATTTATTTAATTTATAAATAAAAAAATGATATAATTATATCATAGTATATGTTATTAAATGTTTTTAAAATGTTTCATTAATAGTCGGTATTTTTGTAATGTGAAAACGTTTATTTACAATTTGATAATTAATATAATAGTATTAAATATAATATATTTTATAAAATATATTCTTAAATTACTATTTTGATTTTATTATTATAATAATATAATTTTATGGGACCTTAATTGATTTTTCATGGAGTCATAATGTCAATAATAATTTTAAAATCGGTTTATTTGAGTAAATGAATATTTTATTTAAAAATTAAATTTATCATATTTATCATATTAATTTAATAAAATGAAGTTAATTTTTGAATTCTAAATGTAATGAAAAAGTATTAGGGTAATTGTTTTGGTATGTTTCTAAAATATGTGATTTTTATGGACAATGAATATGGAAATTTGTGGTGTTAACTAATATATGAGTTATCAAGTCATTGATAATTTATGAACTATTTAAGACTAAAATATTTAACTATCATTCATTATTTTAAAACATGTCCAAAAATTTCCCAATAATATTCCCATGTATTACCCCATGTCCATGATCCCTTTTTCTTTACAAAATACCACACCCTTTTCCCTAAGGAGGATCTCAAATATTTGAATTCAAGAGGTAAAAATCTCTTTCCTTTTAATTTATTTTTTTTTCAATTTATTTTATCTTCCAATTCACTCCTCACCTACCCTTATCCATGTGAAATTATAATTATAGTATAATTAGTATACTATAGATTTTGTGTTTTAATGTAACAAACCATCATCAGTTCTCTTCCCCTTTTATTTTGTTCTAAAAATGAAAACATCATTCATGATGTGTTGATTTATCGTATTCAAGGACGACGATTTTTAAATTTGATTTACCTCCTTCAAGGATGGTCATAGAAGATAATATATGGTTAAGAAAGATTATGATATATGAATTAAAACATATTTAATGTTTTTAACTAGTTTTTATATATAATAAAAATTAATATAGCAAAATTTCTTCGTAATGACAAAAAAATTACCTAAAAAAACTAATCTTCATCATTAACATTTTATCTAATGACTAATCATCATACCATATAACCAAAATGATATATAATAGAATCCAATATTATATAAGTTCATTAATTAAATATAATTTCCATATTGGAAAACTATTCTCATTTTACATGATTTTCCATACTTGTATACAAGTAAACCGATCCGGAAAAAAAAGGAAATGAACGCTCTCGAATAATAAATTTGTATCTTATAACTCATAAATAATACATAAATAAACATAATAAAATTATAATAAAGAGAATATATATATAAAATTGTTATAAACTAATTAATTGATGTATTTAATTTGATTATCTTAAACACACTTTTTACATTTTTTCACTTTATTTTTACATCACATAGCATGATATATTGGTATTTTAGCTTATTTATATCAATGTCTGATTTAAATACATTCATTAATGGACACCATTGTGATATTCTTTTTTGTTATTCTTTATTACAAAATTATGATACCCAATTCCTTCCTCAAGTGACAATTATGCTTGATTTTTTTTGGAACACATATGCATGAACATGTTATTACTGGTGTTCCTAGATAGTGATCCAATGCATTGGGTAGTTTTTAGTCTCATGATATGTGATTTTGGGACAAGGATTGAACCTGATTCTTTAATGGGACTTTGACTGCTATGTGCAATGGTCTTCGAAGTTAGCCTTGAATCAGGCATATTTCATGTTGTGTGTTGTACCTATACTCCTTTGATTACATGATTACATGTTCTCCATACTATAAATGTTATTATTTTTAGGTTTATTCATTTTACATGACTTTTTTATGTCATCATGTTATTCATTTCAACCGACATGCTTTTCTTTATTCCTATGTTTATACACTTACTATTCTTTTTAGGTCATCCATTTTTTTATGTATTCCCCAGGTTATCCAATAAAGATGTAAGACCGAAATGGAATTTAGGATCTCATTATAAATATTAAATAAAATAATATTTTATTTTAGTTTTCAGTTTTCAAAATTATGTACCTAACATTGCAAATACTCTCGACTATATGATACTTGGCAGTATTTGATGGTTAATTATGCTTATAAACATGTAATGGTATCTATAAAAGGATAGGGTCATTATAAATAAACCTTTTTATCCTGGATTTGTATCGCTATTATTTTTTATCTTAAAAATGATGTAATTTTCAGTTAAGAAAAAGGTGGGTCACTATATCAAGCATGCGAGAAGAAAAAAACAACAAAGAGGGAAAAATAAGAAATAACTATGCACCACTTCTATGTGTTTAGTTACAATTGAGAAATTTAGAAGTGAAAAAGATATGAAAGTGAATAAGTTTGAACAAAATAGAATCAGGATTTTGAAAAAGAATACTATGTTGAAATATTATAAGTTATAGAGAGTAAGAAGAAAAGAACAAATCCCATCACACTTTCTGGGTTTCGTAGAAGAAAAAGAATAGTTATAGGTTATTAATGTCATGGTTGTTCATTTTTTGGTTTTTTTGTATTCCCTTGATTATAGTGTATATTCATATTAGAATATTTGATTTGAGTTTTGAATTAATATATTTATAAGAACTAGATTTTTTACAAATTCATTGGATTATTTGCATGTATTTTTTTAAGAAATTTGTAAAAGTCAACGACATTCAATTTTTAGGAAAAGATCTAATATTGATTTTTTAGTTTCCCTATGTACATATTAAAGATCAATTTTAATATCCATAGGTTTTTCATTAACTTGTGAAAGAAATTATAAAGAACCCTTGTGAGAGACAAGAGTTTAAAAGAATTTTATTATCAATAGTTACATATATAATATAGTGATCGTACATGTGAAATTTTGTGTGATCTTTGTTTAATGATATTCTATGGGCCCCCATTGAAAATTGGGGATTCAATTATAATGGATAGTCCATGTATAAATGGAAATTAGACACAACAAGGGGTAATTATTTTGTATTAGGGGAAAACCTTGTAATAATATCTTTTGATAACATATTATTTATATTTCTATATTCCTTGTAGATGTGGCATGTTGGGTGAAGCTTACAAAAACCCATTTATAACCTAATAGTTTACCTAGTTCCAAGGCCAAATGGGTGAGTTCTAAAATATTATTTAGGAATTAGTAAAAAAAATTAGACCCAATTTACCCCCCCAAGAATGTCTGCATTATCTTACTGGGACACAATAAGTTAATAGGACCAAGATGGTGGAAATTTGTTGAAGCTTCTAAAGAAGCTAAGTATGATACCAGTTATTAGATTGTTACTAAATGATTTTTAATATATTGATCAATATAAATAAACATAACTTTGTTAAACATATAAATAACCAAACATTAATTTCCTTGAAAGAATATTGTATATAGTAAGCCATCAGACATAGAAACGTGATCAAACATACACAGGTGGTCAGATAAAGAAATATAACTGAATATTTCAATACAAATTTCATTTAATGAACCATTCTAGATTATTTATTCATGAACTATGAAATGTGTTGACATTCTAACCTTTTTCTTATTAGTTTAGAAGATATATATTTTTAGTGATAACTATATTTGGCATTTAATTACTTTTCAAAAAGTATTCAGCATTATGAGTAACAAGGATCTCATGATCCAAGAATTTAGTATAAATAGATAGGTGACCTTTTTAAGATGTGAAAATTTTCCTCTTCAAAATTTTGATTATGTTTGCCCAAAAAATATACTAGATAGGGTTTTGGTTGAGAATATTTTTTTTGAGCTATAAAAGAGGTTCTAAGAATTTTCTATAAAGAAATCCCCCTAATTTCCATATTTTTTGTAATGATTCATTCAATTTATATGATGTCTGAAACCTAAGGATTTATGAATTTTGAGATTAATTTTTGTGATTTTTTGTGTATAGAGGAAGGTTATTGAAGTGTACATGGTATTGATGAATAATGTCATTAGATAAAGTCCATATCAGATAGATTCCCACTAAAAAAATTAATCATAAAAACATTTTCAATTTTATTGAAGGTTTCCAATGAAATCCAATCATTTTATGTATTCAAAAAAACTTTTTATTCAATTTAAATCAAGACAACATATACATATTTTTGAAATGAAAGTTGTTACAATATGATTTGGAAAACATTCTGTTAAAAGGATCATTATATAAAGGATTTCATATAAAGGTTAATGAAAGTGATTTCTAATATAACTCATCAAATATAGGACAAATTTGAGAAATTACTATAAGTTGTTTGAAGGAATAGTTATATAGATGTTCCCCGGATGGAATATTTGTTAAAATTTCAATAAAATAGGTATATAAATAAGAGACCAACATATTCAATTTAAAAGTAATATATAACATAAAGTGTTTTTTTTCATTGATAAAAATAACAATAAAAATATTTAAAAAATTATTGACGAAATTAATATTTTCACATTGTCTAACATCAAGGGACGTCATATTAGATGGAAAATTTTTTTGAAAGATCAATATGAAAAAAATATGTAAATATCATCTCCACTTTGAAAACAAATATTAAATATATAAAACATTCATATAATTTAATGGGAATTTTTTAGAGAGAATCACGAAAAATACAATATAAATCTTTAAAATATTCATTTTCCATGGAGGAGGAAAAGTTCAGTTCATAACCAATATGTTTAGAAAAATTACATTCACATTTCCATAAGAAAAAAAATTAAATTTATTTAAATCATAGTAATATACCATTTAATTTTTACTGAAAATAAAAATGAAGGGTAAAATTTTCTTAAATTAATCATAGTAAAATAAATTGAAAATTTATTTAAAAAACATTTATTTTGAAGAAAATGGATTTTTGAATGATGACAGAAATGTAATCATATATTATTTAAAAACCATGATATTTTTATGTTCTATATAGGGTAATTTATAATACTATATAAAAGAATAATTAACAAAAATAAAATAATAAAAAATGGACTATTAGATAATGATAAACAATTTTTTTTCAATTGAAATTCATGCATAACAATACAAAATAAAATTATAATGAAACTGAAACACTTAGTGATTTTCTAAAATTTGATTTATTACTCTAATTTATCATGTATATGAATTGAAACTAAAAATAAAAATATGTATTAAGGATTCATTATTTATATTTCAATCGGTAATTATATATATAGTGTCATTAGATTCGTACATACTGATGTGATTTGATCACACTTTACATAGAATGAATTACAGATGGGTTTAAAAAATATATAAGATGTATATAACATAAAAAGTTTTTATTCATAATATATATATATATATGTATATATCATTTACATATATATCTTCAATGGTACAATAAAAGGAAAGAGTGTTACTACATACGTACGATATACCATCTCTATGAATAATATATCTCAATTTTGTGTTCTTTATTATATATATTATTATATATAAATATATAAGGAAAATATATTTTATTTATATCATGGATTAAAATATTAATTTAACTAAATCACGATATAACTACGATAATCAAGAATAAGTAGTCAACATATATACGTGAAACAAATTCCTTATTACCCAAGAAGTAACATTAACATTATGATATTAATAAAAAGTTGATAATTTCATTAGAAAATAATACATGGTATGATATAAAAAAATATGGTTTTTTGATACATTTATAATATACATTTATTTATTATAAACAAGTTTTTAATGTGTATTAAAAAAGTCCATATTTAAGGTATTGTAATTTTATCTCACTTTTGATTTACTGAGATACATTTTTGTATTCAACACTCTATTCCTTTTCGTGGACTATATAATCCTCTATGACGTGTTATATCATGAAATAAAATTATTTAATGATATTTAAATTTTCAATTAATTTTATTCTTTCATGGGGATGATGATTCAAAATTTATGAAACCGGTAAGGGGATTTCCAGTCTCACTTTTATTTCTAAGAGACTTCTTCCATATTCACCACTTGTTTTTGTGTGTGGTGTATATAAATATAATGAATGAAATATATTATAATTTTTCTAAAAATTTAAGGAATTTAATTTTTTTTAATGATATCTCTTTCATGGGGTTTACGGTTCAATATTTTCCATACTAGTTAGGTGATTTTTTTCTCAAATTTTCTTTTTTGAGATACATTTATATTATGAACATATATTCTTTTACATGTTTTGTATAATTCCCTTTTAAATTTTATAATGAAAAAATATATATTTTAAGGATATTTTTTTCATGTAATTTTTTTTCTTTCATGGGTATTAATATTCAATGACACCTATAAAATATAGGAATTTTTTTCATATATTTATGATATAAAATTTCAAATAAAAGTTATTTTCCATAATAATTTCCCAATGATATCATTAAATATATTTCTTAACCAAATATGATATCTATTTATATAAATTTTGGTTTACAGGGGATATGATCCATGGACACCATTAATATCCTTTTGTAGAATGGGTTTTTCTTAAGATGAAAAGTTATTTGTTAAAACCATTTATCTTATTTGGGTTATACCCTGGAAAATTTACTATTAAAACCTTATTTTATTCATTATATATTCAATGATGAGATGATTATGAATCATGTCTCTTTTCCATATCTTATGACATGACGAAATGTTTGTGATACCAATTTTATTTCATTGGTTATGATATGATTGTTTTTAAACACATCTCAATTTATGGGTTATTATATGATGAATGTTTAACTATAATGTGGAACAAACTTATATATATTTATTATGTGATTTCTGGGATGTATATCTCACTCAATGTAACTGTGTGGTCATAAATGGATTTTTTGCACAAAGGGTACATGAGTGGTATCTCTTATCTAAAATAAATAGTGTACACAATTTTACCTAATCATTGAAAACCATAGGGTACTAGGGATATATCCCGTTCCTAAAAACAAGAGGGTACACAGGTTATATTCCAATCCAAAAAAACAAGAGGTTACAGATGTCGTAATAGAATCCAAAAAACAAGAGGTTAAATGGGTTGTACCCCATGAAAAAAAACATGGGAATATTTTCTATATCTCTATACCGAAAACAATATGGGAAAAAGGTTACATTACATACCCAAAAATATATGGTATATGAGTTTTAGTCCAATACCAAAAACCATATCTTGATGAGGTTGTAATCCAAATCTTGAAAACAATAGGGTGCATGGGTTGGTGCCCAAGCCTGAAAACAACATGGTATTATGTTTATAGCCCAAGACTGAAAACAATAGGGTAGAAAAGATGTTATTACGACACCAAAGTTTATTACTAGGTGATTATGAAAATCCTAAGCTTTTATGTAGGTTTTGGTATGTGGTGTTGAGATAACATTTCAATGCTTACACTAATACCCAAAAAAATCCACTTCTTATACATAGTTTATACTCTCACAGGTTGTTATCCATGATTTATTTGTTATTCATGAATTATGAACTACAATACTTATTTAATTACACAAGATTATGATCTTTTATAGTCATGTTATGGTCTTCAAATGTTATTCTCTTTTTTCCTAATACCCTTATACTCATGTTATCCTTATGAATCTCCTTTATTTACCAGTACAACGTATATAAGCTCAACCATTCTTATGAATCCATTCTCTAGGTTAAAAAAAATATTAATTGGGATTTAAAAATAAATAGACCTTTTGGGGAAACATTTAAGATCATTCACTGTGTTAGATTAATTTTTTCCTATTTCAAAATACACAAAACTACTGTAGTCCTCAAGAATTAACTTTTAAAATGAAATGATTATTCATCTAAAATGATTTAATATCCATATATGTAATGAATTGGTATTTATATGTTATATAAAAGGAAATGTTTAGTCAAAATTGGGTAATTATGATGAGAAAACATTACTAATATCGCAAGGGAGAATTATAAGGATATTTTTAGGGACTTCTATATGTATTTGTCTTAGGATGAGTCAGGCATAAGAAAATGTCCTCCAATTTTGGTAAAGGATAGAAAAAAGTATATTATTATAAATAAAACTATTCATAGATACCACAATACTATTTGGATTTAGAACATATGTATAGAGGGGTAACAATCCCAAAAACACTATGTTGAGCAAGAATTGACCTGAAATTGGTGCCCAATAACAATCCCCGCCGCACACCGGGTTTCGAACTCAAAGTGGATATGGTTTTTGAATTAAAAATCTATTTATGAACAATCAAAATGGATTTAAATAGAAGATTACTATGAATAAACATGGTTATACATATCTTTTCAAAAATTTATGAAGTCGGTGTCTTTGTTTAGAAATTCAATTGTTGGATTTTCAGGACAATGTGGTTTTATGATATGATTATTGTTACTTAAACTATTATTTTTTATCCTATAAAATATTAGTATCTAGATGTAATTAGGTTAAAATTTAATGCTTAAAATGTTAATATTATGGGAATTACGATAGTCTATGTCCTTTTTGGAAATATAATAATGATAATAAGGAAGGTGGTATGAGTTTTGTTTACACTACTGAAGATAAAGAGACATCACATGACAAGTGTAATGTATGAGATGTTCTAATACTATCACTTACAATAAATATAATAAGAATTATTAATTTTATTTGGAGGATACATAATAAATGATTTATATTTTATATTATAGAAGAGGGTTATTATTGAATAAGATAATTAAGCCTGAGTAATTGTTTTATAATAAGTTAAGATGATTTAAGTATATATGTTTTGAAATTTAATGATTAGGTTTTATGAATCATTGAATTTGTAACTATTTTTAATATATTATTTTCTTGAATGATTAAGAAGGACGTATTAAATGGTTTTGATGAAAAATAAATATTATTCAATGTAAATTTGATGTTTTTGTTAAGAGAATATAATCGTTAATGTGTTCTTGATGTTTTGAATTTGATCCTTAACATAAATAAAGAGATGATTGATTTTGAAATGGTATATTGAATTGTATCTATTATCTCATAAATAATAAAGTATTTTTAATGTTGATTATGATGTCATGGATGGAATTTAGGAGATTTTAATTTTTAAGGAATATGTCCAATAATATTTGGACTAAGAATGAAATTGTTTTCAATAAGGATTTATAGAAATTAAGGTTATTACTATGTTTTAAGAGAATGCTTGATGAATTTAATCACATGTTTAATATGTGAGAACCAAAAGATAACTTATGATATATGGGTGAACAATCTTAAGATTATTTTCAATATTTTCCTAACCTTCATTAGATTTTTTTTTATTTTGACCGTCAATATTTTTTCTAAGGATAACTATTTATGGGATTTCCAAAGTTAAACATTGAATAATGATTTAGAAATCAATGTATTATCTCACAGTATGAGAATTTATATATATTTGATAACCTATTCCAGCCAAACTATTTTTATGATAATCAATGATTTATGGAATAACTTTTAGATCTATTTTTGGATCTTGTGAGGAATTAGTTCTTCTAGAATAAGAAATTCACTTTCTTTTCATATAGAATGAGATGAAGAAGAACTTGATTAAAGAATAACCAAAAGGTGTTATTTTTCATATGAAATGGATTGAGATAAACTAAATAAATCATCAAGGGAAAAATTATTCATCTATAGGAAAATGCTTTTGAATCCAAAAAGGTAATAATACTACCACCAATTCAGAGGAATCAAATCGTATCTTAGATCGTCACAAATTATGTTTTTGTGATCATTTAAATTACATAGATCACCCAATTCATTATGTTCGGTGTTCCTCATCAATCTATATGATTATAAACAAGACTATTCCATATCCAACTCTTAATGTATGTTTTCTGATGTGGAAATCAATTTATGGGTCACATGGGGTAACAATTTTGTTTCCATCTCTCCCATTTTTTTAAGAGCTGGTGCCTCAGTCATAGACCAAGGAACAATTTATTGCATAAATGTAAAGGATTTACAAAAGTGTGAATGAAAGAATCTTATTACAATCCTTATTAAAGAAAGGGATCAAATCATCAGGAAAAAGATCCAACCAAGTAATGGCCTAATATACCCCCTTATTGGCGAGACTATCGGCAACCATGTTCGCTTCGTGGAACAGATGAGTGGAAATGTAGTTGAGGTTCCTGAGCGATGTAAGACATTTCATCCATCAAGAAGTGAGCGGCCAAGAAAGGTACACCACACCATTCCAGATAGCTTGAACAATAGTGGTTGAATCACATTCAATCCATAGGTTGTTCCAACCCCTATGCATGGAAAAGTCCACCACATGAATTACTCCCAACATTTCCTCTTCCAGAGCTGAGGACGTGACACAACCACCAATGAAGAAGCCAAGGCATATCCCATGTGAGTCTCTGAATATGGCACCATAGCCTTCCAGACCCGGATTAATTCTAGCAGCACCGTCAACATTCACTTTAATCCATCCTGGCTGTGGGGCTTGCCAGAAGACCTCAAAGGTGCGACGAGGTAGCCTATAAGAGCCAACAAATTCTAAGCCGACGAAGAATCTCAAAATCACCAACAGAGTTTTCACAATGATCCTTCTGAAGGGAGGCATCATCCTTTATAGTAATGAGAATACTCATTTTACCTGCATTGAGACTGAACGAGCAGTTATTATGAATAAAATTATTTCTGTCACACCAGATCACATGCAGGAGCTCAGCAACTGCAGCCAGAAAAAGATTTCTGATTTGATTAGAAGAATCTGAAATCACACAAAGTTGAATATGTGAGCTAATAGAATCATTAAGAGACCATCTAAAACCAAAAATGTCTGAAATTTAATTCCATAGAGTAGAAGCTGTAGCACAAGATCAGAACAAATGTTTAGCATCTTCACGATGTTGGTTACAAAGATGACATCTAGAGAAAAGAGTAATCCCAAAATATTGGAGACACACATCAGTGGGGATCCTATTATGAGAAAGATGCCAAATCAGAGTAAATATTGAGGGTTTGATCCAAGGTTTGTTAAAGGATTTCAACCAGAAAAAGTTGGAATTAGAGTTACTGAAGTTATTATTGTAGAAACTTTTAGAATCTAGGCCACCGTTAAAGGCAGGTTCGCAAATAAGAAAATCATCAGTATCAGAAAAATGATAATTGTCAACAATGTGACAGATGTGGTCTGGAAGGATGATTTCATGGGAGTTAACAACATTATGAATTGTGGAAGTGGTGTTCTCAGAACTAGTGGTGGACGTAAGCATAGATATAAAAGGGGTACCAGTCCAATTGCCCAGCCAGAAGATCAAAGAGGAATCAGCGCTAACCATCCATATAGCATTGTTCATGATAGAAAGGAAAGAATGTCTAATGAAAGGCCAGATGGAAGAAGTAATGTAACCAAAATTACCATTCTGAAGCTTATTAACAAACCTTTTCCTACGAAAATACAAGGAATCAGAGTAAGTATGAATAATATTCCAGGTCATTCTAGCTTGAAGAGCTTCATTAAAAAGCTTAAGGTTCTTAATACCAAGACCACCCCTATCCAGGGGTTTACAACAAGTGACCCAAGGTATGGTGACTAGTTTTCTTTCAATAGTACTTCTAGTCCAGACAAAATTTTTAATGCAAGTGTTGATTCTTCTAAGAAGACTGGTGGGCCACTTGTAAAACATCATTGAGTAAACCATCTTGGAAACAATGGTCGACTTGAAAAGACAAACCCTACCAGCCATAAGAAGATATTTACCTTTACAAGAAGAGAGTTGTTTGATCATTTTATCCACAATGTTGTGAAAATATCTTGATTTTGGCTTACCCCAAAAGATAGGGACACCTATGTAAGTAAATGGGTAGGAGCCTTCTTTGATTCCTAAGTAATTAGTGATGTGGTTTTTTCTGCTGGGGGGGGAAGTGTTTCCCAAATAAGACAAAGTATTTGTCCCAACTAATCGTTTGACCCGAAATGTCTTCATAATGTGCCAGTGCACTTTTGAGATTTTTAATGTTCCGTATATCTCCCTTAAGGAATAAAATTATATCATCAGCATATAAGAGATGAGTAAGAACATTTAAATTTCTTGCATCTTGAATAGGGATGACTTTATTTTGATTCACAAGACTCGTGATGAGCCTACTTAAATAATCCTCAGCAATAGCGAAAATAATGGCCGAGAGGGGATCACCTTTCCTAACCCCCTTGGTACATTTGAAAAAACCTTTAGGGGAACCATTGACCAGCACAGAGATGGAAGCTGAATTAAATAAGGTGCATTTCATGGAAATAAAAGACTCATTAAACCCAAAGTTCCTAAGAACCATAAAAATAAAATTTCAGTCCATAGTGTCAAAGGCTTTCATAATGTCTAATTTAATCGCCACACTACCTCCTCTAGTGACTTTATTCAGCATATTAGTACATTCCGAGGCAAGGCAGATACAATCTTGAATAGTAATTCCTTTAATAAAGCCAAATTGGTTCTAAGAAACAATTTTGTTCGTGATGGAGGTGAGACGATTAGCAAGGAGTTTTATAATAACCTTATAGAGAGTGTTCATGAGGGAAATGGGATGGAAAAGATAAATTTCGTCAGCATTATCCACTTTAGGTATGAGAGCAAGGAATTGGGAATTTATCCCATGCGGTAGGACACCATTGGAGAAAAAGGATTTAACCAATTTGAAAATAGCCATATGAATAAGATCGAAGTATTGCTAAAAGAAACCATTGTTGAACCCATCTGGTCCCAGGGCACTTTCAGGGTTAAGGCTGAAAACAATGTCCTTGATTTCATGGTCCATAGGAATGCTTAAAAGATGATCATTGTCCTTAGCAGTGAGAATATTGGGAATGATATCAGGGAGGTGATCCTTATTAACCTCCGTACCATTAAACAGATTATGGATGTAATGAACTACATGATTAGCAATGCTATCCTGAGTGTCAAGAAGAGTATCATCAACTTTATGAAGTGAAAGTGGCTTACTGATTTTCCTGATTCTTTGAAGAGCATTATAGAATTTCGTATTTCGGTCACCATTTGATAGCCATTTAGTTTTGAATATTTGATTGCGCATGTTATCTTTGTGCTTCAGAAGAGATCTATGCTTCGAAGTGATAGAAACCTCATCTTGAGGGTCTAGAGAAAAATCAGAATAGGTATTGGAGCTTTGGATACGAATAAGATCATTCTCCAAAGTGGATATGTCAGCATCGATCTGCTTTGTTATAGAGAAACACCACCCATTGAGATGTTGTTTCAGAAGCATTAATTTGGCAGTGCAAGAAAAATAGTTGCTTTGATGCTTCAATCCATCCCAGAATTCTTTAATCTTGTTGAAAAATTCTGGGTCTACAGTCCAAGCATTGTTAAATTTAACGGGAAGAGGAGATTTTGAGCCCCTACAGATGAAGCTAACAAGAATTGGATGATGATCATAGTTGATCTTGGGTAAAGTAATGATGGATATGGAATCCCAATTGTCTAGAGCAGCAGTATTAGTGAAAGATCTATCAAGTTTGCGGGCAACAATTCTATTGACGGACTTTCTATACCATGTGTACTTGGCACCAGTAAGATTGATTTCACAAAGGTCACAATCCTCAATAGAGGCTTTAAATTCTCTAGTGGATTTGGTAGAGTGTGACGGGCCAATATTTTCACTTGGGAGAATAATAGCATTGAAATCATCGATCACCAGCCAGGGACCTTGAATAGAGGAAGACAGGGAAAGGAGGTCAATCTAGAGGGATCTACGATCTTGATACCTATTTTTAGCATATATCATAGTGCAGACCGTACAAATGTCAGTGCAAGAGAAAGAAAAAGTAAGCATTTAGTCGGAAATTTTATCAATATTAACAAATTGGAAAGATTAGTGATGAAAAATCCAGAGAGTTTCAGTAGAGGAGCCCTCTTTACAAGCACCTAGAAAATTAAAACCAAAATAGCACAAGTGTAAATATTTTGGAGAAAAATTAATTTTAGCCTCAGCAGTGGCAAATAAAATTGGATTGTGAGTAAAAATAAATTGCTTGAGCATAATAAAAGTGTCAGAGATAGCTACACCCTGACAATTCCAAAATAAGAAATTAATTTGAACCTGTGTTTGGAGCAAGAGATCCCTTTTTTTGATCCACCCGAACCCTTGTTCCATGCTGACCTTCTAGGATCATTAGAGGAAGATGGGTTGGATTGTTTCCCCTGCATGTTCATGGAAGAGACAACAGAGATATTAGAATCTATTTTAATATCACATTTATTTGTATTTTTATTCAATGAGATTGGAGACACAATCAGAGTTGCTGGGAAATCTATTGAAGCCGAAACAGTTTCCAACTCTCCTATTTTGATGAATGTTTTAGAATTAATTTTTGATATTTGGGTTCCACTAATTGGAATACTCATGTATTAAAAAATAAATAAAAATAGGAATTTCATTTATAGAATTAATTTTCATTATGGTAGAATGTGACTCTTGAGTTTTTATGGATTATTTGTTTCAAATAAATTACTCTATTTTGATGTAATCCATTACACTCTACAACATTTTAAGAATTAATAAAATATAACACAATTTTAAATTTATGATATTCAAAAACCCATGTATAGATTCCATTTTATATAACACAGATATTATCTTTCATTTCACGCATCACTATGTTTATCTTGTGTTGCACATAATGACATGTTTTTTTGATATATTGTTTTACAAAACAAGACCCGTTTTTTACGAACTACAATATACTATTAATATTATTGTTGAAATAATTATAAAGTCTTAACTTAACTTTTTCATTGGTATTCATGAGTATTATTAGCTAAATTATGAGTTAATGGTTTATACATATTTATAAAAGGATTTATCTTTTATCAAAAAATTTTAAATGAAAATAATAAAATATTAATCAATATTAGTGAGAGATAGTAATGAAATTTATATATTTAAAATTCAACCAATATTTTTGACATTCATTTAATAATTTTTATAGAAATAAAATGATAAAAACAATACAATTTTATGGATAAAAATGAATTAATTTCTTAAATCTATGTTTTCCAATATTATATGGAAGACCAATTTAAAAATATTTTTATAAAACTTATATATTTTTTATCTGAAAAAATAAACATAATTTTTCAAATTAGAAAATAAAAAATAACTTTCCCAAAATCTTTAGTATTTTTTGATATGATTGATTTTAAATTGAAAAGTGAAAAACAACTAATTTTAATATAGCTAAATTATAAATTATTTGGTTTCATTATATATTTAAATCAATTATAAATATATTAATACAATTTGATTTATTGGAATAAATTTTACATTTAAATTTTATTTGAATGCCTTTCATTCTTTTAAACATTTTTAGCTTAAAAAAACCTGTTGGTTCATCCCTTCTATGTGATTAATTTTATATAAAATAATTCCAATAATGTTTTTATAATATAGTGAATTTGATTATATATTTTTAATTAGAGTAATTAATGATTTATAGTATGGTAATCATAGTTTATATGTAAAATTTTATTGAAAGAAATTAAAATTAATTATTGTAATTATTGTAAAACCTAGTTTACTTTGTGGTAGATCATTATCTTATGGGGGAAAATAATCTTGAAATATATTAAAAATATATTATAATAAGATAATTAAATAATATAGTCCATTTTCTCTACTTTTATATTTATTGGAGGAATATTTTGTATGGAATAACTCACAATAGTGTTTTTCATTTGTCATTTTCACGAATGTCACTCCTCCTCCACTATAAAAAAAATCACCCCTCACTTATTCAAACCAATAATGACCCTTGTCCCAATAAAACATATCTAAATTAATCTCACAAAATTCCCAATCTAGAACTATAATACTCACTTTTGGAACAAATATACTGAGGAATTCCATTGACGAAAACCAAAAGGGGTAACCCGAAGAAGAGGTAACCCTCTTTAATGAAAAATTATATTTCAATTATTTTCCACCCCTAAAATTCATCTTATTTAAAGATTTTATAATATAATCAGTATCCTAAGTACACTAATATGTTTAAATATTAATTGTATGGCAATCACTTTTACAAACATCCATCATATAGGATATGATATCATTATCCATGCATATATAGGACTACCACCTCACGAACTGATGTTGTTCGTTCATTCATCAACACCTCTCACAGTAAATAATATTTTTTCACAATTTTTTTGATGATATATATAATATTCATGATTTATTTATTATTATGGAATTATTATATAACACATTTCATCATGTCATCTAATTTTTGGTAATTTGATAACTTCTTTTGTGGACGTGTGGACTACCATCTCCTCAAAGAAATTTGATTCATTTAGGCGATACATGGAATGAATTAAGGATGTTTCAAATAAAAATATGATACATATATGATATAATAATTATACTATAAGGATTATATATATATATATCATTATCTTTAATTCCATCAATTCGATAGGAAAAAAGATACAACGTTCATACACAACTATAGTATTCCATCTCAATGAACAGTGTATCTCGTTCTATATTTCTATTTTTGATATATTATAGTAGATAATTATATACTGATAATATATTTTATTTATAACTTGTTTAGAATTATGTAAGTATGTAAATCATGATCAAATTGGATCAATAATAACTAGTAAAAATATATACAAAAAACAATGTGGTCATTACATGAAAAATAACATTAAACTGGAATTGTTAATAAAAATGTAATATGAAGTTATAATAAAATCTTATGTGGTATTTTATATAAGTATATGGTTCATTAGTATACTTATAATAAAATTATATTTTTTATAATGTATATTTGAATGTGTAAAATGAAATTCAATACCTGAGGTAAGGGAATTTTTTCTCAGTTATTATATTATTTAAATATAATCTATAATAACCACTATCATTTTTATGGGTATATAATAACCTATGAAATGATATATCCTTAATTTTTTATTTATTAATAAAAAACGTTTCTACTTATGTTGTCATTACAATAGTACAATGATTTAAAAGATTCTCAAGTAGTAAAGGGATTTATAGTCTCACTTATATTTTTATGATACTTATTCCATATTCACCATTCGTTTTGTTTATGTTTTAAATTTTTCAGAATTATTTTCAAATAATCTATTATGAATTTTAAAGGATATTCTCAAAAGAATACAATTCCAATTTTTTATTATTATTATAATTTATTAAAAATATTTACAATTATTTCATTTTAAGTTTTCAATGGTTATTCTAAATGAAAATAATTTCCATGATTTTAAAATAATTTTAAATGAAATAAAAATATTTTCCTAAAAAATGTTATAAATTAAATTTCAATTAATTTTTTATAATAAAAGGATTTTTTAAAATATTTAATGAAATGGGTTTTGAAATAAATGTTTTCATCCTACATTAATGGTCCATATTATCTTTAAAAATACATATTCTCCTAAGATGACATCTGTAATGTCTTGTAATTCAATTGATTTTTTTTGTATTTCTTTAAACAATTAAGTGGGATTTTTATTCAAGACCTCTGAATTCGACATTAGTTGATTCGGAGGTCTGGATAGCCTAGAATGTAAATTTTGAAATTTTTTAAGGTACGTTTTGTAAAAATTTGAATGTGGTTTTTTATCTTTTCACCCATTTCTCGAATCAAAAATCTAAGGACACCATTGAATTCAAAATGGTAGGATTTTCCAAGAAATTACATAACTTTGGATGGAAAGGGTCGAGCAGAAAAGTTAATTTTTTGGAATTTTTTTGAAAAATAATAACATGATTTAAAACAATTATTTTATTTTATTTCTTTTTTTGTGGCAGAAAGAGGCCCTACAGGGCAGTGACATGGCTGATACGATGCACATCAATGATGATCATTAATGGATCTTTAAACTTGCAGCGTAATGATTCTTTAATGATGCACCACAACCCCATTGTTTCTTAGTTAAAACATTATAACAATGCGACTTTTCATTATAATGGGAAAACTGCCATGTGTTCTTATTTAATGTTTGATGTGTTGGGGAAATATAGATTAAAAATTTGGACGACTCTCTTGAGATCTTCTAAAGGACTTCCACCTCAGTGAAGAAAGACGGATGTCGGCTGAACATTTTCATCTTTAATTCTATTGAATGATCAGATCTAGTAAGTGACATCGACGTCTTAAATCTCTTAAGGATGAATGCCAATGCATTGGACATCATATGAATTTGGGATTTTTTTATAAAATGTATTACCTATTCCCCGTTCTTATTAAAATCATTAATGCAGATCAACCCCCGAATAGGTTGATCGACAAGTCGCTTGTTTATTAGGGAGGGTATATTTGGGGGTTCAACATTGGGTTTGATTTATTTTTGATTTCACCACACTCCTCAAAACCTCGATGGTTTTTATCCTATGATGCAGAGAGAGCGATCCAACATGAACAAGGCCCGAGCCCCACTTCATGTGAGTTCCTTGTGATAAGCTCTTTGAAATTGACATAAAGGAGGATCCAAATCCATTACAGTGAATATGGAATCCCCTAGAGGCTGTTGGTATAAACATTGTAAAAAATGGGCCATCAGAGTGCATTCGGCTACCCGACGAGGCTACGATCGGTGTGTGGTGGCACGAGAAGGGGAACGAGGCGGAGCCGACAAGGAGCTCGGTGCAGAAGAGACGGGCCACGAGCCCAGCTAGCGGATGTAGTACGAGGTGTGCCCCAGCATCGTTCCTTAGTGGTAGAATCCATGACCGAAATGGGCCGCGACGTTGGAGTCATGCGGCGCTAGCGTGGCGTCGCGTGGAGAAGTCAACCCACCTTGCATGATGACGTGGGGGACACTGCCGATGGACCTGGGCACTTGATTTGGTTTCAGAAACGGGTATTACATGTCTGGGGAGAAGGGGGATGGCCCGTAATGATGTGTTGGGGTGAAACTGGCGGGCTGTGCAGCCCGGTTGGCCGTATAGATAAGGCTGACCCAGCCGGGTGAGCCCGTTGGCCCAGTGGGCCAGACCCACGGCCCACCTAGGCTGGCCTAGTGGGCCAGACCCATAGCCCTTCCAGGCTGGGTCAAATCAGTTTAGGTCGAATCGTGATCGGGTCAGGTTGACCCGGACCAGGTCAAGTCGTGTCAGCGCGACTCGGCAAGATAGGACCCGGACCCTTCCTGACCAACTTATGCTTAATGGGCCTTATCTCTTTAACCTGACATTCGTTTGATGCACCGTCATTTGTGATGGAATCCATGGGATGAAACGGTCATTTTGAGATACTCCAAATGAGATATGAATAATGTTTATATAAGACCGGGTTGTATAAAACATGAATCCAATCAGGCCCTTGGTACGAAAATGCCTATAACATAGAGACTAGTCATTTGATTGAAGCACCATCTATCATGTTGGAACCCTTATGACATGTTGGTTCTTCGTGTCACTTATAATTGGAAATTTGTGGTAGCTTTGGTACGACCGATATCCTGAGGAGTAGAAATTTTGTCTTTCTTGTGGTGAGAGTAAAGAAGGCTACTCCCTTCTCCTCTACTTTGGTAGCGACAGGACTCCCCACATCATGGGTGTAGGTTCATTTTCCTATAATTAGGTTATTCTATCATTGGAGTCAGTATTATCCTATTGGAAAAGGGAATGGGTTCTCCATACTTAACTCAAATAGAGTTAGATACTCCCCTACCGAGAAGGGTGTAAGACCTCTATGTTAGAAGTAGGTACTCCCTTGTCGACCAAGGTTGTAGGTCCTCCTTATAAAGTGCTACGACATATTCGGTACTACCCTATCATGCCATGGCATTGGCCCTCTATCCTGGGGTTTGTACTCTCATATCATAAAGGGGTATGAGTCCCCCACATAAGATATTGTGATAGAGTTGGTTACTCCCCTACTTTACGAGGGTGTGTGTCCTCTAGTCACTGAGTTATACTCCCCTACTAATTCAGGGTGTGAGTCCTCTTTACTCCTTCCAGCAGAGTCATCAATCCCCTGCTATGCTAGGGTGTGAGTTCTCTAGCCTTGGGTTAGTATGCCCCTAACGTACAAGGGAGGGGGTACCCCACATTGAACAATCTCCAGATTAGTACTCCCCTTTCGAGTAGGGTGCATGTCCTCACATATGGAGTAGAACTCCCCAGTCTTTGTGTAGAGATAGGGAGCATGTCTATATTTGGAGTTGGAACTCCCTCGAATACAGGACAGTATTGCGAGGATAAGGACCCATCACATGATGTAATCGATACCAAGTTGGATGTTATTACTCCCTAAACTGATTGAGGTGCGGTCCAATACTTACTATATTGACTGAGATGTCATGGGTAATACTAGAGTAGTGCTCCCCCAAATGAATGTAGTGTCGAGGAGTAGGCCTCTTTACATGGCATCCCTTGGTCTTTCCTTGGATTCTATATTGTGATATTTAGACCTGTAGTGCCATGAACTAGAGGTAGTTCTAAGAGAATCTTCCTAATGGTGAACTTCCTTTCAGACATACCATTAGGAAGGGGTCAGTTGTACCTGATGGAGTATATCTCTTAGATTGGAGCCATCAGGGGTGTCCAGCACATAGAGCATGTACTCTTGATCCATATTTTACGCTTTGATAATTCTTTGGAAATCCTACAAATGGATTTGAGGTCTGATCCTTGTTTTTATTTGTGACTAAGATGAGTATATTTTGATGACATAAGTATATGTATGGTAATGTACCTGAGTAGATCTAACTATGCATAATCTATGTGGTTTACTTCATGGTTTTGGATTTGTGGTTTAGTTTGTGGTTTACTTTGTGGTTGTGTATTTGTGGTTTACATTGTCGATGTTTTGTGGTGTCTTTATTTGTGGATTTTTATGAGACCATTATGTGTCTCAGGGTTCCCTACTGAGTACTGAGTACTGAGTTACACACACCTGCACGGGCCTCACCCACATGCATTGTGTTTTCTGTAGACGTTCGACGTTTCAATAGAGGATCTCAGGGAGACGGGAGCAACCAACATTATGATGTTCGACTTGGTGGCCAGGAACCAGGTGGGGCCTAGAAGGACCTGGAAGACATGACATACTACTTCGGCTTCTAGTAGATTCACTACTATAGTGATCATGTGGGGTTTTTCTGTAGATGGACATCAATGCACCCTTTGTACCATGTTTTTTCGTGTTCTTTTTTTGGGCATGTATATTGTTCCAGTTTTACCACTCAGTTCTTTACTTACTATTGTACTCTGGTTTCCAATTACTTACTGTTCACAATTCTACTTTGTGGATTTTGTTTGTGAGTGAACGTGAGTACATGTATGCAGGAAAATGGCTCCCATTTGCAGGTTAACGCCTTCGGTGATAGTCTTCATCCCCAGTACTTCAAGAGGCAGGCTTGGGGTATGTCACGATATGGGCCCCAGGGGATGGGTCATGAAAAGTGGTATCAGAGGTGGTCGTTTCAACCCAAATGACCAAGGACCTATTTTTGTGAGCGACAATGTTATTTGTTTCAAGTTTTTATTTTAGTCCAGGGACTTCAGTGTTGGTGTGGTGGCTGACATATTCATATACCAGGTTTCTTGACACCTATTACATGACATAGAACATGGAAACATTAGTTTTAAATAAATGAAGGGATTATGAAAAATCTTAGAATGATTGTGATTTCCAGTTCCTTCTTGAGTCATCTTTCCAGAGATAATATTAACTGTGGTTCATCTTTACTCATTTCATGATGCTTCCACGATGATAGTGAGATAGGATTCCATAGAAGGATCATGATGATGATTTTACCTGAGTGGAGGCTTTGGGGAAAGACACTGATATAGGGGTGTTACCTTTGGGTGGTGCACCAGGGATGCCAAAACCTGTCGATCCATAGTTTCCACCAGTATTTCAGGGTGAGGATGCGTGCATGATGAGCACACAAAAGAATTTTATAAGGAAGAGACCTCCCATGTTTTGTGGTGAGACATGTAGGATCGATATGATACTGATTTTAGTATCGAAATTATTATGTAGATTCTCAATATATAATAGGAGTGAATTGTATACTTTAAAAATTCTTTTGTAACATTTACAGTTGGTTAGAAACCTTTATATTGTTTAACATTGTTAAACAAGGTAAATTCACAAAGCCTCTAAGTTCTACTAACTTTCTTGATTTGAGAAATGGGATTCTCAGAATGTAATTCCAGAAAAGTGAATCTGTAAATGAAACATAACAAAAGTTTAAAAATATTAAGATTTTACCATAAAGCATATATAATATTACTAAATCAGTGTGTACATGTATAAGGATGTATAAGATAGTTATACTTTCCTCAACAATCAAAATGCAGTAGAAAACATGATACAATTAAAGTAACAAGTAGTAAATTTTTCAACCCAAAAACAATGGTATCCAAAACCCATGGAAAAAGGTCCCTTGATTTATATTTTAAAAAATGTTTGTCTTACCCACACATGGTAAGTCCTCAATAAGAAGATCATAGTCTCTTTTTCTACCCCCACAAGTGCTCAACTTCGTGGTAGTTGGCATCAATGTCTTCCTCATCAAGGAAGTCCTCGAACATTAAGGTATTCATCATCTCTGTCTTTATATACCTTGAAGCCCTCAGATGTACTCAGAAACATTCAGAGTCACACGAAGTGGAGATTAAAAAGATGTTTAGTATGCATTAAGCATGAGAGTCTCTCTCTAGAAATCACTTCAGCAACATGTAATATCTAGAGACATATAACATTTCATCAATGTTGTGAGCTCTTTCAAATGAGCTGCTATTTATAGTCACAACTCCAACGGTTAGCTCATTCCTTCAATGGTCATATTCTTTATTGAATTTTAGAGGGACCTGTACATGTGTCACTCAATCAACTGTTAGTATGTAACTAAATGAACGAAATAGTTTTATAACCAAAACATGAGTAATTAATAATATGGTTACATAACCAAATTCATTTTTTATAGTGAAAGGGAAAAATAAATGTTCGGAGTTTTAAACAAAACTATTAGGTGAATATAAAACATAGATATTTGGTTTCTAGTTTCAATGGAATTTGGAACCTGAATTCTATAGAATATCGGAGCCTTAATGTCAAAGGATATTCTGTGTCTAAATTCATAAGAATTCGGAGTCTGAAATTACAGGGTTCAGAGTCTGAATTCATAGAACTCGGAGTCTGAACTCAGAATCTCCCGAACCTAAATTCAGAGTACTCGGAATCTGATCTCAGAAAGTTCAATGTTTGAATTCGGAGAACTCGGAGTCAAAACTCATAAGAGTTTAGATTTTGAATTCATAGAACTCGGAGTCAGAACTCATAAGATTTTGAATTCTGAATTCATAGAACTCAAAATCTGAACTCATAAGAGTTCGAAGTCTATATTTAGGGATCTCGGAGTCAAAATTCTTAAGATTTCAGGTTTTTAATTTAGAGAACTCAAAATCTGAACTCGGATCCTGAAAATAAAATGCACTATATCTATGTATTATAAGAATCCACTGTTTTTTTAGATATGAAACTAGATTTTACTCAGAAATATAATCAACAATGAAAAACATGGTAAGGATAAATTTTCTTATGGATGGAAAATGTTCTTATGAAAGAAAAGCATAGGGAAAATGAAATCTTCCTTATGATAAGGTGTTTTTTATTTTCAAAACGTGATTGAATGGTAAAGTCATAAAGAAATTTTATTGACTCAACAATCTCCCAAAACAAGAAGGAATGTAAAAGTCATAAGGAAGCCTTATTGACTCAACAATATCCCCCTTTTTGGATAGCACAAAAAACCTTATGAAAACGAATATAAGGACATAGAAAATATTTTTCTGGACTTTGAAATTAAAACATATCTCCCATAACACATGGGAAATAAAGAGTAAGACTAACTCCCCCTTAGGCTTTGGAACAAATAAGGATCATATTCTGATTTCTTGAATGATATTTTTTATTATCCTGAATACATAAATCATTATAATGAAACCTCCCCTTAGATGAACTCCCATTACTTATAGAGATTTCTCCTTTACATAGTATTCATTTTTACTTTTCCCCCCTTTATGATTTTTAAAAAGTAATAGAGGGAATGGAAATATGGTACAAGAAATATTAGTACTAGACAAAAAAATATATAAAGAGAAACCCAAAAAATTGATTGGAAGAATTTCTAAAAGGAATGAATACAATAAAAGATCGAAGTTGAAAAAATTTATCCTTCCTTCTCCTTGGGAATCAGATTCCTCGCTATTATTTTCAGATTTTTGAGCTCCTTATGATCTTCCTCTACTCGCTTAAGAAGCTAATACTGATCCCCTTCTTTCTTCTCTGAGGATTTGATTCAATCTTCCTGATATTTGAGATATTCAGCCTGACTCATTTGAGCTTCTTTTTGCTTGACTAGCTTCTCTTCTATCTCTATCATATGATCTCTTTCTCTCTTCCAACCATGGGAAACTGAATATAACTTACCATTCAGTTCTTTCACTTCTTGAATCCGAGGATTTTGTTCAAGAGAAAGCTTCTCCTCAATGCTATTTGTGAGATGCTAGATCTTAATATCATTGGTGTCAAATTCATCCATGAAACTATCATGGAACTCATCTAGAATTTTAAATTATTCTATAGTTTTCCTTGACAAACTGGTCATCATCTTGCAAGAACTTTTGTGGGCTTCTTAGTTTATGAAAAGAGATTTGACATCTACTTCATGCTTGACACACTTATCCATCACCATAGATACTGAATACGACTTTTGATTTAGTGTGTGTTGAAGTATTTGGCATATCGAGTCGATGCTGGGAAATATTCGAATAATGAAAAGATGATTCATCAAAGTCTGAACCACAAAATCATGTCCCATATAAGATGATTCTGAATATGAAACTTTTCTGGTTGAGGGCTCTTTCTCAAACTCAACTTCCTTCCTCTTCAATGATCTACCAACTTTTTTACTCTTCACAAAAGATTTAATAGGTGTATCAACAACCACCTATTTCCCTTTATCATCCTTCAGAATGGATTCCTCATTAGGGTACTCATTTTCACTATCAGAAAGCTGAGCAATTTTGTCTTCCTATATCTCTTCCTTCTTAGCTCCTGCCTTAGCATCTTCTGGATGAATGAAATGGTGATTAAAAATCTGTTTTCCAGACAGTTTATTCACTTCTTCTTCAACCCTGTCACTTTCTCCATTCTATTCATTCCTAAGGGTAGCATGATTTGAAGATTCGTCTATAGAATTTCAGATTTAGAGTTTCTCAGATGGACTTTCCTTCTAATGAAACTCATCCACTGGATTAATGAGATCTTCAATAAAACCATTTCCTTCTTCTTCCTCTTCTTCTACTACTTCTTATAATTATTTTTCTTTGAGCTTTTATGGATTCACATAAGTCTTTCCTAGAGTCTCAGGTAAATCTTCTACTAAAAGTGATTCTAGTACCAGAATTTTCTCGGATTCTTCCTCAGCATCCTTCAGAAGTGATTTTACAATTTCAGCTTCAGACATCTTCTTCTTTTGCTTCTTTTCTTTTTCATTCTTTTCAAGATTATAAATAGTCTTCTCTTTTAATTATTTTTATTTAGAAGGATCCAAACCAATGATGGGATCCCCTTATTTCCTGTTCTGATTGTCTTCCCTCTATTTAGCTTCTACCTCATCTGGATAAGATTTTTCCTTCTTAGGTTTTGGAGGTGCGGATTTGGTTTCCTTATGCTCTAGAGTTTTTTCCTTTTATTCCATATTCTTCACTTTCCTCTTCTTAGAATCCTTCTTAAAGGTCTCAGAAGCCTCCAATTTATTTGAGATAGCTTCAACTTCATCCTCAAGAAAGTCATAAAATTCATCAGATTCATAGAAAATCCAACATTCATTTTTCTTAGATTATCATCACTAACCAGCATTACTTTTAAATTACTTGGCTTTGAACTTCATGGAATTTGGAAAGACACCATGCACCGGACAATCATCTTTAAAAGAATGGCTGGGTACATAATGATCTAAGCCTTCATATTTCTATTCTTTATATTCTCGATTGTAATCAGAATATGCTTAACTAAGTTGATCTTTCTCAGGTTCCCCAGAAAATCCAAAATATACATATCACTATTCTTCAATGTATCCTAGTCAACTTTTCTTGGTATGATGAATCCTTGAACCCATAATTTGAGAAATTGAAAATTTGTAGTGAGGTGAACATTATTTGGTGTTTTAACATTTGTATGACCTAGGCACTCCATAGCTTTGACTTTAACGAAGTTTCCTTGAACATATGGAATCTTATGAGAACAAAATTCAGCTTCACCTTCATACGTAACTCCAATCAAATTTGCATCCTTGGTATACGAGAGATAATAAGTCTTCCCATAGCTTCTGAAAGAGAACTTATATCTACCTACTTCCTTGAAAAAACTTATTGTTTCATAAAATTCTACTAGAAAATCCAAATATACTAATTCTTGAGAACATGGATTCAATATGCAAACACTGTACCATCAATTGAGCTTGATGTTTGTTAAGATGATGGAATCGTACTTGGAGGTGATGTTTGGATGAACCAACCTTTCCCTATAAACCTACCACTCTGAGATTGTCTTGACAGTTGACATGTTTTTTTAGGGGATTCCTCGACATACATTTGGATTTGAGCATGATTTGAAAAGTTCAGAACGGGCTTTAGTAGAGGGACAGGGTTTCAACACACGATTTCTTTGAAATCATTATGGAACAACCATTTGGGGGTCTTTATATAGGTGTTTGAGGTGTTTGTTCAACTTCCAAACTCAATCCAACAGTTGAGAAACCTTGTGATCAAATCTGATAGTTGTGATGATATTCATAAGGAAATCATTATATAATCCGATCTTTTGAGGTTTTTAATAAAAACATTCGGATTTATGAAATAGTGAATACCAAAATTTAAAAACAGATAAAAATACTAAAAAGTAGAAGATGATTACGAAAATTTAAGAAATAATCATACCTTTTGGATTTCTAGGATGATTATTCGTAGTGAGGAAAAATTTTTATTAAAGAACATTAGATTCCAAAAATCAGATTAATAATTTTTTTTGAAAAACTGACTATGAATTTTTTTGAAAAGCTTCACTAAAAAAAACATAGAAAATCTTCATTACGAAAATTTTGAAAATCTTCATTATGAATATTTAGAAAATAATCATTACAATAATTTAGAAAATATTTAGTAAGTAAATTTAGATAATCATTATAACAAAAATTTATAAAATCTTCAATACGAAAATTTAGAAAATCTTCATTATAAAAATTTAGAAAAACTTCATTTTGGAATTTTAGAAAATCTTCATTAAGAAAATTTAAAAAATATTCATAATGAAAATTTATAAAATCATCATTATGAAAATGTAGAAAATCTTCATTACAAAAAACTTTGAACTACAAAAAAGATTTAGAATATGAAAAAAAATTAGAATATGAAAAAAAAAATTAGACTTTAACAAACAATTGTACTCCACCAATGAAAAGGATTTTGTTACTATCAGGATATTGATTTCAATAGGAAGTTAATGAGGAATATTTCCTTACGGTTATCATTCCTAACATATATTTGTTGTATTCAAATCAATTAGAGGTTAAATATTCTGTAAAAATATCAGCATGTTGATCTTGTGTTCTGATAAATTGAAGAATGATATCCCCTTTCTGTGTGTGATCCTTAAAAAAGTGATTCCTAATATCTAAGTGTTTTTTACAAGAGTGATGTGAATGGTTTTTAAATAAAGCAATGGTACTGGTGTTATCACACAAAAATTTGTTTTTGGTAAAACTCATACCATAGTCTGTGAGTGTGTGTTGCATCCACAACACTTGATCACAACAAATTCCAGCAACTACATATTTTTCTTTAGTAGTGGAAAGTGCTACTGAGTGTTGCTTCTTGATTGACCAAGAAACTAATGAATCTCCTAAGAAATGACAAGTTCTAGATGTACACTTTTTATCCATTCTATATCCACCAATGTTAGCCTCAGAAAAACTCTTTAAAAAGTAATTTCTAGAAGTATAAAAGAGTCATAGATCCATGGTTCCCTTTAAGCAGCAAAAAAATTCTTTTCACTGCCTTTAAAGTGGATTCCTTAGGATGGTATTGATATCGTGCACATAATTATACTAAAAACATTAATTTTGGATGACTATCTATTATGTAAAGTCGATATTCTATCATTCCTCTAATAGATGTTTGATCTACTAGTTTCCCTGCTTCATCAAGATCAATTGAATTTGAGGTACCAATGGGAGTACTTATCTTTAAGTGTTTCCATATCCATAATTTTTAAGAAGATATTTAATATATTTCTGTTGGGATATATAGATTCATTCTAGTTGTTGAGAAATTTTAAAACCAATGGAAAATATTAACTCACCCATCATACTCATTTTAAACTCAGATTTAATTAGTTCTATAAAGGAATCAGTTAAAGATTGATTAGTTAAACCAAATATAATTTCATCAACCTAAATTTGAATAATCAAAACAATTTTCTTATCTTTATTTATAAAATTCGTAGGATCAAAATTTTCTTTTAACACAATTATTTTGAAGAAAAAATCTTATAAGTCTTTCTTACAAAGCTCTAGGGGCTTGCTTAAATACATACAATGATTTGGTATGTTTTAAAAAATGTTCAGAATAGTTTTTTATCTTCAAAACATGGTGGTTGTTAATAAAACAATTCCTCTAGAACATAACCATTAAGGAAAGCACATTTGACATCCATTTGAAAATGTTTGAAATTGATGAATGCTGCAAAGGCATGTAGAATACGAAGAGATTCAAGTCTAACAGTTAGAGCATATGTTTCTTCATAGTCTATTCCTTCTTGTTGATTATAGCCTTTAGTAACCAATATAGATTTATTTCAAACAATGATTCCATTTTCATCACATTTATTTCTGAAGACCCATTTTAGTCCAATAACAGAAGTTTCCTTTGGTCTTTTAACCATGGTCCAAACATTATTCCTTTCGAATTCATTTAGTTCATCTTGAATATCTTTTATCCAATCATCATCACCTAAAGCGTCATCAGTTCCTTTTGGTTATAATTGGTAAAGGAATGATAGATATTCTATTTAATTACTTAAGGAACTTCTAGTCCTTACAAGTTGATTCACTTCAACAATGATACTATCACTGGGATGAATCTTTAGAAACAACTGATTTAGGTTTTGTAAAACTAGTTCATCAACATACGGTAGAATGTCTTCTGGGGTAAATGCTTCAGAAACATCTTCTTCAACATTATTTTTATCAGAAGGATCTTCTAACCAAGGTTGAAAATTATTTTTTTAAAACACATCCAAAGATGTAGGTTTAGGTTTTTTAGAAACAAAAGAATGAGTTTCAAAAAATTTGACATGTACTATTTCTTCAACAGTACTAGTGTTTTTATTGAAAACTATATAATCTCTAGAAGTTGTAGAGTAGCCTATGGAAATTCCTTCATAATATTTTTGTGAGAATTTATGTAAATAATATTTAGTATTTACAATGACTACCTTGAAACCAAAAACATTGAAGTAGGAAAGTCTAGGTTTTCTGCCATTTCGTAACTCATAATGATTTTTATTAAGAAAAGGTCTTATCATAACACAATTTATAGTGTAACAAGCAGTACATGCAGCTTCAGCCAAAAATGATTGGCTACAGAATACTCATTGAACATGGTTCTTGTTATCTGTTGAAGAATTCTATTTCTTCTTTCAACAACACCATGCTGTTGAGGTGTCTTGGGTGCTGAGAAGTTATGAGTAATGCCTTTTCTAGTACAAAAAGTTTCAAAATCCGAATTTTGAAATTCTCCACCATGATCACTATGAATATTTATCAAAGGAAGGGATTTATCATTTTAATCATGGGATCTAAAACTTTTTAAATAATAAAAATCTTATGATTAATTTTATAGAAATTAGACCCACATAAATCTAGTGTAATCATCAACTAAGACAAATATATAATATTTCCCTCTAATGCTTCTAGTTTTTGATAGACCAAATAGATCCATATTCACTAAAAATAATACATCAGTGTTTGAGAATTCACCAACTGATTTAAAACTTGATTTATGTTTCTTTCCATAATGAAAAGGATCAGAAACATTTTATGAATCAAATCTAAGTTCCTGTAAATCCTTAACTAGTATTTTCATAGAGAGTTTTCGTAGATTCCTATAATTACAGTGTCCAAACCTTCTATTCCACAACCAATAATGATCTTCCATTGTACTAAGGCAAGGTAGGTATTGGATTTTAATGTCTTCTATGATTAGTGTGTAAAAATTTTCTTTCATATGGGTAGAAATAAAAATCTCTTCCTTGGAATTGTGTACTAAGAAATTTTCATTCCTTAAATTCACAAGGTAACCTTCATCACATAATTGACTTATTCTAAAGAGGATTTTCTGAAGACCCTTAATAAATAAAACATTTGAAATCAATTTTTTTCCAAGAAGAATGATGTTACCTAAACCAATAATATCACACTTATCATTTTCGTGGAAAGTTACTTTCCCTCCTTTCATAATGATAATCTTTTCAATGAAGTTTTTATTTCTAGACATATGTTGGGAACATCCACTATCTACGTACAATGTATTGTTGTTGGTACTTTCTTTATTTTCCTGAAAAAAAGAATGTTAGACTTTGGGAATCCAAACTTTCTTGGATCCGGAAAATTCAGAAATAAAAATTTTATGTATCCACATGTTCATTGAAAAATAAGCTTTATGAAATTATGAAGATTGGTTTTTGTTTAAGGGAATTTTTTTTTCATAAGGCCCACCACACTTACACTTAGCGAATAATGGAGCACTTTTAGGGACAAAATAATTATTACTAAAAACGGTTTTGAACTTGTTTAACCAATAACAGAATTATTACTAAGGGGTCGGATTTGAGAATACATATTATTAAAATTTTCTTTACCTAAGGTAAAGTTTGAGAAACACTTTCTATAGGAAAATATTTCTGGAATTAGTATAATAACTAAGTTCTTGTCTTTCGAATCATTAGTTTTAGAACTAGAGTTAGGATTGAAACCATTTTTCATAGAAATTACTTTTTCTAGATCCTTAGAATGTTTATCCTTCTCAAAATTTACTTTCTCTTGATTTTTTGAAATAATTTCAAAATAAAAAATTTTCTTATCAATATATTTATAAGATATGATATTTCCTTATTAGGAATAGTATTTCTAGAATTTAACATATCATGCTTTTTCTTGAGTTTGGAATTATCATTATCAATGAGCTTAGGAACCCTAGAATATTATTCATAGGTAGGTAAAGTATTAAATTCACCAGAAGAAGAATATTCATCCTAGGATTCATAATATTTTCTATTACTTTTTAAAGATACATTTGTGATGGATTCAGCATTGTGTACCTTATCCATTAAGCAACAATTTTCAATAGGTAGTCTGGCTATTAAACCAAGATTCTTCTATGCAGAATATTCATAATCTAATGATTCTCCAGAAGAGTCTCCACCACTAGCACTCCAGGTGTCATTAGAATTAAAAACATTCATAGAATTAGCTTTGTAGTACATCTTTATAATTCTCTCAGAATGCTTTTCTTTTCTATATTTTCTCTAAAGCATAGGACAATCAGGCCTTATATGTCCATCTCTTTTGTATTCATAACATGTGACTTATGAATCATTCTTATATTTCCATTCGTTCTTCTTTTATCTGGATTGAATGTTCTTTGGTCCAAAAATCTTGTTCATTCATCAAGAAATATTGGCTAATTCATTTTTTGAAGATTGACTTCCACTATATTTGGATTGAATAACAAACATCTTAGATATAGATCTTATAACTCTCTCAAAATTCATGGTTTTCATATGATTTGATGTTGTTGTACAAGAATAACTACCATTACCATTATTTTCTTAACATTATCAGCATCTCCCTTCATTCTACTCTCATGTTAATGAACATTACCAAACACTTCATCACGAGAAATCAGAGTAACCATTCTATTTTTCACTTATAAATGTTATCTTGGATTCCCTCTAATTAGGCATGATGTCTATGATCTTGTCCACAAGAGCTTCATCATCTAATCCTTTCTCACCCATGTATTGTAAACTATTGACGATAGTCATAAATCATTGTTGCATCTTACATATGGGTTCTCTATAAGGAATGAAAAAAACATGATATTCAGATTTGAGCATGGCTCTTCTAGTTTTAATAACATTCTAAATTCCAAAATGTGTAACTTGATTCTTCTTCAAAATACAATTTGCTTCTTTACAATATGAAATTTGGCTATATAAATTTCTAGTCATAGAACAAAGAAATGTAATGTGAACCATATAACTCAGTTGATATTCATGCTTTTCTTGGTTGGTGGAGGTACTGAATTCCTTGTCAAGGATTTTATATCATCCAGTAAGTATAAGAAAATTATCTACTCTAGTATTGATAAATAATGTCTTCAAATGATCTATCCAATATTCGTAATCATTCCAATAAAAAATCGGCAGTATGGTAAGATTTAGATTTTCTATGGAACCAACATTCATTCCTGTCATCTTAAGAGGAAAACTCTCCGCACAAACTTGTTAGTAATAATGTTTGTAAACCTGGATAAGAATATCCTCAACAAGGAAAATATAGAACAATGAGAACATGAGAATGAAAACTTATATCTTTATATAAGTATTTCAAAAACCTGCTCTGATAGCAATTGTAGGATCGATATGATACTAATTTTAGTATCTAAATGATGATGTTGATGCTCAATATAAAAAAGGGGGATTAATTTTATACTTTAAAATTTTCTTCGTGACTTTTAAAGTTGGTTAGAAACCATTCAATTGTTTAACAAGGTTAAACAAGGTAAATTCACAAAACTGCTAAGTTATACTAACTTGCTTGATTGCAAAAATGTGATTCCGATAATGAAATTATGGAAAAGTGAATCCGAAAATGAAACTTAACAGATGTTTAAAATGATAAAGATTGTACATTAAAGTGTATAGAATCTTACTAAATCAGAGTGTACAAGTATAAACAAGTATAAGATAGTTATACTTTCCTCAACCATCAAAATGCAACAGAAAACATAAAACAATACAAGTAACAATTAGTAAATCATTTAACTCAAAGAGAAGGGTACCCAACATCCTTGGATAAAGGTCCCTATATTTATACTTTCAAGAAAGTATGTCTTACCCACACAGAGTAAGACCTTGATTTGATGATCGGAGTCTCTCTTATTATCCCTTCAATCTCTCAACTTGAAGGTAGTCAGCCCCTTTATCTACCTCACCAGGGATGTCCTCTAACTTTAAGGTAGTCGACACCTCTATCTTCCTATCCCTGGAATCCCTTGAATGTACTCAGCAACATTGGGAGTCACATGAAGAAAAAATTAACAAGATTTTTAGTACGCACTAAGCATGAGGGTCTCTCTATAGAAATAACATTAGAAACATGTAGTCTCTAGAGTCATAGAATAGTCCATCAATTTTGTCAGCTCTTTCAAATGAGCTCTTATTTATAGGAATCGCTTGAATGGTTGGCTCCCACCTCTAATGATCATATTCGTCCTTGATTTTATGAGGGACCTATAGATGTGTCACAAAAACAATGGTTAGTAAGTAACTGAATGCATGAAATTGTTTTATAAACAAAACATGAGTATTCAAAAATATGGTTACATAAGCAAATTCTTTTTTCAGAGTGTAAAGAAAAATTAATTTTTGTAGTCATAACCAAAACTATTCAGTGTCTATAAAACATGGATATTTGGATTCTATCTTCAAAGGAATTCGGAACCTGAATGCTATAGAATTATGGAGTCTAAATTTCCAAAGAAATTTGAAGTCAAAATTCTTAAGAATTTGGAGTCTGAACTTACATGGTTCAGAGTCTGAATTCAAGAACTCCGAGTCTGAACTCAGAAAGATCAGAACCTAAATTCAGAGAACATGGAATCTGAACTAAGAATGTTCAGAGTTTGAATTTAGAGAACTCGAATTCAAAACTCCTAAGAGTTCAGATTCTGAAATCAGAGAACTCGTAGTCAGACCTCATAGGAGTTCGGAGTCTGAATTCAGAGAACTCAGAGTCATAACTCATAATAGTTTGGAGTCTAAATTCATAGAACATGGAATCTGAACACATAATAGATCAGAGTCTAAATTTAGAGAACTCAGAGTCAGAACTCATAAGTGTTCAAAGTCTGAATTCCTAGAACATGGAATCTAAACATGGATCTTAAAAACAGAATTCTCTATATCTAAGTATTATAAGAATCCACGGATTTTTTAGATATGAAACCATATTTTACTTAGAAATAAAATAAACAATGAAATACATAATAAGGATAAATTTCCTTAGGGAAGGAAAATTTCCTTATGAATGAAATGCATAGGGAAAATGAAATTTGCCTTAAGATAAGGTGTTTGTGATATTCAAAAAATGAAAGAAATGTAATGTAATAAGGAAACCTTATTGACTCAATAATATCTCCAAACAAGAATGAATGGAAAAGTAATAATGAAGCCTTATTGACCCAAAAATATTGATCCTCAAGTAGCTTAGGATTGTATTAAGACATTTAAATGTGTATTGTTCCATGTGAGGACACTGACCTACCATATTAAGGTCATGGCTGCAAGCCTTCTTCAAGGATTAAAGGGAAGATGGTGGAGCTTGATGATCCAGACTCATGACGGGGAAACCCTCACTTGGATAGATTTTGAGCGCATCTTCAGAGAGGAATTCTTTCCATTGACTTTGCACATGGTATAAAAACACGAGAAACTGCACCTATAGAAGGGTAGCATGACATTAGTAGTCTACTCAATGATATTCACAGATATTTCTCACTACTCCGTGAATGTGGCGTCAGACCCTTACTTCAAGGACCAAACCTTCATGCAGGGAATGTTCAATGAAATTAGATCATCAGTGATACCTCTCAATATTCCGACGCATGAGGGGGTACTGGAATGAGCCCTAGTGGTTGAGATCTTCCTGGAGGAGGAGTACGTGGATGTGGCCAATGGTAGAGGTCTCCATGAAAAGGTTTATAATGGAGCTAGAATATTAGTTTCAATAGGATCGTGGGGTAGGAGCTATACCTAAGCCCAAACACAACCATTTGGGTCTGTGGAACAACAACATCACCAAGGACTAGATCAGATGTCGGATAGGCGGTGTTACTCTTTTAACAGATAAGGGCATCTCACTAGAGATTACCCAACCCACCATAATACATTGTGGGAGCTAACACACAATCATTTTTAGCAGAGAAAGTGTTTGGAGCATGGAATTTTTCAAAATAGAAAGCGAGGTAGAGGAGATGGATGACCAGTAGGGGTGGTCCCTACTAGACCTAATGAATTGAAGGGTGTGGGAGAGGACAAATGCACGCAGTCATGGTTCATGACCAAGAATCTCTAAGAGAAGTTTGAGGTATGACCTATTTATTTTCATTTTCTACCTTTCAAAATATACACTGGTTTTGGATGATCCTTTTAAACTAGTCATATTCAGGGCTTTGTGGTTCAAATTGGACTGTGGACTTGACCTGTGCTCTTAGAGACTCCTGATGGAGGAGGCCCTCTGATGACACACTTTCACTAGTACTGTAACCTTTATTTTAGAGGAAAGAGTTGTGGATGGGATCACTTAGTCATGGCACCGAGACCTTACAACATAATTATGGTTATTGACTACTACCGTTCATGCCCGGAACGACAATATTATGCAAGATATGTAGTATATCTACATGGTGGAGATGGGATTTACATTGTGTGAAAAGGGAAGCCCAAACAGCATAATTTGGACTCTTGTAAAGAGACCTAATTGAGTCGTTCTGTGGTTGCAGAGTTAGACCACAAGGTTTTTTTGTCATGCAGAATGATTCCTAACCATCCATACTCATTACAGATGCCACAACAAGGAGTGTCCATCTTCCTTTTTCGGATTTTGGTTATGCCGCTAGAGGTTCTATGAATATTGCCCAGTATGACCCAACATTCTCTCATTTACTACCCTATTTAATTCTTAATTAATCCCATGTGCTAAAGTCAACCTTGAATTCATAACACGCGTGGGGGTTTTAGCCTAGTGAATCCATGGGTGGATGTGGACTGTGGGGTTCTTTATGTAATCTGTAATATGTTAGCGTGTAGGTGAGCTGCTGAACCACATTACTGCCAATGAATTTTAGTACATATTTCTTTTCCTTTTTTTCACACCTAAAAAATGTGTTCCTATTGTGTCACGATGTTGACCAAGTGAGAGATGGACTTGAGAGTGGTTAATCTCAGTGTTTCTTCATGGTGCGTGCTTAGAAGCTACGTATAAACCATTTTTGAGCTATTTTATTTTGGTAATATTTGTTTTTCTAATTTAAGGGATGATGAGTTCAATGGTGGAGAGGTTGCAATGTCTCAAAATTCCATGGATTTGTTTTAAAAAATGCGATCGTTTTTCCAAGATCACGAAATTCGACACAATATGATTCCGAGGTCCGAAGAGACTAGAATGGAAATTTTGAAATTTTTTTGATATGTTCAGTAAACGTGTGAATGGGATATTCTATCTCATGAAACATTACTCAGATTGTAAATCTGAGGACGCCATTGAATTCATAACATCAGGATTCTCCTAGAAATGAATCATCTTCAGTCGGCAGGGGCCAAGAGGGAAAATTATTTATCGAACCTTTCGAGAAAAAAAATGATTTAAAAGAATTATTCTATTTTCATTCTCCCTTTTGAGTGGTGAATGGCGATGCTGTAGGGAACCGACAGGGCAGCGACGATGCACATCCATGAGGCTCATTAATTGCTTGTTAAAATCACAGCGTAAAGTGGGATTAATGATGTGTAACAATGACACTATTTCTTAATTAATATAGTGCTTCCACACAACCTCAAATCAAAATTGTAAAGATTCTATGTGATACTATTTATAGTTAGATGCATTGGGGAAATATATATTAAAATTTTGAGGCTTCTCTAGTGAACCTATGATTGACTTACACCCTAGAGAAGAACGACGAACGCTGGTGGTACATCTTCATCTTTGACATCGTTTGATGATCGTAGTTGGGAAGCAATGCCAACATCCTAAATCCCTTGAAGTCGAATGTTGCAGCAGTAAACATCATAAGATGTAGGGGTTTGTTTGTTAAAGATCATCCCCATTATTTTTTCTTTTTAAAATGATAGATGTGGATCAACCCACAAACATGTTGATGTGCATGTCACATGATTACGAAGGAGGTTATCATTGGGGGTTCATCAATGGGATTTAATTATTCTGGATTTAATTACACTCCATGAAACCTCCTCAGTTTTTTTCCTTCGATGCGGATGGTGTGGGATATCACAATCAAGGCTCTAGCCCCTCTATATGTTCTTTCCTAGTGATCGGATTTTTGATATTGGTGGCATGGATGATCCAGATCCATCACTGGGTGGAGGGATTCCCATGGAGGTTTAAGGTGAAAACGTTGTCAAAAAAGGGCCATAGAAGTGTGTTCGGCTGCTCGAAGAGTATACAGCTGGTGTGCGGTAGTGGTGTCAACTGCGAGCCCGGTGGAGAAGAGATGGGCCGCTGGCCCGGCCAGCGGCCAGAGGAGGAGGTGCGCCCCAATGGTAGACTTGAGAGACTGAAGTCACCTCCATCACAGGCCGTGGTGCTGGAGTCATGCGGTGCCAGCATGGAACCATGTGGAGAAGTTAACCCATGATGCGTGTTGACGTGGGGGATGCATTTGGAGGGCCCTACCGCATGAGCATGTGTCAGACACGGCTATGCCACATCTGAAGAGAAGGGGGTCCACCCACAACGGCGGGCCAAGGTGAGCAAGGTGGGCCGCTCCGCCAGGAGGGCTGGACTGATTAAGTTGGCCCAACATGCCGAGCCAGTAAGCATAGCGGACAAGACAGATGGGCCAGCCGGGCCTAGCGAGCCGTGTTGACCCGGGTTCGGTCAGACACATCTTGAACCCGTTATGCTTAATGGTCCTTATCTCATAATCCATACATCTTTTTAAAGAACAATATATGGCACTAGGACCCTTGCGATGAGGTAATCCTTCAGAGACACTTCACTTGAGTTTTTTAGAAAGTTGATGTATGACCGGGATGAATCGAACATGAATCTAACTGGGCCCTCGGTACTAAAATTCTTATAACTTTCAAACGGACCATCTGATTGACTCCCCTTCTATTGTGTTAGAACTCTTATGACATGGCAGTCATTCAGGTTGCTTATATATAGAACATCGTGGAAGATGATGAACAAATGATATACCGAGGATAAGAAGAAAGGTGTTTCTTGTGGTGGTAGTTAGCAAGACTACTCCCATGACTACTCAAGGTGCAGGTATTACGTACTCCCCTGCTCCCATTGAAAGGGGACTCCCCACGTCATGGGTGAAGGTTCGTTTTCATCCTAGAAGGTTCTTCTATATATTGAGTAGGTACTCCCTTATTGGAATGGGGTGTGGTTCATCCATACATAACTCACATAGATTTAGGTTCTCCCCTACTAGTAGGGTGCGGGTCCATTATGATAGGAGTAGGCACTCACCTATCGATCCAAGGTATGAGTCCTCCTTACCCAGTGCTAAGGTAGAGTCGGTACTCCCCTGTTGAGCCAGGGTGCGGGCCCTCTATCCTAGGGTCGGTAATCCCATGACATACTATAGTGTGGGTGACCCACAATAGATATTGTGACATAGTCAGTTACTCCCCTACTTTACCAAGGGGTGGGTCATCTAGTCACAGAGTTGTACTCCCCTTCCGATTCCGGATGTGGATACTCGTTACACATTGTTATAGTAGAGTCGGTACTCCCCTACCACGTCAGGGTGTGGGTTATCTAGCCTAGGGTCGGTACTCCACTGATGTACTAGGGTGTGGGTCCCCCTAGTAAAAAAAATTCTATAGTTATACTCCCCTTCTTGGTAGGGTGTTGGTCCTCACATATGGAGTAGTACTCCCCCGTCTCTAAGTACCGATGAAGAGCAGGATCTTCATTGGAGTTAGAGCTCCCTCGACTGCAGGACCCAGTTATAATGAGTGGGCCCCTCCAATTGATGTAATTGATACCAAGGTATAAATTAGTGCCTTATCGATGGACTGAGGTGCGAGAAACTTCTTAATGGAGAGATAGTGATATAATGGGTTAGACTAGAGTTGTGCTCCCCTAAATGAATGTAGTGTCAATGAGTGGGCATCACTATTTGGCTTCCCATTTTAATTATTTGGGTGAAATACAGTGACAACGAGACCTATAGTGTCAGGAACAAGAGGCTGTTAAATTAGAATGTTCCCGATGGGGCACATCCATTTAGATGTACCATTAGGAATGGTTGATTTTTACCAGATGGAGTACATCTCTCAATCGGGTGCCATCAGGGATGGCCATGTCATTGAGCATGTACTCTTGATCCTTGAGTTAGGCTTTGAGCCTTCTTTGGAAATCCTATTAATGTCTTTGAGGTCGTATACTTATGTTTCTTTGTGTCATAAGAAGAGTATATCTAGATGACATATGTATATGTATGGGCATTTACCTGAGTAGAGTGGACTATGTATAATATTTGTGGTTTTCTTCATTGTTTGGGATTTGTGGTTTACTTTGTTGTTTTAGATTTTTGGTTTTTATTATGGTTGTGTATTTTTGGTTTAATTTGTGGTTGTTTTTTGGTTTCTTCTTTTTTGGATTTCTGAGATACCATCTAGGTCTTGGGGTGCCCTACTGAGTAATGAGTTAGTCACCTCTGGACGGGCATCACCTGCACATGTTGTGTCTGGTGCTGACGTTCCACGTTTTGATAGAGGTGCTCAGGGATACATGACCAATGGACATTACATAGGTGGACTAGGTGTCCTATGACCAAGTGACACCTTGTAGGACAAGGCGAACGACACATACTACTTCTAATTCTAGTAGCTTCACTACTCTAGAGATCTGGTGGGATTTTTCCACAAGTGGCCATCGATTCACCCTTTGTACCTTGTTGTTTCCTGTTCTTTTGTTTGGCAGGTATATAATCCCAGTTCTACCACTCAGTGACTTACATGATGGTGTACTCTACTTTTCGATTATGTAGTTTTCCCCTTTCATCTTTGTGGATTTTGATTGTAAGTTCACATGTTTACCAGTATCCAGGAAACTGCCTCCCACTTGCATGTTGTCTCCTTCGGCGCTTGTCACCAAACCCTAGCCTTTGGGAGGTAGGCTTAAGGTATATCACTATATGGGCCCTGAGGATTGGGTCTCAACAACATCCTTTGATATAAATTATTATTCAATTGAAATATATTCCAAGGAAAAAATTATTATCCTATATTTGATTAGTTTATGTTTAAGATGTCAATTTTTTAAATCCTATTTGTAGTCCATTGGTTATATCATGAAAAAACACTTATCAAAACTCAATTCCATTCATAGTTTTTTCTATGATTCAATGAATATGAAGACATTATCTTTTTGATACGTTAAGATATGATGAAATTTTTATGATAACCATTTCATTTCATGGGTTATGATATGATTTTTATAAAACCCATATATTTTTTGGGTCCTTATATGATGAATGATTTATTTTCACGTGGAAAAAAATATTTTCTTTATTATGTGAAGGGTGTGACCAATATCTCTCTCTAATTCCATAGTAAATGATAATTGGTTAATGAGCTAAATTGTTACACAACATCAAGAACAAAATATAAAACAACATGATACTTGGGTTGTAGATCATTCCCAAAAACTACAGGGTAAATGGGTTTTATACTAACCACAAAAACAAGCTAGTATGTGGGTTATACCCTAACTCCCGAAAGAAAATTGTACAAGGGTTTTATACTAAGGTGGGAAACAAGATATTACATGGTTTGTAGACAATGAATGAAAATAATAGCGTATATGGTTTTTAGTCCAAGCCTAAAACCAATTGGGTACACAGGTTGTAGAACATTCCCAATGAAAAGATGACATATTGGATATATCCGAAGCCCAAAAACAAGTTGGTACACAGTATTTATCCAAAGAATAAAAAATATGGTACATTGGTTGTAGCCTATGGATGAAAAATACTCTATATGGGTTCTATCCCATGACAAAAAAAATGGTACAATGGTTATTAGCCTATGCTCAAAGAAGGTACACCGGTGAATATCCCTTGACTAACATGTAATGATGGTCTTATTAGGTAGCCACAACATATGATTTTATATGATTATGTGTATGCCACAAATTTGATTTCTTATGCCTATGTTATACAATAAAAGATTAAGCTCTTTCATTTCATTATGATTCATGTATTATAAAATAACAATACTTATTTTGTGACTTATTATTACAATATTTGTTATGTCGGGTATGAACATCATATGTTATGATTATTTTATCATACCATATACTAATATTATGATTATGTATATCATTTATTTACCCTTACATAGAATGTAATATCACCCTTTCTTATGTATCCATTTCCTAGTTTATGAAGGATGGTTTTAAGTGGGAGTACTAATTTGAAGAACATTATGGGAAGCATTTATGATCATTCACCAATTTTTAATATTGTGTCATACTCTACATAAGAACTTAAAAAATTATGATCTCTAGGATAGTAATTTTTTAAGGTACAAATTATTCATCAAAATTGATGTAATATCCATGTATATTAAACCTAGGACACTATTATACACCGCTTGTGTGGGACACACAACTATCCCCAGTGGAATACCATTACCCATAATAAAATGGGTTCCCTACCTAAAACATCATTATAATCATGGTTCACTCCCAAGACCATAGTTGAGGACAAATTCCCTTAAATATACTAGTACAATTTGTATTATAGTCTTATATATCTAATCAAATTTCAATCATCACCAATTTTATTATATGTAAATATTAGTCTCATCTGACTTTGGATGTAATGTAACAACTAGCATTGCTTACAACATAACCACCATCCATTGTAATAACATAACCACCAACATTAAATTAAAATCAAGAATATTTTTTCCACGATATCATAAAACATCCATCTTGTCATAACCAATGAAATAAATTTGGTTTCAAAAAAATCATATCATAACCTTTCGAAAAGAATCAGGATTATTAGTCATTTCATCACTTCATCATAGCATAATCAGATGAAAAATAAGTAGATTTAATATAAAATTTTTCCTGGTATAACTCATGGAATAAAAAATGATTTTATAGATAACTTATAATCATAAACATGAACCCTTTAGGGAATGAAAAATTTGATATCATTGGATCATGAACCCAGTATAAAAAAATTACATTAATGGATATCATAATACACAAAAAATTATTTTTAATGATCACATGGCACATATTTTGAGAAATATAACGTTTTATTAAAAAATATTTTTAAGAATAAATAATAATTAAATATTTATATATCTATTTCATTAAAAATAACCATGAATACATATAACGTAATATTTAAAAATAAATTTTAAAAATTATTATAGAGGATATACATTCCTATTTGAAAAAAAGTTTTGAAAAAAAGTTTGGAAATTGATTCCTATTAAATAAATCATGAAATAAAATAAACTTAATATTAATAATAATTTAAATAATTTCTTGAAGATGATGTTCCTTCCACATAGAAAAACATATTTTTTAATTAAAAAATATTTTTATAATCTATTATATTTATATTAAACTTGAAAACTTTTAAAGGAATCATTAAAATGTATTTAAAACAATTATTGGGGAAGATATTATATCCATTTAAAAAAAATTAAAATAATGTTCATTCCAAATAACCATGAAACCCAATAAATTAAGATTTAATGATAATAAGTATCATGACAACAGAAAATATGTTCATTCAATACATGTTAAAATAATTATTCTTATCACATTAATAGTAATTGAAAAATGGAAATTGTTTGAAAAATAAATGAATATTCTTATAAAACATTTTTTAAAACATCAAGAAACTGTACACATTTCATTATTAAATCATTTTCATTATTTATAAATATAATTATTTATATTTATTTAGATAACATGGTTTTTGAAGAAAAATATTTAATGAACGAAAGGAAAATTTTTCTTATGAACATTATTTTTAACTCTTTAGTACATAAAGAGAAGAAATAAATGAAAAAAATATATTATAATGTAAAAGAATATTGATATGAAAATTAATAAGAATAATTGTGAGGTTGATCATATTATATCTACATTGGATATACAATAATAAAAAATCCTAATAATAAATAATAAAATAACTAAAAACCCTTGCTACTTAGGTATAATTAATTCATAATCCCCCTAAATTATTTACATCAGAAGAAACACTAAATATAACGAAAATATGTATATTAATGATATAACATGTTAAATTTGTTATATTTAAAACTCATAAAATTAATTGGTTCATAATATATCTTATTTCCCATATAAGGAAAACTGGGAAACAATATAATACTATTAGATAAATTTTCAATCGCAATCTCTATGAAAGAGATATTCTAAAATTAATGTAAAGGAAATAATTTTCAGGATGGGTACCATAAAATAATTTAATAGGAATTATATACAACACATAAAAGAAACTTGCATTGAATATGGCATTTTTATCATAGAAAATAAAAATGAGAAGAAAATCCATTACCTTAGGTATCAAATTCCATCATGAATGATAAAATACTCTTTATAATATATATTAGTTTATTATAAATATATTATAAAAATATAATTATATATATTATACCTTATATGATTAAATTTTGTTGTTTTATTACTAGTTTATTAACAATTTCATGTTAAAGTCATGATTTTAGAAATAACCACATTGTTTTTCATATATGATTTAATTTTTTGTCCACTTCCTATGATCATGGTTCCATAAAATCCATAATAATAATATTTAAAAAATTAACATATTTATAATTATAAAATACTATTAAGACCAATCATTATTGATCTTTTTGATGTGTTATGAATCCTACGATCATGTAGATGTTTGTTCGTATGTATGCATGATTAACATTTTCACTTTTCAAGTATTATTATGGAATGGAGTTTCCTAATATTTTCTCTTTGAATATTTACTATAATATAAAAAATAACATATTATTACATTCAATATTCATATACATATAATTTATGTCATGTGAAGATTAAAAGAGAGAGTCACATCACTTCATGAAAGCGATAGTCTATACGAACAATAACAATGTTCTCTTCTTTCGGTGACTGAAAATGTAATAAAATATGATATATATATATATATATTATATTTTTAAAATAATTAATATGTTAAACAATATCTTAATTATTCCATTTATATAATATAAAATTTTTAACTATATCTTTATCACACTATATGTAATACATTATTGAATGATGAATTGCATCGCTACTTAAGGAGGTAGTCGTCTGTACAAATGAGTGATGTTATCATATATCCAATGCAATGTGATGTAAAAAAAGGTATATATATGATATACTAACACATTTTTCATAATTATGTTTTAATATCATATATATATTCATTATATTAAGGATGATACAAAAACAAGATATGTGTTAATTGAAAAACGATTGACATCAGTTCCCATGTTGGTATTGCCCTATACACGAGAATGATGATTTCATAACCCATTTGATGGTAGTATATATTAATTTAGTTCTTTAACTTATTATAACAAAAACACAGTACATAGAAGATCATTATTTTATTATATCATCATAGTTTAATAACAATTGAATGAGGTGGAGGACGAAATAAATTATATCATTTATTGAGGAACGATACCTATTCTACAGGTATCCTCAATGAGTCTACACCAAATACTTGTTAGGATATATTAAGTACCAAAATTTAGATAATGGGTTGTTATTATGGAAGTTGTTAATTGAAATATTCTGGTACTGGATGAATCAAAACGTTTATTGTTTTGTGTAGAGGAGAGGATAACGAGTGTTCCATTATCAGTGAGGTGAGTGACACGCTTATAGTTTTTTTATTGAAAAAATTTCACACATGTTATTATTAGGTAAATAGTAAAAAAAATTGAAAATTATTAATAATAGAAGAGATGAGGTCTGAATATGTCAATGAATGTTGTTTTGAAGACGTATTTGGTCATTTTCATCCATCATCTTTTTAGATTAACTACCAGAAAATGAATTTTTAACTTAATTATGATAAATAATTTTCATTGTTTTTACTATTAATTTTGGTAGATAATTATGTTTACCAAATTATAGAGTATAAATTATTCTTATTACAAATATGGAATACTTTTTGAATAATTAACATCACAAAAAGGGAGAATATTAATTTAAAATTAATATCATATGTGCGATGAGAATGTGGGTTTTACAAGAGAAAATATTACAATGTTAACAAAATTTTTATACCAAAATTAAATATTTAATTGACTTAAATTACATAAATTGGATTTAATGATGTATCATTGATCTAATTTTACTTGAAATTAAATTTGAAATGTAATTTTACTTTATAAAAAATTTCATGAAAAAGGTATCTTTTGATAAAAATTATATATTTTCCAAGATTAATGAAAAAATGAATCTATTCATAAAGAAATCAACAATTCTTCAATAAAATTATTGTTATATTATAATTTCAAAAGGTAATTTTTTTTAGAAATAAATTCTCTACATGGGGGAAAATTTAATTTTAAAATAAGTTCTCCAAAGGTGACAAAACTACTTTTTTAAAATAATGTTTCAAGTGTAAAACTGGATTTATTTTTTACTTTCAGACAAGAAAACACATTAAAATAATGATAATATTTGATTGAATATAATATATATAAATATAATCATTAATAAATAGTGTTTCATTAAATTTATTTAGGTAAAACATGATTATTTTTATAAAAACTGTTTTCCAAAAATTGATTTGACCAATTTTCAGATAATTTATATTTTAATTTCTAGTTAATTGGCCAATAATGAATGGATTATATTTAATTGTGTAAAATATATTTTTTTAAATTAGTTAATCATATACATATTCCACATTCAAATAGGAATGTGATAACCATCATATTAAGTAATGAAAAATGGGGGTTCAAAACCCATTGGGCACAGGTTACTGTAGCATTACTGTAGCAGCGAAGACACTATTCATCGGTGGGTACTGTAGCGGTGGCAGGGCCCTGTACCAGCAGCAGTACTGTAGCAGACGGGTTACTATTCACAGAATGTGAATTGGGCCAAAAATTTGGGCCTATGGGCTATGTAATGGGCTATAAGCCCACTGGGCCTTCGGGTTATGTAATGGGTTTACCTCTACCCAGTTAAAAAGAGGTCTTTTCTTGATTTAATAATGAAAATGAGGCTTCGACACCAACCATTAAAAAAAATAGTGTTCTTTGAAATGAATGATAATCATATTATTCTTTGTAACAAAAATAAAAACTATTTTGTGTTTAATTCATGCTATAGTCAGTGTTTCATGTTAAAAAATTTACAATAATATTCAATATATTTGAAAAAACTATTTCTAAAAATCTTAGTTCATTTCAATCTACCCCCCTTAAAATAAATTTCTCTATTGAAATTTTACTTTTCCATTAAAGGATTCACATATAAAAATTACATAATAGAAGACCATATCATAAATAAGATTTAATAACATATACTAATGACAAAGATAAATTTATATTAAATATTAAACAATATTAACACATTCTAGGATTTCAAATAGAAGAACATATGACGGATGTGAAAAAATGTACATATAAGAGAAAAATAACACCATAATACTGATGGAGAGAGTTATCGAATATAGTCTGTAGAAATATGATGAACAAAAATCCATAAACCAAAGATGCATCAAAATGGTCATTGATATAATAAAAAACATTATTAGAGTAAATTACTTCATTTTAAGACACTTTTCATAATTTTTGTAATGAAATTATCTTCCTGACTAAAAAAATTTGAAAATTTACTTAATTAATTTTTATTTAACATGCATAATTTCATCTATTAGATGTTTCTTTAGGAATTTGTAATTGATCTATTAACTACTAAAACAAAACATTTTTATGATGGTTATGGAATAAAATATGGTGAAAATGTTTTTCTAATGATTTTTCATGTTGTATTTTCAAAAGATGACATGAAATAACTTTTGATTATAAAAAATGTAATTTAAAGGAAAATTTTCATTCCACTTTTTAATTAACTGACTTTAAAAGTAATTTTTTACATTGTCTTTTTAGAAAAACCATCTTTAAAAGTAATTTTTAATGTCTATTTTTTGAAAATTAACTTAAAAATTCGTTATCATCTTGTAGATAATTTCCTAATACTCAATTTGATTGGTTGTAGAGCTCAAAAATAGTTATGGATCAAATGTTACGACAAAAAGATGTTTGATATTTTTTTTAGGAGTGATAAAATAAACAAACCAAAGCATCATCCTAAGTATGATTTTTAGAATCTGAAATAGGATTTGTTGTTCTACAATGATACGTAGAATTATAAATTATTATAGTAATATAAGAATCATTATATGGTATAAAAATTTCAAAAACTAATAATAAAAAACATAAATTTTGGAAAAATAATTACAAATACCTTTTCGAGAATGTGGAAAGAAGAAATAGTGGATTCCCATTGAAGATCAAATGAGGCGAGTCGGTGGAACAATGATGGTTGACATAAATTATTGTTAAATTATGATATGATTATAATTAAATCTTATAATTGATATGATAAATCAATAAAAAATATTAAAAAGATTATGTGATAATGGAAAATTTCAATGTCTCTCTTTAAAAAAATTGAAATTCCACATTGGCATGATTTTAAAATTATCTTTAACATCAATTTTATGATAACCTACATAAAATATATTAAAATTTTCACTTAATTTTCATCTCATTTATATATGAATCGATGAGAAAAATAAATTCTCATGACCTTTTAACATAGGTTCTAAAAAACAGACATGAAAAATAAATTTTTCGCATCTATTATTTTATAATTGATATTGGAAGGAATTTTTCGCATTAGTTTTTAAAAAACTGACATGAAAAATTATAGATACATGTAGCTAATTTCCCAATATTCGATTTGAGAAGTCTCAGATCTAAAATGGAGTTATGGATCAAAATTTATGGCGATCATAATTTTTCCTTCTCTAATAATTTTTCTATAGATGATCAACTTCCTATTGCCATAACTTTTGATCTATAACTCTGTTTAAGCTATGAGACTAGTGAAATCAAATATTCAGAAATAAAATATATTTTCATTAACATATTTCATGTCGGTTTTTAAATAATAGACATGTGTAATGACTTTTATAATTTTTTATTAAATAGACATCGTAAAAAATAGTTAAAATGGATTTTCGCATCAGTTATATAATAACCATCATAAAAAAGAACTTTTTCGATATTTTCAAAATGGTTATAGAAAATGATTCAAAAAAGGTGATGTTAAAAATACTTTTTTTACTATAGATTATTCCGACACATAGATTTTCTTTGACTTAACCACTAATATCCATAGTAGAATGAGATGTCATTCCTTCCATCTATAGTTTAAAAAATGATATGAACTTGTTATAAAATATGGATAACTGTACATTTGATGAAGTAGTATATCAATCTCTAAACCCAAATATGATGTTTAGTTTAAAACATATCGTAAATGATTAACCATATGACCCTTAAGAAATTTAAAATTAATAAATAATTATAAAAATTTTCTCAAAATGAATTAAACATTAATCCCCCATATATTATAATGTATCTATTGATTTTCAAATACCAATGATGTGACTATCTCCTATATGTGTTGTGTCGAAACATGTTAATAACCTAACATATCATAAAACCTTATTAAAAACATATATTATACCTCATTCCTTATATAAAACATATTTTATTTAATATAATACATCAATTAAAAAATGATGTTAACCATATCAATGAGAACATCAAATATTATATTTCCATTAAATATTACATTTCTAATTTATATTACATTTTTATAAAATTTTAAATTTCCATTACAATTATTTTTCAGATCATTAATATTACTAATCATATTCTTAAATATCCATGACTATAAATGTATAATGGAGAATCCTGATATGTTTTATGATTTATATAACATTATCCTTGAATTAAAACAAATTAAAAAATGTATTATTCCTCCTCATTATTATCCCATTAAATTGTATTCATCATCTTATATCATAATAACACTTACCATTAATATGTCTTTTATAGTCCATTTAATTTCAAAATAAATACAATTACTCATATAACATTTCTGATTCTATTCATGTGATATCCACTTTGGATATCAAATTTAATAATACCCATACATTAAACATTTAAATCTCTAAAAAATTGATGATACATTATTGTTAAAATTATTTTGAACATATGGTTTAACCTTAATTTTAATTTTCACCTAAAAATTACTTTTTTTATTCCTCTTTCAGACACATTGTATATTTTGTCCCTCTGAGGTATCTCAATCAGTGATTCATTAGAAATTATTAACAATTAAGAGAATTAAACATCTTTCCTCCATGATATCTATTAATAGATATAATAGGAAAATAAATCCTTATATTGATTGGTGAGTCTGAGAGTTTTTAAGGTGCACAGATTTATTTCTATTTCATTATCACTAATTATGAATAACCAAAATACCGTTCATTACAGTCATCATTTTATTTGGTTGTGATTAAAAAATTTCCCACAACATTCCTTCTTAACACATTTATCTCTGGTTACCTCCACAGACTGAGACATAAATTCATATAGTGAGAAACATTAATCATAGTGTAAAAAAACATAATCATCAAATGTCACTTATAGGATTTCTAAATCATGAAACCATATTTTAATTCATTGAAAAGTCATTTTTATCCTAGGTAAACCATGATCATCATCAAATTAAATCCATCATGATTGTTTGAAATATGTTTGTAGATTTATAATGAAAATAATCTAGAAATTTCTAACTAGTTATGTCGTAAGAATCGTTATTATGAACCAGGTAATTATCGAGTCCAAATAAATGCACCCTTTTCATAGTTATAGGCCCTTAGTACCTCTATTCAATAGCCACATCCACTTGTTGTAGGAAAATATGGATATAATTTCTTTTTTTTCCTTTACATAAATTTATGGTCATTTTATTATAAATTGAACCATTAATACACTTATATTTAGAGACATCCATAGATATATCCATATAAATATCCGTAGGGATCTCACTAAATTATCATCATCCCAATTTCGAAATGTAAAATAAATAGTTCCACAAATACCAACTACATAGACACATGATTCTAATACAAGTATACTACATTTTTTTATGAATATTCATTACATTACATGACACGAACCAACCCGGGATGACCCTAAACCAGTCACCCGAGCCAGTCTGCGACATGGCCCGAAGGGCGTTCCCGATCCCCACGGGCTGGAAACTAGTACCAGGCATCAAAAGTAACCAAGTGGGAATGATTTGGCCCAAAAGAAAATAAATTAAGAAGTGGAAATAAATAGAACAAAAAATTAAATAAAGGGAAACCAACAACACTACTAACCTGACTACGACCAAAACTCATCGTGACCTCGAGAGTCACTCTCCACACCAAAACCAAGTCTCACCCACGGAGAACAAGCTAATGTAAACCTGCCACAGAAACTACAAACAGGAAAAAACTACAGGCGTGAGTATTAAAACTTAGTAGGTATGCCCGACTAATTCTATTCCCAATGCACATACCAGTAAACAAAGAATTTATCAATTCCAGGTTTTCACTAAATTATATAAAATATGTTTTCCGCAAACACTTTCATATTTTTAAAACAAGTAACATTACTTTTCCCTTTTTAAATAAGAACAAGTTTAATGTTGAACGAAACAGGTGCATTACATTTTAAAACATTTTGCGAACAATTTAGAAATCCAAACTTTAGTTGTTAGTAAAAAAGTAAAATCACACACAACACACACTAAGGGAAATGGAAAACGTGGCACAAAGGGGTTGGAAACCGAACTCGACCTCCCAATCATCATCCACATACAAATAAACACTGAAAGAAACATGGGTCGAACCTAGGAGATCGTGAACAATCCAGAACGTACTATACATTTGACTCATCCTGATGGAAAGCCCTAACTCGATGACATCATAATGCCCATACTACTACCAGGTATATCCCTACATGACATAACCGAGGGGCCCAATCCCCATAGAAGAAATAACTCAGTATTCCTTTCTATGGGCCCACTAGCTTGTACGTGGTATAAACTAGTGCAACAATATTTCTCAGATGATTCACTCACTATGATGGGTTCCCATGTCAATACATAAAATAAAAGTGGGGTGAATCAGAAATTCCAAACAATCATTCACGATGCAAAAACATCACATACATCTCACGTAATCAACTCACACTAAAGATCACCCCCGAATGGGTTTTCTAAAATAATTTATTTTATTAATGTGCCAAGCGGGCCTTCGCTAATTTTAAAGCAAAACCACATTTCTTGAGAAAAACCAAAACACTTGTTCAAAAGAAATCATTTATCCTTAAAACTAGAAGTACATCTGAAATTTCATGGATTATGTTTAAAGGCCAAATATGCACTCTTTCAATACTGGGTGTCCTCTCATCAAGAAAATGTTTCAAGTGTTTTTTATAAAATAAACGGCTCCTTTCACACCAAATAACCATTTAAAAATTAATTATCTTATATTATATATCATTCATTAAAAGTTAATAAAACCAAAAGAAATCAATAAATTATAAATTTAAAGGTGAGTGTAGTGGGGGACCTACCTCGACTCACTGTCCAAACACAATGCAGTAACGCGCCTTCCACGGGTGCGCAAGCGCACGTGGAAGATGACAATCACATGAGAGTGGAAAAACCTTACCAATTCCCTGCAACCACAAAGATAACTAAAATGCATAAACAGAAACATAAAACAGTCCAAATGAACAAACAACGCAAATACCACCTCAACATGTTTTCAAAACATTTTCAAAACCCAAATCGCATGATCTGTACCATTTAATAAACCACTTTAAAAAAATACATATTTTGAAGCAGCACCGAACAATATCCAAAGACATTGAACGCAAAAGACCACCCAAAAACCCCTTTTGAGGACAACCACACACCACATACATGTCAAAACATAATTCACAGCCCTTGCGCGACATAATAAAACAATATCAAATTTTAGAAAAACACAAAAATTGGATCAACAAATGTTTTCATAAAATTGAAACATAATAAAACATTCCCAAGAAGTAAAACCAGTCCTCACCACAAAACACACTCAATTTCAAGCAGGATAAGACACTTTAAAAATTAAGATGCACACTTAATCTTATTTAAGATTACTTTAAAACCATTCACACGTCAGAACCATGGAAAACATGATTCTTATGAAATTAAATACCAAAAATCCTCCCAAATATTTTTTTTATGGAAAAAACATATCGACGCTACTTAAAAACTCAGACTGCACAATTTATAAAATACTAGTAAACAACTCAATATGTTTCATCATCAAAAATTGCACACATATTGCATCACATTCTACTCACAAATCAAATGCATATCAAATCTCAAAAAAACCAAATTCTTAGCATGAAAACTAATAAATAACAAGATGAATTAATTAAACATACAAAATAATTCATCAAATAATATCTATACATAGAATCACCTACCAGTGTGTAGAAAATACCGCAACCAAGCTGCGCACAAACTATTGCATGCCAATCACACCTCAAACTGCGCGATTAAATCCTAAAATCAAAACATCGAACCAAAAATTAATTATGCCATTTAGGGTTCGGCCAAAAAGAAAACCCCAAGGAAGAAATGAAAAACTGGATTAATTATTATCAGTGGGGAAAGAGGGGAGGCTATCTGCATAGTGAGGAGGGACGACTGCTGGAGGTATTGCACACCGAATAAGAGTCAGGCAATAGGGCGTTGCCGACGTGAATGGAAGAAGGGGCTGGTGAGGGAGGCGTCAGACAATGGGGGTTCGACCAAAGCTGAGCGCTTGAGAGGGGTGTCGCCGGATGGGTTCGCGCCAGAGGAGGTCAGGGAGAAATGAGAGCTACGAGAGGCGGTTGAAAACTAGGAGGGATGAGATTGCAGTGCGATGGCGGTGAGGGATCTCGAAGCATGGGGGCTCGCCGGAGGTACTGGCCGGCGCGACGGGGTCGCCAAAATAGCAGGGCGGCGCGACGAGATCACCGGAGCGAGAGGGAAACACGGAGGGGCACCGGAGGTGCAGGGTGGCGCGACTGGGTGAGGCAGAGGGAGCACCAGGGAGGTCGGGTCGCGCAGCGAGGGGGTAGGCCGGGGAGGGGAAGTGCGGAGGGCCATAGGGCCAGGGATGGGGTGCAGAGGCAGTTTGAGGGTGAGGGAGCAGGGGTCGGGGACGGGGCGCGCCGGAGTGAAGGTGGCGGAAGAAAACAAAATGGGGGAAATTGGGGGTGCTTCGGGTAGCTAGGGTTAGGCTTAGTTTTTTTTCATTTAATAAAATAAAAATAATAACAATAAAACTAATAATATTAATAATAATAATAGTAAAAATAAAAAAAATAAAAATGATAATAATAATAAATTTAAAAATAACAAAGATAATAATAATTAAATTTACCTATAATAAAAATAATAATTATTTTGATAATAATAAAATAGCAATGATGATGAGGAATTAATTATAATAGTAATACAAAAGTAAGTTTAATAATAATAATTTTTATAATTTAAATTATCAATAAAAATAATAATAAAAAAGGGAAATTTCACGACACATTGGGCCAGCTGCATGGCTACTGCCAACCGTGCGGTGACCGCACATGGGTCCGAACCCCACTGCAATCATTGAACGCCAACAATTTTGACTCGGGACCCCGCTAGGACCTTGGAGAGAGAACTCAAGGCTAAGAATTAAATAAATATAAATGAATTAAAAGTTAGGGTGTGACAATTCTTTCCACCACAGAGACTTTCTACCCCCAGAAAGTCGCCTGGCCGAAAAATAGACAAAACAAGAGTCCATGCCCTACTGAGTCCAAAAGAAACCACAATATGAAAGAATAGGAGAACACGAGAGGGTTCTCCCCACCAAAAGAGCTCAAATAATGTGCAAATTTTAACACCCAAACATACCATCCCGAGAAGGGGGGGCAACACGGGAACTCCCACCCGATCCAGACTAACCTCTATAACACTAGAGAAACAACACCTCCGCTAAAACTTGGAACTCTCGACATAGACCAAAATCCCCAAACACCAGAGAGAAACTTCCGAGAAGAACATAACTAATGATGTAAACTCAATCATTACCACAAATATCGATTCTTCCATAGGCACTTACATCTCCAAAAGAACACAGTCATACTAAGACTAACCCATACAAGGTTGAAAGAAACTTTTAAGAAAAACTCACAATCCAGAACACCATAATCAGACAAACGAGACTATTTGGATTACAAATGAACACGTTCATACCAACCTCACAACGACACAATGAACCTACAAAAATGCAAAAACATTAACAGTGGAAGAACGAGAACAGAAGGACTTTCAATGTTTCATTGGAAACATGGAACACGAGACCTGAATTGAGGCATCACACTCTTGACAACTCCTTACTACGTGCGAGCTTCCCCCGAAGACATATGGCTAGGGATCTGATGGTTGAGGCATCTTCTACCTCACAGTCAGGCACTGGAATCTTCTGGTCACAGTTTCTTCCTCAGACGATGGTTCATGCAAAGCTTCTCGAGATGATCCAGACACCTTCAATGACGACACGTCTTTGGAGGGGTGTGACATGACGGCTTGTATGCACTAAACGTCCATACTGATGGTACGCCATTGGAAAATCCATCGAACTGGGAACCAGTGTCACTAAAGAGGACTCTTTAGAAATAGATCCATCTAACCCACTCTGCTCTCCAGATGGGGGACCATCACGATCAACTGGATACGGTGGATCACCAACCGTTTGTGCTCCGGAGACCAACTCAGCTATGAACACCCCATGCATCAACTTCTCAAAAGTGATGCTCCCAAAACTGGAGGACTCGCTCCTTGATCTCTAGACGAAGACCCTTGAGGAAGGGAGAAGTCTTCATCCAGTCCAACGACATTGACCCCAGAAAAAGAGACGCAACATCATTGAAATGGTCAACATATTCTTTGACCATCTGCTGGCATTGTTGAATACACACAAACTCTTCCATTTTCTTCGTCTCTACCTCCAAAAGTATAAACCATCGAATGAAGACAGCTTCAAAGACATACCACATCATCCCAACTTGCAATAGTGTTAGGGAGAACAACTCATACTCGTCCAGAGATGGACCTTCGAACATACCCAAAACAGCATGCACCCTAACAGTTTCAGGAGTTCCCAATACCCTGAAGACGCGCTAGACCTCTTTAAGCCACTCCACTATCTCTAACAGACTCCAATCACCATGAAGGACATAAAATGTCTAAGAAAGAAAAAATAACTGGGCATGACTCATCAAAACTCTGGGGACCTTTCTGGGCGGAATTTCCGGACAACATATATAACACCAAGCCGAAACCAATATCAGTCGAAGCAACATCAGCAAAGCACCATCATCCAAAAAAACCAGCTTAAATACCAAACAACCACAAGCACAACCCAAAATTCTCTGTCCAAAATTTATGTTCCATTTTAGATTCCAAAAACACGTCTTTTTAAATTCTCGTTTCAAGACCATTTTTGAAATACCAAATCCACTTTTCAAACCAAAATCACTTTCCAAAACCATTTTCCTCTTTAAAAGACAATTTAGAAAACAATGTCAATCCTTTAGTTTCAAACACACCCAGGTAATCTCATTAACCATTGCACATGACTCCATCCACTTTCATTCATACGCACCATCATGCACTTTCCACGCATCCACACACATGTGAAGACGTCCATAAGGAGTACCTGAGGTTTCACCCCAAACTATTATAGACCAAAACCAAGAAAACAACATATTTCCATATCAAGAGTTTTGATTTTTTTTAAAACCATTTCATACATTTGAAGTCCTTTAAAATAAATCAGTCCCATTTTCAAAAACAATTTTACATTTCCAAAAAAAACGCACTTACACCAAACAGAATGAAAACAACACTCAAATTTCATCAAACACCGGAGTGAGGGACTCGTAGTCATGCTTAACTTGGTGACATGGTAGTGGGTCATGTCCCAAGTAAGTTTCGACCACATGGTGGAATTCAAACCGTGTTCCCGGACTCCACATGGGTCACTACTCCATGTGAGATCACGTTGTAGCATCGTCTTGCCTCTGTTGTCATCCCTCAATTCAAAAAAAACCAGAACAAAACCAAGACTCAATTCTCAGACTATCCATGGCGACACGATGTGCGGAACAGGTGGGGGTACATGACGTCCTTCCTATACCTACCTCTCGAGTCCGAAAAATCCTAATCTCCATCTACCTGACATCCCAAATAACAAGGGCCCCTCTGATACCATTTTGTCATAAACCAACCCGGGACGACCCTGAACCAGTCACCCGAGCCAGTCCGCGACATGGCCCGAAGGGCGTTCCCGATCCCCATGGGCTGGAAACTAGTACCGAGAATCAAAAGTAACCAAGTGGGAATGATTTGGCACAAAATAAATAAATTAAACAGTGGAAATAAATAAAACAAAAGAAAACAAATAAAGAGAAACTAACAACGCTACTAACCTCACTACAACCAAAACTCCTCGTGACCTCGAGGGTCACTCTCCACACCACAACCAAGTCTCGCCCACGGCGAACAAGCTCAAGTCAACCTGAAATATAAACTAAAAATAGGAAAATACTATAGGCATGTGTATTAAAACTCAGTAGGTAGGCCCGACTAATTCTATTCCCAGTGCACATACCATTAAAAAAAGAAGTTATCAATTCTAGGTTTGCACTAAATTATACAAAATATGGTTTCCACACACACTTTCATTTTTTTAAAACACGTAACAGTCCATTGCTCTTTTTAAATTAGAACATGTTTAATGTTGAAAGAAACAGGTGAATTGAATTTTAAATCATCTTGCGAACAATTTAGAAATCCAAACATTAGTTGTTTTTCAAAAAGGAAAATCACACACAACACACAACAAACACTAAGGGAAATGGAAAAAGTGGCACACAGGGGTCAGCAACTGAACTCAACCTCCCAATCGTCCGCCACAAAAAATAATCACTAAGAGGAACATGGGTCGAACCATGGAGATTGTGAACAATCCAGAACATACTATACATCTGACTCATCCTGAAGGCATGCCGTGACTCGATGACATCATAACGCCCATACTACTACCAGGTATAGACCTGCATGGCATACCCGAGGGGCCCAATCCCTATAGCAGTAATAACTCAGTATTCCCCTGCTATGAGGCCACTAGCCAGTGCATGGTCTAAAATAGTGCCGCAATCGTTCTCATAAGATTAGTCACTATGTTGGGTTCCCATGTCAACATATACAATAAACGAGGGGTGAATCAAAAATGCCAAACAATCAGTCACGATGGACAAACATCACATATATCTCACACAATCAACGCACACCAAAGATCACCCTTGAATGGGTTTTCCAAAATAATTTATTTTATTAATGTGCCAAGCGGGCCTTCACCAATTTTAAAGCAAAACCTCATTTCTCGAGAAAACCCAAAACACTTGTTCAAAAGAAATCATTTATCTTTAAAACTAGAAGTACATCTGAAATTCCATGGATTATGTTTAAAGGCCAAATGGACATTCTTTCAATACTGGGTGTCCGCTCGTCAAGAAAATGTTTCAAGTGTTCAGTATAAAATAAATGGCTCTTTTCACACAAAATAACCATTTAAAAATTAATTATCTTATATTATTTCTCATTCCTTAAAAGTTAATAAAACAAAAAGCAATAAATAAATTAAAAATTTAATGGTGAGTGTAGTGGGGGACCTACCTCGACTCGCTGTCCAAACAGAACGATGTAACGCATCTCGCACGGGTGTGCAAGCGCGTCTGCAAGTTGATGATCGCATGAGCATGGAAAAACTTTGCCAACGTGCTGATACTGCAAAGATAACTAAAATGCATAAACACAAACTTAAAACAATCCAAATGAAGAAAAACTGAAAATAACACCTCAACCTGTTTTCAACACATTTTAAAAACACAAATCGCATCATCTGTATCATTTAATAAACCACTTTAAAAAATACATATTTTGAAGTAGCTCCAAACAATATCCAATGACTTTGAATGCAAAAGACCACCCAAAAACCACTTTGGAGGCCAAACACACACCACATATATGTCAAAACATAATTCGTAGCCCTTGCGCGACATAATAAAACAATATCAAAGTTTAGAAAAACACAAAAATTGGCTCAACAAAAGTTTTCATAAAATCAAAACATAATAAAACATTCCCAAGATGCAAAAACAGTCCTCACCCCAAAAACGCACTCAATTTCAAGCAGGATAAGCCACTTTAAAAATTAAGATGCACACTTAATCTTTTTGAATACCACTTTAAACCATTCACACGTCATAACCATGGAAAACATAATTCTCATGAAATTAAATACCAAAAAATCCCCCCAAATCTTCTTTTATGGAAAATTTATATCAATGCTACACAAAAACGCAGACTGCACTATTTATAAAATACTAGTAAACAGCTCAACATGTTTCTTCATCAAAAATTGAACACATATTGCATAAAATTCTACTCACAAATCAAATGTATATCAAATCTGAAACAGAACAAAATTCGCAGCATGCAAACTAATAAATAACAAGCTGAATTAATTAAACTTACAAAATAATTCATCAAATAACAGCCATACATAGAATCTCCTACCGGTGTGTAGAAAACTTCGCAACCAAGGTGAGGACAAACCACTGCACGGCTATTTCACCTCAAATAGTGCGATTAAATACTAAAATCAAAACATAGAACAAAAAAGAAAACCCCAAGTAAGAAATGAAAAATGGATTAATTCTTACTGGTGGGGAATGAGAGGAGGCTAGTCGCATGGTGAGGAGGGATGGCTGTTGGAGGTATTGCATGACGAAGAACAGTCCGGCCATAGGGTGTTTCTAATTAGAATGGAAGAAGGGGCTGGCAAGGGAGGCGTTGGACAAGTGGGGTTCGACCAAAGCTAAGCACCTGAGAGGGGTGTCGCCGGATGGGTTCACACTATAAAAGGTTTATCCGAAATGAGAGATGTGGGAGGAGGTTGAAAACTAGGAGCGGGCGGGTTTGCAGTGTGAGGGCGGTCAGGGATTTCAATGTAGGGGTGCTCACCGGAGGTGCTGGCCGGCGTGGCGGGGTCTCCAAAAGAGCAGGGCAGTGCGGTGGGATCGCCGGAGCGAGAGTTCAGCACGGAGGGGCGGCACGGCTGGGCGAGGCAGAGGGAGCATCGGGGAGGTCGGGTTGCTCAGTGATGGGGTAGGCCAGGGAGGGGAAGTGGGGAGGGCTAGAGGTTCATGGCTGGGGTGCGGAGGCAGGTGACAGGTTGAGGGTGAGGGAGCAGGGGCTGGGGATGGGGCGCGCAGGAGTGAAGGCGGCGAAATAAAAAAAATGGGGGAAAGTGGGGGGGGTGCTTCGGGTAGTTAGGGTTAGGCTTAGTTTTTTTCATTTAACAAAATAACAATAAAAACAATAAAAATAATAATAATAATAATAGTAACAATAACACAAATAAAAATGATAATAATAATAAATTTAACAATAACAAAGATAATAATAATTGAAATTACCTACAATAAAAATAATAATTATTTCGATAATAATAAAATAGAAATTACGATGAGGAATTAATTATAATAGCTTTAATACAATAGTAATTATAATAATTTTAATTTTAATCATTTAAAAAAACAATAAAAATAATAATAAAAAAAGAGCAATTGCACGACACTTGGGCTAGCTGCGTGGCTACCGCCAACTGTGCGGTGACCGCACACAGGTCCGAACCCCACTGCGAACATTGAACTCCAACAATTTTGAATCGAGAACCCACTGGGACCTTGGCGAGAGAACTCAAGGCTGAGAATTAAATAAATAAAAATTAATGAAAAGTCAGGGTGTGACATTACACAAGAACATTGATGTCAACAATAATATTTTAAAGACAATGGAAAGTTGGAACACAATCGTGTTAAATATTGAATTATCATAAATGTATCCCATTAAGATATTCTGATTAATTAAATCTTCTAGATATAACCCACATAATTTATTTTGTATCCTATGGAATGAAAACATAAGAAATGATGGTCTCATATGATAAATAAGGATAACAATGGGTGATTCATAGGAATAAATTGAATATAAGTTTATATGAACATAAGAATAACTTTTTAGAAACATTCCCTACATAAAAAATAACTTAATCATGAGTCATGTCATAAATATTGGTAGTTCATAATAAATTAATATTAAGGATTATCAATTAACATAATCCATGAGATAATAACAATGGTATAGGACATATGATTGTGGAATGAACATATACATAGAAGATCATATAATTAGTATTCAATGATCATTTAAAAACATTCTAAAGGAAATACATGGGATGATACACCACATGAGAATGACATTATAACATCACCAATGGCATTCCATTCTTCGTTGTATAATATTTACACTATCCAAACCATAATATTAGTTAAGGATCACTAATAAGACCATCATAGAGGACAAAATCAATTTCTGAAATTGGTTTTCTCTCCATTATATTCCTTTATTTCTCATGAGATATAAATCATTACCCTATTATATGGAGGTATAAATATGTAACAAAAATATTTTGTTATATCATATTCCCTTCCCTGGTTGCAATATAACTAGTTTCCTTATTTATGTCATAACCATTGTCACATATGGAAAATCACGCTAATTAGTGACAAAAGATTAAAAACATTCATCATATACAAATTAATTAAATGTAATAGGTTTCATGAAAATTTCATTTATTCATTTCATATGGAAAAGAAACTTTTATCATAATCATTACATAATTTCGTTAAATAATTAAATGATGAAAAAGATTTGGGGTTCATATGAAATTATTTATGGTATATCGAAAGTTCGATAAATGGGTTTGAGAAACATTTAAAACCAAAATATTAAAACATCTGGGAAATAATAATAAATTTATTAATAGATAATAATCCTATTAAATTATCACGAACACCATGTTATATCATTATTGATGGAAAATAATTTTGAATATTTACATGGAACATCCCATGAGGAAACTTAAAATTCATTCTCCATAAATTTTTAATAAAAAAATTAATAAAATATACTGGAAATACATATCTTTTAAAAAAATATTGAAAAAATATAAAGGAATCTATAAAAAAATTTCAAAATTTCTTGAGGATGATATATTTTCTATTTTAAAATTATGTTTTACAGAAAAATGTTTGAATTTCCTTTTCAATTTAAATATCCTTGAAATATTATAAAGAATGTCTTAAAAATTGAATAAAAAATTTTTAAAAAAATATTTCACTTTCTCATTGAGAAAAAAAGGAACATAACAACATTTTTTAAACCTTTTCCAAAATATTACCCTTAAAAACATATAAGTTATAATTTATTAATAATTAATAAAATTTCCTATTGAAGTTAACCTTTGAAATTTGAGAAAATATGTTTTGAAAAATATTTCCCCTTTTAATTTTATTAAAATAACTTTGGAAACATATTAATTAATCATCAAATAAAATATTTATCATGAATGTTGAAATTATTTCATGTTCTATGCATTTAAAAAATATACCTTTCACATATTCTATGAAACCCAAGAGTAAAGTGTTTTGAAAATGGAATGTAGATTACTTTAAAAAATTGTTAGAAAAAAGTGAAACATGAATAATTTGTTTATTAAACAATTTGAAAAATGAATAATTTTATTTAAAAAATTATTAGAGAACATTTTTTTGGATGAAAAAGTGTTTTCGGAAAAAAATATGGTTTTAAATAAAAACCTTATCTTGAACTCTGGTGTAAAAAATAGTGGAAGTTAAAAGGAAAAACTTTATTCTCAAGGTAGAAGAACCTCACCACATGGGTAAAATTGAATAACATTTCCCATTAAATAATGACGTCAAATGATTAATATAAATAAAATTAAAATATTTATAGTCATTATATAAATTTTGAATTTGGAATGTAGATACACTGTATATAGGATGATATGGGTAAATATATCATATGTCCCAAAGATTAAAAATCTGAACAAAACCCCTTACTATTTTAATAATTATTTACCCGTAAATCATTTAAAAGATAGATCTAAAATTTTATTCTAAATACGAATATTTATCTAGATGAGTATAAAAAAAATACATTCTTGAACTGTATATATATTACTTAAAAGAAACATGTGGTGGATTGGTAATTTGTTTCAAATAAAATAAATGTGAGATAAAAATATCTTACTTTAAGTATCCAATTTCACCATTCACATTCAACGATATCATAAAATACATATATGTTTATTATACATATATATTTGAACCATAAATATAAATATGTATCATAAAAAATATGATGTATCTATGTCCTTTCAGTTCCCATTAGCGAACAATTTGATGTAACAGTCAAATTTCAGGCAATACCAACTTTGATTTTTATAAGTTTTTATTCATTTTTCTTGTCATATTTTCATGATCATGGTTATCTCAATAATAATAATCTTGAAATATTTATCATATTTTTATAATAATTATACTTTTAAACTGATCATTACAGATGGTTTTATATATATTATGTGTGTTAAAATTAAAGAGAAAGTAGGTCGTTTGAATGCATCAGTAATAGTTCTATTCTTCAATGATCATTATGGAAGTGAGGTAAGTGATATTTTCTATTTCTCGAATGATTATAATACCACAAATAACATATTTTTCCTATAATGACTTGTGACCCACACATGTGGATCTGTTGTATAAGAACATGTGGTTTTGTATAATGATTAATGAGAATTCATATTACAATGAAAAAATAATGATGTTTTCCGGACTAGGTTGGGAATAATTATTAAAATAAATGAAATATTATTATAATTTTTTTAATAATTATCATTACAAGCACTAGATCCTTATATAAAACAATCACTTATTTAATTTCAAATATACCTGTGACTTATTTTTTAAAACTTACATTTAAAATGTTATTTCCCAATAAGTGGTTTTAAAACATGTGAAAGGAAAACATTTACACATACTTATTTAGAAAAAATTATAACATTTATCTCATTTATATATATTATATGACATGAATTCAAAATAATATTCTCATTTAGAAAAATCATATCAAAAATAAGAATTGAAAAATACAATCATTTAAAAAATTCATTTTCTAAATATTCATTGATGAAAAATGGTATTTCTCTATGAAATGAAATTTAGAAATATAATAATCTAATGCATTAAAATGGTACGTGTCAGTTATTATAAAACCCTTGTGGCCACACAGTAGTATCACTAGTAGAACATCATCTCAGTGATGTGATTATTTTACCCCTCATTCCTCATTATTAGATATGGTATGTATGTTCCAAATTTAAATTTATGAAAAAAATTATAGTGATATGTCTTTCTCATAAATAAAAATTATAAGTAGTCCAAAATTTACATGAATTATTTTCTCAACTGGCAACGAATTTTTAATCCACTATTAGATTTCAAAAAATAATTCTTAAAACATCTTATCATTTATAGAAATAATTTATTTATATAAATTCAAAGACTTAATTTATATACAAGTCATATGAAACATAAATTATTCAGATTCATGAAATATTAATGTTATTCATAATGAATTACCATGTATATATGAATATCAATGACCATAATTTCAATTCACATAAAAAGATAATATGATTCAATATAAATTACAATTATGAAATATATAGATTCCTTTAAATTTAATACGTATACATAAAATTATAATTTAAAGATAATAATATTCATTAAAAAAATAGAAATTTCAAAAAAAATAATTATAAAACAGAAAATCATTTTTTCTTTTGAAAAAATAAATTTATAAAATATGTATGACCTTTAAATATCCTTTAATATAATAATATACAATCTATATAAATAATAAAAATCTTCTTCAATGGAATTATTTGATTAAAATTTTAAAGTATATATATTTATATATAATTTTGAATTTAAATTACTCCCTTCATTAAAAATGGACCAAATTATCCCTTTTTTATTATTAGTTGAGACCTTTTCTAGAAAAGAAAGTATCTACTATTAGGAAAAATAATTACAACGTAAATGAGTCTCAAAAAGTGAGATTTTCCTTGATCCCACCTAATCTGGGGTATAATATTATTATGTACCTAATAATAACATAAAATAAGTGTCATTGAAGCATTTATTTTCAATACCATATACTACTAAATTGGCTTCTTAGTAAATATGTCTGATATTATGATCCTTAAAGAAGAGATAATCGAGACAGTTTACCCACCAGTTAGTGAGCTTTCATGATAAATGAGATGATCCCATCATGATTGTAGAAATAATAATTGTATAATCACTCTTAATCCATATGTTGTTCCACCCTCATATCATTCCATGATCCACAACAACTATATTTTCAAGCATCTCTTCCTTAATTGAAGAGTAAAAACCGTTGGAATAGTGAAAGAAACCAACGAATACCCTTTGATGATCCCTGAAAATAGCATCATAACCAGAGATCTATGGATTTCTTCTTTAGGCTCCATCAAAATTTACTTTTATGCATCCTACATAACGTTCATCCAATAAGACTTAAAAAGTACCATATGGGGGACGAAAATTACCTTTTACAACAATCTAGCCATGAACAGAAACATGATGAACCTAATTAAGGCAGAAATGCTTATTCAGTGTGAAAGCTTCACAAAAAGTTGTAAGTATAGCTGATAATAATGCACAAACTATGAAAGAGTAGTAATCATCGATCACCCTATTCTAAAAATACCAAATAATGTGGATGAGTTAGTTACAACAACCAAGATAAGATCGATCATCTGAGGAGACAACAAAAATATGTTCCATCTATTAAGGAATTATTTAATATAAAAAACCCAGGGAAGAGAGACTTCAAATATGTCAACTAAAACATTCCACATTGACCAATGAGAAACAAATCTAATAAAAAAATTATTAAAATCTTCCTTATGCTGATATCAAAGAAACAATGTATAGCGTATTGAAATTCCATGAGATTGAAGATAATTATCCATTGGGAGATTCTGAAGAGAAAATATCCATATCAATATGGATTGTGAAGGATTGATGATGTTCTTATATAGATTCCCCTTCCATTGTGAATCCATATTGAAATTTAAAGAGTTACTGTAAAAAAATTATATGAAATAATTCCATTAACAATACGTACACATATCATGAAGTCATATCTTTTGGAGAATCAATATTTTTTCACAATGTTGATGATATGATTTGGAATTCACTACATACTAGAAATATTATCTTCAAAATTGAAATCCATATCCTAATTAATTTTTTCATCTACTACAATATCTGATAGGGGGATAGTAGTCTAATTCTATTTCTAGAAAGGAAGAGATGATTCCTTTGAAACCAAAAATCTGTAGTGGGAATCAAATTAGACATAAAAGGATTTAAAAAAATGCAACACAGATGAATAAAGAATATTAAAAAATCCAATATTAATTTTATTCATGAATTTATTTCAATGAAAATATTGGACCTTAGAATTTTTATTATTAATTCTCTAGATTAAGAAGGATGATACAAAATCATTTATGTAATTAAGATTCTTAATACATAAATCCCATGTATCATATGTTTCAACATGTGCTCCGGGAAACCAACGATAATTTCCTATAAAGTATATTTCAACTCCAAATGAAATTCTTAATAGAAAAATTAATATTTTTGATGAGTGAGATAGTGCATTTATACAAGATAAGAGAATAAACAAACAATGAAACAATTAAATTGCTTGATTAATAAAACATGACCAACCATTTATATAGTTTTTCATTTCTATATACCATGTTTACTTCTAACCTTTTTAAAAATATGAAATAAGTAAAGGGATTATTGGTATTCCCCAAAACACAGGAACACCTAGTTAAATTAAGGGAATATATTCCTCATGAATAAGCAACCCCATAAAAATTCCAATCTTCTTGGGAGTGGAGATATTCCTTTCAAAATATAAAAAATATTTTCCACAACTGATCTCCATTCCGGAAAAATATTAATAGTCAAAAATGTAAGGGTTGATGTTTTTGATATTTGTCATATCCACAGAGTGATGATTATGATATAATAAACCAATAAAAAATGATTATGGGATAGAATTCCTCTTCCATCACAAATATACTTCATTTTTCCCATTTCCAGCCTTAATGGAATGTATACTCTGACGATAGTCCTCAAAAATTGAAAAAAGGATTATAGAACGATGATCGCCTTTCCAAGCTCTTTGAGAATGACCATTGTATCCCACAAGGGACCCATTAGTAAGGAAATATGTATGAGTAGAGATAAAACTAGTTTTGAACCATGAAATAAAAAAATCTAAAAAAAATATTTAATAGAACCATGCAAATAAGTATCCAATACATTATACCAAAATATTTTAAGAAATCAAGATTATGTAAAATATTACCTCCTCTAGTGGATTTGTTAATCTGGTTAACACATTTGGAGGTAGTGAATAGACAATCCGGAATGGATCATCACTTGATAAAACCAATCTGATTAGGAGAGAGAATCCTCCTTGCACTTAAGGCCAACCTAGTAGCCAATATATTTCAAACAATTTTATAAATGGTGTAAACTAGGGAAACTGGACTAAAAAGTAAAATCTCATCGTCATTCTCCACCATTGGAATAAGAGAAAGAAACAATGCATTAAAACCAGGAGGTAGGGTACCCCAGTTACAAAAGTGTGTGACTATCTTGTAAACATACGATTGAATAATATCTCATAAACATTGGAAGAAAGAGGTACCAGAACAATATGAACTATGAGAACATTCATATTTAAGGCCGAAGTCCACTTCCTTAATTTCAAAATCCAATGGAATAGTGGTAATCTTGGATTATTCCTCTTCATTAACAAGTCTAGGAAATATACCCTTCAATTATTCATTAGGTGTGATGATACCTTGAAGATAAATTTAATGAATAAAGTCATGTGATCTAGGAAATCCTTCTTATTGTTAATGATCTAACCACCATTTATGATCTAGGAATGAGGCCTAGAACCTTCTTTATTTTCTAAATAAAATTACAAAATTTATATTTTCCGTCACCATATCTCACCAAATCTCCTTCAAATAATCTCTGTAAAAAGAATCTGTGAGTTTTAAAAGATTAGTAAACTAGGAAACAACCTCAGTTTCCCCCCAAACACTATTTGAATAGTCATTTAGAGCATTTTTCTCTGACACATACTGAAGAGACTCCTAAAATGATAATAATTTTGATTCAAGATAACAAATGTAACCATTACTGAAGATTTTCAGAGACCTTTTTAGAAGTTCAAGCTTAATTACACAAAAAAATCATCATTCATGCATTCCAAAGAGTTCCAAATCGGTTGAACTATAAACCTACAATCAGCATGAGTAACCTATGTCATATTGAATCTAAAAGGTAAAAGTGGATTGGTATCCTTTATCACATGGTAATCCAATACGGGAATATTTTTTGAAATGAGTCTATATTGGGTTGTACTTGATATGCATATCCAATAATCCATATAGGCTTCATTGAAAAAGGCCATATCGATTATTGTTACAAAAAACCAATTTAAAAACATATATACCGTGTTTATTTTTTCCTTACTAGGTTAAACAAAAATATACCAATATTATCAATACAAGATTTGAATTATCTAGAAAAAATAGAGTTAGTCATAGAATCCATATTCTCATTTGGATTCATAAGAAACGAAAAATACCTAAGGATGATTCAAAGGAAAAAAATAGAATAATTAAGAGATCTAATATCCACCCGTAATCTCATGCGGTACTCAAAATAGTTTTAGGAACAAAAAAAGTAGATATAGTGAAATCCAAGATTCTATAAAGAATCTGTGACATGATGTTAACTATTTACAACTAGAGAAATATACGATAAGGAGTAATGTTACAAAACCAAAAGTGGTAAACCTCTGATAGGAAAGTGTTAGATTCAATAAAATGAAAAACTAAATTAATTATATTAAAACTGGTGGAAGAAAATATTATTTTGGTTTTTATGGACTTATAAGAAGTGGAATATGATGTTGTATGAAAAGCCTAAGGGACCTTAATGTGTAACCATTGGAAAGTCCCTATAAATTACAAAAATAAATCTTTATTTAACCATGAGGTCTGGGTTTGATCACCCTTTTTAACCCCTTCTGCTATTTTCTTTCCGGATTTAGGAGGTATTTTTAAACATTATTTTAGGGCAAGAAACTCCATGTAAAAGATCATTTATATCATAGGTACGGGTTGAACCATATCTAGTTTTGACATTCATGTCACTGCCAATAGGAGGTGGTAGTGATCTATGATTGGGATCAATTTTCCCAATTGTAGGATATTTATTATTAGAACCCTTGGGTTCTTTGCAGACACCAGAAGGATCAAGTGCAAGAAATAGCATTTTGTTTTTCTTCTCTGATAGTATTCAAAGTATCCTTATATGGGGTATTATTAGTATTTGTGATTATCACATCATCATAACGATCAACTAGGCTGATATATGCTCTTGGAGTCATGGATAAAGGAGTAGCAATACACACTTCATTTTAAAAATTTCCTCCTGTAGTAATGGATTCCTTGAGGACCATATCTGATTCTAGAAGAGCAAGAAGCATTGATGTCAATGATAATAATGTATGAGAATTTACTATATTGTGAAGAAAAAAATTCTTCATGTTTTTATTTCAAACGAATAAACTCACATATATTTTATTCAATTCCACCATCAAATAAATATCATCTATTTCATTATCCATATGAAAAAAATAATAAATCACATTTGAGAATATAAAAATCAAATTATGATCTAACATGTGATCAGTTCCCCTTGTGTTTCTCACCACAAAACCCATCCTATCAAGAAGACAATGTAAGTCGTTTATCATACCTTAATCCTCTTCTCTAGTAATATTTTCCCTGGACATTTTAGAGGGACCACAGTAGTGGAGGGACTAGCATGAGCCCTTGAATCCCCTTTATTTTAAACAAAAACTGTATTGTTAATTTTATTCTAATTAACTTCCTTCCAATCCTTATCTTTGGGTACCTCATTAACCTTCTTTTTTATCATTATTCAGTTAACAACAGAATGGCCTAAAAATTTGTAGACATCTCAAAAATGGGAAAAACGTTTATATTAAACGTTTACAACAATTTTTTGTCATTATAAAGAAAAGTGATTCTACCTAGGCACTTGATTTCTAGAAAAACATTGAGATGAATTCTAGAAAAATACACAACATCCCTTTCCAATGTTCCTTGATCCATCCTAATAGGTGTTCCAATGAAAGAAGCAAGATCATTAAGGGTCTTTCTGTAACATCGCGGGAAAATAAAGAATATAAAATTTTCATATTTATTAATATTTTTGAATTAAATATTAATTTAACTTTAAAGGGGTTTCTATGTTCGATAGTGTACCTGATACACAACAATGGATTTCATGGAAATCTTACGTTGCACACTAATAATATAATATTATTATTTTAAATGGACGTTAAATCCTAGCCGTTGTATTGGTAGGAATGAACAAAACTAAATAATATATGATTATACATGTTTGTTAAATGTAATTAATATAATCCAATAAATGTTAGAGGCTTAAAATGTGAATGAATCATATTTTAAGCATAATTTACATTAAAAGGTCGATTTACCACCTTTTAATGGAGAAACCTTTTTACATATAGTTTTGGTCACTTTAATACATTCTATATGACCAGATAAAATCTTTATTTAGAATGGGGACGTCAAAATTTACATTTTGTAAATTTTTGAAATTTTTTCGGATAAGGATCATTTTTTAATGAATACTGAAAAATATTGTATTTTAATTCAAAAGTGCCTTTTAATATAATTTATTTATATGGCTAGATAAATATTTTTAATTGGTTTTAAAGTGAAATTAAAATATATTTTTACCATTTAATCCAATGTTGGACATTGGTATAAATTTCACTTTGAAATTGGACATAAACAAGTATAAATCTTTTGATAGTTATTGTTTCATAAAAACACGCTATTTGTTTTGATAAATGGAATTCATTTAAAAATTAATTAATTTCACTTATAAGTTTTGAACTTGTAAAAATAGAAATCATTTTTGAATTCAGAATATCAAATATAGCTTGGACTGAATTTTTTGTATTTTTTTGAAAAACATCAATTTTTGATGAATAGTGAAACCACATTGTGGTAGTTAAAAAACTGACTTTTTCATTTAAATGTAATTTTACAAATTTGTTGAATTGAATTTCAAAAATCAAACATACATTATTGTCATAAAGTAGTAAAATGTGGTTCATTAAGATGAAAATAATTTTTGGTGAATAGTAACTTTTGACTTTTATTTACCACGGTTAAAGGTAAATAGGGTAATTCAAGGTTAAAACAATATTATAATAATTCAAAATTACCTTAACACATGTCCTAAAATTATTGTTTGAGTCATTAACGACCATGGGCATCTTTGGGACAATTTTGGGACCCCCTTGATCCACTTGTAAGTGATAATGACAATTTAGATTAATTAATTTAAAGTAAAGGCCAAAATGACATAAACAAAAATCTTTTAGTTATTAATTTCTATATGGTGTTATATAAGTCATATTCTAGACTATAAATATTAATTGGAAATATAAATGGATTTCCTACATGATAGTATTTTTTTATAATTTTTAGACATATAATAAATTAAATTATTTATGATACAATAATGATGCCGTATTTACCTCATTAAAAAATGATTTAAATAAATAAGATTATAATGATTAAAATATTATCCAAAAAATGTCCAACTCTCATTTGATGATTTTATTTAGACCATTATTCATCTAATATTTGACTATGATGATATTTGGGCCTTTAGAAACCGAATATCATTATATAATAAAATAATGTTTTCACACTTTCCAAAAGAGCCCCTCCTCCAACTTATAAAAGAAAAACACTTATAACCAATTTGTCACACCTCTAAATCCATTTGGATCGTCCAAACTCTTACCAATTAAGCTCTAAACATACCTATAATCATCTTAGAAGCCTTAACTTAGGCAGAAGGCACTTCAAGATGTCCTTTGGTTCAAACCAAAGGGTGTAACCCAAATTAAAGGTAACAGTTTCTCTTAAATTGTTTTCTTTTATTTTAGTTATCCAACCCCTAAAATCTTTTTATTCCATTATTTTAAAATAAAAAAGTATCCTCAATATACTAGGTTGTTTTTATAAGAATTATTCAAACTACACTTACACACACCGCCATCAAATGGATGAAGAACATAATGTTTCAGTGGATGGTAAACTAACGCCTCGCGAAATGATGATTGTTCAAATATCTCTAACTGCCCTTCATGGTGGAAATTATGATGAAAGTTTATTTATATATGATATATATTAAGTTTAGGTTTTTTTATGCTTTTGTATTTTCCATTTATATAATGCCTTTATGGTTTCCAAAGTGGGTATATATGATAATCTCATTTAAGGAAGCGCGGACTACCACCCCCTCAAAGTGATGTGACTCATTAATGCCTTATATGGGATGTATAAAGGATGGATTTAGTGATATTATATATGATATTATACTGGAATTATAATATACCTATATATCATTGTGTTTTATTTCCATTAAAATAAGAAATAGAAATGAAAGTAGTGGTCATGCATACGTACGGTTTACCATCTCCATGAACGGTGCATTTCATTTCCTACCTCTAAATTTTTTGTACTATTATAAAAACATGTATATAATGGATATATATGATATATATGATATCCAAATCATGAATATCATTATGTATATAATGAACCTTTTACTACATGGACAACTTGTAAATATAAGGTGTTCATTTTTACTCAAGTACCAAATATCAACAAAAATGAACGTTATTAACATAAATGATTGCATAATGTTTATAACATGGTAATAAGTGATATAAAATAAATAATATACTTTAAAAAGGTTCTTAAGAAAGTATAAATTATCTTTAGTTTATTATTCAGGAGATTAAAGAACGATCGAGTCAAGTCGGACTTGAGGTAAGGGATCCGACCTTTCTCTTTCTTTCAAGTACTCTCTTTTATGTCATTTCATTTATGCTCCATGTTATTATGTTGGAGGATGTAGTTTGATATTCACCGTACCGTAATTTTAATTTTAATATGATAAAATACCCTCCACTTACTATCATCAATTCATTTTCAGAATTTTATGTGGTGCGGTTACACTGTCAAATTTTTGTAATGGATTTTCTTATCTCACTTTTTAATTCCGTGATATTTCCATTGTTCGCCACTAGATTATTGAATGTGGTGTACTTTGTACTGAAAATTTATATATATTGTAATTATTAATTTTATATTCATGTTATTCTATCAATAATTTGGTGGTTATTAACTTTTGGTCATACGACTCAGTTGATTACAACGTGGCAAAGGGTTTCATCTCACTTTTTATTCCAGTGAGATTCATGCGATATTTTCCACTATTTTCTTTTATGTGGGGTATGTACTGACCATGATTGTACACTTTTTGTAATATAAATACATTAATTGGTATTCAAATCTATATTTTATGGTACTTCTTTCATGTGGCATATGTTTTGTAAGTTACTAAATCTGTAAGGGAACCTTTGACCCTACTCTATTTAAAAGACATTTTTTGTTATATCTTTTAATTTACATATTATTATGATGGGATATGTTCTTCTATATCCTAATTGATATAAAAAATATGTACAAGTGATGATATACCTTTTTTTCTCTTCAACTCATCTTTTTAATTTTAAAGTGACGCCATTAGGCTGTAGAATTATTACAAGGGAACTTCTTAACCCAATATCAATTCTTCGGGTTCAACTTGTACTTATTGAATATGTCATCCAATGAATATGTGTGAATGACCTATGATTTTTTACACTTAATATCCACTTATATTTTGTGTTTTTATATTTTTCAAAAATAATTATTTGATTGATTTATCCATAATTTAAGGATACCATCTTTATAAGGGATTTCATCTCAATTTACATTTCCATTGGGACTTCATTTTTGTTATGCACCAATTCACTATTATGTGGTTAATATATTTTCCATTGGACGAATATATCAAGAATATCATTATTCTCATGATATTATAATGTATTGATTAAATGTTAATCTTCAATTATTTTGATTCATGTGTCTCTCTTTTTGTTAAAAATGCTTTAACAAAAAGATCGTTTTCAGGGTTTTAAAGATTTATTATTCTAAATATTTATAATTAATGTACATGTTTTCAAAATGTGTTTTAGGAATTATTTATATGGACATTAATGTTTTCAAATGATAATTCATTTAAAAACTTCAATGTTGTATGGGACACTTTGATTCAAAAATCCCTTTTGAATTGGTTTTGAAAATGATTTGATAAAACATTGTTTATTTCAATATCATGATTTGATATATTGGAATGTGGAAATGTTATATTTCCATTATACATGTGTTTTATGTTATGATTATGTTATGGTTATTGGGCATTGTTTACGTATACAGGTGGTTCCCTGATAAATCTAGGGAGGGTGAGCCCGAGATAGCTCTCCAATGCATTGGGTAACGTGACAGACGTAAACGTGAATGTTTCTCCTAAGAGATATAGGGAATATGTTGTGATGGGTATTCCAAATGTGACTCCCTATGTAGCTGTGATAGCTACAATGCAAGTATGTTATGAATTCCATAATTTACCTTTATGATTTTGGATTTCTGTGTGATATTCATAAATCTTATAATTTTATAAGGTATGTTATGAATGAAAAGTATTGGTTTCATTGATTTGTATTTATTGATGGGTTAATGTTTCCTTTCATTATTTATAGCCCTTATTGAGATTTTTATGCTCATCCCATGTTTTTTTGGAAATTTTTTCGACATGACATAAAGATGAATAGGGCCATGGACGGGATCAAGGAAAAGTCATGCTATCTAAAACATGGGATGAAGCTTGTTTCTTTTTAAGAGTTTTTATTTTATGAAAAAAATGGATACAGAGTAGTAGTGTCTACTTGTAATATTCAAGTTATTATTTAATTGTTATTGCCAAATTCTCAAAAACCTTTAACATGAAAAGTTCCTTAATGTGAATTATTCATTTAATTATAGATTATTTAATGTTTAAGGATGGGTCCTTATAGTTGGTATCAGAGGTCAGTTTAGACATCTTTAGGGATTAAGAGTTTTCATTAGACACATGGTTGGTTCCATTGTCAATTATTTTAGTTAAATCCTAGTTTTATAACATTTTCAGATCAAGGAAAGTTAGTTACAAATGGAAGGAGGGGGATCTCAGTTGACATTTCCATCTCTTCATGATGACATGCTTTCAATAATTATTTCAAAGTCATGTTCAGTTGATTGTGAAACTTTTTCTAGCAAACAACTCACTTGCAAGCAGTTGTTTGAGATATCAAACACCTCCACTATACCTCGTTTAAATCGTGGATCATGGGTTCTATTTAGAAAAATCATATTTTCACAATATTATCATATTTTCAATAAAGGTAAATATTATCAAGGAATTTTAAAATATTTTACCTTATCAAAATATTTTAAAGCATATTATGATTTTAAAAAAGGGGTTGGAGAAGGAGACCCTTGCACAACCTATTTATATTTTGTTTTAAAATATAGTCTCTCATCACATTCTTATGGTATTTTAAAAGGACAATTAATTGAAAGTTTCAACTCAAATTAGGTTTGACCGTTCTATAGAAATCATGTTTTATCAGATGTTTTGAAATTATATGTCATAAATTATTATTTTCCAAAACTATTTTTCTTTTAACACCCATATGAACCATGTTGTACAAGGCTTATTTGGATGGAGGATGCAAATGATTTTGAAGGATCTCTAAATCGTTGTTGAAATGCATGGAACTTTTACATACGTGAACAATATGATGAAAAAACCAAATGGACACCATGATCAAGGTATGATTTTCTTCATTTTGGGGATCGTTTTATTTTATCATATAGTGGTGAAATAAGACTTCAAGAATGAAGATATTGAGATCATAATAAATTTGGATGAAAATGAGAAGTATAATGAATCCATTGATGTTAAAACATGTTAGGGTTATCATTGAGTTTTATAAACAGGACATCCTATATAATGGGTGACAACCTGTCACATCTGATAAGGCTACAGGAATCAAACCCACAACCAAAGGGAGACAAGGGCGCATCGCCTACCACTACGCTACCTGAAGACCATAGATAGCATGAATTATTATTTTAGAACAATGATTTTATAGAATAAGAATAAGTTGTTTTGGAACTTATGTTTTATAAAATGGATATACATTGTATAGAAAAATGATTTAGTGATTAAGTGATAAAGGTTGTTTTGTAAGACTTTCTCTCTTTTGAGGAAACACTATTTGCCTAAGGAAGATAGAATACATTGGGATTTCAATTGTGGAATAATGGGTGAAAATTTAGTTTGGAATAATCTATGTTTTTATTATAGACACATGGTGATTTGATTTATTTATGAAAATGAATAACCTATCATGGAGAATATGAGATTAGGTTAATTACATTTCAATATGAGATTTTATGAGTTACTGGTGTAACTTGGAGATAAATGTTAAGATGTATCTTGGAAGTCTGTGTAATTAAATCCTTGTGAGATTTGGGTTACAATCACAGTTTGGATTAATTTTTATTACTTTTAGGGACAATTTTTTATTGAATGGTATTTGTTGAACTTTGGGTTTTGTTAGAAATTTTTTGGAGATTTAGAATAGTTTTTCTTCTTGTAAAAGATTATCCTTTTTGGGTATTATCTGATCTCGCACTAACAATTTTGGTTTCAGTTGATGTCTAAAGACAAGGGAAATAGATAGTTCTCCTTTAGTGGATTATGTGATTCTCTAGAAGATTATTATTGTGCTTTTGATGTGACCAAGTTTTTTTGAATGACCATCATTTAGAGAAATGATTAGTTTTGTTAGAAACTTATTAAAAGATGAAACTCTTCTAGAATGTAAGTATATTTCATTATGTTTTTATTCTACATAGAATATGAATTCCTCAAAATTATGAAAAAAAATGAAAAACAAAAACGTTGTTGTTTTATGTTCCCTACTAGGTAATCAAATACCATTTACACAGATCATAAGTTTGTGATTTTCTTGTGGTTAACATTCTCCAAATCATGTTTCCTATCACTCCCCATCAGAACTTGTCCCTTTTTTTCTCTTCAATATCCATGTTTTCCAACATGGAATCGTAGTATGGTTTATCTTAGATGACCTTTGTGCTTCTCTTTATTTCCTTGAAAGTGATAGTTTTGCTGACTCTTTTTACGATGTTGGGTTTTCAATGAAGTTCCCGAGCCCAATTTTTAAAATTGCGAGGACACAATTCCAAAAATAGGGAAGGATGTAACATCCGAGGAAAATAAAGAATATGAAATTTTCATAATTATTAATATTTTTGAATTAAATTTTAATTTTAGATTAAAGGGGTTGCTATGTTTTATGGCGTACCTGATACGCAACAATGGATTTCTTGGAAGTCTTACGTTGCACATTAATAATATAATATTATTATTTTAAATGGTCGTTAAATCCTAGCTGTTGTATTGGTGGGAATTAACAAAACTATATACAATATGATTATACATGTTTGTTAAATTTAATTACTTTTATCCAATAAATGTTAGAGTCCTAAAATGTGAATGAATCTAATTTTAAGCATAATTTACATTAAAAGGTCGATTTTCCGCCTTTTAATGGAAATAAATTTTTAAATATAGTTTTGGAAACATTAATAAATTCCCTATGACCAAATAAAATCCTTCTTTAAAATGGCCACATCAAAATTTACTTTGTGTAAATTTTTAGAATTTTTTGGATAAAGTTCAATTTTTAATGAATAGTGATAAATATTGTATTTTAATTCAAAAGTGCCTTTTAATATAATTTATTTATATGGTTAGATTATATTTTTAATTGGTTTTAAATTGAAATTAAAATATATTTTTACCATTTAATCAAATGTTGTACATTGGTATAAATTTCACTTTGAAATAGGACATAAACAAGTATCAATCTTTTGATAGTTATTGTTTCTTAAAAACACGCTATTTGTTTTGATAATTGGAAATAATTTTAAAATTAATTAATTCCACTTATATGTTTTGAATTTGTAAAATTTGAAATCTTTTTTTAATTCAGAATATCAAATATTTCTTAGGCTGATTTTTTGGTATTTTTCGGAAAAACTGCAATTTTTGATGAATAGTGAAACCACTTAGTGGTAGTTAAAAAAACCGACTTTTTCATTTAAATGAAATTTTACAACATCTGTGAATTGAATTTTAAAAATCTGACATACATGGTTGTTATCAAGAACCAAAATTTGGTTCAATAAGATGAAAATAATTTTTGGTAAATAGTAACTTTTGACTTTTATTTACCACTGTTAAAGGTAAATAGGGTAATTCAAGGTTAAAAGAATATTATAATAATTCAAAATTACCTTAACACTTGTCCTAGCTTTATTGGTTGAGCAATTAACGAATATGGGCATCTTGGGGTCTATTTTGGGAGCCCTTTGATCCACTTGGATGTGATAATGACAATTTAGATTAATTAATTTAAAGTAAAGGCCAAAATGACATAAACGAAAATCTTTTAGTAATTAATATTTATATTGTGTTATATAAGTCATATATTCGACTATAAATATTAATTGGAAAGATAAAAATATTTCCTATATAATAGTAATTGTTTAATAATCTTTAGACATCGAATAAATTAAATTATTTATGACACAATAATGATGCCGTATTTACCTCATTAATAAATGATTTAAATAAATAAGATTATAATGATTAAAATATTATCCAAAACATTTAAATTCTGATTAGATGATTTTTTTTCGACTATGAGTTATCTTATCTTCTTCTATAATGATTTTTGGACATTTAGAAACCGAATATCATTATATAATAAAATAATTTGTTCACACTTTCCTAAAGAGCCCCTCCTCCCCCTTATAAAAGGAGTCCACTTCTAACCAATTACTTACAACTCTCAAGCCATTTGGCTCATCTAAACTCTGAAAAATTAATCTCTCATCATCCCTCTCATCCTCTTAAAATCCTTACCTTAGATATAAGTCCCTTCATTAAGTCCTTTGGTTCAATATAAATGGAGTTACCCAAATTAAAGGTAACGGTTTCTCTTAAATTGTTTTCTCTTATTTTACTTCTCCAACCCCTAAACTATGTTTATTCATTTATTTTGTAAATACACTAGTATCCTCAATATACTAGGATATTTTTATGATAAGTATTCAAATTGAACTTACACACACCTCCATCTAATGGATGAAGAACATAATGTTTATGTGGATGGCAAACTAACGCCTCACAAAACGATGATTGTTCAAATATCTCCAACCGCCTCTCATAGTGTCCATTATTATGGAAATATATATATATATATATGATATATATTATTTTTATGTTTTTTTATGCTTATGTATTTTCCTTTTATATAATTTCTTTATGGTTTCCATAGTGGGTAAATACGAAAATCTCCTTTCAGGAAGTGCGGACTACCGCCCCATCAAAGTGATGTGACTCGATAATGCCTTATGTGGGATGTATAAATGATGGAGTTAGTGATATTATATATGATATTATACTGGAATTATAATATACCTATTTATCAATATGTTTTATTTCTATTAAAATAATAAATAGAAATGAAAGTAGCGTTCATGCGTACGTACGGCTTACGGTCTCCATGACCAGTGCATTTCATTTTTTACCTCTAAATGTTATGTTCTATTATAAAAACATGTATATAATGTATATATGTGATATATATGATATAAAAATAATGAATATAATTCTGGATATAATGGAAATTTTACAACATGGACAAATTTTAAATATAAGGTGTTCATTTTTTATTCAAGTACCAAATATTGAAAAAATGTACGTTATTACCTTAAATGATTTTGTAATGTTTATAACAAGGTAATAAGCAATATAAAAGGAATAAAAAACATTAAAAAAAGTTCATAAGAAAGTAGAAATTATCTTTAGTTTATTACTTAGGAGATTAAAGAACGATCGAGTCAAGTCGGACGCTAGGTAATGGATCTGACCTCTCTCTTTCTTTACAAGTACTCTCTTTTATGTCATTTCTTTTATTCTCCATGTTATTATGTTGGAGGATGTCCTTTCATATTAACCATAGTGTAATTTGAATTTTCATTTGATGAGATAACCCTTCATAATCTCATCAATTCATTTTAAAAAATTTTATGTGGCGCACTTAGGCTGTCGAATTTCTGTAAGGGATTTTCTTATCTCAATTTTCAATTTCGTTATATTTCCATTGTTCGCCACTAGTTTATTTCATGTGGTGTATTGTGTACTGAAAATTGATATATATTATCACAATTCTCCTTATATTCATGTTTTTCAATCAATAATTTAGTGGTTATTAACTTTTGGTCATACGACTCGGTTGATTACAATGTGGTAAGTGGTTTCATATCACTTTTTATTCCCATGAGATTCATGCGATATTTGCCACTATTTCCTTTTATGTGGTGTGTGTACTGACCATTATTGTACTCTTTGTGTAATATACATCAATTTAGTAGTATTTAAATCTACATTTTATGGTACTTCTTTCATGTGGCGTATGTTTTGTAAGTTATCAAATAGGTAAGGGAACCTTTGACCCTACTCTATTTAAAAGACTTCTTTTTGTTATGCCTTTTAATTTACATATTATTATGTTTTGATATGTTCTTATATATCCTAATTGATATAAAAATTATGTATGAGTGATGAGATACCATTTTTTTCTCATTAACTCATCTTCTTAATTTTAATGTGACGTCGTTAGGCTGGCGAATTATTACAAGGTAACTTCTTAACCCAATTTCAATTATTTAGGTTCAACTTGAACTTATTGAATATTTCATCCAATGAATATGTGTGAATGACATATGATTTCTTAACAATTAATATCCACTTATATTGGGTGTATTTATATTTTTCACACATAATTATTTGATTGATTTATCCTTAAATTAAGGCTACAATCTTTATAAGGGATTTCATCTAAATTAACATTTCCATTGAGAATTCATTGTTGTTATGCACAAATTCACTCTATGTGGTGGATATACTGTCCATTGTCATAATATATCATTAATACCTTTATTCTCATGATATTATAATGTTTTTATTAAATGTTATTCCTCAATTATTTTTATTCAAGTGTCTCTAATTTTGTTAAAAATCTCTTTAACTAAAAGATCCTTTTCAATGTTTTAATGATTTATTATTCTATATATTTATCATTAATGTCCATGTTTTTAAAATGGGTTTTAGGATTTATTTATATGTAAATTAATGTTTTCAAATGATAATTAATTTAAAAGCTTCAAAGTGGTATGGGACACTTTGATTCAAAAATCTCTTTCTAAATGGTTTTGAAAATCATTTGATAAAACATTGTTTATTTAAATATCTTGATTTGATATATTGGAATGTGGAAATGTTATCTTTCTTTTATACATATGTAATATGTTATGATTATGTTACTGTTATTGGGAATTTTTTACGTATATGGGTGGTTTCGTGATAAACTTAGGGCGGGTGAGCCCGAGATAGCTCTTTAATCCATTGGGTAACATGACAGAGGTAAACGTGAATGTTTCTCCTAAGGGATTTAGAGAATATAGTAAGATGGGTATTCCAAATGTGACTCCCTATGTTGTTGTGATAGGTACAATGTATGTATGTTATGAATACCATAAGTTACCTTTATGATTTATGATTTCTCTGTGTTATTCAAAAATCTTATCATTTCGTAAGGTATGTTATGAATGAAAAGTATTGGTTACATTGATTTGTATTTATTGATGGGTTAATGTTTCCTTTATTTATTTTATTACCCTTACTGAGATTTTTATGCTCATCCCAGTTTTTTTTTTGAAATTTCTTCCACATGACTTAAAGATGAATAGGGTCATGGATGGGATCAAGGAAAAGTCATGCTCTCTGAAACATGGGATTAGACATATTTCTTTTTAATAGTTTTTATTTTATGAAAAAAAACGGATACTGAGTAGTAGTGTATACTTGTGATATTAAAGTTCTTATGTAATAGTTATGGCCTAATTCTCTAAAACTCTAAACCTAAAAATATCCTCAATGTGAATTATTCATTTAATTCAAGATTATTTAATGTTTAAGGCAGGGTTCTTACACTTTCGATGCTAGTACATGAAATTCAAACAATGGATTCTAACCCAAATATCAGTGTTGTTTTACTTTATATTAACATTGTTGAATATATCATTCCATTTAGATAGTCCCAGTATTCATGGTTTGAAATATAGATTTCCAAGATCCTAGGCTCCTTTTGATGCATCCTTGGATTACAAAGTTTTATGAAATAAACCTCGACATATAGGAATTATCTTCCAACCACTAAATTCACATCATAGAGATATCATGTTCCTAAAATCATTCTAAGAACAATGTTTGTCACATTTCAAATAAATATCACATCCCATGATTGAGAACATGAAATGATCAATTCTCGGTTGTAATGACTCTGGATTTCCCACAATAGATTGCAACTATTTTCAAGTCAGTGGATGAAAAAGGATATAGATAAACCTTCCTTAATTAGATCTAAAGAACCAAAAAGAGCCTCAAAAAATTGAAAACCCGTATTCTTTAAAGTAGAGGTTTAAAGAGATTCTGAGAGATATCCAGGACCCTATAATGAGGGTTGATCATCATTAAATGAAAATTCCTAGTCAGGGTGAAATGATTCCATGGGTATAATCAAATAAGAATCCAATATCTCATGGTGTTTTCATCACAATGTTCAAATATAAGCAATATCTCTCTCATCATTAAAAGTACACAATTTTTTTCTGTCCCAGGGGGATACATGGTATTAGTGGAACTCTTCCCACACCTAAACACATTTATGTATTTCCCCATCCATAGGCCCAAGTGTATTGACAGCTGGCCATTTAGGCTAGAAGCACATGGGGGTAGTGGGACCATGAGTGATTTATTCAGGAATATCAAGAATTTCTATAGCCTTGATTGGATCCCAGAACCACGATCTCAGACTCTACAACCGCAACCAAATCAATCATGTCCCCACAGGCCCAAAGTATTACTGTTATACACGCAACATTTTTTCAGATCATGAGCATACTAAATATAAGGTAATCAAAGGATGATCATTCCATTCTCTCTTATAGATCTCCCTATCTATCTTTTTTATATATATATATATCTAATTATCCCTAAACACGAATACAATGAAATGTAGAATCCCAATACTACATCCTTTCCATCAAAATTATCTCTACAGAAACATATATATATACACTATGAAAAATTAATATTAATTATATATATATATATTGATCCCTCTATAGAAAAATGTCTGTGTAATTGTTCAAACTAGTTACTTACTAAAAATCATATCATTGATTCATTTCCATTAAAATAGGATGATGTATAGGATTCAAAATTGGACATTACACTTGATGAAAGGCATATTTATATATTTTCCTTCAGAGTAGAACAGATTAATTGGAAGACAAATTAAAAAAACATCTCATTTTTTTCAACTCAATGTTTAAGCATCTTCATGATACTTTAGTGAATTCGAACATTGGCCACAAAAGTTTTTGATTGAAGTTGCACAACTCATTTTTTAATGTTATTCAAGAAATATAAAACACAAACTGAAATCATTGATATTTTTTTAATTAAATAAAACATTGAATATATCCTCCAAATTATACAAGGATTTTAGAAGGAATAGAATATAGATCAAAAAAAGATAAGGACGGTCGATATTTGATAAAGAGAGAAAAATTGAGGAAAATGAATAGAACGTATTTCAAATCCTGAAACGATACTAGAAATAAATACAATGATGTACCATCTATTTTCTACCAACTGAAATATAGTAGGATGATGGTGACTAAATTAGCTCATACACAATTTTACCCCATTTGAGTTTAAATCCTTTTTGTATTAGATATATCCTTCGAGGTCACTAATTTTTGATAACCCTATAGAAAATCAATCTACATATTATAATTGATCTCCATTATCTTGGTTTGAACCCACTTTGGCATTAAATTCCCTTCTAACTAAGATCATGTTCTCATCCACATCAAACCTGTCATATATAATTAGACTTACAGTAAAACAAATCTCTATCCCTCCATGCCCAGTTTCACCATCAGATATAAATCCCCCAATCGATTCCCCTCCCTCTTATCCAAATATCATTTTATTTATTTATGAACATTCATATTTTTAATAAAATAATATTCTTACATTTAGATAAATTTTTATATTTTTTATATTCATAGAAATATATTTAAATTTCAAATATTTTAAGGAAATTTGATACCAAATTATTTATAAACTACATTATATTAAATAAATATTAAAAATGACCATATATTTTGTTTTATATTTATCATAATTATTTTAATTAAAAATTTATAATATGTATTAACCTATATTATAATTTTATTATCTTTACAATGAATTAACGTTAATAAATAACATTATATTATGTTACAAGTTATTGTAAATATTGTTTAAATTTTTCTCTTGCAATTAATTTATATAAATTTTAGTATTTATAGTTATAAAAAAGTTATAATTTATTAATTATAAATTCCATAAATTTTTTATTTATATTTAAAATATATTATTTAAAATATATTATTTAATGAAAAAATTAATAAAAATAATATATGTACAAATTTATTATTATTTTTATCTTTCAAAAATTTATTTTATTAATATAATGTTGGATAAACAAATTTGGTAATGTATATTATTAAAATAAAAATCATTTTTTCAAATAGATGTATGGTTATTTTTGTAAAAAAATATGAATATAATAATTTTATGTACATTTTAATTTATAGTATTAATTAATAAAAAAAATTATTTATATCCTGTTAATATATTTTAATTTCATTTTTATTTATTTATTTTTTTAATTCATTGATAAATTGTGATTCATTAATTTTTTTTTGTTAAAATTAGTATAATTAATACTGAATATAAATTAAAAGATATAATTCATAGAATGAAACTATGGATGATACGTTATCCTTATTAAATGAATAACACCACCTCAATTTGTTCTTCATACTAACAGTAATTCTGAATTTACATCATTAGAGTTTGTAAAAGATGTATTATTAATAATATTTATTTAACTAGAATTTCAAAATAAAATTGCGTCACATAGATATTTCCCTAAATGAAAGTACCAAATCTATAATGTTTTCTAGGACATTTTTGGGATACAAAATGTACGGAATCATGGCCCACAATTTCAGATCCTGTGTAAAAATATGGCTAATTTTTTATAAAAGATGACAAAAAATATAAATTACATTATAATACTGCGGATCTTTTCCTATCTAGGTTAAAAATATTTAGACGAAACAAAATTCATTACTTGAAAAAATATATATAATTGTCTTCATATGTGATACATCAATAGAAAAAATAATAACCCTTTTATTTCTTAATAAACCCATCAAAAATATTATAAAACATATAGTGAGCATGAAATGTGCCAATAATTCATTTTAAAACCAATGAAAAATAATTTTACCTATATATAATTAAACACATTAAAAATAAAGAAAAATATAAATATTTTTTATAAAATTTAAATTTCACAAATAATAATCTTTTTTAATATTAATTAAAAAAAACAAAATTGAAAAATACTATATTTTTGAAAATTAATTTCAGAAATCTTGTTTGAAAAACAATTATTTCTTATAGTTGAAAATCAATTGAAAATAATAAAACTTTTACATTTTAAAATGGAAAATAAATGGTATTATAAAATTATTGATCCCATATAGTAGTATCAATGGTAGAACTTGTAACATCCCCAAATGAAAAAGGGTTTAATGACTAAATTATATGACTCATGTCAACAAGGTGCACCTTCCTATTCGGGAGCCTACCTGATTAGAACTCCACAGTTAAGCGTGTTTGGCCTGGAGTAGTGATCAGGATGGGTGACCTCCTGGGAAGTTTCTCAGGATGTGAGTGAGTGAGGACAAAGCACACTGGAAAGGACATGTGATGGCCTGTGGGGACTGTCATTAGTCAGATGACCTATTCGGGCACGTGGGGGGACCCTGGGGTGGGCCCCACGTGTCTGCGGGGGCAACTGGTGGTACCTGGTGGGTCAGGACCCGACGGCCTTGTTAAGGCGGGGTGGATGTGCTGTCACTAGGACCCGGTTGTCACATTTGGTATCAGAGGAGGAACCCAGCCTTAAGTGTGTGGTGCACTGCCTGGGTTGAGATGTAGGGCCCACAACGAGGGCGTTGTGCTCTAAAGAGGGGGGGGGGTGATTGTAACATCCCCAAATGATAAAGGGTTAAATGACTAAATGATATGACTCGTTTCAACAAGGTGCACCTTCCTTTTCGAGAGCCTACCTGATTAGAACTCCACAGTTAAGCGTACGCAGTTTGTCTGCGAAGGATTGTCCTACTTTCCGTTGGGGTTCTATCGCGTCCGCTCGTTGTTTGAGGTAGGCGAATTCAACTGTTTCCTTTCCGAGGTACTCTGCTAATGCTTGAATTGTTTTAAATAAATTTTATTCCATGGTTCGCGTGTTTATGATATCCTTGCGTGGCTTATTTTGGTGTTTTAAAATCTATAGTTTTTGTTCGAAAGTTATGTTTGAAGCAATTATATTTTTTTGCCAAGGTAGTTGTGCACTAGATGTTGTCCTGCACTTTTTCTTGTTTATATAGTTCACCTGTTTAGGTGTTTCCAGCTAAGTTGGAACTAAATGCTTATGTTCTCTTAGGTTATCATTGGTTGTCTTGAGCGGTGTTTTCTTTTTGTAAAGAAAGAATCATTCTTGGATATTATTATCCTGTGCTGGTTAGTTTTATGAAATTTAGTATTATTTGGAAATGTTGGCATGCCCCTTTGTAGGTCTGATGCACCATTGGATCTTGACACATCCATGGGTGCACCAGGTACACACATGGATGTGCCCTCAAATGAAGGCGGTGTTTGAAATTGTTACCATTTATTTTTATTTTTATTTATTTTTATTTTCTCAAAATCTCTACGTTTCTAAATAGTTATTGGTTTCAAAATGTTTTCGCCTCTTCATGAGACACATTGAACTGGTTTAAAATAAAATCTACGAAAATATTCCCATTTGGCCTTTTATTTAATACAAAAGCAGTGCTTGAGTTTTTGAAAAAAAAATATTGAGAAATGTTCGTATAAAGTCATTTGATTTTGTAAAAAAACTGAGTGCTCGCTTGGCGACTTCAGGTATTTTTATAAAGTGGTTTTGATAATTAAATGACTTGAAGGCCCGATTGGCACTTTATTAATTCTGAAGTGATTATACACACACACACATATATATATACATACTTGTGAGGGAATCTCTACAGGGGGACTTCCCTTCGAGGGTTGTCGTGTAGCGAAGTCCGTGTAAGGGGTTGGAAAGTGCGGTGAGATGAGTCACGTGTGCGAGGGTCTCCCAATTACACAGTGTTACAAAAACCACCATGGGTTCCTGGGCATCTTGTAGATTATCGAGTGACGGTTGCTTGCTAACCATGATTAGACGGGTTAGTACCCCCTGGAGTTGTGGACAGGCCAGGAGGGATGTGCCACTGGTTGGCTATTAGGGAGGCCAGTTGGTTATTGACTCTGGAGTACCACGCCGGCAGGTAGTCTGAACTCGAGTACGTCCCGGGGTTTTCTAGGGATGTTTAGGATCACCCATGGTTACATGTTCTCCTTGATTGTTTACTTTCAGTTATTCTTTATAGATTATAGTGTTACTTGTGTCCTTTTTTCACTACTTTCATCTTGCATTACTTGGTTACCTTCTATTTTACTGGTCTGTTTTCATCCTGTACTGTTTACCTGTTCCTTTCTAGCACAGTCGTGGTATTATTTGTATTTGGTTTTGTTTATAAAAGCAAGAAATGGTTTTGAAGGTAATTTATAGTGTGCATTGGGTTTTCAAATGGGGAAAACATGTTGTTTATTTTTAAATGTGAAAAAAAATATATATTTTTATAATTGTATTTATTTTAAACCTGTGTCAACGGATTGCTTGGGAAAGGAAACATTTGGATTTAGTGGTTTACTTTGGCTTACCTACTGGGCATTTTTAATGCTCACACCTATATTATCATTTCAGTTACAGGTCTTCCCTTGCTCAGGCCTTTCTGGCTTGAGTCGCTCAGTGTTGGAGTGAGGTTGCTCTCTAGTTGGGTGGTGACCTGAGAGGTCACATGGAGGTATGTGGTCGTGTGGCTTTTATTTCTTTTCAGCTGATAGTGTTTATTTGTTCTGTTCTATTTACTTTTGTTTGGGCTGAAATCGTTCCCAATGATCAAATTTTAATGCCGGCACTTGTTTCCATCCCGGGGGGATCGGGAACGCTCCTCGGGACTTGCCGCGGATCGGCTCGGGTGACCGGTTCAGGGTCGACCTGGGCTGGTTCGTGACAAAATGGTATCAAAGGAGGTTCTTGTTTTTTGGGTTGTCCGGTAGAAAGAGATTAGGACTATCGGAACTCGAGGGGTAGGTACGGGAAGAGCGTCGTGAACTCTTTCTCGCACTGATCCTCGAGTTACCAGGGTTAGTTCGGGAATTGTGTCCTTGTCTTTTCTGGTTTGTCTTGGATTGAGAGATGAAATGGAGGCAAGCCGACGTTACATCGTGATTTCACATGGAGTAGTGACCCATGTGGAGTACGAGTACATGGTTTGAATTCCTCCTAGTGGTCGACGCTGACTTGGGACATGGCCCACTACCATGTCGCCAGGTTGAGCGTGACTACTAGTCCCTCATTTCAGTGGTTGATAAAAATTTGGATGCTGCTTTTGTTTTGGTCTGTGTAAGTATGTTGTTGGAAAAGGAAAAGGGTTTTGAAAAAAGAAATTTTTGGACTGGTTTCTTTTAAAGGGCTTTAAATATATGAAATAGGTTTTAAAAAATGAAATCTCTTGATTTGTAAAATCTGTTGTTTGCTTGGAATTGGTTAAGAATGATTTGGGGTGAAACCTCAGGTCCTCTTTATGAAAGTATGCACATGTGTGAGAATGCATGGGAAAAAAATGTGTGTTGGTGCGATTATTATTTGACAGTGGATAATGTCATGTGCAACGGGTCATGAGATTACCTTGTTGTGTATTTGAAATTAAAGTCTTGAACTTGTTTTATAAATTGGTTTTAAAGGGGAAACAGTTTTGGAATGTTTTTGGTTTGAATGTGGATTGGTTTTTGGAAAGTGGTCTTGACAAAGGATGGTTTTAATGTTTAAAATAAAAATGAGGCTTTATTTTGGGTTGTGTTTGTGTTTGTTTGGTCTTGTGCTGACTGTTTTGATGAATGTGCTTTTATTTAGGTTGCTTTGGGTTGATATTGGTTTTGGATTTGTGTTTTATATGTCGCTCAGGAAATGCCGCCCAGAAAGGTCTCTAAGGATTCAGATAAGTCATGCTCAGTTTTTGGTCCTCCTCAGACTTTGCCTATTCTCCATGGTGATCAGGGTCCGTTAGAGGCATTGAAATGGCTTGAGGAAGTGGAGCGTGTCTTTAGAATGTTGGGAACTCCCGATAATGTTAAGGTTCGTGCAATTATGGAGTTGTTCAAGGTTCCAGCTCTGGACCAGTGGAAGATGGTTACCCCACCGTCAATGCAAGGTGAAATGATGTGGGATGTCTTTAGAGTCGTTTTCATCCAATGGTTTGTACCTGAGGGAGTGAAGCTGGAGAAAAAGAGAGAGCTTGTGCATATTCAACAAGGCCAACAGACTGTGAAGGCATATGTTGACCATTTCAAGGAACTGATTCCCTTTTCTCCAGAGGTAGCGTCACATGAGCTCATGAAGGTCTCTCTTTTCACCGGGGGTCTTCGTCCAGAGATCAAGGAGTGAGTCCTCCCTTCTAAAGACCTTTGTTTCAAGAATCTCGTAGATGAAGCATTCTTGGCTGAGTTGGTTTCTAGTGTGTGGGTGGTAAATACTTCAGCGTCCCCTATTGTTCGTAAGAGTTCCCCCTATGGTGAGGAAAAAGCGCCAGAGATACCTGTTCCTAAGGAGTTATTCCATTTGTTCCCAACTTCTAGTTCATCATATTGTTCAATGGTGTGCTATCAGTGTGGTCGTTTCAGGCATTTGAAGCCATCTTGTCGCAACCCTTTGAAGACGTGTCATCGATGCGGCTGTCTGGGTCATCTGGAGAAGTTTTGCAGGAAGCATCGCTTGAAGAGGACGTCATAATGGGAGAACGTCCGTACCTGACTGTGAGGCAGAAGATGCTTCAACCATCAGAGCCCCAACCACAGGTCATGGGGTGAAGCTCACGCGCAGTCAGGAGTTCCCAGGGTTGTGAAGCCTTGGTCCAGGCTCTATCTTCCGTATTGATGGTTGGAAAATTAAAAACTTTTTCATACTTGTTTTCCTGCTATTGAAGTTTCAACAGCATTGTAAATGCGTGGTTTTTCCATAAAGTTATGATGGACTTGTTCTATGATAATCTAAGCAGACTTGTCGTGTGGAGGTGATATTCTGAATCATGTGTCCTTCTTAATAAAGTATGTTTGACTCTTGTGTGGTTTGACCTCGGTTCAGCTATATATGTCGGATGTAGTTATGTTCTGTGGATTTCAATGGATCATGTCTCCAATTTGATGTTGGTTAAGTCTTTTCTATGGGTTCTCTCTGGTGTGATGTTCATTGACTCTTGTCAAGGGTTCAATGTTTCGACAGAGGTGTTAAATCTGATCGTGATATAGGAGTCGGTTTGGATCAGTTTTGAGTTTCCGCCCTGGACCCTCATCCGTGTGGTAATATGTTTTGGGTGTTAAATTTTCGAACCAGTTAAGATCTTGTGGTGGGTAGAACCCCTTCGTGTTCTCCCCTCAACCTCGGACTTATGTTTTCCCTTGAATCGGTCGGGTGTGACCTTTGTGAAGTAAGGTCATCCTGAGATTCTCAGTTCTCTTCAGTTCCTTTAGTTCTGTTTGGGAATAGACTTGGTTTTTGGCTGACTTGAGGATTGGTGACTTTCTGGGGGCAGAAAGTGTCTCTGGTGGGGAGAATTGTCACACCCCGACCGCAGAAATCTTTATTTTACTTCTTTCTTGGTCCCGATTTAATTTTTTTTCTTTCTTTTCAAGGGTTAGTTGTGTTGGCGGTTTCGCATTGGTGTGCGGTTACCGCATCGATGCGGTGACCGTGAGTTCGGCCCGGCATTTTAAATATTGAACTTTTATGTAGATATATTATTATTATTACCTTTTAAATTGTTGTTGTTACTTTTGATGTTAATTTTTTTTATTGTATATATGTCTACATACATGTATATATATATGCATATGTATATGTGTATATATGTAGGTGTGTATATATATGTATATGTATATATATACATATATATTTATGTGAGTTTGTATGGAAGCGTTCATGTTTATATGTGTATATATATATATATATGTTTGTATATGTTTAAATTTACGTATATATGTATACATCTATATATGCGAGTGTGCGCGCGCGTACGCGCACGCACATTTATTTTCAAATGGTTTTAATATTTTAAATTTTTTATTAAAGATAATTATTATTATAAATTTTCTAATTATTAATATTATTATTATTATAAGGTTTTATTATTATTATAAAGTTTTATTATTTTTATGAAGCGTTATTATTTTTAGGATTGTTTTATTTAATTACTTATGTTCAATATTATTATTAGCATATTATTATGATTGTAGTATTTTATTATTATTATTACATATTATTATTAATATTATTCTCATATTATTAATTATATTTTTGTGTATTATTATTATTATTATTGTTTATGTATATATATATATAGTTTTTTTACACCTTAACCCTAACCTACCCCCCACCCGCGCCGCCTTACCTGTCTCTCTCCCTTCTTTTTCTCTTCTCTCTTCCCGCATCCCCTCTGCGCACCTCCCTCCTTCAGCCCGCCGCCCATTTCCGGCGTCCCGCTTCACCCCCGTCCCGGCCCTGCCTCCTGCCTCCGGCATCCGCGGCCTCCCGCTCTGCAGCTCCTCCGCCGGCCTCCTCTCACCCGACCTCGCCGCGGCCGGCAACCGGCACCTCCAACCCAACCGAACCGCCGCACCACCTCCATCTCCGGCGCATCCCCCCGTCGTCTTGGCCTCACCACCGTCCGACCCCCCTGTCCCGGCCTCCTCTGCGCGCCCGCCTCCAGCCGTCGCCGTCCGGCGACCCCGCCTGCCGCTCACCCCAGCACCCCCGACCTCTAGCGTCCGCAACCCGCACCCCATCACCGACGTCCCAGCCCTCCGGCGCTCCGCCCCGCTCCCCACCTCCTTCCGGCAACCCCTCCCCTGCGCGCGACCCCCTGTCCGGCTCGTCGCCGCACCCCGCTCGTCTTCCCTCCTCACCCAAGGCGGCACCCCGCGACCACCTCCCCATCCCGGCTCCCCTGCGTCGGCCTTCCCAACTCTGGCCACCTGCTCCTCCCGTCCCGGCCCTGTTCCCGCCGCTTCCGGCGACCCAAGCCGCCGGACCGCACCCCCTGCGACCTCGCTGCGCTGGCCTCCTCCACCTTGCCGCACCAGCCTCCCTCACCCCGCGTCCTACAAGTTGCAGGTAACCCCCCTTTTTTGTTTTTGTTTTATTATTTGTATTATTGTTTATGTTATGTTATTATTATAATAATTATCATCTTATTATTATTATTATTATTATTATTATTATTACTATTATTATCATAATATTATATTATTATTATTACTATTTTTATTATAATTATTATCATATTATTATTATTATCATTATTATAATTATTATCATATTATCTTTATTATTATTATTATTATTATTATTATTGTTATCGTTATTATTATTATTATTGTTATTATTATTATTATTATTGTTATATTATTATTATGTTAATATTATTCTACTAGTATTATTATTGTATTATTATATTATTATTATTATTATTATTATATTATGTTATTATTATTATATTATTATTACTATTAATATTATTTTGGTTGTCATTAATTTTTTTGGGTATGCTATCATCATTATTATTATTATATTAATATTGTTATTACTATTATATTATTATTGTGATAAATTTTTATTGTTATTTATTTATTCTCTTGATTATTTTTTTATGTGTTATTTGTCTATATATATTTATTTAATTGCCTATTTGTTTATTAATTTATTGATTAATAAATTAATTAATTCATTTATTTATTTATTTTTCCTTCGTGGAATCTTGGTGTTCATATTTAATTCATATTAATCCTTTTTCTGTCGCGGGTTGAGTGACGTATACTTTTTCCACTGTTCAGCGTACACAGTTTGTCCGCGAAGGATTGTCCTACTTTCTTTTGGGGTTCTGTCGCATCCGCTCCTTGTTTGAGGTAGGCGAATTCAACTGTTTCCTATCCGAGGTACTCTACTGATGCTTGAATTTTTTTAAATAAATTTTATTCCATGGTTCGCGTGTTTATGATATCCTTGTGCGGCTTATTTTGGTGTTTTAAAATCTATAGTTTTTGTTCGAAAGTTAAGTTTGAAGCAATTATATTTTTTTTGCCAAGGTAGTTGTGCACTAGATGTTGTCCTGTACTTTTTCTTGTTTATATAGTGCACCTATATAGGCGTTGCCAGCTAAGGTGGAACTAAATGCCTATGTTCTCTTATGTTATCATTGGTTGTCTTGAGCGGTGTTTTCTTTTTGTAAAGAAAGAATCATTCTTGGATCTTATTATCCTGCGCTGGTTAGTTTTATGAAATTTAGTATTATTTGGAAATGTTGTCGTGCCCCTTTGTAGGTTTGATGCACCATTGGATGTTGACACATCCATGGGTGCACCAGGTACACACATGGATGTGCCCTCAAGTGAAGGTGGTGATTGAAATTGTTACCATTTATTTTTTTTTATTTTTTTTTTATTTTCATGAAATCTCGACTTTTCTAAATGGTTATTGGTTTCAAAATGTTTTTGCCTCATCATGAGACACATTGAACTGGTTTAAAAAGAAATCTACGAAAATATGCCCGTTTGGCCTTTTATTTAATACAAAAGCAGCGCATGAGTTTTTGAAAAAAAATATTGTGAAATGTTCGTATAAAGTCATTTGATTTTGTAAAAAAAACTGAGTGCTCTCTTGGCGACTTCAGGTATTTTTATAAAGTGGTTTTGATAATTAAATGACGTGAAGGCCCGATTGGAACTTTATTAAATGTGAATTGATTATATATATATATATAAGTACTTGTGAGGGTATCTCTACAGGGGGACTTCCCTTCGAGGGTTGTCGTGTAGCGATGTCTGTGTAAGGGGTTGGAAAGTGTGGTGAGATGAGTCACGCGTGCGAGGGTCTCCCACTTACACAGTGTTACAAAAACCACCATGGGTTCCTGGGCGTCTTGTAGATTATCGAGTGATGGTTGCTTGCTAACCCTGATTAGACGGGTTAGTACCCCCTAGTGTTGTGGACAGGCCAGGAGGGATGTGCCACCGGTTGGCTATTAGGGTGACTAGTTGGTTATTAACTATGGAGTACCACACATGCAGGTAGTCTGAACCCGAGTACGTCCAGGGGTTTTCTAGGGATGTTTAGGATCACCCATGGTTACTTGCTCTCCTTGATTGTTTACTTTCAGTTATTCTTTATAGCTTATAGTGTTACTTGTGTCCTTTTTCACTACATTCATCTTTCATTACTTGGTTACCTTCTATTTTACTGGTCTGTTTTCAGCCTGTACTGTTTACCTCTTCCTTTCTAGCACAGTCGTGGTATTATTTGTATTTGGTTTTGTTTATAAAAGCAGGAAATGGTTTTGAAAGTGATTTATAGTGTGCGTTGGGTTTTCAAATGGGGAAAACATGTTGTTTATTTTTAAATGTGAAAAAAATCTATTTTTATAATTGTATTTTTCTTAAACCTGTGTCAACGGATTTCTTGGGAAAGGGAACATTTGGATTCAGTGGTTTACTTTGGCTTACCTACTTGGCATTTTTAATGCTCACACCTATATTATCATTTCAGTTGCAGGTCTTCCCTTGCTCAGGTATTTCTGGCTTGAGTCACTCAGTGTTGGAGCGAGGTTGCTCTCTAGTTGGCTGGTGACCTGAGAGGTCACATGGAGGTACGTGGTCGTGTGGTTTTTATTTCCTTTCCACTGATAGTGTTTATTTGTTCTGTTCTATTTACTTTTGTTTGGGCTGAAATCGTTCCCAACGATCAAATTTTAATGCCCGACACTTGTTGCCATCCCGGGGGGATCGGGAATGCTCCTCGGGAGTTGCCGCGGACCGGCTTGGGTGACCGGTTCAGGGTCGACCCGGGCTGGTTCATGACAGAACTACATCTCGTTGAGGGTGAAAATTCACTCCTCATTCCTCATTATTACATTATTTATATAAGCACGAAAATAAATTTTAGGGAAAAAATTATCTAATAATTCTTAAATATAGTAAATAAACTAAATAAAACCATTTTTAAAATTTACTTTAATTATTTTCACTACCAGAAATTATTTTATATCCTCTTTATAACATAAAAATGTATAATTTTTCATAAATGGCCATCTAGTTTAGAAACATTTATTGTTTAAATAAATTCAAAGGATGAATTTTAACATAAATAATTTTTTAAAATTATTTTCGAATTAAAAGAATGTTAATTTTTGGCATATTTTTTGGCCATTTATACATGAAAAATAAACATCCATAATTTCAATTCACATAAAATGATAATAAAATTTTGTATACATCGATAAAAAAATAATATAAAAATTACATTGAAAATAAAAACAACATATAATATTATAATTAGAGCTAAAAAATCCATTTACTAAATATGAATTTTAAAAGCATTAAATTTAAAATTTAAAATATTGGTTGTTTTAAACATACATTTAGATAATATGTAACAGCCTTTAATATCCATGATTCATCTTTTAAAAAATGTAAAATTAATTTCACAAATTTTTTATGTTATTCATGAGTAAGAATTTTGAAGTAGAATTATTTATATATTCTTTTGAAGATAAATTACTCCATTACGTAAAGAAAATTGAACCAATGTATCCCTTTTAACCAAGCACCATTCATATAATTCATTACTATACGAAACCAAAGATAAACCACGGAAAATATTCCATTCTTACTTTTTGCTATAAATTTATCTATATTTATCCAATTTTGTACATACAAAAAAACAAATAAAATATGAAACCCAATGCTACATAATTTCCATAAATATACTCCCCATAAACACATTTTTATACACTAAAAAAATAATAGGCGCATATATATTTATATATAATTATTGATCCCATCGTAGATGAAGGTGCGTGTCACTATTCAAATTATCCACTACCACAAAATCATATCATTGAATAATGATTATTAAAATATGATGATAAATATGATTCACTCTTGGACCATAAGATTCCTAATATATGTATTTATATATTTTTCTTCAATCTATAACTGATGAATTGAATTTAAAAGTAACAAATATAATTGTGTTTAATATGATTCAATGTTTAAGCATATTCATTATGATTCAATAAATCTAAATAGAGGACACAAAAGGATTTGACAGATGATAAAAAATCATTTCCCAATTTTAATCAATAATTATATATCACCAAAATAAATAATTCAAAAAAGTAATTCCATTAAATAAAACATTGAATATGTACAAAAAATTATATAAGGATGATGGGACAAAGAAAAATTCCTAAAAACAACAGACATGAACTACCAACATTCGATTGAGGGAGAAAAATTGAAGCAAATGATGAGAAGGTTTTAAAATACATAAAATGATAACAAATAAATATATATTCATACCGTCAGTTTTCTTAAAACTGAAAAACATGATAAGGAAGGTAGAATAATCTCCTCGCACATGATTTTTCCCCATATGATTTTGAAATCCTTTTAGATCATATATGGCCTTTGATATTTGTCAGTGTTTGAAAAACCACTAGAAAATCGATCCCGTTTCGATGATCGATATCTTTCGTCCATGTTAGAACCCTCATAGATGATTGATATCCTTCCGACATTGCTCCTATCCTCATCCGGGGTCGAATCTCACATCTCTAATTAGGCATCCCAAGAATGAATACCTAACCCATCATGCTCATTTTATTTTTAAGAAATAAAGCTCTCTATAAATTCTCAATAATCATATCTAGATAAAATTTTAGTAATTTATTATATTTCGATCTTTTTAATTAAAAAGTTTTTCTTATATTTCTTTTTACATTTATATTTCATATATTAACATAAACATATTTATTATTTCATATTGGTTATAAAACTTGTTACCATAATATACCAAAACTAGATTCTATAATAATATATTATAAAAAATAATAATGTTTTTTATATTTACCTTAAATTAGTATACTTATAATTTATTATATGAGTTACCCATTATATATTATTATTATTATTATTATTATTTACATTTAATATATAACATTATTTTTATTTATAAATTATTATTGATTATGTTTAAAATTACTTTTTATAACTAATTTATATAAAATAACTTATTTATAAAGACCAATCATTTTTCTTGGTGTTAAACTTTGATTCACATAATTTATTTATATACATTAAAACAAAATTTTTATAATGAAAATATTATTTCACTATAATAACTTCACTAAAAAATATTTGTCAAAACTTCATTATTATTTTAAATCTAAAATACATTCTTGATTAGAATATAGTTAATTATGAAAATATAATTATGTATTTTATTGAAAAAAAATAATCTATTCTTATAGAAATATGTTTAAATTAGAAAATTTATGACTTTAAAAAAATTTGTATGGAATTAATTGATAGAAATAATTAATAAAAATCAAAATAATTTATATGTTATTAATATTTTTTCCATTATAATTGCTATATTTATTTACTTTATTGTTAACTTATTAGTCCTCACTATTTAGTTTTATTAAAGTTACTATTATTAATAATGAATTAATTATAATAGAAATTATTCTTATATAAAAACTCGTGATTTAACATTCTCCCTCCATACAAATGAATTGCACCCTCATGATTCATTCATCAAATGTATGAAATTTTGTAATTTTCTTCTTCAAAATTTGGAAAAACAATATTATTTATGGTTTTTATTTACCTAGATGTTCAAAATATAATTATACAAAATAAATGTTTATTCAAATATAAATTTCTAATCTCTAAAGTTGTCAACACCATTCCTGTGTTCCCAAATGTACAGACATGAAACCCAGGCTCCCATATCCAGTCCATAATAACATGATTTTATTTCAAATGATGACTAAAAATAAAAAAACATTAATCAAATATGAAATTTTTTTGTCTAGGTTTTGAAGAATTAGATAATACCATATAGATTTTTTTATTAAATTTAACCAAATATATTCATGCAAGTTACCACTAACTAATAAACAAGATCATATAGATTTTCTACTGAACCTCTGAAAATTATATTAAATCATGGAGTGAGCATGAAATTTTTTAATAAGGGAATTTTAGACCAATTAATAATAATTTTATTATTAATTATTTCAAGAATGTTAAAAAAATATTATATCAAATATTATAATATGATATATAAAATACATTGAAAAATACATATCATTTTGAAAATTCATTTCCAAAATAAAAATTAGAAATTAATATATTTTGGAATATTCATTTTTAAATAATAATTTGAAAAAACAATATAATGTCTCCTTGAAAATTATTTGAATAAAATTATACTTCAATGGAATAAAATTCTACATGATATATTCTTTAAAACCCGTGTAGGAATATAACATTATCACTAGTATAATATTATCATGTTGAGGTCATTTGTTCACTCTACATTCCTCATTATCTCATTTGATATGCAAGGTACAAATTTAATTTTTAGAAAACAAAATTATTAATATCCATCATTCTTATAAATAACCCTTTAAATACCTCTCTGAAATTTACCTAAATGAGTTTCACTACATAAAATAAATTTATATCCTCTAAAAACTTGTAAAATTTAAATTTTCATAAAACATCATATTGCTTGGAAAAATCCATGATTTATATAAATTCAAGGCACTAATTTTATCATACAATATTACAAAATATTATAAGTGTTTTATTAAAATTCATGGAATGATAATTTTTTTCATAATGGATGTACATGCCTATCTGAAAATGAAAAATCTATAATATCAATTAATATAAAATCATAATAAGGTTTAACATATATTTTATATATTAAATATAAGAATTATATTAAAATTAATAATTATATATAAAGGTATGATTACATAAAATGAAATTCATTTATATATTTATGAATTTTGAAAAATGTAAAACTCAAAAACATAGTCTCTTTTGAAATAATAAATTTAGAAAAATATACATCACCCATTATGATAATTGTATCATATTTTAAAGAATCTAAAAAATGATAAAAAGTTTCTTTTGAAAAATAATTATTTGATTGGAATTTTAAAATATAAATAATTATATGTTCATTTAAAAATAAATTTCTCTCTTATCTAAATAATTTAAATGAAGAAAGGTTTTTTATTAAACCAAGAAATACTCAACATTATCATGAGAAAACTAAATAAGAGTTTACCCAAGGAATATTATCCATTTATCTCTTCTATATCTCTATATCTCTCTCTTTTTTTATTTCACTCATTATATGGAACTAGAAACACATTAAATTGTAAACCTAAAGCTTAGACTTTTCTAAAAAAAGAGTTTTCACATTAAAATATTTACACATTAGTAAAAATAGATAATAGTTGTTGACAAATATATATATTTGTGGATCCCTCTATCAAAGAAGGTCTGACTCGATGCCCAATTTTATCGTTGCCTAAAACTATTAAGGTTAGACCATTGTCACTAAAAAAGAAGATGAATATGACTCAGGAATATAATTTCAGAATACTGACATGTATATTTGTATATTATTCTTGAAGAATAATTGATGAATTAAAATTAAACATAATAAAATAAATTAATTTAATTCAATAAATTCTTTAATATTCTATGTGAAGCTTCAATGAATCCATACATAGGATGCTAAAAGTACTATTACAAGATACAAAAATTGTTTTCTAATTTCAATCATGAATTAAAAATCAATAATTTATATTATTGAAATGAAACTTTCAATTAAATACTATATTAAATATATCCACCCAATTTAACAAGGAAGTATCAATGATTAAATTTCCAGAACAACAACAGATATAGACTACTAATGTCTTTTTTACGGTGAAAAATTTAAGTAAACAACATAAGAGTTTTTAATAACCCAATGAAATATATGAAATAACCAAACAAACCTAACTATCGGTTTTTACAAACCAAAATATAGGAGGTGGAAGATGACCGAATCAACAATCTCACGATTTCCCCCCATATAAGTTCAAACATCTTTCCTATCTCATATAATCTTCAATGATTGTTGATATTTGATACCCCTCCAAGAAATCCATCTGTCACCCATGATCAGTCTCCTTCATATAATTTTAAACACACATCGGTTCTAGAATCCCTTTTGACTTTGTTTGAGTCATCGTATGGGGTTGAACATCCCAACCATTCTTTAATAGCCCAAAAAATGAATCTCTATCCCATTGTTCTTGGTTTCCCCGTAGAAATAAATTCCTCGATCGAGCCTCATCCATGTTATCTAAATATTTTTTTATTTTTTTATTATATTCTTAGTTTTAAAAATATAACCATATTATTTGATATATTTTAATATTTATATGTTTAATTTCCCTTTTAAATATTTTAAAATATCTTATATCTTATAAAAGTTATTACATTAAAATTAAAAATCAAAATTTTATTAAAAATATTAAGAATACTCATATTATATATATACCATATTTTATTAATTTATAATTAATAATTTTTTTTCCATTTATTTTCTTTTTTTATTTTTTGCCATTAATATATACCATTATAATTTACCCCAAATTATATTATATTTTTTTCTAAAATTAATTATTTTAATTTATTTATATAAATAAAAGTATGAACAATTATAAATTATTTTTTTAATATAAAATTATGATTACTATAATTTATTTATTTACATATAAACAAAATCTAGAAAAAAATATCACTTATTGAGAAACAAATTAATAAAAATAGTATTTTAAAATTTTTATAATTATTTTATAATTAATGTAACTTTTTCATTAGCAAAATATTCAGTATGTAAATTTTATTATGTATTTTATGGAAAAATAATCACTTATTCATATAGAAATATGTTTAAATTACTAAATTTATGAGTAGAAAATATTTTATGTATGAAATTAATGTATAAAATAAAATAATAATTACTAAAATAATTTAATTTTTATGAAAAAATTATATTCATTTTAATTAATTTAATTATTTACATTATTTATATTTTATTATTCATTACAATTGTGTTTCCTCAAAATTTTTATTAATCATATCAAATTTATAAACAAAGAAATAATTCATATATTAAAACTAATGATGTTAAATAAAATATTAAAATCATATGTGTAGGGTGGCGATGAAAATAGGGATAAACATCACTTTGTGAAGGTGATAGTTCACATGTACACAAATGATGTAAGATTATTTTAGTGACTGAAAATGTAATAAATATAAATATATATTAAGTTTTCAGAATGCTAAATTTGTAATTAATATCATAATTATTTCAATTATATAACACAAAATAATTAACCTTATATTTATCGACCTCCATGTATTATGTTTGTGAAAGATTAATCACATCACTTGGAAAGGCGGTAGTCTGTTGTACACACGGTCATCAATAGTGAATATCCTATGTAATAGAATATAATAATGGTATATATGGAATAATTAAAAATAATTATTATTATGTTATAAATATAATATATATAATTTTTCTCGTTAATTATTTTTTATAGTGAATTATATTAATGAAACAATGAATGATATCAGTTCATGAGGTGATAGTCTTCCACACACATGAACATTAAATTCATAACACATTTGATGGAAGTAGAGATGGTTGTAGGTATATATTTTATTAAAACAACATACAAATATATGTAACATATATGGGTTAATATATTATAATTTTTTAAAATGAATTTAATGAAGGGAGGAAGAAATAAAATAAAGACACTAATTAAATAACACTCCATATTCATCGAGTATCCTCAACAGGTTTGAACCAAGTCCTTCATATGATAGATTTATTCCAAAAATAAGACTTATAAGTGGTTCAGTGGGATTTTGTGATTTTATTTATTTAATTATTTTTTGAATTAAAATAATATTTAAATTTTTAAGAGGAGAGGAAAAGGTGTCTCCTTTTCATTGTTTGGAAAATGGCACACATGGAATTGTATGAGAGAAATAATTAAATTGATGATGATTTATTATTAAAAGAGAAAAGTATTATATATTTTCACTTATTTAATTTTTATGGTCTATACATTTTCTTCTAATTTTTTTGGATGGGTTTTGTGAAATTTGACCGTTATCATTTTAGTTTATCCCCTAATGAATCCATTATTCCTTAACAATTGTAAATATTTTCATTATTTTAACAATTAGTATTTATGAAGAATTATGTCTAAAATTTTAAATAATATAATTTACTCTAATTCCAAATATAGAATCAATTTTCCAATATCAATTCATAATTTTGGAAATTATATAATTTAAAATAAATCCGGCATACGTGATGAAAAAGACGGTTTTTTAAATGAAAATTTCCAAATAGTTACAATTTTTTATTGAAATTCCAAATAATATTTATTATAATGAAAAATAAATAAATATATTTATAATTTATTTAACTAATTTAAATTTAAATCTAATTTAATGTAAAATTTTACATTATTATTACATTAAAAAAATTATTTTTTCAATTAAAATTTAGTATTTTAACTATTCAATAAGAAGTGAAAACATTTAGAAAAAACGAAAAAATGACATAATATTAAATTTGACATGAATATTCAAAAAGGTAGGTACTTTTCAAATAAATTTTCTTAATGTGGTAAGAATTAATTTTAAAATTTCTTATATAATGAAAACACATCTTCTTTTTTAGAAATAACAATTTAATGTGAATAATGTTATTGAATGTTATCACATTTTATAAAGACACATAAGATAAATGATAAAAACATTGTTTATTAAATGATTTTAATTTTTCATTAAAATCATCTGATAAAACTATTTTGATTAATTTTTAGAGTTAATTTTTTTATGTGCATTAAATTATTTTACTATTAAATTATTTCCCTTATTTTCAAACAGTTCTTTTATTTTAAAATTAATTATCTACTAATGATTTTATTATAAATAAATATATATATATAAAAAATTCATAATTTAGTTAATATTACTCATACCCACCATTCCAATGTCTAGATATTCACTATAATATTAATAAATAATTTTCTAACAGTACGACACCTTTTGTTTGAAATCTGTTTTCAGTGTAACACGAGATAAAAATAGTATTATGTGTAAAAAACACAAACTTAGTGTTGTTTTTTATGTAGAATAAAATAATGATGCGGGTAACAAAAAATATCTTAAATATTTAATTAATTTCAAAAAAATATTTTACAAAATCTCACGGTGTTATAATATAGACCATTAAAATATATTAGGTTTATAAAGGAATATGTGTGTCTCAAAGAATAAGGTTTAGAGTCAACGATACTATACATGTGTGGATGAGGCACCTTCTTGGAATCTATAAACCCCAATATCAAATATTGGTGGTGGTAATTTTTTGATTAAGAAATAAGGTACTATGTGGTACTGTAATAACTTGATTTATTATTCTAATTTGGATCTTTAGGCAACCGGTTTGGGCCTACGGGACATAGGGCCTTCAAGTCATGATGGCCTTCGATCCACAAGGTCATTCGACCACCAAATTCCATCAGTACATTGGTTTTCTAGTATATCAATCCATTGGTCTCTATAAAAATAAAAGAAGCTTCCTGAGAATACCACATAGGTTAAAGAACCCAATGAGGATTCATAGAAAGTAGAATCCACTAGAGTATATCTAACAAGATTGTATGAACAAGAGTGTATGGAACATTCCATTTGTATGAGGAACTGTGATGCTTTGTACAAGGATATGTTATCCAACGTGTCATATGATTTTGAGAGCTAGGCACCATCATCATGCATATGCTGGGAAGGGAAAGTTCTTATAGTGATGTCAGGTCTTGGTCCTTTAATGGTCATGTCTAGACCTTAACCCTCTGGAACTTCGGGTCATGTATGAACTGTGTTCCTTATAATTACGAGTCATGTAATGGTACCCCATAAACCATTAAATGTGTGATTATCTAGAAATAAATAACAAACTATGTCTTTAGGGATTGTTGAGTAAATAATGATGTTTAGGGATGATAACCCTTACACAGATAGTACAATAAATGCGAGGGTTAGTAAATGAATTTTTATGTGTACCAGATTTATATCCACATAAATAAAATTTAAAATAAAACATATCAAATAAAATTAAATTTGACGCATAATATTGGAATCATATAATCAATAATGTATATGTGTAACCCAATCAATTGAAATTCAGTTAAGAAGATCCCTTAAATCAAGCTTCCCATTACTAGATAACTCCTGAACCAACTATATATTGGTTTTAAAAAAATTATCAACATATATCAGAAATAAATTTGTATTTATAATAAAAAATATTATCCATTTAGGAAATATAATTAACCATTCATTAATAATTTATTATTATCACTATTTTTTCGGTGTAAATTTTCTCAATTTTTCATGCACGTTTCATCATGAATATTTCAGATCATGAAAACAATATATAGTTAAAAAAATATACATATTGATATTAATGTCTAAAATATAATTTTTCATTATATAAATCATTATAATAATTAATAAATTATTATAATAGAGAATGGAAAAATCACTTCATGGCTATAATAGATCGTACATACACACAAGCGACATTATCATTTTCATAATGTGTGAAAGGGGAAGAAAGTTGATATTTTATTAACATTAAAATATAAATATCATGAATTATATATCACATAAATTTCTTATTCTAATCACTTTTTTACATTCCTTGTAAATGGTAAGATATAAATATTTCACATCGCTTTGCAAGGAATTAGTTTGTCATACATAAAAACAACATTATCAAATTTTCATTAGAATTATATAATATATAATAATTAAATCAGTTTTTTAGAATCATAAATATCCTATATAAAATTTAATTTATAATTATATCCATCCATGGTAAGTGTTTATGTAAATAAATACATTAGTTCATGAGGCAATAATCATCTATAGAAATGGTCAATGGGTTGTTTTCCCATTTCAAGTAGGAGGTTATAATTATAGTTTATCCCCATTACTAAATAACAACTAAATATATGTAGGGTACATAGGATATTATATAATCATTTTTAAATTTATTTACGTAGGATTAATTAGAATTAAAATAAAAAATCTAGTTAAGGATGTTACCTCCTCTTCGACAACATCTTTTTGTTTCCACCAAAGGACCTCCTTGGTTTGATTTAATACCAAAAAAATGCCTCAATGATGTGAGGAAATAATTATGATACTGATTTTTGTATTTCCTGGTATAACCAATGGGTTTTGGAATCATGAAATAGAGAGGATATTGGGTACATAAAAGGGGGGGTGCTAATTTTAATAATAATAAACATTTGAAGGCCTTCAGGCCATTGGATGGATATGATAGTTTGTATCCTTTTATAAGTGGGTGAGAGTACACACATGAAATTTTTTTAATAGAATTAATTCCAAAAGACACTTTATCATTCTATATGTAATGAAACTGACTCCGGTAACATAGAAAATGTCCCACCATTATTACATTGTTTTAGATAATAGAGTTAAAATCTAGATGGAATGATTAGTTTAGATGGTTTGGAAAACATAATAAATACATTATACCCATTTAATATAAGGGAAAAATGAATATCATTGTAATGGAAAACATTTTTAATCCTTCAAATAATTCTAGGATATTCTCTTTATATCTAGTGGCATGTAATATAATATTGTGGTTAGATCGAATGCTTTCTAAAGGGTACATACAATAGAATCACTCATGAATCATTGTAGAATTATAAAAATGGAATGTTAAATCACTAAAGAAACATAACATTTAATCAATTACTTGACCATAATAATTTAATAATGCATATTCAATATAGAAATATCATTAATTGAAGACACGTTTTGTTTAATCAATAAACATATAGTGAAATGAATCCAAATATAATATTATTAATGAAATATCACTGATAATAATAATAACTAAATTTTAAATTTAGGAAATTCATATTATTTTGACTTCATGATCGCACACATCATGATACCCCTACTATCAAGTCATTTCCATTGATATTTCAAAACTAAAAGATAAACCCCATCTGATTTGTCCAAATATTTTGTATTGTGAGACATGTCGATGCACATATGTACTATTTATAACAAGGACCTAACAATTACTATATTTATATATTATTTCTCATATATTTAATAATTTATTTAATTATTGATTCAACATTCCTTATCTTTAAAAATCTTTATTGAGTATAGAATACAGATTTAACAATGTTTCCCCAATTAATATGATTACATTCAAATTAAGCACCATATGTAAATATTTAATATAGTATTAAAAAGATTAATATCCATGATACAAATTTTATTGAAATTATATATTTTTTTTTAAATGAAAAATGAAAACAAGAAAGTGAATTTTTCAAGGGAAATGTAACTATTATAAACGAAAGTTAGATTGTAAAATAATTATTACCCCTTTTGGAAATTTTAACTATTATTCCCTTGAAGTAGAAACAAGTGAATAATTAATAATCAAGAATAAATATAAATTCATGATAAATAAAAAAATTCAGTATTTTATAAACCACAAAAATATGAATTTGTGTATATTAACAATATTACTAAAAGAAATGTAAATTGAGATGAAATCGTAGGGTACTTGGTAATAATCATGTAAAACACCAATTGATGAAATAATTAAAATTGAATAAAAAAATTCAATTAATTATAAAGAAATAAATACCTTAAATGTAAAAGGGGATTTATATGAACAATTTAATATAAATTATGTTCGTGACATTACAATATTCCTTAATAATGGGAATTTCAAATGATGTCTCTTATGTCCTGCATCATTCTTGTTGAATGTGATTTAACCTCATCTGTAATGTTTTTCATCATGTTATTAATTTATACAAAACAATACACATAATTATAATATAAGTTATATTCAACTTACAATGTTTTAACTCATGGTTCTTATAAATATTTCATTATTTTAATTGTCTTGGTTGTTAATTAAAATATTTTCTCATGTGTTTTCAACGATGAATATTTTTGTTTTTTTACATAGGATATAAATATATAATTTCCAAAATTAATTTCATTTTATAAATAATATGTTATAGAATATTTGAAAAGTATTTTTATCATATCTACACCAAAAGTGACTAAACCATTTTATTTCAAAGAATAATGTTTTTACAAAAACATTTCATTTTCATTTTGATTGATTATTATTATATTTATATTCAATATATACCATTATAAACTTTATTAAAATTTTATAAACCATATAATTTAAATAATTTATTTAGTAATATTCGTATAATACAGAAAAATAATGAGGTTATGATGGTAATTCTAAAATTAGATTCTAATATTGTATCATGTTTTGTTTAAAGGTTGTGTTTCCTGAATAATAATCTATTGCATTTGTTGGTTTTATTTAGAAAATAAATCATTAATTCTATTGGTGTTTAAAATAAAGTAACCAAAATATAAAGTTTATTAATTTTATAAAAAATAATATCTAAATATTACCATAAAATGGGAATTGGAAAGATTTTGTGTAAATTTATACCATTTTCATTTTAGTTTAACCCATAGTAAAACCATTTTTAACTCAACCAAAATATATAATATTCACTATTTTCACTTTTAATTAAAAAAAAATAAATTTTATTTTATGAAAAAGTTTATATTATTATGATTCTCAATATGGAATATTTTTTTTCTAAATTCAACTCATAGATGTAATAGAATCAAATTTTAAATATAACATAAGTGTAAAAAAACAAGTTTCTAGGAAATGTGTTTTAATGAATAATGAGTTCTAAAATCACATATACCATATGTAATAACAATTTAATGAATTTATATTAATATTTACTGATATATGATATATACATTTAATTTAAATTTCACCTAATTATGGGTTATTTTGAAAATTTATAATGCAAAACATTACACACATTGACATAGTTTTATGAAAAAAGGTGTATTATAGCCTACAAAAAAACATATACTAAATTATATATTAAATATTATTTAAAAATAAAAATTTTGATTTAATATAACTAAAATATACATATATTAATTTTAATTAAAATTAACAAAATAATGGTACTTATTTAAAAAAATATACAAAAACATTACAAAAATGAATATATTTCGCTATTCATTGAAAATTTAACATTTTATAATAAATAAAAAAAATTAATAAAAAGTTAATATAGGGTTTTTCTATTTCATCTAAGATTTTAATATTATATAAAACCATTTCTTAATGTAGTAAAATTAAATTTAAATTTTCCATGAAAATCAAGGCTAGAAATTATTTTATAAAAACAATAATTTTTCAAAACATATTTTTCTCGTTCAAATATTTTTTATTTTATTTTAATAAACAGATAAAAATTGAATTTATTTTATATATGTATAAACTATGTTATTTTAATTATTTATTTATTCAAATTTATACCCTCAAAATTAACTTTGAGTTTATATTAGTATTTATTATATTGGATCAGTTAGATTTTCGGTTGCATGTTCCACAAGAATTTGATGAAATTGTATCTATCCTAAAATAAAAAATCACCATTTCTTGTGGTGTTAAATAATCTTCTAAAATTTGTGATTCATGTCATATATTATATCAGACCTGATGTTCCCTTTTTAATATTTATGGGTATCATAACATCAACCCCCTCATGTATATCTGGTTGTGTCTATTCCCATGTATGTCAATGGTATATGACAAGCTTCCAGCATCGGGTTACATAGTGTGTGACAGGTTTCAGATAACATTAGATATTTTTTGCTATATAGGAACCCTATAACAATTTTATAGGGTCTATAGATCATGGTTTATTTAGATTACATGTGATGTAATCATGAATTTTCTAAAAATTCCATATTTTTCTACAATAGACACCCAATAATCAGATGCCATCAATTTCACCATTAGAACCAAGGTAATAAAATATTATGGATGTTCATAGCTAGTAAGTCATTAAGGATAATATTATTTCCATAAAATCTACTCATGAATCACCTTTCTTCAAACTATGTTTCATAATAAATCCCAAACTAGAATCTGAATATCCATTACTGAACCACCCACAATAATAACTTATCGCCATCACTGCTAGATCAAACCCTTAATTTAAAACCTGGACCTGAAGTGGTAATTTATTTCACTAAATGTTTGTCACAATATTATTATCCCATATGTATTTGTTAAAATATCAGCCAAACAGAATATTGTAAGTGAACATTTGAAAAATGGGGGAAAAATTAGAAACAATGAGAAAAAACCTACTCAATTTCTCAAGTTAGACGATATTCATTTCACATAGAATGATAAAATAGAAATAAATAATTAAATAATATAAATTCCAAAAAATACTAGGAAGTTACGTCCACACACACAAATTGATCATTCCAAGGGTAATGTTTTAATAGATTTAATTTGTGGTCATCATAGGATAAAAATGGGATATACCCACATAAATAAAGTTTCATGACTATGGATTTGATGAATCTCCAATTGATTATGGATATTTTTTTCATAATTTTCGATATCTACAAACTTTACTATCATTGGAAATACTAGATTAACATTGAATGTTGATCGATGATGTTGATGTCTGCAAATTTTACTAAATAATTTTCTCTCAAATCCTAATAGAAATACATCTACCACCATGTTTTTTTCATAATAATGTATTTATTGGATAGTGATGGTACATGAAAAAAAAATATTTTAGAAAATTAATTAATTCATAACCCACTTCATCAATGACTATGTTTCAACCAAACACATAGTGATGAAAGAGGTTATATCATATAATGGGTAAAATGTAGATTATAGATCGAATAACAATCAAATATTTTAAATCAGAGACATCATTCAATAGTTATATCAATATTTTATGAAAACTACATGACAGCAAATAGATATTCCTTAATGTATTCCAAATATGTAAAATGGAAAAGGGGATGTTATATACTATAAATTTTAACTAAATTTATTTTGAATTACTAATTACCATGTTATCTTCATGGATTTAATGAAAAGATTATTTATGGATTACCATGATCAATTTTTATATTCATTATGAATTATATTAAAATATATTCCAATAAAAATTAAGATCATGATGTTCACTTGATGGTTAAACATAATATTCCAACGATGGAGAAGTATCTTGAAAACATTAACAAGTGTGATTAGTTTTCATCAAAATGATGCAATATTGGGTGCTTTATCTCAAGGAAATGTATATCATAGGATTTATAAATAATCAAAAATGTTGATCATTTTACCACACAATTGATTGTGGTTGAGATACAATATTCTCAAGGACTCTTTTGATTATATCAGGTCATATTGTGTATCTATAATGGATATGTAAACCTTTCACTATGATAACAAATAAGAGAATTCTGTTCTATCATACTAATGAAGTAAAAGAATATTATAGGGAACTAAATATAATAATTTTAATTGAACATGTTCTCAGACTACCATATAATGGATAATGGTTTGTGATTTTTAGCTATGAATTAAAAAGGGTGGTTGTGTGTTCTTATACAAAATTATACAATGATATATTATGCCTCAAACCAACAAAATTTTAATGAGAAAAATTACTTTAATCATTAAACTGAGATAGAAGTGGTAATTATATCATTAATGATATAAAGGAAACAAATTTCTTAATAACGTTGTACGATTTATAGTAACAATAAATGAATAATGTATATATCCACCCAGAAAGAGCTTAATATTTGATAGATGTTACGTTTAGAGTTAATTGTGGATTATAAATTGTAAATAGATGAATACCATAGGAAAGAAAACATTATTTTTGATTCATTGAGTCATAAGGAAATATTAGATTCTAATTGTTGAGGATCAAAATACATCTGATATTTTTGGATTTGAAACAAAGGAAATTGAAATACATAATGAAGGAGAGAAATATTTTCTTTCTTAGATGTGTGTTCAACGTTATCTCCATGTTATTATTAAAGAGTTTTAGATGGAGGGTGCAGAGCCCCAGTGGAAGGTTATAAATGTTCTTGAGTTATCATTTAATTGTATTGGAATGAAACGGATAAGGAATCAATTATAAATCACTTCATCATAAAGGGTTATTAAAATACCTATTAGGAGAAGCTCATATATCAAAAATATATATTAATCCTAGGAGTTATTATATCTATAATGATATGAATGAATATTTATCTTTTGAAAAAAAATTATATATATAATTCAGATAATATTTTATACTTATTATTATATTATAAGTCTATGGTTGAGATTCATAAATCTATAGACCCATTAAAACCATTACCCATTCCATAATAGAATTTAGAACACATAACTATTGATTTCTTCATTGTACTAAACAAAATTTCAAAGACCCCCAGTTCTAATTCTATTGTATTCGATTGTATTATGATTTCAGCACACTTAAATCCTATAAGGTATTTTTTCGGTATTGACCATCTACTTTTGATATACATTATGTATGTAACACCCCAAAATTTTAATATCTGAACATCATTTTTGAGACTGTGTATGACATAAAACACAAAGCATATATAGGAATATAACATCATAGGAAATTATGTTATATTTTGAATTTAAAGTAAACTAAATAAAGTCAATTAATTTCAATGAACCAAACATTTATTATATCATTTTTTCATGAAATAATGACTTTATTCAACAACATACATTACAAAAATATTTAGTTTTACCGGACAACAATATACAATTAATATTATAATATAAACTGATAGTTATAACCTAGATATTGGAAATGAAGGTATGAAAAAGATTAACTAAATTATAAAAAAATATTTTTTACAAACATTTATTTTTTATATATGGGTTATAAATAATAATAAGAAACATTTCAATGGAAAATAAATGTTTTTATGAAAAATTATTTTTGGAAAACACAATGTTATCAGGTTTGGTACATATAAATTAATATAAATTAATAAATCCTTTAAAATATTAATATCAAAAAAGTTAATTCATTTCTAAAATTTGAATATTGGATTATCTTATTGTGAAATTTTTGAGATTTTTATCGATTTTATTTGATTAATAGTTAAAAATACTAATTGTTAATTGAAAAAATCTATATAATTTGAATAACATATGATGTTAAAATATATATTTAATTGGTTTTAAATTAAAATTATTACAAATATAGATATATTAATCAAATTTAGGTCATTTTTTACAATTTAAAATTCAATATATATATAAATACTTTTTTATATTTTAAAACTTTTCAGATTAATAACCAGCTTTCTTATAACACCAATGAGATTATTTTTAAAATATATTTATCAATTTATGTAAATTAAATTTGAAAAATTGATTAATTATTTGTAATAAGTATAATTAATTATTTCTAATATGTTTAGTTTTTTTTACAAAAGTGATTAGTTAAATATGTTAAAATTAGTTACAATAATTAAGGAAATGATTAGTCTACCGAGGAATTAAAACATAAACATTAGAAGAAAAATTACATATAAACTTTTCTAAATCCCTTTTTATGGACATATTTTGACGTTATATAATATGTTGTTGATAATATTGAATTACTGGGTCCAATTTACATGAAAATAAGTGTGGGAGGAATTCATGGTTTCCCAAAACAAATTACAAGAGTTCCACTCACCCCACTTATATATGTCCACTGATTGTCCTCTTATCCTCGCACATTAAAAACCAATTGGTTCATTCAAAAACATGACTATAAAATTCAAATATTCCATCACCTATTATTCTCATGATTATATAGGATATAAATCCAAACAATATAATAAATAGAGCAAGCCTAAGGTTGATACCCATTGAATATGTTATGTTCTTCAACGTGCATCATTATTTTACATCATTCTCCACCCCCATAAATATTTTTTATAAACTAATTTTTTAATAAAATAAGTATATTACATATAATAGTAATTTTTATAGTATAATCATGAACTAAAACCATCAACACTTTCATAAAATTGGTTATAAAATCATCATTCATCGGTATGGTAGATTACCGCCTTGCAAAATGATTTCATTCATTTTTCAATTTCCTCCCATCAAGGATGGTTGTGATATTTTATATAATATATATTTAATTAAGGTATTTATAATATATTTATACATATGGATTAATTATATCATATATATTTTATATCTTCTATTCGACAGGAGACATGATAATGTCACTCGCGTAAAAGATAGACTGTCGCATCATAATGTGATGTGATTCATCATTCTATAAAATTTTACATGGAAGTTGATAATGATAAATATAATTATTATATATTATATAAAAAATAATTATTATATTAATTACAAATTTATAAATTTTTAACTATAATAAACATCATTTTCTTTATTTCCTTTTCACCCTTGTAATAATGATAAAATCGTTTTTGTACGTGTAGACTACTGCCTTCATGAAGAGATGTGACTCTGTTTTAATCCCCAAAACACATGGATGACATATTTAAGTATATAATATGGTATATAGTATATCATTATAATTTTTAAAATTTAATATATTACTCACATCCTTTGTATGTTAATGAAAAAAATGAAACTATTACTCATGTGTATGTATGACCTACCATCTTAATGGTCATATGAAACATCATTTTTCATAACCATCATACATGATTGGTTTTAATATTAAAATTTATGTAATAATATAATCATTATCAGATTATTATTAATATAATTATTTTAAATATATATTATATACTCAATAACTGGAACTTCTATAAAACGTATACTTGAAAAAGTAAGTCAATTAACACAAGAAAAAACAAAAATAACAGATGATTATTAATAATCATTTAATAAGATGTTATAGTAGAATCATATATGAAATTATAGATATAAATTTTTTTCATTAATATGCTAATAACTTGAATAAAACCATTATATATTTGGATAAAATCATTCAGCATAAAGTGAACAAGAGGTAATGGGTTTCGTCTCAATATTAATTCATTGAGGCATATTGTATTGCTAGGAACATGATTTCATATATATAGTTTAAATAATTCCCCATTGATAATTAATATATATAATAATTCCTTATTAATGGTATTTTATGTTTCAATTTTAATTATTACATCTATTGGGATTTGATTTAAAACATACCAACAGGTAAATAATTTCATAACTCAATTTCCATTCATTGAGTTATATTACCTCACTATTGTCATTATTATTCAATTATTATGTGTTTACTAGATATTAATTATAGTGTTTATAATTTACAAATTTATATGTGGATTTAATTCTACTAAAAATAAATGATTCATTGACTAATTATCACTTCACCAATATGATTATTGTAATGGTTTATTTCACATTCTCGTTCTTAATGAGCTTATATATTTTCAAATTCTAATTGTTTTAAATCAATTAATAATTTTTTTAATAAATCCATAAATTTATTATCCTCTAAATTTAATGAAATTAATAAGTTAATGTTCCCATTCATCCCCATTTTGGTAGTAAATGTTTAATATTTTTTTTAAGAAATCCCAAAACTATTTCTAAATTAAAAGGAAAATATATTTTATTCCAAAACCATATTTTCCAAGAAAAAATACAACATTTAGTCTAACATCTTGAAAATGATTTATATAAGGAACTTTTTCCGTTTTTAACTTTTTAAAATAGTTTTTAAAGGGATATTATGTCATTTTGAAAAGAATGTCCATTTGGATTTTATTAAAATAAGAAAAGAATAGTTATGTCATTTTTTGAAACATTGAACTTTCCTAAATAGTTAACAATGAAAATGATATGTTCTCTATTTAATTTTAATTCATGTTTGGAATTACCAACCATCAAGACATTCATTTATTCTAAGAATCCATTTAATTTTTATAATGATGTTTTTAAATAATTTATTTAAGGATATTTTTAATGAAAATGGTTTTCAAAAAATATTTTAAAATAAATAATGTTTTACTAAAAAATGATAATAATGTTATTTTTTTAATTATAATAATCAAAGAAAATATCTACTTATTCATACATCATGTGTTATATTTTATATTCATACCATTCTATTCATTATCTATAAGGTTTATAAACATTTTTAATAAAGAAATTATAGACAGTCCATTCTATGATTAATCTATATAGTCAATACCATTCCCTTGAAATGTTTACATTATTTTTATTATTAGCCATTAAATTACACTAAATATCCAATTTTTTTATGATTTATTTTTTTTTATCAAATTTTATATCATTTCTACAAAATGTGTTTTTTATTGAATGAAATTTGTTTATTTTCAAAAATATTAATAAATACAGATTCATTACATGATAAGGATATCTTGAAAGGAACCTTGTTTATGAAATAAATTGAATATTAAATTTATGAGGTGTTTTTTTTCATTTATAAGCTTAGTGGGGCCTAGTTATAGTTATCCCCTCGATACATTAGTAGTCTCCTGGGACTAATTATTTGGATATCATTATTTCTGTCATTTTTTAATAGCAATTTTTAAATTGTCATTATAAGGACCCAGCCTTAAACCTTACTTAATCTTGAGTTATTACATGATTACACATTGAGGATCTTTTCGGGTTTAGAGTTTTAGAGAATTAGATCATAAAACTTGCATTACATTCCACATATAAACAAAGTGGTTACATAAAGATAGTATTCTTCATTCCCATCAATGGAAACACATTTAAAATAAAACATGGATTATTTCTTGACACATCCTTGACTCTATCATCTTATCATGTACCTTTCCCTTGACCTATGAAAAACATTTCAAAAACATGGGATGAGCATAAAAACTCAGTATGGGTTATAAAAAAACATGGAAAGGAGACATGAGTTCATATATACATAAGAATGAAATCATACTTTACCCATAAAACATAGGCACTTTAACATACCTCATAAAATCATGAATAAATCATAGAAATCATAAGACATAAAGATAACTTGAGGCATTCATAACATTCTTACGTAGGGAGTAACCCTCTTGGTTACGTTTGGAATACCCATCACAGTATGTTCCCTAAAATCTCTTCGGAGAAACCTTAACATTTTACTCATTCGCGTTACCCAATGCATTGGAGAGCTATAACGGGCTCACCCGCCCTTAGTCTATCACAGAACCACCCGTCTTCATAATAATGCCCAAGAACCTTAACATAATCGTACCACATAAAACATGCATAAAGGAAACATAAAATTTCCACCTTTCAATCACAAGATATCAATACAACACATTGATATAAAAATATTATGAAAACCATTTTCAATACCAAAATAAGATAAAAGTAAAACATGGCATTTATTTTTCATTTAAAAAGAAAGTATGGCTTGTAGAGGAAGCCGAAACTCAAATAATGGTCACGACGGCGGAGAAGTCGTTGTCGCTGCATACGTACGCCAAAAACATTCCCTTTTGTTGTTTAGTAAACGCTTCATATAAAAAAGATTCCTTTTGAATAAACATAAAATTCAAAGAGGTTTATACACCGTATAAAAGAAAGTTGTGTATAAAATAAAATATTCCTCAACGAAAGGAGATTGAGACGAAGTCCCATACCTCGTATCTGACTTGACCCAACCGTTCTTTAATCTCCTGAATAATAAACTTGACTTAATCTCTACTTGCTTATGAACCTTTTTAAAGTTCATTATTCCTTTTATACCATGTTATGAACATCATGTAATCATTTAAGTTAATAGTTTTCATTTTGTCGGTATTTGGTTCTTAAGTCAAAAATAGACTTCTTACACTTACATGTTGTTAATTTGGTCAAAGGTTCATTATATCCAGAATGGTATTCATGATGTGGATATCATATATGTCATATATATCCAGTACATACTTGCATTTATAATATTACATAATCATTTAGAGGTAAGAAATGAAATGCACCGTTCATGGAGACGGTTAGCCGTACGTACGCATGAACGCTACTTTCATTTCTATTTCATATTTTCTGGAATAGAATCATAATGATATAAAGGTATATTATAATTCCAGTATAATATCATATATAATATCATTAATTTAATCCTTTATATGTCCCATATATGGTATTTAACGAATCAAATCACTTTGAGGGGGCGGTAGTCCGCACTTCCTAAAATGAAGATATCGTGTTTACCCATAATGGAAACCATAAAGGTATGCCCAAAATGAAAAAAACAGAAGCTTAAGGAAAACATAAACATATTATATATCATATATAAAAATAGTGACATCATAATGGCCACCTTTTAAGGTGTTAAATGAGTGTTGAACAATCATCGTTTCGGGAGGCAGAATTTCGCCATCCACGGAAACCGTATGTTCTTTAACCATTTTATGTAGTTGTGTGAGAGTGTAGCTCAAATAAATCTTATAACAACATCCTAGTATATTTAAGATACTGTTTTTGTTACAAAAGAGGTAAATAAAAAGAGATTAGGGGGTTGTAGAAGCAAAATAAAACAAATGAACATGAGAGAATGAATTACCTTTAAAAGTGTAACTCCTTTTGATTTGAGCCTAAAGGCATCCTTTGAAAGGATTCTGCCCAAAGGGAATCCTCTAGGATGAGTAGAGGGATGTGGAGAGAGTTAATGGTCAGGGGTTGGCCGAGCCAAAGGCTTGAGGAGTGTGTGAAATGAGGTAGAGGTGGGGGCCTTTTATAAGAGGAGAGGAGGGGTACTTTTGGAAAGTAAAGAAATATCACTTAATTTGAAAATGTGTTTCGGTTTTAAAAGGTCCCACATTGATATAATTCGTGGATAAGGTGAAAAGGGTTCGAAATCCACTCATCCAATTGGTTTTGGACATGTGTAGTTCATAGATTTTACATTATCTTTCTATTTTATTTAAATCGTCAAATAATGATGTCATCGCTGCATCATTATTATGTCATAAATAATTAACTTTATTTAATGTCTAAAAATTATAAAAAAAATACTATGATATAGTAAATCTTTTTATCTTTCCAATGACTATTTATAATCAAAATTTGGACTTGTATAACCCCACTTAAAAATTGTTTTTGTAAAACATATTATGTTTGTGTCATATTCACTTTAACATTAAATAAAAAGTAATTTATGTCATTTCCCAACAAAAGTGGATCCATGGGGTCCCCAAGTTGACCCATGGATTGTCTTGGTCGGACATGACACAACCAATAACAGTAGGACATGTTTCTAGGTCATTTCATATTATTAAAGCATTATTTATACCTTAAACTACACTAATTACCACTAATCGCGATTAAAACTTAATAAGTTACTATTCACCAAAAAATTATTTTAATCTCATTGAACCACATTTTACTTCTTAATGACAAACATGTATGTCGGATTTTCAAAATTCAATACACATTAGTGGTAAACTTTCATTTTACTGGAAAATCAGTTTTCTTGATTACCACTTAGTGGTTTCACTATTAATCAAAAATTGAAGTTTTTCAGAAAATTACCAAAAATTCACCCTAAGCTATATTTGATATTCCGAATTCAAAAATGAAGTCTATTTTACAAAATTCAAATCATATAAGTCACATTAATTAATTTAATAATTAATTCCCGCTGCCAGAGCAAATAGCGTGTTTTTACAAAACAATAAGTATCAAAAGATTGACACTAGTTTAAGTCCAATTTCAAAGTGAAATTGATTCCAATGACGACCATTGGATTAAATGGTAAAAATATATTCATATTACACATTAAGACCAATTCAAAAGATAATCTAATCATATAAATAAATTAGATTAAAAATCAGTTTTGATGTAAAATGCAGTATTTTTCACTATTCATTAAAAAAAATGAACATTGTCAGAAAAATACCAAAAAATCACAGAAGGTAAATTTTGATGTCCCAATCATAAAGAATAAGTTTATTTTGACAAACATAGTTTATAAAATTGTAAAAAGATATATTTAAAAAGGGTCTTTCATCATAAGGCAGTAAAATAATCTTTTAAAAATATTAGTGTATTCCATGCTTAAGATTGGATTTATTTTCATTTTAAACCTCTAAAACACTATCTTAATCATTAATAGACATAGATAAAAATATCCATTATTCAATACTTACTTGGGATGTTACATCCTTCCCCCCTTTAGAGAATTGCATCCCCGCAATTTATTTACTTATCGAATAAATGGGGGTACTTATCCCTCATTGCATTTTCAGATTCCCATGTTGCCTCTTCAATCATGTGGTTTTTCCATTAAACCTTTACCTGGTGAATCACTTTATTCCGTAACACTTGCTCCCTGTGGTCAAGAATCTGTACCGGTTGTTCCTCATAAGATAGGTTCTCTTCCTGCTGAACTACCTCTGGGCTCAAAACATGAGATGGATCTGGAATATACTTTCTCAACATCGAAACGTGAAAAACATTGTGTACCTGAGATAAACTCGGAGGTAAAGCCACTCGGTATACAATTGATCCAACTCTCTCCAGAATTTCATATTGTCCAAAAAACCTTGGACTGAACTTTCCTTTCATACCAAATCTCATCACACTTTTCCAAGGATAAACCTTCAGAAAAACATGATCACCTACCTCGAAAGATAGATCCTTCCTCCGGTTATCCGCATATCTCTTATGCCTGCTCTGAGCTGTTCTCATGTGTTTCTAAATCAGCTGAACTTTTTCTGCCAACTCTTCTACCAATTCTCATCCCATCAACTTCCATTCACCCACTTCATCCCAGAAAGCTGGAGTTCGACACCGTTTCCCATATAATGCCTGAAATGGTGCCATCTGTATACTGGAATGAAAACTGTTATTATATGAAAATTCAATCAATGAAAGATGTTGGTCCCAACTTCACTAATAATCCATAGAACAAGATCGTAGCATATCCTCCAATGTCTGAATTGTTCGTTCTGACTGCCCATCTGATTGACGATGAAAAGCTGTACTAAAATTTAATTCAGTACCCAACGACTTCTGAAGGCCTTTCCAAAAGTTATAAGTAAACCTGGGATCACGATCCGATAAAATGGAGAGGGGAACTCCATGTAACCTGACTATCTCTTTAAGATATAAACGGGAAAGTTGATCAATAGAGAAAGTATCTCGTATAGAAAGGAAATGAGCAGATTTGGTCAAGCGATCAATAATAACCCAGATTGCATTATTACCTCGAGATGTCCTCGGTAATCCCACAACAAAGTCCATGGATATGTTTTCCCATTTCCACTCTGGCACTGGTAAAGGCTGAAGCATCCCTTTCAGTAACTGCCGCTCTGATTTAACCTGTTGACATGTCAAACACTTCACAGTAAAATCAGCAATATCTCTTTTCATTTCATCCCACCAGTAATACTCCCGCAGATCTCTGTACATCTTAGTACTTCTAGGATGAACTGAAAACGGAGAACTATGAGCCTCACATAACAACTCATTCTTAAACTGTGAATCACAAGGCACACAAAACCTCTTCACAAACCTCAAAACACAAACACAAACTTATCCAAGAACTCATGGAAAATTTTATTCATAAGTTCCATGAATACAGCATGTGCATTGGTTAACCCAAAAGGAATAACTACAAATTCATAATGGCTATATCTAGTACGGAACATAGTCTTCGGAACATCTGCTTCTTTTACTTTCAACTAATGGTACCCCAACCTCAAGTCAATCATCAAAAAATACTGAGCTCCCTGGAGCTGATACCACTTCATTCGATGGCCCAACATCTGCTGATGTTGTTGCAAAGGATTTCGCCACCCCTTTCTGCTTGTAGTCTGGCTGCATTCCCCAAGTTGAGTTCTTTGTTGGACACTCGTTTGCATAATGACCCATTTCATTACACTTAAAACATCTTACCGTTGGCTTTTCATTTCCTGCTTGATCATCTTCCTTACAGTTACGAGCAATATGACCAGACTTACCACACCGAAAGCACTTACCAGACTTGGATAAACATTCTCCAGGATGCATTTTACCACACTTCTCACAGGATGGATATTTGGTTTTCTTACCTCCTTGCTTCTTTGATGAATTCTTCCCCTTTGCCTGCCAACTAGACCTCTTATTCTGTTATTTGTCATAGAACACCTGATCATCGGAAAACTCCATTACCACCTTCTCCGCACATCGAACAAGTTTTTCATAACTTTTGAACTCACGAGAAGCTAAAGCCCTTCGATACTTTGGCTTTAACCCTAAGTAAAAACGGTTTATTTTACTATCAAGATCTCGTATGAAGTTTGGAGCATACCTTGCCAATCGAGTGAACATTTCTTCATAAGAAGCCACTGAATCATCCTCCTGCCTCAATTCTAGGAACTGTTTTTCCATCCTAAGATGAACCACCTTAGGAAAATATTTCTCAAGAAACATACCTTTGAATTCGTCCCAGTGAAGATCCTCAATCTCATCACTATCCCTTATATTTTTCACCATCGACCACCACTGATCAGCTTCACCTTCAAAACGGTAAACAGAAATACTAACCTATTGATGTTCTGAACACCCCATGACATCAAAAATCTTCTCCACTGATTTAATCCACCCTTCAGCTTGCACAGGGTCAGATGATCCTCTGAATGATGGGGGATGTTGCCTCATGAAATGTTCCACCACTGACATGTTCCTCTGCGGTTGATCTGGCTGATCTCGTGCATGGATACCACCACCATTTATAGCCTGAGTCAACTGTGCCATCACTGCAAAAAACTGTTCAGTTCCAATTCCTACCATCTCAGGTTACTGGTTTGGAAGGTTATCTTTTTCTTGACGTCGTCCCAACATAGCTGCTTTGTTTCCTCTGCAGAAAACCATTCTGAACACAGAAATATCTTAGGCGAAGCAACATGGTAATCCTTAAATTCTATATCATTTCAATCATATTATAATTTAACACATTTCTAACTCCTAAAGTTGTCTAAACCGTCCTCTGATACCAACTATAAGGCCCCAGCCTTAAACCTTACTTAATCTTGAGTTATTACAAGATTACACATTGAGGATCTTTTCGGGTTTAGAGTTTTAGAGAATTAGATCATAAAACTTGCATTACATTCCACATATAAACAATGTGGTTACATAAAGATAGTATTCTTCATTCCCATCAATGGAAACACATTTAAAATAAAACATGGATTATTTCTTGACACATCCTTTACTCTATCATCTTATCATGTACCTTTTCCTTGACCTGTGAAAAACATTTCAAAAACATGGGATGAGCATAAAAACTTAGTATGGGTTATAAAAAAACATGGAAAGGAAACATGAGTTCATATATACATAAGAATGAAATCATACTTTACCCATAAAACATAGGCACTTTAACATACCTCATAAAATCATGAATAAATCATAGAAATCATAAGACATAAAGGTAACTTGAGGCATTCATAACATTCTTACGTAGGGAGTAACCCTCTTGGTTACGTTTGGAATACCCATCATAGTATATTCCCTAAAATCTCTTCGGAGAAACCTTAACGTTTCACTCCTTCGCGTTACCCAATGCATTGGAGAGCTATAACGGGCTCACCCACCCTTAGTCTATCACGGAACCACTCGTCTTCATAATAATGCCAAAGAACCTCAACATAATCGTATCACATAAAACATGCATAAAGGAAACATAAAATTTCCACCTTTCAATCACAAGATATCAATACAACACATTGATATAAAAATATTATGATAACCATTTTCAATACCAAAATAAGAGAAAAGTAAAACATGGCATTTATTTTTCATTTAAAAAGAAGGTATGGCTTGTAGAGGAAGCCGAAACTCAAATAACGGTCACGACGGCGGAGAAGTCGTTGTCGCCGCATACGTACGACAAAAACTTTCCCTTTTGTCGTTTAGTAAACGCTTCATATAAAAATGATTCCTTTTGAATAAATGTAAAAGTCAAAGAGGTTTATACACCGTATAAAAGAAAATTGTGTATAAAATAAAATATGCCTCAACGAAAGGAGATTGAGACGAAGTCCCATACCTCGTATCCGACTTGACCCGACCGTTCTTTAATCTCCTGAATAATAAACTTGAGTTAATCTCTACTTGCTTATGAACCTTTATCAAGTTCATTATTCCTTTTATACCATGTTATGAACATCATGTAATCATTTAAGTTAATAGTGTTCATTTTGTCGGTATTTGGTTCTTAAGTCAAAAATAGACTTCTTACACTTACATGTTGTTAATTTGGTCAAAGGTTCATTATATCCAGAATGGTATTCATGATGTGGATATCATATATGTCATATATATCCAGTACATACCAGCATTTATAATATTACATAATCATTTAGAGGTAAGAAATGAAATGCACCGTTCATGGAGACGGTAAGCCGTACGTACGCATGAAGGCTACTTTCATTTCTATTTCATATTTTCTGGAATGGAATCATAATTATATAAAGGTATATTATAATTCTAGTATAATATAATATATAATATCATTAATTTTATCCTTTACATGTCCCACATATGGTATTTAACGAATCAAATCACTTGGAGGGGGCGGTAGTCCGCACTTCCTAAAATGAAGATATCGTGTTAACCCATAATGGAACCATAAAGGTATGCCCAAAATGAAAAAACCAGAAGCTTAAGGAAAAAATAAAAATATTATTTATCATATATAAAAATAGTGACATCATAATGGCCACCTTTGAAGGTGTTAAATGAGTGTTGAACAATCATCGTTTCGGGAGGCAGAATTTCGCCATCCACGGAAACCGTATGTTATTTAACCATTTGATGTAGTTGTGTGAGAGTGTAGCTCAAATAAATCTTATAACAACATCCTAGTATATTGAAGATACTGGTGTTGTTACAAAAGAAGTAAATAAAAAGAGTTTAGGGGGTTGGAGAAGCAAAATAAAACAAATGAACTTGAGAGAATGAATTACCTTTAAAAGTGTAACTCCTTTTGATTTGAGCCTAAAGGCTTCCTTTGAAAGGATTCTGCCCAAAGGGAATCCTCTAGGATTAGGAGAGGGATGTGGAGAGAGTACATGGTCATGGGTTGGCCGAGCCAAAGGCTTGAGGAGTGTGTGAAATGAGGTAGAGGTGGGGGCCTTTTATAAGAGGAGAGGAGGGGTACTTTTGGAAAGTAAAGAAATATCACTTAATTTGAAAATGTGTTTCGGTTTTAAAAGGTCCCACATTGATAGAATTCGTGGATAAGGTGATAAGGGTTCGAAATCCACTCATCCAATTGGTTTCGGACATGTGTAGTTCATAGATTTTACATTATCTTTCTATTTTATTTAAATCATCAAATAATGATGTCATCGCTGCATCATTATTATGTCATAAATAATTAAATTTATTTAATGTCTAAAAATTATACAAAAATACTATGATATAGGAAATCTTTTTATCTTTCCAATTATTATTTATAATCAAAATTTGGACTTGTATAACCCCACTTAAAAATTGTTTTTGTAAAACATATTATGTTTGTGTCATATTCACTTTAACATTAAATAAAAAGTAATTTATGTCATTTCCCAAAAAAAGTGGATCCATGGGGTCCCCAAGTTGACCCATGGCTTGTCGTGGTAACCCATGACACAACCAATAAGGGTAGGACATGTGTCTATGTCATTTCATATTATTAAAGCATTATTTATACCTTAAACTACACTAATTACCACTAATCGCGATTAAAACTTAATAAGTTACTATTCACCAAAAAATTATTTTAATCTCATTGAACCACATTTTACTTCTTAATTACAACCATGTATGTCGGATTTTCAAAATTCAATACACATTAGTGGTAAACTATCATTTAACTGAAAAATCAGTTTTCTTGATTACCACTTAGTGGTTTCACTATTCATCAAAAATTGAAGTTATTCAGAAAATTACCAAAAATTCACCCTAAGCTATATTTGATATTCCAAATTCAAAAATGAAGTCTATTTTACAAAATTCAAATCATATATGTCACATTAATTAATTTAATAATTAATTCCCGCTGCCAGAGCAAATAGCGTGTTTTTACAAAACAATAAGTATCAAAAGATTGACACTAGTTTAAGTCCAATTTCAAAGTGAAATTGATTCCAATGACGACCATTGGATTAAATGGTAAAAATATATTCATATTACACATTAAGACCAATTCAAAAGATAATCTAATCATATAAATAAATTAGATTAAAAAGCAGTTTTGATGTAAAATGCAGTATTTTTCACTATTCATTAAAAAATGAACATTGTCAGAAAAATACCAAAAATTCACACAAGGTAAATTTTGATGTCCCAATCATAAAGAATAAGTTTATTTTGACAAACATAGTTTATAAAATTGTCAAAAGATATATTTAAAAAGGGTCTTTCATCATAAGGCAGTAAAATAATCTTTTAAAAATATTAGTGTATTCCATGCTTAAGATTGGATTTATTTTCATTTTAAGCCTCTAAAACACTATCTTAATCATTAATAGACATAGATACAAATTTCCATTATTCATTACTTACTTGGGATGTTACAGTCATATGAAATGTTTTGATTTTAATGATATCATATAACTAAGAAACATGGCATATAAAAAGTATTAAATACCATTATTCATTATTCAGTTATTCATATATGTGATATTTTCACAATGAACACAAACCTGGATACATTTCATTATCTACTTAATGGTTATATGGAATTTTTTCTCAGTTATTTACCATTCCATATTTATTATAACATATCCAATTATGATAGTCATATAAATGATTAAATGGTATGGAATTTTTAGAAATTTCACATTACATATTTATTAATATATATATTTTTTATTCTCAATTTTATTTCATATTTATATTCACTTATTTCACATTTTATTGATTGTATGGAATGTTTTTTAGTTATTACCCTTCCATATTGATTAATAATATTGATTCATGAATTATTTCAACGTACATATTCTTTAAAATGTGTTTTATCAAAATGTTATTTTGGATCAATTTTATCTAGGATTCCATGAGATTTACTTTGACTGATATGTAAGGAAATTAAGATGTAATTAATTTATTCTTGAAAAATAATTCTATTCTAATTATTGTACATAAATGTAATTTAATACACAATTATGTATCTATATTACTCGTAATACTAAAATTATTGATCATTCGGTATTTGATTCATAGTATTGAATTCTAATTTAATGATGTACAACACCCCCTTCATGTTATGGGGTTTACAGTTAGTATAGTTGTAATCAGAGGATGTTTAGTAGTAACTATTGGACATAGATTTATGAAAACATTGATTAGGGAACATCAATATCTGATAAAATTTGAAGAGATGTAATAAACCATATTTTTGTATGAGGTAAAAATCATTTTTATTATTTTTAAATTCTTATATATGGCCTAATATAAATTTTATTTGTGGTTATATAGGTATTAGTGTAGTTTAGGGATGGTTTAGATTATGAAAAAAAGATATTAGGCCGAAAAATTCATGCCGCACGATTAGTATAAACTGTAATGGGAAGGTCATATGGTGTAATAAAATATTCGAGGAATATGCATAGAGAAGGAGGACACTATGCGGTTAGGCCCAACAATGAAATTTGGGATGCAAGGCCAAGAATGCATGTCTAAAATATTGACAATGTGTTCGTTAATAGTTTCTTCATTGTTATTAAAATTGTGTGAGGTAACCTTGTGGGAACCCTTCCCCTACAGCTAACTTTGCACAGTTGGTGCATGGTTTGTCAAATCAGGCACTCTAACCATGTGACCCTTTTTTTGGTCAATTTAATAATTTTAATTCTAATTAAATAATTTTTTAAACTATAATACATCATATCTTAAAGGGATATAATCTCAGCCATTTTGAAGATATCAATAGTGATTATTCTTGTATTTTAACTAAATCCCCCATCAGATATCAAATTCAAGTGTGAAATATCTCGTTCGATCCCCATAGGTGATTACTCAATTCCTTTTTAGAAAATTTTCATTTTTCCTCCTATCAACAAATCTATTTATGTGAAATATTATTTTACATAATTTCTTGTTTGTTTTTGTTTCTTAATTGATCCCCCAAACTACGTAAAAAAAATAATTTTTACAGGTTCATAAATCTACTTCCGAGCTAAGATAGGTGTTCTATTTATTTATCATGAGTTTTAGTGTTTTATTATGTTATAATCCATTTTGTTTCCCACTATCATTTCATGTGCAGCCCTAAAATTGAACTAGTACATTTATTTATATTTAATATGACTTGTTATTGATTCCCTTTACTTCCTTTGAGAAGTGTTTGTGGTTGTTTCCCACCCATGGACAACAATGGGATGTTCCCTTTACAATTTTACAATGTTAAACACCAATGGGGTTTGTTATTGTGTTTTTCTAGTAAGAGGAAGACAATATATTAATGAAATGGACCAAAGGTATTATTATTATTTTTAATCCCTCCCATCACTTGTGATTTATTATAAAATAGTTATATTGAACATGAATGACAAAAAATCGTTATTTGGGAAATGTTGAGATGACTGTTTTAACTCTTGTGATATGTTTAAATGTGATAAATGCATAATGAGTGTGTATATTTACTGGTTTCCTTTGAATTTGATTTGGGTTATATGAATGGGTATTCCCATGATATGAAACTAAATGTAAATGGTTATATGAGTTTGTAGAATCATATTGAATGAATGACACAGTTGTATGAAATGAGAAATTATTATTTAGATGACTTGGATGTTACTCCACATTTATTTATGTGTTAATGTACACATTGGAATGGGTATGAACCTTAGGTTTTTATTCTGTTCGTTGCCTTCGGCCTTGCTAACTGTTGGTTATAGATTTATTAGAACCGTGTAGTTTATGTTCGGTTTGACATGCTCTTAGGATTCCAACAAATTCCTATCCGAGATTCCCGTATGATGTTCATGGGACTCGATGAGGATACCATTGTAATATACACCTTATATTTTATACTTTATGTTCAAAAACATTTATAATACAACATATCCATGAGAAATATATTATCCTTTGTTCAACTACTCGGACATGGACGTTTTGACACAAAGGTTAAATAGAATGGCCTTGGTTGACACGAGATGTATGTATGTATGACAAGGAAATGATGGGAAATTTTGTTTTTTTATAGATTCCTATTTTGGAGAATTAAACTTGTTCTACAGGTATCCTTGAGAGGATAATTTGTTATCATATGCTTGTAGTATATTACATGTCATGGGAATTTTTACATTCATTTACATTTTATATTGTTACCTAAATAATGTTGACTTTTTATATTGTACATATAGAAATTGTTTGGATTATTGCGTGGTTACCTAAATGGATTGTATCTGACACCCTATTCGATCTATTGTTTGGTACATGAGTAGGCTTTATGGATACATATATAGATAGGTAATGTTCCCACATTTATGGGGATGAATTTTTACCATGTTTAAGATAAGAGGGAGCATGGAACTGGGATGAGGCTCGTGATTCTATTCGGGGATTGATGTTTTTTTTCCATATTTGGATATATGTATTTTATTGTACTTCTATGGACCAATTTTTGGTTAGTTTCATAGACACATAACATGTATCATCATTTCCTCTATGGATTGAAGGCCTTTATTTTGAATTTATTTTTGATTATCCCCTTTTTAAGGGTGGAAAGGGAAAACTTACATTACAATGTTTGTAGGCTTCATGAAATAAAGGACCTAAAGTCCCTAATGTAATACATCCCAAACGTTTACTACATGAAACTTCCCCTCCAGAGAATCTATATGGTGATTAGCTCTCCACCGTTGCATGGGTTTTTAGCTAGTTTTACTGTGTAAGGATGTATAGTCCCTATACCGATGGAAAATTCCATGCCCTCTCATTCTTCAAAATATGAGAGGTATACACTCATCAATGTGCCTTTCTCACAATACTGAATTATAGAATTTTCCTTATTGAATTGTTTTAGTATTCATCTATACATCAGGTGGCATGAATGCATTATGGTGTCCTGAAGGCCTCATAGTGGCCCAAAATTCTTACTGACCTATAGTCATAGGCGGCCAAATAGCCTTAAAGAATCTAATACCAAACTGGTGGCCCAAGGTGAATTGATCCAACTACTATAGTACCAAACAATTCCTTGTACAGTATCCCCAACAATAAATATAGGACCCCACTTATGGTCAACTGCCTCTAGAATTTCGGTAGATGCACTTGAGGCCAAGTGAACTACCTATCACAGGGAACCTTTTAGTAAAGTCCTGGTTCAAGAAATTACAAATAGGTATAAAAAATTCTTTTCTGGAATTATTTAATGTTTGGAGAAAATTGAAAGTGAAAAGGAAGGTATTATAACTTGGTAATTAGCAATGATTGAGCGTAACTAAATCGCATATAGTAAAAATCAAAACTACTATAAAAATAACTAATAGCCACAGACCTATAAAAGTATTTATAGAGGTATATGGATATAGTTTAATTTACAGTGACAAATTAACTTTTTATCATAGTAGTAGGGTTTAATTAATTTTTTTCCCTTAATGATCATGATACACATAGATTTCTCTCACGATAATCATGATACCCTTCGTCCACAATGGCCATCGTGATCTTTCCTCTCCCAGATGCTCATCCTCCAATAGTTACCCCCACAATAGTACCCCTCGATTCCTCCAAACATGGAAACCCCACCGTGAGATGTTATGTCCAACCCTCCTCCCTCGACGCTGCCACCGAACGTGGGACACCTAACCTCCCCCTAGAGACAATACTCTTAGGTGGCCACCCAACATCCTTCTCTAGTGTGACTACCACGTGGACACCCCCTTACGGTGATCATCCTCCATCATGTGTGATTACATTATATTCATTCATTATATTTCAAATTATAACTCTGATTGATTGAATATATCCATATTTTTTACCCAGTTTGATGAATTAATGTGTGGATATCCTCCTAAGTGTTGAAATAATAATTGGTGGAATTTTTCGTTTTGGGGATTCAGTTATACCTATGAAATTTCTAGTGATATAATATTCAATTATTAGAATATTTGTTGAGGATTTATCAATAAATGTTATTATATATTTTTTCATATAAATCCTTAAAGTTTAGAATGTAACAGCTTAGGTGGAATTCCCAATTGACATTTAGAAATTTTTTGGCTGTTTAAAATGTTTATATTTATATTATGTTTTCCTTTTATATTATATTTTTTGTTAGTTTGGTCCATTAAATATATTGATTTAGTATCTTTAATCATTTCATGCTTAATTAACAATAACATATAATTTTCCAGATTTTGAGTGCAACTATTAATAATTGATGATAGATGATCTATATCTATTTCAATATTTAACAAAAATGTCATTCAATTCAGATCAAAAATATAATTATGGTAAATTATATATTAATATTAGTAGTTCAATAAGTTTCCTCTAATATATTAACAAAATAAAAATGTATATAAAAAGTATATCTCTACAAAATAGAAATATAAGATTTTTTGTTCGAAATTGAGTTGAATTTATTCACATATATAACAATACTTATAATTGTTGAAATTACTAAATTCAAAATTCAAAATATACACTATACCTGTGAACAAAATACTTTTAACATTCACGTTATTGTGAAAAATATGAATGAAAACAGAGATTTAAACAATTACTTAAACAAAGTGAATGTACTATATCCATAAAAATTTACATTATTACCTTATATAAATTATAAATTTCATATTATTCTCATTTATACAATGACAACATAAATATATGATGCATTTTTACCAATAAATTTTTTACTTTATTTCCTTTCATGATGTTTCATCTAATATAAGTTCACAAACAACTGTCATTCAAAAAATATCATAAGTTTTTTTGAGCAAAACAATAAATAGTTGTCACTCAAATATAATTGAAATTATAATATTATATAAATTTTTAATTAATTTTATTTCTTTATTCATTTGAATTTTTAATTCATTCAAATAAAGTATACATGTTAATCAATCCCAATTAATAAACAACTAAGTCGACCTATGTTATACATCACAAATGAAATCCATATCATTATGTTTTTCTAGTTTTCTTTTTTATATATCCATAAAACTTTTGCACTATATTTTCCATCATTTTGTATTTCATTTATAGCTTTCAAATATTTTAAATGCAATTTTATAGTGTAATTTTTATAATGACATTAATTATAAACTAATAACATATCAATTAATATTCCCATAGCATTATTGTAATTTCAATTACAATTGATATAAAGTATTTATTAACATTTTATATTTAAAAAAGGATCAATATCATTGTTTCTCAATTGTAAATGTCATGTAGAGGTTAAGGTAATCCAAAAATATAGGTAAAAACATATTTAAGTATTTTTTTCTTTGTGGGTTTGAGAACTATTTCTGATATTTTATATTTTAATATTATTTTCTATTTAAGTGCATTTAAACACACTAAAAACTCAATGTTTCTATATTTGAATGATCTCTAGTGAAATATATCTAAATCAATGTTTTCTTATAAAACATTCTAAAAATAAATAATTATATTGCACTTACATTGAACCTAGTGAAAGAAGGACATGAATTTGAACACATTTAGAATTTTTATAGTTTGAATAGTATAAACAATGTTATTTCACATAAAAATGAAGTTCAATTAATCTATTCTCATGTAATAATATTTCAATTTTTCTTCAATTGAAGTTTAAAAAATTCAGTAATGGAGTGGGTTCTTTTCTAAATATGTTTTTGGTTTTACAAAAAAAATAGTGATATTATATACATTCTATTGAAACACACTTCCTCTTTTAAAGCATTTTAAAACTGATAAAAAAAATATTAATATTTTTTATTCTTTAATATTATATAAAACAGAAATAATTAACTATAACGTGTCTTTAAAATTAATATGAATATATATATTTTGAAAATTAATCCATAGTTTTGTAGAATCATACAAACTATAACCAACAACGTGTGTTCTACATTTTATGCCCTTATATATCCAAGGAACATTAAATACTCATCCTCATATCATAATTCCACCATTATATAATTAAACTATCTAAAATACACATCTTAGGATGCCAGCAACATCATAAGGCACCAATTTAAAGAATAAATAAATTAGAAAATTGAAGAACATAACATAAATCTCCATATAAATGTATAATGATTTAACTACACTTGGGGTTATTAAATAGGGATGTATATGGAATGATGGATGACCAAATATCCCTATCTCCATTACCCTCTCATACTAAAATACAATTTGGATTAACCATGTAATGGTTAGTTTTTACCACAAAAACAAAAACAATAGGACAACATGTAGCCTGACCATAGGGAACATGTTGTAAGTTTTCATAATAGTATTAGGCTATAAATTTGAGTAAGGATCCATTATACAATCATCAATGTGAGAAAACGAAAATTTCATACCTCTCTAGGCCCTCTACCATGTATCCCATACCCTAGAGAGATGTGATTATTAATTCAATCACCGCCATACTGTAGAACAAAGCCACATGACACATCACCCATCCAAGGGGAACCTTATTATGTAGCCTCCAAGGAGACATCCATTGTACCAAACCTATACTAGATATTGTTTCCTTCTAGTTATAATACCATATGTTAATCTTACTAGAATATTTCATATCATACCTACATAAAAATTAATAATGAAAGGACATGATATACTAAAACATAATGACTAAGTAAATGATTTGGAATTAACCTAAAAAACATATATGGGTCCCCTAAAACCTTATCCTATGTTTGAACAATCATTGAAAAGAGTAATCTAGCCTCAATCCACCTTATAATCTATCTAAATGTTATGTGAAAATGCTCAAAATCAGGATCTTAATTCCTATTCATGATGTATTCCCAACATAGTGATGAAAATTATATTTGGATATCTTTTTGGGAATCATTTTCCATATATTTGTAATGATACTATTAATGGACATTGTACTAGTTGGTTCTGATATTAGACATAATTTTGATTTTATTTCCATGTGATATGTTTTGACACGTCACAAAAAATTCTAAAGTAGGTATAGTCAGAGTCGGGTGTTTGTGTAGTAATCATGGTTCTGAAAAAATTATTATTATTATTTTCATTCCCTGTTATGTTACATAATCTCATATAATATTATACATGAACCAAGTTATATTTCTATTTTTAGGGACATAATAATGACCACATGTTTTATAAACCAAATTCCCATTAAAAATGAATAAATTCCTAGGTATGTAATGATATTATAAAAATACATTAAATTATATTTTAATATTGTATTTTTATATGTAATATTTAATTAGATTAAATGGTATAATAAAAATTCATTCACCTTGATAATTTATCCATTATACAGTGACCACCATGATGTTTATATATTAATGTTTATGATAGATTCCAATTGACACAAAAAGAAGTTGAAATGTCCTTGAATAGTGGGATATTATGTCAGAAGGACCATTAATATGAGATTATAATTGATATTTACTCATATGGATTTTCCATTGACCCATAAAAATACACGATTCTATAACTAAATCATGTAAAAATACTTTTTATGGAAGATATCATTGATTATTGAGATCATGGACCAAACCATTTATATAATTCATACATTAAATTCATATATTGGATCACATTTCATTGATTAAACAAAACTCCAAGACTTTTTTAGATTTTGATTTTATTTACACATTGCAAATTTATGTGTTAAAAATTGAAGAATATAAGATAATCATATTAGAAAAATTTGATCAAATGGTATCCAATATCATTCCCCTTTTCACCATGAAGATATGTTATTCTCCATGATTAAAAATAAAAAATGTAATGGAATACTTTAACACAAAATGGTAAATTGGCGTTGATCTACATTCTATGAAATATTATATGGTTTATATTTTCAAATTGACTCTAAATTTAAATTAATATTTGTTGAAATTATAGAAAAGATAAAAAATAATTATGAATCCATCCAATGACATTTGGGAATTGATTATTCTTATCTCTTAGATTTAATATAATCTTTATTTGATATAATTAATCTTTATTGTTGGAACTTATGTGTGACTATTCAATATTATTTATAATTTAATTCATTTATGAATAGACGAAACCATAATATAGGTTATGATTTTTTTATTAACATGTTATTCATAGTGACAAATTAATATATAAAAGAATACATATTATTTTAATTAATTTTATATATTATTTATTTAATGTATGTTTATATGCCTCAGAATGGATTGATTCTGGATGTACAACATTGATCAGATCTCTTTTGAATTTTAGAAGTGGTTACAATATTTTTTGGACTTTTTATTCACTAAGGATTTAGATGGAGGATTGATTCAAATAATGTGTTTTGATTATGTTTGAATACAATCGTTAACTCCTGAGGAAGTGAGTTACTATATCCCAATATATGGTTTCCAAAAAACATTAACATGTGTGGTATCACATTGGAGAAAAATATCAAGTGGTGAATGACATCGATTCAACGGAAATGATTAGTATAAAAAATTTAATTTCTAATCAATTTTTATTTCTTTTTTATATCTATCTTCTCCTATATACTAGTGCAAGAGTAAATGAATATCTAAACATTTTTTCCATCTATTAATCAGTATTCTGATAGTGATAGTGTTATAAATTTTATGGATGATGAAAATACCAATGTGTATCATGCATGTGGAAAAATGAGAGAACATTAGTTTTTAATGAAATTATATCCTGGGAAAACAATATATGAATTTAGTAATATGGTGGTAAACTATATCTATACATTTATTAAAGATTTACTATCTTCTGATGAATTTATTCCTGAAAATGATTACATGGAATCAATGTTGGTTAAATTTTTTTTATTTTCATCTATTAATATTCATTCTTATCCAAAATATTTTTTTTTCTATTCTATAAAAAAATGAAGTATTGAGTTAGTGAAAACAGTGTGGCACATCTAGTTGGAAAACTAAGAAAGATAGAACTCAATCTCACATACAAGAAAAAGTGATGTGGAACTTCCCTTTAATTCCCTGGGTTTAAAATGTTTTTATGTTAGAACAAATGGAAAGGAAAATGAGTTATCATGAAGATGAAATAAATATAGAAAATGATGAACATGTGAATCCTGGATATGTGTCAGCTTGTAACAAATTTGACACATTACATCTTAATTTTGTAGCTAACCCACGAAATGTTAGATTATAATTATCCTATGGTGGCTTCAACTCATTTTTTCAAATGCATACTTCACATAGTACACGGTATGTTTTCATTCAAATTGATAACATTAATTTATTGATTTGTATGAAGAATCCATTTATTATACTTATTATTTTGATATCAGGACCTACTGATACTGGAAATGATATTGACATATACATTCATCCAATAATAAAAGAGTTAAAGGTGCTTTGGATTGTTTGTGTACAATTGTACGATTCATTCAGGAAGGAGTACATTATGTTTCTTGCTGCTTTATTATGGAAGATAAATGATTTACCTGCCTATGGAATGATGTATGGTTGAAGTACTAAATGGAAATTATCATACCCTATTTTTTTGAAAAAAAAACATTCCCGATGATTATAGTTTTGATGAACATTCATCTTCATAGGGCATTGATGATTTCTACAGATGGATCATACATAGTGGAAAAATAAAAGATAGTTTAAAAATTAAATAGAGATAGATGAGACACCTTAATGAATTTCAGAGAATTATATTGTTAAATAACATGATGATTTGAATTATCTTCTTTGTAAAAATCCATCAAATATCAGAAAACAAAGGCGTTTTAATTCAAATTCCAAGAGAAATTAGAGAATGAAAAGAATAGTATTTGAGTTTCTATATTAGTCATCGAATTTATTGAATCATTTTTTGGATGTAATGCATATTATGAAAAACATTTCTATGATGTTACTAACTACTATTTTAAATGGAAAAGGCAAATAAATATGATTTGCGGTCTCATCATGATTTGATGGATTGAAGTGTAATAGAAAGACTTCATCCTGGGTTAATGGTTCAAAATAGGTGGAAAGCCCATTTTTATATTTATTCAATGATAAATGTTGAGAAGAAACAATTTCTTCAGGTCTTGGATAGTTTGATCTATCTATATAGTTATTCATGTAATATTTATAAAATGGTGAATACAAAAGATGTGATACTAAAACCTCTTAATACCCATAAATACCATGTATTGTTACATGATTTGATTCCTATTTCTATTCTTCATTTTCATTCACATATAGTTATAGTTACTGGGATGAGGTTATGTGATTTTTATCAAGAACTTTACGCCAAAAAATTTAGAATATGTGTGGTCGATAAATTGCAGAGAGATGAACTGATTAATCTTTCTGACTTGGGAAAAAAATTCCCACTGTTATTTTTCGCTTGTATGTTACATATAACTGTGTATTTTCCCACAAATCTTCTTTTTGGTGATCGTGTTTTGATTATGTTGATGTATCCAATAGGAAAAATGATATTTACTTTAAAATATTATGTGAGAAATAAATATCATCTTGAATGATCTATTCTAAAATGGTTCATTGAATAGTATTATTCAACTATAGAGTGCTTGATAATTATATCAATTATGCAAACTAATTTTTTTTTTCATTGTGTGATTTTTTCATATATTATGACATTTTAAAAATAAGATATTTTCATAGAACATATATAATTTATAAAAAAGAGGCATCACTCTATATCTATTAAGAGGAATAAACCGTTTCATAATAAAGAAATTGTTGCTTGGTTATATTCAAAGGTAATAGATTTCATTTTTGTTTTATCATAACATAATAACATGTCTCTGTTTAATATTTGATGTTGTTATCTTTTAGGTTTTAACTCAACCAATTAATGATGTATCAGATGAAGTAAGAGAATTTTCCTTTGGTCCAAAGGGTGCAGTATGTGATTTTAAGGTAATGGTTGTCAATACATTTAAATTTCATTAAAATAGTTGTGCAGAGAAATGGAAACACGGAATGATGGTTTAATGATAAGTGCCATAACAAACTATTATATGAGTGCATTTGATAGACATCCTTGATCAGAAAATATATCATATTCGGTGTTATTGAAAGAATCATTTTATTAGATTATTATTCACATGGTCATGTTGCAATGATGAAATTAAATTAGTTTATTCAATGTCACGACAAGGAGTAATTATTGATAACTTTGGATTTAGAGTGATTGATAAGAACCACTAACCTCATACCGATGAACCTTAAATTCTTGCATCACAAGTTAGACAAGTGTTTCATGGAACTGACCAATTACAACAACAATTTGGTGTTACTGATGATGTCATAGCTAGACATATTTTTTATGAAGTCATGGATGATAATGATTCTTTGGATTAACCTATTGGCATATATTTGAATGTTTCATTTTATGAAATAGATGATTAAATTGTTAGAATAGGTTGTGAACCAAAAATAGTTATTGAGAACACATATCATTGACACATTTATAAGTATTTAAAATTAATTATCACAATATTGTTTGTTTTTTTAAAATTTCATACATGATTTAAAATTAACTAGTATTTTTTATTCCATTTTCAAATATAAAACTATTAATAGTTCAAAAAAATTGTTTTTAAGAACCTCTCTAGTAATTCATTATTAGTGAAATGTCTATATATTTTATCAATATAAATATCAAACAAGAAAATTAATCTCATTGTTTTATGATTAAATTTTATTATTTAAATTTTTTCATTATTTGTCTTTATTTGGGGATATAATTTCAAAATTATAGGTCAAAATATATGATTATGATGATACTAGAAGAAATATAATTATACAATGAAATGAACAATGTATGCTCCTCTCTCCAACACTGTAAGTACAATTTATGTTTTAATATTATGGTCTTTCATATTATTTATCTTTTTATCGTTCATTTTTTCTTTATAATCTATCTTATTTATCACCACATCGTGAAAGAGATAGTTGAATTATGTTCTTAAGTCAGATAGTTTGGTGGGGGAACTGATTGTAATGTTCATCCCACTATTATGATGCTTGAGTCATCAGGAAGTCATCCCCACATTATGCCACCTCCATATTATCTATACCCACCTTTTCCATATCCATTTCTTCCCGAACCCACATCAGATGGCAGTTATCATACTCATATCTTTCTTTATTTCCCATCTCCACTATCCACTGTACTGGGAATGAATCCCCCATATATCCCACCACCTATGTATATCCATATTCACCCTCATATGTATAAGTTTATCCATTAGGTTTTATCCCTACATCATTACACTTATCATCATGTACTATACAGAGTACTCATACTGTAGATATACCACCTACTACAGAGGATACTCCCCCTCTACACACATCACTTCAGGGGTCAAAATTTCCCCCATATACTAGTATGTGTTAATACATTATTGTTATTGATTAATGATAAACTAATATATATATATTTCCATTATTAATTTTTACCTTAATTAGATCCAGCCTCTACCAGATGACATGGACACAAAAATTGAGAGAGGCTAGGAATCGACACACAAAAATCTTGGATGAATACAATGAGGATAGTTCTATATTTAATAAAATGGTATAGAATGTAATAGCTTCTTAGGAACACTTCCTAGACATTGAAATATCATTAATGTTCAACTAATAATTTATAGGGATGTTTGAGAACAAATAAATGAAAAATTCATGGGAAGATATCTGGGGAAGTAATGTTAATCAACTTTTAAATATATTAATTTGTTATATTTTCTTGACAATTATTTTTTCCATTGTAGCTTCGATATAGTTTTCCAGATCAAACCAATTCCAATGCTTCAAGGTTAATGGATTTAGTTGAAATGTGGAATGTTAAAAAGTTTGACTTATATATTGGTTGGGAAAATATTGTTTGTATGGAGCTTCAAGAAGTATTGGTGACTAATGATTGCCCAATTTCACAATACAATGAGATGATTAGCTATGGTAAGAGTATAGGTTTTAATGTATTTGTTAAATATATATATATATATATATATATGTAACATCTGATACTTTTATTTTATATAAATCATCAAAGGAATCTTTTTCTACACACAACACTTTCTTGTCTTTCTTTACACGAAATCGCAACCTTTCTCGATAGCTTGCATCGTACGCAATACCGAGTTTCACTAAACAATGATATCTTAATAAAATATTATTAAAACTAGCCGTTATGAATAGTAGTAACCACTTTTTGAAATTTTATAAATTTTAATTTTCAAAATGGACTTCATTTTTTGGATTCGGAATATCGAAATTATGCTAGGGTGAAATTTTGGTATTTTTCTGAAAACTTTCAATTTTTGATGAATAGTGAAACCACTAAGTGGTAGTTAAAAAACTGAATTTTTCATAAAACATAATTTTACCACTTCTGTGAGTGGAATTTCAAAAACCCGAGAGACACGGTCGATGTCAGTAAGTAAATTGTGGTTCAATGAGATGAAAATAATTTTTGGTGAATAGTAACTTTTTACTTTTATTTACCACGGTTAAAAGTAAATAGGGTAATTAAAGGTAAAAACGATATTATTATTACCCTATCACATGTCATAATTCTATTGGACAGGTTTAATTCTACCAAAAACAACATTAGGAATAAAATACGACCATTTAGGCCCACTTGGATTAGATTAGGACATTTATTATTAATTTATTTAAAGAAGGGTTAAAATAGTTAAAATCAAAGTTTAATAAGTAAATCATTTTTAATATGGGGTTACACATTAGTTAAATTCGACTATAAATATTCATTAGAAAGATAAAAAGATTTCATACATAATGGTATTTTATTAGTAATTTTTATACATTAAATAATTTAATTTATTTATGACAAAAATATGATGCAGTAATTATATTATTAATGAAATATTGACATAATTGATGTTATAAACACCAAAATAAATGTAATCTGAGACTTTTTATGAATTCCACTAATTTTATATGTTCATATGACATGTTAATATGGATTTAATTAACATTGTTCGAACTTATCATTTTTCATGATTTTCATAAAAATCAATTACTAAATAGTGTCAAAATTGACATAAAATAGTTTTTAAAACAAATATTATATTAGTAATTGTTATTTTACTCCTTAAAATCTAAGGCTCGGAAAAATGACTTAGATAAGGTTATATATATTAATTATAAACAACTTGGGGTTCATTTGGCTTGATATATTATGTTTATTAACCTTATAGTATAAGAACACAAGAAGACACGCTAAAAGTAAAATTATTTAACTTAATGTGAAATCTAAATGATAAGGTTACAATATTAACCTAAACTTGTCTAAATTCTATTTGAAGAGAGGATTTAGACCCATACCCACCTTATCCTCTAAATAAATCAATTTGGAGCTAATTAAAACCGAACTTGACTTTATAATAAAATAATATTTTTAGTTATTCCAAAGGTGCCCCTCTCCTCCCTTATAAAAGGGCACCTCCTCCCTCTCTTCCTCACACCACATTGAGCCTTCATGCTCGGCCAACCCCTGCCAAATTCTCCTCTCCACTTCCCTAGAGACATCCTAGAGGTTTTGGGATTCTTCAAAGACCAATTTTAGTTCCCTAAAAGAAGGTCTCAAAGAAGCACTTCAAAGAAGAGATATTGTCTGTTACCGATTCTTTCATCTTTATTTCTTTTTCCACTTCTTCTTCTTTAGTTGTTTCATTATGAAGTAATAAAATCAGTATCAATAATATACTGATATGTTATTTTATGTATGAAACATACCTACTTCACCATCTACCCATCCGACAGAAAAAGAAATCATCGCGCGTGCGTACGTACGGAATACTGTCTCCACGCCATGGTGTAATCTATTTTCCACCACCACCTTACTTAGATGGGTATAATGGTGTAAATAATGACTATATATGACTATTATAAAGTGATATTTATTCTGGAATAGTATACATACACTCCAATAAAATTACACGATCATAGGAACGATATCATCACTCGTGGGTACGTACAGAATATCGTCTCCACGATGTGATGCGACTCGTTCTACATGATCTTCATTTCATAATGATTATATAAATGAATTGAATGAATTAATATGATATATGTTACACTAATACCATTCCAGAAATGAGATATCTATAACCTAAAGAGAAGAATAAGAATTTATTCGTCAAAACACGCATAAGAACAAAAGGTTATAAGCATCCGAATAACAAGTAGCAATGAAATATTACTACCAAGAAGCTATGAATATGACCATATATGATATCGTAACAATAATTATGATTCTATAATAAGTCAATAACATTATTTAAATCATTATACAGGAGGTTCGGACACTTACGAGGCAAATCGGACCTAAGGTAAGGGAAAATATCACAATCTCATTTTTATCTGAGATTGTTTATACTTTGGTATTTACTGGGGAGTATTTTATCATCCACATCCATTTTTCCTTAATTTGTAATATTTATATCCTTCTACAATAGTTTATACCCAATTTTACCCTTCGGTTAGTTTTTTGTAAAGGATATGAAAGGAATCTTTTGTCATTTTTCGTACGAGGTGCTTTTTGACTTTTCCGACAAAAGTACGAGAAGAATGTTTTTTTAACTTATACTATAGAATCCCGTCTTTTTATCACATAAAATTTCATTACATTTTACAAAACCGAGGATCTTTAAGGTTTAGTTTCTTGGAAACCAGGATCATAAAACATGAAAAGAACAAAAACACTCTTCTTAAACACTTGAAAGGCTTCTCCTTAAGTTCATCCTAGGTTCATTACTGCATATTATAACCTGGGGACATACATCAAAAGAAAGGGTGAGCAGAAAGCCCAGTAAGGGAAACAAGAGAAACATTTTACACGTGAACTTGAGATACTTCAATAAGGACATGAAAAGAAATTTAAGGCATGAGAAAGAAATAATGAAATACATCATAAAAAAATAACATTTTTCATAACTTGTAGATGTGGATGAAACATTTAATATTGACAATCGTTTTGTTTCACCAAGGTCCATCCCCAAGGTGTCGTTAAAAATTACCAAGGTTATTCACCATGGCGTCGTTAAAAATGGTCATCTCTAGAGATTAAGTCTTTACCCAATGCATTGGAGCGCTATCAGGGTGCACCCTTAAATTTGCCTTTATTATCATGTGAGCCACATATATCATCATCAAACATTTCATAAATAACCCATATATCGTAAAATAAATGGGTTTCATTTCATAATCATAATGTTTTAAAAACTGCTTTAAAGACATGATCTTTACGTTACTTTAAACTCATGGAAAGGGAAAGCGGGTATCATGTATGTAAATCCCAGAATTTAAAATAGAACACTTTTGTATATATGTGAATAACCCTATAGAAATAAGAGCTTTGATTATTCACTTAATAACATGAAGTAATTTTGAGAAAAAGAGGGATGCATTTTGAGACAAAAATTTTGCAATGCAACGGCTACGTTACAAGGTTTTAGAAAACATTGAAAAGATAGGGGACATGGGTCAAAAAATGATAAATGACCCATAAAACAGTAGAGGTACAGAATATAAGGGATTTAAGAACATGTTAATGAAAAATTTAAATATACAATATGAAATTAAGAACATGAAAGGAAGACAAAAATAAGATTTCTCTTATGAAAATTCGGCAGCCTAACAGTGTTACATAAACTTCAACCAAAAATTAATTGATGATATCGAATAGGGTCTCTTATCATATGAACATAAAAGATCAGTATGATAGATATAAAGATCATACCCCAACAAAATAAAAAGTAACTTGCAAGACATGACATGGAATTAGAACTTTGAAAAGGAGAAGGGTGAAAGAATCCCTTAAAAATTCGGCAGCCTAACGGCGTCACTTAAACTTCAACAAAAATGAATTGATGAGATCAAATAGGGTCTCTCATCATATGAACATAAAAGTCCAGTATGATAGATATAGAGATCATACCACTACATAACAAAAAGTAACATGAAATAATTGACATGAAAGTAGAACTTCAAAACGAGAAGGGTGAAGAACCACTTAAAAATTCGGCAACCTAACGGCGCCACTTAAAACATCAAAAAACTGAATTGAAGTGATGAAATGGGGTCTCTCATCATATGATCATAAAATATCATTATGATAAATTTAGAGATCATACCCCAACATAACAAAAAGGAACATGAAAGGATTGACATGAAAGTAGAACTTCAAAAAGAGAAGGGTGAAGAACCACTTAAAAATTCGGCAGCCTAACGGTGCCACATAAAACTTCAAAAAACTGAATTGAAGAGATTAAATGGGGTCTCTCATCATATGATCATAAAAGACCAGTATGATAAATTTATAGATTATACCCCAACATAATAAAAATGAACTTGAAATACTTTACATGATAATAGATCTTGAAAAATGAGAAAGGAGAAAGAATCCGTTACAAAAATTTCGGCAGCCTAACGGCGCCACTTAAAACTTCAAAAAACTAAATAATGAGAGTAAGAGGGGATATCTCATTATATGAACATGAAAAGGGAAGTAAAAGGAGTATAAAATAACACCCTTTAACATTTGAACATGGAGCATAAAAGAAATTACAAAAAAGAGATTTCTCGAAAAGAAAGAGGAAGATCGGATCCCTTACCTTAAAATGTAACTCTTAAACCTCAATGGTTGGGACCTTGAGGGCTTGGGGGAACCTTGGGAGGACTCCTTGGGAGGTAATGAGACCAGAAATTCGTTGGGAATAAGTGGGGAGTCGAATGGATGAGTGGAGGGCTTGGTATTTATAGGGAAAGTGAGGGGACAAGGCATTAATGGCCAAGGGACACCTCACATGTGGTTTTCTCAAACCCATGTGCTCTCCCTTGGCATTTACCATGGAGTTAGGACACATGGGGCCCCCAAAACAATAATTCATCACCCTTGGCCGGCCAACCCTTAAAAGATCTCATGACATCATCGTAACACAATTATGATGTCATTAAACATACCGAAACCCTAAAACTGCATTTTTACTATTCACTGAAAAATTCATCTTTCTCAGAAAAATCCCAAACCTTCACCTTAACTAAATATCGATTCCCTAATTAAATTTATGAAATCCATTTTATAAAAATAATTTTCTAAATATTTTTAATTCAATTTTTAAATAAATTCACTATTCACCGAAAATTCATTTTTTTCAGAAAAATTCCCAAAAATTACCTTAACATAATATCGATGCTCTGAGTTCAAAAATGAATTCCATTTTATAAAAATAATTTTCTAAATATTTTTAATTAATTTTTTAATTAAAAAACACTATTCACCTGAAAAAACTAATACTTGAATAATAATTAATGAAACCATTATTTAACCATTTTATTGAATCACATTACTTAATCGAGGTGCCTAGATAATTTAAAAACTTTCTTTATGTGAGATTACTAATCCATTTGGTCACATTACTAATCCTAAGCGTAAAATCACTATTCACAATTTACTATTCATCAAAAATGAAGTTGATCTTATTAGACTCTAAATTTCGTACTGGACATAATTGTAGAAGACCATTTTTTGAAAATCATTACACATTTTTAATTATTTAAGGTTTACACAACCATTTTTAAAATATCCTTTTTCTAAAATTCATCAAAAATATGCTTACTATATTTATCTGGTCATTTCAAAATTCATAAACTTCATCATAAGAAGAAATCCCAATTTTTATTTAAAACAAGGATTAGACAAGGCAGTTACGGTCTCGTTACATAGCCCCTTATAATACCAACAGAAGACCTAAGAGTAAGGTGTGCTAGGGTGATAGAATCTTGGGGCGGCTCAGTCAACATTGCCCGAGTAGTAATTTCTATCAGTTTGAACTTCTCACGAAGGCGATTCCGTTCTAGCTTCACATGATGAAGTTAGGCTTGGATTTGATCCATAGAAAAGCCCAATGGTGCTACCTCTTTCCCAAGCTCTGTTAGATGGGCTTCGATCGGTCCAATACTACTAGGTGAGGCCATCGAATCTTCTTTCTATAATAATTAACCAAGATTACTTGTATTTAGAGACAATAATCAAAACATTTTGTTCATAGTGGTCATATTGACCGATGGTCATATAACAATCAAAACCCAATGGTCTCATTTTAATTATAATCATGTTTATCAAATAAAACATTTTTGTTGAGTATAAAAATAAAATAAAATAACACATGAAATTAGGAAACAAGATTTATTCAAAATTTCGGGCCGTTACATATACGGCATGAATGGATTTAAAAAAAATTCCAATAATCTTCCTTTACAAGTTTTCAAGTTTATTTTTAATCAACTTCTTTTAGTTTAAAATTTTATGACATGTTAAGAAAGTAAAAAAAATTGAAGTAGAAATGATATTTTTCTCAAGAATGATGTTGAAGTGTTTTATCAAAATTATTTTCCCTCTAAGATAATAAAGGGTTCTGTTTCTATCCATATTATTACATGGATTTTATTATGTTGTGATGGAAATATTATTTTGAATTATTTTATCTTATATGAATTGTTTTATGATGTCACGATGTTTAAAGAATCCCATTTTTATTACATGGGTTATGCAATGATGAATGATTTATGATTTTGTGGCACAAATAAGAATGGTATCATCATGAGATGGGTGGGACCTATATCTACCTCCAATACATTGGGTAAAGATTTTATATCTCATGAGATAGACATGGATGGAACGGTAGGTTATATTGGTTCAGTGAAACAGGACTGAAACGAGGAATGAACTCGGTTCAGAAATGGACTTTTTCCCCTAAGATAGTCTTGGAAATGTGTATTTACTATCTACAAATGATTCTCTATGATTATGTGTGTTTGCCACATATTTTTATGTTCTAAGTCATGATTATTGGGATTACTTTTCACTACTATGATTTATCCCATGTTATGAAATAATGCTCTCTTTTGTAGGTTACTATTTCCAAATGTTTTGTTCTTATGAATATGATGTGATTGATATTTCTTTTTCTTACCCTTACTAAGCATTTGAGCTCACCCTTTTGTATGTTATATTTCCCCAGGTCAGGAAGAATGTTATTAAGTAGAATATTCCAAAAAGGTACTCTAGATATGATGAAATAAATGGAAGGCAAAGTAGATGCTTTATGAACCAGTTGTTTATGTTTCCCAGTTTCTAAAGACACTATACCTTTACGGTCCTTTATTGATTTTGTTATATGTTGTAATATGTGTGCTTCAATTCTGATGTAATAATAATGTTTGTAAAGTATGGGTCATTATAGTTGGTATTAGAGGAAAGGTATAGTCAACCTTTGGAAACTAGGATGTGAAAGCCTTAGTAAGAACCGTAAGGATAAGTCTAGGCATAGAACACAATCTTACTGTTTTAGAAATGGCCATGAATAACCTAGGATAAGACCTTAAGTGTGAAATTTTATTCTTGATTATGTGGATTTCCTATTATAATTATTGTTTCACACACTATTCTTCTTGGTTTTAGTCAATGGTTGGAACCTGAAGGAACCGTGTTAATGCGGAATGCAACAGGAAATGCAATGATTGTCCCCATGAGCAACCAAACATTATGGGATCTGGAATTCAAAATCATATATCCATGCTCACACTACTTTCTCAAGACATGAATCATGCAGGACTTCCAAACGAGCAAAGGAAGGAGCAACATTCTGTTGAATCCTTCATGAGACAGCGTCCACCTTCATTCAGCGGGACTACTGATCCATTAGTTGCTGAACAATGGATTAGTACTACTGAAAAGATATTTTCAGTTCTTCAATGTTCTGAGCATGATAAAGTCATCTTAGCAGTGTATCGTTTGGAAGGAGATGCTGATTAGTGGTGTAATCTTATTAAGAATACGAGGCAAAGGGATGAAATTTAGTCTATGGAATGGGACGAGTTCAATAACTTATTTTTCAATAAGTACTTCCCTCGTATTCTCCAAGAAAATATGGAGAAAGAGTTTCTTGAACTGAAGCAAAAGGATGATGAATCTTTTGGTACCTATGAAGCAAATTTTACAAGACTTGCAAGGTACGCTTCTTGTATTATTATCCAACCAGAGAGTAAGATATCTTGATTCTTTAGTGGCTTAAAACCAAGTCTTCGAAGGGCCTTAGCCATATGGGACTTCAATAGCTACGAGGAAATTGTTTGATGTGCTCTCAAAGTTGAGATGGAGATTGGAGTAACCCATCAGTCATATGGGTTTGATAAGAAGAGGAAAATGGAATTCAAAGGAAAATCTAAAGAGAACACTGAAAAGAAGAGGAGCTTTCCCTTATGCTCAAAGTGTGGAAAGAAACATGGAGGGAGTTGTCTTAAAGGGACAAGTAAATGTTTCAAATGTGGAAAGGAAGGTCATCGGGCATTTGAATGCCGTGATAATGGGAAGAAGATGTCTAATAATGAAAACAATGGAAGGGATACACAGAATGAACCTACTACACTTCAATGTTTCCAGTGCAAGGAGATGGGACATTATGCCAATAAATTCCCTAATCCAAGGGTTGATGATGATGGTCTACGTCAACAAACTCTTAAGGCTAAAGACAAAGGAAATTCACATGAAATTTCTATCAGTGATGTGGAGTACGATAACGATGTGGGGAAAGGTACACTTACTATACACTCTAAAGTAGAAAATGTTTTATTTGATTCTGGATCCACCCACTCCTTTATTTATGAAGAATTTTCTAAGGGTATCACCATATTACCTCAACAATTAGATGTTGAGTTAGCTGTGACAACACCTAATGGCACAACAGTCGCATCAAAAGTTTATAATTCTTCTCCGATTGAAGTTTGTTGGAAACTGCTTCCTGCAAATCTTGTGATCCTTCATATATTGGAATTTGATGTGATTCTTGGCATGGATTGGCTTTCTCTACATGGAGCTCATATCAATTTCCAAAGAAGGGAAGTCACATTTCATATTCCAGATAAATCTATGATCGCCTATCGATGCAAGGATGAACATAACCTTCCAGTGAAAATTTCTTCCATTTTATGGGTATTTATTCCACTAAGTGAAGGTTATTTATCTCAAATGGTTGGTGATAAACTCACCATTAAGAATATTCCCATTGTACGGGAGTTTGATGATGTCTTTCCGGAGGAATTACCGGGTCTTCCACTGAATCGTGAAGTTGAGTTTTCAATAGAACTCGTACCAGGTGCTTTGCCTATTTCAAAGACAACATATAGAATGGCCCCAATTGAGTTGCAGGAATTGAAGAAGCAACTCCAAGAGAATCTTGATAAGGGGTTTATCCGCCCTTGTGCGTCACCTTGGGGAGCACCTGTTCTGTTTTTTAAGAAGAAAGACAGATCAATGAGACTCTGCATTGATTATCGAGAACTTAACAAGATCACTATCAAGAACAAATATCCTCTCTGATGCATTGATGACCTATTTGACCAACTACTCAGATCTCAATACTTTTCCAAGATTGATCTTCGTTCAGGGTATCATCAATTAAGGGTCAAAAGGGAGGATATACTGAAGACGGCTTTCCGTATAAGGTATGGACACTGTGAATTTATAGTGTTGCCATTTGTTTTTACTAATGTCCCTGATATCTTCATTGATCTAATGAATAGAGTCTTTAGAGACTATCATGATTAGTTTGCGGTAGTCTTTATAGAAGATATTCTTGTCTATTCAAAGAGCAAGGAATAACATGAAGATCACTTGAGAATTATATTGAAGACCTTGAGAAAGGAGAAGCTTTATGCCAAATTTACCAAGTGTGAATTTTGCCTTCAAAAAGTTGCATTTTTGGGTCACATAATCTCAAAAGAGGGGATATATGTGGATCCAGCAAACACAGAGGTTACTGAAAGTTGGTCGAGACCAACAACAGTAACCGAGATCCGAAGTTCTCTTGGTTTGGCTAGATATTATCGACGTTTTTTAAAATATTTTTCAATATTATCTAATCCACTCACCAAGTCGACTCGGAAAGGAGTTAAGTTTATTTGGATGGAGGAATGTGAAGAAAATTTCAAGGAGTTGAAAAAAGGTTATCCAGTGCACCTGTACTCACACTGCCTTGTAGTGGAGAATGGTTTGTGATCTACAGTGATGCTTCCAAGAAGGGATTGGGGTGTATTCTTATGAAAAATGATATGGTGATAGATTATGCCTCATGAAAGTTGAAAATACATGAGAAAAATTACCCAACTCATGATTTGGACTTAGCTGCGGTAATCTTTGCATTAAAGATTTGGAGGCATTACCTTTATGGTGAATGGTGTGATATTTATACTGATCATAAAAGTTTAAAGTATATTTTCACACAAAAGGAGCTGAATATGTGCCAAAGAAGATGGTCGGAGCTGATTAAGGATTACGACTGCTCAACCCATTACCACCCTGGGAAAGCAAACAAGGTGGCAGATGCATTAAGTCGACAAGACCATGCTAGTTTATCCATGATGAGGATCACAAAAGATCCAATATTTATGGATTTACAAAGGATGGATCTTGGAATTATAATGAAAGGGTAAAAATCGTATCTTTCTCAAATGAATGTTCAACCATATATACATGTAAAGATTAAAGAGGCATGGAAAGAAGATGTCGAGTTACAAAAGAAGGTGAGAAATGTTCCAGAATTCAACCTTGATTGTGATGGGATAATAATTTTCAGGAATCGGGTTTGTGTTCCTACCATCCCCGAATTAAAGAAGGAGCTGCTGGATGAGGCTCATAGTTCTTCAATATCTATTTATCCTGGAAGCACGAAGATGTATAGGGACCTAAAAGAGTACTTCTGGTGGGATGGCATGAAAAGAGATGTTGCTGAATATGTCTCTCGATGCTTGGTTTGTCAACAATTTAAATCTGAGAGATAGAAGATTAAGGCGATGTTACAACCATTACCCATACCCGAATGGAAATGGGAAAACATCACTATGGGCTTTGTCACAGGACTTCCTAAAACATCCAAAGGCAATAATTCTATCTGGGTCATAGTTGATCGTCTTACAAAGTCTGCACACTTCATTGCTATTAGAGAGGATTTCTCTCTGGATCAGCTTGCCAGGATATATGTAAAGGAAGTGGTAAGATTGCATGGAGTACAACTTTCTATTATATCTGATCGGGATCCGAGATTTACCTCGATGTTCTGGCGAAGTCTTCATCATACTCTGGATACAGATTTGAGTTTCAGCACTGCTTATCATCCTCAGACAGACGGTCAGTCTTAAGGAACAATTCAAACTCTATAATATATGTTGAGAGCTTGCTCTATGGATTTCAAAGGTGGTTGGGATCAACACCTACCTTTGGTGGAATTTTCTTATAATAATAGCTTTCACTCCAGTATTCAGATGGCTCCTTATGAAGCTCTCTATGGAAAGAAATGTAGGACTCCAACTTGCTGGGATGATGTTGGGGAAAGAAAGCTATTAGGACCCGGTCTCATTGATGAAATGGCAGAAAAGGTCACATCAACTCAACAACACATAAGAGTAGCTCAGAGTCGACAGAAAAGTTATGCCGACAACCGAAGAAAAGACCTGGAGTTTGAAGTGGGTGATAAAGTGTTCTTACGAATTTCTCCCTGGAAGAGGGTTATGAGATTTGGAAAGAAGGGGAAGTTGAGCCCTAGATATATCGGTCCTTTCGAAATACTGGATCGTGTTGGGAAGGTAGCTTACCGATTGGCTCTTCCACCGAATCGATCTCAAGTTCACGATGTGTTCCATGTATCTCTCCTAAGAAAGTACATACCTGATCCTTCACATGTACTCAGCTCAGAAGTTGTACCGCTGGAGCAAGATATTTCTTATGAAGAACAACCGATAGAGATTCTGGATCATAGCGAAAAAGTCCTACGAAACAAGACCACTCAATTGGTGAACGTTTTATGGAGGAACCACCAATTAAAAGAAGCTACATGGGATCTTTAGGATATTATGAGGGAGAGGTATCCTCATCTGTTTGTTACAAAGTGACAAATTTCGAGGGCGAAATTCATTTTAAGGGGGGTAGAATGTAACACCCGAGACTTTTATGTTATATAAATCATCAAATGAATCTTTTTCTACACATAAAACTCGCTTGTCATACATTACATGAAATCTCAACCTTCCTTGATAGCTTGCATCGTACGCAATACTGGGTTTCACTAAACAATGATATGCTAATAAAATATTATTAAAACGAGCCGTTAAGAATAGTAATAACAAATTTTTGAAATTTTATAAATTTTATTTTTCAAAATGGGCTTCATTTTTGGATTCGGAATATCGAAATTATCCTAGGGTGAATTTTTGGTATTTTTCTGAAAACATTCAATTTTTGATGAATAGTGAAACCACTAAGTGGTAGTTAAAAAAATGAATTTTTCATAGAACATAATTTTACCGCTTCTGTGGGTGGAATTTCAAAAATCCGAGAGACACGGTTGGTGTCAGTAAGTAAAATGTGTTTCAATGAGATTAAAATAATTTTTGGCGAATAGTAACTTTTTACATTTATTTACCACGGTTAAAAGTAAATAGGGTAATTAAGGGTAAAAATGATATTATTATTACCCTAACACATGTCCTAATTCTATTGTACAAGTGTAATGCGACCAAAAACAACCTTAGGAATAAAATATGACCATTTAGGCCCACTTTGATTAGATTAGGATATTTATTATTAATTTATTTAAAGATGGGTTAAAATAGTTAAAATCAAAGTTTAATAATTCAATCATTTTTAATATGCGGTTATACATAAGATAAATTCGACTATAAATATTCCTTAGAAAGATAAAAAGATTTCCTACATAATGGTATTTTATTTGTAATTTTTAGACATTATATAATTTAATTTATATATGACACAAAGATGATGCAGCAATTATCTTATTAATTAAATATTGACATAATTGAAGTTATAAACACCAAAATAATTGTAATTTTAGACTTTTTATGAATTACACTAATTTTATAGGTTAATATGATATGTTATTATGGATTTAATTAACTTTTTTCGATCTTATAATTCTGTTATGATTTTCACAAAAATCAATTACTAAATAGTGTCAAAATTGACATAAAATAGTTTTAAAAAAAATATTATATTAGTAATTCTTATTTTATTCCTAAAAATCTAAGGTTCGGCCAAATGACTTAGATAAGGATATATATATTAATACTAAACAACTTGGGGTTCTTTTGGCTTGATATAATAAGTTTATTAACCTTATAGTATAAGAACACAAGAAGACACGATAAAAGTAAAATTATTTAACTTAATGTTAAATCTAAATGATAAGGTTAAAATAGGAACCTAAACTTGTCAAAATTCTATTGGATGAGATTATTTGGACCCATACCCACCTTATCCTCGAAAGAAATCAATTTGGAGCTATTTAAAACCGAACATGACTTTATAATAAAATAATATTTTTTGTTATTCCAAAGGTGCCCCTCTCCTCGCTTATAAAAGGGCACCTCCTCCCTCTCTTCCTCACACCACATTGAGCCTTCAAGCTCGGCCAACACCTGGCACATTCTCCTCTCCACTTCCCTAGAGACATCCTTGGGGTCCTGGACTTCTTAAAAGATCAATTTTAGTGCCTTAAAAGAAGGTCTCAAAGAATCACTTCAAAGAAGAGGTAATGTCCGTTACCGATTCTTTCATATTTATTTCTTCTTCCACTTCTTCTTTTTTAGTTGTTTCATTATAAAGTAATAACATAAGTATCAATAATATTCTGATATGTTATTATAAGTATGAAACAACAATATTTCACCATCTATCCATCCTACGAAAAAGAAATCACCGCCCGTGCGTACGTACAGAATACCGTCTCCACGCTGTGGTGTAATCTATTTTCAACCACCACCTTACATGGATGGGTATAATGGTGTAAATAATTACTATATTTCACTATTATAAATTGATATTGATTCTGAAATAGTATACATACACTCCAATACAATTTCATGATCATAGGAACGATATCATCACTAATGCGTACGTACGGAATACCGTCTCCACGATGTGATGCGACTCGTTCTACATGATATTCATTGCATAATGATTATATAAATGAATTGAATGAATGAATATGATATATGTTACACTAATACCATTCTATAAATGAGGTATCTATAACCTAAAGAGAAGAATAAGAATTTATTCGACAAAACACGCATAAGAACAAAGCGTTATAAGCACCCGAATAACAAGTAGCAATGAAATATTACTACCAAGAAGCTAGGAATATGAACATATATGATATTGTAACAATAATTATGATTCTATAATAAGTCAATAACATTATTAAATCATTATACAGGAGGTTCAGACACTTACGAGGCAAATCAGACCTAAGGTAAGGGAAAATATCACAATCTCATTTTTATCAGAGATTGTTTATACTTTGGTATTTACTGGGGAGTATTTTATCATCCACATCCATGTTTCCTTAATTTGTAATATTTATATCCTTATACAATAGTTTATACCCAATTTTACCCTTCGGTGAGTTTTTTGTAAAGGATGTTAAAGGAATCTTTTTTCGTTTTTCGTACGAGGTACTTTTTGACTTTTCCGACAAAAGTATAAGAAGATTGTTTTTTTATCTTATATTGCATGAATGGATTTTTTAAAAAAAAATTCCAAGAATATTCCTTTACAAGTTTTCATGTTTATTTTTAATCAAATTCTTTTAGTTTAAAATTGTATGACATGTTAGTAAAGGAAAAATGTTTTTGAAGTAGAAAGGATATTTTCCTCAAGAATGAAGTTCATGTATTTTATCAAAATTATTTTCCCTCTAAGATAATAAAGGGTTCTGTTTCTATACCTATTATTACATGGATTTGATTATGTTGTGATGGAAATATTTTTATGAATTCTTTTTTCTTATATGAATTGTTTTATGATTTCACAATGTTTAAAGAATCCCATTTTTATTACATGGGTTATGCAATGACGAATGATTTATGATTTTGTGGCACACATAAGAATGGTATCATCATGAGATGGGTGGGACATATATCTCCCTCCAATGCATTAGGTAAAGATTTTATATCTCATGGGATAGACATGGATGGAACGGTAGGTTATAACGGTTTAGTGAAACAGGACTGAAACGAGAAATGAACTCGGTTCAGAAATGGACTTTGTCCACTAAGATAGTCTCGGAAATGTGTCTTGACTAAGAAGAAATGATTCTCTATGATTATGTGTGTTTGTCATAATGTTTTATGTTTTAAGTAATGATTATTGGGATTACTTTTCACTAGTATGATTTATCCCATGTTATGAAATTATGCTTTCTTTTGCAGGTTACTATTTCCAAAAGTTATGTTCTTATGAATATGATGTGATTGACATTTCTTTTGTTTACCCTTACTGAGCATTTGAGCTCACCCTTTTGTATGTTTTATTTCCCTAGGTCAGGAAGAAGGTTTTTAAGTAGAATATTCCAAAAAGGGACTCTAGATATGATATAATAAATGGGAGGCAAAGTATATGCTTTATGAACCAGTTGTTTATGTTTCTCAGTTTCTAAAGACACTATACCTATACGGTCCTTTATCGATTTTGTTATATGTTGTAATAAGTGTGATTTAATTCTGACGTAATAACAATGTATGTAAAGTATGGGTCGTTATAGTTGGTATCAGAGGAAAGGTATAGTCATCCTTTGGAAACTAGGATGTGAAAGCCTTAGTAAGAACCCTAATGATAAGTCTAAGCATAGAACACAATCTTAGTGATTTAGAAATGGACACGAATAACCTAGGATAAGTCCTTAAGTGTGACATTTTATTCTTGATTATGTGGTTTTCCTATTATAATTAGTGTTGCTCACACTATTCTTCTTGGTTTTAGTCAATGGCTGGAACCCGAAAGAACTGTGTTAATGCGGAATGCGACGGGCAATGTAATGATTGTCCCCCTGAGCAACCAAACATTATGGGAGCTGGAATCCAAAATCTTATAGCCATGCTCACACAACTTTCTCAAGCTATGAATCATGCAGGACTTCCAAACGAGCAAAGGAAGGAGCAATATTCTGTTGAATCCTTTATGAGACAGCGTCCACCTTCATTCAACGGGTCTACTGATCCATTAGTTGCTGAAAAATGGATTAGTACTACTGAAAAGATATTTTCAGTTCTTCAATGTTCTGAGCATGATAAAGTCATCTTAGCAGTGTATCGTTTGGAAGGTGATGCTTATCAGTGGTGGAATCTTATTAAGAATACGAGGAAAAGGGATGGAATTGAGTCTATGGAATGGGACGAGTTCAATAACTTATTTTTCAATAATTATTTCCCTCGTATTCTCCAAGAAAAGATGGAGAAAGAGTTTCTTGAACTGAAGCAAAAGGATGATGAATCTGTTGGTACCTATGAAGCAAATTTTACAAGACATGCAAGGTATGCTTCTGGTATTATTATCCAACCAGAGAGTAAGATCGATCAATTCTTTAGTGGCTTAAAACCAAGTCTTTGAAGGGCCTTAGCCATAAGGGACTTCAATAGCTACGATGAAATTGTTTGATGTGCTCTCAATGTTGAGATGGAGATTGTAGTAACCCATCAGTCATATGGGTTTGATAAGAAGAGGAAATTGGAATTCAAAGGAAAATCTAAAGAGAACACTAAAAAGAAGATGAGCTTTCCCTTATGCTCAAAGTGTGGAAAGAAACATGTAGGTAGTTGTCTTAAAGGGACAAGTAAATGTTTCAAATGTGGAAAGGAAGGTCATCGGGCATTTGAATGCCGCGATAATGGGAAGAAGATGTCTAATGATGCAAACAATGGAAGGGATACACAGAATAAACCTACTACACTTCAATGTTTCAAGTGCAAGTAGATGGGACATTATGCCAATAAATGCCCTAATCCAAGTGTTGATGATGATGGTCGATGTCAATAAACTCTTAAGGCTAAAGACAAAGGAAATCCACATGCAATTTCTACCAGCGATGTGGAGTATGAAAACGATGTGGTGAAAGGTACACTTACCATCCACTCTAAAGTAGCAAATGTTTTATTTGATTCTGGATCCACCCACTCCTTTATTTCTGACGAATTTTCTAAGGGTATCACCATATTACCTCAACAATTAAATGTTGAGTTAGCTGTGACAACACCTAATGGCACAACAGTCGCATCAAAAGTTTATAATTCTTCTCCGATTGATGTTTGTGGGAAAGTGCTTCCTGCAAATCTTGTGATCCTTCCTATAGTGGAATTTTATGTGATTCTTGGCATGGATTGGCTTTCTCTATATGGAGCTCATATCAATTGCCAAAGAAGGGAAGTGACATTTCATATTCCAGATCAATCTATGATTGTCTATCGATGCAAGGATGAACATAACCTTCCAATGGAAATTTACTCTATTTTATGGGTATTGATTCCACTAAATGAAGGTTATTTATCTCAAATGGTTGGTGAGGAACTCATAATTAAGAAAATGACCATTGTACGGAAGTTTGATGATGTCTTTCTGGAGGAATTACCGGGTCTTCCACCGAATCGTGAAGTTGAGTTTTCAATAGAACTCATACAGGGTGCTTTGCCTATTTCAAAGACACCTTATAGAATGGCCCCAATTGAGTTGCAGGAATTGAAGAAGCAACTCCATGAGAATCTTGATAAGGGGTTCATAGCCCCTAGTGCATCACCTTGGGGAGCACCTGTTCTGTTTGTTAAAAAGAAAGATGGATCAATGAGACTCTGCATTGATTATCGAGAACTTAACAAGATCACTATCAAGAACAAATATCCTCTCCCATGCATTGATGACCTATTTGACCAACTACGCGGAGCTCGATACTTTTCCAAGATTGATCTTCATTCAGGGTATCGTCAATTAAGGGTCAAAAGGTAGTATATGCCAAAGACGGCTTTCCGTACAAGGTATAGACACTATGAATTTATAGTGATGCCATTTGGTCTTACTAATGCCCCTGCTATCTTCATTGATCTAATTAATAGAGTCTTTAGAGACTATCTTGATCAGTTTGTGGTAGTCTTTATAGATGATATTCTTGTCTATTCAACGAGCAAGGGAGAACATGAAGATCACTTGAGAATTATATTGAAGAACCTGAGAAAAGAGAAGCTTTATGACAAATTTACCAATTGTGAATTTTGGCTTCAAAAAGTTGCATTTTTGGGTCACATTATCTCAAAAGAGAGGATATCTGTGGATCCAGTAAAAAAAGAGGTTATTGAAAGATGTTCGAGACCAACAACAGTAACAGATATCCGAAGTTTTCTTGGTTTGGCTGGATATTATCGACGTTTTGTGAATGATTTTTTCACGATTATCTAATCCACTAACCAAGTTGACTCAGAAAGGAGTTATGTTTGTTTAGATGGAGGAATGTGAAGAGAATTTCAAGGAGTTGAAAAGATGGTTATCTAGTTCACCTGTGCTCACACTGCCTTGTAGTGGAGAAAGGTTTGTGATCTACATTGATGCATCCAAGAAGGTATTGGGGTGTGTTCTTATGCAAAATGATATGGTGATAGCTTATGCCTCCCGAAAGATGAAAATACATGAGCAAAATTAACCAACTCATGATTTGGAGTTAGCTGCTGTAATCATTGCATTAACGATTTAGAGGCATTACCTTTATGGTGAAAGGTGTGATATTCATACTGATCATCAAAGTTTAAAGTATATTTTCAAACAAAAGGAGATGAATATGCGCCAAAGAAGATGGTTGGAGCTGATTAAAGATTACGACTGCTCAATCCATTACCACCCTGGGAAAGCAAACAAGGTGGAAGATGCATTATGTTAACAAGACCATGCTAGTTTATCCATGATGAGGATCAAAAAAGATCCAATATTTATGGATTTACAAAGGATGGATCTTGGAATTATAATGAAAATGGAAAAATCGTATCTTTCTCAAATGAATGTTCAACCATCTATATATGTGAAGATTAAAGAGGCACAGAAATAAGATGTCAAGTTACAAAAGAAGGTGAGAAATGTTCCGAAATTCAACCTCGATAGTGATGGGATAATAAAGTTCAGGAATTGGGTTTGTGTTCCACCCATCCCCGAATTAAAGAAGGAGCTGCTGGATGAGGCTCATAGTTATTCATTCTCTATTCATCCTGGAAGCACGAAGATGTATAGTGACATGAAGGAGTACTTCTGGTGGGATGGCATGAAAAGAGATGTTGCGGAATATGTCTCTCGATGCTTGGTTTGTCAACAAGTTAAATCTGAGAGACAGAAGTCTATGGGGATGTTACAACCATTACCCATACCCAAATGGAAATGGGAAAACATCACTATGGGCTTTGTCATAGGACTTCATAAAACATCCAAATGCAACAATGCTATCTCGGTCATAGTTGATCGTCTTACAAAGTCTGCACACTTCATTTCTATTAGAGAGGATTTCTCTCTGGATTATCTTGCCAAGATATATGTAAAGAAAGTGGTAAGATTTAATGGAGTACCACTTTCTATTATATCCGATCGGGATCTGAGATTTACCTCGATGTTCTGGTGAAGTCTTTAGCATACTCTAGATATAGAGTTGAGTTCCAGCACTGCTTATCATCCTCAGACAGACGGTCAGTCTGAGAGAACAATTGATACTCTAGAAGATATGTTGAGAGCTTGCTCTATGGATTTCAAAGGTGGTTGGGATCAAAACCTACTTTTGGTGGAATTTTCTTATAATAATAACTTTCACTCCAGTATTCAGATGGCTCCTTATGACGCTCTCTATGGAAAGAAATGCAGGACTCCACCTTGCTGGGATGAAGTTGAGGAAAGAAAGCTATTAGGACCCGATCTCGTTAATGAAATGGCAGAAAACGGCAGAACTATTCAACAACACGTAAGAGCAGCTCAGATTCGACAAAAAACTTATGCCGAAAACCGACGAAAAGACCTAGAGTTTGAAGTGGGTGATAAAGTGTTCTTACGAATATCTCCCTGGAAGAGGGTTATGAGATTTGGAAAGAAGGGGAAGTTGAGCCCTGGATATATTGGTCCTTTCGAAATACTGGATCGTGTTGGGAAGGTAGCTTACCAATTGGCGCTTCCACCGAATCACTCTCAAGTTCACGATGTGTTCCATGTATCTCTCCTGAGAAAGTACATACCTGATCCTTCACATGTACTCAGATTAGAACTTGTACCGCTGGAGCAAGATCTTTCTTATGAAGAACAACCGATAGAGATTCTGGATCATAGCGAAAAATTCCTACGAAACAAGACCACTCGATTGGTGAAAGTTTTATGGAGGAACCACCAATTAGAAGAAGCTACATGGGAGCTCGAGGATATGATGAGGGAGAGGTATCCTCATCTATTTGTTACAAAGTGACGAGTTTCAAGGGTGAAATTCATTTTAAGGGGGGTAGAATGTAACACTCGAGACTTTTATGTTATATAAATCATGAAAGGAATCTTTTTCTACACACAACACTTTCTTGTCTTTCTTTATACGAAAACACAACCTTCCTCGATAGCTTGCATCGTACGCAATACCGAGTTTCACTAAACAATGATATGCTAATAAAATATTTTTAAAAATAGCTGTTATGAATAGTAATGACCACTTTTTGAAATTTTATAGATTTTATTTTTCAAAATGGAATTCATTTTTGGATTCGGAATATAGAAATTATCCTAGGGTGAAATTTTGGTATTTTTCTTAAAACTTTCAATTTTTGATGAATAGTGAAACCACTAAGTCGTAGTTAAAAAACTTAATTTTTCATAAAACATAATTTTACCGCTTCTGTGAGTGGAATTTCAAAATTCCGAGAGACACGATTTATGTCAGTAAGTAAAATGTGGTTCAATGAGATGAAAATAATTTTTGGTGAATAGTAACTTTTTACTTTTATTTACCACGGTTAAAAGTAAATAGGGTAATTAAGGGTAAAAATGATATTATTAATACCCTAAACATGTCCTAATTCTATTGGACAAGATTAATTCGACCAAAAACAACATTAGGAATAAAATATGGCCATTTAGTCCCACTTGTATTAGATTAGGACATTTATTGTTAATTTATTTAAAGAAGGGTTAAAATAGTTAAAATCAAAGTTTAATAAGTAAATCATTTTTAATATGGGGTTATACATAAGATAAATTCGACTATAAATATTCATTAGAAAGCTAAAAAGCTTTCATACATAATTGTATTTTATTTATAATTTTTAGACATTAAATAATTTAATTTATTTATGACACAAATATGATGAGTAATTATCTTATTAATGAAATATTGACATAATTGATGTTATAAACACCATAATAAATGTAATTTTAGACTTTTTATAAATTACACTAATTTTCTAGGTTAATATGACATGTTATGATTGATTTAATGTAATTTTTTTCTAACTTATCATTCTGTTATAATTTTCACAAAAATCAATTACTAAATAGTGTCAAAATTTACATAAAATAGTATTGAAAACAAATATTATATTATTAATTGTTATTTTATTCCTAAAAATCTATGGTTCGGCCAAATTACTTAGATAAAGTTATATATATTAATAATAAACAACTTGGGGTTCGTTTGGCTTTATATAGTAAGTTTATTAACCTTATAGATTAAGAACACAAGAAGACACAGTAAAAGTAAAATTATTTAACTTAATGTTAAATCTAAATGATAAGGTTAAAATAGGACCCTAAACTTGTATAAATTTTATTGTACGAGAGGATTTTGACCCATACCCACCTTATCCTCTAAATAAATCAAATTTGAGCTATTTAAAACAGAACTTGACTTTATAATAAAATAATATTTTTTGTTATTCCAAAGCTGCCCCTCTCCTCCCTTATAAAAGGGCACCTACTCCCTCTCTTCCTCACACCACATTGAGCATTCAAGATCGGCCAACCCCTGACACATTCTCCTCTCCACTTCCCTAGAGACATCCTAGAGGTCCTGGGCTTCTTCAATGGCTAATTTTAGTGCCCTAAAAGAAGGTCACAAAGAAGCACTTCAAAGAAGAGGTAATGCATGTTACCGATTCTTTCATCTTTATTTCTTTTTCCACTTATTCTTCATTAGTTGTTTCATTATGAAGTAATAACATCAGTATCATTCATATACTGATATGTTATTATAAGTATAAAACAACCCTATTTCACCATCTATCCATCCTATGGAAAAATAAATCACCGCGCGTGCGTACATACGGAATACCGTCTCCACGCCGTGGTGTAATCTATTTTCCACCACCACCTTACATGGATGGGTATAATGGTGTAAATAATGACTATATAAGACTATTATAAAGTGATATTGATTCTGAAATAGTATACATACACTCCATTACAATTCCATGATCATAGGAACGATATCATCACTCGTGCGTACGTACGGAATACCGTCTCCATGATGTGATGTGAATCGTTCTACATGATCTTCATTGCATAATGATTATATAAATGAATTGAATTAATTAATATGATATATGTTACACTAATACCATTCTGGAAATGAGGTATCTATAACCTGAAGAGAAGAATAAGAATTTATTCGACAAAACACGCATAAGAACAAAAAGTTATAAGCACCCGAATAACAAGTAGCAATGAAATATTACTACCAATAAGCTAAGAATATGACCATGTATGTAACAGCCCAAGATTTTATAAAAAAAATATTCTTTTTAATTTTATTAATGTCTTGTGTTGTACGCTACACCAAAAGGAGCTTGCACAACACGCATCCTTGTCTTGCCTTGCATTACACACAATCGCGACCTTCCTCGATAGCGTGTGTAATACGCAATACCGAGTTTCACTAAACAACGATGTGCTATTAAAATATTATTAAAACTAGCCGTTATGAATAGTAATAACCACTTTTTAAAATTCTGTAAATCTTATTTTTCAAAATGAACTTCATTTTTGGATTCGGAGTATCGAATTTAGCCTAAGGTGAAATTTTGGTACTTTTCGGATAACTTTCATATTCTGATGAATAGTGAAAATTACCAAATTATAATTAAAAACAACTTTTTTAATCGAAATAATTAATAGTGATAAATCATTAATTTGAGTGGTTTTAAAGTATATTTAGAATATATTTTTACAATTTAATACAATGTTGGTCATTGGATGTAATTTCACATTTAAACTAGACATAAACAAGTGTCAATCTTTTGATAGATTTTGTTTCTTAAAAACACGCTATTTGTTTTAACAGCGGGATTTAATTATAAAATTAATTAATGCAACTTATATGTTGGGAATTTTGTAAAATAGAAATCATTTTTGAATTCGGAATATCAATTATAGCTTAGGGTGAAATTTTGGCATTTTTCTGAAAAACTTCAATTTTTGATGAATAGTGAAACCACTAAGTGGTAGGTTAAAAACTGAATTTTGCATAAAACATAATTTTACCGCTTCTGTGAATGGAATTTCGAAAATCCGAGAGACACGGTTAATATCAAGGACTAAAATGTGGTTCAATGAGATGAAAATAATTTTTGGTGAATAGTAACTTTTTACTTTTTTTTTACCGCGGTTAATAGTAAATAGGGTAACTAAGGGTAAATATGATATTAATATTACCCTAACACATGTCCTAATTCTATTGGACAAGTGTAATTCGACCAAAAACAAACTTAGGAATAAAATATGACCATTTAGGCCCACTTGGATTAGATTAGGACTTTTATTATTAATTTATTTAAAGAAGGGTTAAAATAGTTAAAATCAAAGTTTAATAAGTAAAGCATTTTTAATATGGGGTTATACATAAGATAAATTCGACTATAAATATTCATTAGAAAGATAAAACGATTTCCTACATTATGGTATTTTATTTTTAATTTTTAGACATCAAATAATTTAATTTATTTATGACACAACAATGATGCAGTAATTATCTTATTAATGAAATATTGACATAATTGATGTTATAAACTTCAAAATAAATGTAATTTGAGACTTTTTATGAATTCCACTAATTTTCTAGGTTACTATGATATATTAATGTTGATTTAATCAACTTGGTTCGAACATTTAATTCTGTTATGACTTTCACAAAAATCATATATCAAATAGTGTCAAAATTGACACAAAATAGTTTTTAAATCAAATATTATATTATTAATTGTTATTGTATTCCTAAAAATCTAAGGTTCGGCCAAATGACTTAGATAAGGATATATATATTAATAATAAACAATTTGGGGTTCGTTTGGCATGTTATAGTAAGTGTATTAACCATATAGTGTAAGAAAACAAAAAGACACGGTAAAAGTTAAATTATTTAACATATAGTTAAATCTAATTGATAAGGTTAAAATAATACCCTAAACTTGTCTAAATCCTATTGGTTGATAGGATTTCGACCCATCCCCACTTTATCTTCGAAATAAGACCTTTTGGAACCATTATAAACCGATTTTGACTTTAATATAAAATAATATTTTGAGATATTCCTAAGGTGCCCCTCTCCTCCCCTATAAAAGGACACCTCCTCCCCCTCCTCCTCACACCAATTTGAGCACTCAAGCTCGGCAAACCCCTGCCAATTTATCCCCTCCACTTCCCTAGAAACATCCTAGAGGTTCTGGTCTTCCTCAAAGTCCAATTTTAGTGCCCTAAGAGGAGGTCTCAAAGAGGCACTTCAAAGAAGAGGTAATTACCGTTACCAATTCTTTCATCTTTATTTCTTCTTCCACTTCTTCTTCTTAGGTTGTTTCATTATGAAGTAATAACATCAGTATCACTCATATACTGATATGTTATTATAAGTATGAAACAACCCTATTTCACCATCTATCCATCCTACGGAAAAAGAAATCACCGCGCGTGCGTACGTACGGAATACCGTCTCCACGCCGTGGTGTAATCTATTTTCCACCACCACCTTACATGGATGGGTATAATGGTGTAAAAAATAACTATACATAGTTATTACAACATCATATTGATTCTGATATATTTTATAATCCACTCCAATTCAACTCAATATTCTTGGAAATGATATCATCGCTCGTGCGTACGTACGGACTACCGTCTCCACGACGCGATGAGATTCATTCTCCATGTTAACCATTTAAGAATGATTATAATGTATATATAAGAAATAATAATGAAATATATGACATTATAAAGCTACTGGATTTATATATATATACATATGTATGTCATCTACTTACTTCCATTTCAAGACAATAAGGAAAGGAAAAACAGCGTTCATGCGTACGTACGGACTACCGTCTCCATGAACGGTGTTTTTCATTTTATTTATCTACCTATTATATATATATATACTGAATATATATGATATATAAATCATATTTTATATTCTGGAAGTAAGTAAATCATGATATAAGTAATAATTATGTCAAGAACAAACAAGTCAAAACACCTACGATAAATGAAACGATTTTACCCAAAACGCTTCTTTAACATGGAATTTACAAAAGAACGGGTAATATAATGTCATAAGTGAACCATATATGATATCATAACAATGAATATGATTCTGTAATAAGTCAATAACATGATTTAAATCATTATACAGGAGGTTCGGACACTTACAAAGCAAGTCGGACCTAAGGTAAGGGAAATATCACAATCTCATTTTTATCCGAGATTGTTTATTCGTATGTATTTACTGGGGTGTATTTTATCATCCACATCCATGTTCCCTCAATATGTAATATTATTTCCATCCACCTACAATTGTTTAAATCCAATTTTACCCTTCTATGAGTTTTTAGTAAAGGATATGAAAGGAATCTTTTTTCGTTTTTCGTACGAGGTACTTTTTGACTTTTCCGACAAAAGTACGAAGAATGTTTTTTTTAACTTATACGGCACGAACGGATTTATACTGTTTTATAAAGCCTTATTTTCATGAATCTTCCTCTAAAAGATTTCATGACTATTTTCAATAAAATCTCTTTCTTTTAAAATTGCATGATGTTTTGTGAAAAGAAATTGATTTTGAAGAAGAAAGGATATTTTCCTCAAGAATTCAATTCAAGTGTTTTATCAAAATTATTTTCCATATAAGATAATAAAGGGTTCTGTTTCTATCCATATTTTTACATTGATTTGACTATGTTGTGATGAAATTATGTTTATGAATTCCTTTATCTTATATGAATGGTTTTATGATGTCATGTTGTTTAAGAATCCCATTTTTATTACATGGGTTATGCAATGATGTATGATTTATGATTTTGTGGCACACATAAGAAAGGATTCATTAAGAGATGGGTGGGACCTATATCTCCCTCCAATGCATTGGGTAAAGATTTCATATCTCATGAGATAGACATGGCTGGAATGGTAGGTTATACCGGTTCAGTGAAACAGGACTGAAACGAGGATTACTCGATTCAGAAAGGGACTTTGTCCACTAAGATAGTCTTGGCAATGAGTCTTGACTAACAAGAAATGATTCTCTATGATTATGTGTGTATGCCACAATGAGTAATGTTTTAAGTTATGGTTTCATTTTCACTACTATGATTTATCCCATGTTATGAAATTATGCTCTCTTTTGCAGGTTAAGATTTCCAAAAATGTTATGTTCTTATGAAAATTATGTGATTGATATTTCTTTTGTTTACCCTTACTGAGCATTTGAGCTCACCCTTTTATGTTTTCTTTTCCCCAGGATATAAAGAAAGGTTTTTAGGTAAAAAAAAAGGGGAGATCTTTATGGGAGATATTGAAGATCTTTCACCACGATTAGAAGAATATGTTCCGAGTTTCCAAAGACACTAAACTATTACGATCCTTGTGTGTGTGTTTTTGTTATGTACTAAGTATTCCGTAAATGTAATGTAAGTTCAATGTACGCCAGGCTTCGGGTCTCTACAGTTGGTATCAGAGGAAAGGTTTAGTCAACCTTTGGAAACTAGGATGTGAGAACGTTAGTGAGATCCCTAGAGATATTTCTAAGGTATGTCTAGGTATGTCCCTAAGGATAAGTATACGTATAGGATATAGTTCTAGAACTACGGTAACGATCTTAGAATTTAACCTAAGATGTTAGATATTGAGGGTTCTCTCCCTTTACTATGTTGTCTTCCCTAGCATGATTTCGCCTCTCACAAAATTCTTTTTGTGTTTTAGTTAATGGAGGGAACCAGAAGGAATTCGGTTAACATTGAATCCAATGGACAAATTTGTGACTATGAGCAACAAAATTGTGTGATGCCTAGAGATAAAGATATTGTGATTATGCCGAATCAGTCATCGCGATATATGATTAACAAGGTGAAATTTAGTGGTATGACTAATTCATCAAAGAAGAGGAAGATAAACTATTATGCATGTTCGCATGTTGAGGAGCATAAAGAAAGGAAGATTGAGATTTCTAAAGAAGGGAAGAAGAACCTTGAGGAATACCTCAAATGGAGGGACCGATGTTATCTGTGTGGAGAAAAGGGTCATAGAGTGACAGATTGTTATGGAGTTCAATGTCTTATTTGTGGAGAACATGGGCATTACCCAACTCAATGCCCTGACCTAAAAAGATACTTCTAAATCAAGGAAGGACTTATTCCAGGACAGTCATTGAAGTGGATGGACTGAAGTGTTTATGTATTGGTATTCAGGAATAATGTTGTTGAGGTACTTTTATGGTGTATTGGAATATTTATGTATTGCTCTAATGTAGTATTCGAAGTGATTGAGGTATTTTTGGAAAAAAGATGATATGTGCATAATGAAGGGAAAATAAGAAAATGAAATATTTGACAGTATTCATGAGCTCATGATTGATATAAGGACTAAGTGATATCATGGTTTGAGTATATAGAATTTTGAGGATTTTGGTATGTGGAAAGTGTTAACTTTTAACTGCACTCATGTTTTCACTAAGGTATTCAAGAGAATACACGATTAAGGACTTTGAATGTTTGGAATGTGACCAACAAGACATATCTTATGATATGTGGGGATCAACGACAGTATTAAATCTCTGGTAATCGATGTCACTATATTATGAGAGTGGACTGCAGTATTATGTATAAGCCTAAAGATTAGACTGGATTATGTTGGACATAAGTTAGTATTGTTTAAGGATAGAAGATTTTCGATATAATTGATGGGATGTTATAGTAACGTAGTTTTAGAAAAAGGGACAACCTGCAGGACGGGCGACAGCCCATCGCTTCGGACAAGGCTGTAGGAATCGAACCCACAACCAAAGTGCGACTAGCCTTTATCGCCTACCACTGACCTACAGGAAGTCCCTGTTTAGTAGAAACTAGTTTTATTATATTAAGCAGTATGATATATGAAGTATAAGTCCATTTTAGAAACCATATGTGATTAATCTCACTATAGATCGACTTATGTATATAATTTTGATAACCTTTTGTTTGAAACAGATGGAATGAACTGTCATTCTATCACATGATCTGCTAACACTTCACGAATAACAAATTCAACTTCATTTATTTAAGAGATGAAGTGGAAATTGTTCAAGGCACGAACAACAGTGAGATTGTACCAAAATAAAGTAAGTATTTATTCTAATTCAAATTTTCAACTTTAGGGAAATGATCTTGAAAACCAAAAATGTTGTCCTAGTGATCTTATACCTGATGAATCAGATGGTACCTTATATCATCACAAATCTATGGATTTGTGATTACTGGATTTTCCATAGCCATGTTCTCTACCACTCTCCATCAGAACATGATGGTTATATTTCTCTTCCATATCCATATTTTCACCTATGTGGAAACCCAGTGATTAGTTTATTTGGGTAACCGTTACGTTTCATACTTTAGTTTTTAAAGCCAAGTTTTGGTATTCCCTTTTACGATGTGGGTTTCTATTAAAGAAACTTTCAAATAGTAAACCATTTATAACCCCGACGAATTTCGAGGGCGAAATTCATTTTAAGGGGGGTAGAATGTAACAGCCCAAGATTTTATAAAAAAAATATTCTTTTTAATTTTATTAATGTCTTGTGTTGTACGCTACACCAAAAGGAGCTTGCACAACACGCATCCTTGTCTTGCCTTGCATTACACACAATCGCGACCTTCCTCGATAGCGTGTGTAATACGCAATACCGAGTTTCACTAAACAACGATGTGCTATTAAAATATTATTAAAACTAGCCGTTATGAATAGTAATAACCACTTTTTAAAATTCTGTAAATCTTATTTTTCAAAATGAACTTCATTTTTGGATTCGGAGTATCGAATTTAGCCTAAGGTGAAATTTTGGTACTTTTCGGATAACTTTCATATTCTGATGAATAGTGAAAATTACCAAATTATAATTAAAAACAACTTTTTTAATCGAAATAATTAATAGTGATAAATCATTAATTTGAGTGGTTTTAAAGTATATTTAGAATATATTTTTACAATTTAATACAATGTTGGTCATTGGATGTAATTTCATATTTAAACTAGACATAAACAAGTGTCAATCTTTTGATAGATTTTGTTTCTTAAAAACACGCTATTTGTTTTAACAGCGGGATTTAATTATAAAATTAATTAATGCAACTTATATGTTGGGAATTTTGTAAAATAGAAATCATTTTTGAATTCGGAATATCAATTATAGCTTAGGGTGAAATTTTGGCATTTTTCTGAAAAACTTCAATTTTTGATGAATAGTGAAACCACTAAGTGGTAGGTTAAAAACTGAATTTTGCATAAAACATAATTTTACCGCTTCTGTGAATGGAATTTCGAAAATCCGAGAGACACGGTTAATATCAAGGACTAAAATGTGGTTCAATGAGATGAAAATAATTTTTGGTGAATAGTAACTTTTTACTTTTTTTTTACCGCGGTTAATAGTAAATAGGGTAACTAAGGGTAAATATGATATTAATATTACCCTAACACATGTCCTAATTCTATTGGACAAGTGTAATTCGACCAAAAACAAACTTAGGAATAAAATATGACCATTTAGGCCCACTTGGATTAGATTAGGACTTTTATTATTAATTTATTTAAAGAAGGGTTAAAATAGTTAAAATCAAAGTTTAATAAGTAAATCATTTTTAATATGGGGTTATACATAAGATAAATTCGACTATAAATATTCATTAGAAAGATAAAAAGATTTCCTACATTATGGTATTTTATTTTTAATTTTTAGACATCAAATAATTTAATTTATTTATGACACAACAATGATGCAGTAATTATCTTATTAATGAAATATTGACATAATTGATGTTATAAACTTCAAAATAAATGTAATTTGAGACTTTTTATGAATTCCACTAATTTTCTAGGTTACTATGATATATTAATGTTGATTTAATCAACTTGGTTCGAACATTTAATTCTGTTATGACTTTCACAAAAATCATATATCAAATAGTGTCAAAATTGACACAAAATAGTTTTTAAATCAAATATTATATTATTAATTGTTATTGTATTCCTAAAAATCTAAGGTTCGGCCAAATGACTTAGATAAGGATATATATATTAATAATAAACAATTTGGGGTTCGTTTGGCATGTTATAGTAAGTGTATTAACCATATAGTGTAAGAAAACAAAAAGACACGGTAAAAGTTAAATTATTTAACATATAGTTAAATCTAATTGATAAGGTTAAAATAATACCCTAAACTTGTCTAAATCCTATTGGTTGATAGGATTTCGACCCATCCCCACTTTATCTTCGAAATAAGACCTTTTGGAACCATTATAAACCGATTTTGACTTTAATATAAAATAATATTTTGAGATATTCCTAAGGTGCCCCTCTCCTCCCCTATAAAAGGACACCTCCTCCCCCTCCTCCTCACACCAATTTGAGCACTCAAGCTCGGCAAACCCCTGCCAATTTATCCCCTCCACTTCCCTAGAAACATCCTAGAGGTTCTGGTCTTCCTCAAAGTCCAATTTTAGTGCCCTAAGAGGAGGTCTCAAAGAGGCACTTCAAAGAAGAGGTAATTACCGTTACCAATTCTTTCATCTTTATTTCTTCTTCCACTTCTTCTTCTTAGGTTGTTTCATTATGAAGTAATAACATCAGTATCACTCATATACTGATATGTTATTATAAGTATGAAACAACCCTATTTCACCATCTATCCATCCTACGGAAAAAGAAATCACCGCGCGTGCGTACGTACGGAATACCGTCTCCACGCCGTGGTGTAATCTATTTTCCACCACCACCTTACATGGATGGGTATAATGGTGTAAAGAATAACTATACATAGTTATTACAACATCATATTGATTCTGATATATTTTATAATCCACTCCAATTCAACTCAATATTCTTGGAAATGATATCATCGCTCGTGCGTACGTACGGACTACCGTCTCCACGACGCGATGAGATTCATTCTCCATGTTAACCATTTAAGAATGATTATAATGTATATATAAGAAATAATAATGAAATATATGACATTATAAAGCTACTGGATTTATATATATATACATATGTATGTCATCTACTTACTTCCATTTCAAGACAATAAGGAAAGGAAAAACAGCGTTCATGCGTACGTACGGACTACCGTCTCCATGAACGGTGTTTTTCATTTTATTTATCTACCTATTATATATATATATACTGAATATATATGATATATAAATCATATTTTATATTCTGGAAGTAAGTAAATCATGATATAAGTAATAATTATGTCAAGAACAAACAAGTCAAAACACCTACGATAAATGAAACGATTTTACCCAAAACGCTTCTTTAACATGGAATTTACAAAAGAACGGGTAATATAATGTCATAAGTGAACCATATATGATATCATAACAATGAATATGATTCTGTAATAAGTCAATAACATGATTTAAATCATTATACAGGAGGTTCGGACACTTACAAAGCAAGTCGGACCTAAGGTAAGGGAAATATCACAATCTCATTTTTATCCGAGATTGTTTATTCGTATGTATTTACTGGGGTGTATTTTATCATCCACATCCATGTTCCCTCAATATGTAATATTATTTCCATCCACCTACAATTGTTTAAATCCAATTTTACCCTTCTATGAGTTTTTAGTAAAGGATATGAAAGGAATCTTTTTTCGTTTTTCGTACGAGGTACTTTTTGACTTTTCCGACAAAAGTACGAAGAATGTTTTTTTTTAACTTATACGGCACGAACGGATTTATACTGTTTTATAAAGCCTTATTTTCATGAAGCTTCCTCTAAAATATTTCATGACTATTTTCAATAAAATCTCTTTCTTTTAAAATTGCATGATGTTTTGTGAAAAGAAATTGATTTTGAAGAAGAAAGGATATTTTCCTCAAGAATTCAATTCAAGTGTTTTATCAAAATTATTTTCCATATAAGATAATAAAGGGTTCTGTTTCTATCCATATTTTTACATTGATTTGACTATGTCGTGATGAAATTATGTTTATGAATTCCTTTATCTTATATGAATGGTTTTATGATGTCATGTTGTTTAAGAATCCCATTTTTATTACATGGGTTATGCAATGATGTATGATTTATGATTTTGTGGCACACATAAGAAAGGATTCATTAAGAGATGGGTGGGACCTATATCTCCCTCCAATGCATTGGGTAATGATTTCATATCTCATGAGATAGACATGGCTGGAATGGTAGGTTATACCGATTCAGTGAAACAGGACTGAAACGAGGATTACTCGATTCAGAAAGGGACTTTGTCCACTAAGATAGTCTTGGCAATGAGACTTGACTAACAAGAAATGATTCTCTATGATTATGTGTGTATGCCACAATGAGTAATGTTTTAAGTTATGGTTTCATTTTCACTACTATGATTTATCCCATGTTATGAAATTATGCTCTCTTTTGCAGGTTAAGATTTCCAAAAATGTTATGTTCTTATGAAAATTATGTGATTGATATTTCTTTTGTTTACCCTTACTGAGCATTTGAGCTCACCCTTTTATGTTTTCTTTTCCCCAGGATATAAAGAAAGGTTTTTAGGTAAAAAAAAAGGGGAGATCTTTATGGGAGATATTGAAGATCTTTCACCACGATTAGAAGAATATGTTCCGAGTTTCCAAAGACACTAAACTATTACGATCCTTGTGTGTGTGTTTTTGTTATGTACTAAGTATTCCGTAAATGTAATGTAAGTTCAATGTACGCCAGGCTTCGGGTCTCTACAGTTGGTATCAGAGGAAAGGTTTAGTCAACCTTTGGAAACTAGGATGTGAGAACGTTAGTGAGATCCCTAGAGATATTTCTAAGGTATGTCTAGGTATGTCCCTAAGGATAAGTATACGTATAGGATATAGTTCTAGAACTACGGTAACGATCTTAGAATTTAACCTAAGATGTTAGATATTGAGGGTTCTCTCCCTTTACTATGTTGTCTTCCCTAGCATGATTTCGCCTCTCACAAAATTCTTTTTGTGTTTTAGTTAATGGAGGGAACCAGAAGGAATTCGGTTAACATTGAATCCAATGGACAAATTTGTGACTATGAGCAACAAAATTGTGTGATGCCTAGAGATAAAGATATTGTGATTATGCCGAATCAGTCATCGCGATATATGATTAACAAGGTGAAATTTAGTGGTATGACTAATTCATCAAAGAAGAGGAAGATAAACTATTATGCATGTTCGCATGTTGAGGAGCATAACGAAAGGAAGATTGAGATTTCTAAAGAAGGGAAGAAGAACCTTGAGGAATACCTCAAATGGAGGGACCGATGTTATCTGTGTGGAGAAAAGGGTCATAGAGTGACAGATTGTTATGGAGTTCAATGTCTTATTTGTGGAGAACATGGGCATTACCCAACTCAATGCCCTGACCTAAAAAGATACTTCTAAATCAAGGAAGGACTTATTCCAGGACAGTCATTGAAGTGGATGGACTGAAGTGTTTATGTATTGGTATTCAGGAATAATGTTGTTGAGGTACTTTTATGGTGTATTGGAATATTTATGTATTTCTCTAATGTAGTATTCGAAGTGATTGAGGTATTTTTGGAAAAAAGATGATATGTGCATAATGAAGGGAAAATAAGAAAATGAAATATTTGACAGTATTCATGAGCTCATGATTGATATAAGGACTAAGTGATATCATGGTTTGAGTATATAGAATTTTGAGGATTTTGGTATGTGGAAAGTGTTAACTTTTAACTGCACTCATGTTTTCACTAAGGTATTCAAGAGAATACACGATTAAGGACTTTGAATGTTTGGAATGTGACCAACAAGACATATCTTATGATATGTGGGGATCAACGACAGTATTAAATCTCTGGTAATCAATGTCACTATATTATGAGAGTGGACTGCAGTATTATGTATAAGCCTAAAGATTAGACTGGATTATGTTGGACATAAGTTAGTATTGTTTAAGGATAGAAGATTTTCGATATTATTGATGGGATGTTATAGTAACGTAGTTTTAGAAAAAGGGACAACCTGCAGGACGGGCGACAGCCCATCGCTTCGGACAAGGCTGTAGGAATCGAACCCACAACCAAAGTGCGACTGGCCTTTATCGCCTACCACTGACCTACAGGAAGTCCCTGTTTAGTAGAAACTAGTTTTATTATATTAAGCAGTATGATATATGAAGTATAAGTCCATTTTAGAAACCATATGTGATTAATCTCACTATAGATCGACTTATGTATATAATTTTGATAACCTTTTGTTTGAAACAGATGGAATGAACCGTCATTCTATCACATGATCTGCTAACACTTCACGAATAACAAATTCAACTTCATTTATTTAAGAGATGAAGTGGAAATTGTTCAAGGCACGAACAACAGTGAGATTGTACCAAAATAAAGTAAGTATTTATTCTAATTCAAATTTTCAACTTTAGGGAAATGATCTTGAAAACCAAAAATGTTGTCCTAGTGATCTTATACCTGATGAATCAGATGGTACCTTATATCATCACAAATCTATGGATTTGTGATTACTGGCTTTTCCATAGCCATGTTCTCTACCACTCTCCATCAGAACATGATGGTTATATTTCTCTTCCATATCCATATTTTCACCTATGTGGAAACCCAGTGATTAGTTTATTTGGGTAACCGTTACGTTTCATACTTTAGTTTTTAAAGCCAAGTTTTGGTATTCCCTTTTACGATGTGGGTTTCTATTAAAGAAACTTTCAAATAGTAAACCATTTATAACCCCGACGAATTTCGAGGGCGAAATTCATTTTAAGGGGGGTAGAATGTAACAGCCCAAGATTTTATAAAAAAAATATTCTTTTTAATTTTATTAATGTCTTGTGTTGTACGCTACACCAAAAGGAGCTTGCACAACACGCATCCTTGTCTTGCCTTGCATTACACACAATCGCGACCTTCCTCGATAGCGTGTGTAATACGCAATACCGAGTTTCACTAAACAACGATGTGCTATTAAAATATTATTAAAACTAGCCGTTATGAATAGTAATAACCACTTTTTAAAATTCTGTAAATCTTATTTTTCAAAATGAACTTCATTTTTGGATTCGGAGTATCGAATTTAGCCTAAGGTGAAATTTTGGTACTTTTCGGATAACTTTCATATTCTGATGAATAGTGAAAATTACCAAATTATAATTAAAAACAACTTTTTTAATCGAAATAATTAATAGTGATAAATCATTAATTTGAGTGGTTTTAAAGTATATTTAGAATATATTTTTACAATTTAATACAATGTTGGTCATTGGATGTAATTTCACATTTAAACTAGACATAAACAAGTGTCAATCTTTTGATAGATTTTGTTTCTTAAAAACACGCTATTTGTTTTAACAGCGGGATTTAATTATAAAATTAATTAATGCAACTTATATGTTGGGAATTTTGTAAAATAGAAATCATTTTTGAATTCGGAATATCAATTATAGCTTAGGGTGAAATTTTGGCATTTTTCTGAAAAACTTCAATTTTTGATGAATAGTGAAACCACTAAGTGGTAGGTTAAAAACTGAATTTTGCATAAAACATAATTTTACCGCTTCTGTGAATGGAATTTCGAAAATCCGAGAGACACGGTTAATATCAAGGACTAAAATGTGGTTCAATGAGATGAAAATAATTTTTGGTGAATAGTAACTTTTTACTTTTTTTTACCGCGGTTAATAGTAAATAGGGTAACTAAGGGTAAATATGATATTAATATTACCCTAACACATGTCCTAATTCTATTGGACAAGTGTAATTCGACCAAAAACAAACTTAGGAATAAAATATGACCATTTAGGCCCACTTGGATTAGATTAGGACTTTTATTATTAATTTATTTAAAGAAGGGTTAAAATAGTTAAAATCAAAGTTTAATAAGTAAATCATTTTTAATATGGGGTTATACATAAGATAAATTCGACTATAAATATTCATTAGAAAGATAAAAAGATTTCCTACATTATGGTATTTTATTTTTAATTTTTAGACATCAAATAATTTAATTTATTTATGACACAACAATGATGCAGTAATTATCTTATTAATGAAATATTGACATAATTGATGTTATAAACTTCAAAATAAATGTAATTTGAGACTTTTTATGAATTACACTAATTTTATAGGTTACTATGATATATTAATGTTGATTTAATCAACTTGGTTCGAACATTTAATTCTGTTATGACTTTCACAAAAATCATATATCAAATAGTGTCAAAATTGACACAAAATAGTTTTTAAATCAAATATTATATTATTAATTGTTATTGTATTCCTAAAAATCTAAGGTTCGGCCAAATGACTTAGATAAGGATATATATATTAATAATAAACAATGTGGGGTTCGTTTGGCATGTTATAGTAAGTGTATTAACCATATAGTGTAAGAAAACAAAAAGACACGGTAAAAGTTAAATTATTTAACATATAGTTAAATCTAATTGATAAGGTTAAAATAATACCCTAAACTTGTCTAAATCCTATTGGTTGATAGGATTTCGACCCATCCCCACTTTATCTTCGAAATAAGACCTTTTGGAACCATTATAAACCGATTTTGACTTTAATATAAAATAATATTTTGAGATATTCCTAAGGTGCCCCTCTCCTCCCCTATAAAAGGACACCTCCTCCCCCTCCTCCTCACACCAATTTGAGCACTCAAGCTCGGCCAACCCCTGCCAATTTATCCCCTCCACTTCCCTAGAAACATCCTAGAGGTTCTGGTCTTCCTCAAAGTCCAATTTTAGTGCCCTAAGAGGAGGTCTCAAAGAGGCACTTCAAAGAAGAGGTAATTACCGTTACCAATTCTTTCATCTTTATTTCTTCTTCCACTTCTTCTTCTTAGGTTGTTTCATTATGAAGTAATAACATCAGTATCACTCATATACTGATATGTTATTATAAGTATGAAACAACCCTATTTCACCATCTATCCATCCTACGGAAAAAGAAATCACCGCGCGTGCGTACGTACGGAATACCGTCTCCACGCCGTGGTGTAATCTATTTTCCACCACCACCTTACATGGATGGGTATAATGGTGTAAAGAATAACTATACATAGTTATTACAACATCATATTGATTCTGATATATTTTATAATCCACTCCAATTCAACTCAATATTCTTGGAAATGATATCATCGCTCGTGCGTACGTACGGACTACCGTCTCCACGACGCGATGAGATTCATTCTCCATGTTAACCATTTAAGAATGATTATAATGTATATATAAGAAATAATAATGAAATATATGACATTATAAAGCTACTGGATTTATATATATACATATGTATGTCATCTACTTACTTCCATTTCAAGACAATAAGGAAAGGAAAAACAGCGTTCATGCGTACGTACGGACTACCGTCTCCATGAACGGTGTTTTTCATTTTATTTATCTACCTATTATATATATATATACTGAATATATATGATATATAAATCATATTTTATATTCTGGAAGTAAGTAAATCATGATATAAGTAATAATTATGTCAAGAACAAACAAGTCAAAACACCTACGATAAATGAAACGATTTTACCCAAAACGCTTCTTTAACATGGAATTTACAAAAGAACGGGTAATATAATGTCATAAGTGAACCATATATGATATCATAACAATGAATATGATTCTGTAATAAGTCAATAACATGATTTAAATCATTATACAGGAGGTTCGGACACTTACAAAGCAAGTCGGACCTAAGGTAAGGGAAATATCACAATCTCATTTTTATCCGAGATTGTTTATTCGTATGTATTTACTGGGGTGTATTTTATCATCCACATCCATGTTCCCTCAATATGTAATATTATTTCCATCCACCTACAATTGTTTAAATCCAATTTTACCCTTCTATGAGTTTTTAGTAAAGGATATGAAAGGAATCTTTTTTCGTTTTTCGTACGAGGTACTTTTTGACTTTTCCGACAAAAGTACGAAGAATGTTTTTTTTTAACTTATACGGCACGAACGGATTTATACTGTTTTATAAAGCCTTATTTTCATGAAGCTTCCTCTAAAAGATTTCATGACTATTTTCAATAAAATCTCTTTCTTTTAAAATTGCATGATGTTTTGTGAAAAGAAATTGATTTTGAAGAAGAAAGGATATTTTCCTCAAGAATTCAATTCAAGTGTTTTATCAAAATTATTTTCCATATAAGATAATAAAGGGTTCTGTTTCTATCCATATTTTTACATTGATTTGACTATGTTGTGATGAAATTATGTTTATGAATTCCTTTATCTTATATGAATGGTTTTATGATGTCATGTTGTTTAAGAATCCCATTTTTATTACATGGGTTATGCAATGATGTATGATTTATGATTTTGTGGCACACATAAGAAAGGATTCATTAAGAGATGGGTGGGACCTATATCTCCCTCCAATGCATTGGGTAAAGATTTCATATCTCATGAGATAGACATGGCTGGAATGGTAGGTTATACCGGTTCAGTGAAACAGGACTGAAACGAGGATTACTCGATTCAGAAAGGGACTTTGTCCACTAAGATAGTCTTGGCAATGAGTCTTGACTAACAAGAAATGATTCTCTATGATTATGTGTGTATGCCACAATGAGTAATGTTTTAAGTTATGGTTTCATTTTCACTACTATGATTTATCCCATGTTATGAAATTATGCTCTCTTTTGCAGGTTAAGATTTCCAAAAATGTTATGTTCTTATGAAAATTATGTGATTGATATTTCTTTTGTTTACCCTTACTGAGCATTTGAGCTCACCCTTTTATGTTTTCTTTTCCCCAGGATATAAAGAAAGGTTTTTAGGTAAAAAAAAAGGGGAGATCTTTATGGGAGATATTGAAGATCTTTCACCACGATTAGAAGAATATGTTCCGAGTTTCCAAAGACACTAAACTATTACGATCCTTGTGTGTGTGTTTTTGTTATGTACTAAGTATTCCGTAAATGTAATGTAAGTTCAATGTACGCCAGGCTTCGGGTCTCTACAGTTGGTATCAGAGGAAAGGTTTAGTCAACCTTTGGAAACTAGGATGTGAGAACGTTAGTGAGATCCCTAGAGATATTTCTAAGGTATGTCTAGGTATGTCCCTAAGGATAAGTATACGTATAGGATATAGTTCTAGAACTACGGTAACGATCTTAGAATTTAACCTAAGATGTTAGATATTGAGGGTTCTCTCCCTTTACTATGTTGTCTTCCCTAGCATGATTTCGCCTCTCACAAAATTCTTTTTGTGTTTTAGTTAATGGAGGGAACCAGAAGGAATTCGGTTAACATTGAATCCAATGGACAAATTTGTGACTATGAGCAACAAAATTGTGTGATGCCTAGAGATAAAGATATTGTGATTATGCCGAATCAGTCATCGCGATATATGATTAACAAGGTGAAATTTAGTGGTATGACTAATTCATCAAAGAAGAGGAAGATAAACTATTATGCATGTTCGCATGTTGAGGAGCATAACGAAAGGAAGATTGAGATTTCTAAAGAAGGGAAGAAGAACCTTGAGGAATACCTCAAATGGAGGGACCGATGTTATCTGTGTGGAGAAAAGGGTCATAGAGTGACAGATTGTTATGGAGTTCAATGTCTTATTTGTGGAGAACATGGGCATTACCCAACTCAATGCCCTGACCTAAAAAGATACTTCTAAATCAAGGAAGGACTTATTCCAGGACAGTCATTGAAGTGGATGGACTGAAGTGTTTATGTATTGGTATTCAGGAATAATGTTGTTGAGGTACTTTTATGGTGTATTGGAATATTTATGTATTGCTCTAATGTAGTATTCGAAGTGATTGAGGTATTTTTGGAAAAAAGATGATATGTGCATAATGAAGGGAAAATAAGAAAATGAAATATTTGACAGTATTCATGAGCTCATGATTGATATAAGGACTAAGTGATATCATGGTTTGAGTATATAGAATTTTGAGGATTTTGGTATGTGGAAAGTGTTAACTTTTAACTGCACTCATGTTTTCACTAAGGTATTCAAGAGAATACACGATTAAGGACTTTGAATGTTTGGAATGTGACCAACAAGACATATCTTATGATATGTGGGGATCAACGACAGTATTAAATCTCTGGTAATCAATGTCACTATATTATGAGAGTGGACTGCAGTATTATGTATAAGCCTAAAGATTAGACTGGATTATGTTGGACATAAGTTAGTATTGTTTAAGGATAGAAGATTTTCGATATTATTGATGGGATGTTATAGTAACGTAGTTTTAGAAAAAGGGACAACCTGCAGGACGGGCGACAGCCCATCGCTTCGGACAAGGCTGTAGGAATCGAACCCACAACCAAAGTGCGACTGGCCTTTATCGCCTACCACTGACCTACAGGAAGTCCCTGTTTAGTAGAAACTAGTTTTATTATATTAAGCAGTATGATATATGAAGTATAAGTCCATTTTAGAAACCATATGTGATTAATCTCACTATAGATCGACTTATGTATATAATTTTGATAACCTTTTGTTTGAAACAGATGGAATGAACCGTCATTCTATCACATGATCTGCTAACACTTCACGAATAACAAATTCAACTTCATTTATTTAAGAGATGAAGTGGAAATTGTTCAAGGCACGAACAACAGTGAGATTGTACCAAAATAAAGTAAGTATTTATTCTAATTCAAATTTTCAACTTTAGGGAAATGATCTTGAAAACCAAAAATGTTGTCCTAGTGATCTTATACCTGATGAATCAGATGGTACCTTATATCATCACAAATCTATGGATTTGTGATTACTGGCTTTTCCATAGCCATGTTCTCTACCACTCTCCATCAGAACATGATGGTTATATTTCTCTTCCATATCCATATTTTCACCTATGTGGAAACCCAGTGATTAGTTTATTTGGGTAACCGTTACGTTTCATACTTTAGTTTTTAAAGCCAAGTTTTGGTATTCCCTTTTACGATGTGGGTTTCTATTAAAGAAACTTTCAAATAGTAAACCATTTATAACCCCGACGAATTTCGAGGGCGAAATTCATTTTAAGGGGGGTAGAATGTAACAGCCCAAGATTTTATAAAAAAAATATTCTTTTTAATTTTATTAATGTCTTGTGTTGTACGCTACACCAAAAGGAGCTTGCACAACACGCATCCTTGTCTTGCCTTGCATTACACACAATCGCGACCTTCCTCGATAGCGTGTGTAATACGCAATACCGAGTTTCACTAAACAACGATGTGCTATTAAAATATTATTAAAACTAGCCGTTATGAATAGTAATAACCACTTTTTAAAATTCTGTAAATCTTATTTTTCAAAATGAACTTCATTTTTGGATTCGGAGTATCGAATTTAGCCTAAGGTGAAATTTTGGTACTTTTCGGATAACTTTCATATTCTGATGAATAGTGAAAATTACCAAATTATAATTAAAAACAACTTTTTTAATCGAAATAATTAATAGTGATAAATCATTAATTTGAGTGGTTTTAAAGTATATTTAGAATATATTTTTACAATTTAATACAATGTTGGTCATTGGATGTAATTTCACATTTAAACTAGACATAAACAAGTGTCAATCTTTTGATAGATTTTGTTTCTTAAAAACACGCTATTTGTTTTAACAGCGGGATTTAATTATAAAATTAATTAATGCAACTTATATGTTGGGAATTTTGTAAAATAGAAATCATTTTTGAATTCGGAATATCAATTATAGCTTAGGGTGAAATTTTGGCATTTTTCTGAAAAACTTCAATTTTTGATGAATAGTGAAACCACTAAGTGGTAGGTTAAAAACTGAATTTTGCATAAAACATAATTTTACCGCTTCTGTGAATGGAATTTCGAAAATCCGAGAGACACGGTTAATATCAAGGACTAAAATGTGGTTCAATGAGATGAAAATAATTTTTGGTGAATAGTAACTTTTTACTTTTTTTTACCGCGGTTAATAGTAAATAGGGTAACTAAGGGTAAATATGATATTAATATTACCCTAACACATGTCCTAATTCTATTGGACAAGTGTAATTCGACCAAAAACAAACTTAGGAATAAAATATGACCATTTAGGCCCACTTGGATTAGATTAGGACTTTTATTATTAATTTATTTAAAGAAGGGTTAAAATAGTTAAAATCAAAGTTTAATAAGTAAATCATTTTTAATATGGGGTTATACATAAGATAAATTCGACTATAAATATTCATTAGAAAGATAAAAAGATTTCCTACATTAGGGTATTTTATTTTTAATTTTTAGACATCAAATAATTTAATTTATTTATGACACAACAATGATGCAGTAATTATCTTATTAATGAAATATTGACATAATTGATGTTATAAACTTCAAAATAAATGTAATTTGAGACTTTTTATGAATTACACTAATTTTATAGGTTACTATGATATATTAATGTTGATTTAATCAACTTGGTTCGAACATTTAATTCTGTTATGACTTTCACAAAAATCATATATCAAATAGTGTCAAAATTGACACAAAATAGTTTTTAAATCAAATATTATATTATTAATTGTTATTGTATTCCTAAAAATCTAAGGTTCGTCCAAATGACTTAGATAAGGATATATATATTAATAATAAACAATGTGGGGTTCGTTTGGCATGTTATAGTAAGTGTATTAACCATATAGTGTAAGAAAACAAAAAGACACGGTAAAAGTTAAATTATTTAACATATAGTTAAATCTAATTGATAAGGTTAAAATAATACCCTAAACTTGTCTAAATCCTATTGGTTGATAGGATTTCGACCCATCCCCACTTTATCTTCGAAATAAGACCTTTTGGAACCATTATAAACCGATTTTGACTTTAATATAAAATAATATTTTGAGATATTCCTAAGGTGCCCCTCTCCTCCCCTATAAAAGGACACCTCCTCCCCCTCCTCCTCACACCAATTTGAGCACTCAAGCTCGGCCAACCCCTGCCAATTTATCCCCTCCACTTCCCTAGAAACATCCTAGAGGTTCTGGTCTTCCTCAAAGTCCAATTTTAGTGCCCTAAGAGGAGGTCTCAAAGAGGCACTTCAAAGAAGAGGTAATTACCGTTACCAATTCTTTCATCTTTATTTCTTCTTCCACTTCTTCTTCTTAGGTTGTTTCATTATGAAGTAATAACATCAGTATCACTCATATACTGATATGTTATTATAAGTATGAAACAACCCTATTTCACCATCTATCCATCCTACGGAAAAAGAAATCACCGCGCGTGCGTACGTACGGAATACCGTCTCCACGCCGTGGTGTAATCTATTTTCCACCACCACCTTACATGGATGGGTATAATGGTGTAAAGAATAACTATACATAGTTATTACAACATCATATTGATTCTGATATATTTTATAATCCACTCCAATTCAACTCAATATTCTTGGAAATGATATCATCGCTCGTGCGTACGTACGGACTACCGTCTCCACGACGCGATGAGATTCATTCTCCATGTTAACCATTTAAGAATGATTATAATGTATATATAAGAAATAATAATGAAATATATGACATTATAAAGCTACTGGATTTATATATATACATATGTATGTCATCTACTTACTTCCATTTCAAGACAATAAGGAAAGGAAAAACAGCGTTCATGCGTACGTACGGACTACCGTCTCCATGAACGGTGTTTTTCATTTTATTTATCTACCTATTATATATATATATACTGAATATATATGATATATAAATCATATTTTATATTCTGGAAGTAAGTAAATCATGATATAAGTAATAATTATGTCAAGAACAAACAAGTCAAAACACCTACGATAAATGAAACGATTTTACCCAAAACGCTTCTTTAACATGGAATTTACAAAAGAACGGGTAATATAATGTCATAAGTGAACCATATATGATATCATAACAATGAATATGATTCTGTAATAAGTCAATAACATGATTTAAATCATTATACAGGAGGTTCGGACACTTACAAAGCAAGTCGGACCTAAGGTAAGGGAAATATCACAATCTCATTTTTATCCGAGATTGTTTATTCGTATGTATTTACTGGGGTGTATTTTATCATCCACATCCATGTTCCCTCAATATGTAATATTATTTCCATCCACCTACAATTGTTTAAATCCAATTTTACCCTTCTATGAGTTTTTAGTAAAGGATATGAAAGGAATCTTTTTTCGTTTTTCGTACGAGGTACTTTTTGACTTTTCCGACAAAAGTACGAAGAATGTTTTTTTTAACTTATACGGCACGAACGGATTTATACTGTTTTATAAAGCCTTATTTTCATGAAGCTTCCTCTAAAAGATTTCATGACTATTTTCAATAAAATCTCTTTCTTTTAAAATTGCATGATGTTTTGTGAAAAGAAATTGATTTTGAAGAAGAAAGGATATTTTCCTCAAGAATTCAATTCAAGTGTTTTATCAAAATTATTTTCCATATAAGATAATAAAGGGTTCTGTTTCTATCCATATTTTTACATTGATTTGACTATGTTGTGATGAAATTATGTTTATGAATTCCTTTATCTTATATGAATGGTTTTATGATGTCATGTTGTTTAAGAATCCCATTTTTATTACATGGGTTATGCAATGATGTATGATTTATGATTTTGTGGCACACATAAGAAAGGATTCATTAAGAGATGGGTGGGACCTATATCTCCCTCCAATGCATTGGGTAAAGATTTCATATCTCATGAGATAGACATGGCTGGAATGGTAGGTTATACCGGTTCAGTGAAACAGGACTGAAACGAGGATTACTCGATTCAGAAAGGGACTTTGTCCACTAAGATAGTCTTGGCAATGAGTCTTGACTAACAAGAAATGATTCTCTATGATTATGTGTGTATGCCACAATGAGTAATGTTTTAAGTTATGGTTTCATTTTCACTACTATGATTTATCCCATGTTATGAAATTATGCTCTCTTTTGCAGGTTAAGATTTCCAAAAATGTTATGTTCTTATGAAAATTATGTGATTGATATTTCTTTTGTTTACCCTTACTGAGCATTTGAGCTCACCCTTTTATGTTTTCTTTTCCCCAGGATATAAAGAAAGGTTTTTAGGTAAAAAAAAAGGGGAGATCTTTATGGGAGATATTGAAGATCTTTCACCACGATTAGAAGAATATGTTCCGAGTTTCCAAAGACACTAAACTATTACGATCCTTGTGTGTGTGTTTTTGTTATGTACTAAGTATTCCGTAAATGTAATGTAAGTTCAATGTACGCCAGGCTTCGGGTCTCTACAATGTATGATATAGTAACAATAATTATGATTCTTTAAGAAGTAAATAACATTATTTAAATCATTATATAGGAGGTTCGGATAGTTACGAGGCAAATCGGACCTAAGGTAAGGGAAAATAGCACAATCTCATTTTTATCTGAGATTGTTTATACTTTGGTATTTACTGGGGAGTATTTTATCATCCACATCCATGTTTCCTTAATTTTTAATATTTATATACTTCTGCAATATTTTATACCCAATTTTACCCTACGGTGAGTTTTTTGTAAAGGATATGAAAATAATCTTTTGTCGTTTTTCACACGATGTACTTTTTGACTTTTCTGACAAAAGTACGAGAAGAATGTTTTTTAAACTAATACGGCATGAATGGATTTTAAAAAAAAAAAATCCAAGAATCTTCCTTTACATGTTTTCAAGTTTATTTTTAATCAACTTCTTTTAGTTTAAAATTGTATGACATGTTAAGAAAGGAAAAATGTTTTTGAAGTAGAAAGGATATTTTCCTCAAGAATGAAGTTCAAGTGTTTTATCAAAATTATTTTCCCTCTAAGATAATAAAGGGTTCTGTTTCTATCCCTATTATTACATGGATTTGATTATGTTGTGATGGAAATATTTTTATGAATTCTTTTATCTTATATGAATTGTTTTATAATGTCACGATGTTTAAAGATTCCCATTTTTGTTACATGGTTTATGCAATGATGAATGATTTATGATTTTGTGGCACACATAAGAATGGTATCACTATGAGTTGGGTGGGACCTATATCTACCTACAATGCATTGGGTAAAGATTTTATATCTCATGAGATAGACTTGGCTGGAACGGTAGGTTATACCGGTTTAGTGAAACAGGACTGAAACGAGGAATGAACTCGGTTCAGAAATGGACTTTTTACACTAAGATAGTCTTGGCAATGAGTCTTGAATAACAAGAAATGATTCTCTATGATTATGTGTTTCCACAAAGTTTTATGTTTTAAGTCATGATTATTAGGATTACTTTTCACTACTATGATTTATCCCATGTTATTAAATTATGCTCTCTTTTGCAGGTTACTATTTCCAAAAGTTATGTTCTTATGAATATGATGTGATTGATATTTCTTTTGTTTACCCTTACTTAGAATTTGAGCTCACCCTTTTGTATGTTTTATTTCCCCAGGTCAGGAAGAAGGTAATTAAGTAGAATATTCCAAAAAAGGGACTCTAGATATGATGAAATAAATGGGAGGCAAAGTGGATGCTTTATGAACCGGTTGTTTATTTTTCCCAGTTTCTAAATACACTATACCTATACGGTCCTTTCTTGATTTTGTTATATGTTGTAATAAGTGTGCTTCAATTCTGAAGTAATAACAATGTATGTAAAGTATTGGTCGTTATAATATATATTCATTTTTATTTTTGAAAACGTGTTTTAATTATGTTAATGAAGTTATATGATTATTTTTTATAGGAGAAATTAGATATAAATAAAATAAATTAGTGTGGAACGAAACATTTTTGTATGAGTGGACACACGTCACTCTTAGATCTTGAGAAAACAAAGGTGATTTAACATTTAAAATATTTATCTAAATTTAGTGTATTTTTTGACTTCTAATTTTGAATTAATTATCTATTTTTTTCCTGAAAAAGGCATTGAATATCAAGTGTCACATTCCTCACTAAACATTGTTATTTTTCAAGCAAAAAGAAATATGTTACTGTGATAAATACCAACACTGAGAGGGGTATTGTATGTATATTTCAATTTTTTTATTTTGAATGAATATAATTACTTATATAAAATTTTTCATTTTAATTTATATTTTATATCAATCAATATAATGCTTTGGAGAAATTGGAAGAAAAAGAACCTAACAATTTGGTCCTGAACGATCATCTTTATATGGTATTAGGAGACAGTTATCAGGCTAGAGTGAATTGTTGACCGGGGAAGAAGATTGTACCATCTCGATACTTGTCTACTGACAATGTTTCATCATGTACTAGTTCTAGTTTCATCATAGTGGAATAGATGAATGTCATAATAAAATAAGAAACTCCAAAATCCTAAAAGGTGATAACTGAAAATACGATGAAAATTATGTTTCCAATTTCTTCTATACATTCACATAAAATAAATATAGTGATTGACACCTATTTGATGTTGACTAATTCTTCTAATGTAGATTTTTCTTCTAGAGTCGGAGCTGAATCTGGAGCCAGAGTCGGAGTTGAGGCCAGATCCAGTGTCGGTGCTAGTGCTAGTGTCAGTACTAGTATCAGTGCTAGTGTCGGTGCATGTCACAATGTTGATGTCGATGTTGATGCTGGTAGTGTGAGAGGTGGTGAGGGTGTTTCACTAGGAGGAATGGATGAGGGTTATCATGATTTTGATGATACTCAAATTGAGACTCACTATTGATGTGAAATGTATTTTTGGATATTTAATATATGGAATTTTATTATGTAGTAATGTTTGATTATTGTATTATTGAATGGTGTTTCTATATGTTTCTACATATATTGATTATGATGTATGTTTGTTTACGTAATGAGCCAAATATTTGTTAATGAATGTCCTCCTTGATCTAATTAAATGTATTATTTTTTCAAATGGTTATACAACATATACACATATTTTTTATTATTTATGAATATTTAAAAATATTGTTATTAATTGTGTCAATTGCTAATATAGCCGTTGAACAATGATCACGTAATTAGTATAATTATAGGGCTTTAACCAATACAATTTACTCAGACAAAGGAACCAATGGCCTCATCCATTAGACATTCCCCATATGAATCCCATTTATCAGATCTCAGAAAAGAAGGTGGCATCATTGGACTTCCCTCTTGACCAAGCCCAAGCCGAGCATGAACACGTTAAGCTTGAGCAGAACCGACTATTGGAGAAGTGGAAGTTAATAGAGATTACCACCTGATATATGTTATCCAAGCTAGCCCAAGAGTCTATCACCATCCCACACATTACCCTTTAGACTTATGCGGGTGTTATAAGGGTTTATGTAACAAGACACTAGTACAATAATTATGCACATTTTTTGTATATAATAAAAAATATATATTCATTTTATTATTATTACATTGTAAATAGTTTTTAAAGATAAAATCATATTTTTATTCAATATTCAACTAAGAAATATATTTTGATGAATTAATACAGTTTTTAATTAAATATAATTCTTAATAAATTACTATTATTATTAAATTACTTTTTTTAAATATAAATGATCGTATAATTTTATGAATGCAATTGTAATTTTTATTAAGGGCTGGAAGCCATTTTTTTCAAAACCCATGAATATCGATAAATATCAGTTTTTATTTTAAAAGTGAAAATTAACATGTTTAAAAAAATTACATATAATGAATATTATTTATAGAATCAGGATGTCAAAATTATCCACTGGTGGAATTTTCATAATTTTCTAAGACAGTCATATTTTTGGGTAAACATTAAATACCATTTATATATATAATGTGTTTTATGGAATCATAATAACCCAATTGTGATGTAATAAAATACTATAAACATTATGATCGTCCAATATATGTTTTACTATTAAAATAATGTGATTTTATATTTTTTTGATTTATTTTGCAATGCTTTAGTGGACCCTTCAAGACATAAAACACATTTTGTCTTTTTAAACTATTTTCCTTGAGAGTGTGACTCAACTCCACATAATGAACACTATTATTTTAAGAAGATCGGCCATTGGCCTTATAAAATATTGTTTTCCACTCCACTTTGTCAAAAACCATTGTCAAAAATCATGGGCTAGTTTTTGGTTTTGATAATTTTAATGTCAGGTGTCTCAATCTTAAATAATAATGAATTCTCTATCATTTCCTATATAAACCCACACAACCTCCCACTTCCTCTTAACTCAATGCCTTTTGAGATCATCCAAACATTGCCCAAATTTCTCAAGAATCCTCCCAAGGTGACCCAAGATCTTATGAAGCCTCTATCAAGCCTTTTCCATGCCTTTTGGATTACACTTCAAAGTATGGGTTTTCGTCCTTTCTCATTTTTTCCAATTTTCATTAAGATGTTATGCCCTTTAAATTTCAATAATTAATGTTAGGGTATGATTTTACACCTCCCCCATACTTCCCTCATTATGTTAGAATTATGATAGACCCATTTCTCTCTCAATAAATGCCTCCCATGTACACCCATTACAGTACCGAAATTCGGAAATTTTTTATCTCTTCTCACTTGCATTCAAAAAATTATTTTGTATCCAGAGTCTAAATTTTATTAACATTATTGAGACATGTATCTATATAAATGCATTACTATCCATTTCATGTACATATGATTAGACACCCATTTCTCTCTTATCTACCATTTTTATAAATTCTTACGTCTCGCCGTTATACTGCCGAAATTGAACTGATTTTCCAAGCCAATGTCATTGTGTAGGGAATACAATGCCCATTTCTCTATCAAGGGTATTCAACTTTTTTCAGATTTTATTTTTTGTTATAATGTTTCATGTATGAATTCCTCATTCCTTTATCATGGAATCAATTATTTTGTTTTATGAATCCATATTTTATGACCCATGTGGAACACTTATGCATGAAGTGAAATGTCTAAGACGGGTGCACCCTGATAGCGCTCTAATGCATGGGGTAAAGTATAGTATCATGATACATCAGGTGAAATTATTGGCGACTCATTATAATTCATGTGAAATGAGGTTTTACTCAGGCTTTATTTTTTCAATGAGGGTTTACTCATGCTCCATGTTCAATGAGCCTTGGATATGATAATTTCATGTTAAGTGTTGTTGCCACATCACCATCTAAGGATTATCATGCTTTATCATGACTTTATTATCATGATTCTATTATTCTCTATTGATATTCATATTTACTAACATGTTTTGTTTTCTTCATTTTATTCCATTTTAATTCCCTCAATGGGCTTTATAGTTCACCCTTTTCTTATTCATGTCCTCACATTATCACATGCAATGCTAAGTATGATGGAATGTAGTGGTCATGTATAAGAAGTTTTCAATGACGATGTTGCATATTTTAGGTTTTAAGTTGTTATATAAGGATCCTATACCCCAATGACACTATACCACTCAATCTTCTATGTTGTATCATGTTATTTTTATGTAATAAGCCAGGTTTAAGTGTGTAATAAATAACAGGGTTGTTATAGTTGGTATCATAGGATAGGTTTAGTTATTTTTTGGATTAGGATTAGAAAACCCTAGTGAAGCCTTAGAGGCCAGACTAAGTATAATGAAAAAACATCCAACAGTTTTGGGGAGTATTGAGTAAGTGATTTATCAATCAAATACATCCCTATATAGATATGACTAGGTCGAGGCAGCTGTAGCATCGATGTATCCAAAGGGTAAAACCCGAAAACACCGCTTTGAGCTAGACTCGAATGGGAAATGGTGCACCACAATAGGGCTTGATGCACTCTTGGTTATGAAACTCTTAGGGGTTATTCTTTGTTATATTCACAAGTTTAGTATGAACCATTGTTAAGAGACAAAAAAAATTCCCTAATGTAGATCATGGATAATATAGATTGAAGACAATAGATTCGTAAGATAAGGAAATAAATACTATTTATAAGTCCTCTATTTTTTTTGTCTTTGGTTTACCCTTTATGTGTTACCCCAAACATTCCTCTTATTCCGGACAATGGCCGGTAATAGGAGGTCTCAGGCTAACAACCTATGTGAAGATCAATGTAATGGTTGTTCTAATTATATCCCAACTCCAATGGGAGTGGGAATCGCAAACTTTGTCACAATACTATCTCAGTTAACTCAAGCATTGAATAGAAACATGGGTCAAGTAGAACGTTCAACCCCCCCCCCCCCCAAAGAAAGAACAAGTCACAATTGATATCATCATTAGACAAAGACCTATTACTTTAAATTGATCATTTAATCCCTCAATCACTGAACAATGGATCAAATCCATTGAAATGATATTCTCCATCATTAAATATTCTGAAAGAGAGATGGTTCTCCTAGATTCTTATCGTATGGAGGGTGAAGCTGATAAATGGTAGACATTGATCGAAAATATGAATCCTATGGAGGAGATCGAGGAATTGGAATGGAGGCATTTATCAAATATATTTTTCACTAAATATTTTCCGCACACCCTCCAACTTAAGATGGAAAGGGACTTCCTTACCCTCAATTAAAAAGATGACTAATCTATCGGAGCGTACACGGAAAACATTAAAAGGATTTCAAGATATGCATATGGATTTGTCATTATCCCCATGGTAAGGTTGACCGCATCCTTGGTTGGCTAAAACCGAGCTTGCAGAAAGCACTAGTGATCCGTGACGTCGACAACAATGAAGAAATTGTTTGATGTGCCCTTGAGGTCGAAATGGAGATCGGATAATTTTAGGGGTATCATGGGGATAATAAGTATATGGTGAATTTCAATACTGGTGGTCCAATTGATAAATATAACGGTGAAAGTAAGATCCATCACCCCACATTCCTAATGTACAGAAAGAATCACCCTAGAAATATCATGAAGGGGACGATGGAATGCTTTAGGTGTGGAATAGAAGGGAACCTAGCCATTAACTGTTGGTAAGAAAAACTCACAGATGAAACATAGGATAAGAATTCTCTGTTTTAACCCCAAAGTGTTGTTCATTTCTAAAACATCAAATAACCAGGGCCCCATGAAAATCAGTTCCCTAAACCAAGGGTTTTATTAGGCAACAAACAACCTCCAAGGCTAAAAGGGCGAGATTTTTCCATCACTACCACCAAAGTGATACCTGACAACAAAGTGGTGACATGTACACTAGTTATTCATTCAAGAATAAAAAAGGAACTTTTTGATTCTGGTTCTTCTCATTCATTTATATCCTGAATGTTTAGTATAACAATCCCAACACCACCACATGTCATGGAAGTGAAGATGTCGGTGAGTTCGTCAAATTGGGAAATCATCGCATCCCATGAATATAACAACTCCCATGTCATAAACTATGGATTGAACTTTCCTACCAACCTCATAAATCTCCCTCTGGTGGAATTTGAAGCAATTATTATCATGGATTTGATTTCTTTATATAGAGCCAACATAAATTGCTGTGAGAGGGAAACCGCTCTCCATGTGGAGATTCGACCCCCGATTCTATACAAGTGCAAGGAGGAGGATGAATCCTTTTTAGCTCCATCATCTCAAGAGTGGATATTACTACCCTATGATCACATGTATCTTTCACAGATGATTGATTCCAAGGAAGCAACCATCCTTTAAGACATTACCATTGTGAGGGAATTCACTGAAGTGTTCCCTAAGGAATTGTCTGGTCTTCCTCCTAGAAGAGATGTGGAATTCCCAATTGAACATAATCATGGGGCATTGCCAATATCCAAGGCTCCATATAGAATGGAAGTTGTGGAGATTTAGGAACTAAAAAAATATAGGAGAATCTGGATAAGGGGTTTATAAGCCCAGGTGCTTCACCATGGGGCACACAAGTCATATTCATCAAGAATAAGGATGGGTCAATGCACCTTGGCATCGATTATCGTGATCGTTACAAAATCACTATAATGAACATGTATCCTCTCCCATGAATTGATGAATTTTTTATCAGATACATGGAGCACAATACTTCTCGAAGGTGGATTTGCGATCAGGATATTATTAAGTAAGGGTGATGAAAGAAGATATCCCAAAGATTTCTTTTTGTACAAGATATAGGCACTATGAAGTCATAGTAATGCCTTTCGGACTCACTAATGTTCCAATAATCTTCATGGACTTGATGAATAATGTCTTTAGAGATTACCTCGAAAAGTTTTTTGTAGTATTTATAGAAGATATTCTAATATAATAGAAAACCAAGGAGTACCATGAGGAGCATATAAAAACTATAGTATAGACCTTGCGAAAGTAGAAGCACTATGAAATGTACAGAAAGTATGAGTTCTGGTTGAAGGATGTCTCATAAATGGGATATCATCACAAGAAATTGGATATCTATAGATACCTCAAGGATAGTTGCAATAGTGGGATGGCCGAGGCCACCATCGGTAACGGATATCCATATCTTCTTGGGATTATCTTGATATTATTGATGACTTGTGATAAATTTCAAACGATTTTCCAACCCTCTTACCAAGATATCTCAAAAGGGTGTGATGTTTTGTTGGAGGGATGAATGCAAATAAAGCTTCAAGGTGTTGAAAAGGTGGCTTATCACTGCTCTTGTGCCCACTTTACCCACAAGTGGAGAAATTTTTGTTGTATTTAGTGCTTCTTAAAAGAATTGCTTGTGATGTTTGATGATAAAAATTACAAAGTCATTGCCTATGCTTCATGGAAATTTAATGTTCATGAGAAAAACTATCCAACACACGACCTTGAGTTGGCTACAATGATCTTCACTTTAAAAATATGGTAGCATTATCTATTTGGGGAGAAGTGTGAAATATATACTCACCACAAAAACCTCATGTATATATTCACCCAAAAAGAGTTGAACATGCACCAACGAATATGGTTAGAGCTGATCAAAGACTATGACTACTCAATCCATTACCACCCTGTGAAAGCGAACAAGGTGGCAGATGCTCCAAGTATAAAGGACTCATCAATTCTATCATTGATGAAAATTGAGAAGGATCCATTCTTCTTAGATCTCATGAGGATGGACATGGGAATCATAAATAAGGGAACATCATCTATACTTTCACAAATTATTTCTCAACCGTCTCTTTTGGAAAAGTTAAAGGATGATCAAAAGGATGATGTGGGAATTTAGAAGAAAATTCAAGCTATCAAGAAAAGAAAAATCCTCAGATTTTAATGTTAATGAATAAGGAATTGTGTTATTTGAGAAAATAAAATGTGTTTCATCAAGTCTGGAGCTAAATAAGGAAGATTTGGATGAGGTGCATAGTTCATATTTCTCTATTAACCCAGGAAACACAAAGATCTATCGAGATATTCAAGGGAAATATTGGTGGGATAATATGATGAAGGAGTTTGGTGATTATAAACTAATGTTCTTGGTGTGTCAGCAAGTAAAGGCTGAGAGGTATAAGTCTAAGGGGATGATGCAACCATGGCCCATACCAGCATGGAAATTGGAGAACAACACCATGGGCTTTGTCACCAGACCTATGAAGACATCCAAAAGAAACAATTCAATCTAGGTTATTGTTGATCATCTTACAAAGGTTATAAACTACATTGTTATTAGGGAGGATTTCTCTTTGAATCAACTGGAAAAGATATATATTTGGTAAGTGGTAAGGATGAATGGAGTACCAATATATATTTTATCTGATTGAGATCCAAGATTCAACTATATGTTTTCGAAGAGTCTTCAACATGATCTATATACTGAGATGAACATCATTATGGCTTATCATCCTCAAACTAATTCCCAATCCGAGCAGACTATCCAAAAAAATGAGGACATGTTGACAACGTGATCAATAGACTTTAAAGGAGGATGGGATCAACATCTTCTTCTGGTTGAGTTCTCTTATAATAAGAGTATCAACTCGAGCATCCGAATGTCACCATAGCAATCCATATATGGGAAGAGGGGTAGAACACTGACATGTTGCAATGAAGTCAGTGAGCGTAAGCTACTAGGACCAGAAATGGTTGAGGAAATGTTAGAGAAGGTGAAAACAATTCAGAATAATATCAATGCAGCCTAGAGTCTAAAGAAGATGTATGAAGATAACTCTAGATGAGACATTGAGTTTAATGTTGTAGATATGGTGTTTCTATGCATATCTCTATAGAATATGGTCATGTGGTTTGGAAGTAAATTGATGTTAATTCCTACGTACACCGGCCCCTTTGAGATTCTTGATCGTGTCGGGGCTGCGGCCTATCGACTAGCACTTCCACCAACCATGGACAAAGTACATAATGCCTTTCATGTATTCCTATTAAGGAAGTACATACCAGACCCTTCACATGTACTCTCATCAAAGGTAGTACATCTAGAGGATGATCTTTCATACAAAGAGCAACAGGTGAAGATCATAGATTGTAGAGAAAAAGTTTACGAAATAAGACAATACCCCTCGTCAAGGTGTTGTGGAGAAACCAAAAATTTAAAGAACTGGCATGGGAATCGGAGGACGTGATGAAGCAAAGTTACCCTCATTTTTTAGGGTGGGAAAAGGAAATTTCAATGGAGAAATTTCATAATGTGGGAAGATTGTAACGACCCAAACTTTTGTTAATGAAAATATCACTTGATCCAATTAAATGTCTTAATATGTCAAATTTTTTTAAAAAATATGGACATCATTTGTTTTATGTTTCTGGATATTAAAATACATTTAATTATTGTGATAGTTGATAATATAGTCATTGAATAGTTAACACATGATTAGAATCAATATAGGGCTTTAACAAATATAATTTACTCAGAAAAAGGAACTGATGGCCTCATACAATAGACTTTCCTCGTACGAGGCCCAATTATCATAGCTCAGAAAAGAAGGTGACATCATTGGGAATCACTCTTGACCATGGCAATGACATCTTGAACATGTTAATATTTAGCAGGATTCACACTGGGATAAGTAGAAGTTAAAAGAGACTACCACCCGAGTGATGTTATACGAGCCACCCCAAGTGTCTATCACCATTGCACACCTTAACCTTCAGTCTTATGTAGGTTTTAAAAGGTATTATGTAACAAGACACCAGTAGTATAATTATGTACATTATTTTTGTATATAATAAAAATATACTTTCATTTTATTATTGTTACTTTATAAGTAGTTTTTATAGATAAAATAGTATTTTTATTTATTATTCAACTAAAAAATATATTTTGATGATTTAATGGGTTTTGAATTAAAATTTTTTAAAAAATATTATTATTATTAAATTAATTTTTATTAAATATAAATGACCTTATAATTTTATAAATGCAATAGTAATTTTTATTATGGTTTGAAAGACAATTTTTGTCAAACCCATTAATTTTCAAAAACTATCAGTTTTTATTTTAAATGTAAAAATTAGAAAATATAGAAAATTATTTAGATAAAACTAATAATATTTCTGGAATCCGGACAACAAAATTATCCAACGGTGACATTTTCATAATTTTTTGAGAAAGTCGAATTTTTGGGTAAAAATTAAATACCATTTAAATATATAATGTGTTTTATGACATCATAATGAATAAATAGTGATGTAATAAAATGTGATAAAAAATTTTTTTTGGCCAATATATGTTTTAACAACAAAATAATGTGATTTTAGATTTGTTTGGTTTTTTCACAAGGCTTTAGTGGACCCCTCAAGACTTATAAAACATTTTGTCTTTGTAAATTTATTTCTTTGAGAGTGTGACTCACCTCCACATAAGAAACCCAATTGTTTTAATAAGTTATTCCATTGGACCTATAAAATAATTTTTCCACTCCCCTTTGGAATAAACCAGGGCGAAAAACCAAGGGCATGTTTTTGGTTTTGATTGGTTTAATGTGTGGTGTCCCAAACCTTATTAATAAAAAATTACCTCTTCATTACTATATAAAACCACCCTATCTCCCACTTCATCTTCACTTTAAGCATTTATAGTTATTCCAACCTCTTCCCTCATCTCTCTATAATCCTCCCAAGGTTCCCCAAGCTCCCAAAAGCCTCTCTCAGGCCTCTTCCTAGTCATTGGGTTCAAACTTCCATGTAAGGGTTTTCTTCCTTTCTCATTTTATCCAATTTTCATTAAGTTGTTATCCCCTTTTCATATTAATCATAAATGTTTATGTATGATTCTTAACCTCCCCCATACATACATATTTATGTTTGAATTATGAGATACCCCTTTCTCTCTCATTAAATGCATCCCATGTACATCTGTCACTATGCCGAAATTCTGAAAGAAATCTATCTCTCCTCACTTACATTCAAGAAATTACTTTGTATCGTGAATATAAATTCCATTACAATTGTATGGAAATTTATCTATATTACTCATTTACAGTCTATTTCATGTACATATGATGAGACACCCCTGTCACTCTCATCAACCATTTTTATGAATTCTTACACCATGCCGTTACACTGCTGAAATTGCACCGATTTTTAAAGCCAATGTCATTGTGTAGTGAATACCATGACCATATCTATATCAAGGGTATTCAACTTTATGAACATTTAATTATTGATTATAAAGTTTCATGTATTAATTCCACATTCCTTTATCTTGGAATAAATGATGATGTTTTATGAATCCGTGTTTTATGATCCTTGTGGCACACTTCTGCATGAAATGAATTGTTTAAGAAGGGTGTGCCCTGATAGCACGTCAATACATTGGGTAAAGTATAGTACCCTGTTATGTCATGTGTAATGAGTGGTGACTAATGATAATTCATGTGAAATGTGGTTTTACTCATGTTTCATGTGCAATGAGGGTTTACTCATGCTCCATGTGCAATGTGCCTTGGCTCAAGATAATTTCATGTTAAGTGTTGTTGCCACATCTCGAGGTTATGATTATTGTGCTTTATCATGCCTTTATGTTCGTGGTTCTCTTGTGCTCTATTGATTTTCCTATTTTCTAACATGTATTTCGTTCTCATTTTTTTCCAAGTTTATTCCCTTACTAGGCTGTATAGCTCAACCTTTTCTTATGCTTTTCCTCAGGTTATCCCATGATATGCTAAGTACAATGGAATTTAGTGGTCTGGTAAAGGATGTTTCAATAATGATGTTGTGTGTTTTATGTTATATGTTTTTATTTAATTATCCTAATCCCCAAAGACACTAGACCTCTCCATCATCTATGTTGTATCAAGTTAGGTTTATGTAATAAATCAGGATTAAGTGTGTAATAATGAACATGGTTGTTATCGTTTATGTAGTAGTTATGTTTTATTATTATTATATTTAATTGTATCCTCCTCCAACATTACCACCGTACCTCCAATATGAAAATGCTCTAAGGTGGCCCCTCTATCTCCTATGGTGCACCTATGATGGTATATAGTCCAATATTCCAATTTTTTCTATTTATTTTCTCTTTAAAATATTAGTTTCTCTCCCACATTTATCTATAATTTAAATTTCTTTTATAGGTGATCCTATTCTAGTGAACCTCTGACAGTATTTTTCCTCATGTTTGTTATTTAACCCCATCTGGAATAATCTATTGTTATTAAACTTGTCTTGTTCTTAAAAATTTTACCTTTTATTTATCTCATCCAAAAGATTATAGTGCCATTTTTTTTAATGTTTTATTATATTTATAGTTATGGCATTAGATTTTTTTTTGATTTTTTCTCTTTATAAAGATAATGATGTTGGTACCTCTATTTTTTGTAAATTACGAGGGAAGCAAGTATATCATGTTTCTGAAGTCCTAATTGGGGGAATGGAGCATTTATTGGATGTGTGTAATGCCAATCATCAGGGATGTCTTGCATATAAATCACTCTCGCTACTTCGAGGACCTATAAGATCCCAAGAACATCCAGAATACAATTTGTGTATGTTTTTTAAATAACATAACTATTATTTCTTATGACATGTTAATTTGAATTTATATAACCTATTGAGTTTTTCCTGAAACAAATTATAAATGTCCAATATTATATTCCTAAATATGCTCATGTATCCCGAATTTTTGGCTTCTAATTTAAAGGATATTCATAGTTGACACTTCAATGGTTTGTTAATACATTTAGAGTGACAAAATTTATACAAATTTAATTTTTCATTATACTCTTTATTGGTTTCACTTCTCCACCTGTATGCACACACACATTTACATGGGATTATGATTAGGATTTGAGGGTTCATGACCTTTTCAATATGTGAAGATTATGATTGAAGGATTTTATGTTTCATTAACTTCTTCGCAACCAAGTTCTTGTGCCATGAACTCTTTCCATAACATACAAAACCTCATTTTATTTATCTGTTGTTTATGTGAAAAATCATAGACATTCATTAGTTTGGGTATGATTAAATAAATCCTACAAGAGAGAATAATATATCCAACAATATTTTAGTTATTTTATCATCTGGTAAAATAAATTCCTAAAATTTTGATGTCATATGAAGCCTTGAGAATCCCATTTTATGAAATCTCTATTCCATAAAAAAAATCAATGTAATGAGGATTCATGGAGCGATTTTGACATAAAAGAAACATCAACACATTATATATATTTTTAATTGTGTTAAAAAAATTAGTATACTAGATTGTTTTACACTTTTTTTGGATATTTTTAACTATTACAATATCATATTAAATAGTATTTAAAAAATTTACGTTTTCCACCTTGTCAAAACTATTACAGTATCTTTAAATTTATTTTCAAAAGTATCATATTCTTGAAAAACATATTAGATTGCATGTTATTATGATGATGATGTGTATGACATCAAATGCCTCAGGGTGCTATTTAAATTGATGTTACTTCTTTAGAGGATTCTTCTGTAAAAACTATTGGGGAGATAAAAATATTTTTGTGAAGACAATATGTTAATTGTCTATTTTATTATTTTATATACATTTTAATAGCTTTATACATTTATAATACTATATTTTACTACATTGGATTGGTTTACAATTACAAATTTATCACATTTCATCACAATATTATTTGGATTATCCTACTTTAACAGGTGGGTTTTATGACAAATTAGTTGATGAATTTTTATCCATGTATTAGTTTTTGGGTTAGTTAACTTTTACAAACATGTTCTCTTTATCGGAATCTTATAACTCAAATTTCATGGGTTTTAGGAGTGTGTAAATGATATCTTTTGGAGCTATATAATGCTTTTTTTCATTGAAGAGTTAGAATTATTCATTTATTTTTGAATTTATTAGTTCTTTGGACTACTAAAACTATAATTTATAAGTGTTTTATTTCATGCATACTACAAATTATAATGATGAAATGAATCTCCATTTTTTTGTATGTTCCTGTATTCATGTCTGGTACATTGTTTTTTTTTCTATTCTAGGATAAAGGGGGTAGAGGGGGGATTTTCTAAGGGTGGGGGTTTCATTGACTCTTGCAGGTGTGTGTGTGTGTGGGGGGGGGGGGTTCAAGAGGGGGGATACATGGCTGGTTTTCCATGAGGGAGTGTCAAGGGAGTGTCCAGAGGGAGTGGATTCCCCTAAAGGAGGGGGTGTCTAGGAGGGAGAGGTTGTCCAGGAATGGTGTCCAATATGGAGGAGGTTTCTTATATGGTATTATATGCATGATGATATTTTGAATGTTATTGGATTTCCCTTCTAAATATGTGATCATAACCCAATGTATAATGTTTACAATGATATCACATATCCCTCCATGGAAAATGATATGATTGGTGACCGCACCTTGGGCCTCCCAGAGGGATTCACCATAAAATATCTTAAGGAATCCCATATATGGGAATAAAATTCCATCATCATGACATAATTCCACATGGGACCCTTAGAGGGACAGACCAATTAATCCCAGAAAAAATAATTGTTGTTGTGTTTCTAAATGTAGCATTCCATTATTACCTCATAACACACCAGCAATAATGCCTAAAAAGAGGAAAATATCATTATCTCCATTGAAAATGTATCTGGATAGGATACTCATGATCTTAGTATGATTTATAAATATAGAGATACATGAGAAGAATTTCATTAAAAGTGTACATGGTGTGCCCTCATGGATTACACTATGTATCCCATAAGTTCAAACCCTTGTCTTGCCCCTCATGGTACCAGACATATATAAGGAATGTAAACAACGAGTAACTATGGTTAAATGTTGTATAACTTCTCCTAAACACCTATGTGAGCCCTTTTATACACAAATCTAGCTACCCATGTGATCATAAAACGAATTTAACTCTCATTTATGGTGTGTTAAATCCATAAAGGCATCTAGATGTGTCCTTTGACCAGTGCCTTGGTACCTCAGCTCATGCCTATGTACATCGCCACATTCCCATGTACATCTATATTATCAATCCAACTTGTTTCCTGACAGTATATATTTATATTAATGTTTCTTCTTTACATGATTTATAAACCCATGCGATCGACCACATGGCTAGGTCCCACTACATGATGTAAAGCCCAGTAAATTTTGTGTTGATCTGAAACCACAGTATTTACTAAATAGGAAAAACATATGGAATGTGTTGTAGTAAATCAAGACATGTGATCAGGATTTTCCAAGATGAAATAACTACTATCCTTCTAAACCCCATTTTTTACCAGATTAGATAAAGATCTACCCCATGGGAATGTACACAATCAATAAAGGATATAAAACATTTAATAAATACATATACATGTATCGGTACATAAAACTCATAAATCTACTTAGAATGAGGGTGGTTTCTAAGAGGGGGTGGTGTTTGGCATGGTGTCGAGGTGGGATGGGTTTGTCAAGGATGGGGGGTGTCTAAGAGGAGGGTTTTCCAGGAGGAGGGGTGTCCAAGTGGGTGTCCAGGGAGAGGGGGTTGTCTATGAGGATTGGTGTCCAGTAGGGAGGGGGTCTCCATGGGGGTGTCCATGAGGGAGGGGGTGTCCATGAGAGAAGGGGTGTCCATGAGGGGGGTGTGCATAAGGGATGGGGTTTCTAGGAGGGGGTGTCCAAGAGGGAGGGTATCTAGGATATAGGGTCTTATCACTCCTCACCTATATAGACACTCCATCCTTTCTCTCAAGGGTAATTATTAATATTTTTTATTATAATTTTTTATCATTATTTAAAATTGTTAATTTTTATTTCAACATGATCTACATGTTACTCGATTTTCTGGTAGTTTTTTTATTATATACGTCATGATTCAAGGAGTTATTCATGGTCTTGGATTTTAGTGAAACAATTTCAGTTCTTTTGTTCCATTAACAAGTGATGCTATTTATAACAAAAACTGCATTGGAACATTGAGGGAGTTTTGTTTAAGTAACATATTTTATAAATTTATTTAATATAATATCTTATTTATAGATAATGTATTGGGCCTTACATGATTTAAGGTGATGTTCCTATTTATTTTTATGGTATACAAAAAACCAGATAGGACATGAATAGGCATATTATGTTTAAAGGATGCTATATTTGTTTGGGTATGTTCTATTTTTTGATCATTATGTATGCTTTTAAGCATCCATGTTAAAATATTATATAAGATAGATTCATGTAGTTTTTTTATTATCTACCTCCGTATTCATGGTGAAATTAATGGTAATGGATTACAGTGAAACAATTTAAGTTCTTTTGTTCCATAAACAAGTAATGCGGGAAGAGGTGTCGGTCTAGGGAGGGGGGTAGTCTATCCATGATGTGAGGGGGTCTGTCCTGGAAGGGGGTTAGGTATCTATACAGGGAGGGGGTGGGCTGTCCAGGATGGAGTGGATGGGGTTATTTTCAGGGGGTTGTAGGGGGAGTGGTGGGGTGTCTATAGGGGGTATGGGAGGGGGCATTGCAGGGGGAACTACAATGGGGGTTGTGCATGGGGGGGGGGGGGGGTTGTCCAGGAAGGGAAGGGTGGTCTGTCCAGGAAGGGGGTGGGGGTCTTTCTAGGGTGGGGGATGTCTAGGAGGAGTGGAGGGGGGATTTTTAGGGGGTGGGGGTGTTGTAATGGTAGTGTTGGAGGGGGGAGGGGCTTTGTAAGGGGTGGGATTCCCCAATTGGATTGGGGGGGATACACATGGGGAGTGGGGGGTGTCTATCCCGGATGTGGTTGGAGGATATCTAGGGGTGGAGGGGCATATGTAGGGTGTATGATACTACCAGGGTGGTTGTGTAGTGGGGTCTATCTAGGAAGGGAGGTGGTGTTTTCTGGAAGGATTGGGGGAGTCTTTCCAAAGGGGGGAGGGGGCTATCCAGGAGGAGTGGGGGGCATACTAGTGCTTGCTACAAGGGGGAGTGGGGGGGGACTTTGCAAGGGTTGGTATACTGCATGGGGAGTGGGAGGGATGTGCAGGGGGAATGGGGGTCTGTCCATGGAGGGGGGGGGGTCTCTGTAGTGAGTGGGGCAGTCCAGGGGATGTGGAGGGGGGAATTATAGGGGGATGCAAGTGGTATGAGCATTTCTAGGGGTGGGATACTGTAGGAGGAGTGGGGAGGGGGTGCTGTGTAGGGGGAGTGTTGGGGGTCTGTCCAGGTGGGGCTATCCTGGGGGGACTAGATATTGGCTTTGTGTATGGGGATGTAGGGGGAGCGGTGGGAATGGGCTTTAAATTGGTTTTCTCCAACATGGGGGGGGGTCAGTACATGGGGTAGTGTGGGATAGTTGTTTTTATGAAATGGAAAGTCCCACAGTTGTGGTTTTAAATGGTAGATACATACCCTATGTGGTTAAGATTCTACCATGGTTTCAATTCATGTCTATAGCCCTATAGCCAGGACAATACCATCCATGGTTTTTGGACTTAGATCACCTATTCCAAATCATGTCTATAGTCTGAATTTCTATTTGTTAAAAATGGGATCAAATGAAATTATTGTTTTTTGGAGTTTTACTACTACTGTTGATTTTATTCAACAATTGGGTGACACACTAGATTTGGGAAACTATTATTGATTTGGCTTTGTATTTTTATTTTTTTAATACCAATGAGACGAGGATATTCGATATCATCAATAATTTTAACCACTATCTATAAATTCCATTTCAGGAATTATACCATTCCATTTAGTATTTTTTACAAGTCTCTGGCTTTTTTGATATGTGTTCTGAGAGATTTACCTGCTATTATGATCAAATTTTGTGCAATACACAAAACATTTACACCATATATCAGTTAATATGGAGTATGGGACCTTATTGTCTGGAAATTGACACAAATATTTATAGAATTATTTTATGTCAACTTGATAAGGTGTGAATTATATGGGTACCACACTATAATTTATGAGGTATATAGGCCCTCATGGATTGTAATATTGAGAACCATTGGGCCTAACATCTTTAAATGAGTTGATATATATATTTTAAATTCATTTATTTACTATAATAAAATGAGTATGATTTTAAATGGAATTTTGAAAAAATTAATAGAGGTTGGGCCTATGTTCATATCCAGAGTTGGTAAGAGGTCGTGCCTCTAGTGGTTTTTGGTAAATGTTCGTTTTATAATCATGGATTTAGGAGTATGTTGTGTGGTATGACATAGTTTTAGGAGGGTAATGTCATGTACTATGCTTTTGAGCTATGAAAGTTGATATTTTTTATTTTATAAGGCATTTTTTGGCATTATAGATACATATCTAAATGATAACCATCAATCGAATTCCAAGATGGTGGAGACAATCACACTCAAGAGGTGGAGGGACATGGGATACTAGAAAAACCTATTTTACTGTTAGTAGTGGAAATAGCTTTTGTTCTAGATATAGGTGAAGAGGAAAAGTTCCCTGAAGGATTCCATAACTTAATGATGAATTTTTAGGGAGCACCACATTCTACATTTTTTATGTCTGGGTAGACACATATACTCCAACAGTGTGATCCTTCCACATTTTCATGGTAGGGATGACCACATGCTGTTGTGATATAGCTGAACACCAAATTAGAAATATTTTGGAATATAGAGATTCCACACAGATATGGGTAACAATCACTACATATATTCTATCTGTGGTAGAAAAGCACTGGTGGTATGTACTATAGAAGGATGACATGAGCCATGGTATGGGACTGGTGACTTCCAAACCTAATTGTATGACTACATTTACCCAGAAACTCTATGGTAATAGAAATATAGTGAGTTCATGTATCTAGATAAGGGTGTGATGTTCGTTAGGGAGTAGTCAACATGATTTATAAAGAAGTGTTGTTTTTTATTGAAGTACCTTACTGATGAGATATCGAGGTAAAGATGCTTCGAGGAATGCATCTGACATTTTATCAGATCATAGGCCAACATGTATAGATTGACCTTCATCATGGAAATTTTGAATCATGTGTGGATTACATAGTGTAACCTCATGTAATCTAGGAGATCCTCCCCATGTGGTACCATCAATTAACCCAATATATCATCATATAGTGGGAGGAAGAGTTGTGTTGAGGATTCCCGTGACATGAGTACAAGTCATCCATTCGTATTAGTAGCTCTATTTTCTGTCATCTGTGTGTATGAATGGGCCACATGATGAATAATTTTGATCCAGACCTATTTGAGTGTGGGGCCTATGTAAGGATTGATTACATTTAACTTTTTTGTAGGATCATTCATCTAGATGTGAGTGGTATGAGGTCAGATCCAACACTATGTTCAGGAGTGATTTTCTCATATTTTCATCATGTTGGGTGTTGGAGTATTTTAGGTAGTTCAGGTCGAGGAACTAGTGGTCAAGGATGAGACATCAAGGAACCAGTTCCCCATGAGAAATCAGAGTGGGCCTTCTCTAGGTCGGGTGGTTCTATCATAGTGTTAGGGCTGAGGCCAAATCTATTATGCACAATATACCCATGAAGATTATAATTTCATATCTTCTAAGATGATAGGTATTATCATAGTAGCCTCTATAATTTATTCTCTTCTTTTTTATAAATGTTCACATCATATTTTTATATCTACACCTATTGTCAAAGCCCATAAGAGCATTATATTGTATACATTGAGTGTTATAATTGTAGATATTTCATTGGTGATTAAAATAGATGATGTACTATAGTGAAGGTAGTTCCCGCATGATATAGGTGGGTGTCACTTTGTCTGAAATATGTATATTCTAGAGTTTACATGGTTTGAATCCCTACATGGGATTGACTAACTATTATATTATTGTGTTTATGTTGACTAATATTTCCTACTGGTGAATTTAACATCACCAGAGGGTGAAGTTTATTCCCACAAGGGTGAATAGGTTGTCCATGTGAGCTGTGATAGACCAAAATAACATGGTATTGTAAGAATGAAAACCTAGATTGTTTGTTAATATCAAAATGATAAGGTAACTTTATAGTCATATTTCCCTCTAGTGGTTGAATTTTTTCGAGATATGTTTCTAGAATACATATCTTGTTTACCACCTCAAGGATAGGTTGAGTTCTCTAACTATTTAGTTCCATGAAGTACACAAGTATCCATTTCTCCTTATAGTATTGTTGTGAAGTATTTGAAAAATATCAATAGGAATCGAGGTGATTTAGAGGAAAATGGGTTTAATTAACCCGATACTTATCTATGGAGATCCCTAGTACTTTTGAAAAAAGAGGATGTCACCCTTAGGCTGTGTATATGTTATCTTAAATTGAACAAGTTGAATTTTAAGAATTCATATCTTCTACCATGGATACATTAACCATTCTATCATCATCAAGGTTCTCAGGTGTTCTTGAAAATTCATTTGAGGTTCAGATATCACCAGCTTAGTCTTCAACCTATAGAAATACGTTGTAATAACCCATGATTTTATGATTTTTTTACAAATTTATATATCTTATTTATATTTTCTTTTTAGGTGACACTAAAAAGGGTAATATATATATATATAAACACTATTTAAATCATTCAATTCACATAAACCAACTTGGATTGTGTTACCCGCAACACTGAATTGGCTTATGGTACACGAATCACTAATCGGGTGTATGTTACACTCAAGACAAACATGGAATATATTACAAGAAACACCTACTTGGTGGATATTACATCCCATACTCTTGATTCCATGAAACACTATTTTGCTGTTATAATTATTTAAATGGTATAATTATAACATAACTGTTAAACAAAGTAATATGAATAGTTATTAATAATTTTTAAATAACTTATATAATTGTTTATAAATAAACACATATTGATAATAAAATATCAAATATTAGGTAGAGTCCATATATTAAAAAAATATGGTTTTCTAGAATGAACATCATTTAATGTACTTATGTGAAATATAATATAATTCTAACACCCAAACCCTAGAATGCTGGACACGATGAATTGATTATTAAATTAGATTGATTGAGTGGAATGAAATCAAAATGTAATGATCAGTTTATTTTCCTTAAAGAAACTAGATACATACATGTACTCATATTACTTTGGTATGGTATGAAAATAAAATACATAACAAACACTAAAAAACTACATCCCAGAGAACTCAATAAATGGTATCCTCTTCATATCCTATTGAAGGTAAACAAAAGAAAAGGTTGATCTCAAATTCTTATTAAGGGTTAAAAAATGTGGATGCATGCATCAACAATAATTGAATCATAATAAGATTGGCACAACCAATATAACGTAATGGAAAAAATGAAAAAACAATGCCATTAATAAACTGAGAATGAATCAATATCCATTGATTTTTTCATAGTGAAAACATAATGGATAGTAATTAATAAAAACTAATAAGGAGAATTCAGACTATTTGGAAATCTTCTATCTTGAACATGATAACACTATACCATCGAAATGGATTATATTTTTTGGATAGATTCCCATCTAATTCTGTTTTGGAAACAATCTCAAAGGGATTATCGCCAACTGATTTTTCTACGGAGACATGAAAATGCATGGAGGAGCTATAGTGGGCCCCACACATCACTAAAAGTCCAAAGAATTATTTATAAATATATTTAATAGAGGTAAAATTTCCTTTTTATATATGTTTATAGAGTTGAGGATATAGATTCATCAAATTTTCAATAGTTAAATAACATTACAAATAAACATTATAGGTAAAAGTGTGCAAAGCATTATAAAATAATCATATCCACGAAACAAATAATGTGGATATATAATATATTTACAATTTAAAATGAAAAATTATCTCAATTTGGTAGTTGGTACACCACAAAAGAATGATTTGGTGCAAAACACCATGTAAATCACAATGAAATGAAAAATGAAACGAAGTCCCTTACAACATTATAATCAATCAAGGTAAAAATCATCAAGTGAATCACTGAATACCATGAATATAAATAGAATAAATATATTATATATCAAAAGGGATTAAAAAACATCACATACAAGAAATATGTGGTGAGCAATGAAAATCTAAAGAAATAGAAGTGACATGAGGAACCTCTTACGTTATGCCCGAATGAGTCCATCGATTGATCATTAAAACATGAATAATAAAATTTAACTTCATTAATTAATTATTAAAAAACATCCTCTACATGTAAATTATATATTTTAAACTTATTAGGTTCATTAATTTACTTGTTATGGGTTTAAAGCGGTTTAATTTTATTGTTTTGGAAGCATTTTGTTCATTTTTTTATGATATGTTTACATGTATTCAGGAATGGAAGTTCATATGAAATGTGGTTAAAAATAAAGAATTTTTAATATATATTATTATTCAAATTAGAGATATATAAATGATTTTATAATGATTTTGGGTTATATACCATGAGGATGGATCATTAGTTAAAAGTTAAGGATAATCTATTGGATTAATGAGGCAGTTTTGTGTACAAAAAATTATTTTGTATTATTATTTTATATTATGAGTGTGTAAGGATTCCAGAACATTGAATTGGATTAAATAAATATATTATGATCTGGTTTAACTAGTATTATGGTTTTATGTCCAGTATTTATGATAGTAATAGAAATTGATAACTCGTCGTCCTTGAATGTGATAAATTACACATCTCGGGCAGTGTTTTCGTTTTTAGTATAAGCAGTGGGGGAAAAGAGAGATGATGATGAAATATTCCATTACAATAATAAAATTACAATTAATGTAAGTTACTATAATTATTAGTGAATTTGGATTATTGGAGGTGATGAGAGTGAGAAAAAATAATGGAACTTGTAAAAGATGTTGAAAGAAAAAGGAAGAGAGGTTCACCTCTTGAGTACTCCACCTTGAGAATCTCCTTAAGAATGTTGTTTTTGGAATTTTTGTGTGAGAAGAAGGTCCTGGATTTGCGAGGATGGATTGGGAAGTGTATTTGGTAGAGATTATGAAAGTATCAAATCTTGATTGGTGTGGTAAGAAGAGGGAGTGATGGTTGGTTTATATAGTGAAGGAGAGGATGATTTTCTTAATATTTTAATAATTAGATTACTTTTATAACCTAAGACAAGAAATAGTGAAGATTACATGAACAATAATAGTAATATGTTCATGTGAGTTCGATATATGGGTGATCACTTCATTCATGTTGTTAGGAATTGTGGATTTAAAATACAATGTATTTATAGGGTAAATTAATGTATTTTACTATTCACAAAAAATTCACGAATTTTCGAAAAATCTCAAAAAGTCACACTAAACATTTTTCAACATGTAGAATCCATAAATGAACAAAATTTTTCAAAATAAATTTTTAAATATGAGAAATTTAGTTTGAAATGAAACAAATCATTTTATCAAAAAAATACAAATACTTAAAATATTCATCTACATATTTAAGGTGCCTAAATTCTATTTACATTTTCATGGGTAACGTTACCATTAATTAGGGTAATAATACTATTCATAAAGGTATGTTACTATTCATAATGGGTAATTTACTATACATAAAGGTATTTTACTATTCACCAACGTGATTCTATCGGACTATAAATATCACCCAAATCGCAACTGTGTATTTCTGTTATTTAAAATTAAAAAAACAGAAGAGGAAAATTTATGTTTAATGGTTAGGTTTTGACTATCTCCTATAACAACCTATTGTGGTTTCACAGAGACTCAGTGATTCGTTCAATATAGGATATGTAATGAATTGAAAGTATTTAAGAGAAACATATCATAAAATATTTGGGTTATTATATTTTTCCCCCCTTCATAAATTTTGTCCTTGAAATTAAATCACTTTTAAAAAATATAGGTGGTTCTTCTTCATAACACCCTCAATTTCACACGTTTCTTCCTCCATTTTATAGATTCTCCAATGAACTTTTACGGTAAGAGTCATATGATTTCTCAATAAATGCTCTCTTTTGTCAAGAATCATGATTGGCTCTTCACATGAGGAAAAATCAGGTTCCAGCTCCATTTCACCAAAGATGAGTACATGCATTGGTTCTGGCATGTATTTCCTTAATAAAGACATGTGTAATGAATTATAAAAATTGGAGTGACATTGTGGAATTCTTAAACGGTATGGTAAAGATCCAATTCTTTCCAAAATTTCAAATCATCCAACGTACGTAGGGCTTAGATTCCCTTTCTTACTGAACCTTAATACACCCTTCCATAGAGATACTTTTAGGAAGAAATGATCTAATATGTGAAATTCTAAATCCATTCTTCGGTTATTAGCATAACTCTTTTTTCAACTTTGGCTTCTTCAATATGGGATTGAATTATCTTTACCATTATAGTTGACTTTTCAATATGTTTTAGGTGTATATGTTTCCTCCCTCCAACATCATCCCATCAAGTTGGACTTATACCAATTTTACCATAAAATGCTTCATATGGGGCCATTTTAATGCTAGAATGGATACTATTATTATAGTAAAATTCCTCCAATGGAATTTATTGATCCCAAATACCTTGAAGCTAAAGAGATAATGATTGCAATATGTCTTATAGTGTTTGAATAGTCCTTTTAGACTCTCTGTCTATTTAGGGTGATAAGCATTACTCAAATGATGATCAATATCCAAAGCCTTCCGGAGGATTTTCTTGATTTTTTATGTAAATAAAGGATTTCAATTGGACACAATCGATAGTGGTTCACCATGAAGTCATAAAAATTCATTAATATAAATTCTTATAAGGTGATCAAGTTTTAAATACTATCTTATAGCAATAAAACATGTTGATTTTGTGAGATGGTCAAAAATTACCCATATTATATCTTTCCTTCTAGGTTTCCTTAGTAGCCCTATGAAAAAATATATCGTAATTCCATCCCACTTCAAAATAGTAATTGGTAGAGGTTTCATGGACCCTCTAATATGTTGTCTCTCAGCCTTCACTTGTTGAAAAACTACACACAATGACACATAGTTGGCAATTTATTTCTTCATGTTATACAAAAAAAATGTTACTCTAGGTATCTATAAATCTTAGTTATAACATAATGTATAGAGAAATTTGAGATATGAGAATCGTTTAATAGTTACCTTATTTTCTTAGGTAAGTAGGGAACACATAACTTCTTCCCAAATTTTAGAACTGCATCCACATACAAATAGTCATCCAATTTTCCATCCTTAACAACATTAATTTTCATTTTTAGGTTCTCATCATCATATTGAGATATCGTTATATTCTCTAGTAATGATGGTTTAGCAGTCATTTGAAAGATGAATGATTTTTCTCCCCCATAACAATTCCCATATCTATCTATTTTAGATCCATGAATTTTGTATTTGTCTCAATCTTCATTTTGTGTCAGAAGTCCTTGAACTTTCCTACTTAATACATCTGAAACATTATTTTATTTTCTTGGGTGGTAGTGTATTGAAAAATCATAATCTTTGAGTAACTCAAGCAATCAACTTTGCCTCACGTTGAGTTCTTTCTATGTAAAAATATTTTTAAAACTCTTATGAATCATATATATCTCACATATTTCACCGTAGAGATAATGTCTCAATATTTTTAGAGCTATGATTATGGCTAATAAATCAAGATCATGAGTTGTATAATTTTTCTCATGAGTCATCAACTGCCTCAATGCATAATCAATAACTTTATCATTTTAAATAAGGATGTAACAGAGTCCATAATTTGATAAATCACTATATTTCACAAATACATCATTTCCATATGGAAGATTCAAAATTGTATCATTCTATAATATTCTTTTCAATTATTTAATGCATTCCATACATTCTTTCTTCAATTAAAAAATAAAACATTTACATGTGACCTTGTTTAACGTGTTATCCAGTTATGTGAAATTCTGAACGAAACTCTGATAGTATCCTGCTATGTCAAAAAAAAATGTACCTCCATTATGTTTGTGAGCCATGGCCATTATTTGATTTCCTTTTTCATCGCAGGATCAACTAAGATTCCAACCATATGGACAATATGGCCAAGAAAAAAACTGATTGAATCCAAAATTCATACTTTCTAGACTTCCCATACAATTCATTTCTTTTAATATTTTTCAGAAAATTCGAAATGTGATTCTCTTGGTATTCATTGATTTTTTATTATACTAGGATATCATCAATAAAAACCACAAAGAATTCATCAACATGTTCCTAAAAAACCATTCATTAGGTCAATGAAAATTGAGGGTGCATTGGTCATTCAAAAAGGAATTACTGTAAACATGTAATTCCCATACCTAGTTTGAAATGATGTATTTGGAGTATCATAATTCCTTACACACAACTGATGATATCCATATTGAAGGTCAATCTTCAAAATATTTTGGCCACTATGAACTTGATTAAATAGATCATCTATTCATGGAAAAGGATACATGTTCTTTATTTTAATATCATTAATTTCCTGATAATCAATGTATATCCTCATAGATCTAACATTCTTCTTGAAAAAGAGGACATGGTCTCCCATGGAGAAATACCAGGTCAAATAAATTCTTTTTTCACTATATTCCTCTAGCTTTTTCTTCATATAAAATAATTATACAATGGTCAATATGTGGGGATTCATTGTTATAGGCCTTGCACCATGAATTAAATAAACAGATAACTCAACTTCCTACTCTGTAGGATGTCCCATTAAATACTCTACAAATACATCAATGTATTCTTACACAATAGGTATTACTTAAATTGTATGATTACATTCCTCCGTCATATATATTTTGTTTTCTTCATCTCCATGAATTTTATTTTGTAGATCTACAGGGGGTGGATCAAGAGAAGAATCAGATGCCAAGGTTTTTACTCTAAAGATAAGGGATTCTATTCCATTCTAAAAATTTGTTACTTCCTTCTTCATGAAATAGATCTTCACATCATAATTTTACATCCAATTCATATTGATAATTATATCAAAGTCCATCATTGTTATGATTCTATGTTTATAAAATACAGAATTATTATGTGTCGTGAGGGGGATTGATTGACACATCATTGTTGTAATGATACATCCCTGAGGATTTTTGACTGACAACTCCATTATCAAATAAAATTGGGCTTGTCTAATTTTCATAGAAAACTAGGAAGATATAAATGAATGGAATGATCTAAAATCAAATAAAAAATTGGATATTTTTGAGGAATCAATTAATGTTCCTTCCACTACATCATTCAGAACTTCAACCTACGCAGTTGTAATCTCATTAGCTTTCCATTTCTCTCATTTCATTTTCTGATGAATGTTTTTATGGCTCTTTAGACACTAATTTGTATAGTGTCCCATTTCTCTATAATTTCAACATTGAAAATAATTGACCGGTCTCTTCCCCTTGTGTTATCTAGATCAATGAATAATTTCTCCACACTTATAGAAAACTCACATGACATTAAATCATTTCTATGGATGATTATTTATATTGTTCTCACATAATGGAAATATATATATTCCCTTATTTCCTATTAGAGAATCCTCTTTTCTATGGTTATTAGAATGCCTCTTATTATCTTAATTTTCCATGAAAAAAATGTATCTATAAAATTCTTTCATTATTTTGATGGCACTTGATACAATTTCATCAGATGATGGAAATGATTGAGAATCTAGTTCCCTTAGATGACATGGAATTAGACCAAAAATGAAATGATAAATCATATATTCTAAATCACATAGTTATTATATTGCATACCTTAATAATATTTTCATAATGGCCTCATAATCCATAACACTCTCTTCTTCCAATTACTTTAGGTTGAAGAATTTCCACTTCATTTAATTCATTTATCACAAGGGAAATATTTGTAGAATAATATTTCCTTATATGTTATTTATTCCATATATTGTATTTATTATTTCCTAATTGTATTCTATATCAAGAACCACCATTTATCGATATATCTCATGAGGAAATATACTACAGATACTACTAATTCATTTTCATTACAAATTATTGTCAGAAATATTTTTTCAAGTGACCCGATCCTCTACTCAAATATCATTTGATTAGTAGTTCCACTAAATTATTAGGGATTCATCCACATGAAACAATCCAGTACAGGTTTATAATGGTTATTCATCACATCCTATGTATGTTTTTCCAATACGGTCATTATCTGATCTCCTACACCATTGAGCTAATTTACTTACTCAGTGAGGGAATCCCTACATTGCCCACATATGTAGATTCTTCTTATTCCATTAGGCTCTATTAAAAAACAATGTAATACCCTAAAATAGGTCATAGTTCATAATTTATAACTACCAAACACATAAGATAATCTGAAGATTTATGAACAACTAATCTCATAATCATAATCATTTTTTATATTTACTTTTAAATCCTTTATAATGGTTTGTAATGAAAATGTGAATTATCTTAAGCATATCCCCTGGGAGTGTCAAACTAGGTGAGAAATAACACATGTTATCATGTACCAAGATACATTGGTTGAATCCCAAAACTCTTTGTTTGAGTTTTTTACTTCTATGTACATTTGTGCTAGAACCTTGTATACTTGTAGTATCTGTACAATGATTTATTTGATAGGAATACCCACATAATCTCAAATTCTCCAAAATTCTAGGTTGTTCTTCTACGATTATCCTCAATGGATAAAATAGGTTTATTTCCTCTAAACTATGTTTCCTGCAACTAGATTCCATGGTTTCTTCCAAATTTCCTCTGATACCAAATGTAACACCCCGAGCCCAAAATCCTGGAGCTGGTGCATTACTTATTACATTAGTATAATTAAGATATATGAAATCCAAAATGAATGATCAGTATAGTAGAAATAATGAATCTAGATACATATATGTACTCTTATTACATTAGGTTGGTAACAAAATATAATGTATAACAAAAACTGACAAACTAAATCCCCAAACACACAATAAATGGTATCCTCTTCATAACTTGTTGAAGGTAAAAAAATGAAATGGATTTGATAAAATTCATAGTAAGGGTTACGAAAAAAAATATCATGAATCAACAATAATTAATACATACTCAAATTATTATTTTTAATATGTCTTGGTGAATAAATAAAAAACACACGCTATGAACAAAGTGAGAATGAAATTGCATCAATATATTTTATCATAGAGAAAACCTCAAAGATAGTAAAAACAGAAAATGAATAAAGAGATTGATCATTAAATGGAAGTTATGTATCTAGGACATGATACCACTATACCGTTGTAATAGTTTAATTTTGTGTGTAGATACCCTTCAGATTCTGTTTTGGAAGCATATTCGAAGGGTTTGTCTCCAACTAATTTCTGTCAGGAGACCTATTGATTCATTGAGGGGATATCAAAATCCCCAATCATAACTAAAAGTCAAAAAAATTATTTATACATAGATTGTATACAAGTACAATTTTCCTTATCAGTACCATTATAGAGTAGAGGATGCTGATTCATCAATATTTTCATAGTTAAAAAAAATTCTAACAAAAAAAACTACATGTGAAAGGGTATACGTCTTATGAAAATAACCATATGAATTAAACCTAAATTTATATATATAATATATTTACAATTTCAAATGAAAAATTATCTCAACAGGGTATTAGGTAGACCACATAAGAATGATTAGGTGCACAATACCATGTAAATCACAATGAAATGGAAATCGAAACAAAGTCCCATACTAAATTGTAATCAATAAAGTTAAAAATCATCATGTGAATCACTAAATACCATTAATATAAACAGAATAGTGATATTATATTTCAAATGGAAGTAAAAATACACCACAGAAAATAATAATTGGAGAACAATAGAAATATCCCAAAAATATAAGTGAGATGAAAACCCCCTTACCCTAAGCCCGAATTGGTACTAAAATTGATCGTAACGACCTGAATAATGAAATTTATATTTATTAATTAATAATTACAGAATCTACTCTACATTTAATTGACATAATTTTACCTTATTAGGTTAAATCATCACCTTTTTCATGGGTTTAAGAGGTTCAATTTTGTTGATTTCGAATCATTTTCATCCTGGTTTTTCATGATTGTTTTACTTGTATTCATGAATGGAAAATAGATTTAAATGTGTTTAAACATTATATAATTTTTTATATGTTTTATTAGTAATATAACAGAGTTATAAATTATCATACAATTATTTTGGGTTATATACCATGAGGATGATTCATTAGTTAAATGTTAACGATAAACACATGGATTAACTCGGCGGTTTTGTGCACAATGACCTTGTTTTGTATTATTATTTTATATTATGAGTGTGTAAGGATTCTTGATAATTTTATACAATAAAATACATATATTATGGTTGGGTTGAACCATTAAAAAGGATTCATGACCCGTCTTGAAGATAGTAATAGAAATTGAAAACTCACCATCCTTGAATTAGATAAATTACACATCTAAGATAGTGTTTTAATTTTAACTATAAGAGGAATGGGAAAAGGGAGATGATGATAAAATATTACATTAGAATAATAAAATTATAATTCATGTATGGTAATGGAATTTTTATAGCATTTGGATGAGGGGAGTTGAGGAGAGAGAAACAAAAGAATTGAACTTCTAAAAGATGTAGATAGAAAAAGGAAGAGAGGTTCACCTCTTATGTACCCCTCCTAGAAAGTCTCTTTATAGACTTTTTTGGACATTTGGTGAGACCCAAAAGTCTCGGACATAGAGGGAAGGCTTGGGAAATTTATTTTTTACAGCATAATCAATTATCAAATCTTGATTGGTGTGGGAGGAAGAGGGGGTGAGGGGTGGTTAATATAGTTTAATGGAGGATGGTTTTCATAATACTTTAATCATTAATTTATTAATTTACACTAAGACTATAAATAGTAAGGATTTCCTGACATATAATTGTAATAAGTGCATGTGAGTTCTTGATTTCGGTTCTTACATCCCTCATGATGTTAGGAATAGTGAATTCAAATTATACTCTATTTATATGGTAAATTAATGTAGTTTTCTATTAACCAAAAAAATCCATTATTTTATAAAAAACACTAAAATTAACCCATACCAATTTTTAACATGTAGAATAAAAAAATGAACAGAATTTTTCAAATATAATTTTAAAAATATTAGAAATTTATTTTTTAATTAAAATCCTCATTTAATAAAAAAAATCCAATACTAAAAATAATAATATTCCTTTTTATGTTGCCTAAAATCTATTTACACTTTAATGGGTATATCTAGAATTCTTATGTGTAATATTACTATTCATAAGGGTATGTTACTTTTCATAATGGTGTGTCATTATTCATAATGGTAAGTTAGTACTCACTGAAAATTAACTTGATTCTATCAAACTTTAAATATCACCCTAACCGCAACTATGAATGTCTGTTTTTCAAAATTCAAAACACAGAATTGACAAATTTAAGTTTACTATCTATGTTATGACTATCTCCTATTATAAGCAAGGGTTGTATCATAGATTATTAGTGCTTTGAGAAATATATGGTATCTAATGAACTTCAATTATTTAAGGGAAACATACCCTAAAATGTTTTTGGTGTTGTCAAAATTTATTTTAGACACATATAAAAATTGAAATTTGATTAAATAAACATAAATTTTTAATTTTTAATGTCAAAATAATCCTAGGGTGATTTATGAGATTTTAATGAGAGAAAGAATTTATTGATTAATAGTGAAAATATAGTAATTTTCGACATTAGATTAAATTTCACTTTGTAATTCAATATAAAAAACATAAGAAACATTTGAAATTCTTTCTACACTAAAACCTATAATTTCATCTAATTTGTGGGATGAGCATTAATCTAAATTTTCTCACTTCAATGAATATAATTTATAAAAACCATAATACAACAATGTAATACATATAATATATTGTGTCTAATAAGATCATCATTTTTTGACCAAAAAATATTAGTAAATGTGATTAAAATTAATCAAAATGATTAAGGACAAACTATGCTTAATTAGATACTAAACCATGATTTTAGGGGCCCAAATAACCTATCAACTTGTAAAAAACTATTTTCTAGCCAAACATCATCCATAAACATTAAATTAATGATTTATGTTTGTTTATAATGACTTTTTCTTGGTAAGAACATGTGAACAGCTAACAAGTTTTAGAAAATTCCAAGTAAGTCATTTTTCCTTCCATATAAAAGGAAAATCGGTCTCCCTCCTCTTCACACCTATCAAACCATTTAGGATCAGACAATAACTTTCAAAAACACATAACAACATACCCATATTCCACCCTGAATCATCCATATGGGAATAAATCCATCAAAGGATGCCTTTTGGCCCATACCAAAAGGGGTTACCTGATATACAGGTAATGACTTCTATTATGATCCTTTCTTTTAGGTCATAAATATAATAATATTTTTTATGCAAATTATTTTACCTAATCTAACAAACTCCTCCATCTAATGATTAAAGAACATAATTTTTATGTGTATGGAAAACTAACGCATCAATAAAATATGATTGGTCCTGTTTTCGTAACGAATATCATGGTGTAAATTATTATGGTATCTCAATTTATATATTTCATTTATAATATTTATTAAATAATTAATCTTATTGAATTCATTTTTATTACACATATATTTTTACTATCAATTATTTGTTAATACGATAATTTTTTTTGATGAAGTGGGGACTCTACCCCTCAAAACAATATTATTCGTCCATACACAACGTGGACTGTACAGAGAATGGTTTTAGTAAATATATATGATATATATTATATAATAAATCTACTTTAATATTGATATATATATATATATTAACAGATGTATTTTTTTCAAGAAGACAATTAAATGAAAATTGTGTTCATTCATACGTACGACATGCCGTTTCTATGAACAGTGTATTATGTTTCATACTTATATATCGTATTGATTTAAATAATAATATATATATATATATAAATTATAATATATCATGGTTTTCATTCATTGAATCAGGATTTCACTACATGTACAAATAATATAACAAATTAAGACACATAAAGTGAATAAACAGAATATTACCCAATGTGAAACCATAACAAAGGATATTAAAACACTGGTAATATATGGTCATAAAAAACCATATATTTTATTATAAATAATAATTTGGTTATTTAAAATTTTTATAATATATATATATTTATTATATAGGTGTTTTGAACTAGTACGGTGAGAGTCAAAAAACATGGTAAGGGGATTTGACCTCACTTTTTATTTCTGTGAGATCCATTCTAGGATCACCACTATTTCCTTTTGTGTGGTGCAGGTAATACCCATAATTGTATTGTATGAATATTATATTTAAATTTATGGGTATTAACATATCCCTTTTATTATATTACTTCCATGGGGTATATGTTTCAAAAGTCACTAAATCTGTAAAATAGTTTTGTCTCAATTTTCCTTCTTTGAGACTCATGTTTTGTTACGCACCTAAATTCTTTTCCAATGTATATATACATCAATTTTACATGTTATATAATGAGATTAATTATTTTAATTATATTATATTATATATGTAATTTCCTTTTATTTCATGGAGAGAATAATCCTAATTTACCATGCAATAAGATTTTATTGAATCCATCTCATCATTTTTTAAGATGGATTATATTTATGCTCCTTTGATGAAATATTATACCACATATCTCCAAAAAAATAATAAATTTTAGTCCCATTTTGTTTTTTAGGATATATTAATTTATTGGAACAATTTTTAAACTTTTTGCTTTATAATATATTTAATAAAGTGTCTTTATGGAAGCCTTACTTTACCCTTATTTTAGTTATAAATCTACGTCTGTTCAAAACCATGTTTTCTAAGAAGGGATTCAAATAATATGGTACCATTATAAAATAATAGTTAAAATACATTTATACCAATTTTTTCTTTTACCAATTTTTTTCAAAGTAATTTCATTTTTTCTTTCCACAAAGTAATATTTCTCTCCACTTTATCCTGAAGAATGAATGTTCGATTTACCTCATATGACATATACAGATTTACCAATTGTTAATACTTAAAATCTACGTTTTCAGTTTTAATCAAATTACAAATAAGAAAATGTTTTTTAAAATAAAATTTAATCAAAAAATATATTCAATATGTATTCAATCTTCTATTCTATGCTATCAAGAAAAATTGTTGTCAAAACATTTTTCATTCCTTATTTCTAATATTTTAACATTTTTCAATGGAATTGTTTTCAAATAAAATTCAATGTTCTTTAATTTTTTTTCATATAATTTTTTTTTCACACTATTTTCATGATTTCAAAATAAATTTAAAACATAATTTGAATGAAATTGTTTTTCGAATTGTTTTCAAGATTTATTTTTATATATTGAAAAAGTTTTCAATGAAAAATGATTTCATGATTATTTATGAAATTTTCAAGGTAAAACAATTTCAATTATTATTTATAATATTCAATGAATTTTAAATAAAAATAATTTTCATGTGGTCTTATGTATTAAAAATCCTTTTTAAAATAATAATGGATACATTCCTCGAGAAACATTTATGAAAGATATTTAAAATTTTTTTTCCACTTAAGATGAAATCTATTGAAGTTACTCATGCCTCTCTAGGAAATGATAAAATTATTTTCTTTCATATTCTTTATCTTAATGGGTTATGCTTAATTTCAAGGCCTTTGTTAAAACGAATTCCACATCATTGGTTATATGATTATTAAATATGATTCTATTTCACGGGATATCTTTTTATGAAATTATTTCTCTTCTAATGGTTTTGATTTTGATTGAATCATAATGAAACCAATATATTTATCCATAGGTTATGATAAGATTTCATTTTTTATGATATACATTTCATATCATGGGTTATGATACGATTCTTTAAAACTTTGTGGAACATGTATATATGATTTCATTATAAGATCTATGGGACCTATATCTCCCTCCAATGCATTCGGTAAAGATTTATATATCATTATATATAGATGTATGGAATAATATAAATTACATTTGTTCAATATTACATGGATAGAACATGAAATGAACATACTTTAGTATTACAAGGCATGAATGAGGAGTTGACTCAGTTTAGTAACCCAGGTCTTGAATGGGGTGTGAACTCGGTTAATTAATTTATATTTTCCTCTAAGATGGTATCATAAGGAATGTTCTGGATACAAAGGAAATCATAGTATAAACTTATGTGTCTTCCAAAATTCCATGTTTTATTCCAATGATTTGGTTTTTGTCTTATAATAAATATTTATTAAAGATTCATCTCATGAAATCCAATGTTTTTTCCGTGATTCATGTATATGATCTATGATATGAAAGGTATGATATTCTATTTTCATGATCATGTTAATATACCCTTATGTTCATAATTATTTTTAAAAATCTCCCTTATTTACACTTACTAAGAATCTAATCTCACCTATTTCTTATGTTTCCTTTACCCATGTTATGAAGAATTGTTTTATGTAGAAGTACTAAAGGTGGATATATTTATGGATTATGTTGATGATATTTCACCGGGAGAGAGGATTTTGTTTTAATGTTTCCAAGTACACAAAACTGTTAGGTTCCTTGATCATGTAATATTTCAATGTGTAGTTTAGTCATCGAAAATAATGAAATATGCATTTATGTTAATCTTTGGACACTATAGTTGGTATCCAAAAAATATTTAGTCAATCATTGAAACTAGGAAGCCAAAACTGTACTGAAATTCTTATGGATATTTCTAATTATATCTATAGGTATGTCTCTAAAGATAAATACAAGGATTAGATAATGTATAAGAAAATGGATTGGAATTTTAGAAAAGGATAGAGTGTGTGGTTTCTTATAAATTCATCCCTATCTAGATACTATAAGTGGATGTTGTTCTAGAATTGATGTGCCTATGGGTAAAAACTCTAGCATGATGTTCTGGGATAGACTCGGGGTAATCCCATACACAACAATGGGCCCGAATACACACCTAGTTTGACAATCATGGGGGACATTCTTTAAGAATTCCCAAAAATATTCATGAACCATCATGAAAGATTTAAATAGAAGGATACTATGAATAACATAGGATAAACATATTATGTATTATATTAACAATTTATGAGCCATGATTTGGTCACCCTATAAATAATTTTTCATTATTATACAGTATACCAATATGTAAAATGTTTCCCAGACAATGAATTTTGGTTTTATTTAATAGAGATAACTCTATAGAATATGATTATCATTTAATTTTTCAGATGGTGAAAGCATGGGCATTCTGTACATAAATCTTCCATGTGGAAATATCATAGAAATAATTTTGAAGTTGGTATGAGTATTGTGTAATTTTTTATAGATACTGATATATAAAATGGAATGTAAATGGTATGTGATGTTCTTAATGTATTTTTTACATTAAATATAAGAATAATGAAGACATTATGGTTGATGAAATTTAAGAATGATCCATATTCTAGAAATATGTATTTTGGGATATGTTGATGAAGCTTGGATAATGTTTTAAGAATAAAGTTGGATTAATGCAGTATTTTTTTTTAGAATTCGATGATTATGTTATATAAATCATTAAATATATAAGTATTTTTATTTTAAATTTTTATTATTAATGGAATGGATTTGTTTAAGGGTGATTTCACAGAAATGTGATATTTTGACTAAGGTAAGATAACCTATAATTATTTCCTAATGTTGAGAAAATTATATTTGGATAATGAATTGATGGACATGAATACATAAATACGATGATATTGATTTCTCTAGAACTGAATGTTAAAAAAGTGGTCTATGCCCTCATTGATGAATTTTAAAACATCTTGGTTTAAAATAAGTTCTCCACTAAAAATTATAATATGTTATAATACATTTTTTCCAAAATAATTTATTGTAATATTGGTTATTACCATATTTTAATGGAATATACAATGAGGGTATTCACATGTTTGGAATGTGACAACCAATATAAACATCGTGATATACAACGGATCAATGTTAATATGATTTCATGTCATTATTTATAAATATTTGTATTTTAAATATTTCATAAGTATTAAAGGATATCCATTTATTGAATGTTTAAGTTTAACATCACTTGAATATAGTAAGATTACAGTATTATCTCTCTAGATGAGGATTTAGTTATATTTGATAGCTCAGTAAATATATTTTGTTCTGATGTTAAAATATGAGAATACATATCATGGGTCTTGTGACCTATAAATACATATTAAAATAAAAATGAACATACCTTTTGAGAATTTGGTGAATTGTATAAATGAACAACAAAGGGTGATGTTTTCCTGATATCATGCAAGTATATCATTCCAAGAAAATTATTTAGCTTTATGAAAATGAACCATAACTAATATGTTTCCCTAGTAACATTATTTGGGATGGAAATGATGGTCCTTTAAGTTATCACAAATTTAAGTCTTTTTTATTGTCAAAGTTCTCCAAACCATGTTCTATATCTATCTCCATTAGAATATGATGCTATGATTTTCCTTCCACGTTCTTGTTTCCAATTCCAACCTATGTTATCCAATGTGGGAATCTTATTATGAGTTACATTGGGTAACCATTATATTCCAAAAATTCCATTTAAGGGTATGTTTTGGTATTCATTTTTAGGTTGTTATATTAGATGAATAAAACATTAATTTATTGAACCTTCAATAACCTAGGAAAATTTCTAGGGAGAATTTCATTTTAAGGGGCGTAGAATACAACACCTAATGATTTTTGGATTTTTATTGATTAATTTAACATTTTGATATTTTCCATTTCACGTCACACTTTAAATAGTTCATTATATGTATATGTATATATATATATATATTATAACACTACGCCAAAAATTAATTTCACATGAGACCTACTTGGCATCTGCTACCCCCAACACCAACTTCAAATATGTAACATGCAACCCCAACCTAGAATATTTTACACAGAACACCAACATGTCATATGTTATACACATCAATAATGGGTATACTTTACATGCAACAATGATGTTTCTATGAAACTTCATTTTGTTGATATAATTTTTTAAATGAGATACTTTTAAGGTATCTGTTAAATAAAGTAACATGAATAGTATTAACTAATTTTAATATATTGTTTTAGTTTTTATAAAAATATAATATTAATGAAATATTTGATTTTTGGTAGAGTCCTTGTATGTTTGAAAATAACATTTTGTCTAATGAACTACTTTTAATTTCCTACGATGAAAAATAATTAAAACAACCATTGACACATATATAAAATGAGTTTGATAAGACAAAACATATTGATAATGAATAGTTCTAGATGCAACCATTCCTAATATTTCAAACACATATTGGACATCTCTTATAGTCAGTAGCCTCTAGAATTTGTTTATATGTGCATGAGGCCATGTGAACCATTGAGCTCGGGGACCCTTTTAGTGGAATCCAGGTTTGGGAAATTACAAATTAGTATAAAAATGTTTCCTTTCTGTAATTATTTACAATTTGGAGACAATCGAAAGTGAAAGGAAGGTATTTTATGTTTTTAATGAGCTATGCTTGAGAGTAGCTAAACCACATATAGAAAGAAAATCTAAATTACCTTGAATGAAATTGTCGTTTTCATGATCTAGATGGATACATTTGATTGGGTTTCTCTATTGCATGACACAGTAGATTTGTGCTACAATTATTGAAGGTTCTATGTGCTATGTTATTTTAAATCCAATGAGAAGAGGATATTCGATATCATGCATCATTTTAGACAGTATATATAAATCATATTCCATGCATTATAACATGAATTTTAGGAATCTTTACTTATCTCTGGCTTTTTTGCCATGTGTTTTAATGGATTAACCTAATATTGTGATATATTTTTTGCAGTAGAAAAAGTAGTGACATAGAATTTTAGTTCATATAAATTTTAGGACCGTATGGACTAGAAAGTGAAAACCCATTTGATTAAATAATTTAATTATATTGTGATATTGTGAAAATTATATGGGTGACACAGTTTGATTCATAAGGTATATGGGACTTCATGGATTCTAATTTGGAAAACCATTGGGCTTAACATATTTAAAATGTGTTGATATATATATTTAAAATGTATATATAACATTTAATGAAATGAATATGAATTTAAATGGAATGTTGTAATGATTAATAGAAGCTGGACCTAAATCCATATTCAGTGTGGGAAAGAGGTTGTGACTCTAGTAATTTTTTGTGACTGTCCTTTTTATTATCTTGGTTTTAGGAGCAGGTAGGGTGGTAGGACATATTATTATGAGGGTTTTTTTATTTCCTATGATTTTTATGTATGAACATTGATATTGTTATTTTCTAATGCATGTGTTTATCATTATAGATAGATGTATCCACCAGAACGTTCAGTCATATGCCAGAAGGGTGGTGACAACCACTCTCTAGAGGTGGAGGCCCATAGTCTACCGGTGGAACTTTATTTAGTACTAGTAGGGAAACCCGATGTTGTTCCATACAACATATATAAGGAAATTATCCATGAGGGATTCATTCATATCAAGAGTATTTTTTAGGGTGCACTGCAACCTACCTTTTCATTGTCTAAGCTGATGTGTCTGCTCCAGCAGTATGATCCTTCAACATTTTCAGGTTATGGATTCCCACATTCTATTGAGAGACAGTTTGAGACCACAATATAAATCTTTTAACATATAGCGATGCCCCTTAGATATGGGTTAATATCACTACATATATTTTATGTGGGGTATAAAAGAACAGGTCAGATGTTTTGAACAAGGAAAACATCATGCATGATATGGGAAGGGTTGATTTCTGAAATTAATTCTTTGACTATATTTACCCTAATACTCTATGGGAAGCTAAATCAAGTGAGATAATTAATCTAGATAAGTTTTTTATATTGGTTATATAGTACTTATCATTCTTTATAGATTTGTAGTGTTTTTCCTTGATGTAATATACAAATGTGAAATCGAGTAAAACATGCTTCGATGAAGGTCCCAAACATTTTTTTCGATAATGGGATAAAATATTTAGATTGAACTCAATCACTAAAATCATTATTTTGGTGTTGATTACATACTGGAAACTGATGCAATATGGTGGAACATCATAGGGTTGTACCATCTATCAATCTAATAGTTCAACATATAACAACGGGAATGGATGTCTATAGGTTTCTCGTGACATGAGTACATGTTAGGCTGTGAGTACTGGTAGATAAGTTTTCAATCATTAGTGTGGAAGAATTACCCACATGATGAATAAGTGTGATCGTGACCCATTCAATTTTTATGCTTGTGGAAGGATGTAAAACATGCATAATTTTTTTAAGAACTTCCCTCTAGAGGTGAGTGGTAGGGGGGTCAGCTCCGACACTGGTTTTTGGAGTGATTTTCTTTGATTTTCATTTGGTAGTGAGTTGTAGAGTTATTGGTAGTTCATGCCACAGAAGTAGTGGTCATGGACGAGGCATCCAAGCAACAATTACACTAATAAATTAGAGTGGTCATACTCTTGGTAGGGAGGTGATTTATTACGATTATGGCTCAAGCCAAATACATTATGTACAACATACCCTTGAGGAGTAGGGTGTTAGACCATCTAAAATGAGAGGTACGATCTTAGTAGCATCTTCTATTGTATCTATTAATATTTATACAATTTCATCTCATATTTTTTAAACTGAATCTGTGCTGAAAGACCATTGAATCATTATATTGTATTCAATGAGAGTTATCATTCTAGACATTCTATTCGGGATTATAACCAAGGATGTTCAAAAGTAAAGGTAGTTCCCCTTGTGGTAGGTGGGTCTCACTTGGTTTTAAGATTGTATGTTTCATTGTTGACATGTTTTGATGTCATATAATCAATATATTGACTAGAATATTATCGATATTATCTTGACTACAATTTCATAAGGGTGAATTTAACATCTACAGAGTGTGTAGTTTATTCTCATAATGGTGAACGGTTTGTCCACATGAGCTAAGCTGGAACACAATATCATGGGATGAGAATGCTTTCGTTCTAGAGATTATATTAATATAAATATGATGTAACATTTCAGTCATATTTACCCCCAGTGTTTGATTGTTTCATAAATATGTTTCTAGAAGGCTTTTATTTTTACCTCTTTAGGGAGAGGTTGAGTTCTCTATTGATCTAGTTCCCTGATCAGAAAAAGTATCCATTCCTCCATATATGATGGCTATGAAAAATTTCTATATTCTCAAGAGAAAACTAGATTATTTGGAAGAAAATGAATTTATTCTACCCTATACTTCACTATGGGGTTCCCCATTCCATTATGGAAAAAAAAGATAGTACCCCTAGGCTATGTGTGGATTAACATATATTGAAGAAGTTGATGGTTATGAACTAGTACCCTCTGCCATAGATAGATGACATGTTCGGCCATCTTTTAGAGGCCCGGGAGTTCTCAAAAATTGATTTGAGGTTCTGATATCACCAGTTATGTGTTCAACCTACAGAAATACCTTGTAACACCTCATCGTTTAGAGAAAAAATTCTAATTAGTTTATCTTTTTAAAATTTTAATTTAATGTGAAACAGGAAATTGTTATATATATATATATATATATTAAAACACCATGTCAAAAATTCTTTTCACATTATGGAATCATGCCATTTTATTACATATTTTTTCATTACATTTTACAAATAGAGGACCTTTAAAGTCTGGTGTTTGGAAATCCAAAACAATATACATGGAAACAACATAAAAAGTAATTCTAATACATCGATAATGCTTCATCATAAGTTTATCCTATGTACAAGTACTGGATGTCATAACCTGGAGACATACATCAAAGGAAATGGTGAAAAGAAGGCCCAATAAGGGTAAACAAGGGAATCAATTTACCTTTGATATCAATAAGAACATGATAAAAACTAAAGACATGAGCAATGAAAGTATAGGAATATCATAATGAAAATAACTTGAAACATAACTTGAATATGTTTCTACAACATTTTCTTTGGACATTCATGAAAATTTCACCATGGTTCATCCCCAAGGTGTCATAAAACAATTACCATGGTTATTCACCAAGGTATTGTGAAACTTCTCATCCTTGGAGATTAATTCCATACCCAATGCATTGGAGCGCTATAATAATGTACCCTACATATGTATTTATTTTCATGTGGTCCACATAGATAATAATAAAAAAATTCATAAATAACCCATAGTTAATAAAATAAATGAGTATCATTTTAATATCATGACATTTTAAAAGATCTTAAAAATATGTTCATTGTGTCATTTATAACCCATGGAAAGGGATTGAGAGTTATATGTATGTCAATTAAAGAATAAAATATATCATTGTTTTTTTATTTATGAACTCCCATAGAAACAAAATAATTCTAGGAACTCACATAAATAAAACAACGGAATTTATTGAGAGAAAGAAGGAAATTTTGAGGTGAAATTTCTGCAGCATAACAGCTATATATCATGGTTTTAGAAAATAACCAAAAAGAGAAGGGACAAAGGTCTCCCATCCATAAATGAATCATTTTGATGTAGAGATACATAATAAAAAAATTATATCAGGGTGTGGACATTTGAATGACATACCACATTAAAAGGAAACTTGAAAGGAAAGAGAAAAATGTGATTTCTTTTACAAAAATTCATAGCCTAACAGCGTCACTTAAAATTCAGAAAATCAATTGATGAGAGAGGAAATGGTCTCTCATCATTTTGAAATGAAATTTTCAGTATTAATTATATATATGAACAATCCCCCACATATTAAAATCGATCTATAAGACATAACATAAAGGAAGTCATCACTTAAAAGAGGATGGTGAAAGTTTCCCTTACCTTGAAGAGTAACATCGAAATCATGAAGGTCGGGACCCCGGGAGGCTTGAGGGCACCTTGGAAAACTATTTGGGAGGTAAAGAGACCATATCTTCGTTGAGGAGGAACATCCAATGAAATGAATGAGGGTATGGCTTGGTATTTATAGGAAAAGTGAGAGAATAAATTATTGATTTCCACAGGACACCTCATCAGTGGTATTGGAAAAACCATGGGCTTTCCCATTGTATTGGCCACATGAGACACCTCATAGAATTTCATACTATTAATAAGTCTACCATAATTATTACATCATTAGGACATCATTAATGATGTCGTTAAACATCAGAAACTCGAAACTGTATTTTAACTACTCACTGAAAATTCAACTGTTTCAGAAAAATCCAAAAAATTTACCCTAACCTAATTTCAATGTTCTAAATTCAAAAATGAACTCCATTTTATGAAAAAAAATTCTTAATTATCTTTAATTTAATATTCATATAAAATCATTATTTATTCATGAAAACAACTCTAATACTATAACTCATTTTTTAACTCTTTATGAAAGTAATAATGGTACCGTAAAATTATCATATAACCAAAATACCATAATGTAACAATTTATAATTACATTTTATGAAAATATATTTCCATTCAAAATTGTTAAAAAAAATATAAAATTGTAAATAAAATTTTTATGACATACAAAAAAACGAAAACTTATACTGTGATCGATTTTTCACTTTTAAGATGTTTAAATTGTATTTATAAATTAATGGGTAAAGTTTCAATTTTTTGGCCAATTTACTATTCATTACTATACATACGGGTATGTTAGTATTCATAATTTACTATTCAGTAAAAATAATGTTGATCTTATTAGACTATAAATTTCTCACTGATCAAAACTGTAGAAGACCATTTTTTTAAATCATTTCGCATTATTAATTATTTAATGTTTTCATAAATATTTTAAAATACCCATTTTTCCAAAATTCAAAAATAAAATTCATCCTATATTTATCCAGACATTTGAAAATTAAAAATTTTACCCTAAGAAGAAATAAAAAATTTATTTATTGAAACTTATTACAAAAGTACCTAAGGCCTCTTTACATATCCCCTTATAACCCCAACATAGGACCTATGTGTAAGGTGTGCTATGGTGATAGAATCATGGGGTGGCTCGGACAACATAGCCTGAGTAGTGATCTCTATCGGCTTGAACTTCTCCCGTAGGAGATTTAGTTCAAGCTTCAAATTTTGAAGTTCGGCTTGGGCTCGGTCCATAGTAATGTCCAGTGATGCAACCTCCTTCCCAAGCTCTGACAAATTGGCTTTATATGGCCAAAGTCTACTACATGAGGCCATGAACTCCTCTTTCGGTATTAATTAACCACGATCACTTGTATTTATAAACAATAATAGTAAAATTTAGTGTTAAGATTCCAACGGTCATATTGACCAGTAGTCATATAAACTTCGAAACTTAACTGTCTCATTTAGTTATACTCTCTTCATTAATTAAAGGATATAGTTTTGTTGAGTATAAAAATTTATTTACATACAAATTTAGGAAATAAAATTTATTCAAAAGTTCAAGTCGTTACATTCTTCCCACCTTAAGTAATTTCATCTGAGAAATTTTAACTCGTACCCTCAGAAGAGAAAAAGTGTGGGTACTTATACCTCATTGACTTCTCTGGATCCCATATGAATTCTTCACATTTTTGGTTCATCCATAACACCTTTACAAGGTGGGTAGTCTTGTTTTGTAGAACCTTGTCTCTACGATCTGAGATCTCCACCAGCTACTCAACATAAGAGAGGTCATGTTTCAGTTGTACCACCTCAGGATTTAGTACATGTAAAGGGTTAGGTATGTACATTCTCCAGAAGGATACATGGAATACGTCATGAACTTGTTCTAGATTTAGAGGAAGTGCAAGACAATATGCCACTACTCCTCCTCCATCAAGGATTTCATAGGGGCAAATGTACCTAGGGTGGAGCTTCCCTTTCTTCCCATAACTCATAAATCTCTTCCAGTGTGAAATTCGATAACAGAACTTGTCACCAACACAAACTACATGTCCCTTTGATAGTTTTTTGGCATCTCTGAGCAGCCTTAACGTGTTGTTGAATGGAATTGACATTTTCTGTCATATATTGCACAAGATCAGGCCCAAGAAGTATTCTCTCACCAGCATCATTCCAACACATAGGAGTTCTAAATCACTATCAAAATAGAGCCTCATATGGTGCCATTTGAATGATCAAGGTGAAGCTATTGTTGTAAGAGAACTCAACTAGAGGGAGCTACGGGTCCCATCCACTTTTAAACTCCTTTGAGTAAGTTATCAGCATGTCCTCTAGTGTCTAAATAGTTCTTTCAGATTGGCCATTAGTTTGGGGGTGATAGGCCGTACTGAAAATCAATTCTATGCTCAGATCGTGTGGAATCCTTCTCCAGAATTTTGATGTGAACCTTGGATCACGCTCAGATACAATAGAAAGTGAAACTATATGCAGCCTTACCACATCCCTCACATAAATCCTATAAAGTTAATCCAGAGAGAAATATTTCCGAATGGAGATAAAATGGGCCTTCTTGGTGAGCCAGTCCACAATAACCCATATCTCATTGTATCCATTTGAAGTTATTGGGAGACCAGTGACAAAGTCCATAGTGATATTTTCCCACATCCATGCTAGTATGGGTAGTGGTTTCAATAACCCTTTAGGAAGTTGTCACTCTACTATCACATGCGGACATACTAGGCACCTTGATGTGTATTCACCAATCTCCTTTTTCAAATAATCCCACCAATAATGATCATGAATGTCCTTGTACATTTTGTTTTCCCCATGATGTATAGAGAATGTAGAACTATGGGCTTCATCCACCAACTCCTTCATTATTTCTGAAATAGGTGGAACACATATTCTATTAAAAAATTTCAGTAAACCTTCTTGATCAATATTGAACTCACGAAACATCCCATCCTTCACCGCTTCAGACTTCTTCTTTAACAAAGGATCCTCTTTCTATGTTTTCTTGATCTTCTACAGTGATGAAGGTTGAGAAATATTTTGGGATATGGTTGATGATGACCCTTCCTTTATAATTCCCATCTCCATCTTCACTATGTCATTGATCAAAGGATCTCCTTGAATCCCCATTATGTAAAGGAAAACCAGGACTTACATTCTTAATACATCAGCGACATTGTTTTCTCATCAGGGATGATAATGAATTGAACCATCATAGTCTTTAAAGAAGTTCCAACCATCACCTCCGTCTCATGTTGAATTAATTTTGTGTGAAAATATACTTAAAACATTGATGTTCTATGTATATATCCCATTTCTCCCCAAAAAGATAGTGTCTTCATATCATCAGAAAATAAATTACTGCAGGCAGTTTAATATATTGCGTAGAATAATTCTACTCATGAGTCTTGAACTGTCGACATGCATAAGCAATGACATTGTCATTTTGAATGAGGACGCACCCAATCCCTTTCAGAGATGAGTCGCTAAAAATAACGAATCCTTTTCCACATGAAGGTATATTTAACATGGGTGCTGTAACCAATCTCTTCTTCAAGTCTTTGAAACTTTCCTCACACTCTTTTTGCCAGATGAACATGACCCCTTTTCAAGTTAACATTGTTAATGGATAAGAAAGTCGTGAAATGTTTTTAAAAAAACTCCAATAATATCCTTCAAATACAAGGAAACATCGAATATCATTTATTTTTTTAGGCCGAATCCACTCTTCTACATCTTTTTTCATTGTATGGTAAACTGTGATTCTGTCACTGGTTACAATGTTCCCCAAGAAAGAAACTTGTTGCAACCATAATACACATTTACTGAACTTCCCAAAAATCTTCTGTATCAGTAGAGTTTGTAAAATAACCTGTATATGATCTTCGTGCTCCTCAACCCTTTTATAATATATCAGAACATCATCAATAAAAATACTACAATGTTTTCTAGGTAGTCCATAAAGAATCTTTTAATCAAATCCAAAAAAATAACATGTGAATTAGTCAGTCCAAAGGGAATAACAAAAAACCCATAATGCCCATATCTGGATCAGAAGGTATTTTTCAGAATACCTTCTTTCTTCACCCTCAATTGATGATAACCAGATCGATGATCATTGTTAGAGTAGAATGGATCCCCATTAATATGGTCAAATAAATCATCAATTATTATAAGAGGGTATTTTTTTTCTTCACTGTGATCCCATTCAGTTCTCTATAATTAATGAATATGTGCATCGATCCATGCTTCTTCTTCACAAATAGAACTGGTTCTCCCCATGGAGACACACTCCTACAGATAAACCCCTTCTTCAAAACTTATTGGCGTTGTTTATTTAAATCATCTAGATCTACATTTTGAATCTTATAGAGGGTCTTTGATATTGAATGTGATCCAGGTATGAGTTTAATGGCTAACTCTACATCTCGTTCTAGGGGAGGTATAGGTAAATCCTCATCACATACGTCAACGTATTCCTGGATGATGGGGAAATTTTCTATCCTTAAACGCTCATATCCTTCTTCTTCTTCACCGATGAACTCATTAAAGAATGATATAGGGGGTTATTTTCGACAAAGATCAGGTTGATATACCTATCATTGGAAGATAACCATAGGTTTCCCATTCAATACTACTGAGATTTCTTTACTTTTTCATTTGATATTATCATTATACATTGAGAGCCAGTCCATCCCTAGAATAATTTCGAATTCTATCTTGGGAATGACTACTAGATTTCTGATAAGATTGTGCTCACAAAAGTAAATACTAGAGTTTCTAAAACCTTGTGATTCTTGGATAATCCCACCTATATTCTTGACTGATAACTCTAATTTTAGAAAATAGAGGGTTGATTCTAAATTCTTTTCAAACATAGAGGAAATAACAGAATGCATAGAACAAGAATACAAAAAAGTAATTGATAGAATTGAGAGGAAAACAAGAGTACCTGCTACCACATCATTCAAAGCATCAACTTCATCTGTCATTATACCAAAATAACGACCTTTCTCCCTTGGCCTTTTCTATGGCTGATGGTGGTTCCCCTCCACTTCCCTCAGATTTAGACAGTGATTGACAAAGTTCCCAAGTTGTCCACACTTAATGCATTGGACATAAGGTATAGAATTCACCATCTTTCCACCGTCTTTAGTGTTTGGAAGTAGAGGTTTCACCTCACTATGAAAATTCCATGAAATGTGGCCATCTCTTCCACACATTTAGCATTTCCCTCTCCCAAGCAGGAAGTTCCCCAAATGCTTCCTCCCACAATTATTAAACGTGGGACGTTGCCCTTATTTTCCTCCTCTTCCATAATCAATATTCAATACTAAGTTGGGCTTTATCGATGTCTTCTTGTCATTTGATTTATGAGACCATTTTGTCTCACCGAACTCTAGCTCGACATTCATCTCAGTCTACATGATCTCTTCATAGCTATCATTGTCTCAATTGGCTAGATTCTTCCACAGATGAGGTCTAAGTCCACCCAAAAATCTATCAACCTTCCTATTTAGATCCATGAAAAAATATAGAGGTGAAACATGAAATCCTTATGAAGTTCATCTCATAGCACCCCGTTGATTCATTCTCCTTTTGCTTCAGCTTGAGAAACTCCATCTCCATTCTTTTTCTCTTGGAACAACGGAAATACTTACTAAAAAAGATCCCTATGAACTCTTCCCATTCCATAGATTCAACCTCCACTCTTTTACTCTTGTTTATAATCAGTTCCCACCACTGATAAACTTCTTCATCTAAGCTATAGACATTTAGGGTGACCTTTTCTCACTCTAAATATTGGAGCACATAAAAGATCTTTTCAATAGAGACGATCCACAGCTCAACAATCAATGGGTCAGTCAATCCTCTAAACGTTGGTGGTAATTGATGCATAACGGATACAATATATTGTTGTTCCCTTGGTGTTGAGATCAATCTCTCAGCTAGATTCATGTTATTTCTCATAAAATGAGTTAGTTGGTTCTTCATTCGCATGAATGTTTCCATTCCGGCTTCCATCGGAGGACCATCAGTGCATGGTCCATTGCGATCACCATTTTCTTGATTCTTCCTATTTCCCGCCATTTCGTAAAATAATAAATCCTTATTTATAAACTTATTTCATTTACGAATCTTTTAACAATAAATGATTTTATGTCTTAAACCATCATCCTTAAACACTTCCATTTCTCTATAATTCCTTCATAATGATTCATAAAAATCTTGAGATTAACCCAACATATCCCCTAGGATTGTCGTAACAAAGATTGCATCAAGGCCCATTTTTTGAGCACCAGTTACCATTAGAGTCTATATCAGAGCGGTGTTTTCGGGTTTTAACTCTATGTACCACTATGATAGAGCCGCCTCTACCTACTCATATCCAGATAGGGATTCATTTTCATGATAAAGCACATACTCAACACTTACCAATATACCATGATGTTTTTATATATTTAAACATTTCTATTGGGTTCTTCCTAAATTTTTCCCAGCTAAATTTCAATAAATATCTAGTATATCCATTTGATACCAACTATGGATTCCCTCTATTTTATTACATAACATTTCATTACATTTTAAAAACATTGGAGATTTAAATCTAGTTCCTTTGAAATAATGAACAATATACAAGAAAACAACACAAAACATAATTATAATCCATTTTTAAGGCTTAATAAAAATTTTATCCTAAGTAAAAGTACTATATTTCATAACCTAGAGAAACCCATCAAAGGAAAAGGTGAGAAGAAGGCCAACTAAGTGTAAACAAGGGAATCAGTTTACTTGTGATATCCACAAGATCTTGATAAAAACCTAAAGACATGAGCAATGGAAGTATCCGCATATCATAATGAAAAAAAACATGAAACATAACATGAATATGTGGCAATATAATTTCATTTAGACATTAATAAACATATCACCAAGGTTCATCCCAATGGTGTCATTAAACAATTATCAAGGATTTTCACCAAGGTATCGTGAAACTTGTCATCTATAGAGATTATTTATTTACCCAATGCATTGGAGCACTATCAGGGCACACCATTAAAATGTTTTTATTTTCTTATGATTCACATAGATCAAAATAAAACATTTCATAAATAAACCATATAGAATAAAAGAAATGGGTTTCATTTTAAAATTGTGACGTTTTAAAATTTCTTAAAAAATAATATCATTTTGTCATTTATAACCCTTGGAAAGGGAGTTAGTGTTATATGTATGTAAATTACAGAATAAAATATATCATTTTTTTTGTATTTATAAACTCCCGTAAAAACAAAATAGGTATTGGTATTCAAAACATACAACAAGATAATTTCATAATAAAAAAGAGAAATTTTCAGGCGAAATTTCTGCAGCATAACTAGTATATATAATGGTTTTAGAAAATAATAAAAAAGAGAGGGGAAAAGGGTCTCCCATAAATAAATTAATCATTTTTTAGTAGAGGGATAGAATAAAAATAAATAAGATCATGGTGTGGACATTTTAATGACATACTACATGAAAAGGAAACCTGAAAGGAAAGAAAAAATGTGATTTCTTTTTTGAAAATTCTTCAACCAAACGACATTCTTATAATCCCGAAAATCAATTGATTAGAGTGTAAAGGGTCTTTCATCATTTGAAAATGAAATTGACTATAGTAAAGATATAGAATAACAATCCCCTAAAAAATAAAATGGAACTATAAACATAACATAATGGATGTGATGACTTAAAAGAGGAGGGTGAATGTTTCCCTTACCTTGAAATGTTACTTCGAAAGAATAAAGGTCAGGACCTTGGGAGGATTGAGGGCACATTGGGAGGACATCTTTGGAGGACTCTATGAGAGGTAAATATACCAGAGCTTCTTTGAGGGGGATTTTAGAATTAAATGATTGAGGGAATGGCTTGGTATTTATAGAAAAAGTAAGGGAATAAATTATTAATTTCCAAGGGACACCACAACGGTGGTATTGGAAACCCATAGGCATGCCCATTGTAACATACCAGGTAAATGAAGAATAATAGATTATTATATTTATTAATATTTGTGAATTAAATATTAATTTTAGCTTAAAATGGGTTTCTATGTTCGATAGCGTACCTGATACGCAACAATAGGTTTCTTTGAAATCTTATGTTGCACACTAATAATATTGTAACAGCCCAAGATTTTATAAAAAAATATTCTTTTTAATTTTATTAAAGTCTTGTGTTGTACGCTACACCAAAATGAGCTTGCACAACACGCATCCTTGACTTGCCTTGCATTACACGCAATCACGACCTTCCTCGATAGCGTGTGTAATACGCAATACCGAGTTTCACTAAACAACGATATGCTATTAAAATATTATTAAAACTAGCCGTTATTAATAGTAATAACCACTTTTTAAAACTCTGTAAATTTTATTCTTCAAAATGAACTTCATTTTTGGATTCGGAGTATCGAATTTAGCCTAAGGTGAAATTTTGGTACTTTTCGGATAACTTTCATATTCTGATGAATAGTGAAAATTACTAAATTATAATTAAAAACAACTTTTTTAATCGAAATAATTAATAGTGATAAATTATTAATTTGAGTGGTTTTAAAGTATATTTAGAATATATTATTATAATTTAATACAATGTTGGTCATTGTATGTAATTTCACATTTAAACCAGACATAATCAAGTGTCAACCTTTTGATAGATATTGTTTCTTAAAAACACGCTATTTGTTTTAACAGCGGGATTTAATTATAAAATTAATTAATGCAAATTCTATGATATGAATTTGGTAAAATAGACTTCATTTTTGAATTCGGAATATGAAATATAGCTTAGGATGAAATTTTGGCATTGTTCTGAAAAACATCAATTTTTGATGAATAGTGAAACTACTAAGTGGTAGTTAAAAAAAGTAATTTCTTCATAAATCTTAATTTTACCGCTTCTGTGAATGGAATTTCAAAAATCCGAGAGACACGGTTGATGTCAGTAAGTAAAATGTGGTTCAATGAGATGAAAATAATTTTTGGTGAATAGTAACTTTTTACTTTTTTTTACCACAGTTAATAGTAAATAGGGTATCTAAGGGTAAATATGATATTACTATTACCCTAATACATGTCCTAATTCTATTGGATAAGTGTAATTCGACCAAAATCAACCTTATGAATATAATATGACCATTTAGGTCCACTTGGATTAGATTATGACATTTAATATTATATTATTTAATGAATAGTTAAAATAGTTAAAATCAATGTTTAATAACTAAAACATTTTTAATATGGGGTTATACATAAGATAAATTCTACTATAAATATTAATTAGAAAGATAAAAAGATTTCCTACATAATTATATTTTATTTATAATTTTTAGACTTTAAATAAATTAATTTATTTATGACACAACGATGATGCAGTAATTACCCTTTTAAGGAAATATTAACACAATTGATGTTATAAATGCTCAAATGAATGTAATTTAAGACTTTTTATTAATTAAACTAATTTTTTAGGTTAATATGATATATTAGTGTTGATTTAATCAACTTGGTTCGAACATATAATTCTGTTATGACTTTCACAAAAATCATATATCAAATAGTGTCAAAATTGACACAAAATAGTTTTTAAATCAAACATTATATTATTAATTGTTATTTTATTCCTAAAAATCTAAGGTTAGGCCCAATGACTTAGATAAGGATATATTTATTAATAATATACAATTTGGGGTTCGTTTGGCATGTTATAGTAAGTGTATTAACCATATAGTGAAAGAAAACAAAAAGACACGGTAAAAGTTAAATTATTTAACATAGAGTTAAATCTAATTGATAAGGTTAAAATAATAACCTAAACTTGTCTAAATCCTATTGGTTGATAGGATTTCGACCCATCCCCACTTTATCTTCGAAATAAGACCCTTTGGAACCATTATAAACCGATTTTGACTTTAATATAAAATAATATTTTGAGATATTCTTAAGGTGCCCCTCTCCTCCCTTATAAAAGGACACCTCCTCCCCCTCCTCCTAAAACCAATTTGAGCACTCAAGCTCGGCCAACCCCTGCCAAAATCTCTTCTCCACTTCCCTAGAAACATCCTAGAGGTTCTGGTCTTCCTCAAAGACCAATTTTAGTGCCCTAAGAGGAGGTCTCAAAGAGGCGCTTCAAAGAAGAGGTAATTACCGTTACCAATTCTTTCATCTTTATTTCTTCTTCCACTTCTTCTTCTTAGGTTGTTTCATTATGAAGTAATAACATCAGTATCAATAATATACTGATATGTTATTATAAGTATGAAACAACCCTATTTCACCATCTATCAATCCTACGGAAAAAGAAATCACTGCGCGTGCGTACGTACGGAATACCGTCTCCACGCCGTGGTGTAATCTATTTTCCACCACCACCTTACATGGATGGGTATAATGGTGTAAAGAATAACTATACATAGTTATTACAACATCATATTGATTCTGATATATTGTATAATCCACTCCGATTCAATTCAATATTTATGAAAATGATATCATCGCTCGTGCGTACGTACGGTCTAGCGTCTCCACGACGCGATGAGATTAATTCTCCATGTTAACCATTTAAGAATGATTATAAAGTATATATAAGAAATAATAATGAAATATATGACATTATAAAGCTACTGGATTATGTATATATAAATATATGTATGTCATCTACTTACTTCCATTTCAAGACAATAAGGAATGGAAAACAACGTTCATGCGTACGTACGGACTACCGTCTCCATGAACAGTGTTTTTCATTTTATTTATCTATCTATTATATATATATATATACTGAATATATATGATATATAAATCAAATTTTATATTCTGGAAGTAAGTAAATCATGAAATAAGTAGTAATAATGTCAAGAACAACAAGTCAAAACACCTACGATAAATGAAACGATTTTACCCAAAACGCTTCTTTAACATGGAATTTACAAAAGAACAGGTAATATAATGTCATAAGTGAACCATATATGATATCATAACAATGAATATGATTCTATAATAAGTCAATGACATTATTTAAATCATTATACAGGAGGTTCGGACACATACGAAGCAAATCGGACCTAAGGTAAGGGAAATATCACAATCTCATTTTTATCCGAGATTGTTTATTCGTAAGTATTTACTGGGGTGTATTTTATCATCCAAATCCATGTTTCATCAATATTTAATATTATTTCAATCCACCTACAATTTTTTAAATCCATTTTTACCCTTCGGTGAGTTTTAGTAAAGAATATGAAAGGAATCTTTTGTCGCTTTTTCGTACGAGGTGATTTTTTTGACTTTTCCGACAAAAGTACGAAGAATGTTTTTTTAACGTATACGGCATGAGTGGATTTTTAAAACATTATTTCCAAGAATATTACTTTACAAGTTTTCAAGTTTATTTTTAATCAACTTCTTTTAGTTTAAAGTTTTATGACATGTTAAGAAAGGAAAAATGTTTTTAAAGAAGAAAGGATATTTTCCTCAAGAATTCATTTCAGGTGTTTTTTTTAAACTATTTTTCCATCTAAGATGACGTTATTTGATATGTATGTTTCAAGTAAAATGTCTCTATGATTTAAATGGTTTCAGTTTTCTTATGATGAAATGATATCAATTGTTTATGGATTATGATGGCATGATGTTTAAGAATCCCATTTTATTACATGGGTTATGAAATGATGTATGATTTATGATTTTGTGGCACACATAAGAATGGTATCATTATGAGATGGGTGGGACCTATATCTCCCTCCAATTCATTGGGTAATGATTTTATATCTCATGAGATAGTCATGGCTGGAATGGTAGGTTATACCGGTTCAGTGAAACAGGACTGAAACGAGGGTTACTCGATTCAGAAAGGGACTTTGTCCACTAAGATAGTCTTGGAAATGAGTCTTGACTAACAAGAAATGATTCTCTATGATTATGTGTGAATGCCACAAAGTTTCATGTTTTATGTTATGATTATTGTGATTACATTTCACTGCCATGATTTACCCCATGTTATGAAATTATGATCTCTTTTGCAGGTTAAGATTTCCAAAAGTTATGTGCTTATGTATATGATGTGATTGATATTTCTTTTGTTTACCCTTACTGAGCATTTGAGCTCACCCTTTTATGTTTTCTTTTCCCCAGGATATAAAGAAAGGTTTTAGGTATAAAAAAAAGAAGATCTTTATGGGAGATGTTGAAGATCTTTCACCACGATTAGAAGATTATATTCCGAGTTTCCAAAGACACTAAACTATTACGGTCCTTGTGTGTGTGTTTTTGTTATGTACTAAGTATTCCGCAAATGTAATGTAATGTCCATGTACGTCAAGATACGGGTCTCTACAGTTGGTATCAGAGGAAAGGTTTAGTCAACCTTTGGAAACTAGGATGCGAAAACATTAGTGAGATCCGTAGAGATATTTCTAAGGTATGTCTAGGGATGTCTCTAAGGTTAAGTATACGTATAGGTTATAGTCCTAGAATTGCGCTAACGATCTTCGAATTTAACCTAAGATGTTAGATATTGAGGGTACTACCCCTTTATTATGTTGTTTTCCCTAGCATGATTTTTGCCTCTCATACTATTCTTTTGGGGTTTTAGACGATGGCTGGAACCCGAAGGAACCGTGTTAATGCGGAATGTGACGGGCAATGCAATGATTGTCCCCCTGAGCAACCAAACGATATGGGAGCCGGAATGCAAAATCTTGTAGCCATGCTCACACAACTTTCTCAAGCTATGAATCATGCAGGACTTCCAAATGAGCAAAGGAAGGAGCAACATTCTGTTGAATCCTTCATGAGGCAGCGTCCACCTTCTTTCAGTGGGTCTACTGATCCATTAGTTGCTGAACAATGGATTAGTACTACTGAAAAGATATTTTCAGTTCTTCAATGTTCTGAACATGATAAAGTCATCCTAGCAGTGTATCGTTTGGAAGGAGATGCTGATCAATGGTGGAATCTTATTAAGAATACGAGGCAAAGGGATGAAATTGAGTCTATGGAATGGGACGAGTTCAAGAACTTATTTTTCAATAAGTACTTCCCTCGTATTCTCCGAACAAAGATGGAGAAAGAGTTTCTTGAACTGAAGCAAAGGGATGATGAATCTGTTGGTACCTATAAAGCGAATTTTACAAGACTTGCAAGGTACGCTTCTGGTATTATCATCCAACCTGAAAGTAAAGTTGATCGATTTTTCAGTGGCTTAAAACCAAGTCTTCGAAGGGCATTAGCTATAAGAGACTTCAGTAGCTATGAAGAAATTGTGCGTTGTGCTATCAAGGTAGAAATGGAAGTTGGTGTTACATATCCATCTCATGGGTTTGACAAGAAACGAAAGATGGAGTTCAAGGAGAAAACTCAGAATAATGGTGAAAAGAAGATGAATGTTTCCTTATGCACAAAGTGTGGAAAGAAGCATGGTGGAGATTGTCTTAAAGGGACTAGAAAATGTTTTAAGTGTGTAAAAGAAGGTCATCGAGCAGCTGAGCGTCGAAGTAATGGAAAATGGGATTCTAATGAAGTGAATAAAGAAAACACTGCAGAGAACGTACAACCAACACTTCAATGCTTCAAGTGCAAGGAAATGGGGCATTATGCTAATAAATGCCCTAATCCAAGGGTTAGTGATGATCGACATGAGCAACCGCTTAAGGCAAAGGACAAAGGGAAGTCACATGCAATCACTATTGGCAATGTTGAATATGACAACGATGTGGTGGAATGATTAAGTGTTTATGTAATGGGATTCCAAAATAATGTTGTATCTTGGAATATTGGAATATTTATGTATTGGTCTATTGTGGTATTCAAAGTGATTGAGATATTATGCGCATAATGAAGGGAAAACGAGAAAATTAAATGTTTAACAGTATTCATGAGCTCATGATTGATATAAGGACTAAGTTTGAGTATATAGAATTTTGAGGATTTTGGTATGTGAAAAGTGTTAACTTTTAACTACATTCATGTTTTCACTAAGGTATTCAATAGAATACACGATTAAGGACTTTGAATGTTTGGAATGTGACCAACAAAACATATCTTATGATATATGGGGATCGATGATGGTGTTAAATCTCTGGTAATCATTTTCACTATATTACGAGAGTCGACTGCAGTATTATGGATAAGCCTAAAAGATTGGAATGGATTATGTTGGACATAAGTTAGTATTGTTTGTTTTTTCGATATTATTGATGGGATGTTATATAGTTTTGGAAAAAGGACAACCTGCAGGACGGGCGACAGCCCATCGCTTCGGACAAGGCTGTGGGAATCGAACCCACAACCGAAGTGCGACTGACCTTTATCACCTACCACTGGCCTACAGGAAGTCCCTGTTTAGTAGAAAATAGTTTTATTATATTAAGCAGTATGATATATGAAGTATAAGTCCATTTTAGGAACCATATATGATTAATCTCACTATAGATCGACTTATGCATATAATTTTTGCTAACCTTTTGTTTGAGACAGATGGAATGACCCGTCATTCTATCACATGATCTGCTAACACTTCATGAATAACAAATTTATCTTCATTTATTTAAGAGATGAAGTGGAAATTGTTCAAGGCACGAACAACAGTGAGATTGTACCAAAATAAAGTAAGTATTTATTCTAATTCAAATTTTCAACTTTAGGGAAATGATCTTGAAAACCAAAAATGTTGTCCCAGTGATCTTATACCTGATGAATCAGATGGTACCTTATATCATCACAAATCTATGGATTTGTGATTACTGGCTTTTCCATAACCATGTTCTCTACCACTCTCCATCAGAACATGATGGTTAGATTTCTCTTCCATATCCATATTTTCACCTATGTGGAAACCCAATGATTAGTTTATTTGGGTAACCATTACGTTTCATACTTTTGTTTTTAAAGATTGGTTTTTATATTCCTTTTTACGATGTGGGTTTCTATTAAAGAAACTTTCGAATAACCATTTATAACCCCGACGAATTTCGAGGGCGAAATTCATTTTAAGGGGGGTAGAATATAACAGCCCAAGATTTTATAAAAAAAATATTATTTTTAATTTTATTAAAGTCTTGTGTTGTACGCTACACCAAAAGGAGCTTGCACAACACACATCCTTGACTTGCCTTGCATTACACGCAATCACGACCTTCCTCGATAGCGTGTGTAATACGCAATACCGAGTTTCACTAAACAACGATATGCTATTAAAATATTATTAAAACTAGCCGTTATGAATAGTAATAACCACTTTTTAAAACTCTGTAAATCTTATTTTTCAAAATGAACTTCATTTTTGGATTCGGAGTATCGAATTTAGACTAAGGTGAAATTTTGGTACTTTTCGGATAACTTTCATATTCTGATGAATAGTGAAAATTACTAAATTATAATTAAAAACAACTTTTTTAATCGAAATAATTAATAGTGATAAATTATTAATTTGAGTGGTTTTAAAGTATATTTAGAATATATTTTTACAATTTAATACAATGTTGGTCATTTGATGTAATTTCACAATTAAACCAGACATAATCAACTGTCAATCTTTTGATAGATATTGTTTCTTAAAAACACGCTATTTGTTTTAACAGCGGGATTTAATTATAAAATTAATTAATGCAAATTCTATGATATGAATTTGGTAAAATATACTTCATTTTTGAATTCGGAATATGAAATATAGCTTAGGATGAAATTTTGGCATTGTTCTGAAAAACATCAATTTTTGATGAATAGTGAAACTACTAAGTGGTAGTTAAAAAAATTAATTTCTTCATAAATCTTAATTTTACCGCTTCTGTGAATGGAATTTCAAAAATCCGAGAGACACGGTTGATGTCAGTAAGTAAAATGTGGTTCAATGAGATGAAAATAATTTTTGGTGAATAGTAACTTTTTACTTTTTTTTACCACGGTTAATAGTAAATAGGGTAACTAAGGGTAAATATGATATTACTATTACCCTAATACATGTCCTAATTCTATTGGATAAGTGTAATTCGACCAAAATATACCTTATGAATATAATATTACCATTTAGGTCCACTTGGATTAGATTATGACATTTAATATTATATTATTTAATGAATAGTTAAAATAGTTAAAATCAAAGTTTAATAACTAAAACATTTTTAATATGGGGTTATACATAAGATAAATTCGACTATAAATATTCATTAGAAACCTAAAAAGATTTCCTACATAATGATATTTTATTTATAATTTTTAGACTTTAAATAAATTAATTTATTTATGACACAACGATGATGTAGTAATTACCCTTTTAAGGAAATATTAACATAATTGATGTTATAAATGCTAAAATGAATGTAATTTGAGACTTTTTATGACTTAAACTAATTTTCTAGGTTACTATGATATATTAGTGTTGATTTAATCAACCTGTTTCGAACATATAATTCTGTTATGACTTTCAAAAAAATCATATATCAAATAGTGTCAAAATTGACACAAAATAGTTTTTAAATCAAACATTATATTATTAATTTTTATTTTATTACTAAAAATCTAAAGTTCGGCCAAATGACTTAGATAAGGATATATTTATTAATAATATACAATTTGGGGTTCGTTTGGCATGTTATAGTAAGTGTATTAACCATATAGTGAAAGAAAACAAAAAGACACGGTAAAAGTTAAATTATTTAACTTAGAGTTAAATCTAATTGATAAGGTTAAAATAATAACCTAAACTTGTCTAAATCCTATTGGTTGATAGGATTTCGACCCATCCCCACTTTATCTTCGAAATAAGACCCTTTGGAACCATTATAAACCGATTTTGACTTTAATATAAAATAATATTTTGAGATATTCCTAAGGTGCCCCTCTCCTCCCTTATAAAAGGACACCTCCTCCCCCTCCTCCTCACACCAATTTGAACACTCAAGCTCGGCCAACCCCTGCCAAAATCTCTTTTCAACTTCCCTAGAAACATCCTAGAGGTTCTGGTCTTCCTCAAAGACCAATTTTAGTGCCCTAAGAGGAGGTCTCAAAGAGGCACTTCAAAGAAGAGGTAATTACCGTTACCAATTCTTTCATCTTTATTTCTTCTTCCACTTCTTCTTCTTAGGTTGTTTCATTATGAAGTAATAACATCAGTATCAGTCATATACTGATATGTTATTATAAGTATGAAACAACCCTATTTCACCATCTATCCATCCTACGGAAAAAGAAATCACTGCGCGTGCGTACGTACGGAATACCGTCTGCACGCCGTGGTGAAATCTATTTTCCACCACCACCTTACATGGATGGGTATAATGGTGTAAAGAATAACTATACATAGTTATTACACCATCATATTGATTCTGATATATTGTATAATCCACTCCGATTCAATTCAATATTTATGAAAATGATATCATCGCTCGTGCGTACGTACGGACTACCGTCTCCACGACGCGATGAGATTCATTCTCCGTGTTAACCATTTAAGAATGATTATAAAGTATATATAAGAAATAATAATGAAATATATGAAATTATAAAGCTACTGGATTATGTATATATAAATATATGTATGTCATCTACTTACTTCCATTTCAAGACAATAAGGAATGGGAAACAGCGTTCATGCGTACGTACGGACTACCGTCTCCATGAACGTTGTTTTTCATTTTATTTATCTATCTATTATATATATATATATACTGAATATATATGATATATAAATAAAATTTTATATTCTGGAAGTAAGTAAATCATGATATAAGTAATAATAATGTCAAGAACAACAAGTCAAAACACCTACGATAAATGAAACGATTTTACCCAAAATGCTTCTTTAACATGGAATTTACAAAAGAACGGGTAATATAATGTCATAAGTGAACCATATATGATATCATAACAATTAATATGATTCTATAATAAGTCAATGACATTATTCAAATCATTATACAGTAGGTTCGGACACATACGAAGCAAATCGGACCTAAGGTAATGGAAATATCACAATCTCATTTTTATCCGAGAATGTTTATTCGTAAGTATTTACTGGGGTGTATTTTATCATCCACATCCATGTTTCATCAATATGTAATATTATTTAAATCCAACTAAAATTGTTTAAATCCATTTTTACCCTTCGGTGAGTTTTAGTAAAGAATATGAAAGGAATCTTTTGTCGCTTTTTCGTACGAGGTGATGTTTTTGACTTTTCCGACAAAAGTACGAAGAATGTTTTTTTAACGTATACGGCATGAGTGGATTTTTAAAACATTATTTCCAAGAATATTACTTTACAGGTTTTCAAGTTTATTTTTAATCAACTTATTTTAGTTTAAAGTTTTATGACATGTTAAGAAAGGAAAAATGTTTTTAAAGAAGAAAGGATATTTTCCTCAATAATTCATTTCAAGTGTTTTTTTTAAACTATTTTTCCATCTAAGATGACGTTATTTGATATGTATGTTTCAAGTAAAATGTCTCTATGATTCAAATGGTTTTAGTTTTCTTATGATGAAATGATATCAATTGTTTATGGATTATGATGGCATGATGTTTAAGAATCCCATTTTATTACATGGGTTATGAAATGATGTATGATTTATGATTTTGTGGCACACATAAGAATGGTATCATTATGAGATGGGTGGGACCTATATATCCCTCCAATGCATTGGGTAATGATTTTATATCTCATGAGATAGACATGGATGGAATGGTAGGTTATACCGGTTCAGTGAAACAGGACTGAAACGAGGGTTACTCGATTCAGAAAAGGACTTTGTCCACTAAGATAGTCTTGGAAATGAGTCTTGACTAACAAGAAATGATTCTCTATGATTATGTGTGAATGCCACAATGTTTCATGTTTTATGTTATGATTATTGTGATTACATTTCACTGCCATGATTTACCCCATGTTATGAAATTATGATCTCTTTTGCAGGTTAAGATTTCCAAAAGTTATGTGCTTATGTATATGATGTGATTGATATTTCTTTTGTTTACCCTTACTGAGCATTTGAGCTCACCCTTTTATGTTTTCTTTTCCCCAGGATATAAAGAAAGGTTTTAGGTATAAAAAAAGAAGATCTTTATGGGAGATGTTTAAGATCTTTCACCACGATTAGAAGATTATATTTCGAGTTTCCAAAGACACTAAACTATTACGGTCCTTGCGTGTGTGTTTTTGTTATGTACTAAGTATTCCGCAAATGTAATGTAATGTCCATGTACGTCAAGATACGGGTCTCTACAAATATAATATTATTATTTTAAATGGTAGTTAACTCCTAGCCGTTGTATTGGAAGTAATGAAAAAAACTAACTATAATAAGATTATACATGTATTTATATTTATCCGATAAATGATAGAGGCCTAATATATGAATGAATCTAATTTTAAGAATAATTTACATTAAAAGGATGATTTACCACCTTTTAATAGAGAACCATTTTTAAATATAGTTCTGGTCAATTTAATACATTCTAGTTGACCAAATAAAATCCTTCTTTAGAATGGGGACATCAAAATTTAATTTCTGCAATTTTTTGGAATTTTTCCGATAAAGATCAATTTTTAATGAATAGTGAAAAATATTGTATTTTAATTCAAAAGTGCTTTTTAATCTTATTTATTTATATTTTTAGATTATCTTTCTAATTGGTTTTAAAGTGAAATTAAAATATATTGTTACTATTTAATCCAATTTTGCTCTTTGGAATTAATTTCACTTGGAAATTGGACATAATCAAGTATCAATCTTTTGATAGTTATTGTTTCTTAAAAACTCGCTATTTGTTTTAACAATGGTAATTAATTGTTAAATTAATTAATTCCACTTCCATATTTTTAATTTTGAAAAATAGACATCATTTTTGAATTTGGAATATCAAATATAGCATAGGAATAATTTTTGGTATTTTTCTGAAAAACATCAATTTTTGATTAATAATGACACCACTTAGTGGTAGTTAAAAAAACTGACTTTTTCATTTAAATGGAATTTTACCACTTCTGTGAATTGAATTTAAAAAATCCATCATATATGGTTGTTATAAAGAAGTAAAATTTGTTCACCAATATGAAAATAATTTTTGGTGAATATTAACTTTTGAGTTTTATTTACCACAGTTAAAGGTAAATAGGGTAATTCAACGGTAAAAGTATATGATAATAAATCAAATTTACCTTAAAACTTTTCCAAACCTTATTTTTTGAGTCATGGACGACCATGGTCATCTTTGGGTATATTTTGGGACCTCATTGATTCACTTGGGAGTGAAAATGACAATTTAGATTAATTAATTTATTGTAATGGCAAAATTGACATTAACAAAAAAGAGTTTAGTAATTAATTTTTAAATGGTGATATATAAGTCCTATTTTCAACTATAAATATTAATTGGAAAACTAAAACGTTATCCTACATGATAGTATTTTTTTATAATTTTTATACCTCAAATAAATTAAATTATGTCTGACACAATAATGATGCGGTATTTACCTCATTAATAAATGATTAAAATAAATATTATTATAATGATTAAAGTATTATCCAAAACATGTCCAATTCTGATTGGATGATTTTATTTCGGTTATTAGTCATCCTATATTCGACCATAATAATTTTTGGACCATTAGAAACCGAATATAATTATATTATAAAATAATATTTTCACTCTTTCCTAAAGAGCCCCTCCTCTCCCTTATAAAAAAAGACCACTTCTATGCAATTCCTCACACCTCTCAAGCAATTTGGCTCATCAAAACTCTACCCAATTAAGTTCCCTACATCCCTATCCTCCTCCTAGAATCCTTAATTTAGGCATAAGTCACTTAATAAGTCCTTTTGGTTTAATCCAAAGGAATTTTCCTAAATTAAAGGTAACAATTTCTCTTAAATAGTTTTCTTTTATTTTGCTTCTCCAACCCCTAAAATCTTTTTATTTCATTTATTTTGTAACAAAAAAGTATCCTCAATATACTAGGATGTTTTTATAATAATTATTAGAACTAAACATACACACACCTCCATCTAATGGATGAAGAACATAATGTTCTTGTAGATGGAAAACTGACGCCTCACGAAATGATGATTGTTCAATTACATCTTACCACCTCTCATGGTGGACATTATGATGGAAATGTATTTATATATGATATATATTATGTTTATGATATCTTTATGCTTCTTTAATTCTATTTTATATGAAGCCTTTATGGTTTCCATAGTGGGTAAATACGATAATCTCATTTGAGGAAGTGCGGACTACCGCCCCCTCAAAGTGATGTGATTTGTTAATGCCTTATGTGGGATGTATAAAGGATGGAGTTAATGATATTATATATGATATTATACTGGAATTATAATATACCTATTTATCATTATGTTTTAATTCCATTAAAATAAGAAATATAAATGAAAGTAGCGTTCATGCGTACGTACGGCTTACCGTCTCCATGAACGGTGCATTTCATTTCTTACCTCTAAATGTTATGTACAATTATAAATACATGTATATACTGGATAAATATGATATATATGATATATAAATAATTAATATAATTCTGGATATAATGAACCATTGACAACATGAACAACATGTAATTATAAGAAGTCCATTTTTGACTCAAGTACCAAATATCGACAAAACAAACATTATTAACTTAAATGATTACATAATGTTTATAACATGGTAATAATTGATATAAAATGAATAATAAACTTGAAAAAGGTTCTTAAGCAGGTATAAATTAACTTTAGTTTATTATTCATGAGATTAAAGAACGATCGAGTCAAGTCGGACACGAGGTAAGGGATTCGACCTCTCAATTTGTTTTCAAGTACTGTCTTTTATGTCATTTCATTTATTATCCATATTCTTATGTTGGAGTATGTTATTTTAAATTCAACATACTGTAATTTTTATTTTGAAATTATTATATACCCCCCCTCTTACTCTTATCAATTCATTTTAAGAATTTTTATGTGGCGTCGTTAGGCTACCGAATTTTTGTAAGGGATTTTATTATCTCACTTTTAATTCCGTGAGATTTCCATTGTTCGCCACTTATTCATTACATGTGGTGTATTGTGTACTGACATTATATATATATATTATCATGATTCCCATTATATTCATGGTATTCTGTGATTCATTTAAGGGTTATAAACTTTTTTTCATACGACTCAGTTGATTACAACGTGGTAAAGGGTTTCGTCTCACTTTTTATTCTCGTGAGATTCATTCTATACTTGCCACTATTTTCTTTGTGTGGTGTATGTACTGCCCATGATTTTACTCTTTGTGTAATATAATCTCATTTATTAGTATTTACATGTTCATTTTATGATCGTTTTTTCATGTGGCATATGTTTTGTAAGTTTCCAAATCGGTAAGGGAACTGTTTAACCCAATTTCCATTCTTTGGGTTGATATTCTATTTTTTTATTTATGTCATCCTATGAATATGTGTGAATGACCTAGGATTGTTTTACACATAATATCCACTTACATTGTATGAATTTATATTTGTCACACATAATTTTGAGATTGATTTATCGTTAATTTAAGGATTCCATCTTTATAAGGGATTTTATCTCAATTTACATTTCCATTGAGACTCTATTGTTTTTATGCACCAATTCACTCTTATATGGTGTATATACTGTCATTTGAAATATTATATCATGAATCCCTTTATTCTCATGATATTATAATGTTATGATTAAAATTAATTCTTCAATTAATTGTATTGAAGCATCCCTCTTTTTGTTAAAAATTCTTTAACTAAAATATCATTTTAAATGTTTTAAAGATTTATTCTTATAAATATTTCTACAAAATGTCCATGTTTTCAATATTGGTTTTAGGATTTATTTATATGTACATTAATGTTTTCAAATGATAATTTATTTAAAAGCTTCAAAGTGGTATGGGACACTTTGATTCAAAAATATATTTTTAAAAGGGTTTGAAAATGATTTGATTAAACATTCTTTATTTAAATATATTTATTTGATATGTTAGAATGTAGAAATTTTATCTATCCTTTATACATGTGTTATATGTTATGATTAGGTTATGGTTATTTTTTATTGTTTACGTATACGGGTGTTTATGTGATAAACCTAGGGCGGGTGAGCCCGAGATAGCTCTCCAATGCATTGGGTAACGTGACGGAGGTAAACATGAATGTTTCTCCAAAGAGATTTAGGGAATATACTATGATGGGTATTCCAAAGTAACTCCCTATGTAGTTGTTATAGCTACAATGTAAGTATGGTATGGATGCCGCAAGTTACCTTTATGATTTTATGATTTCTATGTGTCTTTCATAAATCTTATGATTTCATGAGGTAAGTAAAAGAGTGCATGTTTCGTATGTATTTATGAACAGATGTTTTCATTCACTGTTTTGTAACCCTTACTGAGCCGTTTGGGCTCATCCCATGTTTTGAAATGTTTTCCATAGGACTTAAAGATGAATAGGGTCAAGGATGGGATCAATGAAAAGACATGTTATCTAAAACATGGAACTAGACATGTTTCTTTTTAAGAGTTTTTATGTTATGAAAAAAAATGTGTACCGATTAGTAGTGTCTACTTGTAATATTCATGTTGTAATGTAATAGTTGTGGACTAAATATCTAAAAATATAAACCTGAAAATATCCTCAATGTGAATTATTCATTTAATTCAATATTATGTAATGTTTAAGGTCGGGTCCTTATAGTTGGTATCAGAGGTCGGTTTAGATAACTTTAGAGGTTAGAGTGGTGTTTAAGAAAAAGTGACAAATTGTGTATAACCACAATGGTTAGAATATTAGATGGATTCATCGTTTTTTTGGAAGATAGAATGAGTTTGAGATAACATGGATAAGTATATCCTGGTGTTTATCTTCCTATTTTTTTATTTGATGATTTTACTGATATACTCACACTAACCTTTTTGGTTTTAGTAAATGGCTGGATCTAGCAGGAACCAAAGTAACAGTGGATTTGGAGAAAACTGTGAAGGTTTTATGAAAGAACAACTGAATGATATAGGAGCTACAATGAGAACTCTTATGGTTATCCTCAACCAACTATCTGGAGTCATGATTGACCACCTGAACCTGAGTGATTTTTATAAGGCATCGTATATGCGAGAAACAAATCCCTACGGATGTTCAGGTAATAATAATAAAGGTAAGTCTATTCAAAAACTCATGTGTCAAATATGTGGAAAGAAACACATAGGAAAATGTTTCAAAGGGATAGAAATATGCTATAGAAGTGGAAATGAAGGTCATAAAGCAAGAACCTGCCATGGAAAAAGGAAGCATCTAGTTGTATCTAGGAAAGGGAAATAACTTCTTTCTGAATGATCAATTGAACGTTTTAAATGTGGAGTGCATGGTAATTATGAAAACTGATGTCCTACGAATAAGTTTCGGGAATGGCGTCACCAAGACGTACAAATATTCATTTACCAACACCTAATGCCATTCCGATTGAGGATGAAGAAACTGACAATGAAGAATGAAAGGTATGTATTATTTCTTAACATATGTTTTCCTATTATTGGAATCATAGGATATGATTCATGATTTTGATTGTAGGAAAGATGCATTTCAGAATAAGTTGAAAAGGAATGGATAATGGATCATGAAGAATGTTGAATGAGTAAGAAGTCATCATATAAGGGATTCAAGAGTAATGATAGATTTTAGGATGGTGAAATTATTAGATGTATTAAGTCTCTTTCGATGATGGGGTTACATTAGAAGACTTTTTATAGTAACACTGATTTTTGATATTCGGAAATTTTATTCAAGTAATAATTATCCTTTCGTTTTTGGATATAGTTATAAAGAACCATTTGGGTTTATATGATCCTTGAATTTGAGGCAATTAATGGTTAATACATTTTGGGTTGCAAAATGGAAGTTATAAGATAACCTTTGTGGTTAAAATATCTTATGGTTATTTTTCATGAATTTATCTCTTTTTGAGGAATGTTATAAAATTATATAGATTTTGAAAATGGATAACATGAGGACCGTTTGACAACCTGTCGCGTCGGACAAAGCTGCGGGAATCGAACCCACAACCAAAGTGCAACTAGTATTTATCACCTACCACTGGACTACATGAAGTCCCTAGTTAGTTTGACTAATTATTTTTAGTTAGACGATTTTATGAATCAAGAGTAAGTGTATTTTGGGTCATATATGGAAATTATTAACCTATCATGGAGGATATGTGATTACGTTAATTACTTATCAATATGAGACTTCAAGAGAAACTGATGTTATTTAGAGATAAATGTTAATTTGTACCTTGGAAGTCTATGTGATTAAATCCTTCAAATATTTGGGTTTCAATCTTAGTTTGGTTTACTTTGAAGAATTTTATGTAAAATTTGTTTATCGAATGGTCTTTGTTGAACATTGGGTTTGGTTAGACAAATTTTGGAGGTTAAGAGTTGTTTTTCATTATGTAAAAGTTTACCTTTTTAGGGGATTGTCTGATCTTATACTAAACATTTTGGTTTTAGTTAATATTTAAAGACATGAGAAATATATAGTTCATCTGTTGTGGATTATGTGATTCTCTCGAAGTTGGTTATAATGCTCTTAAGGTGAAAAAAAAGTCATCCGGAATATTCATTGTTTGGAGAAAATATAAGTTTGTAAAAGATGAATGTCTATATGACAAGTAACTATATTTCTTTATGTTTTTGGATAGTCTCATTAATAAATTCCTCAACGAAAATTAACTTTAAACAAAAACCTTGTCCGTTAAATTTTCCTACTGGGGAAACAAAGACTGTTTAACCCATCACATGTTTGTGATTTTCTGGTGGTTAACATTCTCCTAAACATGTTTTCTATCACTCTCCATCAGAACGTGATGATTTGTTTTCTCCTCCATATCCATGTTTTCATGGAATCCTAGTATCTGTTGTCTCGGGTAACCTTTTTACTTCTCTTCATTTATTTTAAAGTGATAGTTTTATTCACTCTCTTTCTGGTGTGGGGCTTTTAATGAAGTTTCCAAGCCTAGTTTTAAAATTGCAAGGACGCAATTCCCAAAAGGGGGGAAGGTTGTAACATCCCAGGTAAATGAAGAATAATATATTTTTCTATTTATTAATATTTGTGAATTAAATATTAATTTTAGCTTAAAAGGGGTTTCTATGTTCAACAACGTACCTGATATGCAACAATGGGTTTCTTTGGAATCTTACGTTGCACACTAATAATATATTATTATTATTTTAAATGGTAGTTAACTCCTAGCCATTTTCTTGGCGGTAATTAACAAAACTAACTATAATATGATTATACATGTATTTATATTTATCCAATAAAATTTAGAGGCTTAATATATGAATGAATCTAATTTTAAGATTAATTTACATTAAAAGGACGATTTACCGCCTTTTAGTGGCGAACCCTTTTTAAATCTAGTTTTGGTCACTTTAATACATTTTAATTGACCAAATAAAATCCTTATTTATAATGGGGAAATCAAAATTTACTTTGTGCAATTTTTTGGAATTTTTCCGATAAAGTTCATTTTTTAATGAATAGTGAAAAATATTGTATTTTAATTCAAAAGTGATTTTTAATCAAATTTATATATATGGTTAGATTATCTTTTTAATTGGATTTAAAGTTCAATTAAAATATATTGTTACCATTTAATCCAATTTTGGTCATTGGAATTAATTTCACTTTGAAATTGGACATAATCAAGTACCAATCTTTTGGTAGTTATTGTTTCTTAAAAACAATATATTTGTTTTAAGAGCGGGAATTAATTTTTAAATTAATTAATGCCACTTCCATGTTTTGAATTTGGAAAAATAGACATCATTTTTTAATTCAGAATATAAAATATAGCTTAGTCCGAATTATTGGTATTTTTCTGAAAAACTTCAATTTTTGATGAATAGTGAGACCACTTAGTAGTAGTTAAAAAAACTGACTTTTTCATTTAAATGGAATTTTTCCACTTCTGTGAATTGAATTTCAAAAATCCAACATACATTGTTGTTATCAAGATGTAAAATTTGGTTCAATAAGATGAAAATAATTTTTGGTGAATAGTAACTCTTGACTTTTATTTACCACGGTTAAAGGTAAATAGGGTAATTCAAGGATAAAAGAATATGATAATAATTCTAAATTACCTTAACACTTGTCCAAACATTTTTTTTTTGTCATGGACGACCATGGGAATCTCTGGGTCGATTTTGGGACCCCATTTATCCACTTGGGAGTGAAAATGACAATTTAGATTAATTAATTTAATGTAATGGCAAAATTGACATTAAGAGAAAATCGTTTAGTAATTAATTTTTATATGGTGATATATAAGTCCTAATTTCGACTATAAATATTATATGGAAAGATAAAAATATTTAATACATGATAGTAATTTTTTTAATTTTTATACCTCAAATAAATTAAATTTTGTATGACACAATAATGATGCAGTATTTACCTCATTAATAAATGATTAAAATAAAAAAGATTATAATGATTAAACAATTATCCAAAAAATGTCCAATTCTGATTATATGATTTTATTTCGGTTATGAGTCATCTTATATTTGACCATAATGATTTTTGGACCATTAGAAACTGAATATCATTATATTATAAAATAATATTTTCACTCTTTCCTAAAGTGCCCCTCCTCTCCCTTATAAAAAGAGACCCCTTATATGTAATTCCTCACACCTCTCAAGCCATTTGGTTCGTCCAAACTCTGCCCAATAAAGCTCCCAATATCCCTCTCCTCCTCGTAGAAGCCTTACCATAGGCATAAAGAACTTAAGATGTCCTTTTGGTTTAAACTAAAGGATGTTTCCTAAATTAAAGGTAACTGTTTCTCTAAAATTGTTTTCTTTTATTTTGCTTCTCCAACCCCTAAAATATTTTTATTTATTTTATTTTGTAACAACACCAGTATCCTCAATATACTAGGATATTTTTATTATAAGGATTCTAACTACACTTACACACACCTCCATCTAATGGATGAAGAAAATAATGTTTCTGTGGATGGAAAATTGACGCCTCACGATACGATGATTGTTCAATTACATCTTACCGCCTCTCATGGTGGCCATTATGATGGCACTGTATTTATATATGATATATATTATGTTTATTATTTCATTATGCTTCTGTAATTCCCTTTTATATCAAGCCTTTATGGTTTCCATAGTGGATAAATACGATAATCACATTTGAGGAAGTGCGGTCTACCGCCCCCTCAAAGTGATGTGATTCATTAATTAATTATGTGCGATGTATAAAGGATGGAGTTAGTGATATTATATATGATATTATACTGTAATTATAATATACCTGTGTATAATTATGTTTTAATTCCATTAAAATAAGATATTGAAATGAAAGTAGCGTTCATGCGTACGTATGGCTTACCGTCTCCATGAACGGTGCATTTCATTTCTTACCTCTAAATGTTATATACTATTATAAATACATGTATATAATGTATATATATGATATATATGATATATAAATAATGAATATCATTCTGGATATAATGAACCTTTGAAAACATGAACAACATGTAATTATAAGAAGTCCATTTTTGACTCAAGTACCAAATATCGACAAAATGAACATTATTAACTTAAATGATTACATAATGTTTATAACATGGTAATAATTTATATAAAATGAATAATAAACTTGAAAAATGTTCTTAAGTAAGTATAAATTAACTTTTGTTTATTATTCAAGATATTAAAGAATGATCGAGTCACGTCGGACACGAGGTAAGGGATCCGAACTCTCTCTTTCTTTTCAAGTACTCTCTTTTATGTCATTTCATTTATGATCTATATTATTATGTTGGAGGATGTTATTTTAAAAATAAACATACTTTAATTTGTGTTTTCATATTATTATAGACCCCCCTCTTACTCTAATCAATTAATTTTAAGAATTTTTAAGTGGCGTTGTTAGGCAGCCGAATTTTTTTAAGGGATTTTCTTATCTCACTTTTAATTTCGTGAGATTTCCATTGTTCACCACTTTTTTATTACATGTGGTGTATTGTGTACTGCCATTTTATATATATATTATCATGATTCTCATTATATTCATGGTATTATGTGATTAATTTAGTGGTTATTAACTTTTTGTCATACGACTTAGTTGATTACAACGTGGTAAAGGGTTTCATCTCACTTTTTATTCTCGTGAGATACATGCTATACTTGCCACTATTTTCTATGTGTGGTGTATGTAATACCCATGATTGTACTATTTTTGTAATATACTCTTATTTATGAGTATTTACATCTTCATTTTATGATCCTTCTTTCATCTGTCATATGCTTTGTATGTTTCCAAATTGGTAAGGGAACTCCTTAACCAAATTTCCATTCTTTGGGTTGATATTCTATTATTTTAATTTATGTCATCTTATGAATATGTGTGAATGACTTCGGATTGTTTAACAGAAAATATCCACTTACAGTGGGTGTATTTATATTTTTCACACATAATTATGAGATTGATTTATCCTTAATTTAAGGATTCCATATTTATAAGGGATTTTATCTCAATTTACTTTTCCATTGAGACAACATTGTTGTTATGCACCAATTCACTCTTATATGGTGTATATACTTTCCATTGAAAAATTATATCATGAATCCCTTTATTCACATGATATTATAATGTTAAGATTAAAATTTATTCTTCAATTAATTGTATTGAAGCATCCCTCTTTTTGTTAAAAACTATTTAACTAAAATATCGTTTAAAATGTATTAAATATTTATTCTTATAAATATTTATAATTAATGTCCATGTTTTTAAAATGGATATTAGGATTTATTTATATGGACATTAATGTTTTTAAATGATAATTCATTTAAAATCTTCAAAGTGGTATGGGACACTTTGATTCAAAAATCTATTTTTAAAAGGTTTTGAAAATGATTTGATTAAAAATTGTTTATTTCAATATATTGATTTGATATGTTGGAATGTGTAAATGTTATCTATACTTTATACATGTGTTATATGATATGATTATGTTATGGTTATTGGGCATTGTTTACGTATACGGGTGGTTCCGTGATAAACCTAGGGTGGGTGAGCCCGAGATAGCTCTCCAATGAATTGGGTAATGTGACAGAGGTAAACATGAATGTTTCTCCTAAGAGATTTAGGGAATATACTGTGATGGGTATTCAAAAGTAACTCCCTATGTTTCTATGATAGCTACAATGTATGTATGGTATGGATGCCGCAAGTAACCTTTATGATTTTATGATTTCTATGTGTCTTTCATAAATCAAATGATTTCATGAGGTAAGTAAAAGAGTTCATGTTTTGTATGTATTTATGAAAAAATGTTTTCATTCACTGTTTTTTAACCCTTACTGAGCCTTTTATGCTTATCCCATGTTTGGAAATTTTTTCCACAGGACTTAAAGATGAATAGGGTCAAGGATGGGATCAAGGAAAAGCCATGTTATCTAAAACATGGAACTAGACATGTTTCTTTTTAAGAGTTTTTATATTATGAAAAAAATGGGTACTGATTAGTAGTGTCTACTTTTAATATTCATGTTGTAATGTAATAGTTATGGCCTAAATCTCTAAAACTCTAAATCTAAAAAATCCTCAATGTCAAATTTTCATTAAATTCAATATTATGTAATGTTTAAGTCCGGGTCCTTATACCCATGGTATTTGCCCATTGTAATGGACACTTGGGACACCAAATAGAATATATTACTATTAATAAGTCTCCAGAATGCTTACATCATTATTACACCATTAATGATTTCATTAAACTTCTGAAACTTAAAACTGAATTTTTTACTTTTCCCTGAAAATTGAACTGTTTCAGAAAAATCCCAAAAACTAACCCTAACCTAATAACGATGATATAAATTGAAAAATTATAACCATTTTATGAAAATAATTTTCTAAATATTTTTAATTATTTTTTATTTAAAATCATTATTTATTCAAAAAAACAACTATTAAACTATTACTCATTTTGTAACTCCATAAAAAAGTAATCAAGGTACCATAAACTTAAATTATAACCATAATACAATAAAGAAAAAATTTGTGATTAAATTTTATGAAAATATCTTTCCATTTTAAATTATAAAATTAGTTATAAAATTGTAAAAAAAAAAATTTGACATACAAAAATACCAAAAATTATACTATGATCGTTTTTCACATCAATGACATTTAAATTGTATTTATAATTTCATGGGTGAAGTTTCTATTCTTTGGCCAATTTACTATTCATTTATATTCATTACTATTCATATGGGTATGTAACTATTCATACTATACTATTCACTAAAATTCATGTTGATCTTATTAGACTCAAAATTTCTCTCTGATAACAACTGTAGAATAAGATTTTTTGAAAATAATTTCACATTATTAATTATTTAAAGTTTATATAATATTTTAAAATACTAATTTTTCCAAAATTCCAAAATAATATCCATTCTATACTTATCCAGACATTTGAAAATATAAAATTTTACCATGAGAAGAAATAAAAATTTATTTATAGCAAAGGATTACAAAAGTACCTAAGGCCTTGTTACATAGCCCCTTATAACACCAACATGGGACCTAAGTGTATGGTGTGCTATAGTGATAGAATATTTGGGTGGCTCAGACCACGTTGCATGAGTAGTTATGTCTATCTCCTCGAAATTCTTCCATAGGCGACTCCGTTCAAGCTTCACATGTTGATGTTCAACTTAGGCTTTTTCCAGAGCAAAGCCCAGTGTTGCAATCTCATTACCATGATCTAATAGATGGGCTTCATATGGACCGAGTCTACTGGATGAGGCACCGGACTCCTCTTTCTGTATAAATTAACCAAGATCACTTGTACTTATAAACAATAATTGTAATTTTTAGAGTTTAGCTTCCAACGGTCATATTGAACAACAGTCATATAACAACTGAAACCCAACAGTCCCATTTATTTAAACTCACTTCATTAGATAAAGGATAAAGTTTTGTTGAGTATAAAAATGAATTAAAACACAAATTTATGAAATAAAATTTATTCAAAGGTTTGGGTTGTTACACAAATGACACCAAAATGGCTTGCACTACCCACAACTCCAACATGTTCTAAGTTACAAGAAACATTGATTGGTTGTATGATACCCAGAATACCAACATGGAATATGTTACATGAAAAACTAACTTTTAATATGTAATACGTAACAGAATTGTTTATAAAAAACCTATTTTTATATTAATATTATTTAAATGAGATAATTAGAACCAAGCTATTATACATATAAATATAAATTTTAATAACTAATTTTAACATATTTTTTATAAATATTTTTAGAAAAACAAAACATATTTTTAATGAAATATCTAATTTTTGGTAGGGTCCTTATATGTTTAAAAATACCATATTTTCTAATGAATATCTTTTAATGTACATCTATGAAAATAAATAAAATAAATATTAGATGGATTCAGAAATAGAATTTCATAAAATTTAATTAAATTTTTAATTTATAATTTTGAAATTATATTAAAGTTATTTGTTTCATTTTTATGGGAAATATCATTTATTGATGAATACTGAAAAACTACTTTTTTGGCTAAAAATCCAATTTGGCATAAATATTTATTAAAGTAAAATTATATTTTAAATTTATATTTGTGTGAAATAAGATAATTTATACACAAATTTAAACAATTTATCTCATTATATTTAATTTCACTTGGAATTTCAATATAAAAAAACATAATAAATTTTGAATTTCTATCCACTTTAAATACATGTAATTTGGTCATGTTTGCGGGATGAGGATCAATCATAATTTTTTCAAATATTTGAATTGAATTTATAAAAACTATCATAAAAATTTATAATAAATATAATATTTATTTTCTAAAACTTTCAACCTAACTCTTGAACAATATAATTAGTAACAGTGATTAAAATTAATCACAATGAATAAGGTCATATTATGCTTAATTTCGGACAAAATCATAATCTTAGGGGCCCAAATGATCTATCCACTTTTAAAAACCCATTTTCTGGCCCTATTATGTCCATAAACCTTTCATTATTGATTTATGTTTGTTTGGAATGTATTTTTTATGTAATAACATGTGTACACCTAATTTGTTTTCAAAAATATACAACAAATTCATTTTCCTTCCCCATAAAATGACATGCGCTCTCCATATTAGTCATACATCTAAAACCTAATAGTATTGGAAATGAACTAAAAATTATACATAAAAAATACCTCCCTTACATCTTGTAGAGACCCGAAGCCTGACGTACATGGACAATTACATTACTTTTGCAGAATACTTAGTACATAACAAAAACACACACACAAGGACCGTAATAGTTTAGTGTCTTTGAAAACTCAGAATATAATCTTCTAATTATGGTGAAATATCTTCAACATCTCCCATAAAGATCTTCTTTTTTTAAAACTTAAATCCTTTCTTCATGTCCTGGGGAAAAGAAAACAAAAAAGGGTGAGCTCAAATGCTCAGTAAGGGTAAACAAAAGAAATATCAATCACGTCATATTCATAAGAACATATCTTTTTGAAATCTTAACCTGGAAAATAGATCATAATTTCATAACATGGGATAAATCATAGTAGTGAAATGTAATCCCAATAATCATAACATAAAACATGAAACATTGTGGAATACACACATAATCATAGAAAATCATTTCTTATTAGTCAAGACTCATTGCCAAGACTATCTTAGTGGACAAAGTCCCTTTCTGAACCGAGTTCACTCCCCATTTCAGTCCTGTTTCACTGAACCGGTATAACCTACCGTTCCAGCCATGTCTATCTAATGAGATATAAAATCATTACCCAATGCATTGGAGGGAGATGTAGGTCACACCCATCTCATAATTATACCATTCTTATGTGTTTTACAAAATTAGAAACCATACATCATAGCATAACCCATGTAATAAAAATAGGAATCTTAAACATCGTGACATCATAAAACAATTCATATAAGATAAAGGAATTCATAAAAATATTTCCATCACAACATAATCAAGTAAATGTAATAATAGGGATCGAAACAGAACCCTATATTATCTTAGATGGAAAATAATTTTGATAAAACACTTGAACTCCATTCTTGAGGAAAATATCCTTTCTACTTCAAAAACATTTTCCTTTCTTAACATGTCATACAATTTTAAACTAAAAGAAGTTGATTAAAAATAAACTTGAAAACTTGTAAAGGAATCTTCCTGGAAATAATGTTTTAAAAATCCATTCATGCCGTATAAAAAAACATTCTTCATGTACTTTTGTTGGAAAAGTCAAAAAGTACCTCGTATGAAAAACGACACAAGATTCCTTTCATATCTTTTACTAAAAACTCAACGAAGGGTAAAATTGGATATAAACTATTGTATAAGGATATAAATATAACATATTGAGGAAACATTGTTGTGGATGATAAAATACACCCCAATAAATACCGAAGTATAAATAATCTTGGATAAAAATGAGATTGTGATATTTCCCTTACCTTAGGTCCAATTTGCTTCGTAAGATTCCGAACCTCCCTTAATTTTGGTAACTTCCTTTGGTTTGAACCAAAAGGACTTCTTGGAGAGTCTTTTTCCTACTTTAAAGCTTCAAGGGGGAGTATAGGGATATAGGGAGCTTAGTTGGGAAGATTTTGGATGAGCGAAAAGGCTTGAGAGGTGTGAGGAATTGCATAGAAGTGGTCTCCTTTTATAAGGGAGTGGAGGGGCTCTTTAGGAAAGTGTGAAAACATTATTTTATTATAAACTTATCTTCGGTTTAAAGAGGTCCAAAACACATTAATTCCGAAGATAAGATGACTCATATTCTAAATAAATTAATACAATAGGAATTGGATAGGTTTTTGATGATATTTTAATCATTTTAGTCTTATTTATTTAAATCATTTATTAATGAGTTAAACACTACATCATTAGTGTGGCATAAATAATTTAATTAATTTGATGTCTAAAAATTAGGGGAAAAATACCATGATGTAAGGAATAATTTTAGATTTCCAAAGAATATTTATAGTCGAAAATATAACCTATATAACCCCTTATAAAAATTAATTACTAAAAGAGTTTTGTTAATGTCAATTTTGTCTTTACATTAAATTAATTAATCTAATGTGTCATTTTCTTTAATAAGTGGCTCCATGGGGTCCCAAAATCTACCCAAGGATGCCCATGGTCGGTCACTACTCATACAATAATGTTATGACAAGTGTCAAGGTAATTTTCAATTATTATAATATTCTTTATCCCTGAATTACCCTATTTACCTTTAACCGTAGTAAATAAAAAAATTACCGTAGTTACTATTTATAATATCAAAAAAATAAAAGTAACCTATTAACATAATTTTGACCCACTGATTCCAAATATGGAATCCATTTTTCAAAATTCAAAACACATAAGTTGCAAAAATTAAATTAAAATTAATCATGTTGTCGAAAGAAAACGGGTTTTTCTTTAAAACATCGCAAAAGATTGAATTGATTTATCCTACGAATTCAAGGTAGAATCAATGATAATGACATAAATTATATTAAATGGTAAAAATATATTCTATTTAAACTTTAAAACCATTAAATATTATAATTTAACCATATAAATTATTGCGATGAAAAAAGTTGTTTTTAATTAAAATATAGCATGTTTTTACTATTCATCAAAATATGAAAGTTACTAGAATAATATGAAAATTTTTTCCAAAGTAAATTTTTATTTCATGATTCCAATGAAGAATTTTATTTTGTCAAATTGAACTTACAAACATGTCAACAACTAGTTTTAAAGTTGGTGCGCCGTCAAAATGCGGTAAAACTGCATTTTTTTAAAAATACTTATTTTACCCGAAAAATTTATTTTGTTTTTATACCATGTTTTAGAAAATGTGTAAGACGAATAATAATGTTATAAGATTCAAAATTTAGTTAATACTATTCATTACAGCTAGTTCATAATAATATTATAATAATACATCGTTGTTTAGTAAAACTCGGTATTGCGTACAACACACGCTATCGAGGAATGTCGTGATTGCGTGTAATGCAAGCCAAGTCAGGGTTGCGTGCTGTGAAAGAATCCTTCGTTGTTTTGTATATCATAATCCAACCACATTTCATTTATACATTGAATATATATATATATATATATATATATATACTCAATGTTGCGTAGAATAACTATTATCAAAATTCTGTCTAACACGATCCAAGAATAGTGTTGCATATACTGCAAGCTAATACAGTGTTGCGTATAGAGCAAGGTACTCTTGGTGTAGCATACAACACAAGACATTAATGAAATTAAAAGAATATTTTTCATAAAATCTCGGGGTGTTACATTCTACCCCCATTAAAATGAATTTCGCCCTCGAAATTCGTCGGGGTTATAAATGGTTTACTATTCGAAAGTTTTGTTAATTGAAACCCACATCATAAAAATGAACACCAAAACCAATATTTAAAAACAAAAGTATGAAATGTAATGGTTAACCAAATAAACTAATCAACGGGTTTCCACATAGGTGAAAATATGGATATGGAAGAGAAATCTAACCATCATGTTCTCATGGAGAGTGGTAGAGAACATGGCTATGGAAAAGCCAGAAATCACGAAGCCATAAATTTGTGATGATCTAAGGTACCATCTGATTCATCAGATATAAGAGCACTAGGACAACATTTTTGGTTTTCAAGATCATTTCCCTAAAGTTGATGAAATTTGAATTAGAAGAAATACTTTCGTGATTTTGGTATTGTCTCACCGTTTGTTGTTCTTTGGACAATTTCCACTTCATCTCTTAAAGAAATGAAGTTGAATTTATCATTCGTGATGTGTTAGCAGATCATGTGATAGAATGATGGGTCATTCCATCTATCTCAAACAAAAGGTTAGAAAAGTTATCAAAAAATACACAAGTCCATCTATAGTGAGATTAATCATATATGGTTCCAAAAATGAACTTATACTTCATATATAATACCGCTTAATAAAATAAAACTAGTTTCTACTAACCAGGGACTTCCTGTAGGCCAGTGGTAGGCGATAAAAGCCAGTCGCACTTCGGTTGTGGGTATGATTTCTATGACCTTGTCCGACGCGATGGGTCGCCGCCCGTCCTGCAGGTTGTTCTTTTTCTAAAACAATATTACTATAACATCCCATCAATAATATCGAAAAAAACTTCTATCCTTAAACAGTACTAACTTATGTCCAATATAATCCATTCCAATCTTTAGGATTATCCATAATACTACAGTCCATTCTCATAATATAGTGAAAACAATTACCAGAGATTTAATACCATCGTTGATCCCCATATATCATAAGATATGTCTTTTTGGTCACAATCCAACCATTCAAAGGCCTTAATCATGTATTCTCTTGAATACCCATTGAACCTTAGTGAAAACATGAATGTAGTTAAAAGTTAACACTTTCCACATACCAAAATCCTCAAAATTCTATATACTCAAACCATGATATCACTTAGTCCTTATATCAATCATGATCTCATGAATACTATCAAACATATTAGATTCTCTTTATCCCTTCTTTATGAGCATATCATCTGTTTTCCAAAAATATTTCAATAACTTTTCATGGTTACCGATGCCATAAAATTATTGAAAACCACAATAGACCAAAACATAAATATTCCAATATTCCACGATACTATATACAACATTATTTTGGAATCCCATTACATAAACACTTAATCATTCCACCACATCATTGTCATATTCAACATCGCCAATGGTGATCGCATGTGACTTCCCTTTTTTCTTTTCCTTAAGTGGTTTCTCATGTCGATCATCACTAACCCTTAGATTAGGGCATTTATTAGCATAATGCCCCATTTCCTTGCACTTGAAGAGTAGTAGGTTCATTCTGTGTATCCCTTCCTTTGTTTGCATCATTAGACATATTCTTCCCATAATTGCGGCATTCAAATGCATGATGACCTTCCTTTCCACATTTGAAACATTTACTTGTCCCTTTAAGACAATCTCCACAATGCTTCTTTCCACATTTTGAGCATAAGGAAACATTCATCTTCTTTTCACCATTATTCTGAGATTTCTCCTTGAACTCCATCATTCGTTTCATGTCAAAACTATGAGATGGATAAGTAACACCAACTTCTATTTCTACCTTGGTATCAAAACGCACAATTTCTTCATCGCTACTGAATTCTCTTATAGATAATGCCCTTCGAAGATTTGGTTTTAATCCACTAAAGAATATATCAACTTTACTTTCAGGTTGGATGATAAATCCAGATGTATACCTTGCAAGACTTATAAAATTTTCTTCGTATATACCAAGAGATTCATCATCCTTTTGCTTTAGTTCAAGAAACTCCTTCTCCATATTTGTTCGAATAATACGTGGGAAGTACTGATTGAAAAATAAGTTCTTGAACTCGTCCCATTCCATGGACTCAATTTCATCTCTTTGCCTCGTATTCTTGATAAGTTCCACCATTGATAAGCTTCACCTTCCAAACGATATACTGCTAAGATGATTTTATCATGTTCAGAACATTGAAGAACTGAAAATATCTTTTCAGTGGTACTGATCCATTGTTCAGCAACAAGTGGATCAGAAGACCCACTGAAATAAGGTGGAAGTTGCCTCATGAAGGACTCAATAGAATATTGTTCCCTTCTCTGCTCATTTGGATGTCCAGAATGATTCATATCTTGTGTAAGTATAGAAATAATATTTTGCACTCCATCTCCCATAACATTTGTTTGTTCAAGAGGACAATCATTGCATTGTCCATTGCATTGATCAACATGGTTCCTTCGGGTTCCAGCCATCGTCTAAAACCCAAATAGAATAGTGTGAGAGGCAAAAATCATGCTAGGGAAAACAACATAATAAAGGGGGAGTAACTTCAATATATAACATCTTAGGGTTAATTCTATGATTTTTAGCATAATTCTAGTACTATAACCTATACGTATACTTAACCTTAGGGACATCTCTAGACATACCTTAGTAATATCTCTAGGGATCTCACTAAAGTTCTCGAATCCTAGTTTCCAAAGGTTAACTAAACCTCCCTATGATACCAACTGTAGAGACCCGAAGCCTGACGTACATGGACAATTACATTACATTTGTGGAATACTTCGTACATAACAAAAACACACACACAAGGACTGTAATAGTTTAGTGTCTTTGGAAACTCGAAATATAATCTTCTAATCGTGGTGAAAGATCTTCAACATCTCCCATAAAGATCTTATTTTTTTGAAAACCTAAATCCTTTCTTTATGTCCTGGGGAAAAGAAAACATAAAAGGGTGAGCTCAAATGCTCAGTAAGGGTAAAAAAAAGAAATATCAATCACGTCATATTCATAAGAACATATCCTTTGGAAATCTTAACCTGCAAAAGAGATCATAATTTCATAACATGGGATAAATCATAGTAGTGAAATGTAATCCCAATAATCATAACATATATCATGAAACATTTTGGCATAGACACATAATCATAGAAAATAATTTCATATTAGTAAAGACTCATTGCCAAGACTATCTTAGTCGACAAAGTCCGTTTCTGAACCGAGTTCACTCCCCGTTTCAGTCCTATTTCACTGAACCGGTATAACCTACTGTTCCAGCCATGTCTATCTCATGAGATATAAAATCTGTTCCCAATGCATTGGAGGGAGATATAGGTCCCACCCATCTCATAATGATACCATTCTTATGTGTTCCACAAAATCAGAAACCATACATCATAGCATAACCCATGTAATAAAAATGGGAATCTTAAACATCGTGACATCATAAAACAATTCATATAAGATAAAGTAATTCATCAAAATATTTCCATCACAACATAATCAAGTAAATGTAAAAATAGGGATATAAAAAGAACCCTATATTATCTTAGATGGAAAATAATTTTGATAAAACACTTGAACTCCATTCTTGAGGAAAATATCCTTTCTACTTCAAAAACATTTTCCTTTCTTAACATTTCATACAATTTTAAACTAAAAGAAGTTGATTAAAAATAAACTTGAAAACTTGTAAAGGAAGTTTCTTGGAAATAATGTTTTAAAAATCCATTCATGCCGTATAAAAAAAACATTCTTCTCGTACTTTTGTCGGAAATTTCAAAAAGTACCATGTATGAAAAATGACAAAAGATTCCATTCATATCTTTTACTAAAATCTCAACGAAGGGTAAAATAGGATATAAAATATTTTATAAGGATATAAATATTACATATTGAGTAAACATGGATGTTTATGATAAAATATACCCCAGTAAATACCAAAGTATAAAAAATCTCGGATAAAAATGAGATTGTGATATTTCACTTACCTTAGGTCCAATTTGCTTCGTAAGAGTCCGAACCTCCTTTAATTTTAGTAACTTCTTTTGGTTTGAACCAAAAGGACATCTTGGAGAGTCTTAATCATAATTGAAGGCTTAAAGGGGGAGTATAGGGATGTAGGGAGCTTAGTTGGGCAGAGTTTGGACGAGCCAAAAGTCTTGAGAGGAGTGAGGAATTGCATAGAAGTGGTCTCTTTTTATAAGGGAGTGGAGGGGCTCTTTAGAAAAGTGTGAAAACATTATTTTATTATAAACATATCATCGGTTTCATGAGGTCCAAAAAACATTAATGCAGAATATAAGATGACTCATATTCTAAATAAAATCATCCAATAGGAATTGGATAGGTTTTGGATGATATTTTAATCATTTTAATATTATTTATTTAAATCATTTATTAATGAGTTAAACACTACATCATTACTGTTTCAAAAATAATTTAATTCATTTGATGTCTACAAATTATGAAAAAAATTCCATGATGTAGAGAATCTTTTTATCTTTCCAAATAATATTTATAGTTGAAAATATATCTTATATAACCCCTTATAAAAATTAATTACTAAAAGAGTTTTGTTAAAGTCAATTTTGTGTTTACATTAAATTAATTAATCTAATGTGTCATTGTCTTTCATAAGTGGCTCCATGGGGTCCCAAAATCGACCCAAGGATGTCCATGGTCGGCCACTACTCATACAATAAGGTTAGGAGAGGTGTGAAGGTAATTATAAGTTATTATAATATTCTTTTAACCATGAATTACCCTATTTACCTTTAACTGTAGTAAATAAAAATTAATTACCGTAGTTACTATTCATAATATAAAAAAAATAAAAGTAATCTATTAACATAATTTTGACCCACTGATTCCAAATATGGAATCCATTTTTCAAAATTCAAAACGCAGAAGTTGCAGAAATTAAATTAAAATTAATCCCGTTGTCGAAAGAAAACGGGGTTTTCTTTAAAACATTGCAAAAGATTGAATTGATTTATCCTACCAATTCAAGGTAGAATCAAGGCTAATGACATACATTATATTAAATGGTAAAAATATATTATATTTATACTTTAAAACCATTCAATATTATAATTTAACAATATAAATTATTGCGATGAAAAAAGTTGTTTTTAATTAAAATATAGCGTCTTTTTACTATTCATCAAAATATGAAAGTTACCAGAATAATATGAAAAATTTATCCAAAGTAAATTTTTATTTCATGATTCCAAAGAAGAATTTTATTTTTTAAAATTGAACTTATAAACATGTCAAAAACTAGATTTAAAGTGGGTGCGCCATTAAAAGGCAGTAAAACTGCATTTTTTGAAAAATACTTATTTTACACGAAAGATTTATTTTGTTCTTATACCATGTTTTAGAAAATGTGTAAGACGAATAATATTGTTATAAGATTCAAAATTTAGTTAATACTATTCATAATGTCTATTTCATAATAATATTATAATAATATATCATTGTTTAGTAAAACTCGATATTGCGTACAACACACGCTATCGATGAAGGTCGCGATTGCGTGTAATGCAAGCCAAGTCAGGGTTGTGTGCTGTGCAAGAATCCTTCATTGATTCATATATCATAATCCAAAATATTTCATTTATACATTGAATATATATATATATATATACTCAATGATGCGTAGAATAACTATTATCAAAATTGTGTGTAACATGATCCAAGAATAGTGTTGCGTATACTGCAAGCTAATACGGTGTTGCGTATAGCGCAAGGTAATCTTGGTGTAGCATACAACACAAGACATTAATGAAATTAAAATAATATTTTTCATAAAATCTCGGGGTGTTACACTTCTTAAAGCCTCCCTATTGGTATAAATTCTTCCAAGGAATCCTTATGGCACAAACCAAAAGGAGTTACCCGATTTAGAGGTAACGCCTCCTCTAAAGCTCTTTTCTGTCATTTTCCATTACCACCCCTAGACTATATTTATTTTATTATTGTAGAAAAAAATAGTTAAATCAATATATTAAGATTTTTGGGGGTAATTATTTTTCCTAAACTAACACACACTTCCATATAGTGAGCAACGAACATGATGTTTGTGTGTATGGTGCACTACTGTCTCACTAAACAACGATTTGTCATGTTTCCTTATTGTATCCCATAGTCACTATTATGATAAAAGAACCATATATATATATGTCATATGTTATATTTATTATGTCTTTAATATTATTTATTCCATTTTACAACACATTATTTTTTCCATCAACTTTTTGTTAATACGATAATTTCGTTTGAGGAATTGTGGACTACACCCCACAAATAAATTTTCTTTAATATATTACATGGATTATATTAAGGATGTTATTAGAAAATAAATATTATATATATTATATTATCAAGATGTTTTATTAATTAAATTGACATACACATATATTTCTTTTAATTTGTTTTTTTCAACACGGTAATTAAACTGAAATAGTATTTATGCGTACGTATGACCTACAATATCCATGAATGGTGTATTATGTTTCATACTTGTATATATGATAGATTTATATAATACATATATAATGTATATAAATGATATTTTTTCATGTTTTAAATTCATTAAATCTGTATATAAATATAAGGAAAAAATAAATAACAAATTAAGACACATGCAAAGAAGAAAGGGAATATTGGGCTATGTGAAACTAAAAAAAATGAATGGTTAAAAAATGGATAATATAATGCCATAATCAACCCATATATTATATTATACAAAAATTTTGATTCATTAAAATGTTTATAATACATTTATATTTATTATATAGGTTTTTTGAATGAGTACGCCCAGAGTCAAGACACGCGGTAAAGGGATTTGATATCACCTTTTCTTTTCGTGATTTTCAGGATATGTTCAAAATTATTTACTTTCATGTGGTACATGTACATCCCATAATTTTATTATATATATATATATATTATAATTAAATTTATGGGTATTAACATATCCATTTAATGATTTTTCATTCATGGGTTATATGTTTCAAAATTTACCATATCAGAAAAATATTTATGTCTTCATTTTCTTTCATTGAAACTATTGTTTTGTTATGCACCTAAATTATTTTTAAAAGTTATTATAAATACAATTTACAAGTTAAATAATTAACTCAATTTCTGGTTATATTATACTCATCATGTAATTACATTTTCATACATGGAGTTCCTTATCCCAAGTTACCAAGTGATAAAATATTGTTGATTCTATCTCATAATTTTTCAAGAATGTATATATTTATGCTTCCATTGATGAAATCATAGAAAAATCTCTCATGAAAAATAATGAATTTTATTTCCCTATAGTGTTTTAAGATATATTTTCTATATACCCAAAGCATGACGTACATGGAAATTACATTAGTTTTTGTGGAATACATAATACATAACAAAAATAGACACACAAGGACCGTAATAGTTTAGTGTCTTTGGAAACTCAGAATATAATCTTCTAATCGTGGTGAAAGATCTTCAACATCTCCCGTAAAGATCTTCCCCTTTTTCATTCTTACCTAAAACCTTTATTTATACCCTGGGGAAAAGAAAACATAAGAAGGTTTAGTTCAAATGCTCAGTAAGGGTAATCATAGAGAATATATAAACAATCCATAAACATTTGAATGAAAAAACGTGAACACAAAATCTAAACATCCAAATCATGAGCAACGACATAAATCTTGAAAGTACACAAGGAATAGATCATAAAGGAACAATAGTCATGATAAAATACCATGGTAATAAAACATTTAATTGTGTCATACATTAAGCACATGTTATGATTTCCATAGTATCCATGTCATTTCTTCCAAGACCATCTTAGTGGATAAAGCCCCATTCTGAATCTAGCCCACTTCTCGTTCCAGTCCTGTAACACTAAACCGGATTAACATACCATTCCACCCATGTCTATCTCATGAGATATAAATATTTACCCAATGCATTGGAGAGATATATAGGTCTCACCCATCCCATAATTAAATAATTCTTACTTGTGCCGCAACATAAGCATAAATCATTCATCGTAACCCAAAGAATAAAAATGGGTTTCATAAACATCATCCCATCATAACATAATCCATATAAAACAAATGGATATCATTTTATTATAAGAAAATTGAAACCATTTAAATGATAGATATATTACACTTGAAACATAAACATATGAAATAATATCATCTTAGATTGAAAATGGTTTTGATAAAACACTTGAAAAGAATTCTTGAAGAAAATATCATTTCTTCTTAAAAATCAATTTATTTTCACAAAATTCCATGAAATATTAAACCAAAAAGAATTTATTGAAAATAACCTTGAAATATTGTATATAAAACATCATAAAAATAAGACTTTATGAAAACGTAAAAATTGGTTCATGCCGTATAAGTAAAAAAAACATTCTTCTCAAAATTTTTCCAGAAAAGTCAAAAATTACCACATATGGTAAACAAAAGAAAGATTCCTTCCATAACACAAATTAAAAGTAAAATAGGGGTAAAAATGAATTTAAACATACATTTCAGTATATTAAACACATTATGAAAAACATTTTTATGGAAATGGATGAAAAAAATAACCCCGGTAGATACTTATGAATAAATAATCTCAAATAAAAATGAAATTGGAAAAGTTATGCCTTACCTTATGTCTAATATGCTTCATATGTATCCAAACCTCTTGTATAATGATAAAAATAATGTCATTGAAAAATTAATGAATCATATTCACTGTTATGATATCATATATATTTTTCTTATGACTTTATATTACCCATTATTTTGTAAATTCGATGTAAAAGCAGCGATTTGTGTAAAATCGTTTCATTTATTGTAAGTGTTTCGACTTGTTGATCATGATATTATTACTTATATCCTGGTTTAATTAATTCCAGAATGAAAAACATGATTTATATATAATATATATTCATCATATACATATATACATGATAGATCGATAAAGGGAATAAAATACATCGTTCATGGAGACGGTAGGCCGTACGTACGCATGAACGCTTTTTTCGTTTCCATATTGAATTGAATGGAATATAGTAGATGAAGTACATATATATATATACATAAATCTAGTATAATTATTATTTCATATATCTAATTATTATTTATTATATATACTTTATAATCATTCATGAATGGTTAACATGGTGAATGAATCTCATCACGTCGTGGAGATGGTAGTCCGTACGTACGCATGAGCGATGATATCATTACCATGATCGTGGAATTGTATTGAAGAGTATGTATAATATTTCATAATCAATATCAAATTACAATAATTATATATAGTTATTTATTTACACCATTATACCCATCCATGTAAGGTGGTGGTCGAAAATATATTACACCACGGCGTTGAGACGGTATTCCGTACGTACGCACTCGTAGTGATTTCGTTTTCCGTAGGATGGATAGAAGGTGAAATAGGGTTGTTTCATTTTTTTAATAACATATCATTATATTATTAATACTGATGTTATTACTTTATAATGAGAAAACTGAAGAAGAAGAATTAGAAGAAGAAAGAATATTGAGAGAATCAGAAGAAGAGATTGCCTCTTCTTGGACGCACCTCCTTTAAGCTTCCTCTTAAGGAAGTAGAGTTGGTATTATAAGAAGAAAAGAACCTCTATAATGTTTCTAGGGAATTGTAGAATAGAAATGTGCAGGTTTTGGCCGAGCTTAAAGGATCAAAAGGGTGTGAAGAGAAGAGGGAAGGGGTTCCCTTCTAATAAGGGAGGAGAGGGGCACCTTTGGGAAAACTGAAAATATTATTTTATAATAAAGTCATATTTGGTTTATAATTGCTCCAAAATGATTAATTTCAAAGCTAAAGTGTATATGGGTCGAAATAATCTCAACCAATAGATTTTAGACAAATTCAGGTTACAATTGTAAACTTATCATTTAAATTTAACTCTAAGTTAAATAATTTAACTTTTATCGCGTCTTCTTGTTTGCTTACACTATATGGTTAATAAACTTACTATAACAAGCCAAACTAACTCCAAGTGGTTCATTATTAATATATATATCTTTATTTAAGTAATTTGGCCAAACCTTATATTTTACGGAATAAAATAACAATTAATAATATAATATTTGTTTTAAAAACTATTTTATGTCAATTTTTACACTATTTGGTAATTGAGTTTTGTGAAAATCATTACAACATTATTATTTCTAAAAAAGTTAATTAAATCAATAATAACATGTCATATTAACCTATAAAATTATTTTAATTCATTAAAAGTCTCAAATTACATTTATTTGGGTATTTATAATATCAATTATTTTAATATGTCATTATCTGGGTAATGTCTGCATCACTATTATGTCATAAATTACTTAGAATATTTAATGTCTAAAAATTTTAAATAAAATACCATTGGGTATGAAATATTTTTATCTTTCTAATGAATATTTATAGACTAATTTATCTTATTTAAAACCCTATATTAAAAATTAATTTGTTATTAAACATTGATTTTAACTATTTTAACCCTTCATCAAATAAATTAATAATAAATACCCCAATCTAATACAAGTGGACCTAAATTGTCATATTTTATTCCTAAGGTTTTTTTGGTCGAATTACACTTATCCAATAGAATTAGGACATGTGTTAGGGTAATAATAATATCATTTTTACCCTTAATTACCCTATTTACTTTTAACCGTGGTAAATAAAAGTAAAAAGTTACTATTCACCAAAAATTATTTTCATCTCATTGAACCACATTTATGTCCTTGATATTAACCGTGTCTATCAGATTTTTGAAATTCCACTCACAGAAGTGGTAAAATTGTGTTTTATGTAAGTTTGCAAAAAGCTCCTAGGAGGTAGGTAAAAGACGATGAAAAGTTCAATAAAATTTGTATATTTTGAAAATTATTATAAAATGACTCCAATGAATTAAATTTAATTTATATAGGTATTAAGTATCAATTTTGACTAAATAAAATTTAAATAAAATATATAATTATTTAAATAAATCATCGGTTTTTAAATAGCAACAAAGTGTTTTCACTATTCATCAAAAATTGAAAGTTATTAGAAAAATTCAAAAAAATCACCCTAGGATAATTTCGATATTCCGAATCCAAAAATGAAGTACATTTTGAAAAATAAAATTTCAAAAAGTGGGTATTTCTATTCATAACGACTACTTTATATAATATTTTAATAACATATATTTGTTTAGTGAAACTCGGTTTTGCGTACAACACACGCTATCGTGGAAGGTCACGATAAAGCAAGCCAATGTTAGGGTTGCGTGTAGTGAAATCTCTAGTTGGTGTTACATAAAACATAATCAAAACTTATTTAATTTATACATTAAACAAAATTTATAATTAATGTTGCATAGAATAATTACCACAAAACGAACATGAAATTATGTGTAACATGAGCCAAGAATAGTGTTGCGTATACTACAAGCTAATACGGTGTTGTGTATTGTACAAGATAAACTTGGGGTAATGTATAATAGAAGACATCAATGATATTAAAAGAATATTTTTCATAAAATCTTGGGGTGTTACATTATACCCCCCTTAAAATGAATTCCACCCTCGAAATTCGTCGGGGGTTATAAATGGTTTACTACTTGAAAGTTTATTTAATAGAAACCCACATCGTAAAAAGAAATAAAAAAAATTATCTTCAAAAACTAATGTATGAAATGTAACTATTACCCAAATTAACTAATCCCTGGGTTTCCACATAGGACAACATAAGTGAAAATATGGATATGGAAGAGAAATCTAACAATCGAGTTCTGATGGAGAGTGGTAGAGAAAATGGCTATGAAAAATCCAACAATCACAAAGCAATAAATTTTTTATGATCTAAGGTACCATCTGATTCATCGGATATAAGGGCACTACGACAACATTTTTGGTTTTCAAGATCATTTCCCTAATGTTAAATAAATTGGAATTAGAAGAAATAATTTCTTGATTTTGGTATAATCTCACCGTTGGTTGTTCCTTGGACAATTTCCACTTCATCTCTTAAAGAAATGAATTTGAATTTGTCATTCGTGAATTGTTAGCAGATCATGTGATAGAATGATGGGTCATTCCATCTATCTAAAACAAAAGGTTAGAAAATGTTATCAAAAATACATAAGTCCATCTATAGTGAGATTAATCATATATGGTTCCTAAAATGGACTTATACTTCATATATCATACTTCTTAATATAATAAAACTGGTTCCTACTAGACAGGGACTTCATGTAGGTCGGTGGTAGGCGATAAATGTCGGTCGCACTTCAGTTGTGGGTTCGATTCCCACAGCCTTATCTGATGCGATGGGTTGTCGCCCATCCTGCAGGTTTTCCATTTTCTAAAACAACATTATTATAATATTACATAAATAATATTGAAAAAAAATCTAGCCTTAAAAAATTTTATATATTGTCCAACTTAATCCATTCCAACCTTTAAGCTTATCAAAAATATTTCTATCCAATCTCATAGTGTAAAGAAAATGATTACATGAGAGGTCACATAACAAGTATGTGAATACCATCATTTATCACCCATATATCATATGATATATCTTGAAGGTCACATTCCAAACATTTTGTGGCTTTAATCATGTATTCTATTGAAAAATTAAAACCCATTTAACCTTAGTGAAAACATGAATGCAGTTAAAAGTTAACCCTTTTCACATACAAAAATACCCAAAATTCTATATACTCAAACAACGATATCACATAGTCCTTATATCAATCATGAGCTCATGAATACTATCAAACAATATATTTTCTCTTTATCCCTTCATTATGAGCATATCATCTGCTTTCCTAAATATTTGAATCACTTTTCATGGTTACCTGTACCATATTCTTATAGAAAACCACAATGGACCAATACACAAATATTTCATAATTCCACGATAGTATAAATGAGATTCCATGATTCTATATTGAAATCCCATTACATTGACACTTAATCATTACAAAACATCATTGTCATACTCAACATCATAAATAGTGATCGCATGTGACTTCCCTTTATCCTTCTCCATAAGAGGTTTCTCACATTGATCATCATTAACCCTTGGATTAGGGCATTGATTAGCATAATGCCCCATTTCCTTGCACTTGAAGCATTGAAGTGTTAGTGGTGCATTCTCTGCAGTATTTTATTTATTCACATCATTAGCAACCCTTTTTCCATTAGTTCAACACTCAGCTGCTCGATGACCTTCTTTTCCACACTTAAAACATTTTCTAGTCCCTTTAATACCATCTCCACCATGGATCCTTCCACACTATGAGCTTAAAGAAAAGTTCATCTTCTTTTCACCATTATTCTGAGATTTCTCCTTGAAATCCTTCTTTTATTTCTTGTCAAAACCATGAGATGGATATGTTACACCAACTTCCAGTTCTACCTTGATAGTACAACGCACAATTTCTTCATAGCTACTAAATTCACTTATAGCTAATGCCCTTTGAAGACTTGGTTTTAAGCCACTGAAAAATCAATCAACTTTACTTTCAGATTGGATGATAAAGCCAGATCCATACCTTCCAAGTCTTGTAAAATTCACTTCGTATATACCAATAGATTCATCATCCTTATGCATAAGCTCAAAAACTCCTTTTCTATCTTTGTTCGAAGAATTCAAGAAAAGTACATACTTAAAAATTATTCTTGAACACGTCCCATTCCATGGATTCAATTTTATCTTAGGGCCTTCTATTCTTAATTAGAGTCCACCACTGGTCTGCTTCACCTTCTAAATGGTAAATAGCTAAAATGACTTTTTCATGTTCTAAACAACGAAGTTTGGAAAATATATTTTCAATGGTACTAATCCATTGTTCAGTAACAAGTGGATCAGAAGAACCATTGAAAGATGGTGGATGTTTCCTCATGAAAGACTCAATAGAATATTGTTCCTTTCTCTGATCATTTGGAAATCCAAAATGATTCATATCTTTTGTAAGTATAACAATAAGATTTTTCACTCAATCTCCCATAATATTTGCTTCCTCAGGAGGAAAATCATTGCATTGTCCATTATATTGATCAACACTGTTCCTTCGGGTTCCAGCCATCGTCTAAAACCAGAAAAGAACAGTGTGAGAGGAAAAAATCATGCTAGGAAAACAACATAAAAAAGGGGGAGTACCTTTAATATCTAACATCTTAGGTTTAATTCTAATATCGGTACCATAATTCTAGGACTATAACCTATACTTATACTTAACCTTAGGGACATCCCTAGACATACCTTAGAAATATCTCTTGGGATCTCACTAAAGTTTTCACATCCTAGTTTCAAATGGTTAACTAAACCTTTCCTCTGATACCAAAATTATATACCCAAAGCTTTACGTACATGGAAATTACATTAATTTTTGCGGAATACATAATACATAACAAAAATAGATATACAAGGACCGTAATAGTTTAGTGTCTTTGGAAACTCGGAATATAATCTTCAAATCGTGGTGAAAGATCTTCAACATCTCCCGTAAAGATCTTTTCCTTTTGTTTTCTTACCTAAAACAATTATTTATATCCTAGTTAAAAGAAAACATAAAAAGGGTGAGCTAAAATTCTTAGTAAGGTTAATCATAGAGAACAAAAATCAATCCATAAACATTTGAATGAAAAAACATTAACATAAAATCTAAACATCAAAATCATGAGCAATGACATAAATCTTGGAAGTACACAAGGTATAGATCATAAAGGAACATTAGTCATGATAAACTAGCCTGGTAATAAAACATGTAATTTTGGAATCCATTAAGAACATTTTATGATTTCCATAGTATCCAAGGCATTGCTTCCAAGACCATCATAGTGGACAAAGTCCCATTTTGAATCGAGTTCACTCCTCGTTCCAGTCCTGTAACACTAAACCAGATTAAATTACCGTTCTATCCATGTCTATCTCATGAGATATAAATCTTTACCCAATTCATTGGAGGTAGATATAGGTCCCAACCATCTCATAATGAAATCATTCTTACTTGTGCCACAACATAAGCATAAATCATTCATCATAACCCAAATAATACAAATGGGTTTCATAATCATCATCCCATCATAACATAATCCATATAAATCAAATGGATATAATTTAATCATAAAAAAAGTGAAACCATGTAAATAATATATATATTATACTTGAAACATACACATATGATATAATTTCATCTTAGATGGAAAATGGTTTTGATAAAACACGTGAAAAGAATTCTTGAGGAAAATATCCTTTATTCTTAAAAATCATTTCCCTTTCACAAAATGCCGTGAAATTTTAAATGAAAATAATTTTATTGAAAAGAACAATGACATCTTGTAGAGAAAACAACCTAAAAATAAGTCGTTATGAAAACGTAAAAATCTGTTCATGCTGTATAAGTAAAAAAAACATTCTTCTTGAACTTTTTCCAGAAAAGTCAAAAATTACCACATATGGTAAACAAAAGAATGATTCCTTCCATAACAAAAAGTAAAAGTCAAATAGGGGTAAACATGAATTTAAACATACATTGAAGAATATTAAACACTTTATGAAAAACATTTTTATGGGCATGGATGAAAAATATAACCTGAGTAGATACTTATGAATAAACAATCTCAGATAAAAATCAGATTGGAAAAGTTATCCCTTACCTTATGTCTGATATGATTAGTATGTATCCGAAACACCTGTATAATGATTTAAATAATATCATTGACTTATTACAGAATCATATTCATTTTTATTATATCATATATATTTTACTTATGACTTTATATTACTCGTTCTTTTGTAAATTTGATGTAAAAGTAGCGATTTGGGTAAAATCGTTTCTTTTATTGTACGTGTTTCGACATTTTGTTCTTGATATTATTACTTATATACTGATTTACATAATTACAGAATGAAAAAAATTATTTATATATAATATATATTCATCATATACATATATATATCATAAATTGATAAATGTAATGAAATACACCGTTCATGGAGACAGTAGGCCGTACGTACGCATGAACACTGTTTTGGTTTCCTTATTGAATTGAATGGAATTAAGTGGGTGACATACATATATATATACATAAATCCAGTATCATTATTATGTCGTATATCTAATTATTATTCATTATATATACTTTATAATCATTCATGAATGGTTAATATGGAGAATGAATCTCATCGCATTGTGGAGACGGTAGTCCGTATTTACACACGAGCGATGATATCATTCCCATGATCGTGGAATTGTATTGAAGCGTATGTAAAATATTTAAGAATAAATATCACTTTAAAATAATTATATATAGTTATTTATTTACACCATTATACCCATCCATGTAAGGTGGTGGTCGAAATCAGATTACACCACAACGTGGAGACGGTATTCCGTACGTATGCACGCGCGATGATTTTGTTTTATCTAGGATGGATAGAAGGTGAAATAGGGTTGTTTCATATTTATAATAACATATCAGAATATAATTATTACTGATGTTATTACTTTATAATGATACAAATAATGAAGAATAAGTATAAGGTGAAATAAACTTGAGAAAATCGGAAGAAGAGATTACCTCTTCTTCGACGCACCTCATTTAAGCTTCCTCTTAAAAAGTAGAGTTGGTCTTTTAAGAAGACCATAACCTCTATAATGTTTCTAGGAAAGTGGAGAAGAGAAATGGGCTGGGGTTTTCCGAGCTTCTAGGCTCAAAAGGGTTTGAAGAGAAGAGGGAAGTTGTTCACTTTTTATAAGGGAGGAGAGGGTCACCTTTGAAAAAACTCAAAATATTATTTAATAATAAAGTCATATTCGGTTTATAATAGCTCCAAAATGATATATTTAGAAGCTAAAGTGTGGATGGGTAGAAATACTCTCATCCAATATATTTTAGACAAATTTAGGTTACAATTATAAACTTATCATTTATATTTATCTCTAAGTTAAATAATTTAACTTTTACTGTGCCTTCTTGTTTTCTTACACTATATGGATAATAAACTTACTATAAAAAGCCAAAAGAACCCCACGTGTTTCATTATTAATATATATATATATATATCCTAATATAATTCATTTGGCCGAACCATAGATTTTTAGGAATAAAATAACAATTATTAATACAATATTTTTTAAAAAACTATTTTATGTCAATTATGACACTATTTGGTAATTGATTTTTGTGAAAATCAAAACAAAATGATGAGTTCGAAAAATGATATTTAAATCAATACTAACATGTCATATTAACCTAAAAAATTACTGTAATACATAAAAAGTCTCAAATTACATTTATTTGGGTATTTATAATATCAATTATTTTGTTATTTTATTATTTAGGTAATTACTACATCCCCATTGTGTCATAAATAACTTAAATTATATAATGTATAAAAATTATAATTAAAATTACACTAGGTATTATTTTTGTAGCTTTATAATTAATATTTATAGTTGAATTTATCTTATGTATAACCCTATATTGAAAATGAATTATTTATTAACCATCGATTTTAACTATTTTACCCCTTCTTCAAATAAATTAATAATAAATGTCCTAATCTAATCCAAGTGGACCTAAATGGCCATATATTATTCCTAAGGTTGTTTTTGGTCGAATTACACTTATCCAATAGAATTTGGACATGTTTTTGGGTAATAATAATATCATTTTTACCCTTAATTACCCTATGTACTTTTAACCGTGGTAAACAAAAGTAAAAAGTTACTATTCAGCACAAATTATTTTCATCTCATTAAACCAAATTTTAGTGCTTGATATTAACAGTGTCTCTCGTATTTTCGAAATTCCACTCACAAAATCGGTAAAACTATGCTTTATTTAAGTTTGCAAAAATCTCCTCGGAGGTAGGTAAAAGATGGTGAAAAGGCACAATCCCTGTTATTGCGTGTGGGATAATACCATGGAACTCATTGCGACCCGAGAAAATTTTTTATGATGGAGAAGCCACAATAGAAACACTAAGACTATATCACTGTAACAATAGAGGTACAACCTTAACCAAACTCCATAAAATCCCCCTAGAGTTACTAGCTACGGGTCGACTTTACTCTGATGCCTTTTGGATGGAGATCTGATGGATAAAGAATCCTCTACCTTGCAGTCAGGTTCTGATAATCCTAATAAGAAACATACATATTTTTATTTTACAAATGAATGGAATTTTTTTGAAATAAAAATCACACTATTATTGAAAAAGGGAGGTTATAAATAGACCCAAAACATTCCAAACCATTTCATAACCCAAAACTACATTAGTAAAACTATCACGACCAAATATCACTAATAAAAAAATGAAACTTGCACAATAAACTATTAAAAAAACCCAACAACACATCACCTCTGAAAACATCCTCTATTATTCATTCTTGCGATGCCTTGACATATTCATTTTATGTAACCCTAATGTACACAAGCATGATAGGGCTTAGGAGTACTTGGACCCAATGGCCTCTTGTGGACGAGATTTCTACACTGATAACACATGAAGATCTCTTGCTATGAAGAGGTTGATGAAAGTTACATAGGTATTTTGATTCCATGGCCTTCTCCATCGACTTTTGATCACTTACTCATATTCTTGTTGGATGTCTCTCCAACACTCCTATGAAATTGAAGTAGGGATGAATAACGAAATCACTACAGCCAACATAGCTTCAATGTGAAGTTTTTTCCTCACCATATCAGTAAACAAAGCTAGGTTGGATAAAGACACCTTCAATTATAGATCAATATGGAGGATCCCTAACCTTTAAGGAGTCATTTGTATTAAACAATGAATCATAAGGGACTATCTCCACAAATCACTAGAAATAATCCAACAATGATCCATCACCTTTCTACAGAAAACACATGGTCATCCCATTTCAAACCCTTACTTTTTTTAAGAAATAATGACAAATGGACAAATCATTGAGAAAATTGAAGGTATGCTTTTGACAGGGCTACTTCCAAGACACTGACTTCCGCCACATCCGCAGGGAAGCATCAAGCATGAAGGTTAAAAACATGAACTTCAACGAATTGGGAAACTCAATGAGGTTAACCTCTATATCGATATTTCACATCCACTCCTCTACTATAGAAGGGTATTCTTGAACATGAAAGAGAGGTGGATCTGGAATCTGAAACTCAAGCATAAAATCCATTGTTTGATCAACTAAACTATGATCACTCATTGAAGCATAAATGGTAAAATCATTGTGCAAGAAAGGTTAAGAACCCAATCAAGGTCACCTCAATATATAAACTCCCCAATATCAAACACCAGATATGTGGAAATACCTAAACACAATAAAACATGCTATTATAACATCAAAACATTACATTATGGAATCATATTTAATTTTACACAAACATGGTGGGATGAACCGTTGCCACTGGTACTCTTTAGACTCTCACTCACATGCATGTTTCTGTGCCGCCTCGAGAATCCATCTACCATAGCAGAAATCTGTTCACATTCCAACATACCACTATGCATGTGAGAACCCATAGTAACACTAGGGAAAAACAACTTTATTTAGCAATAACAATTCATTCCTCCAGTTTCAATTAAAACAATCCCCAAATTAAACATTTCTTTTCTAAAAAACCATTGTTTAAGAAAAAAATTTCTGATTCTAACAACTTTTAGAAGTTAGAGGAGACCCAAAACAACTCCAAAGTGAACTGGTTTTAGTGGGTGACTTTTCCATATGGTTGGAAGCCTAATTCCAAACATGTCACACACACGAACAACATTTTAGGACCATGCCCATAGCTCCACATAGATTTCAACGTCGTGAGGCTCATAAGGTATATTAGACAATCCTTTTTTGTACCCTAATTAAAAACCACACCCGAAAACCCCAAAGAACATATTAAACTGGATATCGCATGAAAACCCGTGGATCAAAAGGACCATGTGATCACAACGCTCTTTCCGAACCTACCCCATGAGTCCCGACAATCCAACTCCTTCTAACATGACTTTTTCAAAAAAAAAGGGTTCTCTGAAAAGCAATGTCTGTTGTGAGATGAACTACTAAGATATCATTTTGTTATGAATAAACTAGGGTTGAACCTAAACTTATCATCCAATTCAATCCGTAGAACGGCCTGAGAGGCTTTCCCGATCATCCCAGGCTAGCAACATGTTCCAGGAATCAATAGAGAGTAAAAGGGAACGATTTCACCCAATGAAAATAAATAAATTAAGTGGAATCAATGATGAGAGGCTGAAAATAAATAACCAAACAAAAGGAAAAAATAAGAATATAAGGAAATAAAAACCAAACGAACAGGATAACACTATCTATGTGTGACCCCACAGGTCACTCCCTAACTCATCAATCAAGCAACACCCAAAGATATCTCACCCATGATTGATCAGACACAATATATAAAAACAAAAAAACTATAGGTATTAGTATTAAAAGTTAGTAGGATACCCCGATATGTATTCACCAACGCACTACATTAAAAATAAAAGAAAACCTAGATCATGTTCAGACTAAAATTAATAAAAAAAGAGGGTTTTTATAAATAAATTACTTAAAGAAAAGTACGAACCATTTCCTATAACCATTTTTAAATATATATTCGTTTCCTAAGTGTGAATGACATTTTCAAAGGGAATACGATTTTCACATTTTCATAAATTTACAAAGAGGATAAAACAAATTATTTTAAAAACAATATCTAGAAACCTTACCAAAACCATCTCACAACATTCCCTAAAAAACAATACAGAAAAATGCATAATAGAAATTAATCATCACTGGAAATGTAGATATACATCTGAGCACCATATTCATCACTCAACACAACTGAAATCCAAAATAATTCAGTGAACCTTGGAGATCAATAATAATCTAGAATACACCAACACATGAGATCTCATCCTCATTGAAATGTCACAATCAATGAAATCAAAATGCTCAAAATGCTTGGCTATCCTTTTTCAGATAGGCCAAAAGAAAATACCATAGCAATAAACCCAATACATCCACATACTACATGCCACTGTTCAGTGCCATAACCTACAAGTGCATTAATCAATCTTATAATATTCTCTCATAATTCCATATTCCAATGTCCCATGTAATAAAAATTGGGGATCCAACTTAAGCCAGTCATAAAACCAATCACAGTATATAAAATAATAATGCCAAAAAGGTCTTACCCCAATACTACTCTTAGACCATTATGATGCCTTAAAATAAAACAATTATAAATGGTTCCAACTCAAGAACCCTATCAATGGATCCTGAGAATCCCCCAGCAAGGACCTCCAACCCATTGCATGAAATTGAGGCATGAGAAGCACCAAAAAGGGTTTTCATAAAAAACAGTTTTCACTAATTTCAAAAAATGGAAAAACAGAACCTTAAACATTCACCAAAAAACCCTTATCTCAAAACGAAAACACTTTTCAAAATTGTTGTTAATCACACCATTTCCATTCAAGAACATTTATAACAATTCTTCAAACCATTTCCTTCACATAGTCAAAATGACCCCACATTACATTACACGAAAACATCAACTGGATCAAAATTTAACATTTTACATAAAAATGTATTAAAATACACAAATATTATTCCTTTTAGTTTAAAACCATTTAAAATACTGTTAAAAAACATATTTATCAATATACACAAATGATATTTTTTATAAAGGGGTAAAAATAAAACAAAATACCTTGAAAAAACTGATTACATTATAACAACCAAACCGTTTCAGAAACCCATTAAGGATCCACAAAAAATGATTTTGTATGATGCTTCCTTATTTAAAAAAATCCAAAGCAGTCACTATTTTAAAATCACAATTAACCTATAAAATCATTATGAGAATTTTAAAAATATAAAAAATGTTTACATGTCTTGAAATATTTACCAAAACAATTTCAATTTAATACAATGAAAACTATAAAAACCATTCACATGCCTTAACATTATTTCAGTTATTGCACCATGTTTAAAATATCACAAATAATGTATGAATTGTCAACAAATAAATTACATACATGAAATGTTCTTGGTTCTACCAAAACAATGAAATTAAACACAAAATGTGGGAAACAATAACCTTTTAGAAGATATATAATTATTTTTAGAATCAATGTATGATATTCATAATTTGTAGAAGGTAGAAATATCATGAAGTAGTGAATCTAAAATTAAAAATATATGTGCAAGGGAATGCCTACCTCAAAACAAAGGTGAAATGGAACAACGTGCATTATAAATCATGTGGTATGCTTCAACGTCAAATAAAATGAAAACAAATGACTCAAAAAATATACAAAAACCCCAATTAATGAATGTGAAAGCATGTAGCGGGGAGAATACTTCACCTCTAATGGAGGTGCAACACTAGATAAATCAAAATTCCTCACCTTCAATGAAGAACACCAAAGCACACCTAATGTTGTGTTGAGAGACATTTCACACAACCCTGGAATGGGGGTGGTCAGAGGCGGACCACTTTCTAGAAGGATTGTTTGTAGAAAATGAAGGCAACTATGACCGAAGGTGGGGTTGTCGGAGTGAGTCTGCATGACCATAGGTTGTCCTTGCTAGAGGTGGGATCACCAGAGTAGGGCGGTGGGTGCACTGGCTTGGGCTACATTACCCATAGAAAGAGAGGCCGAAAGAGGGTCTGGTCACTGGAGCGGTGGGTTCTACAGAGAGAGTCGGCTAGGGAAGGACAAAGCCACATAGCACGGGGACAGTGATCAGAGACAGTGGTGGAGGAATCTAGGGCATCGGGCTACTGCACTAGGGGAAGTTGGAGACCCAAGTGGTCTATGCCGATGGGAGGAGGCAATGGAGGCGGCCGGATTCCTCGCACACAGTAAGGGGAATTGATTTTGGGATGCTACATGCTAATAATGAGGGCGACGGGGAGGCCGGTGGCAGCTGGATGATGGGGGAATATACCCTGGTGCGTGGTGGATCATGCCACACGAAAACATAAAGAAGGTGGTTCTAATTGGATAGATGAAGTGGGTTTTTAGAAAACAAAAAAATTATTGAAACCAACCTAAAACAACTCTAATTAAATTTTAATAATGTAATAATAATAGTAATCAAAAAATAATAATCAAAATAATAATAATCAAAATAATAGAAATGAAAATAATAAAAGTTTTCAGTCATTTTAATGATAATAAAATATGTAACAACAATAAAAATTATCAATGAAAACCATGAATGATTTTTTAATTAAAAAACATATTTTTTTCCATTTTTCAAAAGCGGACAGTCATGCCGTTTTCTAGGAAAAGCTGCACTGCTACCAAATCACGCTCCTCCCATGCGCCCGATGACGTCAACTCCAAAAATTGAACTTTTTAATATAACTCAAACAAATTAATCTAGGACTGAACCCAAACCCCCAAAAAACTATTTAATGCTAATAAAATAATAAAATAATCCAAATACATAGTTCGGGGAGTGACAGTTTAAGTGATTTATTTTATATTGATTCCATCTATATTTTTCATATGAATTTTTTACAATAATTTTTACTAAGGAGTGCATTGACATTTTTATCCTTGATTTCATTGTTTGATAACATTTCCCTAAATTTATTAATTTCCTCTCATCATTAAAAATTAAATTCCACAAGTTATTCACATTATTAATAACTGATATTTTTCTTTCTTAAACCATATATTATTTCTATATAAATTGTTCTCCATTGAATGACTTTTGTTTATATGGGGACATATTAATAAATATATATTCTTTAATCGATATAGATACTTGATAAAGAACATTATTTTGGAATTAAATCCATTTTTTGATATATATATATATATATATATAAGGAATGATTTGGATAGTAATGAAATGGTTGGGGTATGGATATAAATATCCCCTTGATTCAAGAGTAATATCAAGGGACGAATCAGTTGGCTAGCCATAGTTATTTAGGATTTTACCCATTACATTTTAAACCATATTTTGAATAGTATTGATGGTAAAGGTACCATATTCAATGAAAATATGGTTTCAATAACATAATAATTTCATTCATTAAATTTCCATTATTAATATCTATGACATCTTCCCTATGAATATATCTCTGGGTGCATTTCATTATCAGTTTATTGATTTAATATAATGTGTTTGTAGTCATTTACCATTACAAATTGATTATGCATTATCCAATTAATTATAGTAATGTTGTCAATTAAATGTAATTTTTTTTCATTTATTTACCTTCCCATTTTGATTATTATCTCTGATAATTATTCATTTATATTATCTCTTCATTAAAATACATCTCTGTTTATTGATTGTATCAATTTTTTTATTAGTTATTATATTTCAATATTTATTTTTATTATTAATTAATTAAATCATCCACTATACTTGACCATTATGAATAATATTCGATCACCAATTTTTCTTTTTCCTGAGATTCCTTAATGTTTACTATGACTGAAATGTATGGATATTATATATAGAAAAAAATTATTCTAAAAATTATTTTTTAATTTTTATATTCAATGGTAATGTAACGATAAAGTATGTATCTAGTTTGACAAGACTACACAATTGATTTGTCCTTCTTTATATGATTCTTTGTATCTTATAAAAATGTAATGTATTATGGAACTAACTCCATGCTATTGGGGTTTGATTCTATATAGATGAATTTTTAATATTATATGGATTACAACATTATATTTTATCTCATTAGAATATTAGTTTTTCCATGATGATCTAGATAATTCATTAGAATGATCTAGATACAGAGTTTTGTTTTAGTACTCTCTACCGTCCTTAGAAACACATTCATTTTTATAAGAGCATTTCAAACCACTTATGATATTATATGATATTCTATATATATTAAACAAGTATGGGATCAACAAATTCTTCTATTTAATTTTTTTTATAATAGCATAAACTAAAGAATTTAGATAGTTTATTATGAACACCATTATAGAAATATATATATATATGTAACATAATAGAATTTATTTATTTTAATAGATATATTTGGACAATATGAATATTTGTAAATGGTATAGAATATTAGATCCATTTATAAGAATATCATCGATGATCATAGTATTAAATATAATTATGCTGATAATCTTCGATGAGATCTGAAATTTGAAGTTGGCGATATATTTTTCTATATGTATTTGTGAATTAAATTATAAATCTATCTAACGTATAGAACTCATAGTTTGTACCACTCTTTATTGATCTACAATATGAAAAACAAAAAATAGAATACATGGACTGTAATGATATGGATCTACATAATATGACTACAAATGATGTCAAGGATCATAAAGGAATAACAGGTTTATAAAAGATTCATGAAAACACAAGGACTAGATGATCTAGATATATATTAATTTTATTATATTAAAATGATGTAATTTTATAATATAATTGTATTTATTGGGGTATAATGTGATTACCTGAGATCTTATATGTATTTTAGTTTAAATTAACATCAATTATTCAATATCATACCATACAATCAAAATCATGTCAAGATAGAATATAATAATGTAGTTGTTCATAACAATGATATTAAGTTCGAAATTTTTAAAAATAATAACCACATTATGAAACAAATATTTTAAATACTACTAATATATTGATTAATTCATAGTAAATAAATAATCGATATAAGGAAATATCATTTTTTCCACAAAAATATATTTTCTTCACTTTTTTGGTATTTCAATTTAAGCCAGATGCAATATAAATAAATTATTCATTTCTAAAAAAAATTAATTTCGTATATGAAGATAATTTATTAATTTATCATGTAATTATTATTTTATTTTTAATTTTAAGTTATTTTTCAGAAAATATATACTAATTAGTAATTTGTAAAAAAATAATGATTTTTAAAGAAACTAAAATTTAATATCGATTATAAGTCATAATATGTTTTTATTTATTATAATAATGTTATATAAGCCTCATTAAATTATAAATAATTTAGGTAATTGTGTATTAATAATCATTATACAATTTTTTATAACAAGTTCACTTATAAGATTTAAAAACTTTTCAATAAAGACTACATTTATGCATGGATTTTTTATCTTAATAAACATAAATATTCAAAAATAAATAATGATTTTAAGTAAATATCATTATTAAATATTCCTTTTTCCATTTTACATATATTTTGTGGTTTTAAAATAAAAATTAATAGATTTATCTTTTTTATGATTACAAGTGAAATTTTCTAGAATTGGTTTTTATTGTAGTTTTAATGTTCATTAAAAATTTTATTTTGCTATATATAAAAAGGGAATATTTTAATACAGATTACATTTTTTTAATCATATTTACAATAATTTAATATCTTCATCTTAATTTATCACCATAATGAATATTAGAAACAGTAAAAAATTTACCATTAATATGGTTAAAACTATTCTACCTATGTTTAATCTAAGAGACGATGATTGAATTCCAAGGAAAACAAGCCTAATTATTATTTTTTGAATATATTTCAACATTATATAATCTATATTTGGAGTTCATGTCCATTTTGTGCCACATTCCAATGAATGTGACCCTATATCATTGATATTTGTTACGAACATACATCATTATCCCTCCCCTCACATCAAAAAGCGAACCTCATCCCATTTATTATTTATATAATTTTATATATATAAATAATATTTTTTGTAATCATAATACTACATGTTATACTTATCAAAAGCATATATCTTTTATCATTCACCTATGACCATTTCTTTAAAGGGAATATTTTATTCCAAATGAGGACTTTCAATAATGATGTAAAAATCGTAACTAATTTTATTAAAATTTATTTTTTATTATAAGTTGGATATACATATTGTATACATCAAAAAAAATAAACAATTTTGTTATCACAAATATATTTATTTTTATTATGATTATTTCTCAACCATTTACCACCTATTATCCATCAAATGTGAGATGAAATTATTTCTCATGTGTAAGCCTAGATTACCGCCTCTATATAGTGATACGATTATGTTTTCAATACCATATTTCATGGATGGTTATATGTTATATTTAATTTATACATATTATATCAATAATATAATTATATTTTAAATTTAATTTTATTTATTATTCACATTTCCTCCAATTTATCCTTCAAAAAATGGAAATATTATTAATGCATACCCATAAAATACCTTGTACATATATAGCTATAATTACATTTTAATATCTAGATTATATGAATAGTTATAAATATATTTACAATAAATATACATTATATTAATATAATTATAATATTTTGGAGGTGGAGTAATCATGATAAAATTACGAGAACTATAACTGATTATCCAAAAATGATATTAAAAACAAATTAGATAACACAAAAAATATATTGATAAAGTAATATTGACAATGAATGGGTGAGAAGATGTTATAGGTTAACAAAATATAGTATAATAGGAACAAATATTATAAATTTATTTGACAATAGTAAATTATTCTTTATTATCTTGAACGGAAAAGATATTACAAGGAATGATGGACATCAGGTTGGGGTTTTATGTTATAATCATATTTGTACATGGATTGTTTAAAATAAATTATCTAATGAAGAAAATATATAATTTATCAGTACAAAATTTAATGTACCTTTTTATGCTATAGTAATTTATTATTATTATATATTTTCCTTTCATTTTACCTTTTTAATAAATTATAATACTGAATGAATTGTATTAAGTGTAAAATAATTCATTTTTATCTTTAGTAAGGAATATTTTCTCTCATATATTTACTTTTATATATATATTTTTAAGTGTATGTTTATTATTATACACTTATTTAATAATTAATTTATACCAAAGTGATATATTTTATATTGATTATTAAAAGAAATATTCTTCTAATATTTTTATTAAGTTACTTTTTATTTCGACAGAAATATTGAAACAAAATTTTTTTTAACATACACAGCATGCATATTTAACCCAACATCATGATTAAAAATATTATTTAATATCTATATCATTTTCCCTTCATTCTTTCACGTTGTTTTTTAAAATATATTTTTTTTAATTTTTTTTATTTTCAATAAATTATTTAAAAATAGTATTTTCTTAAACATTTGTACTCGTGATCTTCTAATGATATTTTCATGAAAAATAATTCCATTCGATATTTATTAAATTTTATTAGGGATGTAATACTTCAATAAAAAATCATTCTATCTCTATAGGATTTATCATTATCAAAATGAAATTTTAATGAATCATTTATCATTTCTTTGGGATATGAAATGAAGATATAATTAGTGTTTTATAATCATGTGGGCCACATTTTGACGGTAATATTAAGTGATTATTGGGAGTGGAATTATATATCCCTCCAATGCATCGAATATTGATTGATATATAATTATATAATAATGAATATAGTGGGTAGTGATACAATTTAACTAAAGGGAATTGTCTAATATAATAGTCCTTAGAAAGATTCTTAACTAAGGAAATAAAGAAATGGGGGGTGAACCTAATACATTATGATAGTATTGGTTGTGAGACTTGAAAAATGATTTTTTTTATATACACATGTGCATGAAAAAATAATATGACTTATTCTATTGTTATTTAATTATATATAATGATTTATTATTAACTATTCATCACTCTTATTCCTTCTATATTTTTTTTAACAAAGCCTTATTCTTTGTTTTATGATTAATGATCATTTCCTAACTGGGGATAATTATTGTAATTCATTATCATCAAATTGTTTTCTAATTTTTATCATATGTAAACAATTTATCATTGACTGATATCTCTTTTCTTACACTTAAAATGAATATGAGGCCACCCTTTCTGATGTTTCCCTTCCCTAGGTTATAAAATAATATGTAAGTTTGATATGTCTAATAAATTTTATATTTGTGAAGAACATAATCAGACATGTTACAGATATTTTATATATTAGTTTTTTATGTATCAATGAATCGAGACAACCAAAACCAATATGATTTTTTGATGGATCATATTGATATTTAATAAATATGAATTCAATTAGATGTAATATTTATGTTACAATATATTTATTGATAAAATATATCTATAAATTCCTATAAAATTATGTCCATTGAAAAAATTTCATCAATATAGACACATAATATAAGTGTACCAAATACCACTTTCATGGAATAATTATTTTACGCACACATTACATTAATTAATTTGTTTTCTCTCTTGAATACATATATATTTTAATACATGTACCTTGATTCATTCTTTAGATTATGTAATTATTTTTGAACTAACATGCAGTATTCCTTAATTTTAAAGAATAACCTACATTAGGATACTCAATATACACTTCTTCCACTACCTATACATTTAAGAAGGTGGATTTCACGACTATTTCTTATATTTTATATTTTAATTGATATAAAATATCTAGGAGTATTACTATGGTGTCATGACATTCCTCAAGACCAAAGTATTTTTTAAATTCATAATAATCAAAATGTATTCATAGAAATCAAGCCTTTGTTCATGTACTATAATCATCTTCATTTTATTTATTTTTTTACACCCACTTGGTATCAACCACATTTCTTAATTTCTATAAAGATATATGACCCAAAGTAGAATTCATCTCAATATGATAATACATCTATTTTGTAGAATCATCATATTCTCTAGGTTTAATATTCATATGAACATAATTTTTCTTATTATGCCCCTTATTAAAATTATATTTGACTTCATACAATAATATTATCGTTAATATTTGTATAAATGATATTTAAATATAATATTTTTTCAAAATAATTTTTATTTGAAAAATTATTGACTTTATCCAAAATACTATCTTGATTGAAACTATTTATTATCCAAAATACCATTTTTTTCATCAAATAAAATATAATTTTTTTATGTTATTATTTTTTAACATTAAATGCAAATATAATATGGAAAAATATAATTGTAATTTTACTAAAAATAAAAATAAAAAACATATTTTTACTGTATATGTATATAAGACCATATTATACTAGCATATGTCATATTGGTAGGGTTAACAATGTAAACAAAATTCATGGGGTGGTTCAATGAACATAAGTTGGGTTGTGATCTCATTAATATTGATCTTATCCCCTAAAATAATATTCTCATATTTTAGTTACTACATCACAGATTAAGAATGGTCAAGTGAAAAGAAAATTCCATCCATATCCCTTAGAAGATATGATTAATTGGATTTATAGGGTATGATCCAACTTGTTAAGGCCATCACATCATCTATAAATGCTAATTAGATTTCATCATAATAATTAATATATAATTATCAAAATTGTTTATGTACATATAATATATTATCATTCTATATGATTAGAAAATTTCATTTAATTAAAGAACCATAATTTTATAATTATCTAAAATATCCAATGTAGTGTATCTGTTATATATATAGATTATTTAATAATGAAATTTTTCAATTTAAAAGAGAATTTAATAATTACAATTATATTTCTTTATGAATTAATTTTCTATGAATATGAATAAATTCTTCACATTAATCTATCACTATAAACTCACGTCCCTTCTGAGGTAACATGTTTTGTTGAGTTGAAAATCCTAACGTATTACATAAAACTTATCAGCAATGAGTATATAATCCATGAAAACCAGTGGAAAACATTATTGTTGTCCTTCCAAGACATCGTTCATTTAACTATACCATAGTGGATCAAAATATATATCATATCTTGTGATTATATAACAAAATAATGATACATTTTTTTCAACAGTTCACATATGTTAAAATTTACTTATTATCTCACCTCTATCTTCATCTAAATCACAATGATAAATTATTTAAAAAATATTTATATCCTTTGTAACATATAATAATATCATCTGTTGATTTTTCGTCAATTTGATCAATGTAATATTCGAATTACATATTCTGAAAATCAATGATGATAGTTGGGTATTTATATTTCTATTAGGAATATGTTTAGATTTATAATATATATATATATATATTCAATGAAATAATTTCATTAGAAAATCCTCCCATTTAATACATACTAAATGATATCCATATCAAATTTATGTCATTGAGAATTGTTTATGACCTTGATGTTTGTAAAATTTTACATTAGTATGGTTTAGAGGATACTTAATCTTTATTTCCTTATTTTTAAAATAACGATTATCTATAAAATGATGATTTGTTCCATTATTATGCATCTTATTGTTGATTGGTGACCCCCACGGTAAATAAATTCGTTACATAAAACATTTAACAAGATTATATTGTATTATTTTCATTAATTCATCCATTTTGAAAGAGTGTGTTCAATAAGGAGTTTTTGAGAAGGTTGTATAAGTCAAATTTAGTTCCATTAAAAATATAGCATCATGGATTTGGATAAATCATCGTAAATATTCGGGAAAATCATTTACATATTAACATTCAATTTTTATTTCATCAATATTGTTATTCCTTCGAATAATATTAACTAAATACCTCTAATAATTGGACATTAATAAGAAGCTATAGTTAATTTTAAATAGGGAGTACATGGTATGTCTTTCACTAATATATGATGATAGATAGTTTTTAAACATGAATGGTGATTTATCTATCATAATAATTGGTATATGATATTTATTGATAAATCCATTCATTGTATAATGATATCACTAAATGGATAATAAAATGATTATTTAGTATGGGCTTCTCATAAACCACCACAACATATGATTTGTATAGTTAGGATTAAAGCATTACAAAAGCAGACACCATAAAAAAACCAATATCTAATCATTAGGATTCATAATTAGTGATTTTAAAATAAATTATAAAGATAAAATAATATATTGGTAAATAATAAGCCATATTTTTATTTTCTTTAATGTGTATGAGAACTGTAACATTCAACAGTTCATTTACATGAGTAACATCAATAGTTGTCATTATATAATATTTTAATTCTCCCATTGCATTAAATGCTTAAGGAAATAAATTTCCATATAAATCCTTTGTTTGGTATATTGGTTAGTATAATTTCATAAAACATTACATTATATTGATTATATAGTGGGAAGAATTAGTGGAACCATTATATCATATATTATTTTTTTATACTCTTCATATTTCATTGACATTCATACAGTTGACATATTTATTTTTTATACATGATACCAATCCCATATTAAATAATAAATTCCCCACATACATCACACACATTTTTTAAATATAGAAACATAAAAAATCTTTTACGTGTGGTTTTTATCATAGGACTTTATAGAAAACTCAATATTCCACATGTTGTCTCCAAACTATGGGAATAGTGATTATATGACCCAGATTTACACCCAGAGATAATTACTAATTTTTTTTCATTAATACAAAAAATTTCTCATAGACAATGATTTAGATTCATGGTTTTATGTAAAAAACAAAATGGTAGAATTTTCATTTGATGATAAGGATAAAACCAAACTCATACGCTATATGGGTGATGAAGTTGGCATCTTCTTTTCTGATTAATTAAACATTATCTAAATTATCATAATTAATTATCTCTATTTTTCAATTCAAATGGTTCGATGAATTTATATAAAAATTACTTCCTTTATCCCATCCAACTCAATTGAGATAATTTCTAAAAATTTCCTCATGTCCTAAATAATTTTTCACTGGTGATGTTTTTCAAAAACCCTATGATAATATTTTAAAGAAAATTTAATTCCCTAAACGCTAAATAAAATATATATACTTTCTACTTTTTTGATTCTTTTCATGAAACGTTTCATGTTAGAAGGACCACTAAAACAATTTTTTACCACATAAATGATCAAATTGGGTGTTATTCCATATATGAAATGTTTCATAGTTAAAACTGATTTATGTTATTTTTCATAGCATGATTTTGTGGGATGAGAAATTCTATATAATTTTAATCATAAATACACAATCTATTTTATTTCAAATTATGACTATATTTTTATCATTCATGAAACCTATTTTCTAATATTATCCTTATTTTTTCCATTTACAAAAAAAATTGTTATTATAGGTTATTAATAATGAAAACAATATTCAAAAATCTTATGATAATGAAATCCAACTATATGATGTTCAGACTTGGGAAGAATAATTAATACATCTAACATTTCCTGTTTAGATTGTATAACATTTAATTAAATATAGTTTGTGTTAGTTCATAACATCTGATTTTTTATAAGTAAATTAAACATATTAATTAAATCCCACTCTAAACCAAATTATGATAAACTAAATAAATAATATATAAATAATATATCATTATACATGAATATTCATTTAATTTCACTATAAATAATTTTCTTGAAATATTTCGAATTACAGTTTTTGTGAGTGTATAAATAGTAATCTTAGTTTAAAAAAATAATTAATATATCCTAGATATGTCCTTCAAAATTATACCTTTCCAAACCTATCAAACAAAATAACCCACATAATTGCAAGGCTAAATCAAATTTATAAAAATCATGAGCTTAAATGTATGGTATTAGTAAACCATAATAATTATCAATCAAAAGAATCAAGATTCCCATAAATAATATCATAATTGAATATAATTATAACATAATTTAATAAGAATGTAATAAAAAAATCATACCCAAAAGATTAATAACCACTAAAAATAAAAGGAATGATAACATAAATATGTTATATACCATTTTCATATATCATGACCTAGAAACATGTCACATTCATTTTAATAGAAAATATTATATTATATTAAGGCACACATATATGAAAATCATCTTATTGGGGACACACATGTCCAATAATGTTTTATACGTGTATAACAACCCATGTCTCGTAATATAAATTATAATTTTTTATAATTTTTTACCTAGTATCTTAAAGGGATCCATGATTTATAAATAGCTCATCGTATAATGATAAATAATTTAAATGTGAACCACATGACCATATGTTCTTCATAACACAGCTAACCCATGATAATAAACCATATATCATAATGAACATTAGTATTATGAATAAATAAATCAAAAAAATTATTAGAATTTTTCATTAGAATATATCTCTTGTAAAATATAACAAGCATTAAATGATATTGACATTGTTGAAAAAACTCATAAGAAAAAACATAACAATAGTTTGAAAATAATGAAAAATTTTCCATTTCATTTTGGTAGAAATTATTAATTATGTAAATAATTTAACATTTATTTTGAAATGAACCGAAATGTTTATAAAAATATCATTGAGTATTCTTGAAAAAATTGAATGGATTCTTTGAAAAGTTAACTAATATAAATTGTTGGTTAAAATGATATAATAGAAGTAAAAATGGGTGTATGATATAATGAATACTTATTATACATTTAATAAAAATAAAAATAATCATAAATATACCTCAATAAATTATATATGTAGATACATTGATTCAAATAAAATAACACAATGAGCACTGTCATTTAGAAGAACGATTCATAACATAAATAAGATTTAAAGAATATTATACACAAAGGAAACAATTTTTTTGAATGTTAAATCATTGTGTGGGTAACTAAAAGATAGAATATAAAACCAATAATAAATTTTTTTTAGTAAAATAATGTTTATTTATATTGATATTTTTTTTATAATAATCTATTTGATGATTAAGCAGTGACAATATAATGTGGGAAGTGTTATTAAGAGATGAAATCAATAATTTACTCTTAATTGTTTTTTATCTTCATGTATAAAAATCAAATCCATAATAATAACCTATGAAATAACATTATTCACATATAAATCATAATTTTTTAATTAGATAAAATAAACTACTACCTATATCAATGTTATTTTTTTCTTATTTTCATCATCAGATTTCATTATTTTTTATTTTTCCATAAAACATCCAATAATATTTTGTACATACATGTCCAATGATACTAGGTTCCCCATTATGAAAATTTGGTAGTGTATTGGAATCACAAAGATCAAAATATAATTTTATCTTTTGCTCATATCGTGGTAGGTATGAATACATAAAAGAATAATCAATTTCCAGATGAGTATTCTTGTAGTAATTTTACAATTCCATTGAGTTGCATTATAATGACCACACAATTCATTTTCACCCTCCTAGAACCATATAAATCTCATAAATAAATATTTTATACCATATATTTCCAATATTAATTTCCATATTCATATTAATATTTGAAACACTGATTATAGCACAGCATCATTCAAGTAGTTATTTTAATTGGAAAAAATCAAAAAATAGTATACAAAATAATGTGTTAGAGTATATTAATATTTTATAATAGTTTCACTTTTAAATATTCATATTTATGTAAATTATATTTCATTATTGTGTTAATGTATATTTGTCAATAGTTTTTATAATATGTAAATTGATAATGATAGAGTAGAAATTGGTACTGACTTTGATAATTCAATCCATGAAAATAATTCCACACAAAAATTGTATTTAAACCTATTTCGTGGGACACAAATACACATATTTTTTAAATATAAATTATTATATACATTTTCAATCATGATTAAACATTTTATTTATTCAAATATATGTTTTTAAGTGGGTGGATGAGGTGTTCTAATATAGGTGTGTTTCAGTGGAATTTTTAAAAATACTAAAATGATAACGAGTAATTAATGTTTTTATAACGTAATTATATAAAATGATGAAAAATAATAGAGGTGGGACTTTCAACCCATCAAAAAAAATTTATATAGAAAATAATAAAAAATTATTGGCTCTCTATCCCTTTATTTTAACCCAATAATCCCCATTTTACACATTATAATGGGACCTACATTTTTATCAAGATATATTATTATTTATGCAAAAATAAAATTGACCCTCTTACTTAATTTTAAAGAGGTAATTCGAAAAATAAAAACCATTATATTAAATTCAACATATATATTATATTTAAATAAGTTTTTATTTAACAAAAAACATATAAGCTATTTTAATAAAGCTATGTTTAATGAAAAATGACGACTTTATTCATTCACCATAAAAAGTATTAATAATTAATTAATTGTAAATATTTATATTAACTATATATAAATAATACATTAAAATAAAATTTTTATTCCAAATATTAAAATATTTACTTTAAAAAAGAGTTTTATTAAATAAAATCATTTAAATTGTCTATGAAATAATAAATCATTATCCATTATACTATTTATGTAATTATTGAATTCTTTTTATTTTAGTAATAACTAAATATATTTTTTTAATTTTTTAAGTGAAATTATTTTCTATAATAAATATATTTAATTATAATTACAATAAGTACCATATATAGTTTCCTTATTAAACCCAAAATTTTCATAACTGAATTAGTTTATTTTTTGTTTATTATGTAGTTATATATTTTTTGTTCATTATATATCAATGATATATTTTATTAAAAAAATATTCATTTCAAAATAAAAAATATTCAATATTATTATTTGATACAGGTACAAACAATGAAGTTATATCCAAAAACAATATAACTGGTGACCACATATGAAATTGGCATATATTAAGTTGATATATTACCGTCATATTTATTATGTTCATTCTAATATATAACCACACATAATATTTTCAATTTTATTTTCACTATTTTTTTATTTATTTATCTCAATGCTAAATAATTTTTTGTATTGATTTTCAATCTATTTATAGGTTTCATCAATTTTTTGATATTCATGTAAAACAATGAGGATAATGGGGTAAAGTCACTAGTAATTTAATTTTTGGGGAGTTTTATTGATATTATAATTTTTCTAATTATGTACAACAATTAATTCTATAATGTATTAATTTTTATTAATGTTTTTAACATTTCAACATTAAAATATATCTCATTTTTTGTATTTAGTATAAAGTCATGTTTATGATCACATACTCATTAAATTCAAGACGTAAAAACATATATAGTTAAATTTATAGAGTAAAGGATTACTATAATCTATCATGATGGTTTTTTTCTATAGAAAATCATTATTTTTATCATTTCAATCGTGTTATGAGGTTTTACAGGGTAGACCATATATATAAGAGTATAGTGTATTTTTAACATTTAAAGGACACCAGATACATTGCAATACATATACAAGGCATATGGATATCTTAATCAACAGTATCTGGGTAAAAATGAATACACTTAGGTGAATAAATAATTATGTCACATGACCTATTTTTTTGGTTAGTCATAAATATAGCCTTCATCATGGAGAATATTTATAGATGAGAATGCCCTAACTAAATTAGATGATGGAACTCTTATATCTAATGGTATTGTAACTATTTCACATGAGAAAAAAAAATTAATATATTAAATATTGGTTGTTTTTGAAGAATTTTATAATAAAATATAATCTAAAATATTCATGGAATTACTAGAAATTATTATTGTTTTTTATAAGTTATGTGGATGGGGGTGGGGAAATATCATGAAGAATATAAATAATGATTTAATATAATAGTAATCACCCTTTTATTTTTTTAATTACCTACCCAAGGATGGTTAGGCTTATTCACAAGGTTGGTGGAGGATTTCAACATATGTTATGTGTATGTATATATTTCAAATTATATAGGTACTATAGGTATGATAACATGCTGAAATTATACAAATTTTTTCATAATGAGAAGTGATGGACTGTAAAAATGAATGTATTTTTCATATTCTTCTTATAAGATAATAGTTCATTATCAAGTGGAATCCTATCTTGTGATGTACATATTAGATATATATTTAAAATTTCTATTATACCATCAATAATCAGATCCCACATTATCGAACACTATGATTTCAATATGATGTCGTCATTTTACCTTAACTATCATGGTCACAGAATTGATTTTTTGGATTTTAGAATTACCACTATATTTAATTATTCTTTAAATATATAATGTTATAAATTCTAATGATGATATATTATATTTCTAATATATATAAATTAAATAATTTTTCAATATTATTGTATAAAATTGAAAAATTGTTTCCAAGTAATTTCAAATATTCTATGATTCAATTACAATGATATCAGCATATACAAAAGAAACTAAAATCTAGAATAATATACTAGACTAAATGGAGGGATTTTAATGAGTGGTATATTCTCTATATTTCTCAAAATGAAATAGTAATTTTATAATTCGGAGTGCTGTAAAGAGGAAAAATAATGGATTTATATGGTATTTTTTTGAACATTCATGTAATACATTTTATATATAATGGGAATTTACATTGATTATACTAACATGGAGAAATGTAATAATCATGGTTAACATAATATCATTATCTATTCAAAGAGTTGTTGTTGTTTGTTCTAGAGATAGTAGAAAAATAATTTATTTTAAATTTCACTAGTTTGTAAACCATTTTGTATACTGCATCTTTTATGAAATTATTTGAATAGAAATGTTTATATGATATTTGATTTAATTAAACATTTAGTATTTTGTTCTTCTTTTACGCTCAGAATATAATTGAATTGTATAAAATTAGATATGTCTTTATTTATGACGTATTTTTACTATTTGTAGTTATTGATAGAACAAGAATTTTAGAAATTATAAGAAATGATCATTGGGAAGGGATATTTTAATAAATAATTCTCTATTTCACCCCACTCCAACATTGTTATATTCCTTGATTGGATCCATAAGAAATTATTAGGACATATGGATATGTTTCATAGAGATTTATTTCTATGAAATTTATGTCAGTATATATGAATCATCATAGAATTCTAATATATTATCATTATAATTCACAATTATTTATGAATTAGATCCACCAATACCTCTTATCCCATACTATTGACAGAATTATGGATTATATATAAGGAATTATAATAAATAGTAATATCGGATCTTTGTTCAAATAAGATCATCACTATTTTGTGACTAAAATTATGTAGTCAGTGTTTGAGATGGATATTTTTACAATAAAAATAATATTAAAGCGTTATTATTAAATCCTAGAATGATATTTTTAAAAATTTACAAAAATTATGAAGGTGATATATAGATATGAGATCGTAATATATTATTACATTACAATAAGTATGAGGATTTTAGGATTCACCCAATAAAATAGAGGGATGTATTTTTTAATGAAATGTATGGGGTTTTTGAGGACATATGTAAATATAAATAAACCATATGTAATATTTTGATAGTGATTCATATATTGAAATATGATTTCACCAAATTTTGGTTCAATTATTTATTGTGATGGACAATATGGATCCCCATTAGATTACACTGAATAATGCTTATAGTTCACTAGTTTTATATGAGATGAAAAATAGTGATAATATCTAGCTAGATAATTAGAAACATCATGATGTGGTCTTTAAGTCATTGAAGAATATTTTATTAAATTAAAAGCATTTAGAAAAGGATATTATTCATATTATGGAATTATGTTCACAAATATTATATAGAGAAAATTAATGTTCATTTGAAATTTTCAACTAACATGTTAAAAATGAGGACTCGTTTGGATTCTTCATGAAATGTGCCCAGTAAATTTTAGTTATGAAAATGATGAATAAAATCCTATAAGGAAATTATTTTGAAATGTATAATTAAAGAATAGAACATATTAAAATTTCATTATGAAATGAACTATTTTATAAGAGGTGAAAATATTTATAAGGAAATGGATATAGAGTACATTAAGGATTTAAATGTATTCTAGGAGGTTATTGTTATATATGAAATTTAAAAATGATAATCAAAAGAGAAATTATTCATTTAAAATTTTTATTTTCGGGTGTCAAAAACCTAAAAGTGTTTTTTCGTATTTCCATTAACGTGATAAATGATTGGAGATCAAAAATATTGAATTATAATTTTTTGATTTGTAATTCGATACAAAAAACTCCTTTGGATTTTTCCATGTTTCTAATAAAGAACATCATAAAGTGATTTAATAAAAATTGAGATATGAGATTTATTAATTGATTTATGGTCACAAAAAAATTTAAATTACAATGAATTTTGGATTATAATAATAATAAACATTATATAATATTGGTTATTTTTTTGAATTATAATCACATTGGAGGAATGTAATATTTTTTCATAAATATAATCATGAATGGGTTTATATGAAATCCTACTATTTTTTACAATAATGGACATTGATAATTAAGAGGAATATTAAAGACTAGTCAAGTTGTAAATAAAATGAGAATTCTGAAATTACATTGTATATTTCTTTGTTCCCCTAGGAATGATCATTTAAAATATATGAAAAAATATAGGATAATTTTTTCCAAAAAATTCATTATCATACCCAGATCAATTAAAATTTAATTTTCATGATATCTATGATATTATGAAATTCAAAATGTAGAATCATCTTTATATGGAGATATTTTTTTAGGTACCCTCAATAAAAATAGTAAATATTGGAACCCTCGTAAAATATTGAGGAGTGTAAAATTGATGGGATGAGTCTACAATGGTGAATTAGATTCACCTCATATTTGCAAGAAAACATATATTATGGTAATATGAGAATACAATCTCATACTGAGAGTATTATGTCTCATATTATGAAAAAAATATTAGTATTTAAAATTGTATGATTAATATCAACCACAATGTCCATCTATTTTAAATATGGTTCATCATGATAATACATAATATTGTAAATGAAAAATTTCTTTTGGTACAACATTTAAAAAAATATTTTTTAGATATAATATATATAATATCTTATATCATGATATATAAAAATGGAATAAAGAAAGAGTTGTATGATATAAAGCCACATAGATATGATTCAATCAATTATTAAACGGGGAATTTAAAGGTAAAACAAACCATGGCGAACCTCTATTTATAAATAAATGAAAATTTTCAATTTCATATAGTGTCACATGTTACAATGAAATTTTTTGATTTACCAATATCATTTTAAAGTTAATTTATTGTCATTTTATTTGGATATTTATAAGAAGAATGATGGTGCATATGAGATCTAAAATTTTTAGGAAGTTTAGATTACTATAATTTAATATTATTTAATTTACCATTACATTTTATTCATTTTTTTAGTTGGGGTTATAATAAAATCTCCCCATTTGCTTCATTAATATTAATTATGATAAAATTGAAATGCGTGTTTTTAAGTCAAATTTATTTCTAAAATGGGATTAAAACAAGATAAAAACATTTTTGGAATTTTGACTTCACCCATGTTCCATGTGTGTTACCTATCACCCAAATTATCTTCATTGTATCCACACATATGTGATCTAATAACATTAATTGGAAAAAAAGAATTATTTGTATACTTATTAGCAATAATTACCACTAATTGACAACCATACCAATTTTTTGGTCACATTGTCTCTATTACGCCTTTACATATTATGAAAGTATTTTTATGTTATTTGGAGTAACTATCAACATGGACATTTTTATTTTACAAATAATAACTCATTGATGGAGAATACTTATATTCTTTGATTAACGTGAAAGAATACTCCGTTATTTGATGGAAATGGTCTCCCTCTATAATAGGAAGAAAAATTATTATCTTCTAAAACATTTTGTTGATGTTCATGACCATTCTGAGAATAATGTTCTTCTTCCCAATGTTAGTATATCTTATAAATTTCATGATAAGGAAAATAATAATGTGTATGACATATTATACAGTTTATTACTCTAAATATTCTTAGATATGAATTCTACATTTATCATGGGATGAAAAAAATGAGTATAATATAGAATACAGTTGATAATAATCATAATGGCAGCAATTAAGATAAATTATCACACATTAAAAATTGCAGAGAATAATTTTTTTTATATCTGATTTGTATAATTTTAAATTCTTTATGATTTATTTATTTAGTTCAGAATTACTAAGATATTTATTGGATTATATAAGTAATATAATTAATATAATACTTTAAAAAGAGGATTTTGTGGATCATCCCAAAATAAATAAATTTGATGATATCTTCCCACTGTGATGGAAAATTGGTTGTGTAAACCATTGTTAAAATAACCATATTATTGACTTTTTAAGAGTTTTCTAGAGGAAACCCATAATATGAAATAGTAAATTATTTATGTGTATTGAATATAAATCAGAAAAACTTATACACATAATATTATTTATAAAAATCATGATGATGAAATTGATTTCAAAGATAATAACATAGATTTAAAAGACATTATATATTTATAAATAAGTTAAAAAAAAATACGGAAATTATAAATATTAAAAAAACATCATCCATATCCATTAATAATAGAAATATTTTTGAATTTTATATAGGATTTATTGAGAAAAAATTATAATATATTGTTGTTGATTAGTTAGAATGATCATCGAGATGGAGATAAAGGTATAAGGTGGTCATAATGGATAACATTATATTAATAGAATGGAAATGGAGAATAATAATTGATAATGTCATTTTCTAAATGTAATACCTAAATTCTCATGGGGAAGAAATAAATATGTTAATAAGTGCACTAATAGGATTAATTGACCACAACATTCATTACTAAAGGAAATCATCCTAATGATTATTTATGTGAATAATAATAATATAGGAGTAGTGAATACGAATATTGATGATATTTGGAAAAACTAATGATGTTCAAATCAATGATGTTTTTTTATATTCATATAAACAATGTAGACATTATATATAAAAAATTTCTGAGATGTCTGTAAATGATTCACTATGAAATATTATAAATGATTAATAATCTAAATATATTTTACAAATTTAGATGGAATTAAAATGAAAAGTTGATCTATAATTATTAATGAATCATAACCGAAATAAATTTAAAAAATTCATGTAGAATAAACATGAAAATATAATACATAAATTTAATATTTCATGATAGGTATATGATTAAATATTTAAATATATAGAATCAAATTTCTATGAATGATGATGTATTGGATCATTGGGAGAAATTTGAAAATTACTACACTTCTAGGAGAAACATTATTCTTTATTATTTAAATTTTTATAAATAATTTCTCTAAAAAATTATTTGAAAAAAAATTAATCATAATAAAATCAATATTTTTTTTCTAAAAACCATTGTTTTAGTAATCGAATCATTAAATACACATTTTTAAATAATTAAATATTGAATGTACAAGGTTATCCATTCACATGTGTAGGTGAAAAACCCCATTCATAAATTGAGTATAATTCAAAATAATTATAAAAGTTGTGAGTTTGTGGAGAAAATAATTATCGTGAATATGTATAAAGAAATAATCAAGATAATATGAAATTATAGAATGCATGAGGAATTAGAGAATAAGTAGAATTATTCAAATAATAATTCATAACGAATTATAGAATTATATGAGTGTTTTTATTATATGATAATATTTCTCATTGAATATTGTTGTTTTTTTAGGTTAGATATACACAAATTAATTTTTTACATGTAAAATTATTTTACTTCCCTTATATAAGAGAGAGCATGAATCGAGAAAAAGTTAAATCAGTCTTCTTGTATGCATATCATAGAAATAAACATTTGATATAGAATAATTTAAAACACATATTTATTTTCATAATAAATCTATTTTTTGTGGGATTAATCTTGAACCACCATTAATGTTTTTATCGTAATAATAATAATTAAATTATAGAAAAAATTATTTCAATATAAATATTGAAAATGAATATTCATATAAATTAACTTGTGTTTATGGTTACTTACGTTGATGGAAAAAGTGAGAATACATGGATAAATGATAGTGGTTTCTCACTACACATGAAAAACAAAAAAAATTTAATGAATGGAATCCAATTAAATAATTTAGTAACATCCAATTTCAGTAATTTTATATTACACAATTTTATAGAAGGTGTATTCACTAATATTCGTAAAAAAAATTCAAATATATTGTCATTTTTAAAGGTTTGATGAAAAATCTCTTGAATGATTCTCATTATTAAAAAAATGGGAATGATGTGATCAATTATAAGGATGGTTGTTCCTAGTAGAAGTTTATGGACTATATTGTAATGATAAAGTGATAGCGGCCAATTAAGATTATATATTTAAAATTTTCAATAATCTAATTAATTTTTACATAGTTTTGAAGGTGAAATATAAATCATGGAACTATAAACATATCCCATAATAGAAAAAGAAATTTCTAGTGGAAATAAAACATAAATTTGAGGGGATTTTATTAATGCTAAATCATGATCGGATTAATAAATACAAAAAATTCATAAATTGAAAAATTTTAGACACTACGTACAAGCTAGTGGAGATTAGGATGAAGAATCTTCTTGAGTTGATACAATCAATAGTATATCAACGCGTAATATTGAATTCAAAAAGTATATATATTTATTATTATTTTTAATGATTTTTTACATATGACATATATTCATTTTATGTAACACCCTAGGTAAATAAAGAATATGAAATTTTCATATTTATCCATATTTGTGAATAAAATATTAATATGACTTTAAAGGGTAGGCTATGCTCAATGGCGTAACCAACACGCAACAACGAGTTTCTTGGGAATCTTACGTTGTACTCTAATAAAAAAATAATATTATTTTAAATGGTAGTTAACATGTAGTCGTTGTATTGGCGGGAATGGATAGAAATAACTGAAATATGATTATGTATGTTTTTAAATGTTTTTACATTTATCCAATAAAAGATAAAGGCTTAAAATACGGAAAGAATTCAAATTTAGGCGTATATGCCCTAATTTTCACTAAAGGTTCACTTATCGCCTTTTGATGGAGAACCGTCATTAAATATAATTTTTTTCACTCTTATACATTCTATTATACCAAATAAAACTCTTCTTAATAATTGGGACATCAAAATTTACTTTGTGTAAATTTTTGGTATCTTTCCGATAATGTTCATTTTTTAATGAATAGTGTAAAATGTTGTACTTTAATTGACAACCTCTTTTAAATATAATTTATTTATATGATTAGATTATATTTTGAATTGGTTTTAAAGTGAAATTAGAATATATTTTTACCATTAAATCCAATAGTAGTCGTTGAATTAATTTCACTTTGAAATCAGACTTAAACTAGTGTCAATCTTTTGAAACTTATTGTTTCATAAAAACACACTATTTGCTCTGATAGCGGGAATTAATTATTAAATTAATTAATGTGACATATATGTTTTTAATCTTATAAAATAGACTTCATTTTTGAATTCAGAATATCAAATATAACTTAGGCTTAATTTTTGGGATTTTTCTGAAAGACTTCAATTTTTGATGAATAGTGAAACCACTAAGTGGTACTTATAAAAACTGATTTTTCTATTTAAAGGAAATTTTTCCATATTTGTATTTTGAATTTCAAAAATCCGACATATATGGTTGTCATTAAGAAGTAAAATGTGGTTCAATGCGATAAAAATAATTTTTTGGTGAATAGTAACTTATTAAGTTTTTAATCGCGATTAAAGGTAATTAGTGTAGTTTATTGTAAGAATAATGTTTTAATAAACTGAAATGACCTATACACATGTCCTAACCTCATTTTATGTGTCATGGCCGACCAATACAATACATGGGTCAACTTGGGGACCCCATTGAGCCACTTTGGTTGGAAAATGACATAAATATCTTTTTATTTAATGTTAAAGTAAAAATGACACAAACATGCGATGTTTTACAAAAACATTTTTTACATGGGGTTATACAAGTCATAGTTTTGACTGTAAATAGTCATTGTAAAGATAAAAATATTTACTACATCATAGTATTTTTTTTATAATTTTTAGACATTGAATAAATTAAATTATTTATGACATCATGATGATGCAGCGATGGCTTCATTATTTAACGATTTAAATAAAATGGAAAGATAATGTAATATATAATACCTACACATGTCCAAAACCTATTGGAAGAGTGTATTTCGAACCCTTATCACCTTATCCTCGAAATAAATTAATGTCGGACCTTTAAAATCCAAAACTATTTTGTAAATAAAGTATCATTTTGTAACTTTATGAGAGTGCCCCTCCTCCTCTCTTATAAAAGGCCCCCACCTCTACCTCCTTACCCACACTCCCAAAGCCTTTGGCTCGGCCAAACCCTGCCCATTTTGTCTCTCCACATCCCTCTTTAACTCCTTGAATCCTCACTTTGGACATAAGTCTTCCCAAGGATTCCTTTGAGCTTGAACCAAAGGGAGTTACCCGATTTTAAGGTAATGTCTTCACTTGTGTCCTTTTGTTTTGTTTTGCTTCTCCAACCCTGTAAACTCTTTTTATTCATTTATTTTGTAACAAATCAAGTATCTTAAATATACTAGGATGTTTTTATAAGAAAAATTAGAGCTACACTTACACACACCTACATCTAATGGTTGAAGAACATACTGTTTCCGTGGATGGCGAATTTCTGCCTCCTGAAATGATGATTGTTCAACATTCTTCTAACACCTTCAAAGGTGGCCATTATGATGCCAATATATTTATATATGATATCTAATATGTTTATGTTTTACTTAAGCTTCTGTATTTTTCATTTATGGCGTACATTTATGGTTTCCATTATGGGTAAACGTGATATCTTCGTTTAAGAAAGTACGGACTACCGCCCCCTCAAAGTGATTTGATTCGTTAATACCATATGTGGTACGTATAAAGGATATATTTAATGATATTATATATGATACCATACTATAATTAAAATAATATTATGTATCAATATGTTTTAATTCCATTAAATATGAAATAGAAATGGAAGTAGCATTCATGCGTACGTACGGCTTACCGTCTCCATGAACGGTACATTTCATTTCTTATCTCAAAATGTTATGTAATATTATTAGTAAATATATATAATGGATATATATGTAATATATTACATCTAAATTATGGATACAATTCTGGAATTCTATCATATATATATATATGTCTCTCATTTTGTTTTAATTCCATTAATATGACAAAAAATGAAAGTAGCGTTCATGCGTATGTACGACCTACCGTCTCCATGAACGATGATTTTTGTTTTTTATATCCAAATGATTTGGAATATTATAAAATGAATATTTACTGGATATATATGATATTTTAATCATTAATTATATTCTGGAAATTATTTACATATAACTACATGGGCAATCTTTTTTCACACAAGTTCATTTTTTGACTCTTGTACCAAACATCGGCAAAAACATCTGATATGAACTAACATTATTAAACAATTATTATAACATTATAATTTGTGATATTAACTGAATAATAATCTCTAATGGAGTTACTTAGTAAATTATTAATTTACCAATGTTTATTATTCAGGAATATAATGAAACGAACAAGACAAGTTGGACTTGAGGTAAGGGATCCTACTCCTCTTTGTTTTTAAGTACACTGTTTTATGTCATTCCTTTTAAAGATCATATTTCTTGTTATTGGGATGTTATTTTATATTACTCTTACTGTAATTTTTATGTTCATATGATGAGAGACACTATTCTTTCTCACCAATCTATTTTGGATGTTTTGAGTGGCGTCGTTAGGCTGCCGAATTTTCGTAAGAGATCTAACCTCTCTCTTTCTCTTTAAGTACTCTCCTTTATGTCACTTATTTTAAGCTTCTATTTGTTATGATGGGGGATGTTCTTTTATATTCCACTTGCTGTAAATTTTTTTGTAAAGTGATGAGATACCCTATTTGATCTCATCAATCCATTTTTGGAAGTTTTAAGTGGTGCCGTTAGGCTGCCGAGTTTTCGTAAGGGATTTTTCATCTCACTTTTGTTCACGTGAGATTTATGCTACATTTTCCACAATTTCCTTTGAGTGGTGTATTTACTGACCATTATTTTACTCATTGTGTAATATTCTTTCATTTATGAGTATTTACATCAATGTTTTATTTTTTCTCTTTCACGGGGTGTATGTTTCGAAAGATACCCATGTCGGTAAGGGAACCTTTCACCCTCCTCTTTTTAAAAGACTTATTTTGTTATGTCTATTAATTCACATACTATTATGTTGGGATATGTTCTTTTATATCCTTATTGATGTAAATTTTATGTCCAAGTGATGATATTCCCTTTTTATCTCTTATCAACTCATTTTCTGAATTTTGAAGTGATGCCGTTAGGCTGTCGAATTTTACCAAGGGATCTTTTTAACCCAATTTTAATTTCTTTGGGTTCAACATGTAGTTATTGAATATGACATCTTTTGAGTATGTGTGGATGAAATTTTATTTTTTTACACTTAATATCCACTTACATTTGTTGTATTTATATTTTTCACGCATAATTTTGATATTTAATTATCCTTGATTTAAGGATACCATCTTTATAAGGGAATTAATCACATTTGACATTTCTATTGAGACTTCATTGTTGTTATGCACCAATTCACTGTTATATGGAGCATGTACTGGCCTTGGGAATGTTATATCATGAATCCATTTATTCTCATGATATTATAAAGTTCTGGCTAAATGTTATTCATCAATTATTATATTCAAGTGTCTCTAATTTTGGTAGAACCCCTTTTACCAAAATATCACTTTAAATGTTTAAATTATTTGTTCTTATTAATATCCATGTTTTCAAAATGGTTTTAAGGATTTATTTATATGGATATTAATGGTCTAAAATTTTACAAGCTTCAAGGTGGTATGGGACACTTTGATTCAAAAATCACATTATTAAATGTTTTAAATGGTTTTGGAAATGGTTTCTTTTTGAATGGATTCATTATTTCAATATACTAAAATGTTATATTGTGATTGAAATGTGGAAATGTTATGTTTCCTTTATGCATGTTTTATGTGATAAGATTATGTTATGGTTCTTGGGCATTGTTATGAAGACGGGTGGTTCCGTGATAAACTAAGGGCGAGTGAGCCCGATATAGCTCTCCAATGCATTGGGTAACGCGAAGGAGTGAAATGTTAAGGTTTCTACGAAGAGATTTAGGGAATATACTGTGGTGGGTATTCCAAACGTAACCAAAAGGGTTACTCCCTACGTAAGAATGTTCTGAATGCCTCAAGTTACCTTTTATGTCTTATGATTTATATGATTTATTCATGATTTGATGAGGTATATTGAAGTGCCTATGTTTTATGGGTAAAGTATGATTTCATTCTTATGAATATATGAACTCAAGTTTCCTTTCCATATTTTTATAACCCTTACTGTGATTTTTATGCACATCCCACGTTTTTGAAATGCTTTTCACAGGTCTAGGGAAAGGTAAATGATGTGATGATAGTGTCAAGGATGTTTTAAGAAAGAATCCGTGTTTTATTTTAAATATGTTTCTGTTTATGGGAATAATTAATATTGTCTTTTATGTAACCACTTTGTTTAAATGTGGAATGTAATGAATGTTTCATGATCTAATTCTCTAAAATTCTAAACCTGAAAAGATCCTCAATGTGTAATCTTGTAATAACTCAAGATTAAGTAAGGTTTAAGGCTAGGGCCTTATAGTTGGTATTAAAGGTCGGTTTAGATAACATTAGAGGTTAGGGTATTATTTAAGCATAAGTGGCATTACCATAATGGTTAGGATTTCAGAAAGAGTCCTAATTTTAGATAAAGTGAATGATTAAGTGTATCTTAGTTTTTACCTTCCTCATTAGTACATGATGGTTTTGTTGATATACTCACACTGACATTTCTATTTTTAGTGAATGGATGGATCTAGAAATCACCAAAGAGACAACAGGTTTGAAGGAAACTGTGGTGGTTCTATGATTAAGATACTAGATAAAATGGGGGATTCATTGAGGAAACTCATGGTTGTTCTAAACCAACTATCAAGGAGTCCTGATCAACCACTTGAACCTTGGTATGATCTTTAATGAATCATGTATGATATGACTAATCTATGTGGATGTTCAGGTAATAATTATAAAGGTATCCATTAGAGTTTATATGATCCTTACATTTGAGTTAATTATGGGTTACTATATGTTATGATTGAAGTGGAAGGCATGAGATAAAATTGAGGTTAAATTATGTTAAGGTTATTTTTGATGATTTTATCCCTTTTTGGAAAATTATTTGAGAGTTATATAGTTTTGGAAAAAGGAAAACACGCAGACTGTGTGACTACCCGTCGCGTCGGAAAAAGCTGCGAGAATTGAACCCACAACCAAAGTGCGACTGGTATTTATCGCCTATAACTGGACTACGTGAAGTCCCTGGTTAGTTTGACTGATTCTTTTTAGTTATATGATTTTATTAATTAAGAGTAAGTTGATTTTGGGTTATTTATGAAAATGATTAACCTATCATGGAGGATATGTGATTAGGTTAATTACTTTTCAATAAGAGACTTTAAGAGCAACTAATGTAGTTTGGAGATAAATGTTACGATTTAACTTGGAAGACTATGTGACTAAATCCATAAAATATTTGTGTTTCAATATTAGATTTGTTTACTCTGGAGAATTTTATGGACAAATTGTTTATCGGATGGTCCTTGTTGAACTTTTGGTTTTATTGGACAAATTTTAGAGATTAAGCATAGATTTTCTTTTAAAGGGTTTTCCTTTTCTGGATTATCTAACCTTGTACTATCCTTTTTGGTTTTGGTTTTGGTTAAGGTATAAAGATTTGGGAAGTATATAGTTGTCTTTGGTGGATTAGTTGATTGTCTAGAAGTTGATTATAGTACTCTTAATGCGAACAAGTCTCCCTAAACACTCGTCTTTTGGAAAAAAATATGAGTTTGATTAAGGAATCTAGTAAAAGTTGAAAGTCAACATGATAAGTGATTATGTTTCCTTATGAATAAATTCCTCAATAAAAAGCAACTTAAAACAAAAATGTTGTCTATTAACTTTTCCTACTGGGGAATCGAATACTGTTTAACCCATCACAAGTTTGTGATTTTATTATGGTCAACTTTCTCTTAGACATGTTTACTATCACTCTCCCTCAAGAACATGACCCTTTGATTTTTCTTCCATGTCCATGTTTTTCTACATGGAATCCTAGTATGGGTTAACTCAGGTGACCTCTGTACTTATCTTCCTTTATTTTAAAGTGATTGCTTTACCGACTCTTGTTCCGATGTGGGACTTTCAACTATGTTTCCAAACTCAATTTTAAATATTGCGAGGACGCAATCCCCAAAAGGGGGGAAGGATGTAACACCCCAGGTAAATAGAGAATATTAAATTTTCATATTTATCCATATTTTTGAATAAAATATTAATATGACTTTAAAGGGGACGCTATGCTCGATGGCATACCCAACACGCAACAATGAGTTTCTTGGGAATCTTACGTTGCACTCTAATAAAAAATATTATTATTTTAAATGGTAGTTAACATGTAGCCGTTGTATTGGAATGAACGGATAGAAATAACTAAAATATGATTATATAAGTTTTTAAATGTTTTTACATTTATCCAATAAAATATAAAGGCTTAAAATACGGAAAAAATTAAATTTTAGGCGTATATGCCCTAGTTTTCACTAAAGGTTCACTTATCACCTTTTGATGGCGAACCGTCATTAAATATAGTTTTTTTTCACTCTTATAAATTCTATTCTACTAAATAAAACTCTTCTTAAGAATTGGGACATCAAAATTTACTTAGTGTAAATTTTTGGTATCTTTCCGATAAAGTTCATTTTTTAATGAAGTGTAAAATGTAGTATTTTAATTCAAAACCTATTTTTAATCTAATTTATTTATATGATTAGATTATATTTTGAATTGGTTTTAAAGTGAAATTAGAATATATTTTTACCATTAAATCCAATAGTGGTCATTGGAATTAATTTCACTTTGAAATCAGACTTAAACTAGTTTAAATCTTTTGATACTTATTGTTTCATAAAAACATGCTATTTGCTCTGACATCGGGAATTAATTATTAAATTAATTAATGTGACTTATATGTTTTAAATTTTGTAAAATAGACTTAATTTCTGAATTTGGAATATCAAATATAGCTTAGGGTGAATTTTTGGGATTTTTCTGAAAAACTTCAATTTTTGATGAATAGTGAAACCACTAAGTGGTACTTATAAAAACTGATTTTTCCGTTTAAATGAAAATTTTCCATATATGTGTTTTTAATTTAGAAAATTTGACATAAATGGTTGTCATTAATAAGTAAAATGTATTTCAATGGGATAAAATAATTTTTTGGTGAATTGTAACTTATTAAGTTTTTAATCGCGATTAGAGGTAATTAGTGTAGTTTATGGTAAGAATAATGTTTTAATAAAATTAAATGACCTATACACATGTCATACCCTCATTGGATGTGTCATGGACGACCAAGACAATCCATGGGTCAACTTGGGGACCCCATGGAGCCACATTGGTTGGAAAATGACATTAATATCTTTTTATTTAATGTTAAAGTAAAAATGACACAAACATGAAATGTTTTACTAAAACAGTTTTTACATGGGGTTATACAAGTCATATTTTTGGCTATAAATTGTCATTGGAAAGATAAAAATATTTCCTACATCATAGTATTTTTTTTTAGAATTTTTAGACATTGAATAAACTAAATTATTTATGACATCATGATGATGCAGTGATGACCTCACTATTTAACGATTTAAATAAAATGGAAAGATAATGTAATATCTAAAACCTACACATGTCCAAAACCTATTGGTTGAGTGTATTTCGAACCCTTATCACCTTATCCTAGAAATACATTAATGTGGGACCTTTAAAATCTGAAAATATTTTGAAAATAAAGTAACATTTTGTAACTTTACAAGAGTGCCCCTCCTCCCCTCTTATAAAAGGCCCCCAACTCTACCTCCTTACCCGGCTCGGCCAAACCCTGCCAATTTGGTCTCTCCACTTCCCTCTCTATCTTTTTGAAGCCTCACTTTGGGCAGAAGTCTTCCCAAGGAAGCTTTTGAGCTCAAACCAAAGGGAGTTACCCGATTTTAAGGTAATGTCTTCACTTGTGTCCTTTTGTTTTATTTTTCTTCTCCAACCACATAACTCTTTTTATTCATTTATTTTGTAACAAATCAAGTATCTTAAATATAATAGGATGTTGTTATAATATGTATTCAAGCTACACTTACACACACCTACATCTAATGGTTAAAGAACATACTATTTCCGTGGATGGCGAATTTCTACCTCCCGAAACGATGATTGTTCAACATTCTTCTAACACCTTCAAAGGTGGACATTAAGATGACAATATATTAATATATTATACATAATATGTGTAGTTTTTACTTATGCTTATGTATTTTTCATTTATGGTGTACCTTTATGGTTTCCATTATGGGTAAACGCGATATCTTCATTTAAGGAAGTGCGGACTACCGCCCCCTCAAAGTGATTTGATTCGTTAATACCATATGTGGAACGTATAAAGGATATATTTAATGATATCTTATATGATACCATAATTTAATTAAAATACTATTATGTATAATTATGTTTTAATTCCATTAAATATGAAATATAAATGAAAGTAGCGTCCATGCGTACGTATAGCTTACCGTCTCCATGAACGGTACATTTCATTTCTTATCTCAAAATGTTATGTAATATTATAAGTACATATATATAATTGATATATGTGTAATATATTACATCTAAATTATGGATATCATTCTGGAATTATAACATATATATATCTCTCTCATTTTGTTTTAATTCCATTAATATGACAAAAAATGAAAGTAGAGTTCATGCGTACGTACGGCCTACCGTCTCCATGAATGATGCTTTTCATTTTTTATATCCAAATGATATGGAATAGTATAAAATAAATATTTACTGGATATATATGATATTTTAATCATTATTAATATTCTGGAAATTATTTACATATAACTACATGGGCAATCTTTTTTTAAACAAGTTCATTTTTGACTCATGTACCAAACATCGGCAAAAACGTCTGATATGAACTAACATTATTAAAAAATTATTATAACATTATAATATGTGATATGAAATGAATAATAATCTCTAAAGGAGGTACTTAGGCAATTATTAATTGACCAAAGTTTATTATTCTGGAATATAAAGAAACGAACAAGACAAGTTGGACTTGAGGTAAGGGATCCTACTCCTCTCTTTCTTTTTAAGTACACTCTTTTATGTCGTTCCTTTTAAAGATCATATTTATTGTTATTGGTATTTTGTTTTATATTACTCTTACTGTAATTTTTATGTTCATATGTTGATATAACCTATTCTCTATCATCAATCCATTTTGGAAGTTCTGAGTGGCGCCGTTAGGCTGCCAAATTTTCGTAAGAGATCTAACCTCTCTCTTTCTCTTTAAGTACTCTCCTTCATGTCACTTCTTTTTAGCTCCTCTTTGTTATGATGGGGGATGTTCTTTTATATTCCTATTTCTGTAAATTTTATTGTAATGTGATGAGATACCCTATTTGATCTCATCAATCCATTTTTGGAAGTTTTAAGTGGTGTCGTTAGGCTGCCGAGTTTTCGTAAGGGATTTTTCATCTCACTTTTGTTCCCGTGAGATTTATGCTAAATTTGCCACAATTTCCTTTGAGTGGGGTATGTACTGACCATTATTTTACTCATTGTGTAATATTATTTCATTTATGATAATTTACATCAATGTTGTATTTTCTCTCTTTCATGGGGTGTATATTTCGAAAGACACCCATGTCGGTAAGGGAACCTTTCACCCTTCTCTTTTTAAAAGACTTCTTTTGTTAGGTCTTTTAATTAACATACTATTATGTTGGGATATGTTCTTTTATATCCTTATTGATGTAAATTTTATGTCCAAGTGATGATATGCCCTTTTATCTCTCATCAACTCATTTTCTGAATTTTGAAGTGATGCCATTAGGCTGTCGAATTTTACCAAAGGAACTTTTTAACCCAATTTCAATTTCTTTGGGTTCAACATGTAGTTATTGAATATGTCATCTTTTGAATATGTTTGGATGACCTTTTATTGTTTTACACTTAATATCCACTTATATTTGTTGTATTTATATTTGGCACACATAATTTTGAGATTGAATTATCCTTGATTTAAGGATACCTTCTTTATAAGGTAATTCATCACATTTGACATTTCTATTGAGACTTCATTGTTTTTATGCACCAATTCACACTTATATGGTGCATATACTGTCCTTTGGAATATTATATCATGAATCCATTTATTCTCATGATATTATAAAGTTCTGACTAAATTTCATTCCTCAATTATTGTATTCAAGTGTCTTTAATTTTGGCAGAACCTCTTTTACCAAAATATCACTTTAAATGTTTTATTTATTTTTTCTTATTAATATCCATGTTTTCAAAATGTTTTTAAGGATTTATTTATATGGATATTAATGGTCTAAAATTTTACAAGCTTCAAGGTGGTATGGGACACTTTGATTCAAAAATATCTTTATTAAATGTTTTAAATGGTTTTGGAAATGGTTTCTTTTTGAATGGATTCATTATTTCAATATACTAAAATGGTATATTGTGATTGAAATGTGGAAATGTTATGTTTCCTTTATGCATGTTTTATGTGATAAGATTATGTTATGGTTCTTGGGAATTGTTATGAATACGGGTGGTTCCGTGATAAACTAAAGGCGGGTGAGCCCAATATAGCTCTCCAATGCATTGGGTAACACGAAGGAGTGAAAAGTTAAGGTTTCTCCAAAGAGATTTAGGGAATATACTGTGTTGGGTATTCCAAACGTAACCAAGAGGGTTACTCCCTTTGTAATAATGTTATGAATGCCTCAAGTTACCTTTTATGTCTTATGATTTATATGATTTATTCATGATTTGATGAGGTATGTTAAAGTGCCTATGTTTTATGGGTAAAGTATGATTTTATTCTTATGTATATATGAAATCATGTTTCCTTTCCATATTTTTATAACCCTTACAGAGCTTTTTATGCTCATCCCAAGTTTTTGAAATGTTTTTCACAGGTCAAAGGAAAGGTACATGATGTGATGATAGTATCAAGGATGTGTCAAGAAAGAATCCATGTTTTTTTTAAATATGTTTCCGTTGACGGCAAGAATGAATACTGTATTTTATGTAACCACTTTGTTTAAATGTGGAATGTAATACAAGTTTAATGATCTAATTCTCTAAAAGTCTAAACCTGAAAAGATCCTCAATGTGTAATCTTGTAATAACTCAAGATTATGTAAGGTTTAAGGCTGGGGACTTATATTTTATGTCACATTAATCACTTTTTCATGAGAGATTCAATAACATCTCAAGTTACTCTACAAACCTAATTCAACATCAAATAAAAAAAATTCACCCCCACAATAAATCTACATACAAGAATAGTTATCTTGAGATATATATTTTTTTACTTGTAATAATCATTTATCATAGTAACCCATCGACAATGTGACCAAATTGAGTTCGAAGTAAGATTAATTTTAGATTATTGGATTGGGGATGGACATGTTATTAGAGAATGGATCATGAAAATAAATTTATAGATTTGAAAAATATTATTTTTCATCCTTATTATAAATTTTTCCTTTGACTAAATTCATTCACAATGTTATATTATTTTTTTGTTGGAAAAAAATTATGTTTAGGACAATTAAGGAATTTAGGATCCATCATTACTTTAATATCAATGATTAACGATTATGAATGGTCAATGAGAGAGATAAAGAAGGTACAATTATTTTTTTCACAAAAAATATCAAAATTTTTAAGTAATAAAATTAGAATCTAATAAAATTAATTGATTTAAAAAATTTAATTTTATTATAATGTCTATATAATTTAATATAATTAATTTATATATTTGAAATTTTCATGGACAAAAATTTGAAATAAAAGGATTCTATCAAATTTATAAATTCAATTTAAATATTATCATGATGAATTTAAAATATATACTTATGAAAATATCCATGGGATTAGATAATATATGTTAATAAGACATTTGAAGAATGTTGAGTTAGGGAAATTCATAGTGGAAGTAGAAGGTTGTTAATACATAGATGATTTTTTATTACATAAAGTCATAGTGAGAATTGGTAACCTTTTATTTTTGACTCATTAAATAATGAGAATATTATTTTTTTTCTACACTTTGTAAATTATTTAAAATAAATTTAAAGTAATCAAAAAATTCAATTTTGAAATGAATCTTACATTACATAAAATGTATTCTAGACTTCAGTGTAATCTAACATTTAAAAAAAATATTGTACATGTTGTTATTATGATGTCAGTTGGATCAGAAATATGGGATATTAGAAGACTACATTTAGTGGTTCTTTTACTATTATATTATTGTGTGTTTCTTAGAACACTATAAAGAACAATTATGATATATTGATGAAAATAGATGTGGAATATATTTTATAACTAGAAATATTACACAAAGAATCTTGATGTAATTTCATCATGATGATATATGGGGTGATGTTACATACCCATTGCGGATAGGGCGTGAACCACAATTGAAATAAACTTATATAATATTTTGAATCAATTTCATTATTTAAAAAAATTGGAATCAAGTAATAAATAATCATTTTTTAGTCGGAGTGAGGTTATAATTCATTAAAATAATTTTTATAAAATAAAAATATCATATTTATATCATGATAGATCCCATAATTATTGATTTCTGTAATCACATGTGATTATTTTTTGGAGGAAATTATCTCAAAAAATCACTATATGTTTTATTGTTTATTTTATCTTTTTAAAATAATGTTATTTTTATAAAGGGTTTTAATGGTAAATGGTTTGTTGTTATAAATGTATTGAATCAATAGTTACATATTCACGTTATGGTTTTATGGGGATATTTTTGGATTTTATTCCCAATGTTTAGAGAAGAGAACTTTCGCTTATAAAAAAGTTTCAAATAAACATAAATGAGGTTATTGAGATGATCTGTATGTCTAGGAGGATATTGATAAATCCCCTCATCATGTTTATTAGAAAATATAGAGAAATTCATTTATCTAAATTGAGACATGGTCACTGGGTCATTGTTATTATATTGATTTTTATATTACATTCAAAACATAATTCTATCATATTGGGTTATTATTGAATTATAATCACCATAGATGAATGGTTTTAATTTTACATTAATCAAATTCATCATTGTGTTTTGAAGATATATTTTTAAATTATTAATTGAAATCATGATAATAGATAATTGATACACCTTTTTTATTTAATAGGAGTTAGACAAGAATTAATAATCCGATAAAGATGTGGTGTATGTTGTGATTCCCCGTGAAATGGTTGTTTTGAGATGACAAACATTATTTTGAAGTCTTTTTTGTTGAAAATATTTTGATGTAAATTTCATTTCAATGGTATATAGAAGATCACATGGGATAAATTGAAACATGTATGATATAAGTCCTTATGAAATATATTTCTAAAAGTTTGTTAAAAATATCCTAGAGGGTAACTGTAGTGTCTCTCATATACCTTGTACAAAGGGTGAAGTGTCATTGTCAATTAAACCTTACTACCTATATTTAAACTAGGACACTCATTGAGAGTGAAACAAAGTAACAATAAGAAACCATTATCCAAGTTATAATGATTGGTCCAAATTTTTTGTAATGAAAATTATCAGTGAAATAGATTAAAGAATAATTTATGTTGTTAAAATTCATTTCAGGTATGGATAAATATTTTCAAGTTGATGGTCATAAATATACAAAAAATATAGGGACCATACATATAATAATGAAATTTTTGGATGTACATTCATGCCAATGTTTTTCATAGAATATTAATATTTTTAATTATGTTTTTGGAGAAGATAAACCCATATAAATATGATATGATAAATCCACCAAGATAATAAATTTGGTGATTAAAAATCCATAATGGAGCCCAATAAATAAATAAATGGTAAATTTATATTTTTGGTTGTGTGATGAGTTTTAATATAACTATTAATGATTCCAAAACCCAATATATGTCCCATTTTAGGGGTATTTTGAATCAAATTTTTTTAAAGAATAAGTACATAAATTTGATCTGAATTATAATGTAACATATAGACATAGGAAAATAATATTGACTTAAATATTATCACATTCAGTTCTCGAAGTAATTTTGTGGTACATAAAAATCACTATTATATTTTAATTATAATATTTGATAATAAAATCAGAATTTATGTAGTGGTATCACTTGTATTTATCACTTAATTTTAGGAACAATAAAATTGAAGTTACATATACATGTATTCACTCATTGGTATAATGTGTTCATTATCCCTGAATCTATTTTAATTCTATCATCACCGTTGTGATCAAATAACTCTAATTAAGGTTGTAAATAACATAAATTGGGATATACTATTTTTTTTACTAGTGAATCATTCCCCTTCCCCGCTCTCAAAGTTTACAAAATTACATTTTGGAATTCCAAAAAATTTCTATGTAATTAAACCATCACTTGAAAGATATGTTGAATGCTATGATGGAAAATCAGACGTGTGGAAAAATAGAAAAAACAAGGAATATCATTGTGTTCAAGATCAAATTGAAATAGTGAATGAAGATCAAATATGTATTTTCAAACTCATTAAAATATATTATTAAATGGACTGATGATGTTGATTATATATTCATCAAGATAATTTGATTTTTTTATGTTTTAGAAAGGGGAATTTCTGTCATGTTGGAATTAGAATTATGGATAGTATATTCTATCAGTAATGTAATAGAGAATCATTAATACCCACAAAATTAGTTTTATGATTATTTATAGCTATATTGGAAATAAGTTTACAATAATTTGGTGATTTGATTGGTAAAATGAAAAACATTCGATCATTGTGAAATAATTGTCTCATGTTCCAAAACCATATAGAAATATTAAGTTGATAGAACCCAAAAAAGACGACTAAAAATCATTGTGAGACACATAATATTACTAAAAAATCATGTATTCCTATTTTTCAAAGATAATATATATAATGACTGTCGTATTCATTGAAAATATGTAAATTATAATATAAAATAAATAATTAATGTATAGAAAAAATAAATAATCACAGTATTATATTGATGGATACTTATTTTGATGTAACTTTTATAAACACACATCCATGTATTACTCATTATAGATGAAGTGGATTATGGTTTGGGATGATCACAGTCATACAGAAAGTTATATTAAGGATTTATTGATCAATCTAAAATCAAGGAATTAAATATTATATTTCTTATACAGGGTAGTAAAATAAAATCGGGAAGAGGAACATGTTTATCAACTACAAATATATGAAATTCAATAATAACTATCAATAAGAAAAGTGATGAGAATATAGATTTAGTATAACTTACCATTAAATAAAAAACCATATTGTGAATTATTGATTGATGATTTACATCATATATTATGGAAAAAAAGATCACTATAGAGGAATTAAATATTAATATGAACTTTTTATTTTGTAGAAACATTTAGTTAAGGAATATAATTCACTATTAGAAAGAATGTATTATATAAAAGGTTAAGATAAAGACATATTTCCTTTTTTCAAATTACATAGGACTAATTTGGTATGTTTTTGTAAAATATGTGGCACAATGAATATATTAAACTACACCAAAAAACATATATCAGAAATGGATTGAATGGGACAATTATGATATAAATAAAACTCATGAACGAGAATCACCATCATAAAAAATATTGACTAAAATGACTTTCTTCTATCCATGGAAGATAAAAATAATTTTAGTAAAAATGGAATTTCCATTTGATCTAGAAATGAATATAAAATATGGTGAATCATGAAGGATGTCGAGATATCACTAATATCACATGTCATCATTATTATATATGTTATGATTTCTTAATAGGGATGATCATTAATAAAACATATAGGATAATTAATGAAATAAATGTGAGTCTTTGAATTAGTTTTAGATGATTTTTGGGGTGATAGATCACCCGAGGTTATTTATGAAAATTGATAAAGAACTCTTTTCATCGGTACTTATGGTAGGGTAGATTGTCTGGAAGGGGTTAATCATAATTTTTTGGAAATTAATTATAAAAATATATTTTAATTATTATGATATAATAAATGTGGTACTATAAGTATATTAAAATTTTAATTTGATAATGGTATAATCATAATCGATACTTTATACATCTTTGGAAAAATGGGGACGTCATTTGAACATATACAACTTGAATGGAATGAAGGCCTTAATTTTTATTGATTCTTGATAACCCCCTATTAAAATGATGCAGGGGAACCCTTACAAGCCTCGTAGGCTAAGAGATTACATGGGCCACAGGCTTAGAAGATTACATGAACTGATGGTCGTAAGGAATTCAACCAGACTATCTACAATGAACTGCCTCTCCCCATCATATGCATCATGATAGTAGCAATCCACCTTCTCATAGCCATCTGGCTAGGATTCCCATGTATGCACAGGCTGGTCCTAATGGAAAAGGCATACCTTCTCATTCTGACAAATCCATTTGGATCTACTCTGGTGAGTGCACCTACTCTAGAATCCTCTTCGGGGACTGCACTTTTTTTGTTTAGTCTATCTGGTGTAACTGCATGTGGCTCAAAGGCCTTGAGGTGGCAAGAAAGGCCTACTGACCTGAAGGCCTCAGTGGCCCAAAAGCCTTTAGGACTCCAAGACCAATCAGGTGTCTCAAGGAGAATTGTTCCAGCTGCTACAATACCGAACAGTACCAGCTACATTAACTACTACACTACATACTACAGTACCCTCACAGTTTATAATTCTACTATAGTATCTGTATAGTGTGTAGTTCCGCTATAGTACCTGTATAGTGTCCAGTTCTGATATAGTGCACTATTCTGCTACAGTACCTGTATAGTGCACAATGTACATTATTATGAATCTACAATTATGAATAATTATCTACCTCCCATCCCTCTAAATCAATGTAAAATGAATAATTTTCTTCTACATTTGTGTGGAAGAAAAGCACCATGGAGGACATATTTAGTCCCCCACCCCCACCCCTATGGAATTTTTATTTTTAAAATATATCTAAGGAATATAAAAGATATTAACATGTAATATTTCATATAACAACATTTTAGGAAAGATGGCCACAAAATTCTAATATCATTAAATGAAATATGTTGATGTAGATATATTTCAAAAAACAATATTACAATGAATCCAATTTTGGAAAACATACACATGAATTTCATGGAAGGAAAGTTACCATTAATTAATGATTAAATCAAAATGACTCTAATGTTAGAAATTATATAGTCATGATTAAAATTCTATGAAATAATTGTTTTCTTCATCGATGCTACAAAATACATATGAAATAATATAAATTAATAAATATGAGGATGAAAATATACATTAACTAATATATGTATTGTAAATGAATATATGTGATGAATATAAATGGTAATTCAAATGTAAATGGATCCCTTTAAAGTGGGTAATATTTTTTTTATAAAAATTGAGTTAAAAAATATTTTGTGGATTTTCAGAAAAAATGGTATGAGTTTCTTATCTAAAACATCCTTCTAAGAGACATATATTGAATTAAAGACATATTTCAATTATATGGTATTTATACTACCTCTTCCAAATATTATTTAATTATACACAATTTAATGAAGTTAATTAATATCCTGTTTTATGTCATCTATATCTATAGGGATTGATTACTATTTTATAATTGTCAAAAGGGTTCTCCACCAACTATCTTCAATGAGAAATATTCCATATCACCCACTTTTATTTTTATTGGTGCATATAATACATAATTGATATGATAAATCTTGATCTATTATCCGGATAATCTTTTATTTTATTTATCGTGATAAACATTGTATTATCATTCCTGGATTTATGGTATAAATTTTTTAAAACCTTTCCACTATTTTTTATGAATCTTGATGGAGTTAAGGATGATGTTAGAGTCTTTTTTTCTTGGTTTTCCAAAAATTATTATCATTATCACATGACTATCCAAGATTACAATGTTTCCTTTAATCAGTCTTATGTTTTTATATATGGTATTATAGTTGATTAGGAGGTCATTTTGAAGAATCAGTTTCTTCCTTTCAGTAGTCTATTAAGTGTTCGAATGGTCAGTTTGATGGTTGTATGATTGGTTTGTATAGTCGATTTCTTCCGTTATGAAGTAAGATGTTTTTTTCTATGGAAGACTTGATGGCTGTGCTATCAGTTTGCACAATAACTTTTTTCCTTCATGAAAATGGTTCGTAGCTTATGTGGTTGATTTATTGGTCATCCCATTGGTTGTAATGGTCATATTTTTCCTTCATGTGGTTACATCTTTTTCTATGTAATATGATGGTTGGATTAGTGGCTAGTTGGAAGAATAACATATTCCCTTCATGACGTCACTTGTTTGATATTATTGTAGGTTTGTTAGTGCAGTAAATTTAGGACATATAACTTTTTTTGAATTCAATAAATTTCCTCAGAATACCCCTAATTATCATAAATATTATTTTTTGAGATGTTAAATTATTTATAAATTTAGATAATTATTTTAAAAATCCAATTTCATAGAGGATTATAATAATTTTATCTTTTATTCAAAGAAAAGGATATTAATGATTACTTCTATGTTTAATTGAATGTGACCTTCATTAAAAGTTTACTAACATCATACAGATGATTGAAAGGAAAGGTGAACCCCAAGGAGATGTATGGGGTCATATTAATCCCTTTTGCTGCAACACCTCTAACAGTTTCTTGAGCTCTTGTAACACTAGTGTAGCTATCTTATAAGGAGGAATGAACACTGGTGCCACTCCTACAACAAGATATATAGATAAATATAATTCTCACTCTAGAGGAAAGATAAAAAATTCTTCGTGAAATAATTATATGAAAGGATCCTCCACAAGAGGAGAATCTAACTTTGAAGTGCCATGGTCAACCATATACTAACTAGCCATCTGGCTGGTGATTCCTTCTCCCAAGATGATGGGGTCCCGCTTTTCTCTCTTGGACATCCCAATCACCCTTGTGTAGAAAATACCAACCCTCTAGTGATGTGAAACTCACCAAATGATTATAGCACTCAACAAAGGCCTGGAAAAGAGACTAACCTGTCCATCCTGAGAATGACATCGATGAATGTAATATCTAAGACATAGAGGTCCAATAAGAAGTGACACCCAACAACCTCAATAGTTCACTAATTTCACTAATGTGCACATGTCATTCTAAGACCCAACAGAGTTTCTTGCATCATAACATCCTTAGAAGTAATGTTACAGAGCCTAAGGATCTCCAGAACAGCTACATATATGATACTATGGGAACCCCTGTAACAAAAATAGAAGAAGAAATTACTGAGTAAACTAGAATCATACATATAATTGAAGAGGGTCTAGGATATTACTCATTCTTGGTTTTCTACGATGCAAGGGTCAGACCTGTACCTCGGCCCAAGGACCCTGAATGACTACCCAGAGTTGTTCTGCCTTGCAGTCACTGAAATCCTGTGGACTGGATACCACAACCACAACCTCCTCCTTGGCCGAATGGTTGGAAAAAATCATATTCCAAGACTGATAAGAAAATGGTGGTCCAACTCTTGAATGTGGAGTCTTTGTAAAACTAATATCACTAGATTTTGGTGAGAAAACTGGAAAAAATGATGAAGAGGGCCCATCATGTTGTAATATCGACAAACGACTTAGTCTCTCAGGCACTGAGTTCTCATGTTACCACCCTTACCACACAAATAGAATACCACCTGTGTACCTAAAATAGTATCCATCCTACTTAGATCTCCACATGTAGGTTCCTTGTGAAACTTCCTACTATCAGTCGGGGATGTACCCACAATGGATGCCAAACTGCCCAGGCTCACTGCTCCAGACTCCCTTAGATTACGCTTGGTGATCTCTAGTTGGTTGACTATCGATGTTATTGAAGAAAACCTAAAAATATTAACATGGTATTGGATTTCATGTCTAAGAACATCCTTCAAATTCCAAAAAAAATCAACAACCCCCTCCCCCCAGAATGGGTGGGAAGCGCTGCAACTCTAGGGAATGAGAAAAATAATCTATGAATGAATGACTAAAATATTCCAGAACCTTTAACTCTCGAGATCAGTCAACCCTCAAGGTGTTTGGGTATAAATAGTCATTAAAGGTCTGTTGTAACTCATACCAAGCCATAACTCATTGGTTACCCACCTAAGATATCACATCCCACCATCTCTTGGTGTAATCTCGAAGCATATAGGTTGTGAGATTCACCCTTCTCCCAAGAAATATCTCAATATTCTCAAAGATAGACTGCATGGATTCTAAACACGACTCTGTATCCAGATGTCCTCCATCCCCTACGAATATGGGAGGATGTCACTGCTGGGAAACTCGTGTCAACTCTCCCATTAGAATAGACGGATGTTGTGCTCCATGGAAAGTCCGCCTAAACCTCAAGAATCCTTCTTAGAACTATGCATCAGCACCTATGTCTACTATCATAGTTGGTTCCAAGACAAGAATAGTGGGAGGATTTTCTGGTAGTACCTGATCTCCCATTTCTGATGTCTTATCATTTCCATGTATCTGTTATTCAACCGGAGGTTGTCCTGGTGGCATGACACTGCAAGTTCAAATGCATACCTAAGATCTTGATTATCAAGGACTATAAATTAAATGTGTCAAAAGGGAATGTTCCCTTAGGATTCAACATGGGCATGTTCCTCTACTAAACATGGTTGTGTTACACCCCTACACATGGTGTGTTCCACCAGTGACATGGCGTGTACTTGATGTATTCCCTCCTTCTCGAGTTCTTCTACACGGCCAACCACATCATTCTATCCTGGGTAACATTACATGGAATGTGCAGCCTAAACATGGAATGTACCACTTATGTTTTAACCACCTATGTCATTAGTCACATAGTCGGACACACGACTAACTCTTCCCAGTGTGTAATAATGGGAAACGACATTTACAACCTCTGTTTTATCCACTTTTGTTATTAGTCGTATGGTGGGATACATGGCGTTTTTGGAATGATGTGTACTACTAGTACACGGTGCTTTCCACCAAACAATTACCAACCTTTATCACTTCTCACATAGACATTCACACCGTTAAATACTACACGATGTTTCCATATATTACACCGTGTGTACTTAATTAAAGTTCTTTCTTCTTGAACAGAAGAACACGTGGTCCATGTTCAAAATACCACACACTGTATAGTTTAGGTTATTGGAGAGTATGTCACTAAATATTCTTTGAACCCTTAAAAACATAAAACATTTTCAATGAATGGAAATTTCTTACTCTTGAGATCCCATAATCCTACGAATTAACGTTTGGCATCCTTTTTCACATTACCACTTGAAAAAATTAAATTAATAGTTCAAATAAGATCCACCAAATTCAGATCCAAGAGGACTCATAACTCGTTAATTACCAAATAATTACATCCATACAAATGAAACATTACACATTACAATACACTATCAAAATAAAAGGTATTTTATCATGACATCTATCACAAAATAATACATATCTTGCACAACCTCTATCACAACAACATGCAAATGATAATGCACCCTAAATGAAATGCAAGAATGCATGACATGTGATCTCTAGAAAGTGCCTATATGATGAATGAGTTGGAATACCCTCATATAATCAGGTTTCAACAAATATATAACCATAGTAATATTAATAATAACAATACAAAACAAGTCTGTCACCCAACAGTGATATCAAATCAACTGTAACAACTGAAAGAACCAGAAAAATTTAAATTCTTGAGTTAACAAGGATTTTCCCTATAAACCGGTTAGCTACTCCAGTAAAAACTTATTACCAACTACTTATTCCTTCATAACAATGTCTATAATGTCCAAATAGTAAGACAAAGTAGAAAATAAACCCCTTTGATAGTACATTTTAATTTCCTGGGTCCGGGTGCCGTACCGAGGTTCCCCGGACCTAGTTGGTGACATGGCCTCAAGCTCATTTCACCAAACGCCAGAGGCAACTGACTAGAAGTAAGGGCCTTGGGTGTGATAGTGGGGGATCTATTCCATCATTGGTATAGTAACACAGTTGAATAAAATAGTAAACTGTAGTGAGAACAATAATACCATGAAATAGAAGTAAATAGTGGAAGATTGATAATAAATAAACAACGTGAGAAAATATATATATGATGCATATCACATATGACATGGAAAATATCCGTACAAGTCACAATGATGAAAATATAGAACTAAACCAATGTACAAAAGAAAACAAGTAAACTAATGAATCATCGCAAGTCTCACCTTGGTGACATACTCCCCTGCTCCACATTAATCAAGTTCCTTATATAGACAGGTGCTTCCCCTTATCTATACCTAAAACCATATAATCTCTCTGGGTTGAAAATAATGACCCAAACAGGGTGTGAGATGAATCTCAGTATGTATCCACAAAAATATCTATTCCTAACTATTAGTGAATATATATAGTAGGCAATTTAAAAAATGAAGCAATAAACATATAAGTACTTAGAAGTAAACAATCCTATAGTTTCCAATTACATTCATTTACATTTATTAATTATTCAACCCATTTAATAATGTGACCTCAGGATCCATCCTATGCCCTATATAACCTGTGTAAAATAAAAATAGATGTATTAGAAGACCATCTAACAATCATGTAAGACCGAATCCATGCTTGTGCTTTGGCTAGGGAATCTCATCACAATCAATCAATCATTCACAAGAAACCCTATGTGAATGTTCTCATAGACTGAACCCTCTAGTTCATCATATTATCTTATCAATAAGGACATAAAAACCATCTGGGGAATCTCACACAGTATAAGCCAATTGGTCTCAGAAAAACAATGACTCTCTGAGGAATCACTCACCGTCAATTCTACCTATAGTCATAAACAATAAACTATAGAATCTATGAGGAATCACTAAACGTCAATTCCCCCTCTGGTCTCGTAACGTGATACTAAAGTCACTATGATGGATTACTCACTGTTAAAATTCCCTATGGTATCACAATGGTAAACATAACAAACACTCTAGAGAATCCCTCAACATCAATTCCCCCCATAGTCTATTTACACTAGGTTCTCACAACCCTGTGTAACACAATATTAAAGAAATGATATCCAACAACCCAAAGTAATCTCAACAACTACAAGGTTACATTCCTAAAATGAATAATATAAGAATTTAACTATAATTGTGATGAAATCAATTCCAAGCTAACAATCTAGGTAAGGAAACAAGGTCTGCCTCATGGGAAACCTATAACAAAAGGCCATAAACATCCAAATAATGAAAAAAAACTGATGACGTGACCCCTAAACATGTGATTGCGGTTAATATCTCAACTAAAACCCTTACCCTAACAATCAATCTAATTAATATGATAACAAGGTTCAATTCCTTAAAACAATTTTCATAAATCATGGGTAATCAACATTTAGGCACATATAACTCAAAGAAAAACTATAAGAGGTAGCAAACCACCTACCTCGACTTTGAATGGTCGATATAGTTGAACCTCAGCCTTTGATTTGGTCTAGAACTCCGAATATCTACAAAAAGATAAAAACCGTTCAACATTTGATAACTAATGATAGATGAAAAATCATCAGAAGGGATCCAAGAAGAACCCAAAACTCAACGAGGCAATTGCAACACAACTGATGGTGTTTGATTCAGATAGCTGATGACGAATCGGTGGATCAAAGAGTATCTGGTGATTCTATACGCTTCTTCTCAAGGCATGGCTTGAAGAATAGAGTAACATAGACTAGACACAACCCCAGTATGATTAATAAAATGAAAATAAAAGTACATTGTGTGTTCATTTAATGTACACACAAGGTACATGCCTCACCCGACACTTGCTTTAAGCAGTCCACATAGCCATGTACTCAGTTGTTACATGGCCAGTAAATGGCAACACGTGGAACCCTAGTACACGCCGTGTACTCAAGATTACATGTCGTGTACATAGAAATTTTCGAAAATCATCCTTTTTCCACAAAAACACATGAAATGTAGATCCATTACTGAAATGATGATCTGGGTTCTTACACTATGAATTTTTTACGTAGGGTCATTTTATGTAATAGTTTTTTTTGTTGTTTTCCCATGATGTTTATAGTTTGAAAATAACGAGTGGGTTTTTTTGGGAGATAGGTTGATTTTGGATGGAAAAAAATTATTTGATAGTGTAGCATCCTAATATTTTACAAAAAAATAACTATATTCGATAATATATATGACATGTAACATATAGCCTAATTAAAAAAAATATTTTTATTTATATATAAAAATTAAAACATAAATTATAGATTAGAATTTATGAGTATGATTAATAAATATTTAAAATATTGAAAAAGTTCCTACACAAAATAAATTTATTGTCACGTGATTATTAAATAATCACTTATTTTATGTAATGTCATTTCATTCATCATAAATATATTTTCAAAAAAGTATTTTCAAGTATGTAGTGAAGTAATATTATAATTAATTTATTTAAACAATTTCAATTTTATTTTATATAATTGGTATCATTTTTTAAATCATCACCTCCTATTTATTTTCTAATTAAATATTGAGATTTTTCAGAATACTTTTAATTTTCAATGAATAGTTGATATTACTGATTTTTATTTAAAAACATAACATTTTCAATTATTTAAAAATTCAAATTATATTTCGCAGTTGTTTTTAAATTTAATTATTATCTTTTTATATATCATAATTTAATAATTCATTCATAATTATTTTTATAATCATACACTAAATAAAAATAAAAAAATATTGTAATTTATCTAAAAACTAGTTCTCATTTCACTTTGAAGGTTTACTTTTAAATAATAAAAATTAACTTAATTAAATTTAATCATGAAAATTTATTTAATATTTCGAATTTTGATTTCTTAAAATTGGAAAATATTTTCCTTTCATTTTTAGTCATCTTAATTAGTAGCTATAGTAAAAAATTTTATCGACACTAAGCATAATTTTAGTAATTTAGGTTAAAAATAATTTGATATAGACTTAGCATTGAGAGAATAAGTTATATATATATCCTATTTAATGAGTTTTAGTTTTCTACATCCATCCATATATGGAATATTTTTCTACATAGTGCAATATATATTTGAATTGGAACTTTATAATAAATAAGAAAAATAGAATGAAAAAATGTCACTTTCTTACATTTAATAACTAAAATATTTTGGTATGGGGATAGAAACAACATATGTTCAGTTATGAATAGTCCTATGAAATTTAATGTTATATATTTATCATGGTTTTTTATTTCATGTTTTTTTAATAAAATTATTACCTAAAATTTAAACATAACACTAACAAAGTATTTTTCTAATTATAAAGAAAATAAAATAAATTATTTTAAATATATTAATGTTAATATAATTTGAATGAGTTATCTAGTTCCCTGATTTTTTTATTCAAATATAACCTTATAGAGAGGTCAAATGAATAGTTCTAAAATTGAAATTAATGTTATTCTAAAATAAATTAATTTTTAATAAATGATTTAAAATCAATAAAAAACATATATTAAAACACTTTTTTTAAAGTTTAAATTTTTTTACAATTGACCATTGATGAAAAAATTTTCCATTAATTCATAGATATTAAAACCATGGTTATCATGATAATTTTAAAAAATGATATTTTTGGTGAAAATAAATAGATGAAGGTAAAAACATAGTCTAAACATGTATATTTTTTACTTGATAATAAAATATTATCCAATACTCATCCGAGATTATAATTATATCATTATTCAATTTTTCAATGAAATATAAATTTAATAATTTTAATAATTTTGAAAATTCCAAATGCTCCAGTCCCCACAATTAGAAAAGGGAACCTCTTCTCCTCTTTTATTAATAGTTGATAATCATTTTGCTTTATCCAATAGAAACAAAAAAATATTTCATACTTCTATTAACTTATCTAATATGACTTGGTTTGATTATGAAACCTTCAACGGAAGAAGTTTTGTGTAATCCTACAGATGTTATCAAATGAAGAGTTCACATTTTTAACAAATAAATTGTATTTTATCTATTACTCTATTGATGCTATTCTAGATATATGAACTGAATGTCACAAAAACATATTAATTATATTTATGTAATTAGCTAAATAAATATAACATGGAATTAAATTTAATAAAACGGATAATAAACAACAAAAAGTTTCTTATGAAATTAAATAATTAACATAACTTTATTATTCTAGAAGATAAAGATCCTATATGATGAGTCAGACCAAAGGCTGGGGATTTCATATCAATTTCAATTCATTTTGGAATATTATAATGTTATTATCATAATATAATTTATATATTTTTTATTATTCACCATTTATATAATATATAAGGAATCCTTAATAGTTCATCTCATTTTAGGTTTCATTTAAAATTATATCCTCTTAGGGGGTGTGACATGAATGTTACACATGGTACGGGTTTTATTACTCAATTTTAATTCATTGGGATATATATATTCTTAATTAATTATATTATATTAATATTATGAGTGAAATGTAATTATATTTTTTTAACATTGTATTGACACTTTTTTTTTGATGATTTACAATTGTTAAATATAATCTTTTTCCTTGATTAATTATCTTATCAACAATATGATCATTATAAGGGTTCTTCAACTCAAGTTATGTTTGATAGGATATATGATATGTTATTAAGTTATATTAATTTATGAGTAGTATAAAATTTTTCATTGAAATTATATTACGTGAATCAATTTTTTTTTGTATTTAATTTTTTTAATATTTTTTCATTGATGGGGATTATTATTCAAAAGATTCCAAAGTAGGAAGGGTATATTTTAAAATATCATGATTATTATGGATCAATTATGTTTATGTCTCCACTTGGGAAATTATATTATCATTCTCTCTTAAACCAAATATATTTTATTCACTTATGGTTATTTACCAAAAAGTATATATCCTTCTTTTTTCAATATTTTATGTACTCAATGGATTAAGAAATGTTTTTTTAAAACACAGAGTCTATTTCCTCCTTAGTCTGAATTATTTTTCATTATTATCCATGATTTATAAAAATATTAAAATTTTCATATTCCTATATGATTTTTTAAATTCATTAAACCCATTATTGAATATTAACAAATTTATATTTTTTAAAACTTTTCTCTTTTAACAAATGTTGTAATTATTCACATTTTTATTATAATTTTTAAGGAAACATTGTTTTAACATACTCAACATTAAAATAATTGCAGAAAATAATGTGAAATCAATTTTTTGATTAATATATTTCATGTTTTCAAGGTTATTTTCCCAGTAATTTTTTCCCAAATATTCAATAAATTTATTTTTATTAAGTTATTTTAAATTTAAAAATTATTTATTTACATAGGAATTTTTTATTTATAATATATTATATTTTTATTCACTAAAAAATAGGTCCCTTTTTTATAAAATTGGGATATATTTTATTGATACGATACATATTATTTATCAGGATATATTATTATAAATTTTTATGGGGAATTTATTCACATTCCATTTTCTAGTTCTTCCCTAATGTATAGTTTTTTGGAAAATGATAATTGTTTATGATTTATTATATATTCTTATAATGAATTCATTAGACTTATTAAGTTTTGCATGGGGCCTCGAATCATATATTTCATCAATGCATCATTTGGACCTATATGACAGAAAAGTTTGATAACCTTTCTAAATGGGGTTGTGGTGTAAACCTACCCATAGTTTAAACTATCTAGGAATAAGTCCTTAATGATATGTTTTAAATTTCTGAAAATATATTGTACATCATTATTAATTCAATTATTAACTCCATGATATTAAATTGACTCATATATATGGATATGCTTCACATCTTTGTGATAACCATTTAGAACATATGTCTTCCACATGAAGCATCAATGTGATCATCTTAAGCACTCAATCTACTCTTCATCTGTTCAGACATTCTCAGTCTGAATAATCAATTCTGACATTTTTACTTTACACGAACAGATCTAAACATCATTCTCATCATCGTTATTTTGGTAATGTGTTAAAAATAATCATACCATATTTGAAATAAAACCTTTTCAACAACATTAAACCATTTCATTGAATAAAACCAACCCAAAATCACCATAATGTGTTAATTTTTGAAATGATCTCACCCTTTGGGTTTTTTGACAACACTTATAAACATGAAGAGCCAACCTATTTACAATTCATACACATTTGAATCCATTTTACTTCGAAAAACCCTGTTACTAATTAGTTAATTCTCTAAAATATACACTAATCTCACATGTGTCAAACTCAGCTTGAGAAAAAGGACTAGAATTCAATTTTTATTGATGAATCACTTTGTTCTCAGGACTACTTCTAGAAAACATATTTATAATAAAACATATATCAAGATTATACTTATAGATCACTTAATAACAAGAACATGTAAACTAAATTCATTATTAACTAAAATTGAAATCCATTATATATTTTTTCTTAATTGATATACCAAATTGAGCATCGTTAGATTTAGAACAACCCCAGTTTCAATTCTCCCACTTTATTGATCAAGGCATTTAAATCCAAATTTTTACTGAATAAAATGTCACTCTTATATGGACTTCAACATCGTATATACCACCTCAAAGTATATATGGTAAATTATAAAAACCATAAAGAGTGGGGGTCTATATAAACACACTTTAGTTGTGGATAGTTGGATGGTCTCTAATAGAAATTAAATTTTGTTGAAATTCTTCATGTTATAGGGCCTTCATTATATTCTAAGAATCCTTTATTTCAGTGTGAATACAATCTTACTACAAAATTACCTACTAGACATTCTATTGAAAAATTTTTATCTTGATTTAAACATACATCATTCAGGAGTGGTGGACTTTATTATTTCTAAAATTTAACGAACTTGATTTTTTGGAATATATTCAATTTAGAGATTTAAATTTAAATACCATAACATAATGACACTAATTAATCTTAAATAACTATCTTCAAGATTTTTTATCTTATATTAATTCAATTTCATCCGTCCTAAACAAAAAATATATTATTTATTACATATCCCATAAATACACAATCTACTGAGATAAAATGCACCACCTAAAGTTATTATATATCATAGGATGAATTGGCACAATGTGCATATGTATAACCCAAAAAAATCATATTGAGATTTTTCATTGAATAAAAATTTGAAATCAATCATTCATAATATATTTAGAATTATTGTTTTCTCTGAATTTATGTGTTTTTAGGATTTATTTGATATTATACTTTCTATCACATGGGAAAAAAATATGGCCATTCTCTATTAATCAAAATAGACTCCCAATGACTTTTATATTTTCAGAGATATTGATTTACAATCCTCTATAATCCCATTAAAATATTATTAATATAGAATATAGGGTTTTCATTTAACTTTATTTTTAAATCCCTAATCAGGTTAGATACTCCATGGAATGTTTTGATATGAAAATTCATGTTCCATGTAACCCTTGTGTTTTCTATTAAGAAACAAAAAAAACATTATCTTTTCAATCAAGAATATTCCAAACTATAATTTCCAAAATTTTAAAAATTTATTAAACTTTACTTCATTTAATCCTCCCATAATTATATCATCATCATATACAAGCACTCTGAACCTTTGATTACTCTTATTCATTAAATTGATATTATAAAAAACTCCAACATAATGTAAATTTATCTTCCCAATATGTTAATAGTGCCATGTATACCAATCTTTGTGGTAATGTTTAAACCCATATAGTGCCTTCTGTAACTAAACTACATTTTTTATCATATAAAAGGATGGTAAAACTATATTTTTGTTTAATTTAAACATTTTATTATAGAATTATCTTTGTAAGTGATGACTTGACATCCATATATAAAACATTGAAATTTTATTACATTGCAATGGATAACTATTGATAATTAGTTTCTTGCAATTAAATAGGTGAATTTTTTTCATCAACATTAATACACTCAACAATGAAGTATACCTCGCACAAAAGTACTTCTTTTTTTCAAATTATTTTACCATCTTTATTAAAATGGTAATATAAGACCAATTTAGTCATCCTACCATTATTTTCTATCATTCATGAAAAAAACATTCAAATTTTATTTGTTTTTTGTCAACTTCTTCATTCATACCATGAAACTACTTCTTATATCTGGAATTTTATTCAAAAAATTCCATCTCATAATTTCATAGGAATGATAGTTTTATAAATATCACATCCTCCTTGTCTTTACTGGCACTATTTAAACCATGATAATAGTTTACCAATTTATTTCAAATCGGAAATTTGGATTTTTTAAAAAGGATTACATTTCTCATCATATAATTTTTTTGGGTCTTCTATAGGTATTTTCAATCCCTTTGAGATTATCACCTCTTAATCATTGTCCTCTTATGGCTATTCATGATTTTTTGGATTATTCTTGTTATATTATACTCAAAAAATCATTTCTATGAATTATATTTCATTTACACATATTGAAGAATTTATAAAATTTCCTTACTCTATAGTAAACATGAATTATCCCTTCATATTTGTGGTATTAAAACATTATTTATTTTTTCCTTACTGAGATGGAAACGTATTATAACAATGACTAGAATGTACTTTAATTTCAACTTCATTGCAAACCACTTCTCAGATATGGAATTCATTCCATTGGGATATAATAAGTGTCTTTCAGAAATGTTGATAGATGTCAATACTGCTTCTTTGAATAAACATCTTTTTAAGGTTATTATCAATTAGATTCCTTCGTGACATTTTGGTAATAATATGGTTTCTCCTCTCAACTTCTCTATATTTATGTAGAGTTATTTATTGTGTAATGTAGAGCCTTATCCCATGTATTTAAAGATAATTATCTTATTTTTTCTTGTAAAAATCAGTTCTATTGTCCATTTGAAGCATCTATATATTTTGACCAATAATATTTTCAACATCCCTTTGATAACATGTTCTGAAACTAAACACATTGGACTTATTGATGATAATTTAATCACAATACATTCTATACAAATCATCAAAGAAGATTAAATAACTTCTATTTTTGTTAAAAGATATTACTGATAAAGGCATAGATTTTTCAATATTCACAAGTTCAAGTGCTCTTGTTGACCTTACATATTTTTTTATATATCAATTCTGTGTAATATTCAATAATTAGAATGAATTTCACTTAAGAGTGTGATGATGTGATAATATTAGGGTACGACAAGAAGAATAACATACCACCAGATATTCCAACGGTTGTTTGGTTTATATGACCATGTATTTTATGCCTTAATATGTTCTATTCCTCCATGGATAGAAACCACATTTATTATTATTCATGAAGGACATAGGGATTTCCCTTGTAAGAATTCTATAAAACCCAATTACTCCATATTTACCCTTAATGATACCCAACTTCATGGGAAATATTATATAATTTATAGAGTCACATAATTGTCCTATATGTTTTAGGTTGTTAATAATACCCTCAATAACCAGAAAAACTTCATGTACCATGTCATTTTACCTGAGTTTTTTCATGATCCCATAATCTTCACATATTCATCTTTTCCAAGTATTTTGACATGTTCCTTGTCATATCTAATTCAGGTCATCAGATTCATATTTTGTATCATATGGGATGTGAATCAACTATCAATAATATATTTTACAGTGTGATCTAATGTGTTGAAGGATATCTATATAACCAATTTTCATATCATCTCTTTTCATTATAATAAGTTTTTTTATTCTTACTTCATACAAACTGATATTATTAACTTTCCTCCCAGTATGATGGACCAACCACATATTCCAATAATAAAAATTTAATTTTTTTCCTTCATATTTCTGGATTATCCTTTTATCTTCAATATTCAACATGTTTGGGTCTGTTATAATACTTTTCTATATATTAATGACAAAAAATATGTATCCATGTCTCTGAATTCCCAACAACAAAAAATAATCATCAATGAAATTACTCTAATGGTGAACTTGGGTTTTTTAACATTATTTATCATTCTCCAATTGAAACATATTTTCTATATAATATATATTTTAATAATATCACATCATTACCTATTAGTAAAACCTGAAATATAGTGTATTATTAAGCATCATTTGTACACGACTATTTGTAACGTGAGTTTAATAATTATTTGGATCCTAATTCAATCCCAACTAACCTTTAAACATGGGCTGGGATCTTATGGTCTAGTATCCAACATTACTTATTTATTTTTATGGTCAAATAAAATACTATTAGTTCCATTCTTATGTTATATATTTTTCTCCAATCATTCCATTTAATATTTTCATGGGCCTCAAATTCATAATTACATATTTTCATTCACATGTCATTTGTTATTTCTGAATATCATACCATGAGCCAATTTTTTTCATTATCCTTTATCTTTCGTCACTGGTAGAATATTTCCATATTTTATTCTTTGATGCATTTATATGAACCCATTGTTATATAATTAAAAATATCATTAAAACTGACATATTAATAAACCTCACGTTTGAACACAATTTTTTTATTCCAGTTATCTATCTTTTTAGAGTTTTAGTTTTAAATTTCAGAATTATGATCAAACATATCATCTTCCCGATAATATATATAGAGATTTCCCACATGAAACACCCTATACTTTTTCTTTTCATAGGATTTTAAAAACACTCTCTCATCATTCGCATCTTGAAATTCATCCTTAAGGTTAGATCTTCCTTTGGCTCCTCCATTATTATTTTACCTTACTCCTTTAACTATGAGTCAGCCATAACATCCACCATAACATATTTTTATGATGCATGTGGTATACCAGTTATTCTACCAAATATTATTAGGAACAATAATTTTCATATGAAATCAGATAATACATTATGATGAAACATTAAATAGTGTTTTTCATTCATTTCTTATTAGTAGAAGAATTATTTTAGGGAGTATCATTATCGTCATCACAATCATCTTGAATAATTTTTTTTATCTTTTATAACATATTTTTACACACTATACAATAATATCAATCATGGTTATGGGTCCCTTTAAACATAACTTTTCTAATTTGAAGTTTTCTGGAAAAAAAGTACATATCCCCTTCCACAAAAACATCTACATAGCGATATACTATAGTGATATTCTTCTTTTATTTAAATAAAACATCCATATATTTACCATTTTTAACATACACATTATCATAATTTATCATCCTTTATTCAAGAGCAGTATTTTATAAGCTATCTAATAATATATCCTTTTGATAATTATGTTATAGAATACAAATATTCCGGTTAAATTATTGTCTATGTATTCCCAAGATTTCATTAATGACCATTGTATATTCTATAATTTCTCTATGACCATACAATTTGTGCACAATAACATTCACCCAATTAAAGAATGCATTAACAATACAATTTTTGATCATTATCAGGTCCTTATATGTGTTCCAGAGAACCATTAATTTTTATTCCCTACCTTTTGAATTCACTTCATTGATATTTATAAGTAGTCCTCAAATGGAATGAATTGGTATCCATGACATCACCTTTATATAAATATTTGTATATAAAGAACATACTGAGGAATTTATTCCATTGGATTCAATAACCAATTAATTTAATTCAAATTATAGTAAGGGTACACTTTCCACAGAAGTAGAATTATCATAAATCATAGTTATAATGACATCCATTTCTAATTATCGGATGTAGTGTTTCATCTGATTCTTCAATATTAGAAAATATTTATTGTTGATGATTGAAATAAATTTTTATAAACAACTTAAAATGATTCTTATTGGAGAGAAACTATTACTTTAACCCTTTTTTATTATTATAGTTGTTAGACTATCTAGGATAGATACCCTGATAGGGAGTGAATCAGGTTAGGGAAAATTAAATAATAATTACCCTATATGTACTGTTTCATCATTTAAATTATCTTTTCACACTCTCTCATAATGTATAGAATAAATTAAGTTCAAAATATGCACAAGAAACATAAATTTTATGTGCATCACCATCACTATGATAAGTATAACGAGTAAACAGCAAAAACATGATGATTACCAAATCCAATAATGCTCACTTCTATTAAAAGGTTTAGTGTAGACTCATTATCCATACTTGTATAAAACTATTTACAATTTTAAATATCACTACTCCCCCTATTAAACTAAATTCAACACTCTTATATTAGAATATTCTCATAACCAATTCCTTTTTTATTCACAATTTTTATTGTTAAAATGTTATTGGTTCATCCTTAAGTTGAAAACCTTCTTTTTGTGATAATTTAACAATTTCTTGTTTGATCTCTACACATGACACCTTAAAAATAAACCCCTCCAAGGGACTCCCCTACAAGTTCCCTCCATGAGACGCCTCTACAACATCCTTCCATGAAACACCGCCATGTGAAATCTCTATAAAACACCTATGTGTGACCTTTCACCATTCGAATGGAACCCAATTCATTGATACTTGTAAATATATTGGAAGTAATTTTTATAATCATGTAGATAAAACATATTTTTTGTATTTAAGATGATCATAAGACCTTCTCCTGCTGTTTCGAATAACCACACTCTATTGATAGTCCATGTTCATTTAATGTAGATTATTTTATATTAATGGGAATGAATATGAATTTAATCACCCTAAACAAATATTACATTAATTAATTAATTCACAATATCTATTTGTTAGTGTCCTTTAAGAGACTATCTGATGATTATGCATATCACATGATTCTGGAATAAAACTTTCTTCAGATCATTAAAAGTGCATTTTTTCAGATTAACCCACTATAGAAAAAATATTAATTCTTAAGAATGGGATATGTGTACTTATAGGTATAAATACACTACCTTAACTCCACATATCATGATTATCCATACGTTACAACACATATGCCATCATCCTAACGCGCCTCACACGATCACTCTGTGTGATCACCTACCACATGTAAACAATTCTTCTTGAGATCAACTACATTTTGCTTATGTATGTCACATTATCTCGTAACTAGATAAAATGATAGTTATAAATTTTTCACCTATCACCATCATGTTATTTCTTCATACTCATGTAGTGTTTTGAATTTTGAGTTACTGTGAGATATCACTATTATTTTTAGTATATTTTCCATCAGGTGATTCACATGATCCCAAAATGAGTTCCTCAGATAATATTGAGGTGGGTTGGATGAACTATTCATGAGATCCCAATAAAATCATTCAATTATTTTCAATATAACACTATGAGGTCCATTGAAAATCATTCACATGCCACATGTTTTCACCAAGAGATTCATTTTCAATCTTGTTAGATTTTTTTGATCCAACTACAAGACATTCTAACAATAATTTCGTGTCTTAAAATAAATTTCATACTCTCTTAAGGAGATCCATTGAGGAAATTATCTCTCTATTTGAACCTTCTATTTCATCAATTTATATACAGGCACTCTGTATGATCATTTTATAATTTTTTGATTTTAATGTTGTGTTCTAACACTCATGCTATTTGTGATTAGTTCTAAATTTTTTCGTCCATAAGGCTAGTATATACTTTTTCTCCAACTCTGCATTCATCATTTGATATAAATACAATTTCCATAATATTAATCTTCACTAGTACGTGTATTTAAGAGAAAATAAATATCAATATATATTTTTGTATACTATTTGTTCATGAGGGGAGTTATAATTACTAGTATTTATATTCATGTGATTAATTGGTTTTTATAGAATCTATTGGTTTGTCAGGTTTTTTGTTTAACTGGTCACTCATTTTCCTCCTACAGTTAGTTATTTCATCATTTTTAATGATGGTTTCTGAAGAAATATGTTGGTTTGGTCACTTTGTAACATCCTATGATCACTTGTTCTTTCATACAATAAATTTGTTGGCTCATATAATTCAAGAAATGCCAAAAAATATTAATTTTCTATTTTCCCAAGAATACCCCTAGAATTTTGATTTTTGGTTTTTTAATATTAATTTTATTTTGATGATTTAGTTAAGGGTATTTTTATGATTTTTATTATGGGGATTATTTTATCATGGAATTTCATTAATGACCTAGAATGTTGATGAGTTCTTTGAAGTGGAATTTAATGGGATCTAATATAATAATTAATTAAAGTATCACCTATAATATGGAATATTCATGATTATGTATCATTAATTGTAAAATAATGATCAATAATGCATCTTCTCCTACATTCATTCTCTTATGGTATGAGGTTATGGACCCCTTCCCATAGAGTGGTGGAACCATTCTACCATTGGATAAGTTTATTTCTATGGTGATTCCATCCTATTTAGGATTCCATTTTTTTAATGAATTGTGTGGAGATAAAATATTATAGTTATGGTATCCTAGTTCTATACCTATTCAATTAAATGTGTGAGGATTACATACTAGTAATTTTTATATTAATAATGAAAATAATTTGGATAAATCAAAATTTTATGGGAATTGGTTTGATTAAATGATTCACTTTATTTATGATATTACAATTGAGATTATATATTTTTTATTCTATTAATGTAATTCAGGGTATTTCAGATCCTTTCTTGTGTTTTAGATTATATGTATGTTATACCTTTTCATTTTTAAATGTTTAATAAAACCCTGAAAAATAGTTTATCACCATATATATATAAATAATTTTGTTTCTAGTAGAAATAATGAATTTTTTGAGAATGAACATGATAAATTATATTGACATGTAACACCTAAAACAAAAAACATTAGAGTTCATGATGGGATATTTTGGGTCGTTGTTTATATTGTGTTATCTTGTATAGTGAGGAATGCTTTTCAATGTTGGTGGTGACTAACTGGGTTGTTAAATTTATGGGGTACTGATGCAATGAGTGGATGGAATCAGATTCAATGCTGGTAGTTCTATAGTTCTTGTGTTGTGTAATGGTTTTGTTGTGTAGTTATTGTTTTAATGTTTTGAGGTGCGTGGTTGTGGAAAAAAAGAAGGATTGAATGATGTGGTGTTTTAGAGAATGTAATTTGATATAGTTGAGCTGTTGTATTGTGTAGTTAATTTTGTTTCCTAGTTTTCTATATAATATATTATAATAATAAATTTAAATATAATGGGTTGGTAAATAAATAATACTGGCCATAATAAAAATATGTTAACATGTTATTTAAATTGATCGAAGAATAAAAAATGAGTTCTGTATTTGATACGTGAAATGTCATAGTAATAAGGATTTTTTGAAAACGTGGTAAATATAGGAAATAGTGGATCATATAGATAAAAAAAGAATATTATGTCTATGTATGGTGGTTGTGTAGAGTGATGCATTTAGTGTTAGAAGAGGTTGTGACAAATGTTGTATGGTGTAGTGGTGGGGATATAGAGCTCATTAGTAAAGTGGTTTAGAACCTATAGGTTTGGTATTGTGTGATTTCTATATATCATCTATTATATCATATCTATATATCCATCCCATATGATTTGAATAACTATAAAAAATCCAACATGTTTTGGGTTTTTGGTATTTTTCGCAACATATAAGATGGTTGTGATCTAGGTGGATGGATACCCCCCTCTTTACCTATCTTCCATAAAAAGAGATGAAATAGATTTGTGTTGTAGACTACCTACTGGTGTTGAGAATTGGAACTGTGGTGGGGGTCATACACAGTTTATGGAGGGTATGAGGTTGATTTCCTTATCATTTGTTTCTTTCTATTTTCATAGTTATTTGTTGAGACTATGATGTGATGATGTTTCGATGTGATGGTGATAGATTCTAGAACTAGATGAAATTCATAGATAGATAGGGGTAGGTAGTGATTCATCACAACACATATTTAATGATACAATATAATTGATGTGGTTAGTTTGGAAGGGATGTGAACATAGGGTATTTGATTATTTTGTATGAAAATAGAAAATCATTAGGGAAGATGATATAGGAAACTAATAATTATATTCATGATAATATGTTACTCTATTTGATTTTTGATTTATTGGGTGATTAATAAAGAGGGTGGTATTGGTTAGTTGAACTACATATGCGGTTTTTGGTTCGTTCATTTATTTCAATGTTATATTTTTTTGTTCAAATATGTACGATAGACATTGGGTATGATCCTGATGAGTGTATATGTAATTGTAACATTATATATATGTAAAATATTTTGATGATTCCAAGATTAATTTGGAAACTATGTTATAGATTACTAGAATTTTATTGGAGCTATAGTAAAGTAATTTTCATTGGACATTACATTCTGTATTTACATGGATATTATTATTTTTATTTATTTATATTGTACATTCATTGCTTTATGATTTAACAGATTACATTGATATTATGTGCTATATTTTCATGGTTTTATTTATCGTATCTCCAAATATTGTAAAACTATAGAGGGTAATTCCATATTTAATAGAGTGTTTTATTTTATTGAACTTTTATGACATATTAGTATGTGGGAAGTGAACAAAAAAAGTAAAAAATATGGTAAAGACAATTATCATTTCTTTGGACGACTTATTTAGGATGATATATAAATCCTTTATTGAATTTTTTTACCAAACCATTGATTCTTCGAATTGGGTATGGATGTAATATAATTATTTGGGTTGGTTCTATTAAACCCAATGGATATTGGATATGTGGAAGTGTTTGGATAGTGGGTTCTGGTTTTTAGGGGAAGATGCTAGGTATTCTTATAAATACCCAAAACTAATCAATAATGGGATGTCACACTTAATCAAGGTGCCTTCAAAATTAAAATTTATTTATTTATTTGACATCTATGTCCTAATAACACATCTGAAATACAAAATAAACATGTATTAATCTTTTTAACTACTTTATATGTAAAGTTACATAATTTTACCCAATTAAATGTGTCACCATGGTAATTATTATTTTACTGGTTTTTTCATTCTTTTATGTTGTGGGTTCAGTGGAAGCAGTGGGATGAGCATGATGAACTCCACACTAAACCAGACATTCGTTGTCAGTGCCCTACCCGGAGCGGGAAATAATGTTTCCCTATGATACCAGTCTCATGCAGTCTCCACTGCATTAGAAACCATCCTACACCAAAACATCGCATGGACTATACGATATTAATTTTGACATGTTGGAAAAATATTAATAATTATGTTTCCCAATATGATATCGTTTTTAAAAAATATAATTCATGTATTTATAGAATTTAATTTTAAAATTAATGTAGAAAATGTTTTGAAAATACTGGTTTTCAAGATATGCATTTTTAAAGTATTATATGATCGTTTAATAACTCCATAACAAATAAGATTAATTAAATGTAATAATATTCATATTTATTGATATTTATCATTTAAATTAAGTTTAAATAATTCATAAATTGGTGTATATTTCTGTGATTATAATTATAAAAACAATTCACATTAAAATATTTTTGGGAAACAAGAACATTATTTCCCAATAATAAACTTTTATTAAAATGTAGTATAAAGATTAATTAAATTTAATTAATGACATGTAATAAAACTAAGGAATTATTGTGTCACATTGAGATCAATTGAATTTATAATGGAACTTTTAATTTACTTTATTTATTAAAAATAATTGGATACTTTACAAAAAACTATGAAATTTTCATTATTTAATGAAAAGTAAATAATTTCAAAGAAACAAAAAAATTAACCCTTATTTTATTTTTTATATTCAAATTTCAAAAAATATTATTAATTTATTAATTAAAATTTCTAAAAGTTACTAATCATAATTACAATATTTTCACATATAATATATTCATATATTTTTTGAAGAAAACATATTTTTTTATTATAATATATTGATTGTAGTTGAGTGAATTTCTATTAAAAAATTTTAAATAAATATTAATTATGTGTATAAATTGTATATATTTTTTAATTAATTTAATAATATTTATACACTCCAATTTACTTTCTAGGTTTATTTGGTCAAAATTAATTGATAATATTTTAATAATATTTCACAGTTTATTTGTACTTAATATTTTATATAAAATAAGATGTCAAAGAAATAAAACACATTTAAATTCACTTTTCTATAATTATTAGGATGTAAAATTGTAACCCTAATATATCAATTACTTCATCTTAATTTGAACATGTTCTTAAAAATTATGTTATGTACATTGGAAATTGTTTTTTGGAAAAACCAATATTGTAAAAGTGGTTTACCAAAAATAAACATAAAAATTAGGAAAGGTAAATATGAAATTCATCACATTACAAGTTTTACATATAGGATAGAATTTTTGGGATGTTATTATATGGAAATTGAAAAAATAAAAAATTATAGAGTGATATGTACCATTAATAACTAGAAAGTGAATGTCTAAGAGAAAGTTGAAAACCACAATATGATAAATATATAATGACTTAAATGTCCATTGATTCATCAGACATGATGGTAAAATGATATAATTTATTAATCAGTATAATTTTTCTATAGTTAGTGTATTATATTTTTATCATGATAGATAATAGAAAAAAACATTAACATGATAAATTTTTATTTTAAAAACACAATTTTATCAATTGATTATGACACAATAAATTTATTCTCAATAATTTAATAAAAAAATGAATGTCTAATATGAATAGTTTTTTTTCTAAGGCAAATAAATTAAATTTTACTATATTATAAGATTAATAAATGCGTAAAATACTACTACTCCTATATTTATAAAAATAAATTTTTTTTTCACAAATTAATAAAATAACCAACTTGAATATTAATATATCAATATCCAAAATTCAAAAACAAAACTAAAGGTTTAACATTTATCATTCAATAATTATATAACCTTGTATTCAAAAAAATAAATAACCTCAACATGAATGTTTGTTATACCCTCAATGAATATCGAATACACATCATGCTACATCTCAAAAAAAATTTGTATTCAAAAATAATCTTATATGTTAATCCAAAATGTTATATAAATATATAAATAATACCAATAATATAGTTATCAAATTTTAATTAATCAACCTAAAATCATAAAATGAAAAAGTATATGATCTTATAATATATTTCTAATGATCAAATTCAATTATATCCATTAAAAAAATTATGTCAAAAAAATGGAATACTACATTGTACATCACATAACACAATAGAAGGAATTTATACCTTATTGACCTTTGGTTGTGGGTTCCAGCCACTTATCCCTACTGTATGTTATTTTCTAACACCCAACATATGGGCTATCCATTTACAAAAAATGGAAAATATAATGTTATAATCATATTTATTATTTTCTATAATCCAGTATCATTATCAATAATATTATTAACATCTTAAAAAGTAATATTGGAAATCAAATCTCTTATTTATACCATTAAGGATTTTTATCTACCTCATTCTATTAGAAAGAATAAAAATATAAAAATATAATATAAATATCTCCAAAACCAACACTTTTATAGGTTTACTTGTTCCTCAATAATATTTTTCCATATAATATAACCTTTTGAGTAAATCACATTTTTTGTTCATCAGTTTTATTATACATATAATTCAAAATCTATAATGAAAACTAATGTTGATCAATGAATTAGAATATGATGATTTTTTTAACCAGAATACCATTTTTCAAAATACTTCAGCAACATGATTATTGACTTCCAACAAAAATAAAATTGATAATTACAATTAGTTGATTTTTAAAATATAATAACATATGAATTTATATTTTTATGGGTTAATTTTATTTGATAATTCCCAAGTTACCCATATTTTTAACATTAAACTATTAGTGGTTTGTTTTATGAACTTTACTTATTTTTTCTATTATTAGCTAATCTCTTAATTTTTCCCAGAAATTATATACTCCCTTCTACCATTTTTTAAAATTAAATATTCTTCCAGTTCCTTTTAGAAATTTATTGTGTAACCTTCATCCAAATTTATTTCATGTATGAAATTGAATCATCTTTTCTTTTTCATCATATTCCACTTGAACATCCATGATATGTCATCCTTTTATTATTTTCTGTGATTTGAAATTAAAATATATTTGTGTTGATTACCAAAATCCAATAATTATCATTTCCAATGGACAAAATATTACTTACATCCATTGCTATTTGGTTAGAAATCTCATTAGGTAAATCATTAAATTTATAATCACATTGATTTTTGCGATTATTAATCCTAATTCCAATTATTAAATTAATTAAATATATAAAATAAGATATGAATAGTTATCAAAAAATATGGAATACATAAAAACTAAGTAGGAATATCTTATAAATTATAAGTATAAAATTTATTATTCATTTATTTGATTTAATCTAGGTAACAAATGATAATGATTACTATTACATTTACTAACCTATCAATTTGTTAAAGTCCTTTAAAATTTTTCATAAATAGTCTGTGCATTTTCAAGACATACCCCCCTTGAGTGAACAACCAAATATATTGTAAGTAACATTTTAATGTACATGGAAATTTTTGAGGAAATCTCTACACATATTTTTTGGAGGTATTTCCCTTTGTTACATCTTTTCTAGAAGCACAACCACATGTGATAACTTGTCCAATATTTAATTACGTAGAAACCACTAACTCAATACCTCACCAATATTCCCATATATTTATCTATAATATGTCATATCATTTATCATATCCTAAGGGTTCTCACTAAACTTTTCCAATCAATGATTTCTAATTCAAACTCATCATTTTCTCTAAAACTCTTTATAGTGAAAAACTCCTTTTTACATATATCATTATAATTTTTAAAGGATAAATCTAATAATATCAACCCATTGATCATGAGGCCTATTGTATTTTGGTGAATGTATTCACAATACATAAAAGTGAGGCTAAAATAAAACATCATTATTTTATTATCCATAATTGTATCAAAAATCCTTTAGATCTCATGAAACTACCTACGATAACATGGGGAGTATATAAAACAATTTGTGTGCTAAAAATCCCATTATCAAAATAAAAATATAAAGGAATTATAATAGGTGAGTCAAATGTATATCACAGTGCCATAAAAGATAATTCAAATGAGTAATCACATGTAAACATAACATAAATAACACTACATCATATGTTCATGGAATCATTGGAAATGTGGAAGGAATATAAAACATTACATAAAAATAAGTCAAGAATAACTTATGTGAAAACATCACTGGAGGAAAGAGTTACATATTAGTTTTTATTTGGTCCATATACCCATACATGATGTCTCATTACACTTAAACAATACACAATTAATTAGAGGGATATATAATAAACCTCCCAACAATCACAACCATTTCATATACATTATTATGTGTGCCATATAAATAATTAAAAAATCAGACATAACATATGAATTAAAAAGGAATGTAAATGGGTTACCAAATTTATTCTAAAAACATCAGGAAAATATTTTTCATGATGATGGAAATTGATAAATTAAAATAAGTAATTCATTTCCTTCACAATGTATGTGAGATTGAAAAATGTATATATAATAGCGTAATATGTACTGCTTTTTAAAGAATTTCATATAATTAAATTTTGTTCTTTTTGATTAATAAAAATACATTTATCAATATCATGAAAAAAAACATCAGGAAATTAATCATTACACATTGAAAACCTCTTTTGAAAAAACTAAAAATCAAATAATATTTTTTAAATACTATTAATTTAGAATATGCAAGTAAACATTAAAGGAATTTTCAAATAAAATAATGGTTTAGAGGATGTGGAATTATCTTTATATGGAATAATCTGCAAAATATTCCGAACTCATTTTTGTACAAAAATAATAAAGGAGGATAGTTTTAAAAAAATAGGAATAATCCTATAAAAAATTTAAATGTATAAAATAGGCAGATTTTTTTAATAAATGATTTTAAATGATTAAAAACATATATTAAAACATTTTTAGGAAATATGGATTTGTATGAAAAGTATTTAAAAAAAGATAAATTAACATTGATTTTATTAAAAACATTTCCTCCACCATTTTAAGTACATAACTGACGAAAATAGTACTATCAAATGAAAATTACATAACTAAATTGGGATTAAAATTTAATTTTTTATTATATAATTTCCTTCAATATAAGTTCTTTCATAAAAAATCATGATTAAAATTATATTGAATCATAAACTGTTAAATAATATGTAAATTTTGAATCATAAACCCTATAAATGAGGTCATTGAATTGTAACATAAAATACAATTAATTATAAACTAACAATGATATAATTTTTAATGGTTTATCATATAGACTATATAAATGAAATTAGGTGTATAAAAAAAACTTTTTTCTCCATGATTGATGTTTTTAGATTGAAACCCTTACCTCAAGTCTAGAATTTTCGTTTATGTATTTTATATCATGTATTATAAAAATATATCAATTATTTATTTTATTAAGGGCCATTTTTAGGTTTCATCCCATATAATTGAACTTTTTTTTATTTTGAGGATGAAATTAATTACATAATAATTTTTTACCGTGTTCGGTGTTTTAATGATGCACAATTCATTACTTTATAATGGTTTTGGTGGTTTGACTATAAAAAATAGTTAATTGATCCATAATAACCAATATTATAATAATTCATTATCTACCATTTCAATATAGAAATTATAGATTAAGAAACACTAATTACGGTACTGAAAATATAAATTACATTAATATCATGGAGATGACAGGACATACGTACACATATGTAACATTTACATTTTTAAATGATCATGATGGAAATAATGTAAGTGTTATATCATCATTACGGATCTATAATAATATAATAAATATATTATTATTTATTTATATAAATATACAAATACTGTTCATTTGATACAGTAATAATGAAAAAATCACATTACACTGTGTGGTCATAGCCACCTATTCACAAGAATGCTGTTATCATTTTCGTTGGATGTTATTATAAAAAATTATATGATATATTGAATTGATATAATTATTGATATTACTTGAATATGATACTTAAAAATTAAATCGATCGTTATGAAAAACTACATGAGTAAATTATGGTAAATGAACTATATAGATTCATGATGCAGTTGTCCTTTATACAATCAAATGATTTTTTATTTTCCCATTTTATAAAATAGGGAATGAATTAATATTATGGAATAAAAATAATTAATTATTATTATATAGTTGTTATTAGTTTTATTATATTAGACTCATTTCATAATTCTAGATGGGGGAAAATGAGTAATAAAATTTTAAAAGTTTGTGGAAGACTATTACGTCATCTTTGGACCACATCTTTAGGATTATACCTAAGAAATTATGGTTGGATTTTTGATAATTCTATTGATTCAAAGATGGGGGATGGAATTAATTAATTGATTTTTTAAATTCATGGTTGTCCCATTTGGTATTTTAATTGTATAGAGGATAGGATAGGGGGATAAATTTTATAGGGGATGGGGAGAGGGAGTGAGATCCATGTAAATACCCATAAGTAATCAATAATGGGAAGTCACCCTACTGAATTTTACACCAAAAATTAAAAAGATAAAGTATTTGATGGTATTTAATTTTAATAAAAACGCTTCATAATTAAAAGGGAATAATTTTTATACTTGTTATTATATTTACCACTTGTGGTAGTCATGTTTACCTTTTTATTTAGTTTACAATGGTCTCTATATTTTTTTACTATTTTTACTATTCTTTGAGGAACAATGTGTGATGAAATTTTTATATAATATAACATTTTATGATTCAAAATATTTGATAAATGTATCCAATTAAGTTAATTAATTTATATGCATTTATTTTAAATTAAACATATAGATGTGTCGTGAAAATCCATTCCACAAAATGAAATGCTCAAGCACAATATGTTATTATTATAATTATATGAAAAGTAATAATAATTAAATGGGTTTAAATTAATATTTGTTGAAATTTAACTTATAGATATTATTATATAACTATTCATTATGGATTATTTTAATTACATTAAAAAGAGAAACATTATGCACTTTATAATATTTTTCTTGAAACCAGTGTTTTAAAGCAATAAATTATTCTTATAATAAAATATTGAATAAAAAAGATTTTTATGGAATTAATTTGAATAAATATTTCAAATTAAAAATTATCAAAATTATACAACATATTAATTAATAATGGCACTTTTAATTTACATAATTTGTTATAAAATGACATATTTACCAAAAATAAATATTTTCACTATAATTAAAAAAACAATTTTTTTTTAAAATCAAAAAATTCCAAATTATGTTAATATCGATGTGATAATTTCAAAAAAAAATCATAAAATTATTAATTAACTTTTATTAATGTTATAAAAATTATTTATAATAATTATATATAAAGGAAGACAAAAATATTTTGATGAAAAAATATTTTTTGTAGATTAAAATATAATTACTGATATTTAGTTCTTATTTTATTAAGAATTTAAAAAAATATATAATAAAATTCATACACATGTAAAAATTTAGTTAATAATATTCATACCCTCTAATATATCATTAATGTTATATATGTGGTTTTGAAATAATAATATTTTAATATTATATTTTGGTTCGTTTAAACACAGTGTGACATGTAGCCTAAGATATTCTGAAACAAAATTAATTTATAGTTATATTTATTATAAAGAATCAGGGTGTTAAATCCATGTCACTAATTGTTAACCATAATTACAAAATTATCAACCTTCTCTACAAGTGTGGAATAATGTAACCAGAACTAGAAAAATAGATTGGGTCTACTGACATCGAGTGACACATGTATGTCATTAGCATATAACATATCATTATGTTAGAAACAAAAATTCCTTGTTTTTAATTTCAGTAATCAATAATGAATTGGTATTTTGGTAATATATATAGAAATTGGTATTTTATCATAAAAATAATCAAACACGCCAATTTTGAAATTATTTTTGAGAACCCATTTTAATCATATCCACAAATAGATCCCTGTTCAGAAAACCAATCATTGAAAATGATCCCAATCATATAAATTCAATAAAAAATGAATGTTTAGAAATTTATAAAACAATTATACATAAGAATATTATTATATTGAAATGAAAAACTCTAAAATAAGAATTTTTTGGATGGACATATAAATAAAAAAATGAGTATGGAAGTGAACGAAAAAAATATAGGGAAATGTTGTGTTTAATCATGATTATATCTTAAAAATATCTAGAGATGATGATTAAAATACTCATTTTGGAACCATATTCTTATATTTTTATGAAATCTATAGTCAATCACAAATTGGATACCCTATATTGGCTTGAACAGTGGCACAACCCACCATAGCCATTCCTCAATGATGTGGGATTTAGTTCAACCAATTTGGTCATAATAGTATCCATCTATAAACTCGCTTGATTAATCCTAGCATACCATATAATTTATAATGAAAAATTCTGGTTTCAGATTTACATATACCATTTCAACCATAACTGACATATTCCAACATGCATACCATGCACACACAGAGAGACTAACAATGTCCCTGTGAACACCCAATTAATAGAAGAGGATAACCATATGTAGGTTATTAAGTTAGAAAAAATTGGGATAGTTTTATCTAGGCCTAAAAATCCTTGAGAGTTCCCAATAATATTCTATGAAATTTTTTATAGAAATAAATCATCCTTTTCATTTAATGTCCAATATCATCTTCTGGGAAATGAACATCTCTCTCAAAATAAATTTTTTAAAACTTCTGTATCAATCCATGAACCTTATCAATGAGACAAATAGAACATTTTATTAATCATCAGGGATTAAAATTTAACAAATTATTTTTAATATTTTTAGAAACTATGATACCATTGAGATGAACAAGGTTTAATAAGAAATAAATTCAGTAGAAATCTATATATTTGCAAGAACACATCGGTATGTGCACCAAGTGAATAATTGGATGTGAAGATATCACACTGAAATATATATCATCATCCAATGGATTTTCTAAGGATAATTTTATGAAATAAAATAAATAATTTTATTGGAACATGATAGTTTCTCATATAGTCACCAAATCCATCAATAGAATCAATGATAATAAAAATCACAATTCCACTGTCCACAAATGTTTACATATACTCCAAATATTACCCCAGTTATTAAAAACACTAAAATACATTGGAAAGTATATTAAATACAAATCATGATAGATGTCAAATATCAGATAATGCCCCATTGACCATAGAGTCAAACAGTTTCTCCCCTACTGTGGGTACTAAGCGTGCATAGAACCAAAATCCTTCCAAAAACTATAAAACATGAATTTCTAGGTCTAATTGAACTCAAAAATAAAATAACTGATTAAATAAAATTTTAAAAAAATGTAAATAATATTCATGGTGGGAAAATAATATTAAAAACATTATTCCCCTAGAATCATACAATATATATGGGGATAAATGAAACAATAACTCTCATTCCAAAAAAAAGCCTCCAATGAAAAATCTCTAAAATAGAAGCTAATAACAACTAAAAAAATTATATCCAACCCCAGAGTCCCATAAGTTACACCTAAATATCTCTAATGAGAAATATTAGAAGATCAATATTGGGTCTCCTCAACTTTTAGAATCCATATTTCATAATAATTGGACTAGAAAAAACAATCATATGATACTACCCCTAACACAATAAGGGGGTCGAGAAAGGAAACTCAATCAGAGAACTAGGTTAAACTAAATTACATAATTCAACATGAAAAATTAAAATACAAATAGGGTTTTATTATTTAATCATAAAAATTAACAATCATATCAATTAAATGAGAAAAAATTGTGAAGGTAAAAAAGGGTTGGGGAAAGAAAACAAAATAAGGAAGAAAAAAATAAAAGGGTTACCTAAATAATATATAGTATTGGTTTCTTGGATACAAAGTTAGCATGGAATTATTTGTCATCAAATGAGGTCCCACCCAATATGATTTTAGATTATTTAAAAACCAACCACATTAATGATCGTTTTTGGGGATTTAATATTGGGTGACACTGAATACCAAAATCAATCAAAATGAATGAAGAGTAGTGAGTGGTCCTTCTAAAGTAAAACTAAAAATATTAGAGTATATTCCTAATCGATAGGACTCATTTTTTTACACTATATATTGTATATGGAACCCTTAATTTAACCAAGGAAGATATGGATTCCAACTATCATTATTTTCTTCCTAGAAGCCAACACTGTGAAAAATTCATCACCCACTACAATTTTGAATAACATCATCTATGATAAAAGAACATGTTCACTAATTCAATGATTAATTTCCTTCATTATGAGATGGTATATTATCAAATAAAAAGATTACATTTCTATATAATAATGAAATATTTCCCTGAAATGGTTAACATATACATTCATAATTTCTTCACATTTTTTTAAACCCATAAGCACTTGAACATTCTACCCATTAACATAATCATGAAAAAATATATCGTCATTGTGGTCTTCAAAATATCCCAATTTATTCAATTATAAATCAATGAAGGAAATTTTTATTGCTACTGATCGAGACCCATTCCATCCAATATAACTATGAAAATTCACACACTCAATGATTATAGATTAACCAATTCACTAAAGTCATTTTCAATTTATTTTAGATAGTATATAGTCTCTAATGTACCTAGATCTCTTTATAATATGATCAATTTTTTTTTAAATATCATAGATCCAAAACTCCATTGGAAGTCTAGACAAAGTTATTAACATAAAGATACTCTTTATAAACCATTTTTACCTTTTTTTAATGGAAAATTGTAAATAATATGTGAAAAAAATAAATTGATATCAAACCAAATCACCACCCTAACTCGACCAACCAATAACATAAACTAAAAATACTAACCTATTTAAAAAAATACATGACATAATACATTCCAATTGGTACAATTTTAAATTCCACTGATTTTGCATAGAATTTAATCACACTTAAATTCATATGAATCTAAATTTCAAACTATTTTCAAAACTATTTAATAGAATACAACCTTATCCAAGTACAAAATATCTTCCCAAACCCCTTTCAATTAAGAAAAATTCTAATCACCACTTAAAAAACAAAAATGAAAATCTCACCATTTATTAACTATAGAACATTTATTAGAAAGAAACCCACGTTTAAAGGCATAAAAATTACTAAAAAATTACCTTTTAAAACCAATTAATTCCATGAAAATTTATAAAAATAACACATCTCACACATAATCCACTTTAATAAAGATGTATTTCGTATAAATTACCTAGACACATGATTTATCAGACCATCAATTAAGTATGAAACATCCAATAGACATATTTTAGAACATTCACTTAAGCTCAAAATGGATTTATACATCATTTAAGAAATTAGAGTGCCTCTAGTTCACACCCACTTTAATTATTCGAATCATAAAACCCCATAAAACAAAAAAATCACTCAAAACAAAAAACCATCCTCAAAATTAATACCTCAAAACCCATCAAACAACTGTCACTCAAGTAAAAAGATTTGCAACCATCATGAAGATCTTCAAACACCCACAAACTATGTACCAAAAATGGCATCATCGATCTACCCAACATCCAAAAATAAAAAAAGGATGATATTATTTCATTCATAAATTAAAAACCCTATGTCAACACTAGATTGGAAACCAATTCTAGACAACAACAAGGACTATTTTGAATGCATGATACCCTGGGGTGGAAACAAGAACAATGGAATCAATATAAAAATCAAAATTGGTGATTTTTTAAAATAATATAAATCAATAAATAAGGGAATATTGTATGTAATACTAACCAAAATATATAAATCTCAAATCATAAATAATATAGCTATAGTGGAACCCAAAAAATTAATAAAAAATTAAAATGAAGAGCTAAAATTATTTTACAACTAGATAAAATGTCCTTGTATCCTCTTTGACACCATCCATCCACAATAACAAACCTAATCCTAGATTGAAAAAATATGAATCTGAGACCTTCAAAAGGGATAGGATCTATTGATGATGTGTGTATTAAGTAAGCTATGATATTAAAATAGTTTAGTAGATAAGTGCCACAAAATTCATGAATTTACTTTCAAAAAAGAATGTTATAATTACTAGTATGGAAAAATTTGTGGAAAGTAGGTTTTATTTGTTAAATAAATATACACAATTATTTTCAATTAAATTTTAAAAATAACATTCAAATGCTTCAAAAAAAATTCTTATTAAAAAATATATCATTGAAAACTAACCTAGGGTATATATGAAAGCTTAAGAGCATGTATCAAAAAGTGTTGACAAATTAAAGCCTCTAAGAACAATTATATGAAAAATAAAATTGCATAAGATGAAGTAGCTTCATTAATATATAAATAGTAGTAGTACATGGAACAAATGATACATGAAACAATAATGGAAAAATATCATTTAAAATCATCGGAAAATACTAAACATCATGACAGGTGACATTAAATGCTATATGTTCAGAAGCATATGTCATCGTATCTATGTGATACATAGTCAATCACCAACTAGATTACCAATAATACACTAATTAGTCGAAAAAACTTACATGCATTCCTCTATCGTGGGTTATATAGTCTGTACAATTGAGAGTAAATAGTAACCTTCTATAGACCATAATGATGATTAATATGGTCCAATGAAATTAGTAATTTAATGTTTATGTGTATAAATCACCTAATATCCTCTCAACCATCATCATCATATACAACCATTCATGATAAACCCACTCTTCGATAATGAAACCATCAATGCAATGCCCAGCTCGAAACTAGAGGCCCTACATTGGGTTGTGCATCTTTTAGAGAACTATTTAAGTGGACCAATTGACCATAAATTTCCTTTAAAGTTTGACATAATTTTTCATGAAACGTTTTAGGGTAAAAAAACCATATAATTTAACATCAAAAACCATAATTATATGTGAATCACATTTCATTCAAATGAAATTTGTAAAATGATGGCAATTATCCCAGTTTTTTTTTAATTTTACGTATTATTCTTTGCGGAAAACAACAAAAAACACATCCAAAAAATTAATAGGATAATATTTAGAAACCAAAAATATATTGATATGAAAATTGACCTATAAGGATAACATTTTTTGAAATTTCAGTTTATATTCTATTACACATCTATAAGTGCACCCTATTGAAATATGGATTTGAACATATCACACCATAATATATATATTTACATCCAAAATATTAGTAGAAGTTATATTAAATAAATAAAAGTAATAATTGAGACAGAAAATAAGTGTTTCTAAAATTTAAAAAAATATCCATAAAGAGAATCAAATTTTTTAGAAACCATTATTGCACATGACACCGAAATTTCAATAGAATATTAACTAGGATAACCACACATAAAAACCCAAAGAATAATTTCAATAGAAACATAATAATTTTGAAAAAACGTGACATAAAATAAAATTTTACTCCACACTAATTTATAATATTTTTATTTTAGAATATATTTAATCTTGTTTCTATATTTCTTTACACACAACTCTAATATGGCTTTATTGACACACAATTTCGTGTTCCTTCCATAGCATATAAGACACATAAGACCAATATTATAAGTGTATATAACAGCCTAATAGTTTATGATATATTTTTAAAAAAATATATATGAAATAAATTTTTTTAAAATAATCGAATATATATCTTATAATTTTGATAAGAATAAACATTATTTTATATATAAAATGTAGATATTTTCTTAGGGTAATTTTTCGTCATTTTAATAAAACACCTATTTTAAAACTACATTTTTTACATTTAATAATTTTCTAAGTCAAAATAAACTTAATATTAGAATAAATAATTTCTAGATTAATTTATAGCATATTTTTTTATTTTTTAATGATGTTTCATTTTTTGATGAATTGTGAAAAACACTACATTTTAGTTGAAAACAATATATTCTATTTAAAATAATTATTAATTTAATGTTACATTGTAAATTGGTTTTAACGTCAAAATAGATCAATTATAAATGAATTAATCCAAATTAGGTTAGGATAAAAAATTTATGATGAATTTAGATATAAAAACATAGTGAATATTTGAACATTTTCACTTTAACACCCTGCTTTCTCTCCATGCCTGGGGGACTAACAATAAATTAAAATATCCCACATCTATTAACTGAATTTAAAAGAATATAGAAATTTTAATATTTATATTCTAATATTATATAATAAATTATTATGATAATAACTAATGAATCTTGATAAATTTATCTTCTGTGATTAATGTAAAAATAAATTTACATTGTTGTTAAAAATTAATATTAAAGGGATAAATCTGCTAAATAATTATAAGAAACACATTGTATGGCCATATTTTTACCATATCCTATATTTATAATAATTTTATTATTTATTGTGATATTATTCAATGAATATGGTTTGTATTATAAGTTAAAAAAAGAGAAAGGTCCAAAAAGGATCTTTCCTTACATTTAGCATTTATAAAGTCTGGCGATATGGGATAACCCTTAGTTGCATTATACAAAATATATATTAAGGTACTTGTGTTTTTTATTCATAAAAATTTAATTTTAATTTTTATTGATGGAATAGATATATTAATGGCTTCTAGACTTCGAATGTTGCAATTATTTAGCTAATAACTAACTAATATAAATGATACTAAAATATTAAAAGTGAAATGAATTTATTCAATTATTTTATACAATTAATTTTTAGATGAATATATAATTTTATAAGGTTTATAACATTATAAATATAAAATATTTACTTTTTTTATATTTTTTAGTTGAAAATAAATAAATAATTTCGATATTTTTCTATATGTTATTTCATAATAAATTTTATTTTATTAAAGTATTTCAAAGATATTAAAATTTATATATTATAATGATTTTAAATGAGAAAAAATATAAAATATATTATATTCATATACCTATTGACCTTTTAAAATCAATATATTTCCCCTAAATAGAAGACACATTATGAGCAGGTTTTTGGTTAAATTATAGTTTTTTTTCATGTTACATGTGCTTGTTTAAAAATAATTTTCCAACACACATGGGATTTATTTATTTTTATATTAGATATAATATTTCTCTTTTAATGGGTATAAATTTTCTAATAAATAAAAATTTAATTTATTATTAATTGTAAAATTAGTTAGGTTATAATTATATTATCCTTAATAAAACCCAAAATTGTAAAAATGGGGAAACATAGATGTGTAGGGAAAAATATTAAAATGTAATGAAATATGTTTTTACTATATATTTATACACCATAAATTCACATTAATCCATTATTTGTAAATGTTTTACGTTAATGAGGTTTGTGATACCTACCAATAGTGCTTACATTTCTATATTTAGAAGAATGGAACTTCCCTCCACTATAAAATTATATTCACTCCCCCACTTATTAACATCTCACAAGAAATTTATATCATCCAAAACCTACAAAAATAATATCCCCAAATCAAAACCCTCACCTAAAGAAGCCTATATTTTAACATTAATCAAACTAATGATGGATTTTGGTATAATCCAAAAGGAGTTACCTGGAGATTAGGTAATGTTCATCAGTGAGCACTTTTGTTTTATTTCATTCACAACCCCATCAATCATAAATATATCATTATAATGCAATAAAATTAATATCCTCAATATAATAATATTTTATTATAAAAATTTTAATAACTAAACTCACAAATACTTCCATCATTTTGGATATGCAATTGTTGTTCATGTATACGGTGAATAACCTCCTTGCAAACTGATGTCATTTGGTAATCCATTACCACATTTCACGATTGTTCATAATGAAGTATTTATATTTCATATAATATATATGTGATATTTGTAAATTATTTTATCTTATAAAATTATTATAAAACATATATATTAATGGTTTCCATTTTTTTGGTATATGATATCATCGTTTGGGGTTGTGTGGGCTATTGCCTCCTCTAAAGTGATGTGATTCATTCAAAAATTAAATTGAATGTATTAAGGATGTTATTAATAAAATATGTGATATATATAAAACATATATAATATACCATAATGATTATATATATATCACTTACTTTTTATATACACTAAGTTAACAGAAGCAGCGTTCATGTGTATGTACGACCTACCATCTCCATGAATAGTGTATTTCATTTCATATGTCAAAATATTATAGAGAACCACACACACAAACACATATATATAGGATATTTAAATCAATTATTAAAATATATATATATGATCAATTAATGATCTATGTACTATAATTAATTATAACAAGTCAAAACAAACTTGAAAAACTATGAAATTAACACCATAAATAGTGAAAATAATGAAGGATTATTAATAAATGTGTAGGAATATATTATAAAAAAGATTATATATGTTTTTATACATATGATTATAGTTATGTTATAAGTTAATAAAAAAATTAATAATATTATTAAGAAAGATAATACGATTTCAACTAAATAATGTCTATGGTACGGGTTTTTCTCATCTCACATTTATTTCATTGAGATACATGCCATATTCGGTACTTATTTTTGTTTTTAGAGGTCTAACATTCCCATGAATGTATTTTATGTATCTTATCCTTCAACATATATGTATTTACATATCAATTTTATGACATCTCTATCATGGGTTTTATGTTTTCAATGTTATTAACGTAAAATGGGATTTTTATAACGATTTTCATCCTTTATGACTTTTGGTTATGGTATAAACAAATTTTATTTTATATTGTTTATATACTATTACATTGTCATGTTATATCATGTATTTAGTTATTATCATTTTTTCATGTGTTTCATTTAATTTTATTTATTAATGGGGATTCTAATTTGAGTATTTCACGGGGTATGTAAAACTATGGAATATTTAAAGCTGATTTTCCTCAATAATCTTTTTAAGGATCATTTAAATGTATTTACATTCAACAATGTTTGAAACCCTTGTTCTTAAATATCCTAAATTTTATATATTTAATGTTTATAACTTCCTTGTTCTATATCGGTGTGTATTAATATAATTTTAGCCAACGATAATATTCTCATTCACTTCTAGTCTAATTTTTATTGTTATTATCGTCACCTTCAGTTATTCACTTTGTAGTGATAATTGGTTATTAAATTCTTTTAATATCAAAATTACTTATCATAGATATTATTATTTCTTAAACCATATATTATATTTTTACACATTTCCTATTGTGAATGTTATGAGATTAGTAATAGAAACATTAAAAAATGTATTCTTTACACTCTATGGGTTTTTTATAAGAACAACATCTATGATAAAAATTAATTATTTAATAATATAGGAATGTTTTGGATACAAAACATATATATTGGGTAATAGTTAATGAAAGCACCTTAATGTAATGGATTTCCTATTATATCAAATCAATTTGGAGTAAACCATTCACTTTTGTTTTCTAACAGTTTTGAAGTGTAAGGAAGATAGATCTTGACACAAATCAGATGAGTTTCTACCAATATAAATTAAATTACTTGAGTATAGTTATTATAAGTAGCTATCTTGTTGATAAATCTTAATAATTCAGATGTCCAACATTATTCATTCCATCATTATTAATATACAATATGATTATCTGTTCAGTTGGAATAATCCATGGTCATGTTATAAGCCCATGCGACTAATTATATCAACTTATATAATCATATTAAATTATTTCCATATTAATAATTAATTATTAAATCATGGTATCATTCACTATATTTTCTCTTACTATGAATTATATATCACCCATATTTTGATTCCATTCCCTAGGGTATGGATATAAATACTTTGAATGAGTTTCAAGGATATTGAGAATATTATTTTTCTATGGGTCATGTTTGTTTATAAACAATTTAAAATGGGTTTCTTGTATGCAATATGGTTTTCCAAAATAGTTAAACTAATTTTACCTTTGTGAGTTTATTCTTTGTAATCATTATATTGTAATAATGTAAGGCACCAAAATCATGAATCTTAGGTTAGGGAGTTACAATTCATATAAGAGGATGTTTATTTAAAACATTTGGAACTACCTTCAATAAAAAATAGATTATTAAAAAATTCCCTACGATAAACATTGGGAATAAGTGTAAACGAACATCCCAAAAACCATGTTTTTCATTATAAAATTAGATATGAATAAGTAATTCAATTTATTTTATGTACATTACTATTTTTGGGATTATAAATAACATCTCGTGATTATATGACTAAATTTAATGTATGGATCCATTTACAAATGGTCCATAGAAGAATGAATGTAAACCTCACAGATGTAGCTGATCTAAAGAGTAAAAAAGATAATATCACTAATTTTATAAAGACAATATTTCTAAGGGAAGTAGTCTACCAATAATTCACACGGTCTAAGGATATAGTATCATCATCTAACTATAATAAGAAATAGTTATCTATGTATTATGGCTTCTTATGGAAACATTAAAAGAATAGGAAAACTGTCAATATGATGGAAATATGGAATAACAGAAACATGTATTTCTCTATATTTTGTAAATGTGGAAGGAATCACCATTTAAAGTACATAAATGTATTTGGGTATTTTTATATGTATATTTAAAATGATCACCTTGAATATAGTTAGAATTTATGGAAGAAAATGTTGTTATTCAGTGTTTCAACAAAAGTGGAATGGGGCACTAAGAGAATAAGATCCTCAATCATTAATGGAATATACCATAGATGCAGATAATGGATCGTGGTCACGCATATTCTATCAATATGAATTAAGTGAAATGATTAATGTTCTTAGATATGGAATAAATAATTATATAATTTGTGCCACCACTCATCCCCTGGGACCCGTGCCATGACTAACCCAATCCCACCTTCCATAGGCCAGGGGTTGGCGAATAGCACAGGAAAGGTGTATCCCTAAAATAGGAAGGCATTGCCTTAAAACTGGTACAATAACATAGTCCAAGAACACAACAAGAATCAACAAAGAAGTAAAACTACATTATTAAAAAGTTTATTAAAGGTAAATGGCTAGAATAAAAGACCAAGAAAAAGATACAATACAATAGAAAATAGAAAATAGCTCAGGAGATCATCTACCACGGATCCTACCTGAAGGGTAGGTACATCTTGTCTCTACAGATCTTTATGTTAACCAGTCACCTCTGTGTACCACCTCGTCCATGCTCCTAACGTCTCAACCGAGATGCACTTCATCTGCATAATACACAACATGGTGCGGGCGAAGCCCAAGCATGGGTGAGTATAACAAGTCCTAGTAGGGACCTTGATACCCCCGAAGGTTTTTCAGAATTCCAAAAATTAAAACCACAAATCATTATCTCAATCACAAATCACAAACCAAAAGACTCAGCTCGAACCAGGTATAACTTAAGTATAAAAGTTCAAGTGATTAGTCCTAAAGCTAGATCATCTTATTCAGTCAAGTTTTTTTCTATAGCTAATCCACACATGATCGCTTGGATCTGATCCACACAGTATCACTAGGTGCAGATCCACACAAGATCTCTTGGTGCTGATCCACATAGGAACACAATTCATTCTTCAGGTCTCTTCTATCCACTAGATTCCCATACATAGTACGCTTGATTCTCAGAGGATCCACCCCTCAATCCATCTTCCTTACATCAATCCGCGTGAAGTCTCACTAAGAAGTAACCCAATGATTTTTCATGTCATAAGGGTTTCAATGCAATAGACGACGCGTCAATTGGATGCCTGATCAGAGAGTTATTGGCATTTTAGTGCCAATGTCCCAGTTAGATTCGGGTACGATCCAACCTAGACATACTATAACCTTCCCTAAAACCAAAGTCGAGTATCTCAAATGTAGTGTCTCATTCAAATGATTCTAGGGAAACAGACGGTTCATCAAACTGACATCTGCTTTGCAAGGTACGGAATTTTAAGCGTATCTGGGCCGAAATAGGTCTGAGTCCAGTCTGACCCGGTCGTCCCAAACAAGCCAAAACTAAACCGGTTGGGCCACAAACCAGAACGGACCAACCCTAATAGGATGTGGAACAGGCTGGATTGAACAGGCTGGGGCAGGCCGTGGTGGGCTCGGCCCACTGGGCAGCGGACAGGTATGGCCCGCTGGCTGGCGCGGCCCATGTGAGGGGTCGTGGAACCCCTCTTTCTCGAACTGCTGAAAGAGTTGTTCCACACATTATGTGGTGGTTCCATGTGGCGCCACCTTTTAATCTGCAAGACCCATAGGTAGTGGGTCCCCCTCCACCGCAGCATTGATGTCACGGCCTCCAGCTGAAGCGTGGGATGGTGTGTCGCCCATGCTCCGACGTGGCCAGCCGAGAACCAGCAGCCCCTTCGGTTCACCATGGTTTTTAGCAGCACCACTCTTCCACTATGGCCAGTGGTTACAGGTAGTCGTCATGCCGGTGTCGCACCATCGCTTCTTTAACAGGGCTCTGGTGATGCTTTTGACCTCTGTTTCACTCTCTTCTATGCCTATGGGCCTCCCGGGATGTTGTTATCACAACATGACCCTATGATTATTGTTTTCGTCAAATTCAAAATTTTCCCTCAAAGAACACGACAAAAATTAAAGGATATACGTTCTAGTTCTTCTTTGTTTAGTCAGCGCCCTCCTTGTTAGCATCATATCAAAGGGGGTGTTGAAAAAATTATCCAAGGAAAAATAAATCCCCATTCAAAAACCCCAAATCATCCCAAAATTCCGTATGAATCGCAGATCAACTTATTTTGGTTGTTTTGCGTTCGTCATGTTTTCGAGAATGAGTAAAATAAAAATAATTCATTTGAAATAATGAACAATATCCCCTACCTCGTAATTGACGGTGACCTCACGGTTGTGGGAGAAGAATTCACACTTGATGAAGCCACTTGTGTTCATCGATCCCATATTATTGTCGTCCAAGCTTCCATTCTTTGTTAGTGGATGATGTCATGGTACATCGCCAGAAGTTACTCACAGTTTTGTCAAAAAACCCAACCCAAGCCTCAATTAAATAGAGAGGGAAAAGAGGTTAAAGGGACGAGGGATTAATGAACTTCATTAATGAATAAAACTTTTAATCTCTCAACAGTCTAGTTACTAACCGAAGATTTAATCCATCAAATGGCATGATAACCCATCAGTCCAATCACCCCATGAAACAAGAGGATGGAATATAAAATAACAATTTATATGTTATTTTATTATTTCATTAAATGTTGAAAAAAATAACTTCTTCACCTGACCTACTTCTGTCGTAGTTAAGCATCACATAAGAAAATCTTGGGGATGCAGATTCAGTGATGCCCTCAGATTTTTAATCTAATCACCAGTTCAAAAGATAAAAAATTCCACCCGTGCATTTACTTTACATACCATAAAAAGTTCAAAATTCTATTCCGGGCACACCGGGACTCAGAATAATTTTCCGTCAGATTTCCTAGACTCGTAATAATCCCAAATAATCTTTGAAAAAGTATATATAATTTCTAGGTCTTTACATTCTCCACAACATAGGGATTTTGATCCCCGAATGTTATAACAGAACTAGGGGAACAAATTTGGGTACTGAGAACATATCTGAGCATCTCGATCCCATGTTCTCTCCTACTGATTCATGTCCTACCAACAACCACGCACAAGAGGAATTAACCTCCCATGAAGGACTCACTCATATCGATCATGTATATCCACTGGGAACTCCACAAAAGTCACATCTTCAATGACGTCCATCTTTCCCTAGCCAATAATGTGTGATGGATCATGCAAATACCTCCTTAGCTGTGACACATTGAAAACATTATGCACTCAGTGCATCTATGTAGAATGATCTAGAAGATAAGCCACCTCACCAACTCTGCTAAAGATTTGGAAAGGTCCAATTATCCTCAGAGATAACATGTCAACATAGCCAATCCTTTGTAATCCTCATCGAGGTGAGACCTATAGGAAGACATGGTCTCCCTCTTCAAACTCGCAGGGTCTCTGTCCCTTGTCATCATAATGCTTCTATCAGCTTTGTACTATCTTCATCATCTACAGGATGATATAATCATTCTCCATGGTCGCCTGTACCAACATTAGACCCATAAGTGCTGACTCAACTGGGTCTATCGAGTATAGTGTTAATATGCAAGGTCTCCCATACAGGACCCCAAATGGAGCCATGCCGATGGTGGAGTGATAACAGTTTTTGCATGATAACTCCAACAGTGGAAGGTGGTCCTCCCAACTATGGCCAAAATCTAGGACACAAGCACAAAGCATGTCCCCGAGTGTCTATATGGTCTGCTCCATCTGACCATCTGTCTGAGGATGAATGGTGGCTCTCAATCATGGCTGAGTCTCGAACACTTCCAATAATCCCTTCCACATGTGGGATGTAAAACATGTGTCGCGATTTGAGACGATCGTCAATGGGTACATGTGATGTCGCACAATCTCATGTATGTAGGGACGTCCAATGCTCTCTACTGATCCCTTCTCCTGGAATGGTATGAAGTGGGATGAATTAGTGAGTCGATGAATGATCAACAAGATTGAATTGTGGCCCCTAGAAATACATGGTAGCCCTATCAGAATGTTCATGGATACTTCATCCCACATCCTCTCTAGTACTTCATGTCGCAGAGCTAAGAATGCTGGTACCTGATGCATGAACTTCACATGCAGGAATGTTAGGCATCATGACATGTACTCTGCAACTTCGGTCTTCATCCCTGGCCACTAGTACTGACGTTGGAGTTCTTGGTACATCATCGTCACTCTAGTATGTACCACCAATGAGGATGTGTGTAACTCCCTCAACGCCAAATCTTGTAGCGTCATTGGAACCATGGTTTGTCCTCTAAAGAGAACGATGTGCTCCCCACCTTCATAAAATCCATTAGGATCCTGTTTTATGGATATCATAGCATGTTGGGCCTCATAGTCTATGACTACAAGTTGTGCCTCCTATACATGCTGAAGGAGTAGATGAGTAACTGTCATACACTAGAGGTAAGCTGCTCCAACTCTTTCCATGAAGGATAAATGAAATGTGGCTAGCTGATCTGGCGCCTCACTTAGAAACAGTAAAACAGACCTCTTGGTGAGTGCGACTACTACTAAGTTCCCCTTCCAAGAAGTATATACTATCTAAAAGTTTTAGTCGTGGATGAACTCTATCTGTTGTCAGTATCTCATGGTCAGTTCTTTCTATGAGAAGATATACATGAGACTATTGTGATCAGAGTAGATTTTAAATGTTCACCCATCATGTAGAGACTCCACATTTTCAGTAAAAATACCACTAATGCTAACTCTAGGTCATGGGTTGCATAGTTCTTCTCATGTTGTCTCAACTGCCATGAGTTGTAGGTGATCAAATATCACTCTCAAATTAGGTCACAACCTAGTCTGGTCCCTAATGCATTACAAAAAAGTACATACCCAATGCTATCTTTTGGTAGCCTTATATGGGGGCACTCGTCAGTCTCTACATTAGCTCTTGAAAACTCTACTGGAATCTCTCCATCCACATGAATGGATTTGCATTATTTTTGAAAGATGAAAAGGGTATGAATACTATGTTAAATACAGGTATGAGTCTTCGGTAGTACCCAACCAATCACTGGAAAATCTGCACCTCAGACACACTCCAAGGTGGATCCCAAGAAATAATTGCCTCTATCTTCACCGCTCTAGCCATCGAGATAACGTTCCCTAGGAAGTGGACTTCCCCTATCCCGAAATACCACTTCAAGAGCTGTCAGTGCTCTTTTAGTGTATCGAAAACTATTTGTAGGTTCGTGGCATTCTCCTCGTTCAATGCTGAGTATATCAAGATTTGTACATTGAAGACCCCCAGAAAGCGATCGAGGTAAGGCTAGGAGATCCTGTTCCAGATCCCCAAGAACACTACTGGAGTGTTGGTCACATAGAAGGGAATAACCAATAACTCATAATGATCATATCTAAATTTGGAGGTTGTCTTTGGTACATCCTCATCTCATACCCTGAGATGATGATAGCATAACTTGAGGTCTATATTCGAAAACCACCGAGCTCCCTTCAGCTGGTCGAAGAGAAAATCAATCCTCAAGAGTGGATACTTGTTCTTCACGGTCACCTAGATTAGGAAACTATATTCCACACAAAACCTCAGACTCCCATATTCCTTCTTGGTGAATAGAATCAGGGATGCCCATATTGAAACAATGGGCCTTATGAACCCATTGTTATGCATGTACTCCAACTGTACTCACAACTCATGAAGCTCCATGTGAGCCATCCAATTTACTTGTGTAGATATCAATGTCCTCTCAGGGAATAGGTAAATGTATAAGTATACTTCTCTATGAAGAGGTTGTCCTAGAACATCATCAAGAAATACCTCAACATACTGGTCCACCGATACATGATAAATCGAACTCCTCACTTCAACTGCTCTGAGGGTATGGCTGGCCAACTGATGAGTGATCGGCTGCAACCTCCTCCGAGTAAGTCCATCCGGTGCAAGAATATTTCGCTTCTTACCAGTGAAGGAAAACCTAATCCCATCTTCATGGAAACACCGCACTTTTCACCTATTTCTATCGATCTATGTATTAATTGTGGATAACAATTCCATGACCATGATGACATCATAACGCCTCGACGCTGCTACTAGGAGATCCCACCCAAAGCTCTCGCCTCTTAGAGTGATCTCACACTATCTACACAAGAGTTTAATAATCGAATATTCTCTTATAAGAGACTATATTCATAAGGATTGAGCCAATGGATTTAACACAATCTCTGAGCTCCCAACGGGAGTCAGGGTAATAAAATAGTGACAAGAACCTGTGTCTATAAGAACAAAAACATGGTTGAATAAACACAAAACATACCTCTGATCATCTCTACAGCACTGTGGTGGTAGGCCTTTACTGGATGAAGCTGAGCTTGACCCTATCGACATTCTCCATGTGGTCGGGGTGGTGCACAAGGGGGTGGTGCTGGTAGAAACTCAAACCGTCGTCCACCTCATACTACATTACCTTCTCCTCTGCCACGTCCACCGCCCTATAGACCCCTTGCCTGAAACCTTGGTTGTTCTCTTAGTGGTCCCTCAGTCATCTTTTGACTGTCTATGTGGGGAGTCAGATAGAGACGAGACATGTGTCCCGGTACACCACAAGGGTGCCATGATTTGGTCCTTAGAAGAGCTCCTCTTCATCAAAAGCTTCGTGCCACTGACCCTACATCCGGGGGTCTTCCACCGTAAGGTCTGTCCCACATGGACATTTGTGTCATCTTCCTACTGTCTTCTATAGATGACCCAGTTACCTGCTTTCTGGTGGTGGCTCTCAACATTGGTGCCTTCTCATCTAAGAATATATCCACCAATAATGCTCGCTCGACCACTCTATCATGCATCAGGATACTGAGTTATATCATCAACGCTCTGTTCTCTCACCGGTGACCCTAATCATTGCTCTAGGACCTAATGAATGGGTCTCATACCATGTCAGTGGAGTAGCGTGAGAGGTTAATGAATCTCACTGAGTACTGGGCCACTGATAGGTCTCCCTACTATATGTACAACAACCCATGGATACACACTGAGCGTAAATTCACTAGGGAAAAATCTTCCAGGAAGAGGGTCTTGAATTCCAACCTGGAGAGTGTGTAAGAACCCGGTTCTTATTCTTGAGGTACATGTTTCCTCTTTTCTCTTTTCCTTAAGTGTTTTTGAGAAAATATGGAAAATGGGGAAAAATACTAAATTTTGGAAGTACACGCCATGTACTTTTTTCACAAATCGTGTACTACTGGCCATGTGGGATGAGTACAAGGGGCGAGTGGTCATGTCGGGGATTAAGGGAGTAGGAATGGACTACATGTCGTGTAGTGGTCCTTTACATGCCGTGTATTCAGTCGGTAGGCGAATAGTAAGGCAGTGGCCAGATGTGTGACAATACATGCCGTGTACCCATGAAGACACGTCGTGTAGTCATGTCGGCAGGTGAGCAGTGTCACGCTGGCGAGAAGGCGCCCGGAGAATAGTATAAAAATGGGAATTACACGCTGTGTACTCAAAAGTAAACGTCGTGTACTTTTTTTTTCTCGCATAAAATGTGCAGTAGCCTCCCCTGTTCATATGGAAGTCTTGGAGTAGGAAGAGGGAACATGAAAGAGGTGGCCGACGGTTTGAAATCTACTGAGTGTTCGTCTGGAATCCGATTCCGCCTCAGACGGTCTCATTGGAACCACGTGGGTAAGCCCCCGTTTCTCTTTAAGCAGTTCTTGCCAATTATTCCACCAAGGGAAGTTATTTATGTTTGAATGGGTTTTATTCTTCATCAGATCTACGTCATTCTTGGGGATTTCTAGAATCAACGTTCACATATATTGATCATTACCGTTTAAGGTAGGTGGTTTGGTGTTTATTTTCCAACTATCGTGTGTTTTGTGTGTTTCTTGAACTACGAACCCATATTTGGGGTATTGTGTGGCTGAGGTCGTGGCTATTTTGATATCTATAATTGTATAGGTGATTAAATGACGTTTTAAAACTGTTGTTTGGGATCAGTAATTGGATCCAGGACCACCCCAGGGGTGCGTTCCTCTGTTTAGCCGTTTGGCCAGGATACCCGAGGGTATTCCTTGTTTATTTATGCCTTTAATGAAATGATTGAAAAATTACCTTGAGAGGAATTGCTTGTTTGCTATTTATTTACATGTTGGGCATGGCTTGGTTACCTGTTAACCTGAGGACAGTGTTGTGATTAGCCTGTGGGCGTTGTACTGCTTAGCCTATGGGAAACTTCTTCCGTTCCTATGGGCAGTTGATTCTGTGCCTATGGTCAACACTTCTTACGCCTATGGGAAATATCTGTATGCCTGTGGGAGATTCTTGTGTTGGATTCTCTTTACCCGAGGGTAGGAGTTGTACGTGTTTGAGGAAATTGGCAATTTTCTTAGAATATTCATTGTGGTCATATTTAAAATTAAATGAACAAATGGATATTAAAATGGAAATATAACTTGTTAAGTTAGTTACTTTCAGTACTGCTTACTTTATTGCTTTTTACTACTGCACACTATTGTTGCATGCTTTCACGCAGTTGGGCACGAGCCTTTGGTGGGTGCCTACTGGGAATTTATTTCTCACACCCTGTTTGGGTCATGCTTTTCGGCCCAAATAGATTACATTTATGCAAGTGTGGATAAGGGAAATGGTATTAATACAGGTACTTGATTGCGGCTAGGGTATAGGAGAGTAGGGGACCGAGCATGGGCTCGTGATGTTGCGGGCTGTTTTGTTCTGCTTTCTGTATTTTTATTTCAGTTGTAATGTATTGTGTTGCAGTGTAACATGTTCTAGCTATTTTTTAGAATAGTGACATGCTGCATCTTCATATATATATATATATATATATGACTGTTGGTTTCGCTTTTTGTGATCAGTTATCCATTTTAGTTATATATACTGTTACTGCTTCCGCTGTTTTTGTATATTTATGTTTTATTCTGTTGCGCTACACATTGAAAAATGAGGGCATAGTTTCCCCACTATTAGACCTGGGCCCTCACTACTAGTCAGCAGCCTCTGGCATTGGGGAAATGCATTTGAGGTCACATGGCGAACAGGGTTCGGGGCACTCGTTGTGCGGCACCCAGATCCAGGATGTTAAAAAGTGGTATCAGAGAGGTTATTTTCTTTTAATTACTATTTGGAGCCTTAGTCAGGGATAGGATGGGAACTGTAGTTGGTAATAAGCTATTCCTGGGCATAGCTAACCTGTGTACTGGGAAATTCCAATTTACCTCGTATTGAAATTTTACTGATTTTGCAATTTACAATTGATTTGATTTCACCATTGGGTGACGCACATGTGATTGTGCTGTTTATATTTTATCTATGGGTTCTATTTAGTTGCAACACGATGAGATGAGGGTGTGTCAACTCATGCATCATTTAGGCACATGCTATAAATCACATTCCATTAATAGTTCCAGGCCATGTAGGTGCATTATAAATTGCATGTTTCTGTGATAGTTGTTGTGCATGTAAAAACATGATGTTGTGATACCCGATTTTATTAGTACATGATGTTTGACAGGGTATTATTGTGTAAGCCGGTGTATAGAATAGACGCCGACCTTTGGTTTCTAGGGATTATGGGCCCCCATTTACTGGAATTTGGTGGATCATTGACTGTTTATTTTGTTATAACATAGATAAGATTTCAAAGTTAGATTTTTGGGGAGTATGGGCCCTCACGGATCAGAATTTGACACTTAGGTGTTGTTTTTCAGTGTTTTCTGGGTTCCAGAGAAGTTTCTGAGGCATACTGTCTGGAAACCCAGTATACATTCCGTGTAGTGCTTTACACACGCCGTGTGTGTTCTTCTGTTCAGGAATAAAAATAATGTTTTTGAGTACACGCCGTGTAGTCTCTTCCCGTGTCACAAATTGTGTGGGCGGCGACACGGGGAAGGGATGAGCTTGGGTCAAACTTGCCGTGTAGCTTCTATACACACCGTGTAGTGTTGACCCGGAGACTCGACTGTGTAACTAACAACATGGGCCCATGTAGTCGTTTCTTGAACACACTATGTCAATGAAGAACACGCCATGTGGTGTGACTTGGGGACCCGACTCTGTAACTAACAAACACGTGTCGGGGAAATCCCTTCGTATACATGCCATGTATATATAGAACACACTGTGTTGGTTGATCCATGTATCCGGCCATGTAACTAACAACATGGGTCAGTGGATCTCATCTAAGAACACGTCGTGTACCTGTAAAACACGTCGTGTAGTCTTGTCCGAGGACAGACTGTGTGGACATTGCCATGTGACTGAGAAATGGGGTAGTGTACACATAGTGTACGGGTGTAACACACCGTGTAGTTTCAATCTGATTTGTTTTCCATGTCATAAACCACACAGGATGTTATAAATAACACCATACATGCCGTGTAGATGATATACACGCCGTGTAGTTTTTCTAAAACTGGAGCCGTGTGGATCAGCCATGTAGAAGGACCTGGGCAGGGGAAGAGAATTCAAGTACACACAATGTAGTCATTATACACGCCGTATAGTATTGTTTTTCAAATATTTAAATGCCTTCTTCCTCTTGTTTCCCTTGTGGTTCCTTTGTTTTCGGTCTTGTTAATCTTGAATATATGGCATTTTTTTGACCTTGTAGTGTCATGACACCTAGACGACCGTGCATTGTTTTCCAGGAGAGTAGAATCAAGTATACTCTAGAGATAGTGGGCCATGGGCTACCAGTGTATCCTTTTGCAGATCCAGATGTGGCGCTAGCCGTTATACCGTACACAGGCGTGGAGGCGCAGTTCCCTGAAGGCTTTATGCGGTTCATACAGACCATTAAAGGAGCACCGCAGGCTGCCACATCTATGGCTGAGCATACTCGTATATTCTAGCAGCATCATCCGTTGACATTTTTTGGGGATGGTGGACCACAGGCTGTGGAGTCTTGGCTAGGATCGATGCAGTCTATTTTCATGCATCTTAAGACGCCTCCAGGGTGGATAGTGAAGCTCGCAACATACATGATGTGTGATTCCTCCAAGAGGTGTTGGGATGTTACCACCCAGTCATAGCATCACAGAGACAAGGCGTGGGATGATTTTCAGCTATTCTTATATGAGTTCTTATTTCCTGAGATACTGAGGGCCGATAGAGCTCGAGAGTTCATGAATCTACCACAGGGCGTTATGTCGGTGATGGATTATTCTTCTCGATTTACCAAGCTTCATTGCTTTTCACCCGTGCTGGTGGGTGATGAGACATTGTGTGCCAGAAGTTTTGTGGACAGTCTCTGATATGACATCCAAGTGCTGGTGAATGATTTTAGGTTGCCTACTGTACATGCTATTGTGAACCAGGAGCTGATTACATATTGGAACCTGCAGGATTCTAGTAGTGTGGGCCAGGTCGGTTCAGTACCAGTTACTGGTACTATTTCTGCTGGCAAGAGTAAGAGACAGATGTGCTTCTCTCGGGGTGGTAGTACCAGTCAGAAGAATGCTTTAGGTGGACATGTCATGTGCTACCAGGGTGGTAGAGAGGGGAATAAGAGGTCACATTGTCCACAAGACCCAGTGGAGTGCCGATCTTGCGGGGGGATGGGTCATCTGCAGCGCTTTTGCAGGGCATTTTCACCGATGGCTAGTGAGAGGGGTTCTGTGTAGACTCTGCTTGTGGGAGTAGGACCAATAGATTCTTACCAGTCAGGGAACTGGAATACATCATGGCGTGCAGGCAGAGATGGTGGTTATGGCCATGTTAGCCAAACACCAGGATCTCAGAGGCAGCAGGGCGGGACAGCTTAGGGTAGCCAGGCTGTGTCGTAAGGCTGTGGCACTGGGCAGGCATATGCAGTCCAACAGACCTAGCAGAAGCAGGATCCTGAACCTTCTACTATTTGAGGTACTATTCTAGTAGCTTCTTTTTATCTTCAATACTTTTTGATACAGGTTCTGCACATAGTTTCATATCTGTACCCGTTGTGGAGAGCCTTGGGCTCTTTGTTTCTACTTCTTTTGATATCATGACGCTAGAATCTCCATTGGGGACTAGAACGGTCGGTGTGCGTCAGTGCAAGGAGTTCCCCCTCGAGGTTGGTGGGTGTCAATTTCTTTGGGACCTCTATGTCTTAGAGATGACAGCTTATGACGTCATTCTCGGGATGGACTGGTTGGTTCCCTTTCGAGCCTTTGTAGACTGCTATCGTCGCAGGGTGAGTTTCACATCACCAGAGGGCAGAGAGTTTCTATACAAGGGAGAATGGTATTTTCGGGCGAGTCGAGCTGGACCAGAGCATCATGGGTGAGATGGAGTCACAGCCCATATTGCGAGTTTATATCTGGATGACCAAGGGACTTGTCAGGCAGATTTCCCTTTAGTGGTTGATCGTTTCTGGGATGCCTTCCCGGAAGACTTTTCAGGTCTACCACTGGAGCGTGAGGTGGATTTCTCTATCGAGCTTGTGCCTGGAGCAGCACTGGTGTCCAATCCTCCTTATAGAATGGCCACACATGAGTTGCTGGAGCTCAAGAGGTAGTCATAGGTGTTACAGGAAAAAGGTTTTATTCGATACAGTACTTGTCTATGGGGTTTTCCGGTCCTTTTTGCGAAGAAGGCGGATGGTACCCTCAGACTCTGTGTGGATTATCGGAAGTTGAACCATTTGACGGTTAAGAACTGATATCCCTTGACAAGGATTGATGATCTTTTTGATAAAATTCATGGAGCAAGAGTGTTCTAGAAGATTTAATTGAGATCATGATATCATCAACTGCACGTGAGACCATCGGATATGCCACTTATAGCCTTTCGGAGCAGATATGGTCTATATGAGTACTTGGTTTTTCCGTTCGTACTCACGAACGCGCCAGCATTTTTCATGGCTCTGATGAATCGTGTGTTCCATCCTTATCTGGATTCTTTTGTGGTAGTATTCATGGATGACATCTTGGTGTACTCTCACACTCGACACGACCATTCCACCCATCTTGAAATCATATTGAGTACACTGAGAGAGCAACGACTATATGCTAAGCTCTCAAAGTGACACTTTTGGATAGACCAGATTTACATCCTGGGTCATATCATCTTAGAGGAAAGAGTTTTCGTGGACCTAGAGAAGGTGAGAGCAGTAGTTTCCTGGGAGAAGTCTAAGAACGTGTTTGAGATATAGAGTTTCTTAGGGATGGCTGGTTACTACAAAAGTTTCATCAAGGACTTCTCCCGCTTAGCAGCACTATTGAGGGGTTTGACTAAGAAGGGTGTGAAGTTCATTTGGACAGAACCTTATGAGACAGCCTTTCAGAACCTGAAGGGAAGGTTAACATCAACACGGATCTTGAAACTCCCAGAACAGGGGATGAGTTATAAAGTTTACTGTGATGCATCAGGTATTGGGCTGGGAGTAGTGTGGAAGCAGGGCGATCTAGTTGTTGCGTACGGGTCTCAGCATTTGAGGCCACATAAGAGGAAATACCCAACACATGACCTCATGTTGGCTGCAGTTGTGCATGTGTTACGCTGTTGGAGACATTATCTCTTAGGATAACATTTTGTGGTGTTCACGGACCACAAAAGTATCAAGTACATATTTACTCAACATGACTTGATCCTGAGACAGCGAATGTGGTTTGAATACCTTCAGTCCTTCAATTTTGATCTAGCTTATACACCTTGTAAAGGTAATGTAGTAGCTGATGCACTGAGCCGGAAGACCCAGATATAGGCAGTGTAGGAGGCCAGTGGCGAGTGTCAGCTCATGGCTTGGATCTCTCAGATGCATTTGTAGGTGCATGACAGTCAGGGGCGGACTAATCTTTCCTCTTTAGCTGTGACTTATACCCTCATTGATAGAGTGAGGATGAGACAACTATCTGATTTAAAAGGCCTAGTTCTACAGGATTTAGTGGAAAGTGTTGACCCTCCTCCTTGTTGGACGATAGGCAATGATGAGGTTCTGCGTTTCCATGGATGAGTTTGGGTTCTATGAGATATACATGAGGAGATGATGCGAGAGTTTCATGCTTCAGCATGGGCAGTTCATCCCAGGGTTACAAAGATGTTCCGAGACTTGAGATGTTAGTAGTGGTGGCCGGGTATGAAGAGAGATGTAGCAGGTTTAGTTACAAGGTGTTCCACCTATCAGCAGGTGAAGGCGAAACATCAGAGACCATCCGGACTGTTACAACAGTTACCTATCCTGGAGTGGAAATGGGATGATGTCACAATGGAAATCGTGACTAGTTTTCCAAGGTCACCGAGAGGAAACGATTTCATGTGGGTTGTTGTGGACAGACTCACAAAGGTAGATCAATTTTTTCCGATCAAGGAGACCTTCGGTGTTGACGAGCTCGGAAGGTTGTATATTCGAGAGATGGTATGTCTTCATGGTGTTCCTCATTATATCGTTTCCGATAGGGACGCCCGCTTTATGTCTCGTTTCTGGAAGAGTTCTCAGTGGGCATAGGGTAAACAGGTGCTTCTGAGCACAGCTTACGACCCTCAGACAGATGGTCAGTCAGAGCGTACTATACAGGTGCTTGAGGACATGCTACGTGCATGCGTCCTTGACTTTGGGGGATCTTGGGAGAAGAACATACCCCTAGTCGACTTTTCCTATAATAATAGTTTTTAGACAACTATTGAGATGGCACCATACGAGGCTTTATATAGTAGGACATGCTGATCACCTTTGTGCTGTTCAGAGATAGGTAAGACAGCTTTACTGGGACCACGTCTCGTGCAGGAGACTTTTGAGCAGAGCCAGTTGATTCAGAAGTGGATGGCTACCACACAGTCTCATCATAAATCTTATTCTGATCGCCGCAGACGACCATTGGAGTTCATGGTCGGGGATCTGGTCTTCTTTCTTGTTTCATCGAGGATGGGACACAAGTGGATCAAGAGATAGGGTAAACCTTCACCAAGGTATGTGTGGCCATTTGAGATTCTGGAAAGAGTCGGGCCGATTTCCAATCGGCTACAGTTACCATATAGGTATCAGGCCATGCATGACGTCTTCCATGTATCTCAGTTGCGCCGCTATCGTTCAGACCCATCTCACATCTTTCAACCTGAAGAGGTTGAGCTTCAGGTAGATGAATCCTTTTAGGAGAATCTGATTCGTATCGTTGATAGGAGCACGAAGGTTCTCTGAGGCTGGTTAGTTCCTCTCGTACAGGTGCTATGGCAGCATGGCCGAGAGCAGGATGAAACCTGGGAGTGGGAGACTGATGTACATGCTCAGTGGCCAGAGTTATTCTCAGCTTTTTCTTCACCACACATGGAAGGGAAATTTCGGGACGAATTTCATTAAGGGGGGAAGTTTGTAAGAACCCAGTTGTTATTCTTGAGGTACGGGTTTTCTCTTTTCTCTTTTCATTATGTGTTTTTGAGAAAATATGGAAAATGGGGAAAAATCCTAAATTTTGGAAGTATACGCCATGTACTTTTTCCACACACCGTGTACTTCTGGCTGTGTGGGATGAGTACACGGGGCGTGCGGCCATGCTGGGGATGAAGGGTGTAGGAATCGACTACACGCCGTGTAGTGGTCCTTTACACACCGTGTAGTAAGTCGGCAGGTGAATAGTAAGGCGGTGGCCAGTTGTGTGATAGCACACACCGTGTACTCGTGAAGACACGTCGTGTGGTCATTTCGACAGGTGAACAGTGCTGCGCTGGAAGGAATCCGCCAGAGGAACAGTTTAAAAATTGGAAGTACACGCCGTGTACTCAGAAGTACACGCCGTGTACTTTGTTTTTTTGCTTAAAATGGGAAGTAGCCTCCCTTGTTCACAAGTACGGCTTAGAATAGGAAGAGGGAGCTCGGGAGAGGAGGCAAAAGGTTTGAAGATCTGCCGAGTGTTCATCTAGAATCCGATTCTGCCTTGGACGGTCTCGTTGGAACCAACCGGGTAATCCCTCCCTTCTCTTTAAGCAGTTATTGCCAATTCTTCCTCCAAGGGACGTTATTTACATTTGAATGGGTTTTCTTCATTGTAAGATCTACATCTTTCTTGGGCGTTTCTAGAATCAACGTTCACATATATTGATCATTGGTGTTTAAGGTAGGTGGATTGGTGTTTATTTTCCAACTGTCATGTGTTTTGTGTGTTTTTGAGCTACGAAACCATATTTAGGGTATCCTGTGGCTGAGGCTGTGGATATTTTGATACCTAGAAATGTATTGGTGATTAAATATAGTTGTAAAACTATTGTATGGGATCAGTGGTTGGATCCATGACCACCCCGGGGGAGCGTTCCTCTGTTTAGCTGTTTGGCTAGGATACCCGATGGTATGCCTTGTTTATTTGTGACTTTAATGAAATAATTGAAGAATTTACTTGAGAGGAATTTCTTGTTTACTTTTTGTTTACATGTTCGGCATGGTCCGGTTACCTGTTAGACTAAGGGTAGTGTTGTGATTAGCCCGTGGGCGTTGTACTGCTTACCCTGTGGGAAAATTCTTATGTGCCTATGGGCAGTTGATTTTGTGTATGTGGGTGACACTTCTTACGCATGTGGGAAATATCCATGTGCATGTGGGAAGATTCTTGTGTTGGATTCTCTTTACCCGAGGGTAGGAGTTGTACGTGTCTGAGGACATTGGCTATTTTCTTAGAATATTCACTATGGTGATATTTTAAATTAAATGAATAAATAGATATTTAAATAGAAATATACTCGTTAAGTCAGTTACTTTCAGTACTGCTTACTTTATTGATTTTTTCCTACAGCACACTATTGTTGCATGCTTTCACATAGTTGGGAACGGGCCTTTGGTGGGTGCCTACTGGGAATTTATTTCTCACACCTTATTTGGGTCATTATTTTCGGCCCAAAAATAATACATTTCTGCAGGTGTGGATAATAGAATGGGTCCTTATACAGGTACTTGATTACTGATGGGGTGTAGGAGAGTATGGGACCAAGCATGGGATCGTGATGCTGCGGGTTGTTCTGTTCTGCTTTCTGTATTTTTATTTCAGTTTTAATGTATTATATTGCTATGTAACATGTTCTGGTTGTTTTGTAGAATAGTTACATGCTGCATCTTTATATATATATGATTGTTGGTTCCCTTTTTGTTATCAATTATCCATTTCAGTTATATATACTGTTACTACTTCCACTATTTTTGTATGTTTATTTTGTATTCCACTGCTCTACACTTTGAAAAATAAGGTCATAGTTTCCCCACTATCATACCTGGGCCCTCGCTGCTAGTCGGTAGCCTCTGGCATTGGGGAAATGCGCTTGAGGTCATGTGGAGAACAAGGTTCGGGGCACCCTTTCATGGAACCCATATCTGGGATGTTACAGAGTGTCACCTCTTCATGTGTCTTTTTCATCAGACTCCAGAGTCTCCCTATTGTTCCTTAGAATTGGCTAGAAACTAGAATCACCATCTAACTCTACTCATGTATCAAGATGGTGGAAAACTCATTCCATGACCTCTAGCAATTCCTCAACTGCATGGGGATCTGTCTCGCCTCAAAACCTCAGAGGCCACTGTCTCTAGAACTCGTGAAATGTGCTCAGTTAGCATGCATGGTCTGCCAGTGGGGATGGTTGGAACTGTTCACCTCCGAGTGTTGGTGCTGCTGGTACACCACCCAAAGGTGCTAACATAGTAAGAGGGCCTTACACTGAAGCCTCTATTTCTCAGTGGGACTCATCGTGTACTCTCTCTGGAATCCTGGATGATTGTCTACATGGTGGAATCCAAAAAAAACAGGTGTTCCGTGGATAATAAGTTATACCAGGTGAGCTAAGTCAAAGAGATCAAAAGAAACACATGATTTTCAAAACACATGAAATTATTGTTTTTGTGTATTGAGTCAGAAATCAGAATTCAAGGCCCAGGTTTATGGATACATTAGCTGCCACGTCAACAATAGACTCCCCATACTGAAAACCACATATAAAACACATAACACTATTTCTACATAAGAAAAAATCAGAGTCCTAGTTCTTCTGTAGAACCGACTCCTCTGATACCACTTTGTCAGGACCCGTCCCCAAGGGCCCATGCCGTGACTACCCCAAGCCCACCTTCCCTAGGCCCGAGGATGGTGACTAGCACCAAAAAGGCATATCACTAAAATGGAAAGTCATTTTCCACATAATCCAAAATTACAACAAGATGCAACCATTAAGTAAAACTACAATAATAAAAAATTTACTGAAGGTACAGGGGCAAGAATATAAGACCAAATGAAAGATAAAATACAACTGAAAATAGAAAATCGATCCTGAGATTCTCCACCATGGATCCCACCTAAAGGGTCAGTACGACTTGTCTCTATATCTCTCCACGTCAACTTGTCACCTCTGGGTACTGCCTGGTCCTAGCTCCTAAAGTATCAACAGAGATGTTTGTCATCTGCACAAGACACAACATGGTGCGGGAAAATCTAGTGTAAAGGTGTGAATAAAAATACCCAATTGGTACATTTAGACACCTGAAGATCTCCAAGAATTCTTCAATGGAAAACCTAAAATTATGATTTCAATCAAAAAGCACAAAGATAAAGACATTTCTGAAAACATGTATAACATATGTATAGAAGTACATATCCTTAGTTGTAAAGCTAGATAATCTTATTCTGTCAAGGGTTCTGGTGTTGATTCACACAGGATCACTCATTGATAATCCACAGCGAATCGCTAGGTGCTGATCTAAATCAAATATCTAGGTGCTTATCCACATAAGATCACTCAGTGCTGATACACACAAGATCGATAGGTGCGGATTTACACAGGAACTATAGGTGGTAATCCACATAGGATAGTTTGGTGCTGATTCACATAGGATCGCTATTCAATCTTCACATCTCATCCAACCACTAGATTCTCGTACATAGTACTCTTGATTCGGGGAGGATCTGTTCCTCAAGCCATTGGTCATATTTCAACCAGCACAAAGTCTCAAGAAGAAGTTACTCAGTGATATGTCATGCCATAAGGGTTCCAATGCAATAGATGCCACATCAATCAAACACCCTTTCTATGATTTATTTGCATTTTATTGTCAAGGCCCCAGTTTGATTTAGTTATAATCCAACCCAACCATAGATAAAAATTCTTTATAAATCATGCAGGTTATCTCAAAATAACGGTATTGGTCAGAAAATAATCCCACCAAAATAAAGAGTCTGTAAAAGTGAAAGCACAAGTTCTTGAAATTTATCTTTAGAAAACTATACCTTAAGGGACCGGTATTGGTCTGCTGTTTGAAGTTGAAGGATAAGACCTTGACTATCTACACTTTCCAAGCACCACCCAGTCCTGGTCCACCTGGGACTCCATCAAAGTTTCGATCATCTTCACATGACATGACACGTGTAGGCAAATCCCATGTAGGGGTGAGTAAAACAATACTTAGTAGGACACCCTGAAAACACGAAGTACAATACCAAAATAGGAAACATCACTAAGAAGATATAGTCATATAAAAATAAGTATATTTATACATCGCATATAGTAAGAAAATCCAGATATACTCATAAAATATTCTAAGACTCAATAGTCTCATCCACTGCCATCCATATGGTTTCTCTCATAGCATGCTTGTCTCGAGAGATCTCACTCCCTGAGCTATCTGATAGAAGCTCAAAGAATAGATCTACCAAAAGTAAATGCAAAGATTCATGGTATTTATATGTCATATAATTTCCATGATACATTCTCTCTAACTATGGAATGGATTCTCAAAAAATCATAGACTAACATCAACCACAAAAAACTGCCTAAATCACGCTAATCTGGTCTATTAATGAAGGATGGAATGAATCAGAACTTGATACACAGATAAGGGGTCCACTGTGCCTAAGGATCACATAGGGGGTCTCTTGGCCCTATTTTAAGCACCATCCTAGATAGGGGAGCGGTTCCTATGTAATTATTGGAGACAACAGCTCCATGAACCCTATATAAGGTTACATGAAGTGAAGTGAGGACTGAAGATGCCTCATGTTATGATACATGATCCAACCGACTGAGTCACCTATCAAACTCAGGCATAGACAACTCAATTTATAATAGATATCATTATTTATTATGGTAAAGGGATCCTATGTTCAACCATCATATTAAAATATCAATGGTATTCTCTCAAAATCTACTAGAATCCTCTATGATGGGAATGTGATCTTGCATCGAACTCTCAATGTAATTGAAAACAGAATACTCCCAACAACATTGGTACAACAAAAAACCCATTAAGCAATCTCAAATGGACCACCCCATCACAATGGTCCCAACGTCATTAATATCTCATCAAATATATGATCCATTTTAACATTATGGTTGTTTTAATAAAAAGTGTATTACCAGATCTGTTGTCTGACGCGACACGTTTCGGCATCATCCTCTGAACGAATTGGCCGCGGCCTGTAGGGTCGGTGGACCTTGCCCAAATGGTCGCTAAGGTTTCTCGATCCAACATATCTTGCATGGCCCCACTAATAAGGCCAGCCCAATTGGGTCGACCTTCATGCCACACATGGTCCACTAGATCGTGTGCCCCTGGTTAATGTGGAGATGCCCCATGCTCCTCTAACCACATCCGAGCAATGGTTTAGGTGGCTATCGTGGGTGTGTGTTGCCTCCTTCATGGGTCCTCCACCGCATGCCTCTGCATGACAATGCCAGAGCCGGTCACCATTCACTAGTGTGAGAGTGTGCATGCTACTTTTGTTGACCACATGTTCTCCTCTTGTGTTCTATTTTTTGAAACAAAGGAACTTCTTTGATTCTTGGGTCATTTTATTCATCACCCTAGGCTTGGATCAACCACATGACCCATCCAAAAGAAAAACCACTCCAATAGTGATATCATAAGACTCGTTTTGATCTGTTCGTCACCGTCGTAATCGCACCTCAGGTAGGTCATCCCAACATTGGATACTCGATTTTCAATCATTGACATTATAAATGGAGGTGCAAAGAACATTCATTCATAAACTATAGTGAATGAAATGAATGTGAAGTATATCAAGGAAGAAAAAGCACACAGAACAACCCAGGGATCGATCCAAATCATTTCTTTATTTCGGCCTCGTTCTATTCTATAAGAATGATCATGAAAGCATAACAAGTCCTTAATCAAATCAACCATAATAGTAAAACCATGCAGTAAGGACCATACCTTAAGAACAAGCGATCCACAGGTCAAACTATTCTTTATTTTATCTACATTCATCAATGATCATCAACAATAGGCAAAATAATAATCTAAATCAAAATGACCTACCTTGATTTCGTTCAATATATAACAAAGAATAGTCCCCACATTGTTCTTGTAGTCAAGATCCTTCGAATATAAGTTTCATTGATCTTGATTAACCAATATGTCGATGTTTTTTGGAGAGAGATATATATCAATGCCTCAGAGGATTTCCAGTATTAGGTCGAAACCCTAGATTCCTAAAAATGGGAAATATTAATAGAAAACTAACTCTTAATCAAAAATAATTTAATTAAAAATTATTTTAATAACGTTTACATTAAAAAACTATCATTCATATCTGGCCCATATTGGCTGATTTTATGCCTCCCCTAAGAAAAAAACACCCTTACAATCTCAACGGTGGTCTTAGATTTCCAATCTGAGTTACCATTTATGGGTTATTAGTATTTTAAAATATAATACTTTTATGTAATTATTTTATTTATGATTACATCCGTGGTGGATTTTTCTACCGATGAGCCATGCTGACCAATGTTAAGTCGTTCCTATGGTAAAGCCTCCTTTTTGATCTCAATAGTTCCATTATATTTCAAATCAGGGGAACCGATTAAAAGTTATTTCAATATTCACAAAATTTAGACCATATGATTCAAAATATGGAAACCCTTTTTTCAAATTCAAAACTCAGAAGATTCAGAAAATAATTTAAAATCAATTCTCGTTGTAAAACCCAGATAGCGGGTTTTTACGAAGTAATAACTATGAAAATATTGACATGTGTTTATATCCAATTTCAGTGGAAAATTACGTCCAATGAGCAAAATTGGATTAAATGATACAAATAAATTCTATTTATAATATAAAACCTTTAAATAATATGATTTAACCATATTAATTATCTTGATTGGAAAAGTTGTTACCAATTAAAATTACCATATTTTTATTATTCATTAAAATATGATAGTTATCAGAAAAATGTAAAAAATTCATCCAAAGTAAATTTCTATGTGCCTATACTAAAGAAAAAATGTATTTCATCAAATATAACATAAAAATATGTCAAAAAATAAATTTATAAATTGTTCGCCATCCAAAGGTTGTAAAACTGCATTTTTAGAAAAATACTTCTTTTATCTGAAAAGTTGAGTTTTTTCTATATCATATCAATAAAACATATAAAATTAATTTAAAACATTAAATTGAATATATAATATATGTTTTTCATTGAATAAAAATCTATAATGAGTGATCTGATTTTATAAAAATAAGTATTCTCTTTTCGAATAGGTTTTCATAAAAACCCTCTCTTTATATTTAATATGATTTTATTTCCTTTTCTAATAAATTTGGTAACTAATGATTTTTTTGAATCATGTGTAAACTATATTTAAAAATTTAATTTATTCTATTAATTTCCACTATTCCAAAAGCTAGGAATTAACTACAATTTAAAACAATAACTACATTATTGTATTATTTTTCAGTATAACTCAATGTTGTGTTCAATGTATGATTTCTATGAAACTCATTGTTGCGTGTTATGTATGATATCATAAAAATATTTACCTTTAACATAAAATTTAAATATTGTTCATAAATATTAGTAGAAATTATAAAGTATTATTCTATAAATATGTGGTTCATTATTATTCCTCATTTTGGAAATTTCATACTCTCAATTTTAGAATTGGGCTCGAAAACATCATTGAAAATCCTATATCAGAAAAAGAGTCTATAAATCTATCAATTTAAAATAAATAAAGAGAAGAAAAAAGGTCACCCAAAATAAAACATACCAGGATTCCATGTATGAAAAATTTATACAGTAGAGGAACTAACCATCAAGTTGTGATAGAGACTGGTAGAAAACATTATTATGAAAAAGTTAACTACCAAAAAAACATAAACTAGTGATTGGTTAAATGGTATTTGATTTCCTAGTAGTAAAATTAAATGGAAAATGTTTTTGTTTTATGGTACATTTCAGAATGTTGAGGAATTAGTTCACTACTTTTAATAAGAACATAAGGTAACATATTTACATGTCAAGTAAAGTTCCGTTCTTTAATAAATATCTACAACAAACTAATCTTTTCAACAAATGATGAGTATTCAAGATGACATGGTCACACCTGAAGCGCTAGAATCAAAATCTAAAAAATAAAAATATAGTAAAATGATGAACCATGTATTCATCTTGTCATGATAGATTAACCAAAACCAAAATGGTTAGTACCTGATTAGATAATCCCCAAAAGGATAATCCATTATAAAATGAAATACTACTCTTAATTTAAAAAAATAAACAAACAATACCCCAAATATAAAAAAAGACAAAAAAATAAACAATTATACTTAAAATTATTCAATGTAATCAAAACTAACATTGAAACTCAAAAGTATGGAAGGATTTGATCACCTAGTCTTCCTTGATAAATGTTAACATTTATCTCTAAATAAAGTCAACTACTAATATTGTATCATACGTAAAAGTAATTAACCTAATCCCATTTTCTCCATGATAGGTTAATAATTATCATAAATAACCGAAATCACCAATTGTATAAAGTAAAATATAAATATAAAAATTAAAATTCAACCATTACTCCTCAAATAAAATCTTATAGTTCTCAATTTTCGTCAAGCATATAGTATTCCCAAAGGGAGAACATCTTCTAGAATAACATTTATCACTTAATCACCAAATTTTTTCCTATACTATTGATATCCATTTTATAAAGCATAAGTTCCCAAAATCAACTTTTTCTTGATCTATAATAATTATTTAAACAAAAGAGAATAAGTTATACTAACTAGGGGCTTCAAATTGGCTAGTGGTAGGGACTCTCTCTTGTCGATCTTTGGTTGTGGGTTCGATTTCCATGACCCTACTAGACGAGATAGGTTATCACCCTTCCTATGGGTTCTACTTTTCCTAAAACATTAAAATTATTAAAATATTCTCATAATAAGAAAAATATCAAAAAACCATAACATATTTTAACATCAACGGTTATCTCATACCTCTCATTAGGCATCCCAAAAAGAAATAACTTTTAATTTCCTCCAATTCAAGCATCATGTAAACCCTAATTGTTCATTAAAACTATATTCAAAAATGAAAAGATAATTCTTCCTCTATTTAAATTTTTATTTAACAATGTTAAGGGATGAAAATAATAGAATTATTCCAAATTATTCCCACCATAAATACATTTAAACATATCTTCATCCATAGATCGAACATAACTCTACAATTCCTAAAATGTAGACATATTAATCATCAAACAATCTTCATCATCCATTATCCAAGTTTTTACAACTTATTATTTTATAATTATTTCCTATAAACAAAATCATTAAAAATATCATTAGATTTTAATAATTTCAAAACATGACCTAAGAAATAATCCATAACAATCCTAGGTAATTTTCAGTTTTCTCATGTTCAATTAGAATGGAAATAGGTATTGGTATACATATATTTTTATGATCCAACATATCCCATTCCCGAAACATCTTCTTAAGACATCTATTTGCATAATTACCACGCACACCCCATTTAAAACTTTTACTAGATCCCTCATAAATAACATCATTCTTATTCCTAGAGCCAATTGAACATTTCCGTTTTATATTAAAGGTTATTGTTTTATTACGTTCATTACCACATCAATAAGATCTTCTTGTCCCTTTGAAACATTTTCCAAAGTATTTCTTTCCACAACTTTGCCACATAGGTTTTTTAATATATGTACCTTTATTCTTATTACATGAACATCAATAGGGATTATTTTATTAAATATAGTATTCCTTAATAATATCACTAAGGCTCATTTGGTGAATCATGACTCCAGATAGTTTGTTAATAATAACCACAATTTTCATCATTGCATCATCCATTTTACTAGGTTTCTCATTCAGAAAACCTCCACATTTACCTTCACATCCATTGTTACTTTCATTCATGAAAGATCCACCCATTTAATAAAACAAATATCAGTGTGTGTATATCAGTAAAATCATCATATACTATCTTATGAGGAGGGTAAAAACTAAGAGATACTTATTCTTATTTTCATAAACACATTCAATTTATCTGAATAATTATGATTGTTTCTAATATGTTATCCACTTTGGTTATATAAAACATATCACTTATGAATAAATAACACCCTAACATATAAAGTTATCTAAACTGACCTCTAATACTTACTATATGGCCACAGCCTTAATCATTACTTAAACTTGTGATAAGCCAATAATTTGACATCACATTGAGGATAATTTTTGGGTTTAGAGATTTATATAATTTGGTCATAACAAATACATTAACACTTGAATATTACAAGTAGACACTTCTAATCACTGTCAATTTTTTCATTCAACAAAAAATCTTTAAAAAGAAACATGTGTTTTTATGTATTAAACAACATGAATTTTCCTTGATCACATTCTTGGCTCAATTATACTTTTAGTCCTTTGAAAATTTTTCAAAACATAGGATGAGAATAAAAATATCCGTAGGGATACACCATGAATAAAAACTATTAGTCCTGTGAAACCATGTAAACCATGAAAACATTGTCATAAAGTTATAATTTTAACCTTTAACAATTACAAAACACTCTTCACTGAATATAAGCTCAATGCATAGCCGTTTTGTATGAAAACTATTATCATAAATCCCATAGAAAGCAGTATATAACATATAAAGGTATCTTAGGACATAAAAATACACAAACAAAATAACCATATGGTCAACTTCGTCAAATATCACTAAATGGAATTGTCATACGGTGGACTTCCATACCCAATGCATTGGTGGTTATAATGTTACCACCATCCTTGGTTTTGCATGGAACCACCCATCATTTGGTTTATCACGTAACCACCCATAATTAGTTTATAACATAACCACCCGTAAAATGTCCAAGTACCATTATATAATCATAACACAAAAAATATTGCAAATATCAACATTTCACAAAATAAAATTTTATTTGAAATTAGAAGAAATAATTTCAAGATATTGAAATACTAAATCCATTTCAAAAACCATTTTCATTATGAAATCACCTAAAAATGGAAAAAAGGATTTCTTTTCCTTCTAAAAACATTAAGGCTTATATAGGAAGATAAATATCAAATAGATTACGGTGGAAGAGAGGACATTGTCATTGAATATATTAAAAACATTCTTTTTATCATTTATTAAAATGATTCAGAGATAAAAATATTCCCTTTGAATGAAATTAATAGTCAAAGGGTTTTATTATACATTGTATAAAAGAAGGAGGTGTATATTATCAAAATATGCCTTAATGAACGGAGATTGAGACGAAGTCCCTTACCATGAGGCAGATTCGTCACGTATGTTCCTTGTTCTTCTTCAATAATAATCTTAATTTAATTTCTACTTTCTTATGATACTTATAAAGTTTATTATTCCATAATATATCACTTATTACCATTTTGTTAAATATATATATTTATTTAAGTTAATAATGATTGTTTTAATTATATTTGGTACTTGAGTCGAAAATGAACTTTTTTGTATAAATTTTATAAGTAATTGAGATTACATCATCTACAAAATTATATTCCGGATTTTAAATGTCATATATATTCAGTATATACTTATTTATAACTGTCCATAATTTTTGGAGATAAGAAATTAAATGCACCGTTCATGGAGACAATAGGTCGTACGTACTTATGAATGCAACTTTCATTTCTTTGCATATGAAAACTAAATGGCATATAGGTATATTATAATTCTAGTATCATATCATATGCTATATATACCAGATATTTTAATTAATTACATCCTTTATATGTTTCATGTATGGAATAATCGAGTCAAATAACTTTGAGGGGGCGGTAGTCCACACTTCCTCAAATGAAATTATCATATTTACACGTCATGGAAAGCATAAATGTATGTTGTAAATAAAAGTTACAGAATCATATGGACAATATAAATATAATATATATCATATATAATTACAGTTTCATCATAATGTCCATAATGAGATGTGGTAGAGGACAATTGAATAAACATCGTTTCATAAGGCAGCAGATCGGCACACATAGAAACAGTGTGTTTGAATCCATTAGATGGAGGTGTGGGTAAGTGTTGTTTAGTTACTTCTCCTAACAACATCCTAGTATAACGAGGATACTAGTGTTTTTATATGATAAAATAATAATAAGATCATAGGGAGTGGATAAGTAAAATAAAGGAAAGTAACCAGAGAGAAAACATTACCTCTAAAATGGGTAACTCCTTTTGATTTTAGCCAAAAGGCTTTCATAAATTTCTTTCTGCCCAAGGTAAGGATTCTAAGAGGAAAGAAGGAATTTTGGGAGATTTTATGAGCATTATTTTTCTAAGATATGGGGCTTCATATGTGGGAGTTATATGGTTATAGGTGGTGTCCTCTTATAAGAAAGAGGAGGGGATCTTTAGGAATGTGTGGAAATATTAATTTTTTATTAATTCAATTTAGATTAAAAATGGTCCAAAACTCATTTAATTAAAATATAAGATTATTTGGGTTCTAATACACATCATAAAATAATTTTTATACATGTTTTTAATATTTTTATCCCAATATTTTTGTTTAAATCTTATTTTAATCTTTTTAATCTTACTGTGAAATCATGTAATTTACATATTATGGTTTAATGTAATTAACATATCTTGTAAAAATACCCAAAACTGTTTTTTATGATAAAGATCGACTTATATTAACCATTTTTCTAATATTATATTTTTAGGGATTAAATATCATTTAATAAATTTTTTATGTTTTATGTTATGAATGATGTCAATTTTGGACACTACTCATACCTGACTATTTTACAAATTTAGAAAAACATGATTCCATAGAACAAGACGAATTAAATAATAGCATATATGTTAGTATCATCTAGAAAATTAGTGGATGTAATAAATGTAGTCAAATTACATTTGGATTAATATTTATAATATCATTTATTTGAATCTGTTATTACTGAAGCAATCACTTCTTCCATATTGTGTCATAATTAAATTTATTTATCTAATGTTAAAAAAATATAAATAAAATATTATGATTTAAGAAATCATTATATCATTAAAATTAACAATTATAGTAAAATTTACCAGTTATATATCCCCATATTAAAATTGTTTTATTAAAAGATACATGTTTATGTTATTTTTGTTTTAAATTAATTCTTATAAAATGTCATTTTCACATCCATGTGGCTCCATGGGGTCCCAAAATCATCCTAAGGATTACCATGGTCGGAATTATCTCATCCAATAGGATTAGGACATGTTTTACAATGTTTAATATTATTATAATATTTTTTACCCCTATTTACCAGATTTACCTTTTAAAAGAGGTAAATAAAATAATTACTAATGTTATTATTCATATTTTCTAAAAATAAAAGGTACTTATTCACTAAAATTAGGAATTTTTTTCCAAATTTGTAATCCATTTTTCCAAATTCTTAACATAGAGGTTTTTGTATTTAATTTAATAATTAATTCTGGTTGTCAAAACCAAAAAGTGAGTTTTTATGAAGTAATAACTATCAAAATATTAACATCTGTTGATGTCCAATTTCAATGAGAAATTAATTCAAATGACCCAAATTTAATTAAATTATGATAATATATTTTATTTATTCTTTAAAACCTTTAATTTATATTATTTAATCATTTAAATTATCTTGATGGAAAATGTGGTTTAAAATTAAAATTTATCATATTTTTACTATTCATCAAAACATGACAGTTAGTAGAAAAGTATCACAAGTTTATCCAAATTAAATTTTAATGTCCCTATTCTAAATAATAAATTTATGTTTTCAAATATAACATATAAAGGTGTCAAAAAAAATTTATAAAGGGTTCTCCATCAAAAGGTGGTGAAACTGCACTTTTAGAAAAATACTTCTTATATCCAAAAATTAATTTTTTATATCATATCTAGAAAACATATAAGATGAATTTAAAAACATTAAATTAAATATATAACAAAAATCATTCTTTAAATATAAATCCATAAATAGTGATATTATTTTATATACTAAATTCTTCTCTTGTCAAATAGTTTTCATAAAAGCACAACCTTTATTTTCAACAGTTTTTTTATTTCAATTAATAATAAATTTTGTAACCAGTGAATCATTATTTAAACATGTGTAAAACTTATTTAAAAATTTATTTCATACTATTAATTTCATCTATTATAATGGCTTGGTGTTAACTACTATTTATAATAATAATATTATTACATTATTATTTTTCGGTATAACACAATGTTGTGTTCAACATAAGATTCCGGAGAAACAATTTTGTTGGGTGTCGAGTACGCTATCAGAAAAAGCTTACTCTTTAACATAAAATTAACATATTATTCATAAATATTAATAGAAATGAAATAAATTATTATATAAATACCTCAGTCGTTCTAGCTAGACACCTTCTGCAAGGCTACTACAGTGGCCCGATGTGACTAATCTAGATCGTGCGTGTGGGAAGGCCATCAAGCTGCACACGGTCTTCCGGACCGTCTGCCCCTTAGAAAACATGAAGATTCCATGTTAAAAAAATGGCACCACATATTCCTACCACATCTCCCCTACTGCTATATAATTCTCTAACCATGACTGAGTCACGGTTCATGTGATTACCTTCACCATATCACCCCACCACCTGCACGAGACTATCATCGTGTGCTGCCACCAGCACCGGTCACTGGTCACCGGAATTGGGACACTTTTTTCCCTACTCCAGTGCCACCAATTCTCCCATGTTGATCCGTTTTTCAAAAAATATGTATTTTTATGATCCTTAGGTCATGATTTTCATCACCATGTGCTCAGATCAACGTTACCAATGATCTTGATAAAAACTCACTCGATTGGTGATATCTCAAAACTCTATTCAATATCTTTTTTTCCTATTACTTCACACTTCTGGTAGGTCATCTTATCATCGGATCCTTGATTAATGATCATTACATCAAGAATTGGAGGTGCAACAATCATCCTTTCAAAAACCATGAAGAACACAATGAACGTGAAGAACATTGGGGAAGAAAAGCACATGGAAGAGCACGATGTCAAACCTCAACCATTTTTCATCTCAGCCTTAGTCTATTCCATAATAAGGATAAAAAATAATAAAAAATCCTTAATCAAATAAAACCCGAGAAAAAAACCCTAAAAATTATGCTCATCTTATAAGAACGAGTGATCTTTGGGATAATCTGTTAGTTGGTTGACTGGCATTCACCCTTGATTTTCACAAATGTGTAAAACAATAATCAAAACCAAAACATTCTTCCTTGATTAAATTCAATCTAGGAATAATAATTTTTGTCACATCATTCTCACGATCAAGATCCTTTGAATCTGAGGATTGTTGTCATTATTTCTCCAATCCATCAGCGTTCTTTGGAGAGAGCTCTATCTCCTTCCTCAAAGGATTTTTAGGGTATGTCAAAACCATAGATTTAATACAATATGAAATATTATAATAAATAAATTATTTTCCAAATAATTATTATATTATTTTTTAAACATATATGTCCAAAACTATCCTTCACAGCTGGCCCATGTTAGGTGATGTTAGGCTTCGCTTATGGAAAAATCCCCCATATGAACTCAACAGTAGTCTTTTTTTTCCAATAAAAGTTACCAATTATGAGTTTTTAGAATTTGAAAAAAATAATTATTTTTAATTATTTTATTTGAATTTTTGACCCTTGGAGATTTTTCTACAGATGACCTACACCAACCAAAGATATTTCACACATAGCGTAAATCTGTCATCATGAGTTCAACAACGCCCTTTGTTTTCTAATTAAGGAACTAAAATAAAATTTATTTAACTTTTTATGAAAACTCAAGTGAATTTATATTTAAAAACATAACATTTTTAAATGACATGATTCTAGGAACACTAGGGCTCGGAATCGCATGCCATCTCAGCACCTAGTCACAGAATTTTCCAAAATAATTTCTAAAAATAAAATTAAGAACATCCAATTCATTACAAATTTATCATCACATTATATGAATAAACTCAATATGAAATTTGATATAAAGTGTTTTATATATTCTCTTTATGGAATCCTAGAATATTTACTTTTTATCTTTTCATCACCTAATATATGTTGTGATGAAGCATAATTATTAGTAATACATTTTTTTTGTAAAATTAATAATTATCTATAATAATTATCATCTCCTTATAATCATATAGTGAAGCTACCATAAAATATTGAAAAAAAATCATTTCATTACATTAGTATTTTATTTCACATTCAAAATATCACTCCCATCTCAATTACCATATTATTCCACTATATTCTCATTGTTTTGATCAGTCTAGAACAACACATTATATTTTTCATATATTATTGATTTTGAAAGAAAAGATTTATTATTATATAATCCAAACATATAATCACATATTCAAAACTATCAAAAACTATAATAATTCATAATTCATTACATGATCATCTATATTATACAGTATTTGTGGTTAAAATCATGTTTTTAATGTTCAAATATCCTCATACTAGCCATAAATAAAAAAATTATTTTATTATATTTTATTGTATTTCAACATCAATGTTAAACCGAAATTTCAATTATTTTGTAATTTTTTATCCAATAACAACATATAAAACACCTATATTTTACACCCTAAAATTAAGACAAAATTTTATATGCTAAAATAATGTAACATTAACTTAAAAAAACTAAGACATTTATCATACAACGAACCTCAAACCATTACTATCTAACCAAATTCATTATAATATATCATCATTCCTTATATAGGTAGATTAAAAACATGGAAATTGTTGCCAAAATATTTTTTCATGACGCATATATCATGAAGTCATATACAAGAATCATCATTTCAAATTATATTTCATGGAAAAATATCACTCCGGGTCATAATGTTTTTTTGAAAAAAATATGTGAAATAGTATATGGAGAGGAATAAGTTATAACATAAAATATTACACTGTTAGATCTTCTATATCAAAAAATAATTGAACAAACTTTATAAATATCATATAATTAGTCCAAAAACTCTTTAGGTAAATAACTAAGTCATTATTCAAAAACAAATCTCTCAATTTTTATCTAAATATGTTGACTAAGTGTTTAATTGATTAATATAAATATAAGAAAAATATATTAAAATTGTTTAATTTGAAATGATTATAAATGAAATATACCCATTAATTTCAATTATACTAGATTTTATAGTAATCTCCCAAAATATATTCTATGTCACAACATGTAATCAATGACCAAGGGAAAATTATATCAATACATTATACCAAATGAAAAGCTAAAACATTATCCAACTATAATATTCAATGTATTTTTTAATAAATATGTTGTTATCATTATATAAAGAATAACATAAACTTATTTCAACGTATCCAATTATATCTCCTAAAATTATTGATATCATTCACATGGTTTAAAGAAAATTATACCGGAACAATTTGGTCCTAGGTAATAATATCTGCCAAAAATATATTGCAATCGCTTCCATACTAATGGGTAAATAGTGTCTCATAATTATAAGGTGATATAATGAATACTCCGTAAACTTTCAAATCCAAAATAATTAAAAATTTACTATATTATCCCATAATAACATCTAGTTATTTAGAAATAACATACTGAAAAATATCATTTAATATTTATTAACCATAATAGCTTGTAGGCCCGTAAAGCACTATAGAAACCAATAATAAGTCATTATAAATTTCTTAAAAACCCACTATGTATTATATAAAGGTTAAAATATACTAACATACTTTTTGATGTCCTATTTTAATCTACTATCACCCAAAATATTGAAATAAAACAACTCTAGTGACTTTTTATTCCAAGAAAACAGGATCCACTTCTTTAAATAATTATTTATCTTTCTAATAACTAGACTGGATATTAATGACAAACATTAATATTTTATAAAAACTACTAAATATATATATATGAAATAAATATTAAATTCATCTATAACACAAAATATTTCTTATCATTATCAGAACCATCATTAAAATCACATTCAATATCATATCTCTCTTTACTTCGACCTCAACATCCACTAGTTATAACTATATCCATCAATCTTCCCATAATCAAGGATAATATAATCTTTTATCCTATTATTTTCAATTACATGGTCTGAAAATTATGAACTTATCTATAATATTTCAAATTCAAATAATTAGGACTCAAAATAACCCTTCCAATGGTATGTGTGATCTAAAATTCATGATCTCTCAAATACTTTACCCATAGAAATTTTTATAAATTAAAATCCATATAAGATATATCTATATTATTAATTTTTGAAATTTATAAATCAACATGATAATAGCTAGATAATAATTCCTTTGAAGCATAAGTAAAAATTCCATTGAAAGTCATTGGTAGAATAGTTGCGCTCATAGTGATGTAATTTTATATACCCATGCGAAATGATTATCATCCCTTACATCAATTCATTTACAAACCATAAATGTTCTTTTTTTTATAATATACCTATGAAATAATTATATCCTCATGATATCAATGAACTAATTCACCAATTAATTCTAACTTTGTGATTTTAAAAGAATATTTACAGTACACAATCTGAGAAAAAGTAATACATTTCTTTATTAAATGTGAAAATAATATTTTGATCGATAAAATATTTTGATGAAAATGCATATAATAATTTTTGAAGCCTAATAAAATCATTATGTATTAAAAAATTAAGAATTTAATCTACCAATAAAAATTCATTATTTTTGTTGGATCCCCTAAAGCCCTATTCAATGAAACTATATGGACACAAAAATAGACCTTATATTTATATCATAAATATTTTTATATTTTTAAATACAACTGATATTCAATGAGAAACCCAAACCGAATCTAGGAATAAACAATATGTTAACTTAATGTTATAGTGTCTATTATTAAATCATTGAAGAATGATGGAAAAATCCTCACAAAATGGTAGAAAATCCAAAATACAAGTTTCTATAAATGCAACATGTGAAATCAATACACAAAAATGTAATATAAAATTTAAATTCATATACATTCATTCAAATAAATTAATGGATCTCTCCATCATTCACCCTAAAAAAGATACATCAATATAAAAAATATATCCCTAAAAAAATCTCTCCATTTCAATTAATTATAAAAAACATTTTCCCAATGATGATGGTACTGATTACTCACCAAAACCATGGTCATGCTTTGGTAATATGTAAATAACTGTAATTTTAAATTAGAATTTAATGTAAAAAAACAAGAGAAAAACATAATGAAAAGATTTAAACAAATTAAAACGTAATAAAATTTAATTCTTTAGTCATTACGCTATGATGGAACCATATAAAAATATTCCATTAAAATAGGTAAATTTCATTATATTACTCAATATCAAATGAAATATCACATATAGAAGGAAAGTCTATAAAAATTCTGGAAACACATATCTTGAGCCCACTTTTTTTATGTTTTATTATTCTCATTAGTAATCAATGATATGTAGATTTCATCAATTTATATATATTGAGGATGTGTAATAGAGAAAAAGTATATTAGATGTTTTTTGGAATAACCAAAGATGGTGGAAGAGGATAGGTATGATACTAAGAATTTTCATACTTAGAATAATGTATAATGATATAAATATACATGACCTAGAAGATTATTATGATGTTTTAGACCTTTGATATACTTGTAATATTGAAGGAAAAAATATCTCGAATCTCAATGAATGGACTTTGAATAATGGTTTTGGTGTTTGTTGCTATTCATTCCTTGAATAATACTTGATATATTAAATGAATATTTTGATTTAATATTAGATTTTACATAGAATATAAATATTCATATTTTTTTATCTATCTTAATTATTAAAGAGGAAATTAGAAGATGTTATATTGAAAAACATATTTTTTTGAATTACATGTTATTTAGGGAAAAAACTATTCATCACATAATGTCCAAGACATATATCACTAAAATCATGTTTGATCACACCATTGATGGTTTTATACTATATAAAAATGATTAATTTGGAAGTGGGGTAAAAGTTAGTCTATATTACATCACACCATAGTGTGATTTACCAAGTATTAGGGGATGGCCAATTATATATCTATAGATTGTAGTTGAGACAATGCAGAAAGTCATCGATATATAGATTTTAGGGTTTCCTAGTATATTTCCGACCACCACATAATAGCTAATGTGTCATGTCACGGTCAGAAGTAATTATATAGGATAACACATTTATTAATTAATCACATCATAAAAGATGTTGGGATGTTATTTATGTATATATATATTAGATACTTTCATTCCACGTAGCCTTTATCATTCCAAAAAATGTTTTAGTATTTAAAAATATCATTCTTGATCTACTAAACAATACCTCAATTGTTTTCTTTATTCTATGATATCTAAATTCAGAAAAAACTATGAAAAATTCTGACTTGTCATTAACAATATAATTTATTTATTATTTTAAAATATAATAAAAAATAAACATGGATTACTATGATCTATTTAGAAATATATCCGAAGGATGAGTTTCAAGAAGATGATCAAGGAAGTCGAGGGATTGAATATGAATTTGAAATTCAAATTCAAACTATAAGAATTATTGGGATGAAGTTCATAATATATTTTTGTAGGGTATTATGTTGAATTTGATTTATATACAATATATATTATCTTATATTGAAACACATATGAATAATTATTGGAGTATCGAATCACATATCCAATACCAATATTAGAATTTAAAAAATTCTTGGTTTTTTATTATGTTTAGATCCAATGTTGTAATAGTACACTAAAGGGGAAGAATAAGAGGAGAAAGGATAAATTTTCATCTTATTAAACACTAATGTTTTTAAGAATAGAAGAACCATTTTTTTATTTATTATTTTGATGATAATGAATTAGAAATCACATGATACTATACAATAGAATGATTAATTGGAAGATTAATCCAATGTAGCACATCAACTACATGATAAGATATAATGTGGTGATACTCACTAATTACTACCCAAAATAAATTCTCATTAGAAGTTGTATGATACATCTATTTAGGAAATGTAACAAAGCATAGTTGATATATGTCAAATATTTTTCCTTAGGGTTATACCATACCAATTATAGAATAGAGGAATACTCTTATTTGTTGTGTGGTCATGAAGAACCCAATTTCACACCAAATACTAAAGATATAAATTGAGTGGTGAACATTGAAAATTTACTTGGGATATGAGTGTGTCTTGTTACATTTTTTTAAGGAATAATTAATGAGAGAGATAATAAGAGTTATATGTTCACCAGAAGTAGTGATAATGGTAAATTAAAAAAGGATAAAATATAAGTAATTAAAATTTTCTAAAAAATAGCCTACAATGATTCATCTTCAAATCACCCCCTCTTTGATGACCTGACCCCGCACTACTGATTGTGTTCTATAAGATCATAAATTACACAATTTCATTGATGGTATCTATAAAATCCAGAATATAGTAATTAATAATTAATGAGAACAATAAAAATTATGGAATGTATTACATCTGATGATTTTTTTAGGTTTATAACATTAGATAATTAGGAAACAACATAAAATGAAAAATGTCAGGTTAATTTTAACAAAAATTATTTTTCTTCCATTATATTCAAAACTACATAATTAATGGTATTAAATCAATGTTTATAAAAAATTCTTGAAGACATGTTGTCCCTACAAATATTTCATGTGTATTGTATTTCTCCATAACTTGTGGACATAGAATCATAAGAAGGGGTGATCTCAAATGATCAGTATAGAAAACATATAACTAATGTAATCAGGGGATAGACATGACAACCATTTTATGGTTTGAATAAATAAAAAACACGAATCTATAATCAACAGGAGACTATGAGTAAGCAATATCTATGAAAATAAATTAAATATATATTATAATGCCCCAAAATATTGATTCTCATGTATTAGTAATATTGAAATTTTATTTTGTTATCTGAGCAATGTAAAAACTCCAAATTATATATTATCACACATTGATTATAGAATAAAAAAATAACTATTATTTTCGGGCATAATTTATTATTATCAAATAATTCATTAATATAATATTTTAAATAATAACTATAATAATATAACTAATTGGGTAGTTTTCAGAAAAATGACATATATATATATATATATTTCAATACAGGATCTGAATTAAAATAATATTATTAAATTATAATATAATATCGTGGTTATATATAACATTGAAAATCGTTGTTTTCGAATATTTTAATGACATCATTTTTTGACGTTTTAACTAAGCAGGTAGTTAATTAAACTATTATATGAATGAATATATAATGTTTTTAAATATATTTGAAAATATGAAAATTATTAAATTATAAATTGGATTAAATTTTCATAACATCATTAATGTTTTGAATATATAATAAAAAAATTTAGTGGAGTGATTGATGTTTTACATATATGAATGATTTTTAATAAGAATTATTGTTACCTTAAAACATTTATATGTGTGTAATATTAACAAATATTTTGTAACAAATTATAGAAATAATTACTTTGGAGTAAATGAATTTTCAAATTTTAATTTAACGTTATAGGAATATAATAAGAAATTTATATAAGAGTTAAATAATAAATATCTTTACATTTAAGAAGAAATGAAATTTTTTTTGAAGAAATTATTAGTTTTATACAAATTTTTTGTCCTTGTAAATTAATGGTAATGTAATATATGATAAAAGCGTATAAACATAATGAAAATATAAATATGTTATAATAATAATAAAGGGAATCAGATAAAAAAGGGGGAATCCCAAGGACGAATTTGTGTATCTCGTGAAGTCATTGAAGGGAGACCGCCTCAGGGGAGGGGGGTGGGTCGCGCTCTAGGTACAGGCTTCGGATGGATGTCCGCATTTCTATAGCACCGAAAAGAAGGAGAGAGGATGTTCTGGCCGTGTGAAGGGTCTCAAGCAGGTCTGGCATCATTCGTCTTTGCGGAGAGGTGTTTTTCGAAGACCCTGCTTCGTGTGGGTGGGTGCTTCGTTTCGGACCAAAGGAACCTAGATCAAGGTCGTACACTAGTTGGTGTCAAGCCAGGGAGTCTGTCGTAGTCACAATAGTGGCCGAGATCCAAGTTTGGATCTGTAATCTTCGAGAAAATCTTGTTATACATCGGTCTTTGGTCTATGCGAGTTAGGGTTTTGCTTCTGGTATCAGGGTCTAGTTTTGCGGTTCCATTTATTCTTCAATATCCTAGGTAGGTTTACTTCATTTTCATTTTAGGTTTTTTTGTCTGATTTCCATTGTCAGATCTCTTGAAATTTTCTCCAAGCATTTTGTTTTTTATTGTTTGAATTTTCTGGTCTGAAGTATACTGCAAATGTTTTGTTGTCCCAAGTATTGTTTTTATCTAATTAATTGTCGAATTGGTTCCTATATAGGCTCATTTTATATTTTTTATGTTTCTTTTTGGTTGTCCACACCTCAGATCCCAGCTTGTCCAGCAACCGGAGTCCTGCTCTTTTCATTTCCACAAGGGCAGTCTATTGGTTTTTTAAGGGCCACTTGGTCCTTGGATTCCATACACTAGCATTAAAATATTCACTATGGGTTATATAAAAAACACACACCCAGGGCTTCCCAATATCCCTTGTCTCTTCACTCTCAGCTTCCAGCATACTCCAGCATGTCTCCTTCAAAATTTCTAGTGCCATCCCGAGCTCCTCTTCCTCCTCAAGTTAAGGTTGAGGAATTAACATTGTTTTTCTTGTAGTGTTTTAATTTTTATGTTTATATTAATGTTTTATTTAAATATGCATCAATTTGTGGTTGAGTTTGAACCGATCTTTACCTTGATTAGAGATTCATGATTTTTTTCATTTTTTAAAAGAATTAGCATAACCGAAGCATATAAATATATACCACTTGAAAACATATTTACATCCCACTTCCACATTCCTTAAAAATCAAAATATATATAAATATATTTTCAGGTGCACATCCCTACGGATTTTCATAAAACCGTATGTCCAGAATTATGTTTTACTAAAAACATGAGTTTAAAAATTAACGAAGAACTATAAAATGCATGGAGTCATTTTTGTAACTGAATTATAATTGCCTTGTTTTTTTCTTTGAGAGTGTATACATGCACAAATATATATACACACATGAAATTATAACCTTCTAGTTTAGTTTAAAAATTCTTCCTGTGTTGATTCTGGGCCTTCGGGTTTTGGGTTCATATAATAAAAAAGATGAAAGGGACTTTCTTATAATTTTTTTTCAATTCCATTAATAATAAAGTAAGATTTTATCATTTATTTAAATTATGTTTAATTTCAGAAGACTATGATTGGAGTAAGAGTTATTTTTTCTTTCTTGTGTGGTTTTATTTTTTGTATATATATTTATATACATTTGTGATATAAGATACAACACTTCACAGTCTGAGGATAATTCCTTCAAAAATGGTTTATTATAATTTTTATAACTTTTATTATTAAGTATTATATTTATTTTTGATTATATTCTTTGTGGAAAATATTTACACACATAATTATATATATATATATGTAAATTCATATATATCTATTTTAAAATGCATATATGAATAATGTTCTTGTACTAAAAATGTATTTCTAAATCATATGATTTGTAAGGGATTATCCTTTGTCTTGCTTTAATTTTTTAAGTTTTATAATGATAAATATACAAATACTTTTAAATCAATATACATCTTCATAAGGTTAGAAATTAATTCTTTAAAGTTACAAGATCTTGAATTACAATGTATCAATAACCCCAAGCATGGACATCCCATGCAAATTTATTTATTTTGTTTCTTTTGAAATTAACACATATATGGTTATATACATGTACTTTTATATATGAAAATATAATAGTGTAATATACACAACCCTCAGATTTTAATAAACATCATATGCCCAGGATAATGATTTTCCAAGGTTGAGTTAATGAAAATCCAAAATGAATGGAGTCATTTTGTAATGAATCTTTTATAATTGATTATGTATGTTGTTATGTATGTATGTATATTATATAAACATCCTTAGTTTTCAGTATATGTATACATAGAGGAATAATTTGCCCACATTATGGTTGATCTATGTGTGTGTATATTTGTATATACACAATATGTTTTATTATGTGTACATGAGTTAAGGGTTATTTTAATTTATAATTATTTTTCTATTGTACACTTAGCATATAATCATATACACATACATAATTCAATATAATTATATTTTTTTTGATATTAAAGACGATGTACAATATTTAAATAATGTATGGGTGCGACATGTACGTATTTTATGTATGTATATATATATAGTTATTTGTAAGCACATATAAGTTATAATCATAATCCAAATTAACATGGACTAAATACACTTCGGTGGTTATAGTATTTTTTTTTGATATGTTTAATTTAATATATACCTTACGGAAAACAAATGATGCACTAAAAAACAATTGGCCTTATATGCTATAATAAGACATCACTATTTATTAGTGCATGCTTCATGTACTGATGACATTTGTCTTATTGGAAAATTAGTCATTTAAACCTACAAATATTTATTTCCATAAATCAAGGATTATGAAAATTAAGGATCTATCATTTTATGTGATAACCCCATCCATTCATTACTTTTGTGTTTTAAATCAATATCACATGTGAAAATAATGTTTAATATATTGTGCTAGTCGCTGAGAAATTTATTACCTATATGATAACTGACACATTATAATTTAGTCCAAGGTCATTTCCATCTATCAGCACATCAATTGAGCAGGAATAATGATCATGTAGTTTAATACATTAGAAGTTTATTACTATGCAAGAGTTGTAAAGTTATTATTTTATTTGAAAATCAAACAATTTATTATTTATGAGATAAGAATTCAATTATTCAAGGTGGTACATGACACTTTGAATAATGTGAATTATGAAGAAAATTAATAAATGTAATGTGAATGATAAGTAATTAATAAATCAAAGTGCTATGTGCACTTTGATTTAGAGACATGAGAAATACATTGGACCTATTATGTTCTGGGTTAGGGTCTGGTAAAAGTATGCCCTTAGGGTTGGGGTCCGGTTACATCAGACCCTCTGGGTTGGTGTCCAATTACAGAGGCACTCCATGATGGTTTCTGGTTATTAGAGGCACTCTGGGTTGGTGTCCGGTTACAGAGACTCTCCTGGTTGGGGTCGGATTATAGTTAGCCCCTAAGACTTGGCATGAGGCTTCCACACAGTCTGACATACACACTTCCCTCATTATGAATAGGTAATTTAACTAACTTGAAAAATATTCGACTAGTAAAATATTTGGATAAATAGTTTATGGATTTTTGGCTAAGGCCTTAAATCATTGGACATCTTGGACAAGGCCTTGATAAAATGTTACATAATATCATGTATATTTATGGAATGTCATATGATTAGAACTCATTGATTTAGTATTCAGTGTATGAAATTGATTTTACTATTTTATGCACAACTCGGATTATTTATTTACATTAGCCGATTAATTTATGCTTATATATTATAATGTCACACATGCTTAGAGTTTCTTCTATTCAGGATGCCTATATTCGAATCATGTATCCTTGTTATTCTGTTATCATTTTTCAAATTGATCACCTCTATGATGTGTACATGTGTTATATCCTTTATTAAAGAATGTTTTTTATGAAATGTTTTAATGTACGTTTTTAAAAAGTTATATTGGTTTATTTAAAAACCCCTTACTAGGAGTTATTTTTCTCACACTACGTTTTAAATGAAAAAAATTCAGGTATCAGTCATTACTTCAATGATGTTTCAGAATGCAGTTAGTTTCCAAGAACAAGAACCTCACAATCCTCTGTAGCATGGGATATGATGTGATATTTGTAAATGAATTTGATGTAATAATTATGGTACATCATGTCTCATGGGCACTGGCCCCGGCCACTCGGGGGCTGGGACGTTATAATTGGTATTAGAGGATTCGGTTTAGATAACTTTGGAAAAACAGAACTGAACAAAGAATGATTTATTTAAGAATTAGTAAGTATGATGTTCTTGGAATAAAATATACCAGTCTTATGTCTCATCGGAGACATCTGATTCAATTAATACAATACTAAAAACTTGGTTATGTGTCACTAAATTGTAGTTTCCTTTAGATTTTCAGAAGGGTGATGCATCACGACTTCAGTCTCCCCAAATGGAGATAGTCGACAATATAGTGGTGAAGTCATATTCAGGGGACTATGAGACTTTTGAAAACCATAGGTTGTCCTATAAACATCTACATCAGGTGTAGAACATCCCAAACATTCTCCATCTTTACCAGGGAAGAAATTTTGTCTATTACCATATAGAAATTGCACAGTTTGCAACATATTGGAAAAGAGGGATGTTTCATGAAGCTCTTTTTTCTATGTATCACTTTGGCTGATAACTACTGAGCTGTAGATAAATTTCCAGAAGCTACTTTGGATAGTGACCATCGAGAGGCCTACCAATTCTATGAACTCAGTTTTAGTATGTACGGAGAACTCTATAACATCAATATATTTAAGAATGACGTGGTGCATAATACTTATAGATATTCACTCAACATTGAAATTTCTGACCTCCACACTTATCATGCCTCTCTTTGGAAGGATGAGTGCTTTAGGCATGGGTACGACCCCAGCTGTTCACCGTGTGTCTGGCCCAAAGGGATCGAGCATCTGAATACTACCTTAGGGATCCACCTGAGGTCATCAGCACCCTACCATCATTGGTGTTCCCAGTAAGTGGACTTCGGGAGTGACTTGTGTTTGGTGTTGTTGTGGTTTGTGTACGAGCATTTTAGAATTGCGAGGATGCAATTCTTTGTAGGGGGGATAATGTAATGCCCAAAAAACTTGTTTCTCATGTATTAGTAATCTCGAGGTTTTATTTTGTTAGTCAAAAAAATTAAAAACTCCAATGTAAATATTATCGCACATTGATTATAGAATTAAAAAAAATAACAATTATTGTCGAGCATAATTTATTCTTATCAAATAATTAATTAATAGAATCTTTTAAATAATAACTATAATAATATAAATAATTGGGTTGTTTTCCAAAAAAAATGATATATATATATATGTATATTAAATTTGAATGAATATACTACTATAAAATTATAATATAATATTGCGGTTATACAAAACATTGAAAAATGTTGTTTTATAATATTTTGATGACATCATTTTGTGACGTTTTAACTAAATAGATAGTTAATTAAACTATTATTTGAATGAATACATTGTGTTTTTAAATATAATTGAAAATATAAAAATTATTAGATTATAAATTGGATTAATGTTTCATAAAATAATTAATATTTTGAATATATAATAAAACTAATTTAATGGAGTGATTGAAATTTTACATTTATGAATGAACTTTTAATAAAACTTTTTGTTTATTTAATACATTTATATGTGTGTAATATTAATAAAAGTTTTGTAACAATATATAAATATTATTAATTTATAGTTATTAAATTTTCAAATTTTAATTTAACGTTATAGGTATATAATAAGAAATTTATATGAGTTAAATAATAAAAATCGTTTCTTTTATGAATAAATGATAATTTCTTTTGAATAAAATACTAGTTTTATACATCTTTGGACCTTGTGAATTAATGATAATGTAATATATGATAAAAGGGTATAAAACATAATAAAGATATATATATATATATTATAATAATAATAAAGGAAATCAGATAAATAATGAGGAAATCCAATAGAAGGATTTTTGTATCCCGTGAAGTCCATGAAGGGAGACCGCATCGGGAGAGGGGGGTGCGTCGCACTCTAGGTACAGGATGTGGACGGGTGTCCGTGATTGTGTAGCACCGCGAAGGGCGGGAGAGGGTGGTCAGGCCATGCAAAGGGTCTCGAGAAGGTCTGGTGGTATTCATCTTTGTAGAGAGGAGTTGTTTGAAGACCCCACTTCATGCGGCTAGGTGCTCTGTTTTGGACCAAAGTAACCGGGATCATGGCCGCACACCAGTAGATGTCAAGGTGTGGAGTCCATCACAATCAAAAAAGTGGCCAAGATCCATGTTTCAATCTATAATCTCCAAGAAAATCATGTTGTACATCGGTCTTCGGTCTACATGAAGTAGGGATTTGCTTCTGGTCTCAGGGTATTGTTCTAGGGTTCCATTTATTCTTCAATCTTCTTTGTAGGTTTACTTCTTTTTTATTTGTGGTGTTTTTGTCTTATTTCCATTGTTGGATCTCCTAAAAGTTTCTCCAAGTGTTTTGTTTGTTATTGTTTGAATTTTCAGGTCTGAAGTATACTACAAATGTTTCGTTTTCCCAATTATTGTTTTTATCTGATTAATTGTCAAATTGGTTCATGTAGAGGCTAATTTTATATTTTCTATGTCCCTTTTTGGTTGGTCCACACCTCAGATCTCTGCTTGTCCACCAATATGAGTCCTACTTGTTTCTTTTCGACAAGGGAAGTCTATTGGTTTTTTAAAAAAGTTCCACTTGGTCTTTATATTCCATACAATAGAATTAAAATATGCACTATGGGTTATAGGAAAAAAACACACACCCGAGGCTTCCCAAAATCTCTTGTCTCTTCACTCTCAGCTTCCAGCATAACCCAACCTGTCTCCATCGGAATTTCCAGTGCCTTTCTGAGCTCCTCATCCTCCTAAAGCTAAGGTGAGGGAATTATAATTGTCTTCATTGTAGAGTTTTAATTTTCTTTTTTATATACATTTTTTATTTAAATACACATCACCTTGTGGTTTAGTTTGAACCCCTCTTTACCTGGATTAGAGCTTCGGGATTTTTTCCATTTTTTTAATGAATTAGAGGACCCGAAGCATATATATATACCCCCTAAAAACTTATTTACAGAGAACTTCCACATTACTTAAACATATAAATATATATAAATATTTTTTCATGTGCACATCCCTACATATTCTCATAAAATTTTAGGTCCAAAATTATGTTTTACAAAAACTTTGAGATTCAAAATTAATAAAGAACTATAAAATGCATGGAGTCATTTTTGAAAGGGAATTATAATTTCCTTGTTTTGTTTCTTTAAGAGTGTATACATGTATATATATATATATACTCATAAATGTATAACCATGTAGTTTAGTTTAAAACTTATTTTGTGTTGATTCTGGGCCTTCGGGTTTTTGGGTTCGGATAATATAAACGATATAGGGGACTTGCATATAATATTTTTGCAATTTTATTAATATTTAAGTATGATTTTTTAATTTATTTAAATTATGTTTAATTTCATAAAACTATGTTTTGTGTTAGAGTTATTTTATCTTTTTCTGTAGTTTTAAATACTGTATATATATGTATATACATTTGTGATATAAGGTACATCACCTCACGGTTAGTGGTTTATTCATTCAATAAGGGTTTATTAGAGTTTTTCTAACTTTTATTTATAAGGATTCTATTTAATTTTTATTATATAATATGCAGAAAATATGTATACCTATAAATATATATATATATATATATATATATATTTATGTAAGTTCATATATCTCTATTTTAAAATTCATATATGAACTATGTTCTTGTACTAAAAATTTATTTCTAAATCATATGACTTGTAAAGGATTAGCCTTTGTCTTGATTTCGGTTTTTAGGTTGTATAAATATATATATACATATACTTGTAAATCAATATACATCATCATATGGTCAAAAATTAATTATTGTAAGTTGCAGGATCTTGAATTACAATGTATTAATAACCCTAAGCATGGACATCCCATGAAATTTTTTTTTCTTTTGCCTTCAACACATATGTGGTTATATAAATATACATATATATATGAAAATATATACGTGTAATATACACAACCCTTGGATTTGAATAAACATCATATGCCCGGGATAAATATTTTCGAAGGTTAAGTTAATGAAAATCCAAAATGCATGGAGTCATTTTGTAAAGAAAGATTAATACTTTATTATGTATTATCTTAAGAATATATATATATTATATATATAACCTTAGTTTTCAGTATATGTATACATAATGGTATAATTTGGACACATTACGGTTGATATATGTGTGCGTATATATTTATATATACACAAATATGTCTTATTATCTGTACATGAGTTAAGGGTTATTTTAATTTATAATTATTTTTCCGTTGTACACATATGGTATAATCAGACATATGAATATAATTCAATCTAATCCTATTTTATGATATTAAATATGATTTATAATCATTAAATAAATTAGGGGTGTGGCATGTATATATTTTATGTATGAATATATATATATATAGTTATGTGTATACACCTATAAGTTATAATCATAATCCGAATTAACATGATCAAAATAAACTTTGGTAGTTAAAGTATATTTTTGATATTTTTAATTTAATATATGCATTACATAAAACAAGTGATGTGCTAAAAAAATTGGCTTTAAATGCTATGAAACAGAAGGCAAATCCATTTAATAGGACATGACTATTTAACAGCGCATGCTTCGTGTAAGAATGAAATTTGTCTTATTTTATAATTAGTCATTTAAAACTACAAATATTTATTTCCATAAATCAAGGATTATGAAAATTAATGATCTATCATTTTACGTGGTAACCGCATACATTCGTTACCTGTGTGTTTTAAATCGTTATCACAGGTGAAAATAACGTTTATTATATTGTTCATGTCGTAGAGAAATTTATTACCAAAATGATAACTGACACATTATAATTTATTCCAACATCATTTCCAACTATTAGCACATGAATTGAGCATTAATAATGATAATGTAATTTAATTCTTTATAATTTTATTACTATGTAAGAGTTGTAAAGTTATTATTTTATGTGAAAATCAAACAATTTATTATTTATGAGATAAACATTTAATTATTCATTGTGGTATGGGAAACATTGAATAATGTGAATTATGAAGCCATGTAATATGTATACTAGGAATGAAAAGTAATTAATAAATCAATGTGGTATATGCAATTTGATTTAGATACATAAGGAATGCATTAGACCAAGTATGTTTTGCGTTGGGGACCAGTAAAAGTAAGCCCTCCGGGTAGGGGTCTGGTTACAGCAGACCCTTCGGGTTGGGGTCCAGTTACAGAGTCTCTCTGGGTGGGTGTACAGTTATTAGAGTCACTCCAGGTTGGAGTCTGGTTAGAGAGGCTATCTAGGCTGGGGTCTGGTTATAGTTAGCCCCTAGTTCTTGGCACGAGGCCTTGACACGGTCTGGCATATGCACTTCCCTCATTATTACTATGTAATTTAATTAATGAGAAAAATCTTCAACTAGTAAAATATTTGGTTAAAGAGTTTATGGATTTTTTTCCGAGGACTTAAATCATTAGACCTCTTGGCCATGTCCTTGATAAAAAGTTTCAAAATGTCATGTATATTTGTGGTGTGACATATGATTAGAACTCAATGATTTAGTATTCAGTGTATGAAATTAAAGTTACTATTATATATGCAAATCTGATTATTTATTTCAATTTGATGATTAATTTATTCTTACATATTCTTATGCCATACATGTTTAGAGTTTCTTTGATTTAGCATGCCTATATTCAAATCGTGTATCCTTATGATTTTGTTAGCATGTTTCAAATTGAGCACCTTTATGATGTGTACGAGTGTTACAACCTTTATTAAAGAATATTGTTTTATAAAATGGTTTAAAGAATGTTTTCAAAAATCTATATTGGTTTCTTTTAAAACCCCTTACTACGCATTCTTATGTACATCATACATTTTAAATGAAATATTTTAAAGTATAGGTCATCACATTGATGAAGTTTCAGAATTCATCTAGTTTCCCAGAACCTGAACCTCATGATCCTATGTAGCATGGGACATGATGTGATATTTTTAAATGACTATGATGTAATAATTATTGTACATCATGCCTTATGGGCACTAGCCCCGGCCACTTGGGGGGTCGGGACATCACATATATGCAATTATTTTTTTTCATACTGAATGAATCTTTAATTTCATACATCAGTAATGTGTTTTCATTGTCTTCTACCAAGGAAGTTTTCCTAGATACCAAATTCAGTAAATGTGGATAAATTTGGTGGGCATAAAACAAATACCAAAAAAAATCACTGATGATATTTTTTGATGAATGAAGGGAAAATATTATTTGGGACATCACTCTTTAACTTAATAAGACCAATGTAATAACCATAGGGTTCATCATGACTCTAAAAACCCATACTCTTTATAAATATATATTTCACATTTTTAATGAATATTCATAAAAATATAAAAACAAATGCTTGAGAATTAGAATATTATAATTTATTTTAAAATTATGTTTAGAATCATACGATATGGTGAGTTATCTCCATTATATCCTATAAAAATATTCAAATTTATTACTCTTCATAATCACATCTTACATAAAACCAATCATCACTACTTGGGGAAAGGAAACATAAGAAAGTATTAGTTCAAATGCTTAGTAAGGGTATTAATGTGAGATATCCATAAACACATAAGCATGACATGATCTTAAGGGCATATAAACATGAGCTGAAAATTTGAACACTAATCCTTGAATAAAAATTATAATAATGTAGAGAGGCGGAATAAATAATGATAGTTCATAAGAAGAGAATCATTATTAAATAAAATAATAAGAGTTGTGAGACCATGAAATTTGAATGAGGCATATAATTGGAGCATAAATATGAGTATAGAAAATATTATGTCAATGGTACCCACCAAGACATTCATAACTTTTCATGTATGGGATAAACACTCATGTACCTGCTTCCGGATTGGGCTAACCACCTATCTGCCAAATCTTTTAGGGTTGGGATAACCACTCATGTAGCATATATTTTAGTCTAAGGGTATGAACCTGTGTAAACCCATTTTTAGGATTTGGATTACCACTCATATACCCTATGAGTTATTATAACATTTATCATTACCGAAATCATTGTATTGATATATTGGTCCAACCAATCACATATTTTAAAACATGAATTTTTATTCTTGATTATCCTAAAAATTTAATAATATCATAACCCATGAAATAAAATAGGATTTATAAACAATTTATAATATCATAACCCATAAAAAAGTGACTAGTTTCACAATCATTTGACAATTTCCTCATTACATAAACCATGGAAAAAAGATGCAAGATTCATTATAATTATTTTATATTATAACCCGTATAATAGAAACGGGTATCATAATCATCAATTCATCATAAACATATAAAATTTCTAGAATTTATAGAAACTACATCCTTTAATAATATCCCCATATGAATAGGGTATATCAATATAATTCATATTAGATTTAATGTGATTTTTAGTGATCATTTAATTCAATTCTGGAAGAAAATATCCTTCCCATATTAAAAAAACGTTTCATTAAAACAATATTTTTTTTAAAATACTATTCATTTTAAATAAAATTGATAACATTTTTGAAAGATTGAAAAACAATTTAATATTTTTCTTGTGGAAATATGAATTTTTTTTTGAAAAGAAAATATGCAATAACTTTTCAAAAACTCTTTGTACTTTGAAATAATTTATAAAAAACATGAATTTATTTCCAAATATAATGACAAATATTTTCATTGAAAATTAAATTGAAAACATGTATGTTAGGTAATAAATATCTCTGAAGTAATGAATGAGAGAAATAAGTTTCTTACTTTTGTGTGTTAAAAACAAATACTCTTTTCTCATTTTTTTGGTTAATGTCAATTGGAAAAAGAATGAAAAAATGTGGATAAAGTTCAGATTTATTTTGTAAAAAATGATAAATATCAAAAAATCTCTTCATTAAGCCATTTAAAATATTTTAAAAACGTATTTCAATTGTTTTTAATAAAACATGGTTTTTTAGGATATTTTTTTTTCAATGGAAGAGATAAATAAAGACCAATATTCATCAAAAATTATTTTGATGTATTCTATTCATAATCAGAGACAATATAAGGGGAAAATTTATTCTCATGAAATAACACTAGGTGAATATAATTAATGATTTTATTGAGAGATATATCATAACATTACGTCATTGGATAACTAATCATGGTAAATCCCAATAAACGATATGATTGAAATATAAAACCATTACATTATTGGTCATAATGAATCATAATTTCTAGGAATATAAAGTTTAAATGACACATGAAATATCATATAAGTTAGTAAATACCTTGTAATTCAAGTCGATAGTGTCGTATATACACATCATTAAAAAAGATATGTGAATAACATGACCAAAGTACCAATGAATTGGAATTAAGAAAAATATCCCTTACTCGTTTAGTTACTTTTTTAATCATACCAGAAGATAAATCATTACATAAGTTGAAACATTAAACATCATGTAAATATGGTTATTCATTATATAACATTTCAATTAGTCAGTATATACCCCATACAATATAAACGAGTGGTGACATTTCATTTGTCAATAGGAAATAAAACAGAGACTATAAATCCGATGAATTAATTATCGAAAACTATCATACAGGTTAATAAATATTGTATAATAATAGTACTAATATTATTATTATATTACAGAACCATACATAAATATGTCATACAATATATTATTTACATATAATCTTTTGTTACCTATTTATTATAAATTCCTTTTTAAAATCACGTTTTGAGTAACAACTACTTTTTTATGTATATTTGGATGTGTTATATTTTTTCCTATAATTTTTATCATGGACTAGTAATCTAAAGAATTATAATCATTAAATATTTATCATTTTTATAAATAAATTATTCTTTTAATGACTAATCATTGATTATGGTTTTGTGAAATGAGATACCTTAGGCTCAAGGAGATGGTAGGTTGTACATACACATGAGTAACGTTTTCATTCATCAATGGACTTTGTGGAAAGGAGGTAAGAAATATATTATTATTACATAATTATAAAAATATAACATATAGCATATTATTTCTTTAAATATACTTATATATATCGTCCTTGTTGTGTGGTGATTAAAGGAGAGTCACATCGCTTCCCGAAGGCAGTAGTCCACACATAAGTGAAAAATGATGTCATCATTGGGTGTGTCATGAAGATATAATTAAAATAGTATGATAAATATTAATAATTATAAAAATTTCATTAATATCATACCTATTTCATTTATATAACTTATTCTTGTCCATATTATCTTACATGTAAAGAGTTAGTGAAAACAAATCACATCACATCACATCTATGTAGTCCATCAAACACATGATAAACATTACCTTATCCCCAATATAATATATATTAAAAATATATATTTGTGATATAATTAATACCACTGTATAATTATGTGATAAATATTAAATATATACTTTATATCTATCATCATTATGAACAATGAGAGGTTGTAATTGAAAAATGAATGGCATCGGTTCATGAGGAAGTAGTCCACCATATGCACGAATGATGGTTTCATAACACCTTTGATGGGACTGGTGACGGTTTTAGGAAATTATATTAACAAAAAATAATCTAAATATATGTGTAATATTTATTTTATTATAAAATAATTTTTTAATATGAATTTTTATAGTTCAATAAAGAAATAAAATAAAAAATATCATTGAAGAATGTTACATCTTCTCAAAGTATAATCTAAAGGATTTTATAAAAAACCATCCTTGGTGGGATTTATATAAAAAATAAGGCCTCTTGGATGAGGTTATAGAATTTTTGGAGAATAGTTTTGAAGGTTTTAGTTTAGAATAATGGATTTTTAGATGTAAATTATTTAGGGGAGTGAGTTCCCTTTTATAATTGAGGGTGAGTGGATTTATTTTTAAATACCAAAATGTATTGAACAATGGAAGGTAACTCTCACATAATTTGGCACAAAAATTGATAAATAATGTATGGAAGCGAATATATGGTCTATAAAAACCTCTATCATAAAAAATTTTTAAACATGTATTTCCCTAGCCATTAACTATTAATCACTTTTAAAAATGTAGTTTCAACTATGGTAAGTAAATTTTTTAACCTAGGTAATATATCCATTTATCCTAAAATAATCCTATAATTATTATGTAATATTTAAATAAATTAATTTAAAAATATATAAATATTATTAAATAAAGATTATTTATGAGTGGAAAAAAATTTAACACAGGCTTAGGTAATACATAAATGGCTCTAATATCCTTAATGTGGTAATTAATTTTTAACTATTATCAATAATACTTATAGTAATGTATTTAGTTTTCATTATTATATAACATTAGATATACTGATTCTATATATTTAATCAATTATTCCATATTCAATTCACATATTTAAAAATTTTTTATTTAGTATTATTCCATAAAATGTGATGATAAATCTAGTTTTAAAAGAAGAAATAAAAAAATTACAATATTTGTACATCCAATTTCCAGATGAAAGTAATTCCAAGACAAAAATTAAAATAATAAATATAAAATTTTGTTAATTCAACTTTGAAACCAAATTAAATTATTATTTATCTTTAAAAATTATTTTAATAAAAAAATAGTTTTCAATTAAAATTCCCCATTTCTCATAATTTATCAAAAAAATTACATCCTCTAAAAATCATTAACAATTAACCCTTATATAATATTGAAATTCTAAAAAAGGCTTTAAAAATTACATGAAAAAGTAAATTAAAATATAATTAAAATTTTTACATTTCAAAAGATCTATTAGTTTTAGAGTTTTAGTGAATTAGGTCATAATACCATAAATCAAAATTCATTTATTACAATTTATACACCACTACTCAATATTAATTTTTTCTGAATTTGAAAATATTAAAACAAATAATAATTTATTTCTTTAAAAAACTTCAAGGAATTAAATTTTAATTATTATTTTTATTTTACCCATCCACAAACCAAATTAAAAAAATATTAACAACATGGTATGAGCATAAAAATATCAATAAGCGACCTAAAAGTGAAAAATGAAATGGTTGGTCTATGAATGGAATCATTTTACCTTAGTTATAATATTGACACAAAAATTATAATATATTTATCTTACATTATTAAAACATTAGTTTCCTATTAAAACAAAATAAATCATAAGTCATAATGATAAATTGGGAATTATTTTCATATATCTATTACATATATTATATCTCTCACATCTACATGAGGAGTTCACTTCATATTTACATTTGGAATAACCACCATAGTATATTCCCTTAATCTACTGGGAGAAGCTTTACTCATAATAGTTTCCTTTACCCAATGCATTAGGGAACTATAATAGTATCTCTTAGCCTTGGTATATCATGTAACAATCCATCCTCATTAAAATCTCCCATGAAAAATAACAATAATTTTAATACAAGAATCATTCTTGGCGATATTAACTTTTCCATTTTAAAATCACTTATTTAAAAAAAATCACTAAAAAATGGAAACTTTTTACATAGAAATAAATATTAGAAACACTTAAAATAAGAATAAAAATATCAAATCATCATAAATATAGAATATTAGGTTCAGTCCATACATGTAAAAACATTTTTTTTTCTTTTTAAAAAAATTATTGAATGAGTCACATTAAAAGATGGTTTTAAAAAAGGCCCATTAAACTGAGTTCAGATTGTTTTGTACAATTTTTATCATCATTTATTATATAATAGGGTTTATTTATCATTTTATATACAACATTTTTCCAAATTTAGTATTCTATTAATATCAATTATAAAAATGTCATTATTAATTTAAGTTCACATCAGACATTTGGTTGATAATTGGTTTACATTTCCAAAATGACTTTGTTTGGATGACTATGTTTAAATAGGACATTAATTAATCATATATAGAATTAAATTTAGGTAATATATATAATTTATATTTTTCATTTCAATAGTTATAACTATCCATTCATTGTGGTGATTAAAAACAAATCATGCCACTCTATGGAGACTGTATATTGTATATACGCACACATAGTTTTTTTCAACAGATTGATAAATGATGGAATAATGTTACCCCATAATCATAATAACATCTTATAATATACATGATACTATATATTTTAACTTATCATGGAAATATAACATAAATAGGAAGTTGAAGAAGAAATAAAATTGAATGAATTGATTAAGATGATTACCTCTTCTTTGGCGGATTTCATTCAATATTTTCATAATGGATCAGATAATGAAATTTTGGAAGTGAATAAACAAAAATAACATAACTATGTATGTTATGAATATATATTTTTTAATTTTTTGGTTAATATAGATGGATCAATGTGCTGTAAAGAGGTGAAGTAATGAGTGACCTTTTATAATAGAGTTGAGGGACACTTTTTCAAATTATAAAAAGTTTAAATGATAATAAAATCCTTTTTTATTTAACTACCAAAAAATTTAAATTAATTAAAATATATTATATGATATGTTTTTATTATCATCAATAAATAGAATTTGTTTCATTTTTGGTTATATTGTAAACCATATAATTTTGATTAACCTGCAGTTAACTTATTGTAATAGTAACTATGGTAACAACTTTTTCTAAGCTAAAAGGTTGTATATAATAATTATAAATTGTTAATTGGGAATAAATGAATAATTTATGAAATTTTATATTATCAAAATCCATTATGATTTTAAAATTTTTTATGATTTTCAAATAATTTAAAACCTATTATTTTGATAAAATATAATAAGTGTCAATTTTTTCACAATTCATTACATTGACTTTAAGAAAAATATAAAAAAAAGGATAACATTTAAAAAACATTTAATACACCCATAAAATTTCATACAAATCATGAAAATTTTTAAAGAGCTTAAAGATTTTTAAATATTATTTATTTTGACGTTTTTTAAATCATTTACTTGATAATTTCAATAATTTTACAATTACTGCATCATCATTGGGTAATTATTTTGTATAATTATTTTTTAAAAAAAAATTAAAATTAAAATACAATTATATAGATAAATATTTTATCTTTCAAAATAATCTTTATAGTTAAATATAACTTCTTGAATACACTGTATTGAAAATGATATATTCATTATTAACAAGAATGAGACATCATAGAATTTTCATTAAATAATGTTTAGTAAATAACATAATCTCATCCAAGTAACCCAAAAAGTCATAAACATGTTTATACAATGAACATGATTCTCTTATGAAAAAAATATAGTTATATTCATTAATTTGAACCATTTTACCCATGAGGACACATAAGAGATATATAAGACAAGGAAAGTGGCATTTTATAACATGTTTTGATTTAAACAATATATAATTCACCTTCCTACACTAGTGTCAATTAATAAAATTATATATTTTATTGTTGGGGATTAATTATCTTCATCCAATAATATTTTCATAATAGTTAGGTTAATTTTATAATCCTTGTCATATTATCATTATGATAAATTACTTGATTTACCCTTAACCATGATAATAACAGTTACTACGTTTACTATTTATATTATTTAAAAAATAAGAGTGGAATATATAATAAATTTGAAAAATATGATTTCAAATATATAATAAATTTTTAATCAATGAAAACACATAGATGTTAAAATATATTTCAAAATTGAACCAATAAAATTCACTAATTAATATTTGTTCGAAAAAAAATTTCATCAATTTAAATAGAAAATATTCTTATTCTAAAAAAATTATAATTCTAATACCAAAATTCAATAAGTAGATTAATATTAATGAAAATTACCACATTAATATTTACAAATAATCTAATTAATAATTTTTCCTTGTAAAACATAATATAGTTTTCAATAAAACCATTTTTATTTTGCAGTTCACAATAAAAGAAATATTTCAAAGGAATTCCCTAAAAAATGAATCTTATGATAAATTTAACAATATGAATTGAAAGATGAAATTATTTTTTTAAAATTAGAATTATATAATTTGAAAATTATTCCTATAAATATAACCATATAAAATATAATTTAGTAAAATAATTTCCATTTAATTTTTTAAAAATAACTGAATATATATATAATGAATTTTGTAATTTAATTCAAGAATATAATAAACATAAAATAAATCTAGATTAATCAGTACATGCTTTGTTACATCCCATCCCCCATTTTGAAATTTCATACCCATAATTTTATTCACTTATGAATTACTTGGGGATACATTCCCCTAATATCATTTTCAGATTTTAATGTTCATTCTTCAACCAAGGGCTTTCTCAAAAAATCCTTGACCTGGTGAATTTTATTATCCATAGTGGATTTTCATTATGGTGATTAAATTGAATGGGATTTTACTCAAATGAAATGTTATTGTCTAACTAAACATCCTTGTATCTCAGAATGTGAGATGAATCTGGAACATTGTCTATTAGCATGGAAACATAAAAAACGTTGTGTACCTATGAAAAACTAAATGTGAAATGTAATTGGAAAGATACTAGTCAAAAATTATCTATGATGTCATATTTTCCAATGAACCATGGACATAACTCTTCCTTTATCACAGAACATCAACTTTTTGTGGAGATATTTTAAGAAAACAATAATAGCCAAATCAAATGAATGGTCTTTCCGGTTGTTATCTTCATAAATTCTCTTGGTACTTTGTGATATTCTCATGTAATATTAAATAATATTTACTTTTTCAAACATTTATTCAACTAATTATTGTCACCAAAATTTCCTTTTCTTGTCATCATCCCCAAATAAAGGACTCTAAAACATGTTTCTATATAATGCCTCAAATTTGGTAATCTATATACCTCAATGAAAATTATTATAATAATAAAACATAACAAAATAATGATGATGATCTTATATTTAATGTTAATCTATTGAAGTTGCTCATAGAATTTTTCTCCAAGGTATGACTTTTTCACTTTGACTTTCCATTGAATTGAGTATGAAAAGTAGTGATGAAATTTAATTGAATCCCTAAATCCATATTTACCCCATTCTTGAAATGAGAGGTAATTTAGTGATCACGATAAGATATAATTGAGATTTAGACACAATGTAATATAATTATCTATTTAACATAAAGTATATAGAGTTTATCCAAGGACATATTACCTAAAATTGAAAGAAAATTTTAAGACATAGCTAATCGGTCACTAATTACAGAAATCACATTTTTAAATTGTGATGTCTTCGGAAATCCCACAAATAAATCTATTGATATATTATTGCATTTGCACTATTAAACTGGAAAATGATAAATAATTCACTCTAGTAATTTTTTTTATCATTAAACAATTGACATGTGAATCGTCTCATTATAAATATTAAAAAAATTCCTTTCATTGATCCCAGAGTAATACACCTTAAGTTATAAAGGTATATCTGTTTATTAAGGATGAATAGAAAATTGGGAACTATGTTCATCACTCAATAACTATTTCATTATATAATAATCAAAAGTAACAGTAATAATTTTCTAAATCATAAAAAACATTCTATATCAGCATAAAATTCTGGGAAGTTACCCATCTTAACACAATTAAACTTTTCATAAACTCACATTATTTCGAGTGAGAATTCTTAATTCCAACATACAAGGGTGATTGGATTGAAACCTAAAACAAGAAAGATGATTTTTTATCAAAAAAATCCAAGAAATTTTATTTAAATTCATTAACCAATGTGTCATGTTCCAAACATAAAATGGTTAACGAATCTTTCATTTTCCAAATCAAAGAATCATGCACTTTATTTTATATTACGGCATAGTAATAAATCATGCTATAATAATCCTTGGTCAATTATAACCACAAACTTTTCCATAGGTTGAATTTTTTTCAGTGAATATATACTTCAATGATTTGTTATAAGTTTATATTTCACCCCATTATCCATATATAAGATGCTTCCAAAATTTCAATGAAAAATCCGCAGTAGGTATTTCAAAATCATTTGTAGGATAATATATCCCATTTGGTTGTACATTCCTTAAAACAAAATGAATTAACTAACCATTCTACATGAGAACACAACCAAGTAATTCAATAAAAAATCCCTATCGATGATAAAATAACTATTTCTTGATAGAAATAACAACATTTACCATTCAACAATATTTTGGTTAATTCTGAAAAAAAACATAAAATTCTTTAATCTAGATAAATTTTATTACTTTTCATGTTAACTTATATAGTGGACCAGCTAACCATGATAAATTATTAAAAAATAATTGGTAATAGCATAATAATATAAGAAAACTATGAATATCCTTAACATTTATAGGTATTTTCCATCCATCAACCACTCTTTTATCTTAGATCAACTATTATTCCATCATTATTTAAAATTTTCCTAAGGAGAAAAATTATTGTAACCAATTTTTTTAAAAAAAAATTTCCATTTAAGTTATTTTCTATAAGAGTTAGGAGAAAAATAATTTTTTTGATTTTCATGATCACCATAACATTTTGAATAAATAAAAAAATAATCAATAAAAACAACCAAAAAATTATCCAAATATCTATATTATACTCTAGTCATAAGATATATAAATAAAAAAAAAATTCAAACTGAATATCATAACTGGAAACTAATAATTCCCTCATGTAGTTATAATTGTTGTTTTTTGAATTTCATCCACCATTACTGTCAACTGATGATACCCACATCTCAATTCGACATTCAAAACATTACAATCTTCTTAGAACTAATCAAACAATTCATCAATATGTGAGAATAGATACTTATTATTATTAGTAATGTAATTAAATTCTCTATAATCTATGAAAAGCCTTATGGAACCATCATTATTTTTAACAAAGAAAACAAGCACACCCCATGGTGAAGACAATGGACGAATTAAACCGTTATCAAGAAACTCAAGAAAATTATTTTTAAAATTCAAATGATCTAATTTACCCACTCTATTAGGGGGTTTTAAAAAATATCGTAGAATCAAAAACTAATTAAATAGTAAATTATACTTCTTTGTTAGGTATACTACCATGTAACTCATCATGAAAAACATCTAGATACTCATCTATCACTAGAACAACATAAATATAAACCATTACATTATTTGTAAAAAAATGTGAAAGATAAAATTTATTTAAATATTGTATTATTTTCTCAACGTCTTGATATGTTATCAATGGTGTGGGTGCATTCATGTACACAAACATAATCTCATTCTAAAAACAAATTCCTTATCCCTGAAATCTATCATATCTTGGAAAATACACAACAAATCGATACATAAAATAACATTAAACTTCAATAGGATTAACACAAAAAACGTTTTATTTAATGTATTTCCAAAAATCATTATAAAAATATATTCGTAATTATTTTGTGACTAAATATTTCCCATTTTTGTTTTTACCATATGTTTTGGATTCATTTCCTAATGTGGAAAAATGATTTTTTCCAAACATTTCTCAGATGTTAAAGAATGAGTATACCCCATATGAAAATATACATTATTATAATCTAAAGAAACAAAATATATATATAATTCCACATAATTTTATGTCAAAACATCTTTTCACATAGTTTCAAAGGATTCCACCACCCCATTTGGATCATTATATAGCTACTTTATGTCATTAATTTCCTCCTAAGACACTATTTTTCATTTATAACCATTCTCTTTACATTTAAAACATTTCTATGAATTTATATTAGAATATTTCATACCACTACCATGATATTTTTTATTAAAAATAAAATCTATATTCCCAAACATACCACATTTAAAACACTTAATATATTTCAATAGGCATTCCCCAAAGTGTCTTTCACCACAAACGTCACAAACTTAAAATGTAATTTTCATAAAATGAATCATCTTTGATGCATTTTTTCATTTTCCCTTAAAACTTGAAATATTTTTTATTCTAGTTTTCTAAGAACATGGGATCATCATAAAACCGTTTTTACACCTTTTCAACACATCAAAGAAGTTTTTTAAAACATTTTATTTCATGAGAAGATAATATTTTTCAATATCTCGGTTTCAGTATTAATTAAAAATGATTGATTTTGATATCAAGGACCTGAATAAAATTAGGATTATAACATTCCAATAGAGTGTATTTTTATTCATATTCATCCATTTAATCCTGCCCATATCAAAAATAAAATAATTGATGTCCTATCCAAATTCATATCACTATTAGAATATATTTCTGATGATTTTTTTGGAATTCGTACCATTCAAATGCATGAAATTTAACACTATCACTGATTTTATTGATCATCGACCACCACTGGTCAGCATCACCATCAAAATGGTTTATACTAATAGTATCAATTTTATGGTATGAACACTGTGTGATTTCAAAAATATTTAATTGGTATTCATCCTTTAGCTACCACTGTGTTAGTTGAAACAATAAATGTTTAAGGGAATTGCCTTAGATAATATTCCACTGTTATTATGTTTCTTTGTGGTAGATCTTCCTGATCTATTTCATGGATTCTACCACCATTTCAAGCATATTTCACCAGATCAATTAATTCCATAAACTACTCACTACCAATTCCAACAATTCCAGGATGCTAATTAAGAAGAGTAGTTTTTTCTTCGTGCCTTTCACATTCGCTTCACTATTTCATTTATGTAAAACCATTCTAAATAGATGTAGTTTAGATGAAGAAACCTCGTAGTATTCAAATTCAATATCATTTCAACATAAACATATTTTAAAAAAATATTAGGGTATTCTAGTCATATTATCCTATACTTTAATGTTTTTAAAAGAATCATATGATACCAACTATAAGTACCTAACCTTAAACATTACAAGAACTAGTAAATTCAACATGATTATATATTTTTACATTACCAAAGAAATTTTAGGATTATTGTTTTATAAAATTGGGACATAATATCATACATTGGAATATGTATATTACATATTATTAAATTATACTCAATAACCATTTTTTACAATATGAAATATTTGAATCAAGACATGATTTCTTTTTGTAACAAATCTTCTTAACGTAAATCATGAAACCTTATTTTCTATTACCCATACAAAAACATTGTGAAAAAATTTTAAAACATGGTATGAAAAAAATTAAGAGTAAGAGACATAAAATTGAATATTTAAACCATTATTACACAAGTGAAAATATATTCACAATGTTATAACATTTACACATAAAATATAATCTCTATTGCTTACCTTATGAAATCATAATATTCATGAAAAAACTATAGTATTGATAAATTGTAAAGGTAACATGATGAATAGTTTTTCAATCACACGGACATATATATTATCTATCATCGATACATGTAATGTTACATTCATAGATCCATTTTAAATAACCACCATAGTATATTCCCTTAATATCTTAGGAGAAACCTCTCTAATACTATACCACTCTAACTAATGGGTTGGAGAGAAATAATAGTCTCACATTCCCTCTATTTATCTTGAAACCTCCCATACTAATAATCAATTCCAGTGAACAATAATATAAATATAACATAAATGAAACATTCATGTGGAATATAACATTTCCATTTTGAAATCACCCTTCATTTTACCAAACCAAGGAACTCATAATAAAATTGTTTTAAATAAATATAGTGAAATTATAAAAGAGGATTTGAAATATAAAAGCATCATGAAAGATGGAAATTCCATTCACGCATATTTTATTAAAAAAAATTATTTGGTTAGTTTTCAAAAATACATGAATGAGTAACTTTAAAAGATAGTTAAAAAAGGTATATTACCATGATTTCAACTCGTCGCATATAATATGTGTCAAACTTAATAATAAACATGGGTTAATTTATAATTAATCATAAACATACATAAAAAACATATTTATAAATTATTATTCCTTTTATACGACTTATCTCCATTTTTTAAATCATTTATGTTCATGTCGGACAATAAGATGCTATTTGGTTCACATGTCCAAAATGACTTCGTTCAATTGACGATAGTCAGAGAGGAAATTATTTCATCGTCTATTGAAAAATAATGATGTAACATGTATCGTATATATTTATCATTTCCTTCAATATAACCATAAATATATAGACATATGTAAAACAAGCATGGATATTACATAATGTTAGATGAATATTCATTACATTACAAAAATTCATGCCTAAAGACCATAATAGTTTTGTATCTTTGAAAACATGGAATGAAAATATTATAACCCGATGAAAGAAATTAAAAATCTCCAATAATGATATCCACCTTTAGTGAATCTACTGAAAACTTTTTCTCATAACCTATGAAAGTAAACATAATAAAGTGGTGAGATCATATGAACAATAAGGGTAAATAATGGAAATGTGTAAGGTTAATATGAACAAAAATCCATGGAACATGAGCATAAAATCTGAAGATCATACCCCATATGTTAGAGATTATAATAACTATTGAAATTTCATAATACATGGATCATAAGATAATTGAGAGAATAAGAAAGTAAAGAATAACATAGTTGTAAGACATGGAATCTATGAAATTCTTATTGTTTTATAAAGTTGTGAACATGTATTAGTAGAAATAGGTGGAGTTATTAAGTTGAATACATGAAACCAAGCCCTCACATAAACTTTTGGGCATGCAACCAGATCCATTCATAAAATTATGAATGTGTGATTGATTTTATGAATTACCTTTTGGACATGAAACTGGGTTCATGAATACCATTGTGAATATGTAATCAGGTTAATGAAAAATCTTATAGACATGAAACCAGGTCCAGGAATAAAATTTTAAACATGTAACCAGGTTCAGGAATCACATTTTGAACATGTATTCATGTTCATGAATAAAATTATGGAGATGAAACCATGTTCATTCATAACCTTGGGACACATAATAAGGTTCAGTCATAACATTGAGATCATGTAATTGTGTTCACACCTAAATAACTGGATATGAAGCTAGGTATATGCATAAAATTTTTACCATGTTATCAGTTTCAATCATAACATTTGGCACATGAAATTATGTTCACACATAACATATATACTCATGAGTCCTCCGTTAGTACACAATTCATTGATGGTAGATATATATCTAAACAACAGAATAACAAAATCATGCATTCGAGTGAAACGTGATTATAAAAAATAATAATATCATAACACATGAATTGATATAAGAATTATAATCATTTAATTGTGTCATTACCTATGTAAAAGATGTAGGTATCATAATCACCAACAGTGAAAAGAAACTAGATTCAAAATCATATAACCTATGAAAGGGGAACAAATTTCCTAAAATCCATGTCATAAAAATATTATCCATTCATATAAACAGTATTAATTGAATCATTGAATCATTTAAACATGAAGCCATGAGTAACACTAATAAATTCCATCTAATATGTGATTTTTTTTGAAATGTCTTTTAAAAACACTTCTTAAAGAAAATACACTTTTTCCATTGAAAAATTAATTTCTAAAACATGAATCCTTTTGATGAACACTTTCATGAAAATAAAAATGATAATTTATAATAAATTCTATGTAATAATTTTGGAATCCTTTTTTATGAAATCAATAATTTATTCCTAAAAATGATTAAAACATTTATTAAACATAAACCATTCATGAAAAACACTTCTTTTGCAAATTGTATTGAAATATTTTATAATAATCCATGAACAAACCATAAAACATTTTTGAAAACATTTTTCATTGAAATCCCCTTTAAAAAGTTAAATTTTCATAGTGTTAATAAAACTTTTTTTCTTTTAAATAAAACATATAAATGTATAATATAATCTTTAATTAAATTATGGTTACAACTATGGTAAGTTTGTATGTGCCAAACATTTTTTTAACCTCAAATGTTATGAAAAGTGAATTGATAGGAAAATTAAAAGAAGATTAATTCTATGACCAAATAATGTAAAACATGGGTAAAATTTTACATTAACATAATATTATAAAATCAAAAAAAATTGCACAATATTTTTATAAATCACTGTTTTATAATTATAAATATTTTCAATCAAAAGGGTTATAATGAAAAATATTCATTAAAAAGTTTTATTAGCTATCATATTTACCAAGGAGTAGATAAATTGTATTAATACATGAATATAACATGTATAAACATAGAATAAGATATTTCATGGGTTTTCTTGAGATACGGATCATTAGATGTCATCAATTGAAAAATAATCATAAATAATATCGATACATAATGAGATGTTTTCAACAGACTCTTACCACATGGTAACATAGAATCATAGTATCCTTGTAAGTAAATTAAATTTCATGAAGTTAATAATATCATTAAAAAATAATATTAATGATATAACATTTAAAAGGGAATTTTTTATGACACAATACAAATTATTCTTCAATTAGACTTGTATCTCATAGTAATAAAAGGTCAGATGAAATTCCCTTACCTTTTGTCTGGACTCTAGTTATTTCCATTCAAGCCTAATGTATAGTAAATTTAAGTTTATTATACATCTTTTAAAAATACATTTTATTATATATAATATCCTATATTTTTGTATTATTACTTTATGTTACCCTCTTTTTAATAATTCTATTTTAGGGTGTGATTTTGGGTAATATCTTTTTTTTCTTCGCATGTGTCATAATTTTTATATCATTGGTCCTTATACATATATCAAGATTTCCATAATTTAAACCTTATAAATATAAATTATATTCAGTATATGTGTGTAAAAATAATCTATATAATATATAAGTATAAAATCTAATACACAATTCGAAGAGACGGTAGGTTGTACGTATGAATAACGTTGTTTCCATTTAACTATCGTATTGAAAGAATGAACATAAATGAAATATATATATATATATATATATATATTAATATATTAGAATTATTATATCATATATATAATATAATTTCGTTAGAACCAACCTTAATACAATCCTTGAAGTGGATAAAATAATCAAATCAAGATGAGGGGGCAATGGCTCACACTTCCTCAAACAAAAATATAATGTTAACAGAAAGTGGAATGTATAAAGATATGTGTTAAAATAGAAATAAGGAATCATAAAGAAATTATAAATTTAATATTATATATAGACATATATATATGTGTGTGTGTATATTTTTCATCATTATTCCCCCCAGGATATGTGGTAATGGAAAAAAGAAACAATCATCATTTTGGGAGTTTGTAGTTCACCATACATAGAAACAATATATTCCTTAACCATTAAATGGAGTTGTGTATAAGTGTAGGTTGAAATATTTTCATAATAACATACTTTTATATTTATGATACTATTTTTTTATAAAATCCTGAAAGAAGAACAACAGAGGTGGTGGGGAAAAAATAAAATAAAAGAGCTTGAGGGTTGTTGTTGCCTCTTAATCAGGTAACTCCATTTGGTTTCCACTGAAAGGGATTCCATTTAAGTATTTATGAAAAAAAGAATGGATTCTGTAAGGAAATGAAGTATTGTTGGTTGATATTTGAGATTTCCTTATCCCAAGGTATGTTTTTAATAGGTTTCATGAATTATGAGGAGATGACTTTTTATAGTGGAGGACTGGGACTATTGTAATATTTTTAAAAAGGAATTCCATATAGTTTTTTCACAAGATAAATGGATTAAACAAAAGATCTAATTCTATATATAGGAAAATATGGTCTAAATGTCAATATGTAACTTAATTTTTAAAAGTTTCATTGCTATATTGGGTCTTAAATTTATGGTTTAGTCCTTAATTAAGCTTAATTTTACCATAACCAATGTGTTTAAATTTAATTAAATTAAAAAATATGTTTGGTATAAAAAATAATTTTAACATATTACACATTATAAAATATTATAATTACAAATATGGAATCGATTTTTATAATTTACAATCACAGAAGTGTCTGAAACTAATTTAAATTTAATCTCATAGTTGGGTCAACAATGCGGGTTTTTAAAGTATAATAATGATGAAAATATTCATATGTGTTTATATCAGATAAAAATTTTAAATTGGTTTTAATGATCTAAATTGGATTAATTTATAAAAATATTATCTAATTAAACATTTAAACCAATTTAAAATTTAGTGTGTCCTTATAAATAAATAGATGAAAATATAGTTTTGAATTAAAATCATATATTATTAACTATTCATTCAAAAATAAATCCACATAGAAAAATACAATAAATTTATCCAAACCTAATTTTTATGTTTTGAATCTAAATATGATGTTTAGTTTTAAATTATATTATATAATACATCTCAAAAATTTATTTAAAATGGGTTCTCTATTAAAAGGCAGTAAAACTACCTTTATGAAAAATATTTGTTATTATGCATAAAATTGGATTTGTTCTTATATTATGTATAAAAATTAATTTGATGAATATAAAAAATATTTCAAAGAATATATAACATATATATTAAATTAATATCACTCAATAATTGTTATCAATTTAATTTATTAGTGTAAAACATCTTTGTGACTATAAAAATAACAACATTTTTCTTTATATTTAGTCATTTTAAAATCTATTTATAATTATTTAGTAATCTATGAATTTATATTATATTTTTTTGAAACATATATTTTCATAAATTAGATGATATTACTCATTACCTCTACTTTAATAGCTAGGTTATATCTTATTATATTAATTAATAACATTTTAATTATATACTATTATTCGGTAAAACTCGGTCTTCCATGTTATGAAATCCATCAGTGAAATTCATTGTTGTTTGTAAGTAAAGCTAACCATGGAGTTCCATAAATTTAAAACTAAAATTTAGGTTTTGTGTAGTGAACTACTAACATTGTGTAGAGTATAACACAATCCAAACATAGTTTTTTAATATAAAATAAATTATTTTTATTGTTCTGTGAAATGAAAAATACTAAAAATGTTAAATTAATAAGAAAAATAGAATTCACAAACTCTTGGGATGTTACATTATACAACCATAAAATTAATTTCACCCTATAAATTCATATTTCTTGTCAACATTTTAATACTTTCATGTTTTATTAATAGAAAACCACAGTAGAAAAATGGTTACTAGAACATCCATCCAAAAATATTTTGTGGAACCATAACGGTTACCCAATGTAACAAATAACATGGTTTGTGCATAGTATAACATAGCTTGAGAAGTGAAACCCTGAATATTGAAGGGAAATCAATATATCATGTTCTTATGGAGAGTGATAGTAAACATGGTTAGGAGAAAGTTAAAAATCAAAATGCCATAAATCTGTTATTATCTAAGAGATCATTTGACTCATCAGAAACGAACGTACTAGGAAAACATTTTTGGATTAAAGATCCATTTTCCAATGGATTTATAATTTTCGTGTAAAATATACTTTCTTGATTTTAGGTCAAAGTTGTCCTTTATTTTTTTTTATTTACTTCACAACATTCTCTAAATATGATGGTGACCTTTTCATTTTTTAAGTAATAACAAATCATGAGGTCCATGATATTCCATAACATTTTTCATCAGTTATCATGAACATAATGTAGATTTAATAGGATATCCAATATGCATAAATCCTCATATGGAGAGTTAAAACATTATTCATACCAAATTCATTTTTAGTTTAACATAAACATTCCATAAATTATAAAAATTATAACCATTCCCAAAGTTGAAAATTAAAATATTTATAAAGAAATTCATCAAATATAATTAACATTGTTCCCATATATAAAACATTATACTAGTTGTCAATCATATTCCAAACATTTGAATCCCCTTATTATATATTCCTTTCGAACATGTTAATCACCTTAATTACCATAATTCCTTTGGAAAAACATGCATTTTTCCTTATTTAAATGTCTACTAGATATATTATTTAAATAAATGAAGTTATAAACTTCATCCATGATGACATAGAACATATTTTCAATAATCATTTTCAGGGTAATCCATACTATCCAATTTTCTTATTCATATATTGAATATCCTTATCCCAACATCACTATCTAAATGTCAGACTTTAATTGAGGGTGACCTTACCTTAATCAAAAAATATTCATTCTAGGAAATTAATTTTCTATATATCCATCACCATTCGCCATGTCATTTTCAATCCTTAATGATAATTAATATTGAAAATACTTATTTATTTCATTATTCTTATAACACAATCTCTAAATTCCAAAACATAAATTATTCATCCATACAACATTAATTATAATACATTACCAAGGATTTATAAAATTATTCCTTAATACAAAATTCCTAGAATAATAAATATTAATAATGTATTAAGGTTCCTAAAACTAAATAAAATAATAATTATTATTTTTAATATAATCAATACTGTAAGAATATCATATACCCTTAACTTATAGTTTGTGATCTCTTTAACTGTAGAAATATAATCCATAGTTATACAACCATCCAGATTATCCTTATGATATTTCCACAAAGGAAATTGATTCTCATAATTCCCCTACTTTCCTCATTTTAAACATTAAATTTTAATCATGTTACTTATAATTATATCCATTGACTAAAACTAGAAATAATAGTGTGAGAAACACCTGTCATAGTGTAAAACCATGTAATTATGAAAAATAATTACTAATAGAATGTATAAATTATGAAACAGTCATTAAACAATGACACCTCATGTTTATCCTACGTTATTCATAGACAACTTCTATTTAAAGCTTTCAGAATGGTCCATGATGAGTTAGTCAATTCCCAAGTCATATCCCCCAAGAGTGTCATAATAGGTGTGTATCAAGGCTCGATCTTATTTACAATATTATCTAGGTTCTAGCCCATAACATCTTCTCATAGTTTATACCCCAAGTTATATCTACACCATGTCCATATGAAATATTATTATCTAGATAGGGATGTATTTCTAGGAAAATATACACTCTATCCTTTACAAAATTCCAAGACGTATTCCTATAATTTTCCTTTTAATTATACTAATCCTTTACATTCCCTTACATATATCACTAAGATTTAATCTTATTATTTTCCAATGTTTGAATAAAAAATCCATTAGATATCAACTATAGAGACCCAGGCTTAACATACATTTATATTACATCATTTTACATGAATATCCAGTACATTAAAAATAATCATGTGTGATATCATTAATAGTTTAGTGAATTTTGAAACATGGAAAAAAGCTTCTATTTTGGTGAAATATCTTCAACATATACCATAAATATATCCACCTTTAGTTCCACTACCAAAAATATTTTTCATAAACTTGGGAAAGGAGTCATAAGAAATGGGTGAGCATAGATTCTTAGTAATGGTAAATAAAGGAAATATATAAGCATATCATAAAAAAAGTATATGGAACTTCTTCCAAACAATTGATGATCATGCAATCGATATTAGAGATAATACTAAATATTTTCAGTTTATAATACATGGATCCTAAGAGAATTAATAGTATACGTCATGAAATACGAACAAAATAATAAGATATTGAATTTGTTGAATTCACATAGGCTTATAACATTTTTAACATGTATTAGTAGAAAATGGTTCACTAATTAATTTACTGATATGAAATCAGGATCTTGAATCAACTTTTTGAAATTAAACTAGGTCCATGAATAACACTACGAATGTTTAATCAATTTAATGCATAACCTTATGGACATGAAAATTGGTCTGTGCATAACATTTTGAACATGTAATTAGGCTCATGCATAACCTTATGAAAATGAAACTAATTCAATGAATAACACTATGAACATGGAATCAGGTTTACACATAATATTATGAATGTGTAATTAGGTTGACGAGTAAACTTATGGAAAATAAAATAGCTCCATTAATAACATTGTGAACATATGATAACGTTCACTCATAACATTATATACTTGTAATTAGGTTCACCCAAAAATTTATAGACAAAAAACTAAGTCCATGAATAACATTGTGAACATGTAATCATGTTCAAATATAGCATTTTGGTCATGAAATAAGGTTCATGCATAACATTTTAAACATCAAATCAGGTTCACACAAAACATCTACACTAAGGAGTTATCAATTTTTACCCAATGCATTAAATTGATATATAGATCCAACACAAGACATAAAATAACCACATATATGAAATCCATAAAATTATAAACATTAATCATATCATAACAAATATATGATATATAAATCATGATCATTTAAATAGATAATTACATATGGAGGAGAGGTAGGTATCATAATATAGACCCATTAAAAGAATCATGTTTCCAAATCATATAACCTCTGAAAGAGAAATTTGTTTCATAAATATAACTCTATCAAAACATTTACTATTCATATAAATTATATGAATAGAAGCATTAAATACTCTATCCAGAATGTAATGAGTAACACCAATTGATGTCATATTATATGGGTATGAATTATGAATGTTATTTTAGAAGCACTTCTTGAGGAAATATCCATTATTCTTTAAAAATTTAATTTTTAAAACATAATAACATTTGAAACCTATTTCCTTAAAAATAAAAACCAACCATATAAATAAATATTTGAAATCTTTTTTGAAATCTTTTTCATCGAAAAAATATAGAGAATGATTGAAAATGATTAAAATATTTCATACATATATTACATTCATGAAAACTTTATTATTTGATATTTTCTTTGTAATATTTTAAAAGATGTCTTGAAAATACCATAAAAAAATTTGAACACCTTTTTCATTGAATACAACATTAAAAATAATAAATTTCCAAAATATTATGAAAACAATTTTCCTTTAAATTTATTTTTTAAACATACAATGGATTTTTCATGGAATTTATGGTCATAGTGTTAGTAATTTGTACATTCCAAATATTCCTTTTTTTACCTTACATGTTTTGAAATGTGACTTGATAGGAAAACAATAAGAATATTCCATCTAAGAATATAAAAGGAAAAATGTGGGTAAATTACATTTTAAATCATATGATAAAAGAAAAACATTTTTGCAATCATTTTTAGAATTCATGGTTTCTAAAGAACATAGATTTTTGACTAAAAAATATAAATAATGTCAAGTTATCATTAAAACATTTTCTTAGTTATAATAAATACCAAAGAGAATATTAATGTTTCCAATAAATTAATATATAATGGAAAACTAGATGATAAGAGAAGTAAAATGTTTTATTGAGAGATTTATTATGATATGTCATTAATTGAATAATAATTATAAATAATTTCGATAAAAGATGAGATTGTTTCAATAGACTTTAACTGCTTCTAAACTCATAATCGTACTCCCCATGATAGAAAATTAAATTCCATGAATATTATAATATAATTAAAATAAGAGGATTAATTATATAATATTTCAAAGGATAGTGTATATTCAACACAATAATAGTGAGTGGTGAGTAATGAATATATCTCATGGTAATAAAAGGCGAGATGAACTTATCTTACCTTGGGTCTTGACTCTCATCATACTCATTGAAACGTCCAATATAATAATGATATGTCTATTATAAATTTTTTACATAACCATATAATTATAACTAATATCATTTGTTGCTTGATTATGACATTATATTACCTACTAGTTAACAATTTTAGGTTAATGTCTCACATCAGGTAATATCTGCTTTGTTCTTTTCATGAGTCTTAATTAGTTACATAATTGGTCCTTATACTCATTTCATTCTTTTGAAAATGTAAAACATGATATAAATATCCATTATATTCAATAAATTTCTATTATAATAATATATATAATGTAAAAGTATGAAATGTAATGCCCCTTTAATAGAGATGTTAGCCCATATGTATCAGTGAACATTGTTTCTATTTAATTGTCGCATTGAAATAAATAATTTTAATGACGTATATGTATATTTATATATATAATTATTCCATTAGAATTATTATATAATATATATTATATAAGTCCACTAAAATCATCCTCAATACATTCCAGGTAGTGTGTGAAAAAATCCCAATGCATTTAGGGGCAGTAATACACAAGTCCTTAACAAAAATTATCATATTAACAACAAAATTAATGTATGAATACATGTGATTCAAAATCATTAAATAATATTAAAGACATTATAAATATGATATTATATATATATATATATTTCATAATAATTCCCACCATGATTGGAGGTAATGGAAAAATGAACAATCATCGTTTTGCGAGGTCATAATTTTCTGTACCCTTAAACAATATGTTTGTTTCCCATTATATGGATGTGTGTGTAAGTGTATTTCTAAAACATAGAATATAAATATAATATTATATTAAGGATACATGTTTTATTAAAAAATCATTTACTATTAATATATTAGGTGGTTGAGAAATTAAATAATATTAATGATCTTGAGAGAGGGTGTTACCTCTTAATTTGGCATCTCCTTTTGGTTTACACCAATTGTCTTACCTGGAAGGATTTATGAAAAAATTGATTCATTAAAAATTAATGGATGGAATTTTGAATGATATTTGATAATATCTTGTTTAAAAATATGTTCTTTCAGATGTTTGAATAAGTGTTAGTAGAGGAGTCCTTTTATAGCGGGGAGGAGAGGCACTCTTGTAATATTTTGTGAAAGGGATTACATATCTGTTTTTTAAATTTAAATTTGATCCTAAAATGGACCAAATTAGATAAAACGGGTTAGAGGATCTATATATGACCATACCATTCTATTATAAAAGTATCCAGGTAGTTTTGGGTCTTAAATTTATGGTTTCGTCTTTTGTTATACTTAATTTTACCACAAACACTCTAATTAATTTTAATTACATTCACTAATATTTTAGATAACAAACTAAGATGAACTTTTTATAAATTATAAATTTTTATTATTATGAATATAGAGTAAATTTATACCAATTCCAACCACTTATTTGGTAGAAATTAAATTAAATATAATCACATAGTCAGGTCGATAATGTGGATTTTTAAAGTTAAAAATCATTAAAAATTTGCTACCTATATGTATAAAATTTTAATGTGAAAATGGTTTTAATTACCTAAAATTTTTAAATTAATATGAAAATTATATAATTAATCATTGAAAAAATTTAAAATATATTATAACCTTATAAATAAATTTCATTAAAAATCAGTTTTGAATTAAAATACGGTATTTTAACAATTCGCTAAAAAAAGAAACCATACAGGTAAATACAAAAAAGTAATGAAAATATAATTTTTTTGTTTATATTTCAAATATAATGTTTATTTTGACATTTTAATTCTATAAAAGTGAAAAAAAATTATAATTACAGTGTGTTACCCATTAAAAGGTGGAAAAACTACATTTATAAAAAAAATATAGGTTTTTATGCATAAAATTTTGTTTGATCATATCATACGTGTAAAAAACATATTAGAAAAATTTAAAAAATATATCATTGATTATATAACATATATATTTCATTAATTTCAACCAATAACTGTAATTGATATAATTTATTTTTGTAAAAAATCATTATGACCATAAAAATAATAATATTTTCTTTTATATTCGATATGTTTTCAAAGTAATTTATAATTAATTTCTTACGGATGAATTCATTTTATATTTTTATCAACCATATATTTTGATAAATTTGTTAATTATATTCATAACCACAAATTTAACTACCAGGATATATCTTATAATATCAAATAATTACATTTTAATGATATTATATTATTTGGTAAAACTTGGTATTGCATGTTACGCATACCATAAAGGAATATATTTTTTCATGTAACTCAAGATAACTATTGTTTTTTTTGAATATAAATATTAATGTTGTGTTGTGTTTAGTGAATGATTAACTTGGTGTTGCATATAATGCAATCCAAACATAGTGCATTAATAAAAAATAAATTATTTTTAATGGTGCATGAAATAAAAAATATAAAAAAGGATAATTAATTTTAAATTAAATAGTTCACAAAATATTGGGCTATTAAAATCCAAGAAAAGTGTTGTTTAAAAACAAATCACACCGTTGTACAGAGATAGTATGATATAAATATTCATTCACTATGAATTTTGTTTTCATATGATGGATAAAAGGGATAATATGGTTGTCCCAAATACATTATAACATAGAAACATATAGATATTACTTTATTTATTACATTATCATGTAAAAAGAACATTACAACTATATGGAATAAGAAAAAAATTGATATGATTGATAAGAACAATTATTATCTAGAAGAGTTCCTTTAATATATTATAAATGGATATAAGTTTGGTAATTTGGATGGACTAGAAAATAAATTACATAACTAATGATGCTTAGAATAGAAATTTTCAAAGGGTAGTTCATAAATATGGATCAAATTTGTGTAAATAGGTTAAGTAATGAGTGAACATTTATAATCAAGGTGAGGGGTAGTTTTGGAAATTATCAAAATATTAAATTGTACTAAATTAATTTTCATTCTAAATACCCCCTAATTGACAAGGATTCTAATAAAAGTTATTATAATGTTATAATATCATCAACCAATATAATTTTTACATGTTTGGGTCTTATTTGAATCCTTATTATTTTTATTAACACCTAGTAAATATAATCCAAGTTTAACTATGGTAACAACATTTTCAATACTAAAATGTTGTAATTTTGAAATATAATGTGTAAATTGGACAATAAATGAAAAAAAATTATATTTTCTTCCTTATCATAATCAGTATTTATTTTCAAATATTTATTATTATTATTAAATAATTAAATAATATATTATTTTGATAAAATATCATCATCATCAATTTTAACACTATTCATTACATTGAAATTAAGAAACTAAATATTTTTAATATAACTACAAAAAAATTAATAAACCCCTAATCTATCATACACATATATAAAAATTCTTATATTTCCTTAATTAATAAAAATTAAATTTATTTTAATATTTAAAATATATTTTATTTATTAGTTTCATTTATTTATTAGTTTCATTTATTGAATACTTACTACATCATTATTGATTAATAATATAGCATACTTATTTATTTATTAAAAATTAAATATATAATACCCTGAAATATATAAATCATTTATATTAAAAAAATAATATTTATAATAACACATATCTTCTTTTTAAAGCTATAATAAAAAATATATACTTATTAATATCATGAATGTGACATCAGTAGTTTTTTATGAAATAAAATTTCACAAATATCATAATCTCAAAAATATGTCCCCATAAGTCATAAATAAATTTATTCAATGGAAATAAATTTATTAAGTTTAAAATGGACACTATTATGTTAAAAATGTACACTTATATTCATTCATAAAATACCTTTCTAACTATTTAGACACATAGAAGATATATAAGAAAAAGAATGTGATATGTTAGGACTTTCTTTGATTTGAAAAAAATTAAAATAATTTTCCTGGAAAACTATCCATTAAAAAACTAAAATTAGATCAACAGGTTAGAATTTTATAATTATATTTATCCAATAAAATTTGGGCATGTTTAGGGTTAATTTTATAATCCTTGTCATATTATCTCTACTCTAAATCACACTATTTACCTTTAACCACCATAAGAAACATTATTATATTAACAATTAGTATTTTCCCAAATAAAAGAGATATTTTTTATAATTTATTAAATTTTAATTCAAAATATGTAATAAAATTTTATAAATTAAAAACAAATAAGTGGAAAAATTTATATAATAATTAAAATGAAAAATGTACCAAAAACGGTTTTCCAAAAAAAATTTCGTTTCAAAAATAAAATATTTCAATATTAAATTAATTTATTAAAAAAATTAAAACCCAAAATTGGGTTAATGAAAATAAAAATTAACTAATTACAAATTAAATGTAATCCAAATATCAATTTTACATTGAAAATGAAATACAGTATTAAAAATAAATTATTTTTTACTATTTATGAACAAAATCAATATTTACTAAAAATTTAACAAACTTATCCTATTATAATTCTAAAATGATGAATTCAAAAATGACTTTACTTTTAAAAATTAAAATTAAATAATTTCAAAATTAATTATTTATATATAACTGTATAATAAATTAATTTAATAATACTTTTTTCTTTCTTATTTTAAAAAATTTAATTAACATTAAAATAATTATTTTAACTATTTAATTAATGATTACTAAAAACTATGAAAAAAACCAATTATTTAGTCAGTATAAATGTTGTTATCGACATGGTAAATAAAAAAATATCACTTTTTTTATAAAATAAATTTTATAATATGATAAAAAAATAAGATAACTATGAGAAAAAAAGCCGAAACAACATATTTTAAAAATATATATATAGTTTTAAGAATAAAATTAGATTTATTCTTATCTATTATCCTAGAAACAAATTATTTTAATGTTAAATATTTTATTTATTATATACTGCATTTATTTAATTTAAATAATCTACCATGAGTTTGTTATATTAATTTGATTATGTAAAACATATTTGTGTGAAAAATATTGTTTTTCAGAAAATGATTTACATTATTTTAAAATAAATTTTATTTTTATTTATAATTAATTTGTTACCAATAAAATAATTATATATATGTGTGTGTGTTTCGGTATACCATAGATTTTCATTATTTATTTAACTCTATTAATACATGCAATTCCAAAATTATGGTGATAAAAAATCATTTTAAATAAAAATACAGTAATAGGATTTTAGTATTTGAAAATACAAAGTGCTGCATGTAATGAATGATAAAATCAGTGTTGTCTATAATGTTTGATAAAATCAATGTTAAGTGTAATTAAAGATAAACTCAATTTTTTTGTAATGTAATATTTACATAGTGTTTCTTGTAAAATATTATTTACATGGGGAAGCTTGTAACACCCAGAAATTATAATATAATAACATTATATTTATAGAATATGAAACACAGAACACCATTTTGAGATGAAAATATAACACAGTAAATCATTAAGAAATATTTATTTAAAAATAAAATTAAATCTATTCATTAAATCTCTACACAAACAAAACTGATTTTACCTTATGTTTTACAAAACAATTGGTTTAGATTTCATTAAACAAAACATTGAGTTTAGTTTACATTAAAAACAATAAAATGTTTAAATAATCATGACCTATTATTAAAATATTTTTATTTTATGATTTATTAATCAATTGGTATTTATAATTGCATGTATGAATATGATTAACTATATTATGAAAATATATGGATTACACATGTTATTTGGTAATTTATTTATTAAAAATTAAATATGAATCATTTAAAAGAAAAATAAATGCTTTATAAAAACATCATTCTTTTCTAAAAGAATGATTAGTCTAACATTACACCCATAAATTAAATTAATTTTTTTAAAAAAATGAGAATAATTTTTTAAATAAAAAAAAATATTTTATAAATTTGTAATTCCAAAATTATCTTATCATGGGTTTTTGGATATTTATGAAAGGATACATTTTTATGAATATTGAAAAACACTCCTATAATTGAAAATTTAAATTTTATTGAAATTATTTATAATGCTAAATTATTTTTTTAATTGGATTTTATGAAAAATTAGATCAATCCTATATAAATTAATCCAATTTAGTTTATTATAAAAGTTTACATACTAAATTTTTATACAAAAGCATTGTAAAATTTGAAAATATTTTATTTAAAACCCATCTTTATTATCACGTATATTGGATTATTTATCAGTTTAAATATTTCACTTATGTGATTGGATTTTTAGAAAACATTTAATATTTTTATTCATCATAGTGTAAAACTTTTAATAATATAATTAAACTATTATACCAAAATCAATAGATAAAAAAGGAAAAAAAATAATTAACACAATTTGCGTAAAATGGATTTATTTTCGGTGGGGGTTCAATTAAAATTATAAGGGCTAAAAAATACCTAAAAACTATTAAAACACAAATCCAATGGCCATAATTAAACCATATATCTTATAGGTTTGATAATTAATCTTTTTTAATCTTTTTTTCATTATAAAAATGTATGTATTATAAAATATTTTAAAAAAAATTATAACTGTGCCACCCAATATACTTATAAAAGCCAACCCCCAATACACTAATTATGATAACAAGAAACATTTTTTTCTAGAAAAATTATTTCAAGTTAATTCATAACTTTCTTCTTCTTATAATATAATCCTCATTTTGGTAATAAATCCAATTGAGGATGGTTTTCTAGAAAAACTAAGGAGGATACATAAATAAGAAGTAATGTTCTTAAATAAGTGTCTCTATTTAATTTCATTCTACAACAACTTAAATTTTTATTAGACCATGATTATATAATAAACTCACTATATTCTATTTAATGTGATGAATTTATAACATGGACATGACCTAAAAATACCTACCCTTTCATCAAATGTGTTATAAAATTAACATTCATGTGTATGGTAGACTACTGCCTCATTAATTAATGTCATTCATTCTTCCCTTTACACCTCTCATGGATGGTTATGATGATGTATCTAAATTATATATATCATATACATATAATATATATACCATTGAAGTAATTATACCATATATAAATTTTTTAAAAACTATTCTATATAGGATATGATATTTTCACTCGTGTTTTCGGCAGATAACCACCACACAAAGCCATGTCATTCATTTGTCAATAATTATTTACTTGGGATGTAATAAAATTTATATTTAATAAATATATATGATATTAATGAAATAATTATTATCATTAGTAAATATTTATCATACTAAAATTGTAAATTTAATTCTTACATTTCCACACATTTAAGGATGATAACATTGTTTGTGCTTATGCAGGCCACAACACTCATAAAGCATTATGACACTATTTTTATCTTTTAATCACATTGATGTTAGATCATAGCGGTAAATTTTATTCCAAATACCAAAATATGAAGTTTTTTCCTTTATTACATTGGGATTCCTAGAATATGGATGAAATTCAGTCCCTTTTATATGTATTTTTTCATGGAATGTGTCTTTCCCTTATAAGGGTGATTGTATGGCTTTCCCCTGGGCTAACCCTGAGTAGATGATATATATTTGTATATTTAATGAAATAATATAGTATATAGGATAATATTATATTTATGTAATGATAAAGTATTACTTACATATTTTTCATAATGATTATTGGAAATTTTCAATGTTTCTCCACGTACATATGACCTACGGTCTCCATGATTGAAACATACTAAATTTTTCATAATGATATTTCATAATTGGGTTTAAATGTCTATTTAATGTTAAAATATGATATTTATTTAAATATTATTATTATTAGGATGAGATAGCTATATAATATTCACAAGAATAAGATCATTCATGATGAAACACACGTGAGAAAATAAGGTAATTAACATATGAAACAAATAAAAATTACTGACCGTTGTTCTAAATATTAATATGGTAATGGTATATGTTAATAACATGTTTTATGTTTATTTTTGGTTGATAGGCATAATAAATTAATATATTTATTCTCACCTCAATGCCATGACCATTGTGAATGTTTATTTCACAATATCATTCTCATCGAGATTTTTTATTCGTTAATTTATGTTGAAGGAAATTATTTATCATTATTCTATTCAAACAATTTAATTATATTATATAATGGTAATTCATGATATTTTGAATCAATAAAAGAATTTTTCTAAAAAAAATGTTAATTTATTTTAAAAAAAATCAATAAAATTTGACTTCATTTTTTCCTATGATCGGAAATCTGTTTTATTAAAAAATCATGTTTCCTAAAAAAGTTTTCAAAAATTATATTACACATTTTAAAATGATTTATAAAGGGAATAATTAACTATTTATAATCATTAAGAAGTGTTTTAAAAGAAATATAATGTTATTTCTAAAACAATTTCAATATAAATTTTATAAAAGTTATGGAAGGAATCTTAGCATCATTTTATGAACATTTTTGTTTTCTATCCTTTTAGAGTAGAAAAGGATTGTTATTTTTAACTTTTATATAATGTACTGAATTACATTCCTTCATGAATAAAATTTCATTAAATATTACATTGAATTTCTACAAGAATTAATTTAAATAAATTTCCTTTTACAAGTTTATTATAAAGGAAAAGGATTGCCAACATGTTTTATTAAAAAAAGATATTTTGAAACTAATAATTATATTTTCATCAAAAATGTTTTTAAGAAAAATTTTATTATATTTCTATTCATAAATGATCATAACACATTATCCTTACACCAATGGTTATATATTTCATTGATATTATCATTATTCTTCCTCTGGGATGTTTATAATTATTTTGACCAACGAATGTATTGATATTTACTTCCTTGTTTTATTTTTTAGTCATCAATATTCTCTTGAATTATTGAAATTATGATGAATATTAAATTTACCATAAATATAAATATCATTTATCATGGTTTTGTTTATTTCTGAAAGAATATATCATTTTTACGTATAAATATTTTCATTTATAGTTTTTTCATTGATTGTGGAAATATTGTTAGATACACATGCTTTATACAATACACATATTTTTTATGGATAAAGAACATTTTCCATTGAATAAATTGATTATTTAATATATATGGGAATCTTTGGGAATGAATTCATGGGTGTGGAAAATATATATAATTCCCAATAATGTATTTATGGGTATCATGAGAAAAATTTGTTAGCCAAAGACTTTGAGTTTTAATGATTATGTTTAAAATTCAATATAAAAGTTCTTTATATATAGATATATTTGGGTAATCCATATTGGTTTGTATCTAGTAGTCTTAAATAGTCATGTGAATGGTATTACAGGATAAGGTGTCATGTGTCGGAGATATGCCATCTAATAATTAAGAATTCCCATCATTAAGAGATCACTTATTATTATCAATGAAATTTGGAAAATTATATTATATCTAGATACTTCTAATATTCATATTATTCAATATATGAAATATGAGTTAAATTAGTTAAGTTTCCATATTGATAATGACTTATCTTATAATGAAATTTGAGTTATTTAAATAGAATGTTGGTTCATCTATTTACTATTCTGTATTCACTATGGTTACTGATTGATGATTGCTTCTGTATTATTGAACCCCTACTAATATGTTCAAGTAATCCTTATTTGTTTCCATTTTATAGAATCCTTGAATAATAATACAAATTATATGAAATAATAATCATGAGGAAATAACGATAATCTCAGAAAAAATAATGTTTCAATTTGTGTTTGAAAATTTAATTCAAGAGACAAGTATGTATCTAGTTAAATAAGACTATTACAATATTCATTCTATAGGGATGTGACTCCTTATATCATGTGCTAATGTAATAAATCAGACACTATCTCTATACTACGAGTTTTGGCGTCACTATAAATGGTATTAGATAATGTTTAGTATAAACGTTGATATAAATATTTTGGAAAACATAAACAATGTAACTTAAACATAAAATAATCATTGAGGATAATTATATAATAACATCCAAATGTTTTAGTGTGGTAGAAATTATGAGTTTCTACCTTGAATAACATCTATGATTTTATACTACATATAGATGTGGTTCTATCATCGATGAACCTTTGGGTAATATCTAGGAAAATGGAACATTTGGATTGACCCAATCATTGCCTCATCCATGTCAACTTGACTTACAATATTGATTTTTTTACACTGGAATAAGATTTACATAGGTTAATTCATATTTTATTTACAAACTATCATTATCAGTTTAAAATATGGATGTCCCCAATGAATCCACATTCATTGTTATGAGATAATATAATCATAAATTATTCAATTTTATCACATTTTTTTTGATTACATATCAGTTTCCTATATATATGATTTAATATAGTATACTACATCATTTAGATATGGAACCTAGATGAAATAATGGGAATCATATTAATGTAGATAATCCAAATAGTAATAATGATCTTTTCATTGATATGTTTAATCAAATATCTCAAAGGGAACTAGTATACAAAACGTTCTCATTATGTATGCTCATAGTTTCATGTATTATCAATATAGGGAAATAATTCTATATTAATTATGGGCTTTATGGGAACCAACAGAAGAAGAGGAATACAAGGATGATGTTTGATAAAGTTAATAAATGTATTAATAAATATCCAACATATTATAATTATGGAAAATCATTCATGTGATAGAATAAAGTGATTGTGATTTTGTTACATGTTTGGAGTGAATTTCCACCAATCATGGTATTTCAAGTGTAATAATAAGGTTTATAATGTATACTGATTCAATTTTATGGGAATGGGGCTCAATAGTCAATAGAATATTGAATAAAAATTTAAAATATCGTGCTCATCATTTTTATATTTCCCTAGACAAAGTGTAATGAATAATGTACTTGCGGTTAGATTCTATAATTATTTCATATTATTTTTCATTTATTATATAATGGTTATAATAATTAGGAAATATAAAAGCATTTTACACGAGTAATTTTGTTTTAATGATTTAAATGTGAATTTTCTGAAGTACCATTGAAGAAAAATATTGATTTAGTAGATGGTTGATATTTTTGGAAGACACATGAATTCGGGATTTATATCCCTTTATATGTTCATGATTTTAAGATAATGTTGTTGGGATAAAGTAATGATGATATGGATAACTTAAATGGAATAACACTAACAAAATTATAACTGATTAATGATTTATTGACATGGTGGTTTATAATTAATGAATCTTGAAACGTTTATGTATTTTAAAAATATATCCAATAATTTATGTATTACTTATAAAACATGTAAGTCTTACTGTTCTCAATAAATTTGTATGGAAATTTTGGTTATTTTCTTGTCTCAAAGGAATACCTAATGAAGGTATACACATGCTTTTTATATGAAGGTTAAGAGAAAATTAATTTTTTTTATAGTATTAATGGTAAGTTTTTTTTATGAATTTTGGAAACATTGTTCTATGATTATAGAATATATTCTCTATGAAGGGAAATAACTTTATCAATTTATGAAATAGACTACGTTGAACAATTGATGTGGTTTTAGAAATTAATGTGTTATCCAACAATAAGTATTTTTATTTATATTGGTTAACTTGTTCTAGAAATATTGGTTTTGGGAAATAATTGGAGAAATAAATAATCACTCATCACCCCTTTAGGGATCATAAGGTTAGTAAGAAGTCGATTTTTTTACTTTAGTAATAAAAATGTCTTTCATGGACATTCAATTCTTGGAGGAAGTAATAAATTTTAAATTGATGGAATAATAAGAAAAGGATAAAATTATTTGTATGAAATAAAAATGAAACATTTAAGTATATTTCTATGTAATCATAGAACGTATATTATCTCAGAAACATTATGAGAATGATATTGAAAAATATATTTACCTTATTATATTCATATTTGATTAATCATATTCTCTTTTAAATCATTACATATTCGTTGTTTTGATGCTCTTAACATTTCATTGATCACTCATGTTCTGGAGATCAGTGACCTCTATCACTCTCTATAATTATTTAATCTATTCTCTCAAATCACTATCTCTACAGTTTTCCAATATTCCCCAACATAGATACCTAATTATGTGTTACTCCATATAGAATTTTGACTCCCACTTTTTTATTATTAGGTGCATATTTTATTTACTCTTTTTACAATGTTTGTTTTAGCCATAATTAGTTTCAAATATCAAACCCTTTATCACCAATATAATGGTTAAATTTTGAGGACATGTTTAATTTAATGTTGTTATAATGTAACACCATGATGTTATAAAATAATAACATTGTATTTGATATATAATGTCAATCACAACACCCAACATAAATGAAAATAATACATCACGAGACATTAAGATATATATATTTTTAAATAAATTCAATCTCATCGGAAGATTACATTACATGAAACAATGTTTTTAAATTGAGAAATAAAAAACAAGTGATTATCTTTCATTACATGAAACACAGATTTAAGCTTTCATAACATGAAAAGGATACTTTACCTTGTGTGACATCCAACTCCGAGTTAAAAAAAAGGTGACATATTGTTAAAATATTTTAATTTAATTTTATAGTTCTAACCTAGATATTAGAACTGTGGTTATTAATAAGATTTTCTAAATTAATAAAATATATAGTTTACACATGTTCATTTTTTATTTCTATATCTGAAACAAAATTAGGGTCATTTAAATGAATAAGAAATGTTTTTTGAAATAACTATATTTTTCTAAAATAATTTTTTTCGCACATTTCAAATATAATTTAAGACTATTTTTTCACATTTTTAATATATATATTTATAAATGGAATAAATTTATTAAATTGGAATAAAAAAATTATATTAGTGTTAATTTTCATGAAATTTATATAATTTTGTTTAACTGATTAGTGAAAAATAGTTAAATTTAATTTCAATTATGCTTTTCATTTAAATTATTTATAATTTTAAATTATATTTTAAATTTTTTTTAGTAAATTTTTTTCCATTATATATAAATTAATACATTGTGAATCGTTATAAAAATTTTCCAACAATATTTTTATATGAAACATTTTTAAACATTTGAATATTTTCTCTTTTAAAACTCTCATTATCATCACGTGTACATGACAAATATGAAATTCAATGTTAAAAAAATATATTAATTTGGATTTTACTAATGGATTATACATTTTTGAACCACTGCAATATACTATTTATAATATGGGAAACATAATTTTCAATAAATTTATTTGTGAAAATAGTAAAAATCAATTATTGTGGTTAATGTAAAAATGGAATTATGAGGGGCTAAACTAAGAATACAAAAGTTATATTTTATAAAATCATGTCAAAAATCATTTTTATGGATTTTTTTCGACCTTATAAATTAAATTTTTTATAATTTTATATATTTAAGCTTTTTTCATGATAAAATTTTTTTTATTGTTGAATCTTTTTGAAAAACTATAAGTGTTCCCCTCACCTCAATTATAAAATGCAACCCCAACTCATCTATTCATTTCACCATAAAACATATTTTTTCACAAAATACCATACCAGATCACTTTGAATCATTTCTCCTCTCATCATGTAAGACTTATTTGGTGAGTAAATCCATCCTATAAAGACTTTGGTGAAAACCTTTGAATGACACATAATGAAGAGGTAATGATATACAATGAGTGTCTTAATTTTATTAAATTATCCAACTACATAAATTATTAATAATCCATGATCATATAAAAAAATTAATATATTCAATACTTTGGGATGTTTTTATAATATTTTAATAACCTCCAACCATCTCCAATCATATAAAATGGGATTCAAAATCATCATTTGTTTGTATGATGGACTTCCACCTCATGAACCGATGTCATTTGTTCTTCAATTAGACCCATTCATGGTTGAGTCTGATGGTGGGTATAAAGTATATAAATTATTTTTATATAATATTTATAAATCTAGATTCATTATATCATATATTTTTATCCATTCAATATGGGATGTGTTAATGTCTCTTGTGTGTACATCAGACTACCACCTTACGAAGCAATCTGATTCAACTTTCACAAACGATTCATAGGGAATGTAATAAGAAGAAATATAAGAAATATATCAAATATACATGAAGAAATTATGATGATAATGATATATTAATTATTATGTAAATATAAATCACATTATTAAATTTTAACTCATTAGAATAAGGTGACATCATTCGTGTTTGTGTCAACTACCACTTTCACGAAGTGATGTCACTCTCTTTTCATCACCACTCTACATGGATGATATATATAAGAATATTTAATGCATTGATATGTTATATATATTATAATTATAATTATTTAAAGATAAAATCTTACATACCACTTTTCGATAATGATAGTTGTAAAATTTAAACATTACTCATGCATATGTATGACCTACCATCTCCATGGTCATAACATATATAATTTTTCATGACTATCATTATTTATTGGTTTTGAAAGTATAATATATGAAAAATATTATAATTATTTCCTAATTATAATTTTGGAGGTGATAGAACTATATAATATTCCAAATAAATAAATATTTAATAACAAAACCTGAATGAAAAAACAAGGAAATTAACACAAGAAATAATAAAAAATGAATGATTATTATTGGAAGGTTGATAATAGGTAATAAAAGTATTATATATGATTTTTTATGTCCGGAATCAACCTATGATGTGGTTGGAGTCATAACTACCCCACACCCACCTTCATAGGCTTGGGGTGTCCACAACCGCTGAAGGCATCACTAACCCTAGGAAGACATTTCCTAAGTACATTTAAGAACACACAATGAAAACTAATTGAAAAAATGTATATGGAATTATTAAAAGATAAAAAACTCTTATAAAATCAGTCAAGAATGCATCAACCACTAGACATTACAAAAGAAATATACTGTAAACTGAAAGTAAATGAGAAAATACAAGCACTACCAAATCTGTATCCCAACCTGGAAAACTGAGAAATGTAAATAGTATAATGAGAGGCCACCTACTGAATCTCATGTTACGAAAATTGTACATATTCCTAGTGAACAGTATCCCTAAGCTCCTCTGCAATCACGATTGACCTGTCAGTTATCTTCATAGGATGCGATACATATGGGACAATACCATGAATAGGTGTGTACAAACATACATAATAGGACACCCCGAAAGATAATGGGATAGATGTAAGAGATACAATAGAAGAAAAAAATAATAGGTATCACAAGGTACACTGAATGAGTATATTTCAACTCAAAATGAGAGTGCAGATATTATTTTTCAAACACAAGGTTATCAACATGGTGAGAAGATGAACTAACTGTGGAGTCTTTTCTGCTTATAGTAAGATATTGGACTCATCCAACCCTAATAATATAAACACAGAAAGCATGTGGCATACAATTTTCATATTCACCTCTCCTTGTTGAAAATTTTCAGAATACAAGGAGTGGATACATATAAAGGATAGATATATATATGCTCGGTTAAATAATCCCACATAGAAGTGTAAGTGGATCTCTATCTCAATGTTTATCCTATGAAAAAAATTATCCTTCATTTTCTAAATACATCAATGATTCTATGCATCCCACATGCCTACCCATATGTAAACATACAATCCTAATAATGCATTATCACTATTTCACACATTTGAGGGGCTACAAAATCTTGGTAGAGAACCCGCCCCCTATATCGATATGGGGGTAATAATTTAAACTAGTATAATGAATAAAGAGGATCCATTCCCTACTGTGAGAGTGAAGTATCATCACTATAGATTAAGGACCCATGACCTGGTTCCACAGGAGAGTATAGTCTATATATAAAAAAATATTATGGAGGATTCACACCCTAATAGAAGTGGCTAGTACCATCTCCATGGATATAGGACTCATGTACTGATTTTACAATTGATTACTGTCTCTATTTATACAATTTCGTGATACTTACCAATTACATTCATCATCAAGTGCCACATCATAAAGAATCATGCTTGGAACATCTCAAAACCTATCTCAAAATACAATTTAAAGGTCACCTGTATGTCCTATGTGGAATAATACTTATGGTGTGCTACTCATGAGAACGAATCATTGTCCAAAAAAATGAGATACAATAGGTGGAATATTTTTAATAGAGTACATGATATGTAATGGACCCATATGATGTGTGTTCCTACTCTGTTATCAGGTAGTGTCCTTTCCAGCACATTGATTTCTGGACACATAGTTCTACCCTACATTTAAGTGTATTATATGACTTTCCACATCAAGGAGATGTTCGAATGCCTAAGGTTCATCATCAGTTCAAGAGAAAAAAGTTTAATTCCCCAATTATTACTCTTCAAAGAGCCTCGAATTTCTAAACATATCACACCATTGTGATCCTCATGTAAAAAAACATGAGACATGACATTCATATTCCTCAATCAGACTCTTTGTAAAAAAAAATTCATTTCACTGCATAATGAATGAGTAATGCTTTGTGGGCATGATTCATTAGTTTTTATTAAATACCCATAATTAATATTGGATCTTCAGACATAATTTTCGGGCTACAACATCGTAGCCAGTTCGTCGTTCTGACATCGTAAGAGGGATATTTATTAAATAGATCATCCAAACAAAATTAATAATTTATTATTTTTAAGAGTTTTTGTTAGACAAGGAACAAGTTAGAAAATTTTATTCAAACTCTATCATAATATATCCATCCCAAGGTCAGGATCATGTTTTTTTACAGTTCTTCAATTAGATATGCTACGGAGATGTTATATCTAAACCGTTGTTTTGAGAATGAAAATAATAATATTATTATTGTCTTATTATTATTTTTTAAACCCATTTTTTAGGTCATGATTAAAATTTGGTCTCCATCTTGTACGCACTACATGAGTCCTCTCAAATACATTATTATAATTACTCTTATATTATTCTCATATATGTTGTGAAATCAATCAAAAACCTATTAAAACCATGTAGAATTTTGAAGCAAAAAATTTAAGATAGATCATAGACAAATCTCATCATTGAAAAATTTAGCATTCAATTTGTGTATGAAAATGATGATGGTATATATAAATTCAATTATTAAATATATAAATTAATTATATAAAAAACACAATGTATAGCCTAAAAACCCATCAACATTTCATTCTAATTTCCATGTATTTATAACATTCAATGAATACCAAAAGACAAAATATGATAATTTTGGGGACCTGAAGGAGATTATTAGGAATGAGAGTTTCCATAATTATTACATTCACATTTAATAATTCATAACTCTCCCTCTTGAATGTTATAATTTCATGGAATCTTATGTAATATTCACTTAAACCCACTATGAGAAAAATAAATGACGCATATGTAATTGTACTCCATGTTATGTTGCCTTATTAAAAACCATACAAGGAAAACCAAATGGGAAAACATGATAAAGGTAATAGGATTGAAACATTCCCAACTCCCATAGATTATATTAGTTAATTGTGTCTCAAGGATATAAATTAATATAAGTTCTTAATTATATGTTCACGGCGTGAGATAAATACAAAAAATAATAAGGAATACTATCATGGAAAATTATAACTCTTGGGGAAGGCCAAAAATTTTCATTAATTATATATATCCATAATAATTTTTTCTATTTCATTGTATATCAGTTATGATTTATTATTTACTCATTAAAAAAATCTTTGAGGAAAAATCCATCATAGGAAAACCCCTTTGATTAAGGAAAAAGTGAAAAATAACATCTAGTCCCCAGAGTATTGAATCATTAATAACCTTATCAAGAGAACCAAGTGAGAAAAAATAAATAAGGGGAAAATAGTATATTTATTACATATCCCACTCATAATGATCATATCAAAATCATTTAACTTATTGAATGTCCATGATCAATTGATGACCATAACATTATGTTTTGAATTTTTGGAATAATAATACGTTATACCATTTATCATTCAATGAATAGGGATGAAAATTACCTTTAATCATAATATGATTCCTTATTTTTTCAAGATACATATTCACATGTACATTTATATCCTTGAGGTATCAATAAAATATTAATCTGTATTTAATCCTTTTGTATAGGTATGGTCTTCCTCAACCATTGATGTATGAAATATATCACTCTGAGATGAAAGATATTTAATTATTAATTTAGTGTAAAACCATTATAATATATAATATTTCTTCTTCATGATGATTGATTAACAATAAAAGTTCATTCCTTGTAATTTCATGATAAAATAAATCATTCAATTTATCATACAGTTTGAGAGTTAAGATGTTTTTTCAAATCAACATAAAAATATAATGAATAAAATCATTAATACAAACCATGGAATGCATTTTTTTTAATTCTATCTAACTTATTATAGATGCATGAAAGACGTCTTATTCATTTCACCCAATAATTTATCATATTGGTCGAAAATTTTATAATATTGAATATGCGTGTGTCATTTTTTACCATTTCAAGATTCATGTATAAATATTCAAATATACAGGGAAGAAAATTTCATATAATAATATCATCATTATTCAATAGTCTTACATGTTTGGATAATCAATCCAAAGCATTATTTGTTGAACATTTCATAAGTTTATATAATAATTTCAGCCAATTATTATGATGTCATCATCAGTAAAAATTCATATTAATCAAGTATTCTTAATAAAATTCAACGGAAATATTTCATTAAAAACATTTGATATAGACCTCAAAATTTTCTTCAGGGACTAGTTCCACATTAGGGGAAATATAAAAAAAGATAAAATTTTATTGTAATATTTATTTTCTTTTTTCAATGGAAAATAGATTTATCTCTTTATACATTTATGAAAAATGATTTTATATAATCAATTCAACCTCATATTGTGTGTTTGTAATCTTCATATTGATTTTCAACACTTTACATTTACAAAATTGTTGTGAGTATCTTTTCAATGGTTCTATAGGACCATAGAGTATGTGATTATCAATATTTATTTTAATCAACATGCATAGCAGGAAATGTATATTCACAAGAAGAAGATAATACACATGATCATTTAATGGATTGAACATCCATATTGTATTTAAAGGGATCACATTGTTGGTGGGCGCACCCACATACAAATTTTAAAACATACATGATGAATATATTTCCCAAATAGATGCTAATGATATAAATAATTTTCCTCATAAATGGGTGCCTCATAGTGACTTGTTATATAGTCTTTTTCATAATAACTAAAGGAGAATAAATTCATTGATAATTTTGTAGACATGAATTCATTAAATTAATTCATCATTCCCTTTTAAGAATATTTATTATGTTATCAATAAATCGATGCTCATGTATACTTGAATCAGTATCATTCATTATAATTGATCCCGGATGGACTAAAGCATCATTTCATATATTTAATGTTCCAATATCATTAAACATCTAGTGTACCATTATTGATCCATTTGTACCAAAAAACTCTTTATAATCACTTTTTATAAATGATTGATACATATCGAGGCACCCCTTTTATCAAGTGTTCCCATGTCATGTTTATTTTCAAGAATACCAAGCATATATCTCAGGGAGACATCATATATAACAAAGTATTAAGAATTTATACATACATATAGTAATAGTTTCTCTCTTCGTGAGATTTTAATTTATTTTCTATACTAATAAATATACTTGAATGAGAATATAATGACTCATATATGATTTGTTTTAGAAAATCTAGTCAAAATAATACTTATAAATATTTTTCTTTAAAATAACTTCATAAAAGATATCAAGGATAATTCCTTGTGAGAACATATATTTTCTATTATAATTTCCAATTATTGTGGTTGATGAATTCATAATATAATCATAAATGTTATGGCCATCACCAAGTAGATTATTGTATATTTTAAAACATCGGAACTAAATATTATTGAACTTCAAGGCCAAATATTATTTTACAATACATCTACCCATTAGTGGAACCCCACCATATTTAAAAGTTAAGGAAATTTTAATCAAAAAAAAATATATAATAATCTTCTATATTGACAACATATACCTCATCACCATCCAAAATTTTAATTCATTGAATAAGAACATTTACATTGAAAAATGAAGGTGAAATAATTTGATCAAGCTTCATCAACTCTATGAAATTTATGAAATCAAAAATCATGTCATCTTTCTCCTGAATAATTTCATTCTCTACACGGAATGGGATAGTAAAATTAAAAAATCATTCAAATTGAGTAATGAATTCATTCATTGGATTTCATGATCGAGGAATTATAATTTATTATCTATCAATGATGATCATCTTTCATAAAATATATATTATCTTGATTATGATGATAATTTATTTAACCATTATAGGTTATAAAATCGTTTTCATAAAATATATTGTATTATCAAAACATTGTGATTAAATAATTTCATTTTTGAACAATATGAATAAAAAATCCCACATTTGGGGACAAATGAATTGCATGGGATGATATTGATTATCTATATCAACATAATAAATAATATTTTTTTCATCGAAACTTCAGATGTAGTCCTAACCCCTTATTCATTACATTCCTTTGGATCCCCCTCCAATTAATCCTTTTGTACATATCTATAATTTTCCCCATAGGCAAAGCACCTTTCATGTATTAATGACAAATATCTTGTGGGAGACGATTAGAAATTCATATCTCCCTTTGGTTTTGATGCTCCTCCAGGTCATTTCACCAGGTCTCAACTTTGTTTTTCTCAGGATAAGGTTGTTAGTTGTTTTCTAGAGGCCTTGTTTCTCATTTCTACTCATGGGTGAAATTTTCCCAAATGATTAACCTTGGGATGTCAAACACTCATGGCTCAAGTTCTTGAGTTAAATATGACTTCTTCATGATAGATTTATATTCTGGTAACTCTTACTCATGAATGTTCTTGAGACAAAAAAACATCACAATGATGGAGGGAATCATTGGTAGAATTGTCACTAGATATTTCATGCATTAATATCCTCAAAAATCCTAAATTTGGTTATTTCGAAGGTCTAGAATCAAGGTGTGTTATTCATAATTGTCTCTTAGTATGTGATTGTTCTGGTTCTAGTTAGTGGTGAATATTTGTTCCTATTAATGATCCATTCCAATTGATATTTACATGAGATGAATTTATTATAGAAGGACTCAGTGACTTTTAACCCAAAACAGTTCCATGGGTAGTTTGTGTAGAGATTAATATAGTTCACAATCCTATAAAGAAAAAACGAGATGTAGTTTTGTATGCAAGGCATGTAGGGCGTCAGGTTCTTTCTTGGATCAAGTGGGCCTCTCTGACTTGGGATAATTTGGTGACTAGTTCACATGTTAAAACATTGAAAGAGAGGGTTTTATAACCTGGTTAAGGCTTGATCGATGTATTTCCAGTATTGAGGTGATCCCATCCTTCAAAAATACAAGGGTGGTGAATTTTCATCAAAGCATCTCTAATGATTATTCTCTTTAGGTTTATCTTTCCTAACATAATAAATTAGTGGTTCAGTTACATCTCTCTCTGTTCTAGGGGTCTTTCCCAAATTGTAATATGGTCCATTTTGATTATTGGAGTAGACTATCACATGGGTATTCTTAGGTGCATGATCATAGTAAACTGATATGTCCCATGTCCGACCTCAAGTCATGAAATTAGGATATAACTCCAACCTTTTTTGGAATTGTAAGTGCTCTTCTCGGAGAATTATTAACTAGAATGAATCCATTAGTACCATTATAATGAATCCAACATCAATGAATTAGAAAACTAGATGATCACCTTTCTGAAAAAGCTTCTGATGAACAAGAGTTAGTCTTGGGAGAATCCATAGTTCAGTGGCTTTGGGAAGGTTGTATAAATATATTATTTTTCCCTGCATTCGTTAAGGAAATGTAATGACACATCATACCTAACACACTTCATGAATATGGTTGTTATATTAATGATCCAGATGAGGTCATTTGTATATATGAGGATTACTTTAAATGTTCTTGGGAGTGCCAAAATTGTAGTTTTAGCGTGGTTTATCTTAGTCGATACGAGGAGATCTTTGATGTAATTCTAAAAGACATTTCTAATTCTGAGAATTAGGCCTTTGAATCTTTTTCATATAGGAATGAAATTCATGAGGATGTTTGGAAATTTGAACCCTGAGAGTGAAAAGGTCATAACGGGTTTCTAGGTTCATTTTACAGGGGCACATGTGACCATATTAAGTCTTCTCTAGTGGATGGGATTCAATAATTTTTCAATGGGGGCATATATTATAAGAGTTACATGTGCAACCAAAATGATGATAATTCAAAATATTAGGGACACATATTCTCTTCATTATTATAATTTAGTAAGTATCTATAAATTTTTGTATAATTTATTGGATAGTGTGATCTACAAATACTTTTAGAGTACCTAATAAGACGGATCTATGAAGAACAACTTGAGTTTAACATGGGGAGATCTATCCATGTTGAAATTAGACTAGTATGACAAAAGATCATTGATATCAATTAAAAGATCCAATGATTCAATATTATGATTAAACTAGACAAGGATAATGATTAAGACTATGTGGAACGGTACTTTATCCTCAAGGTTCTTAGAAGTATGAGGTATTTTGTTTGGCCTATACATATTCCATTTAGATGCTATTTCTCTCTATGGATTTTCATCATCTTCATGGGAAAGAGATGAATTTTCGTTGAAATTGTTCAGGGACTTAATCAGGGTTACCCACTCTCCCCCACTATATTTATAGTTTCTCGTATTTTTTACCCAAATTTTGAAGGTGAGTATCTCGCAAGGATATATAATCCTCAAATTGTGCAAGTATAGTACAATATGGATATCCCTTCCCATGTTTGTGGATGAAACTGTTATTTTTATGAATTCTAATATTAGATAAATTTTTAATATTAACAAGACCAATATAACCTATTGTATGTGGGAAGGATAGGTGTTCAAAAAAACTAAATGTAGCATGTACATTGATTATATTTTCTCAAATATACATGTTAATATCTTACAAGCCAAATTAGGGATCCTCAAAACAAATTCCTGATTAACTGTCTAGGAGATCTGATCTCCCTAGTGTGACCTAAAATCTAACACATTGAAAACATGGTTGGCAGGATCTTGGGTAAATTTGGGTTAGGAAGAATCACTTCCTTTACTTTTGTGGTAGAATCACATTGGATAACCTTCTATTAACCTCCATTCCCATGAATGTGTTGTCAGCACTCAAAATTCCAAATGGCGTTATCTATGTCACTGAGATGACTTTGGATGCTTTCATATGGGATGTAAATATTGAGGGGAGACACCATTAGTGCACATTTAAGAGGATATATCAACCATTGAATGATGTTAACATCAATGTCAGGAATGTCACCACATCAATACCCAGGTTTCAAGATATATTGGAATTGGGATATTGTACAATTATCTCTATGGGGGTAGTTTATGATTCATATATATTGTGAATAGTTGGGTGTGACCACATTATACCCTTCATCTCTTTGTTATGCAATATAACCTATTTTAACATACTACCAGTACCATGCTCTGTGTCTTGTTGGAAGGGGTAACATCAATTTTTTATTTCATACATGGGTTGGAAGAAAACATGGTCCTCCTAGTTTTCCCTCCTAGTGTATGAAATTAAAACAAGACATCATGTCCCCATAAATCATTCATTTTGTTCAGGATTCGAATTAGTGAAACACATTCAACCTCATTGAGAATAACTCTGATCTGGACTATTGTAGGTTTACCAGTTATTCAACAGGAATATTCTCAACCAAGGATTATAGAAGGATGGACTTGGTTCACAGTGAAGTGTATCCACGGGGTAAAATTCGATACATTCTAAGTTCCCAGTAAGGTACAATTTTATTACACTGTGAGTTCATAATTAGGATCTCTTAGCTGATGACATAGCAAAACACATGGAAATTACACTAGTTTCATGTTGTTACTTTTATAAGAAGCCTTGGAAGGATATTGTGACTTGTCTATATTTTTCTAGATAATAGGAAATATTTTTTTGAAATATCTAAATGCTTTTATTCACCATCCTACGAACATTTTCTTAGGGTATTATTTTCCCTTTAAGTTGATACATGGCTCGAGTTTCAATGATCTTGATTTGAAGGATCGAGAGATGATCCTCGTGGTTGGTTGTTGGATTATATGGAAGATTTGGAATAATGATCGACATGATATTACATTTTATTATGATAATTACCTTATTTTCAAATAAAAATATTACTTTTTGAAATTTTTTGGATTATTTCTAACTAGACGGATGAAGTATCCCTCAGTGAGGACTTGGTAGTGAGATTCCATATCACTCTCAGTTGCAGTAGTGAAACCAGATGGTGGGTTCAGTGGTGGATTCATGGAACATGTTTCAACTTAATACAGACAAATCATGTATTTTTTACAACATATGGGGCGGAGGATGAATACAAGATCCACATGACTAAGTCAACATGGCATTCTTTCATCACATAGAGAGAGTCGACTCACTAGATTTCTAAGCCCAAGCACTACTTTTTGGCCATTAGATGTTCCATGAGGCTAATATCAGTATAGTAATGGTGAAAGAGTATTATTCTATCTTGTATAGTTCCATGCTATGACTGCATCTACATACTTAGTCAATCCCTTATATCATTTATAAATGTAGAGGTCAGATTAAATCAAGTTTTGTTGTCTGTCATGTATGACATCAAGGAAACAAAGCTTCTAACTTTCTTACCACTCTAGCCACTCAAGGTACCCGCATCACTTACTTCTCCAGTCTAGGGTCACATCATATTAAGGCAATAAATATTATTTATGTTTATTCCATTATATTACATAACATTCATCCTAAATAACTAAGTGTCTTTCTATATCTTTCTCTATCCCCCTCTCTCATTCCTTCCCCTCTATCTCCACAATTTCTTCTTTCTATTTTATTTACTCCCCCCGTTTTGTTAATAAAACTCGAATTGTTACTCATTTTTCTTTGTAAAAATTTAATGTCATCAAACCACCTATGGGTTTTTTTTTATTTTTTATAGAGGAAGAAAATATTATGATCATTTAAAAAATCATATTCCCATTGAAAATGATGTAAAATAAAGTCATATATATTTTTATTCACTTCATTGAATGAAATATATCATTTTCCATAGATATTATAATTCACTTATGTGAACGGAATGAAATTATTTGGTTTTGTTTTATAGTGTCTCCAAGATAATATCATGAATATTAAATTATGTAATTTCATATATTTTATCATATTTGGGGTGGATAAAGCTGAAATTTATTTATTTTTGTTTTTTCTAAACATGTAATTTCTATCAAAAAATTTATAAGAAAGAAATGAAATGAAACCATAAAATTATCAAAAAAAATTATTTAAATATTATATACATCATAAACCCTTATAAAACATAATAATTAATGGCACCTTCAAGGTCAACAAGAAATAAGATATAAAATTTCATAGTATATGGAATTATTAGGGATCAATGTCTCCATATAAGATGGGTACGTGATGTTTGTTACTAATTGAAAACTTTGGATCGATATATGGTAGGTATGTGATGTTTATTTTTTTCCAATTTGAGTGACATTGTATCATTATTTTATTTGAGGATCAACATTGACTAAGTCAGTTATTAATCAAACCCATTATTTCTGGGAATGTAGTGAAATTGGTCATCATGAGTCATTACATCTCATTAGCAGATCAATATTTTTCCCAAAAACAAATATTAAGAAATTCATACATTACTTTCATATTTATCAAGAAGGTGAAAAGAAACGTAAAAATATCATGCATATATAATAGAACTCACCTTTTAAGTAGACAATAGAATGAATGGAGTTGTTGTGCATGCAAAGTGCTTTGCATTGATCATAATTTTTTCACAATGATGCAGAATGTGAAGAAGAATATCATGCTCGTAACATGTTGTAAAATCAATCAAAAAGATGATTAAATATGCTAAGAGCATAGAAACCAAAAATATAAGATCAATCATATTTGAATCACATTGTTAATGTAGAGATTGTTGAATTTCTATATGACAGTGAGAATAAAAAATAGAAATTATCATATAAAATAAATACAAGAAGTAGGGAATGAACACAATGTATATCTCAAAAACACATCATCCTTTTCATTAACATTTCCATGTGTTTATAGTGTACAGTGAATAAAAAATATGTAAAAAGGAAATTTAGGAATATGAATGGGTTTATTGGGAAATAGAATTACCGTAGTTATGACATTCACATTTAATATATCATGACAATGTCATAATAATATTATCAATAGGAATTTCAAGTTTACAGTTCCCCATTCTCAATGAAAAACGCTTTATTGGGAGCCTCCCACTAAAAAATTTATAGAATTTGTAATAGTTATTTTAAAAAATTTATCATCCATAACCTAGAATCCAATTTAATTTTATTATGAAATCCTTCAAAATTTAAATATCATTTAAATTTTATTATCCAAGTTTTCTTAATTTAAATCTTATTTAAATGTTATTATACATTAACAATTTTTTTCCAAAATTATTGTTATTATTTGGTATAAAAATAATGAAAAATCACGATTTAAACATTATTAAGTCCTCACCATTAATAATAATACTTATAAAAATTATAATTCTACTACATTGACCTCGTACAACCCAATCAATAGTGATTAATGATCATCCACTATTATTTTCACATCGTGTAGCCACCTCCATGATACTTTTTTCATGACCTAAACTTTAAATTAATCATGTTTCACCACATGTCACTACCACATGAAACCTGGGAAAATGGGGATCATTGATATGATCCCAAACCACCTCTGATCACTAAACCCTTATACATAGTACTGAACAAATACAATCATTAAACTCTATACTGCTTTTTCATAAATTTGTCTACAAACCATCAGTTTAATTTTCATTCATTCTACATCCATGAATTCGTGGTTTCAACCCCTTTCAAACTCTCCCCATCAAAGAAAAATCATGACCTAGTGATCCAACGATGAAAATATGAAGAATGTTTTGGGGGGATCACCAAAAACAATGGTAATGAACATCATTTTTCAAATGTTCTTAAGAAATGATTCCATAGCTCAGAAACCAGGTTGAGAAACAGGGAATAATGAAGAAAAAAATTAATGAAAAATTTATATCAATTACATTGGCTCATGAAAAGGCATAAAATAATGATGATGAAAGAGATGGAATTGATCATGTTTAATATATTAATTATAAGGGACTAAATATACATCTAACAAGTCATGTATCTATTATGGATTGATTATTGGTGAAGAAAAAATATTTCAGAAATGAATCTATTCTATTGCGTTTGCTACATATAGATTTCTCTTTACCCAATCACTATTCATAGACTGGTCTCATTCCACCAATGAATAAGAGGTGGAGGATCCTCTCAAATATACTAGGGGTATGCAGTTAACCGTGGAGATTTTCAATATCATATAATTTTTAGAGGAATTTTTTTGGTCATTTAATTCAAAATAATTGAGTAAATTATTTATTTTAATTAGACACACTCCTAAAGATACATTTACCAAATGTCTTGTTCTGAATAACTTTCTGTCATGCCTATAGTAAACAACATACTTTATACTAAATAGTGGACTCTGAATACCCATAAACTCCATCGTATAGAACTTATTTAGGTTAGGATTATTAAGTAAATAAAATAAATAAAATAATTAATGTAATGCACCAACTAATTGTTTCCCCATCTAAATGTCCCAGGTCGACCAACCGTAGGTAGAATCTATGTTAAAAAAGATGTTTTTTATTCAAAAATGGTATTATATTTCTGATATAAGACTATATTTATGATATATTTCACTATTTTAGTAAATCTATGCACGAATAATAGAAAATATTTGATACTATAAAAAAATTAATTCTAGGATCACAGGTCCTCAGAATCGAGCATCGTCTTAGCACCTCACTCCAAAAATATTCCTATGAATATTTTACAATCTATAAGGTAAAAAATAGTACTTATATTATTACATTCATCAAATTTTCTCATCCATAAAAATCACAACTGAAAACTGTGGTGAAATCTAGCCCACATCTGGATTTTCCATACATCTTCCCTACACCACTATGTAAAACCATTGGCGAATTGGGAAACTCCCTCATCACCTCCTATTATAACATGATTAGAATCACCATTCATCCTCGAATTGGGATTATTTCACTCAAATCTACATAAATTTCATCTGTTTAAACTATTAAGGATATCCGTTCATGAATGATCTAGTGGTGGATGTCCCCTAGAATGTATTCCCTCATCATCATCACATCAAATAATCTCACTATTAGATTCTGGTAGTGAGTAGTGTAATTATATTGATGAGGATTGAAATCCCTTAACCTGTATGAGATAACTTCATTACACTACATCAAGGATTATGTCTTGAAATGAAGGGTTCCAACGAAAAAGTAAAGTGAGTACAATCACCCAACCACAAGAAAATTGACATGGAAGGCATGTGGCATACCCAACGCGTATTCACCTCTCATCAAAGTAGAGTAACCCCAACTAAAAAATCCTTCACATCCTCTTGTGACATCCCAAAGAAAAATGTTCGAGCATTAAAACTCCATCAGAAATTTTAGTACCTACTCTAACACTCCATCGCATAATATCCCCTAGAACTCACAATTCTAAGGATCTTTTTCAACAAACCTCAACAATGTCCACTTCATGAGGAACTGACTCACTTAAAAAAATCGGGTCACAAAGACATTCTATGGTGGGGATTGAAACCACATTTTTCATGGTTCCAATGAATGGTCGAACTGTTTCATTTCATTATCCAGCGTCTTGCGTGATCATTGATGCCACCACATGAGGGTACATACAAACAACAAAGGGCAAAAACAATTCTGAATTGTGTCCTAACAATCCAATTATTTAAAAAAACAACATGACACCTAGCCCCAAACACACAAGTCATAGGGACCCATCCCCCACACCTCGATACTATCAACATTGGGTAGTAATGACTCACCCTCATCGTTTTTGATCATGACACAAGAATACATCTCTGTGGGAGAAGTGTCCATCTTCCTAGAATGACTAATGACACATCGACCATCCCCAACACAATGCACTGATGACTCCCCACATCAACCTGAAAAATTATCAATGTGAGGACCAATATAAAAAGGGATCCTAAATGAGTGGGATAACCAAACCACATATGGAAGGTTGACCTCCACAACATGATAATAGTGTTTGGAATAACATGATACCTTGGTAATATCTATTTTTAGAACCTGAAATGTACAATCAGCATAGGTCAGACATATGCATATACAAATGGATCCAACTACTGCTCTACAAAGAGAACTAGTTGTGAGTTCTAACGTCTGGTTGGTTGGGATATAAACATGTCAATGAAATAGGGATCCCCAACTCATTACATTCCTATACTACCTAGGGATTTAAATCATCACGAAACCACATCAGCCTTAATAATTTTAACTCATGTTGTTTTCTAATCCTATACACATCATCATCCTTCTATATTGGTTTTAATTTCTTCTCAATTAAAGGGGTGAAGCTACATTCAAACAAGGAGGAATATATCTCACGGTATTGACCATAAATTTTTTTCTTATCACTCACCAGAATGTATTCAGGATCCGAATGTCGATAACATGGAAGGATTTTTTCACTGAGGAATCTCAAAAATGATCAATAAATACAATGGTTGAATTAGCTCATATACATATAATTGGTATATCACTAATTAAGTAAAATCAAGGACTCAATCCTATATGATTCATGAAAAATTATTCTATGTCATATATTCTTTGTCATGTTGAGATCAAAATCATATAGCCATGGTCCTGGTCAATGGATATATCAGCCACCAAACTATCACTAGGTACCTTGGACTGATATCCACTCTCAAGGAACATTGAAATTGTATATATAAACCCAAAAAATCCACTTTATAGGATACATACAAAGATCATTTCATGGAATGGACTCGATATGATACTAACCAGTCTTAACCCAACCCATTTCGGCACTCGAGCTTTTACTACCCCAAGACCGCCTCTATAGGCCATGGGTAACTAGTACCAAAGCTATAACTAAATAAAGGATGCATATTCCTAATTACCTTTCCACACATACATAGAAAACTCAATGAAAAAATTTATATGTAATGAATAAAATATGATACACTACTATAAAATAATCCAAGCATGCATGAACCTCTAGATAGTAAAAAAGTAATATAGTGTAAACTGAATGTATATGGGAGAAATAATCACCGAATAAGTTCTCTATCCTGACTAAACCAAACCAAAAATTTAAATAGATAAAAGAAGAACCATCTCTTAAATCCCAAGATACAACGATCATATGTGGTCTAATAACTTTGTATCCCTAAGCTCCTCTATAGTAACAGTCGACTAGTATGTTGTCTTCAAAGGGAAAGATACGTGCATGAAAATACCATGTAGATCTTATTATAAACAAACACAGCAAGATTCCATTAAATGTAAAGGGGAGAAGTAATTGATATAAAATAATTGAAAGATGGATGATTGAATAAAGAATAATGAAATAGTATAGTTCAACCGAAAAAGAGATAGAGCATAACCTCATCCAAAAACAAGGTGCTCAATACAATGAGTAAATGAGTTACTCATATATTATTTATTTCATATAGTAGGAGAGTAGAATCATCCAAAAATTAGTATCTAAGAATAAAAAGAACTTGGGAAACCTCGTGCATCTTGACATCTCTTGGAAGAAGAGTGTTCAAATCTATGGTGGGGATACCGAAGAATGAGAGATATATATGCACAGTCGAAGAATCATAAACAATAGAGTAAGGGGATTTATATCTCATAGATCATCCTAATAAGAATAGTATCCAACAGTTCCAAAAGTCCATCAATAATTGGTAGCATCCACACGCTATCAAAGAAGTAACCAAAAAGTCAACCCAAGCCTTGTAACTATGTTCAAATGTCCAGGGGCTACAAACTCTAGTTTTAGAACCCATAACCCATACTTATAGAGGGATTCCAATATGAATTAGTATAAAAAATATGGAGGACTCGCGCCCTATTAAGATAGAGTTGTAATGTCTCAATGCATGGGGTCACAGGCCCTGGTTCTTTAGGGGAGTACGGTCACACTCTGAAAAACGAGTATGTAGTAGACACACCCTAATGCACTAGGGGATTTTTTTTGTCTCCATGGATAGAGGACTTGAACACTAATCTAACCGAAGAGTACCATCTCTATCAGAACAATCTAATGATCCTTCCCAATCCTTTTCATGATCATGTGACACCTCAAGAATACTAACTCTTAGATCATCTCACTTTGTATCTAAAAACCACTTCAACGATCACTATATCATCCTATGAATAAGAAAACTCATGATAGGATACTTGTGAGACATTATCAGAGTCCAAATATTTGATATACTGGAGGTTGGAGATTTTTAAAGGAGTACACGACCAGTAAGGGACTTACGCGACTTGTGGCCCTGCTCTACTCTCTAATTTTTTCTTTATATTACATATATTTATCGACATTTAGTATTACACTATGTGTAAGGGTACCAAATTACATGTATCGTCCAAATTCCTAACGAATACACAAGTCTCACCCTTCCTTTGAGGGAAAAAATGTAATTTCACTATCATGCCTCTTTAAATTCTCCAAAATGGCCATATTGATCACACCATTTTGTTCCTCAAATAAAAATGATTGAGGGATTCCATTCTCTTACCTCAATTAGGCACGCGGTGATAAATGTGAATTTCCCTACATAATTCATGAATGGTGCTTTTTGAACCATCACCACAAGTCCAAATTAAATACCCACAATTCTTCTTTAAAACATCAGCCTTAATTTCAGGGTCACAACATCAAAAATAGTTCATCATTATGACACTGTATAAGGTATTAATGTCAGATACAAGATCCAGAAATAATCATAATTTTTTTATTATTGGCCGTTTTTCTCACCTGAGGAACAATTCCTAAAAAGGCATCCAACTTTCATCTCAAAATGAACGTATCAAGGACTAGGTCATGATCTTGTGGATGGTTTATCAGTAAAATGACATTTAGATATGTTACATCCAATATAGTGTTTCAATAACTAAATATATAATATTATTAATATTATATAATTATTTTTTTAAACATTTATTTGAAGGGTATGCTCAAAATGAGATTCTCCCTTCTGTACAGACTATATAAGGCCTCTCAAATCAATTTTTTTTAATTTCTTTTGTATTATTATCATATGATAGTAATATTATTATTAATAATTTCACATTTCCACCACCCATACTCCATGAAAAATGATTTTTGGGTTTCCTACAACTATAAATTCGTAGAATTTCTTTTAGTTATTTTTAATAAAATAGCATCATCCCCATCTAATTGTCTAAATATATTTAATTATAAAAATGTTCAAAATTTAAATCTCATTTTAATTATATTGTCCAATTTCAATTTTATTCCAAAATTGTTATTATTATTTGGAATAACAATAATGACAAATACCCATAATAAATTTATTAAATAATAAACATTAAAAATTATATTATTATTCATAGTAATATCAACTCCCAGTGTAGTAACATCATCTAACCACCTCATATCAGATCCGAACTCAGCCACGATCATGTTCACACTCAGTATCCTCTACCATGAGACTCTGTGAACCTCCTCTACAAATAATTAATCTTTTCACACCAATGTCACTCCCATGTGCCAACCCGGAAAAAGAGGATCCCTAATCTGATCCTAAACCACCTCTGATAACAAAACACACAATCATGGTATTAAATCAATTTGACCATTAAACACCATCTCACTTGTATATCAATATGTCCAAAAATCATTAATTCATATGTCTTTTTTACTAACTACATAAATTTTTGTGTTCAACCGTGCTCAAACCCACATCGTCAATGTCGAATTATTACCATGTGGTCTAATGATGAATAACACGAATAAATCTGAGGGAAAATCACCAAAAATAATGATAATAAAAATCGTTGGTCAATCATTAATAGCCAATGATTCAATGTCAGGGGAACCAGTGTGAGAATCGTGATATAGGGAATAAATAAATTGATAGAATAATTTATTTCAATTACATGGGCTCTTGGAAGGGCTAAAATTAATACAGATTAAATAGAGAGAATCGATACTAATCAATTTATTAATTGTAATGGAGAAAACACACATATAACAAGTCATTACTTGATTATGGATTGATCAATGGTTATTAATACATCTTCTAGTGATAGTAATTTTTTTCTTCTACTGCTTGTTGATTATCCTTATTTTGATCGTCGGTCATCGTACTATCTCAATACACCAACATGGATGGGGTGGGGTCTCTTATCAATGACCCAAGGGTTATACACCTAAACCTAGATATTTTACATAGTATCTTACTTATAGTGAAAAATAGTTTAGTTCATTTAATTAAAAAAATTAATTAATTGGTTATTTTAATTAGAGGCACCCGCTGGTTGTAGCTTTTACCAAACATCATATGCAAACCAACTTTAATTTGATCCTTCGGTAAACACTACATTCCATAATAAAAATAGGTATCTTCTTTCTCATTTTATTTTCCATCTGTGATTTAAATAGGTTATGGTTGTTAAATAAATTAATTAAATTAATAAATTTACCCAGTGCACCCACTAATGGCTTTCCCATCCTAATGTCCCATGCTGACCAACCTTAGGTTGCATTTATGATTAACTCCACATTCCTAATTCAACCACAGTCTTAGATTTCTTATCCAAGAATCCATTTAAGAGATATTACACAATTTTAAGAAAACTATTCAAGCATAATAAAATAATATTTAAAAAATTTAAAAAATAATTCCAGGCTCACTGGGGCATGGAATCGAGCATCATATCAACACCAGAATAAGATAATATTCCTAAGAATATTCCAATTTCTTACACAAAGAAGAAGATTCTATATATTATAAATACAAATATTCTTTTGGAATAAAATATTAAAATTTTTAAAAAACTATAAAGTAGGATGAAATTTGTTCAATAAAAATTAAACATGTGATAAGATATTTCTAATCTTATTTCTAATCCAATGGGTTAAACCAATACATTACTAATTACATATTTATAAGATTATGTGTATAATGAATTTTGATTTACATATGTTGTATTTTATCTTTTTTTGTATATTTACAGTTGTCACCCATTATATTTTAGATTATTAATCTTAACTTCAACGTTGTGCCCATTGTAGATGTTTATTTCACAATATCATTATAATCAGGATTGAATATTCCTAAATTTTGGATGAAGGAAATTATTTTCCCATCTCTCAAAATAACCATTTCATTTTCTCCACATCTAGTTATTCTTGATATTTTCATTTAAAACATCATTTAATCACTATTTTGTAGGTAAATTATGTGAGATAATTTTTAAAATAATTATTACTTTATTTTTACCTTCTGTTATAAATCTATTTTCATTAAAAAACATGTTTTCAAAAAAAAAATAAAAAAAATTATAACCATTTTAAAAGGATTTATTAGATAACTTTATATCCATTTATACACTTTGGAATTTTTTCAATGGAATCTTATGGAATTTTCAAAAAAAATTCCATTTGGGATTTTTATAGAAAATGTGAAAGGAATAATATTATACATTATTGAAATAAATAATTCTCATAACATATTTATGGTATACAGGGAATTTTATTTTAATTTGATATAGATTGTACATAATTACCCAACATTGTGACTATCATTTCCCTGAATCTTACTTTTCATGTTTATAGGTATTATTTTAATGAATTTTTTTAAAGGTTTTTTACATTAAAAATTAATTTAAAATATTTTGTATGTTTATAAAAAAGTTATTTTCAAAATAAAAAATATATTTTTGTCAAAATATTTTAGAGATATTTTTATGGTATTTATATTTAACAATGAAAAAACCCTTTAATTGTTACCCCAATGGGTATGTAATTTGTCGATATAATCCTTATTTTTCTTCTAAATGGTTTATGATCATTTTGAAAATGGAATGTATTTCAAAACACTTCCTTGATTAATTTTTTTTTGTTTGTTAACATTCTATTTAATTACTCACATTCTTATGAATATTAAATTTCATGAAAATTTCATTATTATTTATCATGGATATGTTCATTTCTTAAACAATATTTTATTTCTAAATATAGTGTTTTACATTGTATGTTATTTGATAGATTGGTGAAATATTCTTAAATCCATTACTTTTACCCATAAAGGTTTTTTGAAAAGTTAAAAAATTGTTCATTATTTTAATCAATTATTTAATATATGAGGAATATATTAGACATGCAAATATTGGGTGAGATTATAATGACCCGAACTTTTATAAATAAAATGTATTTTAAGAATGAAGAAAATTATCTATTATGTATAATGGTTGTAGAAAAGGCATGATCTTAATTGGTTTTATTATATCATATCAAATTTATAAGACCATTGATTATTAGATACATTGATAATATATATTTTGAATAGTTTTCATATGACTAGTATAAATATTGGTTTATGATCAATCCAATTGACACGGAAAAAGTTGCGAACTCACCTAGTCATATTGTACTCTATGAAGTCCATTTTTCAGTGCTTCTAAGAGAGATAAAATAACTAGGCTTTGACCATGACCAGTAACTAGATGATATTGAATAATGAATACATTAGGGAAACCATTTATGTGAGAAGTTCCAACTCATCAATATCATGGCCCAAACTACGTACCCCAAACCATGCCAATAAAATTTCACCATTACGCAATATACCCCATGGGGATATCTAGTGTAATAAAGGTATATTTTAGAAATCCCTAAGAATATTTATATGTATATTTTATTTACATTATATTAGTAATTATATTTACATATTATTATTTTTACATTATAAATAAATTTGTTTTTCATTCAATAAAACAGAAATTACATTTTGGGGTAATATTTATATTAATTTAAACCTTTTATTTTGATTTATGAATCTGATTCTCAAAAAAATATATTAAGAAAATATTATTATTATATTATATTTATTATGTATGGTTGATAATAAAATTTTATGATGTCAAATATAATTATATTAAGGGTTTCAAAATTATTGTTTTCAAAAAAAACAAAGAATTACTCAATAAATAATAATTCTTATATTAAAAGATAAAATTCACATATTTTGAAAAAAATATTGTAAAATAAATATTATTTTTGGAATGATGATATTGAATTTATAAATTGGTGAATTTTTCATAATTTTCTAGGGGTCTTATTCTTGAATAATATTTAAATATGGTATAAATATACAGTTGGTATTGTGATGCCACAATGACACATAAATGATATAATAAATATTTTAAAAGGAATCCATGACCAAATATATTTCTCTCTTCCAAATAAATTGTTTTGGTTATTTGAACAATTTTATGAATCCTTTATCCAACCCTAAAAAATTGTATTATATTTTATGGTATTAAAGTTTTTTCAATAGGAACATATCTCACTTCAATATCACCAAGGTTAGTAATTTAATAAGTTTGGAAAGAGAATTATTAAATAATGAAATCCAATAAAATTTTGTATAAACCATTGTATAAACCCATGAGAAGTCTTGTGGATTTTATTACATTCTTATACAGTATCCAAAACCTAGGTTTCACAAATAATAAAGACCTCCCCTCTCTTTTCTGTATAAACCAACAAAACCTCTCATTCCAATTTAATAAAAAAACAGTGGACAACATACATAAATTGACATCACATTTCTAGTATCCTCCAATGTTTCCCCCAAGTTCACCCAAAGCTCCTCTTAACCACATACAATCACCCTTTCAAGGTATGGGATCCATTCATACTACATTTTATTCAAGGATCTTCATTATATTATTCATTTTATCTCAAATAAATTTACATGGGATATGTTCTGACATGTTCATATTTAATTTTTATGTATAAATTATGATATACCCCATTCACAATCATTAATCACTCTAGTGAACATATATGTTCACTCATTATGATTCTGAAATATCACTGTGATTTTTGATGTCAATGAATTGTTTAGTGAACAACATTACCAATTTCTTATCAAGTGTATTTGTCTTTATGAACATATAATTATTATATTTGATAAATATATTTATGTAAACTAGAATCAATTATAATTTTATTAAATTTTATTAAATACATTTTTATATATATGATCTATGTGAAACACTTACTCATGTATGTGATATTATTTTGATGGGTGCACCCAGATAGTGCTCCAATGAAAGGGGTAATGTTTTACTCACATGAGAATTAATGAAATGGGATTGGGAGTTAACGAAATATATCACCATAATTTTTCTAAAAATCCATTTTTCCTTCTATGTTATCCTTATAAATGTTTTTCATTTCATTTTTAATATTGATTCCACTTTCCCAAGTTTCCATTAAGTTGTCATGTTATATCATTTCTCACAACTCATGATTAGGACTATCACCTCTTTATTGTATGATTAATATCTATGTTGTATAACATGTAAAACATTCTTCATGTTATGCTGGGATTATTCAATTATTGTTTTTATCGCTCACCCATGTCATCTTTATGTCCCTAGGTAATCCCATGATGTTTTATATACGATTGAATATTATAATCATGTTAAATGTTTTCAATAGTGGTGATGTACCTCTGATTTATGATGTTATGTAATTTATCTAATTACCTATATATTCTAGGGTTATCAATATTCCACGTTTTATTTTGTGTAATCATTTGTTATAATCCTTGAATATATGTTTTATAATGATTGGGATATTCATAGTTGGTATAAAAGGAAAATTTTGTTATTTTTTATATTATTGCTAGAAATCTCCAATAAAAGCATTAACTTTATGATTAGAGATAGGAAGACATACCTATACATTGTTAAATTATAGATTAATATGTTTTCAGAAAAAACATCTCTTTTTGGAAACTACAAGTTGATATGAATCTGGTCTAGATATTAATAGGTTGAAACCCTAAAAATACCACATTGAGCTATACTTGATCAGGAACTGGTGAATGACAATAGGCCTTGTTGCATATGTGGTTATACATTCCATGTAGATATCATTGGGTAAACTGAAAATCTTATTACAACCAAATATTAAGAAGATAATTACCATATATTTTTATGTTATAAAATAGATCATGTAAAACATTGACTAATTCTTCAAAATTCATAAGTTATGTAAAAAATTATAATTTATAAGTTATCCCTTTAATTAAATTTTATTTATTTTTATGTTTTTAATAGTGTAAAAAAATTAATCCTTAATTTTTCCATTATTCTATCTAGTGGTTGAAAAGAAGAGGAACTTGGTAAAAAAACATGTGAGTAGCGATATGAGGACTTCCAAAAAATATTTCTATCCTGGTAAGAGAAACAATAGTTAATATTATGATGAAATCCATCATTTGACATAGGTTATGAATAGAAACATAAATATGGATGAACACACAATTACCCCTACAAATGAACAATATTCAATTGAGACCTTTATGTGACAGTTGCCTCTTAATTTCAATGGATCAACTAATCCCCTAACTACAGAACAATGGATCATCATATATCAGAAGTTCATATCCGTCTATCAATATTATGATAAGGCGAATTTTACACTGGATATTTACTATATATATAGAGAATTACATTATTGGGGGAAATAGATCAATATTATCATTCCCAAGGGAGATATCGAAGCAATTATATAGAAGGTGTTTGAAAAAAAATTAAATAAATTCCTCAAAATCTAAGACATAAATTGGTAAGGGATTCTCATTCCCTTATAAAAAAGATAATGAATCTATTAATAAGTATGAGGAACTAATCACAAGACTTCGAAAGTACTCCTCTATCTTTTTTTTCCGCCCAAATGAAAAGATGACCACTGGTTTGGTTGGATAAAACTTAGTCTTCAATAATCCCTGGCGATACTAGAATTTGAAAGCTATTAAACTTTTTTGGGCGTTGTCAATTGCCAAATAGAGATATCTGAATCTCAATAGTCTCACTATAATGAGAAGGAGTAAGTGAAGAAAATTTCGGTAGTGTGGTGGAGAAATCTAATAATGGTATGAAATATAAACATCAATCATTTCAAATGGGTTGAAAAATAACCCTATATATTTTGTGTAGGGGATGAGTAAATTATTTAGGTGAAGGAAGGAAGGATACATTGATATTGATGTCCAAAAAGAGAAGCACAATAATTTAATAGAGGAGATGAAATCACTAGTCATCCCTCAGTCATTTGTACACTGTTTTAATTCTTTAGAATAAGATCACATTGAAACCCAATGCACTAAAAAGGTGTTTGGTGACAATCAGCACAACAACCTACATTGTAGCAAGGGTGAGAATATTCCATTACTACCATCGAGGCGGGTCCTAAAAATGATATATTGAATGATATTCTATTAATTCATTCAATAATAGAAAAAATAATATTATATTATGGTTCCCTCATTCCTTAGTATCACATAAGTTGTGTAGAACTATTCAAAGAAGACCACAAACAATGAAAGTTCAGATGTTAGTGAAAATTTAAAATTGGGAAATTATTGAATCTTAAGTATATAAGTCCTATATAGTCTATATATGATTCTTGAACAGCCTGGTGAACATTGTGATACAACCTTTAGTGGAATTTGATGCAATTAATGTTATGGATTGACGTTCCGAGTATAAAGCTGCCATAAATTTCTACTAGAATGAAATCCCACTCTATATCATGATTCATCCTACAATTATTTATAATTCAATAGAAAAAGATGAATACTATTTTTATGAACATTTCCATCATGAAAATAATGTCCCTACAAGAATGCATGCCACGCTCAAAATATTTATTCTAGGGGAAAGATTATAATTTAATACATACATATTTTGAGGGAATATATTGATGTATATCCACAAGAATTTATTTTTCTTCCAAATATCTGATTCATTAAATTAGAAATCCTTTAATTACCTAGGGAATTTAAAATATCCAAAACATATTATACAATTTATTTTTTTGAACTTGAGGATAGAAACAACTACATGAGAATATAGATTAAGGGTTCGTACTCCCAACTTCATTATTGTGGGTTGCTACAGTCCACGTATTCATGAATAAGTATAGGTAGATGATCCTTTTCATTTATTAATTTATGCTCTTCAACATGACTATAAATAAAAAGTATATTTTTCAATGCATTAATAACATGTTCTTTCAGCTAATTGGAGCCTAATATTATTCCAAGTTTGTCTTTCATCAGGTATTATCATGTAAGGTTGAAGAAATTTTATATCCCAAAAAATTCACTCTATACCAGGTATGAGAATTATGTTTTTATTAATTCCATTCATACTCCCTAATTATCTATAAATCATTTTGTACATCATGAGTGGAATACCTATAAGTTACTTCGAAAAAATATTTCTAGTCATTTCAGTAGATTTAGTAATGTAATCAATAAGTAAGGAGGATAATGGGGAGTATTTGATCTTGGTGTTAATGATATTTTTAAACAAAAATATCTATCAAAACTATATAGAATGAAACTTATAATTTAAGATAGTGAACTTATTATGGTATGTAATCACACGTAATGGGATATATGTTTCCCTTTCAATGATAGATGAAATAGAAACATTTTCATTGTGATAATTTGTCACATAAATTCAGAGTTTCCATTAGTTTGATGGGTATAATAACCGATTTTTGTAAATTTATCAGGATTTTAAAACCCACTACCCAAGCTAAGTCATATGGGTATAAATTTTGTTTAGAGTAATGATAGTAAAGATAGAGATATAAGTAGTTGAAATGAGGCTTGTTAGTGAACTTGTACCTACATTACTGAAATTTGGGGAACATATTGTAGTAATTGTGATCCAACAAAGAATGTATTGATATATGAATTAATGAATAATGAAATCTTCATAGTTTATTCTTAAATGAAATTGGATGTTCATGACCTATACTAACCAACTCAGGATCTGTATTTGGCTATAATGATCATCACATTTAAAATCTAAGAGAGTTATCTCATTGGGGAGAAGTGTGAAATATATACGGATTATAAGGCTCTTGAGTATATAATCACAATGAACATGATAAATATGCACCAGTGAGTATTCAATGCAATTATTATGGACTATGAATTCTCAATCTACTACCATCCAATAAAAATAAAATAACTTTGGATATGTTCTCTATATAAAGGATTCAGTAATTATATAATTGATTTTTATTGATAAGGATCTTATCTTATTAGACCTCGTCTGTATGGACATGAAAATCAAAATGGAAGAAACATCATAAATTCATTGAAAATGATTACTCAACCATACCTTTTAGAAAGAATAAAGTATTTTCAAAGAGATTATGTGTAAATTCTGAAGAAATGGAAGCTATATGATAAGATAAATATTAAGAGTTTATTATTGATGAATAATTATTTTTATAATTTGGGTAATGAATATGTGTACCACAAACTAAATAGTTAAAGAAGGACCTTTTGGATAATATACATATTTCAAAATTCTCTATCAATCCTTGAAGAACAACGATGTATCGAGATCTCTAAGATAAATATTTGTGGAACAATATGAAAAATTATATCACAAAATCTAGAGCAATGTGTGTTTTAAATGTGCAAGTGTAGGACATGAGGAAATAATACAAGGGGGTGATGGAAACATTGCCCATAACTACACAAAAATGGGAAAATATCACCATGGACCTTGTCACTTGACTTCAAATACATTGATAGGAAAAAATTCTATATGGGTTGTGGTGGATCGTCCTAAAATGTGTTCTAATTTCATGGAAATCTAGGTGGACTTCTCTATGAATCAACCTGAGAGGATATAAATTAGAGATTTGGTAAGGAATCATGTAACACCATTTTCAATTGTATCTGATCAAGACTCTATATTTTCCACCATGTTCTATAAGAATATCTAACATCATCAAAATAGTGAGTTTAACTTTAGAACAACTTATCTCACTCAAACTAATAGCCAGTCGTTGGAGAATATAATGACACTTGAGAACATGTTGAGTTAATTCTCTCTTAATATCAAAGAATGATGGGATAAACATAATACTCTTTTCAATCTCTAACAAAATAATATTTTACAATAATGAATTCAGATGGATAACTATAAAGCTCATTATGGGAGGGGATACAAAAGAGCTACATGTTGGGATGAAGTTGTCAAATGAAAAATTGATATGTCCTGAATTGGTCAAGTAAACAGTGGAAAAGGATAATACCATTTAGAAACACGTGAATTATTCTTACATTTGATAGAAAAAATATTCTGATAAGGATCAATTATACACTGAGTATAAGGTCACGTAGAAGGTATTCCTCTACATATATCTGTGGTAGAAAGTTATGATATTTGAAAATAAGGGAATGATTTTTTCATGATTCATCTGTCCCTTTGAGATCCTTTATCACATCAAAGTGGAGGATAATCAGCTAGAAATCCAACATAAAATATCTCAAGCACATGATGTGTTCCATATTTCCATCTTGAATATTTTCATAATAGACCCCTATAATGTGCTAAATCTATTGGAGTTATCAATATAGAAAGATCTCTAAAATAAGGATCAGATGGTGATGATCACAGATCATAAAGACGAAGATATATGAAATAATAAAAAAACCTAGTAAAATTATATAGATAAGGAACCTATTTAAATAATTGATGAGGGTAAAAGAGGATTTGATGAAATATAAATAACCTTGTCTATTTTAGTTCCAGTAATGAAAATTTTTTTCGGGAAAATTATTGAAGAGGGAAAATTGTAACAACCTGAAATTTTATAAAGAAAAATCCCTTTGTGATTTAATTAAACACTCTAATCTGTATTATGGATATATAAGACACATGCACATATTTATTTTATTATATCCTATCATTTGTAATAGACTGGTATGCATCATAAACATTTGATAATGTGGCTTTTGAATTGTGACCATATGATTATAATAAATGTAGTGTTTTTATCAATCCAATTGATAAGGAAAAAGGATATGATAACCTCATGGAGTAGGATTGTACCCTAGAAATCCCATTTAACAATGATTTTGGGAGAGATAGTATCACTGATATTTTCCATTAGCCAAGCCTAAGAAGATATTCAACAACTAAATCATGTGTGAAACCATTTATGGGGGAAGTTAAAAATCATCAAGATCATGACCCAAAACATTTACGCCAAACCACCCTTATATAATCCCACCATTATCTGCCTTACCCCCAAGTAATTTTTTTAAATAAAGGGATATGTATCAGTACCAAACTAGTACAAATATTTATATTTTATTAATAGTATAATAATTAACCTTATTTTTTTATTATTATATATTTATAATTGATTTGGATTTTGGTTTGATAAAGAAATATCATTAAGTAATATGGAATTTCCAATTAAGATTTTCAATTTAATGATGTTTTAATTCATGAAATAAATGATTTATTAAAAAAATTTATTATTAAATTATATTTTTAGTGTAGTGGGTAGTATAATTTGATGATGTGAAAAATAATTATATAAAAACTATTATTCTTAAAAACCCATAATTTTTTAATAAATTTCAATTCTTATTTCAAAAGTAAAAATTAAAATAATTAGAAAATTATTTTAAGAAAAAAATTATTATTTTTGAAACTAGAATGTTTTAATTACCTAATGTTCAATTTTTCATACTTTTCGGAGATAGTTGAATTTTCAGGTAAAATTTAAAAATGTCAAAAACATACTATGTGTATTATAACATAATAATGAACCAGAATTGATGGAAACAACTGTATAAAAGGTATCCATAACCATATATTTTTATTCCATTTAAAATATTGTCTTTTGATGTTAATTTATTAATTTAATAAATCCTTTATGAATCCACCAAAACATGTATTGTATTCGATTCTATTCGAATCGCATCCTTAAGAACATGGATAACATCCAAATCTTCATGTGTAATATTTTAATGAGTTCAACCCATGGAATTGTTAAATAATTAAAAAAAATAAACTTTGATTATAATGGGGGAAATCCATGTTATTTTTTTGTTTTGATTTCATTTTTTATTATGTCTAAAACCTGTGTTTGAGAAGTGATAATGAACTCCCCTCTACATACCTATATAAACAAACCCAATATCCCGTTCATCATGACTAAAAAAATTTGGTAACTTCTATAATCTTCACTACCTCTCTCAAATCTTTCCAAGGGCCCCCATGTTTTTATGAATCCCATTCCAATAATTTTGAATCACCATCTCACGGTATTGGATCCTCTAATTCTTCCCATTATTCAAGCATCTTCAGTACATTAAGGGTTTTACCTAAAATTCATAATGTTGGGGTATGTTCTCTCATATCCTAAAAACATCCCTAATGATGCATAAATGATTATATTATCCATTCACAATTATTAATCCCTCTCATGAACATTTATGTTCCCCAGTTATACTACCAAAATATCACAATTATTTTCCTTGTCAATCAATTTTCAAGTGAATACCCACAACCATTTCATATTAATGGTGTTCACTGTTATGAATATATAATTATTTAATTATTTAATTATTTAAATAAATGTATGTAACTCAAAATATATTATAATTTGATTAAAGTCAATGAAATATTTTCTTATATATACGATCTATGTGGAACAGTAATACTTGTACATGATATGATTATGATGGGTGTTCATAGATAGTTCTTTGATGAATTTATTCATATATTTGTCCCATGATATTTCATGAATGAGATAATGGAGTAAACCTAATCCATAATTGTCCATTTATATCCGTTTTATAATGATATGGAATATATCCTTGACATATGTTTATGAATCTAGATTTAATATTTTTGCCAATTTCCCATGTAAAATTTTTGTTATCATGTAATATCATACCTAATTTCTCACGTTTATGGTCATCAAACATTTCCTTTATTATAGGTATTCATACATTCTTAAATGTAATAATTTCTTCATTTAATTCCATTTTTATTCCCATACTGGGCTTTATATCACACTCTATTATTTTTTATATCTGTAGGTTATCCCATGAACTTTTATGTACAATTGATTATTTTTAGTTTTCTTAGATGGTTTTAAATAATGGTGATGTTCATATATTTTAAGTTTTTATATAATGTACCTAATTATAGAAGGACACGTGAATTGTGGATCTTCTGGGTTCTATTATTATTAATATTTTTTAAATTTTCTTAAATTATTGTGTAAAAATGACTTAGGTTATAATAGGGACTATTTATAGAAATACCCTCGATGAATTAAGAGGTCTAACCAAAAAAACATTAATTGGATAAAAAATTTGAGTTGTTACCATGTAGTTGTAATTTATATTTTGAAAGGTCTTGATAGTGTAAATATTATTGCCCCAACATGATTGGGTTCTAACTAGCAGTTTCAAAAAATCTTGTTAAAGGTCTTTACTGTAGTTTCATAATGGCCTTAAGACATGTCATCCAATAATTATTCATTTCCTTAATTAATTATTTATTATTTAAAACGCTTGATATTCTCACCATGATATTATCTCCATATTCATTTTTTTATTGATTAAATGGCGCATGGGGCAGTTATATACCATTCTATATTGATTATTATTAATCTAATTATTATATTAGCATTATTTAAAGTAAAATTTTATTCAGTTGTATACCATGAAGTCGTTTTTCTATTTATTCATTAGTGATAAGTTTTTTTGTACTTGAACCCTATATATCAATAATATCTCGCACATATTTTTCTTCCTTTCCCAATAATCCATAAACTGTACTATGAAATATTTGAATGAATATGGTATAGGAAAATTCTGATATTCTGAACAAAAAATTTATTTTCTAATTTTTTTCCCCAATAAAATAAAAGAATCAAATATATATCTACTTGACCAAGACTAATAAACTATTCATTCCATTAGGATGTTATTTATTCTCTCATTTTCCAATATAATAAACAAGAAAGTGGCTACAGGGTACTTGGGTAGGGATTCTACATTATCTAAAACAAAAATATGTATAAATGATCAAATTCATTTCAAAAATATATAATTCACAATATCTGATGGTGTTACTTTCTACACCACATTATATGATTTTCATCCATGAAAATTTATATGGGTCGTTAAAGTGCCAAAAACTGAAAATTAATTCTTAAAACCCCCATCATAAAAGGGGTTAATAAAAATCCTATTGAAAAAGAGAAATCGATATTTAAATAACATCCAGAATAATATATACTAGGTTTCAAAATATGTGAACAAATGGAGTAAGTAAAAAAAATTAACAAAATGAGAAAACTAACATCTAAATATTGATGGTGTGTGATATATAGCATGTTCAAGAGAATGTTAACAATCACAACCCCGTAAACCAATGAGGCCAAAAAAAGTTCATCAATATCATCGAAAATGATGATAAAATGACATAATTTTGTTTCAACATCCCTTTCAAAAAATATGAGCATTATTTTTCCATATAGACAGAGAACATATAAAATTATAATTAATTGAAAAATTTCTATTTCAAAAGAATAATCTCATCCATTAGATATTAATTGATTATTTTCCACATCACCTCTTACTCAATTAAATGATATTTTCATGTATGAATCACAAAATAATATCGATAAAATAATGATAAGTAATTAGTTCTATTTAAATTTGTTATTAAAAAATGGATAGAATAAGTTAGTCATAGTTCTTCATATGGTATAGTAATTGATTAATTTTTTAATCATCATCCAAATAAAAACAAATAAAATTTCATAAATGGTTACCATTATATCCTATATTAAATATTATAATCCAAAAAATTAGAAAGAAGGTAACTAAATTTCAAATATGATCTTGTCACTAAACTCCCAAAAAAACAATATCTTAACCATCACATAACAATCTTGTGAATACATTCATCATGTATTCTCCTGAAATATGGTAATATCCTAAACTACCATTAAACCTTATTGATAACATACTTTCTTCTATATTCATTGAATAAATCATTGATTTTTTGAGGTATCCCATCTATCTAAAAATGTTTTACATCTTATTTATGATGTTATAATTCCCCTTGTCTATAAATAATTTTTCCTTTCCATGGGAAACCGAGCTATCCAATTTACATTATCCATTTTAAGCATCTCTTTATCCAAAATAAACACCATTTTCTACACATCAGGAACATGTTAAGGGTTATCTTTCACTTAATCATGTATTTTCTATAAATATCATCCTACCATTAAATAACTTTTCTAGGTCATCAAAATCATTAAAAATATTATTTCATATTCAAAATGAACACAAATTATATCAAAAAATCCTTATATATTTCCTAATTCTTAATTTCTAATACATAAACAAAGGAATCATTTAACTTTATTCATAATCCATTATCCGAGGTTCATCATCTTATTAATTAACATTTATATTCATTTATATGTCATCTATAGTGTCATAATTATCAACAACATAACTATTACACACACAAAAATTCATATTATATTCAAGATATTTCCCTTCAGGAAATTGATTTTTATAATTTAAATATATTCATCACTGGAAAAGTTCACTAATTAATGATACCTTAGAGAGAACATTATTCTCATATATTTTTTTAAGGAAATGTTTCTTTTTTCTATTAAAATTAAATGCTTTGTGTAATTATTTTCCACACCCAAATCAGCTTCTCATCCCTTTGATACATTCCCTTAAATTACTCTTTGAATTTATTAACATATATAAAAATGAATCTTATTTACTCTATGATCTCAACTACTTGTACTATTATAGAACATTATACTTCTCTTCTTTTGTAATCCAATGATTTAGGTAAGATTAATGTTGGAAATTGTGATACTAGATAATTGATTAGGAATATTCCCAATATCATTCACCTTAATCATCATCCAAAATGGATACCCATCATTAAACTGTCTGTCACATTCAATTTTATCCTAATTCCTTCAGGTTACCACAATTTAATAAAACCAAAAACCATAATGTGATAAATAAAAATCAAATATGGATAATGAATAATCATAAATATAACTTTTATGTTAAATAAATTAGGACTCTGTATTTTTAATCTATCAAATCATATTTTTATCTAAGGATATTAATATTCAAAATCTAATTAAATACAACATGTTGGTTCTTAAGGAGTTTTTGAATCTAAAAATAATATTCCTCAAGAGTTTCAAAAAATGTGTGAAAAGGCCTATTTTTATGAACCATGATTCTATCGACTCTGGCTCAATGTTCCTTTTTCAGAGTTATTACCCCTAGGTACCTCTGTCTCAGCACCACATAAACTTCTATTATCGAAAAATATATCTAATATCATCGAAACGGCTTTCTATATCATTTAAAAAAATTATATGAAATTTTCTTATACATTGAATCATCTTTAATCTTATCCTTAGATCCATCCATAAACATATCCTTAGAAATGTCCCTCAGGATTTATCTAAATTTTTTTCATTTGAGTTTCCAAAGGTCAACTACAGAACTCTTTTACACCATATATTGAGACCTATACTTTTTTTACATAGATATATATATTTTATGTGAATATAAAATATATAACATAGTAACACACAAGAGAACCGTAATATTTTATGTTATTTAAAGACTAGGTAAAAAATCATCTAATTAGGGGAATGATCTCTATTTTATAACATAAAGATATTCACTTATGGTATGGTTTAAAAACATATACTATATAAATATTAAATAATAACCCAAGGAAAGGATGCATATTGATGGATGTACTAATATTATCAACAATTGTAATAATGTGAGATATCAATGAAATAATAACCATTATAATAGAATAACTATACATTAAAGGAGCTAAAAATTTGAAAACAATTCCATAAATATCAATGATAATAATCTAGAGACATGGGATAAATAATAATTGTTCATAAGACATGAATCATGAGGAAACAAATGAATAAGGTCCCTTAGAGTATGAAATTGTAATAAGATATATAATTGTTTAAAAAAATAATAGAAAATATTATTCCAATTGAATCTACTAGGACATTCATAACATGGTAGGACTGGGATAACCACCCACTGACCTACTTCATCTTGGGCTACCCCCTGTATACCTTATTTTTTGGGAATGGGATAAATTCCCATGTATCCTTCTTTTGGGACACGTGATAACCACTAGTTTACACCCTTTTTTGATTATTAGTATAACCACCCATGTACCCAAGGAACTCATTAAACATTTACAATAACCTAATTTATTGGAGGGAGATATGGTTCCCACAAAGCACATAAGACACATCTCACTTATGTGTCCCAAAATATCATAAAACAATCATCTTAACATAAAACATGAAATGAAATGTGTTTCATATACATTTAATCATATCATAACTTTCAAAAAAAATGAAATCTTTCATAATTATTTCATTGATTCTTCATAGAATAGCCCGTGGAAAAAATTTAGTTTCATAAGAATTATTTCATAGTATAAACTATGGAAAAGAAACATGTCTAATAAATATCTTCTCATCATAAACATAAACAAATTTCGAGAAAAAGTAAGAATTGTATCGTTAGATCATGTCACTTGTAATGAATATGTTTCATCATCATATTTCATTTAATATGGAATATTATTTTGAATTATAATTTAAAACATTTCATGAGAAAAATATCTTTTCTATTTTACAAACATATTTATTTCAAAAGTAAAACATTTTGAAAATAATTTTCCTTGAAAAATACCTTTAAAACATAAAAATTAACAGTTAAATAAAATTAAACATTTCATTAATAAATTTTTCTCCCAATTAGAATCACTTTAAAATAACTCAAATCCTTTTTCAATTGGAAATAATTTTCCAAAAATCAAAAAAACCAAAATATTATGAAAATATTTTCCTTTAAAATAAATTTAAAATATGTTATGTAATGTTGAAATCTCGAAGTGTTCCTAACAATGTGAAATACTATTTATTCAATTAATTTTAAAAACAATGACACTACTCATAATTTTGGTAAAAACCAAATGAGCATTATTTAGAACATGAAATGAATATTAATTTAGTTTTTTTTCTAAAAAATATATATTTTAATAAATTTCATTAATAATCCTTTTGAAAAAATTTCAAAACAATTTTTAATATTTTTTTGGAAACTTAGTTTTGGATGTAATAGGGTTTTCAATTGAATAATTAAAATATTATTTTTCATAAATAAAATAATTTGAAGTCATGATTGTAATATAATATATAAATTAAATTAAAACATGTGTTATTTATAAATTACCCACAGAATATAATATTTATGAATTTATTGAGAGATAATTCTAAATGTTTCATCAGTAGAGGCACTATCATGATCAATCCTGATAAAGGATGAAATTTTAATAAAAAACCCTTACCACATTGGTAATAAAGAATCCCAAATAAAATGTGAATATAAAATAAAATGAACCATTAATGAGTATGATAATAAGTATATTCATGATTTTATAAATTAAAGGTTCTTTATATATGCCTTATAAAAAATATAGGTGAAAAATGTGACATAAGTCTTAATAAAAGAAAATTGAGACAAAAATCACTTACAAATTACTAATATTTTTAATCAAATTATAATATAAAGGATAATAGAAAATAAATTATTAAATATAATTAAAATAAATTGATTCATTCTATGTCATTTATAATGGGCTATATATACACCACACAAAATATAAAAGCTGTGACTGTTCATATGTCCTCATAAATAAATGAAATATATTTAATTCCTTACCAAAAGCATTAAAATTATTTCTAAATGTTAAAAATAAATTATAATAAAAATATTTTCAGTATAAGTATATTATATAATCATATATATACATTTCATAAAATATATTATTGACATGTGATCTTTTCTTACCTATTTACTAACAATTCCTTGCTCAAATCACATTTTTTGTAATAATTTTGTCATTTTTTATGTGGGTATTGATATTTAATGTATTTTAATATCAACATGATCATGGATAATTCACATATAGAATAATAATAATGACATAATTATAATATTTTTACAGAAATTATAATTTTAAGAATAATCATGAAGGTAATTTTTTAGAATTGAAGTATGTTATGATCATGTTATAGTAGGTCATTCGTACACATTATTAATGCTTCCGTTATAAAATTATAATTATATAAATTATTTATGTAATATATTAACTTTATATAATTATAAAATATCAAAAAAAACTATTTAATTTCAGTAAATATACTTATTCATATCATCCATACTGTGTGGTGATGAAAAAATTGTCACATCATTTCTCTAAGGGGGTAGTTCAGGCTAATATGAACGATGTTATCATCTTTCAATAAGATAAAAGGTAATAATATAGATGAGGTATTATATTTAATGAATGATAAATTTTCAAGAATGTGATGATTATTTTATTTATATCAAACATATACATATAAATATCCTTACTATCTTCCATTAAAATTGTCTCATAAAATGAATCACATCACATTGTGTGGTGGTAACCCTCCATACACACAAGAAACATAATCTTTTACCCAATGTATATTTAATTAAAAGGTATTATATTAATAAGGACTCCATGTGTATAATTATTTTATAAATTTAATTTGTATATATATTTTATACATCATCATGCTCAACCGTGAGAGGTAGTACTTGAAAAAATGATGAACTAAGTTTGTGATATGGTAGCCCATCGTACACTTGAACGATGGTTGTGTAACCCATTAAATTTACATGGAAGTGGGTTTAGGTAATATCCTCTACATAAAAAATCATAATATAATTAATATACAACATAAATTATATCATCATGGTTTAATAATGAATTTACTATGTTGAGGAATAAAAAAATACACTAATTGAAGAATGGTACCACTTCTTCATGTATCCTACTTAGTTTTTCAATAAAATAAATCATATTTTCTATATATTATAGAAAAAAAGATTATAGGATTTTCTGAATTATTTTTTTAGGTGATTTGGGTTGTTTTCAGTCGACATAAATTTCTTGAGTAGAGTGAATAAGTGAGGGGGTGAGTTCCCTTCCATAATTTCAGTAGAGTATAATTTTGGTAAATACAAAAAAGTATTCAATGATGTGGAAACACTATAACCTCTTGTGGAAAATAGATAGATAAAAATGTATGTAATGGATTATATGTTGAAGAAACACCTCAATAATTTTTTTAAAACATCTCATTCCTTACCCTTTATGTTTTACTCAAGTTTACCATTTTAATTTTCTCCACAATAAATAGTTTTTTTCCGAGGTAAATTATCCTTTATGCCTAAAATAAAATTTTACTTATTATATAATATAGGAATTATATTAGAAAAATTAATTCAATTTTAGTTAATATAAAACCTATGTTTATGTAAAATTAATTTTCACCCAAGCATAAGTTTTACGTAAAACCCCATTTTAACCATAATCACTATAGATAATTTTTTATTATTTTAAATAATATGTATGGTGAAAATTTATGTTTAAATTATTATATAATATAATATATTTTGAATCTAAATATTTAATCTATATTATAAATTTAAATTAAAAAAACTGAAATATTTAATTTAAAATTAATCCCACAAAAACAATGGGAAAAGAAGGTTTCAAAGACAAAATATTTAAATGTTTACAAGGTTTTTATATCCAATTTTAATATGGAATGTATTTCGATGAAAATTTTTTTTTTAATAGATATAATATTAAACTAATTTTACACTAAAACCAATTTTAAAAATAATTTAACATTATAAATATTTTAAAGGAAAATTGAGTTTTCAAATAAAATTCAATATTTTTAACTATTCCACATAAAATTATTAATTTCTAAAAAATCTATGAAATTTGACATAAGATAATTTTAAAATTATTATTCAAAAAATATCAATTTATATTATTTTCACTCAAGTGAAATAAATAGTATAATGAAATGTTCGTAAAAATTAGACAAATACGTTTTTTTAGAAAAATGCAGTTTTAAATTGTAAAATACGATTTGTCGAAATCTATTTCATGAAAAAATTATTAGATGAATGTTAAAAAATTTATAGATTATATACTATAAAATTTTATTAAAATCATTCACCCAAAGTTATTCTCTAAATTTATTTATGTAAAACAAATTTTTTTGAATAAAAATATTTTTTCAGAAAATGATTTCTTTATTTTAAAATAATTTTTTTTAATTTTTATTTAATTTTTCAACAAAATAAATCATTTTTCAAAAATTTGTATTACCAAACGATGTTCTTTTGGTATACTTTTTTATATAAATTTGATCACTTCGATAATTTATGTTTCAACAACACCAAACTTAAAAAAATAATTAAATAATATTATGTGGTCATTATAAACTATATGGTAAAATTGTAGGAATGAATATTATTAACCACATTATCAAATATATAATTTTTCAAATCTTTTTTTAATAATTTATTTCTTAATAAGAAGATGATTTTAAGTATATTCTACTATTATCAAAAAATACTTTTTCTCCAAAAAATTGTTTTTGATTCTCTTTATGAATACTATAATCAATTTCTTAAACATCTATAAGATATATTTTTTATAATAATATAATATTTATAAAAATGTCATATTAAATTTATCCTTTGGTTAGTATTTATTAATTTAATGAAAGATTGATTTTTTTATTAATTGTGAAAATAATCGATTATTTTTAAACAATCATATCCTTAATATTAAAATGAATATATATGATATTAATTTTATTTTAATGTTAATTAGGTACTATTTATTTGGTTATTATTTAATAAATTTCATATTAATCATCTATATAAATCATTTTATTATTAGTACATTTTCTTGCTTAAAATGAATTTTACAGGAATATTGACTTCTGGTTTGTTTTCCAGGATAAAATTTAATTTAAAATTTGAATGTTCTATGTTTAAAATTTTTTATAATCAAATCTTTATTGGGATTCATAAGGTCCAAATTTATTAAATATGGACATTTTACTTTTTATCAATAATAATAGTAACATTGGATATTTTAGTTACTATGGTGAAAGGTAAATTGGGAAGTTTATGTTAATAATAAAATGATAAGACCTATAAAATTACCGTGAAACATGTCTAAATTTTAATTTATGATTAATTTATTGCCATAATTATTCACATTTTAGATATATGACCATTTTATTCCATTAAATTCTGATTATGACCCTTAAAATATTGTATTTAAATAATATTAAAAGATGTATTCTACATGATTTTAATACCAATACACAATTTAATATGTTTTCTTCAAAAATATATTTTATAATATAAATATTTTCCTTTAATATTAATGATTTTTATAAATAGTTGTAAAATATTTTTAATTTTTAATGAAAAAATATGTGCCTTATATAATTACACAATATGGATGAGGCAATGATTAAATCGAGGGAAAATTCAAAAAAAATGTTATTGAAAATACTAAAATAATAATAATGTGAGATCATTAATGTCATTAAAAAATATTTATTGCCTTGAAATATTAGAGATGTTTTAAAATATTTTTTTCAATGTTATCTTGTTTTATTTATTTAATAAATTTCAATTTAATGAATAATTCATAAAATTTAAATTTTTTATATTTTATATTAAATATTGTTTTATTCAATTATATTAATTTCATAAAAAGATTGGTTTTTCCCAATTGATAATTATAGATATTTAGAAAAAAATGGGTCAATCCAAAAAATAATTATAGATATTTAGAAAAAATGTTCCTAAAAGTTTTTCAATAAGGATATTTTGATTCATTATCCCCTTATCTTATAAATTTATATGACCAGAGGAGTTCTGAAATGAAAATTAATTTATATTAATTCATGAAATTAAAAAACATCCCCTCGCGTTAATTATAAAAGGGTATCCCTTCCATCACTTCATTAAAAAAATTGTATCCCTATAGATAGACCAAAACCCAATAGTTTCTCTTTTAAACATCATTATTCATATTATTTAAGTTTTTTCTTATCATTATATGAACCTTATTTTCCTAAAAAAGATATCCAAATTATGTTCACTAAAAAATAATTAATCATATTTACCAAATCTTTCAATTTTATTTTTTATTATACTTACTATTCATGTTTTATATGGTAAACTAACAAAACAAGTATAATATATATTTTGAGATTTTATTGTTATTATTGTTAAACAATATTCTACCATTAGTCCATTCTATGGAAAGTGTAATCAATGTAAATACATGCATATGCCCTATTTTCTCAACAAAACAGTTTAATTCATTTTTCTTCACCACTTTAATAGGATAGGTATGATTATGAAAATAATGAATATATATTATTCTTATGATATTATATTGTTTTTTCAAAATTAATATATCAAACCATTCTCTACCAATATAACATTAAGATAATGACACCATCGCTCGTCTATACATACGGCATTCCATATCTATGGAGTGATGTGATTCATCTTCAATTATAAACAGTAAATAATTGTTCTAAAACAATATTAAATGATTCAAAATGATATTTATAAAATTAATAAAATTCTTTTGATGATAGATTTATATACTAATTAATATAAAATAACTTGTAATTACAAAACAGACATTATAAATAAGCCAATTAATATCCGAAATAAGGGAAATAACAAATATTATTAAAAAAATGTGTAAATATTATATAAGAGGACAATTTATGATACCATAAATATAAATAAAGTTATGTTATAAATTTATAATATTAATTAAACCCTTATAATGGACTTTAAATCACATTCAATTATTATAAAGTGCAAGGAAATGTTTTCGAATCACTCTTTAACTTTTGTGAGAGATATAAAATATTCACCAATTTTTTCAATTTTTTGGTGTATATACTACCCCGTCGGTATATCATATAATGAATATGACTATCATAGTAGAATTAAATTCATCATTTAATTATTATTACAAGTATGGTGCTTACTATTTTGAAGTTACCAAATTTGAAAGCGTTTTTTTCACAATATCATCATTATTAAAAGTTTTTTTTTTAAGTATCCCTAGGGGATCATTTAATATTTATTTTTTGAAGAAAATATATTTCCATATTCTATATTAATTTGTGAACTATTAATGTTAAAATACAATTTTCTAAGTCTTTGGTTCATAAAATGATTTAGAAAAACTTCTAAGAAAATTTGACATTATATATCTTGTCTATTTGAATTAATTTTTCCTCAAAACCAATATTCTCTAAAAATGTACTCAAAATGGTTTTTTTACCCATTAAAAAGAATTTATGAAATTATTTTTTTACCTATTCTTGTAAATTTTTCTGAAAAGAATCATCATATCATTTTCGAGACAACTTTTATTTGGATTTTATAGATAATGTAAAAGGAATTTTTTAATTAACATGTACAGAATATTCAGAATTTTATACCATCATAAACATTTAATATATAAATTATTTTTTATATTTTTAAAATGTTATATTCAATTAAATTTATTCTCAAAATGTTTACTGGACATTAATTTTAAAAAACTGATTTTGAATCTGTAAATAATATTTTCCTTCAGAATATTTTAATGATGTTTTGATTCATCAATGTCATAAAATATTTAATGAACTTATAGTAGATTGGGGAGATGTTTTCTAGATATCATACTTATTATTTATTTGATTGTTTATTATCAATCTCATTGGAAATTATTCTTTATGAAAAGTTATTCCATTATAGATAGTTTTTGATTTTGTTAATGAATGTTGATTAACTTGTGGTAAATGAATTGGTCTTACTATTTTATTGGTGAGACCCATTATATACCTTTTATAAATCAGTAGGTCTCATTATACTAACTATTTTGGGTATTCGATGATCCCTTACCTCTTTATTTATGGTGTCCTATCTGAATCAATGACTGTATGTTTATGAAATCCCATATTATTAATTCCCTCATTATTAGATTATTTTTTTAAATTCCTTGTCACTATTTGATTAGTAGAATATAAATGGTTGTGTTACATTATTATGTGATTATTTTTATGTAATTATTTGGTCAAATTCTATTCCATCGAATTTATATGTAATTTAATGATTAAATTTCACATGTTTCTGTTACTTACCTTTCTATATTGTTTATCAATTATATAATCATAGTATCTCCTATACACATATCCCTGCTGGGAATTTTATCTCAACACTTTCTTATGTTTCACTATTCCCAAAGACATGATGAATTGTTTTGTGATTGATATTCTATGGTAAACTACGGGGAATAAGAACATTCACAATAAGAATTATCTTTTACATTCATGTTTTAGAGTTTTCTAATATTTTCAAGTATGTATCTAGTTTATAAATACTAATAAAATATTTTTCCCATTCGGATGTGATTCCTTAGGACATATGAATATGTGATATACTAACCACTGACTCTTTGTTTTAGGCTCTAGGGTCATCATAGGTTGTATTAGAAAATTTTAGTATTAATCATGGGAACTAGATTTAAGGTAGAATAAATTAAATAATGAATCTCTATGATAGAATTTAGAAATATATCAAAAAACCCAGCTTATTATTTAGGGATTAGATATAATTATATTTTAAATTTATGTTATGTGTATCACTAGTTTTGATATTATACATTATATTTTACAATTTTATGGTTTTCTCTACTGTATGAATTTATTTTGGAAAGGAACCTAGTGTATGGAAGGGAAACAATATTAGCACACATAATATAATGAGTAAGAAGGATCATTCAACTGATTGGTTTAATCAAATATTTCGTAGGGAAATATTCTTATAAAAATTCTAATTATTTGAATAAATTGTATCATGTGTAAAAAAGATTGAGAATTAATTCTACATCTATAATGAATTTTATGTGATGTATGATAAGAAGAAAAAAATGAGAAAAAGATAGATAAAGGGAAGTATGGGGGGAAGGGTTTTCAAAAATGTTTTAATTAAGGATAAAACACCTTGTTAGAAAATTAAATGGAAAATTTATCTTGTTTCATGTGTGGGGAAAAACCCATCCATGTTTTTAACTACATGGGTATTAAATACTTTTGTAATGTCAAATGCATCCACTATAAGGATAAGGGGGACTGCCCAAATTTATTCCCCAAGAATTAATGGAATATACCTCGGAATGTGAAAGGTATCAAGGATAAGAATATGGTTTTAATATAGATGATGTGGAAAGATTATATTGCTTGTGTATTTTATTTATCAAATATGTTAAATTATTTTTTTAGTTCTAATTATAAATATCCTAAAACATATCACGGTTTTATTGTATTACCATTTTGTTGAGCATTTCAAGGTATGTGATGAATAATATTATCTACCAATAGAAGTGAATTTGTGGAATGCTTGTGTTTTTAAAAGACATGATTTTGAATTGATTATATTAATATGTTCTTTGTATTGAGACCAAAGTGATACTGATATTTTTATGGGAAATTATTGGTGAAAATGATGGTGGCTAGTGATGTGATGTATTTTTTTATCTAAGATCAGAATATTAGATGTTTGGAATTACGGAATTACGGAATATATTCATCAAACTAATAATTTTTTTGGAATCATGTATGTTTTAATTAATGTAAAAATTTGATCACAATATTAATATATTTATTTTGTAATAATTAAAGAGTCACAATGTTGATTGTAGAAAACTAATGTTAAGATAATTTGAGAAATCTAGTGACATTTAATCTATGTTTTTGTAAAAAAAATTGGATGAGTATTAAGGTAAACTACTATATGAATGGATTAATAATGACATCGGATATTGTATTTTTTTTGTGGAAGAGTAATTTATTATACAAGACACCATCTTCTAGACATTTTTTAACATCCCCTGATCAAACACTCTCTTCCTTGACCAAAATGGGTTGGTCACGAGACCTCAAGCTCATATCTCTGTATGTAAGAGTCTATAGATGAGAATTTGGGGTGTGATATAGATAGTTTGTAGGATGTAACCCATGGTTATATAGTTACAACATAGAAAAATGATCATATAAAAATAATAAATAAATATCAGAATGTTGAAAAATAATATAACTAATAAAATATAGTACAAACTATTAATAAATGTAATCTAAAATTCTAAAAAATCGTAAAGGGAATAATGTAATTTCTTGAAATAATGTAACTAAAATTCATGCTATAATTAATATTAATAAAATAATAGTATACTAAAAATGCCACTGTCTCAATCCCCATGTTGATCCTCTCTCAAATATTTGAACCATTAAATAATAGGCAAACAATGGTAATGTCCATTTTCCTTCTATAATCCTATATCCATGTAATTTTCTTAGGTTCTAAACGGAATCAAGAGTAATGTGTTATTATAGCTCATTTGGTTGACCCAACCATTTCTAATCATAACCATTTTGTTAATAAGGGCATTAAAACAATCAATAAAAAGGTTTATTAGTTAATTAAATAATAAAATTAATACCCCATTCACATGTTTCGACTCAATTACATAATATCTATGATATTTTCTCATGAACAAGACAAAATAATCATATAAAATATGTAAAAATTATCCTACCTACTCTCCACATAGAAATTTATCTAATCATGTCTCACAACCATGTCAACATAATAACCACCATATAACCATGGTATAAATCACACAAATCAGAGTCAAAATTACTGTGTAAGCATTTGAGAAACCAATATAGAATAGACCAGGTACATAAGGGTAAGATAGTTTATTAGGGATATGGTTGGAATAAAATCATTTCATCATGTATTATGGAAAATGTAGAGACCCAAAGCTTGATGTACATGGACAATACATTACTTTTGCAGAATACTTAATACATAACAAAAACCAAAACTCAAGGATCATAATAGTTTAGTGTCTTTGGAAGCTCTGAACGTAATCGTGTAATCTTGGTGAAATATCTTCAACATCTCCCATAAAGATCTTCCCCTTTTGGTTTTCTTACCTAAAACGTTTCTTCAAATCCTAGGGAAAAGAAAACATATAAAGGGTGAGCTCAAATTCTCAGTAAGGGTAATCATGGAGAAAATAAAACAAACCATATAAAATTGAACTTAAAAACATGAAAAAAATGTTTAAACATCAAAATCTTGAGCAAAGACATAAATCATGGAAGTACATAAGACATGTATCATAATGGATCATCAATCTTGATAAAATGGCATGGGAATAAATAATGTAATTGTGGCAAACCATTAAGCACATGATATTATTTCTATAGTAGCCAAGGCATTTCTTCCAAGACCATCTTAGTGGACAAAGTCCCTTTCTAAATTGAGTTCACTCCTCGTTCCAGTCCTATATCACTAAACCGAGTTAACTTACCATTCCATCCATGTCTATCTCATGAGATATAAATCTTTACCCAATGCATTGGAGGAAGATATAGGTCCCACCCATCTCATAATGAAATCATTCTTACTTGTTCCACAACATGAACATAAATCATTCATCATTACCCAAAGTATAAAATGGGTTTCATAAACATCATCCCATTATAACATAATACAAACAAAACAAAATGGATATCATTTCATCATAAGAAAAGTGAAACCATGTAAATCATAGATAAATTATACTTGAAACATACACATATTAAATAATTCCATCTTATATGGAAAATGGTTTTGATAAAACACTTGAAATAAATTCTTGAGGAAAATATGATTTCTTCTTCAAAATCATTTTCTTTTCACAAAATGCAATGCAATTTTAAAAGAAAAGGATTTTGATGAAAATAGTCATCAAATATTGTAGAGTAAGATACATGAAAATAAGGCGTTTTGAAACCATAAAAATCAGTTCTTGCTGTATAAGTTTTAAAAACATTCTTCACGTACTTTTGCCAGAAAAGTCAAAAAGTACATCATATGGTAAACAAAAGATAGATTCCTTCCATACAATGTGGTAAATGTAAAAAAGGTTAAAAATCACTTTAAACATACATGGAAGAAAATTAAACATTTTATGAAAACATTTTTAGAACATATGGACATGTATAATAAACATAACCCCAGTAAATACTTACGAATAAACAATCTCCGATAAGAATGAGATTGGAATAATTATCCCTTACCTTATGTCTAATATGCTTCATATGTTTCCTAACCTCCTGTATAATGATTTAAATAATTTCATTGACTTATTACGGAATAATATTCATTGTTATGATATCATATATGGATCACTTATGACATTATATTACCCGTTCTTTTGTAAATTCCATGTTAAAGCACCATTTTGGGTAAAATAGTTTCATTTATCGTACGAGTTTCGACTTGTTTTTCATGATATTATTACTTATATCCTGATTTACATAATTCCAGAATGTAAAACATGATTTATATATAATATATATTCATCATATAAATATATATGATATATCAATAAATGGAATGAAATACACCGTTCATGGAGCTAGTATGTCGTACGTACGCATGAACGCTATTTTCGTTTCCTTATTGGATTTAATTGAATTAAGTATATGACATACATAAATATATACGTAAATCCTGTATCATTATTATGTCATATATTTCATTATAATTAATTATATATACTTTATAATCATTCATGAATGGTTAACATGGAGAATGAATCTCATCGCGTCGTGGAGACGGTAGTCCGTAAGTACGTACAAGCGATGATATCATTCCAATGATCGTGGAATTGTATTGAAGTGTATATATAATATTTCATAATCAATATTACTTTACAATAATGATATATAGTTATTTATTTACACCATTATACCCATCCCAGTAAGGTGGTAGTTGAAAACAGATTACACCACGGCGTGGAGACGGTATTCCATACATACGCATGCGTGGTGATTTCGTTTTCCGTTGGATTGATAGAAGGTAAAATAGGGTTGTTTAATATTTATAATAACATATCATTATATAAGTAATACTGATTTTATTACTTTATAATGAGACAACAAAAGAAGAAGAAGTATAAGAAGAAAGAAACTTGAGAAAATCCGAAGAAAAGATTACCTCTCCTTCGACGCACCTCCTTTAAGCTTCCTATTAATGAAGTAGAGTTGGTCTTTTGGGATGACTGGTTCCTCCATAATGTTTCTAGGGAATTTTAGAAGAGAAATAGGTAGGTTTTGGCCATGCTTCAAGGCTCAAAAGGGTGTGAAGAGAAGAGGGAAGGGGAGCCCTTTTATAATGGAGGAGAGGGGCGCCTTAAGAAAACAAAACATATTATTTTATAATAAAGTCATATTCGGATTTTAATAGCTCCAAATTGATTTATTTCTAAAATAAGGTTGGTATGGGTCGAAATACGCTAAAAAATATTTTTGACAGGTTTGGTTCATTATATTAACCTTATGTTTTAGTTTTTACTCTTAGTAAATTAGATTGACATTTACAATGTCACTTTGTATTTTTATATTATATAGTTAATAAACATACCATAAAAACCAAGAGACCCCCAAGTGGACCATTAATGATACACCTATCATGATATAAGTATCTTGATTGAACCTTATATTTTTATAAATATAATAACAATTAATAATATAATATTTGTTTTAGAAACTATTTTATGTGAATTTTGAAACTATTTGGTAATTGATTTTTTTAAAAATTATAACAGAATTATTAGTTCGAAAAATGTTTATTAAATGAATACTAGCATGTCATATTAACCCAGAAAATTATTGGAATTCATAAAAAGTCCAAAATTACATTTATTCGGGTATTTATAATATCAATTGTGTTAATATTTCATTAACAAAGTAATTGATGCATCTTCATTGTGTCATATATAAATTAAATTATTTAATGTCTAAAAATTATAAATAAAATACAATTATGTATGAAATATTATTATCTTTCTAATGAATATTTATAGTCGAATTTATCTTATTTATAACCCTATATTAAAAATGATTTAGTTATTAAACTTTGATATTAACTATTTTAACCCTTCTTTAAATAAATTGATAATAAATGTCCTAATCTAATCCAAGTGGACCAAAATGGTCATATTTTATTCCTAAGGTTGTTTTAGGTAGAATTACACTTATCTAATAGAATTAGTACATGTGTTTGGGTAATAATAATATTATTTTTACCATTAATTACCCTATTTACTTTTAATCGTGGTAAATAAAAGTAAAAAAGTTACTATTCACAAAAAATTATTTCCATCTCATCGAACCACATTTTAGTCCTTGATATTAACTGTGTCTCTCAGAGTTTTCAAATTCCACTCACAGAAATGGTAAAATTATGTTTTATGTGAATTTCCAAATTATCCTATGAGGTGGGTAAAAGACAGTGAAAAGTACAATAAAATTTTTATATATCTAAATTTATTATAAAATGACTCCAATGAATTACATTGAACATATATAGGTATTATGTATAAATTTTTACCTAAAATAATTTTAAATGAAATTTATAATTATTTATATAAAAAGTTGGTTTTGAAATAGTAACCCAGTGTTTTCACTATTTATCAAAAATTGATAATTTTCAGAAAAATTCAAAAAATTAACCCTAGGCTAATTTCGATATTTTGAATCCAAAAATGAAGTCCATTTTGAAAAATAAACTTTTAAAAAGTTCCTATTACTATTCATAACGTCTAGTGCATAATAATATTATAATAATATCTCGTTTAGTAAAACTTGGTATTGCATACAACAAACGCTATCGTGGAAGGTCCTGATTGCTTATAATGAAAGCCATGTCAGGGATGTGTTTATTGAAAGATTCTTTTGATGTAGCATAAAACACCAGACATCTATGAAATTAAAAAGAACATTTTTTATAAAATCTCGAGGTGTTACATTCTACACCCCCTTAAAATGAATTTCGCCCATGAAATTCATCCGGGTTATAAATGGTTTATTACATGAAAGTTTATTTAATAGAAACCCACATCGTAAATAGGAATACCAAAACTTATCATTAAAAACAAAAATATGAAACGTAACAGTTACCCAAATTAACTAATCATTGGGTTTCCACATATGAGATCATAGGTTAAAATATGGATATAGAAAATAAATCTAACCATCATGTTCTGATGGAGAGTGGTAGAGAACATGTCTAGGAAAAAACCAACAATAACAAAGCCATAAATTTGTGATGATCTTAGGTACCTTCTGATTCATTTAATATAAGGGTAGTAGGACAACATTTTTTGTTTTCAAGATCATTTACCTAAAGTTGAAAATTTTGAAATTGAAGAAATACTTACTTGATTTTGGTATAATCTCAATGTTGTTTGTGCCTTGATCAATTTCCACTTCATCTCTTAAAGAAATGAAGTTGAATTTGTCTTCTGTGAAGTGTTAGCAGATCATGTGATAGAATGATAGTTCATTCGATCTATCTCAAACAAAAGGTTAGAAAAAGTTATATACATAAGTCCATCTATGTTGAGATTAATCGTATATAGTTCCCAAAATGGACTTATACTTCATCTATCATGCCGCTTAATAAAATAAAACTATTTTCTACTAACCAGGTACTTCATGTAGGCCAGTGGTAGATGATAAAGGCATGCGCACTTCGGTTGTGGGTTCGATTCCCACATCCTTGTCCGACGTGACGGGTTGTCACCCATCCTACAAGTTGTCCTTTTTCTAAAACTACATTATTATAACATTACATAAATAAATTCGAAAAAAGTTCTAGCCTTAAACAATACTGACTTATGTCCAACATAATCCATTCCAATCTTTAGGCATATCCCAAATACTTCTTTTCTAGCTCATAGTATAAAGAAAACAATTACTAGAAATGTCATTTTCTGAGCATGTTAATACCATCAATTATTATACGATATATCTTGTTGGCCACATTCCAAACATGTGAATACCTTAATCATGTATTCTCTTGAAAAATGAATACCCATTTAACCTTAGTAAAAACATGAATGTTGTAAAAATTTAACACTTTCCACATACCAAAATCCCAAAATTTCTATATACGCAAACCATAATATAAATTTGTCCTTATATCAGTCATGAGCTCATGAATACTATCCAACATTTCATTTCCTATTTATTATGCATATCATCTGTTTTCCTTATATTTTATGACTTAAGAATACAACTAAAGTTAACCTTGTTAATCATTTATCAAGATGACTAATTGAGCATAATCACGATATCTTTCTCTCCAGGCGTTACATAATTTCATTGATCATAGTCACCAATTTTTCCATTGAAATCAATTTTAATTGAATTCTTTCTCGTTCCCTCCATTGACTAAGACTAGAAACCATAATGTATGAAATAGTTAAAATAACGAGGAACTGCATAATCATAAAAAGTCACTTATGGGATGTCTAACTTATCCAAATTTATTTAATTGATGACACCATTGGTTCACCCTAGGTTATTCATGATCAGAAACATAATTCTAGGACTCTAACCTATACGTATACTTAACCTTAGGGATATCCCTAGACAAACCTTAGAAATACCTCTATGTATTTCACTAAAGTTTTTCATATCCTAGTTTCCAAAGGTAAACTAAACATTTCCTCTCATACCAACTGTTGAGACCGAAAGCTTGACGTGCATGGACAATACATTACTTTTGTGGAATACCTAATCCATAACAAAAACCAAAACTCAAGGATCGTAATAGTTTAGTGTCTTTGGAAACTCTGAACTTAATCTTCTAATCTTGGTGAATGATGTTCAACATCTCCCATAAAGATCTTCCCCTTTTGGTTTTCTTTCCTAAAACCTTTCTTGAAATCCCGGGCAAAAGAAAACATATAAAGGGTGATCTCAAATGCTCAGTAAGGGTAAGCATGGATAAATTAAAACAAACCATATACAATTGAACTTAAAAACGTGAACATAATGTTTAAACATCAAAATCTTGAGAAAAGACATAAATCTTGGAGGTACCTAAGAAATGTATCAGAATGGAACATTAATCTTGATAAAATAACATGGGAATAAATCATGTAAGTGTGCCAAATCATTAAGCACATGATATGATTTCCATAGTACGCAAGGCATTGCTTCCAAGACTATCTTAGTGGACAAAGTCCCTTTCTGAATCGTGTTCACTCCTCGTTCTAGACCTGTATCACTGTACATTATTAACTTACCATTCCAGCCATGTCTATCTCATGAGATATAAATCTTTACCCAATGTATTGGAGGGAGATATAGGTCCCACCCATCTCATAATGAAATCATTCTTACTTGTGCCACAACATGAACATAAATCATTCATCATTACCCAAAGTATAAAATGGGTTTCATAAACATCATCCCATCATAACATAATCCATGAAAAACAAAATGGATATCATTTCATTATAAAAAATGTAAAACCATGTAAATCATATGGAAATTATTCTTTAAACATACACATATGAAATAATTCCATCTTATATGGAAAATTGTTTTGATAAAACACTTGGAATGAATTCTTGAGGAAAATATGCTTTCTTCTTCAAAATCATTTTCCTTTCACAAAATGCCATGAAATATTAAAAGAAAAGGATTTTTTTGGAAATAGTAATTAAATCTTGTAGAGTAAGCTTCATGAAAATAAGGCGTTATGAAACCTTAAAAATTTGTTCATGCCGTATAAGTTAAAAAAACATTCTTCTCGTACTGTTGTCGGAAAAGTCAAAAAGTACCTCTTATGGTAAACAAAAGATAGATTCCTTCCATACAATGTTGTAAATGTAAAAAAAGAGTAAAAATGTCTTTAAACATACATGGAAGAAAAGTAAACATTTTAAGAAAACATTTTGAGAACATATGGACATGTATAATAAACATAACCCCAGTAAATACTCACGAATAAACAATCTCGGATAAGAATGAGATTGGAATAATTATCCCTTACCTTATTTCTGATATGCTTCGTATGTTTCCTAACCTCCTGTATAATGATTTCAATAATGTCATTGAATTATTACAGAATCATATTCAGTGTTATGATATCATATATGGTTCACTTATTACTATATATTACCCGTTCTTTTGTAAATTATATGTTAAAGCACCTTTTTCTGTAAAATCGTATCATTTATCGTACGAGTTTCGACTTATGGTTCATGATATTTTTAATTATATACTTATTTACGTAATTACATAATGTAAAACATTATTTATATATAATATATATTCAACATATAAATATATATGAAAGATTGATAAATGGAATGAAATACACCTTTCATGGAGACGGTAGGCCATACGTACGCATGAAGGCTGTTTTCGTTTCCTTATTGAATTGAATGGAATTAAGTATATGACATACATATATATATATATACATAAATACAATATCATTATTATGTAATATATTTCATTATTATTAATTATATATACTTTATAATTATTCATGAATGGTTAACATGGAGAATGAATCTCATCACGTCGTGGAGATGGTAGTCCGTACGTACGCACGAGCGATGATATCATTACCATGATCGTGGAATTGTATTGAAGTGTATGTATAATATTTCAGAATCAATATCACATTAAAATAATCATATATAGTTATTTATTTACACCATTATACCCATCCAAGTAAGGTGGTGGTCGAAAACAGATTACCCCATGGCGTGGAGATGGTATTTCGTACGTACGCACGTGCGGTGATTTCATTTTCCATAGGATGGATAGAGGGTGAAATATGGTTGTTTAATATTTATAATAACATATCAGTATATAAGTAATACTAATGATATTACTTTATAATGATACAACTAAATAAGAAGAAGTAGAGGAAGAAAGAAACTTGAGAAAATTAGAAGAAGAGATTACCTCTTCTTCGTTGCACCTTCTTTAAGATTCCTCTTAAGGAAGTAGAGTCGGTATTTTGGGAAGACCATAACCACTAGAATGTTCCTAGGGAATTAGAGAAGAGAAATGGTCAGGGGTTGGCAGAACATCAAGGCTCAAAAGAATGTGAAGGGAAGAGGGAATGGGTGCCCTTTTTATAAGGGAGGAGAGAGGAACCTTTGGAAAACTTAAAGTATTATTTTATAATAAAGTCATATTCTGTTTTTAATAGATCCAAATTGATTTATTTCAAAGATAAGGTGGGGATGGGTCTAAATCCTTTCAAACAATAGATTTTTGAGAGGTTTTGTCATTATATTGACCTTATCTTTTAGTTTTAACTCTTAGTTAATTAGATTGACATTTACCATGTCACATTGTATTTTTATATTCTATAGTTAATAAACATACCATATACATTCAAAAGACCCCCAAGTGATCCATTAATGATAAAACTATCATGATATAAGTATCGTGGCCGAACCTTATATTTTTAAGAATATAATAACAATTAATAATATAATATTTTTTAGAAACTATTTTATGTCAATTTTGACACTATTTGGTAATTGATTTTTTTGAAAATTATAACAGAATTATTAGTTCGATTAATGTATATTAAATCAATAATAACATGTCATATTAACCAATAAAATTACTAGAATTCATAAAAAGTCTAAAATTGCATTTATTTTGGTATTTATAACATCAATTATGTTAATATTTCATTAATAAGGTAATTACGGTATCATCATTGTGTCATAAATAAATTAAATTATTTAATATCTAAAAATTATAAATAAAATACCATTATGTATGAAATAATATTATCTTTATAATTAATACTTATAGTTGAATTTATCTTATGTATAACTCTATATTAAAAATGATTAAGTTATTAATCATTGATTTTAACTATTTTAACCCCTCTTTAAATAAATTAATAATAAATGTCCTAATCTAATCCAAGTGGACCTAAATGGTCATAATTTATTCCTAAGGTTGTTTCTGGTAGAATTACACTTATCCAATAGAATTAGGACATTTTTTAGGGTAATAATAATATCATTTTTACCCTTAATTACCCTATTTACTTTTAACAGTTGTAAATAAAAGTAAAAAGTTACTATTTTCAAAAATTATTTTTATTCTCATTGAACCACATTTTAGTCCTTAATATTAACTGTGTCTCTCGTATTTTCAAAATTCCACTCACAGAATTGGTAAAATTACGTTTTATGTGAATTTCCAAATTCTCCTAGGAGGTGGGAAAAAGAAGGTGAAAAGTTCAATAAATATTTTATATATCTAAATTTATTATAAAATGACTCCAATGTATTACATTGAACTTATATTGGTATTATGTATCAATTTTGTGCTAAAATAAATTTAAATAAAAATAAATAATTATTTAAATAAAAAGTCCGTTTTTAAATAGTAACCTATTGTTTTCACTATTCATCAAAAATCAAAAGTTTTCATAAAAATACCAAAAACTCACCGTAGGATAATTTAGATATTCCGAATCCAAAAATGAATTCCATTTTAGAAAATAAAATTTCAAAAAGTGGGTATTAGTATTCATAACGGCTAGTTCATAATAATATTATAATAATATCTCGTTTAGTGAAACTTGGTATTGTGTACATCGTGGAAGGTCGTGATTGTGTATAATGCAAGCCAAGATAGGGATGCGTGTATTGAAAGCTCCATTTTATGTATCATACAACACAAGACATCAATGAAATTAAAAATAATATTTTTCATAAAATCTCAGGGTGTTACAGAAAAGCCTTGTATGTCATAGTTTCATAATGTTTCATTGGGAATAGCCCGATAAATAATAATTTTATCATGTTTTTGGGAATATACTGGTATTAAATACTTTCATAATGTAAACATAGAAAATAATATATATAATCATTGACAGTCAATCTTGTCCAATTCCTCAAATAATAATTAAAACAATAGAAAAAATGCATGTCATAACCATAAGGATATCAAAACATCACATCTAATGGATAAATGGTTAATTATGAAAACTACCATTAATCATTAAAATACTCATTTCATGGATCATTTGGTCATAAACAATACCATTCCAGTCATTATTGTAAAAAATCCAAACCAAGTGGAATCTATAACATGTAATCACCCAAATTACATGCAATTCTAAACCCACTTGAATCCATTAATAAATTTTTTTACAATCATGGGTCCAATCACCTAATAACAAGCCACAATCTCAGTCTACAAGAGATTGGATCCAAATATATTCTATTTAATTATCAAATTCATTAATTAATATTTTGATACAAACATTATGTTGGCCAAATTTCAATATTTAACATATATTGCAATTAAACAAACTATATGGTGAATGTTTAGACACCTTACCATTAACGAATTATCAAACAATGCTTATAAAAGAAATCTCCAATAAGAAAAAAGAAATATTCAATATCAAGAAGGATACTAGACCATAGTTGATAAAGATGAAAACCACCTATGAAAAAGGATAATAGTTTTTAAAAACAATGTCTGAAAATCAAATGGACAAACCTCATCCAAACCACATATTGGGGTTAAGATTCATTATCATGAAATCTGGATTCGATATATATTCTATAAAATCTCATAGAATCTTACCTATGGTTGAGAGGAGGAATATTCATATGAAAGAAAGAGAAAATATCATGCATTACACCCCTCAAAAAATCTTCTGAGGAAATTACATAGAATGTAACTCATTTACACATCATGAAATTTTATTAGAGAGTTATACCAAAAAATGATACCCCTCATAAAATTTCTTAAATTTTTTTAGTATTGTAAGATGGGTAATGTCTTCAAGGAACGGAATCATCTCATGTTGTAAAATATGCTCGTAATTATTCCTTTATACAGTTACACTTTGTGTAACTTCATTACATGATGTGTAATTCTTCATCAGTTATCCATCAGTCGGTTTCCAATGGTGAGAACCTCGAAAAACTAAAATATTTTAGAACAAATGGAAAACCCCCATAAATCCATCGAACACATTTATATCCAGACATAATTTTTTTTTAAAAACATACATCCTCAAAAATTATTTTATTCTTTTATCAAAGGCACTCTGTCTCTAAACACGACTCAACCACTAAAGCGGAGCAAAAAAAATCAAAGAGGGATGTACCTAGAAAATGATGGGATCATATAACCTATCCACCATATAAAATATCAACCACTTGATTATCTAAAAATCACTATGGTGTCTTAGTGAACATGTATACTCACTATGCCTCACATATCAGACTCCCTCACCCAAGACTCCTCTTGAACTCACCCTTGATTCCACTATACTAGAACATAAATAATAACCCTACGAAAGAGATAACTCTCACTATGGATCAAAATATGTATCTAAATCATCTTAAAGTATGAATCAACAATAACCTCAACGTATTCTAAATCTTTCACATGAGAATGGTATGAATTGTATCATTGAAGCTGTGATATATGAAACACATCGTTCATGGAACCGTAACATTGTGGAACGGATAATTGGTATGTAACTAGGTTGAACCTATCCATTATTCCCAACAGCTTGAAAAACATGGGTTATAGCTTTCATTCTTTCCTAATACATCATTTACCCAACATAGGTTACACTAGAAGGAAAACATGCTGACCAGGCTCAAAATCACGTGGTCATTAATGATGGAAAACACATTATTTTTTCCTACTCATTGCAGTCTCCAACCACTACCTGATCAACCAAACATACTCAAATATATCATTCACATAATTACGATCTTCAAGAACTAACTCACCAACCTCTAATAAATAAATAGTCTAACAAACTGACCTTATATACAAAGCCACAAAAGTCTCTATCTAGATATAGGCCTCACTCCAAAAGAACCTATAACCCTAGATCATTATAAATTCCTTTCTATAACTATGATGTGAAATAAGGATCTCTATCTAAAATGACACACCTCATAACATTATCCAATATAAATACCTCACACATGTAAATACTACCCAAATAATCAATTTTGAAGGACTCTCTTGTTGGATAAAAGTGAGCTACATTCATCAGTTGTTCCATAATAACCCATACGTCATCAATCTTATAGTTTTTTGAGGTAATTATATCACAAAATCCATAGTGATGTCATCCAATTTACACTATAGAATGGACAAGGCTATAAAAGACCGGATGGTCTCTAATGGTTGGCCTTTACCTACATAAATATGAAACATATTTCTAAAAATCATGCTATTTAATTCTTAATTCAAGACAACTAGTATTTTTTATATGGATCATTATACATCATTGTCAAACCGGGATGTTCCACCTATATAGAAGAATCAAAACTCTCTCATTATATCATCATGAAATCACATAGGAACTCTTACATTGAAAATGAAAAAAATATTATTTTGATATCTAAGTAACTAATACAATGGTGTCTTCCCACTATATAATATGTTTCTCATAACTATTCCCTCTGAATCAGATATCTTTTCTTAATTTATTTAGTCCAAAAGAATCAGTATAACAGATGTCGAATTCAGATAAACTCATCCAAAAGATTATTTGGCGTCTATATGCTTGTCTACAAAGTGGGATATCACCTACCACTCTTCCCATGACTCCCTTATTGACACATTCTATGAATTTTTGATAAAATCAGTAGAAATGATATTACCCTCTTCTAATTTATAATCCATCTAAAAGTTGAAGAGAATGATAATACTTGACCCAACTCCTCTACCAATGGTTCATGTCCCACTGAAAAAATATATAAACGAGGGTCTTGTGGTTTTTGTATAACACAATCCACACAACCATGAAATAAATAATCTATCATCTCATGGAATATACCACTAAGGGTAAGATCAAATCATTTTTAGGGTAATTACTCTTATATGGAATTAGCAGTCTGGATCTATAAAAATCCACTTGATCCTCCTGCATGAGGAATACTCGGATTCTAGATCTGTATGTGTTACAACACAAGTTATATTATTTAACTTTAATTGTTGAAGTGTGGATATGTGTTGAGCTCATGATTCCTTTTATCTCTTAAAAATATCTCTTGCATGAATCTAACTAGAAAAACATTACCCCTTCCTTATTTGTTGAAAACATCGGTGATCTTAATGGGATAACTCTTAGACAAAGAACTCATAATAAAATGATAATCCTTGAAATATAAAATTATTGAATACATTTCTGTGCTCCTCCCTGGATACCATATATTCAAATTTCACTAGGACCATTCATACTCCTACCTCTGAGATTAAATCACCCAAGAATTGATCATTTTCTATCTGGAAACTATATTTGGTTAGCTTGTCATAAATATAATTCACCATCATTGTACTAAATAAAATTTCATGAGTTAGGGAATGATTATATGGTGACTATGAGTAAAATAAGATATCATCATCAAAAAACACCATATACTGATCCAAAAAAGGATGAAATACCTGATACATTAAGTCCATGAATACCAATGTTTTATTAGTTAAACGAAATGATATCATAATGAAATCATTCAATCCATACATTCTCCAAAACTTATTTTGAGTTATATAGAATATTATCAGCCACAAACGATGTTATATAGATCTTATGTTGATCTTGGAGAAGATCATATCACCTCTCAACTGATTGAATATATCTTCGATACATGAAAGGGGATACTAGTTCTCCATTCTTATATGGTCCAATCTCTAATAATCCACAAAAATATGAGAATTATCATAATCCTTCTTGGGAAAGAGAACTGGAGAACCCCAATTTGATAAACCCAGATGTATGATAACATTATTTTCTAGATCATCCTACTAATCTTTCATCTCTTGAATCTCTATAGGTGTCATTTTTATGAAGGGATATAAACTGGTTATTCTCATAGAACCAACTTGATCATAAACATGTTCCTTTTTTCGAATTAATCCATATAGTTAATCATAACATATATGCCCAAAATGGTCTGGAACTGGAAAAAACTCATAATTCAATCGAGAATAATATAGACAAATATCAGTGATTTGAAACGCGAGAGAATCTTATCTTCACTGAATTGGTCCGACATAATGAAATTGAAGATCAAAATGATCCTTGTGAGAGTAACTAACCTATTCTATAGATATAATATAAACACTCCTATGGTAATAGTTGATATGATCATGTTATAGATCATCCAAATCCATAAAAAACTCCAATAGAATCATGTAAATTTTAGTATGAATGGTAATCGACCGAAATAGTAACAACTAATATCTAGAGAACACACGTTGCAACAATTGATATTATCTGACCTCACTCCCATAGATGTGCCAATCATAAGAACATAGTCCAATAATTCCATATCAAATCCAAGACTATTTAAAAATATATAACATAAAATTGAATGTGATTCTCTTTTATAAAACAAATACAATAAAGTATTGAAGATACATGATTTGTACCTCTGACAATAGATGGTCCAACATCCGAAATAGCCAAAGTAATCATTATAACCTAATGTTGACCATCCCCAATGTCATCTGATCTATCTAGACTCACATTATATAAACCATCAACCTTTAACTTTTTTCATGAAATCAAGTACCACATCACATGGCTCAGCCAGAACGTCCTATTGAACAACATTTACCTGCACATTAAAGAGAAGATGTGTCCTTCCCACACTCTAGTACATGTATTGATCCCTTGTCACTTATTTTCTACTTCATGTCCCTAAATTCTATTTTAGGATTATATTATTCTTCATTCATGACACTCCAGAGGTGGATAAAGATATAGAGGTCGTTTGTGACCCATCATGCTACACTGGTAGCACTGCAAAAAAAATCATAGTCTTGGGATAGATGCCCACAAACCTGAATTCTCTAACTATTAATTCCCTAATGAAAACTATAAAAAACATCCTTTAACAACAATAATATTTCAAAGTTTGTACAAAATAAATACCTTTTCAACTTTTTAGAGTCGCTCATATTTTCTTCCCTGATGGGTGCTTGATTCAATGCATCTACAAAACTGCTTAGACAGAACATGTTCACCTTCAACCTAATAACATATATAATTTCCTCATAAAAAAATCTATCATTTGATATCTCAACAGACACAAAATATATCACAAATCACTATAGTTAAGTGAAATATTCAATGTACTCCAAGACTAAAATTACAACATGTGTCAATTACTTGAAGACACAATAATTTTTCATACCTCAATGTATCTTGGTAGAAATGGATAAGAATCTTTTTCTATAAGTAAACCCATGATATCTCAACACGTTTCTCTCTAGTTTATAGAATAGCCCTGTAATTATTCAGTAGTCCATGAATCATATATTCAGAATAAAATTTCCTCATATCTACAGGAGGCTCAAAATTCATAATTATTATCTGAACAATGTTGCTACAAAACATGGCTAAGTAGGGACCTCCCTCCTTGGTGAACATAGGTGGATGATATACATGAAACCATATTTTCATCATAAACATCGAATTAACAATGTTAATTGTATCTCATTACATGGATATCATGGCCCTCAGTAAGATTTCATGTTACGGAACATCCAACAAATCCTTAAGTGCTATAGGAATATTCAACTCAACTGTGTTTGGAGCTTTCTGGTTTCCATTCTCATGATGATCAACTCAAATATAAATATTATTCCATTTATATAAATGAATATCACTTTCTATAGAACATTGGATAAATCAAATTCAACCTCAACATGTGACAACAATAGAGAACCATTTCCTCTTGGTCCCTCTAAAAAGGACTTTCAAGTGTATTTTCATGTCATAATTGTTCTACTATTACATTTCTCATATATAAAAGATATCTTATACACCATTTCATATATAAAATTTTATATCACATGAATGAGATATGTCTCTATCATGAACAATGAATTAAATATATTTCCTTATGTTGCTTTGATGATACATGCATACTCCTCTCTTTATATACCAAACCATCTGTATAAATCTCAAGAACCAATAACATCATCAAATAGTAACCTCAAATTACTTGTAAGTCAATCATGGTGAAATGAAATCAATTTTATCAAGAAAATATTATAAACAACAATCCAGTCATGGCCACTCAGATTTTTCCCCTTACATGGGACAACTAATCCCATTAATATGGTTAATTATTTAATCATGACACATCTTGGAATCCCTTTTTCCATTCCCAAATAGTAATGAAAATAAAATAAACCTAATGATATGGTACAACATTGTAAATTACCTTAATCGGACACTCTCTTTCATGGATGAAAAAGTTTCATTAGAAGACCTCGAGAACTCCACCCCGTAGGCCAAAGGCTACTGACTAGAAGCAAGGGTCGAATATTGATAACGGGGATAACTTACCACTTATTTAAAAATTTAAAATATACATGAATAATAATATAATAACAAAAAATAATTATCAAGGTGTAGAAAAATAATGGAAATAATAATATTTTACTAGAAAACTAGAAATCAACGCCATTTAAATTACAATAAATAATATAGGGGAGAATGTAATGCCAATCTATAATGCAACAAAATTACATTCTTGAAGTGACATAAATAAATGACTACAAGACTCAAAAGGCCCTAGTCCTAAACCCCATGTTGTCCCCATCTCTAAAATCTATCCCATACCACAAGGAACAGTTAGTAGAATGGTTATTTTCTATTGCCCAGTCCTGCATCCAAGTAATTTTCTTTGGTACCAAATGGAAGCCTAAGCCATGTGTGAGTATAATTCAAGAGGTTGAAACTTATGTGTCTAAACATAACCATAATGATAATAATGTTTTGTAATAATGAAACTAACATTTCTATTATTTAATTAAACTAGGAAATTTGTACAACATCGACGTGCTTTGCCACTATGCTAGAATATCTATGAGCATGTCACATGACCATGCCGACCATAAAAATATAAGCATGGTAAAACCTAGCCATCATTTATTTCATTCTATAATATTTCTAAGCATATCTCATAGCCATGAAAACATAACCAGATCCATATAATCATGGTATAATTCACACAAATCTCAGTCGAACCCACTATATTAGAATTTTAGTAGTTAATCGGGACCAAGGATTGTATATAATCATTAAAACATTTATCAGTTCTAAGCTAGGGAAATATTTATTTCAGCATGTCTTGGGACCAAACCTGGTATATCATCGTTTTAGAATTTTTCAATAGAAATAGCCCTCTATATAAGGATTTCATATTTTCTAAGATAATATACCTATATAGAATAGTTCTTGATACAAATAGGGATAATTCCATAAATAAACATCAGTATTAAAATAGCAGCAACACCCTATATATGTATTGTAGTGTACAAAAGACAACACAAATCCTACAAAATAGAACATCACATTATCACATCATAGGGATCAATAGTTAATTATGAGAATTAATATTTAACTATCAATTAAAAATTTCATAGATCATTTGGTAATAAACCAATAACATTATAGTTATTTCAGAAACCCTGACACGTGATAGGGAATCTATGACATCCCCTAAGGTGTCGTTATATCATACGATTCTAAAATAATTTAATAATTTATAATATTTAGAAAAAACCAAATATGTAGTAATTAGAATTTTTAAGTGTTGAATCCACCGAGACGGTCTATATATTCTATAGTAATAAATGAAATTGTTGTTTTAAGTGTTTTATTTTCTTGAAATAAATATTTGAAATATAATAAAAAATGGGTTTGAAGTGAAGATATGAGATATTATGGGTTCAATGATTTTAAGTTCACACTCTAGGTATTCAGTTGATAATTTTTTATTCATGTTTAATATCAGAATTAGGTCAGTAGGGATCCTTGATCAAGCTACCCTGCTCTAATCTTGTGATTTCACTGTCAGAATGATCATATACTAAACACACTCACAAAGTTTAGATACCCAAAACCTTGTTTAAACATTATTAACATAGAACTCATAATATACATATAAACAATAGGTAAGTCAATTGGTTCAATGAAATAAACATCCCCATATAACAAGCAATGTTCATGCAATTACAAAAAGAAGAATATTTGAATTTATGAATTGATTGTATGGATACTTGCATTGAGTCCAACTCTAGATATGTCACAGAACATATTATATGATATACTCGGAATAGTTAATTTGAGGATATGTTTTTAGGTAATCCATAAATTTAGATATTGTAAATATCTCTCTCAATAATCAAACTAGAAAAACATCACCCCTTCTTGGTCAACCTAGACATCTGTACTGCTAAATGGGTGAAATCATGGATAAAACCACTATAATAACCTTATATTCCCAGATTTCTCTAAATTTAAAACATGTTAATGGGTTATTCCAATGATACCTTTTTTTACATTCAATGGGTCCACTAACACTTTTTAGTCGTACATGACGTGTTAGAAAAAGTCTGCATTATTTATCTAGAAATTGTATTTAGTTCGATTTGTATAAATCTGAGGCCCTATAAATGAACCTAGGAATATGCCAATATTTTGGACATGATCATACATTTACTAGGATTACACTATAAATAATTAAACAAAAAATACCCCAAAATTATCCATAAAAGGATTAAATATCCTAGTCAATAAAGCCATGAATACCATTAGTGCACTTGTTAACCCAAATGGCATCACTACGAATTCTTACAAACCATACCTTCCTCTAAAATAATTCGGAGGTATGTTTGATAGTATCACCATTACTAATGATATCCTTACACAAAATCATTATTATATATGTTATTATCACATCACAACCAATAAAAATCATTAATCTGTGGAAGCAGACACCGGTTCTTGACCTTCATCTAGTTCAACCTTTGATATTCCCCATAGAAGTGTAACGATCCATCATCCTTTTCCAATAATTTAACTATGTAAACCCAGGGATATGTACTCATCCTTATGAATTGATTATATTCTAGATCATCTAAATAGAACTTCAAAAATCTGATCTCTATGGGTTCCATTCGGTAAGGCAATATAGAAACTATCATTGTTCTAAGCACCATCTCAATTGTGAACTAGATGTCTAACTCAAGCGGAAACCCATAGAAATCATCAAGGAAAACATCCTAAAAATAGTCTACCAATGGAGTAAAATTATCATTTTTCATACAACCATTATCTTTAGAAATACTATTGATTTGATTCATGAGACAATTCAATCTTTACAGAATTGGTCTCGCACGACCAACCTGAAGATCCCACTCAACATAGTGAGAATAAATTCTTATTTCTTGACGTAGAAAGGTAACTCTCCACCTATAATAGTTGATTTGAGATTGATATATTACTAACCAATATGTAAAAAATCAAGTCAAACCAGTCATTTAGAGAAATCATTTTTTCCCAAATAAACAGTAATCGCCAATTCATATATAACAAGCCTTGGGACATATACAATTTTTTGACCGCACTAAAAACCATATGTCTATGGTTAAAACACCATCTAATATTTCCACATACATTCCAAAAAAATTTAATAAAATATCACCTGGAAAATAATGTGATTCTTATATATCAAAAAACATAAGCTAAAGTAGGTGATATAAGAATCATACATGTAATTTTTTATGTTCGTGCATCTATATTAGTTTTTTCATTGCATGTAACCAATGTTTCCATCTACCATGGGATCTAGTTTGACAAGCTTGAAATATGTCTCTTTCATGATATTGTTTTATATGCACTAGGTCACCCCACTAATTTACATGGCCAAAATTTCTAGTGTAACTCTAGCTACTAGTCTACTGAGGTGTAGTAGATCCCCTCCAAATTCTGGTGCTTGTTTGGATTTTTTTCCTTGGGTCCTCTATAGAAAATTGGCATAGAACCTATGAATATGTACCATTATACCATAAATATGCAAATCAAATATGAATTAATGACATTTTGGGCACTTGTGACTAACATTCCATGATAATTTCCATCAAAAAGAACATTATATTTATATGGTTTTCTACTACCCTGACTACTTTTCCCAATATTAATTTTGGGGAAACTATCATAATGGTTCTTTTTACAACTCTAATAAGAATTTCCAGTTCACCCTACTAAAACAGAAAGTCTGCTACTCAGGTCCTCTTTCGGATTCCTATCTATGATGAGTTCAGGATTCATCATGTCTTATAATTTTATTAAATAGAAAACATTTATCTTTGATATGATCTCATAATGAAGATAATCAAGGAAATTCCTCTTCCTAGAGACCTCATCAGCTTCTAAAGATGGTGACAAGTTTTGTATGTATTCAAAATGTCCATCATATATCAGCACAAACAAAACCTCTTGTATTAGATGATTAAACTGAAAGTATTTTTCATCCCTTCAGATTTCATGATTTAAATGACTCAGGAAGATCATCTTGAAGGCATTCCATGATAGCTTATTTTCCTGACCACCTTCCTCAATAAAATCCTACCAATTCCTATAATTTCCATGAATCAAATACACTATAATATTCAAAATCATATCGATGGGTGTCTCGGGATACATGAATATTATTTGGAAAAAAATGATATAGAAATAAAGATCCTAGTGTCTCCCTTCTCATATAAACACATGAAAATAATCAGGCTAAAAATATCTTGTTAGCGCAGACATCAATGGAATTTTATGAAATGTATCTTATTCCATGGATTGAATGACCCTTAGAAAGATTCCATGAAGCTATACATCTATCTTATCCTCATGACCAATTATAAGTTTTGTCTCATATTTATTTGGAGTATACTAATTTCCAATATTTGGATGATCAATTTGATGAATATGAGTTTAAATTTTATCAAGATGATAAATTTACTCCTTAGAGAACTATCCTGTGAAAAATTCAACACAATAAGTAACTATAATGAAGAACCACTATCTATTGGTCTCTATAGACATGTCTTCAATGTATTTTAGAAAGTCATGAAACCTCATTTCATTCATCATATTAAACAGATATATCATATCTCAATTAAAGAGGCATGTATAAATTACATGAAAAAATATATATTCACTTATTGTGAACAACACATGTCAATATATCCTTATGTTTCTATTATGATGCATATATTCTCACCTCTGGCCAAACCGGTCTGTAATTACAAAACCTAAGAAATAATAACATTGTAAAACCATAACCTCGCACAACATGTGAATCGCCCAAGGTGAAATAAAATCAATTGTAAAAAGAACTCAATAGAAATATCAATCACATCCATGGGTACTCAGATTTCCCCATACATAGGTTAGATACTCCCACGAAAAATCTCATTACAATGTCTCGATACATCCCATGATCATTTCTCCCTTTACCCAAATAGTAAATAATATGAAAATAAAACCATATACTATGATAAAACTTTGTAACATACCCCAATATGGAACTATCTCACATGGGTAGAATGGTTTGGTTATGAGATCTCGAGTGTGCCTCCCAATATGTTGGAGGCTATCGACCAGCATTTGGGTGTGAAATGTATAGTTGGGAGACTATACCTCCTGGTGTCAATTATAATAGCATTATAACAATTTATAAAAAACCTCATTAATAAGATTATAAACATTTTGGTAGAAAAAAATAAAATCTAATTGAATAATTTAATAAATAATATAGAATAATGTCACAACATGTTTCAATTTAACTAAATTTCATGTATGAAAAGTAAAAAGAATACTAGAAAACTCAATGCCCCAATTTCCAAACCCAATGGTGGTCTCACATTCAAACTATAGCCTGAAAACAATCATGCAATCAATATCATGGTCCCTTTCCCTTTTCCAAACCTACATCCACATTTTTTCAAGTGCTAAATGGTGGCCCAAATAGGGTGAGAGAATAAAAATTTAGGCCAACACCATTGTTTATAAACAAAAATAGTCTGATATGAAGTATATTCAATAATGTGATAAATATTTGTGTTAACAAATTTAGAAATTAATAAAATACAACCATAAACATCTATAGCTCCATACTAGAATATTAGTGAGCATGTCTCTAGACCATTCCAACCAAAACAATTTATCCTAGGTACGATAACCTTCTTTGAAATTGTTTTGTAATATCTTTTGTAATATCATATGACCATTCCATCCACACCAATATAACCTAGGTAAAACACCTAATTCACATCCATGGTAGGATATATCTGATAATGTCTTAAGACCATTCCAACCACACCCATATAACCAACATAAACAAATTACATTGGCACCAGGCTAGAATATATCATAGCATGTATTACACATATGCCATATACCACCATCTAACAACTTTATATTTCTCAAAATAAATTTAATTCAAATCCCTATAATAATTGAAACATTTCTGAGTTAAATACATCTAAAAATTACAACATTGGACTTGGTTGAGCCATCTAAATATCAACATTACAACATATACATGTAAATGTGCCAAGTCCTAGACTGTTATATAATGATCCCGGCACGGAACCCAATTCCTATAATAGAGAATTGAGATACAAATATGACATAATATATATCAATGGTTAATTTTTTAATTACAATTATTCATTCATATGAAACTTTTCAATTGATCTCTCAATTTATTAACAATTATATCAATATTCAATGATCCAAAATTTAGGGATTTTATGATACGAAATCACCCTATGACAAATTTCATACTAAAATTACGTTAATCCATTAGTCAAATTGTTTATATTCAAAGGTTTTATAACCCAATGGGTAGCTATAAGAATGTTCATATGAAAATTGAAAGAGTATAATTAATGTAATAATCCAATTGTTATTCATCCAATTTTCATTCACATTTCACGGGAACAATCACAATATTGCATTACATTACAATAATCAAAACATTAGGGTAATATTTGGACCCCATACATTTGACAAAAATCCAAAAATACTTTCACCAAAAAACCCCCACAATAAAGAAGTTGAAGATAATTTAAAATAGGATCCTATATCAAAAAAGATCAAGATCAAAACCAAAAACCCAATTTCTCCAACTATTTCAATACAATGGTTTGAGAACAAATGGAGAGAAGGAAGAAAACAAACCAAAATAACATTCCAGGTAGTTATCACATAAATGGGACATACAAGAAAGAATTTTTAACTCTAAAATTCCCTATAGAATTCCCTATTTTTGAGAGGAAAAAGTTTCATTGGTTTATAATGAAAGTTAACCACATATCATATTTAAAATTACAGGTCTGAATTTTACACATTGTGTAATGTGGTTATACATCATGTAAATTTTTTATGGAATTATCTTAAAAACACATCTCCTCAGAATAATCTTATAAAATTATCTTGAAAATACACAAGGTTTAATCCATTTATGTAACATGTAAATGTTCTTGTGGGTGTATTTTCATCCAGTTTTTTTAAAACAAAAGAAATAATATTCTAATGTTTCTCAACTCACTAAGTGCCCATAATAAAACTTCATCCCATTTGAACATAGAATCCATTAACTCAAAAATGGATAAACACCCAAACATTTGGTAATTTTATTCAACAAATGCTCTTTTTCGCAGAATAAGACTCAGCCACCAAGGATGAATCAAAAAACATATAGAGGGGCATAACTGGAAAAGGTTGAGATCTTACACTGACATGGATGTATTTTGTTGATAAACCACTTACGTAAATTTTAGGATCTTACCCAAATTTTGAGATATTTCTTAAATATTGCAATGTTTTATTATAAATAGTCTTATCCCTAAGAATTTCTCTAGAGTTATCTAATCCTAATACCATAAATTACATGACGTTTCTATTGATACCATCTATAAGAACTATTCTTTTTATTTCACATTATTACAGGATTTATTACATAATATATAACATAATTCTTCTTAAATGATCTAGAATTACTGGTCCTTTTGGAATTAAGTACATTAAAAAGTATATTAAACAGTAAACACATATTCATTATTTAAAAAATTCTTAGTAATCTAGTACATAAAACATCCATGGGATAACCTAGTGATATAAATAAAAAAATGGGTGAGATTAAAAGCCTCATAAGGTAATAAACATGGAATAAAATGAACAATATAATATATTTTATAAAATAGGCATATTATTTGGGAGAAGAAACATGATTAATAATGCATAATAAATCTTGATAATCATATAATGGGAAATGTGGAAAAAAAGTATAAAGCACTACATCATGTACTTATGTCAATGCTACTTGCCAAGACATCATGATGGAAAAAGTCCCGTAAAGGAATTAGGATCACTGATTTTCTCAACATGAAAAATCTTTAGATTTATAATTACTCAATTTATTTGATCACTATATAATTCTATGTGCACACGTTCATTTCATTATCATTATTAAGTGTGACACATATATCATGAAACACATATTCATTAAGAAAAAAATTATGTTCTGTGATCAATGAGTTTGGAATATATAAATTAATGTCCCAATTAAAGGATGTACAATTTTATGAAAGTAATAATCATTATTATGAAACCAGCAAGGTATTCACTGACTAAATTTTTTGGAATGGAAAATCGTGATGGAAATTTGGAATCAAAATAGCGTGACAAAAAAATCATAAAATGGGGTGAGGGGTTCAAAAGGGGTATATAATAATTTTGACCTAAAATAGGAATTAATACTGACATTTAACTAAATATCCCAACATATGTAATTAGAAATATATGGAATAATATAATAAGGAAACATGTATAAATAAGAAAAGTAGACGATTCCTTACTAATTTTTGGCATGGTAAAGGGTGTTCAAAATGGTTCACGGGAATAAATAATGATTGAAAAATAGATATATAATCATAAATAAAAAAAATTATAGTAAGTGGGATATTTATGAACATTTCTCAATAAGAAAAAAAATTTAAATTGATAGACATAACATTATATAGGTTCTTGATTCGAAATGATAATTGAGAATTCCCAAAAATTAGTCTGTGACTCGAAATGCATACAAGGAGATTCTTGAGAACCTAGGGGAACCATATGAGGAATCTATTGATGAAAGGTAAGAGTAATTACATTCTTTTTGGATTTTTCGTGAAGGTAAATAAGATCTTGGGTGGATTTATATTTGAAATTTTTGGGGATATCTATATGATTTCTCAAATGTTGGTTTTGAATTCTATAAAATAAAATAACCAAATCCCCAATTCTTCCCATGTTTCTTCTCATGGGTTCATCCAAATGGGATTGGATTAAATTATCTTATAAAGAGAATGTCCTATCATAATAAAATAATTACTTTATTATATGGAGGTGAGTTATACTCTATAAGAAATGATTTTAAAACCATAAAATATATTCATGGTTTTTAGAGGATTCCTAAATATATAAAATAAACATAAAATTAAATAATTTTAAAAGGATAAAATATATTATTTCAAGGATCTAATTTATATTATTTATTACATTAATTTTGGGCCAATATGATTTCATAATACACAATGAATATTTATATAGTATTTAATGTTTCGCTGAATTTATTTTATCTCATAAAACATTGAAAAAATAACCATTGGTTAATTTTGAAATTATGATTCCCAAAAAAATTAATTTTACCTATAAAATTTTAAAACATTTTCAATTTTTAATTTTGATATCAAATTGAATTTTTTTAATAAATTCTATGTTTTGATGTTAAAATTTTTCAAACACTTATAATAATTAAATTTTACTTCGTAAAAATATTATGACAATTATTATTTAATAAACAATAGTAAATGATAATATTATTGAAAATATTATTTATTTAAAAGACCCTAAATTTATCAATGTAAATTATATGATAGAATATTAATATTACCCAAAAATATTATTTTTGTTTTATTGTATCAAAATAAAAATCATTTATAAAGTAAAAATAACATGGTGAAAATATGTAAATTATTCTGTACAAAAATAACATAAATACTCATATCACTAGGGTATTCATATATATCCCTTTAATACAGCCACAAACACCCTAAATGTAAGGTGTGAGATGGTGATAATTTAAGTGGTTGGATCGGCATATATGTTTTTGTTCATGATCTTGATGGGCTTGAACTTCTCCCATACATGGTTTCACTCGTTCTTATGTTGTTACATATCATCTTGTGCTTGGTCAAGGTAAAAACATAGAGATTATATCTCCCTATGAATATTTGATATATGGGATTCAGGGTTTATAATCCTACCAGTTGAGGTCATCACTTCCCATGTCTATGTTAATTGGATTTTTTAAAAACATATATTTATAATATCATGTGATCACTGTTTAGTGACAATATTATTAATGGTAATATTGGATGACAGTAATTTAAATATTATTGGATATAGTAAAAAAATATGAATTGGTTTTTATAACTATATTATATAATAAGACATTTATGTATATCATAAGGGAAATCAAATTCAATACAGTTCTGGTCATTAAATCATCAGTTGATCTCATGAGACAAACTAGTTTGGGTGTTGGATCAGGCCTTACCTGATTGTGTATGGTGTATTAGAAGAAACCTTAATTGTGTTTTTATTATGTAAAACATTATTAATTCCCTAATAATGAGAATTGATATTAATATTCCATGTGATTATTCTACTAGAACAATATTCGTGGTTATAACTATTTATCTTGTAATTATTTTTATGTCATCATTTGATCATTTTTTTCAGCCATATTATTCTAATGTTATTTATTAAAAAGCCATGTGATTTAGTCACATTAATTTCCATATTGTTTATGACTTATGTATTCAAAGTTTCCACAGTATGATTATCCATACTATGTATTTGATCTCTCCCTTTTCTTATGTTTCACTATTCCCCAATAAATGTGGAAGTGTTTTCTGACTAACATAAAAAGATACAAAAGTCATAATAACGGAATACTCAAATAAAATTATTTGTTTATTTTTTGTTTTAAAATGTAATATTAATTACATGTTTCTGATATTTTACTATGGCTACCGAACTATTCGGTCCTTTGAGCTATGATTCCATTTATCTTATGCCAATGTAATAATGTAACAAACAAATCTATGCTACTAAGTTGTGGTATTTAAATTTTTTCCCATTATTTTACTACAATTTTGTTAATATTATTCATACCCACTATTCTAATGTCTAGGTGATAGCTATATTATTAAATAAAAAATTTAATAATAATTTATATTTCATTTAAATAAGTTGTTGTGTATAATGAATTCTAAACTAATTGTTTCATGTAATGCATTATAAATTTATTATTGTTTATAAATTAACCTAAAACCAGTCTTGTATTTTATACAAGAATATGTTACTACTTTTTATAATGTATTATTAACTCTATTTCGTCTGTAATGAAAGATATTTAAATGGTTAAATTAATTCCAAACAATTATTTCACAAAATTTCTAGTTGATAGAATAACCTTTCATAACAATACACAGAGTAACCTATAATTAATTAAAACATCTAAATCAATATAATATGTAATGAAGAATATCCATTCAAGTTCAACCTATGTTGGTAGTCAATAATCTTCAAGAATAAAAATTCATTTACCTATGAAAATAAAATGGAAAACATGACCATATCCAATCATAATAATTATTGTGGATAGAAAAAAACTGTATCCCACTTCCCTAAAACCATCCAAATTGGAATAAATAATTAAAAGATTCCAATAATTATTTATAATATTATTAATATTGAAATAATAACTATAAACCATCCAATAGTTGGGGTTTGGCATTATTGTAAGCACCTCATAATCCTACATAAAAAATAGAGGTTCGAAACACATTGGGCGTAGGATACTGTAGATGTATTGTAGTAGTACTTTAACATCACTGTTTCAGCAAGGTCAATATAGAAACGGCAGGCACTATAGTGGCAGTAGATACTGTAGCATGTGTGGGTACTGTGTGGTTACAGTAGCAGGTGGTATTGTAGCAGAACTGTTCACGGAATGTGCATTGGGCCAACATTTCAGGCCTAAATGCCATGTAATGAGATACATGCCCACTGGTCCTTAGGTCTATGTAAATGGTGTCCCCTTGCCGAGTCAAATGAGGACTATAAATACCTTTGTTAATAAAATGAGTCTCCGAATCAAATAATTATGAAAATTAAAAAAAATAACCATCCAAAATAAAAAGGTGGATCTTTTAAAAATACATAGAAAACATGGAAATAATAATTTTTAATGAAATAACAATATATAAATATCACATTATTTTCTCATGATTAAAAAAATTACTTTCAATCATAGTTCACAACATAAAATCAAAATTTTGTAAATATGATTTTTATTTTAAAGAGAAATAACTTTACATGTAAGTTAATACATGAAAAACAATATCACATGTCAAAAATGGGAAGGTTTTGATGGTTTAAATATTATATATCCTTATTTTATAAATTAAATATAATTAGGATGATGAAATTGGTGAAAAACCCATGAAATATGCTTGAATGATATCACCCAAGAAGGGATCTTCAATTGGATTGTTTATGATCATGACTTTATTTTCCCCAAATTATAACATATACATATTTTAGGATAAAACATGAAACATATATCATATTAATGTAAAAAAATTATATTTAAAAGGAAATTTATGTAAAAACATAAAAGATATTTTAAGAACAAATATCATTTAAATAAAAGAGGAAGTTATGGGTCACATCCAAAGTCTATCTCTAATATTGAGGTTAATAGTCATTTAAAAAAATTAATTATAAAAGAAAAATAAATGTTGTATTCTTGAAACTAAAAGTCTTTTTTATTTATTAAATATGCCTCAAATAAGTTTATACTCAAAGGGACATTTATATAACATTAAATAACAATAATTTTAATACCATATTATAAACAAAGTAATAAGAAATATTTTATATTAAAAAATAATCTTACCAATGATAATTATAAAAATAGAAAAAATATTATGTTAGTAGAACCCAATATTGGAAGAATAATGTTCTTGAAAAAACATTATAACTTAATGAAGGGGATTTGAGTTACCAAGCAGCCTTACTACTAGGAATCAACTATGTCAACAGCCACATAAATATTGGAATATATTATTTCAAGTCAATCCAATTAAATACATTTAGAATGATAGAATAATATACATGGGAAATTAATAAACCTTACAAATGAATCACGGTTTTTAACATAAAACATATATCAGAGAACTAGATTTGAGACCGTGAAAAATATTGCAGCTTGAGTTACCATTTAATCATTACCCCTTGAATTATAGGGCATGTAATTGAACATAATTTTTTATTATTAATATAACATTCATGATATGAAATCACAAAAATGAAATATATAGAATGAAAAATATAAATTTGGTTCATAATACAAAATGTGACATAAATAGATGAATTAGAGATGAAAACACTCACCTCTAATCCAAAATAAAATGAACGAAATTTATCCTCTTGTATCACAAAAATATATACCATAATAAAATTATTTTTAGCATTAAATATATCAATTTTAATTTAAAATGTTCAAAAATAGTCTTTAATTATATGAATTTTACCTGATTTTCCACATTAGGATTTTGCAGTTCAGATCATGTGTATTAGTTTTGTAATAGTGGTCCTAAGGTTAATTATTCAATAAAATATAATCAACAATTTAACATTAATATTACTATTATGTAAAATTTCTATTTATTTATTATATTTATAACTCCTTCCATGGGTGTCATAGTTCTTATTATTTATGATTAAATTGATAACAAGTATGTTTCTGTGATTCATGTATATTAATGTTTGTTTTCATAACATTTTATATAAATTATACTGAACCACATAAATATTCTTTTACAAATTTATTTCACAATAAAAAATTAATTATTTTCTCATATTAATACACGATATAAATTCATATAATTGTTCTATTAGATTGTTAAATTAATCCAAACATGGACATACACTAATTTGATAAATAATTATATGGTATTTTTTTGTAATATCACTATAACTAATGAAAAATGATGTTATATTTTGTTTATATTATTGATATATTATAATTATTAACATTTATTATAATAAGTAATGTGTTTGAAAAAATGGCATAGTCTGACTAATAGATAATCCTCTTAGTATAGTTATTTTAATCGATTTAATTAATGACAATAATTTTTTAGATAATATCATTAATATTTTCTAAAACATGCTATTAAATATCCTCAATTATTTAATTAAATTCATATTGATCATTTAATTCTGTCCTTACATATGTCCATGTACATTAGTGAAGGAAATGAAAACATTTTTGCCATAGAGGAGGTAGTCCATACAATGAAAAAAAAATTGTTTTTATTAATTGATGGGGTATATAAATAAATAATAATTTTACCATAAATACAATAACATTATAGTATATAAAAGACACTAATATCAACATATAATTTTGGTTAAAATAAATTTTACGAAATATATTTATTAAAAAAATACATGGATCATTATGATGAAGTTGGAGACATAAAATTAACTTCATGAACTAATAGGAGACGAATGAATTATACTAACTAGTGGTAACAAAAATCTATTTAACATGATACAATGTTCTTAGAGGCAAAAAGTGTCATTTTTTGAAGTGTAACTCCAACAGAACGATGCGCCTTGATGTAGAGAATATGATTCCCTTTTATAGGTGAGAGAGTGGTTTTTTTGGTTTAAGCCACATATATTCTAGAATTTATGGTTACAATTTAACTATAAATGTCCTAAAATGATAAAAGAGGAGAAGGAAATTATTATTGGTTTAAAATTACCGCAAACACTCTTTTTGATGAAAAATATAGTCTTTTAGCTATATTTTTTTATGATTTTTTAAATTAACTATTATTTACCCTAAAATTTGTAATTAATTCCCAATATTAGCTATTTATTTTAATGTGAATTAATTATATTTATGTTAATATGCTACTTAATATATAAATTTTTACAATGATATGATGAAAGAAAATACAATATAATTTGAAATTTTAATTTCAATATAAAAACACATAATCACAATAAATAAACTAAATAAATAATGTTTCTTGACATAAAAATTAAATATATGACAAAATTATCATTGATTATAATTTTAATTAGTTAAATTTATATATTATAAATCAAAATAATTTATATATTTCTTTTATGTCTAACTAAAATAATGTCCCTTGAAAAATCGTTTATTCAATTAAAAGACCGAAAATGGTTTTTTATCGATGTAACATTTTTATTATTTATAATAATTTTTTCTACATTTTACCTATGTCTAAATAATAATTTTAAAAATGAATAATCATATTCGTAATATTTATATTTTATTTTCTAAGAATTATTATGTATTATCTCATAAATTCCATGTAATTTTTTTTAAATTATAAGGAAGTATTTTGAGACTACATGCTCTGATGGTATGTGATTCTTAGGCCCGGTTAGCCCAGAATGGAATTTTGAAATTTTTTGTGGTATGTTCTGTAAAAATTCGAGCGGGGTTTTATAACATTTGAATCGGTAATCAGATTAAAAATCGGAGGGCACCGTTGAACTCAGAACGTCGGGATTCACTTATAAAATATTTAACTTCTGTTGGCAAGGTCCGAACAGAAAAGATAAATTTTTTACTTTTTGAGAAAAATTATAAAATAACATAAGAAGTTATTTTATTTCTTTTCTCACAGACATGCGGCGACATAGAGACACTAGGATGCAGCGATGAGGCAGCGACAATGCGCATTAATGGAGGTCATTAATGGCTCATTAACACACAACATAATGATTCTTTAATGATGTGTAATAGCGATCTTGTTTCATAAAAGAAACGACATAACCACCCGACGTCGCTCCATAATAGAAACTCTTTGAAATGTTTTATTTTTAATATTTGATGTGTTGGTGGAATAAGTATTAAAATGTGGAGATTCTCTGACAAACCACTTATTGATTTCCTCCACAATGAAGAATGATGAACATTGGCCGGACATCATCGTCTTCAACGTACCTTAAAGATAGATGAACACCATTGACCTCTTCGACCCTCGAGGATGAAGCGCAACGGCAATGAACGTCAATGAGGTAGGGGATTGATTTTGGTTTTATGATTTCTCCGTACATTTTCTAAATGACGAAACTGGATTAACCCATGAATATGTTAATCTGTATATTGAGCGTTCTTGTAGGATGGTGTCGTTCTTGGGTTTTTTATGATTAATATTATTGTTTATTGAGTGGAAATCCCTAGACCTTCCCCTATTTTAAACCTCTAACATAGAGGGTACAGACTGACACGAACAAGGCCCATGTCCCTTCACACATGATTTCTTCATGGATCTATACTCATATAGGTGTTAACATGAACCTAGGGACAAGGTAGGGATGTCAGGCACCCAAGAGGACAGTAGGCACAGGCGAATTGAGAAACAGACCACCGGAGAAACTCTGGTGGCTAGCAGAAGGAACTTCCACTGATGGAGGCCAGCGGTAGTCTTCGGCGGTGACCACAGTTGGATGGAGGCGGCCTACCCATTGGCACTCCACGAAGGCATGGAGGGGAAATGATAACCAGCACCGCGTGGAGGTGCTAGCCCACGTCTAGGCCACTCCGTGGACCGGGAGAGCCACGTTCGCTCGACCAGGTGAGCCACGTTCGGTCATCCTGGCGATTTGTGGCCTCTCAACTGTAGAAGAGGGGATGTCATATCCCATTGGTCATAGTAAGCGTGGAATGTGGTACCAGGAGGGCACTGGATGCGGCGCCAGGAGGGTGCTGGACGCGGCGCTAGGAGGGGACCGCTTGGAACTAGTGGCCTGCACCTTTTGTGCTGCTTTCGGGTAGGGAGGGGGTGAGGTGGCAACCACTGCATCCCGAGAGCACACCAACGATACTCCCTTGAGGATTAGGATCCATCTATAGGGTCGGGTCAAACCTACACTGGCTGGCCGGACCTGCGCCCTTTGAGTCGAGTTGGACGAGACTGGGTCGTCGGATGACCCGGTGGATTGGCCCCTGGTAAAACTAAGTTATTCCCAACAAGTCCCATTGGGCATGGCCTACTGTGCAGACCAGACTAGAAATACAATGACCCAAACCAGGTTATGTCGGGCCAGTCAATTTAAACAGGGGTATGTGGGACCCCCAAGCGGGGTTGGCCAAGTATGTCTGATCGGGTCAGACCAAGAACAGACGAAACTGGACCTTGATTACAAAAATTCTATAACATGTAAACCGTGCATCTGATTGATGATTCGTTTTTGGTGTTGGGACCCTCTCGAAAATATAGTCCTTTAGGTTATTCTATGTGGTACTTCATGGTTGTTGAGGAACAACTGATGGATCGGGCAGCAGCCATGTGGATCCTTAGTGGCCCGGCTGGTGAGCAGCAGCTATGTGGAGCCTTAGAGGCTAGAGAAACAAGAAATAGCCATGGATATCATTAGTGGCCCGATAGACAAGAAGAAGCCATATAGAACCTTAGTTTCCTAGGAGATGAGAAGAAGCCATATGGATCTCTAATGTTACGATAGACACGTATCGATTAATCATGGATGATTCCCTCAAAAGTACGAATCGTTCATCACTATAGCTAATTAACCTTCTTATTATTCTTTATATTATTCCTTTGTGAGTTTTCCGTACTTTGTGGACTTTATTTGTGGTTTCTTTGTGGTATTTCTCCTTAAAGGACTGGGGTCCCCTGGTGAGTAATGTGTTACTCACCACTAAATGGGCTTCACCCAAACATGTTGTATCTTCTGCAGGTGACAGACGTTTCGATGGAGGACTTTGTGGACTAGGAGAATACAGGGCCCAGTAGGATCAGGTAGACATGATTTACTACCTCGGATTCCAGTAAATACACTACTCTTACCAAAATGTTGGGTTTTCAGTGGATGGCTACCCGAGTCCCATTGTACTTTCATTTTTTTGTCTTTTTGTTTGGTTTATATTATGGACCACTTTCTTTCAGTTGTACTTGTACTCAATAAATGTTTCTGTTTATTTTTTTCACCTTTCAGTTTGTGTGATTTTTTTGGGTGTGTGTGTGCATTCATGTACAAATCCAAATGCCTCCCATGATCAAGTTGGACCCCTTGGCACTAGTCTCCATCTCATGGCCTATGAGAGGTGGCCTTGGGATATGTCACGATGTAGGCTTGAGGGATAGGTTGCAACAAAGTGTTATCAGAGGTGGTCATTTCTATTTCCATGAGTGAGAATCAATTGTTTTTATATAGGGGAAACATTGTTAAATGTAGTGAGTTTGACATTCAGATTCGGGGGGTCCTGGGTTGGTTTACCATCTCTTTATGTTGTTTTGTAAAATAGTTAGCTCACAAGGTATAATAAATGAATGTGGCTCATCTTGATGTATTTCAGGATTCCTACACATAGATTTCCAGCTAGGATTCTTATATGTGGTCACGAGGATAGCCGGCCAAGTGAAGATGCATCTTTTTAGGGAACAGTTCTAGAGAAGGCCCAACTGGGTGGCACACTAGTTCTACCACCAATAGTTGGTCAGCATCTACAACTAGAGGTACTAGAAGAGGACGTGTGCAGACTAATTGACTTTCACGAGTTTTAGTTATAGAGACCTCCTTGGTTCTAGGGAGAGACGTATCCCCAGGTTGATGAGGATTGGCTGGAGGCAGTGACGTGGGTCTTTGGCCTAGTGAGGACACTACTTGACCAAATGGAGATCTCATCTATGAGCCTTATTTAGGGCTCGGAAGGGGGAGGTGGAGCCTGATGATCCAGATGCATGATGAGGCAACCCTTACTTGAACATACATCAATATGATTTTTTGGGAGGAGTTATTCCCCGCAACATTGTGCTCAGTGCTCATTCTGGAGCAGATTCACCTTCAGTGGTGCAGCATCACTGTTGTAGAGTATTCATCAAGGTTCCCCAGACATTCTTTCTACTCTATAGATGTGGTTCAATAACCTTTCATTAGAGATAGATCCTTTTATCAGGGACTCTGGGGGGGAGATTATAGTGTCTGTGTTGTCTCTCATCATCCCCACGCAGGATGAAGTACTGGAGTGAGTTCTACTATTAGAGAGGTAGGAAGCCGAGCCATCCATGGAAGGTAGCCGATAGATGGTGCAACGGTCCAAATGGGCTAGATCATATTGTGGATAACCCCAAGTCTTTGGATCGGTGGTGCAAGGATTCTAGTATAGCGGGATATAGTAGAAGAACATGTTTTGTTACTTGTGCGGCGGGCATGGACCCATGGATCGTGACTTCCTGGCCCGTTGTACACACGATCAACAGAGAGTCGAGGGACTGCTGAGATATAGGTAGAAGTTCGAGGGGGGGAGGTTTTAAGGACAGAATAAGTGGTAGGGGAGTAGGCTAAGCATCTGGTGGTGGGTGACAGTTTGAGGTACTACTGCCACCACCTCCGAGTGGACCACCCCGGCCTTATAGAGAAGGAGGACAAGGGAGAGCGCATCTTCGGGTAGTGGAGGCTTAGGACCACAGTGCTCCAGAGTTTATTTGAGGTACAATATGTGACTTCTCCACCCTATCTATAGTTATTATAGACACATGTGTCTGTCAGAGTTTCCTTTCCATAGATCTCATTTGGATCATGGAGATTCAGGTAGAACCATTGGCTCGATCCTTGCTGCTAGAGACTCTTACAAGAGGGGATTCAACAATTATAAAATGGTTCTAGTAGTGTGAGCTTACTCTAGGAGGAAATATATTTGGATGGGATCTCCTAGTATCAGCGTCGAGGTATTACAATTTCATTCTATGTATGGACTCGTTAACTAAACTCATTTCTTAGATTGAATATTTTATGCCCAAAATGTGTTGTGTTCATGAGGATGGGAAAAGGTTTTCCTTCACCAGAAATAATGAAAACCATGCAGAATAGGACAGAAATTCTCAAAGGAGGGTGCAGATGATCCCTCACTAGTTGGCTAACCTCACCCTCAATGTAGTGGATGAGAGGAGTCTATGATTTCCTATAGTGGTGGAAGAGTAAGAGGACATTTTTTCTAAGGATGTTTCAGGAATACCTCCTCATAGAGAGGTATACCTCTAAATAGATTTATACCCCAAGATTTCACTGATATCCCCACCTTCATATCAGATGGATCTTGCAGAGCATCACGTGCTAAGGGTTCATCTGGAGGACTTGCAGTAGAAGGGCTTTGTGAGCCCCAAAATTTCTCCATGGGCAGCCCCAGTGTTGTTTTCTAAGAAGGCAGAGATGATTTTGATGTTGTGTATAGACTTCCCACCCCTAAACCTAATGACCTTGAAAAACATGTGTCCCCTACCAATAATTAATGATCTCTTCAATTAGCTGAAGGGACTGAGGTGGTTCTTGAAAATTGACCTCAGATCAGGCTATCACCTGCTTCGGGTACGATATTAAAATGTACCGAACATAGCCTTTAGGTGCTTGTATGGACATTAAGAGTTATTGGTGATACATTTTAATGTGAAAAACTCCCCAGTAGTGTTAATATGACTCATGAACAAGATCTTCTAGCCTTACGTGATTGTTTCATTGTAGTATGCATTGATGACATCTTGTTTTACCCTTTATCAGAGGAGGAGCACACTACACACCTATGAATAGTCTTAGATACACTCTGAGTGAACCACCTTTATGGTAATCTCTATATGTGCCAGTTCTGGATTTAGGAGGTCCATTTTATGGGACATGTCATCCCAAAGGTTCGAGTTGCAGTGGATCAGGGAAAGATAGGGGCAGTTATTTCTCGCGAGCCACCCATAAGCATGATTGAGGTGTGGAGTTTCTTTGGGATGGATGGATATTAACCAATGTTTGTGCCTGGATTTTCCATATTAGCACCACACTTATATAATTTTACATGGAAGGGATATTCATTAGATTGGATAGATAAATTCCATCATAACATCCAGGAGCTAAGGTGGAGACAGACTAGTGCTCCCATCTTGAGACAACCAGAGGAGGGTGCTGAGTATGTAGTTATCTTTGACATGTCAGGGAGCCGTCTAGGTTGTTTGATGATGTGGGATAGAGTGGTGATCACCTATAGATCATGGAAGTTGAGGTATCATGAGCATAACAACATGAACCATAGCCTAGAGTTAACATCATTGGACTTTGCCTTTAAGATGTGGTGGCACTACTTGATGGGTGGATAGTTTATCGTATACTCCGACCACAAGAGTATCAGGTATATATTCTCATAGAAGTACCTGAACTTGATACAGTGATGATGACAGGAGTTCCTCCAAGAATATGACTTTGAGATATTCTACAATCCAAAGAAGGGGAATGTGGTGGATGATGCACACAGTAGGAGGTATGGTTTACAGCTGCTAAGTGGGGAAATAGAGAAGGTAGTTGCGATGTAGATATCCTTCTTGGATATTGATGAAGAATATTACTTTCATTCAATGAATTTAACTCCCCTCTCTTATAATGAGTTACTGAGGCCCAGCATGTGGATTTTTAATGTGAGGTCCGTCATGCTCAGATATCCTCAGGACAGGCACTTGATGGATTTTCGATAGGAGGGGAGCACATCATCCTTTTCATAGGACACACCGTAGTAAATATGAAGAGACAGGGGGAGGTGTTGAGGGAGTTTGATAATTCTCCATTGGCGGTACATCCTAGTGTGGTGAAGATGTTCCAGGTCCTCTAACATTAGGACTGGTGTCCAGGGATAAAGAAATCATTGGCAGAGTTCATTTCATGATGCCTCCCTTGTCAGCAAGTGAAGGTCGAGCATTAGGTTCTAGTAGGCTTGGTTCATCCACATGAGGTAATGGAGTGGAAATGGGATGGTATCTTAATTTAATTCCTGACGAGGTTACCACGTGCATCCAGAATCCATGATTCTATCTAGGTGATCGTTGATCGACTTACCAAGTTGGCTCACATCATACCCATCTATAAGTTGGGATGGGTGGAGGGATTGAGACACCACTATGTCTGAATGATAGTGATGATTCACAGGGTTCCCTACATGATTGTCTCATACCCTGATCCACACATTACATCTTGGTTTCAGAAGGTATTATAGGAGGTATTTGGGACTCAGCTGTGCTTTAGCATAGCTTTTCATCCCCAGATAGATGGTCAAACAGAGAGGACAATACAGACCTTGGAGGACATGATTCATTATTGCATCCATTATTTTGGTTGTATTTGGTAGGACCACCTACCACTAGTGGAGTTTTAATACAAGAATATTTATCACTCCACCATTGGCATGGAAATATTCAAGGCCTTGTACGGGATGCCTTGCAGATCACCTCAATGATAGATAGACCTAATGGTGTCCATACTCATGGGTCTAGATTTAGTATGTTCTACCACTAAGAAGGTGCAGTTCATCTCGGATCGGATGAGGACTGCATAGATTAGGCATAAGTTATATTCTAACAAGAGACAGAGACCCCTGGAGATCGAGGAGGGTGACCATGTTTTCCCTTCAGTGTCTCCACGATGAGTATTGCGGAGATTTGGCTGGGGAAGCAAGCTAGTGTGTAGGTTGATCCACCCATTTCAGATCCTAAGTTGATATGGATAGGAGTTTTACTGCCTAGATCTTCTCCCAGAGATGCAACAGGTGGGAAATGATTTCCACATGTCGTAGTTGATGAGATAAGTGAATAATCCATCGCACTTCATGGACTGGGGTGAGCTGGACATTAACGATAGGGTTACATTTGTGGAGTTATTGTTGGAGATAGAGGATCAACATGATAGGTTCAGGTGTTGGTTTCTGAGTCCTCTGGTTCATGTTTTTTGGAATCATAGGAATATCCAAGAGAGCACATGGGAGTGGAAGGCTCAGATTCATGCTCAGTATCCCTATCTAGTGATTAGCCCTTGTTTTGGCTTTCAAGGACGTAAATACCTATAGGGTGGAGAATGTAATGTCTCATAATTTTTGTGTATATTATTATGAAATTATGTATAATTATTTTTCGGCAACATGCTCGGAAGGCACGTGATTTCAAGGCCCGATGTGCTCGTAATGGAATTTTGTACGTTTTCAAGGTATATTCGGTTAACACATGAGCAGGTTTTTCTAACTTTTAAACTGGTGATCAGATCGAAAATCTAAGGGAACAGTTGAACATAGAATGGTAGGATTCACTAGTAAAGGACATATTGTTAACTATCAAGGGATGAACATACAAATTTAATTTTTGTAATTTTCCAGAAAAATAATAAATTAACATAAAAAGTTATTTTATTTATCTTCTCAACAACAAATGGTGACATAGCAGTGCAGCGACCAAACAACGACAAGGGGCACTAATGGAGCTCTTTAATTGTTTGTTAAAAAACAACATAGCAATGATTTAATGAAGCATAACAATTATATTGTTTCATAAATTAAACAATGTAATGATGTGATGCCCCAGCATAATAGAAACATTGTGACGTGTTTTCTTATTAATAGTAGATGCGTTGGTGGAAGGACCATTAAACTATGAGGATTCTTTGAGGAGCCTCTAATGGATGTCATCCACAACGACGAATAACGAATGCTAGCAGGACATCAACAACTTTGATGTAGATCGAAGAAAGATGATCGCCATCGACCTACTAGACCCTTGAGGATGAATCGTTATGGAAATGAACGATAATGAGGTAGGGGTTTGATTTTGGTTTTATGATTTCTCTGTTATTTTTCTAAATGACACACGTGGATAGACCCACAAAAAGTTAATCTGCAGGTCATGCATTCTCACAGGAGGATTTCGTTTTTGGGTTTTCTTTTTGGGATTAATTTCATTTCTGATAGAATGGTAATCCACAGACCTTCCCCTATTTTAATCCTCTAACATGGAGGTTGGGGGATGATACGAACAAATCCTGGGTCCCCTCGCTCGTGCGTTCTTCATGGTCATATCTTAAAATCAATTGTATGATGAATCTAGGGCCATGGTTGGGATGGAGGTGACCCAAGAGGCTCATAGGTGCATGTGGATTGAGAAACGGACAACTTTAGAAACTCCTGTGGCACAAAGACTGAACATTCAACAAGCCGACATCGACAGTGGTGGAAGGAACTAACCGTGGGTGGAGGGAGGTAGCAGGCTCATCCGGGCTCCACGGTGGCCTAGGGGAGTGGCCCCAACATATGCCTTAAGGATGCGGGGACCCACGTCCGGGCTTCCTGGGCGACTTGGAGAGTCGCGGTCCCTCGGCCACTATAGAGGGGAGGTCGTGACTCATCGGTCATGGAAGGAGTAGGACGCAACACCAAGCAGGCACCACATGGAAGGATCAGGCCGCGTTCAGACATGAAGGGGACATGGTAGTAGTTGTCGCGTATCACGCGCACACCATTGGTCCGCCCCCTGGTAGACCGGACTCTAGCTGGCGGGCAGCACCCCCAGCCAGTGAGTCAGGTCGATCATCGGGCGACCTGACAAGCTGGACACCTAGCCAAATTGGGTAGGGCCAATTGGGCCTGGACTGGACGAACTAGACCGGACCTACCTTGACCCGAACCAAGTCATTTTAGGAACGTTGAATTATACCGAAGTATGTGGGACCCTCAGCCTGGGTTGGTCGGGTCAGTCAGACTGATCCTCGACGCAATCGGTCCATGATTACTAAAATGCTAATAACATGCAAATAGGGTGTCCAATTGATGACATGATTATAGAGTTGGGACCCTCTAAACGAGATAATCCTTTGGTTTATTCTATGTGGGACATCATAGCGGTTGAGGTAAGACCAATGGCTCGAGTAGAATCCTTGTTTATCATTAGTGGCCCTGAAGATGAGTAGCAGCCCATTTGTTCCTTAGTGTCTCGGCAGACAAGTAGTGGCCATGTAGATCCTTAGTGGCTAGATGATGAGCAATAGCTTTGTGGAAACATAGTGGCCCGGTAGACGAAGTGCAACTGTGTGGATCCTTAGTGTCTTGGAAAATGAGATTTGATTCATCTAGGACGAGTCCCTCAACAGTAAAAAATTTTCATCCCTATAGCTGATGAACATTCTTCTTTATTCGTTAGATTGTATTCGGTGTGTTCTATCCTTACATTGTAGATTTTATTTTTGGTTGCATTGTGGTTTTTATCCTTAGTTTAAAGGGGTCCCCTATGGTGTAGTGTGTTACTCACCCCTACATGGGCTTCGCCCACACATGTGGTGTCTTGTGCAGACGACAGACATTTTGACAGAGGACATGGGGGTAAGGAGCTGGTAGGACCAAGTAGGATCAGGTGGACATGATGTACTACCTCAGGTTCTCGTAGCTACACTACCCTTACCATGAGGTGGGGTTTTAAGTAGAATACTACCAGATTGCATTTTTACTTTCCTATTTTCTATATTTTTGGAGGTTTGTATTCTTGCCCAATTTTTATCAGTTGTACTGGTACTTATCACTTTTTTAGAATAATTGTTTTCTCCTTTTATTTTGTGGGATGTGGCTGGGAGTGTGTGTGCATATGGGTACTTAGGAAAATGCCTCTCACTTTTAGGTAGATGCCTTCGACGCTAGTCGCCAACCCCAAGCCTTCGAGAGGTCGTCTTCGGGTATGTCACGTAATGAGCCCGGGGAACGGGTTGTGACAGATTATAAATTTTTATCTCATTCTACTATAACTTAAGAATGTTATAAATTATAATTTTTTTAAAAATGTATTTTTCAATTGAAATAATACATTTTAAAAAAATTATTAAAAATTATCATGTAGTAAATTAAAATATAAAGAATTATATAAAATACTATTTTAATCAAATTAAGTTTCATGTATTTGAAAATTATATTATTAACTAAATAATAAAATATAATTGAAACTCATTTTAATTTGAAAATTATATTTTCAAGTAATAAATATTATTAATCTTATTTTATAACAAGTATATACTAATTTATTTTTAAAAAATTTTATTATGAAACATAACTTATCATTAATCATATGTTTCGTAAAATATAAATGTGTACCATATAAAAAAATTAATAGATAAATAATTTTCCAAAAAATAAATGATCTCATTAAAGATTTTAGGTACACTAATTTATTTTCATTTATATTAAAAGTATTTTCTATTTTATATGTACAAAAAATTCATAAATGAGATTTTTCAATTCATTCCCACTAAATTGGAAGTAGTTTTTTAAGGATTAGACATAAATAATTATATTTTATCTATATATTATATGGTTTATTTTATGATTGGAATTAAATATAAAGTAATCTATCAAACAAGATGACTTAATTAATGTCACTACTTTTTTATAATTGTGGGGTGTTTCATCACCCTGGGTAAATAAGTTACATCCTCATAGTTTGAATCATATGATCATTGTATTTTATATAGGGAACTCATTATTAATAAATAAACCCCTAGATGATCATTGGAGAATTAAGGATATATGATGAGATTTACCTATATAAAACATTTATTATAACACTTTTTTATTAGAGAAGACCCATTCCTAATTTTTGATCGAATAATAATTGTGATGTAGATCTAGATCTATATTGAGTAACATCCCAAACCCGCTAAATATGATTTATATAATAATAATAAATATATTGGTTTTATTAATAATGCAGTATCAAGTAGTTGGTGAAAACATACATCTCATAGTACTTTATAATATTTATATTAAATTTTCATTATCAAATATATTGATAGTATTATCATAATCTATTACTTGTTCACATGGTAGTTGGTGAAAACTTCCTTCATTATCCCTTCTATTGGGAAATATTTTGTTACATAACAATATTTTGTTAATTATATTTTTTTATAATTCTAAACATTTTGATTTCTTGTTTTATATGCAACATTGATTTTAGCTTGCGTTGCACACAACACCATGTTTTAACAAAATGTGTAAGAAAGTGATAATTTAATATAAGGAAGACTATTAATAAAAATATATTAAACATGGATGAATGAATAATAATATTAAAATTTTAAATATTAATTATTATAGTATTATATAATGAAACAATATTGATAAAAATAATTATTTTTCTCTAAAGTCTATTTATTATAAAATATGATCTTTTAAAAAATGATTATTTAATTATTTTTCTTACTAGCAAAAAAGATAATTTTTTAATAATTTTATCAAATTAATTATATAAAAGGAATTTATTTTTGTATATCAGTATGTGAAAAATATATTTCTATATAATTTTATATTTTTCTCAAATTATTATTTATTTGATTAATAGTAAAAATAGAGTTGTTTTTTAAAATGAATTTTAATTTGGAAATTAAAAACGTTTAAGTTTAAAAAAATAATGTAAAATTAAATAAATAATATATAAATTTATCAAATGTATTTCATTTTAATAAATTTTAAATTAAATTTTTATATAAATACTTCTAAAATTTTAGATCATTTAGAAAACTGATTTCTGTTCACGTCTATGGGTTTAATTTGAAAATAACTTTTCCCACTTAATTGAATGGAACTTATAAAAATGGAATATATATGTTAAATAAAAATAATTTATATAATATTAAATGTTAATATTAATTTTTTCCATATTTCATATTAATAATAGTATAAATAATTTACCTCAGTTAAGGTAAAAATGTGTTAGTAATGGGTTTATCTAAACAATATTAGTTTAAAATGACCCCAAAAATGTTCAAGTAATATTTATGATAATATTTATACCTTATAATGTCTATTCCATGATAATGGTTGATTTTATAATCCTTTTTTAGTTGAAAATATTAGGTATACATTTTTCATTCTAAAAAAATACAATTTTGGCAATCAACTCGCTTATAAAATGCCACCCATAATCCTCTCAATTTTAAACATATAAATCCATTTGTTTCATATAATACCATCCTATTTCTATTACTTATTTCTATAATCACATCTTATAATCATTATTTTTATTATAAATCCACCCTATGAAGGATTTGGAGAAAACATAAGGAGGTTACCCAAAAAAGATGTAACATTATTCAACAAGAATTTTTATTTTACTCCTTTATACACCACATTAAATTATTTTTTAACCATTATTATATATCAAAATACACATAAAAATATTATTATATGTTTCTATGTTATTTAAATTACCTACAACAATATCTACTTCCATCAAGTGGGATATAAAATAATCATTGATTTTTACAGCGTGATACCACCGCAAGAACCGATGTTATTCTTTTTCCTACACCGCCACTAATAGATGGATATAAAAAAGGATTAAAAGAAAATATGTTATATTTAATATATTATTATACATATGGAATTATTATATCACATTTTCCTTATTATTTAACATTCCATGGGAATATGATAATGTCATTCGTTTGCACGACGGACTACTACCTTGTGAAGTGAAGTGATTCATTCATCACGTGTGACTTACATGGAAGGTAATGAGGATATGTTTAAATAGACATATGAGATATTAATATTACATAAAAATTATTCTATAATTTTAAAATTTTATTTTACTTTGTTCTTTAAATTATTCGATAAAAATAAAACAATGTTCATGTATACGTACGACATAACATCTCCATGAATAGTGTATTTTATTTTCTTATTGTACAATTAATAAATATATATATATATATATATATATTATGATACTTATGTCATTTATAAAATTATAGATAAATTATAACCATGATTAATTTCATTATTTCTAATATACTAAATCCAAAACATACACGAAAAACAAATAAATTATTACACAAAATATGACATCAACAAGGAATTGTTAATAAATAGAATATAAAATGTTATAAGTAAATTATAACAAGTATGATATATATATGTATGTATTTTTAATATATTTTTAACAAAATTATATTTATTATATAGTTGGTTTGATCATGAATGAACAAATTTGAGACTTATAGTATGAGATTTCTAGTCTCTCCTTTATTTAAGGAAGACTTATGCCTTATTCACCACTTTTTTATTTCTTGTGTTGTGTATACATCCCCTTTGAATATATATATCATGAATACCATTTTATTAATGATATATTATGTTTCATTTAATTTTATTCTTATATGGATATTATAATTCAATGTTACCAATGTCGTAACAATTTCATGATATGATCTCTTCATATACGGGTAATGGTTTGTTTTATTATGATAATGAAATTTTAAAATACATCTATCATGAGAATCATGAAATTTATTGTACCCTGGTTAAACAAATAGAATACATGGTTTCCCCTCATTTTCCAACACTTTTATGGAATTTCTGAAAATAATATTTTTATGAAAATCCAATTATATTTCCCTACATGGTCAGAAATAACTTCTTTTAAAAAATCTTGTTTTCTAAATAAAATAAATAAAGTTTTACAAATTATCTTTATGATTTATCAAATAATATTTTTATAATTTTTAAAATTTTAAAATATTTTAAACCAAATCTTGATGTTATTTTCCATACAATTCATGTTTTCATTTTTTTTTAATGTTAATGAAGTCCTTGTTTTAATGTGTAAAGACTGAACGGTAATTTTTTATGACATTACTGAGTCATTTATTAAAATATTATTTTATATTTCTTTGAATATTATTTTCGATGATTTTTTTTGAAATATGTTTTTCCATTTTGTTTTAAAAGGTCGTTCTCAAAATGGAAAGAATTTTTTCATCATGAAATGTTTTAAATAATTTACTAAACATACCTTATATATTTAAATGGTTATTTTTATGTAAAAGTATTTAGAAAATATTTCTTTTCTAAAGAGTATATTTTTATGTGTAAAGGTTATTTTATTCCAAATATATTCTAGGTTATCCTTCGAAATAATTTTCCATCAAATATGACATCCATTTATATTAATTATTATTTAACAGATATATCATCCATGTATAACCATGTTAAATATAAATCTAGATGTTTTGTGTTTATAATGAACAATTTTTTTTAAAAACTAATTCTTTTCTAGTAGTTTTTATATGAAGAATTTTTTAATGATCCTATTTTTATTTCATGTGTTCTGATATGATCTATTATTTATAGTGAAATTTTATTTTGATTGGTTCTAAAATGAAAAATATATTTTGAATCCAATTAATTTTCAGGGAATCTGATTTGATAAATGGTTTATAATATTGTTGAAAACATATGTGTGGTATTGATTATGTGGTGGGGGTAATGTTTTAAATAATTATGGTGGTTAAATAATAACCAATATATGTTGGACTTATATCTCCCTCCAATTCATTGGATCATCACTGATATATAATGAGATAAAAATGACTGGAATATGGAGTGATCCTAGTCTAGTATAGAATATTTCTACTAAGATTGTATTTGGAGTACACCCCAACTGTAATGATGTTTTACAGAGTGAGCCCATTACACTAAGATAGTTTGGGAAATGAGAATTGAAATCATAGTAAATGAAATACTATTTTAATGTTTAAGAAAAAATTATATATAAAATGAGAATGACCTATTATCAGGGATTATGTTAATTGATTCTATTATGATTCATCTCTTATAAAATTCAATGATTTGTGACATTAAACATATTTATGATCTATTATATGGAAGTTATGGTTTCCAAATGTTATTATCATGTTTTCATACCCTATTCATCATGTTATAGTGATATCTCCCTTGTTTTCCCTTACCAAACATGTGAGATCCCCCTTATATTTCCCTTCACTAGTTTGGGAAAAAATAATTTAATTAGGGTTTATCAATGATGATTATATTTTGCGAATATATTTATGTGGTATTTTCATTGTCATTCATAAATGATAATATTGGGTTACATGATTCTAATAGAATTAGTTCTCTCCAATCCACAGATGGGTATTTTTTCATTGTAAAAAATATTAATCTAAAATTATGTTGTATCTATAAATGAGAGGATTGGGACTCTATAGTTGGGATCTAAGGGTATGATTAGTTAAAAAATGGAAAATATGATGTGAAAACATTACTTATATCCTTATGTATATGGCTAAAAATATTTATATGGATAAGTATAATGGTAATTCAATTTATAGTAAAAAGACCAGGAACTTTTCTAATGGATAGAGTGAGTGGTTTCAAATAAATTAGATCAATGTAAATATATGAATGTGGATATGGCTTTGTCATAGAGTGTTCTAGGGGTAGTAACTCCCTAAATCTAGAATTGTGTTGGGTTCAATCATCACCTAGATCATGAAAACTAGATTTACTATCCACCTATATTAACACTCATATGGGATAGGATTTTGAAATTCACAAACTCATTATAAACAGTAATAAAGTTTTTAAATAATGACCATTAATAAAAAAGAATAATCCTAATATGTCATGGATTGAAAATAAATTTTCCATGATTTAGATATCCTATATCAGATTTATAATGTTTTTTGGATCCCCAAATGAATATTCATTCATACACTATGTTTTCTAGTAAACTCAATTGGGGTAAATAGAAGAAACTATGTTAACATTTAATGTGATAGATCACAAGTATATAAAAAACCAAATGGGATGTTGAATTGGTTTAAGGATAGTATATTTATTCCTAGTTAATTTTTGTGATATATTATTAAAAACTAGCACTTTAACCAACTCTCAAAAACACCAAAGAAAATAATTATAGAGTTCATTGATTGTTTGATGGTGGAGAAAATAGAGGAAAGATGTTTGAGTTTTTTATATATCAATAATGTGGGAAGAATCGTCAATGTGTCTGTCTTAGAGGAATGGGAAGATGTTTAAAATTTTCAAAAAAAAACAAAATTCAATTAATTTAAAACTATAGACAAAAAAGATAAGTTAATGGAATAGATGAGAATAATGGTCTCTATATGGTATAATTTATAGATCAATATTTTAAATTTGGAAAATTTAGTTTTTATGAAATTCTTTGCCATTGGGGGAATTCTCCTGAAGAGAATCATAAAGGTGGTATGATTAATGGATATAATAAAAACGATTATGTGACCACAAATGACATATGAAAGGTATGGGCTCTTCCAATATTAGTGTTTTTTGTTAAATGTTAGAATAAATAATAAATTATGTTTGATTAATATTAATAGATGATTCGTCTTTCATATTTTAATAAATATTTATTAAGTAATATCATGATTAATTCAATTAATTAATTTAATAATGTATAATGATTTATGTTATTATGTATTTGGATACATTAATTATGAAAAAAAGGATTGTTCGGTATATTTTTTTGTTAAGGATTTTTGAGAGTATGTTGATGTGTAATGAGGAAATAAAAAAGTAATTTAATGAAATGATGTTATTTTAAGGAAAAACATTATTAAGGGAATATATTCTTGAATATGTTTCTTATGATAAGATAATGACATTGGGATAAATATATAATTAATACAAATTATGTAAATTGGATTTTATTGACAACATAAGATGTGATGAATGATTTCCACGAAAGGTAGTTTATCTTCTCATTAAGGGAGTTTACAATACTATTGTATTTTTGGTATATATTCAATAATTATCTCTCTTAATAATGGAATGAAGAAGTATGTATGTTTTTTATGTTTATATGGTAATTGATTATATTACCATGTATCTAGAAAATATGTAATCAATTTATTCACATATTTAATATGTAAAATTAATAGAAAATTAATATTCTTTGGTTTATTGATGATATGTTGATTGTTGAAATATGTTAAAATTAATTATAGATATTTTTTTAATTTTAGTCAGACATGGAGTATCTTAGATACTAACTATTAAAGGAAAGAATGACATTTAACTTTCGATGTAATTGGATAACCTATACCAAAATTTAATTTTTTTTATAATAATTATAGAAAGAAGGGCTTTGTAAAATTAATTTGGGATCCTATGATCCACTACAACTTCAAGGATAAAGTGATATCATTATCATTTTTTAAAAATAAATATATGAAGTGGAAATTGATTAAATTTTAACCAATGTAGGAGAATGTGCTTATGAGTTGGAATGAAATAAAGTATGTATATAATCTCTTTATAATTATTAAAATTTATTAAAAGGATCTTGAAATAAATATTTATACATTTACCCATATTTATTATGATTGAATTTTCTTTTCACCAATAAGATGTTTATTTATTTATTGTCCTTTGCATTATCATAATAATGTTCCCTATCACTCCCCATCAGGATTTGTGCGCTATTTTTATCCTGTATCTTAATGTTTTAACATCCCAACAACGTTATTCAATATGTAATCATAGTGATATATCAACCCACAAATTATATACATTAACCTTAAATAACTTTTATAGAAAACATAAAACATTATACATGAAGGACGCTAGACCACCCTAGGAGGAGAGAGAATCAAGGTGTCAATATTTTCTCTTCTTTACTAGATAATGATCCCACATTCGTAGGAAATTTTTTAACTCTATATGATAGATGTATGCATTAATTATATCATTAACATGCATAAGTAGAACACATCACTTTTTACTTGGTTCACCACTAAGGGATACATCCATGGAACATATGCCGACAGGTTTCCAGTTGTAATAAATTCCACTAATCTTCATTGGCTATGGATTAAAAAGGTTTGGGCATAGTCACTTTTTCCCATGAAAATTGCAATTAAAAAGGTTCCGGGATATCCCACTGCTTCTCTTGAATCAATTATACTGACTCCCCCAACTAACTTCCATGGGGGAGGTCTCACTCAGTTTATTGAATTGAACGTCGCTTCAACAGATTGACATGAGAAGTCTTTCTCTCTATTCAGCACAAGACACTACTTGCATCGAAGTCCCAAATTGATTCCATTTTATATTAATTTATCTTCTTTAGTTCAATTACTGAATGAACTAGAACATATTCCCCATTTCACTAGAATCAAAACTCCTATTATGATGTTTTTGTTTCTAAAAACATTCCCCGATTCTGTGGACTGTCTCTGATCTACATACTACATCTGCTTTGTGTACTGTGTGTGCTCTACATACCATGCCTGCTCTTAATACTATGCATTCTCTTCATACCATTCTTTATCCATGTACTACCTCTGCTCTATATACTGCCTCGACTTCATTTAACATGACGGCTCTGCACACCGCGCCTCCTCTGCGCACTGCTCCGAATCTGTGCACCGCGCCTTCTCCGCACACCACCTTCACATACCGCCTATATGTATGTACTATGTGTACCGCCTATGCATAATGCATTTGTGTACCACCTCTGTGTATTACCATGGCATACCATTTCCTCTTTCCATAGAATTATTCTTCGAATTCTACCGATTATTTCATCTCCCGCATACCACGATTTCTTTCTAAAAATCTCCACCACGAACTACTCCTTCTAATTTTGGGAAAATTTTGTCTATCGTGTACCACTTTTTCCTACGAATAATCTCTCATGCATACCAGTTTTGGACATATCCATGTTCCTCCAAAGCAATGGTATTTTCTTATAAAATTCTATCTCTCTCTTAATGATGTGATTATAACTCCTCATTTAGGAAAAAAACTCAAAAAATTTTGCTAATATTTTTTAACGAAAATTTCAGTGTGGGAAAATCTTCACCACGCACTATGCCCTTTCTGTGTACTATGAGCCTCTACTAAGTACTGCGACACCCAGGCGAACTGTGAACCTTCACAGCATACCATGTGTATGTCTTTCCTCATATTGCATCTCTTCTTCCAATGACGAGCCATTCCACGTACCACAAATCCTTTTTTGGTGTACAAAATTGGGTATCACAACCCATTCCATGAACCATTCTACAAAACTGTCCTGTATACATATCCCGCTACATGGTACGCGGCCACAAACTGTTCCTGTGTGTGGTACGCGGTCCATGCTTTGAGGTACTTAGTTTCCTTCTTTTATTGATTTCCTTCTCCATTCTGTATGTTATTCACTCCTATGCAGAAATCCTTCCATTTCCAAAAACAAAATCTTAATTTTGAGGTCTAACAATTTGGAAAAAAACTAGAAAATGGAACAACCATAAATATCTATTTCTGCAAGAACACCGATGCTAATTCACTATCTTATTTCTTATTCAACAATAATATGCATTTATCACATTCAATAACATGGGATTTATTATTCTTCTATTTATTAATTTTGATCTTTTTGGAAAAAATTGACAACAAATACAACCTTATACCCAAGGTGGTCCTAAAAATATCACCCTTTGTATTTTGTTTTCAATACCTTAATGTTAACCTCAAATGAATGTGTTAATATCAAAATAATAATCTACTCTCTCCCCTTACTTTCATTTCACTTCTATACCCCTTATTGAAAAGAAATACCAAGTTTATGGGGAAAGGGTGTCAATACATTCTTAAGAAATGTTTCATCAATCAAAAATCTATGTCTACTTGATCAATGCTCGGTGTAGAAAACAAAAGTATTTTATTTAGAAAACAAGGATGTCCACTATTCATTAATCATGATACCACATGATATGAGAACTCATGTACTTTGTCTTCAAGGGTTTTTCACTTTCATTCCAGGATGAAGTAATTGAATGTGGTAGGGAATAATCAACCTGAAGCTCCTATACTCACATCGACAAATAGGTCAAAAACACTCAAGTGAAATTGGTATGATAAGTGGCCTTAGGGAACTTCAATTTCTCTTATGTCACCTATTAATTCGGTTACCCCTGGTAAAATTATCTTCATTATGAGTATCCAAGGATGAGAGATTGAGATATGACATACCTCATCCAATGACATTTTGTTCAATAAATCTCCAGAGTAATTAAATTTAATTCCAACTAAGGTTGATACTGATTGAAATAATAATTTTGGAAACTTCTTCATTTGTCTCCCCCTAAAGAGAAACACTCCTCATCATCTTCATCAAGGAAAATCCTTCATCATTTTAATACTTGAATATAAATTGATGAATCTTACATGGATGGAAAAATATTCATCTTTATTATCGATAATTGACTGCCCTATCCACTTTTCAGGTTCACCCCCTAAAATCTGGCATCACCTATAATTCCTTGTATAGTAAGTACAAATAAAATTAAAAAATTAGTAAGGGAATAAGGTGGTTCCTCCTTGAATTATAAATATGATCTACAGGGATTTGATTCTTTTATCAACCAAGTTTCTCTATTTTTGCCAGTCTTCATGCTAGAACCTCTGAAAATACATTCCGATCTATGTTGATGTGGCATGGCTCTCTTCACATTCTCTTTTGCTTTTTGAGGATAATTTTTCCTTTAATTTCCATCATGAAAGATGCATTCTTACTCCTCTTAATGACTTATTCTTGATCTGGTATTATGGTTAGACAACCTTTTTCAATGTGACCTGATTTCATACATCTCTCACATAAAACAGCTTTAACACATGTGTTTCTCTTGGTTTGAAATATCTCATGCACTTTATCTTCATCATGTGGCTGTTTTTCTTTTCCATTACCACGAGCCTTGGCCTATTCAATTTTAATGTTTCCACATTATTTCCAAATGTTCTAGCCAAAAAAAAAGACAAGTCATTTACAAATGATGCAGCATGTATAGCTCCTTGACACACGTTCATCTGAGTGTCTATTAGTTTCTATATTGGATGAATTTCCCATCAGTTTCATGGATCTAAAAACCAGGGTCTTCTTAGATTCCCTACTTGAGATATTCTTGGGGAAATTTATGGTCATAATATTCTTCTTATTTCATCCCAAGGTTGATTTTTCATTCATAATCAGCTTATGTGGTCTTCTCTTTTTATCATATTTTGATTCACTTTGAGATGAGAACATACCAACCTTGTAACCACTACCATTGCATAAATAACTGATGTTTTCAAGCCTTCCAAATATTTTTTCCATATACAGATGCTTCTGAATATGTGGATGTGGATCCTTCCTCTCTCTCTTTCTCCCCCTTGTGATGGTATATCTTTTTTGCTTTATCGTTTTCAGTATTGTACCAACAATCTAATGCACAATGCCCAAACCTGTTGCAGCACAAACATTGGACCACAAATCAAGACTTCTTGATATCTTATGGATATGGTTTTTGGGTCTTCTTCTTGATTTTTTATTCATTATGTGGGGAATAATCTTCTTTATTTTTTTTCTTCTTATACACCCTACCCATGGTGGAAGGTAACTCCTCACCTTTCTTCATTAATATTTATTTTGAATTTATCTTATACCCTATAATTCTTGTGAAAATATATTTAGATACATTAGTACATGATGGTTTTGATGGTACCTTTTTTCTCCAAGTTTGTTGTGGTATATCACTGAAATATGTCATGATAATCTCATTACATGTTAGAGGTATTTAAATTTTAGGTTCATCCTGTGATCATTGAGTATCAAAAAACCCTAATATAGGATATATACCATCAACAAACATCATGATCTTCTTGTCACATGTTGAAGATATTTTAGCTTTAGAATTCTCTTGTAGACACTGAGTACCAGTAGCAACTATTTCCTTATTTCGTAAAGGCTCAATTTGTTTCTTCTCAAGATTGGTCAGCTGAACTTCCAATTTTATACTTTCAATATTGAGGATGTTCTTTTGATCTTCAATCATTATCATATTATATTTACAAGTCTTCTTCAATGTTTCAACCTCATATTCATGCATCTTAACTTTTTTTTGCAAATAATATCTAAGTTTCACTATCTTTAAGGAAGTTTCATTCAAATATAATACTTTGTATTCATTTTTATTCTTCATCTAATCTTCAAGTGCATGGATCCTTTGTTCTAGAGTCTTATTGACTCATTTGTTATTTTTAAAGGATTCAATCTGTCTAGAGATCTTATAACATTATAAAATTTTTCCTACTATGAATTTTTCTATGTTGTCATTTTATCTTTCTAGTTGAGTGATATCAACCTACATGCATGGAAATATTCTATAGACAACAACAACTATTTCTTATGGAATATCATGTAGATATATTCTTAATTTTTCCTAATCACTTGAAAACTCATGTGAGTTAAATATTTGAACAACATCACCAAATGTGATAGAATCCATATTTTTTTTTGGAAACCTGAGCCACATACTTATTTACTTTTCAGGAAAAATATTTCTTCATTATTGGAAATGCAAGGAGAATGAGAAACATTATCTTCTTTAGATAAGAGGTAATTATTCAATTGTCTCTTCTCTTTCTTTTTCTTATTTGTCATGGTCTTGCTGGGTATAGACTTCTGCTCAGAGAAAACTAAGATTTCATCAAGACTTCTCTTCATTATTGACTCAAAAAAGAAAACGTAAATCCTATTCTAAATAGAATTACTAATGTGTATCTAACATAAGAGAACCTGGCTCAAATACCAATTGAAGGACCCTAGACCACCATGAGAGGGGGATGAATCAGGGTGTCCACTTTTTCTCTTCATTACTGAATCTTGTTCCAACATTGGTAAGAACTTGTTTAAACCTATGTGGTGGATTTGTGCAGTAACTAAATATTTCACATGCATATGAAAAACCCAACAATTTTTACTTGGTCCAACACTAAGGGCTACGACCAGGGAGCATACACCAATAGATTTGTAATCACACCAAATTCCACTAATCCTCACAGGTTGTGGATTACAATGGTTCAGTCACAGTCTCTATGTCCCAAGAACACTACCATTTCAAAGGTATAGGGATATCCCACAGCTTCCCTCGGATCACTTCCATTAACTGCCTCTGGCTAAATACATTGAGAGAGGACTAACTCATTCTATCAACATGAATATTGCTTCAACAGATTGGCATGAAAAGTATTTGTCACTATTCATCACGAGACACTACTTGCATCAAATTCCTGAATTGATGCTCTTTTATATTCAGTTTTCTCCATTAGTGAAATTACCGAATGCACTATAACTTCTTCCACTTTTTGCTAGAATAAAAACTCCCTTTATATTGTTTTAAATTTTTTTCAAATTTTCCCTAATTATATGTACTGTCTCTAACTTGCATAGCATTCCTGATTTGTGTACCGTGCTTGCATTGCATATCATTCTTACTCCATGGATCGCACATGCTCTTTGCACTATACATTCTCTGCACACTGCCAATACACTACGTACCAACTCTTCTCTATGTACCAGTCCAGCTCTGTGAACTACGCCTACACCGCGCATCACCTTCTTGTACCGCCTCCGTGTATGGCCTCTACGTATCGCCTCTATGTACCGCCTTCATAGACCACCTTTGCGTACCGCCTATACATATTTTCTTGGAGTACCATTTATTCCTTCCACAAGCTTCTTCTAAAAATTATGTGAATTATTTCATCTATGTCATACCAATTTTTTTATGAAAAATATCCTCAGCAGACTACTTCTTCCAAATCCATGAATTGTTTCTTCTTTGGCGTACCACTGTTTTATATGCCAAAACACTCTTATGTACTGCTTTCGGACTCAACCGTGTTCTTTCACAACAATGATATTTTCTTATCGAATTTTATCTCTATTAATGATGTCATTATCACTACTTATATAGGAAAATTACTATGCATATTTCACTAATCTGTTTTACCCATCTTTTTAATGTGGGGTAATCTTATCAATGGACTATGATCATTCAGCATACTTTGAGCCTCCACCATCTACTACAACTATGTAGTGAACAACGAACCTTCACCACGTATCGTGTGTCTTTCAGTCCTCATACTATATCTCTTCTTTCAAATACGATCCATTTCACATACTGAACTGAACCATTTTCAGTACAGTAACCCCTTCCGTGAATAGTTCCACAAACCGTTCCACGTACCTTTCCCACTACATGGTACGCAGTCATGAACCATTCTTGGACATGGTACACGGTCCATGCTATGAGGTGAATGGGTTTCTCCCTTTGCCTATTTCCTTCATCATTCCTCATCTAGTTCATTCCGATGCAGAAATCCTTTCATTACCAAAATCAAAATTCATATTTTAGGGTCCAATAATTTGGAAAAAACTGGGAAATGGCCCCACCTAAAATATCTGATTTGGTAAGAACATTAATTCTAATTCACTGTCATCTTTCATATTCAAAAATCATCTACATTTATCACTTTCAATAACTTAATATTTGTTCTTCTTATCCTTCTTCATTTTGATCATTTTTGACAACTACTGACAAAATCAACAACCTTATAAACAATGTGGTGCCGACAAAACAAATAGATTCCCAAAGAATGTACTATTTTAGTTCATTTGGAATCATGTAATGTAACACCCCAGGAAAATAAAGAATATGAAATTTTAATATTTATCTATAATTGTGAATAAAATATTAATATTACTTTAAAGGGGATGCTATGCTCGATGGCATACCCAATACGCAATAATGAGTTTCTTGGGAATCTTACATTCCACTCTAATAATAAAATAATATTATTTTAAATGGTAGTTAATGCCTAGCTGTTGTAATGGCAGGAATGAACAGAACTAATTAAAAAATCATTATATATTTTTGTCAAATATTTTTACTCTTTACAATAAATGTTAGATGATTAAAAATGCGAATGAATCCAATTTTAAGCGTAAACATTCTAATATTCTTTAAAAGGTAGATTAACCGCCTTTTGATGGCGAACCTCTTTTAAATCCACTTTTTGACAATTTTATGTGTTATATTTGACAAAATAAAAATCTTATTTTGAATCGGGACATCAAAATATACTTTGTGTAAATTTTTGGTATCTTTCCAATAAAGTTCATTTTTAATGAATAGTGAAAAATGTTGTATTTTAATTCAAAACATCTTTTTAATCTAATTTATTTATATGATTAGATTATATTTTTAATTGTTTTTAAAGTAAAATTAGAATATATTTTTACCATTTAATCCAATAGAGGTCGTTGGAATTAATTTCACTTTGAAATTGTACTTAATCTAGTGTCAATCTTTTGATACTTATTGTTTCATAAAAACAGGCTATTTGCTCTGACAACAGGAATTAATTATTAAATTAATTAATGTAACTTATATGTTCTGAACTTTGTAAAATAGACATCATTTTTGAATTCGTAATATCAAATATAGCTTAGGGTGAAGTTTTTGTATTTTTCTGAAAAACTTCAATTTTTGATGAATAGTGAAACCACTAAGTGGTACTTAAAAAACTGATTTTTCATTTAAATGATATTTTACCACCTCTGTGTTTTGAATTTCAAAAATCCTACATACATGGTTGTCATTTAGAAGTAAAATTTGGTTCAATGGGATTAAAATATTTATTTGGTGAATAGTAACTTTTAATTTTTTAATCGCGATTAGAGGTAATTAGTGTAGTTTAAGGTAAAAATAATGTTTTAATAATATGATATGAGCATGACACATGTACTACCACAATATTATGTGTCATGGCCGACCAAGAAAATACATGGGTCAACTTGGGGACCCCATGGAGCCACTTTGGAAGGAAAATGACATTAATATCTTTTTATTTAATGTAAAAGTAAAAATGACACAATCATGAGTTGTTTTACTATAACAATTTTTAAATGGTGTAATGCAAGTCATATGTTTGACTATAAATTGTCATTGGAAAGCTAAAAATATTTCATAGAACATGGTGTTATTTTTATAATTTTTAGACATTAAATAAATTAAATTATTTATGACATCATGATGATGCAGCGATTAGCTCATTATTTAACGATTTAAATAAAATGAAACGATACTGTAAAATCTAAGACCGAAACTTGTCAAAAACCTATTGTATGGGTATATTGCGAACCCTTATCAGCTTATCCTCGAATTACATCAATTTGGGACCTTTTATATCCGAAAATCATTTTAAAATAAAGTAACATTTCTTTACATTCCATGAGTGCCCCTCCTCTCCTCTTATAAAAGGCCCCCACCTCTACCACCTTACACACACCTCTCAAGACTTTGGCTCAGCCAAACCCTGCCCATTTCATCTCTCCACATACCTATATTCATCATTGAAGCCTCACTTTGGGCATAATCCTTTCCAAGGAAGCCTTTGAGCTTAAATCAAAGAGAGTTACCCGTTTTAAAGGTAGTGTTTTCTCTTGTGTTATTATGTTTTATTTTGTTTCTCCAACCCCCTAAACTCTTTTTATTCCTACCTATTGTAAAAACAACTGTATATTCAATATACTAGTATGTTTTTATGTGAAGTATTTGGGCTACACATACACACACCTTCGTCTAATGGTTAAATAACATAATGTTTCTGTGGTTGGCGATTTTATGCCTCACGAAACAATGATTGTTCAATATTCTTTTAACACCTTTAAGGGTGGCCATTATGATGTCACTATATTTTATATATGATATATATGTTTACAATATGCTTCTGTATTTTATATTTAATACATACCTTTATTCTTTTCATGTTGTGCAAATGCGATAATTTCATATGAGGAAGTGTGGACTACCGCCCCCTCAAGTGATGTGACTCATACATGCAATACATAGAATGCATAAAGAATGAAATTAATAAACATATGTGACCTATATAACATATATATTATACTGTAATTATAATATATAAATATATATATCATTTATTTTTCATTCCATTAATATGACATAAAAATGAAAGTAGCGTTCATGCGTACGTACGGCCTACCGTCTGCATGAACGGTGCTTTTCGTTTTTTATCTTCAAATGATATGGAATAGTATAAAATGAATATGTACCCAATATATATGATATTTAAATCATTAATACTATTCTGGAAATTTTATACTTATAACTACATGGGCAATCATTTTTCAAACAAGTTCATTTTTTACTCATGTACCAAACATCGGCAAAATCGTCTGATATGAACTAACATTTTTAAAAAATTATTATAAAATTATAATATGAGATATGAACTGAATAATAATATTTAATGTAGGTCCTTAGGAAATTATAAATAGACCAAAGTTTATTATTCAGGAATATAACGAAACGAACAAGACAAGTCGGACTTGAGGTAAGGGATCCTACTCCTCCCTTTCTTTTTAAGTACACTATTTTATGTCATTCCTTTTAATCTCATATTTCTTGTGATTGGGATGTTCTTTTATATTACTATTATTGTAATTTTTATGTTCATATGATGAGAGACCCTATTCTATCTCATCAATCCATTTTGGATGTTTTGAGTGGCGCCATTAGGCTGCCAAATTTTCGTAAGAGATCTAACCTCTTTCTTTCTTTTTAAGTACTCTCCTTTATGTCACTTCTTTTAAGCTCCGCTTTGTTATGTTGGGGATGTTATTTTATATTCCACTTGCTGTAATATTTATGTTAATATGATGAGATACCCTATTTGATCTCATCAATCCATTTTTGTATGTTTTAAGTGGTACTGTTAGGCTGCCGGGTTTTCGTAAGGGATTTTTCATCTCACTTTTATTCCCATGAGATTTATGCTACATTTTCCACAATTTCCTTTCAGTGGTGTATGTACTGCCCATTATTTTACTCTTTGTGTAATATAATTTCATTTATGAGTATTTACATCAATGTTGTATTGTCCTTCTTTCACGGGGAGTATGTTTCGAAAGATACCCATGTCGGTAAGGGAACCTTTCATGCTTCTCTTTGTAAAAGACATCTTTTGTTATGTCTTTTAATTCACATAACATTATGTTGGGATGTGTTTTTATATATCCTTAGTTATTTAAATTTTATGTCCAAGTGATGATATACCCTTTTTATCTCTCATCAACTCATTTTCTGAATTTTGTAGTGACGCCGTTAGGCTATCAAATTTTTTCAAGGGAACTCTTAACCCAATTTTGATTCTTTGGGATAAGCTTGTACTCCTTGAATATTTCGTTCTATGAATATGTGTGAATAACCTCTGATTTTTTTACACTTAATATCCAATTATATTTGTTGTATTAGTTTCTCACACATAGTTATGTAATTGATTTATCCTTAATCCAAGGATACCGTCTTTGTATGGGACTTAGTCTCAATCTCCTTTCATTGAGGAATATTTTGTTTTATAAACAACCTTATTTTATACGGTGTATAAACCCCTTTGAATTTTACATCTATTTGAAAGGAATATTTTTTATACAAATCATTTTACTAAATGACAAAAGGGAATGTTTTTATCGTATTTATGCGGTGACAACGACTTCTCCGCCGCCATGACCATTATTTGAATTTCGGCTTCCTCTACAAGCCATACCTTTTTTTAAAAAGAAAAATAAATACCATGTTTTACTTTTCTTTTATTTTGGTATTGAAAATTGTTTTCATAATGTTTTTATATCAATGTGTTGTATTGATATCTTGTGATTGAAAAGTGGAAATGTTATGTTTCCTTTATGCATGTTTTATGTGATACGATTATGTTATGGTTCTTGGGCATTATTATGAAGACGGCTTGTTCCGTGATAAACTAAGGGCGGGTGAGCCTGATATAGCTCTCCAATGCATTGGGTAACGCGAAGGGGTTAAATATTAAGGTTTATCCAAAGAGATTTAGGGAATATACTATGATGGGTATTCCAAACGTAACCAAGAGGGTTACTCCCTACGTAAGAATGTTATGAATGCCTCAAGTTACCATTATGTATTATGATTTCTATGATTTATTCATGATTTTATGAGGTTTGTAAAAGTTCTTATGTTTTAAGGTAAAAGTATGATTTCATTCTTATGTATACATGTACTCATGTTTCCTTTCCATATTTTTATATCCCTTACTGAGCTTTTTATGCTCATCCCAAGTTTTTTAAATGTTTTTCATAGGTCAAGGGAAGGGTAAATGATATGATGATAATGTCAAGGAAGTGTCAAGAATGAAGCCATGTTTTATTTTAAATATATTTATGTTGATGGGAAAAATGAATACTCTCTTTTATGTAACCACTTTGTTTAAATGTGGAATGTAATGCAAGTCTTATGATCTAATTCTCTAAAACTCTAAACCTGAAAAGATCCTCAATGTGTAATATTGTAATAACTCAAGATTAATTATGGTTTAAGGTTGGGGCCTTATAGTTGGTATCACAGGTTGTTTTAGACAAATTTAGGGATTAGGAGTGTTTGTTAGACACATGATTAGTCCCTATATCTATTATTTAAGTTAAATCCTTATTTTATAACTTTTTTTTAGGTCATGTAAAGTCGGTTATGAATGGAAGGAGAAGGATCTCAAACGACATTCTTATCTCTTCCTGATGCCACGCTTGCAATAATTATTGGAAAGTCATGTTCGGATGATTTTGAAACCTTTTCTAGCATACAACTCACTTGAAAGAAGTTGTTTGAGATATCAAACACCTCCACTATACCTCGTTATCATCATGGATCATGGGTTGTATTTAGATAAATACTATTTTCACAATATTCTCATATTTTAAATAAAGGTAAATACTATCAAGGTATTTTCAAATATTTTACCTTATCAAAAGAATTTGAAGCATATTATGATTTTAAAAATGGTGCTGAGGAAGGAGACCCTTGCGCAACCTATTTATATTTTCTTTTAAAATATAGTCTCTCAGGACATACTTATGGTATTTTAAATGGACCAATAATAGAAAGTTTCCACTCAAATTCTGTCTGACTATTTTATAGAAATCATGTTTTATCAGATGTTTTGGAATTATATGTCATACATGATTATTTTCCAAAACTATTTTTCTGTGAACACCCATATGACCCATGTTGTACAAGGTGTATTTGGATGGAGGAAGCAAATGATTTTGAATAATCTCTAAATCATTGTTGTAATGCATGGGACTTCTACCTACGTGAGAAAGATGACGATGAAACTGAGTGGACTCTATGATCAAGATATGCTGTTATTCATTTTGGGAATCATTTTATTTTATCATATGGTGGTGATATAAGACTTCAAGAATTAAGATGTTGAGATCGTAATGAATTCGGATTAAAATGATAGGTATAAGGAAAATATTGAGATTAAAACATGTTAGGGTTATTTTTGGAGTTTTATAAAAAGGACAACACGTAGACCGTGTGACAACCCGTCACATTGGACAAAGCTGTGGGAATCGAACCCACAACCAAAGTGAAACTAGTATTTATCACCTACCACTGGATTACATGAAGTCTCTGGTTAGTTTGATTGATTCTTTTTAGTTAGATGATTTTATGAATTAATAGTAAGTTGATTTTGGGTTATCTATGGAAATTATTAACCTATTATGAAGGATATGTTATTAGTTGAATTACTTTTCAATATGAGACTTTAAGAGCAACTAATGTTATTTGGAGATAAGTGTTATTTTGTACCTTGGAAGACTATGTGATTAAATCCTTCAAATATATGGGTTTCAATCTTAGTGTGGTTTACTTTGAAGAATTTTATGGATAAATTGTTTATCGAATGGTCTTCGTTGAACTTTGGGTTTTGTTGGACAAATTTTGGAGATTAAGAATAGATTTTCATTTTATAAAGGGTTATCCTTTTCTGGATTATCTGATCTTGTACTAACCTTTTTGGTTTTTTTTTGTTAAAGTCTAAAGACATGGGAAGTATATAGTTCTCTTTAATGGATTAGTTGATTCTCTAGAAGTTGATTATAGTACTCTTAATGTGAACAAGTCTTCCTAAATACTCGTCTTTTGGAGAAAATATGAGTTTGTGTAAGAAATCTAATAAAAGTTTGAATCCAACATGATAAGTGATTATGTTTCATTATGAATAAATTCCTCAATAAAAATAAACTTAAAACATAAAATTTGTCTATTAAATTTTCCTACTGGAGAATTGAATACTGTTTAACTCATCACCAGTTTCTGACTTTCTTGTGGTTAACTTTCTCCTAAACATGTTTTATATCACTCTCCATCAGAACATGAACCTATGTTTTCTCCTCCATGTCCATGTTTTCCTACATGGAATCCTAGTATGGGTTAACTCGGGTGACCTCTGTACTTCTCTTTCTTTATTTTAAAGTGATTTTTTTACTGACTCTTGTTCCGATGTGGGACTTTCAAGGATGTTTCCAAGCCCAATTTTAAAATTGCGAGGACGCAATTCCCAAAAGGGGGGAAGGATGTAAAACCCTAGGTAAATAGAGAATATGAAATTTTTATATTTATCCATATTTGTGAATAAAATATTAATATTACTTTAAAGGTGATTCTATGCTCGATGGCGTACCCAATACGCAACAATGAGTTTCTTGGGAATCTTACGTTGCACTCTAATAATAAAATAATATTATTTTAAATGGTAGTTAACGCCTAACCGTTGTAATGGCGAGAATGAACAGAACTAACTAAAAAATGATTATATACGTTTTCCAAATATTTTTACTCTTTACAGTAAATGTTAGAGGATTAAAAATGTGAATGAATCCAATTTTAAGCATAAACATTCTAATATTTTTTTAAAGGTCGATTAACCACCTTTTGATGGCGAACCTCTTTCAAATACACTTTTTGAAAATTTTATGTGTTATGTTTGACAAAATAAAATTTTTATTTAGAATCGGGACATCAAAATATACTTTGTGTGTATTTTTGGTATCTTTCAGATAAAGTACATTTTTTAATGAATAGTGAAAAATGTTGTATTTTTATTCAAAACCACTTTTTAATCTAATTCATTTATATGATTATATTATCTTTCGAATTGTTATTAAAGTAAAATTAGAATATATTTTTACCATTTAATCCAATAGTGGTTGTTGGAATTAATTTCTCTTTGAAATTTGACTTAAACTAGTGTCAATCTTTTGATACTTATTGTTTCATAAAAACACGCTATTTTCTCTGACAGCAGGAATTAATTATTAAATTAATTAATGTAACTTATATGTTCTTAATTTTGTAAAATAGACATCATTTTTGAATTTGGAATATCAAATATAGCTTAGGGTGAAGTTTTTTGTATTTTTCTGAAAAACTTCAATTTTTGATGAATAGTGAAACCACTAAATAGTACTTAAAAAACTGATTTTTCCTTTAAATAAAATTTTACCACCTCTGTGTTTTCAATTTCAAAAATATGACATACATGTTTGTCATTAAGAAGTAAAATGTGGTTCAATGGTATTAAAATATTTTTTTGGTGAATAGTAACTTTTAATTTTTTAATCGCGATTAGAGGTAATTAGTGTAGTTTAAGGTAAAAATAATGTTCTAATAATATTAGATGAGCTTGACACATGTCCTACCCTTATTGGATGTTTCATGGCCGACCAAAACAATCCATGGGTCAACTTGGGGAGCCCATGGAGCCACTTTGGAAGGAAAATGACATTAATATCTTTTTATTTAATGGAAAAGTAAAAATGACGCAAACATGAGTTTTTTTACTATAACAATTTTTAAATGGGGTAATACAAGTAATATGTTTGACTATATATAGTAATTAGAAAGCTAAAAATATTTCCTACATCGTGGTGTTTTTTTTTATAATTTTTAGACATTAAATTAATTAAATTATTTATGACATCATGATAATGCAGTGATTACCTCATTATTTAACGATTTAAATAAAATGAAAAGATAATGTAAAATCTAAGACCTACACTTGTCAAAAACCTATTGTATGGGTATATTTAGAACCCTTATCACCTTATCCTCGAATTATATCAATTTTGGACCTTTTAAATCCGAAACGCATTTTAAAATAAAGTTACATTTCTTTACGTTCCTAGGGTGCCCCTCCTCTCCTCTTATAAAAGGCCCCCACCTCTACCACCTTACACACACCTCTAAAGCCTTTAGATCAGCCAACACCTGCCCATTTCATCTCTCCACATCCCTCTCTTCATCATTGAAGCCTCACTTTGGGAAGAATCCTTTCCAAGGAAGCCTTTGAGCTTAAATCAAAGAGAGTTGCCCGTTTTAAAGTTAGTGCTTTCTCTTGTGTTCTTATGTTTTATTTTGTTTCTCCAACCCCCTAAAGTTTTTTTATTCATCCCTTTTGTAACAAAAACAGTATCTTCAATATACTAGGATGTTCTTATGTGAAGTATTCGAGCTACACGTACACACACCTTCGTCTAATGTTTAAATAACATATTGTTTCTGTGGTTGGCGATTTTCTTCCTCACGAAATGATGATTGTTCAGTATTCTTTTTACACCTTTAAAGGAGGCCATTATGATTTCACTGTATTTTATATATAATATATATGGAATTTATGTTTACTATATGCTTCTGTATTTTATATTTAAAACATACCTTTAATCTTTTCATGTTGTGCAAATGCGATAATTTCATATGAGGAAGTGTGGACTACCACCCCCTCAAGTGATGTGACTCGTACATGCAATACATGGAATGTATAAAGAATGAAATTAAGGAACATATGTGACCTATATAACATATATATTATACTGTAATTATAATATATATATATATATCATTTATTTTTAATTCCATTAATATGACAAAAAAAATGAAAGTAGTGTTCATGCGTACGTACGGCCTACCGTCTCAATGAACGGTGCTTTTCTTTTTTTATCTCCAAATGATATGGAATAGTATAAGATGAATATTTACTGGATATATATGATATTTTAATCATTAATACTATTGTGGATATTATTTAATTATGACTACATGGGCAATCATTTTTCAAACTAGTTCTTTTTTGACTCATGTACCAAACATCGGCAAAAACGTCTGATATGAACTAACATTTTTAAACAATTATTATAAAATTCTAATATGTTATATGAACTGAATAATAATATTTAAAGGAGGTCATTAGGCAATTATAAATTGAACAAAGTTTATTATTCATGAATATAAAGAAACGAACAAGACAAGTCGGACTTGATGTAAGGGATCCTACTCCTCTCTTTCTTTTTAAATACACTCTTTTATGTCATTCCTTTTAAGCTCATCTTTCTTGTGATTGGGATGTTATTTTATATTAATCTTACTCTAATTTTTATTTTCACATTATTAGAGACCCTATTCGCTCTCATCAATTCATTTTTGAATTTTTGAGTGGCGCCGTTAGGCTGCCGAATTTTGGTAAGAGATCTAACCTCTCTCTTTATTTTTAAGTACTCTCCTTTATGTCACTTATTTTAAGCTCCTCTTTGTGATGTTGGGGGATGTTCTTTTATATTACTATTTATGTAAACATTATGTTAATATTATGATAGACCCTATTTGATCTCATCAATCCATTTTTGTATGTTTTAAGTGGCGCTGTTAGGCTGCCGAGTTTTCATAAGGGATTTTTCATCTCACTTTTATTCCCATGAGATTTATGCTACATTTTACACAATTTCCTTTGAGTGGTGTATGTACTGCCCATTATTTTACTCATTTTGTAATATACTTTCATTTATGAGTATTTACATCAATGTTGTATTGTCTTTCTTTCACGGGGTGTATGTTTCGAAAGATACCCATGTCGGTAAGGGAACCTTTCACCCTCCTCTTTTTAAAAGACATCTTTTGTTATGTCTTTTAATTCTTATAACATTATGTTGGGATGCGTTCTTCTATATCATTATTGATTTAAATTTTATGTCCATGTTATGAGATACACTTTTTATCTCTCATCAACTCACTTTCTTAATTTTCTAGTGACGCCGTTAGGCTGTCAAATTTTTGGAAGGGAACTTCTTAACCCAATTTTGATTCTTTGGGATAAGCTTGTACTCCTTGAATATGTCATTCTATGAATATGTGTGAATAACCTATGATTGTTTTACACTTAATATCCACTTATATTTGTTGTATTATTTTTTCATACATAATTATGTAATTGATTTATCCTTAATCCAAGGATACCGTCTTTGTATAGGACTTCGTCTCAATCTCCTTTCATTGATGCATATTTTGTTTTATACACAACCTTTTTTATATGGTGTATAAACCCCTTTGAATTTTACTTTTATCCGTAAGAAATATTTTTTATACAAAGAATTTTACTAAATGACAAAAGAGAATATTTTTGTCCTACGTATGCAGCGACAACAACTTCTCTGCCGCTGTGACCATTATTTGAGTTTCAGCTTACTCTACAAGCCATACCTTTTTTTAAAGAAAAATAAATACCATGTTTTACTTTTAATTTATTTTGTTATTGAAAATGCTTTTCATAATGTTTTTATATCAATGTGTTGTATTGATATCTTGTGATTGAAAAGTGGAAATGTTATGTTTCCTTTATGCATGTTTTATGTGATACGATTATGTTATGGTTCTTGGGCATTATTATGAGGATGGGTGGTTTCGTGATAATCTATGGGCGGGTGAGCCTGATATAGCTCTCCAATGCATTGGGTAATGCTAAGGGGTTAAACTTTAAGGTTTCTCTGAAGAGATTTAGGGAATATACTATGATGGGTATTCCAAACGTAACCAAGAGGGTTACTCCCTACCTAAGAATGTTATGAATGCCTCAAGTTACCTTTATGTATTATGATTTCTATGATTTATTCATGATTCTATGAGGTATGTTAAAGTGCTTATGTTTTATGGGTAAAGTATGATTTCATTCTTATGTATACATGTACTCATGTTTCCTTTCCATATTTTTATATCCCTTACTGAGCTTTTTATGCTCATCCCAAGTTTTTGAAATGTTTTTCATATGTCAAGGGAAGGGTACATGATATGATGATAGTTTCAAGTAATTGTTAAGAAGGAATACATGTTTTATTTTAAATATGTTTCCGTTGATGGGAAAATGAATATTATCTTTTATGTAACCACTTTGTTTAATTGTGGAATGTAATGCAAGTTTTATGATCTAATTCTCTAAAACTCTAAAACTGAGAAGATCTTTAATGTGTAATATTGTAATAACTCAAGATTAATTAAGTTTTAAGGATGGGGCCTTATATGTTATCATAAAAAATGTTACATAAGTTAGAAACATTATATCCAACACGGTTCTCCATGACTAGAACCCATCTTATACACCACAAAATACAATACATATATTTATAACCTGGGGTTGAAAAAATAAAAAGGTGGTGACCTCATATTCTCATTAAGGGAAAGAAGTGTATCCATGTAAGTATAAACATAATAATATGGGTCATAGAATGTGATCATTACATCAAAATATCATATCATGCATATCATAAGATAAGAAAAAATAATCATTGCATAAAACACAGTTTTTCATAATACATGAATCGTAAGGAAATAAATAACATAAGAAATGAAATCATATCATAAGAATAAGACATGTCATTATATGTAAATAAGCATATCTAGAACCTTTCAGGGAACATCATGAAAACTACACGTACTATGCGAGACGCACTACCTTCCCCAGTCGTACTTCTTCCGTTATAATGGATTGGTTTCCCCCATATTTCTATAATAGATTGGGTTTCCCCATCTTCCATATTCATTGTGACTTCACCTACTAGGTGGGACACAATTACATCCCCAGACACATTCCTTTCCTTGTAAGGGATTAGCTTTCCTTATATTCCCAAAGTGGATCAATCATGTTGACATGATTCCAATAATTATCTAATAAGATATAAATCATTACCCAATCAATTAGAGGGAGATATTGGTCCCACCCATCCCATAATAAAATAATTAATACATGTGCTAAAATATAATAAAAGTTTCATCATATCATTAACCGTAAAAAGATATGGGTTTTATAAAAAAATCATATCATAATCCCATGAAATTAAGTATTTTTCATAAAAAATTAATCATATATTATTCAATGGGTAAATAAATGTTTTATAATAATTTCATCAAATCATAACCCATGAAAAGAAACTACTTTTAAAATCATATAACAGGTGGAAGAGAAATGTGTTTGATATGGATAATTCCGTCAAAACAAAATCCATTAAAAAAATAATATTCATAGAACCATTAGATCATTTCCATGAAGGGAATGTTTCACATTAGTAGATGTTATATTAGATCAAAAATAAAATGGCAGGATACTTTGAAAATATTTCATGAGTTAAATATACTTTCTTATTTTAGAAATTCCCTTTAAAATATAATGACTTTTGAATTCCATTTTGATGAAAATAAACATGAATGCTTATAAAAAGGGTTTGGAAAAAATTAGAAACCATTTTCCTTGAAATAATATAGAGAGAGATTGAAATTTTATTTAAAAACATTTACCATGAAATCTTATAAAGGATCTTGAAAATTTCATGGAAAGAAATATCCATGAAAAAATGATAAATGTATATTAAAAAAACAATGAATACCGTTTTCCTTTAAAACATATAAAATAAGATTGAAAAAATTTTAAATACATTTTCCATGAAAAGATATAAAACATGATTGAAAAAAAAATTAAATCCATTTTCTTTGAGACTTAAAAAATTTTCTGGAAAACATTTTGAAACCAATTTTCCATGAAAATTTATAAAAGAATCTTTAGGCATTTGGAAAACCATATACATTGAAAACATATAAAATAAGATTGAAAACATTTTTAAAACATTTTTCATTGAAAATTACTTCTAGTAACATTTTATTATAAATTAATAATTAATAAATGAAAATTATGCTTCATATAAATTATAGTTAGTAAATTCATACATGTTCTATGTGGTAAAAAGAATATTCCTTTTTCAAGGTAAAAATCTAAGAATAATTCCTTGCTTGGAAAGAGATTACAATATTCCTTTAAAAACATTTGAAGAAAAAAGGGTAAAATTATCTAAAACATAATAGGATAATAGAATAATAATCCTATAATACCTTTTTAAAATACTTGCTTTTGAAGGAAGACCAATTTATGATCAAAGATATGGTAAAGTTGGGAATTCATAAAATAAACTTTTTAATTGTATTATGTACCAAAAAGTGAAAAAATGGAAAAAAATAAAAGAATATTTTAGGAATAATTAGTGGTTGATATATTTCATGAGATTCATTGAAATATGTGTTATAATATTTCAACAAAGGAAACATAATCATAAATAATCTTGAAAATTAATGAGATTATTTCAATACACTCTTATGACATGGTAACGTTGAACCATACACGCCATCTAAGAAAAAAAATTAATTAAAGCTTAAAATATCATAAATATAAGGATATTCATTTTATAAAATTTCAAATTTTCGTTTCTAAATCTTGAAAGAGAATCTAGGTTCATAACAAAACATGAGTCTTAAATAATAAAAATTGAGGCAAACTATCTTATTGATTTATTAACATATGAGACATAAAACAATGAAAGATATATCACTGTATAGATATGTAAATAACCATAAATTTAATAATAATATTAATATAATAAATTAATATTATTTCTATAAACCCCACAAAATAGAAAAGTGGTAAAAATGGAATGTGTCTCATGTATATAAAAGTGAGAAGAAATTCCCTTTGTGTCTTGAAACTCTTCAAAATCAAACATGATTCTTATATAATAAATTTATTTATATAATACATGTTTTACAGATGATATTATTATATCTGATACCGTATATGGTTTTACTGTTAATTCAAATTTTCCACTTGTTAACAATCCTATGTTAAGGATTCTCTTCGGGTCATATGTACATTGTTCTTCATGTATGTATTAATTTGTTTTATCTTCTGTCCATATACTTATATCATGATTAAATAATATAAAAATTATATAAATATCATATATATTTAGTATATGTTTATTATAATATTCTATTGAACATATATGTATGAAATTGAAGACACTGTTCCTAGATACAATAAGTCGTATGTACGGATGAACACTGTTTTCTTTTTTATTATTGTATTGAAATAAAGTAAGTGAAATATAAGAATATATAATTATATATATAATTATTACAATGTCATTATTATATAATATATATTATTCAATTTTAATGAACACATATTTAATAAATTCCATTAACTATGTGAATGAATCACATCGCATTGAGGGGGTTGTATTCCGCACTTCCTCAACCGAAATTATCGTAATTACACAAACTAGATAGTTTAAACATGTTAATTGTAAAAGTATTACATAATCATAAATATTTTATAAATATCATAAATATTATATATATAAATACATTTTATATCATTAGTATCCCCATAAGAGGTGGTAAATGATGAACGGACAATCATCATTTTGTGTGGTGGTAGTTCACCATAAAAATAAACAGTCTATTCGTTACCCATTAACTAGAGGGGTGTGAAAGTATATGTCAAACCCTTCGAATAAAAACATATCGTTATATTTATGATAACTGCATTTTTTTATATCAATGGAATAAGGATAACGGAGGGTGTGTATAAAGAAAATAAAAGAGAGCGTGAGAGAAGATGTTACCTATTTCTCAGGAAACACCTTTTGGTTTGTTCCAAAAAGATATCATTGGATTTATTTTTACCCAAAGGGATGATTATATGAATAATTAAAGGACGTTTTGGAATTTTTTTGGTTAGATATTTCCCAACCATAACTATTTTTAGGGGTTTTATGAATGGGAGAGGTGGTGGCATTTTATATGGAAGGAAAAGGGCTCACTTGGTATATTTGAAAACATGTTAGGTGAACTCGCGTTTTCAAATATAAAAGTTATAAAAAACAAAATTAAATTATGTAAGTATCATTGGTGATGAACTTACATCCAATGGGGTTTCTACAAGTCTCTAGGTCATTTGAACCCTTAAGATTAATTTTTATTCCTTGTTGTGATTAATTTTACATTAATCATTGTAATTAATTTTATTTAATTTTAATAAATATTTTAGACAACAATTAAGTTGAACCTATTAGAAGTTAAAAATATTACTATTAAAAATATGGAATCATTTTTGATATTTTAATCATATATGTGGATGATATTAATTTACATTTAATCTCGTTGATGAGCTGACACTGTGTGTTTTTAAAGTAATAATGTTCAATGGTTTTCTATGTTTTTATATCAATGTGTTGTTTGAAATTGGTTACATTTACCTAGATTATATTATTTTATAAAAATATCATCAAATTATATATTTAAACCAAATTAAAATATAATTTATCCTTATAAGTAATTTAAGTGAAAAATAGTTTTTAAATTAAAATTTAGTATTTTACACTATTAATCCAAAAATTGATGTTACTTAGAAAAATCACAAATATTCATATTAATCTAAATATGACATTATAATGTTAAAAATGATGTTTATTTTATTAAGTTAAATTTATAAATGTGTCAAAAAAATATTTTATTTTATTTCATATAAGTTCATAAAATGAAGTTCATTTGAGAAAATATTAATTTTAAATATATAAGGACTTCATGAAAAATTATATCTTTTATTTTCAACATATTTTATTTATTAAAAAAATTGAATTAAATATTGTAAAATTATTTTTTTCTATTCATATTACTATGTTGAATTTCTATGTTATAATTATTTCTTTTAAATAATTTTATCAATAAAATAATTTTTTGTACAGAGATATAGTTGTGTATTATATATGCCTAGTTAGTGGTGTGTGTAATGTATTCCCTGTCAATGTTACATGAAATATATGCCATTTTTGTTTTGAGTGAAACATAATCCAAGTCAATTTTCTATATAATTTTTCACTTTTTCTAATGAAATACATCGACGAAAATTAATTCATTCAAAAAACGGTCTATAAGAACTGAATGTATTACATTCAACCCCAAAAAAACTAATTTGAGCCTCAAAATTCATCACTGTGGTAAAAAAAATGAGGATACTTCTGCTTAGTCATATCCTCAATCATTTATAGAGCTTCCTTTGACTAGTTATTTCTCCACAAAACATCTACTTGGTGTGTGGTCTTATTTTGTAGATTTTTTTTGTACGGTCATTAGTTTCAATATGTTATTCCTCAAAAAACAAGATATTACTCCAGTGGTATGAAATTTGAGTTTAGTATATGTGAAGGGTCATATTTTTACTTCTTTAGAAGATAAATGGAACACATCATAGACTAGAGAATGATTTGGTGTAAGTGCTAAGTGATAGGCCAGTATCCTGAAATGAAAACTAATTTCAAAGGTACTAATATACCTATGTCTTAGTTTACCTTTAATCCCATTACTCATAACATTAATCTAGTGTGAGATTAATTCAAAAACCATTTCACCAAAATAAAACTAGATCACATTGTCAGTTATCCACATAAATTTACTGTTGACTTTGAGCATCCTTAGTATGATGATGAATGGTTCTAACCTTCTCGACTATTTCTTCTAGGATCAAAAGTCCCAATTGCTTTTCATTATCCAACTTCATAAAGTCATGTTGATTCTCTATATATATTCCCATATAGGGATTTATAAGGTTTTTTCTAAATTATTTAGTGAAAGTTATTATTTTTGGAAAACTCATTTAGAGTAAGGAGTTTATCCCAACCCCTTTGAAATCATTAAAACATGATCTCATCATGTTCTCTTGGTTTTGAATTGTTCTTTTACACTGAACTTCTTTTCTATGATGATAAGAATTAATGAAACTCATTTCTGTGTCGTGTGATTACATGATACTTCTATAAAACGTTGAGGTGAACCTCAGATCTTGATTTGATACAATTGAATGTGGTACTCCATGAAAACATACCACTTCCTTAATGTTTATCCAATACATATGATCTAGAGAGAAGTACTCTCTAAAAGAGACAATGTTTTCTAACTTAGTAGGTTGATCAACTACCACCCATATAGCATTAAAAACATTACATGTTTTGGGTAGTCCAAGGAAATTATCCATAGTGATTTTCCCCCATTTCTATTTTTGGTATGGGTAGTGGATTGGATACCCACTTAGACTTTTTTTCATTCATCTTTCACTTTCTATAATACCAAACAATGAGATACAAACTACGTGATATCATGCCTCTTTCCATACCACTATAAGTATCCTTTCAAATCCATATACATATTCATACATCCTAGATGAATTGAGAATAAATAACTACAAGATTCCCCTAATAGATCCTTCATTATATCTTGTATATAAGGACCACATAAATGGTTCTTTAACATTATCATTCTATCATGATCAAGGCTAAATTTAGGAACATTTCTATCATTTGCTTTTAGCTCTAAATCTTCTATCTGTTCCACCTTAATATTAACTTGGATATAGGGTTGAAGATTCATTTCATGAATATAATATTTTTATCTTTTATTTAGTATTTTCAGTTCCATCCTTTTCCAATTAAAAAATATTGAATCATTTGTGATCCTCATCATGGATAAAAAGCATGATCCTTCCAACTAAAAGCGTTGTCCACCTGACTTTCATTCCCATGGTGGTAATGTATTGAGCAGTCATTATTCTTTATCAACTCTATTGATCATCTCTAGAATATGTTCAAATCCTTTTATGTGAAATATATATTTAATACTACTATGATCGATATATATATCACACTTTTCTCCATAAAGATAACTCCTCCATATCATTAATGAAAAAAATTACCAGTCTTAACTTTAAATCATATGTTTTTTAATATTACTCAGGATTCATTAACTATAGTGAGGCATAGGATATAAACATATTTTTCTGCAAAAGAAAACATCCTAATCCCATCAGGTATACATCATTATAGATTACAACCCCATCTCCACTACATGGAAATATAATAACAAGTGCATTGAAAAAACTTCCCTTTATTTTCATTAACATTTTACTCAGATTCATCTATCTAGAGGAATAATATACCCTTCCAAATTAATTTGGTCAGTGGATTAGATGATCAGGAAAATATCTCAATAAATCATTGATAATATCCACTTAAACCAATAAAAAATTGGATCTCAGTCATTGCGGTTGGTCTATGCCATCATTAAATATCTTATTTTTTGATGGATCAAATCTTATACCATATCTTGAAATTATGTGGCACAAATATGTAACCTTTTGGAGTTGAAATTAAAAAAAATTATATTTTACATATATTTTATCCCTCATTTGGGTCTTTTGTACAATTCTTAAGTGATGTTCTTTCTCATTCATTTTATTTAAATTAATAATAATATTATCTAAAAGACTACCACAAATGGGAGAGGTGTTCTCTAAAGTCTCTATTCTTAAAATAAGTAATATATATGGGAAATTAGTAAGAATAAAAGGCATCACTATATATTCATAATGTCCATAACTTGTATGGAATGTTGTCATGTGTATATCCTATTTATTTAATCTCATTTGATGATATCCAAAACAAAGGTCAATCATGGAAAAGTATTGTACTCCATGTAGTTGATCAAACATGTCATTTATATAGGGATGAGGACATCAGTTCTTGATTGTGATCATGTTAAACTTATGATAATCGATGCATAGTCACATTGGTCCATAATTATTTTTCACAAAACTAACAGATACACCACAACGTGGAACATAATGCCGAATGAATCCCTTATCATGATTTTCACGGAGTTTCTTCATTAATTTCTGCAACTCAAACTGGGAAATTTTATAAGGAATTATTTAAATTGGTGTGGAATGATATATGAGTTATTTTGAGAACTAAACATTCCATTTTGGTGTAAGGATAGTAAACTATTCTATAAAAATATCCATAAATTTCTAAATAATGAGAATATCATTGATGTAGATTTTCCCTCTGACCATTTGAGATAAAAAAAATATTCTGAATGGGAACTAAAACACATACACTAGATGTAATATCTAGAGGATGTTCATACATTTATTGAAATTTATCAGAGATCATTTTAGTGTCTGAAATATCAAACATAACTTACCTTTCCTAAAAATTGATATGGGATTTATGTATAAAAATACAATTCATGCCTATGATTACATAAAATTCAACCAAAGGAATAATTCCATGATTTAAAAGAAGAAAATTCCCACAAACAACAACCAGAGATAAATCACAGACTTGGGATTCAATCATCATACCAGTAGGGGCTTGCACTATAAATTCCACTAATAGACATTTTGGTGGAATTGTAACACTTATCGAAAAAAATTAGATATGAATGAGTTGGTAGATCAAAAATCAAATATGACATCAACAGATTTAGAGTGGATCATAAGTGTACCTTTCACCACGTCGTTATCACATCCTTCATTAGAAATTGTGATTGAAATAGATTTCCCATTTTCTATCATCGAAATAAGTTTTTGATGTCGATTATCAACACCATCCCCAGGGTTTTGTAACTGGTTAGAATAATTCTCATTCTCCTTACACTTAAATAAATGTGGTGTGGGTGGCACATCCTGTGTATATTTTCTTATATTTGCAGTATTGGAAATATTCTTCCCATCAGTGTGTTAGTCAATTTCTTGATGGACTTCCATTCCACACATAAAACACTAATTATAACCCCTAATAAATTTCCAACCATGTTTATTTCCAGACCTTTATCATAAAGGAAGACACAAATTCTCCCCTTTATGTTTTTTAGATTTTCCATTAAACTCTATCTTCTAATTCTTGTTAATACCATGAGATTGATATGTAACTCCATCCTTTGTTTCAACATATATTGAAAAAAAGCACAATATCTTCATAACTACTAAAGCCTCTTATGTATAATTCCATTATGTGACATTTCTGTAAGCCACTGATGAAGCTATCAACATTACTTTAGGGTTAGATGATAATTATAGAATCATATTCACAAGTCTTATAAATTATTCCTATATGTACTGATAGATTCATCATTATTTTTATTCAAAAATAAATAAACTCGTTTTCCATCTCCATTTGAAGAACATGAGTAAATTATTTAATAAATAATATGTCCTTAATCTCATATGAATTTATGGATTCCACATTATCTTGACTCCTTATATTCTTGATTAGAGTCCACCAGTGGTCTTATTCACAGTATATCCAATATATAGGTAGAATAACATTCTCATGATCTAAATAGTAGATAATGTAGAATATATTTTCAATGGTACTTCTCTATTGTTTGGAAACAAGATGATCAAGAGACCCTCTAAAAGAAGGAGGGAGTTTCCTAATGAAATACACAAAACAATGTTGTTCCCAATTTTTCTAATTATAAATTCCACCTTGATTCATATATTAAGAAATTTGTGTGATAATATCAATAAGGTTCCTCATTCCATATCCTACAATATTTGTTTGTTCATGAAGAAAATCATTGCATTTTCCATTGTAATCACTATTATTATGGTTTCTTTGTGTTCTAGACATTGACTAAAACAAAAAATCACAGTGTCTGAAATAGTTAAGATAATGAGGAACCACATATTTAGGAAAAGATGCTTATATGATGTTTAAATTATGAAACCATTTTTAATGTATGACACAATATATTTATTCTAGGTTATTCATAGTCAACATCTATTTAAATCCTTCCTGATAGTACATGAATATTTTGTGAATACCAAAATTATTTACCATAAGATTTTCAAACTAGGTGTGTAGCAAGGACTCTTTTTGTGTACTAGATTACCCTGATTCGGGCATGGAAAATCTCTTTGGAGTTGTTACCACTTGGTACATTGAAAAATAAACAAAAACTTATAGTATCCATATAGGGATGTATTTCTATGAAGCCACTAACACTATCCTGTACCATAATTCTACGACATTTGTTATACATTTCCTTATTCTCAAATTTATAAGAAGACAAGACCTTATAGTTCTCACAATGGTGTTATCATTCTAGTTTCCAAAGGATAACTAAAACTTTTTTCTGGTACTAAATATATTGAGGCATAGTTTTTACTCATTAATAATACATAACTTTTGTAGAATACATAACACATTATAGAAACAGATTCCAAATGAAATTACTTGTCCAGTGCCATAGGAAACAAGGAATCATAAATACTAGTACATAAGTGAGTTTCATTATCTTCCACTATGTTCATTATGACTTGCACCCTTATTAGACACACCAATAATAACACATATCTTCATAACCTGGTGTAAGAAACATAAAAAGGTGTGATCGTAGATGCTTTGTATGTATAGAAGTAAGAGATATAATATCATAGAAATTATTATATTGTAAAGATAATGTGGTCATAATATTAAAATATCATACTCTTCATATCATAAGATCATAAATAAATTAATTACAACATAAAACATGGATGTTCATAATACATGAAAAATAAGGAAATAAAGAACATCATTACTAAAAGCATATCCTTTGAATAAGACCTAAAATTATTCCATACATTAACATGTGATATCATTTTATATATGTAAATATGTATACCTCGAATATATCAGCACACTTAATGGGAACTATACCTACTGGGGGACTCCACCATCACTATTAGTAGTTCTTTCTAAATAAGGGATCAGGATTCCACATCTTTCAATAATGGAAAGGTTTTCCACATATATAATTTTCATAGTGACTACATCTACTGGGCGGGACACACAACAATCCTCAGTCGTAGTCCTTTAATTGTAAGGGATCAAGTTTCCCCATATTCCCACTGTTGATAATGCGTGTTATCTTGTTTCTCATAATTATCTCATGATATATAAATCTTTACACAATCTATTGAAGGAAAATATAGGTCTCACCATCATCATAATGTAATCATACATACATGTTTATAGGATAATAAAAAATTTATTATATCAATACCCTTTAAAAGAGATGGTTTTTAAATACAATCCTAACATAATCCCATGAAATGAAGTTGGTGTTATAAATATATAATAAAATCTTGTCCTATGGAAGAAGATAGGTTTCACAATCATTTCATCAAATCAAAACTCATCAATTGAAGTGGGTATCAAAAAAATATAACATGTTGAAAAGAAAAGGGTTTCATAAGAATTATTCCATCAAATCATAAACCATTGAGGAAATAATATGAATGTAAACTTTAGATAATTTTATAGAATATCATGTTTAACATCAATAGATCTAATCTGATATGGAAAATAACTTGAAAGGATATTTTGAAAGCTTTTCGTAATGTAAATATCCTTTATTCATTGAAAGATGTTCATTAAAAGATAAAACCTTTTTTAAAATAATTTGGTGGAAAAAAACCCTGAAAACATGTAATGAAATATTAGAAATAAAAATTGAGAACTTTTTATTTGAAAAATATAAAGGTTTCTTGCAAATTTTTTAAAACCCATTTTCCCTGAAAACATATAAATGATCTTGAAAATGTTTTGAAAACCATTTTCCTTGAGATCATCTCAAAGGATATTGAAAAGGTTTTTGAAAACCATTTTCATTGAAAATACATAAGAGAATATTGAAAACAATTTAAATCCCATTTTCCATGAATATATATAAAATATGATTCAAAAAATTTGAAAAACAATTTCCATGAAAACTTATAAAGTAATCTTGAGAACATTTTAAAAACCGCTTTCCATGAAAACAGAAAAAATAATATTGAAAAAAAATTTAAAACAATTCTCCATGAAAACTTAAAAAAATATTTTAAAAATATTTTGAAAACATTTTTCCTTGAAAAATTATAACACAAATGAGAAAACAATTTAAATAACTTCCTTGAAAACAAATTTTTAGAAAATTTTTATACAAATATACCTTTTAAATTTTTCACATATGATTCAAATAAATTAAGGCATGTATATCCATACATGTCGTACAATGTAACAAATAAAATTATTTTTTAATAGTAAAAAGGTATGAAAATTTACTCGTTCAGAATATGGAAATAATATTACATTGAAAATATTGCATAAAAACTAAATGGGTAAAAATTACTTTTAAATATTATAGTATAATAGTATAATATTCTTATAAACCCTTTTTAGAAAACATTGTCTTGAAGGAACACATACTTCTGACTGAAGAGAGGGTAAAGTCAGTCTTTATTATAAACACGTTCTTAACTCTCTTATATAACAACTATTAAATAAATGGTACCAATAAATTAATATATCATTAATAACCATTGGAGAAGAAAATTAATGAGTGATCTTGAATGATTCATCAGAATATTTCAACAAATGAATCATAATCATAAACAATCTCGAAAATGATTGAGATTTTTTCAATAAACACTTATCACTTGGTAATATTAACCATAATCACCTTTTAAGAAAATTAAACTATATGAATCATGATATATCACGAAAATAAGTATATTCAGGTAATAAAATTTTAAATTTATGTATATATAGCTCAAATAATAATGTAGGTGCAATAATAAAATATTCATCTCAAAGAGGTAAAATTGAGACAAAACATTCTAATCGATTTGGTAACTTTTGATACATAAAACCCATGAATAAAATATCATATAACTGATATTTAAACACCCAAAAATTTAATGATATTATTCATAAAATACATTCCTGTTTAGTTTATACCCCACACAAAAAAATAATTCTAAACATGGCATGTATCTAACAGATATATAAAAGTGACATGAAATTCCCTTTCTTGTAAAAAATCATATTTTATAGAATAATATTATATATTTATATACATGGTTTTATTATGATCATATTACTCACTTGTTAACAATCATATGTTGAGGTTTCACTTTGGGTAATATCTGGTTTGTTCGATGAGTGTGTCTTAATTTGATATTTCTTCAATAATTATACTTATTTTATAATTGGAGAATTTAAAACATGAAATAAATATCATTTATATTCAGTAAATGATTACTATAATAAACTATATAAAATAGATTTCTGAAATGTAATACACTATTCATGGAGACAGTATGTTGCATGTACGTATGAATGTGGATTCCATTTTTGTTGTCGTATTGAAAGAAAGAGAGTAAGTGACATAATATATATATGTGTGTGTATATATGTATATGTATATCATTCCATATAAATTTAGAATAATTATTTCATATTTACCATTAAACATTAATGAACCCATCCTTGATACATTTCATGTAGTGTGTGAATGAATCACAACACTTTGACAGGGCAGTACTACACACTTCCATAAAAAATACCATATTTGCAAAAAATATAAAGTATAAAGAATTGAATTATAAAATAATTAAATAAGATAAACTATATCATATATATCATATAAATAGTATTCAATTAGATATTCTATCGTAATTATCACCATGATAGGATGTAAAGCAAGAACGAACAATGATCGATTTGTGATGTGGTAGTTCACAGTACACATAAATAGTATATTATGTCACTACCCTCCTTCATCAATATGAGGAAGGGGACAACAAATTTCCAGACCCTTCCTTCCACAAGTTGAAGAAGAGATAATGACAACTGAGACCCACCTTCAATAGGTCCCATTGATACGACGAACACCATGGGTATAGAATCACAAAAAAATGGAAGGCATTTCAATTTTTATTTGTTACGATCGGGAGATAGGAGAGTAAATTCCAAACAACACCAAAACTTGAGGTAAAAGGAAAGCCAAAACAAACCATTCCCATATTCATGTTTCAAAAGTAAGTGTTACAATGTAGAATAAAACTCCAAAGTGAAGTACCAAAGAAAAGAAAAACAGCAACAGAAACTCTCCCAATGTCCGAACTAGTATGGTCTTGTATGATCCCTGAACCTCCTCAAAACCTGAAGGCAGTTTTATATATGTTGGGTGAGTATACAGGTATACTCATTAGGGAAAACCAAAATCTCTCATGCACAAGGGGGGAGGAATTCTAATTCCCTGTGAGAAAAATAGAAATTTGAAGCACCTACCAAGGAATATTTCCACCCAACCCCACCAAGGCACACTCTCTAAATAACACAAGACAAGTAAAGTAATAGTAAAAGAAGATTGATATTTTGGTACCCCGCACCACTTTCCAACTCGTTATTGGAGACATCATTTATGTCAAACCACTCCTGCCATTCTCATCGTAGCCCCACAACCATCCCTCGCCCACACACACCTGGGTTACCACAACCACACATCCCACCCCCAAACACCTGGGACACAACAACCACACATAACCACGCACGCAGACACCTGGGCCAGAACAACCACCACCATGCCCGAAGACACCTGGGCCTCATCCCAAAGGCTCTTGGGAAACCACCTGCATTACACACCTAGGCCATGCACCTAAGCATACCATTCCCGTAGAATCTTGAGCTACTCAGGAAAGGGAGATGAAAATGAGTTAATAACCATCCACTCACATGAGTATTGGGAAAAACACCCTCCCCCGTGAATTGGTGGTGTTTGGCATGAAATGCTCAACATGTATGGGGAGCAAATAAGAAACAAAAAAACTAAATTATACATATAGGTAACAGGAACACATCCCATCGTAGGGGTTCCAAAACCATCCCATATACAAACACCCTTCTTACTTTTCATTCATAAGAAGAACCAAAACCCTGTCACTACTCATTCATGGAAAATAATTACCCTTTGAACTCATTCATGTTTTCATATTCAAGTGACTACATTTAAGTAATTATTCACTATTGGTTAACTAACAGGAATAACCACAAGCCTTGGAAGGGAAAATAGCCAAGCAATAATTTAAGCAATCAAACCCAGTTCTCTTGTAAAGTCACAACAATGAAAGGGATCTGTGAGATCCCTCAAAGTACAAAAACCAAACCAAGCCCCAACATACATCCCCAAACAGCCTCCGATCCACAAACCAACACTGCACAACAATAAGGGATCCCATCCCCATCCATGTCACTTCACAAGCATCAACCGTAAACATCACCAAAACCGAGAAAGGGAGTTTTCAAGTTTTAAAATTCCCTTAATTTAGTTCTATATTTCCGTTTGGTTAACCACAGTGATCAAACAAGAATTTTTATTCATTAGAAATCCATTTAATCAACAGAGTATACATGATTTACCAGATTCCATGTTAAATCCATTCAATCACATGATCATCCATAAAATAAGGGTTCCTCAGTGTGCAATAAAGGACCACCAATGGCCACGATTCTTAGTGGACACAATCCCATTCAATTCACAACATATAAGAGAAGATAAAATTGTATAATAGCATTATCAAATAGACCCCTTCATTCTTTAAATCCATTTATTATCTTTTTTACTGTTTGGTTTCATCCATCCCCACATGAAAAATTATCATACCCACCCTGCATGACAAACAGTTAAGAGAGATGAAAGAAAAACCTTATATGGTTGATCAATGATCGATATTTCTCTCATGGCGCCAACAACTAGGGATGCACGAATTGTAGGGGAGGAACTGGGAGCACTCCAAGAATGAGCAAGAAAGTCTTCGGCACAGGCGCACTACTAACCTCAGGAAAGGGAACTCCAAACACACAAGAGAATGGAAAGAGACTAGCCAAGAAGAAGAAATAAAGAATGAATTCCTGTGTGATAAAAAGTTGAGATCCCGGAGTTACGGGTTATAAACATTGAATGGATTTAAAGGATGATCATGGTTTCATCATGTGGTTGGGTAGTTACACACTATGGAAATAATTACTATTTAATATTTCTCATCGAAGAGGTGGCCGTAATAGATATTATTTAAATGATTTCATTTAAACAGAGGAAAACTCATAATAGTGACACCGGTACATTAAGGTTCTCCTCATTCATAGGGATTCAAAACAATGATTATGGGGTTGAAAATGTCCTTGAACAACTTTTAAAAAAGTTAAAATACTTAAAAGTGGCCTTATGGGAAAACTGGGGAAGAAAAACCCGACAAGCCCCTCTGGCACCAATCGCTGACCCACCGATCGGTGTCACCGATGGTTGACACCACGATGGCATCCTGCTACCGATACGCCGCCCTTCGGATCCAGACCTAATGGGTCCAGGGCATGCCAAACACTTGAATTTTGGAAATGTAATGGACCAGGGGGTTTGGTTCATTACTTCAAATACCTCTAAAAATTATTCTCTCACTCAAGAATACAATATTAACCCAAACAACCGCTCAAGAAGATAACTCTCGAGGAAAAAACCACCCCATATAGCCATATGAATCCCAAGGATCACATTGTCCTGAAACACAAACCAGGTAGTTCTTTCTCCATGTCAAGATACTATCCACTTTGGGCGGCACTGAATTTCCAACATAGGTTTAATCATATCTACCTTAATACATCTTTATTTGGGATTATGTCCCCCCTTCCCCGCATATCATGTATTTTCATAAGAATTCAAAAGTTGTGGAAAAAAACACATCATAAACCAACAAGATCAGCATTACATCACAGAATGTCACAAAAACATGAACAACAAGGAAGGATCAAAATAACAACTCAAAAAATCATTGGGTACTAGTCGCGCATTTGAGATTCCCACTCCCAAGTACTCTGCTCAAGGCCAAAGTTCCTCCACAACACACAAACCAAAGGGATGGTTCATCCACAAATCACTTTTCCCTTTCGATCCTCGATCCTCACTGGTCGCTCTATGAATGTAGCAACATCCCCTATATCCAACTCTCCCCAGTCAATGACATGGGATTCATTGTGTAGATATCAACAAAAATGGGAGATGTGGAAAACTTCATGTATCCATTCCAACTGAGAGGGAACTTCCAACTGATATGCCACCTCACTGACTCTCCCCAACACATCAAAAGGCCCAAAGAACAAAAGAGAGAGCTTGCTTCAATTGTCGAACCTTCTCTGCCCACATTGAGGGGAAACCCTAAAAAACACATGGTCTCCAACCTCGAACTCCAAGTGCCGCCTCCTAAGATCGGCATGTGACTTCTACCGATCATGGGATTCCTTCATCCTCTCAAACACAAGCTGAACCTTCTTCGTTGTGTTCTGCACTACATCTGGGCCAAGAACACCAACCTCCCCAACCTCTATCCAGCACACGGGCAAACGAAATGGCCTCACACACAAGGCCTCAAACGGTGTTATGCCAATAGCAGAGTGATAACTATTATTGTAGGAAAACTCTAATAAGGTAAAATGAAATTCCCATGATCCCTCAAGGTCCAAAACGCATGCTCGTAGTATATCCTCTGATGTCTGGATGGTTCACTCTATTTTCTCATCTTTCTAGGTGTGGAATGAAGTGCTAAGACATAGATGGGTGCCAAAAGCATGCTTCAATCCCATCCAGACTCGTGAGGTTAACCGTGAATCCCTATCCAATACTATGGACCCCAGAACTCCATGAAACTACACCACCTCATCCACTTATCTTTGTGCTAAGGCATCCACAGCACTCAACTCTTGATTTCCAGAAAGTGAGCTGATTTCTTTAACCGGTCTACCACTACCCAAATAGCATCACAGCCTCCGTGAATCCTAGTTAGTATAGTGACGAAATATATTGAGATGTTATCCCACTTCCACTCGGGGACATCTAAAGGCTACAACAAACCTTTTGGGACACTGTTTTCAGCCATCACCTATTGATACACTAGGCACCTTGCCACAAACTCTTCCAACGGCTGTTTCACCCCGGGCCACCAAACATGTTCCCTCAGGAATCAATAAATCTTGGAAACTAAAAGATTTACCTATACTAGTTAGTTTTGTGACTCACCGAGAAATCCCTCACGCATCATCTCTGGGACAAACAACATACCTCATAAAATCATTTGATTCTGACGATCCTCTGACCACCCTTTTGAAGCATTTCCTATGTTAACCCAATCACGCAACACTTAACCCTCTATGCCTCCCCACTGAGACTCCTACACCTTTCGTAATAGAGAGGACCACACTATCATATAAAAAAGACATCCTCTACCACCATCCTCCCTTTCAACCATGTGTAGGGTGTCCAACTCCTCTATTTCCTTCCATGCATCCATAGATTCCAAAACAGCTTCCCTTCGTGTCATCTTGCTCTAGGAATCAGCCACAATGTTCCCCTTACCTTCAATGTAAGATATCTCGATGTTGTAGTCATGATGAAACTCCACCCACCATCATTGACACAAGTTCAGGTCCTGTTGGATAAAGATATACCTCAGACTATTGACATCCATGAAGACCATAATGTGATCCTTGATTAGGTAATACCGCCACAACATCAACGCAAACACTATTGCTACAAGCTCTTGGTCATCGGTGGCATAGTTACTCTCATGAGGACGTAACTACCTAGACCCATAAGATATCACTCTTTGTTGATACATCAACACACACCCCAGGCCAAGTCCAGAATCATGAAAGAATACCTCAAACTATAGCCCTTCTTCTGGTAACCTCGACACTGAGGCACTAACCAGATTCCCTTCAGATAACTAAAGGATTCCTGGAACTGATCACTCCACACGAAGACTTGGTCCATTCTGGTCAATGATATCAATGGAGTTGAACTCGAGAGAAGTTGGGTACGAACCTCCAATAGCAGCCTTCCAATCCTAGAAAACTACGAACCTATGACACATTCATGGGTGCTTCCCAAGAAAAAACCACTTCAGCCTTTGATGGATCAATCACCACCCCTTTCTACGACACGATGTGTCCAAGGAAATGCGCTTCTCATGTCTTGAACTTACACATGGACAATTTTCCAAAGAGATGGTGATATCGAAGGATTTCCAAGACCATCCTGAGGTGCTTAGCATGTTCCTCCTCTAATATTGAGTAGATCAAAATGTCATCGATGAACACAATGATGAACCAGTCCAAAAACTTGTGGAAAATAGATTTCATGAGCCCCCTGAACACAGTAGGTTCATTTGTAACACTAGACAGCATGACAAGGAACTGAAAGTGCCCATACATGCACCTAAAAGTATTCTTTGGTATATCATTGTCCATCACCCTTAACTAGTGATACCTAGACCATAGATCGATTTTAGAGAACCAAACTGCTCCCCTAAACTGGTCCAAGAGATCATCTATCCATGGGAGGGGGTAATGATTCATGAAAATTACCTAATCCAGTCCCCAGTAGTGTATGCACAGCCTCATATCACCATCTTCCTTATTCATGAACAACACCGGAGAACCCCATAGTGACACACTACGTCGGACAAAACCCTTCTTCATAAAATTGTGAATCTGAATCTGCAACTCTCGCATCACTGAAGGCGCTATTTAATAAGCATCCATGGAAATCATATCGGAACCAGGTTGTAATTCTATCCCGAACTCAACATCAAGTTGAGGGATTAGAGTGACAACCTCCTCAGGAAAAACATGTAGGAACTCCCAGACAACTCCTAGAACATCCATCATCTCAGCATACACGGATTCTACTAAATTCTCGTCCAACGTAGAAAAAAGTTTCTCCAAACTATGTCTCCCCAACTAATAAATCCATTCGCCAACTAAAGCCACATGATGACCATCCTCATTAGAGAACATGACTCTTCTTCACAAATAGTTTATAATATTGTTCATGTAAAGTGGCTAGTCGATGGCTATGATGACAACATATAGTTGCATCTGCAACAGTAGAAGATCTCTGCTAGACTGTTGTGGCCCTATCATCAGTCTACACCCTCGGCCAACATAAAACAAGTTGGTCTGACCTCCAATTGGCATACTCAACACAAGGGGAACTATAAGTCTCTCAGTGTCTAAACCGAGAGAATGGGCCAGAACGGGTGCAACAAAAGAGTGTGAAGATCTTGTATTATACAAGGTATAGACAGGAGTACTAAACAGGCTAATCATACATCGAACAACCTCTGGACATGCTGGTAATTCAAACTCTATAGTGTGAAACTATCCACACCCGGTTCCTCTGCCTCTCGGTTATCGGCCGCCTCCCCTACCACGCCCTGGTCAAGGACCTTGAGGGGAACCATGGGGTCAGCCTCCTCCTGCCACTTCTACTCTCAGAGGAGAGGGAGCTCATTGTCCCTATTGCTGCTGCTGAAAGGGAATGGCTGAAAACTACTATTTCTGAGGTGGGCGCTGAACCTACCCCCCCCCCCCCCCCCATTTTACTGCACTCTGTCCGAGCACTGGGTTTGAAGGTACCCATGGATTCCACATATGGAGAACTTAGGTCCTCGGCCTGCGAGGAGAGGTCAAGGACTGGGAGATCAAAACTGGAACTGCTAGGGCCTACTCCCCACTATTCTAAACCTAGAAGTACCTAACGCTGGAGGCCTACTACTAACATCCTTCCCCTTTGATGAGCCCAACTGGATTCCCTCTCATGGCACACCTCCCACCGTGTGCATCCTTTCTACCACTTTATCCTTCTTCTAGACATCTAAGTATGTTGGTAGGGTGATGGGAGTAATAACATACTGAAGAGAATGTCAGAGTGCCTCATCTAGAGGTCTCCCCTGAGACTTCTCATCTTGAATTGGGTACGAAGAAAAAAAAAGGAGATCCTTGAACTTGATTACCTACTCCCTCACTGACATTATCCCCTACTGAAGGGAGAGTATCTCCTGCTGCTTCTCCATCTTCATTATGGAAGAGAATAATTCTATCTGGAATTCCCTTTCAATGTTAGTATACAAAAAATCATCCTCCCTCTTATCCCCAAGATATAGATTCCACCGTTAGTGTGGCTCTCCCCACATCTGGCTTATAGCCAGAAGAACCTAGTACTCCTTTGGATCCTGGATCATGTTGGAAGCTATCACCTGCTCCTCTAGCCAGCTCTTTGTCTATATGTCTGAGATTCAACCCTCGTACTTCCTGGGGGTCTTCCACTGAAATGCATGAAGAATCCTCTATCATTGATCATCCACCTCCTCTCGGTCAGCACTCTGCCGATCAGCTGAAACAACCTCCTTGACCTCGATCACCCGTACTACTCGTGGTCATCGTCGAGGTTCCATGGCTGCATAAAAAACAAAGAATTCCAAAGCCAGAGTATTGTAGAAAATTTCCTTATATTTTTTCTTAAACTTATTATTTATTTATTTAAATTCCCAGAACACCTAGAACACATAATAACCCAATTCATTATGATGCATGTACCTTTGCTAGGGTCTCTACCCAACAATTAGTGTATCTTCACATGGTCGTTCGGTAGGTCTAGATTCCTTGCATCAGATCACGGAGGGCCCTGAAATCCTGTGTTCTAGCTGGTCTTCCTTGGCCTGTTTCACACACCAAGATTGACTAACATTATTTCCCTACCATCCGATGAAATACTCCCTGTTCCTAACCTCGAGCTCCATCCAATCTCTCAACCCTCGCATCTGATACCATTCTGTCACAACCCGCCTTTACCAAGATGAGGAAAGGGATATAAAACTACCAGACCCTTCCTTCCTCAAGTTGAAGGAGAAATAATGACCCTTGAGACCCACCTTCAATAGGTCCCAAAGTGAATACTAGCACAAAAAGTATAGAATCACACAAAATGTAAGGCATTACACTTTTTATTTAGTAGGATTGGGAGATAAAATAGTAAATCCCAAACAACACCAAAACTAGAGGTAAAAGTAAAGCCAAAACAAACCATTCACATATGCATGCTCCAAAACTAAGTGATACAAAGTACAAGAAAACTACAAATGAAAGTATAAAAGAAAAGAAAAGCTGAAACACATTCTATCCCAACGTCTAAACTAGTATGGTCCCGAAAAATCTTCAAAATACTTCTGGAAACATGAAAGTAGTTTTATATATGTGGGGTGAGTATACAGCTATACTCATTAGGGAATACCAAAAGATCTCGTGCACAAGTAGGGAGGAATTATAATGCCCCGTGAGAAAAGGAGACAATAAAAGCACCTAGTAAGGAAAATATCCACCCAACATCACCAAGGCACACTCCCCAAATAAAACAAGTTAAATAATTTAATAGTAATAGCACATCGATATTTGGGTACCCTTCACTAATTTCCAACTGGTTATTTGAGATATCATACACATCAAACTTCTCCTTCCATTATCACCGGAGTCCCACTACCATCCCCCACATTCACACACTTGGGATACCACAACCACACATCCCATCCTCAATCACCTTGGTTACAATAACCACATGTAACCACTTCCGTAGACACTTGGGCTAGAACAACCCCCACCACGTTCGAAGACACTTGGGCCTCATCCTGAAGGAACATGGAAAACCGCCTTCCTTCACACACCTCAGCTAACCACCTCATCATACCTTGCCCGTAGAATCTTGGGATACTCGGGAAAAGGATCATAAAAGGGGGTAATAAACATCTAATCATAGGAGAGTTGGGAAAAACACCCTCCCGATGAATTGGGGGTGTTCGGCACGAAGTTATCAACCTTGATGGGGTGATAATTAGAAACATAAAAACTAAATTATATATATAGGTAACAATCACTCATCCCCGCATAGGGTTTCCAAAACTATCCCATATACAAACACCCACATTACTATTCATTCAAAAGAAGCACCACAACCACAACCATGTCACTACTCATTCCCGTAAAACAATTCCCCACTAAAATCATTATTGTTTTAGTATTCAAGTTATTCCATTTAAGTATTTTTTTCCACTACTGGAAAACTAATAGGCATAACCCCAAGCCAAGGAAGGGAAAATGACCAAGGAGAAATTTCAGCATTCACACCCGGTTCTACTATAAATTCACATCAAAAAAAAGGGATCTGTGAGATCCCTCATAGTACGAGAACTAAACCAAGCCCCAACATACGACCCCAAATGGCCTCAGATCCACAAACCAAAACTGCACAACAACAGAGGATCACATCCCCATCCACGTCACTTCACAAGAATCAGCTGTAACCATCACCAAAACAGAGCAAGGGAGTTTTAAAATTTTAAAATGCCATTCAATTAGTTTCCTCTTTCTGCTTAGTTAATCGGGGTGATCACAAAAGAATTTTTATTCATTGGGCATACATTTATTCAACCGAGTTTACGTGATTAACCAGTTTCCATGTTACATCCATTCAATCAAATGATCATCTAAAAACATAGTTTCATTAGTGCACATGGATGGACCACCAACGACCATGATTTTCAGTGGACATAAGCCCATTCAATTCACAACATATAGTAAAAGAAAAAATAGTTCAACAGCATTATCAAACACACCCTGTCATTCTTTAAATCCATTTATTATATTTGTTACAATTTGGTTTCATCCATCCCCACAGGAAACATTATCATACCCACCTCGCATGATACACAGTTAAGAGAGACAAAGGAAAAAACCCCTACTTGGATGATCAACGATCGATGTTTTTCTCATGGTGAAAACAATTGGGGATTCACAACTTGCAGGGGAGGACCTCGGAGGACTCCAAGAATGAGAAGGAAAGGCTCTGGCATAGGCGTACTACTGGCCTTGGGAAAGGGAACTCCTAACACACTAGGGAAAGGAAAGAGACCATCCAAGAAGAAGAAAGAATAAAAGAATTCTCGTGAGATAAAAAGGAAAGATCTCGGAGTTATGTGTTATGAAAATTAAATGGATATAAAGGATGATCGTGGTTTCACTATGCGGTTGGGTAGTAACACATGATGGAAATAATTGTTATTTAATAATTCTCATTGGAGAGGTCATGATAATAGTTGTGAGATAAATGATTTCTCCTAAACAGAGGAAAATTCATAATAACGACACAGATCCGTTGAGGGTCTCCCCACTCATAGGGAGTCAAAATATTGTTTATGGGGCTAAAAACGTTCTGGAACTACTTTTAAAAAGGATAAAAGACTTAAAAGTGGTGTTACAGGAAAACTGGGGAATAAAAACCTGAAAATCACATCTAGAACCGATCAGGGTCACATTGATTGGTGTCACTGATGGCTGACACCGCGAAGAAATACTACCACTGATGCGATGTCCTTCAGATCTGGACCTGATGAGTCCAGGGCATGCCAAACACCAAAAATTGGGCAATGTAATGGACTAGGAAGGTCTAGGCCATTACATGTTCAATTACCATTAGATAGAGCTATATGTATGTATATAATTAACCCTTGGAATAAAAATATATTATTATATTAATGATTAGTTTTTTTATAATAATGGAATTCTGATAGTGGAGTGGTGGATAAATAATATAAAATAATGAAGCTTGAGATAAGATGATAACTCGTAACTAGGTTGCTTCTTTTCTGTTTTGCTCCAAAAGGATTCTTTGGGTTTCCTTATTCCAAAATAGATAAAATACAGTGGAAGGTATGGATTTTGGTGTTTTTAATGGATAGATATTGGTCGATAATAAGTGTTTTCAGTGGTGTGAGGAATGGTGGAGGTGGTGTCCTTTTATTTGTATGGGAATGGACTCACATGGTATTTTAGAAAACAACCTAGGTGTACCCATATTATCCCCATAACAAAATCGATCAAAAAACCAAAAAATATCAATATTGTTAGTTTAATGGAATAATAATGGCTAGAAAATGGATGTTGGTCAACTATTTAGGTCATTTGGGCCCTTATGTTTAATGTTTATTCCCTTGTTAATTTTAATTTTTTCTTTAATCGTTGTAATTAATTTTAATTACATAAACAAATAATTTTGTCCAAAAATTATGTTTAGCTTATTATAAAATATAAATTATTCTATTTCCCAAAATTGAATCCATTTTTTCAATATTACGATCATATAAGTGGTAGAAATTAATTTAAATTTACTCCTGCAGAAGGGACAACACTGTACGTTTTTAAAGTAATAATGATCAATGGTTTTATATGTTTTTATGAACAATTATATTGTGAAATTAGTTCTAATGACTTAAATTGCATTAATTTTTAAAAATATGACATAACTGAACGTTTAAATCAATTTAAAATATAATTTATCCTCATAATTAATTAAAAAAAATGAGGTTTTGAATTAAAATTCTGCATTTTTCTCTATTTATCAAAAAAAGAAGATTCTCAGAAAAAACTAAAAAATTCCCCATATTATAATTTATACATAATAAATTAAAAAATGATTTTTATTTTATCAAATTATATTTATAAATGTTTCTAAAATAAATTTTATTTATTTTCAAATATGTACATAAAAATAATTTCATTTTAGAAAATATTATTTTTAAGAATATAAAGACATTACAAGAATTTTTATCTTTTGTTATCAGTATGTTTTATTTATATAAAACCATTGTAAAAATTATTTTAAAATTGGTTATTACTATTCAAATTAAAAATTTATTGTCTATGTTATAATTATTATTTTTAAATAATTTTAAAAATAAAACAATGTTTCATAGTTACTCAGTGTCGCATGTTACGTACTCCATGTCATTTTTGTGTGTAACGTACTCTAAGTCAGTGTTGCATGAAACATACACCATGTAAGTGTTGCATATAATTTTTTACATAGTGAAATTTAAGACATCAATAGAAATTAATTCATCTAAAAAACAAATTCATAAAAACTCAGGGTCTTACATTGATGTGTAATTTTAGATGACCCCAATACATCATTTACACTCTTTTCAAACGGAGTTTTCTATTAGAATTTTTTATGATGTGGGTTTTCACTAGAGGAATTTGGAAATATTAAACCCTTCATTAACTAGAACCAGCTAAAATTTTATGGGGAAAAATTTTGGGTGATAGAGTGTAAAAACCCAATATTTTTTTATAATTTTGTATTATTCAATATCTCATCATACAAAAATCATCATGTTTTTCCTGTGTTACATGCTACAATTATTTTTAACAAAACATGAAAAACAAATTATTATAATTATTTAAGAACTAATTTTATTTTCTTTCTGTTGAACATGATAATATAAATAAGAATAACCATATTTTAAATAATAATTATAATTGTATATATCAAAAAAACCTATTGATAAAAAATAAAAATAAAAATCGGAACAAACTCATTATATCTCGAAAATACTATTTTCCCAAAAAAAATCTTATTTATATTTATGAATGATAATAAAATAAAATTTTTATACTTTTAGCATTTAATATCAAAAAAATAAAGAAAAAATTTAAATATTTTTTTAAAATATTTCTTAGGGTTAATTATTGGGATTTTTATGACAAGATCAATTTTTTGAAGAATAATAAAAAATAACTGTTTTTATGTAAAACTTGTTTTTTGATTTAATATTGTATAATTATAAATTTTATTTTTCAATTTTTTTTAAAGGTAAAATTAGTTTCATAATATATAAATTAATCTAATTTAAGACACTTTAATCATTTTAATAATTAATTTTTATATAAAAACAATTTAAACTATTGAACATTTTCTCTTTGTAAAACATATATCTCAAAGTGTTTGTGGATTTACTATTAAATAAAATTTTATAGATTAGGTGGGTGGAATATGAAAATATTTAGGACATATTTATAATCACTACAAAAATTAATTATTTACATCATTATATTTTTCTATAACTAATTGTATAAAACCTAAATATTATTTCTCATGGTTATGGTATAAATAGAATTTCCATGGGATAAACTAACCATATATCAGTTATAAATTACCAGAAACCTGTAAAAACTAATTTAATGGTAGTATATTGATTTTATCATCAGTGATACTTTATTTAATTCCTTTTTAGTGGATTTTCTCATTTTATTAATGTGGGTACACATTTTTCAATCCAAAATATAAAAGTATGACACTCAACTTAATTATAAAAGGCCACCCCTTCTCCTCCCAACTTCATACATCCAAAACCATTAGGTTTTCTTAGTACCTTCCCAAATATCTTCTTAAATTACCTACACTCATCCTATAATCCTTATTTTGGTCATAAATTCATCGTATAAACACCTTTGGTGAATACCTAAAGAGGTTACATGATAAAGAAGTAACATTCTTCAAAGAGTGTGTAAGATCCTGGTTTTTGGAAAGGTATGATTTTTTGTGTTTTGGATTGAACCCTTTTCTTTTGGGGATTTAAAATGTTTTGTGGAAGTGTGAGAGGCCTTGGGAGTGTTCTGGGGGCTCGAGGCACGGAATAAGGTATGTCTGGGAAAAGCAGACCAAGGTGCACGACCCGTACACGGTCAGCCAAACCGTGCGTCCTGCACAGACTAAGTCGTTCGACCCTCCCTCATCTGGATAGAAGTGAGCGCATGGTTTGTGTACGGTTCTCCAAACCGTGCAGCTAAATCGTGTGACTCCCCCTCCTCCGGGCAGTGGCACGCGCGTGGTTTGCCAAACCGTGCGGCTAAACCGTGTAGCCAATTAACGTTGAAATATTTACAAAATTGCCACTCCAGGCTTTATAACCCCAACTTGGGATTTTCCTCTCATCGTCTCCTCTTCACCCTAGGTGCAGACCAAGCCTCCCAAGGACTCCAAGAGATCAAACTCATTCGATTCTAAGGAATTTTTAGTGTCGTTGGTTGCGGATCGAAGCTCCAGGTAAGGCTAATCCCTTCCTTGGTTCTTTTCTTGGTTAGGGTTTGTATCTTCACTCTCCCTTGTTCCGGAAACCCTCAAACCCTATCTTTTGTGTGATTTCTAGGTTGAAGCTCCAAGGGTTGGTCAAATCGAGGTCTAAGGACTCGATTGAGGGTGCGTTCAACCGCGGATTCGAGGTAGGTGGTCTACAAGTTATATCCAACAGTTATTTAGGGTTTTTGTGCATGTTTACTTGTGTTCTTGTTTTTCATGGTTATGTTGTGAATAACCTCGGTATGTATGGTTTCAATGATTTTTAAAATGGTAAATTGGAACCCTCATGATCCCCATGGGATGTGTTGGGATGGACTTGACGTAGTGGGGGCCACCCATGGGATTTGTCGGCTTTTCCCCGGGATATGATTTATTAATTAAACAAGTGATATTTTTGTAATAAAATGTAGAGCCCTTGATGAATCTGTAGGAATATTTGGTGGAACTTGGGAAAGAAGTTAGGTGATGCACCTAGACTTGGAAACTATCCTTAGGGTTATTGGAAATGAAATGAATGGTTGATTCATGGAAATGATGAACGGGTTAAATGGGTTAATGTGTAAATTGATTAAAGACAATAATGGGATAGATTATGGGTCTAGTGTTGAATGCATAGTGAGATAAGAATAACACGTGGGAATTGGGTGAATGGTTAAATGATGTGAAATGGTAATGTGTTAATGGATTAAGGCATGATGTGGTTTCCCATGTGGGTTTTTGTGAATGATGGTTGCCGATGGGAAATGGTTGGAAGATTGATGGTTACATATATATAAGCATGTGCACATGGCTTGGTAGAGTGGGGTATGACTTGAGGATCTACGCCCACGGGTCGAGCGAAGACTGATTCTCTAAACTCCAACCAAAATGAATGGGTTCGGAATGAGGACTGATGACCTACTCTCCTAACGGTTGCATCCACTCGGACTGAGGCTTCGAGGTGAGGATATGGTTGCATCCACCCGGACTGAGGCTTCAAGGTGAGAATATGGGTTCTATGAAAGAGTTAGTCCTAGTGAGATAGGATAACGATGTGTTTACCCTCTTTCATGTGATTTTTGTCCTTAGACCAATGTAACATAATGTATGTGTTTAACCCATGGAAATTTGATGAAATGGTAAGTGATGGTAAATGGTAATAAATGGATGGTAACGGAATGGAAATGGATTTGGCTCTAAACTGGCTAATGGAACCTTAAATAATTACTCAGCATTTATCATTCATTTTCCTTTTTCATGAAAAACTGATATACTAGATATTTTTTAGACACCATTGGTGGTGGCCTATGGAGTTGTACTCACACCCTGATCGGGCCGTCGTTTGGTACCTGAGAATACTTCATGTTTGTAGGTCAGGAGAAGGGCAAAGGTCCATGCTAGATAGTGAGTGGACATGGGTAGCACTTGGTGGAGGATCCAGACTTGGAGTCGGGACCTTTTTTGGGAGTTTTTCTGTTACTTTATTTTTGGTCTTTTGTTCACTGATGCACTTGTAGTATGACATGGCATATTTATTTGTTAGTTAGAATTGGTTGTTATAAATGTTCCTTGTTGTTGGTTTTTATTTTCACTATCTGTTTATTCTGTTGTGTCTTACTCTAATAAAAAGGGGGTATAGTCTCCCCACATGACTACATAGACCCCCCCTGCTAGTCGGCAGCCTTTGGCGTATGGGGAGGAGCGCTTAAGGTCATGTAACCACACGTCTCATAGCACCGGTGTAGTGGCTTCTAGGTAGGGGACGTTATAAAGTGGTATCAAAGGAGGTCTTTCTTCTCTTTATTTGAGGTCTTGTTATTTGGGATTGTTATCTAAGGGTTAATAAGTATCGGGCCTTGGTAATGAGCTCGTTCTTGGGAGTAGTTAACCCAGGCACAGGTGAAACGCAAGTCACCTTGGGTGGGAAATGTTGTTCTTGGTTATGTGTTGTTACAGTTGATGATATTTCATAGTTGGGTGATGCACATGTGGTTTGATGTGACTATTTTATGATATTTGTCTCGTGGCCTTAATGGCATGAGAATTTGAATTTATACATCATTGTAGGCACCTAGGGAGGTATGTGACAAGCATTGTGTTAGGAACACGCACGGGGTGGGTGTGTGAGGCAGGAAAGTAGGGTGCATTATGTGTTTCATGAAACCGAGAAATAATGAGAAGAATGAAATGATAGAAGTTGGTAAATGATGTTTAATGAAACTTAAGGGTTTGAAATGAAGTAAAAAATGTTTTGTAAAAATGTTTTGTGATTTTGGTGGTAGTGCATGATTGTTACCCCATGTGGACCATGGCCCACGGTAGGGATGGTCGGGGTAGTGAGTTTAATGTGTTAACGTTGTTAAAAATGGGTTGTTGTAGCTAGTGAATAGTTTTGCTGAGGTCGTAGATGTTTTATGGTATGCATTCTAAATCTCGTGCATGGCATGTAGAGAGATGCCACCAAGACGTCAGGTACCTGTTGGGAAACGGGAGGATGTTTCTGAGAACACTCCTCCAGTAGAGGGGAAAGAAAATGTGGTGATAAATGAAGGTGGAGAAGACCAGTTCCAGGGGAACTTGGCTCTCCTTATGCAAATGATGGATAGCGACCCAGGGCGGGGTGCACTGAGTATGTTTGAGCTGACCAGGGATTTCCAGCTGTAGCACCCTCTGACCTTTACTGAAGAGGGTGGGCCAAAGGCAACATAGTTCTTGTTAGAGTATATCCATACGATACTGGATCATCTAGAGACCCCTGTCGAGAAGCGAGTATAGCTGGCCATTTATATGTTGCGAGGCCAGGCTAGGCGCTTGTGGGACATCCAGGCCCAGATCGAGTAGGAAGAGGGAATGTCATGGAAGGTTTTTCAGGAAACTTTTCTAGATCATTTCTACCTAGAGACGTTGAGGAAAGATCGGGTTGCGGAGTTTATGAGCCTGACTCAGGGATTGTTGTCAGTGATGGACTATGCTAGTCACTTCACTGATTTGAGACGCTTTGTCCCAGTGTTAGAAGGGGATGAGGCAGCAGTGGAAAGACGCTTCTCGGATGGGTTGAGACACGACATCAGGTCTCAGGTAAATATCTTCCACATGAAGAGGTTTGCAGAGGTGTTGGATTAGGCACTCATCTCTAAAGGTAACCTGAAATAGCTTTGGGTGGTAGGCTTGTCGTGCCAGCTGGGCTGACAAGTCATGCATCTTTGGAAGGTCAGAAGTGTCATTTGGAATGTTTTATGAATGGTGGTCAGAAGAGAGGGTCATCCTCTAATACTGAGAACCATGTGTTATGCTATTAGTGCGTTAGGTAGGGGAATTTGCGTGGTTAGTGTCCCCGACCTCCAGTTGAGTTCCGTTCATGCGGCAGGCTGGGATATGTGCAGAGGTTCTGCAGGAACCTATGGAAGGTGGGAGAATTTGATGGTGGGAAGCAGGTACCATATAAAGGAAGGGGATCAGTTGCCCCGTATCAGGCAAGCAGTTGGAGCTCCACGGGCCCTACTGGCAGGGGTGGTGGACATGGAACTCTCGAGAAAGATCGCTCACACCAGAAGGGTAGTGCAACGTAGGGTGTTCAGGCTGGTGCCCAGGGTAGAGGAGCAAGTCAGCTTCAGGCAGTCAAGTTTGCACCAGGGGATGGCGAAGCCAGACCTTCGACTGTTCAAGGTACTATCCTTATAGTTTCTATGTTTTTTAGTGCGTTGTTTGACACATGTGTGACACACTTCTTCATCTCTGCTCAACTTGTGGTGTTGCTGGGTTTACCGGAGGAGACGGTGTGTGGAGTTATGTCAATTGACACTTCATTGGGAGTACGGGTTGAGGATATCAAGCTGCGCAAGGGATGTGCCATGGAAGTTGGCTGGTATCGTTTTCTATGAAACTTGATTGTTTTGGAGATTTCAGGGTTTGACCTAATCTTGGTAATGGATTGGTTGGTGTTGTATTGGGCACACATAGACTATTATCGTCTCAAAGTAACATTCAGGTCACTTAAGGGTGACGTTTATGTCCACCATGGCTAATGGGATGTCTGAGCAGGGCGTGTGGGGCCAATTTGTCAACAGATGAGTGGACTCATGACCCAAGTGGCATGTATCATGCTTGATCATGATGAAAGAGGGGAACAAACTATTTTCCCTCCTATGGTGGAATGGTTTCGGGATGTGTTTACAAATTCTTTCCCAGGGTTGACACCCTAGAGGGATGTTGAGTTCACGATCGAGTTGCTGCTGGGAGTGGAGCCAGTTTCTATTCCGCCATACTGAATAGTGCCGATAGAACTCTAGGAACTAAAGGTTCAGCTTGAGGATTTGGAGCGTAAGGGGTTTATTCGTCCTAGTAAGTATCCTTGGGGATCTCCCATGCTTTTTTAAAATAAGGTCGATGGGTTGTTGAGGCTGTGTGTGGACTATAGAAAGTTGAATCAGATAATAGTGAAGAATCGGTACCCTCCTCCTATAATTAATGACATGTTTGATCATTTTAGTGGTGAAAAAGTGTTTTATAAAATTGATCTAAGGTCAGGTTTCCACCAGTTGAGGGTGAGGTCTTTTTACGTACCGTGGACCACTTTTTGGAGTCGGTACGGGTTGTTTTAGTTTGTGGTAATGCCTTTCGTCTTAACCAATGCACTTGTAGTGTTTATGGATTTGATGATCCGAGTCATTCATCCATATCTATATCAGTTTGTGGTCGTCTTTGTTGATGGTATCTTAGTCTACTCGAAAACTCACGACGATCAAGCTCAACATCTTGAGATCGTCTTGGGTACGCTAAGAGAGCATCGGCTATATAATAATCTATCCAAGTTTCAATTCTGGATAGGTGAGGTTCATTTTCTAGGTCACATCATCTCGGAGGTAGGAGTGTCTGTGGATCCAGAGAAAGTGCAGGTGGTTGTATCTTGGGAGCAGCCCAAGAGTGTTTCTAATGTTCCAAGTTTTCAAGGTTTGGTTGGGTATTACCGAAGGTTCATCTAGGATTTCTCTCGCTTGGCAGCACCACACTTAGGCATGACCAAGAAGCGAATCAGGTTTGAGTGGTTGGGGTATTATAAGGATGCCTTTCAATAGTTGAAGAAGCAGTTGACAAAAGCACCTTTCCAGATCTTACCTGAGCCAGGTAAGAAGTATGTCGTGTTTTGTGATGCGTCCGGAATTGGACATGGGGATGTGTTGATGCAGGATGAGCGGGTTTTGGCTTATGGGTCGAGGCAGTTGAGACCCCATGAGTGGAACTATCCCACTCATGATCTTGAGTTGGCTGCAGTAGTGTACGTCATGAAGTTTGGGAGGCACTATGTGTTGGGGGAATGATTTACCGTATTTACGGACCATAAGAGCTTAAAGTACATTTTCTCACACCGGGATCTAAATCTTCGGTAGCGAAGATTGGTTGAATATCTCCAGTATTTTGACTTTGAGTTGGTGTAAACGCCGAGAAATTGGAACAGTGTTGCTGATGCTCTGATCAAGAAGGTTCAGAATCAGGCAGTCCAGGAGTCCAGCACCAAGTGGAAGGTGATGGATTTGTTTGCAGAGATGAACCTGGAGGTACAAGAGGAAAGTGGTCAGGTCACTCTTCCTTCAATAACGATGGAGTTGACGCTTTTGGGTTGAGTTATGGAAGTTCATCTTGATGATCCTGAGTGTTTGTCCATGAAGGAAAATCTTAAAGGTTGGGAGCTACCTTCTGGTTGGTCCGTCAACGTGGAAGGTGTTGTTTGTATTCGTGATCGTGTGGTTGTGCCAATGTGTGTGTGATAAGATTTGATATGTGAGTTCCACATGTCAAAGTGGGAAGTGCATCCTGGTTTGAACAAGATGTACCATGATCTCTGATGGTAGTTTTGGTGGGCTGGAATGAAGAAGGAAGTTGCAGGCTTTGTGGAACGGTGTCTTACCTGTTAGCAAGTGAAGGGTGAGCATCAACGCTCAGATGGTTTGTTGCATCAATTGCCCATTACAGAATGGAAGTGGGACAATGTATTGATGGATTTTGTTGTGGGTCTTTCGAGGACTCCACGGATGAGTAATTCAAATTCGGTGGTCATGGATCGGTTAACAAAAGTGGCTCATTTCTTACCAATTCAAGAGACCATTACAATCGAACAGTTGGGTGAGCAGTATGTTCGGGAAATCGTTCGGTAACATGGGGTACTGTGGACCATTGTTTCGGATTGAGATCCGCATTTCACATCGCGCTTCTGGAAAGGGTTTCAGAAGGTGCTTGGTATGCTGGTGTTTTTGAGTACGGCTTTCCACACGCAGACGGACAGGCAGTCGGAGCAAACGATCCTAGTGTTAGAAGACGTGTTGGGAGCTTGTGTCTTGGACTTTGGTGGCTCTTGGGAGAGGCACCTATCATTGGTTGATTTTTCCTACAACAACAGTTTTCAGGCTAAAATTTGGATGGAACCATTTGAGGCGCTTTATGGGAGACTATGTAGATCTCTGTTGTGTTGGCTAGAGGTCGTTGAATATGAGTTTTTGGGGTTGATGATAAAGTATTCCTTCAGGTGTCGCCGAGGTTGGGTCACCGTCGGATTCGTAATCTGGTTAAGTTGGCGCCCAGGTATGTGGGACCTTTTGTGATTGTGGAGAGGATCAGACCAGTGGCTTACTGATTGGAACTTCCACAGCGGTATGGGGGGATTCATGATGTTATTCATGTGTCGCATCTTCGACGGTATCACCCTAACCCATCTCATTTTGTTGATGTTGAGGATGTGGAGCTTGAGGTTGATGCGTCCTTTGTAGAGCATCTGGTTCGTGTGGTGGATCCTAGTGAAATGGTCTTGCAAGGCAAGGTGGTGACATTGGTGCGAGTACTATTGCAGCATAGGAAAGTTCAAGAAGAAACATGGGAGTGGGAATTGGATATGCGGGCTCAGTGGCCCGAACTCTTATCTTTGGTGGAACAATGATTCTTGGAAGCTTGGCTTGAGGACGAGCCGTTATAAGGTGGGGCAGTTGTAAGATCATGGTTTTTATAAAGGTATGTTTTGTTGTGTTTTGGGATGACCCCTTTTCATTTGGGGACTTAAAAGGATTCTTGGAAGTGTGAGAGGCCTTGGGGGGTGTTTCTGGGGCTCGGGGCATGGAAGAAGGGAAGTCTGGGCAAAGCAGACCAAGGCGAAAGGCCTGTGCATGGTTAGCCAAACCGGGTGGCCTGCCCAGACTAAGTCGTGTGACCCTCCCTCCTCTGGACAGAAGCAAGTGCACAGTTTGCACACGGTTTTCCAAACCGTGCGGCTAAATCGTGCGACTCCCCCTCTTCCTTGCACTGGTGTGCGCACAGTTTGCGCACTATTTTCCTAACTGTGGGCCTAAACCGTGCGGCCACTTAAAGTTGTAAAATTTACAAAATTGCCACTCTCAGCTTTATAACCCCAACTTGGGATTTTCCTCCCATCTTCTCCTCTTCACCCTAGTTGTGGACCAAGCCTCCAAAGGACTCCAAGAGATCAAAAACCTTCGATTCTATAGCTTTTTTGGTTCTGTTGTTTGCAGATCGAATCTCTTGGTAAGGCTAATCCCATCCTTGGTTCTTTTCTTGGTTTAGGGTTTGTATCTTCTCTCTCCCTTGTTCCGGAACCCTAAAACCATATCTTTTGGGTGAGTTCTTGGTTAAAGCATCATGGGTTGGTCTAGTCAATGTCTAAGGACTCAATTGAGGGTGCGATCAACCACAGATTCAAGGTAGGTGGTATACAAGTTATAGCCCACAGTTATTTATGCTTTTTGTGCATGTTTAATTGTGTTCTTGTTTCTCTTGGTTATGTTGTGAATAACCTCGGCATGTATGGTTTCAATGATATTTAAAATGGTAAATGGGATCCCTCACGATCCCCATGGGATGTGTTTGGATGGACTTGACCTAGTCGGGGCCATCCATGGGATGTGCCGGCTTTTCCCCGGGCTAGGGATTATTAATTAAACAAGTGACCTTGTTGTAATAAAATGTAGAGCATTGAATGAATGTGTTGGCATGATTGGTGGAACTTTGGAAACAAGTTTGGTTATGCACCTAGACATGGAAACTAACCTTAGGGTTATTGGAAATGGAATGAATGGTTGATTCATGGAAATGATGAACGGGTTCAATGGGTTATTGTGTAAATTGATTAAAGACCATAATGGGATAGATTATGGGTCTAGTGTTGAATGCTTAGTGACATAGGAATAATACATGGGAATTGGGTGAATGGTTAAATGATGTGAAATGGTAATGTGTTAATGGGTTAAGTCATTATGTGGTTTCCCATGTGGGTTGTTGTGAATGATGGTTTCTGATGGGCAATGGTTGGAATGTTGATGGTTAGTTATATATAAGCATGTGCACATGGCTGGGTAGAGTGGGGTATGACTTGAGGATCTACGCCCACGGGTCGAGCGAAGACTGAGGCTCTAAACTCCACCCTAAATGCATGGGTTGGGAATGAGGACTGATGATCTATTCTCCTAACGGTTTCATCTACCCGGACTGAGGCTTTGAGGTGAGGATATGGGTGCATCCACCCAGACATAGGCTTCATGGTAAGAATATGGCTTCTATGAAGGAGTTATTCCTAGTGAGATATGATAACGATGTGTTTACCCTCTTGCATGTGATTATTGGCCTTAGACCCATGTAACATAATGTATGTGTTTAACACATGGAAATGTGATGAAAGGGTAATTGATGGTAAATGGTAATAAATGGATGTTAACGGAATGGCAATAGATTTGGCTCTAAACTGTTTAATGGCTCCTTAAATAATTAATTGGAATTTATCATTCATTTTCTTTTTGCATGAAAAAATGATATACTAGATATTTTGTAGACACCATTGATGGTGGCCTACTTAGTTATACTCACACCCTACTCGGGCCGTCGTTGGGTACCCGATTAGACTTCATGTTTGCAGGTCAGAATAAGTGCAAAGGTCCTTGCTAGATAGTTAGTGGACATGGGTAGCACATGGTGGAGGATCCGGACTTGGAGTCGGGACCGTTTTGGAGATTTGTCCGTGACTTTATTATTGGGCTTTTTTTCACTCATGCACTTGTAGTATGACATGGCATATTTATTTGTTAGTTGGAATTGGTTGTTATACATGTTCCTTGTTGTTGGTTTTTGTTTCCACTATCTGGTTATTCTTTTGTGGCTTACTCTAATAAAAAGGGGCTATAGTCTCGCCACATGACTACATAGACCCCCGCTGATATTCGGCAGCCTTTGGCATACGGGGATGCTCGCTTAAGGTCATGTAACCACCCATCTTGGAGCTCCAGTTTAGTGGCTTCCCGGTCGGGGACGTTACAGAGTGTTTTAATTTTATATCTTCTCCCACATACTTAAAATATTATTAATACATGATGATCTAATAACCTTAATATCATACATATACTTATATGTTTTTATTTTTTGGTAATTTCTTAAATACCACTCCACTTTCATCAAAAGGGATACAAAATCATCATTCATGTGTATGGAAGACTAACACCTTGCAATTTGATGTTATTCATTTTCTATCAACTTCTATTATGGAGAGGTATAATAATATAATGTGTGTATATATTTTATATTTATTCCATTATTTTATTTATATTATTAATATATCAAATATAACTAATTACCTTCCATTCCTCGGGAATATGATAACATCGTTGGTGTGTATGGTGGAATGCCACCTCATGAGGCAATGTGATTCTTTCTTCCCGTGCGATTTACAAGAAAGTTAATAAGGGTAGTTTTAAATAAACAAATTTTATATATATATACATATATTATATAAAATGAATATGAAATGTTAATATATATATATAAATATATATATCTCTTTTATATAAAATGAATCTGAAATGCTAATATATATGTTTATATTATTTCTTTCATTCAATCCTTCATGAAAATGGGAACAACACTCATGCATATATACTACCTATCGTATCCTATATTGGGTATTTAATTTTATATCTATAACATTAATTCCTTAATAAAAATAAATATATATTGAATATATTTGATATTTATATAATTTTGATATTCTTAAATATAATTTTACCATAATCAAATTAGGATGACCAAAATAACCAAATCAAAATATATCGAAAAAAATCATATATTACCTAAAACAGAACATTATAATTGGATTATCAATAAATGGGAAATTTAATCTCATAAGTTAATCATATATATTATTATATATATAAGTTTTGTTATGTAATAGATTTATAATAAACATATATTTATTATCTTTTATTTTATAACATGTATTAATTATGTTTAGTCTTTACGTAATTGATTTATAGATTAACTTTTATTTTTGGGAGACTTATTGCATATTCACCAGTAGTTTATTTTGTTTTGTTTATATATTTCCCCTTTAAAATGATACTTATTATTTTTTGGGGATATGATCTAAGGATAGAATTTCTATTATTTCTGTGGGTATTTTATGATTAAAATGAAGACATACTTATGAAACCCAATTTTTTCCACCAATTATGATTTAATGAAATGTTGTATGAACCCCATTTAGTTTCTCGGGGTTTGAAAATAAAGAATAATTAAAAAATATCATTTATTTTTATTTTTGTGAGAATATAAGTATATCATGAATCCCATTTCATTTCATGGTTTCTGATATGATAAATGTTTTCTAATCTTATGGGACACATATGTTTGATTTTCATTATGGGAGGGGGTTTATGTTATAACAAAGGATAGTATATTGGTTATTACCAAGATGGATGGGGCCAATATCTCACTCAAATTCATTGATTAAAAACCGGTATCTCATGAGGTAAACATGACTCAAATAGAGAAGTATACATGTTTAGTATGGTAATATTTCATGTATGATAGTCCTATGAGTGAACCACAACTACTATAATTGTTTTTTTAGAAAACTCATTCTCCTATGATCGTTTTGGAAGCTATCATTGGTTATGAATGAAATCATATTCTATTATTATGAGTATTTCAAAAATCAATATTGTATACCAATGATATGTTTCCATAGATCATGTTCATTATTCCATTATGATTAAGGTGTTATAAACTACCATGATTTATTTTACGAGTCATGTTTATGATCTAGTATATAGACTAATATTTTCAAATGATATTCTATTATTCCCACAACATTACACTCTTTATATGTTGATGTATCCACTATTTACTTTTACTGAGCATTTGATCTCCCCCTTTATTAGGATTATTTTCCCCAGGTTATCAATAAATGTTTTATATAGGTTATATCAAAGAATATTACAATCTGGGAACATCATTATGGGGGATATTGATGATCTTTCAGGGAATATGATGATTTTGTTCCATGTCTCAAATGGAATTATTCCTTTATTATATATAGGATTGTTTTTAGGTAATGTAAAAAAAATCATCTTAAAATATTCCATTTCTATATATATGATATTTGAGTTTTTACATTGGGTCACATAATTCCAAAAATTTACTCCAAATGATTTAATATATAAAATTAGATTCATTGGTTTCTATTAACTTATAAATTTAACAACATTATTCACTTAATCTATCATAAGTATCTATCTTTCTCTTCTTCTTTTTTGGAAATTCTACGATATATATATTTTTATTCTTATATTATGATATTTTATTTTTAAAAATATAAATACTTCTCACACCTACTATAATTATATTATGTATTTCAGTGCAACAATTTTCACATTATGCATCACATACTTGGTTCGTTATACTCACAAGTAATGTGAATACCAAAAGGGTTGAAACTATGGGATTAAAATTTTTAATATAAAGGAATAATCATAATCAATAACATAAAAATCATTAAAACAAAAAAAAAATATATATATATATATGATCACATTTTCCTATAATTGCATTATTTCAAGCTACATCAATAATAGTTTTACTTATATCATTATTTGTTCTCCCAAGGGTTCTTTTAGTTGGGTTCTCTTATACTTATTGACCTAATCACTGAAATAAAGATCTGAAATTACCATGAACTTTCTTAAATTATTCTAAATATTTTATTCATTGAAATTTATTTTCTCAAAATACAATATATCCTTCAAAAAACACCATCACTCAATTCTATAATCATATACCCATGCAAGTTAATACCCTAATTACATACACTCAATCACATAAATTTTCTAACAACTATTGAAATATTCACGATATTAAACCAAATTAGATTGTATAGTCCACTAAAAATTAACATTATCATTACCACTTTCATTTTATTAACTAGTAGTTCATAAGTTCACACACCAGTAAATATAAATCATAGTCTCAAAAAATAAGATAAACATCACAGAAAATATCATGGGTTACTTTTTCTTTAATTAAATAATCGATTCCTTGTATATCAACACTATATAACTAAATTTTTTCAAAATCACTGAACACCTTATTACATCTAATTAATATTTAGTTTTTTCAAAAGAGTTACACATACATTAGTGATGTATTCAAAAATAGTTTTCTCTAGAAATATAACCTTGTTTGATAATCATGTTTTGTAATTATTTATACCATTTAACCTATTTCATCATACCATTAAAATAACACTACTGATGAATAATCATTTGATGTTTCAAATAATCCTCATAAAATTTTAAATATATTATAATGTCATTGATAAATATCACATCAATATTTAAAATAGCTAAATAGTTTAAAAAGATCTACTATTATATAAACATAACTACCAAGTATTAGATTGCTAAAAAATATTTTCATCATTATATGAATATGAAAAACTTCATAATTATTTATATGTTACCCATTATTCAATATAATAAATGCTGGCTTATAGGTACACACAATTCTCTTCCACTATTTCATGATCCTATTTTTTCTAATTTGAAATAAAAAATGGTCATGAAAACATAAAAATCATGAATATGAAAAATTACTATGAATATTTCATACTATATGGTACAATATTTTCCCTTATGATACTTTTGGATCCACCTATGACTCCCTCTATTCAACCCTTGTTTATCAATACTCATTTTTCTTGTTCTTTCTCTGACCTAATTGGTTATCATCCTTCCTAAGTTCTTCATAATGGTTAGTAAGGAAAATGTGATTAAATGAATAATATCCCCAAGAGAATATCTTTATGTTTATATTCTTATGAGAATTGATCATTCATTAGTGTGTTAATTGAGTATATGCTCATTGAATATTTTTATGGGGTGATAACCCCAAGGTGCATATATTCCAAAAATTATTCCATATTCCAGTATCTAAGAAAGGATTTATAGATATGAAAACCCACATAATTTCTATATTTACAATATATTAATATGTTGTAGTATACCCATACATATTAATTTTTTTTATTTATGATTTCTTATCCAAGTCAAGGAACACATTGATCATTATTACATTAGTATTTGAACAAAAAATAAACCCAAAGTGTTAAATATACCTTTAAACATATGAGCAATATTTTCTTATCATCTGTGAATTATCCTACTAAAATATCTAATGATATATTCTTATCTAAACTATTCCTCTGATAAAAAATGTGATTCAATAGACATTCACTAAGGGATTTAGTTCCATAGACTCATAACATACACACATTATTTGAAAATTCATTGAAAATACTCTATATTTCTAATCATAATTTCCAAATAACTAAAAATTATTGAATAAATTAAATTTGACATATTTTTATAGTTTAATAGATTTAATGAACTGTGATATAATATAAAATGATCAATCAAATATTATTTTTATCAAAATGAAAATATTACCACCATATAATAAGTTAAATATTTCATGACTACTCTTAAATATATATCATAAATTATATCATATGTCTTATCCTTCCAAACAAGTCAGGTTTAAAATATTTTTTTTAACCTTGAGAAATAGAAATCTATTAACGAGTGATCTAAAATTCATATGAATTGAATCATATAACTTAAAAAATAATCACATAAACATTTTGTAAATATCATATATGGAATTGGTAACAAATTAAGATTATATAATGATCGTTGAACTAGAATCATGTAATATCATTGATAATAAATGAAATCATTGATATTAATATACTTATCCTAGAATGAATTAATTCCCAATTCTAAACATCAAACAGATGATGTTGAGTTGTTTTTTCATGATTATTTACTTTTCATTCAGACCACTGGAAATATATAATCTTGATTTGGCCTACCATATATTAAAAATTTAAACCCATTTTTTATTATGAGACGTATTGATGCATGAAATAGATATAAAACTATACTTCCCAAACATAACTTGATTAATTATAAGGAAATGAACATACTAGTAATCAATAAGTATCATACCATTCTATAAGGAACTTCTTAATAAATAAAACCCGGAATTATATGTAAGGAAGCATATTAAATATCAATACGTGAATAACTTGTTCTCATAACTAATAATCAATAAGAATTCATATAAATTCATTGATATTAATATTATAGATATCCTAATCATAACCCATCCAAAGGAAAAAATTGTATTTCAAATCATTTCATTGTTAAATATCCTATAATCATTCGTGTTGGAATAAAAATTGATTGAAAAAAAGATACATTACCCATGTTAATAAATGGTATAATATGATCATAACTCTTATTAAGGAATAATTTGGATGGTTAAATAATAAATTTTATTCTTGTTAATATTAATATATGTTAAAGTAAAAAATTAAATATTTTTAATACCTTCCAAAAGTTAAAAAAATATAAATTTTTTTCCAAGTGCGCTTCATCCAATCTAAATTAGAAAAAAAGTGATATTAATTTATTTTATAGATATTAGTGTACATATAATAAAATACACTAAATAATTATAAAAATATGGAAATTGAAAATAAATGGATGGTTTCAGAAGAACATATCCCAATTGTAGCAATGGAATCCCTAAAAGATGTTGACAGATATAAAAACTACTTTTAAAAACAATTCTTGAATTATACTACCAAAGAATGGATCATGAATTGAGTTGTTTGGTATTGTGAGATCATTTCCTCAAATTGAAATCATATACATTTTAAATTAAAAATAATAAAACAAAAATATTATTAATGAATAACCTTATTAACATGGAAATGTTAATAGAAGTGACAACATAATATTTCATTTAGATATAAATTTAAGAAAGATTGAAAAAAAGATTTAATATAAAACATAAAAAATTATCTTCCAAATTTTTAATTAAATAACTAATTCAAAACCATTACATTAAAAATAATAAGTTTTAGTGGAGCCTAAAAAATTAAATAATGATTTCTTTAAGAAATGTGCATCCAAACATTTGATTATGAAATGGACATTTTTAAAAAATGAAAAATTTATTTCTTTAAACACGGATTGTAAAAATGTAATAAAACATTAATTATATTTAAAAATATTTTTCCCAAATATGATCATTAAATACCACTAAATAAATGGATGATAATACCCTATCTTGGAAGAATTTTTTTCATTATAAAACATTATAACTCAAGTATTCTAATTTGATTTAACAAAAAAAACCAATAATACTAGGTAATAAACTCTTTTAAAAACCAAAAGAAATAGGGAACAAGTTTTCACTAGTAAATCCAATGAAATTGTTGATATAATATTTTTTGTTAGATTCCTAGAAGATTAAATATGTGTTTGATGGGTTGAGATACATCGGTGATGCTAAATAAATTTTTATTGATTCACATGATCGCATTACATTTCATGATTAAGTAGTTTTCATGGTTTAATATAACTCTAATTTATCTTATCCTAATTTTAAAAGACATGTGCATAAGGAATTAGATGAATTAAGTAATTTTAAAAATAATTCTAGCCTTTATGTGCATTAAGAAAAGGACTTGAGGATCCCCAAATAAAAAATAATTTCATTTCATTAGTAATAGAAGAATATTTTTTATGTTGATAAGTGGATATCACAGTTTTTACTTTTTATTAGATCAAATATAATGTATATTTTTTGGGATTATTTTAAAAAATGTTCCAAAAATTGAATTTATACCCATACCATCAAAACCAAGTGCATGTTGTTATAATGGATAAATTAGGTATGGGAACCAAACTAGCTAGCCCACCATAATAGTATTGATGACTATGATATCCTCTATAGGCAGGCATGATTGACAATGAGAACATAGTGCTATTATGGTGTTCACAAGTGGTGGGCATTGGGTGAGTGGTTTAACCACCCCATATGTGTGTGTTATTTTTTTGGTGAAAAAAATCCGCTATCAACTTAAACAGTGAGCTGAAATGAATCTATTATAACGGAGTCATCGAATTAACTGAGAAACAACATGGTACAAAAGCACAATATATGTATTATTCCAAAATCAAAATTATATAGAAAGAACATGGGATTCCAAATAAAGTAATGCTTGACTATATAATTTGAATTAATTAAAATAAAACATTTTCTATCATAGTATCTACATGAATGTTCCTAAGAAAACCATTAATCTCTAGTGACACCCTAAAGGAATGATACTGCTCAATCAAACTAAGGTCATGGATGACATCATTTTATTGCATGCATTTTTTTAAGTGGTGTTTCATGGAAGTCGAGATTTAATGATTCAACATAAGTAATCCATCGTATAATATTCAATATATCATATGATATTGTGGTAAAAATATATCGATGAATGTAGAAAATTGAAAGTGGCCTCCCATTAACACTGAGGTATCACATGAATGCATAAAATAAATAAAATTGTATATTCCATCATATTAATATTTCATCATTTATATCATCTATAGTGTGGTGATTTAAGGGACTTTTCATCAAAATTACATTATTGTTTCTCATGGATAAAAAATCGATCATATGTTTCATTGAGGTATCACCTGATCATTAAATCTGATCACGTGACTATGTATTCAAATCAACATCACTTGAAGATACTAAGAGTTTCATTATATTTTATTCAATGAAATCCCGATATCACTATTAATTTTTATTTCCTTTAATTTCTTTAAAATACAAGTAAGAAACTATGTATTATCCTATATAAATAATGAGGTTTGAGTGATTATGTTTTAATAATCCATTCTAAATAATTTTGAGAGGGATTTCAACTGGAGAATTAGATCCCCCATGTATCCTAATAGGTAAATAATAATACATTTACATGGCCAATTCAGAAGAACAAATAAAACATCATATCACTTATTTATAATAAGAAACATCCACAAGAAATCTTTGTCACCTAATGGATCATTATAACAAACCATGTCATGTGGAGGAACCCAAAGGAGTCTTTTTTAAATAAAAGGATAAAATAAGGTTCACATCATGTCTACATGTGAATCCCTTACAGAAATCCATAACAAGAATCTCTTATGAATATAAATTTACATATAAATATATATAGTGTTTCGTTAGAAGGAGGAAGATATATACATCACATATTTTGATACATTCTACATTCATTTGATATTGGGGTATATACATGTATGAAATTCAGTGAAATAATATATTTATGTTAAGAGTAAAAGAAACCACATGCATTAAATAAGATCATGAATACGTCAGTTTTTAGGAACATAAAATAATGTAAGAATAAAAGTTGTGAATTTTTTGTAGTTTTTTTGGTGAGAAAAGTACACATAAGAAATTATATTTCTATGTATTATATAAATTATTCATGAATATTGATAAGAACATGAAATATGATTCATATGAATAGAGTGAAGTGATGATTTAAGATTTTCTCTTGTCATTATTTTAGAAGATATTCTTGGCCAATTCTGAAGTGATATGTGGGGAAATACCTTTATTAGCTGAAGGATGGATTTTTGGAGAATTGTTTTTCATATGAAAATAATCTTTAATAGGTGGTAGGATATATTTGAGAGATAAAAATTCAAAAAAAAATTATTGAATTGTAAACGATTATGTAAAGTTTAGTTTTTGGTTGGAGTATAATTGAGTTATCATCCTATAGTGGATAAATCCATTTGAAAATAAATTTCTCAATTAGAGTTTTAATGATTTTCATGAAGATTTGGATTGGGGTCTAACAAATAACATGGGAAGATGGTGAATTTTGTGGTATAAGTAATTGTTGAAAGTGAATTGACGTTGATGGTATAACCAATTTGTAATTAATAAAATAAATAGTTACAGTTTATAGTGTCTTTTTGATATACTATAGAATCCATGTTCAGGTGACTGATCAACATGGAAAATGGTATTTATTCTCACTGAACCTTGTAAATACTTATTTTCTATGAAAATTAATATATAGGGGCATTTTAGGTGATAATTAGATATATTAGAATAATTTATTGAGGATTCAATCAAAAAAAGTTTAAATTTATATGAAATAATTTTTATTATAATAAGGGATCATTAATTCATCACATCCCCCTCTTTTTGTCTCACAGTGGTATGAGTTCATCATGTGGTATTAGAATGAATGCTACATCATAATGATCTAATAGACTACTAAGTGTGGATTACATGAATTCATCAAGTAGTGGGAGAGTCCCCACATTCAATTATGAGAAATATCATGGATAGAGAGATTGGATTATACCACATATTGCATTACCTCAGTTCGAAGTGATAACTAAAACAACTATGGGACTTACATATTATGATAATAAATATCCTCTAAGTTCAATAGATAACAATAATATTGAAATTGATGGAAAGACTAATAATTTTCTCTTGATTTCACTTTTTAACCAGTTATAAATAAACACATGGGACTCCCAACTACTAACATTATTTGGGACAAACTAAAAACCAATTTTGATGTAAATATAAATATTAAGGAATAAAAAAATACATGTAAAGGCATTAATATTTGAATATTTCAAAAAGGGCGATAATGAATGTATTGATGAATATATGACAATAGTAAATTAAATTGATAGTCGCATCAGTGGTTTTCGAGAAAAAAATGATAACTCGTCTATTTAGAAAAATCTAATGAGAAACATTCCAAATATATTTGATTCAAATTTTTATACACTATAATACCAAGAATGTACATCAATTTTCATACATCAGAAAATTATCATATAATATCAAATTATTAAAGAAACAAAATTTAATAAGAAACATAAATAAGTGATTTCATTATGATATTAATTATTGATAAGATAAAATTGAAGGAGACAAAGAATCTAGTGACTCCAAGATAGAGAATATGATGTGTAACTCAATAAAATTGTTGACATATTTATAATAATATGCAATAGGGTAAAATTATATGGAAAATAAAAACAATCCTTAAAATTATGGAATTTCTACATGAGGGGTCAATTTTCTTATAATTATCCATTGAATACTTTTTGTGTCATATAATCAGATGAATAAGATAAGAACATTAAAAAATGAAATGGAATATAAATGATATGTGTTTAAATTCTAAAAGGGAATTTCAATGAGAATATAAATAGTTTATTTTCATCAACATGTAGTAAGTTAGAATATGGAATATATTCTCCGTACCAGTTGTGTTTTATTGGTAATGTTGTTAAATATACAGTCTAATTTTATATTAATAAGGATATTATTTTACCTAACTATAATGGATACTATGATAAATTATAGAAGATATAAAAATTGAAAATAGGTAAATCAAGAAGGGATAGAAATTCTTCTAGAATTATCTGGATAAGATTGCATTTTTGAATAAAAAACATGTCTAGAATGATTTGACTCCTCTTAAAGAAATAATTAAATATATGATAAATATAAAATAGGTTTAATTAATTATAATATGTGCTGAATAGAAATATATGTAGAAGGATTATTATTGCAATAAATAATCTTTACTAGTTGATGAGAAAAAAATAGACTAAATATGTTACACCCCAGGTAAATAAGGAATATGACATTTTCATATTTATCCATATTTGTGAATAAAATATTAATATAACTTTAAAGGGGACGCTATGCACGATGGCGTACCCAATACGCAACAATAAGTTTCTTGGGAATCTTGCTTTGCACTCTAATAATAAAATAATATTATTTTAAATGGCAGTTAACGCCTAGCCGTTGTAATGGCGGGAATAAACATAACTAACTAAAAAATGATTATATATGTTTGTCAAATATTTTTACTCTTTACAATAAATGTTATAGGATTAAAAATTCGAATGAATCCAATTTTAAGCACAAACATTCCAATATTCTTTAAAAGGTCGATTAACCGCCTTTTGATGGAGATCCTCTTTTAAATACACATTTTGACAATTTTATATGTTATATTTGACACAATAAAATTTTTCTCTAGAATCGGGACATCAAAATTTACTTTTTGTAAATTTTTTATATTTTTCTGAAAAAGTTCAATTTTTAATGAATAGTGAAAAATGTTGTATTTTAATTCAAAACCTATTTTTAATCTAATTTATTTATATGATTAGATTATCTTTTGAATTGGTTTTAAAGAGAAATTAGAATATATTTTTACCATTTAATTCAATAGTGGTCGTTGGAATAAATTTCACTATGAAATCGTACTTAAACTAGTGTCAATCTTTTGATTCATTTTGTTTCATATAAACACGCTATTCGTTTTGACAGCGGGAATTAATTATTAAATTAATTAAATCATCTTATATGTTATTAATTTTGTAAAATAGACATCATTTTTTAATTCATAATATCAAATATAGCTTAGGGTGAATTTTTGGTATTTTTCTGAAAAACTTTAGTTTTTGATGAATAGTGAAACCACTAAGTGGTACTTATAAAAACTGCTTTTCAGTTTAAATGAAATTTTTCCACCCTTGTGTTTTGAATTTCAAAAATCTGACATACATGGTTGTCATTAAGAAGTAAAATTTTGTTAAATGGGATTAAAATAATTTTTTGGTGAATAGTAACTTTTACGTTTTTAATCGCGATTAGAGGTAATTAGTGTAATTTAAGATAAAAATAATATTTTAATAATATGAAATGACCTTTACACATGTCCTACCCTTATTGTATGTGTCATGGCCAACCAAGACAATCCATGGGTCAACTTGGGGACCCCATGGAGCCACTTTGGTAGGAAAATGACATTAATAACGTTTTATTTAATGTTAAAATTTAAATGTCACAAACATGAGTTGTTCTACTCAAACAATTTTTACATGGGGTTATACAAGTCATATTTTTTACTATAAATATCCATTTTAAATTTAAAAATATTTCCTACATCATTGTATTTTCTTATAATTTTTAGACAATAAATAAATTAAATTATTTATGACATCATGATGATGCAGCGATGACCTCATTATTTAACGATTTAAATAAAATGAGAGGATAATGTAAAATCTAAGACCTAAACATGTCCAAAACCTATTGGATTGGTGTATTTTGAAACCTTATCACCTTATCCTTGAATTATATCAATGTGGTACCTTTTAAATCCGAAAATCATTTTCAAATAAAGTAACATTTCTTTACTTTCCAAGAGTGTCCTCCTCTCCTCTTATAAAAGGCCCCCAACAATACCTCCTTACCCACACATCCAAAGCCTTTGGCTCGGGAAACCCCTGCCCATTTTGTCTCTCAACATCCCTCTATAACTCCTTGAAGCCTCACTTTGGTCAGAAGTCTTCCCAAGGAAGCTTTTGAGCTCAAACCAAAGGGAGTTACCCGATTTTAAGGTAATGTCTTCCCTCGTGTCCTTTTGTTTTATTTTGCTTCTCCAACCCCCTAAACTCTTTTTATTAATTTATTTTGTAACAAATCCAGTATCTTAAATATACTAGTATGTTTTTATAAGAAGGATTAGAGCTACACTTACACACACCTACATGTAATGGTTAAAGAACATATTGTTTCTGTGGATGGCGAATTTCTGCCTCACGAAATAATGATTGATCAACATTCTTCTATCACCTTAAAAGGTGGCCATTAAGATGAAACTATATTTATATATGATATATAATATGTTTATGTTTTAATTAATCTTCTGTATTTTTCATTTATGGCATACCTTTATGGTTTCCATTATGGGTAAACGCGATATCTTCATTTAAGGAAGTGCGGACTACCACCCCCTCAAAGTGATTTGATGCATTAATACCATATGTGGTACATATAAAGGATATATTTAATGATATTATATATGATAACATACTGGAATTAAAATACTATTATGTATCATTATGTTTTAATTCCATTAAATATGAAATAGAAATGGAAGTAGCGTTAATGCGTACGTACGGCTTACCGTCTCCATGAACGGTACATTTCATTTCTTATCTCAAAATGTTATGTACTATTATATGTACATATATATAATGTATATATATGTAATATATTACATCTAAATTATGGATATAATTCTGGAATTATAACATATATATATATATCTCACTCTCTCATTTTGTTTTAATTCCTTTAATATGACAAAAAATGAAAGTAGCCTTCATGCGTACGTACGGCCTACCGTCTCCATGAACGGTGCTTTTAATATTTACCTCCAAATGCTATGTAATAGTATAAAATGAATATATACTGGATATATATGATATTTAAAATATCAATACTATTCTTGATATGATTTACCTATAACTAAATGGAAAATTATTTTCCAACAAGTTCAAGTTTTGACTCATGTACCAAACATCGAAAAAAATGTCTGATATGAACTCATATTATTAACCAATTATTATAACATTAAAATATGTGATATTAACTGAATAATAATCTTTATAGTAGTCCCTTAAGTAATTATAAATTGACCAATGTTTATTATTCTGGAATATAATGAAACAAACAAGACAAGTTGGACTTGAGGTAATGGATCCTACTCCTCTCTTTCTTTTTAAGTACACTCTTTTATGTCATTCCTTTTAAGATCATATTTATTGTGATTGGGATGTTATTTTATATTACTCTTATTGTAATTTTTATTTTCATATGATGAGAGACCATATTCTCTCTCATCAATCCATTTTGGAAGTTTTGAGTGGCGTCGTTAGGCTGCCGAATTTTCGTAAGAGATCTAACCTCTCACTTTCTTTTTAAGTACTCTCCTTTATGTCAATTCTTTTAAGATCCTATTTGTTATGATGGAGGATGTTATTTTATATTCCTCTTGATGTAAATTTTATTTTAATATGATGAGAGACCCTATTTGATATCTTCAATCCATTTTTGGAAGTTTTAAGTGGGCATGTTAGGCTGCCGAGTTTTCATAAGGGATTTTTCATCTCACTTTTATTCCCGTGAGATTTATGCTACATTTGCCACAATTTCCTTTTAGTGGTGTATTTAATGCCCATTATTTTACTCATTGTGTAATATAATTTCATTTATGAGTATTTACATCAATGTTGTATTTTCCATCTATCACGGGGTGTATGTTTCGAAAGATACCCATGTCGGTAAGGGAACCTTTCACCCTCCACTTTTTAAAAGAATTCTTTTGTTATGTATTTTAATTCACATACTATTATGTTGGGATATGTTTGTTTATATCCTTATTGATGTAAATTTTATTTCCAAGTGATGAGATGCCCTTTTTATCTCTCATCAACTCATTTTCTGAATTTTGAAGTGATGCCGTTAGGCTGTCGAATTTTACCAAGGGAACTTTTTAACCCAATTTCGATTTCTTTGGGTTCAACATGTAGTTATTGAATATGTCATCCTTTGAATGTGTGTGAATGACCTTTTATTGTTTTACACTTAATATCCACTTATATTGGGTGTATTTATAGTTGTCACACATAATTTTGATACTGATTTACCCTTAATTTAAGGATTCCTACTTTATAAGGGATTTCATCACATTTGACATTTCTATTGAGACTTCATTGTTGTTATGCACCAATTCACTCTTATATGGTTTATATACTGTCCTTTGGAATATTATATCATGAATCCATTTATTCTCATGATATTATAAAGTTCTGACTAAATGTTATTCCTCAATTATTGTATTCAAGTGTCTCTAATTTTGGTAAAACCCCTTTAACCAAAATATCGCTTTAAATGTTTTAATTATTTGTTCTTTTTAATATCTATATTTTCAAAATGGTTTTAAGGATTTATTTATATGGATATTAATGGTTTAAAAATTTAAAATCTTCAAGGTGGTATGGGACACTTTGATTCAAAAATCTCTTTATGAAAAGTTTTAAATGGTTTCTTTTTTAATGGATTCATTATTTCAGTATACTAAAATGTTATATTGTGATTGAAATGTGGAAATGTCATGTTTCCTTTATGCATGTTTTATGTGATACATTTATGTTATGGTTCTTGGTCATTGTTATGAAAACGGGTGGTTTCGTGATAAACTAAGGGCGGGTGAGCCCGATATAGCTCTCCAATGCATGGGTAATGCGAAGGAGTGAAACGTTAAGGTTTCTCCAAAGAGATTTAGAGAATATACTATGGTGGGTATTCCAAACGTAACAAAGAGGGTTACTCCCTACGTAATAATGTTATGAGTGCCTCAAGTTACCTTTTATGTCTTATGATTTCTATGATTTATTCATGATATGATGAGGTATGTTAAAGTGCCTATGTTTTATGGGTAAAGAATGAATTCATTCTTATGTATATTTGACCTCATGTTTCCTTTCCATATTTTTTATAACCCTTACTGAGCATTTTATGCTCATCCCAAGTTTTTTTTGAAATTTTTTTCACAGGTCAATGGAAAGGTACATGATATGATGATAGTGTCAAGGATGTGTCATGAAAGAATCCATGTTTTATTTTAAATATTTTTCCGTTGATGGGAAAAATGAATATTATCTTTTATGTAACCACTTTTTCTAAATGTGGAATGTAATTCTTGTTTTATGATCTAATTCTCTAAAACTCTAAACCTGAAAAGATCCTCAATGTGTAATCTTGTAATAACTCAAGATTAAGTAAGGTTTAAGGCTGGGGCCTTATAGTTGGTATCAATGGTTGGTTTAGATAACTTTAGAGGTTAGGGAATTCCTGGAGCACAAGTGACATTACCATAATGGCTAGGATTTTATAAAGAGTACTAGTTTTAGATAAAGAGAATGAGTAAGTATATCATAGTGGTTATCTTCCTCTTTAGTACATGATGGTTTTGTTGATATACTCACACTGACATTTCTGTTTTTAGTGAATGGATGGATCTAGCAGGCACCAAAGTGACAATAGGTTTAAAAGAAACTGTGGTGGTTCTCTGATTAAGAGACTGGATGAAATGGGGTATTCAATGAGGAAACTCGTGGTTGTTCTAAACCAACTATCAAGGAGTCATGGTCTTCCACTTGAACCTTGCTATGTCCTGTAATGCATCATGTACGAGATTCACAATTGATGTGGAATTTCATGTAATAATTATAAAGGTAACCATTAGGGTTTATATGATCCTTACTTTTGAGGTAATTATGGGTTATTATATGTTATGATGGAAAATTAAAGGCATGAGATAAACTTGAGGTTAAAATATTTTATGATTATTTTTTGAAGATTTTATCTCGTTTGGGGGAATGTTTTAAGAATTATATAGTTTTGGAAAAATGACAACACACAGACCGTGTGACAACCCGTCATGCCAGACAAAGCTGCGGGAATCGAACCCACAACCAAAGTGTGATTGGTATTTATCGCCTACCACTGGACTACGTGAAGTACCTGGTTAGTTTGACTAATTCTTTTTAGTTAGATGATTTTATGAATTAAGAGTAAGATGATTTTGGGTTATCTATGGAAATTTATTAACCTATCATGGAGGATATGTGATTAGGTTAATTACTTTTCAATACGAGACTTTAGGAGCAACTGATGTTGTTTGGAGATAAATGTTACGATTTAACTTGGAAGACTATGTGACTAAATCCTTCAAATATTTGGGTTTAAATCATAGTTTGGTTTACTTTGAAGTATTTTATGGACAATTTTTTTATTGAATGGTCTTTGTTGAACATTGGGTATTGTTTGATAAATTTTGGAGATTAAGAATAGATTTTCTTTTTATAAAGGGTTATCCTTTTCTGGATTATCTGATCTGGTAATAACCATTTTGGTTCTGGTTTTGGTTAATGTCTAATGATATGGGAAGTATATAGTTCTCTTTTGTGGATTAGGTGATCCTTTAGAAGTTGATTATAGTACTCTTAATGTGAACAAGTCATCCTAAATACTCGTCTTTTGGGGAAAGAATGAGTTTGTGTAAGAAATCTAGTAAAAGTTGAATGTCAACATGACAAGTAAGTATGTTTCCTTAAGATCAAAAATAAATTCCTCAATGAAGAGTATCTTAAAACAAAAATGTTGTCTGTTAACTTTTCCTACTGGGGAATCGAATACCGTTTAACCCATCACAAGTTTGTGATTTTATTATGGTTAACTTTCTTCTAAACATGTTTACTATCACTCACCATCAGAACGTGACGCTTTGTTTTTTCCTCCATGTCCATATTTTCATACTTGTAATCCTAGTATGGGTTAACTTGGGTGACCTGTGTACTTATCTTTCTTTATTTTAATGTGATTGTTTTGCTGACTCTTGTTCCGATGTGGGATTTTCAATGAAGTTTCCAAGCCCAATTTTAAAAATTGTGAGGACGCAATTCCCAAAAGGGGGAAGGATGTTACACCCCAGTTAAATAAATAATATGAAATTTTCATATTAATCGATATTTGTGAATAAAATATTAATATTACATTAAAGAGGACGCTATGCACGATGGCATACCCAATACGCAACAATGAGTTTCTTGGGAATCTTGCGTTGCACTCTAATAATAAAATAATATTATTTTAAATAGTAGTTAACGCCTAGCCGTTGTAATGGCGGGAATGAACATAACTAACTAAAAAATGATTATATATGTTGGTCAAATATTTTTACTCTTTACAATAAATTTTATAGGATTAAAAATGTGAATGAATCCAATTTTAAGCGTAAACATTCCAATATTCTTTAAAAGTTCGATTAACCGCCTTTTGATGGAGAACCTCTTTTAAATCCACTTTTTGACAATTTTATATGTTATATTTGACAAAATAAAATTCTTCTTTAGAATTGGGACATCAAAATTTACTTTGTATAAATTTTTTGTATTTTTCCGAAAAAGTACAATTTTTAATGAATAGTGAAAAATGTTTTATTTTAATTCAAAACCTATTTTTAATCTAATTTATTTATATGATTAGATTATCTGTTGAATTGGTTTTCAAGAGAAATTAGAATATATTTTTACTATATAATCCAATAGTGTTCGTTGGAATAAATTTCACTTTGAAATCGGACTTAAACTAGTGTCAATCTTTTGATACATTTTGTTTCATAAAAACACGCTATTTGTTTTGACAGTTGGAATTAATTATTAAATTAATTAATGAAACTTATATGTTACTAATTTTAAAAGATCTACATCATTTTTGAATTCGGAATTTCAAATATAGCTTAGGGTGAATTTTTGGTAATTTTCTGTAAAACATTAATTTTTGATGAATAGTGAAACCACTAAGTGGTACTTATAAAAACTGATTTTCTGTTTAAATGAAATTTTTCCACCTTTGTGTTTTGAATTTCAAAAATCCGACATACATGGTTGTCATTAAGAAGTAAAATGTGTTTTAATGGGATTAAAATAATTTTTTGGTGAATAGTATCTTTTACGTTTTTAATCGTGATAAGAGGTAATTATTGTAATTTAAGGTAAAAATAATGTTTTATTAATTTGAAATGACCTTGACACAAATCCTACCCTTATTGGATGTTTCATGGCCAACCAAGAAAATCCATGGGTCAACTTGCGGACCCCATGGAGCCACTTTGGTAGGAAGATGACATTAATAACTTTTTATTAAAAGTTAAAATTAAAATGTCACAAACATGAGTTGTTTTACTAAAACAATTTTTACATGGGGTTATATAGGTCATAGTTTTTACTATAATTATCCATTGGAAAGATAAAAATATTTCCTACATCATAGTATTTTTTTATAATTTTTATACATTAAATAAATTAAATTATTTATGACATCATGATGATGCAACGATGACCTCATTATTTAATGATTTAAATGAAATGGAAAGATAATTTAAATATAAGACCTAAACATGTCCAAAACCTATTTAATTGTTTTATTTAGAAACCTTATCACCTTATCCTAGAATTATATCAATGTGCGACCTTTTAAATCCGAAAACCATTTTCAAATAAAGTAACATTTCTTTACTTTCCAAGAGTGACCTCCTCTCCTCTTATAAAAGGCCCCCACCTCTACCTTGTTACCACACTTCCAAAGCCTTTGGCTCGGCCAACCCCTACCCATTTTGTCTCTCCACATCCCTCTATAACTCCTTGAAGCCTCACTTTGGGCAGAAGTCTTCCCACGGAAGCCTTTGAGCTCAAACCAAAGGGAGTTACCAGATTTTAAGGTAATGCCTTCACTCGTGTCCTTTTGTTTTATTTTGCTTATCCAACCCCCTAAACTCCTTTTATTCATTTATTTTGTAACAAATACAGTATCTTAAATATACTAGGATGTTGTTATAAGAAGTATTAGAGCTACACTTACACACACCTACATCTAATGGTTAAAGAACATACTGTTTCTGTGGATCGCGAATTTCTGCCTCACGAAACAATGATTGATCAACATTATTCTATCACCTTAAAAGGTGGCAATTAATATGACACTATATTTATATATGATATATAATATGTTTATGTTTTACTTAAGCTTATCTATTTTTCATTTATGGCATACCTTTTTAGTTTCCATTATGGGCAAATGTGATATCTTCATTTAAGGAAGTGCGGACTACCACCCCCTCAAAGTGATTTGATTCATTAATACCATATGTGGTATATATAAAGGATATATTTTATGATATTATATATGATACCATACTGGAATTAAAATACTATTATGTATCATTATGTTTTAATTCCATTAAATATGAAATAAAAATGGAAGTAGCGTTCATGCGTACGTACGGCTTACTGTCTCCATGAACGGTACATTTCATTTCTTATCTCAAAATGTTATGTACTATTATAGGTACATATATATAATGTATATATATGTAATATATTACATCTAAATTATGGATATCATTCTGGAATTATAACATATATATATATATATATATATATCTCATTTTGTTTTAATTCCATTAATATGACAAAAAATGAAAGTAGCGTTCATGCAGACGTACGGCCTACCATCTCCATGAACGGTGCTTTTAATTTTTACCTCCAAATGATATGGAATAGTATAAAATGAATATATACTGGATATATATGATATTTAAAACATCAATAATATTCTGGATATGATGTACCTATAACTAAATGGAATATTATTTTCCAACAAGTTCAATTTTTGACTCATGTACCAAACATCGACAAAAATGTCTGATATGAACTCATATTATTAACCAATTATTATAACATTAAAATTTGTGATATGAACTGAATAATAATTTTTATAGGAGGCCCTTAAGAAATTATAAATTGACCAATGTTTATTATTTAGGAATATAAAGAAACGAACAAGACAAGTTGGACTTGAGGTAAGGGATCCTACTCCTCTCTTTCTTTTTAAGTACACTCTTTTATGTCATTCCTTTTATGCTCATATTTATTGTGATTGGGATGTTATTTTATATTAATCTTACTGTAATTTTTATTTTTATATGATGAGAGACCCTATTCTCTCTCATCAATCCATTTTGGATGTTTTGAGTGGTGCCATTAGGCTGCCGAATTTTCGTAAGAGATCTAACCTCTCTCTTTCTTTTTAAGTACTCTCCTTTATGTCACTTCTTTTAAGCTCCTCTTTGTTATGATGGGGGGTGTTATTTTATATTCCTATTTCTGTAAATTTTATTGTAATATGATTAGAGACCCTATTTGATCTCATCAATCCATTTTTGGAAGTTTTAAGTGGCGCCGTTAGGCTGCCGAGTTTTCATAAGGGATTTTTCATCTCACTTTTATTCCAGTGATATTTATGCTACATTTTCCACAATTTCCTTTGAGTGGTGTATGTACTTCCCATTATTTAACTCATTGTGTAATATACTTTCATTTATGAGTATTTACATCAATGTTGTATTGTCCTTCTATCACGGGGTGTATGTTTCGAAAGATACCCATGTCGGTAAGGGAACCTTTCACCCTCCACTTTTTAAAACACTTCTTTTGTTATGTCTTTTAATTCACATACTATTATGTTGGGATATGTTATATTATATCCTTATTGATGTAAATTTTATTTCCAAGTGATGAGATTCCCGTTTTATCTCTCATCAACTCATTTGCTGAATTTTGAAGTAATGCTGTTAGGCTGTCGAATTTTACCAAGGGAACTTTTTAACCCAATTTCGATTTTATTGGGTTCAACATGTAGTTATTGAATATGTCATCCTTTGAATATGTGTGAATGACCTTTTATTGTTTTACACTTAATATCCACTTATATTGGGTGTATTTATATTTGTCACATATAACTTTGAGATTGATTTATCCTTAATTTAAGGATACCTTATTTATAAGGGATTTCATCACATTTGACATTTCTATTGAGACTTCATTGTTGTTATGCACAAATTCACTCTTATATGGTGTATATACTGTCCTTTGGAATATTATATCATGAATCCATTTATTCTCATGATATTATAATGTTCTGACTAAATGTTATTCCTCAATTATTTTATTCAAGTGTCTCTAATTTTGGTAAAACCCCATTAACCAAAATATCGCTTTAAATATTTTAATTATTTGTTCTTATTAATATCCATGTTTTCAAAATGGTTTTAAGGATTTATTTATATGGATATTAATGGTTTAAAATTTTAAAAGCATCAAGGTGGTATGGGACACTTTGATTCAAAAATCTCTTTATTAAATGTTTTAAATGGTTTTGGAAATGGTTTCTTTTTTAATGGATTCATTATTTCAATATACTAAAATGTTATATTGTGATTGAAATGTGGAAATGTTATGTTTCCTTTATGCATGTTTTATGTGATACGTTTATGTTATGGTTCTTGGGCATTGTTATGAAAACGGGTGGTTCCGTGATAAACTAAGGGCAGGTGAGCCCGATATAGCTCTCCAATGCATTGGGTAACGCAAAGTAGTGAAACATTAAGGTTTCTCCGAAGAGATTTAGGGAATATACTATGGTGGGTATTCCAAACGTAACCAAGAGGGTTACTCCCTACGTAAGAATGTTATGAGTTCCTAAAGTTACCTTTTATGTCTTATGATTTCTATGATTTATTCCTGATATGACGAGGTATGTTAAAGTGCCTATGTTTTATGGGTAAAGAATAATTTAATTCTTATGTATATATGAACTCATGTTTCCTTTCCAGATTTTTTATAACCCTTACTGATCTTTTTATGCTCATCCTATGTTTTTTTTTTTTGAAATGTTTTTCACAGGTCAAGGGAAAGGTACATGATATGATGATAGTGTCAAGGAAGTGTCAAGAAAGAATCCATGATTTATTTTAAATATGTTTACATTGATGGGAAAAATGAATACTATCTTTTATGTAACCACTTTGTGTAACTTCCCCAAATGATCAAGGGTTAAATGACTAAATGATCTGACTCATGTTAACAAGGTGAACCTTCCTTTTCGAGAACCTACCAGATTAGAACTCCACAGTTAAGCGTGTTTGGCCTGGAGTAGTGATCAGGATGGATGACCTTCTGGGATGTTTCACAGGGTGTGTGTGAGTGAGGACAAAGCACACTGGAAAGGACATGTGTTGGCCTGTGGGGACTATCATATTAGACAGATAACCTATTCAGGCATGTGGGTAGACCCTAGGGTGGGCCCCACATGTCTGCGGGGCAACTGGTGGTACCTGGTGGGCTAGGACCCGACGACCATGTTAAGGCAGGGTGGTTGTACTGTCATTGGGGCCCGGTTGTCACATTTGGTATCATAGGTGGTACTCAACCTCATGTGCAGTGCACAGCTTGGGTTGAGATGTAGGGCCCACAACAATGGCGTTGCGCTCTAAAGGGGGGGGGGTGATTGTAACATCCCCAAATGATCAAGGGTTAAATGACTAAATTATCTGACTCATGTTGACAAGGTACACCTTCCTTTTCCGGAGCCTAACTGATTAGAACTCCACAGTTAAGTGTGTTTGGCCTGGAGTAGTGATCAAGATGGGTGACCTTCTGAGAAGTTTCCCAAGGTGTGTGTGAGTGAGGACAAAGCACACTGGAAAGGACATGTGTTGGCCTGTGGGGACTATCATATTAATCAGATAACCCGTTCAGGCATGTGGGTGGACCCTAGGGTGGGCCCCACATGTCTGCAGGGAAACTGGTGGTACCTGGTGGGCCAGGACCCGACGACCATGTTAAGGCGGGGTGGATGTGCTTTCACCGGGGCCCGGTTGTCACACTTTGTTTAAATGTGGAATGTAATGCACGTTTTATGATCTAATTCTCAAAAAGTATAATCATGAAAAAATCTTCAATGTGTAATCTTGTAATAACTCAAGATTAAGTAAGGTTTAAGGCTGGGGCCTTATAGTTGGTATCAAAGGTCGGTTTAGATAACATTAGAGGTTAGGGTATTCTCTAAGCACAAGTGACATTACCATAATGGTTAGGATTTTATAAAGGGTCCTAGTTTTAGATAAAGTGAATGAGTAAGTATATCTTAGTGGTTATCTTACTCTTTAGTACATGATGGTTTTGTTGATATACTCACACTGACATTTCTCTTTTTAGTGAATGGTTGGATCTAGCAGGAACCAAAGTGACAATAGGTTTAAAGGAAACTGTGGTGGTTCTCTAATGAAGAGACTGGATGAAATGGGGTATTCAATGAGGAAACTCATGGTTGTTCTAATCCAACTATCAAGGAGTCATGATCATCCACTTGAACCTTGCTATGTTCCGTAATGAATCATGTATGAGATGACCAATCGATGTGGAAGTTCATGTAATAATTATAAAGGTAACCATTAGGGTTTATATGATCCTCACTTTTGAGGTAATTATAGGTTATTATATGTTATGATGGAAAATGAAAGGCATGAGATAAACTTGAGGTTAAAATATTTTATGATTATTTTTTGAAGATTTTATCACGTTTTGGGGAATTTTTTAAGAATTATATAGTTTTGGAAAAAGGACAACACGCACACCGTGTGACAACCCGTCGCACCAAACAAAGCTGCGGGAATCGAACCCATAACCAAAGTGTGAATGGTATTTATCTCCTACTACTAGACTACGTGAAGTCCCTGGTTAGTTTGACTAATTCTTTTTAGTTAGATGATTTTATTAATTAAGAGTAAGCTGATTTTGGGTTATCTATGGAAATTTATTAACCTATCATGGAGGATATGTGATTAGGTTAATTACTCTTTAATACGAGACTTTTGGAGCAACTGATGTTGTATGGAGATAAATGTTACGATTTAACATGGAAGACTATGTGTCTAAATCATTCAAATATTTGGGTCTAAATCATAGTTTGGTTTACTTGGAAGTATTTTATGGAAAATTTGTTTATTGAATGGTCTTTGTTGAACATTGGGTATTGTTTGATAAATTTTAGAGATTAAGAATATATTTTCTTTTTATAAAGGGTTATCCTTTTCTGGATTATCTGATCTTGTACTAACCTTTTTGGTTTTGGTTTTGGTTAAAGACTAATGATATGGGAAGTATATAGTTCTCTTTTGTGGATTAGGTGATCCTCTAGAAGTTGATTATAGTACCCTTAATGTGAACAAGTCTGCCTAAATACTTGTCTTTTGGGGAAAGTATGAGTTTGTGTAAGAAATCTAGTAAAAGTTGAAAGTCAACATGAGAAGTAAGTATGTTTCCTTAAGATCAAAAATAAATTCCTCAATGAAGAGTATCTTAAAACAAAAATGTTGTCTGTTAACTTTCCCTACTGGGGAATCAAATACCATTTAACCCATCACATGTTTGTGATTTTCTTATGGTTAACTTTCTTCTAGACATGTTTACTATCACTCTCCATCAGAACATGACCCTTTTTTTTCCTCCATGTCCATATTTTCATACTTGGAATCCTAGTATGGGTTAACTCGGGTGACTTGTGTACTTATCTATCTTTATTTTAAAGTGATTGTTTTACTGACTCCTATTCCGGTGTGGGATTTTCAATGAAGTTCCCAAGCCCAATTTTAAAAATTGTCAGGACGCAATTCCCAAAAGGGGGGAAGGATGTTACACCCCAAGTAAAGAAAGAATATGGAATTTTCATATTTATCCATATTTGTGAATAAAATATTAATATTACATTAAAAGGGACGCTATGCACGATGGCGTACCCAATACGCAACAATGAGTTTCTTGGGAATCTTGTGTTGCACTCTAATAATAAAATAATATTATTTTAAATGGTAGTTAACGCCTAGTCATTGTAATCGTGGGAATGAACATAACTAACTAAAAAATGATTATATATGTTTGTCAAATATTTTTACTCTTTACAATAAATGTTATAGGATTAAAAATGCGAATGAATCCAATTTTAAGCGTAAACATTCCAATATTATTTAAAAGGTCGATTAACCGCCTTTTGATGGTGAACCTCTTTTAAATCCACTTTTTGACAATTTTATATGTTATATTTGACAAAATATAATTCTTCTTTAGAATCGGGATATCAATATTTACTTTGTGTAAATTTTTGGTATTTTTCCGAAAAAGATCATTTTTTAATGAATAGTGAAAACTATTGTATTTCAATTCAAAACCTCTTTTTAATCTAATTTATTTATATGATTAGATTACCTTTTTAATTGTTTTTAAATAGAAATTAGAATATATTTTTACCATTTAATCCAATAGTGGTCGTTGGAATAAATTTCACTTTGAAATCAGATTTAACTAGTGTCAATCTTTTGATACATTTTGTTTTATAAAAACACGCTATTTGTTTTGACAGCGGGAATTAATTATTAAATTAATTAATTCAACTTATATGTTATGAATTTTTTAAAATAGACATCATTTTTGAATTCATAATATCAAATATAGCTTAGGGTGAATTTTTGGTAATTTTCTGAAAAACATTAATTTTTGATGAAGAGTGAAACCACTAAGTGGTACTTATAAAAACTGATTTTCCATTTAAATGAAAATTTTCAACCTTTGTGTTTTGAATTTAAAAAATCCAACATACATAGTTTTAATTAAGAAGAAAAATTTGGTTCAATGGGATTAAAATAATTTTTTTTGGTGAATAGTAACTTTTACGTTTTTATTCGCGATTAGAGGTAATTAGTGTAATTTAAGGTAAAAATAATGTTTTAATATTATGAAATGACCTTGAAACATGTCCTACCCTTATTGGATGTGTCATGGACAACCAAGACAATCCATGGGTCAACTTGGGGACCCCATGGATCCACTTTGGTAGGAAAATGACATTAATAACTTTTTATTTAATGTTAAAATTAAATTGTCACAAACATGAGTTGTTTTACTAAAACAATTTTTACATGGGGTTATACAAGTCATATTTTTTACTATAAATATCCATTGGAAAGATAAAAATATTTCCTACATCATAGTATTTTTTTTAATTTTTATACATTAAATAAATTAAATTATTTATGACCTCATGATGATGCAGTGATGACCTCATTATTTAACGATTTAAATAAAATGGAAAGATAATGTAAAATCTAAGACCAAATCAGGTCCAAAACCTATTGGATTGATATATTTAGAAACCTTATCACCTTATCCTCGAATTAAATCAATGTGGGACCTTTTAAATTCAAAAACCATTTTCAAATAAAGTAACATTTCTTTACTTTCCTAGAGTGCCCTCCTCTCCTCTTATAAAAGGCCCCCACCTCTACCTCCTTACCAACACTTCCAAAGCCTTTGGCTCGGCCAACCACTAACCATTATTTCTCTCCACATCCCTCTATAACTCCTTGAAGCCTCACTTTTGGTAGAAGTCTTCCCAAGGAGGCCTTTGAGCTCAAACCAAAGGGAGTTACCCAATTTTAAGGTAATGTCTTCACTCGTGTCCTTTTGTTTTATTTTTCTTCTCCAACCCCCTAAACTCTTTTTTATTAATTTATTTTTTTAAGAACCCGGTTTTTGCTACAAAAGACTTTATAATATTCTTGATGATATTCTAGAGAATCACCTTCAGATGGCGTGCAATTCTGATCCCCTGAGTGGCCGGAATTAAATTTTCATTGCGTTCACACTGAAAATGATAAATAAATAAGATAACTCCTAAATGGTGCTTCAGATCAGAGATCTGAGTGTTCGGATGGGTCTGGAATGGGGTGTTTACCCTAGGAACGATGCAATACTTGTCGGCGCGGGACGTTTGGACACCTCGCCCGCTTCTGGAATGTTAAACGGATAAATTAATTTATTTATTTATTCGTTTAAGGGTGAAACTTGAGCATCTTTTAAACGGTGGCTCGGATTGGAAAACTGAGGGCACCGTTGAGTTTAGAGCATGTTGTTCACCCTAGGAGGGGTATAAGTTTCACGGGCGCGGGCCGGTTGTGAAAAATGGCTCCAGGGGCATTTTCGTAATTTGGCAGCCTCAAGCACTAAGTTTTATAACATTTGAACGGGGTATCGGATTAAAATTCTGAGACCTCCGTTGTGCTCGGGAGGTGGTGTTTACCCCAGGGGAGGATTAACCTCGACCCTGCTGAGGGTTCGGGTTCGGCCCGACGGGCGGGTGGTTAAGCGTTTCTATTTAAAAATGCTTAAGTCACCACCCCACCCTCTTCCTCTTCCTCACCTGGACAGCAGCAAGGAGGAGCTCCCCCCTCTCCTCCTCTAGCTCCGGCGAAGCAGCTCTGGCAAGGTGCGGCATGGCGGCAGACTCCCCGTAAAGCTCCGGGCATCGCCCAAGAGGTAGGAGGTTTTGAGCGTTTTAATTCCCGAAACTTATTTCAACCTCAATTATATGTGTCGATTGTTGTTTTATTGTTGAATAAAAACCCATGAGCACGTATTAGTTTTTATGAGCTATCTGAAGCATCATTCTGATTTGGTTTTGGAGTTCGGAGGAACCCGCAATCATTCGCCGAAGATTGCGGGTTTGCAGAGGAGATCTGGGGCGTTTCGGCGTGTAGGCGCGGCGGCCGGCCATGCCAGGCGGCGACGCGGTGAGCCAAGCGGAGGCGCGGTGAGCCGGGTGGCGGCTTGTGGTAGCTGGGTGTGTGAGGGAGATGGTGGGCCTGCTTTAGAGGAGACGGCAGGCGGAGGCGGCCGGGTGGCTCCGGCGTAGGGCAAAGGGGGGGACCGCGGGGTGAGCGACCCCGCGTGCGGCGCGACCGCGACCCGCATATCGTGGGTCGCTACTGGGGAAAGAAGACCAGCTTTGATGGCCGGTTGAGGGCGCTAGCCACGGCCAACTGGCCATGGCGTACTGAACCGGGCCCACGGCCGGGCCGCAGGCCGACTGGGGGCGGACCGGCCGGACCGGGCCGGTCCGGATCTAGGAAGTCCCCCCCCCCCCCCCACTTCTTGGAATTTCCGACGACCGTAGCTTTCGCTACGGGCGTCCGTTTTGCGCGCCGTCAGTGGCATCGTGGACCTCGCATCGAGCGGAACACTTTGATATGGTTTCGGGAATTTTTAATTCCCAAAAAGAGGGGTCGCGGAGGTGCGACGCGTCTTTAAGTAATTTGACGTTTTCCCAGGAGTTCTTGTTTTGGACGGCGCGGACACGTCCGATGTCCGGTTTAAGCGCTGTCAGCGGCATTGGAACCCTGGCGTCGAGGCGGAGGTTTCCAGTGTGGTTCTGGGCGTTGAATCCAGAGTTGAGGTGTGGGCCCCATGGCCTGTCTTTTGAGCTGTGTTCAGCTTTTAGCGACGTTTCCCTCGGACGTCCGTTCAGGGGGTGCGAGCAGTCGATGTTGGGTGTTTTTCGAGGGTATCACATTGGCGCAGTCTGCCCGCTGTAATTCCGCACGATGGTGCGGGCCCCGCTAGGGCCGTTTCGGGAGTTGATGGTGATTTCCAGCTTTATCACCGGGCGACTTTTTTGGACGAGTGAGTAGTCCATCTTTTGTACTTTTTCGAAAGGACCGCAACGGTGCGATCCATTCATTGAGTTTTGAGACCGGGTTGCGGGTCCCATGAACCACTGCTCGTGTGTGGTGCACCAGAATGCATCTTTTTCTCCGGATATCTTTTGCACTCAAGTGAGTAGTGCTTTTGACATGTTTTTTCGAGGGTATGGAAATGGTGCGATGCGCCCGACTGTTTTCAGGGCCGGCACTAGGGATCACGGGACGTCGTGCGGGCGTGAGGCGGTGTTGGTGACTTTTCCATCAGATATCCGTTGGAGGCGAGTAAGTAGTCGATCTTGCATGTTTTTCCACGAGGATTACAACGATGTGATCCGTTTGGTTGTGCGGAGCTTCTTGCGTGATCTTGTAGAAATGTGTAGGTTCCCCGGGGGCGGATCATCTACTGTGTTTGTAGCGGACCCTTGGTGTGTGATCACGTACTCTTGCGAGAGTGATGTAATTGATTCATGAGATGTGGTTGGCCGTGCCTGGGCCTTTGAGGTGGAGTTGTTACATCACGCCTTCACATTGACGTTGGGTTCCATGTGCACGATAGCCTATGGGATGGAACGAGGTATACTCTTGGAGTATATGGGAGCGCTTGGAGGTACGTGTGGTTTGTACCTGAGATGTTCCTACGCTTGGTTGGGGTTGAATTGGGGCCAAACATCGTGTGGGACCCATATGTGTTCCATGTTCTACTTTGCGTACTTTGACCTCTCGCGACGTAGAGGGTCTCTCTATGCTTGTTTGTTTGACCAACAGGGTTGACTGGTCTCCTCCTGGTTTTGTTCTCGATGCATCGACCAGTAGCGGTGCTAGTGGCACCCCGTGATGGAACAGGCGCTGAACCACTTTTGGGAGAGTTGTTCTGGAGTTTGGTGGTTGCGTGACACCCAATCGATGTTCGGTTGGCCAGTGTTATACCTTCCAGTAGAGATGGCCAGAGCAGTTCTGAGTTTTACCCTCCAACGGGGCTGGGCAGTGGGTTACTCATTGACTTCTTCGGGTTTACCCTCCAACAGGGCTAGGCAGTGGGTTACTCATCGGCTTCTAGGGTCTACCCTCCAGCAGAGACTGGGTAGTGGGTCACCCGACGCTATTAGGGTCTACCCTCCAGCAGAGACTGGGCAGTGAGTCGCCCGTCATCTAGCTCCAGGTCTACCCTCCAGCGGGGCTGGGCAGTGGGTCGCCTGATGATGTATTAAGGTCTACCCTCCAGCGGGGCTAGGCAGTGGGTCACCGGATAATGTGTTATGGTTTACCCTCCAGCAGGGCTGGGCAGTGGGTCACCCAGTATCTTAATATGGTTTACCCTCCAGTGGGGTTGGGCAGTCGGTCACTTGATGATGTGTTAGGGTTTATCCACCCACAGGGCTGGGTAGTGTGTCACCCAATATCTGGTTATGAATTACCCTCCAACAGTGTTGGGCAGTGGGTCGCCGGATGATGTGTTATGGTTTACCCTCCAACAGGGCAGGGCAGTGGGTCACCCAGTATCTTAATATGGTTTACCCTCCAGTGGGGCTAGGCAGTGGGTCTCATGATGATGTGTTAGGATTTACCCTCCAGGTGGGCTGGGTAGTGGGTCACCCGATAACTGGTTATGAATTACCCTCCAGCAGGGCTGGGAATTTGGACACCTGTTGGCATTCCAGAGTCAGTCCTCTCGACTAGGCTAGTCGGTGGCTTTCCATCCGTCATTACCGGAGCGGGACCCTTGGTTGTACGGGTTAGTGAGGGAACAACTTGACTTTGAGGAGACCTCTCGACTGCAGGGTAGTGACGGGTTGTGGTTTGACGTTCTCCCAGAACTCTCAAGTACGAGGGGCACTTTCCCCACCGAGACGCATTCTTGGGACACGACCTAAAACCGTGAGGGTGAGTCAGTGCCGCCCAAAGAGGATAGTGTCAAGGTGTAGTGATTGATCCCCTTGGCTTGCGGTTCAGGGTAGACGTGTGGGATTCTAGGCGATGATAATGGTTATGTCTAGGACTATTGGATACTCTTTCCTTGGGATGAGCTACGGATAGAGATCCCCTTATGAGTTTTTTCGGGCTTCTTGATAGAGAATATATATGTATATACCTCGGACGAGTACCCAATCCTTTGGTTTTGGCTACACTCCTTCTAGGAGAGGCGAAGACGCTCGGGGTATGCCACGTGCTTTCAGTGTCTAGCTTCTCGTGGTTGGATGAGTCTAATCTCCTGCTATAGGCAGCGAAAGCTCGACGAGAAGTGTACCTTCTCAGCATTCCTAGCTCCTTGTGTTAGGACGAGTCTTCTACCTTTCTCTTGTTGGGTTGAGCTATTACTCTTTACTGCACCTTTGGTTGTACTCCGTTCTATTCCCTATTCGCTCCACTGCTCACCCATTGGTACCTCCTTTGTTATTCCCTTGAGCCTTTGGGGTATCCTACTGAGTATTCTTATACTCACACCTTCTTGGGCTTTCCCCACACTTGGTGTGCCCTTGCAGACGACGGACAGGTGGAGCGTGACTTCCGTGGAGCGTAAGAGCTTGGGAGTTTGGACCGCGTGTGGTGGTCGTGGCCGGGTTCCAGGTGGGAGACCCACTAGCTATTTCTTTTTGTTTTTGTTTACCTGTTGCCGGGTTCTGGCACTTATTGGTTGGGTGCGTGTTTTTTCCCATTTCTTTCCAGTGTACTTTCAGCTTTCTTTTTACTTGTAGAGGTCGATGCACTCTTGTGGTTATATATAGAAGTTGCCCATTTTCCTTGCTTGTCTTTTCTTTTACTCTGCACTTTTGCATTGAGTGTGTTACGTGTGTGTGTACAGGTACTTAGGCAAAGGCCTCCCTGAGTTATTGTGCCTTCGGCACTAGTCGCCAGCCCCTGGCCTATGGAGGAAGGCCTGGGGTAGTTGCGCCTCGAGCACGGGTAGGTTCGGGTCGTGACAAAGTGGTATCAGAGGTGGTTCATTACTTGGGACGTTGTGCGGACGTCCCTAAAAGAGGAATTGGTTGGGATTTAGGGAAACAGTTTTAACGTGTCTTGAGAGCAGCTCTCAGGCCAGGGAATCCAGTGATGGTGCGGCGGCCGACGTATCCATTCACCAGGACCTTGATAACCTGCTTGTCGACTCGGCATGTTGAGACACTTTTTGCAGGGAAATTTGGTTTGTGCATCACATAGGATTGAGTCCTTGATTTTCCTTCTTGAGTCAGCTCCCCAGACGTCGTTGTTGTTATTGGTATATACATATATGCTCATCTGACCACGGCACTCCTTTATAATATTCAGGATGTCTCTACGAAGACATCCAGCCAGGATACCAGCTCTGGTTCGTGATGAAGACCATGTGAGCTACAAGGCCACAGTCCATGACCCATCATACGAGCCCCTTTATCCAGGTGGGCCGGTAGCAGCACCCCCACCTGTTGAGCAGCAAGCAGTTTCAGCAGAGCAGGCTGAGCTTGAGCGCAGGTTGAACGCGCTCCGTGAGTTCCACCGGCAGAGACCGCTGAGGTTCAGTGGTGAGCCAGACCCTCAGGCAGCAGAGGTTTGGCTCGAGGCAGTGGTTCGCCTTTTCAGGCTTGTGCAGACGCCGACAGATCAGAGAGTGGCTTTTTCAGCCAGCCTTTTTCTTGGATCAGCATGGCATTGGTGGAGTCTGGTGACTCAGTTTCTTGATGAGACGTCGCTTTTGTGGGGCGACTTTTGGTTGTTGTTTTATGAGGAGTTTTTCCCCTCCTTCTTGCGCTCCGTTCGGATAGAGGAGCTCCTGCAGTTTCAGCAGGGAGGGATGACGGTGGCCGAGTACGCGGCTAGTTTTGCAGACCGTGCATGCTTATACCCGGACTTGGTCTATGAAGACAACCTCCGAGCATGGAAGTTTGAGCAGGGTCACCGCCGAGAGATTCGTGCTTTCATAGTACCCTTGGGCATTTCCACATCTTCCAGGGTGCTAGATGAGGCGCTGGTGACAGAGGGCTTCTTGTCATCTTTTGTGGTTGGTAGTGGCAGTGGGCGCGACGGAGCCGAGACGTCTTCTGTAGCTAGCAGGCTCCAGAGGACAGGACCTCGATGCAGGTGGCCTTCCCACTGCAGGTTTCAGAGACATGGTCGTATACCACTATGGCGAAAAGGCACAGGGCCTCAACCAAGGATTCCCTTCTGTGAGTGGATCCCAGGCCATGGTCGTACACCACAGTGGCGCCGGGGAGCACCAGGGCATCCTAGAGAGCGCCGGTGTTATGCTTGTGACAGGCGAGGTCACTTGGAATGAGACTGCCCTACCCGAGTTGCTGAGAGTTCCGGGTAGGCAGCAGGCGTACCACCACGACAGAGGCAGCGCTGTGATCGAAGAAGTGGCCAGAGAGGTGGTGCTAGCAGAGGAGCAGGAGGATCTGGTGGTGGGGGTGGCTTTACTAGGTCTTCCCACCACCACTAGTCGGCCCACATCCGGCTCCGGGAGCTGACAGTTGGGACCGCAGACATCCGCGAGCTTTGGATGTCTACGATCCTGCAGAGCATGGTATGGTGAGAGGTACCCCTTGAGACTCTTCTACATTTTTCAGTAGAATTGTTAGGCTCTGTGTGTGAAAGGCTTTTCTCTCTGCTCCTTGTTTGAGGTGTTACGAGGGTGATGCAGGGCATTGGTGTAACCCTGTATTGGTAAGGAAAAAGGCGTGAGACCTTTTCCTTTAGTTGATGATGTTGACTCCTTCGTGTTTTGAGCATGTAAGAGAGCATCGACTGTGGAACCTTACGTGGCTAGATATCATTGGGTGTTTCACCATATGGATATTCTGAAGGAGGGAATCACCAGGCCTTGTTTCAGGTGCGGGAGGTGATTCCAGTCACGGCATGCGACGTAGAAGATCGTTCGGGGAGGTGAGCTACCCCCGAGGGCCTTCGAATCATTTGAGACTGTGTAGAGGGATGGAGAGGTTCTCTACCGCCTTTCCCTAACCCCAAAGTCTGAAGTGGGTGCACAACGTCGGCACGGGTTGACCTTGTGTGAACAAATAAATCCTTTGGTCCGTGTGCGGTGACGCAGAGCTGTGCGTGGGTTCTTCTGGGTATGGAAAAGCCAGGTGTGGGCTTGGTACCCTGTGTTTCTCCCTAGTTTTGCTTATCAGGGATGAAAATATTGAAGGAGGGAATGATATAAGAACCCAATTTTCGTTACAAAAGACTTTGTAATACTCTTGAAGATATTCTAGAGCAGCACCTTCAGACGGCGTGCAATTCTGAGCCCCAGAGTGGCCGGAATTAAATTTTCAGTGCGTTCACACTGGAAATGCTAAATAAATAAGATAACTCCTAAATGATGCTTCATATCAGAGATCTGAGTGTACGGATGGGTCCGGAATGGGGTGTTTACCCTAGTAACGCTGTAAAACATGTCGGTGTGGGACTTTTGGACCCCTCGCCCGCTTCTAGAATGTTGAACGGATAAATTAATTAATTAATTTATTCGTTTAATGGTGAAACTCGAGAATCATTTAAACCGTGGCTCGGATTGGAAAACTGAAGTTACCTTTGAGTTCGAAGCATGCCTTTTACCCTAGGAGGGGTATAAGTTTCACAGGCGCGGGCCGATTGTGAAAAAAGGCTCCAGGGGCATTTTCGTAATTTCGAAGCCTCAGGCGCTAATTTATATAACTTTTGAACGGGGTCTCGGATTAAAATTCTGAGACCTCCGTTTTTCTAGAGAGGTGGTTTTTACCCTAGGGGAGGCTTAACCTCAACCCTGCTGAGGGTTCGGGTTCGGGCCGACGGGCGGGTGGTTAAGTGTTTCTATTTAAAAACGCTAAGTCACCCCCACCCTCTTCCTCTCCCTCACCTGGACAGCTACAAGGAGGAGCTCCTCCCTCTTCTCCTCCAGCTCCAGCGAATCAGCTCCATCAAGGCGCGGCGCGACGGTGGACTCCCCATAAAGCTCATGGCATCTCCCAAGAGGTAGGAGGTTTTGAGCGTTTTAATTCCCAAACCTTATTTCAACCTCAATTATATGTTTCGATTGTTGATTGATTGTCGAATAAAAACCCATGAGCACGTAATAGTTTCTATTAGCTATCCAACGCATCTTTAGGATTTGGTTTTGGAGTTTGGATGAACCCGCAATCATTCGCCGAAGATTGCGGGTTTGCAGATGAGATCTGCGGCGTTCCGACGTGTTGGCGCGTCGGCCGGCCATGCCAGGCGGCGGCGCGGTGAGCCAGGCGGTGGCGTGGTGAGCCGGGCGGCGTCTTGTGGCGGCTGGGTGTGCGAGGGCGACGGTGGGCCAGCTTCAGGGGAGACGGCAGGCGGAGGCGGCCGGGCGGCTCCGGCGTAGGGCAGAGGGGGGGACCGCGGGGTGCGCGACCCCGCGTGCGGCGCGACCGTGACCCGCATGTCGCAGGTCGCTGCTGGGGAAAGGAGACCATCCTTGACAGCCGGTCAAGGGCGCTGGTCGTGGCCAGCTGGCCGCGGTGGACTTAACCAGGCCCGCGGCCGAGCGCGGGCCGGCTGAGGGCGGACCGGCTGGACCGGGCCAGTCCGGGCGTATGAAGTGCTCCCCCCCCCCCTTCTTGGAATTTCTGACGCCCGTAGCATTCGCTACGGGCGTCCTTTTTGCGCGCCTTCAGCGGAATCATGGACCTCGCGTTGAGGGGAACACTTTGAGATGGTTTTGGGAATTTTTAATTCCCGAAATGAGGGTCCGCGGAGGTGCGACTTGTCTTTAAGTAATTTGACGTTTTCTCGGGAGTTCTTGTTTTAGACGGCGCGGACGCGTCCGACATCCGATTTAAGCGCCGTCAGTGGTGTTGGGACACTGGCATCGAGGCGGAGGTTTCTAGGGTGGTTCCGGGCATTGAATCCGGAGTTGAGGCGCTGGCCCCATGGCCCGTCTTTTGAGCTGTGTGCAGCTTTTAGCGACGTTTCCCTCAGATGTCCGTTCGGGGCGTGTGAGCAGTCGATGTTGGGTGTTTTTCCGAGGGCATTGCGTTGGTGCAGTCTGCCCGCTGTAATTCCGCATGATGGTGTGGGCCCCGCTAGGTCTCTTTCGGGAGTTGATGGTGATTTCCAGCTTTATCACCGGGCGACTATTTTGGACGAGTAAGTAGTCCATCATGTATACTTTTTTGAGAGAATCACAACAGTGCGATCTGTTCATTGAGTTTCAGGACTGGGTTGCGGGTCCCACAAAGCACAGCTCGTATGTGGTGCCCCGGAATGCATCTTTTTCTCCGGATATCCGTTGCACTTAAATGAGTAGTGCTTTTGACGTTTTTTTCCGAGGGGATCGCAATGGCATGATGCGCCCGACTGTTTTCGGGGCCCGCGCTCGGGATCACAGGACGTCGTGCGAGCGTGAGGCGGTGTTGGTGACTTTTCCGTTAGATATCTGTTGTAGGCGAGTAAGTAGTCGATCTCGCATGTTTTTCCACGAGGATTACAACGATGTGATCCTTTTGGTTGTGCGGAGCCTCTTGCGCGATATTGTAGAAATGTGTAGATGCCCCAGGGGCGGATCTTCTACTGTGTTTGTAGAGGACCCTGGGTGTGTGATCGCGCACTCTGGGGAGAGTGATGTAAATGATTCACGAGATGTGGTTGGTCGTGCCTGGGCCTTTGTGGTGGAGTTTTTACGTCACGCCTTCGCGTTGACATTGGGTGATGTGTGCACGATAGCCTATGGGCTGGAACGAGGTATAATCTGGGAGTATACGAGAGCGCTTGGAGGTACGTGTGGTTTGTACCAGAGATGTTCGTGCTCTTGGTTGGGGTTGACTTGAGGGCACACGTCGTGTGGGCCCCATATGCGTGTCGTGTTCTGCTTTGGGTACTTTGAACTCTCGCGACTTAGAGGGTCTCTCTGTGCTCGTTTGTTTGACCAGTAGGTTTGAGTGGTCTCCCCCTGGTTTCGTTCTCGATGGATCGACGAGTAGCGGTGCTAGTGGTGCCCCGTGATGGAACAGGCACTGAACCTCTTTTGGGAGAGTTGTTCAGGAGTTTGGTGGTTGCGTGACACCGACTCCATGTTCGGTTACCCAGTTTTATACCTTCTAGTAGAGATGGACAGAGCAGTTCTGAGGTTTACCCTCCAGCGGGGCTGGGCAGTGGGTTACTCATTGACTTCTTCAGGTTTACCCTCTAGTAGGGCTGGGCAGTGGGTTACTCTTCGGCTTCTAGGGTCTACCCTCTAGCAGATACTGGGTAGTGGGTCACCTGACACTACTAGGGTCTACCCTCCAGCAGAGACTGGGCAGTGGGTCGCCCGTCGTCTAGCTCCAGGTCTACCCTCCAGCGGGGCTGGGCAGTGGGTCTCCTGATGATGTATTAAGATCTACCCTCCAGCGGGGCTGGGCAGTGGGTCGTCGGATGATGTGTTATGGTTTACCCTCCAGTAGGGCTGATCAGTGGGTCACCCAGTATCTTAATACGGTTTACCCTCCAGCGGGGCTGGGCAGTCGGTCGCTTGATGATGTGTTAGGGTTTACCCTCCAGCCGGGCTAGGCAGTGGGTCACCCGATATCTGGTTATGAATTACCCTCCAGCAGGGCTGGGTAGTGGGTCGCTGGATGATGTGTTATGGTTTACCCTCCAGCAGGGTTGGGCAGTGGGTCACCCAGTATCTTAATAAGGTTTACCCTCTAGCGGGGCTGGGTAGTGGGTCACTTGATGATGTGTTAGGGTTTACCCTCCAGCAGGGCTGGGCAGTGGGTCCCCCGATATCTGGTTATGAATTACCCACCAGTAGGGATGGGCAGTGGGACACCTGTTGGCATTCCAGAATCAGTCCTCTCGACTAGGCTAGTCTGTGGCTTTCCCTCCGTGATTACCGGAGCGGGACCCTTGGTTGTATGGGTCGGTGTGGGAACGACTTGACTTTGAGGAGACCTCTCGACTGCGGGGCACTGACGGGTTGTGGTTTGACGTTCTCCCAGAACACTCAAGTACGAGGGGCACTTTCCCCACTGAGAAGAGTTATTAGGACGCGACCTAAAACCGTGCGGGCAAGTCAGTGTCACCCAAAGCGTATAGTGTCAAGGTGTGGTGATTGAGCCCCTTGGCTTGCGGTTTGGGGCAGACGTGCTAGATTCTAGGCGACGATGATGGTTATGTCTGGGACTGTTGGCTACTCTTTCCTTGGGCTGAGATACAGGACAGAGATCACCTTAAGAGTTTGTTTGGGCTTCTTGATAGAGAATATATATGTATATACCTCGTACGAGTACCAACTCCTTGGGTTTTGGATACTCTCCTTCCAGGAGAGGCGAAGACACGCGGGATATGCCACATGCTTTTCGTGTCTAGCTTCTCGTGGTTGGATGAGTCTACTCTCCTCCTATAGGCGGTGAAAGCTCGACTAGAAGTGTACCTTCACATCGTTCCTATATCCTTGTGTTAGGACAAGTCTTCTACCTTTCTCTTGTGGGGTTGAGCTATTACTCTTTACTAGACCCTTGGTTGTATCCCTTTCTATTCCCTGTTTGCTCTACTACTCACCCTTCGGTACCTCCTTTGTTTCTCCCTCGAACCTTTGGGGTATTATACTGAGTATTCTTGTACTCACCCCTACTTGGGCTTTGCCCGCACTTCGTGTGCCCTTACAGATGACGGACAGGTGGAGCATGACTTCTGTGGAGCGTAGGAGCTTCGGAGCTTGGACCGCGTGCGGTGGTCGTGGCCAGGTTCCAAGTGGGAGACCTACCAGCTACTTTTTTTTTTTGATTACCTGTTTCCGGGTTGTGGCACTTGTTGGTTGCGCGCGTGTTTTTTCCCTTTTCTTTTTAGTGTACTTTCAGCTTTCTTTTTACTTGTATAGGTCGATGCACTCTTGTGGTTATATATAGCAGTTGCCCCTTTTCCTTGCTTGTCTTTTCTTTTACTCTGCACTTTTTCATTGAGTGTGTTGCGTGTGTGTGTACATGTACTTAGGCAAAGGCCTCCCCAAGTTATTGTGCCTTCGGCACTGGTCGCCAGCCCCTGGCCTATGGAGGCGGGCTTGGGGTAGTTGCGGCTTGACCCCGGGTAGGGTTGGGTCATGACAATTTTGTAACAAATCCAGTATCTTAAATATACTAGGATGTTGTTATAATAAGTATTAGAGCTACACTTACACACACCTACATCTAATGGTTAAAGAACATACTGTTTCTGTGGATGGCGAATTTCTGCCTCACGAAACAATGATTGTTCAACATTCTTCTATCACCTTCAAAGGTGGAAATTAATATGACACTATATTTATATATGATACATAATATTTTTATGTTTTACTTAAGCTTTTGTATTTTTCATTTATGGCATACCTTTATGGTTTCCATTATGGGTAAACGCGGTATCTTCATTTAATGAAGTGCGGACTACCGCCCCCACAAAGTGATTTGATTCGTTAATACCATATGTGGTACGTATAAAGGATATATTTAATGATATTATATATGATACCATACTGAATTAAAATACTATTATGTATCATTATTTTTTAATTCCATTAAATATGAAATAGAAATGGAAGTAGCGTTCATGCGTACGTACGTCTTACCGTCTCCATGAATGGTACATTTAATTTCTTATCTCAAAATGTTATGTACTATTATAAGTACATATATATAATGTATATATATGTAATATATTACATCTAAATTATGGATATAATTCTGTAATTATAACATATATATATATCTCATTTTTTTAATTCCATTAATATGACAAAAAATGAAAGTAGCGTTCATGCGTACGTACGGTCTACCGTCTCCATGAACCGTGCTTTTAATTTTTATCTCCAAATGCTATGGAATAGTATAAAATGAATATATAATGGATATATATGATATTTAAAACATCAATAATATTCTGGATATGATGTACCTATAACTAAATAGAAAATTATTTTCCAACAAGTTCAATTTTTGACTCATGTACCAAACATCAACAAAAACGTACGATATGAACTCATATTATTAACCAATTATTATAACATTAAAATATGTGATATGAACTGAATAATAATATTTATAAGAGGCCATTAAGCAATTATAAATTGACCAATGTTTATTATTCAGGAATATAAAAAATGAACAAGAAAAGTTGGGCTTGATGTAAAGGATCCTACTCCTCTCTTTCTTTTTAAGTACACTCTTTTATGTCATTCCTTTTAAGCTCATATTTATTGTGATTGGGATGTTCTTTTAAATTAATCTTACTGTAATTTTTATTTTCATTTGATGAGAGACCCTATTCTCTCTCATCAATCCACTTTGGATGTTTTGAGTGGTGCCGTTAGGCTGCCGAATTTTCGTAAGAGATCTAACCTCTCTCTTTCTTTTTAAGTACTCTCCTTTATGTCACTTATTTTAAGCTCCTCTTTGTTATTATGGGGGATGTTATTTTATATTCCTCTTTCTGTAAATTTTATTTTAATATGATTAGAGACCCTATTTGATCTCATCAATCCATTTTTTTAAGTTTTAAGTGGCGCCGTTAGGCTGCCGAGTTTTCATAAGGGATTTTTATCTCACTTTTATTCCCGTGAGATTTATGCTACATTTGCCACAATTTCCTTTGATTGGTGTATGTACTTCCCATTATTTTACTCATTGTGTAATATAATTTCATTTATGAGTATTTACATCAATGTTGTATTGTCCTTCTATCACGGGGTGTATGTCTCGAAAGATACCCATGTCAGTAAGGGAACCTTTCACCCTCCACTTTTTAAAAGACTTCTTTTGTTATGTCTTTTAATTCACATACTATTATGTTGGGATATGTTATTTTATATCTTTATTGATTTAAATTATATTTCCAAGTGATGAGATGCCCTTTTTATCTCTCATCAACTCATTAGCTGAATTTTGAAGTGATGCCGTTAGGCTGTCAAATTTTACCAAGGGAACTTTTTAACCCAATTTCGATTTCTTTGGGTTCAACATGTAGTTATTGAATATGTAATCCTTTGAATATGTTGGAATGACCTTTTATTGTTTTACACTTAATATCCACTTATATTGTGTGTATTTATATTTGTCACACATAATTTTGAGATTGATTTATCCTTAATTTAAGGATACCTTCTTTATAAGGGATTTCATCACATTTGATGTTTCTATTAAGACATCATTGTTGTTATGCACCAATTCACTATTTTATGGTGTATATACAATCCTTTGGAATATTATATCATGAATCCATTTATTCTCATGATATTATAAAGTTCTGATTAATGTTATTCCTCAATTATTGTATTCAAGTGTCTCTAATTTTGGTAAAACCCCATTAACCAAAATATCTCTTTAAATGTTTTAATTATATTTTCTTATTAATATCCATGTTTTCAAAATGGTTTTAAGGATTTATTTATATAGATATTGATGTTTTAAAATTTTAAAAGCATCAAGGTGGTATGGGACACTTTGATTCAAAAATCTATTTATTAAATGTTTTAAATGGTTTTGGAAATGGTTTCTTTTTGAATGGATTCATTATTTCAATATAGTAAAATGTTATATTGTGATTGAAATGTGGAAATATTATTTTTACTTTATGCATGTTTTATGTGATATGTTTATGTTATGGTTCTTGGGCATTGTTATGAAAACGGGTGGTTCTGTGATAAACTAAGGGCGGGTGAGCCCGATATAGCTCTCCAATGCATTGGGTAACGCGAAGGAGTGAAACGTTAAGGATTCTACGAAGAGATTTAGGGAATATACTATGGTGGGTATTCCAAACATAACCAAGAGGGTTACTCCCTATGTAAGAATGTTATGAGTGCCTCAAGTTACCTTTTATTTCTTATGATTTCTATGATTTATTCATGATATGACGAGGTATGTTAAAGTGCCTATGTTTTATGGGTAAAGAATGATTTCATTATTATGTATATATGAACTCATGTTTCCTTTCCATATTTTTTATAACCCTTACTGAGCTTTTTATGCTCATCCCAAGTTTTTTTTTGAAATGTTTTTCATAGGTCAAGGGAAATGCACATGATATGATGATAGTGTCAAGGAAGTGTCAAGAAAGAATCCAAGTTTTATATTAAATATGTTTCCACTGATGGGAAAAATGAATACTATCTTTTATGAAACCACTTTGTTTAAATGTGGAATGTAATGCATGTTTTATGATCTAATTCTCTAAAACTCTAAACCTGAAAAGATCTTTAATGTGTAATCTTTTAATAACTCAAGATTAAGTAAGGTTTAAGGCTGGGGCCTTATAAAATATGGATTAATTTAATAATATGGTTAATGATATTGGTAAAAAAACATAATGAAAATATAATTAATTCTATGATATAGAATAAATGTGAATCTATTCCCAAAAAAGGTGAAGATAATTAAATAATACTTCAAAAAATATGTTTAACATAAAGGTGAATCTTGAAAAGATACGAACAATAGGGGTTTATAGAGATAAGTTCCTAATACTCCTAATCATACTAAATTTAAATTTATTATCTTTTATAGTGCGGGTGTAAAAATAAAAAATAAAAAAATCAGGACTAATGAAATTTATGACAGAACATCACTAAAAATAGTTGAGTGAGAAAACCCAATTATAAGGTTTCTCCCATGTAGATCCTTCCATATTATGGAAAAAAGAATCCAACATAAATCTTTATAGAATAACTACTATCGTTATGGAAGTTCAACGTTCATAGGATACATATGGTGTTGTGGAGTGTTTGTACAAAAACCTCATTTTTATAGTACAATTCCCAACTACTATAAAAGATGCATATATCCTTGTAGAGCTATACTATAAATATGATAACATAGGATCAGAAGGGGAATCTCGTGAGGAATACATCATTTAAACTGTCATCATATTATAAATATGAGTCCATGAATTATGTTTATAGATGATGTATTCATGAAATAATCAAGACTGAGAAATTAAATTTAATATTATTAAGTGATATTTTAAACAATGCAAATGGTAAAACATGACACAATGTGATGAATTATATAGTCTCTAGAAAAATATATTATAATCCAATGAAAGTTAAGGACATTAATATATTATACTTAGTCATAGGTTATAATCAAATTTCCAAAGCTATTAAAATATAGAATGATAAAAAAAGGTAAGAATGGATTAATGTGGTGATAGGTGGAGATATTAATTCTTTTTATAAGCCATTTAAAAAAGATGAATTAAAATTTATGATGTGAAAACAAACTAGGCATGTTTGAAAAAAATTGCCTGAAAATTCTAATATACCGAGAAGAAATAATGAAGATAACGTGGTATAAATAAATAAATGATTCTATTATAGAAGTGTAAAAGACACCATCATCCGATTTTTCCACTATTGAGGAAGAACAAATCACATAATCTAAAAAATTATAAAATGGGACACATATCACAGTGAATATAAGAAGTAGAATAAGTCTTGATTGAGTTGAATCTTTCAATCTAAATTTAATTTTTGAGAAACCAAGAGGTCCCTCATATTTCATTAATTAATGTATATAAACTAACATATTGGTAATTGAAGGTGAAAAAATTATCATCACATAGAGCATCAATTTCCATGATGATGTCTGGAGTTTATTCCCTCAGGGGGACCAACACTAAAATTGAGAAATGATAATAAAAACTTTATCCCCTATTCGAAATTGTATTAATCATTTCAGTTAAGGATGAGTTTTTAGTTGATGAAAACATGAGACAAAGGGTGAGTTATGTCTTTTAAACATGGAATTCATGATGTGTTTGTTGATTTTCATGAAACTTTTTTTATTTTATTGATAAATAAGATTATTTACAACCATTAGAAAAATAAATGTTAATTTATGAACATGATTTCACAATAATTTTAATTTATACTCATTATATACAACATTGATTATATCAACCTTATTTCTATACCTGTTTATCCCATATAGACTATTATTTATCTAAATAGAGGATATTTTCTAAATGAAGAGTGTGATATAAAACCTCTATTAGAAGTGATCTAGAAGTAATCATGTAATATAGGAGAATTATTTCATTGAATAAACATGAGATGAGATGGCCCCACTTATTCATTTCATATTGATTTTAAAAAATGGTAAATAAAATCAAAAACAAATTTTATTTTTTCATATGTTTTTATATTGACAACAAAATATAACTACATAGATTGTTGATCCCAGGCATTGGATATGTTGTCAATGATATGTCAATATGAGTTTGCATAGTTTGGATCAATCAGTGATTTTTAGATAACTGTTATTGATTCACATGATGGAATCAGTCTTCTTGACTGAGAAATTATACATGTTATAATACAAAAATTATCGATCAAAAATTAATTTTCAACGACATGTAAAAATGGAATTAGAAAATTTTCATAATATTTGAAACTATTATACATCCTTTATTTTGATAAAAAAATAGAATTGATTATTCCCTAAAAAAATTAATTCATTTCCCAAGTAATGGAATGTGTTTTTTATTTATATGTCAATAATATGGTTTATCATTTTTCCTAATTCATGTTACATCAAAAAAAAATTTGATTACATAAAAAATGGGTCAACCATTGACTACCTAAAATATCTAGATCAACAATGATCATGTGATATAATGGATTACAACACATGTCAACCTTCTTAACCAGTTAACCTTGGTGGAATGGGAGAAGGATAATGAAATTATAGGTAGGGAGGAGAGATCATTGACACATGTCACCCATATGGTGAACTATAATGTCACATATAAGGAAGATCAAGTTAGTCATACTGAATATATATTTGTTTCATTGTGGTTTCCACACCCCACTACCAGCTTTAGTGGAGAGTGGGACATAATATATTTTAAGGGTGAAGTATATATATTTGATTACTAATGTGGTAATAAAGTGTGACACATTCACTATTACATCATGAAAATCATATAAACAAAATATGGGCTTCCTAGAAAATGTTTTTCAACTCTCCAATTTATTTTGATCATCTTTGACCACTAGTTTTTATTGCATCTACATATGAAAACTTGATACAAGCATATATCTCTAGGAACTAACTGATTAGAATGATACCTCTCGATTGATCCATTTACATGGATACAATAAATGTCTTGTATGAATACGATTAATTAATGTTTCACTAGACTTGAGAAGCATCTGCTTCATGAGATCCCTAATCGCATGTGGTCAATGCATAAAACAAATTCATAATGATCAATGGATTAATCAATAATATAGTGAAAATTAATTATTTCATGAATACAATTACTACTAACAATGGATTAACAGTGAGTGATATTGTGATTCCATCATCTGAGGAAGACAATTTCTTCCATCACATGATGATTCAATCATCTAAATCATTTATTTTTTGAGGATTTTGATGATTTTGTATCATATTTCCATCAAAATTTTCATGATGAATAAGCAGATCAAAAAAATAATTGAGGATTAAAATCATCATATTAAGTTATCATGGGATCACATGTTCACCTCAGAGTCACATGAATATTAAAATATGTTATCCATATTAGAGAAAATGATTTCCTGATATCTCCAAGAATTTAAGTTACCTTTACACAACAACAAAAATGGATAATAGGTACTCTATCTACCTATAACAGTAACTAGTCATGGTTTGTGTTCTCTAAATCTACCATTTATAAAATATTAGAGATTGATGTTGAAAAGATAGATATATTCCATGTGAATATTGATACATGAAGGAGAAATAATCATAATGATTCAGTCATTAGAATGTATAGAAGTTCATGTTACTTTTTCACAAGAATCAGTATCCAAAAAAATCCCTTGTCACATGGAGGCACCTATGGACAACCCTTTTCATTTAGTGGAGAATACAAATAAAAATTTTCACCTAAAGGAAGATGAAGAGTTTAATGGGATGTGTTTATATTAATCCCTTACATGAAGTCATTATGATAATCACTTACACAAAGAACAAATGTGAAGAAATGTTCATATAAAAATAATTTATGTTGCACATGATTGAGGAAGATAGAGGCATTACATATTCTATTGCACAACACATGAACATGATAATTAGGTATATTCATTAACAAGATTTAGTGGAATAATATATCCTAATTAAGGGTATCAGAAACACCATCTGTAAAATATTATTCGTACATGATACAATTTTCATGCACATGAAATAATGTTGTAAAAAAATTTAAGGATGTGTATTTGTGTTTTTGTAAAAATTTAAAACAGAATTGAGAAGGGAATGAATTGTATCAATGAATATTAAATATTGATATGATAATGAAATAATCTCTTCCTGAATAGTATTATGTGAATTTTAGAGACTAATGTGGGAAATTATTTGAGAAAATATTTTTACCTAAGAATTTAGTGATATGTGAGGTGGAGACTTCATCAGATGAAGGATAAATTTTCTAAGAATTGTTGATCTAATGAAATTGATCTTAATGAGCTTCCCAAATACAAGTGAGATCGACTAGGAAGGTACAATGGTTTATGTTTTGTACACAAGATTTTTTTTATTTTTTTAAGATCATTGATGATGATAAAGTGATCATCCTATAGTTGATAAACCCATATGAATAAGATCATTGTTAATGGGGGGTCTAACCATTTTCTAGAAGTCCGAGAGTGGGGGTCTAACTAATCTCCATAGAAGAAGTTAAATTTGGATATATAACAATCTTTTGAATGTGAATTTAAGCTTGGGTAAATAATTAGTTTTAATAATGGAATAATTAGGTACTATTTGTAGTCACATTATAATATAGTGGAGAATTTGCATGGGGTTACTAACCAACATGGTAAAGAGTATGTATTTGTACCAAAATAATTGAATCGTTTTTTTCTACTTTGAATTTTCCTCATTATATGATTTTATGTTTATAGATATAATAATTATAGATAAAGGAATTAATTTTTCCATTGAGGTTAAATTCAAAATAATCCATATGTTAAAATAAAAGGGATTAGGGATTCACCCTTCCCCCTCTTAGTGATATTGCACTAATTTGGGTTATTCATTAATACAATGTAGGATTATGGACTTTTCTCGAGAAATAGAGGGTGTTATTTAAGGTACATTTTGTTTTTATTAAGTACCTTTGGGTAAGGAAAGACCTGGGGGGTTTTGGGTGATGTTTTTAAGGATCATGGGAAGACAGGAGGTTGTGCACAGTTTGCACATGGTTTGTCCAAACCGTGCACAAGCTAACCATGCAGACAGTGGAGGTCATCATGGTTGGGACATGGTTTTATTAACCATACACCATTTATCTTTGAGGTTAGTGGAATACCACATGGTTGGCGTACTGTTTGGCCTAACCATGTGGTCTCCCAGGGGAAACCATGTGTGCAGAGCATTTTAATCCGAAATTTGGTTTTAAAACCACCTAAACCCTCAAAGACTCTCCAATTCAACCTAGGCTCAGGATTGATAATTTATCGATGATCTTAGACCCTTCTGGAGGGATTATAAGATAATCTGAATGTCTTTCATTGAGATCAAAATCCCATATTTAAGATCCTTCCATGTTCCAGTATGTACATTTCATCCTGTTGCTTCTCCCCTTCATTCCTCTATCTTTTCTAGATATTTTCATGGATGATATCCCATGTTTCATGGATATAAACCTTTTATATGAGATCTTTTCATTGTTATTATATAATATATGGTTCACTTAGGTATTTATATTACCCATTCATTTGTCAATTCCATGTTAAAGTAGCGTTTTGGGTAAAATTGTTTCATTTATCGTACATGTTTGGACTTGTTGTTATTGATATTATTTTTACTTATATCATGATTTAATTGCTTCCAGAATGTAAAAAAATATTTATATATCATATATATTCAGTATAAATATATATATATATATATATATAATAGATAGATAAATGAAATAAAACACATCGTTCATAGAGATGGTAGGCCATACGTACGCATGAACGCCGTTTTCCTTTATTTATTAACTTGAATGGAAGTAAGTAGATGAAATATATATATATATACATAAATCAAGTAGCTTAATTATGTCATATATTTCAATATGATTCACTATATATACATTATAATCATTCTTGAATGGTTAACATGGAGAATGAATCTCATCGCGTCATGGAGACGGTAGTCCATACGTACGCACGAGCGATGATATCATTCCCATGATCGTGGAATTGTATTGAAGTGTATGTATAATATTTCAGAATCAATATCACTTTTAAATAATAATATATGGTTTTTTATTTACACCATTATACCCATCCAAGTAAGGTGGTGGTCGAAAACAGATTACACCACGGCGTGGAGACGGTATTCCTTACGTACGCACGCGCGGTGATTTCATTTTCCGTAGGATGGATAGAAGGTGAAATAGGGTTGCTTCATATATATAATAACATATCAGTATATAAGTAATACTGATGTTATTACTTTATAATGAGACAAATAAAGATGAATAAGAAGAAGAAGAAAGAAACTTGAGAGAATCAGAAGAAGAGATTACCTCTTCTTCGACGTACCTCTTTTAAGCATCCTCTTATGGAAGTAGAGTTGGTCTTTTGAGAAGACCAAAACCTCCAAAATGTTTCTATCAAAGTATATAAGAGAAATGGTCAGTGTTTGGCCGAGCTTCAAGGCTCAAAATGGTGTGAAGAGAAGAGGAAAGGGGTGACCTTTTTATAAGGGAGGAGAGGGGCACCATTGAGAAAACATAAAATATTATTTTATAATAAAGTCATATTCGGTTTATAATAGCTCCAAATTTATTTATTTCGAATCTAAATTGGGTATGGGTCTAAATACTCTCAAAAAATAGATTTTAGACAAGTTTAAGTTACAATTTTAACCTTATCATTTATATTTAACATTAAGTTAAATAATTTTACTTTTACTGTGTCTTCTTGTTTTCTTACACTATAAGGTTAATAAACATACTATAACAAGCCAAAATAACCACAAGTTGTTTATTATTAATATATATAACCTTATCTATGTCATTTTTCCGAACCATATATATTTAAGAATAAAATAACAATTAATAATATAATATTTGTTTTAAAATCGGTTTTATGTCAATTTTGACAATATTTGGTACTTGATTTTTGTAAAAATTATAACAGCATGATTAGTTCTAAAACATTTTACTAAATCAATACTAATATGTCATAGTAACCTATATAATTAGTTTAATTCCTAAAAAGTCTCAAATTACATTTATTTGGGTATTTATAATATCAATTATGTTAATATTTCCTTAATAAGGTAATTACTGCATCATCATTGTGTCATATATAAATTAAATTATTTAAAGTCTAAAAATAATAAATAAAATACTATTATATAGGAAATATTTTTATATTTCTAATTAATATTTATAGTCAAATTTATCTTATGAATAACCCTATATTAAAAATGTTTTAGTTATTAAACTTTGATTTTAACTATTTTAACTATTCTTTAAATAAAATAATATTAAATATCCTAATCTAATCCAAGTGGACCTAAATTGTCATATTTTATTCCTAGGGTTGTTTTTGGTCGAATTACACTTATCCAATAGAATTATGACATGTTTTAGGGTAGTAATAATATCATTTTTAACCTTAATTACCCCCATTTACTTTTAACCGTGGTAAATAAAAGTAAAAAGTTACTATTAACCAACAATTATTTTCATATCATTGAACCAAATTTTAGTCCCTGATATTAACCGTGTCTCTTGGATTTTCAAAATTGCACTCACAGAAGTGGTAAAATTTATAAAATATTAAAAATTGGGTATTACTATTCATAACGACTAGTTTATATAACATATCGTTGTTTAGTGAAACTAGGTATTGCGTACAACACATGCTATCATGGAAGGTTGCGATTGTGTGTAATACAAGACAAGTCAGGGATGCATGTAGTGAATGATCCTTTCGGTGTAGTGTACAACACAAGACATCAATAAAATTAAAAGGATTATTTTTCATAAAATATCAGGGTGTTACATTCTACCCCCCTTAAAATGAATTTTGCCCTCAAAATTCGTCGGGTTTATAAATGGTTTATTACATGAGAGTTTTTTCATAGAAACCCACATCGTAAAAAGGAATACCAAAATATTTCTTTAAAAACAAAATTATGAAATATAACGTTTACCCAAATTATCTAATCACTGGGTTTCCACATAGGATAACATAGTTGAAAATATGGATATAGAAGAGAAATCTAACCATTAGGTTCTGTTAGAGAGTGGTAGAGGACATGGCTACGATAAAGCCAACTGTCACAAAGCCATAAATTTTTTATGATCTAAGGTGCCATCTGATTCATCAGATATCAGGGCACTAGGACAACATTTTTTGTTTTCAAGATCATTTCCCTAAAGTTGAAAAATTGGAATTAGAAGGAATAGTTTCTTGATTTTGGTACAGTCTCACCGTTTATCATTCCATTGACAATTTCCACTTCATCTCTTAAAGAAATGAAGTTGAATTTATCATTTGTGAAGTGTTAGCAGATCATGTGATAGAATTATGGGTCATTCCATCTGTCTCAAAAAAAAAGGTTAGAAAAGGTTATCAAAAATACATAAGTCCATCTATATTGAGATTAATCATATAGAGTTCCTAAAATGGACTTATACATCATATATCATACTTCTTAATATAATAAAACTAGTTTATACTAAACAGGGACTTCTTGTAGGCCAGTGGTAGGCAATAATGGCCTGTCGCACTTCAGTTGTGGGTTCGATCCCCACAGCTTTGTCCGACACGATGGGTTGTCGCCCATCCTTCTGGTTGTCCCTTTTTCTAAAACTACATTATTATAACATTCCTGCAATAATATCGAAAAAATTTCTAGCCTTAAACAATACTATCTTTTGTATAACATAATTCATTCCAATCTTTAGGCTTATCCAAAATACTTTGATCCAAGATCATAGTATAAAGAAAACGATTACTTGAAAGGTCATATAACAAGAACGTGATTACAATCATTTATCCCCCATATATCATATGTTATATCTTGTTGGTCACATTCCAAACATGTGAATACCTTAATCATGTATTCTCTTTAAAAATGAATACCCATTGAACCTTAGTGAAAACATGAATGATGTCAAAAGTTAACTCTTTCCACATACCAAAATCCCAGAATTTATATATACTCAAACCATGATATCACATTGTCATTATATCAGCCATGAGCTCATCAATACTATCAAACATTTCATTATCTCTTTATCCCTTCTTTATGCACATATCATCTACCTTCCAAAAATATTTGAATAACCTTTCATGGTTACCGGTACCATTGAACATATACTTTCAAATACTTTAGGAAAAACAATAGTGTAACTATCCTTAGATGTGTCTTTATTCCATAGTACCATTACTTATACAACATAACTCTGGATAAACACAAACCATTCCACTACCATCTTAAACCATTGATGGAGCTTGAAGAATTCTTTTATCTCACATATCATTTTTAGTTTCTTCATCATCAACAACATAAATACTACCCATACGACCATGCTAATTCTCCTCATGATACATTCCCTTAGGGAATTTGTTTGCATAATACTCGTACATTCCACATTTAAAACATTTAATCCTTGTTGATGTCCTAGAAACACCATTATCCTTGTCCATGGTGTTAACTGAACCTTTTCCTTTGAACATTTGTCTTTGTGTCCTTCTTTTCCACACCCAAAGCATCTTCCAGTTTCTTTGAAACATTCTCCTTGATGCCTCTTCCCACATGATTTACATGAGGGGAATTGAACTTTCTTTCCTCTATGATCATCATGAAACTCCATATTTCTCTTATTAGCTGAGTCGGGAAACTTACCAAAGTTGAGATTATTGATCATATTGTGAGATTGCTGATTAGGCATAATAATGATGTTTGGACTTCGAAATCCCATTTCATTTGGATTCTCATGAAGAATACCATTCCATTTTCCATCATATCCTCCATTATCGTGAATATTCCTATTTCCTGCCATTTTCTAAAACCCAAAAAGAATAGTGTGAGAGGCAAAAATCATGGTAGGGAAAAATACATAATAAAGGGGGGTTACCTTCAATATCTAACATCTTAGGCTTAATTCTAATATCATTACCATAATTCTATGACTATAACCTATACTTATACTTAACCTTAGGGACATCCCTAGACATACCTTCAAAATATCTCTAGGGATCTCACCTAAGTTCCCGTATCCTAGTTTCCAAAGGTTGAATAAACCTTTCCTCTGATACCAACTGTAGAGACCCAAAACATGAGGTACATAGACATTACATTACTTTTGTGGAATACTTAATACATAACAAAAACAAACACACAAGGACCATAATAGTTTAGTGTCTTTGAAACTCGGAACATAATCTTCTAATCGTGGTGAAAGATCTTCGACATCTACCATAAAGATCTTCCCCTCTTTTTTCTTACCTAAAACCATTATTTATATCTTGTGGAAAAGAAAACATAAAAAGGGTGAGCCCCAATGCTCAGTAAGGGTAAGAAAAGAACAAATAAAACAAACCATACACATTTGAACTTCAAAATATGAACATAATGTTTAAACATCAAATTCTTGAGCAATGATGTAAAACATGGCAGTTTATAAGGAATAGATCATATATAAACATTAATCATGATAAAATATCATGTTAATAAAACATATAATTGTGGAAACCATTAAGCACATGATATGATTTCCATAGTAGCCAAGGCATTGCTGCCAAGACCATCTTAGTGGACAAAGTTCCTTTCTGAATTGAGTTCACTCCTCGTTCCAGTCCTATAACACTGAACCAGATTAACTTACCATTCAATCCATGTCTATATCATGAGATATAAATCTTTACCCAATTCATTGGAGGGAGATATAGGTCCCACCCATCTCATAATGAAATCATTATTTCTTGTGACACAAAATAAACTTAAAACATTCATCATAACCCAACGAATAAAATGGGTTTCATAAACATCATTCCATCTTAACATAATCCATATAAAGCAAATGGATATCATTTCATCATGAAAAACCGAAACCTTGTAAATCATAGAGACATTGTACTTGAAACAAAAACTTATTAAATAATGTCATCTTATATGGAAAATAGATTTGACAAAACACTTGAAATGAATTCTTGAGGAAAATATCATTTCTTCTTCAAAATAATGTCATTCCCATGATCATGGAATTGTATTGAAGTGTATGTATAATATTTAAGAATCAATATCAATTTAAAATAATCATATATGGTTATTTATTTACACCATTATACCCATCCAAGTAATTTGGTGGCCGAAAATAGATTACACCACGGCATGGAGACGGTATTCCGTACGTACGCACGCGTGGTGATTTCATTTTCCGTAGGATGGATAGAAAGAGAAATAGGGTTATTTCATATTTATAATAACATATCAGTATATAATTAATTCTGATGTTATTACTTTATAATGAGACAACTAAATAAGAAGAAGTATAAGAAGAAAGAAACTTGAGAGGATCAGAAGAGGAGATTACCTCTTCTTCGACACACCTCCTTTAATCTTCCTCTTATAGAAGTAGAGTTGGTCTTTTGAGAAGACAAGAACCTCCAGTATGTTTCTAGGGAAGTGTAGAATATAAATGGGCAGGGTTTCTACGAGCTTCAAGGCTCAAAAGGGTGTTAAGAGAAGAGGGAAGGGGTTCCCTTTTTATAAGGGAGGAGAGGGGCACCTTTGGAAAAACATAAAATATTATTTTATAATAAAGTCATATTCGGTTTATAATAGCTCCAAATTGATTTATTTTAAATATAAAGTAGGGATGGGTCGAAATACTCTCAACCAATATATTTTTGACAAGTTTAGGGTACAATTGTAATCTTATCATTTAGATTTAACTTTAAGTTAAATAATTTTACTTTTACCGTGTCTTCTTGTTTTCTTACACTATAATGTTAATAAAAATACTATAACAAGACAAAAGAACCCCAAGTTGTTTATTATTAATATATATAACCTTATTTAAGTCATCTGGTCAATCCTTAGATTTTTAAGAATAAAATAACAATTAATAATATAATATTTGTTTTAAAAACTATTTTATGTCAATTTTGACAGTATTTGGTACATGATTTTTGTGAAAATCATAACCGAATGATTAGTTCAAAAACAGTTAATTAAATGAATACTAATAAGTCATATTAACCTATAAAATTTGTGTAATTCTTAAAAAGTCTCAAATCACATTTATTGGGTTATTTATAATATCAATTATGTTAATATTTCCTTAATAAGGTAATTACTGCATCATCATTGTGTCATATATATATTAAATTATTTAAAGTCTAAAAATTATAAATAAAATACCATTATTTAGGATTTTTTTTACCATTATAATGAATATTTATAGTCGCATTTGTCTTATGTATAACCCTGTATTAAAAATGTTTCAATTATTAAACATTGATTTTAACTATTTAAACTATTCTTTAAATAAAATAATATTAAATGTCCTAATCTAATCCATGTGGACCTAATTTGTCATATTATATTCATAGGGTTGTTTTTGGTCGAATTAAAATTATCCAATAGAATTAGTACATGTGTTAGGGTAATAAAAATATCATTTTGACCCTTAATTACCCTATTTACTTTTAACCGTGGAAAATAAAAGTAAAAAGTTACTATACACCAAAAATTATTTTCATCTCATTTAACCACATTTTAGTCCTTGATATTAATCGTATTTCTCATGTTTTCAAAATTCCACTCACAGAAGCTGTAAAATTATGTTTTATGTGAATTTCCAAATTCTCCTAGGAGGTGGGTAAAGACGTTGAAAAGTTAAAAGAAATTTTTATATATCTACAATTATTATAAAATGACTCCAATGAATTATAATGAACTTATATATGCATTATGTAGAAATTTTTACCTAAAATAAATCTAAATAAAATAAATAATTATTTAAATAAAAAGTCAGTTTTTAAATAGTAACCAAGTGTTTTCACTATTCATTAAAAATTGAATGTTTTCAGAAAAATACCAAAAATTCACCCAAGGCTAATTTTGATATTCCAAATCCAAAAATGAAGTCCATTTGGAAGTATAAAATTTATAAAATTTTATAAAGTGGGTATTACAATTCATAACGGCTAGTTTATATAACATATCGTTGTTTAGTGAAACTCAGTATTGCGTACAACACACGCTATTGTGGAACGTCGTGATTGTGTGTAATGCAATCCAAGTCTGGGATGCGTGTAGTGAAAGCTCCTTTTGGTGTAGCGTACAACACAAGACATAAATAAAATTAAAAAGAATATTTTTCATAAAATCTCGGGGTGTTACATGAAATGTTTAACTGATATTTGGATTAGTAATGGAATGATGTGGTAAATTATGGTGAATTAATGAAGGATTAAATGGATGAGATTTTTGTGGTGCTAGACATAGAGTTCTAGGCCAATTAGAATTTTGTACTTGGACATGGTGTTCCTCCCCAATAGTTATCCAAGCTTGAGATTATGAGGATCTAGTAATCAATACCTACATCGAATGAGAAAAGGAGTTCTAGGAATGAAGACCTACCGTCAATGAGAATGGGGTGCTTGGAATGATGAATTACACCAAATGAATGATAATAATGAATAATTATTCAAATGAGATTCTGTGTGATAGAAATGAATACCAACACCAAGTGATTAATGATAATGAATGATGATTGAAATGGGAAACATTAATTGAAATTTGTATAATGTGATGATTAAAGATTAAATGAAAATTTGATAACTGTTTAAATTGTGCATTGTATTTATTACTTCATAAAACTGAATACACTATCTTTTTTATAGACTCATTTCAGACATCGTTGTTGGTGGCCTAAAGAGTTATACTCAAACACTATTTAGGAACCCTAATCATCACCTGAGTATACTTTGTTGTTATAGGATAGGATAAGGGCAAGCCCTTGGGATTGGTTGGAGTTTTGCATTGGAACATGGGAGAGGGAACCAGACATGGTTCAGGAGCCTCTTGGGAGTCATTGTGTTTTACTTTCAATTTCTTTGTAGACAAAAGAAATTTTCATTGTAATCGCATGTATTACCTTTGAGTGGGTATTGTATTTTCATTCTTTGGTTATCATTTGACATCGATTAGTTCTAGTTATTTATACGCTTCTTCACTTGATTATTTTTATCTATTTATATTGGTGTGTTATCCTGTTAAAAGAGGTTATAGCCTACCCAAGACTGACTTACCAGACCCTCGCTGCTAGTCGGCACCTTCTAGTGTACGAGGAGGCACGCTTGGGTCAATGTCACCAACCGGCTTGAGGAACTGTTTAGTGGAACCCAGTTCGAGATGTCACAAAGTGGTATCATAGGAGTTTTGTCATTATTCTTCTTTTATCTTGCAATTTTGGGAAAGGTAGACAAGAAACTAGGAAGATTCAAAGCTTAGTAATGAACTTGGCATGGGAGTTGCAAAACCATGTATGGTGGAAACTTTTATTACTCAGGGTGGGATTTTTGGGATTGTTCTTTGTTGTTACAATTGGATATTATTTCACCTTAGGTTACGCACTTATGGTGTAATGTGTTAATATTTTTAAAATTTGTTTAATTTTGGTTTATGGCCTAATTAGGCATGATACTTGAGTCTCCATGAATCATTCTAGGCACTTTGGGTTGTTGTGACATGTATCATTCTAGGCACTCACAAAAAAATAGGGTATGGGTAAGCTGTTCAACTTGAACTATTTTTTCATGTTTTGAGATTGAAATAATGATGCCAAATGAGAATTAATGGGTCTCTAATGAGAACAATGATTGATGAAATTGTATTATTAATTAATTAATTGTTGAGTTAATTAATTGGTGAAAATGTGATTAATTCATTCTTGAATTAATTAATGAGAATGAATGTAGACTTGTTAACCAAGACCTAGGAGTAGGATGTTTAAATGGAAGTGACAAGGCCTCGGGGTTAACCATGGGGTGAAAAAAAGGGAAAGGAAATGTAGAAACTTTTTTTGTTAGTTTATCCTATTATATAAATTTTTTAAAGATGTTTCGTGATACAGAATATGTGTGTTTGTATTTGTAGTGTTATGCCTCCACAACACAAGTTGAGGTAGAGATCGAGGGGTATGTCCCAGAACGAACTTCCAAATTTGGAGCTTGAGGCACCATTGGTGCAAGCTTATGAGGAAGGGGAACAGTTCCGAGAGAACATTTCTCGTTCCATTCAATTAATGGAGAGTGACCCAGGGCAGGTTGAGAAAATATTGTCGAATTTGAGAAGGGAGTTTTATCTTTAACACCCTCCTAATTTTTCTAGAGATGGTGGATATGAGGGGGCTGAATTTTGGATTAAATCAATAGAGATTATACATGACCATTTGGATCCTCTGGATGAGAGGTGGGTCATGTTGTATGGTTATATGCTACCGAGTTTAGCGAGGCACTGGTGGGACATTTAGGTATGATCTAGATAGACTAACGAGATGTTATGGAAGGACATTCTAGATAAGTTCTTGTAAAACATCTATCCAGACACACTGAGACAAGATAAGTCTTGAGAGTTAATGCATCTGGCCCAAGGAAGCATGTCCATAATAGAGTACACTGTACCTTTCATAAATTTGTCGTGTTTTCTCTAGCCTTGGTTGAAGATGAGGCTTCTTTGGAAAAATGATTTAAATATGGACTTATGTGTGAAATTATGCCCCAGGTGAATATCTTTATGTTAAATAAAATCTCAGAAGTGGTTAATCAATCTCTCATTTCTGAGGGGAACCTGATGGAGAATTCCAATACTATATAGGTAGTTGTCACTAGATGATCAGAGAGTGTTCCTTCCAAGAGTAGGAAGCGTCATCAAATGAAATTTAGTCAGGATAGGGGAAATCAAGGTGGATAGTCAGGAGTAGTAGTTGTGTCAGATCATACTTGAGTGCTTTTCCACCAGTGTGGAAGGCAGGGACACTATCGTACACATTGTCCTCGAACACCAGTGGAGTATTGGTTTGGTTGCAGGATGGGGAACCTGTAGAAGTTCTGTAGGAAGAAGCAGAAGGTTGGAGCTAAGGGATCATCTGCTCAGAGTCAGAGTGTGGGAAAGGGGACTTCTGCACCATATAGCTATAGCAGTTGGAGTTTTACTAGAAGATGTAGTAGAGGTAGTGGGTGTGGTGCTTCAGGGTATGAGTGCTTATATCAGAAAAGTGGTTCTACCCAGGGGAGTGAGTTGACACCATAGGGAACAGGGGATGGATAGTTACATGTAGTGCAGACTACACTTCTGAAGAGCGTGGCAGGTTCATCGATGGTGAGAGGTACTATTCAAGTTTCTTCTACTTTAGTTATTTCCTTGTTTGATACTGGTGCCTCTCATTCCTTTATATCTAGAAATCATGTTAATGGATTGAGCATGGAGGTGGAGTCTATAAGTGGGTTAATGAGAATTCATACACCATTGTGAAAACAATCTAGGGTTATCTATTTATGCAAGGGATGTTTTCTAGAGATCGAAGAGTATTGTTTTCTTTGGGATTTCCATGTCCTTTATATAATGGGTGTTGACCTAATTATGTGTATGTACTGGCTAGTCACATATCGAGCCCACATATATTGTTACCAAGGGATAGTGACATTTGTATCTTCTAAGAATGACTGGTATCCATGCAGGAAGTGTTGGGACAATTACTCCTCAACTAGGATACCTCACATCCCATATGGATGGTATTTTTCTAAATAATGGGATTAGTATGCAAGAAATACTTCCACCAATAGTATAACTATTTTAGGATATCTTTCCTAAATACTTTTTAAGGTTTTCACCTGAGAGAGCTGTGGAATTCACTATTGAGATCACGCTAGGGGCTGAGCCGGTATCTATTCCAACTCATAGAATGTCACTGAATGAGCTTCAAGATATCAAAACATAGTTGGGGGAGTTGGAGGATAAAGGGATTATCTGTCCTTGTACGTCACCTTGGGGATCAGCTATGTAATTTTTAAATAAGTCTGAGGGGTGTTTACGGTTATGTGTAAATTACTGGAAGTTGAATAAAATGACTATGACGAACCGATATCCTCTTTTGTGTATTGATGATCTATTTGACCAGCTGAAGGAGGTGTGTGTGTTCTCAAAGATCGATCTAAGATCAAGGTATTATCAAGTAAGATTTTAGACCACAAAAATACAAATAACTACATTTATAAGTAATTATGTCTTTTATGAGTTTTTCATAAGGACATTTGGGATGACAAATGCTCTAACAATGTTTATGGAATTTATGAATAATATCTTTCATCTGTACTTAGATCAGTTTGTGGTGGTGTTTGTGGTTGACATCTGGGTGTACTCTAAGATTCATGAAAATCATGCCCAACATCTTGACATCATCATGGGTGAACTACGAGAGCATCAGTTATACGCCAAGAAATCTAAATGTCAGTTTTGGATAGGTAGGGTACACTATTTGGGCATAACATCTCAGAATAAGGTGTTGACGTGGACCCAGAAAAAGGATAGGTAGTGGTTTCTTAGGAGCATCCCAATAATTGTTTTGATATCTGATGATTTTTGGGATTATTTAGTAATTACCTGAGGATCATCCAATACTTTTCCCGATTGGAGGAACCTCTTATAGGTTTGACAATGAATGGGATGATGTTTAATTATAAAGAATCATGTGATAATGATTTCTAGGAGTTGAATAGGTGCTTGACATTGGCACTAATAATGATCTTACCAGATTCAAGTGAAGAGTACACGGTGTATTTTGATGCTTCTGGGATTGGACTCGATGTTGAGTTGATGAAAGGGGATCAATTTGTTGCTTATGGGTCTTGGTTGCTATGGCCACATGAACAGAACTACTCTATGTATGGCCTCAAGTTGGACGCCGTAGTTTATGCTCTTAAGTGTTGGAAATACTATCTTTTGGGTTAAAAGTTTACATTTTTTACAGATCAAAAAATCATGAAGCATATATTTTCATAGTACGCCTTGAATCTTCTGCAGTGAAGATGGGTAGAGTACAGGCAGTGCATTGATTTTGAAATTGAATATACACCTAGGAAGGGGATAGTGTGGCTGATACATTGATCAGGGTAACTCTAACTCAGTTGGTACTTGAGTCGAGTGCTGAGTCGAAGATGATGACATTGCTGGTGGAAATATATGTCGCACTTCCGGAGAGTCCGGAGCGAATGACTATAGGTTCTATAGTAGTGAAGTCATCACTCTTGAGATGGATCAGGGATAGGAAGGATGAGGATCCGAAGTTATTTAGCCTTAAGGTAAATCTTTTTATGTGGGGAGACACCTTCAGACTGGGTAATAGATGTGGATGAGAGCATCTTTATAAAAATTGGTTTGTTGAACCTATGAGTATGCGAGAGGAACTCGTAAAATAATTTCATGCATCAAAATGGGTGGTACATCCTGGGGTGAATAAATGTATTTTGATCTACGATGACTGTTTTGGTGGCTAGATGTGAAAAAAGAGATACCAGGGTTTGTAATAAGATTTTTCCCTTGTCAGAACGTAAAGGCATAGAATCAATGACCTGGAGGCCTTTTCCAGTTGATGTAAATTTCGGAATGGAATTGGGATGACGTGACTATGGATTTAGTGTTAGGACATCCAAAGAAACTTAGGAATAATGATTCTATTTGGGTCATTGTGGATTGAATAAGCAAGGGAGAACACTTCTTAACTATTAGGGAAACCATTATAGTAGAGAAGTTGGGAAAACTGTACGTGAGATAGATAGAGTTTGTTTGTCTAGGGTCCCATGGACTATAGTTTCATATCACAAATCATGCTTTACTTCATTCCTCTTGAAGGACATACATAAGGTGTTGGGTACATAGGTATTGTTATGAACATCCTTCTACCAACAGAAAGATGGGTACTGAGAGCATACCATAAATTTGTTAGAAGACATGTTGCGAGAAAATGTGCTTGACTTTGTTGGTTCTTGGGAGAATCACTAAGATTTAGTGGGTTGACCTATAAGAATAGTTATCAAGAAACTATTCAGATTGAACCATATAAGTCACTTTATGGTATTACTTATAGATCATCTCATTTTTTGTTAAAGGTGGGGGAGTCATAGCTATTGGAATAGAGTCTCATTCAAGAGACATTAGAGTTGGTTCTGTTGGTTAGGAAATATATTGATATGGCTCAGAGTAGGCAGAAGTCATTGGTTGATAAACAGAGATGACCCCTAATGTTTATAGAGGGTGATCATGTTTCCCTTCGGGTGTCACCTAGATAGGGTCAGCACAGGATACAGAGGTAGGGAATGTTGGTTTCCTGGTTTTTTGGATTGTTTTAGGTGCTTGAGAGAATCAGACCGGTGGCCTACGGATTAACACTTCCACAAAAATTCAACTTTATGAACGATTTTTTCAATGTGTCACAATTATGGAAGTATCACCTCAGCCTTTAACATGTGATTTATGTGAAATAGGTTAACCTCGAGATAGATGCGTCCTTTGAGGAGCATCTAATACTGGCACTGGGTAATAGTGAAAAAGTGTTATGGGGAAAGACCGTGTTGTTAGTTCATGTGTTATAGAAACATGGAAGTGTTCAAGATGAAACATGGGAAATTAGAAGCGTACATGAGGGTTTAATGGAAAAATCATTTTGGTTCAAAATCATAGAAAATTGTAGGAGTGCAACTCAAGGATGAGATGTTATAAGGTGGAGATATTGTAAGATCCTGTCCTTTTCTGGAGCAATTTTAAGTGTGTTTTTAAGAACATTTTTTTATTAAGTACATTTTGGTAGCGTATGACCTGGGGTGTGTTTGGGCAAAGTTTTTAAGGAACTTTGGAATACATGAGGTATTTCACGGTTTTGCACAGTTTGGCCAAATCAAGTGCAAGCTAATCATGCAAACACTAGAGGTCGGCATGGTTGGTGTAGAGTTTTTCTAAATTTTCACCATCGATCTATGCATGTAGTGGAAGAAAACCTAGTTGGCATATGGTTTTTTCATAACTTTGTGTCCTACCTGGTGAAACCATTCGCACGGACTGATTTAATATAAAATTTGGTTTTGAAACCACTGGAACCCCCAAAACCTCTCAAATTCGACCAAGGATCAGGCTTGATAATTTCTGGGTGATCTCATAGCCTTGCTAATGGATTCCCATGCAATCTGAATTCCATTCATTGAGATTGAAAGCACAGATCGAACATCTGCCCTTGTTTCGTTATGTGTATTTCATCTCGTTGCTTCTCTCATTATTTCTTGAATCTTTTCTAGATTTTTCTTAGAAGATCTCCGCTATTTTATTAGATCTAAAACTTTGAGATGAGATCTAGATCAAAGATTGTGTATCTAGATCTATAATTTTAATATCTTGATTCCTTTGATCATAATTTTGGTTTAGGGATTTATAACAGAACCTTGATCATCGACGTTGTGCCACTTGGATTTTGGGGATTTCTGATGGGCTAACTTTCATCAATAAACTATGGAATGTGGTCTAAATTCAACTCCCATAGTCGTGGTATTGATATGTGATTGTGATTTAATGATTTTATAGATTTTCCTTGATGGTTGATTTCTTAAATAGGATAAATTTGGAATGAGGAATTGACTTGTCTTTTCCTTAGTGACTAATTGAGAATTGAATCATGAAACTAATGAAGGGGGGTTTCCATAATAGATATTTTGGATATTTATTATGCGTTGAGAAATTATATTTGGGATATTGAATTGGTTTTGTTTAGATAATTAATTTTGGGAAATTATTTATGAAATTTCTTTTTTCTATGTAAGATAGTTAATTGTGAAAATTAATTATGTGCCATGATGCTGACCAAAGATAACAATATATGAGAATTAATTATATTCTAGGATGTTGATAATAGATAATTATTTATGAGAATTAATTATGAAAAGTTGAGATTTAATTTGGATAATTAAATGGGAATAATTAATTATGGAATGATAATTGTGTTAATTGATTAATAAATTGATAAATTAATTAATGGGTTATGTGCTAAGTTAATTTTTAAGTTAACTGATGGCCATTGAAATTTTTAACTAGTTGTAGGATTCGTAATGTAATGATGTGGAATATTCTTGTGAATTAATGACTGATTAAATGGCGGTTATTTTTGTGGTTCTAAACATGGAATTATAAACATATTATATTTTGGGACATAGACATGGCATTCCTCCCCAATAGTTATACATTCTTGAGATTATGGGGTGCTAGGCATGACGGCCTACACTGAATGAGAAAAATAGTTCTAGGCATGATGACCTACACTCAACGAGATTTTGGTGGTATGAATACTGAACTACACCAAATAAATGATAATAATGAATGATGATTCGAGTGAGATTTTTGGTGCTTGGCATGACAACCTACACCAAATTATTGATGATAATGAAAGATGCTACAATTGGGAAACATGTATTAAAATTAGACTAATGTATTGAATGAAGATTAAATGACAATGTGATAACGGTTTAAATTGTGCATTGTATTTATTTCATCATAAAATTTCATGCACTATATTTTTACTTGACATGTTTTAGACACCATTAGTGGGGGTCCTACTGAGTTATACTCACACCCTATTTTGGCTGCCTGATTGGAACTGGAGTAGACTTTGTTGTTATAGGATAGGATATGGGAAAGGCCCTAGGATAGTTTGCAATAGGGGTTGGAGCATGGGATAGGGAACTGGACGTGGTTCATGGCCCGCATGGGAGTTGTTTTGTCTTTATTTTCACTTGCATTATAGACACTTAGAATGTTCATTGTTATAACATGTTTTACCTTTTAGTGAGTACTGTATTTTCATGATTTGGTAGTCATATGACATGGATTTTTTCTGGTTATTTATACACTTCCACACTTGGTTATGTTTATTTGCTTCTATTTTTTTCTTATTCTGAGAAAAGAGGGTATAGTCTCCCTAAAACTGACTTATTATACCCTTGCTTCTAGTCGACACCCTCTTGCGTACTAGGAGGCTCACATGAGGGCTTGTGGTCATCTGGCCCAGGGCAACATTTAGTGGAACCTGGTTCGGGACGTCACATAGAATGATTATGATAGAGAAATATCCATGGGTAGTAGATACTCAATAAAAATGAATCATGGTTCTTAAAATGTAACATTCCTTAAAGAATCTTATTTAAGACCATCAAAAAAAACAATGGACTGAGTAACACATTAACCAAACCCCCATGAAATTGATTTCTTGTAATTAAATATTAAATGAATATATCGAAATATATAGACTTGGTATTATATCATAAATATTTAGAATATATAATAAAAATAGAAAATTAAGTGAATAATACCAAATATGCCTCATAGAGAAGAATTTGAGTTGAAACCCCTTAATTATTTTCATCACATACATGAATTAATGTCAAAATCCTATACAAAAAACATATTTACCATAATCACATAATTAATAGTATTACCCATATCCATTTTCATGTACATATTACTTAAAGAGTCATTGTCTATATTAAATATAGTGATTTTCTAGATCGTTTATTAATAGTTTTGATCAGTTATACTAGTGTCATAATTGTGGTGTTTGTGTTCATTATTATTTTAAATTTAATCATTAATACACCATTAAACTACAATTTTGGGTGATTAAAAATAATTTACATTGTTTCAATTTTCTTTTTTGAGTATGTTCTTCTTATCCATGATTAAAAATCTATAACAAACATGTTTTTGGGATTTATAATGACCTTCATTTTTTATTAATTAATGATATACAATTTACATAAACTAAAAAAGTAATATATATCTTATTAAATAATTAATTGTTTTCCCATAGTCAACCATCATATAAATTCATTTTCGTTTTCAAATAGGTGGTTAAAATGAAGAAGACATGAACATTCCCTGATTTAATGAATTATTATGAGGTGTTATTGGTGTTATATCATTATAGTATACGAATTACTATTTTATAAAGTGTTTATTATAGTGTTATATTAGAATTTTAATTTTCTCATGATATAATTGGATTTTTTTTGTACAATGTGGTGGTTAAAACAACCCAATCTTGAACATAAAATCATTTAATGACTGATTATAAGGTGTTTTTGGTGTGATATCAATATACTAAAAGCACAATAATCATATATTGTGTTTATTAATTTGATATATAAAAATTTGAAATATGTATAATAAGAAATAATTGATATTAAAACCAGACACAGTTTAAATAAATAATTAATCTCATATTTTCCCTATTTTACATGACTAAATCAATGACGATATTTTGTTTATAGAATAATAATAAATTGGTTCTTAAATATATCTTACTAGAAAAATAAATATATGATAAAAATAATTCATTCCCTTTAGTATCATCCATATATCCATCCATTTAAGGGGGTTAAATAAAATTAAAACAATGCATCTTGGATGAGGTAGTCTGCACAACACATAAACAATAGTTTTGTTTTCCTTAATACATAGGGTATATTCATAAATAGTCACAATACCATTAATATAGTAACATTAAACTATATAAAGGATACATAAATCCTTATAATAGTGCTTTTAGAATAAATTTTATGAAGATAAATATGATGAAAAACTAAGTAGTTGTAATTAATCATGTCAGAGGATTGAATTTTTTGTGGAAGCCTTCTTGGAAATGAATTACTTATTCTAGATTATGATTACTAGAATAATTTGAACATTATAGATGGTTCTAATAGGAAAAGTCATAGTTTCAAGTGGGAATTATATTTGTATCTTGATTTGGAGAATATATTACACTTTTATATGTGAAAAGAAGGATCATTTGGGGAGTAACCCTTACATTTTAAAAATTAAAATGTAATTATATAAGTTTAAAGGCCAAAAAATATACATTTGTGGTTCTTAAAATTATTTTGCTCCTAAAATCTCATCAACCAATCATTTTAGAAAAAATTTATTGTTTTTGGCCTTCTAGATTTAACTTTATTATCCTTCACACAAATCTGCGTTTAACCTGGTAATTAATTTCAAATAATTGAAATTTATGTCAATGAAACATACTATGATTTTCATATTTACCAAATTTAATACCTATAATTTCAGTGTAAAAAAGAATTTTATAAAAAAAATATTTCCAAATTTGTGAAATTTTAATTTTATATTAAATAAACATTATTATATACATACTAATTTGAAAGAAATAAATGTTTATGAATTAAATTTATATATAATGATAATTTAACTTTGATACTAATTAAATTGAGAAATTAACATTTTTATATAAAAAATAATTGATATGAAGCTTCCAAGATAACCAAAATATGAATTTCCATTGAAAAATAACTAATTCCACAAAAATACTGAAAATAGTTTTTATAATATTGTATGATATTATATTGTTTTAAAAATGATTGAAATATGTTTTTTGAGAACAAAAAATATTTTAAAATATATAATATTTTTACAAAAAAAATTATTTTACTATTTATATTTTTTTTATAAATTACATGTACATTATTATATAATTTCAAATACATAAATATTAGGTGTTTCTTGGAAACTATATTTCTTGCCAAAAAATGACCATTTATAAAAAAGTTAAAAAATTAGTACAAATAAAATTTTGATATGAGGAATTAAAAATCAATGTTCTAATGAATAAATTTTAAATTCTAGATATCTTTTATGAATTTTTTTAGTATAATCATCAACTATAATGGAAAAAATTAATTAGGAATCAAAATTAGAAAATATTAACTATTATTTTTCATATTTCATATTATCTGCCAAATAAATTGTTGTTACAACTCATTATTATCATACAAAATTAATAAAAAATAATTTTTTTGAAATTCATATGTGTATCACACAAATAAGAATCTTATATAAAATTAATTTTCTAAAAAATATATTATATTATAAGACTTTTTAGATAACCAAATTGAATTTAATTCATATTAAATATAAACTTCATTTTTTATATACATATAATATATAAAGTAGTTACACATATTAATTCCAACAAATTAAATTTCATGATAATTATTATTTGTACTTAATTAATTATATTCTTTCTATATATATCATGGTTATTATTATGTTCGGTTGCTCTTGTAGAGAGATCTATTATATATTATTATTTATTTAATGGTAATTTTTTATTATAATTTCACAGTGTCACACCCTCTCTCTGTGGTAATTATTAAAATTTTTCCCTCTCAATTGGACTAAAAGGGAAACTTTAACCTTTATTTTATTATCAATATTAAATTATTATCTTTGATGATTTAGAACAACATTACTACTTTATGATAAATATTTTTTTTGATATATGTTGACTACTTCTGATTTTTTTTTATTTTCAACTAAAACTATGTTGTATGGAAAAAATAATTATAGAAAAATGGGGAATATAATTTCCCTCCTATCATTGGAATAAAGTATAACATACCATTAAAATAAGGAGGAAAAATATGTCATCAAAACTAAAGGGTTTTGGATTTAATAAACCATCAAAGAAGAAGACATAATTTATACCGTAGATGTTCTAAGGATGTAAGATAACTAAGAGGTATGTGATAATTCACTAGGAATAAATCATGGTAAATTATTAATCAATAGTTAGTGTAATGATATGGAAAACAATTTTATATATAATTTATTAAATGATATGATAAATTTTATTCCAAATAAAAATATTTCATTAATTTAAGGGATTTTTTAATGAAAATAGGAAGATTCCACCCAGATTTATAGTAAATAAAATTACTTCGAGAAATAGTTTAAAGAAAGATACATAAATTCAATAAAGATATAAATTAAATTTAATGTGAAACAATATAAGATTGTGATAATTAATAAAGATACTCAAAATATAAATTAGAGTGTAATAACACAATCTAATAGAATGTAGATCCCACTAAAGACTCAGAGATATTAATCCATACATTTTTAAAAAATAATAAAAAATATTAGTGATATAAATAACTAACATGTGGAAATTAAAACAAAAAATATGAAGGAGCTTGAAACATTGTTAAATGAGATGAAAAATATGATTTATTAAGATTTTGGAATGATAGGTAAGGACTATAAAGATAGAATGTAATATATTTTATATAATAATAATTCCATAAATTTGAGATCCATTGAAATGGAAATCAAATTTTATAGTTTTTAAATGACATGAATTTAGTCTTAACAGTTGAAAGTTGAAGGAGCTGTGAATATCATGACATCATTTGATGATATTTCTCAAGTAGTATCCGAGAAGGAGGTTATATCTATAGATATTTGAATTATTTTTCCAATATTAGATTCTAGAAACAAAATATATTCAAATGAAATCTCTGGTCAAGTATATATATGAATAAGTTAGGATAATCATATCCCCATGTAACTAGTGGGTATAATATTATGTGAATAAGTTGGTTTCCAAATAATTATTCCAACTGATGGTGCTAAATTCTAAATAATATCTCAGTCAAAAGTCCTAAAATACCAAGAAACTTGAATGTTTTAAGATAATAATATTTTTCAATGGTAAATGTTGGTGTGGTAATTGATTTGAGTATTGTGAAAATTATTTCTTGAATAATGATTTATATTCATATGAACAAAGGAAATATATTTTATGGGAAATAATGTTGAGGATAATGAAATAATAATAAAAAATGAATAAAATTGTATTTGATTCAAACTGATTTAAGGATATAATATATTTTAGGGGTTGTTCTTATGGGTGTGGTATCAAAAAAGTTAAATTCATTAATCAAAAATTCTACACATATAGTGATAAATGAACACCCTAAATGATATTTATAAATAACTACTATGAAAAAAGTATGAGAATATTACAATCCTGAATTCTTTAATAAATATTATTATTATAAGAGAACGAAATTGGTATGACATGATAAATAAAAATCATCTTGAAAATTGGTTGAAAAATATTATCAAATAGATTTCTACATCTGTGGAGAATTATGTTTATAAGGGAATTCATTAGAGCTATACTAAATCTCAAAAAAATCTTATCTTCCAAAACATATTTCTAGTATCATAACCAATAAATTTGGATAATAAAAAGAAATTAGAAAAGGATGAAATGGATAGTGAAAAAGGAAAATATAAGTATCTAAATTATGAATATTTTTTTTTGAGGTTATGAATAAATGAAAATTCTTATTTTAGAGAATTTTTATTTGACAGTTTGCAGATGAAAAGACACAGGTCCCCATGTTTATTGACTATAAACTTGGAAAGATAATAATCTTAACAAATAATTCAAAATATATTAATAATTTTTTTAGCTATTTTTAAATTATGGAATATTTTATGAGAATAGATCCATGGTACCAAATTAAAAATCATTTCTATAATTTATGTTGAATTATTAAGGGTGGAGCAACTTGTTTGAGAATATCCTTACAACCATAATATTAACATTGAGGAACATATAGGACCCACATTATTCCATTCACAATGATGTATATTATTTTTACAGAGAATGTAAAGAATTTAATATGAATCATGTTCATAGAAGAATAACATCACAAAGTAAATATGTTGCAATTTTAGAAATCAAAATTAATAATTAACTACAATAGTGTTATTTATTATTATTTTTAAAATTAAAATATGTTGTAGAATCAACTTTCATGAAGCTCATGAAGGAGTTTCCAACACTGGATAACAAGAACATAAATATCCAATAATGTAATATTCTCACATTTTTTATTTATAAGAGGTATAACATAAAGTGTTTATCCCTGGTGAAGATGTGGAAATTGTAAACTCTATAAATTCATATTAAATTTCCATTTTAGATTATTTTCATTATATAAATAATGAATATTACCTATTGAAGTCATTAATCACTGTGATGATCAGGAGGGGTGTCTCCTTAATGGGGAGACCGTGAATAATGTTATATAAGCTTCCAAAATATTTATGTAATGAAAATAAAATAAAAAAAATGTATATTTCCTGATCAAATATATCATTGAAGAGTTATTTATTATTTTTCTCTCATCTTTGTTAAACAAATTTAAATTCCAAATAATATAGATAGAAAATTCTATTTAACAGTTACATAAAATTAAATGGTCAAAGAGTTTCATATATTATTAGAACCTATAATTTATAAATTAATTTAATTTACTTATGTTTAAACATATTTTTAGGTATCTATAGATGATATTAATGTGAAAATGGAATCTAAATTGGTATTATTTTTCACATGATGATACTATTTGTATAGTCATTGAAGGTAATTTTATGACTTTTATAATTTTTTTTTGTATCATTTAAATTATTATGTGAATAGATGGTTGTACAAATTATCACTCACTATCTTCACACCAAATATGTTTTAGTTGTAATATAATGGAATGGATTATCAATATTATATAATTAATAATGAGATCCCTCTCCCACAGACATCTTATTTCTTTTCAACATGGGGATAAAATTTAAAATGAAAATATTTTTGTGAATTTGGGAGTGGGGAGGGAATAAAATGAATGTGGAAAAGAGTTGTGGAGAAAATTATAACATTATATCATAAGTTAGTTTCACATATTAACACAATGGGGCGAGACAAATGTAATGTTTTATAATAAGTTAGTTTCAAATATTGACACATCTTGTTATATTTGTATTTTAAAAAAATATATAAATAGAGTATTTAGTTATACCACTCTATATAAGATACTTTTTACCATAATTATCAATGATATATATATTTCATTGATTTCATTATATTGGATAATTGTCGTAAAGAGGATGTAGATTTTTTGTCTATTTATTGTATCTACAACTGTTGAAGATTTTGAGAGAGATCCTGTGAATTTTTCTACATAGTATGATTTTTAATGAATAAATTACATATTTATTATAATATTGATTATAATATTATGATCCACTGATGTACATGTTATATTGGGTGACACTTTTACATTAATATTGGATTAAAAACATTGAAATTATCAATTAGAACTTGGTTTATGTTATTTCCATTGAAGAAGGTGATGGACCTTTTTTGCAGGAAATATGGCCAGGATATCAATTCCTTTATTACTAATAATGGTTTCATGGACTTGGATTTCTCAGGAAACAATTATAATTGGTTCAATAACCAAAGACGTTATAGACGCACATGGTATTGCTTGGACTGGTGCTTAGAAAACATGACATCGATCTCCACATTTCAGAAGGTCTCAGTCACTCACGAAGTTCTCGCTCCTTTCAACCACTCTCCCAATGTCATTCACATGGAGTCTAGGGAAGAGGGGAGGCAACGCTTTGTGTTCTCTATTAGGTGGTCTTCAGATCCTTCCATGCTCCATGTGGTGACAACCTCCTGGTCTCGACTGGTCCAAGTCTCACGGTGGATCGTGTAGGATCGAAATATAGTATGAGATGCTCAATATACAAGAGGGGGGGTGAATTGTATACTTTAAAAATTCCTTTGGAACCTTTAAAGTTAGTTAATATTAACTATGTTTTCCTTAAGCAAAGGAAAAGGCTATGTTTAACAAAGTTAAACTAAGAAAATTCACAACACCTCTCAACACCGAATGTAAACTAGGAAAGAGATTCCGAATAAGGGTTCCGGAAATATGGTTCTGGATATTGAATCTTAACAAAAGATTACAATATGAGATTCTACCTTAAAGCGTATAGAATCTAAATGAATCAGAGTACAAGTAAGGAAGTATAAGAAAGTTATACTTTCCTTATGATACAAAATGCAGCGGAATAAGAACAAGTAGTATAACTACTTAGTAACAAGATATAAGTCTTTTAACCCAAAGATAAGGGTATCCAACAACCTTGGATAAAGGTCCCTTGATTTATACTTTCAAGCAAGTCTGTCTTACCCACACCAGGATAAGCCCTCGATACTATGATCGGAGTCTCTGTCTTGCTATCCCCGCAAGCCCTCAACTTCAAGGTAGTTGGAAACCTCTGTCTTCCTCAGCAAGGAAGCCCTCGAACATTAAGGTAGTCGGCACCTCTGTCTTCCTATCCCCGGAATCCCTCGAATATAATCACCAACATTCGGAGTCGCACAAAGATTTGAGAGTTTAATAAGAGTCTCTCTCTCTAGAAATCACTTCAACAGCATGTATGCACTTTTTTTAGAAATCAGCAACGAGCTCTTTCAAATGAGCTCCTATTTATAGGTAAGGTCGTCTCCTTCTCCAACTGTCATATTTTCCTTAAAGATCGGAGGGACCTGTACATGTGTCACTTAGACAACGGTTAGTTTATAACAAAATGGACGACATAGTTTTATAACAAAACAAGTGTAACAGAATGTACGACATCGTTTTAATTCTAACATAAAAGTTCGGAATGAAAACTTCGGAGTGAAGGTTCGGAGTCTAACAAAGATATTTTTCGGAGTCTGAATTAATTCAAAGTGTATAAAATAAAGATAATCAAATTCTGTTTAATAGGTGAATTCGGAATGAGAATTCGGAATAGGAATTCGTCATCAGAAATCGTAATGAGAATTCATCATTAAGATTCTTAATGAGAATTCCTCATCAGAATTCGTAATGAGAATTCATTATCAGAATTCGTAATGAGAAATCGGAATGGGATTTCTTCATTAGAATTCGTAATGAGATTTCTTCTTCAGAATTCGTATTCTGAATCTCGAATAGAACTTAGTCAGAGTTCATATCCAGAATTCAGAATGAGACTTCCTTATAGTTCTTATCCAGAATCCGAATCCTAAAACAGAATGCTAAGTTTCAATGATTCCAAGAAAATGAATCCGAATTTCATACTTAGGAAAAATATGGATGAATATATGATAAGAATAAATTTTCTTATAAAATCGATTTTCCTTAAGAATGTAATTTTCCTTATAAAAACAATTTTCCTTAAGAAAGAAATTTTTCTTAAAGATAAGGTGTTTGTGATTTTCAAAACAAGAAGGAATGGAAAAGTCATAAGGAAAACCTTATTGACTCAACAATCTCCCCCTTTTTGGAAAGCACAAACATCCTTATGAAAAAGCTATTCTAAGAAGAAAGAAAAAAACATTAAGGCTTATCTCCCTTTGCTTTAAGGATATTGATGAATACGACTAACTCCCCTTTAGGCTTTGAAACTCTAAGGATCGTATTCAAATTTCCGGAGTGAAAAATAAGAATTTCTTCTTTAATGAAAAAGCACCCCCTTAAACAAACTCTTATTAGAGTTTTTCTTTTTCTTAAAGATCTTTTTCTTCTCCCCCTATGATAAACACTTATTAGAGTTATTCTTTTTCTTAAGGATCTTTTCCTTCTCCCCCTTTGTGATTTTCAAAAAGAATTGAAGGGAATGGAAAAACTTAACAAAGTACCTGAGATATTAGTAATGACAACAAAAGAAACAACAAGCACAATTTTCATTAGATTTTAAATGTCAGCAACAAATTAAAACAAAAAGATCGAATTAGGTTATTTTGAATCTTTTTCCTTAGACATGAGGCCCTTTAGAATAGTCTTTATTTTCTTGAGGTCTTTATGATCTTCTTCAGCTTTCTTCTCTAAGGCAACTATTCTTTCGGATTGAGCTTCAATTTTTTCTTCCTGAGCCTTCAGCTTTTCTTCCTGAGCTTTGATTTTCTCTTCCTGAGCCTTCATCCTCTCTTCAAAATCGATCTGATGATCCCTTTCAAATTTCCAATTTTGAGAAACGGAATTGAGCTTCCCATTCAGATCTCTCACCTCCTGAATCTGAAAGTTCTTTTCCTCTGTTAATTTTTCTTCAAAGGATGCAGTCAGCTCGTTTATCTGCTTGTCCTCGATTTCAAATTCATCTTTAACATTCTCTTGAAACTCATCGAATAACCTCATCTCTTCCACAGTTTTCTTGGACCAGCTTGTCATCCTTTTGCAAGATCTTTTATGAGCTTCGTATCCAATAAAGAAGGTTTTGAACTGGGCTTCAATCTCAACGCACTTATCCATAACCATGGATACAGAGTCTGTTTTCTGATTCAACGCATGTTGGAGCATCTGGCATCTTGAATCAATACTTGAGAAGGTCGGAATGGTTCCCACCAACTTCTTCAAAGACTGAACAACAAAGTCATGCCCCAACGAAGATGACTCCAAATCTGAAAACTTTCTTGGAGATTTTTCTTCCTCAATATGCTCCAACCTTATTTTTGAAGAACTACCAGCTTCCTTCCTCTTCCTTCCTTCTGAGCTCGGAGTATCAGCAAGAATTTGCTTCCCCTTATCTTTTTTCAGAATTGAATCCTATTCCGGAGTTCTTTTCTCACTATCAGAAACTTGAACAACATCATCTTCCTCAACAGCAACTTCTACATTTTCCTTCTGAGAAACATCAAGTAAGAGATGTTCTTCTTCTCCATGATAAGAAACTTCTTCTTCTCCTTTCTCTTCTTCCATTGCCGGTGTAACTAGCTTCAAGGATTCAGCTTCAGAAGTTCGGAGTGATAAGTGTTCTGAAGGTGTTCCCTTGTAATCATCCACTTGTTTCAACACATCTCCGGTTTCACCACTTCTTTCAGCAGCCTCTTCTTCTTGTTCTACTTGCTCAACTTCCTCAGCTTCCTCAATATTCTTAGCAACAGCCTCTTCCGGAGCAGTGAAATTCGTTCCTGGAGTCTCAGGTAGAGATTCCAGGGAGAAAGATCTCAGAACTGGAATTGTTGCTGAAACCATTTCATTGAATTTTAACAAGGCCTGAGCTACCTCAGCCTCATACATCTTCTTCTTGAGCTTCTTTTGTTTTTCTTGTTTCTCAAGCTCATCAGTAGTTTTCTCCCTCAAAGCCATAGCCTCTGCAGGGTCCAATCCGAACTGCGGATCCCCTTCATTCCTTTTCTCTTTATCAGCTCTCCACTTAGTAACAACTTCATCAGGATAGGCTTTCTTCTTCTTAGGATTTGGAGGTGTGGAGTGGACATCCTTAAACTTAGGTTTCTCTGCTTCGACTACCACATCTTTCAGCTTTCTCTTCCTTACCGGCTTAGAGGATTCCTGATCAGCAGCTTTCGGAACGGTTTCTTCTTGAGCGGGTAGGTCAATAAACTTTCCGGACTTCTTGTTAAAAGCTACATCCATTCTTTTGAGTGTGTCATTACTAACCTACAAGATTTTGCATACCCTCGGCTTAGATCTGCAAGCCTCCTTGAAGGATTCAAGGCACCGAACTATCAACTTCGACAATATTGCTGGGTACATTATGATCTGTGCTCTAATATTTCCTTTCATAAGATTTTCAATGGTTATAAGTATATGCCTCATGAAATTGAACTTCCTTAGATTTATCAGAAAATCTAAGATATATATTTCACTCTTCTTCAAACTGTCTTTATCGCCTTTCCTCGATACGATAAGTCCTTGCACCCATAATTCAAGAATCCGGATGTTTGTAGATAGACTTGCAATCTTCGGAGCCTTGACATCAGCCAGTCCGAGAGTTTCTAATGCTTTTTCCTTGTCGAAGCTACCCTTAGAGTCCGGTAAAACATGCGAAATAAACTCGGCTTCTCCTTCATAAGATAGCCCTACCATGCTTGCAGCCTTGGTGTAAGAAAGTTTGTAGGTCTTGCCATGCGATTTGAAAGAAAACTTCTCCCTATCATCTTCCTTAAAGAAGGAAACTGATTCATAAAACTCGATAAGTAAATCTGAGTATACTTCATCTTGATTCCCGGTTTTTGATACCGCAACATCTTCCCAGCCATTCAGCTTGATGTTATTTGAGATAAGACAATCATAGTTGTTGAAGAAATCCGGATGGAGTAACCTTTCTCTGTAAACTAACCACTAAGAAATAGGCTTGGTTGAAGACATTTCTTGAGTTGCTAACTCTGCAGACATTCGGATTAGAATTTCTCTGGGAAGTTCGGAACAGAGAAGACTGAAGTTCGGAATGGCCTTAAATCAGAGGGGCAGAGCTTCAGGATGCAAAAGCCTGAAACCGATGTGGGACGAGAATTTGGGTCCCCTTTATATAGGCAACGGGATGACGGTTCACCTTCCACGGTTGATCTAACGGTTTAGAATGAACTGAGATCAAATCTGATGGTTGATAACTTTGAATCCGATCTTTTTGAGGTTTTTATTAAAGTAAAGAATTAAGAAAACTAAAATCCGAAAACATAATATAAGAAACTGCCAGCAAGTAAAATATGACTACGAAAGCTTGAGTAAGGAAATCTTACCTTTCGGATTAGCTTAGGAAAGTTATTCGTAATGGTTAATATAAAAATGATCAAATAAAAACTTTATTACTAAAAGACAAAGTTTGAAAAAAAAACTTATGGAAAACAAAGTTACTACGAAAAACTCTCAGTACGAAAACACTCATTACGGAAAACTCATTACGAAAAACAAATTTTAGAAAATTCAGTATGAAAAACAAACTAAAAAAACATTACATAAATCTGAAATCGAAAAACTTATTATGGAAGATTCAGTATGAAAGTTCCGTTATGAAAATACAAGTACGAAAGTTTTCCATTCCGGAAATTTTCAATACGAATACTTCTATTCTAGAAGTATTCTGTATGAGAATGTTCATTTTGGAAAAAATTTAGTTCCGGAAGATCCATTCCGGAAATCTTCATTCCGAAAAATTTGAAAATAAATTTTGAAAAACTTTGTTAACTAAACAATCAAATGTACTCCCCCTATGAAAAGGAGTTTATTACTATAAGGAGATTTTTTCAACAGAAAGTTAATTAAGAAAGATTACCTTACGGTTATCATTCCTAACTTCTGTTTAATATATTCAAATCTATCAGAAGGCAAAGATTTGTGAAAATATCAGCAAGTTGATCTTGTGTTCCGATAAACTAAAGAATAATATCTCTTTTAAGTGTGTGATCCCTAAGAAAGTGATGCCTAATATCTATGTGTTTTGCACGGGAGTGATGTGCAGGGTTCTTACAGAGGGCAATGGCACTTGTGTTATCACACAAAATTTGAGTTTTAGTAAAACTCAGGCCATAGTCTGTGAGTGTGTGTTGCATCCACAACACTTGAGCACAACAACTTCCAGCTGCTACATATTCAGCTTCAACAGTGGAAAGTGCTATAGAATGTTGCTTTTTGCAGGACCAAGAAACTAGTGAATCTCCTAAGAAATGACAAGTTCCGGATGTACTTTTTCTATCCATTCTACATCCACCAAAGTCAGCATCAGAAATGCTTTTTAGAACAAAATCATTTCCAGAAGTATAAAATAATCCTAGATCCATGGTTCCCTTAAGGTAGAGAAAAATTCTTTTTACTGCCTTTAAGTGAGATTCCTTAGGATTGGATTGATATCTTGCACATAAGCATACTGAAAACATTATGTCTGGTCGACTAGCTGTTAAGTAAAGTAGACTTCCTATCATACCTCTAAAAGATGTTTGATCTACTGGTTTCCCAGCTTCATCAAGATCTAAAGAGTTTGAGGTACCAATGGGAGTACTTATACTCTTAGTGTTTTCATAACCATACTTTTTCAGAAGATCTTTAATATACTTATGTTGAGATATGTAGGTTCCTTCTGGTTTTTGAGAAATTTGAAAACCAAGGAAAAAAGTTAACTCACCCATCATACTCATTTCAAACTCAGATTTCATTAGACTAGCAAAAGAGTCTGTCAAAGATTGCTGAGTTGAACCAAATATAATGTCATCAACATAAATTTGAACAATCAAAACATTTTTCTTATCTTTCTTTATAAAAAGGGTTGGATCTGCATTTCCCTTAACATAGTTATTTTGAAGCAAAAATCCAGTGAGTCTATCATACTATGCTCGTGGGGCTTGTTTAAGGCAATACAAAGCTTTGGTAAGTCTAAAAACATGATCTGGATGTTTTGTATCTTCAAAGCCAGGAGGTTGTTCAACAAAAACTTCCTCTTGAACATAACCGTTAAGAAAAGCAAATTTCACATCCATTTGGAAAAGTTTGAAATTATAGAATGCTGCAAAGGCAAGTAGAATACGGATAGATTCAAGTCTAGCTACTGGAGCATAGGTTTCTTCATAGTCTATTCCTTCTGGCTGATTATAGCCTTTAGCAACAAGTCTAGCTTTATTTCTAACAATGACTCCATTTTCATCACATTTATTTCTGAAAACCCATTTTACTCCAATAACAGAAGTTTCCTTAGGTCTTTCAACCAAGGTCCAGACTTTATTCCTTTCGAATTCATTTAGTTCATCTTGCATTGCTTTAATCCAATCATCATCACCTAAAGCTTCATCAGTGCTTTTAGGTTCTAATTGGGAAAGGAATGCTAGATGTTCTACTTCATTTATTAAGGAACTTTTAGTCCTTACAGGTTGATTTACATCTCCAATGATACTATCACTGGGATGATTCTTTAGAAACACCTGATTTGGGTTTTGTAAAACCTGTTCATCAACATAAGGTTGAAAGTCTTCTGGGGTAAATGTTTCAGATGTATCTTCTTGAACAATTTCCTTATCAGAAGGTTCTTCTATCAAAGGTTGATAACCAGTTTTTGAAAACACATCCGAAGATGTAAGTTGAGAGGGTTTAAAAACAAAAGGATCTGACTCATCAAATTTTACATGTACTGTTTCCTCAACAGTGCATGTATTTTTATTAAAAACTCTATAAGCCTTAGAGGTTGTGGAATAACCTAAGAATATTCAGATTTTGGTGCGAATTTATGTATGTTATATTTAGTATTCAAAATAAATACTTTGCAACCAAAAACCTTGAAGTGGGAAAGTCTTGGTTTTCTACCATTCCATAACTCATAAGGAGTTTTATTAAGAAAATGTCTAATTAAAACTCGATTTATAGTATAACAAGCAGTACTTACAGCTTTAGCCCAGAAATGTATAGCAATAGAATATTCACTCAACATGGTTCTTGTTATCTTTTGAAGAATTATATTTCATCTTTCAATAACACCATTCTGTTGAGGAGTTCTAGGTGCTGAAAAATTGTGAGTAATACCTTTCTTACTACAAAAAGTTTCAAAATCAGAATTTTGAAATTCTCCTCCATGATCACTATGAATAGTTTTCAATGGATGGTTTTTCTCATTTTTAACTTGAGCTCTAAAACTTTTGAAATAAGAAAAAGCTTCAGATTTCATTGCTAGAAGATAGACCCAAGTAAATCTGGTGTAATCATCAACTAGAACAAACACATAGTATTTTCCTCCAATACTTCCAGTTTGTGTTGGACCAAAAAGATCCATGTGCACTAACTATAATGCATCAGTTATTAAGACTTCACCGATAGACTTAGAACTAGATTTATGTTGCTTTCCATATTGACAAGGATCACAAACTTTAGAAGAATCAAATCAAAGCTCCGGTAGATCCTTGACTAGTTTCTTCTTAGAGAGTTTACATAGGTTCCTAAGATTACAGTGACCTAGTCTCTTATTCCATAACCATGAATGATCTTCCATTGCACTTAGGCAAGGTAAATCTTGGCTCCTGAGGTCTTCTAAGTTCAAGGTGTAAACATTCTCTTGCCTGTTGGCTAAGAGAATAAAATCTTCCTTGGAATTGTGAACTAAACATTTATCATTCCTAAAATTCACAAGGTAACCTTCATCACATAACTGACTTATGCTAATGAGGTTGTGCTTAAGACCTTTAACAAAAAGAACATTTTAAATCAAGGTTTTACCTAAAAGAACATTATTACCAATACCAAAAATCTCTCCCTTAGCATTGTCTCCGAAAGTTACCTTTCCTCCTTTCGTTTTGATAATCTTTTCAAAAAAACTTTTGTTACCAGTCATGTGCCGAGAACATCCAATATCCATGTACCATGTATTGTTTCTGGTACTTTCTTTATTATCCTGAAATCAAGAAGAAAATTAGACTTTCGGAATCCAAACTTGTTTGGATCCGAGATTTCCAGACAATAAAATTTTAGGTATCCACATTTTCTTAGAAAAGTAGGCTTTGTGAAATCCTAGAGATTGGGTTTTATTTAAGGAACAATTATTTGCCCAGTGACCACCACATTGACACTTGGTACAAAATGGGGCACTTTGAGGAACAAAATAATTGTTACTAAAAACAGGTTTTTCATGGGTATAACCAAATCCGGATTTATTTCTTAAAGATCGTATTTGGGAATACATCTTATCAAAATTTTCATTACCATGGGTAAAGTTTGATAAACATTTTTTTAAGGAAAAAATTTCGGACTTGAGTTTTACAACCAAGTTTTTATCCTCAAAATCATTAGTTTTAGAACTAGAGTTAGGCTCTAAAACATTTTTATTAGACATTACTTTTTCTAATTCTTTAGAAAGTTTATTCTTCTCAGAACTTACTTCCTCAAGATTTTTTGAAATACTTTCAAAATAAGTATTTTTCATATCAAGATCTTTAGAAAGATCTGATATTTCTTTAGTAAGAATAGAATTCCTAGAGTTTGCCTTATCAAGTTTCTTATTGAGTTTGGAATTCTCAATCTCAAGAAGTTCAGCAAACCTAGAGACTTCTTCATAAGTAGGTAAAGTATTTTCCTCATCAGAAGATTATTCTTCATCAGAAGAGTTATAATACTTACTACCATTAGAATTTAAAGAAACATTGGTCAATGATTCAGCATTTCGTACCTTATCCATAAGACAATGATTATCAATAGGTAATCTGGCTATAAGACCAAGATTCTTCTATCCTGAAGATTCATAATTAGAAGATTCATCTGAAGAGTCACCACCACTGGCACTCCAGGTGTCATTAGCTTTCAGAACATTCTTAGCTTTGGCTTTATAAAACTTCTTCCTATTCCTTTCTGAATGTCTTTCCTTTCTTTATTTCTTTTTGAGCATAGGGCAATCTGGTCTAATATGTCCAGCTCTTTTGCATTCATAACAAGTAACTTCTCCTTCTTTCTTATCTTTCCTATCCTTTTTCTTATACTTGGATTGAAAGTTTCTCTGTCCAGCTATCTTGTTCATCCTTCGAGCAAGATTTGCTAATTCATTTTCTGAGACTTCACTCTCACTAGATTCGGATTGGAAAATGACTTTCTTAGACTTGGATCTGGTTACTCTCTCAGGAGTCTTAGCTTTCATCTGATTTGAAGTTGTGGTAAAAGCAATAGTACCATTTCCATTCTTTTTCTTGATGTTGTCAGCATCTCTCTTCATTCTAGTTTCGTGTTGTAGAAGAGTTCCAAATAATTCATCAAGAGTAATTTGAGTGACCTTCCTGTTCTCTTCTATAGTTGTTCTCTTGGATTCCCACTCATTGGGCATAATATCAATTATCTTGTCCACAAGAGCTTCATCGTCTAAACCTTTTTCTCCCATGGATTGTAGACTTTTGACAATAGTCATAAACCTTTATTGAACTTTATAGATAGGTTCTCCATAAGGAAAATTAAAGCCATGATATTCATCTCTAAGCATAGCTCTTCTAGTCTCAATCACTTTTGAAGTCCCAAAGTGTGTAACCTCTAACTTCTTCCATATACAGTTAGCTGCTTCACAAGAAGAAATTTGGTTATATATATTTCTGGTCATTGAACATAGTAAAGTGTTGCGTACCTTATAGTTGAGTTGATATTCTTGCTTTTCCTAATTAGTAAAAGATCTGACTTTCTTGTCCGGAATTTTATAATCACCAGTAAGCATAACAAAGTTATCTACACCAGTATTGATAACAAAAGTCTTCATTCGATCTCTCCAGTATTCATAGTCATTACCATCAAATATAGGTGGTCTTGTCAGATTTAGATTATCAATTGAACCAACATTAATTCCTTCCATACTTAAAAATAACTTTGCACACAAACTTGTTAGTAGCAAAGAATCGTAATAACAAAGTTCGGAATGGGAAAAGTTCAGAATGGACAAATTCGGAAAAATTCGGAATGAGAAAATTCGGAAGGATAAAGTGAGCAATAAAAACATATTTGTAAGTATAAGTATTTCAGAGACCTCCTCTGATACCAATTGTAGGATTGGTATAGAGTAAGAGGTTTCCAAGCTCTGATACCAATTGTAGGATAGAAATATAGTATGAGATGCTCAATATACAAGAGGGGGGGTGAATTGTATACTTTAAAAATTCCTTTGGAACCTTTAATGTTAGTTAAGATTAACTATGTTTTCCTTAAGCAAAGGAAAAGGCTAAGTTTAACAAAGTTAAACTAAGAAAATTCACAACACCTCTCAAAACCGAATGTAAACAAGGAAAGAGATTCGGAATAGGGGTTCTAGAAATATGGTTCCGGATATTGAATCTTAAAAAAAGATTACAATATGAGATTCTACCTTAAAGTGTATTGAATCTAAATGAATCAGAGTACAAGTAAGGAAGTATAAGAAAGTTATACTTTCCTTATGATACAAAATGCAGCGGAATAAGAACAAGTAGTAGAACTACTTAGTAACAAGATATAAGTCTTTTAACCCAAAGAGAAGGGTATCCAACAACCTTGGATAAAGGTCCCTTGATTTATACTTTCAAGAAAGTCTATCTTACCCACACCAGGATAAGCCCTCGATACTAAGATCGGAGTCTCTGTCTTGCTATCCCCGCAAGCCCTCAACTTCAAGGTAGTTGGAAACCTCTGTCTTCCTCAGCAAGGAAGCCCTCGAACATTAAGGTAGTCGGCACCTCTGTCTTCCTATCCCCGGAAGCCCTCGAATGTAATCACCAACATTCGGAGTCGCAAAAAGCTTTGAGAGTTTAATAAGAGTCTCTCTCTCTAGAAATCACTTCAACAGCATGTATGCACTTTTTTTAGCAATCAGCAACGAGCTCTTTCAAATGAGCTCCTATTTATAGGTAAGGTTGGCTCCTTCTCCAACGGTCATATTTTCCTTAAAGATCGGAGGGACCTGTACACGTGTCACTTAGACAATGGTTAGTTTATAAAAAAATGGACGACATCATTTTATAACTAAACAAGTGTAACAGAATGTACGACATCATTTTAATTCTAACATAAAAGTTCGGAATGAAAACTTCGGAGTGAAGGTTCGGAGTCTAACAAAGATGTTTTTCGGAGTCTGAATTAATTCAGAGTGTATAAAATAAAGATAATCAGATTCTGTTTAATAGGTGAATTCGGAATGAGAATTCGGAATAGGAATTCGTCATCAGAAATCGTAATGAGAATTCATCATTAGGATTCGTAATGAGAATTCTTCATCAGAATTCGTAATGGGAATTCATTATCAGAATTCGTAATGAGAAATCGGAATGGGATTTCTTCATTAGAATTCGTAATGAGAATTCTTCTTCAGAATTCGTATTCTGAATCTGGAATAGAACTTAGTCAGAGTTCATATACGGAATTCGGAATGAGGCTTCCTTATAGTTCTTATCCAGAATCCGAATCCTAAAACAGAATGATAAGTTTCAATGATTCCGAGAAAATGATTCTGAATTTCATACTTAGGAAAAATATGGATGAATATATGATAAGAATAATTTTTCTTATAAAAGAGATTTTCCTTAAGAAAGTAATTTTCTTTATAAAAACAATTTTCCTTAAGAAAGAAATTTTTCTTAAAGATAAGGTGTTTGTGATTTTCAAAACAAGAAGGAATGGAAAACTCATAAGGAAAACCTTATTGACTCAACAGATCGGCCTTCACAATAATTTGAAGCGATTAAAGGAGCTCCTTTATGCCTGGGGCAGTAGGCTTTCTCCCTCAAAAAAGAATCAGTATTCTATAAAACAATATTTCGAGAGGATGAAGTAAGGCCTAAAAGCCAGATGGAGTGATGTCCTCTTTAGCTCCCTTTTCCTCAAGCAGAACCTCATAGAGGATATGCTTCTCTTGGAAGAGGGGCTGACAAGGTAGCAATCCATAGCTCTCTAGATACGGGTTGGAAATAGAAACTCTAGATAATATCATGCTTGCGTAAAATAATGAAAATGTATTCGACAACCAAAAATTCTATCTGAAGATGGTACTTTTATTAAAGACATATAAGTTTTTTGGAGGAATGGATGAAGCTCTCTTTAAATCTCTCATAGTCAGGCCTAATCCTTTGATGCAGGATAGTTACCCAAATGTGAATTCTCCTCTCTTTGATAACATTACAAGAATAGTTTTGAGGCCCAAAATATCTTCTTAGAATTAATTCTGAAAGAGAAATAAATTTGGGAGGCATTGGAAGGCCTTAATCCTGATATTTCTCTTAGGTCGTATGGCTTTCCTGGAACATTCTATGTGGCTTGTTAGAGAACTGTGAATGAAAGTATTATTGAGGCAGTACATGATTTTTTTTCTTGGTGGTAACATACCATAGGTGGCTAGTGTTACATATCTTCTCATAATTCCAATAGTCAAGGATCCTTCATCTCTTAAGAAATATCATCCTATAATTATGTCCAATTTTTCTTACAAAATTTTGGCTACTGTGATTAACCGAAGACTTGGTATTCATCTCCCGTTCCGGATCTTCGAGGAACAACATGGGTTTATGAAAGGTTGGTCCATCCAGGGTGTTAACCTCCTTGTCCTAGAAATTATTGAGGATATTAATAGAAAATATAAAGGTTTTAATTTGACCAAAAATCTGGATATGGAGAAATCCTCTCACAAACATGAATGGTCTTTCATAATCAAGGTTCTAAGATGCATGGGTTTCTCTTGGCGATCAACTAATGTCATGTTTATATGTTTGAGTTCATCATGGTTTTCTATTGTCATTATGGGAAGAAGGAAAGGGTTATTTAAATATATATTAGGTCTTAGAAAAGGGGACCCTCCCTCTCCATGTTTGTTTATCTGGGCTCAAGATACATCGATCAAATTCCTTCGATCCAAAATTCGAGAGGGCACCATTCAACCGTAATGCTGTCATTTTTGTTCTTAGAACCTATCCCACCTAATTTTCGTGGATTAAATGATCATTTTTAGTAATTTATTCTCTAGATCTAGTTAGGTTTCCAATAGTACCTTAGATGAATACTGCAGATTGAGTGTGAAACTCATCATTAGAGATAAGAGTAGTCTCTACATCTCGAGGATTTTCTCAAGGAGACGTTCTCACAATATTGAATTCATCTTGGGTATCATAATTAGGACCCTTCCTCTGGACTAGTTAGGTGACCCCATTACGTCTGGTAGGCCTTGTATCAAGCATCTAGATAAGTTGGTGGACAAAATCTTGGCCTGGATTAACAATTGGAAAAATAGGTTCCTCTCAATCAGGGGGAGGATCACTTTTGTTAATAGCATGCTTACCTTGATCGAAATACATGTTCTCTTGGTTCTCAAGGTCCCAAAGATAGTCTTAAAAAATATTGAGAGGATCATGACCTAATTCATTTAGGACTCTAATTTGGAGGGATGTTTCTACTGGGCCTCTTGGAATAGAATGGCCCTTCCCACCGATGAAGGTCGTATTGGTCTTCATAGTGTCCATGAAATAATGAACTGACTTCATGTGAGGATAGCTTGGGAGTAAGTGGAAGGGGAAAATTTTGGGAAAGGTTCATCTGAGAGAAGTTTCGAAGTACCCTATAGAATTCGAGTAGGAACTGTTCTTATCATTGGTGAACTATTCAAAACCATATTTCATGTCTTTGTAATCAGTCAAGATGGATCCTTGGATGTAGAGACATTAAATTCTGGAAAGAAAATTGGGTGGGATATTTTTTAGGGTTTCTTGGATGCCTGGATACAGACATTACATTCAAACTAGATAGTGAGTATCAAACCTTTATTCAAGTATTCCTTGAAAAAGAATAGATCAATATGTTTCATGTTATTAAGCTCTCAGAAAAACCAGACAGGTGCATGTTCAAGGCCACTCCATCTGGATCCTTTTCTATTAAGGTCTACAGGTTGATACTCATGACTACCCAAAATATTGTTCTATGGGGACCTCTCCATTGGTTAAATGATATCTCTCCAAAGTTTGACTTTATCACCTAGATAATTTTTCACCATGCCATTTCTATGGATGTGGAGATATGGTGTAAATGGATTTGTGTTCTCTCTAAAAGATCTTGTTGCATGCTCCACATCATCGAGTCTACCAATCATCTATTTTCCAAGAGTTATTGTGCATGCATTCTTTGAGAAGAAGTGGAGGATATTACTGGTTTGTCATCTCCGGTCTTTATGGGTGATTTGTTCCGGCAAAGGTGGTTCTAGGGAATAGAGAATAAAACTTCATAGAAGAAGGCTCAGGTGATCCTTATCTTAGCTGGCTATTGGCGTATCTAGGAGGTGAGGAACAGAACTCTCTTAGAAGGTGTGGAATGTACTAAGGAAGGTATGGATTATCATACGAGGTGTATTATCTTTGACATGGGTGTGCTTTTGAAAAAATTGGAGGGCACTTCGTCGTTGTGTCGGGTGCTTCAACACATGAACTCATCCTGAGAAGGTAACAACAAGGTGTTGAAGGGTCGATGGATTTTCTTGAGACCTCCTTCGGAAGGGCAGAAATGTAACTATGATGGGACATGTTCTATGGGTATCATGATGTATGGAGGTATGATTCACAATATAGAGGGAAATGTGATCACAACATACAGCGCAATGTTTGGTAGAGGAGACTCTCTTCAGGCGGAGTCCTGGGCTCTACTCAAAGGGATCCAGCTATGCATTTCCTCTCACATAAAACTCTCAGAGAATGAAACTGATTCTAAAATTATCTATGAGGCTCTTAATGATAACAGGGCCACTCTGAGTACTATTTCACACCATATCCGGAAATGAAAACAACTTGCAGTCTACGGGGAGGCACTGCAACTTTCCCTACATCCGAATGCGATTTTTAGCACTGAGGAGCTGCTCAAGTTTACCTTGGTGGCTCGCTTCCGTCCGCATCGACCCTCGGTTGAACTGTTATCCCAATTTGACTCTGATTTGTGGAATATGAAGGAGTGAGCAGTCATCGGGTTGCTAGACTGAAGACACATAATGATTCGTTTTGTCTCTGAGGAGGATATAATTTCCGCTTGGTCTAGGGCTCCTCGGAGATGCGGTGACTCTTCTTTCTTTCTATTCCGGTGGAGCTTTGACTTTCACAAGCGGTTGGACCCTTCCACGGTTGCGACTTGGGTTATTCTTCTTGGCCTTCCACTTTTATTTTGAAATCCATCGATCCTCTATGCCATTGGTAATATTATTGGGAGGTTCTTATGTTCGGATCAATGGACTGAGGCTGTGGGACACCCAATTTTCCCGCGGATTTGTGTTGAGGTCAACGCCACCCAGCAGTTGTTGCGTTGTGTCTGGATTACGGATGGGAAGGAATTTTGATGGATGCAAGAGGTCATATTTGAATCGTGGATGAAGTATTGTGTTGTTTGTAGAAGGTTTGGGCACCTGGAGGCCGTTTTCCGCAACACCAAGGTGGGTGTTTTTTCTCGAACGATGGAGACGCAGTCTGGTAGTGGCTGTGATCATGATGTTGATGCAAGGTTGTTTCAGGTGAATTTGAAGGTTGTCTCTAGGGTAGTTATGGCTCAGTATGAGTGTGTGAATTAGGATCTGGGTTCTTATATGGAAATTGTCATGTTTTCTGATGCTGGAGCTCCTGCTGGGAAGGGCGCTTGTTCGTAGGCCCCCTGCAATGAGTTAGCACTTGTTTAAGATACTTCTGCAGGGAATTCGGAGAGGGAGATGAGGAATGAGCCTGTTTTTTCTGTGTCGAGGCTTGGATGGAGTATGAAGGAAGTGGAGGTGTCCTTGAACCCAACTTTGGTGCAGGTCTTTGATCAGTTGAGAGGTGATCTTGGTGGTGAGTCCTGAGTTGAAATGGATGGGGAAGGCCATATGTAGTTGGTTCCTGTTCCTCAGGAGCATGTGGACAATTCGTATATGGACTCTAAGATTATGGGTGTCCCTATAACCTGCAACCGATTTAAGATTCTGGATTCTGCGAATCTGCCGCTGATGCTGGAAGCTCAAAAGATGACTGCAAATGGAGACTTGCAGGATGTTGTCACAAATATAGGAGGAGAAATGGAAGTGGCAGTGGAGAGGGAGCCTTCTGTTGATCTGCGTATCTCTCACTGTGAGGAAAACATGAAATGTCTTGTGGTGATTGATACTAATAGTCATTCAGAGACAGAGTGTGGAGAAAACAATGGTTTCTAAGAGGTGAAAGCCTCCGGAAAATGGGGGGACCTCTCAGATAGCCAAAATGAGAACAATAGTGGCAGGACCTGACTCTCTTATAGTGAGATTGTCCTGGGGGAGAAAAAGAATGTGTTGGGGAATGAGAAAGTAGGGACTGCTCCACCAAGGAGGAAGAAAAGGAAGGATTACTCCTCTATTCCAAAACCGATGACTACTAGGTCCTCTGCTAGTAAGGGAAAAGGTATGCAATCCTCTGACGAGCTCTTATATTTGGAAAAACTAAATCTCAGAAGGAAGTATGCCAAGGTTCTGGCTCAATATGACAGCTCAGAGTGGGAGTCGGCTACTACAGATGAAGAAATGGATGTCGGTTATGGATATGGGCTTGATTTCTATGACATGTAGCTGGATTGTATGGTTTGTTTTGCTCTTTTTGTGTTCTTTTAATTATATAAATAAATGGTCAGGGAATTTGTCTTTGGTTGAGCCTTCCTGATATATTGTGGTTTGGGTATTATGATTTATATATCAATTATGGAATGGAATATTATAAGGGCGTCTATATGCACTTAGATATTATAAATGATATTTTCTACATGAATGAATATGTGTTATATTATATTCTGTAGTATTTTTCACATATAACACTTAAAAAACCGATACTTTAATTCATTAATGTAGATTATTAAATTATTTGACAAATAAACCCATATAAATTTAAAATATTATAATTGACCTGATGTTGAAAATAGAAAAACTAGAATTGTAAAATATTGGACAATCCGGACCTACTTGAATCATCACTCCAATGAACAACAATATGGAAAAATAGAATAGTGGTTAACAAATATAAATTTTTGAAATGGATTTTAAAGAACATTGATATAAATTTTAGTGAATTTTTACTAAATGAAATATGGGTTACTTACAAAAGAAAATATGATCTTTTGAATATAAATTAGGCGTTTATGAATAATAAAATTACCATTTGGAACTTTAACCAAAGAGTTGGGAATAGTAAGATGACCCTCACTATATAAATTTCACCTCAAAATAATAAAATTTTCAAAAAATAATATTTATCATGATTAATTTAAGAAAATGTAAATATTTTAAAATAGAAAATATATATACCATGATTCAGAAATAAATGAAATGCTAAAAATATTTAGTAAAATGTATTTTATGATATAACATATAAATTATAATTTTTTGTTAATCAATAAAATTTTCTATTTATTAAAAATATTTTGAGAAAATAAATATCATTAATATAATCATCATGATGAATTTTAACAAGGTTTAAATTTCTATAAGTTTAAGTGAAAAATCATGTTGCACTTGAATAGTGATAATTCTATTTTACAAAAACTGAAAGCTTTATGGCATAGTAATAATTTCATAATGAATTAATATATATTTAATTTTATATATTATCCTAAATCAAATTAATAAGACAAATGGGTCATTTAAACACAATAAAAATAATTTCCAAAACTAAAAATTTATTATTATAGTGCAAAAGTCCAAATAATCCAATTAAATAATAAATTATTCATTTTTTCCTTTTCTTTTAATTATACTAAAATATAGAATTATAAAAATATTAAAACTAATAAAATGAGGTTATTATATAAAAAATTAAATCATAGTGTCTATTATTATTACTAATTAATTGTTTTCCTTTGATATTATAATTTATTCAATATTTCCTCCAAAAAATACCCCTCTTCGTATTTATAAATAAACCGACACCAATCCCTTAGAAAATCACATACCATCCAAATAAAAAATAAAAATACCCTTCTAAATCCTCTATCCCAAACACCTAATCATATTTAGCGATAGTATTTTTTAATAAAATCCATAATTGTAGGGATTTTAGTGTTCGGGAAAATTAGAAATACTAAGAGGAGGGAATGTTTTCATAAACGTTTCTTATCATTTTCCTTTTATATTCCTCCTTTTATATATACCATTGAGACCTTTGTATTTTAATATTAAATTGTTAATATGTTATATTATTATAATGATGATAACATACATTAATGATTATATCTATAATGACCCTCACTCCAATGGCCTAGAAATAGGGGTTACATTGTTACATTAAAAAAATTATAATAGATCATGTCCCAATAGAAAACATAGTATAGTTGTCTATGTAATATAGATATATACATCAATGACACATTACATTATAAAACATAAAGTACAATATAACTAATGCTGTAATTCTTTTTTCGTGACCTCAGTCAAATATTCCATCTACATATCTTGATAAAAGAAAATTAAATAATGGTTATCTCAGACAGTTGATAAGGGTTCCAGAAATTATCATCCATCAGGAATTAGTAACTCAGATACAATATGTTAAGGTAAATAACATAATTATCAATCAATTTAATTAGTAACATGGTAAATAATAATAATATGGAAGTAATAAATAATGGTAAAAAAATTATATATAAATAATCACATGATCTTGAAGTTAATCCATAGAAATTATCAAAATTGTAATCTCATGGATAATAATAACTGAATTCTCATTAAAGTAAATTCTTAATATTTTACATCTTGATATCATACATCAAGATATTTATACAATCAGTTACTTGAGCCAAGATAGTTTTTAAATACATGTAAATACCCCTTCAACACAATATTATTGATTTTTCATTATTGATCTATTGATACATTGAAAAGATATATAATAATATGACATATCCTTTACTACATGTCTGAAGAATTCCAAATATATCATCTGATAAATTAAATTCATAAACAATATTTGATATAAATAAATATATTTATTGAATAATGATTTTGATTTTATAAAGATTTACCCCAATAAACCAAATTACGTTCAAATTGAATCACCATATGTAGAAATGATAAACAATTTAGAAAAAATCATATCCATGTTAATGAATATAGATTTTTAAGGAAAATTTAATGTCTTTTGATCACAATATAGTGATTATTTCAAGGGAATGTTAGTGAATAAAAAATCATGAAAGTGAGTTTAAATGATTTCCCTAGTCAATATGATCATGAAACATCAAGACAAATATTAAGGATAGTGTCATAGTAACATTTACCCGATCGAAAATAAATAAAATAAAGGGTTATTTCCATTTATTGGTAGAATTACTAATAAAATTTTATTAAAACAAACACTAGGAAAATAAAATTTTCACTTTAGAATTCACTTTTCAAATATAAAAATTTCAACTATATTTGGACATTTTTAATTAATCATGGAAATATGTGAAGGATTATTCTATGGAATGACTAGTCATGATGTCTAAAAAGTTACGCTCATATTGAGAATGATAAATAAAATATTCTTTTTATGTTTTTATTAAAGGGTAAAATTTTAAATAAATGGAAATGATAATCTAATAGCTTTAACAACATATTTTAAAAATAAAATCATGAGTAAAAATGATTTCAAACAATCATAGATGAATATTATAACAATTCATGAATTAATTTTTAGAGAAAATGATTTTGGAATGAAATGAATTTTCCACCAAAGAGAGAAATGAAGTCAAATTCTCTTGAAATCATATTCTCTATCATTTTTAGTAACAAGGGGATTTAAATGGTTTTATTATAGAAAAATTATTTAATATATAGAGGATAAGAATATTAATGTTTTTTTAGATATTTATCAAATAATTTCCTTCAATGGAAAGTCAAACATAGACAATCCTTAAAAAATGTGATTTAAACATAAATCCTTACAACTTTAATATATTCTAAATCATATCCCAAGGAAAAAATAATAATTAAAATGAAAAATTACATACCATTTATATAGGTATATTCATGATATAATTTAAAAAAAGTATAGTTGATACACATTTTAAAAATATTTTTTTGCATTATTCAATATAAGCACCAATAAATAGAAATTGACATGAATTACCTTACCTTATTTATCTATTAAGTTTAATACACATTAACCTAAAATATATTGTTTTTAAAGATTTAATAAATTTATACCATTACTATATTCATATTTATAATATTATATATCATTTTTTATAATAACTTAACCACTCTTCATTAATGATATTTTGTTATTACAATTGTGTTGAGTGTTAACTGTTGTATTTTCTAATGTGTGGTTCATCATGACAATTCTTATACTTGTGCATAAGACACAGTTCCATAATAACTTTAATAATAATAATTTTATAAAAATACAGTTTATTCATGGGAAACTATTTTGGAATCATTCATTATATATGGTAAAGGAAAATGAGTTGCATCAAATTGTGGTGATCTTAGGTCATACATACACATGAGAGATGATACCATTCCCTTAATGAGTGAAACGGTAAGAAAAGTAACAATACCTTATTTTTTCAAGAATTAACATAATGTTATATGTATCAAATTCATTCAATATTTCCACCATTATTTAAATTCTTTTGAGTCCTTGATAGAAAAAAAAATTACAACATTCCAAGAGGTGGTAGTATTCCATACACATAAATGGTGGGTTTATTTTAATTTTATGGAGGATGATATGGATATATTTTATTCAATCAATGAAATCACATTTAAATAAGTTGAATATAATTATAGTATTATATTTCATATGGTATAGCATTATTTACTCTAATAAAATAAGATGAAAAAATATTATTTTTAATTACCAATACACTTTTATTGAAGAACCTCCTTTGGATTTTATATTATGGACCCTAGGGTTGGTGTTATTCAAAGAGTGAAACCTCTTGGTTGGGGATAATGATGTTGGGGATATTATTTAGGATTGGATGAGTTAAATGTATAGATAGCTCTAAATAAGGGAAAAGATGAGATTCCCTTTTATTAGTGTGGAAATGGGCCTTCATGGAAGCCACATGGAAATTTTAAAAAACAAAAAATGAGAAATTTATCCATCAGAAAAATTCATAGAAGTGACCTAATAATTGATGTTGGGATAAGATGAAAATAAATTATGTATATAATATATTATTTTGAGATGTCTAATTGTAAAACATACCATAATTTTTTGGTTTAAACCTCAATAAATGTGTTTTAACAGTAAAAATGATAATTTTTATTTTAGATTTTTAATTCTTAATTAATACTAATTACAAAATTTACCTTATTAAATAATAATAATTACTATTATTATAAATATTGAATCCTCGTTACCAAATAAAATTTGTATTCATGGTGTATTTTAATTTAATGATGAATCTATAAATCCAATTTAAAAATATTTCATCTATCAGAATAGCCCGAAGGCCTTCATTTTTTATTATTTTTGATAATCCACCTATCAAGGTGTGAGTTGAAACCCTTACATGGTTTGAAGGCTTAAAGACAATTACCTGACCCACAGGTCTTAGAGAAATCACCCAGAAAAGATAACTTGGAACTGCTCTTCCCCAGCATATGTGATGATATCAGCACTCCACCTTCATAGGGCTGGTATCTAGATATCCTATGAAAATCTGCATAGGCCTGGTATAGATGGAAAAGACATACCCTCTCAGTCTTCCAATTTCAGTTAGCTCTGCTCCAGTGAATGTGCCCGCCCTGAATCCTCTTCTGAAACCTTGTCCCTTGTAGTCTGATCAGTACATCTACATTTCCATGTGGCCCGTTGGCCATGAAGTGGACCTAGGGCCTTAAGGTGGACCGAAGGCCTTGAGAATAAACAAGCATGAATGCCTTTGGTGGCCTGAAAGCCTTAGAGGACTCGAGGACAAAACAGGTGGCCCAAAGGCCCAGATGCATGAACAGTTATGGCTATTACAGTACCGAACAGTGCCTGATACAGTACTGCTGCATTACTGCTACATTACTGATATAGTACCCCCAGAAATACACCTCCACCCGGATTTGATCTCGGGTCTCTTAGATGCACCTACCGAGTCCTCACTAACCAGGCTGAGGCTAATCTGCTAAAAATGTTTCATCAATAATTGAATTTTTCTAGCATATGATGATCATTAATATTATCTATATGACTTGTAATATTAATGATATGGATTCAAAATCACATATTTTTATACATAATAAAAACACCATTTTAAACTTTTATCATTATAGTTAATTTAAATTAATTTAAATGGAGAAATATTGTGTACTAAATAATTTTTCATAAAATGCATTTTTAGTCCTAACAATAAACATAAAACGAAATATTCTAAAAATGTGAATAAAATGTAATTTATTTCATTAAATATTCTAAAAAAATAAATATTTTATTTTAAAATCAAAATCATCCCATTATAGGACTTTTAAATTACTTTACTTGTTATGAAATGACATTTTTAAATAAAACATTGTTTTCACTATTGATTGAAAAAATTGCATTTTTTTTAAAATCCCATAAGTTTAATTTTATATAATTTGGATATTTTGAATTCAAAAATGTGGTTTGTTTTTTTGAATAAATTTCTACTTCTAGGAAAATAATTATATTATTTTCCCAGAAATAGTAGTAAAATTTATTTTTTATGAAAATAATTTTTTTAAAAATAAATTGAATTTACTAAAAAACAATTGATTATAACAATTTATTTTTTATTGATTTATAAAATTAAATATATATTTTATAATTCTATTAAACACTTTCATAACTACTAATTTAAATTTTAGGTTTTAAAATTAATATTTTAATAATATATTTTGTGGTTCATTTAGGCCAGATGTTAGATTTTGTATACAGTATAGAACAAAATGTCCTTCTATTATAATATTGTATGTGTTATAGTCTCCCTTATATATATAAATTTAAAAGTTGAAATTATAAAATATTATCATACATAAATGGTTTTATATAGGAAAAAACATTTTTGAAATGCCCATATCGAAAATGATATTATCAAAACATATTCTTAAAAGATGAATGGGGTAATACAAAGGTCTTCATGAATAAAACATAAATATATTTCCATGTAGGAAAAAATTAGTGTGAAGTGAACATTTAGGAATTGATTAAAAGAATCAATAATTATATTGAGTAGTAGAAATAATTAATTATAAGAATGTGAATGGTCAAGATGGAGTTAAATAACCACAAAACCATATATATATGATGGGTTAAAAGGCCATAGATTAATCAAATATAAAGTAAATTGGATGAAAAAAAGTTTCATGATCCTTTTCCTATGGTTGATTAATTCAATTGCTTTCCACATTGTTAACAAAGAAATTATTCTTACTATATTAATTTAAATATCATAGGAAAAACATAATCCTTCAATTGTGGTTTGATTAATTTCCATTTCATTAAATTTTATATGAAATAAAACCCAATGATCAGTTTTTTAATTCCTCATAAAATAAAAATTTTAATATATCATATGATCCATGAAAGAGTGAATTTATTTATATCCATAAATGATTACCCAAAATAGAATAATAAAAACAAGTTATCTAATATAATAAATTAATCTACAAAACATAAAATTAACACCCAATGTTAAAAATAATTGTTAATATACAAAATAATGATATAATAACAAGATAATATAGTTGTCTAATGGTTTGTGTTTCACCCATTACACACTTATGTTGTGGGTTCAAGCCCAGTGTGCTTGCTAGATTTGATAGGTTGTCACATGAAATGTGATTTTTCTTTTTACTTAGAACTATATTAATATATTTCTTATAACATTCCCAAATTATAATGACACATAATTATAATTATATAAAACATAGGATAAACCTTAATGGTTACCAATACCTTTAATTATTTTTATATTAATAGTAAATGTATCCTTCCTTAGATAAATTTTTCACAAAAAAATATAATAAACCAATATGTTGTATTTGAATAAATGTCTCCAAAATATTCTTAATATTGATTAAACCAATTGAAAAACCCAAAAAAGTGTTCTTATGACATTGATCATACGATAAAAATTAAATTCATAAACCCATAATGGTGTCCATAACTGTTATGTTAATGATACATGAAGATATATATTGTTAAAAAATTAAATTAATTATTAGATAATTCAAGATTGTTATATCCAAAATGACAAGGGTATAAATAGACATTCAATATAGTTATTGAATCCCAATACATAAATATATAAATCATTTTACTCCCATGATTTGTTTAAAAGATATCCTTACATTGACTTTGATAAATTCTCTAAAATAGTATATATACTCACTTAATTATATTTTTCTAAACATTAATAAAATAAAATTAAAATTCATCTCTAAGATGAATTAAGTTTCTTTGTATTGAACTACTCATTTTTCCTCCAAATTAGTTACATTATTCCATTATTTTCCAAAAATAAATCATTTTATTTTTTTTATTTTAGAAATTATCCATTTATTTTCTTTCAATATTTCCAACATAAACAAAACTTTTCATTAATTTTCTATGGTTTCCACCACCCATTATCTTAGTGGACTCCATATTTATCTTCTATGTTGAGCATTGGAGTCACTTTTGGTATAGTTTCCCTATAATATATAATGATAATTGATTATGAATAATTATAGTATCAATCACTTTACTAAAGTTTCCATTAGGTTACTTTGAATCACCATAATGATCACCACATTTGGTGTAAAAATTATTCATCTGGGTTACATCCATTGACTGACACAAAAACCCTTTATGTGATAAAAAATAATAATAATGGAAACCATATAATCATTTATATTGTGTATAAATCATGACAGCTTCTTTTCAATCTATTACACTATAGGTTTATCCTAGTTCATTTACATTCATCATCTATTAAAATCCTTCATTATGGGTTGTAAAGCAATTTTTGTTTATCCTAATCATATCCACCAGGAGATTCAAAAAAATAGAAAAATAGGCACATTTTTCTTCCACTAAGTAATGATCGTGTCAGATTTGAATGCACCCTTTTCTGATTTATTACCCACTTGGACAACTCTCTCCAAACTATATCCACATATTTTATTGAGATAGGGATGAATTTATATGAAAAATGACACAGTATTATTCCTTACCAAAACATTAGGATGTTCCTCGATATATCATCAATTTATATTATAGGGTTATGTTCCAAAAAAAATGTTTTTCTAAATCTAGTTACCAATGATTCTAGTAAACATTATATGAGGCCAATAGTATATACCCTAACTAGAATAGCCTATATTCATTAGTTACATTATTACATTGTAATAATATTCAAGTGATCATATCAAAAAGGACCAACCCATTTAGATTCCATGAAAAACTAGAAATATACTTGAAACTCACATTACATTTGAAAACATGAAATAAAACATAGTGAATTTAAAATGTAAATATCCTTGAACTCTTTAAATGATTATATTTTTTTATCCTAGGGAAATTAGTCAAAATAAGGGTGATCAAAACTCCTCAGTAAGGGTTTTGTTTAGTTGATTTAATCATGAATCAATAATATATAAATAATATGGAAAGGTAAGTAATAAGAAAAAAATAAAATTAATCAATAACTTGATAATGAAAAATAATATGGAAGTAATAAATAATTATCAAATAATACCAAATAAATAATCGCATGATCCCAAATCTAATCCATAAACAATATCAATTAAGTAATATCTTGTATAATAATAACTAAATTTTTAATGAATGATATTAAAAATATATAAATTCGTGATTTTTTATGTCATGATATCTATAATATCATAGAAATGATCCACGGTAGATAAAAACAATGTGGGATGACACTTTTTATCTATACATATAGATTTTTCTCGTGATTCATATTTATTTATCATTGGGAAATATAATACTAGGTCCCACTCCTCACATCATGTTATATTATTTCTTTATATATTAGAATATCGATTTAATTAAATAATACCATAACATATTAATAAATATATTGTAACATCTTGGCCAGGGTTCTACACTCATGTTCCCAGAATCGGTTATTCACATAACCTCACACATGCCTCCCCTTACAGGAGAGGTTGTTGACTAGTAGCAATGGTCTAGAAATGATCATGGGGAGATTATAACCTCTTATTCAAACTATTCCAATAGAGAAATTAAATATATAATAGCCAAATCATATATCCAATAATAAAACCAAATAAGTATCAAATGATAATAAAAACAAGGATTTAATCTCCATAACTAAATCCATAGATATATCATACAAAATTTATGTCAAGTGTCAATATGAAAAAACTAAACTAAATAGACTAAAAACGCACAAGTGGGTCATAAATCACGTTTAATTCCCTCATTAATGCTCAATCACAAATCAGTCATCTAACGAGGGAATATTTCTTGTATCGTGGACAAGGAACATGAAATCTGTTCAAGTACCGATCATGTAGCCCATGTGGGGTATGAGTACAACTCAATAGGCCAACACCAATGACTTCTAAAACAATTTCCAGTTAATGATAGTGTATATAGTATTATAAATAATAATGTAAAATCCAAAAATGTAAATAATTTAGATGTAATTTATTTTAATTTATTTAATAACATACCCCCTAAGTTCCCAAGGACTCCTAAACCCCAATATCTACTTCGGCACGTACCAAAGTCTGAACAAAATCACAATACCCTATTTATCAATTATCATTTCAATTTATTTCATTTTATGTCCAATTGGAACCTTAGTTTTATGACCACTTTTTAGGCCTAGAACACCATGTTTAGGACCATGTGGGTATTGGAAGGAGTAGTATGTAACCCGTAACTCATTTCTCAAACAATCAAAAAATTGAGATATTGATGTTGGATTCTGTGTCTTATACTCATTTATCACTCTGGGATTTTGAAATAGTTATCCATGTCGAACACATGTTTATCAATTTATCACTATTTTATTTTAAAGCGACAGTCCATGTCCTATGTATTTTTATCAATCAATCAAAAGTATCACATAAACCATGATTAATCATCTTTAATCATTTAAACATCTTTTCACATCATGGTACTAAAACAATCTATCACAAAAAAATGTCTCTTCAATTTAATAACATGGAATATTATGAAAAAATATACATTAATACATTTATCAAAATTTAACCATTTAAAATATTTAATTAATTTTCTAATAAATTAATCTAGATCCTCAATCCCAATACACCATAAATTAGTTCATCAAACATCTAATATAGTTTAATAAGCCCTATATCACATTAATTAATTCACTAATTAAATAATACAGTTAAAAAATCACAACATTTCATTAATTAAATACCAAATTAATTAATACAAATTAATTAAAATGATAATAGTCTATTAACATACCAATTTCATAACCCCATAAATCAATAAATTCAACAATCACTTAATTAATTAAATAAAAAATAGTTATTTCAATTTAATATATTTAATTTATAAAAGGTCAACGTAAATTAAATAATTTGATACACTTAATTGATATCAGTAATTTTTTATATGAATAATATACCACCTACCTCATGATTGAAGATGAATTCTTACCAAAAAAATCCCCAACTGAAGCGAAAAATGATGATAATAATGATGAAAAAGATCTATATCTGAAACCTAGATCAAAGATCAATCTAATAAATATTTAACAATAATATATCTATATCTATCATAAAAAAGATTAAAACCCCATTAAAAGGATTAGAGAAAGATAATAAAGGGGTAGGTAACTATATGTGGTGAGAATATCTTATTGGGAGAGGATCAAATCATCAATTTGGGAATCGACTCTCCCTTAACAGAGTTCGAAAGGCCTTGGAATTTTTATGGGAGACTCACGAAATGAAACAAATCATTTAGGTTAAAGTTGGGGTTTATTTTTAGGGAATTAAAGGGATTTTTGTATCTTTAATCTAATTTGGGGGGATTTAATTTCCACATGCATGGTATCTTGTATGGTGCATACAGAATTCTTAACAATTCACCTCACCTGAGGGTGTCAAACTATTACTACTAAGAGATCTCGTGGTTTGGAAAACCATGTACTGACCATGAAAATACCCTCTTCTTCGGTTCTCATGGTTTGTTTGGATGGGTGCACGGTTTGGGAAAATCATGCTCAAATTGTGCACTTCCCATCTTCCTTCTAAGAACATAATCTTTTCACAAAAAATCCATGACAAAACCCAAACAATAATTATTCAAAAAAATAAGAAATAGTACTAATAAATGAGCTTGATACTTCACTATAAATAGTTGGGATCTTACAATACCCCACCTTATAATTGCTCCTCCTTGATATGTACTCCCAAGAATCTCTGAGATTCAGAGTCAAACATATTGGGCCTCTAAGACCACATATCAGCTTCTCTCTCTCATGTTTCCTTCTGAACACTTCCATGCATCCACAAAACAAAAAAAACATGGCATATTATACCCCCACAACACTTTATCACTATGATCCAACTTAGAGGTCAGTTTGTACTCAATTAACTCACCATTATCAATCTCAAGATTATCTAAATAGATAAAAATAAAAGTTTCTAGGTGAGACTGATGATGTTGTAACACATGAAATATGCTATGAATTTTATTATACCTCTATGGGAGATCCAATAAGTACACCACTATACTGATCATTTATATAACCTCAAACAATCCAATGAACCTGGGAGTAATATTTAACTATCTTTGAATCCTATAGTGAACCAATATAAGAGATACGTGATAGAACCAACAATCACCCTATATAAACTCCATGGTTTTTCAAATTGTATTAGCACAATAATTTTTTCTACATTGAGTCATAAGTATACACTTGAAAATAAACTAAACCTTCTCTAACATCTCATGCATGAGGCTTGGTCCCAATAACTCTAACTCACCTACCTCCATAAAACATAGATATTATTAGTATGGAATACCATAAAGTGTGTAATATAGTGAAACATGTATTGTTATTGGATAATAGTTTAAATTTCAAAAATCCACTAAATCTAGGTAATTCTCCTAATACCCTCAAAATTATAGGACAAATGCCCGATGCATATCCTCATGAACGTATTAAGTAAATTCTAACATCCCCATTTATATGAGGTGTAATGACGTACTCAATAATACTTGTGTACCAAGAACATTCAGATAGTCAGGACAGAATCTTTAAGTAGATCGCGAGTCAAAATCTAAAACTATGCTATGTGGCCCCCTCTGTAGATAGACTATCTCCCAAAAATGTACAAGTGTCATTGCTATTCAAATGAGAAAGACTACCTTATAGGAAATAAATATTATACTTTCGTCATTATTTTCACAGCCACCCAAATAGATTCATTATTGTGATTAGTTATTTGGAGACCCACCACAATTTCCCTGGTAACATTGTATAATGTTTTTCAATAATGGGAAATATAATCCATAAACCTCCATTTTTTTGATTCGTATATTTTATATATTGACAGGTGCAGCACCGTTGGATAGACCCTATTATCTCTTTCTTCATTCTTAGCAACCAAAACTATGATTGTATGTCATGGTACATTTTGGTCACACCCGGGTGTACTTACCACTTTGAGGCATGTAATTCACACATCATCTCTTCCAACATGCTATTAATAAAAAACATTCCCCAGACATATAATATATCATCCTTATCTATAGTCCAATCAGAAGTTGACTCGTCACCATCACGGTTTTCCATCAAGTCCATAAATTATGGATCCTAATACTTAATTTCTCTAATTCATATCAAAAGTATAGACTCTACTAAAAGTGATATGAGATTCATCCTACCTCGGATCAACTAAACCAAAAAATTCATCTCGTCCAGCATAGTCATCATCTTTCACTCAACACTAGACTCCTTAACATCCTCTATCTGAGTTTTTATAGTTACTTTTTCAACAACAGTATGTCTCATCTTGATTGTATATTCTAGATCAATATATAATGAATGAAAATAATCAACCCATATCTTCTTTTATAGATTCTAATATTGTTGTGGGAATATATACTTTAATCTCTTAAAATAGATATACACAATAATAATTTCACCAAAAATATAATATCACATATACATTAAAGCATACACCATGACTTTCAACATGTGGTTGTGTGTAGGGTAATTTTCTTAATTAGGCCTCAACATCTGAGATCCATACACAAAAAAAACGATCTACCAACATCAATACTACTCCAAAACCTATACTAGAAGTGTGAAAAAAACATCATGTACTCCTCAAATGGCTTGGGTAGGATCAATATTTTGTTTTGTACTCAAGAACCTAATTAGTTCCTATAAGTTATTCTCAAAGGATTCTGACCATTCAAACTTAACTCCTTTCTTGGTCAATCTTGAAGATGGTGATTCCAATTTGGAGAGTTCCTAGATGATCCTATGATAATATTCAATTAGTCTTGGATAGTTATGGATATCAAAAACATTATTGGGATTCTCTTTGGATTCCACTTCTTGTACCTCCTCTTGGACCACTGACACACCTTCCCCTGAGTTGATGTGACCCAATACGTTTACATGATGAATCTAGAATTGAAACTAATATATATTGACATATACATGGTATTATCTCAGTGTACATAAGTTGATTTCAATATATTGGGCATGGTCATAATGATTCTTAGAGTACACCACTATTTCACCCAGAAACACAAAAATATACTGATCCATGTATTGGTGGATGATTCAGTTTATCGTGGCCATAAACATAGTAGGAGTATTTTTCAACACAAATTGAATTATGAAAAACTCATAAAGGCCATACATGATTCTCAATGATGTCTCAGGTATATCAAAATTTTTAAATCATATTAGTAGATAACCCAATCTCATGTAAATCTTGGATAAAACAAAATCTCCACACAGCTAGTCTAAATGATTTTCGACATGCGGAAGAGAATATCGGCTCTTCAATGTCATCTAGGAAAAATTCTACTAATCAACACCTAAGAATAGATTAAAATAATCATTATTAGAAAAAAAAATACTATATAACCCTAAGGTGATATACATATATGGATAAACCCCTTATCCATCATCTCTTCCAGCTCAATCCTGATCTCTCGAGGTTTTGTTGGTGTCGTTCTGTATGGTAGAAAAGATACTAGATCATCCCCGATCAAGATATGAATTATAAATTACTCATCTATCTAAGGTGTAACCCCTATGATTTTTTCATAAAATACATCTTAAAAATGGTCCACTATGAGTGGAATTAATTCTCTCTTTACACCCCCATCATCTATCAATAATCTAGAAACCTTGGTGGTATGATCACATAGTTTCTGGTAAACTGGCCCCCCAAGGCCCGCCTTTATATCCCATTAACAATGGTGAATATAATTATAGTGATCAAGTGATATAAAAGTTACTCTATTATGTAAATACATTATATGTTATTGGTATACTAGTAAACAATCCATTCCCAAAACTAGATCAAATCTTGACATGTTATGTATGTAGAGATCTGAATTGAAATAATACTCTATCCTCGAGAGAGCACCCCTTGCATAAAATGATGTTTCTAGAATGTACTCACAAAGGTGAATCTTTCATCATAACCCAACTAATGAACTTTTCCAATAAGATCAAACCATTCAAATGTTGAGAAGATATAAAATAATGAGGGCACCAGTATCAAATAATGAACTAGGTAGTTTAGATGCTATAGGAATAGTACCTCTAACTGTAGACAGACCAACCTCATTATCCACTAATGTATTTTGAACTACATAAAACATTATTAACAATATTCCATTTGATGAATACTATTTCCATGGATCTAAACCACTCTACTGACACATGATCTCCTTCCTGAAACCACCACATTCACTTCCTCTACCGCCACGACCAGTGGAACTCCGGCTACGGGATGCATATGGTGTAAAAGATCTCATTCCCACACATTGATTCTTACTAGATATTCCACCATTAAATTTTTGTTTTTTCCTGATATAACTTCTATAGATTTCTCATCCTACAATAATATCGACACTCTATCAGTGGTCTGGGAAACTTTATACAAAAGTGTCCTGACCTACCACATTTTCAATGATTACTTGAGTATGGTCATGTGTAACATATCCTTCCCCTAGCTACTTTTCTTTATATTAGTCTATTCAAAATTATATAAATGATTCTTCCTTCTCTCATAATTCATACCTCTTGAACATAAAGTAAAAACCACATATCCTATGGTGGAATCCCCCTTCAAGTTCCCCTCATAAATGAGAGCATGATACACTACCTCTAAAAACATCTTCAGTAGAAATATATTCACCTAGGTATTAATTTAACATTTAATCAATCTTGAAACCATTTTAACAAAGTATCATCGCCCCCTCCGATTATGCAATAATGTATTTAGTTTTTTTAAAAGTGGCCAGTATACCTAATAAGAGACATACTCCCCTGAGTAAACCTCATGAACTCATATACCCACTCCTATCTCAATGTATCTAAATAAAAATGATTTCGGAAATTATATTAAAAGTCCTTCCACTCCATATTATCTATCTATCCATCTCGAGTCCAAATTTTCAACCAATAGTTCACCTATCCATGTAGAATATAAGCATCCAATTTGACTTGCTTCTCAGTTGGAGTCTCCAACTAGCCATATATGGTCTGGATGGACACTATCTAGAACTCATCTACCTTAGGTCCTCCCTCTCTATAGAATTTTAGAGGGTGATGCAATTGGGACTTCAATTTCATATCATACATTCATTTCACAATCTGTCTTGGGTCTCATTCCTTGAACTGTATGAACCAAGAAAATTTCTCTCATAGTTACTCTACGATATCAACCCTTGGCTCTATCGATGCATCAGGTTCCACTATTAGAGGATCATTTCCATCCACACCCTCCTATCATACTCAAAACAAGAATCATTATAGAGGAATATATCTACAATTCCAGACACATGTCTAAGGAAGCATAACAAAACTTTTACACATTTATATAATATGAATTAAAAATAATTCATTCAACTAAACCATGCCATACAGTCATAACTAAGGTTCTTTCACTATCCTTATGCATCATACTCCAGTGTCATGGTTAAAAAAGTAATGAAAATATTATTGAATTTCATATTTCTCTTTATTCAACATTTTATTCAGATCGTACATCATTTTTTAAGGCATTAAATTCATATTAGGCTATATTTTCATTCCAATTACACCAGAAAGTAAAATATTTCAATTTCATCAACTTACCAATAACTTGTTTTCCCATGTGTTCCTAGAATAATTAATTTCATAAAATATTCATGATTTACTAGAATGATGCATGCATACTCAATTATCATTCCATTCCATTCCATGATTCAAATCCCAAAAAAATAAAAAATAGTAATCACATCACTTTATATGTTCATCACTTATTGTGAAGTAACATCAAATATGACAATAAACATTAAAAAACCCCACCCTGGGTACTTTTTTTACCCTTGTACATAGGTGTTCTACTCTCATGTACAAGCTCTAATCAAGACTTTAATCATACTATTCTCATGTCTGCCTATCCTAAATTTTAATAAAAATTGGAATAAATTAAAACCCCTTTGATAACATTTTGTTACATCCTAACTCGAGTTCCACACACTGGTTCCCCAAAATGGTCGATTATAGTATACGAGGCATGCCTCCCCATAGAGTAGAGGCTTATGACTAGCAATGATGGTCTAATTTTGATCAAAGTGAGACTATAGTATCTTTATAATATTACAACAATGGAGAAAGAAAAGGAACAATAGAAATTTGATATATTCGATAATCAAACCAAACCAACATCACAAGTTAATCAAAATAGGGATACAATATCCAAGACTAAAGTAGAAGATATGTCATTCTAAATGTGTGTCAAGAGTCAATATGAAAAATCCCAACATAAATATATACACTAAAATTTCTCAAAATTGAAGCTAATAATTTTGTTTCCCCTCATTCATGATCGATCCCAAATCATTAATCTAACATAAGAAACTCTCTTTTATTATTTACATCAAACATGAAGTATATTCAGGTACTGATCAGGTCTCCTGAGCAGGATGTGAGTATAACATATTAGGACACAACCAATGGTGTACAAAACATTATCTAGTCAATAAATTTTTCTGAAGTTTTACAATAAATTATTTATAGTAAATAAAGTGAAAAATTTAGTTACAATCAATTATTCTTTGTTTGACAAAATAAAACAAATGAGTTCTTATCGACACCCAATCCACAATACTTGATTCATGCCATGACGGTTTTTAAACCATATCTTAATGAAATAGTTATCTATGCTCATTTAATTTCAATTCATATTACTTTTAATTGGAATCTTAGTGTAATTTCACTACTTTGGGCCCGGAACGCCATCTCTGGGACCCTGTGGGTATTTGATGTATCGTTGATGACGCAAAACTAATTTATCCAACAATAAATACATTTTATTAATTAATTACCAAAAAATTAATCCACATTAATAGACAAATTACACAATCCATTAAGGGACAAATTCTATATCCCCATTAATTAATCAATTAAAAAAAACCATATTTAATTAATTAATTAAACAAATTAATTGATAAATTTTAATAAATTCAATTTCTAAACATTTGTTATAATATTTACATTTAAAAACATGTACTTGATATCATGACATTGGGATATTAATAATATACCACCTACCTGAAAAATGAAGATTAATGCTCGCTAACGGAATTTCCTAATTGGAGAGGAACAATGATTCTTATAAAAAATAATAAGATCTGGATCCAAAACATAGATCCAAGATCAAAAAAATCAAGATACAACAAACCTATATCTAGAACTATAATCAATAGATGAATAATCCATTAATTGGATGAGATCAATATGATAGAGCAAGATGAAAACATACAGGCTGAGAATATCTTATCGATAGAGGTGTATATCATTAATTTGGTATTTGACTCACCATGAACGAAGTACTAAGAACCTTGGAATTCATTAGAGAGCCTCCAAAAATGAGAGAAATTGTATAGGCCCTAGTTGGGATCAATTATGGTGAATTTTGGGGGTTAAATTATTTTTAATCTAATATTCAAGTGATTTAATTTTGTGGAACACAATTTCCTATATGGGGTTAATTGTTATCCATAACCATGAACCCAAAGTATGTTTTGGCCTATGGGTGTCCCATTATTACAACTAATAAAGTGCATAGTTAGGTAAACTTAGTGTCAGCTCTGCGAATCCCCATTGCCTTGGATCACACATTTTTCTTAGCTATGCGCATCGTTTGGGAAAACAGTGTTCCAGATATGAACTACTTATCTTCCTTCAAAAAAAAATTATCACACAAACTAACCCAAGGTAAAACCTAAACAAAAATGACTCAAAAAAAGTAAAAGTGTACATATAAATGATCTAGATACATCCCTATAAAAGGTCTGGATCTTAAATATTTATTGAATATATAGTATTAACTTATCAATATTTTCCTCCTTCAATTGAATAATATTTAAAATAAAATAATTTATGTGTAAATTATACACTATTAAATAAATAATCATTTCCATTAAAAAAATTCATTAGGAAAATATACTTATTATAAAGAAAATGACTTTTAAAGAAAAAAATCGACAATATAAAGAGTAAAAATTTCATTGAAATGAATAATGGGAACTTTTAATGTATTATTCACTATAATTATTATTCATGATAACAAAATAGTTCCATTCTTTTTCAGTACATTAAAATAATGATTTCATTTAATTTTCAGAGAGAATGTCAAAAAGTACATTCTTTTGAAATGATAGAAAGTATATTTAGGGAACATCTTTTCTAAATCCAACTAGAAAAAATAATTAAACTTAAAAATCATGGGATAATATAAATAACATTCTTGATAACATATCAGAAACCAAGGATTTAGAAGAGAAGAAATTTTTGACGAGAGAGATATATAGCCGGATTTTCTAGAAAAACATTATCTTTCCTTTTAGTTACAATATAGAGAAAATGATACTATTTAAATAAAATTTCCAGAATAAACAAGGGAGGATAAAATTTCATGTGTTTAATATATCATTATCAAATAATCTCCTTCAATGAAAATTAAATCATAAACAATACCGATTAAAATTATATAAAATTACAAAATCATAAACTTTCATAACATTGGAATCATAATCCCATGAAATAAATAAGATAAAACAAAAGATAATATACCCTAATTATAATTATATTCATAATATATAATAAAAATTTATTAGTGGATGCACCTTTTTTAAATGTAATTATATTATTAACATTAAAATAAACCATAATGGAGGGAAATTGATATGAAGACCCTTACCTCTCATTTCCATTTAGTTGAACATGATTTACAATACTATAAAAGAGTTTTAACAATTAAATTAATATTTATAAGAACCATAAAAAAATTTATAATATATTATATGATATTATTATAATATATTATGAGTCATTAATTCATAAGATATCCTTATATCTATTTAATAAGGTGTTATATTCTCTATTTTCTCAGGCGTGTTTCATCCCGAATAATGTGGTTCCTGTCCATATGATATATTAATACAATATCAAGAATGATATTTGGTTTATATATATCATATTATTTTCATTATATACACCTTTTTAATAATTCTTTAATGTTGAACATTTAAAATGATTTAAATCACTTTGTGGAAAGAGTAGATCATACATATGCATGAGAGAAAAAAACATTTTCTTAGTATGTTAAATGGAAATTAAGTGGATTATATATTAATTTACCACATTAAATATCATGTCATATTTATCATATATATTCATTATATACCCCGTTATTATTACACATGTGATTTAGTGAGGGATAATAAATTACATCAGATCGCATAGCTGTAGTCCTCCATACATGAGCAAGGGATTTTTTTACAATTTAATATTGGTAAATATTTATAAATATTATACCATAAATATAATAACATCCCAAAATATGGTATACAGTGATGTTATTATATTTTAATTCTTAACACATAATTTAATTTAGTAAAATAATAAGTAAAAATAGAGAGTTTGTTGAAGATAATTACATCAACAAATTAGAACCTCCATTTGATCTCTTTCTAAGGACCCTATGGTAGGTCCTCTGGGTATTCCAACACCTCTAGTATATGTCAAAGTAAGTTGGTAAGATATTATTTTAGCATTTTTTTATTATAAATATATTTATAGGCTTGGATATTGGAACGGGGGAGGTAACCTTTCCTATGTTAGGATGGGAACCTTCTTAGAATCTACTTGGAAATTTCTACAGAAAATAAAAATTTATAATGTAATTTCCAAGAAAAAATATTCTAAATGAAATATATTCATTATTTAGATAATTTAAAGTCGATATATTTACACAAAATTGGATATTTAAATTTTTTATTTTAAATCATTCTGATCATCGATTGGGTTAACCCTCGGTAAACCCATTTTAACCATAACCATCATATTAAATATTTTACTATTTCAACTATTCATTATGTAAAAAAATTAAGTTGAACTTATTACATAATATTAATTTTTTTTATTTTAAATAAGGAATCAATTAGGAATAATTAGTTTCTTATAACTATTATAATAAAATTTAAAAATGATCGAGGAAATTGTGTTGAAATACGGTTTTTCAAGGATTGAAATTTTGAAGCATATGATTAACATATATTAACTACATGAACAGTTAACATTGGGATAAGGATTGAAATTAATATATATTGTTATATAATCAATAAATTTAATTTAAATCATACATCACTTATTATTTTCATAATTAATTAATAAGGAGATACATTATATACTTAAAAATAGTTTTCATACAAATGTGTTTTAAGCCTAAAAATAAACCTTTATCATAATCTCCTATAAAAATTATTCAAATTTAAATTATTTTATTCTATATAAAAATGTAATAATTATTTTACATTTAAATGAAATAAAATTAATATTTCATATTTTATATTACTTAGTTTATTGAAATGAAATAACACTTCTATGGAAAACTATATTTTTCACTTATAACTGCAAAATCACTATTTTTTGAAAAATCCTAGAATTTCATCCAATAAATCTTTTGATATGATTATTTTAAAAAACATTAAAATTTTATCAAATACATTTTCAACAATTGGAAGAAATTAACTATATTATTTCCTAAAAAAGAGAAATAAAAATGATTTTTGATGAATGTAATGTATTTAAAATTCAATAGACGTTACTTAATATTTATTGTTTATTATCAAAAAATATATAATTGATTAAAAACATTATATATATTTAAAAAAATATAATCATATTCATAACCTCTAATTCAATTTTTGGGTTATATATTTACTATTTATATAATATATTGTGTGGATCACATAGGCAAGGTGTCTTGTGTAGCATATGTTATACAACATAATACCCATCAATCAATATCTCATTGGTATATAATAATTTTGAAATATTTGTGTTTCATTATTTCCCCCATATTTTTCAATGTCTCATCAATGGTCGTTGAACGACATATAATTAATATTCCATCACTATGAGCATTTCAACCTTCATGGATGGATATTCGAAATTATAAATAATATATATATATATATATATATATATAAATTTTTGTATTCGATGATTTTGTAAATAATTTTATTTCTGTATAAATGAACATAAATAGAATTATAGAAATTGAATCAATATGAGAAAAGTTATAGTAACATATGTTATCAAATATGAAAAATATTAATATTGGCAATAAAGATATAAAATATAACAATTATAGTTGATAAATAGTGAAAATAATAAAACATTTATGGCTATATATTTTAATAAAATTATGTTTATTATTCATACGTTGTAAAATAATTTAAAGTAATTGGGATATAAGTTAAGAAGATTTTTGAACCCAATACTTTTTTTGGTTTATCTCATATTTCACATTTATTTCAATATTGGTATTCCTATAATATATTAAAATTGAAAATTCAATATTATCATGATTTTATTTATATGCATATAAATGTTTCTACTTTTCAAAATGACTTCTAATACAATTAAAACAATTTTTAAAAAATGAATTTTTTTTATAATGAAACTTATGGAATCGTCCTGGTTTATTTCTTCAAAAAAATCATGATCATTTATGCCAGAATATTATGTAACATATTAATTTTGGATCCCAAAAGGTTTTTGATGAAATTGTTATATAGGAAACAATTATGAAACCCATTCCCTTCCAAGTGTTTATTTTATAACTAATATTGTTTTAAGATCTCTCCCTATGTAGAATTTATGATTACCAAATTTTATGATGTGATAGGTGGGCATAGAGTTATATATCCCTCTAATGTTCTGTGTAATGTGATATATCTTAGGAGATTATGTTTATTATAAGTTAACTTGATTTTATCTTCATACAAAATATATGATGTTATGATATATTGACTCAGGTTTTGAATGAATATGGTGCTATATTATTTCAAAATAATGTGTGTTATTCAACAGCTCTATAATGATGTTTTATTATTATTAATATTCCATATTCCATAATTTTCCAAAATATTCCCTCATGATTAGGATGTTTATCCTATGATTATGATATTATAATAATGATTATTATCACCCATATATTATTTATTCATGTCTCTTATTATTTCTAATTTATCCCACCCAATACTTGTATATTAACTCACTACATTAATTTATTTTGGTCCACATGTGAATACATATACTAAGGGTAAAATGATTGCTTTTACAAGTACAATGATAAATAATTGAAATATTGATTTTGTATTTTGTATAAGTTATGTACGAATCTAATTTCACAAATATGATATACCTTTTGATCTTTGAATTTATTAAAAAAATTATATATCATTAATATTATAAAGTAGACACATAATAAAATTTTGGGTCTCGATAGTTTGTCTAAAATCTATGGTTAAGATAGTTTTGAAATTATAGCTATAAATCAATACTGAAATCCCAAGATATAAGTTGTAGTTTTGAAGGAATCATCCTAATGTTTTTATAATGGAAATAATGGTGTGAATTATGTGTAATAAAATCCGTTACATGTTACAGAAATTGGTTATTTCTTTAGAATATATAAATTATGGGATAATGACCCCAAAATTTATAATTTGTTATTAACTCGATCACCACCTAGTGCACAAAGAAGAGGTCTTATTTTCCTACTTATTTGATACAAATAGTTTATATTCAATGGTTTATGAAAATATATAAAAACACATTAGGAATGATATATAACATATGTAATTATACATCTTAAATTATAGAAATGTAACAAATTATATTATCTTAGATTCATTGTTTTTGGAAAAGGCTAAACACAGGGATCACATATCATATTACATTAAAATTTATTTTCATATGAGAATAATTTATTTATAAATTTATTGTTTACATAGTTATTATTTAAACCTTTTATATTTCAGAAAAACCTGCGAACTAGGATAAACCATACCAATGCCCCATGTTGTGGATAATTTAATGATTCTCATAAAGTCATCACCAAGGAAATGTGAGGCCATGTTCAAAACATTATAGTGATTCATACCAAGTGTTCTTAGACTATGAAAAATATCCTGAACCATGTGTAATTTTTTCCTTACTATAGTAAGGTGGAAGTATCCATAGATTACTTTTAATGGAAATGAACATCAATGATCATTTTGTCTTTTGATCCACATATTGATTAATAGTATGTTAAAACAACAAAAAGATCATTTTAGGGTCTATTATTCTGAGAAGGCGAATGTTACATGGATCATCAATATTTTTGATGTAGGTATGGTCAATGATGTGAATTGATTAAAATATTATGAAAACTAATTAAATGTATGAATATAGTGGTAATAAATTTTGAAATTATTTTATAACATGTATTTCACTCAAACTCTAGCAAAAATGATTGAGATATAATTGATAGATCTGTAGAAAGAGGAGGTTAAATTATTTATTAATCACAATACCTGAAGACTAATTCTTTCATAATATTCCTCAGGATTTGTTATTAATAATAATAAAAAATTATATAGATTATATATTCGATTAAAATCTTACATGTTATAGGTTCTACCAATACAAGACATTGGGAGTTAAAAATAAGAACTTTGATGTTCTCTTAAAGTCTATATTAATTAAGGATAATAATCCCATGGATATATAGATATTAAGATAATAATCGACATTCATGATGGTCAATGAAATAAAAAGTGGTAAAGATCATCCCACCACCCACATTACATTGATATGGGATAGAACATCCATGTTATTGCCTCAAAAGAATATTAAATTCTTCAAGTGTGGGATAGAAGGGAACTAAACACAAAAATATTGATGGTACAAAAATAATCTAGACAATAATATTGATTTAACAAATCCCCACTTTATTCATCTACAACAACTTGATATTTTATGATTTAAAAAAACAATTATCACTTGTGTAAGATGAAAAACCAAGTTTAAACAGATTTTGATATACTATTAAAATATTATTATTTTTAATGATAATTTACACCTAGGAATTTTATTTTAAGGTATGAAGAAGAAAAAAAAAATTTATTAATTTATGCTTGTATATGTATATATAATATTCGTCCTTTATAAATTAATTATAAATGAAAAATATATATATTTGGATGAAAGAGGAAACAATTTTATGAAAAACTCTTTTTATATTCATAATGTACTTTTACCTTAATATATTATACTAGTCACAATTGGTGAATTATTTTAATTTAAATTATATTTTATATATTCAATAATTTTTTTAATTTTTTTTTAATATTTTTCTATAATAAGATAATAATAAACAAATGTTTATGCTAGAACATTTATTCCTCTAAAAAGTGATATTTCTAACATTTTTCATGCTTATTTTAAATTAATTGACGAAAAATATTTATATTGAATTTGAAAAAATAGATTAAATATTTTTTATCATGATTTATAAATTCTGTAGATACGCCCTATTTATTTTTGACCAATATAAAGACTAATCGTTACAAAATTTATCAACTATGTAAATAATATTTATGTTTGATATATAATAAAAATATGTGATAAGGCCATATATTTTTAACCAAATTTTTATTTATTATTTAAATTCTACCCTAATCACAGTATTCTCTAAATTTATTTTTTAATGGATACAAGTCCACGAAAATGACATTTAAAAATTTTAAATAATTAAATGTAATATAATTCTGATGATTTAACGTATTCGTTAAAATTTTTAGAACAATATGAAATAATAGAGTCATGTTAATTAATTATATTATATGATAAACTTTTCATTTTATTATTTTTATGTCAAATTAACTAAAGAGTGTTTAAATTGGAAACAATGATACTTCATAATAATAAATTTTTATTAAACTAATTCAAAATGAAAAAAAAATAAAATATGAAATTGGGGATAATATATGTTTTATAATATCATCAATTACCTATATATAGTCAGTGTATTACCATTTGGAATGACTATGACATTAATAAATTTTAATCTTTTATAAAATTTCTGGAGTGTTTGTCCCCTCAATTATATTAGGGATCCTCTCCTTTCTATTATTCACACTAACTTTATCCTTATATCTAGATTTTAATCTAAGAATTTATATTATAAAATCCCAAATAAACATTGTATAGGTGTTTTACTTCTAAAAAATATCAACCCTAGAGCCCTAAAGAGTATATTTAAAGGACTTATTTCAGAGAAGAGGTAATGGTTTTCACCAATCAAATACTTTTTAATTATTATTTTACCTCATTTAATTCATTTATAAATCTAATAAAATAATATTTTAAATATTTTAAATATAGTAAATAAATTATTCTTATGAAACCTCATTTTTCCCTATATTTCCATCAAATGGGAATTGAATATATTGCTCGGGTGTATATACAGGTTACCATCTCCACAAGGTGATAGAATTTATTTGTCATAAATGTCATTTACAGAGAGGTGAAATTCTTATATATGATACTTGTGATATATATATTTGTATTTATATTATTAAAATATTATCTATCATTTTACCTTCCAAACCATTGCAAAAATATAACATCAGCATGCGTACATGTGGACTACCACGTCCACGATGTGATGAGATTCATTTTTAACTTATACATTAAATGGATGATAATAATAGTTGATTAATTTGATATATATGATATATATGATATATAATACATATATAATAAATATTATATAATAAATATTCTAGAAATGTGATTTATAAGTGTCATTCTTTTCATTCAATCCATCAAAAAATGAAAACAATACTCAAGAGCATATTTGGCCTACCATCACTAAGAATGGTTTACTAATTTTTTTTATCTATATCCTTAATGAATGGAACTAAACATGTATATAATGAATATATATGATATTTTTGTCATTATTAACATTATTTAGATTATTGAACCACCATAAAAATATGATGACCAAAATTTTCACTCCATAACATAAATTATAAATAGAGAAGATATCAACGGGAATAATGAATTTAATTAAGAAGTGTTAGAAAACAGGTGAAAATGGTTATAAGTAAATAATGTATAATATAATATATATTATTATAGATTTTAAATTGGAATATAATAACTCTATATTTATTATATATGATGTCTCAATTTCCATAAAGGATGTCGGACCTATGTTAACTAATTTATTCTCACTTTATTTCTATGAGACATGTGCCTTATACAATAATTATTTATTTTTTGTGGTGTATATGCTTCCTATGATTGTATTTAAAAATTATTATTTCAAATTAATTTGTAATTACACATCCATAAAATGATATTAATTTTATTTTATATATGATTCAAAAGATACTATGTTGAAAGGGTTTTTGTTACAATATCATTTTTTTATCAAGATTGTTTATGATTATAATTAAAATGATGATATGATATGATATATCACACTATAAAATCAATAATTTCTTTATCTTTATATTATTTCTAAAAATATATATTTTCAATCATTTTCCTTATCTGAATTAAACAAGGTACTGAAAATAAAATTTAAAATAAAATCAACTTTATTTATCTCTTCGGTAAAAAAAATTATTAATATTAATATTTCATAAAAACATATCAAAATAGGCATTTACTATTATATTATTTTTAATTGATGTAATGTTTTCATATTTTTAACTTTTTTAATAAATTAAAAAGGATTCTTCTATTCATTTTATGAATGATATGAACTTAAATTTTTTTAAAGAAATTATAGATGATTATTTTATATTATATTATATAGAATGAATGAAATTTTCAACCTTCTTGACCTCTTAATACTTTTAAAATTATTTTACATGTTTCTCGGTATATTTGAAATGCAATTTTTTCCATAATATTTTATTAATTTATATATGTTTTATATGTTTTTTAAAAAGGAGGTGAGATTTTTCCCAACAATTGTTTAATGATCTTATAATGGTTTTTGTACTCATATAAGGAAACGGTCATATATTTATATTATTATTTCGTATTATATTATTCAATTATTTAATCCTTATAGTATCTATGGATGATTTATATTTATGAATAGAAGACATTTATGAGACCCATTACTTTTCCTCTGGTTATGTTATGATGAAATAATGAAATTTTAATGGACACTATTTATTTTATACATTTTATGTTATGGTGAATTGTGTATGAATCCCATTTATTTTGATGGGTTTCGATATGATGAATATTTTACAGTCTTTTAAAAAACATATATATTATTTTTATTAAATATTATTGGTGACTATGTCTCCCTCTATTACATTGGGTGATGATTGATAACTCATGAGATAAAGAGGACTACAATTGCGACTCAACCCAGTTCATTCTGGTAGTTTCCCAAGTATGATATTCATGGGTGTGATCCTTTACTAATACAATTTATTTTGAAGTTAATTCATTCTAGAATGATAATATTTTAAATGACCTTTGAAAACTAAGGAAATTATTTTCTCTTATAATGTGTCGGAAACAAACATACATCACATACGAAAGTTATCCTCCCATTCATTATGATATTAGATACATTTATGATTCATGACTTATGAACTTGTATCTTTTATTAAATGACTAAAAATTATGATATAACATATGAATTATATGGATTTATAAAGTTATTCTCATTTATTCACACACTTCTACTCATATTATACTTATTTGATCATTTATATCACTCTTGTTTAACCTTATTGTGAGTAAAATAACACCATTTATTATGCTTCCTTTCCCAAGGTTGTGAGGGAAGGTTCAAGGGATGCTTTCTCTTCAAAGGTTTCTAGTTATGATTATACTATTGGTTGACTCTTATGAACTAGTTTTTTATGCTTCCATATTTCCAAAGATACTCGCACAATATGATTCATGAATGAAGTTTTATGTTATGTATTAAATATTCATCTATTAAGATATTATATCTATCTATGAGAGTACGGGTCACTATAGTTAGTAATATATAAAATTTTAGTTTAAAATTAAAAACATTGAATATATAATTTTTTATAGAAAACTATGAATAAGTATATCTATAGGAAATAATACTATTGTTTTGGTCATGATCATTAATTTCATACAATAATCCTAAGGAATCAAAGATTAATAGGTCAGGATTCCGATATCCTATAAATGATTTTTCATGATTACGTGGTTTCCTAATATGATTATTATATTTCAATGTAGACTTTTTTGTTTTAGTCAAATGATGAAATACAAATGAATATTGTTAATGATGAATGATAAAAAAAGTCGATGTACTCCAATTGATCATAAAAATGTTGTGGGATTTTGAATAAAAAATCATGCTTATTTGATCGCACAATATTTTCAAGATAGGTATCACATGAAAAATACATATAAGAAATTAAGGGATTAATGTTTTGGTGGGTACTTCATGAGTTAACATCCAACTTATTTTTGTGGTTCCTCTAATCCATTAGATTTAGAAAAAGTGTTTATTAAAACTGAAAAAAATATTTTCCATTATTCAATACTTGGAACATGAGATAATTATTATAGGTGATTTTGATTTTGAATGTGAATATTTAAATAGTTGAATATTATCAATAACATGATAAAATAGGACTAAATTTAATATATTGTGTGGGATAAATTTAAAAGCTTATTTTTTTAAACAAATAATTTCCTCATATTCTTGACATGAAAATGGAGAAGGAATTTCTTATATGAAGGTAGATTGTGGGTTAATTTGATGGTACCAATGAAACAAAAAAAATACAATACATTTGAGGTATTATTATGGTATTATCATCCAACAAAAACGTATGTTTGATCAATTCTTTGGTGGAAAAAACCACACCTCCTTTAGGAATAATCTATAAGGGATTTCAATAGATACAAATAAATTGTAAAATGTACCAACAAGGTGGATTTGTATATTTATGTTACCAACCAATCTCATGGTTTTGACATGAATATTAGTATGAAATTCTATGAAAATCCTTAAACCCATCGACGGATAAAGATAATGTTTCCTTTATTCTTAAAATGTGGAATGAAACATGGGGAACATTTCATAAGGGAATTAGTAAATTTTTCATGTGTGTAACGGAATTCCATCTAGAAATTAATTAGAGGAATGATGGTAATAGGATAACAAAATAACCAATTAGAAAAAAAATTTCCATATAATTCACCACTGATACTCTATTGTTTCAAATGCAAGGATTATGAAAATTTTCATGAAAGTTCCCAAATCCACTAGATAATGTTTTCAATAGACACTAATAACCTATTATTCAAATAGATGATGGGAAATATCATGAACCTACTATTTTTTATTATGTATATGAAAATAACATGGTGAATTGTACACTAACAATCCACTATAAATCTGATAAATATTTATTTGATTCGTGATCTACCAACTCTTTTATAACAAGTGAATTTCATAATTCTATCACAATACCACTCAAATATATACATATTATATTTAGTGAAAACTAAAAATTGACTATGATTGAATACCAATTTTAAAATTCTTATCATGTTGAATTTGAAGTGAATTTGATTCTGGAAAATTATGTTATCCTGTATACAGTTATGTTTGACATTATCTTAGGGAAGCATTGGATTTCTTTACAAAATTGACTTATCAAATTCCATCAAACAGGTTTCATCATTAATTTTTATAGGTAAATTATGATCATCTATCATTGTGATGAAAAATATGAACTTCCAATTGGAAATAAAATCCAATGTATTGTTCTTATATCCTATTTAATATGGCTATTCTTCTCAGGTGGTTGGGGATAAAATAAAAATTTAATATATTCTTATTGTGTAGGTGTTTGTGGATATATTTCTAGAATATTTTAGATCTCATAAGCCAAATAATTATGTTTACAATTCAATAGAAATCATATATGGTGTTACACCTATTTTGAATATTCAACATAGAATGGCCCTGATTGAGTTATAGGAACAACAGAAACTAGTCCAATTGAATCTTTAAAAGGCATTTAATTGGCCTTTTGTGTCACCATTGGTTACACGTGTTGTTTTTTTAAGAAGATATATGAATATTTGTGACTTAGATTTTATAATTTAGAGAATAATAAAATCACATTCATGAAAAAGTGTCTTATAGGACATATTGGATAATATTTTTTTAATTTAACCATAAATCAATACCTTTCTAAAAATATCTTTCATTCTTGATATCATTAATTTTGGTTCATGAAGGAGGTTATTCCCAAGAAAAGTTCATAGATTACATGGAAACAACAAATTTATATAGATGCTTTTTCTCTTCCTAATTAATTATCAATATTCGTGGATTTACTTAATATATTATTTATAGATTACCATGATCTATTTTTTGTACTATTTATATAATATATACTTATATATTAAAAGAAAAAGGTAGTGAATGAAGATCATTTGAGAGTTGTTATGAAGACCATGATGATGAATATTATTTACAAAAATATTAAATTTTTTCAATGTTGGCTTTGTATAGATTTATTAGTGGGTTATATAATCTCATGTGAGGGTATATTAGTAGATCCTTCAATAGTAGAAGATACTGAACATTGACCAAGACCAACCATTATAGATAATAATCATTGTTTTATTGGTTTGGTAAGAAATTAGTTACACTTTTTGGATAATTTATCATGTATAAATAATCCACACACCAATTTTACTTTGAATGGATCTATATACCATTGGGATGTTAAATGCAATGAAACTTTCAAGGAACTGAAGAAGACTTTAGTCAGTGAACATGTGTTTAGTTTTCCATAGAGTTTAGATCAGTTTTTTATCTAGAGTGATGCTTCAATGAAGGTTTTGGGATTAATTCTCATTGAGAATGACATGAAGAGAGTGTATTCCCCAAGTTAATTACTTTTTTATAGAAAAAATTCCCCAATTCTTGTTTTTTAGTTAGATCTCGTAAATATATCATTAAATATATGGATTCATTGTTTTTTTTGAGTAATATGTGATATATATTATAATCTTAAACGGTTAATGTATATTTTCCAGTATAATTAGTTTAATATTCCATCGATATGATGTTTATAGATAAATATTTTTTGGGAATTCTAAATACAAAATCACACGAGGATTGTTAATAAGGTGTAGGATGCTATGAGATAAATGGATCATACTATATTATCAATGATAAGGATCCAAAATGATCTAATATTTCTATATTTTCAAATCATATATCTTGAAATATTTATGTAATGGAATAAATTTTAACATTATCAAATGAGTTTTCAAACATTTATCCATGTGAGTATTAATGTGGAGTTGATGAAAGATATGGATCTACCAAATAATGTGAGGAATTTTCCTATATTTATGAATTATTATAATGGAATGGAATGGTTCATAAACTCTATATTTGTTCCTTCCAAACAAGATTATAAGAAGTTTTTCTAGGATAAAACTCAGATTTCACCAATATCTATTCATCATGGATATAAAATGAAGTATATAGGGTAAATTAGTGTGTATCATGGTGTTTGGTATGTCATCAAGTAGAATCTGAGGGAAAACTGTTTAATTGTATATTACAAACATTACACATACAAGAATATAAATTGTAAAACATAGTCAAGGATTTTTTTCATTTAGCTTCATAAAACATTGAATGGGAAAAATATAATAGAGGTTATAGTCGATATGCTTAAAATTTTTGCACACATCCTTTATATTAGATAATATTTCTATTTGAAACATATTTCTATAATTTATATTAATTAATTGGTAAAGTATCATGGTGTACCATATTCTCTTGTATCTAATGAGGATCAGATCATTACCTTGAGGTTTAGGAAATGTAATTAGTGAGATCCTGATTCAATGTTGAATTTAGGTATAGCATATTGTCCTAATATGTATGGTATGTCTTATAGAACAATTAGAACCCTATTGGATCTTTTATGACCAAATGTTTTCAATTTAAAAGATTGTTGGGATCAACACCTTCATTTCTGTGAGATTTATTACACTAATATGTTTCACTAAAAGATTTTTATGGATTATTATAATACAATTTATAGAATTATATATATAACTAAAAAATTCTAGAATGATATAAAAGAGAGAATGTTCTGAGGACATATAATATCTAAGGAAATGATAGCTAAATTTAGTTAAATTTAGCAGTACTTACATGCTACATAGAGTCAATGTAATTCATATTCAGACAATCATTAGTGAGATCATGTATTTGAGGATGGTGAGAGGATCTTTCTATGAATTTATAAATAGAAAAAATTTATGTCATTCAAAAAGAAGGTAATGTTAAGCCATAAGTATATTGAATCTTTCTAGATTCTTGATCAAGTATGGATGAGAGAATATCACTTAGTTCTCCCATCAGACAACTCCCTTGTTCACGAGGTATTCAATATATCTATCCTGTCGAAGTAGTTAAGTGATCCATCACATGTATAAAACATAAATTCTATACCAATAGATCATGATATAACTTATGAATAAAAACTAGTATAAATCATGGATTATAATGATATTATTCTAAAAAATTAATCAATTCACCTGGTAAAATCACTCTAGAGAAATCAAACCTTCGCAATATCTACATGGGAACATGCTAATATAATGTAAAAAAAATATATCATCATTTTTTATATCATAGTTTTTAATTTTAATGGAGAAATTAATTTTAAAGGGGCTATAATATTACACACTGAGATTTTGTGAAATAGTTTTTAATGATTTTGATATCATATGTTACACGCAACATAATTTTTAAACAAATGGTGATATACTATTAAATTATTATTATTAAAATTGAAAGTTATCACGTTTTTGTGTTTGAATTAATGAATGTAACTAACTAAATTATTTAAATTTAATGGTTACATGTTTATAATTTTAATCAATGATTTACCAATTGTTTATAAATGAAAATAAAAGTCAGTTGACATAAAAAGAAATTTATTTTTGAAAAAACATTCATGTACACTATGTATTTTTATCATAATAAATTAAATTATTCACTATTAGTGAATCATTTTAATGAAATTTTTAAAAAATATATTGACTGAAATATTTTAGCATCCATTTAATATTTTTCAAATCATGGAATAATAATAAACCTTGTTTTATTACTAAGGTTGTATTTTTCTAAATGGTGGTTTTTTCACATTTTTCATGATTTCATATAAACTAATATTTCAAAAATATATGATTTAAAATTCATAAAATATTTTCCATATTTATAATTAGGTTGTTAAAATGTTTTTTAGGAAAATTTACTTTGGGGAAATTTGTATAGTAACCATTGTAAAATTTATCACCATTATATAGGTTAAATCCAAATAATCTAGCATAATGATAAGTTATAAGGCCATAATTAATCATCTTAATTCTTATTTGATGAATTTTATTCAAACATTATAACATTACTCCAGAAATTTATTTGTTTTATTAGAACGTCACCGTCAAAATATTCCATATAATATTTAAATAAAAAAAGAACAAAATTTCACCCTCTTAGTTTTAAATATATATTATCTGTTTGAACAATATAAGTTCTTATAATGATATAAATGAAAATATGTTCATTAAATATATGGATTATAATTTTTTTAAATTTCATAGTGACCTTAAATTCTTATGAAACACTAATGAAATTTTTTTCCAATTAGTATTCAAACATATTTAATTAATTGAAAAATATAAAATGTAATATAAAATGAGTTGTTTAATGTCTCTCATGAATTTTTGATTAATATGAAATATATTTTTTAGGAACTAGATTCTAATTCCAACCATGTATTTATGTCTTTAAATCAAATTAAATTACAAGTGCCCAAATTGAATAGAATGATGTTTTATAAAATAATTTTCACGACCCGCCCTCGGGGTCCGTGCCGTGACTACCCCAAGCCCGCCTTCCATAGGCCAGGGGCTGGCGACTAGCACCAAGGCGTAAATCCCGGTAAAAGGGAAGGCATTGCCTTTGTAAAGTAAACAACACCACAGAGTAAGCAAGCGGAAAGTAAACACTAAGCAAAAATAGAGTACAACTGAAGTGCAGAAAAGTAAATGGGCCAGTATACAAACCCAAACTGAAAGTAAAGTACAACTCGAAAGGGAAAACAGCAACTGAAAAGTAAAAGCCGCTACACCGAGCTGTCCACTGGAAATCCCACCTGAAGGGTGGGTACAGATAGCTCCACTGCTCCACGGGTCCCTCTGTCCACTCCGAGCACGTCCTGCCCAGTGGTCCACCTCCAGGTACCGTCCTGCTCTGCAAGCCTCAGCTAAGATCAACGCTGTCCGTCGTCTGCAACCAACACAACGTAGTGCGGGCAAAGCCCGTGCAGGGGTGAGTATAAGCTACTTAGTAGGGACCCCGAGACCCCTGAAGGTCTCTCAAATCCACAAAGGATAAACCACGAAGAAAGGTACAATCACAAAGTAACAACTGACCCTGCTTAGGTATATGCCCATACATATACCTAAGTCATCAATTTCAAATACGCTCCAACCTCCGAGCCCAAGTAAAACTCAGTCCACACAGGAAAGTAAACGTATTCCACACAGGAAAGCAAAATGTAATCCACACAGGATAACACAACATAATCCACACAGGAAAGCAACAGGATTCAGCTCACACAGGTATACTTATTTGAAAGACGATAAAGATGATCTCTGATCCATCTAAGTCGTCGGACCCACGAAGGATCGATAGGTAACTAACCCCCGCAAAAGACCCACACAGGATCGGGCCCACAGAGGACCTGTAGGCGCTGGTTCACACAGGACCGCTGAGCGCAAGGACCCACACAGGATCGGACCCACACAGGATCGGGCCCACACAGGACCTGTAGCACTGATCCACGTAGGATCGCTGAGTGCTGCAGTCATCGTCGTCGAATCCACACAGGATCTTTGTACTGTCGTCGTCGCAGTCACAGTAGCAGTAGTAGCAGTCACAGTCGCAGTAGTAGCAGTCACAGTCGCAGCCAGCACTAGGGTTCCCGCACACAGCAAGCTCGTTCGGAGGGTCCGCTCAACGAGCCGAGAGGCTGATACATCAACTGTCACAAAGTCTAGAGTTGATGTATCTAAAAGTTCTGTATCGTCAACAGAAACTCTACGCAACAGACGACGCGTCGATCGGACGCCCGGTCTGAGAGTTATTGGCATTTTCGTCCCCGGGGCCTGGTTGGTTTTTAAGGCAAAACCAACCCGACCATACTCCACCTGCGTCCAAACCTCGGGCGGAGTATGCCAAAAGATCCGTCTCACTAAGAGGAACACAACAAAACTGAAGGCACGTCAATCGGACGTCCGTAGCTCAAGATATGAGCGTTTCCGCTCCGAAGGCCCGGTTGGTTTCGTGAACGAACCAACCCGGCTGAACTCAAAGTGTTCCGAAACTTTGAGTGCGATATACCGAAACGACCGTCTCGATCCAAGGATCGCATTTCCACAGATGGTTCGTCGATCGGAGGTCTGTGGCTCATGTTATGGCCAAAAGACCGAAACCGTCTCGAAAATGGGGGGTACGGGTCCGGCCCGACCCGGCCCGACCCCCCCTGGGCAGACCCGAACCGGGTCGACCCGACCCGGTTCCGAACCGAACTGGGTCGACCCGACCCGGATCCGAACCGAACCGGGTCGGACCGACCCAGTCCGCTGGACCCGGCCCGGCCGGTGGCGGCGCGGCGGCGCGGCCCGGCCAGCGGCGGCGCGGCCAGGGTGCCACGCATGTGCCGCACGCGGGGGGTAAAACCCCCCCTTTTTTCGGATCTCGGCCGGCCTTAGGCCGGCTGTTTCTCTTCTCACGCGGGACCCGCGGGTCCCGCCTCTTATCCAAACCGGCGGCCGGCGCGGCCGGCCGCCTTCTTCTTCTCCGCCGCGGCCATCGCTGCGGCTCTTCCGATCTCCGCCGGCCGGCGAGGCCGGCCGCCCCTAGCTGCTCCGCCGCGGCCCTTCTTGATCTCCGGCGCCGGCGGCCCGGCTGGCCGCCGGTCGTCTCCTCGTTCCGCCGCGGCCCGTCTCCTGCCGCGGTCTCTTTCGTAAACAACGACGCGGTGCGTCGGCACCACATTTCTTTATCGCTGCTCGCTCCGGCCATAAATTCTTTTGTTCCTGCGCGGTGCGACGACACTGCGCTGTCTCCGCTAAATCAACACGAAAGATTAGAAGGGTGAGGAGAATCGGCCGTGTTTGTGCGGTCCGGTCTCCTCCTGTTATAACGATAACAGTTGGCCAATCGTATAAACACAACAATGAACGTTTCACAAATTTTTAATAAAATTTGGAACTACGCCCAACGGATTATTCTTTCATGTTCAAGTGAATGAAACACGTAATTTGAAAAGGACAAACCCCTACCTTGGTTCTGGAATGAAGTTCGATGATCGATAACGATTCGCGGAAGTCGAGCGTCGCGGTGGTCGGCGTCACGGAAGAAGAACGTCGATGTCGCGGTTATGTCGTCACGGAAGACGGTTCCCGAGAACGTGGAGTTCTTCATCGAAGTTCGAAGGTTCTTCGTGTTCTTCGTCAGTGTTGAAGAAGAAGAAGAAGGAGAAGCTCCCAAAATTCCTCTAAAGGTGGAAAAAGAAATTCAACCAGAATAAAATAATCTTTAAGCTTATATTATTAAATAACTTTACCACATGAATTTCAAAGGTTTGATTTGAACAACTCACCTCAATTAATACTTAAAGTTGTCAAACATTAATTAAAAGGAGGGTTAATGGGAGTTTTGAGGGAAGATGGAAGGTTGGGTTTCGTGTGGGCCCCACCACACTTAATCCTCCCAAGGGAGGTTAAGTGGATGTGGGTCCCAATCCCAACTCCCTTTGGAAGGATTTATAAAAAAAATCATCAAGTTAAAATAAAATTTTGTATTTCACAAATTTTATTTAACTTAATCTAAAACCCAAAAACTAACTTTGAACCCGTAATAAACGCAACTTCCAAAAAGTTCTCCTTAAGATAATATCGGCGCTGCGAGTTCATCGGTGCCCTCAGATTTCAATTCCGAGCACCGGATCAAAAGTTTGGAAATCCCGCTCGTTCGTTCACTGAACGTACCCGAGCCAAACTTCGGAAATTGATTCCGGGAACTCCGGGCCTCGGTATTAGGTGCCGTCAGAAACCGCGCTCTTGTAAAATTCCAAAGAAAATTAAGAAAAAAATTTCCCTTGAATTTTACGGGTCTTTACATTACTCCTACCTCAGGGCTTTACGTCCCCGTAAAGATACATCAAAAACTAGGGAAACAAATGAGGGTACTGAGCATGCATCTGAGCCTCCCGCTCCCATGTGCTCTCCTGGAGGTTCCCGTGCTGCCATCTGATGCGCACAAGAGGAATCGATCACCCATGTAGGACCCTCTCCTGTCGATCCTCTATCTCCACCGGGACCTCCGTAAAAGTCGCCCCATCGTCAACGTCAAGCTCCCCATGGTCAATGATGTGTGTCGGGTCGTTCATGTATCTCCTCAGCTGAGACACGTGGAAGACGTCGTGCACCCAGTGCAACTGAGGTGGTAGAGCCAGGCGATAAGCCACCTTGCCAATCCTGCTGAGAATCTGGAAGGGTCTGATGAAGCGCGGAGATAACTTGCGCCTCGGGCAAATCTCTGAATACCACGTCAAGGTGAGACCCGCAAGAAGACGTGGTCGCCATCCTCAAACTCTAGTGGCCTCCGCCTCCGGTGAGCGTATGACTTCTGCCGGCTCTGAGTTGTCCTCATCCGCTCCTGGATGACCTGGACCTTCTCTGTCGTGGCCTGGACCATCTCCGGTCCCACAAGTGCTGACTCCCCAGGGTCTGTCCAGCACAAAGGAGATCTACAAGGTCGGCCGTACAATTCCTCGTACGGTGCCATCCCGATGGTGGAGTGGTAGCTGTTGTTGTACGCAAACTCCACTAAGGGTAGGTGGTCCTCCCAGCTACGACCAAAGTCGAGGACACATGCGCGGAGCATGTCCTCGAGTGTCTGAATGGTCCTCTCCGTCTGACCATCCGTCTGAGGGTGAAAGGCTGTGCTCAGTCGTAGCTGTGTCCCGAACGCCTCCTGTAACCCCTTCCAAAACCGGGAAGTAAAGCGAGCATCTCGATCAGAGACGATAGAAGATGGCACACCGTGGAGCCGCACAATCTCCTGAACGTAGAGACGTCCCAAGCTCTCCACTGAGCCCTGCTCTCGGATGGGTAAGAAGTGTGTCGACTTGGTGAGTCGGTCAAAAATCACCCAGATGGAGTCGTGACCTCTGGAAGTGCGTGGAAGTCCAGTCACAAAGTCCATAGATATGCTGTCCCACTTCCACTCCGGAACCTCCAAGGGCTGTACCGAGCCTGCTGGTACCTGATGCTCTGCCTTCACCTGCTGGCAGGTGAGGCATCGAGAAACAAACTCTGCTACTGACTTCTTCATGCCCGGCCACCAGTGCTGTCGTCTGAGGTCCTGGTACATCTTCTCCACTCCAGGATGTACCGCCAAAGGAGAAGTGTGAAACTCTCTCAGCACCTCCTCTCACAAAGCGACTGCTACAATGGTACGTCCTCTGAAAAGGATGTCGTGCTCTGCCCCAAGGGAGAAACCATCAGGTGCTTGTCCCGAGGATATCTGTGCACGTCGTGTCTCACAGTCAGCGTCCTCACGCTGTTCCTCTCTGACCCGCTGCAGTAGTGGAGGGGTGACTGTGAGAGACTGGAGGAAGGCTGCTCTATCCACGAAGGATATCTGCAAAGAGGCTAGCTGCTCTGTCGCCTCCTCAAGTAGTTGAATGCTCGTCCTCCTACTGAGGGCATCGGCTACTACGTTCCCCTTCCTAGGAGTATAGACTATCTCAAAGTCATAGTCCTGGAGGAACTCGAGCCATCGCCACTGTCTCAGGTTCAGGTCCTTCTGCGAGAAGATATACCTGAGACTCTGATGATCGGAAAAGACTGTAAAGCGCTCGCCCATCAGATAGTGTCGCCAAGTCTTCAGAGCGAAGACCACTACTGCTAACTCCAGGTCATGGGTAGCGTAGTTCTGCTCATGCGGTCTCAACTGACGTGATCCATAAGTGATCACTGCCCGCTCCTGCATCAGAACACATCCGAGTCCGGTCCCTGATGAATAGCAGCAGACTACGTACCCTACTCCCTCCTCAGGCAACCTCAAGATAGGTGCGCTGGTCAATCTCTGTCTCAGCTCCTGGAAGCTCTGCTGACATCTGTCTGACCACACGAAGGGTTTCCCCTTCTTAGTCAAAGCTGTGAGTGGTGCTGCAACTCTAAAGAAGTCCGGCACGAATCTCCGATAGTATCCAGCTAGTCCCAAGAAACTCCGAACCTCAGTCACGCTCCTGGGTGGCTCCCATGCTAACACAGCCTCGATCTTCGCAGGATCCACTACAACTCCTGCCTCAGAGATAACGTGTCCCAAGAAGTGGACCTCATGTATCCAGAACTGGCACTTCGAGAGCTTACCATAAAGCTGGTGCTCTCGGAGTGTGTCTAGTATAACTCGCAAGTGATAGGCGTGCTCCTCCTCAGTCGTAGAGTAAATCAGAATGTCGTTGATGAAGACCACGACGAACCGATCGAGGTATGGCTGAAAGATCTTGTTCATGAGAGCCATGAACACTGCTGGAGCATTGGTTACACCTAAAGGCATAACCAAGAACTCATAGTGGCCATACCGACATCTGAAGGCCGTCTTCTGCACATCCTCGTCTCTGACTCTGAGCTGATGATAGCCTGACCTGAGGTCTATCTTCGAGAACCACCGTGCTCCCTTGAGCTGATCAAAGAGGTCATCAATCCTCGGTAGCGGATACTTGTTCCTCACTGTCACCTGGTTCAGGTGATGATAGTCAACACAAAGCCGCAGGCTCCTGTCCGCCTTCTTGGCGAACAAAATCGGGGAAGCCCAGGGTGAAACACTGGGTCGGATGAACCCCTTTCCCTGCAAGTCCTCCAACTGTACCCGTAGCTCTCGAAGCTCGGTGGGGGCCATCCGATATGCTGGGGTGGATATCGGGGCTGTCCTAGGGTACAAGTCAATATAAAATTCTACCTCTCTGCGAGGAGGTATCCCTGGGACGTCGTCGGGAAAAACGTCTGCAAACTGTTCCACCACTGCAGGAAATCCAGGACTCCGCACGTCAACTGCTCCAAGGATGAGGCTAGCTAACTGATGAGTAATAGGCTGTCCTCTCCTCCGCGGAAGTCCATCTTGTGCTGCTAAGGCTCCCTTCTCGCCGGTGAAGGTGAACCTGCTCCCGTCGGTGCGTACACATCGCACCTTGCGCCTAAAACAGTCAATCTGCGCATGGACCGTAGATAGCCAATCCATGCCCAAGATGACGTCGTAAGGCCTCGACACTGCTACAAGAAGATCCCAGCCGAAGCTCTCACCTCCTAGAGTAAGATCACACTGCCGGCACCAGTGCATAATCGTCGAGTCTGCTCCCATAGGAGTCTCTAGCCGTAAGGATTGAGCCAACGGCTCTGTCGGAATCTCCGAGCTCCGAACAAGGGCAGCGGCTATGAAAGAGTGACTCATTCCTGTGTCTATCAGAACTGCAGCAAGGGTGGAATAGACACAGATAGTACCTCGAATCATCTCGGGTGCGCCGTGGTCGTAGGCCTCTGCTGCCTGGAGTTGTTCCTGTCTCTACCCGCCAGCTCCCTGTGGTCTGGGTGGACCTCCTGGTGGTGGTGGTGGCAGAGCCTCAAAGCATCGCCCACCACCGGCTGCTCGTCCAGCTCCTCTGCCTCGTCCGCCTCCTCCCTGCGGACCGCCACGGTCGACCCTCTGCCTCTGCCTCGGTGGTCCCTCAACTGACTGCTGCTCCTCGGCACGGCGGGTCGGGCAGTCACGAGCCATGTGGCCCTGCCCGCCGCACGAGTAGCACTGTCTGCCTCTTGAAAGACTGGCTCCGCGTTGTGTGCCCCGCACTGCTGAGCCAGTGCCCTGAGGTCGTCTGCCCGAAGGTCTGGTCTGTCTGGACCCCTGAGTCATCCGTCGACTGCCTGCTGCAGATGACTATGCCACGTGCCGCCCTGTGGTGGGTCGCTGCGCTGGTGTAGACTCAGCAAGGAAGCTCTCAATCAGAAGGGCCCGCTCCAGTACTCCTGTTTGAGTCGGTATGCTGAGGGAGATCACCGATGCCCTGATCTCGTGTCTCAAACCCTGCTCGAAGGTCCGAGCCCGGATGAATGGGTCCCGTACCATGTCGGTCTAGTAGCGCGAGAGGTCAGTAAATCTCGCCGAGTACTGAGCGATCGTCATGCTGCCCTGCCGCAGCTGAAGAAGCTCCTGGATACGCACCGCACGAAGGGTGGCTGGGAAGAACTCCGAGCGGAAGAGGCTCTCAAAGTCCGTCCAAAGTAGAGATGCCTCATCGTGCACCTGGAGCATCAAGCTCCCCCATCGTCCTGCTGCTGCGTGTAGTAGACTCGCAGCGAGAATCACCATGAGGTCTACTGGTGTCCTCACTAGCCTAAACACACGTACCACTTCCTCCAGCCAGTCCTCTGCTGCCTGGGGATCCGTCTCCCCGCGAAACCTGGGTGGTCGCTGGCGCTGAAACTCATGCAGTGCGCTGAGGCGACGTGCATCGTCAGCGGCTGGTGCTGGAAGTATCGGGGGCTTGGCGGGTAGTGATACCGCCGGTGCCACTACTGACAATGGGCCCTGCACCGAGGCCTCGTCGCTCGGTGGGCTGTCGTCACACTCGACTCTCGGAACCCTAGCTGGCTTCCATCGTGGGGCCATCCTGAAAAGGAAATAGGTGTGCCACGGTCAGAACAGTATACCTGGTGAGCTGATATATAAGTAATCACAAAGAAAACTTTGAAACACACACGCAATCAATGTTTTCGTGCATTAAGTCGGAAATCAGAAGTCAGGGTCCTGGTGTATGGATACGTCGGCCGCCGCACCAACACTGGACTCCCTGGACTGATAACCACACTCAATACGCTAAACATTATTGTTTCACATAGAAAACATCAGAGTTCGCGGTAGAACCGAACTCCTTTGATACCAATTTGTCACGACCCGCCCTCGGGGTCCTTGCCGTGACTACCCCAAGCCCGCATTCCATAGGCCAGGGGCTGGTGACTAGCACCAAGGCGTAAATCCCGGTAAAAAGGTAAGGCATTGCCTTTGTAAAGTAAACAACACCACAGAGTAAGAAAGCGGAAAGTAAACACTAAGCAAAAACAGAGTATAACTGAAGTGCGGAAAAGCAAATGGGCCAGTATACAAACCCAAACTGAAAGTAAAGTACAACTCGAAAGGGAAAACAGAAACTGAAAAGGAAAAGCCGCTACACCGAGCTGTCCACTGGAAATCCCACCTGAAGGGTGGGTACAGATAGCTCCACTGCTCCATGGGTCCCGCCGTCCGCTCCGAGCACGTCCCGCCCAGTGGTCCACCTCCAGGTACCGTCCTGCTCTGCAAGCCTCAGCTAAGATCAACGTTGTCCGTCGTCTGCAACCAACACAACGTAGTGCGGGAAAAGCCCGTGCAGGGGTGAGTATAAGCTACTCAGTAGGGACCCCGAGACCCCTGAAGGTCTCTCAAATCCACAAAGGATAAACCACGAAGAAAGGTACAATCACGAAGTAACAACCGACCCTGCTTAGGTATATGCCCATACATATACCTAAGTCATCAATTTCAAATACACTCCAACCTCCGAGCCCACGTACAACTCAGTCCACACAGGAAACTAAACGTATTCCACACAGGAAAGCAAAACGTAATCCACACAGGATAGCACAACACAATCCACGCAGGAAAGCAACAGGATTCAGCTCACACGGTTATACTTCTTCGAAAGACGATAAAGATGATCTCTGATCCATCTAAGTCATCGGACCCACGAAGGATCGATAGGTAACTAACCCCCGAAAAAGACCCACACAGGATCGGGCCCACATAGGACCTGTAGGCGCTGGTTCACACAGGACCGCTGAGCGCAGGGACCCACACAGGATCGGACCCACACAGGATCGAGCCCACGCAGTACATGTAGCACTGATCCACGTAGGATCGCTGAGTGCTATAGTCGTCGTCGTCGAATCCACACCGGATCTCTGTACTGTCGTCGTCGCAGTCACAGTAGCAGTAGTAGCAGTCACAGTCGCAGTAGTAGCAGTCACAGTCGCAGCCAGCACTAGGGTTCCTGCACACAGCAAGCTCGTTCGGAGGGTCCGCTCCACGAGCCGAGAGGCTGATACATCAACTGTCACAAAGTCTAGATTTGATGTATCTAAAAGTTCTGTATCGTCAACAGGAACTCTACGCAACAGACGGCGCGTCGATCGGACGCACGGTCTGAAAGTTATTGGCATTTTCGTCCCCGGGGCCCTGTTGGTTTTTAAGGAAAAACCAACCCGAACATACTCCACCTACGTCCAAACCTTGGGCGGAGTATGCCAAAAGATCCGTCTCACTAAGAGGAACACAAAAAAACTGACGGCACGTCAATCGGACGTCCGTAGCTCAAGATATGAGCGTTTCCGCTCCGAAGGCCCGGTTGGTTTCGTGAACGAACCAACCCGGCCGAACTCAAAGTGTTCCGAAACATTGAGTGCGATATACCGAAATGACCGTCTCGATCCAAGGATCGCGTTGTCGCAGACGGTTCGTCGATCGGAGGTCTGTGGCTCAAGTTATGGCCAAAAGACCGAAATCGTCTCGAAAATGGGGGGTCCGGATCCGGGCCGACCCGGCCCGACCCCCCTGGTCTGACCCGAACCGGGTCGACCCGACCCGGATCCAAACCGAACTGGGTCGGACCGACCCGGTCCGCTGGACCCGACCTGGCCAGTGGCAGCGCAGCGGCGCGGCCAGGGTGTCGCGCATGTGCCGCACGCGGGGGGTAAAACCCCCCCTTTTTCGTCAAAATAAACTTATTCTTTATGATTGGGACATCAAAATTTACTTTGTGTGAATTTTTGGTATTTTTCTGACAAGGTTCATTTTTTAATGAATAGTGAAAAATACTGCATTTTACATCAAAACTGCTTTTTAATCTAATTTATTTATATGATTAGATTATCTTTTGAATCGGTCTTAATGTGTAATATGAATATATTTTTACCATTTAATCCAATGGTGGTCATTGGAATCAATTTCACATTGAAATTGGACTTAAACTGGTGTCAATCTTTTGATACTTATTGTTTCATAAAAACACGCTATTTGCTCTGACAGTGGGAATTAATTATTAAATTAATTAATGTGACCTATATGTTTTGAATTTTGGAAAATAGACTTCATTTTTGAATTCGGAATATCAAATATAACTTAGGGTGAATTTTTGGTAATTTTCTGAAAAACTTCAATTTTTGATGAATAGTGAAACCACTAAGTGGTACTTATAAAGACTGATTTTCCGTTTAAATGAAATTTTGCCATCATTGTGTTTTGAATTTCAAAAATCCCACATACATGGTTGTCGTTAAGATGTAAAATGTGGTTCAATGAGATTATAATAATTTTTTGGTGAATAGTAACTTATTAAGTTTTTAATCGCGATTAGTGGTAATTAGGGTAGTTTAAGGTATAAATAATACATTAATAATATGAAATGACCTAGACACATGTCCCAAACTTATTGGTTGTGTCATGGCCGACCAATACAAGCCATGGGTGAACTTGGGGACCCCATGGATCCACTTTGGTTGGGAAATGACATAAATAACTTTTTATTTAATGTAAAAGTAAAAATGACACAAACATATTATTTTTTACAAAAAGAATTTTTAAATGGGGTTATAAAGATCAGATTTTTGATTATAAATAGTCATTGGAAAGCTAAAAGGATTTCCTACATCATAGTATTTTTTTTATAATTTTCAGACATTAAATAAAGTAAATTACTTATGACATAATAATGATGCAGCGATGACATCATTATTTGACGATTTAAATAAAATAGAAAGATAATGTAAAATTTATGAACTACACATGTACAAAACCAATTGGATTAGTGGATTTCGAACCCTTATCACCTTATCCAAGACTTCTATCAATGTGGGGCCTTTTAAAACCGAAACACATTTTAAAATTAAGTTATATTTCTTTACTTTCCAAAAGTGCCCCTCCTCTCCTCTTATAGAAGGCCCCCACCTCTACCTCATTTCACACACTCCTCAAGCCTTTGTCTCAGCCAACCCCTACTCATTTACTCTCTCCACATCCCTCTCCTCATCCTAGAGGATTCCCTTTGGTCAGAATCCTTTCAAAGGAAGCCTTTAGGCTCAAATCAAAAGGAGTTACACTTTTAAAGGTAATTCTTTCTCTCATGTTCATTTGTCTTCTTTTGCTTCTCCAACCCCCTAAACTCTTTTTATTTACTTCTTTGGTAACAACACCAGTATCTTCAATATACTAGGATGTTTTTATAAGATTTATTTGTGCTACACTCTCACACAACTACATCAAATGGTTAAAGAAGATACGGTTTCCGTGGATGGCGAAATTCTGCCTCCCGAAACGATGATTGTTCAATACTCATTTAACACCTTCAAAGGTGGCTATTATGATGTCACTATTTTTATATATGATATATAATATGTTTATGTTTTCCTTATGCTTCTGTTTTTTTTTTCATTTTGGGCATACCTTTATTGTTCCCATTATGGGTAAACACGATATCTTCACTTTAGGAAGTGCGGACTACCGCCCCCTAAAAGTGATTTGATTCGTTAATACCATATGTGGGATGTGTAAAGTATAAAGTTAATGATATTATATATGTTATTATACTGGAATTATAATATACTCTTATATCATTATGATTCCATTCCAGAAAATATGAAATAGAAATGGAAGTAGCGTTCATGCGTACGTACGGCTTACCGTCTCCATGAACGGTGCATTTCATTTCTTACCTCTAAATGTAATGTAATATTATAAATACATGTATATGATGAATATATATGATATATATGTTATCCAAAACAATAATATCATTCTGGATATAATGAAACTTTGACCAAATTAACAACATGTAAGTGTAAGAGGTCTATTTTTGACTTAAGAACCAAATACCGACAAAATGAACATTATTAACTTAAATGAGTACATGATGTTCATAACATGGTATAAAAGGAATAATGAACTTGAAAAAGGTTCATAAGCAAGTAGAGATTACCTCAAGTTTATTATTCTAGAGATTAAAGAACGGTCGGGTCAAGTCGGATACGAGGTATGGGACTTCGTCTCAATCTCCTTTCATTGAGGAATATTTTATTTTATACACAACTTTCATTTATACGGTGTATAAACCCCTTTGACTTTTACGTTTATTCAAAAGGAATCTTTTTTATACGAAGCGTTTACTAAACGAAAAAAGGGAATGTTTTTGTCGTACGTATGCGGCGACAACGACTTCTCCGCCGTCATGACCGTTATTTGAGTTTCGGCTTCCTCTACAAGCCATACCATCTTTTTAAAAGAAAAATAAATACCATGTTTTACATTTCTTTTATTTTGGTATTGAAAATGGTTTTCATAATATTTTTATATCAATGTGTGGTATTGATATCTTGTGATTGAATGGTGGAAATGTTATGTTTCCTTTATGCATGTTTTATGTGATACGTTTATGTTGAGGTTCTTGGGAATTATTATGAAGACGGGTGGTTCCGTGATAGACTAAGGGCGGGTGAGCCCGTTATAGCTCTCCAATGCATTGGGTAACGCGAAGGAGTGAAACGTTAAGGTTTCTCCGAAGATATTTTAGGGAATATACTGTGATGGGTATTCCAAACGTAACCAAGAGGGTTACTCCCTACGTAAGAATGTTATGAATGCCTCAAGTTACCTTTATGTCTTATGTTTTCTATGATTTATTCATGATTTTATGAGGTATATTAAAGTGCCTATGTTTTATGGGTATAGTATGATTTCATTCTTATGTATATATGAACTCATGTTTCCTTCCCATGTTTTTATAACCCATACTGAGTTTTTATGCTCATCCTAAGTTTTTGAAATGTTTTTCACAGGTCAAGGGAAAGGTACATGATAAGATGATAGGGTCAAGGATGTGTCAAAAAGAATCCATGTTTTATTTCAAATGTGTTTCCATTGATGGGAATGAAGAATACTATCTTTATGTAACCACTTTGTTTATATGTGGAATGTAATGCAAGTTTTATGATCTAATTCTCTAAAACTCTAAACCCGAAAAGATCCTCAATGTGTAATCTTATAATAACTCAAGATTAAGTAAGGTTTAAGGCTGGGGCCTTATAGTTGGTATCAAAGGTCAGTTTAGATAACTTTAGGAGTTAGAATTATATTAAATGATTATCCAAAAAAAAATTTCGAAATGATATAGCATTTAAAGATTACCATGTTGCTTCATCTAAGAAATGTTTGTTCAGAATGGTTTTCCGCAGAGGAAATAGGGAAGCAGTGCTAGGAAGGCATACAGAAGGAAATAACCTTCCGAATCAACATCCTGAGATGGTCGGAATTGGAACTGAATAGTTTGTTGCAGTAATGGCGCAGTTGACTCAAGCGATAAATGGTGGTGGTATCCATGCACGAGATCAGCCAGATCAACCTCAGAGGAACATGTCAATGGTGGAACATTTCATGAGGCAACATCCACCATCATTCAGAGGATCATCTGACCCTGTGCTAGCTGAAGGGTGGATTAATGCACTGGAGAAGATTTTTGATGTCATGGGGTGTTCAGACAATCAAAAGGTTAGTCTTGCTATTTACCGTTTGGAGGGTGAAGCAGATCAGTGGTGGTCTATGATTAAAAATATCAGGGACGCCAATGAGATTGATGCTCTTGACTGGGATGAATTCAAAGGTATGTTTCTTGAGAAGTATTTTCCTAAGGTTGTTCGACTTAGGATGGAAAAGCAATTCTTGGAATTGAGGCAAGAGGAAGACTCAGTGGCTGCCTATGAAGAAAGGTTCACTCGATTGGCAAGGTATGCTCCAAATTTTATCCGGGACCTTGATAGTAAAATCAATCGTTTTTACTCAGGATTAAAGCCAAAATATCGAAGGGCTTTAGCTTCTCGTGAGTTTAAAAGTTATGAAAAGCTTGTTCGATGTGCTGAGAAGGTGGAAATGGAGTTTGTCGATGACCAAGTGTTCTATAACAACCAGCAGAAGAAGAGACCGAGGTGGCAGGAGAAAGGTAAGAATTCTTTAAAAAAGTATGATGGTAAGAAAACTAAGTTTCCAGTTTGTGATAAATGTGGCAAAAGGCATGCTGGGGAATGTCTTCTGAATTCTGGGAAGTGCTACCGATGTGGTAAGATGGGTCATAAGGCTCGTGATTGCACTGAAAAGGATCAAGCTGAAGGAAAGAACAAATTTGATTTACAGTTAGTGAAATGTTATAGGTGCAATGAGATGAGTCACTATGCAAACGAGTGTCCGGCAAAGATCTTGAGTGATGGGAAGCAGTTAGACTACAAGCAGAAAGGGGTGGTGAAATCCTTTGCAACTACTTCAGCAGATGTCGGGCCATCAAATGAAGTTGTATCAGATACTTTGTTTGTTTTTTCAGATTATGCTTGTGTGTTGTTTGATTCGGGGTCTACACATTCTTTCATCTCTGAAACCTTTTCTAGTAAAATGGGAATACCATCTCAAGAAATGACTCCTAAACTTTTGGTAAAAACACCTGGGGGAAGTGTCGAGGCAAAAAGAATTTATAAGAATCTTCCTATCCTTATCTATGGAAAGAACCTACTTGCAAACCTTATTGTTCTACCTCTAGTAGAGTTTGATGTTATCCTGGGTATGGATTGGCTCTCTATTTACCATGCTAAGATTGACTGTAGAGCTAAAGAAGTTTCTTTTCAGAAAGACTTTCAGTTTTTTTACAAGAATGAACCCTTACTTTTGATAACATATCAAGAGGCCGAGAAACTTGTAAAAGATGGAAATGAATGTTACCTTGCACATGTCGTTGAAAATAAAGGAACTGTTCAGATTAATGATGTGCCAGTGGTAAATGAGTATCCTGATGTTTTTCCTGATGAGTTTCCTGGAATAATACCAGATCGGGAAGTTGAGTTTACAGTTGACTTAGTTCCTGATGCTAAGCCAATTTCAAAACCCCCTTATCGAATGGCACAAATTGAACTTTTAGAGTTGAAGGAGCAATTACAAGATTTATTAGAGAAAGGTTTCATTAGACCTAGCACATCACCATGGGGTGCTCCTGTTTTATTTGTTAAAAAGAAAGATGGTTCTATGAGACTTTGCATTGATTATAGAGCCTTGAATAATATCACTGTTAAGAACAAATATCATTTGCCTCATATCGATGATTTGTTTGATCAGCTCTAGGGAGCTCAGTTTTTTTCAAAGAATGACCTGAGATCGGGGTACCATCAGCTGAAGCTAAAGGAGGAAGATATTCCAAAGACCGCGTTCCGTACGAGATATGGCAATTATGAATTTTTAGTAATGCCTTTTGGGCTAACCAATGCACCTGCTGTATTCATGGACTTAATGAATAGAATTTTCCATGAGTTCTTGGATAAGTTTGTGGTGGTTTTCATTGATGATATTTTGGTGTTTTCTAAAAGTAAAGAAGAGCATGAAAGACATTTAAGGGTTATCTTGCAAACCTTAAAAAAACTGTATGGGAAATTCAGCAAGTGTGAGTTTTGGTTGCATCAAATTTATTTCCTTGGTCACATTGTTTCTAAAGATGGAATAACTGTTGATCCTTCAAAAACAAAAGTTTTGGAAGAATGGAAAAGACCCACAAATGTAACCTAGATTCGTAGCTTCCTTGGTTTGGCGGGCTATTACCAATGTTCGGTTAGAAATTTTTCACGGTTATCTAGTCCAATGACTAAGCTAACTCAGAAGGGTGTTAAGTTTATCTGGACAAAAGAATGTGATGATTGTTTTCAGGAATTGAAAAGAAGATTGGTGAATGCTCCAGTTTTGGCACTACCTTCCAGAAATGGTGATTTTGTTATATACAGTGATGCTTCATTGAAAGGACTTGGTTGCGTCCTAATGCAGAATGATCAGGTAATTGCTTATGCTTCACGACAGTTGAAAACTCATGAGGTAAATTACCCAACACATGATTTGGAACTAGCTGCTGTTGTTTTTGATTTAAAAATTTGGAGGCATCATTTGTATGGAGTAAAGTGTGAAATATATACCGATCACAAAAGTTTAAAGTATATATTCACTCAGAAAGAGTTAAACATGAGACAGAGGAGATGGCTGGAATTAATCAAGGATTATGATTGTACAATTCATTACCATCCGGGAAAAGAAAATAAAGTGGCTGATGCTTTGAGTCGAAAAAGTAATGCTTCATTAACAATGTTGTGTTTGGAACGTGATCCTTTGGTTAAGGATTTGATGAACATTGGCATAGAAGTTGTTAGTGCAGGAAGTCCTTCTGTTTTGTTTCAGGTATCAGTGAGATCTTCTCTATCAGATAAAATCAAGCAAGCACAGAAGCAAGACAGTGAGTTGCCGAAAAAGGTAGAGCTGGTTCAGAAAGGTAAGTTGCCTGATTTCAACATTGATAATGATTATGTTTTGAGATTTGGGAAGAGATTGTGTGTGCCTTGTGATTCACAGTTGAAGAGAGAGTTGTTATGTGAAGCACATAGTTCTCCGTTTTCAGTTCATCCGGGTAGTACTAAGATGTATAGAGCTCTGCGGGAGTATTACTGGTGGGATGGAATGAAAAAAGATATTGCTTATTTTACTGTGAAGTGTTTGACATGTCAACAGGTTAAAGCAGAGCGGCAGTTACCGAAAGGGATGCTTCAGCCTTTACCAGTGCCAGAGTGGAAATGGGAGAATATATCCATGGACTTTGTTGTTGGATTACCGAAGACATCTCGAGGTAATAATGCAATCTGGGTTATTGTTGATCGCTTGACCAAGTCTGCTCATTTCCTTGCTATACGAGATACTTTCTCTCTTGATCAACTTTCCCGTTTGTATCTTAAAGAGATAGTCAGGTTACATAGAGTTCCTCTCTCCGTTGTATCGGATCGTGATCCCAGGTTTACTTCTAACTTTTGGAAGGGCCTTCAGAAGTCTTTGGGTACTGAGTTAAATTTTAGTACAGCTTTTCATCCTCAATCAGATGGGCAGTCAGAACGAACAATTCAGACATTGGAGTATATGCTACGAGCTTGTTCTATGGATTATCAGGGAAGTTGGGACCAACATCTTTCTTTGGTTGAGTTTTCATATAATAACAGTTTTCATTCCAGTATACAGATGGCACCATTTCAGGCATTATATGGGAATCAGTGTCGAACTCCAGCTTTCTGGGATGAAGTGGGTGAAAGGAAGTTGATGGGACCAGAATTGGTAGAAGAGATGGCAGAAAAAGTTCAGCTGATTCAGAAACACATGAGAACAGCTCAGAGCAGGCAGAAGAGTTATGTGGATAATCGGAGGAAGGATCTATCTTTCGAGGTAGGTGATCATGTTTTTCTCAAGGTTTCTCCTTGGAAAAGTGTGATGAGATTTGGTAAGAAAGGAAAGTTGAGTCCAAGGTTCATTGGACCATACGAAATTCTGGTGAGAGTTGGATCAGTTGCATACCGAGTGTCTTTACCTCCGAGTTTATCTCAGGTACACAATGTTTTTCACGTTTCGATGTTGAGAAAGTACATGCCAGATCCATCTCATGTTTTGAGCCCAGAGGTAGTTCAGCTGGAAGAGAACCTATCTTATGAGGAACAGCCGGTCCAGATTCTTGACCACAGGGAGCAAGTGTTACGGAATAAAGTGATTCACCAGGTAAAGGTTTTGTGGAAAAACCACATGATTGAAGAGGCAACATGGGAATCTGAAAATGCAATGAGGGATAAATACCCCCATTTATTCAATAAGTAAATAAATTGCGGGGACGCAATTTTCTAAAGGGGGGAAGGATGTAACATCCCAAGTAAGTAATGAATAATAGATATTTTTACCTATGTCTATTAATGATTAAGATAGTGTTTTAGAGGCTTAAGATGAAAATAAATCCAATCTTAAGCATGGAATACACTAATATTCTTAAAAGATTGTTTTACTACCTTATGATGGAAAACCCTTTTTAAATCTATATTTTGACAATTTTATAAACTATTTTTGTCAAAATAAACTTATTCTTTATGATTGGGACATAAAAATTTACTTTGTGTGAATTTTTGGTATTTTTCTGACAAGGTTCATTTTTTAATGAATAGTGAAAAATACTGCATTTTACATCAAAACTGCTTTTTAATCTAATTTATTTATATGATTAGATTATCTTTTGAATTGTTCTTAATGTTTTTATATGAATATATATTTACCATTTAATCCAATGGTGTTCATTGAAATCAATTTCACTTTGAAATTGGACTTAAACTGGTGTCAATCTTTTGATACTTATTGTTTCATAAAAACACGTTATTTGCTCTGACAGCGGGAATTAATTATTAAATTAATTAATGTGACCTATATGTTTTGAATTTTGTAAAATAGACTTCATTTTTGAATTCGGAATATCAAATATTACTTAGGGTGAATTTTTGGTAATTTTCTGAAAAACTTCAATTTTTGATGAATAGTGAAACCACTAAGTGGTACTTATAAAGACTGATTTTCCGTTTAAATGAAATTTTGCCATAATTGTGTTTTGAATTTCAAAAATCCGACATACATGGTTGTCATTAAGAAGTAAAATGTGGTTCAATGAGATTATAATAATTTTTTGGTGAATAGTAACTTATTAAGTTTTTAATCGCGATTAGTGGTAATTAGGGTAGTTTAAGGTATAAATAATACATTAATAATATGAAATGATCTAGAAACATGTCCAAAACTTATTGGTTGTGTCATGGCCGACCAATACAAGCCATGGGTGAACTTGGGGACCCCATGGATCCACTTTGGTTGGGAAATGACATAAATAACTTTTTATTTAATGTAAAAGTAAAAATGGCACAAACATATTATGTTTTAGAAAAAGAATTTTTACATGGGGTTATAAAGATCAGATTTTTTATTATAAATAGTCATTGGAAAGATAAAAAGATTTCCTACATCATAGTATTTTTTTATAATTTTTAGACATTAAATAAAGTAAATTATTTATGACATAATAATGATGCAGCGATGACATCATTATTTGACGATTTAAATAAAATAGAAAGATAATGTAAACTTTATGAACTACATATGTCAAAAACCAATTGGATTAGTGGATTTAGAACCCTTATCACCTTATCCACGAATTCTATCAATGTGGGACATTTTAAAACCGAAACACATTTTCAAATTAAGTTATATTTCTTTACTTTCCGAAAGTGCCCCTCCTCTCCTCTTATAAAAGGCCCCCACCTCTACCTCATTTCACACACTCCTCAAGCCTTTGGCTCGGACAACCCCTGCCCATTTACTCTCTTCACATCCCTCTCCTCATCCTAGAGGATTCCCTTTGCGCAGAATCCTTTCAGAGGAAGCCTTTAGGCTCAAATCAAAAGGAGTTACACTTTTAAAGGTAATTCTTTCTCTCATGTTCATTTGTCTTATTTTGCTTCTCCAACCCCCTAAACTCTTTTTATTTACTTCTTTTGTAACAACACCAGTATCTTAAATATACTAGGATGTTGTTATAAGATTTATTTGAGCTACACTCTCACACAACTACATCAAATGGTTAAAGAACATACGGTTTCCGTGGATGGCGAAATTCTGCCTCCCGAAACGATGATTGTTCAATACTCATTTAACACCTTCAAAGGTGGCCATTATGATGTCACTATTTTTATATATGATATATAATATGTTTATGTTTTCCTTATGCTTCTGTTTTTTTTTCATTTTGGGCATACCTTTATGGTTCCCATTATGGGTAAACACGATATCTTCACTTTAGGAAGTGCGGACTACCGCCCCCTAAAAGTGATTTGATTCGTTAATACCATATGTGGGATGTGTAAAGGATAAAGTTAATGATATTATATATGTTATTATACTGGAATTATAATATACTCTTATATCATTATGATTCCATTCCAGAAAATATGAAATAGAAATGGAAGCAGCGTTCATGCGTACGTACGGCTTACCGTCTCCATGAACGGTGCATTTCATTTCTTACCTCTAAATGTAATGTAATATTATAAATACATGTATATGATGAATATATATGATATATATGTTATCCAAAACAATAATATCATTCTGGATATAATGAAACTTTGACCAAATTAACAACATGTAAGTGTAAGAGGTCTATTTTTGACTTAAGAACCAAATACCGACAAAATGAACATTATTAACTTAAATGAGTACATGATGTTCATAACATGGTATAAAAGGAATAATGAACTTGAAAAAGGTTCATAAGAAAGTAGAGATTACCTCAAGTTTATTATTCTAGAGATTAAAGAACGGTCGGGTCAAGTCGGATACGAGGTATGGGACTTCGTCTCAATCTCCTTTCATTGAGGAATATTTTATTTTATACACAACTTTCATTTATACGGTGTATAAACCCCTTTGACTTTTACGTTTATTCAAAAGGAATCTTTTTTATACGAAGCGTTTACTAAACGAAAAAAGGGAATGTTTTTGTCGTACGTATGCGGCGACAACGACTTCTCCGCCGTCATGACCGTTATTTGAGTTTCGGCTTCCTCTACAAGCCATACCTTCTTTTTAAAAGAAAAATAAATACCATGTTTTACATTTCTTTTATTTTGGTATTGAAAATGGTTTTCATAATATTTTTATATCAATGTGTGGTATTGATATCTTGTGATTGAATGGTGGAAATGTTATGTTTCCTTTATGCATGTTTTATGTGATACGTTTATGTTGAGGTTCTTGGGCATTATTATGAAGACGGGTGGTTCCGTGATAGACTAAGGGCGGGTGAGCCCGTTATAGCTCTCCAATGCATTGGGAAACGCGAAGGAGTGAAAAGTTAAGGTTTCTCCGAAGAGATTTTAGGGAATATACTGTGATGGGTATTCCAAACGTAACCAAGAGGGTTACTCCCTACGTAAGAATGTTATGAATGCCTCAAGTTACCTTTATGTGTTATGGTTTCTATGATTTATTCATGATTTTATGAGGTATATTAAAGTGCCTATGTTTTATGGGTATAGTATGATTTCATTATTATGTATATATGAACTCATGTTTCCTTCCCATGTTTTTATAACCCATACTGAGTTTTTATGCTCATCCCAAGGTTTTGAAATGTTTTTCACAGGTCAAGGGAAAGGTACATGATAAGATGATAGGGTCGAGGATTTGTCAAAAAGAATCCATGTTTTATTTCAAATGTGTTTCCATTGATGGGAATGAAGAATACTATCTTTATGTAACCACTTTGTTTATATGTGGAATGTGATGCAAGTTTTATGATCTAATTCTCTAAAACTCTAAACCTGAAAAGATCCTCAATGTGTAATCTTGTAATAAATCAAGATTAAGTAATGTTTAAGGTTGGGGCCTTATAGTTGGTATCAAAGGTCGGTTTAGATAACTTTAGGAGTTAGAATTATATTAAATGATTATCCAAATTTTTTTTTTCGAAATGATATAGCATTTAAATATTACCATGTTGCTTCATCTAAGACATGTTTGTTCAGAATGGTTTTCCGTAGAGGAAACAGGGAAGTAGTGCTAGGAAGGCATACAGAAGGAAATAACCTTCCGAATCAACATCCTGAGATGGTCGGAATTGGAATTGAACAGTTTGTTGCAGTAATGGCACAGTTGACTCAAGCGATAAATGGCGGTGGTATCCATGCACGAGATCATCCAAATCAACCGCAGAGGAACATGTCAGTGGTGGAACATTTCATGAGGCAACATCCACCATCATTCAGAGGATCATCTGACCCTGTGCTAGCTGAAGGGTGGATTAATGCACTGGAGAAGATTTTTGATGTCATGGGGTGTTCAGATAATCAAAAGGTTGGTCTTGCTATTTACCGTTTGGAGGGTGAACCAGATCAGTGGTGGTATATGATTAAAAATATCAGGGACGCTGATGAGATTGATGCTCTTGACTGGGATGAATTCAAAGGTATGTTTCTTGAGAAGTATTTTCCTAAGGCTGTTCGACTTAGGATGGAAAATAAATTCTTGGAATTGAGGCAAGAGGAAGACTCAGTGGCTACCTATGAAGAAAGGTTCACTCGATTGGCAAGGTATGCTCCAAATTTTATCCGGGACCTTGATAGTAAAATCAATCGTTTTTACTCAGGATTAAAGCCAAAATATCGAAGGGCTTTAGCTTCTCGTGAGTTTAAAAGTTATGAAAAGCTTGTTCGATGTGCTGAGATGGTGGAAATGGAGTTTGCCGATGACCAAGTGTTCTATAACAACCAGCAGAAGAAGAGACCGAGGTGGCAGGAGAAAGGTAAGAATTCTTCAAAAAAGTCTGATGGTAAGAAAACTAAGTTTCTAGTTTGTGATAAATGTGGCAAAAGGCATGCTGGGGAATGTCTTCTGAATTCTGGGAAGTGCTACCGATGTGGTATGATGGGACATAAGGCTCTTGATTGCACTGAAAAGGATCAAGCTGAAGGAAAGAACAAATTTGATTTACAGTTAGTGAAATGTTATAAGTGCAATGAGATGGGTCACTATGCAAACGAGTGTCCGGCAAAGAGCTTGAGTGATGGGAAGCAGTTAGACTACAAGCAGAAAGGGGTGGTGAAATCCTTTGCAACTACTTCAGCAGATGTCGGGCCATCAAATGAAGTTGTATCAGGTACTTTGTTTGTTTTTTCAGATTATGCCAGTGTGTTGTTTGATTCAGGGTCTACACATTCTTTCATCTCTGAAACCTTTTCTAGTAAAATGGGAGTACCATCTCAAGAAATGACTCCTGAACTTTTGGTATAAACACCTGGGGGAAGTGTCGAGGCAAAAAGAATTTATAAGAATCTTATTATCCTTATCTGTGGAAAGAACCTACTTGCAAACCTTATTGTTCTACCTCTAGTAGAGTTTGATGTTATACGACTTTTGTGATCGGTATACGACTTTTGTCAGTCATGTTCTACTAGAATCCTCCCATAGACAAGATACACCCTTTCTTTCATACTCTGCACCACTTCCCAACCAAGAACAACTTTCATCCAACATAAGGGTGAAAGACATGGTCTTTAATATAAATCATCAAACGAATTCATGTTAATAGAAGAGTGATAGATATTGTTTTAATAAAACTCTGTCAAGGGTAAATGTCACACACAGGACCCACTAATTTATAAAACACATGCCCACAACATTTCCTCCAACATATGGATGGTCATCTCTATTTTCCCATCTGTCTGATGGTAGAAAGAAATGTTGAGGTGTAATTGAGAGCCAAAGGAAGTATATATTCCCCTCTTGAATCGCAAAGTAATACATTTATCTTGGTCTAAGATGATGGATATTGGAACTCCATGCAGTCTCACTAACTCATCCATATACCTGTGTCCTAAGGCATACACTGCGCTCTACTCCTTGACTGATAAGAAGTGATCTCATTTCATCAACTGATCCACTACTGCACATACTGTATCACACCCTCCTTGAGTCCTAGGTAATATTGTGATGAAATCCACTCATATTTAATCCCACTTCTACTAGGGGATGTCTATGGGCTATAAGAGACCACCGGGAACATGGTACTCAGCCTTTACTTTCTAGAACACCAATAAATTTTCCACAAACCTTTTCACAACCCACTTAATCCTGAGCCACCAGAACAGTTTCCCCAAGACATGGTACATCATGGAAACTCCTGAGTTTACCTATAGGGGTGGTCTATGTAAATCATAAATAATATCTTTGTGAATCACCATTGGAACAAATAGGTTATCATGGAACAACATCTGATTCTGACCGTCATCTAACAATCCCTATTGAGCATCTCCCTGGCCCAAGTGATCACGCATTACCTCTACCTTTAAGTTTCCCCACTGAGACTCTTCCACCTGCTACCTAAGATATTAATACACTATCATCTAAAATAGATAGCTTCTCCCATCATCTATTCCTACATCTAAGTGAACGGTAGACAACTGCTTCATCGCCCTTCAAGAATCTATATATACTTAAACTATCTCTTTCTATGACTAACTACTAAAAGCATCAGCTAAAACATTATCATTTCCTAAGGAGTAAGAGATCTCAACATCTTAATATTGTAGAAACTCCATCCACCACCACTACGAAAAGATCAAATCTCATTGGGAAAAGATTTTCCATAACCTCTTTTGATCTGTAGAGCCCATAAATTGCTCTCCAATGAGGTAATGTCACCATAACATTAGTGAAAACACAACCGCTTATAGCTCTAGATAATGGGAGTAATAGTTACATTCATTTTTACATAACTGACTATACCCATAGGAGATCAATCCTCATTACTGCATCAGTACATATCCCAAGGCTAGAACGGAAGCATAATAGAACACCTCAAAAATCACCCCGTCCTCTGGAAACCTGAGCACTGGGGAACTAACCAACATCCACTTCAGATATCCGAATGATGCCTGGAACTGCTCGCTCTACACAATATCTTTCCCTTTCTCTGTTAGAGCCTTAAATGGAGCTTCCACTCAAGAGAAATCATGTATGAATCTCAAGTAATTTCCTACAAAATTGAGAAAACTATGAACTTATACCACATACTTGGGTTCTTCCCAAGAATCAAATTCCTCCACCTTCAATGAGTACACTACTACACCCTATTGATACACCACAAGTCCATCGAATTGGACCTCCCGTGTCCAAGAGATACACTTGGACAGCTTTCCGTAGAGCTAGTATTGTCGAAATACCTCTAGGATAGTCCTGACATGCTCGGTAAGTTACTCCTCTAACTTTGAGTATATTAAGATGTCATCAATGAATACAATGATGTACCAGTCCAAAAACTCATGAAATACGGAGTTTATAAGCCCCATGTACAAGGATAGTGCATTCTTCACACCCAAAAACATAACCATGAACTCAAAGTCCCCCACAACTACACCTGAAAGTAGCCTTTAGGATATCATCCTTTCTCCACTCATTTGGTGATATCCAAACTGCAGATCGATCATAGATAACCAAATTTCTCCCAACATCTAGTCAAAAAGATCATTTATCCCCAAGATAGGGAAATGGTTTATAACCATTACCATATTAAACCTTTGGAAGTCTATACATAGATTAAGAACACCATATTTCATCCTTGCAAACACAGCCTGATCACCACATGGAGACACACTAGCCCAGATAAATTCCTTCTACATCAGATTGTCAATCTGAAACCATATCTCCCATAGCTCATATGGTTTCATCCAATAAGAAGCCATAAAAATTGGAGAATCATCTGGTTACTTGACTTTCCCGAACTCAACATCATGTCTAAGGGGTAGAGTAACAAACTCCTCAGGAAACAATTACGAGATATCCCCAACAACTTTGGGATCCCTCACCATCTCTACATCCACTGATTCCACTACCATCTCCTACAATAAAAAAACAAGAGGCTCCACACCCCGACTACCCATCTGATAACTCTGGTCACCAATGAAAGTAACATATTGTCCACCCACATCTGAAGGCATGACTCTTTTCCAGAAGTATTCGATGATAGAAAAAATAGATTACAACCAGTCGATGTCAATTATAACACTATATGGATGCATCGATATCATAAAGATGTCCCCACTAGACAAATGCGACCCCAACATCAATCTATATCCCCATAAAACATAAAATAAGCTATTTTGACCTTCTACTAGTGTTCTCAACACCAAGGGCATGAAAATTATCTCTATGTATAGCCTCATAGCATTGGATAGACTGGGTGAAGAAAAAAATGGACTACGAAGCTCCTAAATCACACAAGGAGCAAAAAAGAGTACTAAAAAATTGATTGTGCCTCAAATGATCTTGAGCCTTAATGTAACTACAACCTCTACAGTGTGAAACTAACAATTCCCATATCATCTGACCCTCTTCTCTTAGTCGACACCCCAAACAAGCCCATGTGGAATTCCTAATGGAATTCCCCGAGGTTGGCCTCTACCTACTCTATCCCTCCTCAGTGGAGAAGGACCGTGTTTTCCTTTCTACAGAAATGGCCAGGTCAGAAACTGCTGCTGAGGTGGGCACTGGAGCTTCCCACCACCAAAGTATTATGCTCGAACAAGTCACTGAATCTGAAGGTTCACATGGCCCCCATAAGAAAAACATTTTTACCCTATGCCCACAATAAAAATGGTGAGGATTAGAAGGTTGGAACTGAGACAATTGGGGTCAGCTCCCCACTAGCTGAAACCTGGAAGGTTCTAACACTAGGGACCTGCTGCTGATAACCTTCCCCTTTGAAGAACTCGACGGGCTTCCCACTCTAGGTAGAACGCCTCATGAGTGCATCCCTTACACCACCCCCATGTTTCATCTAAACCACTAAGTATGTTGTTAGGGTGAATATGGTAACCCCATACTGAAGATAAGGATGAAGGGACTCCTCATAGTGCCTCGCCTGAGACTCATCATATAGAAAGATATGTGGAGAAAAGAGAAGGAGATCCATGATCATGATCCCCAAATACCAATCCAACATACTCCCCTATGGGTTGGAGAGTAGCTCATGTCACTGCTCATCCTTCGTCATTGGAGAAAGGAATTCTGCCCAGAACTCCTTCTCCAAGTCGACCCATAGAACATCAGTCTTTTTCCTATACCTGAGGTAAAGATTACACCACTAATGGGCTGGTCCTCTCATCTAGCTCACTGCCAGGGTAACCCATTACTCTTTTAGATATTGAATCAATCTAAAAGAGATAAAAATCTCCTTGGGAAAAGTCTCTATCTCCATGTCTGAGACAATCCCCTCGTACTTTCCCAGAGTTTTCCTCTAAAAATCATGAAGCATCTTTTTCCACTTATTGTTCTCCTCCTCTAGATCAAACCTCTGCCATTCAGCCAAATTGGCCAGCTGAGCCTCCACTTCCGGAGCCACTATTAGAGGATGACTGTGTTCCATGGCTGAAAGGTAAATAAGAAAATACTAAGCCTGAGTAGTATGGAATTTATTTAGCATTCATTTTAACACGTTTTTTTTATTTCCCAAAAATTCCCAGAAAATAAGAACACAAGTAAGCATAATGCATGTACCTTCCCTAGGGTCTCTACCCCCAATAGGTGTAGCCTGACTTGGTCATTCTCTAAGATTATAATCCCTACATCGGATCACAAGGGGCCTAAAATCCTGTGTCCTAAGCAGTCTTCCATGACCTATATCACACACCAAAATCACCTAACATTAATTCCCTACCAAACCATGCTACCCTCATTGTGCCAAACTCTAAACTTCATCATATCTTTCAACCATTAAATCGGATACCCATCTATCATGACACATCATCTTTAATATGAGGGAAGGTATAATGAGATTCTGTGACCTTTCTTACTAAAGATGAAAAAATGATAATGAACCTCGTGTCCCGCCTCTAGCAGGACCTCGGGTGGAGACAAGCACCAAGGGTATAGAAATATCACAATAAATGGGAGGAATTATACTTTTTATAGTAACCAATGTTAGGATATAAGATGTATCAACCTCAAACAACTCCATGTCACATATAAATAAATAAACAAAAATCCATCTCGCATGCATGTTTAAAGTAAAAAATACTAGAATTAAATAGAAAACAATAACCCTTTTGTGGGTTAAAATGATACCTGGTAGGTATTGTGAAAACCATACGTCCACTATGAGTATCACATGTAGTAAAGTTTCCCTATAAGGTCTTGGGTTCACTCCCCATACCATATGTTCTCATATGATTCCCTAATACCTAATTTTAAGAAAATAATTTGGATGAACTTCTTTTTATCATTCATAAGCTACAAAACAATTTTCATATTATTACAAAAATTATATTCATACAAGAAATTAAATTTCATACATCTAATCAAGAGTAAATAATAAAAATTTAAAACCTAATATATTTGGTAGAAAATATCCATTGATTATGAAATACAAACTTTTAAGAAGACATAATCATTATAACAGATGATTCCATAGATGTTCAAGATATATCAACAACAACTACAAATTATGTTTGTATCTATAATAATGAATTAAAATAGAATATTTTCCTTCAAAATATAAGAATTTATACTAATAAAAAATTATCAAAACAATCCCATTACCATGAGTTCGACTCGCCACATAAGTTTATTTATCTTCATATTCTTCTGAAAATCAGTTTAATTAACAACTAAAGTCCACAAAAGATGTCGTTCATCATAAACTAGGACCTATATAATTTGGAGGGAAAAGTGAAAATATAATTTTTTAAAATATAGTTACGAAATAATGGTCATGTAGATGAAATTTTGTAAAGTATTGAACCTCCTTTTATAATTGAGGTGAGTGGTATTTGTGTAATTACATAAAATATTAAATTATATTTAGTTTAATACAAGGTTAAAGAATTTTAATAAAGTATAATAGTCATATTATTTGACATATTCAACCAAATTCATTCATTTTTAGCCTTATTCAATAATTTAATGATATCTAAATATTGTAATTAAATATTATATTCATGAATAATGATTTTTTCAAATTACACACAATTAATAACTTTTGACTTTAAAAATAACAAAAAACATTTAAAATTTTATTCCAATTTCTTATTATATCTTAGTATTATCGTATTAATCTACTAAATTCATGAATTCAATTAAAAATATCGAATTATAGTTATTTTATTATTTTTAATATCATTAATTTTATCTATTCAACAATTAAAGAATTACTGCATCATTATTGTACAATCCAATAGGATTGTTATTTATTCCATACAAATTAGAATAAAAATTACATAAGAAATATTATTTTATTATATTTATAAGAAATATATATTTCTTAAAAAACTTATTGAAACCCAAAAATAAAAATGTTATAAAAACTAAAGATTATAGTGTGATCAAATTGACTTACTTTTAAATAAAATATTCTAAAATTTTTAATGTGATTATTGTCGGTCCAAAATCACCAAAAAATCAATAAAAATTGATAATGGTTGAAATTTTCTTATAGAAAAATATTTACCCAAAATATGTTTCATTTAATAATTCTTATAATTTAAATTACAAAAAATTTTATTTATTTTTCTTCTGATTGAACAAACACTACACAAACATTTCACAAGAATAACTGTTTACTATTTCATATATATAAATTACAAATAAAACACTAACATGGAAATAAATTCATTAGGTTCAAAATAAATTTCTATATTCAGTCGTTATTTATATTCACTCATATACATAAGAACACAACTTCTTAAATTTTTTATTTTGTCTTTTCTTTCCCTCCACAAGAATTACACTTGTATTTGGATATGATTATTATTGTGTTACTATAATATATGTAATTAATAGAAAAAAAACAATAATACATAACAATTGGTAAAAAAAAATTTGAAAATAATTTTTATCACTCAATTATAATTTATAAGGAACCAAATTTGACATTTCCACGGCTGCTCGGACATTGTGTTGGCACTTACAATAATTTTTATACATATCATGAAATAAAATATAACATACACATTATAAATTATTTATATATAATTTTACACTTATAAATTAATAATTTATTTATTAAATAAATTTAATAAAATTTATTTCATAATTATGTCTTCATGATGTCATAGAAAAATATTGTATTTTAAAAAAGAATGTATTTTTACTATTCACCAATAATTAAAAATTTTCAGAAAATTATCAAAAATTTATATGAAGATAATTTCATAATTATGAATTCCAAAATGAAATTAGATTTTACAAATTAAAATTCAATAATTGAAAAATTAATGTTTCAAATAAATGACCATATTATAGATTATTTATTTTAATAATTACTTAACATAATGAATACAATTATATAATTCAATAATACAAATAAATATGATTCTATAAATACCTGGGTTGTTACATTTTCTCCCCATATATTAATTACATCCTCATAATTTGTTCATTTTACTTATAATTCGGAATATACAAAATGATAATTAATAAAAACTATTTTTTTGTACTTAATTAACTAGAAGATCAAAAGTAAATTATATCTCTAAATATATTTATTTAAAAGGTCAACTTATAATCTCTATAATTTTTTAGACCATTCCTCTGATACCAAATGTTAATAATCTAACTTTCACTTCTGAAATCAGTAATAAAACATGTTATTTATTTTTCTAATAAAAGATAACATAAAAATACATAGTATATTATACAATCAAGGACCTTTTCTTATATAGGTTTCTTAGAAAGTACCACTACATTTAAAATTATCAAAACCTTGTAAAAATATAATAAAACAACTAAAGAATTTATGTGAACTAACACCATATTCGAAGTTATCACCTTTAGAAAATTTCAATTAAACCTGTAGAAAATAAATATTCAAATATAGGGTGAGAAATTATTTTTTCCATTAATGGATTTTAAAAAAAATGATAAAAACCTTTTTAAATAATATAAAAATTACATAAAAATTATATGATATAAAAAAAATTTGATATTATTTATAAACATGGTTCATAATAAAAATTCATAAGAAATCATTTTCTAAATTCATATACTTATCATTTGGAATACCCATTTTAAAATCATCTTTGAAAAACCATTGAATTTCCCTTAATAATTATTCAAAAATAAGAAATCTTCTAGTGATTAAAATGATACTTGACATGTCTTATGAAAACCATGTGGCCAATGGGATGATCAATTATTTTAAATTTTACCCATAAGGTCATGGGTTCACTCCCCATACCTTATCATCTCATACAATATTGTAATGCTGAATTTTTAGAAAACAATTTAGAAGACCTTACTTTATCATTCATAACCCACTATAAACATTTCACAATATTACGTAAATTATTTTCATAAATGAAAATAATTTTAATACTTTTCATCAAGAATAAATCTAAATTTTCTTAAAACTCAAGAAATTTAGGGAAAATGCAACTTTCAAGATGAAATAAAAACAATTATGATGGCATGAACATCAGAGGAGATGATTGCATAAAATTTCATGATACATTAGTATCAACAATTGATGATGGCCATATCTATAATAATGAACGAAAATTGAACATTTTCCTAGAAAATATATGAATCTATAATAAAAATAATTTTATAAAAGTAATTCTCTTACCTTGTGTTCGACTCACTAAAATTTTTCTTTCATTTTTGTTATTGTTCAATGATTTTGTTATTTTTTTAATATTTTAATTAAATATTATATTCATAAAAAATGATTTTTTCAAATTAAACACTATTCATAAATATTGACTTCAAAAACATCAAAAAATGGTATCAAATTAGAATAAAATTTTTTATTATATATTATAATTATCATATTAATCTTTGGAATTCATGAATTAACTTAAAAATAATCAATTATATTAATTTTATTATTTTTATTATTTTTCATATAATTACACTAATTTATTAAATAATTAAATAATTATTGCATCATTATTATGCAATCCATTATTACAGTTATTTATTCCATAAAAATTAAAAATAAAGTTCTAAGAAAATGTTAATTTTATTATCTTTCCAAAAACTATTAATTTCTAAAAAAACATATGGAAAACCATAAATAAAAATGTTATGAAAATTTTTTTGATTGTGTGAACACCTTTACTTAAAATTAGATAAAATATTCTAAATGTCTTAATATGATTCTCCTAGGTCCAAAATTCCCCCAAATCGAATAAAAATATATAATGGTATAAAATTTATTATAGAAAAATATTTATCTAAAATATCTGACATTTAAAAAAAATTATAATTTTAATGAAAAACATTTTTTTTATTTTTCTTATACTTGACCAAACACTACATCATCATTGAAAATGCATTAATGTTAATTATATCATATATAAAAATTTCAAGTAAAATACTATCATAAAAATAAATTATTTAGCTTAAAAATAAATATCTATATTTGTTCATTATGTATATTCACTCATATACCTAACAACACAACTTCTTAAATTTTTTATTTTGTCTTTTCATACTCTACACAAAAATTGGACAAGAATATGGATGTGATTAATTCTATATAAATATAAATTTTGAAATTAACCCCCCCAAAACATCAATAATACATAATAATTAATAAAACATTCCCTAAAGAAATTCTTAGCACTCAATTACTATTTATAAGGAACCAAATTTGAAATTGGAGATTCCGCACAGGAACTACGTCAACACTAACAATAATGTTTACACTTATAGTGAAAAAATTAGGATATAGTTGTACTAAATAATTTGTGTACAATATTACTATTATAAAATAATAACTAAGAGAATAAATAAATTTAATAAAATTTGTATCATAATTATGTCTGTGTGATGTCACAAATAAATATTGTATTTCAAAAAAGAAGGTATTTTTAATATTCACAAAAAAAACTAAACTTTTTTAGAATATTATAAAAAATAAAACTAACATAATTTTATCACGAAGAACTAAAAAATGAAATCAGTTTTTCAAAATTAAAATTCTATAATTGAAAATATAATTTTATAAATAATTAACCATATAAAAAATTATTTGTTTTAAGAATTACATAACATAGTAAATATACCTATTAAATTCTAGAATACTAATAAATATGATCCTATAAATACTTCAGTTGTTACAAGAAATAAAAAATGAATTACATGAAGGAAAAATAATTTTTTTTCTGAAAATTTATAGTTCTTCTATAAGGAAGTTTCATCATTCTTGTTTAACATAATATAAAATCAATTTTAAAAAAATATATAAATTATTTAAATAAAAAATAATTTTATGAATCTATAATTCAAGATTATCATTGGGTGAATTTTTTTTAAATTTTGTGAAGAATGAAAAATAATGATTATCTTAAAACAATGTGGTCATTTAATTATTATTAAAGAAAATACTATATTTTCAATTTATTTCAATGTATCATTTGTAAAATAATTTTTAAATATAACTAGTTTATAAAATTTTAATCAATTACATATGAAGTTATGATATTAAATGATTTTAAACATTTGAATGTTTTTTCAGAAATCCATTTGTTGACATGTTTGTGGATTTAATTTTTAATTGATTACAGAAACTTTAATGGATATAAAATTTAATAATTAATTACATATTTTGAATCGTCTCAATTTATATTAACAAATAACATAAGAATAATTTTCAAAATAATTAATAGTGAAAATATTAAATAACTAATTGTCGTGGTTAAGGTAAAAATAGGTTTACTAGGGAGTTAAACTAATAAGTTAGGGGTTAAAATTTACCTAAAACTTGTAAAACCCGCAATTTATAGCAGTAAATCATCCTCATAACCTATAACGTTCATAAAATGACACACTTTTGAGTCTTTTGACAAGATAAAAAATTGTGTACAACATTTTATTGAAAAAAACTATGTGTGTCATCACCCCCACATATAAAAGGATACCACCTCTCCTACGTTATTCACACTTCCAAATCCATTTTTTTATGAGAATTACAGCCAAAGACACATTCTTAATCCAATAAAAACATACTAATTCCCTTGTATTTATCAATATAACATCCTAGGAATTTTTTGGGTGAAACCTTAAAGTGGTTATATGAAAAAGTGGTGACATTCTAAAAAGATCATTTTTATTTTATTTTTTCTTCCACCTCGTTTAAATATTTTTAAGAATGATAGAGTAAAAAAGGTAATATAAAATATACATTGTTGATATTTTGTTAATTTAATAACCAATTTCCTTCTCCTACACCATAAAATTTGAAACAAAATCATTGATCATGTGTACTGTGGACTACTGCCACACGAACTGATATAATTTGTTTTTTAAACACATATCATGATTTTATATAATGATTGATTTAATATATGTATATATATAATATTTATGATATAATTATTCGAATGTAATTATAATAACACATATAGCTTATTAGATTCCATCTTGTTTAAAATATGATAACATCGCTCGTTTGTATAGTGGACTTTCGCCGCACAAAGCATGGTGAATCATTTTTCACCTAAAATTTTTAAAGAAGTCAATAAGGACAAATTTAATGAATATATGTGATATATATGAATTTATTGCGACTTTGAATAATTAAAATTTGGCCTAATTCATTTCCCTTTCACATGTTAATGGAATTATATCATCACTCAAGCATGCGTACGACCTACCATCCCCACAAACTGATGCGATTCATTTTTCACAATCAACCATAAAGAATAGTTCAAAAAATTAATTTAATATAAAATATAATATTTATATCAATAATATCATTTTGTAGTATATGGATCTACATCATATATATAAGAACACAAACATGCATGATTAAACAAGTATTATAAATCAAGGCAATTAACACCTAATAAAATTAAAATAATGAAATATTATTAAAAATTGGTCATTAAATGTTATAAGAGGATCATATATGATGTTTTAATAATTATTATAGTTTTTTATAAATTACTATCATTATCATAACTATTATCGATGATATTAATCAATTTTTAACCAAAACGAAATAGGAAGTAATAGATTTTATCTTAATTTCCTGTTTATTGAGGCATATTGTAATGATATGAACCAAATTTCGTTTATATGCTTTATATAAAATCAAATTCACATTTAATATCATTAATACTTCTTATTTCATGGTATTATATATTTCAATTTGAATTATTTCATATATTGGTATTTGACCTGAATCTTGTTGTGTGGTAATAAATATCATAGCATAATAACTTTTCATTATGTTATATTACATCATCATTTTCTTTGAAATTATATGAATGTGGTTTCAATTAGATATTAATATAAATTTTTTATGTTTATAAACATTTAGAATTCATTATAAATTCATTTATTAAATTTAAATTCCAAATTGTGAACATTGAAAGGGTTTTCTCACAATCTCATTTAATCGATATTGTTTATATGAGATTTTATATCAAAGGAAACTATTTGGGAACTATCTAATAAACCCATTTAATTAAATTCTACTATTTTTATTCATGTAGTTTTTATATAATATTAGAATATTCTTCACTTTAGTACATATAATAAATGACTTCATTTCTTTAATAAAATTTTACTTCATTTCTACCTATTGTCAAAAACACTTTTTCATCCAAATTCTAATTTTTTACAAATGATATAAAATTATTTTAACATTATAAAAATTATATATAAATTAAATTTTTAGACACTTTTTACTTTTAAAAAATTATTTTCAATGAAATATTCATCTAATCCTCCAAACAAGTCATGTTAGTCTTTTTATCAAAAATGTGAAATGTATCATGATTTTAGCAAGAAAACATGAGTGAAATTAACAACATCATGATCAGAAACCATTTCAATGATTCATTTATAAGTTTTAAATATTATTCTTAATGAGAATTATTTTTTGGAATATGTTGTTAAATATTATATTTAAAAAATATTTTAAAAGTGAAAGTTTTATTTTCCTCAAGACCGTCTTAATGATATTTTTATGGTATATATACTCATAAATGACATCAACCAATTATTATAATTATATCCATTAGGGTTAAGTGGTATTGATACCATCATTAACATATTTATGGAATTTGTTTATTATTTTAACCAATTAAAGTATTGAAATTATCTTTCTTGGTTAATTTTTTAAATTATTTACTTTCCCTAGAAATATTCACATTCCTATAATCGTTGTAAATTACATTTCCAATATTTTTCCATTTTATTTATCATAGATATACATATTACATAAATAATATATAATTTAAAAATATGTTAATTTTATTAGAATCTTAAATGACTCATAGGAAGAACTATTATTAATTTTTGTTCCATATTTGATACAGAAAGTTGTTCATAAGGCATATTGTTCATGAAATAAATCTATCACTAAATATATGAGAAATGTGTTGGAAGTGATTATACGGGTGGGTCCTGTTTATATATAGACCTATAATTCATCATTATTATCACTAGACAAATCAATGGGATAGACTTAGTTTAATCGATTTTGGTTTTAATATTTCCCATCAATTTTACATTTTACAGTGAAAGGTCTTGATAGTAAAGGTATCATGAAGTCTATGATCATGACGTCCAGTAATTATAAATTTCCTTCATTAAGAATTTATTTAATAATATACAAGATATTTTAACAATTATATTACATCTGGTTGCATTTTCATTGTTAGTTTATCTATTTAATGACTTATTTTTTTAGTTATCTACCTTTCCATATTAATTATACCTTATATACTCATTATAGTCATCTTATTTAAATGAAATTAGTGTTCAGTTTTCTACCTTATCATATTTATTATCAAATTTCTATTCAAGGCATTCATGTTATTTATTAAATTTCTTGTGTTTATGATTGTTTACCTGACCATGTTGATTGTGATTATTGACTCATGATAGCTTACGATGTATGTAACCCTTTATGAGTATTTGTGTTCTCAATTTTTTCCTTATCTAATGAATCGGTGAAGTTAACTATGAATGATATTCAAGGATATTCTGTAGGGGATAATGAAATTATTAGAAAAAAAATGTTTTAATTTTTGCATTCAAATGTAATATGGGAATCATGTATGAATAAAGATTACAAAAACTAATAAACTATTAGGTTTTTTAGGATGTGATAACTTGTATCTTATGGAAATGAAATAAATTAGACACCTACTTTAGGACACTGGTGTCAAGGCCATTGTATTTGGTATAAAAAAGTGTAGTAGAGACCTTGGGAACAATATTACAGAAATAATATATTAGTGAATAGAAATATGTTCTAGAATTTGATGATTTGTATTTATAAACAACCTATTGTTTTGGTAAGGTAGATATTGAGTGGATATTCAAGGAAATAAAAACGTGTCTTGATTTTTAATGTGGACATAGTTCTTGTAATGTTATACCTAGGAGTAATAACTCTAAAAAGAGAGAATTGTTCTTGACTCGATCATACTTGGTTCATGGAAATAGACCTTAATGTGCACTTTTTTTACACTCCCTAGAGAAATGCTTTGTATAAATCCCATTTTTTTAAACAATTATAAATGATTGAAATATATGATGACAACAAATTACCTAGGTTAGAACTATGGTTTATTATAATGAAAATAATTTGTCATAATTTAGACATCACATAAATGATTATATGGATTTACCACTTTGATTATGGTTTCTCGTACTATTATTTTTGATTTTAGTCAATGTTTGGAAACCAAAGTAATCAAGTTTAAATTTAATATGAAGAAATATTTTGTGACTATGAGAAACAAAATTGTATGATTATGGAAGTGAAATATATTTTTATTATGCCTAATTAGTTATCCTAAAATGTTGTTAATAACATATACCTTAACCATCACTCAAAATCACCAAATAATATAAATTTGTATTTATATATGAGATTCATTTGTGTTATCCATAAAAAATGAAGGATTGATTTCAATCATGTATGAAATTAAGAAATAGACAACAAGGAATTTTTCAAAGTGAAATTTTAAAATGATTTATGTGTGAAAAATAATTTCATAACATAATGAATTTTTTAGGAAAACAAAAGAGTATAATGGAAGAAAATAAATTTTATCATAGAGATCCATTTATATATCATTATATTGATTCGAGGGAACCTTGTTATTGTCTAACTCAATGAAATCTAATAATGGTTAACCCCTAGACCATGAAATGAATATTTTGAAATAAAATAAGAGATGAATTTATATAGTGGGATTCGTGAATTGAATTGTAGAAACCTTTTTACCAATGCTATTTTTTTTAATTAACTAAATAGTTATGGATACTATCATGGTTTTATGAGTTTTTTATGATAAAAAGTTTTAAGTCATAAACACCCCTTTTGAAAAAGAATTATAGGAATACAATATGATTAAGAGTATTTTTGTAAAATATTTATTGAGATGAAACCTATTGTTTCGGTATATGAAAGAGAAATTGTTTGGTGAATTAATTAACTTTTTTAGACATATGATTAAAGGTATTGGTAAAACATAAGTATTTTCTTATATTTAATTTTATAATAAAATTTTCATTGTAATTATAGAACATTATTGTAATTATATTAATATAGATCTAAAAAAAGGACCACATGCATGATGGTTCACAATACATTTCATTCGGCCAAGGCCACGAGGATTGAACCCACAACTAAAGAATGATAAGGGTTTATTAGGTACCACTAGCCTACTTGATATTCAGGTTAATATTCCATTGTTTTTAGTAAAAAAAATCAATATATAAAAAAAATTGTTAACCAATGGTGTTACTATTTGTTTTTAGATATTAACATATTATAATGAATAATATGTTTTAAACATGTGGATAATTAAAAATATTTAAAGATAGGAGGAAATACATGCCAACCTTTTGTGAATATTGTGATCTGTTAAAATTAAATTTTAGTGTTTCGCGTATTAAAATTTAATTATTAGATATTCATTCTATGGATTATGAGTTTAATTTAAAATTTATTGAGGCAGATTTAAAGGATGATGGTGTACGTATGAAATAGAATGATATAAATAAAGTATATTTCTTTATATTTTTAGATTGTAAATTAATTCCTCAACATTAGTAAAAGTATCATAAAATAGTAATGTTATCATATTACCTTAAAATATGACAAATCAAATTTTATATTAAATCATCATATATTTATGTTTTTGAGATTCTTTACATTCCATTTATGATTCACATTATTGTGATCAATGACCTCTATCACTCTCCATAGTTACTTACACTTTTCTTTAATTTCTATGTCTTCGCATTCCATAAATGTTCTCCTATTTATTAACCCTGAGTGTTTTTTTCAAGATGACCATTGTACTTTACATTTTATCTTATTGGTATGATATTGTATTAACCATTTTTTCGATGCGATTTTTTATCAAATTTATTTTAAAATATCAAAACCATTATTACCATGATTAAGATTAAATTATGTGGATTAAATCTATTAAATGTGTGTGGAATTTAACACACTACAATTTTAAAGGAAAAAAATTTGGTTAAATAGGGTGTATGACATGTGACACCAAGAATTAGACAACAATGTAACACCTTCATACATTATTATATATTTTTTTTCAAAGTAAACTCGGACTCTTTGATAACTTGTGAAACACACCTGCTTGAGTCTAAATGAATTGTAATATAGAATAATGATATAACTGAGATATTAAATTAGTAGGTATGAATAGTAATTACTAACTTATGAAATTAATATGGTTTATTCATGTATATGAAAATTCATTTATTAACTATTTATTATAAATAAAATATTATTCATTTGAAATAAAAGAAATTGTTTTCAAAAAAAATTATGTTGTTTAAAAAGTTGTTTCATCGCACATTGTACATGTAATATAAAATATATTTCTACCAATTTTATTAAATTTATTTGAAAAAAAAATTGATTTTGATATAAACATGTAAAAATTATTTTTTGGTGATTCATTCATACTTTTAATAAAATATTTATTTTTTTAGGAATATTGAAAAATATTGATTTCTATTGAAAACTACCTATTCATTTGGATAATTTACATGGGTAATGTATTTATAACGTTGGTTTTAAATTAAAATTGGACTGATAATATTAATATTTAAAAAATATATGTTATTATAATCAATTTAATTTCAAATTATTTTATAAAAACTTTTAAAACACTTCAATTTTTTTATTTTGAAAAATCGTTTTTTGACGTAATAGTTGGACTAGTTTTAAATGGAATTCATCCACTTATATGAATTTAATTTAGAAAAACATATTTCATATTTGGAATAAAAAATTTATATTATATAATATTTTAAAAATAATTTCTGACCAAAATGATGGTGGGAAATATTTATAATTATTTACCTCTTTCCATGTCAAAAATAGGTTTATCGGGAGGTTAAAATAAGAAAAAAGGGTTAAAATGACCAAAACGTTCGCAAAACCAATTTACAGCCATATGTGGACCTTTTAACCAATTATATTATATAATAACCACTTTTAGGATTTTGGGATGACAAAAAAGTGGTTATAAATTTATCTTTTCAAGAATTCTGTGTGTGCCATCTCCCCAACATATAGAAGGCCACCCACTCTCCTCACCTCTACATACTTCCAAGGCCATTTGGCATGGTAAAGGACTTATAAAATCACTCCCTTAATCCCATACCAACATCTTAGCGAAATGTTCTAGATCATAAATCCATCTTAGAATGTCTTTTTGTTAAAACCTAAATAGTCCATTCAGTGAAGACGTATCATTCTTCAAAAATTGTTTTTATTTTCTTTCTTCCTCCATAACCTTTCAAAAAATTTCAATCATGATAGTATAATAATAATAAAATCACAAATATAATTATATTTTATAATTTTAATATAATAACCTATATCCTTCTCATATTCCTTCATATGGGAAGTGAAATCATCTATCATGTGATCGGCGGACTACTGCCTGATAAAATAATATAACTCATTTTCCATCAACACATATCATGATTGTATATAATGAAGGATTTTATGTATATATTTATATATTTTTTATGATATTATTAAAAATATTTAATTATAATATCTCTAATGACTTCTTAATTTCCATATCATTTAATATATAGTAACATCACTTTAGTATATGGTGGACTACCACCTTGCGTTGTGATTTGATTCATTTTTTTCACTTATATATAACCTAAAATTATTAAGGAAACTTTTAATGCAAATATTTGATAAATATTACATGATATTAACTTTTTAAAATTAATATATCACCCAATTATTTTCCATTTCACTCTTTCACGTAAGTATATTGTCGTTCATGTGTACGTATGGCTTATCATCTCGAAAAAGTGATGTGATTCGCTATCCATGTATGACTTTTAAGAATGATAATAAAAATGTATTTAATGAGTAAATATGATATTTATAAAATTAATTTCATTATTAGGATGATGTATCAATATCCAATACATAATAATCAGAACATTCCAGAAAAACAGACATGATAAAACAGAAAATTTAACACCAAAAATAATAAATATAATGATATATTATTAATAAATAGGTTAGAAATTTTTTTAAGAGGATAATATATGATATTATAAATGCGAATATTTTTCTATAATAAATTAATAATACTCTTAAAACCTATATATAGGATATAAAATTTAATTAAACTAAAAGCAATTGTGAGGTAAGGTATTTCATCTTAATTTCTATTTCTTTAAGGAACATTTTATTTTTATACACATAATATAATTTATATGGTATATACACTACACCATTTACTTGTAATATAATGTATCATTTAAATTGTAATTTTTTATACTAGAATTTTTATTAAAGGAAACTATTTGATCATCTTATAGTAAAAAATATTCATTTTTTGAAAATTTTATTTATTCATGAATTTTTCATGTTATTGTACCATATTTAACTCTATGGAAATTTAATTTGTTAAGAAAATATTTTTAGTGAAATATAACTTCATTTCTCTCTTGGTTGAAAATCATTTTTCATCCAATTCTATGATTTCTAAAAAATATTTCTATGTTTTCAAAATTATCCAGAAAAAATTGATAGGAATTTCTACCCATGATTGATTATTATTATAAATTGAAATGAAACATTAATTCATTATTCAAAAAATGCCTATTTGGATTTTACCAGAAATGTGAAAAGAATATTTATTATAAAATTTAAGGATTTTATGGAATTTGATTCATCCTGGAAAAAAATATTTTAAAGACTAATATATATGTTTTAAAAGTTATTTTAAATAACAACTATTTTCTATTTTTTGAAATTTTATATTAAGAATAATTTATTTATTTTCAAAAGGTTAATATTCTTATTAATTAGAAGAGCCTTAATCCCACACTCCATGATAAAATGCTAAAATCATAAGCATTAAAGTTCTGGATTTCATGCCGAAGAGTGTCACACAATTATCACCATATAAAAAATAAAAAATAAAAAGGAAATATTGGACCACATATATTCTCAATGACATTTCATGTTTGAACATTTATATAATTAATAAAATATATTAAAAATGGTACTGGTGATTTTAAATGAATATTTCTCCCACATAACCCATCATTTATTATTTATCATTAATTCATCACAATTTATATAAAATCCTTATAGATATATTTCATTTAAAATTATTCTTAATATAATATGAAAAATCAAACATAAGAAAGGATGGCTCAAATGATCAGTAGGGGTAAACAAATTAATTGATAACTTAATGTCACCAGTGATAATAATATGATCACAATGGTATAATATCGTAATAAAAGTTCATGAAAATTACATAATTATTTTAGTATCCCACCCACCACTAATGTATTAGGAAATAGATCTGACATTGGTGGACATTAGGTGGTATCCCAAGTCACAAATGGCTAGAAAAAATGATAAGGTCTTCATAAAAAGTCGGGACATGATTTTAACATTCCAAGTAAATCAACCAAACCAAATCACCACAACCTAAAAACCACAATGTGAGGAATTATATAAATTTAATACAACCTTGGAAAACAAATATAACCTGAACTATATCTGAGTACAAAGTGGAAACCAAAAACAACATCAGTGTTCAAAGTGGGAACAAAAAAATACAACTCAATGATGCAACAGGCATCGTCTCCAAATCTCCCAACCTTCTTCAAGATCAAAATTCACATGCCATTACCAATGTAAAATGATTCACAAGTAAAGAAATGATATACCTTTAATTTACCTATTTCTTTATATATAATATCTGCAAATTCACCAATGTGCACAATAAGGGGTGTGTATAAAACTAAATAGTATTTTACCAAATGATGTCCCAACTCACACAACATGGATAGTGAATGTCTGAAAATTTATAAATGATAGTTTAAAAATATTTTAAAATGTTTATGTCAAATCAAAATATGCTTCCAAGATAATCAATTTTCTCTAGAAAATAACCAAAAAATGTTAAATCCATTTCTCACTTTTTCACTTTGGAAAAACCTATTAAATTCCACACATCCACACATGATTTCATAGGTGAAAATTATATACTAATTGAAAATCTCTCCTCGATATATTATTTCATCATAAGCTAACCACATTGTAATTTCTCAAATGGAAGAAACTACATCTATCGAGTCATATCAAATAAAATGAACACAATCTAACCACTTATGTCGAATACATAACCAACACATTGATCCAAACAATTTCCATAAAACCATCCTTGTATTGAAAAAAAATTATAAATTTCATTAAATGAACATTAACCAAACCACACTTTTGAAATCATTATTTTAATATTATGAAACCAATATGACATTCCAAAAAATAAAATTTTACCATTTCATAAACCATCACTATAGAGGGATTCCACCAAGGCATTTAACATCAAAATACATTTTTATTATATGAAATTAAAAAAAATTGAAATCAATACATATAATTATATTTATTAGGAGTCGATATTAAATCCTCCGACCACACAAAAAGAGGAAAAATGAATAATGACACAAATTCCTTAACAAACATGGCATTGATCTTTCAAAACATGTATTTAATATTTTCCCTACCATAAAAAAATCCATAGATATATATTATTTGAATCAAAAAATATGAATCATTCTCAAATATAAAAGATTAATGAAATCAACAGAGGAAAAAAACTAAAACAACTATTAATATGCACTTACCAAAAAATCTGGCCTCAATCACCCCTTGATTTCCAAATGGATTTCTCCTCGATTGATGTGAATGGTATCCACCAGAACCTCTAGAGGAATAATGAAATGATTTAGGGTTGTATTTTGGGAAAAACATTCCATTCATTCAAAAATATTAATTTTATGAAAAATTTGATCATGTTTTTAATGGTTCATGTTTTGTGTGCATGGTTTGTAAAATTTTATGCTAAACATGCATAAGGCACTACCTCCAAACACCCCTTATATGGTTTGATAGAATAGTTATACGAATCATGAACAAATTATTTCTTATTAACTATCTCAAATTATAGTAGGATAACATGGTTCCACCTAAGAATATTTAAGGGTTTTGTAACCCATTAGAATAATTTTTTCCTTCCAAGTGACCATTGTTTCCCCTTGCATCGTTTCTGGGAGCTGTTTGATAGTTTATGCAAACTATATTCAAACTATGAACAAATATAAATTCTCAAAAAGAATCAAATACGTCTCCAAACCTCCCTAAAAATTTCCCAAATAATTTATATCTGTAAAAACGTGGCCAATGTGTTAATTATATAAAACTAGGGGCCATATATTCTCCCAAAAATTAGAGCTTCTATGAAATGGAAATTCGATAACCACCATTTTACTAAATGTTTCTGGGGATATTTTTTGATCATTTATTTCTTATATCCTTTAAATATTCCTGAATTTTAACATGGTTCTATAAGTCCCACACTATAACGATGATTTCCCAAGGCAATATGTTATCTTCTGTATCCCCAATCCGCACTAGCAGATTAACTAACGAATAATTCAGAGATATGTTAATGTGGTCCCACATAATCACATATTTTGGGTTATGTTGATACTTATTCAATCGGGATACCTAAAACTTATTATTATCTATAATAAAAATTATTTTAAATTCCAACCAATATTTAACAACACATACCTATTCAAGTATATTAAAAAGGACCATGTATTGAATACACAATGTGGCCTTCTATCCAAAAGAAAAATGAACAATCATTGGGGAGACTCTCAAAACCACACGATCACTAACCTTGAATGAAAATGACCATTATTGATAATCCTCATATAATTTTTGATTATCCTCATTCTGATTAAATAAATCTTATCTATATTGTATTGCACAGGACTTGTGCCAAATAGTGAAATCTCAAATGATTCCACCCATTATAGATGTTTCCACCCATTATAGTAGAGAACAATAAGGGATCCCATACACCACTTAAAAAGGAAATATATATACTGAGGATTTATAAATTTTTTATAATATATATCCAAAAATGTTTTGTTATACATGAAAGATCCACTAAAATCCATCACATAATCCCAATGCATAACTTGAAACATTTTTATTATCCTATCAGATTTCCCATACATCTGTGGATGATATGATGTTATCATATTCAATTGAGTCCCATGGTTTTTTAAATAAGGATATACAAAAACGAGACACAAACCATAGATCTCAGTCTGATATTAGCAAAAATGTTATTCCATATAACTTTTTACTATAGGGATATAGATTGTTGACAAGTATTCCACTATTTGAGATTCATGAATAAGAATTAAATGTGATCAATTTGGGACCTGATCCACTATAACTGATATAGAATATTGTTTATGAATTGTCCTTCGGAGACCTATCACAACATCTATGGATATCTACTCCCATTTCTAAACAGAAATAGGTAAAGACTGTAGCATACTCGCAAACCGCTGGTTCTCTCTCTTAACCTGTTGACGATTGAGGTAACTCATAAGTAATTCACCCACTTTTATTTTCATACCAACCCACTATAATTTTTCTTTTAGTGCCTTATATATTTTATTTATTTCTGGATTAACATTCCATCTTGGTTGAGAGTAATCCCAATGGAGTTTTTCTGGACAAGACAAATGTAAAACCATCTGATCATGAACCACAAAAATGAAATTTCATATAGCTTCTTTCCCCCAATTTTTCCACCACCATTGAGTTTTGGTCTAATAGAAATACATTCTGAATCAAATATCTATGAATCTTTTACCTTCTCAACTAAATATGGAACAAAATAAACAAGAAAGAAAACTAAAATACTACCTCCGTATTCATAATCCAAATTCATATCAGCTATCACTAACATTAGCTTCCACTGATCTATATACTCTATAAGAAATTGATGGTATAAATTTATTTAAATGAATATTCTGCCAAATTTCCATTACCCATTGTATAAATCATGCCAAAGTCAAAAATATGTTGATACTCCATCAATATTTTTTGACTTAGATTCAAATATCTTCTTGAGGAAATGTGACTCAATCTCTTATGATCTCTAAACACCATGAATTTCCAATCAAGGAGGTACTGATATGAAGTTTTAAAAGAAAGGACTATAGTAACTAACTCCAAATAGTGTGTTGGGTATTTCTTCTCTTGAAAACTTAACTAATGTGAGCTATAATTAAAAACATGACCTCCTTTCACGAGAACACATCCCAGCCCAAATGGTAATATATAATAAAAAACACATAATTGTGTCCTGATTCTGTCATTTCCATGATCGGTGCTAATGCATAGATAAATTTATTCTATTTAAAAGACTTTTGAATTTCATCATTCCGTTATAATGTAACACCTTTATATATCAAAGATGTCATTAGTGAATCTTGTTGTGAAAATTCCTAAAACAATGGTAATAATGACCATTTAGACCAAGTTAATTACATATCCTAAATCATACATTAGTGTTTGTTAGGATATAAAAACCTATATATTTTATTGATTCATAAAAAACCTCTTTCAGAGATAATATTTCCAACAAATAATTCATATTTTTTAAAAAATCACAATCTGAATTTTGGGCATACAGAAGATGATCCCACAAGACACCCAATACTAAGTGCAAGTGTCTCCCATGCACAACATTGTTCCTAGAATACACCAGTATGTCATTCACAAAAACCACCACAAGAGTAACAAGATACCATTGAATATCTGATTCATCAATTCAATAATTAAATATTTTCCATTCTTATGATTATAAGGGATAACCACTAACTCATAATGGTTATATCTACACCAAAAAATATATCTTTGTAATATGAACCTTTTGTGCCCATAATTGGTGATATATCAAGTACAAGTTAATTTTAGAGAACCACTATGATCCCCTAAATTGATAAAAATTGTCATTGGTTCATGGATTTGGGTATTTATTATTTACCATAAATTGGTTAAACATAAAATATTCAACACAATGCTGAAGAGTCACATCCTCAATTTCAAAAACATAATTGTTGTTTCCCATGTAGATGTTCTAGGGTGAATGATACAATTACTTTTAAACTTCATTAACTTCGCTTTTTATTTATATTAAATCTCTTTTTACCATCTAATAAGATGGTTCTTATATATGACTTGTCCCTTATAAGAGATCAATCATGATCTAAGACTCTATTTTTTTGGGAAACAAAGAGAAATTTTCATGAAAAAAATCCAAAAATTGATCAAAAACTGCAGTGAAATAACTATTCTCATTCTCATCCAACTATTACAAGGTCAACGGTACCAACTGGTATGATATAGTTCCAACTGATAGTACCAAAAATGTTGATTCAAATTTTTTCACATTCTTGTATCCTCTAAAGTGATGCTCAACACCATCTTAATTTTTAAAACTATCCATTCGGTTATAATATTCTATGTGATCATTGAACATTTTCAACCAATCCATAAGTAGGATTATGTCATTGAAATCCATATTAATCGTAGAGAAATGAAAAATAAATAATTCTCTATAGATAATTATAGAACATGATTTTCAGATAGTCTTGACATTCATTTTGATCAATATGGGTTTTCAATTTCAAAAATGTATGCATCATCTTAATAAGAAAACCAACAATATTAGCATTATGAGAATAAATAAATGAATTGGATACACATGTAACACCCCAAGACATTAAAAAAATATCATTTTTGAATAAATTTAATTTAAATTTAAGACTGATTTATACACAACACAATGTTAAGCATACTCTACACACACAAACATTTTATCTTATGTTACATGCGAGGATGAGTTTTACCAAACAAAAATATATTATTAAAATATTATTATTTAATATAATAAGTTATTACAGAGTTGTTAAGTTGGAGTTTAGGAATATTATAAAATAAATTATTAATTATATGGTTTAATTCATTGGTCACAAATAAATTACAAATGAATATAATAACTAATTGAATATAAAAGGTCTGTTTTATAAAAAATAATTTTATGCTCACAAATTTGTTGGATCCTAAAAAATTATATTTGTTACAGTTATTGACTGACATTAATTTAATATATATATATATATAATATAAAATATTTTCTATATTCATAAAATATATTGGATAACAATAAAATAAAACAAACCCAATATTACACATAAAATCAATATATTTATAAAGGCACTTTTACCACCTTTAAATATGGAACTGATTTAAAATATGTATTTTGACACTTTTATTTATTTTATTTAATAAAATAAGAATATTCTAGTAAATATTAACACAAAATTTTAATTTTATTTATTTTCTGTACTTTTCTGAAAAGTTTCATTTTTTCATGAATAGTTAAAAATACCCAATTTTAGTTGAAAACAGCATTTTCCTCTAATTTATTTTTATAGTTAATTTATGTTTTTATATGGTTATAATTTATAATTATACCAATTTATTATCATTTAAAACAAATTTAGGTCTTTTGAAAAAAATGCAAAATAAATTTAAATAAAAAACATAATAATCATTTTGATGTTTTTACTTTGAAACCCTACTTTGTCATCCCATCTACGGTATTAACATTAAACATAATTTCACCACTTATAAAAATTAAATACTGAAAAAAAATATGTTTCTAATCAAAATTAAATGTTTATTAGAATGATATAATCTTATTTTTTGACCAAAATGATTAGTAATTTTAGTTAAAATTAATAACAGTAGGTAAGGGTAAAATAAGTAATTAAGGATAAAAATAATAATATAAACATTATAAAATTATATTAAAACTGTTAAAAATTTTGTTTTATTTTTTATTTTCAACCAAAAACATATTGGGGCCTATTTTTTAGCTATTGGAGCCACATGGATGACATTAAGGCTTCGTAGTATTTTATTCTAAGGAAATTCCAATATTTCTTAATAATGTGTCTAATATAAATTATATTTTTTATATATGGTTATTAAGAATATATCATCAAATATAAAAATTAATTAGAAAAATAAAATATTTATAATCATCCTAGTAATTTATTTTTAGACTTTTTGGGGTTATATATAAATTAATACCTCTCACATTGATGATGAAATAATTGTTTAATTATGAACTTTTCAAATAAATGTTATTAGGAATATTTAAATAAATCTAATTTTGTATAATTGATATCATCAATGAATTTTATATATTAACTAGAAATTTTATTTATATATTAAAAGTTCTTTTTTCTAATTTATCTTTCGTATTTATATTTTTTTAAAAGTCAATAAATGAATAATGTCAAAATTGACATTATTGTTTTTTTAAAACAAATTATATTTTATTAAATAATATAAATTTTATAAAAAACTAATAATCATCCAAATTATTTTTATAATGTCTAAACATTCATACATGACTCATTTATAGTTCTTTTTTCAATTTATATTAATTATATTAAAATTTTAATAGAAAAAATCCATGTTTTCAGGGTAAGAGTTGAAGGGTTTAACAAAGGGTTAATGACAAAACCTAAGGTTAATAATGTGGGCTAAAGTTGTATAAAAATTAATTTATACACTTATTTCGACCCATAATAATATTTTATAACAAAAAAATTATTTTTGGAATAATTTTTATGAGAAAATGAGTTTATATTAATTTAATAGTTTTTGATTCTCTAAAAGTACCCCTCCCCCCCCACCACCACAATTATAGAATAGAACATCCACACTTACTTCCTCCCACCACATTGATCCTTATATATATCAACCAAAACCTTCCAAAATAATCTCACAAATTATACCCCAATCCCCCACCCCCTATAAGACTAGAATTGTAAATTTGTTAAGAAATAAAACTAATGAAGGATTTTGGTATAAACCAAAAGTAGTTTTCCAAATAATAGGTAACGTTCTTTGATGATCGCATTAGTTTTGTTTTTTTGACCACAAAATCATTTATTTTGATTACATGATTACATAACATAATATGAATCCTCGATATACTGAGATTGTATTATATTAAGGGTTCAACCGAAACTTACACACACTTCCATCAAATAGGTAATGAACCAACCATTCTTGTGTATGATGAACTTCCACCTCCGAAAATTAAGCTGTTGTTTTTTTCATTACCACCTTTAATTGTTGAATACTATGATGAAAATGATGAATAAATATGATATATATGATAATTTTTATTTTTTTATTCTTCTATAATTAATATAAAACATATTACTTTATACTGTCCATTTTCTATAAATATGATAACATCGTTTGTAGAAGTATAGACTACTGCATCCTCAAAGCAATGTGTTACATTCACACAGTGCATGGAATGTAATTTGTATATCCATAATTAATAATATGTTACATAAATTACATATATATAATTTTCAATATGTAATTAACTTAATGGAACTATAATAAATCATTTCATTTGTTACACTTTCTCACACAAAAATGTGATAACATTATTAGTCGATGTGTGGACTACTTCCTTCCTTACAATATGTGATTCCTATTATGTCACATGAATTATATATATGTTAATATATTATTAAATAAAATTTTACTCATTTTATAATTATAATTATATAAATAAATAACATTACATCCCTTCTTTATATAATAATTATTGAAAAATTGGAATGTTACTCATGTGTACACACGGGAAACCATCTTCATGAGTGTACCATTTGTTCCTTTTTCATAACCTTCATTCATGATTGGTTTTTGAAGTATAATTTATTTATAAATATGATACTTATTTCATGATTACTCTTCTTTTTATTTTTATATAACAACCCCTTTGACAAAAGTTGACCTACCAATGTCGTTTTAACACATGAACCAAATTTGGTCAAAACACCTGATGTAGAGTTAATTGTTTATATAGTTGTTTAAAATAATGTAATAAGTAAAATCAAAGTAAATATAAACCTAAAAAAGGTTATGAATCAAGTAAATATATTCCAGAATATTATTATAGGTGAATATAAATACACACATAACAATTTGGAACAAAGTTAATGGAATTATTCTAAATTTACATTCCATTGAGACTAATTTTTTTATGCATAAATTCCAATTTATGTGTTTTATTTACCACCATTTTACCTATTATATAGTGAATCTATTTATTCTAACAATATGTTATGTTTCATTTAAAGTTATAACTTCATGGTGGTTATGATTCAAATGTTTCAAAGTGGTATGGGACATTTCCGAATGTTTAATAACTATTTTACACAAGAATACTTTAATGATATTTAAATTGAATTTCAATTACTGAACATCAAAAATACTTAGTGTTACTTATCCTAAATTTCAGAATTATTTATAAAACCTTATTATTTATTCCACATGTATATTTTATTATAATTAATGTTTTTATTTATTAAATCGATTATTCTACAAATGAAAAATGAATTAGATTTCATATGTTATGTGTGTGGTCCACTATAGACCCTCTATCCATTGATAGGTTTCATGATTAAAAACTAGGAACGGTTTTGTCCAAGTATTTACCCATTTATTATACTCTTGGAATAAAGCTATTATAGAATTAGATTCTTGTAATGAAGCATTTATAGTAGTAGATTCATGGAATAAATCCTTGACGATATGTTTTAGATATGGATCATTATTAATTCCATAATTATGTATTCCATTATTTTTATTCCTTGTGATTGTAAAATTAATTATAATATCCATGGTTGTGTTTCATCCACATGTTATTTATTAAATATAATGTGTCTCAGTTATCTACCTTTCAATATTGATTATTCCTTATCTAGATTTTTTAATGGAATGTGTTATCATTTATTTACCATTCCATGCTGATTTTTTTATTTGAATCATTATTGATTCTAATTTATGTGACCTTAATTATATTTTGATCTCACCCTTATTATGTTTCCTTTCCCCGTGTAATGAATAGGAATCCTTCAAATGTTTTTCAAGTATTCCAATATTTTACTTATGTTATGATTTATTTTATTTCTTACATTATTATGTGTATCACCTATGTAATATAAATTTCGAAAAACTAATAAAAGGTTTAGTCCTTAGATATTTAATTATTTGTAATCATACTAATGAAATAAAATAATTCACAAACTCTAGGATTTTGGGGTCAGGGTGTTATATTTTTTATCATTTTAATTTTAGAAGAAACATTATAAACTATATTTTGAAAATTGAGATTAATGTACATAAGCCTAGGATATACTTTTAGGATAACTATAAAATAAAATTCTAATGTTTTGGATCATAAAACATGAATGGGTTATGTGATTAACCATTTATTAAATGGTTTAAATTGAGCTTTGTATGAAGTTTTATAAATTATTGCATTACTTCACCATGTGATGAAACCTGTGCTAAGAAAAAAAGTATAAATAGTTGAAGAAACAAGGATAAAATTGAGCTTATATACATTTATCTTGATCTAGAATTAATTATATACTTATAAAATGAAACAATTTCACAATAATAAGAGAAAGGTTATTAATTTGTTTCCTCATATCACCAATTTTTATAATGTCAATCACATTTATTAACACCTCTGGTTTATGGTTTTTTGGTCTGAAAATTTCTCATGAACATGTTATCCATCACTCTGTGTCAGAACCTAATGGATATACTTCTCTTCTATATCCATGTTTTAACTACTATTATCAAATTTTAAAGAATTGTTTTTTGGTGACCTTTTTTTATCCTTTTAGATCTTATTTAATAGATTTGTTTTGTTAAACCTATTTACAATTTTGGTTTCTCAAAAATTTATTATTTTCAAATATAAAACCCTATACTTATGATGTGAACTTTAAATTGTGGGGAAAACATTTAATTAAGGTTGTGATAATGTAACATCCCAATATGTTACAATTTTCTTATTTTTGAAAAAATTAATTTTTTACAGCTTTCTTTATACACAACACAATGTTTTGATTACGCTACACACAACAATGAGTTGTCCTGTGTTACACATAAAGCCAAGTTTTAACAAAAATATATATAATATTGAACTATTATTATTTAATATAATAATATATAACATATCCATTAAGATAGTAGTTATGAATATTATTAACTATATTATGAGAATATATGGTTGAATTCATCTCTTACAAATTAATTATAAATGAATAAAATAACTGTAGGATAAAAATAAGAATGTAGATGCTCATTATATAGGAGGGGTGAAATTTATACATTAAAAATTCTTTTGGAACATTTAATGTTGGTAGAAAAAACATTCATTTTTAACATTAAGCAAAACAATGTTTAATAATGTTAAACAATGTAAATTCAAAAGACCTCTTAGTTCTACAAACTTTCTAGGTTCTAGAAATATGGTTCCAGAAATGAAACATAAGAAAAGTTTACAGGGACAAGATTCCACCTTAAAGCAGATAGAATCTTACTTATCAAAGTATACAAGTACAAGGAATTATAAGATAGTTATATTTTCCTTATTAATCAAAATGCAGTGGAAAATAAACATGGAACAATATAGGTAATAAGTATGTAATATTTTAACATAAAGAGTAGGGTATCCACCAACCCTGGATAAAGGTCCCTCGATTTATACTTTTAATAAAGTCTATCTTACCCACACCAGGGTAATCCCTCGATAGGAATATCAGAATATGTCTTGCTATCCCCGCAAGCCCTTGATCATTAAGGTAGTCGACACCTATGTCATCATATCCACGGAAGCCCTCGAATGTACTTAACAAAATTCGGAGTCACATGAAGCATGCTGAAGAATATGTGCAGTATGCACAAATCATGAGAGTCTCTCTCTCTATAAATTACTTTAGCAGCATACAATCTCTAGATTTATGGATCAGTCATCTAGTCTTAAGCTCATTCAAATGATCTTTTATTTGCAGGCACAACTCCAACGGTCATCTCCCTCCTCCAATGGTCATATTTTTCCTTGAATCTTGGAGGGACCTGTACATGTGTCACTCAAATAGCATTTGGTTAGAAACCGAATGTATGAAATCATTTCATAAATATAATAATGGTAAGCAAAATATGGTTTCTTAACCAAATATATTTTTCAGAGTTTAACATATGAATCATTCAGTTTCCAAATACATTGATATTTAAGTTTTTTTCTGGAATTCATATTCAGAATTCTATAAACTTCAGAGTCTAAATTATGAAGAATTTAGAGTCTGAATTCTGAAGAATTCAGAGTCTAAATTCTGAGGAATTCGAAGTCTGAATTCTGATGAAATCGGAGTCGGAATTTAGAGGAATTCAGAGACTGAATTTCAGAGACTTATGAGTCTTAATATAGATAATTTAGAGTCTAAATTTTATATAATTAATAGTCTGAATTTTATGGAATTAGGAGCCTGAATTACCGAGATTTCGGAGTCTGAATTTTAGAGAATTTGGAGTCTAAATTTTAGATAATTCAGAGTCTGAATTCAGAACCTAAAAACAGAATACTCTATATCTAATCATTTATATGATTCTAATGTTTTGGATAAGAAACCAAATTTTACACAGAAATAAAATAAGTTAGATTTAGAAGAATTGAAATATGAACAATGAAAAACATATAAGTATAAATTTTCTTTGGGAAAGGGAAATTTTCCTTATTAAGGAGAATCTGGGTAAGGAGAAATTTTCCTTGAGGAAGGAAAATATTCCCTAATAAAATAAATTTTAGGGGAAAATAAATTTACCATGAGATAGAGTGTTTGTGATTTTCAAAACATAAAGGTATGGAAATTCTATAAGTAAACCTTATTGACTCAACAATCTCCCCCTTTTTGGAAAGCACAAACATCCTTAAGAAATAGAATATAAGGACTTATAATTTTTATGGGCTTGTAAATAAAAAATTATTTGCCTTTACTTATGGATCAAAGTGAATACGACTAACACCCCCCCCCCTCCCCCCTTAGTCTTTAAAATCCCTAAGGATTGTATTATTGATTTCTTGAATAAGATTTTTGCATTATCATTCATATGAAAATATTCATGATAAAAACTCCCCCTTACTTAGGGAAATTTCTTGTTTACTTAGTATTCATTTTAACATTCGTTTCTCACCCTTTGTAATTTTCAAAAAGGAATAAAGGGATTGGAAAAAAAATATGGTATCTGAAATATTAGTACTACACAACCAAATATAGAGAACATCTAAAAATTTCATTAAGATTGAATGAATTTTTATAATAAGGAAAATAAAACAAAAGATTGAATTTTAAAAATATTAACCTTCTTTCTCCTTTATCAATAGCTTCTTCATAACAGTCTTTAGCTTCTTGAGTTCCTTGTGATCATCTTCCATGCACTTTAGTAAACGATCTTGATCATCACTCTTCTTTTCTAAGGCTTTAATTTTTTCATCCTGAGCCATAATCATATCAGCCTGAGCCTTCAAGGATTCTTCGTGGTTAGAAAGTTTTTCCTCAAGTTCGATTCTAAATCCCTTTCCCTCTTCCAACTCAGAGAAAATTAATTCAATTTCACATTTAGATCTTTCACTTCTTGATTCTAAGTAGTTTCTTCAAGAGATATATTTTCTTCAAAATACTTGGTGAGATCATTGAACTTACCATCTTCGATTTCAAAGGAATCATTCACATTATATAGAAACACATCGATAATTCTCATTTATTCAACAGTTTTCCTTGACCAACTTGTCATCTTCTTACATGATCATTTATGGGCTTCATAATTAATGAAAAAAAATTTGAAATCGACCTCAACTTTGACACACATATCCATCACCATGGATACTGAATCTATTTTCTGATTTAAGGAATGATGAATCATCTGACATCTTGAGTCTATGCTTGGGAATATAGAAATAGTTCTAACAAGATTTCTCAAATAATGAACTACATAATCATGTTAAATAGAGGATGATTCTGAATCTAAGAGATTGGTTGGTGAGGATTAGTTTTCAATCTCAGAATCATTCCTCTTTGATGAAGCACCAAATTCATTATTTTTTACTATATATTTAGTAGGTTTATCCACTACCACTTGTTTTCTTTTATCATCCTTCAGAATTATTTCTTATTGTTTAGGTGATTCATGTTCACTATCAGATAACTGAACAATTTTATCTTCATCAACTTCTTCCTTCTTGGTTCCTGCCTTAACAACCAATAGTTGTATTAAATCATGATTGATACTTTCCTCTTTAGACAATTTATTCACTTATTCTTCACCCTTCTCATCTTTTCCTAGGCTTGCATGTTTTGAAGAATCAACTTCATATGTTTAGACATATAACTTCTTAGATAGACTCTCCTTCTCATGATAATCTTTTAATTTCTTTATCATATATTTGGTATTTCAACTCCCTTATTCTTCTTATTCTTCCACTTCTTCCTCTTGATATTGTTTTGGAATCACCAACATCTTTCCCAGAGTCTCTGGGAGTGATTCTATTAAAAAGGATTCTGGTAACAGAATTTTCTCAGATGCTTTATCAGCATCCTTAAGAAGAGATTGTACTATCTCGGCCTTAAACATCTTCTTCTTCTGATTCTTCTCTTTCTCTTGATTCTCCAGATTATCTTCCTTCCTCTCACTTCCACCTTTCTTATAAGTTTAAGCCACTTCTAGATTCTTTGATAGAGCTTCAAATTCTTCTTCTAAAAAATCATCAAATTCACTCGAATCACCAGAAAAACTAATCTTCATTCTCCTTAGAGTGTCATCACTCAATAAAATTACTTTAAAATTACTTTTCATAGAACTACAAGTAATTTTGAAATACTAAAGGCAAATAACTATAATCTTGGAAAGAATAGTCGGATACATGATAATTTTAGATTTCATGGTTTCATTCTTGATATTCATGTTTGTCAGCAGAACATACTTCACTAAATTAATCTTCCTAAGTTTTACCAAAAAATAAAATGCATATAAATCACTTTTCTTTAGGGTGTCCTTGTCCACTTTTCTAGAAATGAGAAAACTGTAAACCCATAGCTGAAGAATCTGATGATTTATGGAGAGATGAATAATTTTCAGAGACTTCACTTCTTTCAAGCCAAGACACTCTATATATTTCTCTTTGTCAAATGATCCTACTACATTAGGTAGCTTGTGAGTATAGAACTCAATCTTCTCAATCATAAATAATTATAATAAGACTCATAGCCTTTATATATGAAAGATAGTAGGTCTTTCTATAACACTTGAAAGAAAATCTGTCTTTCCCTCCTTCATTGAAAAAGCTAACTGTTTCATATAACTCTATTATCAATTCTGGATACACCGGGTCATGTGCTCTTGGTTTTGATACACAAACACTCTTCCAACCATTGATCTTTATATTATTAGATATAATGGAATCATACTTGGTGTAAAACATCGGATCTACTAAACATTCTCTATATATCTTCCACTTAGATATTTCATTAACAGATGACATTTTATTCTGAGGAGAGGCTTCAGTAGACATTCTGAGCAAAAGAAACTTTTGAAAATACAACCTTAAATACAGAGGCAGAACTTCAGTATGAGAATGCTTGAGAATCGATGTGGTAAAACCATTGGGGGGTCCTTTATATAGGTGATTTAGATGACGGATCAACTTCTCTGATGGATCCAACGGTTGAAAACATTTTGAGGAGATCTGACAGTTGACATGATAGGTGAAGAAGGATTTGAATTGACTCTCGTATTTTGAAGTTTTTAAGAAAAACATTTAGATTCAGAAAAAAACTGAAATATTTAAAAAAAATGAAAATACCGACATGTAAAAAATGATTATGAAAATTTAGGAAAGGAAACATACCTTTTGGATTACAGGAAGATAATTCGCAATAAATAATATTATTCTTGAAGAACTTTTTCTTTTGAAAATTTTAGACTACGAAAAATTTTAAACAACGAAAAATATATCTATGAAAATTTTTATTAGGAAATTATTTAAACTATGAAAATTCTTATTACAAAAATTTTTAATTACAAAAAATTTTAACTGTGAAAATTTTCATTACGAAAATTTTTATCTACAATTATTTTGACTATAAAAATTTCTTAACTGAAATAATTTTGATTATGAAAATTTTTAATATGAAAGTTTTTATACTAAGAAAATTTTGATTATCAAAATTCTGATTGCGAAAATTTTTAAACTAACAGAATTCTGATTATGAAAATTTTGAGTATGAAAATTTTTAAACTACAAAAATTTTGATTACGAAAATTTTAACTAACAGGAAAATGTACTCCCCATATGAAAAGGAGTTTTTTTCTATATAGAGATGGGTTTAAATAAGAAGTTAACAAGGAGGATTACCTTATGGTTATCATTTATAACTTTTGTTTAATTTATTCAAATATATTGGAGGGCAAAGAATCTATGGAAATATCTACAAGTTGATATTGCATTCTGATAAATTGAAGAATGATATCTCCTTTTTGTGTGTGATCCCTAAGAAAGTAATGCCGAATATCTATGTGTTTTGAATGAGAGTGATGTGAGAGGTTTTTACTTAAGGATATGGCGCTAGTATTATCACACATTATTTGTGTTTTGGTAAAACTCATGCCATAATCTATGAGTGTGTGTTGCATCCACAACACTTGAATGCAGCAACATCCAGCTTCTATATATTCAGCTTCAGTAGTGGAAAATGCTACTAAGTGTTGATTCTTACAGGACCAAGAAACTAATGAACCTCCTAAGAAATGACATGTTCTATATGTACATTTTATATAAATTCTACATCCACCAAAGTCAGCATCTAAAAAACATTTTAAAACAAAATCATTTCCATAAGTATAAAAGAGCCCTAAATACATGGTTCCCTTTAAGTAGCGAAACATTCTTTTCACTGCATTTAAATGAGATTCCTTAGAATTGGATTGATATCATGAATGTAAGCATACTAAGAACTTAATTCTAGACAACTAGATTTCAACTATAGTAAACTACCAATCAAAACTCTAAAGGATGTTTGATCTACTGGTTTCCCAGCTTCATCAAGATCATGTTAATTTGAGGAACCTATGGGAGTACTAATACTCTTAATGTTGTCATATCCATGATTTTTAATAGTATATTTAATATAATTATGTTGAGATATATAAGTTTCTTATGGTTTTTTAGAAATTTAAAAACCTAAGAAAAATGCTAACTCTCACGTCATACTCAATTCAAACTCAGATTTCATTAGATCCGAAAAGGAATTAGTTAGTGATTGCTGAGTTGGACCAAATATAATGTCATCAACATAAATTTAAACAATCAAAACATTTTTCTTATATTTCGTAATAAAAAGGGTTGTTATAGCATTTCCATTAACATAATTATTTTGAAGCAAAAATGTTGTAATTCTATCATACCAGGCTCTAGGATCATGTTTAAGTCCATAAAAAGTTTTGGTAAGTTTGAAAACATGTTCAGGATGTTTTTTATCTTCAAAACCATGCGTTTGTTCAATAAAAACTTCCTCTTGAACATAACCATTAAATAATTCACATTTAACATCCATTTGAAAAATTTATAAATTAAATAATAATGTAAAGGAAAGTAAAATATGAATTTATTCAAGTCTAGCTACAGAAGTATAGGTTTCTTCATAGTCAAATCTTGTTGAATATAGACTTTAGTAACTAATCTAGCTTTATTTCTTACAATGATTCCATTTTCATCACACTAATTTTGGAAGACCCATTTCACTCCAATAATAGATGTTTCCTTAGGTCATTCAACCAAGTTCCATACTTCATTCCATTCGAATTCATATAACTCATTTTTCATGGATTTAATCGAATCATTATCACCTAAAGTTTCATTAATGCCTTTTTTCTAATTGGGAAAGGAATGATAGATGTTCTACTTCATTTAATAAGTAACTTATAGTCCCTACAAGTTGATTTATATCTCTAATTATACTATCACTGGGATTAATCTTGAGAAACCACTAATTTGGGTTTTATAAAACCTGTTCATCAACATAGGGTAGAAAATCTTCTGGGGTAAATGTCTCAGAAATATTTTCTTGAATATTTGGCCTATCAGAAGGATCTTCTATCATGGTTTGATAATAATTTTTTGGAAACACATCTGAGGATGTGTGTGGAGATTGTTTAAAAACAAATAGATCAGTTTCATAAAAATTGACATGTACTATTTCTTCAATAGTATAAGTGTTTATATTGAAAACTCTATAGGCCTTAAAATTTATGGAGTACCATAAGAAAATTCCTTTATTAGATTTGGGTGAGAATTTATGTAGATTATATTTAGTATTCAGGATGAATACTTTGCATCCAAAAACCTTGAAGTGGGAATGTCTAGGTTTTCTACCATTCCATAACTCATAAGGGGTTTTGTTAAGAAAATATCTAATCAAAATTAAATTTATAGTATAACAAGAATTACATACAGCTTTAGCCGAAAAGTGTTTGGATAAAAAATATTCATCAACATGGTTCTAGTTATCTCTTGAAGAATTCAATTTCTTCATTCAACAACACCATTCTGTTGAAGAGTTCTTGGTTCATAGAAGTTATGAGTAATTCATTTTCTTCTAAAAAAAGTTTCAAAATCCAAATTTTGAAATTCTACTCCATGATCACTATGAATAGTTATCAATGAAAGTTTCTTCTCATTTTTAACTTGGGATCTAAAACTTTTGAAATAAGGAAAAGCTTCTAATTTCATTTCTTGAAAATAGATCCATGTAAATCCTGTGCAATTATCAACTAAAACAAATACATAGTATTTTCCTCCAATGTTTTCGGTTTATTTTTGACCAAAAAGATCCATATGCACCAATTGTAATGATTCAATTATTGAGACTTCATATATTTATTTAAAACATGATTTATGTTGCTTTCCATATTGACAAGGATCACAGTCTTTTGAAGAATCAAATCTAAGCTCTGGTATATCCTTAACAAGTCATTTCTTAAAATGTTTTCAGGGGTTTCTAAGGTTAAAGTGTCCTATCCTTCTCTTCCATAACCATTAGTGATCTTACATTACACTAAGGCAAGGTAGATCTTGGATCCTAAGGTCTTCTAAGTTTACTATTTATACATTCTCGTGCCTACAGGAAGAAAGAATAAACTTTTCCTTGGAATTATGTACTAAGAACTTTTCATTCCTAAAATTCACAAGGAAACCTTCATCACAAAATTGGCTTATGGTAATGAGGTTTTTCTTAAGGCCTTTAACAAATAAAAAATTTCAACTCAAATCTTTTCCAAGAATAATAATATAACCAACAACAATAATTTCTCTCTGAGCATTATCTCTGAATGTTATTTTTCCTCATTTCGTCTGGAAAAACTTCTCAAAGAAGTTTTTGTTATAAGTCATATACTGTGAACATCCAATATCCATGTACCATGTATTGCTTTTGGTACTTTCTTTTTTTCCTGAAAATAAGAGTGTTAGCCTTTCAGAATCCAAACATTCTTGGATCCGGAAATTTACAAGAGAAAAATATTAGGAATCCACATTTTCATAGAAAAAGAGCATTATGAACACCTAAAGACTAAAGTTTGTTTAAAGAACAACTTTATTCCCAATTTCCACCACTCTTACATTTAGTGCAAAATGGATCACTTTGAAGAATAAAATAGTCATTACTTAAAACCAATTTTGAACTGGTATAACCAAATCCATAACTATTATTTAGAGGTCAAATTTGAGAATACATTTTTTCAATGTTTTCCTTACCTAAGGAAATTTTTAACAAGCATAACCTCAATGAAAATATATCTGACTTTAGTTTAATGACAATGTTTTTATCCTCAAAAACATTAGTTTTAGAAATAGAGTTAGTTTCTAAAATATTTTTCTTGGAAATTAAATTTTAAAGATCCTTAGAAATTTTATCCTTCTCAGAATTAACTTCTTTAAGGTTTTTTGAAATAATTTCAAAATCATATATTTTCATATCAAGATCTATAGAAAGATTGTATATTTCCTTAGTAAGAATGGTATTTCTAGAATTTTCCTTATCAAGATTTTTATTGAGTTTAGAATTTTCATTCTCAAGAAGTTTAGAAAACCTAGAATCTTATTCATAAGTAGGTAAAGTATTATCTTCATCATAAAAATATTATTTATATGAAGAGTCATAGTATTTATTATCACTATAATTTTCATTCATAGATATATTTGTAATAGATTCTGCATTACGTACCTTATCCATTTGACAATTATTTTTATTGGGTAATTTGACTGGTAGACCAAGATTCTTCTGACCAGAACATTCGTACTCTGAGGATTCATCAGAAGAATCACCACTACTGGAACTCCAGGTTTCATTGTCTTTTAAAACATTCTAATCATTAGCCTTGTAGTACTTTTTTCTATTTCTCTTTCAATGATTTTACTTTATATCCTTTTTCTTAAGAATAGCAAAATATTTTCTTATATGCCTTACTCTTTTTCATTCATAACAAGTGACTTATGAGTCTTTCTTGTCTTTTCTATCTTTCTTTTTTGTATCTAGATTGAATTTTCTTTTGTACAACAATCTTTTTCATCCTTCTAGAAATATTGGCTAACTCGTTTTCTGAAGATTCACTTCCACTATATTTGGATTGAATAATAACCTTCATATATTCAGATCTTTTAGCCCTCTCAATAGTCATGTCTTTCAAATGATTTAAAGTTGTTGTAAAAGCAACACTTTATTTCCATTCTTCTTCTTAATGTTATTAGCATCTCTCTTCATTCTGGTCTCATATTAAAGAACAGTTCCAAAAATATCATCAAGTGTACTTTGAGATTCCTTCATATTCTCATCAATATCTGTTCTCTTGGATTCCCACTCATTAGGTATGATATCTATAATCATTTCTAAAAGAGATTCATCATATAAACCTTTCTCATCCATATATGGTAAACTGTTAACAATAGTCAATAATCTATGTTGTACCTTACAAATGGGTTCTCTATAAGGAAAGCAGAAACCTTGATATTCAGCTCTGAGCATGACCCTTCGAGTTTCAATTACTTTTGAGGTTCCAAAGCGTGTTACGCCAAGCTTCTTCCAAATAAAATATGCTGCTTTACAGGATGAAATCAGTCTATATATATGTCTAGTCATAGAATAAATAAAAGTATTACATACCTAGTAATTTAGTTGATATTCATGCTTTTCTGGGTTGGTGAAAGTACTGACTTCCTTTTTGGGGATTTTATATCCTCCAGAAATCATGAAAAAATTATCTACTCTAGTTATTATAAAAACCTTCTTCATATGATCTCTCCAATATTCATAATCATTCCCATCAAATATAGGTGGTATAGTGGGATTTAGGTTGTCAATTGAATTGACATCCATTCCTATCATCTTAAGAGAAAATATATTTCCATAAAAACTTGTTAATAGTAAATGTTTGTAAACAAGGAAAAAATTATAAGCATGGAAAATAATAAGAACAATGAAAACATGAGAAAGAAAACATATATGTGAATATAAGTATTTAAGAGACTTCCTCTAATACGAGTTTTAGTATTGAAATAAGAATGTAGATGCTCAATATACAAGAGGGGGGGTGAATTGTATACTTTAAAAATTACTTTAGAACCTTTAAAGATTATATAAAATTATTCATTTATAACCTTAAGGAAAAATATGTTTAACAATGTTGTAAAAGTTAAATTCACAAGACCTCTTTGTTCTACAAACTTTCTAGGTTCTGTAAATATGGTTCCAGAAACGAAACTTAAGAAAAGTTTACAGGGAAAATATTATACCTTAAAGAATTTAGAATCTTACTTATCAGAGTATACAAGTACATGAAAGAATAAGACGACTATACAATCCTTATTAATCAAAATTCTGTGGAAAATAAACTTGGAACAATACAAGTAACAAGTATGGACTCTTTTAACTGAAAGATTAGGGTATACAACAACCTTGGATAAAGGTCCCTTGATTTAAACTTTCAAGAAAGTCTGTCGTACCCACACTAGGGTAAGCCCTCGATAAGAATATTGGAATTTTTCTAGCTTTCCCCACAAGCCCTCTAACTTTAAGGTAGTCGGCACCTCTTTCTTCACATCCCCGGAATCACTCGAATGTACTCAGCAACATTCGCAATTGCACTAAGAAAGTTGAAAAAGATGTTCTGTATGCACAAATCATGAGAGTCTCTCTCTCTCTAGAAATTACTTCAGCAGCATGCACTCTCTAGAGTGATGGATCAGTCATATAGTCTTGAGCTTGTTCAAATGAGATCCTATTTATACGCATAACTCCAACAGTCATCTCCCTCCTCCAATGGTCATATTTTTACTTGAATCTTGGAGGGACCTGTACATGTGTCACTCAAGAAACAGTTCATTAGAAATAGAATGTACAACATCATTTTATAATTATAACAAGGGTAAGAAAAATATGGTTTCTTAACCAAATCTATTTTTTGAGTCTAAGAAAAATAAAATTTTGGAGTCTAACATTAGAATCATTCATTGTAAAAAATACTTGGATATTTTAATTCTGTTTTTCAAGAATTCAGAATTAGAATTCTATAAACTTCAAAGTCTAAATTCTGAAGAATTCATAGTCTGAATTCTGAGGAATTCAGTGTCTGAATTCTGAGGAATTTGGAGTCTGAATTTCAAAGAATTCGAAGTCTGGATTTTAGAGAATTGAGAGTCTGAATTTCATAGAATTTAGAGTCTGAATTTCATAGAATTCGGAGCCTGAATTTCAGAGAATTCGGAGTCTGAATTTCGGAGAATTCAGAGTCTGAATTTCAAAGAATTTGGAGTCTAAATTTGGAAAATAGAAACATAATACTCTATATCTAAGCATTTATATGATTCTGATGTTTTAGATGTGTCACCAAATTTTACACTAAGAAATAAAATGAGTTAGATTTAGAAGAACTAAAACATGAAAAATGAAAAACATATAAGGATGAATTTTCTATGGGGAAGGGAAATTTTTTTTTTAAGGAAAATCTGGTTAAGGAGATAACTTCCTTGAAGAAGGAAGATATTCCTTATTAAAATAAATATTAGGGGAAAAGAAATTTTCCTTGAGATAGAGTGTTTGTGATTTTCAAAACATAAAGGAATGGAAAAGTCATATTGAAACCTTATTTACTCAACAAGAACCAATTGAATATAATGGTACTGTTTTTATAAAAAAAATATTTTTATGCACATAAAGTTGTTTTCTCCTAATATATTATATTAAATAAAATTATTGAGTGATATTCATGTAATATATATATTATATAATCAATAAAATATTTTTTCAATCATCCAATATATTTTATAATCATAAGACAACAATAAACTCACAATTACGCATAAAAATCGATATTTTTATAAAGGCACATTTACTGCCTTTTAATAATAAACCTATTTTAAATAATATATTGAACATTTTAATTTATGTTATTTTAGATAATAAAACTTTTATATTAAATATGAACATAAAATTTTAAATTGGTTTAATATTTGGTATTTTTCTTAGAAATTTTATATTTTTGATGAATAGTGAAAAATACTACATCTTTGTTCTAAACTACATTTTATTATAATTTCATTATATAGTTAAATTATTTTTTTTATTTGAAAATAAATTATAATAAGTTTAATAATTTTTCATTTAACCAATTTAGGTAATTTGTAAAAATTTCTTGTTAAATTTATATACATAAACTTAGCAATACTTTGGACGTTTTTACGTTTAAAACTCACTTTGTCATCCAATATATGGGATTAGAATTAAGCATAACTTAGTCACATTTATGAATTACATTTTGAACAATGAAAATATATTGTTTTAATTAGAATGATATTTTTAGACTAATAAGATGAACATAGTTTTTGACCAAAAATATTAGTATAAGTAATTAAAATTAATTACAGTAGTTAAGGGTAAATTGAGTAATTATGGGTAAGAATAATATTATAAGAATTATAAACTAATTTTAAAACTTTTCCTAATTTTATTGTATGAGTTATTGTTGAGAAAACCCACATTTGGAATGTTTTTGTAACTTAATGGATCCTCTTTTATGACATAAAGTCTTTAATAGTAATTTATTCAATGGAAAGTCCATTATGTATTAATCATGGTTCTTATAAGTATTACATTTTTTATATATTATTATTAAGAAGAAATAATTGAATAAATATAATCATTGAAAAGATAATATTTTTACATTAATATTGATAATTTATTTACAATTTTTATGAAATAAATAAATTAATTAACGGTTAGGATAATGATGATGTGGTAATTGTTTAATTAATTGATATATCAAAAAATAATATTCAAAATATTAAAATATATATAATTTTATGTAATTGATACTGTAAAATAATTTTATATATTATCTAGACATTTTGGGGTTGTATTAGTGGTATTGGTTCGATGTTATCTTACGTATTGGTAATTTTTAAAAGTCAATAAATGAATACTGTCAAAATTGACATTAATGATATGTTAAAATAAATAATATTTTATTATGTTATGTAACATTCATAAAAATATAAGCTTCATCCAACTGATTTTTATCATGTTTAAAATTTTATCCATTCCTAATTTATAGTTCTTTTTTCATTCTATAGTAACTATATTAAACCTTAAATATTGGAAATTCATGTTTTCACTATAAGATCTAAAGGGTTTAACAAAGGATTAATGCCAAAATATAATGGTAATAATGTGACAAAAACATGTCTAAAAATTATTTATTGATAGGATTTTGAAAGATCCATATCTTTTATTCATAATAAATCTATTTGGACCAATTTTTAATATAAAATGAATTTTTATTAATTTTATTGTTGTTTATTTCCCAAATGTACCCCTCACCTCAATTATTAATGTTCATCCCCTCCTTTACTTACTCAAAACACATTGATCCTTTTAAATCAACCAAACCATACCAAAATAAAATCAAAACATATCTACACTAATAATATAAGTCTAAATTTAGAATCAAATAAATCCAAGAAAGGATTTTGGTATAATTCAAAAGGAGTTACCCAAAAAAGAGGTAATGGTCTTCGATGGCTATATTAGAATTATTTATTTTCCCACTACTTAATTTTTTACTATTAAAATCTTATATAATAAAATTACAATACTCAATATACAAATATTTAATTATTTTATGGGTTCAACCTAAACATACACGCACTTTCACTTAATAGTAAATGAACTTATTATTATTTTGTACTCTGAATTACGCCTCACGAATTGAAGTTGTTCATTTTTTCTTATACCACCTTTCGTGGTTAAGAATTATGATGAAAATTATGTTTATAAATGATATATATGATTATTATAATGTATTTATTCTTCTTTAATTCCATTATAATGCATACCTTTATACTTTCTATTTTTGGTAAATATTATAACATCATTTGTGGAAGTGTAGACAACCACATCCTTGGAGCGATGTGATACATTCACACACTACATGGAACATAAAAAGGATTGTCTTAATTAAAAATATATAACATAAATGAAATTTATATATATAATATTAAAGACATAATTACCTTTCTCGGAATATAATACATCATTTTATTTTTTACCATTTTAACACATTAAAAAGTGATAAAGTCGTTCGTGGACATAGGGATAAGCACCTCCCCGATGTGATGTGATTTTTTTACAACAAATATATTATATATATAAGTATATATGATTAAATAATATGTTATTTATGATATAATGATTATTCTAGAAATATATAATTTTACTTAACATTTTTCTGTAACGATCACTGAAAAATGGGAATGTTACTATTGTGTACATGTACGACCTACATTCTCCATGATTGAAACGTTGGTTCATAATTCATTAACATATTTCATGATTAGTATTAAAATTATAATTTATGTATAATTATGATAATTTTTTCAGGATTATTATAATATAGATTATTATAAAATTATCACTTTGATCATATTCGACCAACTGAAGTTGTTGTAATACACGAACCGAATTTGATGAAAAAACTAAACCTAAAATTAATTGTCTAAGTCGTTATATAAATAGTGTAATAAGTGAAATAAAAGTAATTATAAACATAAAAAAGGATTTTAAGAAAGTAAAAAAATTAAAATAATATTATTATTCAATAATATGATGACACGCATGGTAAGTCGGACTCAAGGTATGGGATTCTATATCAACTTACATTCCATTGAAACTTATTTGTTGTTATGCACTAATTCATATTATTATGGTGTATGTACTACCTTTTGACTTGTTATATAATGAATATCAATATTCTCATGGAATTATATGTTTCATTTAATATCATTCCTCCATGGGGACTATTATTCAAATGTTTCAATGTTGTATGGGACACTTTAGAATGTTTAAAGATTATTTTCAACAAGAATGTTTAAATGATCATTAATTGGTATTTCCATTCATGAACATCAAAAACCATTGTTCTTACTTATCCTCTACTGTTTAATATTTGATGAAACTATATTACTTATTCAATATGGATATTTTATGATAAGAATCACTATTTATTAATTAAATCCATTATTTTGTATATAACAAATGTGATGGATTTCGTATGTAATGGGAGGGACCCGCTATAGCCCCTCTATTTATTAGTAGTTTTTAGAGGTAAAACTAGATATGGTTTTCATTAATGGCTTACTGTTTTGTTAGATTATTTTCATGAATTAATGATATTATTATATTCATTTCATGAATCCTTAAATGTATTAGATCCTTGGATTGAATCTTCGATAAAATGTTATAGATATCCATATTTATGCATTCCATCGTTATGTATTAGGTTATTGTTATTCCATGTGATTATTCAATAAGTTATAATATCCATGGTAATTTTATATTAAAATATTATTGATTAAATGCAACGGTTTTATTTTATCTACCCTTTCATATTGATTATTCCTTATCTAGTTATTTAAATGGATTTTTATATTAGTTATTTACCTTTCCACATTGATTTATTCTTATTGATTCTTTATTTAAACCTCTAGACATACTCGTGCCAATTATTTGTGCTCACCCATTTTATGTTTCCATTATCCAAGTTATGAAGATGAATCCTTTGAATGAGTTTCTATGATGAGGAGCTTTTATCTTTGTTATGATTTATTTCTTTTCCTAATGTATTATGGGTATCATGTATGTAATATATCCTTCCAAAACTATGAAACTGATCAGTCCTTAGTGGTTTATTCCCATGTAATCAAGCCAATGTAATAAAATAATGCACCATCCTTGGTCATCTAGGGATGGTTTTTTACAACATCTATATCAATGGATGCATGCATAAGGGTATAATTCAAAATAATCACACCTCTCACCCATAACGGTCTAGATTGAGCATCTATAATCAATTGATCAGATCCATAAAATTAATTACTCAATTCACTTGGGACTTTATTTCCCTATGGATATTGAACTGGTGGGGGATTCATGGTTTTTCAAAAATCCCCATGCCTTTCTTGATTCTACCGACAAGAACTATTATGTCTCCCCTATCTTAGTGAATCATATAAGGTCTATGAAGCATTATATTTTTTCCTAGTACCTGACCTCATAGAACTATGAAAATAGCCATAAAGAAAACCCATCATGTGGAAATTTTGGAATTCTCTTGGTGGTTTCATACAATCTTGCTATAAATTATTCAAATATCCACACTAAAAACAACACCTCTTACTCCTTGGTTTTGGAGAAAGGTTCTCCAATCTAGTAGTCTTGATCTAAATCATACTACCACCTTTGAAATTACTTCCCCACTTCAAATTATTCCCATAATTATAGTTCCCATCATTTCCCATACATATCAATACACTTACTCCTCCATTAGTTCATGAGATATCCCTTTCTCCCATAGTTTCTCTATTGACCATCTCTTTTGAATCCATTATAAAAATAAAGGAAATATTTGAGATAATTTTCTACCACATCATCGATTAAAGAATGTGTTCCTTTAAAGATGTACTTGAAGAAACATGAGATTAAAATAAGACTAAATTAATTACTTTATCCATAAACTCTATCACTTTGAGTTTCTATAGTTTCATGATAAATAATTCCATTGTTTTTGTAATCCTGAACGTGGGAGGATAGAATCTCTTGTTCAACAATACTTTAAAATCTTCTCATGCAATTATTTGGTGTAATTTATCCAAGAATTCTAAATCACACCACTAGCTTGCTAGATCCACTAGTATTTACATTTCTAATGTGACATTCAGTGTTCCAAGGAAATAAATTATTCAACTCATCATATTTATCCACACTACTAATTTTTTTGGTTCTGAATATCCCATAAATGATGGTGGATTATACTTTTGGAACATAATGAAATAATTCTCCTTCATAGAATCATATATATAGTTACTTATATAAATGGATTGAAAATTTGGGACACTATTATAAACATGATCTTGATTCATCATTGGCTTAAGTGAAACCACAATTTTAACAGCCACTTTTGGGTGGTTTTTGTAAAGCATAGCTAGTTCCATTTTCTATAACAAAATGAAAACACCATTTAGTGCCAATATCTAGACACTAAAGGGTTAACAATTTGAAATTTACCACATCACACATATTATAACAAAGGTTCCAAAAATTAAATAATTTTTTACTTACAAACATTTTTTAAAAATTTCATTATGATTTAAAAATTAGACCATTTTTTTAAAAACCATTACCATGCCTTTTAAAAATCTAACAATTGAAAACATTTCCATCTCTTTTTAAAAATCAAAACTTTTTCATCAAATCAAATATAATTTCTCCAAATGAATTATACAATACTAGTGTGAATTATTTTATATTAATGTATTTCATGTTATTCTCATTTCCAATACAAATGATAAAGAGTTTGAAAACCCTCAATGTGTCTTAAAATACTTATGAACCCTAGCTCTTTGTTAACTTCATGTTCAGAATAAATAGGTTAGTCATGCCTTCTTATGCTCTATATAGCATGTTCTGATAGTCTTACTAGTCTCTACCAATTCAGATCTAGGACTAAACCAAAATTATATCAACTCTAGGACCAAAAAAACTTTTCCCAATTAGAATGATGGACTAGACATGATTGATACCATTTTTAACATCCCTCCACTCACCATTGGCATGGGAATCTAATGTGAAATTACTAGGGATTAGGTGACATCCCCAAGATATAAATGGTTGGTAATAAATTCAAGGGGATTTATAAACATTTGAGGAAAGATTTTAAATTTAAATGAAAAAAAACCAAATAAAATCCCCATAACCAAACAATTCACTAGATGATTCAGGAGAACAATTTAGTACAACTCAATCAAACAAAAAAAATATCTGCGTATAAAGTGGCAGCAAAGACCAACATTGGAGTATAAATCTCAATCAAAAACCAATAATACTCAAACAAACCAAAGAAATTCACTCAATAGATTCCAACCTTCTCCAAGATATAACTCCACATGACATTTCTAAGGACTCACAATGCACCTTAAAAGAAATGATATTTCCTAGCATTTCCTTTATTTAAATATTAAATATCTTCAAATGGACCAAAGATCCAAAGTAGGGGGTGAGTAAAAAACTCAGTTGGATTTCCAGAAATTACTTCCCATATCATGCCACTAATAAAAAACATGTCATCATATTTATATAAAAAGGTTTCAAACAATTTAAAAACATTATATCCAAGCTAAAACCATTTACAAGGCAAATAATTTTCCATAAAAAGTATCCAAACTAACCATTAAAAATGTTTTTCACATTTGACTACGTAATAACCCATTCCATTCAACACATTCACACATGGATTCCCATGTGACAGTTCTTGATTCATGAGAGGTCTATTATTGATCTACCATTTCATCACAAGGTAATTATATAACAATCTCCACAATAGCACTCACCCCTTCCATAAGGTCATTTTAATGTAATTGAATGCACTCGAATCATTTAGTCCAAATAGAATTATCAACCCATTGACACAAATAATTATAATAAAACCACTATTTTATTGAATTAATTTTCCAAAAAATGTCTTGATCATTCAAAACCATACCACTATTTTGAAATAATTATTTTTAACTTATAAAACAAATTTATGTTTCCACAAAAAAACTTCCTCATTTTTAGAAACCATCAATATATATGGTTTCCATAATGATTTTCACATCAATTTCATGATATATTTAAGTAAAATCATTCAATATTAAATAATTACTTCTATTTATAATAAATATGAGTCCAGAGTGAATCCACCTATTTCATTAACTATGGAGAAAATGAATAACAACACAAATTATTCAAAAAAACAAGGCATAAACCTTCTATAACATTCTTTAGAACATTTTTTCTATAATAATAATAACTATATATCTCAATATTATTGTAATCACACAACAAAGATCGATCGCCAATGGATTTTATCCATGAATCCAAAATAGGGAAAAAGAATAAAACTGAGGATATCTACCAAGAATAGGAACTTACAAAGGTATTCATCCACCAATACACCATGATTTTCTAAAAGATCACTTTAGGATCAAAGGTAATGTTCTCAAAATTGTTGTGAGTAATTGGAAAACATGCTATGTTCAAACTAGAGAAAAATTACAATAATGGGTAACTCTGAATTAGAACCTCAATTTTCAGATCTTGCTTTTGACAGTGCAAGGCTGAAGGGAAAGTTAAGAAACATGTGCTCTAACTATGTATTATCTAATACCACTAAAAAACCCTCGCACAGTTGGATCACACAGTTATAAAAACCTTTCACTATCCATGCATTATCCTTTTCCTATAATGATATTAGTCTTGAATAGTTTCTCCTAGTAATCTATATGATTTTTCCAAACCGTGCACCAATCATGTTCCTATCTAGTGACCTTTGCTTCAACATTTACAGTTTCCAAGGATTTCTTATGATTGATACAAACCATTATCAAACTGTGAAACTTTATAAAAGATACAAAAACATTCCAAAAAACCTACAAATCTTTCAAAACATAATCTAATTACTCTATATAAATAAAAACAAAAAAATGGTTTATGAGATCAAACTGGAGGGGTTAAACATTCTCCACACCATTGGAATTACACTCCTTAAGAAGTTATAATCCACCATTTTCCTAATGTATTTTACTCCAACACTCAACCATTTCATTCTCCTATACTGATGTATTTTTCCAGAATCTGACTATGCTTCCATAAAACGCACACTAGATTACTAATTTTTACAATCAACTAGTTCTATTTCCCATCAAACAGTTATACTAGAACATAAACTAATGAATTATATCATTTTAAATAAATTTAATCCCATTAAATCAAATGGTATTTTCCAATAGATATAAATTCTATTAAGATACATGAATCACATTATACACTGAACTAAACCTTGGTGTAAATATAAACTGATATGTCAGCTCAATAATATATTCAAATATCTCAAAATGTATCATGAATCTAGGAAAAAACGTTTCCTGATTTCTAAAACAACAATTTCCAATCCTTAGAGATATTATAAATAACCCATGATCACTAACATTGAATGATAATAGCCATTGACGATGATCCACATTTGAATATTGATGACTTTGGGTCATCTCCACCCTTATTTAGATCAATTGGATATATTCATTATCTCATGCATAAGGCAGTTTCCAAATAGTTATTTCTAACCACTTTCCACAAATAAAGTAGATAATGGTAATGAAACCCACAAAATTCTACAAAATGAGTGATGTGTATCATGTCTTGATAACTATTACTATAAGATAACCCCATTAAAATCATGTTCTACTCCCATGAAAAACCAAAATCTATTACACAAGCCCTAAGAATGTTTTCCAACAATTGTATGTCCATTCAGATTTTCCATCCATCAATGGATGATAAGTTTTTCTAATAGTAAACATAAACAGATGGGTTTACTTTAAGTATTTCTATAAATAATATGTAAAACTCATATATCAGTCCAATACAATTGAATTTTTTATGCAATTAATATTTAACACTTCTCATATATAGATTTTTTACCAGTCTTCTACCGTATGAAATTAATGAATATGGATGAAATCTGATGACTTTTTGAGGTGATCCACTATCACCCATATGATATCATTATTTTTTACCATACATGGGATAAATGTTACAAAATACCAGGATATCTAATTCCATTCTGAAATAGGAATTATTAAAGATAGAAGCAAACCCTTAACACGCATGTGCTCTTACTTAACCTACTAATTGTTAAGGCATCTCAAAAAAACTCACCCATTTTTCCTTTCATTATGACCCACCAACATTTTTCAATTAGTTCCTAATAAATTTAAAGTATTCCAGGATGAAAAACTCATCTCGAAAAGTGGTAAGCATAATGTATATGTTCCAGGCAAGATAATGGTATTACTATCTTATCAAAAATTGACAAAATGAAAATTCCATCCAGCTTCTATCCATTAATCGTACCCCCCCCCCCACCATTTAGTTTTCACATCAAGGAAAGAAATTATGAATTATATTTATGGGCATATTTGACTTTCTCAACTGAATCACTAAAAAATGAAACTGGAATGAAAATTGTAACACTATCTGAGTCTTCACAATCCAAATACATGTGGGCTATCACCGACAACATCTGCCACTGATCTGAAGCCTCATTAGACAAATGACTATGTGACTTTTTTAATTCTTCTACCACTAAAATTAATTTACCAGGTGAATACATCAAGTCAATGGAAAGGATTTGGAGATACTCCATCCATCTTCATTACCTTGTATTTAAATATATTTATTAGAAAATGTGCTTTAAATTCTCATGATCCATAAACACCATAAATTTTTCACCAAATATATAATGAATACATCTATCCAAATCATGTAATAAAATAGCTAAATACAAATATTTTGTTTGGTATGTCTTCTCAAGAAATATTAACTATCCTAGGATATAAGAAACAGCATGATCTTCTTGAATGAGTATAGAAACAAACCGATATCCTAAAGCATCATAATACACCACATACCACTCTCCTAATTCGGAAAATATCATGATCGGTGTAGATGTGAGGAAAAAATTATGCTCTAGAAAATAATTTTGAAATTCATCATTCCATATAAATGGAACTCATTTATTTGTTATGGTTTTCACTAGTGATTCTATTCTTGAAAATTCATAAACTAAATGTCAATAATAACCATAAAAACAAAGGAGGCTGCATATCTCGGTGATATTATTTTGTGGAGCCCATAATTTCACATCATCTATCTTTTTTGATCCATAGAAATTCTTATTTAATATATAACATGTCCAATAATTCATACCTCTTATATCAAAAAATAACACATAAGATTTTTGGCATATAGACGATGACCCTGAAAGATAATCAATACTCTCTGAATGTGTTCATCATTCTCAACCCTTATCCTATAATACAGTTTTATATCATCCACAAAAACCACCACATAAGATTCCTAAAACATTCAAAATATTCAACTCATCAATTCCATAAAGTCATTTTTACCATTCGTAATACTGAAATGCATAACCATATACTCCTAATGGCCATATCTACTCTTAAAATTTGTCTATGGAATATTCTCCATCAACACCCGTAAGTAGTGATATCCTGAATCTAATAAATTCTTATAAAACCACTACAATCCCCTCAATTGATCAAATATTTCATCAATACATGGATTTTTATATCAATTATTTATGATAACTTGGTTATGATTATGATAATGAACACAAATCTAAAGATTTCTATCTACCTTTTTTATAAAAAAGTGTTCTTCATATAAAGACGTACTAGACTGAATGATCCCATTTCTTATAAAAACCTCCATATATACTTTTAATTAACATAGTTCTATTGGGTTCATCTGATATGATGGAAGTGGGATAGTATTGGTTCCTGGAAAGAGATCAATCGTAAACACTATTTATTTTTTTGGTGAAAACCCGATGAATTATTCAAAAACAACATCTAGAAAAAGATTCAAAACTACTAATAATCAAATATTATCAATCTCATGCAATGAATCCAAGATCCTAATTTACAATTGATATTATAGAGTTCTAAAATGAGTTGTTGTAACACCCCGACCCTAGATACCTAGAGTCTGTGCATTATTACATAACATTGTCATGATCACAAGAAAGATCAAGTCTCGAAAGACCGATTAGTTTAGTAGCCTTGTAAACACTAGATATATTCATAAGTCTTACATTACATCATAAAGTAAAAAAACTACAACAACATCTTGTCTTCATATCCCCTCATACTATCCATGCAGGTCATTCATAAATTACTTCTTCATATCATGGGAAAAATAAAACATTGAAAGGGGTGTGATCAGATGATCGGTAAGGATAACAATATAGCAGAAGCTATCATAGATAAGCATAAACACTTAAGGCAATGTATGACTAAAACAAAATCCTTTTAAACTTGAACTTCAGAATAATATGGAAATGATAAAATGAAATAATTCCATTTACTTACTCAAATGGATATTCTACTAGTCGAATAATCACATGCAATATCAATAACCTCTTTCATAAAGATGGAATGCATAATTCCAGACTATCATAACCACGTAGCCAAGGCCTCGTGCCAAGACTACAAATAAGATTTTGTCAAGGCCTCGTGCCAAGACACTAGTTTGTCTCATGAGACCTACCGATGCATCGAGGAGCTATAGCGGGCTCCACCCATCACTTACTAAGTCCAATACATTCCTCATATGAAAAGTTTGAAATATGACATAAACATTCGTATTAATCTAGCATAAGAAATGTCAATACTTAATTGACAAACCATGAATGGTATAAAAATAGAACATCCACAGTCAAACATAACTTATTCGATACAATATGGAAGATTGTATTGTATCAGATTTATCTCAATTAAGAATAATGAAGGATATTGAGATAGATGAAAATAATCATCAAAAATATTAGAGAGAAATATCCCCCTTTTTCTTGAAATCATTTAAAAGTCACACTATTTGTCAAGAATCCATTTAAAATATATTTTAGAATCAAAGTGTCCCATACCACTTTGAAACTTTTAAAAGGAATTTTGATTTTAAAACTTTAATGTCCATATAAATAAATCCTTAAAACCATTTTTAAAAAATGGACATTAATGAGAAAGATTTATAATAATCAATCTTTAAAACACTTAAAAATGTATTTTAGTTAGAGTTTCTAACCAAAAGAGATACACTTGAATACAAATAATTCAGGTAATAAAAACTTTATAATATCATGAGAATAAAGGGATTCATGATATACTATGTCAAAGTATGTTATATACACCATATAAAAGTGATTTGGTGTATAACAACAAAGAAGTCTCAATGGAATGTAAATTGAGATGAATTATCTTATAAAGACCATATACTTTGGTTAAGGATAAATCGATGACATAATTATGTGTGACAAAAATAAATACACTCAATATGATTGGATATTTCGTTTAAATCAATCAGATGACATTCACACATATTCTTGTAAAAACAACACCAATGAATTGGATATTTAACTCAACAAATGGAGATTGAGTTAAAATTACTCTTATCAAGTTCATACCGATGAAATGAGAATTTATTAATGGAGTGATTATGTGTATAAAAATTATATCCATAGAAAGGGGAGTGTAAATTATGACATAATAAAATGAATAGTGATTCTACACATAATCTTGGAGTAAAATAATCCAGGAAGTATGCATAAAGCCGAATGAGTGGAAATTGAAATTCCAAATTCCCTTATTGATTTGGTAACATAAAAAACATACACCCATGACAGAAGGATCATAAAATGATGATGTAAATATAAATTAATTAATGTATATTACACAATGAATACAAACATGTGAAGTACACACACCACATGTAATAAATTAGTGGTGAACAATGGAATTCTCACGGAATTAAAAGTGAGATAAGAAACCCCTTACCTTGTACTTTTCCTTGGTTGGGGGTTGGTTAAACTCCTGTATAATGGTGAAATAATTGTTATTAAATTATAAAAGAATCATATACATTAATATGATATCATATATGATCATTTAACATTTCTTTGTAAATAATATCTTAATATTATTTTCATTTCGGGTGTTAACTTACCCATTTTCTTTTATATGTTTTGTTATGTAAGCCATGATTGTTATGGATAGGTTGTATCTTATTCATATCCAGAATAATATTAAGTCCTTAAACATTATTATTAATCTTTAAATGAGAAATAGACTTTAATGGATACTATGGAGAATGAATCTCATCGCGTTTGTGGATACGGTAGACCGTAAATACGCACGAGTGATAATATCATTCTTTTGATGTTAAAATAATATATAATTGGATGGTATATCATATATACAGAATAATTATCATGTTATATTTATTATTTACATTAATTACACATCATTATTATAACCATCAAAATAATAATTTATTGAATGACAATTACACCACGACGTGGAGACGGTAAGCCGTACGTACACACGTATGGTGACATGTCATTCAAATGATGGATAGAATACTGAATATGGTTGTACCATATTTATAATAATATTATATTATATAGGAGATATTGGATTCATTATTTTAGAATGGTAATAACAAATAAAGAAGTAGTTGAAGAAGAAAATAATTTGAAAAAGAGTGGTAAAAACATTACCTCTCCTTCGGGTTTTTCCTTTTGATTTGATCAAAAGGGCTCCTTAGGATGGATTTATGATACAAAAAAGGCCTATAGGTTGTATTGAGGGAATTTTAGAGAGTATTTGGGCAGGGTTTGGCCGAACCAAAAGGCTTTGAATGTGAGAAGAAATGAGAAGGGGGAGTTCCCTTTTATAAGACAGGTGAGGGGCATCTTTGGAAAAACAAACAATATTATTTTATAATAAATTCATATTCGGTTTATAATGGATAAAAATTTGATTATTTAAAGTTTAAGGTGGGGATAGGTCTAAAAACACTCAACCAATTGAATTTAGACAGGTTTGGGTCATTATATTAACATTATCTTTAAGTATTAACTCTTAGTTAATTAGTTTCACTTTTACAATGTCTCTTGGTATTTTTATATTATATGGTTAATAAACATACTATATACATCCAAGAGACCCCCCATGTGGTCTTTTAATGATAAAACTATAACAATATAAGTCTCTTGGCTGAACCGTAGATTTTTAGAAATTTAATATCAATTTATAATATAATATTTGCTTTAAATACTCTTTTATGTCAATTTTGACACTATTCAATAATTGATTTTTGTGAAACTCGTTACAGAATTATTACTTCTAAAAAAGTCAAATAAATAAATCCTAATATGTCATATTAACCTAGAAAATTATTTCAATTCAATAAAAGTCTCCAATTATATTTATTTGGGTATTTATAATATCAATTATTTTAATTTTTCGCTATTATGGTAATTACTGCATCATCATTGTGTCATAAATAAATTAGATTATTTAATGTCTAAAAATTATAAATAAATTACCATTACGTATGAAATCTTCTTATCTTTCTAATAAATATTTACAATAGTAATTAACTTATGTATAACCCTATATTAAAAATGTTTTAGTAAATAATCTTCGATTTTAACTCTTTTAACTCTTCTTTGAATTAAATAATAATAAATGTCCTAATCTAATCCAAGTGGGCCTAAATGATAATATTTTACTCCTAAGGTTGATTCTGGTCTAGATTAACTTATCCAATATAATTATGACATGTGTTAGGGCAATATTAATATCATTGTTACCCTTAATTACCCTATTTACTTTTAACCGTGGTAAATAAAAGTAAAAAGTTATTATTCACCAAAAATTATTTTCATCTCATTGAACCACATTTTACTCCTTGATATTAACCGTGTCTCTTGGATTTTCATAATTCCACTCACAAAAATGGTAAAATTAAGTTTTATGAAAAATTCAGTTTTATTAACTACCACTTAGTGGTTTCACTATTCATCAAAAAATGAAAGTTTCCTGAAAAATACAAAAAATTAGGCCTAAGATATATTTGATATTATGAATTAAAAAATGATTTCTATTTTACCAAATTCAAAACATATTAGTTTCATTAATTAATTTAAAAATTAATTCCCTTCATCAAAACAAATAGCGTGTTTTTAAGTGATAATAACTATCAAGAGATTGACACTTGTTTATGTCTTGTTTAAATGTGAAATTACATCCAATGACTACCATTGTATTAAATGGTAAAAACATATTCTAAATATAATTTAAAACCAATAAAATTTATAATTTATCATTATTAATTATTTTGATTAAAAAAGTTGTTTTTAATTAAAATTTAGTAATTTTCACTATTCATCAAAATATGAAAGTTATCCGAAAAGTACCAAAATTTCACCCTAAGATAATTTCGATATTACGAATCCAAAAATGAAGTAAATTTCAAAATATAAGATGTATAAATTTTCAAAAATTAGGTGTTACTATTCATAACAGCAAGTTTGATTGGTTGTGGTGTGTTTGAGCTTGAAGTTGCGTACAACAAACGCTACTGTATTATTCAGAGAGAAGCGTACCATGGAAGCTTGAGGGGTTACATTCTCCCCTCCTTAAATAAATTGCGTCCTCGCAATTTTTAAAATTGGTCTTGGGAATATAATGGAAAGTCCCACATCGGAAAAAGAGTCAATAAAACTATCACTTTAAAAGAAAGAAAGATAAGTACAAAGGTCACCTGAGATAACCTGTACTAGGATTCCATGTAGAAAAACATGGATATGGATGATAAAATAAGTTTCAAGTTATGATGTATAGGGATAGAGAACATGATCAGGAGAAAGTTAACAATAAGAAAACCACAAACTTGTGATGGGAAAAACGGTCATTAGTTTCCCAGTAGGAAAATTAAACGGATAAAATTTTTTGTTTTAAGTTACATTACATAAGGAGGAGGAATTAATTTATGATATTGACTAAGAACATAAAGATATATACTTACTTTTTAAGTAGAGTTTCATTATTTAATAAATTTTTACCACTAACTCATTTTTTTGAACAATGAGTATTCAAGAAGACTTGGTCACAATGGAAGAGCTAGAATAAACTTCTATAGAAATACATGATCCACATAGAATAAACTATATATTTACCTTGTCCTTAGAGATTAATCAAAACCAAAATGGTTAGTATAATATCTGATGATCCCCCAAATGGATATTCCATTAGAGGTAACAAAACACTAATCTTAATTTCTAAAATTAAACCATCAATACCCCAAAGTTAAATAAATACCATTCAATAATCAATTGTACTTAAAATCCTTCAATATAATCCAAACTAATATTGAAACCCAAAAGTTATTAATAATGTAGTCTTCCACGTTAAATTGTATCTCCAAATGACACTAATTTCTCATAAAGTCACATACTTAAAAGTAATTAACCTAATCATTTCCATAAATAACACAAATCACTATAAATCTACAATAAAAACATAGATAAAAATCCACTGTTACACCTCAATTGAGATCCCATACTATTGTATTTTACATGGGCATATAGTGTTCACAAAAAATCGAACATCTTCCAAAATAATATTTATCACATAATCACCAAATCATTTTCCTATACTAAGGGTATTCATTTGATAAGACATAAAATCACAAAACAAATTATTATTGATCAATAAAATAATTTAACTAAAAATAATAGTCACACTAAATAGGGACTTCACGTAGTCCAGTGGTGGGCAATAAATCCCAATCTTACTTTGGTTGTGGGTTTGATTCCCACAGCTTTGTCCGACGTGACGGGTTGTCACACGGTCTGCGTGTTGTCCTTTTTCAAAAAATATATTTTATAACATTACCAAAATGAGATAAATTCCTCAAAATAACCATAACATAATTTAACCACAAATCATATCTCATACCTTTCATTTTCATTATAATAACTTGTAATTTCCTCAAACCCAAAGATCATATAAGACCAAATGGTTATTTATAACTATATCCGCAATAGAAAAGATAATTCTTCCTCATATATCATTTTCACATGATAAATTGCAGGTTTACACATATAGGAGAAAATTATTCCAATGTAATCCCATCAATAAAGAGCACTAAAACATTTAAACATTCCACCATCCATTTATTTCCACATAGGTTCTTGATCATATGTTCCCCAGGTTCCCACATTGCCTCTTACATCTTATGATTTCTCTATAGAACTTTTACCAGACGAGTCATCCGATTTCTCAACACTTGATCTTTGGTATAAAGAATTTTGATAGGCTCTCCACAATAAGATAGAACGGGTTCCAGTTGTAATTCTTTATAGGTGAGTACATGCATTGGGTCATGCATGTATTTTGTCACTAGAGATATGTGGATCACAACATGAACTCTGGAGAGACTAGGCGGATTTTCCTTTTGGTATAATGCATTCATGTGTCACAATGGTACCTCAGGAATTTTTGAAAATCATCTACTTCCTTTACCCAAAAACTCCTCATCCATCTTGGATTATATCGATGGAAGCATCGGTGCATAATAAAAAAATAGGTATTTCTTATATATAATTTTGAGACATCGTCTTTAACATGTTTTTTTAGAAAAATTATCACTGATTCATCTTCAAATATTTCAAAATAAGGTTTTGGTAAATCAGTTTCCATATATCCCAAAAGAAATAAATATATAATTTGATACATATAGGTTTCTTGAAGGTATCCCTCTTCTGCAGCATCTAGAAAATCATTTAGTGCATCGTAATTTTGAGATAAAGTAAATAATTTGAAAAGACCCTAATGGTACTTCCTACGCTCAGCGTGGTAAGAAAGTTGAGAGCGCAACATTATCCCATAGTCGGTACTTGATCCGTGAAATAATCGTGCAATGCTAGAGGTATTGGATGTCTCATAGAGTTGTTTTCATGTAACTTGGACATTTGAAAAAGTTTCAACATCATCTACGCATGACTTCTGGATAATAATTGTAAGTAGTTCTTTAGGAAGAGAGAGAAGAGTTGTTCTTGATCTTTCTCCCTCCATGTTTCAACTAACAAAAAGAAAATACAATTATGGTTTTTGAATACTTATATAATAATAATGTAAAAAAATGGACATAATAGGATAATCTTGTAATTGAACAATATATCCTAGCTTGGGGTACCCTATGTTAAAATCTAGGTTATCCACTATCTATTTCACAACATATATTTTTTGGGGAATTTTTTTGTATTCCCTTAATAATGGTTCATACTAATCTTGTGAATTTACCAAAGCATATCCCCTGGGAGTGTCGTAACCAAGAGTGCAGTAAGGCCCGTTGTCGTGCACCAGTTCTCGTTTGAGTCTAGCTCAAAGCGGTGTTTTCGGGTTTTACCCCTAGGTACATCTATTCCAGAGCCGCCTCTACCTGCTCATATCCAGACAGGGATGTATTTCTTGGAAAACTCACAAAATATCTACAATACCAACATTCTAGTATGTTTTTCTATACTAATCCTTAAATTCTCTCTTAGGGCTATGTGATCTAATCAGAGTTTATCTAAATCTAGCTTCCAAGGTTTATACTAAACTTACTCTGATACCAATTGTAACGCCCTGAACCTAGATACCCAGAGTCGGTGCATTATTACATAACATCGTCATGATCACAAGAAAGATCAAGTCTCGAAAGACCTATTATTTTAGTATCCTTGGAAACACTAGATATATTCATAAGTCTTACATTACATCATAAGGTAAAAAACTACAACAACATCTTGTCTTCATATCCCCTCATACTATCCCTACAGGTCATTTATAAATTACTTCTTCACATCCTGGGAAAAATAAAACATTAAAAGGGGTGAGCTCAGATGCTCACTAAGGATAACAATATTGCAGAAGCTTTCATAGATAAGAATAATCACTTAAGGCAATGTATGACTAAAACAAATGCCTTTTAAACTTGAACTTCATAATAATATGGCAATGATAAAATGAAATAATTCCATTTACTTACTCACATGGATATTCTTCTAGTCGAATAATCACATGAAATATCAATAACCACTTTCATAAAGATGGAACGCATAGTACCAGACTATCATAACCACGTAGCCAAGGCCTCGTGCCATGACTACAAATAAGATTTTGTCAAGGCCTCGTGCCAAGACACTAGTTTGTCTAATGAGACCTACCGATGCATCGAGGAGCTATAGTGGGCTCCACCTGTCACTTACTAAGTCCAATGCATTCCTCATATGAAAAGTTTGAAATATGACATAAAAATTCGTATTGAACTGGCATAAGAAATGTTAATAATTAATCGACAAACCATGAATGGTATAAAAATAGCACATCCATAGTCAAACATAACTCATTTGATACAATATGGAAGACTGTATTGTATCATATTAATCTCAATTAAGAATAATGAATGATATTGACATAGATGAAAATAATCGTCAAAACTATTAGGGAGAAATATCCCCCTTTTTCTGGAAATCATTTAAAAGTCACACTATTTGTCAATAATCCATTTAAAATAGATTTTAGAATCAAAGTGTCCCAAACCACTTTGAAACATTTAAAAGGAATTTTGATTTTAAAACTTTAATGTCCATGTAAATAAATCCTTAAAACCATTTTTAAAACATGGACATTAATGAGAAATATTTAGAATAATCAATCTTTAAAAAACCTAAAAATGTATTTTAGTTAGAGTTTATAACCAAAAAAGAGACACTTGAATACAAATAATTGAGGTAATAAAAACATTATAATATCATGAGAATAAAGGAATTCATGATATACTATGTCAAAGTACATTATATACACCATATAAAAGTGATTTGGTGTATAACAACAAAGAAGTCACAATGGAATGTAAATTGAGATGAATTTTCTTATAAAGACAATATGCTTTGGTTAAGGATAAATCAACGACATAATTATGTGTGACAAATATAAATACACTCAATATGATTGGATATTTAGTGTAAATCAATCAGATGACATTCACACATATTCTTGTAAAAACAACACCAATGAATTGGATATTTAACTCAACAAATGGAGATTGAGTTAAAATTACTATTATCAAGTTCATACCGATGACTTGAGAATTTATAAATGGATTGATAATGTGTATAAAAATTATATCCACAAAAATGGGAGTGGAAATTATGACATAATAAATGAATAGTGATTCTACACATAATCTTGGAGTAAAATAATCAATGAAGTATGCGTAAAGCCAAATGAGTGGAAATAGAAATTCCAAATTTCCTTATTGATTTGGTAACATACAAAACATACACCCATGAAATAAGGATAATACAATGATGATGTAAATATACATGAATTAATGTATATTACACAATGAATTCAAACATGGGCAGTACACACACCACATGTAATAAATTAGTGGTGAACAATGGAATTCTCACGGAATTAAAAGTGAGATAAGAAACCCCTTACCTTGTACTTTTCATTGGTTGTGGGTAGGTTAACCTCATGTATAATGGTGAAATAATTTTCATTAAATTATAAAATAATCATATACATTAATATGATATCATATATGATCTTTTAACATTGCTTTGTTAATAATATCTTAATATTATTGTCGTTTCGGGTGTTAACTTACTCATTTTCTTTTATATGTTTTGTTACGTAAGTCAAGTTTGTTATCGATAAGTTGTATCTTATTCATATCCAGAATTATATTAAGTACTTATAAATTATTATTAATCTTTAAATGAGAAATAGACTTGAATGGATACAATGGAGAATGAATCTCATCGCTTTCGTGGAGACGGTAGTCCGTACGTACGCACGAGTGACAATATCATCCTTTTGATGTTAAAATAATATATAATTGGATGTTATATCATATATACAGAATAATTATAATGTTATATTTATTATTTACATGAATTAAACATCATTATTATACCCATCCAAATAATAATTTATTGAATGACAATTACACCACGACGTGGAGACGGTAAGCCGTACGTACACACGTATGGTGACATGTCATTCAAAGGATGGATAGAATACTTAATATGGTTGTACCATATTTATAATAACATTATAGTATATAGTAGATACTGGATTCATTATTTTATAATGGGAATAACAAATAAAGAAGAAGTTGAAGAAGAAAAGAATTTGAAAAAAGGTGGTAAAAACATTACCTCTCCTTTGGGTTCTTCCTTTTGATTTGATCAAAAGGGCTCCTTAGGTTGGATTTATGATCACACTAAGGCCTCTAGGTTGTAGTGAGTGAGTTTGAGAGAGTATTTGGGCAGGGGTTGTCCCAACCAAAAGGCTTTGAATGTGTGAAGAAATGAGAAGGGGGAGTGCCCTTTTATAAGAGGGGTGAGGGGAACCTTTGGAAAATCTAAAAATATTATTTTATAATAAATTCATATTCGGTTTCTAATGGCTAAAAAGTGGATTATTTAAAGTTTAAGGTAGGGATAGGTCTAAAACCACTCAAACAATAGAATTTATACAGGTTTGTGTCATTATATTAACCTTATATTTAAGTATTAACTCTTAGTTATTTAGTTTCACTTTTACAATGTCTCTTTGTATTTTTATATTATATGGTTAATAAACATACTATATTAATCCAAGATACCCCCAAGTGGTCCATTAATGATACAGATATAATGATATAAGTCTCTTTTCCGAACCTTAGATTTTTAAGAATTTAATATCAATTAATAATATAATATATTTTTTAAAAACTCTTTTATGTCAGTTTTGACACTATTCAATAATTGATTTTTGTGAGACTCATAACAGAATTATTAATTCAAAAAAATTCCATTAAATAAATTCTAATATGTCATATTAACCTAATAAATTATTATAATTCAATAAAAGTCTCAAATTATATTTATTTGGGTATTTATAATATCAATTATTTTAATTCTTCACTATTATGGTAATTACTGCATCATCATTGTGTCATAAATAAATTAAATTATTTAATGTCTAAAAATTATAAATAAAATACCATTATGTAGGAAAGCTTATTATCTTTCTAATTAATATTTACAATCTAAATTAACTTATTTATAGCCCTATATTAAAAATTATTTAGTAAATAAACTTTGATTTTAACTCTTTTAACTCTTCTTTGAATTAAATAATAATAAATGTCCTAATCTAATCCAAGTGGCCCTAAATGATAATATTTTACTCCTAAGGTTGTTTTTGGTCGAGATTCACTTGTCCAATAGAATTATGACATGTGTTAGGGTAATATTAATATCATTGTTACCCTTAATTACTCTATTTACTTTTAACCATGGTAAATAAAAGTAAAAAGTTACTATTCACCAAAAATTATTTTCATCTCATTGAACCACATTTTACTCCTTGATATTAACCTTGTCTCTTGGATTTTCGTAATTCCACTCATAGAAGCGGTAAAATTATGTTTTATGAAAATTTCAGTTTTTTTAACTACCACATAGTGGTTTCACTATTCATCAAAAAATGAAAGTTTCCAGAAAAATACCAAAAATTAGCCCTAAGATATATTTGATATTATGAATTCAAAAATTACTTCTATTATACCAAATTCAAAACATATTAGTTGCATTAATTAATTTAAAAATTAATTCCTGTCGTCAAAACAAATAGCGTGTTTTTAAGAGATAATAACTATCAAGAGATTGACACTTGTTTATGACTGGTTTAAATGTGAAATTACATCCAATGACTAACATTGTATTAAATGGTATAAATATATTCTAAATATAATTTAAAACCACTCAAATTAATAATTTATCAATATTAATTAATTTGATTAAAAAAGTTGTTTTTAATTAAAATTTTGTAATTTTCACTATTCATCAAAATATAAAAGTTATCCAAAAACTACCAAAATTTCACCCTCAGCTAATTTTGATATTAAGAATCCAAAAATGAAGTCCATTTATAAAGATAAAATGTATAAAATGTCAAAAATTAGGTACTACTATTCATAACGGCTAGTTTGATTGGTTGTGGTGTGTTAGAACTTGAAGTTGCGTACAACACAGGCTACTGTATTATTCAGAGAGAAGTGTACTGTGGAATCTTGGGGTGTTACAGGTGCCAAAAATATTGATACACCAGCCTTTACAATCCGGTCTCTTATAAATAGATTCTTGATGAAATCTTTAATGTAAAACTAAAAATTCAGGTATAAGAGGTCGATGTGAGATTTGAACATTATCAAATAATACATACCCATGATTTTTTAATCAACATCCATCTCAAAAAAATATAAATCCCATATCAATACATCCTCATCAATAGTTATAGATCCTTATTTTCAAATAATGTACTGACATTCTCTGTAACCAAGAAGAGTATGACGTTTCCAAACATAGGGTACAATAAGAACATAAAAAACCCATAAGACCAACAGAATGAGACAAAATAAGTGAATGGGATGCACCCATATCAAAAAAATCAGGAATAAGTTTAAAATTAAAAATCACACATCTCACTATCGATGTTCTATATTGATCATCCATAATAAATTTTATCATCTCCATACAATTGATTACTTGTTTGAGTTTGGTCTTTATTACCCTTTTGTGATTGTACAGGTTGAGGATTCATGTTATTCCTTGAATCAGCATGGATTTTTTAGTTCTAAACACAATAACTATTATTCATCCCTCATCCCAATGAACAATGTGTGGTTTCTAAAACATGATATGTGTCCCTAGAAACCGACCATGGAGTACTCTGAAAATAGCACTGATGATTCCCCATATGGTTGCAATTATGTCATATTGTATGTAGTGTCATACAAACTCACTTGATATGATCCAAATAAACTCACTAAATATAGCCCAACTTACTCGTGTTTTTAGGAATGCCCATCATTCCCGATATCTGGTTCTGAGTCAGCCAACCACCTTAGAAATATTGTTTCTTATTCTTCTTATTCCCGGCATTGTAGATCCAACCATTTCCCATAGGAATCAAAATGATTCCTCCATCTATATTTCCCTAGTTATCCCATTCTACCACCACCACTCTATTAACTTCCCTTGTATAATCTATTATAAAAAGAATTTCAATCTTTGATAAAATTTCTGACGTTATACATAATTCAAAAAATCATTCTATTATGGACACACCTATTACAATTTTAGGTGAAAAGTAAACTAAATTCAAAAATTTAGCTACACAATCTGTCACTCTAAAATTATATTTTTTAATTTAGAAAAAATACACTATTTTTGAAATATATAATTTGAGAGTATAGAATTGTTATTTAAAAATTCTTCAAACTCATCCAACTCCATGCCTCGGTCCAATTTAGCATGGACTGCTAAATCCCAACACAAATGTTCTAGATCCTCCAATATGTATGTTTCTATCATGAAATTCATCTATTCTAGTGTTCCAAGGGAGTCAAATATTGGATTAATCCTATTCATCCTCACCTATGGTATCTATGGTTTTGAAATATCCTGAAATATGGGTGGATTCTTTTTTTGGAACTAAAATGAATGACCCATTTCTTTTGGATCATCCCTTCGGTTCAATCTATCCATGACTTGAAAATCCAATAAAATATTATGAACTTTCTACTAGTTCACATACAACTTATGTGCAACCACATTTTTAGAAGTCTCTTTGGGTTGGAATCTATGATGCCTAACTGGTTCCATTTTTTATAACCAAAAGTAATTAACATCTACTCTCAGACTCTAAAAACTTAAGGTTTAGAAATTTATAATTTAACACAAGACACATGTTAAAGAAAAAATTTCAATATTTCACGAAGTTTACAATTTCAAACCAATTTTAAAAATTACACCATTTTTTTTAAAATTATAACATTCTCCAAATACCATAACTATGCCTTTTCGAAACCTCACACTTGAAAAATGTCTCACACATTTCAAAAATAATTTTTTTTCACAAAATAATATATCATTACTCATAATATATTATTTAATCATAGTGGGATGTCATTTATAATAATGCATTTCATTTTATTCTCATTGGATAAACTAATTACATTGATGTTACAACACATATAAGTGTCTCAAAATACTTATTTACCCAACTCTCAGATAACATTAAGTTTAACATAAATAGGCTACCTATAAATTTTCATGATCAATATTCCATGTTTTGACAATCCAACTCTCATATACTAATCTATATAAAGGACTAAACAAAAATTATTTCAACTCGATGATTTAAAAAACTAATATCCTTTTTCCAAAAAAGAAAAATAGACCATCCATCATTTATACCATTTCTAACATCCCACTACTCACCATTGCCTTGGGAAGGTTCTAGGACATTACTAGGTCGTAGGTGACATCCCCAAACACCAATGTCTGTAAATATATTAAAATGTATTCATAAAAATTAGGGGGATGATTTTACCTTTTATTTTAAAACAACAAATCCAAATCACCACAACCAAACAAACCATCATATGGTTCATGGGAACAATGTAATAAAACTAACAAAAAACAAAACCAAACTATATCTGAGTACAAAGTGGAAACCAAAACAAACATAATATTACAAATAATAACCAAAAACATTAAGTATCAAGGAAACCATATAAATAAACTCAAAAACTCACAATCTACTCTAATCTTCTACTCCACTTTCCATTTCCAATGTATCACAATGAACTACTAAACAAATGAGATACCCTTCATATTCAAGTGTCTTGATATATAATATTTTCAAACATAGCAATGTGACCGAGAAATGGGTGAGTATGAAACTCAATAGGATTACACTAAATGACTTCCCAAATCACACCACTAGGATAGAATATGTTAAAAGATTTATATAAAATAATTTAGAAAAATTAAAATGTTTATATCAAATAAAATACAATTTCCAAGAAATTTTTTTCAATTGAATGAAACCAAAAAAACTATTCAGATCATTTTTCAATTCCTACATTAGCCAAAACAATTCCATTCCACATATCGACACATGCATGCCCTAATAAAATTTCCATACTCATGAGTAGTCCCTCGTAGATCTGAAATTTCTTTATAAGGTAAGCACATACAAATCTCCCCAATGTTCATGACCCATCCACTGGGTTATGCCAATGAAAATGAACACACACCTACCATTTATGTAAAATACCATGCTCAATCCATTGATCCAAAACATTATAATAAAGAAAATCTTTTTTGGAATAAATTTTCCAATTAATTTTTCTATGAATCAAAACCAAACCACAACTTTAAAAACATCCTTTTTAAAATTATGAAACCAATTTTAGTTTAAAAAAAATAAAAAAAAAATAACAATTTCAAAAACCATCACTAAATAGAGTATCCTATAAGATTTTAACATCAATTTGACAATAAATTTCTGGAAATTCAATATACTTTAAATAATTCTGTATATTTCTAATCAAGAAGAGCAGAGTGTAAATCCACATACGACACAAATATCAGTGAAAACAATGATCTGCACTATTTCTTTAATAAACATGGAATTGATCTTACAAACCCCACCATAGAAATTGTTTCCTACCATAAAAACCCATATATTAGAATTATTGGAATCACAAGACATGGATCTATCCTTAACAAATTTGGTACATGAATCCATGAAAGGGATGTAAAGGAAAATAATAAAGGAAACCCAGCATGAATGAGCACTTACTAAGGAATCTGGCCACCAATGCATCAAAATTCACCAACAGATAACTCCCAGCATGAAGGGAATCGTCTCCATATCCTTGGGAGGGAAAGAAAAATAGGATAGGGTGAAATTAAAAAAATACATTAAGGGGAATATTTGAATTCGATCAAGAAATTTCAGATACGGTTTTTAACAGTGCAATGTTGGAGAACATAGTTAGGAAAAATGTTCACTAAATGTCAAATTGACGCTACATCCAAACATCCATGGAATGGTTGACTCACAAATTTAGAAAGAAAAAAATAAATCTTTGTATTATCCACTATCTCTTCTGATATATAGCTCACATAGTTTCTCCTAGGAATTATCACGATTTGGATAAATAGTGTTCCAAATGTGTGCTTGCCCAATGACCTCTATATCCACTTATATGGTTTCCTAGCTATGTTTCTAAGTTTCAACTAACTGGGATCAAACCATGAATCTCCAAAAAAAGATCCAAAACATCCCAAAAATCCACCAATCCTCAGGAATCATAACCCAAATACTTTATATACGTAAAAAACATAAACAAAGTGTTAATTACCTAATGTTTAGGGTTCTAAAAGAATATTCATACCCATCAATACCTAAATCATTAGACATGAAAACATAACATAAGGTATCAAAAAAGAAATAGCATTCATAATCAACAATCATGATCTATATGATATCAATGTTGATCATATAATTCATTTAAATTCCATAGAATGTATGAATAAAACAATTTTTTATCTTAAACGATTTTAATCATAACCCATGTTAAAACCATGAATGAAATAATTTTATCAAATTTAAATACATTAGAGAAACCCTCTATTAACTCCCATTTCATTCGAATTAATACAATGAATATTACCCAATGCATTGGACATCTATTTGGGAGCACTCATTGTAAAACTGATATCGGGATCAACCGATGCAATCTAGAAGAACCCATCAAATATAGTATATTGAGATCACCCCTCACTATTAGGATTCACTAATAATACAATCTATATCAGTACCCCATGTGATCATAAATAATGACTAAGTACCATAGATAAATTAATCATTTAGAATCTATCACTTTTGGACATTAAAATAATTTTTATCCTTTAATTGGTTGATTCACTCATGAAAAATAAATAATTTCTATGTATATTTATTTTAAATGTGATTAAATTTGGAAAATAAATGGATTCCATGAAAATATATTTGAAACATGATTAACCAATAAAAAAATGGGTTCCCTAACAGTATCATTGAAATAGGATTAACTTGTGGAAAATAAAGAGGTTCCATGATAATCTCATTGAAACATGATTAACCCATGTAAAACTAATGGTTTCAATAAAAATATTATTAAAACATGATTAACCCATCGGTAAGTAACATGTTCTATCATAATATCTTTGAAAAATGATTCACCCATGGAAAAAAATGAGTTCCATTTAAATATTTTTGAAACAACACTAATCCATCAAAAGAAATAATAAGGGTGATATCACTTCAACATATCCCTAGTGTATTATATATATAATCATTGGTTTCTTACATTCATAAATGGAAGAAATATTAAAATATCATTAGAAACATTTTAGAGGAATATAAAATTTTCATTTTTAAAGTCACTTTTAAAATAGAAAATTCACAAAATTTTGATGAAATCCTTTTATATGAAAACAAACATTGATAATAATAAATATAAATTCTTGTAAAATAATCAAATTGATTGGGGGAAAAACTAATCCACATCAAAGATGTTAAAAGTAAACATTCATTTCCAAAAAATTAAAAAGTGAGTAAAAAGTGACATATTTTGAGATTGTTTGGAAATTTCCTTTCAATTATTTTTCAAAGACTGTAAAATATGATTTAAAATATCTTCAAGAAATCATTTATTATTTTTAAATAATGTTTTTGAAATCATTTTATAAATAATTGATATGGAAGGGAAAGATTATTGATATAAAAAAATATAAGATTTATATCACTTATAAATGAAATTTGTGATGTTTCTTCAATAAATAATGGAGGAAATGTAAATTAAACTTGTGGACCGCATTCATATATAGATATGAACAAAATATATCTAGTTGAAGAATTTAATATCAAATTATTTCCTCCATATGAACCTTTAGTATAAATAATCTTGAATGAAGAGGGATTGTAACATAAATCCTTTTCCACTTTTGTAACACTTCAATCATAAGCCCCATGAAAGAATAACATAAAATGATACATTAAATATCATGAAAATTAGTTTCTTCAATATATAAATCATAAATTGGTTAGAGATACACATCATAATAGAAGATATGTATATAACATAACATATTCCCCTTATAATACAATTTGATATGATAAACCCTTATAATGATCATAACATTAATGTGAGAAATAATCAATGAAATAATGTTGTGTATCAAATGTAAATACACATAAAAGAAGTTTAGATAAAAAAAATTGTCAAAATTAATTACATACATAATCATAGAATATCATATAAATTAATAATTAATCTAACACAATGAAAAGAAATTGAGTTTTAAAAAAAATCACATTTTAACATTCATGTTAAATCCTCTTGGTTTAAATATTTAGAATTTAAACATGAAATGAAATAATGTTTAATAGATTAATTATAATACATATAAAATCCTTATCATATACACCACACATTATAAATAAGTGGTGAATATGACATCTGTCTCGTAGAATTAAAAAAGTACGATGAGAAACCCTTACCTCAAGTCTAGAATTTCCATGTGTGAACATTAACTATAATATAATAAGATTATATCAATTGTAATATTTCTTAAGAAATTTTTCAAGGATTTTAATATAATTTATAAATATTTGATTTTATTCCATAATAATTATATATTTAAATACTGAAATATTTTTGTCCTCATTGGGTGTTTTTATGTTGTTTGGTTCATTGTTTCAAAACGTATTTAATGTGTTTATTATGACCAAATTGGTCAATATTTCAACTCCTTCAGAATAAAAAACAGTGAATATTTAACATATTTATTAATATGTTATGATTTTAATAAAAATATGGCTATAAAAAATGAATTATGTTACAATAGAAGACATGATAGTTCTTAGTTATGCATGAGTAACGTTTCAATTTTTTCAATGGTCATTATATATAGTTGGAATGTTTTATTTTATAATTACATAATGATATAAATAGAATAAAAACCATATTTTTTCTTTAACCATACTTTTATATGTCATTAATGTGATTTATCTATGAAAATATACTGACATCACTTCATAGAGAAGGTAGTCCACATGTATTCATGGATGACGTTATCATTTTTTAGTTTAAGAAACTAAAGTATATAGAATGTTTTTAGAATGATAAATAAGTAATGTATATAATAATAATTTCATGAATATCACATATATTAAATAACTTTTTTCTTACTAACTTCCATTTAAGAATTAGTGGAAAACGAATCACATCTCTTCGTGAGGTAGTAGTGTTATTCACACAAATATGATGTTATCGTATCTTCCATGTACTAAAATATAAGAAGGTATATGTGATATAATAACTCAATAAGTATAAATTTGTTTAAAATATCATATAAATACATTATATCCATCATTATAAAAACATGTGATTGGAGATGATGGAAATAAAATGAATTTGATTCGTGAGGCGGTAGTCTATTGTACACAAGAATGATGAATTCATATCTCATTTAATAAATGGTGAGATATATTTATATTATTACATAAACATAATAATATCCTATATACATTTTAATTATATAAAAATAATTGAATAATATTTTAAAGAGGTGGAAGGAAAAATAAAACAAAAGAACTCAATTATTCATGATAACTCTTCTAAAAACAACATCTTTTAGTTATGACCAAAAGCATTAAAAGGATGGATTTATGATAAAAATGATTATATGATATGTTTAGGTATGTTGTGAATTAATTATGTAGGTATTGTAAGATTCAAATGCATATTAAGGTGTTAATAGGATAAGAGAGGGGTGCGATTTTTTCATTGTGGTGAGTAGAACCCCTATAATTTTTAAAAATATCAAGGTTTAACTATGTTTTTTACACGATAAAAGGATCCGAAAATGGAACATTATATATAAATAGAAATTATAAGTTCTAAATATTTCCATAAAATATATTATATAGAATATTTTTCAGTTATTTTAACCCACACCCATTTGGTTGAACCCCTTGTTAAATTACTTTTCACATTAACCCTGTAATTATTTTTTACTGTTTTCACAATTTATTATCATCAAAAATTAAGTTGACCATAATAGATATTATAAATTATAATTATTAAAAATATTTAATCCATTTTACCATGTTAACATTAAATAAGTTATAAAATTTAGTTTAAAATAAATCCCACAAACAAGACAAAAAACATGTGTTTCGAGAAGTGTATTTTTCATGCATGATATGATTTTATATTAATTATATGACTAAAAAATAATTTTATGAATCCAAAATAACAATTATTTATATATAGAATATAAATTTAATTTAAATCTTTCTTAATTAAGGGTTTTAATTAATTAATAAGGATAATATTTATTCACTTTAAATCATTTTTAAGAGAAATCTCGTTTGTAACAGTAAAAATAACTGTATAATGGAATCTAATAGGATGTTTATTGAAAAGAAATTAGGTTGATTAAATATGAATAATTTATAATTATAATCCTTAAAATCATATTAATAAAATAATGGTTTCTTTATATTATTTAATTTATTGAAATAAAATGTAGGTTTCTGATAAATATATTTTTCTTTATTCACTGAAAAATGAATGTCTTATGAAAAAACCCAAAATATGAGCCTATGTAAATTTTTATATGATGATTTCAAAAATTATGTTCATTGTTCAAAATAAATTTAAAAGAAATTCCAATATTTAACTATCATATTTTCTTATGAAAAGGAATAAAAATCATTTATCCTGAAATATTATTTTTGAAGAAGAAAATTAATTTACTAAAGTTTTATTAATTAATTAATTATAATTTATAAATAATTTGGTCTTTAAGGAAATATATATATATATATATATATTCAATTATGTAGTTAATAATATTCCTACCCAAAAATATATCAGTTATGATATAATAGTTATATATTTTTCGGAGTTTAAGCAATGAGGTGTGTGTGCATTACGCTATTGAACATAATTTCCTTCTTGTAAAATCTCAACGTGTTACATCCTCCAACCATAAATAAATTTAATCCTATAAATTTTAAATTGAACTCAATAATGAAATAATTTAAATTTAAAAAATACTTATGATGGAAACCCAAATCATTGAAAGGGTTAATCAAACATCATATTGATAAGATAAAAAATTGTGTATGAGGTCATCTAGAATTACACATAGAAGGTTTTCAAATAATATAACATAGATGGGAAGTTATAATTTGTAAATGGAATAAAATATAAATTTACAAATACTAATTTATAGTGATATATATCAGTGATCAAAAGGAATTGAATGATCACGAAAAATCAACAACCACAAGACCATAAAATAGTGGGGCATGAAAGGGGCTATGGATATCATCATAAAAGATGGTAATAAGAAAAAATATTTTTTCTAGATCATCTTCCCATTTTTGAGGGATTTTTCTTCCATCAAGACATGGACAATAATGAAAATATACAAAATTGATAAGTTGAAATTCCTTCCATTAATAAATTTCAATAATCAGAATATCTATTTCTCTAAACAATGACTGTGAAAGATATATTTTTCATACTTAAAGAACTTAAATAAAACATTAAATAGACACATAATTGTAAAAAGTATAATAATGATATTCCACCATTCTTTATACATTAACCAAATCCAAAATGTTTAGCGCATGGTATGATAACTCCCAGAATGAATAAACCTTCATATGGTGAAACAATACATTAATCTCAAAAATTGAACTGTAATACCCAATGTTAAAACTAAGTCACATTATATATAAATAACCCTATATCTTGAATAACACCAATAATCTCAACATTATTGAGTTTTTTAACCTCAAATGTTATATCATAACTTTAATCTTACAATCCCAAAAATTTAATAATCATAATATAATATAACAATAATCAAATAGTCACCATATCACGTTTTACCCCCACCATTATCTATATGATAACACATGTATTCAATTAATTAAATCAATATATAAGGTCATATAAACTGTAATGTTATTCAATACCATAGAACTTATGGACACAAAGTGAAACTGAATAATTCACATTGAATAGAAGAATTAAATAACAATGGAATTAATAAAACATATCATATAGTGTAATTAATCAACATATGATCTCATCACATAAAACATCAAAATTGGTTTCTACAAACATGGATCTTATTTCCAACCTTAATCTTATAGATCTATGGTGGTATCAAAAAATGATAAGATATAATCACACAAAGGCATCATAATGCCTAACTTTATCTAATCGTTTCCTATGATAATAACTATAATAGTCTGTAATTATTTATAGTGGACTAAAATGGATACATATCAGGGAAATCCATAAGATGATACACCTATTGGGAGGGACACACTACCATTCCTAGTGAAAGAATAGTCATGATTAATCTCTAATGTAGAGATCCTTGCATATTCTACTACTCCCATGTGAGAGCTCCCGTGGATCAAATTCCTTAATTTTCCTCTGATGCCAACTATAATAGTCCAAAACATGTAATCCTAGATCAGATGTTGAAATCATAATCATTGTATTTTTTTCATAGATATAAATTAAGGGGACATAATTTCCTCTATACAAAACATACATTATAAAAAGTAAATATTGTATGACATTCGTACCGAATGAACAGATAGGCTTATATTTTTTATATTTAAGAAAACAAATATTTATAAATATTGATGTTTATAAATGGAAATTTATCCACAAAAAAAATTCTCATTATTTCATCAACATCTTCTATGTGAAAGCATTTTGTGAATAATTCATTCAACATTATTATTTATCACTAAGGGAAAAGAAAACACTAGAAGGTTGACCTAAAATGGTTATTAAGGGTAAAAATATTCATTTAAAATTTAAATTCATCATAGAGAATAATAATATCCTAATTATAAGATGACATGATAAAATTTCATGAGAAGAACATAATAATTTTCAAATACATAAATACATGGATTATCAACCATGAAAACATGTTTTAAGGATTTCACCAAGCAAAGAGTCATCAAAATTAATAATAAAGAGATATATTATATCCATCAAATAGGAGGAATCATTAAAACCTCATAGTAATCATAAATAATTTATTTGGTATATTAGAACATTTTCTTCCTAACATAGTTTTAAACCAATGTCAGAAATAACTGCAGACCAGTAAAACATGTAGCATAATGCCACTGATAACTCCTTACTTTACCCCTCTATGAAAAGTAACATTAAATAATTAATTAGAGGTCTTATTGGGTGCATAAATTGTATAATACATTTCATACTCACTCAGTGTTATCTGGGCACACCAATTATATATGTTATATCGGGCTCACCTATCAACATCATTAGTTCCCATGCATCATTCGTGAATAAAAAATTTATAATATCTCACTTTTTACCTAACAAACATACATTGTTTTAATTTATTTATTATCCAATGAAAATGAAATGAGTTTTTGATAAATCTATTTTCAAAATGATTATCTCAGGTATAATAATCAAGTTCTATGATAGTCTCATTAAAACATGATTAACCTATAGAAAAGAAATGGGTTTCATAAAAAACTACTTGAAACATTATTAAACCTAGTAAAATAAATTTATTTTATGAAAATATATTTGAAAAATGATTAATCCATGGAAAGTAATGGGTTTCAGATCATTTTCATTGAAACATTTTTCCTGTGTGGAAAAGAAACAAGTTTTATAACAATCTCTTTGAAACATAATTAACCTACGGAAGTTAAATGGATTCAATTTTAATCACATTGGAACAATCAAATTCCATCTAGAAATATAATAATAGTGGTATCATTATAATATATACCCAGTAGAGAATAATTAATATCATGTTTTTTAGACATTTATGAATAGAAGAAAAATTCAAAAATTGTTAAGTTTTTTTTCAAGAATAACTTTTAAAAAATTAAAATTCGAATAAAAATGTGAAAATAATTTTCATTGAAAACATGATTGAAAATATATAATAGATTATTCAAATAAAATAATTAACATTATAAAAGTAAAATATATTCATGTCATAAATGTTAAAAATAATCATTCATTTAAAAATATTTTGAAAGAGATAGTCAAAATTAACCCGTTTAGATTATGTTATAAAATTTTCATTTAAAAAAATTAATTTTAAAGAAAAGATCATATTCAATGGATGTTGGAAAATATATATTTTTAGAAAATTTCATTTTTAAAAAAATATTATAAAATATTGATATGGAAGACAAAAATTCCTAATCAAAATTAAAATACATTATATATATCACATAAAAATTAATATCTTGATGTTTAATCAATTAATATGGGAGGAAATATAAATTCAACATGTAAAAAACATATATAACAAAATAATAATAAAATAGATGTGGTTGAATAAAATAATATCACATTATTTCTTCTAAAATATCTCTGATCATAAACAGTCCTGAAACAATGGATATTTTAATATTAATCATTTTCAAATTTGGTAACCCTTCAATTAGAAGACTGCTGAAAGAATACAACCAAATTAAACTTTTAATATCATTAATTTAAGGATTTTCATGATATAACATGTCAAATTGAAGTATACACATCATAGTGAAGAATAATTTTGTATAAAATAACAAATATCTTAGTGAATACAATTTTTGACACGCAACCCTTACAATGGTCATAACATTGATGTAAGAATTAATCAATGAATATATTTTTTGTATCATATGTAAATCCACATAAAAGATGTTGAAATTCAATAAAATAAAATAAAAATTCATTACATAAATCATCCTATGTTATCAAAGATATTTAACATTTTATATTACCCAATTAAATTAAATTGATTTCATTAATTTTGTACTGCTTGTTAAAATTCATATAAAATACCATTTGACTATAAAATTATAATATAAACCTAAAATACTATTTAGTATGATAAATTAAATATATTACATGTAAAAGTGGTTTTATAGAAAGTAGATAATAAAAATAATTGTTGAAAATGATATATGTCTCCATTAAATCTCTAAAACAAAAATCATTATTTACCGTTGGTTTATTGAACCACCACTAAAAAAATTAATTGATTCTTTGGTGGGTTTTTCAAAAAACGCTGCTAAATATGATTTTTTAATTAAAAGATGATGTTTTTATTAAAAAAATACATAACTACACCCCATGTTTCATCCTTCTCCTCGACCCCCCAGGGTCCCACCCCCCATACACACTGATCCCTAGAACCGTTGGGGTTCCTCACACGCCGGTTCTAGTCTATCTCCCGTGCCATCAGAGACTAATCCCTATGAGCCGTACTGACCCTATGGTCACAGCCCCCTAGATCTGTCTCCCCCTCCTTTCCACTCTCCCAGGACATCATCGTCACCTGAGACTAAGCCCTCTAAGTCTGATCCCCCCAAGCTTTTGCTGGAACTACGATTACATCTCTCGAACAACACGTCATCCCTTTACCTTTGTTCGTTCCCACACATGAGCAGTGGTCAACCATAAGCCTCTCAATCCATATCCTGAGTTGTAATCCATATCTTATTGGTATTTATTCTTACTCCCTTATTCCCTTTCTTGTGTCTCAATATTTCGTACTCCTACTATCTCATGGGAAGCTCTAATGAGGTGCATTTTTGTTTTCTAGGCCAAGGAGGTTGATAATGTGATTGACTGTGCAGTCTCCTACCTGTATATATCCCCTGGGTATCAAAGTATAATGGTAATAATTATGTTTTGGTTTCATATAATTACTCATGTGTCTTAATTATCCCAAAAATATGATATAAGGTTTTCCCAATAATTAATTCATCATAGTTGGATCTTTATATATTTTTTGTATCATAAAATTTGTTTTGAGTTGTTGATATTTAATTTGATTCCTCTTTAAACTGACTAAACAGTTTAGAACTTAATCCTTTAAATATTATAGATGGGAGCTTTCTTGAACTGAGAGGCCTTATAAATTCATTAGGACCACCAGCACAATATTTATTTATAGAACATTAAATTTGATATTCAATACTTGGTGATGTAGATGAGGATAGGGTAGATTTCACTAACTTAGTGATGGTGGAGGGTCTAGTGAGGCCAATATATTGACTATGTGATCACGATAGATGTGAGAGGGAGGAGTGAAAATGATCTAGAATCTCATTCTGTATTTTATTAAATTACTATATTTGATTCATTATATTTAATAAAATATTTAAATGATAAATTTTTAAGTTTTGGTGTGTTAAAATTTAAAATAAACCTAAATAATTTAATATATCGTTAATTAGGGGAATATTAATTAACATTATTCATATTATTTTACATAAATAAAAAAATTATAACATTGTTCAAAAATACCCCTCCCTCTTATAAATATAAAAACCCATTATTAACACATTTATCTTTAATTACAAACCCTTTATCGTTATATATATCAACCAATATACCTCTCTAAATTTGTATTTCCACTTCTTAAATCCCATAATTTGATAGTATTTCCCTCCTCTGAAGGGTTTAGGATCAATCCTCTAGAGGAGACTCAAGGTATGATGTAAGTTTTTTAAAAACTTTATTTTAATTTTCATTATTATCATACCAAATATATACTTTATGTAATAATTTAAAAGTAAAATTAAAATAAATTAATAAAAATTTTGGTTTTAAAAAACTCTAATATTTACTTACTTACCTATTCTTTTAAATAACACATATAAAAATAATATTTCACCCCTGGTAGTTTCAACCAATCCACGAGAATGAAAATATTTCATTTTAAACTTATTCATTACATATACATTCTAAAAAATTGATTTTCATTCATAATATGTCAAAATAACTAAATAAAAACAGCTAATTATCTTTTCAATGTCACAATAAGCATGGCAATAATGGTATTAAATGTAAATAATCATAGAAAATTTAAACCATAAAAACATTATTACTAAATAAGATTACAAATATTTATAAATATATAATGATATATTGAGATATATCACTTATATAATGATATAAATATATAATATAACACATATAGTTCACCTAGATAATTTATACCATATATTTTCACCAAAACCAATAAATTGATTTGGTTTTACAACTATGATCTGAACAACTACAGAATGATCGATATAGAAATTATTTATTTAATAAATGAACAAAAAACGATTATAACATATGGAAAGATGATTCAATGAGAATAAAATAAAGTAATTTTTTGAATTTTACTTTACTATTCGTGATGTTAGAGAAGCATCTAAATCATCTTGAATCATCAGGAAAGGGTTCCTTTGCTCCACAAAATTCCTTTTCTATTTTATTAAAAAACCACTTTAAGGTAAAGTGGGAACCATATAGAAACATTAACTTCTGATCATACATGACCCTACAAAAACAAATTTGACATTACAGATTTCAAAATTCCAATGATTCAAATAGCACCGACATACCCAGCCTCGAACCTTCTCCACATCCCCTATTTCAAATTTCAAAAAATAGATCATCACCGATTCCTTGAGCCATAAACCCTACTGCAAAGACAAGACTGCATCATCAACCTCTACATCACCACTATAATCACATCACCTCTTTCACCAACATAGTGACGCCATTGACTATAAATTTTTTTGTCATCACCATCTCCTTATGTCAATCCAAACATCACTGAACCCCAATCCCTTTTCCAAACAACACTCATTGCTAAAAGTTGATCCAATAGAGAACCATAACTCACCAATAAACCAGAACAACCCATCATCATTCACCATCGACCTCTTCTCCAATGGCCACCGCCTGCACCAAAAACTAACATCACCTAAACCAAACACCTTTTCTTGAACTGTTCACTCAAACTCACATACCAAAGGACCATGAATTTCACACCACAAATTTTTCAATTAATTTTTATTTTATTATTTTTTGGCTTCGGGTTCTGACACCAAGGTCCATGTCCCGTCTCGGAAAAAAAATTATTTTTATAGTTTTTTTGAGTTTCAGACCCATGTGCGGTCACCACATAGTGGGAGGTAGCCACGTCGTTATCCCAAATGGACACAAAAATTTATAATGATTGAAATAAATAAATATTTTTTTTAATGAAGCAGGTTAAATGTTTAAAATGTAATAATAATAATGTTATTATTTAATTAATAATATTAACATTACTAAGGTGTTATTAATGTTATTATTTTTATTATTATTATTATCATTATTATTTTCATTTTTTTGTTATGATTTCTGGTATTATTATTATTATTATTATTATTGGATTTATTATTATTATTGTAATTATTTTTATAATAAAATGAAAAGATAAAAATATGTACACCTAGTTATGCATGCCCCCCCCCAACCCTCTCGCGTATTGGTGTCCCACCATGCATCTCCCTCGCCTATGTCATTCTCATCCACCTCTGGCACCCCACTCACACCCCAACTGGCTCTGGAGCCTTCTCTCCTCGCCCTCTAGGACCCTATAAACTGCACTCCCCCCCCCCCCACCTCTAGCCTTCTTCTCGCACCCCATACTCCAAGATCAACCCCCCCCCCCCCACCTTCACCCTTCACCCAAGCATCCCATTCCCTAACTACTCTCACTTTAGCCCACCACCTCGCTGCACTACAGGAGGCCTCCCCCGCTCCCTCCTATTTCTTTTGAATCCTATTGACCTCACCCCACATTCCCCCCTTACCCTGAAGAACAACGGAGGATCTCCTAGCCTTTCACTGCCACTCCTGGCCTCTCCCACTCCCAACACCCTCTCACTGCCTCGCACCCATTCATGTGCGACTGCCCAGGCAGGGGCCTTCCCTCTACACATTGCCCTCTCCCACATCCCCGACTTCTTCCCAATGCACCAAACAACCTCAGCCATCTCCCCTCCCTGGGTTCTCCGGCCTTCCTCACCCCTCGTCGCACCACCATCATGGTGCCTCACCTCCTCCGATGGCACACCTAGCTCTCGTAGCACCCTACCTCCTCACCATGCCTCTTTTCCATCCAACCAGCTATAGTGTGAACCCTCTTACACATTCTTCACTCTTTCCAGCTATCTCCCTTTCTCCAGCAGCCTCTCTGTCCTACTCTGAAGCCCTACCATCCCCTTGCGCTACATCCTGGTGGCCACCCTACAGTATGTTCCTGGTAGTTCAAGCCCCTTTCTCATTATATTTCTTTCTTTTTGGTGTTTTTATCAATTTAACCAAACGTTAATACCTTGATTTGTAATTCATGCTTTATTTTAATTGATTAGAGTGTGTTGTTAGTTTATGGGGTTTGGTTCTACCTTTCTTGATATTTCATTTCTTTCACATGTGTTTGAGGTAGGTGAATTCACATGTTTTTCCATTCTGAGTCATTCCATAAATACTTTCTTTATTTTTATTAATTTTTCTTATAATGTGTTTCACTCTTTAATTATGATATCAACTAGTTCTTGGATACTGTGTTATGTTGGTGAATTTTTTTAGAATTAGTTTTTTAATAATTCTTCTGAGATAGTACCTTTAATTTTGTTGATCAAATTTAAGTTTATATTTTAGAAGATAGAAATCTGGTAATTTTTATGGTACTTTCACGTTGAAAATTTTTATTAATCTGGTTGATCCAATTGGTAGCATTTCATTAATTGTTTGGGAGTTGTAAAACATATTATTGTAGGTCATTAGTGTGCATTTTCTTTCAAAAGAAGACTTTGATTTTTTAATTGGTGGGAATCCTTGTTGTTCTACTTAAAACTGTTTTTTAATTGTTTAAGTAATTTATTAAAAATGTGTAAGTGATTGAAAATAATGTTTTGATATAGTTTTCGTGTGTGTTTGAATGGGTCATTTTATCGATTGGTAAGGTAATTTCTTTTCATGTGTGTCAAAATGTTTTAGAAAGGGTTTAATAATTTTAGGGGGCATTCATGTTTTTATTAAATGATGTGAATAGTTGGTTTTGGTTTTAGAGCAGTTGGTGTTTGGTGGAAATGGATCTTATATTTCTACTTAGTTATTTATTGTTCCATTGGATGTGCTCACAAATGATAATGGCGCCTTTGAAATGGTGTTTTTTTAAATCTATGGTTTTCTAAATAATTCTTGTTTTTCTTAAATGAGGTTTTTTCTTTAGAGTGGTTCCCCTAAATGACTTCAAATGCACTTCTCAATGTTTTGGCCCATTTGGCCTTGATAAATGCTTTGGTGTGTGTCTAGAAACGATAAGGACATGTTTGGAAAATATGAAATATTTGGGTGTGGTTGGTATCCAAGTGCCCATTTGGCACTTTGAACATAAAAGGCGATGTTGACTAAGATTGTATTAAAGGATGTGGTTTGGAAAATTATGTGGGTATTGTCATAGTTTTAAGTGTTTTTAGATAAATAGTTTCGACATGGATGTGATGTGACGGACCGTTTGGAAATTTCATCTTTAGTGTAATGTTTTTGTTGATTCCCCAAATGGATGGAATTTTGATCACTATATTCCCATTTAACAACATTAATATTTTCAAAAAAGTATCAAATGGTGTTAATGATTTCATGGCATGATGGCCTGGTTGGAACCTTTGATGATATGATGTATATATACTTTAAGGTAACCTCTATATGGGGGTTATCCATTACTGGTTATTGTATGGAGTGTCCGTTTTTGGGTTAAGAATGCGTGGTGAGATGATTCACGCGTGTGAGGGTGTCCTACTAACAAAGTATTATTATAACCACTATAGGTTCTTGAGAGTATTTTAGATGATCGGGTGATGATTGTTGACCATCCCCGATTAGACGGGTTGGTACCCCCTGGATTTGTTGTTTGGGTAGGTGGGCTTTGCTATTGGATTGGTCATTTTAGATCAGCTAGTTGGTTATAGAATTATGATCTTCACAATATTCCAGAAGGTGGTTTCAAAACTGAGAACATTCAGGGGTCTTCTAAGGATGTTTAGGAACACCCATGGTTACTAGATGATTTTCATTGGTTATTTACTTTCTGTTATACCAGTTTATTTCCAGCTTTCATTATTTACCTATTCTACTTTGGTCCAGCTTTGGTATATTTTATTTTGAGTTTAGTTTATAAATAGACAAATGATTTTAGAATTGTAATGTTGCATGTTTTGGATTTTTAAATGAGAAAAAACATATTTATTATTTTAAAATGTTAAAACCCTACTTTTATATTTTTATTTAAAACTTGTGCTAATTGATGGTTACGAGAAAGGAGACGTTGGATTCTGTTGTTTATCTTGGAAACCCAACTGAGCATTTTCAATGATAACACGTATTTATAAAATTTTAGTTGTAGTGTTTCTTAGCTCAGGTTTTCTTGGCTTAGTTTCTCATCATTAGATCAAGGTCAGCCTTTAGTTGTGAGGTGACATGGAAGGTCACATAGAGGTATGGTGAGCTATTCTTTTTATTTCTTTTTCTGCTGCTCTTGTTTAGTTTTATTATTGTATTTATGATTTTTTTATTTATTTACATTTTATGGTCAAAATCTTTCTAGATAATAAATTTTGATGCCAGGAACTAGTTTCTAGCCTGTGGGGATCAAGAACACCCCTCAGGCCATGTCACGGACTAGCTTGAGTGACCGGTTCCAGGTCGACCCAGGTTGGTTCATGACAAAATGGTACCAGAGGAGGCCTTTGTCATTTGGGGTGTCTGGTAGATGGATATTAGGACTTTTGGGACTTATGAGGTAGGTAAGGGATGGACATCATGAACTCTTGCTCATTCCGAACCTCAAGTTTCCTAGGGTAGTCCTGGAATTGGGTCCTTGTTTGTTTTGGTTTGTTTTTGAATGATGGATGAAAATGGAGGAAAGCCATTATTTCATCTTGATTTCACATGTAGTAGTGACCCATGTGGAATCCAAGTACCTAGTTTAAGTTCATCCTAGTTTTTTATGCTTACTTGGGGCATGGACCACTACCATGTCGTCGGGTGAAGCCTGGCTATTAGTCCCTCACTCTATTATTTTGATGCAAGTTAAGTGTTGTCTTGGTTCTTGTAAGTGTGAGTACACTTTTGAAAATGAAAAGCTGTTTTTTAAATGAGAATTATTTCCTTTAAAAAGAATTAAATTCGTAAAATGGGTTTTAAACAGAAATATCTTGGTCTAAAAACATGGCATTTTCTTGGAATTATTAGAGAAGTTGTTTGGGTGAAACATTGGGAACTATATGAATTTTTTCACATGTGAGGCATTGCATGGTAATTGTGTTTTGGTTCGTATGGATGAAAGTAGATGAAAACATGTGAAATGGTTCATGGGGTTATTTGGGTGTGTACATGGAATAAAAGGCTTGAACTTGTTTTTCTAAAGTTATTTTAAAAAGGGAAATGATTTTGGAAATTGAGTTTGCTTTCAAAAGTGGGCATGGTATTTGGAATGTGTCCTTGAAATAAGGTGTTTTTGAAATCTAAAATGAAAAATGAATTTTGGGTTTTGTTTGAATTTGTTTGGTTTTTTGAGCTGGTTGTTTTTCAATGGAGGCACTTTCAATGATGTTGCTTCTTCTTGATATTGGTTTTGGATTTTTGTTTTATACGTTGTTCAGAAAATTCCACCCAGAATGTTCCCCAATGTTTCTGATAATTCATGCCCATTTTTTGGCCCTTATCTAACATCTCCTATACTTTATGGTGATCGGGATCTGTTAGAGGCAAAAGAGTGGTGTGAAGGGGTCGAGCGGATCTTCAGTGTATTGGGAACTCCCAAAGATGTCAGAGTACGAGCCATTTTGACTCTATTTGAAGTTTTTTCTCTGAATGAGTGGGAGTTGTTCACCCCACCATCAATGCAAGTTGGGATGACAAGGGATGTCTTGAAATCCATCTTCATCCAATGGTTTATACCTATAGAGTAGAAGATGAAAAAAAGGGATGAGATCATGCGTATCCAATAAGGCCAACGGATAGCGAAGGAATATGTGGACCATTTCAAGGATCTTGTGTCCTTTTCTTTGAAGGTAGAATCGCAAGAATTGATGAAGACTTCTCTATTCATCGAGGGTATTCATACAGAGATCAAGGATCAGGTTCTCCCTTCTAGGGACCATAATTTTTGGGAAGGTGGTGGATGAAGTGTTCTTAGCTGAGTTGGTCCCCAAAGCGCAGATGGTTGGAAATATAGTGTATCTAGTTACTCGTGGAGCTTCCCCATCTGGTGAGTAGGGTGTTCTAGAAGAACCTATTTCTAAAGGGTACTCTAAAATGGTTATGGCTTCTAGTTCGTCAGAACGTTCAGTGGTTCGCCACTAGTGTGGCTGGTATGGGAACGTGAAGTCTTCATGTCGCATCCTTCCGAAGACATGACATCATTGCGGCTGTCTCGATCACTTGGAGAAGTTTTTCAGAAAGCATCGCATGAAGAAGATGTTGTGACTGGAGGATTCTAATGCCTAACTGTGAGTTAGGAGATTCTTCAACCATCAGAACTCCAGCTATAGGTCTTCGGGTGAATTTCACGCGCAGTCAAAAGATGTCGGGGGTATAAAGCCTCTGTTTGGGTTTTTTATTCTATTTTAGAAGAGGAACATTTAAAGTCTCTTCATTATTTCTTTTTTCTATTAACATATTTACTTTTTTTGTAAATTCATTGTTTTATTGTGAAGTTATGATGGAAACATCCTATTGCATTCCATAGAGTCATGTTTGTGTGATTATGGTTTTATGACTCGTTCTTTTTTCTTTAAAGTGTGTTTGGCCATTTTATGGGTTGATCTTAGTTTAGTTGTCTTCATTTGCAGGTGAAAGTGCCTATGGTAAAATCTATGTTTATGGTTTTTATCAGGTTCACTACTTGGGGTAAGTTCTACTCAGAGGTTACTCTCTAGTGTTAGGGGTTTTTGGTCTGGGTCGAGAGTTCCATGTATCAATGGAGGTGTTGTTTTCTCGTGTTATATAAGTTAGTTTGGATTGGTTGGGAGTTCTCATGTTGGCCCCCCTTCTTGGGGTGGTATGTTTGGGTGTTAAATTTCTGCACTAGTTGAGTTCTTTTGGTGGGGACAACCCTCTTGTGTTCTCTCGTTCTCTTGTATAGTGGTTTCTTTTTGTTTCAATCGAGGTTAGATTCTTGTTTTGTATATTTTTTGAATGACTGACTTTTAGGGGAAAAAATTGTCCCTATTGGGGAGGATTGTCAGACCCCTACTTTTTAGTGGGTTCTGGACCCATGTGCGGTCACCGCATAGTGGGCGGTAGCCACGTCGTTATTCCGAGTGGCCGCACAAATGTCTAACAAGTTAAATAATAATTATTTATGTAATAAAGAGGGCTAAATTTTTAAATTGTAATAATAATAATGTTATTAATTAAATAATAATATTAACTTACTAAGTTGTTACTATTGTTATTATTTTTATTGTTATTAATTTTTGTTATTATCATCTTTATTATTTTTAATTTTATTATTATTATTTATGGTTTTATTATTATAATAATAATTATTATTATTATTATTGTTTTTATTATTATTATTTATATTGTTTTTATTATAAAATGAAAAGAAAAAAAAAGGAAACCTAGTTCCCCCCTCCCCACAAACCCCCTTGAGCAGCAGCACCCCACCATGCATCGTCGTCACCTATGTCGTGCCCAGCCGCCTCCATCTCCTTGCGCTCACCCCAAACGCCTCCGGTGCTATCGACCATCACCCTCCAGGACCTCGGCCTCCATATTCAGCCCACCCTCCCTCCCACCTCTTGCCTTTCGCTCACACCCCAGCGTTCGCGCTCCCCTCCCCCACCTTCAGCCTTCACCCCTGTAGCCCTTGCCCACGCTGACCTCCACCCCCCCCCCCCCCCCCCTTACCCTCTGGCGCAATGGCGCCTCTCCCAGCCTTTGGTCACCGCTCCTGGCCTCACCCTCGCTTCGCCTCTTGCCCTCTCCCAGCAGCATCTCATGGTCTCGCAACCCTTTGCATGTGACCGCCCAGGCAGGGCCCTTCCCTCTACACTTCTCCCTCTCCCACATCGACGGCTTCTTCCCGGCGCCCCAGACCACCTCATCTATCACCCCTCTCAGCATACTCCAGATTTCCTCACCACCTCGCCGCACCATCATTAAGGTGCCTCACCTTCTCCAACGGCGCATGCTACTCCCGTAACACCCTACCCCTCACCAGCCCTCTTCTCCAACAAACCAGTAGCATCATGGACCTTCTTGTGTGTCCCGTGCTCCAGCCATCCGACTCTCTTTCCCCATCAGTCTCTCTTCACTACTTTGGTGCCCTACCACCCCCTATCACCGTGTCCCGGAAGCCACCCTCCGACCTATTTCCAGCAGTGAAAGCCCCTTTCTTGGTATTTTTTTTCTCTTTGATGTTTTTCTCAAATTAACCAAACATGAATACCTTGATTTTTAATTCGTGCATTATTCTTGTTGATTAGAGTGTGTAGTTTTTATACGGTGTGTGGTTCGAACATTCGTTAAGATTCATCACTTTCACACATATTTTAGGTCAGTGAATTCAAGTGTTTTCATTTCCAAATCATTCCATAAATACTTTCTTTATTTTAATTAATTTTTCTCTTAAGGTGTTTCTCTCTTTAATTATGATTTTGACTATTTTTTGGATATTGTGTTCTATTGATGAAATTTTACAAAATAAGTTTTTAAATCATGCTTTTGAGTTAGTACCTTTAATGTTGTTGATCAAATTTCAGTTTAGATTCTAGAAGATTGAAATATGGTGATATGTATGGTACATTCACTTTGAAGATTTTTAGAAAACTAGTTGATCCATTTGGTAGCATTTCAGGAATTGTGCGCGAGTTGTGAAACTTATTTTGGTAGGTCCTTGGTGTGCATTTTCTTTCAAAATATGATTTCTATTGTGTAATGGGTGGGAATCCTTATTGTGCAACTTAAAATCATTTATTTAATTGATTAAACTATTTAATAAAAATTTATAAGTGATTGAAAATCATGTTTTGAAATAGTTTTGGTGTGTGTATGATTGGGTCATTTTATGGATTGGTAAGGTCATATCTTGGAATGTGTGTCAAAATGTTTGGGAAAGGGTTCAATAATTTTAGAGGGGTGTTCATGTTTTTTAAAATAATGTGAATAGTTGGTTTTGGTTTTAATGTAGTTGGTGTTTGGTGGAAATGAATCTGAGATATCTCCTAGGTTATTTATTGTGACATTGGATGTTAACATATCCATGGGTGAACTAGTTGCACACATAGATGTGCTCACAAATGATAATGGCACCTTTGAAATGGTGTTTCATTAAATCTATGGTTTTCCAAATAATTATTGTTTTTCTTAAATGAGTTTGGTCTTTGGATTGGTTCCCCTAAATGACTTCAAATGCACTTCTCAATGCTTTGGCCCATTTGGCCTTGATAAATGCTTCGGTGTGTGTATGGAAAGGATAAGGTACCATTCGGCAAATATTAAACGTTTTCATGGGGTTGGTATCTAGGGGAATGTTTGGCATGTGGAACTTAAAAGCTGATATTGACTATGATTTTACTAAAGGAAGTGGTTTGGAAAAAAAATTGTGTCTGGTCAGACTTTTAAAGGTTTTTAGAAAAATGGTTTCGACATGGGCGTGATGTGACGACCCATTTGTCACTTTCATCTTCACTGTAATGTTTATGTTGATTCTTTGAAAGGATGGTGGTTTGATGACTGTATGTCTATTTCATAACATTAATATTTTGAAAAAAGTATAAAATGGTTTTAATGATTTCATTTCATGACAACCCAGTTGGAAACTTTGATGATATGATGTGTATATACTTTTGGGTCACCTCTATAGGGGGGATATCCCGTGAAGGTTATCATATGGAGTGTTCATGTTTAAGGTAGGCAATTGTGGTGAGATGAGTCAAGCATATGAGGGCCTCCTACTAACACAGTATTATTATAACCATCATTGGTTGCTGAGAATCTTTAAGATGATTGAGTGATGGTTTCTGACCAACCTCAACTAGATGGATTGGTACCCCCCTAGATTTTTTGTTAGGCCAGGCGGGCTTTTCCATAGTATTGGACAATCTAAGGCATCCAATTGGTTATAGTCTTTGGAGCTTCACTATAATCCAGCAGGTGGTTCTGAAAGCAAGTATGTTTAGGGGTCCTCTGAGGATTTTTAGAATCACCCATGGTTAGTGGATTATTTTTGTTGCTTTTTTAATTTCTGTTATACCGGTTTCTTTTAAGCTTGCATTATTTACCTATTCTACTTTGGTCCAGCTTTGCTATATTTTGTTTTTATTTTGGTTTATAAAAAGGAAAATGATTTTGGAAATGGTATGTCACATTTGTTGGATTTTTAAATGAGAAAAACATGTTGCTTATTTCAAAATGTCAAAACCTTAATTTTATATTTGTATTTCAAACTTGTGTTAATGGATGGTTTCGGGAAAGGAGACGTTAGATTTTGTGGTTTATATTGGTAACCCTAATCAGTATTTGTAATGCTAATGCCTATTTTTATCATTTTAGTTGCAAGGATCCTTTGCTCTTGTTTTCTTGGCAGTTTTTCTCATCATTGGAGTGAGTTCAGCCTTTAGTTGGGAGGTGACCTTGAAGGTCACATGGATTTATGTTGAGTTGTTCTGTTTATTTATGTGTCTGCTGCTCAAGTTATGTTTTATTGTTCTATTTATTCTTGTTTATTTATTTATATTTTATGGGAAAAAATTTTCCCAGCAAATAAATTTTTGATGTCTGGCACTAGTTGACAGCCCGTGGGGATCGAGAATCCCCCTCGGGCCATGCTGTGGATCGGCTTATGTGACCGGTTTAACGTAGACCCGGGTTGGTTCATGATAATGGAGACTAGCGTGCTGCTCTAACATAGAGAGAATGGAAGAATCCATGAACCAAAGGGGAGAACCCACAAAATAGAGGTAATATGAATCATTATTGATACAAATCTTATCACTAGCATGACACCTTTATCGTCTGCCCATCATCTTGAGCATCACTATCCTGTAAATATCATCATCAGCCACAACATCATTGAACACCACCTACGTCAAACAACTTCACCATCTCTAATACACTATCACCACCATCATCATTTTTATAAAATCCCACCATAATGATGAAACAAATTTATATAATCAAAGAACTCAACTTCTATCCATAAATAACTACAACAAGAAAATGATACCACTAACAAAAATAAAAACTTCTAATGAGAAAGAAGACCAAAAGGGGGGAACACGAAACCGAGGAAAAACATTAAAGAAATCTGGGAATCAGACCTAGAAGATGTTCAGGGATGAAACCATAAAAGGAACCTCAATGAACAAAAACCAAATGGCCCAAAACTCTGTGTTCCCATCACTCCAACTCTGACCTCGAGAGAAGCAGTGGAACCCTAGGACAGAGTGAGTTTGGGCAGATGAGGATGAAAGATAGACTTTGGTAGAAGTTGGAAAACCAATTTCCACCAAACCAAAATCCAAAAGTCTCTAATTTAACTCCACACCATCCCCATCTTGGAGAGGTATAGACGAAAGCGAGGCCAAATTAGGTTAAGGTGACAAATAGCATCCAAAACTCATACCTTCGATAGAAGAAACAATTTAATTATAGTAGAGAGCCATTAGATGAAAGCACCAAAGGAGGGGAAAGACAAAGAGCCGAGGGTAGAATCTGATAGCTATAGGGTGGAGCTATGATCTTTGGGGGAATCCATGGATAAACTCTAAAACCCTTGAGAAAACGTGAATATGAGTGTGGATAATGCTCCAATTTGTTCCAAAAACAAGGTTTCATTCACTCAATTTTGTGTTCTTATAGTAATGTTCTCTATCAAAATTTATCACTATCATTACTTCCATTTATATCTTTGTATTATAATAATTATATTTCAATTATTCTCTAACTTCTCACCTCTTCTATGTATTTTATTATCTTCCAAATTTCCTACCAAATAATTTTCTAAAAATAAAAACCCTATAAAAATAACATTTCAATTTCTCCTACCTTGTCGTATTTATCTCTTATAAGAATTATTGTATTTATATGCTTTAAGTAAATCCATTTTTCATTAACATAAAATATGACTCATTTATTTTTAGCTTTTTGAAAACCTTGGTCTCTTGTACCTTTTTAAAAAAATTTCCTTTTCTTAAATGTTTGATAAAAATATTTTATTTCATGAATTTTTCTTCATCTTTTAAAATTATTTTTTAATTCACTTGGAGTTCAACTTTTTTCAGTCATGTTTTTCCAAATTATATTTAAGAATCATAATTCCTTGAATATTTTCTTTATTTTTATCAAATGTGATACAGTTATGAGTAAAAGTATATGGATTTATTATGTTAACCATTTCATATAAATATTATTACTTAAGTTGTATGCTTTATGTATGTTCTTTTCTACATGGAAATGTTATGCATGGCATATTATAATGGTAGGCTGGAAAATATGTATATATACCCCAATTAATTGAGTAATTATTTAAATCCAATTAGATCCTTATGTGTCGACATGGCGTGGTTAGATTTTTTATAATTTTATGTGTGGGAATGATGTTTTGATCCTTATCCATGATACCATGCATGTGTATGATGCAATTATCATAGTCTATAATGTTATGATTACTTTTTTTGTCATCCTTTACTCATGTGTATAATGAAATGACTTGTGTTTTTTTTGATATTATAAAATTATAATTTTAACCATGTTTTTAAAAATTTTTTAATACCAATGTTGTGTTTCAATGTGATATGTATGATCCTTCCCTCAATAATTAAGTAGACTGATTCTTGACATGAATGATTTCACACCGCATTATTATCTCCTATTATCTATTTACTAAGTATTATACCTCACTCATTTTTTAAGAATGTCCCTATGATATCACATCCAGTTATAAGATAATGACATGATCTATGACAAATATATAATGATGAAAATATTAGATTATTTAGTTTTATTTAACATTATTAATGATATAACTTCAGAAAGTCAATGAAACCTATATTTTTTTATTTTTGATTTGAAAATATATTTTTTAAAACACTATAAAATATAATTAATTACATAGTTTTCTTAATAAATCACTTCTATAATGATATTAAAATATAATTTAATTCATATAGTGTACCTATAGAATTTAGACTATCAATTTTAACCAAAGCCAATAAATTGATTTTGTTTTACAACTATGAACAAAACTACATTAGAAATATCTATGTAGAAATTATTAATTTAATAAAAAATAATAATAATGGATTATAATATATGGAATAAGTTTTCAATGTTAACTGATGTGTCCTAATTATAAGACAAATCAGATATAGGGTGTTTCCAATAATGAGTTCATAATAGTTGAACCTTTATTGATGTTATGGGTTGTTATTTTTTTAGCTTTAGATAATTTTTTTATTTCCCTTTTATACATACTATAGGTTTTCGAACTAAATCCTTTAAAAATTATAGATATGACATATCTATAACTGGAAGGCCATCTAAAATCCTTGGAATATCTAAGAAAATATGAATGAATAGAACCCTCATAAATAAGTTATAAAAAGTGTGATGGAGATAAAGAGAGAATATATTACATTTCCTTGGTGATGGGGGGTCTAGTGAGGCCAATATGATGACTGGGTTATAACCAAAGAGACAAGAGGGAGGAGTTTGGATGCTTAGGAATCTCGTTCTATATTGTACTAAATAACTGTATCTAATAATTTATATCTAGTAAAATATTTCAATGATTCATTTTAAATTTTGGTTCATCATGATTTCAAATAATCGTATATAATTTAATATAACACTAATAAATGTCATAGAAATTAATATTATTCAATGTCTTTAGCCAAAATTAAAAATTATTACACTTATAAAATACCCCTCCCTCTAGGATATATAATATACCGTAATTATCCAATTTATCTCTAATTCAAACCCCTTTATCATTCTAAATTTCAATCATAAATAACTCCCAAATTCTTATATCCACATCCTAATTCCATTAGTTTGACCAGAGTTCCTTCCTCTGAAGGCTTTATCCTTAATCCACTAGTGGAGAGTAAAGGTTTGATGTATGGGTTTTAAAATTCTTATATTAATTTTATTTATTATATTACCCATTCTATAATTTATGTAATCATTAAAAATTAATATTATAAAAAAATAAAAAAAATCTTTCCAAAAACTGTAATATTTACTTATTTACCTCTTCCTTTCAAAAACACTTACCAAAACATTATTTCCCCCATTGTAGTTTCAATCAACCTAAGAGAGTTAATTTTTTACATTTTTCACTTATTAATTACAAATATAGTCTAAAAAGTTATTTTTTCATCTAATATAAAAAATTAATAAAAAAATATCATCTTTATATATTTATAATGACATAATTGGAATGGTAATAAGGGTATTAAATGTAAATAATCATTATGATGTTTAACCATAAAAAATATTTACTAAATAATATTCCAAATATTTATAAATATCTAATTATATATTGAAATATATAACTTATAAAATGGTATAAAAATATAATGTAATATATATAGTGCATCTAGAGAATTTAGACTATCGATTTTGACAAAAACATATAAATTGCTTTGGTTTTACAACTAAGAACCAATCAACCTTAGAATGATCAATGTAGGAATTATTAATTTAGTAAATGAATATAAATGTATTATAATATATGGAATAATTATTCAATGAAAACTAAATCAAGTAATTTATTAATATTAAATTATTATTCATGATGTTAGAGAAGAATCTAAATCACGTTGATACATGATGTAAGGGAACCTTAAATCATTTTTTTGTTTATATTATAATGTTCTATATCATCGTCTATCATTATCAGTCCATCCATTTATATCATTCTATTATAATAATTTGATGTAAATTATTCTTTAATTTCCTGAATTTTTATATTCATTTTAGTTTCTTCCTATTTTCCCCTCCAATAATTTTTTATAAATAAAAACACATAAATTGAAAATTTATATTTATCCTACCTTGCCATATTCCACTCTTATATGGTTTATTTTATTTTTATGATTTTTAGAAAACCTTTTGTGTTTTAACATATAAAATTACTCATTTATGTCTTGTTTTTTTGAAAAAATTGTCTCTTTTACATATTTAATAATTATTTTTTCCTATTAAATTTTTTTTGATAAAAATGTTTCATGTCCGGGATTCTTCATTATCTTTTCTTATGATTTTTTTACTTCACAATGAGATCAATTTCATCAGTAATTATTTTACTGATTATATATAATTATCTGGATTATTAGACAATTTCTTTTATTTTGATCATAATTGATACATGGGTGAATAAATATTTAGGGACTTATTATATTACCAATTTCCTCTTATTGTTTATACTTCAAGTGTATGAATAATTACTATTATTTTTTATGTGGAATAGATTTGATTGACATATTATAATGATAGGGTGGACAAGATTTATATATACCCCCATAGATTGTGTAATTATTTATATCTAATGAGATCATTATGTGTCGACATGGTGTTGTTATATTTTTTCATTGTGTTATGTGTGGGAATGATTTTATAATCATTATCCATAATATGATGCATGGTTATACTGAAATTAGCATAGTCTATAATGTTATGATGACTTTCTGGTCATCCTTGACCCATGTTAAAGATGGAATGGCATGTGTTGTTCTATATTATACAATTATAATGTTAACTATTAACCTAAAAAAATTATACCAATTTCATGATTCTATGAAATCATGAATGAACCTTCCCTAAATAACTCAATTGATTGATTTTTGACTCAAATATTTTCACACTCCTGGATTATCTTATTTTATCATATTACTGAGATTTGTACCTCACTCCTTCTTTTATGAATGTCTCTATGATATCCTATAATGTTATAGGAGTATGATGATCTATATGAGAAGGATGTAATGATGAAGATATTATACTATGTTGTTGGACTTTATATGATTAATGATATAACTAATTTAATAAAGTCAATGAAACAAACATATTTTTAGATGTGATTTTAGAATAATTTTAAAAAAAAATTATCTCACATAAGGTGTCAGAGAGGATTCTCCAGAAATCACTTCTATAATGATATAAAATTATAATTTAACACATATATTTCATCTAAAGAATTGAGAATATATATAAATATATATATGGACCAAAACTTATAAATTGATTTCCTTTTATACCTACGAACTGAACAACCATAGAATGAATGATGTAGAAATTATTAATTTAATAAACAAATAAATAAGTGTATTATCTTATATGGAATCAATATTCAATGAGAACTAATTTTCCTTAATTATAAGAGAAATATGAGGTGTTACTGATAAGGAATTCATCATAGTTGGATCTTAATAGATTTTATGGTCTATAAATTTTTTTGAGTTGTAGATATTTAATTTATTTCCTTTTCAAACTAACTTTATGTTTTAAATCTTATATATCTTATACAACATGGAAAGAAGAGTGAAATTTATGTATAGACAATAGTTTAATTCCTTTTAATAGGGGTCTCTTTCCTTTTAAAGTGGTTTACTGGAAAATTTATATTTAAAAATTGGTTTTCAATGTGAGGTTTTATAAATGATTTTAAAAGAAAATTTGAAATGTAGTTTCAAATGGTGTGAAAACATATTGTATTTTAAATCCCTTCATTAAATCTCGATAGAAACTATGAGGAAAAAATACATAAATGTGTGAGACCCTCTTGACCCTCATGTGACTATAGTTACTTCTAAAGATAGTTGTGATCCCATTAATGGATGATTTTTATTGATTCATGTTTGTGTAATTATTTATGATTGTATGATTTTTCTATTGCTTCTATTATATATAATTCAATCAATGGATTATTTCATTTTCTACTTTTAATTTTCTAGAACTTATACAAATCTTATTATAACTACACAGGTTGTGTTTTTTCACTTCCATTTATCTCTTTTCTTAATTAGTAATACATATGGGTTTTAATTTTTTATAATTGTGTATTGGAACATTTTGATATATATGGATAAAAGTTGTATCACATTACTGAGGAACACACCTCAGTATGATAAGGTCATAAAATAGTTTTTATATTTATTAAATTCCAATTGATTCGTTGATGGGAGAATAATATGTCCATGACCTAAATGTATATTTGAATGTTGGTTTATGATTGATAAATTTTATGAACACTTGACATTGAATTAATTCCTTCCTCGATATTTTTATTGGATTTATCATCGATAATACAATGATAAAAAAGTATTGAGCACTAATGTCAATCAACAGTGAGATTCCTTCATCATTGATAATGTAAATTGAAATAAAAAACAATATAAATGATGCATTCAGTGTTGTAGGAAAACAACATCAACATCAAAACATATCAAAACAACCAGTTAAAGGTGCTAAAAATACCAACTTATAAAATGATTATCTGGGACTATAAGAAAACTGGATCATCATTATGAAATATCATTGGATTCTCCTATTCATTATATGGAGTATAATCTAATAGAATACTCCACTAAGAAAAGAAATATGTTGATGGTTTTTTTAATGATTGAAATCAAGAGTTATAAGGTTGTTGTTTGAAATATTTAAAACATTATTTTATTCTGAAGTTTTACAATATCAAATTCTTGTGTTGAAATATAAATAATTATATTTTCAATATATTAAAATTATTTCATGATGAATTTCCAAAAGCTAAGATCCCTATGTCTTTTATTATATGAAATAGTGTTTAACAAGATTTTTCTGAATTATACAAAAAATGAATTCCTCTCCCGATGACTATATGCTTTTTTAAGGAGAAAAATCATGCAAAATGGTTGAAAAAATTGTTATTATTCTAGTTTCTAGTTAATGGGGGATTTTGGAAGTACGAATAAACAAACTACTATAAAGAAGAAGAAGAGTAACACACCTAAAAAGTTTTTACATTAATTCTCTTTAATTCCATGATTTCAATGATTATTCAAGTCATTAAAACCCACAAAGCTGATGAAGTGTAATTCTATAAATTTTAATAATGATGGGTTAATGAAACAACTAAGATATTTTATATCATGGATGAAATTTTTATTCATTACATATAGATTACTCACTTGATCCTAAGAATGTGCGATTGGGATTCGATTTTGATGGATTCAACCCTTTTGAGACTTTGAGTACAAGTTATATAACTTGGCCGGTTATTTTGATCCTTTACGATATACCTCTATGGATGTGTATTAAAAAAGTATATTTCATCATTTCAATGATTTTTCCTAGAAATTTTTTTTCTATAAATGATATTGATGTATAATTTCATCCACTAATTTAATAATTACAAGAGTTATGTAGAAACAATGGTGAGACATCTGATGCATCTTCTAGAAAAATGTTCAAAATGAAAGCTTCTCTAAGGTGGACCATTTGTGACCTCCCTAGACATGGGAATTTAGATAGTTTCAATACTTATATGGGTTTGTCTTGTCCTATTATTTCTTTGATTTGGAGCCCGAATGACTAACTCTTTGTAAAAATGGTGCAACTTGTTTCATCTAATATTTCTCAATGCATCTTATATATTTTAGTTAAACAAGTCAAAATTAAGTGGATATATTGATGATATTCCACCTCTATAGTTTTTGATTGGTTGTGAAATTTGGAAGTGTTGAAACAAAATTTGAGGAGGTTCATCATTTTAATGATAGTGGGATCGTAAAGTGAGATCAGAACACAATAATGGAAGAAAAAAATTAAATTCATAAAACATTAATATTGGGAATAAAATTTGTTGCAACATAATCATAATGTTATGAATATTAAGAAGAATATTTGTGAAAATGTTTCATTTTTATTTCTTAATGTGAATGGAAAATATAAGGACCATATCAATTCTTGGAAATACATAAAAACAATGAAAAGAAATAATGATCTCTGGCCAGATGAAAATTGAAAGTATGATCAGATAATTTTTTCAACGAAAAATATGGATCAAGTAGAATTACATTGAGTTTAAACACATTTTAAATAATCTAATGGGAATTAAAGAAAAATAACAAGGTGTTTTTAATTAAATAATCATAGGTTGCATGGATTAAAAATTTATGATATACACATCTTGTTACTACTGCTACTACCATTGGTATTGTGTGTATTATTACATGAAAAGGATACTGTGGTTGAACTCTAATTTTTTAAATTATATAGACATATATGTGAGAACAATATACAATGATTTGTTCTTGACATAATTCATGAGAGATTTTTGTTGACACTTTTTATAATATAGATGATCTTTCCTCCATCATTTCAACAGTAATGATGCATTTAACTGTACGTTTGGTCGAGAAAATTAAATTAGGAGGCCTGGTACATTATTAATGGATGTATCCAACTGATGAATACTATATTTATATTTTTTTCATCTTAATTAAACAATTATCATAACATAATTAAATACAAAATTATGTTTTATTTATTTTCTTTTATAGATATCTTGGGAATTTGATGACATTTGTGAAAATTAAAGCTCAACCTAATAGCTTTATTTATGAATGATATTTGTAAGAGGATTGTATTACCTTTTATTATAGATATTTGGATGATATTGAGACACAATTGAATCAAGTTGGTGGTGTTGGAGACACATTGACTTAATCTCAACTACCAGGGAAATCAAAAATCATTACTATTATTGGCTGATCAGTTGGGAGTAGATCAAAAGTTACACTGACAGAACGGTAATTATTAGAGGCATATAGATATGTGATAATGAATAGTGAAATTGATGATTCATTAATTAATGATATAGGGAAACACAAAAAAGAGGAAAATGATATGTTGAACATGAAATGATAAATATATAACAAAATTTATTGATAATTATCTTTTAGAATGATTTACAGTACTTGTATCTTCATAACTATTTCAATCAATACAGATATTGTGTTGACGCATATATTTTTTAAACATAATAATGTTTATTACTTTTTATATATCATGAATACTAATACTGGAGATGAGTTTTCAAAAGATTTCAAAATTTTAGCACGAGGTTCTATAAATCATGCAATAAATTCTGACGCTTACTATGTGAATGGATTTAGAGTTTGTACAACTGGGAAATGGGTTTGAAAACACAAAATAGTGGTATATTTAAATTTTATAAAGTACGATAATTTTTATAGTTGACTGATATTATCAAACCAAACTATCATGATAATTTTTTAGATTTTTAATCAAATTAAATTGGGTTGATATTATTAGGGGGTTAAAAGAGATTCCTTGCAATTTAGTTTTGTGATCTTGTTTTTCTTGACGGATTTTAGTGACTGTGAATTAAATGATCCATATATATTATAATATCAAGAGAAAATATTATATAATATGGAATATGTTTCATATTATGTGGGTAGTGTATTTTTTTACGTAAAAAAAGAGCCATGTATGATATGGGTGATGAAGTGGATGATTAAGAATTTGAAATTGAATCATGTCCACAACAAGAATAAAACATATTTTTCCATCACGATGTTTAAAATATTATTCTTGCAAGGGTGGATGAAGTAGATGAATTAATGATGGACTAGGAAAACAACATGATTGAGGGAAAAAATGATTTTACCTGTAGACACCCATTCATTTACAAACCACATATATTATATGTGAATTCATTCATTATCATAACTATGTATATTTTTTCAATATTTATCATCTGTTATGATTTCTAATTTTTTTCTGCATGCATATTTTAAATTCTTGGGGTTTTAATGGATTATGCCATAATATTATATGGAATGAGGGAGTTTATTTTTCATGAAAATCATAATTCATGAATAGAGAATCATTAATATTTTCATTATTCAATGGTCTTCACTCTGTAGAAATCATTGGTTGAATTATATTAGAATATGACTAGATTTTTTGTGGGTGATATTGCAATGATGGCTGGTAGTTACTAGGAAAACTACAAACATTCAAAATTATTTAGTATATAAAATTTTATTAGTATTATGTTTATATTTAAGAACAAAACATAGTTTTATTTTCAATATAATTTTCATGCATGTGCTGGTAGCAGGAAGTACAGGAAGAGATGAAAAGGGTTACAAGAAAATTTCATCATCTAGTGATTAGAGGTCATTTTGGATATATAGATGATGTTATACTAAACATATAGACATTTATGTATAATTATTTCAAAGTATATGGTTACAAATTTATTGATCCCCATTGTTATATTTTTTTCTTGATCATGTGTATTTTAAAATTATTATATAACAGATTGATACTTATGTAGTAGACATGGGATCTTTTTTAATGGTTGTTGGAGGTGAGATGAATTTTTTTTGGATATATTGGTTTCTATTTTTCTTATGATGTTCTGGGGATCCCTATATTATAGTTTTATTTTTTTAATATTGTTATTTAGCATATGTTTAAACTGAAACTAAAGATGCATTTTTTCGGGGTGTTTTAAACTGCGACTGTATAATGTTAATTATTTTTAGTGGATATTTTATCATTTTAGCAGCATTTTTTCATCCCAAAAATTCTTAGGGATATTGTATTGGTTAAAACCACTTCTATATTTGTGACATTTTTTTGAGGTAAACCCAGTGATAAAACCAAAAAACAAACTGCTAAACAAATTTTATGTGACGGTTCCTAGAAATTGTTGCTAAATAGAAGAAACTAACATGAGTTGGATGGAGATGCCAAATTTAGCATCATATTTTGGAAACCATCATAGAAAAATTTTAGAGTGGTTAAAATTACCTCTAAACAAAAAAAACCACCACTATATTGCTATTTTTTTGTAGTGAATTAAATGTGAGATGAGATTCCCTAACCATGAGCCTTGAAATTTCATGTGGGTCCTTTGACTCCTATACAGTAATACTATATAAATTATTTTATTTATTATGAAAAAAATTTAGCATTATTAACATAGACATAAATAAGTTTTTTTCTTTATAATTATATATTTTAATACAAAATAAGGTAGCTACACGATGGGTGTTTTGGGGAAATTTGATTCATTATTTCGAAATGGATTTGGTGTCCTGACAATGGTCAAATATGTAATTGGTTCAAAACATACAAAATAATAAACATGATATATTCATTATATTAAAACATCAATTATACTTTGAAACCCAACCCTCAAATATGGTTATGGAATATGATCTATGTTACAATCCTGCAGACCTTAGGTCCTACATTGCATGACTAATATTTATATTATTTCAATGATCACTATGGAAAGTTGGTATCTAGTATTTTTTTCATTCCATAAAAATAATAATATTGTAAATAAAATATTATATAATTAAATATTATTACATATATCATAAATCTTATTTTTTGATGAAAAAAGAGTCGCATTGCTTCATGGAGGCGTTGGTTCACATGTACGCATGAACAATGTTATCATTTTTTAATATATGAAATAAAATGATATATTATTTTTCATAATGATAAATATGTATTTAATATAAAAATTATTTATTTTTATATTACATTAATCTAAATTAAATTTATCATTATTACTTTATATCTTTATATTTAGTGAAAAATGAATCACATCACCTCGTGAGGCATTTGTCCGCCATACACATTAGCGATGTTAATGTATTCATCACATAATGTAAAGTAAGAGGGATTATTTTATATAATGACTGCATAATTTTAAATAAGCTACAAATATTAAATATATATAATTTAAATACATCAATATTGTAGAGACCCAAGCTTGACATACATGGAAATTACATTACTTTTGTGGGATACTTAATACATAACAAAAACTAACACCCAAGGACCGTAATAGTTTAGTGCCTTTGGAAACATGGAACACAATCTTCTTATAATGGTGAAAGATCTTCAACATCTACCATAAAGATCTTTCCAATTTGTTTTCTTACCTAAATCCTTTCTTTATATCCTGGGGAAAAGAAAACATATGAATGGTGAGCTCAAATGCTTAGTAAGGGTAAGCATAGACAACATAAAACAACCCATAAACATTCGAACGTAAAACATGAACATAAAACATGAGTAATGACATAAATCTTGGCAGTACATAAGACATTGATCACAAAGGAACATTAATCCTAATAAAATAGCATGAGAATAAAACATGTAATTGTGTAAAACCATTAATCACATGATATGATTTCAATAGTAGCCAAGCCATTGCTTCCAAGACCATCATAGTGGACAAAGTCCATTACTAAACCAAATTTATTTGTCGTTCCAGCCCAGTATTACTGAACCAGATTTATTTTCCATTCCATCCATTTCTGTCTCATGAGATATAAATCTTTATCAAATTCATTGGAGGGAGTTATAGGTCCCAACCATCTCATAATGAAATCATTCTTACGTGTTCCACAAAATAAACATAATTCATTCATCATAACTCAAAGAATAAAATGGGTTTCATAAACATCATCCCATCATAACCTAATCCATATAAAACAAATGGATATCATTTCATCATAATAAAAATCCAACGTTGTAAATAATAGAGACATTATACTTGAATCATAAACATAATAAATAATTTCATCTTAGATGGAAAAGAGTTTTGATAAAACACTTTAAATGAATTCTTGAAGAAAATATCCTTTCTTCTTCAAAATCATTTTCTTTTTATCAAAATGACATTCAAATTTAAAAGAAAAGGAATTTTTTGAAAATAATCATGAAATATTGTAGAGTAAGCTTAATGAAAATAATGCGTTATAAAACCACAAAAATCCGTCCATGCTGTATAAGTTAAAGATAACTTTCTCCTTGTACTTTTTCCAGAAAAGTCAAAAATTACATCGTATGGTAAACAATAGAAAGATTCCTTCCATTCATCATAGTAAAAGTAAAAAAGGGGTTAACATGACTTTAAAAAAACATAGAAGAATAGTAAACATTTTATGAAAATATTTTTTTTAAACATCAACCTTTATGATAAATATAACTCCAGTAATTAAATACGAATAAACAATCTTGGATAAGAACTACATTGGAATAATTATCCCTTAACATTTATGATCAGTGGAATAATACGCGTCATAAAATAAAGAAAATTACATGCACATATAAATATCATATCCTTCGTATTAAAAATCATAAAACATTCATGGGAAGAATAAACACCATACAAAATAAATAGATGGTGATTAAGGCATATGTCTTATAGAAATAAAAGTGAGACGAAATAATCCCTTACCAAATGTCCAATTTCTTTTGTATGTGATCGAGACTTCTGTATAGTGGGTTTAAAAATATTTCTAACTTGTAAGAGAACCATAATAATATTTATGATATCATATATGATTATCTAATGACTTTATATTACCCGTTCATTTGTCAATTCCATGTGAAAGCAGTGTTTTGGGTAAAATCATTTCATTTGTCATACGTGTTTTGACTTGTAATTATTCATATGATTACTTAGATCATGATTACGTACATCCATAATGTAAAACATGATTTATATATAACACATTTAGAATATAATATATATATATATATATATATAATAGATCAATAAATGGAATGAAATACACCGTTCATGGAGACGGTAGGCCATACGTATGCATGAACGTTGTTTTCGTTTCCTTATTAAATTGAATATAAGTAAGTAAATAACATATACATAAATCTTGTATCATTATTATTTCATATATTTCATGATTTTTTATTATATAAACTGTATAATAATTCTATAATGGGTAACTTGTAGACTGAATCTCATCGCGTCGTGGAGACGGTAATCCGTACGTACGCACGAGCGATGATATCGTACCCATAATTATTGAATGGAATTGGAGTGGATGACAGAATATCTCAAAATTAGTATCATTTTATAATAATAATATATACTTATTCTTTACTCCATTATTCTCATCCAGGTAAGGTGGTGGTGGAAAATAGATTACACCACAGCGTAGACACGGTATTCCGTACGTACGCACGCGCGGTGATTTTGTTTTTTTAGGATGGATGGAAGGTTAAACAAGGTTGTTTAATATTTATAACAACATATCAATATATGAGTGATACTGATGTTATTACATTATAATGAAAAAAATAGTAAGTAGAATGAGAAATAAATTTGAAAGAATCGGTAAAGGATATTACCTCTTCTTCGACACGCCTCTTCTAAACCACTTCTTTGGGCACTAAAGATGATCTTTGAAGAAGATCATGACCTCTAGTATGTTGATATAGAAGTGGAGGAAATAAATGTATAGGGTTTTTCTGGGCTTGGAGGCTCAATATGTTGTGAAGAGGAGAGGGAAGAGGTGCTCTTTTATAAGAGAGGAGAGAGGCACTTTTGGAAACCTCAAAAATATTAATTTATAATAAATTCAGAACCAACTTAAAAACCACCAAAAATTACTCAATTCGAAGATTAGATGATATAGGGTTGTAATATCATCAACCAGTAAAATTTAGACTTTTTTTATTTTATTTTAAACTCTATCATTTTTATTTATCCTTATTTAATCTATTTAATTTTATTTGTGGTAATAAGATTATAAATTTTAAATTGTTATAAATACTTACTTATGTGTTGTGAATTGTACATAATTGGACACTTTATGATATTTTAGACCATATAAATTTAAATTTATAATTTTCAAATATTTTTGTGATTTTTAAACAGTTTAATAATATGTTATTTTTATAAAATATCAATAGTGTCAATTTTGACAGTATTCAATTATTTGAATTTAACTAAAATCCACACAGAATATATATTTAAACCAAAATATTTAATAGATACCTAAAATGTAATATTCATCTTAAAAATTCATGGAGCACATTAAATAGTAAATATAATATTTATTTTAATATTTTTAAAACCATTTATTTGATATTTCAATCAATAAAATAATTTCTACATTACTATTGTGTCACCATTAATGATAATTATTTAATCCCTAAAAATTATAAATAAATTAACATGATGTAGAAAGTTTTATTAGATTTCTGGTAACTATTTATGTTTTATGTTTTATTAAGTTTATTAATAATTAAAATTATTACACTTATAAGATATAAGAGAGTGGCATGTTGTCACTTTATTTGGTTTTAATAATAATTACATCATTTTCTAGGTCAAAAGTCCATAAAATGAATCTATTATGACCCTTAGGTGATATGGTTAGACTTTTATTTATCCAATAGAATTTTTACAGGTGTTATGATAATTTTATAATCTTATTTTTACCCATAATTACCCGATTTACCTTTAATTGTAGTAAATATAAATTACCATAGTTACTATTCATAATATCAAATGAAATTAAATTAACCTATTAACATAATTTTGACCCACAAAATTCCAATATGAAATCAATTTTTAAAAATTCAAAATACTTAAGTTGCATAAATCAATTTAAAATTAATCTCATTGTTAAGAAAAAGGGTTTTTAAAGTTAAATCATTACCAAAGATTGACACGTTTTTACCTATTAATTCAATGTAAAATTAATGATAATGAATTAATTTATATTAAATGGGTAAAAATATATTATATTTATATTTTAATACCATTAAATTTTATAATTTAACCATATAAATTATCTTGATGAAAAAGGTTGTTTTTAAGAAAAATTTACCGTATTTTTACTATTCATCAAAATATGAAAGTTAACAGAAAAATATTAAAAAGTTATAAAAATTTAATATTTATATCCTTATTGAAATGAATAAGTTAATTTTTTCAAATTGAACTTATAAACATGTCAAAAACTAGATTTAAAGTGTTTTCACCATCAAAAGGTGGAAAACTGCATTTTTTAATACTTATTTTACCCGAAAATTTTATTTTGTTCCCATATCATGTTATAGAATATGTGTAAGATGAATGATATTGTTATAAAATTCAAAATGTAGTTAAGAAAATTCATAACAACTAGTTCACAACAATTTTATAACCATATATTTTTGTTTAGTGAAAATCGGTATTGCGTATAGACACGCTATTGAGGAAGGTCGCTCTTGCATGCAACACAGGCCAAGAATAGTGTTCGCGTATACTACAAGCTAATACAATGTTGCGTATAGTTCAATATAATATTGGTATAGTATACAACACAATACATCAAATAAATTAAAAATATTATTTCTCATAAAATCTTGGGTTGTGACATTATACCCCGCTTTAAATGAATTTCTCCCTCGAAATTCGTTGGGGTTATAAATCATTTACTACATGAAAGTTTCTATCATAGAAACCCACATCCTAAAAAGGAATACTAATACTTAATTTTAAAAAGTTAATTATTAAACATAATTGTTACCCAAATTAACTCATCACTGGGTTTCCACATAAAAGAACATAGGTGAAAATATTGATATGGAAGATAAATCTAACCATCATGTTCTGACGAAGAGTGGAAGAGAACGTGGATATGAAAGACCTAACAATAAAAAAGCCAAAAATTTATGATGATCTAAGGTAGCATCTAATTCATCAGATATGTGGGTACTAGGACAACATTTTTGGGTGTCAATATTATTTCCCACAATGTAACGGTTGTGGGTTCGATTCCTGCATCCTTGTCCGACGCGACAGGTTGTCACATATCCTACGGGTTGTTGTTTTCTTAAAATATACTATTATAACATTTCAAAAATAATATCAAAAAGGTCAAGACTTAAACAATACTATCTGGTGTATAACTTAATCCATTCTATTCTTTAGGCTTATCCAAAATACTTCTATCCAATCTCATAGTATAGAGAAAATGATTACTAAAAAGGTCATCAACCAAGCATGTGAATACCATAATTTATTCCCCATATATCATAAGATATATCTTGTTGTTGGTAACATTCTAAACATTTGAATACCTTAATAATGTATTATCTTGAAAAATTAATACCCATTAAACCATACTGAAAACAAGAATGATGTCAAAAGTTAACACTTTCCACATACCAAAATACCAAAATTTATATATATTCAAACCATGATGACACTTTGTTCTTATATCAGTCATGAGCTCATTAATACTATAAAACATATTATTTTCTCCTTATCCCTTCATTGTGCACATATCATCTACTTTCCAAAAATATTTCAATTACTTTTCATGGTTACTGGTACCATTCAACATATACTTTCAAATACTTAAGTAAAATCAATAGTGTAACAATCCTTAAATTTTTCATTATTCCATAGTACCATACATTATTCTTGATAAACATGAAATAATCCCACTACCTTTTTAAAACATTTACCTAGCTTCAAAATTTTATTCCACAACACTTATTTCATCTCATATATCAGTTTTAGTCTCTTCATCATCATTAACATAAATACTACCCATACGGCCATGTTGTTTCTCATCCTGATATTTTCCTTTTGGGCATTGGTTTGCATAATGTCTCATTTCCTTTCACTTGTATCATTGAAGTGTTGATGGTGCGTTCTTTATAGTCTTTTATCTATTCACATCATTATCTACCTTTTTCTCATTACTTCGACACTCATTTACTCGATGACCTTCATTTCCACACTTAAAACATTTTCTACTCCCTTTAAGACAATCTCCACCATGCTTCTTTCCACACTTTGGGAATAATGAAAAATTGGTCTTCTTTTCACCATTGTTTTGAGATTTTTCCTTGAACTCCATCTTTCATTTCTTTTCAAAACCATGAGACAGATATGTAACACCAACTTCCAGTTCAACCTTGATAGCATGATGCACAATTTCTTCATAGATACTGAAGTCTCTTATAGCTAATGCCCTATGAGGACTTGGTTTTAAGCCACTGATCAATCGATCAATGTTACTTTCAGGTTGGATGATAAAGCCAAATGCATACCTTTCAAGACTTATAAAATTCTCCTCATATATACCAACCGATTCATCATCCTTTTACTTAATCTAAAGTAACTCCTTTTCTATATCTGTATGAATAATAAGAGGGAAGTACTTGTTGATAAACAAGTTCTTGAACTCATCCCATTCCATGGATTCAAATTCATCATGGGGCCTCATATTCTTAATTAGAGTCCACCACTGGTCTTCTTCACCTTCTAAATGGTAAATAGCCAAAATGAATTTTTCATGTTCTGAATAGCGAAGTATGGAAAATATCTTTTCAATGGGACTGATCCATTATTTATCAATAAGTATATTAGAAGACTCATTTAAATAAGGTGGGTGTTTCCCCATGAAGCACTCAATAGAATATTGTTCCATTCTCTGCTCATTTGGAATTTAAGAATGATTCATAACTTGTGTAAGTATGGAAATAAGATTTAGTACTCCATTTCTCATAACATTTGGTTGCTTAGGAGGAAAATCATTGCATTTCCCAAAGCATTGATCCTTAACATGGTTCCTTCGGGTTCCAGCCATTATCTAAAACCCAAAAATAATAGTGTGAGAGGCAAAATCATACTAGGAAAACAACATAATCAAGGGGGGAGTACCATCAATCTCTAAAATCTTAGGTCATATCCTAGGTTATTCATGATCGATATCTTAATTTTAGGATTGTAACATAAACTTATACTAATCCTTTGGGACTTCCCTAGACATACCTTAGAAATATCTCTAGGGATTTCACTAAAGTTTCGCAACCTAGTTTCCAAAGGTTAACTAAACCTTTGGCTCTGATAACAACTATAGAGACCCAAGCTTGAATTACATGAACATTACATTACTTTTGCAGAATACTTAATACATAACAAAAACAGACACCTAAGGACCGTAATATTTTAGTGTCTTTGGAAACATGGAACACAATCTTCTTATTCATTGCGAATGATCCTCAACATCTCCAATACAGATTGTTCCCTTTTTTTCTTACCGAAAACCTTTCTTTATATCTTGGGGAAAATAAAACATAAAAAGGGAGAGATAAAATACTCAGTAAGGGTAAGCATGGAGAATATAAAACAATCCATAAATATTTGAAAGTAAAAACATGAACATAAAACATGAGTAATGACATAAATATTACCAATACATAATACATTCATCACAAAGAAACATTAATCTTGATAAAAATAGCATGGGAATAAAACATGTAATTGTGTAAAACCATTAAGCACATGATTTTATTTCTATATTATTCAAGTCATTGTTTCCAAGACCATCATAGTGGAAAAAGTCCATTACTGAACTGGATTTACTTGTCGTTTTAGCCCTGTATTACTGAACCGGATTTACTTGTTATTCCATCTATGTCTATCTCATGAGATATAAATATTTACCCAATTAATTGGAGGTAGTTATAGGTCCCACCCATTTCATAATAAAATAATTTTTACGTATGCCATAAAATAAACATAATTCATTCATCATAACCCAAAGATTAAAATGGGTTTCATAAACATCATCCCATCAAAACATAATCCATATAAAAAAATGGATCTCATTAAATCATAAGAAAAATCAAACCATTTAAATAATAGAAACATTATACTTGAATCATAAACATACTAAATAATTTCATCTTATATGGAAAATAGTTTTGATAAAACACTAGAAATGAATTCTTGAGGAAAATATCCTTTCTTTTTAAAAATAATTTTCTTTTCTCAAAAAACCATGCTATTTAAAAAAATATTTTGTTGAAAATAATCATGAAATATATTATAGTAAGCTTCAGTAAAATAAGGCATTATAAAACGGTAAAAATTCACTCATTTTATATAAGTTAAAAAACATTCTACCCGTACTTTTGCTGGAAAAGTCAAAAAGTACATCGTATGGTAAACAAAAGAAATATTCCTTCATTCATCATAGTAAAAGTCAAAAAGGGGTAAACATGACATTAAACAAACATGGACGAATGGTAAAAATTTTATTAAAACACTTTTTTTTAAACATGCACTTTGATAATTAATATAACCCCAGTAAATACTTATGAATAAACAATCTCGGATAAGAACGAGATGGGAATAATTATCCCTTACCTTTTATGATCGTTGGAATAATACATGTCATAAAATAAAGAAAATTACATGCATAGGTAAATATAATATCCTCCATATTGAAAATCATAAAGCATTCATGGGAGGCATAAATACCATACAAAATAAATAGATGGTGATTAAGGAATATGTCTCGCAGAAATAAAAGTGAGACGAAATAATCCCTTAACTTATGTCCTATTTCTTTAGTATGCCTTTGAGACTCCTATATAGTGGGTTTAAAAATATATTAACTTGTAACTGAACCATAATAATATTTTTGATATCATATATGATTCACTTACGAATTTATATTACATGTTCATTTGTAAGTTCCAAGTGAAAGCAGTGTTTTGGGTAAAATCGTTTCATTTGTCGTACATGTTTTGACTTCTAATTATTCATATGATTACTTAGATCATGATTACTTACTTCCATAATGTAAAACATGATTTATATATAACATATTCAGAATATAATACATATATATATATAATGGATCAATAAATGGAATGAAATACACCATTTCGGGAGACGGTAGGTCGTACTTACGCATGAACGTTGTTTTTGTTTCCTTATTAAATTGAATGGAAGTAAGTAAATAACATATAAATAAATAAAGTATCATTATTATGTCTTATATTTCATGATTATTTATTATATATACTTTATATTCATTCTTTAATGGTTAACTTGGAGAATGAATCTCATCGCGTCGTGGAGACGGTAATCTGTACGTATGCACGAGCGATGATATCATTCCCATAATTATTTAATGGAATTGGAGTGAATGATAGAATATATAAGAATTAGTATCATGTTATAATAATCATATATAGTTATTATTTACATCATTATATCCATCCAAGTAAGGTGGTGGTGGAAAACTGATTACACCACGGCGTGGAGACGGTATTTCGTACGTACGCACGCGCGGTGATTTTGTTTTCTGTAGGATGGATGGAAGGTGAAATAGGTTTGTTTCATATTTATAATAACATATAAGTATATGAGTGATACTTATGTTATTGATTTATAATTAAACAAATAAAAAAGTGTAAGTAGAAGAAGAAGTAAATTTGAAAGAATTGGTAAAGGATATTACCTCTTCTTTGACACGCCTCTTCTAAACCTCTTCTTAGGGCACTAAAGTTGGTATTTGAAGAATATCAGGACCTCTAAAATGTTTCTAGGTAAGTGGGGAAAACAAATATACCGGTTTTTTCAGGATTTATGGCTCAAAATTGTGTGAATGTGAGAGGGAGGAGGTGCCCTTTTTTAAGAGAGAAGAGGAGTACTCTTGGAAATCTCTAAAATATTAATTTATAATAAATTCAAAACCCACTTAAAACCCACCAAAAATGACTCAATTCTAATATGAGATTATATAGGGTTGTAATATTATCAACCAATAAAATTTAGACTTGTATTTATTTTATTTTAAACCCTATAATTTTGATTTATCCCAATTTAATCTATTTAATTTTACTTGTGCTAATAAGATTCTAAATTTTAAATTGTTAAAAATAATTACTTATGTGTTATCAATTTTCCATAGTCAGATAATTTATGATATTTTAGACCATATAAATTTCAATTTATAATTTTAAAATTTTTTGTGATTTTTAATCAATTTAATAATATGTTATTTTTATAAAATATCAATAGTGTCAATTTTGACACCATTCATTTATTTGAATTTACATAAAATCCAGACAGAAGATATATTCGAAACAAAATATTTAATTGATCCACAACATGTAATGTGAATCTTATAAATTCGTTGATCACTTTAAATAGTTCATATAATATTTATTTTAATATTTTTAGTCCCATTTATTTGATATTTCAATCAATAAAATAATTTCTACATCACTATTGTGTCACCATTAATGATAATTATTTAATCCCTAAAAAATATAAATAAATTCAAATGATGTAGATAATTTTATTGGAGTTCTGTTGAATATTTATGTTCTATTTTTTATGAAGTTTGTCACTAAATTAAAATTATTACACTTATAAGATATAATAGAGTGACATGTTGTCACTTTCTTTGGTTTTAATAATAATTACATCCTTTTGTGGTCAAAAGTCCATAAAATGAATCTTTTCCGACCGTTAGGTGATATGTATGGACTTTTATTCATCCAATAGAATTTTTTGCTGTTATGGTAATTTTATAATCTTATTTTTATCCTTAATTACCCGATTCACCTTTAACTGTAGTAAATAAAAATTACCATAGTTACTATTCATAATATCAGAAAAATAAAAGTATCCTAATAACATAATTTGGACTCAATGATTTCAAATATGAAATCCATTTTTTATAATTTAGAACACAAAATTTGTATTAATTAATTTAAAATTAATCCCATTGTTAAGAAAATGGGTTATAAAAGTTAAAACATTGCTAAAGATTGAAATGTTTTTACCTATTAATTAAATGTAAAATTAATGATAATGACTTAAATTATATTAAAGGGTAAAAATATATTCTATTTATATTTTAAAACCATTAAATTTTATAATTTTTTCATATATATTATCTTGATGAAAAGGGTTTTTTTATGAAAAATTTAGCGTATTTTTACTATTAATCAAAATATGAAAGTTAACAGAAAAATTTTAAAAAATTATCCAAAGTTAATTTTCATATCATTATTGAAATTAATAAGTTTATTTTATAAAATTGAACTTATAAATGTTTCAAAAACTATATTTAAAGTGGGTGTTCCATCAAAAGGCGGCAAAACTACATTTTTTGAAAAATACTTATTCTACCCAAAAAATTTATTTTGTTCTCATACCATGTTCTAGAATATGTGTAAGATGAATGATATTGTTATAAAATTCAAAATTTGGTTAATACTGTTCATAATGGTTAGTTAATAATAACTTTATAACAATATTTCATTGTTTAGTAAAAACTCGGTATTGCGTATAACACACGCTATTGGGGAAGGTCGCTCTTGCCTGCAACACAAGCCAAGAATAGTGTTTGTGTATGCTACAAGATAATAAGGTGGTGCATATAACGCAAGATAATCTTGGTGTAGTGTACAACAAAAGACATCAAAGAAATTAAAAATATTATTTCTCATAAACTATCGGAGTGTTACAAATATAATTATTTATGAGAGGCGATGATGATAAACAATTGACATCAGTTTGTGGGGTGGTAGTTCGTCATAAATATGAATGATGATTTAATATACCATTTTATGGATTGGTAGATAGGTTCTGGTTAATGAATTAACATAATAAAATTTCAGTATAATTGAGATACCAGTTTTATTATATAATCATAATTTCATTATATTTGAATGTGGTTGAAGAATATATTATATAAATATGCTTAGTTAAGAATGATAGCACTTATTCGGACAAGCTCCTTAGTTTAAAAAAAAACCCATCATCGGATGAATATTTGGTACAAATAAGGATTCCAAGATGTGGTGAGGGAACTTATGAATTCATTTGGTTTGGTATTTTCCAAAAAAATTGACATTGAAAGTATGAATAACAAATGAGAGAGACTAACCTTTTATATATAAGATGAGGGGAACACTTGTAATATTTTCAAAATAAAAACATATAAATACATTTTTCAAATGAAAAATGGATAAAAATTGGACCATTATCAATAATTTTACATTATAATGTGGAAATATGGAAATAAATTGTATTTTAGACTAGTTTTTATGTCATTTTAACCAATATCATTTTAGTTTAAACTCCCCATTAAATATTTTTTCACCTTAACCATGTAAATTTATTTTTAATGTTTTGATATTAATTGTTGTATAAAAATATGTATAACTTATTAGATTATATAAATTTTTCTAATTTAAAATATTAAATCCATATTATAAAATTCTATTCATATAAGTGGATAATTTTGAATTAAAATTAATCCCATAAATTCCATGAAAATGACAGTTTTTAATAATTGTATCTTTTCAAGCAAGAGATGATTTTATATTAACTCTATGACTAATAATAATTATTTTAAGAATATAATTTAATAATTTTTTATATATAATATATTAATTCAATTTAAATAATTCCCAATTAATGTTTTTATTAATTAATTTAAAATTATAAACATTATTCGCTTTAAAATAGTTGTTTAAAAAATCCATTTTTTAAAACCAAAAATAAAACTATAATTATATACAATGTGATGATTATTCAAAATAAAATAAGTGATGTAAATATAAATAAATAAGGCTTCTGAAACATTCGTCCTATTTAAAACATAGTGTGACTTTTAAATTACTTAACTTAGTTCAGTGAAATGAACATTTTACCAAAATTGGTATTTTTATTATTCACCTAAAAAAATATTTCATAAAAAAAAGAAAATATTTCACCCTAAATTAATTTTGATATTACGATTTCAAAAATTATTTCCATTTAATAAAATAAAATTTATGAATTTTCCAATAAAATTAATTATAATAATTTCATCATGAAAGTAAAAAAATTTATTTTTTAGAAAAACATTTTTTTAATGAATAAAACTTCTTCACTAAGAAATGATTTGTTATTTACTAAGAATTCATCCATAATTTATATTTATTAGTCATTTATTAATATATAATTCCTAAATTATTTAATATTATTTATACCTTCCAATTTAATTTCTAGCTTATAATGGTTATATATTTCTAGGGTCATTCAAGTTCATTGTTGAGTGTTGACTATACTCTCAAATACAATTCTATTCGTGAAAAATATCAGGTTTTTTTAGGAATTTTATTTGTGGAATTTTTATGGTATTTTTAATCATCAATGAAATCAACCCAATATTAGACTTTTGATCCACGAGGGATATGTTGTATTCATACCATCCATATTGTTTATTTGGATGGTTTACAATGAGTTTTACCATGAAACGTATTGAATTTATATTTCTTGATTTGTTCTTTTAATCATTAACATTCCCTTAAAATATTCACTTCCATTATATAATTGTAAATTATGTTTCCAATAAATATCCATATTATTTATCATATATATAATTATTTCACAAATTGTATATCATTTCTTCATATGTTATTTTACATTGAATGTTACATGATTAACTGGGGAAAATATTTTAAATCTATATTCCATACTTGATAAAAAAATTATGATAATAAATTTTGTTTAAGAATTAAATTATTCATTAAATATATGAGTAATTAATTGTTCATGCATATTTCGATGGGGATTGGATATAGATATCTCATTGATGCATTGTTATTCATATAAGAAGAATCAATTGGCTAGGCTAAGATAAATGGGTTTTTTGTGTATATATACCCATCACTTTTAGATTGTCTTTTGAAAGGTACCGATAGTGGTGTTTTCATGATTCTTGAGATCATGAAAAATAATAATTATGAATTTCCATCATTAAAAAATTAGTTATTATCTTAAATTTAATTATCTCGATGATATTTTTTTAGTTGAATTTTTATTCTCTATTTATCAATTAAATATTACATGTTTTCAATTATATAACTTGGAATATTGATTTTCACATATCTAATAATGATAGTCTCATTTTTTAAATATTATGTGTATTCAGGTATTTCCCGTTCCATATTGACTATTCCTTATATAATCATGATTGTACATTTATTTATTAAATGGAATGTGTGTAGAGTTATATATATTTCCATGTTGATTCTACTTACTGATTCATTATAGCTTCCTCTATCTAAAACCCAAACTACGAGTTTGTGCTCACCATTTTTTCCCTTCCCAAAAATCAAATAAATTTTCTATAAATTATATGATAGGATATTCTCAAGAAAATAATGATATCTTTATGAAAAAAGTATTTTTTTTAATTTGATTATTCAAATGTACAATGTGAATCAAGTATGTATTTTTTTAAACAATATTACTAGAAAATTTTAACCTTTGGAATGTGATATATTATATCCTATATCGCTTTAATAAATTAGAAACCAACTTCCAAATATTAGGTTAGGGGTCATTATACAATCCTTATATGTTTCATGATTCTTATAAGAAATATAAAACTGGTAAAAATAATTCTATTGTTTTTTCTTAAAACAAAATACATAAATACACCAATCCTTTTATTTATACATTGGGACCTACTTGGTTTAGGGTTTAATGTTTAGAATAGTTAATCAACTCAGATAATTCTTAGTTCCCAACATTTACGAAAGAAAACTATAAATGGATATTTATGTTCTAATTTACATCCTTCCATAACACACTTCATTTTTCAGTGGGAATTCCTTGTTTTATAACAATATTTTAATGAAGTAAAAAAATTTACTATTTTTTTATATATAGTCATTGGTGTATCTTTCCACATTTCATAAATGAAAGAAATCAAGCCTTATTCTTTCTATGTCCTCAAATACTCATGCTCTTAAAGAAATTCATCCTTCTCTTCATCGATGAGTTTGAGAGTTCATTAACGTATAGGTTGTTAATAATTTTTTGGACAACCAATTAGTCATAATCATGACATCTCTCAATCCATCCACCAAATAATATAGTGTTAGAAAACAATAATCACAGTTGGAAAACCATATAATCTTTTATATAATGTCCAAATCCTGATACCGTCTTTCATTCTAAGATATATTTTTTCAACCATGTAAATTAATTTTCATTATATATTAAAGTAATTTATAATGGTTTATAATGAAAAATGACTTATCCAAAGCATATCCCCAAATCTTGACCAAACAGGTGTGTAGTAATTCCCAATTTTTGTATACCAGGCAATGGTTAAGTCAAGATAAATGTGGTGTTTTTGATTTATAAACCCGAGGTACTTCTTAGCTAGAACTATATCAACATGTGGTGTGAGGACGTTGATCTATTTCAATGGAAAAATACATAATATATTCCACACAAAAACATTAGTATATTATTCTATACCTATCCTCATGGACTATCATAGTGTTATGATCCCTAATATAAGTTTTACAAAAACTACTTCTCAAGGATTCTACTAAACCTGATTAGATACCAACAACTATGACTAAAAATCTAATAGCATGAAGTCAGTGTATGTTTTATTACACTGGAATATGAAATAAGATATCTCATCTCAAATAACCAAATATTCTAGTGTTCTTAGTAAACTAAAAATATAACGAATTTCCATATTACATTTGAATACTTAAATTTCAACATAATTTTTTTTGATTATATCATTATTCCTCTAGAATATCCATGCATATATTTTATAATACACATCATGGATTCCTATTAAATGAAAAAAAATTACCTCAAACTCACAATCAATGTTACATACAATGTAAGATATCGTGAGTTAATAAAACCTTATCAATAAGTCGTTATCAATATTGAAAGGTGGATATCTGAACACACATGTAATTTAAACAATAACCTTACTATCATTATTACATAAGAAAAAATTAATATTTAATGTTACTATATTGAACATGGATTCCATTTAAATAACATTACTATCATTAATGGATAATGAATAATCAATATGTAATGTAAAATAATTGAACACATATGCCATTTACATAAATTTTCTATCATAAATACATAAGGAATAATAAATTGGAAATAGTAAATAACATTAATATCATTAATAGATATAAAATAATAAATATAGACATGTATATAATTGAATACACACTCAGTTTATATGATATGACTATCATGAATATATTAAACATAATCAATATGGAAAGGAAAATAACGAAAACCACGTGCCATTTACCTGGTAAACTGAGAAAAAATGCATCCATAAATAATATCATTTTAAAAATCTCTTGGATAACAATAAAAAATATATTATTGATGAAAATTATTAATTATGGTATTTCATGATCACACGCATCATGATACCTATACTATGATGACCTTTTAGAGGATTGTTTAACACTGATGTGTATATATACACTTGAAACTAATTTAACTAAGGACAGCCAACTAATTCATCCCATTATACCATCAATTCATCTAGGGGTATCATTAACCTCTCCCCATCCATAACTACATGTCCAAATAATTCATCATATAACAAATTATCGATTGAATTCATGAACAATATGCATTATCAACAGCTTTTTTTATCATGTAAGGAATACATATTAACAATAATTTCTATAGTCAATAATATATAATTTGATGTAAAATACTTTATATATATATTATATATTTTTTATGTAATAAATATATCAATTATAAATAATAGCTATGTTTAGAGGAAATATAATGTCCAATGAAAATATGAATAGTGAATGTTTCAAGGAATAATAATGATTACCATAATTTATCAAGAATGATAATGTTAATACTTTCTCTAGTCAAAATAATCAAATCCCATCCATAAAAATAACATGGATGGTATGAATAAGACATATCTGTACAATATCATAAGTACAATAAAGGGATGATGTCGTTAACTAATAAAAATACCATAAAACTGTTTTTAATATCATTATTGGGGAAAATAGACTTTTAACTTTGAATATATTTTTTTCACTAAATATTATAAAAAAGTAAATAATTTTCATTTAAAATATCCTATCAATCATATAAATTAATATTTACAAAACTGATTGTTCATGTGTAATGACCCATAAATTTCAAGGAAATTTATTTTCTTAAATACTTTTAAATTTTATGAGTTTGTGGTTTCTGACGACACCTGATTCGGATGCCCGGTGTGCCCAGAATCAATTTCTGATGTTTTGTTCAGGTAAGTTCAGTAAACCTACGTATAGGTATTTCTATCTTCTGAACCGGTACTCGGAATTGAAATCTGAGGACACCAATGAACTCACAGCACCGGTATTCACTTAAGGGGATCTTTACCGCAGTTGCGTTTTACTCGGGTTGAGAGTTAATATTTGGGGATTTAGAATGAAATAAATAAAATTTGTGGAACGCAATTTTATTTATGGAAGTTGGTTATTTCCTCCCAAGGGGAGTTATAGGTGGGGCCCACACCCACATCACCTCCCATGAGAGGATATTTGTGAGGTGGGTCCTACTTGATCATAACCTTTTCATCTTCCCTTAACCTCCCTTTAACTCCTCCATTCATTAAGGAGGAACCTCTCCACCACCCAAGTATTTATGAGGCCACCTCCTCTTTTAATTTGTGCCAACCCAAATAGTTAATGTACTTGAATTAACTTGGGTAAAAATTATTCTTTTTGAATTATTTTGAATTGGTTGGGAAATCTTTTAAAATTGGGGAAGGTCTTATTTTAATATTTGCTTGGAAAATATTTTGGGAGAGCTCTTGAATTTGAAGGAGTTCTGCTCTTCAATGAAGAACATCGTCCTTCCAACAAAGAACCACAGAAGAATGATGATCAATTCCTTTGATCTTCGGCCAAGCCAAAGGAGAAGGGGCCACCCGCATAGAACGCCGACGACGTGCTATCCTCGGCTCATTATTGCCCGATGTCAACGAGTTGATGCTATCTCCCCGTGCTGTCGTCTTCCGCGATGCCCGACAACTGTGAATCATAATTTGAGGTAGGGGAATTGTATAATTTTAGTTTGATAAAATTATACACCTTCCATTGTTGAATGCGAATGGTTGTTTATAGCCAACTGATACCGCCTAATGCGGAGGGCGTGGGCCGAATGCACACGGACCGACCACTCTACGTAGTATCTTTTATTTGCGATAGAGACCATCTTGGGAAGTGGCGACGAACGAAGGCGGTGGCCGCGCGCTAGCCGCATGCAGAAGAATCGTGGCCCGTAACCACGGACCGCTCGGCCGAAGAAGAACCAGCCTGCTAAATCCAGTCATGCCAAAAGAAGAGTACGGCGTAATATGGGGCACCGCACTGCAGAGAACCACGTCCCATGATCCGTGGGCTACTTCGGTGGCAAACCAACCGGCTCTTCAGCCGGCCGGGTGAAGGAGACGGGGCACCCGAAGGTGCCATGCAGCAAGACCGCGGCCCGCCCGAGTGGGCCGCTTGCGCTGGGAAGGCCGGTCGGCTTCGGCCGGCCGGTTGGGAGGGCGGAACCACTGGTTCAGGAAAGCGGGAGGTTGCACCCCCCCTCAGACTGCTCGGCCCTCCGGGTCGAGCTGCAGCTAGCCTGGTCGCGCCCTGCCGGGTCAGGCCGCGCCACGCCAGCCCGGGCCGCGTCATGTTGGGCCGGGCCATGCCCCGCCGGGTCGGGCCACGAAATTCATCAGGCCGATCTGACCATCTGCCTAGTCGGAACCACCAAAACCGGGTTGATCCGACCAGTCGTCCCACTAGGCTTCACTAGTCGGGCCCGTTTCCACTTAAACGTGAATAACATTAAGACCGCATGTCTGATCAATGTACCATCTACGGCACTGGGACACTCACAATGATGCGGTCCTTTTTCGATACTCTATGTGAGTTTGGAATGACTTTGGATAATGGCCAGGTTTGGAATGAGCGTTTTTCCAACCGGGCCCCTCGAACAGAAAAGCCAATAACTCTCAGATCGGGCGTCCGATTAACGCGTCGTCTGTTGCATTGGGTTCCAATGGACGAGACAGAACTTTGGGATACATAAACTCTGGACTTCAAGACAGTTGATGTATCAACCACTTGGCTTGAGGAGCAGACCCTCCCGGAACTGAGCGTGCTGTGTTCGGGAACCGTAGAGCTGGCTGCGACTGCAACGACTACCTTACTGGAATCCTCCATGGGTTTGACGACAAAAACGACCATACTAGAATTCTCTATGGGTTCCGAGATGATGACTACCGTACTAGAATTCTCTATGGGTTCGGTGACGACGACTACCGCACTGGAATCCTCCGTGTGTTCGATAGTGATGATTACTGTACTTGTATCCTATGTGGGTCCAATAGTTTGACTTCTGTTCTAGTATCCTACGTTGGTCTGACAGATTAGCTGGTGTAGAATCCTACATGGGTCCGACATCTTAGCTGGTCTAGTATCCTACGTGGGTCTGATAGCTTAGATGAATCAGTGGCTGCATCTGATCATCTTTATCACTTTACGAAAGATGTATACCTGTGTGAGCTGAGTCTTGACTATCAATCATTACCATCAGTGTGATTGACTTCATTCCTATGTGGAATGGGTTGTACATGGGCTCGAGAGTTGGAGGTGAACTGGAATTGATGACCTAGGTATATTTATGGGCATATACCTAAGTAGAGTTTGTTTATAATTTATGATTGTATCTTTATTTTGTGGTTTATCCTTCATGGATTCTGGGAGACCTTTGGGGGTCTCGAGATCCCTATTGAGTATTGTTATACTCACCCCTGCACGAGCTATGCCCACACTACGTTGTGTTGGATGCAGACAACAGACAACATTGATCGTGGTAGAGACTTGTGGAGCTGGACAGTACCCGAAGGTGGAGCACTCGGTGGGATGTACACGGAGCGGATGGATAGACCCGGGGTGCTGAAGAGACCATCTATAACCACCATTCAGGTTGGATTCCCGGAGGATGACTCGGTTGTTTCTACTTTACTTTACTGCTATTGTACTAGTCTTTCAGTTGTATTGTACTCACTGTTGGGATTCTATATCCAGCCCCTTTTATTTTCATCACTTACTTTTGTATACAGTTTTACCTGTGCTTACTTTTTTTGCATACACTATTGTGATTATTTACTATATAAATGCAATGCCTTCCCTTTTTATCAGGATTTATGGCTTTCGTGCTAGTCGCCAGCCCCTACCCTATGGAAGGCGGGCTTGGGGTAGTCACGGCATGGGCGCCGAGGACGGGTCGTGACAAATTGGTATCAGAGGAGTCAGTTATACCACAGAACTCAGGACTATAATCATTTGTTTCTATGAATCAATAGTGTTAGGAGTGTTGAGTGTGGTTTTCAGTCCAAGGAGTCCAGTGTTGGTACAGTGGCCAACGTATCCATACACTAGGGCCCTGACCCCTGATTTCCGACTTAGTGCACGAAAACACTGATTTCATGTGTGTTTCAAAAGTTTTCTCTGTGATTACTTTGTGTCAGCTCACCAGGTATACTGTTTTGACCATGGTGCACCTGTTTGTTTTCAATATTGTCCCACAAAGGCAGCCATCTAGGGTTCTGAGTCAGATACGAGATGGCAGCCCACCGAGCGACGAGGCCTCGTTGCAGGGCCCCATCACAGCGGAGGCACTAGAGGTACCACTACCCACTGAGCCACCGATACTACCAGTCCCAACAGCAGAGAGTTCACACCTCCTGAGTGAATTACACGTGTTTCAGCGACAGAGGCAGCCCAGGTTCCATGGAGAGACGGACCCTCAGGTAGCTGAGGATTGGCTGGAGGCCATCGTTAGAGTCTTCAGACTGGTAGGGACACTAGCTGACCTTATGGTGATCCTTGTCGCGAGTCTCCTACATGTAGCAGTAGGTAGATGGTGGAGATTGATGCTCCAGGTGCACGATGAGGCATCTCTACTTTGGACAGACTTTGAGAGTCTCTTCTGCTCAGAGTTTGTTCGAGCCACCCTTTGTGCGGTGCGGATTCAGGAGTTACTTCACCTGCGACATGGAAGCATGACAGTTGCTTAGTACTCAGCAAGGATTACTGACCTCTCCTTTTACTCCACAGACATGGTACAAGACCTATTCTTCAGGGTCCAGACCTTTGAGCAGGGATTGAGGTACAAGATCAGGGCTTCGATGATCTCCCTTAGCATTCTGACACCGGCGAGAGTACTGAAGTGAGCCCTTCTTGTAGAGATCTTTCTCGCAGATCCAACACTAGCAGTGAGACCCACCGCAGGGTGACACGTAGTAGAGTCTTCTACAGCCGGTATTAGACAGATTTTGCAGAGGTCCAAGCGGACCAGGCCATCAAGAGAGAGACCTCAGGATACAGGTTCGGTTGTGCGGGGCACCTGAAACAGAGCCAGATATACGTGGAACAGGCAGTTCTATGCATGCAGCGGGCAGGGTCACAAAGCTCAAGACTGCCCGACCCTCTGTGTAAATGAGCATCAGACAGTGGAGGGACATCCCTAGTAGAGGTAGAGGTTTGACGGTGGCGGTCCACAAGGAGCAGGCGTAAGAGATAGAGGAGGTGGCCGAGCAGTGGATGGTGGAAGAAGTTTTGTGGCTCTACCACCACCACCACAAGGAGGCCCACCCTGACCATAGGGAGCTGGCAGACAAAGGCATGCTCTGCTACAGGCAGTAGAGGCTTACAACCATGGCGCACCTGAGATGATTCGAGGTACTATCTGTGTCTACTCCACCCATGTTGCAGTACTTATAGACACATGTGTGAGTCATTATTTCATTCTTGATTCCCTTATTCAGAGCTCAGAGATTCTGACAAAGATGTTGGCTTGATCCTTACGGTTAGAGACTTCTATGGGAGCATACTCAACAATTACGCATTGGTTTCAGTAGTGTGAGCTTACTCTAGGAGGCGAGAGCTTCAGCTAGGATCCTCTTGTAGCAGCGTCAAGGCCTTATGTTGTCATCTTGGGTATGGACTGCTTGTCTACAGTCCATGCTCAGATCGACTGCATTAGGCGCATGGTGCGGTGTGTTCGTGCGGATGGGAGCAGGTTCACCTTCACTGGTGAGAAGGGAGTCTTTGCAGCGCGGGATGGACTTTCGCAGAGGAGAGGGCAGCCGATCACACATCAGTTGGCTAGTCTCATCCTTGGAGCAGTTGATGTGCAGAGTCCGAGTTTTCCTGTTGTGGTGGATCAGTATGTGGATGTTTTTCCTAACGACGTTCCAGGACTAACTCCTCATATAGAGGTAGACTTTTATATTGACATGACCCTGGGAGAACACTGATATCTACTCTAGCATATCGGATGGCTCCCGCTGAGCTTCGTGATATACGGTTATAGCTGGAGGACTTGCAGAGAAAGGCATTCATCTGACCTAGTGTTTCACCTTCGTCTTCTCTGATTTTGTTCGCCAAGAAGGCGGATGGGAGTTTGCGACTATGTGTCGACTACCGTCGCCTGAATCAGGTTATCGTGATGAACAAGTACTCACTCTCGAGGATAGAAAACCTCTTTAATTAGCTCAAAGAAGCATGTTGGTTCTCAAAGATAGACCTTAGGTTAGGCTATCACCAGCTCAGAGTTCGAGATGAGGATGTGAAGAAGATGGCCTTCAAGTGTCGGTATGGCCACTACGAGTTCTTGGTTATACCCTTCAGCATAACCAATGCTCAATTAGTGTTCATGAGTCTCATGAATAGGATATTCCAGCCTTACCTCGATCGTTTTTTCATAGTCTTCATCGACGACATACTGAATTACTCAACTACTGAGGAAGATCATGCCTACCACTTGCTGTTTGTACTCAATACACTACGAGAGTAGCAGCTTTATGGTAAGCTCTCGAAGTGTAAGTTTCAGATACAATAGGTACACTTCTTGGGACACGTCATCTCGGAGGTGGGAGTTTCAGTGGATCCAGCAAAGTTCGAGGCATAGCTTGCTTCGGAGCCACCCAAGAGCGTGACGGAGGTGCTGAGTTTCCTAGGTCTGGCAGGGTACTATCGGAGATTTGTGTCAGACTTCTATAGAGTTGCAGCACTGCTTTCAGCATTTATGAAGAAGGGTAAACCCTTCATGTGGTCAGATATATGTCAGTAGAGATTTTAATAGCTATGGAAGAGGTTGACCATTGCACCCATCTTGAGGTTTTCGGAGGAGGGCGTTGGGTACGTAGTTTACGGTGACGCATCAGGGACCGGACTCGGGTGTGTCCTGATGCTGTAGCAAGTAGTGATCACATATAGTTCATGGTATTTGAGACATCAAAAATAGAACTACACTACCCATGACCAGGAGTTAGAAGCAGTGGTCTTCGCCTTGAAAATGTGGTGACACTATCTGATGGGCGAGTGCTTTACAGTCTACTCTGACCACTAGAGTCTCAGGTACATCTTCTCGCAGAACGAACTGAACCTGAGACAGCAGCAATGGCTTGAGTTCCTCCAGGACTATGACTTTGAGATAGTCTATACTCCTGGGAAGGGGAACATTTTAGCTGATTCTCTCAGCAGGAGATTGAGCATTTAGCTACTAGGAGAGGCGACGGAGCAGCTAGTCGCATTGCAGATATCCTTTGTGGATAGAGATGGAGCAGCAATTATACAGTCTCTTACAGTCACTCCTCCACTCCTTCATCGAGTCAGAGAGGCACATCATGGGGATGTTGACTGTGAGATGTGACGTGCTCAGATATCCATAGGGCAGGCACCTGATGGATTTTCTGAAGGAGGGGAGCACGTCATCCTCTTCAGGGGACGTACTATGGTACCAGTTGCACTACAGGAGGAAGGGCTGAGGGAGTTTAACACTTCCCCTCTATCGGTACATCCGGAAGTGGTGAAGATTTACTAGGACCTCAGACGATAACACTGGTGGCTGGGAATGAAGAAGATTGTAGCAGAGTTCATTTCACGATGCCTCACTTGTCAGCAGGTGAAGGTGGAGCACCAGGTACCAGCAGGCTTGGTACATCCCTTAGAGGTCCCAGACTGGAAGAGGGATGGGATATCCATGGATTTCAAGATGGGGCTTCCATGTACATCCAGAGGGCACGACTCTATCTGGGTGATTGTTGACCAACTTACCAAGTCGGCCCACTTCCTACCAATCAGGGAGTAGTGCTCAGTAGAGAGCATGAGATGCCTCTACGTTCGGGAGATCGTAAAACTTCATGGGGTTCCATCGTCTATCGTTTCTGATAAAGATGCTTTTTTCACTTCCCGGCTATAGAAGGGGTTATATGAGGATTTTGGGACACAACTACATCTGGTCACTGCCTTCCATCCTCAGACGGACGGTCAGACTGAGAGGACCATTCAGACTCTCGAGGACATGCTCCGTGCATGTGTCCTTGACATTGGTCATATCTTGGAGGACCACTTACCCTTGGTGGAGTTTGCGTACAACAACAGTTACCACTCCACCATCGGGATGGCCCTTACGAGGCACTGTACGGCTGACCTTGCAGATCACCTTTGTGCTGGACTGACCATGGGGAATCAGTACTTGTAGGACCAGAGATGGTTCAAGCTACGACGGAGAAGGTGCAGATCATCCCGGAGCGGATTAAGTCTGCACAGAGTAGACATAAGTCCTATGCTAATAGGATACACAGACCACTGGAGTTCTAGGATGGAGACCACGTTTTCCAACGGGTCTCACCTCGACGAGTTCTACGGAGATTTGGTCGGGGTGGCAATTTATCTCCATGATTCATCAGACCTTTCCAGGTCCTCGGCAGAGTAGGTGGGGTGGATTACTGCCTGGCCCTTCCACCTCATTTTCACCAGGTGCATGACTTCTTCCACATATCTCAGATGAGGAGATACGTGCATGACCCGACCCACATCATCGATCACGGGGAGCTGGACATCGATGACGGGGTGACGTTTGTGGATTTCCCAGTGGAGATCGAGGATCAAAAGGATCAGGTCCTCTATGGATGGTTGATTCCTTTGGTGCACATTCCCTAGAAGCACAGGAACCTCCAAGAGAGCACTTGGGAGCGGGAGGCTCAGATGCGATCTCAGTACCCCCATGTATTTCCCTAGTGTGTGTTGTAGCATTATAGGGTTGTAAATCCCAATGTTGGGAGTAGTTTAAAGACCCATAAATTTCAAGGAAATATTTTTCTTAAATATTTTGGAATTTTACGAGTCTGTGGTTTCTAATGGCACCTGATTCCAAGGACCTGTGTGCCCAGAATCAATTTCTAATGTTTTGTTCGGTTACGTTCAGTAAACGTACGTGTGGGTTTTTTATCTTTTGAACTACTGCTCGGAATTGAAATCTGAGGACACCAATGAACTCGCAGCGCCAGTATTCTCTTAAGGGAACCTTTACTACAGTTGTGTTTTATGCAGGTTGAGAGTTAATATTTGGGGATTTAGAATGAAATAAATAAAATTTTTGGAACACAATTTTATTTATGGAAGTTGGTTATTTCCTCCCAAGGGGAGTTAGAGGTGGGTCCCACACCCACAAGGAACGCCGCCGATGCGCCATCCTCGGCTCTTTCTTCCCCGACGTCAACGAGTTGATGCCATCTCCCCGCGATGCCGTCTTCTACGATGCCAGACTACCGCGAATCTTAATTTGAGGTAGGGGAATTGTATAATTTTAGTTTGATAAAATTATACACCTATCGTTGTTGAATGTGAATGTTTTTTTATGTCCAATTGATACCGCCTAACGCCGAGGACGCGGGCCGAACACACACGTCCCGACGACCCTCCGTAGTATCTTTTATTTTTGGTAGAGACCATCTTGTGAAGTGGCGACGAACAAAGGCGGCAGCTGCGCGCCAGCCGCATGCGATAGAATCGCGGCCCACAACCACGAACCACTCGGCTGAAGAAGAGTCGGCCGGCTAAAGTCGTCCGGGCTGAAGGATGACCATTGAGCCACAATGGGCGCCGCGCTGCGGAGGACCGCAGCCCATGCTCTGCGGGCCACTTCAGTAGCAAACCAGTCGGCTCGTCGGTTGGCCAGGTGAAGGATCTGCGGCACCCAAAGGTTCTGCGCAGCAAGACTGCGGCCCCCTGAGCGGTCCTCTTGCGCCGGGAAGGCCACCCGGCTTCGTTTGTCCGGTTGGGGAGGCAGTTCCACTCGGCGCCGCCGGTTCGGGAAAGTGGGGGCCCTGGCCTCCCCTCGGACAGCTCGCCCCTCCGGGCCACACCGCACCAGGCCGCATCACGCCAGGACAGGCCGCGTGATTCATCGGGCCAGTCCAACCCTCAGCCGGGTCGGACCCACAAAAACTGGGTTGACCCAACCTGTCATCCCACAGGGCTTAACGGGTCGGTCCCATTTCCACTTAAACATGGATAACTTTAAGACCGCGTGTCCGATCGACGTGCCTTCTACGGCACTGGGAACCTCACGATGAAGCGGTCCTTTTGCGATACTCTAAGTGAGTTTTGGATGAATTCAGATAATGGACAGGTTTGGAACATGCGTATTTCCAACTGGGCCCCTCGAACAGAAAAACCAATAACTCTCAGACCGGGCGTCTGATTGACGCGTCGTCTATCGGATTGGGTTCCTTTTGAAGAAACGGAACTTCGGGATACATCAACTCTAGACTTCGTGAAAATTGATGTGTTGACCCCTTGGCTCGAGGAGCGGACCCTCCTGGAATGGATCTTGCTGTGTGCGGGAACCCTATAGCTAGTTGCGACTACGATGAATACCTTACTTGAATCCTCTATGGGTTCGACAACGACGACTACCATACTGGAATCTTTTGTCGGTTTAGTGATGACAACTACCATACTAGAATCCTCTATTGGTTCGGCGATGAAGACTACCGTACTAGAATCCTTTGTGGGTTCGATGGTGATGAAAACTATACTTGTATCCTATGTTGGTCCGATAGGTTGACTTCTGTTATAGTATCCTACGTGGGTCCAAAAGTGTAGTTGGACTAGAATCCTATGTGGGTCTAACAGATTAGCTGGTCTAGTATCCTATGAGGGTCTGACAGCTTAGATGAATTAGTGACTGCATCTGATCATCTTTATCACTTTAAAAAATATGTATACCTGTGTGAGCTGAGTCTTGAATTTCAATCATTACCATAGGTGTGATTGAATTTTTTTCTGTGTGGAATGGGTTGTGCTTGGGCTCTAGAGTTGGAGCCGAACTCGAATTGATGACTTAGGTATATGTATGGGAATATACCTAAGTAGAGTTGGTTGATACTTCATGATTGTATCTTTCTTTTATATTTTATCCTTCATGGATTCTGGGAGACATTTGGAGGTCTTGGGGTCCCTACTGAGTATTGTTATACTCAACCCTGCACAGGCCATGCCTGCACTACGTTGTGTTGGATGCAGACGACGGATAGCACTGATCGTGGTAGAGACATGTGGAGCTGGACGGTACCCGGAGGTGGACCATTCAGCGGGACATACACCGAGCAGACGGATGGACCTGGGGTGCTGAGGAGACCATATGTACCCACCCTTCAAGTGGGATTCCTAGAGGATGACTCAGTGGTTGCTTCTTTACTTTACTGTTGTTGTACAAGTCTTTCAGTTGTACAGTACTCACTGCTGGGATTGTATTTTCAGCCCCTTTTCTTTTCAGCACTTACTTTTGTATACAATTTTGCTTGTCCCTACTTCTTTTGCATATTCTTTTGTGATTATTTACTATATAAAGGCAATTACTTCCATTTTTATCAGGATTAATGCCTTTGGTGCTAGTCGCCAGCCCCTGGCCTATGGAAAGCGGGCTTGGGGTAGTCATGGCATGGGCCCTGAGGAAGGGTCGTGACATCATGTCAGTGAAAATTCTGTATATATTGTACACATAAAAACAAATACACCTTCACATTATTATTAAAACAAAAGGAGAATCATTTGAAAAATTACATGAATATTATATTCAAAAAAATATAAAAAGTAAAACATGAGTTAAAATATATTTTACAGATAATTTACATAATGTTAAAAAATTGAAAACCTTTTTAGAAAACATCTTTTTTTGGTTTGGTGGCATCGCTGGTATCACGGCAGTTGTGTTTTGGCTTTTACAACAACATTCCCTAGCTGTGGATCTGTGGCTATTGATGGTTTTTGGCATGGCTAATTTGATTTTGGTTTGTGGAGTGCTGACTGGCTCAAGGTTGTTCTGCGGTGTCTGTGGAGTAGGGTGCAGCGTCCAGATGGCCTGGTCTTCCTCATTCGGGTTTCTTTGTCACACATTGTGGATGTCCCTTGGGTCATCTCACTTCGCTGGAGGGTTGGGCGAACTCTAAAGAGTCCGCGGGTAGGTTTGTGGATTTGGGATAGTGTCGACGGTCGCACCAGTGGGCATGCGAGGAGACCGGTTCTGTGGTTTGTCTAGTTCTTCGGATTTTTGTGTTTCTTGGTTCGTGGTACCTCGACTTTCTCTTGACGATGTTAGCTCCAGCTTTGAACATTTTTTCATTGAAATACTTGAATGGATTGTCCATCCATTGTTCCTGAATGGCGTTTTTTAAGGCTTGTATTGATTTATGTGGGGATGTGGAGCAGTCGTGAAATGGTGAAGTGGTGTAACGACGAAGTCATGTATGTTTTCTCACTTTTTCCACAAAAGTGTTTTGCATAATAATAAAAAACAATTTTCAGTCAGGAGAGAAATGAACTTAGATTATCTTAGAAACATTTTTTGGTACATTTTATGTAATAATGAGTGAGAAATGATACTATTAGTTAAAAACATCACTGATTAAACTAGGAGAATAAAATTAATGGGAATTATTATATAATGATTTAATACTTTCATATCATGTAGGTACAATCATAAACAATCCCCATTAAAATGAGATTGTGAAATAACCCGTTATAAAGATCAAAATTTAGAAGTGGGAATTAAAAATGAATCCATTATATGAATAAAATATAAATTCACATAAAAAAATTGATATAAAACAATATACATTCAAAATAAATTATAATATAATCTTATAATATCCTATAAAATGAATGGATAGTAAAACCTTGTGAAAATAAATTCAGTTATGAAATTCATTATTACTTTTTAATTTCCATTAAAAATCCAATTGGATGAAATAATAAAAATTTAAACAAAAAATATCATTAATTATTAATTAAATATGATATTATATATAAAATTTGATATTTTACACCATATATATAAAATTAGGAGCATAATATTACAATATGTCTCTATAAAAATAAAATTGATATGAAGTCCCTTACCCCATGATTCTTTAGAGTTGAATGTGATTTAACATCCTATATAGTGGTTTTAAACAAGTTATAAACATATACCATAACCATATTAGTATTTATAATATCATATATGATCTTTTTATAACATATTATCACTCATTTGTAAATAATCATTCATATTACTGTTATTTTGGGTGATAAATGCATTTTTGTCTCATATATGTTTTGATTTGAAAGATCATGTTCTTGAAAATACTACGTACTTCCATTATCAACATAATGATATTAATGATATATAATTATCATTTTTTCAGTATATAATACTTTATAATCATTATTGTTGGTTGGACATGTAAAATGAATCACAACATTTCTTGGAGATGGTAGGCCAAATGTACGCATGAGGGGGGCATCATTTCATTAATGAGTGCAAGGGTAACAAATTTGGTGATTTGATAACATACCAGAATCAATATGATACAATTTATTTCCCATATATTCATTAAATTTATTCTTTTTACATTAAATTTAATGAGTAATTGAAAAATGAATCACATCACTTCGTGAGACGGTAGTCCAACATACACACAAGTGACATGATCATAATTTAAACAGCATGTAATGGTTGAAGGTGTATGTGATATTAAAAGTTTAAATATAAAATAAAATAATATATATTATATATAAATAAACACTTATATACATATTATATATTATATCAATCCTCATATCTATCCTTGAATTCTGGTAGTAGAAATCAAATTACATCGGTTCGTGAGGCGGTAGTTCGTCGTACATATGATTGATGATTTTGTATAAAATTTTATTTATGTAGATATGGATATGGGTTATTACCATAATATAATAACATATAATTTTATAATATATATTTTTGTCTTCAAATTATCATAGTTTCATATTATATAAATTTGTAGGAATACAAAATAAAACAAATACGCACATTTAATAATTTTAACTCTTGTTTAGTGGTCCTCTTTAGGTTTATACATACAGCCTTAATAGGAAGGATTCATAATGAAAATAATTCCTATTTTGTGTGGGTAGAAAATTATAAAATATCTTAGGGTGTGTTTTGGTCAAAAAACTAGTTTTTAACAGTGAATATAGGTGGAGAGGGGGTGGCCTTTTAAAAGTGTTGGAGAGTACACACCTGGAATTTTTGAAAAGATAATGTGATACCCATGTTTTAATCATGAAAAAATACTCTAGAATTAATAATTATCAAATATTATAGGTGATACAGTCTAATATGTTCATAACGTGAATTTTGGACAGATGTTTTGTCATTTTTTACCCCTATATTTTATATCTAACACTCAGTCACCAATTTTAACCTTCACCACAGTAATTTGTTTTTCATGTTTCTACTATTCATTATGGTAAAAAATTACATTCATATTATTAAATAATATTAATTATCTTTTTTAAAATAAGGAATCCATTTTTTCTAATTCAATTCACATCTATTGTGGAATTCAATGTAATATTAAACCCATAGATGTGTCAAAATGGTTTTTTCAAAAGAAAACCATTTGAATGATTAAAATATTTTTCAATCAGAAATAAATATGAAAATAAATCAAATTGATTAAACTAGTTTAATATTAATATTATTATAATACTTTTATTTTTCAAACCATTTTAATATATAATTTATCCTTATAAATTATGAAAATGAAAATTCATTTTTTAATAAAAATTCATATTTTTAATTATTCATCATAAACATTAGTATTTTAAAACAAATACAAATAATTCACTTGAAGATAATTTTGACATAAATATTTCAAAATAGAATATTATTTGGTTTAATTAATTACATAAATGTGCTAAACATAATTTATATCTTGTTTTAAAAGTGCAATGAAACCAACTTTTAGAAAAAACAAAGGATTTCATAAAACATATAAAATTATTTAAATTGGTTTTTGTTTCATTTCTATTAAATAGATAACCAACAATTTTTTCTAAAAATTTGTACACCATATTCTTTTAAAAATTTATTTATTAATATTCATACACACCTATTTAACATCTATGTTATAATGGTATGGTATATTAAGGATTATTTATACTCATGATTTTGTGTCTTAAAATCTACTGAAGAGATCACATTTATTTAGAAATAAATATATATTAATGTATGAGAGTGAGAAATTATCATATAATATTAGTTTTTAATTTAAAATATACTATCAAACCCAATTTTATTCTTTTAAAATCAAGGGGTGTTTCATGAAAACATTAATCTCAAGGTTATACATTTCCCATTGTAGATCACAAGATGATTCTAGTTGGATATTTGATCATGGAGGAATAAAATTCATATAATGGACTCTCAATCTCACCATGATTGGTTAACCTTATAAATTTTAGTGTTCATTAACTATGTGTGTGTGTTTGGTTTTTTACCAATTAAGAAATTATAATATGGAGAAAAAAGTGAAATTTTACATTAAAGAGAGATATAGGTAAATTGAAATGGGATAAAATTCAACATGTATAAATTAGATTATGAAATTATAACAATGATTCACCCCCATCCCCATCAGTTTTTTTGTATCCAAATGATCCCCAATATAAATCAACAAAATCCCTTAGAATATGAGGAAATAACTCCATATCTTAAAATGATTCAATCTCACTGATATGAATATACTTATTTCTATTTCAATAAATCTATTTTTTAAAAATAAACCACATTCACTAATAAACAAAAACACAATAATATTAAAGTTACAAAAAATTAACCCACTATTTAGAATAATTAACCCAATAAATAAAGAGGTATATAAAATCAAAAACAGAATTATTTTTATATGGTTACTACTATAGAGACCCATGATTCTCATACATTGATATTAAATATTATTAGATGAAAATTAATTAAATTACACAAACAATAACCATAGGAACTACCTTTGGAGACTTGGTATATAATAAACTTAATTCTAGAATAATTTTCAATATCTTACACATAGATATTCACAATAAGTACTGATAATAGAAATTTCGAACTTCAAAAAATTAATCATTATCCATTTAAGTAAAACATTCAAAATGGTGAGCTCATATGATCTGTAATCATAAAAAAGGGATATATGTAAGCATAACATGAACATTAGGGTATGAGAACATGATAATTCCATTTAAAGCCCATACCCTTCATATCAAGGATAAAAATCATGAGTCGTGGAATAACGATTAGATGTTCACAATTCATGGATCATTATTGGATCAAACAACATGAGACATTAGGGAATAACATTAGCATAATACATAGATTTTTAGAGTACACATAACCATAGAAAATATTTTGTTAAGGATGCCTAGACTGATATGTATTAATTTTTAGGATTGGAATAACAACCCATGTAACTACTTGAGACATGATATGAACTCCCATATACCCACTTCTGGGATTGGCCTAGCCACTTATATACCATCATTTTCAAGCTTGGGATAACAACCTATGTACCCTCTGAGATCATAGTACATTTATCATTACCCAAAACATTTGAGGTGGATATAGGTTTCATTTTTCACATAATAAAAATTATACATATGTGTTTCATGTGATTGTGAAACATTCATATAATCATAAAACATTAAATTTAATGGGTTTCAAAAACATTTCATTATATCATAACCTATTGAAAAGATATGGTATACCTAATAGTTTAATCATTTCATCATAGAATAACCCATGGAAAAAAGAATATGGTTTAATAATAATTCAATAATGTTATAACTCGTGGAAGAGATTAAGTTTTTTAATCATATTATCTTCATAAAAACCCAATATGATAATGAATAATAATGTTATCCTTGGATTATATCCCCAATAAGGCATCTTTAATGTCAATAGATTTCATCTTCAATGGAAAATTATTTAAAACATCATATGAGACATAACATGAAAAAAAAATATAAATTCCAATTTGAAAAAAAAACTTTATAACATAAAACATTTTGGAAATCCTTTTCTTTTAAAATTTCGTCTAAAAAATATAAATTAATATTCAAAAGAAATAATGGTAATGATGATGGGATGTTTTATTCATGTCATTCATGTTAAAACAACGATTCAATTCATATTTTTAGTAAATGGAAAATAATAATTATTTAAAATATGTCATGAAGATTCCTTTAAAAAATAAATTAACATGTTAAAATTTAGTAAAAAATTATTTTAAAAATTTTAGGATTACAATAAAAAATGAATTTTTTTAAAAACATGTGGTTTTTAAGGAAAAAAATTCCATACTGATGAGAGAAATAAATATTCATTTTATTAAAAACATTCCTCAATTATTTTATGTAAGAATTAATTAATTAATGGCAATATTACATTAAAATATAATTAATATCTATAAGAGATAAAAATTCATCAGTTTCTTGATGGATGAATCATATAATTTCATTATTAGAAGAAAAATCCTAATCAATCCCAATAAATAATGAGATTTAAATATCAAATCATTACCACATCAATAAAATTGAATTTTATTCTGAATTAAGGAATATAATTAAATGAAACATAAAATATAATGAAGATTAATAAATTAATTTTATTACATTTCAATGGGCATGTGTATACACCTCGAGACATAAGATATGTGCATAACATAGAATAAGCCTCAAAGATGGGAAATTGAGACCAAACACCCTTAACACTTTAGTAATATTTTGAATCATAATCCAAAATAAATAATAAAAGGAATTGAACATTAAATATTTTTAGATTAATGATATTAATTATATAAAATTTCAAATGGGATGTATATACACAACACAAAATAAACAAGTGGTCAATTAGCATAGGTCTTTCCTAAATAAAAGAGAGACTAAAAATCCCTTACTTTAAGTCTCAACTTCCTCCAAACAATTTCAAACATCTATTATAATAAATATATATTTATTATACATATATTAATGAAAAATACATATATTTTTCATACCACATATGATTTAAAGATTCCCTTTTATTATACATTTATTAATAATTACACGTTAGAGTCATGCTTCGGGTAAAAATCACTTTGTTTTATATATATGTTTTATTTTTTATTTTATTTAATATTACATTGATAATGGTTATATGATATCTATAATAATAATAATGACATATTTATCATATTTAAACATCACTTTTAGTTTTAATATCAATCTAGGAAGTTGGTTTGGATAAGTGAAGTATGTTACCGTCATGGGGATGGTAAGTAGTATAGATGCATGAGTATCATTTCAATTTTATAATGACAATTTTTGATAGAATTTATGTAATATTTCATATTTAAATAATGATAATAATATCATAAATAATATATTATTTCTCTAAATATAAATATACTTATCATACATGTGATTTGGTGATGAAAAGATAGTGTCACGTCGCTTCATGAAGGCATTAGTCCACATGCACATGAAGGACATTATCATCATTCGATGACTGAAAAGTTAATAAATAAAATGATATATTATAATTAAATAATGATAATTATTTAATTTTTTTCATTTGTATCGTGATATATTTATACTTATTATCATTTATTTAAAGCATTATTTGAAAATGATTTACATCGCTTTGTGAGGTGGGAGTTCGTTGTACACATGAGTCACATTATCATATCCCCTATGGAATGAAAATTAAAAAATAATAATATGATATAAGGACTAAATATGTATAATAATTTTATAAATATTATATATATAATTTATATCCATCATCATATCAAAACGTAAGATTTGGTGATGGAAAAACGATTTTCATCAGTTCACGAGGCAGTAGTATGTTGTACACGTGAACAACAATTTATAAATCCATTTGATGGATGTGGATATGGTTGTAGGGAATTTCCATAATATAAAAATTTATTTATATTTAATATAATTTAATTATTTTATCATCAAGACATAATAATAATTGAATGAGTTGGACTATAAAATAAAAAAACATCCAACGATGAATGTTGCCTCATCATCAAGTTTCCTCCTTAGGATTTCACAAACAAAGCCTTCCAATGAAGAATTTATATTAAAAATAAGGCAAATAGGATGAGGGTATTTAATTTGGGGAGTAATTTTTGAAGGTATTATGTGAAAAAATGTGTTTCAAGTTTTGATGAAGAGGGGTATGGGTGTCCTTTTATAAGTGAGGTGACTGGCACACTTGTAAATATTTTATTTAAAATGGTGTACCCATGATTTTCACATTCTACAAAGCTTGGTAATAGAGTATTAAAAATTCTTAGACATTTTATGGTTTACATTATTTTCATGAAATAGATTTTAGACAATTTTTTATGTCATTTGTCCTTTATATTTTTAGTTTCACCCCATATTAAACTTTTTTTTACCTTTTCCACAAAAAATAATTTATAATATTTTTTACTAATGATTTTCATAAAAAATGAAATTATTAGATAATATAAATAATAATAATATAAAATACATAATCCAGTTTTCCAAATTTATTTCGATGAAGTTGAAAATTATAATTTAAAAATTATCTCATAAATGTGACAAGAAAGTGAGTTTTTAATGAGAAAAGTTTCAATAATATACAAAATTTTTCTATCAAAATTAAATATGAAATAAATTGAAATGAAATAAATTTAATTAATGGGTGTATAATTGAAATAATTTTACATTTTATTCAAATTTGAAATATAATTTATCTTTATAAATATAATGATCAAGAAGTAAGTTTTCAATTAAAATTTAATATTTTTCATTGTTTATTAAAAGATGATTTTTTTAGGAAAATACAAAAAATTCACCAGAAGATAATTTTGAAAATAATATTTTAAAAATTAACTTTATATTTTAATATAATTTTCATAAAAATATCAAATTTTGGTTTTATAATTGTCACATAAAAGGTGGTAAAACAACATTTATAAATATACAGTTCGAAAGTATAACGTCATATTTTTATCTTATCTCTGTTCTATAAAACACGTAAGATGAAAGGTAAACATTTGATTTAATATATAGTAAAAATATTATATTATATTAATTAAAAAATATTTATTTAGGTAAAACAATATTTCTTTTCTAAAAAATAGTTTTCCTAAAAAATATGTCCTTTAATTTTGAATAGTTTTCTTCTTTATTTTTATTTAAATACTTACAAAAGAATTAATTTTATAATCACATGTAAATGATATATTTTCATAATTTTGTTAATCATATTAATACCCACTATTACAAAGTCTATGAGTTAATAGTCATTTAAAATAATAATTTTTCAATAGTATGTCATGTTTTATTTAAACTCATTGTAGAGTATATCACAATCAATACTCATTGTTTCATAAAACGGAAGGAAAACTAAGTGTTACATGTAATAAAAGATAAAATCGGTGTTTCAATTAGTGAAATAATAAATCATTTTTTGTGTAATTTAAAATATCCAAAATATTAAATTATTTTGAATATAATTATTTCACAACACCTCAGAGTGTTAAATTATACCCCCTCAAAATTAATTTATCCCTAAAATTAATATCTAACATAAAAGATTATTAATTTGGAAATTAATTAATTGAAACCAACATTATAAAAATGATTAATAAAAAATACAACAAAAATAGAACCATGGATGCATACAGGATTCATATAGTAACTCATAAATAGGTTTCGACATCATAGAACACATGTAGAAATTGATGATTTAGACATAAATGAAAAAGAGTAAATAATTATAGTGAGTGGTAGTGATATATCATGACCCCCCTTCTCCAAAGATACCCCTCCTGATCTGGTAATGAATAAAGGGAAATAATGAACCCCGAGTCCTGTCTATTGTAGGCCTTGGTTTAGCGACTAGCCCCATGGGTGTACGAATATCACAATATGGGAGGAATTCTTCTCTTTTGAAAACAAGATCGGGATATATAATGGATCATCAACAATGAAAATAAAAGAAATAATTTAAAATTAAACTAAAACCATCCCAGGCACATGTTTTAAAATAGAACAATTATAATAAAAAAGTCTCCAAAGTAAAATACCAAAAGCAAACCCAAGCAGCGATAGGAAAACTGTCAAGATCCGTGCTAGTAGGGTCATGCAGGGTCCATGAAATACTACTTGAAACCTAAAATATTTTTATATGAGTAGGGTGAGAATAAAAGTATACTCAGTAGTAAAACCAAAGCCTCTCGTGAATAAGTGAAAGAGTCACACTAATGAACCCATGAAAAAATAACATAACCAAACACCACTGAAGCAGGTGTACTAATCATCCCAACCTCACAAAAGAATTCTATCCAAATAATGTATTTCATGTAATGTAATATAAATCAAATCTAGGATATATTAAGCTGTACTACTTTCCCACTGATTAGCTTCCCTCACAGCCTAACGAAAAATTTCATGGCACTCGCACCTCTTCTGAACATACCACATCACAACCCACGTGCACACTTCTGGACCTCACATTCACATCCCTCCCACAAACACTTAAACTAGAAACTACATCACATCCTACTCTATGACACCACATCCATAATGCACATCATATCCCACCAACAGACACTAGGGCCATAATCACATATCATCTCTCCATAGACACTTGGGCCACTAACCACAGCCTCATCCCAAAGACACATAGGAAAGAACATCCCATCGCATCCCGAAGAAACCTAATAAATCACAACACATCTCATCCCAAAGAGACCTTCCCAAGGAATCTTGGGATATCACCACCTAGAAGAAAGATTAGGGAAGAGTTGGTGGTCATCCATCCATCCTCCCATCAGGGTATTGGAGAAAGACACCTCACCTGTGACAATGGGGGTGTTCGACACATAGTGATCTACTAGGGTGGGGTTTGTATAGAAATCATTAGAAAAATACCAATATATACATATAAGATAACAATACTCATCCCAACCTATGGGTTTCCAAAAAAACTGCCAACTCACAATGTTACCATCTTTGGTTCTACCACTATGTATATAACACCACACAATAATCCACAAACCTAATTCATACTCCCAACCAATTTAATAAACCATTTTCATTTCATTAACCTAACCAACCCACACCAATCCATGATTTATTAAATAATTTTTTCTCTATTTATTCATTTATTTATTTATTTATTCATTCATTTATTCATTCATTCATTCCTACCTTCCTTCACTATTTGGGAAACTAGAAAGAACATCCCACAATAAGAAACACAACAAAATACATTCATGGAGAAACTCCTGGAGAATTATCCATACAAACCATCACCATCCTTCTTCAAATTCATCCCTCCTATTCCATCCCTACATAACCACATTCAGAAATGTATCAACCCACAACCAGTTTTTTATCCCTTCTACACAACACTTCTAATCCATCCCACAATCAATTAATATCACAATATGAGATTCCATTAAACCACCCAATCCATTATGAACCACAAAAATGTGCCCATAACCACACCACAACACAAACTAGAAATAACCCACAAACACATCACATCACCACATATACCAAGTCAGAACAAAAAATACAGATTTAATAAGGCATCCCATATTTAGTTTCACTTGTTAATTTAGGGGTTATAAAAAACAGTTTGATCTTGGGGAATCTTTTCATTAGAATTATATATGTGATTAATCAATTACATATATATTAGTGTATAATAGAAACCAAACGACGTGAATTCCATAACTTCTTTAGTGTGAAAACAAAGCCACCAACAACCACTATTTTCAATGGGGCATCATTCCCGGAAAATCAGACAGTCACAAAATAATATCAATGCTATAATTTCATATAAACAAACCCCATATACTCAAAAATTTCAATTAAATGATAGGATGACAAAACCATATTTCATATTTGAATGGATGTAAAACCCCATATGCAAGATGTACACTAAGGTTAAACAAAGGAAGTCCAACCTTGAAGGAGATTCGACTTTCTTCGCATGAGAATGGATCAGGTAACGGACCTCTGATCACCTCTCCCACAAGCTATGCATCCATCTGAGGATACTGCGACACCACTAAACCAACAATAACTGAATAGAATCAAATTTAGAACCATGGGAGATCATCCACCATCACATGGTAAAAATAAATGGGGGAAATATGAAATAAGATGAAACCATAAAAATGGAGAAATAACGCACCTTATATTGACGATGGATCGCAATGAATCAAATGAGGGAAGCTAGGATTCAATCCTCGATGAATGAATCCTCAAAATTCTTAAGAGGGGTTGCATGGGGTCGTGAAAGGTTCACTACATTCATAGGGTTTGACAACATGAGTAGCTAATAAAACACATTAAAGTTACATTAGTGGAGTAATAAATGACGTGTAATACCCTTTCACATTGTGTAATGCCTCACAGTCAACTTCAGCACAAAGAATATTCTCATCTTCATTTTTTTAGACCCTGAAACATTTCATGTAGAGAAAACATCTTTCCTAGAATATAAAATGTCTACACATCATGAAATTTAAAATTCAAGCTATGAAACCAAACTTCACATCATGTAATTCAGTTACACCACATGTAATCCTCTTTCTTCCATATTTTTACTACAAAACTTATCCAAACATCCTATAAGCCTCTTCCAAACTTCAAAAACAACAAAAACTCCACAAAGTAATTGACTGGAAATACATTAACTATTACATTATATACCTCTCAAATAATTCTCATACTTGAGAATCCAAAACCAAGCCCAAAAGAAAAGGGGTCCAAACAACCACCATGCAAGATACCTCTCAAGATTCTCACCGTACATAAAACACCACTAAAAACCAAACACAACAACATTCAATAATAAACCTTCCTATATTGTTAGATAGGTAGAGTGTGAACCTGCACATCTAAGAACACCTCCTCCATCATCTTCAAACCAGGCCTCACCATGTCAACCAAATGTCTATAAAACACACCACACGAGCACAACAACCATGTTGCCTCAAACACTTGAATTAGGGAATCTAATTTTCAATATCAATATACTATTCACTCTGGGTGGCACTAACTCACCTACACATGTTTAGTTACATCACAGTTAATTTCCATTGATTAGGGATCTGGTCTTTTCCTTTTTATATCTTAAGACTTTACCACACATTACACCACATAAAAACAATTCCTGGAACATCATTCATCTCATATAAAAAAATTCCAAACATTACATTACAAGGAATATAAAAATAAAGTGAAACATAAAACAACATCAGGTAATAGGAATTCATATACATTTATTTATCTGAAGCACTCTCCTCCATGACAAAAAACCTCCAAATCACATGAACCAAATAAATGATCCATCCTGGAAGCACCTTCCCCTGATAATCTTGGATCTCCCCTGGCTACTCCATGAAGGTTTAATCATCCTTGATATCCAACTCTCCCTAATCAAGGACATGGGATTCATCATGAAGATACCAATGTAGATGAGGGACATGGGAGACATAAGGGATTCTATCTAACTACGGTGGAAACTTTAACTGGTATTCCACCTCGCCAACTCACCCCAACACCTCAAAGGGCCCAAAAACTTAGGATAAATATTACTCTTCCAACCAAACCTTTGTTGACCACATCAAGGGGATACCTTCAATAACATGTGGCCCTTAAACTAAAACTCTGAGGGCCTCCTTCTGTGATGAGAATAAAACTTATACTAGTCTTGTACATCCTTCATCCTCTCGCAAGCAAGCTGAACATTCTCTACTGTGATCTGCACCATATCGTGACCAAGAACAGCTGTCTCCCCAACCTCTTTCCAACATAATGTATAATGGCACCATCTTCCATAAAAACTCCCAAATAGATTCATTCAAATGGAAGAGTGATAGATAATATTATAAGAAAACTCTTCCAAGGGTAGGTGTTGTGCCCAAGATCAACCACAGTCCAAAACGCACGCCTGTAACATATCCTTCAGTGTATTGATTATCTGCTTTGTCTACCAATCTGTCTAATGATGGAAAGTAGTGTTGAGGTGTAACTGCTTTCCAAAAGAATCCTGAAATACCCACCAAGATCATGATGTAAACCACATGTCCCAATCTAAGAAAATTTTCCTCAGAACTCTATTTTTTCACACCAATCCATCCACATACCACCTTGCCAATGCATCCATTCTTCCTGAATAGTTGATCACTAAGAAGTGGGATGATTTTTTCAATCGATCCACTATCACCCAGATACCATCATGAAGTACTTGAGATTGAGTTAACCTTGTGAATAAATCTATTTAGATTTCAACCCATTTCTACTCAGGAATATCCAAGGGCTATAACAAACCAATAGGAACATGGTGCTCAACCTTCACCTGATGGAAAACTAAGCACTTTTCCATAAACCTCACAGCTTCCCATTTCATACTGAATCACCAAAACTACATTTTTAGGCCACATTACATCATGTAAGCCCCTGGATAAACCACAATTTATGAGTTATGGAACTCATGAAGGACTTCCTCACACATTACCACTAGAAAAATAACTTGTAACAGAATAACATCCGATTTCCACCATACTCTGACCATCCCTCCGATACATCTTTATATCCAACAATATCACGCATAACCTATGCCTTTGAGTATCCCCCATAAGACTCCTCCTCCTACAACATCAGAGAATACTATAGCATCACTTGAAAAAAATAACCTCTACCACCATCTACCCACGCGTCTATGTGTAGGGCTGCCAACTCCTCCATTGCTCTCTAAGCATCAGAATACTCTCTAACAACCTCTTTTTATGACTTCCTTCTCAATGTATCAGCCGGGATATTCCCATTTCCTGTGGTTCAGGATATCCCAAAGTCATATTCCTAAAGAAACTCTATCCAAATCCACTATCATAAATTCAAATCACACTAGAAGAAGATATACCTCAAGATCTTGTGATCAGTAAAGACCCAAAAACTCTCCCCAATGAGGTAATTCTTCCACAACTTCAACATGAACACAACCACTAATAACTTCAGATCAGTGGTGGAATAGTTACATGCATGGGGACACAACTTCCTGGACCCATAAGAGATCATTTCTCACTACTGAATCGGTACACATCCCAAACCCAGATTGGAAGCATCATAAAACACCACTAACATCTCCATTTCATCTGGAAACCAGAGCACTAGATCACTAAACAACTTCTCCTTCAGGTAAAATAATAATGCATGTCACTACACACTCCCTAAAAAGCCTTGTACTTCCTAGTAAAATCGGTCAACGGAGCCACAACTTGATATAAAATAGGCACAAACCCCCGATAATATCCTCCAATACCAAAGAAACTATGAACTTCTGCCACGTTCTTGGTTCATTCAAAATAGAAAACGTCTTCAACCTTTGCGAGGTCTACTAACACACCCTATAGAGACACCACATTCCCTAGGAAATGCACCTCTCATGTCCAGAACATGCACTTGGACAACTTTCCATAGAGATGGTGGCATCAAGAAACCTGATAAATTGTCATGAGATTCTCGGCTTGTTCCTACAATGAATTATTGTATATTAATATATAATAGATGAATATAATAAAAATATGATCGAGGAACTCAAGGAAAATGGAGTTCATAAGTCCCTTGAACATGGATTCTGTATTCATAACACTAATGGGAATAACTACAAACTTAAAGTACCCATACCTATATCTAAAGGTAGCCTTCATGATAGCTCGCACCATCAACCTGAACTAGTGATATCAGAACCACATATCGGTCATATAAAACAAACATTACCCTCTTAGATGGTATAAATGATCATATATTCTTGAAATAGGGTAATGTTTCTTGACCATCACTTGATTCAACCTTTGGTAGTCTTTGCATAACCTCAGACCACCGACCACATTCTTTACAAACAACTCTGGACCACCCCATGGGGATCCAATGGGCTGGATAAATACTTTCTTAATAAGGTCATCTATTTGAATATTCAATTCCTACAACTCAGAAGGTTTGATCTGATAAGGATACATAGAAATCAGAGAAGCACCAGGTTGTAAGTCTATCCCAAACTCAACATCACGTCAAGGGGGTAGTGTCACAACCTCCTTGGAGAAAAGATCTAGGAACTTTATAATGACTCTAGGAACCTCTACTATTTTATTATTCAATGATTCTACTCATTTATCAACTAACAAAGAGAGAAGGGGATCCACAGTCTGACTTCAAACCTGAAAACCCTCTTCACCATGGAAAACCACATGCTAACCATCCACATCTGAAAACACAACTCTCCTCTAAATAAATTCAATAATGGAATTTATAGAATAAAACCATTAGATGATGAGGATGACCAGATCATATGTCTATACTTTTTATAATAAGAGATCCCCATGGTATTTATGTGGTCCCATCATCAGACTATGACCTTGACACAAATGAAACATGCTCTTCTGGACTCCGACTGGTGTACTCAACACCAGGGGTACGAGAAGACTCTCTATATCTAGTCCTAGAACATGGATTAGAGAAGGCGTAATAAAGGATTTCAAATCTTCTTAATCAAATAGAGAACAAGAAATAGTGCAATACAAACTTATCAAACCTCTAACTATCTCTGGCCCAACTCAAACTCCTACCTCTGCAATGTATAACTAACCATGCATAGCTCCTCTACCTCTCTGATGATGACCACATCTATAGACATGCTTGGGATGTCCCTAAACACGAGGAGCACCCTGAGTTTGACCTCTACCTACTTCATCTCCCCTCTATAGAGAAAATTCATGTTTTCTCTACTGCTGAAATTATCTCACCAGCAAAAACTACTAAGGCTGAGGCTGAGCCTACCAACCTTCACTAAACTGTTCTCGAGCATCCATTGGGCACTGCTTCTAAATATTTTCATGAAACCCATAGAAGAAACATGTTAGCCCCAACCCAATTGGAAAGTCATCTGGGTTACTAGCACCAAAAGGCTGATAAGGGAGCTGCTGAGGTCGTCTCCCTACTGGTCGAAACCTTGAATGTCCTAGCACCTGAGACCTACCACTGACAGCTCTACCTCTCAAAGAACTTTTTTGGTTCCTGTCCCATGGTAGACCTCCTCACGAGTGCATTATCTCAATCACCACCTCCTTCTTTTTATCCTCCATATACATTGGAAATGTTAAAGTGTAAAAACATACTGGATAGAAGGTATTAGTGCCTCCTCGAGACATCTCACATGAGACTGCTAATCCAAAAATGGTCAGGGAGAAACTGAAGAAGATCCATTAACTTAATCCCCAGATCATTCACTGGCATACTACCTTACTAAAGGTAGAGCATCACCTGCCTCTTCATAGCCATCATAGTCAATGAAAGGAACTCTTCTCAGAAATCCCTCTAGAATTCAACTCCCAAGAGTTCTGCCTCTTTCTACTCTCCTATATATATCATCCACCATTGACGCGTAATACCTTGCATTTAACTAAATGACTAATTAACCTTTTACTTTTTTGGTACATAGATTATACTGAATCCAATCACCAGTTCCTCTAGTCAACCCTCTTTATCTATGTTTGAAACACTTCCCTCATATATTCCCAAATCCTGCCACTAGAAGGAACCTAATTCTATCTTCCACTGATCATCATCCTCACCTAGATCAACCCTACTACGATCAAATGTATTATCCTGATGAACATCCACTACCTGAGCCACATGTAAATGACATCTAAGACACATAGATAAAAGGAAGAAAAAGATTTCGTAATCCCAAGTTGTTTTGAATGTTATCAAAAAAATTAAATTTATTTTATCCATTTTATCCATTTTTACCATCATTAATAAACCCAATTCAAACAAGAACACATGTCCACATGATGCATGTACCTTTTCTATGTTTCTACACTATAAGTAGGTCTGTCTCACTTGTTTATTCGATATGACCTGAGTCTATGCATTAGATCACTATAGTGTATAAAATACCCATCCAAATATCATCTTATCTTCTATATCCATGCCATAGAAATTTTGGTTTTCCCAAAATATCAAGTATTGAATGATTAATGTGTAAGAAAAAAAGGAGGTTTTCTAAATATGTAGTTAGTGTCTTAAGGTGATCTATTTCAAGTTTCCTTCTTAATTATAATGCTTTAAATAATATAATAAAATTAACATGATTTTATTAAAATGATTAAAATAGTTTAATGTTATTTCAGTAAAGGTACATCCATTTTTACCACCATTCTATTCTATGATAAATGATAATGTATTTAGTGAATATATGTAGACTACCACCTCTATGAATAAAAGTGGTCTATTTTTAATATATTCTACACATGGATGGATAGATGGATGGATTTAATGAATATATATGATATTTATAATAATAATATCATTATATAAATATATAATAATATTCACATTTATCTCATTATATTCATTATAAATTAAAAATATTAATCGAGAAAATTTACATACTACTATCTCCACATAGTGATGTAATTCATTATTCATCAACACCATGAATGAATGGCTATAAAACAGTATATAATAAACAAATAAGAAACATATAAAATTATTATTACAATGTTTTCTATGTAAAAATGATCAATGTTCATGTAAATCCCTGTTACCTTTCTATCAGGTATGTTTTATCCTTTGTTTTAGAAATTCCTTTTTCAATGGATTATTTATACCGAAACGTAGTTGGGAGGATACCTATAGTGGTGAATTCATGGATTTGTTTGAATTTCCCTCATAAAACCTAACATGTTTCTATTTACTAGGATGTTACATGACATGAAATGGTATTACATAACATGCAATGGATTCAAGAAAAAACTCATGAGATGGATACCAAATGTTATTGTTTTACTTTCCATCTAATAGTTACATGTTGTGTAATTAAAAAAATTTAATTTTAAATAAAAAGGTGACATGATTTTAGAAAATACGGGAGTTAGTGATTACATGAAATGTATTGGAATTACATACCTTGTAAAATTATAAGGGTGGATTTAAGTAGTAGTTTGGGCTAAAATTTTATATCATTCATGTAGACTTCCTTTCTATAAATCTAGAGGATCTCCTTATAAAATTGTATCTCACTCATTTTCCTCTATATTTATTTTTTTAGTGATTAATCACTATTTGTACTAGATTGTTTCTCTCTTGGTATACAATCCTTCTAGATTTTCTTTGGATTTTGATACAGTTATTGTATGGCTATGGATTTGTGATCATATAGTGTTTTTTTACAGTACATTTAATTTCCATGTAATTAACTATATTTTAATGGCCATTGTCATGGTGTCCATTCACCATATTAGAAATCATCTTATATTATATAGTTTTGAGGTATGTGTTTCTATAAAATGTGCTAAAATGATGAATTTCATGTAATTGTTGAAAAAAATCAATTATGTTGTTCAATGATTTGAAGTGATAAATGGTTTCAAATGATATACTTGAAAGAAATATGTTTTCAAATTGGGAGTTTTCTTTGAAAATGAATTATATTATAAGGGAATCATTTTTCTAAACATCAAATCATTAAGTCTTGGATTTGAAAATGATTTATGAAATTATGAGAATCGTTTTTGAATTTTTTTGGAAGATTCAACATTGGGAAACATGGGTGCATATGGAAAAAGTAATGGGTATTTTTAGTGTTTGATATAGTGCATGGAGTAATCCTTTTGTTATATTGACTATAAGGAATCAATATCGATTTATATAATATATACCTATTTTTCCTTATGAATGTCTTGTAAACAGAGTCCCACGGGAAGGGGCCTAATATTTGATAATAATGTTCATTTATGGTTATTTATAGCATGATAATATTAACATTGATTGTTTCTCACATGTTTTTATCTTGGGTTTCATCACATATCATCGCATGATTGGTTTTTTCAGGGATATATGTTTACCTATTTACCTATTAATGCATGGATATACCTTTTTGTTTTATAACTTCTACTTGTCATATTTCTGGTTTGAGTAAATGGATAGTCTTTTCGGAAAAAAGCAAATACAATGGAAAAATGATATATAAATGGCTTGTATTAATAATATTCTTCGTAAAAGTATTTTTTTCAAATGATAAAATTATTTCTTTATGGATGTTATACCATATATTGAAACTCTGATTGTATCATAATGGGATTTGGATCACACCCATCTTGTTCCATTGGGAATTTAAATATGTTGCATTGTTAAATTCATTTAATTCGAAGAGAATCTTGATTCATATTTTCTTCTATTGTTTTTATTTTGCATCCTTTGGATTGGGTTGGTCTAGAGGTGACTATTGATCATTTGAGGACATGAATTACTTTCTAGATTAGTTTTTTTGGTTGTGATTGTAATCATTTTATGGTATTTCATTTGTTTCTTATGTATAATTTTTTTATCTCTTATTTTTATTCTTTTCATAACTGGTAACTATTTTTCAGTTTTACATATGTCATGTGTCAGGCTACTTCAGGTAGATTTTTAGTAGAACTGGGTTAGTTCATTACAATTTGGTATCAGAGGGATGATCAGCCAGAAGTGTGTGAGAACATACCTAGTTTGGATCTATTTCATTGATAAAGATGAGTTATAATCATCAAGGTTTCCATAATAAGTATGGGAAAGGGGCCAGGCCATGTAAAAAACTGGAATTTTCATGTAATTTTTTTGTATATGGGAATTCTACGAGTCCGCAAAAATTGACGGCACGTGATTATGAGGCATGGAGTGCCCAGAATGAATTTCTGAACTTTTTTTCGGGTACGTTCAATAAATGTGCGAGCGGGTTTTTCTAACTTTTGAACCTGTTCTCGAAATTTAAATCTGAGGACACCGTTGAACTCGTAGCACCAGTATTCGCTTAAAGGGACCTTCGCCACGACTGCAGTGGGTCGAGAGTGAAGGATAGATTTTGGGTTTTTTTGTGAAGGAATAAAATAAAATATTGTAACATTTTGTTTTTATTTTATTTTGAAACCACCGATGTGGATATTTCACAGGTGGGGACCACCTGAACTTAAACCTCCCATGAGAGGTTATGGAGGTGGGGACCACTGAGCCTAACCTCCCATGAGAGGTTATGGTGGTGGGGACCACCCAAGGTTTAAAACCCCTTGAACTCTCTCATAAGTGTGGGGGAGCCTCTTAAACTTCCCCCACTTAAATGGCGCCACCCCCTAAAATTTATCATGCCAACCTATGTAATTAATTAACCCAATTTGAAATTAGGCCAATAATTAAATTTGGGAAACATATCATTTTGGCAACTTTTATTTTTGATGGATTTGGGTAGAGGTTAAATATTGGGAGGATTTCACTTCTCAAATGAAGAATGCCATCAAAGAACGTTCTTCGGAAATCAACGAAGAGGATGACGATCGAGTCCGATATCGAAGCCTGGTTTTGGAAGAGACGATCATCGACACACTCTTCTCAATCTTCAAATTCCTTCTCATTACAATGTCAAAGAACAATCCAAGGTAGGGGTTTATTTGGGTATGATTATTTTCGGGAAGTTGTAGGTTGGTTGTTTGAAATTCTTCACTTTCTATTCTTGATAATTCATCATAATTCAAGAAGGAATCATAGCTACTTGCTACCGCTCTAACAGGGAGAGTGCAAGACAAACAAACATGGCATGTCATCTCCCTAAATGTTGTGGTTAACAATTGATCGTGATGGAGGAATGGCTACGAACCACGGTGGGGCATGAGAACGATGTTCGGCACCACTGCTGGCTGTAACAAAGGAGACAACGCAACGGCGCCGCCCCGCGGCCACCGTCGCCCCGTGGCACCGCCGCCCACGACCTTCGCGCCATCTATGGCCGAGCCGCCACCTTCCGTGGCCGAGCAGCCACCACCCATCGGTTGGGCCCCTGCCCCACGGCTAGGCCACCGCCCCGCGGCTGAGCCGCCACCCTCTGTGGTTGCGTCACCACCCACGGTTGGGCCGCCGCCCTGCGACTGAGACGCCTCCCTCTACGGCCGAGTCACCGCCCTCTGCAGCCGAGCCGCCACCCGCGGTTGGGCCTCCACCTATCAGTTGAGAAGTCATGCGCCGCTCACGCCCTCACTGAGCTGCTCCGATGCATTTTCCCTCCCAACTATGATGCCCGATGCCCTTGCGGCTCTCCCACGACCGAGCTGCCATCCACAGTTGATCCAACCCGCGTCCTCCGCCGCCCGACAGCACCTGCAGCCTCTACAGCCCCTCTTGGACCTCACAGCCTGCTAGACCACCCAGTGGGTCGGTCCGCACCACAAGCCAGGCTTGACCCAGTGCGTCAAGCTGGGTCTACCCAGGCTAGGTCGGATCGGGTCGGTCCGACTGGGTCAGACCGGACCCGAACCTGATATGAACCTTTACTTTACTTAGGCCATAACATTGGCAGCGGACGTCCTTTTGATGAACCATCAGTGGCACTAGAAATATTGGAGCTAGACGGTCCCTTTTATTATACCACACTATAGTTTCGGGTAAATTTGGGGTACATTCGGGTTGGGTTGAGCACAAATTCAACCAGGAACCTAAGACTAAAAGGCTAATAACTCAAAGACTGGGCGTTCAATTGAGGTGTCGTTTGTTGCATTGAGACACCTAAGTCATGGAGGACCTTTGAGATACTTATTCATTGGACTTCATAGCAGTTTGAGTATCAAATAGTGACTTGTGAAGTGGATCATCTCGGAGACAAGCAGGCTTAGTGCGGGAACCCAGTAGCTGGCTGTGATGAGAAGAATGAAGAGTGATCATGTGTGGGTCATCACCTAGCGATCATGTGTGGGTCATCTTCTAGAGATCCTATGTCGGTCATCTTCTAGAGATCATGTATGGGTCAGCTCCAAGCGATCCTCTGTGGGTTATCTCCTAGAGATCCTATTTCTGTTAGCACCTAGCGATCATGTGTGGGTCAGCTCCTAGCGATACCATGTGGGTCACCTCCTAGAGATCCTGTGTGGGTCAGCTCCTAGTGATCCTGTGTGGGTCACCTCCTAGAGATCCTATTTGTGTCAGCTCCTAGTGATCCTATGTGGGTCAGCTCCTAGCGATACTCTATGGGTCACCTCCTAGCGATCCTGTGTGGGTCACCTCCTAGCGATCCTGTGTGGGTCAGTTTCTAGTGATCCTGTGTGGGTCAACTCCTAGAGATCTTGTGTGGGTCATCTTCTAGAGATCCTGTGTGGGTCAGATCCTAGATATCATGTGTGGGTCAGCCCCTATCGATCTTGTGTGGGTAAGCTCCTAATGATCCTATGTGGGTCAGCTTCTTTACGGAGTAAGATGATTCAGTAGTTACATATAATCATCTCTACTACTGTACTTAAGTTATACCTGATGTGAGTTGAATTCGTACGTGTGTGTTACTTTTCGTTGTGGTAATATCACGATGGTATTCTTGGGTGTAGCATACCTCTGTGGTACTTTCCTTTTTGGTTTTCCTTCCTTTGTGGAACAGTTGAGCTTTGGGATTTTGGGTTGGACCTTGTGTTTCCTCATTATTAATATTGGTATACTTGATAACTTAGGTATATGTATGGGCATATACCTAAGTAGGTTTGATATTTGACTTCAAGATTTGAGATTTATCTTTTTGGGATTTTTGAGACCTTGAGGGTCTCGGGGTCCCTACTGAGCATCGTTATACCCACCCCTACACGAGTTACGCCCGCACATTTTCGTGTTTGGTGCAGATGACGGAAATCAATGACTGAGGATGAGAGTACCGGGACTAGATTGTACCCGAAGGTGGACCATTCGGCATGTCAGTTTGTAGAGGAGACGATCAGATGTGGAGTGCTGAGGTGGTGATCTGTACCTACCCTTCAGGTAAGAACCTCGGAGGAAGATCTAGTAGCTTCCTTTCTCTTTCTTCAGTTGTATTGTATTTCAGTTGTACTTGTACCTTTACTATTGTGCTTGTATTCTGGGCCCTTTTACTTTTAGAACTCTTTTGGTTATACAGTTTTCTTGTGTTCGTATCTTGATGTGTTCTTGGTTACATGAGTTTACAGGTTATAAAGGCAATTCCTTCCCTATTTTAGGAAATACACCTGTCGGTGCTAGTCACTTGCCCCTGGCCTATGGAAGGTGGGCTTGGGGTACTCATGGCATGGGCCCCAGGGGACAGGTCGTGACAGGCCAGCACACTTTTGTGACTCAAAACAAGTTAACATTCTATTCTAGGTACTTTTACTCAGTTTGAGAGTTGTATTTTCACTTCATTTGAAGGAAAAATATGTTAATTTTATTTATATTGACTTATTATATTTAATATATTGTTTTTTGGTTCCTTTAAATTCATAATGATTTAATTATTTTTTATCAAAATTGAAAGTTGGTCCTATGATTTGGAAATTTTCATGTGACTGATCGGATATTTTCTTTTATTTAAAAATGACTTTGAGAAGATATTTTCCAAATATAAGTGGGGAAGTTGTGTGACAAGTTCCATAAGTGATTCCTCAATAATATATTACTTTGATAGGGGTTGTTACTTTCACTATTTAGACCTTGTTTTATGTCGGCATCAAGATCCTAGTATGTGTAGTGAATCATGGATTAGAATTTACTAAGCATCATCCAACTGTCTTTAATGGTAAAAAAGGACCCCATGAATCCAATGAGTGGATTGATAAAATATAGTGGATCTGCAACTTCTTAAAGACTCATGAGAACACTAAGGTGGTTATTTTATATATATGATTGAGGGATAAGGAAGGATATAAAGTGACACAACTGAGTAAGTTAAGTTGAATAAAGATCTTATCTAGGATTCCTTCTAGAATATCATTCACTATAAGTTTTATCCTAATAAACTTCATGATGTTAAGAACTAGGATTTTATTACTTTAGATGGGGTAGAGAATAAAATTATATATTATTCTACCTGTTTTTTGTGTTTCATAAATTGGAACCAAAAAATGTCCCTAATTAGTACATAAAGGCTTAGAGCCTTGAGTTATGATTGAGTCAGGATATTCAATCAATGTTTATACTCATTTTCCTTCTGATCATTTTAGAGGTGGTTGATAAAGAAGCTTCAGCTAAGGTATACATCGATGGGAAGATGGTTTTTGGTAGATATTCACTTGTTTTAGTGGTATGAAATTTTGTATCTTCTAAAAAGTAAAGGAAGTGTAAGAGTGTTCTGTTTTCTTAAGGAATAATTTTAGGGTATTCGACAGGGAAGTAGCATGTTCTCTTCAACCAGGGTAGAAGGAGAGATCATACCAAGCCTGTATGTGTGGAGGCTCCTAATACATGTCATATTTGTGGATGATCTGAAAATTTATAATATTTTTGTTAAAAGATATCTCAGGGAAGTAATGAAAAAAACACTTTCACTATGGGGTTTCAGGTTTATAAAGATACATCCAATCGTGGTGGGTCTAATTCTAAAGCCAAGGGATATGTTCATGTAGCTAAGATTGGAATAATTTATGTAGAAGAGTATATATGAGATGAATTTGAAGCATGACCAACTACTTTTATAGGTATAATGTTTATCTAATCTTATATCATTCTAGATTTTTTTTGATATAGGTTCTACTCATTCATTTATATCATCAATTTTTGTTGATGTGTTGGGGATGAATTTATAACTTATTCCTTTCTTTTGGGATCTTTCCATGCCTTTAGAAAAGTGTTCCAAACAAGGTTTTAGATTTCCTATGTATCGGGTGATGTAAGAAGAATATTAGGTGGGGTGGGACTAATTTGTGCTTGATCATTCCTTATTTGACATGATTATCTGTATGGATTAGATAATCAGTGTTGAGGTCTAGATAGAATAATATCATCATTGACTTTAGTTATTATCTAATGATGGGGTCACTCATGTTTTTCATCTGAGAGTGAGACTCCAGATCAGGGAGGGAAGGATATGTTGGTCTTTTTTCTAGAGAAATATCATATCCTTTTTCATAGATGTTTCTTAGTGTACTTTAAATTTTTTGGCATAAAATTATTGGTTTGGTGTGTTTATTCCTTGAGTAATTTTTAGATTACTTTTCTAGGTTTCCACCAAAAAGAGTGATCAATTTTACTATTGACTTCATCCATTGTATGGTGCTAATTTCAATGATGTCTAACTGCATTGAATCTATAGAGTTAATGGATCTTATGGTCCAACCGGAGGACCAAGAGGTTACTAGATTTATTCTTCCAAACATGTCACTATATTCTTCACATATCCACCTTTATATGAATGAATATGATGGTCATATAATTTTTTTTAATATGAAAAGTTGAATTGGGTTACAATTAAGAACAAATAGCACTTTTCTTGGGTTGATGATCTATTTGATCACCTTAGAGGGGCTCATTAGTTTTTGAATATTGAACATCATTTTGGGTCTCACTAGATTATAGTCTAAGAATTGGATGTACCGAAGATAATTATGAAGATTAGTTTCGTGAATTTTGAGTATTTGGTTATGACATTTTATCTCACTAATTATCATGTGGTGTTTATGACTTCAATGAACTAGATCATTCATTCGTTCTTGGGAACTTTTGTAGTTGTGTTTTTGGGTGATATTTTGGTGCACTCCAACTCAATGGATGAGAACATGGACCATTTGTATATCATTTTTTGAACATTTAAAGAACAACATTTGTATAGTATGCATTCCAATTATGTCTTTTGGATCTAGTAAGTTACATTACTAGGGAATGTGATATCTATGGGGCATGCCTCAATAAATCCTAAAATGGTATAAAAAGTTGTGTGATGGGCCATCCTAGAAATGTTTTTGAGATCTGGATATTATGAGGATTAACTTGATACTATAGATAAGTTTCCAAGGACTTCACCAAGAACACATCTTTAATGAACAATTTAACCAATCATTTTGAATTTAGTTTAATAGAATGACAGGTTTAAGAGATCTTTTAAGGAGTGGGAGGTGAGGTTGAAATCAACACCCATTTTGATTCTTCTAGATCTAGGGTTGTTTTATGATGTTTTTGTGATGATTCTTTTGAAAGTTTTTGATGTGTCTTGAATTAGGGGAAACATTTTGTTTATTATAAATCTCTTAAGTTACACCCTCATGAGAAGAACTACTCAACCCCTAATATTTATTAGGAAGTAGTTACGCATGCACTTAAATCATGTCTTAAACATCTATTTGGGGAGAAATTTACTATATATTATAATCCTAAGATCATAAAATATAATTTTACTCAGAAATATATTAATTTAATATAAATAAAATAGGTTTATATCTTTATAAAGTTGATTTTTATATTTCTTATACCCCTAGAAAAAGAAATTTGGTCTTCGATGAGTTGCAATGAAAATTACCAAAATAAGATGTGAAGGAATATTTGGAGGAGTGATATCTGGTGAGTTAGTTTTCTATGATGAGATTGGGTGTTAAAGAGTTTGGTGAATATTTTTTCTAGGATTATATGAATTTCAGCTCATATTTTCATGAGAATGTTCAGATTGAGTAGGTGGCAGACACTAAGTTCAAACATTTTATATAAAGCCTTTATGGGGGAAGATAATAGGTGGGTCGTCTCAGTATACCAATGGAGCTTTGGTATTTCATAGTAGATTGGTTGTTTGGTTTTCCCTGTCGTCGGATTTTATGGACTGTGGAAACCATTCTTATTGGTATGTGCACCATGTAACAACCAAGATGTATAACAACATGATGCATCTGTATTTGTGGAAGGGGATGATATGGTCAGTTGTGGATTTTCATTCGAGGTTCCATACTTATAGAAGATTTATGGTGGTACACCAAATACTTTCTTCGCTATTTCATCCCTTACCCATTACTTTCTGGATATTATATAGGATTTCCATTGATTTTATGATTGGGTTTCCATAGACACCTAGTGTGAATGATGTAATTTGTATGATCATTGTTTGAATAATGAAATAATATCATTTAGAACCAATCAATTATAATATTAATGTGAAGAAAATTTGGGAATTGAATGAACAAGAGATTGTGAGAATATAGATGGATCCTTCTGTAGTTTTTTATAATAGTGATTTTAGGTTAACATCTTGGATTTGGAATGTTTTTTTTTGAGAAAATAGGTTCCCAAATTAATTTTTTCATGGATGATCATCCTCATATTGATGTGCAATCAAGGAGGACTATCTAGGTTATAGATAATATGCTCAGGGCTTCTGTGTTTGATTTCAAAGGATCATGCGAAAATCATTTTCCTTTGATTGAATATTCCTATAACAATTTTTATTATGATTCATAAACATGGAACCATTTGAGGACTTTTTTGTGTATCCATATACATATCTATGCACTATGAAGATTAAGGAGAGTGGTCATTGTTTGGGCGTAGTGTTGTTTAGGATATGATGGTGATGGGGTAGTTGATCCACCAAAGTCGTTTTATTAGGGAATAAAGTCATCATAAATCCTATGTGGACCATCCTGATCATCCACTGGAGTTTGAGTTTGGTGATAATTTCCTTCTATTAGTTTCACCTCACAATATAAATTGTTAGTTGCCTACAAAGGGAAATTTGGTAATGAGGTTTGTGGGACCCATTGAGATCATTATATGACAAGGGAGGTTGGCTTGTCGTTTTAACTTTCCAACTAGTTTGACATATATCCACCATAGGTTTCACGTTTCCCAATTGAGGAGTTATATACCATATTCTTCATATGTTATTTTATGGGAGGATATTTATCTTAATCCTACTAAAAATTTGTTTGAGAATCTACTTCTTATTATAGATTATCATGATAATTTAATTCATGGTAAAATTTTCCCCCTAGTTCGAGTACAAATCTAGTGTCGATAGGATAGCCATTAGATGTGCGAGTAGGAGTCATTGATGAGGTAGTGGTGTTCTTCTCTTTTTGTAGATCTAGGATCTTGAGTCATTTAATAGGGGAAAATAAAAATACTGGGGGAGACATTATAATGCCTTGTTATCATTATTTTATGTATTTTTTATCCTTTTCCACCTTTTCATTGGCTGATTAATGCCGAAAAGGAATTGTGTGGATACCTGTAATGGTGATGTCACAGATTTGTTAGATTTTTTAGCATAAAACCTGCATTTTATTTTGTTTAGTAGGTAGTTATAGGATGTTTAATGGTATTAAGTGTCATTTAATGTCTATAAAATAGAATTCGTGAACTAGATACATATTGTGAGAGTTTTACATTCCACGTAAAGGTTACACTTTGAGTTTTTAAAAATAACAGTTTTTTAATAAATAAGTAGGTTATTTTTTTGGAATATACATGTATCAAGGAATACATGTTGTGTGATGGTATTAAACACCATGTAAACTCTAGAGGTTTTCTATTAAGAATGTGTATTAGATGAAATTTTATTTCATTTTTTTACCCATCATCGCTCTCAACCTGGTGGCTCTCCCTAGGCAATTTTGGGTGACTCTTTCTCTTTGGATCACTTCATTTTACAATTGATAACCATTGGGATTTCATTTATTCTCTATGGTTATGTAATAATTTAGTATATCCATTGGTTTTGGTTGTATATATGGTTAGGCTACATATTTGTGATTTGATAGTGTTTTAATCAATCATTTTTTTGTTTTATGAAGTGACTTGTCTTGCTGAGCACATTCACTTGGTTTCCAATCACCGTTGTCAAAATAATCTATGACTATCGTATATTGAGGTGGGTGTTTCTATAAAATGGGTTAATTTTATGATTTTTATGTTGCTAATGATAAATTATGTTGGTTTGTTTAATGATTTTATGTGATTAAATTTTTTGAATTATTTCATGGAAATTAAAATGTTTTTTAAAAGGGTATTTTCTCTAAAACTCAATTTTATTATTTTTGAAATGATTTTTCAAACAATGATGATCATTGAGTTAGATTTTACATAATTTTACAAAATTATGATCATTGATTTGAAATTTCTTTTGGAAAATCCCTCATTTGGAACCTTGGGTGCATTGACAAAGAGACACAGGTATCGTTATTGTGTGATTCACCACATGGAGGTATCCTTTTGGGATATTGATTGGAAGGATTCAATATCAATTGGATATAAAGTATGCCTTATTATTGTTTTGATTTTATATAACATAATTCCATATATTCAAGATCCCAATATGTGAGGTTGTTCGAAATTTTTATTTATTTATCACGTGAATTGTGTATCATGGATTGTTTCTCACAAATTTTTACATGATTTTGTATCAAATCTCTTCAAATGATAGGTTTTTTCATCGATATTTTCTTAAAGTTTTACCTCTTGATTCATGGATGTGATTTCATATTTTACCACTTCTACATTTCATATTTTCAGTATTTGAATATGAAAGTCTACTATTAAAACCAATTGAAGAAAAATGTGAAAGGATTTATAAATGATTTAGATTTATAAAATTATTTTTAAAACTATTTTTAATCTATAATTGTTGAATTTTTAATATTATACCATTTAAAAAACTATATTGGTATCCTAATAGGGTATGGGAAAACCTCACTTTTTCCTTTGGGTATTTGTAGATGTAATTCCCCAACCCTAGAAGCAGAGAGCAGATGCCTTAGTTATTACATTGAAATGGTTACAAGTATACTAAAGGAATAACTATTTTAATAGTTTTACAAAACCATATTACATATATGATATGCAATATTAATTGGGGAAAAATAAAAAGATAATACATAACATAGAAAATTAAAATACATTATTCAATCTCATTCTAATAATTCACCTTCATATCCTAAGGAGGGGCAGTTCTAGTAGGTTGGGCCTACGGGTCATGTAATGGGCATGGTATGCCCCTGGGCCTTCGGGTCATGTATTGCGGGTCATGTTTCTCCTTATTCCTTGGGCCAATGGGTCATGTACGGGTTCCCCTTCAACCCTTAAAATGGGTATTATCTATAATAAAATAAAATAAAAGGCCTTTAGGCCATTCGGGAATATGGAAAAATAAATAACTGAAACACATTCCATTTAATCAATTAACTGAGAATGAAATGAGTCTATAGATATTTTTAATGAAAGAGACTCAAGGATAAATAATAATAGAATATTAATGAAGGAAATTATTAATTACTAGATTCCATGTCTCCTAAGTACATGACACATTTACCATCATGATCTATTGTCAAGACAGTTTAGACTTTTCGGGTTTGTACAACTAATTCATCTCATGATATCATATCAATGAATTAAGGGGATATCTATAACTAGGCCCCACCTATTTCATACAAGTAAAAGTAATTCCTTATATATAATAATAATATATTTAATTATTAAACAATATTCCTTGTCATTATATATTTATATTGAATAAATAATCCATATTTATTAATAATTCCCTGATTAATAAAATAACATTCAAAGTAAACACCATATGTAAAAATGTAATATTGTTTAGGAAAAAACAATATCTATCATAAATGAATGTATATATTTAACCTAAATTTAATTTCTAATGAGAAATTGTTACATTAAAGTGGTTGTTTCATGAAAAATTTTACAATCATAAAAGAGAGTGATATTTGAAAATAACTTTTAACACTTGGTAATATTCCAATTAAAACCCCTTGGATGAGATAATTCAAATTAAAACATTAAATTCCATGAATATAAGAGAATTAATGATAGAATATATAAAAATGGGTCTGTAGATACACCACCCAAAATATTTAATTGGTTAATATGAAATTTATCTCAAATAGGTAAAAAGTGAGATGAAAACCCCTTACCATATGCTCTATTTTCGTTCAAAATAATTAAAAACATATATAATGGTTTTTAGAAAGTCATTAAAATATAAAAGAACCATATTAATAGTTAAAATATCATATATTATACCCTTTTAACATTTTATTACCCATTTGATAATAGTATTTCAACATTTTAATTGTCTCGAGTGTTAATTACCCTGCTTCTAAGTATATCATGAATTGTTATTTTTCATTCCTATTTAATACATCATTATTTCATCAACTGATGAATGTAATAAATTATTTAAATATTACAAAAATTCAGTACATATGTATTTATAGTAATCCATAATGCTTGGAGATATGAAATAAAATGCATTATTTATAGAGACGGTTGGTTGTACATACGCATCAAAGCTGATTCCATTTTATTATCGTATTAAATGAATTAAAATTTAATGTTATATATATATTAATATAAAAGTATAATAATAATGACTTTTTTTCGTTTATTTTAATAAAAACCAATCATAATAAATTCTATATAGAGTGTGAATGAATCGCATAGCTTTGAGGAGGCGGTAGTCCACACGTCTACAAATGAAGTTATCCTATTCCCAAAAAATGGAAATCTTGAAGGTATGTGTTATATAAAATTTAAAAAATAATATTCAAACTATTAATATCATAAATTTCATATATAAAATACAAATTCATCGTTATTAAAACCATGAAATGTGGTAATGGAAGACTGAACAACATCAGTTCATGAGGTGATAGTCTACCGTTCCATCGAATGATAATTATGTATCCCATTTGATGAAAGTGTTTTAAGGTGTAGATATTACCCATAAGATAAATGCATCTCATAATATTGAGGATAATTTTTTATTTATGTGATAATGATATAATATATTGAATGGGAGGATAAATAAATGGAACAAAAGTGATCATTGAAGATCATTACCTCTTATTTGGGTAACTCCTTTTGGTTTATACAAAAACTCATCCTTGGGTTTCTTTTTATTAAAATTAACTCCTCTTGGATGAGTTGATTGATTTTGGGGAGATATTTTTACAGTGTTTTGATGTGCCAAATGTCTTGTGAGGGGTGACTAATAGGGGGGTGCTTTTTTATAGTAGATGGGGAGTGAAATTATTGTAAATATAAAATGGTAAACACTATTATGAGTTATACCTTAGCTAATGTTTCTAAAAAATTATAAAAAATGTATTAAAGTAAATTTATGGTCTATCAAAACCTCAAACACAAATAAAATATGTGTATTTTTATAATATTTTCCTTACTTTCTATGTTTCCCCACTTTTTCCATTTTTGTTTTTATTAAGGTAAAACATTTTCTAACCAAATTAATATAACAAATTATAATAAATTAAAGAGTGATTTATTAAAAAAATGTATTCTCACTAAATTATAAAAATATTATATATAAGTTACAAAATAAAAAATCCATGTTTGTTGGAAATAAATTTTAAAACATTTCCATGTAATGCACAAAAATGCATCATTAACATGAACCGTGATAACATTGTTTTTACTATTTGGTGGTCAACATGTTCTTTATTAAGGATAAATTGATTGATAAATAGGGTTAATTTTAAATTTATTAACATTTAAAATAATTTTTAATAATATATTTTTTTAGAAATTTAAATTCTTTTAATAAAATATTATTTATTATAAAGTAACATTAATGTGAATTTTGACATTATTTAATTAATTTAAATTTAAAAATATCATGAAAATGACGGAATTAAAACATATTAAGTTAAAATATATGAAAAATGATATATTAATTGACAAAAATAAGGGAACATAATGATTTATTAAATTTTCTTCACATCAAATATTTTTGGTATTATTTATTTTATTTAATTATTAACTAAATAATCACTGCGTTGGTGTCTCATAATCATTTTAGGTAACTAATTCATTTATAAAAATTAATGATAAATAATTTTGAAAAAAATTAAATCATTTTTAATTCAAATGGAAATGTAAAATTGAAAATATTATGTTTTCCCATATCTCAAGGCTTTATAAATTTTAATGGTACAGCAGGTTCTTTTTTGTATTTTCCCTTACATAACTTATTATATAGATATCATTCTTGGAATAGTATCCCACTAACTCATAAAATTGGAAATAAAAGGGGATATGGTCAAAATATGGGAATCCAATGTATTTTGGACATGCTTCTAGGTCATTTTGGCCCTTAAGATTACGGTTTAGTTCATTATTAAGCTTAATTTTACATTAATTGCTATAATTAATTTTAATTTCTTTCAAAAATATTTTTTTCCAAATATTATGTCTAACTTTAGATAAATTATAAATTATTATTATTCTAAATAATGAATAAATTGCTCTAAATTCCAATCACATTAGTGGAATAAATTAAATTAAAACTAATATCACGGATGGGATGAGAAAATAGGTTTTTAAAGTAAAAATGTTCAAAAAATTCAAATGTTTTTATATCCAATTTCAATGTGAAATTGATTATAATGAAATAAATTGGGAAAATTTATATATAATTAATCTAATTTTACATTAAAAAAATATAAATGTAATTTAACACTATAAATTATTTAGATGAAAAAGCAGTTTTCAATTAAAATTTAGTATTTTTAACTATTCATCCCGAAATGAAACTTCTCAAAAAATACAAAAAAATTTACTCTAAGATAATTTTGAAATTACACTTCAAAAAATAAATTGGATTTTCTAAAATATAATTTATGAAAGTTCTGAAATTTATTTTTAAAATAGGTTCACCATTAAATGGCATAAAAACTGACTCTATAAAAATATAGTTTTTTATGCGTAAAATGGATTTGTTCTTATCATGTGTCTATAAAACATATTGGATGAATGAAAAAAACATTATATTGAATATAATATATATATATATATATATTCATAAGTTATTTAATCATATTCATAACCACTAATTAAACATCTTGGAGATAATTGTTAAATTAATTATATAAATGGTAAAACTCAATCATTATTGTAACGCAAGATGACTCACTTTTTTTAGTAATATAAGATTAATATGGTGTTTCATATAAATTAATCCATCATGAAACACAAATTTATTGTAAAATAAAAAAAATTAATATCATGGGGTGTTACATTCTCCTCACAATAAATAAATTGTGTCCTCACAATTTAAACATGATCTCAGTAATTGAGGGTTTGATATTTTAAAATTCTACTATTGATAAAATCACATAAAAACTAGTGTTAATAACAAATAATATTGATAAGAGGGAAAGGAAAATGAAAAGGTCACTAAAAAGTAGGATTTCAAATAGGATAACGTTAATTAAAACATGTCCATGGAAGAGAAATGTAACTATAATGTTCTGATGGAGAATGATAGAGAATATTTTTAGATGAAAGTTGAGGACCAAAAATCCTTGAACCACAATTATGAAAATGGTCATTGATATCATCAAAAATGATGATAGTAAGTCAACATTTTTTTTATCAAGGCTATTTTTCTTAATGTTGAGGAATTATTCGATTCTAAAATAATATAAGTAAATATATGTTTCTATTTAATAAACCCAACTGTATCCATTAGTTGTAATTTAAACAATTTATAAATCATTTCATAGAATGTGCATCATTATATGCTGATGAAATACATTAACCTCTAAAACCACATTAAAATTCATACTTAAACCATTTAAAAATGGTTAAACTTTCAAAAGATTATGATCCAACAATTTAGAATCCTCATTATGGTAGTTATTAATATCTAATTAAAAAATCATATGAATAATCATTATCTCAACATTAGGAACATATTGATGCTTATATTTCAATAAACAATGTTTTTAAAAAAAAGTATCACTTACTACCAATTCACTTTTCTTATTATCACTCAACATATTATCTCAAAAACATCGTGAAAAGGTACTATAGTAAAATAATTATACATTCCATAATATTTATAATAAATATCTCATTGATTACATACTCTTTCAACATTATTTAAGTGTCTAAATGTAGAAGAAAATTAATCATTCCACTTTGGCTATATCAATAACGTAAGCTTGGCCATCATCACATAGATTCTTATGAGGTATATTCTATTGATTATTAAAGCATTAATTTGAATAGGACACCATATCCTTTCAATTTTAACCATAAATAATATCATTTTTATTATCATAATTGCATTATTTAGTATGGTGACCCATATTTTCACAATTATAAAAAACTCTCATTCCCTTTGGCCAAGTACCTAGGTGTTCTTTCTACATTTATCACACCTGAGAAAATACCTCTTTCCCTTCTTCATGTTATCTAGCTTTTTCTCTGACATCCAATATTTCTGTTTATTCCCTTCAAATCCATAGGACATGAAGAATTTATTCTCTTTCTTGATATCACATAAATTTATTTCATCTTATGAATTAATTTTTATAGGCACCAGTTCCCTTTGGAGACGTAGCACATAAATGGTCAATCTTTCATTCTGTGTTACATATTAAATCTGTTTCATACCTTTCCAACGTTGTTAATGTATCTTCATACTCTGAAAAACTTTATTACTAATTTTTCCTCCAACTAAAGGAATTCCTCTTTATCTCAATTTGTTGCTCGTGAGGGAAATATTTTTAAAAGAATGTGTCCTTAAAATATTTTCATTTCATGAGTTCTATTGCCTCCTCCTCCCTTGTATTCTAGATCGACAACCCACATTGTTCAGTATAACCACTATAAAAATACACTAAAAGTGTAAACTTTACCTTTTCACTAAATCCTAATTCCACAATTGTCTTCTATAAATACATAATACATTGCTCAGCTTCCACTGAATCAGTGGCCCCACTAAATTATGGGGGCCTCTGTCACATAATGTTATCCAACAACAGGGAATCTCATTGCGGAATAGTTTTATCCATATGGGAATGGTTATGTGTCATAACATAATTAAGATTCCATAACAAATTCATAACTTTATCAGTTTCAACAATATCTATATCGACATTGTCAGTATGGAAACCTATACATCTAACATGAGTATTTATATCATTCTTCCTTCTAGGTTCCATTTATAAACAATTTCATTTACTAGATTAGATCATAATGTTATATAACATAATTTATAATCCCAAGACTAGTTATATTGAATCATTTATTCATATATAATCTCAAAATCATAAACATGGTTCTATTGATATGTTATTCTATAATAAACATCGACGCCTATCTTCTGGTTATGTTTCCTAGTATATGTCTCCCTAAATCAAGTTGTCATGGTCTCAAATAAACATCCCTTGATACCAAATGTAATTCCCCTACCCTAGAATCCCGAAGCTAGTGCCTTAAATTAATATATTGGAATTATTAAAAGGAATAACATCTAGATTAATAGGTCAGCTTAGAAGCTTTTGAAATCTAGATTACATAAATGATACCCATTTTACATTGGAAAAAGAAAATAAAATATAATACATGCACTACAAAAAAAGTGAAGATTAGTGGCATTATTTTAGAAGGGGTTATGCACACCCCTTATAAATTAATTTTAGTGGGGGTTCTCCACAACTCCATCTAATAGTTCAATTTAAAGGGGGTTCACAACCCCCTCTAATTTTTTTTATCTTTTTCTCATTGTTATATTTGGATGGATTTTAGAGGAAGTTGATTCAAAAACCACTACTAATTTAATAATTAGTGGCCTTGTACGTTCAATTGGATTTTAGATGTGCTATATATATATAATATTCATTTGGATATTATGATATATATATATATAACAAGAATAAAAATTAAAAGAAAATAGTGGGGGTTCACAGCCCCCTTGATCTAATCTCTTAATTTAAAGGGGGTTCATGAACTGCTGTAAACCCCATATAATAGAGGGGATTTTGAACCAATTATAATTAAAGAAATTAGAGGGGTTGTGAAACCCCTCTAATTTAGGGCCTTAGAGGGGGTTCATGAATCATTGTTAATCCCATTGATTAGAGGGGGATTTTAACCCCCTCTAAATTTTTATTTCTTTTTTAAAATAAATATAATATAAAATAAAATATTATAATATATGTGTGGGTGAGAATGCATGTGTTTATATATATATATATATATATATATATATATATATGAGTGTGTGTGTGTGTTTGGGTGTGTGTGTATTACACAAAAACGTTATATAAATGTATTTAAATGCATTATAAACACACACACACATATATATATACATTATATGAATACATTAAATAAATACATATAAATATGAAAAAATGTATACATATATAAATATTAGTATAAATAATTAAAATTTAATTATAAATATATTTATACAAATATATAAAATTTACGTATGGTTGTATAAATACTATACATTAATATTATTATTTATATTACACATATATTATATTAAATACATTAATATTGGTATATTTATGTATAAACACATTTATATTATAATATGTATACAAATAAATATAAAGTAGATGAATATATATAAATATAATTAAATATATATATTGTATTACAAATATTTTATTATATATATATTTATATATATTATATAATTATTATATATATATATTAGTATACCATATTAATTGTAAATTAATTTATTAAAATTTTATCATTAAATAATATTTAATATTTCTAATTATATGATTGTATTTAATTGTATTCATTTGTATACAAAAATATAATTTTATGTACATTTATATATATATATATGTATGTATGTATAAACTGTATTTCATATAATATTAATTTTATATAACATAAAATAATAAACATATTATATAAATATATACGTAAATATAATTTATTTAAAAAAATATAACATATAAAAACTCAAGCTTGTAGTTTTTTTAATTTATATTATAATAATTATAATTATATTTTTAAATAATATTTTTATGCTTTTATATTATATATAATAAATATAATGTGATATTTAATTTATAAAAATAAATATCTGTTAATGTACACAATATTATACAACTAAATATATTTAAATACATTTTTATATATATATTAATATACATAATATTATACAATTATGTTTATTGAAATACATATATAATAATATGCATAATAATAAATATATGTATTGAAATAAATTATATAAATACTTCTATAAATTATATTTCATATATCATTAATTGAATATTTGTATAAGTTTTATTTTATATATAATATTTATATAAATTATATTTCATATAATATTAATTATATATAATACAAATATTTGTATAGATTTTATTTCACATATATGTGTTTCATATAATATTAATTATATATAAATTATATATTATATTATTCAATTTATACAAATAAATATATATTAATTTTCATAGTGGTGAATATATGTATTGAAATACATTATATGAATATATTTGTAAAGACATTCTACAAATATAAAAAATAAATACTTATATATATTACATAAATAATAAATATAAATAATATATAAATATATATTTAAGAATATAAATAATTTACATATATATATATATATACATACATAACATAAATATAATTTTAAAATATATTTATTCAAATGTATGAAAATAAACATATAAAATATATAATTTATTTAAACTTATAAATTGAATTTAATATAAATTTTTTATAACCTAAATAAATAAACACAAAATATAAATATATATAATTTAATTCATATAAATATATATGTAGGCTATTTATTTATATATATTTAAATATTTACCTAGATAATATTTATTTGAATTAATATACTAAAATATATATATGTGTGTGTGTGTGTGTGTTTATAAATAACAACAGAAATCACGTACCATAGTGGAAGTGTCTCTAGCATTTGTTGTGTAGGTGAGGGTTTCGAATCCCAACAAAAACATTTTAAAAGGGTGCCTTGAGGGAGTTTGGTGGTCTTGTGGGTGACACATTGCACGGAAATGGTAGGCTGACACATAGTGGACCGAATTGGAGTGTGGGTATAAATTGTGGCTGGTGTTGGGCACTAGGTGAATTGTAGGGTGAGGGTAACTAGTGAGAGTGAGGGGATGGCGGGAGGGTGTGGTGAACATGATGGGAGGTTTTTGGGTAATGGGGGAACTGAAGAAGTGTGAAAACTATAGAGGATGAGGGGAACTAGTGGGAGTGCAGGTTGTGGTGGGCGAAGGGAACAAGATCGAGTTATGGAACTAGCGGGAGGGCACAGGGGGAACTAGATGAAGGGTGTGGGATGATTTATTGAAAAATAAAATAAATATTTAGAAGCGGTTTATTAAAACAATCTCTAATATATGACATATTACTATGTCGCGGTTTTCCAACTGCCACAAATTTGTCTTATATATTAGAAGGGGTTAAAACCCCCCTCTAAACAGGGATTCTATTATCATATTAGAGGGGTTTTTAACCGCATCTAATGCAATTGCTACTAACTTTTTTATTACTTTACCAGCGGTTCCTCAAAACTGCCGCTAACAAGAGTCGGTGGGCACATTAGCAGCAGTTCCTCATAAATGCTCCTAATATATTTTGAAGGGGTTTTAACCCCTTTTAATCTAAAAAATAACCTCCTCTAATCGGGTCATTTGTTTGTAGAGATAGAAAAACAAATAAACTACATCCTTGAATCTCTTTCCAATAATTCGTCTTCATATCCTAGGGAATGGATAAAAAATAAGGGTTAGATCAAATACTCATTAAGGGTGAGTGTGAAATTGATGAAATCATGAATCAATGGGAATAATCAATATGTAATGATAAATAACTGAACACAATTTTCATTTAATCAACAAGATAAGTCCTAATAAATATGGGATAGTAATTAACTTAAACACTTTCCATTTAACCAATAAAATGAGAATTAAATTAATCCATATATAGTTTGAAATAAAAAACATAATGTCTAAATAATAACTAAATATTAATGAAGGTAATTCTTTATTATTGGATACCATGTTTCATAGGAACATGATACCCTTATTGGCATGATCTCTTGTCAATATAGTTTAAAATTGTCTAATTTAGCTAATTGATTCGACTCATAATATCCTATTGATGCATCAAGGGGTATTTATAATTAGTACAAACCCACATCATACCTTTACTAATAATTCCTAATATATCAAATAATTTATTAAATTATAAAACAATGTGTCTTATCATCAAATATAATTATTGATTAAATAATACGGATTTATGTGTAATTCTAGAGGAAATCAAATAACATTCAAAGTAAAATAGTATGACATAATGGAACTAGTTTAGGAACTAATCATATCCATCCTTCAAAAATTAAAATATTTTATGGAAGAACAAAAGACGTCAATTCGTGAGGTTATAATTTATCGTAAAAACAAATAATGATGGTGTATCCAATTTGATGGATGTGTGTGAATGTGTAGGGAATAAAATTAATATAGAAAAAATATTATCATATTTATGATACTTATTTTATTAAATAATCAAGATATAAAAAAATTAATGGGTGGAGAATTAAATGAAACAAAATTTATTGATGAAGAATGATACCTCTTATTTGGGTAACTCCAATTGGCTTATACCCAAAGACATCCTTAGACTTATTTTTGTACAAATTTAGGCTTCTTATATGATGGGAGAGATTTTGGGGGTATTTTTGTGTTTGTTTTGGGTGATCCAAATTTTTTGTATGGTGTGAATAAGTTGGGGAGAGATAATGACATTTTATAGTGGAGTGGGAGTGAATTTCTTATAAATATTAAAAACTAAATACTATTAGGAGGTCTTCCAAACCACATGTGTCTCCGAAATTGAAAAATAATGGAAAAAATGAATTTATTTTCATTCAAGACCTCCAAAACAAAATCATAAGTTAATTTTTATAATTTATCTCCTTAACTTATATATTTTTCCATTTTCCTTTTTTTAAGGTAAAACATTTTCTATCGTATGTAATTTAACAATTAAGACTAAATTAAAGTGAGATTTATTATAAAATAATGTAACACTGAATTATAAATATTATATTTAATTTAAAAAATAAAAAACTTATGTGTGTTGGAAGTTAATTTAAAAACAAACACTTTAAATGTGAAAAAAAATCTTTAACCTAAACTGTGGTAACATTGTTTTTACTATTTAAAAGTCAATATGTTCATTATAAGAGATCAATTTGTCCATAAATAGAACATATATTATTTTTAATAAGAATATAAATCAATTGGTATAATGTATCATTTTTATTAATTTCAATTCTTAGAATAAAATATCATTTATTATAAAATAACATTAATATCAATTTTGATATTTTTTAATTTTATATATAAAAATATCAGTAAAATGATTGAATTAAAATATATTTAGTTAAAATATATTTATAATGAAATATTACACTAAAAATATAATGTAACATCATAATTCATTCAGTTTTCTTCAATTTTAATATTTTTATTATCATTTATTTTATTTATTTTCAACCAAATGATCACTCCAATTGTGTTTCTTAACCATTTTATGTAAATAATTTATCTATATAAGTTAATTATCAATAATTTTGATAAATTTAAATCATTTATATTTAAAAATAATAAGTATTAGTGATATTTTATTTTTTCATATCTCAAGGCTTTATAATTTTAAATGGAAAGGAACATTCCTTTTTATCCTTTTTCCTTACATAACTTATTATATATATCAAATTCATGGAATAGTATCCCAATATCTCATAAATTTTTACCCAAGATGATATATTTTCCAAAAATTGTCATACAAAGAATTTTGGAGATGTTTCTAGTTCATTTTCACCAATACGTTTAAGGTTTAGTCATTTGTTATGTATAATTTTACCTTAGTCACTTTAATTAATTTTAATCTCATTCACAATTATTTCCCATAAAAATTTTTGTTTACCATTATATAAATTATAAATTATTATTATTAAAAATAAAAAAAAATCCATTTTTTGATATTCTATGCATAGAAGTAGAAAAAATTAATTTCAAATTAATCTTACAAACGAAATGAGAAATCATTTTTTAAGTAAAAATATTCAAAATTTTGAAATGTTTTTATATGAAAATTATATTTATAATTGATCCAGTTATATAAAATGGGTTAATTGATGTATAATTGATCTAGGTTTTCATTAAATCTAATTTAAAATATAATATCACACTATAAAATATTTATATGAAAATGCAATTTTCAATTAATTTTTTTTATTTTTCACCATTCATACCAAAATGAAACTTATCAAAAAAATTAAAATAATCAACATAATATAATATTAACATTAATAATTTATATATGTATTTAAATTTATCATAAATAATTTTTAAAATTTCTAACATTTTTTTTAAAATAGGTGCTCCATAAAAATGTTGCAAAACTACCTTTATAAAATTATAACTTTATATGAATAAACTAGATTTGTTATTATCGTATGTGTATCAAAAAATTTAGACTAATTTAAAAATTATTTATTTAATATAATATATATATATATATATATATAATTTCATACATTATTTAATCACATTCATAACTGTTAAATTAATGGCTATGATATAATTGTAAAATTAATAATCTTAATGGTAAAATTCGATTCTTCATGTAACGTGAAAGAACTCCATATTTTGGGTATCATAATATTTAAATGGTGTTGTGTAAAATTTAATCAAGTAATAAATATATATTTATTCTAAAATTAAAGTACTTTAATGTCTTAGGGTGTTACATCATATGGTTTACTGTCAGATTAATCTAATTGGGGATGAATCTTATAGAAATATTGATTATCTTAATGTTGTTGTTATTTTGGATTGGTTTGGTCTGTAGATAACTATTATACATGTGGATACTTGAATTACTTTCAGGTTTAGCCTATTTTTGAATGGATTGTACATATTTTCTGGTACCTCATCTATTTCTGCTTCATACTTTGGTTTTATGTATTGATTTTATTATATTTAATCCGAGTTACTATTTTTCTATTTTACAAATATCATGTGATGGGATAATTTTCATGGATTATCTAGTTGACCTGGGATGGTTTTATAGATATTAGGGACTATAATAATGAAACTAAAACATCAAAGGGAAACAAAATATTTAACACTGAAAATATAAATTTTAATGTCGAATTTTTAACAAGTAAGTATTTATAAATTATAACTGAAAGTTATAATTTGGATAAGAATAAATATGTTTCTACTACTCATTTATAATAAAACAAAATTTATTAGTTATGAAAATAAAAATGTGTATAAATAAAATATAGACATTTGATATGGGATCATGTTGAAATATCATTTTAATTAGGATTTTTATGCTTGAATTTAATTTCGGATAAAAATATTCTCATTATCCCTTAAGAATCATAAATTAACCTCTCCTCTGGATATTTATATTTTTCTCATTTTTTCATTTTATTATCCTTCTATCAATAGTTTAAATTTATAGGAATATATTTTTATGATAAATTTCCCACATTTACTATTTAGTCAATGAATGTTTTCATAAGTGTCAATTTTATTTAAAATGTATTGAATGTTGAACTTTTATGTGATCCAATGAATATTTCAATTCACGGTCAATAAAATTTTATTTTCTTTAAAAAATTTAAAATTTTAATTTCTTTAATTCAATCTGAACTAGTTATTTAGGAATTTTTATAAAAAGTGAAAAATAATTCTTGGTATTAACCAATACTATACATACAATATTTCTACCATCATGATCATTATTTTCATTGAAGATTACTTTATAATATTCTCTTTTTACTTTCAATGCAAATAATTTTCATAATGTTTTAGGATGTTTTTTAAAAAAATTGTCCTGATAAAACTATTATTTAATCATGATTGTAAACAATAATTTGAATTTTTATTTATAGTTATTTTCCATCTATGAAAAAAATATTATGATTCATTGGGGATATGATGTGAAGATAAAATACATATTATTTCATTATATGTATGATGCTAGCTCATTCCCCGAACATGTGTAATCATAAAATGATGCAACTGAATGCACCTACTGTTGTATTTCCTTTCATGAAATCAATTTCTATTGATGTCTCTCTAGATCGATGATGCATTGTATTTCCTATAATTAATGAAGGCATTGATTTGGCACAGAATATTAATTTTATTTATCTATCCTATATGACCCAAAATACTGTTGTCAAGAATTTTCAAAATCCATTACAATTTATATCACATAATCTAGTGACCTCTGATGTTTTTAGTAGATTAAAATCTGATTTTATTACTAATTCTCTCTTTGTGGTTGATTTGAATTTGTATAATTATGTGTCTTTGTGTGAATCTAATTCTACATTAATGGGTGTTGTTTCTCATGGTAATTTGAGGGAAGTGTCTAATGGGGTGAGGGATAGTTATTTTTTTCCTCCAAATGGTTATACTGAACATGAGAAGATGGATGTCAAGGCCTTGTCTCTAAATTATATTTATGGGAATGTGCAACATGAAGTGCTGGTCTTGTCTCCAAATAATTGTGTTGGGTATGAGAAGAGTGACTATGTTGGGAAGGAGAATAGTGAGGTGCGAGTCATGACACCAAATGTTTCTGGTGGGCATGAGCCGAGTGAGGTGCATGTCCTAGCTATGATTCAGATCTCTTGTGATGGGTATGAGAAGAATCAGTCATGCTATAATTCCAATATTGGGAATTAGGTAAGACAATGGGATCATATTACTTTCTATGGGAATGAGGAAAGTCAGTTGAGTTCTGGGAAGGTGTACAAGATGTTAGACTAGAGGTAATCTTTCCAAATTTCTTGGGTTGATCCTGAGGAGAGGGAGGTTCAGGCCATGTAGTTGGTTCTGGTGGTGAATGAAGGGGTCTCTTCTAGTAATTCTCACTATTTGGTTCAGGAGGACATGGTTCTGAAGGATGCCATTGTGCAACCATAGTTTATGGGACACAACTATGTGCAGTCAGGTTAGCTTTCTTTGACCATGAAGGTTCGAGTTGTTCGGGATCATGGCACTAAAATTCAAAAAGTTAATTTTAAGGAATATATTCATAAGCTTCATAATTGTTAACAAATCTTTGATTATTTGGATGATGTCATTGATGATTCCAAAAAGAAATAAAATAAGAAATCTATAGCCTTTAGTTTTTATAATTCCTTAGCTAGTGATTTCATCATGCATGGTAGGAAGAAAGAATTTTCAGGGATCATTTCTGCTCCACCAATTAGGAGGTCGAGGAAGGATTATACTAATTTTCCAAGGATCATCTCTACTAGGTCCTCTATAAATTCTTATAAAAATAATTACTCTGATTCCAAATTAGGTTAGTCAAACAAGTATTATTCCAAATGTTAACTTTCTTTGGAGTACCAAAGGCCCCAGGGGATATATTATGTGCTCTTTAAGTATCACAATATTCACAATATGAAAGGAAGTTGGTGGATGCTGGTGAAGCTTCTGATTATGGAAATGGCGATGATGGTGAACCCTTTGATTTTTACTTTTATTTGGGTTTGGGCATGTGTTGTTTGATATTGCATATTTCTTTTAATGCTTTGTATTAATTGTTTTTATAAATTTTGGGGGTCCATGCATGCTTAGTACTGATCCTTCTTTGAATTAAATACCATTGATTCTATATCCATTGGAATGAATTTGGATTTACTAATACATTAATATATTTTAGTCTTTATAAAAATTCCTACTTTTTCCTCTCCATACCTTATAAAAGGAATCCATGTCTCCTCTCCTCTCCAAGCATCAAGAGACTATTAGATCATATAATCCCTACATAATTTTATTCTTAACATCCATCACCATGTTATATAGTATCATTTTAATCAAAATATTTTCATTTCAACTATAAAGTTTTAAGTTGAATGATATTTACCAACAAAGTGGAATAAATCATAAGTAGTTATATTCAATTTTATTTTTTATTCAAAATTTTCTAGACACGTTGTATCCATAATAACTTGATTAACTCAGTTTCATGTATATATTTTTTATTATAATGATGATTTAAGAACCATATTCCACATCTTTTCCTATAATGCTAAATGAAATAGTCACTCATGTGTACATGTATATTACCAACATATTCCACGTCATATCGATATGATTAATTTTCTATCAACATCATTAATGATTTTTTATTATTATAAATTTAATTTTTATATATGATAGTTATGATATAATAATACATCAGTAATTCTATTATTTTTTCCTTTATACCATTAATCCTCTAGAAAAATTTAGTGTCGCTCATCAGTATGTATTCACTACCAATTCCACGAAGCGATGTGACTAATTATTTCTTAATTATTTATATAATTATTTATATAAGTGTATATGATTAATAAATATTATTCTTATTTCATTATTAAAGTTCTAGAGATAATTAAATCATGACCAATGTACATGTATTAGAATCATCAAACTGAAAAACATAGGGAAAATGGACCAATATTCAATTGATTGTTCAATTTAATGAATAATTGTTGATAGAAGGATAAATACGAATTATGTTGAAATTATTCACAGTATTTTAAAAACTAATATTATTATAAAATATATATGTAATAAATATATATTTCTTATAAATGATATTTTAATGTGTATGATGTAATACAATACTTATGTTAATGGTTTATGTTACAATGTCATTTCTTTTTTGTATTATCAGATAGAAATTTCAATTGAGGGGAATTATATGGATCTTATTCTACAAACCCTATATATCGTCTTATAATCAAGTTATTCCATTAATTTTTTAAGTATTGTTACCATGCTCCCATTATTGGAATTTAAAATTTATGAGAAAATGATTTTAATGTAATGTAAACCTTATTTCTGGTTTTATTGTCAAACCTTTTCTTCTATGTTCATTCTCTCGAAAGTTTTTTAATTGAATTTTTCACCAATTAATGAATTTTTTTAAATGTTTAACCTCATTAAATTTTATATTGTTTACAATTTTTTTGAAATAATATTCTTAATAAAATGTTTTCTAATCATGTCATTTTATAGTTTTTAGAACAGTGTGAAAATAATTTTCTCTTTAAAAGTATATTGAATAAAGATATTTTTTTCTATAATAATTAATATTTTATTTGAATAATCCATTAAATATTTCTATGGAATTTTAAAATGAAGATATTTTCTTAATATTATAGTAATTATTAGTAAAACTTTTATAAAAATAAAAGGTTAATTTTCTAATATTTTTCAAAAAAAATTAAAGGATATTTTAGAAGTATTTTTCATCTATGCCAACATTTTTATGAATTCTTATTATTCACTAAGGATATGATCTTATGATTACAGCCATTTTATTTCTCTATAAGTATTATAATGATGAATATTTAAGGATCATTATGTAAAAATAATTCCTTTCCAATAGGTAAATTAGGTTAATTGTAAAACATTTATGATTCTCATTTCCTATACATAAGTTATGAAATGTCTAAATAAGGAAATATATATGAAATTTTTTCCCTTATTTGGGTTGAAATATGATGATACGATATTATGATGATATGATGATATGATGATATGATGAATTTTTTATGATCTTCTAGAATGAATATTTAGAGTATTCATTTTCTTTTGAGTGTGCCTGTTATTATACAACTATCCATTTAAATTGTAAATTATGCATATTCCCGGACAAAATAAGTATTGGAATAAAAAATTTAACTTAGTCTTGTATGGGGATCTTTCCACTATGATATTATTTAGAGTTAAACTTGACTAAGTAAAATAAAGATTGGGGTGAACATAATCAACAATCATTGTCTTGGAAGGGATCCTAGAATATGAAAATGATATTATATGAATATATGTGCACTAAAGACATAAGTATTTTTCTTATGATGTGTTCTCATGAATCATGATTTATTATTGATGAATCTTTAAAAATAAAAATTATATCCTTTTTTATGAAAATATCATATCTCGTGATTTATGATTAATGATATTTAACCAATTCATTATGGTTTTGATATTTTATGATCATTTTCCCATAATTTTATTTAGATATTATTCTAAAATATGATCCTCGATTGATATCAAGAATGTTTTCCCTTACTGAACATCTAAGATCACATGCTTTTATTATTGCTAGGTGCATACCGTGAAAACGTTCATATCATGATAAGATTTACACCATGAAAGGATAAATGATGTTAAAATCATTTAAACATTCTGTGTAATTTAATGATTGGTTTCTCATTTCATAATGATGCATTATTCGTTCATTGTGAAGCATAACTATTTCACAATGTGTATTGGGAATACACATCTTGTAATAACACAAGTATAGTTTATTAAATATGAAGCATAGTTAAGATCTTTTTTCTGCCTCTTTGGTTTCATTTCACTCAACCCGCATCCTTCCCCATGCAATCTCAGAGCCCTCTAACCCTTTTGGGTTCCATTGTTCGATGTTTGATCATTATTGTGCATGCGGTGTGGACTCCTAGGTAAGTGTTCTCTTAGTTATTCATTATTTATCTTTCTCATACTTTTGAATTTTAATTAATCATCTTGAAATTTATAGATCTATGCTCCGAACTATTGGATCTCATTTCTAGGTTGAGTTTTGAGGTCTTCTATACCTTTGTTCTTGTAGATGGGTTTCGTTGTGAGTGTTGGTTTTTCATAAAAAAGGTAGGTGCTACTGTCCCATTAGTCCAAATGGATTATCCTTGAATTTCATGATTTATTTCAATTGTTGATTTAAATTAAATTACTCAAGCTTTATTTCAATTGATTTTATAAAAAACAAATCTAGTGAATTGGGATATTTCAAATGGTTTTGGTATGAAAATTGGGAAAACCCTCAATTCATTTGAATTGGGTAGAATTTGTGCAAAATGATTGGTTTAAATTATTTAATTTAAATTATAAATTTGATGTAATATATTCTAATTAAATTTTTTAATTTAATTATGCAAGTGGATTTTGAAAATGATCTAATTGTTTTGAAATTTATTTCACACTTGTGAGAATAAATTTAGAATATTTTAAAAGAATCATAGTGGTTTTATTTTGTTAAAGAGGATTGTTTCTTTTTAAAACCTCTATTGGTTTTAAATGGAAAATTAGAATTTGAAATGGGGTAATGGGATTTAATGGTATTTAAAGTAGTCCTAAAATAAATTTCTTATAATTTATCATATAAGAGAATATGGAAGCCTTAGGTAGTTTATGTGTTATTTGGACACACTCTATGCTAATAGAGTGTTCATAAACCTAAATGCAATAGTTCACATCCTCAATGGGATGGTGAAAATTCAACTTTGGCCAGTGTGATAGGGGAGTATGTATACACATATTGTCTTGATCACATAGAGAGTGTGGAGTCATAGAGCCTAGAACTTTCTTACCTATTTAGAATATGACCATGTTTCTCGCTTGTTTTATATTTGAGATATAAAAATATATAATTTTGTTTGAACTCCATTACATGAATTTTGAATTTATATAAACTATTTTATATAAATGTTTTATTTAGTCCATTTTTTAGAAATATTCTATCACTTATATAGCCTTTTATTGAGTATTTTTTCAAAAATTTAATTGTATAACATGATTTGTTTAAATTTTATTTGAAATTCCAAACCTATTTATTTTAAAATGGAAATAATTACTTTGGTTAATATATTATTGGCATAAATTATGAAATTTTTGGGGAGACCCTACTGGGCTGTTAAGCTCACACCCTACTTCTTTATTCGGGTGTTAGTATATTATCTCCTTCCATGTTGGAGTAAGGGGAAAGGATCTCTTGGAGGTGGATCCAGCTATTGATCCTTGGACATGGTGAGTTGTTTCTTTAAATAATTGGGTCATTTTTTCCTATTTTGGTACTTGGGTCATAGTAATTTTGGGCTCAAATTCCTTGTTGACTTTTGTTACATTCCTCCCAGCAGTGTTTCTTTTGTATGCATAGAGACATTCATTTCTTGCTTCCAATTTGTTTTATGGGAAAAAATTCCCACTTAAATTCTGTATGATGTTAGATTTTATTCGTCGACTTGTGGGTATTAGGAACACCCTTCGAGATAAGTTTGGGCTATTTTAGTCATTGGGTTACCAGTGTACTCAGGCTAGTTCATGACAAAGTTGTATGAAAGGAGGCTCTTGAGCTTTTGTCTGGAAGTTAGTATGCATTTTTGAAATATTATTGGGAATTACACTATAAGAAATTGAGTTATTTGAGATGGGGAATTTGTGACGGGACCCCATCGCAAATGTCTTGTTGTAGAAAATGGTGTCCTAAATTGTATTTTTTATGACGGGAAATTCTCCAATTTTAAATAGTTTTTACGAGTTTTAAAAAAACCTCTTCCGATGGAAAAATATACCCATCGCAAAAAACATTAGAAAATTAATATTAATATAATTTAATAAAATAATATTAAAAAAATAATATTGAATTCCAATATTAATACTATTATTAATAATAATATAAATAATATTTTAATAATTATAGTAGTAGTAATATTATTATTAGTATTATTAAATTAATATTAATAAAATTAATAATAATAAAAATATAATAATAATAATAATTACATAAATATTTGTAATAATATAAAAATAATAAAAATAGAAAAATAATGACAATAACTAAATAATAAAAAAGAAAAAATTTAATAAGATAATAAATATAAATTAGAATATTAAAAGTAGAAAAAAATAACTAAATAATAAATTAATAAAATAATAAAAAATTAAATAAAAAATAAAATAATAAAAACACAATATTTTCAACAATATAAAAAACACACAATACAGAAATATAAATATATAATATTATAGAAAAATGACACTCATATATTTTATCATAAAAAGTAAACACATCACTAAGGGGGGAGGGTCTTCTAGAGGAGCTGAAGGAGCTGGAGGAGATGGTGAGGGAACTCCATCCCTGAACCATGAATCAGATGATGCATGTACTCCATCATCTTATCATTTCGATGCTGCTGTCATCAACGTATCTTCTCCTGCTACTACTGTTGTTGTCGATAGTTCTCTTCCTACTACGCATACTCTATATAATCTCATCCAGAGCTCAATGCTTCTCCTAATACTGTGTAGCAGACTCTCTATGAGCTCCTCTCAAACTGCACACTAACATCAGAGCAGTACCATAAAAACTCTCTTTCATCAATGGATAGGTGATACCAAAAACTTGGCCTTTCTTGAATGCATATTGGGTCACCCGCATACATGCTTCCTTATCAAATCTTTTTGGATGGTCCTGATCCTCAGTCTCATCCTGTGTAATTACCCACTTATTCTCATTGGCTCGAGAGATCAATGAATCATTACATGGCCTTTAGTAACATCACCAATATGCCAAAGGATAGTAATAAATGTAAAAGGGTTTTAATACAAGTGGGGGATGATTTACCCTTTAAAAATAAAACCATAACAAAGAACTATAGAAAAAAAACCACCATATGACTCATAACTAATTAAAAGACAACTCAACAACATACTTTGTAAAAAAACTAGCCAAAGTGCGCAATAGTGTAAGAATAACTAATAATAAAATTAAACCTCGGAAAAAAACAAATATAGGATCAATTATGAACACAAGACTCGATGATACACAAGCTTCATGCTCCAATATTACCAAATAGCCCAAGTATCACAAGGTGGTGTTAAATATGTGTGATACGTTACCTTAGCTCATGTCCCCGAAGATATAATCTGAAAAAGCACCATAGTTCCAAATCAGGGATAAGTATATAAGATAGTAGGTTTTCCCCCAATGACTTCCATAATCGTATAACTATGATAGAAAATTTAGCAACATTTATATAAAACCATTTACAAAAAATAATTATGCAAAACTATTTATAACTAAATATAAACATGTTCAAAAAACCAGTTATAACCAAGAGTAAACAAGTGCAATTTTAAACCAATTTTCCAGAAATTTTCAATTATATAAAACAAAAAAAACAAGGATTTAAAACCATTTATCAATATCATTTCTGCATAACCATTCAATTTATCTTTTTCAAACACCCAACCATACACACTACGTTTCAATAGTTCCATAATCATGAGCAGCCTCTTTTCCAATCACCATGTGTCCCACTAACACACTCACCTAATCTGGGGTCACATAACTTTTACCCCACTAGTACGTCTCCCTTATTCAAGTCCCATCAAGAATGAACTCACAGAAAACCCAATATATTCCAAAACCATTTCAAATAATCGTTTTAACCCTTTTCAATAAAAACATTATTTTATTGAGAACCATTAAACAAACCAATTCCAAACAGCCATTCCATTTCAAAAAAATCATTCATTTTATTGAAATAACTTTAAGAATTTTTTTTTACCATTATTATATAAAAATAACATTTTAAAATCTTTATTTTAAAATCAATAGTCATGCACATTATCTTATAACGCCAATTTTTTCATATTTACAAAAACCATCATTCAAGAAGGTTTCTAAAAATTAAAAAGCAACAAATTCAACATAATTTCATCATAGAGTAATCAATTTAAAATCATTCCAATCTATTCTACTAAGATGATTCAAGTTTGAAGCCACTTACCTCAAGTGTTTTGACAAAATGGTAAAGGGATGAAGAATGCTCATGAAACTGGGTAAAGATTCCACAAAACTGCCATAAGTATCTTCCCCTAACCTGATCAAGACTAAATCTAAACTTATTGGGAATCCATAATCTTATATCTAACCACATCATATGTATATATAAGATTTCAATAAGAGGGGTGAAGTATATCTAAGAAAATTTTCCAAGAACAGTGAAGTATAAGAACTTACCGCAAGAATCGGGTTTCTAAATTACTAGGAAAGGCTCCAGATCAATTTTAATTTTTATTGAAAGAGGTTCTTCAACCTTCTATAGAAAATAATCATTATTTAAGGCTTAATAAGAGTAAAAATGGGTTACATAGAATCAAAAATGTGTGAGATCCACTATTTTATCATCTCACATTGACCCCAAGCACGGTTTAGTCACACTGTTAGACAAAATGTTTGTTAACAGTGCGTTAGATACTACATTGGAAAACCCTCAAATGGTCTCACTAACCATGTGCACGCCATGCCATCGCTGCTATCTCAAATTTCCCAAAACCACTTTCTAATGTATATGGTTTCTACTAGGCTCCCACATGGTTTGGTCAACTCATGTGCAGCTCGTGCCCCTCCCCTTTATCCCCAAAAACTATCCAAATTTTCTCCAAAATCACCCAAAATTCAAACATAATCTTTATATACTCGAAACAAATAAATAAAGGGTTACATTCCAAAAAAATAGTGTCCTAAATTCTCCCCTCCATTTGTCTTTCCATCCCTATAAAGTTGAAATCCATCATTTCCCTGATATAGTTCCACCCACTACTCTTTCATTTCCTTATCTCATTCCCAAGACTCTTCCTAAATCTAAAAATGTTTCCATAAAACCTACACTAGGCCGATTCTTTTTCCACATAAGACATTATCATTCCTATACATAAGTTTCAATAGGATATGTACCAATGAATCATCCAACTCTAGGTCAACGTGATCCCATATGAACACATGGTCAAGATCAGGCTGATACTTTTTCAACTGAGATACATGGTACACATTATGCCCCAAACTCAACCATAGTGGAAATTCCAATCGATATTCCACCTCCCCAACCGATTCCAGTATCTGAAAATGGTCAATGTATCAAGGAGATAACTTTCCATGATTCCCAAAATGACAATGTCCAAGCCTTGGAGAGATCCTTAAAAATACATGATCACTCACCCCGAACAAAAATGGTCTTCAGTGATGATTAGCATATGATTTCTGATGACTCTGATCCATATCTATTCTCTTTATAATCAATTGAATATTCTACATTGTTTCTTAGACAATTCTATTCCCATCAAGAGAAGTCTCACCTATTTTCATGTAAAAAATTAGATTACAACAACGATGTACATACAATGTTTTGAAAGGATCCTTTGGTATCAATGTCTGATAGCTATTATTTTATGTGAAATATAATAATAGCACATTCTCTTCCGTTAATATAGAAAAATTAATTACACAATACCATAACATGTATTTAAAGTTCTATATTGTCCTTTCATATTTTCCATCTATCTGACAGTGATACGCCGTACTCGTAGTCAAATGGGTCCCAAGGTATTTTGATAAGGATTTCCAGAAAGAAGATGTGAACCTCCAATATCTATCTGACATGATCTAAACCAGAATGCCATGTATTTTTACCACTTCTTGGATATAGATTTTGGATAGATACTCCAATATATGAGTTTCATGAATAGGGATAGAGTGGTCTGACTTTGTGATATGATCAACTATCACCCATATGGAACTGTGTTACTGAACTGTTATTGGGAGACCTGTAACAAAATACATCACTATCTCTTCCAATTCCAATACTAGAATAGGTAAATAATATAACATACCACTTAGTTATTGATGATCCGCCTTAACTTGCTGAACAGTTAAGCACTTTGAGATGAACCCGTCCACCTTCTGTTTCATGTCGATCAACTAAAACTACACCTTTAATTCCTTATACATCTTTTTTATTCTCAGATGAACATCCCATCTTAAGTGGTGGTAGGTATGAATAATTTTTTCTGGAAAATCCTTAGGTGTAACCATTGGATTTATAATCCATAAAACTGAACCCCCCATCAAGTTTCAAGCCCTAAATGGTCTCCCCACCATTGATTTTTGAACTCATAACCAGGCATTCCACATTGGATGTTTGTGCCCCTTTAACCATCATTACCAAATCAAGAATAATGGAATCGGAAAAAAATCATAACATTGGATTGATCTTCCCATTCCAAATTCATATCATCTAGGACTGACATCAACTAGCACTCATCTGAAGCTTCTTTTTCCAACTGAACATATGACTTTCCATTTAATGTATTGGCCACTGAATTAGCTTTTCCTAGTGTATACATCAAGTCAAAGTCAAGAATCTAGAGGTACTGAATCCATTTCCTTTTCTACATATTCAAATATCATTGTGAGAAAATATTTTTCTATCTCTTATGATTTGTGAACACAGTTATTTTCTCACTAAAGAGATAGTGATTCCAAGTATTCAAAGCATGGATTACTGTAGCTAACAAAAAATTAGGTGTTGAGTAATTCCTCACATGCACTCTCAACTGCCTTGAACCATAAGCAACCACACGGTCTCCTTGCATGAGAACACATCCCAACCCAGATCCCAAACCATTACAATACACCACACAACCCTTACCTAATTCTATAAAAATCTAGATAGGTGCGTATGTAAGACAAAATTTTATCTCTTGAAAAACTTCTCACATTCCTCACTCCATTTAAATAGAACATTCTTATTTCTCAAAGCTTTCATTGATTGAGTTATACATGAGAAGTAATGAACAAAGCATCATTAATAACAAACTCAACTATTAAATCTTCACATCTCAAAGACATTCATCAGCGGTTTCCAAGAGATAACATCTTTTATCTTATCTGGATCTACCGAAACACCTTTTTCAAAAATTACATGGCTAAGAAAGCATACCTATTGTATCCAAAAATCACAATTATATAGTTTTCTCATCAACTTATGATCTCTTAAGATTCACAACACTTTCACCAAGTGTTTCTTAGGCTCAAACCTTGTCCTTGAGTACCCCAATATGTCATTCACAAACACCATAAAAAAAGAATCTAGATATATTTGAAATATCTAATTCATCAATTCTAAAAATACCATTGGTGCATTCATAAGACTGAAATTCATGGCTACTTATTCATAATGGACATATCTGGTTCTGAAATCATCCTTCAAAATATCCTCCATCCAAACCCCCAATTGGTGTTATCATGATCGCAAGTCAATTTTATAGAGACACTGAACTACCCTAAATTGATCGAATGGGTCATCAATGTGTGGAATTTTATATATATTCTTTATCATAACTTGGATCATCTTATGATAATCTATAGACAAACTTAGATTTCCAACTTATTTCTTCATAAACAATACTTGTGTTGCCCATGAAGATGTGCTCGGATGAATGAAACCCTTTCTTTCTAGATCTTTCAACTGCACTTTCAATTCCCATAACTCTGTTGGTTCCATCCTATAAGATATAATGGAAATAGTAGTATTCCCTGGGAGGGTATCAATTGTAAAATATATTCCCCTTATATGGGGTAACCTAGATAAGTTATTTGGAAATTTATCTAAAAATTGATCCACAAATTATGGGAAAATGATATCCTCAATCTCTTCTATCGATGACAAGTTCAATGCTGCCAACTAGTAAGAAATAGTTTCCATTATTTGTGACAAAAAAACTCATTGCACCTGTCTTTACAATGCTTTTCCTCTAAATATATGATCGGTGCTGTTCTCAGTTGAAAACTAATTGTTATACTATAATAGTCAATGTCATCCTTGAAATTATTCAACTAATCCATACCTAGGATTACATCAATGACATCCATGCCCAACACCAAGAAATCCCATTTCGACTCACCTCTATTAATAGTTATAAAACATTGTTTACATACAAATTCTTGACATTCTATTTTACCAAGAGGTGTTTAATGTTTTATCACAGAACGCATCATCTCATGTTTCAAACCTAGAAAATCAATAGCATGAGAAGAAATAAAGTAATGTGATGCACCAGTATAAAATAGAATATTCATAAGGGTAGAATTCAATATAGTTGTACCTCTCACAGTAGATGGTCCATCCTGATCATCCAGAATCACTTGGTCTTCTCTAAAAAATTGGTTCCTTGTTACACTTTTCACTTTGTTTACATGATGAGATTTCCCTTACTGGGGTTTCATGGTTTTCCAAGAATAACAATGGCTAGCTCTGTTCTACTGAAGATATTGATGTTGCTTCCTTCTCCCCATTGAATCATATGAGGCTTTTGAAACCTGAGAAGTGTCTTGAGCACCTAACCTAGGTGCACTGTGATAATAGCACTAAAGATTCCCCATCTTCTTAAAGTTATGAAATTCTCTAGGTTATGACGTACACTCTCACTTTATATAGTCAAGTGAACCACAATGGAAATAGACCGCTTTACTCTTGGGTTGTGGAGGAAGGTTCACTGATCCAACCATCTGATTTTGAGTCCCTCTACCAACGTGGAAATAGATTTCCCTCTTTTTCTATCCCCGAGCATTTGAGTACCCATTATTTCCCATAGCTATCATCATAATTATTCCTCCCGTAGTTTCTAATATATCATGTTTGTCTACTATCACTATGTTCACCATCTCAGTATAATCTGTAATACATGGTACTGCATTCTTCAATCGAATCTCCTTCCCTAGCCCTGATTCAAAGATGTGTTCCTTTAAGGTTTCACTCCCCACAACATCGGTGAAAATCGCACTAAATTCATTAATTTAGCATAATATTCTCTGATATAGAGGCTTTATGGCTTTAGGTTGATTACGTTTGTTGTTCTTTGGATCTTAAACATGTGAGGATAGAATCGTTTATTAAACAATTTTTCAAAATCTACCCAACTAAGGCCTTAATCCAATTTATCCTAGACCGCTAGGTCTCACCACTAGCATGAAATATCCTTAATTATATAAATTTCTAGTTTGACTATCAAATCTAGTGGTGTGATGATGAAATTGAAGAGTTGATTCATCCTCTTTATCCACACCTCTGCCTTTTCGGGTTCAAAATCACCACATAAAATGGGTGGATTCTTCTTCATGAACTGGATGGAATGATCCACATGACTTGGCTCATACCTTCGGTTTCTTGTGTACACATCCTGAAATTATTGAACGATACTCTAAACCATCTCTTGGTTCACTTGTTTCTAAGTTGTAACCACATTCTCAACAGCTCCTTCTGGTTGGTTTGTGTGATGCCTATCGGGCACCATTTGCTAAAAAACAAAAACCTCTCTAAGGTTCAATATCTAGAAACTGAAGGCTTGTCATTTCAAATTCTATCATATCAGCTATCAATAAAATTATCTCTAAAATCAACCTTTTACAAGTTTTACCATTTATTAAAAATCCATTCTTTCTTTTCAAAATCAACTCATTTTCAAAATTTACCAACCATTCCCTTTTCAAAATCAATCAATTGGAAAAAAAAATAAACATTTTTCAAAAATCAACATTTTTCAAAAAAACAACACAATTCATCAAATCACATATCATTTTTCAAAATGAAATATACAATACTAATGGGAAGTTATTCTTATAATGCATGGTTTTCTCATCTCATTGGCTAAACCCATGATAATGAGATTTCAAAATCCTATAAGTGTCTCTAATACACTTATGTACCCAACTCCCTGGTAAATTGATGTTTAGCATAAAAATGCTAGCAACCTATTTTTATGCACCACATTTCAAGTCTCGGCCATCCTAATCCTTTATATGATTCAATCCCAAGGAATATATATGAATGAATTCAAATTGAAGACCAAGAAACTACAGACCACTTTTTAGGTAAGGACCGAACAAGATGATACTATCTGTATTGACAAAATTATTCTAATTTCCTTGAGAGGGTAGTGAATCATTACTTGGATATAAGAGACATCCCCAACCTTCTAAAGGCTGGAAATAAATGCATAAGGGTTTCAATACAAGTGGGGGAAAATTCAACCTTTAAGAATAAAACCACAACCAATAACTATAACCAAATAACCACCATATGATGCATGACTAATTTAAAGAAAACTCAATATCATCATTTATAAAAAAACCAAAAATGTGTGCAATAGTGGAAGAAAAACTAATCATCAAGTTAAATAGCTAAAAAAATAAAGACTCCAAGATGAACACACGACTCCATGAACCCCAAGATTTATGCTCCAACATCACCAAATATTCCAAGTATCACGATGTGGTGCTAAATACATGTGATGCATTACCTTTTACCATGTCCCAGATGATAGCATTTGCAAAATCATCATAGTGACAAAGAAGGGGTGAGTATAAAACTCAGTAGGTTTTCTCCAATGACTTCCCTACTCAGGCCACTAGGATAGAAAAGTTATCAACATTTGTATAAACCAATTACATAAAATAATTATGAAAAATACTTTATAACTAAACATAAAAAATTTCAAAAATCCATTTATAACCAAGAGTAAACAAGTTTTACTTTCAACCAATTTTCCAATAAGTCATATTTCTAGAAAAAAACAAAAACAAGATTTAAAACAATTTCTTAATATCATTTTGGCATAACCATTCCATTTCATTTTTTCACAAACCCAACCATTCATACTTCATTTCGACAATTCCATACTCATGAATGATTTCTTATCCAATAACCTTGTGTCCAACTAACACGCGCCCCTAAACCAGGGTCATGTACCATGTACCCCACTAGTACACATCCCTTATTTAGGGTCCGTCAAGTATGAACTCACACAAAACTAAATGTATTCCAAAACCATTTAAAATAACCATTTCAAAACATTTCAATAAAACCATTATTTTATTGAAATCCATTAAAAAAATCAATTCAAAACACCCATTTCATATCAAAAAAATAATTCCTTTTATTGAAAAACAATTAATCAAATCCATTTATATAATTCTAGAAAAATCCCATTTCAAAATATTCATTTTAAAATCAAGAATCGAGCACTTTATCCAAGAACACCAATTTTCCATATTTCCACAAACCATCATTAAAGAGTGTTTCTAAAAATCAAAAAACATACAATTCACCATCACTTCATCAAAAATTTATAAATTAGAAATAATTACAATCAGTTCTCCTAAGAGGATTCGAGAGTGAAGCTACCTACATCGAGAATTTTATCAAAAATGTTAAAGGGGTGAAGAACACACACAAAACCGAGTAAGAATTCCATAAAACCACCTTAGATATATTCCCATAACCTGATCGTAACCAAATATCAACTTATTTGGAATCAATAATCTTATATCTAACCATAACAAGTATAGATATAAGAATTTAAGAAGAGGGTCGAAGTATATCTAAGAAAACATGATGAGAATTGTGAATAAAAAAACACTTACTACAAGAATTAGTCTTCAAAATGCCAAGGAAAGGATCCAGATCAATTTCAATTTCCTTGGGATAGGTTTTATAACCTTCAACATAGAAGAATCTGAAGTTTGGACTACATTAGTTGAAATATGATCCACTTAGAGTAAAAATCCTATCAAATCCAATTTTTTTGGATCTCACTTTGACCCCGTGCATGGTTTAGTTACATGGTTAGTCAAATCGTGCGCTAACCGTGTGATAGCTATTGCTTGGTAATACCCTCACAAGGACACCTCACATGGTCTCCCTAACTATGTTCACACTGTACCAAAGATATTTCTTCAAATTTTCTAAAACCACTTTTAAAAACGCATGTTTACTATTAAGCCCCTGTATGGTTTTGATAACCTATGTGTAACCCCTGTGCCTCCCAAATGTCCCTAAAAACTCTCCAGATGATATCCAAACTCTCCCAACCTTCACCCTTAAACATTATATACATGAAAATATTGAATAATGGGTTACGTACCTGAAACCGAGGGTGCTACAACCTGACTCCTAGTCTGTGTATGAGATATTGCATCCTCATATGACTCCTTCTATTGCAATTAAGAAATTAAATAGTTAAAATATTATTTTTAGTTAATTTTAAAACATAAAAATAAATTATTCAAACAAAAAACTGATGTTGTAAATCACCTATAATCTCTCCCATGATAGGATCATAGTACATCCTCCTATAAATATCGAACTCCATAATATTGGTTTGTTTGACTACCTATATGAATATAAAATAAAAAGTTTACATTTAAATCTATATAAATTAATTTTAAAAAGTTACTTAAAATATTTTATCTATGCATTCTGAAAGTATGACTACCAGCATGATGTGTCACCTTCTGTCTCCCTTGGTTTTTTCAACCTGCTAATGATCTAATCTGAAAATGGCCACCCATCTATCATAAAAATAATCTATCCCAAACCTGAGATGAAATGTAATCAGGTCAGTGGGTGTAGCAAGACTAATCAACCTCTAGGACTCCTTCATTCCTCATTAGTTTCCTCCTTAAATTTTTCAAAAGATGATGGTAATGATCACACATACAACCCTCCCATGCCTGTCAGGTAGATTCATGCATGCTATCATCGATGGGACACCATAACCCTATAAACAATTAATAATATCAAGTTATTAATTAAATAAATTTCAAAATAAATATTATTTATTTATGTACCATCCAATGATCAAATATGTGATGTTGATCATCAATGGGAATCTAATCCCATGTAACCCATTCTCTAGAAAAATAAATTTCAAATATATAACTCCCCTATCCAACAGCTATATCTGAAAATCTATGAAAAAATAGAAAAAAATCATCAAACAATTAGTATATAAATAAATTAATGACAATTAATGAAAACTAACTAAAATACATAAGTAAACATACCTCTATAATCACGGATTGAATCAAATACATGGACGTCACTCGGGGATAGGTTTAGGAATCATCAATATTGTCAGACCAAAACCCCTATGAGTTATAGATGAACCACTAGGAGGGTTATATGATCCAACATCAAGATCTTTATCAAGTAGATCAGTCCCTTGGAACTCACAAAAAATATCCGAGTCCACCTGAAACATGAAATGACTATTGTTATCAAATAGGCTAAAAAAATGTTATATATAGATATATATTATATATGATTATAAAAATTATTTAACTATGTAAATCTTCATCTTTATCCTCATCTTCAGATTTGATGGTGTTAATATCTTCATATTCCACCTCAGTGTTATCAATTTCCGAATGAGTTTTAGTTTCATCATCTCTTTTTATTTCAAAGTCATGTGTTACATCAATAACATCATCGTCGCAATCAACCCTTAACTATGGAGTGTCATCATCTATATTCTTGTCTCTTTATATAAAATATGTATTTGGATTATTATCTTGAAAATTTTCAATTCCTATTACTTCAGTGAAACCACACTCACTTTTAATTAACAAATTTTTTCATGATTTCATTTTTATTATGCTCCAACAATCACTAAACTATCTTGAATAAGAACAATATTTTTCAAAATAAATTTAATGTGATTGGTGAGCCAATAAAAATGGTTCATTTACTATAAGAAGGATTTTATATTCAATATCAATGACTCCATGTCTTTCATGAACATGTATGCCTCTCTCAGTATCCAACCACTAACATTTAAAGGTCTTTATGTAATTCTGTCCCAGGTAACACAGTTCAATTATTTCATCTCTTGTGTCATAAAAGTATACTACAATTTCTCTATGATGATATCATCTCAAGAAAACACCATTATTCATTGTTTTTTGATTCCCCATATATGAGTGAATGAAATCAAAAACCATTCAACACATATGAATTATATGATCAAACCATTTTGGATGGTGGGTTACTCAATACACACAATCGATTATCAATTTTTTCAGTATGTTAAGATAACTGATTTTTTAGAAAAAATTAGTAATATAAAAAGTAATAAATTGATTTTATATGTTAAGTTATAACTAATATATTTTACTAGTTTTTGAAACCAGTAGAAAAAATTATTTTCCCAACGGTCTTCAAAAGGAGCTGCTATGAATTATGGAAAATGTTTCTTGATATTATTATCATATAACCTATAAATAAAATAATGTAAATTTACTTTAATAAATAGTATAGAATAATTGATAGGCACTCATGCTACAAATAATTCCATTTCTTCACGGTTGATCAGAACATATGTATGATCTCTAGGATGTTCATCATCTAAAATCCATCATTCATGAACTCCATTGAATCCATTTTTGGGCTGATTAAAAATTGGTAATTAATTTCTCATTTCATCATAAAAATTTCCCTAATTATGAAACATGCAGCTATATTTTAAGGGATATTCAGTCTGAATATAATGAGACTAGAAAAAAGAAAATTCCTCTTGAAAATATTCTTCTACAATTGATCCTTCAACCAATAATTTGTTACTTACTTTCTTCTTCAATATTTACATGCATCTCTTGAATGTCTACATCCATCAGAACTATACCAAACCTCCAAATTTCTCATCATGTAGAAAATTTAATATCAAATGTTCCACTGAGTCAAAGAAATTGGATGGGAATATTTTTTTCTATTTTATATAAAAATAAAATGAGATCTTTTTACAGTATACTTAGTGATTTATAGTCTCTAGTCGCCACAAAAATGTCTCAAAAAAATAAAATATATTTGTTAGCACGTCCCAAATCATAGAATTCAAAAAACCTCTTAATCCAATTAGTATAAGTCTTTCCATTAAAACATGACAGTCATGACTTTTTAATTCAGTAATATGACCATTTCTAACATATTTGGCCAAATTTGTAACATAACCATATGGAAGGCTCAAATCTAGAATCCATTGACAAAATAATAACTAATTTTCTTTGTAAAAAGTATAGGATTCTTTTGTATTCATTAACATCTGTGATCTAACATTTTCAAATAGTTCAAGTTCCAGTCACCTGTAAATTTGGTCAAGATCTAATCATGCCTTTATATTATCTTCGGTCTTACATGGTGTATCCAGAACTTTATAAAATATATTATCAAAATAGTTCTTCTCAATATTTATGTCATAAAACATAGGAAAGACAAAAAAATTAGACCAATATGGGATATCTCAAAAAATTCTATGTTTTACCCAATTGTGTTGTTTCCCAAAGCCTCAAATTTTCTTCTAGTATGTAGTTGATACAAATGTAATGGGTGGTAATGAAAATACAACTAATTTTTTCTCCATACCTGAGATCATTTTTGGTTGTCCATCTCTTTCAATTGTACCTTTTATGAACAAATAGTTTTTCCTCTATAATGGATGATTGGTTGGAAGGAATCTGAGATGACAGTCAAACAAACAAGTTTTTCCTTCATTGACAAGAATAAATGTTTTTATGTCTCCCATAAAGTACATGCATCATTTGGGGACATGTGTGCTCCAGCCAGATAATATGACATATGCTGGGAATTCACTAATTTTCTACATCAATGCAACATTGAGTAGGAAATTTTGTTTCACAACAACATTATAGACATTAAAACCATTACTCCATAGTAAATTTAACCCCCCCCCAATCAATGACTTCAAATAAAAATAAATATTCTCTTTCAGATGTCCTGGAATTAATAAGGAAAAAAAATTTATGCCACTTGTATCAACATGCAAGGAGGTATGTTTTATAGAGTTATAAAGATAGTCCAACAATAATATTGACTACTATAAGAACCAAATGGATATAAAACATCAGTACAAAGACCCAACCCCATGTTTCAGGCTTCAGAAAAAAAATATGGACATATATGGTAAAATATTTTCCATAAATCACCATTAGAGGGATGATTTAAGCTTTTAATGGTTGAAATATTTGTTTTGTGTCATGACATAAATTACATTGTGTTCTAAGACATAAATAAACACTGAAATATGGGTGTAAATTTGAAATACCTCAACTATTTTCTAGTAATAAATCCAAAAATTCCTAGTTGAGCCTCTTTATACCTCTATTTTCAAAATGTAGGATAGTAATATAATGACTTATTTTCACCATAATTTAATATGCAATCATTTGGACATGCATGAATCTTATGATAACTATGAACCAGATTACGAACCAACCTCTCTCACTCATAGAAATTTATAGACAAGAAATTTTGTTTCGGTAACAATGTTTTAACCAAAGAGAATATTTGACCAAAATGTAATTTTACTTTCCATTATCTAGTTTAATAGCCATAAATTTTTCAACTCCTTCAAATATTATTATTTTATACCCAGTATATAAGACATCCTCAGTAGACCTGAAAAACTTGTAAAATTAATATGGTTCCAAGTCATGAGTTAAATTAATATCATCCCGAGTTTCAGTTTTTTGAAAAGACAGACCCGCCAAATCATTTACTAAATTTTGAAATCGTGATAGATCTTGAACCAAATTATTATAATCTTATCTAAAACTATGTTCATTATATTGATACCAAAAAACCTAATATGTTTAAAAACCAAAATGTAATAGATAACCCCCAACATTATCAAATGTGTCAAATGTCCTCATACTATATTTTTTACATGGACACATATTTTTCCCTTCTGCAAAAATTCCGGTTTTGATGGTGAAAATAATAATAAATTTTCAACACCCATAATTTTTACAGGATTTATACCAAAAACGTTTAGATTTATGCACTAATTTATCCAAGCATGATCATTTAATATTTACTTTTATCACCTTCTTTGTTGCATATTTCTCTAAAATATAAAATAATTTGTTTTTTCAGAAATAATTTTACATAAGAAATACACGAACCATAAAAAAATTGTTAATTATACCCAAGTATTCCTAAATATTAATAATTATTCCTAAATATTTCTAATTATTGCTAATTATTGCTAATTATTGCTAATTATTTCTAATTACCTCGAAATATTTCTAATTACCACTAATTATTTCTAACTACTAGTAATTATCACTAATTACTTCTAACTATTACTAATTCCTGCTAAGTATTACTAATTATTACCAATTTTTACTAATTATTAATAATTATAACTATTTATAACTATTTATTTCTATTTATTACATTTTATTAATAATTATTACAATTTACTAATAATTATTACAATTAATTAATAATTATTACAATTTATTACTAATTATTTCAATTTATTTCTAATTATTAAAATTATTACTAATTATTACAATTTAATACAAATTATTACAAATTACCACAATTTAATACTAATTATTAAAAATTATCACTATTTATTACTATTTATAAGTATTCATTAATATCTATTACTATTAGTTAATATTTATTACTAATTACATCTATTTATTACTATTTACCACTTTTTATTACTAATTACCACTATTTATTTCAGTTTATTACTATTTATTAATACTTATTACCATTTAATTTTATTTATTACTAATTATTGTTAATTATTTCTATTTATTACTAAGTGCTGCTAATTATTTCAAATTACTACAAATTATTACTAATTACTGCTAATTATTACTAATTACCGCTATTTATTACTAATTACTATTTTTTATTACTAATTAACTCTATTTATTAATATATATTACAATTTAATAATATTTATAACTATTTATTAATACTTATTAATTTTTATTAATTTTTATTACTATTTATTATTATTTACTACTTTTTATTACTATTAACTGCTATTTATTATAATTACCACTATTTATTACTAATTACCACCATTTATTACTAATTACAGGTAATTATTACTAATTAATGCTATTTATTAAAAATTAGGACTAATTATTACCAATTACATCTAATTATTATCATTTACCATTAGTTATTACTATTTATTATTAATTATTACTATTTTCTACTGATTATTAATATTTAATGCTAGTTATTACTATTTAGTAGTAATTATTACTATTTACCATTATTTATTACTATTTACCGCTAATTAATACTATTTATGGCTATTTATTATTAATTATCGCTAATTACTGTTATTTATAACTAATTACTGCTAATTAAACTATTTAGTTCTATTTATTACTATTTATTACTATTTATTACTATTTATTACTATTTATTAATATTTATTACTATTTATTAATAATAGTTTCTAATTATTACTAATTATTACTGTTTATTTATATTTATGTCTATTTATTGCTATTTATTACTAATTATGGCTATTTATTACTAATTATGGCTATTTATTACTAATTATGGTCATTTATTACTATTTACGGCTTATTATTACCAATTTCCGCTAATTATTACAAATTACCTCTAATTATTAAAAATTACCCCTAATTATTTCAAATTACCACTAATTATTGAAAATTACCGCTAATTATTACTAATTACCGCTAATTATTACCAATTATAACTAATTATCACAAACTATTACTATTTATGACTATTTATTACTATTTATTATTACTATTTATTACTATTTTTTACTATTTAGAACAATTTGTTACTATTTATTATTATTTATGACTAATTATTACTATTTGTTGCTAATTATTACGATGTACCATTAATTATTACTATTTTACGCTAATTACTATTATTTTGCACTAATTATTACAATTTACTGCTAATTATTATCAATTATTACTAATTACTGCTATTTATTATTAATTATTACTAATTACTTTTTTATTACTATTTAATACTATTTATCACAATTTATAACTATTTATTTTTTTTATTACTATTTATTAATAATTATTATTATTTATTACTATTTATTAATATTTATTAATATTTATTCTTATTTATTCCTAATTACCACTATTTATTACTAATTACCGCTAATTACAACAAATTACTGGTAATTATTACTAATTACCGCTAATTATTACCAATTACCGCTAATTATTACTAATTACCTCTAATTGTTGCTAATTACTGCTAATTATTACTAATTACCACTAACTATTAATAATTATTACAAATTATTAATATTTATTACTATTTGTTACTATTTATTACTATTTATTACTATTTATTACTAATTATTACGATTTATAATTATTATTACTAATTATTACAATTTGCAAATATTTATTACTAATTACCCCTATTTTTTCTAATTCCCACAATTTATTAATAATTACCACTAATTAATACTAGTTACCACTAATTATTACAATTTATTAATATTTATTGCTAATTGTTTCTAATTAATACTAATTACATTAAGTTATTTCTAATTAATACTAAAAACTAAAAATTAATAATAATAAATACTAATTTTTAATAATTTTTAATAAATAATAAAAACAACACATAATTATTATTAATTAATGATAGTTGAACCAAATTATTACAGATTAATACTATTTACTTTTAAATATTAAAATTATATCTTAATTAAACAACAAATTTGTAAAAATAAAAATTGTGAACTAAAACTATCTAATCCTAATTTAATTAAATTTTTTCTAATTAAAAATACTTATAACTAATATAAAATAAAATTAATTAACTAAAAATTAAAATAAATAGAATAGTACCTTAAAACAAGATCTTTCGTATGATGCAAGGCTTGAAAATCGCTCTGTTGTAAAAAATTCAAACTTTGAAAAAATTGAAGATAAAAATATGACAGTATAGAGGGGGAGATGAGTTGAGAGAGAAGTGAGTTAGGAAAAATCAGATAAGGGTATATATATAGGTCAGATTATTTGCGACGGGAGTATTTGTGATGGGACTCGTCGCAAATGCTAACCCCCCTTATTAATTAGAGGCGGTTGTTAAAAAGGTATTTGTGACAGGTCAGATTATTTGCGACGAGAGTATTTGTGAGGGGACTAGTCGTAAATGTTAAACCCCCCCCCCCCATTAATTATGGGCAATGGTTAAAAAGGAATTTGTGACAAGAGATAAATCTCATCATAAATACTAAAAACTATTGAAGGGTATTTGAGATGGCTGTAACCGCCCGTCGTAATTACCCTTCACGCAGTTTGGCGTGCACCGTACGCCAAACCTTTTGCGACGGGATAACAATTCCAGTAGCAAATAATTAGTTATTTGGGGCGGAACAGGGTCCCTTCGCAAATAATACCTCCCAACAGATTATTTGCAACGAGACCCTTCTCTGTCATAAATTAGCCGACACAAATAGTGATTTTTTCTATAGTGTTAGGAGGTAGTTTTGATTGAGTGTCTGGTCATCTCTCACCGCAATGAACCTTAAGTCACTAGGTGTGGTTAGTGAAAGACGTCTTGTGGATTAGTTCTAGTATTTTCCCTATTGAGATTTTGGTTGGGTAAAATCCAAATCATGTTTGTTCTATATGTTGGGATTAATTTCCCTTGTTGATCAATTTGAGTTTTAATTTGATGACCTCTTTGTTGTCCGTTGATGTTGTGAAGAATCATGCCTTCGAGATGACGTGCAAATCAGATCTAGGAGGAAGCTACTACTGAACCGCAGTAAGAAAATCCTTTACTGGACCCGAATCTAGTTGTGGAGATTGTGCGCGTTGACAAAACTGTGGGAAAGGCACCACCTAAAGTGCCCTTTCGAGCTCCATTTGTGAATCCCAAGGGAGATGATCTTTACAATCATTCTCAAAAGTTCCTTCACCAGAAGCCACCAATTTTCAAAGGTTCCACTGATCCCCAACGTGCTATGGATTGATTGGATAGGATAGAATGTTTGATTTCTTGGAGAAACCAGACAAAATCAAGTTGAAGTGTGCCACCTTTATGCTGGAAGGACCGAGAAGGAGATGGTGGGACATAATAGTGATGGAAAATAAGCATGAGGGCTTAGCATGGAAAGACTTCATGGTTCTTTTCAAAGGATAGTATTATCTAGACTCAATGGTGTTGGCCAAGGCTATAGAGTTTTTCAATCTTGAACATGACAACAGAACCGTTACTGAATATTAAAATTGATTTGCAGAACTCGAGCAGTTTGCACCGAAGATTGTATCTAATGAGAGGATGAAGGATCAAAAGTTCTAGTTGAGACTTCAATTAGATATTTACTCTCAAGTTTTCTTTATAAAGTTGTCTTCTAATGCTCATGTGATGGATAGGGAGATGACGGTCGAGATAAACCAGGCTGGAAATTCAAGGTTCATTGGAATTTCTTTTTATCCCACTCATAGTGTCAGTTCCTCCATGGGAAAGCAGAAGCGTGATGATTCTCATGGTACTTCCCAATGGAAGTGTAATTCTAGACCTCCAGTAATGCCAAGAGGAATTCTATTGACTTTTTATCAGTGTGGAATAATAGTACATTCTAAGAGGGTTTCCACTGAGACACCCAAGACTTGAAGCTCCTACAGACGTTTAGGACAGTTGTGGAGATTCTTTCATATCTTTTCTACTCTACGTAGTGGAACAGGATCACCAACTTCTCTAAAAACAATTGGGAAATTAAATACTTCACATGTAAATGGGTTCTAGACATAGGAATCTGGAACGAAGCTACTTCATGTAGTGGAAGAGTCTCTAGAGGAAGTGGATACGGGTCAAGAAACTGTGATAGGTACCATTACTATATCTTTTTCGTTAGTGACTACTCTATTTGATAATGGTGTATCTCATTCATTTATTTTAACCTGTATTGTTAATCTGTTAAATCATCATATGGAGATTTATCTTCTGAAATGGATATTACTACATAACTTGGAAGAAAGATATAGTGGGGTCTCCATAGTCTCTTTGGTGTCTTCTCTCTGTTAGAGATCGAGATAACTTGGATGTGACACCCCAAAATTTCATAGTGTTTTACTTTTTCAAAATAATTCAATAACTTGCACTACACGCAACACCGAGTTCAAGTGCACCATGACTTACCAAACAAGCCGTTCAAAAGAGGTTATGAATAGTATTAAATAAATTATGAACTTTATATAATCCTTATAATTTTATAATCCATATTATGAGTTTCATAGGCATAATGTAATAACAAATTCATTTTTTCAGATAAAAGAAGTATTTTTCAAAAAATGCACTTTTACCATCTTTTAATAGTGAACCCTTTTTTAAATCCAATATTTTAAACTTTTATATATTCAATTTGACTAAATAAATTTATTCTTTAGAATGGGGACATCAAAAATTTACAATGTAACACCCCAAGCTTCCATGGTGCGCTTCTCTTTGAATAATACAGTAGTGTGTGTTGTACGCAACTTCGATTTCTAATACACACTACAACCAATCAAACTAGCTGTTATGAATAGTAATACCTACTTTTTGAAATTTTATAAATTTTATCTCTCAAAATAGACTTCATTTTTGGATTCATAATATTGAATTTAGTCTAGGGAAAAATGTTGGTACCTTTCAGATAACTTTTATATTTTGATGAATAGTGAAAATTACTAAATTTTAATTAAAAACAGCTTTTTAAATCAAAATAATTAATAGTGATATATTATTAATTTGAGTGGTTTTAAAGTATACTTAGAATATATTTTTACCATTGAATACAATTTTGGATATTGGACATAATTTCACAATTAAACCGGACATAAACAAGTGTCAATCGTTTGATAGTTATTATATCTTAAAAACACGCTTTTGTTTTGACAGCGGGAATTAATTTTAAATTAATTTCTGCCACTTCTCTGTTTTGAATTTGGAAAAATGGATTCTATATTTGTAATCAGGATGTCCAAATTTTGTAAATAGGTAACTTTTATTTTTAGACATTTTGAATAATTACTACAGTAAATATTTTATTTACCATGGTTAAAGGTTAAATCTGCTAAATAAGGGTTAAAAAATAATATTATAATAATAATAAATTACCTTAAAACGTGTATTAACCCTATTTTCTGATACATGTCCGACCATGGGCATCTTTGGGTCGATTTTGGGACCCCATGGATCCACTTGTAGGTGATAATGACACTTTATATTAATTAAGTTCAAGTAAATACAAAAATGACATAAGCTTATATCTTTTAGAAAAAAACTTTTACATTGGGTTATATATGTTATATTTTCGATTATAAATATTCATTATAAATATAAAAATATTTCCTACATAATGGTATTTTATTTATAAATTTTAGACATTGAAAAAATAAAAATATATATTACACAATAATGATGTAGTATTTTCCTTATTAATGAAAGAATCAAATAATTGGTATTATAAATGTTAAAATAAATATAATTTGGACGTTTTGATGACATAAACGAATTTTATTTATTAATATGACATGTTAGGATTGATTAAATGATTTTATTTTGAATTAATAATGTTTTTAAGACTTCAACAAAAATCAATTATTGAGTAGTGTCAAAATTGACATAAATGAGTTTTTAAAACAAATATTATATTATTAATTTATATTCTATTCCTAAAAATGTAAGGTTCGATGAAAGGACTTATATAATTATTAGTGTATCATTAATGGACCACTTTGGGATATCTTGGATGTATACAGTAATTTTATTAACTATATAATATAAAAATACCAAGTGACGTGGTAAAATTCAATCTAATTAACTAAGAGTTAAAAATAAAAGATAAGGTTAATATAATGACCAAACCTGTTTAAAATCTATTGTTTGATAATATTTAGACCCATCCCCACCTTATACTTTGAATAAATCACTTTAGATCCATTAAAAACCTAATATGAATTTATTATAAATTAATACTTTAAGTTTTTTCTAAAGAGCCCCTCCTCCCCCTTATAAAAGGACCCAACTTCTAACCAATTCTTCACACCTTCAAACCCTTTTGGTTTGGCCAAAACCTGCCCAAATACTCTCTCAACTTCCCTCAATTCAACCTAGAGGCCTTATTTTGATTATAAATCCATCCTAAAGATCCCTTTTGATCAAATCAAAAGGAAGAACCCGAAGAAAAGGTAATGTTTCCACCACCCTTTTTCAAGTTCATTTCTTCTTCAACTTCTTCTTTCTTTATTATTTAATTTATAAAATAATAACTCCAGAATATTCTATATACTGTGATGTTATTATAAATATGTTAAAACCATATTCAGTATTCTATCCATCCTTTGAATGACATGTCACCATACGTGCGTACGTACGGCTTACCGTCTCCACGTCGTGGTGTAATTGTTATTCAAAATATTATTATTTGGATGGGTTTAATAATGATATGTAATTCATGTAAATAATAAATATAATATGATAATGATTCTTTATATATGATATACCATCCAATTATATATTATATTAATATCAAAAGAATGATATTGTCGCTCGTGCGTACGGACGGACTACCATCTCCACGAACGCGATGAGATTCATTCCTCATAGTATCCATTAAAGGCGAATTCTCATTTGATGATTAAAAATAATGTTTAAGGACTTGATATCATTCTGGATATGAATAATATACAAACCTATCCATAACAAACATGGCTTATATAACAAAACATATAAAAGAAAACGACTAATTTAACACCCGAAACGACGATAATACAAAGATATTATTAACAAAGCAGTGTTAAAAGATCATATATGATACCATATTAATGTATATGATTATTTTATAAATTAATAAAACTTATTTCACCATTATACAAGAGGTTAACCTACCCTCAACAAAGTAAAAGTACAAGGTAAGGGGTTTTTATCTCACTCCTTATTCCAGTGTGATTCATGCCATATTGCCACTATTACCTTTTGTGTGGTGTATGTAATGCCCATAATTGTATTCTTTGTATAATACACATTAATTTATGTGTATTTACATATTCATTGTATGATACCTCTTTCATGGGTTGTATGTTTCATAATTTACCAAATTTGTAAGGGTTAATTCCTCAATCTCATTATTATCCAAGATTGTTTATGTGTAAGTATTTACTAGGACATTTTTATCATCCATGTCCATTTTTCATTAAAATGATTTCAAAATGTAGATTTTAAGGATTTTGAAAGGTACTCTTTATCAAGATCAGAATTTCAAATGTTTTAATGTTTTATCTTTCTAAATATTTTTAATTAATTTTTATGTTTTCAAAATGATTTTAAGGATTTATTTATATGGACATGAATGTTTTGAAATGATAATTATTTTCAAAAGCTTCAAAGTGGTATGGGACAATTTGATTCAAAATTCTCTTTTAAATTACTACCTTTATAAATACGTTACTTTTAAATTATTTTAAAAAAAGGATATTTCTCTCAAAAAATTTTACTCATCATTTTCATCTATGTCAACATCCTTTGATGGATTTTAAGCTCATTTGGAGTTGATTTATTATACAAAACTTCCATTGAAAGTTTTGTGATATTTTTTACCGTGGATGTGTTATTTTTATACCATTCATGGTTTATGGAGAAAGTATTGACATTTCTTATTCTATTTTTAATATGAATGTTTATGTTGTGTTTAAACCTTTTCATATGAGGAATGAATTGGACTTAGTAAGTGAAAGGTGGATCCCGCTATAGCTCCTCGATGCATCGGTAGGTCTCATGAGACAAACTAGTGTCTTGGTACGAGGTCTTGACAAAATATTATTTTTAGTCTTGGCACGAGGCCTTGGATACGTGGTTATGACTGTCTGGAATTATGCATTCCATCATTATGAAAGTGGTTAGTGATATTGAATGTGATTATTTGAATAGCAAAATATCCATGTGAATAAGTAAATGGAATTATTTCATTTTTTTCCATATTGTGCTGAAGTTCATGTTTAAAAGGATTTTATTTTATTTATACATTGCCTTAATGTTTTATGAGTATTTATGAAAGTTTTCGTTGTATTACTTACCCTTACTGAGTGTTTAAGCTCACCCCTTTCTATGTTTTATTTTTTCCAGGATTCCAAGAAGTGTATTGTGGTTGATATGAAGGGTTAAGGCAAGGGAATAATGGAATTCATAAATGATTATTTATGTTCTTTTGTATGTTATGAAATGTAATGTAACATTCATGTATGTAATCTATTTTCCAAGAATGTTAAACTGATCGGTCCTTCGGGACTTGATTCCTGGTAATCATGCCAATGTATTAAAATAATGCACCGACTCTAGGTAACTGGGGTTGGGGTGTTATAGTTGGTATCAAAGGAAGTTTAGCAATAACCTTGGAAACTAGATTTAGATGAACTTTGATTAGAGCACATAGCCCTAAGATAGACGTTGAGGATTAGTATAGAAGAACTTCCTAGAATTTTGGTATTGTAGAGATTTTGTGAGTTTTTCGAACAATACATCCCTGTCTGGATACGAGTAGGTAGAGGCGGCTCTGGCACAGATGTACCTAGGGGTAAAACCCAAAAACAGTGCTTTCAGCTAGACTTGAATGGGAACTGGTGCATGACAACGGGCCGTGCTACATTCTTGGTTATGACACTCCCGGGGGATATGCTTAGGATAATTCTCATTTTATTTACAAACCATTATGAAGGGCTCATGAGTATATACTTACTCAAAGAAAACATTTTTATGAATTATATCAATAAACTGTTCAATTTTTGTTTGGTATTTTACAAGTTTGGAATTATTCATTTCAATTCATAAACTAACCTAGTTTATGCTATTGTATAGAAATGGCTCCCAGTAGATGGAATGTGAACTCCATTAATACGTATGATCCAAAGAATAATAAGGATCATATCTTTCATGGTATTGAGCCATCATTTAGAAGGTAAATAGTCTCCCACGTATTATCATCATATGAAGAAATAGTATCATGTGTTGACAAGATAAGTAACGAGTTTACTGAGTCCTATGGCTTTGAAGGGAAGCAAGAGAAGAAAATGATGGAAGAGAGAAAGATGGATAAAGGGAAGTGGTAAAAGAAGAATTTTCCCATATGTGATAACTGTGGGAAGAAACACCTTGGAACTTGCCTGAAAGGAATGGGAGTTTGTTATAAGTGTGGAGAAAAAGGACACCATGTACGTGACTGCAAGGGTAAGAAAATGGTTTCAAATGTACAATGCTTCATCTGAAAGGAGTGGGGACACTACGCGAACCAATGTCCAAATCACCATAGTCTGCCCCAAATGTTGCTATTGGATAATAATCATGTTATGATACTACCACAGATGAGGAGGAATGACTAGAGTTCTTATGTTTTTATTAGAGAATTATGTTATTTGAGTGTTGTATCAACAATGTACGGGTTATAATAATTATGGAGTATATAAGGATTGTACTACAGTACTATTTCATTAAGGACTTGAGATTGTGTGGAACCAAGACAAGTGACTCAATAGCAAGTTAAATATTTGGAAAATATATGTTTTAGAGAATGATAAAACATAATATGGTTCTAGTAATGAGGTAGTGATTTTGGAATAAGAGATGGTTTATTTGAATAAATTATATTAGATATTCTTGAATACCTTGAAACTGATTAATGATTTCTATTCCCATAATTGTTGGAGTTTACAACATTTTTGGATAGAAGGAGTATATCCATTATTCCATAAAGAATAAGGGATCATGAATGTAATCAATAAGGTTTTATGGTAATTCTGGATGTTGCAGTGTTTTAAAAGAATACATGATGAAGGTGTTCACATGTTATTATAATGAAAAAAGGATCTTCATTGTGTTTAACTTCCTTATAAATTTTGGACTGTGAGTTTTGATAGAACTATTTTGGATAATTCTAGTTTGATATTAATTTTGGATTGCCATAAAAGGAAAACCTGGAGGTCGGGCGATAACCCGTCGCGACCGGCAAGGCCGCGAGACTTGAACTCGCAACTGAAGGGCGAAAAGGGTGTATCACTTACCACTGGCCCACAAGATATCCTGGATTATATAATGAATTTTATTTTAAGAAGGTCTAGTAGATGAATTATAACTACATTATTTTAACCTCAAATGAATAAGATAAATAGAATATATTTTTTTAAGTTCTATTATCTTTTAGAGTGAAAGATGATTTTGTGGTAGAAATTAGTTAAAGGATTGAACTCTACTTGTCAAGTATATATATTTCTTCTGTAGTTGTGGTTTGGCTTAGTGGTAATCACCCTTTAAATATACATAAAAATGGGGGTTCAAAAACCATTGGGCGCAGGTACTGTAGTTGTAATATAGAAGTGGTGTAATGTAGCAACGGTGGGCACTGTAGCGGCGGCAGGGTACTGTAGCGGCGGCAGAGTACTGTAGCGGCGGCAGAGGACTTTAGCAGTGGTGGGTATTGTGCAGCACTATAGCAGTGCGGGTACTGTAGCAGTACTATTCATAGAATGGGTTTTGGGCCAAAAAAATGGGCATACGGGCCATATAATGGGCTAAATGCCCACTAGGCCTTTGTGCTATGTAATGGGTCCTCCTCTACCCAGTTAAAGGAGGTATTTTCTTTTCTTTAATTATAAATGATTCTTTAGCCCCAACCATTAAAAAAAGTATATATTTTTCTTCTCCTCTTATTCTATGAAGAAATTCATTCCTATACTTTATTGAAGGGATCTTAAAACCAAAAATGTGTTATCTTAATACCTTATGTTTTGTTGAACCGATGGCATTTTAAATCATCATAGATTGATGTATTTAAGGACCTCAATTTTAAACTGGTTTGTGATTGATAACCTCAATCACTACCTATAAATATTTACGTTTTTCCTCCAATTATATGTCTCTAATTTCCAAAAACGTTCTCTTAATCAAGATCATAATTTGGTGGTGACCCTTTCATTTCTCTTTTCCTCTTACTAAGACTAAATTTTATTAACCAAATTTCAGATGTGGGTTTTCCCACAAAGACATTTTCTATTTTCAACCCTTATTTTCAAAGAACAATATCAAATTTTGAGGACATAATTTATTGAAGGAGGTAATAATGTGACACCCCAAGATTTTATAGTGTGTTACTTCTTCAAAATAATTCAATAACTTTCACTACACACAACACCGGGTTCAAGTGCACCATGACTTACCAAACAAGCTGTTCAAAAGAGGTTATGAATAGAATTAACTAAATTTTGAACTTTATATAATTCTTATAATTTTATAATCCATATTATGAGTTTCTTAGACATAATGTAATAACAAATTCATTGATAAAAGAAGTATTTTTCAAAAAATGCACTTTTACCAACTTTTAATAGTGAACCATTTTTTAAATCCAATATTTTAAAGTTTTATATATTCAATTTGACTAAATAAATTTATTCATTAGAATGGGGACATCAAAAATTTACAATGTAACACCCCAAACTTCCATGGTATTCTTCTCTTTGAATAATAGAGTAGTTTGTGTTGTATATAACTTTGAGTTCTAACGTGCACTACAACCAATCAAACTAGCAGTTATGAATAGTAATACCTACTTTTTGAAATTTTATAAATTCTATCTCTCAAAATGGACTTAATTTTTGGATTATTAATATCAAATTTATCCTAGGGTGAAATTTTGGTACCTTTCGGATAACATTTATATTTTGATGATTAGTGAAAATTACTAAATTTTAATTAAAAACAACGTTTTGAATCAAAATAATTAATAGTGATAAATTATTAATTTGAGTGGTTTTAAAGTATACTTATAATATATTTTTACCATTTAATACAATGTTGGTAATTGGACATAATTTGATAATTAAACAGGACATAAACACGTGTCAATCTTTTGATAGTTATTATATCTTAAAAACACGCTTTTTGTTTTGACAACAGGAATTAATTTTAAAATAATTTCTGTCACTTTTGTGTTATGAATTTGGAAAAATGGATTCCATATATGGAATCAGGATGTCTAAATTTTTTAAATATGTAACTTTTATTTTTAGACATTTTGAATAATTACTTCGGTAAATATTTTATTTACCATGGTTAAAGGGTAAATCCGGTAAATTAGGGTTAAAAATAATATTATAATAATAATAGATTACCCTAAAACGTGTCTTGAACCTATTGGTTGATACTTTTCCAACCATGGGCATCTTTGGATCGATTTTGGGACCACATGGATCCACTTGTAAGTGATAATGACACTTTATATTAATTAAGTTAAAGTAAATACAAAAATGACATAAGCTTATATCTTTTAGAAAAAAAAATTGCATAGGGTTATATATGTTATATTTTAGATTATAAATATTCATTATAAATATAAAAATATTTCATACATAATTGTATTTTTTTTATAAATTTTAGACATTGAAAAATTAAAAATATATATGACACAATAATGATGCAGTATTTTCCTTATTAATGAAAGAATCAAATAATTGATATTATAAATATTAAAATAAATATAATATGAATTTTTTGATCACATAAACCAATTTTATTGGTTAATATGACATGTTAGGATTGATTAAATAAATTTTTTCTAATTAATAAAGTTGTTAAGCTTTAACAAAAATCAATTATTGAGTAGTGTCAAAATTGACAAAAATGAGATATTAAAAAAAGTATTATATTATTAATTTATATTATATTCCTAAAAATATAATGTTCGACCAAAAGACTTATATAATTATTGGTGTATCATTAATGGACCACTTTGGGGTCTCTAGGATGTATATAGTATGTTTATTTACTATATAATATAAAAATACAAAGTGACATGGTAAATGTCAATCTAATTAACTAAGAGTTAAAAATAAAAGATAAGGTTAATATAATGAACCATATATGTATAAAATATATTGTTTGATAATATTTAGAACCATACCCACCTTATAATTTTAATAATACACTTTTTATCCATTAAAAACTGAATATGAATTTATTATAAATTAATACTTTAAGTTTTTTCTAAAGAGCCCCTCCTCCACCTTATAAAAGGACTAAACTTATAACCAATTCTTCACTCCTTCAAAGCCTTTTGGTTCGGACAAACACTGCCCAAATACTCTCTCAAAATCCCTCACTTAAACCTATAGGCCTTAGTTTGATCATAAAGCCAGCCTAAGGATCCCTTTTGATCAAATCAAAAGGAAGAACCCGAATAAGAGGTAATGTTTTCACCACCCTTTTTCAAGTTCATTTCTTCATCAACTTCTTATTTATCTGTTATTTACTTTCTAAAATAATAACTCTAGTATCTTCTATATACTTTTATGTTATTATAAATATGGTAAAACCATATTCAGTATTCTATCCATCCTTTTAATGACATGTCACCATACGTGCGTACGTACGGCTTACCGTCTCCATGTCGTGGTGTAATTGTTATTCAAAATATTATTATTTGGATGGGTATAATAATGATGTGTAATTAATTTAAATAATAAATATAACATGATAATTATTCTTTATATATGATATACCATCCAATTATATATTATTTTAATATCAAAAGAATGATATTGTCACTCGTGCGTACGTACGGACTACCATCTCCATGAACGCGATGAGATTCATTCCCCATTGTATCCATTCAAGTAAAATTCTCATTTGATGATTAAAAATAATGTTTAAGGACTTGATATAATTCTGTATATGATTAATATACAAACATATCCATAACAAACATGTATTATATAACAAAACATATAAAATAAAATGAGTAATTTAACATCCGAAATGACGATAATACAAAGATATTATTAACAAAGCAGTGTTAAAAGATCATATATGATATCATATTAATGTATATGTTTCTTTTATAAATTAATAACAATTATTTCACCATTATACATGAGGTTAACCTACCCTCAACCAAGTAAAAGTATAAGGTAAGGGGTTTTCATCTCACTCATTATTCCAGTGAGATTCATGCCATATTTCCATTATTACCTTTTCTGTGGTGTATGTACTTCCCATAATTGTATTATTTGTATAATACACTTTAATTTATGTGTATTTACATATTAATTGTATGATACCTCTTTCATGGGTTGTATATTTCGTAAGTTACCAAATTGATAAGGGTTAATTCCTCAATCTCATTATTATCCGATATTGTTTATGTGTAAGTATTTACTGGGACATTTTTATCATCCATGTCCATTTTGCATAAACATGATTTGAAAATGAAGATTTTAAGGATTTTGAAAGGTACTCTTTATCAAGATCATAATTTCAAATGTTTTAAATATTTATCTTTCCAAATATTTTTAATTAATGTCCATGTTTTTAAAATTATTTAAGTATTTATTTATATGGACATGAATGTTTTGAAAAGATAATTCTTTTCAAAATTTTCAAAGTGGTATGGGACACTTTGATTCAAAAATATCTTTTAAATTACTATGTTTATAAATGTGTGACTTTTAAACAATTTTACAAAAAGGATATTTCTCTCAAAAAGTTTTACTCATCATTTTCTTCTATTTCAACATCCTTTGATGGATTTTAAGCTTATTTGAAGTTGATTTATTATGCAAAACATCCATTGAAGGTTTTTTTATATGTTTGATTGAGGATGTGTTATTTTTATACCATTCATGGTTTATGAAGAAATTATTGACATTTTGTATTCTAGTTTTAATATGAATGTTGAAGTTATGTTTAAAACTATTCATATGAGGAATGAATTGGACTTAGTAAGTGACGGGTAGAGCCCGCTATATCTCATCGATGCATCGGTAGGTCTCATGAGACAAACTAGTGTCTTGGCACGAGGCCTTGACAAAATCTTATTTGTATTCTTAGCATGAGGCCTTTTCTACGTGGTTATGATAGTATGGCATTATGCATTCCATCATTATGAAAGTGGTTAGTGATATTGCATGTGATTATTCGACTAGCAGAATATCCATGTGAATAAGTAAATGGCATTATTTCATTTTATTTTTTCCATATTATGATGATTTTTATGTTTAAAAGGCTTTTTTTAGTTATACATTTCCTTAAGTTTTTATGCTTATTTATGAAAGTTTCTGTTGTATTACTTACCCTTAATGAGCATTTGAGCTCACCCCTTTCTATGTTTTATTTTTCCTAGGATTCCAAGAAGTGTATTGTGATGGATATGCAGGGTTAAGATAAGGGAATAACGACATTCATAAAAGATTTTTTATGTTTTTTTTTATGTTATGAAATGTAATGTAACATTCATGTATGTAATCTATTTTCCAAGACTGCTAAACTGATCGGTCCTTCGAGACTTGATTCCTTGTAATCATGACAATGTATTAATATAATGCACTGACTCTGGGTAACTAGGGTCGGGGCGTTACATTAGATTTTTGTGATCCTCGACATGAAACATCTTGACGTCATTTTCAGAATGGATTGGCTCATTTCTAACAAATCATGTATTGATTTTTATATTCAGTGGGTTTACATTAATACATACAGTGGTGTGCCTCTTGCATTTCAAGGAGAATGGGACCCAAGTTCGAGCAGAAATAGACCTTCTTATCCAGATCTAGGGAGAGAAATATTTGTTTTTTCTTTTGATTTAGAGAGTAAATATTTGAGTGGGGATCTTTCTCTAGTTGTCATCAAGATTCCCAATGTGTTTTCTTTTGATTCCCTTGGTTTTAAACTTTTAAGGGAGTTCGAGTTTTCTATTTACATAATACTCAATACTCAACCAGTTTCTATTCCCCCTTACCCCATGGATCTAGTTGAAATGAAAAAGTTGATGTCATAGTTGGAAGATCTTCTTGATAAATGATTTATATGCCCAAGTGTATCGTCATGGGTGGAACCAAATATCTTCATTAAGAAAGCTAATGGTTCTCTTATCTTATTTGTGGATTATCAAAATCTCAATCAAATTACACTGAAGAAAAATTATATGTTGCTACAGATTTGTGGTCTGTTTGAATAGTTGAAATATGATAAGTGGTCTTTAATGATTGACCTTTGATCAGGATACTATCAGTTAATGATAAAATATTATGAAATTCATAAAACGTCCTTGTGGAGGAATTAATACCACTGTGAGTAACTCATTAATCCCTTTGGTCTAACAAATTCTCTTGCAGTTTTCATGTATTTGATGAATAGTATTTTCCATGAGTATCTGGATTCTACTATTGTAGTCCTTGTTGACCACATCCTCTTTTACTCCATGTTCGAGGAGAATCATATGCATCATCTAATAATAGTTATGATTCTAATGAGAAATAACTGACCTTATGCCAGGATTTCAAAGTATGATTTATGGTTTCAGGAAGTGAAATTCTAGGGATGTGTGGTGTCTGAGAAGGGTATAACAGTTGATCCTGAAAAGGTTAAGGATATTATGACATCAGAGAAACCACTTAATTTCTTCACAATTCAGAGATTTTTGGGATTAGGTGGATATTATCACTGGTTTTTGAAGGACACGTTGAAGTTGGATTCTCCTATGACTTCTCTAAATAGGAAGGGGTGAAGTTTTATTAGAATGATAAATGCCAGAATTTTTTCTCAACTGAAACATCTTTTGAAAACTACTCTCATGTTTAATACTCCAAAGGTTGGGCAGGGCTATATGGTCTTCTATGATGCATCAGTTTCAGGATTGGGCTATATTCTTAGGGATTTAAATCATTTAGTTTCTTATGGATCTTGTTATCTTAGGCCACATGATAAAAATTATCCTACCTATGACCTTGAACTTTCAGCTGTGATTCACACACATAAGAGTTGGTGGAACTGAATTTTTGGAGAAAGGGTTAATGTGATTCAGACCACACAATATTGATTTATATCTTCTCTCAAAAATATTTTATCCTCCACCTTATGGGTTCGTTGGAATACCTTCAATCATTCAACTTTGACATCAGCTACACCTTCGGGAAATGGAATGTCATTGTAGATGTGATGAACATGAAACATCCAAACCATAAAGTGAAATGATCCTTAGGAGAGTGGAATTTTATGGCTCTCATTGCACAGTTACATATTTCAGTTCAAGTGGAAGGGATTTAATTTATTTAGCAAACGTTTAGTTAAAATTTGTGCTTCTCAAAATTTTTCTTCAGAATCAAGACCCTGATGATGAATTCTATAACATTAGAGACTCTCTTTATGGTGGGGAGATACTTTCCCAGTGACCGTTTTCTAGACACAGTGTTTTGTACTATTAGGATCGTTTTGTGGTTCTGTTATCATCAAGAAAGGTTGTGATGGGGGATTTTCATAATCTACAGTGGGTGGAACACCCAATAACATCTAATATGTTTTTGTGACATGCGGTAGATGTTCTGGTGGCTAGGTATGAGATTGGGAATTGTTGAGTTTGTTTCCCGCTATTATGCATGCTAGAAGGTTAAGGTCAAGCATCAAAAACCTTTAGGTTTACATCAGCCACTTCTTTTCCATATATGGAAGTGGGATAAAATCTCTATGGATATTTTGGTTGGTTTTCCTTGTACCCATAGAAAGAATAATTTGATATGGGTTGTGATCAACATGATAACCAATTTGGATCACTTCATACTCATTAATGTTATATCCAATGTTAAGGGGTTATGAAATCTATACATGGTTGAGATTGTGCATTTTCATGGAGTTTCATCTGTTATAGTATCGGATAGGGATCTTATGTTCAATTCTCACTTTTAAAGAGGCCTTCATGAGCCAATTGGATCTCAGGTACATTTGATCGTGGCCAACCATCCACAGTTATATTACTGGACAAAGTGAAATATATAGATTCATGAGGATATGCTTCATGTTTATGTTCTCGACTTCGATGGGACTTGGGATGATCACTTTGTACTGGTTGAGTTTTCTCATATCAATAGTTACATTCTATGATCAGAATGACCCCTCTTGAGGCCTTATATGGTCTTTCATGTACATCCACATTCTATTGGTAATATATTGGTGAAAGTTCCTTGGTTGGACCAAGCAAGGTGTAAGAGACTACCATAAATATTTAATTAATTCATTAGAGAATGTTGATGGAATATAGCCTATATATGTCTTATGTTGATCATCATCTTCGATCTCTTTAGTTTTCAATCGATGACCTGGTGTTCATGAAATTTTCACTCTGATTGGGTTATCGACGGCTTGGGAGGTAAGAGAAGTGTGCTCCTCATTTTGTGGGACCTTTTGAGGTTTTTTTAGAATGTGTGGAGACATGCATACCATTTTTCACTTCCATCGCATCAAACATCGACACATAACATGTTCCATGTATTTCAATTGAAAAATTATTTATCTGATCCATCACACGTTTAAGCTGGAGTGATGTTCATATTGAACCTAATTTATCTTTGACTGAGCGGCCAGTTAGGATAGTTGATTCTAGGACCAATGTACTTTGTGGTTGGATGATTCCTTTGTTTCGTGTGCTATGGTAGCATGGTCATGATAATCATGAGATGTGGGAATTTGAGTAACTGATGAGAGACCAATGGCCTCATACTTTTGTAATGAAAGCTTCTCCATAGGATTTCTTGGGATAAATTGTTTTTATATTGGAGAGATTATAACATCCTGTTTCTGATCCGATAGATACATATTTAACCATGTTATGGTTTTTCCTTTCCATTGATTGGGTAGGGTTGAGAATAAATTAGGAGGATACCTATTATGATGAATTCAGATATTTTTTAGACTCACATCTTCAATCGATCTTTTCTGTAGGTTGTCATAGGGTTACAGGTCGTGTAACTAGGTCAAACATTGTGTAATGGTTTTTAGGTGAATATTGTGAGAAGATTCATTTCCTGAGAAGATTCACACCATTAAAGCTTACAAGATGTGATAAGTATTTACACATAATGAGTCATTTAATGAATTTTTTTCATTTTAAAGCGACGTGTTTTTCAATGGTTATGAAACATAACTATTTCACGATATGTAGTGGGATTAAAAATCATGTAATACCCTTATGGCAATTTTTTAAATGGGTAGCACAAATGGGATCCTTTTTCCTCTGCTACAATTTCATTAATCTTGACCCAAATCCTACCCCCATGAAATCATTGATCCTCTTAACCCTTCTAGGTCCCATCATTCGGTGTTCGATCATCGTTGCACCTGTAGTGTAGATTCTCAAGTAAGCATTGTCTTCATTCGTCATATTTCTCCCATTCTCCTCCTTTGGGTTTTCAATGGATCATCTCGAAATTTTTGGATCTCTTCTCTCTACTATTGGATCTTATTTCTAGGTTTTGTTTCACAGTCTTCTACTCCTTCATTCTTGATGATGAGTTTCATTGCGAGTGTTGTTTTTTTAGAAAAATGTTGGGGGTTCCATCCTATTTGTATAAATAGATTAAACTTGAATTTCTTGATTTATTTCAATTTCTAATTTAAATTCAATTTATCAAACATTATTTAAAAATATTTGATAAAAAACAATTCTAGTGAATTGGGGGAATTGAAATGGTTTTGGCATGAAAATTGGAAAAAAAACCCCAATTCCATTGAATTGGGAAGTGTTTGAAGATATTGGTTGGTTTAAATTGTTTAATTTAAATTTAAATTTTATGGAAGCTACTTCAATTAAAAATTTGAATTCATTTGTGGAAATGCATTGTGAAATTGATGGAATTGTTTTTAATTTTATTTAAAACATGTGAGAATGGATTTAAAATAACATGATTGAAACCTAGTGGTTTTATCTTAGTAAAGATGAATTTTTTGATTAAAACATGTTTTGTTCTTAAATGGAAAATTTTAATTTGAAATTAGGGAATGAGATTTAATTGTATTTTAAGAAGTCTTAAAATAAATTTCCCATCACTGATTGTGTAAGAACACATGGAATCCTTGGGTATTTGGTGAGTTATTTGGACACACTCTACGCTTATAAAACATTATAAAACATAAATGTAGCAGGTCACATCCCCGATGGGATCGTGATGAGTCTCCTTTGACTACTTCCAAAGGGACGTCTGTTTACACATATTTTTTTAACACTTAGAGATGTCATAGTCCTATAGCTTTGAAATTTCATACCTATTTGACAGATGACCATGTTTCACACTTGTTTTCTATTTGAGATAAAAATAAATTCCAATGTTGTTGAACTGCATTACATGCCTTCTTGATTTATATAAACTACTATATAATTTTTTTATGTAATTCATTGTTATATAAATATCAAATCACTTGTAAATACTTTTCTTAATTTATTTTTCCATCAATTGAATTGTATAGCATGATTGGTTTAAATATTCTTTGAAATGATGAACTTATTTATTTTAAAATTGAAATTATTCCATGGGTTTATCTATTATTTATATCTATTATAGAATATATTGTGAGGCCCTATTATGACTTTTTCTCACACCCTACTTGTGCATTTAGGTGTTAGTATATTATCTCAAACAAGGTTTGAGATAGTGGAAAGGATGTCTTAGAGTTTGTTCTAGTTATTAAAAATTGGATGTGGTGAGTTATGTCCTTAGAGACATGGGTTTTTTACCTGTTTTGGTACTTGAGTTGTTGTACTTTATGCACAAATTCCTTCTTGACCTCTGGTACATTACTCTCAGGGGAGTTTCTTTTGTATTCATATTGACATTATTATCTTGCTTCAACTATGTTTTTGGGAAAATGTATTCCCACTTCCATGTTTTATGATTATTTGTGATATTCGATGACCCATGGGATTGGGAAAACCCTTCAGGATATGTCACGGGCGGCTTAGTTATTAGGTTACCAGGGTTACCATAATGGTTTGTGACATCAGGTCACTATAATTGGTATCAGATTAGGATATACAAATTTTATAGAAATTAGGATTATATAACTTTGTTAATATACTTGGGGGTATGTTTTTTTATAAGATAAAATCATGAAGCATTATGTAGTTATTTTTTTGTTTTCCAAGATAATATATCCATGTATAGATAAGTTCAAGTGGATGTAGTTATGGAACATATGCATCTATGGGTAAAAACTCAAAACGTGGTGGATTATATATTAGCTCGATCAATACTGGTGTGTGATTTTTGGATCTCAAGCTACACACTTGTAAGGACACTCCTTGGAGATATTATTAGGTTAATTTACTATTCCATTATGAATTATTATTTAAGATTTGAATAGATGATTAAAATGAATATCCACAGTTAAATATATGGTTTCCTACAATGAAAATATGTTTTTATAAAATAGATATTTGGTGAATTATTTTTCATGATTACATGATCACTCACTATTTTTATTGTATCAAATGCTATAATTTTTTTTCTTTTTCAATGGTTGGACATTGGAGGAATAATGTTAATGATAATTGTGATAGATAAGGTGAATACCATCCTAATAAGAAACCAAATAAATTTGAGATAGTATTCCAAATCATGGGGTTATACTCAACGTACTAAATCAAGTTTTTAGTAGTAAAATGGATCATTTTGGACATCCAAGAAACCGAAATAAGTAACAAGTCACCATTGAGTCTTTTATATAAAAACATTCACACTCCTTTAGTGGTTCCTCAAATCACACTATTGTGGAGTTTTGTACTAATTCTATAGAAAATATATTCTCTTTTCTCCAGTTCATTAACCCTGAGAAGTTTATATTTGGTGTGTCTTGATTGAAAGGTCAAACGGATCAATGGTATACACTTATCAAGAATACAGGAAAGAGGATAAACTTGATCCCATAACATTATAAGACTTTAAAATTTTATTTTTCAATAATTATTTTCTAGAAAATCCTCAAAAAAATGAAAGAAAATTTCTATAACTAATGTATAATGATTATAAATCCATTATTACCAAATAGGAAAATTATAAAAGAATATAAATGTCTGATTCTATATTTATTATGGATCGTGATGGTTATATTGACAAATTCTATAGTTTCTTATGACCAAGTATCCAAATGGAATTGTCTATACGAGAATTTGATAACTATAAAGAATTAGTTTTATGTTCTCTCAATATGGAGATGTAAATTTGTGGCAAAAAGTGTTCTAGGGGATTCTGGTACAAAATGAGAAATATTGAATTTCAAAGATATTAAAATAATAAAACCCATTTTCAAAAGAAAACTAATATTACTTCATGTTAGATATGTGGAAGGAATTAAGGATTAAATTTCTATATGGGCTATGGTGAATGTGTTAAGATAGTAAAATGAGACTATAAAGAAAATGAATTTTGAAGAGATGTGAAGAGGATATTCATTGAAATAAATAATGAAAAACCAACATAAAATTTTTCAACTATAATGAAATACTATAATTTAAAGTAAAATGCACATTATAAAAAGTATTTCATGAATCACAGTGTTAATGATGACAGTAGCATCAGAAACAACTCACTCCCATTGTTAGAGGGAGACCTCATGAGATCTCAACTACTATAGAGTGTCACAAAAATGATTTTGTGAAAGTTAAAAATACCATACACTCTAATACTTAAGATGAATTATTTAATTTTATATCTACCTACAAATTTATATCTCTATAAATTTTTATAGGTACTTCTTCACTACCTAAAGAAATAGATGAATATTTAGAAGTAAAAAATTCTAATGGTAAGATGATCATATCTCAACTCCATAAATCCTACTTGATGTATTTTTTTATGAATATTATTCATGAAAATATTTTGGTTCTCCCTCTAGAGGAATTTTCCATGATTTTAGCATTTACTATCTCTCTCTACATATACAATTACCATATCATTTTCTTTTAAATGGAAGTTCAATTTGACACTATAAATAAAAATTTGATCATCTTTTCATGTAAGGATGAATTTGAAAATACAATGGATGTCACATCTATTATATTGGTCTTATAACTATTCATCAGGGATATTTATCTCAAATAGTTAAAGAGAAACTTAACATATAACATGTGCTTATTTTTTAGATTTTTCTTAGGTATTTATATATGAATTTCCTAGTCTTCCATAAAATATTTGTGTTTATATTTCAAAACCAATCATTCATATTTATTATATATATTTAAAAGAGTTTAAATGGAATGGCCACAATTGAGTTAGAAAAAGTGATGATGTAACTCTAAGAGAGTCTTGATATGGGATTTGTAATCGCTAGTGTGTCAACATATGGATAAAGTTCTTTTTTTGTTAAGAAAAATAATGGATCAAATAATATTTTCATTGGTTATCAAGAACATACCATAATCACTATTATGAAAAATAATCCTAATACATATATTGGTTATTTTTTATCAACTACAAAAATATCAATAATTTTTGAAGATTTAATTCCATTATACATATTAACAATTCAAGGTAAAATAAGAGTATATACAAAAAAATATTCCATAAAGGTATGATGACTTTTAATTTATAGTGATTCCATTTATACGTTTCAATTATCCCACTATATTCATGAATTCAATAAATATAGTATTTATCGATAATATCTACTATTGTGTTGTAGTCATTATAGATGATATTGTTATTTATTCCAAGAGAAAGGTAGATCATACAGATCATTTGATGATTCTAATAATGTTCTTAATAATGGAGATATTCTATTCAAAATTATACATGTGTTAACATAGGCTACAAAATTATTTATTCTTGTGACATAAAATTTCAAGATAGGTTATATTGGTGTATGCTTCAATGATGGATGTTATTATAAAATTTCCAAGACAACCCACTATAAATGTGATACATAGTTTTCAAGGGTTGGGTGGATATTATAAACACTATATGATGGATTTCATACAACTATATATCCCAATAACAAAATTGAATTAGAATTGTTATAATTTTTTCTGTATATATGAATTTTAGAAAACTTTCATAGGGATATATATGTGGTTTTTCAAAAAACCTATTATTACACTATAATGTAGTGGTGAAATGAAAATGATATATAGTTATTCATAGAATAATGATAATAGATTAATCATCATGTTAAATAATATGGTGGTAACTTATTCCTCATTCCAATTTAAAATTCAAGTGAAACATTACACCACCCATGATTTAGAGTACGAAATTGGAAAATTTTAATTTAAAATATAATGTAATTATCTTTATTGTCAGTGTTTTTATATTTATTTATCCTAAAAGAATAAATTATCTCACATAGAAGTTATTGAATATGATCCAAAGGTGATATATGGAATTGATTAATTTTTAAGACATCTCAATACACTTCCACCCTGGGAAGGTGAACAAGGTGGTCATAACATACCAATCCAAGTCAACCAGACTACTCACCAAGGTTATACAATTATAAGGTTAGTTATAACAATGTTAAGAAGACAAGTCTTGAATATAATAAAAACAAGGCATACAAATACAGAGAAAATAAGGAAAAAAGATAAAAAAAACAAAGACAAACATTCTAAAGAAAGAAGAATGACAATTATATATTAAAAGTCTCTATGTGAAAAATTGTCACCACCAAACCATCTAAAATTGAAATAGAAATATAAAGAGAATCCATAAAGATATATAATTACCTTCCAATTACCTATTTACGTTAAAAAAAGGTCTATAGTCACCCAAAGTTAGATGTAATGTACAGGATATAGTGTCGAGTAAGAAACCAACAATTAATCTATACAAGTTCTGATATCAAGAATTCACAATTTCTAGCTTTAAAATAATACAATCTTATGGTAAATCTTTGTATCCCTATGGTACATAGACCAACATGAACTATTTTCACCTTAAAATAACATCTATCTCATTGAATAAGTAACTAACATCCTATTATGAAAGCACAATGCTCCACTTTGATACTGAGACCACTCACCTGAGGTATCCCTATCAATTAGGATTTCTCCAAAGCATTGGATCTCAATTTATATCACCAAATAAAGTCAAACATGATCATCCAAAGATGATTAAACCTTTGTCGATGCAAATAACACATATCCACAAACCTCCTTTACTCCCAAAATCATATTTGTAAAGAAATCCATCAGATACCAATCTTCAATTGATTCAATCAATACTTGGATCGGTACTCTTATTATCAATGCATCAGAAACAACATTTCTATTTCCAAGGTTATATGTGATATCAAAATCTTAGGTTTTATGATACTCAAAATAGAAATTTTGTCACAATTTCCGATATCCCAATTTGGAGAAAAAATATTCTAGCTTTTGTGATCAGAATAATCTATAAATCACTCCACAAAATGGTAGTGATGCTATATCTTGAATGTTTTCATGGACAATATGAACTCATTATCATGGTTTGGGTAGTTAATCTCATGAGGTGGTAACTATCATGATACATAATCTACCACATGATTCCCTTTCACCAAGACACATCCCAAACCTATAATAGAGGCATCACAAAAAAAATCATACCCCAAACCCAGTTTCATGAGAATCAATACTAGTGCTAAATTAAACATAAATTTCATCTCCTCAAAAGATCTCAGAATTTCTTTATCACACTCAAATATTACACCCTTATTGGTCAACTATGTCATTAGAGAAGAAAGCTTATAGAAGTCTTAAAAATCACCTTTAAAACCCATAAATCCCAATAATATTTGGTTCTTAAAAACATTTCTGGGATTCTAATAGGACATGACATATCAGACAATTTTAGAATTCATTAATACACCCCAATAAGATATCACATTCTCTAAAAACTTCAATTATCTAACCCAAACTCACACATGCAATTTCTAACATATATATGATGTTCCTTCAAGGTTCAAATAATGACATCCAAATAGTCCACATGTTCCTCCTCTAACATGGAGTACACCAATATATCAACTATGAACATGAAATAAGTCTTCAATGGATGATTAAAGATTTAGTTCATCTAATTCATAAATACTATAGGATCATTAGTGAGTCAAAATTACATTACAAAAAATTCAAAATTCCCATATCAACTCTAAAATGTTGTCTTAGGTATGTCATCTTCTCAAACACTGACATTATGGTACCATAACTATAGTTCAAACTTATAAAACCAATTATCCCCTCTAAGATAATCAAATATATCATCAATTATGGGTAAATGATACTTTATCTTAACAGTCACCAGATCAACTTTGGATATTTAATACAAAGCCTGTGAATTATGTTTGACTTCATAGAAAATAATAAAGTTGATGCCCAAAGTGACATAATATGATGAATAAAAAATTTTCCTCCTCATCCTCTAATAGGAAATTATGTTCCTCCAACAGAGTAGGTTCCATTAAATAAGATGGCATAGAAATGGGAATCATTATTGGGAGAATGTTAATAGTAAAATCAAACTCTATCTTTGGTGGAAAACCAAAAAAAATAATCTAGAAATACCTCAGGGTACACCCACACAAAATTAGGTAGTTGAACAACCAACAAAGGGTCAACTTAATCAAGAAATACTTCTGAAAACATGGATTATATCACTCTATCATAAGGAACAAGAGGCCCATCCATTCCAGATCAAGAGTCCCACTCAACCTAAAAAACATGTGTGAACCCATCAGTAGATTAGAACTATACCTGAAGATTCTTATAGTCTATTTGGTACATAGCACTGATCATCTAATCAATGTCTATATTTGATTAAACGAAATCTATATCAAACACTAATAATTCCCAAACCACCCTAAAGTTATCTATCACCACCCAATATGTGGGGTATATGAAAACTTTTCCAGACCACTTTCCCAAATTTTTGGAAAGATCCAAAAAATCACATAAAAGATCTTAATGAAAAACCAAAACTTCAACATTAATTTAAGATATAAAAGAATGTATAAACCCTATATCAAAAAAAGATAGAACCATATAATATGAAATAAACACCGTACCTATAACAGCAGTCAGCACTGCTTAAGATTTATCTAGCACACATTATATCGCATAATTCAATCTGTATATAGCCACTGATAAATATACCTTGGTATGAGAATTATATCTACAACCCTTTAAAGTATAAACATGACCGTATGATCCCTTGGTGAAAGTGGATCCACACTTAAAACCATGGGACATCCTATAACAGAAATGTTTCAGACGTCTAGATCACCCACAAAGATGAAAACTCTTAGGACCCTCTATACAATGATACCTGATATGACCATTCCTCCCATACTGAAAGTATAAAAATATTTATTACCTCGAATAATCCTATGAAAAAAGTCCTATAGAATATAAACCACTCTTTCTCTTCCTTTTTTGATCAGCAGAAGAACCCTGACAAATCACTACAGTAAATCAAGCACCAGTGAAACCTATACTTCTAGTTATGTCTCCCTCTGTAAATTATGTTTTAAAAAATATCACCATAATGGTCGGGAGGCACAAAATAACTATCATAAATTGAATATTGGACCTCATCCCCATATCAAACTCCTGATACTTCATTTTATCAATGGTAAAAAGATCTGGTGCCAGATTCACCAACTTGGAAAAATGGGTGGAGTACTCCAGAATGGTACGCTCCCCTTCTCCAATAAATCACATTGTTTTAATTTTTGTATTAAAGTAAATTAATATTATTTTCATAAAAATAATTTCCCCAGATTAAAAAATCCATTAATACAATAAAAGTAAATTTTGGTAATAGTAAAAATTATAGATAATCTTCATAGATTTCATCAAACTATATCAGAAAATGTATAATGAATGTTTTTCTCAACCTAATACTCATTAAACCTCAATTATTATACAATTTTGGACTCCCATTCATTGAATAATGTCCTTTAATTTTATATTATTAAAAAAAATTCACTCCTATCACCTATAAAAGGATACATCCACCTCATCTATAAAAACACACTAATAATTATAATTCCTCATGAAGCTCTACAATTATAAATATTCTATATCGCTCTATCTCATTTGGAATACTTTTTTCTAATAAAAATTGCTCAATCAACATTTTCCCATTTTTCTTCCCATATAATGTTCAAAATATCATTCTAAATACTAATATAATATAAAAATATTTCATCTATATGTTTCTCATTCAAATATATTTTAACCATTTTAATATGATTTCTATAGTATTATTAGAATAATGAAATGTTTCTATTTTAATGGTACAAACATTATCTACCCATTCCACTTAAAAAATGAGAACTTTGTTCATGAGTTCGTGTAGACTACCGCCTCCATGGAGTGATGTGTTTGACTTTTCATCACATATAGGCATTTATGGTTATAAGAAAGTATTTAGTGAATAAATTGGACATATTTAGGATTATATAAAGAAAAATCATTACCAATATTCCTTCCATATCATTGTTTTAAAATGAATACACCATATATATGTATGTATAGAGAACCACCACTAATTAGGATGTTTTTTTACAACTCCGACCCTAGAATCTCTGATCTTGTTCCACCTTTAATACATTTTCTTGAAAAAAATGAATTGAATCATGAAATCCCTAATAGTTTAGTAGTCTTTTAAAACTATATATATACTTCTACATTGAATTATATTTGAATATATAAATTACAATATATATTTTTTGAGTATAATATTATTAATTCTAGAATATCCATTCATATCAAACATAGTACTATTCATAGTTTCTTGATGAAAGGAATAAAACTAATAGTGAGCTCAAATTATAAGTAAGGGTTAAGTACAATAGATGCCTTCAAAAGTCAATTAGAATAATCAACATGGAAAGGAATGTAAATCAAACAAATTACATTTAATCGATAACATTATCATGATACTAATGTAATAAATAATCATCAAGTAATTGCATATAAATAATAATTTTACCTAGAAAATATATCCATGAATATTATAACTAATTGAAAAATATTATGGAATATGAGTAACTAAATTCTTAACAATGTTATATATAATTCCAGACATTTAAACTATATGGATCTATCCTCAAGATAGTTATTGTCAAGATTTATCCTCAAGAGATTTATTATCTTGATCTATCCTCAATATAGTTTTAACCTATTGGTATAAACCCATCTGATATGGAAAATTTATTAGACTCCTAAGATCTATCAATGCATTGAGAGGTTGTCATTAACTAGGCCCCTCTAATGTTTATAGGTCCAGATAATTCCTTGTATATAAAATAAACAATTAAATTCATAAACAATGTGACGTATCATCAAATATGGTTATTGAAAAAATAAAATCAGTTTATCAATATTTCCATAGACAAAAAAAACTTTCATTATAATCAACATATGTTAAAATTGTATATAGTGTTATAAATACACATATTTGGGATATTTAATATGCATATATAGGGGATATTTAACATCTAGTGATCAAATAAAAGTTAATACCTCCAACTGATGTTAATTACAATAATTTGAAACAAGGAAGTGACTTTAAATAATATTTTTGGTATAAATAATCAAAAACCATCCAGATAATGAATAATAATGTTATAAAATATACCCATTGGAGTAAGAATAAGAGCTTTTTTTCATTGATTAATATGAATACTATATAATAATATTGAGAATGATTATTGATGAAAGTTATCTTTTCATTTTGAAAAATATTTTTCTATAACATAACACATTTTCAAAAAACTTTTATTTAGAAATAAACTTAAAATCTTATAAACTAATATTTAAAACATTTTAAGGACATGATGGAAGAAAAATCATCTAAATTTCGTACAAATTAAAACAAATATTCCATTTAATATTTTTATAAAATATAAAGAAGCATTATTTTGAAAAATAAAAATTATTCATTTGTATTTTTAAATAAAAATGGTTAAAATTATATTATTACCTCATTTTTAAATGTTAAAAACATTTTTTAAAAAAAATATTAGATGAAAAAAATATTTTTGATCGAAGAAAGAAATGATGAATCATTTTCTTGAAAGTATTTTTTCTACTCATTTAAGAACAAAAGAGTAGAAAAATTGAAATTTAAATTATAATTTCATGAATAGATATTTTAAAATAAAATGAAATAAGATTACTAATTAATGGTCTAGTAATTTCTTTTAACAAGAATTCAATAATAAATAACTCAATGAGAATGATAATGTGAATTAAACCATTAAAATAATCATAAATTTTAAGTGTGAATCAATAAATTAATTTATTATGAGTAAGGACTATAAACATAAATAAAACAACTGAATATAAAACATCAGATAATTTTATTTTATTAATGACAAAATCATAGCATGACATAATAAAAAATTATATGTTTTACTGAATGAGTGGAAATTTAGTTTATAAATCCCTTACCTCAAAGTTCTTTTTGGTTGAATGTGCTTTATCCTCTAATAAAGTAGATTTGAAAATTTTATTAACTTTTACCATATGATTATTAATATTTAAAATATTATATATGATATTTTATTACAACTTATGACATATTTATTAATTGTATTTCATTATTTTAATTCATTCAGATGTTAATTGCCTTATTTTCTCATGCTTTTTTCTTCAGGAAAGATCTGGTTCTTGGACATATTAAATATTTATATTCTCTCAAAAATAATTATCATGAAATAATTATCAGATTGTTTCATTATTTTTACATTTAAAACCAAAAATGAATAATTTTTACTAAAATGGATTGTGTTATGATCTTGGAGATGGTAGGTCATATGTACACATGAATAACATTTCCATTTTTAAATGCTCATTATAGAAAGGTGGTAAGTAATAAATAATATTTTCATAATATTAAAAATATCATATATATAACATATTATCTCATTAAATATAATTATATATATCATCCTTTTTTTAATGGTGATGAAATGAAAGGCATGTCGCTTTGTGAAGGATTTAGTCCACACGTGCATGACTTATCTTGTCATCTTTATGTGAGTGAAAACGAAATGAAGAAAATGATATATATTATCCTTAAATAAAAATAAATATGTCATTAATATCATATTTATATCATTATATCACACATATATTTAACTTTAATTGTACTATATTCCATATAAAGTGTTAGTGAAAGATGAATTGCATTACTTCACTAGGCGGTAGACCACCACACACATGATCGATGTTATCGTATCCCCTAAAAATGGAAATTAATAATAAATTTATTATATAATGACTAAATAGTTATATTTATGATATAAATATCACATATATACTTTATATCAATCATCATACCCAACCATGAAAGGTGGTAATGAAATAATAAATGACATTGGTTTGTGAGGCGGTAGTCCACTCTACACATGAATGATGATTCCATAACCCATTTGATGGAAGTGGATAATTTTTTAGAGAATTGAAATATTATTATAACATATTAAAATATTTAATACACTTAGGATATTAAATAAATATGGTTTAAAAATAATTTAAGGATGTGGAGAAAATAATAAAATAAAGAAGCTCATTAAAGAACATTACATCTCCTTCGGGTATCATCCTTTGGATTACATTAATGCCTTTCTAGGTTGGATATGTGCCCAATATAAGGCATATAGGATAATGTTAGGGTAGTTGTAAAGTTATTTGATCTAGGTTTGACTAATCTAAAGAGGTATGTAAGTGTGACGAAGAGAGGAAATGGGGTGTCATTTTATTAATGGGTGAGAGGACACACTTAGTATTTTTTAAAAGAATTGAGTTCTCTGATTTTATGCATATGTCACAAGGGTACACAATAGTCCATTATCAAACCAGTTGATATGGTTTAAAATTTTATAGAAAATAGTTTCTAGTGATCTTTATTGTTCATTTTTACCATTATCATATTATTTTAACCCCCGATAAACTTGTTTTTACCTTATCCGCATTAATTAATTTTTAATGATTTCTCTATTCGTTTTTTCAAAAAACTATGTTTAAATTCTTAGAAAATATAAATTAAACTAATTCATAATTTGAAAAATATTCTTTCAAATTCAATACATATAATTTTAATAATATAACTTAAAATTAGTATTCTAGACAAGATGAGTAATTGTGGTTTTAAAGAGAAAATGTTTAGAAGTTCACAATTTTTTATTTCAATATTCAATATAACAATGAATCCAATGAAATAAATTGTATTATTTGATATAAAATTGATGTAATTTTTCATTAACAAAATTCAAAATATAATTTGACATGATAATTTATTTAAATGGAAATGCATTCTTTAATTAAAAATTATGTATTTTTCACTATTCTTCAAAAATGAAACTATTTAGAAAAATCCCAAAAATTAACCCTAATATAATTTTAACATTTCATATTATAAAAAAAATTATTTCACGTAAATTTTAAAAATTTGGTAGAAAATAATTTTAAATTATGTGTACAAGGAGTAACTAAAATGTCTTTTAAAGAAATTAATTTTTTTATAAAACCTTTGTTCTTCTTTTAAATGATTCGTATTTTATTTATAATAAATAAATAACAAATACATGTGTATAAAATATATATTTCCATAATTTATATAATCATATTCATACATTCCATTCAAATTTCTAGGAGAAACCCATCATAATAAAAAATATTTTTAATAGCATATTGTTGTTTGATAAAACTCAGTCATGCATGTAATGTATGTGATTGGAAAAACATATTTCTTTGTGAATGGTAAGATATTGAGGATATTAAATTTATTTTAAAAGAAATATATAGTAAATTGTTATTTTTCTATATTATCTTCTACAATTGGTATTATGTGTCACATACACTATTGAAAAAAAATTCATCTTTTTGAACTTTTTGGTGTGACATTCTCCCCACCATAAATAAATTGTACCCTCACAATTTATACAACATCTCTATAATAAAGAGTTGAATATCTCACAATTTATTTTCTAAAAACCCACATTATAAAATGAGTTAATAAAATATCCTATAAATAAGTGATAAAAGGAAGTCAAAACTTTCATATAGAATATCATATAATGAGGTTTATATATAGGAGAGAATTATTGGAATTTGATGATATGGTCATAGAAGAAAGAATAAATATTTATTAAGAGTGATAGAAGTCATTGTTCACAAGAATGTGAATGATAAAGGGAAATTTAGTGGCCTTAAATTGAAAAATATATGATGATATAAAATACCATCAGTTAAATATACATGAAGGTATTATAATATATTTTTTTCAATATACATTCCCTAATGATTAATAATTCTTCAGATGTTTAAGAATTTGTGGAAATATATATACCTTATATGTTTGAATTTCAGAATAATAATTTCATCCATTAGTTTTGATATGATAAATTTCTAATTCATCCTCTACTCCATGAATTTAATATCCAAAAATTATTTTGTTTTCCCTAAACCACAAAAATTCCCATATAATGGATCATAATATCCATAAAAGTATGAAAAGTATTTCTACCCGTCCCAAACAATTTTAAAAAACCAACTTAGTTACCACAAGTGATCCAAAATTAATATATCACCATATTTTAAAGTAATACATTATTATCTGAAACTTCATCTAATATTCTACAAAAAAACATTCAATAAATGTTTTTCCTTATGACCATTCAAAGAGATTAATATCCAAATTATTAGAAATAATATTATTTTTTTTCTAAATTTAAAATATAATTAATCCCCAAAATAACTTTATGTTGAACTTAACAATAACATAAAAAATATTAACACCATCATCTTCTATTTTCATGAAACATGGTAATAACATGAATTACCATAAAAACTTATTAAAAAACACATGATTCTATATTACTTAAATATCACACAAATTATTGGATATACTCCTTAAATACCTATTTTTTATCATCATCAATTATAAAATAAATAACTTTGTCAATGTATCGTTAATCAGTTGCATGATAGTCAGTACTATCTAATTTACATTAACCAGGTCAGTCCTTTGGTTATCCCTACATCATTTTCTCAACATGATGAATATATTAAATGTTATCATTCATTAAATCATGTCTTTTTTAGGATGTTCAAATTTCCAGTGAATCATTTTTCTTCATAATTAGTACCACTCAACTTATGATCTCAAATCCTTAATGAAATAGTACATCAAAATAATCCTGATATATTTCATAATACTTATGATGCGAATATCATCACTAAAATGATTTTAAAACATTTTTATTAGATCCAAATATATAATCATATTAATCATTACACTCTGGTTGTATCAATAGAATAATCTTGACTTTGATCCCTTATCTTCTTTTGATATATATTCCAATAATTTAGGGGGAATTTATATTCATAATTTTCCATTAACCAACAGATGAAACACTATAGGGTAGTATTTTTATTCTACCCTTTTCATTATTTTTCTAAGAGACCATTCTCTCTAATAATATAACACACTCTCAATCCTTTCAATAATTTCCTGGGAATGTTATTTATATAGTTATCTCATGTTGGAATATAATTTTTTCACATATTCCATTTAGTTACTTTTTCTATGTCTTTCTACACTTCTCTTAATTCTGTTTGAATCCATAATCTCTATAAATTATTTCACTATCTTGATGATATATAAAACTATTTAAATATATGAATAAAAATTTTGGTAGAACATCTCCCTATAGAGACATGTCTTAATACCATTAATGAAATGTTTTAATATTGCACTCAATGTTACGTATGTAATCCCTAGCATACCTATATAAGATTTTATACATATATCCATACATCGCAATACTTTCTTCATTATCTTCCTTTAAGATAATGAAATTTCTCTTCATATCATTTTGTTTATCACAAGGGAAGTATTTTACAATGAATTTATCCTTAGAATCATTCCATTCAATGATTCCTCTTTCATATTCCTCACTAATATTAAAGATCAAAAACCATAATTGATCAATATTTCCTTTAAGAAAATATGTGGAATATGTAACCATTTTATTTCCACCAAATCCCAAAGGCAAAAATATCTTCTCTGTAGACATAATCTATTTATCACCTACCATTGGATAAATAGTCCCACTAAATTATTGGGTCCTCTACCACATAAAGTTATCCAATATAGGTGAATCTGGATGTGTAATAGGTTGCTTCATCTGGTAAGGTTTTTTTTATCATAACCTTATTATGCTACCCTAATATAGAAAAAATATGATATATTAAAATACTAGTTATATTGGCTTCCTCATATGGGCAATATATAGATTGGCCATGATAATTTTTACCGTTATTCCTTCCAATTTTCATTTCTAAACAATGTCATATACATGATTAGATCATAAAATTATGAATTTTATATTATAATTTATAATTCCAATTATGGTTTATCACTTAAACTAAATTAATATTTATGATTTGATAATATCATAATCATAAAAATTGTTTCTATTGTTGTTATAATTATTTTAAAATCTATTATAATGATTTTAATTAAAATTCGAATAATCCTAAGAATATCTACTAAGAGTGTCAATCAAAGTGCATAATAAGTCATGTTTTCATGTACCAAGTGACAATTGGTCCAAGCCTAATGCATCCTTTTCAAAGTTAAGACCCCTATGTACATTTTCACCAGAACCACTTCTATTTATAGTCTCTATAAAGGGATGTATTTCATGGAAAAAACCACATAATCACTACCTTTCCAAATAATTTTAATGTTTTCTATAATTATCCCTAATGTAAATCATAAGGTTATAATCCCAAACATTTAATTCAACTGAATCGTCTTCCCATGGTTTATGTTAATAATTTTTTGATACTAAATGTACTGAACCTAGCCCCAGTAGGAACCAGTGCCTTCTTTATTGGATTGTAATGACATAGATGTAATCAAGTCACAAAGAATCAATAGTTCTATATTATTTTAAAATCAGATTTATACTTGAGTCCTAGATTGTAATTGATTTTATAGATTACAACATAATTGTTTTATGAGAATAAAATTATTTTATCTAGAATGACCATGCATATCAATCATAATATAATTCATGGGTTCGAGGGGAATAAAACAAAATAAGGATGAGCACAAATGTTTTTTAAGGGTTATGTATAGTTGAATCTATCTTTATTAGTGAATTTTAATCAACATGGAATGGTTTGTCAATAAAACACCTTCCATTTAAAAAATAACATGATAATAATATGGTATGAATAAATGATGATCAAGTAATTCCATATAAATAATAACACGAGCCTAAAAATATATCTATGAATATTCTATCTAATTAAATAATCACATGTAATATCAATAAATAAATTCATATATATGTAGTTCATAATGTCTAATTTCTGAAATATCAATATTTATCCCCAAGATATGAACTTTCATGATTTTTTCTCAAGACAGTTCTTATCATGATCTATCCTCATGATATTTTAAATTTTTTGATTGAAAAAAAAATTATTTTTCCTAATAATTTGGCTCATTAGTCTTTTCAATGCAATGAGCGGATATCATTAACTAGGTCCCACTATTTTATTGCAGATCCAATGCTTTCCTCATATATCGAAAAATCAATTTATTTCACAAACAATTTTCCGTATCATCAAATTTTAATATTTAGTAAAGAATATAGATTTATCAATATTTCTCCATATAAAAAAGTAATTTTCAATGTAAACACTATTTGATAAAAAAAATTATGGATTAATAGATAAGAATATCCAAAATAAATAATGTTAATATTTATGGGAAATTTAATGTATAATGATCATAGGAAAATCAATATTTACATGGGAAGTTAATAAATACAAACTAAGATGAATAGGTTAATGTTAATACTATTCATTTTCAAAATACTAATAATCATTGCAGATGATGTATAAGTACGTTATATACATATAATTTTTGGAGTAAGAATAAATTTCTATTTCCATTCATCAATATAAATAGCATAAAAATCTTTTTAAAAACAATATTTTTAATATATAATTTTAATATTTAAAATATGTTTCTAAAACATATAAAATTTCAATTTAATTTAATTTGGAAAAAAACATGAATATTTATAAAGTAATCTTAAATCCATTTTAATGTAATAATGTCATAAATTGTTTTATAATCTATACATGTTAAAAAATATTCTTTTCACATTTTGGGTAAAATAAAAAAATGATTTTTTTTTTGAAAATGACATAATACACATTTTAAATAAATTTATAAAAAATGAAAAAATTTAAAAATTATTTTAATAAATAATTTAGAATCATTAAATAAATTAAAACATTTTTTGAAAACACTATTTCAGAAGAAAAACAAATTTCTGACCAAAGAGGGAAATTAATTTAAATTTTCCTGAAAACAACTTATCAATTAATTTAAGTAAAAAAATAGTAAAAATATTGAAATATTACATGAAAATATCATGAATAGACCTAGGATAATAAAAATATATGGGTTTATTATGAAAATCTCATGTAATTTATTTCAATAAATATTCAAGAATAAACAATCACAATTAGAATGAGACTGTCAAAATAAACTGTTAAAATTATCATAATATTGGAGGGAGAATAAATAAATTTGTTTATTATCTATATTATATTTAAATAAACAATAAAATTGTTGAAAAAAAATATAATTAATTTAAATTACACACATTATCTTATAATGAAAAAATCAGTGATGTAGATGTTTGACCTAATGAGGGGATATTGAGTTAAAAAATACCTTACATCACACTTCCCTTCAGTTGAACATGATTTAAACTTATGAATAGTAGATTTAAACATGTTATAAACTTATAATAAAAAAATCTTAAAATTTATAATATCTTACATTATCCTTTCATAATATCTTATCACCCATTCCTGGAAGTTCTGTCATTATTTTAGTTATTTTAGGTTTTAATTGCCTTGATTTATCATGTGTGTTTCATCATGAAAGATCTGATTCTTGGGAATATTCAATAGTTTTATCATCTCTAGAATAATAATCTAGACATAATTATCATATTTTTACTTCAATTATACTTTTTAAACCATTAATGATGATGAGTATGAAAAATGGAGAATGTTTCATTCATGGATACATTATGTCATACGTATGCATGAGTAATGATTACATTTTTCAATGGTTATTATCTAAAGGGGGTAAGTGATATTTTATCATTTTATGATAGTCATAATATCTTATATATAATATTATCTCATTAAACATAGTAATATATATCATCTATGTGGTGTGGTATTGAAAACATAGTCGCATCCCTTCATGAAGGTAGTAGTCCACATATATAAAAACAATGTTATGATCATTAAGTGAGAGAAAAGGTAATAAATAAAATGATATATATTATCTTTATATAATGATAAATACCTCATGAATATTATAATTATTTAATCCGGTGGGGTTTGGGTTTGATAGGATATATGCATTGTTTTTGACTCTCAGAGTGATCTTCTCCTTTGGGATTCCCTAGGAGTAGATCACTATGGCTCCACTTTCCCCCTCTATTGGAGAGGTGGATGCTCCCAATCCACCCTCCTCTACTACTCATTCATGTCTATTTTTTCATTCCCCTAACCTTTACTTTCTTCCATATATAACAACTATCATGATTAACTAGACGGTTCTATATTTCTATGATGTCTCACCTCAATTGGTGCTCTCGATTTGGGATTTTATAGATTCTTCAGGTCTCTTAAATCTAAATTTGGTTTCTCGATTCAAAAATAGTCATCCCTATGTCGATTCATTTGATAGGAATGTCTTCGGATCTTGCAGTCTTTTGGATTTATTAGTGTTTGTACATCTTAAAAAATAAAAATAAAATAATTATTTCATGTATATCACAAATAATAATTAGATTTTACTTTATTAAATTCTATGTAAAATGTTAGTGAAAGATGAATCACATCGCTTCATGAGGATATAGTCCTATATGAACATGAGAGACTATCATATCCCCTATATAATGGAATATAAAAAGATATTAATTATATAATGAACCAAGATAAATAAATTTTTTATAAATAACATATATATATATTCTTTGTATCAATAATCTTACACAATCGTGAAAGGTGCTAATTAAATAATGATGGATATGTGTTTGCGAGGCGGTTTTCCACCATACACAGAAATGAGGATGTTATAACCTATTTGATATAATTGGATATGGATATAAGTAATTAAATTTTTATAAAAAACATCATAGTATATGGAATATTCTAGGGTATTATGTCCTTATGTTTTAAAAATAATTGAAGTAGTTGAAGAAAGAAATAAAATAAAGAAACCTGTTGAAGAACACTACCACTTCTTCAGGTATCCTCCTTAGGTTTTCACTAAATATTTCAAAGGATTTATTTATGAAAAAAGTCTTATAGGATTATGGGATACATGTTGGGAATTTAATTGGGTGTGGATTGGGAAAAATAAAGAGGTTTTAATTTTTGGATAAGAGAAGAGATGGGATGGCCTCTAATTAGTGGGGGAGAGGACACAATTGATATATTTGAAATGAATTGCGTTATCTGTAAAGACCCGAAGCCTGACGTACATAGACTTTACATTACTTTTTCGGAATACTTAGTACATTACAAAAACACACACACACAAGGACCGTAATAGTTTAGTGTCTTTGGAAACTCGGACTATAATCTTCTAATCGTGGTGAAAGATCTTCAACATCTCCAATAAATATTTTCTCTTTTTTTACCTAAAACCTTTCTTTATATCCTGGGGAAAAGAAAACACAAAAAAGGGTGAGCTCAAATGCTCAGTAAGGGTAAACAAAAGAAATATCAATCACATCATATTCATAAGAACATAACATTTTGGAAATCATAACCTGCAAAAGAGAGCATAATTTCATAACATGGGATAAATCATGGTAGTGAAATGTAATCACAATAATCATAACTTAAAACATGAAACTTTGTGGCATTCACACATAATCATAGAGAATCATTTCTTGTTAGTCATGACCCATTGCCAAGACTATCTTAGTGGACAAAGTCCCTTTCTGAATCGAGTAACCCTCGTTTCAGTCCTGTTTCACTGAACCGGTATAACCTACCGTTCCAGTCCTGTCTATCTCATGAGATATAAAATCTTTACCCAATGCATTGGAGGGAGATATAGGTCCCACCCATCTTATAATTAATCCTTTCTTATGTGTGCCACATAATCATAAATCATACTTCATCGCATAACCCATGTAATAAAAATGGGATTCTTAAACAACATGACATCATAAAACAATTCATATAAGATAAAGGAATTCATAAAAATATTTCCATCACAACATAATCAAACCAATGTAATAATAGGGATAAAAACAGAACCCTTTTATTATCTTATATGGAAAATAATTTTGATAAAATACTTGAACTCCATTCTTGAGGAAAATATCCTTTCTTCTTAAAAAAACATTTTTCCTTTCATAACATGTCATACGAATTTAAAATAAAAGAAGTTGATTAAAAATAAACTTGAAAACTAGTAAAGGAAGTTTCTTGGAAATAATGTTTTAAAAATCCATTCAGGCCGTATAAGTTAAAAAAACATTCTTCGTACTTTTGTCGGAAAAGTCAAAAAGTACCTCGTACGAAAAAGCGACAAAAGATTCCTTTCATATTATTTACTAAAACTCACCGAAGGGTAAAATTGGATTTAAACTATTGTAAGTGGATGGAAACAATATTACATATTTAGGGAACATGGATGTGGATGATAAAATACACCCCAGTAAATGCCAAAGTAAAAACAATCTCGGATAAAAATGAGATTGCGATATTTCCCTTACCTTAGGTCCGATTTGCTTCGTATTTGTCTGAACCTCCTGTATAATGATTTAAATAATTTCATTGACTTATTACATAATCATATTCATTGTTATTATATCATATATTGTTCACTTATGACATTATATTACCCGTTCTTTTGTAAATTCCATGTTAAAGAAGCGTTTTGGGTAAAATCGTTTCATTTATCGTAGGTGTTTTGACTTGTTGTTCTTGACATTATTATTACTTATATCATGATTTACTTACTTCCAGAATATAAAATATGATTTATATATCATATATATTCAGTATATATATATATATAATAGATAGATAAATGAAATGAAAAACACCGTTCATGGAGACGGTAGTCCGTACGTACGCATGAACGCTGTTTTCCTTTCCTTATTGTCTTGAATGGAAGTAAGTAGATGAAATACATATATATATACATAAATCCAGTAGCTTTATAATGTCATATATTTCATTATTATTTCTTATATATACTTTATAATCATTCTTAAATGGTTAACATGGAGAATGAATCTCATCGCGTCGTGGAGACGGTAGTCCGTACGTACGCACGAGCGATGATATCATTTCCATAAATATTGAATTGAATTGGAGTGGATTATACAATATATCATAATAAATATGATGTTGTAATAACTATGTATAGTTATTCTTTACACCATTATACCCATCCATGTAAGGTGGTGATGGAAAATAGATTACACCACGGCGTGGAGACGGTATTCCGTACGTACGCACGCGCGGTGATTTCTTTTTCCGTAGGATGGATAGATGGTGAAATAGGGTTGTTTCATACTTATAATAACATATCAGTATATGAGTGATACTGATGTTATTACTTCATAATGAAACAACCTAAGAAGAAGAAGTGGAAGAAGAAATAAAGATGAAAGAATTGGTAACGGTAATTACCTCTTCTTTGAAGCGTCTCTTTGAGACCTCCTCTTAGGGCACTAAAATTGGTCTTTGAGGAAGACCAGAACCTCTAGGATGTTTCTAGGGAAGTGGAGAAGAGATTTTGACAGGGGTTGGCCGAGCTTGAGTGCTCAAATTGGTGTGAGGAGGAGGGGGAGGAGGTGTCCTTTTATAGGGGAGGAGAGGGGCACCTTAGGAATACCTCAAAATATTATTTTATATTAATGTCAAAATCGGTTTATAATGGTTCCAAAGGGTCTTATTTCGAAGCTAAAGTGGGGTTGGGTAGAAAGCCTACCAACCAATAATATTTAGACAAGTTTAGGGTATTATTTTAACCTTATCAATTAGATTTAACTCTAAGTTAAATAATTTAACTTTTACCGTGTCTTTTTGTTTTCTTTCACTATATGGTTAATACACTTACTATAACATGCCAAACGAACCCCAAATTGTTTATTATTAATATATATATCCTTATCTAAGTCATTTGGCCGAACCTTAGATTTTTAGGAATAAAATAACAATTAATAATATAATATTTGATTTAAATACTATTTTGTGTCAATTTTGACACTATTTGATATATGATTTTTGTGAAAGTCATAACAAAATTATATGTTCGAACAAAGTTGATTAAATCAACAATAATATATCATAGTAACCTAGAAAATTAGTGGAATTCATAAAAAGTCTCAAATTACATTTATTTTTGTGTTTATAACATCAATTATGTCAATATTTCATTAATAAGATAATTACTGCATCATCATTGTGTCATAAATAAATTAACTTATTTAATGTCTAAAAATTACAAATAAAATACCATTATGTAGGAAATCTTTTTAGATTTCTAATGAATATTTATAGTCGAATTTATCTTATGTATAACCCCATATTAAAAATGATTTACTTATTAAACTTTGATTTTAACTATTTTAACCCTTCTTTAAATAAATTAATAATAAATGTCCTAATCTAATCCAAGTGGGCCTAAATGGTCATATTTTATTCCTAAGTTTGTTTTTGGTCGAATTACACTTGTCCAATAGAATTAGGACATGTGTTAGGGTAATATTAATATCATATTTACCCTTAGTTACCCTATTTACTATTAACCGCGGTAAAAAAAGTAAAAAGTTACTATTCACCAAAAAATTATTTTTATCTCATTGAACCACATTTTACTTACTGATATCAACCGTGTCTGTCGGATTTTCGAAATTCCATTCACAGAAGCGGTAAAATTATGTTTTATGCAAAATTCAGTTTTTAACCTACCACTTAGTGGTTTCACTATTCATCAAAAATTGAAAGTTTTCAGAAAAATACCAAAATTTCACCCTAGGCTAATTTCGATATTCTGAGTCCAAAAATGAAGTCCATTTTGAAAAATAAAATTTATAAAATTTCAAAAGTGGTTATTACTATTCATAACGGCTATTTTTAATAGCATATTGTTTTTAGTGAAACTCGGTATTGCGTACGACGCAAGCTATCGAGGAAGGTCGCGATTGCGTGTAAAGCAATCCAAGAAAGTGTTGTGTAGAAAAAGATTCCTTTGATAACATAAAAGTCTCGGGTGTTACATTCTACCCCCCTTAAAAAGAATTTCGCCCTCGAAATTCGTCACTTTGTAACAAACAGATGAGGATACTTCTCCCTCATCATATCCTCAAGCTCCCATGTAGCTTCTTCAAGTTGGTGGTTCCTCCATAAAACCTTCACCAAGCGAGTAGTCTTGTTTCGTAGGACTTTTTCGCTACGATCCAGAATCTCTATCGGCTGTTCTTCATAAGAAAGATCTTGCTCCAGCGGTACAACTTCTGAGCTGAGTACATGTGAAGGATCTGGTATGTACTTTCTCAGGAGAGATACGTGGAACACATCGTGAACTTGAGAGAGATTCGGTGGAAGCGCCAATCGGTAAGCTACCTTCCCAACACGATCCAGAATTTCGAAAGGACCGATATATCTAGGGCTCAACTTTCCCTTCTTTCCAAATCTCATAACCCTCTTCCAGGGAGATATTCGTAAGAACACTTTATCACCCACTTCAAACTCTAGGTCTTTTCTTCGGTTGTCGGCATAACTTTTCTGTCGACTCTGAGCTTCTCTTATGTGTTGTTGAATAGATCTAACCTTTTCTGCCATTTCATCAACGAGATCAGGTCCTAATAGCTTTCTTTCCCCAACTTCATCCCAGCAAGTTGGAGTCATGCATTTCTTTCCATAGAGAGCTTCATAAGGAGCCATCTGAATACTGGAGTGAAAGCTATTATTATAAGAAAATTCCACCAAAGGTAGGTGTTGATCCCAACCTCCTTTGAAATCCATAGAGCAAGCTCTCAACATATCTTCTAGGGTTTGAATTGTTCTCTCAGACTAACCGTCTGTCTGGGGATGATAAGCAGTGCTGAAACTCAACTCTGTATCCAGAGTATGCTAAAGACTTCGCCAGAACTTCGAGATAAATCTCGGATCCCGATCAGATATAATAGAAAGTGGTACTCCATGCAATCTTACCACTTCCTTTACATATATCCTGGCAAGATGATCTAGAGAGAAATCCTCTCTAATAGGAATGAAGTGTGCAGACTTTGTAAGACGATCAACTATGACCCAGATAGTATTATTGCCTTTGGATTTTTTAGGAAGTCCTGTGACAAAGTCCATAGTGATGTTTTCCCATTTCCATTCGGGTATGGGTAATGGTTGTAACATCCCCTTAGACTTTTGTCTCTCAGCTTTAACTTGTTGACAAACCAAGCATCGAGAGACATATTCAGCAACATCTCTTTTCATGCCATCCCACCAGAAGTACTCTTTCAGGTCCCTATACATCTTCGTGCTTCCAGGATGAATAGAGAATGAAGAACTATGAGCCTCATCCAGCAGCTCCTTCTTTAATTCGGGGATGGGAGGAACACAAACCCGATTCCTGAACTTTATTATCCCATCACAATCAAGGTTGAATTCAGGAACATTTCTCACCTTCTTTTGTAACTCGACATCTTCTTTTTATGCCTCCTTAATCTTCGCATGTATAGATGGTTGAACATTCATTTGAGAAAGATAAGATTTTTCCCCTTCCATTATAATTCCAAGATCCATCCTTTGTAAATCCATAAATATTGGATCTTTTGTGATCCTCATCATGGATAAACTAGCATAGTCTTGTCGACTTAATGCATCTGCCACCTTGTTTGCTTTCCCAGGGTGGTAATGGATTGAGAAGGCATAATCCTTAATCAGCTCCAACCATCTTCTTTGACGCATATTCAGCTCCTTTTGTGTGAAAATATACTTTAAACTTTTATGATCAGTATAAATATCACACCTTTCACCATAAAGGTAATGCCTCCAAATCTTTAATGCAAAGATTACCGCAGCCAACTCCAAATCATGTGTTGGGTAATTTTGCTCATGGATTTTCAACTGCCGTGAGGCATAAGCTATCACCATATCATTTTGCATAAGAACACACCCCAATCCTTTCTTGGATGCATCACTGTAGATCACAAACCTTTCTCCACTACAAGGTAGTGTGAGCACAGGTGCACTGGATAACCTTCTTTTCAACTCCTTGAAATTCTCTTCACATTCCTCTGTCCAGACAAACTTAACTCCTTTCCGAGTCAACTTGGTGAGTGGATTAGATAATCGTGAAAAATATTTTACAAAACGTCGATAATATCCAGCCAAACCAAGAAAACTTCGGATCTCAGTTACTGTTGTTGGTCTCGACCATCTTTCGATAACCTCTGTTTTTGCTGGATCCACAGATATCCCCTCTTTTGAGATTATGTGACCCAAAAATGCAACTTTTTGAAGCCAAAATTCACACTTGGTAAATTTGGCATAAAGCTTCTCCTTTCTCAGGGTCTTCAATATAATTCTCAAGTGATCTTCATGCTCTTCCTTGCTCTTTGAATAGACAAGAATATCGTCTATAAAGAATATCACAAATTGATCAAGATAGTCTCTAAAGACTCTATTCATTAGATCCATGAAGATAGCAGGGGCATTAGTAAGACCAAATGGCATCACTATAAATTCATAGTGTCCATACCTTGTACGGAAAGCCGTCTTTGGTATATCCTCCCTTTTGACCCTTAATTGATGATACCCTGAATGAAGATCAATCTTGGAAAAGTATTGAGCTCCGCGTAGTTGGTCAAATAAGTCATCAATGCGTGGGAGAGGATATTTGTTCTTGATAGTGATCTTGTTAAGTTCTCGATAATCAATGCAGAGTCTCATTGATCCATCTTTCTTCTTAACAAATAGAACAGGTGCTCCCCACGGTGATGCACTAGGGCGTATGAATCCCTTATCAAGATTCTCTTGGAGTTGCTTCTTCAATTCCTGCAACTCAATTGGGGCCATTCTATAAGGTGTCTTTGAAAAAGGCAAAGCACCTGGTACGAGTTCTATTGAAAACTCAACTTCACGGTTTGGTGGAAGACCCGGTAATTCCTCCGGAAAGACATCATCAAACTCCCGTACAATGGGCATATTCTTTATCGTGAGTTTCTCACCAACCATTTGAGATAAATAACCTTCATTTAGTGGAATCAATACCCATAAGATGGAAGAAATTTCCACTGGAAGGTTATGTTCATCCTTGCATTGGTATATGATCGTAGATTGATCTGGAATATGAAATGTGACTTCCCTTCTTTGGCAATTGATATGAGCTCCATGTAGAGAAAGCCAATCCATGCCAAGAATCACATCAGATTCCACTAAAGGAAGTATCACAAGATTTGCAGGAATCACTTTCCCACAAACTTCGATCGGAGAAGAATTATAAACTTTTGATGCGACTGTTGTGCCATTAGGTGTTGTCACAGCTAACTCAACATCTAATTGTTGAGGTAATACGGTGATACCCTTAGAAAATTTTTCAGAAATAAAAGAATGGGTGGATCCAGAATCAAATAAAACATTTGCTACTTTAGAGTGGATGGTAAGTGTACCTTTCACCACATCGTTATCGTACTCCACATCGCTGATAGAAATTGCATGTGACTTTCCTTTGTCTTTAGCCTTAAGATTTTGTTGACGTCGACCATCATCATCAACCCTTGGATTTGGGCATTGATTGGCATAATGCCCCATCTCCTTGCACTTGAAACATTGAAGTGTCGTAGGTTCATTCTGTGTATCCCTTCCTTTGTTTGCATCATTAGACATCTTCTTCCCATTATCGCGGCATTCAAATGCCCGATGACCTTCCTTTCCACATTTAAAACATTTACTTGTCCCTTTAAGACAACTCCCTCCATGTTTCTTTCCACACTTTGAGCATAAGGAAAATCTCATCTTCTTTTCCGTGTGCTCTTTAGATTTTTCTTTGAATTCCATCTTCCTCTTCTTATCAAACCCATGTGACTGATGGGTTACTCCAATCTCCATCTCGACTTTGAGAGCACATCGAACGATTTCCTCGTAGCTATTGAAGTCCCTTATGGCTAACGCCCTTCGAAGACTTGGTTTTAAGCCACTAAAGAATCGATCGATCTTACTCTCAGGTTGGATAATAATACCAGAAGCGTACCTTGCAAGTCTTGTAAAATTTGCTTCATAGGTACCAACAGATTCATCATCCCTTTGCTTGAGTTCAAGAAACTCTTTCTCCATCTTTGTTCGGAGAATACGAGGGAAGTACTTATTGAAAAATAAGTTCTTGAACTCATCCCATTCCATAGACTCAATTTCATCCCTTTGCCTCGTATTTTTAATAAGATTCCACCATTGATCAGCATCTCCTTCCAAACGATACACTGCTAGGATGACTTTATCATGCTCAGAACATTGAAGAACTGAAAATATCTTTTCAGTAGTACTAATCCATTGTTCAGCAACTAATGGATCAGTAGACCCGCTTAAAGAAGGTGGACGCTGCCTCATGAAGGATTCAACAGAATGTTGCTCCTTCCTTTGCTCGTTTGGAAGTCCTGCATGATTCATAGCTTGAGAAAGTTGTGTGAGCATGACTACAAGATTTTGCATTCCAGCTCCCATATCATTTGGTTGCTCAGGGGGACAATCATTGCATTGCCCATCGCATTCCGCATTAACACGGTTCCTTCGGGTTCCAGCCATTGACTAAAACCAAGAAGAATAGTGTGAGCAACACTAATTATAATAGGAAACCACATAATTCAAGAATAAAATTTTCATGCTTATGGTCTTATCCTAGGTTATTCATGGCCATTTCTAAGATTGTTTTCTATGCTTAGACTTATCCTTAGGGTTCTTACTAAGGCTTTCACATCCTAGTTTCCAAAGGTTGACTATACCTTTCCTCTGATACCAACTATAAAGACCCGAAGCCTGACGTACATAGACTTTACATTACTTTTGCGGAATACTTAGTACATTACAAAAACACACACACACAAGGACCGTAATAGTTTAGTGTCTTTGGAAACTCGGACTATAATCTTCTAATCGTGGTGAAAGATCTTCAACATATCCCATAAAGATTTTCTCTTTTTTTACCTAAAACCTTTCTTTATATCCTGGGGAAAAGAAAACACAAAAAAGGGTGAGCTCAAATGCTCAGTAAGGGTAAACAAAAGAAATATAAATCACATCATATTCATAAGAACATAACATTTTGGAAATCATAACCTGCAAAAGAGAGCATAATTTCATAACATGGGATAAATCATGGTAGTGAAATGTAATCACAATAATCATAACTTAAAACATGAAACTTTGTGGCATTCACACATAATCATAGAGAATCATTTCTTGTTAGTCATGACCCATTGCCAAGACTATCTTAGTGGACAAAGTCCCTTTCTGAATCGAGTAACCCTCGTTTCAGTCATGTTTCACTGAACCGGTATAACCTACCGTTCCAGCCCTGTCTATCTCATGAGATATAAAATCTTTACCCAATGAATTGGAGGGATATATAGGTCCCACCCATCTTATAATGAATCCTTTCTTATGTGTGCCACATAATCATAAATCATACTTCATCGCATAACCCATGTAATAAAAATGGGATTCTTAAACAACATGACATCATAAAACAATTCATATAAGATAAAGGAATTCATAAAAATATTTCCATCACAACATAATCAAACCAATGTAATAATAGGGATAAAAACATAACCCTTTTATTATCTTAGATGGAAAATAATTTTGATAAAATACTTGAACTCCATTCTTGAGGAAAATATCCTTTCTTCTTAAAAAAACATTTTTCCTTTCATAACATGTCATACGAATTTAAAATAAAAGAAGATGATTAAAAATAAACTTGAAAACTAGTAAAGGAAGTTTCTTGGAAATAATGTTTTAAAAATCTATTCAGGCCGTATAAGTTAAAAAAAACATTCTTCGTACTTTTGTCGGAAAAGTCAAAAAGTACCTCATACGAAAAAGCGACAAAAGATTCCTTTCATATCCTTTACTAAAACTCACCGAAGGGTAAAATTGGATTTAAACTATTGTAAGTGGATGGAAACAATATTACATATTTAGGGAACATGGATGTGGATGATAAAATACACCCCAGTAAATGCCAAAGTAAAAACAATCTTGGATAAAAATGAGATTGCGATATTTCCCTTACCTTAGGTCCGATTTGCTTCGTATGTGTCCGAACCTCCTGTATAATGATTTAAATAATGTCATTGACTTATTACAGAATCATATTCATTGTTATGATATCATATATTGTTCACTTATGACATTATATTACCCGTTCTTTTGTAAATTCCATGTTAAAGAAGCGTTTTGGGTAAAATCGTTTCATTTATCGTAGGTGTTTTGAATTGTTGTTCTTGACATTATTATTACTTATATCATGATTTACTTACTTCCAGAATATAAAATATGATTTATATATCATATATATTCAGTATATATATATATATAATAGATAAATAAATGAAATGAAAAACACCGTTCATGGAGACGGTAGTCCGTACGTACGCATGAACGCTGTTTTCCTTTCCTTATTGTCTTGAATGGAAGTAAGTAGATTACATACATATATATATACATAAATCCAGTAGCTTTATAATGTCATATATTTCATTATTATTTATTATATATACTTTATAATCCTTCTTAAATGGTTAACATGGAGAATGAATCTCATCGCGTCGTGGAGACGGTAGTCCGTACGTACGCACCAGCGATGATATCATTTCCATAAATATTGAATTGAATTGGAGTGGATTATACAATATATCATAATAAATATGATGTTGTAATAACTATGTATAGTTATTCTTTACACCATTATACCCATCCATGTAAGGTGGTGATGGAAAATAGATTACACCACGGCGTGGAGACGGTATTCCGTACGTACGCACGCGCGGTGATTTCTTTTTCCGTAGGATGGATAGATGGTGAAATAGGGTTGTTTCATACTTATAATAACATATCAGTATATTAGTGATACTGATGTTATTACTTCATAATGAAACAACCTAAGAAGAAGAAGTGGAAGAAGAAATAAAGATGAAAGAATCGGTAACGGTAATTACCTCTTCTTTGAAGCGCCTCTTTGAGACCTCCTCTTAGGGCACTAAAATTGGTCTTTGAGGAATAACAGAACCTCTAGGATGTTTCTAGGGAAGTGGATAAGAGATTTTGGTAGGGGTTGGCCGAGCTTGAGTGCTCAAATTGGTGTGAGGAGGAGGGGGAGGAGGTGTCCTTTTATAGGGGAGGAGAGGGGCACCTTAGGAATACCTCAAAATATTATTTTATATTAATGTCAAAATCGGTTTATAATGGTTTCAAAGGGTCTTATTTCGAAGCTAAAGTGGGGTTGGGTAGAAATCCTACCAACCAATAAGATTTAGACAAGTTTAGGGTATTATTTTAACCTTATCAGTTAGATTTAACTCTAAGTTAAATAATTTAACTTTTACCGTGTCTTTTTGTTTTCTTTCACTATATGGTTAATACACTTACTATAACATGCCAAACGAACCCCAAATTGTTTATTATTAATATATATATCCTTATCTAAGTCATTTGGCCGAACCTTAGATTTTTAGGAATAAAATAACAATTAATAATATAATATTTCATTTAAATACTATTTTGTGTCAATTTTGACACTATTTGATATATGATTTTTGTGAAAGTCATAACAAAATTATATGTTCGAAACAAGTTGATTAAATCAACACTAATATATCATAGTAACCTAGAAAATTAGTTTAATTCATAAAAAGTCTCAAATTACATTTATTTTGGTGTTTATAACATCAATTATGTCAATATTTCATTAATAAGATAATTACTGCATCATCATTGTGTCATAAATAAATTAAATTATTTAATGTCTAAAAATTACAAATAAAATACCATTATGTAGGAAATATTTTTAGCTTTCTAATGAATATTTATAGTCGAATTTATCTTATGTATAACCCCATATTAAAAATTATTTACTTATTAAACTTTGATTTTAACTATTTTAACCCTTCTTTAAATAAATTAATAATAAATGTCCTAATCTAATCCAAGTGGGACTAAATGGTCATATTTTATTCCTAAGTTTGTTTTTGGTCGAATTACACTTGTCCAATAGAATTAGGACATGTGTTAGGGTAATATTAATATCATATTTACCCTTAGTTACCCTATTTACTATTAACTGCGGTAAAAAAAGTAAAAAGTTACTATTCACCAAAAAATTATTTTTATCTCATTGAACCACATTTTACTTACTGATATCAACCGTGTCTGTCGGATTTTCGAAATTCCATTCACAGAAGCGGTAAAATTAAGTTTTATGCAAAATTCAGTTTTTAACCTACCACTTAGTGGTTTCACTATTCATCAAAAATTGAAAGTTTTCAGAAAAATACCAAAATTTCACCCTAGGCTAATTTCGATATTCTGAGTCCAAAAATGAAGTCCATTTTGAAAAATAAAATTTATAAAATTTCAAAAAGTGGTTATTACTATTCATAACGGCTAGTTTTAATAGCATATTGTTGTTTAGTGAAACTCGGTATTGCGTACGACGCAAGCTATCGAGGAAGGTCGTGATTGCGTGTAAAGCAATCCAAGAAAGTGTTGTGTAGAAAAAGATTCCTTTGATAACATAAAAGTCTCAGGTGTTACATTATCCCACATTTTTAATATTTAATAAGGGTAAAATATGATCCATTAGAAAACCTTATATGTTTCATGGTATAAATATGGCCATAATATAGTTATTAGACAAATTTATTGGTAATTTTTATCATTGTCTTATTAATTTAACTCATCTGTAAACCCATTTTTACATTAATCGTGATAATTAATTTTTAATATTTTCACTAATAATTTTCATAAAAAATTACATTCACAACTTAGATAATATAAATTATCCATATAAAAAAAATAAACTATTTTTAATGATTTAATTCACATAAGTAGAAAAAATTAACTTTATATTAATCTCAGAGATGGGATAAGAAAACATGTTCTTAAAGAAAACAATTTCTACATTTTACAATGTTTTTATATCATAATTAAAATTAAAATTTATTAAGATAACATAAATAGTATTAATTGAAATAAAATTGTTCTAATTTTACTTTAAAAATAATTGAAAATATAATTTCAAAATATAAATTATTTAAACAAAAAATGTAGTTGTTAAATAAAATTATGTATTCTCACTATTCCTTAAAAATGAATCCTTTTGGAAAACCCCAAAAAAAATCATTGTAAGTTATTTTTTCTATTATGATTAAAAAAATATATTTTCAAATAAATTCTCCAAAATTGGTGAAATAGAATTTTAAATTATCTGTTGACAACATGAATAATCCATCTTTTAGAAAAATAAATTTTTTTAGAAAGCGTTTCATTTTCTTTTAAATGGGGCTTATTTTATTTATAATAAATAAAGAAAAAAAGAACATGTATAAAAATATATTTTAATAGTTTATTTAATCCTATTCATACATTCTGTTCCAAAATATCAGTGACCACTCTCATATTAAAAAATATTACTAATAGTAAATTATTTATCAGTAATACTCGATATTGTGTGTAATGCAAGCTATTGACGAAAGACATTATTACGTGTATCATAAGCTGTCAAATAAATTAATTTTATTATAAATGGAATTTTTTATGGTTTAATGTAGTGTTATTTTCTATTCTATGTTTGGTAATTCCTGTCACATATTATATTTAATAAGACGTTATTCTTCGATAATTTTTGGGTGTTACATGTTTTTTTTTTCATCACCACCTTACATGGAATATAGTAAAATAAATTAAAATATATATATATTATATTGAATATTTTTATATATAATGAATATGTTTCATATTTAATGATCCAAAAAAATAATTATCATTATATTTAGTCTATTTATATTTTTAAATTACTCTAAAAGAACATGCTAATGATTCAATTTTCACAATCCCAACCTTACATTACATGGAATGAAATGTGTAAATCAAGAATCGTTGAAATAAAATTACAATATCATTAATGATGTAGTAATACTAGTTTTTTTATAAATTAATGGTATTAGATTTAACTATAATGAAACAAATAAGAATAAATACAATTTACTAACATTAAATTATGAAAATAAATATTAACTAATTTTTATAGGGGTACTGAATGAGTATAATTGAAGAATATAAATCATAATAGATATGGATATCATTATAAAATAAGTAATGAAAATTATTATTTTTAATATAAACGTTGTTAATTATCATTCATGAATGTCAGGGGAAAAAGGTTTGTGATTATGTTATCAAACATCCTTAATTGAGACATATGTTTACTTACATGCATCCATTATATGGTGTTTATACTAGGTCATTTAAATATTATATCTTTTTCACCATTTCATAATATTAATTAATTTTTAATTTTGTTACCTCAATATCAAGTGGTTTTAATTTAAGTGTTATAAATATAATAAGTGCTCAATTATCAATATTCTTCTTTGAGACATATGTCATATTCACTAGTTGTATTATATTTATTGTTATACATACTAACTCATTGACATAATTTATCAATATTATATTTATATTCGTGTAATTTAATATAGAATTTAATATTCTATAATTCATGATCATTTTAATTAAACATTACCAAAACTATAAGAGTTTCTATTGTAGTCCACTCTTTTCTAGTAAGGATTTTTTTCCTCCATATCGATATTCTTCTTCCTTCAAATGTTCTCTATTCTTGTTAAATAATCCAAATGGGTATTATTACTTATAAAAATTAAATCTCTATTTATCCTTTTTTAAAATTATTTCTTAATATAAATTTAACTATGTGGGTTCCAACACATATACTTTCATTCATTATTTTTTCATACCTTTTATCTTCAATTCAACAATTATTTGCATAGTACTTTTCATTTAAAAATTCAATTTTTCATGATTTCAATTTTGAAGAAAGTTAAAAAATATATATTTTTCACTTTATTAAAAATAATATTTAATAGTGAGTACAACTTTATTATTGATTAAATTTGACCTTATTTACAAAATGAAAAATGAATATCTTTATAATTTTTTTTGAATAAATGGATCCTCTCCAATGTCTGTATGAGGCTTTTTTAATAAAATTACCCTATAATTTTTCATCTTTTTTCAAAGAAATATATACCCCAATTTATTAAAACTCATTTTCTAAAAAGGTAATAAAATATATATAGGGTGTTTTTCTTTATTCTCATTGAAATATTTTATTATTATTTTAAATGTTTTTTCATCTATGTTGAAATCCTTAATTGTGTATATTTTTCAGAGGGATAATATATTAACATAATATCTATGTTATTTCTATCGATGGATTATGACCATTTTATTCAATATATTTACTAGGGAAAATATTAATATCTCATTTTTTAATTATATAAGTATAGTGGTTTATTTATTTTAACTCCATATCAAAAAATTGTTATATTTAATATTCAATATATATGGAATTACTTGGATGTGTGTAGGTGATGAGTGGGGATCAACATTATATCTTTCTTTGGTTCATAACTATGTCTGATGAGAAAAATTATATTTGGTATTTTGTGTAATCTAGACATACATTGATAATGTCTTTGATAGGGTATTCATTGTAATAGTAATATCCTAGTTATGGTAATAATTGCAAGGATAATTTCTTAGAATGGGTCATGAGTTTAGGGATAATGTTATGATTTTTGTCATAAGGGTATTAATAATTTATCTGTTGTGGTCATGATAGTATAAATGATGTCTTGATTGATTACATGATCGTGACATTAATATGGTCAATATTATACACTTTATTACTAGGAATCCAATTATTTTTACCCAATTAATCTATTTATGTTCATTAATATATTATCCAAGTATGTTTTAACCTCCCATGTTTAATTTAGTTATGGAAATAATTTTATCATTTTTTCCTTTGATACTATTTATTTCTTATTTATTATATGATAATTTCTATTTTTTGTTCCACATTCCAAAGAGTTTTAACGCCCCATTTTATTTGTATTTTTTTCCCTCACCTATATAAATTGAACATTGAATGAATTAAAATATGGTCATAAAGAATAATAATTTTATCAATAAGCATTTATTTATCTATTATAATGTTTTTAATGTAATATTTAAAATATTTATGTATATAGTCTCCAAATACTAATAAATATGAAATCATATATGATGTGATTCTACGTATCACAATTTTATTTAATAATGTTACAACCAAATCTAGGTTACTAGAGTATGGTATGTTGTCCATGTTTTATTAATCATAGAGAACATATTATCCATTATTCATTAAATTTTCATATTGAAATCACGTATCAAACTATGAAGGATAATTTTTCTCACAAATTACATAAATTTGACTATATATCTTCTCAAATCCTAGTAGTGGACATCATGATGAATGATGTTTCTGTAAATAAATTTGAGAAGCATGGGTCAGATCTAACTGTCAATACATCATGGTTCACTTAAATTGATTAATAAAGGGATCCAAACACTCCTAACATGATTGATTATCCATTAATTATATATCAATAGTAATTAAAAACATGTGTTTCATGGAATGGTATTCAATATCTCATTGTTTTATGGTCTTTGATATTATTTCATTCATATAACCATAAATGAAATTTTTTCTGGGCTTCCATAAAATTGGGGAGAAATATAGGCTAAGATTTACTCATAGGTAAGTTTCATGATATAAACACACACTCAAGGAATATTGATGAAGTCTTTATCTCTTAATAATAAAGGTAGAATACCATCTCAAAAAAAAGAAAATGGTAAATGAAATTTCATTGAGATGTATATGGGAAGAATATGATAATTAATATATGGGGTGTTTTCTAAATCTTTATTAATATTAAAAATAATCTAGTGGAATAATTTTTTTTCATTGTAGTATATACAGAAAAGTGGTGTTTATATACTTATATTTTTCATTTGAATGTGTAAAATAATATATAAAGAAATGTTTCATGTTTAGTGAATCGTTTCTTTTATGAATTCTTTATTAAAATATTATTTCTCGGGTATTTTTTGACTCACGTGGGAATTTATTGAATTATATTTATTACATTGACTATATAATATCAAGTTTATTTTGTAGATTTTGTAAGGATGGGGTCAAATGAGATATTTTTTAATGTTTTGGAGCATTGTTAATGAACCTAATGCATGGGGTTCCTGGAAAAATAATCATTTCCATTTTATTTTTAATTTTTTTCATCAATATTTTGACATAGAATTTATCAACCTCATTTAATAATTATAAATTTCTTCTATTGTGTTTGTAATGTCTCAGATTAATTTGAATATGTTTTACAATAAAGGTTATAAAAAATTTCCCAATTCATAATACCATGATCTAATTGTGATGTTTTTTTCAATGAGGGATAGATTTTTATAAAGCTATTTTATATGATAAAAACATGATTAGTTTATAATATTATATTTATCATGATTTCTAGATTATGGGTTACATCATTTTATAAGAAAATTTAGTTCACCATGAGGAGAAATATTGCAGAATAACACTATTGCCTATGTTAATTTTCTATTTATCTTGAAGAGCATAATGAACAATAGTGAATCACATTACACTTTGATTTATTAATCTAATATATTTTCAAAATATTAATAATTACATAATAATTAGATTTTGAATAAGATTGTTTTAAGAATTATTATAGATGATGAAAAAATTATTATCATCGTCAGGCCAAGGATTATTTATGATAGTGAAATTTAGTGTCTTGAATATTGTCTCTATAAGAGGATAATTAAATATATTAACAATGAAACTTATATTTTAAGGATATTTATGGAAAAAATTTACAAACATATTCATCCAATTTATTACTATAATAAAAGGTGTGATGAAGATTCACTAAATTAGTGGAAGATAGTAATTTTAATTAAAATGAGAATAAAATATTATATATCCATGAGGGATAGACCCGAGGGATCTAATTGAGAAATATTTTCAATAGATTAGGGGGAAATAATTATGGTATTACAGAATAAATAGTGTAAGAATGAGTTATATATTGTAACACCAAATGATTTTATATAATATTTCCCATTAAATAAATTTTATTTCATTGATATATTTATTCAAATACAACACTGAGTTTAAAGAAACTATGATAAACTATTGAAATATTATTATATAAACTGATAGTTATCGCCTAATTATTGGATTTTATGGTATGATTAGGACTAATACAATGATGAAAATTATTTATTACACATGTGTACAGTTATTTCCTTGGTTATCAATTGGATATAAAATAAGTTAAAATCAGTTAATGTAAAAATGTGTTGTCTTTTTAAAAACTATTTTTATATACCATTTATTATTTTATCAAAATAAAGTAAAATATGATATATTGATTAATTGTTTTAATAAAATTTTTATATAATATTTTCAAATAAATATTTTATTATTCATCAAATTTTTTTACTAGGCATGTAATGATAATAAATCCCTTTTATGAACAAAAATTAATTTTTCTAAAAATACAATTCCTTCTATTTTCATCCCTATTTTAAAATAAAAATAATATAATAATAAATTAATTATATTTGAATATTTATTCAATATATTGGATAAATTTAATTAATAATATTTAATATGGTCAAAAAAAAATTTTATTTTGAATTGTAACTGAGGTAAAAAGTAATTATTATGGTAAAGGTAAAAATAGGAAGACAAGGAGATAAACTAAAGATATACAAGTAAGAAGGACTTTAAAATGTCCAAATATTATTTTATGAATATATTTTTACACTATTACATCCTCAATTTTACCTTTATGAAATTTGAAATCACTTTACTATGAGATATATTTAATTATATTTTAATATTCTTATAAACAAAAACTTTGAGACTCCCAACACATATAAAAGGGAAACCCATATCTATTCTACTCCACACCACATCACCCCTTTATGTCAAAAAAACCAACTCTAATATCTTATAAAATTAACCATACATGTTTAATAATATCTTCTATACTAATTAATATAACCTAAGGGTCCTTAAAAAGATATTATAGGAGGTTTCTAAAAGAATATATATATGTTCTTACTGATGTTCTAAAAATTTAATACTTTTTCTACAAAAACTATATATTTTTAAAAATTCCAAAAAAAATGAAATTTCTAAGATTAAAATACTGAATTTTATTTATGTTAATGGTATATCCATTTTATATATCAATTACAGTTAAAGGGGGACAAGATATATTTCACGAGCATAATTACATATTTCATTCTAAATGTGGTGATATATTTAATTCTCCTTCACCACCTCTGGTTGTTAGTTATTAGGATTGATTTAATTATTATATATTATATTTATCACATATCTGTGAATCTTTAAATATAATAACTTATCTACCTTCTCGCATTAAAATCCATTGGAAAATGATAATGAAGATGGTGTATATGTGAGGACTAAAACCCCCACAAAGTGATGTGTTTCCTTTTTAATTTAAAATTTAAATTGATGATAGTAAGTATATATTAAAAAATATATTATATTAATGATATAATAGTGTTTCTTGGAAGATGAGTTATTTTTTATTTTTATTTTATTCTATACGTCCAAAATTGGAATCATCACTCATGCATACATATGGACAAATATCTCAATAAAGTGATACAATTCATTTTTCACCACCAATTTTAATGAATGGTTATAAAATTATACAAATGCGATAAATACGACATTTAAAAAGTGGTTTAATTTTTAAAATGATAAAACCATTGATATCATGTATATAAATGGAACCATTAATATAAAACATCCATGGATAACAGACTCGTTTTCAACTGAATAATTATTAAAATATAGATTATCAATGAAAGAATAATTGATATTTTTACGATAATGATATAGATATATTTATATATAAATTTAAATTATTCAATACTAGATTTATAATAAATTTAAATTAATTATACTTGGGTATTGAGTTCATATTAAGTAGAATGAGACATGAGGTACATGATTTATTTTATAATATCATTTCTTTTTTAGATTTATTATGAATAATTTACATTAAGGTAAATTATGTGATCATTATCAATAAAACCCCAACTAATTTCTTCTAATAATCTTCATTCTAGAATTTTCAAATTTTTCTTTAATTCCCCACCATGGTACATAAAATTAATAAGAAATTTATTTTAATAAAGTACAATTTATTTCCATTTTGTTCAGTATTTTTGATTCCAAGTACATATTTTCATTAAAAAATTGAGGAATTATTTTAAAATTAATAATTTATGTATTATTGTAATATTTAGTCATATTTTATTTTTTATATAATTGATCAAAATGAATCTTATAGTTTTTTTTCTAAATAAGGTACTTTCTACTAAAAGTTTGAATGAAATAATTATTTTAACATATACAGCAAAAAATGATTTTTCCATTTTCATGATAATATTTTCATTTATTCATAAATTACAAGATTCGATGGTTATTATCAATGAAATTTTTTTACTCATTCTAGAAATTTTTAGATTTTAAATACATTATTTTAAAACGAAAAGGGGTGTTTTCTCAGTAAATATTCAAGTGGTATTTTATTTTTTCCTCATATATGATGATAATCATTGATGGAAACTATGGTTACCTAGGATTATTATCCCATAATATAATCCTTCTTCTTTATCTTGATTTTTATTAATTATGAAGATATAATTTTGATGAAAATTAATTTATTTTCCATAAGTTAATCAATGAAGAAATTAAAAATGATTAGATGATCTTGTTGAATACATATGAGTGGATTAGGATTATTGGATGGGTGGCTCTATTATTAGACTCCAATTCATTTAGTAGTTTTATATAGATATTCCAGGAGAGAGTAGAGTTAATAATGGAAATTATTGTGAATAGATATTGTAACAACTCGAGATTTTATAAGAATTATTCTTTTTAATTTCATTGATGTCTTGTGTTGTACGCTACACCAAGATTATCTTGTGCTATAAGCAACACCTTATTATCTTGTAGTATACGCAACACTATTCTTGGCTCGTCTTACACACAATTTCAAGTTCGTTTTCTAGAAATTATTCTACGCAACATTGAGTGTGTATATATATATATATTCAACGTATTAATGAAATATAGTCGGATTCTGTTATACAAAACAACAAAGGAGTCTTGCACAACACTCAACCCTAACTTGGCTTGCATTACACACAATCACGACCTTCCTTGATAGCGTGTGTAGTACGCAATACCAAGTTTCACTAAACAACGATATATTGTTATAATATTATTATGGACTAGCTGTTATGAATAGTTTTAACTAAATTTTTAATTTTATAACATTATTATCCATCTTATATATTTTCTAGAACATGGTATGAGAAAAAAATAAATTTTTCGGGTGAAATAAGTATTTTTCAAAAAATGCAGTTTTGCCGCCTTTTGATTATGCACCAACATTAAATCTAGTTATTAACATGTTTATAAGTTCAATTTGACAAAATAAAATTCTTCCTTGGAATCAGGATATAAAAATTTAATTTGGATAAATTTTCATACTATTTCGATAACTTTCATATTTTGATGAATAGTATAAACATGCTATATTTTAATTAAAAACAACTTTTTTCATATCAATAATTTATATGGCTAGATTATATTTTTAATTGGTTTTAAAGTTTAATTAGAATATATTTTTTCCATTTAATCCAATGGTGGTCATTGGAATTAATTTCACTTTAAAATTGGACATAAACAAGTGATGATCTTTTGATAGTTATTGTTTCTTAAAAACAAGCTATTTGTTCTGAAAATGGGAATTAGTTTTAAAATTAATTAATTCCACTTCTATGTTTTGAATTTGGAAAAATAGACATCATTTTTGAATTCGGAATATCAAATATATCTTATGCTGAATTTTTTGTATTTTTCTGAAAAACTTCAATTTTTGATAAATAGTGAAAACACTGAGTTTTTCGTTAAAACCGAATTTTTATTTAAAGAATAATTTATTTTATATAAATTTATTTTTGGTAAAAATAGATACATAATAATTATATAAGTTCAATGAAATTCATTGGAATCATTTTATAATAATTTTATATTTATAAAAATTGTATTGAACTTTTCACCGTCTTTTACCCACCTCCTAGGAGCTTTTGCAATTGTTCATAAAACTTAATTTTACTACTTCATTGAGTTGAATTTCAAAAATCCAAGAGACACGGTTAATATCACGGAGTAAAATTTGATTCAATTAGATAAAAATAGTTTTTGGTGAATAGTAACTTTTTACTTTTATTTACCACGGTTAAAGGTAAATAGGGTAATTCGAGGTTAAAAGAATATTATAATAATTCAAAATTACCTTAACACTTGTCCAAACCTTATTGGATAAGTAATGGCCGACCATGGGCATCTTTGGGTCGACTTTGGGAGCCCATGGAGCCACTTATAAAAGATAATGACACATTAGATTAATTAATTTAATGTAAAGACAAAATTGGCATTAACAAAAATCCTTTAGTAATTAATTTTTATAAGGGGATATATAAATTATCTTTCGACTATAAATATTCATAGGAAATATAAAAATATTTCCTACATGTTTGTATTTTATTATGATTTTTAGACATCAAATAAATTAAATTATTTATGACACAATAATGATGCAGTATTTACCTCATTAATAAACGATTTAAATAAATAAGATTATAATGATTAAAATATTATCCAAAACCTGTCCAATTCCTACTTGATGATTTTATTTCAAATATTAGTCATATTATCTTCGACATTAATGTGTTTTTGAACTCTTTAAAGTGAGGATAAGTTTATAATAAAATAATGTTTTCACACTTTCCTAAAGAGCCCCTCCTCTCCATTATAAAAGGAGACCACTTTTATCCAATTTCTCACACCTCTAAAGACATTTGGATCATCCAACCTCTTCCCAATTAATCTCCCTACATACCTGTCCTCCCCCTAGAAGACTTACCTTATGTATAAGGCACTCCAAGAACTCCTTTCGGTTCAAACCAAAGAAGTTACCCAAATTAACAGTAACAGTTTCTATTAAATTGTTTTCTTTTATTCTACTTCTCCAACCCCTAAAATGTTTTTAATCCTCTCTTTTGTATCAACACCAGTATACTCAATATACTAGTATGTCTTTATGAGATTTATTAGAACTACACTTACACACACCTCCATCTAATTGATGAAGAACATAATGTTTCTGTGGATGGAAAAGTAACGTCTCACGAAATGATGATTGTTCGATTTTCTCCTACTGCCTCTCATGGTGTTCATTATGATGGAACTGTATTTATATATGACATATATTATGTTTAATATTTCCTTATGCTTCATTAATTCCCAATTATATCAAGACTTTATGGTTTCCATAGCAGGTAAATAGAATAATCTCATTTGAGGAAGTGTGGATTATCGCCCCCTCAAAGTGATGTGATTCGTTAATGCCTTATGTGGGATGTATAAAGGATGTAGTTAATGGTATTATATATGTTATTATACTGGAATGATATTATAAATATGTATGATTATGTTTTAATTCCATTAAAATAATAAATATAAATGAAAGTAGCGTTCATGTGTACGTACGGCTTACCGTCTCCATGAATGGTGCATTTCATTTCTTACCTCAATATGTTATGTACTATTATAAATACATGTATAAGATGGATATATATAATGAATATATATATATGATATATAAATCATGATTTACATTCAGGAAACAATGCCTTGGCTACTATGGAAATTATATCATGTGCTTAATGGTTTCAACAATAAAATGTTTTATTCCCATGCTATTTTATCATAATTAATGTTGCTTTATGATCTATGCCTTATGTACTACCATGTTTTATGTCATTGCTCAAGATTTTGATGTTTAAACATTATGTTGATGTTTTTAAGTTGAAATTTATATGATTTGTTTTATTTTATCCATTCTTACCCTTACTAAGAATTTGAGATCACCCTTTATATGTTTTCTTTTCCCCAGGATATAAAGAAAGGTTTTAGGTAAGATAAGAAATGGGGAAGATCTTTATGGGAGATGTTGAAGATCTTTCACCATGATTAGAAGATTATTACGTTTCGAGTTTCCAAAGACACTAAACTATTACAGTCCTTGTGTGTCTATTTTTGGAATGTATTAAGTATTCCTCAAAAGTAATTTAATGTCCATGTACGTCAAGCTTTGGGTCTCTAAAGTTGGTATCAAAGGAAAGGTTTAGTTAACCTTTGAAAACCAGGATGCGAAAACTTTAGTGAGATCCCTAGAAATATTTCTAAGGTATGTCTAGGGATGTCCCTAAGGATAAGTATAAGTATAGGTTATAGTCCTAGAATTATGGTAACGATCTTTGAATTAAACCTAAGATGTTATATATTGAAGTTACTCCCCCTTTATTATGTTGTTTTACCTATCATGATTTTTTCCTCTCACACAATTCTTTTTGGGTTTTAGAAAATGGCTCGAAACAGAAAGATTCACAATAATGGAGAATATGATAGACAATGGAATGATATTCTTCATGATCAAGTAAATGAAATGGGATTTGGAAGGAAAAACATTGTTATTATGCCTAATCAGCAATCTCATAATATGATTAATAATCTCAGCTTTGGTAAGTTTCCTAACTCAACTAATAAGAGAAATATGGAGTTTCATGATGATCATAGAGAAAAGAATGTTCAATTTCCCTCATGTAAGTCATGTGGGAAGTGGAATCAAGGAGAATGTTTCAAAGGAATAGGAAGATGCTTTGGGTGTGGAAAAGAAGGACAAAAAGCTAGTAAATGTAAAGGAAAAGGTTCAGTTAACACCATGGACAAGGATAGTGGTATTTCTAAGACATCAACAATGGTTAAGTGTTTTAAATGTGGAATGTACGGACATTATGAAAACAAGTTCCCTAAGGGAAAATCTCATAAATAGAATCAGCATGGTCATATGGGTAGTATTTATGTGGATAATGATGAAGAGACTACAAATGATATGTGAGATGAAATAATTGTTGAAGCTCGGTCAATGGTTTAAGAAGGTAGTGGAATAATTACATGTTTATCAAGAGTAATGTTGTATAAGTAATCCCATGGTACTATGGAATAAAGAGACATCTAAGGATTGTTACAATATTTTTTTCCTAAAGTATTTGAAAGTATATGTTGAATGGTACTTGTAACCATGAAAGGTTATTCAGATATTTTTGGAAAGAAGATGATATGAACATAATGAAGGGATAAGGAGAAAATAAATTGTTTAATAGTATTCATGAGCTCATGATTTATATAAGGACTAAGTGATATCATGGTTTGAGTATATATAATTTTTTGGGATTTTGGTATGTGGAAAGAGTTAACTTTTGACATCATTCATGTTTTTACTAAGGTTAAATGGGTATTCATTTTTCAAGATAATACATGATTAAGGTATTCACATGATTGGAATGTGACCAACAAGATATATGAGGGATAAATGATGGTATTAATGTTCTTGTTATATGACCTTTTTTGTAATCGTTCTCTTTATACTATGAGTTTGGAAAGAAGTATTTTGATTAAGCCTAAAGATTGAAATGTATTATGTTGAACATAAGTTAGTATTATTTAAGGCTAGAAATTTTTTCAAAATTATTGATAGAATGTTTTAGTTTAAGAAATGGGACAACCTCCAGAACGGGCGACAACCCGTCGCGTCGGACAAGGCTGTGGGAATCGAACCCACAACCAAAGTGAGATAAACCTTTATCGCCTACCACTGTCCTACAGAAAGTCCCTGGTTAGTAGAAACTAATTTTATTTTAATAAGAGGTATGATAGATGAAGTATAAGTCCATTTTTTGAATCATATAGATGGACTAATTTATATTTAATAAATTGTGCTAAACTTTTTACGATACAAACAGATGGAATGACCTATCATTCTATCGCATGGTCTACTAACACTTCACGAATAAAAAATTCAACTTCATTGCTTTAAGAGATGATATGTAAATTGTTCAAGGCATAAACAATAGTAATATTGTTCCAAAATCATGTACGTATTTATTTTAATTCATCAACTTTAGGGAAATGATCTTGAAAACCCAAAATGTTGTCCTAGTATCCTCATATCCGATGAATCTGACGGTACCTTAGATCATCACAAATTTATGTCTTTGTGATTATTGGCTTTTTCATAGCCATGTTCTCTAACACTCTCCATCAGAACATGATGGTTATATTTTTCTTCCATATCCACATTTTCACCTATATAATCCTATGTGGGAACACAAGTGATGAGTTACTTTGGGTAACCGTTTTTCTTCTAACTTCCCTTTTAAAATGAAGTTTTAGTATTCTTTTCTACAACATGGGTTTCTATGAAAGAAACTTTCAAGTAGTAAACCATTTATAACCGCGACGAATTTCGAGGACGAAATTCATCTTAAGGGGGGTAGAATGTAACAACCTGAGATTTTAATAGAATTATTCTTTTTAATTTCATTGATGTCTTTTTTTGTATGCTACACAATTATTATCTTTCAATATACACGACACCATATTAGCTTGTAGTAATTGCAACACTATTCTTGGCTCCTATTACACACAATTTCATGTTCATTTTGTAGAAATTATTCTATGGAACATTGAGTGTATATATATATATTCAACATATAAATGAAATACATTTGGATTCTGTTATATGAAACAACAAAGGAGTATTTCACAACATGCAACCCTGACTTGGCTTACATGACACGCAATCGCGACCTCCCTCGATAGCGTGTGTAGTGTGCAATATTAGGATTCACTAAACAACGATATATTGTTATAGTATTATTATGGACTAGCCGTTATAAATATTATTAACTACATTTTTAATTTTATAACATTATTATTCATCTTACATATTTTCTAGAACATGTTATGAGAACAAAATAAATTTTTCGGGTTAAATAAGTATTTTTCAAAAAATATAGTTTTTCCGCATTTTGATGGCACACCCACGTTAAATCAAGTTTTTGACATGTTTATAAGTTAAATTTGAAAAAATAAAATTCATCATTGGAATCAAGATATAAAAATTTAATTTGGATAAATTTTCATACTATTCTGATAACTTTCATATTTTGATGAATAGTAAAAACATGCTATATTTTAATTAAAAACAAATTTTTTCATCGCAATAATTTATATGGATATATTATCTTTTTAAGTGGTTTTAAATTTTAATTATAATATTTTTTTTCCATTTAATCCAATGTTGGTCATTGGAATTAATTTCACTTTGAAATTGGAAATAAACAAGTGATGATCTTTTGGTAGTTATTGTTTCTTAAAAACACGCTATTTGTTTTGATAACGGGAATTACTTTTAAAATTAATAAATTCCACTTATATGTTTTGAATTTTAAAAAATAGACATAATTTTTGAATTCAGAATATCAAATATAGCTTATACTGAATTTTTGGTATTTTTCTGAAAAACTTCAATTTTTGATGAATGGTGAAAACACTGAGTTTTTGGTTAAAACCGACTTTTTATTTAAATAATAATTTATTTGATTTAAATTTATTTTAGGTAAAAATAGATACATAATACTTATATAAGTTCAATGAAATTCAATGGAATCATTTTATAATAATTTTATATTTATAAAAATTGTATTGAACTTTTCATCGTCTTTTACCCACCTCCTAGGAGCTTTTGTAATTTTTCATAAAACTTAATTTTACTACTTCTGTGAGTTGAATTTCGAAAATTCAATAGACATGGTTAATATCAAGGAGTAAAATTTCATTCAATTAGATAAAAATAATATTTTGTGAATAGTAACTTTTTACTTTTATTTACCACGGTTAAAGGTAAATAGGGTAATTCAAGGTTAAAAGAATATTATAATAATTCAAAATTACCTTAACACTTGTCCAAACCTTATTTTATGAGTAATGGCCTACCATGGGCATATTTGGGTCGATTTTGGGATCCCATGGAGCCACTTATGAAAGACAATGACACATTAGATTAATTAATTTAATGTAAAGACAAAATTGGTATTAACAAAAATCCTTTAGAAATTAATTTTTATAAGGGGATATATAAATTATCTTTTCGACTATAAATATTCATTGGAAATATAAAAATATTTCCTACTTGTTGATATTTTTTTATAATTTTTAGATATCAAATAAATTAAATTATTTATGACACAATAATGATGCTGTATTTACCTCATTAATAAATGATTTAAATAAATAAGATTATAATGATTAAAATATTATCCAAAACCTATCCAATTCCTATTGGATGATTTTATTTCAAATATTAGTCACCTTATATTTGACATTAATGTGTTTTGAAACTCTTTAAACCGAATATAAGTTTATAATAAAATAATGTTTTCACGCTTTCCTAAAGAGCCCCTCCTCTCCATTATAAAAGGAGACCACTTCTATCCAATTGCTCACACCTCTCAAGCCATTTGGCTCATCCAAACTATGCCTAATTAATCTCCCTACATCCCTATCCTCCCCCTAGAATCCTTACCTTAGGTAGAAGGCACTCCAAGAAGTCCTTTTGGTTCAAACGAAATAAAGTTACCCAAATTAAAGGTAACAGTTTCTCTTAAATTGTTTTTGTTTATTCTACTTCTCCAACCGATAAAATCTTTTTAATACTTTATTTTGTAACAAAAACAGTATCCTAAATATACAAGGATGTTTTTATGATAATTATTATAACTAAACTTACACACACCTCCATCTAATGGATGAATAACATAATGTTTCTGTGGATGGAAAACTAACGTCTCACGAAATGATGATTGTTCGATTTTATCCTACTTCCTCTCATGGTGGACATTATGATGGAACTGTATTTATATATGATATATATTATGTTTATTATTTCCTTATTCTTCTTTACTTCCCAATTATATCAAGCTTTTATGGTTTCCATAGTCGGTAAATAGGATAATCTCATTTGAGGATGTGCGGATTACCGCCCCCTCAAAGTGATGTGATTCATTAATGCCTTATGTGGGATGTATAATGGATGTAGTTAGTGATATTATATATGTTATTATACTATAATTATAATATACCTATGTATCATTATGTTTTAATTCCATTAAAATAAAAAATATAAATGAAAGTAGCGTTCATGTATACGTACGGCTTACCGTCTCCATGAACGGTACATTTCATTTCTTACCTCAATATGTTATGTACTATTATAAATACATGTATATGATGGATATATATAATGAATATATAAATGATATATAAATCAAGATTTAAATTCTGGAAGTAATTAAATCATGATATAAGTAATAATTATATCAAGAACAACAAGTCCAAACACGTGCGATAAATAAGATGATTTTACCCAAAACGTTGCTTTAACATGGGATTTACAAAAGAACGGGTAATATAAAGTCATAAGTGAGCCATATATTATATCATAACAATGAATATGATTCTGTAATAAGTCAATGAAATTATTTAAATCATTATACAGGAGTTTCGGATACGTACGAAGCATATCGGACCTAAGGTAAGGGATATCTTTTCCAATCTCGTTTTTATATGAGATTGTTTATTCGTAATTATTTACTGGGGTTATTGTAATCATCCATGTCCATGTTTTCTAGAAATGTTTTCATGTATGTTTAAATTCCTTTTTACCCATTTTTTACTTTTACTACATGGTATGTAAGGAATCTTTCTTTTGTTTACGTTACGAGGTACTTTTTTGACTTTTCTGGAAAAAGTACGAGAAGAATGTTTTTTAACTTATACAGCATGAAAGGATTTTTAGATTTTATAAAGCCTTATTTTCATGAAGCTTCCTCCAAAATATTTCATGACTATTTTCAAAAAAATCTTTTTCTTTTAAAATTGCATGTCATTTTTTGAAAAAAAAAATCATTTTCAAGAAGAAAGGATATTTTCCTCAAGAATTCATTTAAAGTGCTTTATCAAAACCATTTTCCATATAAGATGAAATTATTTCATATGTGTATGTTTAAAGTATAATGTCTCTATTATTTATATGGTTTCACTTTTCTTATGATGAAATGATATCCATTTGTTTTATATGGATTATGTTATGATGGAATGATGTTTATGAAATCCAATTTATTCTTTGGGTTATGATGAATGATTTATGATTATTTTGTGGGACACGTAAGAATGATTTCAATATAAGATGGATGGGACCTATATCTCCCTCCAATGCATTGGATAAAGATTTATATCTCATGAGATAGACATGGCTAGAACGGTAAGTTAATCTGGTTCAGTGTTACAGGACTGAAACGAGGAGTGAACTCGATTCAGAAATGGACATTGTCCACTAAGATGGTCTTGGCAGCAATGCCTTAGATACTATGGAAATAATTTCATGTGTTTAATGGTTTCCACAATCACATGTTTAATTCCCATGCTATTTTATCATGATTAATGTTTCTTTATGATCTAGTCCTTATGTACTGCCATGTTTTATGTCATTGCTCAAGATTTTTATGTTTAAACATTAAGTTCATGTTTTTAAGTTCAAATGTATATGATTTGTTTTATTTTATCCATGATTACCCTTACTGAGAATTTGAGGTCACCCTTTATATGTTTTCTTTTCCCTAGGATATAATGAAAGGTTTTAGGTAAGATAAGAAACAGGGAAGATCTTTATAGGATATGTTGAAGATCTTTCACCATGATTAGAATATTATTATGTTCCGAGTTTCCAAAGACACTAAGCTATTACGGTCCTTGTGTGTCTGTTTTTGTTATGTATTAAGTATTCCGCAAAAGTGATGTAATGTCCATGTACGTCAAGCTTTGGGTCTCTATAGATATATTCACATTCTAATGTATTACCAGTATTTATTCTATATATGTTCATAAATTATGAATGGTGATGATTTCAAATCACTATGTACATATATTGGTGTATGGGTGTGATTTCTTCTAGTTATACTCACAATATTACATATGGATATTATTATAAATAGATATGTTCACAGTATTATGATATGTTCACATTATTATGATATGTTATGCTTATGATGTCACTAGATATTGTTATGTATCTTATATGATGATCAGTGCTTTAGGACCCATATTAATCATGCTTTTAGATATGACTTGATTTTGGATTTTATGATCTGTACTTTTTATCATATTAACCTTTTACATTGAGTACATGAACATGATTATGTTATAATAATATTATGATCATCTTATTCTCCCTTAATAATTATATCACCCTTGTTTTCCCTTACTGGGAATCTAAGCTCATCCTCTATTTTCTTCCCATTCCTCGGGTTCAAATAGAAGGTTCAAAGTATGATATTAATATATACAAATTGATGTAATGAAATTTTTAGGATATTTTCAATATCCTTTATAAAATAAGATGATTATTTATCTAGTCTCAAAATAAATTAGAATTTTATGGTCCTCATGTGTTTATTATTGTAAAATATATTTAATATTCATCTAAAATGATGTAATGTTTATGTATTCAATTATTTGGTAACCTTATTTGTTTTGTTATGACCCGTACAACTGGGGATTGTGACACAACAACCTTATCCCCACCTCTAATAGGCTGGGGGATAGAGACCATCTCTGAATAGGAATGTCACTCACATGGGAGGTCTTAGCCTAAGGTACATGTACACACAACACATATCAAAGACCATACAATGTTTAAATGTAAAACAACTGATAAAACATGCATCCATGCATCTAAATACCATTATCAAAGTATGAGAACTATTTCTGAATACAAAAAGGGCCAAATATAATCCCATTACATTGAGTTTAAAAAAAAGTCCAATATGAATGTATAGAAGGGAATTGTTGTCATGTTATCCACCATAACAAACATAGAATAGTCTAGATCACTATGATACACTTGGTCCTAGTCCCCTAGAAACCCTTCAAAATGTTTCTCATCTGTATTAGTCATGACATGTATAGGAAAATCCCATGCCTATGTGAGTGTAAAACTATACACCAAGAAAACCTGAAATCACTAATCATATAAAAAAAGAACAATAGTTATCTCAAAATAGGTATACTTATACAACATTTATAACAAAAATATCTAGATATACTATATAAGGATACATTATCTCAATGTAAATTCACAACTATAATGAAAGCCTAGGAATCTTTCTTGAAGGTTCCACATAGAACATATCCAGTAGAATATTCTCCATGAGTAAGGTGGCACTAATGACATCCATTTGAGATTAACTACTCATCAGGTCTCACCATAAGTTATATACACTAGATGTCTAATGTAAATGATACACATATGAGGATCACAGCAAAGGTCATAGAGTATACTAAAACACAATTTGGAATAAACCTCTATGTATAGGATAATCTCCATGACAGTACTGGTCATGATGATAATAAAAACTCCATATAAGGGGAAACTATGTTAGAGGATCTCACTCTGAACCTCACAGAAGGATTCAATCATCTCTATCCAAAATTTCTCCCAGAAGGGATCACCATCCTATATATTGGACATGAATCTAACCTAACCCCCAAGGAGTAGAATTAGGTAACTCTCTATCTAAACTTATCCAAACTAAAAAGGAAAAGGTCTTTAATCCATGTTTGATGTAATACACCTCATGTAATTGCAGTACATGACATGTCCCTCCAACACCAGGTCCTACTTTTGAATCACATCTCGGGAATATGTCTAGGTCAATGTCCATTTTAGAGTACATAGTGTGTCCAACCCCATGTACTCCTCACAATGTCTATTTACATGGATCTATCGTGTACACCTGTACTGGCCATTCCCATGTTAGAGCACATAGCATGTCTAATCTACCATACTCCAGGTTATGTTTTTGTACCACTTTTGGTACATGAAGATCCACCATGTTATGTTAGATTCCATTTTATTGGGGACACACATTGTGTTATACTACTATCATCGTCGGAACCCTAGTTCTGCACTAGGGGTCCCACACTCTGTGCAGCTCTACAATATATAAAGTGTAATATATTATTCTCTAGAACCCACAAGTTCATCCTCCAAATCATCTCTTTCTCCTACAACCTTTAATATGACCATGAATCTTTCTATAGAATGTGTATTTTCTCTAGTAGAGCCTCACTATCGTCACTTTTCGAAATCCAACATTCTAAATCTCATGGGAATTACTTAGCCATGTTATATATAGCCATTTCATTAATCCAGGATTAATTTGAATCATTTAAATAATCCTGATCCATTGTCTCTATCATTGTATCATGATCATATCATTAATATGAACTCAAATTTATGACAATAATACATTACATCAAAAACGGGTGTGCAATGTTTGAATATATGGTATTTGTGAGACTGTGGGCTAAGAATTTTCTTTTTGTCGATGAAGAATTAGGAATGAAATGAAAAAATAACAATAGTTTAGAGTGAACCTCAACCAAAGTACATATTGGAATTGAATCAATTATATTGGAATAATGATTGAAGATATAACAAAATAATCAAAAAGAAATCTCCAATTCCCAGATAAATCTATTCCATACTCACAACATGCAGGATCCATGAGCCAACTCATTAGTTTATTGATTCTAATTCTTCAAATCAATTATAAAATAGGGATTAATCCAAAAAAATAAACACCCTACCTTAATTCTGATCAATTGATGGTGAAGAGAAATCACACATCGTTGTCATCGATGAGATCCACAAGTTTCACTGCACACCGATTGAGGATCCATGATCTAGTGGTTTTTCATTAGATAAAGATCCTATGATGCTCTCTCTAATTATTATATAGATCTCTAGGGTTTAGTGGTCAACCATGATATCTCATAATAATTTTGTATTTATATACATCCTCAGGACATGAAAAAATATATTAAATAAATTAATTTAAATCATTTTGTTTTTTCAATTGTTCTCTTAATGTTGTGCCCAACCCATGCATCCGATGTTCTCTAATGTTATGTCATTCCTAGGGTAAAACCTATTCTCTAAACACAATGATGGTATAAAACTCTAAATCATATCCTCCGTTTATATGTTATTCTACTTTTCCTAGAACATTGTGTTCACGTACATTTACTATATATAATATATTTTAAAAAATAATTGTGGGCACATCGGGCCTCAGAATCTCATGTCATCTCAGCACCCAGCACCAAAAAATAATCTATATAATATTCATATATAATACATGAAAAATAATAATTGTTATATTCTACCACCCCCCCCCCTTGAGGATTTAAATCACAAAAATACAAATCAAAAGGTTGCACAAAACAGCGTGGGTACTGTTCATGCATCTGGGTATCCCACTCCTAGGTGATCTCATGAAGATTCATGCGATGCCATCGAACACACACTCAGGGAGTTGATGACCCATGAAGGATATTCTCCTACCCATCCTTGATCTTTATCTGGTACTCAACAAAGGTATCTCCATCCTCGATTTACATCTCTTCCAAGTCGATAATGTGGGATAGATCATGCATGTTCCTACTCATTACCGACACATGGAAGATGTCATATACCTAGTCTAAATGCAGTGCTAGATCTATTTGGTATGTCGCGTTTACAAATCTAAACAGCATCAGGAAGGGGATAATGAATCTTCAAAATAGTCACCATCCCTTATCGAATCCAAATATTCCACATCGAGGTGAAACCAATAAGAACACATCTTATCCCTCCTAAGACTCTAATGGTCTCTATCATCGGTCTGTATAGTAATTTTGAAAGATATGTTCATTCCTCATCAACTCATGTATGACCTACACCTTATCTTTAGTAGATGAAACCAACTATGGATCCATATGTGTTAACTCTTCTGGGTCATTTCGACATAGAGGTTACCAACAGGGTCACCCATGTTAGGCCTCTAAGGGTTCCATAACTATGGTTTAATGGTAACTATTTTTCTAAAAAAACTCCACTAATCGTAGGGGATCCTCCCAACTACGGCCAAAGTTCAGCATGAAATATTATAATATTTTCTCCAGATCATGAATGCTCTGCTCAGTTTGGCCATCATTTGGGGGTTTAAATCCATGCTCAAATGCAGATGAGTCCCAAAATCCTCCAGAAATCCCTTCCATAAACAATATGTGAAGCTAGAACCACATTTTTAAATGACTATCAAGAAAAATCAATGTATTTTTACTATATCTTACAATTATTGGAGTACCATGATCTCTAATGAAATATAATCTTTGATACCAAGGTTTTGGGTCAACTTGGTGCATCGGTCTAAGATCACATAGACGAAAACATGTCCCCAATACCTATGTGGAAACCTTTTCATGATTCTATGGGTATCCCATCCCACTTCCACTCCATCACCTCAAGGTCTTGAGCTAGACCTATTGGAACTAGGTGCTTATCCTTCACTTTCTAAAAAGTAAGGCATCAAGAGACAAATTTTACAACACCCTACTTCATCCCTAGCCACAAAAACTAACATCGATGGTCCCAATATATATTTGAAACACATGGTTGTACTACATTTTGAGATTCTTGATACTCTCTCACAACATCCTCCAATAATATATTTGGTATCGTCGTGAGTCATCTAAATAGAACAACATTCTCCCTACCTTCATATAATCCATCAGTAGCTTCTCTAGTGGATAGCTAATTATGTAGGGTCTCACAATTAGTATCCCCAAGTTCATCTTTCCTGAATCATTATATATGTGGATGGTTATAAACCATATACTAGAGGTAAACTTCCACATCCCCATTCACAATGGATAACTGGAATAATTCCAAATTACCTGACACCTCACTTAGAAACCGTGAACAATATCTTCTAATGAGGGAATTTTCTACCACATTCCCCTTCCAAAGGGTATATATAATCTCATAGTCATAATACTAGAGGAACCCTAACCATTAAATATTTCTAAGGTTAACATAATTTTGAGATAGTATATAATTGATTCTCTTATTGTTAGAATAAATTATAAAACCCTCGCCCATAAGGTCATGTCTCCACATCTTCAGTGAAAAATTTACCACTACTAACTCAAGATCATGGGTCATATATTTTTTCTTATTTGGTCTCAACTGATGTGAACCATTTGTAGTCATCACCAAACTCTATATGAGAACTCAACCAATATAGGTTCTTGATTCATCATAGAACACTACATGCTCAACAACATCCTCTTACATTCTCAATATGGAAACTCCCATCAAACTCTGTCTAAATTCCAAGAAATCAGGATCAAACCCTTATTTCCACATGAAAGGATTCCCCTTTCAGGTCAAAGATATCAAGGGGCTGATATCTTGGAGAAATATGATATGAATATTTTATATCATCTTTATAACCCATGGAAGCTTCATACCTCCATCACATTCTTCAGAAGCTCCCAAGATGAAACTACCTCAAACTATGTTGGGTCCACTAATACTCTTTCCACTAACATAAAATGTCCCAAAATGAGGATAACATAAATCTATATTGATAACTATAAGTGAATACAATAAATATGGTTCTCCTGGTGAACATCCCTAACCATCTTCAAGTGTCTCACATTATCCAACTTAGATGGTGAATAAATTATGGTATCACAGATGAATACTACCAAGAACCGATCTATGAAATCTAGAAATATTTTTTCATGAGTCCCATGAACACTTTATCATTCCCTATTACATCACTAAGTGATCATATTAATCATATAAAATTATTAATGTCATATTTGGTATATCTTTATCATGTACTCACAACTATAGATAACCTGATCTGAGGTGTAACTTCAAGAACAACCATTCCCATATCAACTAATCAAATAGGTCATTGATCCTTGGTAGTGGTTATTTTTCTTTGTGTTCAACTGATTTATGAGATGATAGTCCACACATATCCTCATGATCCCATCCACCTTCTTGGAGAATAGTCATGGGGCTGCCTAGGGAGAAACAATGTGTCTAACAATTCCTTTACCCTACAAGTCCTCCAACTAAACCCTCAACATGTGAAGCTATGTTGGATAAATATGATATTATGTTGCATATTAGAAGGTATTCAGCAGGTTTAGATCAATACATATTTCTATCTCTCGACTGGGAGGTAAACATGGAACATCCTTACAAAATAAATATTCATACTCTAACACCATTATAGATAAAAAAACTGATAGTATCTACTAAACTAGGGGTCATTATTATCAAATGATGAGTAATCTTATACACACTCATATCCAAGATTCTATTCAACAGTTCCTAGATTTTTTTCTCACCAAAAAAGTAAAACCTAGTCCCATCAATGCACACACCCCACATCCTCCCCCTAAAATAGTCTATATGGTTGTGAACTATAGATAACAAGTACATACCTATGATGAAATCATAAGGTCTCATCACTAATACAAAGTTTTCCAAACAGAAATTATCTCCAAAATTCAGGTCATGGTATCAAAAGATGTTTGGGAACACTAATTCATGACCCATATAAGTATTAAACTGTAAGGATTGATCCAAAGGCTCAATCTAAATCTCTATTTATAGATCTAGATATGTGGAAATAAATTAATGAATCCCACATGTGGCTTTTAGTACCAAAAATAAAGTATAAAATAAATATATCAAACCATGTACCATCCCTGACACCTTTGGGTTGTAGGCCTCTACTAATTAGAGCTTCCCTACATCATATCCTCTAACTCCCTATGCCTGGCATGAACCACCAATGGGTGGTGGTGGTAACAAGTCAAAATGTATAGTTCCTTCATCTTCTCTCCCAGCTCCTCTTCTACTTCCACCACCCTTCCTACCTCTCTACTCCTGTTACTACCTCTACCTAGGTGTCTCATCCATTATCTCTCTATTAGTCATACGACTGGTCGGAAACTCTCATGCATGATGGCCCATGAAACCACAATAGTTGAACCACCTCTCATTGAGACCAATAGACCCATAATGTGTCCCTAAAATGTAAAACCACTATCATGGGATCACCTCTTGAAATGGATCACATTTCCAAGTGCCTAATTCTGATGTCGACTCCCTGCTACCAAAGTCTCTTTTCTTATGTCCATTCTTCCAACAACAATTTCCTATGTTTTCTCATCCAAAAAACTCTTTAACGCCGTATATCTATCACTGGCCCCATCATAGGTAGAATTGAATAGAGGTATAATGTTGGCTCAAATGTCTCTACACTATCCTCAATCAAAGGTCCATTTTCTAAAGGCCTGGACATGAACCATATCCTTTGAGTACCTAGAGAGTTTAGTGAACCTCGTTGAATACTAAGACACTATCATAATATCTTAATAAATAAGTTGCGCATTTTTTATTCTCATATTACTTTTCATATTTAGAGATAAATACTCTATAAAAAGGTTATCAAACTCTAACCATTATTTAGATATCCCATCATATGATCGAGTTACTAAACCCCACCATCTTCCCATAGATCCATGTAGAAGGCTCACTGACAGAATAACCATATGATCTTCTGTTGTCTTGAAAAGATAGAAAACTCATGTCATCGCCTCAAAGTAGTCCATATATGATTGTGGGTTGGGATCAATTTAGATATTGAGCGGATTATATCATTTAAGCTCATGAAGTATGATCATCATGAACACCTCATCTATTTCTACTCTTGGTTCCAACTACTACTCAACTGATGGTGGTATAAATGGTGCCCCACATAGATGTAACTCATTTGTAAAAAGCCCTTGTATCGATTACTAATCACTATGGGGATCATCATCATGATCCTTATACTTAATCTTTTCTACAATACCTTTTAGATACATCCTGAAAAATAAATCAAGTAACAAGGTTAATGAGTATATCTAGAGAGATGAACCAATAAGGACATGGAAACTACAACCTATTCTTATATTGTACATGTACCATTGTTTTTCCCTTCATCCAATTTTTATATGTACCAAGATGAAAGGAAGGTGATCAACATCCTAGTGTATGGATACATTTGCCACTGCACTGAAATTGGAGTCCTTGTCCCAAAATCTGAACTTGAAACAATTATCATTGTTACCTCAAACAAATCTCAAAGACCCTAGTCTTAAGGTGGAACTAAATCCTCTGATACCAAACTGTCATGGACCATGGGAATTGAGACCATGTATTGACTACCCCAAGCCCACATCCAATAGGATAGGGGATGGAAACTGGCACTAAGTACACATATCACTAATATGAGAGGCGTTAGCATATGGGACATGTACACATGAACACATCTCCAAGCCCATATAATGATGATCTGTAAAAACATAGATAAAACACGAATACATGCATCTAAATCACACTATCAAATAATGACTTCATGTACTAGAAACAATAATGTCCAAATACAATCCCAACATAAAGAGTCAGAAAACAAGTCCAACATGAAAGTATAAAAGTTGTTTACTGTCAAGGTAACCACCAAAATACACATTTTATAGTCCAAATCACTAAGTTTTTACTATTCCTGGTCCCTAGAGCACTCATTCAAAAGGTAAATCATCTGTATAATACATGACATGTGTGGAAAAAGACCATATAGGGTCAGGTATAAAAATACCTAGTAGGACACCCTGAAGTCACTAGGCATATAACAAGAAGAATAAAAAATAGATCAACATTGGTATATGTAGAAAACAGAATAAAAAAATATAAAGATATACTCAGGAAGGATACATTTTCTCAATTTAAGGATACAATCATAATGAAATACTAGAAATCCGACTTTAATGTTACACAAAGCACTCATCTAGTAGAACATGCACCAAGAGTAGGGTAGAACTGATGGTGTCCATCCAAGATGTACTGATCATCGAGTCTTGTCATAAGATATAAATTCAATATGTATATAGAGAATGATACACCAATGGGGATCATTTCATAGTTCATGGGTTATATCAAAAACTAAATCTAGAATAACCCACTAATTAGAGGATTGGAGCCCACATACTTTTGTTCATGATGATACCAAGAACTCCACCTAATGGAAGAAGATAATGTAGGATCTCAATCTAGACCTCATAAAAGGATTCCAAAACTCTATCCAAGAATTATCACTAAAGTGATCACCATACTATATATAGTAATTGATTAAAAAATTACCCCCTAGGAATGGATCAAGGGAATTCTCCCTAATGAAACTTGCCCATGATGAGGTGGACAATGGATCTAAGATAGGTTTGGGGTATGAAATGACATGTACTCGTAAAACAAGACATGTCCCTTTGTAACATGATCCTTCCCATATATTATAGACCATACCTATGTTGTTTTGGTTTTTTTTGTCAGAGTACTTGGCATGTCACAACCTGTGTATGCTCAATTGTGTATAAGTACACAGCTCTGTCCATGTACAACTGTCCTAGCCATGTCTATGTCAGAGTAAATGGAATGTTCGGTCACATGTACTACAATACATTTATGTGTACCCTAACTGGTGAACACAGAACCACCAGGTTGATTAACCTGTCATGTGATTGGGGTCACATTTCATGTGACTCAAATCTCCTTGACTAAACCCTAATAATGCACCAGGGGTCACATATGGTGTGTTTCTTCACAATACACACTACATAATTTGGAATTTTTTATAAACCATTTTTTCTTCCTCAATAGAATCTTCAGGTCCCGCATCCTTCAATCTAGCCATGAATAATGCCATAGAATCGGGATCTACTCCCTCCAATCCTTTCTGTTGTCACTTGAAATAATTTGGCCTTCAAAACTACTTGTGAATTTCCTAGTTATGCCATCAGTAGCAGTATAATAAACTCGGAATGAATTGAAATCATCAAAATTATCCTAGTCATTAATCACCATAATCATATAAAAATATTTCCATTTACATGAACATGTATATGTGATTACAGTCTATTTCACCATGAAATGGGCATGTAATAATTGTTTCTCCGATATTTGTTGAACCACGGGCTAGGAAACTTCCCACAAATAAGAAGGAATGCGGAAAGTAAATCACAAGACACGAACATATTGAAAAACAAAAAAAAAATTATTATTTTATCCTTGATTAGTTTACATTTAAATGAAAACTATAAAAATAAGTAAATAATCAAAAATAAATCCCCAATTTGCGGATAAATCTAACCCGTACCCTTATTACACACAATCCCTGAATCAATTCATTAATTGATTGATTATCACTCATAATAGATATAATAAAAAATGAATAAATACATAAAAATAAATCTCCTACCTCAATTTGGATCAATCACTAGTGAAGAATGGTCAATGGCCCCTATAGTTGGAAAGCTCTACACCTTATTATACACACTGATCAACGATCCATGATATGTTTGTTGTTAATATGAGAAGGATCAACCACAAATATATACAATAGTTCCCTAATTATCTAGGGTTTAGAGGCAAAAATTTAGATATCCTTATAAGTACATATTTATATATAACATTAGGTCATGAAAAATTAATTTAATTAATTAATTTAAATGAACTAATTTATTAAATTGTTCTCCCACAACTGCGCCCAACATGAGTGTCTAACACTCCCCAAAGTTATGTGACACCTAGGGTAAAACCCGTGATCTGAAAAAAAAAATGATGGCCATAGATTATTCATTTGAGCCTCTGTATATATTTTATTCCACTTTTTTAGTAACATTGTTTTCAGGAGCATTTAACATTTTAAATATATTTCAAAAATTAATTTTGGGTAAACTGGGCCTTGGAATCCCACGTATTCAATGTTCCAATCTCCAAAAACAATAAATATAATTTTATGAAACTATACATTGAAAAATTAGAGTTTTTACATGGCATCATAGGAGTGTTTAGTTATTTGGGGGGATTAGATCAAGTAAATAATGAGTATAGAACCTAAGAAAAAATATGGTGAACCAAAATTGATATTGGTTTATTCAAATGTGTCAGATATCAGTAAGAATGTGTTGTAAAGTAAAAAATATTAGTAATTATTTCCCTATTATTTCTTACAAAATTTATTATTTTAAAATACTTATGTACATTGTTTTTTGTTTTAGTAAGTCACTATACCAAGAATTAATTTTTTCAGTAAAAAAATTTCTAGATAATGAAATAAAAATCCTCATAAGAGACCAAATGGAGTTGGAGTTATGATACAATATGTTCTGGATATTCTCACTCAACTCTCTCAATCTATGAGAATTAACATGATTCATATTGAGCATCCAAATTCATTATATAGGTAGAAATATTCTATTGAGTATTTTATGTTACAAAATCCACCATCCTTCTATAGGTCTTCTAATACACTAGTTATCGTGCAATAGATCAATGAGATAGAAATATATTTTCCATTTTTTAGTACTTTGACCATAATAAAAATGTTTTATAAGTATATAATGTGGAAGTTAAAGCTAATGAGTGGTGAAATCATATTTATAGAATTATTAAAGACGATAATGTAAACTATATTTAATAGTATGAGTTTAATCAAGTATTTCTCAATAAATAGTTTCCTCAAACACATTGAACTGAGTTGAAAAGGGATTTTATTCAGCTAAAAAATAATTATGTTTAATCCATTAGTACTTATGAAACATACATTACATTTGATTCAGTAAACACTTCTAGATTTATCCCTGATAATTAGAGGAAAATTGATCAATTCACTTTTATCCAAAAAAAAGTATTTTAAATGAATTTACTATAATAGAATTTGGTAACAATTAATAGATTTTTCAATATTCATTAGTTTTATGAATGTAAATTGGGATATTTATTTATTATTATAGTTCTAGTGACCTAAAAATACAATGGTTCTTTATGGAAATGTGAATGATAAATATCATTGAGGAAGGAAATTCAATCAACCTAACTATAAATAATGTGGGGGAATGTACACTAGAAATTATTGAATATGAACTAGAAACTTATTTTATCAAAAAAAAATTAGAAATTTATCTAGTAATTGAATATGAGTGATAAAAATGTTAGTAAATTCATCTGAGTATAATAATTATTCAACCACTGAATTTTAATGTTTCTGATTCAATGGGATTGGAAGATAGGAGAATAATTTACTTGATCGAATAAATAATGAGTATTATGGGCCTCAACAACCCCCAATTTAATTGGATAAGGGAATTATTCTTCTTTTACATATAATGTGGGTAAGAATATCGATAAGGTGAAATGTAAACTTTCAATCAATGAAATTACTTTAATGGTCTTATTTGATTGTGGATCTATCCACTTTTTTGTCCCGGAAGGAATTTATAACAATTGAATATCTCCATATAAAATCTTATATGATGAGTTTTAATTAAAAAATAATAATGAAATTATGATCACATCTCATGTTTATAGATCGTCTTCAATATAAATTTGAGGAAATATTGTTTTTGAAAATGTTATTATTCTCACTCTAGTTGAAATTAATGTTATATTGGGAATGGAATGGATTTATTTATATAGTTACCATATAAATATTCAATGAATGGAAGTCACTCATGATATTTAAGTTCAACCAATGATTATGTATTAATGAGGTGATAAACATGGACATCCAATGGTAATTACAAATATGGTATTGGTCATTCTACCTCTTCGTGAGTGATATTTATATCAATATTTTTGTTATAAAATCACCATTAAAGATATTATTACTATTAGGAAACATTATAAAGTATTTCATGAAGATTTTCTTTGTATACTAATCAATCAAGATGTTGAGCTTTCAATAGACCTCATATTTAGTTCTATACATATTTCAAGGACACCTTATACAAATAAATCAATTGAGATAAATGAATTAAAAAGAGACTATATTAAATTGTGAACATCAATTTAAATGAATGAGTGTTTCATCATAGAATGGACCTATTTTTTTAATAATACTATTATTTCAATGGATATTTTCATTGATTATCGGTAACTTAACTATATCAATATCTTGAAAAAGTATAATTAACCCCAAACTGATGAACTGTTAGAGAAACTATATGCATATCAATGCTTTTTAATCATAGATATTTATTTTCGATATTATCAATTGAGGGTATTTAATGTAGATATATTAAGTATAGACTTACTTATCATCTATGTCCATTATGAATTTATAATAATTTTGTTTATACTTACCAATTACAACTCTATGTTTATGGATCCAATAAATATTGAGTTAAGATATTACCAAGATTTGATTGTGGTATTATTTATTAATGATATACATATACATTCACAGATAAAGGAATATAATGAATATCATTTAATGATTTTATAAAAATACAAATGGAATGATAAAGAAAATTCCAAATTTACCAAGTGTGAATTTTGGCTATATAATGATTCATTAATTTATCATATAATCTCATGAAAGTGTATATTGATGGACCCATAAAATATGAATGTTATTGAACAAGGTCCTAGAGAAACCATGTTAATTGGGTTACATTTTTTTATATGGTTAAATTGATAGTATTGAATCCATTATATGGATTTATAAGAGTTACCAAATCCACTCACCAATATGACAAGAATGGATGAAAATTTCTTATAGGCATATGAATGAGAGGAAATTTTTCAAGGATCTGAGAAGAAGGTTTCTTACTAAAATTATGATCAGACTACCCTATAGTGAATAATATTTTGGGCTTTTTATTGATTTTTCAATGATGGTATTGGGATTTTTCTCAATGTATAATATAATTTTTATATCTTATTCCTCCTTACAATTCAAAATTCATTATCAAAAGTACCATACTCATTATTAGTAGATGGAATTTTTAATAATCTCAATGAAATTATGGATATGTTATCTTTAAGATGAAATATTTGATATATATATATATATGGATAATAAAATCTTGATGTATATATTATATCAAAAATATATGAATATTCATGAAAGTATACAATATTAACTGATTAATGAATATCACTGATCAGTACAATACCAGGATTGAAAGGAAAAAAAGGTTGTTCATGCTCACTATTTGATGGACCATGCTATTTTTTATAGGATGGGGATTGGAAGAGATATATATTTATTATATTTTAAATGATGGACCCTAAAACCATGGTTAATAAGGAAAATCATATTTATCCATAATTAGTGTTCATCAATCCATCTATCCATCCATGTGAGTCTTAAATTGTCCTAAAAGGAGGATGTAGACCTGTAGAATAATGTTATAAATGTTATTTAGTTCAAACAATATTTTTATTGAATGATGTTATTTAGGAATCGATGGTGTGTATTGTCAATACAATACATAAAGGAGGATTTTTGGGAATAAGATCATAGTTCATCATTCCCAATTGAACCTAGATGTTCAAAGATTTATATATATATATATATATATATCTAACAGAATATTTCGGGATGAATATAATTTAAATGGATAATATGGAGTGTATATCTCGAAGCCTGACATGTCTGGAACTTATGAGTAAGATAAATAATTCTAAGGGGATATTATAACCATTTCCTATTCAAGAATAGAAATTGGAAAACATTACCATGGATTTAATCACCAGACTCCCAAAAACATCTAAGGGTAACAATTTATTTGGGTTCTATATGATATCCATATAAAGTAAGACCATTTAATTATATTAAGATATGTTCTATATTTATTCAGTATATTATGGTAAAATTTAAGGAAGTGTTAAGGATTTATGGATAACCGTATTATATTGTATCAGATTGGGATTCATTGTTTACCTTGATGTCTTGGAAAATTCATCAGATTTGTTAAATACATTATTAAACATTAGTACTTCATATCATCCCCAAATATATAGTCAGTATTAGATGAGATTTCAAATTCTAGATTATTTGTTGAAATCCTCTTCTATATATTTGAGGTTAGGTTGGGATCAGAACATTTTATTACTACAATTTCCTTATAAAAATATAATTCACTCAATAATTTTGATACCACTTTATGAACCTCACAATGGGATAATCCGTATTTCTCCAGTGTGCTGAGATAAAGTTGGATAAAGGAATCTGGTTGGAACTAACATAGCTGAGGAAATGAAAAAAAAATTATAAGCATTTAGTATCACATTAGGGAAGCATAGAGCCGATATAAAATATGTAACGCCCCGACCCCAGAATCCAGGAGCCAGTGAATTATTTTAATACATCGGCATGACTAGAAGGAATCAATTCCCGAAGGACCGATTGGTTTAGTAGTCTTGGAAACAAGATACATACATAAGTTCAACACTTCAACTTGAAAATAAAAATAACACTAATTTATTCCATTAGAAACATCCAAGCTTCCAAGATTATTCTTGAAAGTCACTCATAACTAACTTCTTCATATCTAGGGAAAATAAAACATGAGAATGGGGTGATCTCAAATGCTCAGTAAGAGTAAGAAATACAACGGAAGATAAACTAAACATTAGGCATGGTGAATAATTGAAAACTTGTGCCTTTAAAAATAATTAACATGAACACTTTATGGTTGGAATATGACCTGAATAAATAATTCCATAATAAAACATAGTCATGGGTATTCTACTAGTCAAATAACCAAATGAAATATCAATAGCTAATCTCAAAATTATGGAATGCATAATATCAGACATCATAACCACATAGTCAATGACTCGTACCAAGACTACAAATAAGATTTTGTCAAGGCCTTGTTCCAAGACACTAGTTTGTCTCGTGAGACCTACCGATGCACAAAGGATCTATAGAGGGATCCACACATAACTTACTAAGTCCAAGTCATTCCTCATATGAAAAGTTTGAAACATAACATAAACATTTGTATTAAAACTAGCATAAGAAATGTCAATATGTTATCTACAAACCATGAATGGTATAAAAATAGCACATCCACAGTCAACCATAATTCATTCAATACAATATGGAAGATTGTATTGTAACAGATTAACCTCAATCGAGAATAATGAAGGATATTTACATAGATGAAAATAATCACCAAAACTATTTGAGAGAAATATCCGCATTTCTCTTGAAAACATTTAAAAGTCACACTATTTGTCCCAAAGACGTTTAAAAATAGATATTTGAATCAAATTGTCCCATATCACTTTGAAACATTTAAGAGGAATTTTAATTTTAAAACTTTAGTGTCCATATAAATAAATCATTAAAACCATTTTTAATACATGGACATTAATGAGAAAGATTTAGAATAATAAATCTTTAAAATATTTAAAATGATATTTTAGTTAGAGTTTCTAGCCAAAAGAGAGACACTTGAATACAAATAATTGAGGTAATAAAGAATTTATAATATCATGATAATAAAGGGATTCATGATATACTATGTCAAAGTACATTATATACACCATAAAAAAGTGAATTGGTGTATAATAACAAATAAGTCTCAATGGAATGTAAATTGAGATGAAATCTCTTATAAAGACTGTATCCTTAGGTTAAAGATAAATCAAGGACATAATTATGTGTGAAAAATATAAACACACTCAATATTATTGGATATATAGTGTAAATAAATCAGAGTATATTCACACATATTCTTGTAAAATCAACACCAATGAATTGGATTTTTAACTCAATAAATAAAGATTTAGATAAAATTACTCTTATCAAGTTCATATCGATGACATGAGAATTTATCAATGGAGTAATTATGAGTATCAAAATTATATCCACAGAAATGGGAGTGTAAATTACTACACAAATAATAAATAGTTATTCCACACATAATCATTGAGTAAAATAATCAATGAAGTATGTGTAAAGCCCAATGAGTGGAAATTAAAATTTGAAATTCCCTTACCGATTTGGTAACTTATGAAACATACACCCCATGAAATAATTATCACACAATCAAGATGTAAATACCCATACATTAAATTATATTAAAAAAATAATACAATCAGGGTCAGTACATACTCCACACAAAAGGAAATAGTTGCCAGTATAGCAGGAATCTCATGGAAATAAAAGTGATATGAAATACCCGTACTTCGTTTAATCAATCGAGTCATATGAACAAAAGTTAATAACCACCAAATGAATCACAGAATACCATGAATATAAATATAATCATGATAATATATATCAAATGTAAGTACACAATACAACACATGCAATAAAGAAATGGTGAAAAATGAAAATCTCATGGAATTAAAAGTGAGATAAGAAACCCCTTACCTAAAGTCCGACTTGTCTTGTATGTTCCTTGTTATTCCAAAATAATAAACTTAAGTAAATTTATAATTGATTAAGAATATTTTTCAAGTTTATTATCATTTTTATATCATTTATTACCTTTCTATAACAATTTTTTATTTATTTGTGTTCATAATGTATATTTTATCGATGTTCGGAACTTGAGTCAAAAATGAACTTGTTATAATTACTATTTTTCTATGTGGTAAAAAGTCCATTATCTCCAGAATGATATAAACGATTTAGATATCATATATATATATATTATATATCCAGTATATAAATATATTTATAATAGTACATAACATTTGGAGATAAGAAATGAAATGTACTGTTCATGGAGACGGTAAGCCGTACGTACGCATGAACCCTACTTTCATTTCTAGTTTGTATTTTAATGAAATTAAAACATAATGATACATAGGTATATTATAATTCTAGTATAATATTATATATAATATCATTAATTATATCCTCTATATGTGCCAAATATTTCATTAACGAGTCAAATCATTTTGAGGGGGCGGTAGTCCGCACTTCCTCAAATGAAATTATGGTGTTTTACCACTAATGGAAACCATAAAATAATGATATAAATGGAAAATATAGAAGAATAAAGAAAACATAAACATAATATATATATATATATATATATCATATATAAATAAATTTCCATATTAATGTCCACCATGAGAAGCGATAGTAGATAATTGAACAGTCATCGTTTCGTGAGGCGTTAGTTTACCATCCACAGAAACAGTATGTTCTTCACCCATTAGATGGAGGTGTGTGTAAGTGAAGTTTTAATACTTCTCATAAAAACATCCTTTTATATTTAGGATAATGGTGTTGTTATAATATAAAGTAATAAAAAGTGTTTTGGGGGTTGGAGAAGTAAAATAAAACAAAACAAAACAAAAGAATTTAAGAAAAAGAATTACTTTTAATTTGGGTAACTTTATTTGGTTTGAACCGAAAGGACTTCTTGAAGTGACTTATGCCTAAGGTGAGGATTATAGGAGGAAGAGGAGGATACTAAGAGATTATTTTGTCAGGTTTTGGACAAGGAAAGGGGCTTGAGAGGTGTGTGGAATGAGTTAGAAGTGGTGTCCTTTTATAAGGGGGAGGAGTGGCTCTTTAGGAAAGTGTAAAAATATTATTTTATTGTATAGTGATATTCGGTTTCTAAAGATCCAAAACTAATTAAAGTTGAAGATAAAATGTCTCATGGTCGAAATAAAATCATACAATAATAATTGGACAGGTTTTGGATATTATTTAAATATTTATAATCATATTTATTTAAATCATTTATTAATGAGGTAAATACTAAATCATTATTGTGTCATAAATAATTTAATTTATTTGATGTCTAAAAATTATAAAAAAAATTAACATAATGTATAAAATATTTTTGTATTTCCAATTATTATTTATATTCAAAAATATGACTTATATAACCCCATTTAAAAATTGATATACTAAAAGATATTTGTTAATGTCATTTTTTGTCTTTACTTTAAGTTAATTAAAATAAAGTGTCATTATCATTCTTAAGTGGCTCCATGAGCTCCAAAACTTGACCCAAGGATGCCCATGTTAGTCATGACTCATCTAATAAGGTTAGTAAAAGTGTTAAGGAAATTTGTTATTATTATAATATTCCTTTTACCTGGAATTACCCTATTTACTTTTAACTGTGGTAAATAAAAGTCAAAAGTTACTATTCACCAAAAATTATTTTCATCTTATTGAACCAAATTTTATTAACTAATAACAACCATGTATCTCAGATTTTTGAAATTCAATTCACAGAAGCAGTAAAATTTCATTTAAATGAAAAATTCAGATTTTTAACTTCTAATTAGTGGTTTCACTATGCATCAAAAATTGATGTTTTTCAGAAAAATACAAAAAATTCAGCGTAATATATATTCGATATTCCGAATTCAAAAATGATTTCGATTTTACCAAATTAAAAATTTAGAAGTTGGATTAATTAATTTAAAGTTAATTTCTATTGTCAAAACAAATAGCGTGTTTTTAAGAAACAATATCTATCAAAATATTCACACTTGTTTATGTATAATTTCAAAGTGAAATTAATTATAATGACCAACATTGGATTAAAGGGTAAAAATATAATCTAATTACACTTAAAAACCAATTTAAAATATAATCTAACCATATAAATAAATTAGATTAAAAGGCAGTTTTGAATTAAAACACATTTTTTCTCACTATTCATAAAAATGAATATTATTGGAAAAAATACCAAAAATTTATCCAAAGTAAATTTTGAGGTCTCGATTCTAAATAAGAATTTTATTTTGTCAAATGGAACATATGAAATTGACCAAAACTATATTTAAAGAGGTTTTTCCATTAAAAGGTGGTAAATCAACCCTTTAAAATAAATTATGTTTAAAATTAGATTCATTCACATTTTAAGCTTCTAAATTTGATTGGATAAAAGTAAAAACATTTAACAAACATATATAATCATTTTTTAGTTTGTTCTGTTCATTCCTACCATTACAATGGCTAGGTGTTAACTACCATTTGATATAATAATATTATATTATTAGTGTCCAATGTAAGATTTCAAAGAAAACCTTTGATGCGTATCGGGTATACCATCGAACATAGTGTCCCCTTTAAAGTAGAATTAATATTTAGTTCACAAATATTAATAAATATAAAAAATTTCGTGTTCTTTATTTACCTGGGATGTTACATCCTTCCCCCCTTCTGGGAATTGTGTCCTTGCAATTTTAAAACTGGGCTTGGAAACTTCATTAAAAGTCCCACATCGGCAAACAGTCAGTAAAACTATCACTTTAAAAGAAAGAAAGAAAAGTACAAAGGTCACCCGAGATAACCCATAATAGGATTACATGTTGGAAAACATGTATATGGAAGATAAAATAAGTGTCAAGTTCTGTTGGAGAGGGATAGAAAACTTGATTAGGAGAAAGTTAATAACACGAAAACCACAAACTTGTGATGGGATAAATGGTCCTTAGTTTCCCAGTAGGAAAAGTAAATGGATGAAATTTTTTTGTTTTAAGTTCCATTTCATAAAGTTGAGGAATTTATTTATGAGATTTACTAAGAACATAAATATATATACTTACTTTTTAAGTAGAGTTTTATTCTTTAATAAATTTCTACCACCAACTTGTCTTTTTTTTAGATGATGAGTATTCAAGATGACTTGGTCACACCGAAAGAGGTAGAATCAACTTCTAGAGAATCACATGATCCATAAAGGATAAAAAAATATATTTTCCTTGTCTTTAAAGATTAACCACCACCAGAATGGTTAGTACAAGATCAAATGAACCCCAAAAAGGATAATCCTTTAGAGAAATAAATACTAATCTTAATTTATAAAATTAAACCAACAATACCCCAAAGTTAAATAAATAACTTTCAATAAAAAATTGTCCTTAAAATCCTTTAATATAATCCAAACTAATATTGTAACCCAAAACTTAGAAGAATTTGGTTATGTAGTCTTCAACGTTAAATTGTATCTCCAAATGACATTGACTACCCTTAAAGTCGCATACTCAAAAGTAGTTAACCTAATCAAATATTCTCTATGATAGGTTAATTATTTCTATAAATAACCCAAAATATAGATAAAAACCCACCATTAATCCTAAAATGAAATCGCATAGTATTCTATTTTCCTTTGGTATATAGTGTTCCCAATAGAGCGAACGTCTTCCAAAATAAAAAATTTCACTTAATCACTAAATTGTTTTCTTATACTAAGGATATCCATTTGATAAGTCATAATATCCCAAATCGACTTATTATTGATCAAGAAAATCATTTTACTAAAAATAATTAGTCACACTATAACTAGGGACTTCGCGTAGTTCAGTGGTAGGCGATAAATCCTATCGCAATATGGTTGTGGGTTCAATTCCTGCAGCATTGTCTGATGTGATGGGTTGTCACATGTTCTACGTGTTGTTGTTTTTAAAAAACTATATAATTTTATAATATTCCCAAAATGAGATATATTCCTCAAAATAACTATAACATAATTTCATCACAAAGGTTATCTCATACGCCACATTTTCATTCCAAATTTTAATAACTTGTAATTTCCTCAAACTCAATGATCATATAAAACCAAATTGATATTTATAACTATATCAACAAGAGAAAATATCATTCTTTCTCGAATATCATTTTCACATGACAAACTGTAGGGTTAAAAATACAAGAGAAAAGTATTCGAAAGTAATCTTGTCAAAAAGGAGCACTAATACTTTTTAAACATTTCTCCATCCATTTATTTCAACATAGCTTCTTCCTTGACCAAGAGGATATCCTATAGAATAGGGAATTCACTTGGGTAATGTCCAGGTCCCCTACATTTATTGGAAATGACTGTAAATGGATTTTTAGGACCATTTTTATTTTACTCCATAGTACTCTTCATTTTTCCTCAGAAATTCATTACTTTATGTCCTTCTTTACCACACATAAAGCATTTTTGTGTTCCATTAAGACACCTTCCTAGGTGTCTCCTTCAAATTTTCCTACATGACAGAAAATGAGGTTTCTTTTCTCCATGGTCTTCACTACTGGAGCTCTTATCATTCACTAATGTTCTCAACCTTGTTGAGTCTGGGAGATGGTAAAAATATATGTTGTTGATCATATTTTTTGAAAAGTGATTTAGAATGAACACAATATCTTTTATGCCTGTCAAAATTCCATTTTTTGTCTCATTGCCACCACCGTTCAAACCTTGTACATCATGCTCAAAGTTACTATGACTTCCTTGGAATCTCACAATTAGATAAAACTAGAAAGCATTGTGTGAGTAATAATAGTCATAAAATAATTTAGAGAATATCATGACACCTTATTTTCAATTTAAAACAACTTAGGATTAACCAATATCATTTATTCTTATCTTATATTAAAATAATTCAAATCGGTTTGTAAAGAGAATGTAAATTATCCTAAGCATATCCCCCGGGAGTGGCATAACCAAGAGTCCAGCAAGGCCCATTTTTGTGTACCAGGATACCTCGAGTCAAGCCTGAAACTCCTTGTCGGATATTTCACTCCTAGGTACATCTGTTCCAGAGCTGTCTCTACCTTCTCGTATCTAGACAGGGACGTATTACTTGAAAAATATACAAAATCTCAACATTACCAAAATTTTAGGAAGTTCTTCTATACTAATCATCAAGGTCTATCTTAGGGTAATGTTCTCTAATCATAGTTTATCTAAATCTAGTTTCTATGTTTGGTATTAAACTTCCTCTGATACCAACTGTAACGCCCCGACCCCAAAATATAGGAGCTGGTGCATTATTTTATTACATTTTCATTATTACAATGAATCAAGTCCCAAAGGACCAATCAGTTTAGTTGTCTTGGAAACAAGATACATACATAAGTTGAACACTATAACTTGAAAAGAAAAACAACACTACTTTATTCCATTAAAAACATCCAAGCTTACAAGATTATTCATACAAGTCACTCATAAATAACTTCTTCATATACTGGGAAAATAAAAAATGAGAATGGGGTGGCCCCAAATGCTTAGTAAGAGTAAGCAATACAGTATAAGATAACATAAACATTAGGCATGGTGAATAATTGAAAACACGTGCCTTTACAAATAATTAACATGAACACTTTATGGAAGAAATATGAGCTGAGTAAATAATTCCATAATAAAACATAGTCATGGGTATTCTACTAGTTGAATAACCACATGAAATATCAATAGCTAATCTCATAATGATGGAATTCATAATACCGAACATCATAACTACATAGTCAAGGCCTCGTGCCAAGACTATAAATAAGATTTTGTCAAGGACTTAGTCCAAGATACTATTTTGTCTTTTGATACCTACCGATGCATCGATGATCTATAGAAATCTCCACCAGTCACTTACTTAGTCCAATGCATTCCTCATATGAAAAGTTTAAAACATAACATAAACATTCATATTAAAAATAGCATACGAAATGTCAGTACTTTATCCACAAACCATGAATGGTATAAAAATAGCACATCCACAGTCAAACATAACTCATTCAATACAATATTAAATATTTTATTGTAAGAGATTAACTTAGATCAAGAATAATGAAGGATATTGACATAGATGAAAATAATCATCAAAACTATTTGAGTGAAATATCTCCCTTTCTCTTGAAAACATTTAAAATGCACACTATTTGTCAAGATGCCGTTTAAAAATAGATTTTTGAATCAATGTGTCTCATACCAATTTAAAAAATTTAAAAGGAATTTTAATTTTAAAACTTTAATGTCCATATAAATAAATCCTTAAAACCATTTTTAAAACATGGACATTAATGAGAAGTATTTAGAATAATAAATCCTTAAAACATTTAAAATGATATTTTAGTTAGAGTTCCTAACCAAAAGAGAGACACTTGAATACAAATAATTGAGGTAATAAAAACATTATAATCTCATGAGAATAATGAGATTCATGATATACTATGGAAAATTACATTATATACACCATATAAAATTGAATTGGTGTATAACAACAAAGAAGTCTCAATGGAATGTAAATTGATATGAAATCTCTTATAAAGACTATATCCTTTGGTTAAAGATAAATCAATGACATAATTATGTGTGACCAATATAAATACACTCAATATTATTAGATATTCAGTGTAAATAAATCAGATGACATTTACATGTATTCTTGTAAAATCAACACCAATGAATTGGATTTTTAACTCAATAAATGGATATTGAGTTAAAATTACTCTTATCGAGTTCATATCGATGACATGAGAATTTATAAATGGAGTTATTATGTGTCTCAAAAGCATATCCACAGAAAGGGGATTGGAAATTACTACAAAAATAATAAATAGTGATTCCACACATAATCATGGAGTAAAATAATCAATGAAGTATAAGTAAATCTCAATGAGTGGAAATTGAAATTTGAAATTCCCTTATTGATTTGGTAACTTATGAAACATACACCCCATGAAAGAAGTATAATAAAATGAAGATTTAAATAACCATACATTAATGTATATTAAAAAAATAATACAATCAGGGTAGTACATACTCCACACAAAAGGAAATAGTGGCCAATATAGCATGAATCTCACGGGAATAAAAGTGAGATGAAGAACCCTTATTTCGTTGTAATTAATCGAGTCGTATGAACAAAAGTTAATAACAACCAAATGAATCACAGAATACCATGAATAAAAAGAGAATCATGATAATATATATCAAATATAAGTATACAATACACCACATGAAATAAATAAGTGGAAAACAATGGAAATCTCGCGGAATTAAAAGTGAGATAACAAACCCCTTACCTCAAGTTTGACTTGTCTTGTATGTTCCTTGTTATTCCTGAATACTAAACATAAGTTAATTTCTACTTGATTATGAAAAATTTTCAATTTTATTATTCCTTTTATATCACTTATTACCTTTCTATAACAATTATTTGTTTATTTGAGTTCATAATGGATATTTTATCGATGTTCGGAACTTGAGTTAAAAATGAACTTGTTATAATTACTATTTTTCCATGTGGTCAAAAGTCCATTATCTCCAGAATGATACAAATAATTTAGAAATAATATATATATATATATATATTATATCCAGTATATATATATATATTTATAATAGTATATGACATTTTGAGATAAGAAATGAAATGTACCGTTCATGGAGACGGTAAGTCGTACGTACGCATGAATGCTACTTTCATTTCTATTTTTTATTTTATGGAATTAAAACATAATTATACAAAGGTATATTATAATTCCAGTATAATATCATATATAATTTCATTAATTCCATCTTTTATACATCCCACATAAGGCATTAATGAGTCATATCATTTTGAGGGGGTGGTAGTCCGCACTTCCTCAAATGAAATTATCGTGTTTTACCCATAACGGAAACCATAAAATAATGATATAAATGGAAAATAAATAAGAATAAATAAAACATAAACATAATATATATATATATATATATCATATATAAATACATTTCCATATTAATGGCCACCATGAGAGGCGGTAGGAGATAACTGAACAATCATCGTTTCATGAGGTGTCAGTTTGCCATCCACAGAAACAGTATTTTCTTCACCAATTAGATAGAGGTGTGTGTAAGTGTAGTTAAAATCCTTCTCATAACAAAATCCTAGTATATTTAAGATATTGTTTTTTTATATAATAATGTAATAAAAAGTGTTTAGGGGGTTTCAGAAGTAAAATAAAACAAAATAAATCAAAATAATTTAAGAGAAATCATTACCTTTAATTTGGGTTACTTCATTTGGTTTGAACCAAAAGGACTTCTTGAAGTGCCTTATGCATAAGGTGAGGCTTCTAGGAGGAAGAGGGGGATATTGAGAGATTATTTTTGCAGGGTTTTGATGAGCCAAGGTGCTTAATAGGTGTGTGGAATCGGTTAGAAGTGGTGTCCTTTTATAAGGGGGAGGAGGGGCTCTTTAGGAAAGTGTGAAAATATTATTTTATTATATAGTGCTATTCGGTTTTTAAAGGTCCAAGACTAATTAAAGTCAAATATAATATTACTCATGGCCTAAATAAAATCATCCAGTAAGAATTGGACAGGTTTTGGATATTATTTTAATATTAATAATCATATTTATTTAAATAATTTATTAATGAGGTAAATACTACATCAGTATTGTGTCATAAATAATTTAATTTATTTGATGTCTAAATATTATAAAAAATTACCATAATGTAGGAAATCATTTTAAATTTCCAATTATTATTTATAGTCTAAAATATGACTTATATAATTCCATGTAAAAATTGATATACTAAACGATATTTGTTAATGTCATTTTTTCGTTACTTTATGTTAATTAAAATAAAGTGTCATTATCATAATTAAGTGGATCCATGGGGTCCCAAAAATTGACCCAAGGATTCCCATGGTCGTCCATGACTCATCCAATAAGGTTAGGACAAGTTTTAAGGAAATTTTGTGTTATTATAATATTCCTTTTACCTAGAATTATAATATTTACCTTTAACCGAGATAAATAAAATTCAAAAGTTACTATTTACCAAAAATTATTTTAATATTATTGAACCACATTTTACCTAATAATAACAACCATGTATCTCAGATTTTCAAAATTAAATTCACAGAAGAAGTTAAATTTTTTTTAAATGAAAAGGTCGGATTTTTAACTACTACTTAGTGGTTTCACTATCATCAAAAATTGAAGTTTTTCAGAAAAATACCAAAATTCAGCCTAAGCTATTTTTGATATTATGAATTCAAAAATGATTTCTTTTTTACCAAATTCAAAATTTAGAAGTTGGATTAATTAATTTAAAATTAATTCCCATTGTCAAAATAAATAGCGTGTTTTTAAGAAATAATAACTATCAAAAGATTGACACTTGTTTTTGTATAATTTCAAAGTGAAATTAATTCTAATGACCAAAATTGGAATACAGGTTAAATATATAAGTTAATTACTCATAAAAACCAATTTAAAATATAATCTAACAATATAAATAAATTAGATTAAAATTATGTTTTGAATTAAAACACATTATTTCTCACTATTCTTAAAAAAATGAATATTATTAGAAAAATACCAAAAATTTACCAAATGTAAATTTTGATGTCCCGATTCTAAAGAAGAATTTTATTTTTTCAAATGGAATATATAAAAGTGAAAAAAAGATATATTTAAAGAGTTTTTTCAATTAAAAGGTGGTAAATCAACCCTTTAAAGTAAATTATCTTTAAAATTAGATTCATTCACATTTTAAGCCTCTAACTTTTATTGGATAAATTTAAAAACCTTTAAAAAACATATATAATCATTTTTTAGTTAGTTCTTCTCATTCCTGCCATTACAATGACTAGGTGTTAACTACCATTTAAAATAATAATATTATACTATTAGTGTGCAATGTAAGATTTCAAAGAAACTCATTGTTGCAAAATGGGTATACCATAGAACATAGTGTCCCCTTTAAAGTAGAATTAATATTTAGTTCAAAAATATTAATAAATATAACAAATGTCATGTTCTTTATTTAACTGGTATGTTATAAAAGATATGATCAAAATCCTCAATGACATATATAGTTAAAATTTGGTGATAATTTGTTCATCAAAATAACTCAACTAATGAAGTTTATGATATTCGGAAAGAAGAGAAATCTGATCCCTAGATATATCAACCCCTTCTAAAATCATAACTTTATTAGGATGGTTACTTATACCTTGAAGCTTCCATTATTTCTATATCACGATTAAAATTTGTTCCATGTTTCTCTCAGGATTAAGTGAATTCCTGGTCCTCCATATGTAATAAACTCAGAGGCCATACCACTAGAGTATGATCTCTCTTATAAGGAACAACCGATGGGGATTTGTGATTATATAGAGAAAGTGTTGTAGGAAAATACCACGCATATGGTCAATGTTGTATGGTGAACTAATAAATTTGAGTAAGAAATATCAGAACTTGACAATATAAAGAGGGACTGTTATCATCCACTACATGTATTATAGTGATGGAATTACATAGAAAGAAATCATTTCATGTGGAAGAATGTAACACAATGCAATTTTATGATACATTTATATTTAAATGAATTTAATTTCCTAGATATTATTATTTACACCTAAAACCTAGTTTAAAAAAATTATAATATACTATTGGAATATTTTTTTATTTTTACTTCCCAGAAATTGGATTGGTGGTTATGAATTGGACTATAAAAATTATGAACACATAATTTTTACACATGTATGAAATAAATTCCTTGGATATCAATTGATTTGAAAATAAAATAATATCATTTGAAGGTAAAATGATATGTTTTTATAAAAAAACCATAACACTATAATATTTTAAAATAATAAAAAAAATTCAATATCGTATATAACACACAACATTGAGCTTAACTGACTCGTAAATTATATTTTTTAAAAATAAATTTTATAACCAAGATGTTAAATTGGTGAGTATGAATAGGATTAAATAAATTATAAAATATATATATATATATAATGTTCCTAATAAATATAGTTTTATTAATAAATTATTATTAAATAATCACTTACCTTTTTTGTAATGTATTCTAATTCTTTAAAATACATTTCCATCAAAAAGGTTTTTGTTTTAAATATTATTTTTGGAAATTATAATTAATTTAGAAAATTTTGAGAAATTATACTTTATAGAAATAACACATTTTTTTAAATAATAATATTAAAAATATTTTTATGGTTAAATTTGAGGATTTTCATTAAAAGAGTGATTTATCACTAAATAGTGAAAAATACTGCTTTTGTAAAACTATCATTTCATTTCAATTTAAAAGTACCGTTATTCATTTAAATTTATGTCAAATAAACATACTAATTATATATTATTATTATTTATAATAATTAATTAAATTTTAATCACCATTATACCTCTTTTTTTAGAATTTTATTATTAGACTTTAAAACACATTTTTTGAAAAAATCATTTTAAGTGAATAGTGTCCCCCCATTTTAATTAATTAAAATATCCTCCAATAAATAATGATTAAACTGATATTTGTATATTAGATATCTAAATATATGAATTTATATCTAATAAATTATTATTATCAGTCATATAGTTAATGGAAGACAATCTTATGGTTGAAAATTTAATTTTTGGAAAAACCATTTTTTGACATGAATTACGTGATTATATTTAATTTAAATTATACATATTAATTGAATTATATTTCATAAAATTGATAATATATTTTTAATCATGATAATTGATATTATATAATCATCACAACTTATATTTTGTTCATAATATTAAGTAATGTGTTAAAATTTTATTTACCAAAATGGATGTTAAAACAAGGTGTTGTGTGTTACACGCACTTGCACTAAAATTAATTTTCCACACACATAGAATTTTTATTACATATATTGGATTTTATATTAATGAAAAATGTTTAAAAATTAATCATTAGGGATATATTAATATTATTCTTAAATGATAAATTACATAGTTTAAATAAATTAATTAACATTTTGAAGAATAATTTCATAAAAGTAAGAAAACATAGAGGATAATGAATAAAATGTTTAAAAAATGTGTCTTTTTTGTGCTGGATATGTGGATATACCATAACCTCCATTAACTATTTTATTATTAAATTTTCTCGGAATATTGGGTGGGATAGACTATCCATTATATAGTAGATTCTTTTATTTAAAAAATGCCACTCATCCACAATTATAAAAAGGAAATCCCTCCAATAACTTCTTCACAAATATTTTTACATTTTAATGGATGAATCACTACAACATTATATCCCAAAAATCCTTTTAAACATCACAAATATTATTAAAATCAAAATAATACCAACCCTACTTTCCTCCAAACGAGATCAAGAGGAGGTTTCTCTAAGAGAATGCAGTTTTCTTAACAAATCTCTTTCTTTTTATTTCCACTTTAATAAAATTAAATAAAGTCATAAAAATTACCATATAATAGAATAAATATATAAAATATAATTAAATGTTATTATGTTTATGGAATAATATTTTTTTCCATCTCATCCTCTATCTAATGATAAATAAATCCCTCACTTGTGTGTATAGAAGACTTCCATCAGGCGAACATATATAATTGTTTCCATCATCAACTCATATTTATAGTCATATAGATGGAAATAATGAATATATATAATTCATATGAAATTATATTATTAATTTAAGATTAATATAACATGTATTTTTTATCATTTAACCCATTAAGTAAATGATATCATCACTCGTGCATACATACGACATACCGTCTCCAAAAAACAATGTGACACTTTTTTATGCAAAACATTCAAAAAAGATTTTAAAAAATCATAATATAAGTAACTAACATATTTATATCATTAATATAATTTTTAGATAATTTAACTATATCCTCTACACAGGAACTGAGACATTCCTGACAAAACACATTTCAGAAAAATGGCTATTGAGACCCATAATAATAATAATAAAATATTGTTAACGAGAGGGTTGTAAGATGTTATAATAGGATCATATATGTTATTATTAACATGAATAAATTTATTTTATAAATTAATAAAATTCATAAAATAATTACATTATATGTTAATGACTATTCAAATAAAATGTTTTGTGAGGTAATGGAAATTGTCTCAATTTATTTTCTTTATGGCATATTGTAGTGTAATGCACCTAATTTCATTTTATGGTGTATATATTGAAATTTTAAATGTAATTTCATCAATAATTAATACATAATTTTATATTTAGTTTCAATTTTACTTATTTCATCCTTAATTATTTGACATTAATGTTACCAAGTGGTATAGATTTTCGTAACTCATTTTATTTTCATTATGTTATATTTTTCTTATTTGAATATGATGTTCTAAGACTATATGTGTAATATATTTTTATTATTTTATATTTTATTTATAAATGTTTTATGATTATATACATTTTATATACTTAATAAATTCATTGATCAATCCTCACTATAATGGTATGGTCAGTGTAAACGATTACGTTTCATTTTTTATTTCATTCATGCGTTTTTGTAATGATACACCTATTTATTTTTGTGAGATTTATATACTTATACTATAAAATTTTATATCATGAATATTTTATGAATCATTGTATTTAATGTTTCATTCGATGTTTTGGGGGATATAATATAAATGCTATGCAAATCTATAAGAGTTTCTTTTTTAACTTTTATTTTAGTGATATTATTGACATATTCACCAATTATTTATTTTATATGGTTTATATAATCGCATTTTGTTTTTTATTATCATGAATATCATTTTTGTTAGGTTATTTATTGTTTCTTATTATTTTATGGGGCTATGATTCAAAAGGTACTCAAAGAAATAATGGTTTCTCATCCCACTTTTACTTTCATTAGATGTATGGTATATTCACCACTTATTTCTTTTTTCTAGTGTATATAATTCCCCATTGATATGTTATATAATGAATATCTTTATATTCATTCTATTAAAAAGTTTATTAGAATTTATTCGTTTCATGGGGTTTATAATTCAAATTTTAATAAAGTGGTAAGTGTTTACTTTACAACATTATCATTATTCTAGATTTTTAATGTTTAAGACTCTGATGTTCGAATTGATTATTATTATTCTATAAAACCATTAAATTTTCTTCTCCATTGGTTATTCATGAAAATTTCATATAATAGTACCATTTTACACTCTTTGGCACTTAAAAGGTTTTTATGTAAATATAAAATTATTTATCTCTTTTGTAGAAAATCATTTTTCATCCATATCACTAATTTCTAATAAAAAATTTTAAAAAATATCATTATAAATATGAGTTTTAAATACATTTTTACCCATGTTTTAAATTTTACAAGATTATTTGTGAAGAATATTCATTTTATTTTCTGAACAATGAGTGTTTTTCCTTTTTACAACTATGTGATAGGAATTTTTATTATTAAACAACATGTATGAAATTACCCACCATCATGACCACTCGTTACTTTGAATCATATTTTATAAATTTACGAGGATAATATTAAATTAAATTAGTTTTTTATTATTGTGGAAATTTTATTATTTTTGAAACTGATTTTTAAATTTCAAAGGATATTTTTGTCAAAATTATTTTAATGGAATTTTCACTATATTTATTTTAATCAATGAAAAAATCTATATTTCATTTATTTCCCATTGGAAATATTTTGTAATAATAACATCTTGATTATTTATTCAGATGGTTTATAATAAATTTTACTAGGTATGTACAATTTTGATACCATCCTCCATATTACTTCTATTAGTTTGTTATTATGTATATTAATTGGGGAAAGTATGAAAATTTTGTATTATAGTTTTTAAGAATGAATATTAATGTTTCTTATACATCACCCATTTTATTTCAGGGATGCATTGGACTTTGTATGTGCTAGGAGGGGCCCACTATAGCCCCTCGGTGTATTGGTAGCTCTAATGAGACAAACTATATTGGTTATATGGATGGGGCCTTATCAATTTATATAATAATTCTTAGAATGAGGCCTTGATACTAGGGTTATTTTGTTGTTAAATAGGAACTCTCCCACTATGAGATTAGTAATTTTTTTCCATGTGATTATTTTATAGTTAGAATGCCCATCGATAAGTTTCAAAATCATTTGATTATTTGAATTGAAGTATTTTATCATCATTTATATCTACCATATTAATCTTCATTTTCAATTTATTGATTAAATAGAATGTTGTTTAGTTATATACCTTTATGGATTGACAATCCCTTATATATTAATGATATATTCTATTGTACACATACCCCTACTAAGCATTAGAGACCACCCCAAACTTATGATTCCTTTTACAAGTATGAAATGAAATTTTTTATGATTGATATGTGTTTGATATGCTAGTAGGAATAATAAAGAAATCAAATAAAATACTAAAATTCATTTTTGTATTTTTTTTATTGTAATATGAGATTCATATATTTATCTAGTTTACCATTTTTACTAAACTATTTTTTATTTGGGATATTATTCCTTGTATCATAATCCAATTTAATTAAGTTACCACTAAATCTAGGCTACTAGGTTAGGGGTCTTTATAGTATGTGTTATAGGAAGTTTAGTAAAAACCTTGCGATCTATATTTAGGAAAACATAGATTAAGTAGAAAAACATATGATATACTTTGACAATAATTATAGAATAACATTGTAATATTTTTTTGAGGATGTGATTAATTTGTTGTCCTATAAATACATCCCAGTCTGGATTCTATATGTGGATATGGATTTGGCACATTAGTACCTAGGGATAATAATTCCAAGAATGGTGTTTTGGAATTTCACATGATCCTTACCTGGTTCACAAAAACATGTCTTAATATGAAAATTATCTGACAATAATGGGGTATAATATTTGGATAAATCTCATTTTCGTTACAAACCACTATAAAATATTTTAATAGAAAATTACAATGAATTTCCTTAGATGAAACTAAAGTTTCTTAGGTCGATAAGTGTATGTTTTATCAAAGGTTTAATGGAATAAATAGGAATTTTTTGTTCTTATGTGATGGTGGTTTAAAATGACTATGGATATTTTGAAAGACAATTTAAAGAAACACAACACATTGGATTAGTATAGGGGAAAGTTACATAAGGAATGATTCTTTTACATGTTTTGGGAATAATATTAAAATTTTGGTTATCTTTTAGGTTTTATCATATATTTTATGATTTGGTAATCATGGTTCATTACAATTTTGGAGTGTTTTAATAATTCTTTTAATATTTGAATTTTTAAAGTAACAACTTCATGTCAGGTGACAACCAGTCGCATCCGGAAAGGATGTGGGGATTGAACACAAAACAAAAGGTTGATTAGTGTGATGTGACTACTCTGGTTATATATTTTGTGATGATTATTTTTATATTATATTTACATAAATATTTTGATGGTTAAATAGTATATTTAATTTGGTAAAAATATTATAGGGTCCCATATTTTTTTATTTTTACATAATAAGTGTTATTTTGGGAGCCATTCTTTTAGGTTGAAATATATATAACATATCATGACCTGTTCCCTGGGGATCATGTTGTGACTACCCCAAGCCCACCTTCCATTGGCCAGGAGCTGGTGACTAACATCAAAAATGAATATCCCAAAAAAGTAAGTCATTGCCTTTAAACTTGTACACACATAGAGAGGGAATAACGCACAAACCAAACCATAAAGGAAACAAAGTAATACAACCACAAAAAAGTACCACCAATGAGATTAAAAGGTGTAAACTAGATGTCAAGGGACCATAATAAAATTATAGATGAAAGGAAAGTACAACATAATAAGTACAAGCCTCGGAGGTTGTCGACCAAGGATCATACCTGAAGGGTAGGTGCAATTCATTGTCAGATGTCATTGTAGAACACCAATTCTATCGATCTGCCTCTGAGCACCGTCTAGCCCTGGCTCCCCAAAGTCTCAGTCAAATATTTCTATCATCTTCACAGGACACAACAGGTGTGGTTGAAGCCTATGTGGGGGTGATTATAATAATACTTATTAGGGACCTCAAGACCAACTCAGGTCTCATAGAAATTCCTAAAGGAAGAATTCCACAAAGGAAGATATCATTGTATAGCATAAAGTAAAAGACACATCTCACACCAGGTATAACTTAATTACATAAGTAAAGATGATTAGTCATAAAGCTATATCATCTTATTCTATTGATAGGCTCTTTTGTTGATCCATGAAGGTTCACTCTACTATTGATCCATCAAGGGTTGCTCTATTTTTGATCCACAATAGGTCTCTCAATGGTCGATCCATGTTGGGTCGTGCTACTGTCTATCCATGCAGGGTTGCTCTCTTGTTGATCCCCAAATGTTAGATCATAGTTAGATCCATGAAGGGTTTCTCTTATGCATATCCATGAAGGGTCTCTCTTATGTTGATCCACGAAGGGTCTCTCTTATGCTTCACGTCACAGCTATCCACTAGATTCTCGTACATAGCACGCTTGATTCCAAGAGGATCTACCCCTTGAGACATCGATCATACCTCAACCTCCATGAAGCCCCATATAGAGTAACCCAAAGTACCATCTAATCGTAAGGCTCCCAACACAAAAAATGATGAATCGAACGAATGCATGTTCTATAAGATATTGGATTTTTTTTTAAATGACCTGGTTGGATTCGAGTCTGATCCAACCTTGTCTTACCCCAACCTTGTCCAAAACTCATGTATAGTATATCAGGATTACCGCTACAATGTAAGGGCCCTCGTTCCATAAAAGGTGTGTCGATCAAATGCATGGTTTGAAAGATATCATCATTTTTGTAAACAGGGGCAGGTTGGATCTGGGCTCAATCCGATTCGGTCGGACCGACCCGAATACTCCCAGCACGGGGTCCCACATGACCCGTATTATATGTCTAGCCCAATGGGCCTTGATGGACCTGTCCTAGGTTAGTTGTGGGTCTAATCTGTCGGGTCACCCAGGGACCCAAAATTATCCGGCCCGGCCCGAACTGGCGGGCCAGTCTCTTTTCCCTAGCCTGGACCACTGCAGGTCCCAGAATTATCCCACCAGAATGGTCCGCTAAAGTGGACTTCCTTGAAAGTTTATCTGGGATTCTTGGGAATCCCATTCTCACTGACCCGGGTTGGCTTAGTGGGCCGGTCAGTTCAGCCCTGGTGGTCTTGCTTGCCCTGCTCTACTCAGTGGGCTCGGCCGGTCCGATTCAACCCGGACTGACTCGGCAAATCCAGTTGGGGAATACGATGTCGGTCATCCACCCATGCCATCATGTTCACACATGGCCCACAAGAAGTGGGCCGCTCCCTTATACGTGGCACAAAGATGTTGTCTCATTCAGCTAACGGGTCTTGACCTCCTCCACCACGGCATGCACTGAGCGCACCACCTCTGACTGTATGCTCAGTGAGGGTTTGCCGCTCCACCCGCATACGGTGCTTATTGGTGCCACCAAAGGCTGCTGTCATGCAGGTTGTGATGCACAGGCTGCGCCTTCTATGGGCTACTAGGTCTACTCCGATGGTTCGATTTCAAAACCGCATGCACCCTCGAGCCTCTCAGGTTTTCTCCATCCCAGCGAGGGCCATTAAATTTCCTTGCTTCCATTTCAAACATCTGTCGACCAAGAATGGACATGGAAGAGGGTTTTAGGGACTTATTTGTGTCGGCCAACTCCCTCCACATTAGAATCTTAAATTCGGGGGAGGTTCGTGGATAACAATCTATCAAAAATATACCAAACCCATTGTAGAATCCCAAGAAAAGGATACCCTCCCACATCAACGAATGATACTTGGGTCAACCTATTCATGGTATGACCCATGTTCATATCTTTATAAAAATAGTGAGGAAAAAATTTTAATCAAACAATGCTTACCTCATTTCAAATTCGTTTCCGTAGAGTTCTTTCCTCAAGGGTTCAAGAGGTAGACGTTGTTCGTCGCTTCCCGGCTCCATTCTTCAGGGTTCATCGAATTTGATGACGTTTCCTCGGCATTCGTCATTCTTCTTTGTTGAGACAACTCACCGGAGGTGCATCATTTAATTTCCCAAGGTTTAATTTCCTCTCTCTAATGTGTTAGCTAATTAAAAATGGAACATTTCATTGTGTTTCTGTTACACTTTGACGTTGCGTCAATACAATGTTTTATTTATGAAATAGCGTAGCTATTAGGTTGTATCTTAACAAGCCATTAATGATCCTCATTTAATTCACCTAGTCATCACATCATAGTTGCATCGCATCACCACTATTCATTTCTCAACGGTGCAAAAGAAAAATAAAATTAATTTTTCTAAGTTATTTTATTATTTTCCAAAAAAGTCTGAAAATTAACTTTTTCGTTCGACCCTTGTAGGACAGAGTTAATTCCCTTTTAGTAGAATCCCTTCTTTCGAAGATCAATAGTACCCTAAAATTTTCGATCTAATCCCTGGTTCAAAATTTACAAGTACCCACTGGCAAGATTATTAAACCTACTTTAAAATAAGTTCAAAATTACATTTTGGGCGCCTTGGGCCTCTGGATCCCATGTCGTCTCAGTTTGTTTCTCAAAATAATTCCATATAATTTAAAAAAAATACAAGGAAATTCTAGGACATTACATTCTCCCCACCTTAGGGATTTATGTCCCTAAAATCTAAAACCAGGCTACTCAAACAAATGGGGGTACTGTGTATGAATATAATCCTCTCACTCCCATGTTCTCTGCTGTAGATTCCTATGATGCCACCGAACGCACACTAGAGGAATCGACCATCCACGAAGGACCTACTCTTGTTGATCCTCTATCATCACTAGGAACTCCGCAAATGTCATACCATCGTCAATGTCTAGCTCACCCCAATCGATGATGTGGGAGGGATCATGCACATACCTCCTCAGCTGCAACATGTAGAAAAAAACATGCACCCGGTGCATCGGTGGGGGAAACGCTAGGAGGTACACCACCTCACCAACTCTGATAAAAATATAGAAAGGTCTAATGAACCTCAGAGATAACTGGCCTCCCCAACCAAATCTCTGCAAACCCTATCTGGGTGAGACCTGAAAGAAAACATAGTCTCCCTCCTCAAACTCCGAGGATCTCTACCATCAGTTAGTGTACGATTTTTTCCTTCTCTATATAGTCCTCATCCGCTCTTGGATGATCTTCACCTTCTTAGTGGTAGCCCGTACCAACTCTGGACCCATGAGTGCTGACTCCCACATGTTTGTCTAGTATATAGGTGATCTTCATTGCCACACATACAAGGCCTTAAATAGTTCCATGCCAAAGGTAAAGTGATATATTTTGTTGTATTAAAACTCCACCAGTGATAGGTGGTCCTTCCAACGTTGGAAAAAATCAATCACTAAAGCATGAAGCATGTCCTACAGAGTCTGTATGGTCTACTCTGTCTGTCCATCCATCTAGGGGTGAAAATATGTTCTCAAGCACAACTGATTCTCAAACGCCTTCTACAATCCCTTCCACGATTGGGATGTAAATCTTGTATCACGAATTGGGAAAATCATTGAAGGTAACCTGTGAATCCGTATTATCTCATGGACAGAGAGTCTCCTCAATCCCTCAACTGATCCTTACTTCTAGATGGGTAGGAACTGAGCCGACTTGGGGAGTTGGTCAACGATCACCCAGATAGAGTTGTGGTCCTCGGATGTGTGTGGTAACCCCGTCACAAATTCCATAGAGATATCATCCCACATCCACTATGGTACCTCAAGTGGTTGTGTCAAGATTGTTGAGACCTAATGTTGAGCCTTCACTTACAGACAAGTGAGGCATCATGAAATGAACTATGCCACCATTTTCTTCATCCCTCAACACCAGTACTAACGTCGGATGTCCTGGAAAATTTTTGCCACACCCGGATGTATCACCAAAGGGGATGTATGTAACTCCATTAATACCTCTTCCCGTAACATCACTGGTGCCATGGTGCATCCTCTGAAAAAGATGATTTTCACACCGCCTATCAAAAATCTATCGGGAGCTTGTCTTGAGGATATCTAAGCACGTCGGGCCTCACAGTCAACATCTAGAAGCTATGACTCCCTAACTAACTGAAGGAGTGGGGGAGTGATAGTAATAGACTGGAGGTAAGTTTATTTATCATCATCCATGAAGGATATCTTCATCATGGCTAGTTGATTCATCACCTCACTCAGCATGTGCAAACCAGACCTTCTATTGAGCGCATCATCCACCACATTCCCCTTCCCAAAATTATAGAATATCTCAATGTCATAGTCTTAGAGGAACACCATACATCTTCTTTGTCTCAATTTTAGGTCCTTCTACGAGAAGATATACCAGAAACTCTTGTGGTCAGAGTAGACGGTAAACCGTCAACCATCAAGTAGTGCCTCCACATTTTAAAGGCAAATACCACTTCTACTAACTCCTGGTCATGGGTCGCCTAGTTCTACTCATTCGTCCTAAACTTAAATGAGTTTTAAGTGATCATTTATCCCTCTTACATCCGGAAACAACCCATTCTGGTCCCTAATGTGTCATAGATGACTACATACCCAATGTCCTCTTCTAGTAGCTTCGGGATGGGGACACTTGTCAGTCTTAGCCTCATCTCTTAGAAACTATAATGGAACCTCTCTATCCATAAGGAGGGTTGTCCCTTCTTTTTCAAATATGAAAAGCTTTCTGATACCCTAGAAAATTTGGGTATGAACCTATGATAGTGCACATCCAATGCTAAGAAACATTGCACCTCATTCACGCTTCTGGGTGGCTCCCAAGTAAGAACTGCCTCTATCTTCACCAGATCCACCGCAACTCTAGCCTCTGAGATGACCTATACCATAAAGTGGATCTCCCAAATCCAGAACTAGAACATCAAGATCATACCATAAATTTGGTGCTCTAGGAGTTTATCCAGACTATCCGCAGGTGTGTAGCGTTCTCCTCCATTGACCCTGAGTACACCAAGATGTCATTAATGAAGACTACCATGAAACTATTGAGGTAATAATGGAAGATCATGTTCATGAGTCCCATGAACACCGCTGGGGCATTGGTCATTCTAAAATTCATCACCAAAAACTCATAGTGGTTGTATCAGCATCAAAATCTTATCTTCGGTATGTCCTCATCCCATACCTGAAGCTGGTGATAGCCTGATTTGAGGTCGATCTTTAAAAACCACCTCACTCCCTTCAGCTAATCAAAGCGGTCATAAATCCTCGGAAGTGGATACTTTTTCTTCATGGTCACCTGGTTTAGGCACCAAAATTCCATGCATAGTCTCAAGCTCTCATCTTTCTTCTTGAAAAATAACACCAGGACTGCCCATGGAGAAACATTGGGTCTTATGAACCACTTCCTCTACAAGTCCTCCAACTATACTCTCAGCTTCAGGAGCTTTGTGGGAGCCATACAATATGAAAGTGTGGATATAGATTTGTGGAGGTAGTCTCAACACATCCTCAGTAAATACATAATCAAACTCATCCACCACTACAAGAAATCTTGGACTCCTCTTGTCCACTACACCGAGGGTGAGGCTATCCAACGGGTGACTAATCAGTCACACCCTCCTCTGAGAAAGTCCATCATATACTACAAAGGTTCCCTTCACACCGGTGAAGGAAAACTCAGTCACATCCTTGCAGACACACAACACATTTCACATAAAATAGTCGATCTGATCATGGACTGTAGATAACTAGTTCATACCTAAGATGATGTCATAAGGTCACGACGCTGCTACTAGGATATCCAAGCTAAATCTCTCGCCTTATAGAGTAATCTCACGCTATCGGCACCAGTGTGTAATCATTAAATCCCCTCCCATAGGAGTATCTAATCGTAAGGATCAAGCCAATGGATCCAAGGGAATCTTTGAACCTTGAACAAGGTCGTGGAAAGAAAAGAGTGACTAGTACATGTGTCTATAATAACTACAGTTAAGGTAGAGTAGACACAGATCATACCTCTAATCATTTCTGGAGCACCATGGTCATAGGCCTCCATTGCCTAAAGATGGACTCACCCCTGTCCTTTGGCTCCCTAAGCCAGTGGTGGACCACCTGGGGGTGGTGGTGGTGGTACCTCGAACCGTCATCCACTTCCTACCACTCGGACTGCTCCCATGCCACATCTTCCACCATGTGAACCTCCTAGTTCGAACCTCTGTCTCTAACTTGGTGGTCCCTCAATATTCTACTGGTAATCTGTGTAGGGGGGAGATAGTTGCGATCTATGTTCCATTATCCTCCATATGAGTAACAAACTTTGTCCCTCATCTGACCTCATCTGTATCGCGATCTCCGCACCTCCGACCCGATGTCCTGGGGTCATCCTCTGGAAGTTATGGCATGTTTGGGCCTCTACGTTGTTTTTATACTTCCTGGTGTAGATGACTTAGCCACTTTTCTTCTAGTGGTGGCTCTCACCATCGGTCCCAACTCACCTAAAAATATCTCCACCAGTAAAGCTCACTCTATCACTCCATCCCACATTGGGATGCTGAGAAAAATCATTGAAACCCTAATCTCATATAGAAGTCCCTACTCAAAGGTATGGGCACTGGAGAAAGGGTCTCATACCATGTCAGTGGTGTAGCGGGAGAGTTCGGTAAATCTCAACGAGTACTGGGGCACAGTAAGGTTTCCCTGTTGTAGGTTCAGTAGCTTATAAATACTCAGTGAGCGTAGTGTCGCTGGTACGAACTCAACCCCAAAGAGGCTCTTGATTTACAACCAATAAAGGTTAACCTCATTGTGTTTTTGGAGAATCAAGCTCCACCATCTCCCTACTTTTCCCTAAAAAAGTATAGCTGCTAGGACCACCATTGGTTATACAGGTGTCTCTACCAGATGAGAAAACCCACGTAACAGCCTCCATCCAATCCTCAGCTACCTGCGGATCTATCTTGCCAGGAAACCATAGAAGCCTTTATCTCTGGAACTCATGTAGCGTGCTCATTTGGCGTGCTCTATCTGCTAGTGGGGATAGTAACAACTACTTCTCTACAAGTGGTGGTGGTTTTGGTACACCACCTAAAGGTTTTATCACTATAAGTGGTCCCTACACCGATGCCTCATATCTCAGTAGAAAATCATCGTGATCCCTCACTGGAATCCTGGATAGCTATCTTTGTGGAGGTATCCTATAGGAAAACCAATGTTCCATGGTCAATAAGTTATACCTAGTGATCTGGCTCAAAAGAGATCACGGGAAAAACATTTCCAAAAAACATGGAACTTGTACTTTCATGTACCGAGTCAGAAAATAGAATCCAGGGTCTTGGTGTATGGATACTTCACCCACCACACCAACACTTGATTCCCCAGACTGAAATCCAAACTCAATATAGCTAACACTATTTCCACATCAAAAATACAGACTCTTAGTTCTTCTAGTAGAACCAACCACCTTTTGATACCACTTTGCCACAACTCGTCCCCCAGGGTCTGTGCTATGACTACCCCAATCCCTCCTTCCATAGACTAGGGGCTGGTGACTATCACTGGAAAGGGATGTCCTAAAGGTGAAGTAAAATCTATTAAACCTTTACACACATAGACACCGCATACCGCACAAATAAAACCACTAAAAAGAAAGTAGTACAACCACTAAGACGTACCACCACTAAGAGTAAAAGGTGTAAAATAGAAGTAAAGGGGACATAATATAATCCCAACTAAAAGGAAATTATAGAAAAAGAAGTATAATCTCTCGAGGTCATCTTCCAAGAATCCTATATGAAGGGTAGGTACAACTCACTGTCGTATGTCACTAAAACACACCACGTCTATCGATCTGCCTCTGAGCATCATCTAGCCCTAGCTCCCCAAAGTCCTAGTCAAAGTTCTTTTGTCACCTTCACAAGAAAAAATAGGCATGGGAGAAACCCATGTAGGAGTGAGTATAATAATACTATATAGGGACCCTGAGACCAACTCGGGTCTCATAGAAATCCGCAAAGGAAGAATACCACAAAGCAAGATCTCAAAGTAAATAAAAAAGAAAAAGACACAGCTCACAAAAGGTATAACATAATAATATGATTAAATATGATTATTCATAAATATATATTGTTTTATTCTATTTATAGGATCTGTTGTGGATCCAAAAAGGGTCACTCTACTGCTAATCCATGAAGGGCCGCTCTGCTACTGATTCATGATGGGTCTCTCTATGGGCGATCCACGGAAGGTCACTCTACTACCGATCCACAAAGGGTCGCTCTCATGTTGATCCATGAATGTTTTCTCTTATTATGATCCATAAAGAGTCACTCTTATGTTTATACATGAAGGGTCTCTCTTATACTGATCCACGAATGGTCGTTATTATGTTGATCCTCGAAGGGTCACTCTTATGCTCCACATCACAGCTAGCCACTCGATTTCCACACATAGCATGCTTGATTCTGGGAGGATATACTCCTCAATCTATCAGTCATACCTCAAATACCACTAATTTAAACATATAGAAACACAAAGAATATTCTTTTAATAAGGTTCTTAACACAATAGATGGTGTGTCGAATAGATTCCCAGTCTATAACATATGGGAATTTTTTTAAAAAGGGCCCAGTTGGATTCAATTTCGATCCAACCCGGACATATGACAACCTCTTCCAAAACTCCCATAGATTATCTCATAAAGAGATCCTCATCGCAAAGGTCCTCATGCCATAGATGGGGTGTCGATCGGATGCATTGTCTGAAAGATATCATCATTTTTGTAATTTGGGGTCGGTTGCGTCCAGGCCCGGTCAGACCAAACCAACCAATCCCGAACCAAGGTCCTGTATGACTCATCATGTATGACTAGCCCATTGGGACTTACTAGGGTTGACCCAGGTTTGATGTGGGTCCAATCCACCAGGTCACCAAGTGACATAAAATTATCTGGGTCGACCCGCACTTATAGTTCGGTCACTTTTCCCCAGCTCGGGCACCTCCTTGCCAGACGTTATCCCACTGGTTGAGTCCGCTAAAGTGGAACGGCTTTTAAGTTTACCTAGGATGCTTGAGAATCCTAGTATCATTGGCCCATGTTGGCTCATTGGGTTGGTCGGTTCGGCCTTGGTGGGCCGGCTCGACCGGTCCGGTTGGAGCATGTGCGGTCGGTCAGACAGCTTCGGCCCCCTATTCACACATGGCTCTCAAAGAGCAGGGCCCTCCCATCTATGTAGTGCTAGTAAAGTGCCTAATTCAACTGACCATCGTGGCCGATGGGCCATGACCTCCTCTACCACGGCACAGGTCGGGCGTGCCGCCTCCACCTTCGTGGCTGGTGAGGGCCAACGATACCTTTCGCAGGCCACCAACTCTTCTCCGGTGGTTTGATTTTAAAACCGCTAGCACCCTTATGCCTCTCAGGTTTCCGCCTTTGCTTTGAGGGCCTTGAAATTTCCTTATAACAATTTCAAACATTCGTTGACCAAGAACGCACAAGGATGAGGGGGTTCGGGCCTTGTTTGTGTCAACTCGCACCCTCTGTATTTGAAGCATAAAGTAAGAGAGGTTCGGTGATATCGTTCTATCAAAAATCTACCAAACCGGTTGTTGAAACCTAAGAAAATAACACCCTTCTGCATAGAAGAATGATATATGGGTTGACCTGCGTTCATCGCATTAGAAAAATAATGGGTAAAAGTATTTAATCAAACACCCCTACCTCATTTGACGTTTGTTCCCATAGCATTCCATTCTCAAGGATTCTAGAGGTCGACATAGTTTATCACTTTCCAGCTTCATTCTTCGAGGAACATTGAAGTCAATGATGTTCTATCAACATTCATCATTCTTTTTTGTAGAGGAAAATCACTGGAGGTTCGTCAGAGAATTTCCCAAATTTTAATTCCCACTCTCTAACGTGTTAACTTATTTAAAATGGAACACATCACAACGTTTCTGTTAGGTGGTGACGTTGCGTCATTATGCTATTTTATTTATGAAACAACATAGTTGTTACGATGCATCTTAATGAGCCATTAATGGTCCTCATTTAATGCACATAGTCATTGGCTCATCGCTGCACCGCAGCACTACTGTCCTCCACTCAACGATGCAAAAGAAAAATAAAATAAATGTTTCTAAGTTATTTTATGATTTTCCAAAAAGTATGAAAATTAAATTTTCTGTCTGACCCTTTTCAGACGAAGTTTAGTCCTTTCTAGGTGAATCGTGGCATCTTGATTCCAATAGTGCCCTTGGATTTTCAATTTGAGCAACGATTCAAAATTTACAAAAACCCGCTCACAAGATTACTGAATGTACTTTAAAAGAAGTTTAAAATTACATTTTAGGCACCTCGGTCCTCATATTCGTGTGCCATCTCAGCGCTTAGTCTCTAAATAATTCCATATAATTTAAAAAAAATATACCAAAATTCTTGGACATTACATAACCATTAGTTTTAAAATAATAATTTTTTAGAAAGATTAAAATTACTATTTTTTGTAAACGGTGTTGATAGGAAAGATATAACCTTGGTGGTCAAAACCTTCTTTGATATTGAGAATATTTATGGTAAATTGGTATTGGATTAGTTATTTTGGAATAATCTAAGATAATTCATTAGTGGAAATTATAAATTAAAATGTATTACATCTCAATATGATGGTCTTTACATTTTTTTTGTAATATTACCTTATGGTAACCATTTCAACTTTAAATAATAATTAAAAACAATAGAAATATCTTAGTCCTCATACTATTTTTCAAATGTAAATTTTAGTGAATAAGTAATAAAAAAATATTACTGGATATTCAATTCATGGAGGTAGATATGAAATACAATTTATAAATTTAAATATAAATAATGAAATTTTTGTTAGATATTTTTTTAGCTCTCTATTTTGATAGTAAAATAACTATTCCACTTTAGGAAACATATTTGGAAATAAAAAATGTTAGTCAATTTGATAAATAGATGGTATATTCTATAAAAAATTATATTATTTTCTCCAAAATGGATATTTATTCAAAATCCATTTTCTTTAATTCCAAAAAAAATCTTATATGGAAAAAATGTTATGATTTATTCAATATTAACTTTTTATTTACCATTCCCACATGTAAGATGATGTTTTGATAACCCTTTTTACAATGTGGGTTTTAAAAATGTATTTTAAAATGAAAAACCCATGTTTTACAAGTTCTAGTTAAAATTATTATGATGAAATTTATTAATGGTGGGTATAATTTGACACTGATATATTATAAAAGAATAACATTTTGTTTTATAGCATATATGAAAAGAAACACCAAGATTAAATGAAATATGAAAAATATTATTTAAATATCAAATTTTTAAACAATATATTGAATTAGTTGGTATGAATATGATTAACCAAATCATGAAATTTATATATGACCAAATAAATAAAAATGTATTGATAAATTCTTACTAGATAATCACTAAATTTTTTAGTAAAGTCATTTCATGCTTTAAAATACATTTTCAACACAATTTTTATTCTTTTTAATTCTATGATTGCAAATTATAATTATTCCATAAAAATTTATGAAAACTTATTTGATAGAAATAATATAATTATAAAAAAAATAATATCAAAATTATCATGAAGTGAAATTGAGGGATTTTTCTAAAAATTGTAATTTTTCTTTGAATAGTGAATATTAATACATTTTATAAAATGGATATTTGTTTTCAATTTAAAATTAACATTATGAATTGAATTTTATTTCAATGTAACAGTATTATAAAAATTATTTAAAATAACTATTCTAATCTGTATCATCCTTATACCCAATTTTCATATAAGTTTCCTTGTATATTAAAAATGAATTTTTCCTAAAAACTATTTTTTTATTGCATAATGTTCTTTAGTTTTAATTTATTAAAATAGCCACTAATAAGGAATGATTTAAATGATATGTATATATTATATATCTATATCTTTTAATTTATATCCATATAATGATTATTTCTATTTATATAGTTAATATAATATAATTTTATGATTCGAAAATACATTTCTTGAATAATTATTTTTCAACACTAAATGTGGTTTTATTGTGAAAATAATTTATACTAAATATTTTAATTGAATTTAATAAACTTGATTCTATATTCTGAATCATAATATTTAATATTAAATAATAACTTTAACATAAATTTTGGTAATATTGACTAGTAAGAAAATTAAAATTTATTTACCTCGATTGCGTTTAGAATAAGTTTTTGTGTGTTACATGAATTTGTGTTAAAATTATCATTCCAAAGGCATGCTACATTTATTTGATAAATTATATTTCTTAATAATAATATTTCTGTTAAAATTTCTAAATAATTATTATTTTATTTCATAATTAATGTATAAATTATATAGTTTAATTAAACTATTTACCATTATGAAAAAGTAAAATGTTTAAATAAGAAATCCTAGAGGATAATGAATTACTTGTTCAAAAAATGTTCATTTTTATGTGGTGGAGATTTTTGTCAAATTAACCTCTACTCATTCCAATATTTATCAGTTTTTAAGTAACTTTGGGTTAGGGTGACATCCCTTTATTTAATATTTTTGGTATTTATACAAATTTCACTCCTCCTATGCCATAAAAGGGAACTCCCTCCCCTTGTATCATCACACCTGTCAAAAAATCTAACTTGACCAAGACCTACCTAAATATGTCACCAATATCCTTTTAAAAGTTCTATAATATCTTTTAATCCCAAAATAGAATCCATATTGTCCTTAATAGGAGATCCAAATGCAATTTCTCTAAGAGAATGAAATTTTTTTAATGTAGCTCTTTATTTTTCTTTCTTCTTTTATAAATTTCAATGATGAATTAAAATTAAAATATAATGACATAATTATATCCCATATAATGTAATATTATTATATTTATGTATTAACATTCATCCATCTCCTCCTCCATCAAATGAGAAACAATTTTATCCCTCATGCGTACGAAGGTCGACGACCTCACAAACCTTTATAATTTGATTTCCATCACCAAATAACATGTATAGACATAATTATGGAAATTATGAATATATATAATACATATGACATGTTATTAATTCTGGAAAAATATTATGTCGTACACTTTCATACCATATCACCCATTATGGGAGTGATATAGTCTTATGTGTGTACATACGATGTACCATCTTATCGAAGTGATGAAACCCATCTTCTATGTTCAACATTGAATAAAAGTTATAAAAATTCATTGAATAATTGAATATTATATTTACAGCAATATTTTCATTCTGGAGATTGTGTAACTATATCCTATTCACATTATCTAGAAATTTCATGACAAAACACGCATGAGAAAATAATGCAATTAACAAACAAAATAATTATAAGAATAACATATTGTTAACAATCATGTGGTATGATAATATATATAGATAATATATGATATTATAAAAATAAATATATTTAAATTATAAACTTATAAAATTATTAAAATCATTATAGATATGTTAAATCATTTTTTACCAAATTGAAGGGTGATGTGGTAGATTTTGTCTCACTTTCCATTAATTAGGGAAATTTATAATTTAATTCCCATAATTTCTATATATGTTTTAAATAATTAACATTTTTTCTATATTATCATGAATCATCCAAACATTATGTAATTTTATGTAGTAATTTTAATTATGTCTTCAAAGTGTATATTACTTGAATGTTACCAAGTTGTAGGGAATTTCATAACTAATTTTTTTCATTTGGTTATATTACTTATTCATTTTCAATGATATTCTATGATTATGTATATAAATATATTTTATTTTTATTAGGGTTTATTTATTTTTGGTTTATTTTGATTTAAATTTTATGCTTATATTTAATTAGTTGATTAATCCTCACTTCCAAAATATAATTATTATAGAGGATTTCATCTTAGTTTGCATTCCATTTAGTCATACAGGATATTATGAACCAAATTATTTTAAAGAGGATTATATAATTTCAATTTGACATTATGTTGCCTATGATTCAAATGATTACCAAGACAGGAAAGGTTTTTTATATCACATTTACTTTAGTGATATGAATTTCATATTCACCAATTATTTATTTTGGGAGGGATATGTAATTTACCTTTCATATTTTATATCATGTATTTCATTTTATTCATGGTATTTAAAGTGTCAATTTATATTAGGATGAATATTATTCAAAAGTTACACAATGCGGTAATGGTTTCCCATTTAACATTCAATTTCATGAGATGTATTCCATATTCACTGCATATTTTTTTTCATATGTATATATGCCCATTGATATATTATTTCATGAATCACTTTATATTTACTCTATTTGAAATTTCATAAGAATTTATCTATTTCATCGGGATTATGATTTAAAAGTTACCAAAACGTTAAGTGTTTATTTCACAATCTCCTCATTATTAGGTATTTTCTATTTATAGGTCTCCCTTGGTAGATTTGATTGATAATTTTAACAGAAAACCAATAATTTTTTTATTATATGGTTATTAATGAAAATTTAAAGTAATAACAATATTTTCATCTCTTTAGCACATAAATTATTAAGAAACTATTTTTAAGAAAATATGACTTTATTTATCTACTTGGTTGAAAATCCTTTTTGTTTCATATTAATGTTTCTAAAAAATAATTTCAAAAATGATTTCAAAATTATTGAAATTATAATTAAATAAATTGTTTACATATTTTTTAAATTTAAAAAAAATATAATGTAATATTCTTTTTATTTTCTGAGAGAAAAACTTTTAAACTTTTTGAAATAGTGTGGAATGAATGTTTTTATATATAGTGTGTAAGGAATTACTAGTCGTTCGAAAGACTAATTAAATTGATTCTTCATTTACAAGTTTATAAGGATTTTTTCAATAAAAAAAATTCCTTTATATTCCTAATATATTTCGTTTTTGAAAGTTATTTCCAAGGTTGAAGGGATATTTATCTCATAAATGTTTTTAAAGTAATTTTTATGGTATTTGTATTATTTAATGAAAAATACCTTATTTAACTTATTCAACATTAATAATATGTTATAATGTTACCATACATATTATTTCTCTAGATTTTTTATGATTAGTTTGACTGGGGATGTACTATTTTGATATAATTCAAAATATTAGTCTGAATGGTTTTTGGTTATGTTTATTAGTGGGTTAAAGTTTTAACATTTCATGTACAGTTTTTTCAGTGTGAATTTTTTTGGTTATTCCGTTTCACCCAATTAATATGAGGAATGAATTTGATATAGTTTGGGATGGATGGGGCCAAATATATACCCTTGATGCATTAGTATCTCTTATGAGACAAACTCGAATGTGTATTTTTTTTCTTAGCATTGCCCAGTATATAAATGTCTAGGCATGCTGCCCTGAAGATATATTTATGATGTGAGAATTTATTCATTACATAATTATGAAAATACATATTGGTATCAATATAATTACTTGATTAGTTATAATATTCTTGGATAATTTTCAGGATCCTGTGATTATTTATATGGTATTATTTATTCTTCATTTATTCCTGCCATATTATTCTTCATGTTTAATTTATAGATTAAATTCTAAGTGTTTTTATTTATTTATATTTCCATATTCATTATGTATTATTTATTCAAAATAAATCTTATTGTATGCATAACTATTCTAAATGTTAGATCTTATCCCTTTATTATATTTCCTTTCACCAAGATTCCATGAAATGTTTTATGATTGACATGCAAAGATATGCTAAATGGAATAATGATGTAATCAAATAAATAAGATGTTGTATTTTCTATTTTCACTTATAAAATGAGATATAGTTATGTGTCTATTCTAATAAGATTAGTAATTTATTTAGACCATTAGTAGGAAATTCCATGTATCTTATTCCAATTTAGTAAATTTACACCTAACTCTAGGCTAATAGGCAAGAGGAATTTAGAAAATAATATTTATTCATCTAATGTGTTTTACCTTAATAGAAAATTATAATCTCTATTGGTGAATTATTGTAATTAAGTTTTTAGAAAATATATTCTATCAAATATCTGAAATTTCAACAAATTTTTTACTATTTTTCAATAAGAATAAATCAAGTTTTATAAATAAATATTCATTTTTCTAAAATAATTTTTTATTTTATTTTTAATATTAATTTTAAATTTATCTATAATACATATATTGATTGAATAATTTAAAAAAATCACTATTTGAAATTATAATAAATAATATTATATAATAATTTCAATTTAATTTTTAAATAATTAATATTAACTAAGGTAAAAATTTATTATTGTGATAAGGTTTAAAATAGTTTAATGACGGGTTAATCTAAATAGGTAAGTGTGAAAATTACCTAAAAATATGTCTAAAACCTATAGGATGATTTTTTTCCCATAACATATTTTCTATTAACATGATCAATAATGGATCCAAATTTCATGATAATTACTTCATTTTATTAATATATTTATAATAATTACATTTTTTCCACTAATTTCACTTATAAATGGTTACCACCGCTCTTCTCTTATCCACAACACATGATTCATTTAACTCCAGAAAAACCAAACAAAATATCATATAAACTTGACCACAAATTTCATAGAGGGTATTAACTTTATAAAATAACAATACAATGATCCTTAAGAAGAGATTCAGATGAGGTGTCTCAATAAAGATGAATATGTTTTAACCAATCGTTTTCATGTTTCATTCTTCTTCTACAAACAATATTTCTTCAATAAAAATCTAAACCTGATATAATTTTAATATTTATTATACTGAAATGTTTTTATATTAATTCTACATCGATTTTGTATCTTCATTTTATTTAATGGAAAATAGAACACATCCCTCATGCATACCTACAGATTATCATCTCCATGATGTGATGTACATCATCTTCCTTTACAATCATTAATGGTTTGTTATTATAATGGAATTATTGTTTTTATATGATATATATTTCAAAATTATGATTATGAATTAATAATATCATGTCTACTATATTTTCTTCCTCTCTGTTAGAAAATGAAAATGCCACTCATGCGTACTTCTGGAAAACCACTCCACAAAAAGATGTGATTTATGTTTCATTTCTACAATACATGGTAATAGTAATTATAGAATTAATGAATATATCTGTTATTTAAGATATAAAAATGATTCAGAAAATATGATTTAATATTTACCTTTATTTCATTCAATTTATCAAAATTTTGAAACATTATTCATGTATAAGTATAGACCACCATATCCATGATGTGATCCAATTAATTTTCCCCACCTCATTTTTTGACAGGTCAAAAAAGTATAAAAATGTAAATAGGATATTTAGGAAATTATTTTAATTCTAGATTTGATGAATCCCTAAACAGCTTACCATTATTTGAACCACAATATTGAAACATTTATGGAAAACAGACTATTTTTAGCCGAAATAATGATTATGATGAATAATTTTTAACGAATGGATAACTGGAATTTATAATGTAATTATAATATATATATATATATTTATATTTATATTTATATTTAACACACTGATATTTGAAAATAGGAAATTCTTGTTTGATATCATATTTTACATGAAACAACAATCCAAGAATATAATATTACACCCTGAGAAATTATAGTAATTTTTTAAAAAAGAAATTCAATATATAAAAAATGTTACGATGCATGCAACATCTAGTTTAAACAAAATTTGATATTATAGTAAATTTTTTTTGTTTAAATAAGACCATTATTAAATACCATTTATATTACAGAGTATTAATAATAGTATCTAAATTATGAAAATGATATATTTTAAACATATATAAAAAATGGATATTTATTGAATAAAAATAAAATAAAAACTATTTTAAATAAAAAAATATCTTTCATGAAATATGTATTTTTCTAAAAGGAGTTTTAGTCGCACTAAAAAAAATAATTTATAGCTAATTATTAAAAAATTTATAAATTTTATATGAAAATTTTAATATATTTTTTTAATCAGACCATCAAAATTAGCTAAGGGTGAATTTTTTGGATTTTTACGAAATGTTTTATTTTTTTATGAAGAGTTAAAAATATATATTTTTTCAAAAAAAAATTATTTCATTCATGTTATTTAAGAAGTTAAATTATATTTTAAATGTAATAGAAGTCTAATTTTATTATAATTTGAATAATTTAGTTAATTTTAATCAATATTATTTTTAACATTGATATTAAAACCTTTAATAATTGACAGAATTTTGTATTTGAAATCCTTCATTTTCAACGTCTCTACATGTATACTTTTAAAATGAATTCTTAAAATTTTGTGAAATGATTTTAGAAAATTGTATTTATTATTTTTATTCAGAATATTTTATATTATCAGATACTTTCAACATATATTTTTTTGTAAAATAAAAATTGAATAAGATAAAAATTAATTACCATGGTTAAGATAAAAAATGGGTTTACCATGGGGATTAACTAAAATGATAAGGGTTTAAATGCACTAAAAAATTATAAAAAACTTATTAGCTATAAATATTTATATCATATTCTTCCAAATATATAATGGATTTTTACGAAATGTTTTATTTTTTTATGAAGAGTTAAAAATATAGATTTTTTCAAAAAAAAATTACATTTCATTCATGTTATTTAAGAAGTTAAATTATATGTTAAAAGTAATATAAGTCTAATTTTATTATAATTTGAATAATTTAGTTTATTTTAATTAATATTATTTTTAACATTGATATTAAAACCGTTAATAATTGTCAGAATTTTATATTTGAAATCCTTCATTTTCAACGTCTCTACATGTATACTTTTAAAATGAATTCTTCCAATTTTGTGAAATTATTTTAGAAAAATGTATTTGTTATTTTTATTCAGAATAATTTATATTATCAGATACTTTAAACATATATTTTTTTGTAAAATGAAAATTTAATAAGATAAAAAATAATTACCATGGTTAAGATAAAAATTGGTTTACCATGGGGATTAACTAAAATGGTAAGGGTTAAAATGCACTAAAAATTTATAAAAAACTTATTAGAAATAAATATTTATATCATATTCTTCAAAATATATAATATAGGGTCATTTAGAATCTTTTTTCTTGTAAATCAATTTATCATTATGGATTCTATTTTGGAATTTCTAAGTAATTTACAAGAGTGTTCCATTTCCCCACATATAAAAGATAAATTCATCCCCTTAGTTATTCACACCCCTCAAGACCACTGGATCAACCAAAACCATCAAAAATCTAACCCAAACATCCTTAGAAATATTTTATAGAAGTTTTACCTCCCAAATTACTATCTCTATGGTTCTTAAGTGAAGATACGAAAGAATATTCACTTATAAAAGGCAATTATATAAGCAAATCCCTTTCATGCTATTCCGTCCTAGTATTCCATAAATTATTTATTAAAACATTCAATATAATAATAAAAAATTATATCCCGTATTCATATATGTTATTATGTAGATTTAATAATATTTATCTATCTCTACATCCTTCAAATGGGAAATAAAATCATCTATCATGTGTACGAAGGACTACAACCTCACGAACCAATGTAGTTCATCTTTTATAACCGTCATTAAAGGATGGATATAATGGTATATTTATGACTTTTATATGATATATATAATATTATAATACTTTAGTAATCTTAATATCATATATACCTTTTTATGTTCAAATGTGTTTCAAATAAAATAATGTCACTCATGTGTTTGGAAGACTACAGACTCGCGAAGAGATGTTATTAATTTTTCTCAAATGATTTACATGGAATGTAATAATGATTATATTAATGAATTTATGTGATACATAAGATATTATATTGATTCTATAAAATATATATGTGACCCACATCCTTACCCTTTGACTTGTTAACGGAATAATATCATCGCTCATGCATATATACGACCCACTATCTTCATGAAGAAATGTGATTAATTTTCCATGTCCAAAATTCATAAATGGGTCTAAAGAGTATATAATGAGTAAATATTATAATATTAACATTATTAAAAAAATATGATATATATATCATATGTATATGAATTGTAAAATTCATGAAAAATATGCAAGATTAAACAACTCAATTAACACCCAAAGCATTAAAACAAATAAAATATTTTTAACAAATAGTTTTATACATGTTGCAATAGGATAATATATGATATAATAAATATTAATATGTTTCTATTATAAAGTAATAACATGATTAAAAGCATTTTATAGGAGTTACAGTCATGTATAAAGGAAATCAGATCTCGGGTAAGGGTTTCTCGACTCAATTTTTATTATTTGAGACATATGCCATATTCTGTACTTATTTTCATTATTTGGTTTATATATATATAATTTAATTTTTTATATTCTGAATATATTTATATTCAATGAATCTAATGATTTATTTTTTTTAATGTAGTTTTGGTGATTTCAATTTAGAAGTTACCAAAGTGGTAATGATGTATTTCACAATCTCATCATTATTCGGGATTATTTATGCTTACATCTACCTTGGAAAATATAATTATATTTAAATAATAAAATCTATTAATTTTATTAAACAATTGTTATTGATTCACTTTTTCAATTAGTAGTTACATTTTTTCACCCTTAGGTACCAAAAAATATTGATAAAATGTTTTTAGGAATAGTTGAATTTATTTATCACTTCAATCGGAAGTTATTTATCATAAAAACCCATGTTTTCTTAAAAACATATTCACAAGACTTTTATGGATCATTTCAAGGTATTTAAATTCATAAAGAAATAAACCAACTATTTTATTTATGATCCATTGAAGATATTTTTTATTTATACCATCCTTATTATTTTTTATGATGGTTTGTGATCAGTTTGACTAGGGATGTACAATTTTATTACCATTAGCCATTTTCCTTTGGATGGTTTGTGATTATGTTTATTGACAGGGGTAAGTGTTAACATTTTCTATGTTAGTTTTTTAATATGAATATTTATATTGGTTGTGATTCATTACTTTCATATGAAGAATTCATTAAGATAGCTAGTGATGAATGAGGCCAGTTATAGCCCATCAATGAATCAGTAGGTCGTATAAAAAAACTATATTGGGTTTAGATTGAGATTTTGACCATATATTTTGAAGTCTTAACACAAGACCTTGAAGATATGTTTTATATGTATTTCATTATTCATTCCATCATTATAAATTGTTTTATGATATTCCCGGGCACCATTCGATTAGTATTAATATCAATGGTTTTGTTTTCATGGTCATGTGATTATTTATATCAAAATATTTGATCATCCTTTGTTTCTCCCTTATTATTATCAATTAATTGATTAAATGGAATTTGTTTTAGTTATTTACCTTGAAATATTTATTATTCATAAGTTATTCATATGTTCTCTAGTATGCTTACCCTTTCTAAGCAATTGAGCCAACCCCTTTCTTATGTTTTATATTTCCTACGATACCAGGAAGTGTTCGGTGATTGATATGGTGGGATATTATTTCAGGAAAAACTAATTTCTCAAGGAAAATAACTTTTGTTTTTTATGTTTTCAATTTTTATAATAATTTCATGTATTTATCCATTTTACAATGACTACTAAACTATTGGATCCTTCAGGATTCATTTTATCTTATTCAAATGTAGTAACGTATAAATTGGCTTTAAGCTACTAGGGTCAGGGTCACTATAGTTTGTGTCATGGGTATTTTAGTAGAAACCTTGGGAAGTAGATGTAGGAAAACAAATATTAGGGAATAAAAACCTATGATAGACATTTAGGATAAGAAGATAAGAAAATTATAAATTTTTTATAAGGAAGATATTAATTTCATTTCCTTATAAATACATCCCTGTTTAGATACTAAATGTGTACATGGTTAAAGAAAATATAATCCTAGGGTTAATAGCTCCAAAAAGGGTTCATTTGGATTGACCTCATCATCACCCACTTCATGAAAACAAGCCTTACTGTGAAAATATTTTGACATTCTCATTTAATATTAATAGGATAAATAAATTTTTCACTAAAACCCAATATAGAGTAGTTTAAAATTAAGATATACCCAATGAAACCATATTTATAATTATGATATTATTTATACATAAATTATTCAATTTATGTTAATTGTTCCACTTTTATTGGGATTATACATTATGTTTGCTAATGTTATTAACTAATCTATTGTATACCATTTTTTACAAATTTATTCAACTGGAAGTAATGTGAACCTTATCAAATCACACAATCAAAATATTAAAGATTATCTTTTATTGGATGATATTAATCCAATATTTTGAATAAAAATAGTCTCCAAAACATTATAATCATATGAGGAAATTGTATAATGCTTTATCAGGTTAAATAAATAATTATCAGTGTATTATTATTTCAATGGGAAGTAAGAGAAGACGAGGGATGAGGAGAAAAAAATTATAATGGGAATAAGTGATGGAATTATTTCCTACATCTGGTAATTGTCAAGATAATCACTATATTATATTCTTGAATAGAATGGGAGTTTGATAAAAGTTTATAGAGAAAGTATATCAAGATTATTAATACAACGTAAAGAAATAAAATTCCTATTTTAATTTCTCCAACTATATGGATATGGTGCACTACACAAATAAATTTCCCAAGATTCAAGGGGATATTCCTCAAAAATAAGATCAAGTATCATGGTCATGCTTACAATATTACTATTAATTAAGTGTTATTATTAAAGTGTTTGTTTTTTTGGATTAATTAATTTCATTAGAAGTATATTTTCATAAAATTCATACTAATTATATTGTAGTACTATTTCAAAATGGATTTGAGATCATTTATTGAATGGAAACAATGACCATGAAAATTGATTCAGTGATAAGTTAAACCTCTTGGAAAATACATGATTTAGTAAATATATGCCTTAATATGTGTTATATGTTAATATAATAATGATAAAAATATGTTTATGGGATTTTTATGGTCACTATAAAATATATTTTATGTTGGATGGTTTATTTCATATTTACTAGATTTTACTGGAAGTATTGATATATGGAATATATTCTACCACCTAATATTTTATTTTTTGAACAATATATGCTTTCATTAATATTTTTGGATGATCATGGTATTACAATGTTTAGAAAATCATTTTAGGATGAAATTTATATTACCTATAGAATCAGTTCCAAGTTGATATTTGGAATTTTTTATCATACTTCAAAATTCATTAACATTGAATTTGGAAAGAAATGTTTTGGATGATTCTTGTGGTTAACTATATAAACAATGTATTATGTTGAACATTCGGTGATATTGGATAAATCATGCAAAAAATTATAGTTTAGTAAAATATCCATAGACAGGAGGAATGAATTTTTATTTTAATAAACTGTTAAATGTGCTTCAGGACATAAATAATCTTCTTGGATATTTATTACTTATAGGAATAAAGGAAGTGGTAATTGATCAAATAAAAACCAAATAATGAAATTTTTATTATGAAATAGAAATATTTCATGTAATTATATTTCCTTATATTCTTAAATAGTAAAAAATCCTCAGCTCTAATAAAAAGACATTGAAAAAAAATTATCCTAATAATTTCATTTATGTTGAACACATGGTCTTATAAATTTTCACATATTTAAGGTTTTGAGGTCCTTAATATTCTATTGATCATTCACTTTTTTATGACCAATAATCTCTATCTCTCTTTATAATTATTTATGCTTTTCTTTAATGTACATATCTTCAGTTTTGACCAATGTTTTCATAATTAGAATCCTCATTATGTGTTATTCCATAAATCCTTCAAATTTACCTTTCTGTCTTATTAATAAGATTTTTTATTAACCATTCTCATGATTTGTTATTTCAATAGTGGTTTTTTAAAATTTTATAACATTAATTATCAGGATCAGCATTAAATTATGGGGACACAATTAATTTAAGTGGGCAGAATATGACATAATGATATTTTAACATTGGAACATCATGTCTGATAGAGTATATGAAACTCAATAGCAAGTATAGAAGATAATATAACACCCTGATATATTATTTTCAACTAAATTTTAATTAAATTCAATCTATTTGATATCATGTAATGTACGCAACAACAGGTTTAAATGAAACATTATACTCCATTAAAATATTATTATTTAAAAATGACCATTATAACCTAACTGTTAGCTGGGAGGATATGAATAGTAATATGTAAAATATAAAAATTATATTGTTTAAACATTTATAAAATAAAAATGGATACATATGGATATTAGATAAATTTACAACCATTTTAATGAAATAGATAAGTTTTCTGAAAAATTGCAATTTTCTTAAAGGAGGTATTATCACACTTCATGCACATATATTATAGTTAGTTTTTTAAAATATTATAATATTAATTATATAATATAAACATAATTTTTTAAATAATCATATAAAAATTATATTAGAGATTTTTTGGTGTTTTTTTGGTATACATTATTTTTAATTGAATAGTTAAAATTACTAAATTTTACTAAAAACAGCATTTCGATTAAATTATTTAGAAATCTAAATTATATTTTAAATAGGTTTGAAATTAAATTAAGTTAAATTATATTAAAATATAACTAATTCAACTCATTTTAATCTATTTTATATTCAATTATGATATTAAAACATTCCATAGTTATGAGAAATTTCCCGTTGAAAACCAACATTTCCATAACACCTGTGGGTAAAATTTTAAATTGAATTCTAAAACTACTACTAATTTAAATTGAATGGAATTTGATTATAAATTTTTAATTAGAATAATTTAAATTATATAATAATTTAACCTTATTTTTTTTACGAAATTTAATAGAGATAATAATAAAAAATAATTATTGTGATTAACATAAAAAGTGGTCTACTATGGGGTTAAACTAAGAAGCAAAGAGGTAAAATAAACTAATAACTTGTAAAAATATTATTATATGGCCATATTTCTACATTATTCTTCTTAATTTATAATATATATAAATTTTGATGATTTTTTCATGTGAATTAATTTATCATTTTGGATTCTGGTAGAAATCATTCAAATAATTTCTAAGAGGGTTCCCTTTCTTCAATTATAAATAGAAACTTCATCCCTTCAATTATTCACACCCATAAAGACCATTGAATCATATATAGCCTGAAAATATCTCTCAGACATCCTCATACATAGTCTATATCTTTTGTTCCTACCATAAGACCATTCATAGTGTCCTTTATAGGATATCCAAATGAGATTTCTGTCTAAGAATATAATTATATTAGCAAATGTCGTTCCTTTTATTTCATATTTTTACACCATCAAGTATGTATTAACACTTCCAATATATTAACCACGTTATATATAATATATTATGATGATATTATATTCATGTAACAATATTTATCCATCTCCACTATCATTATACAGGAAACAGAATAAATGATCGGGAGTATGGTGGACTACTTCTTCATGAACCGATGTAATTTTTTTCCATAACCACCTTTCAAGGATATATATATAATGATGGATTTATCAAATTAATATGATATATGTTATGTTATAATACTTATTTAATTTTAATATCACACATATCACTTCACATTCCATTCCATTTCAAATATGATATCGTCACTTGTGTGTAGGGAGAACTATCGCCTCACGAAGCAATATGATTAATTTTTCTATTACTCATCACAAGGAATGTAATAAATATAAAATTAATAAATATAAATTATATATGAGATTATATTGATTCTGTAAAATTAATATGTCATCCACTTTTTTACCCTTTCACTCATTAAGTGAATGATATCATCGCTCCTGTGTATGTATGGATAATCATCTTTATGAAGAGTTTTAATTAATTTTCCATGTCATACATTCATAAATGTTTATAAAAATGTACCTAAAAGTTAAATATTATATTTATAAAATTAATATCATTTTTAAGAATATATATATTATTTATAGGAATCATAACATTCTAGACAAAATTTTTACGATAAAACAAGGAAGTTAACACCTAAAATTATTAAAATAATGAAATATTATTAACAATTTGGTGGTAAAATGTTATAAATGGATCATATATTATATTAATAAAATAATTATGGTTTTATTATAAATTAATAACTTTCTTAATACCATTTAAAAAAATTGAGATGTTTAAAAAGGATATTAGACATTAGGTAAGGTTTCCTCATCTCACTTTTACTTCTACGAGACATATGCCATATTCAAAAATTATTTACAATACATGGTCCATTGAATTCCACTATTATATTTTATATCAGAAATCAATTTATGTTCATGGTATTTTTTTTAATTTATGAATTTTATTTAACACACCTTATTATTTAGAAAATACCAAAGTGGTAAGGTTATATTTCACAATCCAATAATTAATAGGGATTGTTTATGATTAAATATCCCATAGAGGAATTATTTGATATTTGTATCCTAAGACCAATCAAATTTATTCAAAATAGGTTATTCATGAAATTTTTCAAAAAATATTACCATTTATAAACACTTTGGTACTTAAATAATTGTGAATTTTCTTTCATAAAATCATACTTTATTTCTCTCTTCGATCAGAAATACATTTTCATAGAAACTTATTTTTCTAAAAAATTATTAATTTTTTTAAGGAAATATTAATTTTATTTTTATTAATGAATTTATTAAACCCTATATTTTACTTATTATACACAAATTATATGTTTTATTGGTACATCTATATTATTTCTCTAGATTTATTATGATCTTTTTGACTTGGGATGAAAACTTTTATTACCATTATCTATTTACTATGGATGTTTTATGATTATATCTATTTATTGTGGTAAGTATTAATTTTTTTTGTTTCAATTAGAATTTATTTTTTTATTATGTTTCACCAATTTCGTATGAGGAATGTCTTAGACATAGTATGAGACGACTAAGCTTGTTATTTCCCCTTAATGCATTAGTAGGTCACATGAGACAAACTAAATTGGGTTTTTTATAATAATTACTAATTAATTTAGATTTCTATTCAAAAGGCCTTGAAGATATGTTTTTATGTCTATAATTATAAATTACTTCATTATGAATTTTGATATTGATATTCTATTTGATTATTTGATTAATTAGAATATTCATAGTTATTTTTTCAAGCTCATGTGATTATTTATATATAATTATTTTATCATAATTTATCATTTCCCTATTATTATCATTTTATTTGTTAAATTCACTTTTTCATTTTTTTAAATTTCCATATTTATTATTCCTTATTTATTAATATATTTCACTTTAGGTTTATTGTTATTGAGAATCTAAGATCAACCCATTATTTTGTCTTATTTTTTCTAGGACAACAGGAAGTATTTTTTGATTAATATTGAGGAATATTACAAGATGAATAATAAAGTTATAAAAAATAATGTATTTTATTTTTAAAATTGTAACAATATTGTCATGAATATATCTAATTTACTAATACTTCTAAACTATTAGGTCCATTTGGATTCCATCTATCTTATTCCAACATAATAAATTCGGAATTAGCTCTAGGCTTCTGGGGTTAGGGTCTCTAAAGATGTCATCCAATAAATTATAGAATAAACCTTTTAAACTAGATGTAGTTAAACTTATACTATTGAACATAAAACTATGATATAATTTTAGGATATATATATAATAATATCCCAAATTTTTGTTAAAAAAATTGCTAATTTTTTTTCCCTAGGAATACATCCATGTATGGATATAATAACTGGATGGGGTTCTAGACTAGATATATCAAGGGGTAATAAATTTTAAAATTTAACATTATTCATAGTTCAATTGTCACCTGGTGCAAGACAATGGGTCTTACTACACACCTTGTTTGAGTATCTTGGGGGTATTATTAGGATAAATAAAATTTTCTTTATAAACCATTTTAAAGTAGTTGGAAAAAAAATATTATAAAATAATACTTGTTTGTTATTATGAGATTATTTAAAAGTTATTTTTTTATTTTGTGTTAATTTTTTACTAATATTGGGATAATACATTATGTCCCATAATGTTTTAATATAATCTAGTGTACGACATTGTTGAGAAATGGAGCATAGTGTATGTAATTGGAACCATATAAATTCCCATAACCCAATTAGTAATATTTATAACTTCATTTATGTTTGTAATCCAATAATTAAATGGGAACTAGTCACCAAAACAATATCATCTTAAGGGGATGTAATATAATGTGTTATAAATTCAGGGAAATAATTCTAGAAGAATTATATCTTTAGAAGTAAGAATGATAAGAAAATGGTAGAAGAGAAAAAAGATAAGGGGAATAAGATAATGAATTATTTTCCAAAATGTGGTGATTATGGATAGAAACACTATAGTATTTTGTTTAAGGGAGTCGGGGGTTAATACATGTGTGTAGAAAAAGGTCACCATGCACATTTCTTCATGGGTAAGAAATAAATTTACATATTTCATTGCTTTAACAATATAGAGAAGTGGAACTACATAAATAAATTTCCCAAGAATCAAGGGAGTATAACAAAAATGAATATATGGGATCATAGTTAATCTTATTCTATTACTATAAAGTAAGTGTAATGATTAAATTTATTTGAAATTTGCAATAATTAATTTTAATAAAAGTATTTTTTTTATGAAATTTCTAAGTATTATACTATAGTATTATTTATTAAATGATTTTAGAGAATATGTTGAATAGTATCGATAACCCAGAAATGTGATTTAGTGAAATTTTGAACCCCATGGAAAACACATTATTAAGTTATTATAACTCTAAATATGTTCTCTATTTTGAGATAATAATTATAAGTATATGATAATGGGACAGGTTAGTTGACTATGATGTGGGTAATAAGTGTTATGGTTTGTTTACTAATTGCTGGAGTTTATAAAAATTATTGACCATTTGAGTATTTTCATCAAACTATAATTTTAATTATGGGCTGATTTATTTTTTTCATTAAGGTTTCATATTGATCTCTACATTAACAAGTTTTGTAGGTGATATTAAGGGCCACTTTTCATGTTCTGTGGAATCTAAATTCATGTTAAATGTGGAAAATTAGTTTCCTTCCTTCAAACATTGTTTACATTGAGTTTTTATTAACATATTTTTTATCATTATTATAGATAAATATAAATGGAATAGATTAATTTTAGCTTTTTGTGTTATTTGACAACTCATACAAACAAATTTTTTTTTGGAAAATATCTATATTCTTGAGGGATGACTTATCATTCTATTTATCTTTTATATGTGAATCACGCATAAAAAATATTTTTGGATATTCATTTCATGGAGTAAAAAAATGAAGTTGTAATTGAATGAATATCGACCAAAGGATTAAAATTTTCTCATGAAATAAAAATATATCATGTAGGTATACTTCCTTTTATAATTAAAAAGTAAAATAATTATTCATCTTTAGTAAAATGATAATGAAACAAAATGTAATCCTCATACATTAAAATATTATGAACTGATGGTCTTTTAAATCATCACATATTTATGGATTTGGGTTTCTTAACATTCCATTGATAATTCAATTTCTTTTGATCAATTACCACTATAATGGTCTATAATTTTTTACTCTTTTATTTCATGTCCATATCTTTACTTTACACAAATGTTTTCCTACTTAAAATGAAATTTATGTGTATTTATGAATATGGTTCTTACTTCCCTTTCTCACTAAAAAATACGATTTTTTTATAAACCCTTCTCATGTTGTGTAATTTCAATTAATGTATTTTCAAATGTCCTATCCTTGATTATCAAGATCAAGATTAAATTGCAATTGTTTAATTTATTTAAGGGGAGTATAATGTTGCACCCTTATATTTTAAAATAGGAACATCATGTTCAATATAATATTCTACATGAAACACCAAAAAAGATAATATAACAACCTAAGATATTATAGTAGATTAATTTTCAAATAAATTCAATCTCATTGATATCTTGTGAATCATGGAACACCGGGTTTAAATGAAATGAGATACTCTATTAAAATATTATTATTTAAATATGACCTTTATAACTTAACCATTAAGTTGGTGGTATTTAATATTAATAAATAAATTATGGAAAATATATTTTATACACTTCCATAAAATAAATAAAATGGAAATATATTGATTTGAAATAAAATAAGAACCAATATAAAGAAGATGAACTTTTTTCTAAAAAATTATACTTTTCTAAAAGGTGGTATAGTCATTATTTAATAACAAAATTAATTATTATTTTTTACCAAATTTGGAAAATTTATTTAAATAATTTAAAAAAAATTGAAATCATCATATAAAAATTATCTTAGAGGGAATTTTTGGGATTTTTAAAAAAAATTTCTTTCAAAACATGTATCTTCCTTTTGTCAATGAATATAATTTTAAATTGAATTATGAAAAATATTATAATTGATTTTATAAAGAAGGATTACATATTTTGAATAATCATAAATTATATTATCTAGTAATTTCAATATAATATGTGACAAAAATTAGCTGTCAAAATAGTAATCATCAATTACCACTGATTAGGTAAAAATTGGTTTATTGTAGGGAGAAACTAAGAAGATAAGGGTTACAATGACTTACCAATTTGTAAAAATATAATTCTGAATAAATTATTCAAGCTTATACATCCCATTTTATAATATAGGGTCATTTTAAAGATTTTGGTTTGTGAATGAAATTATAATTTTATATTCTTTTCATAATTTTCCACGTAGCTTCTAAGAGGGTTCCCTTTCCCCATATATAAAAGGGAACTCCCTACACTCACCTATTCACTCCCCTAAATCCATTTTTATCAACCATACTAATCTAAAATTTCTTAGAAACATCCATATACATATTCTATAGTTTATTTTCCTCCCAAAATTCTATCCCTAGGGTCCTTAATAGGACATCTAAATAAGGATTCAATTTAAAAATGTAATTATCTTAACAAAGCTCTTTCATTTTACTTCTTATTTTTAAAAGATCAGTTTTGTATTAACACTTAAAATATAATAAAAATATTTATAATATAATTATTTGTTATTATGTTTTTGGAATAATATTTATCCATCTCCACATCAACCAAATGGTAAATGAAATCATCGGATGTGTGTTTGGAGGACTAGTACCTCAAAAACTGATGAAGTTCATTTTCCATAACAACCATTCAAGGTATGACATAATTATTTATTTAAAACATGTTCATGATATTTATGATATTATTATTCTTATGAAATATTAATATCTCATATACCTTTTTACATTCAATTCCCTTTCAAATATGATAGTTTCACTTGAGTTTAAGGTGGACTACCACTTCATGAAGTAACGTGATTTATTTTTGACTAACAAATTGCATGAAATGTAATAAGGATAAAACTAATGAATATATGTCATGTATATGAGACAATATTACTTATTTAAAATTAATATATCACCTAATTAATTACCCTTTCACTCATTAAGTGAATAATATTCTCTCTCATGTGTGCATACATCTTACCATCTCTATAAAGCAATGCAATATATTTCAATGTCAGACGTTAATAAATTGGTCTAAAAATGTATGTAATGATTAATTATTATATTTATAGAATTATTATAATTATTTATATTATATATATATATATATATATATATATATTTCCTATGAAAAATTGGATGAACTTTCATGAGAAAAAACGCATTTGAAAACAAGGCAATCAACCACCAAAATAAAAAAATAATGAAATACTATTTAAAAAGTGGTGGTAAAATGTTATAAGAGGATTATATATGATATTATAAATATTATTACAATTCATTTATAAATTAATTACAATCTTTAAACAATTGTATAGGAGTTATGGTAACATATGAAAGAAATAGGACCTAAAGTAAGGGTTTCTTATCTCACATTTACTTTTGTGATACATATGTCATATTCACCGCTTATTTACATTGTGTGGTGTATATGTATCCCATTTTATATATTATATATTGAATTAGTTTATTTTCATAGTATTTAATGTTTCGTTTTATGTCATTTCTTTTATTATTCTTACTATTCCGATATCACCGAAGTGGTAAGCATTTAATTCAGAATCGCATCACTATTTTGGATTTTTTTGTTTACATAACCCTTAGAATAATTATTTGATATTTATATATTAAATTAAATTTATATTATTCATGTCTAGTTATTAATGAACTTTTAAAAGTAATATTATTATTTTTACACTATTTTTTACATAAAATGATTGAAAAATGTTTTTAAGAAAATACGACATTATTTGTCTCTTGGGTTAGAAATCATTTTTCATCAAAATATGTGTTTTATAAAATAATTTCAAAAAGAGTTTTAGAGAAACTATCAAGTCATTTATAATCAAAAACAACATAAAAACTCTATTTTATTTACTATCCACTAAGTATATTTTTTATTGATACATTTATTCTTTTTTCTCTGGATGTTTTATTATCATTTTGAATGGGGTTGTACAATTTTTTCTGAATCATCATTTTACTCTGGATAATTTATGATTATGTTTATTGATTATGGAAGGAATTGAAATTTTTTATGTTATTATTTAAATAATAATTTTTATGTTTATTATGTTTCAACCCTTTCATGTTAGGATTTCATTATACTTCGTAAGTGAAGATCAAGGCCCGCTATAGCCCCTCGATGAATTTGTAAGTATTGTTAGAAAAACCAGATCAAGATTTTTCCAATAACTTACCCATTTATTTAGATTTCTTAGAACAAGAAAATGATGGTATATTTTAGATATTTAGAATTATCCATTCCATCATTATGAATTAATTTATTAATATTCCATGTGAATATTTTATTAGTTATAATATCGATGGTTGAATTTCCAAGATCATGTGATTATTTATATTACATTATTTGAACATCATTTATTCATTCCATATTATTATCATGATATTTATTAAATGGATTTTGTTTCAGTTATTTACCTTTACATATTTATTATTATTTATTTATTCATATCTTCTACTATAATCCTACCCTTACTAAGAATCTGAGCTCACCCATTTCGTATGTTTCATTTTCACTAGGATACCAGGAAGTATTTTTTTGGTTGATATAAAGGGATATGATATAAGGAATAATGGATTTATCAACTAAAATAATTTTTTATTTTATGTTTTTCAATTATAATATGAATTTAATGTATGTATCTACTATACCAATATACTAAATTATTCGTTCCTTTGGGATTCTTTGTGCCTCTTTCCAATGATATAATGTAGACACCTGCTCTGAGCTACTGGGGTATGGGTCTCTATTATTGGTATCAAAGGATGTTTAGTGGAATCCTTGGGAACTATATCTAGGATAAAATATATTAAGGAACATAAAATTATGATATATAATGAGGATATGCATATAAGAACATCCTAATTTTTTTGGAAAGGAATATTTTATGTGATTTTTCCGAGAAATAATTCTCTATTTGGATACTAAAATTTGAAATGGTTCTGGAATAGATTCACCTAGGGATAATAAATCTTAAAAGTGAACATTCGTATTGACCTAATAATCACCTAGTTGATGAAAATGTTCTTTAATACAAACCATGTTTGAAACTCTCAGGTGACATGCTTAGGAAAAATCATATTTTCATTCAGAACTATTATAAAGTCTTTGAAAAAAAAAATCCCCAATGAAACTATGTTTATGATTATGAGTATAGCTATGCATAAATTTTTCAATTTATGTTTAGTGATTCACTATATTTGGTATTGAACAATTTTTTCATTTTTTTGATCAAATCTAGTGTTTTATATTCTTTAGAAATGGAGAATAGTGGAAGGAATGGGAATTGTATCCATACTCATAACACATAGAGTAAGAATGATCATTTATTTGATGCGATTAATCTAATAATTTAAAAGGAAATATTCTAAAAAACATTCACATCATGTGTTGACATAGTATAATTTTTTCTCAATTAATATAGTTAATTCAATAAGAATTTTGGCTTTGAAGGGAAGCAATATAAAAAGAGGATGAAAGAGAAAAACGAATAAGGGGAATGTGGGAAATGAGGTTTTTATGAAATTTGATTATTATGAAAATAAACAAGATGGTACTTTCTTGAAGGTAATGGTATTTTTCTACATTTTTATAAAGAAAGGCTACTAGGTAAGTGATTATAAGGGAAAGAAATAAATTTCATATTTTTATTTCTTCAATAATAAGGCGATGAAGAATTAGAGGAATGAATTCCACAAGAGTCAAAGCAAAATATGTTAAATGATTCTATGGGAATGTGGTTAATCTAATCATATTTCAACATATGATGTTAAATGAATAAATTTCATATATATTTGGATTGAATAATTATATAAGAAGAATTTTTTTCTTGAAATTTATATGGATTATACTACAGTAATTTTCCTCATGGATTTTTTAGAATATGTTGAATGGTGCTGATGACCAAGAAAAGTGATTTGGTGACAAGTTGAATGTCTTGTAAAACACACTATTAAGTTAGTATAACCATTAATATGTGATATATGATAAGATAACAGTGATAAATATATGTTTATGGGACAGTTTTGGTGATAATTATATTGGTTATAGGTTTGATGGTTTATGTCATATTTGTTGGAGTTTACAGCAAGTATTGATCTATGGAATATATTCAACAACCTTATTTTTTTTAACCAAACATGTTTTCATTAATTTTTCATTATGATCATGTTATTTGAATTTTTATAATGTTACATTAATATAAAAATTATATTGTCTAGGGAATCTAATGTCTTGTTGATTTTAGAAATTTAGTGATCTTCCTTAAAAAAAATAGACTTTTAATTTTCACATATATATTCTGGATGAGTGTTAAGGTTAAAAATATAATGACACTTTTAATATTAACATTAGGTTTTATTGGATAATTTTTGAAAACCATTTTGGTTTTGAAAAATATCTAGAGGTAGGAGGAATTAATTTTCATTCTAATGATATGATAAATGTGTAAAAGGAATTAAAATTCATTTTGGATATTCATTACATATAGTGAGAAACGAATTTGGAACTGATTAATTCACAAAAAAAACAATTCTAATTTACAAATTAAATATAATGATATCAGGTATATTATTTCCATATATTCTTAAATAGTAAAATAATTCCAAAACTCTAGGAAAATGATATTGAAGAAAAATATTATCCTAATACATTAATTTATATTATAAATTTTTTTTTAATAAAAAAATATTAATTATTTTTAGGATATTAACATTACATTGATCATTCAAATTATTATTATATATAACCTATATTACTCTTGATAAATATTTAAGCATTTCATCCATGTTTACATCTTTACTTTCAATCAGTGTTCTCCAAATTACAAATTTATTTATGTGTTATTTTATATAAACTTTATACATACCATTATATATAATCAATAGGATGTTTTATTAACCCTTATCATGATGTGGATTTTTAAAAAATGTAATTTAAAAATAAAACCCTTATTTATTGAGATCAAGATTAAATTTTGAGAAGAAAATTTATTTATGGGTGTATAATTTTACATCGAGAGATTTCCAAAATAGGAACATTATTCTCGATAGAGTTTGATAAAAAAAACCCTAAAATTATAAGAGAATATAAAACCTTTAAAAATTTTAGTATATTTCATTTTAAATAAATTCAATCACTTTGAAATCCTTCATTTCATGAAACACTGGGTTTAATCAAAACATGATAATGTATTAATTATTATTATTTGGACATGACAATTAAGGCATAACCATTAATTTGTTGGGTGTGAATAGTACTAAAAATATTGTGAACATTATATGGTATATATATATGTGAAACAAATAAAATATATATCTATTTATTTGAAATAAAATAAGATCTTCTTTAAATAAAAAAATTTCTTCTCAAAAATTATATTTTTCAAAAAGGTGGTTTAATCGCACTTTGGGAATATAATTTATAATTAAATTTTAACTCTTTTATAAAATGTAATTGATTCAATGAAATTAATTTTTCAAATGATAATAAATAAATCATATTAGGGTGAATTTTTAGGATTTCATGAGATGATTAATTTTTCAATGAATAGTGATATATACTAATTTTTAATAAAAAATACATTTTCATTTAATTTATATAAAAAGATAAAATATATTTTTAAAGTGGTTTAAAAAAAATCAATTCCATTATATCACTGTTTATCTAATTTTTTCATTGGAATCAATTTATAATGAATTCTTATAATGAAACCTTTTATACTACTGAAAATTTTCTCTTTGAAACCCCTATTTATCATCGTGTGTGTGAGTATAATTTTAAATTAAATTTCTCTAATTCTTTTAGTTGAATTTTGACAAATAGATTCTATATTTGGTATTAGAATAATTTATATTTTCTAATAACTTAAACATAAATTTTATCAAAAATAAATAATGAAAATAGTTAAATATAATACCTCGATTAAGGTAAAAATTGGTTTACTATGGGGCTAAAATAAGAATATAAGGGTTTAAAATGAATTACCTACTTGTAAAAATATTATTTTGTCCTCTATTTAAAACTAATAATTCACAAGTTATAATATATACTCATTTTTAATTTCATGTGAATTAATTTATCAGTTTGAATTATTTTGGAAAATTACCAAGTAATTTCCAAAAGGGTTCGTTTTCCCAACTTATAAATGAGAACTCCCTTCCCCCACATCTTCACAAACATAAAAAAAATATATTCAAAGAAACGTAAACATTTATCCAAAATATCCTTATACATATTATATATCTTATGTGTCTCCAAAAATACAATCCATAGGGTTCTTAAGAGGATATCTAAAGGTAGTTTCTCTTAGAGAAGGCAATTATCATAACAATGGTCTTTCATTTTTATAAATATTTTGACACTATTAATTATGTATTATGAATTAAAATATAATTACACAAGTATCTACCATATAATTGTATGTTATTATTTTTATTTAATAAAATTTATCCATCACCACTTCCATAAAATAGGAAATGAAACCATCCATCATGTGTGTGATGGATTGTCACCTCACGAACCGATGTAGTTCATTTTCCATCACCACATTTATAGGGTGTATATATTATTGTATTTAACACCATTATATTTTTTTTATGATATAATTATAATTACGTAAATTTAAAATAAAATATACCTTTTTTTGTTCCATTTATTTTCAAATAAGATTATGTCACTCATCCATACGTACGACCTACCATCTCAAAGAAGCGATGTAATTTTTTTTCTAAAGTAAAACTTTTATAAATGGATTTAAAAAGTTATATACTGAGTAAATAATATATTTATAACATTTTTATAATTCATAAAATGATATATATATTCTATACACAAGTACCATAACTTTCATTACATATTTATCATTACAAAACACGAAAATTAAGACCGGGAATAATGAAAACAGTGAAATAATATTAATGACTAGGTGGTAAAGATTTATAATAAGATCACATGATATATTATGAATTTAAATATAATTATTTTATAAAATAATATTATTATTAAAACAATTATATATATGTAACAGAAATGTGGGAAATAAATTACACATGAGGTAAAGGTTTCTCATCTCACTTTATCCTACATGAGCTATACGCCATATTCACCACTTATTTCATTTCTATGGTATATATACAAACATATTATCTGTTATATCATGAATAAATTTGAATTAATGGAATTAAATTTTTATTTTTATTTCATTTATTTTATGTTTATTACGATTCAGATGTTACCAAAGTGGTAATGGTTTTATTCACAATCTCATCATTATTAAGGATTGTTTATGTTTATGTCTACCCTAGGGGATTTATTTAAAATTCATATAATAAAATAAATTTATTTTTTGAAATCGATTCTTTCAAGTAAATTTTCATGTAATATTACAACTTTCTAGTATTTGGTACATAATATTATTAAGAAAATGTTTTTATAAAGTTCCAACTTCATTTCTTTCTTCGTTCAGAAATACTTTTTCATGAAAACCCATGTTTTCTAATAATGATTTCAAAAATGTTTTTATGGACATTTTCATTGTGTTTATATTCACACTAACCCTTTATTTTTCTTATGATCTACGGAGTATATGTTGTATTGATAACATCAATATTATTTCTTCAAATGTTTTACTATCAATTTGATGGGGATGTGTAATTTAATTACAATTCAACATTTTTCTCTTGATTTTTTATGAATATGTTTATTGATTGTGGTATGTATTAACAATTCGTTTTATCATTTTTTAAAACAAGTATATATTTTTATTATGTTTCATCCCTTTTATATGAGGAATGCAGTAGACCTAGTAAGTGGTTTGTGGAGCCTACTATAGCCCCTCGATACATCGGTTGGTCTCATGAGAAAAAATATATTAGGAATTTAGAGAGAAATTTCCTATTTATTTCGATTTCATGTCTCAATTACATGAAATAATTTTTTATATTTCTATAACTATACATTATTTCTTTATGAATTCAATTATTGTTATTTCATGTGATTGTTGGATTAGTTAGAATATCACTAATTAAGTATTAAATCTCATGTGATTATATTTATGTAATTATTTTCTCATCATTTATTCCTGTAATATTATGATGATTTTAGTAATTAAATGGAACATTTTTTAAGTTACCATTCCATATATTATTCCTAATTTATTGATAGCTTATGATGTTATCTTACCCTTAATGAGAATCCAAACTCACCCATTTCTTATCTTTTATTTTCCTAATGAATCTAGGAAGTTTTTTGTGATTGATTTGAATTGATACACTGTATTTAATAATAATATTCTCAATGAAAATAAATTCTGTATTTTATGTTTCCTATTTTAACTATAATTTCAAGTATTTTATAGTTTATGAAGCCTAGTAAACTATTCAATCTATTGGGATTCCTTGTATCTTATTCCAATGTAATAAAGTATACATTGACTTCAATATATTGTGGTTGGGGTCTCTCTATATATATAAATACAGATCTAATATTGATTTATGATATATCTATAAATATTATACAGGAGGTTTGAGTTCGTTAAAATAAGACAATAATTGAGGTATGTGATTGATGTTACAATATAATTTCTTTTTGGGATAAATTATGTTATATATAGATAATGGGAATTTATATGATCCTTAACCTTTAACCCCCAATTATTTTTTTACCTTCTCATTAATTTTTTGTTAATAATTTTTTCCTTTCATTATCCTCCATTTTATATATAAAATTATTGAAAAAGTATTCTTAATAAAAGTTACAATTATTTCTTATTTGGTCATAAATAATTTTATTCTATACCAATATTTTCTTTGAAAAGTTTTGAATAATGTCATTATTATTATATATTAATTGATTAATGAAATTTTTCATATATTTTATATTCTATAAATTGGTTTAAAAAGACTCTTTTTATCATTATCTGAATGATGCACTTGTTTTCAATGATGTGGATAGAATCATGGTTTTATATTATACCATATGAATAGATTTTTCTTCCATCGTGGCAACTATTTTATCTTAATATTCCATTAGAGTTTTCTATTATTATTTTTAAATATTTTTTTCCTTAATATTACTAAATTTTTTAGATTATAAATTATTTATTTGAAAATTATAATGGTATTTTCATCAAATAATTTTCCACAAATCTATTAATGGAATTTTCATCTATGATAACAAACATGGATGATATATATTCTACACTGTGGATAAGATAAAATGATATTGTCATTATTAATTCACTTTTTTTTATTAATTTTGGTGATAAAATATTTATTAATCTCATTTCAATTTTAATAGGTCAATTTATGATGAAATAATAATTTTTTTCATGATATTGTGTAATAAATTTGAATATATTATTATTATGTGATGGTGGAGTTTGTTATATCCATGAAAATCATTGGGTAATCCAATATTTATATCTAATCAGATGATGATTAAAAGTATAGAAATTATATTGAATAAATATGTTTATATTTTCATGCATAACTATTATTTATTCTAACTATGTTCAAAATATTATGATTTGAAATGATTTTGAATACTTATGTTCACATTTTGATATGTGAGGATGATTTCTTCTAGTTATGATCAAAATAATTTATAGGTAAATGATTACAAATAACTATTCTCACAAGATTAGGAATTACTATGTTTATAATTTCACATGCACAAGTTGTGGTTCTTGAATCATGATTAATTATTTGAAACACATATTATTCATAATCTATAAATCACTTTATTTTGGAGTTTATGATACTGAATTATTTGTGTATGAATATTTTATTTTGAGAACATGCACTATATTTTTTTTACCATTCTCTTATGATCATCATATCCTCACATATGATTGATATATCACATTTTTTCAATATAGATTATATGATATCATGCTATATTATAAATCTCTACCCCATGTTTTTATGGATTGTTTTAAGTATGATATGTCTAAGTGGTTATTAATTTGAAGAACATTATTGGGTATATTGATTTGATTGTTGAAATAATTTGATTTTATATAAACTATCTAGATAAAATGATCCTCTATGGTCCTCAAACATGTATTATTATGAGTTTTATAGATCGTATATCTAAAATTATAAAGTATTTGTGTATAAAATATTTGTTCACCTTAGATATCAAAGATATTTTAGGTTAACATAAATCATCATGGAGATGAACACAATGTGTATTTTTACTCCATATATTTTGTAATATTATGTTCTTGTTTTTTATGATAAATTTGTTTAAAAATATTATAAATTGTTTTTAATGAGTGGATAAACAATTAAATTATCAATTAATTATGTGTGTTGTAAACATTTAGGAACAGTGATTGTATTAAGAAATTATATAATCAATTATTAATCCCTTAGTTTATTTTATTACATAAGCACATCATAGATTATATAGTCCATTAATATAATATATTTTGGGTGAACATATTAAATAATATATTCCAAAACATTTTGATGCATTTATTTCATTAATACTGGTGGAGAGATTAGTTTTCAAAATATAGTGAAACAACAACATTGATAAGTGGAAATTTAATTTTTCATAAATTGAATCACTCCCCCCATGCACAAACTCTAATTGTGTATTCTTATTATATGTTGTATATTTTATCATATATGTTTCAATAATTATTTTATAATAGTTACCCGACATATTTCATCTTATATTTAGTTAAGGAACTACTAAAAAAATTATCTAAATCACTAATTTATTTGAGAGAGTTATCTTTAAATATGTTAAGGAAAAAATGAAAATGAATTTCACTACCCATCAGTTATTATATCTATTTTAAATTTCAATCAGTTATAAGGAATTCATTTTATAGAAATTTAAATATTTATTCTCATCACATGAATATAATATATGATAAAATTTGAATTATATGAATTTTGTTATCATCAAATTTCGAGTTTAATATCTTCTTTATGGGATCCTCATTTAATCTACAGTGAATAGAATTCTAGATTGATTCATATTAGTCAATATCGAATAAAGGATAATTAAATATCAATAAATTTACCATACCACTTATTAAATGGTAGCAAAGGGAGTTTGGTGACTAATGTTCTTCATGTTACTATAAATTTTCGTCTGTCATCTCCCCGTGATTTCTATGGGATTACTATATAGATAGAAGTATAATTTTCGATCAATATTTCAAATTGATGTATTTTCATATCTGTATTGTTATATCATATGGATCTAATATATTTAGAGGATTTGAATATCCATATTTATTACATTAACGGTGAATGATTTATTCATCATAATGTACAACCTTGGGATTCTCTTAAGACCTTTTCAAAAATAGATAGTTGTAATATTTGACATAATTTTAAAATCTAAATTTTGGATAAATATACCAAGATGGAAAAATACCTTTTACCTAAAATTGATAACATATTATATTATATGAAAAATGAATATATATTTTCTAGTTTTATCTGAGGTTTGGGTATCCTCAACTCATTTGAAAGAGTTAAGTATTACTAAAACTAAATTTCAAACATAGTATACTCATTTAAAATATTATATTATGTAATATGGAGAAAATAATACGTATTATATGTTCATATATCTTATGAACATTGTAATATATCACTATATCCACTCTATTTTCGTTTTCTTCATGGATGACAGAGTGGTTTATTAAATTTATGAGGATAAGTATGTCCATTATTTAATAATTTTATTTTCAACTCATTAAGAAAAATAATTGGTTGATAATTTATCTATATTCCAATTTATGATCTAAAAATAGATATATTAGGAACACACAATTTTGGAATAATGTAAATATATATATATATATATAATTTGTAAAAATTATTATGTATTAACATACTATAATTAATTTATTTGAGACTGAAATAATCTAGGGTTTTTAATTATAATAGCAGCAGTTTTTATAGGATATCTAAAAGCTGGAATCACCTTTTATTCCCTTTACACATAAAGGGATGAAATTTATATGGTGTCCTAATTGTAGATAATCTTTCAATGAGTATAATTAATGATTTACAATAATATTTTCTTCATGTATTTCATGAACCAAGAAAGGGTTGTGTCATATATTATGATTCATAAAGTATTGGTTTGGGTTATGTGATAATTTAAAAGGATATTATTATTGTGTGTGGTTATTAATATGCATGTCCATGTTACCAAATTACCCAAATCATGATAGAATTGGAATTTGGTATAAATTCCATAAAATTATGGGGAAATTGTGTGTTCTGTGAGAATATTATGCTTTATCGTAACAAAAAAATATTGGAGGTATATTTTATAAAAAATGATTTAAATCTTATATAGAGGTACTAAGTGAAATATCATTAGACCCTAAATCTTGTCAAATCCCATACATATGGTAAACTGAGTCTCATTAATTATTTCTTTCGTTGGATTATTCCAACTCTTTTAGTGAATAAATATTATAGTGAATCAAATTAGTTGAAATTTTTTATATAAAGGAATATAAATGTTGAAATGGATAAAGGAATTAACTGGTGGAAATAGAGGATTTCCCAACACTTTTATGCCAACGGTTTTAAAAACCCATTGGTATACTAGTTTTACAATGAACCTTTCAAACGGTTTTAAAAAACTGTTGGTATACTGTTTTTACAGTCAACCTTTCACAATGGTTTGAGTAAACCGTTGGGAAAACATTTATTTTTCTAATGTTTACCAATGGTTTTCAAAAACCATTAGTAAGGTCTGTTTAACCAATGTTTTTTTAAAACCATTGGGAAGGTTTCCCCGGAAATACACAGTAGATCCAGTTCCCCCTGTCTATGTGACTGCATCCCTAAAATGAAGCTCTATCGAAACTCTATATTTACCCTTGGCTACGAATATTCTTCCACCCAATATATCCATCTTCAATCAAGAAATTTTTCTACACTTCAAATATGTAAGTTCTTAACTTAGTCTTAATGTTCTGTATCTATTTTATTTTTGTTTTCTGTTTTGATTTTTCCTAAATTAGAGGTCTGTGTGGTCTGTGTCATGGTATACCCAATAATTTCTCTATGATTTCTTTTATATTTTTGTTCTAAAATTCAACTTTCATGATTATGTGAATAACATTTATTTTAAGTCTTCATATCCACTCCTTCTATGTAGAGTTAGTGAACCATTTGAAATAATGGAGGTGCACGTGAGATGTATCCCCACTCATAGATGGTAAAGGGTTTGTTTAGTAATATTTTCTTGAGGTGGCTAATGGATATAAGGATGGTCCATGAGAAGGGATTGGGGACGGTTTGGGTAGTGTTGTCAGTGGTTTTCCATTTTTAGTGGGGTGATATGGTAGTTTCTATAAACTTTAGTTTAGTTGAAAATTTGATTTGGATTTTGTATTTATAGTTTTTTTTCAAGTAATAATGGGAAGGATAGTTATATTGAGGATTAATTGGATGTTGGTTGGGTGATGGATTACAATTTTGATGTTGTTTAGATTGTTTAAATGTACTTTTCAAGGTATTATATAGTTATTTCCTCCCCCGCCCCATGGACACCCCCACCCCCACCCCTTGGACACCCCCCTCCCCCTAGATACCCCTCACCCCCTGGACCCCCCACCCCATAGACACCCCTCACCCCCATGGGAAGCCCACATGGACATCTCCCACCCCCTGGTCACCCCCCACCCACCCCCTGGACACCCCCCCCCCACCCCCTAGACACCCCCACCCCCTATATAGCCCCCACCCCCCCTAGAAATCCCCACCCCCTGGACACCCAACACCCCTGGACACCCCCCACCCCCTTGGGCACCCCCACCCCCTGGATATCCCCCCACCCCCCAGGACATGCCCACCCCATTGGACCCCCCCCCCCCCCCGGACACCACCCCACCCCCTGGACACCCCCCACCCACCCCCCTGGACACCCCCACCCCTCAAATATCCCCTTCACCCCCACCCTGGACACCCCCCGTCCCCTTAAAAATCCCCCCCCCCCCCACCTCCTTGGACACCCCACCCCCTTAGAAATCCCCCTGGACACCACCCCACCCCCTTATAAATCCCCCCTGGACACCACCCCACCCCCTGGACACCCCCCACCCCCACATCCCTGGACACCCCCCGCCCCCCTTGTACACCACCCCACCCCCTGGACACCACCCTCCCCCCTTCGTACACCACCCCACCCTGTGGACACCCCAACCCCCCCCCCACCCCACCACCACCACCACCCCAGACACCACCACCCCTTGGACATCCCCACAACGCCCTTGGACACCCCCACCACCCCCACCCCTTCGGGACACCCCACCACCCCTAGACACACCCCACCCCTTGTACACCCCCCACCCCTCAAGACACCCCCACCCCCTTGGACCCCACACCCCCTGGACTCCCCCACACAATGAATACTTCAACTTTGGGTATTGGGTGTTATAAAATCTCCTAACTTTTCAAAATATTTCCATTTTTTAACTTCAATAACTTATTTAAAAAATCTCTTTACACATTCTGCAACTTTAATGAAAATAATTCACTTTGTAATATCTTGAACAATGTTATATCAGGTCCATGGTGTCCTATTATATGTGATACATGAAGAAATTCGAAAACAAATTTCACCTCAAATTTAGGCACACATAACTAAATTGGTATATCTTCGTATTGTTTTAATAATAAGGTATCAACCTACGAATAGTTCACAATATCAACTAGAAAACCCTTCCTTTGTGGATATCTAAAATGGGGATAGATTATCTCTTTTGTAAAATGAATTTTAATCTCATCATTTGAAATATCCAAGTACATGGAATCATTCTTCTTTTCCCTATGAAACCTTCATCTTATGACATCAAACATAGTTTAGTTCCATTTAATGTTTCTTAGATCATGATCCACATGTATGACCATGATGTTTCAATCCCTGAGTAACTTTTGAACATCATTTTCAGATTATATATCCCATTTATTCAGAATAGATATTATGAATATCACTCACATAATCTACAAAAATATAAAAATTTCTTCGATCTAAAATTTACTAACACTTGAATAACTATCCTTCACAAGTGTACCTGATCTTCTACACTCATGTATAGTTCTTTAAAGATATTCAAAACCTTCATTGAACATTTATTTGGTCTCAAAACACTCTCCAAATCTAACGTGATCAAGTTATTACTTATTTCATTGAATACTTGAGAATAATGGGATTCTTCTCCTTCAAAGGCTCATGGATTCAAAATTTCACCTTCTCTTTCACATAAGATGTATAGGACTCTCAATATTCTCCCATAGATTATATATGTTCTATCAATATAAATAATTTTCATGGTATTATATTTATAATTTAATTCAATATCATAGATTTATATTAATTTATAGTATTTTATTATAAATATAGTATTTTGATGTCTTTTATATTATGATTCTCATATAGAGTAGTGTGTCAATTATGGTTTCATATAAAGTGAAAAATTAAAATTTACTTAAATATATTTTTGATTAAACATCAATCTTATGTAATTTATTTTGATGAAATGACTTCTAAAGTTTTTTTACAGAATAGATAGAAGTTGGATGTATGAAACTGATCGGATCTCAAGCGATTTTCAAAACAATTTGGTGAGATTTTTAGATTTTTTCAGTTCACAATGCTTCAGATAGTGGTCACTTACACTGCCCATGTTACAATTGTGTTGTAATAACTTAGTTGATCTATGAAGATCTCAGCTACTACATAACCAAATATAGTTTTCATGAAAACTACTATGTGTGGTATCATAATGGGGAGAAAATGAAATCTAAAAATACTGATTATCCAAATGAGAGGACTGGATTGGACAATTTGTTATATGAACTGTTTCCATTTATTTTTAATCATAAAGAAGAAATGATTCTGACTAAATAAGACTTCGATATGATCACACGTGATGCATCTAATGAAAATGATGATGTTGTTAGGATGAAAAAAATTGAATGATGCTTCCACAACTCCAGTATATCGACAATGCAGTAAAATGAAAAGGTTGGAATTTTTAATCCAATTGTTTCATGGGAAAACTATGTATGGGATTTATAATACTTCCATCTATTACATTCTTACCTTCTTGAAGGACTTACTTATATATGATGCAGATATTCCCCCAAACCACTATATGGAATGAAAGGTATTTGAGGAACTTGGATTTTCAAGAAACAAACATCATTCTTTCCCAAAAGATTACAGTTTTTCTAGGAAGAAACTACTGAAAGAAATGATTTTATAAAATGTGTCACATCTTTCTGGAAGCCAAAATCTAATGAAACACCATCATGTATGCCACAAAAAGTAATGTGGCACTTTTCATTGATCTCAAGACTCTAGAATATTTTTATTTCTGATGAAATATCATTAAAAATGTGATGGAATGATACTAAGAGAAAGAAGACTAATGATGAGTTTTTTCACTCTATAGAAGGATTTTCATGGTAGAGATTTGATTCTTGATATCCTAGTTTTGTATCTGACATGTGTAATGTGAGGCTAGGTCTTTCATGTGATGATATTAATTCATTTGGGAAGATGCTTACTTCACACAACAAATGGCCCATTTTTATACACATATATAACATTCCCCCATGGTTGTGTATGAAAAAACCTTTCACTTTCATGAGTATACTCATATTTGTCCCTTCATATCTCGATAATGATATAGACGTATACATGCAACATTTAATAGAATATTTGAAACTTATTTGGGAAGTGGGTGTGTGCACATATGATGCATGTTTGAAAGAAATATTTCAGATTCATGATGTGATTATGTGGATGATCAATGATTTTCCTGCTTATACAATGACGTCTGGATGGTGAAAAAAAATAAAACTATTATGTCCTGTTTTTATGAAGAATACAAGATCCAAAAGACTTAATCATCTTTGTAGTTTCAGTTTTGTGGGACATCAATGATTATTAACAATGGACCATCAATATATAAATATCGTCAAAGTTTGAAAATACCATGGAGATCAATGATCCGCCTCAGAGTATGTGTGGAACTAATTTTCTTAATGAATTGAAAGATTTCATTTTTTTATTAGGTAAGGGTCTACTGAAATCTGGAAAGAGAGATAATGTTTCCAATAAAACTTGTTATAATTGGAAGAAGAGGAGTATCTTCTTTGATTTTCCTTATTGGTCAACCAATTTGTTATTTCATTTCTTAGACATAATGCACATTGAAAATAATATGTGTGAAATGTTTATTTAGATTCTTCTAAATGTTAATGTAAAGATAAAAGATGATTTACAGTCTCGGCATAACTTGGTGGATTTGGGCATCAGACCAGAATTGCATCTTGTGTGTATCAGTTAAAGTAAATGGCAAGTTCCAAGTGCTTATTATGTGATGACACCTATATAAAAAAATACCAATTTCTGGAATTACTAGAGACTATTAAATTTCATGATGTATATTCAAGAAACATATCTAAATAGGTCAACAAAAGAGAGTTCAAGCTAAAATCTTTAAAGAATTAGGATTATCACGTCCTTCTTCATGAGTTGATTCCAATAGAAATCCGTCATATTTTTTCCAATAATGTAAGGGTGGATATTATTTGATTTTGACATTTTTTTAGAGATCTTTGTGCTATGAATTTGTCTAATTCTTTCTTGAAAAAAATAAAATTCCCTATTAATTTTGGGTGAAATAGAGAAAATATTTCTCCCATCATTTTTCACATGCATGTTGCATCTGACTATCCATATTCCAATTGAAATACTTCTCTGAGGAACTATTACTTTTTGTTGGATGTATCCAAATTATATAAATATGTACACATTAAAGTCTTATATCTGAAATAGGAACCATCCTGAAGGTTCTATCATGAATGGTTACTTGCCTCAAGAATGTATGGAGTTCTTCTCTATGTATTTTTCAGATCATACTACAAGAATGAAAAGACCAATGAGAAAAGAAGAAGATCAAGATGATAAAATTGAACCTAGTTTTCCATTATTTCCTCAAATAATAGGAATTCCTAGATTATATATATTGATGACATTAATCTTTGAAGAGCGAGAGATGGCACGTCGCACAGTTTTTTTCAACTATGATTTGTTTGATGAATACATTAGGTAAGTAAATTGAATATGTGTATCTTAAATATTTTTTAAAATATTCCTATTTTTATCTACAGGGAACATAAAGCAATTATAAATATAAAGCTTCATTATTTATCTTTGAGAAGGAGAGAGACTTTGAAAATAAAAGAGTTTTCTACTTGGTTAAAATTGAAGGTAAAAATATTACTGTTTAAAATAATTAAATCAATATTTAATTAATTTTAAATTGCATTTATATTTCAAGTATTGAGTTTTCCTTCTAACTCTATCTCTGAGGAAATAAGAGCTTTGGCTTTTGGTCCTAATATCATGGTTCGTGACTGTAAATCAATTATTATCAGTGGGTATAGATTTTTTATCACTAAAAGAGAAAATACCATGAGAACACGACATGATTGTGTTATGGTTAATGCAAAAATAGACTCTTATGCCAATGCATCAGATAGTAGACCACGATTTGAAAATGTAGGTTATTATGGAGTCATTGAAAAAAAATATTGGATCATTCCTCTCATTGACGAGTCACGATGATAAAAATCTAGTGGTTTGATTCGATGATGAGATAGGGCACATTTATTGATGATTTTTTATTTAGATTAATTGATATGACTCACACTCTTGTTATCAATGAACCATATGTATTGGCATCAATGGAGAAACAAGTTTTTTATGTCAAATACCATCTTCGACCTGAATTTGGTTTCAATATAGAAGTAATTCCAAGAAATATTTTTCATGATGGGGATGATGTAATTGACACCATCCCTACTTCCATTGGAAGTGATCCATTTATTACTTTTGAAGACTCCTATAGCTCAATTGTCAGAGTTTATTGAGAACTTGAAGTTGTGGAGGGAAATATATAGATTCATCCATCCATGTTCTCAATTATTTTTTTAGCTCAACTTTGGTTGTTAAGGTTGGTAATATTCAAATTGATTTAATATTGATTACAAATATGTTGTATCTGACTTGACCTTAATGTGAATTTTCAATGTTTATTGGTTGCAATTTTTTTGAATTTCATTTTCTAATTTGTAATTGAACTATATTCAATCCTATGAAACCAAAATTTATAATGTGGTGAACATTTCAATGATTTATTAACCATGTATAAAATTATAATAACTCTAAGACCTCCCTTTAACATTTCATCAGATAATGAACATGATAGTTTGACTTCTTCTACAAAACATGTATAAAAACCTACATCATTTACCTGGGCTAAATTAATTATATTTTTCCTTAATTTCAACATGTGATTTACCCCTTATGAATCTAGTAGATATATTATCCTTGTTCATATGTTTATATCATCATTTCCAACTATCTTAAGGGTTTAATCATTCATAATATATAACTTGCTGAGTTTTCTAGAGGTATAATTTAGTATTCTCTCTCTCTTGGTTGTTGAGGTAAATAAATCCTCAGAATAAATGTTTCGTGATTTTAATAGACTGGTGACACTTAGTAAATAACCATCCTACTCAAAATTAAATTTCTTTATTACATCTTGTATGATTTATTGATTTCATTATATATCTATTCAAGACCACCTAAAACAATTGATAGTTAAATTATCCATGAATCCTCCTATTTATTCTCATATATATATTGTTTTTTGGGTTACACATTAGTTATCCTTTTCTAATTACTTCCATATTTATTTTTAAATGCAGAAAATGTAACCAATTGAAGAGAGGCGATGGAAAAAGATGATGGAAAACAATCGTCGCATTCCTGGAATGGGAATTCCACCACTAATTCCTATAGTGAGTATTTTATTTCAAATATATATTTAAATTATATATAATGTAATGTGATTAATTATTTTTAAACGTTTTTTCAAGATCTAGATCTTAGGTGGAAATTATTTGATGAGCAGCCTAGTAGTGGTCCTAGTACTTAAGATGGTGGTACGAGGGGTTGGTACAAGAGATAGGTGATATAGTTGGTGTGCCCAATTAGACCCTTCCCCTCCCACTGACATACCATCTATCCCACATTCTGATCACAGTGTGTCTTTAGGGACACATGGGATATTTAGGCCTCCCGTTTTTTCACCACCCTTTATATCTAAATCTCCCCACCCATCTTTACCATATCCAATGATGATTTGAACTCCCCATCCAGCATGTGGCCACCCATATGTTTCATCTTATTTTACTTCTACTTCATTATCTCTGAGCTTCAATATTCCATATTCTTCGAATCCTTCTCCACCACAGTCTGTCCCAATGGAGAATACATTGGAACTCACTCCACCTGTACAGTGTGTTCCTTCTGTTTCTGCGGATCCAGCGGTGCCCATTGATAAGACTGTCGTAGGTATATTTATAGAACCCTAACAAATTTTTATACCATTATTTATTTTCATTATAACATGTATTGATAAAATATTTGTTTTTCTTTCATAACATATACATCTATTGATAGGAGGCAGGGGAAGGGGTGTACATGCATGCATATGGCATGGAACCGCTACACACAGATGATGGTGGGCTAAAATGAATATAATCAAATGATTGAAATAAAATGGCAGCAATGTCGGAGTTTTTTGGAAACAGTTTCTAAATACTCCGACATCATTCTCGTCAGACCACTCTCTTGGAGACAGTTGCCAAATGAAGTCAAGGATAATGCTTGGGAAGAGATATGGGTAAAAAAATATTGTATTTAATGCAATATATTATTTTTTTATTCATATGAATTAATATTTTGGAGTCAACTTCAGTTTAATATTCCCGATAGTGAGGGTGCACAGCCAGCACATCTAAAGGATTTATGTAACACCCCAAGATTTCATAGTGTGTTATTTCTGAAAAATAATTCAATAACTTGCACTACACGAAACACCGAGTTCAATCACACCATGACTTACAAAAAAAAAGCCATTCAAAAGAGGTTATAAATAGTATTAACTTTATTTTAAACTTTATATAATCCTTATAATTTTAGAATCCATATTATGAGTTTCTTAGACATAATGCAAGAACAGATTCATTTTCAGTATTGCACTTTTATCAACTTTTAATAGTGAAACCCTTTTAAATACAATATTTTAAACTTTTTCACTAAATGGGGACATCGAAAAATTTAAAATGAAACATACCAAGCTTCCACGGTACACTTTCCTTTGAATAATACAGTAGCGTGTGTTGTACGCAACTTCGAGTTCTAACACACCACAACCAATCAAACTAGCCATTATGGATAGTAATACCTACCTTTTAAAATTTTATAAATTTTATCTCTCAAAATGGACTTCATTTTTGGATTCGGAGTATCAAATTTAGCCTAAGGTTAAATTTTGGTACTTTTCGGATAACTTTCATTATTTGATGAATAGTGAAAATTACTAAATTTTAATTAAAAACAACTTTTTTAATCAAAATAATTAATAGTGATAAATTATGAATTTGAGTGGTTTTAAAGTATACTTAGAATATATTTTTACCATTTAATATAATGTTGGTCATTGGACATAATTTTACAATTAAACCAAACATAAACAAGCGTCAATCTTTTGATAGTTATTATCTCTTAAAAACACGCATTTTGTTTTGACAGCGGGAATTAATTTTAAATTAATTTCTTCCACTTCTGTGTTTTGAATTTATAAAAATGGATTCCATATTTGGAATCAATATGTTCAAATTGTGCAAATAGGTAACTTTTATTTTTAGACATTTTGAATAATTACTGCGGTAAATATTTTATTTACCATGGTTAAGGGTAAATCCGGTAAATAAGGGTTAAAAAATAATATTATAATAATACTAAATTACCCTAAAACGTGTCCTAGCCTTATTGGTTGATACATGTTCGACCATAGGCATCTTTGGGTCGATTTTGGGACCCCATGGTGCCACTTGTAGGTGATAGGGACACTTTATTTTAATTAAGTTAAAATGAATACAAAAATGACACAAGCATATATCTTTTAGAAAAACAATTTTTACAAAGGGTTATATATGTTGGATTTTATATTATAAATATTAATTATAAACATAAAAATATTTACTACATAATTATATTTTATTTATAATTTTTAGACATTAAATAAGTTAATTTATTTATGACACAATGATGATAAATTAATTACTATAATAGTAAAAATTTAAAATAATTGATATTATAAATACCTAAATAAATATAATATGAAACTTTTAATGAATTAAACTAATTTTCTAGGATAATAGGATATATTATGATTGATTTAATTGACTTTTTTCGAAGTAATCAATCTGTTATGAGTTTCACAAAAATAAACTATTGAATAGTGTCAAAATTGACATAAAAGAGTTCTTTAAAAAAATATTATATTATTAATTGATATTAAATTCCTAAAAATCTAAGATTCTACGAAGAGACTTATATCATGATAGTTTCATCATTAATGGAACACTTGGGGGTCTCTTGGATGTATATAGTAAGTTTATTAACCACATTATATAAAAATACAAAGAGACATTGTAAAAGTGAAACTAATTAACTTAGAGTTAATACTTAAGGATAAGGTTAATATAAGTACCAAAACCTGTCTAAATTATATTGGTTGAGATGTTTTCGACCCATCCCCACCTTAAAATTTAAATAATCAACTTTGGAGCCATTAGAAACCGAATATGAATTTATTATAAACTAATATTTCTAGCTTTTCCAAAGGTGCCCCTCACCCCTCTTATAAAAGGGAACTCCTCCTTCTCATTTCTTCACACTTTCAAAACCTTTTGGTTCAGAAAAACTCTGCCCAAATACTCTTCCAACTTCCCTCACTACAACCTAGAGGCCTTAGTTTGATCAGAAATCCAACCTAAGGATCCCTTTTGATCAAATCAAAAGGAAGAACCCGAAGAAGAGGTAATGATTTCACCACCCTTTTCCAAGTTCCTTTCTTCTTCCACTTCTTCTTCCTTTGTTATTACCATTCTAAAATAATAACTCCAGTATCATATATATACTGTGATGTTATTATAAATATGGTACAACCATATTCAGTATTCTTTCTACCCTCTGAATAACATGTCACCATACGTGCGTACGTACGGCTTACCGTCTCCACGTCGTGGGGTAATTGTTATTCAATATATTATTATTTGGATGGGTATAATAATGATATGTAACTCATATAAATAATAAATATAACATGTTAATGATTCTGTATATATTATATAACAACCATTTATATATTATTTCAAAAGAATGATATTGTCGCTCGTGCGTACGTACGGACTACCGTCTCCACGAACGCGATGAGATTCATTCTCCATCGTATCCATTCAAGTATAATTATCATTTGATGATTTAAAAATGATGTTTAAGGACTTGATATCATTCTGGATATGAATAATATACAACCTATCCATTACAAACATGGCTTACGTAAAAAAACATATAAAAGAAAACAAGTAAGTTAACACCCGAAACAATGATAATACTAAGATATTATTATCAAATCAATATTAAAAGATCATATATGATATCATATTAATGTATATAATTCTTGTATAATTTAATAACAATTATTTTACCATTATACAGGAGGTTAACCTACCTCAACCAAGGAAAAGTACAAGGTAAGGGGTTTTCATCTCACTCCTTATTCCCGTAAGATTCATGTCATGTTTCCATCATTACCTTTTGTGTGGTGTATGTACTGCCCATAATTATATTCTTTGTGTAATACACTCTAATTTATGTGTATTTACATATTCATTGTATGATACCTCTTTCATGGGTTGTATGTTTCATAAGTTACCAAATTGGTAAGGGTTATTTCGCAATCTCTTCATTATCCGAGGTTGTTTATATGTAATAATCTACTGGGATCTCTTTATCATCCACATCCATGTTTCTTAAAAATGAATTTCAAAACATTTTTACTATTTACTAGAATATGGGTTAAAGTCATTTATACCCTTGTTTGACTTTTTAGAAGAGGTTTATAAAGGAATCTTTTCGTCGTTTTACAAACAAGGTGCTTTTTAACCTTTTCGACAAAATTAAGGTAAGAATATTTTTTTAACTTATACGGTGGGTGTGGCTATTTTCTGCCGTTATAAAATCGTCGAAGCTTCCCTTACAAGATAATAAGAATATTTTCAAAAAAAATGTTTTATTTCATAAATATAAGACTCTTAAATGATTTCAAAATAGAAAGAGATATTTTTCTAAAATAGTCTTTATTTCATCTATGTCAAAATCCTTTGATGGATTTTAAGCTTATTTGAAGTTGATTTATTATGATACAAAACATCCATATTTTATTGAAGGTTTTGTGATATTTTTGACTGTGGATAAGTTATTCTTATGTCACTCATGTTTTTTTGTTTAGAGTATTGACATTTCATATGTTATTTGTAATCTGAATGTTTATGTTATATTTCAACCTTTCATTCAGATGAATGTGTTAGACAAGTATGTTCCGGGTTGGGGACCGGTAATAGTAAGCCCTCTGGTTTGGTCTCCGGTTATTAGAGGAACTCCGGTTTGGTCTCCGGTTATTAGAGGAACTCCGGGTTGGTGTCCGGTTATTAGAGGCACTCCGGGTTGGTGTCCGGTTATTAGAGGCACTCCGGGTTGGGTTCCGGTTACAGTTAGCCCCTAGGTCTTGGGACGAGGCCTTGACAAAGAAATTAAAGTTCATCATATTGCATTACGACATTATGAAAGTGGTTATTGATATTGCATGTGATTATTCTATTAGTAGAATATCCATGTGAATAAGTAAATGGCGTTATTTCATTTTACTTTTGCCATACTATGTTGAAGTTCAAGTTTAAAAGGCTTTTTTTTTAGTAATGCATTTCCTTAAATGTTTATGCTTATTTTTGAATGTTCCGTTATATTGTTATCCTTACTGGGCATTTGAGCTCACCCCTATTCTATGTTTTATTTTTCCCAGGATGTGAAGAAGTAAGTTATGAATGACCTGTAGGGATATTACGAGGGAATAATAGTGTGGACTATGGAGACATTATGTTGTCGTAGTAGTTTTTCACTTTATGATGTAATGTAAAACATTATGAATATATCTAGTGTTTCCAAGGCTACTAAACCAATCGGTCTTTCGAGATTTGATATTTCTTGTGATCATGCCAATGTTATTTAATAATGCACCGACTCTGGGTAACTAGGGTCGGGGTGTTACAGTTGGTATCAGAGGAAGTTTAGTACAAACCTTGGAAGATAGATTTAGATAAACTCTGATTAGAGCACATAGATTTAATATGAATTTTGAGGATTAGTATAGAATAACTTCCTAGAATCTTGGTATTGTAGAGATTTTGTGAGTTTTCCGAGCAATACATCCCTATCTGGATACAAGCAGGTAGAGGCGGCTCTGGCACAGATGTACCTAGGGGTAAAACCCGAAAACACTGCTTTGAGCTAGACTCGAACGGGAACTGGTTCACAACAACAGGCCTTGCTGCACTCTTGGTTACGACACTCCCGAAGGATATGCTTAGGATAACTCTCATTTTCTTTACAAATAATTATGAAGGGTTTATGAGTATATACTTCCTCAAAGGAGACATTTTTATGATTATGGATTATATCCATAAACTATTTAATTTATGTTATGTGTTTTACAAGTTTGGGATTAGGTATTGTTATTCATAAACTAATCTAATGTATGCCATTGTTTAGAAATGCCGCCCAGTAGAAGGAATGAGAACTCTAGAAATGAACATGATACAAAGAGAAAGAATGATCATATATTTTATGGTCTTAAGCCAGAATTTACAAGAGAAATAGTCTCGCATGTATTATCATCATATGAAGAAATAATATCATGTGTTGATAAGATAAGTAAAGAGTTTACTGAGTCCTATGGCTTTGAAGGGAAGTAAGAGAAGAAAAGGATGGAAGAGAGAAAGATGGATAAAGGGAAGAGGGAAAAGAAGAATTTTCCCATATGTGATAACTGTGGAAAGAAACACCCTGGAACTTGCCTGAAAGGAATGAGAGTTTGTTATAAGTGTGGAGGAAAAGGGCACAAAGTACGTGACTGCAAGGGTAAGAAAATGGTTTCAAATGTACAATGCTTCATTTTCAAGGAGTTTGGACACTACGCGAACCTATGTCCCAGTCATCAGACTATGCCGCAAATGATTCTATTGGATAATAATCAAGTTATGATACTACCACAGATGAAAAGGAATGATTATAGTTTTTATGTTGATTATGTCAATTGAGTGTTGTATCAATAATGTACTTGTTATAATAATTATGGAGTATATAAGGATTGTAATGCAGTACTATTTCATTAAGGACTTGAGATTGTGTGGAACAAAGAAAAGTGACTCAATAGCAGGATGAATTTTTGGAAAATATATGGTTGAGAGAATGATAAACCATAATATAGTTCTGATACCGAGGTAGTGATTTTGGAATAATACATGATTATTTTTGATAAATTATATTGGATATTCTTGACTACCTTGGAACTGATTAATGATTTGTATATTCTATCATTGTTGGGGTTTAAAACATTTCTGGATTGATGATGTATATCTAGCATTCTATATGGAATAAGGGAGCATGAATGTAATCAATAAGGAATATGGTAATTCGGGATGTTTCAGTGTATTAAAAGAATACATGATGAAGGTATTCATATGCTATTACGGGGTAAAAAGGATCTACATTATGTTTACCTTCCTTATAAATGTTGGACTGTGAGTTTAGACAGAAGTATTTTGGATAGTTCTATTTTGGATTATTTTGGATTGCCATAAAAGGACAACCCGGAGGTCGGGCGGCAACCCGTCGCGACCGGCAAGGCCGCAAGACTTGAACCTGCAACCGAAGGGAGACAAGGGTGTATCACCTACCACTGGCCCACGAGATATCCTGGATTAAATAATGTAGTTTTTTTTAAAGATATGGTAGATGAATAATAAATTCATTTATTTTGGAACCCTGTATGAATAGTATAAATAGAAAAAAAATTACGTTCTATTATCTTTTAGAGTGAAAGATGAGTTTGTGGTAGAAATTTATTAATGGATAAAACTCTAATTATAAAGTAAGTATATCTCCTTATGATCTTATCCAATCTCATAAATAAATTCCCCAACATTAATAAAAGGAACTTAGAGAAAAAATGTTGTCCTAGATGGTACCTTAAATCATCACTAATTTATGGCTTTGGGATTGTTGGCCTTTTCATAGCGATGTTCTCTACCACTCTCCATCAGATAATTTATGGTTAGATTTCTCTTCCATATCCATATTTTCCTACATGGAACCCTAGTATGTGTTATTTTCGGTAATCTTTATACTTTCCACTCTTTATTTTAAATAGAGGCCTCATTAATGCATTTTTCGATGTGGGATTTCAACTAAGATATTTTAAAATGTCAAAAATGTGTTATCCCAATACCCTATGTTTTGTTGAACCGATGGTATTTCAAATCATCATAGATTGATGAGTTTAAGGACCTCAATTTTATACTTTTTTGTGATTGATGACCTTAATCACTACCTATAAATATTTACGTTTTTCCTCCAATTATATGTCTCTAATTTCCACCAATATTCTCCTAATCGAGATCATAATTTGGTGGTGACCCTTTCATTTCTCTTTTCCTCATATTAAGACTACATTTTAGTAACCCATTTTCCGATGTGGGTTTTCCCACAAATATATTTTCTATTTTCAACCTTTTATTTTCGAAGAACAATTTTAAATTACGAGGACGCAATTTTTTGAAGGAGGGGAGAATGTAATACCCCAAGATTTCATAGTGTGTTATTTCTTCAAAATAATTCAATAAATTGCACTACACGCAACACCGAGTTCAATCACACCATGACTTACAAAAAAAAGCCATTAAAAAGAGGTTATGAATAGTATTAACTTTATTTTAAACTTTATATAATCTTTATAATTTTAGAATCCATATTATGAGTTTCTTAGACATAATGCAATAACAGATTCATTTTCAGTATTGCACTTTTATCAACTTTTAATAGTGAAACCTTTTTAAATATAGTATTTTAAACTTTTTGACTAGATGGAGACATCAAAAAATTTAAAATGAAACATCCCAAGCTTCCACGGTATGCTTTCCTTTGAATAATACAGTAGTGTGTGTTGTACGCAACTTAGTTCTAACACACCACAACCAATCAAACTAGCCGTTATGAATAGTAATACCTACCTTTTAAAATTTTAGAAATTTTATCTCTCAAAATGGACTTCATTTTTGGATTTGGAGTATCAAATTTAGCCTAAGGTGAAATTTTGGTACATTTCGGATAACTTTCATATTTTGATGAATAGTGAAAATTACTAAATTTTAATTAAAAACAACTTTTTTAATCAAAATAATTAATAGTAATAAATTATGAATTTGAGTGGTTTTAAAGTATATTTAGAATATATTTTTACCATTTAATATAATTTTGGTCATTGGACATAATTTTACAATTAAACCGAACATAAACAAGTGTCAATCTTCTGATAGTTATTATCTCTTAAAAACACGTTTTTGTTTTGACAGCAGGAATTAATTTTAAATTAATTTCTGCCACTTCTATGTTTTGAATTTAGAAAAATATATTCCATATTTGGAATCATTATGTTCAAATTGTGTAAATAGGTAACTTTTATTTTTGACATTTTGAATAATTACTGCGGTAAATATTTTATTTACCATGGTTAAGGGTAAATCTGGTAAATAAGGGTTAAAAAATAATATTATAATAATACTAAATTACCCTAAAACGTGTCCTAGCCTTATTGGTTGATACATGTTCGACCATAGGCATCTTTGGGTCGATTTTGGGACCCCATGGTGCCACTTGTAGGTGATAGGGACACTTTATTTTAATTAAGTTAAAGTGAATACAAAAATGACACAAGCATATATCTTTTAGAAAAATAATTTTTACAAAGGGTTATATATGTTGGATTTTAGATTATAAATATTCATTAGAAAGATACAAAGATTTCCGACATAATTATATTTTATTTATAATTTTTAGACATTAAATAAGTTAATTTATCTATGACATGATGATGATAAATTAATTACAATAATAGTAAAAAAATTAAAATAATTGATATTATAAATACCTAAATAAATATAATATGAAACTTTTAATGAATTAAACTAATTTTCTAGGATACTAGGATATATTATGATTGATTTAATTGAATTTTTTCGAAGTAATCAATCTGTTATGAGTTTCAAACAAATAAACTATTGAATAGTGTCAAAATTGACATAAAAGAGTTCTTAAAACAAATATTATATTATTAATTGATATTAAATTCCTAAAAATCTAAGGCTCAGCCAAGAGACTTATATAATGATAGTTTCATCATTAATGGACCACTTTTGGGTCGCTTGGATGTATATAGTAAGTTTATTAACCATATTATATAAAAATACAAAGAGACATTTAAAAGTGAAACTAATTAACTTAGAGTTAATACTTAAAGATAAGGTTAATATAAATACCCAAACCTGTCTAAATTCTATTGGTTGAGTTGTTTTCAACCCATACTCACCTTAACATTTAAATAATCAACTTTTTATCCATTATAAACTGAATATGAATTTATTATAAACTAATATTTCTAGCTTTTCCAAAGGTGCCCCTCACCCCTCTTATAAAAGGGAACTCCTCCTTCTCATTTCTTCACACTTTAAAAACCTTTTGGTTCGGCAAAACTCTGCTGAAATACTCTCCCAACTTCCCTCACTACAACCTAGAGGCCTTAGTTTGATCGTAAAGCCAACCTAAGGAGCCCTTTTGATCAAATCAAAAGGAAGAACCCGAAGAAGAGGTAATGATTTCACCACCCTTTTCCAAGTTCCTTTCTTATTCCACTTCTTCTTCCTTTGTTATTACCATTCAAAAATAATAACTCCAGTATCATATATATACTGTGATATTATTATAAATATGGTACAACCATATTCAGTATTCTTTCTACCCTCTGAATAACATGTCACCATACGTGCGTACGTACGGCTTACCGTATCCACGTCGTGGTGTAATTGTTATTCAATATATTATTATTTGGATGGGTATAATAATGATATGTAACTCATGTAAATAATAAATATAACATGTTAATGATTCTTTATATATGATATAACAACCATTTATATATTATTTCAAAAGAATGATATTGTCACTCGTGCGTACGTACGGACTACCGTCTCCACGAATGCGATGAGATTCATTCTCCATCGTATCCATTCAAGTATAATTATCATTTGATGATTTAAAAATGATGTTTAAGGACTTGATATCATTTTGGATATGAATAATATACAACCTATCCATTATAAACATGTCTTATGTAACAAAACATATAAAATAAAACAAGTAAGTTAACACCCGAAACAACGATAATACTAAGATATTATTATCAAATCAATATTATTAGATCATATATGATATAATATTAATGTATATAATTCTTTTATAATTTAATAACAATTATTTCACCATTATACAGCAAGTTAACCTACCTCAACCAAGGAAAAGTACAAGGTAAGGGGTTTTCATCTCACTCCTTATTCCCGTGAGATTCATGCCATATTTCCACCATCACCTTTTGTGTGGTGTATGTACTGCCCATAATTATATTCTTTGTGTAATACACTCTAATTTATGTGTATTTACATATTCATTGTATGATACCTCTTTCATGGGTTTTATGTTTCATAAGTTACCAAATTGGTAAGGGTTATTTCGCAATCTCTTCATTATCTGAGGTTGTTTATACGTAATAATCTACTGGGATCTCTTTATCATCCACATCCATGTTTCTTAAAAATGAATTTCAAAACATTTTTACTATTTACTAGAATATGGGTTAAAGTCATTTATACCCTTTTTTGACTTTTTATAAGAGGTTTATAAAGGAATATTTCCGTCGTTTTCCAAACAAGGTGTTTTTTAACCTTTTCGACAAAATTAAGGTAAGAATGTTTTTTTAACTTATACGGCGGGTGTGGCTATTTTCCGCCGTTATAAAATCGTCGAAGCTTCCCTTACAAGATAATAAGAATATTTTCAAAAAAATGTTTTATTTCATAAATATAAGACTCTTAAATGATTTCAAAATATAAAGAGATATTTTTCTAAAATAGTCCTTATTTCATCTATGTCAACATCCTTTGATGGATTTTAAGCTTATTTGAAGTTGATTTATTATGATACAAAACATCCATATTTTATTGAAGGTTTTGTGATATTTTTGATTGTGGATAAGTTATTCTTATGTCACTCATGTTTTTTTTAGAGTATTGACATTTCATAAGTTATTTGTAATCTGGATGTTTATGTTATATTTCAACCTTTCATTCAGATGAATGTGTTAGACAAGTATGTTCCGGGTTGGGGACCGGTAAAAGTAAGCCCTACGGTTTGGTCTCCGGTTATTAGAGGAACTCCGGTTTAGTCTCCGGTTATTAGAGGAACTCCGGGTTGGTGTCTGGTTATTAGAGGCACTCTGGGTTGGTGTCCGGTTATTAGAGGCACTCCGGGTTGGGTTCCGGTTACAGTTAGCCCCTAGGTCTTAGGACGAGGCCTTGACAAAGAAATTAAAGTTCAGAATATTGTATTACGACATTATGAAAGTGGTTATTGATATTTCATGTGATTATTAGATTAGTAGAATATCCATGTGAATAAGTAAATGGGGTTATTTCATTTTACTTTTTCTATACTATGTTGAAGTTCAAGTTTAAAAGGCTTTTGTTTTAGTAATGCATTGCCTTAAATGTTTATGATTATTTTTGAATGTTCCGTTATATTGTTATCCTTACTGGGCATTTGAGCTCACCCCTTTTCTATGTTTTATTTTTCCCAGGATGTGAAGAAGTAAGTTATGAATGACCTGCAGGGATATTATGGGGGGATAATAGTGTGGACTATGGAGACATTATGTTGTCGTAGTAGTTCTTCACTTTATGATGTAATGTAAAACATTATGAATATATCTAGTGTTTCCAAGGCTACAAAACCAATCGTTCTTTCGAGATTTGATCTTTCTTGTGATCATGCCAATGTTATGTAATAATGCACCGACTCTGGGTAACTAGGGTCGGGGTGTTACAATTTATGTGAGCTTTGGAGAGCCTATAAGAACAAGTTATATATTAGATTGCATGCTAGAGTTGGTATAGAGTTAGAGGAGGTACCTTTCATGGATGATTATCTGATAGAATAGTATTGGTAGATTATTACTCATTGGAAGACTATCCAGTTAAAGATATTAATCACATTTGAGGTATTTAAATGAAAATTTTCATGTTTTCCATTAATGTTATATTTTTTATTGTTGAATTTTATTTAGGAATCATTCAGAAGAAATAATGAACATTGATTCTAAAAAATACCTCCACCCATTGGGACATACTATGATGTCAGGTCATGAGAGAAAGTAGGTATGATAGTTTATAATTTTTCATCATGACTTTCCCTTTCTATTATTTCCTCAATAATTTATTTGATTGCTAAAGTTTTCATATAATTTTAGTTATGAAATTAATTATTGGAAACCTATTTTTAATTGTGGCTTCCTACATACAATTTCATTATAGAGGCAAACATTGAATATTGAAGGACGTGTGCCTCGATCAAAAATGTTTTGCTCGAGTTGAAGGAAAAAAGGATGGAAGTATAGTTAACGAACCAACTCAGTAGCAGATTGTAAGTTTGAATCTATTGATTTAAAATTTTAATATATATTTTGTAACTTAATAATATCTTTATATTTGTAACAGGATGATTTAGAGGCCCTTTATGCCCAAGAACCTGACAATTTTGGGTCAAATGATCACTTACATCAGGTTTATGAAGATGAGAACCCTGGAAGAGTACGCTTCCGACCTGTGAAGAGTATAGTCTCGAAGAGGTATTTTCACTCTTTAGGTACGAGTTTTAGTGCCACCGAGTTCCATAAGGTTAAGGAATAGGTATAACAGGCAGAAAAAAGGGCCACAGAGATGGTAGAAGAGTCTACTAGGGAAAGCACAACATTTATGAAACTGGAAGAAGTTTTACATCCAACACTTCCACCAGAGGTCCGCGCATATTGTCATGAATATATGTCATTGATGTGTTCTCTAAATGGTGCATCAGGTGGTAGTTCTAATGGTGTTCAATATTATTTCATTCTTGGCAATGACGATGGCTAGGAGGAGGCTGAGGCGGAGGAGGAGGAGGAGGAGGAGGCTGAGGTAGAGGAGGAGAGTGAGGAGAAGTCTAAGGTGGGGGAGTAAGTCAAGGATAAAGGTGAGGAGTAGGTCAAGGATGAGTATGTGAGTGAGAAGGAGGGCGTTGATGAGGGCAGAAATGATCAGTAGGAAAACAATGAGGATGCGGATGAGGCCAATGATGACATTGAAAATAGTTATGGTGATGATAGACAGATTGATCCATTACATTGTTGACTGATATTACTGACATTTGATGTCTCAGGATTTTTGGTGCCTAAATATATGTGTCATTAGGTTGGTCACATTATCTTTATTTCTTTATCTATAAATAATAAAACATGACTTGATGATTTGTTGTGATTGAATATATGTGACTGATTCACCCCTCCCCTAGACACCCACACCCCCTTGAACACCCCCCCACCCACTGGACACCCCCTCCCACCCCCTGGACAACCCCCCCCCCCCCCCCCATCACCTAGACACCTCCCACCCCCTAGACACCCCCACCCCCTAGACAGCACACCCCCCACCCCCTGGACAGCACACCCCCCACCCCTACCCCTTGGACACCCCCCCCCCTTGGACAGACCCCCCCCCCCCCACCCGGACACCCCCACCCCATGGAAACCCCCCCCCCCCACTCCCTGGACACCCCCCACCACACCCCCATGGACACCCCCACCCCCTTGGACAGCCCCTACCCCCCCCCCCTCGGACACCACCCCACCACTTGGACACCCCCCCCCCACCCCACCCCCAGGACACCACCACCCCCTTAGACAACCCCCACCCCCCGACAACCCCACCCCCTAGACACCCCCAACCCATTGGACATCCCCCACCCCTGGAAACCCCCCCACCCACCCACACCCCTAGACACCCCCACCCCCATGGACACCCCCCCCCCCGGGACACCCCCACACCCTTGGATAGCCCCCCCCCCCCACACCCTCCCCACACCCCCTGGACAGCACCCCCCCCCCCACACACACCCCCCCTTGACACCCCCACACCCTAGACACCCCCTCCCCCTGGACACCCCCCACCCTCATGGACAGCCCCCTCCCGCAACACCCCTGGACACCCCCCCCCCCCCGAACACCCCCACCACCCCCCCCCCCCCACATACACACACACAAACCCCTTGGAAAGGCCCCCCAACCCACCCCCTAAGATAGCCCCCCCCCCCTCCCCCCGCCCCTTTTACAGACCCCCCCCCCCCCGAACACCCCCCCCCCCCACCCACACACACACACCCCCCCTTGGATATACTCCCACCCTACAACCCAACCCCCTTGGACAGCCCCCCACCCACCCACCCCTCCCCCACCCCCTTACACCCCCCCCCCCCCCGGACAGTCCCCCACCGCCTTGGATAGCCCCCCCACACCCTGGACTCCCCACCCCCTGGACACCCCCTAGACACCCCCACCCCCTTATACATACCCCCCCCCCCCCACCCCCAGACACCCCCACCCCCTTGGACACCCCCCCCCCCACCCCCCCTGGACTACCCCCCACCCCCTATAAAATGAAATATTTGAAGTCATTTATCCATTTTCATATCTAATTACAAGTGAAAGGTATTATTCAATCTTCAATCACACTGATTTCATCTAAAATCACCCATGGCTATGAATTCAGTTCGGAATTATTATTATTTATTCCATATTATATATGTCATATTAGTCATATTATGTATGGGGTATTAATTATATTCTATTCTATATGCCATATGAGTCATTTATCCACATTTTCTATGCCATATTCTGAATTCAATTTTGTATGTCGTATTCTGTATGTGTTATATATAATTAACTCCTATATGTATTGAATTCAAAATTGAATACAATATACATTATTCATAATTCTGTATGTAATTCATAATTCATTTTTTATAAGTTATTCATTCATAATTTAGAGTTTAGTATATAAATCATTTTGTATATATTCAATTGAGAAATCAATTCTGAATTTTGTATTTCATAGTGTAATTGGGTTTTAAATTGAATTATGAATTAAATGAAATTGTAAATTCTATTTTCAGTTCTTAATATACATCCTCTATAGGTACACAGGGGATTGCAGAGGGGGGGAAAGTTGGCATGCTATTGCAATTGTTGCAAGGCTATACCAATAGTTCTGAACTACCAGTATATGTTTGGAAAAGTGACTTTATACCAACAGTTTACATAAAACCATTAGTAAGACTATATATCAATGGTTATAAAAACATTATAATAAAACCTGTAATCAGTATTTACCAACGGTTTTATGTGAATTATTAGTAAAGGTTTATTCCAAAAGTTTCAGAACCTTTGGAATATGTCTGAAATTTCTTAATTTACAATAGTTATCCACTGTTGTTATAAAGTTATACCAATGATTAGCTGAAACGATAGGTATATTGTGCATTCCAGAGCCATATACCAATGGTTATAGTATAGCCATTGGTATATTTCTATCCTGATAGCTAACTAGACAAATATTTGAACAATCATTGGTATAGTTTATACCAACAGTTTTCAATACTTTACCAATTGTTTGAAACTATTGCTATAAGTCATGTTTGGAGAAGTGATTTTTTTCTTAAAATAAAAATATTACCCCATTTATTCTTAATTTTCTACCTTATGAGTATTTATAAGATTATAATTATCAATTTAGAAATGAATTTTTAACTTTTGGGGTTAACAAAAGTGAATATGATTTTTGTACGGTATTTTTTATTTAGAAATAGATTTTTAGTTTCCTTTTATTGATAATGGTTTTAAAAATGGATTTTTTTTTTCATTATCATTGTATTTTTTATGCATTTATAACATAGATATAAATTATTAATATAAATAGTATTATAGGAATTCATAGAATGTTTATTTTTTGGTATTGTTTCTTGATGCGTCACTTATAATAAAGGGAAGGAATAATGAGACAATATTGGTCAAATTAATCATCTTTTTTCCAGTACTACCTAGAAGTGGAAATAGTTATACCTTTAATTCATTATTGGTTTATTGCATACCATCCTTTGAAGTAATTCTATTTCAGAGATCATATATTAGTTAACTAAATAAAAAAATCTATTAGTATGGAGATAATTATATTTCAATATAAGGTAATTTTATATATATATATATTATTAATGTCCATGATTTTCCTTTAGTAATCATTTCTTTTAGATATCCCCATTTTAATTTATGGTTTTGGAATTTAAATAAATAATTCATTGGAAACAAATTAATACTTTCTATAATGTATCACCCTCTGATAAATGGTTATACATATGAGGAGTTTCAAATTTAGAACATATTCTTTATGCCAGTGTTTTTATTTTAGGGGATATTGCAATAACCATATATGATATTTTGGAATATTTATATAATAATTGTTATCAAAAGAATTATAATGAAATCTTATTTCATTGATTTTTAATATAATTCATACTTATCTACAAAATACTATATGAAAATTGGAAACACATCTATAATGGGACTGAGTATTACTAAATAGATAATTGAAAATAATTCATTGATGTAGAATTGTTGGATAAAATTTAATGTCATCCGAAATATTATATTTATTATCATTATTAGAAATTATATTTCTCTATTATTGGTCATGTGTTTTTAAATTCACCATTGATTCATAAAATTTTGTGAAATAATCATATGTATTTGTAAATATTTTTTCTAAATTTTGAGAATATTAAAATACATAGTAAGGTTGTACATCAATTAGTATTTCTTCTATAAATGACAAATATTCATGAGGTACTTCACATATTCTTGTTTAATATGTATAAAACTAGTCCCACTAATATTCTGTATTGGAATGAATTGAAAATAATAATTTCTAATTCATTTTTATACTATCTATTTTTAATTCATGAATAATAAACAAACTTACTTTGAGAAAATTTCATTAAACTAGTGTGTATTTTCCAATGTCAGAGAAATGTTTTTGTCAAGATACTGGTGTGAAATTCATAAATCAGGGAATAATAGTGTCACTAATTCATATATTAATTATAATTATTTAAACAACAAAATATTTTTAAAAATGGAACTATGTCTAATAGCATGTATGACACGCAACACAAAGGCTAAATGAACCATGCAACATTATTTTTGAAATATGTCTGTTATAACCAAGAAATTAAATTTGTTCGTAAAAATTGAATTAACTGATTTATGAAATATATATAAATAATATACTCAATAAATATGAATTGATTAGTTTTTTGGAAATAATCACTTAATTTTTAATGAAGATATATTGTTCTTCAAAAAATATATTTTCTCCAAAAATGTTTTTTATATATTTTCATAAGAAAATATTATAATTTATATCTGGAACCATTACAAAAATTATTTTATAAGATGAAAATAATTTTTTAAATTTGTATACAACCATTATATTATAATTAAACTATTCATTTTTTATAAAATGGTTGTTTTTTCAGTGAAGAGTAATAAATAGTGGTTTTTGTAAAACTATCATTTCATTTCATAAAGTAAATTGACTAAAAATCCTCATTATATATTTTATTTTATAATGATGTGATATATGAACCATTAATTATATTATAATCTATTTAATTTCATTTGAATGTATAATTTTGATTATTTCGATATTAATTGATCTTAATTCTTAAAAATGATGTTTTCTTAAAACTTTTATTAAGTTCATAAAGGTTATTCATTTTAATTAATTAAATTTAAAAAAAATAAAGAATTATTTAAATAAAATTATATATTATTTAAATATTTATCTGAATTTATTTCATTTAATAATTATTTATAGTCATAGAGTTAATATAAGGGAATCTATTGATGAAAATTTTATTTTCATTAATAAATATCCTTTTTTGTTCTCTGTGTGATTAATATGAAATAAATATCTTATATTTATATTTATTGAATCTATTAAAATTTAACTCATTTTTATAAGAATACAAATTAATATTATTTAGTATGGTCAACATAATTCTTCTTCATAATGAATAGTGAAAATAATAAAAAAATCCCATGATAAAATGGTTAAATGGGTTAAACTATGTTTAAACCAAGTGATAAAGCCACCATTTTTCATTTATATCTTATTTCATGAAGGTAATTATACCCATATCACCATAGACTCTATATTTATTTGTTTATGGGGAACCTTTCTATGAATGTGACCTATATAATAATTGTAGTAATTAAACAGACAAAATGACAACCTCTTGCATTTAAATATCTCATATGCCATAATAAGGGGAGAAAAGAAATGTGTGAGTTAATATTAATGCATATTTTGAGAAAAAAGAAATTATTTTCACAATGGTTATTTATTTTAAACTTTTGGTAATTATATAATTACCTTAAATACATACAAAATGTGGAGGGAATATTTATTTAATTAAACGAAAAATTAAAATAAATTATTTTTAAAATCTTAAATATAATATAATATGAATAAATTATTATGTTTAGAAATTTTTAAAAAAAATTATTACATATTTTTTGTGTTTTGACATAATATATATTAATACCATCTTTGTCCTAATGTTTTTAATTTCAAACTAAATGAACTGTTTCAAAATTTATAATAATGTTATTTTATATTAAATAATATTTTATTAAATGATTTAGAATTCCTAAAAAACCTATAAATTTCCAATTGAAAGGTATATATATAATATGGTTCATTAATAGACTAATAGTCTTTATATAGTTACATATTGACCAGTAAAGAGTAAAAAATATGTTAAAATGATAATTTCTAAAAATAGTTATCACTGGTTAAAAACTAATAATGGTGAAAATATTACATAAAAATTACCAATATTTTTAGATGTGTTTCTTTTGACTCAAAATAAAATTATATTATAAAATTGTGAATTTTGATACATGAATTTGAAAAATAATTTATATTAATTTTATAATTTAATGAATTTCAAGTGTGTGTCCCCCCTCTATTATAATAAGGAACCCCTCTCATATTTTCATGAAAGATAAAAATGTTTTGGATTATAAAATACCCTCCCAAATCCCTTTATTACATCACTCTCCATGTCCTCAAGGCCTTGTATTGAACATAAAATCAACCTATAAATTATTTTACTATAAAATTTTATAGTTTTCCCGAAGAAAAGGTATAGTTCTTTATCATGTATTTTCATTTTTTATCTTCATATACAAGAAAATATTATTCAACCATGATAAAATAATAAAACCCTTATTTTACCAACATATATATTATATTATGTTAATGTAATTACATATACTTATTTCCATATATTATTAAATGGTAATAGAAACCATTTATCGTGTGTATGGAGGACTACCGCCTCATGGGCCGATATAATTCATTTTCCCTCACAACCTCACACTCCTTGTAATAATAATGGATTTAATACATACATATATATATATATATATATGATATTAATAACATATTTTTCATTCTACATAAATATTAAATGATCTATTTTGTTATATTTTTTATCACTTAAATATGATAACGTCTTTTGTGGGTACATGTGGAGTATTGCCTCCATGAAGTAATGATATTTATTTTTAATCACCACATCACATAGATGATATATATATATATAAGTATATTTAAAAAATAGTATTTATGATATAATTATGATTTTTAAGTTATAAAATAATAATTACCATCAATCTATAAATATCATTGAAAATTTGAATTGATACTTATGTGTATGTATGATCTACATTCCCCATGATGGTAACATAGTTCATTTTTTATAAAAATCATTAATTATTGGTGTTAAAATTATTTTTGATGTAAAAATATGAAAATTATTTAATTATTATGGTTTTGGAGATTATAAAATAATGAACTCTTTTACCATAACAATCCATATGAATTCATTTTTTACATTTGAGCCAAATATCATCAAAACATCCAACATAAAAAAATGAATAAGTAATTGAATATAAAATCTAACTAATAAAATAGAAATGAAAAAATAAATATTAATATGGTTTTTCATAAATTAAATAATTAGCATATATTTATTATTTTTTAAGATAGTGAATTTATGTGATGAGTCAGACTCAATGTAAGGGACTTTCAACACTATAGTATATGTTTATTATAATTTTCATGTGTTAATTATTTTAGATTTTCCATCTCAACACTTTTAATTACAAGTCCATGTTTTTAAAAATATCATTATAATATATTATATACATCAAATAATTATAAAGTACATTTTATATCACTTTTAAATTTAATTCAATGGTTTAAAAAAGTAATATTTTTGTAGATTTTTTGACTTTTTTACAAAATACATAGAAATTTTCTCTTTTAACATATATGAAGAACTAAAATTTTCCTGCACAAAATGAATTATGGTATTATAGATTCATTTAAAATATTTTATGATTTAGGTAATTAAAAAACAATTTTCACATCCATCTTGTTATTTTCGTTTTAAAAATGGGTTTCAAAAGAAAGGGTATATTAATATCTAAAAGTGTTTTGCATATGGGTTCAAAAGAGTTCATGGGTTTTATGATAAAATATGATAGCGTAAAAATATTCACTAGTTAAAGAGTATATGATAATTATATATGATTATGGATGAAACAAAAATATCATACATGATGGGTGATCTGTATACATATTATATAATGGGTGCGTATATTGACCATATCCTTTGACACATATTATTACATGATTTCAAGGATAAATATCCATAAAATAAAAACTAATAATTGTAAAGTCTAGTGTATTTTAAAGATTAGAGAAATGGTTATAAATATTTCAAATAAGATAAAAACATCATTTATTTAATCTACATAATGTTCTCGTAACATATTTTGAGTTCCTACATTTGTAGAGGATAATCGAGGGAATACATGAACAAAGGGATGAGCTAAAAATCCATGTAAGGGAATCAAAATAGGAATAAAGCATAGGACATGGGTAAGAATTCATAATATGTTAACATAAAAAGGAATAGAACATGATTAAACATAATTAATCATAATATGTAGAACATGGGATCAAGTAATAATGGAAACATAGGAATGTGGTAATAATATAAAACATGACATAAACATGATTCAAGGCTAAAAACCAAGAATATTTCACATTGTGGGAATATAACACCCCAAACATTTTATGGTATGCTTCTCTTAAATACATTATATCCATAGCCTATATTTCATAAATCATTAGGTTTCTTTGAAACAACACTTGGTTATTTAAGATATAGTCCTAACCTTTCAATTAAACAAAAATTTTCCACTTCTATGTTTTGAATTTAGAAAAACAGTCATCTAGAGTTGTGACCAGCAAGTCATTTGGAGTCTGATATGACCAACTTGATTTTTGATGAATAGTAACATACCCTTATGAATAGTAATATGAATAGTAATATGAACCTTATGAATAGTAAATAATGATAATTTTTTATTTTCTTATGGTAATAAGATAATAAGATCTTAATTAATTTTTCAATGTGATATAAAACTAATTATACCTTTAAAATTGTAGTTTTTGGAGAAATTGTGATTTTATTTAAAAATTAAATTGAAAATATATAGAAAATTATTTTCAGAAAATGTAGTTCATGTTTTAATTCTACACGTCAAAAAATGGTTAGGGTGAATTTTTGGGATTTTTATAAAATACTTGAATTTTTGTGAATAGTAAAAATACAGTTTTTGAGTTTTCGGTAGTTTAATGACATAATAATTAATATAAAAGGATTTTATACATTTTAAGAGTAAAATATGACATGATGTTTCCCAAGCATCTAAAACCATGAGAAAATACCATGGTCAAGCCCATGGTTTTGCAAAAACCACTAATGAGGTGTCCCTTTTAATTAATAAAAAACACCCTCTCATTTACTATAAATACCCACTCACCCCATTCGTTTTATTTCATTCCAAACTCATTATAATCAAAACTATGGTATTATTACCTCCCTAGGAGTCCTCCAAAGGTTTCCTCAAACCCGCAAGGTCCCAACCATCAATTTTAAGGAGTTACTCTACCAGGTAAGGGAATCAACCACCCTTCTCTTTTCTTAAAGCTTTCATTTTATGTTTTATCTTTAATATTCAATTGGATTATGTTGGGATATTTCATTACATATTCAAATTTATTTCCATATTTTTTAAGAGTGATGAGATAACCCCTTTCTCTCATCAAACTATTTTATGAAATTTTAAGTGACGCCATTAGGCTGCTGAATTTTCATGAGAGATTTCTCAATTTTTCTTCTATTTTGAGTTCCTTTATTTTATACTTATTTCCACATATAACCAAATCCAAATGATATGTTAATTATAGTACCTTATATTAACTAGAATTATATTATTATAATGTAATATTTCTTCATCATCTCTCTTTCCCCCTCCTCTTATACTAAAAATGAAAACACTGTCTGAGATGTGTTAATTTATCACATTCAGGGATGATGGGTTCTCAATTTTCATTAGCATATTAAATTATGGTCATGAAACCATTTTAATTGTTGAACTAGATAAGAATATATTTATTTCATTTCATTAATTTTCTGGAATTCTTAGACTGTTATTATATAAAATAATAAGACAAAACAAGTTCATTATGAACAAAACCGCCAAGTTAATCCAAACATTTGTAATTAAATTTTAACTAATGAATCATCATCATGGTATATAACCCAAAATCATTATAAAGAACATTTATATCTCTGTAATTTTATTAATAAGATATATTAACAATTTTCTATGTTTAACCACATTTCAAACGAACTTTCATTCATGAATATAAGTAAACTGATCATGAAAACCAAGGACAAAAATGCTTGAAAAACAGTAAAATTGAACCTATTAAACCCATAAAAAGGGACCTGAATGAACCTAATAAGTTTATAATAAATAAATTAAATGTATAAGAGGTTAAATAATTATTAATTACTAAATCTAAATTTTATTATTTCAGGTCAATAAAACAAACGAAGTACACACTCGAGCATAAGGTAAGGGGTTTCTCATCTCACTTCCATTTCTATGAGATTTCTCTTATTCACCTCCTATTTCTTGTATGTGGTATATGTGTAATACCATTTAATATATAATAACATTATTATATTTATATTCATGTATTTATGTGATTAATTTGGTGATTATTGACTTTTGGTCATATGATTCAATTGATTACAAAAAGGTAAGGGGATTTGTCTCAATTTCTATTTCATTAAGACCTTCTTGGTATTGTGCACCTAATATTTTTTATGTGGTGTATATACTGCCCATATGATATAATTATTCAGTTTAAATTGTAAATATATTATATATACATAATCTGGTTTCATGGATTTGAGTATTTTCTTAAGTTGTATGCCCTTTTACATGCGGTGTATATTTGGAATGTTGTTTTAACTATGGAAATATTGATGAATCAGTATCCTCTACTCCATAAGGATATTGAGAAGGCATATTGTAATTGTATTACATCTATGTATAAAGAATTATTTAGACTTGAAGTGGTAGTTGGGGCCCTCTATAGTCCCTCGATGCATTGATAGGTCTCATGAGACAAATCAGTTGGCGACAAACCCTTCTAGTTTGTTTCCAAAAATCAGACAGGTTAATACCCACAAAACTAAACCATTTTAATGGTATTATGGTATCATATTCTAAATACATGACTTTCAATGAATAATAATTCTCTTTATTTATTTTCAGTGATTACTATCCATGAGGTTTTTACTTTGAAAAAATATATGGATGCAGGATCTTTCTCAGTTTATTAATGGCATGTGTTTTTCATTTTTTTCACCATGCCATATTTTTTATGATTCTGTTATTATTGATTCATGCTTCCTCTATTTGTAAACCTTACAAATAATTTGATCTCACCCCCTTCATTTTTTTACCTTCAATAGGTTTTGAAGAGGAGACTATTTATTGAGTTCCCAAGACTGCAGTTTATTATTTTTTGTTATGTATTGTATTTTGTTACCTTTTCCAATGTAATTTGAGTTACATATATGTATCTATTTTCTTCAAGATTACTAAACTGATCATTCCTTCTGTATTTTCTTTCCTTTTAACCATGCCAGTGTAACAATTAATGCACTAGCTCCAGTCTAGAGGGATCGGGGTGTTACAGTTTGTATCAAAGGAAGTTTTGTAAGAACCTTGAAAACTAGATTAGAAAATGATGATTCGGGAACAAATCCCAAAGGTAGTATTTGAGGAAAAACATATAAGAACATCCTGTAATTTTGGTAAGGAATAGATTATATAGATATTTCTAGAAAATGCATCCCTGACTGGATACAAATAGGTAGAGGTGGCTTTGGCACAAATGTATCTAGGAGTGAAAACTCCGATAAGGAGTTTCAGGCTTGACCTGGTGTATCCTGGTATAGAAAAATGGTCCTTGATACACTCTTGGTATTGAAACTCTAGTAATATATTCTTATGATAATAAACATTTTCTTTACAAGCCATTATTAAGGATCTTAATGTAAATTTTTCCTTAGAGAAACCATGTTTATGAGTTTAGATATGCATAGAATTTCATCTTATGTTATGTGCATTTCTATTTGATATTCATAACCTAATCTAGTGTATGCCATTATTTAAAAATGTCACCTAATAAAAGAATGGGAATCAATACTCATGGAAAATATAGGGATTTATCCACTGAGCAAGTCAATTCAATCAATGTTGGAGCATATCAGATCATGACCATATCGGGACAACTTACTCAGGTTGTGATGAATAGCCATGCCACAACTATGTTTGATCATTTCATGTGGCATAATCTCCTATCCTTTAGGGGGACTACTAATATAGTGGTTGTTGAGCAGTGGATCCAATCCCTCGAAAAGATATTCATGTCATTAAGATGAAATGAAAATCAAAAAATAGTGTTGGCAGTATATTGTCTCAAGAGAGATGCAAATCAATGGTGTTCCTTGATCCAGAATACCAATGAGGAAGAAGAAATAGAAGATACAGAATAGAGTAATTTTAAGGAAATATTATTCGAAAAATATTTCCCTCGTGAGAAACAAACCGAAATTAAGAGGAAATTCTTTGGCTTAAAGAAAAGGGAAAAGGACAGTTTTGTAGAGTATAAGGCTACCTTCACAGGGCTAGCTAGGTATGCCATAGATTATGTATGAGACTCAGAAGACAATATTGATCATTTATTTGAAGGTCTTGATACAAGACTTTGAAGGGAACTACCTTCTCAATCATTTTCATCATATGATGAAATTTTATCAAGTGCCGTTAAAATAGATAAGGAATCTGCTGGATCAATTTTTTTCAATGGAAAACTAGATAAGAAGAAGTAATATGATAACCAAGGAAAAGATGAATCACAAATTAAGAACAAGGGGAATAAGAAATTCCCATTATGCGGTAACTATGGAAAGAATCATCTCTGAAAATGCTTGAAAGGTATCGGAGTCTACTATAAGTGCAGAGAAAAGGGTCATCGATCTGATGAATGAAAGGGGAAGAAACAAGTCAATGATATTCATTGATACAATTGTAGATGTATGGGACACTATTCAAATGAATTTTTTTAAGCATCAAAGAAACTTTCCTCCAAAAATGCCTTGAGAGAAAGGAAAAGAATATCTGATTACAACTATGGAGGTTGAAGTTCCTAATGATGTAGTGGATGGTACTTTAATTGTTTCCTAAAACTTAGACAACACTTTATTTGATTTTATATCATCACATTCATTTATATATTCCCAGTTTTCCATGAAAATTAGACATTTACTATTTGATTTTATAAAGGATTTTTCAGTCAAAACTCTTAGGCGGTGTACCATTTCAATAAAGGCATGTCGATTAGTCACCCTCATGACACATAAATGTGCTTTAGTTGCTAACCTTATCATCATACCATTGACTAACCTTGACATCATTCTCATTATTAATTGGCTTTCAAATTTTGTTGTGAATATGTATTGAAAGAATAAGGAAGTTGCAATCTATGAAAATGGCGTATAATTCCTTACTTTTAGAGCAGAAACCTCACCATCTGATTTTTATCTAGATCCACCCCCAGTAGCTCTATTGAATGAAAATATTGGAGAGGAAGTGAACTGAATGTCTATATATGAGGAAATAAATCTTAAAATTGAAGATGTGCATATAGTGAAATGATACATTGATGTATTACCAGAGGATTTACATGGACATCCTCTAGTGTGAGAAGTTGAGTTCTCTATTGATTTAATTCCTGGTGCAAGACCTATATCAAAGACTCCCTATAGAATGGCCACTATAGAGTTAGTGGAGATAAAGAAACAACTAGATGAATTGAGTGACAAAGGATTTATTTGACCTATTTTTTCTATATGGGGATCCCATGTCCTCTTTGTTAAGAAGAAAGATGGATCCATGAGGCTATGAATTGATTACAAGGAAACCAATTCTATTACAATAAATAATATATATCTTCTGCCACGAATTGATTATTTACATGATCAAATTCATGGAGAATAAAAATTTTCAAATATTTACCGTCGATCTAGATATCATCATCTACGTGTGATGAAGGAAGATATTCAAAATATAGGGTTTTGAACCAACTATGGGCATTACGAGTTTATATTGATGCTTTTTGGACTGAGTAATACACCATCCATTTTCATGGATTTAATGAATAGATTTTTCATTGAATATCTTGATAACTTTTTTGTGGTATTCATCGATGGTATCCAGGTATACTCTAAAAGATATAAAGACCATGAGAATAACTTTAGGATTATTTTGAAAACTCTCAGAAAAATGAATTATATTGGAGGTTTAGCAAGTGACAATTCTGGCTTCAATCAGTTTCCTTTCTAGTCCATATTGTCTCTAAGGATGGAATCTTAGTTGATCCTACAAAGGCAATAGAAATTCAAGAATTTACCAATCTAAAGAACATAACCAAGGTACATAGTTTTATTGGCTTAGTATGTTACTATTGGCATTTCATTTAGAATTTCACCCGACTGGCTTACTCATTAACCAAGCTCACATGTAAAGTATTTAAGTTTGTGTTGAAAAAAGAATGTAGAGAATGCTTTGAATAATTGAAAATAATATTGGTCAATGCTCCCACTTTAACTCTTCCATCTCAAAGTGATGAATTTGTAATATACAGTGATGCATCAAATAATGGGTTGGGTTTCAACCTTATGAAAAATGATAAATTTATTACTTATGCATCAAGGCAGTTGAAAACTCCTGATCAAAATTATCCAACTCATGATCTTGATTTAACAGTTGTAATCTTTGCTCTGAAAATATAAAGACATTATCTTTACGGCTAAAATGTGATATACACACAGATCACAAGAGTTTAAAATACATTTTGACACAAAAAATAACTCAACATGAGGAAAATGAGATGGCTTCAGTTACTAAAAGAATACAATTGTTCAATACACTACCACCCAGGAATGGTAAACAAGGTGGCAGAAGCATTAAGTTGGAAAGATCATGGACTTATAACTCAAATGAAGATTTAGAGTGATCATATATTCATGGATCTACTAAATATGAATATGGTAATTGTTAAATAATGATAAAAATAGTTCCTATTTCAAATGATTACTAAACCATATTTACTAGGGAAGATAATAATCTCTCAATCTGATGATGAAAATTTGTAAAAGAAAATTAATGTTCTTAAGGATGGGAGATTGGTAGACTTCGTATATGAGGAAGGAGTTATGAAATTTGGGAAGAGTTTGTGTGTTCCATCAATAACTGAGAAAAAAAATGAACTATTAGATGATGCTCATAGATCAAATTTCTATATACACCTAGGTACCACAAAGATATATAAAGATATAAAAGAATATTTTTTGTGGGATAATATGAAGCGAGAAATTACTGACTAAGTGTCAAGGTGTCTAGTTTTTCAACAAGTGAAATAAGAGAGACAACATCCTAGAGGGTTGATGCAACCTCTACCTATTCCTATATAAAAGTGGGATGAAATTACAATGGATTTTGTCACTAGACTACTAAGAATACCTAGAAGTAAAGATGTAATATGGGTAATTGTTGATCATTTCACAAAATCAACACATTTCCTTGATATAAGAGAGGATTTACCACTTGAGCGCCTAAAAATACTTTATATTAATGAATTTGTAAGACTTCATGGTGCACCTCTATCGATTTTGTATGATCGAGATCCCCAGTTTACATAAAAATTCTTGAAATGTCTCCAGAAAGCTTTGAATACTGAGCTTCATTTGAGTACTTCTTATCACCCCCAAACCGACGGACAGTCTGAAAGTAATTTTTAAACACTAGAATACATGTTGATATAATTCCATCTTGAATTTCAAGGTATATGGGATCAATACTTGCTTTTAGTGGAATTTTCTTATAACAATAGTTTTCATTCTAGTATTCAAATGGATCCATATGAACCATTATAAGGAAAGAGATGTCGAACTCCAACTTGTTGGGACAAAGTTGGAGAGAAGATACTTATAGGACCAAGACATATTGAAGATGCCACAGCAAATTTAAAGACCATTCAAGCCCATATTAAAGTATCCCAAAGTAGGAAAAAGAGTTATGCTAACAACCGAAGAAAATATTTGCAATTCCAAGTGTGAGATCATGTATTTCTGAAATTATCTCTATGGAAGGGTGTCTTAAGGTTCGGAAAGAAAGGGAAACTGAGACCTATGTACATCAGACCATTTAAAATTCTAGAAAGAATCGGATCTATAGCTTACCGGTTAGCAATGTCTCCATGTCTCTCTAAATTTCATGATGTGTTCCATATGTCATTGTTAAAGAGATACATGCAAGACCCAACACATGTACTCAACTATGAAGAGATATAGCTGGAACCTGATTTGTTATATTGTAAAGAGCCAATCAAGATTCTTGAAACAAGGGAGAAGGTATTAAGGAAGCAGATGACTCATTTGGTAAAGGTTCTTTGGAGAAACCATAACATGGAGGAAGCAACGTGGGAAGCTGAGGATGTTATGAAGAAGAACCACCCACATCTTTTTAGAGGGATTTATTTATGAAAAAATTTGAGGATGAAATTTCTAAAGGAGGGAATAATATAACACCCCAAACATTTTATGGTATGATTCTATTAAATACATTATATTCATATACTATATTTCATAAAGCACTATGTTTCTCTAAAACAACACTTGGTTATTTAGGAGATATTCATAACATAACCATTAAACATAAATTTTCCACTTCTATGTTTTGAATTTTGAAAAACAGTCATCTAGAGTTGTGACCAGTAAGTCTTATAGAGTCTGATAGAACCAACTTGATTTTTTATGAATTGTAACATACCCTTATAAATAGTAATATAAATTGTAATATGACCCTAATCAATACTAAATAATTATAACATTTTATTTTCTTAAGGTAACAAGATAATAAGATCTTAATTAATTTTGTAATGTGATATACAACTAATTGTACATTTAAAATTGTTATTTTTAAATAAATTAATATTTTAATTAAAAATTAAATTAAAAATACTTAGAAAATTATTTTCCAAAAATGGATTTCATTTTTTAATTTTAAATGTCAAAAAATGGTTAGGGTGAATTTTTGGGATTTTTCAAAAATACTTGATTTTTTCATGAATAGTAAAAATATAGTTTGAGTTTTCGGTAGTTTAATGAAATTATAATGATATAATAATTAATATAAAAGTCTGGTCAACTCTTTTACAGTAAAATTTTACATGAGGTGTCCCAAGTGGCTAAAACCATGGGCAAATACCATGGCCAAGCCCATTATTTTGCAAAAACCACTAATGAGGTGTCCCTTTTAATTAATAAAAAACTCCCTCTCATTTACAATAAATACCCACTCACACCATTTGTTTTCATTCATTACGAACTCATAATCCTAAAATATATGGTAGTATTACCTCCCTAGGATTCCTCCCAAGGTGTCCTAAAACTCCCAAGGTCCCAACCTTCATGTTTTGGGAGTTACTCTACAATGTAAGAGAATCAACCACCCTTCTCTTTTCTTAAAGATTTCATTTTATCTTTTATCTTTTATTTTCAATTGGATTATGTTGGGATATATCATTCCATATTACCCTATATATACATATAATTTAAGATTTATGATAGAACCCCTTTCTCTCATCAAACTATTTTATGAAATTTTATGTGACGTCGTTAGGCGGCCGAATTTTCGTGAGAGATTTCTCAATTCTTCATCTATTTTGAGTTCCTTTATTTTATAATTCTTTCCTAATATTCACTAATACAAATTATATAATAATTCTAGTACCTTAAATGAACAATAATTATATTATTCTAATGTAATATTTCATCATCATCTCTCTTTACCCCTCCTCTTATACTAAAAATAAAAACACCATCCGAGATGTGTTAATCTATCACATTCAAGGACGACAGGTTATCAATTTCAATTACCATATTTAATTATGGTCATGAAACCATTTTTATGGTTGAAACATATCATAATATATTTATTTCATATCATTAATGTTCTGTAATACTTACACACTCATAATATAAAATAATAATACAAAAGAAGTTCATTATGAACAAAACCGCCAAGTTAATCCAAACATTTATAATTAACTTTTATCAAATGAATCATCATAATGGTATATAACCCAAAATTATTCTAAGATCATTTATATATTTTTAATGTTATTAATAATATATATTAACAATTATATATGTTTAACCACATTTCAAATGAACTTCCATTCAGGAATACAAGTAAATGGATCATGAAATCCATGGAAGAAAATGCTTCCAAAACAATAAAATTGAACCTCTTAAACCCATAAAAAGGTCCATGAATGAACCTAAAAAGGTAATAATACCTAAATTACATGTATAATAGGTTCTACAATTATTAATTAATGAATCTAAATTTTATTATTTCAGGTCAATAAAACAAATGAAGAACATACTCGAGCATAAGGTAAGGGGTTTGTCATCTCACTTTCATTTCTGTGAGATTTCCATTATTCGCCATGTATTTATTATATGTGGTATATGTGTACTTCCATTTGATATATAATAACATTATTCTATTTATATTCATGTTATTATATGATTTATTTGGTGATTACTGACTTTTGGTCATACGATTCAATTGATTACAATAAGGTAAGAGACTTTGTCTCAATTTCCATTTCATTGAGACATTCTTGGTATTGTCCACCTAATATTTCTTATGTTGTGTATCTACTGACCATTTGAGATAATTTTTAATTTTAAATTTCAAATATATTATTTATCTATAATTTTTTTTCATGGATATGAGTATTTTCTTAAGTTGTATTCCCTTTTACATGTGGTGTATATTTGGAATGTTGTATTAAATATGGAAATATTGATGAATCTGTATCCTCTACTCTATATGAATATTGATAAAGCAGATTTTAATTGTGTTAAATTATTATATAAAGAATGATTTGGAATTTAAGTGGTGGGTGGGACCCTCTATATCCCCTCGATGCATCGACAGGTCTCGTGAGACAAATCAGTTAGTGACAAACGCTTCGAGTTTGTTTCCAAAAATAAGATGAGTTTCTACCCATGGAACTAAATTGGTCTAATGGTATTATGATATCATGTTCTAGATATATGGCGTACAATTAATAATCATTCACTTTATTCATTTTCAGTTATTATTATCCATGAGTTTTTCACTATGACAAAAATCTATGGATGCATGATCTTTCTTAGTTTATTAATGGCATGTGTTTTTCATTTTTTTCACCATACCATATTTTTTTATGATTCAGTTATTATTGATTCATTATTCCTATATTTGTAACCCTTATAAATCATTTTAGCTAACCCCTTTAATCATTTTAACTTCAACAGGTTATGAAGAGGAGACTATTTATTGAGTTCCCATGATTGCAGTTTATTAGTTTTTGTTATGTATTGTATTTTGATATCTTTTCCAATGTAATTTGAGTTACATCTGTATATCTAGTTTCTCTATGATTACTAAACAGATTTTTCCTTCTGAATTTTGTTTCCTTTTAACCATTCCAATGAAACAAGTATTGCAATGGTGCCATCCTAGAGGGGTTGGGGTGTTACAGGGAAAGTCCCCCAAAAAAATCATGTTTTCTCCATGTACCGACATGACATCTGATGCGACTAAACATTTAATAATGAATTGGAGCTCTATCTTGGTGAAACCATCATAACATTTTTCTACCTATGTGTTCCACATGATTAATAAAACATATATATAAGGATTACACATTAAATAAAATGGGTATTATAATCATGTAATAGAGAATAAAAATGAGAGTATCATAGAAGTATCCATGAAAGAATATATTTAAATCAGAAATAGAAATTAATAAGTAAAAATAGGCATATATCATGATAAGTTATGTCCAAATAATGTGAAAACATATAAAAGGAGGTTTTAAGAAAAATTATAAATGAGACATTTTAGTATGGGTTAAGGGAAATATTAAAAAGAATTTAAAGAGAAAAATGTTTTATATTTCATGTAAAAATAGAAATGAAATAAGAAACATTTTAATGATAAAATTATTTAGTGTATAATAATAATGGTGGGATAGGATATATTTTCGATGGTACTTAGAAATTGTTATTAAAATGGAAAATTCATTTTAATCGGGCTTTCCTAACAGGAGGAATTGAGAAGGTGACTCTATAAAACATGTATTTCCCCTTCAAAGAAATAATAATTAGTATAGGTGCATATTTTTCATCATAAAAACAAAATATAGGAGTAGTACATAAGAATAATTAACAATTACAATGGGTTAAATATAGATAAATCATATCCCAAATAAAAAAATAGAGGTTCAAAAATAATCCCATACATAAAGTCTGAAACTATTCTGCACTTGTATTTAATGTCAAAAATAATAAAATTATATGAATTAATTTTTTAATTTATTAATTAATTCATAACCAATTATAAATTTATTTTATTTATTATAATTTTATTAATTTCCTTTTTGTCTTTTTTGATGATTTATAAAATTCAATCTTGTAATTCCATGAGTATTTGTTTCATGGTTTTATGATTGGTTCCCTTGAGTTTAATTATTGGAGTTCTTTTCACATGGAAGAAAAACACCATAATTAAAATTATATGATATTGATGATCCTAAATAATTTTAAGTTGTTCTATATATCATTTATTCATATTTTATAATGATTCATTAGATAAAATGTTATTATGAATGTTAGTTTATTTTGCTGAATTTTTTATCATCACGAACTAGTTTAGTTTTATTATTTAATATTATGTATATATACTAATCCCGGAAAATTTTATAACTTATAATATGTGTAATAAAACCTTGTTTAACCATAATCATGGTTTTATGAAATTCCTTTAATGTAGTAAAGGAAAATGAAAATTCATCTTCCATGATGGTGGAAAATCGACACATCACAGATGATGTTTTCATTTTTAGAATAAAATGAAGATGGAAGATATTTAATGATGGTTTATTCCATTAACACAATAACATTATTGAAAAATAAAATATACCAGAGTTATCATGTCACTTTCGGATAGGTATGTGTGGATAGGATAAGAAAGGAAATGAAATTGAAAAGAAACTAAAATAAAATGAAAGTGGATTTTACCTCTTGAACTTCTTCTCCTTGAGAACCTCCTTCAAAAAATTTTGTTTATGTATTTTGTTGATAAAAAAGGATCTTATATGTGGGGGTAGAATTGGGAAGTTAATGGGGTATAATTTGGATAGCCTTTAAGAATTTGGAGGTGTGAGGAGGAGAGGTGGTGAGGGGTTGTATTAATATGGGAGGAGATGGGTGTCTTTTGATTATTTTATTCATTAGATTATTATTTTGGCACAAGAAAATAAATTTTTTTGATTTTAGTGAAACAGTATAGTAAATAATTCATTATAGTTCTAACTATAGGGTTATTACATCATAAATTACTCAAAACTTCATGTATTTGGCTTAAAATGTTAATTACTATAAATTATTGTGTTTCACTATTCGCCAAAAATTCAACTATTTTAAAAAAATCAATATAATTCACCTAAAAAATTTTTTTATATTTAGATTTCAAAAATAGACTCCAATTTGTTTAAATAATTTCATAAATATGAGAAATTTTATTTTTATTTAAAATAATCATTTACTAGAAAAATATCTATTTTAAAATTATAAATGATTTTATGTAACTTGAAAAAATTAATTAAGATCTCATAAAATAATCATATAATCATAATAAAACTAGATAATGATTTATTAATCTATTTTAGGAAAATTTAACTTATTTTAAATCAATATATTTATTATAATATTGTAAATAAATATTTACATCTCAAAAAAATGTCAAAATTTAGTTTATCATTTTTAAAACATGTATTTACTTATTCCATGATATAAATATATAATATTTTCATTTATAATATAAATATATTTAATTTATACTATCATAGGTGAAATTACTATTCTATTGGATGGTTTACTATTTTTAATGGTTAAATTAATATTCCAATGTTAAATTTATTATTCCAACGGTAAAGGTTCCTTAATTTCTATAAAAGACATTAATTTCATTCATTATTCATTTATAATGCATGTATTTTGTTTTATATGTAATTTCATATTATTTATACAATATTATATAATTATAAGATGGAAATTTCTATTGATAAAATTATAGGTCTTCAAATTTATCCCCCGTTATGAAATTTCACCCTCAAAATTTCGTTTTACATACAAAGGATAAAATAGGTGAGGTAACTTATCCTATTTATATCCATTAACTAGATTTGGAAAAAAATGGTATTTATTAATTATCAAATAATAATATAAAAATGAAACATTAAATATATACGTATAAACTTGTAAATGGAAATTATATCATATCTTGTGATTCCCTATGTTTTAATATAAGTTATCCATGGTGATAGAATTATCCCGATGGTTGTTACTAAATTTTTATATTCCTAATCTTCATAAATAATTATACTATGATTTAAAACCAACTATATTTACCTTATTCATTTCAACATATTATAACATGATTTTAAGGATAACTAGCCATCAAATACAAACCAAAGATCATAGTTTCTAGTGTATTTAAAAGATTGTGTAAATGACTAGAAATAATGAAACCAAAACAAAAATATATATTTTATTTAACCAAAATAATGATATCTTATATTCATTTTATCTATTAAATCTTTCTAGGATAACCAGGGGAATTCATGAACAACAAGATGAGACAAAAATCCCTATAAGGGAATAAACATATAAATAAAGCATAACAGATGGGTTAGAAGGCTTTACATGATGACATAAAAAAATAATAGAACATAAATAAACATAGATAATAATCACATGTGTAACAATGGATCATGTAATCATGGAAACATATTAATGTCGCAGCAAAATACAACATGACATAATCATGAGTCAAGAATAACTGCTAAGACTATTGCACAAGGTGGAAAAAATTCCATAAAGGAATCAGGTTTACTCACTATCACAAAATAATGTATCATGAGACTAGGAATTAACAAATTCCTTATATAACTATCAAAGAAACCCATAATAAATATTTCATGCATATTTATGCCACATAAATAATAAAACTTATACATAAGGGTCACCCATGGAAAGAAATGGGTATTGTGATCATGTCATAGATCACAAAAAATGGGCGTATCATAGAAATTTCAATGAAAGAATGGAATTAAAACATAAATGGACATTAATAATGTATAATAGTCATAAATAATGATAATTTATGTCAAACTAAAGTGAATTCAGGTAAAAAAAGTTTTTAAGAAACACTAGAAATGAGACATTTTAGTGTGGTTTAAGGAAAATATTAAAGAGAATTTAATACGAAAAAGGCATAATCATTCATGTAAAATAATAAATGAAACATCATTTAATTTAATGAAAAAATAAATTATTTTATATGAATAATGGTGTATTAAAATATATTATGTATGGTACTTTAAAATTGGTAAGAAAATGGGGTGTCTCATTCAACTGGGCTAGCTTATTTGGAGAAATTGTGAAGGAAACTTTATAAAACATGTATTTCCCCATTAAAGAAATAATAATTGGGATAGATGAATCTGTTTGGAACATAAAAATAGAACATATTAGGAGTTAATAAGAATAATAAATAATTAAATTTGGGTAAAGAGAGAGGATGAAAAACCTAAATGAAAAAATAGAGGTTCGAAGAGAATCCCTAACCTTATGTCTGAAAATGTTCTTCACATTTACTTCATGCCCTTTATAATAAAATTATATCTATTAATTAATTAATTAATTAAGTATTATACATGTATTTAATTTATTATAATTTTATTAGGTTCATTTATGGCCTTTTTTATGAGTTATAAGATTCATTTTCTTTGTTCTGAAAGTGTTCTTTTAATTATTTTATGATTGGTTCCCTTGAGTATAATTATGGAAGTTCCTATAAAATGGAAGAAAACACCATAAGTAGAATTATAAAATATTTATTCTCTTATATAATTATAAATGGTTCTATATATAAATTTTTTCAGATATTATAATGATTCATTTGATAAAATTTCAATGATGAATGTTAGTTTATCTTGGTAAATTTTCTATCATCACGAACTAGTTTTGTTTCATTTTTTAATATTATGTATATATAATAGTTCCAAAAACATTATATAACATATAATATATATACTAAAATACTATTTAACAATAATAATGGATTTAGGTACATACTTTAAGGTAGTAAAGAAAAATGAAAATGCAATATCTATAATGGTTGTAAATTGACACATCACAAATGATGTTTTTATTTTTAGAATAAAATAAAAAGGAAAGATATTTGATGTATTATTATTCCATTAACACAATAAAGTTAATAAATAAAAATTATATCGGACTTATCATGTCACTTGGGTATAGGGAGGTGGGGAGAGGATAAAAAGGAAAGAAATTTAAAAGAAATTAAAAGAAAACGAAAGATTATTTTATCACTTAAACTTCTTCTCCATGAGAACCTCTTTTGGGAAATTGGGATTGGTATTTTTTGGAGACAAAAGGATACTATACATGAGGAAGATACATGGTGATAATATTAGGAATAAGTTTTTTCAGATTAATGGATATGGTGGTGTGAGGAGAAGTGATGGTGAGGGGTTCTATTTATAGGGAGGGAGAGTGGTGTTTTTTTATTTTGTACATTGGTTTATTATATTGCATCAGAACCATTAATAATGTTGATTATTGTGACTAATTGCAGTAACTGGTGAATGTATATTCTAACTAATGGGTTGATAAATCATCCATGACTCAAATATCCAAGTATTTGGCTTAAAATGTTAACTACCATAAATTAGTATATTTCACTATTCACAAAAAATAAACTATTTTAGAAAAATCCTAAAAATTCACCCTATAATATTTTCATTATTTATAATTAACAATTAAACCCATTTAGAAATATAATTTTCTATATATGATTAATTTAATTTTTAATTAAAATCATCATTTTTCGAAAAATACCTATTTTATAATTATTACTAATTTTTTAACACTTTAAAATTTTAATTATGGTCTAATAAAATTATATTATAATAATTAGAAAAAAATTTAATTTATGAATCTATTTTATGAAAATATATTTTATTTTTGATTATTATATTAAATTTAAAATTTAAAATAAATATTTATGTTTTCCAAAAATATAAATATTTAATTTAACATTATTCAAAACATCATTTACTTATTCCATGATATAAATATATTATATTTTCATTTATAAGATACACAAATTTTATTTATACATTCATAGGTGAGGTTATTATTCTACTGTTTGGTTTACTATTCCTAATGGTAACATTACTATTCCAATGTTCAAGTTACTATTCTATCAATAAAGGTTCTTTAATTTACATAAATACAACTTATTGCATTCATTCTTAATTTATAATTCTTGTATTGTGTTATCTCTCTGATTTTATGTGATTTATACTATATTACATAATTATAAGAATGTAATTTCCATTGATAAAATTTAGGATCATTATAGTGAGCATGATATATATTATATGATTAGTGCTCCCAAATAGCGCTCCAATGTATTGGGTAATATTTCTTAACATTATAAGAAATATGGAGGTAGTTAAATAGTGTGGTTTCTTTTATGGATTTAATGGGTATCTAGTTATTTCTAACATGTGTTACGAATAATATTTTTTATATTTACAAAATAAGATATTCATTTTCTTTCTATGAGTTTAAATGGTCATCTTTTAGTAAAGGGATTTTTTCCCTTATAGAAATGATTTATTTTGTATGATACAAGAATAATATAATAAAGGTAAAAATTTTATGGGTTTTAATGTTTTTAAATGGGTTAAAATATTTATTCTTCTTATGTGCCTTACTATGGTTTTTTGTGATAACTGCATATTTAAAAATGTTTTTCAAATTGTTTAAGAGTGGGTAGTAATAAAGGATATGTCAGGTTGATATTCTTGTTGAATTTTAATGAAAATAAATATGCTTATTTATGAATGATTTATACTGTGGAAAAATGGATTCTAATCAGAAGTGTCCACTTTTAAGATATAATTTTTATGGTGTATTACATATTTATCTAAAACTCAAAATTATAAAGAACCTCAATAATGTATTAAAGTGAATACAATCATTAATACACTATAATAGATATTGTTTAAGGATGGGTATTTAGAATATTGATTACTATTTGGTAAAAATGTGACATGGTGGATAGAAATATAACACATATGATGTAAATTTCTTTTATGTGATTTTAAAAAAAATCAATTGAGATATTATAAGTTTGAAGTAAAAATTATGGTGTTTAAAAGGAATATTTCATGCATTAAAATTATTAAAAACACTCTCTGTAACATACTAACTTGATCTTCTATGTCTGAAAAAGAATTCCACTACACCTCATGCATGCCTCCTAATATGAAATATGGATCCCACTAGCATTGAGGGTCTAAGATCAATAGTAGGAAAAAAATACCATATAAATCGTGTCATCGATTATAATAATAAATAATAATAACTAGAGAATGAATAAATAATCAGATAAAGTGTGGAAAACTAAATATTACATAAGTAACATAAGTAACCAGATCCCAGTGTTGTATTCCTTTCCATAGTATGTAAATTAGAAAAAAAAAATGTTGTGTGTCCATCAGATCTCATTCACGTTAACCTCCAACTCCATGCACCACATCTCATCTATCTACCATAGGTTCCATTCCCTTCACCAGGTATCGTGTGAAATCTACAAGAACGTCGAAATACCTAAGTAGGTTCTGAGTACAAGACTTAGTAGGAAAAAAATAGGTCCTTAACTAGTGTTCTCCGGTATAAAAAGTGTATTCCATAATAATAATAGTAATAGAAAGTGTAAACACATAATCCAAAAATTAATGTTGGTGCACCAACCAAGCTTCCACAAAACCCTCAAATGTACCTTATTTGGCTCCATGCTAGAAATATAAAAATATATAGTCTCAAGAATCATGGATCATTACATGGAACTTAGAAACAATCTCTAAATAGACCAGTTCATAGCATTCAAAATCCATCTATATGGGTTAGTAAGAGAATGGACATGTAATACACTCGGAATCCATCTATCAATAATTGTTTTCCATCAATTCACGAGCTAGCAGACGGATTGGATTTCAGACTCATGTCATCTGAAATTCGAATAATTAGTCATGTTCATGTGATTCATCAGGTTGGTATAGTTGACTATCATACACCATATAGGATACCTCAGGTCAGGCCTAATGAACATTAGGCCACACACTCTATTATAAGTTCCAACATATTCATCATCACAAGCAACACGAAAAATCCCCCACTAGGGGATGTAAACCACATAACACTCCAACTGTCTCAAGTATGACCACAAAGTTTAAGGTAATAGTGACACATATCATAGAGTAAACATAAAATAAGTTTCATAACATCATCATGAGTATATATTATCAACATAAAACATGTGAAAAAATAAAATAAAGAAACAATATAAATAAATATACCTTAAGGAAAGCATATATGATAATCTATATCCTGACTGCATGCACACCAATATGTGATCACAATTAGTCACAATTTAAATGAATGAAAACATTGATAATAATCATGGAAACATCTATAAACGAGGTCCCAAAAAGGTAAGAAGATTTCTACCTTATGTGAAACAATAATATGACAATAAGGTTTGACGTGTGAGTTAAATTGCACAACTTAATCCTTTTATCATTCTTAATTTGATAAAATGTTGAATTATTATAATTTTTTAGTATTATATAATGTGTAAATAAAATGATTAAATTAAATCTGAACAAAGTACCTTACTCCCTTAAATAAATTAGGAATAAAATTCTTCTCATCAAAATGAACCCAATGGCGTCGATAGTACACCCATCCACTCATTATCACACAAGATATCAATGAATTTTTTTTGAATAATATAAAAAAATAAAACTAAGAGAGAGAGATATATTGAGATATTTGTGAGAGAGAATAATTTTGAGAGGGATATAAAATTAAATTCCTCCTTAGTTTCCTCCCCATTACCCAATTTAATATTTTTTATCCCTTAATTAATATTCTTCTCTGTTTTCATACCATACACACAAGGCTCATTAAATTTCCCATTAAATTTATTTTTATTACTCCCCAAGCCACTCCCATTAATTAATTATTTTTTATTATTTTTATTCCACTTAAAACAATATAACCAATTCAATATATATATATATATATATATATTAATTAATCAATATTTGTATATATATATTGATACACATTATATATATATATATATATATATATATATATTTACACACACATATATATACCAACATATATAAACCCACACAAATATATACATATATGCATCCTCACATATATATATTTAATCCATATATATACACATCTATATACTCATATACACACCCTCACATGTACATATATACATATATATTTACATCGTATATATGTATATATAATATATATATATACTCCAATATTATTTTCCCAACAAAATATTAATAAAAATAACAAAAATATATTGATATTATTATCATTTCTCCCCCATTATAAAACCATTATCATTTTAAATACAACTTCAATTAAATTAGCACAAGTGATAATAAATTAATACTAACCACACATTTTCATTTATTTAGAACAATGAAATAATATCACCATTTTTACATAACCACCAAATGACTATTCACACATGGATAAATGACTCTCATCAATTAAGAGAATAAAAAATTACTTAATTACACATGTAATTTCCCTTCTTCAACATAAATAATAATAATAATATACTTATCATTAACCTTTTGTTTGATGTAACCAAACTTTTGACATGAATAAATGTTATTTCATGACTATGGTGAACCTTACATCTTATATTTTAATGAGGTGTCATATTTCTCATATGATTTACTGTTTTATAAATATTCAATTTTATTGTATAAAATTATAGAAAAATATTAAATAAATTACGCTCGTTTGAGATGTTACCAAGCACGTAATGCTCACTTATGTTATGTCACTCCTAGTGTAAACCCCACATCCCAAAACTAACAGTGGTTTAAAATTTCTTATATGAGACACTATTTGAGAGATATTTCATTATTTTGGAATGATGTCTTAGAAAAATAATATGAAAAATTTAACATTTTTATTAAATTAATATCTACATTGTACGGACCTCAAAATTATGTTCTCACTCAACGTCTAACTCTAAAAATATTCCATTGAATTTTTGAAAAAGGTAATAGAGATTTTACCATTACATAAAGCCTTTGATTAATTTAATAAGTATTTTTTATCAAAACTTGAATTTATAACAAAAATAAATCATAAATTATTTAAAAATATGTCTTTATGAACATAAAAAATTTGGGGATGTTGCAATTCTTTACATCTACTGACTTATCATTCCCGAGAAACATATCTAGCTATATTTTTTCTTCAAATCATACCACTAAGTTAAAAAATCATACCCTCACTCTAATTTCACAATAGGGAGGTGGATGGATTTTATTTAGGATTATTATTTTTAGATCTACTACACCTTAGAAATTGGTAATGTTGATCCCAATTCGTTGAGTTGGATTTCATGGAAGGATGTGTTTTGGGAGTCTGGGATTATTGAGAGTGATAGAGGAGTAGGTATCCTTGAACTTAGATGTGAGGTTGATTGATGGTGGAGGTTTTTTCAGTTGATATTTCATTATTCTCTAATAAAAAAGTTGGAGGAGCCTCAATGGGGAGAATTGGAGCCATAGGTGAGGTGTAATCATGTTTTCCCTGGTGATGCACCAAAGGGATGGTTATAGGATGGTCAGAATTTTATGTTGTTTCATGGTAGGTTAACCATTCTAGTAGAAATTAATGAGGGAGTCATTTTTAAGTTCTAAAAATTACATTTAGTGATACACCAATGAGTTTCTAAGATGTAATATGGATTTAGGATGTAGTTTTGGTGGTTTGGGATGAAATGGGTGATGGAAGAGGTTGTGGATCATTGTTTGTTTTTCCAATAGGCAACGACTAATTATCATGGTCTTGGGAGTGTTTTGTTTCCCTTGGATGTTCTCGGGTAGAAATAGGATGACATATCAATAGAAATCATCATAGGATTTCCCTGATCTCTAGGATGTTGTGATGTTATTTGGGTAATTGTTGATTGGTTGATGAAATCAGATCACTTCCTAGTGATGAAGCAGTCAGATATAATGGATGCTTTAGAAAAGAGGTATGTGGATGATGTGTTATGGATACATGGAGTTATAAGGTCCATTTTATTGTATCATTATTCTTATTTTACCCAAAAAAATTGGAGGTATTTCATTATGCTTTTAGCACTCAGTTACGCCACAACCCTACTTTCCACCCAAATAAAAACAGATAGGTGGATAAAAATATCCAGACAAGGGAGGATATATTGTGGCTATATATCTTAGGCATTTTTAGATATTGGGAAAATAATTTTCCCTTATTTTATTTTTCATACAATAATAGATATCACTCATCCATCAGCATTTCCCCATTTGAGGCTTTATATGGGTAGTCATTTCATTCTTTGTTATACTAGGCTGAGCATGGGTTGCAAGCAGTTCTTGGACATGATGTGGTGTAGACCACAATATTTGGTAATAGAGAGATTTAAATTATTACAAGATAGGAATAATTCTTTTGTGGATCATATGATGAGAACCTTGCAGTTTGAGTTTGTAGACTACATATTCTTGAAGGTTTCCCCTCGATATGGGAAGTGGATGGTTGGAAAGGGGAGTAAGATATCACCCCGGTTTGTTGGTACCTTTAACATGTTGGGGCACATTGGCGAGGAGTATTATTGTTTGTCACTTCTTCCAAAACTAAACTAGATTCATGATGTCTTCCTGGTCTCTCAACTCTATCAGTATCTTCATGATCACTCTACATCATTGATTGGGAAGAGTAAGATATTAAGGAAGATGCAATGTTCATGGAGTATCCATTGGAGATCTAGGATCGCCTAGATAAGGTACTGTGAGGATAGGTCATTCCATTGGTTCAAGTTTTGTCGAGTCATGGTGGCCTAGAGGAAAGTACTTGGGAGCATCAGTCATAGATGCATTCCCAGTACTGGAAGATTTTTTGAGTTTTATCTTATTGTGTTTTTCTTTTACAATGTAATGTTTGGAACTTTATATTTTAAATTATATGTGATTTTTACTTATTGATATGATGTTTTATTTAATCATCAATGAATACCAATATCGGAAAACATGATTCCTAATTGAGAAACATTAAATGTTATCATGATTGAAATTATGTGAGTGAGTTAGTGACACACAAAGAAAATACTATCCTAATACTAGATATGGAATTCGTTAATTTTTATACATGATCCTATATTGTGTATTAGTTGTGGAAGTTTATATATTGTCCCATATGGAGGATGAGATGGTAATATAGTGGTTGTGTGAGGTGATATGAATGTTTTTGTTTGGTTGGTGAGTTTAGTAAGAATCAGTGTCTCCAATATAAAAAGTTCCTTGAGAAGTATCTCTAGGAATATATTTTTAAACCTCTTACATCTTTACTTATAGAATGGTTTTGATTCTTGAGTGAGATAATAGTTTAATATGTATTTGATGTAATATCCCAGAACTTCCATACTGTTACTTTTTGAGAAATCTAGTTATTGATGTGTTTAAGGGAAATATAGGGGAGAATGGAGGAATTTGAAGGTGTTTTGGATAAAAAAAGATGTTTTTCGGTTTATGGTGACACCTGATGGTAGAAACCTAGTGGTAGCACTTGATGGTATCACTTTACTGGTAGAACCTAATGGTAGCACCCTGGTGGTGGCACCTGATTATTGCGCCTTGTAGGAAGAACTTTATGGTAGCACTCTATAGGTAGCACCTGATTATAGAACACTAGAGATAAAACCTGATGTAACTCTCAGGAAGTGGTACCTAACGAAATACCCCTAGTTTTAATACTTGAACGTATCACTTTATGAAATCATACTGGTGGTAGAACCTAATGGTTTCACCCTTGAGGTAGAATATGGCATTGGTACCTGATGGTAGCACACTGAAGGTAGCACACTGGAGGTAGCACTTAATGGTTTCACACTAGCGATAGCACCTGATGGTGTCACCAGATGGTATAACACTAGTGATAGAACCTAATGACACAACCATAAAATATAACCCAATAAAAGCATGTTCCAAATTTTTTTGATTTTAAATTTATTCCCTTTTACCATCTATTTTTATTAAAAATGGTGTCAATTCCTTAATTAATAGAGTTAAAATCCATTTTAAATGAGAAAAATTATGTGTTATATTTTATAAAGTTACTAATCCTTTTAAATGGGTATATCACATGGATTTTATGAGATCTTCTTTTAATGGTAAATTAAAACCATACAAAATCTTTATGGTTTCATATCTATTTTTTGTAAAACAAATATAATTCCTTTACTCATTTCTAATTTTTCTCTCATAGAACTTGAGGTTTGGAATCCTTTCATTTGGATTTAAAGAACTCTATTATTAGTGTTTTTTTCTTCCTTTATAGGTTCCCCTGTTTGCACGATTCACTTATTTTGGTGAAGCAAAACATCTGAATCTTCTTTCTTCCATGTATGGGTTCCTTCGTTTCTCACCTAGTGTATCATGTGGGATGGGTTTATTAATGTTATCTCTTAATAATATGGTCATATACATATTAACATAGATAAATTAATCAGTTTAATTGAAATTGAAATGGTAAGGGGGATAAAATCTGATGATTTTTCCATTTTTTATTATTTATGTCTTGAACTATATGGTAAAATTCCCTACTAGAAATCATAGTTGTTGGGAGACTTTGTTTACACTGTAGTAGTGGTGTTAAGGGGGCCCAATTTTTATGATTGTTTGATATCACCTAAAATGTAACTTTCAAATCACTTATACTCATAAAAACAAATGGTTTCTCCTAGAAAATTCTTCTTGTGTGATAATTCCTGTAAATGTAAATTAGAACATGATAAATCCCCTTAAATAAATATTAAAATTGTTATGTGGTTCATGTGGAATAAATTTATAAAAGTGGATATGTGGTGTAGTTTTTCTGTTTTGGTGTGTTACATGGTAGTAACCTTTTGTGGAATATATTATGGGTTAACATGAGGATATTTGGTTTTTTGATGAAATTTGGACTATGGTGAAAAGTGTTGGAATGTTTCTATTGTGGAGGAAAGTGGTTATTGCTATGAAATAGTGGTTTTGTGTGGGTTAGTTGAAATGAGGTTAAGGAATATGGTTTGTTGGGTATTTGGTGCATTCTTTTTGTTATGTGTTGTGACAGTTTCCCTAATAGTTTTGTAATTAACATGTTTTGGCTAATGGGATGGAAATCGTAAAATGAATTCAATTACAGAAAAAAAAATTATAATAGACTATGTGATTTAAATGGTTGGTTGTTAAATATAAATTAATGGTCTAGAAAATGTGTAATGAATAGGATATTTTAATTTAAATGGGTTGGTAATTTAAATCTATAAATTGTTATGTCTTGTAATGAGAAGGTAAAATGTATCTTATGCCTTCTAGCTTGTAGTGTCGTGTGGTGCATGTAAAAATAGCAATAAAATGGTGTGGTTGTGAGTTATTTTTTTTCCATGTGGTGAAACAATAGGTTAGGTTATGTGTGGATTTATTATATATATATACACACATACAGTATTATTTTTGTGATTTCTTTTCATGCCCCACTCATGTAGATTACTCAGTACTGATAATCAAAAAATTTGGGGGTGTTTTTTCCAACATCCCATCAGTGAGGATGGATATATGGCCACCACTATTATTTCATCCATAATCATGGTGATAATGACATGCATAGGTTATTATGGACGGAAGTTAAAAGTTCTACTATTGATATGTGTTATGATTTGGTTTGATATCCTAGGTGTCTTCAGGCCAGATATGGTGAGATGGGATGAGTTTTCTTATGGTGGGGATCATGCATGGTATTATTAGGAAACTATATTGATGTCATTAATGTTTAAAAACATTACTAACCAAATTATAAAATAGATATGATGGGATTTACTAGGTGTTTTTGGGCGGGATGTGATGTGATCGATTGTGATATGAAATAAGTGGGAGTACCATGATGATTTTTTTTAGGGTGTGAGAGCATATAATCAGTGGGAAAGTGGTGTAGGGTACCTTTTAATGATGTTCTTAATATTAGGTTATTATACATGTATGTGTTGATTAGTGATTGATCTTTTAAGACGTTGGGTTTTTCTAGATGACCTATTTAGGTGTTGTTTGTTATATAATTTTTACATGGGCACGTTAGTATTCTCTTTTCACATGTGAAAAGAAGACTTTTGTTTCCCTAATTTGTATACTTGTATACCCACCATATGTATGTATAAATGATTTCTAGTTCTCTATATAGACTATGTTAACTATACTAGAGTTTACTGGATGAGATATTGAAATACTTTTTGTGTCACTACCTTAGCTTTTATTTTGGTACTTCTTTTTTGATAATTTTATATGTGTATGTTTTATTTACACATGCATTGTGGGGTGATTTTGGGTTTATTTGTATTATTTCATGGAGTTTATTATAGTTTATTCATTATATCTCCTAATTTTGTTATCTTATATAGGGTAATTCTGCCCATATCATGAGATTTTTATAGCCTCAGTGCTAGTCACCAACCTAGGGCCTACTGGAGGCAGGACCCAGGGGTCATTATCTCTCTCTATTCATTTTAGTATCTTTTGTGGGAGGGTTTCTGGAAACAATTCCTCAATATCCTCCCTAAAATTTATTTTTTACCTCAGGCATAGAAATTTGGGATTATATTTCTAAGTATCCTCTACTAACGGTAAAAAATCAAGAAAAAAACAGACTTTAAGAAAAAAAATGGCATGACCTTGTTTTTCACAATCCAGATACATATATGTTATGATCGAAATTATCTACCATTGATCTGATGAATATTTATCCAGCTACATATATGACTTCCTAATAAATTCAAAAACTAATTAATTCCCTTTAACTGGTGTATACTTCAATTTTAAGTCAAGAAACTTAGGATATTCCATCCACATTTGTTTCCCTAAGTTCAAATCGCTTTGTGAGAAAATGTTTTTCAACCTTTTATGATTTGTAAACATAATGAATTTCTCACCAAAAAGATATTGATTCTATGTATTCAAATAATAAACTAAAATAACCTATTCAAAATCATGTGTTAGGTAGTTTTTCTCATTAAAATATAAATATCATGATCTATAAATAACGAAATGATCATTCTACATGAGAGCATATCCTAATAGAAATCATGATGCATCACGATAGACCACATAGTCACATCTATAATCTTGAAATGTAAGGATAGGTATTGATGTAAGTTGAAACTTGATATCTTGGAAATATTATATGAACTCATCACCCCATTGTAAAGGAACACCTCTCCTATTCAAAGTTTTCATCTATGAGGTAAGTTGTGAAAATTCAAAAAAAAATCATTAATAATATCCTATTAAGCCAATGAAACTATGTATCTCAAAAACAATATTTGATGGTTTCCAGTAGATAATAGCTTTATCTTTCCATGATCTCAAGAAACATTACTTTTACATACAATGTGACCATAGAAACATACTTATTGTATCTATAAATCACACTTTGGTGGATTTTCATAAATGAAATGTTCATATTGGATGACCAACACTATAGCCAGCTATTTCCCATGATTGGTCTTAGTCATAGAATACACTAGAATATCATCAAAGAGGACCCCCAAAAAACATTCAATATACCTCTGAAAAATATGACTCATTAATACCATAAACACAGATAATGCATTTATAAGACCAAAGGGAATCACCATATACTCATAATGTCTACATTGACTTCGAAAATAATTTTTCAAAAAATACTCCCTCTCCACTTAAATCTGATCGTAACCTAATCATAAAAAAATATAGAACCACTTGAAACTGCTAAATTGGTCAAATAGGTCATCAGTATAATGAATAGGATATAAATTATTTATCATAAATTTTTTTATTTTATGATAATTCACATATAGCCTTAGATTCACATATTTCTTTTTTAGAAAAATCACTATTGTTGCCCATAGGGATGTGTTTGGTCTAATGAACCATTTTCTTTCCCAATAAACAAACTCAACATTCAATTTATTAAATTCCATTGGTTCCATCCTATAATAATAAATTTAAATAGAAAAAAATCATTTTAGGAGATCAATCATAAAATCAACTTTTCTTTTGGGTGGAAATCCCGAAAAATTTCTGGAACAAAATCAGGAAGTTGGTCAACATTTTTTGGAAAATACCTATATTTAGTCTCATCAACATATTCAAATGAAATTAACACCAACTTATATGAGATATTATTGACCACTAGTACAAAATTCCTTTTTATTCTTCTATTCACATCCCAATATCCTCTAAATAGGTGATCACTATGATCATGAGATGTGAAACTAACCCACTGGGCATAATAGTCGATGGGGGATTTGAATGATGTAAACCAATCTATTCCCAAAATCAACTCATAGATATCTATCATGAGAATATAGAGACCCCAAACAAATTCAACCCCATTTATAGTTGTGGTAAATGTTGCACACTTAAAGGATTAACACTACCATTACCCTAGAGGTGTTAGATGTTTCAAAATAAAAGACACCATTACAACATATAAACCTATAAGGTCAAAAAAAAGAATCAAAAAAATAGTATGATGCACCCATATCAAATAAATTGTACATGAGGTATTTTTTCAAAATAATATTACCTTTTACCTTTTAATGACTAGGATGATCATTTATTATTATTTTTCTTAGCACCATATATGTAACACCCTGACCCCACTAGGCTAGATCTGGTGCATTACTTGTGATATTGGCATGGTTAGAAGGAATGAAAATCCCAAAGGAATGATCAGTTTAGTAGTCTTGAAGAAACTAGATACATATATTTCACACAAATTACATTGGATAAGGTTACAAGATACAATACAAAATGAAAAACAAAAACTGCATCCATGAGCACTCAATAAATTACCTCCTCTTCATAACCTATTGAAGGTAAAAAAATTGAAAGGGGTGAGCTCAAACTCTCATTAAGGTTTAAAAATAGAGAAATCATGAGTACATTAACAGGTGAATCAAAATAAATATGACATAATAAATATGGCATAGTGAGTAAATGAAAAACTAATGCCATTAATAAACTGAGAATGAAACTACATCCATAGATTTTGTCATAGTGAAAACCAAATGGATAATAATAATAACTGATAATAAATAAAGAGAATTCTTATTAATTTGAATGCATGTATCTGGCACATGAAACCATAATACCGTAAAACAGTTTAGTTCTATGGGTGGAAACCCATCTGATTTTCTGGAAACAAACTCAAAGGGTTTGTCGCCAAACTGTTTTGTCTCATGAGAACTACCGATGCATCGAGGGGCTGTAGTGGGTCACACCCACCTCTACATCCAAAGCATTATTTATACATAGATTCAACATAAGAGAAATATGGATTTACATTATCCATATAGAAAAGAGGATACATATTCATCAATATTTCAACATTCAAAATAAATACCATATGTAAAATGGTATACGGATTAGACAATAATAATATCCATGTTATGAGAACATGGATATTTAAATGGAAAATAATTTTTAATTGAAAATTGATCTCAAATGGGCAGTAGGAACACCACATAATAAAGAGTAGGTGGACAACATAGGGGATATTCTTGAACAAAAGTGAGAGGGAATCCCTTACGAAGATTGTTTCATTAGAGTGAAGATAAGTAAATGAAATATTTATGTGTGAAAAATAAAAATACTCAAAATATAAGTGGATACACTATATAAAACAATAAAATTACATTCACAGATATTCTTGGAATAATGTAACCAATGAAATATATGTATAACTCAAAGAATGAAAATTGAGTTAAGGAATCCCTTACCTTATGCTCTAAGGTGTTCTTGATTGTTCTTAACGACCTGAATAATAAAGTTTAGATTCATTAATTAATAATTACAGAACCTAATAAACATGTAATTTATATGGTATTACCTTATTATGTTATTTAATGTCCTTTTGATGGGTTTAAGAGATTCAATTTTATTTTTTTGGAAGCATTTTCTTACTTGGTTCCATGATTTGTTTACTTACTCTCATGAATGGAAGTTCATTTCAAATTTACCTTAACATCCAAAATTTTTAATATATATTATTATTTAAATAAATATATATAAATGATCTTATAATGATTCTAGGTTATATACTTGAGGATGAATCATTGGTTAAAAATTTTTGATAAACGCTTGGATTTAGCTTGGCAGTTTTGTATACAATGAACTTGTTTTGTATTTTTATTCCATATTATGAGTTTGTAAAGATTACCAAACATTAATTAGGTGAAATATATATATTATGATCTGGTTCAACCATTAAAGTGGTTTCATGACCATTAATGAAGGACAAAGTGAAGAACGAAACTCCGTCATCCACAAAGGTTATAAATTGGAACCTTATGGACGTTGATTTTGTCTATAAAAATAAAAGGGAGAGAGTAAGGATATTGATGATAGTTCTTCCATTCACATGATATAATTCTAATATATAAATGATACTATAGTTTATCATGGTCATTTATACAGAGGAGGTTAGGGGAGAAAAATAAAATAGATGAACTTGAAAATAAAAGAAAAGTTGAGAGATTCTTTATGAAAATTCAGCAGCCTAATGGCGTCACTTAAAATTTCATAAAATCAAATGATGAGAACAAAAGGGTATCTCATCATATTGAAATAAAAATTACAGTAATAATAATAAATAAAATCAAACCCCAACATATGAGAAAGGAATTTCAAATAGATAACATAAAATAAGTGTTGACTTAAAGAAGAGAATGAAGGATTCCCTTACCTTGTAGAATAACTCCTAGATCTTGAAGGATGGGACCTTGGGGGCTTAGGGACACCTTGGGAGGACTCGTAGAGAGGTAAAACCACCAGAGATTCAAGGATGATGGATTTGTAATGAATGAAAAACTAAGGGGGTGAGTGGGTATTTATAGTAAACAAGAGAGAGTTTTTTATTAATTAAAAGGGACAACTCGTCAGTGGTTTTTGAAAAACCATGGTCTTGACCATGGTATTTTCCCTTGGTTTAAGCCACTTGGGACACCTCATGTCATGAGTTACTGTACAAAAGTCGACCATACTTTTATATTTAATTATTAAATCATTATGATGTCATTAAACTGCCGAAAACTCAAAACTGTATTTTTACTATTCATGAAAAATTCACGTATTTTAGAAAAATCCCAAAAATTTACCCTAACCATTTTTTGATGTGTAGAATTCAAAAATGAACTCTATTTTTCAAAATTTATTTTCTAAATATTATTAATTTAATTTTTAAATAAAGTCATAGTTAATTTGAAAAATAACAATCTTAAAGTGCAATTAGTTTTATTTCTCATTGAAAAACTAATTAAGATCTCATTATCATATTGCATTAAGAAAATGAAATAATATTATTATTTACTATTCATAAGGGTCATATTACTATTAATATTACTATTCGTAAGGGTATGTTACTATTCACCAAAAATCAAATTTGTTCTATCAAAATCTAAATGACTTACTGATCACAACTCTAGATAACAATTTTTCGAAATTAAAAACATAGAAGTGGAGAATTTATCTTTAATGGATAGTTTTTTACTATATATTAAATAATCAAGTGTTGTTTTAAAGTAACACAGTGATGAATAGAATGTATTTAACAGAAACATACTATAAAATGTTTGGGGTGCTACAATATAGTTACTTACTTACTCCTCCATGTTCTTTATTTCCTTATTTAGATTTCATTTTGTTGAGGAGTCTTGGAGTTCCTAGAATCACCATGACTCAATTAGTTATGTGGTCTAAAATATTTATAGAGAGATCTCCCCATAAATTCATAGAATGTATGTGAAATAGATATACATTTATAGAACCATACTTTGGATCACTGTGACTATAGCACTGGAGATTTCCCATCTGGTTATAGTTGTGAATTTCTCTTGGTGTTTGTGCACAATATCTCTTGATGTGATCAAGTAAATGACATCAAAATAACCTAGGCTTACACATGAGTCAGGGAGTAAAGTTAACAGATCTTATGTCCTAATTCTTAGAAGCACCACAACTTTTTATGTAAGTGTCCATCTTGTTATTATTTAGAGTATTTTTATTTTAAACTATTCTCATGGGAGTAAACATACTTCCTCTAGCCAAATTTCCAAAAAATATATATCTTTATGTGATGTTTACTTGATTTTCTATAATTTTATAATTCATAATGAAAATGATGGATATTTTAGAGAGAATATATAGATATATCCTAGTCTCAAAGATGCATTCATTCATAGATGCATTGGAAAAAACATCAGGGGTGAAGTGTGATAAGATCAAAAACTTAGTTGCATACTCCGTTATAGATAGATTATATTTATTTATACTGAATAAATTGTTTTTTATCACAATTATGAATGTGTGAAGATATAATTATTTATTAAAAAAATATTTTAATGTCCCCCAAATAATTCCATGGTTGAATTTTTCATGTAATATTAATTCAAACCATTGGGAAAAAATATCATAGATATAGAACCAAGGAAATATATGATTAGATTTATTCTATTCAACTATTCCTCCTCTTTTTTAAGATCATAATCCCTTAAAAAGGTGGTGGATTTGATTTCTGAAACTATATATAGTGATTCATTTAGAGAGTCTCATAATTCTATTTTTCATAATTAACATCTTGAAAAGTCTGAATTATGATATGAAAATGTAGTTGGTTTACCGATGGAATAGGTGCAACCACATTTTCTACAGACACTTATTTTTAGTTTCTAAGAGGCCTACTCTGTGCCATTTTCTCAAATCAGAACCAAAAACTACTTATTAATAACTCACTAGAAACTAAAAGCCAGAAACATTTCGATTCACAATGACCATGAATAATTACAAGCATTATTGTCAAAATTCCACCATAAGAAATGATTTAACCATTTGCATAAAATATCAAATACAAAATGTAAAATTCAATCCTAGTGGGAAGTCTATGTACTAAGGCATGATATGATGCACTCATTAGCTAAACGCGTGACGATGAGATGAAAACCTAACTAGAAGTTTCTTAGAGAACTTTTATACACAAACCACCCGGTTAACATGAATTTTGGCATAAAAATGTTATATATTTCATTTAAACCTATAAATTTCATATATTGACATTCTTATCTCTTTAATATCATACTAATATAATAGAATAACTGACTAATACTAATACCACTTGTAACATCCTACCCCTCCTCATTGGATTGATAAGATACGGAGTTCCACTAACCTTACATGACATCCCTAAGCCACCAAGGGTTGGTAATAAATTAAAATGTCCTAGGAAGACACTAGGGGTGATATCCCTTTAAATATAAAATAGGCATCCAATATAAAACATAAACATCCAATCCCCCAATATGATTCATGGGTATAAGTAACACAATCCAATGATAAAACCAATAGAGTAATAATATTAGAGTGACAGTGGAATAACACTCATCAATACATAAAAACCTAAAGACAATATGAAATCAGGATGTCCAGGTGGTCCCATCCCAAACACCACCCGAACTAGCTCAAATCCCTAACACCACTATCCATGGTCATGGTATCAATATAAAATACTATATAAATAATATTCCTTCCCTTTTCCAATTTCCAAATAGAAAAAATCTTTTAATGAGGAAAGTTCCCAAGTGGGGGTGAGAATAAACTCAGTATGATTTCCTTAGAGACTTCCCAACATGTAACAGTTGGACAAGAACTGGTTAGTTCATTATATATAATAAAAAGTTGAAAATAGTTAAATAGTTTATACAAGGCCATAAAAGAAAATACATAGTTTATAACACATAAAAAAATATTTATTCAAAATTTTGAATAATAATTTCCACATCCACACACACACCCACATGCACACTCAAAATTGGTGTTTCACAATGATGTTGGTACTTCATAACCATGCCTCATCCCCTTTTTATGAAGGTATTTCATGACCATAATCTATCCAAATACACATTCAAACCAATTATGAAAAATTCCATGAAAATTATTTTTATATAAATAAATTAAACCTTTAAAAAATTAAAAAAAACAATAGGTTTACATTAAAACCATACCATATTTTTAAAATCGTCATATAAAAATTACAACCAAACGAGATTTCCAAAATATAACTAGTTTCCCATGTTCCCAAAACATAATCCAAAAATTATTTCCTTCATGAAATCACCTAAGGTTTCCATCACAAATCCTAGAAAATAATTTAATTAAAACAAATCCCACAAGTTTTAGATCAAGTGGAGATGATATAGAAGCTACCTACCTCTCAAAGGATGGTAAAAAAAGAGAATGAAACTAAGAAATTATAGATATAATATCACAACACCTTCCATTCAATAGAATAAAAATATTTCATAAAGATCCAAAATTAGTAATATTGATCTATCCTTGGTAGACTAGATCTCACAATCTGGGTGAGATAAAACAAGAGTATCTAGAGAGAGAGAGATAATGATGTCTTTCCAATGAATATTGATCTCTAATGGTCTTTCATTTTTCAGTATATTCTTATGGATCAAAGGGAATTCCCAAGGGAGACTAGGGAGGAAGAGGAGTTTTATACCCTAGAAGAGTTGGGGTAAATGATTTTTTGGAGTCTTAATCTAGGTTAAAATATAATTTTTTGATCATTAAATACATATCACAAGGTTATGCCACATGGTGTTTCAAACCATGCACCAACCATATGCATGATACTGGCTCCTAAGCATAGACATGCTTGGTTTTGCCACACATTTTGGAAAGCAATGTTCCAATCATGAATTGATGTTATCTTAATGACAAATCCTCATATAGTCACTCATAATGTTTGATAAATAGTGTTCCACCCATGCTCTTCCCATTTTTCCCACTTTAATGGGTTCTCATTGAAATTCACATAGTTTTTCAAAACCATGTGTCTATAGTGCGACTACCTAGTAACTATTAATCATCAATTTAAAATTTTTTAGGAGATGGATCATGGTTTCTACAAACTTTTCTCAAACTGTACACCTTTATGAAAACTTATAAGACACTCCAAAACTCTCTAAAAACATCTAAAACATAACATAAATATTATATAGGTTAAAAATAAATAATAATTGGGCCAATTATCAAAAACTAATGGTGTTAAAGGTACTCATTATAGTATTAAAACTTATTTTATATATAACATGTAAAATTTAACAATTAAGGATTCCTCTCGAATAATAGTGATGTGTGTAGGATTTATAAGTTAATAAAATATAACCCAAATATAGTTATGTTAATTATATGTATTGGTATGACCTATGATTAAATACATTGTGTTTTTATATCATTTATATATGTGTGTGGATAATGTTTCAATCATCTCTTAAAAATGTTGAAATTTTTCCTTGACAAGTTGCAAAACTGAGAATCAATATATACTCTACAATCACCATCTTCATGTTATCCAACATGGAAAAAATACATAAGATATTTATACATCATTTTTTATAATGTGTGAATAAAGAAGGATAATATTTTTGAATCACACAAAGTCTCATTCTTTAGATCTGGAATTGATGAGACAAATATCAATGTTTCAACTCTTATAAATCATTCATTTTCAAGGTAGAGTATTTAAATATTTTCTACCCTATTATATACCACCATACCATTATTTTTTAATTATTTTAACTTTACATAAATGGATATTTTAGGAATAATTTGATATGCATAGGATTTTACGCCTTTTAATATGACTTCCATGTATTTGTTTTTTATATCTATGAGCATTTGGTCTCTTTAAATCCCTAGCATGGATATGGAAGCATGATCCTTTATTCTTGGAGCATAAACCACTTTATTTACCTTCCCCATATTGTAATCTATTAAAAAATCATAGTCCTTGATCAACACTAACCACCTCCTTTTTAAAATTATAAAATCCTTTACTATGGATATATAGTTTAATATCCTGTGATTAGTAGATATATCACACTTCTCCAGTCTATTTCCACTAAATATTTAATGTTACAAATACCATTGTTAACTCTAATCACGTGTCAACTAATTTTTCTCATGAGCATTTAATTGAAATTATGTATAATTTATCACCTTATCATTTTTCATAAGTACACATCACAGGCCCTTAATTTAAGCATCATTATATATCACAAACCCTTCACCACTTTAGGTTAGTGTAAATATAGGTAAAGTGACCACTATCTTCTTAATCTACTTAAATCTCATTTCAAATTATTATTTCTAGAGAAACTTTATAGATTTATATTTTAACATGGTTTATGTATTTGAAAATAATGGTAAATTTATAACAACTAATCATTATTATGAGGTCAATCCAATAAAAATATAGGTCTTTATTTTTTAAGTTAGACGGTTTTATTCTTCAATCACTACTTTCATTGAATAATATAAAAATGGATCATCATTTGTGGTTACATTAACTAATAAAGATAATTGTTTATCCAAAATTAACACTTGGTAAAATTGGCATACAATTTCTCCTTTTCTAAGGTATTTTTCACATTCCTTAAATGCTCTACATGTTCATCCTTTCACTTGAAATAAATTAGAATGTTATCAATAAAAACTACCAAAAATTTATCAAGGTAATATATTAAGAATCTATTCATGAAATTCATTAATATAATAAGGTAATTTATATATTTTAAATTTTTCATAAAGAATTCATTGTGTCTATCTATTTTATTGATGGTTTTTATGGGAATATCGTTCTTCTTAACCCTTAGTTGATGATATTATAGTCAAAGATCCACCTTTGGGAATTATTGATCCACTGTATGTTTATTAAACAAATATTCAATACATGTTTGAGTGTAATTTTTCTTGATTTTAATTTTTTATGCACATAGTAATTAATGAAAAGGAGTATTAAATCATCCTTTTTTATGGAAAATAGGACAAGTGAACCCTATAGATAAGTATATGGGAAAGTTAAACCCTTTTCAAAATTCAATTTTTGTTTCTTCTTCGATTCCTCCAACTCAATGGTGCCTATTCTAAAAGGGGTATTTCATATAAGCATATAACCGGTTATGAGTTATATTAAAAAATCAACCTAAAATTATAGAATAATATGAGTAATATCTTTATGAAATTAATCAACATATTTATATATAATTAGAATATATTCAATATTGAGTTCCTCCTAGAAAATTTGATCCATGTATCCCTCATGATTGTGTATCAAACCCCATATTAAATAAATAGTTACCGATGGTAGTTTATAATAATCCTTACATTGATGTTTTATTATGTGATGGTTTTAATTATGAAATTATATGTTTGTATCATATCAATTAATATGATATTTATAGATAGAGAGATGATCTATGTTATTTATCTCATAAAATTATACCAAGGGATGAATAACTAGATTCCTTTCAATATTCTCCCCTAAATACCTCAATTTTATAATATTTGTATAATTTGGATAAAATCATCATATCATATGTTTCTTTCACCAATAGTTAAATATTAAATTTCAAATGCAGTGAATCAATATTCTTATAAAACTTGTATGACATGAAAGATTGTAAAGAATAAAAATAAAATGTGATATTAGAAGATTGTTAGTGGATAATGAGATTAAATTTTATCACTTAATTATCATAATCCACTTTGGTGGTAGTTATATAATAGGGTCATCCTTGTTACCTTGGTTTTAGAGGTTTTTTATGTCAAATATCCTCAATAGACATTGGATTTGTGCACTTATATACATATTACCCAAATTATATACACTTGAAATATTGAAATACTATAGGTTCATTGGGTAACACTTTCTTCTACTCTGTTTTTTTTTAATTTCCTATTCATATATCTTTGAAACTCATGTGATTTATAGCCTCTTCTTACATAGTTAAAAAATTCATTGTTCCTTTTATGCAATTTCCCATGTGCTTCATCCCACACTTTTTTAAAGTATATAGTTAAATCTTATTTCCTCTATGTTTCTTATCATTTCAACTTCCATAAAATTTAATTTTTATTTTATTTTCCCCAAATCAACAAAGATTATGAGTGTCACTAGGTTTTATTTCCATAGTAAGTGAACATATGACAACTTATTCATCATTACCCAAATCTATAACAGCTACTACTTTTCATAGACTTGGTTTTAAGATGATAAAGAACCAATTTATTTTCCTTTTAGGATATATAATAAAATAATGTTTTTACCTTTAATGTATTGTGATATTTTATTTATTTTAACCAATCAATTAATCATTCATTTTCCTTAGCTCTACAAATTATCAATCCATTTTAAAGAGAAACATTCTAAGAAAATATTTTTTGAAGAATGTTTTCATAAATCACTCCCATTAAATAGATTTAATTTCATCATTATTCCTCGTATTCTTGATCAAATTCTACCAATAATTAGCTTCACCATCCAAATAATAAATAACCAAAATTATTATTGCATGTTCCAAGCATTGATGAACATAAAATACCATTTCAGCCTTATTGATCCATTTTTTCAGTAAATAGTTGATCATAAGATTCACTAAAGTATGTTGATTGTTGTCATATAAATAAATTAATTTTGGGTTCCTCCATCTATGGTGCACTCATAAGTTTTATGTGATTCACATTATTACTTGTAACTTAACATAAAATACCAATGAAGGTTATTACGCCATGTCATATCCTATTGTGTTTCTCAATGGAAAAATCACCATATTTTCCAACACAATCATTATAAACAAGGTTTCATCTAGTTTCATACATTTACCAAAACCAACTAGATTAGTAACATTAATAATCAATAATATATTATGAAATTTATAGATAAAATCATATGAATTTAAAAATCCATCCCTATGATGTCGTACATTATGACACCTTTAGTCTTCCTTTAGATACTTTCGGTTCAATAATGGTTACATTATGTTGGTTTCTATTTTACTTGATAATCTAATCTACAAACTTAAATAAACCCTAATCTTATAATAAATGGAAAAATCCTAACATAAAATTCAAATATATCACATCATTTCCAATAATTATACATGTTACCACACAACTAAAACAAAAAATCCCATACCAAAAAGTTTTAGTATAATTGGATATTAACTACATAGACCTAATTTTACATATTATTTCATCAATGCATCCCAAAATACTTTCTACACATTACTTCTTCAAAGACATATTTTTTGCATATAATTTCATGAGGAAAGGGGAAATATAAGAAGGAATGATCTCAAACACAAATTTAGGGAGAAACATATCAAAATTTAATAGATAATTATATCATAAAATTGTGAGATAACATGAAAAAAGAGAATTAAATGATTATAAAGAACATACAATCATAACAATTTTTCATAAGGAATGATTTAATTACCATATATAAATGAATAAGGTCATATAATCATAAAAGAATCATTATATAATCATAATATAAACCATGTAATAAGATCATGGAATCAATAAACATGAACTATACTAACATAACAAAGGAATTTGGCATGGAAATAAGAAAAGAAAATAATAGAATATCTGTATTTGGATTTTGAATCCACTTTATGTCCTCAGAATCATTTCATGGTAATTTTGGGCCCAGTTAATAGTAGTGGTGGTAATCTTTGAGAGTGGTGATGCACTTGGTTTATCAGAAGTGTAAAGTCACTTAAAATATTTCTTAAGGATATTAGAGGTCACAGTTGTGTACAGATATAAGTTTTCATGTATAGGAGTTATTTAAAATTTGAAGATTGGATCACTATAGGAATATAAGTATATAACAATATAAATATACCAATTTTGTGAAAAAAGTAGGTATAGACCTCATATATCAATGTTTTAAAGGAACAATTGGTATAGGGATGGTATATTGTTTTCATATACCAATGTTTTTTTAAATTTTTGAATAGGGTCTCTCCCTATACTAGCCATGTGTCCCCCCTTTCCCAATATGATTTAGACTCTATTATAGAAGTATTCTCTCTCTCCATTGGTCACATTTAGTATTTCTTCATCCACCATCATTTTTTCAATGTCTTTTGGATAAAATCATTAAGGTATATTATTTATTTTATCCTTATCTATTATTTTATTATCTTCTTTCTAAATTTTTGTACCTTTTATTGCAATGTTGGGGTAGGGTTTTATGTGGCATGAATTTCATTAGGGGTTATTTAATAGTTTATAAACTTAAAACTAAGGACCTGTGATGTTTTCTCTTTATGTAAAAACACTCGGTGTCATTTTATACACTTTAATTTCTATTGAAATTACTACTTGTATAAATTTAACTATGTTTTAAGTTGAGATTAATTACTCAAGAACAGTTGTTATTATTTATAAATTATAATTTTATATTATATTTTTTTTAAATTTGAAGTGAATATATACAATTCAAAAAATATATATAATGTTATGAGGGTTATATTATAAAATGTGTCAAATAAATATTTTAAAATATATAAATGGTGTAATATAGAGTTTTGATGAATAATGATTTAAATGAGTATCCTTTCATTCTAAAATTGGATGTATGAAATATTCTACTTTATTAAGGGTATATTTTCTAAATAATTTTTTTTACATCAAATTTTCTGGATGAGTTGGGATTGTTTTAATTTACCCCCCCCCCCACCACCCTAGTGGGTGGATATGGGTAAAATAGATCAGGTAAAGTGAAATCTATTCATGTTCCATGCATTAGGGTTGGTTTTCCTATTATGTTCAATGGGTGAAATATAATTTATTTTGGCTTGATTGGGACTTTGGTGAGCATGTGTCTTAGTATATGGGTATGGATAATAAATCCATTTAATTTAGTGTTATTTGGTTTTATTTTGGAAGTGTATGTTTGGTTTAGTTTTTTTTATTTTGGTTAAATTTATTTATAATTTTATATGGACTATTAAATTTGGATTTATTTATTTCATTTCAATTCATTTCATTTTATTACATATATGTTTATTTAGATTAGTTCTTTTGAGTTTATTTTGTTTTGTAAAATGGTGCTTTGGTCAAAGAGTGAGGGTAAGGTAATGAAAATTAAATACATGGGATTTAACTTAAGTGATGATCATTGAAGCTTGATATATGGGAGTGCTAAGGGTGTGGTGGAAGTAAAATCACAGACAAAGAACCTAACCATTACTCATAAGGGATAATAGAGACCTTACATGGAATCTAGAATTTATAATTAAGCCCTTGAATACCCTGATAGATGAGTTAAAGGTATAGTTGATGTTTCTAATACACTTATACTAGTTAATCATCTTATAATGCTCTATAGGATCAATTACAAACCTAAATCCCCACACACTCCACTAAATTAGTAAGAAGTCTCCTAGTTGATATTTATTAATCTCACCACATTATACCATATACATTATAAACAAAATTTAAAAATGAAAAAAAACATATATATTCATGGATGATTCATACACAAAACAACCCATAACTTTTGAGTTTAAAATTTATATATATATAATTTCATTAGAAAACCAAACCACCCATCCCTATAAAGATTATTTCATACAAACCAGTATTTTTTATCAAATTTTCTATAACCAAAAATAATCACTTTTTAGAGGTATTATCATGGATTATTTAATAATTTTCATCCATTTTATTTTATAATACTCAAAAAACCAAAAACACACAACAATACAAAAAACAAATAAAACATGGAAATGATTTAATTCATATAAAGATTAGAAACACTTGTGGAATTTTTATTCATAAAAAAATACATTGTCTAGAATATAGAACTATAGTTGAAATACCCCCATTAAAAATAAAGGAAAGTCACCTAGATATGTTGGGAATTGGATCTATAAAGAATTATGAATAATAAAGGCCATGTAATAAAGATTAGTGGGATCTTGATGACCATAAAAAATTTGGGATCTTAATAGTTCATGGTTATTTTCAACCTGGATAGAAATGTATCGATTATAAAAAATATATTTTTAGTTCTAGGATAACTTGGGTTAAGAGATAAAATTGACATTCATTTACTGTGGAAAATGGACTTTAATCATGCTAAAAACATTGGTTTAGAATTGTATTTAAAGATTTATTTTTTGGTAATATTTAGTGATAATAATGGATTACAATTGATAAAGACCATAAGAAAGTGATGATACTTAAGATCCTAGAGAAAAAATCCAAAAATTCAAGTAATAAAGAAATAGTGGATGGATCCTTCCAAACCATCCATGATAACATCCAAGAAACTAAATTTAATTTCTCAATGATAGATGAAATCATTGATAAGATTCCCAAAATAGAATCAAACTCATCATAATAGAAACTATCCATTGTGTAATTATTTATCTCTTAACTTGGTCTATTCCATAATTTTTTCCTTGAAAAAATATTTATTCAACCATGGATTATTCTCCACATGAAAGGAAAAAATCTCCATTTTATCTTCCTTTTCAAAGTTCTTAATTTCCCATTCCACACTACTACTTCAGATTAATCTGTAGCTATAAAATATATACAATGGTTGTTGGGAATTCATTTATCTGCATCCTTTCCTATTTCAATGCAAGGAATAAGATGTCTATATTTTTCTATAATCCTAGTAAAAAATCCACTAAATTCAAACATATTTTCCACTATTTCTTATCTAGTTTTTATCTTTATTTTTAGTTTGAGTATACTTCTTCAGAATAAAAAATTCAATGTATTTTTCCTCAAGTTCATTTTTAATTGAATATGTATTTAATTATTCAAATTCATTGAGTTATTACACCTCTAAAAACCCTTCATAAACCTATTATGGTATGATTTATCTAATATCGTTTCTATTCATAGTAGTGATGTCCATGACTTGTTTTATTGGTTGAATTTTATCTTGGATTGTAATTTTACCTTTATTTCTCTATCAATTGTTTTCACAAGTAGATCAACTTAAAATTCAAAATTACTAATTCATTATTGGTTATTTTGAGTGGGATTATCAATACTTTTATCAATTATTGAGAAATCAACAATGGTATATTGGATATGTTCTTGTGTTTTTTGGTTAAATATAATATTTATAAATCATGTTTTTATTAATTATTTTTTTCATTAAAAAAAAGAACTATATTTAACTTAAATGAATCAATACTACAAAAATTAAAACAAATGAAAAACACTCAATTTAAACCACCCAAATTGAATATAATAGAAGATAACTGAACTAAACTAACTCAAACAACATGAACCAATAAAAAAATTGAGCATACCTAACCTAAATCATACTACACCTAAATAAAACTAAAAATATATATACTAAAAAAATATAATAAATTGAAAAGGAAAACAAATAAAATTGACTTTAATTAAACCAAATCAAAAAAACAAGATATAAACAAATTTTAGTTGAAATAAACAGACATAAAAATTATAAATCAATCAAACTAAACTAATATTAACTAGTTGAAAAAAAACCTACCCAGCTTGAACATACCAAAATAATACAAAAAATGAAATAGACTGCACCTATTAAATTAAACAGAAATTAAAAAAATGTAACTATACTAAACCACATTAAATGAAACTAAATAAATAAAACTAATAAAAAATAAAAATTGACGTAAATTATAACTGAACATATAAAGACTCGTGTCTTTTTTAGTTGTGAAAATGAGATGGAATTTGAATTATTATTATAGGTAAAATGGTCATTTACCCTAATAGATGATAATGGAACAATTTTTTATTGATATATGAATGGGGTGTGTTCCCTTGGGATAAAATTTAGAAAAATTTTGAGCCTGGGGTATTTTTAGGATTTTTTGATTTTGGAAGTGTTTAATCTACCAAAAGTGTACCCCCAACAATAAGGTAATTTACTATAGGTTAAGTTACTATATGGTAACTTGTTTTATGGTAAGTTTCTAAAGGGTAACTTTCTAGAGGGTAATTTTCTATAGGAAAACTTAATATAGGATAAGTTACTATAGGCTATCTTAATATAAGATAAGTTATTATAGGGTAATATAATACATGGTAAGTTAATATAGGGTAACTTACTACAAGGTAAGTTTCTATTGGGTGAATTATTATAGGGTATGTTATTATTGGGTAACTTAATATAGGGTAAGTCACAATAGGGTATGTTACTATATGGTAACCTACTATAGGATGAGTTACTCTAGTGTAACATATTATATGGTAAGTTACTATTTGATAACTTACAATAATAGCAGTTTTATTAGGGTAACTTATTATAGGGTAATATACTATAAGTTAACTAACTATAGGGTAACATACTATATGGTATGTTACTATAAGGTAAGTTTTTATAGGGTCACATACTACATGGTATGTTATTATAGGGTAACTTACTATATGGTAAATTGATATAGGGTAACATTAAATAAAATAATACATTAGAGGTTAAATTAATATAGGGTAAGTTATTATAAGGTAACTTTATATAGGAAAACTTTTTATAGGGTACATTACTATAGGGTAACTTTTTGTCAGGTAAGTTTTTGTAGGGTAACATTCTCTAGGGAAAGTTTTTATAGGGTAAGTTGATGTAGGGAAAGTTGTTATAGAGTAACTTGTTAAAGAGTTTATTTTTTATACGGTAACTTGTTGCAGGGTAAGTTATTGGATGGTTACTTGATCAAGGTTATGTTTTTATAGTGTAACATTTTGTAGAATAATTTATTAATTATTATATATAATTTAATTATATAAAAAATAGTGAAATTCAAACTAAATTAAATTATCACTAATTAAAATGTGTGTATTAGTCTTAATTTTTTTATAATTAATTATGGTAGTCAGTTGTAGGGTTCATAATTGTTAGACATTCATGTTTTTTCTTATAACATAGGTATTTCTTAGAGCTGGACATGCAGTACTGGTCTAGAAAGTTACAAAGAATAGGTGAATGTTATTATTTCCAAATATTTTTCTTTATGTACTGACTAGTATCATATTTATTTATACAATTACTAATTTATTACTCACCTAATATTTCTGATCTATTATGGTTATTGAATTATATAGATAGTTTACTACTATTTATTTTGGATTGTGGGGGATCATTCAGCTCCCTATATTATGTTTACAAGTTTTGGTATGTCCATTATACGGATGGGTCAGGCTGAATTTTCTACAGATATGGGCATGACTGTTAGGCTTCAATTTTGATGGAATAGTATCTCCACTACTATTTTAGGATTTTACTTCTAGTTTTAAACCTCTTACACATATGGATACATGCCTAAGGTTAGTTTTTGACCACCACCCAAGTGTTATTCAGTTGATCTAGGTTAGGAAATTACAGAACCAGAAAAAATCAAATAAAAAATAGAACAAAACCAATAAGAATTGAAAAAAATAAAATTTAAATAAATATAATAAAATTAAGAAAATAAAACATAATTTATTTGAAAAAAATGAATCAAATATATCCAAAATATATTGAATATATTCAAACAAATATAAAACAAATGAGACTAATCATACTTGAACATACAAGATCTAACCCTATTGAAACCAATCTGAGATGTATTTAATTTAAGAAAAATTAATAAAACAAAATAACATTGAATGTAAATGAAGTAAAGTGATTTGAACCAATTCAAACTAAATCAAACACAATTAATTTATATAAGTTCAGATATAACATAACAAAATCTTATATTAATAAAGATGAAGTATATTGAAATAAAACATACCAAATAGAAATAAAATAACCAAATAAAACTAGATCCTCAATAAATAAAATGAAATTAAAAAAAGATAAATGAAATAAAATAAAATATATGATAAGAAAATCAAGTGGAATAAAACTAAGCCAAATTGACCCAACTCGAATAGAATATAGAATATCTTAGTCAAACAAGAATGACGTATACTAAATTGATAAAACAAAATTGAACAAAACTAACAAGACCCAAATGAATCTAAAACATATAAAACTTTATTTAAATAACAAAAAAATAGTGAAATAAAATCAATCAAAACCAATTCAAACCAAATATAACCAAACTTAATCATATTTCAATTAATGTATCTAAAGTGATCAAAATTAAATCTCATGTAATCAATCTAAACTAAATTGAACCAATTCATGTAAAAACATAAACCAAAGAAAATCCAAATTAACAAGATATATTGGATTATTCCAAAAATATATCCAGTGAAACTAACTCAAATTTTATCAAATTAACTGAACCTATCCAGTATAAAATAAAAATGAAGATGATTGAGTTGATGTAAATAAAATCAAAAAAACTCAAAATTAACTTAAATAACTAGAAGTTAAATAAACTAAATCAGAAGAATAAAAAAATTATTCTAAATAAATATGAACTAAATTAACCCGAATAGACATAACCCCACCCAAATAGACCTAAACCCACCTAAATATTTACAAATATAACAGAACCAAAACCAAAAAAAATATTAATTTAATATAAATAATGTGAATTGATCCAAAGTAAGATAACCCAAAAAATTAACCTAATCAAAAAATAATCAAAATAATGTAATAAAGTTTTTCCAAAATAAACCAAATGCCTAAATGAAATAATTTTTTAACATGCTAATTTTCATTCCTTGATTATATTTCAACTTTTATATCATTATTTATTATCTAATTAGTATGTTTAGGTCATGGTATGTCATCAATTTTTCATTATTTATCTTTCTAGTTAGTATTCCTTAATTATATCATGTCAACTTTTATGATTTCATTATCTTCCCCATTATTAGCTTAAATTATAAATAATTTACATTTTTTCCTATATTGAATAACAAGGATGTTAAAGAAATATATAGGAAGATATCATATAAGAATGATCAAAACATGTGAGAACTAGGAATTCCTTCTCTAGTTTCCTTAGTGTGTATAGTGATTCTAATATATATCAATTATAATACACCAAATTTTATTTTTATATTAATTTTTAAATTTCTTTCATGGACTACCATCTTATGGACAACTCTTATTTATTCAAACTACTGAAATTGTTGAGAATAATAGAAAATCGAGTGGTGTTGTATTAAAGTTACTCAAGGTGACTGCTTTTTAGGTCATGATAGTAATAAATATTTTAACAGTGACTATATAGATGTTAATTTTTATGATAATAGTGATGATAGTTAGGACCATTATAGTAATTGTTGTCACAATGATGAGTTTTTAGAGTGATATATCAACCCCCTCTATTTCTATCATGACATTTATGAGACTTTCAATTTTTTGGATAGTTTCATTTGAATGAAACTTATTATATATGTGTTTTTTTATTGTTTTTAAGTTATAAACTTCTTAAATGTGAAATATATAATAGACGTGATGTTTCGAATATTTATTTTTATAGTTTCAAAATATATTTCATTTTGGATTTTTTATATATTGTTTTTTGGTTATTTATGTTGAGGTACTGGATTGCTGGAATTTTCAACCTGGTGGAGGAGGCTATACAAAATGTTTAATGAACCAATGGTATAGTCATATACCATAACAGTTCTCAGATTCTTTTTGTATCATGAAATTTCCATCAATTTATGCCAACTATTCATAAGAACCATTGGTATAATCAGATCCCAACAACATAACTTTCAATGGTTAGGGAAGCATTTCATATATAAAATATCATTTTTTATAAGGACTATAATAATTATTTTAAATAATGAGTATAACATTGTTTTCAGTAGTAGACTAACTATATTTTAAATATGGTATTGTACCATCAGATTAGTTGTACTATATGATTACTAACTTATAATGAGATCACTATATCTTGGTATCCATGGGGATTACAACTCATAGTTTCAATATTTTTACATTGATATATATATATATATCATTGACATGTTCCTACATGGATGTAGGATGAAAATAAAAATCACATAGAACAAAATTTTTCTTAACTTTCCTTCTTTCATTTTATTTTATTTTATGCATTTCTATATATTTTTTAGAAAGATTTTGTGTTTAGTGATTTAGGGTGCTTCCAAACTTCCCATGTTTCTGAAAATTCAGTCTAGGAGGTTTGTGTGTCTAGCATGTGAGAATTCTTATGGAGGATATGTTCCAGTGGATCTATAAATCCAGCTTCTAGTGGTTTACTTCTAGAAAACTCGTGATTTTCACCTAGTATCCTACCAACAAGTGGTATTATAGATTTTTTCATGATAAGGGATTACACTCACCATACCCATGTATCATAATTTATATTTTCTACTATAAAATTATTAGTTTTTATGGGAGAAAACTATATCATAGTAATGGAATTGTAATATGGAATTATTGAGGTTGATAAGTTTGATGGAAAATATTATACCTTTTACAGGATGCGTAGGGAATATTATTTCATTCAAAAGTACTTATATGTTCTATTAAATATATTAAAACTAGATAATATGAAGAAAGTTAAATTGAAATAGAATGATCGTAATGTAATCAAAATGGTGAGAATGGTGTTGGAAAGAAATGTTTATTTAAACATTCAAGAGAAAAAAACAACAATAGAATTGGGATTTCCCCTGATAGATATGCATAAAAAAAACAACTTTAAACAATGTGTTTATGATGTATATGTTTTTTGATATGAATTTTTCAGAAGTAAAACCAGATATATACAATTTTAAAAACTATAATATTATACGGAGTAATCTCAAGTATGTGAAATTCACTTTCACATGAGATGTCTAGATATAGTTTATGTTATTCTTGCTACCAAAAAGTTGAGTGGTGAAGGTAAATGTTTTCAATAATCACACCAAAACATAAAACTTAGTTTTAAAATATGTTATGAATATAATATTGAATAAATAATTTGGGTGGAGGGATGTCTAAGAAACTACCATAAATACATTGAATATAGATGGTATATGTTGCTCACACAACTGAAATATGAGTCCAAATAAAGAGAAAAAGACTAGATATGTGAATAAATGTATATTTACTGGTCACAGACCTACATGATAGAACTTTGTTAAGAGATTAAATCTCAAGAATTATTATAAGGATCATAAAGAAAACACTATAAAATTATTTTTCAGGAAGCTACATTTAACTAAATTTAGAAAAAAATAGAGACTTACTATAAAGTATTAGAAATCAATTATTGTCAAGGGTAGTTAATTATAGTGAATCATTCCTTTAAAAATTAGATAATGTGGGAATCAAGAACTATGTATTTTGGAAGATATTTTAAGGTAAACATGGCCAATATTTTGGACTTGAATTTTCAAGTAAGGCTGGTCAGAATATATGAATGGTGAATGGTTTCATAATGAAGTTAAAGGAAGTTCATCATATCTCTAGCTTATAGAAAAATATTATTTTTTGGATAGCTGTATGTGGAGGGATATGGTATAAGTTTTTCTAATTGTATATGTAAATTCAATCAATGATCAATTTTTGTGGTAAGAGGAGTTAAGGATGTGGACATATATTTGACCAAATGTTTATATGGGTGTACGATGGATGGAATTTTAAATATCTAAATTCTAAAGTTATGGAATAATCATTTTATTCATCGTATTGAGAATAATATGGTGATATTATTAGAAAAGGGCATACTAAATCTCAATTATATTAGTTTTATAACTTTTTTCCATTTTATACTCTGGAAATAGAAAAAGGTTTCATTTATTTTAAAAAGAAGTAAGCCTCGCATCAAAAAGTATGAAATTGTTTATTCAGATGTATAAGGAGAATATTTAGTATGATACCACATAGGATATTTGTATTTTTTTTACATTTATTGATGATTATAGAAGAATTTTTTGGATATACTAATTAAATAAAAGCCTTAAGTGTTTGGATATTTTATCAAATATAAATTCATGGTAGAAAATGGAGACTAAAATAAGGATAAAAATGTCTTCGTTTGGATAATGGTGGTGAATTTTCCAAAATTTTATTTCAAGAAATACTATATAATGAAGGGAATCAGACATCAAAAAAATTTTCTTCGTAAATTGAAATAAAATTCTTTAGTAAAACTAGTAAATATTACATTGACTATGAGGGAACATAGCATGCCATTTATTTCTAAAATGTATAAATAAATTTTTTGGTGGCATTGAATTTTTTTGTGCATATGGTCAACAAAAGTCCACTTACCCTTGTGAGGAAAGATATTCCATAGTAGTTATGGTCTGAAAACCCATTTTAAATTCATCTTTTACAAGCTTGTGGAAGTAAAGAATATGTTCACATGAATCCTAAGGTGAAGGAAAAACTTAAAAAAAAGGTTTTAAATTTTATTCACTATGGTCTATAGAGATGGGAACATTGGTTTTTGACTCTAGGATAACAATATTAAAATGATCATCAGATCTAAAAATATTCTATTTAATGATAGGGTCTTATATAAAGACCAAAATATAGATGTTATGGAAGTTTAAAATATAGAATTTCCTTGAAAAGTTCAATTTTATCTTGATAGGAACATTTGAATTGAACTAGTTCCAATGATTTTAAATGTTGTCTTAATTAGTATAAAAAATAATCCATCCTAAGATATACCTAAATTCTCAAGTGTGGTAAAAGCATGGATTAGTGATCTGTAAGTTCAAACACTGAAATATCAGGCATTGGAATATGTTTCATAAGATAGATTAAAATCATATATTAAATTATGAATGTCTTCATAAGTTATTAATCCTATTGAAATATATTTTCATGACTTTCATTACTTACTTCTAGGGGTTAGAGGAGAACTAGAGAGCCTAGAATAGGAAACACGACTTCGAGATTCTAGTAATTGTAAGTTATCTATGAAAAAAGAAATGGAATCTTTATACTCTAATATATCTTGGGATCTAATATAATTTCCATGATTAAAGAAAGGGATAGAGAATAAATGGTTATTTCAATTGAAAGAATAATCTCATAGAATTAAAATATATAAATCTAGGTTCGTTCTTAAATAATTTTAATATAAATAGGGAGTTAACTTATCTAATAAATTCTCATCAATAGTAGAATATACTACCATCTATATGGTCCTAAGATTGGTTGTTATTAATGAATTGTTCTTAGAATAAATGGATGTAGAGAACACATTTCTTTATGGTTATTTGTAGGCATATATTTAATTAAAGCTATGAATTATTTTCAATATTAATATAAAGAATTATTTTGTGTGAAATCTTAATCATAGATTCTATTACATAAAATAATAACCATGGAAATGAAATCATAAATTATATGATTTTATCATTAAAAAGGTTTCATGTGAAGAATTCTATATCACTGTTTCTATTGGAATATAAGGAACCAACCTTAAAAATTTACATAATCTTTAGATTTATACAAGAAATACATTCTTACACATTGATTATATTTTTAGGTTTATATTTTTAGGTAATTAGAACATAAAACATACATAACATCTCATAATCATACATGTGGATACTATTAAAATAATATCCATTTTTTTCAAAATAAAATTTTTTTAAAATAAACCATAATTTCTTTGAAAAATTTTCAGGAAATTTAAATTGTCTTCTTTCTTTCTCTCACACATCCTTATAACCTATGAAAAACATTTAAAAATTTGGGATGATAACAAAAAGATCAGTAAGGTTTATAAGAAAATAAGTCGTTAGTCAAGTGATAGAATAAAAATCAATAAAACCCATTTTATAAAAAATCATTAACATGAATGGAAACATCATGTAGTTTCTTAGAGAAATATTTACCATATCACTCTTAAAATCACCCTTACACATGGAATAACCATTTGTTCATCTTCCATCTCTGGAGTACCTAATGCATTGGAGAGCTATAATGGGGCTCACCCACCATATCTTAAGCTATAATGAGCTCAACCCAAAATATCTTGAGCCATAATGGGGATCACCCATCATATCATGAGATATAATGGTATAAACCCAACATAAATAATGTTCTAGGAACAAATCATGAATAAATAACTTCATAACTCATTTAAACCCTTGAGAAAAACACGTTCACATTTCAAAATCCCATTTTTCTAGAAAAAATCGTCCTTAGAACATAAACACTCCTCACACAAAATAATGAAAACCAATTATTAAAAAATAACTATAAAACATATTATAGAAACACTATTGTATTAAAACATCATGAAATCTAAATAGAACACTCATGAAATAAAAAAAAGAACAATATCTTTGTATTTCAGAAAGTATACATCTAAAAGGATTTTAAGAGGAAAGTCCTTTACAAATACCATAACATTTAATATAGAATTGATTGAATGAATGGAATACATATATATAATGTAAATACACATAATCAAGTATAATATAATCAAATTAAATTTAACAAATCATATTATCATGATAAAATCATTGAAATTTAAGGTTAACCCAAAGAATGGAAATTGGGTTTAGAATTCACTTACGAAATTTCAACATGGAAACAGGTGTACATGTGAGGGATTAATGAGAGATAAAGGGGTATCTCATCATTTATATATCATAAGGGAAGTATGGTAGAGGAGATAAAACATAATAATTCCTTATTAATTAAAAATGGAACAATATAGATGATATTATTGAATAAAAGCGAGAAAAAGGGGATCCCTTACCTCAGGTTTGACTTCCTTCAAACGTGTTTAAACCTCTTCTTGATGTCTTCTCCTGAGATCCTTCTTAAGGCCCTTAGTTTTGGAATTTTGGTGATACCAACAAGTCTTAGACGTGGGTAAGGGGCTTGAGAGGAGTATTATGAATAACTTAGGAAAGGATCAATGCTTGAGATGTGTGGGAGGAAGTGGGTGGAAATGGGTGGTATTTATAGTGGAGGAGAGGAGGAGTTTTAAATTATTTTAGTCATTGGTATAATATTATTTCTCAAGACTATGAATAGTATTAATTCTTGTGAAAAAATAGTAAAGGGAGCATGTGAGTTCTCACCAAGTGTTATTACATCACCCATGATGTCAAAAATAGTATATTTAACTGATAATTTATATATACAGTATTTTATCATATTTCACTATTCATCAAAAATTCAAGTATTTCAGAAAAATCCCAAAAAATCACCCTAACCATTTTTCGGCATGTATAATCCAAAAATGAACTCCATTTTTTTAAAATAATTTTTTAAATATGATTAATTAAATTTTAAAATAAAATAAAATTTTATTCCAAAAGTAAGAATTTTAAAACATTTATTTACTTATTCCAATATACGGGTATATAATAACTTCAATTAAATATTATATGTATACTATCATAGGTGATGTTACTATTCATAAGGTTATGTTACTATTCATAAGGGTATGTTACTATTCATAAGGGTATGTTACTATTCACAAAAAATTAAGTTGGTCTTATTAGACTCTAAATAACTTAATGATCACAACTTTGTATGTCCACTTTTTGAAATTCAAATCATAGAAGAGGTAAAAATGTGTTTAAAGGATAGTTATAACTATCTACTTAAACCAATGTTTCATGCATTTACTTTTAAAACCTTGGGGTGTTACATTATCCCCGCCTTCTAAAAATTGCATCCCCACAATTTTATTTACTTATTAAACAAGTAAGTGTATCTTTCCCTCGTATTATTTTCATATTCTCAAGTTGCTTCTTCAACCATGTGGTTTCTCCACAAAACCTTTACCTGGTGATTTACCTTATTCCACAATAATTTTTCTTTGAGATCAAGTATCTATATAGGTTTCTATTTATAATAATGGTTCTCTTTTAACTAAACTAGTTCTGGTCTCAAAACATGAGATTAATCTAGAACATACTTTATCAACATTGAAACATGAAAAACATTGTGTACCTAAGGTATAATTGGAGGTAATTCTACTCAGTTTTCAATCGGTCCAACTTTCTTCAGGATTTCAAAATGGCCAATGAATTGCGAACTTAACTTTCTTTTCTTACCAAAATGATTCACACTTTTCCAAGGAGATATTTTAAGGAAAACATGGTCACCTACCTCGAAAGAGAAGTCTTTCCTTCTGTTATCTGCATAACGTTTTTGTCTTCTCTGAGTTGTCTTTATGTACTGCTAGATCACCTTCACTTTCTCAGCCACTTCCTCTACTAATTCTAGTCCCATCAACTTCCTTTCACAAACTTCATCCCAAAACGTTGGATTCTAACACATCTTCCCATACAATGAATCAAAAGGTTCTATCTGTATACTAGAATGATAACTGTTATTATAATAAAAATTAAATAAAGAAAGATGTTGATCCCAATGTCCTTGGTAATCCATTGAACAAGCTCTAAGAATATCCTCCAATGTGTCAATCGTTTTCTTGGTCTATCCATCATATTGGGGATGAAAGGCAGTGCTGAAATTCAATTATGTTCCCAAAAACATTATAAGGCCTTTCTAAAAGTTAGATGTGAACCTGGGATCATGATTATATATAATAGAGAGAGGAACTCCATGCAACCTGAAAATATCTTTGAGGTAAAATCAATAAAGTTGATCCAAATGCATAGTATCTCGAATATGAAGTAAATGTACAGATTTAATCAGTCGATCAAAAACAACCTAGATTATATTGTTACCTTGAGAAGACTTTGTTAGTCTCACAATGAAGTCCATGGATATATATTCTCATTTACACTATAGCACTGGAAGGCTGAAGAATCCCCTTCGGTAACTGCCTCTATGCTTTAACCTGTTGACAAGTCAAACATTTCACAGTAAAAACAGAAATATCTCTTTTCATTACATCCCACCAATAATACTCTTGAATGTATTTATACATTTTTGTGCTTCTAGGTTGAACTGAAAACGGTGAACTATAAGCCTCACATAACAATTCTTTCTTCAGTTAATAAGTATAAGGTACACGTACTCTCTTCCCAAATATCACAACACAATCATTATCAACATTAAATTCAGGAAATTTAACTTTCTTCACCGTTTTTACCATTTTCTGCAACTCATTGTCATCCTTCTGCGCTTTCTTAATTTTGTCTGAGAGAGACGACTTTACTGACACCTTAAATAAAACAGAGGAATTTCCGGAAACAATAACTTCCATACCAAAATTCATCAAATCATTACTCAAGGGGTCTTGTTCAAGATGTTACATGGTTAATGATGCATAATGTTTTTGAATCAAATCATCTTCCACTTTGTTTGATTTTCTTGTATTGTAATTGATCATGCAATCATAATCCTGTATTAGTTTGATCTATATTCTCTTCCTCATGTTCAATTATTTCTGATTAAATATATACTTCAAAGATTTATTGTTAGTAAAAATTTCACATTTGGATCCATATAAATTATGCCTCCAAATTTTTTATGAAAAAACCCCAACTTCTAATTAGAAATCATGTGTAGGATATTTAACTCATGGGGTTTCAACTATCATGAAGAATAAGAAATTTCATGATCATTGTGCATCAGAACACAAGAAAGTACCTTCAAAGAAGCATCACTATATATGAAACATTCACCATTTATAGAAGGTAGATTCAGAACTAGAGCATTCACCAATCTATTTTCCAAGTCCTGAAAATAATCATAACATACTTTTTTCCATATGAACTTAACACCATTTCGAGTTAACATAATCATTGGGCTGGATAATCATGCAATGTTTTCAAAAAATAATTGGTAATATCCCACCAGACCAAAAAAGCTATGAATATCAGTTATATTTTTGGGACTTTTTAATTCTTTAACAACTTTTGTTTTAGCAGGATCAACAGTTATGCCATATTTAGAAACAATGTGACCAATGAATGAAAATTTTTTCACCCAAAATTCACACTTGCGGAATTTTCCATACAGCTTCTTTTCTTTCAATGTTTTCAAAAACACCCTTATATGTTTTTCATTCTCCACTTTATTTTTATAATATACGAAAATTTAATTAATAAACATAAACACAAATTTATCCAAGAACTCATGAAATATTCTATTCATAATATCCATGAATACAACAGGTGAATTTTTCAAACCAAATGTCATAACAACAAACTCATAATACCCATATCTATTATAGAAAGCTATTTTTGGAATGTCATACTCCTTCACCTTCAGTTGATAGTACCCAGTTCTCAAGTCAATCTTGGAAAAATACTGAGCTCCCTAGAGCTGATCAAACAAGTCATCCATATGAGTCAATTGATACTTATCCTTAATCATAATTATATTCAAAGCTCTATAATACATGAAAATTCTCATTGAACCATATTTATTTTTAAAAAACAAGACAATTGGACCCCATAGTGAAGTTCTAGGATGAATGAATACTTTATTAAGAAAATCCTACAACTACTTTTTCAATTCAATAACTTCCATTTGAGACATTTGATATGAGGGTTGTTAAATTATTTTAGCATCAGGGACTAAGTAAATTGTGATTTCAACTCCTCAATCAGGTATGACACTAGGTAACTCATCAAGAAAAATAGCAAGGTGTTTTTTTTACAACTAGAACATCATTAATCTAAATAGTTTCCTTATTTTCAAAGATATGAGAAATATAACTTTCATTTCCATGTTTCAAAAGTATCTCGACTTCATGATATGTTATCAATTATATGGGTTCATTATTGTATAAAAACTAGAACTCATTCTGAAAAACAACTTCTTTAGCTCAACAATCAATCCTTACATGGTAAACCTAAATCCAATCTATACCCAGTACAATATCAAACTCTACTAAGGGATGAAAAACAAGGTTTTCTGGTAATGAATTTACACAGATAATAATAGAAATATTCTCATAATTCCATTTTGCCTTAATATTTCTCTCTAGTGTTTTAACCATAAATTTTGATTTCATTTCATGAGGAGAAATTCATATTTTACCAAAAAAATATTAGAAATAAAGGAATGTGTAGAACCTGTATCAAACAAGACTTTAGCAAAATCTGTGTAAAAAAATAATGTACCTGATACCACTTCATTTTATGACTCAATATCTACTGAAGTGGTTGAAAAGGATTTTTCCACACCCTTCTTCTTCCAATATTGCTAATTTCCTGCCTGAGTGACTAGATTCGGACAAACATTATCAAAATGACCCAATTCCTTATAATTAAAAATCTCACCATTGGCTTCTCATTAATTTTCAGATCATTTTCTGTGAACTCATGATACATGTGTCCAAAATTTCCACACTTATAGCACTTCCAAGAATTTACAAGGCATTCTCCATGATGATTTTTACCACACTTTTTACAAGAAGGGAAATTCATTTTCTTACCTCCATGTTTCTTTGATGAGTTCTTCCCCATTGCATGAGAACCTAACCACCTCTTATTTTTTCATCACGAGGCACATATGTGTCATCAAACTCCATCTCAACTTTTTCATTTCTCATATATTTTAAACTCTCATGAAGCCAAATCCCTTCATAGAAAAAGTTTCAAACCAAAGTAAAACCTATTAGTTTTTCTATCAAAGTCCTGAGAAAAATCTTGTATGTACCTGTCTAGTCTTGTAAAATTGGTTTCATAGGTAGCCATATATTTATCATCTTTCTTCCTCAGTTCCAATAATTTTTTCTCAATTCTAAGTCGAACAGTTTTAGGAAAGTATTTTTCCAGAAAAAGACTCTTAAAATATTCCCATTCCAGACTATCAAGATCATCTTTTTCTCTCGTATTCTTAACGAAAAACCACCACTAATTGGATTCACCTTTAAAATGATAAATGGATAGTATTACCTTTTGGTATTATGAACATCTCGTGACATCAAATATCTTTTATAGAGCATTGATTTATCCTTTGGTTATCACTGGATCTGTGGTTCCATTGAATGCTGGAGAATATTGCCTCATAAAATGCTCCATAAAAGATGTGTTTCTTCATGGTTGATCATGTTCTCCTCAAGCATGGATACAACCAAAATTTATTTCTTGAGACAACTAATCCATTGATGGAAAAAACTACTCAGTTCAGATTTCCACCATTCTAGGCTACCAATTCATGTAGGTATTAGCCTCTTGATGTCTTCCTATATCAGCTTCCTTGTTTCTTCTGTGGAAAACCATTCGGAACATACATATCTTAGTTAAAGAAACATGGTAATCTTCAAATTATATATCATTTTAAATTAACCATAAAGTAAAAAAACACTTATGGTATTCAATTAACATAATTATAACCCCTAAAGTTATCTAAATCATCCTCTAATACCAACTATAAGGATCCACCCTTAAAACATTATATAATATTGAGTTTTATACAAGAAATAAATTCTTACACATTGAGGATCTTTTCAAGTTTAGAGTTTTAGATAATTATAACATAAAACATACATAACATCTCATAATCATACATGTGGATAATATTATAACAATATCCATTTTCTTCAAAATATAAAACTTTTCAAATAAGACATAATTTATTTGAAAAATATTCATGACATTTAAATTGTCTTGATTATTTCTCTTACAAATACTTATAACCTATGAAAAATATTTAAAAACTTGGGATGATCACAAAAATCATTGTAATGGATATAAGGAAAGAAGTCATTAGTCAAGTGATAACCTAAAAATCAATAAAACCTATTTTATAAAAACTCGTTAACATGCATGGAAACATCATATAGTTTCCTTGGGACATATTTACGATATCACTCTTACAATCACCCTTACATATGGAATAATAATTTGGTCAAATTTCATCTCCAGAGTACCTAATGCATTGGAGAGCTATAATGGGTCTCACACGTCATATCTTGAGCTATAATGGGCTTAACCCAACATATCTTGAGCTATAATAGGGATTACCCATTATATCATGAGCTATAATGAGCTCAACCAAACATAAATAATTTAAAAGGAATATATAATGAATAAATCACTTCATAAATCATTTACACCCTTGAGAAAAAACACATTCACATTTCAAAATCCTCTTTTTCGTAAAAAATCACTCTTAGAACATAAACACTGCGCACACAAAATAATGTAAACTTGTTATTCAAAAAGGAATATAAATCATATAATGGAGACTATATAGTATTAAAACATCATGAAATCAGAATATAATACTGTAGGATTGGTATAGAGTATGAGGTTTCCAACCTATGATACCAATTGTAGGATCGAAATAGTGATGTAGATGCTCAATATACAAGAGGGGGGTGAATTGTACACTTTAAAAATTCCTTTGGAAGTTTTAAAGATAGTTATGAATAACTATGTTTTCCTTAAGCAAAGGAAAGGGCTAAGTTTAACAAAGTTAAACTAAGAAAATTCAAAACACCTCTAACACCGAATGCAAACTTGGAAAGAGATTCTGAAAGTAGGTTCCGAAAATATGGTTCCAGAAATAGAACCTTAACAAAAGATTACAATATGAGATTCTACCTTAAAGCGTATAGAATCTAAATGAAACAGAGTACAAATAAGGAAGTATAAGAAAGTTATAATTTCCTTATAATAAAAAATGCAGTGGAAAATAAAAAATTAGTTAAACTACAAGTAACAAGATATAAGTCTTTTAACCCAAAGAGAAGGGTATCCAACAACCTTAGATAAAGGTCCCTTGATTTATACTTTCAAGAAAGTATGTCTTACCCACACAAGGGTAAGCCCTCGATATGAAGATCGGAGTCTCTGTCTTGCTATCCCCGCAAGCCCTCAACTTCAAGGTAGTTGGCAACCTCTGTCTTCCTCAGCAAGGAATCCCTCGAACTTCAAGGTAGTCGGCACCTCTGTCTCCCTACCCCCGGAAGCCCTCGAATGTAATCACCAACATTCGGAGTAGCACGAAGCTTTGAGAATTAATAAGAGCCTCTCTCTCCAGAAATCACTTCAACAGCATGTATGCACAAAACCAAGTTGTTCATCTGTCATCAGTATTCTGTCTCAAGCTCTTTCAAATTAGCTTCTATTTATAGGTATGGTCAGCCTCCTTCCCAACGGTCATATTTTCCTTAAAGATCGGAGGGACTTGTACACGTGTCACTTAGACAACGGTTAGTTTATAACAAAATAGACGACATCATTTTATAATAAAACAAGTGTAACAGAATGTACGACATCGTTTTAAAATCTAACATAAAAGTTCAGAATGCAAGCTTCGGAGTGAAGGTTTGGAGTGTAATGAAAATAATAAAGAGTAGAAAAATTATAGAAGTGTAAGTAGAATAAAAGTTCGGAGTCTAACCAAAATATTTTTCAGAGTCTGAATTAATTCAGTGTGTATAAAACAAAGATGGTCAGATTCTGTTTAATAGGAGAATTCAGAAAGAGAATTCGGAATGAGAATTCATCATCATAATTCGTAATGAGAATTCGTCATCAGAATTCGTAATGAGAATTCATCATTATAATTCATAATTAGAATTCTTCATCTAACTTCATAAGAATTCGTTATCCTGAATCTGGAGTAGAACTTAATCAGAGTTCGTTTCTGTAATTCGGAATGAAACTTTATTGATGTTCTCATCTGGAATTCAGAGTGAAACTTCCTTACAGTTCTTATCCAGAATTCGGATCCTAAAATAAAATACTTCATATCAAAGTTTCAAGTAATTCCGAGAAAATAAAAGTGAATCCGAATCTCATACTTAAGAAAAATCTGGATGAAAATATGATAAGAATAATTTTTCTTACAAAAGTGATTTCCCTTATAAAATCAATTTTTCTTATAAAAGCAATTTTCCTTATAAAAGCAATTTTCCTTATAAAAGCAATTTTCCTTATAAAAGTAATTTTCCTAAAGATAAGGTGTTTGTGATTTTCAAAACAAGAAGGAATGGAAAAGTCATAAGGAAAACCTTATTGACTCAACAATCTCCCCATTTTTGGAAAGCAAAAACATCCTTACGAAAAAGAAATTCTAAGAAGAAAGAAAAACATTAAGGCTTATCTCCCTTTGCTTTAAGGATATTGATGAATATGACTAACTCCCCCTTAGGCTTTGAAACTCTGAGGATCGTATTCTAGATTTCTGAAGTGACATTTCATTACGAAAAAGAAAGTCTTCTTTAATGAAAAACTCCCCCTTAGATAGACTCTTATTAGAGTTCTTTTTCCTTTAAGGATCTTTTCTTTCTCCCCTTTAGATAAACTCTTCATTGGAGTTCTTCTTTTTCTTAAGGATCTTTTCCTTCTCCCCCTTTGTGATTTTCAAAAAGAAATCGAGGGAATGGAAAAAATAAAAAAGTACCTGAAAAATTAGTAATAACAACAAAAGAAATGAGCGGCACAATTTTCATTAGGTTTGAAATCTCAGCAACAAAGAAAATTAGATACAACAAAAAGATCGGATTTAGTTATTTCGGATCTTTTTCCTTCGACATGAGCCCCTTAAGGATAGTCTTGATATTTTTCAGGACTTTATGATCTTCTTCAGCTTGCTTCTCTAAGACCACTATTCTTGCACTTTGAGCTTCAAATCTTTCTTCCTAGGCTTGAAGCTTTTATTCCTGAGCTTTGATCTTTTCTTCCTGAGCCTTCAACTTCTCTTCAAACTCAATCCGATGATCTCTTTCAAATTTATAGTTCTGAGAAACAGAATTCGACTTCCCATTCAGATCTATGACTTGTTGAATCCGGAAGTTCTTTTTATCTGTCAGCTTCTATTCAAAGGATGAAGTCAGATCATTTATCTTCATGTCCTCAATCTCAAAGGCATCTTTAACATTGTCTTGAAACTCATCAAATAGCCTCAACTCTTCTACAATCTTCTTCAACCAGTTTGTCATCTTCTTGCAAGATTTTCTATGAGCTTCGTAGCCAACAAAAAAGGTTTGGAACTGAGCCTCAATGTCAACGCACTTGTCCATAACCATAGACACAGAGTCTGTTTTCTGATTCAAATCATGTTGGAGCATCTGACATCTTGAGTCAATACTTGAGAAGGTCGGAATGGTTCCCACCAACTTCTTTAAAGACTGAACAACAAAGTCATGACCCACCGAAGATGACTCCGAATCCGAAACTTTTCTTGGAGAATTTTCTTCTTCAACAAGGTCAAGCTTTCTCTTCGAAGAACTACCAAATTTTTTCCTCTTCCTCACTTCTGAGCTCAGAGTATCAACAAGAATTTTCTTTCCCTTGTCTTTTTTTGGAATTGAATCCTATTCCGGAGTTCTCTTCTCACTATCAGAAACATGAACAACATTATCTTCCTCAACAGCAACTTCCTGAACACGAACACCTACGTTTTCCTTCTGAGCAACATCATGTAAAAGTTGTTCTTCTTCTCCATGATAAGTAAATTCTTATTCTCCTTTCTCTTCTTCCATTGCTGGAGTAACTAGCTTCAAAGATTCAGCTTTTGAAGTTCGGAGTGATTAGTGTTCCGAAGGTGTCCCCTTGTAATCATATACTTGTTTCAACACATCTCCGGTTTCACCACTTCCTTCAGCAACATCTTCTTCTTGTTCCACTTGCTCAACTTGCTCTACTTCCTCAATAGTCTTAGCAACAACTTCTTCTGGAGAAACCAAATTTCTTCCTGGAGTCTTAGGTAGAGATTCCAAGGAGAAAGATCTCGGAACAGGAATAGTTGATGAAACCATCTCATTGAATTTCAACAAAGCCTGAGATACCTCAGCCTCAGACATCTTCTTCTTGAGCTTCTTTTCCTTTACTTGTTTTTCAAGCTCATCAGCAGTTCTCTCCTTCAAGGCCTTAGCCTCTGCAGGGTCCAATCTGAACTACGGATCCCCTTCTTTCCTTTTCTCTTTATCTGCTCTCCACTTCGCAACAAATTCATCAGGATAGGCTTTCTTCTTCTTTGGTTTTGGAGGTTCGGAATGGACTTCCTTAGACTTGGGATTCTCTGCTTCTACTTCACTTCTTTCAGCTTTCTCTTCCTTACTGGCTTAGAGGATTTCGGATCAGCAACTTTCGGAACTGCTTCTCCTTGAGCAGGTAGATCAAAAAACTGTCCAGACTCTTTGTCAAAGGCTACATCCATTCTCTTAAGAGTACCATCACTCACCAGCATGATCTTGCAAACTCATGGTTTAGATTTTCAATCCTCCTTGAAAGACTCAAGGCACCGAACTATCAACTTGGAGAGGATTGCTGGATACATAATAATCTGAGCTCTCAGATTTCCTTTCTTCAAATTCTCAAGAGTGATAAGAATGTACTTCATCAAGTTAAACTTCCTCATATTTATCAGAAAATCTAGGATGTAGATCTCACTCTTCTTCAAGCTATCTTTGTCACCTTTCCTCGGTATGATAAGACCTTGTACCCATAACTCCAGAATCCGGAAATTTGTAGATAAACTAGCAATATTTGGATCCTTGTCATCAGCCAGTCCGAGAGTTTCTAAAGCTTTTTCCTTGTCGAAGCTACCTTTAGAATCCAGCAACACATGAGAAACAAACTCAGCTTCACCTTCATTCGTTAGCCCTACCAAGCTGGCTACCTTGGCATATGAAAGTTTATAAGTCTTCCTATAAGACTTAAAAGATAATTTGTCCTTTCCATCTTCCTGAAGAAAAGAAATTGTCTCATAGAATTCAACAAGTAAGTCTGAATACACTTCATCTTGGTTCCCGGGTTTTGACACTGCAACATCTTCCCAACCATTAAGCTTGATATTCTTAGAAATAAGAGAATCATACTTGTTGAAGAAATCCGGATGAACCAGCCTCTCTCTATAAACTAACCACTTCGAGATCGGCTTAGATGAAGACATATCTTGAGAAACTACTTCCACGGACATTCGGATTTGAAAACCTCTGAGAAGTTCGGAACTGAGAAAACTGAAGTTCGGAACGGCCTTAAAACAGAGAGGCAGAGATTCGGGACGCGAGAGCTTGAGAACCGATGTGGGATGAGTATTTGGGTCCCCTTTATATAGGCAATGGAATGACGGTTCAACTTCCTTGGTTGATCTAACGGTTGGGATACGTTGAGATCAGATCTGACGGTCGAAAAAAAATTCTCTTGAATCCGATCTTTTGAGGTTTTTATTAAAACACGGTATTAAGAAAACTATAATCTGAAATCAAAATATAAGAAAATGCCAGCAAGTAAAATATGATTACGAAAACTTGGGTAAGGAGATCATACCTTTCGGATTGGCTTAGGAAGATTATTCGTATTTGGTAACATTCTTTAAAAAAAACTTTTACAACGAAAAATAAATTCAGTACGAAACACAAACTCAATACAAAAAACTCAGTACGTAAATTTTATAAAAAAAATGAAAACAAAAAACTTATTATGAAAGATTCGGTACGAAAATCCCGTTATGAAAATACCAGTACGAAATTTTCCATTCCGGAAATTTTTAATACGAACACTTCCATTCCAAAAGTATTCTTTACGAACATGTCCATTCTAGAAAAATTGCAGTTCCGGAAATCTCTATTCCGTAAATCTTCGTTCCGAAAAGTTTGAAAACAAATTTTTGAAAAACTTTGCTATTCTATCAAGAAAATGTACTCCACCTATGAAAAGGAGTGTGTTTCTGTAAGGAGATTTTTTTCAACAGAAAGTTAATTAAGAAAGATTACCTTAAAGTTATCATTCCTAACTTCTGTTTAATGTATTAAAATCTATCAGAAGGCAAAGATTTTGTGAAAATATCAGCAAGTTGATCTTGCGTTCCAATAAACTGAAGAATAATATCTCCTTTAAGTGTGTGATCCCTAAGAAAGTGATGCCTAATATCTATGTGTTTTGCACGGGAGTGATGTGTAGGGTTCTTACTCAGGGCAATGGCACTTGTGCTATCACACAAAATTTGAGTTTTAGTAAAACTCAAGCCATAGTCTGTGAGTGTGTGTTGCATCCACAACACGTGTGCACAACAACTTCCAGGTGCTACATATTCAGCTTCAGCAGTGGAAAGTGCTACAGAATGTTGCTTCTTGCAGGACCAAGAAACTAATGAATCTTCTAAGAAATGACAAGTTCCGGATGTACTTTTTCTATCCATTCTACATCCACCAAAGTCAGCATCAGAAAATCTTTTTAGAACAAAATCATTTCCAGAAGTATAAAATAATCCTAGATCCATGGTTCCCTTAAGGTAGCGAAAAATTATTTTTACCGCCTTTAAGTGAGATTCCTTAGGATTGGATTGATATCTTGCACATAAGCATACTAAAAACATTAAATCTGTTCGACTAGTTGTTAAGTATAGTAGACATCCTATCATACCTCTAAAAGATTTTTGATATACTGGTTTCCCAGCTTCATCAAGATCTAAATAGTTTGAGGTACCAATGGGAGTACTTATACTCTTAGTGTTGTCATAACCATACTTTTTAAGAAGATCTTTAATATAATTATGTTGAGATATGTAGGTTCCTTCTGGTTTTTGAGAAATTTCAAAACCAAGGAAAAAAGTTAACTCACCCATCATACTCATTTCAAACTCAGATTTCATTAGACTAGCAAAAGAGTCAGTCAAAGATTGCTGAGTTGGACCAAATATAATGTCATCAACATAAATTTGAACAATCAAAACATTTTTCTTATCTTTCTTTATAAAAAGGGTTGGATCTGCATTTCCCTTAACATAGTTATTTTGAAGCAAAAAATCATTGAGTCTATCATACCATGCTCGTGGGGCTTGTTTAAGGCCATACAGTGCTTTGGTAAGTCTAAAAACATGATCCGGATGTTTTTTATCTTCAAATCCAGGAGGTTGTTCAACAAAATCTTCCTCTTGAACATAACTGTTAAGAAAAGCACATTTCACATCCATTTGAAAAAGTTTGAAATTAAAGAATGCTACAAAAGCAAGTAGAATACGGATAGATTCAAGTCTAGCTACTGGAGCATAGGTTTCTTCATAGTCTATTCCCTCTTGCTGATTATAGCCTTTAGCAACAAGTCTAGCTTTATTTCTTACTATGACTCCATTTTAATCACATTTATTTCTAAAAACCCATTTTACTCCAATAACAGATGTTTCCTAAGGTCTTTCAACCAAGGTCCAGACTTTATTCCTTTCAAATTCATTTAGTTCATCTTGCATGGCTTTAATCCAATCATCATCACCTAAAGATTCATCAGTGCTTTTAGGTTCTAATTGGGAAAGGAATGCTAGATGTTCTACTTCATTTCTTAAGGAACTTCTATTCCTTACAGGTTGATTTACATCACCAATGATACTATTACTGGTATGATTCTTAAGAAACGCCTGATTTGGGTTTTGTAAAACCTGTTCATCAACATAGGGTAGAAAGTCTTCTGGGGTAAATGTTTCAGAAGTATCTTCTAGAACGTTATCCTTATCAGAAGTTTCTTCTATCAAAGTTTGATAATCAGTTTTTGAAAACACATCTGAAGTTGTAGGCTGGGATAGTTTAAAAACAAAAGGATCTGACTCATCAAATTTTACATGTACTGTTTCCTCAACAGTGCAAGTATTTTTATTAAAAACTCTATAATCCTTAGATGTTGTGGAATAACCTAAGAAAATTCCTTCATCATATTTTGGTGAGAATTTATGTAAGTTATCTTTAGTATTCAAAATGAATACTTTGCAACCAAAAACCTTGAAGTAAGATAGTCTTGGTTTTCTACCATTCCTTAACTCATAAGGAGTTTTATTAAGAAAATGTCTAATCAAAACTCGATTTATAGTATAGCAAGAAGTACTTACAGCTTCAGCCAAGAAATGTCTAGCAATAGAATATTCACTCAACATGGTTCTATTTATCTCTTTAAGAATTCTATTTCTTCTTTCAACTACACCATTCTGTTGAGGAGTTCTAGGTGATTAAAAATTGTGAGTAATACCTTTCTTACTACAAAAAGTTTCAAAATCATAATTTTGAAATTCTCCTCCATGATTACTATGAATAGTTTTCAATGGAAGGTTTTTCTCATTTTTAACTTGAGCTATAAAACTTTTGAAATATGAAAAATCTTCAGACTTCTTTGCTAGAAAATATACCCAAGTAAATCTAGTGTAATCATCAACTAGAACAAACACATAGTATTTGCCTCCAATACTTCCAGTTTGTGTTGGACCAAAAAGATCCATGTGCACTAACTGTAATGCATCCGTTTTTGAGACTTCACCGATTGATTTAAAACTAGATTTGTGTTGCTTGCCATATTGACAAGGATCACAAACTTTAAAAGAATCAAATCTAAGCTCCGGTAGATCCTTAACTAGTTTCTTCTTAGAGAGTTTACATAGGTTCCTAAGATTACAGTGACCTAGTATTTTATTCCATAACCAGGAATGATCTTCCATTGCACTTAGGCAAGGTAAATCTTGACTCCTGAGATCTTCTAGGTTCAAAGTGTAGACATTCTCTTGCCTATTGGCTAAGAGAATAAATTCTTCCTTGGAATTGTGAACTAAGCACTTATCATTCCTAAAATTCACAAGGTAACCTTCATCACATAACTGACTTATGCTAATGAGGTTGTGCTTAAGACCCTTAACAAAAAGAACATTTGAAATCAAGGTTTTACCAATAAGAACAATATTACCAATACCAACAATCTCTCCCTTATCATTATCTCCGAAAGTTACCTTTCCTCCTTTCGTTTTGATAATCTTTTCAAAATAGTTTTTGCTACCAGTCATGTGTCGGGAACATCCACTATCCATGAACTATGTATTGTTGCTGGTACTCTCTTTATTTTCCTGAAATCAAGAAGAAAATTAGACTTTCGGAATCCAAACTTTTTTGGATCCGAGATTTCCAGACAATAAAATTTTAGGTACCCACATCTTCTTAGAAAAGTAAGCTTTGTGAAATCCTAGAGATTGGGTTTTGTTTAAGGAACAATTCTTTGCCCAGTGACCACCACATTGACACTTGGTACAAAATGGGGCACTTTGAGGAACAAAATAATTATTACTGAAAATAGGTTTTGCATGGGTATAACCAAATCTGGATTTATTTCTTAAAGGTCATATTTGGGAATATATTTTATCAAAATTTTCCTTACCATGGGTAAATTTTGATAAACAATTCTTTAAGGAAAAAATTTCGGACTTGAGTTTTAAAACCAAGTTTTTATCCTCAAAATCATTAGTTTTAGAACTAGAGCTAGGCTCGAAAACATTTTTATTAGAAATTACTTTTTCTAATTCTTTAGAAAGTTTGTTCTTCTCAGAACTTACTACCTCAAGATTTTTTGAAATACTTTCAAAATCAGCATTTTTCCTATCAAGATCTTTAGAAAGATCTGATATCTCTTTCGTAAGAATAGAATTCCTAGAGTTTGCATTATCAAGTTTCTTATTGAGTTTGGAATTATCAATCTCAAGAAGTTCAGCAAACCTAGAAACTTCTTCATAAGTAGATAAAGTATTTTCTTCATCAGAAGAAGATTCTTCATCAGAAGTGTTATAATACTTACTATCATTGGAATTTAAAGAAACATTGGTCAATGATTCAGCATTTCATAACTTAGCCATAAGACAATGATTATCAATAGGTAATCTGGCTATAAGACCAAGATTCTTCTGTCCTGAAGATTCATAATCAGAAGATTCATCTGAAGAGTCACCACCACTGGCACTCCAGGTGTCATTAACTTTCAGAACTTTCTTAGCTTTTGCTTTATAATACTTCTTCATGTTCCTTTCGGAATGCCTTTCTTTCCTTTCTTTCTTTTTGAGCAAAGGGAAATCTGGTCTAATATATCCAGCTCTCTTACATTCATAACAAGTAACTTCTCCATCTTTCTTATCTTTCCTTTCCTTTTTCTTATACTTGGATTGGAAATTTCTCTGTCCAGCTATCTTGTTTATCCTTCGAGCAAGATTTGCTAGTTCATTTTCAGAGACTTCACTCTCACTAGATTCGGATTGGAAAATAACTTTCTTAGACTTGGATCTGGTTACTCTCTCAGGAGTCTTAGCTTTCATCTGATTTGAAGTTGTTGTAAAAGCAACAGTACCATTTCCATTTTTCTTTTTGATGTTGTCAGCATCTCTCTTCATTCTGGTTTCATGTTGTAGAAGAGTTCCAAATAGCTCATCAAGAGTAATTTGAGTGACCTTCCTATTCTCATCCATAGCTGTTCTCTTGGACTCCCACTCATTGGGCATAATATCAATTATCTTATCCACAAGAGCTTAATCATCTGAACCTTTCTCTCTCATAGACTGTAGACTGTTGATGATAGTCATAAATCTCTATTGCACTTTACATATTGGTTCACCATAAATAAAGTTGAATCCATGATATTCAGCTCTAAGCATAGCTCTTCTAGTCTCAATCACCTTAGAAGTTCCAAAGTGTGTAACTTCTAACTTCTTCCAGATACAATTAGCTGCTTCACAAGAATAAATTTGGCTATATATATTTCTAGTCATTGAACATAGTAAAGTATTGCGTACCTTATATTTGAGTTGATATTCTTGCTTTTCTTGATTAGTAAAAGTTATGACTTCCTTGTCAGGAATTTTATAGTCACCAGTAAGCATAACAAAGTTGTCCACTCTAGTATTGATAATAAAAGTCTTCATACGATCTCTCCAGTATTCATAATCATTACCATCAAAGATAGGTGGTCTTGTAGGATTCAGATTATCAATTGAACCAACATTAACTCATGTCATACTTATAATAACCTTCAGCACACAAACTTGTTAGTAGAAAACGATTCGTAATAACAAAGTTCGGAATGAGAAAGTTCGGAATGGGAAAAGTTCGTAATGAGAAAGTTCGTAATGAGAAAGTTCGGAATGATAAAATGAGCAAGAAAAACTTGTATGTGAGTACAAGTATTTCAGAGACCTGCTCTGATACCAAATGTAGGATTGGTATAGAGTATGAAGTTTCCAACCTCTGATACCAATTGTAGGATCGAAATAGTGATGTAGATGCTCAATATACAAGAGGGGGTGAATTGTACACTTTAAAAATTCCTTTGGAAGTTTTAAAGTTAGTTATTAATAACTATGTTTTCCTTAATCAAAGGAAAGGGCTAAGTTTAACAAAGTTAAACTAAGAAAATTCACAACACCTCTAACACCGAATGCAAACTTGGAAAGAGATTCCGAAAGTATGTTCCGGAAATATGGTTCCGGAAATAGAACCTTAACAAAAGATTACAATATGAGATTCTACCTTAAAGCGTATAGAATATAAATGAAACAGAGTACAAATAAGGAAGTATAAGAAAGTTATACTTTCCTTATAATACAAAATGCAGCGGAAAATAAACAAGTAGTTAAACTACAAGTAACAAGATATAAGTCTTTTAACCCAAAGAGAAGGGTATCCAACAACCTTGGATAAAGATACCTTGATTTATACTTTCAAGCAAGTCTGTCTTACCCACACAAGGGTAAGCCCTCGATACGAAGATCGGAGTCTCTGTCTTGCTATCCCCGCAAGCCCTCAACTTCAAGATAGTTGGCAACCTCTGTCTTCCTCGGCAAGGAATCCCTCGAACTTCAAGGTAGTCGGCACCTTTGTCTTCCTATCCCCAGAAGCCCTCGAATGTAATCACCAACATTCGGAGTAGCACGAAGCTTTGAGAGTTAATAAGAGTCTCTCTCTCTAGAAATCACTTCAACAGCATGTATGCACAAAACCAAGTTGTTCAACTGTCATCAGTATTCTGTATTGAGCTCTTTCAAATGAGCTCCTATTTATAGGTATGGTCAGCCTCCTTCCCAACGGTCATATTTTCCTTAAAGATCAGAGGGACCTATACACGTGTCACTTAGACAACGGTTAGTTTATAACAAAATAGACGACATCATTTTATAACAAAACAAGTGTAACATAATGTACGACATCGTTTTAAAATCTAACATAAAAGTTCGTAATGCAAGCTTCGAAGTGAAGGTTCGGAGTGTAATGAAAATAATAAAGAGTAGAAAAATTATAGAAGTGTAAGCAGAATAAAAGTTCGGAGTCTAACCAAAATATTTTTTGGAGTCTGAATTAATTCAGAGTGTATAAAACAAAGATGATCAGATTCTGTTTAATAGGAGAATTCGTAATGAGAATTCATCATCATAATTCGTAATGAGAATTCATCATCAGAATTCGTAATGAGAATTCATCATTAGAATTCGTAATGAGAATTTGTCATCAAACTTTATAAGAATTCGTTATCCTGAATATGGAGTAGAACTTAATCAGAGTTCATATCCAGAATTCGGAATGAAACTTTATTGAAGTTCTCATCTGGAATTCGGAGTGAAACTTCCTTACAGTTCTTATCCAGAATTCGGATCCTAAAATAGAATACTTCATATCAAAGTTTCAAGTAATTCCGAGAAAATAAAAGTGAATCCGAATCTCATACTTAAGAAAAATCTGGATGAAAATATGATAAGAATAATTTTTCTTACAAAAGCGATTTTCCTTATAAAAGCAATTTTTCTTATAAAAGAAATTTTCCTTATAAAAGCAATTTTCTTTATAAAAGTAATTTTCCTAAAGATAAGGTGTTTGTGATTTTCAAAAAAAAAGGAATGGAAAAGTCATAAGGAAAACCTTATTGACTCAACAAATACTCATGACAAAAAAAATATCAATCTCTTTGGATTTCATAATAGAGACATCTAAAAGGATTTTAAGAGGAAGGTCCTTTACAAGTACCATAATAGTTAAGAGAGAATTTATTAAATAAATGGAATATGTATATATACTTTAAATACACATAATAAAACATAAAATAATAAAATTTAATTTCACGAATACTATTATCATAATAAAACCATTGAATTTTAAGGTTAACCCAAAGAATTGAAATTGGGTTTAGAATTCACTAATGAAATTTTTGCATGGTAACAGGTGTACATAAGAGAGATTATTGAGAGATAAAGGGGTATCTCATCATTTATATATCATAATGGATATATAGGAGAGGTGAGAAAACATTCTCCATCCTTAAGAATTAAAAATAGCACAATATAGATGAGATTCTTGAATAAAAGCGAGAAAGGGGGATCCCTTACCTTGGGTTCGACTTCCTTCAAACGTGTTTAAACCTCCTCTTGGTCTCTTCTCCTTGAGATCCTTCTTAAACCACTTGGTTTTAGAATTTTGGTGAGACCAGTAGGTCTTGGACATGGGGAAGGGGCTTGACAAGAGTATTTGGCAGAACTTAGGAAAGGATCAAGTCCTGAGATGTGTGGGAGGAAGATGGGGGAAATGGGTGGTATTTATAGTGGTAGAGAGGAGGAGTTTTACATTATTTTAGTCATTATTTTAATATTATTGATCAATACTATGAATAGTATTAATTATTATGAAAAAATAGTAAAAAAATCATGTTAGTTTTAACCAATTGTTCTTACATCGTCCATGATGTCAAAAATGGTGTATTTAACAGATAATTTATATATACGGTAATTTACCATATTTCACTATTCATCAAAAATTCAAGTATTTCATAAAAAATCTCAAAAACTCACCATAACCATTTTTCAAGGTGTAGAATTCAAAAATGAACTCCATTTTTTAAAAATAATTTTTTAAATATGATTAATTTAATTTTTAAATAAAATAATATTTTATTCTAAAAATAACAATTTTAAAACATTTATTTACTTATTACAAGATATGGGTATACCATAACTTCAATTAAACCTTATGTGTATACTATCATAGGTGATGTTACTATACATAAGGTTACATTACTATTCATAAGGGTTACATTACTATTCATAAGTGTATGTTACTATTCACCAAAAATTTAATTGGACTTATCACACTCTAAAAAACTTACTAATCGCAACCGTTTATGTATGTTTTTCGAAATTCAAATCACAGAAGAGGTAAAATTATGTTTCAAGTCTAGTTATAACTATCTACATAAAATAATGCTTCATAAATTTACTTTTAAAACATTGGGATTTTACATGGAATATGTAGAAGGATAGTTGTTTTATAATTATTCTCCTATTTTTGGATGATATTTCTTAGGTGGTATCATTTAATCAATGAATCCATGATTTGAATTGTGGTTTTTCTAAAACTTTTAAAATAAAGGATCTTGGTGAATCAAATACTAATCTTAGAATTAGTAATGAAGGACATTTAGGAGTTGGGATTATACTGCTTCCTTAAGGATGGTGCATTTGAAAGGTCATTGAGTGGTTTGCAATGACTATATGCAAATCAACTTCAAATCCTCTAGTAGGGAACCGTAATTTTTCAATGGGGTAGGAATCTCAAATGTAAAATGATATAAGATACAAATGAAATTTTCCATTTTATTCAACAAACAAATTTTAATATATGTGATTCTATTCACATTCCTGGAAACTTTATTAACATTTAGAGTCGTCAATGGATATATATAAAATATGAAGAAAGAACATTGGGAATCCATTAAATAAATCATTATATATCTCAAATAAATATAAGATGATACCTTATGTTTTTTGTTATCAGAACCATTTCAAGGGTATATTGATGTAAATTTTATGGGTGATTCCGATACTCACTAGATTATAATTGTCTTTGTGTCTACATTTTGAAAAATGAAAATCAACTTGATGTCAAAGATTACATTAGTGGTAGATATCTCTACAATGGAAGATTAATATATATACATAACATAAGAATTAAAATAAATATTTTTGTTAATATGTATTCTATTGAAAATTATAAAAGGATAGGATTGTATTTTACTCTACTATGACTATTATAGTTTAATTAAATTGATGGGATATTATGTGTTTCATTATAGAACTATGAATATCGACGTTATATACTATTATATACATCATTATCTTTAATAAGGGGATATAGAGTTATAAAATATTTTTGGGATGAAAAATTAGGAAGACGTGATTAATAAGATTAAGATATAAGAAATATGATATAGTACTTTTCCTACTGGGATAGCATTGGTTGTAAGGAGAATAGAGACCACCGTATGTATATGGAATGAAAGTTGTGGTGTTTGTTTTTTTCTATGTTTTTTATGATTCCTAGGTGAGATTATTGTAACATTATTCATGATGGAGATTTATAATGGACCCATCAATCACATAATCACAATTTATTTATATGTATTCTATAAGGTAATGAAAAATTTTATCATTTCATTTTAACTTAACTGATGGAAAATAAAGTGGGTTTCATCGATAATTCATCATAATTAGAAATAATTATAAAGATAAATAATTAGTATGGTATCATTGAATCATGTATCTAGTTAATCATAAGTAACATAAAAGGATGTTTTCACAAATGAAAATAGCTCTAAAAGATCACTAGAAATTTTCTTGATGAAAATCCCCTTTTCATTTTGAAATCACTTGCTTAAAATATATAAATTTATAGAATTTTAGGAAAAAAAATCTTCTAAAATAACCATGATTATTTATAAAATAATTTTTAAAGAAAAGATTATTCATGATGCTGTGAAAATTTGTTCTCGTAGTACAAGTTAAAAAAAATATTGCATTCACACCTTTACTAAAAAGTACATTGTTTAGAAAATGAAAAGCTTATTCCTTAAAAACATTTTATAAAAAGTAAAATTTTGGTAAAAATGAAATTAATTATAAATTTTATAATAATTAAATCATTCCTTAAATAATTTTAAATATAATATATACATGGAGTAAAAATATTCTTAACCAAAATAGAAATAAGATCAGTTTTTTATAAAAACATTTTCTCAATTATTTTCAGTACTAAAGAGAAGAAAATGGTAATATTACTTGATAAATAAATTAATAACCAAATGAGAATAACATAAATTGGGTTTAAATTGTGATGATAATATAATTTCCCTCATTGTAAGTTTAAGATAAATAATCCCAAAAAGAAATGATATTGCAACATAAATATCTCACCTCAAGCCTCACATTACTTTATTCACATTAAATACTCATATATAATAAATATATATATTTTATACATATATTATAGAACCATATTAAAACATATATTACTATGTACCATTCCTTTATAATTTTCAATTATCCTTTTATTATCAATTCTTAATTAAAATGTATATTTGGGTGAAAATTCATTCATTTTCCATTCATGTTTTCATTTGATGGTTTTATTACTTAAAACTTGGTAATGGTTTTATAATATAAATAATAATAATCATGAAATAAGTATCATATTTATTCATTATAAATATTTTTTTAACCATTCAAATATAGTGGTGATGAAAGATGAATTACATCACTTCGTGGTGATGGTAGTATGTATATACAGAGAGTGAGGTTTACACTTTACAATAGATGGAATAAAATAAAGGTAAATTATAATTCACTTTTAGAGAATAATTATTATATCAAAAATATCATATAAATTAATTAAAATAATCCTTATAACAATCTGTGTAATGTATAAATGAAAAATAAATCACATCGCTTCGTGAAGGCGGTAGTCCACACCTACACAAGAGCCACCATATCATTTTCTAACGAATGTAAAGGTATGATGGTAGATAAGATATTATAATTATATATGAATAATTATGTTGTAAATATCATATATAAACATTAAATATGTTTTAATAACCAACCATGAATAATGGTGATGAAAAATGAAATGCTTAACTTTACGAGGGGGTAGTCCACACATACGCAGGCAAGATACTTTCATTTCCCATTTGATAGAGAATGAGATGAATAAAGGATGAAAAATAAATTTAATGAAATATATTTATATTAATTATATTTTATTAATTATATAATAATGAATAAAATTGGTATATAGAATGTGTAAGAAGAAATATATTTGAAAGTACTCGGTTAAGAGTTGTACCTCTTAATTGAGAAACCTCCTTTTGCTTACACCATAATCCTTGAAAAGATGGTATTCTAATAAGAAAATGATTATAAGATGTGGGGATGGATGTTACAAAGTTTTGGTAGGTATTGGTGTAACTAAAAGGATTATGAAGTGTGCGTAAGAGAGGATAGGTGTTTTATTTTTATAGTAGAGGGAGAGGACACACACGGAATTTTTCAAAAGATTAATATATATTAATGTCTTACTCAAAATAAATAGCTCCAAATTAGAGAAAGTTTGAATATTTGATGACATAGATCCTAAATATATTCATTATATAGGATTTATAAAAAATAGGTTAATTTATCCCTTATCTCGTCAGTTTAACCCCATGTTAACCCCTTTTCACTTTTACCATATAAATGACATTTTACCTAGATTACTATTCATAGTTATAAAATATTAAGTTTAACTTATGAAATAATATTAATTATGATGATTAAAAATATTTAATTCATTTTTTAATATTTAATAAACTTATGTGGAAAAAATTACACTTAAAATAAACTCACAAAACACGATGAAAAAGGTTTTCTAAAAAAATAATTTTTAAGTATAAAAATGTTTTTATAGAAAATTTAATTATAATTTTGATTATAATGACCTTTTTTGGAATATTTTTAGTAAAAAAAATAATTATATTTTTAAAAAAAAATCAAAAAAAATGGTTCATTCTAAATATTTTGATGGAAATGTATGTTTTCTATAAAATTAGTATTCTTTACTATTCACTAGAAAATTAAAGTTCGAGAAAATTTTAAAATTTTCAATATAAAATAATTTTGATATGTTGATTTCAAAAATAATTATCCTTTTTATAAAATAAAATTTCTAAAAGTGTTATAAATAAATTATTATATTTTCTAACAAAAAAAAATAAAAAACATTTTTGATGTATAAAATGACCACTAAAAATTGACTACTTGATTCCTAAGCATTGATCAATACATTTATATTCATTTGGACCATTATAAGTATGTTTCATAATATTTTCAATCATATTCATACCTTCCTATTCAATGGGTATGTTATAACAGTCAAATTTAAAATAGTATTATGTTAATAGTATATTATGGTATGTTTAAACTCATTTTTTGTGTGTAACTCAAGCTATCAGTAGGGCTTTCGGGACACATTTAAGGACCTCAGGCCACCTCAAGGCCTTCGGGCCACATGCAGTTGCCACAGACACACTACAAAAAAGGAGCAGCCCCAGATGAGGATTCAGAGCAGGTGCACTCACCAGAGCAGAACCAAATGGATTGTCAGAATGAGAGGGTATGGCTATGCCATCGGTACCAACCTGTGCTTGCACGGGAAGCCTAGCTAGATGGCCATGCAAAGGTGGAGAGATACTATCATGATGCAGATACTGGGGAGGGGAAATTCCTTGTAGATAGTCTGGTTGAATTCCCTAAGACTTTCGGGTCATGTAATCTCTTAATCCTAAAGGCCTTGTAATCTCTGAGCCTACGGGCCTTGTAAGGGTTCCCCCTCATCCCTTGAAAGGGGGGTTATCAAAATCAATAAAAATAAAGGCCTTCGGGCCATTCGGGCGGGTAATTAGTAATTTAAAAGTGACTAAAATATATAAGGCTTAGATTTACCATATTTTTGAATCTCATAACCTTTTACCATGGATAAATTCATAGAAATACCTTCTTAGTCACTTTGAATTCCATATATCACTAATGATTGTGATCATAATTCTACTATCAAATATATGATATCATGATGTGTTCTTGAATGGATCTAACCTTATCTATCATTTACTTAGCTAGATCAGGTCCCAATAACTTTAATTATCTAAATTTATCCCAACATGATGGATTTATATACTTCCTACCATATATATATTCATACATATCCATATTAATACTCAAATGAAAGCTATTTTTGTAGAAAATTATATAAAAAAAGATTTTGTTGATCCCAACCAGCTTTAAAATCCATAGAATGGAATATCAATATATCCTCTAGGGTTTAAATGTTCCTCTCACACAGAACATCAATTTGAGGATTATATTTAGTGCTAAATTTCAATATTTCATTAAATTTCAGCTACAGACTTCTCTAGAACTTCATGGTAAACCTTAAATGCTAATAAGATATAATAGAATGTATTACTCCATGAAATATTACCACTTCCTTGATTTATATTGTATAAATATAATCAAAATAGAAGTATTCTATAATAGAAATGAAATTTTTTGGAATTCATAAAGTGATCAACTACAACCCAAATAGTATTGTTCCCTTTAATGGTTTTTGTGAGTCCAATGATGAAATCCATAGTGACGTTTTATTATTTACATTATAATATGGGTAATGGTTGGAAAATACCCTTATATTTATATCTCTCATTATTAACCTTCTGTAATTTCAAGAACAAAGATACATACTCTAAAATTTTCCTTTTAAAGTTATACCACTGGAAATACTCTATCGGATCTCTATACATTTTCATACATCCAAGGTGAATAGTGAATGATGAATAATGATTTTCATCTAGTAGCTCATTCTTCAAATCTACAATTAATGGGACACATACTCAGTTTTTAAACCTTATCATTCCATCAAAATCATGGTTGAACTTAGGAACATTTCTCACCTTCATCTACAATTCCACATCCTCCTTTTATGCACTTTAATTCTCACATGGATGGATAGTTAAAAATTAAACTGATAAAGATTTGATATTTCCCCTTTTCTCATGATTTCAATATCCATTTTCAAAAAATCCATAAATATTAAATCATTTTCAATCCATATAATGAAAAAAGTATTATGGTCATTTCAACTCAGAGCAGTATCCAACCATTTTTCCCTTCCCAAGCCACCAGTGTATTGAACATTCATAGTCTTTAATAAATTTCAAACACCTCCTTTAGTTAATATTAAACTCTTTATGTGTGAATATATACTTCAAGATTTTATTATCAGTATATATATCATATCATTCACCATAAAGATAATTCCTCTATTTTTTCAATCAAAATTTACCGCTGATAAATCTAAAAAATGAGTTAGTTAATTTTTCTCATTAATTTCAAATTTTTGTGAGTCATTAGATATAACCATGTCATTATGCATAAGGATATGTACCAGTAACTTATTATATGCATCACTATATACCACAAACACATCTTCACTATTGGGTTAGGTTTTTATAGGTGCACTGGAAAACCTTATTTTCATATCCTTGAAAAACTCCTCATATTAATTTGTCCATAAGAATTTGGATCCCTTAAATGTAAACATAGTTAGTGGATTTTATTTTCATAAGAAATTATTCAAAAATACCTTATAATATCCATCCAACCAAAGAAGAATATAGATCTTAGTTACCTTAGTTACATTAGGATATTGGTAAATAAAAACTATCAATGACGGATCTATATATATACCCTATCAAGAGATTATATAAAACAATATTGAAACCTTCTATAGACAAAATTAATACATGTTAAATTTATAATATAATATCTCCTTCCTTAAGATAGTTAACATAATCATAAAATGATACTCTTTATTTTCCTTTCTCATTAAATATATAAGATCATCATCTATAAAGACAAACAAAAAATGATCAAGGTAAACTCTAAATACTATATTCATTATATATATGATGATAGTAGAGTAATTTCTATGTATAAATTGAATTAATTAAAAATTCATAATTCACATACCTCGTATGGATGTCTATATTTAGTATATCCTCCTTCTTGACCCTAAATTAATGATATTTGGAATGAATCTCAATATTTAAATTTTATTGTGATCTATGAAATTGATCAAACAGGTTAGTAATATAGGGTAAAGTATAAATATTCTTGATATTAATCTTGTTAATTTCTCAATCATCAATGAAATGGCGCATTAACCACTCATTCTTATTAACAAAAAGATTAGTTTCACCCTATACGGTCACACTCAGACATATGAATCCTTTCTCAAGATTATCCTAGAGTTTCTTCTTAAATTACAAAAACTCAATTAGGGGTATTATATACAGATTATTTGAAATAGTTTTATATTATGTATGATATCTATTAAAAACTCAACTTCATCAATCGGGAGAAGACTAGGAAATTATTTAGGGAATAAATCAACATAATCCCAACCAATATGCATAATTTTTTTTTATTCCTAACCATTTGAGATAGATACCCATCATGATTGGGTAGCATGACCCATATTATAGAAGTATCTTCCATTGGATTCTAATATTCATCCTCAAACTAAAGTAAAATCATGGGTTGATTTATAATTTAAAATGTGACTTCCCTTCCTCGATAACTAATTTGGTATCTATATAGAGATATCTAATATATTCCAAAAATCACATAAAATTTATTAATAGGTAGAGTCACATGATTTTTAGGAATCACATTCCCACAAAAATATATCATAGAGGTGATATCTACTTTAAATGTTTCCTTCTTAGGATTAAGAGTTTTTTTTCTAACACAGCATCTAATCATTGAGTTGGTGACATGATACCCCTAGAAAATTATTCAAAAATAAATGAGTGGGTAGTTATAGAATAAAAAATATAAATTTTAATTTCTAAATTGGATGGAAAATGGACCTTACACTACATTATTATTTTAACCTACATCAGTTTTCATGGTAAAGGCCTTCCCATAAAACATTTATATACTGAGATGTTGAGGCCTTCCCTCTTGGATTAGGGAATTGATTCACATAATTTCTAGTTTCCCTACATCTAAAACATTAAAATTCATTGGTTGAATCCATATTCTCTTTTATTTTATTTGTAGAAATTTTTATCCCCCATCATCAATAACAAGCTCAATTTCTAGCCTATCCACAATTAAAGTAATTCCTAGTTCCATTAAGGAAATTTCTTTATTGATTACCCCCATATTTTTAGTAAGTAAGTAGAAATAATTTTTTCTTTCCTAGGATTTACCATTGGATTTTCCATGAAACTAAATTTTTCTATTCTTGTTATAATAATAGAAGATATATTAGAGTTCCCACTCTCCATTTATACTTTTACAGCTCATTGAGTGATTTCTCCATAGTTACCAAATTTCCTTATAGCTAACATGTTTTAAATAATTTGTTTATATCCATTAAATAATCGCTCAATTTTTCTCACATGGTGGATGATAAACCCATAAGAATACCATGAAAGTACTATAAATTTTCCCTCATAGGTACCAACAGATTCATCATCATTCTCTTTCAACTCCATAAAGTGGATTTATTATTTAGAAATTACCACTAAAACACTATATATTCCATGGAGTTTTTTTCTTTCTATTGAATTGTTTTATTAATAACATTATATAATTGATTTTTTCACCTTCCTTGTGATATAATTTTTATAAAACTTTCTCATGGTCTAAGAACTAAGGAATGGAAAAAATATTTTCCATCACATTGATCCATTGATCGAAAACTAGTGCATAAAAATACCCATTTAAAAGGGTAGAAATTATCACATAAAGGTCTCAATATAATTTTTCTCCATACATGGTGCATTAAAAAGTTCAATATGGTTCAAGTTCTTGTAAATATATTGATAGAGTAGAGTTATCATAGCCGCATAATATTTCATCCCATATCCAAATCCTTTTTTGTCCCACATGAGGAAAGTTTTTTCATTTCCCATCACATTACTTGATTCAATCATTCCATATTGTTCCATTAATTGAATAAAACCAAAAAATATCTAACATAGGTATTAAAAAACAAAAAAAATATAGAATAAAATCATAAGAAAATAATTTTGGATATGTCCTAATTTGTAACACCTTTTTATCAACCTACGATACTTATGGTTCATAACATATCACTTTTGGTTCACCATAGGTTTTCTTAGGTTCTATATTTTAATTTACCATAACCTAATCTCCAGAAATATCTAAATTTTTCTATGATACCGACTCAGATGACCCAAGCATGACATATAGAAATATTACATCATTATAGTTAAATCTTTAATAAAAACCACTATTATACATGAAAAAGGATTGTAATGGTTTAGTGTATTTGAGGAATACACACATAGCTAGATAATTTAAGAAAATATCATTAAAATATCCCTTAATATGATCATATTATTACTATTCTAAACATATCATTCATAGATACTTCTAACAGTACCCGGAGATGATGAACGTAAGAAAGGATGTGATCAGATGCATAATCAGGGTAATTATGGGACATATCAATCATAAGAGTATAAAATGATAAAAAGAGTATGAGAAGATAACTTTCCTCCAGGTAATTTATAAAAAGAGTATGAGATATCAATCATGTCGTCCTCTTGTGTCCCTACCTACCTCACTAGTGACAGATCACGGCATTGCGCTGTGACGAAGATGACTGGAGGTCTGAAGGCCTCTTGATTCCTCTATAAGAGACACCAGTATCAGGCAGCTTCCCATTCTTCATATCATCATCCTATACACTGCATCCCAAGTACGGGGGAGGATTCTCCACTTCATGTCCCCCTGCTAACACATATTTAGCCAGAAAGGCTTTCCCCACAACATTTGAGAACGTGTATAGGTTGAGTGATGCCACTTTTGACTATAGTTTAGGTTGGAGTCCAGACTCAAATTGTCAAGCCTTATCGGGATCATTTTTAACAAACCATTGGTCGTACAAAACTAGGTCTGAGAAATTTTGATAGAATTATAGTACTAATTCAACACCCTGCTGAACACAACACAACTCTGTCTTCTTCATCAGCTTTGTCAACTCAGAATTGTTAGATAAATGAAGACTTAGAGAACTCCCATGTGAGATCTTTTCAAGGCTTGCTTCAAGACACAGACTTCCACTACTTCGAGGTAGGACCTTCAAGCATAAAGGTATCCAAATTCACCCTCAATGAATTAGGAAACCCAATGAAACTAAAATTCTTATCAATCTTCTACAACCACTCCTCCGCCTTAAGTGTATCTACTTGACCATAAAATAGAGGAGGGTTAAACTTTTGGAATTCCAGAACATAGTCCATAGGTTGATCAACTGGTGGATTTTCTAAGGGCTCACCACCCGAAATTGCACCTTGAGAATTCATTAAACCATTGTGGGGGGTGAACACTAAGTAACAAGGAAACATGGAACTTAATCAAAACATGTTCATTGCCATTTTAAATTCAACTTTTCACAATTTCTAAAATAAAACTTTACAAAAAAATCTTATAATTATAGAAGACCCAAACAATACACAAGGGGAAACTAGTGTCGATAGATGAATCAAACATATGGTTGGCAGCCATACACCAGTCATTCCACCATTATGGAGAGCAGTATAGGGAAATTTCCCTAGCTCTACATGGATTTCCAGACCCTGTGAGCTTACAGGGAGAATTTCCCAACTCCCTTTTCATTTCCCAACATAAAACAATTTACAACAATCAAAGGACACCAACATGCCCGAATATCCCATGGTAACCTGGGATTCGGAACAAGAAAGGGTTCAGGACATCCTTCTTGTTTCAACACCTCAAGTACCAATAATTATACTCCTACAATGACAACCACAAATAATGATGGTCACTCTAAAAAACAAGGTCCTCTCAAGATCCGACCTCCTTTGATACCATTTTTGTCATTAACCAACCAGAGTCGACCCTGAACTGGTCACCCGAGCCGATCCGTGGCAAGGCCAGAGAGGCGTTCCCGATTTTCCTGGGTTAGAAACAAGCACCGGGGAATCAACAGAGAGAAAGTGGGAACAATTTTTCCCAACGAAAATAAATAAGGAAGTATATATAAAATAGAAGAAGGAAAAAAAATAAAAGACATGAAGGGAAATAAAGTCCAACAACACATACAAACCTGACCACAACCAAAACTCCTCACGACCCCGAGAGTCACTCACCAATCCACAACTAACTCTAACCCACGGCAAGCATGCTCGAGTTGAACCTAAAACAGAAACTAAAAACAATAAAACACTATAGGCGTGAGTATTAAAACTCAGTATTCGTTCCCAACAATCTATCCCCAAACCTCTACCCTTAAATAGAGAATTTATTAATTCCAGGTTTGAACTAATTTATATAAAATATGGGTTTCCATACACACACTTTTATTTCTAAAACAAGTAACAGTCCATTTCCCTTTTTAATTTAAAATCAGGTTTTATTTTTGAATGAAATAGGTGAATTACATTTTACAACATTTTTCTATGAAAAATTTAGAAATCCAAATTTTAGTTGTTGTCAAGAGAAAACCCACACACAACACACAAAACAAAATAAGGGCAATCGGAAAGCAGCAAATGAGGACCAGCAAATGAACTATTACTTTCAATCTTCCACTACATACAAATAAATACTAAATAAAACATGGGTTGAACCAAGGAGCTCGTGAAAAATCCAGAATTTACTATACGTGGGACTCATCATGAAGGAATGACTTACGCAATGATGTCATAACACCCTAATGCTCAGTGTTTCTCTACCTGGCCTAACCGAGGGGCCCAATCCCCTAGGATAGCAAAGTTCGTACTAAGGGCCATTAGCCAGTGTGTATTATTAGCTAGTGCAGCAATTGTCCTCAGAAAATTTACTTACTATACCTGGTTCCTATGTCAACGCATGTAATAAAAAGGGGTGAGTCAACAATATCAATCAAGTAACCAGTCACGATGCACAAATATCACACACAAGAATCTCACACAATCGATGAACACAACAATATCACCCTTGAGTCACCCAAAAGAAGGTTTTTCAAATTAATTAATTTTATTAAAGTTCCAAACATGCCTTATGAAAATTTTAAAAGAAACACCATTTCTCAAGTGAAACTAAAAAATTTTCTCACGCGTCAAAAGAAAACATTTACAATTAAACCAGAACCACACCTGAATATTCGTGATTTATGTTCAAAGTCTAAACAGGCATTCTTTCACTATTTTGTGTCAATTCACTAAGAAAATATTTCAAGTGCCGTGTAAAAAATAATCATCTTTGTCAACATCAAGTAATTATTCCAAAAATAATTATATAATACTATTTCTCATTTGTTGAAAATTAATGAAATATAAAGCAATTAATAAATTCTAAATTTGAAGGTGAGTGCAGTGGGGGACCTACCTCGGCTCGTAGTCTAAACACAATGATGTGACACACCTCGCATAGGCACACAATTACGCGCAAGATGATGATCGTGGTACCATGGGGTTACCTCGCCGACACGCTGTAACAAACACACAACAACTAAAAACACATAACCAATGACTTAAAACAATCCAAATGAATAAAAGGAACAAATAACGCTTCTACATACTTTAAAAACATAATTCACACCATCATTACTATTTAATAAACCACTTTAAAATTTATAAAACGATTCCAAAGAGACCCACGACTTTATGCATCCAAAACCCCTTCCAAAACCTCTTTTATGATCAACTACAGATCCTCAACATACCATAACAGAAAACTCATGACTTACACAGTCGAAAAAAATAATTAAAAAACTTAATAAAAATACACCACACATCAAAATCCATTTGAAACCATACACACACCGCTTTAGAAACCTTAATCCAAATGTCCACTTGAGGAAGTTCAGTAACCAAAATCAACATCACGTTTATACTTGTAGGACCAAATAATGCTTCAGAAAAAAGAATTACCAATCACTTGAAAGACCAACCAGTGAATTTTTAAATAAAAAAAGGTGTGTGATATTTAACAATTTACACCAAAAGATCAATGCAACTGAACCAAAACACTGTATATCACAAAAATGAAAATGATAAATATACTTAATAACTAATTAACAACTAAGGGTAGTGAGAAAACAAGAATTCAATGAAATTTTAAATTTAAAGGTGATACGCAAAGGTTTCATACCTCAAATCCAATGCAAAATGAAAATGCACACCCGAAACCGGTGCAAAGCAGCATGCGCACCTCAAAGGCACCTACAGGAAGCTGAATTTGACCCAACACGCTGAAATTAGTAACAACATTTAAGGATTTGAGCATAAAAATTAAACCCTAACCATGGAATCAAATTACACTGAAAGGAGGAGGAACTTTTTACCAAGAGGGGAGGCTTTTGGAGAGGTGGTGCGCATGAGAAGAGAGGCCTTTCCAGAGGTGAATGGGTGCACAAGTAGAGGGTCGATCGAAGGAGAGGTCGATGCTGGATGGAGGAAAGAACTGCTCCGAAGACATCTGGAGAGCAGTGGTCGAGCAAAAGGGGGCGCACTGCCTTGGGGAAGAATGGAAGGCGTCGGGTCACACTGGTGAAGGGACAGTGGCACGAGTCAGGGGGTTCACAAAGAGGATGTTGCGGCTGTGAAGTGTGCATCGGAGCAAAGGGGCGGTAGTGGTGAAGGTGCTGGTGATGGAGATATAGGGAAAAGAAAAGGGTTTGGGTCATCGGAGCTATCCAGAAGGAGGAGGAGTCACGGTCATCGGAGCAAGGGACTACGTTCTGGAGAGGGAGAGGGATAGGGCTGCCTAGGAGTGAGGCGTGCACAAGAGTCAGTCCGCATAGAGGGAGGAATGATGCGCGCAGAACAGGTAGGGGAAAAATGGGAGCGACGGGAGAGAAGGGGGTGGGTGAGGTTGCCCTGGTTTTTTAGGATAGAGTAAAAATAAATAAATAAAAAAAAATAAAACATTAAACTATAATAAAAATAATAAGAATAAAAAAATAATAATGATAATAATAACATTAAAAGAAAAAATATTAATAATACACCTACTAATAATAAAACATCTTTAGTAATAATAATAATAAGTACCCTTCTTAATGAAAATAATAATAATACCCATAAGAATAATAAAATAAACTTTACTAATAATAATATAAAAATGATAAAACTAATAATTTTAATAATATTTCTTTATTTTCAACTCATTTAATTTATTTCTATTTGGCAGACTCATACTCCGCAATTGCGCAGTACTCGGGCTGATCGCGCGGCTTCCGCTAGTCGTGCGGTGCTCGTGAACCGGCCTGAAATAATAATTATTATTATTACTAAAACTAATACTACTATTACTATTATTATTATTATTATTATACCTCAGTTACAATAATAATAATGGTAATAAATATTTATTAATAATAACACTAATATGAATAATAATAATCATACTGATAAGAATATAAATAATAGAAATACTCATTTCATTTTAATAATAATAATTAAAATTATTAACAACCATGAGAATTTTAACTAATGCAATAATTTACAAAATTTATTCATTTTAATTTTCCGAAGACAGGTGGATCGTGTCGATGCCTGGGAGAAGCCGAGCGGGGTTTCCAAAATGTTCCATACCCGTGAGGCCAACAATGTCAACTCAAAAACCAACACTTTTTTACGTAACTCAAGGATTTTGTTTGGGATTCAACCTGAACCTCAACACAAAATTTTTAAAATCAAAATAAATCATAAAATAAAATAACTAGACAGGTCGAGGATTGAAAAATTGAGTGAGTTGGATTAATTAATTGGTGAATTAATTAATGGGGATTGTTGTGTAGATGAATTTGAGTGACTTAGATAATTAATTTTTGAATTAATCAATGGTTTTTATGATTAATTAATTATCGGATTAATTTATACTATTAATGTGATTAATTAATTATTGAATTAACTAGATTAAATTATTTGTTTAGTTAATTGTTTAATTAACTAGAGGAATTTATGTTATTAATTAATTGTCTAATTAATTAATGTTATTGTTGTGATTAGTTTTTTTTAATTAACTATAAGAAATTAATGTGATTAATTAATTTTTTAATTAATTAATGTTATTGATGTGATAAGTTAATTGTTGTGTTAACTAATGGAATTATTGTGTTTAACTAATTGTTAAATTAGTATTGAAATTTTTGTGATTAGTTAATTGTGAAATTGAATAATATAATTGATGTGGTAAATTAATTGTTGAATTAATTAATGTATTATATGTGATTAATTAATTATCAAATTAATTAATACAATTGATGTGATTAGTTAATTTATGAGTTAACTAATAAAATAATTGTGTTTAACTAATTATTGAATTAACTATCTGATTAATTAATTGTGGAATTGATTAATGTTATTGATGTGATTAGTTAATTTTTTAATTAACTATAGGTAATTGATGTGATTAATTAATTGTTTAATTAATTAATTTTATTGGTGTGATTAGTTAATTTTTTATTTAACTAATTAAATTATTGTTTTTAACTAGTTTTTTAACTAGTAATGTCATTAGTGTGGATAATTAATTATTAAATTAATTATGAGTTAATGAATGGTAACATGGTCATTTGATTATAAAGTATTATGAATGGTAACATGGTCATTTGATTATGAAGTATTATAAATGGTAACATGCTCATTAAATTATGTATTGTTAAATAGAGAATGGTAAAATATAAATTCAGCCAAATATCATGAATTGTAACATGCTCATTCAATTATGTTATATTAAGCGGTGAATGGTAACATATACATGTGGCTAAGTATTAAGAAGGGTAATATGGACATTCAAATGCGATATACCCTAAGAATAGATCAGACTCTAGCACATGTCAAAGAAGGTATTGAGATTCATGTGTCATTGGGAATCTAGGGGATTATATGTTTAAATAGATAATATTTAATAATGTGATAAACTGTTTATTTACGCATTATACTTAATTATTTATATGAATTCATACACTATTATTGAATAGATTTTGTTTAGACACTGTTGGTGGTGTCCTACTGAGTTGTACTCAAACTTTACTCAGGCTACCTAATTATTAAACAAATAGACTTTATTGTTGTGGTATGGGTTAAGGGAAAAGGCCTTGGGTTAGATGGCTGATTTGGGGATGGATCTTGGATGAGGGAACCAAACATGACTCAGGACCCGCTTGGGTTTTGTTGGTGTCTTTATTTTTAGTTTCCATTTTAGACACATGACACTTACATTATCATGGCATGTTTTCTTCTTTAGTTGAATATTTTATTTATTTCTTTAATTGTCTCAAGATATAGGTATTGTTTATGGTTATATATTCTTCCACTATTTTTTATTTATTTCTACTTGTGTATTACTCTAATAAAAGATGGTATAGTATCCTCAATATCGACTTATTAGACCATCGATGTTAGTTGATAACATTTTGTGTATGGGGAGGCATGCCTAAGGTGATGTGACCTGTCAGTTCGGGTCACCGTTGTGTGGTACCTAGTTCGGGAAGTTACAAAGTGGTATCAGATCCCAGTTTTATTTTCTTTTTATTTTGTTTTACTATTTTGGGAAGGTAGATATGAGACTAGGAAGAGTTGTTCCTTGGTTATGAGATCATTCATGGGGGTATATAACCTATGTATGAGAGAGAACCCTAGTACCCAGGGTGTGATTATTGTTATTTTTGTTTGTTGTTATAGTTTAATATAATTCACCATGAGAGACACACTTGTTGTGTGTTGTGATTATTGGTGTAGAAATTTTCTAAGATTTGACTCATGAACCTGTATATCATGAGAGATGAGTTTCATGAATCATTATAGGTGGTTATTATTATTGTGACATGCATTATTTTTGGCCCTCATGGGAAAACGGGTTATGGGTAGGTTTCTGAACATGAACTTTTTTCCTTTGCTTGTGAAATTAAAATGAAAATGGTGCCAAACATGAAATTAAGAGAGATTATAAAATTATTAAAGGAGAGAATAAATTTTTCTCTCAATGAGAAACTTGAATAATGGGAATGTCTTTACTCTTGTTAACCATGACCTAGATGTAGGATGTTTAAGGGTAGAGTTAGTGCCTTAGTTTTGACCATGTGGCGGGAAAAGGGGGGAAAGAATTGTTATGGTTTTGTGGGAATCCCTCTTGTTAACTGTGTTAATGTTGTGAATTGAGAATCCTTTGTGTTATTTATTTGTCCTTTGATGTCGGTGGTTTGGGTAGTGAGAATTCCCTATTTTGAGAACTTGATTGTAGGATGTGCAAGGGACAGTCTAGTTTTGGATCAGTTTGGTGAAATGTTGACAGGAATGCAAGCCTGAGACTTTCAATAGGTTAAGGTATTTGCATAATGGTAGGTAACATCAGTAATGGAGGATTTATGGTGGTATTAATCTACAAAATATTAGCATAATTCTAATTATTAGTGATCATTTACCCTACCTTGAAATCATCCCAGGTATATTGAGAAAGATTTGGCTCTACACCTAGCTACCTGATTGTGTTTTCATTGGATATGTGGCCCCTTGGAGGTTGTTCTTTTGATGAAGTATATATGGAGCTAATATATGGAAGGTATTCCATAAAAATTCTATGGGTGAGGTTCTCAAGATGGACCGGAGGTTTATGAATACTTTGTTGGCTGAGTTACTTGAAAAAACAGTGTTAACAAAGCTCCAAAGGTGGGAAGTGATGTTTCATAAGTAGGTGTGTTGAGCAATACCATGGGTTGGAAGTAATGGAATTATAATTCAAATGAGAAACATATAAGGTGAATTTTTAAATTCCTCAAGTAAAGTTTAAGTGGGCCTTAGAGGTGATGGATATATCTACTTTCCAACTAGTTTTTGATGGTAAGGATAAGTGCCAATGTTGGATGTTTTCTTGCGGTTATTAGGAACAGTGAGTTGCGAAACACATCAGGTATGTTGTGAAAGTTAATATTGAGACTGATGCATCATTTAAAGATAATCTGATACATGTGTTGGATCATAGTGATAATTTTTTATAGGGAAAGACCATGTCGATAGTTCGTGTATTGTGGCAACATGGGCATGTGCAAGAGGAAATATGGGAAAATGAAGCAGATATGCGGGCTCAATGGCCTGATATTTTAATCTCAGAATCTTAAGAAAGCTTGGGAGTGTAGCTTGAGGATGATCTATTATATGGTGTGGAGATTGTAAGATCCTGAAAATTTGGGTAGAATACTCCGGCTTTATTACAGGTATTCTTTTTCCTTTTATTAATTACTTTTCATTTGGGTTTTACTTTGGGGTGTGTTCCCCGCTAACCGTGTGTGGTTTTAAATGTCACCCTATTTTTAATTTAACACCCCACCCCCAAACCCCCTAAAATTATCCATTTAAACCTCCATTCAACCCTAGGAGGTATTTCATGATTTCGGAGCTCTACGCACGATTTCCAATCCCTCCCAACCTCTATTTTTCATGATTTGAAGCCTGAATCAAAGGTCCACTCCTCTCTCGATAAGTGAATCATATCTTGATTCTTCTCTCATTATTCTCCCATTAATTTTACCTTCTTTCAGTGGTGTAATATTATATTTTGGTTAGATATAAACATATTTGGTTAGATCTATATCTTAGAATACTATAACTATATCTAAATTTATAATATCTTGATTTCTTTAATATTGATTTAGGATTTTACGATTCAGATCTAGATTTATGCCATTGTGACGCTCAATTTTTGGGGATATCCATTGAGATATTATTAATCGATAATTTGAGGTAGGTGGTATAATATTAAATTCCCATTATCATGATTCTAATTATGTGTATAAAAATTGTAGAAATTATATGTTTCTTTAGAAAATGAATTTCTTGAATTTCTTGATTAATTAATTGATTTGGGTGAATTAATTAATTATGGAATTTTCAAATTGTGGGTTTCAGGAACAATTAATTTTAGAATTAATTTTAGGATATTAATATCATAAATTGGGGATAATTAATTATATAATTAATTATGTGATATTGATATTATTATTTGGGAATAATTAATTTTAGAATTAATTATGTGATATTGATATTATCATTTGAGATAATTTATTATGGGATTAATTATGGGATGTTGACATTATTAATTGAGATAATTGATTGTGTAATTAATTATGGGATAATTATATCTTGAGTTTAAATAATTAATGGAGGAATTAATTATGGGATAATTATATGTTGAATTGAGATAATTAATGGTGGAGTTAATTATGGGATAATGATATCTTGAATTGAGATAATTAATGATAGTGTTAATTATGATATAATGATATATTAAATTGAGATTATTAATGGTGGAATTAATTATGTGATAATGATATATTGAATTGAGATAATTAATGGTGGAGTTAATTATTGGATAATGATATATTGAATTTAGATAATTAATAATAGTTTTAATTATAAGATAATGATATCTTGAATTATGATAATGAATGGTGGAGTTAATTATGGGATAATGATATCTTGAAATTGAGATAATTAATGGGGGAGTTAATTATGGGATAATTATATATTGAATTGATATAATTTATGGTGGAATTAATTATGGGATAATGATATCTTGAATTGAGATAATTAATGGTGGAGTTAATTATTGGATTATAATATCTTGAATTGAGATAATTAATGGTGGATTTAATTATGGGATAATGATATTTTTAATTGAGATAATTAATGGTGGAATTAATTGTGGGATAATGATATCTTTAATTGAGATAATTAATGGTGGAGCTAATTATGGGATAATGATATCTTTAATTGAGGTAATTAATGGTGGAGTAAATAATGGGATATGATATCATGAATTGAGATAATTAATGGTTGAATTAGTTAAGGGATATTGATATAATTAATTGAGAAAATTAATTATTAAATTAATTATGAGATATTAAAATTGTGATTATGATTAATTAATAGGTGAATTAATTAATGTGGATTGTTGTGCAGATGCAATTGAGTAAATTAGATAATTAATTATTTAATTAATTAATGTATTTTATGTGATTAATTAATTGTAAAATTAATTAATATTGTTGATGTGATTAGTTTTTTATTGAATTAACTTTAGTAATTGATGTGTTTTAGTTAATTGTTGAATTAACTAGAGGAATTGATGTGATTAATTAATTTTCTAATTAATTAATGTTATTTATGTGATTAGTTAATTATTGATTTAACCAGAACAAATTGATGTGATTAATTAGTGTGAATTAATTAATGTTATTGATGTGATTAGTTAATTATCAAGTTAACTAATATAATTGTTGTGTTTAACTAATTTTTAAATTAGTAATCAAATTGGTGCGATTTGTTCATTGTTGAATTGAATAATAGAATTTAAATGATTAATTAATTTTTGAATTAATTAATGTGTTTTATGTGATTAATTAATTTTAAAATTAATTAATACTATTGATGGGATTAGTTAATTATTGAGTTAAGTGATGGAATTATTGTGTTTAGCTAATTGTTTAATTAACCCAAGGAATTGATGTGATTAATTAAATGTTGAATTAATTAATTTTATTGATGTGATTAGTTAATTATTGAATTAACTAGGATAAATTGATGTGATTAATTAATTACTAAATTAATTAATTTTATTGATGTGATTAGTTAATTATTTAGTTAACTAATATAATGGTTTTGTTTAACTAATTATTCAATTAGTAATGGAATTTTTGTGTATAATTAATTTTAATTTATTTATGAATTGATAAAAGGTAACATGGTCATTAGATTATGAATTATTATGAATGGTAACATGGTCATTAGATTGTGCAGTATTATGAATGGTAACATGGTCACTCAATTATGTATTTTTAAATGGGGAATGGTAATATGGACACTCAGCTGAGTATTATAAATGGTAACATGATCATTCAATTATGTGATATTAAACGATGAATGGTAACATAGAAATTCGGCTAAGTATTAAGAATGATGACCTATACATTCAAATGTGATATCCCTTGAGAATAGATTGGTCTCCAACAAGGTATGAGGTAGGTATTAAGGTTTGGGTGTCCTTGGGAACCTGGGAGTTTAGGTGGATAAATAGAAAATATTTAATAATGTGATAAACTATTTATTTACACATTTTACTTAATTATTTATACAACTACATACACTGTTATTGACGGAATTTGTTTTAGACACCGTTGGTGGTGGCCTATTGAGTTTTACTCACACCCTACTTGGGATGCCTGATTGATACCCGAATAGACTTCATTGTTGCAGGATAGGTTAATGGAAAAGTCCCTGGGTTAGATGGCTGGTTTGGGGATGGAGATTTGAGGAGTGAATTGAAAGTGGTTTGGGGCCAACTTGGGAGTTGTTGGTGTCTTTATTTTAAGTTTTAATTTTATACATGTAGTACTTACATTATAATGGAATGTTTTCTTATTTAGTTAGATATTGTATTTTCTACATTGATTTTCTTTAGATATTGGTATTATTTATAGTTATATATTCTTCCGCTATTGTTTATTTATTTCCACTCATGTATTACTATGATAAAAGAGGGTATAGTATCCCCATGATCAAAAAATCAAACCCTTACTACTAGTTGGTATCCACTGTCATATGGGGAGGCATGCCTAAGGTCTTTTGAATAACCAGTTTAGTGCATCGGTGTGTGGAACCCAAGTTGGGACATTACAAAACTAGTTTCCAAGGGTCCATTGTGGCCAAAGACACCTCTGTTATACTTAATTTAGTATAAAGGAAAAATTAAATTTTAAATCAATTTATTCCCCTTGAACATTGAAAGACCATATATCACATTCTATATCACATAAATCAAAAACATTTAGGGAGAAATATAGGTACCATCAACATCATATACGGAGTTATTACCTTTATAATAAAGGATCGGTTGCCCTCGATAATGCTCGTCCAAACCTTCCAACCCATTACTCATTATTATGAGGCCCTAACTCCATCAATAATAATTTAATAGATAATAAAATAATTTATAATCATTCTCAAAAATTATTTTATTATTAATTCCATAATTATAATTTCGTTCATATTGATGGAATTATTCATTGGGTGATCTCCCAGGGTAAAATCTTCAATCATAGGAGGAAAACCACCTCCGTATCCACCAATATATTTAGTATAAAGAATCCCAAACCTTTTATTTCTATCCATACAACCATTTAACACTAATTTTTGTAAAACTCTAAATAAATTAGAAAAGAAAAATTCATTAATAAATAAACAAAAACCATCTATGATCATCCTCTCTAGATCTCCTCTATCTTAGTCAAACAAAATCCCCAAAATATCTAGTTGATTTAAAATGGTTTTGGTAGAATTAAAAAAAATATCTAGTTTGAGTAAATTAAATCTGCCATTAAAGGGGGGAGAAACCAAGGAAGAATCAAGGTGGAGTAATAGATTTACCTCAAGCCATCCTCTAGATCAAACAGACCTCAAGTATAATAGAAATAATAAAGATCCCTCTTTTAGTTAAGGATAGGAATGAAAGGGATCTTGGATTTTTTTAGTACCCTTAATGTGAGATAAGCCTCTTTTTTATCACATTTACGTTTTTTTAATATTTTAGAAAAAACATAGCAAATTTAATAAAAAAATATTTGAAAAACTCTATAATTTCCAAAATCCATACATATTTTATTAGGTGAAGAAAAACCATGTGTATCCTATACATAATATTGTTTCCTCTATGTAAGATATTTTCCCTCTCCGTAATATGTTTAGCTTAGCTAAATTTCTATATGAAACATAATTCACTATTATGAAATATTTTTATCCAAATGTAAGGATTTTTCCTTATCCAGTAACCTAATATGTAACATCTTTCTCTATAAAAAAAATATATTTATCTTAATATATAAGATATTTCCCATTGATATATTTTTGTTACATAATATATTTAATAAAAAATATATTTTCCTTGGTAAAATGTTTATATGAAATATATTTAATACATACATAATATCCTTCATTTCATTTGTAATATTTTTGTCCTGAGTATGTAATATGTTTTCCATTTTAGAATTAAATTAAGTAAGATATTATCCAACTCTATAACATTCTAAGTATCATCCTAATATATTACCTTTTCCTCATTTAATTATACACTTATAGTAATATATTATGTATACAGTGGGGTTTCAACTCTTAGTTAAGTTTATGATAACAAAAAAACTCTTAAAAATGGAGAATTTACTCTTATACACTCCCCTTGATATTATTTTACTTTTACATTTATAGGGTGACTTTAGAATTTCACTTATGTGTGACTTAGCCATTATTATTATTTTCCACCAAATGACTCTTACATAAGAAGAGTTTAATATTATGCATCGTAATGTTTATTCTTTAGGAATAACCCTTTACCATTCTTTGACCCTTATATATAAAATGTATCTATTACTTATCCATGTTTTTTGGAACAAAGGGGGTTACACTTATGTATCGGTTACCCATATATAAGAGTAACTCATAGTATGGTACTTTTAAGACTTATCCAAATTTCCTTAAACCCTTCACAGGTTGAAATTTATGCATACAAGGACCCTCTCAAGACATATCCAATTTTCCAAACCTTCTATAGAGTCACTATTATGTATACTAGTGTAGAATTTATAAACTTATAAAATCTCCAAAACACCCTTGAAATGACACTTATACTCTGAAAAAAGATTTTTATGAACCAAATTTATCCAAAATTGTGGAAAAATAAAACAACTTTTAAAAACATTCATTACTATTATAAAATAATTTATAAATGACATCAACACAATAAAACCCCCTCTAAACACACATAAATATAGAATAGTATTTCTCACTCCACCTTGATCCCTATAATTTACTAAAAATAAATTTGAAACCTATTTTGACACTCTGGAAACATCTATGAGGTCTCAATTCACATGGTCAAACCAAAGTACAACCTGAAATACCACACCACATACTTAAGAAATTCCATCAAAAATTACTCAAAATTCCCATGAGCACATGAGGCACCTCCCAATCATATAACTATATCCAAAAAATCCCTAAATGATGTTCCAACTCTTGAATTCTCTTTCTGAATACCAATTCTTCAAACATCCTCTACTTCATGAGAAAAAACTAAAATTTCCCCTGAAATTCATAACTCATAATGAATTTAGTCTTTATAACCTCCCACTATAATTATTCTCATCCTTGAAAAGTATTCTCATTAATCCTTTATAAATCATAATGATCAATGGGACCATATGAATAGAAACAATTCTATATCTTACACTATTTATGACTATGTTGATATTATACCCAAACTAGCTTCAGCACTCAAACCTTACCAAATCATTCCTCACGAAGCTGATTATTTATAATAACATCAAGATGATGCCCCACTTCTCATTGATTTTTTGAATTCATTATTTATTAAGTTTCACCCAATTTGTGGATGTTACTATTAAACATGAGTAAATATATCACTTAATGTCACACTCAAGCATAAATTAGTCATCCTCATAAAAATATAAAGTCTCATCCTCAAAGTTATACCCTAAATTATCTATAGTGTACTCCCCAACATAGGACATTACTCACACCACTCAATGGATATCTCAAAGAATGTTGTAAATAAAATGCACATAACACAGGGATTTACAGGGTTTATCATTGAAACCCAACTACTTTCATTGTTCTAGTTATTTTTTTAAACCTAGTTTCTTCACTAAAATTCATCTTGAGTACAAATGAAAACAACCACACAAAAATTAAGTTATGTAATCTACTAAAATGGTTGGTTTAAAGTGATCAATTGGATGCATATTGATGATTTCTTTATACAGGATTCTTCTAGTTGAATTTGTCTCCTAAAAATATTCTCCTTGAATAGTATCTTGACCATTTCTTTATAATATCCCCTGCCAATTTTCATGTGGTTTTACACACTCCTATAAATAGTTCTTCAATCACTCATTTCTTTTGGTGTAGTGTTCATGTGGACTTGTTCTTATTCAATTCATCACATCTAGATATTAGTAATATTTCCTATCCATGATCATGGGATCATCTAACAATATAATATTGTATACAATAGGAAGGGATTATTCCTTCTTAATTTATCCTTAGATTACATTTTACAATAGAAGTATTGGGTTTCTTATTCATCCTCTTAAATATAATTGAGATCCTAAATATAATCAATTTTTTATTATTCTACTTCTCTAAGATCACTTCATGTTCTCTTGACTTATAAGTTCTCTATAATTCTCTACTCTATTTCTCATGAGAGTTTTATATTATTCATGAAAATAATCATATTTTTCTCAACTGACTTGCTATCCTAAATTATATTTACTAGATACATTTATTTTTATAGATTATTCACATTTATATAAATGGGAATATATTAAAATATATCATGTGGTAAAAGCCACACCTTTTCCTGAACCTATTTTTAGAATCCATGGTCTCCATATCTTTTATTTTTTATCAACTAACTTTACTAAAATAACAACATAACCCATATTATAACACCCCGACCCTAGTTACCCAGATTCGGTACATTATTAAATAACATTTTCATGATCACAAAAGATCAAGTCTCGAAAGACCGATTAGTTTAGTAGCCTTGGAAGTACTAGATACATTCATAAGGTTTACATTACATCATAAAATGAAAAACTACAACAGCATTGTTTCCATAGACCACACTCATACACCCTCAGAATAACCTTGCAGGTAAGTCATAAAATACTTCTTCACATCCTAGGAAAAATAAAACATATAAAGGGGTGAGCTTATATGCTAAGTAAGGATAAAAATATAGCAGAATATTTTATTAATAAGCATAAACATTTAAGGCAATGTATAACTAAAACAAAAGCCTTTTAAACTTGAACTTCAGCATAATATGGAAAAAATAAAATGAAATAATGCCATTTACTTATTCACATGGATATTATACTAGTCGAATAATCACATTCAATATCAATAACCACTTTCATAATGATGGAATTCATAATGCCAGACTATCATAACCACATAGTCAAGGCCTCGTGCCAGGATTACAAATAAGATTTTTTCAAGGCCTTGTGCCAAGACACTAGTTTGTCTCATGAGACCTACTGATGCATAGAGGATCTATATAAGGCTCCACCCATCACTTACAATGTCCAATGAATTCCTCATATGAATAGTTTTAAACATAACATAAACATTCGTATTAAAACTAGCATACGAAATGTCAATACTTTATCCATAAAGCATGAATGGTATAAAAATATCACATCCACAGTCAAACATAACTCATTAAATAAAATATGGAATATTTTATTATAATAGATAAACCTAAATAGATAATAATTAATGATATTTACATAGATAAAAATAATCATCAAAACTATTTAAGATAAATATCCCCCTTTTTCTTGAAAACATTTAAGAGTATCACTATTTATCAAGAAGCCGTTTAAAATAGATTTTTGAATCAAAGTGTCCCATAGCACTTTGAAACTATTAAAAGGAATTTTAATTTTAAACCTTTAATGTCCATATAAATAAATCCTTAAAACCATTTTTAAAACATGGACATTAATGAGAAATATTTAGAATAATAAATCTTTAAAACATTTTAAAATGATATTTTACTTAGAGTTATTAACCAAAAGAGAGACACTTTAATACAAATAATTGAGGTAATAAAAACTTTTTAATATCATGAGAATAAAGAGATTCATGATATACTATGTCAAAGTACATTATATACACCATATAAAAGTGATTTGGTGTATATCAACAAAGAAGTCTCAATGGAATGTAAATTGAGATGAAATATTTTATAAAGAATATATCCTTACGTTAAGGATAAATGAACGACATAATTATGTGTGAAAAATATAAATACACTCAATATTATTGGATATTAAGTGTAAATCAATCAGAGTAAATTCACGCATATTCTTGTAAAAAACACCAATGAATTGGATGCTTAACTCAACAAATGGAGATTGAGTTAAAATTACTCTTATCAAGTTCATATCGATGACGTGAGAATTTATCAACCAAGTGATTATGTGTATCAAAATTATATCCATAGAAAGGGAAGTAGAAATTATTTCATAAGAAAATGAATAGTGATTCCACATATAATCTTGGAGTAAAATAATCAATGAAGTATGCATAAAGCCGAATGAGTGGAAATTGAAATTTCAAATTCCCTTATCGATTTGGTAACTTACGAAACATACACCCATGAAAGAAGGAACACACAATGATGATGTAGATATCCATAAATTAAAGTATATTACACAATTAATACAATCATGGGCAGTAAACACACCACATGCAATAAATAAGTGGTGAACAATGGAAATCTCATGGAATTAAAAGTGAGATAAGAAACCCCTTACCTTGTACTTTTTCCTTGTTCAAGGGTAGATTAACCTCCTGTATAATGGTGAAATAATTGTTATTGAATTATATAATAATCATATACATTAATATGATATCATATATGATCTTTTAACAATGATTTGTTAATAATATCTTAGTATTATCATCGTTTCTAGTGTTAACGGATTCGTTTTCCTTTTTATTATTTGTTATGTCATCCATATTTTTTATGGATGGTATGTATATTATTAATATATATAATTATATCATGTCTCTAAAAATTATTTTTAATCATCAAATGAAATTTATACTTGAATGGATATGATGGGGAATGAATCTCATCGCGTTCTTGGAGACGGTAATCCGTACGTACGCACGTGTGACAATATCATTATTTTGATATTAAAATAATATATAATTGGATGGTATATAATATATACATAATAAATATAATGTTATATTTATTATTTACATGAATTACACATCATTATTATACCCATCCAAATAATAATGTATTGAGTATCATTTACACCACGACGTGGAGACGGTAATCTGTAAGTACGCACGTATGGTGACATGTCATTCAAAGGATGGATAGAATAATAAATATGGATGTACCATATTTTTAATAACATCACAATATATATAATATACTGGAGTTATTATTTTAGAATATAAATAACAAAGAAAGAATAAGTGGAAGAAGAAAGGAACTTGAAAGAGGGTGGTGAAATCATTACCTCTTCTTCGGGTTCTTCCATTTGATTTGATCAAAAGGGATCCTTAGGTTGGATTTCTGATCAAATTAATAACTCTAGGTTTAATTTAGGGAAGTTGGGAGGATATTTGATTAGGGTTTGGCTGATCCAAATGGCTTTGAAGGTGTGAATTAAAGAGAAGTGGGAGTTCTCTTTTATAAGAAGGGTGAGGGGCACCTTAGGAAAAGATAGAAACATTATTTTATAATAAATTCATATTCGGTTTCTAATGGATAAAAACTGATTTATTTCGAGTATAATGTGTGTATGGGTCGAAAAGAACTCAACAAAAATGTTTTATACAGGTTTTGGTCACTTTATTAACCTTATCTTTTAGTTTTAACTCTTAGTTAATTAGTTTGACATTTACCATGTCTCTTTGTATTTTTATATTATATGGTTAATAAACTTACTATAAACTTACAAGAGACCCTCAAGTGGTTCAATAAGGATAAACTTATCATTATATAAGTCCTTTGGGTGAACCTTAGATTTTTAGGAACATTATATCAATTTATAATATAATATTTGTTTTAAAAAATCTTTTATGTCAATTTTGACACTATTTAATAATTTATTTTTGTTAAAGTCATAAAAACTTTATTAATTCAAAAAAAATCATTTAAGAAATCCTAACATGTAATATTAACCAATAAAATTCGTTTATGTCATTAAAACTTTAAAATTATATTTATTTTAACATTTATAATACCAATTAATTGATTCTTTCATTAATAAAAAAATACTACATCATTATTGTGTCATAAATAAATTTAATTATTCAATGTCTAAAAATTATAAATAAAATTCCATTATGTATTAAATCATTTTATATTTCTAATTAATATTTATAGTCCAAAATATAACATATATAACCCTATGTAAAAAAAATTTTGCTAAAAGATATATGCTTATGTCATTTTTGTATTTACTTTAACTTAATTAATTTAAAGTGTCATTATCACTTACAAGTGGCTCCATGGGGTCCCACAAATCGACCCAGAGATGCCCATAGTCAGATATTTATCAGAAAATAATGTTAGGACATGTGTTAGGGTAATTTAATATTATTATAATATTATTTTTTTACCCTTATTTACCGGATTTACCCTTTAACCATGGTAAATAAAATATTTACTGAAGTAATTATTCAAAATGTATAAAAATAAAATTTACCTATTTACACAATTTTTACCTCATGATTATAAATATGGAATCCATTTTTCTAAATTCAAAACACAAAAGTGGCAGAAATTAATTTAAAATTAATTCTCATTCTCAAAACAAAGAGTGTGTTTTTTAAGAAATAATAACTATCAAAAGATTGACACTTGTTTATGTCTAGTTTAAATGTGAAATTACATCCAATTACCAATAGTGGATTAAATGGTAAAAATATATTATAATTATACTTTAAAACCTATCAATATTATAATTTATCACTACAAATTATTTGGATTAAAAAAGTTGTTTTTAATTCATGTTTAGTATTTTTCACTATTCATCAAAATTTGAATGTTTTCTAAAAAATACCAAAAATTCACCCTAGTATAATTTTGATATTCCGAATCCAAAAATGAAGTCCATTTTGAAAGATAAAATTTCAAAAAGTGGGTATTACTATTCATAACGGCTACTTTGATTGGTCGTGGTGTGTTAGAATCTCGAAGTTGCGTACAATTCAAGCTATTGCATTATTCAAAGGGAAATGTAACGTGGAATCTTGAGGTGTTACACATATTTATTTTTATTATTATTTTTCTAATCTCTTTTGTAAGAACCCGGTTCTTCTTTTATAGGTACGGGCGTCTTCTTTTTCCATTTCCTTAAGTGTTTTGAGAAAATATTGAAAATGGGGAAAAATTCTGAATTTTGGAACTACACGCCGTGTACTGTATCCACACATCGTGTACTTTTGGCCGTGTTGGGATGAGTACACGGGGCGTGTAGCCATGCCGGCGATGAAGGGTGTAGGAAGCACTACACGCCGTGTAGTGGTGCCCTACATGCCGTGTAGTCAGTCGGCAGTCTTAAACAGTAAGGCAGTGGCGTCGCCACCAGCTGGGCGACAGTACACACCGTGTACTCTTGTCGACGGAGGAACAATGTGGCGGTGCTGCCAAATGAACAGTTAAATGAAGTGAGTACACATCGTGTACTTGGAAGTACACGCCGTGTACTTTGTTTTTTTCGGTTTAAAACAGGCAGTAGCCTCCTCATTTGGTAGAGGAGGCACTTGAGCCATTTTAGAGCCAAAGGAGGAGGCCAGATATTTGAAGATCCACTGGGCATTTGTCTGGAATCTGATTCGACTTCGGACGATCTCGTTCGAACCGCATGGGTGAGCCCTCTCCTCTCCTGGTACCGTTCTTGCCAATTCTTCTCCTAACGTAAGTTATTTACATTTTAATGGGTTTTGTTCTTTATCAAATATACACTGTTCGTGGGAATTTCTAGATTCGGCGTTTGTGTATAACGCTCGTTGATGTATAAGGTAGGTGGCTTTGTGTTTATTTTCCAACTGTTGTGTGTTTTGTGCGTTTTGCGCCACGAACCCATGTTGGGGTGTCGTGTGGTTGAGGTCGTTGCTATGTTTAATGCTTATAATTGCATAGGTGATTAAACAATGATATTAAAATGCTGGTTGGGATTGCTGCTTGGATCTGGAACCACCCCGGGGTGTGTTTCACTATTTAGCTGTTTGGCCAGGATACCCGAGGGTATGCCTTCAAAGTAGTAATTGTAGAATTTCCTTGAGAGGAATTGCTTGTTACTACTTGTTTACCTTTTGGGCATGGCCTGGTTGCCTGTTTAGCCTGAGGGCATTGTTGTATTTGGCCTGAGGGCGTTGTTGTGATTAGCCTGAGGGCACTTCACTATTTAGCCCGAGGGTTGTAGCATTTCGCCTGAGGGAAACCTTTTGTGCCTGAGGGCTTGACTTCTGTGCCTAAGGGAGACACTTCTTACGCCTGTGGGAAATTTCTGTTATGCCTAAGGGCTATACCTGTGGGTTGGATTCTGCTTACCTGAGGTAAGGTTTTGTTTGTCTGAGGACATGGACTGTTTACTTAGAAATGCACTGTGGTGATTTCTAATATTTAAATGAATTAAATGGATAATAAAATGAGAATATAACTGGTAATTAGTTACTTCTGAGTACTGCTTACTTTATTGCTTTTTACTACTGCGCACTGTTGTTGCATTGCTTACACGCAGTTGGGCACGGGCCTTTGGTGGGTGCCTACTAAGATATATTTCTCACACCCTGTTTGGGTCATGCTTTTTGGCCCAAACAGATTACATTGCTGGAGGTGTAGATAGGGGAAAGATTCCCTATACAGGTACTTGACTATTGCTGAGGAGTAGGAGGGCATGGGACCGAGCCTAGGCTCGCGATGTCGCTGCTAGCTATTTTGCTTGTTTTGTTGTACTCTATTTTCTGTTGTACTATATTGATGTATAACATGTTCTGGCTGTTTTATTAGAACTTGAACATGTATCATCATCACTTATATACTGTTGGTTGTATCCACTGCTGTAGTTATTTCAGTTGTGTATATTTACTGCTTCCGCTATTTTTTGTATGTTTATGTTGTTATTCCGTTGCGCTACACTTTGACAAATGAGGGCATAGTTTCTCCACTATCAGACCTGGGCCCTCGCTGCTAGTCAGAATCCTCTGGCGTTTGGGGAAATGCGCTTGAGTTCATGTGGCGAACTGGGCTCAGGGCACCCGTTGTGTGGCACCTGGGTCCGGGACGTTACAAAGTGGTATAAAAGGCGGTTTCTTTTCTTTGACTTACTATTTGGAGCCGTAGTCAGGGATAGGACGGAACGGTAGTTGGTAATAATCTGTTCCCGGGCTTAGCTAACCCGTGTACAGGGAAAAGCCATTCTACCTCGTATTTTTTCATTCTTTTGATTTTGAAATTTTACGGTTGATATGTTTTCACCATTGGGTGACGCACTTGGATTGTGCTGTTTATATTTTATCTGTGGGTTCTATTTAGTTGCAACCCGATGAGATGAGGGTATGCCGTCTCATTCATCATATAGGCACATGCTAGATATCACATGCCATGCATAGTTTTCATGCCATGTCGGTGCATTATAATTGGCATGTTGTTGTGATAGTTGTTGTGCTAATGAATCATGCTGTTGTGATAGCTGTTTGATAAATACCTGCCTTGTGATATGGTATGTTTGTTTGAGCTTGTTATAGAATTAATTCCACACTTCAGTTTTTTGGGAGTATGGGCCCCCATTGACCGGAATTTGGTTGATCATTGACGGTTTATCGGTTATAACACAGATAATATGTCAAACTTTGATTCACGGGGAGTATGGGCCCCCACGGGTCGGAATTTGACACTTAGGTGTTGTTTTTAGTATTTGCTGGGTTTCGGAGAAGTTTCTGAGGCTAACTGTCCAGAAACCCTAAGATACACGCCGTGTAGGAACTCATACACGTCGTGTGTGTTCTTCTATTTAGGAAGAAAAATGAACTTTTTGAGTACATGTCGTGTACCCTGAGTACACGCCGTGTAGTCTCTTCCTGTGTCACAAACTGTGTGGACGGCGACACGGGGTAGGGAAGGGCTTGGTTAAAACACGCCGCGTAGTTTTGTGCACACCGTGTATTGTGACCCGGAGTCCGGCCGTGTAACTAACAACACGGGTTGGTGAACTCCTGTACAGCATGTTGTGTCAATGATGAACACGCCGTGTATTGTGACCTGGGGACTCGGCCGTGTAACTAACAAACACGGGCCGGTGTCACCTCTCCCTTAAAACGATGTGTACCTGGGGGACACGCCGTGTAGTCTTGTCCGAGGACAGACTGTGTGGAGTTAGCCGTGTGGCTGGGAAACGATATGGTGTACACGCCGTGTGCGGGTGTAACACGCCGTGGAGTGTAAAGCCAAGTAGTCGGTCGTGTCACAGACGACACGGGTAGTTGGAAAATAACAATCTACACGCCGTGTAGATATTATACACGCCGTGTAGATATTATACACGCCGTGTAGTTTTGTGGAACGGAAGCTGTGTGGATTATCCATGTAGAAGGACCTGGGCAGGGGAAAGGAAGTCAAGTACATGTCGTGTAGTCAGTGTACACGCCATGTATTCTTGTTTTTCAAATTTTGAAATGCCTTCTTCCTCTTTTTCCTTTGTGGTTCCTTCATTTCAGTCTTAATAATCTTGAATCTGAGTCATGATTTTGACCTTGTAGAGTCATGCTGCCTAGACGACCGTGAGTTGTTCTCCAGGAGAGCGGCAACGATTATACTCCGGAGATGGTGGGCCATGGGCTACCAGTTGATCCACCAGCAGAGCCAGATGCAGCACCAGCTGTTATACCAGACACAGGCACAGAGGCGCAGTTCCGTGAAGGCTTATTACAGTTCATGCAGACCTTTCAGGGAGCACCGCAGGCTGCCACATCTATGGACGAGCTGACGCGTATCTTTCAGCAGCAGCATCCGCCTACGTTTTCAGGGGATGGCGGACCATAGGCTGCAGAGTCTTGTCTAGGATCGATGAAAACTATTTTTGAGCATCTTGAGACGCCTCCAGGGTGGAGGGTCAAGATCGCGACTTACATGCTTCGTGATTCCGCCAAGAGGTGGTGGGATGTTACCACCCAGTCAGAGCATCACAGGGATATGGCATGGGAGGATTTTCAGGCAGTCTTCTATGACTTCTTCTTTCCCGAGACACTGAGGGTAGATAGAGCTCGAGGGTTCATGAATCTGCAGTAGGGCGCTATGTCGGTGATGGACTACTCTGCTCGTTTTACAGAGCTTCAGCGTTTTTCACCCGTGCTGGTGGGTGATGAGACGTTGAGAGCTAGACGTTTTGAGGATGGTCTTCGGTATGACATCTGAGCGCTGTTAAATGTTTTCAGGTTGCCTACTGTACACGCGATTGTGAATCAGGCGCTGATTACAGAGAGGAACCTGCGGGAATCAAGTGGTGTGGGCCAGGGCGGTTTAGCACCAGTTACTGGTACTATTTCTGCTGGCAAGAGGAAGAGACAGATGGACTTCTCTCAGGGCGGCAGTACCAACCAGGAAGCTTCTTCAGGTGGACCGTTCAAGTGCTACCAGTGTGGCAGGGAGGGGCACAAGAGGTCGTAGTGTCCACGAGACCCAGTGGAGTGTCGAGCTTGTGGCAAGATGGGTCATCTGTAGCGCTTTTGCAGGGTGTTTCTACCAGTGGCTAGTGAGATGGGTTCTGTGCAGACTCCGCATGCGGGAGCAAGACCAGTGGCTTCTTACCAGTCAGGGAACTGGAATACGTCAGGTTGTGCAGGCAGAGACGGTGGTCGTGGCCGTGGTAGCCAGACACTAGTATCGTAGAGGTAGTAGGTTGGGACAGCTCAGGGTAGCCAGGCTATGTCATAGGGCTGTGTCACTGGACAGGCATATGCAGTGCAACAGACCCAGCAGGAGCAGGATCCTGGACCTTCGACAGTCATAGGTACTATTCTAGTAGCTTCTGTCTTGTCTTTAGTACTTTTTGATACGGGTGCTACACATAGTTTTATATCTACACCCATTGTGGATAGCCTTGGGCTCGGTGTTTCTACTTATTCTGATATCTTGACGCTAAACACTCCGTTGAGGATTAGGATGGCTGGTGTGCGTCAGTGCAAGGAGTGCCCCCTTGAGGTTGGTGGGTGTCACTTCCTTTGGGACCTCTATGTCCTGGAGATGACGAGTTATGACGTCATTATCGGGATGGACTGGTTGGTTCCCTTTCGAGCCTTTGTAGACTTCTATCGTCGCAGGGTTCGTTTCATGTCACCAGAGGGCGGAGAGTTTCTATACAAGGGCGAATGGGATGTTCAGGCGAGTCGAGCTGGACTAGAGCATCATGGGCGAGGTGGAGTCACAGCCCAGATTGCAAGCTTATATATGGATGACCAGGGGACTTGTCAGACAGATTTACCTCCAGTTGTTGATCGTTACAGGGATGTCTTCTTGGACGACTTTTCAGGTCTACCTCCGGTGCGTGAGGTGGATTTCTCTATCGAGATAGTGCCAGAAGCAGCACCGTTGTCCATTCCTCCTTATAGGATGGCCACGCCTGAGTTGCAGGAGCTCAAGAGGCAGTTAGAGGAGTTACAGGAAAAGGGTTTTATCTGACCCAGTACTTCTCCTTGGGGTTCTCCGGTCCTTTTTGCGAAGAAAGGGGATGGTACCCTCAGACTTTGTGTGGATTATCGGAAGCTGAACCAGTTGACGGTTAAGAACTGATATCCCTTGCCGAGGATAGATGATCTTTTTAATCAGCTTCGTGGATAACGAGTGTTCTCGAAGATTGACTTGAGATCCGATTATTATCAGTTGCGCGTTAGACCATCAGATATACCACTTACAGCTTCTCGGAGTAGGTATGGTCTATATGAGTATACAGTTATGTCGTTCGGACTCACGTACGCGCCAGCAGTTTTTATGGCTCTGATGAATCGTGTGTTTCATCCGTATCTTGATTCATTTGTGGTAGTATTCATGGACGTCATCTTGGTGTACTCTCACACTCGACACGACCATGCCACCCATCTTGAGATCATATTGAGTACACTGAGAGAGCATCGCCTATATGCTAAGATCTTGAAGTTCCACTTTTGGATGGACCAGATTCACTTCCTGGGTCATATCATCTCAGAGGCAGGAGTTGCAGTAGACCCAGAGAAGGTGAGAGCAGTAGTTTCCTGGGAGCAGCCCAAGAACGTGTTTGAGATGCGGAGTTTCTTAGGGATGGCTGGTTACTATAGGCACTTCATACAAGACTTCTCCTGCTTAGCAGCACCGTTGATAGGTCTGACTAAGAAGGGTGTGAAGTTCGTTTGGTCAGAAGCTTGAGAGACAGCTTTTCAGGACCTGAAGGGAAGGCTGACATCAGCACCGATCCTGATACTCCCAGAGTAGGGGAAGAGCTATATAGTTTACTGTGATGCGTCAGGGATTGGTCTGGGAGCCGTTTTGATGCAGGGCGACCGAGTTGTGGTGTACGAGTCTTGGCAGTTGAGGCCATATGAGAGGAATTACCCAATGCATGATCTCGAGTTGGCTGCATTTGTGCATGCATTGTTCTGTTGGAGACATTATCTGTTGGGAGAGAATTTTGTGGTTTTCACCGACCACAAAAGCCTCAAGTATATCTTTACTCAGCGTGACCTGAATCTGAGGCAGAGAAGGTGGGTCGAGTACCTACAGTCCTTCGATTTTGAGCTTGCCTATACACCTGGTAAAGGTAATGCAGTAGCTGATGCACTGAGCAGGAAGACTCAGATACAGGCAGTGCAGGAGGCCAGTGGTGAGTGGCAGCTTATGGCTTTGTTCTCTGAGATGCATCTGGAGGTGCATGACAGTCAGGGGCAGACTTATCTTTCCTCATTAGCTGTGACTTCTACACTCCTGGACAGAGTGAGGATGGGGCAGCTATCGGTTTCAGAAGGCCGAGTTCTACAGGAGTCGGTGACAAGTGAGGACCCTCCTCCTGGTTTGACTATAGGTGATGATGAGGTTTTGTATTTCCATGGACGTGTATGGGTTCCAGGGGATATACACGAGGAGCTAATGTGGGAGTTTCATGCTTCAGCTTGGGCAGTTCATCCCGGGGTTACCAAGATGTACCGATATTTGAGACGTCAGTACTGGTGGTCGAGCATGAAGGGAGAGATAGCTGGTTTTGTTACTTGATGTTCCACCAATCAGCAGGTGAAGGCAGAGCATCAGAGACCAGCTGGACTGTTACAGCAGTTGCCCATTCTGGAGTGAAAATGGGATGATGTCACAATGGATTTCGTGACGGGATTGCCAAGGTCACCTCGAGGCAATGACGCCATGTGGGTTGTAGTGGACAGACTCACGAAATTAGCTCACTTCTTGCCGATCAAGGAGACCTTCGGTGTGGACGAGCTCGAAAGACTGTATATCTGAGGGATCGTACGTCTTCATGGGGTCCCTCGTTCTATCGTTTTAGATAGGGATGCCCGCTTTACGTCTCGTTTCTGGCAGAGTTTTCAGAGGGCGCTGGGTACACAGGTGCTTCTGAGCATAGCATACCACCCTCATACAGATGGCCAGTCAGAGCGTACGATATAGGTGCTTGAGGACATGCTGCGTGCATGCATCCTAGACTTTGGGGGCTCTTGGTAGAAGCATATACCCTTAGTCTATTTTGCCTATAACAATAGTTTTCAGACGACTATTGAGATGGAACCATACAAGTCTTTATATAGTAGTCCATGCTGATCACCTTTATGCTGGTTAGAGGTAGGTGAGGCAGATTTATTGGGGCAACAGCTCGTACAGAAGACATCTGAGCAGGTCTAGTTGATTCGGAAGCGGATGGCTATCGCGCAGTCTCGTCAGAAGTCTTATGTTGATCGCCGCAGATGACCTTTGGAGTTCGTGGATGGGTATCAGGTTCTCTTGCGTGTTTCACCGAGGCTGGGACACAAGTGGATCAGGAGACAGGGTAACCTTTCACCGATGTATGTGGGACCATTTGAGATTCTGAATAGAGTCGGGCTGGTTGCCTATCGGTTGCAGTTACCGCAGCGGTACTAATCCATGCACAACGTCTTCCACGTGTCAAAGTTGTGTCGCTACCATTCAGACCCGTCTCACACCTTTCAGCGAGAGGAGGTTGAGCTTCAACATGATGCGTCCTTTGAAGAGCATCTGATCCGTATCGTTGATAGGATCATGAAAGTTCTCTGAGGCCGGTCAGTTCCTCTCGTACGGGTGCTATGGTATCATGGTCGAGTGCAGGACGAGACCTAGGAGTGGGAGGCCAACGTACGTGCTCAGTGGCCAGATCTGTTCTGAGCTTTCTCTTCGCCACCCTTGGAAGGGCAATTCGGGGATGAATTTATATAAGGGGGGAAGTTTGTAAGAACCGGTTCTTGTTTTAGAGGTATGGGCGTCTTCTTTTTCCTTTTCCTTAAGTGTTTTGAGAAATATGGAAAATGGGGAAAATCCTGAATTTTGGAACTACACGTCGTGTAGTGGTGCCTTACATGCCATGTAGTCATTCGGAAGGCTTAAACAGTAAGGAGGTGGCGCCTCTTCCATCTGGGTGATAGTACACGCCGTGTATATGAGACTACATGTCGTGTACTCTTGTCAACGGAGGAAAAGTGTGGCGGTGCCGCCAAATGAACAGTTAAATGAAGGGAGTACATGTCGTGTACTTGGAAGTACATGCCGTGTACTTTGTTTTTTCAGCTTAAAACAGGTAGTAGCCTCCTCATTTGGAAGAGGAGGCACTTGAGCCGTTTTGGATCCAAAGGAGGAGGCCATATATTTGAAGATCTACTGGGCATTCGTCTGGAATCTGATTCGACTTCGGACGATCTCGTTGGAACCGCACAGGTGATCCCTCTCCTCTCCTGGTATCGTTCTTACCAATTCCTCTCCTAAATTAAGTTATTTAAATTTGAATGGGTTTTGTTCTTCATCAGATCTATGCTGTTCTTGGGCATTTCTGGAGTCGGCGTTCGTGTATAATGCTCGTTGACGTATAAGGTAGGTGGCTTTGTGTTTATTTTCCAACTGCTGTGTGTTTTGTGCATTTTTGCGCCACGAACCCATGTTGGGGTGTCGTGTGTCTGAGGCCGTTGTTTTGTTAAATGCCTATAATTTCATAGGTGATTAAACAATGATATTAAAATTCTGGTTGGGATCGCTTCTTGGATCTGGAACTACCCCCGGGGTGTGTTTCACTGTTTAGTCGTTTGGCCAGGATACCCAAGGGTATGCCTTCAAAGTAGTAATTGTATAAATTCCTTGAGAGGAATTTCTTTTTACTACTTGTTTACCTGTTGGGCATGGCCTGGTTTTTTATTTAGCCTAAGGGCATTGTTGTATTTGGCCTGAGGGCGTTGTTGTGATTAGCCTGAGAGAACTGCACTATTTAGCCCGAGGGCTGTAGCATTTCTCCTGAGGGAAACCTTTCGTGCCTGAGGGCTTGACTTTTGTGCCTGAGGGAGACACTTCCTACGCCTGAGGTCAATTTCTATTACGCCTGAGGGCTATACCTGTGGGTTGGATTCTGCTTAACTGAGGGTAAGGTTTTGTTTGTCTAAGGACGTGCACTGTTTACTTAGAAATGCACTGTGGTGATTTCTAATATTTAAATGGATTAAATGGATAATAAAATGGAAATATAACTGGTAATTAGTTACTTTTGAGTACTGCTTACTTTATTTCTTTTTACTACTACACACTATTGTTGCATTGTTTACACGTAGTTGGGCATGAGCCTTTGGTGGGTGCCAACTGAGATATATTTCTCACACCCTGTTTGGGTCACGCTTTTTGGACCAAACAGATTACGTTGCTGCAGGTGTAGATAGGGGTAAGAGTCCCTATACAGGTACTTGACTGTTGCTGAGGAGTAGGAGGGCATGGGACCGAGCCTAGGCTCATGATGTCGCTGCCAGCTGTTTTTCTTGTTTTGTTGTACTCTGTTTTCTGTTGTACTGTATTGATGTATAACATGTTCTGGCTGTTTTCTTAGAACTTGAACATGTAGCATCATCACTTATATATTGTTGGTTGTATCCACTTATGTAGTTATTTCAGTTGTGTATGTTTACTGCTTCCGCTGTTTTTTGTATGTTTATGTTGGTATTCCACTGCGCTACACTTTGACAAATGAGGGCATAGTTTCCCCACTATCAGACCTAGGCCCTCGCTGCTAGTCGGCAGCCTCTGGCATTTGGGGAAATGCGCTTGAGGTCACGTGGTGAACCGGGCTCGGGGCACCCGTTGTGTGGCACCTGGTTTTGGGACTTTACATCTTTACCTAGGCTAATCATGTCTTCCTGTTATTCCCAGCCACTTTGAGGCATTATCATTCCTCAAAATACACTTTGTAAATATACATATCTAACTTATTCACAACAATAAAACAAATTTTCACATAAATAGTAGATTTTGTAGTGGAAATTTCTTTGTAGCTTAGAAGAATTTGTATTTCCAAAGAAATAGGGTTTTTATAAAAACTAATAAACTTCTAACTCCACATAATATCAGGTTTTATATTATTCACATTATCTTAATGATTGGTTCCTTCACTCACATAAGCTATAATCATGGATTCTCAAATCTTCATGATGTTTAGAATAATAAAATAATAGTCTTTGCATCATCCCATTTTCCCCCTCATAATTATAAATTATGTATTTTCCAGAATTTCATATGACTTTAAACTCCTATACGACTTCAAATTCCGGTATTACAGATCAAAGAAATTTACATAGCATGAAATTCATACACAATTCAAAAAAAATTATGACATTTTAAGTCAAATAAAGCTCATAGATATTTCATAATACCTAGAAGTCATATGAAATACTAGGAAATCAAACACTCGAAGTCATATAGTGACTCATCAACTCTTACATTCTACTCAATTTCATACATGTAGAGTCAAAGTCATACATCGAGCATCAATTTCATATATAAATCGACTATAGTCCTATAAAATGGCTCATATTTATATTCCTAGATTAATTCATATACTCAATAATAAATTCCATACTATCTGATTTAGAGACATATAGAAACCTGACTTAGTCATTTTTCTCATCTCCTACATCATTTTTATACTACTCTTAATTTTCATTAAGGCTACTTCAAGGTGTAATACAGCCTTCTAAGGCACTTCCTCCAAAATTATTCTTCCTTGATTTCAGTATTCATCTACATATAAACAATATGAATAAATTTTCTAACATTATAATAACTTCCTCTGATGCATTGAACCTATTAAACCCTTATTACTAATAATTTATATAATTTTTCTAACATTCATAGGTTCTATAGTTGGTTTTTATTCTTCATACTTATCCACTTCTTCTGTAACTAGTTTTGATAGTGTCATAAATATCAAAACATGTCATTTACTAGAAGAACGTCTATCTAATCATCTGATTTAGGTTATGTAACTTTTATTTGTGCATCCAAGATCTTCAAGAAACAACATTGAATATCTATTTCCATTTATGATGACATAATTTCCCTCATATCTTCTAAAATTCATTATATCATATTTATAGATTCTTATCATTATTGCATCCTTCTTGATTAATGATAAATTCACTCCTCACATTGGATCTTTAATCTCCCCTGTATATTTTTTTCCAATACCATTAATACTCCATGTTAATATGTTTTCCTTTTCTTTACCCCACTTTATTAAAAATAAATTAAATGGAATATAGAGGATACACCTCACTCATTTTACTCCTTATTCTCATTGAGAAATGGTTTAATTCATCAAAACCTCATCTACATCTTATATTTTTGTTATATCATGATTCCCTTATGATAGAGGAATGGAACCATACAAAAATAACCAAGAGACGTTAGTTAATATACTATATGTCTAAATGGGATAACTCGGTGTAAAAAATAAGATATAATTCACTAATACATGAAGGTAGTACAAAAATTACTAATAATTTGAAATAATTATCAATTTTTTATTTATTGGGGCTATCTCAACTAGATTTATAAATAAATTTAAATCTTTCACTCTTCTCAAAAAAACATAAAAAATTCATTTTATAAGGCATTACACTCTCCCTTTATCCTAGATTCTTCATCATCCATCACTCACAGTTTATAAATATATTTATTATAATAAAAATAATGGTATAAAATTTGAATAGAATACCTATAATTCCATATTTTTTATATTATTAGAAAAATTTTAGATTTCACGATTTAACATACCTTAATAGCATTTAATCATCTTATGCTCTCAATTTTTGGATGTACTCAATTATTCTTCTAAATTTTATTTTATATACTTCATAATGATGATTTTATATTAAATCCCAATGATTAAAACCATATTAAACTTTCTATTTATTTTAATAACCTTTTATTCCTAGAATTTTTTAACATATAAATAGATTTTAGGGAATATGGTGGGTGTTTTACTTTATCGTTATTAATAAAAGTACGGTAGAGATTCACCTCTCAAGGAACACCATCCCTTTCTTCCCAACTACTTCATTTTCAAGGCACTCTATGACACTATTTCAATTTTTTTGTTTTGGTTTTCTTAAGGTAGAATGACTATTCTCTTTTTTTGTATTTTAATAATTTGTGGGATCACTTATTCATTATTATACATAAGAGAAAATTTTCTTTGGATGATTTATTTTTCCATTTTTTTACTACATATTGAGTGGGAAGTACTAATTATCCATTTTCTGAATTCTCTTTCACTTAATATGGAATTCCATATATATTTTTTGATCTTTATTAGTTATAATAGTTTATAGAGTCTGTCCAGGAAGTAATCTCATAAGTTCTATAATATGGTGACATTGTTTATCACGTCTTCTAAAATTTTATTTTTAATTTTATACTCTAATATAATTAGATAGACTTGGGGTTTCAAACATATACCTCTTTCTATATATACTATTTCTATTACTCGTAGATTTACATTTCTTTATTTACAGAAATATCCCTCTTGATTATTTTCACCTCTATGAGAATGGTATATTATACCATCAACAAAAGGAGTTAGGTATAAATGTTCACAGCACCAGTAGTAACCCTTGAATCTTTCCCTTTTAATAAGTTGGTGAGTATGTTTACTTATTTGTTTTATTATCTAGGCATCTTCCATCCTTTATCTAACCTTTTTCTTAGGGGTTTTTCATTTATAAACTCATATCCAATTATTATTATTACATGATCACTTATTTTATTACTTTATTCATTTAAAATTCCACTATTTTGAGTTTCTAGTTCTTTATAACTATATAAATAATATTTACTATAACTTGAGAAAACAAAAATAATTGTACCTTTTTCTTGGGGTTGGTCAGCTAAGAATATTTAGATTGTTATGATTGAATTTATATAACTTTTTCATAATATTTTCTCATGATATTATAGTTGTTTTTATATTTAATACATGTATGTTACACCTCATGTATCTCTTTCAATTTTTCATCCAGTTATTCATTATAATCTTCCAGCATTTTATCTTTTTCTAAACTTTTCGCCTTTAAAATTTTTATCTCCATTATAATATCACCCTTTTTTACATACTCACTTATTTTCCCCCTTTACAAAAACTTTAAACACTTATAAATCATTGAATTTTTCTCAAGGAAGGAAATAAGTTATAATCTCAGTGAATATTTTGTATATCCTTCATTTCCCCCACCTCTTCGCTATATAAAAAATTATTTTTCTTCTAGATATGATCTATGAAGGTCTTATGATTTTCATAAGTAACTTCATCATATGACTCACTCAAGGATGATGATATTTCTTTACTTTGTTCATTTCTCATTAAATTCCTCCTAAAATTCCTTTAATACTTTTTATTTCTTATAAAATCTATTCTGAATTTACTAGAACATCCCTTTTAAAAGTTTTCATACTCATCACCACTTTTAGTTACATCGTATGTATTATATGGGTAGTCAATAGAGTACTACCCAATTCGTACACAATTATATTATTTAATAGGGATCACATATTTATATTTTGAATTTTCCTTTTATGAAGTTATTAGAGATAATGACCATGGAATTATTAATCTTTACACTACTAATAACATTACTTATAGAAACTAAATCAAATTTAACTTTATTCTCTATGTGATTTTATTCCATCATGGATATTAATATCATCTCCTACTTTTCTTTATTTTATAAAATATTTTCATTCCTCATTTAAAATTTAAGGAGGATTTTGTGTATCTTGTCAAGGGAAAGGTAACCTTCCCCTATAGATTTGATATTTTTGAGTCAAAACTATCAAGAAAATTACTCATCGGTTTTTTATATTATCTATAAATAATCTAAAATGGATAATAATCTCATTGACCCTTATAAATTAGTCATCTACAGTCTCATTAGAATCAATCAAGATTTCATTATACTTAGATCTCAAAATCTAAACTTTGACCTCCTTACTCTTCATATTTACTCAATACATATTTTATATTTTCTCCCATATCTCACAAGTAGTTTTAAGTCTCATTATTTTTTTATATAATTTATTATATTGTGGTAATAGGATGTAATTTATAGATTTCCTATCCACTTCAAGATTCCTCTTTTTAGAAAAAAAACATATGGGAGAATATATTACAAGTGGAGTAAATCCAATTATTACAACACCACTCACCTCAAGTCATTTTGAAATAAAATATAGCAGCATCCAATTCTTATGATCATGAAAATTAATTTTATCAAGAAAAGGTACCCTTGTATTACTGACATAACTTAAATTCTGAATGATTCTCCTTAGATCTTTCAAAGGAAATATGGATTATATCTAATAACAATGGAATCTACTAAGTCAGGTGAGATAACTAAGAGGGGGAGGAGTGAATTATTGATCCCTTTTTATTTTTAAAAATCCTTTCTTTACATAAACCTTTGCGACTAGTTAATAAACCAATACACTCTTCTTGTGACTCAAAACCACAGTCAAATAATGCTATATTTGAATAGAATAGAACACAAGTATTTAAAATGTTTTTCTATGAAATAATAATCCTTTATTGGTTCTAGTTAAATTATAAGATCTAGTATCTAAATTAATAATCATGTTGAGTACATATACAAACTATCACTCAAAAGTTATATCAGGAAATATCCTAAACAATTTGGTCCCAAGTGATTGAGTGGACACCGTATGAAGGACTGTTTATAATGGATCCCACTAGTTGAATTTATCTTATCAAATTTTTCTACTTCAAAAGTATCCCAATCATTTCTTTATACTAGATCTTCCCTGTATGAATGTGGTCCTATAGACTTCTATGAATAGTAATTTGAACAAACATTCCTTTTAATGTAGTGTGTATGTGGCCGTGCTCTTCTTCATATCCTCATGACTAAATTTTAATAGGATCACTAGACCATGATCAATGTATATTATATATATATAATATCACATATAGTAAGAATATATTCCTTCTACTCAATTTCTCATCAACATAAACATTATATAAGAAATTTTTGGTCCATTATTATTCTTATTCAACGTACACGAGATCCTGAATTAATTCAGGTTCATATTCTTCTTCTTATTTTAGAGCATATTAATTTATCTCAAATTATTTTTTCTCTTTACTTGTCTACTTAATATATATATATCTCTCTCTCTTGAGGGATGTATATTATTGAGGATAGCAAACATATTATTCTCCAGAGCCTCACCCCCCAAAATTTTACAAGCATCACTCTTTCTTTTTGTTGAAGTCTTCTCACATTACCATAAATAGAAATAACATAGAAGATATCATATGGGTAAATATAAACCTTTCCATGAGCATATTTTCAACATCCATGATCTCCATATCTTCTCTTTTCCAATGGTTATCTTTAGTGAAATGTCAATATTGGCCTTATTTATTTTTCTTATCATCTTTTTTCTCTCTTTGTCTTGGCCAAGTAGGCCTTATAGTTATTCCCAATAGGATTGAGGTATTCTTCTTCCTTGAAAAAAATATCACAAATGTATATATCTAAATTATTTATAGATAAATAAAAATTACACTATAATAGAAAATTGAGGAATGGGACTTTTCCTTACAGAATGGAAGAATTTATATTCTCAGAATAATAGGTATTTTATATCAAACTTGATAAATATAATCTCCTCACCAACATAGGTTTTATATTCTTCACATCATATATAAGATAAGTTCCTTCACTCAAACTTTCTTGAATCATGGATTTTAACATCTTAATGTTATTAATAACACTAAAATAACAATTTGCACATCGTCATATTTATTTTCCTCTTCAAAATTATTAATTCTAGAATTCCTATTTTATATGAATGTAAAGTCATATATGGCCTCAATGTAGCTCAAAGACATACATTGAACTTGAAATCCATACACTAATAAAAAAATTACATTCCATGTAAAGTTTTATAAATCTCACTAGTATTTCATAGCACTTTAACATCTTATGAAATATTGGGTAGTATAATGATAAAATTCATATGGTAACTCATCAAGTCTTATGATAAACTCAAATTATACACTAATAATCAAGGTAATGTATTAATCAAACAAATTCGTACTAAATAGATCAAAGTTATATACCCACACCAAGTCATATTCTTAATGGGAAAATTCATAGGATCTGCTTTATAGCCTTAAAAAATCAATACACAGTCATTTTTCTCATCTGGTATATTATTTTCTTACTTTACTCAAATGAAATCAAGATTTATTAGTCTCAATCCATTTTTATGAAAAACTTCATCAAAATTTCTCTTTACAGGTTATATCATTCATCAAGCTTAACACTCCACAAATGATTTCTCAAACATTAAGCTAACTTACTCTAATGAATTGAAGATATTAAAATATTTTTACATAAATATTATACAAGTTTTCTAGAATTCACTAGTTCAACAGCCCACTTTACTTATTCTAACTTATTAACTCCTTTTGTAACTATTTTAGAATGTGTACTCAACTTTAGAACATTTCATTGACTTAAAGAATAATTATCCAATTAATTAATCTATGTTATGATACTTGTATCTATCTAGACAGGCTCTTTTAGTATAATCCTCAAACTTACTTTTCCATTTATAATGGCAATATCACACCCATCTCTTCTAAATTTATCCATAATATATTGATAAATCCTTATCATTATATCAGTTGTATTGATTGACAACAAATACAATCTAAACATGGTCTCTTCATCTATGAAATCCTCGAGATACCACACATACAAGTGTCTCATCATATCCATTGACCATCATACCACATTTTAAACTTTTAAAAATAGGTCACCACTCATCTCCTATAAGAGATAATTATATTTACATACATAAAAACCCCACGACCCCATAGTAATTTTCCTCCATAATGGTCACATACTGATGCGCCTATTTCTTTGTAAATATGCTCTAAATATCTGGCATCATTATCCCTTTTAAGTAACATTATTTTGTGGATACTCTATAAATGAATTGAGTGAATCTATTATGAATTTACATATATTATTGTGACCTCACACTAGGATTCATAGAACTTTTATAAATTACTCTCTGTATCCAAAAAAAATCCCTAAATTCACTCATTGACATTCCTCTCATGTATTCCAAGTAGAATCATGCCTAATACATGACTAACCACACATCAAAAATGTTTTCATATCTTCAATTATAAGACCATATTCCTAATTAATCAGTTTACCATACCTCTAATTCATTTCATACCTATCATAACACAAGTACTTCATAGGCTCTCTCATCTAAAATATATAGGATATTCATACCAATATCTCATAAAAAATAGTATCTCTTATTCATCAATAAAAAACATAGGTATTTACAAATGATCCCCATATATGAAGTCACTCACAATGTAGGAAAAACCCCTCCCTCATATTACCCATTCATATCAAAAATTATCTCAGGAAAATAATAGGAAAACACCCTTTTATTTAATAATAACATCGACTCATTAATATTTTGAATCACATTTCAGCTTCTCTACAGCCTCCCACATATCCCATCAATGAAATATCACATAATTAATACCTCATAGAGCATCACCCAAACTCCTATATTAGATATAAAAAGAATAGTAACCAAACAAAACACCTAATCTAGGGTTCTTATGTATATATCAGCATCTCATACTCAAATCACTGCCCAAATTAGCTTACCAATCCTCAATGGGTATTTTAATTCCAGTATACCTCCTCAAAAATCAAGATCTCATACATGTGCATATATCATTATATATATGATATCTCTCAATTATGATTCATATTGAGTAAATCATAATTTTGTTTTAGTTAACTGAAATTACATTAAACATTTATATAGTAAACTTTTTTTATATGTTTCTTTTGACATTGTATTTAATCGATACAATACGATAAGTAGACACTAGCAGCAGTAATAAATAATATATTCTATTTTAGTATAATTACACCAAGAAACTATATAGTAAAAGACCACATAGGTTATTTTTGACACATTTATTAATTGAATGCATTTTTGTTCTTTAATTTCCTTATTCCAGAACCATAATATCAATCACATGCATGAATACACATGTTATGTGAACCAAAATTCCTAATATGATATAGGAACTAAAACCTTTTTCCGCCCAAGACTAATAGAAAAAACAATAAATAAATAAATATAAAATATAATTTTTAATAAGAATACATTCAATAGTAAAATAAAAACTAATAACATCATTCTCAACTCCTTTGAAACTTGGACTTCGAATCATGAAAGTACTCGACTGAAACACAACATATAAATCATTCAAATATTAACCAAAAATCTCTATTTTCTACCATTTCTCAAATAGTAAGACAAATAAAATTTAATTCCCTAATACCATATTATAACATCTCATCTTGTCACACTCTATAGTAAGCAAATATATTCATCATGTGATATCTGACTTACCTCTCTGTATGAAAAAGGTTGGTGACTATTAATTTGGGACTATTGGGATACCATGGGGACATTATACCTTCATGTCAATATAAATTTTTTTTTGGAAATATTATATTATCAATCATCATAATATATTACTGAATTGAAAATTATACAACAGTTATAGCAAACAAAAACAAATAACATTCCACAATTTGTAATAATTTGAACTATCTAAATTGAGTGTGAGTCAAGAAGTTATCACAAGATCCCACATGGGTATATCATATATGACTCAACCTAGATGAAAATGAACTAAAACACCAACTTGGTACCAAGACTCTATTGGGTCCTAATTCCTAACTCCATCGCAACTATCTGGCTCAACCAATCAGTAATGGACCTCTACCCTACCTAAACCTTCAATTACGAGGTTTTCTTTTTTACCAAATTTCTAGAGCTTCCCAATCAGGTCCTAAGTAAAACTCAATAGTCCACCACCAATAGTTTCCATAACACGACTATTATAAGTATTGTATGCACAATGTGATGGAATTAGAATAAATAGATAAAACACTAAAGCATTAAAAAACATTGTCAGACCTTGGGTTCTAAGGTGACACTTGAGTTAAACTATATCTTCTTTAATAAGTTTCATATTTCAATAATCAAGTCACAAAACTATCAAGGGAGAAAAACACCCCTTCTTGGAATCATATCATCAACATCAATATTAGGGGTGTAATGAAAACCCACCCTAGAATCATATATCTAATTTTCTAGGGGTGCACAGTTGAAGCCAGTGTGTTGGGGATTTAAAACATTTCATCATCGATGCAATGAAACTTTATCATATCTATCAATTTAAGCCCCAATAAGGTATGAATATCTTGCATGAATTATTAAAACACAAAAATTTAAATGGAATAATTACATTGTTCAAATCGGGCAAGCTTGATAGAATTTCATCTCCATCAACCATTGCTTAAAGGATATAAGGTTGAACCCATCTACATCATCTACACATGCTTTAAGAATCTACACATACATCATTCATTGAATTTCGGGTGCTAGCATGAAATGATGATGATTCCATTAACATCATGATGATCACTTTGATCTCATTCCTTTTATACAAGAAGTTGTTCTTGGATCAATCTCTCATATAGTTTCATTATATTTTTAAAATGGGAAAGGAGGGGGAGATATCAATCCATTAGAATAAATAGTCTAATAGAAATGCGCTTATTCCTACTTATTTAGTGGATATCAAAAATACCCTAATAGGGTTCCCCATCCCCCATATATTTTACTTCCACTAAATTAGAATTAAATGAATACTTATGATGAACAAATTTCTTCATAAATATCATTTATATTTTATCCCCAACTTGTAATATATAAAAAAAATATTATGTGATAAACTTGAGTCATTAAATCGACTCATAATTCCTGAAAATATTAATCAAACCTTGAATATTAAAATAATATCCATTAATATAATATTTTTTACACATATTAAATTAATAACTTGTAAATATATTTAATCAATAAATTTAACCTAATTTTTCTATACTCGAATAATAATGAATTTATTTGTTTTTCAGTGATCAATAAAACTAGGAAAACTCTCAGACCCCATGGTGGGTCCCACCATATCCTATATTTCTATTTAATAGAATATGATAGATTCTTGAAGATGCAGTTATGTGTGACCCTCTATGCCTGTATATCAATAGTATTGAATAATGATTCATATCCCAGGAGCTGAATCTAGAAAACTATCAAATCCCCAAAAGTGATATTGAAAATTCATAGTAATGACAACCTTTCCTATGAACACACTATATTCAATATGATCTCTTTTAAAAACAATAACTTGGAAAGTAGGATGCATAGCTTGTGTCCTCATCCATTCTTGATTTATTATTTTTTGATCTAACTAGACATACTTACCTTTGACTACCATGGACATTGATTTATGAACATTCTACCATCCTAGTAAACTAGGATCAAGATATCACTTCCTGAATTAGAAATATATAAATTCTATCTTGAACATTCAACCAATGTTATACTGCTGAAGATGCACCAAACACAAGCTACCTCACCATGACTTCATTGTCATGATTCTTTCCTTGCATCAAAGTATGTGATCAAATAGAACACCTTGATAATGATCTAAATTAAGGATATGAATACCTGTATTCATATATAAGAACCACCAATGATACCAAAAACATATGGGGTTCCTATTGGTGGGTATGTACTTATGATTATATCTACTCGATATCACCATGTGAAAACTTCATGAGAGGAATTATCAAAACTTATAAGCCCCTAGCACTTGTTGGTCACACATTATTTGTGTCCTTTTAGTATGATGTATCTTGACCATTGAAGATAAGTTTAAGATTACTTTCATGGAATCACTAGGTTCTCATTATAGCTTAGGAAAAACTATAACGTTTTTTCATATTACATGTAATCTAAGGACATTACCATAAGTATAGTGGACACAGAAGTATCAATAATATTCTTGTAAGATAAACACATTTATATATAAAAATAAATAAATGTAATGATAATCAAATTACATACATAATATGGGTCTAGGGAACTCACTTTCAACAATATCAATATTATCAGGGGGGAAGTTCCCCTTTATAGACACATATATAATATCATTATGGGAATAGAACCCCTATCTAGAAACATATATCATACCATTAGAGGGAATAGTTCCCATCCCCTGAAAAATATATCACATCATCAAGTGGGAATATTGCCCCACCCTGAAAACATATAATAATATCATCATTGGGAATAACACCCCACCCAAGAAAAATATACCAATATCTTCAAATGGGAATAGAACCCCTCCTTGGAAACATATATCATGTCATCAAGGGGAATATATCTCTAACCTATAACTATATATTGATATCATCATGGTGAAAGGAGCCCCTCCCTGGAAACATATGTCATATCATCTAGGGGAATACTGCCTCATCCTAGAAATATATACTAATATCATCATGGGGAATGGAACACCTCCATGGAATCATATATATATATATATATATTGGGGATAAGCGCTCATCCTATAATTTTAGAACATATTGAATTATCCAAACACATGTTGTACTCTCACCCGAACCCATCACATATTTCCTCATTTGGTCTCTCAATAACACAACCCATCCTTATCACCACATCTATACCAGGTTATCCTCATGCTAGCCTCCTCGTATTAACCATATCTAGGGTCAACATGAGATTGGAGAAACTATTTCGGTCCCCTATGCCATGTCCTTCTCGAAACACTCAACTAAAATAGGGTCAAATCCATTCACTTAATGAGAATATTATACATCAATCCTATCATGATTATATAATGGAATAATTATTTACATTGTCTACATAACACTGGTATCACACTAAGGAGATGGTATAAAACCCATCTCATTAGCAAGGTTAGCTAGGTCAGTCCACTCACTTAACCTAGTCAAAAATACTTACCCATGTATCCCCACTTGTATGTCAGTATGTGTATATATATATATATATGGAGGAGTAAATCTCACCCCTTACACACATTAATAAGTAAAGGGGCTCTAAGGTATCCTAATGTTTTACATGACTAGACCCTAGGCAAACCATTTCCACTCAATAACTCCCCATTTCATAGAGAAGACTAAGGAATATATCCCAAGGTCTATAATATTTCAATTATTACATTTGTACCATTATATGGTCACTATATATTTTTTCACATGTTTATAGTTTAAATCTCACTTATTTACAACAAAGGAATCAAATTTGTGTCTAAGGGGCCATCATGGCCCAAGGAACTTATATTCTACTCATAGGTTTTTAATTGGAATAATTCATTTTTATTCAAGTATTATCACATAGAGGTAGTTATGGAACCTATCACATGCTACATTACACAATACCTAAATTTTAAGGTATATGTATAGGGAAAAACTATATCATATGATAAGTTGTTCCCTTTAGAAGAAATGCTCGACCATCCTCATTGAAGCTCTTTCAAGCCCATCTAGACATCATCTATCAATATGCATCCCTAAATATATCAATAATAATTTAAAAAATTATAAAATAGTTTATAATCATTCTCTAAATTTATTTATTAATTAATTAAATGATTAAAATCTAGGAAATATCCATGGAATCACTCATCAGGATATCTCACACAGTTCAATTCTCAAGAAAAGGGGTGTGCACCGCCCTATATATTCACCAAAACCTTTAGTGAAAAAATAACCAAAAATTCATTTAAATCTATCCATACATCCATTTAACCCAAATTTTAGTAAAAATATAAATAAATTGGTACATTTACATGCCTTAATTAATCTATACACAAATTTGTGAAATCATACTCCCATAACTCCATCTAGCCAAGATGAACCTAAAACCCATCATATATATATGATTCCAACATGTTATGGTTGAATAGACATAAAAAAAACTTATTCATTTAGTAGAAAAACAATAGAATATTAGTGGAATAAAATTTTTAGTATTTGAGGTTGGTTGATAGATTTACGTCAAGTTATCCTCCAGATCAAATGACACTCGAATTCAAAAAAGTTTATAAATTCCCATCTTGGAGTTGAGGAGAGACATGAGTGGGATCATAGACATTTTCACCTACCTTTAAGTGGCCTAAATCATTTTTTATATCATTTAGTCATTTTATTCATATTTTTACGAAAACCTAGAAATTTTCTTAAAAAATTAGAAAACATTGGAATTTCTAAATATCACCCTAAGAGTAGAAAATCCTTATGTATGAAATACATAATATTATTTCATCCATGTGTAACATATCTTCCCTTTGGTTATGGTTTTTACCTTAGATAAATTTTTATACGTAATATTATTCCCAATTACATAATATTTTTCTCCAAGGTTAAGTGTTTTTCTTTAACCACAAAATTTATACATAGCGTATTCCTTCATACATAATAAATTATTTATCATGGATAATATATTTTCCTTTAAAAAAAATTTGATAATTAATATGTTTTATACATAATATATTTTTATTATTAAAATTTTGATACATAATATATTTTTTCCATATATAATATCTTTTAGTTTATATGTATTATTTTTCTCCCCATTACGTAATATCTGTCTCTTATGTAATATATTTTCCTTTTTGAAAATAAATTACATAGTATATTCTCTCACTCTATATTATTTTACACATCAGTATAACATATTTTATTTTCGACATTTTATCATACACTCAAACTAATATATTATAAACATAATGGGTTCCAACACATAGTGATTTTTTTTAAAAACATGACTCTTACAAATAGGGAATTTACTCTTATGAATTCCCTTTGACACAGTTTTATTTTTATGTATATAGGGTGAATCCAAAGTTATTGTAATGTTATTATCCTAGTAATCTGTTATGTAAATGATTATGGTCACTAATGGACCTCAGGAGCACTTCCCCATACACCAAAGGATTCCAACTAGCATGGTGGGTGTATAGATTATAATGGGAAGACTATACCATCTAGTATATAGTCGCAATAATAATGGAAATAATATGAATAATGAACCTTGAAACTCAAGAATAATAATGGATAAACCAAAAAAATCCAAATAATAATAAATAATTTCATGCCAGATGTATGCAAAACTAAAATATATACTAAAAGTCACACAAGTACCCTAAAAATAGACTCCAATAAATACTCCAAAAACCCCAATCCTGAACCCCATTCTCGATCTCATCTCATTGCTCTAATCCCATCTATAAAAGAACACAATATAGTAAGTGTCTCTTTTCTATTGTTTATACCTACATCCATAGAATTTTCTTGGGTACCAAGAAATTATTGAATAGGGTGTTAGTACAACTCATTAGTCTGATACTCACGGTGTCCCAACAATACAGTCTGAAAATGTAGTGTATGAAACATATGATAAATAGGATCATTAATTCATAAATTATTATGAAACATTAAATAATCATATCAACCTTCAATCTCTATGTTGTCACATGGGGTCATCCAAAACTTCTTCAACATGACGTCATATGTCTTTTTTTTTAACAAAGTACAATAACCAGATGGAACTCTATGTCTAACTCATTAACTCGTCTAGGAACGAATTCCATTTACAACCCAATATCTTTCCAAGAATGAACACCATGTCCATAAAAATATATCAATCATAAATGAACACCATATCCAACCTAATATATCATATGGGAAGGAACTCCATGCCCATCCTATAGTTTTTAGAAAGGAAGGGATGCCATGTCCAACCTATAATTTCAGTCATAAATGACTGCCATGTCCAACTTATAATTTTTATCCAGGAAGAAACACTATGTCCAACCTATATATTCATCAAGGAAAGAGAATCATGTCAAATATATAATTTCATCTATGAAGTAATTCCATGTATAACCTATAATTTCATTTGAGGAGGAACTTCATATCTAGTCCATAATTTCATATAAAATCATTAAGTGATCAAGGATTTATAACATGACATAAATAGATATAAATACATTCATAATACTAAACACCCACATGACAAAAATTTCATTAAAATCCTTATTATTCATTTCATAAATTATTCGATCAACATTACATTTACTCCATTTACTAAGTTTATATAAATAACTAAATACAAGGAAATTATCAATTGAAACTATGTTATAAATTAACATAATAATTGTAACTATTCATATTTAAATTATAATTTAAGATAAATTACCATTTAACATATCATAAAATCCCTATTTTATCATTCCATTATTCCAATTCCAATTATAGGCTAAATTACCACTTTTTAATCCATGAAATTTATTCTCAAACCAATCACTATGATTATCAAGCTAAGCCTTTTACATGTCAATCCAAGATCTCAATTCACATTCCAAACGAATTCACATTGTTAATATAAATAATAATAAATTTATAAATAATAAAGGGGATTTATGTTCGTTCTATTCATGTTAAAACCTAGGGTTATGTGTTGGTACACCCCTTAGGTGGCTGAAAGTATCGATCAAAATGCCAATGGACCCAATGGGGTCTGGGGGAGGTCCATTCATATGGTTCATTTAATTTCATGTTTTATAAAAAAAAATTGGGTCACATTAATGGTGTGTTGGTTCAATCACACTTATTTCATATACTAAAACAACATGAAACAAATTTTAGGGAGTTTTTATAGAGCTCCCTCCAAAAGAGTAGATAAGACAAGGAAATTCCTCAAATTCTAAGGCAGAACCAAGTTCCTCCTTACCTTACTTCATTAAATAACAAAAAAATCTATCATCATATGACATCAATACTAGATAAGGATTTGGTAGTACTAAACTAGGGTTATCTACAAGGAAAAACTAACATAACAAGAAGAATAAGAATAAACTAGAGGCTTACCTTCAATCTCAAGAACCAAAACACCAATATCCAATGGAATCTGCCTTTGGATAGAAGATAAATACCAAAATATTCTAAGGTAGGGATGGAATTCCATGAAAAAAAGTGATATATGTGAGAAGTGTAGGTAACAGTAATTAAAAAATACTATTGGACATACCCAATTCATGATGTGAGTTCAGGATTCACATAGTGAATACTTAGTTCCCCATATTTTTGAAAAGGACATCCCCCCAGTTTAAAATACACAAAAAATAGTTAAAATCATTAATAAAATCTCACATCATAAATTTATTCCTCACAAAAGACCATTCAAACACTTAATAAACTTCATGGGGTCTTCCCAGAACCATTCACATCATTAAATGAAAATTCATTATATAAATAGTTCTTATATGTAAACATCAACTTCCCCACTCTTTTCACTCTAAAAACCTATGAAATAGTAACCCAACCAAGTATAAGGACTTGATTACTATGGTTTAAATGATTAACCAAACTGAAATACATTGAACCAAAAAATTAAAGAGAAACATACCAAGAAAAATATAGGATTTTACACCTTTGTTTTATATAACAACCTGTCCCTGAGTTGTGCTCCAATGTATCAATGTGGGGTATCATAAAATAAGTCTAGACATTATTCTCACATATCATAATCCATCTCTTAGTTATCCTCTTTCACATGACCATAAATCCACTACACTCACACTATGTTTAGGGTCTTACCTAAGAGATTCTTCTTATTATGGTATATGATATGGATCAGATACTCCTCAAAGGATAAATCAGCATCCATCTCAATGTCATAAAATTATATCACATGAGAAGGGTCTAGATGATATATTTGGAGATGTAATATGTGAAACACATTATGCATGTAACTTTAGCGCTAAGGAAGATCCAAACATTATTCCACTAGATTTACCCTATCCACTATCTCAAACTACATGAAAAAATTCGATGTAAACTTTACTTATTTTTTGAAATGGAATTTCCCTAGCTTGGAAGACACCTGATGACTATCCTAGAACTTTATATGTTGTATATGATGATTAGTGTAGGGTTTCTATCAGTTTTTTGTGGTTAATAACGGCTCCATGATCAACTAAACTTTCTCAAAAGCCTCCTACATGAGACTACATCCAAAAACACTAAATCACATGCCTCTAGCTACAAAATAGTTGAATGATATAGCCTTATGTACAAGGGATCAAAAATATCCATTTGTATTGATGAATAGAAGTTATTATTATAAGAAAACTCCATGAGTTCCAGATTGTTCTCCTAAGAACCACCAAATTCCAAAACACATGCTTGTAACATTTCCTCTAGAATTTGAATCATCTATTCATATTGTTCATCAGTCTGAGGATGATAGGTAGTACTCAAAAGGTCTTGGGATCCTAGTTCATTATTAAGGATCTTCCAAAACCTAGATGTGAAACGGGGAACTCAATCAGAAAGAATACTCCTATGAATAATGTGAAATCAAACTATCTACCATACATATATACTACCCAATTTATTAATAGTGAGAGTATACCTAATAATCAAGAAGTGGGATACCCTCATAATTCAATCCAATATCACCAAAACTACATCATTTAGTAAGGTTTCCTAGGTAATATTATCATGAAGTTTATTCTAACATCATCCCATTTCCATTATAGAATGGGAAAAGGCTACAATGACTCATCATTCCTCAGCATGCCTCTAATTCTTGGGCTACAACTACTGATAGGTGAAACATTTTTTCACAAATCTCATTATTTCCTAATTTATACCTATCAATCAGTATTATCTATAGAGATCATAATAAAAAAAATCATAATAGGATATTCTTCCCATTTAGAGGCATAAAAATCCCTCATATTATCCTCATGCAAGATTGGGGTAACCCATACTCAATAATGGATAAAAAGAACATAATTTCTACCATGTGACCATCCAAATAGTGTCTCCCTACCATATAATATTTCCCTTAGAGCTAACCGCTCTAATAAGATAACTAATCTATATTATTTTGGTCTAGAAGCACGAGAATAACTAATATTATAGTTAGAGAATCTTATCTTTGGGACTCCTAACTATCTAGATGCATATCTACAAAGAGTATTATTAGTTACCATTCATAACAAGACTCCCACACTACCTCTATCTGTGTCTTCCTACTTAATTCATCAATGAATACATTGAAATTTTTGGTAGTGTATTCTTGATAAATGTTGAAACACAATAGATGTCTGACCCATAATCACTTTATAAGGTTTTGGTCCTACTGAAAAAAGATATACTTGATGCTATTTTGATCTGTGTATACCAAAAATTTATCAACCAAGAGATAGTGTTTCTATAATCTCAAGGACTATACTACCATATCCAACTTTGGTTCATGTGTAGGATAATTCCTCTCTTGTAGCCCTAACTGTCCAGAGATATAAGAAACCAATAAATCCTCCCACATCAAAACTTCTCCAAGCCTAACTCCTGATGCATCACAATACATGGTATATTTTTTACCTGATATAGTTAAGGTGAGGAATAGTGTTGAGCTCATCCTCTACTTCAACACCTATAAATCCCTCTCGTAAGAATATGTACAAAGAAACTTTACCCATTTCTTAGTCAATTAGGGAATCAGTGCAACCATATGGGATAATTTCTGGACAAAATGTTGTTAATATACTACTAGACCCATAAATCCCTAAATCATGAATACATTATTGGTTCATTCCAAATAAACCATTGATACAAAATTCTCTAGATCCACTACCACTCCTTCCTCAGAGAAAACATGTTCCAAGAAGTGAAATTTTTCAATCCAAAAGTTTCATTAGATTTCTTAGTGTAAATTAAATTCTCTATTAGTGTACAAAACATGATGTTAAGATATTGGGAATGATCATCCATAGACTAGGAGTACATCATGATGTTTTCAAAGAAAACAACCACAAATTGATCCAGGAAGGGCTAGAAGATCCTATTCACCAAGGAGATATATATTTTTATTATGTTCATTATAAAAAAATACATGCCCAAAAATTCATACAACCCTACTTACTCTTAAAAGGTGTTTGCAGTCTTTCTGATGGTCTCACCCTCAACTAATGGTACCCCAACATTAGGAAACTCTTTGAGAAAATTCAGGATCCTCTTAGATAATTTGAGATATCATTATTATGTGTAAGGGGATACCATTTCTTTACCATTATCTAGTTTAGTCTCTGATAATCCACGAACAAGTGCAATGTACCATTATCCTTCTTAGAAAAATCATGGAGAAACCCAGTATGAAGTACTAGGCTGTATGAATTCCTTTTCCTCCTGCTCTTCCAACTACACTATCAACTCATGAAGCTCTACTAGTTCTATCCTGTAAGTTGGAATAGAAACTAGATTGACACCTGGAACCAATTAAATAATAAACTTGATCTCCTTATCAGGTGGTAAGTTAAAGAAATATTCAAGAAATATGTCATGAAAAAAAGTTCAATACTAGAGGAAAAGTTCTCTACTATAACTCACCATCATCTAGAAAAATAATTTTTATTTAATTCATGAAATAATAAAATATATACTGAATTTGTCATGCATAACTATCTTGAATATCTCCTTCATCCTAGTGAACATATCTTCCTCCTTCTGGATATATGAAGGTTACTCTCCTCCTATAATAGTTGATATGGTCTTGGTAAAAACTATTCAATCCATACCCATAATCAAATTGAATATGGCCCTTTATGGAATAAAAATTTCCCAAAAGAAACAAAATCCACCAATTTCAATAGAACACTTGTTGCATCATCTAATACCCTTTTATCACACTCCTAATAGTGAGTCTATGGTCATTAAAATATCCAATCTATCCACAACCATACCCAAGACATAGGAAAATTGAGCATATATAAATAAATGTGATTCTCATGTATTGAACAAAATTCATTCAAGGGTAGATGATTCTAGAACCATACCACTAACAGTGGAAGGTCCTATATCTAGACTACTTAGAGTAGAATGTATTGTAATTTGATAACTCACAAATTTGTTATGGGCATCAATTTTACACCCTAAGTGATTCTTCCTCTAGATTGTACTATTAATCCTACATTAGGGTACCACATCCCCTAATCTGTCATGAGAATCTAGTGGAACTCCAGCTACTTGTATTATAAGGATTAGTTATTCCCTTCTTGGAATTTGGTTCCTAGCTTGATCCTATATCACTACTCGACTACTAAGGTCTCCTAAAAACATCTTTAGACAGCCCACCCTATCAAAATCATGGCACTCTATTATGGTGTAAGAAAACTTATAGAATTTATAATCATTCATTCAATGCTAATAACACTACACCAGTTCATGGTCATGAGATATCTAACCACACCCTTGGATTCTCTACTAGTCTTTTCCCAAGTGGTAACTTTTGAAGTGGTACTTCTTCCTTCCCAAATAATATCTCTCTAATCGCCCTACTTAGATTTCATGGCTGCTACTCGAATATTCCTTTAGGTTACCATATATGATGTGATCCTGATTCATTACATATTAGGATTTTATATGGCAAAACATGTTTATTTTCAACTTTATCTTGTAATTAATCCAATCTTGGAAATGCTTCACCTTGGAAGTCTCACATCTCCCAAGGATAGAGAAAAGTACTACTTGTTGGTGAAGTGTCTAGCATAGTCCATCACTAACATTCTCCCCTATATCATGTGCATGAACTCCCAAGCCTTTAAATCCCTTAAAGTCTCTATACATAAGTGTCTCATAACTTCACCTCGATGTCCTTCAAAGTAAGGTCCTCTTGTTTCCCAACATACTCTAAGATATCCCACCAACACTTGGATGGTCCTCACAGAATATAAGCATCAAGTTTCACCCTTTAATCTATAGGTTTCTTGAGTTTCTTAAAGATCATTTGGACTAAAGAAGTTAAAAATTCATCTACCAAGGGGACACCCTCCCCAATAAATGTAGGTGGGTGCTATAGAAAAATTATCTCATCAGTTCAAACATCAAAGGTATGGTGTGATCAGTCTCCGTCCTCATTGATTGCATGAATCGAAGAAAACTATAATGAATCTGATCATCCATATGGTTTCCCAAATATATAGTAATTTCTAACTCACCTACATTATGATTATGTTAATTACCACTCTCCTGATGATAAACTTGAAGATGATGTTGAGTAATTTTCTCTACATGGTTCAACACACTCTTTATAACACATGATACACAACAATATCAACCAGAACAAGTGAAAACAACAATAGAAAACCATTGGCTCAATTTTATTCTATAATTTGATGAACAAGTGAATTTTCATATCATAACAATTCTATATATTCCTTTTTACAAAATAAATCAAGGTATCACATTTCTTAAATCATGTAGACAAATATATCACACACCATAAATATATCCCTAGCATGAATAATGATTGTCAACATATATCCCAACATACTTACCATGATTCATGCATATAAATCTCATTTCATACCATTCCATAATTAAAATATTAATAAACAAAAACATTACACAATGAGTAAATCACCCAAGGTGAGATAATATCAAAATTATAACAAGTGAACCACATAAACATCAATCTCATCTCTGGGAACTGTGGTTTTCCCTCACACATGGGTTAGTTACTCCTATACATGATCTCATTACTCAACCCTGAAACATCCTAGTCTCATTTCTAAAATTTACTAATAGTAATTTAATATAAAATAAAACCACTAATGCCACTTTACAATGTCACTAGCCTAATACTCACTCACATAACTAGGTATGTTCACTACTGGACCTCAGGTGTACTTCCCCATATTCTAGAGGTTTCTAACTAGTAGTGGGGGTCTAAGGAATATAGTGTTGATATTATACCCTTGGGAACATATTTTAAATAATGGATAAAATCATATGAATAATTTCCCATGTAACTAGAGAAGAATAATGGATAAATTAAAACAATATAAATAATAATAATAATAATTTATGTCATGGTATGTCAAAATAAAAGTCATGTGGAAAGTCACACAAATACACTAAAAATCGATACCAATAAAGACTCTAAAAAACCAGTCCCAAAACCAATTCCCAGTCCCATCTCTATACTTCAATCCCATCCAGCAAATCACAAAATCTTGTATAGGGTCCCTTTCCCTTACCCATACCTGAATAAATGAAATATTTCCATGTACCAAATGAAACCTTAATAAGGTGTGATTAGAACTCAGTAGGTTAACTCCCAAAGTGTATAGACAATCCAATAGAAAAATAAAGTGCATGGAATTGTATGATAAACATGATAATTAATTTATAAATTATTGTTGTACATTAAATAAACCTGTCAACCCTCAAACTCCAGCTTGACATCTAGGGTTCTCTGAACCTACATATACACTTGGATGTATCTATCCTTGAAAAAAATAGAATAACTATAAGTAACACCATATCCAACACATAATCACACTCAATAAGTAACACCATGTCCAAACCAATATATCTTCCAAGAAGGAATCCTACATTCAGCATGATATCTCATTTAGTAAGGAATACCATATCCAAACAAATATCTCATTCGATAAGGAATTCGATCCAATAGTTTTCATCTAGGAAGTAATGTTATGTCCAACCTATAATTTCATCCATGAAGGAACCCCATTTCCAACCTATAATTTTCATCTTAGAATAAACACCCTGCCCAGACTATAATTTTAGTATAGAAGGAATGATATGTCTAATATGTAATTTCTTCCAGGAAATAATGCCATATTCATCCTATAATGTCATATAGGAGGAACTCCATGTCTATCCCATAATTTCACCTATAGGAATTAAATGACCAAGGAGTCATAAAAAACCAAAATATAAAGAAATCCATTTATAATACCAAACACCCAAATGCTTAATATGTTATCAAAATACTTATTTTTCAATTCATCAATTCACAAATTATCATTCTATTTACTCCATTTACCATGTTTATGCCAACAACCAAATACAAGGAAATTATCAATTTAAACTAAGTTATCAATTAACATAATAATTATAACTATTTCCATTTCACTTATAATTTAATAATAATTACTATTTAACCTATAATTATATCCATGTTTTATCATGCCATTATACTAATGCCAAATATATTCTAAATTACCTCTTTTTATGCCATGTATTTTATTCTGAAACTAATAACCATGATTACCAAGTTAAGACATTTACACATCATATCAAGTTATCAATTAGAATTCCAAAACAATTCTCATTATTAATCCAAATCATGACCAATTTATAATTTATCGAGGTGATAAATATTTATTCCATTCAATTTACAACCTAAAGTCAAGGGTTGGAACACCCCTTTGTTGGTCACAAGTCCTGGTCTCAAAAACTAATGGACCTAATGTGTTCTGAGGGAGGATTATGCATATTGTTCCATAAAATTCATGGGTTAAAAATTGGGTTAGGTCACCCACAAAAAGTGATAATGTGATCACACTTATATCATATAATATAAAAAAATGAAATAGGTGTTAGATAGTTGTCCTATACAACCCATCTAAAAAGAGAAGAAGATGAATAAATTCTTCAACAACCAAGGTAGAATTGGGTTCCTCCATCCCTTCCTTCAACAAATATCAAGTAAATATATCATCATAAGACATAAATCTTGGATCTAGGTTTGTTAGTACCAAACTAGGGTTCTCCCTAAGGGAAAACTAATGGAACAAGAATGAGAAGATAAACTAAGAGGCTTACCTTCAATCTTTAATTACAGAACATCAAGAACCAATGGAATCTGTCTTTAGATTAAAGATAACAACCAAAATAACTTAAGGGGTGGAAATATTAGAGAGGAAATGGAGAGATAGATATGAGAAACATGGGTCATAGGAGTTTCAAAAACTATAGGACATTCCCCATTTCTGATCTGAATTAGGGATTTACATCCTAAATCCTCAATTTTTCACAAACATCAAAAAACTCATTACCTTGATTTTAAAACCCCAAAAACCAGTTCACATAATGAATTAAATATCACATTATGAACCTACTCTACCCAGAATACTATTGATTCTTAGAAAATAATTCATGGGTTTTACCCAAAACCATTCACATCCAGAAATGACAATTCACTATGTAAATAGTTCCTATATCCAGACTTCATCTTCCCTCTATTTTCTCTCCAAACACCTTTGAAACACTAACCCAGCAAGGTATAAGGGATAAATTACTATATTTTAATTAATTAACTAAACTCAATGAGTTTTAACTAAAAACATAAATAAGAACGTACCGAGAAAAATATGGGATCTTTTAGTTACCCTTCTGTATGACTTATCCAGTATCCAAACTCTTCATTAAATGAATCTTATGTAATGATAGTTTACTTTTATGCATCCTAGGGGTTAATATTATTAATTAAAAATTTTAATTTCCTATTATTTATTTATACATGGTATATAGAACTTATCCATGTTTTGAAACACATAGAGGGTTACACTTAAGTATGGGGTACCCATATGTAGGAGTAACTCTTCACAAAGTTATTTTAGGACATAGAAAAACATATTCCAACACTTCAATGGATGAAGTTTGTTCAAAAAGATTCCCTCCCAAGAATTACATGATTTTAAAAACACTTCATAGGGTTTCTCTTACGTACATATGGTAGATAATTTTCAAAAATGGTCAAATTTCTCAAACACCCTCAAAATGACTCTTACTCTCCAATAATAGACTCTTACACACCACAGTTTCCTATATTTCCAAAAAAAATACTAAATTTTTGAAAAACACCCAATTTAATATTAAAATAATTTTTAAATTATTTCATCACTAGTAAACCCCCTCCAAACCCATAGAAGCTAAAGAAGATAACAACTCCACCCCAAGCCCTGTCTATTCACAAAAATAAATTTGAAACCTATTATGACAATATTAACTCCTCTAATAGGTTCCATTTAACACGGTATAACTATAACATATTTTTCTTTTAATGGGTTGAAAATTCCAAATGAAATTGAATTTTCTTTTTTGTGGATGTCCTAATTTGAAAACTTAGATTCGTAGTGGAATTTTGAGGGTATGAACTTCTCAAAAAGATGTTTTTGGGTAGTGTTTGATACCAAAAATATGTATCAGATACTCAAATTATTTTCAGGATTATTGGTATTTGAAAGATCAATCTCATGATAGATAGCCTTAGATGCACAGTTGGAATATAGTTAGTAATAATCATGTGGATCAACCATACGGCATGTTTTGTTATAGAACATAGTTTTTCTATAATAGGGATATGTCCTTGATAATTGTGAGACCCTAAGAGGGAGGTGAATATATTTTAAAAACATGTTCTTGAGGCCTCATGGTTGTTTGATACCTCTTTAATAAATTTCATAGGGTAATTACATGTCTTGTGATTAATTTTCTTAACCATGTGTCTAGCTATGCAAGGGGGCATCCCTTTGGATAGTGGCAGCACATAGTTGGTGCATGGTTGAATAAATTTTTCATCCAAACCAATTAGTTTATTAAAAGTGTTATAAATGAATATTATTACCCTACCACCATTATCTTTTCTTCCTTCTTCTTCTCCCTCTATTCCCACACATACCATCCACCAGAGAACTCCTCCTTCCTCCCACCAAGTTTTTGACAGATCTTCTCTATCTAAACTCAGAATCAAACATCTTTGGTTGCATTGGATCACTCGCAGTTAGTCTATCATTAATCTTCGTTCTTTTCTATATTTATCTTATCATATTAGATGTTATTTACATGAGAGATCATATTCCCGATTTTATAGGATTTTTTCAATTTATTTTATTTCCCTCATATCAGCTTGAATCAAAGACTGATAATGGATCATTGAAGCTTTGTATGTATAAGGTAGTTATATACCTTTTCCCTAAAAGAATTATTTATTATATCATGCTCTATTTTTCTACAAACAAAACTTTCTATTCATCAACTATTAAACAAGAAATTAATTTAATAAATTGTTAATACATTGAATTGGATGCTCCTCATGCACCTAATTTCATCTTAGGATGTGGACTAATATGAATCAAAGAACAACCTTTAGGTTTTGTTTCTTGTATAACCATAAACCCTATACCCTGTATTGAAATTAAACCACCTTTGAGTTATGTTTTTTATCACTCACTGATGGGACTAAAAAATGGATTAAAGTGAGATGATAAATAGAAATAAATAAATCATTGGGTAAGTCAGATAAACCCCCTTGGTCCTTGAATATTATGATGGACCAACCAAAATGAATAAATTGAGGTGTATGGAATGTGTAATCACATGTACCCCTTTACCTCTTTTACTTGAATTTGAAAAATAGATCATTCATGGTGAATCATAGTTTAGAATGTTTACTTCCAATAGCCTTGTTGTTTTTTTATAAATGAAATGCTTTAGTCGTATTAATTAAATTTATGATTGGAATGGAATTTTACTTGGACTTAAATTATGGATTGGCATGGATATTCACCATGGACTATCTTTAAATATTAAATGTAATATGTATGTTTATTATATTATACATCAATTGAAACTTGGTTTTTGATATAGAATTCCTTGTATGGGCTTATAAGGAACATCAATCTGAATTATTATAAATGTTAAACATTTTTAGACATGGAGCTCCGAATTGTTTATTGAAATTAAAGGAAATGGAAATCCTTATTAATTACTGAAGTTATGTACATGGTGTTCTTTTCCATTTATTGAGGTTTTGGACATGAAATTCCTTATAATTCATTGAAATCGTAGATAGGTAATTCCTCATTATTTGAATTGGAGTTCCATATCATTTATAGAACATATTAGAAATGATTCCCCTCATTATTGAACATAATGTTCCTTATCATTAATTTGAATATTTTTGTTAGGACGCTCCATATTTCTTTGATTTAGTATCTTGGAGTGATGCTTATAATTTAAAGATGGAATACCTTATAATTTTACATGTACATGTACTCCCTAGTTATGTATCATGAGTCTCATAATTTTATATAAAATGTAAAATTCTTGGAGACAATCTAAAAAGATCCAATATAGGTATAGTCATCTTGGTGTCCCGTGAGGAACCTGAGCTCGATATAGTTGTTATGAATCATTCCTCTTTTGTTACCTTACATTTATTATACATGCACACTGTTACATTTTATATTCACAGATTATATTTTCATTATAAAATGTCAGTGGTGTCCTACTGAGTTCAACTCACACATTTTTAGGGCTGTTATTAGGTACCTAGAATGATCTCATGGTTATAGGTCAGGATCTTGGATTGTGCTTCTATTTTGTTTCATTGCTATAGATTAGGGATAGACATTAGAGTTGGGAATTGAGTATGTATTTAGGCTTTCTACTAGAGTTAAATGTTTTATTTAATAATTCTTTTATCTATCTATTCTTTTTGTGTATATTATAAGATTTTTATTGAAATCTTGTATTTTGACTCATTATATTCATGAATGGACATTTATTTGGCACTAGTTGTGTTATCAATTATTTTATTCTTCCATTTTTTATATTATTTATTCTTTCCACTATTTTTCTTCACTATGAGTATGAGGGTATAGTCTCCAAAACATACCACTATAGACCCTTTCTATTAGTTGAAAGGACTTGGTATATTGGGTGGTGTGTTTGAGGTTATGTGACTTATTGGGTATGGTTACTTATGAGTGAATCAAGCCCAAGATGTTACAAGTGATATTAGAGGATATTTCTTTTAGGTTACGACACTCTCGGGGGATATGTTTTAATAAATTCACAATCTTAGTATGAACCCTTATTAAGGGAAAAATGCCCCTAAGAATATATGTTAGAAGGAAGATCATGAAAATCCTGGATTGAATCCTATAGACTCATGAGATAAAGAGATTAAAGTTTATTTATAAGTCATCAACTTTTGTCTTTGGATTACCCTTTATGTGTTACCCCTAACTTTCCTTTTATTCCAGCCAATGGCCAGTAATAGGAGAACTCGGGCTAACAACCGTTGTGAAGATCAGTGTGATGATTGTAATTATGAGATGTCCAATCCAATGGGAGCAGGAATCGCGAACTTTGTCACGCTTCTCTCTCAGCTAACGCAAGTTTTGAATAGAAACACTGGTCAAGAGGAACGTTCAACCCCCCCTAAGAAATAACAAGTCGCTATCGAGAGCTTCATGAGACAAAGGCCTCCTACTTTTAGTGGATCATATGATCCCACGATCACTGAGCAATGGATCAACTCCATTGAAAAGATCTTCTCTATCCTTCAATGTTCTGAACAAGAGAAGGTTCTCCTGGCGGCTTATCATATGGAGGATGAAGATGATCAATGGTGGATGGTGATCAAAAATACGAAGCCTGAGGACGAGATCGAGGCTTTGGAATGGAAGGAATTCCGGAAGATGTTTTTCGATAAATATTTTCCACGCACCCTCCATCTTAAGATGGAAAGGGACTTCCTTTCCCTCAAACAGAAAGATGAAGAATCTGTGGGAGCGTATGAGGAAAACTTCACAAGGCTTGCACGATATGCTTCCGGCTTTGTCGTTACCCCCAGAATGCAAGGTTGACCGCTTCTTTGGTGGGCTGAAGCCTAGCTTGCGGAAAGCATTAGCGATCCGTAACTTTGACAGCTATGAGGAAATTGTCCGATGTTCCCTCAAGGTTGAAATGGAGATCGGAGAATCACAAGGGTATCATGGGGACAGGAAGCATAAGGTGGACTTCAATGCTGGTGGTCCGATGGATAAATCCAACGGCGCTAAAGAATTCCAGCACCCCACTTGCCAAAAGTGTGGAAAGAAGCACCCTGGAAATTGCCTTAGGGGGACAAGAAAATGCTTCAAGTGTGAAAGACAAGGGCACCTAGCTGTTAACAGTCGGCAAGAAGGACCCGCGGCTGCGACAGAGGAGAGGAACACTCCGTTCGAACCTCAACGCGTTGTTCAATACTACAAATGAAAAGAACCGGGTCATTTTTCAAATCAGTGCCCTAATCCAGGGGTTATTGGAGGCAACCAGCAACCTCCAAGATAGCAAGGAAGAACTTTTGCCATCACTTCTGCCGAAGTGAACCCCGACAACGAAGTGGTGACAGGTACTCTAGTTATTCATTCAATAATAGCGAACGTACTTTTTGATTTAGGTTCTACGCATTCTTTTATATCTCAAAAGTTTAGTAGAACAATCCCTGCACCACCACAAATCTTGGAAGTAAAGATGTCGGTGAGTATGGAAAATGGGGAAATCATTGCATCCCATGAATATAAGTCCTCCCTTGTTATAATCTGTGGATTGAATTTCCCGGCAAACCTCGTCATACTCCCTTTGGTGGAATTTGATGCAATTCTTGGCATGGATTGGCTTTCCTTATATAGAGCCAACATAAATTTTCGGGAGAGGGAAATCACACTCCATATGGAGAATCGACCCCTGATTCTTTACAAGTGTCAGGAGGAAGATGAATCTCCTTTAGCTCCATTATCTCAAGCATGGATATTACTGCCTTATGAGCATGCATATCTGGCTCAGATGATTGAGTCCAAGGAAGAAACCACCCTTGAAGAAATGCCTATTGTGAGGGAATTCGCTGAAGTATTTCCCGAGGAACTTCCTGGTCTTCCTCCAAGAAGAGATGTTGAGTTCTCAATTGAACTTATACCTGGGGTGCTACCAATATCCAAGACTCCAAAAAGAATGGCTGTTGTTGAGCTTGAAGAGCTGAAGAAACAACTACAGGAGAATCTGGATAAAGGGTTTATACGCCCAAGTGCATCACCATGGGGTGCACCAGTCCTCTTCGTCAAGAAGAAGGATGGGTCAATGCGGCTTTGCATCGATTATCATGAACTTAACAAAATCATGATAAAGAACAAGTATCCTCTCCCAAGAATTGATGACTTGTTTGATTAGCTGCGTGGAGCACAATACTTCTCCAAGGTGGACTTGCGGTCGGGATATTATCAAGTAAGGGTGAAGAAGGAAGATATCCCCAAGACTGCTTTTTGTACAAGGTATGGGCACTATGAATTCATATTAATGCCTTTCGGACTCACCAATGCTCCAGAAATATTCATGGACATGATGAATAGAGTCTTTAGATATTACCTTGACAAATTTGTGGTAGTCTTTATAGATGATATTCTAATATACTCCAAAACCAAGGAGGATCATGAGGAGCATTTAAGAACTGTACTGGAGACTTTGCGCAAGGAGAAGCTCTATGCCAAGTACAGCAAGTGTGAGTTATGGTTGAAGGAGGTCTCATTCTTGGGCCATATCATCACAAGCAATGGGATATCTGTGGACCCCTCCAAAATAGATGCAATTGAGGGATGGCCGAGGCCAACATCGGTAACGGATATCCGTAGCTTCTTGGGGTTAGCTGGATATTATCGACGATTTGTGAGAAATTTCTCACGATTGTCCAAACCACTTGCCAAGCTAACTCGAAAGGGAGTAAAATTTTCTTGGAGTGATGAATGCGAAGAAAGATTCAAGGAGTTGAAAAGGAGGCTTATCACTGCACCCGTGCTCACTTTACCCACAAGTGGGGAGCTTTTTGTGGTATTCAGTGATGCTTCAAAGAAGGGCTTAGGATGTGTGCTGATGCAGAATGATAAAGTGATATCCTATGCCTCAAGGCAATTGAAAATCCAGGAGCGAAACTATCCAACTCATGATATGGAGTTGGCAGCGGTGATCTTTGCCTTGAAAATCTTACGGCATTATCTCTATGGAGAGAAATGTGAGATATATACTGACCACAAGAGTCTTAAATATATATTCACACAGAAAGAGCTTAATATGCACCAGAGAATATGGATAGATCTCATCAAGGATTATGACTTTTCAATACATTATCACCCTGGGAAGGTGAACAAGGTGGCGGATTCCCTAAGTAGAAAGGATCCAGCGATTCTATCAATGATGAGAATTGAGAAGGATCCAATCTTCTTAGACTTAATGAAGTTGGACGTGGGAATCATAAAGAAGGGAACATCATCAATACTTTCACAAATGATTTATCAACCATCTCTTTTGGAAAGGTTAAAGGATGCTCAAAAGGATGATGTGGGAATCTAAGAAAAAGTGGAAGCTATCAAAAAGGGAAAATCCTCAGAGTTTAATGTTAATGATGAAGGAATTGTGCGGTTTGGGAAAAGACTATGTGTTCCATAAAGTTCAGAGCTGAAGAAGGAACTTTTGGATGATGCACATAGTTCAAATTTCTCTATTCACCCAGGGATCACAAAGATGTATCGAGATCTCCGAGAAAACTTTTGGTGGGATAATATGAAGAAGGAGATCGCTGAATATACATCAAAGTTCCTGGTGTGTCAGAAAGTGAAGGCAGAGAGGCAGAAGTCTAAGGGGATGATGCAACCATTGCCCATACCAGAATGGAAATGGGAGAACATAACCATGGACTTTGTCACCGGACTTCCAAGGACATCTAAAGGCAACAATACAATCTGGGTTGTTGTGGATCATCTTACAAAGACTGCACACTTCATTGCTATTCGAGAGGATTTATCTTTGGATCAACTAGCACGGATATATATCAGGGAAGTGGTATGGTTGCATGGAGTACCACTATCTATTGTGTCTGACCGAGATCAAAGATTTACCTCTAAGTTTTGGAAGAGTCTTCAACATGCTCTGAATACTGAACTGAACTTCAGTACGGCCTATCATCCTCAAACTGATGGCCAATCCGAGCGGACTATCCAAACACTTGAGGATATGTTGAGAGCGTTCTCAATGGACTTTAAAGGAGGATGGGATCAACATCTTCCTCTAGTTGAGTTCTCTTATAATAATAGTTTCCACTCGAGCATCCAAATGGCACCATATGAAGCCCTGTATGGGAAAAGGTGTAGAACACCGGCATGTTGGGATGAGGTCGGTGAACGTAAGCTGCTTGGACCAGAAATGGTCGAAGAAATGGTGGAGAAGGTGAAAACCATTCAGCAGCATATCAAGGTAGCCCAAAGTCGACAGAAGAGTTATGCAGATAATCGTCGATGAGACCATGAGTTTAAAGTCGGAGACATGGTGTTTTTATGCATATCTCCGTGGAAGAAGGTCATGAGGTTTGGAAAGAAAGGGAAGTTAATTCCAAGGTACATCGGCCCCTTCGAGATTCTTGATCGTGTTGGGGTTGTGGCCTATCAACTAGCACTTCCACCTATTATGGCCAAGGTGCATGATGTCTTCCATGTATCCCTCTTAAGGAAGTACATACCAGACCCTTCACATGTACTCTCTTCTGAGGTGGTACAATTAGAAGACGATCTTTCTTATGAGGAGCAACCAGTGATGATCTTAGATCGTAGAGAAAATTTTCTACGAAATAAGACAATGCCCCTCGTCAAGGTGTTGTGGAGAAACAACAAGTTTGAAGAAGCAACTTGGGAGTCGGAGGATATGATGAAGCTAAGTTACCCACATTTGTTTTAGTGTGGGAAAAGGAAAATTTCGATGGCGAAATTTCTTAAGGGGGGAATTTTGTAACGACCCAAAGTTTCATTAATGGAAAATCCCTCTTGATCCAGTTAAATGTTTCTTTATGAAAAATGTTTTTATAAGATGTCAACTTCTTTAGTTTTACGTTAAGATTTGTGACCGTTACTTTTTAGCCGTTGAGTAGTGATCATCTGAGAAGTATAAATATAAGGCTTTAACGAATACCTTTTTACTCCGACAAAGGAAGCGATGGCCTCATCCAGTAGAATTTCTCCTCACGAAGCCCATTTGTCAGAGCTCGGAAAAGAGGTGGCGTCTTTGGGCTTTTCCCTTGACCAAGCCCAAGCTGAGCTTCATCAAGTCAAGCTCGAACGTGATCGTCTACGGGAAAAGTGGAAGTTGATTGAAATTACCACTCGAGCGATGTTATCCGAGTCGCCCCAAGAGTCTGTCACCATCGCGTACCTTACCCTTAGGTCTTATGCGGCTATTTTAAGGGGTTATGTAACAAATAAGTAGCACCATGTTCATGTACATTATTTTTGTATATAATAATGAATATAATTTCTCATCATTTTTGATACATTGTAATTAGTTTTTAAAGTACAAATGGTGTTTTTAGTTATTATTTAATTAAGAATTATATTTTATTAAATTAAAGGATTTTTTAATTAAATAATATTTTAATATTATTATTAATATTAAAATAATTTTTTATTAAGTATAAATGATCTTATAATTTTATGAATGCAATTAAAATTTTTATTAAGGTTTGAAAGCCATTTCTGTCAAAACCCGTGATTTTTTTAATAAATGCCTGTTTTTATTTTAAAAGTAAAAATTCACATATTTAGAAAATTATTTAGATAAAATAAATATTATTTTTGAAATCAGGATGTCAAAATTATCCAACGGTGAATTTTTGATACTTTTCTGAGACAGTCAAATTTTTGTGTAAAAATTAAATACCATTTAAATATATAATGTGTTTTATGACATCATAATGACCCAATGGTGATGTAATAAAATAACATAATCCTTATTTTCGGCCAATATGTGTTTTATCATTAAAATAATGAGTTTTTGGGTTTGTTTGACTTACTTTTCAAAGCATTAATGGAGCCCTCAAGACTTATTCAACACTTTGCCTTTTTAAATTAATTTCCATGGGAGTGTGACTCACCTCCACATAAGAAACCCTAATGTTTTAATAAGTTCGGACCTTGGCCTTGTAAAATATTTTTTTCCTCTTTCCTTTTCCAGAAACCAGGGGCAAATACCATGTGATGGTTTGTGGTTTGGATTATTTTAATATAAGGGGTCCCAAACCTAAATAATAAAGAATTCTCTCACCTTTCCTAAATAAACTCACCCAAGATCCCACTTCCTCCTCACTAAAATCCCTTGGAGTTCGTCCAACTTCTACCCTACTCTCTCTAGAATCCTCCCAAGGTGCCCCAAGCTCCCAAGAAGCCTCTCACAAGCCTCTCTCTAGCCTTTGGAAGCACACTTCCAAGTAAGGGTTTTTTCTTCCTTTCTCATTTTTGTCAATTTTCTTTAAGTTATATTGCCCTTTTAATTTCAATTATGAATGTTGGGGTATGGTTTCGCACCTCCCCCATACTACCCTATTATTGTTTGAATTATGGGAGACCCCTTTCTCTCTCATTAAATGCCTCTCATGTACACCCGTTACTATGCCAAAATTCAGAAAGGAACTTTTTTCTCCTCTTTTATATTCAAGCAATACTTTTGTATCAGGAATCTAAATTCCTTTTCAATTGTTGGGACATGTATCTATATGACCTCCTTACTGTCCATTACATGTAAATATGATGAGGAACCCCTTTCTCTCTCATCAACCATTTTTTTATGAATTCCTATGTCACGCCGTTACGCTGCCGAAATCACACTGATTTTCTAAGCCAATATCATTGTGTAGTGAATACCATGCCCATTTCTCCATCAAGGGTATTCACCTTTATGCACATTTACTTATTGATTGTAAATTTTCATGTGTGAATTCAACATTCCTTTATCATGGAATAAATGATTATGTTTTATGAATCCATGTTTTATGATCCATGTGGCACACTTATGCATGAAATGAAATGTTTAAGAAGGGTGCGCCCTTTATAGCGCTCCAATGCATTGGGTAAAGTATAGTATCATGATACGTCATTTTCAATGAGTGTTGACTCATGCTAATTCAAGTGCAATGAGGTTTTACTCATGCTTCAAGTGCAATGAGGGTTTACTCATGATCCATGTGCAATGAGCCTTGGCTCATGCTAATTCAATGTTAAGTGTTGTTGCCACATTTCCATGTTATGGTTATCATGCTTTATAATGCCTTTATGTTCATGCTACTCTAATGCTCTATTGATGTTCCTATTTTCTAACATGTATTGTACTCCTCATGTTATTCATTGTGTACTCCCTTACTGGGCTTTATAGCTCACCCTTTTTTTATGCATGTCCTCAGGTTATTCCATGCAATGCTAAGTACGAAGGAATGTAGTGGTCATGTAAAAGAAGTTTTCAATAAAGATGTTGTATTTCAAGTTTAAAGTTTTTATTTAATGATCCTAATCCCCAAAGACACTAAACCTCACGATCTTATTTGTTGTATCAAGTGAAGTTTTATGTAATAAAGCATGCTTAAGTTGTAATAAAAAGCTGGGTTGTCATAGTTGGTATCAGAGGATAGGTTTAGTTATTTTTGGGATTAGGAAACCCTAGTAAATCCATAGATACAATAATAAGCATAATAAAAACATCCCTAAGTTTTGGTAAATACTAAGTAAGTGGTTTATCAAACAAATACATCCCTGTCTGGATACGAGCAGGTAGAGGCGGCTCTGGCACAGATGTATCCTAGGGGTAAAACCCGAAAACACCGCTTTGAGCTAGACTCGAACGGGAACTGGTGCACGACAATGGGCTTTGCTGCACTCTTGGTTATGACACTCCCGGGGGATATGTTTTGATAAATTCACAATCTTAGTATGAACCCTTATTAAGGGAAAAATTTCCCTATGAATATATGTTAGAAGGAAGATCATGAAAATCCTGGATTGAATCCTATAGACTCATGAGATAAAGAGATTAAAGTTTATTTATAAGTCATCAACTTTTGTCTTTGGATTACCCTTTATGTGTTACCCCTAACTTTCCTTTTATTCCAGCCAATGGCCGGTAATAGGAGAACTCGGGCTAACAACCGTTGTGAAGATCAATGTGATGATTGTACTTATGAGATGTCCAATCCAATGGGAGCAGGAATTGCAAACTTTGTCACGCTTCTCTCTCAGCTAACTCAAGTTTTGAATAGAAACACTGGTCAAGAGGAACGTTCAACCCCCCCTAAGAAATAACAAGTCGCTATCGAGAGCTTCATGAGACAAAGGCCTACTACTTTTAGTGGATCATCTGATCCCACGATCGCTGAGCAATGGATAAACTCCATTGAAAAGATCTTCTCTATCCTTCAATGTTCTGAACAAGAGAAGGTTCTCCTGGCGGCTTATCGTATGGAGGGTGAAGCTGATCAATGGTGGACGTTGATCAAAAATACGAAGCATGAGGACGAGATCGAGGCTTTGGAATGGAAGGAATTCCGGAAGATGTTTTTCGATAAATATTTTCCATGCACCCTCCGTCTTAAGATGGAAAGGGACTTCCTTTCCCTCAAACAGAAAGATGAAGAATCTGTGGGAGAGTACGAGGAAAACTTCACAAGGCTTACACGATATGCTTCCGGATTTGTCATTACCCCCCGAATACAAGGTTGACCGCTTCTTTGGTGAGCTGAAGCCTAGCTTGCAGAAAGCATTAGCGATCCGTAACTTCGATAGCTATGAGGAAATTGTCCGATGTGCCCTCAAGGTTGAAATGGAGATCGGAGAATCACAGGGGTATCATGGGGACAAGAAGCGTAAGGTGGACTTCAATGCTGGTGGTCCGATGGATAAATCCAACGGCGCTAAGAAATTCCAGCACCCCACTTGCCAAAAGTGTGTAAAGAAGCACCCTGAAAATTGCCTTAGGGGGGACAAGAAAATGCTTCAAGTGTGGAAGAGAAGGGCACCTAGATATTAACTGTCGGCAAGAAGGACCCGCAGCTGTGACAGAGGAGAGGAACACTCTGTTCGAACCTCAACGCGTTGTTCAATGCTACAAATGAAAATAACCGGGTCATTTTGAAAATCAGTGCCCTAATCCAGGGGTTATTGGAGGCAACCAGCAACCTCCAAGACAGCAAGGAAGAACTTTTGCCATCACTTCTGCCGAAGTGAACCCCGAAAACGAAGTGGTGACAGGTAAGCTAGTTATTCATTCAAGAATAGCGAACGTACTTTTTGATTCATGTTCTACGCATTCTTTTATATCTCAAAAGTTTAGTAGAACAATCCCTGCACCACCACAAATCCTGGAAGTAAAGATGTCGGTGAGTACGGCAAATAGGGCAATCATTGCATCCCATGAATATAAGTCCTCCCCTATTATAATCTGTGGATTTAATTTCCCGAAAAACCTCGTCATACTCCCTTTGGTGGAATTTTATGCAATTCTTGGCATGGATTGGATTTCCTTATATAGAGCCAACATAAATTGTCAGGAGAGGGAAATCACACTCCATATGGAGAATCAACCCCTGATTCTTTACAAGTGTCAGGAGGAAGATGAATATCCTTTAGCTCCATTATCTCAAGAATGGATATTACTGCCTTATGAGCATGCATATCTGGCTCAGATGATTGAGTCCAAGGAAGAAACCACCCTCAAATAAATGCCTATTGTGAGGGAATTCGCTGAAGTTTTCCCGAGGAACTTCCTGGTCTTCCTCCAAGAAGAGATGTTGAGTTCTCAATTAAACTTATACCTGGGGCGCTACCAATATCCAAGACTTCATATAGAATGGCTGTTTTTGAGCTTGAAGAGCTGAAGAAACAACTACAGGAGAATCTGGATAAAGGGTTTATACGCCCAAGTACATCACCATGGGGTGCACCAGTCCTCTTTGTCAAGAGGAAGGATGGGTCAATGCGGCTTTGCATCGATTATCGTGAACTTAACAAAATCACAATAAAGAACAAGTATCCTCTCCCAAGAATTGATGACTTTTTTGATCAGCTGCGTGGAGCACAATACTTCTCCAAGGTGGACTTGCGGTCGGGATATTATCAAGTAAGGGTGAAGAAGGAAGATATCCCCAAGACTGCTTTTCATACAAGGTATGGGAACTATGAATTCATAGTAATGCCTTTCGGACTCACCAATGCTCCAGTAATATTCATTGACTTGATGAATAAAGTCTTTAGAGATTACCTTGACAAATTTTTGGTAGTCTTTATAGATGATATTCTAATATACTCCAAAACCAAGGAGGATCATGAGGAGCATTTAAGAACTGTACTGGAGACTTTGCGCAAGGAGAAGCTCTATTCCAAGTACAGCAAGTGTGAGTTCTGGTTGAAGGAGGTCTCATTCTTGGGCCATATCATCACAAGCAATGGGATATCTGTGGACCCCTCCAAAACAGATGCAATTGAGGGATGGCCAAGGCCAACATCGGTAACGGATATCCGTAGCTTCTTGGGGTTAGCTGGATATTATCGACGATTTGTGAGAAATTTCTCACGATTGTCCAACCCACTTACCAAGCTAACTCGAAAGGGAGTAAAATTTTCTTGGAGTGATGAATGTGAAGAAAGATTCAAGGAGTTGAAAAGGAGGCTTATCACTGCACCCGTTCTCACTTTACCCACAAGTGGGGAGCTTTTTGTGGTATTCAGTGATGCTTCAAAGAAGGTCTTAGGATGTGTGCTGATGCAGAATGATAAAGTGATATCCTATGCCTCAAGGTAATTGAAAATCCATGATTGAAACTATCCAACTCATGATATGGAGTTGGCGGTGGTGATCTTTGCCTTGAAAATCTTGCGGCATTATCTCTATGGAGAGAAATTTGAGATATATACTGACCACAAGAGTCTTAAATATATATTCACACAGAAAGAGCTTAATATACGCCAGAGAAAATGGATAGAGCTCATCAAGGATTATGACTGTTCAATACATTACCACCTTGGGAAGGTGAACAAGGTGGCGGATGCCCTAAGTAGAAAGGATCCAGCGATTCTATCAATGATGAGAATTGAGAAGGATCCAATCTTCTTAGACTTAATGAAGATGGACGTGGGAATCATAAAGAAGGGAACATCATCAATCCTTTCACAAATGATTTCTCAACCATCTCTTTTGGAAAGGTTAAAAGATGCTCAAAAGGATGATGCGGGAATCCAAGAAAAAGTGGAAGCTATCAAAAAGGTAAAATCCTCAGAGTTTAATGTTAATGATGAAGTAATTGTGCGGTTTGAAAAAAGACTATGTGTTCCATCAAGTTCGGAGTTGAAGAAGGAACTTTTGGATGATGCACATAGTTCAAATTTCTCTATTCACCCAGGGATCACAAAGATGTATCGAGATCTCCAAGAAAACTTTTGGTGGGATAATATGAATAAGGAGATCGCTGAATATACATCAAAGTGCCTGGTGTGTCATAAAGTGAAGGCAGAGAGGCAGAAGTCTAAGGGGATGATGCAACCATTGCCCATACCAGAATGGAAATGGGAGAACATCACCATGGACTTTTTCACCGGACTTCCAAGGACATCCAAAGGCAACAATGCAATCTGGGTTGGTGTGGATCATCTTACAAAGACTGCACACTTCATTGCTATTCGAGAGGATTTCTCTTTGGATCAACTGCCACGAATATATATCAGGGAAGTGGTATGGTTGCGTGGAGTAGCATTATCTATTGTGTCTGACCGAGATCCAAGATTTACCTCTATGTTTTGGAAGAGTCTTCAACATGCTCTGAATACTGAACTGAACTTCAGTAAGGCCTATCATCCTCAAACTGATGGCCAATCCGAGAGGACTATCCAAACACTTGAGGATATGTTGAGAGCGTGCTCAATGGACTTTAAAGGAGGATGGGATCAACATCTTCCTCTAGTTGAGTTCTCTTATAATAATAGTTTCCACTTGAGCATCCAAATGGCACCATATGAAGCCCTGTATGGGAAAAGGTGTAGAACACCGGCTTGTTGGGATGATGTCGGTGAACGTAAGATGCTTGGACCAGAAATGGTCGAAGAAATGGTGGAGACGGTGAAAACCATTAAGTAGCATATCAAGGCAGCCCAAAGTCGACAGAAGAGTTATGCAGATAATCGTTGACGAGACCTTGAGTTTAAAGTCGGAGACATGGTGTTTTTACGCATATCTCCATGGAAGAAGGTCATGAGGTTTGGAAAGAAAGGGAAGTTAAGTCCAAGGTACATCGGCCCCTTCGAGATTCTTGATCGTTTTGGGGCTGTGGCCTATCAACTAGCACTTCCACCTACTATGTCCAAGGTGCATGATGTCTTCCATGTATCCCTCTTAAGGAAGTACATACCAGACCCTTCACATGTACTCTCTTCTGAGGTGGTACAATTAGAATACGATCTTTCTTATGAGGAGCAACCAGTGATGATATTAGATCGTAGAGAAAAAGTTCTAGGAAATAAGACAATGTCCCTCGTCAAGGTGTTGTGGAGAAACAACAAGTTTGAAGAAGCAACTTGGGAGTCGGAGTATATGATGAAGCTAAGTTTCCCACATTTGTTTTAGTGTGGGAAAAGGAAAATTTCGAGGGCGAAATTTCTTAAGGGGGAATGTTGTAACGACCCAAAGTTTCATTAATGTAAAATCCCTCTTGATCCAGTTAAATGTTTCTTTATGAAAAATGTTTTTATAAGATGTCAACTTCTTTAGTTTTACGTTAAGATTTGTGACCGTTACTTTTTAGCCGTTGAGCAGTGATCATCTGAGAAGTATAAATATAAGGCTTTAACGAACTCATTTCTACTCTGACAAACGAAGCAATGGCCTCATCCAGTAGAATTTCCCCTTACGAAGCCCATTTGTCAGAGCTCGGAAAAGAGGTGGCGTCTTTGGGCTTTGCCCTTGACCAAGCCCAAGCTGAGCTTCATCAAGTCAAGCTCGAACGTGATCATATACGGGAAAAGTGTAAGTTGATTGAAATTACCACTCGAGCGATGTTATTCGAGCCGCCCCAAGAGTCTGTCACCATCGCGCACCTTACCCTTAGGTCTTATGCGGCTATTTTAAGGGGTTATGTAACAAATAAGTAGCACCATGTTCATGTACATTATTTTTTTATATAATAATGAATATAATTTCTAGTCATTTTTGATACATTGTAATTAGTTTTTAAAGTACAAATGGTGTTTTTAGTTATTATTTAATTAAGAATTATATTTTATTAAATTAAAGGATTTTTGAATTAAATAATATTTTAATATTATTATTAATATTAAATTAATTTTTTATTTAGTATAAATGATCTTATAATTTTATGAATGCAATTAAAATTTTTATTAAGGTTTGAAAGCCATTTCTGTCAAAACCCGTGATTTTTTTAATAAATGCCGGTTTTTATTTTAAAAGTGAAAATTCACATATTTAGAAAATTATTTAGATAAAATAAATATTATTTTTGGAATAAGGATGTTGAAATTATCCAACGGTGAATTTTTCATAATTTTCTGAGACAGTCAAATTTTTGGGTAAAAATTAAATACCATTTAAATATATAATGTGTTTTATGACATCATAATGACCCAATGGTGATGTAATAAAATAACATAATCCTTATGTTCGGCCAATATGTGTTTTATCATTAAAATAATGAGTTTTTGGGTTTTGTTTGACTTACTTTTCAAAGCATTAATGGAGCCCTCAAGACTTATTCAACACTTTGTCTTTTTAAATTAATTTCCATGGGAGTGTCACTCACCTCCACATAAGAAACCCTAATTTTTTAATAAGTTCGGACCTTGGCCTTGTAAAATATTTTTTTCCTCTTTCCTTTTTCAGAAACCATGGGAAAATACCATGGGATGGTTTGTGGTTTGGATTATTTTAATATAAGGGGTCCCAAACCTAAATAATAAAGAATTCTCTCACCTTTCCTATATAAACCCAACCAAGATCCCACTTCCTCCTCACTAAAATCCCTGGGAGTTCGTCCAACCTATGACCTACTCTCTCTAGAATCCTCCCAAGGTGCCCCAAGCTCCCAAGAAGCCTCTCACAAGCCTCTCTCTAGCCTTTGGAAGCACACTTCCAAGTAAGGGTTTTTTCTTCCTTTCTCATTTTTGTCAATTTTCTTTAAGTTGTATTGCCCTTTTAATTTCAATTATGAATTTTGGGGTATGGTTTCACACCTCCCCCATACTACCCTCTTATTGTTTGAATTATTGGATACTCCTTTCTCTCTCATTAAATGCCTCCCATGTACACCCGTTACTATGCCAAAATTCTGAAAGGAACTTTTTTCTCCTCTTTTATATTCAAGCAATACTTTTGTATCATGAATCTAAATTCCTTTTCAATTGTTGGGACATGTATCTATATGACCTCCTTACTGTCCATTACATGTAAATATGATGAGGAACCCCTTTCTCTTTCATCAACCATTTTTTTATGAATTCTTATGTCACGCCGTTACGCTGCCGAAATCACACCGATTTTCTAAGCCAATATCATTGTGTAGTGAATACCATGCCCATTTCTCCATCAAGGGTATTCACCTTTATGCACATTTACTTATTGATTGTGAAGTTTCATGTGTTAATTCCACATTCCTTTATCATGGAATAAATGATTATGTTTTATGAATCCATGTTTTATGATCCATGTGGCACACTTATGCATGAAATGAAATGTTTAAGAAGGGTGCGCCCTTTATAGCGCTCCAATGCATTGGGTAAAGTATAGTATCATGATACGTCATGTGCAATGAGTGTTGACTCATGTTAATTCAAGTGCAACGAGGGTTTACTCGTGCTTCAAGTGCAATGAGGGTTTACTCATGCTCCATGTGCAATGAGCCTTGGCTCATGCTAATTCAATGTTAAGTGTTGTTGCCACATTTCCATGTTATGGTTATCATGCTTTATCATGCCTTTATGTTCATGCTACTCTAATGCTCTATTTATGTTCCTATTGCCTAACATGTATTGTACTCCTCATGTTATTCATTGTGTACTCCCTTACTGGGCTTTATAGCTCTCCCTTTTTTATGCATGTCCTCAGGTTATCCCATGCAATGCTAAGTACGAAGGAATGTAGTGGTCATGTAAAAGAAGTTTTCAATAAAGATGTTGTATTTCAAGTTTAAAGTTTTTATGTAATGATCCTAAGCCCCAAAGACACTAAACCTCTCAATCTTCTTTGTTGTATCAAGTGAAGTTTTATGTAATAAAGCATGCTTAAGTTGTAATAAAAAGTTGGGTTGCCATATAAAGTCATTAAAGGGGATGTAAATGAATGTTTTACACTACCTCGTTTATCTTTTCCTCCTCTTTCTTCTCCCTCTATTCACATGCACAATAGATGACTGGGAGTTCATCCTTCCTCCAACCTAGGCTTTGGGAAATCTCCTCTATCCAAAAATGGAAGCAAAAAATCTTCATTTTCATTGGATCAAATGTAATTATTATAGCATTCCTCTTTCTTGATTTATGTATTTATTATTCCATATCAAATTTTATTTCCATGTGATCTCATAATACCTATTTTAAAGTTGTTCTTATATTTCTTTGATTTTTATCCTTTTGGATCAAATCGAAGGCTGAGAATAGATGAGTGAAGGTTCGTATATATAAGTTTTGTGGTATATGAATTTTATTTAAAATTATCATTGATTAAATCATGTCATTGTGACATGCACCATACTTTTCATGAATTTCCTCTTAAATGTTCAATTAAATTAATAAATTTTTAATACATTTAATTGGATGGTCCTTATGCACCTAATTTCATCTTTGAAGGTGGCCTACATTGACTTGAACAACCCCCTTTTGGATGTATTTCCTTTATACCCATAATCCCTATACATTAGTATGAAATTAAACCACCTTTGAGGCCTTTTTTATCCCTCACTAATGGAACTAATAAATGGAGTCACGTTAGATGATAAATAGAAAGAAAATAATCATTAGGTATTTTGGAAAAACCCCTTGGTCCTTGACTATTATGATGGACTAACCGAAATAAATAAATTGATTTGTATTATTGAATGTGTAATAACATGGTCCCCTTAACAAATTTTACTTAAATATGAAAAACAAAATTATCATGATGTTCTCAGTTTGGAATGGTTACTTTATATGGCCATATTATTTTATTTATAAATGAAACGCATTATTTGTATAAATTGAGTTGATGATTATCATGGATTGTGTTCATTGGCCACGAATTAGGGATTATAATAGATATTAACCATGACCTATGTTTAAATATTAAATAAAATGTGTATGTTTATTATAATATACCTTGAGGAACACTTGGGTTTCAATACAAAATTCCTTAGATAGGATTGTAAGACACATAGATTTGAATGATTATAAATGTTAAACAATGTTGGAAATGGAACTCTAAATTTTTATTGAAATTAAATAAAATGGTGTTCCTTATTTTTTATTGAAGTTGTGGACAATGAATTCTTTACCATTTATTGAGGTTTTGTACATAACACTCCTTATTATTCATTTAAATCATGGATAGAGTGTTCATCATTTTTCTACATGGAATTCCTTATCATTGGTTGAACTTATTTTACATGACACTCCTCATTATTGTACATAATGTTCTTTATCATTGATTTGAAATTTTTGAAAATGATGCTTTGCATTCCGTTGATTTAGAAGCTTTAAGTGATGATCCTTATTTATTTTTAAGGAATAACAGAACATAATTATTAAGAAAAAATATATTACAAGAGTCTAAAGTACGGGATCATGTTACAATCTTTTTCATGAAAGGAAAACAGATTGGCGGGGAGGTCATCAAACCAGGTGATGTCTTCATTGACCCCCATGTTTGCAAGGCCATCTACAACCATGTTGGATTCTTGATACACATGTGTGGTTATATAGTTGATATCTATAAGCGATTAGTTTCAATCCATCCAACGAGTTATAATCGGCCAAGCAAGATGAGTTATTCCATTCCAAATCACTTGCATTATGGTTGTTAAGTCACTTTCAATCTAGATATTATTCTAACCAAAGAGGATGTAAAAGTCAATGGCATGGATCAAACCTAGAATATTAGCTTCTAGGTAGGTTTCATAGCTACATTTTCCCATGAAACATCCAAGAATATGCCCAAGATGATTCCTGAAGACTACACCACACCCTGTAGGCCTCGGGTTTCCCTTGGAGGCACCATCAATATTGATTTTGATCAATCCAAGTTGAGGGGACCTTCAGGACACCTCTAGAGTGTGATGTGGTTGACAAAAATTGTTGTTTATTTGCAGTTTCTTCAAGATACCAAATTCATGCATGGTGTTGTGGAAATGACCCTTTTGTAATAAAGCAGCATCATGTATAGCAATAAGAATCTGCATCTGTCTTGAATTAAGATTTAGTGAGAAATTTTGATGGATAATAGTATTTTGATCATACCAGATCATGTGGTAGAGTTCAGAAACTACTGAGAGGAAAAGGTTCTTGATTTGTTGAGAGCCTTCCATTTCTGCACAATTCTTTAGTTGAGTTCTAACAGAGTCAAAAAAACAATCATTTGCAATCAAAAATTTCAGGAATATAGTTCCAAACAGAAGAAGAAGTAGCACAATAAAGAAAAAGGTGGTTGGAATCTTCCCTCTATTGATTGCAGATTCTACACTTAGAGAAAAGTTGGATACCAAAGGTTTGAAGGAAAATTTCGGTGGGAACTATGTTGTGATCAAGATGCCAGATGAGATTAAATCTCTAAGGTTTAATTCAATTTTTCTTAAATTGTTTGAGACAGTTTTAATAAATCTCAAAATCACCACAATAATGATTGTAGAAAATTTTAGAGGTGAGCATACCATTGTGAACTAGTTCCCAAACCAAGAAATCCTTAGTGTGAGAAAAATATTAATTTTCAATAACATTCAGAATAGTATTAGGGAGGTGATTATGTTGAGAATTTAAAATATATTTGATACTGTAGTTGATGTTTTTAGGAGTGTAATCCGAAGAAATAAAATAAATTAAAGGTGTTCCATCCTAGTTGTCCAACCAAAATTTTATGGAAGAGTCACAGGAGACCATCCATCTGGCATTAATCATAATTTTGTTGAAGGAGTGTTTGATGGAAGGACAAATGGAAGAATTAATTAAACTAGAGTTTCCCATCTTAATTTTGGTAAGGAATATATTTTTAATAAAGGTGATAGCATCTGAAGGATTATGAAGAAGGTTCCAAGTAATTCTATCCTAAAGGGATTTATTGAAGAGTTTTTGATTTTTAATACCAATACCACCATTCTCAATGGACTTACAATAGGTTGACAATGGAACGGTCCCAAGCTTTCTTTTCGGGGTACTACCATTCTAGATGAAATTATTAATGGTGAAATTTATTTTTTTAATAATACCAACATGTCATTTATAGACCATCATGGAGTAACCCATTTTGGATACAATAGTTGATTTAACAAGGCAAGCCCTGCCTGCCATGGAGGGAGCCTTACCTTTCCACGAAGCTAACTATTTAAGAACCTTGTCAATAATAGATGCAAAATGACAAGATTTTAGACTACCCCAAAAGATAGGGACACTAAGATTTTAAGCACACCTTATTTAAGATCGAGGTCATTGATAATGCTACATTTTTTGTTGGGGGGAAGTTTTTTCCAAAGAAGATGAATTATTTGTTCTAACTAATGGTTTGGCCGGAAACCTCTTCATAGTGTGAGAGCATAGTTTTGAGGATGAGGATGTTCCTTTTATCACCTTGAAGAAAGATAATGATGTCATCATCATAAAAAAGGTGTGTAAGATTATTTACATTCTTAGAGACATGAATGGGTTTTAGATTGTTCTGGCCCACCAGACAATTAAATAGGTGGATAAGATAGTCTTATGCTATTAAGAAAAGGATGGCAGAGAGAGGATCACCTTTTTTGACACCTTTAGTGCATTTAAAGTAACCTTTGGGGGATCCATTAATCAAAATAGAGATAGACGCCAAGTTGAAAAGTGTTCTGATCGCAGAGATGAATTGTTCATTAAAACCAAAGCCTTGCAGGACTTTGAATATAAAGCTCTAGTCCATGGTGTCAAAGGCTTTCCTGATGTCAAGTTTAATAGAAATGTTACCTACACTATTGGTTTTATTCAAGTTATTGACACATTCTGAATAAATACAGATAGATTCTTGAATAGATATTACCTTTATGAAACCAAATTGATTCTAGGAGACAATTTTATTTGTGGTGGTGGAAAGTCTTTTAGAAATGATTTTAGTGATAATTTTATAAAGAGTTTTGCTAAGATAAATGGGTCTAAACTGATTAATCTCAGAGGAATTATCCACTTTAGGGATTAAGGTGATAAACTGATCATTGAGGGCATGAGGGAGCACCCCATTGGAGAAAAATGATTTAACAATATTTCAGACATCGTTATGGATAATATCCCAATAACGTTGAAAGAAACCATTATTGAAGCCATCAGGACCTGGAGCACTATCAAGATTCAGACTAAAGATATTGTCTTTGATTTCATGTTCCATTGAAGTGTTAAGTAGGAAAGTGTCGTCTTCCTCAGTGATCACAATAGGAATGACCTCGGGAAGGAGGTCTTTATTGGTTTCAGGACCATTAAAGATAGTCTCATATTATGAGACAGTATAATGGGAAATGACATCTTCATTATCAATTAGGTTGTCCCAGTCATTTAGAAAATATAATGGCTTGAAAGCCTTTCTGATACGTTGAATAAAATTATAGAATTTGGTATTTATGACACCATCAGTTAACCATTTAACTTTTAATGCTTGTTTTCTCATATTTTCATTAAACGTGAGCATGGATTTGAGTTGGATTGCAATATTTATCTCTTGATTAAGATTAGTGTTAAGAACAGAGTTGGTGTTATTGGTTTGAATTTCATTGAGCTCCTTCTTGAGAAGCATGATTTCATTTTTAACTTGTTTGGATTTGGAGTTGCACTAGGAATTAAGGTATTTTTTTAGATGATTTAATTTGAGGATATAGGAAAAGAAATATTTGTTATGTGGAATAGAGGACCAAAATATTTGGATGAAATGGGAGCACTCTTCATCAGAGAACCAAGCATTGTTAAATATTAAAGGTGGACTGGGTTTGATGTCTTTGGATGAGGCACTAACTATAATGGGGTGATGATCAGAGTTTAGCCTGTGGAGAGTGGTGCTGGAGATAAAGTCCCATTTATCTAAATCAAAAACATTTGTGAAGGCTATATATAATTTGGAAACAAACACTTTGTTATAATGTCTCTTATACCAGGTGTATTTCTCACCCATAAGATTAATTTCAATGAGATTATTGTCCTCAATCGAGGCATTGAAATCTCTAGTGGAAATAGAGGCATGTGAAGGACTAATTTTTTCGCTTGAGTTAAGAATGGAATTAAAATCACCAATAAGAAAACATGGGGCATTAATGTTATTTCTTAGAAGAGAGATATTGTACCAGATAGTTTTTATTTCCTTATATTTGTTTTCATTATAAACAAAGGATCAATAAGCAAGAGTTACTTCAATATTAAAATAGCATGTAAAAATCTGATCAGAGTTATTGAAGACACTTCTATTATATAAATAAGAGTTCAAATAAATCCATAGACAATCAGAATTGAGGGTGTTATTGATAGCACCAATGAAAACGTAATTGTGCTGAAATAAATAGGTGTATTTAGAGGAGAAATAGATTTTAGGTTTAGTAATAGAAAATGACATGGGACGATGGTTATAAACCATTCTTTTTAAAATGTTTAACGTGTTAGGGTTATAGATTCACTGAAAATTCCAAAAGAGAATCTTCATTTAAACTGAAATTTGGAGTTAGAACTCCCCTTATTCTTTTTACCAGAGCCTTTGTTTCTTTTAGACATTCTAACCTATTGAGTGTTAGTGGTTTTTTCCTGTTCATTGATGGATGTGTCAGGATTCTTCATTGATGGCTCCTTTAATGATTTGTGAAATAATGGGTCTATGGAATTCTTAGTACACAGCAACAAAGGGTTTGTAATATGGTTGGAATTCAAATTTCCATTATTCAATAAGAAATCGTCACTAAGTGAGAGAGAAGCAGTAGGCGTACCTGGAACTTTTGAAGGAGATGCATTATGATGCTTGAAAATGCACAGATCCAAAGGAGATAACTGTAGCTTTGGCATTGTGTCATTATTTTCCTGCATTTTTGTAGAGTCTTGTGCCGAAGGATTATAACCATGACTTACAAAATCAGAATTTGTTTGAGTTATAGGTTGCACAGTCGTGGGGGTGTTGTTCTGTTTTTCAGTTCTTAATGTACTGCAAGGAGAAGTGTGGGTATTGGGGGAATCAATTATAATAGTATCATTGTTTATGGTTTCATTCTTCATATCAAGTTGTGGAATGACTACCCCAGTGTGATCAGTGCTTGCATTGCATTAAGTGATATGCAGTTGAGCAGGCAGAGTATCCCTCCCACCTAGGGAGTGAACAATGTTTTATATTGGTGTGGAATTTGAGTTCTATTCAGATGGACATGTAATGGATTTTTCCATATCAATATATTTTTTAAAGGTTTCTAAGAATAGATTTTATAATTCAAAAAAGAGGACTTGATCCTTTTCCTCCTCTTCAACTAGATTAGCCCAGTTAGAAATCGAGTGCTCCCCTAAGTGAGTTGAAGAGTTAGTTTTTTTCACCCATGTTTCAAATTTCTTTTTGGGTGTTTCAGGTTCACTTAACATGGGGGTTTTTTCCTTCCTAAGTCTCCTTATTTATTTACAATCATTTTTAGGTGGTTGGATTATTTTTTTCGAATCACTCTATAGTTTTAGATGGTATAACCGATGATCATGTAATGGTCACAAAAAAGGATGTTTCCTCTCATTCTCAATTCTAATTTCTATTATGTAGTAATTCAAAGTGAAATTTATAGTATTAGGTAGCTTTTAATCAATATTATGTTTCAACCATGACTCTAGAAAAGAGTACTAAATCTACATTTAAGTTTTGGTGATTAATTTTGAGGGGAGAACCTACGCAAAATATTATGTCATTCAGGATTTTTGGGTTCTAAAAAAACCAATTAAGGCCATGGAGTTTGATCCAAAATTGATCCATTGTGTTACGATAAGTGTGTGGGTTAAAGTTAGAGTCCCAGTTAGAAAGTCGAAGCAAACCGGGTTTTAGATTGAGGTTCCCTTACTTCCAAATTCTATCAAACTTCTCTTGATATTTCAGAAGTATATGGAAGTAACCTTTTCCCATTTGAATTAGTTTCTAATTTGTAGAGTTCCAACAATGGGAAATATGGGTGTGTAAATCATATAGGAACCAGGGGTGGTTACCTTTGAGATAGGAGATATAGGCCATAATAGAGAACCTACACATTTGCGTGTGTTGTTGAAGCGCATATGGGTCTGCTTCCACCAAGAAGCCACCATCATAAAGCTTATTGATAAGGGGAGGATTCTTTATGTTTACATTGTTCATGTTAATACACTTCAATGCATCCAGGAATGATATCCCTAGGGATATACCAGAGAAAGAACAAGTGGTGGCTTGCTAAGTTTTAATCACACCATATTTGGTCTTCATTGGGTACTTAGATAGATCTTATGATTGTAGGTCAGGATATTGGAATGTGCTTCTTTTCTATCGATTTAACATAGACTAGGCCTTGATATGGGAGTTGGGGAGCGATCATGTACTCGATATGCCTACTGTAGTTGGGTAATTTATTTATTTATTATTTTTTCTATCTAGTCCTATTCTATGTATTATCTTTTCTTTATTAGCTTATTGTATAATGACCCATCATATACATGCATGGTTATTTATTTGGAAATATCCAGGTTATCAGTGATTCTATTCTTACACTATTTATATTATTCAATATTTATACTATTTTTCTCCACTTTGAGTATGAGGGTATAGTCTCTCCACCATACCACTGTATACCCTCACTACTAGTAGGTAGCATTTAACATATGGGGAGGTGTACTTGAGTTCTCGTGACCCACCGAGCTAGGTTAATTCTAAGTAAACAATTCCTGAGATGTTATACATCCCAAGTTACAACTAAAAATATCATCCCTACATACTAAATCCATTCCAAAACACTTATCCAACATTCACCTAATCACCTGATTCACTTTTAATACTTTTGATCATATACATAAAAATTTCTTAAAGATGTTCTGACCCTCAAATATCACTCTGAATCTTAATTCCTAAAATGTATCCTCATATAGAAAAAAAAAAGTTCCCCTAAATTTCAAAAAATATAATGCTGCATGTATTTACACCATAGATGAATAATCTTTTATTTATTGTAATTAAAATATAATATAATTTTTAAAAATATTTTTGGTAAACTTTTTCTAATAGTTATGTAAAAAAAGGTTAAATGTCACTTTCAAAATGATTTTCAAAAACTTAAAAAGAATAATTTGTTTAAAAAAATAAAATTTGTCTTAATAATAGAACATTGAAAAAGAAACAAAGGTAATGTAAGAGAAATGTGTAATGTAATATATATATTGGTGTCAATCTGTAAATAAATACATTTTAATCATTTATTAATTGTTTTATAGAAAACCACATTGATTAAAGAATAATAAAATTTTATTTTAAATAGAAATAAAGATAAATAAGATGTTTATAAAAGTGGATATATATTTATCTCTAAAAAATAATTAATGAAAATATTTTTCTTAAGAAATAATATGCTCATGTAGGAGAAATATCCAATTTTTGGGATGTGAATTATTCTTAATAATATTGCATTTTTATCAAATGAGAAATCAAGTAATGGAGAATATTTTGGTTAAAAAATATAATTTCACAATAAAAAAAGAGAAAAAACCATATTATATATGGAAATGGGAAGAGTATATCAAACTTAGAAGAACAATTATGACTTAAGGAAATGGGATTGAGTTAAGAAAATCCCTGATAAATTTGGTGGTGTGTGTATCAAATGTCAAGGAAAGAGAGAAAATAATTAAAAAAACCCCATGATTATAATGTAAATATTGATAATATATGGATATGGTTATTACATACACCATATGATGAAAAATAGTTTCGTAATATGAAACTTTCCTCAATGAAGGAAAATTAAGACAAGAACCCTTCCTTCATTTTCCTTATTGGTCAGACATGCTCTAAAATCATGAAAAATAATTTTAGAATTATTATTCATATATAAAATAACCTTAATCACATTCATTTTACTTAATTCCTTTTAGTTATAATTCCTTATTTCTAATTAACATTTTATTCACTATTAAAATTAACTATTGTGTATTAATTATTTTGTTTGTTCCACGCCTACTTCTATATGGAGTATTTTTTTTCCTAGCTGTTTGATCATGTGGTCATCACCACTAAAATGTTCATGGATATTATATAAATGTTTTTGATATAGTTATAAAGTCCCATTATCACTTCATGGTATTTATGGTAAAAATTCATAGAGATCAGTTAAAATTATCCTTTTTATGAATATTAAATCATTAAAATGAATTGATTTTATTAATGAATATACATATGTGTATATTTCCTCTATTCAATTTTAAAAAAAATCATAAATTTCTATTTATTTAAATATAATACCAAAATTTAATTTTTTATTAGTCATTATTAATGTAAATGTTATGACATCATTCATATAGTTGGTAAAAAAGTCCCAAACAAAAACAAGTTATAATGTTAGAATTATTAAGAACATGTTATTGTATGGTTATAATATTACTTTTATAGAATATTAATGACATAAAGAAAATGTAATTAAATTTTATAATTGTTTTGATGAATTGGTGGGATAAGAAGATTATGAAAAATTATTAGTGAGAGGATACCACTTATATTGAATAATAGAATCTTATCTGAGAGAGTCACTTGGAAATGAAGGATTTAAGGATTATACTAATGATTAGAAGTTTATAAACATGTGATATAGTTTTTAGGGATATTATTTGAGTAGGGATTCATAAGGAATCTGAAGGACAAGGATTGGTGGAAATGGGTAGTGGACGGGACTTTTTACAAGTGAGATTTAGTGTAATTTTCACAAATACTCATTCCTTAATGAATATAAAATGTAATTTCTCACAAAAACTACATCCAAAGTAGAAAAATAATAGAGTTGAATTGTGAATCCTCTCATCCATTGAATTTAATGATGTTGTTAGAGATATTTTGTTTAATATACACCATGAATTAACAATTTATCCTTATTTTACCACTTACTCTGGTAACCCACATTTACATCGAATACTTATTTTTTCCAAAAAAAAATAAATTCACATTATTATATAATTTCTACTTACTAATTAAAAATATGAATACCATTTTTTATATTAATTTTATAAAATTAATTAAATTAAATTTTAAAATAAAAATACAAATAATATGAAAAAAAAATTATAAACCTATATTTTTAAGCATAAAAGTGAATTTATTCATATTTCATACCAATTTATAATAATTTAATGAATATAAATTTATTTTTTACTATATGTAAAGAATAAATTTCAGTAAAATAATTATTTGGGAGTACTTAATTTAATTTTTTAAGATAAAACACAACACATAAAAACAAATTCATTAAAATATATACCATTTTAATATTAAATTACATAATTACTTATTTAAAATTTGATATTTGTTTATTAACCAATCTTTGAATTTTATCAATACATTTTTATTAAAATCATTATTTTATTTATATATATAAATTTATTTACAATAAGTCTTCAAAAGTAATACATTAAATAAAAAAATGTGTATAAATACATATAATAAAAATATTTTTTATTATATTAATAAGTACATACTGATACTATAACAATGCTGAATCCACTAACCCAAATCTAGTGGTTACATTATTACATTGGAATAAAAACAAGGGGTCAAATCCTAAAGGACTGATTAGTTTAGCAGTCTTGGAGATCCAGATACATACATGATACCCATTTTTCATTGGGGATAAAATATAAAACATAGTAATGGAAAGAATTTAGTATCCTTAAACTCATTCAAATAATTCTTCTTTAGATCCTATGGAGGAAATAAAATTATGTTGAGCTCAAATTCTTAGTAAGTGTTACGTACAATGGAATATATCATGAGTAATGAGTCATAATCAATATAGAAAAGTAAATAACTAAAAATACATATATTTAATCAATAAATTGAGCATGAAATCCATCTAGAAAGATAAATAACTAAAATCATATTCCATTTAATTAATAACATGAGCACTAAATGCATCCATGGATAAAATGAATAAAATAATCTCATGGATGATAATAACTAAATTCTCAATGATAAAAATAATTAATATTGGATGTCACTATTTGAGACATCATGATATCTATCACATATATGATTTGATTTTGAGGTATTTTTTTTATTTTTGGTCTTATATTGGTTCCTTAGATTTTCTATGAGTTTTTTATGAAAATGGAGCTTTAGACTCGGAAGTAGGTGGCACATAGTTGGCTCATGGTTAGTAGAAATGGTGTTCCAGACCAAAAGATATCACTCACCCTAGACAGTGTCATTATATAGGCCAAACATCTTGATTCATGGGAGTTCACCCTCCCTAGTAATTCTATGTGGCTGGTTTCCTATTGGATAGAGGAGACCACACATTTTCTCCAAGGTCTGGAAAACCATGCAGCCTAACCATGCGGTTTTTCAAGGTAACAAAAAATGTGGAATTTACCCATTTTACCCCTTAAAATTTATCCACAAATCCAAACTTTTTTTCCCCATTCAAGCTTTACAACCCATGGGTACCTCTCTCCCTCTCACTTTTCTCCCATGGACCTCCTTTGGTGGATTTGGTGTGGATTCTTCAAGAAATCATCAAGAAAGCACTTCTTCCATGATTTCTTCCTTCTTCTTGGTTTATTATTTCTTTATTCATGGGTTACCTCTTCTCCAATGGGTTGGTTTCCCTAAAATGAGTTAAACCATGTTTCTTTGGTTTTAATCATGGTTTTTATTTATTGATATTTCCTTTATAGGGTCTTCTTGTGGTGCAGTTGTGGTTTTCCACCGGATTCCATAAGTTTCAAAATTGGGGTTTGTGATTCCATGATTTTACATTATTGTATGTTTTTAGTATTATTGATGTGATTTCTAAATGTGTTCTATGGATTTTTTGAGTGGTGAAAAATGTGTATTAAAATTTATTTGATATGTTTATGGGTTGAAATATGGTTTTCCAAAAGAAATTGGTTTTATTTTATGTTTTCTATCATGTTGTGCTTCTTAAATGTGTTCTATAAATTATGTAAATGGTGTAAGGTGTGTTTCCAAAAGTATTTAGTTTTTGTATGGATTTTGAAAGATTATTTTCATGTGTAAATGGTGGTTTTTCATGTGGGTCCATATTTTTTTGTATGTGCATGTGAAATAGTTGATCTATATGACATGAGAAATGGAAATTGAGCACAAAGGGAATCTTAGGTATCTAGGTGGAAAGACTAGGACTAGTGGGATAGTTGGATCGGTGGGGATGAGGATCAATTTATTCTAGCTAGACTGATGCAACAACACTAACTAAACTCTAATGATGTTTGGATACCACTAGACCTTGGTATGTTTTTCCCTCTAGTGGCTTGTGTACGAGGATGTTGTGGGTTATGATTTTTATACCATGTTTCACCATGGTATGAGGTTCCAAGGGTCTAACAAGTTCTAGAACCTCTAGGGATTACCCATGTTGATATTGTGATGTTGTTCTTACTTTTTTTATATGGTGTACATTCATTTAATTTAAATTTAAAATCATGCTTATTTTTAAAAAAAACATAAAATGTTTTATTAAAAAAATTTCCAATCACTTTCTCAAAAACATTCATGTTAATTTGTCTTATAATGTTATGGTGTTGATCTATTTTGGGTGGAATCCTACTTGGAATTGGATCACACCCTACATACACCCTTCGGTTTATGTAGACCTTGTCATGTTTGAACTAGTTAAAGTAAATATGTTCTATGGTGGTGATGGTGGATCCAGTTTCTAGTGTTCCTCTCTTGTAGGTGTTGGTGGAGGTGGCTTGAGTGTGATGGACCTCTCGTTTCATTGATATTTTGGATTGTGGTCTAGTTGGTTCCCCTCCCATTTTTTCATTTTTTTCTTTAAAATTTAAAAAAAAATTAACTGATGAAAGTTATATTTATTTTGATAATGGTTATGGTTCATTCTATAATGTTTGACTCATGTGAATTTTTTATGGTTGTCTACCTTGGGTGAAATCATTCACAAAAAGTAAAGTTTTGATACCCATTCACTATTTTCCAGCCCTTGGGGATCGGAAACACCCTTTGGTTCATGCCATGAGCCAGGTTGGGTGCTGAGTTAGATAAAATCCTAGACCAATTCACAAAAAAATGGTATTATATAAAGTTTCTCCCTTTGTTTGGGTCATGTTATTTGGGGAAGTCTGGATAGGCAGAAGTTAGGACTATTGGGGCTTGAGGTTTCGGTTACATATAAGGTATCTAGACAACACAAATCATGAAAAACCTTGAGTTTCCATGGTATGTTTAGAATTTTATTTGAATTCTCCTCCAGGTGAGACATATAGGTTGTAGACTGTGCATGGAAACTAGGAAGGGGTGTAGTGGTTTGGATTATTATTGAGTTTTTTATGGATTTACTTTGATTTATGGAAGTGTTTTGGATGTTTTTTAGTTTATAAAAAAATCATAATGGTTTATTGATGTTTTTTCCTTGTGGTTGTTGGTTGATGTAGAAACATGCCTCCATGGAGAATTTGAATGAAATCGTGGAAAGAGTATGGAGAGAGTTCTCCCTCAATAATTGATCAGAGACTAGTGGAAGTCGGTGGTTAAACTATCAAGACATTGGGTTAGGGAGTGGGCTTCGGTACTGCCCATATTGGGGAAGATGAACTAGGTTCTAGAAAGGAAAAAAAGTTCAGGAGTTCCTCAAGAAAAATCCTCCTACATTCCGAGGTATCACAGATCTCCAAGAATTAGAGGATTGGATTGAAAATATCTAGAATATTTTTAGTTTTCTTAACACTCTTGAAAACATTAAGGTAAAATGTTCTTCGTTCTTATTGGAAATTCCTAGATAAAGGTAGTGGGACTTAGTGGTTTAGGTTAGGAACCACAATCATATGGGTTTCAAGGACTTCAAGTTCACCTTCAATTAGCGGTATTTCCTTGAGATCTTGGAATTCTCCAATACACAAGAGTTTATGGATCTCCACTAGGGGGTCGGAAAGTGATAGAGTATGCCAACCACTTCTTTGATTTGGCTTAGTTTTGACCTAAAGTGGTTTCCAATGAGAAAATAAAGGATCAATGGTTTGAAATGGTGTTTCAAATGGATATTTGATCTCAAGTATTCTTATTGAAGTTGAAGACTAATGTCAATTTTTTTGTTCATACTTTGATGGTAAACATTGATCGGAGTGGAAATCCCAATTTTTATAGGGTAGTTTCAATAGTGGTCTAGGGTAGTGGCAGTTAATTTGAAAATAATATGAAGTGAGACAAGTAGGAAAAGAGGGGAGGTGGTATTTCAGGCCATCCTTCCAAACCATTTCATCTATGGCCTCAAATTCTATATCAGTTTTGTGCCATCATTGTGGAAAGTAGAGGTATATATGGTCAATGTGTTCATCTCAACCTAAACCCTTCCATTGGTTTGTAACTATAGGGTACTTTTATTGATTTTTCAAGGTGGCATTCCCATATCATGTCGGTTCATGTTCCCCAGTCTCTAGGGGAATTTCAACCCAATCAGAGCCATCTAGGATGGTGGGTTCTCGGTTCGATAGTTGTGGTGATATAACTAGATCTTCTTCTAGTCTGATTCATCTTAAGGAAAATACAAAGGTTATTGGTCATCCTCAAGATCAATTAGATATGAGGTATCTTCATTCTCTGTATCAGGAACCAATGGAAATGGATGCAAGACTTTACACAGTTTGAGGCATGACTCTTATTGAATTTCCCATATTTGTTTCCTTATTTGATACAGGTTCCACTATTCCTTTTATTTCTAACTGTCTTGTAGATTTGTTGAAATTTTTAGCTGATCTAATGCCATATGCGATGGAGTTGGTGATTCTACTCGGAAAGAAGCATGAGAAAGGTTTCAAGTGTCTATCTTGTGCACTCGCCATGTCAAGGTTTTAGATAGAATGGGATTTCCTAATTTTAAATATTGACCTCTTTGACATGATCCTAGATATATATTGAATGGTTCCTTTCCAAGCACACATCAATTTTTATCGACAGTGATTGAGTTTTGTGGCACCATATGGGAGTACATAGGTTTTTCAAGTTGAATGGGATCCTCGGTCAAGATGTGTTAGGACACCACTTACATATTTAGGTATCCTTGTCCCCTAAAAATTGTTTCTCAGGTTAGAGGACAGTGATCGTGGTCCTGATATTGGATTACCTCATGTGGTGGATGAGTTTCTAGAGGTATTTCCAGATGATTTTTTATAATTTCCTCCAGAGTAGAATGTGGAGTTCACAATTTATTTGGTGTTAGGAATGCAACTAATATCTCTTCCCTTATACCATATGTCCACAACTGATTTTAGGTAATTAAATATATAGCTAGATGATTTGTAATCCAAAGGATTCCTTCACATGAGAATATCACCTTGGGTCACCCCAGTATTGTTTGAAAAGAAGGCCGATGGATCTCTCCAGTTGTGTACTGATTACCGGAAGTTGAATAAGGTGATGATTAAGATCTAATATCTCTTTCCCTACATCAAATAACTTTTTGATTATATTATGAGGAAAGGTGGTTCTCCAAGATTGACTTGCATTTCAGGTATCACCATGTTAGAATCAAAGAGGTGGATGTTCCGAAGATGGCCTTCCAAAGAAGGTATGTTCACTTTGATTATTTGTTCATGCCTTTAGGGTTGATTAAAGCTCCATCAATTTTTATTAACTCATGAACATGGTGTTCTATCAGTACCTCAATTATTTTCTCATTGTGTTTTTGGATAACATCATGATTTACTCTAGATCTGAGGAGGAGAATGAACGGCATTTGAGGATCATTTTGGGAACTCTTTGGGATCATCACCTATGTCCTAAGTTCACCAAGTGAACTTTCTGGATTAAATAATGATGTTTCTGGGCCATTTGATCTCATGGAGATGGGTTTTGGTGGACCCATAGAAGATCAGTGGTGTAATGTCATGGAAGTAGTCAAATAAATTTTTTGAAATCAAGAGAATTTTAGGAATCATAGGGTATTTCATGTAGTTTTTTTGGGATTTATCTCACATTTCATTTCCCATGATAGTGCTCACCTATAAGGGGGTGAAGTTTGATTAGGGGGTGGAATGGAATGGGTCCTTTGGAGGAGCTTAAGTAGTGGTTTACCATATCCCATGTTTTGATCTTATTGAAATTTTGATAGGGACACATGGCCTACTATGATTATTTAGGTATTTGTTTTGGGTTTCTATTGATTCAAGATGAGAATGAAATGGTGTATGGTTCTTGTAAAATCTAACCATATGAAAATAACTACCCAACCCACAACATGTAATTAGAAGTAGTGATACATGCTTTCAATACATGGAATCATTAAATTTTTTGAGGATGAGTTTGTGGGCATTTATGGCTTTAAGATCTTGTCCTACATATTCTCCCAAAATTATCTGAATTTGAGGCATCTTTATTGGTTTGAGTGCCATTAGGGGTTTTATTTTGATATCATCTACACCCTAGGAAAAGGTAATGTGGTAGAACATTCCTTGAGTAGAAACTTTCCAGTGTAATCTTTGAAAGAGTCCAATGATGAGTGGACTTTGATAAGGATTTTTCCCAGTTTCATCTAGAGACTAAGGAGAATCGTGGTGGTGCATTATTGTATAATGTTTAGCTAAAACCCTCCCTCATGGAGTTGATTCGGAAGTATCATCATGGAAATGATATATTCCAGTAGTCTACATAGTTATTAAATGGTAGGTAGGTGTCCAGTGAATGGTCTTTGTATTTATATGGAGTTATTTGTTTCAAGGGTTGTGTGGTGGTGCTATTGTTTTTGAGTAATGTGGTCATTTATTATAGAAACAAATCTCAATGGGTCATTCATCCCGGGATTTTTATGATGTACAACATTGGTTTTAGTTTTTGGGCATGAGACGACATATATCTGACTTTGTATATCGATGTTATACATCCCAAAAAGTTAAAGTAGAAAACCAAAGGCCCTCTATTTTTCTTCATCCCCTATATATTCCTACATATAAGTGGGATGAGGTCACCATAGACTTCATTATTGGATTTCCTTTTACACCTAGAGGGAGGATTTCATATGGGTAGTGATTGAACATCTACCCAAATCAGATTATTTCATTCCAATTAGGGACTCAGCAAAAGTGGATGAATTAGGTTGGTTGTATGTTCATGAGGTAGTGAATCTTCATGGTATTCTATTGGCTATCCTCTCAAATAGGGACCCACATTTTACCTCTCAATTTTGGGAAGTCCTTCATGAGAAAATGGGGTTACATATCAAGTTGAACATGGCATACCATCCTCAAATGGATGGTCAGACACAGTGGGTGAATCAGATCTTAGAAGACATGATCCAAACATATGTGTTGTATTTTTAAGTCTCGTGGGATATCCATTTGGTGTTGGTAGAGTTCGTGTATAATAATAGTTACCAATCCTTAACTTGAATGGATCCTTTTGAGGTACTTTATGGTTGGTTGTGTTAGTCACCTCTATGTTGGACTAAGGTGGGTGAGACCAATATATTGGGACTGGGCCTTGTGATAAAAAAAAATTGATAAATTAAATTTTATTAGGTAGATTTTATTGATAGTGCAGAGCCACCACAAGTCTTATGCCGATCAGAGGAACCATCCTTGGAATTATCTATTGGTGATTAGCTGTTTTTTGAAGGTTCCCCCTCATTTGGGTCACCATCATCTTGGTAAGAAAGGAAAGCTAACACTGAGGTATGTCGGACCTTTTTATATTACTGAGAGAGTTGGTAAGGTGTAATATTGTATAGCTTTTTTATCCCAATTCATGTCAATTCGTTACTTATTCCATATCTCTTAGTTAAATAAGTATAATCTGGACTCATCTCATGTGCTGAATTGGGGGGAATTGGAGCTGGAATCTGATTTTTCTATGTTTGAGAAGCCAGTTTGGATTCCCAGGAGAGATTGATTCAAGGGAATTATATACCATTGTTTCGCATTCTTTGGAAGCATGGTAATGATGATCATGAGATATGGGATTGTAAGACTTGGGTTGAGAAGCGATATCCATTTTTATTCTCTGATCAGACTTTGGATTGACTTACCAAGGGAGAAAAGTTTTCATGGTGAGGAGAATTTTCACATCCATTATTTTATTTTGAGGTATTATTTTTGTTTATTTTTTGTCTTCTCTTGGTCCCATATCTTTCCAAGGAGTTTTGGAAAAAAATGGAGTTTCACACTCGGTAGCAGGTGGTGCACAGTTGGCATACGGTTAGTAGAAACCATGAACTATCCTAGAAGAGATTGTGCACCAAGGATAGTGTAATTTTTCAGATTTCATGGTCTACCTCATGGGTGTGCACTTTCCCCTGGAAAAACATGCAACTGATTTCCTCTTGGGTATAGGAGACTGCACGGTTTCTGCACGGTTTGGAAAACCATGTGTGTAACGACCCAATGTTTTATAAATGGAAATTCCTCTCTTATAAATATTTCATATAATCACATGAAATCACAACATAATGAACTACTAATTTCTTTGTTACCTTTAAACATAATTTTTTCACTTCTATGTTTGGAATTTCAAAAATATGACATACACGGTTGTGATTAGTAAATTATGTGGAGTCTGATAAGGAAAAAATAATTTTTGGTGAATAGTAACCTACCCTTATGAATAGTAACATACTGTAGGGTGTCGGAGGTCGTCACGGCCCTCAAAATTACATTTATTACTCCTACACTAGCACAGTGGTGCAGGGTCGAACCACAGAGAAGGCAGACGAAAATTCTAAGGTTTAAAAACTAAAACCTCACTGTTGTCAGTAGTGAGGGTCGCATCTTTTTACTTTTTATAATTTTTTTATTTTACTAATTATAAAGAAACAGGATGAGGAAACTAGATTTTATAACAAAGAAACTAAGCTATACTAAGTACTGTTAAACTAAGAGTAATACAGTATACTAATATAAAGCAGCAAGACAAGGAAGTGAGATCAACAAAGTACTCAGGAATTCTAAACAACTAGTTCGAATGGATGTTCTCTCCACAGCTTACAATCGAATCACACTTCTAGAAAATCTGAAGAATTTCCCTCGCCAGGAAAATCAACAGGCAGATGACTAAGTCTTGGAGTTCACCACACCAAAACTCAACCAAAATACAAAGTAGTTCTAAAAGGTAACTTTTGGAAATAAACTCACCATAAATATCCAAAGTTAATGACATTAATGTTCTAAAAAAACATTCAAAAACAACCTCGCCAGTTGAAATTGAATAATGAAATTGAAAATATTGAAGTGTGAACGATCAAATATTAGAAACAGAATCAATCTCGCCAACTAATTCTAATTTCGTAAAAAGATAAGCATACAAAGATTTAAAAATCATAACCAGAAGGTTTTAAAACTCCCAAGTTTAGAAAGTTCAATCTATGATCATATTAATTCAAGAAGTGTAAAACAACCAAGAACAGAGTACAAATAATAAGGACAGAGGGAAGATATTCTCCCCAAGTAATGCTCTGAACTCGGGCTCCTTGGTCTCCTGCTCGTTTCCAGTGCTGCTCCCGGGAGTCTCCGCTCTCGAATTGGTGTTGTCGTGGAATGTCGAATGAGAGTCCCCCAATTTTGCTGCTTTCTATGCTTAAAATACAATCTGTCATCTTCTGTATGTCACCGCCACTACTTCCACCGACTTCCAGAGTTCTTTACTCACGCACCGCAAAATGTGTGTTTTTTCGCGACAAGCACGTCATGTGAGCTTTTCCCTCCTAACTAACTCTGGATGAGTTAGTTGGATGAACTTGGATGTACTTTCGACTTTGTAATGAACCTGCACACGATAAATACAAAATGAAATAATTAAAACTTAACAAAAGCAATTAAAAAGTTATAGTAATTATTTTATGTTTACTATTATAATACATATTTAGAGTTAAATAATAAATATCTTAAATGATAAATATTATCTACTTTTATATTATTTATAAAACTACCAATTTAATATTACTATGGTATTACATAAATTATTAAAAAGTTATTGAGTTAATTAAGTTAATAAAATAATTAGTAAGCTACAAATTTTATGCATTTTTTTAACTAAGTTATCAAATAATAAGAACATAAATAAATAAATAAATAAATAAATATTTTTGGTTAATTAATTAAATAGTTAATTTTAATTGAGTAATTAAAATTATTACTTAAGTTATAAATATAATTAAATTAAAAAGTATGTTTTATAAATTATTTATAATTGTTATTAATTCTAAATTTATACTATTAAAAGAAATTAATTAATTATCAAAACGTATAATTAATTTAGTTTTATAATTTTTAATTTTTAATTTATATATTTAATATTATGTTAATTTTTATTTTTTTATTAATTTGACTTTGTTAATGTTTCTTTAACTTTTACTTTTACTTTTGTTTTTTTGCTTTTTTTTTACTTTACTTTATTATATTCTTTATCTATTCTCTTTTTATTTTTTTTTTAAATCTTCTCTTCTCCTCCCCCCAAAGTGGCGCACAACATAGGGGAAGAGTTGCTGGTCATCTCCTCCTCCAGCAGTGGCGCCGCTCAGCTTCCCCTTGCAGTTCCAGCACAACACAGTGGCACCCAAAAACAACATCCAGCGGTACCGCGAGGCAGGCCCGGTGCCTAGGCCTTCCACAGTTCTAGCACGGCGCGGCGGTGCGGTCTCCTCTTCACCAACGGACTTCCAGCAGCGGCGGGCTTCGGGTTGCAACGGGTTCCACACGATGCACAGCGGCGGCTTCAAACAGAGGATGGCGAGGCCCTGCAGCTGCTTCTAGCGGTGGACAACAGCACTGATCAGAACCTGCGGCCTCCTCTAAGCCGATGGTGGCGGCTCATTGTAGCGCGGCAGTCCAGCGGCGATCTCTTCGGCTCGAACACCAGCGGACAGGCGAGTGTGTAGCGGGGCGCGGAGGCTGGTTCACCCGACTCTAGTGCGGACAGCAAACCTCCCAACAGCAACAGCTGATCGCGGCTCGAATCCTTGCACTTAGCAGCACGGCGGCGGAAGCAGTCCAACAACGGCCAGCAAAGGATCCCCTCCTCTCCAGCACGACAGCAGACCAGCTTCAACTCAGCGGTAACCATCTTCAGGCAGCGGCAAATTATCTCCCACAGTGCTAGGATGGACGGGAATATGGGTGAGGATGAGGAGTGATATGGGTAGCTGAAGCTACCGATAGGGACGTGATCTATCGATGATGATAAAACCAAGGCATAAATCGGCTGCTACCGGTGAGAAAAATAAAATAAAATAAAAGTATCGGTGAGGAGTAGGGTAAAGCCGCGCAGGGTATCGGGTGTATCGAGAGAGCAAAAAGGGTTATCGGTGAGGAAATTATAAGGCTGTATCGGTGAGAATTATCGGTAGCTCAGCTACCGATAGAATAAAATAAAATAAAATCAGTGAGGTATCGGTGGCTTCAGCTACCGATAGAAAAAAAAACAGTTACCGATAGCATTATGTCGTTAGAAAAACTATCGGTGATCTTAAAAAAATAAAATTGAACTTAAATTAAAACTAAACCGAAATAAAATAAAAACAATTAATTATAAAGAACCTAAATCTAAACACCATTAATTTAAAACAAAATTTTTTTATTAAACGTTAAAACATTAAAATAATTAATTGAAAACACTTAAATTATAAACTAAATAATTAATAAACTAAAATTATAAAAGACTTAAATCAAAATAACTAAACACGTTAACTAAAGAGTAGCAGCACAAAATGGAAATTAGCATTGGCGACCCAATATGTCACCATAAGAGCTAGTTTAAATCACCGGTAGACTAAAACCTTTATAAAATGGATTAAAAATTAATCTGCATACATGAAATAGTAAAGTTAATGTTTAAAAACTATTAATTAATTAATTAATTAACTAATTGAACTAATAAAATTAAGGGAGAACCAATTTAATTAATTTAAAAGAGACATATTATTTACTTAAATGACTAGCGGGTGGTTCAACACATAAAATAATAAAATTAACCTATTTTAACGTAACTTAATTGAAAGAATAATTAATAAAATAAAGTCTAAATTAATTTAATAGGATTATGTCGATTAAATGATTGTTTTAATAGATATTGACTAATTAAAAGTCGAGCAGAATTAAATTAACCTAACTAAATACTCACCGTTGTTTATAAAATTGAAAGGCTTACTGATAGAAAAGAGTATCGGTGACAAGGGTCACCGATAGAGGTAGACTCACCGATAGAGGCAGAGTCACCCATAGAGGCAGAGTCACCGATAGAGTGTACCGGTAACCTGCTATCGGTAGCTAAGCTACCGGTAGTCTGGAAAGCCGAGCTAAGTTGTAGATAACTTTAAAAACTAAAAAGTAAATTAATTAGAAAACTCAATGATTGATAATAATGATAAGTTAAATAAAATAAACAAATAAGGATTTAACTAAACAAATTAAAAATTAGTTATATTAAAAACACGTCAAGAATAAATCAATTATTTTAAGGTCCAAAATTACATAAAATGTTATAAAAAGTGAACAATTGACAAATTTATTTATAAAGATACAAAAGTGAATTTATTTATTAAAAAGTGTTAAATTAGTTAAATAAATTGTATAAAATATAATAAAAAGATGTGGCAAACTGAGTAAAAATAAGGCCACATCAAATTCCCCCACACTTAAACATTGTTTGTCCTCAAACAATCCCATGTTTTATCATCTTTGAAAAAAAAAATGAATAATTCAAATCAACTATGTTTAGAGAAGTTTCAACAGAGGACTCAAAAAGTGTGCTTAGGCTATTGAACACATACCTTAAATAAAGTCTCACCTAGAACAACTACTCAAAGGGAAATCAAGTAAACCATGAATCATCCATAAATGAAGGTGTCCTGCTTCATATATGACTCTGCCTAGTGACTTACTTCAATTCAAGCTCAATTTCTAAATTCAAGAGTGATAAAAGGTAAAATGAAATGTGGATTTAAAATCTTAACAAAAGGAACTTTGTACTTTGACTCATCACCTTGGTACCAGAAAATACATAAAAATATATTTTTTTTGAAATCACTTTATTGAGTCAGCCCAAATGACTCCCATATAAACCAGTTGTCCCCTTCTTCATCTGGAGTTCATCATTCCCCTCACCTTAATGAATTCATTTTTGACCCTAGATACTTTATTTATTTTTTCCAAGCCATGTAATTTGTGCCAAGCACTGTGCAATGCACTTATTAAAGGTTTACAGAGGGCTTATAGTAAACAGAAATGCACCCAGCATCTAAGGTCTCAGAGATTCACCGTGGGATCCCAGATGCCCAGTATTACTCAAGTTACAAAGGATTTATATAAAACCCATTCACATTGACTCAATATAAGTGATCATTTTTATAAATTAAAAGAATGAAAAGGCTCCTCGGATAAAATTAAAACTTCCAGTACCTAAAATTATGATCTTAAATCCACTAAAAGGTTTCCCATATCACTCTCAAAACGAGTTCCTAAACAAAATTCATTAAACCACTAAACAATTCCACTCAGCAATCATCCACTACCACTCATTTCAGACTGAAAGCAAGACTCAACTTCCAATCAAGCACCATCCTAAGGCAAGACTCATTTGAGTGCAGTGTAAAGCCTAAAATTGTGAAAGAATTTTTGAAAAATTTTGACCATTTTTTGACAAAAAGTTTAAAAGCAGTGGGAATTGATGAGCATTACAATTAAACACAGTTTAGCACAGTCAAGAATTGACCCCCTCCCCCACACTTAAGACCCAACTTTGTCCCCAAAGTTGACTTCTAAATATGGAGAAGAACAATTAAGCAATTAATGTTCAAAACAGATTTTCAATTTAGTAGATATATGACATGTATAAAGGTATCAATGAAGTTCAAAGATAGTATTGTTTGCCACAATGAATAAACAAAAGCAGGTTCAATTCAGACAACACACATGCTTTAACATTCAGTTCAGTTAAAAAGATTTTCATTTAAGCACAAACATAGCATATAAGGTGTAAGTGTGCAATTAACTGGGTGTAAGCCTTTTAAACAATAAGTTCAAAAATATGTTCAATATAGTAGACAAAGTTCATGCTAAACACCTCTGATACCACAGCATGTACTCCCCCCCACACTTAGTTTCATGCAGTGAAAAGGTTTTATCACAATAGTGAAATTCAATTTTTTTTAAAACAAGGAGGCTCATGCAGATTTTTAATTCATTAGTTACAAGACATGCAGCAGAATTTTTATAATACAAGCAGAATTTTAAGCAAGCAGAATTCTATTTACAAAAGCAGGAGCCGAAAAATAAGTGCAACAAGTTGAAGTACTTCCCTGACTAAGCTCTTGTCCGAAAATGACCATGGGAATTCCACTCCTTAGATGACAGCAGCATCATTCCTAAAAACACAAAGCATATATGAGAATATATGAGCATGCAAAGCAGCACATTATTTAAAGTAAAATAAGAACAAAACAAAAGTAAACACAAGAATGGGCATGGGTTGACTCCCATGAAGCACTGAATTTAAAGTCTTCAGTTAGACTTTATTTAATCACAAATTTTTATATTTATTAACAAAACACAAACCATGGGTTGCCTCCCATGTAGCGCTAGGTTTAAAGTCCCCATCCAGACTTCATTCAAGAACAGTGAAAGCAGCCAAACCCTTTGGCTGCCCCTCAAAATAGAGTTTCAGTCTTTGCCCATTAACCAACATGGGTTTATTCTCCTCACCAACTATTTCCACAGCTCCATTCTTCAGAACTCTCACAACAGTGAACGGTCCAGACCACTTGGACTTTAGCTTCCCAGGAAAAAGTTTTAGTCTAGAATTAAAGAGGAGAACCTTCTGTCCAGATTTGAACTCTTTAGTTTGAATGATAGAATCGTGAAAAATTTTAGTCCTTTCTTTGTAAATCCTTGAATTATCATAACTCTCTCTCCTAATCTCATCAAGTTCACTCAACTCAAGCAATCTCCTCTCACAAGCACTCTTAAAGTCAAAATTCAGAGCCTTAACTGCCCAATATGACTTATGTTGCAACTCCACAGGTAAATGACAGCATTTCCCAAACAACAGCCTGTAAGGAGACATACCTATTGGGGTCTTGAAAGCAGTTCTATATGCCCATAAAGCTTCATCCAGTTTAAGAGACTAGTCTTTCCTAGAGTTTGACACAGTTTTCTCAAGAATTTGTTTTAGTTCTCTATTAGAAATTTCCACTTGTCCACTGGACTGTGGATGATATGGAGTACCAGTTTTGTGAACACAACCATATTTTTCCATCAAAGTTTTAAACTTGTAATTCTTAAAATGTGTTCCATTATCAGTAATAAAAGCTCTTGGTACTCCAAATCGTGTAAAGATATTCTTTTTTACAAATTTTATCACACTATTTTCTTGATTGTTGGGCAGAGCTACTACCTCAACCCACTTTGACACATAATCTACAGCAACAAGAATATACTCATTCCCATGAGATCATGGAAATGGACCCATGAAATCTAATCCCCAAACATCAAAAATTTCTACCTCCAAAATACCCTTCTGGGGTAACTCCTGTTTCCTACCCACATTACCCAGCCTCTGACACCTATCACACCCGACCACAAAACTCCTAGAATCCTTAAAGAGGGTAGGCCAATAGAAACCAGATTGCAGGACTTTTTGAGCAGTTCTCTCACCCCCATGGTGACCTCCTCAAGGTGAAGAGTGACAACTTTCAAGAATAGAAAACATCTCTTCCTCAGGTACACATCTCCTAAGAATACCATCAGCACACCTCCTAAACAGCAAGGGATCATCCCACAGATAATATTTAAGTTCAGAAATGAATTTCTTTCTTTGATTATTAAACAGATTTTTGGGAATGACACCTACTGCCAAGAAGTTGGCAAAATCTGCAAACCAAACAGATTGCCTGACTGAGACAGTGAATAGTTTTTCATCAGGGAAAGAAGAGTTAATCTCTCTATGATTTTCAGATTCAAGTTGAGTAACAGGAAGCCTAGATAAATGATCAGCAACTAAGTTTTCAGCTCCCTGCTTATCCCTAATCTCTAAGTCAAACTCTTGTAACAATAAGATCCATCTAATCAGCCTGGGTTTAGTTTCTTTTTTAGACAGCAAGTATTTTAAAGCAGAATGATCAGTGAAAATTATGACTTTTGAACCTAACAGATATTGTCTAAACTTTTCCAGAGCAAAAACAACAGCTAACAACTCTTTTTCAGTGGTGGTATAATTATTTTGAGCATCATCTAGCAATCTACTAGCATAGTATATCACATGCAATCTCTTATCCCTCCTCTGTCCAAGGACAGCACCTATAGCCATGTCACTAGCATCACACATAAGTTCGAATGGTAGTTTCCAATCAGGTGCAGTGATGATATGTGATGTAGTGAGTTTCTCCTTAAGCAGATTAAATGATTTCAATCAGTCTTCATCAAAATTGAAAAGTGCATCCTTTACCAATAAGGAACACAAGGGATTTGTGATTTTAGAAAAATCCTTTATGAATCTCCGGTAGAAACCAGCATGCCCTAGAAAACTTCTAACACCTTTAACATTAACAGGAGGCGGCAGTTTTTGAATAACTTCTATCTTAGCAGTATCAACTTCTAAACCTCTCTTAGAAACCTTATGACCTAGCACAATACCTTCAGTAACCATGAACTGGCATTTCTCCCAATTAAGAACAAGGTTGGTTTCAATACATCTCTCTAAGACTAACTCAAGATTTCCTAAGCAAGTATCAAAAGTACTCCCCACTATAGAAAAGTCATCCATAAAAACTTCAATGATTCTCTCGATCATATCAGAAAAGATAGCCATCATACACCTTTGAAAGGTGGCTGGAGCTCCACACAACCCAAAGGGCATCCGCCGGTAGGCAAATGTTCCAAAGGGGCATGTGAAAGTAGTCTTCTCCTGATCCTCTGGATCAACAGGAATCTGGTTGTAACCAGAATACCCATCCAGAAAACAGAAAAATTCATTTCCAGCAAGCCTCTCAAGCATCTGATCAAGGAAGGGCATAGGAAAATGGTCCTTCCTAGTGGTTGCATTAAGATTCCTATAATCAATACAGACTCTCCATTTTGTGGCTTTCCTAACTTGGACTTCTTCATTTTTTTCATTATTTACTACAGTGAAACCTCCCTTCTTGGGGACAACCTGAACAGGGCTGACCCAAGCACTATCTGAGATGGGATATATCATTCCAGTATCTAACAGCTTGATTACTTCCTCTCTCACAACTTCTTTCATGTTTGGATTTAATCTTCTTTGACATTCTACCCTAGGCTTATGATCAGGTTCCATAGGAATTTTGTGCATACAGAATGAAGGACTAATTCCCTTGATATCAGCTATCGTCCAGCCTATGGAAGATTTAAACTTTTTCAAAACATTCAACAGTTTTTCTTCTTGGGTTTCATTTAGTTCAGCAGAGATTATTACAGGAAAAGTAGAGTTCTCACCTAAAAATGAATATTTAAGATGGGCAGGGATGGGTTTCAGTTCAAGATCAGGTGGTACTACACTCGAAGGAAGACTCTTATGCCTGGGAGGTCCAAGATCTTCAACATATTTCTTGTAAAGAGTATTAAAAGATGAAAGATTTTCAATTTCCAGTTCAGATTCAGAGATAACAGTGCTACTGTCCAAGGTAGGCAGTACACTGTCCAGATTTTCCAAATCAGATTTCAGCAGGTTAATCAAAGAAGAATCATCTAATTGTCTTAACAGTTCTCCCTCAGTATTATCAAAATATTCAGAAGTGTTGGTGTTAACAGAAAAACCCTCAATTTCACTAAGAAAACTCCTAAGTTCAGAAACATAAGACTCTCCTACAACAGAAACTGGACAGTTGTCCAGTTCTGGAAGATTTTCCAGTTTGGCTGTTACAACAGAATTTTCAACTTCTAAAACAGTTTCACAAAGATTTTCAGCTTCACAAATGCTTTCTTCAACATAAGAATGATTTTCAGATTTTTCAATGAGTTCAAGTTGATTCTTATAAGAACATTCACCTTCAAGAGACTCAATTTTTGAACAGTTTTCAGAATAAGTTGGTTCCTTAATATTTTTAAAAACATTGAATTCTTCTTCTTGTTCACCAATTTTGAAGATCAGTTGACCCTTAGACACATCAATGACAGCTCCACCTGTGTCCAAGAAGGGCCTACCCAAAATGATAGGTACCTCTTGATCACACTCCATATCTAGAACAAGAAAATCAGCAGGTAAGAACAATTTCCCAACTCCAACTAGTAAGTCATCTACTCGACCTATAGGATGAGTAAAGGATCTATCAGCTAACTGTAGTATGACCGTGGTAGGTTGAAGATCACCCAACCTCAACTGTCGAAACAGTGAGTATGAGAGAAGATTAATACTGGCACCTAGATCACACAAACAGTTCAGCTGACCTGAATTACCTAGAGTACAGGGGATGACAAAGCTACCTGGGTCTTTCAATTTTGGTGGGATTTTCTTTTGAAGCACAGCATTGCACTCCTCAGTGAGGCTGTAGGTAGCAAATTCTTCAAGGGTCTTTTTATTTGACACAATTTTCTTTAAAGATTTCAGATAGGATGGGATTTGAATTAAAGCTTGGATAAAAGGGATGTTCACTTGAAGCTTAGAAAGAAGACCAAGGAACTGAAGAAGTTCAGCCTTGGTATTACTTTGAGGTTTCAGTTTTTCAGGGAAAGGGATGGGTGGGGCAAAAAATTTCAGAACAGTAGGCATGTCCCTCACCTCTTCAACAACCTTTTCTTTTCCTTTATTTTTTTGATTTTTAGAACAATATTCATCTTGATTTCCAGGAGAAAGGTTCAGATTCTCATCATTTTCGACATCTTTCTGTGAATTTCCAGATTGTGAACAAAGCAGATTTTCATTTGCAGATTCAAACAGTTTCTCATTTTGAGCATTTTTTAAAGTTTTTTCAGCAACATTTTGAGTATTCAGCCCACTCCTAGTAACAACAGCCATGATATTCTCCCTAGGATTTAGTTCAGTGGTACTAGGCAACCTACCTTTATCCCTAGAAGTCAAATCTCTAGCTAATTAGCCAAGCTGTGTTTCCATATTCTGCATTCTCACATCAGTTTGCATCTTGTCTGACTCATATTGACTTTTCTATTTATTAAGTTGAGTCATGTATCTTTCCTCTTGTGAGTTTATTTTATTCAATATCTGATCCAATTTAGAAGACATTTGATTATCATTACTTCCTTGAACACTTGAAGACTCTCCCCTTTGTTGACTTTGAAAATTTGGTCTTGGTTGGTTCTGATAATTAGGGGCAGTTTGTTGCTTAATAATACCGTGGTCTTTCCATGACAAATTTGGATGGTTCCTATAGCCTTGATTGTAATTATTAGAAAATGGATCATCTTTTTGAGGCATCCTAGGACCGTAATTAACAAAGTTTGAGGTTTCAGATTGTTGGGCAGTTAGATCAACATTAGGAAAAAAACATTCAGAGTGCCCAAACATACCACATTGAGTGCACTGTTTCCTAAGAGATTGATACTGATTCTGGTTTTCAACTTGGTTAACAGATTGTTTTGAATTCTGGTTCATTAATGTTTGAAGTTGGTTAGTGATTTCAGCTAGTTGAGCTTGAGTTTCATTCATTGAACCAGTATTTGAATTGACAGTTCTATTAACTCTTTTTCTTCTTGAATTCTTATGTTGAGAATTAAGGGCTAGATTATTGAAAATTTGTCTCAACTCTTCATCAGTATTATCATTGTAATTACCCCCAGCAGCTTGATGCACTAAATTCTGACCAGAGGAGGAAAGCCCTTCATAGAAGGTGTCCATAAGGAGATGTGAAGGGAGTTGATGATGGGGACACTGCCTAAGCAGATCCCTGAATCTATCCCAAGCTTTATGGAAGGCTTCTCCATCCTCTTGATAAAAACTAGTGATTTTAGTTCTAAGTTCTCCTTTTAATCTTTGGGGATAAAATTTCATAATGAATGAGTTATACACTTGATCCCAATTTTCAAAAATATTTTCATCTAGACTTAAAAACCAATTTCTCGCATTCCCTTTAAGGCAAAAGGGAAAAAATCTCATCCTTAGTTCATTTTCAATGAGTCCTAAAAGTGGAAGTTCCTGCACAGTATTGTAGAAGTCTCTAATGAAGGCCAGAGAGTCCTCATTAGAGAGCCCATTGAATGCAGGCAGCAGAGAAATGTGTGATTGTTTCAGCTCATAATTTCTGGCTCTAGGACTTAATCTAATGGATGATGGGTTGCTTGATACTTGATGAAGTTGAAACTCCCTCATCCTAGGCCTTTAGTGTTCATCTAAGAGTTCTGAATGGTTATTTCGAAAGTTATTGTTCTCAGGGATTCTATTTTCTTGATTTTCCATTTCAATTTTGTTTTTCCTTCTTAGAGCAGCTAAGTGTTTATCGATTTCAGGGTTTAGAGGTTCCAATATAACAGCAGATGTTCTCGTGCTCATACAAATAGTTGTAGACAGTTTCTAACAGTAACCACACAAAAAGAAAAGTAATTTTTTTTTACAGTTTTTCAAAATTTTCAATTTTTTAAGGATTTTTTTTTATAAATGTGTTTTTTTTAAGAGTTTTATTTTTAAGCAATGGCTCGTGCCCTCCCCGGCAATGGCGCCAAATTTTTTAGGGTGCCGGAGGTCGTCACGGCCCTCAAAATTACATTTATTACTCCTACACTAGCACAGTGGTGCAGGGTCGAACCACAGAGAAGGCAGACGAAAATTCTAAGGTTTAAAAACTAAAACCTCACTGTTGTCAGTAGTGAGGGTCGCATCTTTTTACTTTTTATAATTTTTTTATTTTACTGATTATAAAGAAACAGGATGAGGAAACTAGATTTTCTAACAAAGAAACTAAGTTATACTAAGTACTGTTAAACTAAGAGTAATACAGTATACTAATATAAAGCATCAAGACAAGGAAGTGAGATCAACAAAGTACTCAAGAATTCTAAACAACTAGTTCGAATGGATGTTCTCTCCATAGCTTACAATCGAATCACACTTCTAGAAAATCTGAAGAATTTCCCTCGCCAGGAAAATCAACAGGCAGATGACTAAGTCTTGGAGTTCACCACACCAAAACTCAACAAAACTGCAAAGTAGTTCTAAAAGGTAACTTTTGGAAATAAACTCACCATAAATCTCCAAAGTTAATGACATTAATGTTCTAAAAAAAACATTCAAAAACAACCTCTCCAGTTGAAATTGAATAATGAAATTGAAAATATTGAAGTGTGAATGATCAAATATTAGAAACAGAATCAATCTGGCCAACTGATTCTAATTTCGTAAAAAGATAAGCATACAAAGATTTAAAAATCATAACCAGAAGGTTTTAAAACTCCCGAGTTTAGAAAGTTCAATCTATGATCATATTGATTCAAGAAGTGTAAAACAACCAAGAACAGAGTACAAATAATAAGGACAGAGGGAAGATATACTCCCCAAGTAATGCTCTGAACTCGGGCTCCTTGGTCTCCTGCTCGTTTCCAGTGCTACTCCCGGGAGTCTCCACTCTCGAATTGGTGTTGTCGTGGAATGTCGAATGAGAGTCCCCCAATTTTGCTGCTTTCTCTGCTTAAAATACAATCTGTCATCTGCTGCATGTCACCGCCACTACTTCCACCGACTTCCAGAGTTCTTTACTCACGCACCGCAAAATGTGCGTTTTTTCGCGACAAGCACGTCACGTGAGCTTTTCCCTCCTAACTAACTCCGGATGAGTTAGTTGGATGAACTTGGATGTACTTTCGACTTTGTAATGAACCTGCACACGATAAATACAAAATGAAATAAATAAACTTAACAAAAGCAATTAAAAAGTTATAGTAATTATTTTATGTTTACTATTATAATACATATTTAGAGTTAAATAATAAATATCTTAAATGATAAATATTATCTACTTTTATATTATTTATAAAACTACCAATTTAATATTACTATGGTATTACATAAATTATTAAAAAGTTATTGAGTTAATTAAGTTAATAAAATAATTAGTAAGCTACAAATTTTATGCATTTTTTTAACTAAGTTATCAAATAATAAGAACATAAATAAATAAATTAATTAATTAATATTTTAGGTTAATTAATTAAATAGTTAATTTTAATTGAGTAATTAAAATTATTACTTAAGTTATAAATATAATTAAATTAAAAAGTATGTTTTATAAATTATTTATAATTGTTATTAATTCTAAATTTATACTATTAAAAGAAACTAATTAATTATCAAAACGTATTATTAATTTAGTTTTATAATTTTTAATTTTTAATTTATATATTTAATATTATGTTAATTTTTATTTTTTTATTAATTTGACTTTGTTAATGTTTCTTTAACTTTTACTTTTACTTTTGTTTTTTTGCTTTTTTTTTTACTTTACTTTATTATATTCTTTATCTATTCTCTTTTTATTTTTTTTTAAATCTTCACTTCTCCTCCCCCCTAAGTGGCGCACAACATAGGGGAAGAGTTGCTGGTCATCTCCTCCTCCAGCAGTGGCGCCGCTCAGCTTCCCCTTGCAGTTCCAGCACAACACAGTGGCACCCAGAAACAACATCCAGCGGTACCGCGAGGCAGGCCCGGTGCCTAGGCCTTCCACAGTTCTAGCGCGGCGCGGCGGTGCGGTCTCCTCTTCACCAACGGACTTCCAGCAGCGGCGCGCTTCGGGTTGCAACGGGTTCCACACGATGCACAGCGGCGGCTTCAAACAGAGGATGGCGCGGCCCTGCAGCTGCTCCTAGCGGTGGACAACAGCACTGATCAGAACCTGCGGCCTCCTCTAAGCCGATGGTGGCGGCTCATTTCAGTGCGGCAGTCCAGCGGCGATCTCTTCGGCTCGAACACCAACGGACAGGCGAGTGTGTAGCGGGGCGCGGATGCTGGTTCACCCGACTCTAGTGCGGACAGCAAACCTCCCAACAGCAACAGCTGATCGCGGCTCGAATCCTTGCACTTAGCAGCACGGCGGCGGAAGCAGTCCAACAACGGCCAGCAAAGGATCTCCTCCTCTCCAGCACGACAGCGGACCAGCTTCAACTCAGCGGTAACCATCTTCAGGCAGCGGCAAATTATCTCCCACAGTGCTAGGATGGACGGGAATATGGGTGAGGATGAGGAGTGATATGGGTAGCTAAAGCTACCGATAGGGACGTGATCTATCGATGATGATAAAACCAAGGCATAAATCAGCTGCTACCGGTGAGAAAAATAAAATAAAATAAAAGTATCAGTGAGGAGTAGGGTAAAGCCGCGCAGGGTAGCGGGTGTATCGAGAGAGAAAAAAGGGTTATCGGTGAGGAAATTATAAGGCTGTATCGGTGAGAATTATCGGTAGCTCAGCTACCGATAGAATAAAATAAAATAAAATTAGTGAGGTATCGGTGGCTTCAGCTACCGATAGAAAAAAAAACAGTTACCGATAGCATTATGTCGTTAGAAAAACTATCGGTGATCTTAAAAAAATAAAATTGAACTTAAATTAAAACTAAACCGAAATAAAATAAAAACAATTAATTATAAAGAACCTAAATCTAAACACCATTAATTTAAAACAAAATTTTTTTATTAAACGTTAAAACATTAAAATAATTAATTGAAAACACTTAAATTATAAACTAAATAATTAATAAACTAAAATTATAAAAGACTTAAATCAAAATAACTAAACACGCTAACTAAAGAGTAGCAGCACAAAATGGAAATTAGCATTGGCGACCCAATATGTCACCATAAGAGCTAGTTTAAATCACCGGTAGACTAAAACCTTTATAAAATGGATTAAAAATTAATCTGCATACATGAAATAGTAAAGTTAATGTTTAAAAACTATTAATTAATTAATTAATTAACTAATTGAACTAATAAAATTAAGGTAGAACCAATTTAATTAATTTAAAAGAGACATATTATTTACTTAAATGACTAGCGGGTGGTTCAACACATAAAATAATAAAATTAACCTATTTTAACGTAACTTAATTGAAAGAATAATTAATAAAATAAAGTCTAAATTAATTTAATAGGATTATGTCGATTAAATGATTGTTTTAATAGATATTGACTAATTAAAAGTCGAGCAGAATTAAATTAACCTAACTAAATACTCACTGTTGTTTATAAAATTGAAAGGCTTACTGATAGAAAAGAGTATCGGTGACAAGGGTCACCGATAGAGGTAGACTCACCGATAGAGGCAGAGTCACCCATAGAGGCAGAGTCACCGATAGAGTGTACCGGTAACCTGCTATCGGTAGCTAAGCTACCGGTAGTCTGGAAAGCCGAGCTAAGTTGTAGATAACTTTAAAAACTAAAAAGTAAATTAATTAGCAAACTCAATGATTGATAATAATGATAAGTTAAATAAAATAAACAAATAAGGATTTAACTAAACAAATTAAAAATTAGTTATATTAAAAACACGTCAAGAATAAATCAATTATTTTAAGGTCCAAAATTACATAAAATGTTATAAAAATTGAACAATTGACAAATTTATTTATAAAGATACAAAAGTGCATTTATTTATTAAAAAGTGTTAAATTAGTTAAATAAATTGTATAAAATATAATAAAAAGATGTGGCAAACTGAGTAAAAATAAGGCCACATCACATACCCTTATGAATAGTAATATACCCTAATGAATAGTAACCTTACCTATGATAATATATAAATAATATTCAAGTTGAAAGTATGATATACCTATATTTTAGAATAAGTAAATGAATGTTTTAAAACCGGTTTTTGATAATAATTTATGATTTTAATTAAATATTAATATAATCATATTTAGAAATTTATTTTTGAAAAATGGATTTCATATTTGGATTCTACACGTCGAAAAATGGTTAGGGTGAAGTTTTGAGATTTTTCTAAAATACTTGAATTTTTTATGAATAGTAAAATACGACAATTTACGATAAATGCTAAATAATGGATTTATTGAGTCATTGATGATGATATGATGAAGTAAGACCAATTGGTTCTAATTTAAAAGCATTTATTACTATTCTTGGTCATGTAATCATCACTATTTCTGGTCTTGAGGTAAATTAATAAATTATTATTATAATATTATGAAAACCCTCCGCCCCCCCACTATAACCCCCCTCACTCCCTCTTCTCTTCACTCCTATTAAGCCTTGTGCCTTTCCAATATTATGTCCAAATCACTCCCCAAGCTCCTCCTCCACGTAAAAAGGGCCCTAGTCTCTTCAAAATATCAAAACATATCTCCTTAAAAGGTTCTCGAAGGAGGAAGACTCAAGAGGTAAATTCCTCTTTCCAATTCCTTCATTTCTTTTAAGTTATTTTCTTTTTGTTTATTTACTCACCTCCCTTAACCCAAATGGTATGATAACACCAGTAACATACATGTACTGGAATGATATTATGATAATGGGATACTTCATTTTCTTCTCTGCTTCACCATCTTTTATTTGAAAGAAATGAAAGAATCGTTTGAGAAGTGCTAATTTAGCACATTCAAGGACAATGGTTTATCAATTTCTATTATAATATTTAATTATATTCATGAAAACATTTGGGTTATGGTTGACCTAGATTATTATATATGTAATATTTTCTTTTTTTGGTTATATAATCCATTTGTACTAATGGTATTAATTTATAAATCAAAACATGTTCATTGTAATCAAACCCACTGATTAACCAAAACGGTTATCACTAAGGTTTTATATATAATATTTCAACTTAACTATAAGTAACCAAATTAAAATTGAAACCATATAATCTCCGGTATGTTCACTAATAACATACAACTTCAATTATGGATAGTCACTTTCATCATACGTGTTTATCTAAACATGAACCGATCATTAAAACCAAGGAAGCAAACGGACCTAAAACAAAGAAATTGAAACTTATAACCAATCAAAAAGATCTTGAATAAAATAAAAAGGGTTACACAAAATAAATAAATTATAGAAGATTATATGGAATTATTAATTGATAAACCTAATTTGTTTATTCGGGTTATTAATAACAAGTGAAGAACACCACCGGACTTATGGTAAGGGATCCTCTCTATTTCTCTCTTAATCAAGATGGTCTTCTATGCTATGCCTTTTTATGTGTAATCCCAAATTATGTGGTATGTTTTTGTGCCTCTCCCATACTTACCTCATGATTTTTAAGTGATGATAAACTCATTTTATCTCTCATCATGTTCTCTTAGGTACACCCGATACCATGCCGATAAACTGTAACGAATTCTACCCGAACATTCTTGGTTCTTTCGGGTTACCTTATCTTTCTTTATATCAAAATGGATTTATCTTATTTATTTATGTACATATTATAAATTCTGTTTAGTTTTACAAAATTCATTTATTAAGACCCTTTCATCACTCTATTTTGGGATATACATGTTTTTAAAATATTCCCTCATAACTTTCCGATAAGCAAACCTATTTTAAGGGAACTTCCCAAATTTTTACCCAATTTCAAGTGCACTCTATCCTCTTTTTTAAGAAACTATTGTCTTTATAAAATAATTATTTTTATTATGAAAACCTTATTGGTTCAATTATGATTTTATATAAAATATTGTACTCTTTTCTATTTTAAAAGCTCTATAGTATTTTCCTTAAAACCGCACAAAAATGTTTTACTGATAATGTTTATCAAATACATTTCTTATATGTTGTCACTTATTTTTGACACCAATTACCATGTTATATGCCTATTTTACATTATGAAAGTCCATGTATGTTCTAATCCCTTTCTTTCATGGACACTTTCATGATATTCCCATTGGTTATGTTTTATGTCATGATTGTGGTACCCAATTCTTTCCATGGGTACCCTTATGGTTATGTATGGTTGATTATGTATGATTATTTATGTGAAAAGAATATTAATGAAGATGTTGATATGGATGCGCCCAGATAGCACTCTAATTCATTGGGTAAACTTAAGTCTCATGATATGAGATGTGAAACAGGATTGGCAGTTATCCTTGACCCATACTAAAATGGGAATCGGGATTAGCGGTTAGCCTTGACCCATACTAAAATGGGAAATAGGATTGGTGGTTATCCTTAACCCATACTAAATACATGTTTTATGATTTTGTCACATTTATATGATTCCATGTTTATATGATCCCATGCTTATATCATATGATTTCATATGTTCCATGCTTTGGATATCCTTATGCCATGCCTCCTAACTCATGTGCTTAAGATGTATCCTTATGTTCATTCTCTTACTGGGCTTTTTAGCTCATCCCTTTGTTTATATGTTCCTTAGGGTACCCTATGCAGATGTGAGGGCTCAAAGGGAGTTAGGAGCTCTTTATGGAGATTAAATAAAGAAGTTTTTTTTAGCCCCATGTTTTATGTTCTATGTACCTAGTCTTCCAAGACACTAGACTTAAGAATCCTTGACTTGTACTCTGATGCATATTTATGCTTAAAATCATGTAATGTTATATGTAAAAGGATTGGATCACTATAATGTGGTCTATATAGGTCATTAAAAATATAAAAATTACTCATTTTATATCTTTTAATTTAACCCCAAATACACCCTTGCTTGCACCATCCAAGATTTAAATCCCTAGGAGCCTCTACCAATCCCTCTTGGATTGCTTTTACCTCCTTTATTTGGTGGATTATCTATGGATTCTTCAATAAATCATCAAGTAAGAACTTCTTCCATGATTTATTCCCTCTTTTTGGGTTCTTGTTTCCTATTACTTGGGTTATCACTTATATAGTGGGTTGGTTTACCATAAATTAGTTGAAACATGGTTCCTTGGGTTTAATATTCATTTTTTATGGTTTGATATTCCCTTTATAGGGTCATTTTATGGTGTAGTTGTTGTTTTACACTGGATTCTGTAAGTTTCCAAGAATTAAGTAGGTGAATCAATGATTTAAAATTATTGGATTATTTTAGTTTTCTTTATGTGATCCGTGAATGTTTTCTATGGATTTTTTTAGTGGTGATAAATGTGATTTCAAAAGGTTTTGAGGTGTGTATTTGTTGAAATATGGTTTTCCAAAATAAATTGGTCATGTTTCAGGTGTTCTCCCTTGTTTTAAATATTAAATGTGTTCTAAAAACTGTGTAAATGTTGTAAGGTGTGTACCCAAATGGATTTGATGTGTGTATGGGTTTTAAAAGATGCATTTCTTGTTGAAATGGTGGTTTTTCATGTGGTTCCATATTTTTTTGGTATATTTAAGTGAAAGAGTTGATCTATGTAACATGAGAAATGGAAATTAAGCAAAAATGGAATATTAGGTATCTAGGTGGGTGGAATATGACTAGTATTATTGTAGGATCAGTGGGGTCAATGTTTGGTTTCTTCAAGAAGTATTGATTCTAAAACATTAACTAAACTATGATGATGGTTGGAGACCACAAGACCTTTTGATATGTTCCCCTCTAGTGTATCATGGATGAGGATGTTTTGGGTTATAATTTTTATACCATGTTTCTCCAATGTACGAGGTTCATAGGGTCCCACTACTTCTAAAACCACTAGGGATTACCCATGGTGATATTGTGACATTGTGATTATTGTCATCATACGGAGAACCTTGCTTTCATTTTAATTTCAAAACATGCTTCTCTTGAAAATGTTTTATTAAAAATATTTACAATAACTTTCTAAAAAACTTGAATATTAATTTGTCTAATAATTTTATGGCATGGAATCTATTTTGGGTTGAATCATACTGGGCATTGTCTCACACCCTACATACACTCTTGGGTGTATGTAGACCTTGTTATGTTTGACCTAGGTAAATTAAAAATGTTCTGTGGTGGTGATAGTGGATTCAATTTCTAGTGTTCCTATTGTTAAAGTGTTGGTGGAGGGGTCTTGAGGGTGATGGCCCTCTTATTTCATGGAGGTTTTGTTTTTTTTCTAATTAGTTCCCCTCCCATTTTTGTATTTTGGTTTTTTCCTAAAATTATAAAATTTTAATTGATGATAGTTTTATTTATTATGTGAATGGTTATGGTTCATTCTACGATGATTCACTCATGTGAATTGTTTATCGTTTTCTTCCTTGAGTGAAATTGTTCCCAAAAAAATAAATATTGATACCCATATACAAGTTTCCAGCCTGTGGGTATTGATAATTCCCATAGTTTGATGTCACGGCCTGGGTAGGGGTTCGATTTGGATGGTATACTGGACCAGTTCATGATAATATCTATATCATCAAGGCCTTGTTCCAAGACAGTTTAAAACTATGGGTACAAGTCCATTTAATTTGGCCAATGGATTTGTATCATGAGAACTATCGATGCATCGAGTGGATAATAATACCAGGATTCACCCTTCATTTGCATTTCCAAATCATTCCTTATATATCAAATGATCAATTTAATTCATGAACAATATGCACTATCAATAAATATCTGTATTGATTAAGGAATTATTATTTAACAAGTTTTTCCCAATCAATCAAATAACTTTCAAAGTAAAACACTGTATATATAAGTGATATTTATTTTAAGAAATAATCAAATACATGATAAATAATATGGATATTTAATTGAAATGTAATGTCTAATGATTATATGAAAGTGAACATTCCAATAGAAATATAACAACCTCAAAATCAATGGGAGAATATATATATTTTGAGATAAATTCATCTCTTTTGGAAGAAAAATGGGAATGAAAGTGAAATTTTAAAATAAGATTTCATAAAATATTTTTTAAAACATTTAAAATGTGTAGAAGAATCTAAATTTTAAAAAATGGTCATGGTGATAGGGAAGTTCATTATCTTCATAGGCATTAAAAAACATTACTTTTACTTTCTGTAAAGAAATTTAAAAACATCCCTTTTTGGAAAATAGTATAAAGACGCATTTAAAAACCTTTTTAAAAGTCAATTAAAGTATAAAATGTCCTTATTAAATCATTTTATTATATAAGAGAACTTTTTTAAAACAATATTTTAAAACATGGACATGAAAGAAAAATATATCAGATTAAAAGTAAAATAAATTTGGTTTTTTTTAATATTTTGTTGATTGAATAAATTACCAAAAAGAGGAAAAATTGGAATAAAATATGTAAACTCCTTAAATATATATATTATACTAAAATTTATGGATTTAAATAAAGATAGATTATAAGCTTACTTTGATAAAAATAAGGCAAATCCTAAAAAATGAGATTGTAATGTAAATTCTTACCTCTTTGGTAGCTTTCAAATAGTATATGATTGAATTGAAACATCAATAACCATTAATAAATATTTATTCATGTTATATTCATCAAATGGGAATTATATGCACCATATAAAATTGAATAGGTTCATAATAAGAAATATGTCTCAATAGTGTGTAAGTAGAGATGAAATCACATACCTCACACTTCTATTTAGTTGAATGTCATTTAACCTATTGTATAATGGTTTTAAGAATGTTATTAATTTTTAACAAAACCATATTCATATTTATAAAATCATATATGATCCTCTTATAACATCTTACCACTAGTTCATTAATAATATTTCATTTTTTCATGTGTTAACTACTTTTTTTTCTCATGCATGTTTTATCGTGAAAGTTATGGTTCTTATGTATAGGATATAGATACATCATATCTAGAATTATATTAATTTTATAAATGTAAAACTTTTTTTAGATACCTTTTTTGAATCAATCTTTAAATTTGGACATGGAAAATGAATCGCATCACTTCATAGAGATTGTAGGTCGTACGTGTGCACGAGCGATGATATCATTCACTTAATGGGTGAATAGGTAAGGAATTTGATGATATATTTATTTTTATAGAATTAATATAATGTTATGTGTATCATATATATTCATTATTTCTATAATTATGACTATATATGTGAGTTGATGATGGAAAACAAATTACATCAGGTTATGAGGAGGTAGTGCGCCATACACAAGAGAAATGAGTTTGTTTCTCATTAGATAGAGGAAGATATGGATAAATATTAATCCATAAAAAATAAAAAATCAGTATATGGGAGATATTGATGTTATTATATTTTAGTTTTTAATAAATCATTGAGTTTGATAAAAGAATAAGTAAAGAAAGAAAGCTCTTAGTGGATATGATAAACTTCCCTTAGATTAACCTCATTTGGGTCTCATATTAAGAACCATAGGATTGGATTTTTTGTTACAAAAAGACCCCTAGAATATGGATGATGATTTTGGTGAGAAATTTTTGAATGGTTTATTTGAGATAAATTTATTGAGGGGTGTAAAGAAGTGAGGGGAGGGGGTTCAATTTTATAATTGAGGAGGAGCAACATTTTTGTAAATAATAAAAACTATTCAATAATGGGAAGTCATACTCTACCCAAGTGCCTCAAAAATTGATAAATAATAGTGTGCATATATGATATGTTAGATACACATCTCCACCACTAAAATTAAATTTTTTTTAAACATTTTATTTTCTTTACTTCCAAGGTTACTTACTTTTACCATTTTAGTTTTCACCACGGTAACTAGTTTTTTTAACCTAGGTAATTTATCCATTAATACTAAAATAAAATGATAATTATTTGATAATTTAGACACAATAATTATAAATATTAAATAAAATTTATTTAATAAAAATTAATTGTGTGCGGAAGATATATTTTATCACAAACACATGTAACGTGAAAAAACTCATTTTAACCGTAATCACTGTAATTATTTTTTACTATTTTTACTATTTATTATAACCAAAAATTAAGTTTAAATTAATAAATAATATTAATTATGCATATTAAAATTTTGGAATCCATTTTATCAAATTAAAATCGCAAAAGTGGTAGAATTTAGTTTTAAAAACCCGCAAATCATGTGGAAAATGGGTTTTCAAGAAATTCATTTTTCAAGCACAAGATGATATTATATTAACTATATGACTAGTAATAATTATTATATGGATTTAAAATTAATATATTTAAATATATAAGTTATAAATTTCACTTAAATCAATAATCATTAAAGCTTATTTTAATTAATTATAATTGATATACATTATGCCTTTTTAAACAAAAATAGTATTCTGAAGAAAAAAACAGTTTTCTAAAAAATACCCCTTTTACCTCCAAATGATATTAAATATTTTTATAAAATTTATATTAAATGAATTTTTAATTATAAATATTTAATATATTATTATAAAAAATGTATGAATTGTTAAATACTACAATTTTTTATTTTTCATAAAATCTTATTTCTAAGAAAATTTTCAAAAAATAATTCTATAATTATTATGACCAAGTATGTTAAAAATAAATATTCAACCTATAAAATTAGAGTTTTTTTTCCATAAAAATTAAGATTTTTAATTTTATTATAGTTTTATTTAAAATAATCTTCACTTTCCATAATTGGGGTTTAGGTGTTACATTTTTCCCTCTAAAAAATCCATTCCTCAAAATTTTCATTGATAATACTTTCTAAACAAAAGTCAATGGTTCTATTTCACAAAATACTTTGGTTCCCATGTTTTTTCCTGTATTTTATGATTTATATAAATAAAATTTACTAGAAAATTCATCTGATTCATCAATAATTCCTCTCTAGCCTCAGGAATATGGATTGGATCTTTACATAATGATAGATCATGTTTCAATTATATTTCTTCAGAGGTGAGAACATATGTTGGTTCTATCACGTTATTCATTAATAATGATATATGGAACACATCATTCAATTTATAGGGGTTTGATATAATTTCCAAAAGGTAATACATGATTCCAATTATTTCTATAATTTCAAAAGGCTTGAATCATTTTGGGCATAGTTTCCCTTTCCTAATGAACCGTATAACACCCTTCCATGAATATACTTTAAAGAAAACATGATCTCCCACTTGAAATTACAAATCCTTCCTTCGGTTATCAACATAACTCCTTTTAATTATTTTATCTACTTTAATATGATCTAAAATAATCTTTACCTTAATCATTTTCTCTTCAACATGTTATTGATCTACAAGTTTCCTTTCACCAACTTCATCCCAACAAGTTGGAGTACAACATCTCTTACCATATAATGCTTTATATGACAACATTTGAATACTTGAATAGAATATATTATTATATGAAAAATATACCAATGGTAAATAATGATCCCAAATACCTTGAAAATCATATTATCACGACCTTAAAATATCTTATAATGTTTGAATAGACCTTTCAGGTTTTCCATTAGTTTAAATATATTAGGTGGTGGTCAAATTAAGCTTAGTATCAAGAGCCTTCTGAGTACTCTTCCAAAATTTTGATATAAATCAAGGATCAGAATCAAACATAATAGAAATATATGCACCATTAATTCATACAAATTCATTAATATAGAGTCGTGAAAGGCTCTCAAGAGGTAAATTTTCTCTTATACAAAGGAAATATGTAGATTGTGTTAGGTCATCAATAATAAACCATATTGCGTCACTCCTTCCTAGAATATTTGGTATTCCTATAATAATGTATATAAAAATTTCATACCGTTTACAAATAGAAAAGAAAATAGGTTTCATTAATCCTCTATGATATTTTCTATCTACCTTGACCTATTAGAAAACCAAACATCTTGATATATAAACATCAATTTACAACATCATGTTATCCCATAAATAATGTTACCTCAAGTCCTTATACATCTTGGTGCTACCAGGATTTATAGAGAAATTTAAGCTATGGGCATCAGCCAATAATTCTATTTTTAGCATAGGTATATATGGAACACGTGGTCTCTTTACAAATTTCTAAAAATCATCTTCACAAACAAAGTCTGCTAATTTCCCATCATTCACAGCTTTAATTTTCATCTAAAAATTATCATCACCAGATTTGTATAATTTAATCCATTATATAGAATATAGTTTTCCAGTCATTTGAAAAGGGAGTGATGTATCCCCTTCCCTAATAATTCATATATCTATCTTTACTATATCCAAGAACATAGGATCTCTGTCAATCCTTATTTAGCTAAAAACTCCATAATATTTCCTTCTCAATGCATCTTATACCTTATTTTTCTTCCTTGGGTGGTAGTGTATTGAGAAATCATAATTTTTATGTAATTGGATCCATCTACTTTGCCTTATATTTTTTATATTTCTATGAAATTATGAATTTTAGGCTCTTACGGTCTGTGTATATCTAACATATTTCACCATAGAGATAACTTCTACATATCATCAAAGAAAATATTATGGATTCCAACTCAAGATTCTAGGCTGAACAGTTCTATTCATGAGTCTTTAACTCCCTTGATACATATTCAATAACTTTATCATTTTTTATATGGAAACCACTATGTCCCTATTGGGATGAAGTTGTCAAGAAGATTTTTTTAAAAGATAGAATAAGTTTTTTTGAAGATATTTCCTTTTATATTAATGGAAATGTAAAATAAGAATAAATCACCTCACTTTTTAAAATTTAGTGATCATACTCACAATCAAATTCTAGTAATCAAATGCAAAAACTTAATAAAGTTCAAAGGTTTGAAAAGATTATTTCTGGAAAAAAAGGATCATTGGACTCTCTTTGAGTCTGAGAAAGAAAGTTCTGATCATAATCAGTGTCTACATGGATCTGATATGAAAATATGATGATTATTTTCTATTTTATAATTCATTAAAATCATATGTTTTATGGAAAACATGTAATTCATGCCTTATTAAAGAAAGGGGGAGAATAATTATTTCCAATCGTATTGAGGATTATATTGGAAAAAAATAAGTTACTAAAAGTATGGGATGTTATAATACCTTAAAATATAAATAATATGACGCTAAATATGATCTTAAATGTTCTAAAAATTCTTGAGAAATTCATGATAAAAGATGAATTTTGTAGAACAAGGATATCACCAAATTAAAAGTTTTTCGATCTCAGATCATTAGTTTGAGACCACCAAACATAGATGTGTTTGAAAGTAGGGAAGGTTTTTTGGAAATGTGACAAGACGAAGATGTTATTTTTCATTCAAACTAGTAAGAAAAAATATTAAAATATTTATAGAAATAATTTTGTGTGTATCATAATCAGAAAAGAGAAGAATGTGTTGAAGTCGAAGCTACTAATACCAGTCTATCGTATGTGGTGCACCACCAATCATCGAAGGAATAATTGATTTCAATGGGGAGTTATTGGGACCAATAAAAAAAGTTAAATTTATTGGGACCAATGCTGGTAATGAAAGGTAGAGACCGATCAATAATGTAGTCAACCATTTTCATTAAGATAAATTTTTGGTTGTTTTAAATTGGTATAAGATAAAAAAATAGCTTTTATATGTTATTATAATTTAGGTCAAGAGTCATCATTCTGGAGATGACACTAATTTTCAGAGTGAAAAAAAGACTAATTATCATCTATCTTGGGAAAAGAAGAAAAGAATATTTGTTCTAAGCATCCACAAAAGTGTTATCAGGATGATCTTTAGGTTTAAAGAGTTTAGAGAAAAAATTTGGCAAAGAATTTTAAATCCAATGATGGAGAATTATCAATGAAGTGTAGGAATAATTATAATTTTCCACTAATTTTATGGAAAAACAAAGGATAATGAAGTCTAACACAGTAAAAATAATGTTTATGGAAGAAAGGTTAAAATTTCAATTAATACGGATTAATGGAATGGGAATATTGTTTTCAGTTGATTCTGAGAATCATAATGAGAAGACAGTTGTTTTCCATATGTGTGGACCAACATAATGAATAATTTTTTATTGATCATATGATTCCATATTAATTGGAAAAATAGAATAGAAATCAGAATCATACTGATGTTTATGAAGATATTCTAAACTAAGATGAATTTGTGAGAATATTCAAGAAGATTTGAGTTGAAACAAGAATAGTTGAGAAGTATTGAAAAAGTCAAAGATGAAACCAATATTCAAGGTAATTTGAAGATTTCAGAAAATTTAGTTGAGCGGGAAAACATTTTGGAATCCTACCTAAACCATATTTGAAAAACCTATAAATAGAGGGAAGTACTTTGTACTTTCTAGGTATACATATTGTTCATGGGTGTAGAGATAATTCAGAGCATTGAAATTTTGTAAAGTGAAGGAGTTTCTAGATTGGGATTTCTTGAGGAGGTTTTCTAGATATAAGAGGAGGAGGAGGAAGATCATATTCAAAAAATCATCGTATCAGGCTGGATCATCATATCGGGAATCGTATTGGGATTTCTGGACCGGGGTTGATACAGTTCAGATTTGTTTTAGTGGTATTATGAAAGAGTTATATTATCAGAATGAACAATTGGACTAGGTAGATTGAATTGGGGAAATTGGACTGAAATTCATTATGAAGTCTTGAAAGTTCTTACCTACTACTAGGTAAGAAAGTGAAAAAAAATTGAAGATCAAAATTTTGAAAGTTAATAAGGCAGCATAATAACATGTTTTGAAACATCTGTTGAGATTTTATTAACTTTTTGCACAAATTTTATTACATCATTTTGTGGTACTTAAAGTACGTGAACTATTGTACTGAACATAGTGATACAAAATTGTAAGGGAATATCCTATTTATTGTATCCACCCAAGAGGATTGTTTTCTAGGGTATTTTTTTGTATTAGATTGTTTCCAAACTATACTAAGGATGTTGATACTCATTTTGAGTAGTGATCTTTATAAATTCTTATGTTCATGTGGATGTGTGATTATTTTTTTTTCACAAAAGTCATAACTCTTTAATAGGAGGTGAAGGTTGTTTCAAAATGAATAAAATTTAAAATAAAAAGATATCACTCATTCACCCCTCCCCCTATCATTGATACTTGGATCCTGGATGGTAACTTTATAGTGGTATCAGAGCAAAGGTTCCCTTTATTTCCTCTTTCCTGAAGTTTTTAAATAAATTTTTTGATGGATAATCTGAATTTTGTCAACAGTAAGGGGATTAAGGTCTTTAATGGTAATAAATATCATATCTAGAAATAGATAATGTTTCCTTATTGTATGTCTCTTATGTATGATGTTATTGAAGCTGCAACAGATGGTTTTCATCTTATTGAATTAAAATATCCCCTTATATGTGCTGACAAGAAGAATCTTGAGAATGATGGAAGATCTAATAATTATTTACTCTCATTACTTTCCAAAAGTGGTTTTTTAAGAGTGAAGGGTGTTTATATGACTAAATGTGTCTTGGATAAGCTAAAGAACATTTATAACGAAAATAAAAAGGTGAAAAAGGACAAGTTAAAAATATGGAGTCTAAAGTATGAGGATCTCAAGATGGGTTAGTATGAATCTATTGGTGACTTCTTTATCAGGGTGAAAGTCATTATCAGAACTATTAAATGTCTTGGTGAAAATTTTGAAGCTTTTAATGTTGTTTAAGAGATCTTGGGAATTCTTCCTGACAATTTTGATTCTAATGTTTGCTCATTGGAAGATAGATATACATAAACATTATCTCTAGATGATTTTCATAGTACTATCATTACTTATGAAATGAGAAGGGAGAAATCTATGAAAGGAAAAAAAGTTGATCGAGAAATGATCTTCAAGGATGCCAAGAAAGGAAATTATAATAAGGTTCTGGAGGAAGATAGAGATTCTGACTCTAATTCCGAAAATTATGTATGTAAAAACCTTGATGAATTTTTATCCTTTTTTTCTAAAAATTTGTAAATAGGTATAGGGAAGTATAAATGGAAACTTCCCTTAAAATTATTTTAATGTGGATCTCTAGGGAAATTTACTACAAATTATTCCTAAATAAAGAAAGAAGAGGAAAGTAATGTAGACAAAAGAAGGAAGAGAATATCATATAAAAAATAGGGTGAAAAGGCTAAATCCTTTTCAAGAGGGAAAGATTAAAATAATAAAATCCAGAAGAATAAGTTTTTTTCTAAATATGATGAAGAAGAAGATGGTGAGGTTGAATATGAAAAGTCTATTGAGCATGCTAGAGAGAATACTTTTATTACAATAGTTAAAAATGAAGAGTTCAGAAGAAGTAGTTCTGAATAAGAAGAAGACACTCAATCATAATTTCATCTGAAGGAAGAATTGAAAGAATGTCTGAGAAATATTTGGGGGCTTAAGAAATAAATTAGGAAGTTAAAAAATAAAAAATTCTTCAATAAATAATCAAGAAATTTTTCCAGGTGAAAAATTCAAGATGCTAGAATAGATTGATTATTTGAAGAAATATCTTCAAAAATAAAATAATTTTAATGAACATATGGAAGTTAAGTTGAATTCAAAACAAGAAGAGATATAACTTTTACAAAAAAATTATAAATCTGAACAGAGGGTTACAATTTTCAAAAAATTCTATCTATGAAGTTGGTGAAATTTTTGGTAATAATGAACCTGAGAATGATCAAAAAATACCTTCAAAGGTTGAAAATTAAGTTTAAATTATTTATAAAAATTATAAATCTTGGAATGTTATATATGTGGTCAACAACAAAAAATTCGATAAGTTAGAATTTTCTAAAAAATATGGGCCCAAAAAATTTTCTATTACTTCTTGTTTTGATAAGGCTGAATAGAAAATTGTTCTCAAGAAGAAGTTTCCAATTAAAAACAAAAATTTTGGTGGTCAACATAGTTCAGATAAGAAGGTTGTTGAGAAACCTTCTCAAAACTCTGATTAGTATAGAATATTCATAGTAAAATATTCTTTCTATGTTTACTGGTGGTATTTTGGTATATTTGGGAACACTACAAATATGTGTTGGTTTAATCAACAAAATTACTATTATTCCACAAATTATAGAAGGCAAAGTTTGAGGGGAAGTCAATCCTATTAAAGGAAGATGTCTAAGAAGGATGTTTTGAAGAAACCTGAGAAGGTTAGTGTGAAAACTAAAAACCTTTGAGAACTATTTTTTAAATATGTGAATAACCTATACACCTTGAAAAAGTTTTTCTTGTTTTGTTACTAGAAAAAACAAAAAAATTAACAGCTCTCATAAGCCAGTTGTGAATAAAGATATAGAAAAATAAAAAGATATTGTTGTAGAAACTGATCTCAAATATTCAAATGGATAATGACCTTGGATTCTAGATAGTGGTTTTTCATATCATATGAAAAAAGATTTGAAATTTTTGAAGAATGTAAAAGATTTCAAAGAAGGAACAGTGACATTTGTCAATGATGAATCTCTCTGAATAAAATGTGTTGGATCATCCAACATTGGGGAAAAATGTTGAAATCCGAGAAAGTTTTGTTTTTTTATGGGATGAAACACAACATTCTAAGTGTTTCACAACTTTTTGATAAAATCAACAAATTTATTTTTAGAAAATATGATTTTTTGTGAAAAGTGAGAAGAATGGAAAAAAATTACAAGAGTCCAACATACAAAAGGAAACTTGTTCCAAGTTGGTGAGACTCAAAACTCTTGTTACTTAGGCATAGTGGAAGAAAATCAGTTTTATAATAAAATTTTGGGACACATGTTTCATAGAAACATGAGAAATTTGTAAAAGTGAGATAGTGTCTCGGGTATTCCTAATATTTCAAGAAAAAGAGATTGGTATTGCAAGATTTTTTATAAAGGAAAGATAACAAACTCTTTATCTAAAAAAGGGAATACCTAAGAGTGTAATTTTTTAACCCTATACTCCAAGGAACCCCCTCCCCACAAAGAGGTCTTAATTCCCCAGCTGATAAGGATTCATTACCAAATGAGATGATAGAGCATCCCATGGGGTAACACCTCGATCAGGGATGGTTCGACACAGCAATTCGTCATCCAAGTGAAGTGCGCCCATTATTCCCACCCGGTGAGACATCGGGTGACCCAACAATACAAGAGGTACATGGGAGGTGGAAACTCCCCTAAGATAGGGATCCCAAGAATCGAACCACAGACCCCACTGAACATCGTTGCTTTTGGCCCTTGACGCTACCCCACTACATCACTATAACAGCAGCCAAACACTGGATTTTCAGGGCCAAGGGGTTACAAGGTATAAGCGGGCCATCACCCACCACCAAGTGACTTTATGTACTTCCCCAACCATAGGCCCAAGTGTAATTGAACTTGGGTTTTTAGGCCAGTTCCCAATAGGTCAAGATAACAAACTATGTGCATAAAAAAGTTGACATTTTTTTCAAAATGACCCATGAAACTTATCCATTACGATATCATTGGTCCAATGAGAAAACCATAAAATCATAGATATAAGTACTTCATTACTTTTATTTATGACTTTACTCACATTACTTGTGTTATGTATATGAAACATATGTCAGATGCTCTGAAATTTTTTAAAAGTTTCAGGAGGAAAGTTGAGAAGGAATGTGAGTATTCAGTGAAGTAGGTGAGAACTGAAAATGGTGGTGAATTAAAAGATGAAGAGTTTGAATGTTATCTTAAGAAGTATGGAATTTTGAATTATTTCATTACACCATAAACTCCTAAAAAATGGTTCTATTGAAAGAAAGAATATAAGTTTGGTGGAAATTAGTTGAACTATGTTACTTGAACATGGTCTCTCTATCATTACTTTGGGAATCAAGCCATGAGCACTGTTGTTTATATTCAAAACTACTTTTATATAGGGAAATTTCAGATATAAATCTATATGAAATGTTTAATGACAAAAATCCATGTTTTAATCACTTATAAGTTATTGAGATTCCATGCATCATAATGAAGAAATGTGGAAACCTTGGTAACTTTGTACATAGAGGTGAAGATGGAATTTTTCTTAGCTATGCTCTTGAAGTAAGAGGGTATAGATGTTTCAATAATCAAATGTGATGATTAGTTAACTCTATTGACAAGAAATTTATTTAAAAATCTTATGAATATGTACAACAGTCTTGTGATGATAAAGAAGATGAACAGGATGAAAGGTATTTTGTTAACAATTCTGATAAGGATACAAGTAATTGTAATCCTACTCAAGAAGAATAATCAGACTCAAATATTTCTAATGAAGAGGAATAATCTTTAAAATATCATCCTAGTTTGTGGAGTAATGTTGAATCTCAAAACATAATTGGTGATCAAAATCAAAAGTTTAAAATAATAATAACATAAAAAACTATTACACATACTTCCTTGTATTCAAAAGTTGAGCCAAAACATGTGAATGAAGATTTTGAGAATTCGGAATGGGTCTAGGCTATGAATGAGGATCTAGATTATATAGAAAAGAATAATAATTTGGAACTCATACCTTAAAAAAATGAAAAAAAAATTATCAGTACAAAGTGGGTTTATGGAAAAATATGAATGAATATGGTGAAGTAATAAGGAACAAAGCAAGATTGGTGTGAAATGGTTACTCACAGATTGAAGGTATTGATTTAGATGAGACTTTTTCTCTAGTGGAAAGGTTAGAAACAATTAAAATCTTTCTTTTTATTACTACACAATGAAGTTAAAAAAAAATAGAAGGATGTGAAATCATCATTTTTTGAATTGTGATCTTTATGGGGAATTTTATATTGAGCAACCATGTGGATTTGTTGTTGGGAAATATGAAATTTATGTGTGCATGTTGAAGAAAGACTTATATGCACTAAAACAAGCACCATGGGAATATTATTCTAAATTAGATATCAACTTAATAAATATGAGTTTTAAGAAAGGAAGGTTTGATAGTAATCTATACATAAAATTAATTTATGAGTTTTCCTTCATTATAATTTTTTATGTTGATGACATTGTCTTTTTTAGGAATGATTAAGGATCATGTGAAAGGTTTTATGAAGATATGAAAAAGTTTTTTGAAATGTTCATAATGGGTGAAATGAAATACTATATTAGGATAAAAATATCACAAAATAAGAAATACATTTTTCTTTATCAAGAAAATTATTCTAAGGAACTTCCTAAGAAGTTTGGCATGGAAAATTCGAAACCAGTTTCCACACCAATTTTAGTGGGAACCATGTTAACTAAAGATGGTAAAGGCTGTGAAGTTTATAGTAAAGAGTTTTATAAGATGATTGCAATTTTTTATACTTGATTTCCTAAATACCTGACATTATTTATGTAATAACATTATGTGAAAGATTAAAAAGTGATCCAAAATAATAAAATCAATCATCTAGAAAAATAATTCTCTAATATGTCAAAGGAACAAAAATTTTCAGAATCATGTATGATAGATCAGAAATTATTAACTTATTTGGGTATTCAGATATTTATTGGGAAATAATTTTTGATAATATAAGACCATTTCTGGTGGAATTTTATTTTTATGGAAAAGTTTTTTTAGTTAGAATACAAAGAAATAGAATTTAGTAACTCTTAGAAAGGATGAAGCTAAGTATGTTGTTTCCACTCAAGTTTCTACCCAAATTATGTGGATTAAGACTCAGTTGGAATATTTACTTGTTTAAGTGAAGTTACCCTTGATCTTATGCTGTGATAATCAAAGTTCCATCAACCTTTCCCTAGATTCGGTTAATATTATCATTAAAAAAATATTGATATCAAATACCACTTCATCAAAGAGAATGTGGAGAAGAATGAATTGAATATGGAGTATATTCATACATCAGAACAAGTTGCTAAAATTTTTACAAAACCTTTATTAAAGGAAGATGTTTATAAATTTTATTTGGACATGGTTTTCCAACATCTTTCTCATCAAATTTGAGATAGTTTTTATTGTCCCCTATCTCTTCTAGTATTTGGATATTTTTTTCAAGGTGGGAATTGTTTCATAAATGTATCTATTGATACGTGTTAAACATTTTAAGAAATCTTGTATATAGGGGGAGATGTGGGAAAGCTTTGATTTCATCATGTAAATTTATGAACTATTATAAAAATTTGTTGTAGTAGTTGTAGGAAACAATTGTTTATAGGAAAGTTGAGTGAGTATGGAAATATTTGAATAAATTTTGAGGAAGTTTCATGATTCTCTACTTTTGGACAGCATGGTTTTACTGTCAATGATTCATGTTTAATACAATGAGTTAGATCATGTAGGTTTATAATTTTTGATAAGTAATACATAGATTGATGTTAAAAAGTTAAGTGATTTATGAACCTTGGTTGACAACAAAATCCAAAGGGGGGATTGTTGAGACCAAGTTTTCAAGATGATGGTTTTGGAAGCTGGAATAAGTTTGTTTGAAAGTGTTGTCTTTTTTTGTTAAGGAAATTTAAAAGAAGAATAAATTACCTCACTATGTAAAATTTGGTGATTAGAATCACAATTTGATCCAGGTAATTAGATACCAAAAGCTTAATAAAGTCCAAAGGTTTGAGAAGATGTTTTCTGGAAGACAAGGCTCATCGAACTCACTTTGAGTCTGAGAAAGAAATTTTTTATTATAATCGAAGTATCCTTGGATCCGATATAAAAATATGATGATTATTTTCTATTTTTTAATTCACAAAAATATTAAGTTATCTGGAAAACTTGTGATTCATTCCTTATGAAAGAAAAGGGAGAAAAAGTGCAGTCAGTCACATTGAGGATCAAAATGGAATGAATGAAGTTGATGGAAGTATGTGATGTTATAATAATTTCCAATATAAGTCATAAGATGTTGAACCCAATATTAAAATTTCTCAAAAGTCAAAATAAATTCATGATACAATCTGGTGTTTATAGAATAAGGAAGTGGATGAAGTCAAAGTATTCTAGTCTCAGGTCATTGGTGTGAGATCACCAGACGTAGATGTGTTTGAAAGCTGGGAAATTTTGTTGGAAACATGAAAAGACCAAGATGCTGGTTATTATTCAGATAAGTATGACAAAATATTTAATTCTTCAAAGAAATAATTTTTTGTGTATTGTAATCAAAAAAGGGAATAATTTTCTAAAGTCAAAGCTATTAATACTGGTCCAACAGATGTGGTGTTCCACCGATCGTTGGAGGAATAATTTCTTTCATTGGGGACTTTTTAGGAATAATGAAAAATAAAAATAAAAGTAATGTTTTTGGGACTAATTCTGGTGAATAAATTTAAAGTCCAAACACTATTTTAGTCAAACATTTTCATCAAGTTGATTTTTTTTGGTTGTTTTCAATTAGGACCGAAGAAAAGAAAAGAGCTATAATATGTTATTATCATTTGGGTCAGGATTCATCGAAATGGAGATGACACTGATTATCAGAGTGAAGTAGAGACCAATTATCATCAGTCTAGGGAAAAGAATAAAATAATATTTGTTTCAACCAAACACAAAATTTTGGTCAAGGGGAGCATGAGGTTTGAAGATTTTATAGAAAATGTGTGTTAGAGAAGTTTGAAGATGATGCTGAAGATCTATCGAGGAAGTGCAGGAATATTTTGAAGTTTCCACAATGTTTATGGAAAAATAAAGGAGACTAAATTCTAACTGAGTAGTAACAATTTTTATGGAATAATTTTTTGAATTTAAATTTATATGAAGCATTGGAATGGTAAGTTTTTTTCATTAGATTTCAATAATTATAATGAGAATAAAGTTGTTTTCCATATGTGAGGAGAAATTTAATGAAGAATTTTCTATTGAACTTATGCTTCCATGATAATGGGATACACATAATGAAAATTGGAATTAAACTAAAGTTTATAAAGAAAGTATTAAGTGGGATTAAGTTGTGAAAAGATTCGAGAAGGTTCAAGAAGAAATGATAATATTTGAGAAGCATTGAATAAGTTAAATATGAATCCAATAATTGAGGAAATTTGAAGATTTTGGGAAATTTGGTAGAGCAATAAAATATTTTGGAATCCCTCCTAAACCATATTTATAACATCTATAAATATATATAAGTACTTTGTATATTCCTAACACATATAATGTTCATGGGTTTAGAGATAAGGGCATAGAAAGTTTGTGTAGAGAATGAGTTTCTGTATTGGGCCTTCTTGAGAAGGTTTTCCAGATATAAGAAAAAATAATAGGAAGATCATTGTAACATCCCGGTTCTGGGTGCTGCCCAAAGGTTCCCCATACCTGGTTGGTCACATGGCCTCAAGCATATTTCCCTGAATGCCAGAGGCTGCCGACTAGCATTGAGGTTCTTGGGTGTGATAGTGGGAAAACTATTCCCTCATTGGCAGAGTATGCACAGCGGAATAACAAATAATAAATAGTAGCGGAATAAAAATACCATACAACAAGTAAAAAGTGGAATACTGAAAGTAATTAACAACTAGAGCACATGTATAAATGATGCATGTCACATATGTTTAGGAAGAGCAGCCAAACAAGACCATATTCTGAAAATACAACTAAACCAAAGTAAAAAAAATAAAATAGGAAACTCCAGCAGCATCGCAAGCCTATGCTTGGTCCTATGATCTCCATCTCCAACTAGCCAATCATGTGCCTAAGGAAGAAGGGAACTTACCCTCATCTACACCTACAATCATATAATCTATTTGGGTTCAAAAACATGACCTAAACAGGGTGTGAGGCGAATCCCAGTAGGAAACCACCACAAGATATGTGCCTAACTGTCAGTGAGTATATATAGCAGGTTATAATGAAAATGTTGTGAAATACTAGGAGTACATAAAATTAAACAATCCTATAGTTTCTATTTACATTCATTAGAATTTAATGTTCATCATTTAATCAAGTAAGTATCACAATAGGTATCTTAGAAGACTACCTAACAGGACTGAATCCAAGCTTGTGATTTGTCTTGGAAGATGTATCACAAACATTCAATATTTAAGTTAACCCTTCGGGTAGCTCACACAGTCTAACCCCTCTAGCCAAGTAATACAATAAAATGGAAAATACACTCTAAGGAAGCACTCACTGTCAATTCCCCCTATGTTCTTTCCACAATAACTACATAATATTTGGGGAAGCACTCAATGTCAATTCCCCTTGTGGTCTCATAACTTAAACTATAGACACTATGAGGGAGTACTCACCATTAATTCCCCATGTGGTCTCGTAGTGTGAAATATAACAGACACTCTGAGGAAGAACTCAACATCAATTCCCCATGTGGTCTAACTACACTAGGTTCTCATGGACTTGTGCAATTCAATCATGCATATATTATATCAAGCAGTCCAAAGTAATCTCAACTACTATATGGATAAACATTTCCAATGAATTTCACAATCATTTAACAAGAAGTAAAAGACAATCAGTTCCATCCTATCAAGAAAGGCAAGGAAACAAGATCTTCCTCATAGGAAACCTGGACCAAACATCCTTAAACAACCAAACAAGGAAATTCACCCATGGGGTGTTCCTTAAACATGAAATTTCACATAATACCACAAAATAACCCTTAATCCAACAATCAATTTAAGGTAGATAAAATAGGTTTCAATTTCCTTAACCCAAAATACATGAAACATGGGTAATTGGCCCTTGGGCATATAAAAATCAAAGGAAAACAACAAAATCTTACAAACCAACTACCTTGGCATTGTACGAAGAACACTCTCGAATGTTGTCCCCTGAATCATCCTAGAACGTTGTAGATCTAGAAAAAAATAAAAAAAATCAACCTCAAATAACTCTCAAATGAGGAAAAATCAGGAGTATAGGATCTAGAATAAGTAACAACTCACCGAGGTGATTAAAATTCAACTGACGTTGTTTGATTCAGAGAACAGATGACAGATCGGTGGCTCAGAGAAGAATCGGTGATTCTGGATGCTCCTTCACGAGGCACGTCCAGAAGAATACGTTTCTAGGGATTATACGTGACCCTGATCCAATTAGTCAATTAAAATAAAAATTACATGGAATGTTTTGTTAATGAACATGCCATGTATTTTCCTCAACTAGCCCCCAACATTAGCGGTCTGCCACATCACCCCACACGGCCATGTCTCAGCCGTTACATGCTCAAGTCGCAGTTGTACGTGGTATGTGGGTACACAGCGTGTACTCAGGAGTACACGACATGTACTTAGAAAATTTCCAAAAAACATCATTTTTCCTCAAAACCACCTAAAATTAATATCCATACCTGAAAAGAATATTTGGGTTCTTAAAAAATTCCCCCCTTAAATAAATTCATCCCCAAATTTCCCTAAAAATGTAGTGAAGAATAATCCTTGAACATCTTCGTCCACTACGATCGCACATCGTTCTCCCTCTCCCAAGTCTCGTCCTGCACTGGGTAGTGCTTCCATAATACCTATACCAGAGGAACAGACCTTCCATGAAGAACCTTCACGTTGTGATCAATAATTCGGATAGGATACTTCTTGAACTATGTGTCTACCTCCAACTCAATATCCTCAGGTTTAAAAACATGAGATGGGTCTGAGAAGTAACGTTGTAGTTAGAAACATGGAATACATCGTGCATAGCCTGGTACCTCTGAGGTAACTGCAGTTGATAAGAAACCGGCCCGACTCTCTCCAAAACCTCAAACGGCCCAACGTATCTCAGTGAAAGCTTTCCCTGTCTCCTAATCCTCCTGTTTTCCAACATCAGTGTGACACATAGGAAAACTTGATCTCTGACCTCGAACTCCAGAGGTCATCTTCATCGATCAGCATAAGACTTATTTCATGACTGTGCAGTAGCCATACTCTTCCGAATTAACTCCACCTACTCTATGGTCTCTTGGACAAGATGAGGTCCCATCATAGCTGCCTCTTCTACCTCCATCCAACATAGGGGTGATCAGCATGGTCTACCATACAAAGCCTCATAAGGTGTCATCTGAATAGTTGACTGAAAAAAAATATTGTAGGAAAATCCACCAGAGGCATGTTATTCTTCCAAAAACCTCCAAAATCTAGGACACATGCTCGAAGCATGTCCTCCGGTACCTAAATTGTGCTCTCTGACTATCCCTCTGTATGGGGATGGTAAGTTGTACTCAAAAGTACTTGTGTATTAAAATCCTTCTGTAGCCCCTACCAGAAACATGAAGTAAAGCGGTCATCCATGTCTGAAACGATATAGTGTGGAACCCTATGTAAACGTAAAATCTCTCGAATGTACAACCTTCTAAGCTCATCAACACTGAAGGTCTCCTTGATTGGTAAAAAGTGTGAAACCTTTGTGAGTCTTTCAATGAAAACCAAAACTACATCATCCCCTTGAGGTGACCTCAGTAAACTGTCACGAAATCCATCGCAACATAATTCTACTTCTACTCAGGAATAGGTAACTATTTTAGAATCTTGGCTGGTCACTGGTGCTCTGCATTCACCTGCTGGTAGATGAAATATTTCATATCAAAACCAGCTACATCTCTTTTCATACCTAGCCACCAATACTGACGATGAAAATCTCGATACATCTTAGTAACACCAAGATGAACTAGCCAAACCGAGGAATGAAAATCCCGCATCAAATCCTTATGTTTGTATGTTGAAACCCATACGCATCCATGAAAGCGCAAGACCTCATGTTCGCCTATGGTCCACCTAGGAGTAGGGTCCTCTTCTGATACACTCTCACATAAGACTAGGCCCTCAGAATTTAATAGTTGTCTCATTCTCACTTAATCAAGTAGAGTAGAGGTAACAACTACAGAAGAAAGAAACGTCTGCCCCTATCTATCGTACACCTCCAAATGCATCTCAAAGAAAAGAGACATAAGTTTTCACTCACTACTGGCCTCCTAAACTGCATGTATCTGTATTCCTTTTCTCAACGCATCAGCCATTGTGTTTCCTTTTCCAGGCGTGTAGGAAAGATCAAAGTCAAAGGACTGAAGGTACTCAACCCACCTTCGTTGTCTCAAATTTAGATCACACTGAGTAAATATATAATTGATAATTTTTTGGTTTGTGAAAACCACAAAATTCTCTCCCAAAATATAATGTCTCTAACAGTGTAAAGCATTCACAACTGAAACCAACTTGAGATAGTGTGTCGCGTAATTCCTCTCATGTGGCCTCAACTACCGAGACCCATACGCAATGACTCCTTCCCCTTCCATAATCACTAATCCCAACCCGATACTAGATGAATCACAGTAAACAGTATAATTATTACTCGGATCTAGAAAAATTAGTATCGGGGCTGAAGTTAATCTCCCTTTCATCTCATAAAAGGCTGACTCACAAGAATCTGTCCCCAAGTACTTCGCACCCTTCTTATTGAGGCTCGTCAGTGGCACTGCTAAGTGTGAAAAAACCTATATAAAACATTTGTAATAACCATATATCCCCAGAAAACTCCATACCTCAAAAATGTTCTTCGAATGCTCCCAAGAAACTACTGCTCTCACTAAAGCATGTTTAACTGCAGAGTTTTAATAGGATCATGCCCTGTACCCAGTTGGTCACATGGCCTCAGGCACATTTCCCCGAACACCAGAGGTTATCGACTAGCAGTGAGGGCCTTGGGTGTGATAGTGGAGAAATTATTCCCTCATTGATAGAGTATGCACAGCGGAATAACAAATAATAAATAGTAGTGGAAGAAAAATACCATACAACAAGTAAAGAGAAGAAGAGTGAAAGTAATTAACAATTGGAGCACATATATAAATGATGCATGTCACATGTGTCTTGGAAGAGCATCAAAACAAGATAATATGCTGAAAATACAACTGGACCAAAGTACAAAAGAAAATAGGAAAACTCTAACAGTATCACAAGAATATGCTTGGTCCTATGCTCTCCATCTCCAACCATCCAATCATGTACCTGAGGAAGAAGGGATGTTTCCCTTATCTACGCCTACAACTATATAATCTGTTTTGGTCCAAAAACATGACCCAAATAGGGTGTGCGATGAATCCTAATAGGAAACCACCACAATATCGGTGCCTAACTATCATTGAGTATATATAGTAGGTAATAACAGAAATGCAATGAAGGACTAGGAGCACACAAAAATAAACAATCCTACAGTTTCCATTTAAATTTATTGGCATTTAATGTTCATCATTTAATCAAGTAAGTATCACAAATGTTATCTCATAAGACTACCTAAGAGGACCTAATCAAAGCTTGTGTTTTGGCTTGGTAAACACATCACAAACATTCAATATTTAAGTTAACTCTCTGGGTATCTCACACAGTCTAACCCCTATGTCCAAGTAATGCAATAAAATGGAAAAGACACTCTAATGAAGCACTCACTGTCAATCCCACCTATGGTCTTTCCACAATAACTACAGACTCTCTAGGGAATCACTCAATGTCAATTCCCCCTGTGGTCTCATAACCTAAACTATAGACACTCTGATGGAGCACTCACCATCAATCCCCTATGTGGTCTCGTAGCATGAAATATAACAGATACTCTGAGGAAGCACTCAATGTTAATTCCCCATGTGGTCTAACTACACCAGGTTCTCACAGCCCTATGAAATTTAATCGTGCATATATTATATCAATCATACAAAATTAATCTCAACTACTACATGGATAAACATTTCCAATTCATATCACAAGCATTTAACAAGAATTAAAATACAATCAGTTCCATCCTATCAAGCAAGGCAAGGAAACAAGGTCTGCCAAATAGGAAACCTGGACCAAACTAGAATAAACATTCAAACAAGGAAACGCACCCATGGGGTGTTCCTTCAACATGTAATTTCACATAATACTGCAACAAAAAACCCTTAATCCAATAATAAATCTAAGTCAGATAAAACAGGGTTAAATTTTCTTAACCCAAAATACCTCAAACATGGGTAATCAGCACTTTGGAATATAAAACTCAAATAAAAACACTGAAAGGAGACAAACCGCCTACCTCAACGTTTTATGAAGAACACTCTCAAACTTCTTCCCTTGAATTGGACTATAATGTCATAGATCTACAAAGATTTCAAAAATGTTCAACCTCGAATAACTCTCGAATGAGAAAGAATCAGGAGGAGAGGCTCTAGAAGAAAGAAGAACTCACCGAGGAAATTCCAATTCAATCGGTAGTGTTTGATTCAGAGGACAGATGATGGATCAGTGGCTCATAGATGAATCGGTGATTACGGATGCTCCTTCACAAGGCATGGCCAGAAGAAGACGTTTCTAGGGATTAGACGCGACCCTGGTTTGATTAGTTAATTAAAATAAAAAGTACACGACATGTACTATTAATGAACATGCCGTGTATTTTCCTCAAATGGACCCCGACATTAGAGGTCTACCACGTCACCCCACATAGACATGTCTCAGCCATTACATGCACAAGTTTTGGCCATATGTGGTAAGTGGGTACACGGCGTGTACTCAGAAGTACACAGCGTGTACTTAGAAAATTTCCAAAAACTTTTTTTCCCTCAAAACCACCCAAAATCAAGATCTATACCTAAAAAGTGATCTCAGTTCTTAAAATAATATTTAGTTGATTATCGTATTGGGATGGATCATCAGACTGATAATCGGATTGGGATTTTTGGACTGGGATAAAAGCAGTTCAGATTTGATTCAACGGTATTCTTATAGATTTATATTATCAGACTAAATAATCAGACTGGGGAAAATCATACTGAGTATAATTTTGAAGTCCAGGAAATTCTTACATGCTACTGGGTAGTAAAGTGAAGAATTTTTTTGAAGATTATATTTTTGAAAGTTGACAAAGTTTCATAGTAACATGTTTTGAAGCATCTGGTGAAAGTTTCTTAACTTGTTACATAAATGGTATTACAACATTTCGTGCTACTTAAATCAAATGCACTGTCATATGAAACATAGTTCTACAAAAGTGTAAAGGCATATCTTACTTGTTATATCCACCTAGAAGGATTGTTTTTAGTGGATTTTTTGGTATTGTATTATTTCCAAACCATACCAAGTATATATATACTCTTGTTGGGTAGTGAACCTTGTAAATTCTTATGTTCCTAAGGATGTGTGATTTTTTTGTTTTAAAAAAATTCATAACTCATTAATAGGAGGTAAAGGTTATTTCAAAATAAGGAAACTTAAAATAAAAAGATATCACTGATTCACCCCCTTCCCCTCTCAGTGATACTTGGATCTGGCTAGGCACTTTCAGTACCTTCTTCGATACATCACTATATATCACAAATCCATCATTTCCTGATGGTAGATACAAAATTATAGAAATTACCAATCTTATCTTCAATTATTCAAAACATTATTTAAATTTCATTTTCCATATGAACTTAACCCTTTTATATATATGTTTGGTTAACGGGTTAGGCAAACATGAAATATTTTGAATGAATCGTCGATAGTAACCTGCCAAACCCATAAAACTATGTACCTTAGTTATGTTCAATTGTGTAGGTCGTTCATTGATTGCCTTTTTCTTTACATGGTCAATTGAGATTCCATCTATGGAGACAATATTTCAAATAAAAGAAACATTCTGAAATAATAATTCACACTTGTTAAGTTTCCCATATAATCATTTTCCTCTAAGAGTCTCAAGAATTATCTGCAAGTGATTCTCATGGTTCTCATAGTTCTTAGAATATACTAAGATATAATCAATGAATACCACAAATAAATTATCAATATATTCCTTTAATACTATGTTCATTATATCCATAAAAACTAATGGTGTATTAGTTAATCCAAATGACATTACTATAAACTTGTAATGTCTATACCTCATTTGGAATGTTGTTTTTTTGAATTTCTTATTTCTTTACTCATAATTGATGATACCAAAAATTAAAGTTAATATTTGAAAAATATTGAGCTCTGTGAATTTTATTGAATAGTTCATAAATTTGAGGAAGATGATACTTTTTATTTATCAAAAAATCATTGACTTCCTCGTAATCAATGCACAACCTCATGGGTCCATCTTTCTTCTTAATGATGAGAACAAGGGCTCCCCAAGGTGAAACACTATAGTGAATAAATCCCTTATCACACAAATCAACTATTTATTTCTTCAATTTCACTAATTCTATAGTATCCATTATATCAGGATACATTGATATAGGTCTTTCATCGGGGATGAAATTAATGGAAAACTCAACTTCACACTCTAGTGGATGTCTAGGTAAATCATCAGAAGATACATCGATTTATTTCTATACAATAGGTACATTCTCAATTTTATGATTAAATTTTTGATCTATAGATTATGTTTTCTCTTCTTCCCTAAGAATCTCATTTAGAAGTTCTACTGGGGGTGGATCTAGAAATGACTCAAACGATGTGGTCTCCTATCTAAAGATAATGGATTCCACATCTTCATTACAAATTTTAATTTCATTCTCTTTATAATAAATTTTTACACCATATTTTTGAAATACATCCTATACCAATGATTATATCAAATTCAACCGTAGTTACAATAATAAAATCACCAGATAGAGTACATTTATGAGTCATAATGAGAACTTCTTGACACATCCTTGTTACAATGTGACTTCCACTATGTGCTTTAACTAAAAACTCTCTTTTAAATTGCTAATGAAATACTTATATTTATTAGAATACATGAAAGATATAAAAGTGTGAAAGGATTCAAAATTAAATAAATAATTTTCTAAATTTTATTCTATGATTAAATTACATTCCATCACATCATTGGGAACATCCACCTCAGTTGTGGTGATCACATAAGCTTAGAATTCTTCCATCAACCTATTATATATTCTATTCCCTTGACACTTGGGGAATTGGTGTGAATAATGACCTTTTATCTATAGTGGAAAAATTTGAAAAAGTTTATTTATTTTCTCCCCGTGCATTCATTATCTAGATGATCCTTATAATCACACTTGTAAAAAAATATCATTCCCTTTAAAAATTTTCCAAGATGCTTCTTTCCATAATTTTCACATGATGGAATTTGATTCCGTTTATTCTTATTATTTAATGAATTCTCTATTTCTTGGTGTTAGTATGGCCTATTATTCTCTTTATTCCCCATGAATATATAGTATTTAATAAAATTTCCTTCTATGTTTTGATGGCACATAAAACTATTTCATCTTATGATGAAAAAAATTTATAAACTTATGCCCTTTAGATACCTAGATTATTCCCTTAAAATAAATGGTCAATATTTCATTTTTTATTGTGTATATAATATGTATCATACCTATATAGTCTTATAAAGGTAGGTCCACACTCCACAAAACATTTTTATTCCTTTTTATTTAAGCTAAGGATCTTTATCTTCATTTAAGTTCATTTCTTATGAGGTAAATATTTATCAAATACTATTTATTTAAAATCTCCTCATTTTATGTGTTATATTTCTTCTTCCTCCATAGTATTTTGAATCAAAAACCGCTATTAATCTATATCACCTTTGAGATAATATACTATCATAATAACCTTTTCCTTTTCATTTAATTCTAGGGATAAAAATATAATTTCAATGGACTAAATCCACTTCACAGCTACCATAAGATTAGTTGTCCCACTAAATGATGGGGGTTTCTGTTGCATGAAGTGATCCAATATTGGACAATAATAATGTGGAAAAATATGTTTATCCATCTTAGAAAAGTTATTTTTCATAACCTGATTAAGATTCCCTAATATATCCATGATCTTCTGAGTTCTAATACTATCTATATTGGCTTACTCAATAGGGGAACTTCTACATTGACCATGAGTGTTGAAACCATTATTGCTTCTCGGTGACATTTATAAAAAATGGAATATACTAGATTAATACATAAAATTATGAATTTTAAATCATAATGTATAATTATAAATCTAGTGTAACACTTAACAAAAATTGAAAATCTATGCATTGTTTTTCTTAGAATTATAAACATGGTTTATTTGGGAATATCTTTAAATCATAAAAATATTTTCAAATACTTCAAAATAATTGGTAAATAAAATGTGAATTAATAAATGTATATTCCTTGGGAGTGTAAAACCAGGTGGTTAGTAAGGCCTTTTATCATTCACAAGGTGCTTATCGAGTCAAATATAAATACACCATTTTTGGAGTTATTACACATAGGTAAAACTATTCTAGAACCACATCCACTTTTAGTATCTAGATAGGAATGTATTACTTGTAAAATCACATAATCTCTACCTTATAAAAAATTTAGGATGTTTATTCCACAATATGACATATCTTCACATACTATCATAGGGTTATGTTCTATAATCTATGTTTTCCTAAATATAGTTCCTAAGGTTTCTACTAAACTTGCTCTAATACCAATTTTACCAACCTCAAATCTAGTAACCCGGAGCCAATGGTTACTTGATTATATTGGCATGGATACAAGTGGAAAATTCAAAATTAGTGCTTAGTTTAGTAGTCATATAGATCAAGATACATACATGATACCCATTTTATATTGGGTATAATATATAAAACCTAGTAATGGAATACATTTGTAATCCTTGAACCCATTCAAATAATTATTCTTCGTATCTTTGGGAAAGGAGAAAAAATAATGGTGATCTCAAATTCTCAGTAATGGTTGTGTATAGTGGAATTTATCATGGTTAATAAAGAAAAATCAATATGAAAATATAAATAACTAAAAACAAATTTCATTTAACCAATAACTTGGGAATGAAATTGATATGGAAAGTTAAATAACAGAAAACACATGTTATTTAATTAATAACTTGAGCATAAAATTAAAATATGGATAAATTCAATGTAATAATATCATGGATAATAATAACTAAATTCTCAATGAATAAAATTATTAATATTGGATTTCATGATCTTAGAAATCATGATATATGTACCATCAAGGCCTTTTTCCATGATAGTTTAAAACTATGGCTAAAACCCATTTATTTTTTCCAACTAATATGTCTCATTAGACTTATAGATGCATCAAGGGGATATATAATTTTGGGACTCATTTTGGGACTCACCCATAACTACATTTCTAAATCATTACTCATATATTGAATGAACGATTTAATTCATGAACATTATATAATATAAATAAATATCTATATTAAATAAATAATATGAATTTAATAATATTTTTCTGAATCAATCAAATAACATTCAAAGTAAAATATTGTATGTATAAATTATATACAGTTTAATAAATAAGAATATCCATGATAAAGAATATAGATATTTAAAAAATGTAATGTCCAAAGATGACATGGAATTAAATGTCTTAAGAGAAAGCTAACAAACTCAAAAATCAGTGAGATATGATATAGATTTTGAGATAAATTCATGTATTTTAGAAGAATAATTGGAATGGAAGTGAAATCATAAAATAATCTTTACTAAAATATTTTTCTTTGTAAAGATAAATTTTATAAAATGGATATGATAGTGGGGAAGTTTGTTATCTCCGTATATGTTAAAAACATTCCTTTTGAATTTTTGGAAAGAAAGTTAAAAACATAAATTTTGGAAAATAGTAGAATGATTCATTTCTAACCCTTTTAAAAAAATTCAAGGAAAACATAAAATATCCTTATTAAATCATTTGAGTAAATAAAAGGACTTTTTTAAAACAATTTTTAACAACATAGACATGGAAGAAAAATATATCCTATTAAAATATAAATAAAATTAGTTTATATTTTAAATATTCCTTTGTTTGAATCAAGTAACTAATATGGGAAATTTTAGAAGAAAAAATGGAAACTTCTTAAATATCTAGAGGATATTGAAATTTAAGGAGTTTAAAAAGTATATATTATTATATTACTTCAATGAAAATAAGAGTAATCCTAAAAAATGAGATTGTAAAGTAAATTCTTACCTCATTTGTAACTTTAAAATCATAACCCCTTGAAAAATAGACTTTAATTGAAACATTAATCTTCATGAACAAATAGATATTCATGTTAAATACATAAAATGGGAATTATATACACCACATAAAATTTAATAAGTGCATAATAACATATATGTATCAATTGAGTGTAAATTGAGATGAAATCCCTTCCCTCGTGTTTCCCTTTAGTTGAATATTCATTAACATATTGTATAATGTTTATAAGTATGATTTTAATTAATACCATAACCATATTCATAGTTATAATATTATATATTATCCACTTATAATATATTACCACACTTTCATTAAAAATATGTCATTACTATCATTGTTTCGCTTGTTGATTTCTTAGTTTTATCATGCATGTTTTGTTATAGAATTTCTAGTTCTTGTGCATAGTGTAAGATCAAAATAGTGTATGTATATTCTCAATTAGAATAAGGGGTGAATTTTAAGATTAAAAACTTTAATTTTTAACATTAAGGAAAAATATGTTTAAAAAATTTAAACAATTTGAATTCACAAACCCTAAAATAGTTCTATGAGATGAACTTGCTTAGGTTCCGAAAATATGGTTCTGGAAATGAAACATAAGAAAAGTTTACTTAGAAATATATTCTACCTTAAATCATATATAATCTTACTAATTAGAGAAAATAAAAGTATAAGAAAGTATAGGAAATTTATACTTTCTTCCTTTATCAAAGTACAGTGGAAATAAAACTTGAAACAAAACAAGTAACAAGTAAAAAATCTTTTAACCCAAAGAGTAGGGTATCCAACAACCTTGGATAAAGGTCCCTTGATTTATACTTCCAAGAAATTATGTCTTACCCACACTAAGGTAAGCCCTCAATAGGAATATCTGAATATGTCTTGATATTCCTACAAGACCTCAAACTTTAATGTAGTTGGCACCTCTGTCTTCCTATCCTTGGAAGTCATTGATTGTACTCAGCAACAATAAAAGTCGCATGAAGAAAACTGAACAAGATGTTCACAACTAAACAAGATGTTCATGAAACGCGCAAATCATGAGAGTCTCTCTCTAGAAATAACCTCACAACATCATATCTTGTAATCTATAGGATCTTGGAATGATTATGAGCTCGTTAAAATGAGATCCTATTTATAGGAAAAACTCAAACGGTCAGCTCCCTCCTCCAACAGTCATATTTTTCCTTGAATTTTCGGGGGACATGTACACGTGTCACTCAACCAATAGTTAGTTAGAAAAAGATTGCATAATATTGTTTCATAATAATAACATGTGTAAGGAAAATGTATTAGCTTAACCAAATATGAATATTCAGAGTCTAAGGAAAAATAGAATTTAGAGTCTAATCATATAAACAATATGATTCTATAAAACATGGATATTTGGATTCTATTTTACAAAGAATTTGATATCTGAATTCTATAAATTCCAGAGTCTAAATTCCAATGAATTTGGAGTCTAAATTCTAAGGAATTGAGATTCTGAATTTCAGAGAATTTAGAGTCTGAATTTCAGAGAATTTGGAATCTGAATTTCAGAGAATTCAGAATCTGAATTTCAGAGAATTTGAAATCTAAATTTCAGATAATTCAGAATCTGAATTTTATAGAATTTAGAGTCTGAATTTCAGAGAATTCGAAAAATGAAAATAAAAGACTCTATATCCAAGGAACTATAAGATTATGAGGTTTTAGATAAGGATACAAATTTTAGACTTAGTAATAAAATGAACTTGGTTTTGAGAGATTATAAAATGAGGCAATGAAAATAAGGTAAGGATAAAAATTTCCTTAGAGAAAGGAAGTTTTCTTTAATAAAATAATCCGTATGGAAATATAATTTTCCATAAGATAAAGTGTTTGTGATTTTCAAAACATATAAGAATGGAAAATTCATAAGGAAAACTTATTGACTCAACACATAGGATATATATCCATAATATACATAATTATATTAGTATTATATATATCATATTTTTTTATTATATTCCTTTTTAGAATAATTCTTGAAAGTGGCACATGGAAAATAAATCACATTACTTCATGGAGATAGTAGGCCATATATACGCATGAGTGACGATATCATTCCCTAAAAAGGTAAAAGGGTAAATATAATAATTTCTAAGAATTAAAATAATTTCATATGTATCATATATGTTAATTATTTCAATCCTTATGAATATATATTTGAGTTGGTTATGGAAATCAAATTACATCGGTTCACGAGGCGGTAGCCTGCCATACACAAGAGCAATAGATTTGGTTCTTATTTTATAGAGGAGGATATGGATAAATATTATTTCATCAGTATAATATCATCTTATTATATGGTATATAGTTATTTTATGGTATAGAATACTTTAGTAAATAATTTAAGGTGATAAAAGAAGAGGTAAAAAAGAAAGAGCACGGTGGATATTATTACCTTATCTTTGAGAAACCTCCTTTGTATCTCTTATTAAGAACACTAGGATTAGTCTTTTAGGAATTAAAGAACCTCTATAATATGTATATATATTTTAGGGAGAGATTTAGGTAAATATTGTTCAAGATAAATGGCTTGATGGGTGTGAAGAAGTGAGTTTAGGGCTGCCCTTTTATAATTGAGGAGGAGTGGTTTTTTTAGTAAATACCTAAAACTATTCAATGATGGGAAGTCACTCTCAACCCAGGTGCCTCCAAAATTGATAAATAATGGGTTGGATATAAGATAAGTTTGATCCACACATCCACCAATAAAAATAAACATGTTTAAAACATGTTATTTCCTTGACCTCCAATGTTACTTACTTTTTCCATTTTAGTTTTCAGCACGGTAACTAATTCTTTTTTATCCAAGGTAATTTATCTAAAAAGACTAAAATAAGATGAGACTTATTAGATAACTTGGAATCAGTAGTTATAAATATTAAATCCAACTTATCATATAAATATTTTATTTCTATGGAAAAATAATTTTAACACAAGCACATATAACACACAAAACCCTACTTTAAACTTAATTGTGGTAATTAATTTTTCCTATGTTTACTATTTATTATGAAAATAAAATAATTTTAGCATATTAAAAAATATTAATTATTATGATTCCAAATATCGAATCTATTTTATCAAATTAAAATCACAAAATTAGTGGAATTTAGTCTAAAAAAACCCCCAAATCATGTTGAAAAATTAGTTTTAAAATAAATGAATTTTTCAATAATAAGATGATCTTATATTAACTATATTAATAGTAATAATTATTATATTTTTTAAAATTAATCTATATATATATAATATACATTTTATTTCTATAATTTTTCATTAAATTTTATTTTAATTAATTAAAATGGATATACATTATGCCTTTTTAAACAAAAAATAGTTTTCTGAAAAATACCTCTTTTATCTTCAAATGATCATATGTTTTTTATATAAAATTGATAGTAAATAAATTTTTAATTCTATATATTATAAAATATTATTATAAATAAGATTATTAATAGTTAAATATGACATTTTCAAATTTTTATAAAATCTTATTCCTAAGGGAAAATTTCAAAAATTCATTATCGGGTTATTTTGATCAAGTAAGTTCAAAATCGATATTCTTCCTATAAAATTAAAAAAAATACATGAAATTTTATAATGTGGATTTTATTAAGTTTTATTTAAAATAATGTTCACTTACAATAATTGAGGCCCGAGAGTTACAGATACCATCCTAACTTCTAGTTAAAAACCCATGTAAAACCTCCTCATAAGACCTAAGGATGAGATTACAAATTATGGTAGTAATGGGTTATGATTCATCTCGCATGGATATCGTAATGATTTATTTGATCTTGGACCTCTATCATTGATAATTATTTTGATGCCTAATTTTTTGAATCTCAAATTGGGCTTTTTCAAGGGAAAACCTTATGGTTGATACCTCTTTCCCAAGCTCAGATAAATGATCCTCATATGGGAGGATTCCACTAATTTATTTAATTACCTGTTTTTATATAAATTCCTCTTTATGTTTACTTCTATTTATACCCACCATATAAATAGTTATTTTGAAACGATCACTTACCATGGTTACTTTTATGAAGTATCTAATATTATAAAATTATAAATCACTTAATAAATATTGAAATTTTTATTCATATACCCAAGTAACTATATATTCCCAATGGCAATATATGACCAACAACCATATATGACCAATGGTCATAGATATATGATGACCATACATATGAAATGTACAAATAATAACCACCTTTCATTCAAATAAATTCCATTAAATACTTCTTGAAAATCCTTCATCATATTCTATTATTTATTTTCTCAATATTTTTATCATATTTTTAACATGTTATATATTTTTCATTGTAATCATCTATTGCATAATCTTTAGGGAAGATCATGATGATAATAATTTCAACCTTGTAGTGATTTTACTTACTTTGGGTTTTATTCATTTTATAAATTACCTTATTATGTATCATTTAGTTATATTTTAATGTATTCTATTTTATTTTGTTATATTCTACATTAATAAAATAATTCACTCTTCATTTTATTTTGATATTTTTTGTATCACAAAATGTTGAACCTATATGATTTATACAAATAGGAATTCATACTCCAAAAATTTGGGTGTTATAGTGAAATTTTTTAATATAAAATTTATAATTATACTTTACCTCTATATAATCTCACTGATAATAAGGAAAAAACTAGTTTATATCCTTCAAAATTACTATTATCCTAAACTTTATCCTAAATATTGGTCTTCATTACATTGATCTTGTAACAACCCAGGTATTATAGAATAATACTTTTTCATATCTATTAATATTTATGAATAATAAATTAATTTTACTTTAAATAGGACACTTTTTATGATAGCATACTCAACACGCAACAACGGGTTTCTCTGAAATCTCATTTTGTACACAATGTTGAGTTATACTGGAAAATAATACAATAATATTATCATTATTTTAAATGGTAGTTAACACCTAGTCATTGTATTAGCGGGAATGAACCAAATTAACTATATTATGATTTTACATATTTTTTAAATGTTTTTACATTTTTCTAATAAATATTAGAGGCTTAAAATGAAAATTAATCCAATTTTAAGCATAAAATACTCTAATATTTTGAAAAGGTCTGTTTACCGCCTTTTGATATAGAACCCTTTTTAAAAATAGTTTTTGTAATTTTTATATGTTCTATTTTACAAAAACAAACTTCATCTTTATAATCAAAACATCAAAATTTACTTTGGTTGAAATTTTGGTATTTTTTTGATGAAATTCATATGTTAATGAATAGTGAAAAATACTGCATTTTAATTCAAAACAGCCTTTTTGTCTAATTTATTTATATAGTTATAGTATCCTTTTAATTGTTTTTAAAGTTTAATTGGGTTATTTTTTATAATTTAATCCAATTTTGGTCATTGGAAGTAATTTCATATTGAAATTAGACATAAATACATGTTAATATTTTGGTAGTTTTTACTTCTTAAAAACACGTTTTTTGGTTTTGACAATAGAAATTAATTTTAAATTAATTACTCCAAATTATATATTTTGAATTTGGAAAAATGGATTCCATATTTGGAATCATAATGCCTAAATTTTTTAAATAGTTACCTTTTATTTTTGGACATTATGAATAGAAACTTTGGTAATTATTTTTATTTACCATGGTTAAAGGGTAAATCAAGTGAGTAAGGGTAAACAAATAATATTATAATAATATAAAACTGCCCTAAAACATTTCATAATCATATTTTATGAGAAATTTTCAACTATGGTCATCCTTGGGTCTATTTTGGGACCCCATGGAGCAACTTGGGTATGATAATGACATGTTATAAGAATTAATTTAAAGTAAAGAGAAATATAACATAAACATGTAGATTTTACTAAAATAATTTTAATATGGGGCTATATAAGTGATATCTTAGACTATAAATATTCATTAGAAATATAAAAATATTTCCTACATTATGATATTTTATTTATAATTTTTATACATTAAATATATAATTTTATTTATGACACAATAATGATGTAGTGATTGCTTCTTTAATAAAAGATTCAAATAAATGATATTATAAATATTAAAATAAATGTAATTTGATAATTTTTTTGACATAAAATAATTTTATTTATTCTATTGACATTTTATATTTTATTTAATGACTTTTTTAAGTAATCAAGTTATTATGAATTTCTAAAAAAGACAAGTATGAATAGTGTCCAAAATTTTCATAATTCATAACTTAAAATATTAAATAGTTTATTAAATGATATTAAATTTATAAAAACCTAATATTAGTACAAATGGTTAATATAAGTCCAAATATGTCTTAAATTACTTTTTTGTGGGTCATTTGATAGTATATGGTAATTAAATTAACCCACAATGTGTAAATAACATGATAGCACTATAAGATTAAAAATGGTAAAATAAGGGTTAAACCAAAAAGATAAGGATAAAAAAATATATAAAACTTGTCTAAAAATTATTTGGTGATGTATATTCTAACAAAAATCATCTTATATTCTAATTAAATGAGTTTTGGACCATTTTTAATTGAAATTTAATTTATAGTAAAATAATATTTCTAGACTTTCCTAAAGTGCCCCTCCTCCCTCTTATAAAAGGCCACCACCACTGCCCATATAACTAACACCACTTGTTCCCCTTGTCTCATAAAAATTATGATAGAAAAAATCTCTCAACATCCCTCCCTTCCTCCTAGAAGCCTTACCTTAGGAATAAGGCAATTCAAGAAATCCTTTTAGATCAAATCAAAAGAAGTTACCTGATTTAGAGGTAACATATTCTATCAAATTACTTTCCTTTATTTTCCTTATAAACTCCATATGTTCTTATTATTATTTTATTAAATAACAAAACCAGTATCCTACATATACTAGGATGTTTTTATGAGAATTATTGAAACTACACTTACACACACCTCCATCTAATGGATACGAACATATTGTTTCTGTGTACGGCAAACTACTGCCTCACGAAACGATGATTGTTATATTTTCTCCTACCACCTATATTAGTGGTTGTTATGATAGAATTGTATTTATATATGATATATATTATATTTATATTGTCTCTATTCTTCTGTATTTTTTATTTACATCATACATTTATTCTTTCCATAATGTGTAAATACGATAATTTCATTTGAGGAAGTGTGGACTACCGCCCGATAAAAATGATATGACTCATTCATGCCATACAAGGAACGTATAAAGGATGGAATTAATGAACTTATGTAACATATATAACATATATATTATACTTTAATTATAACATACTTATGTATCATTTATTTTTCATTCCTTTAATATGACAAAGAAATGAAAGTAGCGTTCATGCGTACGTACGGCCTACCGTCTCCATAAATAGTGCATTTAATTTCTTATCTCAAACTATTATGGAATATCATAAATACACATATATATAATGGATATATATGATATTTAAATCATTAATAATATTCTGGTTATGATGTACTTTTGACTACATGGACAATTTATATTAAAACAAGTTCATTTTCGACTCAAGTACCGAATATAGACAAAACAACAGATATAAAATTAAATAACTATGTAATTTTTATAACATGATAATAAGTAACATAAAATGAATAATAAACTTGGAAGAGGTTCTAAAGTATAAATTAACCTAATTTTATTATTCATGAATATAAATAATGAATGAGACAAGTCGGACTTAAGGTAAGGGACTTTATCTCAATATCCTTTCATTGAGGCATATTTTGATGTTATATACCACCTTATTTTATATGGTGTATAAAACCCTTTGAATTTTAATTTCATTCAAAGGGAATTTTTTTCTACAAATCATTTTACTAAATGATAAAATGAATTTTTCTTTTTAACGTACGTGGCAACAATGACCATTCTGTCACCACGAGCATTATTTTATATTTGGATTACTTAACAAGATGTAATGTTTTTAGAAAGAAAATAAATACCATATACCCTTTTTACATATTTTGGTATTGGAAATGGTTTTGAGAAAGAATTTTTTATGTAAATATCTTTAAATATTATATTTTTATTGAAATTTTGAAATTTTATCTTTACATTATGCTTGTTTTATGTGTTATGATTATGTTATGGTTCTTGGGAATTTTTTATGTATACATGTGGTTGCATGATAAACTGAGGGAAGGTGAGCCTGAGATAGCTCTCCAATACATTGGGTAACGTGACGGAGTTAAATGATAAAGTTTCTCTTAAGATATTTAGTGAATATACTGTGATGGGTGTTCCAAACGTAACCATGAAGGTTACTCCCTATGTGGCTGTGAAATCTACAGTGTAAGTATGTTATTGATTCCACAAGTTACTATTATGATTTATAATTTCTACGAGTTATTCATAAATCTTATTATTTCATGAGGTATGTTAAAGAGGTTATATTTTATGACTAAAAATTATTATTTCATTGATTTTTATGTATTCATGGACTAATATTTACTTTTCTTATTTTATATCCCTTACTGAGCTTATTATGCTCATCACAAGTTTTTTGAATTTATTTTCATAGGTTATAAGGAAGGGTAAGAGAAATAAATAATTCAAGAAGATTTTTATCAAGAAAATAATTCTTGTTTTATTTATGGAGATTTATATTTGTGAAAAAAATGGATATAGTAGAAGTGACTACTTTGTAATATTTGTTATGGAATTTAATAGTTATGGACTAATTCTCTAGAACTCTAAACCTGAAAAGATCCTCAATGTTAATTCTTGACTTAACTCAAGATTATGTAATGTTTAATGTTGGGCCTTATATTTGGTATTAGAGTTTAGTTTACATAACTTTAGGATTTAGGATATTGTTAAATGAATATCCATAAATTATTTTTAATTTATTGTAAGATTTAAATGATATAGTATTTGAAGATTACCATGTTGCTTAATTTAAGATATGTCTATGTTCAAAATGGTTTTCTATAGAGGAAACATGGCAGCTATGATGGGATTACATCTAGAGGGAAACAACCTTCCAAATCAGCAACCTGAGATGGTCGAAATCATAACTGAACAGTTTGTTGCAGTGATGACACAGTTGAATTAGGCTATAAATGGTGGTGGTATCCATGTAGGATATCATCCAGATAAACCTCAAAGAAACATGCTGGTAGTGGAGTATTTCATGAGGCAACATCCCCCATCATTCAGAGGATCATCTGAACTTGTGTTAGCTAAAGGGTGGATTAAAGCACTATAAAATATTTTTGATGTCATGGGGTGTTCAGAACATCAAAAGGTTGGTCTTGTTGTTTACCATTTTAAAGGTGAAGTCGATTAGTGGTGGTTGATGGTTAAAAATATCAAGTATAGTGAGGAGACTGATGCTCTTGATTGGAATTAATTCAAAGGTATGTTTCTTAAGAAATATTTTCCTAAGGTAGTTCTATTTAGGGTAGAGAAACAGTTCTTGTAATTGAGGTTGGAGGATGACTTAGTGGCTGCTTATGAAGCAAAATTCACTCGATTGGAAAGGTATAATACAAATTTCATATGGGATCTTGATATTAAAATCAATCATTTTTAATCATAATTAAATCAAAATTATTGAAGGGCATTAGCTTCTTTTGAGTTTGAAAGTTATAAATTTTTTTGATATGCGGAGAAGGTGGAAATGGAGTTTGTTGATGATCAGGTGTTCTTTGAAAAACAACAGAATAAGAGGTCAAGGTGGCATATGAAAGGGAAGAAATCTTCAAAAAAGTCTAATGGTAAGAAACTTAAGTTTATAGTTTGTGAAAATTGTGGTAAAAAGCACACTGGAGAATATCTTTTGAATTATGTTAAGTGCTTCTGATGTGGTAAAATGGGACATAAGGCTCGTAATTGCACTAAAAAATATCATGGTAGTGGTAAGATAAAATATTATTTACAGTCAGTAAAATGTTTTAAGTGCAATTAAATGGGTCATTATGAAAATGAGTACCCAAAAAATAACTCAAATGATAGAAAGTAGTTAGAATACAAACAAAAAGGGGTGTTGAAATCTTTTGCAACTACTTTAGAAGATATTGGGACATCAAATGAAGTAGTATCAGGTAAATTGTCTGTTTATTCATATTATTTCAATGTGTTTTTTGATTCTTAGTCTACATATTCTTTTATTTCTGAGAAATTTTCTATTAAATTGGGAATTTCATCTTAAGATATGAATCCTGAACTTGCGGTAAAAACACCTGGTGGAAATGTTGAGACAAAAAGAAATTATAAGAACCTTCATGTCCTTGTGTGTGTAAAGAATATACCTACAAACCTTATTATTTTTCCTCTAGTAGAGTTTGATGTTGTTTTGGGTATGGATTGGATTTTCCTTTATCATGCTAAGATTTACTTTAGATCTAAAGAGGTTTCTTTTTAGAAGGAATTTTAATTTGTGTACAAGAATGAACCCTTACTTTTGATAACATATCAGGAAGTTGATAAACTAGTAAAATATGGAAATGAATGTTACCTTGTACATATTATTGAAAACAAAGGAACTATTCAGATTAATGATGTGCTGGTGGTTAATGAGTATCTTGATGTTTTTTCTGATGAGTTTCCTAGTATAATACCTAATTGAGAAGTTGAATTTACTATTGACTTGGTTCCTAATACTAATCCAATTTCAAAACCCCTTTATTGAATGGATCAAATTGAAATTTTAGAGTTAAAGAAGAAATTGCAATAGTTATTAGATAAAGGTTTCATTCGACCTAGCATATCACCATGTGGTGGTCCTATCTTGTTTGTTAAATATAATGATGGTTCAATGAGACTTTGCATTGATTATAGAGACTTGAATAACATAACTGTTAAAAAAATTATTCTTTGCCTCATATTGATGAATTGTTTGATCAGCTCTAGGGAGCTCAGTATTTTTCGAAGATTGACTTGAGGTAGGGGTACTATTAGTTGAAAGTAAAGGAAGTAGACATTATGAAGGATACATTTCATACTAGATATATCCATTATAAATTTTTATTTATACCTTTTGGGTTAACCAATGCACCTGTTGTATTCATGGATCTTATGAATAGAATTTTCTATGAGTTCTTGGATAAGTTTTTGGTTGTATTTATTGATGATATTTTGGATATTATAAAATTAAAGAGGAGAATGAAAGTCATTTAAGGGTTGTCTTACAAACAATAAAAGAAAATAAACTATATGGTAAATTTAGAAAGTTTGAGTTTTGGTTACAAAAAATTTCATTCCTTGGTCACATTATTTATAAATATGGTATAACTATTGATCCTATTAAAACAAAAGTTGTTGAATAATGGAAAATACCCACAAATATAACTGAGATTCATAGTTTTCTTGGTTTAGCAGGTAATTACTGAAGGTTTGTTAAAAAAATCATGGTTATCTATCCCACTGACTAAGTTAACTTGAAAAGGTGTTAAGTTCATCTGGACAAAAGAATGTGATGATTTTTTTTAGGAATTGAAAATAAGATTAATGAAGGCTCCAATTTTGGAACTTCCTTCTTGAAATGGTGAATTTTTTATCTATAGTGATGCTTCGTTGAAAGTACTTGGTTGTTTCCTAATGAAGAATGATTAGGTAATTGTTTATGCTTCACATCAATTGAAAAATCATGAGTTAAATTACCTTACACATGATTTGGAATTATCTTTTGTTGTTTTTTATTTAAAAATGTGGAGTCATCATCTGTATGGCATGAAGTGTGAAATATATACTGATCACAAAATTTTTAAGTATATTTTCACTCAAAAATAATTAAACATGAGATAGAGTAGATGGTTGGAATTAATCAAGGATTATGATTACATGATTCATTACCATACAAGAAAGGAAAATAAAGTGGTCAATGCTTTGAGTTGAAAGAGTACTGCTATATTAACCATACTATGTTTGGAACAATATCCTTTGGTTTTTAATTTGATAAATTTTGGATTGGAAGTTTTTTGTTTAGGGAATTCCTCTATTTTGTTTTAGGTGGCAATGAAATAATCTCTATCAGACAGAATTAAGAAAGAACAAAAATAAGACATTGAGTTGATGAAAAAGGTAGAATTGGTTCAGAAGGGTAATTTACCTACATTTAACATTGATAAAGACTATGTTTTGAGGTTTGGAAAGAGATTATGAGTTCTTTTTGATTCATAGTTGAAGAAAAATTTATTATGTGAAGCTCATAGTTCACAATTTTCAGTTCATCACGGCAGTACTAAGATGTACAGAGATATTTGGGAGTATTACTGGTGGGATGGAATGAAAAAAGATATTGCTGACTTTACCCTGAGGTGTTTGATTTGTCAATAGGTTAAATTTTAGAGGTAGTTACCAAAAGGGATGCTTCAGCCTTTTCCAGTACCAGAGTGAAAATGGGAAAATTTGTCCATGGATTTTTTAGTGGTATTACCAAAGACTTTTCAAGGTAATAATGCAATTTGGGTTATTGTTGATCAATTGACTAAATCTGCTCATTTTCTTCCTATTCGAGATACTCTATATCTAGATAAAATTTCTTGGTTTTATATTAAAGATATAGTTAGGTTATATGAAGTTACTCTCTCCATTGTATATGATCGTGATCATAGGTTCACTTCTAACTTTTGGAAGGGCCTTCAGAAGTCATTGGGTACTAAATTAAATTTTAGTACAGCTTTTCATCCATAATCAGATTGACAGTCAGAACGAACAACTCAAACTTTGGAAGATATGCTATGTTCTTGTTCACTAGGTTACCAGGTAAGTTAGGATCAACATCTTTCTTTGGTTGAGTTTTCTTATAATAACAGTTTTCACTCCAGTATAAAGATGGAATCATTTGAAGCGTTATATGGAAAGTGGTGTCGAACTCTATCTTTTTGGGATGAAGTAGGTGAAAGGAAGTTGATGGGACCAGAATTGGTAGAAGAGATGGCAAAAAAATTTCAGTTGATTCAGAAGCACATGAGAACAGCTTAGAGTAGAGAGAAAAGTTATACGGATAACCAAAGGAAGGATATTTCTTTTAAGGTAGGTGATCATGTCTTTCTCAAAGTTTCTCCATGGAAAAGTATGATACCTTATGGTAAGAAGGGAAAGTTGAGTCTGAGGTTCATTGGACCCTATGAAATCCTAGAGAAAGTTGGATCAGTTTCCTATATAGTGGATTTACCTCTAAGTTTATCTTAGGTACATAATGTTTTTCATATTTCAATGTTGAGAAATTATATGCCAAATCTATCTCATATTTTGAGTTCAGACGTAGTTTAGCTGGAAGAGAATATTTCTTATAAGGAATAGCCGGTATAGATTCTTGACTACAGATAGAAAGTTTTGCGGAATAAGGTAATTCATCAGGTAAAGATTTTGTGGAAAAATCATATGGTTTAAGAGGTGACATGGGAATCTGAAAATGTTATGAGGGATAAATACCCCCACTTATTTGTGAATAGAATTGTGAGGATGCAATTCCCAAAAGGGGGGAATGATGTAACAACCAAGGTATTTATAGAATAATACTTTTTCATATCTATTAATATTTATGAATAAGATATTAATTTTAAATTAAAGAGAACACTTTGTCCAATAGTGTACTCAACATGTAACAACTAGTTTCTCTGAAATCTTATGTTGTACACAATATTGAGTTATACCGAAAAATAATACAATAATATTATTATTATTTTAAATGGTAGTTAATGTCTAGCCATTGTATTGGCGAGAATGAATAGAATTAACTATATTATTATTTTACATATTTTTTAAATGTTTTTACATTTATCTAATGAATATTAGAGGCTTAAAAAGAGAATGAATCCAATTTTAAGCATAAAATACTCTAATATTTTTAAAAAGTAAGTTTACCACCTTTTGATGGAGAACCCTTTTTAAAAATAGTTTTTTTATTTTTATATGTTCTATTTGAAAAAAAAAATAAACTTCTTATAAAGAAGTGTAACATCAAAATTTACTTTGGTTAAATTTTGGTATTTTTCTGATGAAATTCATATTTTAATGAATAGTGAAAAATATTGCATTTTAATTCAAAACTGCCTTTTCATCTAATTTATTTATATAGTTTTGTTATCCTTTAAATTGGTTTTAAAGTTTAATTGTATTATGTTTTTATCATTTAATCCAATGTTGGTCATTTTAATTAATTTCATATTGAAATTGGACATAAACACATGTCAATCTTTTGGTAGTTTTTACTTCTTAAAAACACACTTTTTGGTTTTGACAATGGGAATTTATTTTAAATTAATTACTACAACTTATGTATTTTGAATTTGGATAAATGGATTCCATATTTGGAATCATAAGTTACAAATTGTCTAAATAGGTACCTTTTATTTTTTGACATTATGAATATTAACTTCGGTAATTATTTTTATTTACCATGGTTAAAGGGTAAATCAGGTAAATAAGGGTAAAAATAATATTATAATAGTATAAAACTACCCTAAAACATTTCATAATCCTATTGGATGAGATATTTCCGACTATGGGAATCATTTGGTCGATTTTGGGACCCCATGGAGCCACTTGGGTGTGATAATGACATGTTATAAGAATTAATTTAAAGTAAAGAGAAATATAACATAAACATGTATACTTTTACTAAAACAATTTTAATATGGGGTTATATAAGTGATATATTCGACTATAAATAGTCATTAGAAATATAAGAATATTTGATACATCATTATATTTTATTTATAATTTTTAAACATTAAATAGATAATTTTATTTATGAAACAATAATGACATAGTGATTGCTTGATTAATAAAGGATTCAAATAAATGATATTATAAATATTAAAATAAATGTAATTTGATTATTTTGATGTCATCCATGAATTTTATAAATTATATTGACATATTATATTTGATTTAATTCATTTATATTTAAGTAATCAAGTTTTTATGAATTTATAAAAAAGACAAGTATGAATAGTGTCCAAAATTGACATAATTCATAACTTAAAATATAAAATAGTTTATTAAATGATATTAAATTATTAAAAATATAATATTAATCCAAATAGTTAATATAAGTCCAAATATGTATTAAATGAATTTTTTTTTGTCTTTTGAGAGGATATGGTAATTACATTAACCCAAAATGTGTAAATAACATGATAGCACTGTAAGATTAAAAAGGGTTAAATAAGGGTTAAAACAAAAAGATAAGGATAATAAAATATATAAAACTTATCTAAAAATTATTTTATGATGTCTATTAGAACCAAAATCATCTTATATTTGAATTAAATGAGTTTTGGACCATTTTTAAATGAAATATAATTTATAATAAAATAATATTTCAAGACCTTCCTAAAGTGCTCCTCCTCCCTCTTATAAAAGGCCACCACCTATACCCACATTAATCACACCTACAAAGCCCCTTGTATCATCAAAATTATGCTCAAATAATCTCTCAACATCCCTACCTTCCTCCTATAATCCTTACCTTGGGAAGAAGGCAATTCAAGAAATCCTTTTGGCTCAAATCAAAAGAAGTTACCTGATTTATAGGTAACATCTTCTCTCAAATTCCTTTCCTTTATTTTATTTCTCCACTCCCTATGTTCTTATTATTATTTGATTACATAACAACACCAGTACCATAAATATACTATGATTTTTTTATGATAAGTATTCTAACTACACTTACATACACCTCCATCTAATAGATACGAACATATTATTTCTAGGTTCAGTGAATTATTGCCTTACAAAAAGATGATTGTTCAACTTTATCCTACCACCTCTAATGGTGGCCATTATGATGAAACTTTATTTATATATGATATATATTATATTTATATTGTCTCTATTCTTATGTATTTTTTATTTACATTATACATTTATGCTTTCCATAATGTGTAAATACAATAATTTCATTTGAGTAAGTGCGGACTACCGCCCCCTCAAAGTGATATGACTCATTCATGACATACATAGAACTTATAAATAATATAATTAATGAAAATATGTAACATATATAACATAGATATTATACTGGAATTATAATATACCTATGTATCATTTAGTTTTCATTTCTTTAATATGACAAAGAAATGAAAGTAGCGTTCATACGAACGTACGGCCTACCATCTCCATGAACGGTACATTTCATTTCTTATCTCCAAATGTTATAGAATATAATAAATAAATATATATACTAGATATATATGATATTTAAATCATTAATAATATTCTGGTGATGATGGACTTTTGACTACCTGGAAAATTTACATCAAAACAAGTTCATTTTCGACTCAAGTACCGAATATCGACAAAACGACCTATATGAAATTAAATAATTATGTAATTTTTATAACATGATGATAAGTAAAATAAAATGTTTAATAAACTTGAAAAGGTTATTAAGGAAGTTTTATTAACCTAAGTTTATTATTCAGGAATATAAAGAACAAATGAGACAAGTTAGACTCAATGTAAGGGACTTCGTCTCTATATCCTTTCATTGAGGTGTATTTTGATGTTATACACCACCTTATTTTATATGGTGTATAAACCCCTTTTAATTTTAATTTCATTTAAAGGTAATATTTATTCTATAAAGCATTTTACTAAATTACAAAAGGAATTTTTCTTTTTAACATACGCGGCAACAACAACTTTTCCATCGTTGCAAGCATTATTTGATATTTGGATTCCTTAACAAGTAATAATGTTTTTAAAAGGAAAATAAATACCACATACCCTTTTATGTATTTTAGTATTGAAAACGGTTTTGAGAAATCATTGATTATGTCAATATCTTGAAATGATATATTGTGATTGCAATGTGGAAATGTTATCTTTCCTTTATGCTTGTTTTATATGTTGTGATTATGTTATGGTTCTTGGTCATTATTTAAGTATATATGTGGTTATGTGATAAACTGAGGGTAGGTGAGCCTAAGATAGATCTCTAATGTATTAAGTAATGTGATGGAGGTAAATGATAAAGTTTATCTTAAGAGATTTAGTGAATATACTGTGATGGGTATTCCAAATGTAACCATGAAGGTTACTCCCTATGTGGCTGTGAAAACTAAAATTTAAGTATGTTATGGATGCCACAAGTTGCCATTATGATTTATGATTTCTATGAGTTATTCATAAATATTATTATTTCATGAGTTATGTTAAATAGCTTTATGTTTTATGATTAAAAACTATGATTTAATTGATTTGTATGTATTCATGGACTAGTGTTTTCTTTACTTATTTTATATCCATTACTGATCTTGTTATGCTCATCCCAAGTTTTTGAAATGATTTTCACAGGGTATAAGGAAGGGTAAGTGAAAGGAATAATTCAAGAAGATTTTTATCAATAAAATAATTCTTGTTTTATTTATATTTTTGAAAAAATTGGATAGAGTAAAAGTGTATACTTTTTAATATTTGAGATGTAATGTAATAGTTATGGCCTAATTCTCTAAAACTTTAAACCTGAAATGATCCTCAATGTGAATTCTTGACTAAACTCAAGATTATGTGATGTTTAAGGCTGGGGCCTTATACATCTTTATCTCTTTTAAGTATTTAAATATAAAATCTTTGTCACTATTCTTCAAATCCAATCCTTTTCTCATCTCTTATGTAATCAATATACTATAAAATTCTTCAATAGATAAATTAACAATGTTTCTATCATCTAAGACTTAGTATTTAATATCAAATTTATCTACAAAAATATCATAAAATTTTTAACAATAGTAGCATCTTATATCATTTCATTATATCATTGTATGGTATTCACTACCATTTTCTCTCTGGTATATAACTCATCAATGGATTAATCTTTCATCATACATGTATCATCAAACTAACTTTGAAAAGTTTCAATTTTTCTTTCATTACCTTCATGTATCCTTCATAGATGCTATGGATTTTTTTATATAGTTATTTATAATTTTGGCATCCCATGACATTATTCAATTAATTTTCAAAAAAATAATATAATAATTCATTCATTTCTCCATGAAAAAACTCTATATTTGTCCAGGTATCGTGAGACAAGGTTGTGTCCCTATCTAAAAATATAAATTCATTGTAAATAATATCAAAAATATCAATATAAAGTTATAGAAAATAGGGAATGATATAATCATTTAATTTATGAATAATATTTCCATATAATAAAGGGGATCCTTTGTTAATTATAGGATTTTGGTTCTTCATTATAATGATTCTTTAAAATAAATCATTTCGTGTGAATTAAGGCTTTGATACCAATTATGGGGAACCTAATATGGATCAAGAAACACTGATGGTTGAGAATTAGTGTTTATTACACTTTAAAAAATATTTTCTCTCATATTCTATTGGTAAAAATAATATTTCTCACATTACTCGTGAATGGAGAATGCAAGAAACCACAAATCAATACTAAGAGTTTTAAGAATGTTTCCTACTCAATTTTAATTTATAGTAATTAGTATATTTCTTTCATTATCCTTCTAATCAAGTTATATACTCATTTAATCAAGTACAAACCAATTGGTTAAGGAAACACTCTTATACCCAATATATAAATGTCGCATGACAATGTTGGATTTTGTGGTTCAGGTTATATTGTTACACTTTGTATTTTAATAGTTGGTTCCCTAGAATCAACTGGTTGTACTTTGATTACATGAACATTTAATTTATTTAAATATTAAGCATCTTATTATATATTGTTCATTGTTCTTCATGACTATGATTTAATAATGTCCTAGAGTATTTTTTTTCATTGATAAGGTCATGGAATTTCCCCGCTATGATCAGAACCTTGAAATGATATAGCAATATTCTTAAATATAGTTCTACGGTTGGATGACATACTATGATGGGAAAAATAGTATGCAGACTGTCAGGTGTGAGTACTTGTAAGCAGATGAGACCTCCTCTCATAAAGTTCACACTTGGTAATCTCCAAGACAATACTCTTGGGCTTTAGACAATCCCGCCTAAATCTAATGAGAAATAATCGTAGAGGGTCACACACTAAGTGTTTTTGGTGGTCTAGGTTAAATTCTATTTGAATTTAATTAATGAAATAAATATTCTTCTCAAGACCGTGGAATAATTTTATTCAAGTTAAAATGATCTCATAAATTAAATAAAATTTATTTATTTATTTTATTTAACATTTAATAAATATTTATTTACAAGTTTGTAAATAAAATATTTATTTAAGAGAATAAATTATTTATTTATTTATTCGGGTGTTTAATAAATGGAATTAGAGTTCGAGCAGACCATGGACAGTTCAGTGGTAAAATAATTATTTGATAGACGGTAAATAATTATTTAACTAGTTGGCATATGTTAAAATAATAATGACGCTTCTATTATTTTGTGACATAGAATTTTATTTATAATTATGTTTTGCGCAAGTTGGTGCACCATAAATAATGACACGGTATTATTATTATGAGCATGGATTTTCTCTAATTTCATGAATTTATTTAATTTCTATTATTCAATTAAATATTGTAACTGAAGTTCCATCCATATAAATAGACAAGTACGCCTATTGTGCCAGATAACACACGACACTGAATCGTACACCCGGTGAATTGAGAATTGTTGAGCTAAACAATTTCTCTCTCAAATCCTCTTCCCAACCCTCTCAAGAATGAGAGATATTATTCAAGGTTGAATAACAAGTGATCAATAATGACCGATACAAGACACTCGCTTCGCCGCGCTAGCACCCAGAGAATGAGCGGTGTCGATCGGAGGCCATCGGAGCATGTGTGGATCATCACTAGAGGGACTCTAGTTTGGATCCTTACAAGAACAACTAGATAATCCGGAAGGGTCATTTAAGACGATCAACATCATCAACAAAGAAAAATACTAAAGATCCAGGTATTATTTTTTTATGAAATTAATTAAATTAATTATAAACATAATGTGGAAGATCATATCTAAAGGTTTAGGGCCTCTTCTTATTTATCTAAATCTTTGATTCTATTCCATGGAGACTGGCGTTCATCATCGTATTGATCCTAAAATAGTCATTGATCATGGTAAAAATCAAAGTTGGGTTCCGTCTCAACCATGCTTTTGTTGCGCCCGGAACCTACAAGTGGTATCAGAGGGGTTACATCATAGTTTATAATTATTTAAATATTTCTTTGATGGCTTACGCATTTAATAATTTAGTTTTTTCAATTCAAGTTAATCGTTTTGAAAATATGAATCTCGAGATCTATTTCTCCTCTTTTGTTTCTCATTCACCTTAGAGAAATGATCTTTTCTTTTAATTTTGTTTAAAATAAAATAGAGGATCTCATCCGAATGTTCCAAAGCTTCCTAGACGTACAACACCAGAACACACAGCATGTATTCAGTAGTACACATCGTGTAGTCAAGATTCAACGCATCGGACCGATCCGCTAAACCAAGCCATGTGTTAGAGTCTTTCTAAGTCTTTAATGAATCCGTCTGTTGACCAAGAACAAGTGGCACACTATTTCCAGATTACATGCCATGTAGTCTAATAGAAACGGTGTGTAGTCCCTTCAGGTAAGGGTTGGACCGTGTACCCCATACACGGCTTGCTCAGCTGGAAACCATATAACGCAGATACTACACGGCGTGTGGCCCACTGAACACACCACGTACTCTGAATATTTTTGAAGTACACTCACATGTCATTTCCCCAGGCGTTTACTTTAGATGGACGGTGAAAAATAGTACACGCCATATAGTTGGAACTACATGTAGTGTACTCATCCAAATTACACAGATTTATTAAAATTTATTATTATATTATACAAACCCTTGAGACGTGTACCATACTGTGGGCATAAAGATAAGGAACAACATGTAATAGATGTTTTATATATATTTGTTTAATTTTACATTTGTGTAATGTTTATTTATACTCATTGGGTAGTTATTAATAGGAATTCACCAAGTTTCCTCCAAGGTATAAGTTACGTACAAAGAAAATTTTAAATGAATTTATTTGTTTAAAATTATGATGGATGATAATCTCAAGGAAATTTAGAAAAAATGTTTAAGATAAAAGGATTGATTAATTAAAGATGATAATTAATTGATTCAAGTGTGATTTATCTTAAACAAGAACGATTAAATAATTTAATGCTAGTTTTATTTATGCGTAAACATTGTTGCATGTATGGATGATTAGGAGCTAGACCAAGACCTTTGTATGTGGATGGTTTCTTTTAATTTATTTATTTAAATTAAATTTGTTCGCCTGTAATCCATCTCTCCTCATTAATATGTAGGGACTGTGTAGAGACCCGAAACATGACGTACATGGACATTACATTACCTTTGAGGAATACTTAATACATAACAAAAACAGACACATAAGGTCCGTAATAGTTTATTGTCTTTGGAAACTTAGAACTTAATCTTCTAATCGTGGTGCAAGATCTTCAACATCTCCCATAAAGATCTTCCCCTTTTTTTTCTTACCTAAAACATTTCTTTATAACCTGGGGAAAAGAAAACATATAAAGGGTGAGATCAAATGCTCAGTATGGGTAAGCATGGATAAAATAAAACAAATCATATACATTTGAACTTAAAAACATGAACATAATGTTTAAACATCAAAATCTTGAGCAATGACATAAAACATGGAAGTACGTAAGGCATAGATCATAAAGAAACATTAAGCGTGATAAAATAGCATGGGAGTAAAACATGTAATTATGGAAACCATTCAACACATGTCATGATTTCCATAGTATCTAAGGCATTGCTGCCAAGACCATCTTAGTGGACAAAGTCCCTTTCTGAATCGAGTTCACTCCTCGTTTCAGTCCTGTAACACTAAACCAGATTAACTTTCCGTTCCATCCATGTCTATCTCATGAGATATAAATATTTACCCAATGAATTGGAGGGATATATAGGTACCACCCGTCTCATAATTAAATCACTCTTACTTGTGCCACAAAATAAACATACATCATTCATAAAAACCCAATAAATAAAATGGGTTTCATAAACATCATCCCATCATCACATAATCCATATAAAAGAAATGGATATAATTTTATAATAAGAAAAGTGAAACCATGTAAATCATAGAGACATTATATTTGAAACATACACATATAAAATAATGTCATCTTATATGGAAAATGGTTTTGATAAAACACTTGAAATGAATTCTTGAGGAAAATATCCTTTCTTATTTAAAATCATTTTCATTTCACAAAATGTCATGAATTTATAAAAGAAAGATATTTTTTTGGAAATATTCATGAAATATTTTGGAGGAAGTTTCATGAAAATAAGGCTTTATAAAACCGTAAAAATACTTTCATGCATATAAGTTAAAAAAACATTCTCCTCATACTTTTGTCGGAAAAGTCAAAAAGTGCACCGTACGTAAACAAAAGAAAGATTCCTTACATACCATGTAGTAAAAGTAAAAATGGGTAAAAAGGAAATTAAACATACATAAAAACACTTTTAGAAAACATGTACACGGATGATAACAATAACCCCAGTAAATACTTACGTATAAGCAATCTCGGATAAAAATGAGATTTGCAAAATTATCCCTTACCTTATGTCTGATATGCTTCGTATGTATCCGAAACTCCTGTATAATGATTTAAATAATGTCATTGACTTATTACAGAATCATATTCATTGTTATGATATAATATATGGTTCACTTATGACTTTATATTACCCATTCTTTTGTAAATTAATGTTAAAGTAGCGTTTTGGGTAAAATCATCTTATTTATCGTACGTGTTTGGACTTGTTGTTATTGATGTTATTATTACTTATATCATGATTTACTTACTTAAAAAATGTAAATAATGATTTATATATCATATACATTCATTATATATCCAGAATATATAAGCATTTATATTAGTACATAACATATGGAGGTAAGAAATGAAACGCACCGTTCATGGAGACGGTAAGCCGTACGTACGCATGAACGCTACTTTCATTTCTATTTATTATTTTAATGGAATTAAAACATAATTATACATAGTTATATTATAATTCCAGTATAATATCATATATAATATCATTAAACACATCCTTTATACATCCCACATAAGGTATTAACGAATCACATCACTTTGAGGGGGCGGTAGTCCGCACTTCCTCAAATGAGATTATCGTATTTACTGACTATGGAAACCATAAAGGATTGATATAATTGGGAAGTAAATAATCATAAGGAAATCATAAATATAATATATATTATATATAAATACAGTTCCATCATAATGGCCACCATGAGAGCCGGTAGGAGAAAATCGAACAATCATCATTTCGTGAGGCGTTAGTTTGCCATCACAGAAACATTATGTTCTTCATCCATTAGATGGAGGTGTGTGTAAGTGTATTTAGAATCCTTCTCATAAAAATATACTAGTATATTTAGGATATTGGTGTTGTTACAAAAGAAAGGATTAAAAAGATTTTAGGGGTTGGAGAAGTAGAATAAAAGAAAACAACTTAAGAGAAACTGTTACCTTTAATTTTGGTAACTTCCTTTAGTTTGAACCAAAAGGACTACTTGGAGAGTCTTCTGCCTAATGTAAGGCTTCAAGGGGGAGGATAGGGATGTAGGGAGCTTATTTGGGTAGATTTTGGGTGAGCCAAAAGGCTTGATAGGTGTGAGTAATTTCATAGAAGTGGTCTCCTTTTATAAGGGAGAGGAGGGGCTCTTTAGGAAAGTGTGAAAACATTATTTTATTATAAACTTATCTTTGGTTTCAAGAGGTCCAAAACACATTAATGTCGAATATAAGATGACTCATATTCGAAATAAAATCATAAAATTGGAATTGGACAGGTTTTTGATGATATTTTAATCATTATAATCTTATTTATTTAAATCATTTATTAATGAGGTAAACACTACATCATTATTGTGTCATAAATAATTTAATTCATTTGATGTATAAAAATTATGAAACAAATACCATGATGTAGGGAATATTTTTATATTTCCAAAGAATATTTATAGTCTAAAATATAACTTATATAACCCCTTATAAAAATTAATTACTAAAAGATTTTTGTTAAAGTTAATTTTGTCTTTACATTAAATTAATTAATCCAAATTGTCATTTTCACTTCCAAGTGGCTCATTGGGGTTCCAAAATCGGCCCAAGGATTCCCATGGTCGGCCACTACTCATCTAATAAGGTTAGGACAAGTGTAAAGGTAATTTTGAATTATTATAATATTCTTTTAACCTTGAATTACCCTATTTACCTTTAACCGCAGTAAATAAAAATTATCGTAGTTACTATTCATAATATAAAAAAAATAAAAGTAAACTATTAACATAATTTGGACCCACTGATTCCAAATATGGAATCCATGTTTCAAAATTTAAAACACAAAAGTTGCATAAATTAAATTAAAATTAATCCCGTTGTCGAAAGAAAACGGGTTTTTGTTTAAAACATTGCAAAAGATTGAATTGATTTAACTTATGAATTCAAGGTAAAATAAATGGTAATGACATACATTATATTAAATGGTAAAAATATATTCTATTTATACTTTAAAACCATTAAATATTATAATTTAACCACATAAATTATTATGATGAAAAAAGTTGTTTTTAATTAAAATATAGCGTGTTTTTACTATTCATTAAAATATGAAAGTTATCAGAATAATATGAAAATTTTATCCAAAGTAAATTTTTATATCTTGATTCCAAATAAGAATTTTATTTTGTCAAATTGAACTTATAAACATGTCAAAAACTATATTTAATGTGGGTGCGCCATCAAAAGGTGGAAAAACTGCAATTTTTTTAAAATACTTATTTTACCTGAAAATTTTATTTTATTCTCATACCATATTCTAGAAAATATGTAAGATGAATAATAATGTTATAAAATTCAAAATTTAGTTAATACTATTCATAACGGCTAGTTCATAATAATATTATAACCATATATCATTGTTTAGTGAAACCCGATATTGCGTACAACACACGCTATCGAAGAAGGTCGTGATTGCGTGTAATGCAAGCCAAGTTAGGGTTGCGTGTAGTGAAAGACTCCATTGTTGTTGCGTATAACAGAATTCAACCATATTTTATTTATAAAATGAATATATCTATATATATATATACACTCAATGTTGCGTAGAATAACTTCTATCAAATGAACTTGAAATTGTGTGTAACACGAGCCAAGAATAGTGTTGCATATACTGCAAGCTAATACGGTGTTGCGTATAGCGCAAGATAATCTTGGTGTATCGTACAACAGAAGATATGAATGAAATTAAAAAGAATATATCTTATAAAATCTTGGGTTGTTACATTCTACCCCCCTTAAAATGAATTTCGCCCTCGAAATTTGTCGGGGTTATAAATCGTTTACTATTCATAGAAACCCACATCGTAAAAAGGAATACTAAAACTTAATTTTAAAAACTAAAGTATGAAATGTAACTATTACCCAAAGTAACTCATCACTGGGTTTCCATATAAGAGAACATAGGTTAAAATATGGATATGGAAGAAAAATCTAACCATCAAGTTCTGATGGAGAGTGGTAGAGAACATGGCTATAAAAAAGCCAACAATCACAAAGCCATAAATTTTTGATGATCTAAGGTACCATCTGATTCATCAGATATAAGAGCACTAGGACAACATTTTTTGTTTTCAATATCATTTCCCTAAAGTTGATGAATTAAAATAAATACTTACATGATTTTTGTACGATCTTACTATTGTTCGTGAATTGAACAATTTCCACTTCATCTCTTAAACAAATGAAGTTGAGTTTTTTATTCGTGAAGCGTTAGCAGATCATGTGATAGAATGATGGGTCATTCCATCTATCTCAAAAAAAAGGTTAGAAAAAGTTATCAAAAATACATAAGTCCATCTATAGTGAGATTAATAATATATGGTTCCTAAAATGGAATTATAAATCATATATCATACTTCTTAATATAATAAAACTAGTTTATACTATACAGGGACTTTCTATAGGCCAGTGGTAGGCGATAAAGGCTTGTCTCACTTCAGTTGTGGGTTCGATTCCCACAGCCTTATCTGACGCGATGGGCTATCGCCCGTCCTGTATGTTTTCATTTTTCTAAAACTACATTACTATAACATCCCATCAATAATATCAAAAAAAATATCCTTAAATAATACTAACTTATGTTCAATATAATCCATTCCAATCTTTAGGCTTATCTAAAATACTTCGGTCCAAGCTCATAGTATAAAGAAAATGATTACTTGAAATGTCATCAACCAACCATCATTTATCCCCCATTATCTTGTTGGTCACAATCCAATCATGTGAATACCTTAATCATGTATTCTCTTGAAAAATGAATACCCATTAAACCTTAGTGAAAACATGAATACTGTCAAAAGTTAACTCTTTCCACATACCAAAATTCAAAAAATTCTATATACTCAAACCATGATATAACCTTCTCCTTATATCAGTCATGAGCCCATGAATACTATCAAACATTTAATTTTCTTCTTATCCCTTCATTATGCGCATATCATCTACTTTCCAAAAATACTGGTACCATTCATCACACACTTCCAAAACTTAAGGAAAGACAACATTGTAACAATCCTTAAATGTCTCTTTATTCCATAGTACCATGAGATTACTTATACAGCATTACACTTGATAAACATGTAATCATTCCACTACCTTCTTAAACCATTGACCGATCTTCAACAATTCTTTCATCTCACATATCATTTGTAGTCTTTCATCATCATCAACATAAATATTACCCATACGACCATACTTATTCTCTTCATGAGACTTTCCCTTAGGGAATTGGTTTGAATAATGCCTGTACATTCCACATTTAAAACATTTATCCATTGTTGATGTCGTAGAAATACCATTATACTCATCCATGGTGTTAACTGAACCTTTTCCTTTGCACTTACTGGCTTTATGTCCTTCTTTTCCACACCCAAAGCATCTTCCAGTTCCTTTGAAACATTCTCCTTGATGCCTCTTCCCACATGATTTACATATGGGAAATTGAACTTTCTTTCCTCTATGATCATCATGAAACTCCATCTTTCTCTTATTATCTGAGTCAGGAAACTTACCAAATTTGAGTTTATTGATCATATTATGAGATTTCTAATTTGGCATAATAATGATGTTTGGACTTCCAAATCCCATTTCATTTGGTTGCTCATGAAGAATATCATTCCATTGTCCATCATATCCTCCATTATCATGAATCATCTTGTTTCCAGCCATTTTCTAAAACCCAAAAAGAATAGTGTGAGAGGCAAAAATCATAATAAAGGGGGAGTAACTTCAATATCTAACATCTTAGGTTTAATATAATATCGTTACCATAATTCTAGGACTATAACCTATACTTATACTTAACCTTAGGGACATCCCTAGACATACCATAGAAATATCTCTAGGGATCTCACTTACGTTTTCACATCCTAGTTTCCAAAGGTTGACTAAACCTTTCCTCTGATACCAACTATAGAGACCCGAAACTTGACGTACATGGAAATTAAATTACCTTTGCAGAATAATTAATACATAACAAAAACAGACACATAAGGACCATAATAGTTTAGTGTCTTTGGAAACTTGGAACATAATCCTCTAATTGTGGTGAAAGATCTTCAACATCTCCCATAAAGATCTTCCCCTTTTTTTCTTACCTAAAACCTTTATTTATAACCTGGGGAAAAGAAAACATATAAAGGGTGATCTCAAATGCTCAGTAAGGGTAATCATGGATAAAATAAAACAAATCATATACATTTGAACTTAAAAACATGAACATAATGTTTAAACATCAAAAGCTTGAGCAATGACATAAAACATGGAAGTACGTAAGGAATAGATCATAAAGAAACATTAAGAATGATAAAATAGCATGGGAGTAAAACATGTAATTGTGGCAACCATTCAACACAAGTCATGATTTCCATAGTAGCCAAGGCATTTCTTCCAATACCATCTTAGTGGACAAAGTCCCTTTCTGAATCGAGTTCACTCCTCATTTCAGTCCTGTAACACTGAACCGGATTAACTTGTCGTTCCAGCCATGTCTATCTCATGAGATATAAATCTTTACCCAATTCATTGGAGGGAGATATAGGTCTCACCCGTCTCATAATGAAATCACTCTTACTTGTGCCACAAAATAAACATACATCATTTATAAAAACCCAATAAATAAAATGGGTTTCATAAACATCATCCCATCATCACATAATCCATATAAAAGAAATGGATATAATTTTATAATAAGAAAAGTGAAACCATGTAAATAATAGAGACATTATATTTGAAACATACATATATGAAATAATGTCATCTTATATGGAAAATGGTTTTGATAAAACACTTGAAATGAATTCTTGAGGAAAATATCCTTTCTTCTTTAAAATCATTTTCATTTCACAAAATGTCATGCATTTATAAAAGAAAGAGATTTTTTTTTGTAAATAGTCATGAAATCTTTTTGAGTAAGCTTCATTAAAATAAGGCTTTATAAAACCGTAAAAATCCTTTCATGCCATATAAGTTAAAAAAACATTATCCTCGTACTTTTGTCAGAAAAGTCAAAAAGTGCCTCGTACGTAAACAAAAGAAAGATTCCTTACATACCATGTAGTAAAAGTCAAAATGGGTAAAAAGGACATTAAACATACATAAAAACACTTTTAGAAAACACGGACATAGATGATAACAATAACCCCAGTAAATACTTACGTATAAGCAATCTCGGATAAAAATGAGATTTGCAAAATTATCCCTTACCTTATGTCTGATATGCTTCGTATGTATCTGAACCTCCTGTATAATGATTTAAATAATGTCATTGACTTATTATAGAATCATATTCATTGTTATGATATCATATATGGTTCACTTATGACTTTATATTACCCATTCTTTTGTAAATTAATGTTAAAGTTGCGTTTTGGGTAAAATCATCTTATTTATCGTACGTGTTTGGACTTGTTGTTCTTGATTTTATTATTACTTATATCATTATTTACTTACTTAAAAAATTTAAATCGTAATTTATATATCATATACATTAATTATATATCCAGCATATACAATCATTTATAATAGTACATAACATATGGAGGTAAGAAATGAAACGCACCGTTCATGGAGATGGTAAGCCGTACGTACGCATGAACACTACTTTCATTTATATTTATTATTTTAATGGAATTAAAACATAATGATACATAGGTATATTATAATTCCAGTATAATATCATATATAATATCATTAACCACGTCTTTTATACATCCCACATAAGGTATTAACGAATCACATCACTTTGAGGGGGCGGTAGTCCGCACTTCCTCAAATGAGATTATCGTATTTACCGACTATGGAAACCTTAAAGGCTTGATATAATTGGGAAGTAAATAAGCATAAGTAAATCATAAAAATAATATATATTATATATAAATACAGTTCCATCATAATGGCCACCATGAGAGGTGGTAGGAGAAAATCGAACAATCATCGTTTCGTGAGGCGTTAGTTTGTCATCACAGAAACATTATGTTCTTCATCCATTAGATGGAGGTGTGTGTAAGTGTAGTTTGAATCCTTCTCATAAAAACATCCTAGTATATTTAGGATATTGGTTTTGTTACAAAAGAAAGGATTAAAAAGAGTTTAGGGGTTGGAGAAGTAGAATAAAAGAAAACAACTTAAGAGAAACTGTTACCTTTAATTTTGGTAACTTCCTTTAGTTTGGACCAAAAGGACTTCTTGGAGAGTCTTCTGCCTAATGTAAGGCTTCAAGGGAAAAGAGGGGGATGTAGGGAGCTTATTTTGGTAGAGTTTGGATGAGCCAAAAGGCTTGAGAGGTGTGAGTAATTGCATAGAAGTGGTCTCCTTTTATAAGGGAGAGGAGGGGCTCTTTAGGAAAGTGTGAAAACATTATTTTATTATAAACTTATCTTTGGTTTCAAGAGGTCCAAAACACATTAATGTCGAAGATAAGATGAATCATATTCGAAATAAAATCATCCAATTGGAATTGGACAGGTTTTGGATGATATTTTAATCATTATAATCTTATTTATTTAAATCATTTATTAATGAGGTAAACACTACATCATTATTGTGTCATAAATAATTTAATTCATTTGATGTCTAAAAATTATGAAAAAAAAATACCATGATGTAGGGAATCTTTTTATCTTTCCAAAAAATATTTATAGTAGAAAATATAACTTATATAACCCCTTATAAAAATTAATTTCTAAAAGATTTTTGTTAAAGTCAATTTTGTCTTTACATTAAATTAATTAATCCAAATTGTCATTTTCACTACCAAGTGACTCATTGGGATCCCAAAATCGGCCCAAGGATGATCATGGTCGGCCACTACTCATCCAATAAGGTTAGGATAAGTGTCAAGGTAATTTTGAATTATTATAATATTCTTTTAACCTTGAATTACCCTATTTACCTTTAACCGCAGTAAATAAAAATTACCGTAGTTACTATTCATAATATAAAAAAAATAAAAGTAACCTATTAACATAATTTGGACCCACTGATTCCAAATATGGAATCCATTTTTCAAAATTCAAAACACAAAAGTTGCAGAAATTAAATTAAAATTAATCCCGTTGTCGAAAGAAAACGGGTTTTTGTTTAAAACAATGTAAAAGATTGAAATGATTTAACCTATGAATTCATGGTAAAATCAATGATAATGACATACATTATATTAAATGGTAAAAATATATTCTATTTATACTTTAAAACCATTAAATATTATAATTTAATCACATAAATTATTATGATGAAAAAAGTTGTTTTTAATTAAAATATAACGTGTTTTTACTATTCATTAAAATATAAAAGTTATCAGAATAATATGAAAATTTTATCCAAAGTAAATTTTTATATCCTGATTCCAAAGAAGAATTTTTTTTAAAAAACTTAACTTATAAACATGTCAAAAACTAGATTTAATGTGGGTACGCCATCAAAAGGCGGCAAAACTGCATTTTTTTAAAAATACTTATTTTACCCGAAAAAATTATTTTGTTCTCATACCATGTTCTAGAAAATATGTAAGATGAATAATAATGTTATAAAATTCAAAATTTAGTTAATACTATTCATAACGGCTAGTTCATAATAATATTTTAACTATATATCATTGTTTAGTGAAACCCGATATTGCGTACAACACACACTATCGAAGAAGGTCGCGATTGCGTGTAATGCAAGCCAAGTTAGGGTTGCGTGCAGTGAAAGACTCCATTGTTGTTGCATATAATAGAATCCAACAATATTTTATTTATAAATTGAATATATATATATATATATATACACACACTCAATGTTGCGTAGAATAACTTCTATCAAACGAACTTGAAATTGTGTGTAACACGAGCCAAGAATAGTGTTGTGTATACTGCAAGCTAATAAGGTGTTGCGTGTAGCGCAAGATAATATTGGTGTATCGTACAACAGAAGATATGAATGAAATTAAAAAGAATGTATCTTATAAAATCTCGGGTTGTTACAGACTGTGTGCCCAAGGTTTCTTTTATGTAAAACCCCTTTTTACCCCTCACCTGCATGTGCGTTAAAAAAGTCATATGTAATGGATGGAACTCCCAAGCTAGTGGAGGCGGTTCAAGCTGGAGCCGAGATGAAACCAATCCCATGAGATACAGAGGTGGACAGGTGGAAGGCTATAAACACAAACCCAAAAGGTTAAAAATGTTTCTCCCCTATGTTAGGGTTAGTTTATCAACTGATAGATAAACTAACCATTAAAAAATCTCAAGATCATTATCTTTATTTTATTTCTGTCAGTTTCATGGTTTATCATTATGGATGTGTTTTCATGATCACATAATTAATGAATTAAACAAGCATGAAAGATAGAACTAAAATAAACCAGACTTATGCATAAATATTATCAAGACATGGTTAATCACTTAAGTAAGTTCCACTTAATATTAACAAGCATGTGATAATGATAATAATAAATTCACGCATAAGAGATAAAAATTCCTCAAATAAAATATTAAGTCAGACCAAGCCTTCCTTTACTTGATTAAGGGAAAACTCAATAAAACTATGTGTCTGACCAACCATTATTGGGACGCATACTTTTATACAGGAATCCCTTATAAAAGGTTTATGGTTAACATAACCATATTACATTAAGAGGAGTAGCCCTTTCTATACTTGGTATAATATTGGAGGTAGGAGTTGAGGAATTATAAATTCATGATTTCAGTATTAGGGAGTCCACTCAACAGATCAAGGAGATGCAAGCCCGCAGTTAGCAAAGACTTGCCTACCTAAATACCTTCTAATAGCTTGAACAACCCTTGTTGGGGTTATTCAAAGGGGAATATGGATCCTTGCCAGTAGAATTTCATGGAAACTGGACATTCCAAGTTCAATGGTGAGGGATATTGGGACTTAATAAAATAGTGGGAGACTTAATAAAATTTATTATTTCTTATAAAATGTAATCAAGAAACTATTAATGATCTGCTCTTTTAATTGTATAATAAAAATGAAAAACTCACCCACCACACTATCCCTGGATAAAGACAATATCCTCACCGATAGTAACTTATAGGAATGGTTTATACGTCTTCAGGTTATCATACACCATGAATGTAATTCTTGCGTGCTGGAGTCAGCATTACCTGATCTGCCTACTAAATAGGCGAGTGATAAGGATTTCCTGGTCTATGAGAAACATATGAACGACATGGTCGATGTTCAATGTTTGATGTTATCATCAATGTCTAGTGAGCTCATGAAGTCTCATGAAAACATGGATGCTTATAGCATGCTCGAGCACCTCTGTGGTCTTTACCAGGAGAGAGAAAGACAGGAGAGGTTTGAGATCTTTAAGGAACTCTTTCAAAGTAAGCTTAGAGAAGGTTCCCTAACTAGGTCTCATGTAGTCAAGCTCATTGGATACATTGAGCGCCTAAAAGTTCTAGGGTTTAAACTCCTATAAGAACTGAGAAATTATCTCATTCTCGCACCACTTCATCAGAGCTTCTCTAACTTTGTTATCAATTTCAATATGAACAACATTGGGAAATATCTATCTGATCTTCTTATCCTCATTCACCAAGTAGAAAAAGATATAAAGTGTGAAAAGTCTTCTATTCTAATGATGAATAAGAGGAAAGTAAAGGTGAAGAGCTTTAATCCCAAAGCTTCTACACAACCTTCCAAGAAAAGGAAGATCAAAGGGGAGGCAAGAGAATAGGAGGTTGTTTGTTTTTCATGTGGCAACAAGGGCCACTAGAGGAAGGATTTCACCCAGCCTAAGAAGCAAGGGGAAGCTTCAGGTGCGTTTTTTATCAAATTCAATCTATCTATTTCTTAAAATTGGGTATTAGATTCAGCTTGTAGTTCTCACATATATATCCAAATAAAGGAATCAAGTAGATTCAAGAAGATTAACCGAGGGGAGGTAGATCTATGAGTAGCCAACAGAGTGAGACTTTTTGTTGTAGCTTTCGGGGACAACCACCTCACGTTGCCAACTGGGATGATCTTGGTTCTAAAGGGTTTTTATTATGTGTTGTATGTTACTAAAAACATTATTTCTGTATCCAAATTAGATACAGATGAAATTTTTTTCATGTTTGGAAATTAATGTTGCTTCTTTTACAAAGACATCATTTGTTTTGGTAGGGCACATTTATACAACGGTCTTTACATGTTGGATTACACAAACCAAGTAATGGAAATCGATAACAAAGATACTTCACAAGAATCATACCACACCCAACTTTGGCATCATTGGCTAGGTCATGTAAATGAGAAATGATTGACAAAGTTACATCAAGATGGATATTTAGATTCTTTCGAACTAAAACCACTTGGTGCATGTCATGCATATTTACAAGGAAAAATGGCCAAAGCCCCATTTAGTGGGAAAGGTGAAAGGGATAAATAACTTCTTTAATTGGTTTATACTGATGTGTGTGGACCATTTCCAATTGAAGAAAGTATAGGGTACTCATACTTCATAACTTTTACTGATGATTTTAGTAGATATGGATATATCTACTTAATGAGGTATACGTCTGATTATTTTTATAAGTTAAAAGAATACAAGAATGAAGTTGAGAATTAGCTTGGTAAGAAGATTAAGAAACTCCACTTAGACCGAGGTGGAGAATATCTTAATCAAGACTTCATTGATTACTTACAGGAGTTTTGGATACTAACCCAAATCACTCCTCCACACACGCCCTAATGGAATGGTGTGAGTGAAAGGAGGAACCACACTCTGTTGGAAATGGTGAGATCAATGATGAGTCATGCGATTCTTCCATTATCCTTTTGGGGATATGCGTTACAAATAGTGGTGAAAATACTAAACCAAGTACCAACTAAATCTATAAATGGTATTCCATACGAGTTATGGAGTGGATAGAAATCCATATTATTGAATTTACATGTGTAGGGAAGTGATGCGTTTGTTAAGGCCTCTTTAGGTAACAAACTTGCACCCCGAGGCACAAAGTGTACCTTTATAGGATACCCCAAGGAAACAAGGGGATATTACCTATACAACCCCTTAGACAAAAATGTTGTAGTGGAAATACATGCCATATTCCTTGAGAGGGAGCACATCTCCAAAAGAGATAGTGGGAGTGAGATAGACTTTGATAAATTTGAGGCTCAAGGTACACAAGAGTTGGTACATGAATAGATTCCACAAATCCCCATGAAAGAAAGAACTATTACAGAGACACAAGAGCTACGTAGGAGTACAAAAGAGGTTACAAAACCAGAACAGTATGCTTTTCTAGTTACCGAGGATGGTGACTCATTATTAGTTGATAATAATGATCCTCTAACCTACAAGGAAGTAGTAAGTGGCATAAATGTTGTCAAGTGGCAAGAAGCCATGAATTGTGAAATGGATTCCATGTACCAAAACCAAGTCTGGATTTTGGTAGATCCTCTAGTTGATGTAAATAATATTAGTTGCAAATGGGTATTCAAGAAGAAACTGGACATGGAAGGAAAATTCGGCACCTATAAGGAACAACTGGTTGCAAAAGGTTTCAAACAGCGTCAAGGCATTGACTAAGATGAAAACTTTTCACCAGTTGAAATTCTAAAATCTATCAGAATTATATTGTCCATTGTCGCTTCCCATGACTATGATATTTGGAAAATGGATGTCAAAACATCTTTCCTTAACGGGAACCTTCAAGAATATGTCTACATGACACAACCTAAAGGTTTTATGACTTCAAAGGATGTCAATAAGGTATGAAAGTTGCAGAAATCCATTTATGGATTAAAGAAAGCATCCTGGTCATGAAACATTTGTTTTGATGAATCTGTAGTGAAATTTGGTTTTATCAAGAATGAATGTTATCCTTGTATTTACAAACTGTTTAGTGGGAGTGTAGTCATTTTCCTAATAGTATATGTTGATGACATATTACTTATTGGAAATGAGATACCAGTCTTACAACCTGTTAAGGCATAATTGAATCAAGGATTCTCCATAAAGAACTTGGGCGAGGCAGCATGTATTATTGGGATCAAGATCCATCATGATAGATCCAAGAGATTGTTGGGCCTAAGTCAAAGTACATACATTGATAAGATACTGAAGAGATTTGGTATGGAACAATCCAAGAGGGTATTGTTGCCAGTATCACATGGAATTAATATTTATAATAAAATGTGTCCTCAGACACATGAGGAAAGAAATATAATGGCAAGGAATCCATATGCATCAGCGATTGCATCAGTCATGTATGTCATGCTATGTACTAGGCTGGATGTCGCCTACTCATTGAGTGCGGTAGGCAGATATAAAGCTGACCCAGTTGACCTTCATTGGATGGCAGTCAAGACTATCCTAAAGTATCTGTGGCGTATTAAGGATATGTTCATGGTTTATGGAGGAGATTATGTACTAGTTATCATAGGATATGAAGATTCTAGTTTCTAGACTGATCAAGATGACATGAAGTCAGAAACAGGATAAATATTCACTTTGAATGGAGGTGCAGTGAGCTGGAAGAGCTCAAAGCAGAGTGTTGTCACAAATTCTATAGTAGAGTCTGAGTATATCACAGCTTTTGAGGTAGCTAAAGAAGCAGTTTGTATGTGAAGCTTCATCCAGGAGCTGGATGTGATACCTAGCAGTAAATATCCCATCACATTGTACTATGATAATACTGCAGTGGTGGCTCTCGCAAAAGAGCCAAGGTCACATCAGCGGACAAAGCACATACTTTGGAAGTATCATATCTTGAGGGATTTTTCTTGGAGAGGTGAAGTTGCAGTGAGCAGTATTTCTATGGAAGAAAATGTGGAGGACCCCTTGACTAAATCCTTGTCTCAGCAGAAACATGATCACCATGTGAGGTCTAGCGGACTGAAATTCGTAGGTAGTTTGCTCTAGTCTAAGTGGTAGTTTGTAAGATTTGGTGTTATAGAACCAAATGGTTGTACTTTTATTATATAGACATTTAATATATTTAAATATTAAAAATCTTATTATATATTGTTCATTATTCTTCATGACTATGATGTAATAATTTCCTAGAGTATTTGTTGCATTGATAAGGTCATGGCAGTTTCCCGCTATGATGAGAACCTTGAAATGATATAATAATATTCTTAAATATAGTTATACGGTTGGATGACATGCTATGATGGGACACATAGCATGCAGACCATCATTTGTGAGTACTCATAAGAATATGAGACTTCCTCTCATGAAGTTCTCACTTAGTAATCTCCAAGATAGGAGATTATGAGAACAGACTCGCCAGTAGGAATTCTGCATGTTTTGGTGTCAATGGATATTTATATTTGTGAGCCTATGTAATGATACTTAGACTTTAAGATTATCATTAATATTTGTAATGACTCACGTACTTTGATTTACTGATGAAAACATCCATGTAGATATTTGGCGGGAAGTAGGGTACATTGGGTGTGTCACAAGTGTCATGTTATTAATTGATAAGTAGAGAAAGTATTTGTCCCTTCCATTTATGGAAGTTGATATATAGACCCTTTGATTGAAATAGAACCATTGCACAAAATTCTATGGTCATGGTGGAACGATAAGTTTATTTTAGGTAGTTAAAGAATGGCGTATCAATAATAAAAGTTGATGACACTATCATGAAACTTTCTTGATGAGATATTGTGACAAAGGGATTATATTACACAATGAGCGTTCGTATATAGATTTCATTGTCGCGAAATTACATTATTTCTCTTAGGTGCCTTGACCCATTTCTAGACAGTACTCTTTGACTTTAGGAAAGCCTACCTAATGCCAATGAGAAAGAATCCTATAGGGTCACACACTAAGTGTTTTTGGTGGTCTCGGTTAAATTCAATTTGAATTTAATTAATGAAATAAATATTATTCTCAAGACCATGGAATAATTTTATTCAAGTTAAAATGATTGCATAAATTAAATAAAATATATTTATTTATTTTATTGAACATTTAATAAATATTTATTTACTAGTTTATAAATAAAATATTTATTTAAGAGAATAAAATATTTATTTATTTGTTCGGGTGTTCAATAAATTGAAGTGGAGTTCGAGCGGACCAAGGCCAGTCCGGTGGTAAAATAATTATTTTCAAGACGGTAAATAATTAATTAACTAGTTTGCACAAGTTAAAATAATAATGACGCTTCTATTATTTTGTGACGCGAAATTTTATTTATAATTCTGTTTTGCGCAAGTTGGCACACCATAAATAATGATGTGGTATTATTATTATGAGCATGGTTTTTCTCTAAGTTCATGAATGTATTTAATTTCTGTTATGCAATTAAATATTGCAACTGAAGTTCCATGCATATAAATAGACAAGTACACCTATTGTTCCAGAGAACACACGACACCGAATCGTACACCCAGTGAATTAAGAATTGTTGAGCTAAAAAAATTCTCTCTCAAATCCTCTCCCCACCCCTCTCAAGAATGAGAGATGTTCTTCAAGGCCGAAGAACAATCGATCAAGAATGACCGACACAAGACACTCACTTCGTTGTGCTAGCACCCGAAGAACGAGCGGTGTCGGTCGGAGACCATCAGAGCATGTGTGGATCACCACTAGAGGGATTCTAGTTTAGATCCTTACAAACACAGTGAGATAATCTGAAAGGGTCATTTCGGACAATCAACGTCATCAACGAAGAAAAATACCAAAGATCCAAGTATTATTTTTCTTTATGAAATTAATTAAATTAATTATAAACATGATGTGAAAGATCCCCTCTAAAGGTTTTGGGCCTCTTTTTCTTTATCTAAATCTTTGATTCTATTTCGTGGAAACTGGCATTCATCGTTGTATTGATCCCGGTATAATCATTGATCATGGTAAAAATCAATGTTGGGTTTCGTCCCAACCACACTTCCACTATGCCCAGAGCTTACAAGTGGTATCATAGGGGCTACATCATAGTTTATAATTATTTAAATATTTTGTTGATGACTTACACATTTAATAATTTAGTTGTTTCAATTCAAGTTTATGACAACCCTACTTTTTATACAAACTTAAACATGATTTATTACATAAACTATTCACTTGATACAACATGGAAGATCGAGAGGTATAGTGTCTTTGGGGCTTAGGATCATTACATAACAACTTAAAACATGAAATACAACATCTTTATTGAAAACTTCCTTTACATGACCACTACATTTTCTCATACTTAGCATTGCATGGGATAACCTAAGGACATGCATAAGAAAAGGGGTGATCTCTAAAGACCAGTAAGGGAATAAACATGGAATACATGAGGAGTAAAATACATGTTAGACAATATTCATATCAATAGAGCTCAAGAGAAACATAAACATAAAGGCATGATAAATCATGATAATAATAACATGGAAATGTGGCAACAACACTTAACATGGAATTAGCATGAGCCAAGGCTCATTGCACATGGAGAATGAGTAAATTCTCATTGCACATGAAGCATGAGTAAAACCTCGTTGCACTTGAATTAGCATGATTCAACACTCATTGCACATGAATTATCATGATACTATACTTTACCCAATGCATTGGAGCGCTATAAGGGCGCACCCTTCTTAAACATTTCATTTCATGCATAAGTGTGCCACATGGATCATAAAACATGGATTCATTAAACATAATCATTTATTCCATGATAAGGAATGTGGAATTAATACATGAAACTTTATAATCAATAATTAAATGTTCATAAAGTTGAATACCCTTGATGGAGAAATGGGCATGGTATTCACTACACAAAGGCATTGGCTTAGAAAATCGGTGCAATTTCGGCAGCGTAACGGCGTGACATAAGAATTCATAAAAATGGTTGATGAGAGATAAAGGGGTGTCTCATCATATTTAGATGAAATGGACAGTAATGGGGTCATATAGATACATTTCCAAACAATTGTAATGGAATTTAGATTCATGATACAAAAGTATTGTTTGAATGTAAATGAAGAGAGAGAAGTTCCTTTCGGAATTTCGGCATAGTAACGGGTGTACATGGGAGGCATTAAATGAGAGAGAAAGGGGTCTACCATAATTAAAAAAATAATAGGGAAGTATGGGGGAGGTGAGAAACCATACCCCAGCATTTATAATTGAAATTAAAAGGGCATAACAATATTAAGAAAATTGGACAAAAAAAGTGAAAGGAAGAAAAACCCTTACTTGGAAGTGTGCTTCCAAGGCTTGAGAGAGGATTCTTGGGAGATTGGGGCACCTTGGGAGGATTATAGAGAGATTAGGGTACAGGTTGGATGAAATCCAAAGGCTTTGAGTGAGGATGAAGTGGGATCTTGGGTGGGTTTATATAGGAAAGGTGAGTGAATTCTTTATTATTTAGGTTTGGGACCCCTTACATTAAACTAATCCAAACCACAAATCAGCTCATGGTTTTTGCCCATGGTTTTTGGAAAAGGGAAGAGGAAAAAAATATTTTATAAGGGAAAAGTCCAAACTTCTTAAAATAATGGGTTTGCTTATGTGGAGGTGAGTCACACTCCCATGGAAAATAATTTAAAAAGATAAGATGTTTAATAAGTCTTGAGGGGTCCATTAAGGCTTTGAAAAGTAATTCAAACAAACCCAAAATCACATTATTTTAATGGTAAAACATATATTGGCCGAACATAAAGCTTATAGTACTTTATTACATCATTATTGGGTCATTATGATGTCATAAAACACATTATATATTTAAACAGTATTTAATTTTTACCCAAAAATTTGACTGTCTCAGAAAATTATGAAAAATTCACCATTGGATAATTTTGACGTCCTGATTCCATAAATATCATTTATTTTATTTAAATAATTTTCTAAATATTTTAATTTTCACTTTTAATATAAAAACTGACATTTATCGAAAATTCACGGGTTTTGACAGAAATGGCTTTCAAACCTTAATAAAAAATTATAATTGCATTCATAAAATTATATGATCATTTATATATAATAAAATTAATTTATTAATAATAATATTATTTTATTAAAATATTATTTAATTCAAAATCCCTTAATTTAATAAAATAGATTTCTTAATTAAATAATAACTAAAAACACTACTTGTACTTTAAAAACTATTTACAATGTATCAATAATGACAAGAAAGTATATTCATTATTATATACAAAAATAATGTACATGAACATAGTACTAGAGATTTGTTACATAACCCCTTAAAATAGCTGCATAAGACCTAAGGGTAAGGTGTGCGATGGTGAAAGACTCTTGGGGTGGCTCAGATAACATTGCTCGAGTGGTAATCTCTATCAACTTCCACTTTTCCTGTAGACAGTCTCGTTCGAGCTTGACATGATGAAGCTCAGCTTGGGCTTGGTCAAGAGCGAAGCCCAAAGACGCCACCACTTTTCCAAGCTCTGAAAAATGGGCTTCGTATGGAGCAATTCTACTGGATGAGGCCATCGCTTCCTTTGTCTGGGTAAATTGGATTTGTTAAAACCCTATATTTATACTAATCATGTGATCACTGTTCAATGGCTATAAAAGAAACGGTCACAATTCATAACATAAAACCAAAGAAGTTGACATTTTATATAAACATTTTACATAAAGAGACATTTAATTAGATCAAGAGGGATTTCCATTAATGAAACTTTGGGTCATTACAAAGTTAATCGTTCTGCAAATCGGAATCTTGATATCTATTTTTCCTCTTTCATTTCTCGTTCACCTTAAAAAAATGATCTGTTCTTTTAATTTTGATTAAAATAAAATTGAAGATATCATCCAAAGGTACCAAATCTTCCTAGTCATACAACACCAGAACACATGACGTGTATTCGGCAGTACACACCATGTAGTCAAGATTCAATGCATCAGACTGGTCCGCCAAACCAAGCCATATGTTGGAGTCTTTCTAAGTCTTAAATGACTATGTGTGTGGACCAGGACCATTTGGCACACTATTTCTGGATTACATGTCATGTAGTCTAATGGACACGGTGTGTAGTCCCTTCAGGTTAGAGTTGGACCATGTACCCCATACATGGCTTTCCCAGCTAGAAACTGTGTAATGCGAATACTACACTATGTGTGACCCACTGAAGACACCATGTACTCTGAAGATTTATGAAGTACACTCACATGTCGTTTCCCCAGGCGTTTACTTTAGATGGACGGTGAAAAATAGTACACGCCGTATAGTTGGAACTACATGTAGTGTACTCATCCAAATTACGCAGATTTATTAAAATTTATTATTATATTATACAAACCCTTGAGATGTGTATCATCGTGTGGGAGTAAAGCTGAGGCACAACATGTGATAGGAGTTTTATATATATGTGTTTAATTTAACATCTTCGTAATGTTCATTTATACTCATTGGGTAGTTATGAATAGGAATTAACCGGGTTGCCTCCAAGGTACAAGTTACATACAAAGATAATTTTAAATGAATTTATTTGTTTAAAATTATGATGGAAGAGAATCTAAAGGAAATTCAGAAAAAGGGTTTAATATAAAAGGATTGATTAATTAAAGATGATAATTAATTGATTTGAGCGTGATTTATCTTTAACAAGAATGATTAAAGAATTGAATGCTAGTTTTATTTATGCATAAACATCGTTGCATGTATGGATGATCATGAGCTAGACCAAGACCTTTCTATGTAGATGGTTTCTTTTAATTTATTTATTTAAATTAAATTTGTTGGCCTGCGAGCCATCGCTCCTCATTAATATTTAGGGCATGTGTGCCTAAGGTTTATTTCATGTAAAACCCCTTTTTACCCCTCACCTTCATGTGTCTTAAAAAAGGCATATGTAATGGATGGAAATCCCAAGATAGTGGAGGTGGTTCAAGCTGGAGCTGAGACGAAACCAATCCCAGGAGATACAGAGGTGGATAGGTGGAAAGATGTAAACACGAACCCAAAAGGTTCAAGATGTTTCTCCCCTAGGTCAGGGGTAGTTTATCAACCACTAGATAAACTAACTATTAGAAAAGATCATGATCATTCTCTTTATTTTATTTCTGTCAGTTTCATGGTTTATCATTATGGATGTGTTGTCACGATCACATAATTAATTAATTAAATAAGCATGCAAGATAGAACTAAAATAAAACAGACTTATGCGTAAATATTATCAATACATGGTTAATAACTTAATTAAGTTCCACTTAATATTAAAAAGCATGTGATAATTATAATAAGCAATTCATGTATAAGAGATAAAAATCCCTCAAATAAAATATTAAGTCAGACTAAGCCTTCCGTTACTTGATTAAGGGAAAAACTCAATAAAACCATGTGTTTGACCAACCCTTGTTGGGACACATACTTTTATACGGGAAGCCCTTATGAAAGGTTTCGAGTTGAATTAACCATATTACATCAAGATTAGTATCCCTTGCTAGAATTTGTGTAATATTGGAGGCAAGAGTTGAGGAAATCTAAAGTCATGATTTTGGGATTGGGGGTCCACTCAATAGATCAAGGAGCTGCAAGCTTGTAGTTGGAAAAGACCTTCCTACCTAAATACCTTCTAATAGATTTACCAACCCTTTTGGGGGTTATGCAAGGGTGAATATGGATATTTTCCACTAGAATGTTATAGAAACAGGACATTCTGAGTTAAATGTTAAGGGCTATTGGGACTTGATAAAATAGTGGGAGACATAATTAAATTTATTATTTCTTATAAAATGTAATCAAGAAAGTACTAATGAACTGCTATTTTAATTGTAGAATAAAAATGAAAAAAAATTCAACCACACTATCCATGCGATCAATTTTGGATAAAGACAACATTCTCACTGGCAGTAACTTCCAGGAATAGTTTAGACGCCTTCAGGTTATCCTACGCCATGAACGGAAGTCTTACATGCTGGAGTCAGCATTACCTGATCCGCCTTCCAAAGAGACGAGTGATGAGGATTTCCTGGTCTATGAGAAACATATGAATGATGCGGTCGACGTTCAATGTTTGATGCTACCATTAATGTCTAGTGATATCATGAAGTCTTATGAAAACATGGATGCTTATAGCATGCTCGAGAACCTCCGTGGTCTTTACTATAAGAGAGAAAGATAGAAAATGTTTGAGATCTCTAAGGCACTCTTTTAGAGTAATCTTAGAGAAGGTGCCCCAGCTGGGCCTCATGTAGTCAAGATCATTAGCTACATTGAGCGCCTAGAAGTTCTAGGGTTTAAACTCCCCAAAGAACTAGGCAATGATCTCATTCTTTCATCACTCCCTCAGAGCTTCTCTAACTTTGTTGTCAATTTCAATATGAACAACATTGATAAATCTCTATCTGATCTTCTTATCCTCATTCTCCAAGTGGACAAAGATATAAATCATGAAAAGCCTTCTATCCTTATGGTGAATAAGAGGAAAGGTAAGGTAAAGAGATTTAATCCCAAAGCTTCTTTATGACCTTCCAAGAAAAGGAAGATCAAAGGGGAGGTGAGGAAATCGTAGGTTGTTTGTTTTGCATGTGGCAAGAAGGGCCACTGGAAGAAGAACTGCACCCAACCTAAGAAGCAAGGGGAAGCTTCAGGTGTGTTTTTTATCGAATGAAATATATCTGTTTCTACAAATTGGGTATTAGATACAGCTTGTGGTGCTCACATATGTATCCAAATACAGGAACCAAGTAGATTCATGAAGATTGACCGAGGGGAGGTAGATCTATGAGTAGCCAATGGAGCTAGACTTGTTGTTGTAGCTGTCGGGAACTACCACCTCACATTGCCAACTGGGATGATCTTGGTGTTAAAGGGTTGTTATTATGTGTTGTATGTTACTAAAAACATTAAATTTTTATCTATATTAGATACAGATATTTTTTTTCAATTTTGTAAATGAATGTTGCTTATTTTACAAAGACATCATTTGTTTTGGTAGGGCACATTTATACAACAGTCTTTACGTGTTGTATTACACAAACCAAGTAATTGCAATCGATAACAAAGATACTTCACATGACTCATACCACATCCAACTTTGGCATCACTGGCTAGGTCATGTAAACGATAAACGTTTGACAAAGTTGCATCAAGATGGATATTTAGATTCTTTCGAACCAAAACCACTTGGTGGATGTCATGCATGTTTATGTGGAAAAATGACCAAAGCCCCATTTAGTGGTAAATGTGAAAGGGCTAAAGAACTTCTTGAATTGGTTCATACCAATGTGTGTGGACCATTTCTAGTTGAAGCAAGGGGAGAGTACTCTTAATTCATAACTTTTACTGATGATTTTAGTGTATATGGATATATCTACTTAATGAGGTATAAGTCAGATTCTTTTGATAAGTTCAAAGAATACAAGAATGAAGTTGAGAATCAGATTGGTAAGATGATTAAAAAACTCTATTCAGACCGAGGTAGAGAATATATTAATCAAGACTTCATTGATTACTTATGGGAGTTTGGGATCCTATCCCAACTCACTCCTCTATACATGCGCCAGTGGAATGGTGTGAGCGAAAGGAGGAACCTCACCCTGTTGGACATGGTGAGATCAATGATGAGTCATGCGAGTCTTCGATTATCCTTTTGGGGATATGCATTACAAACAGCGGCGCACATACTAAACCAAGTACCAACTAAATTGATAAATGGTATTCCATAAGAGTTCTGGAGTGGAAAGAAAGCCATATTATCGAATTTACATGTGTGGGGAAGCGATGCTTTTGTTAAGGCCTCGTCAGGTAACAAACTTGCACCCCGAGTTACAAAGTGTGCCTTTATAGGATACCCCAAGGAAACAAGGGGATATTACCTATACAACCCCTCAGACAAAAAAGTTATAGTGGAAATACATGTCATATTCCTTGAGAGGGAGCACATATCCAAAAGAGATAGTGGGAGCGAGATAGACTTTGATGAATTTGAGGCTCAAGGTACACAAGAGTTGGTACAGGAATAGATTCCACAAATCCCCGTGGAAGAAAGAATTGTTCTAAAGACACAAGAGCTGCGTAGAAGTACACGAGAGGTTTGAGAACCGGAACAGTACGGTTTTCTAGTTACTGAGGATGGTGACTCATTATTAGTTGATAATAATGATCCTCTAACCTACAAGGAAGCAGTAAGTGGCATAGATGTTTCCAAGTGGCAAGAAGCCATGAATTCTGAAATGGATTCCATGTACCAAAACCAACTGTGGATTTTGGTAGATCCTCTAGTTTATGTAAAGTATGTTGGTTGCAAGTGGGTATTCAAGAAGAAACTGGACATGGAAGAACAAGTTAGCACCTATAAGGCACGAATGGTTGCAAAAGGGTTCAAACAGTGTCAAGGCATTGACTACGATGAAACCTTTTCACCAGTTGCAATGCTGAAATCCATCAAAATTTTATTGGCCATTACCGTTTACCATGACTATGAGATTTGGAAAATGGATGTCAAAACAGCATTCCTTAACGGGAACCTTCAGGAAGATGTCTAAATGACACAACTTGAAGGGTTTATGACTCTAAAGGATTCCAATAAGGTATGCAAGTTGCAGAAATCCATTTATAGATTAAAACAAGCATCCAGGTCATGGAACATTCGTTTTGATGAAGCCATAGCGAAATTTTATTTTATCAAGAATGAATGTGAGCCTTATGTCTACAAACGGTTTAGTGGGAGTGCAGTCGTTTTCCTAATAGTATATGTTGATGACATATTACTTATTAGACATGAGATACCAGTCTTACAGTCTGTTAAGGCATGGTTGAATCAATGCTTCTCCATGAAGGACTTGGGAGAGACAACATATATTCTTGGGATCAAGATCTATCGAAATAGATCCAAGAGATTGTTGGGCCTAAGTCAAAGTACAAACATTGATAAGATACTGAAGTGATTCGGTATGAAACAATCCAAGAGGGGATTGTTGCCAGCATCACATGGCATTAATCTTTCCAAGAAAATGTGTCCTCAGACACATGAGGGGAAAAATATAATGGAAAGGACTCCATACGCATCAACGATTGGGTCAGTCATGTATGTCATGCAACGTACTAGGCTGGATGTCGCCAACGCATTGAGTGTGGTAGGCAGATATCAAGATAACCCAGGTAACCGCCGTTGGATGGCAGTCAAGATTATCCTAAAGTATATGAGGCGTACTAAGGATATATTCCTGGTTTATGGAGGAGATGAGGAACTAGTCATCAGAGGATATGCATATGCTAGTTTCCAGACTGATCAAGATGACATGAAGTCGCAAACATGATACATCTTCACTTTGAATAGAGGTGCAGTGAGCTGGAAGAGCTCAAGGCAGAGTGTGGTCCCAGATTCTATAGCAAAGTCCGAGTATATCGCAGCTTCTGAGGTAGCTAAAGAAGCAGTTTGGATGCGAAGTTTTTTCAAGGAGCTGGATGTGATACCTAGCAGTAAAGATCCTATCACATTGTACTGTGATAATACTGCAGTGGTGGCTCTCGCAAAAGAGTCAATGTCACATCAACAGACGAAGCACATACTTCGGAAGTATCATCTCTTAAAGGATTTTTCTAAGAGAGGTGAAGTTGTAGTGAGCAGTATTTCCACGGAAGACAACGTGGCGGACCCCTTGACTAAAGTCTTGACTCAGTAGAAACATGGTCACCATGTGAGGTCTAGCGGATTGAAAGTCAGAGGCAGTTGGCTCTAGTCCAAGTGGAAGCTTTTAAGAGTTGGTGTCCTAGAACCAATTGGTTGTACTTTGATTACATGGACATTTAATGTATTTAAATATTAAACATCTTATTACATATTGTTCATTGTTCTGCATGACTATGATGTAATAATGTCCTAGAATATTTGTTGCATTGATAAGGTCATGTCAGTTCCCCACTATGATTAGAAGCTTGAAATGCTATAACAATATTCTCAAATATAGTTATATGGTTGGATGGCATACTATGATGGGATACAGAGCATGCAGACCGTCAGGTGTGAGTACTCGTAAGCAGATGAGACTTCCTCTCGTGAAGTTCGCACTTGGTAATCTCCAAGACAAGAGATTATGAGAACAGACCCGCCAGTAGGAATTCCGCATGTTTTGGTGTCATTGGATATTTCTATCTGCGAGTGTGTGTAATGATCCTTAGACTTTAAGATTATCATTAATACATGTCACGACTTGAACACTTTGATTTACTGACAAAAATCGTCACGCAGACAGTTGGTGGGAAGTAGGGTACGTTGGATGCGTCACGAGTGACATGTTATTAATGGATAAGTCGATGAAGGATTTGTCACTTCCATTTATGGAAGTTGATATCTCGGCATTTTGATTGAAATATAACCGTCGCACGAAATTCCATGGTCATGGTGTAACGATGAGTTTATTTCAGGTAGTCATATGACGGCGTATCAAAAATAAAAGTTGATAACACTATCATGAAACTTGCTTGACGAGATATTGCAACAAAGAGATTATATTACATAGTGAGCATTCGTATGTGGATGTCGTTGTTGCGAAATTACGTTCTTTCTCTTGGGTGTCTTGACCCGTTGCTAGACAGTACTCTTGGACTTTAGGCAAGCTCGTCTAATGTCAACGAGAAAGAATCCTAGATGGTCATACACTAAGTGTTTTTGGTGGTCTCGGTTGAATTCTATTTGAATTTAATTAATGAAATAAATGTTATTCTCAAGACCATGCAATAATTTTATTCAAGTTAAAATGATCGCATAAATTAAATAAAATTTATTTATTTATTTTATTGAACATTTAATAAATATTTATTTACTAGTTTGTAAATAAAATATTTATTTAAGAGAATAAATTATTTATTTATTTATTCGGGTGTTCAATAAATGGAAGTAGAGTTGGAGCGGACCAATGCCGGTCCGGTGGTAAAATAATTATTTGCAAGATGGTAAATAATTATTTAACTAGTTGACACAAGTTAAAATAATAATGACACTGCTATTATTTTGTGACGTGAAATTTTATTTATAATTCCGTTTTGCGCAAGTTGACGCACCATAAATAATGACGCGATATTATTATTATGAGCATGTGTTTTCTCTAAGTTCATGAATGTATTTAATTGCGGTTATGCAATTAAATATTGTAACTGAAGTTTCATGCATATAAATAGACAAATACGCCTATTGTGCCAGAGAACACACGACACTGAATCATACACCCAGTGAATTGAGAATTGTTGAGCTAAACAATTTCTCTCTTGAATCCTCTTCTCGCCCCTCTCAAGAACGAGAGACGTTCTTCAATGTCGAAGAACAAGCGATCAAGAACGATCGACACGAGACACTCGCTTCGCCGCACTAGCACCCGGAGAACGAGTGGTGTCGATTGAAGGGCATCGACACATGTGGATCACCGCTAGAGGGATTCTAGTTTGTATCCTTACAAGCGCAACGAGATAATCTGGAAGGGTCATTCCGGACGATCAACATCATCAATGAAGAAAAATACCAAAGATCCAGATATTATTTTTCTTTATGAAATTAATTAAATTAATTATAAACATGATGTGCAATATCATCTCTAAAGGTTTCGGGTCTCTTCCTTATTTATCTAAATCTTTGATTCTATTCTGCAGAGACTGTCGTTCATCGTTGTATTGATCCCAGAATAATCATTGATCATGGTAAAAATCAAAGTTAGGTTCCGTCCCAACCACGCTTTCGCTGCGCCCGAAACCTACATGTGTAACATGCTAATTATATTATCCCAAATTGATCGTTCATCAGTAACCCTTGAAAAAAATCTCATCACATATAAAGATGCATTTGAATGGAATTGAGTATATTTTTTGTATCTTTGTTGAACTGTTGATTTAGGTTTATTTTATTCTAACAAAAAAGAAATCATGGGTATAACTGATTCAAGTTATTTGGAAAATTTATCTAAAGAAAAATCACAAAAACAATATGTTTTCAAGATTCTAGGAATTGTAATTTCTTAGAGATCATAAAAATAAACACTTAATTCAACGTGTTTAAACAACGTTGAGATGATTTAAAATATTGAGGAAAACAAAGAATGTGTATAGTTAAGATTTATGACTCAACACATTAAATCAATAAATGGTTTGCCTAAAAAAAGTCCAACTGTATGATTTGAATAAAATATTACTTATCTCACTCAAATAAAGGAACATTTCTTTTAGAGGGATTAAACAAAACATGATTCTTGAGTGTGTTTTTCATTCGCACAATAATGTATGAAATACAAACTGATTGAAGTGTAATATATGTTAGATCATGTGATAATCCGTTTGATTGGTTTATGAAAGTGTTACAATCTACGTTTCTCTACATGTCATTCAAATTTTTTCTTCTTTAAAAATTGAAAACTTCTAGGCAATGCTCTTTTAACCATATCTCATGTTTTGTCTCATTGGCAGTTTCTTTTGGATAAATTTTTTTATACTATCAAAACAGGTAAAATGAGATAAAAACATCACGAAACATCCATATATAGTAGAAGTATTATCAAAACTATTTCCAAAAACCAAAGAAGGTGGGAAATTATATGACCATCATCCACCCCCAACCCCTCATATGGTTATAAATGACAAATCACTCCCCATACTTTCTTTCATTCTTTTTCAAATTTTTTACTTCATGAGATTCAATTATTTTTCTAATTTATTTTTTTGGATTAGCAATGAATTTTAATTTTTTTTAAACATATTGTATAATTTATATATTAGAAAATATAAAATAATCATTCCAAACTTTTATTTGTTAATTTTATATAATATGCAATATTGTTTAATTCCATTGAATTTCAACAAACTTTAATTTATAACATTTATTTTTTATGATGACTTGAACTATCAAAGAACAACTCATGGATTTATGACGAAAATCAATGTTGGCTCCAAAAAGGTCGCTGGTCCAGGCTAGGATGCCAACCTTATGGTAGACCAGCAAACCCGGAACCGGAAATTTGGGGTGCGACCGACGGAAAAGACAAAAGGTGGTGGAGGGCTTTGGACCTGCCCACAGTGCGATTTCGGTGCCCATGAATGACGGGGGCTGCATGATTTCGCGACGACGTGGCGGTCCATGCATGCATGTTTCGCCTAATTCAATAATATTTATTTATTTCTCTGATTTAACGACAAACCCGTCTAATTTAAAATATTAAAAATAATTTATTACATTACTACAGTTTCAAACAACAAAAAATGCAAAATTATCGTTTCAATAACATCAAATAACTGGAAAATAATTATTTTTATATAAATTGTTAAACTAAGCCGATCTCAACATACAGGAATTGTTAAACTAAGCCGATCTCAACATAACTTGAAAATGATTTTTTATATATAATTATAATTGCACATGTATATTATAAAATATTGAAATATGGAATATATAATTAAATACATAAATACATGAAATCTACTACATATTTAGATATGTATGTTTCATTTTCGTAATTTTAATTTATATTATACATATACATTCATAATTATATATCTGCATGCGTGTGTTTATATATAATTATAATTATATATCAACATTATTAAATATATAAATATGAAGTATATATAAATTAATTTTAAAATTTATTAAAATATTTTTACATAAGAAATGCACATTTTAATAGATAAATCATATTAGAAAAAAATGTATTATTAATTTCATTGACACAATTTAAGAAATAAATTATTATATTTTTTTTTAAATCGTAGATGGAATTACATGTTGGGTTGTGACGCCAGCTTCAGGTGCTGATTATATCTAGGGAAGGAAGAGAGAGTAGGATGATAAACTTGGTCTTGGGGTGCAGGCAGCCGTAGACATGATTCTTTGGTAGAGGCAGGTTGTGTCACATAGTGCTTGTGTCAAATAGGGCTTGTGTCCGATTGACGTGTGTTGGTAATTGGTCCGGATAGGGTGAAAGGAAGGTCCACCAACTTTAGTAGCCAAGTGCTGATTGCTACAAGGTATCGACAGTCATTGGGATCAAACGATGAGTTGTTCGTAAATTGTGGACGGCGGTGATACCAGATGACTAACTGGGGCCCACTATAAAAGCTGGGTGGGACCACTTGTACATGTGTGCTTGAAATGTGGCATCTGGTGTGGAAAAAAACGTAATCAAATATTGTTTGTTTCTACCAATTGAGATTTGTAAACTTTGTCTCATCCACAATAACAGAGAATGTCAATAGTGTTCTTCCATAGATGTCAGGTTTGATTGTTTGAACCACGTACGCCCAAAGTGTTCATAACTTGCTTTGTTTATTTTGCTTTATCTTGAATGCTTGTGTTGAATTGTATGGACTATGTGTATGTTGGGCACGCCATGATGCGGTGAGTAGGGTGCTTTTACTTCCTATCGTTCAATACATCAAAGTTCATGGGATTATGTTTGATCAGTGGAGCGTCCAAAGTTTGGGTGTCCACTTCACAAAGCGTCCGGTAGATCAGTGAAATGTTGCAACACTACCACAAAACAGAGCAAGAAAAGCACCTCGTTTTATCAACGCTAAGGAAAAAGCGCTGATAAAGAGGTGATCTTTATTAGCGCTAGCTAAAAGCGCTAATAAATGTACCATTTATTAGCGCTAAGAAAAACGTTCATAAAAGTGTACCTTTTATCAGCGTTTTTTTAGCGCTGAGAAATAGGTCATTTATCAGCGCTATTTTTAGCACTAATAAAAGTTTTTAATAAATAATATTATTGATTTATATAAAATTATTATATCTATATTCAAAAATAATATTTATTTGTATACATTAAATAAAAAATGCATGTTTATAAATAATATATATTTTTTAATAATTAAAAAAATATACAGTGTTTAAAAAAAAGTATTTCTAAGATTATATATATATATATATAATTATAAGATTATAATAAATTTCATTAAATAATAAATATATTTATTAGATTTATTAGATTTATTAGATTTATTATAGATTTATTATATTTTTTATATTTTTTATTATAATTATTAGAATTATTGGATTTATTAGATTTATTAGTTTCATTATATTTATTATTTTTTTTATATTTGTTATATTTAATATATTTAATATACTTATTTTATTTATAATTAATATATATAAACATTTTTTTAAATAAATAAATAAATAAATATATTTATAATTATTAAATATATATGTGTTTCCAATGAATTTGGTCAATAAATATATTGATCATGCATGCATATATGTTGTGTCATCATGAATGTTCATTTATACACTACATCCTTCTTATTATTCATGATGTCCATATATGTGATGTCTCATTTTTTATAATGTATGTATATGAGTAATTCATGTTACCCATATGAATATTATGTTCTAAAAAATACTTATAAAATTATATTAAATATATTTAAATAATAAATATATTTAATATATTTATAATTATTAAATTTTAATTATATGTAAATACCTTTTAAATATATGTATTTGTAATTATAATTATAACTATATATATATATATATTTAAATAATTATAAAATTACAATAAATACATATATTATAATTTTATAAATAAATATATATAAATATATTTATAATTATATGAAAATATTTATAAATATATTTATTTATAGTTAATTATAACTATAAATAAATATATATTATAAAATTATAAGAAATATATTTATTATACTACTTATAAAGTTATAAATATATTTATAAATAAATACAAATAGTTATAATTATAATTCATAAATAAATATATAAATATATTTAAATAATTAAATAATTATAATAAATATATTAATTATATATATTTATATACAAATATTTATAAATAAATTCGATTAGTTATAATTATAATCTAAATAAATGTAGATATATTTAAATATTTAAAAAATTATAATAAATATATTAACTATATATATTTATAATATTATAAATATATTTTTTATAATTTTATAATTATATATATATATATATATTTATAATTACAACTATAAATAAATATTGTTTATTATAATTTTTAATTACAAATATTTATATATTTATTTATTAGCTATAAATATAAATAAATAAATATATATTTAATTAATTATTAATTTATAAAAAAAATATTTCTTATTTTCATATATAATGTTATATATAATTAAATAAATATATTTATAAATATATACAAATATTGATAAATAAATACAAATATTTATATTTATAGTTTTAAATAAATACAGATATATATTTATAATAAATATTAGAAATATATGTAATTACAAATATAATAAATATATTTATTATAAATTTATAAATATAAATAAATTTATAAATATAAATAAGTATATATTTATTTATAGTTATTATTATAAATAAATATAAATATATTTATTATATATGTAATTTTATAAATATATATAAAAATATAAATAATTTATTATCATTATAGTTTTATCAGTTCCTTTTTAGCGCTGATAAAAGCCTATCTTTATCAGCGCTGATAAAAGTATGTTTTATCAGCGCTTTCTAATTTAGCGGTGATAAAACATACATTTATCAGCGCTTTTTAGCTAGTACTGATAAATGTTTTCGCCGATTTTATAAATGAACCATAACAGTCTTCTACTTCCTTCGCACCACACAAGCTCTCGCAGAAGCCTTACCCTGCCGCCGCCGCCTCCTCCTCCTCCTCGGCTGCCACCTCCTCCTCCTCCTCCGCCGCTGCGAAGTCCTCCACCAGTGTCGCGAAGCTCTCCTCCGTCGCCTCTGTCGCATCCTCGTCCTCCTCGGCTGCCGACTCCTCCTCCTTCACCGCCGCCTCGAAGCCCTCCTTCGCCGCCGTAAACCCTCCTCCTCCTCCTTTGCCACTGAATCCTGCCGTCGCGAAGCCCTCCACAGGTGTGCATTATAACTCAATTCTTTATTCGTACAAAAATAAATATATTACATGGATCATTTGGGTTTTGTTTCAGTTTTGATCCCTCGTGTATGATGAGATCATTTGGGATATTTCAATCCTAGAGTTTTGGAACTTTAGGGCTTGTAATAGAGGTTTTCTTTCTTATTTAGTTGGTCGCCATTGAAGGCGGCATGTTTTAGCTTGGTTTATTCTTCTTCCAAGTAGATTTTTCAATGTAATTGTTTTATTTTGTATTTAAAAGTGTTACTGTTCTTTCTAAATTCATTTTTTTTTGAAATTATGAATATATTTGATATCCATGTGATGATTTAAACTGTTTTATTGTGTTTTGATCTTGGAATATATGGGTTCTCTTATAAATTTCAATTTTCCATGTTTGAAATGGAATGTTTCCATGTATTATGATTTTGTGAAATGACTAAGAGGATTTTTGAAATGGTTCAAATGGTGTGTGTTGTATTATAATCTAGTTTTGTTTTTCAATGAAATAAAACAATGTTTTGATGTGGAAATTGTTTTATTGTGAGGTTTTGATTTTAAAATGATTTTAAAAGGTTTTTTTTTATAAATTTCAAATGTTTATTTGAAACGAGCATTTGGTTTACCCCTTGTGATAACTTTCTTAATGGATTCTTTAAAATGTTTTTGATGGAAATAGTTTGATTTTGGCTTTGTTTATGATTTCAATGCACGACACCCATGTTTTTAAGGGTTGCTTCAATTTTTTTATAATATATGAGATTCTTATACAGTAGGTCCACATACTTCATGTTTGAATACACTACTGCATATCACGTAGAGCCAATCACATAGAGGCCTTCACATATTCTTGATTTGGAAACATTTTCACTATATTATATTTGGATTTTGATGGTTATATAAAGTGGGTTGATTTTCTTTTGGAATGTGTTATACATGGGTAAAAATGGGTTGTTTCGGTGAAGAGTGTTTAGAGGTGAGATGAATAGTTTTTATGTCATTCATATTTTATGTGATTGATTTCATAATTGGTTTTGATCTCCTCTATTTCATTTATCATGAGAAACCCAGTTACTTAGGTGGGACCTAGGACAATACTTTCTAGACATTGATCCGCTCTCCCTAGTATGAGATTACATCCCCACACTTACTACGAATCAATATGCTCTCCCTAGATATGGATCAAAATGCTTCACTTTCTAGGCATTGATACATTCTCACTGAGAACCGCTGTTGCACTAAAAACCTCGACCAATCATACTCCTTAATACCTCCTTCTACCACACATCCACCTTTAACGCTCAACATTGTTGAGGCATGCCCTTCTTCCCTCTAAGATCTAGATTCTCTTGGACACACCTTTTAAAAAAATTTCTAATGCTTTCATGTCATGGTTTCCCATTCTTCTGAACACCCCACTTTTGACTAATTCAAAATCAATGTAACTTTTGAACACTCCAAAAGTAGGAAGGCCATTTCTCCCCAAAGTATGAATCCTCCATCATTGAATATCAATCCAAACCTTACTCATTTCAATGGAACCACCACTTTTTTACTAGTGTAATTCCACTAAATCATAGAAAACCATTTCACTAGAGGAAACCTAGTAGTCTTGAAACCAAGACTTTCTATCGAGTCTTGGTAAAATAATCACCATATGTTATGTAACCAATCTTTAATACCAATTTTGGTAACTAATAGTAGAATAAGAAAAAGATATGATGCAACTAGTTGGATTTGGTACGAATCAACAATCCCAATGTTAAACCCCCAAAATATAAATTAAACCCCCAAAACTTGCAGATAGCGAAAGAAATTCCAGAACATACCTGAATTGAAACAAATCCCAAACCTAATATACCATAATATAGAAGTAAAGCTATAGCTAAGTCACTCCATCAAATCTCTACCTTCTAGTTCCAGTAACATCATGGTTTTGAAAATACCTCCCCCAGAGGAAAATGAGCAATAAAGGATAAATACATGACATAAATGGAATAAGCACACCACATGAAATTTATGTTTTTTGGATGAAAATCCTACTTCATATGGGAAATACATTGATATTTTTATTAAGGGATAAATTGAGTTATAAGGGAAACATATCTTTTGTTAGACCTACCTATCCAAAGCTACATGAGACACTTTTTGGACACCCTAGTCAAATAACCATAACAACACAAGTAATGAATCCTTCCACCCGCAAGAACTTTATAGTGAATCCCCTCAAAGGGAAAAATGATATAATTCAAGTGATTATCAAATCATATTTTCTTCTTAGAAAAATTTTATTTCTAAATATATAAATTATTATTTTATTACAACTTTAACAAATTATATGAATGAATTATTAACTATTGATATTCAATGTTATGAATTGGCCACAACATTTAGGTTGATGCATCCATCAAAGGTACCAAACCTAGATTTTCTTTATGAATTTTTCTTTAAATGGTTCTAAACTATTTTGGGACTTGATATTGTTAACCTCATGAATGAGTTTTGGAGAGGTAAGAATTATCTTGAGACTTATAATGATACTCTCATCACTTTGATTCTAGAGGTTACTAATACGAGTTATGTTAAGAATTTTAGAATGACTAGTCTTTGTAATGTCATTTATAAATTATTTTTGAAGATTTTAGAAAATAGACTATGGAAAATCATACCATCTATTATTTTAGTACCACTGTTATTTTATTATTTTGACTTGAGACATGATGTACTTAAAAGGACCAGGAAAGCAACATAGTTTCTTCTAGTTATGAGTGGCATAGGGAAATTCTTTGTGTGAAAGTAATGACACTTGAGAAATTTTTGATTATGTAATGGGTTCATGCTTATATATTTTCTTAGGTGTATTTATAAAGGAAGGAACCAATATTACTTCATGTGAGAGACATATAAATTTTTCTTGGGGTGTACAACCAATTGATTTGGTGTGAGCCAAGGATCATTGGGATAATTTAGCATTTGTAGTAAATTAGAACATGAGTGTTTCATGGTTGTGAGTGTGGTCACTGACTATGGAACATATCCGTTGGGACTCTGGTGTTGTGGTGAATGATAATTGATATAACTGGACAATGAAAGCATGGATAATGGATATCCAATGGTGGGGATCACAATATCAAATGCTTATAGAAATTATTATTATTACACCTACCTTTGGAATAATGTGATGGAATCATACAACACTAATTGATTTGGGATGAATAGAGGTATTTTCTATGTATCTTTTAAAAAGTGTCTCTATTGGGATCTATGTCTATGTAAAAATTCCTAACTGGATCTTTTAAAATTATTCAAGTGTTTTGAAATGTTTCTTAGAGGGATGTCGCTCATTTTAAATGATTAAGATTGTTGGGTCATGAAGTTGTCTTGAATGCTTTTAAAAAAGGAATTGTGGTTTTGTGAAAGAGTGTCTGGAACTGATTGATTTATTTTAAAAATGGCATGTTATTTTAAAGAAGAATTTGTGTAAATGGTTTGTTTTTTTAATGGGATTTCAAGTGTGAGTATTTAAATAGTTTTCAAAGGACATTTGAACTGTAGTTTTTTCATAATATTTTAAGTTTATATTTTTATATAATTAAGAAAACCATTACATTATATCAATATTTTGTGTATTTATTTTGTTAAATACTAATATCATCGAATCAAATAAGATTTATATGAATAAATAATGGATGGATTCTAATAGTTTGATAAGAGATTATGAAGATAAAGTGAAAGAGTTCATCAAGTTTGCAAAAGATCATACATATGACCCTTCTCAAATCCTTTGTCTATGTTTATGCTGTTGTTATTTAAGACAAGTTAGTCCAGAGGAGTTAGAAGAACACTTGATCTATCATAGAATAGATCGAAGTTATAAATGTTGGAATAAACACTGGGAAAAAACGAATGTAGCTAGTGACTGGGATAATAGTGAATTTTATGGATCATCTGATATGATTACAAGTGCATACAATGAAGAAGACCGTATCGAGGATGTGATTATAGATGTGAATGAAGATAAATATTTTATTAAGGAAATGACAAGGACAGTTGAAGATAAACTTTGTGATTTCCCAAAATTGTTTGAGCAGTTAAAGGGTTGTGCAAAGATACCTTTGTATGGTGGTTACACTAAATATACATCATTATTAACCATACTAAAGCTATATAATTTTAAAGTAGACAATGGATGGAGCGACACCAGTTTTATAGAATTACTTTCTCTATTGAATGACATGCTCCCAGAATATAATGAGCTCCTGATATGAACATACAATGCTAAATGAATGCTACGTTCGATGGGTATGATATCCAAATGAATACACACTTGCTCGAATGACTGTACACTATTTTTCAAAGACTATAAATCACTTATAGAATTCCTAAAGTGTGGTTCTTCTTGATACAAGAAAGATGAATCCAGTCCTATGAAATTTGTATGGTATTTCCAATCATTCCAAGGTTTAGGAACCTACATGGAAGTGAGGGGACTGCAGGGAAATTGACGTGCCATGCAAATAGAAGAAATAAATATAGGAAAATATGTCACCCGACAGACTCTCCTCAGTGGAAAATAATTGATCATGAGTATACTAATTTTGGAAATGAGTTGAGAAACCTTTATATTGCATTATCTACAGATGGAGTAAATCCTTTTGGTTTTCAACCCAGCACTCACAGTACATGGATGGTTATGTTGGTAAATTATAACTTACCACCATGGTTATTCATGAAATGAAAAAATATCATGATATCTATGATTATATCAGGACCGAAGCAACCAGGTAATGATATTGATGTCTATTTGGATCGATTGATCGAGGATTTGAAATTATTATGGGATTCAGGTGTTACATTGATGATGCTTATAGAAATGAAGATTTCGCATTGAGAGCCATGTTGTATAGGATGATAAATGAATTTCTTACTTACGGAAAATTTTTAAGATATAGAATTAAAGGATGTCATGGGTGTCCCGTATGCGAACAAGGTACACAGTGAATTAGGTTGAAACATTCATAAAAAAAATTTGTTTCTAGGACATTGCAGATTTCTACCCTGACGACATATGTACTGATCTTGGATGAAATAATTTGATGGAAGTTCAGAAGATCATACAACACCATATCCACTAATAGGTGATCAACTGTTTGATAAAGTAAAAGATGTGGACACTAATTTTGGTAAACCATTTTTGAAAAACCTTACAAAAACCAATTGGAAGAAGAGAACGGTTTTTTTTGAATTACTACACTGGAATTGTCTGTACGTCAGACACTTTCTTGATGTTATGCATGTTGAAAAAAATGTATGTGAAAATGTCATCAACATGTTTCTAAATGCACTAGGCAAAACAAAGGATGGAATTAAGGCTAGGTTGGACATGGTTGACATGGGGATACGAGAATATTTGGTGCTAGTGAAGGGTGAAAAATGAAAATTTCTTCCTCCAACTACTTACACACTTTCCAGGTAGGAGAGATATCAGTTTTTAACTTCTTGAATGATGTAATGGCTCCATAGGGGTATTCATAGAATATAAATAACATCATGTCAATGACCGATTTAAATTTAAAGAGTCTGAAATGACATGATTGCCACGTTTTGATGCAAGATCTAATTTCTATAGATTTATGTTTAATTTTTCCCAAGAATGACCATTATACATTAACGAAGCTCTGTTTCTTCTTCAAATCTATATGAAGAAAAGTTATAGACCTGAAGAAATTACTGAGTATGGAAAGATAAATTGTCATCATATTATGTGAATTGGAACTGTTCTTCCCACCGATATTCTTTGATATGATGATTCACTTGATTGTTCACTTGGTGAGAGAGATTCAACTATGTGGTCCTATACACTATAGATGGATGTACCCCATTGAACAGTATATGAAGATTTTGAAAGAGTTTTTCAAAAATCAAAGTCATTTAGATGGTTTTATTTTAGAGCGATATATTGTTGAGGAAGCCATTAAATTCTGTACCGAATACCTGTCTGGTGTGGAAAGTATTGGTCTATCGAAATCTTGTCACACTGGGCGGCTTGTGGGTGAATGAATTTCTAGAAGAGAGGTTGTCACAATCAATATTACAGATCAGAAGTAGGCCCAACTTTATGTTTTCCACAATAGTTTGGAGGTTGAACCATATGTTGAAACTCAAAAAAAAATTCTTAAGTATTTGAATCCATTAAGGGATGAAATATGAATATCAAATACACATAATCGATAGTTTATAGGATGGTTTCAGGACCATATATTTAAGGAGTCAGATGAAAATATTAACTCAATTTTAGAACAACTTTGATGGCTATTCGGAGGAACAAGTGTGTATGTATTATCTTATAATGCTTATGTAATTAATGGTTAGAAATTATATACTAATGAACATGATAAAGACAGTACCATGAAGAATAGTGGAGTTACACTTGTGGTTGAAGTAATGCATGTTTCCTGTGCTAAGGAAATAAATCCAATTTATGAAAATATGTCATACTTTGGAATCATAAAATAAATATGGGAGTTGGATTATATGAACTTTCAAGTGTCGATTATTCAATGTAAGTGGGTTGATAACAGGAGTGCTATTAAAATTGATGATATGGGAATCGTGAAAGTTAATTTTATTAAGGAAGGGAACAAAGAAAAACCGTTTATAATGGAATCATAGGCAGTGCAAGTATTTTATATTCCAGATCCCGTAAAATAAAACTAGTCAATTGTTATGTTATCGACCAAAACCACTGAAGGGTCAGATGAAAATTCAATGGAGGATGACCTTTTCATTGGAATGTCACAATCATTTCACAGCGGTCCCAATGTATATGGTTTTTTATGTCATAGGAGACCACAATGAAGGTATTTGGATAATCGATAGAGGGGTCAAATCCCTTCATCCTTAAAAAAAGAGAGTTCAATAATCAGGTTATATATCTTTTTGTAATATACATTGTGTTACCTTATGTTATTATCCGTTCGCTACTAATTTTATGTAATATAAATTAAAAGTTAAACCACTTCTACAGATAATGACTTATGCGTGTGATGTTGCTCCCAATCCCGAGGCACAATAGATATCTCAACCTGCTACTGCTCACACTGCAGAGGAACAACATGTCTCTCAACCTGCTGATGCTTGCAGTGCAGAGGACCAAAAGGTTTCTCAACCTATTGTTACTGCTTCTCCCAGTGCATAGGTACAAACACCATCTGAACATGCATATTCTAGCACTCTATAGGAACATATTTATGATGTTGAGACTGAGGAAATAGTAGGTAACAAAGCACTGGTGGCACAGAAAAAATAAGAGTATCGTAGTTTGATGGTGTTATAAAAAATCCTTAAGGAAAAAGAGAAAGACATAAAATACGAGGTCATATGGAATAAGTAGGGCCATCATGTTAACCCCAATAAGGCCATGTTCAGTAGTTACATTGGAATTGTCACTCAGAAACGTGTGTCGATTGATGTACAGTCATGGAACCATGTTGTCACCAGGATTAAGACACTGATGTGGGGAGATATTATGGTAACAGTATGATATAATTTCTCTAATTTTCTAAAAAAATAAATTAATGAAACACTGAAATACTCTTTATCATCCCTTATAGAGTGCATTTATAGTGGATGACTCGCACAAGGACTATGTATTAAGGGTTTCTGGAAGGATTTATAGAGGTTTTCGCACAATTTTAATGAGATTTTATCTTAAAGATGCTGAAGGAAAAATAAATCCATACCCACCTCCAATTTATGAACACCTGATAGCCCAAGGAGCGTGAGATGCGTTTACTAGCCGTCGTGCTAAGTAGTATTTTCAAGAACATTATATTTGGTAATATTTTGTTTGACGATATGCATATTCATCACTTAGATTAACAGTTTTTTATTTATGAAATAGCAATTGAGTTCTAAAAATAAGGAATGATCAGGAAAACCAGTGTACCCTTACCGTAAAGCAAAAATGGGGTATGCTTCACTTGAAAAAAATTGGAAGGTATTTTAAATCTACCATGATAATTTTATATGAAATAAAACAACACCATAACTATGTTACTATGTTTATATACATATTGATGAATCTAAATCCAAAGTCACTTCCATCCCACTCCACGTGCTATGGAAGGAGGTGTGTATAAATAAATACAGGATACTAATAGATGAAAACACACAAAAGTGTAATAAACATGTGTAAGTATGACATAATAAATATTTGTTTTATTTTAAATCGATATAACATAACAATGATTACTTATTTTACTATATTTTCTATCTGACATAGTCATAAGAATCAACAATATCCAAACCGGATGCAGACATACTTTCGGTGGCCTTGAAGCAGTTATAAAAGTATGACTACATCATAGGTGTGGGTTTTGGGGTGACACCCTGAACATTTTTTGAGAAAAAAACAAGAGGAGGATCAAAGTAAAAAAAAATGATGAGATAAAGAATAACTACCCTTTAAGAACATATGATATTTCATAGAGAGTTCATGTCAAATTTTATGGGGGGGGGGGGCAAAGAGAAGTAACAAATTAAGAACAACCAGTGCGTGAAGATCCTGCCCCACCCCCACTATCTTTAAGGTGAGCTATTCCCCTCAAAAAACTATCTTAGCTGAGGTAATCAATGTTATAATAATTATTTCTATGAATTTTGAATCCGATAGATACTGATACCTTTCCTGTACTGATATTTTACAGGGTAAAAATGACTATGATTTATATCTATCAACACCCACCAATCACCTTGTAGTGAGGGCTATGGTGTTCAATATCCATAACACCATGATACACAATAGAACACTTCCAATAGGTTATGTCAAAGTGTTTATTAACGCATCCCATGAACTGATAACCAAGCTACCTATTCCAATTGATGATGAAGATATTCATAAGGTTAAACAAGCTCTTGGAACATTCATTGCACGACCATCACAGCTTGTAAAAAAACATATCGACAAGAAGGTATTCATTTTGAATTTATTATTCAAGATAAACCTTTAACTTTTAACGAGAAAAGGTATAAAATGATGAATGTTATTATAGATGAACACAGGGAAGGGGGTGAAAATAAAGAATGACTCAAAACCATCTCAAGGATCAACCAACCAATCAAAACAATCTACCAAAAGCACCTTAAACCTGCCCATTCTATATCTACATTTATTTTCATTGTAGGCTAATGTGAATACAAAGTTGAAAGATGGTATTACTCACACAATTATTTTTGATGAAAATATATACAAAGGGGAAGATCCATATTTCATTAGTGTTGACAATGTAAGTAAAATACTAGAGTATGATTGGATAGGTGACTTAGTTGTAAATGTATACATGAGGTATGTTTTTAATGATTTGATTTTCAAAAAGATAATATACTATGATTGTCACGACCCGTCCTCGGGGCCCGTGCTGTGACTACCCCAAGCCCGCCTTCCATAGGCCAGGGCCTGGTGACTAGCACCAAAGGCATAAATCCCAATAAAAGGGAAGGCATTGCCTTTATAAAAGTAAACAACACAACAGAGTACAAGCGGAAGCAAACACTAAGTACAAAAGAAAGTGCTGAAAATTAAATGGGCCAGAATAAAAACTCAACTGAAAAGTACAGCTACAACTGAATGAAAGTACAATAGAAAAGACAAGCAACTGGAAGAATAGAAGTAGCTCCTGGGTCGTCCACCTCGAATCCTACCAGAAGGGTAGGTACAGATAGCGCAGATCCTGGATCGTCCACCACATATCCTACTTGAAGGGTAGGTACAGATAGCCTCATCAACGCTCTTGTCTATCAACCTCCTCTGAGTACCGTCTCGTCATGAAGTCCACCTCCGGATACTGACTCATCATGAGGTCCATCTTCAGATATTGACTCGTCGTGAGGTCCACCTCCAGGTACCGTCCAATCCTCGAACACTCGGCCTCCGTCTACACTGTCCGTCGTCTACATCCAACACAACAAGGTGCGAGCATATCCTGTGCAGGGGTGAGTATAACGATACTCAGTAGGGACCCTGAGACCCTCAAGGTCTCACTAAATCCAACAAGGATAACCACAAATAAGGATCTAAACAGATAACCCTTACTTAGGTATAATCCCATACTTATACCTAATTTATCAATTAACCCATCTCAATCAAGAGGTATCACACATATATGAAATCAACGGATAACAACTACTTAGGTATATGCCCATACATATACCTAAGTTATCAAGTAACCCATCTCAATCATGAGGAAAACACAAAGGTCATTGACTCAGATCAAACCAAGATCTTCATTATCGAAACCGCAACTGCTGAAGAGATCCTCCTCTGTCGAGTACACTGATCCTGTCACGACTCCGAGGCACTGCTCACTAACCTTAGAATGCTGAGGTACTCCTCCTTTCGAGTACCGCGGGTCAGCCACCCAAACACAGTAGTGCTCCCCACCGGGGTCTGCCACCCAAACATAGTAGTGCACCCCCCTAATAGCCTGTAGAGGTAATCCTCCTATCGAGTACCACGAGTCTGCCACCCAAACACAGTAGTGCTCCCTGCCGTGGGTCTGCCACCCAAACACAGTAGTTCTTCCCACTAGGCTATACAAGTCACTCCGACTTGAATCGGACAAGCAGTCATCAGGTCTCTGCCAGTTACACGGTCTTCGTACTCCGTACGCTCATCTCCAGGAGGGTCCGCTCCATGAGCTACTGGTCAATACTACAAGTATCACAAAGTCTCATGAAAAAGTATATCAAAGGACCGCCTCATCATAGGGGTCACAACGCAACAGATGGCGCGTCAATCGGACGCCCGGTCTGTGAGTTATTAGCCTTTTAGTCCCGGGGGCCCGGTTGGTTTCGTGTACGAACCAAACCGTCCGTATCTCAACTATACCCTGAACTCACATAGGGTATACTCAAAGGGACCGTTTCTCAACGTGATCACCAATTCTGTTGACGATTCGTCAAACGGACGTCCGGTCTGAAATTTATCGGCTTTTCCGTTCCAAGGGCCTGGTTGGAGTTCGAGTTCAATCCAACCTGACCATAATCCAACTGCATCCAAACCTCGGTTGAAGTATACTAAAAGATACGTCTCACCAAAATTAATCCAACAAAGTCTACGACACGTCAATCAGACGTCTGGAACTCAAGTTATAAGCATTTCCGCTCTGAGGGCCCGGTTGGTTTCGAGTTCGAACCAACCCGGACATACCCATACTTCACTGAAACATCGAGTGTAATAAACCGAAATGACCGACTCAATCCAAGGATCCCAACTCAACTGACGATGTGTCGATCAGAGGTCTATATCTCAAGATATGAGAGTTTAACTGAAGGAGGTCTGAAAATAGGGGGTTTGGGCCCGGTCTGACCCAGCCCAATACCCCCTGGGTCGGCTCGAATCGGGTCGACCCGACCCGGGTCCGGACAAGTTGGGTGCGGCCCGGCCCAGCTGGCGCGGCCGACCCGCCCCCTTGCCGCTATTTGGCGCAGGCGGCGGTTTGTGCCGCTTCCGTTCTTCCGGGATCCCGCGCGGCTGCGGGATCCGCCGCATTGCACCGCCACGGCAAGCCGCGTCGGGTTTTTCTCCAGCAGCACACTGGGGTGCCACCGCCTCCTAGCGGCCAGACAGCTCCGGTCGTCGGCGCCGCCGCGGCGGCGCGGCGCGCCGTCAGTTCCTTCTACGGACCACCGGACGCGCTTCGGTGGTCCGATTTGCCTGTCGTCTTCGCCAACGATCCCCCCGAGACCTGCTCTTCACTGCGACATTTTCCAAACGTTGTTGCGGTCCCGTTTTATCATCGCCGTCAATCCGCACACCAACAAAAATCTGTAGAGGGTTTTCGGGCCGTGTTTGTTCAGCCCGCGCCCTCCGCGTTAGGTGTTATCAATTGGAAAGATTAAATAGGGTTTTATAAAGAACAAACATTCAATTTTATTTAAATAAAATTGAATCAAAACATTCCACAATATCTTAAAAATAAATTGTAGCATATCAATATTCCCAACCCGAAATTAAAATAAAACATTCACGGATCAACTTAATGGTGAGTTGATCCGTGTTTTTTGTTTTAGAAGGTAACAACCATGAGAATAATATCGTTCTCAAATTAATCCCCTACCTCGCAAAGACGTCGCACGTCGTCGAGCCGCAGAAAGAGGCAAGCGTCGCGATGATCGGATGTCACGGAAGATCGATGCCGATTCTGTTGTCGTCAGAGAAAAAGCCATTGTTGATGGTGACGTTCCCCACGGTGGTGTCTCCTCCCATGTCGTGGAGGAAGAAAAAGGATTGGAGAAAATATAGAGCGTTCATCGCCGAATCGGAAGGCCGTTCTTCGTTGGAGAGTTGATGTTATTCCCCAAAAACTCAAGAGCTCCCACCCAAAAAGCTTTCCCCCAAATAAAATAATAAGCTAACTTATTATTTTATTTAATACAAGCCACTTCAAATTCAAGCAATCAAACCATATTATTAATTAGAATGTGTTGGCATGCATTTAAGAGGGGAGGATGTGAAGAGTCACATTTAATTAAGGGAAAGTTGTCACATTAAAACCAATGGAGTTTAGGGAGAGGTGGAAGGTTGGGGCTCGTGTGGGCCCCACCTTTCAATTATCCACACATGGGAAGTTGGTTGGTCATGGGCCCCACCAAAAAATTCCCATGGGAGAGAATAACTCCCAAAGATATAAAATAAAATTGTTCACACAATTTTATTTATTTTTAAACTAAATCCCCAAATAAAATAAAACTCAACCCGCTTAAAATGCAACTGCGGTAAAGGTCCCCTTAAGCAATTACCGGAATTGTGAGTTCATCGGTGCCCTCAGATTTCAATTCTGAGCACCGGTTCAAAATATTGAGAAACCCACTCATTCGTTCACTGAACATACCCGAGCTAAACTTCGGAAATTGATTCCGGGTACACCGGGCCTTGGAATCAGGTACCATTAGAAGCCACAGGCTCGTAAAACTACAAAGAATCAAGAAAAAATTTTCCTTGAAATTTTCGGGTCTTTTCAAGGGTCTTTACAATGATAATTATGACTAAATACATTTCATATTTTTTAGGCATATATATGAAAAGAAATTAAAGGGATTTCCCCATGAATTTTTTTTGGACTCATCAGTCCTCACATCACCACTATAGAAAAAACAAAAATAGAATCTGAGAAAGAGGGTGAAATAGTGGTAGGCCTGCTCAAATTGTTTAATAGAAAAATTAAAGATGACATGCTCTTCTTAATACTAATGATTCAGGGGTAAAACTCTACAATCTAATCACATCAAATATATTTTAATTTATTTCATTAATTATTCTTTTTTGTGTTCTTAGGCAGCATTGGATGCTCTCTGCGGTCAATTTGGATACTCTAAATATTTCCTGGATTCACTACATAAATATCCAACAAACTAACCACACATGATGACATTTTTTAATTTTTAATACACTACATCTAACATTTTAGAGCTAAAAATCTAGTTATATAATTTATATTATCTTTTAATGAGGATTCTGTTATCATAGGGCGGTGCATGAATATCGTCTACATCATGGAATGAGGCCAGGGGAAAAGGACAAGGAACATCACAAGTACTAAATTTGGATACAAGTCATGGTATATATAATAATATTTCACTATCCAAACACATATAAAAAAATTACTTATTTTCATCAATATTTTTGTAGTGTCTGAAATAAACAAATAATAAAGTCTTTGGTTATTATATGTGTAAATTTATGAAATAGATCTTATTTCACCAACAAATGAGCATCCTTGAAGAGGTATTTTTTAAGATAATTACTATTTCATTTAAAATATTTATTATTCCTTTGTGTATTTATATTTTTTCAGTACTACCATGATTGTCGAAAAGAATCATATTCACAAGATGATATAGATTTATTTAGAAATTAATGAGAAACATACCTGATGGAATAATGTACAAAAATAGCATGAATATGTGACCGATATGACTCAAAGTGTTTATTTTTATTTAAAATTTACAGTATTTTTTGTAAAAAGAACAAGTGACATATTGAAAACTAAGAAAACACATTAGGATTGATTTGATACTTTAGAAAATCAATCTATTAGTCATTTGTGATGTGTAGGAATCAACCAAACCTAAATCCGATGCATGGTGTGACCGTTATGGCTTTAAGTGTGTATTTTTATATTAAATTAACAATAAATTTATCAAAAGAACAAGCGACATACTAAAAACCAAGAAAATGAATTCAAATTGCTTTGATACTTTAGGAAAATGATCCATCAGTCATTTGTGACATTTAATAATCAACCACACCTCAATCAGACGAACGGTGTGACCAATATGACTAAAAGTTTATGTTATTAGTTTAAAATTGACATTTTAGCTCAAAACGCATCACTCATTAAAAACCAAGAAAACTCCCTCTGATTTTCTTTATAATTTAGGAAAATGATTAATAATTTCTTTTTCATGTTTACGAAGCATTCTCATGTCAAACCGATGCACGATGAGACCGATATGACTGAAAATGCATGTTTCCAGTTTGAAATGATATTTTAGTAAAAAAACACAACTAACATACTAAAAATTGATAAAATGCATTAGAATTGTTTTGATACTTTAGGAAAATGATTTATAATTCATTTTTTACATGTAGGAATTAGCCTCACCTCAATACAATGCACGGTATGACCGGTATGACTCAAAGTGTCTTTTTTTATTTAAAATTGACATTAATTTTAGTAAAAAAACACAACTGGCATACTAAAAAAATAATAAAATGCATTCAGATTGTTTTTTTAATTTAGGAAAATGATCTATGAGTCATTTTTGATGTGTATGAATTAAGGATACCTCAATACAATGCATGATGTGACCGGTATAAATCAAAATGTGTCTTTTTATTTAAAATTGACATTAATTTAAGTAAAAAGAAAAACTAACATACTGAAAACTGAGCAAAAGAATTTTGATTGTTTTGATACTTTATGAAAACAATAAATGAGTCATTTTTGATGTATAGTAATTTATTTTAACTCAATCCGATGAATAGTGTGACTGGGATGACTAAAAGTGCTTATTATCAGTTTAAAATTTACATTTTAGCTAAAAATGTGTCACTAACTAAAAAATAATAAAACACTTTATTATTGTCTTTATAATTTAAGAAATTTATTCTTAAGTCCTTTATAATGTGTATGAGGTATCCACACATCAAATAAATGCATGATGTGACTAGTATGACTCAAAAAATGTGTTTCCAGTTTGAAATGATATTTTAGTAAAAAAACACAACTGACATACTAAAAACCAAGAAAATACATTTGGATTGTTTTGATACCTTATAAAAATGAATCATGAGTCATTTTTGACGTGTAGGAACCAACCACATCTCAATCCGATGAATTATGTGACTGATATAAATCCAAATGTGTTTTTATTTAAAATTGACATTCATTTAAGTAAAAAAGAACAAGTGACATACTGAAAAATGAGAAAATGAATTCAGATTGTTTTGATACTTTAAGAAAATGATCCATGAGTAATTTTTTATGTGTATAAATCAACCTCACCTCAATCCGACACACAGTGTGACTAGTATGACTAAAAGTGCATGTTATCAGTTTAAAATTGACATTTTAGCTCAAAACATTTCACTCACTAAAATCCAAGAAAACAACCTCAAAATGTCTTCATAATTTAGGAGAGTGATTCATAAGTCCTTTGTGATGTATAAAAAGCAGTCTCACCTCAAACCTATGGATGACGTGACCAGTATGACTCAAAATGGGTGTTTCTGGTTTGAAATGATATTTTAGTAAAAAAATAACTATCATACTGAAAATTAAGAAAACCCATTCAGATTGTTTTTATACTTTATAACAATAACCCATGAGTCATTTGTGACCTTTAGGAATCAACCACACCACAATCTGATGAATGGGGTGACCGATATAAATCCAAATATTTCATTTAAATTTGATATTAATTTTAGTAAAAAAAACAAGGGATATACTCAAAACCAAGAAAATCCATTTGTATTGTTTTGATATTTTAGGGCAAAGATCCATAAATCATTTTTGATGTGTATGAATCAACCCCACCTCAATAAGACACACAATGTGACCTGTATAACTCCAAATGTGTATTTTTTATTAAAAATTGACATTTTATTAATGTATTATTTTATATTAATGTTTAATTTATTTTTTATAGCATTACTAACATAATATTTGTTTTCTTATATAGGTGGAACCTTTTTCTTGAGTTGGGATGATTTGTTTAGTAACTAATACCATGGGCAGACATTTTTGAGAGGGGATCATAGATGTCAAAGGACGAAACATTAATGTTTTTAAATATTTTTTGGATAATTATAAATGTAATTATATAAAACATTGTTTGAAATGTATATATAATTGTTTTCCAAACCATTTTGTGTGCTACTTTGTTCTTTTGTGTGCTGATTTATTCTTGTGTGCACTGCTTTATTCTTGTGTGCGATGTACAGGTGGTGTGCGTATTTTCTATGCAGGTACTGGTGGGTGTGCTGTTATATAAGCAACACATCATAGGTATCTAGGCCTTTATCAACACTATTTCGAGCACTGATAAAGCCCCACTTTATCAGTTCTATTTCGATCGCTGATAAAGGCCACCTTTATCAGCGCTAATTAAAGCACGAATAAAGTGGTCCTTTATCAACACTAAAAATAGCATTGAAAAAAAGTGTCCTTTATCAACTCTATTTTTAGCATTGATAAAGGACCACTTTATCTGCCCTTTAATTAGTGCTGATAGGGGGGCTTTATCAGCAATTTTTTTAGAACTATTAAAGGGGACCCCCCTTTATATTCGTTGAGATTAACAACACTTTTCTAGAACTATTAAAAGAATTTTATATCACTTTTTAAAAGAATTATCTATAGTATGCAACCCCAACAAGTGGTATTAAAGCACGGTTCAGAGCTTAAGAACAACTCAAGTAGCTTTCTCTTACCATTTGATTTTTTTTTTCGATTCAATGGACGTTTTTCTAGTAATCTAAAGGATAACATATGGAAATGATAAGGTATGGGTTAATAAATTCAACGAGAAATACATTAGCTTTTAGAAAATTTTAATAATGTATTATCTCATTCAAAAATACATGAAACTTTTTTTGAATGGAATCAGGATAGAGAAGATGGATAAAGGTTAATGGTAGAGACAAGATAAAATGGAACTCAGATTCATCAGGATGTCATGGACTTAGAATGTGACATTTAACATCTGATAGGAGGAGGCATCAGTAGAGTTGATGAAAACTCTAGCGGACACATATGAGAAGCCTAAAAAAAGGATCAAGGTGTTAATGATGTGGATAATGTTTGGAATGATGTTGTCAGAAGAAAGGTTTATGGTCGATCATATAAATAGTTTTAACATGATTTTAAGTTAGCTCAAATCTATTAATGTGAAGTCTGCAGACAATGTTTGGGCACTGCTGTAGGTATCATCACTTCTAGAGAATGTGTAAGAGATGGTAACTGACATGAGAAGTTCTTATAGTAAGTTTGACTTAGTGTTTGAGTATGTTTAGGTGATTATCCCAAATGAATATCTAAGATTAAGAGAGGTTAAATCACCATATGGTAATGTTCTAAATGCAGACTGAAGAGGATGGTCACCTCATTGGAAGATTAGTTATAGGAGGTCGGATGATAAGTCACATGAAAGGATCCAAGGAAAGTCAGCTAGTCCTATCCCAATCTGTTGGGACTATAGTAAGACATAAGATCTCAAGAATGAAGATAGGGAAAGAAGGAAAAAATCTTTAGGAAGTACAAGTTTAATTAATTCTATGAAAACTGAAGAAAGTAAGATCTTATAAATGATTGACTGACTAAAAGATAATTTTTTAGTAGAAAAAGAAATAAAAGAAAAAAGAGATGCTACAATGTCCTAAAATAGATAAGGCCATCTTAATCCTTATCCACAAAAGTATTAAAAACATAAGGTAAAGAGAATAAGGATAGAAAAATTGAATGTTGGGAGGATCCATTCCCAATGGATGCCAAACTATCCACTGTTTTGTTTCCCTCATGCCAGGTATGTTGGATCTTTGTAAAGTGAGGGAGGAGGTTTCAGTATTCCTGTACAGTGTAAGAAAAAAACTAGAAAATAAGTTGGAAACCTTTGAAATAGTTGAAAATTAATGCAGAGTTCAATTCAATCACTGAAAGAAAGTTACTCCTTTCATTTAAAGTAGAAAGTCCACTGAATAAAGTTTTGGATTATTCAGTAAGAGGGTTTCCTTCTCCATAACAAGCACTATATAATAAAACCATAGAACCAGAATGATCTCAAAATTTTCCCCCACCTTTCATAAATCCATTAGAATTGGAGAAGTCTGAATTCAAATTTAAACTTGAGACTAGAGGAATCCAGGAGACCTAGTGCCCAGAGTGAAGGTTGGTGATTGGGGAGCCACTAATAAGACCGAAGTAACAAGGCCATTTCTTCAATACATTTTAAGATATTAAGATATAATAGATTTCATATATCACCTTGATCTTTTTATTGAATAGATTGTTGTGATTGGAATTAAATTTATGGTCATTGTGAGCTTCCCAGATGCACTAAAATCCATCTTCCAACGCCACTTTACATATCATGTTGAGATCTTAATTACTGATGTTTCCTATAAACCATAAATCCATGAAAAGATAAAAAGACCCAATGAATGGAATGGTCCCAATGAATATCATATTTGTTATCAAGGTTACCATGGGTTTCATGAGACACATTGAAAACTCTATAAACAGCTTCTTTATAGACTAAAATATAGAAGGTAAATGTCATTGGGAAACTTACAAATGGTTGACCAACCCTATTGAGGATGGTGGTATTGGTCTTAAGACTAATGGAGAAACCATGAAATCCATGCATACTAAACCTGCATGGGATTTCATTACTAGAGTTTCATTTTGGATGGATTTTGGGAATAATAAACACATGGTCACTCTAGTTCATTAGTACACACCATGTAATCCAACCGTGATACACGCCTAAGCCCTAAGAGTTTATCCCAAATACATGAAAATTAAGGAACACAATGTGTAACTCATTAGTAAATGTCATTTAGTTTCCCAATAAAAAAAACTAAATTAAATTTAAAATAATTAATTAAAGCATTAAAAACCTAATTACACTATTAGTAAAAGATGCGTTGACTATGAAATAAAGGATTGAAAAAATAATAAACACCCACTTAATTTATTTTAATTGTCTGTAATTATTGGTCATGCTTTTTATATCCCATGAAGGAATTTATGCTGGGTATCTCCAAGATACTTAATATGGTCATTGAGAGAAATATAATTAATTTATTTATTGATTAATTAATTAATATAAGTATGTTTATCTTAATAATAAAGAATGAATTGAATTGAATGCTTGAAAATACAATTTTTCATATTCATTTCATGTGTATGACTAATCATGAGATTTTACTATTCCTATAAAAGTGTTGGTTTTATTTAATATAATTTTATTTCATGGTGTTTTTCAACTCTTTATTATTAAATCAAATATGATGGTATGTGTGTCATACCTCCCTCTTTTATTATGTAGGACCTATATATACTAGATTTTTTATGTAATTTTCCTTAAGCAATCCTTTGGTTCCACTCACGTACATGTGATTTATAAAAATATTTAATAAAATGATCCTTCTATGGTTCATAGTGATGGTTCAAGATAAAACCAATATGAAACCAACTCGAGTGTTTCATAGACAGATGAGTGGAATCCTACAACTTGTTCCAAGACTGATATAAAGAATGTTTCTTCATGTTCAAAGATTGATTTATTATCCACTCAATAAATTAACCATTAGATAATCTCATGACCATGTTATTTATTTATTTATTTGTGTCTTATGCATGATTTATTTTATGGATGAAAGACTACTATCACATAAATAAATGAACCAATATAAAAATATTGAATTTCAGTAAATTAATTATGTGTGAATGTTTTATAAAAAAATGGTTAATCAATTAAGTAAAATCCACTTAATATTAAAAAGACATTTAAAGGATAAAACAAGAAACAATTTACACAAAATAAAGCAAAATATCTCAATTTAATATTAATTCACTACACCTTCCATCATCTTAATTAAGATGAACCCATAATTATAATGTCTCTTTGGCCTTTGTTGAGGGTACTTTTAATTAAAGAGAAGTCTTAACTAAGAAAGTGGGTCTATTTAAACAAATATGTATTAGATTTAATAGTCTCTGTCTGTCCAATACAAATTTTGAGGCAAGTATTGAGAAAATACAAGTCAGGATTACTGGATTGGAGAGCCCACTCAACAAATAAAGGAGATTATAGTTTTGAATTGGATAGAACACCTAACAAAATAATTTCATATAATTTTCATTCCCTATGTCTGGAATATACAAAGGGAAATATGGATCATTTTTACTAGAATGACCATGAAACTAGACATTTCAAGTTTGATGATGAGGGTTTTTTTAGACTTGATAAATTAGTGGGAGACTTAATAAAATTAAAATTATTACATGTCACATAATTTTCAATCAAGTGAATCACTTAAAATTTATTTTTAATTGTTATAGAAAAATGGAAAGTGAAACCACAAAACCACCATGATCATTTCTTATCTTAGGGAATTTCCTTACAAATAAAAAATTCCAGATATGGTATAATTGTTTGTGTGATGAATTATTATCATAAAATTTAATTATGTATCAGAAAACCCTATTCCTGTTCTACCCCATAGTAGGTGAGTGAAGGTGAAAAGAAATAATACCAAATATATGTAGAATATGCTTCCTATATCCATTATATTATATTATAAACTTTGTCCATACAGTTAATAATACAACCTAACAACATGGATGATTACACTATAATATCCCATCTCTATTTTCTTAAGAAAGAGAATGAATGTAACACCCCAAGATTTTGAAAATAAATTTAATATTGAATGCATGAAACACTAAGTCTCTACAAAACACCCCTTTGTTATAACCTAGCTAGTAAACATAATTTTATAACTCCAATGATTTGAATTTTGGAAACATGACATACACAGTTGCGACCAGTAAGTTATTTAGAGTATGATATGACCAAATTAACTTTTGTTGAATAGTAACATAACATTATGAATAGTAATTCTACCCTTATGAATAGTGACATACCCTTATGAATAGTAACCACACCTATGATAGTATATATATAGGATTTTAGTGAAAGTAAGATGTACCTATGTTTTGGAATAAGTAAATAAATGTTTTAAAACTGTATTTAAGTAAATTATAATTTTAATTAAAAATTAAATTAATCATATTTAGAAAACAATTTTTGAAAAATGGACTTCATTTTTGGATTCTAAATATCGAAAAATGGTTAGGGTGAATTTTTGGTATTTTTCTGAAAAACATGAATTTTTGGTGAATAGTAAAATACGATAATTTATAATAAATGCTAAATAATTGATTTATTGAGTCATTGATGATATTCTATGGATTTAAGAAACAATGGTTCGAACTCACATGAAAATATTACTATTTTTCATGGAATCATCACTATTTCTTGTCTTATGGAAAAATAATAAACTAGTGATTAAAATATTAAGAAAACCCTCCCCTCCACTATAAATACCACCTCTTCCACCCTATTCTCTTCACTCCTCTCAAGCCTGTGAATTCTACAAATTATTCCCAAATCTCCTACCATTCTCCTCCTCCATAACCAGAATCCCTTAGTATCATAAAAATACTAAATCCTCTTCCCTTAAGAGGCTCTCAAGGAAGGTTAATTTAAGAGGTAAAATTCCTCTTTTCTTTTCTTTCATTTTCATGTTCCCTTGTTATCTTTTCTTTTCTAACATCTCCTTATCCAAATGGTATGAAAACTCCAGTACCATAAATGTACTCTAATTTCGTTATTCTAATGGGACAATTCATCTTCATCTCTCCTTTCCACCTCATTTATGCTGAAAATGAAACATCGTCCGGGATGTGTTGATTTATCACATTAAAGGATGATGATGCTTTCAATTTGACTTACCTTATTCAAATATGGTCATGAAACCATTTTTTAGGGTTTAAATAGAATATTATATATTTATTTTATCTTATGTAATGTTCTATAATCCATATTCACTAATGATGTAAAATAATAATACAAAACAAGGTAATTATGAGCAAAATCGATAAATTAATCCAATGCTTATCATTAATGTTTTATATAATAATTCAACTTCAATAAAAATAAGAAAATGATTTTTTGACCATTTAATCTTCTTAATGTTCATTAATAACATATAAAATCAAATTTGGACTTCAAATCCCATCTTACATGAACTACTATACTCCTTTATAAGTGAGCTGATCATAAATATTATGAAAATGAGCACTCATGAACAATGAAATTGAATCCCTTTACCCATATAAAAGTATATTAATGAACATAATAAAGTCATAAAAAACCAAATAAATGTATAAAGGGTTTTTTAATTTTTAATTAATGAACCTAATTTTGTTATTCAGGTCATTAATATCAAGCGAAGAACACCCTCAGATTTAAGGCAATGGGTCCTCTCTCTCACTTTTATTCAAGAATCCCCCATATGTTGTGTCCTTTTATTTTTAAATCCTAATTATGGGGTATGTTTTCTCACCTCCCCACAATTTCCTTATGACATATAAATTATGGTATACCCCTTTACCTCTCATTAATCCCTCACAAGAAAACCCGTTACCATGCCGAAATGTTTGTAAGGGGTTTCTTCATCTCACTTCCAATTTTGTGAGATATTTCATATTCACTACTATTACTTGTGTATAGTGAATGTATACTGAAAATTGATGTTTCATATCATTAATATATTTATTTTTATGATATTAAATTTATAATTTTATTATTATTACTTTTGGAGAATACGATTCAATTGATTAAAAAGTTGTAAGTATTTTCTACCCAAACCTCCATTTTCATTCGGGTTGCTCTTACTCGCTATTCACCTCAATTAAATTATTATTTATTCTTATGTAATCCTCATAAATTCTGTGTTAATGTTATATATATGTGTACAAATGAGAATCCTTCTTTATTTTATAGATAGTTACATGTTTTAAAAGAAGCTTTTAAAAATTCTTTTGAAATTCAAGCCCAATTCATGTAACTTCTCGAATTCTTAACTATTTTGAATTTCACTCTATAATATAATTTATTCCATATTTATCTTTCTAAAATCAAAAATTTTAACATGAAAAATATATTTTGGTTCATTTCTGGTTTTATGAAAGCAAACATTCCTTTGCGCTTTAAAATCCTTTAATATTTTCCTTAAACCACACTAAAATGTTTTATTTCTAAAGCTTCTTAAAAAACTCTTTTTAAATGATTTCACCTCAATAAGACATTATTTAAGCCTAAAGTATAATTTCAATGACCTTAAATTTTATTTCATGAGATATAAATGTTTATAATCTGATTTCATGACAAATACAAATGATTTTCCAAAATAACTCTTCTTTCCAAAGTAAAAAAAGAATTTTTCTCATATCACTATAACTTTTATGAGATATGTGCCTTGTTCACCACTTATTTATAGATTGTAGTGTTTGTACTTCCCTTTGGTATATAATATAAAGAGTCTCATTATTCTCATTATATTATAAGAGATTATGATTTTAATGTTTCAAGGTGGTGTGAGACACTTTGAGATGTTTAAGGATTATTTCCTCAAGGATTTTTCAATGGTCTCATTTAAAAGTATCTTCATCTATGTCAACATCCTTTATTGAATATTTCACTTCATTGAGGTTTATCTCCTTGGATATCATCCACCATGTTTTATTTAATGGTTTATGATTAGTTTGACTATGTATGTTCTATCTTTAAACCATTCACCATATTACTTCGAATGGTTAGTGTTTATATTTAGGAATTGGAGAAATTTATTTACATTTCATATGCTAGTTTCAATATGAATATGTATGTTGTTTATGTTGATCCCCATTCATATGAGGAATGAATTGGAATTAGTAAGTGAAGTGTGGGGCCTACTATATCCCTATATGCATCGGTAGGTCTCATGAGACAAATAAATATGGACTTGGCTGAGGCCTTGACCATTTTTAGATATGGTTTTGGCCATGGCCTTAATCATTTTTATATATCTAGGATGAGGCCTTGACGGTATGTTTTAGATTGTCTAGAATATGCATTTACCTCATTATGAAACTAGTAATTGAAATTTCATGAGGTTATTTGACTAGTAGAATACCCATGTTTATGATTTTATATGAAATTATTTATTCATCCCTTATTCCTACCATGATGTGTTCAAGTTCATTTTTAAAGGCATGTGTTTTTAGTTATTCACCATGCCTAATGTTTATGTTTATGATATCTTCCACTGTATTGCTTACCCTTAATGAGTATTTGATATCACCCATTTCTTATGTTTTATCCTTCTAGGTTTGGAGGATGATTATACTATGAATGAATTGAAGGGTTAATATAAGAGATTATGGGCTTTTCTATTGAATTTATTATGTTGTTTATAGTTTCAATTTGTAATTTTGAACTCTTGTATGTATCTTGTTTACAAAACTACTAAACTAATAGGTCCTTCAAGATGCATATTTCTTATTTCTATTCCAATGTAATAAAATAAGACACCAAATTTGAGCTTCTGGGGTCGGGGAATTACAGTTGGTATCAGAGGAAGTTTAGTAGAAAACATAGAAACTAGATATTGAAAAAGTTGATTAGTGAACAAAACCCCAAGATAGAATTTGGGGATAAGAATACAAAGAAATCCTAGATTTTGGTAAGGAATATATTATGTGGTTTATCAATCAAATATATCCATATCTAGATACAAACTAGTAGTGGTGGCTCTAGCATATATGTATCTAGGGGTAAAACCTGAAAACACCACTTTGCGATAGACTCAAATGGGGACTGGTGCATGATAAAAGGATACAATCTAGGTTCGAAACTCTCAGGGGATATGCTTTGATAAATTCATAATCTTAATACAAACCATTATTATAATGGACCATACCTCTCTGGTCCATTCCTTTGTGAAAATATAGTGTTTGAGGTGTTCTGGTGGTTGAGGTGACTCATCCCCAACACTTTTCCAATTTTTCATTTAGGTGAACAACGTCATCATTGACCTTCTACAAACAGTTTCATCATTGACCTTCTCTGAACAGTGTCATCATTGACCTTATGTGAACAGTGTCATCAGTAACCTTCTGTGAACAGTGCAACGGTAACCTTAGATGAACAGTGTCATCATCGACCTTCTGTGAACAGTGCAACGGTAACCTTAGGTGAACAGTGTCATAATTGAACTTCTATAAACAGTGTCATTAGTAACCTTATGTGAACAGTTAAATGGTAACCTTAGGTGAATAGTTTCATCATTGACCTTCCGTGAACAGTGACATCAGTGACCTTTTGTGAACAGTGACACCAGTGTCCTTCTGTGAACAGTGACATCAGTGAACTTCTATGAACAGTGAAATCAGTGACCTTCTGTGAATAGTGACATCAGTGAACTTTTATGAACAGTGACATTAGTGACCTTAGGGTGTACAATGTTTCTATAATGGTAGGGTGTACAATGTTTCCAGAACGGTAGGGTGTATAGTGTTTCTAGAACGGTAGGGTGAACAGTGTTTCCAGCTTCCTACAGTTTTCCCCTTTGACATTTCCTTTGATGTAAAATGAATTTAAAGACTTGTTTTAAGTACTTTAAGGCTGATTCAAAGGAAATAACTTCTATATTAATTATTCCTAAGGCTCGAGATGTTTTTACTTTGTTAAACCATGTGGTTTAATGCAATATGCTTTTAATGGAGAATCAAGCATATCTTAAACTGCTTCTCCATTAAATCTTCTAAAGGGATGCTATATATTCCTCGTTCTTCCTCCTTATTCTACCTTTCATGAGACCCTCTAACCTTTACTTCTTCCCATATGAGTGGTGTGATCGAACCTTAATCTACAGATCTTTTTCCCCTTGAAGTTATTCCTGCTGCATGTGCACCCCCTACTTTGGTGAAAGCAGCAAGGGTTGATCCTTGATCGAAATAAGTTTTCATGAGAGGAGGCGATCATGATCCATTGTGGGGATCATTCTTGTATAAAGAACATCAAGAACCATTTGAGGTAGGGGATTCATTGCTTCTCTCTTATTTTACGTGCAACTGTATCATTATCATGTTTTATCCCACTGGATGACAATGGAATTGACATAATAAATATTTGAACTGGATAAATAAATTGATATTTCTCATATATTATTACCACTTATTTTTCTACATAGTGTGATATCTATGATTTCTTTTTTAGCTGTTTGTTCTTGATGGAAATTGGTAAAGAACATAAAACATGATTAATTGATAATTGTTTGGCTAAAGATAAAGAGGCATGTAAATGAATTTGGTTCTTTTTGTATTTTTGATGTTAATAAAATTGGTGCAGTAAGTATGTTTAATAAATTATGATAGCTTACTAATAAGGTTTCCCGAATTTGGAACCTATGAATAATAATCGGTTAATCCAAGATGGATTAAAGAACCGATTGTTCGATAAAATATAACTCCTTGTAGGGTTCTGAGTTACCCTCTTGTTTGTTAATGGGCCAAGAGCCCAATTTTTAAGATGTTTGTTTTCCTGATTCTTGTGTTGTGATGTGAGACTGGATGGCTGTTGTGATATGTGGGGGCATGGAGTCATTTTGGTTGTGACAGCAGATGACACCTAGAGTGGTGATATGTATTGGTTTATGCATGTGGGTGTCGGGGAGGACACCAGGGATGATGGAATGGGATGGATGTGATTATTGGATGCTTTCTGATACTTATTGGTTGATTATCTGCTTTTCTTTCCCCCACTACTCAAGTCATCTAATCTTTCTTACCCTTCTTCTGAAAGAGGCGAATATACGCGGGGTATGCCACGTTCTTTCAGTGTTTAGCTTCTCAAGGGAGGATGGGTCTACGATCTTGCTATAGGCGGCAAAGACTCGAAGGGTAGTACATATACTCACCTTGTTGAGACCCCTTGTGTTTAGTAGCATAGAATGTTTTTCTAGAATGCCTAGGAATATGGGAAAGTAATTCTGTAATGGATAATTGAATAAATTATGTTAACCCTTGGGGTTGGATTTTTCTAGAACATAATGATGAGGTTATAATTTTAAAGGGACGATGTACTTTGGAAGTGATGCTAATGAAGTTTAATGTGGAATTATTATTAGTTAATTAATGTTTAAATAACTAATTAATGTAAAGTTCAACTGATAAAAAGGGAATGAAGTAATGTAATAAAGATCATTAAATGGTTTTGTGCTTATAGGATACCTAGTCTTAGAAGTGGTAGCCGGGAGTCCGAGAGACGTTAGCTGCAGTTGAGTCTAAGACTAGGTTTTGGCCATAGTGTGGTTGTGAGCTATAGAATATTCTGTACGTTTTATGTTTCTATACGCTACTCCACCCTATCAGTAAGAGAAACTGACACCATGGGGATTCTGAGCCCTAGGGGGGGTGTTTTCCCCAACATTTCGGTGGGAGAATGGATGACTGACTACCCGCTTTGGCCCTGATCTCTTCTCTTGGTAGATACTTGTGCTGGTGAAAAAAATGGTTAGTTTTCCCCATATATGTGTGTATCAGGATGTAATGGCTTGTGGTTATTCACACACATATATTCTGGATATAGTATCCTATGGAATACTATAGGTGTAACGTGTATAGGCTGTGATGTCTTGAGGATCCTTACTTGGTGTATGGACTGTAATGGATTGAGGTATAATACCCGACGTAAGATACACGTTATGCGAGCTGTGGTGGATCCCAAAAACTACCTGGTTACTTTCTTGCATGGATGTGGTGGTTTTGTTGCACGAGGTGCATGTTGTGGTGCTTCGACCAGGTGTCCGCGGTCAAGCCTTTTTGGAGAGATATGCTTAGGACGTGCGAGGTTGGAAAAAAGTGATAAAAGAGTGAGGAAGTAGTAGCAAGGTACCCTTGATATTCTTTGTTATATTATATACTCTTGTATGCATTACTTGTTTAGAGTATCCATGGTGAGGTTGGGAACATAGTATACCTTTTTTAGGTGACGAGTTAGTTTCACTTGTTATTCACTATGCTTTAGCATTTATTATTTACTTTTGCACGAGAGGCTTCGGGGAGGATCCTATTGAGTATACTATTATACTCACCCCTTTGTATATATAAACTGTTTTTCAGGTCACTTGGAGCAAGTCTGAGATCAAGCTGGTTTCTACTAGCTTGGGGTTGCAGGAGCTGTTCGGGCTTGTGGTTGCTGCTGTTTTACTTTATTTTGGGTACTTGCAGTTTTTGCCTTCCATTTGTAGTAGTTTTTCATGACATTACATATGTGCACTTGGGTCATTATCTCCCTTCTAACATTGCCGACCTAGGAGGGTTACACTTGGTGGGGAGGGGGTCATGACAGAGTGGTATCAGAGGTTTGGCTGAGGGATAGGATGGAGATTGGTGTTAGGCACAAGCGAGGTTGCATGGGTTGGTAGGGAAACATTTTCATTCATGTTTATCAAGTGATGTAAACACTGAATATTGGTTGAGACATAGGCGTTTAGGGCCCCCTGTGATATGATGTACAAACCTTTAAGTTTACAATGGCTACAAAACAAAGTGATACTAGTTGCAGGGTAGAGACCTAGGAAAGGATCATGAATCATTATTCTTTGTGCCTGTGTTTGAATGAGTAGAACTTGGGATAGGTTAACCTAAAATCAATAAAAGAAAACAATTAATTAATTAATGTCAAGTCTTCCATATTCCAGGTTTATAAGCTCTAAGGGTTTTTTATTTTATAAGTGTGGCTCCAGGTCGACGTCCTCATCAGGTTTGCACAGAAGATGTCCACCATGATGTTACAACAGATCGCCACTGAGTAGAGGTTGACGATGATGTCACTTGGAGAGGGGAACTCTGAGAGTTTCAGTGTCAGAGTTTGCAGAAGTACGAGGGATCCATTTCAGATGCAGTCACTGAAGACTGGTTGGAGGAGGTCGAGATAATCTTCAGTTCGATCCTTGCTCAGAAGGAGAAATGGGTGTCCATGGTTGTGACGATTCTGCATGGAGCAACAAGGAAGTGGTGGTTATTGTTCCTCGGGGATCGTGAGGAGTCATAGATATCATGGAAGGAGTTCTGAGACAAGTTTAGAGTCTATTTTCTTTCTTCTACAATGAAGGAGTCTAGTCGCAGGAGCTTATTACCCTTTGATAGGGGATCTCCAGTGTGTGAGAGTTTGGAATCCATTTCAGGAACCTTTTATGATATGCTTTGGACCTGCTTCCAGACGAGGAGTCTAGGGTGAGGCATTTCAAGAAGTCTTTGCATCCAGAGATCTAGCGCCAGGTCACCCCATTTATGTTGAAGACATATATTGAGGTAATGGCGAGGGAAGAGGTTGTCGAGATGAATTTGGACAGGACTAGATCATCACGAGAGGGGAATCTTTATGATTCCTTACAAAGAAGAGCTGTGATCTGGGGTTCCCGATTTTCAGGGAAGAAGAGTTTCCGTTCAGCCGGGGGTAGGTCCCAGCTCGTCACATCTCATTTCTCCAAAGGCAGAAACTCTCAGGAATATGCCAAGGGATTAAGTGCTTTTTTTTTATTGTGGTGTTCGAGGTCATCAGTAACTAGAGTGCCTGACCTTTTAGAGCAGTCATCTTTCACCAGGTGCTTCACTCCAGGTTCCTCTGTTGAGGTAGTTCCAGCTGAGGTAGGAGCTGTAGGTTGCACCAGCTTTAGATTAGTAGAGGGTATATGGGGAAGGAATATGACATCCCTGTGATGATCCCCATCCTCAAATAGCAGAGTGCGGCCATGGTGGTGGTCGTCATCAGGGTCAGAGAGGCCATGGAGGAGGTAGTGGTCAGCTTCATGCTCTAGCATTGCCAGCTATAGGTGAGCAAGATGTCATTTAAGGTACCCTTTTCTTGTTTTCTAACTTGGTGTATGCCTTGTTTAATTTAGGATCAAAACACTCCTTCATATCACCTACCCTTGTCCATGCTTTGGGACTTGAGGTAGAGAGGCTTCCAGTGTCCTTGGCATTGACTACGCTAGTTGGAGGTTGGGCTGACTTGTTTGAAGTATGTAGAGACTGTGAGCTAGTGTTGGGGCAACATTGCTCTTGGGGAGATTCCCTATGTTTACGAATACAACCATATGATTTCATCCTAGGCATGGATTGGTTGTATTCAGTGCAGTCTATCATGGATTTCTTCAGGAAGAAGGTTGTTTTCTTTAGTACGAATGGAGAGATGGTGGTTTTTTTTGGAGAGTGAGATCCTCGGATGGGTCATAGGTGCGTTCCGTCCTTATCGTCCATGATGGCTGAGATTATGTTGAGTTCTTAATAGGTTTAGCAGTTAGCATTTCCTAGGGTCGTAGAAGAGTACCCTGATGTTTTTCCAGAAGAGGTTGTAGTATTACCCCCTTAATGAGAGATCAAGTTTGGGATTGAGCTAAAACCAGGAGAGTCTCCTATCTCTATGTATCCATATAGGATAGCCCCTTCTGAGTTACAAGAGCTATGTATACATCTTGATGTTCTGTTATAGTGCGGTTTTGTTTGACCAAGTGTGTCACCGTGGGGTGCACCAGTTTTGTTTGTAATGAAGGATGATGGCAGTTTTCGGTTATGTGTCGATTATCATTGCTTAAACAAAGTGAAAATAAATAATATCTATCCAATTCCATGGATTGATGATTTATTCCATCAACTGAAGGGTGCAATTTGGTTCTCAAATATCGATTTGAGGCTAGGATATCATCAGATGCATGTGAAGGATGAGGATATCTTGAAGACTGCTTTCTGTTTTCGTCATGGGCATTATGAGTTTGTTGTAATTTTGTTTGGCATGACAAATGCCCCAGATGTGTTCATGGTATTGATGAATGCTATGTTCCATGAGTTATTGGACAAGTTCGTGGTGGTTTTCATCGATGACATCCTTGAATACTCCATGTTTGAAGAGGAGCATTTAGAGCATCTACACGCCATTTTGGGAGTTCTTTGTCAACATTAGCTATTTGGGAAGTTGTCAAAGTGTGAGTTTTGGGATCAAGAAGTCTATTTCTTAGGGCATGTTGTGTCCCAGCAGGGAGTAGCTATGGATCCATTGAAGATAGAAGCAATTGTGTCTTGGGAAGCCCCCAAGATAGTGTCAGAGGTGCGAAGTTTCCTTGGTCTCGCAGGCTACTACAGGAGGTTCATAACTGATTTATCATGATTTGAGAATCCTATGATAGCTTTGAATAGGAAGGATTAAGTGTTCATATGGACTGATCAGTGTTAGGAAGCTTTTGAGTATCTAAATGAGAAGTTAGTAAGTGCTCTAGTTCTTTGTCTTCTAGCTGAGGGAGTTCAGTTTGATGTTTTCTACGATGCTTCGCATCTGGGATTAGGCTGTGTTCTAATGCATCAAAGATCAATTATATCTTATAGGTCTTGGCAGTTGCATCCCCATGAACATAACTACGCCACCCATGATCCTTAGTTGGCAGCCGTGGTGTTTTCTCTGAAGTTTTGGAGAAATTACTTCATTGGCGAGTGCTTTTTGGTTTTCACCGATCATAAGAGTTTGAGGTATGTTTTCTCCCAGCGTGACTTAAACTTATGAAAATGTCGGTAGATGGAGTTCTTACAGGAATATGACTTCGAGATATCATATACACCTAGAAAGGGGAATGTTGTAGCTGATGCGCTGAGTCGAAAGTCACATAGTGATGCTATACGTAAATTAGGTGATTTATAGAGAGTAATGGAAGAACTGTCGGCATTACATCTTGATATGGGAGAAGTTGGGGGTAGAGGTTGTCTTTTTCAGATGACGGTATGGTCATCTCTGGTGCAGAAGGTGGAAGAGTCCCAGTTGGGGGATCTAGAGGTGGGGGTTTGGAGAGACCGAGTTGTTTGTGGAGAGGCCCCTGATGGGTGGTATGAGGATGAACAACATCAAGTGTTGTATCATGGAAGGATTTTTGTTTCTTTGATGATGCGCGAGAAGATTATTAGAGAATTACATAGTTCTACTTTAACAGTGCATCCTTGTGTGACAAAGATGTACAGAGCCTTGAGGAGCTAGTTTTGGTGGCCTGGGTTGAAGTCTGCGGTTGCGGAGTTTGTGTCTCGATGTTTGGTCTTCCAGAAGGTGAAGGACAAACACCGTGTTCTTGGTGATCTTATACCACCATTAGATATTCCTCAGTGGAAGTGGGAGGACATCTCAATGGACTTTGTTACTGGTTTACCTCGAGCTCAGGGAGGACATTATGCTATTTGGGTGGTAGTGGATCATTTAACAAAATCGGCCCACTTCATAGCGATCAAGGAGTTGAGCTCAGTGGAAGTTTTATCAAGGTAGTATCTAGAGGAGGTGGTGAGACTTCATGGAGTCCCAAGGATGATCATTTCTTATCAAGATCCTCATTTTACCTCTAGGGTTTGGAGAGGTCTCCAACACGCTTTTGGTTCTCAACTATGCCTTAGCACTGCTTTTCATCCTCATACGGACGGTCAGATAGAGCGAACCATCCAGAATCTTGAAGAAATGTTTGTGTCTTGGATTTTGGAGGTTCATGGATGAGGCACTTACCTTTGGTAGTGTTTTCTTATAATAATAGTTTTCACTCCACCATCAGTATGGTGCCGTTTGAAGCCTTATATGGCCGACCTTGCCGTTCTCCACTATTCTAGACTGGGGTTGGAGAGTTAACAATTCTCGGGCCGAAACTAGTGCAGAATACAACAGAGATGGTTCAGGTGATTCGTGAGAGGATGAGGATAGTGCAAGATCGTCAGAAATCATATGCTGATCAAAGGAGGATACCCTTAGATTTTGATGTTGGGGACCACGTGTTTCTGAAGGTGAATCCCCATCGTGGGAAACAAAGTTTTGGTCATGGGAGTAAGCTTTCTCCCTAGTTTTTTGGGCCTTTTTAGGTGTTAGCTCATGTTGGAGATATGGCGTATCGAGTAGCACTTCCCCCATAGATGACCTGGATACATGATGTTTTCCATGTATCACAGCTTCGTCGTTATCTTTATGATGACTCTCAGGTCATCGATTGGGAAGAGATCGATGTTGATGATGACGAAACCTTTGAGGAGAGGCCTGTGGAGATCAAAGACTGCAAGGATAAGGTGTTGCACGAGCGTTCTATTCCCTTGGTTCATGTCTTGTGGCGACACGACAACATGGAGGAGATCACCTGGGAATGTGAGTCAGAGATACATGCTCAGTACCCAGATTTGTTTGATGTTTAACTCTTTTCATGTAACATGGTCCCATTTTTGGTTATAAACCTTTCTAGTTTATGAAAAGGCTTTATTTGGTTTCTTCTTGTGGATTTCTCTCTTTTGAGAGGTATCTCTATGAGAGGTTGTTCTGAATTATTTTCTGTTCCCTTTTAGGTTGGTTTTGAATTCTCGAGGACGAGAATGTTTTTGAGAGGTATCTGATGTAATGGCCCAGACCTCTATGGTCCATTCCTCTGTGAAAATCTAGTGTTTGAGGTGTTTTGGTGGTCTAGGTGACTCATCCCCAACACTTTTCCAATTTTCCATTTAGGTGAACAGTTTCATCATTGACCTTCTATGAATAGTGTCATCATTGACCTTCTGTGAACAGTGTCATCATTGACCTTCTATGAAGAGTGTCATCAGTAACCTTTTGTGAACAGTGCAACGATAACCTTAGGTGAACAGTGTCATTAGTAACCTTCTCTGAATAGTGCAACGGTAACCTTAGGTGAACAATTTCATCATTGACCTTCTGTGAACAGTGCAATGATAACCTTAGGTGAACAGTGTCATCATTGATCTTCTGTGAACAGTGTCATTAGTAACCTTATGTGAACAGTGCAATGATAACCTTAGGTGAACAGTGTCATCATTGACCTTCTGTGAACAGTGACATCAGTGAACTTCTGTGAACAATGACATCAGTGACCTTCTGTGAACAATGACATGAGTGACCTTCTATGAATAATGAAATTAGTGACCTTATGTGAATAGTGACATTAGTGTCCTTCTGTGAACAGTGAAATCAGTTACTTTAGGGTGTACAGTGTTTCCAAAATGGTAGGGTGTACAGTGTTTCCATAATGGTAGGGTGTAAAGTGTTTCCAGAACGATAGGGTGAACAATGTTTCCAGCTTCCTACACTTTTTCCCCTTTGACATTTCCTTTGATGTAAAATGAATTCAAAGCCTTGTTTTAAGGACTTTAAGGATGATTCAATGGCCATAACTCTTATATTAATTATTCCTAAGGATCGAGATGTTTTTACTTGGCCTAACCCTGTGGTTTAATGTGCTCCTCTTTTAATGGAGAATCAAGCGTATCTTAAACCGCTTCTCTATTAAATCTTCTAAAGGGATTCTATATCTTCCTCATTCTTCCTCCTTGTTCTACCTTGTACGAGACAATCAAACCTTTCCTTCTTCCCATATGAGTGGTGTGATCAAACCTTAATCCACAAATCTTTTTCCCCTTGAAGTTCTTCCTGCTGCATGTGCACCCCCTACTTTGGTGAAATCAACAAGGGTCAATCCTTCATCAAAAGAAGTTGTCACGAGAGGAGGCGATCATGATCCGTTGTGTGGATTGTTCTCGTATAAGTAATGTCAAGAACCGTTTGAGGTATGGGATTCATTACCTCTCTCTTCTTTTATGCGCAACTGTATCGTTAGCATGTTTTATCCCACTGGATGACAATGGAATTGACATAATAAATATTTGAACCGGATAAATAAATTGATATCGATCGTATGTTATTACCTCTTGTTTTTATACATAGTGTTATATATATTCTTTTTTTAGCTATTTTTTCTTGATGGAAATTGGTAAAGAACGTAAACTAGGATTAATTGATAATTGTTTGGCTAAAGATAAAGAGGCATGTAAACGAATTTGGTTCTTTTTGTATTTGTGATGTTAATCAAATTGGCACAATAAGTATGTTTAATTAATTATGATAGATTACTGATTAGGTTTCCTGAATTTGGAACCTACGAATAATAATTGGTTAATCCAAGATGGATTAAATAACCAGTTGTTTGATAAAAGATAACTCCTTGTAGGGTTCTGAGTTACCCTCTTGTTTGTTAAAGGGCCAAGAGCTCAATTGTTAAGATTTTTGTTTTCCCAATGATTGTGTTGTGATGTGAGACTAGATGGATGTTGTGATATGTGGGGGCATGGAGGTCTTTTGGTTGTGGTAGCAGATAACGCCTAGAGTGGCGAGATGCATCAGTTTATGCATGTGGGTGTCGGGGAGGACACCAGGGATGATGGAACGAGATGGATGTGATTGTTGGATGATTGATGATTCTTATTGGTTGATTATATGCTTTAATTGTCCCCACTGCTCAAGGAATATGGTCTTACTTACCATTCTTTCGAAAGAGGCAAAGACGCGTGGGGTATGCCACGCTCTTTCCGTGATTAGAATATCAAGGGAGGATGGGTATACGCTCTTTCTATAAGTGACAAAGACTCGACGGGTAGTACACTTACTCACCATGTTGAGCCCCCCTTATGTTTAGTAGCATAGAATGTTATTCTAGAATGCCTAGGAATATGGGAAAGTAATTCTTTAATGAATAATTGAATAAATGATGTTAACCCTCGGGGTTGGAGTTTACTGGAACATAATGATGAGGTTATAATTTTAAAAGGATAGTGTACTTTGGGAGTGTTTCTAATGAAGTTTAATGTGGAATTGTTATTAATTAATTAATGTTTAAATAATTAATTAACATAAAGTGAAACTGATAAAAAGGGAATGAAGTAATGTAATAAATATCATTAAATGGTTGTGTGATTATAGTATACATAGTCTTAGAAGTGACAGCCAAGAGTCCGAGATACGTTAGCTGTAGTTGAGTCTAAGACTAGGTTTTTCCCATAGTGTGGTTGTGAGATATGGTATATTCTATAATTTTTTTGTTTCTATAAGGTACTCCACCCTATCAGTAAGGGAAACTAACAACCCGGGGATTCTGAGCCCTAGGGGGTGTTTTCCCCAACATTACAATGGGGGGATGGATGGATGACTACCCCATTTGGCCTCGGTCTCTTCTCTTGGTAGATACTTGTGTTGGTGGGAATAGTGGTTAGTTTTCCCCATATATGTGTGTAGAGGGCTGTAATGGCTTGTGGTTATTCACACACACATATTCTGTATATAGTATCCTATGGACTACTATAGGTGTAATGTGTATAGGCTATGATGGCTTGAGGATCCTTACTCAGTGTATGGGCTGTAATGGCTTGAGGTATAATACCCAAAATATGATACACATTATGCAAGCTGTGGTGGCTCCTGAAAACTACCTGGTTACTTTATTGTGTGGACGTGGTGGTTTTGTTGTACGAGGTGCTGTTGTGGTGCTTTTCCCAGGTGTCTGCGGGAAAGCCTTTTTGGAGAGAGATTCTTAGGATGTGCGATGTTGGGTCAAAGAGGCAAACCAGTGGGGAAGTAGTAGCAGGGTACCCTTGATATTCTTTGTTATATTATATACTCTTGTATGCGTTACTTGGTGAGAGTATCCATGGTGAGGTTGGGAACATAGTATACCTTTTTAGGTGATGAGTTAGTTTCACTTGTTTTTCACTGTGCTTTAGCATGCTTTCTTTACATTTGAACGAGATGCTTCTGGTAGGATCCTACTAAGTATACTGTTATACTCACCCCTTTGTATATATAAACTATTTTTCTGGTCACTTAGAGCAGGTTGGAGATCAAGCTGGTTTCTACTAGCCTGGGGTTGCAGGAGCTGTTTGGGCTTGTGGTTGCTGCTGTTTTACTTTCTTTTGGGTACTTGTAGTTTTCCCCTTCCAGTTGTAGTAGTTTTTCATGACATTACATATGTGCACATGGGTTTTCTTTTATATTTCAGTTTTGAGTTGGAGTTGGTTGGTGTCTATCTTATCTCTCTCTTCCGCATGTGTTATCTTATAGGGTAATGCCTCCCATTTGTGTGTTTACTATACCCTCGGTGCTAGTCGCCAACCCGAGGCCTACTGAAGGTGAGACTCAGGGGTCATTATCTCCCTTATAACATTTCTGGCCCAGGAGGGGTACACTTTTTGGGGAGGGGGCTGTGAAAATTAGGAAGGATTTATGCCCCCAAAGTAACTAATGTATTTGCTTCCATAATTTATGATGAATAAATTTTTGTTATGTGTTATACCATGTTTAGAGATATAGAGATTTCATAATATTATGAGATAATATATGATATAGAATTGATTAGAAATGGTGCCTATCACAAGGAATTATAACTTCACCAATGCACATGATGAAAAGTGTAATAAGGATCATATATCTAATAGTCTTAAGCCATCATTTCAAAGTAATATAGTCTCCCAAGTAACCTCATCATATGAAGAAATAGTATCATGTGGTAACAAGGTATATAAGGAATTCTAGGAGTCCTATGAATTTGAAGTGAAGAAAATGAGGAATTAGATGGTAGAGAAAAACATGGATAAAGGGAATAAGTGAAAGAAGGGTTTTCCCACATGTGATAACTGTGGAAAGAATCACACTGGTAAATTCTTGAAGGGAATGGGAGTTTGTTATAAGTGTAGAGAAAAAGGAAAACAAGTTCATGATTTCAAGGGTAAGAAAAAGGTTTCCAATGTACAATGCTATGACTTCAAGGAGATGGGACACTATGTGAATCAATGTCCCAAGTTTCAAGGGAATATACACCAAATGATGTTACTGGATAAAGATCAAGATATGATACTACCACAGATGAAGTGGAATAATTAATATGCCTAGTCAAGAAACATTTCTATTGAATATTTTATTAGCAATGCACTGGTTATAAAAATAATGTAATATATGAGGATTGTACTATAATACTTTTTCTTTAAGTATTTGTGGTTGTATGATTAATGGTACTAAGTAAAATTGACTCTGTATTAGGTCAAACTTTTGGAAAAGATATGGTCGATGGATAGATAACCCTTATTATGTTTATAATACCGAGATGTCGATTTCGGAATAGAGAGATGATATATATAGATAATTTAAATTGGATAGTACTAACTACCATGGGAATTATAGAAAAATATTAGATCTTGATATTTTAGAATGTTAAACCATTTATGAAATGGTTTAAATTGATCATTGTATGAGGTTTTAGAGGTTAATGATGCCACATGATGAAAATTTTTCTAAGAGATGAAGTATAGGTTGTTCAAGGAATAATCAAAGGACAAGATCATGTTTATGAAATATAAATGTATATTTATACACTTATAGAGTAGAATAATCCCTCAACTCTACAAAAAGAGTCTTAAATGTTGTTTTGTTATCATAATATTTGATAACATTAATGAATTTTTTCATAACTGTATTTTATGGTTTTGTGGTAATCTAATTTAATCTAAACCTATTTTATATCACTAGAAATTCATAGTTTGGTTTTTCTTCTATACCCAAGTTTTCAATTCCAATCATGGTCACTCCATTCAAAAGAATAATTTATTTATTTATTTATTATTATTTTTTGACCACCTCTTTTCCATTAACAATTTAAGGAGGATATTCTATCAAACCTATTCTGATATGGGTTTTTACAAGGAAATTTTCATGTAAAAACAATAACTTTCAAAGTGAAATATCAAATTTTGAGGATGAGTTTTTTGTAAGGAGGGTATAATATAACACCCCAAGATTTTTCAAATAAATTTAATATTGAATGCATGAAAAATTGAGTCTCTAGAAAATGCCACTTTTTTATAACCTAGCTAGTAAACATATTCTTACCACCCCTATGATTTGAATTTTGAAAATATGACATACACGGTTGTGATTAGTAAGTTATTTAGAGTCTTATATGACCAATTTAATTTTTGGTGAATAGTAACATACCCTTATGAATAGTAATTTTCCCCTTATGAATAGTGACATAAACTTATGCATATTAACCTCACCTATGATAGTATATATATATATGATTTAAGTGAAAGTATGATGTACCTATATTTTGGAATAAGTAAATAAATATTTTTGAAACTGTATTTTTCAAGTAAATTATGATTTTAATTAAAAATTATATTAATCATATTTAGAAAATTATTTTTGAAAAATAGAATTAATTTTTGGATTCTACATGTCAAAAAATTTTAGGGTGATTTTTTGGGGTTTTTCTGAAATACTTGATTTTTTGATGAAAAGTAAAATACTATAATTTACAATAAATGCTAAATAATTGATTTATTGAGTCATTGATGATGTTATGATAATGTAAGAACCAATGTTTCAAACTCACATAAACATATTACTATTTTTGGTCATTAAATCATCAATATTTCTTGTCTTATGGAAAAATAATAAACTAGTGATTAAAATATTAAGAAAACCCTCCTCCCCTCCACAGTAAATACCACATCTTCCACCCTCTTCTCTTCACTCCTATCAAGACTTATTCCTTATAAAAATTCTGCCCAAATATCCTCCCATGATCCTTCCCCATGACTACTATCCCTTGGTCTCATAAAAATACCAAATCGTCTTCCCTTAAGAGGCTCTCTAGGAAGGTTAATTTAAGAGGTAAAATTCCTATTTTATTTTCCTTCATTTTCATGTTCCTTTGTTCTATTTTCTTTACTAACATCCCCTCATACAAATGGTATGAAAAATACAGTACCATAAATGTACTATAATTTTGTTATGCTAATGGTATAATTCATCTTAATCTCTCCATTCCCCCTCATTTATGCTAAAAATGAAACACCGTTTGAGATGTGTTGATTTATCACATTCAAGGATGATGACACTTTCAATTTGATTTAACTTATCTAAATATGGTTATAAAACCATTTTTTATGGTTGAACTAGTTTATTATATATTTGTTTTATCTTATTTATTTTTCTGCAATCCTTATGCACTCATTATGTAAAATAATAACACAAAATAAGGTATTTGTGAGAAAAATCGCCAAATTAATCAAAGTGTTTATCATTAATGTTTTATATAATGATTAAACTTCAATAAAAATAACCAAATGGATTTTGAAACCATTTAATCTTATGAATTTTTATTAATAAAATATAAAATCAAATATGGACTTCAACTCCCATCTTACATGAACTACCATACTTTTTTATAAGTTAGCCGATCATGAATATTATGAAAATGAGCACTCATGAACAATGAAATTGAATCTATTTACCCATATAAAAGGCCATTAATGAACATAATAAAATCATAATAAACCAAATAAATGTATAAAGGTTTTTTTAATTGTTAATTAATGAACCTAATTTGGTTATTCAGGTCATTAAGATAAAGCAAAGAACACCCTCAAATTTAAGGCAAGAGATCCTCTCTCTCACTTTTATTCAAGAACCCCCTGATGTTGTGTCCTTTTATTTTTAATTAATAATAATGGGGTATGTTTTAATTACCTCCCCATACTTCCATTATAATATACAAATTATGGGATACCCCTTTACCTCTCATTAATCCCTCACAAGAACACCCGTTACCATACCGAAAAGTTTATAAGGGGTTTCTTCATCTCACTTCCATTTTTGTGAGATATTCCGTATTCACTACTATTACTTTTGTATGGGGTATGTATACTAAACATTGATGTTTAATATAATTAATATATTTATTTTTATGATATTAAATTTATAATTTTATGATTATTAATTTTGGGGCATATGATTCAATTGATTACAATATTGTAAGTATTTTCTACCTGAACCTCCATTTTCATTCGGGTTGCTCTTATTCTCTATTCACATCCATGAAATTATTATTTATTAATATGTAATATTCATAAATTATGTGAGAATGTTCTATATATGTGTACCAGTCATAATCCTTTTTTATTTTAGAGGGATTTACATGTTTTAAAATAATCTTTCAAAAATTCTTTGGAAATGCAATCCCGATTCAAGTAACTTCTCGAATTCTTACCTATTTTGAAGTTCACTCTATAATCTATTTTATTCAATATTTATCTTTATAAAATAAAAAATTTTAACATGACAAATATATTTTGTTTCATTTATGATTTACGAAAGAAAACATTCCTTTGTGCTTTAAAATCCTTTAATATTTTCTTTAAACAACACTAAAATGTTTTATTTCTAAAGCTTCTTTAGAAACTCTTTTAAAATGATTTCACCTCAATAAGACTTTATTTAAGACTCAAGTATAATTTCAACGACCTTAAATTTTACTTTTTGGGATATAAATCAATCTGATTTCATGAAAAATACAAATTATTTTCCAAAATAACTCTTCTTTCCAAAGTAAAAAGAATTTTTCTCATCTCACTTTAACTTTTTTGAGATATATGCCTTGTTCACCACTTATTTCTAGCTTAGGGTGTTTGTAAATACCTTTGGTATATCATATAAAGAGTCTCCTTATTATCCTGATATCATATGTGATTATGATTTGAATGTTTCAAGGTGGTATGACACACTTTGTAATGTTTAAGCATTATTTCCTCAAGGATTTTTCAATGGTCTCATTTAAAAGTATCTTCATCTATGTCAATATACTTTATTGAATCTTGTAATTCATTGAGGTTTATCTCATATTATATCATACACCATGTTTTATTGAATGTTTTATGATTAGTTTGATTGTGGATGTGATATCTTGAAACCATTCACTATATTACTCCGAATGGTTAGTGTTTAAGTTTAAGGATTGAAGAAAGTTATTTACATTTCATATGATAGTTTCAATATGAATGTGTATGTTATTTATGTTGATAAAAATTCATATGAGGATTGAATTTGACTTAGTAAGTGATGGGTGGGACCTCACCCCTCGATGCATCAGTAAGTCTCATTAGATAAATCGATATGAACTTGGCTGAGTCCTTGCCCATTTTTAGATATGGTTTTGGACGACGCCTTAATCATTTTTATATGTCTAGAATGAGGCCTTGATGGTATGTTTTAGATTGTACAACATATAAATTTCCCTCATTATGAAACTATTAATTTAAAGTTTATGAGGATATTTGACTAGTAGAATACCCATGTTTATGCTTTAATATGCAATTATTTATTCAGCTCTTATTCCTGCCATAATGTGTTCAAGTTATTTTTTAAAGGCATGTGTTTTTAGTTATTCACCATGCCTAATGTTTATGTTTATGATATCTTCCACAGTATTTCTTACCCTTAATGAGCATTTGATCTCACCCCTTACTGAGCATTTGATCTCACCCCTTACTGAGCATTGAGTCTCTACAAAACACCACTATTTTATAACCTAGCTAGTAAACATAATATTACCACCCCTGTGATTTGAATTTCAAAAATCTGACATACACGGTTGTGATTAGTAAGTTATTTAGAGTTTGATATGACCAATTTAATTTTTGGGGAATAGTAACATACCCTTATGAATAGTAATGTTACACTTATGAATAGTGACACAACCTTATGAATATTATCCTCACCTATGATAGTATATATATAGGATTTAAGTTAATGTATGATGTACATATGTTTTGGAATAAGTAAATAAATGTTTTAAAACTGTATTTTTCAAGTAAATTATAATTTTTATTCAAAATTAAATTAATCATATATAGAAAATTATTTTTGAAAAATGGACTTCATTTTTGGATTCTACACATCGAAAAATGGTTAGGGTGAATTTTTTGGATTTTACTGAAATACTTGAATTTTTGGTGAATAGTAAATTATGACAATTTACTATAAATGCTAAATAATTGATTTATTGAGTCATTGAGGATGTTCTACTGATGTAAGCACCAATGGTTCGAACTAAAATGAACATATTACTATTTTTGGTCATAGAATCATCACCATTTCTTGTCTTATATAAAAATAATAAACTAGTGATTAAAATATTAAGAAAACCCTCCTCCCCTCCACAATAAATACCACCTCTTCCACCCTCTTCTATCAACTAATCTCAAGCATTGTTACTTCCCCAAATTCTGCCAAAATATCCTCCCATGCTCTTTCCCCATGACCAGAATCCCTTGGTCTCATAAAAATACCAAATCCTCTTCCCTTAAGAGGCTCTCAAGGAAGGTTAATTTAAGAGTTAAAATTCCTATTTTCTTTTCTTTAATTTTTATGTCCCTTTGTTCTATTTTCTTTCCTAACCTATCCTCATACAAATGTTATGAAAAATCCATTACCATACATGTACTGGAATTTTGTTATTATAATGGGACAAATAATCTTCATCTATCATTTCCCCCTCATTTATGCTAAAAACAAAACATCATCCGAGATGTGTTGATTTATCACATTCAAAGATGACAATGATTTCAATTTGATTTACCTTCTTCAAATATGGTCATGAAACCATTTTTATGGTTGAAAGAGACTATTATATATTTATTTTATCTTATTTAATTTTCTTTAATCCTTATGCACTCATGATGTAAAATAATAATACAAAACAAGGTAATTTTTAGAAAAATCGCCAAATTAATCCAAGTGTTTATCATTAATATTTTATATAATGATTCACCTTAAATAAAAATAACCAAATGAATATTTTAACCATTTAATATTATTAATTTTTTATTAATAACATATAAAATCAAATATAGACATCAAATCCCATCTTACATGAAATACCATACTCTTTTATAATTGAGACGATCATGAATATTATGAAAATTAGATCTCACAAACAATGAAATTAAATACCTTTACCCATATAAAAGGACATTAATGAACTTAATAAAGTCATAATAAACAAAAGAAATGTATAAAAGGTTCTTTAATTTTTAATTAATTAACCTAATTTTCTTATTCAATTCATTAAGATCAAGCGAATAACACCCTCAGATTTAAGTCAAGGGATCCTCTCTCTCACTTTTGTTCAAGAATCCCCCCTATGTTGTGTCATTTTATTTTTAATTCATAATGATCAGGTATGTTTTCTAACCTCCCCACACTGCCCTTGTGATATATAAATTATGGTATACCCCTTTACCTCTCATTAATCCCTCATAAGAACACCCGTTACCATGCTGAAATGTTTGTAAGGGGTTTCTTAATCTCACTTCCAATTTTGTGAGATATTTCGTATTCACTACTATTACTTGTGTATGGTGAATGCATACTGAAAATTGATACTTCATATCATTAATATCTTTATTTTTATGATATTAAATTTATAATTTTATGATTATTACTTTTAGCGCATACGATTCAATTGATTAAGAAGTTGTAAGTATTTTCTACCCGAACCTCCATTTTCATTCATGTTGCTCTTATTCTCTATTATCCTCAATTAAATTATTATTTATTCTTAAGTAATCCTCATAAATTTTGTGTGAATTTTCTATATATGTGTACCAATGATAATCCTTCTTTATTTATATGGAGTTACATGTTTTAAAATAATCTTTTAAAAATTCTTCCAAAATGCAAGCCCGATTCAAGTAACTTCTCGAATTCTTAACTATTTTGAAGTTCACTCTATAATATATTTTATGCTATATTTATCTTTCTAAAATCAAAAAATTTAACATGAAAAATTAATTTTGGTTCATTTTTGGTTTTATAAAATCAAACATTCCTTTGTGCTTTAAAATCCTTTAATATTTTCTTTAAACCACACTAAAATGTTTTATTTCTAAAGCTTCTTTAAAAACTCTTTTTAAACGATTTCACCTCAATAAGAAATTATTTAAGCCTAAAGTATAATTTCAATTAACTTACCTTTTATTTTATGGGATATACATGTTTATATTCTGATTTCATTACAAATAAAAATTATTTTCCAAAAGAACTCTTCTTTCCAAAGTAAAAAATATTTTTTCTCATCTCACTTTAACTTTTTTGATATATCTGACTTTTTCACCACTTATTTATAGCTTGTGGTGTTTGTACTTCCCTTTGGTATATCATATAAAGAGTCTCCTTATTATAATTATATTCTAAGGTATTATTATTTTAATGTTTCAAGGTGGTGTGAGACACTTTGGAATGTTTAAGGATTATTTCCTCAAGGATTTTTCAATGGTCTCATTTAAAAGTATCTTCATATATGTCAACATCCTTTATTGAATATTTAACTTCATTGAGATTTATCTCCTAAGATATCATACACCATGTTTTATTTAATGGTTTATGATTAGTTTGACTATGTATGTTCTATCTTTAAACCATTCACCATATTACTCTGAATGGTTAGTGTTTATGTTTAAGGTTTGGAGAAAGATATTTACATTTCATATGTTAGTTTCAATACAAATGTGTATGTTGTTAATGTTGATCCCCATTAATATGAGGAATTCATTGAAATTAGTAAGTTATGGGTGGGGCCTAATATATCCCCTCTATGCATCGGTAGGTCTCATGAGACAAATAGATATGGACTTGGCCGAGGCCTTGACCATTGTTTGATATTGTTTTGGCCAAGGCCTGAATTATTTTTATATGACTTAGCTGAGGCCTTGACAGTATGTTTTAGATTGTCCAGCATATGCATTTACCTCATTATGAAACTAGTAATTTAAATTTCACGAGGTTATTCGACTAGTAGAATACCCATGTTTATGCTTTTATATGGAATTATTTATTCAGATCTTATTCCTACCATGATGTGTTCAAGTTCATTTTTAAAGGCATGTGTTTTTATTTATTAACCATGCCTAATGTTTTTGTTTATGATATCTTCCACTATATTTCTTACCCTTACTAAGTATTTTATCTCACCCCTTTCTTATGTTTTATCATTCTAGGTTATGAGGATGATTATACTATGAATAAATTACAGGGTTAATATTAGAGATTATGGGATTTTATATTGAATTTATTATGTTGTTTTTAGTTTCAATTTGTAATTTTGAACTCTTTTATGTATCTTATTTCCAAAACTACTAAACTAATAGGTCCTTCTGGATGTATCTTCATTATTTCTATGTCAATGTAATAAAATAAGGCACTGAATTTGAGCTTCTCGGGTTGGGGCGTTATAGTTGGTATTAGAGGAAGTTTAGTAGAAAACTTAGAAACTAGATATAGAAAAATTTTATTAGTGAAAAAAACCCCAAGATAGACTTTGGGGATAAGAATAAAAAGACATACTAGAATTTTGGCAAGGAATATACTATGTGGTTTATCAAGCAAATACATCCCTGTCTAGATATGAACTAGTAGTGGTGGCTATGGCACAAATGTATCTAAGGGTAAAACTTGAAAACACCACATTGAGATAGACTCAAACAGGAACCAGTACATGATAAAAGGATACAATCTAGGTTCGACACTCTCGGGGGACATTCTTTAGTAAATTCACAATATTATTACAATCCATTATGAAGGATTTATTCCCCATAAGTAACCAAAGTATTTTCTTCTAGGATTTATGATGCATAAATTTATGTTATGTGTTATACCATGTTTAGAGATATAGAGAGTTCATAATTTTATGAGCTAATATATTATGTAGAATTTATTAGAAATGGTGACTAGCATAAGGAATGAGAACTTCACCAATTCACATAATGAAAAGTTTCAGAAGGATTATATCTCTAATAGTCTTAAGCCACCATTTCAAAGAAATATAGTCTCCCAAGTAACCTCATCATATGAAGAAATAGTATCACGTGGTAACAATGTATGTAAGGAATTCTATGAGTCCTATGGATTTTAAGGGAACAAAATGAAGAATTGGATGGTAGAGAAAAACATGGATAAAGGGAATAAGTGAAAGAAGGGGTTTCCCACATTTGATAACTATGGAAAGAATCATATTGGTAAATTCTTGAAGGAAATGGGAGTTTGTAATAAGTGTGGAGAAAAAAGACACCAATTTCATGATTTCAAGGGTAAAAAAAGGTTTCTAATGTACAATGCTATGACTTCAATGATATGAGACACTATGTGAATCAATTTCTTAAGTGTCATGGGAATATATGCCAAATTATGCTAATGGATAAAGATAAAGTTATGATACTAACACAGATGAAGTGGAATGATTAATATGCCTAGTCAAGAAACATGTCTTTTGAATATTTTTCAGCAATGAACTGGTTATAAGAATTATGTAATATATGAGGATTGTACTGTAATAATTTTTCTTTAAGTATTTTAGGTTGTATTATTAATGGTACTAAGGAAAATTGACTCTTTAGCAGGTCAAACTTTTGGAAAAGATGTGTTCGAGGGATAGATAACCCTTATTATGTCTATAATACTAAGATTTTGATTTCAGAATAGAGAGATGACATATATGGATAAAGTAAATTAGATAGTACTAAATACCATGGGAATTATACTAAATATTATATCTTGATATTTTGGAATGTTAAAACATTTATTAAATGGTTTAAATTGATCATTGTATGAGGTTTTAGAGGTTAATGTCACCACATGATGCAACTTTTTCTAAGAGATGAAGTATAGGTAGTTCAAGGAATAATCAAAGGACAAGATCATGTTTATGAAATATAAATGTATATTTATACACTTATAGAGTAGAATAATCCCTCAACTCTACAAAAAGAGTCTTAAATGTTGTTTTGTTATCATAATCTTTGATAACATTAATGAATTTTTTCATAACTGTAGTTTATGGTTTTGGGGTAATCTAATTTCATCTAAACCAATTTTATATCACTAGAAATTCATAGTTCTATTTTTCTTCAATGAACAAGTTTTCAATTCCAATCAAGGTCACTCCATTCAAAAAGATTATTTATTTATTTATTATTATTATTATTTTACCACCTATTTTCAATTAACATTTTTAAAGAGGTTATTCTATTAACCCTATTTCTGATATGGGTTTTTACAAGGTAATTTTTATGTAACAACCAATAACTTTCAAAGTGAAATATCAAATTTCGAGGATGAAATTTTTATAAGGAGGGAATAATATAACACCCCAAGAATTTTTAAATAAATTTAATATCGAATGCATGAAATATTGAGTCTTTACAAAACACCACTATTTTATAACCTAGCCAGTAAACATAACATTACCACCCCTATGATTTGAATTTCTAAAATCTGACATACACGGTTGTGATTCGCAAGTTATTTAGAGTCTGATATGACCAATTTAATTTTTTGTGAATAGTAACATACCCTTATGAATATTAATTTTACCCTTATGAATAGTGACATAGCCTTATTAATATTAACCTCACCTATGATAGTATATATATATGATTTAAGTGAAAGTATGATGTACCTATGTTTTGGAATAAGTAAATAAATATTTTTAAAACAGTATTTTTCAAGTAAATTATGATTTTAATTAAAAATTAAATTAATCATATTTAAAAAATTATTTTTGAAAAATGGACTTCATTTTTGGATTATACATGTCATAAAATGTTTAGAGTGGTTTTTTGGGATTTTTCTGAAATACTTGAATTTTTAGTGAATAGTAAAATATGATAATTTACAATAAATGATAAATAATTGATTTATTGAGTCATTGATGATATTATAATAATGTAAGCACCAATGTTTAGAACTCAAATGTATATATTACTATTTTTGGTCATGGAATAATCACTATTTCTTGTTTTATGGAAAAATAATAAACTAGTGATTAAAATATTAAGAAAACCCTCCTCCCCTCCACTATAAATACCACCTCTTCCACCCTCTTATCTTCACTCCTCTCAAGACTTAATACTTCTCTAAATTCTACCAAAATCTCCTACCATGATCCTCCCCCATGACTATTATCCCTTGTTCTCATAAAAATACCAAATCCTCTTCCCTTAAGAGGCTCTCAAGGAAGGTTAATTTAAGAGGTAAAATTCCTATTTTCTTTTCATTCATTTTCATGTTCCTTTGTTCTCTTTTCTTTCCCAACCTATCCTCATATAAATGGTATGAAAAATCCAGTATCGTACATGTATTGGAATTGTATTATGCTAATGGTACAATTCATCTTAATCTCTCCTTTCCCCCTCATTTATGCTAAAAATGAAACGTTGTCTGAGATGTGTTGATTTATCACATTCAAGGATGATAGTGCTTTAAATTTGATTTAACTTCTCCAACTCTGGTCATGAAACCATTTTTATGGTTGAACCCAAATATTATATATTTGTTTTATCTTATTTATTTTTCTATAATTCTTATGTACTCATGATGTAAAATAATAATACAAAACAAGGTAATTGTGAGAAAAAACACCAAATTAATCCAAGTGTTTATCATTAATGTTTTATACAATGATCCACCTTCAATAAAAATAAACAAATGTATTTTCAAACCATTTAATCTTATGAATGGTCATTAATAACATATAAAATCAAATATGGACTTCAAATCCCATCTTACATGAACTACCATACTCATTTATAAGTGAGCCGATCATGAATATTATGAAAACGAGCACTCATTAACAATGAAATTGAATCCATTTACCCATATAAAAGGACATTAATAGACTTAATAAAGTAATAATAAACCAAATAAATGTATAAAGGTTTCTGGAATTGTTAATTAATGAACCTAATTTGGTTATTCAGGTCATTAAGATCAAGCAAAGAACACCCTCATATTTAAGGCAATAGATCCTCTCTCTCACTTTTATTCAAGAACCCCCCTATATTGTGTCTTTTTATTTTTAATTAATAATGACGGGGTATGTTTTATAACCTCCCCAATACTTCCCTAATGATATATAAATGATGTTATACCCCTTTACCTCTCATTAATCACTCACAAGAACATCTGTTACCATGCCGAAATGTTTGTAAGGGGTTTCTTCATCTAACTTCCATTTTTGTGAGATATTCCGTATTCACTACTATTACTTGTGTATGGTGTATGTATACTGAATATTTATGTTTAATATCATTAATATATTTATTTTAATGATATTAAATTTATAATTTTATGATTATTAATTTTGGGGTATGCAATTCAATTGATTACAAAGTTGTAAGTATTTTCTACCCGAACCTCCATTTGCATTCGGGTTTCCCTTATTCTCTATTCACATCCATAAAATTCTTATTTATTATTATTTAATCTTAATAAATTCTGTGATAATATTCTATATATTTTTACCAATCATAATAATTTTTTATTTTATAGGGAGTTACATGTTTTAAAAGAATCTTTCAAAAATTGTTTGGAAATGCAAGTCTGATTCAAGTAACTTCTCGAATTCTTACCTATTTTGAAGTTCACTATATAATCTGTTTTATTCCATATTTATCTTTATAAAATCACAAATTTTAACATAAAAAATCTATTTTGTTTCATTTATTATTTTATGAAAGAAAAAAAATCCCTTTTTTACTTTAAAATCCTTTAATATTTTCCTTAAACAACACTAAAATGTTTTATTTCTAAAGCTTCTTTAAAAACTATTTTTTAATGATTTCACCTCAATAAGACTTTATTTAAAACTCAAGTATAATTTCAATGAACATAAATTTTATTTTCTAGGATGTACATCAATCTGATTTCATTACAAATACAAATTATTTTCCAAAATAACTCTTCTTTCCAAAGTAAAAATAATTTTTCTCATCTCACTTTAACTTTTATGAGATATATGCCTTGTTAACCACTTATTTCTAGGTTATGGTGTTTTTACTCACCTTAGGTATATCATATAAAGAGTCTTCTTATTCTCATGATATTCTAAGTGATTATGATTTGAATGTTTTAAGGTGGTATGAGACACTTTGGAATGTTTAAGGATTATTTCCTCAAGTATTTTTCAGTGGTCTCATTTAAAAGTATCTTCATCTATGTAAACATCCTTTATTGAATATTGTACTTCATTGAGGTTTATCTCATATGATATCATCCAACATGTTTTATTTAATGGTTTATGATTAGTTTGACTGTGGATGTGCTATCTTTAAACCATTCATCATATTACTCCAAATGGTTAGTGTTTATGTTTAAGGATTGAAGAAAGTTATTTACATTTCATATGATAGTTTCAATATGAATGTTTATGTTATTTATATTGATACCCATTCTAATGAGGAATGAATTGGACTTATTAAGTGATGGGTGGGGCCTACTATAGCCACTCGATTCATTATTAGGTCTCATGAGATAGATATATATGGACTTGGCTGAGGCCTTTCCCTTTTTTATATATGGGTTTGGACGAGGCCTTAATAATTTTTATATGTCTGGGATGAGGCCTTGATGGTATGTTTTAGATTTTCCAACATATGAATTTCCCTCATTATGAAACTATTAATTTAAAGTTCATGAGGTTATTTGACTAGTATAATACCCATGTTTATGCTTTAATATGGAATTATTTATTTATCTCTTATTCCTTTTATAATGACTTCAAGTTCATTTTTAAAGTCTTGGGTTTTTAGTTATTCACCATGCCTAATGTTTATGTTTATGATATCTTCTGAAATATTTATTACCCTTACTGATCATTTCATCTCACCCTTTTCTTATGTTTTATCCTTCCAAGTTACGGGGATGATTATAATATGACTGAATTTCAGGGTTAATCTAAGAGATTATGGGATTTTATATTAAAGTTGTTATGTTGTTTTTAGTTTTGATTTGTAATTTTGAACTCCTGTATGTATCTTGTTTCCAAAACTAGTAAACTGAATGGTACTTTGGGATGAATTTTCTTTATTTCTATGACAATGTAATAAAATAAGGCACTGAATCTGAGCTTCTGGGTTTGGGGCGTTACAAATGGTATTAGAGGAAGTTCAGTAGAAAACATTGAAACTAGATATAGAAAAAGTTGATTAGTGAACAAAACCCTAAGATATAATTTTGGGATAATAATAAAAATACATCATAGAATTTTGGTAAGGAATATATTATATGGTTTATCAAGAAAATACATCCCTGTATGGATACAAAAAAGTAAACGTGGCTATGGTACATATGTATCTAGGGGTAAAACCCGAAAACACCACTTTGAGCTAGACTCGAATGGGAATTGGTGCACGATAAAAGGATGCACTCTTAGTTTGACAGTCTCGGGGGATATGCTTCGGTAAATTAATAATCTTTTTACAAACCATTATAAAGGATTTATGCCCCCCAAAGTAACCAAAGTATTTTATTCTAGGTTTTAGGATTCATAAATTTATGTTATGTGTTATTCCATGTTTAGATATATAGAGAGTTTATAATTTTATGAGCTAATATATTATATGGAATTGATTATAAATGGTGAATAGTGTAAGGAATGATAACTTCACCAATGAACATGATGCAAAGAGTAATAATAATCATATATCTAATAGTATTAAGCCACCATTTTAAAGGAATATAGTCTCCCAAGTAACCTCATCATATGAATAAATAATATCATGTGTTAACAAGGTACGTAAGGAATTGTATGAAACCTATGGATTTTAAGGGAAGAAAATGACGAAGAGGATGGTAGAGAAAAACATAGATATAGGGAATAAGGGAAAGTAGGGTTTTCCCACATGTGATAACTGTGGAAAGAATCAAAATGGTAATTTATTGAAGGGAATGAGAGTTTATTATAAGTGTGGAGAAAAAGGACTCCAAGTTCATGATTTCAAGGGTAAGAAAAAGGTTTCCAATGTACAATGCTATAACTTCAAGTAGATGGGACACTATGTGAATTAATGTCCCAAACGTCAAGGGAATATACCCAAAATGATGTTACCAGATAAAGATCAAGTTATGATTCTACTACAAATGAAGTGGAATGATTAATATTCCTAGATAAGAAATATGTCTTTTGAATATTTTATCTGCAATGCACTGGTTATAAGAATTATGTAATTATGAGTATTGTACTGCAATACATTTTCTTTATGGATTTGAGGTCGTATGATTAATGGTACTAAGTAAAATTGACTCAATAGCAGGTCAAAATTTTGGAAAAGATATGCTTGAAGGATATAAAACCCTTATTATGTTCATAATAATGAGATGTCAATTTATTAATAGAGATATGATATATATGGATAAAGTAAATTGGATTGTACTAACTACCATGGGAATGATTCTAAATATTGGATCTTGATATTTTGGAATGTTAAACCATTTATGAAATGGTTTAAATTGATCATTGTATGAGGTTTTAGAGGTTAATGACCCCACATGATGGAAATTATTCTAAGAGATGAAGTATTGGTAGTTCAAGGAATAATAAAATGTATAAGATAATGTTTATGAAATACAAACATATATTTATACACTTATAGAGTGGAATAATCCCTCAACTCAATAAAAAGAGTCTTAAATGTTATTTTGTTATCATAATCTTTGATAAAATTAATGAATTTTTTCATAGTTGTAGTTTATGGTTTTGTGGTAATATACTTTCATCTAAACCTATTTTCTATCACTATAAATTCTTAGTTTGGTTTTTCTTCTATGCCCAAGTTTTGAATTCTAATCAATGTCACTCCATTTGAAAGGATAATTTATTTATTTATTTATTATTATTTTTTGTCTAACTCTTTTATATTAACCTTTTTAAGGAGTATATTCTATTAAAGTTATTTCTGATATGGGTTTTTTCACAAGGAAACTTTCACGTAACAACCAATAACTTTCAAAGTGAAATATCGAATTTTGAGGATGAATGTTTTGTAAAGAGGGGATAATGTAACACTCCAAGATTTTGAGAATAAATTTAATATTTAATGAATGAAACACTGAGTCTTTACAAAACACCACTTTGTTATAACCTATCCAGTAAACATAATTTTACCACCCCTATGATTTGAATTTCGAAAATCTGACATACAATATTGTGATTAGTAAGTTATTTAGAGTTTGATATGACCAATTTAATTTTTAGTGAATTGTAACATACCCTTATGAATAGTATTTTTACCCTTATGAATAGTGACACAACCTTATAAATAGTAACCTCACATATGATAGTATATATATAGGATTTAAGTTAAATTATGATGTACCTATGTTTTTGAATAAGTAAATAAATGTTTTAAAACTGTATTTTTCAAGTAAATTTTGATTTTAATTAAAAATTAAATTAATCATATATAGAAAATTATTTTTAAAAAATGGAATTCATTTCTGTTGATATAAGAACCAATGGTTTGAACTCAAATGAACATATTACTATTTTTGGTCATGGAATCATCACCATTTCTTATCTTATAGAAATATAATAAACCAGTGATTAAAATATTAAGAAAACCCTCCTCCCCTCCACTATAAATACCACCTCTTCCACCCTTTTCTATTCACTATTCTCAAGCCTTGTTCCTTACCCAAATTCTGCCCAAATCTCGTCGCATGATCCTCCCCCACAACCAGCATCCTTTTTTCTCAAAATAATACCAAATCCTCTTCATTTAAGAGGCTCTCAAGGAAGGTTAATTTAAGAGTTAAAATTCCTCTTTTATTTTCTTTCATTTTCATGTTCCTTTGTTCTCTTTTCTTTCCTAAACTATTCTCATCCAAATGTTATGAACAATTCAGTACCATACATGTACTGTAATTTTGTTATGATAATGGGAAAATTAATCTTCATCTCTCCTTTCCCCATCATTTATGCTAAAAATAAAACATCGTCCGAGATGTGTTGATTTATCACATTCAAAGATGAGGATGATTTAAATTTGATTTAACTTATTCAAATATTGTCATGAAACCATTTTTATGGTTGAAACATACTATTATATATTTATTTCATCTTATTTAATGTTCTTTAATCCTTATTCACTCATGATGTAAAATAATAATACAAAGAAAGGTAATTGTTAGAAAAATCGCCAAATTAATCCAAGTGTTTATCATTAATGTTTTATATAATGATTCACCTTAAATAAAAATAAAAAAAATTAATTTTGTAACCATTTAATCTTATTAATGTTGATTAATAACATATAAAATCAAATATGGACATAAAATCCCATCTTACATGAACTACGAGACTCTTTTATAAGTGAGCTGATCATGAATATTATGAAAACGAGCTCTCACGAACAATGAAATTGAATCCATTTAACCATATAAAAGGCCATTAATAAACATAAAAAAGTCATAAAAAACCAAATAAATGTATAAATTGTTCTTTAATTGTTAATTAATGAACCTAATTTTTTTATTCAGGTCATTAATATCAAGCGAAGAACACCCTCAGATTTAAGGCAATGGATCCTCTCTCTCACTTTTATTCAAGAATCCCCCCTATGTTGTGTCCTTTTATTTTGAAATCCTAATGACGGGGTTTGTTTTATCACCTACCCATAATGCCCTTTTGATATATAAATTAAGGTATACCCCTTTACCTCTCATTAATCCCTCACAAGAACACCCGTTACCATGCCAAAATGTTTGTAAGGGGTTTCTTTATCTCACTTCTAATTTTGTGAGATATTTTGTATTCACTACTATTACTTGTGTATAGTGAATGTATACTGCACATTGATATTTAATATCATTAATATATTTATTTTTATGATATTAAATTTATAATTTTATGATTTTTACTTTTGGTGAATACGATTCAATTGATTAAAAATTTGTAAGTATTTTCTACCCGAACCTCCATTTTCATTTGGGTTTCTCTTATTCGCTATTCAACTCAATTAAATTATTATTTATTATTATTTAATCCTCATAAATTCTGTGTGAATGTTATATATATGTTTACCAATTATAATACTTCTTTATTGTATAGGGATTTACATGTTTTAAAAGAATCGTTTAAAAATTATTTGGAAATGCAAGCCCGATTCAAGTAACTTCTCGAATTCTTAACTATTTTAAAGTTCACTCTATAATATATTTTATCCCATATTTATATTTCTAAAATAAAAAATTTTAACATGAAAAAACTATTTTGGTTCATTTCTGGTTTTATAAAATCAACCATTCCTTTGCGCTTTAAAATCCTTTAATATTTTCCTTAAACCACACTAAAATGTTTTATTTCTAAAGCTTCTTAAAAAACTCTTTTTAAATGATTTCACCTCAATAAGAAATTATTTAAGCCTGAAGTATAATTTCAATGAACTTACCTTTTATTTCATGAGATATACATGTTTATAATCTGATTTCATGACAAATACAAATGATTTTCCAAAATAACTCTTCTTTCCAAAGTAAAAAAGATTTTTTCTCATCTCACTTTAACTTTTATGAGATATATGCCTTGTTCACCACTTATTTATAGCTTGTGGTGTTTGTAATTTCCTTTGTTATATCATATAAAGAGTATAATTATTCTCATTATATTCTAAGGGATTATTATTTGAATGTTTTAAGGTGGTATGTGACACTTTGGAATGTTTAAGGATTATTTCCTCAAGGATTTTTCAATGGTCTAATTTAAAGGTATCTTTATCTATGTCAACATAATTTATTAAATATTGTAATTCATTGAGATTTATATCCTATGATATCATACACCATGTTTTATTAAATCTTTTATGATTAGTTTGAGTGTGGATGTTCTATCTTGAAACTATTCACCATATTACTCTGAATGGTTAATGTTTATGTTTAAGGATTGGAGAAAGGAATTTACATTTTATATGTTACTTTCAATATAAATGTGTATATTATTTATTTTTATCCCCATTCATATGAGGAATGAATTGGACTTAGTAAGTGATGGGTGGGGCCTTCTATAGCCCCTCGATGCATTGGTAGGTCTCATGAGACAAATAGATATGGACTTGGCTGATTCCTTTCCTATTTTTAGATATAGTTTTGGCCGAGGCCTTAATAATTTTTATATGTCTTGTCCAAGACTTTGACTGTATGCTTTAGATTATATGGAATATGAATTTTCCTCATTATGAAACTAGTAATTTAAAGTTCATAAGGTTATTAAACTAGTATAATACCAATGTTTATGCTTTAATATGACATTATTTATTCATCTATTAATCCTTCCATAATGTGTTTGAGTTTATTTTTAATGGCATGTGTTTTTAGTTATTCACCATGACTAATGTTTATGTTTATGATATCTTCTTTTGTATTTCTTACCCTTACTGAGCATTTGATCTCACCCCTTTCTTATTTTTTATCCTTCCAGGTTATGAGGATGATTATACTATGAAATAATTATAGGGTTAATCTAAGAGATTATGGGATTTTATATTGAAGTTATTATGTTGTTTTTAGTTTTGAGTTATAATTTTAAACTCTTGTATGTAACTTGTTTCCAAAACTATTAAAATGATTAGTCCTTCAGGATACACGTTCTTTATTTCTATGCCAATGTAATAAAATAAGGCACCGACTCTGAGCTTCTGAGGTTAGGGCATTACAATGAAAGGCTCAAGATAAATAAGATTTTAAATTCATAAATCAGTATAGACCAATAGAATGGAATCTAGATACTGATATTGATTTCAAAACACTTGGGGTATATTAACTAGTTAGTGAAATTGGGTTTCCACTTGGATAAGAAATTATTTATAATTCTTATTTTATTATCCTTACCACCAAAGTTATCCTTATTATTCAATGAATTCATGAATGAAATAGATAAGTTACTAATTAATCTTTTAACCATACATCACCAAGCTAATAAGGATTTATTGAATCACTTTTCTCTACCCCTTATTGTAAATTTTTTAAATATATGTATAAATATCCCATAGCTAATCTGTAACGTCCCCCGGCCTGACACTCTCTCACATGGCCAAACTGGGTTGTTCACTAGACCTCAAGCGTTCCCCCGTATACTAGAGGCTACCAACTAGTGTTTGGGGTGTAAAGAAAATAGTGTGAAGACTATATCCCTTGGTATAGAGTTTTAATAATAGTGGAAATAATATCAGAGTAACTAAAATAGTTGAAATAGTACAACAAAATAAGATAAACACAATAGTAAAGTCACTGATCAAAACAACAATTAGAAAATAATGTAATGAAAAGTTAGAATGTAACTAAGTGTTAATATGAATGTAATATAGAAAAATAAAGAAACAACTTAAATATGACACCAAAGCCACCACTCTTGATTCCCACATTGGTCCCGTCTCCAAGCCCAAACCCATCCAGTAAGAAAAAAATCAACAACAAGGTCCTTTTCCCTTTTCCATACATGATTTCATATAATATTCTCATCTATCAAACAGTGTCCCGAATATGGTGTGAGTATAACTTAGTAGGTCGACACCACCGTGTCGAAACAAAACCTGTCTGATAGTAAGTGCTTTTAATAAAGTGATAAATATGAGTATTAATTAATCAATTAATATAGTATAACATTAAACCTACTTTGACACCAAGCTGTAATATCTTTGATCATGTATCATTACCATTAAAACCATAACCACAAGTCCATAAAATATTCACATTACTAGGAAAAACCCTATGTATAATTATTTTAGTATATCCAAGAAAATCCCTCTATATAATCATTTTTTCATAATCGGGACAAGCCATTAATATAATCATTTTAGCATAACTGGTCCAATCCCTATAAGAATTACTACATAACTAAGATAAGACCTAAAGAATTACTACATAATCAGGATAAGGCCTATAATCATTACAATATAATCAGGTCAAACCCTATAAGAATTATAGTATAATCATGCCAATCCCTATAATAATTAGAGAATAACTAGGATAAACCATATATATAATCATTTTATCATAATTAGGTCAATCATTATATGCATTACAACATAACTTGTCCAAGCCATATAAGTGTTGCAACATAAGATACAACAGAATTCATAATGGAAAGAAGGAAACAACATTACATCATAAACCAAAAGGCCAATTCATCTAATTACGTTTTATATTTAAATTCCCATTAATTTATAAAGTTATGACTTAAAACCATTATCACTACAATGTAAACAACCATATCATATCAAAGTATCACCAATCATTTCAATAAAGAGTAAGCAATTTTCCAAAGTGATATTATCATAAGAAATCACCTAAGATCTCATGTCACACTAATTCATATTTTAATCCAATAGTAATTTAATTATTATTAAAGGGTAGGCTCACCGTATGGGTAGCCACAATCTAGGTCTCCACACTATTATATTCAAAGGGATCTAAGGTGTAGTTCGTACATATGATTATCACCAACCATTAATCTATTAGTTAATTCACATGTTGTGTCATAATGATCACATAATATTACACACACTTAAACATTTAGAAACATACTATAAGGATTTGTTCTAGACCACCTAATTTTATCCAGTGAGAAAAGTAACAATATTAATAGTGAACACCAATGAATAATGAAGGTGAATGAGATCACATGGAAAACCTAGATCACAGAAACATGAAGATGAAAACCTGATTTAATAGTGGTTAATAGATCACACCACTATAATAGAGGATAGTAGAAGAAGGTAGAAAAACAATGTGAAGTATCTCACCAAAGATCAAACACTAGACCGTGATGCTCGAGAGGGAAGGAATTGCCCAAAAATCTCATAGAGTCTCCCTAGGGTTCGAGAGAGGAGGTTTCACAATGAATTGAAAATAATTCATACGTGTAGTGTGGTTGAAACCACTAATTCCTAAAACATTCATGATTTGGAACACCTTCATTATGTGAATTTCAAAACTAATGAGATATACTAAAAAATTAATCTCTTCAGGTTAAATTAACACCGATCGACCATTTCATAATGTGAACCAATTTCATGGCGTGTAAAAATTTCACACTATGAACCAGTTCATAGATTTTTTCCAGAAATAGGTTTATGTCGTGTAAATAGTTCAATATGTGAAAGTTTCAAGTTGTAAGGTTCTTCACAAACACTTAGATAAAGGCCTTATGTTAACCTAAACCCCCAAAGTATATCCTATTAATAATTTTTCATATTTATACCTAGACCCCATTAATTCAAACAAATATACATCCTGAACATTTGGTCATTTTCCTAGAAAAAATCAACATGTACCAAAAGAAAATGGTCAAACACCAAGGTTTAAATAAGAAAAAAACTCAACTAAAAGAGTTTCAACCATAACTCAAAGAGGGATGTACTTGAAAAATATGGGATATTATGACCTCCCCACCATATAATAGCTTATCCTTGAGCTACTCGAAGAATTACTATGGGGTATTGATAGTTGCTGTGCTCGCATATCAGATTCCCCCTCCTTGGTATCCCCATGAACATACCCATGATTCAACTACACTCAAACTATAGGTATGATCTTTCATAGGAGATACCTATCACTACAATCTACAATCAATATCGAATACTCCTAAAAGGATGCATCTACACCATGATTGATGTCACAAATTCATATCATGTGATAAGGGTCAGGATGATATCTTTAAAGCCATGATACATGAAACACATCATGAATATAATTATAGCACTATGGAAAGGCTAATAGGTATGCCAATGGAAAATCCCTCCCCACTATCTTAATAGGCCTAAAAAACCTAGGTGCTAGTTTTCCCTGTTTCCTGATATAGAATTTCCCCAACCTAGGAAAAACCCAAAGGAAAACATGATAAACCATATCAAACTCCAAAGGTCATATATGATGGTCAACATAAGATTTCTTCCTACTATGAATAGTCATCAACAACTTCCCAATCAACTGAACCTACTTAGACCTCTCTTACATGAGACTAGGTCCAATAAGCATTGAATCACTTGCCTCCAACCAATAAAGAGGTGAACAACATGACCTACCATATAGAACCTCAAAGGGATCCATTTTAATCTATGCATGGAAGATATTATTATATGAAAACTCTATGAGTGGAATCTTATGCTCCCATAAACCACCAAAATCCAGCACAAAGTCTCATAACATTTCCTAACAAATCTAAATCATCCATTTCCATTATTATGAGGATGATAGGATATTATTAGAAGAACCTATGATCCCAAAGCCTCATGAATAACCTTATATAATCAAGATATGAAATGAGGATCTCTATCAATAATGATATTCCTCTAAACACCATGCAATAAAACTCTATCGCACATGTAGAGACTACCCAAATCATCAACATTGAATGCATTCCTATTGGGAATGAAGTGGTACACCATAATCATTTGATATATAATCACTCATAAGACATCATTATTATGAGTTTTCTTGGTTAATCTCATCATTAAGTCCATAGAGACATCATTTCATTTCTATTATGGAATGGGTAGAGTTTGAAATATCCTAGCAGGCCTCTAATACTCATCCTTCACCTACTGATAAGTGAAATATCTTATTAGGAATATTTTTTCATTCATAGCAACTAGTACTATCTAAATAGATCAAAATACATCTTTTTTATCCATGGATGTAATGAATATCTAGAATCATGAAACTCTCTCATCAGTTACTCATACAAGCCCAAGGATCCCATACATGACCATGGTAAATAATAGAATTTATATTGAGATGAGACCATCTGGACGGTGAATTCCCACTATATAAGATATCCGTCAAAGCTAATACCTTAAAATTAGATAACTTCTTGGTCTTGATCCGATCAAAAATCACGGGTATAACATATGTTGAATTTATAAATACTCATCCCATGGAATCATAAACATCTAGATGCATGTATGAAAAGAGTTTCATAATTCACCGCTCATCATGGTATTCCCAGACTACCTCTATTTGCATCTTCCAGCTTAAGGTATCGACAACAATGTTACCCTTTCTCAATGTATAAGACATATCAAATTTGAAATACTATGTATAGTTGAACCACCTACTCTACTAAAGGGTTTTCCACATTTATAAAAGATTTACTTGAGGCTCTTGTGGTATGTGTACACCAAAAACCTCTCACCCAAATGATTGTGTCTCTAGTATCTCATGGCATGAACCATCGAAACTAACTTCAAATCATGAATATGACAATTCATCACATGAGGTCTCAAAAGTCTAGATCTATAAGCAACCACTCGACCCTCCTGCCTCAAAACTAATTCGAGTCTAACTCTAGATGCATCATAGTATATGGTATTTGACTTACCCAAAACAAGTAATGTGAGGATCGGTGATGAGGTCAGCCTACTCTTCAAATCCTAAAAATTTATCTCATAATACTCTGACAGAACAAACTTCACCCCTTTACTGTTCAACCCGAACATCAGTGCTTCGATATGGGAGAAGTCTTGGATGAAACATCGATAAGAACCTACTAAACCTAGAAATATCTGAATCTAGAAGTCATTATTGGGATTCTCACAAGATACCATGGTTGAAACCTTATATGGTTCCACTGAAACTTTAGTATTTTAGATTAAATGACTCATGGATTGTGCTATATCAATCCATAAACTGCATTTGGTTAGCTTATAAAAAAACCAATGCTCTCTAAATATACTCAAAACTATGTCAAGATGTTGGGAATGATCATCTACTTCATGGGAGTACACTGATATTTTATAAAAAAACCTCCAAAAACTGATCCATAAAAGGATGAATGATCTAATTCCTCAAGGTCATGAACACCACCGATGCATTTGATATCCCAAACGACATCACTATGAACACGAATAAGCCACACCTGCTCCTAAAAGTAGTTTGAGGTATGTCTGATGGTCACACTATGAACTGATGATACCCTAATCTCAAGTTAATCTTATATAAAATCTGGGTACCTCTCAGGTAATCTAATATATAATCGATATATGAAAGGGGATGTCAGTTCTTGACTGTCATCTGGTTTAATCTCTAATAGTCCACACATAAGTGAAAATTCCCATCAGAATTTATGGAGAAAAGAACAAGAGAACCCCAAGGTGACATACTAGGCTATATGAATAACTTTGCATCTAGATCATCCAGATGGACTTTCAATTCCTAAGGCTTTGCTGGTGCCATCTTGTAAGGTGGAGTAGAAACAAGCTCTACTCCCGACACTAACTCGATCATGAACTTGATCTCCCTATTAGGTGGTAAGATGCATAACTCATTAGGAAATAAATCCTGAAAATGTTCTACCATTAGAGGAAAATATTCATAATGAATTCCACCATCATCTATAGAAATACCTACTATCTAAGACATGAGAAAATCTAATCAACACTGAATTGGTCCTGTGTGACTAGACTTAAGATCCCACTCATACTAGTGAAAATATATTCCTTCTTTTAGAGATAGAAAAGTAACTCTCCTCTGGTAACAGTCGATGTGATCCTGGTAAAGAACTAACCAATCCATACCCAAAATAAAATTGAAACTTATCATTTCCAGTAAAAACTATGTCTAAAAAAAATGGTAACAACCAATTTCTAGAGAACAAGCCTTGAGATATTTGATATTCTCTGACCGCACACCCAATGGTGTTTTAATGGTTAAGACATCATCCATGATCTCCAAAAAAAAGTCCAAAATGTTTGAAAATATACTTTATAAAGGAATAAAATTCTATTATATAAAAAAACACAATAAATGGTAGATAATACGTTAATTGTACCTATGAAAGTAGAAGGTCCTACATCCAAACTAGTTGAAGTAGATTGCATTGCATTCAAATAAATTACCCCTATGCCTAAGGATCCAACCTAATTCCCCTGTGATACTCCCTCTAGATGGTACTTCCAATATTTAAATTGTATACCATTTCCTCTACCTTGACCTGAATGTCCATTGGAACTCTACCTACTAGTCTATTGAGGGGTAGTTGAGTTAGTACTTTTCTTGATCCCCTTCCACATCTCTACTACTTCATTCCCCTAAAAAACTCTATAGGTGGCCCAACCTACCACAATCATAGAAATAAAAATAAGGGTATGTTCACTAAATATTTTTATAACAAAAATTTCTGTACTAATAGAATTGTAGCAGAACGTGGTCCTGAGATGGAATCACATTACCTTAGATGCTCTGCCCGCTATTTCCTTGGTGATAACTGTCATAATAGTTCAAGTTTCCACTAGAAGAAATGATCCATGTTCACCTTGCTAAAATAGCATGGCTACTACTTGAGGCCACTATTAAATTCTATTATATGATGAGAGAATAATTCATCACATCCCAAATGCTACTCAAGTGAAAAAGTAAGATATGACCTGATCTCATAGTGAATACCATTCATAAAACACCTCGACCTAATGATCTCATCAACTTCTAAAGATGGAACAATGTACTGTAATTTAGAAAAATATCCAACATAGTCAATCATTTCCATGCCCTACCATGCTAGGTTTATGAAAATGTGAGCCTTATCATCCCTCAACATTTTAGGATCAAAGTTCCTCAAAAAAAATTCCTTGAATTCATTCTAAGATAACCCCTCTTTATTCCCAACATACTCTAGAAAGTCCCACCAACAATTGGAAGGTTCATGAAGCATATATGCAGAAATATTAACTATTTTATCTAAGGTAATATTAAGGTTCTTAAAGATAATCTAGAAAAACTCGATCCAAAACTCGGCTTCCTAGGATTATCCATCCCCAGTTAACAAATGTGGATGTTCTATCTAAAATTGTCACGTTAGCTCAGACATCAAAGGTATAGGGTAAATAATATCCCTTTCCATAGATAGTATAACCTTTAGTAAGACGTCATGAATATTAACATCCATATGATCCCTAGGATCTACAGGATTATCCTATTAAAATGTGTTAGGAGCATAGTAATTGCCACTTTATTGATTCTCAATTCATAGTTGATGAGGATACATTTTCACTACAAGACAAACAAACTCCTTAGAACACCAGATAACATCAAGTTCAACCTCAATAGGTGAAAAAATAGAGAACCACTGGATCATGGTCTCTATAAACATGGATTAATAAGTAAATTATCATGAAATACCAGTTCTTTGATTTCATTTATTAGATATAATAGGGATATCATTTCATAGTGTATACAGGAAAATATATCACATGAAATAAATATGTCCCTATCATGAACAATGAAATTCAAAACTTATCCCTATGTTCTTATCCCAATCTATACATATTCATATCATGCCATACCTGGCCATGAGTATAAATCTAAAAAAACAATAACATCACACAACATGATAATCACCCAAGGTGAAATAATATCAACCATAACAAGTGAAAAACATCAACAAAAATCCCATCCATGGGTACTCAGATTTTCTACCATACATGGGTTAGTTATTCCCATGTACAAGATCATTACCATGTCCTGCAACATCCTAGCCTCCTTTTTACCTTTCCTAATTAGTAAATCAACAGAAGAGAAAAACACAAAAGATCCAATACCACTTTATAACATCCCCCAACTTGACAGTTTATCACATGGATAAACTGGGTTGGCCACTAGACCTCAATAACACCTTCCTATATACCAGAGGCTATTAACTAGTATAGGGGGTGTAAAGAACATAGTGGGGAGACTATATACCCTAGAATAGAGATATAATAATAATGGAAATAATATCACAGTAAAGAAATAACATAAATATTACAAGAACAATAGATAAACCCAATGCTAAAGTAACTAATGAAAACATCAATACAAAAATAATTTAATGACATGATGGAATTTAGATAAGTGTCAATATGAATGTAAAATTAAAAAATGACAAAACAACTCAAATAATACACCAAATCCTTCGGTCTTGATCCCCATGCTAATTCCATCACCAAGCTCAAACCTATCTAATAAGAAACAATCAACAACAATTTCCATTTCCCTTTTCCAAACTTGCATACATATGATCATCTCATGTATGAAATGGTGGACCAAATAGAGTGAGAGTCTAACCAAGTAGGTTGACACCATCATGTTTACAAAAAACCAGTCTAATAGTAAGTGCATGAAATAAAGAGATAAATAGGAGTATTAATTAATTAATTAATACAACATAACAATCAAACAACTTTGAAACCATGTCTAATTATCACTAATCATATAGTATTATCATTTCAACTATAACCATAAGTCCATGGAATACTTACATAACCAATAAAATCCCTCTATATAATCATTTCAACACAACTGGTTTAACCCCTCTATATAATCATTTAATTATAACAAGGAAAAGCGCTTCATATATGAATTTCAGTATAATCAGACCAAGACCTATACACATTGAAACATAACCAGGAAAAAACCTACAAGAATTACATCACAAATAGGTAAAACCCCATAAGAATTATAGCACATAGGGGAAAATCCCTATAATAATAACAACATAACTTGTTCAAACCCTATATATAATAATTTAAGCATAACTGGGTGGAGAACTATAAGAATTATAGAATAATCGAGCCAAGACCTATAATAATTACATCATAAGATACAACACAAGTAATAATGAAAAAATTAAAGAAATATTACATCATAAATCAAAGATATCAATTCATCCAATTAACTTTAATATTTTAATTCCCTTTCATTCATCAAGTTATGTCTTAAACTATTATCATTTCAGTGCACCCTAAAATATCGTATCAAAGTATCACCAGTAATTTCAATAAACAAGTAATCCATTTTCCAAAGTGATCCTATAAGAATAAATCACCTATGGTATCATGTCACACTAATTCCTATTTTAATCCAATAACTATTTCATTACCGTTCAAGGGAAGGCTCACCCTATGGGTGGGCACAAGCTAGGTCTCCACACTATTGAAACCAAATGGATCTAAGGTGTAGTCAAAACACATTATTATCATCAAACATTAATCTGTTAGTCAAATCTCACATTATTTCAGTATGATCTCATAGTATTACACACACTTAAACATTTAGAAACATACCATAGGGATTTATTCTAGACCAAATTCCTTTGTCCCATAATTAATGAAACATTTTCAACTAGGAATGCTATTGAAAAATGAAGTCAAAAGAGATCATGAATAAAACATAGATAAAAAACATCTAGATCATAACCTGATTCAATGATGATCAAGAGATCAAACATCTATAATATAGGATATCACAAGAAGGGAAAAAACCAAATCGAAGAAGATCACTAGAGATTGAATGTTAGATTAGGACATTTGGGAGGGATGTAATTTCCCAAAAATCACTTAAATTCACCCTAGGGTTTGAGAGAGGAGTCTTCACAATAAAATGAAAATAATTCATATGTGAAACATGGTTAAAATAATTGATTCCCAAAACATTCATGACATGAAACACTTTGAAGATGTTCATTTTACAACTAAATATATATTCCAAAAAATGCGTAATCTTATTTTAAATTAACACCAATCGACCATTTCACAACATGAACCAGTTTTATGTGATGTAAACATTTAATTCTCTAAAACATTTCTTGAAATATTCTCAAAAATAGGTTTATGTAATGTAAACCATTCATGAAGTGAATGCGTCCAGCAGAAAGATTCTCCTGAAGCACTTATGAAAAGGCCCTAGGTCAAACCAAACCCCCAAAGTACATCCTCTTAAGACTTTTTCAAAATTATAACTGGAATCAATTAATTCATAAAAACATACATCCCTGTAATTAAGTTCATTTTCCTATCAAAAATTCTTCAACCCTAAATAAAAGGCTCATCCACCAATGTTTAAAGAAGAAAATAAAACCCAACTAAAAGAGGTTCAACCAAAAATCAAAGAGGGACATACCTAGAAAAGAAGAGATATTACATAATCTAAATTCGAAAGATCTTTTATAATGTCCTTCAAATAAACAAAAGACTTTGAGGCCACAGAATGAACATGAGTGTATTTTCTTCTTATGTGGAAATAATAGACACTGGAAAAGAAATTTCAATGAGTTGAAGAATAAAGAAAATTCCCACTTCATGCATATTCATCAAATTTTTATTCACCAATTGTGTATTAAAAAAAATATACTTATAAAATAAATGTATTTAAATACAAGAAATTAATAATAATAGAAATCTTATAGAGTGAACTCAAAAGGTTCAGAGAAAGGGATATTTCTACGATAAACAAGAGGATCTCACTACTTCTCATTACCAAAATGGATTAACTCAAGTTGGTAATAAGGGTTGCGAAAACATTTATCTCAGTGTCCATATAGACACAATGAGACATTATTTTATATTTGGAATAAATGTTGTTATCATAATACAGTACTAAACTAATGGTTTAGTAACTCTTGAATAACATATATCCATTGCAATGAATGATGAATATAAAATATAATAATCTTACCTAATTGTAGAGAGATAATTCTTTGTCAAATAAAAATGAAATTAATTTACTTTTTTAAAACCATAAAAGTGTATTAGTCTCAATTGAGTTAAGATACTGGGTATAAAAAGAAACTACTTATCATGTTTTAGATAAAGAAACCTTTAAAATAATGGTATTCCACAAAGATTTTAGATCTAGTTCAACCTAGCCATATAAACTATTCTAAATATAAAGGTAAATTTGTATAATTTATAATATTCCTTTAAGATATTTTAGATACGATTAGTGAAGTAAATGAATGAACTTGGTAAAGATTGATGAATCTATAAAATGGATTATAAGAGAACATATTATCCCAGTAATCATTGATCATACATGTGGAATAAAGGTAATTTCAAATTTACATTTCCTTAAATACTTCAATGTCATGATGGTAGTAAAATAAGGATCATTGAAAAGTCTTATATATATATTGAAAATCATCAATTATCTCTTCCATGACATGTTTTTGAAATACAATTAAAACAAAAAACCATATTCCCATGATATTTTACAATGGATATCACATCAATCGTGCTGTGATAAGAATATATTAGGACATGGACACATGTTTATGTTGGAAACCATTTTTTAAAAGACAGATTTAGCTACAAATGAACATTAAACACTAATGTGGATCTGAGTTAAGAATCCTATCATGACTAAGTATATTAACATCTATTAATGACCAACTATATTTTCATAATGGAATCCTATCACTTTAAATATATTTGGCGTGGACATAAATTCTATGGGATAATGATCTGGATGCACATGAGTTGGAATAGGAATACTGGAATCCACTGAACTTAGTGGGAGGAGTAGTTCTAGAGACACATAATTTATAGTAATTTATAACCAGAGGCTATTTTTGTTTACTATGATGGGTAATACATATATTATTCATTCCGAAAAAAATATTCCTATAATGAATTAGTAAATAAAAAAATAAAATATAGAAAATTATGGATTAATTGAAGTAACAGGATCCATGTACCAAGATTCTGGGACATCATATTTTAAATGTTTCTAAGACTTGATAATGATAGTGAGTATTCAAGGAAAATTGGACATGGATGGAAAAAGATGATACAAATAAATAATTATTGATTATTTAAAGGTTTAGTTTATAAAAAACCAATAAATAATTCATCATGAATAAAATCCATTTAAATTCAATTTGTAAAAACATATTTTTATGATAGTCATATTGAACAATTGATTTTATAAGACACCTCATTTAGAGGAAACATTATGGAAGATGTCTGTATATAATTACTGAAAGTAGAACCTATGGTATATGTATAAAATGCATAGTTAGAAAGGGTTGGTGACATCAATAAATGCCAATAATATATACAGATTATATACATATATATTCATTTATAAATAAATATTTCATGGTGATCATAAAATATTCATTTGGAAATGAATTAGTGACATATGTATTTAAATGGTTAGTGGGAGTGATATAAATTTTCAAGAAAGATATGATGATAACATACAGAAAAAGTCATTTCTTACTAGTTTTTTAAGACTAAGGAATGAAAATCTCTCTAAGTATGGAATAAAGTAGCAACTGTGTTCAAGATAACAAGATCTAAAAAATATATCTATGGGTTTTTTTAAATATAGTCATAGTATATATAACAATAGATCATTGAAAAATACAATTTAAAATAATTCAAAAATGAATTTTTGTTAGAATATAATCCTTCTAGTAGAACATGCATGATAATATAAAGAGATTATTGAGATTAAAATAGTTTCATAATCCTAAGTGTATTTAATTAAAATCACATTACATGATACGTATAAAATATTTATATTACTGATGCATAATAGGTGAATATCAAATAGATCAAACATAATTTCATCAATTTATAGTTAGAAATATCTGATAGTACTTGGAAAACTAGAACTGGATGATTTCCTAGTGTTTAAGGATGTGATAATATGAGCGATCAAGGTAATTAAACACCTTTCTTCACTTATCTCTATTTAATCTAGTATCATAGATAATTATAAGGTAAATTTTAAGATAAAATTATTTTATCCATTAGTTTCCATATCTACAATATTCAATTTTTCCGGCTTCTGATGTATCTTAAGAAGTGGTTTAAAAACAAACTATTCTAAATTTGGGTTATACCAATGAAATATTTTTATCATTATTATGATAATATTTGACTATATACTTTGTCAGGATGCCAACACTCGAACATGGGAACAAAAGGTGGATACTTGGTTATATCACTACTTGAGAAATTTTTTCTAGGTAGTAATATTACATTATGTAGTTTTGTTACAAAAATATGTGGCTTTAATGATCCTAGTCATAGAAATTTGGTAGGACCAATATTTGTAACCATAATTTATATAAGTAGTTTTAACATGTGAGAAATAACCAGTTGTTAGTAGTTTTCTTCAGTGTATGTGGGAGTCTGTTGAAGATGGTTCCCTAAAATTGACTAATTTTTTACTTTAGATTAAATGTATGTTCAAATAAGTGAATATTTAGTTAAATACCTTATCAAATATTAACTTTTATTTTTTTACAACATTAATATGGTAAGGTCATAGAGTATATGTTGCATTAAAAAGGTAACAATAGTTCCCTGTTATGATGAGAACCTTGAAATTCCATGATGATATTCTTAAAACTAGTTCTATGATTGGATAACATTTTACAATATGGATTATAATATGATGAATTTAAAGTGCAAGTACTCGTAAGAAGATAAGACTTATTCTCATGATGTTTTCACTTGGTAATCTCCAAGATAGGAGATTATGATAACAATCCCACCATTAGAAATTCCACATGTTTACTTCTCAATGTATATTCCTATATACTAGCATATGTGACGGTTTTTATACTTTAATAATATTATTAATACATATCATGACTCACACACTTAGATTTATTACTTTAAACCTTGAGGATAATAGTTCTTGGTAAAGTTTGGTATGCTGGGTGCATCAAGAATGGAATGTTATTAATGAATTAGTCAAGGAAGTATTTTCCCTTTTATATTAATGTAAGTTGATATCTTGAACATTTTATTGAAATATAAAAGTTACATTACATTCCATGGCCATGGTGTATTGAATTTTATTTCAAATAGTCAAAGAAAGATATAAGGACCTAGCCTTAAATATGACACAATCTTGAATTATGTTAAGAATTCACATTGAGGATCTTTTCAGGTTTAGAGTTTTAGAGAATCAGGCCATAACTATTACATATCAACTTGAATATTACAAAGCATACACTTCTAATATAACCAATTTTTCATAAAAATAAAACTAATTAAATAAAACAAGAGTTATTTTCTTGATATAAATATTATTGAATACTTCCTTCCTCTTACCCTTCCTTATAACATGTGAAAAACATTTCAAAAACTTGGGATGAGCATAAAAATATCAATAAGGGTTATAAAATAAGGAATGGAAACATTAACCCATTAATAAATATAAATCAATGAAACCATACTTTTCAATCATAACATACCTTATGAAATCATAAGATTTATGAATAACACATAGAAATCATAAATCATAAAGGTAACTTGTGGCATCCAGGTCATACTTACATTATATATATCACAAATACAGAGGGAGTCACATTTGGAATACCCATCACAATATATTATCTAAATATATTAGGAGAAACATTCACTTTTACCTCCTTCACATTACCCAATGCATTGGAGAGCTATCTCAGGCTCACCCACCCCAGGTTTATCACGGAACCACCTGTATACGTAAACAATGCCCAATAACCATAACATATTCATAACACATAACACAAGAATAAAGTAAAGATAACATTTCCACATTCCAATCACAATATATCATATCAAGATATTGAAATAAACAATTCTTTATCAAACCATTTTCAACACCATTTAAAACATTTAATAAAGAGATTTTTGAATCAAAGTGTCCCATACCACCTTGAAGATTTTAAATGAATTATCATTTGAAAACATTAATTTCCATATAAATAAATGAATCCTAAAAATCATTTTCGAAAACATGGACATTAATGAGAAATATTAACAAGAATAGATCTTTAAAACATTTAAAACAATATTTTAGTTAAAGAGTTTTTAACAAAATGAGAGACGCTTGAAGACAAATAATTGAGGAATAAAATTTAATAAAAACATTATAATATCATGAGAATAAAGGTATTCATGATATATTATCCCAAAGGATAGTATATACACCATATAATAGTGAATTGGTGCATAACAACAATGAAGTCTCAATGGAATGTAAATTGAGACCAAATCCCTTATAAAGACGGTATCCTTAGATTAAGGATAAATCAATTACTTAATTATGTGTGAAAAATAATAATATACCCAATATAAGAGGATATTAAGTGTAAAAAAATCAGAGTTTATTCACACATATTCATATCATGACATAATCAATACATACAAGTTTAACCTAAAGAATTGAAATTGGGTTAAGAAGTTCCCTTACAAAAATTTGACAGTCCAACGACGTCACTTAATATTTCAGAAAAAGATTTTATGAGATAAAAAATGGTATATCACCACTTGTACATAAAATTTATAGCAATAAGGATATATAAGAACATACCCCAACACAATAATATGTAAATTAAAAGACATAACAAAAAGTAAGTCTTTTAAAAAGAGGAGGGTGAAAGCTTCCATTACCGATTTGTGGTAACTTATGAAACATACACCACATGAAAGAAGGGTAATTCAATGAAGATTTAAATACCCATAAATTAAATTATATTACACTAATAATACAATCATGGGTAGTATATATTCCACACAAAAAGAAAATAGTGGTAAATATAGCATGAATCTCACGAGAATAATAAGTGAGATAAAACCCATTACCACATTGTAATCAATAAATTCATATGAAAAAAAGTTAATAACCAACAAATGAATCACATAATACCATGAATATAAATAGAATCATGATAATATATATCAGATGGCAGTACACATTACACTACATGCAATGAATAAGTGGAAAACAATAGAAATCTCACAGAATTAAAACTAAGATAAGAAATCCCTTACCTTGTGTCAGTCTTGACTTGTTTGTTACTTGTTATTCCTAAATAATAAACTTAAGTTAATTTATACTTTATTAAGAACCTTTTTCAAGTTTATTATTCCTTTTATATCACTTATTACCATGTTATAATCATTATGTAATCATTTAAGTTAATAATGGTCGTTTGGTTGATATTTGATACTTGAGTCAAAAGTGGACTTCTTATAATTACAAGTAGTCCTTGTGGTCAATATTCCATTATCTACAGAATGTTATTAATGATTTAGATATCAGATATATAATATATATCCAGTCTATATATGTATTTATAATATTACATAACATTTAGAGGTAAGTAATAAAATGCACCGTTCATGGAGACGGTAAGCCGTACATACGCATGAACGCTACTTTCATTTCTATTTAATATTTAAAGGAATTAAAACATAATGATACATATGTATATTAAAATTATAGTATAATATCATATATAATTTCAGTAACTACATTCTTTATACATCCCACATAAGGCATGAACGAGTCATATCACTTTGAGGGGGCAGTAGTCCGCACTTCCTCAAATGAAATTATCTTGTTTACCCATTATAGAAACCATAATGGTATGATATAAATGGAAAATACATAAGCATAAAGAAAACATAAACATAATATATATCATATATAAATATAGTGCATTCTTAATGTCCACCATGAGAGGCGGTAGAAGATAATCGAACAACCATCGTTTCGCGAGGTGTTAGTTTTCCATCCACAAAAACAGTATGTTCTTCACCCATTAGATGGAGGTGTGTGTAAGTGTAGTTATAATACTTCTCATAAAAACATCCTAGTATATTGAAGATACTGTTGTTGTTATAAAAGTGTAAGAACCTGGATCTTTGTTTCAGGTATGTCTTTCCTTTTCTGGAGTTTTTGAGAAAAATAAAGTTTCTGGAAATTTTTGAAGTACATGCCGTGTACTTTCTGAGTACACGCCGTGTACTCTTTTCCCGCTCGAAGTCATGTACTAGTCATGTCTGGGCCACACACACGGTGTGTAGGGGTGACGTGGAGGCCAATTTTGGCAGAGTACGGAAAGACCTAGTACACGCCGTGTACTCTAAAAGTACACGCCGTGTACTTTCTCTTTTTTTTTTCATTAAACGGACCAGGGTCACACCCGATCACCATAAACGTCTTATTCTAGGTCCTATTTATCCAAGAGCACTAGGAATCCACAGATCTTCGACGAGACACCATTCCTCCATCTGTTCTCCGATTCGAGCACCGTCGATTGCATTGGAATCGCAGCGGTGAGTTCTCCCTTCTTCTTGAGCCTTGTTTTCCAATTCCTCCTTCTCAAGTTATCATGGTTTGAACGTTTTGGACATTTTCTCAGATCTACAAAATTCGGGGGAGAATCAATCGTCATGGTTCAAGTATATCGATCTCCTAGGATCGAGGTAGGTGGTTTGTTCCTTACCATTCAAAGTCCTTGAGTTTTATGTGAAAATTCCACCAATACCCGTGAACAGGGTATTGCGTGTTTAACTTTTTTCCCTTGTTGTTTTCCTGCCTTGATTGTATGCTTGTGTAGAGGTAAATTAACCATGTTGGAGGATAATTTTTTGTGCTTAGATGTTTTTTCCATGATTTTTTCTATTTACGACCTTTGGGTCTTGTTGGCCTTTGGCCATTATGACTGTTTCCATTCCTTATGTCTATAGGATGAAGTATTTTTTATAACATGATTGTCATACTTTAGAATGTTAGCCAAGTAGCTCTATAGGTGTACTTTGGCCTAATAGAATTATCATGCACTGACTGGCATGACGCTGTGAGAACCTGGTGCTATAGACTATAAGGGATAGACCGAGTGAGCTTCCTAGAGAGTCCTTGACATTATAGACTACAGGAGGGTAGACCGAGTGAGCTTCCTCAGTGAGTCTTAGAGATTATAGGCCATAGGGTATAGACCGAGTGAGCTACCCAGAGTGCCTCCAGATATTATAGACTATAGGAGGGTAGACCGAGTGATCTTCCTCAGAGAGTCTTACCTTGTTTGATTTCTTTTAAAGAACCTTCCCAGGCTATAGGAGGAATTGACTGAGTGAGCTTCCTCAGAGAGTCTGTGGTATACCTGAGGCTATAGGAGGAATTGACTGAGATAGCTTCCTCAGAGAGTCTCTAGACCTTGGGGATAAGAGGGGTAAACCGCGTGATCTTCTTCAAAGAGTCCCTGACTACCCTATACTATAAGGGGAATTAAACGAGTGAGATTCCCCAGAGAGTATCATAAATTAGTATGACCAAACCAGAGGGGTTAGGATGAGTGAACTGCCCAGAGGATTGTGGTACTTCTTGGATAAGACAATAGGGGATGGCTACGAGTACCTCCCAGAGGGTTTCCTGCTTGTTAGCTATTTGCTTCACTACTGTTGTTGGTTGTGGATTGATTACTATTGTGTATCATCCTACTTTACTGCATACTGTTTACTGCCTACTTCTTGCTGTTGTTGTTTAATGCTTACTATACTTTTACCTGCCATATACTCACTGACTGTTAGGCACAGATCTTCGGGTGGTTTCCTACTGGGATTTTTTATCTCACACCCTATTTGGGCCATGATTTTGGGCCCAAGAAGACTATGTTGTTACAGGTATAGACAAGGGAAAACGCCCTTCGACTTCTGGTACTTGATTTCTTGGAGCAGGAGAGCATGGGACAAGCTCTGTCTTGCGATGCTGAGGAGTTTTTTACTTTTATTTTGTACTTGTTTTGGTACTCTGGTGTTTTCAGCATTGTGACTTGTTTGGATGATTTCTTAGAGTTGTATCTTACATCATTTCATATATACATATGTGCTCCGGTTTTTTTAATTTAGTCTTCCGATGTTTATTATTTTTGGTTATTCACTGCTTCCGCTATTGCATGTTTATCTATTTCTGCTGTGTACTCTGACAATGAGGGCATAGTTTCCCCACTATCACACCCAAGGCCCTTTCTACAAGTCAGAAGCCTCTGGAATTTGGGGAAATGCGCTTGAGGCCATGTGACCAACCGGGTACGGGGCGCCACTGGGTGGCTTCCGGAACTGGGATGTTACAAAGTGGTATCAGAGGAATTATTTTCTCTTGATTTTCTGTTTGGAGCCTTTAGCCATGTATAGGACAGATTCAGTACTTAGTAATGAGCTATTCCCAGGAGTATCTAACCCGTGTACAATGAAAATCCATACTACCTCGTTAATGTAATTTTCTATTTTTGAGATTTTACAGTTGATATGATTTCACCTAGAGTGATTCACATGCTTTGTGCTATTATTGTTTTGATATTACGGTTTTATTTCTTTCGCAACCCGATGAGATGAGGGTATTCCATCTCATGAATCATATAGGAACTTATAGAGATCACATGCCATGCATTCATGCCATGCCATCTATGGTTCATTAGTTATTGCATGTTGTTGTGATAGACTTTGTGTAGATTATTCATACTGTTGTGATATATTATTGATAGAATCTCTGCTGCTTTGTTAGAGGACTGTTTGTGTTGTACTTTTCTTAAATGAATGCCAAATTTTGATTCTTGAGGTGTTATGGGCCCTCTTGAATCAGAAGTTGGTGGATCATGATCCTGTTTTCTCTTGTACATGACTGTCGGAGATGCCAAGCTTTGATTCGCGGGGAGTATGGGCCCTCACGAATCGGAATTTGGCACCTCTTTGCCTTGTTTTCAGTGTTTCTGGGCTTCTATGCAGTTTCTGACCTACTACCCAGAAAAATCCAGAATACATGGCGTGTACTTTCTGGATACATGCCGTGTAGTTTTTAGGACATGTTAATGACTGTGTGAACAGAAACACGATGTCGTGAAAATGACTTCAGGAACATGCCGTGTACGGTAGGTGCACACCGTGTAGTTTAGAGCCGTGTACCCAGCCGTGTAACTAACAACACGGGCCAGGGAAGCTTGGGTAGAACACGCCGTGTTGGTAAAGAACACTCCGTGTAGTTTTGTTCCAGGTACCCGACCGTGTCACGAACAACACAGGTTAGTGTTATCTTCTCCTATACACGCCATGTTTGTTCAGAACACGCCGTGTAAGGGTAGACATGTAGATGACTGTGTAACTAACAACACGGGCCGCCGAGACCGTGTCTAGTACACATCGTGTCCCTAAGGAACACACCGTGTAGTATTGGGTTAGTTTGGACCATGTGGGTTAGCTGTGTAAGGAGACTCGGGCAGGGGTTTAGAGTTCAAGTACACGCCGTGTGTTGGAACTACACGCCATGTAGGTTGGGGTGTTACACGACCAGTAGTGGTGGGAGTACACACCCATGTTAATGGCTAAAGAAGACACACCGTGAAGTTTTTGTACACGCTGTGTAGTCGTGTTTTGTAAAACTTGATAGTTTCCTTCCCCTGTCCCCGTTTTGTACTCTTGTGTTTCCAGTCCTTGTTAATTATGATCTAAGGTGTGCTTTTGATCTTTCAGAGCTATGCCTCTGAGTTGTCCCCCAGTTGTAGTCAGTTACCAGACATTGATCAGACACTGGATATGGCCAATCAGGGACCTCCTGTTGATCCTCCTACAGATCCTCCTGCTGTGCCAGCCTTGGCACCAGCAGTTATACCTGTCGTAGGCACCAATGCGTAGTTCAGGGAGGATTTCCTGAGGATGATGCAGTCTTTTCAGGGAGCCCCGCCTCCTACCCTGTTGATGGATGAGTTGACGAGGATTTTTCAGCAGCAGCATCCTCCTACTTTTTCAGGGGATGGAGGACCCCAGGCTGTAGAGTCATTGTTCGAGGCCACCCTAACTATTTTCGAGGACCTAGAGATACCTCTAGTGAAAAGGGTAAAGCTGGATACTTATATGCTCCGGGACACCTCCAAGAGGTGGTGAGAGGTGATATCACAGTCTGGGCGCCAGTATAGTATGTCATGGGATGAGTTTCGACGTACTTTCTATGACTACTTCTATCCGGATACCCTGAGGGCCGATCGAGCCTGGGAGTTTATGAGCCTGCAGTAGGGTACTCTTTCTATCATGGAGTACTCATCCCGTTTTACTGAGTTGTAGCGTTTCACACTGATCCCAGCAGGTGATGATTTGTTCCTTGCTAGGAAGTTTGAGGATGGCCGTAGGCAGGAGATCCGTTCCAAGGTTAATATCTTTCAATTGAATTAGATTTCTTCTATCATCCACTAGGCGCTGATTACTGAGCGCAATCTGAGGGATTCTGGAGTAGTGAGACAGGGGGGTTCATCATCCAGAGCTGGTGTTCCTCCTATGGATAGTAGGAAGCACCATAGAGAGTCCTATCGAGGAGATTGGGGTTCACGGGATGCGTCTTCTGGTAGCCAGGTTTTATGCTACCAGTGCGGTAGTAGTGGGCATACTAGGCCTCAGTGCCAGAGAGATCCGATGGAGTGCTGATCTTGTGGAAAGATGGGTCATCTTTAGCACTTTTGTCACATCTTCTCACCTTTAGCTGGTGGTAGGGGTTCCTCTATGACCCCGCGTTCTGGAGATTCTTCACCAGTTTCCCACCAGTCTGGGAACTGGAGTTCTTCCGGCCGTTCAGGCTGAGGTGGAGGTCGTGGCCATGGTGGTTAGTCACTAGGTTCTCAGCGATAGTAGAGTAGATTAGCTCAGAGTGGTCAGTCAGGGGCGCAGGGCCGCGGTGTAGGCCAGTCTTTCGTTGTGGAGAAGACCTATCAGGAGCAGGATCCCAACCCTTCTACAGTTCGAGGTACGATCTTAGTAGCCTTAGTTTTATCTTCAGCTCTTTTCGATACTGTTGATTCCCATAACTTTATCTCTATTGTGGTTGTGGAGAGCCTTGGGCTCTGTATCTTTTCGTCTGCTGACTTGTTGACTCTTGACACACCATTGGGAACGAGGAAATCTAGCGTACATCAGTGCAGAGATTTCCCTCTTGAGGTTTCAGGGTGTCATTTATTATGGGACCTCTATGTACTAGAGATGTCGGGCTATGACGTCATTATCAAGATGGACTGGTTGGTTCCTTTACAGTCAGTCGTTGATTTCTATCGCCGCAGGGTGAGTTTCGTATCACCAGAGGGCAGATCCTTCCTTCATAGAGGCGAGTGGGATGTCCAGGTAGGTAGACCTGGACCAGAGCATCATGGGCTTGGGGAAGTTACAACCCAGATTTCCAGTCTTTATTTGGATGACCAGGGGACTTCGCAGTTAGAATTTCCCCTAGTGGTGGATCGTTTTAGGGATGTCTTTCCAGAAGAATTTTCAGGTTTGCCTTCGGAGCATGAGGTAGAATTCTCGATTGAGATCGTGCCAGGAGTGGAACCGGTGTCCATTCCTCCTTATAGGATGGATACACCTGAGTTTCAGGAGCTCAAGAAGCAGTTGGAGGAGTTGCAGGAAAAGGGTTTCATCTAAACCAGTACTTCTCCTTGGGGTTCGCCTGTCCTGTTTGCGAAAAAGACAGACGACACCCTTTAGATTTGTGTGGATTATTGGAATCTGAACCAGTTGATGGTCAAGAACTGATATCCCTTTCCAAGGATTGATGAACTATTTGATCAGATTTGAGGAGCTTGGGTGTTCTCAAAGATCGATTTGAGGTCCGGTTATCATCAGTTGTGTGTTAGACCATCAAATATACCTCTTACAGCCTTCAAGAGCAGGTATGGTCTATACGAGTATACGGTCATGCCGTTCGGTCTCACGAACGCGCCTGCAGTTTTCATGGCACTGATGAACCGAGTGTTCCATCCGTACTTAGACTTCTTCGTCGTGGTCTTCATGGACGATATCTTGGTGTACTCTTGTACTCGACATGACCATGATACCTATCTTGAGATCGTTCTGAGTACACTGAGAAAGCATCAGATTTATGCTAAACTCTTAAAGTTCCACTTTTGGATGGATCAAATTCACTTCTTGGGTCACATCATCTCAGAGATAGGAGTTTCAGTGGACCTAGAGAAAGTTAGAGCTGTAGTTTCCTAGGAGTAGCCAAAGAACGTCTTTGAGGTGCAGAGTTTTCTATTGCTGGCTGGATACTACAAGCATTTCATACGGGACTTCTTGCGCCTAGAAGAACCGTTGATAGGTCTGACCAAAAAGGGGGCAAGGTTTTTATGGTTAGAATCTTGTGAGTCCACCTTTCAGGAGCTGAAGGGGAGGTTTGTGTCAGCACCAATACTAGTCTTGCTAGAGCCGGGCAAGGGATACACTGTTTACTGTGATTCTTCAGGTATCAGACTTGGAGCTATGATTATGCAGTGATATGGAGTCGTTGCATATGGGTCTCGATAGTTGAGGCCACACGAGAGGAATTACCCTACGCACGATCTGGATTTGGCAGCTGTTGTTCATGCCTTACGCTGTTGGAGACACTGCCTTCTGGGAGAACACTTTGTGGTTTTCACTGACCACAAGAGTCTCAAGTATATCGTCACTCAACGTGACCTGAATCTGAGACAGCGTAGGTGGGTTGAGTATCTTCAATCCTTTGACTTCGAGCTCGCCTATATGCTGGGAAAGGGAAATGCAGTGGCAGATGCGTTGAGCATAAGAACTCAGATTCAGGTAGTTCAAGAGGCCAGTAGTGAGTGGCGGCTTGTGGCTCTGTTCTCTAAGATTCACTTGGAAGTGAACGAAAGACAGAGATAGAATTTTCTATCTTCTGTAGTTGTTACCTCTACACTACTTGGTCAGGTACGGATGAGGAAACTATCAGAATCAGAAGGCTTAGTCCTGCGGGAGAGTGTGTCAGGAGAGGACCCTCTTCCTGGATGGATAGTGGGAGAGGATGGGATTTTTCATTTCCAGGGACGCGTATGGGTGCCAACAGATATACACGAGGAGCTGATGTGGGATTTTCATTCCTCAATTTGGGCAGTTCATCCTAGCATCACCAAGATGTATCATGATCTACACTGCCAGTACTGGTGGCCAGGTATGAAGAAAGATGTTGCTAGTTTTATTATGAGATGTTCTACTTGTCAGCAGGTGAAAGTAGAGAATCAGAGACCATTAGGGCTTTTACAACAGTTACCCATTCCCGAGTGGAAGTGGAACGATGCCGTGATTTACTTCATGATCAGGTTTCTGAGGTCGCCTTGGGGGAATGATGATGTTTGGGTTGTCATCGACAGACTCATGAAGATCGCACACTTCTTGCCGATCAAGGAGACCTTTAGTGTTGATAATCTGGGATGGTTTTACATCCGGGAGATCGTACGTCTACATAGAGTTCCACACTCCATTTTTTCAGATAGGTATGCACACTTTACTTATCGGTTCTGGCAGGGACTTCAAAAGGCCTTGGGTACACATGTACTTTTGAGTACAACATACCATCCCCAGACAGATGGACAATCTAAGCGCACGATCCAGGTGCTTGAGGATATGCTCCGAGCTTGCATTATAGACTTCGGTGGTTCTTGGGAGAAGCATATACCTCTTGTGGAGTTCTCCTACAACAACAGTTTTTAGGCGACCATTCAGATGACACCTTATAAGGCTTTATATGGTAGGCCATACCGATCACCCTTATGCTGGCTGGAGGCAGGAGAGACAGCTTTTCTGGGACCTCGTCTTGTTCAGAAGACCTCAGAGCAGATAGAGTTGATTTAGAAGAGGATGGATACAACACAGTCTTGACAGAAGTCTTATGCTGGTCAGCGGAGATGACCTCTGGAGTTTGAGGTCAGAGATTAGGTTTTCCTGCATGTTGCACCGAGGATGGGACACAAGAGGATTCAAAGACAGGGTAAAATTTCACCGCGGTACATCGGGCCGTTTAAGGTTTTGGAGAGAGTTGGGCCGGTTTCCTATCGGTTGCAGCTACCTTAGTGGTACCGGGCCATGCACGACGTCTTCCATGTCTCTCAGCTCTGACATTACTTTTCAGACCCGTCTCATGTCTTCCAACCCGAGGAGGTTGAGCTTAAAGAGGATGCGTCGTTTGAGGAGAATCCTATCCGGATTGTCGATCGCAGTACGAAGGTTCTCCGAGGCCGGTCTGTTCCTTTAGTACGGGTGCTTTGGCAGCATGGGCGAGTACAGGACGAGACCTGGGAGAGGGAGGCCGATGTGTGATCGCAGTGGCCGAAGCTGTTCGGGGTTTCTTCTTCTATGCCACGCTAGGGAAATTAGGGGATGAATTTCTTTAAGTGGGGAAGTTTGTAAGAAAACAGATCTTTGTTTTAGGTATGTCTTTCCTTTTCTGGAGTTTTTGAGAAAAATAAAGTTTCTGGAAATTTTTGAAGTACACACCGTTCACTTTCTGAGTACACGCCGTGTACTCTTTTCCCGCTCGAAGCTGTGTACTGGCCATGTTCGGGCCACACACACAGTGTGTAGGGGTGATGTGGAGGCCGATTTTGGTAGAGTACAGAAAGACCTAGTATACGCCGTGTACTCTAAAAGTACATGCTGTGTACTTTTTTTTCTCATTAAATGGACCGGGGTCGTGCCCGATCGCCATAAACATCTTCTTCTAGGTCCTATTCATCCGAGAGCACCAGGAATCCTCAGATCTTCGACGAGCCACCATTACTCTGTCCTTTCTCCGATTAGAGAACCATCTATTGTGTTGGAATCATAGCGGTGAGTTCTCCCTTCTGCTTGAGACTTGTTTTCCAATTCCTCCTCCTTCTCAAGTTATCGTGGTTTGAAAGTTTTGGACGTTTTCTCAGATATACAACATTTGGGGGAGAATCAATCATCGTAATTCAAGTATATAAATCTTTTAGGATTGAGGTAGGTGGTTTGTGCCTTATTGTTCAAAGTCCTTGAGTTTTATGTGCAAATTCCACCAATATCCTTGAACGGGGTATTGCGTGTTTACCTTTTTGCCCTTGTTGTTTTCCTGCCATGCTTTTATGCTTGTGTAGAGGTAAATTAACCATGTTGGAGGATTTTTTGTTTTTCTTGGATGTTTTTCCCATGATTTTCTCTGTTTACAACCTTTGGGTCTTGTTGGCCTTTGGCCGTTATGACTATTTCCATGCCTTGTGTATATAGGATGAAGTGTTTTGTATAACATGCTTGTTGTACTGTAGAATGTTAGCCAAGTAGCTCTATAGGTGTACTTTGGACTTATAGCATTATCATGAACTGACTGGCATAGGGCTATGAGAACCTAGTGCTATAGACTATAAGGGATAGACCGAGTGAGATTCCTAGAGATTCCTTGACATTATAGACTACAGGAGGGTAGACCGAGTGAACTTCCTCAGTGAGTCTTAGACATTATAGGCCACAGGGGATAGACCGAGTGAGCTACCCAAAGTGCCTTCAGATATTATAGACTACAGGAGGGTAGACCGAGTGAGCTTCCTCAAAGAGTCTTACCTTGTTTGATTTCTTTTAAAGAACCTTCCCAGGCTAGAGGAGGAATTGACCGAGTGAGCTTCCTCAGAGGTTCTGCGGTATACCTAAGGGTATATAAGGAATTAACCAAGATAGATTCCTCAGAGAGTCTCTAGACCTTGGGGCTAAGAGGGTTAGACCGTGTGATCTTCCTTAGAGAGTCCCTAACTACCCTAGACTATAAGGGGAATTGACTAAGTGAGCTTCCCCATAGAGTCTCATAAATTCGTATGACCAAACCAGATGGGTTAGGCTGAGTGCACTACCCAGAGGGTTATGGTAATTCTTAGATAGGACCATAGGGGATGGCTGCGAGTACCTCCCAGAGGGTTTCGTTCTTGCTAGCTGTTTGCTTCACTACTGTTGTTGGTTATGGATTGATTACTGTTGTGCATCATCCTAATTTACTGCATACTGTTTACTGCCTACTGCTTGCTGTTGTTGTTTACTACTTAATGTAATTTTACTTGCCATATACTCACTGACTGTTAGGCTCATATCTTCGGGTGTTTTCCTACTGGGATTTTTATCTCACACCCTTTTTGGTCCATGATTTTGGGCCCAAGAAGACTATGTTGTTACAGGTATAGACAAGGGAAATAACCCTTCAACTTATGGTACTTGATTGCTTGGAGCAGGAGAGCATGGGACAAGCTTTGTCTTGCGATTCTGAGGAGCTGTTTACTTTTCTTTTGTACTTGTTTTGGTACTGTGGTGTTTTCAGCATTGTGACTTGTATGGCTACTTTCTTAGAGTTGTATCTTGCATCATTTCATATATACATATGTGCTCCAGTTTTTTTGATTTAGTCTTCCGCTGTTTATTATTGTTGGTTATTCAATACTTCCGCTATTTCATGTTTATCTATTTCTGTTGTGTACTCTGCCAATGAGAGCATAGTTTCCCCAGTATCACACCCAAGGCCCTCACTGCTAGTTGGAAGCCTCTGGCGTTTGGGGAAATGTGCTTGAGGCTATGTGACCAAACGGGTACAAGGTGCCTCTGGGTGGCTTCCAGAAGCAGGACGTTACAAAAATAAAGGGATAAAAAGAGTTTAGGGGTTGGATAAGTAATATAAAACAAAATAAAACAAAATAAAACAAAATAATTTAAGAGAAACCATTACCTTTAATTTGGGTAACTTCCTATGGTTTGAATCAAAAGGACTTATTAAAATTCCTTATGCCTAAGGTAAGGATTCTAGGAGGAAGAGAGAGATCTTTAGACTTTATTTGATCAGAGTTTGGATGAGCCAAGGGGCTTGAGAGGTGTGAGGAATGGGTTAGAAGTGAGAGATTTTTATAAGGGGGAGAAGGGGCTCTTTAGGAAAGTGTGAAAATATTATTTTATTATATAATGATATTCGGTTTCTAAAGGTACAAAAATCATTAAAGTCAAAGATAAGATGACTCATGGTTGAAATAAAATCATCCAATAAGAATTGGACACGTTTTGGATATTGTTTAAATATTTATAATCATATTTATTTAATTCATTTATTAATGATGTAAATACTACATCATTATCGTGTCATAAATAATTTAATTTATTAGAAGTCTAAAAATTATAAAAAAAATACCATGATTTAGGAAATATTTTTAGATTTCCAATTAATATTTATATTCGAAAATATGACTTATATAACACAATGTACAAATTAATTTACAAAAAGATATTTTTTTATGTTATTTTTGTCTATACTTTAAGTTAATTAATCTAAAGTGTCATTATCACTCCCAAGTGGCTTCATGGGGTCCAAAAATCGACCCAAATATGCCCGTGGTCGTAAATGATTCAACCAATAATGTTATGACAAGTGTTAAGGTAATTTTTTATTATTATAATATTCTTTTTACCTTGAATTACCCTATTTACCTTTAACCGCGGTAAATAAAAGTCAAAAGTTACTATTCACCAAAAAATATTTTCATCTTATTGAACCACATTTTACTTACTAATAACAACCATGTATTTTAGATTTTTGAAATTCAATTCACAGAAGCGGTAAAATTTCATTTAAATGAAAAAGTCTGTTTTTTTAACTACTACTAAGTGGTTTCACTATTCATCAAAAATTGATGTTTTTTAGAAAACTACAAAAAATTCAGCCTAAGCTATATTTGGTATTCCAAATTCAAAAATGATTTCAATTTTAAAAAATTCAAAACATAGAATTTTCATTAATTATTTTAAAATTAATTCCCGTTGTCAAAACAAATAGCATATTTTTAAGAAACAATAACTATCAAAAGATTGACACATGTTTATGTCCAATTTCAAAGTGAAATTAATTCCAATGACCAACATTAGATTAAATGAAAAAAAATTAATTACACTTTAAAACCAATTAAAAATATAATCTTACCACATAAATAAATTAGATTAAAAGGCACTTTTGAATTAAAATACAGTATTTTTCACTATTTATTAAAAAATGAATTTTATCAGAAAAATACCAAAACTTTACCCAAAGTAAATTTTGATGATCCAAATCTAAAGAAGAATTTTATTTTTTTCAAATATAACATACTAAAGTGACCAAAACTAGATTTAAAGAGGGTTCTCCATAAAAAGGCGATAAATTGACCTTTTAAAGAATATTAGAGTATTTATACTTAAAATTAGATTCATTCACATTTTATGCCACTAAATTTTATTGGATAAATGTAAAATAATTTAACAAACATATATAATCATATTTTAGTTAGTTATATCCATTCCTGACAATACAACGACTATGCATTAACTACCATAATAATATTATATTATTAGTGTGTATCTTAAGATTTCAAAGAAACCTGTTGTTGCGTATCGAGTATTCCATCGAATAATAGAGTCCTCTTTAAAGTAAAATTAATATTTAATTCAAAAATATTCAAAAATATGAAAATTTCTTACTCATTATTTACCTAGGATGTTACAAAAGATGTACCATGAACATAAGTTGATGACACATGCGTGTAGCCTATTTGATGAGATACTATGACAAGGGATTATTTTACATATTGAGAGTTTATATGTTGTTATTATCATTGAAATATTAAATTATTTATCTTGGGTGCCTTAGCCCATTCCTAGATAGTAATCTTGTACTTTAGGCAATATCACCTAATGCCAATGGAAAAGAATCATAGAGGGTCACACACTAATTCTTTTTGTTGATCAAAATTAAATTCTATTTGAATTTAATTATTGGAATACAATTATTTCAAAGACCAAGGAATAAGTTTATTCATGACTTAGCGATTTAAAATATTATTCACAAGGTAAAAAATAATTATTTATTAATTAATAAATAATTTATTTGAATATGTAACGTCTTAGATTTTCTCATAAGGTACATATACTTTCATTTTTGGTTTAAACCATTTTTTCCAAAATAATGGAATCACCTAAGGGATTGAACAAGAGTTAGAATCATCTGGTATAACAACCCTGACCCTTGTAGTCCATATTCGATGGTTGTTTTATTATAATGGCATAAATACAATAGATCACATAACCAAGGATCGATCAATTTAGAGGTCTTGAAGAAACTAGATACATACATGTTTACCTTACTAAATTGGAAATTAAACATAGAACATAACAAAATAAAATAAACTATTTCTTGTTACTTATTCAAGGATTTCATCTTCCCAACCTGGGGAAGAAAAGAAATAAAAGGGTGATCTCAAGCGCTTAGTAAGGGTTATATGAAACAATAATAATTGATGTAAAGTAAATAAGTCATAGTCATTATGGAAAGGTAAATAATCTAAAAACATATTCCATCAATACATTGAGAATTATAATGTATCCATATATTTTGTTACAGTGAAAACCTCATGGAAATTAATAACTGAATACTGAATGAAAAAATTCTTATTAATTGGATTTTATGTATCTGGAACATGAACCATTATACCATCAATATGGATTATGTATGTTGGTAAACACCAATATGATTCTTCTTGGAAATAAACACCTAGGGTTTTTTATAACTATTTTGTCTCATGAGACATGTCGATGCATCGAGGGGATAAAATGGGCCCCACTCGTCATTGCAAGTCTAAATCATTCTTCATACAAAGATTAAATTCATGAAAAAATGAATTATCAAAATATAAATATTAAGTATAATATTCAAAAAATTATGTTCACATAGAAGAAGATACTTTTAAAACGAGACTATAAAATAGTTCTTAAGGAAAATATTCTTTAAACATTCCAAAGTGCCCCATACCACTTTGAAACATTTAAATCATAATCCCTATGACTGAATAACATTAAAATAAACATATAATATCATGATAATAATAATAATCATGATATTATATATCAAGGGTAGTATATACACCACACATAAGTAATAAGTGGTGAACAAGGCATATATCTCACATAAGTAAAAATGAGATGAGGAAAACCCTTTTTACTTTGGAAAGAAGAGTTATTTTAAAAAATAATTTGTATTTGTCATAAAATACGACTATAAAAATTTATATAAAAGGAATGAAAAGGTAAAAACAATGAAATTATCTTTGAGTCATAAATTATTTCCAATATTTAAAAAGGTTTTTTAAGAAACTTTAGAATAGAGCCTCTTTCGCGTGGTTTAAGGGAAAATTTTAAAGAGTCGACATCGAATTATTTTTTTGCATAAAACCAAAAATTAAATAAGATAGTTTTTCATGATAAATAGAGTTATTTTAGAAAAAATATTAGAGTCTTAAAACATAATATGGATGGTACTTGAAAATGGGTAAGAAATTGGAAAGTTCCCTTAATTCAGGCTTTTATATCAGGAGGAATAAAAAAGAAAACCTTATAAAACATGTATTTTCTATCAAAGAAAGATGAAATGATATAAATACATGATTTTTTAACATATAAAATGAATTTAGAATAATTATTTAAAAATAAATAATAATTACATTTGGTTAATGATATAGAAAGCGTAACCCGAATGAAAAATGGAAGTTTGGGGAGAATCCCTTACCTTGTGTCCAAATGTGTTTCACACTTGATCTTAATGTCCTGAATAATCAGATTAAATAGATTAATTAATTAATTAAAAAACCTTTTTATACATTTATTTTATTTATTATGATTTTATTATGTTCATTTATTTATTTTCTAATTATTTATAATATATAATTTTATCATTCAGGAGCATTCGTTTCTTTGGTTTTCATGAACGGTTTACTTGTATACATGTATGAAAAATAATGTAAAATGAGAATAGTTTTCCATAATTGAAATTATATGATATTAATGAACATATATAATATTAAATGGTTATATAATTAATCCCATTATATGATATGATGATGAATCATTAGATAAAATTTTAATGACGAATGTTAGTTTATTTTTGCGAATTTTCGATTATCACGAACTAGTTTTGTTTTATTAATTAAAATTATGTATATATAATAGTTAAAGAAAATTATATGACCTATAATATGTATAATAGGATCTTATTTAACCATAATAATGGTTTTATGTCCATCCTTGAAGGTGGTAATTGAAAATGAAAGTGCATCATCCACGATGACAATAAATCATAACATGATGGACGATATTTTCATTTTTAGAATAAAAGGGAGATGATATGGGTATTGATGATGGATTTTCCATTAAAATAAAATAAAATTAAGGTATATATAATATAATAGAGTTATCATGCATGTTTTTATAGAATATTTTAGGGAAGGATAATAAAATAAATGAAATTGAAAAGGAAATAAAGGAAAACGAAAGAGTATTTTACCTCTTGAATTTCTTCTCCTTGAGAACCTTCTTAAGGGGATCAGGATTAGTCTTTTGATGATAAAAAGGATCTTGGATATAGGAAATACTCTTGGAAAGATTATTGGGAAAAAATTGTACAAACTTCAAGGCTGAATAGGTTTGAGGAGAAGGGGTAGTGAGGGTGGTATTTATAGTGGAGGAGAGGGGTGTTTTTTTTGATTTTTTATACATTAGTTTATTATTTTGGATCAAGACAATAAATAGTGATGATTTTATTAATAAATAAATTAAATATAGAATAATATCTCAATATTATGGTGCTTACATCAGTGATTAATCAAGTAATAGTGTATTTAACTTATAATGTACATATATCATTAATTACCGTATTTTACTATTCAAGAAAATTTAACTATTTTAGAAAAATAAAAAAAATTCACCCTAAATTTTTTCGAGTGTAGAATTAAAAAATTAACTCCATTTTATGATTTTTTTTCTAAATATGATAAATTTGATTTTTAATTAAAATCACCATTTATTTTAAAAATATCAATTTTAAAATTATAACTGATTTTATAACACTTTGAAAAATTAATTAAGGTCCCATAAATTATATTTTAATCATAAGAAAACAAAATATTAATTTTTGAATCTATTTCATGAAAATAATGTTTATTTTAAATAATTATTTTAATTATAAAACTATGAATAATCATTTATGTTTCACAAAAATACTAATAGTTAATTTATCATTTTTCAAATATTTATTTACTTATTCCCTGATATAAATATATATTATATTATCATTCATAATATACCTAAAATTTATTTATAATTTCATAGGCGATGTTACTATTCAAATCATAAATATAATATTAATATAATTAAAGTGATAGTTTTATCAACATATGGTTTTTCACTAATTCACGGAAAAATTAATATTTTCAGAAAAATACCAAAATTTCACCCTAAGAAAATTTTGACATTACAATTTTAAAAATGAGTTTTATTTTGTTCATTATAATTTATAAAAGTGTCAAAATTTATTTTTAATACAAGTGCACAATTATAAGGATGTAAAACCATGTTTAGAAAAAAAATATAGCCTTTTAATCCATAAAACTGGATTCATTATTATCTTATGACTATAAAATAATTTGAATTAATGTGAAATTTTTTGATTAAATATATAATATATAAATTTCATAATTTTTTTAATACTATTCATTCCCACCAATTTAACAGCTAGGTTATAATGGTCATTTTAAAATAATGATATTTTAATTTTATATCATTGTTCGTTTAAGCTTGGTGTTGTGTGAAAAAAATGTTGTAGAAGAAATTAAATTTAAAAAGAGATATACCATAAAATCTTGAGGTGTTATATTTGGGGATTTTTTGGAGGCTAGATCTTAGGTTTTCAGAGAAACAACCCAAGGACCATGGTTAACGCATGGTTAGTAGTAACCATGAAACACAATAAGAGGAGGTGCATGGTTAGTTTAACCATATATAGGAAGCCGAATGACCATGTGAGGAGTTTTAGAGAAACTGCAGAGGGGATCTGCATGGGCTATGTACAATTTTTCAAACTGTTCACATTGCTCGCATGGGTATTGCCACTTAGGAAGTGACCCCGCAAGGTTGGTGCATAGTTTGGCCAAACCATGCATCCAAACCATGCACCCCTTAAAAATTAGTGAAATATCAATTTTACCCTCCTTCTATTAAACTTCCTCCTTTTTTTTGCTACCATTTCATGCACAACCCCTTCCAACACAATTTAGAGCTCTCTATTGCTTCCAACCTAGGATTTAAGCTAGGTTCCGCATCTAGTGTCCGATTCATTCATCGTGTATTACGTTGAATAACTAATGGTAATCCCTTTAATAAAATTTATCTCTTTCTTCAATTATCTCACTATATATAATTCTAAATACATGTGATATAATATGAAATATTTTCAGATTATTCATCTATTTATCTGATTTATCCCATTTTGTCTTGATTTAGAGGCTAATATTGGATAAAGGGAGTACTAGTCATCTAATTTAGGTGGTCTATAACTTTTATCTATATATATCAACGTTTTATAGATTGTGACACCGTGTCACATGCCATAATTTCTGGGTGTTTCTCTTTAAATTAACATACCCTTAAAATTGATGTTAAAACATTATTTAAACATGTTATCACACCCATATGAAAGGTTGGTGGTTGTAAACCTCTACCCGAACCACCCTTGAGGTGGTTTCATTTTGTTAATAACATTTACACCACTCATGGGGTGTGTTAAGATCCCAATTTATTAATGGGAGTTTTATATAAACTAAATGAACTGTTAAATGTTGAGTAACTTGTTTATAACCTTGTAATTTATAAATTAAAGGAATAGTCAAATGGAAAAAATGGGAGTTGTGGAAGGAAATGGAAAATCTTATGGCTTATGATAGCTATTTAATTTATTAGTGAAGTGGAATTAAAACTAATATGGACCTCATTATTATCACTTATCTATGAATTGATTAGATAATTGAATATGATAAATTCAATTGATAAAAAGGGAATGAACACTAACATGGTCCCTTGAATCATTATATATATTACATTTATAGCGGGTGATATGGTATAGAACCGATGGCCCACTTACATATAATATATTGGATGCCTTGGACTGTTACCATGGATTTAGGTTTCTCAGACAACCATGAACACTCTCCTTGGTCTCTAACCATGTCTTTACTGAATTTGATAAGGATAAGCTTCATAGACTCAAATAGGATGCCCTCATCCATCAGCCCTAGGTCCTATCCCATGTAGGTCTATATTACAAGAAGTATTCTATGGATGAAATTTGTGGACTCGAAGAGGTTGCCTTAGTCAGTGTCCTTGGGTCCTGGCCCTTATAGGTCAGATATATCATTAATTGTAATATTACATACTTTCTTGACACTTGACATGACAACATAGGCCATAGAAAATTCCTTTCTTTTTATATAGATATTCATCATTTATAAATTTCTTATTATAGAATGTTCTTATAGAATGAATTACATAAATTATTTTACATATTAATTCCTGTTAGATCCTTACACCATTACAATTTATATGCATGGATTGGATTTATTGTAGAAAATGTTGGTGGTGTCCTACTGAGTAAATCTTAAACCCTATTTGGAACACTGATTAGTACCTGAACGGACTTCATGATTACAATTATGGAAAAAAGGAATGGTCTAGTTTTAGACGTCAAATTTCTTATTCTAGGGAAGAGTATGAGAATGAAGTACTAAGCTTATAATTGCGATTCTAGTGAAGATATATTTTGGGTCTTTGTGTGTTTTTTATTACATGCTGTATATTCTTATATATATATATTTCCCATGTACCATCCCATTTTTTTTATCACTAGAAAATGACCATCATTTTTATATGAAAGTGGATATGGTTTCTATAAGTTATTTATCATGTTTGTATGATTTACTTATTACACTATTGTTTATTTATTATAATTCTATGTTTAATATTCTTACTATACCATTGAGATTAACTATGATCATGGGGGTATTGTCTCCCCACTATACTATAAATGAACCTCACTACGAATCAGAATCCTATAGTATAAGGGGATGTGCATTTGAGGCTAGGTTACTTTTGGTTCGGTTGCTAAATAGTGAACTGAATCTGGGGTGATATAAGTTGTATATGAGATCATTTAATTTTGTCTTAATATTTTGGTTATTAGAAAAAATATTAGGGATGTGTTATAATATGGTAATTATACTATTCCTGGGAGTAGTTGAACCACATACAAGGAAAAGAAAAATTTACTGGGATAGAAAATTATGTTATTGATTATACATATTATATTTTCATTGATTTAACCATTGGGCGATGCACATTAGTTGTTATGTTTATTAAAGTCAATGTACACTATGATTCAAAGGGAAAACCAGACCCATCGGGTTGTGGAGCTATCTACAAGGATCATAATGGGAAGTTTCTTAGATGATTTTATGGTAATGGGGCATTGCATCTTCATTTTATGTTTAAATGTTTAGTGTTATCACTGTAGTTATTTTTTCAAGGAAATTTTTTTGAACTAACATATGGATGGAAAGTGACTCAACCATCATTGTGAAAGCAGTCCACAATGGAATGACCCATCTTTCATGGCCCCTCAAAACCCAATGGATGGACTAATTTCTTTCACTTTAAGTTATTAATCATATTATCACCCATACATAACATGAGGTGAACTCGGTGTTGTATGGGATTGACAATAAAGGAGTCAAAACTAACATTACTTGGTTGAATTAACTTCCTACTTAATTTATCCATATTTTTGAAAATGATTGCAAAAAATTTCCTCTTTCTGAATTTTGTAACCTTTTCCCCTTAAATAAATGATTCTTGGTATTATTAACCAAGGAATCACCATTAAAAATAAAATACGTTTGACCCATGGACCATTGGCCATATGGGATGAAACATTAGTTGGTTTTGATTACATGTGTTTTAATTGAAATTTAATGAGTGTGAATGCCTATATAAATTGAGAATGGTGATCCATATAATCAATCTATCATTATGGACTTGTTTCATTTTGATTATAAATGTAAAATTATGGTCACAGTTACCTGATGTTCCAATTTAAACTTATAAATCATAATACTTTGTAACTTGGGAATGGAAACTCATATAATTGGACCATTATATACATTAATGAGTGAGAACTGTTGATTCTAAAAATATTAAATGAAATGGTTTCCATTAAATAGTGATGTTGGTTGAAACTTAAAGGGTGTTTTCCTCTATAACTTTCAATTAACACATTGTATACCAGAACCCATGATATGGAAATGAGAACTTGACACTGACCCTACCTTAGTAGTGAAAAGTATGAAATATGTCTTTTGATTATTCTTGGTCTTATACGTCTCCCATACCTGTCCATAGAAGTATGTAGAGGGGTGTGACTCGTATATTGGAAGGTTTGTACCAGTATTATTCTTATATATGTGATTTAAATTGTCATTAAATATATTGTAAGGTGTGTTCTTGGAATTTGTAAATCTATTCCACCATTAAATCCTCAAATCATTCTCTAGGAGGGTAGTGATGACCATTATTTAGAGGTATTGGTCCCTGATCCACCATTATTACCTCAGGTAGCGCCACATGTAACATATCCCATTATAATTGACCGGGGAATTTATTCCCAGTTTCTAGAGGGATTATTATGGCTCATGAAGAATATGCAGGGAAGCCCATGACCTACAACTAGTATGTAAAAGTTGACATAAGAGACTCAGTTGCAGCATCCGCCCATATTTTTGGGAGATTTCAGTCCATAGGCTATAGAGTCATGGATGGAGGTCATGTTATATATTTTTGAGCATCTAGAGATTTCTCCCGAGTGGAGGGTCATGCTAGAAGCTTACATGCTACATGATTCATTCAAGTGATGGTGGGATGAGTTGATCCAGGATGATCAACATTAACCTATGGTCTGGAGTGATTTCTTAACATCCTTATATGATTATTTCTTTCTCGAGACACTAAGGGATGACAAAGCTGGGGTGTTTATAAACCTCTTTTAAGGAACTTTATTAGGTATGGATTACTCTACTCATTTAAATAATCTTCGACATTTTGTAGTGATCATTCTAGGTGATGAGTTATCTAGGTCTCGAAAATTTGAGGATGGTATCAAGTATGACATCCAATTATAGGTGAATGGGTATCATTTTACCACCATAATTGTGATAGTGAAACAAGACTTGATTAATAAATATAACATAAGAGATGATATGGGTGTGTTCTAGGGAAGTTCAGATGCTAGACCCGGAAAAACATTGACCAATGGTAGAAAACATTACTTGGGGTTTTCTTTATGAGTTAGAAGTATATAGAGAATGAACTCGAGTAGCCATGTGATCTATCATTAGTGCGGTAAGTAGGGTCATATGAAGTCCTAGTGTGATATAACTCCAATTGAGCGAAGAGCCTATGGTATGATGGGCTATATGAATAGGTTTTGTTGAATATTTCCACCTTTTTCTAGGGGAAAAGGATTCACATTGGCTCTACCTTTAGAAGAAAGACCAATATCTCTATGTTAATAGTGAAGTTTGAGGACTACCAATAGTGTAGGTTGAAAAGGTGGTTGTGGCTGAGGGAGTAAGACTCCATATTTAAAGTGTTAGTAGAGTAAGCCTACCCAGGTAGTTAGTATTATCTCAAAGTTGTGGATCAGGCCAGATAAATGTAGTACAACCAATATCTAAGGAGATGAGTGGCAGTCTATATACGATTAGAGGTACGATTTTAGTATCATATACTTTAATTTCTTCTCTATTTGATATGAAATAATCTCACTCTTATATATTTATAAATAATATGGAGAGTCTTGTCCCCAAGATAAATTATTTCTATAGAGTATTGAAACTTGATACTCTATTGAGAATTTGATTGGAGAGTGTATGCTAGTGAAAGGAGTGTCCTCTTGAAATAGGAAGGTATAATTTTATCTATAACCTCTTCATAATTGAGGTGAGATGTTTTGACATCATTCTAGAGATAGACTAGTTGGTTACTTATCATAATTATATCAATTTCAATCACTAGAGGGAGATAACTATATTCATAATCGTGAATGGGATGTATCTGAAAGTCGAGTTGGACCAGAGAATCATGGACCAGGTAGAGTGATAGCCCAAATTTATAGCCTTTATATGGATTATTAGGGAACACATTAGGCTAATTTCCCTCATATAGTCAATCATTTCATGTAAGTATTCCCTGATGACTTTTCCAGACTACCACTCGAGAGATAGGTAGATTTTACTATTGAAATAGTTATAAGAGTTGAATCTATATCCATTAATCCTTAAAATATGGATACTACTGGGTTATAAGAGCTCAATAGGTAGCTATAAGACTTGTAAGATAAGGGTTTTATATGTACCAGTACTTCCCTTTGGGTTTCACCAGTCATATTCAATAAGAAGGTAATCAATAAACTCATACATTGCATAGATTACTACCAATTTAACTAGATTACAGTTAAGAATTGGTATCCACTTCCATGTATAGATGACCTCTTCGACTAGGTATGAGGAGTGAGGGTTTTTTACAAGATCGACTTGAGGCCATGCTACCGTCAGGTGTGTCTTAGACCATCAAATATACCATATAAAATATTCCATAGAATATTTTTATATCATTTGGTCATTCAAACACACTAGAAGTATTCATGGATTTGACAAATAATGTTTTCCACCTCTATCTAGATTCATTTGTGGTAGTCCTTGTGTAAGACATCTTAGTGTACTCACATACTTGATAGGATCATTCCCAACATCTTGATATCATTTTGATCACATTGTGAGAAAAATAGCTGTATCCCATACTCACCAAATTCTACTATTGGATCTTCAAGATCCACTTACTAGGTCACATCATCTCTAAGATAGAATTATCAATTAACACAGAGAAAGTGAGATCTATTGTTTCCTTGGAATAAGCTAAGAATGTCATTGATATATTGAGATTCTTATGCATAGTAGAATATTACATGCGCTTCATTTAGGATTACTCATGCATAGTATAACATCTTTTGAGATTGAATAAAAAGTGTGTTAAATACATGTAACACCCCTATAATTTAATATAATAACACTATGTTTGATAACATACACAACTTGTAACACCAAGTCTAAACGAACCCCAATATAATATTAACATATTATTATATAATGTAAAAATTATCACCTAGCCATTAAATTGGTGAGTATGAATAATATTAAACAAATTATGAAATATATATATATATATAGGACCTACTCAATAAAAATTCATTGATTAATGATTTGGAAATCAGTACTCAATTTTCAGTAAGGTTATTTTATGCTTCATAAATAAGTTTTCTGCAAAAATGATTTTTATTTTATATGAGAAAATATTATAATAAATTTCTTGAAATTATATAAATTTTATTTAATAAAAATAATATCATTTATAAAATTAGTATATCAAAATTTTGATAGGGTAAAATTTTCTGATTTTTCTGAAAAGATCAATTTTCTGTTGAATAGTAAAAAATACCGATTTTTTATTTCAGTTTCATCCATTTTTAAAGTTCCATTTTATTTTAAAATGGTTTAAAATTAAAAATTAGTTCTATTATATTATTACTAATCCAATTAATTTCATTGGAATCAATTATATGTTTAAATTTGGTATAAAAATAATTTTATAGATAAAAAGTTGATTTTTGTAAAAATTGTTTTTATGCGCGTAATGTTTTTTAATCTTGATCACTATTGGTGAATGATTTTTATGAAATTTATATATTAAATATTATGTAAAGTATTTTAATATTCGTATAATATTTTTACCATGCATGATATAAGAATAATTCTGGTTTATTCTTAAAAACTACATTTTTTAAAGAGTGATTTTCACAAGATTTTGTGCACTTATTTTAAAATTAATTTCTACCACTTATTGATATTTGATATTCTTAGAGGGCATATTTATTTACCTATGGGTCTATATAATTTTTTTTATAAAAACTCAAACTATTCTACTTAATTAATTAAAATGAGTATAGAAGTTGGTCAAGATCAATCCACAAAGATGGATAAATTAGTTTATTTAGGTTTTAATATTATTTAATTTTATTATATTGAAGAAATAAGGTGAGAAAATATCGAATTGATTGATTTTTAGAAATCAAATAAGTGAAAACAAAGCATTTTTATTTGTTTGTAAAATGATTTGAAAAGTGTTCCAGGTTTTTTGTAATTTTAGGGTTCGGGTGCAATTGGATTTAATAAAATAGGTTAATTAATTCATGATTGGTGTCAGAGTTAAGACAAGGGAGATCCAATGGTCATGTTATCTTCTCCTCAACGTGGTAACACCCTATTTACCTTGGTCTGATAATTTAGGATTTCAACAAATCAAGTTTTTCTCGATACTGTTTTTAAACCCAAATTCCCATAAAATTGACAATGGTCATTCTTTCCTTAGGGTTATCAGTTTCAAAATTTTAAATTTCCTTTTTAATTTAATTATCAATGGTCATGATAGAAGAAAAGTAAAGGTATTGGAATATGAAGAATAAATTGTGGAAAACCAAACACATGAATAAAATAAATCAATACAACGGAACCTTTCCCATTTAATTACATTACCCTAGCACATGATGGTTTTACCCCCTCATATTAGTGATGATATAATAAGAGGGAATGAGAAAATAAAAATAAAACTTAATGGAAAGAATAAAAAACTCAGAAAGGGCCTTGCGTTTCTTTTTGCTCCATGCTTTGGTCTTTGTATCTTTGAATTCCCCCAATAGTATCAGCCTATCCCTCCTTTTATATTCTCTTGATATCTTGTATGACATTGAAAATCATTAAGTAATGGAAAAAATGTGGTCTTTTGTGGGTCCCAAGTCATATATTTAGTAAAAAATTGAAGATACATAGAATCTATACTTTGAAATCTCATCCTATGAATTTACACGATGTGTGATGTGGTTACAAGGTGTGTAATATTTTAATTTAAATGAATCATGAATCTCAGTGTATCACTTCCAAAAACTCATCCCAAAAAAACTGACATTGTGTAAATGGATTATAAGACTTGTAATTTGGTATTCTGTATTTTTCCATCTCCTCTTTGGCTTCAAAAATCTGGTGTCGTGCTGCGAACTCCGCTCACGTAGCAAACTATCTAATCTCTCCATTATTTTTTTATTTTCATTCCTTTTCCAAGAATCATTGTATCCTACCATAAAAACATAAAACAAGTCAAATAGATTAAAAAATTGCAAGAATAATTAATTGAATATATAAATTAATACATAAAACACCCTAAAATGTATGCATAAAATACAAATAACAAATTACCACACACTTGAATTCATACTTGTCCTCAAGGATGGAATGTCAACATAATAAAAAGGATGTTCACTTTACCATGATTCAAAATCAATTTAAATAAAAAAATTGATCAAATGGAAAATTAAATATTTGAGTAGCACATGTAGAAAATTTATTAACTCCTCACTTTTCTATGAATACAAATCAACCATATATTTTACTTTTCCTCTTTTGAAATAGACAAGACTTTTTAATCATCCATTTTTATTTTTGAATTCATTATCAGTACGCACAACACTCAAAATTTAACTCACATGAATTTTTCATCTCATAAATAGGGTGAAAATGTAAATAATTTTTATCACATACCTCAAGAACATGTCACTTACCACAGGTTTGATTTTCATCTAACATCTCCACCGCATAAAGAAAGAATCACAAGTAATCATGAGGCATTCACCCTTTAGGATCAGATGACTTTGAGTCTTAGGGAAGACAGGTAAATGATGTAAAAAGTAAATCTAAAAAATGAGGTTCAAATCTAAAGTAATTTTCATGATAATAAAAAATAGATCAATGAAAGTCTCATTTTCCCCTAGTATATTAGAGAAGGCTCACAAAGAGATGAAATAAAATAAATGAAAAAACATATTTTTTTATTATTTTTTTCTTGTTCAAAAGTTTTGTTAGGGATAATTCTAATATCCATCTCACAATGCCCAATGATATCCTCATGACACTATTTTTAATAGTTATAAAAAGATCACTGATCAATTAAATGGGGATTTTGAAATTTCTATAGACACAACCCATTTTTTTATTTTTTATTTATCAAGAGGGTGTGCGATAAATTCAATGAATTTTCCTTCTCCAACTCTCATGAAAATTCCCCCACACTTATTGATTACAAAATATCCACCCCTCCACTAGTCATTGTTTCCCCTACTCTTATGCTTAATAATCATGAAAAATATTTAGAGGAAGGTTGGAATGGATAAGATAGGATTGAAACACAATTCATTTCCTAACAAATATATTCATTGATTCTATGGGATTAAAAATGATTAATGTAAGGTGGGTCATAGGATAAGGTTTAAAAGAAATATAATGCCTCAATTATTTTAAAATTTATTCTGTTTAGTCATATCTTAGATAATATATAAATAATGTTTAGAATAAATCACGACTGAGTTTCTCAATAAATATACTAAATAAATAATTAGAAATATTGAATCAGAGGATGTATCAGGAATGAGATGAATGGTTGGGAAAATTACTTGATGGAAGTGTATATGAGTAATTACATTAGTTATTGAAAATATCAAAAATTAAAATCATGGATAAATATTAGACAAATTTTATTTACAATGATTAGCATGGTCACCTAAATTATGATTTGTAAAATCCTAATCCACATGGTTATCTCTACTAATTGTTTTCCCCATTTTTATCATTAAAATTTGTTGACAAATAAATTTGAATTTCATGGCATGATAATGATCCTAGGCAGTTTATGTCTCCTAGTTTGATTGATTGATGAAATAATAAAGTGTGGGGAATGAATTTTTTAGTTAAAAAAATCTAATTAAATGTGGGGAATATGGTAGAATAATTTTTTAATTTTAAACCCTTACCCCTTTCAATTGTTGCTTCAATTATAGATGTGCTGGTTCTTCCTACTGATGATTCACGATGTGTAATGTTTCTACATATTCTTTTGATTCCTATTTATTTCTACCACCTTGGGTTTTTATAGTTGATAAAATTAAAAATAAATAGATGAAATCACATTCCATTATCATGAATTTTAGAAATATTTGGAGTGATAGAATTTATGCTGAAAAAATAGAAAATAAATAAATAAAGACCAAAACTCATATTGACTCTCATAATTACTTTTATTTACTATCGCTAGATCAACCTTAAATTTTTTGGATTTAGGTCATTTGATGGATGATTGAAAATTTTGTACCTATTTGGGGTCCATAAATGGTCTCAATTGTGTTCTATCCATATAGGTTGGCCCCTTTCCTTCATCTCTAAACAACTTAATTCTTCCAGATGACAGTGCTTTCTTGATATTCATTAGGCCAACCCACCATTTTTTCCTCAATCATGATGAACTAAATGGATATTTATTTACCATACATAACTATTGTAATTTCCCAAATTTAATGGAGTCTTTCTCTTTTTTAGTGCCAGCGGTGTTCGTCTTCAGCTTATCTTTCTTCTCTAGTTGAGAGTCCTCTTTCACAACAACATATAACTCACACACCTATTAAATTTCAGCGACATTCTCATATTCAGGTGTTTTTCCCTATCCAAACTCATTTTCCTCGTGCACATTATAGTTATTTATTGACCGGTGGATATTTAAACTTACTTAATCACTGCCAACTCTCAGAAATAGTTCTCCATTTTGAATGTCAATCAGTGCATGCCCTGTTTCTAAAAATGGTCTTCCCAGAATGAGTTTATTTTTATCTTATTTCATGTAAATCACTAGGAAGTCAATGGGGAAGTATAATTTTTTGACTCTAATCATGATTAACTCAATGACTTCTTAGAGATGATTCACTATTGAGTTTTCTAATTAGAGTGAAACTATTATTGGATTCACTCCATCTAGTCCCAAACTCTTGAATGTTGTGTACAACATGTTATTGATACTCAAACCTAAGTTACACAAATATTTTCCACATTTTTTATCTCCGATGAATATTGGAATTGAAAAGATACATGGATCACTTTTCTTCTTAGGTAGATCCTTATATATCACCTCTAAAAATTACCATGTGAGAGAAAAAATGCTAATAAATTCTAGATTTTTCTTTTTGGTTACTCTCTCTTTCATGATTTTTTCATATGCTAACATATTCGTGAGATCCTCTAAAAAATATATATTAATATGATTTTTTAAAGTGTTTAATAAACTTACCTTTCTCTACATTTTTATTCACTTGTTATATTAATTCTGGAAAAGGTAATATTACCTTGTACTAAGGTGGTTCTTCTTCTTCATATTCACCTACTTCTTTCTTGTTAGTTATAACATTCTCTTTTATTTATTCTATTGGTGTTTTTCCTAAAAATTATATACCAATTCCTTTTGTTTGATTCAAAATTCTAATTTATTTATCTTTTAAATCTTCATGTGGTCATACTTCAGGGTATCCTGTAAGTGTTCCTATGGGTATCTATCTAAGAAGATTAGAAATTTGGACAACTTGATGCTCTAGATTATGTAATATGGTATTTTGGTATGATGATTCTTATTTTATTTCTTTTATTACATCTCCAAAATTATTCCTAAATGTTATCATTGTATATTCCAATAGATGGACCTATATCATCATTATGTTCCCTTGGGGTGCTTGTTTTTAGGACCCTTGTGGTCTTTTTAATCCGTTTTCCCTATTGTTGTTTTGGTCTCTGACCCTAAAATTTATTACCATGATTGTAATCAGAATATTTTTTATATTCTACATGTGTACCTTGGGGGTTTTACTACTAGCCCATCATGATGTTTATCTTCTTGGTAAATGAATCAAGTTGTTCCACCATCCACTCATTGTTATTGATTTCATTAACACATTCTTATTGCATCCATTATCCTTGACACTAGAAAATATTGCTTTCCATCTCATCAAGAAAGTTCTATCTTGCTTTAGGAAACTTCTTCATTAATGATTCTCCAGCTTCAACATTATAATTTACATGTTTCCCTATGAAAAAACGTTAAATAATGTTTTGATTATCATCCATAGCTCTATTACATGATGAGGTAATTTTTGAGTCATATATTTTTATCTTTCCTAGGTATAATATTTTGATTAATCTTTAAATTGAAAAAAGTTTAGAATGTTTACTCATCTGTCCATTAACATAGAAGGTGGAAATATATGTGTGAGGAAGTTTCTGCCAGCTCATCCCATGTAGTGGTGGAATGTTCAGGAAATATTTGGATCCAATATAGAGCACGATAACATAATAAAAATTAGAAAATATAGTGTCTTACCGCATCACTTGAAACATTATAAATTTGGAACGTGTCTCAAAGATTGAGGAAGTTTTCCAAATGGATGTTCATATATTTATATAGATGTTTGGTGATTTTCACGCTATTTGATATCATCTAAATGATTTCAGTATTTATCTTGAAGTTGTTTGATTCTATGGGGGTTCTAGGATGCTCAGTTGAAATCCCATGTTTGATGGCTGTCTGTACTATGCAAGCATCTACAACCCCTGATCTATTTTAAGAGCTCCTATAGCTTGGGATTTTTATACTCTATCCATAGTTTTATTTATTTTAATCTTTAGGCTTGTTTCAGATTGGTTTACTGAATCAACAATGTCTTTGTATTACATAATTATTTTACACTTGGTCCTATCATACTGTAGTTTCATGTAACAGTCCATTGCAAGAATAATAAAGTCATAAGAAAGATCAAATTGAAGATCTTTCATTTGACCCAAATCTTGAGAAGATTTTATGTAATAAAAGTAAAGAACAAGAAGATATTGGGAAAGAATAGAACAACATGTCTAATAGAGGCCAATTTTAGGAGATGATCATGGGCTGGGCCAGAGAGCAGGACCACAGGTCCTAGGAAGAAATTTAGTAGTTAAATCACTGATCAATTATTGAATACTATCAATCATGGGGGCCAGTCCATGTATTCTCATCCCCCTTATCGCTGCTCAACACTTCGAGATCAAGTCAATAGTCATTCAACTGATCATGCACTCACTATAATTTTTTAGGATACCTCATGATTACCCAAACTCACACCTCATATGTTTCTTAGAAATTTGTTACATGTTATAGTTTCATAACATCATGAATGATGCTATGAGGATATGCCTATTTAAATTATCATTGAATGAAAAGGCATTAGAGTAGATCCAAATTCTTCCCCCACATTCAATTACGACATGGGAGGGTCTGGTAAGAAAATTTATGACATGGTTTTTCCCACCCTCAAAGTGTATTCACTTGGTTCTTGTTCTAGGTTTCTCCTTTTCCCAGTCCTCAAAAGGAGATGTTTTCTTTTTTTGTTCAATCAAAGGGGTTCTCCCCGAACCTTGAATAGGAGGTTCACTTAGCAGAAAATAACCAAAGGAGAGCTATGAGTTTTGGATGAGATGTCCAGAAATATTTTTCAATAGAATCCATAATAAAGTAAAACACAAGGAGTGAACATGGTAGACAATAGCTGGGTCGCCACCCAAATGAATTCTATATCAAATAAACTGAATGCGATGATGGAAAATCAAAATCCAAAAGGTATGTGTTGTGAATATTTTAATTATTTTGATTATAATGGTTAAAATTATGGGTAGAGATGAGGGACACAAAAAACACAATAGCAAAATCAAAATCAAGTCCATAGATTTCATCCAAGACAATAAGGTTTTTAACCTCAACACCAATGACTAAAACTGATTAGTCAAGTCCATTCACTGCTGAGACCCTTTAAAATTTTATGACCACAATAGGATATGAACTTAAAGAGTTAACATCATATTCAAGAGTCCAAGGAACTGAAATTAGATAATTAAGAAATAAATCACAAAACAAACAATCTATAATGAGAAAATTAGAAGGTTAATTCAGTTAGATTGTTGAGGAACTTAGGGAAAGACAAAGAGGAGATCTTCCAAGATTCCTAGATAAACATCCTAATATATATGTGAAACCAATATTTCTTATAAGTGGAAATAAGATACAAGAAAGTGGAATAAAATATTCATGAAATAATTTACAATGAGTAGAATAAATTAAATAAAAGCAAAAATATGTTGAGAGACATAATGAGAAAGAAGCACCACCATATTTCTGACCACCACTACCATTTCAGAATCAATGCAAGAAGGTGGATATTGAAGAAAGAAAACAAAGTTCTTAGATATGTTCAAGATGATAGATATCAACATCCCATTTTCTGAGACAATTTAAAACATGTAGTTCTATGTAAAGTTCACGAAGGAGTTTGTGCTGAACAAAAAGAATCTTAAAGAATTAACTATAATTCAACTGGCAGGAGAAAGTTTAGTGGTGATATCAATAATACTAAAAATTAATAATAGCTACCAAGGTAGTTTTTCAATTCCAATTAATATTGGTAATAATGAGTTTTGTAGTGCTATATGTGATTTAGGTTCTAGTGTGAATATCATGTCATATAAAACATTCAAAATTCTAGTATTGAGAGAGATGAAACCAACTAAAGTTATGATTTAACTAGCTGATACAACATCGATACTCCCCCAAGGGTTACTTGAAGTTATCATCATCAAGGTAGATAAGTTATATTTTCTGGTGGTTTTTCTGGTGATGAACATGGATGAATAAAATCTCCCCATAATCCTGGGAAGACCATTCCTAACTATGAGAAGGGAACTTGTTGATGTTCATAATGAAGAGCTGAGTTTTGAAGTTGGAGGATGAAATATGAAATTCAATTTTCAACAGTTGATAGAGAATTTAGATGAAATAATTGATGATTTGTTGGAAAATAATTTACTAAAAGCATAAGATGCTATTTTCCATAGAAGAAGAGATGGTGTAGATATTGTGGAAACTAAATAAAAAATTAAGAATAATCTGAATAAAGGAAAGAAAGTTCTGAAAAAAGATTAAGCTAGCCGAGTAAATTTCATTCACAAAGAATTAAAATAAGTAGAATAGGCTTAGACAATCCGTGAACTAACATTTTAGTTTTAAGGACTAAGAACCGCATGATTGGTCCCATGAAGACTCAGAAAGTATTTACTAATGGAAGAGTGAAATTAGTTTTAGAAAAAGAGAGAGGACCCATCTACATAGATGAATCATAGATTTAAGATTTTTTAGATCCATATCAGGTAACCTATTTCCTACCATCAACCACCTAGAGTTGAATGAGGTAAGTTCGAGTTAATGATGGAAAACAAAATCACTACCTGGTGGCAAAGTGAGTTTTTCATATTTTTCATTATTTATTTTATATTTTTATATGAAATCACTCATCCCTAAATATTTTTAATTTAATTGTTATGTACCATGATTTCACTTGTTTTTTTATTTTTGTTGGACAATCAATGTTGGAAGCTGGCAGAAGCAAATAGAAGGATAAGAAGTTGAGGAATAATTACACCCCCTGAAGGGAATTTCCATGTCATGAAAAGGTGTAGGTAGAACCTATATAGCCCAAGTGTAAAGAATCAATTTGAAGGGGGAGTAAGCATTTAAATTATGTACTTTTAAAATGAATTCCCCACATTTTAATTTTTTTATAGCTTTAATTTTCAATTGCATGACCACACATAATTCATTATTTAATCAACTTAACTAGGAGACATAAACTTCCTAGGAAAATTACCATTCCCTGAATTTTAAATTTCTTTGTCAATAAATTTCAATGAGAAAAAAAGAAAATTAATTATTTGAGATAATCATGTAGATTATGATTTAAAAAATCATGATTAAGGGGATCATGGTGATTTTTATAAATGAAATTTTTCTGATATTTGGGCATGTTTTGAAATTTTGATATTTACATTGATTGATTTAACTATTAATATGAATTTCCATGAGTAATTTTCTCAACCCTTCTTCTCATTACCAAGTCATCCTATGAGAAAATATTTTCCAATTTGTTATATAGTAACTTATTTATAAACTCATGCATATTTTCTTCTAGAAATTTCTTTTCATCTTATTGAAGCTTTGATTGAACAGAGTTAATTTTAAAATGATTGAGACATTATTTTTGTTTAACCCCTTATCGATGAACTAGCCTTTCATTAATCCATTATTCAGCCCAAAGAATCCATGAACATCCTTGTTAGGTAATGATCCATGTTACACACTTATTTTATAAATTACTACCTCCGTCTAAATGTTTCTCATGATATTTAAAAAAATAAGTGTGTGGGAGGAACTTTATAGGGCATACTAGTATATAATTCATTGTAGATATTTTACTGGGGGATTTTTTGATTATGATCTAGGGAGAGGCCATGAAATCTTTCATTGTATTTTATTATTTACCTCTCTTGATAAAAAAATTGAAAAAAATATATGAAAAAGAAAAAAAATTGGGTCGTGTTTTTTAAGGATAAAAAATCACCATTTTACAAACCAATGATCTTTTGATCATATGTGGTTAGGTGATGGATGTGTTATTTTTCCTAAGAATCGATTTTGAAAAAGAAAAAAATATAAAAAGAATAAAAAATAGAGCAAGAGAGGTTGATTCATTCATTATGCTTACATTTATCATGGGTTCACTATAAGATTTTTGGGGAAATAGAGAGATGAAATTTGTAAAAGGAGACATTATTTGAGCTTATAATTTGATATAATGCATTTAAATTTAGATCCAAACATCCTTTTAAGCCTTATTTTTTATTATTTACCTTCCTAAACTAAAGACTTATAGTCATTTGATCCTAAATGGTGAAACCCTCATGATTAATTGTGATGTATTTCTTTACATGGTGGAGATGTCAGATTCCTTCTAAGCTAATTATATGTTACATGCTTTTTAGGTATGTGAATAATTCTATTCATTCATACCATAATGGTGAGAGGAAAAATTCATGTGAGGAAAACTGAAAATGGCATGATTACTGATAATGAATTGAAAAATAGAAATGGATTATTGAAAAAGGTTTGTCTATTTAAAATGAGAAAAATAAAATACTTGGTTGACTAGTTTATTTGAAAAGTGAGGCATTGAATAATTTTATGATGTGATTCTCAAACATTTAATTTTCTATTTTATCAATTTTTTTTTGTTTAAATTAAATTTTAATCATGGTAAGGTGATATTTATTTGAAGTATGTTGAGATTCCATCCTTGAGGAAAAATATGAATTCAAGTGTGGGGTATTTGATTATTGTATTTCACGCATACATTATATAGTATTTTAATGTTTTTATTTGGTATTAAAATGATTAATCCTCAGAATTTTGGAATGGATTGACTTGTTTTATGTTTAATGGAAGGATTAAATGAATATTTGGGAAATTAATGAAAAGGGATAGAAATATGATCCAAAATACACTTTGCACCATGATCTTTGCTCATGGCGCGATATTGGATTTTTAAGGAAGCATAAAGTTATAAATTCTAGTGTAGAGTATTTACAAATCATGTAACTTTATTACATGATGTGACTTTTTTCAAGATGAGTTTTTTTGAAGAGTACATCTAAAATCATGATGCCTTCTCATAGAATAAAATTTGAGTAATTACATGATGTGAAAGTACAGTACATGTCATGTAATTTTTGATGAACAAAAAAACTAAATTCTATATAGACAAGGGTTTAATGATTTTTCTTATAAGAACACCCCTAGACCACTGATTTGAGGGGAGTTTGGAACCAGAGGGAGTAGCGTGATGCTGACCGATGATTTCCAGATGAAAAATTAATAATCCAAATCCATAATTCTCTGTTGTTCTTTGCCTCCATTCTTCTTTAGGTACCCATGCTGCTCTTTCTTATCATTCCTAGAATGAGAAAGTAGTTTTATTTATTCCGAGTGATGTGATTATATAGGGAGTTATTTTTAGGGATTGTTTCGATTTTTATTCTTGTCTTGGATTGTTGAAACTCCATTATTCAATTCTAAGCTTCTTGTTTTTACAATTAAATGACCATTTATTGTGATTTAAAGATGTTTATTTCATTTAATCAATTAATTATCCTATTTATTATATGATCATTACGAAATATAGGTTAGTTATGTTTAAATATGGTTTTGGGTCACCTAGTTTTTCATTTTCACCCTATAGATGTCCATTTCAAAAGTGAAATCATTGAATAAAAGAAGGATACCTAGACAAAGGATCCTTTATGACCTAATTACGACACCAAACCTTAATAAACCCATATCAATTAAATCCCTAGAACACGAACCTAAAAATAATGAAACCTGGCATACCTCATCCCTTGATATTCAAACCCAATCCTTGTTGTTATTTATTTTTATTTCAAACCAATAAAATAATTTCAATTAGTTTATTTAGGTTTTAAAAATATTTAATTTTATTGGATTTAAGAAAAAAAGTGAGAATTGATTGAATTGATTTATTTTTAGAAATCAATGAAACTAAAACAAAGTAGCTTGATTAGTTTATAAAAATATTTGAAAAGTGTGCTAGGGTTTTTGTAATCTTTGGGTTCAGGTGAAATTTGATTTAATAAAATTGGTTAATTAATTCATGATTGGTGTTAGAATCAAGATTAGGGAGATCCAATGGTCATGGTATCTCCTCCTCAATGCAGAAATACCCTATTTCCTCTGGTCCATTAATTTAGGATTTCACCGAATCAAGTTTGTCTTAATACCATTTTTAATCCCAATTTTCCCTAAAGTTGATAATGGTATTGACTTCCTTAGGGTTATCAATTTCACAATTTTAAAGTTCATTTTTAATTCATTTACCAATGATCATGGTAGAATAAAAATAAAGGTATTGGAAGATGAAGAATAAACTATAGAAACCAAACACATGAATAAAATAAATCAATCCAATGGAACCTTACCCATTTAAATACATTACCATAGCACATGGATGGTTTAACCCCTCATCCTTATGATGAGAGAATAAAAAGGAAATATAAAAGAAAAATAAAACATAAAGGAAATAAATAAAAACTTAAAAAGGTCCCTACGTTGCTTCTTTCTCCAAGATTTGGTCTCCAAATATTTAATTTCCTCTAATAGTAGAATCCTTTCCCTCTTTTTATTGGATTAATATGGCTCTTATGACTTTAAAAATCATTAAGTAATGGTCATGAGGTGGTCTTGGGAGGGTTTTAAGTCATATATTTGGTGAAGAATTGAAGATATGAAGAATATGTACTTTCAAATACCATCACATTGATTTAAATGATGTGTAATATTTTAATTTTAATTCATCACGAATCTTAGTGAATTGCTTCTAAAAACTCATCTTGAAAAATCTTAGGTCGTGTAAATGGATTACATGACATGTAATTTGGTCTGCCCTATTTTTCCATCTCCTCTTTGGTTTCAAAAATCTGATGTCACGCCACTTCGCTTCATTTATAGCACAAAGTGACTTTTAGATATAATATTTTCATTTTTTAATTCTTTTTCCAAGAATTATTGTATCTAACCATAAAAAATTAAAACAAGTTAAATCACTCACAAACTGGCAAGAATAAGCAATTAAATAAAAGAATTAATACTTTAAAATATAAAAAAATATTTGCATGAAATACATATATCATTATTGGATTTGATAAAATTGAATTTTTATTTGGAATCATGAAGTTTAAATTTTCTAAATTGAGCCCTTTTATTTTTGGTCAATATGAATAGTAACCTAGGTAAAATTTATCACCTCAATAAAGGGTAAATTCAGTTAATCTAGGTTAGATGTAAGCGATAAGGATATAAATTTTCATCTTAATTCTTATTGGATAAATATAATTAAACCCTTGCACATTATTCTTGAAAAAATACATATTTAGTGGACAATTGTCCATGAAAATAACCCTTATAATATTGAAATCAATGAATGTTACAAAATGTCACTCTGTTTGTTTTAAATATCTATTATGTGTCCACATAAGGAGAAAATAAAGATATGAATTACCATAAATTTCTATTTTTGTGTTAATTAAATTGTTTTCATGATATAAATTTACTTACAATTTTTATAAATTATATAATTACCTTAAATTTCTGTGTAACACTAATATAATATTTATTTAATTAATAGAAAAATAAAAAAATGGTTTTAAAAATAATAAAATTGATATAATTTGAAGGAGATAATTTGTCCCATTAATTTTATATATCTATATGAAATTTTAATTTTTTTAGATGATTATATTTGAATACCCCTTTTGGCTTGATGTATTTAAATTCCAATTAAATGAATAGTGTAAAAATTGACATTAATGATATTTTATCAAAATGATATTTTACTAAATTATTTAAAATTTATAAAAAAATGAATATAGACTATATGAATGGAAAAGGGTTGAATAAGTCATTTGTGGTTCATTTAGGAGTTCTTTGGCCATTTACAATAACATTATTAACCCTTTGTGATTAAAATGGTGGTTGCCATGATTAAGGTAAAAAATAATCAACAAAGGGGTTAATAAAAATGATAAGGGTTAAAATAATATACAAACCTAAATATATTTAATTATTTGATGTTATTTAAAATATGTCCACATTTTATTTTAATTCATGAACATTTGGATTATTTTTGAGATATAATAGTCATTTTATATTTTAATTTTTTATGAAATTCCAAAAGTACCTCTCACATGTATTATAAAAAGGAAAAACTTTATTTACTTATTTACACAAAAATTGAGCAATATTAATAGAAAAAAACCTAACCATTACTCTTATAGACACATTTATCCATGTTACATAGGTTCCTGTCTCCCCAAAATACCTAATATTGGCCCTTAAAGGAGAGATCTACTAGAGAAGAGGTAATCCTCTTTACTGAGTCCTTCAAGTTTATTTCTTCTTATATTTCCCATTAAGGTGTTATAAAAATCCTAAAATAATATCTATAGTATCATAAATAAAATTATATTTTATTATGATTGTGGTACAACCATGTTCCATCTCTTTTCTATCACAAAAAAGTGAAAATATCACCAATGGATACATAAGACTTTCCATCTTTAAGTAGTGGTGTCATTCGTTTTTCATCACCAATTTAATTGGATGGATGTAAATATGTAACTAATGAGTATTTATTATATTTATTAAATAAATATTATTTTGAAACTATAATATCATATATACCTCCCTAACTTCCAATTCATTAGAGAACATTTTTGTCACTCATGCATACATGTGGACTACCACCTCCACGAAGTGATGTGATCCGTTTTTCATTTACGGTTTACATGGATAGTAATAAGGATGGATTTAATTAATATATATTATATAATAATTATTTTATAAATATTAGTTATTATTTTCCACTCTTTTATTCTATCCACTAAAAATTGAAAACATTATTCATACATACGTACAACCTACCATCTCCATGAATAGTGTAATTCATTTTTCTATCTATATATTTTATAGATGAATATAAATATCTATATATTGAATATATATTATATTTATACCATTTTTAAAATAATGTATATGATGAAATTACAATAAATGTGAAAGTCCCATAGTCATTGAATTAAAGCATACTTGAAAAACAAAATAATTAACACCCAAAACATGGATAATAATAAAATATTATTAACAAAGGGGTGATAAAATGATATAAATGGATCATATATGTTATCATATATATGAATATGGTTATGGTATGTAATTATAATAAATTTAAATTTATTATATAAGATGTTAGACCACCTATGTGACAAGCCGTACCCGAGGTAAGCGATTTCGTCTCAATTTCCCCTCAATTGATAAATATTTGATAATATAAACTGGTTTATTTTTATGTGTTGTATATAATAACCCTTTGAAGTAATTTACTTTAATACATATATATTCATTATTATTAAAGTTCATTTATTTTTTACTCTTTAAATATTATCCATATTTTCTTCTATCTTTTCCTCTCTTTAGAACATGAATCATGAAAAGAAATGTTTAAAAGAAAACTGATCTTATTTCTCTTTTGATCATATATATTTTTCTTAAATATCCATATTTTCTCTAAAATATTTTCAATTTTTTTAAACTTATACATTATTTATCAACTGATATTTTTAGCCATGTTTTAATTAAAAAAAATGGTTTGAAAGGAATCTTTTTGTCATTTTCCAAACAAGGTACTTTTGATTTTTCAAAAAAATAATTATAAAAGGAATGATTTATTTAACTGATATAGAATGATAATATTTTTCCACCTTCATGACTAATATTTGATTTGAAACTTCCCTTACAAGTTTACAAGGTTATTTTCAATGATAATGTTTTACTTTATAATTGTGCAGTTTTTTTAAAATAAGTTATTTCTAAAAATGGAAAGGTTATTTTCTTAAAGAAATTTTTAATGATATTTTAATGTAATTTATATTAATCAATGAAAAAAAGGATTTATTTTACTTATTAACCATTGGAGATATTTTATAATGATACCATACTTTAAAACTTTTACGTACTTGTAATCATTGGTTATTACATTTATCTTAACTATCCATATTATTTTTATCATGGATACAATTATTGCCTAAACCACAGACCATTTCTATACATAGTGTTATAATTTGAAATTATTTTATTTAATGGGGAATTATTGATAAATACAAATTATTTAATCAATATGGATATTTGTTGATAAGACATATTGTTCATGAATTAAATCCATCATTTTTTATATGAGGAATGCATTGGGAATGAAATGATGGATAATTTCTTAAAATATATAGCCCATCCATGAATCAATAGGTCTCATGAGAAAAAATATCAAGAAAAAATTAAATAGGTTTTTGGTGTATGACTACCCGTAGTTTTAAATTGCATTGGCACTATTCCTTGATATTATAGATAGCTTGATGTTTGTGATCATGGAATATAATATTAAACATTTAATTCATTGAGAATTAAATTATTGTTATTATTATTATTATTATTATTCCTGATATTACTACATTGATTTTATCCATGGATGAATTTTTTTCTCATGTTATTGATTAAATGGAATGTGTTTTTAGTTAATTACTTTTATATATTGATTATTTCTTATTTAATCATGATATATTGCGCTATATGTATCCCTTATAGAGCATATGATCTCACCATTTTATTTGTTTTATTTTCCCTCGGATATAAATATGGATATTATGAACAATATCAAAGATTTAAGAACATTTTTTATGTTATATATTTAATATTTAAAATATAATATGTGAATCATATATGTATACATTTATTTAATATTACTAAACTATTCAGTCCTTTGTGATGTGTTTTGTTTTATCTAGTTCCAATGTAATAAAGTAACCACAAACTCTAGGATACTAGAGTTGGGGTTGTTACAATTGATATTAGAGATAGTTTAATATAAACATTGGAATTATATTTTGAATAAGCATAGCAAACATGATAATTATGATAGTGTTTGAGAACTATTACCATTATAGGGATTTTATTTTTTAGCTCAATATTTATGATGATTATGAGATAACTCAGTGTGTTCCATTATTTAGTTATAATGCCTAATCAAATAAAGTAAATCAACAACCATATACAATGTATGGATTTCCTACTAAGAAAACCAATATATTTTGTGTTGTAACTGATCATCTCATGGCTATATTAGTGAATTTAACTCAAGTTATGATAGATAATATTTATAATATGGAACATATTATGGTTCCACAACATGATTCTCCAGTGTTAGACCACTTCATGTGACAAAATACTCTATATTTTAGTCGAACTACTAATCTATTAGAAGCTGAGAAATGAAATAAATGTCTCAAAAATATATTCCTATATTTGGGATGTAATGAAATTAGAAAGTTTATTTTTGAAGTTTACTATTTAAAAGTTTATGATTACCAATGATAGTAATTGATCCAGAATACTAAAGAGTCTTAAGAAAAAGAATGTTTGTAATGGAGAAATTTTAATGTGACTTTCTTTGAGAAATATTTCCCTTGAAAAAAATGATCTAAAATAGAGAGAAAGGTCCTCAATTTAAAGAAGAAGGAAGAACAAAGTGTGGAAGAGTATGAGGATAAATTAAACAGACAATCCCAATATGCCTTAGAATATATATTTAATTTATAAATAAAGATAACCATTTATTTTATGGGATTAATATGAGTCTACAAAGGTCACTAGTTTCTCAAACGTTTTCATCTTATGATGATATATTATGAGGTTACATTAAGACAAAAAACAAATTTTCTATATCCTATATCTTCAAGGGAAACCAAAATAAGAAGAATTTGTCTATGCACTTAGAAAAATTAAAATAATAAAATGATAAGAAGAAAATTATTCAATATCTATCATGTGAATGTTGTGGAAAGAAATATTTGGAAAATGATTGAATCGCATGAGAGTTTGTTACAAGTTTTGATATAAGGGTGATATGGATAATGTATATAAGGTGAAGAAAGAATCTAATAATATCTAGTGATTAAACTGGGAAGAGATCAATCATTATTCATACTAGTTCCTAATGTATCAAGGGAAATTACCATAGAAGAATCCAAGGGCAGAAGGCCAAGCTCATGCTATTAATATGAACAAAGTTCTTGTGTATTTAGTTTTAAGAATTATGTATTAATATTTTATCAATGATATTTTGGTTATAAGTGAGATACCTTGAGAATTTATGATTTATTTCCTTTTAATTAAATACAACTTCTTCAATATTTTTTAGTGCACACAATATTAGGTTTAAACGAAACAAATACTCCGTTTAAAAATTATTTAAACATGAACATTATAACTTAACATTTAAATTGGGGGGTATGAATAGGAATAAATAAATTATGATAAATATACAGTTTATAAAAATTCATTTGTTATATATTTATTATAAATAAAAATAATAATCTTTTTTAAGTGAAATATATATTTCTTAAAAAATATATTTTTTCAAGGAGAACAGTTTAGTCGATTCTAGCACACTTAGGATAAAATTAATTTTTTTTAGAAAATTAATTTTATAAAAAGAAATTATTTTTTGAAAATACCATATAAAAATTATCTTTGGGTTAATTTTTGGTATTTCTCTAAAAAGATTCATTTTTTGTTGAATAGTGAAAAATATTGCTTTTTATTAAAAACTGCATTTTTGTTTAAATTAGCTAAAAAGTTAAAATATATTTTAAATTATTTTTAAACTAAAATTAGTAAAATTATTATAATAAATATATTTTAATTCAGTTTAATTAATTTTATTTTTAATTTTTATTTTATAATATTTTATACTTATGAGAATTTTCACTTTGGAATCCCACTTTTTCATTGCATATGTTAGTATAATTTTAAATTAAATTCCAAAAATTATGTGAATTGAATTTTGAAAAATGGATTGAATATTTGGAATAATAATTATTTATATTACCTAATAATTTTAAATTAATTTTTTACAAATATTAATAATGAAAATAGTAAAAATTATTTACCATGGTTAAGGTATAAAGGGGTTTACTAGGGGTTAAACTAAGAAGATATGGGTTTAAATTGCCTACCAATTTGTAAAAATATTATTATATAGCCATATTTTGAACTTATCCATACCAAAATAGAATCCAAGGTCATTTGAAATCATTTTTCTTGGGAATTACTTTATAATTTTGGATCCTTTTGGGAAATTTGCAAGTAATTTCCAAGAGGGTTCCCTTTCCCCACTTATAAAAGGAAAAACCACCCCTTCACTTAGTTGAACCTCCCAATCCTTTTGTATCAACCAAACACTACTAAAATATCTCCCCCAAATATTTATACATATTCTATAATTATTTTTACTCCCAAAATACCATCCCTATAATCCTTAAGTGGAGATCCAAAGGATATTTCTAATTATCTTAACAAAGCTCTTTTGTATTATTTTTTATTTTTCTACATTAAATTTTGTTTTAATTCTTGAAATATAATAAAACTAGTATATACCATATACATATATTTTATTATTATGATTTCAGAATATTTATCCACCTCCACATCCATCAAATGGGAAACAAAATCGTCGATTGTGTGCATGGCGGACTATCGCATCACGAATTGATGTAAATAGTTTTCCATAAACATATCTCATGGTTGGATATAATGATGTAATTAGTTTATATATAATATTTATGATATAAATATTCTTATTTAATTATAATAACACATATAACTTTTTAATTTCTATTCTATTTAAATTATAAAATGCCGCTCGTGTGTACAGTGGACTACCGCCTCATGAAGCGATGCAATTATTGTTTCGCTTACGATATACATGGAAGGTAGAAAAGATAAATTTTATGAATATATGTGATATATATTAAATGATATAAATTATTTAAAATAAATATATCATACACTTTATTACCCTTTCATCCTTTAAGAGAATGATATCATCGCTCATACGTATATATGACCCACCGTCTCCACAAAGTAACGAGACTGCTTATTCATTCAAAAAATAAAGGTTATAATAATGTTTATAATGAATAAATATTGAATTTATAACATTTTTATCAATCTTAAGATTATACAATTATATTCTATGTACATGAAACAAAACCTTAATTTCAAAACACACATGATAAAACAAGGCAATTAACTTCTGAAACAATGAAAACAATGAAATATTACTAATAAATAGGTGGTAAAATGTTATAAAAATATCATATATGATGTTATAAATATGATTACAGTTCTGATATAAATTAATATAATTATTAAAATAATTTTATTGTAGGTTAAATCTTGTTCAAATATAAGAAAGCGTGAGGTGAGGGACATTGTTTCAATTTCCCTTCACTAATGCATATTGTAATGTTGAGAACCAAATTTCATTTATATGGTGTATATACTACCCATTTGACTTCTAATATCATTATTTATTAATAAGTCAAGGTATTTTAAGTTTCAATTTGAAATATTTTACCCAATAGGACTTGACTTGAAAATTACCAAGTGGTAAAAGTTATTGTAGAAGCTTACTTTATTTCGTAGTTGTTAACTTTCTCTTTAAAAAATAACTTTATTTTAATTATTTTTCACTGGAAATTAAATTTATATTAAATATACATATTATTATATGAGGTATCTGATTATTTCCTAAACTTTATACAATTTTTACATATAGTGTTCACTTTGAATGTTATTTTGTAAACTGGGGAACTATTGATAAATTCGTAACCTTTACTTAATACCAATTTTTGATTATAAGGCATATTGATTCATGAATTAAATAGATTATTAAATATATGATGAATTATTTGGAAATTTAGATATAGTTGGGTCCGGATTATAGATAGCCCCTTTATCCATCTTAAGGTCTCATGAGACAAATCAATTGGAAAAATTAGATGTGTTTTTATCCAGTAGTTTTAAACTGTCTTGTGAAAGGTCATGAAAGTAGAGGTTTTCATGATGCCTAAGATCATTAAGTCCAATAATTAAGTATTTTTTCATTGATAATTCAATTATTATTATTATTATCCCTGATATTTTTTCAATGATGTTATCTCTGGATACATTTTATTCTCAGTTTATTGATTAAATTACATGTGTATTCAGTTATTTACTTTTCTATATTGATTGTGCCTTATCGAATTATGATAGTCAAGTTATTGATTATATAGAATGTGTGTTCATTTATTTACCATTTCATATTGATTATTATTTATTGATTCAGGATAACTTCCATTATATGCAAACCTTACTGAGAATTTCAGCTTACCCTTATTTTGTTTCCTATCCCTAAGATATGAAGAAGGATTCATGGAATGAGTTCAAAAATTCCAAATTATTTCCATTAATATATTTATTATTTTATTTCCCTATGTAAAATGGGTATCATGTATATATCTGATTCTAAAAAATTACTAAACTGAGTGGTTCTTTAGGATTTGACCCCTATATCTAATCCAATGTATAATGCTGGCACCAGATTCATGTTATTAGAGTTGGGGTCATTATATTTTGGTTTGGTATAAATTAATAACGTATAGGAGGTTGAAGAATGTTCAACTAAAGAAAATCAAGAGTCAAGGGAATTCATCTTAATTTATCTACATTGAGACATATTGTAATGTTATCCACCTAATTTCATTTATATGTTGTATATACTACCACTTTGACTTGTAATATCATGATTCCTTAACAATTCGAGGTATTTTAAGGTTCATTTTAATTATTTAATCCAATGTAATTTGTTATAGATATCCCCTCAATGCATCTACAAGTCTCATGAGACTAATTAGATGGTGAAATTAAATGGTGTTTTACCTATCAGTATTAAACTATCCTATGAATGGTCTTGATAGTAGATGTTTCCATGATTCTTGAGATCATAAAATAAAATAATTAAGTATTTCCCTCATTTAGAATTTAGTTATTTTTTTATCCATGAGATTATTTTAGTAATATTATATTTGGATTCATTTTAGCCTTAGTTTATTAATTAATTGGAATGTGTGTTCTATTATTTACATCACTATATTGATTATTCCTTATCCAATTATGATAGTAAAGTTATTAATTAAATAGAATATGCATTCACCTATTTATGTTTCCATATTTATTAGGATTTATTGAATCATGATAGGTTCTATTGTATGTCACCCTTACTAAGCATTTGAGCTCACCCTTATTTTGTTTCCTTTCCCCAGGATATGAAGAAAAATTCTTGGAATGAGTTCAAGGGTGCTAAATATTTTCCATTACTATGCTTTGTATATTATTTATCTATGTAAAATGGGTATCATATATTTACATGGTTCTCTAAAGTTTTAAAACTAAATGGTACTTTGGTATTTGACCCCTTGTATATAAGACAATGTAATAAAGTATGCACTGGCTCTAGGTTATTGGAGTTGAGGTCGTTACTATTAGTATTAGAGGATGTTTAGTATAATCCTTGGGAACTATAGTAATGAAAATATATATTATGTAATATAACCCTATGATTGACTTTGAGGATAAGTATATAATAAAATCCTAATGTTTTTATAAAGAATAGATTATGTGGTTTTTCCTAGAAATATGTCCCTCTCTGGATACTACAAGTGGACATGATTCTAGAATAGATACACACACAATTTAATATTCCTATAGGATATTCTTAGGATAATTAAAATTTAATTTAAAATTAATTATGAAGGATTTGAAAATAAATATACCCCAAAGAATCTAAGTTTAAGATTATGAAATTAATAATGCATAATTTTTTTAATTTATGTAAATTATTAAACTATATTTATAATTATACATTATGATTTAAAATTCATAATTTTATAATCTAATCCAGTATATTTCATTGTTTAGAAATGGTTATTTTAAGGAATAAGGGTATCAATACTCAAGGACAATATAGGTATCTACTTATTGAGAAATCCAATACTACAAGTATTATAATTGGGAAAATCATGGCTATATTAGAGAAGATTAATTAGGTTATGAAAAATAACCTTTATCAGATGGAGAAACCTATTCCCCAACATTATTCTCCCATGTTTCATCACTTCATGTGATAGAAGCTCCCATTATTTGGTGGGGCTAGTAATTCAATGGTATCTAAACAATAGATTAAGACTCCTGAGAAGATATTTATGGAATTGGGATGTTATTAAAAGGAAAATGTTACACTTGAAGTGTATTTTATTATAGATGATGATGATTAATGGTGGTTGTTGATCTAGAATAATATATAGTAATATGAAATAAAATTCATAGAATAAAAAGGTTTTAAATACACATTCTTCAGAAAATATTTCCCTCTTGAGAAAAAAAATAAAATGATTAAAAATTTCCCCATCTTATAGAAAAAGAAAGAAGAAATTGTAACTAATTATAAGGATAAATTTAAAAGGATAGGCAAGTATTATACAAATTACATATGCATTATGGAGTAAAATATTGTCTATTTCTTTGAGGGGATTAAGCCAAGTCTCTGAAGGGTGCTAGTCTTTGAAACATTTTTGTCATATGATGAAATAGTTTTATGTGCCATAAAAATGGAGAAGGAATTATATATAGCCTACATGTCCAAGGAAAATTAAGAATATAAGAGGTCAATTGAGTACCATGAAAAATGGAATGAATCAAATAAGAATAAGATAATGAAGCGGTTTCCACCTTGTGAGAACTGTAGAATAAGTCATAATTGAAAATGATTGAGGTGCCTGAGAGTTTGTTATAAATGTAGAGATAAGGTTCATCAGGATAAATAATTATAAGGTAAGAAATAAAATTATTCTATTCAGTGTTTCAACTATATAGAGATGGGACACTATAAAAATTAATTCCCCAAACACCAGGGGAATCTACCACATAAGAGTCCAAGGGGAGAATGACAAGCTAATATGATCACTACATATGAGGTGGAAGTTCCCAAGGATGTGGTGGAAGGTATATCAATAATAGCTTCAGATTTAGATAATTATTTATTTGATTATGTATCATAACACCCTTTTATATATTCTATGTTTTCCATGAAAATTAGATATTTCCTTATCACTTTAAGAAGGGAGATGGTAGTAAAAAATCATAGTGGAAGTCTCACTACAACAAGGATATGTCAAGAAGTCCCAATTATGACACATAAACATGATATATTTACTGACCTTATTATAAATCATACCTATCATTAACTTTGATATAATCCTTGGTATAGACTAAATTTCAAAATATAATTCCAAAATTTATTGTGAGAAGAAAGAAATTATGATTTGTAATACAGATATAGAATTACTTATCTTTAGAGTGTATAAATATTCATCTGATACATGTCTCGATCCACCTTTGATAGCTCTACTAAATGAGAATATTGGGGAAGAAGAGAAAAAAAAATCTAGGGATGGAGAAGGTAATACTTGAATTGAGGATGTACCTATTATATAAGAATACATTGATATATTTATTGAGTAATTATTTGGACACCTCCAAGAGCATGAAGTTGATTTTTTCCATTGATTTAACCCATGAGGCAAGACCAGTATAGATGACTCCCTATATAATGGATATTGTGAAATTAATGGTATTGAAGAAAAAAATATTGTATTTGTATGATAGGGGATTTATTCACCCTATTTTTTCACCATGGGGTGCCGCTATTCTCTTAATTAAGAAGATATATAGATCTGTGAGGTCATGCATTGATTATAGGGAAATCAATACAATTATAATAAAGAAAAATATTATTTTCCACACATTGATGACATATATAATCAACTTAATTAATATCATTATTTTTCAAAGATTGGACCTTATTTATGGTATCATCAATTGTTATTAAATAATGAAGACATTCCAAATTCATATTTCCAAATGAAGTATGGACATTATGTGTTTACAACAATACCATTTAGATTGACTAACGAACCTTATATATTTGTTGATCTAATTAATATAGTATTAAAGGAATATCTTGATGATTTTTATGGTATTCATTAATGATATCATTGTGTATTATAAAATCTGTTATGACCATAAGAATAACTTGATGATTATTCTAAAGACACTTATAAGAAAATATTTATTTAAAAAATTTATTAATTTTGATTTTGACTTCAAGAAATTTCTTTTCTTGGAAATATTGTCTCTAAGGTTGAAATATTTGTTGATACTATAAAAAGGTAGTCACAGAATGACATACACTAATGAGAATAACTTATTAAGATAGTTTTGTTGGTTTAGAAGGTTACTATCAGTGATTCATTCATAATTTTTCCCAATTAGATAACCTATTAACCAAGATTACACATAAGGGGGTTATGTTTATTTGGACAAAGGAATGCAAAGAATGTTTTTATAAACTAAAGAGGATGTTTTTCAATGATTTGATTTTGAATCCACCATATAATAATGATGGGTTTGTGATTTATATTGATGCATAAAAGAAGGGACTTAGTTATTTCCTAATGTAAAATGATAATGTTATTACATATGTATCAAGGAAATTGATGATTCATGAATAAAACTATTCAAACCATGATCTTTAATTGGCAGTCATAATATTTACTTTGAGGATATGGATAAATTATATCTATGGTGAAATATTTGAGACATAAATAGATCACAAGACCCTAAAATACATATTTTCATAAAAAGAGTTAAATATTATGAAAAGGTATGGATCAATATACTCAAGGATTATTATTTCTTGATAAATTACCACATAGGGAAATAAAAAAAGGATAACAAATGCATTGAGTAGGAAATATTATGGAGTTATGACCTAAATAAGGATTTAAAGGAATCATATGTTCCTTGATATAGTAAATATAGATATAGGAATTATTAAGGAAGGATAAAAATCACTCTTTCTTCAAATGATCATGAAAACATATTTATTTGAAAATATAAAAAGTTACCAATATGATGATGATAAATTTCAATATAAAATTAAATAAATGAATGATGGGAAATTATATGAATTCATTTGTGAATATAGTGTTCTAAAATTTGGAAAGAGATTATGTGTTCCATGTATACCTGATCTAAAAATTTAATTGTTGTATGATGTTTATAACTTATATTTATCTATACACCATAACAGTACAAATATGTATAAGTATTTAAGAGAATTTTTTTTGGTGGGATAACATAAAGTGGGAAATTTATGATTATGTGTATAGATGTTTGGTTTGTCAATAAGTGAAAGATTTTAGATATAATCCTTGAGTAGTTATAAAATAACTTCATATTATTTTGTGAAAATGGGATGAAATTACTGTGAAATTTTTCACAAGACTAAGAAAGACGCCTTGAAAAAATGATGCAATATGGGTTATCATTGATTTCCTTACAAAATATGCGCATTTACTCATTATAAGATAATATTATCCTCTTGATTTCCTCAAAAGTATCTATAATAATAATTTTTTAATAATTCTTGGTGTACCTACTTCAATTATGTCTGATCATGATCCCCGTTTTACATTGAAATTATAGAAGAGTATTTAGAATGATCTTGATACTGAGCTTCATTTGAGAACTTCTTACCATTATCAAACTGATAAACAGTCTAAAAGGACTATTTAAGTAATATATTACATGTTTAGATCATTATCACTTGACTTTCAAGGTATTCCGGATCAATATTTAACTTTATTAGATTTTTCCTATAATAATAGATTCCATTTAGGTATTAAAATGGAACTATATGAATCATTATATGAAAAAAATATTTGTACTATAACTTATTAGGATGAAGTTGGTGAAATGAAAGCTGTTATCCTAGAAATTTTTAAAGAGAAAAAAGGTAAATACTATTTATGTTCAAATTAGAGAAGCTCAAAGTAGGAAAAATCATTATGTTGATATTGAGAGGAAAGATTTGGAATTCCAAGTGGAGATCATATTTTATTTAGAGTATCTCCATGGAAGGGTATCATAAGGATCAATAAAGAAGGAAAACCATGCCATAGTTACATAGAAACCTTTGAAATTTTGGAAGGTTTTTGAGCCATGGCTTACCGGTTGGTAATGTACCGAATTCTCTCAAAATTAAATGATTTGTTTCATATATAATTGTTAAAGAAGTATATGCCAGACCCAATGCATGTTCTCACATTTGATTAAATAGAATTGGAACCTGATCTATCATACTATGAAGAATACATCAAGATTATTGATACTATAGAGAAAGTATTGGGGAATCATATGACTCAACTGGTAAAGGTACTTTAGAGAAATTTTAAACTAGAGGAAGCAATGTGTGAACTAGAGGATGTTATGAAGAAGAACCACCCTCATCAATTTAGAAGGTAATATCCATGAAATTTCAAGGATGAAATTTTTATAGGAGTGAATATTGTGAAACCCTGAGAATTTATGATTTATTTCATTTTATATAAATTCAATCTATTTAATAGCTTGTGATGAATTCAACATTAGGTTTAAAGAAATAACAATACTATATTAAAATATTATTTAAACATGACCATTATAACCTAGACACTAAATTGTGGGGGTATGAATTAAGACTAAATAAATTATGAAAAACACATATTTTATAGACATTCATATTTTATCTATATATTAAAAATAAAAATTTAAATCATTTTAATGGAAAAGAAATGTTTTCTAAAAAAATGATTTTTGTCAAAGAGAATGGTTTGGTCACTTCATGCAAACTTATTAGAAAATTAATTGTTGATAATTTTAGAAAATTTATGTAGTAAAATTAATTTAATTTTTGAAATCATAATATCAAAATTATCTTAGGTTTATTTTTTTATTTTTCTTAAATGTTTCATTTTCCGATGAATAGTGAAAAATAATATTTTTTTATTAAAAACTACTTTTTTGTTTAGATTATTTAAAAATATAAGTTATATTTTAATTTTTTTAAAGTAAAATTATTTAAATTATATTATAATAAATAAAATTTATGTTATTTGAATCAATTTTATATTGAATTTTTATATTAAAACCTTCTATACTTATGTGAATTTCCTCTTTGGAATCTTGATTTTTGATTGCATATGCAGATATAATTTTAAATTAAATTCTACCAATTTTGTGAATTTAATTTTTGAAAATGGATTCAATATTTTTAATAATAATAATTTATATTATATAATAAATTCAACTTAATTTTTTTTACCAAAATTAATAGTAAAAACATTAAAAATTAGTTACTCTATTTACGGTAAAAATGGGTTTACTAGGGGGTGGGTGGGTTAACTAAGAATTAAGGTTCAAAATGATCTAAAAACTTGTAAAAAATTATTTTATGGACATATTTTGACCTTATACATCAATTCTTTCAATAAAATGTCATTTTGGATTATTTTTATTTTGAATGAATTTGTCATTTTTTATTCTTTTGGGAAATTTCCATGTAATTTCTAAGAGGGTTTATTTTCCACAATTATAAAAGGGAACACCCTCCCTTTACTTCATCACACCTTCAAAGTAATTTCGATAAAAAACCAAAAAAATTTCTCCCAAAAAACATTATAAATATTCTAGATTTTAGTTTCCTCCCAAAATACCATCCCTAGGGTCCTTAAGAGGATATCTAAAGGAGGTTTATCATAGAGAAGGTAATTATCTTAACAAAGCTCTTTAATTTTATTTCTTCATTTTCACCTTCAACTAAGTATTAAAACTTACAATATAATAACAAAAATATGTCTCATATAATTATATTTTATTATGTTTTTTACATAATATTTATCCATCACCACTTACTTAAAATGGGAAATGAAATCGTCGATCATGTGTACGACAGACTTCCACCCCGTGGACTTATATAACCCATTTTCCCTAAAAACCTATCATAGTTGTATATAATTATGGAATTGATGTTTATATATATTATTTATGATATAAATATTATTATTTAATTATAATACCACAAATACCTTCTTACTTTCCATTAAAAAAAAGATAATGTCCCTTGTGTATACAGCGGACTATTGCCTCTCAAATCAATGTGATTTGTTTTTTCTTACACTTTACATGGAAGGTATTAAGGATAAATTTAATAAACATAAGAGATATATATTAAATTATATAAATTATGAAAAATTAATACACCATATACTTCATTACCCTTTCACCTGTTAAGGGAATGATATCATTGCTCCTGCGTATGTATGACCTACCATCTCCATGAAGCGATGTGACTCATTTTTCATTCCCAAAATTGAATAGTGGTTCTAATAATGAACCAAATGATTAAATATTATATTTATCATTAAAATTATGTATATTATGGATTTATATCTTATATATATGAACTTGAAGTTTCATGATAAAACAAACATGAAAAAACAAGGTAATTAACGCCCGAAACAATGAACACAATGGAATATTATTAATACACGAGTGTTGAAATGTTATATGAAGATCATTTTGGGTATTATAAATTTGATTATGTTTATGGTTTAAATTAATAAAATGTTTAAAACCATTATAAATGAGGATAAATCACATTTAACTAAAGGAAAGTGTGAGGTAAGGGACTTCTACTCAATTTACCTTCATTGAGGAATATTGTAATGTTATTATTATAATTTATTTAATATGGTGTACATACTACCCGTTTGACTTGTAATATCATGATTAAATAAAATTTCATGGTATTATAAGTTTAAATTTGAATTATTTCGTCCAAGGTTAATTGACTTGAAAATTAACAAGTGGAAATGTTATTGTAGAATCTCACTTTGTTTTGTGGTTTTTAAATTTATCTTGAATAAATTACTTTCTTGTGATAAATTTTCATTGGAAATTACATTTATCATAAATATAAATATTATATTATTATGGATATGATAATTTCCTAAACCCTATAACATTTTTTCATATAGTGTTTACTTTGAAATTTATTTGATTAACTTGGGAAATATTGATAAGTCTGTATCCTTTACTCAATACAGATATTTTTCAACAAGACATACTGATTCATGAATTGAATATATTATTAAATATAAAAGGAATTAACTATACATAATAATATGGGTAGGTCATATTCATATAGAGCCCCTTGGTGCATTGATAGGTCTCATGAGACAAATCAATTGGCCAAATAAAATGAGTTTTTACCAAGTTGTTCTAAACAGTCTTGTGAAATGTCTTGAAAGCTGAGGTTTTCATGATTTTTAAGATTATGAAATTCAATAATTAAGAATTTACTCATTTTATAATTTATTTATTATTATTATGCATGATATTTTCAAAGTTATATTATATTTGGATGCATTTTATTTTTAGTTTATTTATTTTTTAAAAGTTGGTGCTGAAACCTCTTTTTATTATGAATGAAAATACATCTCTCTATCTGGGTAGAGGGAAAACCATTATATAGACTGTATTGATTAAATTATCAGTTTATTGATTTAATGGAATTCATTTTTAGTTATTTATCTTTCCATATTGATTATTCCTTATCCAATTACTATATTCAAGTTATTGATTAAATGGAATGTGTTTTTAGTTGTTAAAATTTCCATATTTATCATCCTTTATTGATTAATGTTAGATTCCACTATATATAACCCTTAATTATCATTTTATAGAACCTTTATTTTTTTCCTTTTCCTAGGATATGAAGAATAATTATTGGAATGAGTTCAAGGATTCCAAAGTTTTTCCATTATAATTCTTTAAATTTAATTACCATATGTAAAATGGGTATCATGTGTGTATCTAGTTTTATAAAAATACTAAAATGAACAATACTTCATGATTTAAACCCATATATCTATATCAATGTAATAAATAGGCACTGGATCTAGGTTACCAGAGTTGAGACCTTTATAATAAGAATCGCAGAACATGTAATGATTGTGATACATTAGTTTTCTTTGAGAATTTAAAATATAATGTTTAGTGGTAATGTGATATTTCTGGAGAATACATAGAGAAGATAAATATAAAAATTATTATGTTCCTAATGCTGAGTTAATAATGTTTAGTTTGGATAGAGTAGAATAAAACTAATGAAGTAAATGTGACAGTATTGGTGACCTTGAAAATGGTTAGCAATTTGATAATAATGTAATTTATGATGTAGTTTATGGAATTTGTGGGATATATGGTATAAGGATAAAGTAAATGGTGATTTATGTTTTTAGTTTATGTTATAAAGGTATTCAAATTTTTATTATTTTCAAGTTTTGAATTTGGTCAGAATTATTTCAAATGTTTCTTAAGGTAAACTACTTATGGGATGGATTGAGTTAAACTTGGGTTATTATTTTTTGACATTAAAGTACGATTTATCATATTGGATAACTTGTTATAACTATTTTGGTTTTGTAAAATATTTAGAGTATGTATGAATTACTTATGGATCTTATGATTTATTAAAAGTGTTTTGGGCATAAAAAAATTCACCTCAAATATCCATTTCCTAGAGTAAGAGATGATGTGGAAATTTATCAAAGCATAAATAATGGATGGGTTTATTCTTGGAACATAGAAATAAATGAAGTAAATTTTACTTCATGAGTTCTTTATTAGTTTAGTAAAATAATCCCTAGGCTTTTGGAAAATGACATTGAAATTAAAATGATATCAGTTTATTTTTCCTCCCAAGAAATCAATGGTTTTTTAACCCATCACAAATTTATGGTTTTGTGATGGTTACATTTACCATGAACATGTTATATATCATTATGATTTAATACTTGGTTGTTATTTTTCCCTCTTATGTCCAAATTTTCACTTTCCACTGATGCTCTCCTATTGGAAAATATAGTTTTGTGGTGACCGTTTTACTTCTCTTTTCCTCCTTTCATGTGGATATTTTATTAACCCTTTCTATAATGTGGGTTATTAAATTTAAAATGATTTATTAAAAAAATAAATTTATAATTTTAAGGATTAAATTTATTGGGGGGGGGGGAATCTAAATCCCTTGGAATTTAAAGTAATAATAGTATGTTTGATTGCAAACACAACATGCAACACTAAGTCTGAACGAGCCCTAATATACTGTTAAAATTTTATTATTTATTTAGAAATTTATCACCTAGATATTTAATTGGTTTTATGAGTATTATTAACTAAATTAAAAAAAATATATAGAGTATTTACTTCATAAAAATTCATTGATTAAAGCTTAGGAAATTAGTACTCAAATTTCATTAAGGTTATTTTATGATACAGAAATACGTTTTCTTCAAAAATAATTTTTATTTATTTTTTTGATAAAATATTATAATTAACGGTTGTAACTTATAAAAATTTTATTTAATAAAAATAATATCATTTTTTAAATCAGCATATGAAAATTTTCTTAGTATGAAATATTTAGATTTTTCTAAAAAGATTCATTTTCTAGTGAATAGTGAAAAATATCGGTTTTGATTTTTATTTCAAATTTTTTCAATGTTATATTTTATTTTAAAATGTTTTAAAAGTAAAAATAGTTCTATTATATCATTAATAATAAAATTAAGTTCCTATAAATCAAATATATGTTTAAATTTGGTACAAAAACATTTTTATACAAAAAAAGTGTTTTTTTCTGAAAAAATGTGTTTATGTGTGCAACATGTTTTTATCTTGATCACTATTAATGAATAAATTCAATTAAATTGATATATTATATATTCCTTAAAATATTTTCACATTCCTAAATTGTTTTCACTATTCACAGGATAAGAATAAATCGAGTTTTTAATTAAAAGCCACATTTTTCTAAAAGGAGACTCACATCATGTTTGCACACTTATATTAAAATTAATTTTTTCCAACTTATTGGTATTGAATTTTGAAAAATTGATTCTATATTGGGAATCATGAGGTTCAAATTTGGTAAATAGGCTCCTTTATTTTTGGTCAATATAAATAGTAATTGTGATAAAATTTATCACCTTAGTAAATGGTAAATTTAGTTAATATAGGTTAAAAATAAGTGATAAGACCATCAATTTTCACGTAAATTCTCATTGGATAAATATAATTCTACCCTTATTACCTTAACTATAAATTTAAATTTTTATGGATAATTTTCCATGAAAATGACCAGTATAATATTTAAATCAAAGAAACATAAAAAATGTTACTCTCTTAGTTTTAAATATCTATTATGTGTCCACATAGGAAAAAAATCAAGATATGAAAGGACATTAATGTATATTTTGAACTTAATGAAATTATTTTATTGATATAAATATTTTTTCAGATTTTCAAAAATTATATAATTACCTTAAATGTTTGTACAATAATAATACATTATTTACTTAATTAACAGAAAAATAAAATAAATGATTTTAAAAATATTAAAATTGGTATAATTTGAAAGATATAATGTGTACCATGAGTTTTATAGATCTATATGACATTATAGGGTAGGTTTAATGTATTTTTTTTAAATTCCCCTTTTTAATTGATTTATTTAAATTCTATTTAAATGAATAGTCTTAAAATTGATATTAATGTAATTTTATCAAAATAACATTTTATTAAATTATTTAAAATTCATAAAAATTTAAATTTATAAATTTTAATAGAAAATGGTTTAAAATATAATACATGGTATATTTATGAGTCATATTACCATTTATAGTTTTTTTTAACCCTTTGTGATTAAAATGGCGGTTATCACGGTTAAGGTAAAAAATAATTAACCAAGGGGTTAATAAAAACAATAAGGATTCAAATAATTCAAAATAATTTATAAATTTTATTGTATTAAGTTATTTAAAAACTATACACTTTTTATTAAAATTCACGACCATTTGGATTATTTTGGATCTAGAATAGTCTTATTACATTTTTTTATGAAATTCCAAAAGTGATCCTCACATAAATTATAAAATAAAACCCCTTCCTTCACTTATTTACACCAAATTAAGAAATATATATTGAAAAAAAACCTTACCATTTATTTTCCAAAAATAAATATACATGTTATTTAGGATATGGTTTCCCCAAAAATACCTTTGCTAGGTTTCTCTTACCGAGTCCTTCAACTTTATTTATTATTCTAATTCCTATTAAAGTGTTGTAAACATCTTAAAATAATAAATAAATAATCGTAAACATACTTATATGTTATTATTATTATGTTAAGAACATATTCAATCTTGTTCCCCAGCTACAAAAAGTGAAAATATCGTTCGTGCATACGCATGACTTACCATCTCTACATAGCGGTGTAATTAATTTTTCATAAACAAATTAATTGGATGATTATAAAGATGTAAATAATTAATATTTATGATATAAACATGATTATAGAACTATAATATTATATATACCTCCTTACCTTTCAATCCTTTGGAAAATGGTAACATTGCTCGTGCGTATGTGTGGGCTACCACCTCCATAAAGTGACGTGATCCATTTTTCATTTAAATTTTAAATAGATATTAATAAGGATGTATTTAATGAATATTTATTATGTATATTATTTAATTTTTATTCTATAAAGATTAATTTTTATTCCCCTTTCTCCCATTTCATCCATCGAAAAGTGAAGACAATGTTCATGCATACCTACGAACTACCATCTCTATGAACGACCTAATTAATTATTCTATTGATATATTTTATATATTAATATAAATATATATATTTAATATATATTATATTTATACCATTAATAACATTATTTATATTATTTAACCATAATAAATGTAAAATCACTTGAATAACCAAATCAAAACATAGTTGAAAAACAAAGCAGCTAACACCCGAAACAAGGATAATAATAAATGATTATTAAAAAATAGGTGATAAAATGTTATTAATGGATCATATATGATATAATTTACATTATTATGGTTATTTTATGTAATTATAATAAATTTAAATTCATTATGAAGTAAGTTATAGAACCAATGTGACAATTCAGACTTGAGGTAAAATATTTCATCTCAATTTCCACTCTATTGAAACATAGTTGGTAAAATGAATCTTTTTATTTTTTATATGGTGTATATAATTCCATTATAAGGTAATTAAAAGGAATATTTATTTATTCATGACCATTAAATTTCATTTCAAGTTTAATCAATTAAATACTTTTCATATTTTCTTACAACATTTCCTCTCTTTAGATTTTGAATCAAGTAACGAAATGGTTAAAAGAAAAAACAGATCTTATTTTTCTTTTGATTAGATTAATTTTTATTCTATATCCATATTTTTTATAATTTTTTTTTCAATTTCTTTACAATTCTATAATTATTTATAAAAATATATTTTACCCATTTTTTACCATTTACAAAATGGTTTTAATGGAATCCTTTTATCATTTTCCAAATAAGGTAATTTGTATCTTTTTGAAAAAAAGTATGAAAGTATTTTTTTTAACTTATACTGCATGAGTAAATTTTTCTTCCATCATTACTAATCTTTTATTTGAAACTTTGTTTACAATTTTACAAATTTAGTTTCAAAGACAATTATTTTCTTTATAATTTCCTAGTTTTAAAAAAAGTGATTTCAAAAAATGGAAAGTTTATTTTCCTTAATAAATTTTTAATTATATTTGAATGGAATTTATATTCATCAATAAAAATCCATTTATTTTACTTATTCTCCACTAGGTATATGTTATAATCATACCATCCTTTAAAATAGTCACTTATGATCATTAGATATTTTATTTCCCTTTAAAAATCCATATTCTTTGTATCATGGATATGATTATTTTCTAAATTGTATATGATTTATATATATGGTTTTATACTTTGAAAGTATTTTATTTTATTGGGAATTTTTAAAAAATATGTATCCTTTTCTCAATATGAATATTTGTTGATAAGGCATTTTGTTAATTAATTAAATCAATCATTTGATATATAAGGAATGAATTGGACACACAGTGACAGGTGGGACCCATAATTATATATCCCCTTGATGCATCAATATTTATTCTGTTAAAAATTAGTGAGATAGTATTAATGTTTTTTTGGTGTATGCCTACCCATACTATTAAACTATCTTGGCATAAGACCTTGATAGTATAAATACCATGATGTATGAGATCATGGGATCTAATATTAAGAATTTAATTTATTTAGAATTTAGTTATTATTATTATCATTCATTATATTATTGAATTGATATTATCCTCAGAGGTATTTTGTGCTCTTGTTATTGATTAAATGGAATGTTTTTCCATTATTTACCATACCATATTGATTATGCTTTATTTAATCAAGATAAAATCCACTGTATGTAACACTTAATGAGAATATGATCACAAAAAATTATTTGTTTTCTTTTCCTATAGATATTAATATGAATATTATGAATAATATAAAGGATGAAAGTACATTTTTTTGTGCTATGTACTTCATATTTTCATTGTAATATGCGAATCTTGTTTGTAACTAGTTTTCAAGACTACTAAACTATTTAATCATTTGGAATGAGATTACTTATATCCAATGAAATTGTAATAAATTAACCACCAACTCTAGGCTATTGGAGTTTGTTTTGTAATAATACATATGATCTAAAGCATGTGAAATATAATTCTATGAGCTGAAAGGGAGATTGAATTCATCTTTGATCCTAATTTTACCTGAACCTTGAAGAGGCTATTTGATTTACTATGATGTATCAAGAATTGGGGTGGGAGATGTTATGATGTATATGGATTATTTCATAGTGTACAAGTCTCTCTATTTGAGGAATCATGGGTATAATTACCTGATGCAGGATCTAAATCTACAATTGTGGTCTATTCCTTATATTATTTGAGGCAATAATTGTTGGGAGACCGTTTTTAGCATACACAGACCACAACAGCCTCATGTATATATTTACATAGCATGAATTGATTTTAAAGTAATGAAGATGGGTTGAATACCTACATTCATTTAAATTTGATCATTCTTATATGATAAGGAATATGATCTCTCTAAATAATATACTTCTAAGATCAACCATTGAAAATGACTCTCTGATATAGAAAAATAAAGAGACCTTTTTCAATCTATATAAGATCACTCATATTGTGTCACAACCTTAAGGTGACCAAGGTAAACCAATAAAAAATACATAGTGTTTTCATCCCATTTTCAAACCGGAATTTAACATGACTATAAAATTCCTATTGACTATCAATGTTTCGACTTCACCTACAAATAGGTGGCGTACCAAGTAATGAAACCAACTATCCCTTTTTTCATTCCAAGTAACCAGTATTTATGGCATAAATCATGGTACATCTTCATAAGGCCGAGATGTAACACCCAAGTAGAGTCATGAGACTCTCATATTAGTTATTATTTAACTCTTATAGGAACATATATACATCCATAAATGTGCAAGACCTCATCCTCATTAATGATCCCTCCAAGAGATAGATCCACACCTAAAACAATTTCTAATAGGACTAAGAACTCAAGATCAGAAAGATGCCTCATCTTTAATTTATTGGTTTACCTTGATCACCTTAAGGCTGTGACACAATATGAGTGATCTTATATAGATTGAAAAAGGTCTCTTTATCTTTCTATATCAGAGAGTCATTTTCAATGGTTGATCTTAGAAGGATATTTTTTAGAGAGATCATATTCCTTCATGGAATTACACATACTATTATATCTGATAATGATGCTTGTTTTACATTATGACTCTGAAAGGGGTCACAAAGGTAACTGGGTTCATATGTACTTTTTAGTACAATCTATCACCCACAAACTGATATTTAGTAAAAATGTATAATACAGGTTCTAGAGGACATGCTGTGGGTATGAGTGATATATTTTTGGGGTTATTATGATAAAAAATAACACACATCGAGTTATCTTATAATAACCGTTTACAATAAAATATATAGATGGTTCCTTATGAAGCTTTATAAGATAGTCTATACTGTTCACCCCTGTGATGTTCAGAGGAAGGAGAGGCAGAGATACTGGGACCTTGTCTTATTTAGAAGAATTCAGAGAAGGAAAAAATTATTAGAAAGTTCATGGCTATAGATTAGTCTAGGAATATGTGTTTCACTAATCTCCACTGCTTCCCACTAGAGATCCATATGGGGGTTGGGTTTTCATGCATGTTTTTCTTAGACTAAGAAATAGACAGAATCAACAACATGGGAGCTATCACCTCATAATGTTTATCATTTTGAGATTTTGGAGAGAGCGGGGTCGGTATCCTATTAGATGTAGTTACCTTATAGGTACTATGAAATTCACAGTGTCTTCCATATATATTATCTTTTAAATTATTATTCAGACCCATATCACTTTCTTTAACCTGATCAGGTTGAGTTATAGGTATGAGAGACCTATGTATGTTCTCATTGGATGAATTTATTCTTAGATGATGTTGTACTACCCTCGATAGGGAAACTCAGTGATGAGTTGTTTTAAGGAGGGGAGGTTGTAACATCCCAAATTTTATCATGAGGTATGAATCCATTTATTTTAAAATTAAATATTTTTTTAAAACTAATGGATGTTTTTAAGGGATTAAGAAAGTTTTTGGGATAATCTATGGCTTGTTTGGATCCCAGATATGCAGGTTTTATAGAAACAACATGAGGCACATAGTTGGTGCACAACTAGTAATAACCGTGTGGCCCAGTAAGAGAAGGATAATTTTTAGTTTAACTATTCATAGGAGGCTGCGTGTCCATGTGAGGATATATATATAAACTATAGATGGGATCCAAATAGGCTTTGCACAATTTGGAAAACTATGCACTTAGCCCACATGGGTAGTCCACTTAGGTAGTGACCCCGTATAGTTGGTGCACGAGTTGGACAAACTGTGTAGCCAAATCATGAGACCTAGTAAAAATAGGTGAAATAATGATTTTATCATCATTATATTAATCTACATTACTTCTTTTATTCTCCCATTTTATATTCAACCCTTTCTCAACCAATTGTGAGCTCTCAATTGCCTCCAACCTCGGCTTTGTGTTAGGTTATTCGTCTGGCGTCTGATTCCCTTTCCATTTGTTATGTTGAAAAACTAACAATAATCATTTTAAGAAATTTTTATTCATTTATTCATTTATCTCTCCATGTGGAAGGATAATTCTATCTAAGATAATATGCACTATTTTGGTGGTATTCATCTATTTATCTAATTTCTTCCATTTTATCACGAGTTAGAGGCTGATACTGGATGAGGATAGTACAAACCATATAATATAGATGGTCTATACCTTTTCCCTTTATGTATCAATGTTTTATATATTGTTTCATAGTGTTTCACACTAGACTTTCTATAGGTTTATCCTTTAATAATTAGACCCTTAAATTGGATATTAAACTATGATTTACACATGGTATCACACCCATATACACAGTTGGAGGTTTTCAACCTCAAGCCAAACCACCCTTGAGGTGGGTTTATTCTATTAATCACATTTACATCACTCATGAGGTGAGTTAATATCACTATTCATTAATGGGATTAGTATATAAATTAAATTAATTGTTAAAGGATGATAATATTTTTAGAACCTTGCCATTTATAAATGAAAGGAGTAATGAAATGGAATAAATGGGAGTTATAGAATGAAATAAACCATCACTTGGAATATGTATAACTATGTAATTGATTAGTTAAGCAGAATGGAAACTAACATGTCCCTCATTCTTATCACTTATATGTGAATCAATTAAAGTATTTAATATGATAAATTAAATTGATAAAAATAACATGTACACTAACATGGACCCTTGGATAATTATTTATATCACATTAATAATGGGTGATATGGTATGGAACCAACAACCCACCTACATATGATATATTGTATCCCTTGGATCTAGCTTTCTCGAACTACCACGATCATTATCCTTACGCTCCTCCCAAGTCCTTATTGAGTTTTATATGGTTGATCTCTGTGGAATCGAAGAGGACTTCTTCAGTCCTAGGCCCAAGATTCTATCCCATGAAGGTCAATATTACACCAAGTTTTCTATTGAATCAAATATCATGCATTGTTTTTTGGACCTGGGTCCTAACCTTCATAGGTTTGGTAAATTATTAATTATCTTATGTTATACTTAATTGACACTTGACATGCCAGTGTAGGTCATAATTGACGCATTGCTCTGTTATATAGTTATTCATTATTTATATACTTATTGTTATATAATGTGTTTATAAACCATATCAAATCAAATATTTTATATCTTTAAGTATGTTATATCTTTACAAAGTTATAACTTATACACATGGATATGGTTTGTTATAGAAACCATTGGAGGTGGCCTACTTAGAATATCTCATACCCAAGTTGATCCACTGATTTGTACCAAGAAAAAATTAATGATTGCAGGTAGGGAAAAAGGAAAGGGTCTAGTTTTGGATTCCTAATTTATTATGATAGGATGGAGTATGGGAGTAGAGGATCGAGCTTATGATCACAATAACAGTAGAGATAACTTTTGGGTATTTATACAGTTTTGTAAAGCATGTTGTATATGCCTGTTTCTTTATTTCCCATGTACCATCCCTTATTTTATATCACCATGACATAATCATTGTTTTTTACATGATAGTTTATATGGTTTCTATCATTTATTTATCCTGGTTGATTGATTTACTAATTTTTTTCCATATCTTTATTATTCTTATTCTATTTATCTATTTATTATACTGTTGTTCCTAAATATGACCATGAAGTTATATTCTCCCCACTCTATTATGATAGACCTAACTACTAGTCAGCAACCTCAAGCGTATGGGAGGTGTGTATGAGACTAGGTATCTCTCATGTTCAGTTATATATTAGTGAATCAGATCGAGAGAACTATAAATACATGAATATTTAATAATTAATTATTCTATAGAAATTGAATTTAATATTTATCTTATTTATTTAATATTTAATAAATATTTATTCTCTATAATATGAATAGAATATTAATTTTATTTATGAATAAATATTTTATTAAATATTTATTCAGGTATTCAATAAATACTGAGGAGGATGAGCTAACCAAGATTGTGTCTGATGATATATTTTAATTTGCAAGCCGATAAAATAATATTTATCATCGCACTAGTTTGTGTACACTATAAAAATAATAAAAATATTACCATTACATGGAATAAGGTAAGATAAAGTTTAATATATTATTTTTGTGTCATTGTGTAATTAAATAATATCATTAACCCTAAACCTATCTCTATAAATATAAATTTTTTTCTATTGTGTAGAGGTTGATTGTGATTGATAATTTTGGATAATTGTTATGCACAATGAAATATAGAGCTCTCTCTCAATACCAAATAGTTATCAAGATATTCTCCTTCATCCTCCATCATCTCAAGAATGATTTTGAAAGAATGATTCATCAATACTAAAGGAATCATTTCAGTAATCAAGACAAACACTGCATAATAATTGATCTTCCATGCTAGCACCCAAAAATATATCAGTATGGTTCATATATAATATAAGCATGTCTGGATCACCACTAGAGGGATTATACACTTGTATCATACAAACAAAATGATGGTTGATCGAAAAGGGTTTTATAATATTAATAAAATCATTAAAAAAGATCTCAAGATTTAACTATTATTTTTTCAGATTTATTTAAATTAATTTTAAATTTAATAGAAAAATATATCTTCCTAGTTAAAAAATATTTAATTTTCATTATTATTTGAAAAAATTTCATTATCCATGATGTTCACATCATGAATTGTATGCAAATGATCCGTCAAATACAACATTTTCTGAGTCAGAATTGGCCCCGATAAACACTTCAGTTGCATTTAAAACAATAAAATTATCCCCATGATTTTATAAAAAAATTTAAAAGTAGAAAATATTTATTATTATAGATGAAATAGGGGATAAAATATATTCTATGGGGAGGGATATTTGAGAAATTACTAGTTCATCTTTAATGTTATAAGCACAACCATCCGAACCAGAGTTAGATATATAACATTTAATCTTATAAATAATAATTTTTTTCCCACTCCACTTCTAATAATAATTCATTTGTTTATTGAATCCGCTCATCAAATTGTGTCTCCCATTTACAAAAATCAACATGTCATCAGAAAAAATTAAGTTATAGATGTTAAGAGTTCCATAACCAACTTTTAAGGTGAGGATCAAACATGAGTTCATCACATTATATTTTTTTATTGGGAAAGTCTTGGGTAAGGATTAAGAGTATATAGGAAATGGGGTATCCCTATTAGACCACTCTTGTGGATTTAAATAATTCAAATCTTTTTTATCCAATGATATTGAGAACCATGGAGAAGATAAACTATGAAAATACATATTGTAGAACCATTCTGAAAATCCTTGACATTTAATTATTCAAATAATAAAACTCTACCAAAATATGACATAAGCCTTTTAAATTTCTACCTTATCCCTGAAATTATAGCCAACCAATTTCCTATTTATGTCATGTATCATCTCTTGAACTAGTGTAATATTCCCTTATATGTTCCTATTTTTAACAAAACTATTATGATATTTTGATATTAACTGAGGAAGGAGGGAAACACCTATCATTGATTATTTTGGCCATAATATTGTAAGAAAAATTGTATAAGATATTGGTGTGAAACTAATCAAAATGGATGATGTGATTCCCTTATGGAATAATAAAATGGAGTCAGAATAAGAATCTCTTGATAAGTGGTCACCTATAAAGAAATTTTCGATGACTCTATAAAAATCCTCTTTAAAGATATCATAAGCTTCCATGTAGAAAGATCAAGGGAACCCATATGAGCCATATGTATTGTGTGGGTTCAATATTTTAATATATTGGAATGTATCAATAATTTCAGGTGGAAATTACACTCAGATATTCAACTATTCATTAATGAATATTGTAATATTCTTGAGGAATGGGTCATTAATATCTTCTTTATAATAAACTCACCAAGTTACATTACCCCCTAATAAATACTATTTTGGAGGTTATCTATTACCATGGGGCTATAGTGATTAATATAATTAATTAAGGTCCCATCCTCCATTTGATGATTGAGACTACATGAGCCTCTTTTTTTTTCGACACAAGAATGGATAAAAGAAGATTTCCTATATCTTTATTTGAGCCAACAAATATGTGATCCTTAATGAGAATTCCTTTCAACTTATAATAATCTATTAAAGATAACCATAATTATCTCCATAAGGGAAATGAATTCATCATAACTCTAGTTGAATTTCATGATATTATCCAATGATGTAATATTATTTTCTATCTCAATTATCCCAAAAGGTTGATAATAAAAGATAGAGGACCACTCCCTAGGTGAAACTATCAAGTTATTATGTTTTATTTGTAATATGTTCTATTGTTTTATATTAATTAGTTCATCATAATATTACTTAACCACTAAAAGAAATATCCTCTTTGAGTCTAGTACTCGGTGAAGCTAGGATTCCCTGGTTGGTCTCCATATCCACATAAAGAGTGAACAAGAGGGGGATGATCTAAGTGGGTTCTATCTATATGAGTAACAGAATCATTTGTATAATATTAAATAAATTGATGATTGGATAAGAACCTATCAAGTCAAATCCATATCCTATAGGTACCTTCTGTGTTATTTCACCAATTAAATCAATCTTATAAAAATACCATGTCCAAACGATTATTTGAGACCAATAAATGATTAAAATCAGACTTATATTTTCTAGTATAGTAGTAACCACTTTTTTTCCTTGAGTTGTCTAGGATAGTGTTAATGTCCCCGCTGATGAACCAATAAGAATATCATGGATTCAAAGAATAAATATCTTCCCATAAATCTTATCGAGCCCAAAAATCAAATTTTGAATAAATTAAGTGAGTAAAAAAGGGTTATGGATGCTCAAGTCAACTACAATGAACCGAGACAAGTAATTGAATAATTTAATCGAGAAATTATCTTTCTAGAAGATCCAAATGTACTCATTAATAGGACTTTTATGTAAGTAGTTCTTGACCTTAATCCTTGAAGTGAAGGTTTGTATGATATTTTAATTTTGTTTGGGTTTAATAATGGAAATGAATATGTATATAAATTATTTAACCACTTTCGAAATGTATTCACACTTTACTGAGACCCTAGAACCCTTTCATTCCATATGAAAATAGTAAAACAAATTAGAAGGGGGTTAGGTCTTATATAACTTGCTAATTTACCTTTGAGGGGAATAAAACAAGCCTTCATAGATAGATTTATCCTTGTTTATGGTAAGGGTGATCCTAAGATCGACCTTTTAAGGGAAGAAAATAAGCCTACATAGAGGGATTTAGCCTTGTTTCTAGTGTGCGTGATCTTGGTGATTTATGAGACCTATTTTTCATAGGTGGAGGAGATGTATGTGGTTAATCATCCAACCCATATAGTACATCAAAGGAGTCTGGATAGGTGTAGTAAGAGGTTTTTGTGTTAGGTATGACTAGAATAAAATTGAGTCCATCAGATAATATCTTGGGTAGGCTTAAGGAAATTTCCAATGAAGTGGAATTACTAGGAACTGCATAGAAAGGAAATAGATGAGTGAATATGGGGAGCTGAACCTTCCTAATAAGTCTAGGTTCATGAAGTATACACATGTATAAAGTGGTGAAATAGTATAAAGATAAACTAACAAGGTATATTACTTAATACCAAACTTAGAAAAAGAATCATTGGTGGAAGGAACCAAGAATAGATAGATACAGAAAAAACCTCGTCAATATCATCATAAATTCCATCATTTTGAGGCTAGGGAAATTTACTAGGAATGTTAATATTTATAAGAGTTGAATAAACTAGATATTATCAAGCTAGGGATTCGAGATCTCTAGCCACCTAAATAAGAGACTGTTGAGGGATGATCATATATTGGTGAAGAGGGGCCAAATTTAGTGGGTTGTATCCTAATAATTGAAGGATCCTTAAGGGAGGAACATTTCTAATAAGGAATGAGAATGGACTTGGAGTCCAAAACCATGGTATAATGAAACCTAAGGTTTATATAATAGGAATATCCAAAAGGATATATCAAAACCAAAACATAACATGATGTGGTGAGGAAAAAGACAAGATGAATCTATCTCAACGTAGATCCTTGATACCATAGTCTTATAAATATCCAACATGGAATAATTCTCACATAATAAAACCCTAAAGGCCTCACCAATACCCATTAAAACCAAAGGGTTCTAGAGTGGGAGGGGGAGAGCTAGTAGGAGAACTCAAATGAAAGTGAATCGAGAGTCATGACCATCATGAACATCCATGGTCCATAAAAAAATCAAGAACTGAAGGTTTCCTCAAGATTTGAATTCTTTTAACTATGATGTTATAAAATCTTCCCTTGATTTGAGATGAATACAAAACTAGTGGAAAATTTGTAACATCCAATTACCACATTTCATGAACTTATAACCCTATGTTTTGATCACCCTTTATTTGGATCTTGTTTTACATTTTTTAGAGTATTTTTAATTTTTATAGGATTTTCTAGGCCATTTAATGATTGATAAATGACTAGGGAAAACTATATTGGTTAGAAAAAGAAACCATGTGATATTTTTTAGAGTTTTAGAGGGATAACATGGGTAGTTCAAATATTAGGGCCTCCCCCTAAAATTATGAAACTTGGGAATGTGGGGATCACACAGTTGTCACATGGTTGTAAAAACCTATAGAAAAACTATGAACCCTATTTCCAATATACCATAAGGGAGTTCATGGTTGGAACTATGTTTTTAAAATCATATGGATAAACCATTCAAATCTCTCTATAATTCCAAAGAGGTTATATTTTTAGCTTGATAGTTTGTACTAACCATGTGGCCTAACCAAGGGAACCATGTGACTGGATTTTAATACACCAAAATTTTCATTTAGAGTCTCTAACCCTCATATTTAAATAATAATCACCCCATAATCAAACCTAATTCTACCCTTTTCCCTTTATAGTATCTTTAGAGAATATTCTCTTTCATCCTATTCTCTTCATAGATAGAAGTGTAGGTGGATGCAATTGATCTCTCTATGTAAAGTGTATCCTCTTTGACTAGGAGTTCCCATTTATTTCTCTCCCACCTACTACGATAGTGGTGAATCCTATTGTTTTTTATGTGTTAAAACCTTTATTTAATAAATTTTTATTCTAGTTATTATTCTATGATCATTATCACCATCTTTTCTTTGTTTTCAGTTCCTGTTTTGGGTGGTTTATTAATTGAGTAACTACAGGTAGGTGGTTCGATAAGGATTTTCACTAATCATGGAACTTTTTTTTCTCACTTTATTTGAAATTGAATTTTAATTTAATTTTTAATATAAAATTTATAGGATTATATCTTTGATTAAAAAATGCATGGATTTGTGAAATAAAACCCTTTTTCAATGTCCTGAGAATATTGGGTGAATTTTTCTAAAAGATGTCTTGATATGAAATGTGATTTGGTTAAATAATTTGATGTTTATTCTAGTGAAAAATGGATTTAAATGAAAGTTGATTTTGAAATGCATGAACATAATAAAAACCCATTATTTGGTATTTAAATTTAAATAGAATATTGAAACTTGAAATTGGGAATTTGGACTATGAATGATGAATTGAGTTTATTTTTCCATGATTGAATGATTGATTTATAGAAATAACATGTGAAAATGACTAGCTAGTGGGTTATGTGGAAAAGTATACTAGGAATCTGACTTCTTAGAAATGGATTGATGATGGAAGATCTTACTAAACAAAATTTGTAAAGATTTTCCCTGATGGGGGTATTGGTTGATTCTATCCCCACGACCTTTTCCATAAAGATTTTTGCACTCTTTGATATATGATTGATTGAATAAGTAGTGAATAGATCATAGGGACATGAACTAATGAACCTCAACATTTATGACCATGGTGTTTTGTTTTAGTTTTTCTATTACATGCTAGTTCCAATTGAACTATTTTATTCATTCCCTTATATTTTATAAAAAAAATTCATTTGAGTATATTTTTAGCATACCTTAAATTTATTTGTATTTAAATGATTTTAAATAATTTTTTTTATTGAAATATGGAGTTGATTTTCCATTCATTATTTTTACTTAAATTAAAATAAAAATTGTTTATTTTTTTTGGTAATACTTATGTAAAATTTAGTGATATCCTATTGGGATATTTTTATCACACCAAACCTTTGACTTCAGTAATCTTTTGATTATATTATATCAGGTCTTGGAAAAGAGAAATCACCAATTAGAGGTGGTGTTTTTACTTGATTCATGGGAACTTGGGTGATAGTGGTGACCAGTGGAGGTGTGATCCTCTAATTACATAGATATTTTGAGTTTTCATATAGATGGATATTGTAATGTCCTGAACTGGATGCCACTAAATGGTGCCTCGAGAAGGTGGGTCACATAGCCTCAATAATTCCTCCCCATACACTAGAGGCTACCAACTTGTAGTAAGGGTATAAGGTGGTACAATGGGGAGACTATACCATCATAATTAGAGTTAATGAGTGTTGTAAAAAATGGATGACGTAATAGTGGAAAAATAATAATAACAAAAATTATAAAAAATGGAATTAGAAATCCATATGTTAATAATAAACAAGAAACCAATAGAAACATCCAGTACTATATACAATATAATGTAATTTCATGTATTTTAACAAAAAAATAGTTATATATCATAAGGATACACATTCATAAAGGTATACCAAAATAACCATAAATAACAAAAGAATATATTTAGATAGTATCAAGAGCCATATCCTGGTCTTATGCTTCCTCACTACCATGATGAAACCTATCAAAAATTGGTAATTAGAGGATGTCCCCTATCCCTACCTACATATATAAAGTCTTTTTGGGTAACTATCGTTGACTCTTACAGGGAATTATATAAACTTAGTAGGTCACCACCAATAGTGTGTATAAAAAATCCATCATATGAATAATAACCATAGCTGAGTGTAGGTATAACATGTAAAAATTTAAGCAAATAACATATATGAAAAGTTTATATGCACATGATGTAAAAAAGGAAAACTATAATAGATGAGAATCAATATATATTAAGTGTCAATATAAAGTAATAACCAGATCGACATATGCCACATGGAAATTAGTAACAAACCTAAATGGGCCAGGTCCCAAGGAATATAACAAGAGAGACCTATATATAAAGATATAAATGTATAGGAAAGTCATAGGTGTCATACTTTGAACTTTATCATCAGTTTCATACCATATAAAATCATAACCACAGGTCATAGGTTCCATACCTCGATCCCCTAGTTGGTTCTATACCATATGTGATAATACCTAGGGGTATTAGGTTCCATATCTCAATCTCCTAGTTGGTGTAATAATGTAATGAAAGAGGTGTCATTCTATCATAATAAGTTAGTTCCATACCGAGATTTAAAACATCATGCATGAGTATTTTAATAACAAGGTATATGTTAGTGTCTATACCCAACAATATTTATCATTTAACATTTCCATTTTAAACCATTTAACCATTTATTAGCGTGTAAAAAGTAGAATAAACCTCTTCATATGATCCAGTTAAATTATAAAGGATCCCATTACAAGGGTTGTGAGATCACACACCTAAAGGAGAGGAGTAACATAGGGAATAACAAGGAATAAACCTCATGGGTGGATCATGTTGAGGTTGAAAACCTCCAACTATGATTAGGTTCTATAACGGTGACCAAAAATAGGTAAAAATAATCAATTAATGGCTTATCATTAAATTTAGGAGCAAATACCAGAAGGTACGACCTGTGGCATAATGAAATAAGTCTAATAGATCAGAAAACCATAGAAAAAAGGTATATACTACCTAACTTATGGCGGTAGATGATTACTCATCCAGTACCAGCTTCTGATTCATCCCAAATCAGAAGAAATTTGTAAAACATATGAACACCCCAAAAATAGGTCTTATTAGCTTGCACTAAAATAATTCCTTCAATGGAAATAAAATTGAAGAAATGTGGTAATGGAATATAGAGATTACTTGTGGATATGCAATGTGATAGATGACACTTGAATTAAAGTTTATATTGAGAGATGAGATCAAATCCTAGGAGGAATCCAAAAAGTAGAGCTCCTAAAGTGGAAGATTTGTAAGAGATAGAAAAGTGAAATGAGGGGTGAGGAAAAAGAAAAGGGTTTTTTCCACTTTAAAAAATAATTCATGACATTTACTTGGTGTGTAAAGGCTTTACACATCATGTAATGATCAATGTATCCCTCCCTAGAAAAACCAATACACAACATGAATTTGGTTTGGACCGAGCAATAAACATCATTTATTGAATACATGTCATGTATTCCAAATACACATATTATATTTGTCCAATAGCTATCCCTAAACCCCCTTCTAACTTCTCCCAAAAAACAGACTAACCGGCCCAAAGATATGGCTTTTGAGGCTAATCCAAAAAGTGAACTTAACATGGGTTTGACTGAAAAAATTAGAATAAACAAACCTCATTAGAAATCCTGGGGTATTATAGTTTTCCACCTTAAAGAAAATCATCTACAAGTTTCTCTTCCAAGGGTAGTAAAGTATCACCTAAGAATAACTCTGGCCACTAAACACGTATATCAAACTCCCATTCTTAGGTCTCATGTTTTATGAGACCATGCTATTATATCACATACACCAAAGGAACCTACCTATCTCAAAGATCCTTCGTGATCAATTCCACATTACGAATAGGATTATCTATAAATAATACACCTACCTCTAACTAAAACTCATTAGGATGAAAGATATGAGATGGATCTGGATAGTACCAGTGAAGCTATGAAACTTGGAAGAAAATGCACATAGCTTGGTATATCTGAGGTAACTATAACTAATAGGATACCAAACTGACTCTCTCAAAAAAATAAAAATGTATAATGAATTAAAGTGAAATATTACCGTTCAATCTAAACTTTTGATTCCCTTGTATAGTTGATACATGCATGAAAACATGACTTCCCACCTCTAACTCTAGTGAAATACGATGGTGATCAGTGCATGATTTCTTCCAAGACTGAGATGTAGCCATTCATTTCCTGATCAACCGAACCTTCCCTTAAGTCTCCTGAATGTGATGAGGTATAAGTAAGGATGCCTCACCTACCTCAAACCAGCATAAAGGTGAATGACATGGTCTAACATATAAGGCCTCACAGGGATCCATATGTATCATCTCCAAAAAGATTTTATTTTAGGATAACTTGAAAAGAGGTATATGATTCTTCTAAGAACCACTAAAATCATGTATGCATGATAATAGAAATTTATCTAGAACCAATATCATCTGTATTGACTGATCATCAGTTTGAGAGTGAAAGGCAATGTTTAAAAGCACTTGAGTACCCAAATCCTTCTATAACCTCTGTCAGAACCTCGACATAAAATGAGCATCCCTATCTAAGACAATAGTATGTGGGACCTCATGTAAGTGTATAATATAATGGAAATACAGTCTCTCAAACTCATCCATTGAGAAGGTCTCTCTAATAGGTAAAAAGTTAGAGACCTTTGTGAGCCTGTCATTGATCACCCATACTGTATCACTGCCTCAAGGGGATCTCAGTAATCTAATCATAAAATCCATTGTGAAATCATACCATTTCCACTTAGGAATGGGAAATAGTTTTATAAGCCCTGATGGTAACTAGTTTTCTTCCTTCCCCTGCTAATAGGTGGAACACCTAGTAACAAAGCCAACTATATCCCTTTTCATACCAGGCCACCTATACTAGAGATGTAAGTCATGACACATCCTTATAAGAACAAGGTTTACCGCCTAAGAATAAGCATGATACTCACACCATCAATTACTTATGGATGTATGTAGTAACCTAAATGTAACCATGGATCTGGAATATCTCATCCTAATTAACGATCCAACCTAGTGGTGATTGTTACCTAAACCAATCTCCCATAGGACCAACCCCTCAGAATCCAATAACTACATTACCTTCAAAATCTCCAAAAGTGAAGATGTAAATAATAATGAAGAAATTACGAACTTTACATGATGGTCCTAAACCTGAAAGTTAATATCAGATAATAGGTCCATAAGCTTCCATTTTCTACTAGCCTCCAAAACTGTCTATGTCTTATTCCTTCTGTAATGGCCCGACCCCGCTAGAATAAAGAAATTGCATTACTAATTACATTGGCATGATTACAAGGAATCAAATACTGAAGGACCAAGTAGTTTAGTTGTCTTGAAAAAACTAGATACATATATGTAACTCCTATTACATTAGGAAAGGTAACAAAAAACAACACATAACAAAAACTAAAAGACTACATCCATGAGAACTCAATAAATGATCTCCTCTTCATAACCTATTGAAGGTAAACAAATGAAAGGGGTGAACTAAAATGATTAGAAAGGGTTTCAAATAGTGGAATCATGAATCAAAAATAACTGAATTGTAAATAATTTGGTATATTCAATATGGCATGGTGAATAAATTAAGAACACATGCCTTTAATAAACTGATAATGAAACTACATCCATAGGTTTTGTCATAGTGAAAACCTCATAGATAAATAATAACTAAAAATGAATAAATAGAATGCTTATTAATTAGACATCATGTATCTGGAACATGATTCCACTTTATCGTTGAAACAGTTTAAGTCTGTGGGTATAAACCTGTTTGATTTTTGGAAACAAACTTAAAGGGTTTGTTTCCAACTGAGTTGTCTCATGAGACCTGTCGATGCATCAAGGGGCTGTAGCAGGCCCCAATCACTGCTGAATATCCAAATAATTCATTATTAATAGATTTAATACAAGTACAATATTCCTTCTCAATATCTATATATATTTTAGGATACAGATTCATCAAAGGACCTTGACATAAATAAAGATACTTTTAAATGAGACCATTGAAAAATTCTTAAGGAAATAATCCTTAAACATTTGAAAGTTTCCGATACCACTTGAAACATTGAAATAATAATCCCTTATAATATCATGAGAATAAGGAGACTCTTGACATGATATAACAAAGGGAAGTACATACACCACAAGAATGAAATAAGTGTTGAACAATGAATATATCTCATAAAAGTTAATGTGAGATGAGAAAAATCCTTTTTACATTAGAAAGAAGAGTTATTTTGGAATATCATTTATATTTTCCATGAAATCATATTGTAAAAATTAACATCCCATAAAATAAAATACCAGGACATTGAAATTATATTTTAAGCATAACTGATGTCTTACTTAAGTGAAATCATGTAAAAACTAATTTTAAAGAATCTTTAGAATTAAAACATTTTAGGGCGGTTTAAGGAATTCATTAAAGAGATTTTAAAGCTCAAAGGCATGTTTAATTTCATAAAAACAGAAATGAACCAAAATAGAATTTAAAATGTGTGATTTAAAAATATAAACATGTCTTAAAACATATTATAGAGTGAACATCAAAATAGGTAATAATTTTAGAAGTTCCTTGAATCAAGCTTGCATTTTGAAATAATTTTTGAAAGATTATTTTAAACATGTAACCTCCAACAAAATAAAGAAGGATTATGATTTTTACACATATATAGGAAATTCAAACACAATTTATGATGAGTAAATAATAATAAATAATAATTTCATTGAGGTGAATAGAGAGTAAGAGTAACCTGAATGAAAAATGGAAGTTTGGGTGAAAAACCTCCATCACTTTATAATCAATCGATTCCAATGCACCAAAATTAATAATATTAAAATTATAAATTTAATAAAATTATCATAAATATATTAATGATATAAAACATCAATGGGAAGTATATATACAACACACACAATTAATAGTAGTGAATACGGAAAATCTCAAAAAAATGGTAGTGAGAGGAAGAAACCCCTTACCAAGGACATATCATTAGATTGAGGACAAATCAATAAAATAATTATGTGTGAAAAAAATAAACCCAAAAAATAAAAGTGGATATACATAATAAAACAATCATAGGTCATTCAAATATATTTTGGTAGAATACAAAACCAATGACATTGATTTTAACTCAATGAATGTAAATTGAGTTGAGATATCCCTTACCTTAAATCCGAATGTGTTCCACTATTGAAATTAAGATCCTAGAATATGAAATAATACTCATTAATAAATTAATTAATAACCTATTATACATTTATTTAGTTTATAATAATTTTTTTTAGTTAATTTATGTTCTTATTGATAAGTTGTAATATTGAATTTCATCGTTTCTGAGTGTTTGTTTTCTTGACTTTCATAAACATTTAACTTGTTATTAAGTAATGGAGTTAATGTAGAATGGTTGTAAATCTATAGAATTGAAATTAAATATTATTTATGAACATTCAGAAGTGTTAATGTTCATTTATATAACTTGGTTACATGGCATGAGGATGAATTATTATATTGAACTTTAATGATAACTGTTTCAATTAATTTGTGGGTTTTGATTACAAAGAACTCATTTTTATTTATAACTTAATACCATTTATACAAAGGGATTACAGAACCTTAAATATGGTATATTACATATATAATAATCTGGTTCAACCATAATAATAATGGTTTCATGACCATAATTGAGAATGATAATATAAATCGAAATCCCATCATCCTTGATTGTGGAAAATTGACACATCTCAGATGATGTTCTTGCTACTATTATAAAAGAATATAAAAGGAAGAGATGATTATAAATTATTCCACTATCATGAAAAAATTCCATTACATGTAAGGTACTGGATTCATCACAACATTTGGATAAAAATAGGTAATAATATAAAAATAAAACAAATAAACTTGAAAGAAAAGATAAAAAATTGAAAAGAGGAATTTACCTCTTGAACCAAACTTCCTGGAGAGCCTCTTAAAGGAAGAGGTTTGGTCTTTTTATGAGACCAAGGATTTATTGATGTATAATAGAAGGTTGGGAGGATATTTGGATAGAATTTGGAGAAGGTACAAGGCTTTAGATGAGTGAAGATAAGAGGGAGTGATGGGGGGTTTTATAGTGGAGGGGAGAGGGGATTTCTCAATTTTATATTCATTAATTTATTATTTCTCCACCAGACAAGTAATACTGAGTATTCCATGACCAAGAATATTAATTTTATCATGTGAATTGGAATCAATTGGGCTCACATCAGCAGAAAATCATACATGACTATATAATTAGTGTATTTAACTTATTTTGTAAATTATGGTATTTCACTATTCATAAAAATTCAAGTATTTCAAAAAAATACCAAAAATTCAACCCAACCATTTTTAATGTGTATAATCCAAAAATAAATTCCATTTTTAAAAAATAATTTTCTAAATATGATTAATTTAATATTTAATTATAATTATAATTTATTCTAAAAAAATAGCTTTAAAACATTTATTTACTTATTCCAAAACATAGGTATATCGTACTCCAACATGAATATTATTTATATACTATCATAGGTAAGGTTACTATCCATTAGGGTATATCACTATTCATAAGGGCATGTTACTATTCATAAGGGTAGGTTACTATTCACCAAAAATTAAGTTTTTCTTATTGAAATCCAAATAACTTACTCATCGCAACCGTGTATGTCAGATTTTCAAAATTCACATCACATAAGTAAAAAACTTATGTTTACTTGGATAGGTTATAACAAAGTGGTGTTTGTAGAGACTTAGTGATCCATGCATTCTATAATAAATCTATTTGTAAATTCTTGGGGTGTTACATTATCCCCTCCTTACAAAAATTTCATCCTCGAAATTTGAAATTGATCTTAGAAAGTTAATGGTTGATACTTGAAAATTCCCTTATGGAAACCCACATTGGAAATAGGGTTAATAAAATATCCTCTTAAAAAAGGTTAATGGAGATGAGGTGGTCACCCCAAAAGCATGCTTTTGAATGAGGTGACATTAGTTGGAATAAAAAAACTGGACATGGAAGAAAAATCTAATAATGAATTTCTGATGGAACATGATAGAGGATATGTTCATATGAATGTTGATTACTATGAAACTATAAACTAAAAAAAATTCATTATCAATTATTATGATAATAGAAAAACATTTTATTTAAGACTATTTTCCTTGAGTCGATTAATTATTCTACTCTATAAGAGTATAAATATACATTTCTACTTATAAAATCATCTTTTATTGTAGTTTAACTATCTATACCTCATCACATAGCATGGGTTACACCATTTGGGGAATCAATAAAATAGGCTCTAAAATCTCATAAAATGATCAACTGAAACCATTTCATAAATGGTTAAGAAAATTCCAAAATATAATGATTCAATACTTTATAATGAAGTCCTCTAAATTTCCAAGATGAAGTTATCATTAAACCTTAATCAACAATAAGTAGATCTAAAATTCATATTCCAAACATGTGAATAACATCATCATATATCCTCTTGAAATATCTTAATGACTTGAATTACTGTAAAAAACATATTGGAAACATGCATTCTTCCATATTTCTTAAGTAAGATACATGTTATTGGATATATTCCTTAAATCCAAAAGTGCTGTAAACTTCATTGATGATAGCACAAACAGCTTCTCGATAAGTCAATAATCAGTTCCAAGGTAGTAAATAATTATTCGAAACAATCATTTATTCATCATTATCTCAACATCAGATATATGTTAAGGGTTTTCTTTCCCTCAATCATGTTTTTTTCTAAAAAGTTTAACTTTCCAATAAATCAATTTTCTTTTATACCATTCATCATGTGACCTCAGATCCTTAATGAAAGAGTACTATAGTACAATCCTTATATATCTCATAATTCATACAACCAGTACATTACTGAAAAAATATTCAAATGGAATGATTCTTGACTAGGCATATTAATTATTCTACTTCATATGTAGTTGCATCATAACTTTATCATCATCCAAAATCATCATTTGGGGTATATTCATTTAAAGATTGGGAAATTGGTTTGAATAGTGTCCCATATCCTTACAATTGAAGCATTTTACATTGGAAACTATTTTATTACCCTTTCAATCATGAAATTGGTGTCCTTTTTCTCCACACTTGTAGCAAACACCCATTCCCTTTAAGCATTTACCATAGTGATTATTTCTATAGTTATCACATGTGGGAAAAAACTTTATTCCATTATTCCATTTATCCCCGTATCTCTCTGCAATCCTCTTATTATTTTTCTTCCCTTAAAATCCATAGGACTCAGAGAAGTATTGACATACCTTGTTAACACATTATATTATTTCATCATATGATGAGGATACATGGTATATATTATTCCTTTGAAAATATAGCTTAATACCATTAGAGATATGATCATTCTTACTCTTCGCATCCCGGAAATTGGTGAAGTTCTCATTCATTATTCTAGGTTCCATATTAATCAATTCCATATTATATATTCTATCATAAAATTATGAAATCTCTATAACTCTAAACATGGTATAAGACATAGAATAAATTTAGGCATCGTGAATCCTAGAACCATATACTTTGGTTATTTTGGGGACATAAATCCCTCATAATGGTGGGTAAATAAAATGTGAATTATCATAAGCATATACCCTGGGAGTGTCAAACCAAGAGTGCAGTAAGGCCCGTTGTTGTGTATCAGGATACCTTGGTTAAGCCTGAAACCCCTTGTTGGAGTTTTCACTTCTAAGTACATCTGTACCAGAGCCACCTCTACTTTTTTGTATCCAGATAGGGATGTATTTGATAGAAAGATACACCTAATATATTAATTACCAAAATTATAGGATTTTATTGTTTGTTTATCCTAAAATACCATCTTAGGGATTTTTTCCCTAACCTACATTTTTTAAATCTAGTTCCCAGTGTTTCTACTAAACTTCCTCTGATACCAACTGTAACGCCTCGACCCCTCTAGACTGGAGCTGGTGCGTTACTAATTACATTGGAAAGATTACAAGGAATAAAATCTTAAAGGACTGAGTAGTTTAATAGTCTTGAAGGAACTAGATACATAGATGTAAATCATATTATATTGGGAAAGGTAAAAAGAACAACACATAAAAAAAACTAAAAGACTACATCCATGAGAACTCAATAAATGGTCTCCTCTTCATAACATGTTGAAGGTAAAAAAATGAAAGCGGTGTGCTCAAATGCTCAGTAAGGGTTACAAATAATGATATCATGAATCAACAATAACTAAAACATAAACAATTAGGCATAGTAAATATGGCATGGTGAATAAATGAAGAATACATGACTTTAATAAACTGATAATGAAACTACATCCATAGGTTTTGTCATATTGAAAACCTCATGGATAGTAATAACTGAAAATGAATAAAGAAAATGATTATTAATTGGACTTCATGTATCTAGAACATGATACCACATTACCGTCGAAACAGTTTAAGTCTGTGGGTATAAACCTATCTTATTTTTTGGAAACAAACTCGAAGGGTTTGTCACCAACTAATTTGTCTCACAAGACCTATCGATGCATCGAGTGGCTGTAGTGGGTCCAACCCACCGCTGCGTGTCCAAATCATTCCTTATACATATATTTAATGCAAGTACAATATGCCTTCTCAATATCCATATATATTTTAGGATACAGATTCATCAAAGGACATTGACATAAATAAAGATACTTTTAAATGAGACCATTGAAAAATTCTTGAGGAAATAATCTTTAAACATTTCAAAGTGTCTCATACCACTTGAAACATTCAAATCCTAATCCCTTAGAATATAATGAGAATAAGTAAAATCTTGATATGATATAAAAAAGGTTAGTACATACACCACAAGAATAAAATAAGTGGTGAACAATGAAAATATCTCATAATAGTTAATGTGAGATGAGAAAAATCATTTTTACTTTGGAAAGAAGAGTTCTTTTGGAAAATAATTTATATTTTCCATGAAATCATATTGTAAAAATTAATATCCCAGAAAATAAAATACTAGGACATTGAAATTATATTGTAGGCATAAATTATGTCCCACTGAAGTCAAATCATGTAAAAAATGATTTTAAAGAATCTTTAGAATTAACACATTTTAGGGCGTTTTAAAGAATTAATTGAAGAGATTTTAAAGTACAAAGGCATGTTTTATTTCATAAAACTAGAAATGAACCAAAATAGAATTAAAAATTTTTGATTTAAAAAGATAAACATGGATTAAAATATATTATAGAGCGAACATCAAAATAGGTAAGAATTTTAGAAGTTCCTTGAATCAAGCTTGCATTTTGGAATAATTTTTGAAAGATTATTTTAAACATATAACTTCCCACAAAATAAAGAAGGATTATGATTTCTAAAAATATATATGACATTTAAACAAAATTATGAGGAGTAAATAAGACTAAATAATAATTTCATTGAGGTGAATAGAGAATAAGAGAAACCCGAATGAAAAATGGAAGTTTGGGTGGGAAACCTCCATCACTTTGTAATCAATTGATTTAAATGCCCCAAAATTAATAATATTAAAATGATACATTTAGTACCATGATAATAAATATATTAATGATATGAAACATCAAATGGATATATACATACAACATACACAAGTAATAGTAGTGAAAATAGAAGATATCACAAAAATGGTAGTGAGATGAAGAAACCCCTTACCAAGAACGTATCATTAGATTGAGGAAAATCAATGACATAATTATGTGTGACAAACATAAAACCAAAAAATAAAAGTGGATATAAAAAATAAAACAATAATAGGTCATTCACACATATTCAGGTAAAACACAAAACCAATGACATTGATTTTAACTCAATGAATGGAAATTGTGTTAAGACATCCCTTACCTTAAATCTGAATGTGTTCCCCTCTTGAAATTAAGGTCCTAGAATATGAAATTATACAAATTAATAACTTAATTCAGAACCTATTAGACATTTATTTAGTTTATCATAATTATTTTTAGTTCATTTATGTCCTTATTGATAAGATATAATATCAAATTCCGTCACTCCAGAGTGTTTGTTTTCTTGATTTTCCTAAATGGTTCACTTGTTCTCAAGTAATGGAGTTCAGGTGGAATGGATGTAAATATAAATAATTAAAATTACGTATTATTTATGAACATACATAAGTTTTAATGATAATTTATATTACTTGGTTACATGGAAAGAGGATTAATTATTATATAGAACTTTAATGATAACTATTTCAGTTAATTTGTGGGTTTTGATTACAATGAAGTCATTTTTCTTTATAACTTAATACCATTTGTACAAAGGGATTATAGAACCTTAAATAGTGTATATTAAATATATAATAATCTGGTTCAACCATAACAAGAATGGTTTCATGACCATAATTGAGAATGATAATAGAAATCAAAATCCCATCGTCCTTGAATGTGGAAAATTGACACATCTTGGATGATGTTCTTGCTACTAGTATAAAAGAATGTAAAAGGAAGAGATGATGATAAATTATTCAAATATCATTACAAAATTCCAGTACATGTATGTTACTGGATTCATCACAACATTTGGATAAAAATATGTAATAATATAAAAAGAAAACAAATGAAATTGAAAGAAAAGATAAAGAATAAAAAAGAGGAATTTACCTCTTGAACCAAACTTCCTTGAGAGCCTCTTTAAGGGAGAGGTTTTGGTCTTTTTATGAGACCAAGGCTTTCTGGATGTGGGAGAGGATATCGGGAGAATATTTGGACAGAATTTGGAGAAGTAACATGGCTTGAGAGGAGTGAAGAGAATAAGGAGTGATGGGGGGTTTTTATAGTGGTGGGGAGGAGGGATTTCTCAATTTTATATTCAATAATTTATTATTTCTCCACAAGACAAGAAATAGTGAGTCTTCCATGAAAAATAATAGTAATTTTATCATGTTAATCCTAATAAATTGGGATTACATCATCAAATCATCATACATGACTCTATAATTAGTGTATTTAGCTTATTTTGTAAATTATGGTATTTCACTATTTATAAAAAATTCAAGTATTTAAAAAAAATCCAAAAAATTCATCCCAACTATTTTTCAATGTGTAGAATCCAAAAATGAAGTCCATTTTTCAAAAATAATTTTCTAAATATGATGAATTTAATATTTAATTAAAATCATAATTTATTATAAAAAAAAAAGTTTTAAAACATTTATTTACTTATTTCAAAACATAGGTCTATCATACTCCAACATGAATATTATTTATATACTATTATAGGTAAGGTTACTATTCAATAGTTTATATCACTATTCATAAGGGTATGTTACTATTCATAAGGGTAGGTTACTATTTGCCAAAAAATAAGTTTTTCTTATTGGACTTCAAATAACTTACTCATTGCAACCATGTATGTCAGATTTTTGAAATTCACATCACAGAAGTGACAAACTTATGTTTACTTGGCTAGGTTATAACAAAGTGGTGTTTATAGAGACTCAGTGATCCATTAATTCTATAATAAATCTATTTGTAAATTTTTGGGGTGTTACACCTTCAACTTAGAGCATCTTCTACTTCATGTACTGACCCATACCCCTTCGGGATATTCCTTTGTGAAAAAACCAGTGTTTGGGGTGTTCTGGGGGATATTATTGACTCATTATGAGAGTTATACAAAAATAAAGTTTGAACTGCAGACATCACTGAGTCAGGGGTGTTGACATTGGTGAGTCAGAAGTGCCAGCATCGGCTAGTCAGGGGCGTCAGCGTTGGTGATTTAGGGGCATCTGTGTCGGTGAGTCGAGGGCGTCAGTGTCGGTGAGTCATGACCTTAGTGCCAGGGAGTTGGTGCTTGGGCATCGGTGTATGGGTGTTGGTGAGTCATTGCATCGATGATTCATCGAGTAAGTAGCTCAGTGTCAGTGGATCAACATCAGTAGGTTGCGTCGGTTGTGCACCCATTGTCACCTCAGCATCGGTGTCTCACCCATCGATGACTCATTTCTAGTTTTTTCCTCTTTTCCAGTTTCACCCCTCTTACATTTTATTTGATGTAAGCTGAGTTTAGAGGAGTGATTGATCATTTTAAATCCGTTTCAAAGGATATTAATTATATCTTTAATATCCTAATTCTCCCAAGACTTTGTAATAGTCAATATGCATAGATCTTAACCATGATCCAACTTTAATGTCCCTTGAAACCATTTACCATTCCGTTGATATAGGATCTGGATATTCAAAGCCGCGATCTTCTCATCCTAGTTTGTTTTTCATTCCCTCTTGGTGTGCCTAAAGCCTTCCTCTATATATAAATCATGCACCTGTGCTAGATCCCCCCCAGCTCAGTTTTCTATGAGTTATTTCCTACTACTCACATGATCCCCTGTTTTTGGTGAAAGGAGGAGTTTTGGTTTCCTATTATTTCATGTAGGGATTTCATCTGCCTCTCTTTAATTGTGAATCATGTGGGGTGGGTGTAATAATGATTCCTTGAGAAGAACAGGTGAATAAATTTCTTAAAAATAGAAATAAATTAAAAGGGAATATGATCAAAAGATAACATGGTTTAATAAAATAATGGGATGGGAATGCTTTGATGTTTATTGCTTGTTTTATTCAATTATTTTATGGGTTTTGGTGGCTGTATGCCTTCTGAAAATCAAGGCCATTGGTGGTATTTACTTGCAAAATTTTGATGTACTGTTTTCATCATAATTTTTGATAAATGGATGTAACATGAGATATACTTAATCACCTATACTTGGATAATTGAAATGGATTCCCCAGGATCAAAACCTATTGTGTGATCACCCCAGTTATTTTAAAGTAGAATCAAAGAACCCCTCTTTCAAAACCTGAATATTCTTGTCTTAATGGTGTGCCTGCTTGATGTGTTTAGTTGGTTATGTGAGTTGGTTTGTTATGTTTGTGCAGTGGGGCTACGGTTTTAGTGGTGATTGTTATGGACTTTGTGTATGGGGTGGTACATGGGACATGTTTGTATCCCACTTTGAGAGAATTATTGAATGTGTAATGGATGGACTTGTAGGTAGTGGGACTTTTTTTTGCATTGTGGCTATCGAGAAACATTGGGCAGTGGGACTGTAGTATGGTTATGAACTTGTTATGCAGCAGGGCTGCATCTAAGAAATGTTTAGACAGTGAGGCTGTAGGGATGGGTTTTTTCATGACTTCATGTTTATAGGTTTTCTGGGTGTGTCATTGTTGTGCAGCGGGGTTGCTGGTCCTAGTTGTGAGAGGAGGATTGTGTAGTATAACTTTGAAAAATGATAGTTGGAAATGGTTTAATGGGTATCTAGGAAGAACGAGGGTGTGCAGTGGAACTGTGGGTTAGTTGTTCTCTGTTTTTTATGAATGGGTGTTGAAATGGAAATTATTTACCTTGTTCTCTCTTCCCTTTTTCAATGTTGGTAGTACCGAATAATGAAGTGAGTTGGTTGCTGTGTGTTTAGTTAATCAGGATCTTCACCTTCTGAGATGGTTTCAGATGTTGTGTTTGGTAGTTACCTCAGGTAGTGATGGAATAAACTAAATTGAACCCCTTAATTAATAAATTTCAAGTGGTTAAATAAAAAATGGGATGGTTTATGCTTTCACAGTGGCTGTTTGTGTGGTTGTGCATACAGGGGTAGTAGAAAAAGTGGTTCTGGTAGTTTGATTGTTTGTTTTGGGGACTCATAGTTTGGGATAAGTGTTTTTTACTTATATGTATAAATTTTAGTTCCTTGTGATTTATATATTCCCCACCTTCATTGAGAACCATATGCCGAACACCCCCATTTCATGGGAGAGGGTGATGTTACCAATATCATGGTGGGAGGATGGATGGCTGGTTACTGACTTTCTTCCTCCTACCCTCTTTCTAGTTCTTACCGCTCGAGTGTATCTAGGTAGGATATAATGGATTGAGGCTTACCATAGTCTAAGATCCATTGGGAAGGTTTTTTGTGGGTGAGGGTCTCATGTGTTTGCAGGCCAGGTTTGTTTTCCCAAGTGTCTTCGGGATGAGGCCCAGGTGTCTTCGAGCGAGTGAGATGGTTGTTGTGGTCCAGGTGTCCATGGGTGAGACGTGTGGTGAGGTTGTGGCCTAATTGTTTTTGGGCGGGTTTTTTGTTTGGTTTGAGGCTTAGGTGTGTGCGGGTATGTTGTGGTAGTGGGACTACATTTTGGAAGAGTGGTAGCTTCAAGACATTATCCATTAGGAATGAGTAGTTAACCAGTGGGAATGTGGTGTGGGGTACCCAAATGTTGATGTTCTTATACTACAACTTTACTTGAATTGCATTATTTGGTGAGTGAGTCTTAGTGAGTCTAGGATGGTTAGTACTCCTTGGTAGGTGCTTTGAGATTCTACTATTTTCTCATAGGGGCATTAGTATGTTCACCCACTTGTGCATGGGTAGATTTATTTTTCCTAATGGGTGTACTTGTATGCTCACCCTAATTTTTTAAATATGTTTTCAAGTTTCTAGGAGGACTTTGTAGACCGTGCTGGACTTCACTATCCTGGGCATCATGATAGTTTCTGTGTTGCTACTTAGTGTCTTTCTTCAGTATTTTTTTTAGTACTTTGGTTGTACTTTTGTCATAGTTTACGTTTAAACCATGCATGGGTTGGATTTTGGTTTCTATTATATAAATGTTTGGTGTTCTTTAGGTTGTTTTCCATCTTATCTTCTGATCTTATTTTCATTAAAAAGGGTAATTCCTTCCATTTTTTGTGAGATTATATACCCTTGGTGCTAATATCCACTTCAGGTCCTATTAAAGGAGGGACTCTAGGGTCATTATCTCTCCTTAATCTTGAAGAAGGAAGAGATTTTAACTTTTCTATCCCTTCCCTCATCTTGAGTAAGGCGGGCTGTGACACTTCATTTACTCTACCAGTCATATAATTAAGATCAAAATTAAAGGAATACAGGTTTTCAACCCACCTTCTCTATTTGAGGTTCAAGTTAACATGTTTGAAAATATACATGAGGCTTTTTTTATCTATAAACACCACAAAACACTCTCCGAGAAAATAATTTATCTAGAAACATAAGACATGGACTACTACTTGTAGAACAAGATCGTGCATCGGGTAGTTACACTCATCATATCACAACTATCGCGACATATATATAATGACTTAATATTCTTGTAGAAGAACTACTCCTATAAAAATACCTAATACATCAAAATATATTATATAACATCTACCCAACTTTGGAAGAATTAGGGTTGGTGCTGAAGTCAGTCTCCCTTTGAGCTCTTTAATGGCTGTCTCATAGGATTCTAACCACATAAACTTCACACCCTTCTTATTCAAGACCATAAAGGTGATTATATGTGAAAAAATCCTAAAAAATCAACAATATTATTTGATCATCCCCAAGGAGATATGTATGTCAAAAACATTTTTGGTTTACTCCCCAGTGACTAAGTTCACACCTTCTTTGAATCAACCATTACTCCTACCTATGAAATAATGTGACCAAAGAAGTTCAATTTATCCATCCAAAAGTATAATTTATTAATATTAGAATACATATGGTGTTCTCTTAGTGTCTTAAAAATTATCTCAAGATATTTCACATGGTAATGTTGGGTACGATAATACACTAAGATTTTATTCATAAAAACTACCTCAAATAAATCAAGATATGGGTGGGAAACCTAATTCATCAAATCCATAAAAATGTATTCTATGTTTCAAAGGCCAAAAGACGTACCCAGATACTCATAAAGGCTATACCTAACATGGAATTATATAAGAGGTATGTATAAAGGTCTAAAATTAACCCAGTGATAGCTTGAACTCAAATAAATCTTTTAAAAAACATGAGCTCATTGGAGATGATTAAATAGGCCATCTATACGAAGAAAAGGATAACAGTTCTTCATAGTAAGATGATTTAACTTTCTTTAATCTACAAAAAGTCTGAGGGTTCTATCTGAATTTTGAAAAAAAGGATTGGTTAAACCCATGGAGAAGTAATGGGTTGTATAAAACACTTAGATTATAATTCCAATAACTTTCTCTTAAACTCTTGAAACTTTGTATTATCCATCCCTTAAGAAGGGGTGGATACTAGTGAAAATTATATAACTTGATAAATAGATAAATACACCTCTATTGTAATGACCTGACCCCAATTACCCAAAGTTGGTGCATTACTTTAATACATTGGCATGATTACATGGAATCAAGTCCCGAAGGACTGATCGGTTTAGCATTCTTGGAAAATATATTACATACATGAACGTTACATTAAACTTTCTAACATACAACACAACATAAATAATAATTTGAGAACACCACTGTTCCCTTAGCTTAACCCTGAATCTCAATCATAAAACACTTCTTGGGATACTGGGAAAATAAAACATAATAAAGGGGTGAGCTCATATTCTCAGTAAGGGTAAATAATTTAGTGGAAGCTATAAAATTTTAAGGCAAGATGTGTAATAAAAACAACAACCTTTTAAACATAAAATTGAACATAATATGGAAAATATAAATCAAACATTACCATATTAACATGCACATGGATATTATACTAGTCTAATAATCACATGTAATAACTAATTTCATAATGAGGGAATGCATAATGCCGGACATCATAACCACATTGTCAAGGCCTCGTGCCAAGACTGCAAATAATTTTTTTTGCCAAGGCCTTGTGTCAAGACACTAGTTTGTCTCATGAGACCTACCGATGCATTAAGGATCTATATCAGGCTCCACCCGTCACTTACTAAGTCCAATGCATTCCTCATATAAAAAGGTTGAAACATAATATAAAAATTCGTATTAAAACTAGTATACAAAATGTCAATACTTTAACTATGAACCATGAATGGTATAAAAATAGCACATCCATAGTCAAAAATATCACCAAACCTTCAATAAAATATGGAATATTTTATATATAATAAATCAAATTCAAAAAATTTTAAAATCCATCAAAGGATGTTGACATAGATAAAAATGATCAGTAAAATGCTTTGAGAGAAATAACCTTTTTTATGAAATCATTTAAAAGTATCACAATTTATAAAGGAAGTAATTTTAAGATATTTTTGAATCAAAGTGTCCCATACCACTTTGAAACATTTTAAAATAATTATCATTTCAAAACATTCATGTCCATATAAATAAATTCTTAAAATCATTTTGAAAACATGGACATTAATTAAAAGGATTTAGAAAGATAAATCTTTAAAACATTTAAAATGACGATCTAGTTAAATAGACCCTAACATAAAACCTTACAAGATTCATTTTGAAAACATTTTTATGAAATATTTGTATCGATGATAAGTATGTCCCAAAAAATACATACACATGAACAATCTCGGATAATAATGAGATTGAGGAAATAACCCTTACCTTGCACTTTCCTTTGGTCGAGGGTACGCTTAACATCATGTATAAGGACCATAGTATGTTATTAAATTATAACAGAACCATATTAATATTTATTATATTATACATTTTTCATTTATGAATTTATACTACCCATTTAATAATGATTTCCATGTTAAATTAACATTTCGGGTAATAATCGCTTTCTTTATCGTATGTGTTTTAACTTGTTATTCTTGATCGTATCATTTAGATCATGATTTAAATAATTAAATAATATAAAATTGATTTATATATCATATATATTTATAATATAAATATTTATAATAGATAGATATATGAAATGGAAAACACCGTTTATGGAGACGGTAGGCTGTACGTACGCATAAATGTTGTTTCTGTTTTCATATCGCATTGAACGAAATTAAGTGAATAATATATATGTAAGTATATATATATATATATCTAGTACCATTATTATGTAATATATTACATACTTATTAATAATATATATTTTTATAATCATCGTTGAATGGTGAACCTGGAAATGAATCTCATCGTGTTTTGGAGACGGTAATCCGTACGTACACACGAGCAAGGATATCATTTCTTTAATGATTAAAAGGTTTGGAATTGGATGGTACAATAATTTTAAAGAACCATAATCATGTTATTTTTATTATTTACTTACATATTACTCATCATTATATCCATCCAAATAACATAGTGTTGAATAACAAATTACACCACGACGTGGAGATGGTAAACCGTACGTACGTACACATGGTGACATTATCATTCATAGGATGGATAGAATAATGAATATGGCTGTTACATATTTATAATAACATAAAAATATATATAAGGTACTGTAGTTATTATTTTGGTATGGTAATAACAAAGAAAGAGGAAGTGGAAGAAGAAAAGAACTTGAAAGAGGGTGGTGAAATGATTACCTCTTCTTTAGGTGTTTTCTTTTGAGTTGATCAAAAGGGATCCATAGGTGGGATTTTTGATCAAATTAAGGACTCTAGGTTTATGTGAGGGTAGTTGGGAGGATATTGTTTCAGGGTTTGGATGAGACAAATGGCTTTTGAGGTGTGATTTTGGGGAGAAGGGGAAGTGCCCTTTTATAAGAGGGGTGAGGGTCACTTTAGGAAAAGATTAAAGTATTAATTTATTATACAATAATATTCGGTTTATAATGGATCAAAATGAATTTATTTTGATCCTTAGGTGGATATGGGTCAAAATAATCTCAACTAATAGGTTTTAGACAAGTTTAGGTTACCATTTTAACCTTATCTTTTTTATTTAACTCTTAGTTAAATAGTTTAACTTTTACCGTGTCTTCTTGTATTCTTACACTATATGGTTAATAAACTTAATCTAAAATTCCAAGAGAATATCAAGTGGTTAATTAATTACATATATAATATTATTTAAACCCTTTGGCCGAACCTTATATTTTTAGGAATGTTACATCAACCAATAATATAGTTTTTGTTTTAAAAACTATTTTATGTTAATTTTGACACTATTTGGTATTTGTTTTTTTGTTAAAATCCCAACAACATGATTACTTCGAAAAAAATTTATTGAATCAACCCTAAAATTTCATATTAACCTATAAAATTAGTTGAATTTATCAAAAGTCTCAAATTACATTTATTTGGGTATTTATAATATCAGTTATTTTAATCTTTTATTAATAAGGTAATTACTGCATCATCATTGTGTCATAAATAAATTTAATTATTTAATGTCTAAAAATTATAAATATAATACCATTATGTAAGAAATATTTTTTATCTTTCTAATGAATATTTATAGTCGAATTTGTCTTATGTATAATCCTATATTAAAAAATTTTTAGTTATGAAAACTTGAATTTAGCACTTTTTACTCTTCTGTAAATTAAATAATAATAAATGTCCTAATCTAATCCAAGTGGACTTAAGGATAATATTTTATTTCTAAGTTTGTTTTTTGTCAAATTAAATTTATCCAATAGAATCAGGACATGTGTAAGGGTAATTATAATATCATTTTACCCTTAATTACCCTATTTACTTTTAACCGTGGTAAATAAAAATCAAAAGTTACTATTCACAAAAAATTATTTTCATCTTATTAAACCAAATTTTACTTACTGAGGTTAACCGTGTCTACTGGATTTTTGAAATTAAACTCACAAAATTGGTAAAATTATGTTTTATGCAAATTTTCAAATGCTCCTAGAAGGTGGGTAAAAGACGGTAAAAAATTCAATAAAATTTTATATATCTAAACATATTATAAAATGACTCCAATGAATCACATTGAAAATATATAGGTTTTATGTATCTATTTTGACCTAAAATAAATTAAAATAAAATAACTAATTACTTAAATAAAAAATCAGTTTTAAACAATAACCTAGTGTTTTTCACTATTCATCAAAAATTGAAAGTTTTCAGAAAAATACCAAAAATTTACCCTAAGATAATTTTGTTATTATGAATTAAAAAATGAATTATATTTTATCAAATTCAAAACATATAACTTTCATTTATTAATTTAAAATTAATTCCTGTTATCAAAACCAAAAAGCAGGTTTTAAAAAGAAGTAAAAACTATCAAAATATTGACATGTGTTTATGTCAAATTTAAATGTGAAATTACTTATAATGAATAAAATTGTATTAAGTGATAAAAATATAATCTAATTATAATTAAAAAACATTAAAATATATAATTTAACACTATAAACTATTTTGATTAAATAAGTTGTTTTTAGTTAAAATTTAGTAATTTTCACTATTCACCCAAATATGAAAGTTATCAGAAAAACACCAAAAATTTATCAAAACTAAATTTTTTATGTCCCGATTCTAAAGAAGAAGTTTATTTTGTAAAATTGAATATATAAAAGGGTCAAATATTGGATTTAAAAAGGGTTCTCTATTAAATGGATGTAAAATTTCATTTTTTGAAAAATACTTCTTTAATCTAAAAAAAATGAATTTTTTCTTATATTATGTCTAAGAAACATATAATATAGATTCTAAAATTTTATATAGTATATAAAATTCAAAATTCAGTTAACACTATTCATAACCGTTTTTTAAACGACTAGTTTGGTAAGTTGTGGTGCGCTCAAACTCGGTGTTGCGCGCTGTGCAAGTTATTGAATTAATTTGAAGAGATAACATACTATGAAATCTTGGGGTGTTACATATCTCTCTGGAGGTAACCTATAAATTTCATTAGGGAATAAATCCATGAAATAATGTACAACTGGGGGGTATTCAACCTTACATATTTCTTGAGAATTTATATAAAGGATAGACAACGGGGATGTCATTGAACTTAACCCACAATGGTCTGGTCCATATCTACCTACTTGGACACACCTATCTCCCTTTTGAATATAAGTACCACCCTATGGTGATGTAAATGAAACCCTCTAGTGATAAAAATAAATGTAGGCATGACAATGGACTAACCAGTCAATCCCAAGAATAATTTTAAAACTAGACATATCTAGGAGGAAAAAGTTCCATAGAAAATGAAATTCACCTATCTCAAGGGGAACTCTGTACATTGGTGTTCACTATCAGAATGTATACCCAAATAAGTACCAAGGTTCATCAGCCCATATAAGTATAGAATCTATATCACAATCCTTTCCATGATTTCTATAGAGAAAAAATAATTTTAAGCCTTTGTATAAAAAAAGTGATACCAATGTAAATGATACTAAAATTGTACCTCAAACTATAGAAGTTATGAGACTCTAATCCCCTGGAACATACTACAATTTAGAAACCTGGCATGTTCTATGACCATAAGATACAACATGACATCCCTGAGTAGTCTCACTCTTCTAATACTATATAACTGGTGTATGGATCCCCCAAATATGAACACCACCTCATCCTGATCAGCTGATTTCTACTTGTCATAGAGTTTTTGATTCATCTCCAGGACTCAAATTTGGTATTGATCCTATCTCACTAGACACTATTTAAAAAATTAAGCAAGAATAAAGTAAATGGACCATCCTTCTATGTATCATCATGCAACTAGGTCCCAGTCAAATTGAGTTTTCACATGCCCCTATTGCTAACACTGATGATAGACTATAAAACCACTAGTATGTGAACTATGACTGGTACTTAACTCATGAGAGGTATAAAATCACATATACAAATATATATATCTTCACTCTCATCTTAGGAGGTGTCTCAAGATGCTCAAAGATAGTCATCATATCCTCTAGACATGACTTTGTAGCTTGAGGATTTCCATTCCCTGAAAAGGTGGATGGTTGATGCTTCTTGAACTCTGACGCCAACTCTTCTATAGAAGAGTCATGTCATAGAGCTCCCTGTATAGTCTTTATAAGACAAATAAATTCCCCTCAAAACCAAGAATCATCATCTGTGTTGGGAATAATAGGATTTTCCACAAGTGGAATTATTAGAGGTAATATTGGTAGATCAGGGCTCCCCACCTCTGAATAATGGTTGTGACCACTATCTTGGTGCAAGACTCAAAGACGTCATGGTGGATTAACACTAAAAATTCCAAGTACACACCTCTAATAGGATTTTTCAATGATAACATCAAATACACAAGAATATGATAGGTACAATCCTTCCTATAAAGATTCAAACCCCTTTATCATATCCTAAATCCAGATCTAGGTGGTAGGAATGATCATAAAGAACACTAGAGACACTACCTACTACCCACTAATAAGGTCAAGTCTGGGTTAAGATCTCTATTTCACTATAAGGGTCCTAGTATATGGGCTATTAATTTCAATTTATAGAGTAAAAAACCCTTTAAATTTTAATTGGTATCCCCATTTAATAGAGACTATATTTAATTTAAGATTTAAAATTCTTTCATTAACATAATGGAACATTCATACGAAATACCATTTTCAATTTATACAAGTACATGCTTCATAAATTGAAAATTTTAGTACATATAACTGCATCCAAACCTTCACATTGAATAAAAAAAATGTAATAGGTAATATATTATGATTTTAATAAATGAATCATCATTCCAAATATATATAGGTAAATTAACTCTTTATATTATAAATGAAATTCATGTTTTCAAAATCAACTAACATTTCAGTCTATGTAACCTCAATCACATAACTCAATCCATTGATAATTGACTAGTTAAGGTTCCATCATCAACCTATATGGGAATGCATAATTTAGGTTGATTCCAAAATTTTAATGACCAATTATTTAATGCCATTATTCCTACTGAAACGTTCATTTTATAACAAATATATCATTTAAGACACATACAACAAGTATCATGTAGTTAAGCAATATAATACACATGGCATGGAAAAATGCATGACATATTAATCCTATAAATTGCTGAAAATGATACCTAATCAATTCTTCTTTTCCATACTAGGAAAAGGGTAAAATTTTAATCTAATTTCATAATAATAATAACATCTCATAACATGTGTATCACCCAATGGTTGAATCAAAACACATGTAACTGGATTAAACTAGAACATCAAGTCCCATCACATGTAATCTAGATTTTTCCCTTATAAGGATTAGATACTTCTAGGTACAGGATCATTGAAAAATACAGACACATCCAAGTATCGTTTATACCATCCCAAAATATAAAGGAAAATAAAATAAACCTCTGATTCCAATTTGTAACATCTCGACCAGTATTCCACTAAATGATGGCCCAAGTTGGTGGGTCACAGAGACTCAAGTGCACCACTCCATATGCCAAAGGTTAATAACTTGAAGCGAGTGACTATGGTGGTATAGTGGGGAGACTATACCCTTATAATCAGAGTCACATAGTGGTGTAATAAATGTGTAACTGTATAGAGGAAACAAAATAATAACTAAAAATTGGAAAAAAGTGGTAAACATCTAAATGAGAATAATAAACAATCCATCAATAGTAACATACAATACTATATACAATATGATTTAATTTCATGTCTCTAAACCAATAGGAAATAGAAATACATGGAAATAGTCACATAAACATACATGTATAACAAAATAACCATCAAGTTCAAAAGATTATCTCTAGATAACATCACACACCATAGCTTCGTCCTGAGCTTTCCCACTCCCATGCTACAACCAATCAAGCATCAATAACTATGTGTTTCCCCCTATACCTCATATATATGTGAATTCTATTTGAGTACTAATTATAGACCTGAATAGGGTGTGATATAAACTCAATAGGCCTCCACTAATGATGTCTATAAAAAATATATTCTTTGTATAATAACCCTAATCAAGTGCTAGTATAACAAGTATAAATATAAGAGAATAACAGATATGAAAATTCCATAAGCACATGATGTAACAAAATAATTCTATAATATATGAGAATAAATATTTATATAAAGTGTCAATAGTAGGTAATAATTATCTTGGCATATGACACATGGAAAAGAGTAACAGACCTATATGGGCTGGGTCCGAAGGCATATAATAGGGCAACCAATATTTGAAGATATAAATTTATAAGGAATCCATAGGTCCCAAAATTCAAAATTACTCATAAGTTCCATACCATATAAGATCATATTTAATGGTCACATGTTTTTCATCTTGATCCCCTAGTCAGTGCCATACCATATTTCAAGAGGTGTCATACCTTCATAAGAAGTCGATTCCATACTGAGATGTCCAACATCAAGAAAGAGTATAATAATAACACAGGCTATGTTAGTGTATATACCCAACACTATTTATCAACACAAGAGAAACATTATAATAGATCATGAATCTCTTTTTTAATTTCCATTTTATACCATTAAACCAATTAATAAAATTTAATATCGTGGAAAAAGAGGCATGAACCTCTCCAACTAATTTAGTTTAATTATAAAGGCTCCCACTATAAGGGTGGTGAGCTCACAGACCCAAAGGGGTGGTTCAATATAAGGGAGATAAATAAAAACACCTCATGGGTGGCTCGAGTTGAGGTTGAAAACCTCCAACTAAAATTGGGTGCTACAAAGGTGACCCAAAATATGTGCAAATAATTAATTAAAGAACTATAATTTAATTTAGGAGTAACAAATGAAATTTATGATGTGTGGCACAAATATAGAAGTCAAACAGACCTCAAAACCACTACTAAAAGGTATATAACATATACCTTATTGCGGTAGAGGATTAATAATCCAATATCAGCTTTAGATTTGGTCAAGATCAGAATAAAATGGAAAAAATATGAAAACTTTAAAAATAGGGCATATCAACTCACACAATAATAACTCCATGAATGGAAAGAAAAATTATGAAAGGTTCTAACTGAATAGAGATACTACCAGTGGATATCCAATTTGAATGATGTAACTCTAATTAGAGTCTGTATGGATAGTTAAAATCAGATCCTAGGAGTAATACAAAAAGGGGAGCTCTTATAGTGGAGGCTCAATGTGAGAGAGAAAAGAGAAATGAGGGGTGATGAAAAATAAAAGGGGTTCTTCCCCTTAAAAAATAATTCATGAAATTTACATGGCATGTAAAGGATTTATACATCATGTAATTCTTGAGGTATACCTCTATAAAAAAGCTAATATACAACATGAATTTTATCTAGCCCAACCAATACATGTCATGTATTAAATACACACTGTGTATTCCAAATACCTGTCACGTATTTGTCCTGAAACAAGACATAAACCCCTACCACCATCTCCCTAAAAACAAACTTACTAGCCCAAAATCAAAACTTATGGGTTTAAGCCAAAAATAAAACTTAACAAGGGTTTAACCAAAAAAATTAGAAGAAACATACCTCATAAGAAAACCTATGTTGTTATAGATATTGTGCCATCTTTTTGAATGATATATCATTTTGAACTATATTCATTTTCTTGTGGTAAATTTATTCTTTAATAGTGTTTGGAATACTAAATTTCCATTGATTTATTTCCCACTTTTATAAGTTGATTATTTATTATTGGGGTGAAATAATTCCCTCTGATTGTTTTTGATGCTCCAACACTAGTCGCCAACCCATGGGGATCAGTTTTACCCTTTAGAACATGTAAACAACAGAACATGTACCAATGTACCAGTGTAGTAATGTTGGTTCATGATAAAATGGTTTCAAAAGAGGTTTTTAATCTCTCCTTGAAATTAGTATGTAGTCTAGGACTTCCAAGTAGATATGAGGTTATATTGTAGGGACTTAAGTGTTAGTTTATGAGAAGGTGGATGATAAGATCTCATCATAAAAATCCTTGAGTCACCATATGTGTTTGGGAAAATTATATCATAGAAATAAGTTGATTTCATTATGGTATTTCCCAAAATATTACCTGATTATTTTGAAATCCTAAAATTTAATTTAGTTTGATGGAATTTATATTCTTATATCTCTTTATTGATTTGATGATCTAAGTATCCTTGTTAATGTTTTTGTGTTTCTTGTTGATGTTTTTTGGTACCATGACGTGAGAAATATGTTTAAACATAACTAATGAGAGAGTTTTTGAGGAATCATGATATGTGAATCCTCCATTTGATCATAATCTTATTGATATAGTGGTATCTGTTGTCCTAGTTCTGAGATATATATCTACACCCATTCTTGTTTAGGGTTTAGTAGTGGAACCTTGAAGGGATAGAACTAGGGATCATGATCAAGAGTTTCTTTGGTAGAAACCACCATCTTTATGAGGATTGAATGATCCTCAGGAGGAAAATTATTTATTGAAAAATATTGAAATTATTTTCCATTTACCAGAGATTCCAGATTAATAAAATTGGAAATGTGCTATGTCATGCTTGAATGTCCGAGTAGGAAGTGGTGGGATTCAATGGTTACATTTAAGAAACATGAATAATTAGATTGGAAAGATTTTAAATATATTTTCATATAGCACTTCTATCTATAGTTGATGATTTTTAGAAATATATGGAATTTACCATCATCTAACAAATTTATATAATCATGGCTCAGTATACAAACCGCTTCACTGTGCTTATTCAGTTTTCTCCTAAGGTAGTGTCGAATGAGAAGAAAAATGCCAAAATATTCATGATAAATATTCCATATAATATCTGATATTTTTATTCCATGATAAATAGCACCTCTTATGTAGATGTACTGGATTGATAATTTATTTATGATCTTGACCTGGATGGTAAGTTAGGGTTAGAAGGAGATCATCTTACTTCTAGTGGTAGTTCAATTATTTCCTTTAAAAGAAAGAGTAATCGGGATAAGTATCATAATATATCTCAACAACAGATACCATCTAGACATAAAATAGTGTCTAAAAAGATTCCATTGACATGATTTGAATTTTTTAATATTGAGAATTCAAAGCAAGTTGGTACCGAGGATCAAAATATTTATGGTTCATGTGGTTACTAAAGTTGCCTTCAGAAAAAATTACACGTATTTTCTACTCTTCACAATTTGAAAATATCATCATCACCAAAAGGTACTATGGTTTAGTTATATGATTCAATACTTAAAGGGTTTTATCCATAGGCATATAAAATGAATCTTCTTCTTGTAGTGGACGAGACTCCATAGAAATATGATGCATTTTCAGTGATAGTGAGAGGTACTATCACTACAACTTCATCTTTAGTGATTTATTTATTTGAAACTAATGCATATAACTCTTTCATATAGAATCACATTATGAACCTGTTAAAACTTCCTTCATAGCTTATGTCTTATGTGATGTATATTTATATGCATCATAGGATGAAGAGAGAGTAGAGTCTCTAATTCCCCTCTCATTATTTCTATTTATCAGAGATCAAACCAATCCAGGACTTTATATATATCAATATGAAACCTTTATATGTCACCCTCATTATGGATTGGTATATTTATAATTAATCTTAGATTTACTGTTACATTCAATGAGTCTCCTTTAAGATCCACGATGGGGCGTGCCATGTCTTCTAGGGAGAATGGGACCCAAGATAGAGTAGATCTAGAAATCTACATCTGAAGTTGGGTAGGATGATCTCATTGTTCAATTTTAACATGGAGTATGAATATTTTAGTGGTGATATTCCTTTAGTGTTTTTCAAATTTTCCTAATTGTTTCTATATGAATCATATGGATTATCACCACTAAGGGAGGTGGAATTTTCTATTGACTTAGTACTAGGTACCCAACCTATCTCTAATACCTAATACCTAATAGAGATAGACAAATTGAAGGAGTTAAAAATATAGTGGGATGAATTTTTGGATAAAGTATTTATTTTCCCAAGTGTTTCAGATTAGGAGGCATCTGTTCTTTTTTCAAATACAAATGATGGAACTCTTCACCTTTGCATTGATTATGTAAAACTCAATCGAGTCACGGTAAATAACAAGTATTAGTTGCACCATTTTGTTGATTTGTTTGATTAGTTGAAAGGGGAAAAGTGGATATCAAAGATTTATCCATGGTCTAGTTATTACCTTATAAGAATAAAAGAGTATGGTATCTCAAATACCACCTTATAGAGTAGGTATGGCCATTACAAATACCTTGTAATGCCTTTTTTTCTAACCATTTCTCCTACAGTTTTTATGGTGTTGATAAATAGGTCATTCCATAAGTATCGTGAGTCATTGTTATTAATATTTTTATGAAATCTATATTACTCTAAAATTGAGAAAGGTCATTCGTGTCATTTGAGAGTTGCTCTAGAAAATTTGAGAGATCACTGAGTTTATGTCAAGCTCTCAAAATGTAATTTTTGGATTTTAGAAGTGAACCTCTTGGGAAATATGGGCTTGGAACATGGAATTTAAGTTGATTCTATGAAGGTGGAGGATGTTATGACATGGGAACAATCACAAAATGTTTTCAATATTATGATATTCTTAGGATTAGTGGGGTATTATCAATGTCATGTTAAATATTTCTCAAAATTGGATTCTACAATGAATACTCCCACTCGAAAAGGGGTAACATTATTATGTAATTTTAAATGTCAAAATAATTTTTATGAATAGAAATTCCTCTTGAACTCTTCCCCATTTTTGAGTCTTCCAGTGGCCAAGCAGGGCTATGTGGTCTTTTATGATGCATCATGTTGAAGTTTAGGATGCATTCTCATGTATGATGATCACATAGTGGCCTATAGTTCCCCACCGTTTAGGCCACATGGGAATAAATATCCCACCATTGATATTGAACTCATTTCTATGAAGTGTTACCTTAATATTTAGCAACATTACCTTTTCAGATAAATATTAAACATTTATTTCAACCATAAAAACATGAGTTATATTATCTAAAAAAAATTCGAATCATTTTTATGGGATATGGGTACAATACTTGCAATCTTTTGTTTTTTAAATTTTATTTATCCCTAGAAAAAGGGAATATAATTATTGATGCATTACATAGTAAATTTATGACCTATTCCATAATAGATTCATTAGAATATTTTAAATTTTTTGTTTCCATTTCTTGTATGCATTTTGTAGTTTTGGAGGATGATATAAATATTTTTTTAGTAAGAATTATGTTGACCACCTATCTTTTAAAGAAAATTCTTCAAGAACAACAACTCGATAATGTGTTATGTGAAATTAGGGACCATCTTTATGGCATGGATACCTTTAGTGAGTGGTCTTAATCTTCTAATGGGATCCTATGATTCTAAAACCAGTAAATCATACCTTTATCTATGATAAAATATGATATGGGATATTTCCTTAACTCCAAGTGAGATGTACCCATTGAATAATGAAAATGTTATATGATATGTGGTAATGATTTTTTCATCTAGGTATGAGATGAAATATTTCAGATTTTTTTTATTATTGTTAAAAATTTCATCACATAATGATTGAGAATCATAGACCTCCAAGTTCAATTCAATAACATGCTATACTAACAAGGATCTGGGGATGATATTTCAATTTATTTCATGGTCTAGATGTTGATTACCACTTGAGGGAAGAATTCATTATGGGTAATGAATGGTCGGATGACCAAACCAGCTCACTTAATTTCCATTCATGATACGAACAAAATTAAGGACTTGGGAGGACTTAATTCATAAGGTATCATCAATTTTCTAATAGTTATATATGTTATAGTTTCCGATAGGGGTCCCCATTTCACTTATCAATTTTGGAGTGGCCACTAGTAGGTAATGACATCCTAGGTTAGTTTGAGAATGATATATCATTCATGGATGGATGGACATGAAAAATGATCAATAAAAATTTTAGAATAAATGCTATATGCTTGCATTCTAAACTTTGGTAGAGATTAGGATAGCCACTTTGGACTGGTTGAATTTTTTTTATAACATCATTTAACAATTTTCCATCAAGATAACACCCTTTGAGGCCTTGTATGACAAAACTTGTAAATATCCATTATGTTGGTCAAATATTGGTGAATCTTATCTATTTAGAACTATTTTGGTCTAAGAGATGATGATAAACATTCAATTGATTTGTCAAATAATAGTGATGACATAGAGATGTTATAAATATTATGACGATTATCATCAATTGCTTTTGAATTTTTTAGTGGTGACAAGATTTTTTTGAGAGTTTCACCTTAGTTAGATCACTGAAATTTTGGGAAATAGGGAATTTTAGATTTGAGTTATGTGGGATTGTTTGAGGTTATTGAGAAGATTCATAAGGTGGCATACTATTTGGGTTTTCCATATTAGTTGAAATCGATTCATAACATGTTTCATATTTCGTAACTTATAAAGTGTTTGTTTAACCCATATAAAGTAATTTGATAGGATTAAATTGATATGGAACTAGATTTATCAGTGAATGAGAATCCAATTTGTATTTTTATTCTTAGAATAATCCTCTTTATGGAAATTCCATAACCCTGGTTCATGTGGTTTGGTAGAATTGATCTAATTCTCATAATACTTAGGTTCATGAGGCACTAATGAGTGATAATTAGCCATATATCTTTAATTTAGAGTATTATTAAAAGGATTTATGAGGTAAAATCATTTATGGTTGGGATATAGTATCATCATTATACCAACTTTTAGGTACTTCTAACCCATTATATCGATCACCCTTTGTTTGGATCTTATTTCTTATTGTTTTTGGAGATTTTTGGAAATTTTTGGGATAATTTAGAGTTGAAACATGGTTATGGAAAAACATTTAGATTAATCTAGAAACCATGTTCCATTTTATGGAGTTTAGAAAGGGGTAACATAGTTAGTTTAAACCATGCAACCTCCCCCTAGAACAGTGTGGCATGGGATTGTGGGGATCACACGATTGAAGCAGGGTTGTCAAACGATCTAGCCAAACCATGCACCCAATATCCAGTATCCTAATAGGGAGTGCATATATGGAACATAGATTGTCTAATAATGTGGTTGAACCATGAAACTCTCTCTAGAATCCTAGATAGGGTGCATAATTAGGTTAACAGTTCTTACTAACCATGTAGCCTAAAAAAGAAACATGTGATGAGATTTTAATGCTCCTAAAATTTTAGTTAATATCCTAAATATTGATATTTAAATAAAAATCACACAATAATATAACTTAATTTATCCTTTTATATTTTTTATGCTCTCTATATAATATTTTGGCTCTTTCAACTCATTCTCTTCATATAATGAAGTGTTAGTGTATGTGATAGATATAATTCTAGAAAGTATATCCTCTTTGATTGGGAATTATCATTCTCTTCTACCTCACCTTATTCCAGAATTCTGAATCCTCTTGTTTTTTATGAAATAAAACATTTATTTTATGAATTTTTATTCTAGGGATTATTATTTTATCTTCTCCACCTTTGGATATCTACTTGTGATTATAATTTCAGGCAATTTATTGATCATATGACTAACGGTAGGTGGTTCCAAAGGATTTTCCCTACAAATGGAACCTTAATTTCTTGGTTGAATTGAAATATAATTTTAACTGATTTATAAACCTAAAATTTAGAGGATTTGATGATTGATTTAAAATGTCATGGAATTGTAAAATAAAATCCTTTTTCAAAGGCTTGAGAACATTGGGTGTATTTTGAAAAAATATGGCTTGAAATGAAAGGTGATTTGATGAAATTATTTTATTTGGATTATTGAAAATAATAGATCTAAATTAAAGTTGATTTTGAAAGGTATAAAATTGATAATATCCTATGATTTGGTTTAAAAATTTAAATGGAATATAGAAACCTGAAATTCTTCATTTGAACTATGAATGATGAATTGAATTGGATTTTCTCTGATTGATTAATTGCTTGATCGAAAGTAGATGTGAGTGTGAGTAGTTAGTGGGTGAATATGAAAAACATTATAGGAATATAAATCCATAACAATGGATTGATTATGAAAAATATAACAAAATCAAATTTTGTATAATTTTAGCTAATGGGGTGTTGATTTATTCTATACTGACGGTTTGATCCATAGGGATGTGTGTATAATTTGAGCCATGATTGAATGAATAAGTAGTGTGAGGATCTTGTATCCAAGAACAAATAAACCTCAGGTTATATGATCATGGTGCTTTTTTATGATATTATTATTACATTCCAATTCTTATTGAACTATTTTATTCACGCCATTCTATTTTATAAAAATTTTCATTTAAGCATATTCTTGTTATTCCTTCCATCTATTTATAGTCAAATGATTTGAAATAATGTTTTGACAGAATTGTGGAGATAATTTTTCATGCCTATTTTTGACGTAATAGGAACATAGATGGTTTATTTTTTATGGAATTACTTATAGAACATTTGGTCATATCCTAATGGAATATATTTCTCACACCCTACCTTTGTATTCTAGTATTTGTAAATTATGTTATTTAAGGTCTATTAAAAGGTAAAACACAACTTGGAGCTAGAGGGTGTGCTCGAATTAAGAGACCTCGGGTGATGGTGGTGACTGGTGGAGCTGTGAACCACTCATTACATTGAGATTATGAGTTTTCATGTTGATGGATATTGTTTTTTTATTATATTCCATTTTGATATTTATTTTTCTTCCCATTGTATATTTATCCTTGATGATTTTTATACCATATGTTCATTTTTTTATCTTACACAAGAATATATTGTTCTTTTGGGTGGAAATTATTCACTCTTACCATTTTTTGATTATATGGTACTAGTTTTCACTGCATGTAGATTACGAAATCCATTTGGGTGATGTTAGAACTAGCTTGGATACTGATGTACTATGGTAGTCTGGTCAGGTTTTGATATGTTGATTACCAAAATGACATCTGTGGAGGTCAGATTCCATGAGTAGAAGAATCTTTGGGACTCTTGGAGGGATGGCTAGAAAGGAACAAATTTAGAAATAAGATAACATGATTGATAATTCTCCATATATGAAAACTGATAGTTTGATAAGGAAAAATCATTATAGCATTTGATGGACATTGGGGGCCTGTTAATAATATGGAGAGTCATGATTTCATGAAATATAAGCAATCGAGATGGAATGGGAATGGTTCATAGGTCAACAGAACCCTCTATAAAATACTAGAATCAAGTGGATGTATTAGAAATATTAGGAGAAGTGTATCTGGTGATATAAACAATGAATTATACCATTTATTCAATGTAATATGATATTATCTCCAAGTAAATATTTCATGATATTAAAAGAGATACAATAAATTAATTCATAAGGTTTCTAGTTTATCCTCAATAATCTACTATGTTTATTGGAAAGTCTAAAAAGAAGATCAACTCCTTGTTAAAAGAAAAGGTTCTAGAAGTTCAACATGTTACATCTAAAGTGAAAAAGGATGTCTATTTCATTATGAAAGGTTTTCAAAGAATGTACGGATCTTTAGTAATTTTTTTTTAAATTTTACAAAAGAATTTTTAAGAATTGTATCAGTTAGTTATAATAAGTTTAAAATATGAGTCTTTTGAAGAAGAAGAAGATAAAGAAGAGGCTGATGCATTTGAGCCTTTGGAATAAAAATTTTCTATAAGAGGAAATGATTTTTTTTCTGTTGACCATTCAGCTAGTATGATAGATAATCATTTCTAAGTATTGAAAATGTTAGTAGTTGATTGTGAAAAGAAGGGAGACATAAATAATTTCTGTGTATTTTTTTATTAGAGTGTCTAAAATGGTTTCAAAATATGTATAGATTAATATAAGAATAAAACCATGATAAGAATCAATTATTGTACTAATACTATATTTCAAATTTTGTGGAGAAGTCTGCCCAAACCCCATATTGTGGATCACCATGCTTATACCTCTTAAAGAATAAGAAAAATTATTAACCATATTGAAATATATCAAATTGAAAATCTCATGTTTTCTATAGAAATATATTTACTTTTACTTGAACCATCATATAATATATCCTTTTAACCTTTATATAGATTTGACACAAGGAGATCTCAATAACAAGATCTCAACAACAAATCCACTTGTATAAGGATTGATCATAGTGACCGAGAAGGACTTAGAGCATCTTTACTAATGTTGGGTGATGTTGTTGGAGAAACAACTAATAATCCTCTTATTACATCATCCCTACCCTATGGAAAGACACAACCATTCAATAAACCACCTATAAAAAGTTTTTTCATGAACCAACATTAACACACATACATAGTTTACATGTTTAGTTGAATGGAATTTCTAAAACAATTGAATGATGCTTCTCAGACATTTAAATGCTTACATGCTTAGTTTTAATGTTTTTAATGCATTTATGTCTTTCATATTAAAGTGTTGGTGAATATTTTTTTGATATGATTCTACCTTATCATTACCATATATTCTATTTGTTTTTAAATCTTATATTAAATTCTTTTTCCAAGATTCTTAATGATTTTTAAATTTTATTTTTGTCTATATGTTCAATCAAGAAAAATTTATGATTTTTTTTAAAATTTATTAGTATTAAATTTTTACACTTTAATGTGTGTAATATTAAATATATTCATTTTCCTTAACCTATTTATGTTTGATATCAAAAAAGGGGGAGAATAAAAAGGACACAAAAAATTTAATTTGGAGAAGAATAGGTGAAAAAAATTTAAATTTTTATTTTAGGCAGTGAAGAATATAAAACATAAAAATTTGTTTTAAAGAACCATTCATAATTTTTTTTAATATTAAATGGGTTTTTTGATCATAAAAGGGATATATTGTTAGATATACGTTTTTTGTTACAACATATCTCATTTTTTATGTTTTTTGATGATCAAAAAATACCTATCATTTCTAATGAGTTTATCTTATGTGTTTCATATTATACTTTCATCAAAGGAATTTATCTTACATTGGATATAAGAATTTATCTTACACATTGTTAAATATTAAATCTACAACAAATTATTTTATCTAATGAGAGTCAAAGAATATCTTCCACCTAATCAGAATTAAAAAAAATCCATATTGGAAGTTTCTCTTACTACATAAGATAATATCTTACAAAGAGAATAAACTTTCTACCTCATTACTCAAATTAATAAATTTCAGTCAGAGTTCATTTATAAAAATTCATTATCTTACAAAAAGTTTATTCATAAAAGATTATCATACAAGCGCAGAAGAAGTTGTGAAAGTTAAGTATCACAAATCGGTAACATATTTATCTTAATCTAAAGAATTATCCTATTTAGTGTTGAATTTAGTTTATCTTACTCAAAATATAATTCAAATAAATATTTTATTTGATGAAGTCCTTTAGAAATAAATCTTCCAAGAACATACCTATCAACTGGATATGTTATGAAGATCTAGCTATTATGTAGAATTATATGATTAATTCTATAATCTCCTAATAAGTCATTTTATGATTTTAAAGCATATTAGAGAAGCGATTTTCCATTTAAGGAACTGTATATTTGTATAAAATATCATTTTTCCATGAATATAAATATCCAAATAAGGATAATATTTCTAAAATTTCTATTTTGGAAGTATTTTCAATATTTTGAAAGAATGATCACATTCCATTAATAGCCTATCTTATCAATGGATTATCAATTCAACCATTACGATTATATAATATTCTTATGTTTAAAATAAAATAGGTTATATAAATGGAATTGTTAGATACTTCATACAAACATAGAACACAAAAGAGAGTAGACATGGGATAGAGACCCATAATGACACACACACACACACACGTAAAAATAATCTAATAACAGTGAAAACAAATGATTATATATATATAATCAAATAAAAATTCTTGTGTGATGTTCTTAAAAGTTTATCAATTGAACTAAATAACATCTAGATCTATAATTTTATGATAATAATCTTCACAATACATATCTTCAACTGCTGTCATTTTCTTCTTGCAACTATGTGCTGCAATTGTTCTTAAAAAGTTTATTGATATTTTTTCAGTCATTATAAGATATTGTGTTAAGGTAGTGGATATGTATTTTAAAGGGAGGCCCTTTTTGACATTTCTTGTACATTTGTAATATGTAACAACTACTTGTACTCATCTGGGAGCCCCCAGAAAAAGGATGTGATAGTGAAAATCACCAAACTCATAGAGTAGAGTGTTGATGGAGTGGACTAAGGGATTTATGTTCCCCAAACCACTATAAATCACTTGTGTTAAATGTATTACCATTATGATTTTATATTTCTGCATTATATTTTCATTATGGAAAAGATTTGAACCCACATACATTTAAGAGGGAGGTTTATAGTGAAGAAAATTTTAAGAACTCAATAATACCCCTCTTGAGTTTTTAGTTATCCATTCTCTAAGATGACAAAAAGGTATTTTGGTGTAGTCATATTATTCAATACAGAAGGGGTTCCATCCAAATAAATTTAAAAGGAAGCTTCTCCATGTAGTGGAAGTGTCTCGAGAGGAAGTTGATGTGGTTCTTGTGACAATGAGAGTTACCATCACTATAACTCCATCATTAGTGACTAATTAATTTGAAACTAGTATATCTCACTCTTTTATATTGACACACAATATGAACCTTTTAATACTTAATTAATAGATTATATCTATTGTGATGGATATTTATATGCCTCTCAGAATGAAGAGAGAGTAGAGTCTATGATTCCCTTCATGTTCTTTATTTTTATAAGAGCTCAAACTCATTTGGGACTTTTTTATTCTTAATAATAATCCTTTGGATGTCACTATTTGGTTGGATTGGATAATTTTTGATAAATCCCAGATTTACTATTATATTCAATGAGTGTCCTTTACTACCCTAGACGTGGTGTGTCATTTCTACTTGGGAGAATGGGACCCAAGATCGAGTAGAGACTTAACTCATCTTCTGAAGTCGTCTAGGATGATATTTGTGTTCAGTTTTAACATGGAGTAGGAATATTTGAGTGGTGATATTCCTATTTTGGTCATATAGTTTCCAAAATTGTTTCCTTATGATTTTTATGTCTTATCAACATTAAGGGATTTAAGAACCCAATTCTTCTTATGAGGTACTGTTTCTTCATTTTTCTTTTCCTTTGTGTTGTTTTTCAGAGAACAAGGAAATTTGAAAAAATGTTAAGTTTTAGTAGAACACATCATGTACTCCTATGTAAACACCATTTAATATGGATGTGTAAGATGGGATGACATAGTGTGTGAGGTTGTTGGCTTGGAAGAGAAGAAAAAGCCACTACACGCCGTGTACCTCTTAGTACACGCCATGTAGTCATGTCTACAAGGTTAGTGCAGGACATGTAAAGTAAGTCGAAGAAGTTATGAAAAGTAAAATGATATAAACACCATGTATATGGATTTACATGCCATGTACTAATAAATTTTGTATTAAAAAGGGAAGTAGCCTCGTTTTCTATTCTTCTGGACATAGGAGCTATCGGGTAAAGAATAAGAAGCTGTGTGAATATTTTCTCCTCCTGTTTCATCATACAGAACCCGATTCAAATGTCTTTGGTCTCATAGGATTCATCTCGATAGGAGATTTATTTTGCTTGAGCCATTCGTGATGATTTCTGATTTTGGGGAAGTTATTTAAGGCTGAATCTTTTACCTATTTTCTTAGATCTATGTCGTTCTAGGTGGATTCAAGGGCCGTCATCAGTTTATATTGCTCATGCGACATCGAGGTAGGTGGTATCATTCCTCTCTTAAATTGTTTAGATGTTTATATGTTCCATTGTGCTACGCACCCATGTTTAGGATGTTACCTTGAAAGGATACCAACCCTTATTATTATTAAATTTTGTTGTGATAATGAATTCAATGAATTGAAAGATGTTTAGAATCATTGATTTGTTAAGGGATACCCCGTGGGTGAGTTTCACTTAGTTTTTGGGTTTGGTCGTTTCACCCAAGGATATAGATGGGAATGATTTCATTTTCCCTTTTTGGGTTTTTTAAAATGAACTTGGTTATTGTCTGAAATTACAATTGTGTTAGAATTGTGAGTATTTGATTATGGATATGGGTTCGTGTTTCCCCTTTGTCATGTAGTGTTTTTTCTTGTTAAGTAGGTTGAAATGTTATATTAAATTTTAATGGATAAGTGGTACATATAATTTGGTGATACATGGGTTCAACTTAGAACTCTGTGAATGGACTCCCTTGACTATAGTACCTTAAACCTTGGGTGACACATGGGTTAACCTTAGAGCGCCATGGATGGACTCAAGAGGTATTTGTTTATACGTCATTAGTGACACTTGGGATCCATAGTAGGACTAATAGGGATGGACTAAATTAACATAAACATATTTTTTACAAAGAGTGATACCTTGGGGATCCCTAGTAGGACCACTAAAGATGGAATCACATGAAATTATACCAGTATCAAGAGTGATAGTCAGACTCCCTAGTAGGACTGCTGAGAATAGACTCATAGGATGTCGGTAGAATTTCACCTATAGTGATACTTGAATTACAACATAGGAATATCAAGAATATACTCATGTTATAATTAAATGATAAAATGGAAAGAATTATGACACATCTTCCAAGATAAATAACAAGCTTGAGTTTAGACTTTACTTACTTGTTAGGAAGTCTTATAAGACTTGTATTGTTCTTACTTTACTATGAGGAATGCCAGGCATAGGACATATTTCTAAATTTAAATACATAAAGTAAATGAACTACTAATAAACATAGTAAACTCTTTAAATGAGTACCAGTATTTTTAGGATTGTTTAATTCTGAGTTCATACTACTTTACTGCATTTCATTTCTATACACACTACTTTATATACTCATTGATAGATTGGAAAAGACCTTTGGTGGTTGCCTACTATGATTCATTTCTCACACCCTATTTGGGTCATGTTTTTGGGCCCAAATAGACTATATTAATGTAGGTGTCTATTGGGGAAAGGCTCTTTTTATAGGTACTTGATTTTTTCTTAGAAGCAGGAGAGAATGGGGCCAAGTCATAGCTTGCGATTCTACTAAGTCTCATTTTGTTTTACTATAATTTGGTATTTTATTGTACTTGATTACAATGTACCTTGTTTTAATTATTTTCCTAGAACATGTGACATTCTACATCATTTTGATATTACATACCTTCTGGCTATCTTTATATTCAATCTTCAATTGTTTACTTCAGTTTCATGCCGTTTACTTCTTCTGCTATTGTCATTATTTATTCTGTTGCATTACATTCTACCAATGAGGGCATAATTTACCCACTATCACACCCTAGGAACTTGCTACTAGTCTTAATCCTCTATTATTTGGGGAAATTCTCTTGAGTCCATGTGTCCAACTGATCTGGCTATCAGTTTAGTGGTAAGATGAGTCAAAACGTTACAAGGAAGATGGAGTTTTATATTGAATTGGTACCAGGTACACAACCAATCACCATTCCCTCTTACTATATGGAACTAGCTGAATTTTAGGAGTTAAAAATTTAGTGGGACGACTTGTTGGATAATGGAATTATTTTCCCAAGTGTGACCCCTTGGTAGCCGTTTGTTCTTTTTTCAAAGAAAGATGATGGAGGCCTTCCACTTTTCCATGATTACAGAAATTAAAATAGATTCATAGTAAATAATAAGTCTCAGTTTACTATGATTAATGGTTTGTTTGATACTTTTAAAGGATAATTGTAGATCCCAATTATTTATCATCGGTTTTCTTATTACCAGCTTAAAATCAAAGAGTTTGGTATGAAAAATACCACCTTTAAGAGTAGGTATGTCTGTTATGAATACCTTGTTATGAATTTTGTTCTAACCATTTCTCCTATAGTTTTTATGGTGTTGATAAATAGGATATAAAATTAATATCTTAAGTCTCTCTTGGTAGTATTTTTTGATGAAATCATAGACTAATCTAAAACTTAGGAAGATTATGTGTGTCACTTCATATAATCTCTTGAAATTTGGAGTGATCACCGAATTTATACCAAGATCACAAAATGTAATTTCTGTATTTAGGAAGTTAACTTATTAGGAAACAAAGTATTATAATAAGGTATTTATTTTGATCATGTGAAGATGGAGGATGTAATGACATGGGAACAATCACACAATGTTTTCAATATTTGGAGCTTCTTAGGCATAGTGGGGTATTATTGATGGTTCATTAATGATTTCTCAAAATTGTCTTCTCTAATGAAGGATCTCACTCAGGAATGGGTTACATTATTATGTGATTTAAAATTTCATATTTTTCTTAGGAATTTAAGTGAATATTTATTTATTCCCCATTTTTGAGTCTTCTAGAGGCCGATCAGGGCTATGTGGCCTTTTAAAACACATTAGGTTCATGTTTGGGATGTATTCTCATGCATGGTGATCATATAGTGTCCTATGTTTCGCAAAAGTTTAGGAAAAATTAGAAGAACTATCCTACCCATGATCTTGAACTTGTAGCTATGATAAATTCCCTTAACTGTTTGTAATATTATCTTTTATAAGAAAGTTTTACCATTTATTTCGATAACAAAATCATGAGTTATATCTTCTTAAAAAACTATTTTATTATTTTCCATAGGTGATGTGTGGAATGCCTAAAATCTTTTGATATTGACATTTCCTACACCCATGGTAAAAGGGATGTCGTTGTTGATGATTTGAGTATGATACTTATAACCTAGTCCATATAAGAACCATAAGAAGAGTGTAATTTTTTTTTTCATTTCTCGTATGCATTTGGGAGTTTGGGAGTATGATACTGATATTGTTTTGGTAAGTTCTCTATTGAACTCCTCTCTTATCAAGATTATTATTCAGGAACAACAACTCAAAAATTAGTTTTGTGGAATTAGGGACTCTCTTTATAGTGGGGATACCTTTAGTGAGTGGTAGTTATATTCTGAGGGTATCATATACTTATAGAATTTGTACATCATATCTTTGTCTATGAGAAAAATACGTGACTTGGAATTTCTATAACTACAAGTGGGAGATTCACTATGGAACAATGATGATGTTATATGATATCTGGTGATGATTTTTGTGGCTATGTATATGACGATATATTTCTAATTTTGTTTATCATTTTTAAACTTTTCATCAGGTCAAGACTAAGCATAAAAACCTTACAAGTTTACTTGAACCCCATCCTATATTGACATGAATGTGGGATGTGATTTTAATGGATTTCATGGCCTTGATGTCACGTACCCCTTGATAGAAGAAAGTGATATGGGAAATGATAAATCGACTGACCAAATTAGATCACTTTATTCTCTTTTGTGATATAAACAAAATTAAGTACTTGGGAAGAATTTATGTATAATATATCACTAGGTTTCACATAGATACATATGTTATAGTTTCTAGTAATTTTCCCCATTTCAATTACCACATTTTTAGAGGCCTAAAGTAGGTGATAAGATCCCAGTTTTGTTTAATCATGACATATAATTCATAGAAGGATGGATAGAAAAAATGAGAAATAAAAATTCTTGAATACATGATATTCTCTTGCATTCTTGACTATGGTAGATCTTGGGAGAGACACTTGAGGATGGTTAGCTTTTCCTATAACAACACTTACCGATTTTTTTCCTCAAGATAACACCCTTTGAGGCCTTATATGACTGGACTTTTAAATCTCCCTTATATTAGTCAGAGATTTTTGAATCTTACCTAGTTGGGACTCATTTGTTCTTAGAAGTAATGAAAAATATTTAATTGATTCTTCTATGAATGGTGATGACATAGAGATGGTATAAATATTATGTTAATCTTTATCAATTCCCTTTAGAGTTTTATGTGGTGAATAGGTGTTTTCAGAGTTTCAACTTGGGTAGGTCATCGATATGTTGGGAAATAGGTAAAGTTATATCTAATATATATGTGAACGTTTGAGGTTATTTAGATGATTGAACAAGTGGATTACCATTTGGTTTTACACCTCAATTAATATCAATTCATAACATGTTTCATGTGACATAGATTTGTAAGTATCTCTCCAAACCATATCATATCTTGAGATATGATGACCTTGATGTAGACCCAAATTTATCTATAACAAAGTAGTGAGTTTGGATTGTTGATTTTGATAAGAATGATGTTCATGGAAAGTACATAATACTAGTTCAAGTGGTTAGGTTTCATATATCTTATTCACATGATACATGGGATAATGACACAATAATTATTGATAAATGGTCTCATTTATTTGATTTAGAGTCTTATTAATAGTTTTTATGGGGGAATAAATCATTTATGGTTAGGATATTGTATCATCGCATTACTAGATTTTAGGTACTTCTAACCCATTTTTATGATCATCCTTTATTTGTATATTAATTCATATTGTTTTTATGACTTCTAGAAATTTTTGAGAGTTTCTAGGATAGTTCACAATTGGAACATTTTTTGGGAAAACAATTAAGGTTAGCCCAAGAAAACATGTTTCATTTGTTATAATTTAGAAGGGGGCACATAGTTAGTTCAACCCATGCAGACTCCCTCTAAAACCATGTGGCATGGGATAGTGGGGATCACATGGTTGAAACATGGTGTTCAAACCATGTACCGTATTTTTAGTATCCAAGGAGGGAGATATTTCTTTAAACATATATTGTCAAATTATGTGGCCAAACCATCCAAATCTCTTTATAAGCCTAGAGAGGGTGCATGGTTGGGTTCACAATTTTTGCTAACCATGTAACCGATCCCAGGAAAACATGTGATGAGGCTTTACTCCTCCAATTTTTTTAATTAATGTTACGAACCCCTATATTTAAACACCAATCATCTCCTAATCAAACCTAATTAATACCTTTGTATTTTGGAGTCTCTCTAGAGAGTATTTTGGCTCCTTTAAATCAATTTCTTCTTGTATTTAAGTGTTGGTGTATGAAATTGATATCTATTTGGTAAGTGTAACCTTAGTGATCAGGAATTATCCTTTCCTTCTCTCTCACCATATCTAATATTGGTGAATCCTCTTGTTTTTTATCAGTTAAAACCTTGATTGGATGAATTTTTATTCTAGGAATTCTTCTTTGAACTTCCTCACCTTTGGATCTCTATTTTCGATCGTAATTTTAGGTGATTGAATGATCGCTTAACTAAAGGTAAGTGGTTATATAAGGATGTTTCTTAGACATGGAACCTTTATTTATTGGTTTATTTGAAATAATATTTTAATTGATTTATAACCCAAAAATTTAAAGGATTTTATGTTTGATTTAAAAAGGCATGGATTTGTGAAATAAAACCCATTTCAGAATGATTGAGAATATTGGGTTGATTTTGAAAAAATATGTCTTGAAATGAAAAGTGATTTGATAATTATTTTTAAGAAAAATATATTGACATGATTTTTTATTTTGAAAGGCTCGAAATTGATAAAATCCCATGATTTTGTTTCAAAATTGAAATGGATATTAAAACCTAAAATTAGAAATTTGAAATATGAATGATTAATTGAATTTTTTCTCTCATGATTGATTGATTTATTAATTGATTAAATGAAAATGTGAGCCTGAGTAGTAAGTTGGTGAATAAGATAAACATGTTAGGACTCTGAATCTCTAAAAATGGATTGATGGTGAAAACTATAACTAAACCAAATTAGGTATGATTTTCCCTGATAGAGTATTGATTATTCTATCCTAATTACCTGATAAATAGGGATGCGTGCACACATTGATCCATGATTGAGTGACTAAGTAGTGTGAGGATCCTAGATCCATGGACTATCAATCCTGGAGGCTTATTACCATGGTACTTTATTTTTGATTTGATTATTACAAGACAATTATTATTTAACTATTTTATTCATACCTTTCTATTTTATGTAAAATGTTCATTTGATACTATTCTTGTTATGCATTCCATCTATTTATAATTGAATTATTTGAAAGAATATTTTAAAATAAACATGGAACACATTTTCCATGCATTATTGTTTATATAAATTAAAACATAAATAGTTTATTTATTAAGGAATTACTTTTGAAACATTTGGTAATATCCTACTTGAATATTTATCTCACACCATATATTTTCCTTCAAGTGTTTGTAAACTTTTTTATGCCAAGCCCATGAAAAGGTAATGAATAACTTGGAGGTGGAGGGTGTTCTAGATTTATGAGACCTTGGGTGATGGACGTGACCTATGGAGCTATGATCCACTCATTACATGGAGATTATGAGTTTTCATCTTGATATAAATTGTTTCATATTTTTGGTGGATGTACCTTTTTTATCTTTATTTGTATTCTTGTGGTATGTTTATCATTTAATATTGTTTGATATACCAATTGTTAATTTATGTTTCTTTTATAATTATATATTGTTTTTTTGTTTTTGGGGTGAAATAATTATCTCTAACCAATTTTTTTATTCAATGAAACTAGATTCCATCTCTTAGTGATTGGAAATGACCTTTATGCCATGTCAGTAATATATTTTGTACTGATGTACCATTGTAGTTAGGTTAGTTTTTTGTATGTTGAGTTCCAAAAAAATAGTTGAGAAGGTAATATTCCATAAGTTAAATAATCATCAGGACTCTGGGAGGGATGAAAAAATATGATTATTCATTGTGATAAGAGAACATGAGTGATAATCCACCCTACATGAAAAATCATATTCGTATAATGAAAAATCATGGGATCCTTTGAAAATTTTTGGGGCCTGTTCATAAGAGGGAGAGTCAGGTTCTCAGGAAAGAGAATAAGTTGAGATGGAAAGGGGCATGGATCATATGTTAGGGAATCCTTAAAGGATATAAACACCTTTAATAAAGAAGAAGGTGGATAAGGATCTGAGGGCGAGGCGGATGAGAGGAGTGGGGCACCAGTGGATAGTGGAAAACTAGATGATGTTCTATGGTAAGAACTTGAGGGAAGGTAGGATAGAAGATCATTATTCACGGAGGTTAATAGAGAGGTTGTATCCATATAGAATTATTTTGAAGTTCCAAGAGTGATATCAATGTTTTTTTTTAAAATTCAGATTTTTCTTGTTTTGGTGGAATCATGGATAATTGATTTAAGAGAATCATTACACTCCATGCTAGAGAGGGGATGTGTGGCCAATTATGCATCTTAAATGTTAAACATGATACACATGGAAGATTATTAAGTTATATAAATTGTGGTTAAGAAAAATTTGTTTGTCTGAATGAATAATTAAGGATACATTAATCTCAAGGATATTTGACAACTTTTATGTTTATGGAAGATTTTGACTTCCATGGGGTATATGAATAAAGTATGGTTTTTAAAAAACATCACCGATTGGGTTGTGAATATAACTCACTATTTGATGTCTATGTCTAGATAAATTACATATCACACATTATATTTTAATGGATGATCTGATGGAGTGAAAAATATAGGATCCTTAACATTTGAGTGTTCAATGTTTTGGAATTATCATATTGGACATCTCATTTAGAAAAATATGATGGTACCCCAACCCATTTAAATTATATATAACTTACCCCTAACCAAAACCCAATTAAAGAAATTTATTTATTACCCCAAACGTATATAATTATGGAAAAAATTACCCATTTAAATAAACTTACCCATTTATTTTATTTAATTTTTTATAGGTTGGGATCATGGAATATAAATTGGTGGGACAATTTCCGAACTAATTGGTTGGGTGGTGCAATTGGTGACTATGGTGGGGGCGATGGTATACTTGGGGGGGGGTATTATAATTCATATATTCATAACATTATCAATGATTTGGGATAACATCAAGTGCATGGGGTTTATAAGCCTTTCCACACCTCTGGGTCGAAAAAGCATCCCACTATCCTCGCTATGGTCTGCAACCACCTCGACCCGCTCTTCGGGCTAGACTCCATACTACCCTTGTAAGAGACACCACTCTATACTTATATAAAAAAATATTTAAAATTAATATAAATAAACTAAATTGGTTAGGGTATCCAAACAATGATACTCGAATCATACCCAATAAATAAACAATATACATCCATGCAGCCCAAACCCTATTAAAGGGAACCCGAACCCAATTTAATAATGTATAGAAGGGATGGGTAATCAATAATAAGTTATCCATTTCAATACATATTGAGTATACATTCAAAATTCAGCGCGAGGAGATAGATGTGACTTTGAATTATAATCAATGAATAAACCCTTGAAGAAACTATCATAGGAAGCTGAAACAAGAGGAAGGATCCCACTCAACATAGAATATCTATATTACCATATCTATTTTCTATTTTTGTTGATTGTTTTTGCGATATATTCATTATATGATTTTTTCACTTATTTTGAAATGTGTAAATAAATATCTTCAGGTGATAGGTTTGAAATGAATTGAATTTTTTATCTATTCATTCTAATTTTTATTTTTATTTTTATTATTAGTCTTCAATAAATTCCATAATTTTTCTATTATATTATAATGGATTGGGAGATCCATGTTATAGATATACATTTCATGGTATTGGGAAATTAATGTATACTTTTCTAATAAATCAAAATATTGAGGTGAGTGGATCTTATAGAACTATAGCGTGACCCTTTTTTATATTTTCTCATTTGAGCATTATTCTCAAGAATTTATTTTCCATCTTAATCATAGCAAAAAAACAACAAATATACTTAAATTGGATGCAGTATATTTTTTCTTCTACAAGTAAGAATCATACACTCCCTAAATTTTGATTAAAAAATAATTTCTGGGGGTAACTAATTGAACAATGTTAACATACAAAATAAATACTTCTAAATCAAAATAATTTTTCACAACTTTTGCAAAATTATGAAGGAAATTTTAGTATGAATAGTGATAATTTTATTATTACAATTTTTTTAAATATTTCAAAACTCATCAATATTTCAAGTCTAGTATCATTTTAACATTTTTTCTTTCAATTACCATCCTTTACTTTTATATTTTATATTTTTGTTTCACTCAATCACTAACTTAGTTTGTTTGTGTTCATTTTTTTATTTTTCATTTCTATTTTTCTTAGAACACATAACATTCCTTCTCTTTGGTTCGACCTTTCTTAGAACATACTCGTTTAAGGTAGTTTTTTTAATGTTTTTATAAATTTTTTTTTGTGGTATTATGAAAAATTGATAAATTTTTTTAAGCTTTTTAGGGTAATGTAGAATGTGTAAAAAAAAGAAAAAATAAAAAAAACTGCTTAAAAATACTAAAAACAACTTCTATTGTGTACTGATTTATAAAATATTTTAGCCAAAAAATTAATAAAAAAGGGACATATCTTCCATTTCTATTTTAGAATAATTTATATCATGAATAGACAAACACTATAGTTTCTTAAGAAATAACAAGAAACATAAATGGAGAATTTTGAAATAGAGAGTTGAGAAACCAAATGAAATCACTATTCCACCTCAACTTAGGAACTTGGTTGTTAAGATAAAAAATCTTAGGGTGTTCCAAATACCTATAATTTCTATATTTTCCTTTTGAATATGTCTAAGTCCAAGTTCAAGAAAATTTTACATGAAACAATCATACCTTTCCATTCTACCTTGCATTAACACAATACCTAAAGAATATTATTTGGAGTTTATCATAGATTTATATTGGGTTTTCCCATAGATAATGTTCCATAGGATAGAGAATGGTAAGAATTTGAGAGTTTTCCATTTTTACTGATGTTTAAGTCTAGGACCTAGCTTAAAAAGTTATATAGTGAGATATTTTATAGATAGAATTAAGCATTTAATTCTTTTGTGATGAAATTTTATCCAAGTAACTTGACAACATAAGTGAGATATACAATTACTAGGTTTGTAGAGGATGAAGGGGAATTATTCCACAAAACATTAGATAGGTTTAGAGATATCTTTAGAAAGTTTCCTAATCAATAACACAACCACCTAATAATGGACACATTTTATAATTTTCTAACTCTTTACCCACAAACCATCATTCATCAGTCCTTCAGTAGTGACTTTTCTATCATAATAGTAAAGAAACTATATTTTTTTAATAACAAACCCACTCAAAATTCCTAACACAAACATTTAAAAAAATAACTATCCATAAGAGTGAATCCAATGATTTAGACTATTTAAAAATTATATATAATATATTACAACCCCCTCTCCACAAGGTGTACCCCTCCTGGTCCAGCAATGTGAGAAGGGAGATAGTGACCCCCCTAGTCCTGCCTCCAGTTGGCCCTAGGTTGGAGACTAGAATTGAGGGTATAATAAACACATAAATGGGTGGAATTACCCTGTAAGAGAACACATGAGAAAGATATATACAAGATAGAAACTAACCAAATCTAACTCAGACTGCAATATAAAATAAATCCCAAGTACACATATGCAATGTCATACAAGAACTAAAAAAACTGAAATAGAAAAATGAAAGTACCAAAGGAAAGTAAAAAAATCAGCGACCACGAAGACCGAACAGCTCCGGCAACCCCAATATCATAGTAACCAGCTTGATCTCCAACCTACTCCAAGTGACCTGAAAAACGGTTTATATATACATAGGGTGAGTATAATAGTATACTCAGTAGGATCCTCCCCAAAACCTCTCATGTAAATGTAAAGAAATCATGATAAAGCACAATGAAAAACAAGTGAAACTAACATGTCACCTAAAAAGGTATACTAAGTTCCAAGACTCACCATGGATACTATCACCATGTATCACATATAAGAGTATATAATATAATAAAGAATATCAAGGGTACCCCGCTACCACTTCCCCATTGGTTTTCGACTTTGACCCAACGTCGCACGTCCTAAAAATCTCTCTCCAAAGGCTTACCTGCAAACACCTGGGCGAAGCACCACCACATGCATATCATGCAGTACAAACACCACGTACATGAAACCAAAGTAACTAGGTATTTTTCAGGAGCCACCACAACTCGCATAATGTGTATCACATATAGGGTATTATACCTCAAGCCATTATCTCCCATACACTAGGTAAGGATCCTCAATCCATCACAGCCTATACACATTACACCTATAGTAGTCCATAGTAAACTATATCCAGAATATATGTGTGTGAATAACCACAAGACACTACCACCTTCTACACACATATATGGGGGAAAAATAACCACTGTGCCTACCAGCACAAGTAACTACCAAGAGAAGAGAGCGGGGCCAAATGGGGTAGTCAGCCATCCATCCTGCCACTAAAATGTTGGGGAAAACACCCCCAGGGCTCAGAATACATGGGTTGTCAGTTTCCCTAAATGATGGGGTAGAGTAGCATATAGAAACACAAAAATTACAAAATATACTATATCTCACAACCAGACTATGGAAATAACCTAGTCTCAGACTCAACTACAACTAATGTCTCTCAGACTCTTGGCTGCCAGTTCTAAGACTAGGTATCCTATAAGCACACAAAAATTTAAATAGATTTATTACATAACTTCATTCCTTTTTTATAAATTTCAATTTGTATTAATTAATTATTTAAAAATTAATTAACCATTAACAACTACACATTATGTTTTATTATAATCACACCCAAATTCCACTGTTCCTTTAAATTGCAACCTCAGCATTGTGTCCCAGCAAGCTCCAACCCCATGGGTTAACATCATTTATTAAATAATTTATTAATATCATTGTTACTTTCCCATATTCCCATTCATTCTATATAAAAATTCTAAGCTACTAAATACAAGGGGGATCAACACGGTGAGTAGATGAAATACTTGTTGATTCTTTACCACATATAGAAAGAGCATAGACCCATTCTCCCTTGGGAAGCTAAACACGGAAAGTATATGACATACCCTGCGCATCTTCTCTTATTTTTGGATGGAGGGTAAGCAAGACCAACTTCCTAGAGCAGTGTGGAAAGTAAAGCAGATATACAAATAACAAGATTCATCGATCATCTAAACATTCACATCCAACCCGTTTCATCATCTCTGGTGTCCTCCCCAACACTCACATGCATAAACCAATGCATCTCTCCACTCTAAGAATCAACTGCTACCACAAAAAATGGGCCTCACTGCCCCCACATATCACAATGACCATCGAGGGTCACATCACAACACAAGCAGTAGGGAAAAAACATCATATCAACTGGGCTCTTGGCCCTTAAACAAGAAATAGGGTAACTCAAAATTCTACAAGGAAATATATTTTATCAAAAAACTAGTTCTTTAATCCATTTGGAATTAATCGATTTATTATTTGTAGGTTCTAACTATGTGTAACCTAAACATAAATCTATCATAGATATCACAAATCAATTAAACATGCTTATTGCATCAATTTGATTAACATCAAATTACATCAAGAAGAATTTGATTCATTTACATGCCTATTTATCTTTGACAATAAATTTACTATTAATCCCAGTTTACGTTCTTTACCAATTTCATCAAGAATGGCTTGATAAAATTCAAAGCATAAATATTACACTATCTAGAAAAATGAGAGGAAATAACATATGATTGATACCAATTTAATTATCTGATTCAAATATTTATAATTTCAATTCCATTGTGATCTAATGGGATAAAACATGCCAACTCTACTGTTGCACATAAAAGAATAGAGAAGTAATGAATCCCTTACATTAAAAGGTTCTTGGAATTATTTATACAAGAATGATCCACAAAATGGATCACTATTGTCTTCTATCATGACAACTGCAACCACCTAAGGATGCCGCGACATGACCATACCAACCAAAACCCAAGAAAACTCAGTTAGAAGCATAGATATCACATGCCATAACATGTAAAGGAGAAACATGAGAAGATTAGCCCAAAATAATGATGATAGATCATATCTTATATCGAAGATTGATCGAAATTTCTTGGTTGCACCAAAATAGGGGGTGAATTTGTAGCAAAAATAAATTCAAGGGGAACCAATCCAAGGAGGAAAGTTTGATCCCAAGACTCCTATGGGAAGGAAGGAAAGTTTCGAGTGTCTTATACTAGGAAACAATAGTGAAGAACAATGGATGATGATATCTCACCCCTTTTGAAGATTTAATGAAGCAGTGGTTTAAGATACACTAGATTTTTAATTAAAAGAGGATTGCATTAAATCACATGGTTTGACTTGGTAAGGATATCCCGAACATTAGGAAAATTAATATAGGAGTTACAGTACAAGAAAACAGAATATTTGCAAGAGGATCCCGTCGCAAAAGGTCTTTTGCGATGGGGCTCCATCGCAAATCGCCCGTTGCCGAAAACGGCGTCGCAAATAGGTGTTTTTGTGGCGGTCCCGTCGCAAAAATAGTATTTGCGATGATATTTTTCCCCCATCGCAAATTGGATTTTGTTTATATAGAAAAAAGGTATTTGTGACGGGCCATCGTAGATATATTATTTGTGATGGGTTTCTGACCCGTCGCAAATGGGAAATTTAAAAAATATTTGCGACGTAGGTATTTTCGACAGACCATCGCAAAAATTGTTTTTACGACGGGTATTCTTCCCGTCGGAAATGTGATAGTAAAAAATTGTTTACGACGGGACACCCCGTCGCAAATACTCCCGTCGCAAATACAAAAATAAAATAAAAAAAATAAAAAAATAATACAAATCGTATAATATTATATAAAAAAATAATAATATTAATAATATTAAAAAATTCTATTATTATAACATAAATAAAAAAATATATAAAATATAATTATGAAATATTAATATAAAATAATAATAATATGAATATAAATAATATAATATTATATAATAATAAAAATATTAATAATTTAAAAAATTAATATATTATTATTATTATTATTAAATTATGTATATAATAATAATAATATTAATAATATAAAGAAATTATATTATTATAATATTAATAATAAAAAAAATATATAATATAATTATGAAATATTAGTATCAAAAAATAATAATAATATGAATATAAATAATATAATATTATATAGTAATAATACTAATATTAATAATATAAAAAATTAATATAATATTATTATTAAAATAAACATACCTATTTATGAAAAAATAATATTAATAATATTAATATTAATAAAATTATAAAATTATAAACTTCTCAATATTAATAATAAATATAAAATATTAAAAGTAATATTACTAAAATAAAAAGACATTAAAAATAATACTAATAAGTAATAAAATATAAAAAGAATAAAAAAAATTAAATCATGCAATATTCGTACCAATATGAAAGAGGAATTGTAAATAGTTAATATGATAATAAACTACGAACTCAAATGTTTATTACATGTAAAAAAATCACTGGGGGGTGGATAATCTGGAGGACCTGAAGGAGGTTGTGGAGGAAACTCCATCTCTAAACTATGAGTCAGACGACTCATATACTCCATCTGCTCCTGATGTTGCTCCCCATATCGACGCCTCTCCTCATGCTGCTGCTGACGCATCTGCTCCTGCCATGGATGCATCTCCTCATCGTGCTGCTGACGCATCTGCTCCTGCCCCTGATGCAAATCCTGTATAAGCTGATTCTGAGCACGCAACTGCTCCTGATACTATGAGGCATAAGATGATGTCTCTCCATGAGCTCCTCTCAAGCCGGACTCCAACATCGCAGCAGTACCATAATAAGCTTCAGGAGTCAAATGAGAGCCGATACCAACTACTCGGCCCTTTTCGAAGCCATACTGGGTCGCCTACATCCATGCCATCTCATCAAAATGGTGGGCACTAGTCTGATCACCCGTCTCGTCTTGAATCTCAGCCTCTGTCTGAGAGGTCGCGACCTCATATGACTCCTTAAGTTTCAATTTGAAATTAAAATAATGAAAATATTATATGCATTTAATTTGCAAACTGAAAAGAAAATAATACTGACCACAATCTGACGCTGGGGGTCACCTCTAATCTCTCCAGTAGCCGGATTAGTGTACATCCTCCGATAAACGCCGTACATCGTAATACCGGGCTGCTCAGCTTCCTATATGAATATAAAATAAACTGTTTATATTTAAAGTTGTATAAAATATTAAAAAAAATACTTACTAGACGCTCTCTATGCGCACTGAATGTACGACTACCGGCTCAATGCGTCACCTCTTATCTCCCTTGATTCTGTCAACCGAATGCAGATCTCCTCTGAAACCCACCACCAAACCAGTGTGTACATAATCCATCCCAAACGTGAGATGAAATTTACTCTGGTCGGTGGGCTCTACAGGACTCATCAAATTCTGTCACTCCGGCTTTCCTCACAACCGCCTTTCTCAAATTATGCAAAAACTGACGGAAATGGTCACGCATAGACACCACCCATGCCGTGTGGATAGTGCACGCATGCTCTCGTCGATGGGATACCATAAACCCTAATATAAAGTTATTAATGAATTAAACTTCAAAATAAATAATATTTAATTACGTACCAGCCAATGATCGAACATGGCGGCCTGCACATCAGCGAGAATCTGATCCCATGTGAGCCAAAGCTGAGAAAAATAATTGCGCAGGATAGCGCTCCCCTGTCCAATAGCTATATGTAAAAAACTGTGGAAAAAGAAAAAATAATCAAACAATTAAAATATAAATAACTTATAATGAAAGATAACTAAAATAAACAGGTTACTATACCACCGCATGTGCGTATCGAATCCAAGAGGTGGACGTCGCTCCGGGATAGGATATGGAATCATCAGTCTGGAAGGACCATGCCCCCTCCGAGTGCTCCCTGTAGTGCCAATAGCCTGAGGGTCAGATGACTCAAGAACCTCATCATCCATAGGTAGATTAGCCACCAGAAACTGAAGATACGTTTCTGAGTCCATCTGAAACATGAATTGATTGTTATTAGAAAACAGTTGAAAATTACTATTATGTATAGATATATATTTGTTGTGATTATAACCAGCATTTTACTGTGTCAATGTTCATCTTCATCATCATCTTCATAGTTTTCAATGTCAATGTATTCATCTTCCTCATCAACATCATCAATTTTTATATTAGTTTCACTTTCATCATCTCTTTTCATTTAAAATTCAGTTGTAACATCATTGACAACATCGTCACCATCGACCCTTAACTGTGGGCTGTCATCATCGATATTCATGTATCTTTGTGAAAAAGATTTGTTTTGAGGAGTGTCCTGAAAATTTTTATTTCCTTGCACTTCAGTGGAACCACATTCAGTTTGAGTAAACTGATTTTCTCGAGATTTAACTTTTATTATACTCCACCAATCATCCAACTCTTTTGAAGTAGCACAATATTTTGCATAATAAATTTGAGGTGCCTGATGAGCCAATAAAAATGGTTCATTTACTGCAAGAAGACTTTTATGTTTAATATCAACAATTCCAAGAGTCGGATGAATACGCAAGCCTCTCTCAGTATCCAGCCATCGAAATTTAAACATTGTTACATAATTCTGTCCCAAATAACACAGTTCAATAATTTTTCAAGTATGCCGTAAAAGTCAACTTCTATATCTCTATGATGTGATACCTTCAAACAAACACCACTATTCATTGTTTTCTTTGATTCCCCATATGAATGTGTATGGAAGCGATAACCATTCACCACATATGCATTATAAGATTTAACCATTTTGGATGGTGGGCTACTCAATATACGCAATCGACTATCAATTTTATCAGCATGTAAAGATACCTGAAATTTTTTAAATCATTTATCACTATTACAAGTAATAAATTGATTTTATATGTAAAACCAAAAAAGAATGTACATTACCAGTTTTTGAAATCAGTAGGCAAATTTTTTTTGCCGACGTTCTTCTAAGCCAGCTGCTGTAATTTGTGGAAATTGTTTCTTGATATGATCATCATATAACCTACAAATACAATATGATTAATTTACTGTAACAGAATCTATAGAATAAGGGATAGGAGGACTCACTGTATAATTGGTGACATTTCTTCACAGTTGAGTAGAACATATGTATGAGCTCTATGATGTTCATCATCTAAAAGCCATCTATCATGAACTCCACCAAAGCCAAGTTCAGACTGACTGAAAACTGATAATTTATTGTTCATATCATCATCAACATTCCCCTCGTTCTGGACCATGCAGTTAAATTTTGAGGGATATTCAGATTCAAAATAATGAGAGCAGAATAAAGCAATTTCCTCTTGTAAATAAGCTTCAACAATTGAGCCTTCAACTGATGATTTGTTACGTACTTTTTTCTTCAATTTCTGCATGCATATCTCAAATGGGTACATACATAGAAACTGAACGGGACTTCCACATTTTGTTTCATGTGGAAAATGTAATATCAAATGTTCCATGGAGTCAAAGAAAGCTGGCGGATTTTTTTTTTTCCAGTTTCCATATAATTACAACAACAGCTTCTTCCAGTTTTCTTAGTGTATCGTAGTCTGTTGTCGCCACACATATGTCTTAGAAAAAATATGATATATCTGTTATCGAATCCCAAATATTATAATTCAACAAACCCTTTAATCCAATAGGCATAAGTCTTTCCATTATAACATGACAATCATGACTTTTTAATCCGGTAATATGACCATTTTTAACACATCTGCCCAAGTTGGAAGCATAGCCATCTGGAAGTCTCAAATCTGCAATCCACTGACAAAATCATAAGAAACTCTCTTTGTTCAGTGTATAAGCTACTTTTGGCTTCATTAATCTCCGTGATATGATATTTTCAAACAATTCAAGTTCTGGTCACCTGCAAATTTGGGAAATATCTAATCGTGCATTTACATTATCTTTGGTTGTACCCAGTGTATCCAAAACTGTATGAAATAAATTATCAAAACAGTTCTTCTCAATATGCATGACATCGAACATGTGTCAGACCAACAAATCAGACCAATATGGCAGATTCCAAAAAATTCTCCGTTTTGTCCAATTGTGTTCTTTCCCAAAGCCATGAATTTTCTGTTGGTTTATTGTCAGTCCAAAAGTGATGGAAGGTAATGAAAATACTACTGATTGTAACTCTGTACCTGAGATCATTTTTGGAGGTTCATCTCTTTCAATTCTACCTTTTCTGAAATGAGATTTATTCCTCCGAAAAGGATGATCGATTAGAAGAAATCTGCGATGATAGTCAAAATTGCAAGGTTTTTTTCCATTCATGAGCATAAATGCTTTGTTGTCTCCCATACAGTAAGGACATGATTTTGGACCATGTGTACTCCATCCATATAACATTCCATATATCGAGAAGTCACTGATTTTCCACATCAAAGTAGCTTTCACTAGAAAATTCTGTTTCGCAGCAGCATCATATGTACCAACACCATGACTCCACAATAAATTTAACTCATCAATCAATGGTTTCAAATAAACATCAATATTCTTTTTCAGATGTCCTGGGATTAATAATGTCAGAAAGATATAAGGCTCTTTCATCAACATCCATGGAGGCAAATTGTACGGAGTTATAAAGACAGGCCAATAGGAATAATGGCAACAAAAGATCCAAAAGGTAGCTGCCAATCTGCTAGAAATTGTGCCAATTTATAACCATTTACTTGAATTTATTTGATTTTTGATTAATTATTACTAATTATTACTAATTATTACAAATCTAAATATTTCCATCAGATTTTGCTCTATTCTTAACATGTTCAAATCTTAAAGGGTCGTCAATTTTCAGGTCATGCCCAATAAGAAGTTTGCGTCAGCCATGTACAATGTAAACTCTATAATTGTCCTTATATGGTTGATCACCTCACAAGTAGTGTTGTAATAGGGCGACACAAGTAATGTCATTCTCATCTTTAAGAATCATTTCACATGACCCTTTACATAGATCATTATTCCTTGAAAAATTAAGAGAACTTCAGTATCTTTCCCTTAATTTTTCAAAAAAGAATGGTTTATTTAAAAATTCATGTGATATGATTCTTATAGATGAGAAAGACATGACTTGGGTTGTCCTATTGCAACGCTACTTGCGAGGTGATCAACCAAGCAAGAATAATTATAGAGTTTACATTGGATACGGTTGACACAAACTTTTTATTGGGCATGACCTAAAAATTGGCGACCCTTTAAGATTTGAACATGCTAAGAATAGAGCAAAACTTGTTTAATTGTAATATTTTATAAATATTTTACAATTTTTATAATTTTAATATTTTTCATAAATATTAAAGATATAATAATGAAATAATTATATTATTAGTATTATTTAATTATTAATATTAGAGTAATATAATATTTTATATTATGTTACTATTTATGTTACTAATTATATTACTAATTATGTTACTAATTAGTAATATGAAGATATGCATATAGGTCAGGTGGTTAATCAATCACTGAATAGAAAAACAAACATGATTGACCGCTCATATACCTCAATTTTCTTTTCATTTTTGTGTTAATATTGATAGGAAACTTCTCCCTCCACATGTAATATATGCTTTTCCTGTCAAAATTATAAACCTCCTCACCTCTATGCTGGTGAGGAGGTTGATAATTTTGACAGCAAAACCAAATATTACATGTGGAGGTAGAAGTTTCCTGTTAAGCTTTAACAAATAATTGAATAGAAAATTGAGGTAGATGAGCGGTCAATCACGCTTGCTAATTTTCCTAATTATTTTATTTTTAATTGTTTCCTAATTATTTTATTTTTAATTGTTTTCTAATTATTTTATTTTTAATTGTTTCCTAATTATTTTATTTTTAATTGTTTCCTAATTATTTTATTTTTAATTGTTTCCTAATTATTTTATTTTTAATTATTTCCAATTTATTTTATTTTTAATTGTTTCATATTTATTTTATTTTTAATTGTTTCCTAATTATTTTTAATTATTTCCTAATTATTTTTAATTGTTTCCAAATTATTTTTAATTGTTTCCTAATTATTTTTAATTGTTTCCTAATTATTTTTAATTATTTCCAAATTATTTTTAATTGTTCTATAATTATTTTTAATTGTTTCCTAATTATTTTAATTGTTTCTTAATTATTTTAATTATTTCCTATTGTTTCCTAATTATTTTTAATTGTTTCCTAATTATTTTAATTGTTTCCTAATTATTTTAATTTTTTCCTATTGTTTCCTAATTATTTTTAATTGTTTCCTAATTATTTTTATTTGTTTCCTAATTATTTTATTTTTAATTATTTATTTTTAATTGTTTATTTTTAATTGTTTCTTAATTATTTTTAATTTTTAATTTTTAATTGTTTCCTAATTATTTTTAATTGTATCCTAATTACTTTTAATTGTTTCCTAATTATTTTTAATTGTTTATTTTTAATTGTTTCCTAATTATTTTTAATTGTTTCCTAATTATTTTTAATTGTTTGCTAATTATTTTAATTGTTTCCTAATTATTTTAATTGTTTCCTAATTATTTTAATTGTTCTAATTATTTCTAATCAATTAAATCTAATTATTTCCTAATTATTTGATGATTATTTTAATTAAATATAATTATTTCTTAATTATTTGATAATTATATAATTATTCCTAATTAAATATAACTATTTCTAATTATTTCTAATTAAATATATTTATTTCTAATTATTACCAAAACATCCTCCGGGAGTGTCGAACCAAGAGTGCAGCAAGACCCGTTGTCGTGTACCAGGTTACCCCGAGTCAAGATCGAAACACCTTGTCAGAGTTTTCACTCCTAGGTACATCTGTGCTAGAGCCACCTCTATTTGTTCGTATCCAGACAAAGATTATTTGGTACACTTAATCTAATTATACTATATATCTACGAAACATTCTATTAAAAAAAATTAAAATTAACAATTAAAAATAAAATTAACAATTAAAAATAATTTAACAATGAAAAAAATATAAATACCTTCGATATTTTGAAGTAGTTTGCACCTCCTAACTCCTTCTCACCTCTTCTCGTAAGAAAAAATTAAAACGAAAGAAATATTCTACTTAGAATAGGGAGTTAAAGAGAGAGAGGAAGAGAGATGTGAATGATTTGAAAAAAAATGGATGGGGGGTATATATATGTTAGAATATTTGCGACGGTCTTATTTGTGAAGGTATCACGTCGTAAATACCTTCGCACGCATTAATTACGGGCGGCGGTTAAAAGGGTTTTTGCGACGGGCCCGTCGGAAATAGCTGCCTGCCGACATACTATTAGCGACAGGCGGATATCCCCGTCATAAATTCCTATTTACCGCTGCCAGTATTGGCGACTAGCCCCATCGCAAATACCTTCGCCCGCATTTATTACGGGCGGTGGTTAAAAGGGTTTTTGCGACGGGACCGTCGTAAATAGCTACCTGCCGACATACTATTAGCGACGGGAAGATATCCCTGTCGCAAATTTCTATTTACCTCCACCGGTATTGGCGATGGGCCCCATCACAAATAACACCTGCTGAATATTTTTTTGCGACGAGACAATTACCCGTCGCAAATAGTATTTACCACCGCCGGTTAGTTGCGACGGGTAGAAGGCGACCGTCGCAAATAGGCTTCCCGCGTTTTGGCGTGCAAACCACTCCATATCTATTACGACGGGTCCTGTATCACAGTCGCAAATAAATGACCATTTGTAATGGGAATATTTTCCTGTCGCAAATATGCTTTTCGTCAGAGTTTTTTGCGACGGGAATAAAGCCCATCGCAAATACCCCGTCGCAATAATCGGTTTTTCCCGTAGTGTTATGGGCAATGAATCAACCTTAAATCCCTAAATACAAAGCCTTGAATATGTTTTATGTCAAATAAAATTTAAAATTGGTTAAACTAGAAAAAGTATAGAAATTTTTCGAAGGAAATATGAAACAGTTCTGGAAACACTGTTCATGAGATGTGACACCATTTCTGTGACACCGTTTCTGTGCCATCGTGACACTGTTCATAGAACTGGAAACACTATTCACAAAACTAGGAAATTTGGTAAAGTTTTGGGAATAAGTCCCCTGGACCTCCCAAAACACCTAAAACACCAGGTTTCAGTAAGGGAAAGGACCATAGAAATTCGGGCCATTACATCAGATACCTATGAAAACATTCTTGTCCTCGAGAATTAAAACCAATATAAAAGGAAACAAAAAAAGGGGTCTGAACAACCACCCATCAAGATACCTATCAAAGATCACACCACCAAAGGAGCTTAACTACTCCAAAAGAGGAACACATCAAACCAAACGAAAACCACAACCAGCTTATAAACAATCTTCTAAGGGAGATACCTCTCAAAAGAGGTAAATGAAAAACAAGCAGTAAAATAAACCCATATCATAAAAATAAAAGGTCTAAAACCAAAAAACAAATATCATTACAATAAAATAGATAAACATCAAATAGCTCGAGGTATTGAGCGCGTATTTGGGGCTCTCATTCCTAGATAATCTCCTCCACACCGCTGTGTCATAATAAGACATGTAACAAGGGGATAGAACACCCACACAACATGTTTTATTTTTTGTCTTGGATCTCCATGGGCCGCTACTCGAAGGTCACATCATCATCAACATTGATCTCTCCCCAATCGATGAAATTAGAGACATCATCAAGATAACGATAGAGGTGTGACACATAAAAAACATTGTGTATCAGGCTCATCTGTGGCAGATGTACTAATAGATATTCCACGACTCCAACATGAGACAACACCTCTTAAGGCCCGAAAAACTGAGGATAAAGCTTACTCCCATGACCAATCCTTCTCTACCCACAACGAGAAGTTACCCTCATAAACATGTGATCCCCAAAATATAACTATAAATGTCTCCCCCTTTGGCCGAAATATGATTTTTTGACAATTTTGAACTTCCTTCATCCTCTCACAAATCACCTGAACCATCTCTATCATATTCTGCACTAGTTCCAGCCCGAGAATTGCTAACTCTCTGATCCCAGTCCAACACAACATAGAGCGGAAAGGTCATCCATACAAGACTTAAAATGATTCCATATCGATGGTGGAGTGAAAACTATTATTGTAATCGAAATCCACCAAGGGTAAGTGCATCATCCATAAACCTCCAAAATCTAGAACACAAGAGGGAAACTTTTGTTCAAGAGTCTGGATAGTCTACTTTGTCTGACTGTCCGTCTGTAGATGAAAAGTAGCGATAAGGCATAACTGAGAACCAAACGCACACTGAAGACCTCTCCACACTGTAGAGGTAAAATGAGGATCTCAATTATAAATGATCATCCTCAGGACTCTGTGGAGTCTCACCACCTCCTCCAGATACTACCTAGATAAAAACTCCCCTGATCTCGACTCCTAAATCGCTATAAAGTGGGATGATTTTGTTAAATGATCCACTACCACCACAATAGCATCATGTCCTCCCTGATCTTGAGGTAAACCAGTAAAAAACGTCTATTTAGATGTCATACCACATCCACTTAGGAACATCTAACAGCTGAAGCAAACCACTGGGGACACTGTTCTTGGTCTTCACCTTCTGGAAAACCAAACATTGAGACACAAACTTAGCAACTGCATGCTTCAACTCAGGCCACCAAAACTGACTTCTCAAGGCTCTATACATCTTTGTCACATTGGAGTCTACCGTTAAAGGAAAACTATGGAACTTTTTGAGAACTGTCTCATGCACCGCCAAAGGAAAAAAATCCTTCCCGATACAACACTCAGTGTTGTTCATCCTCAGACCAACCATTATGGGCCTCACCACAAACAACTCAGTCTCTCCAGAACTCCACTTCCATATCCCCCAAATTGGACTCTTCTACCTACCACACTATGGATGACTAGACCATCATCTGAAAAAGACAACCTCTTCCCCCAACATCTCCCATATCGAGATGTAAGGCTGAAATTTCTTCCACCACTCTCTAAGAATTACAAGATTCATGCACTGCATTACTACGCAACTTCCTGCTCAGTGCATCAGCTACAACATCCCTTTTTCCAAGGGTATATGATATTTTAATGTCATATTATTATAATAAATCTATCCACTGATGTTGTTTCATGTTCAATTCATGCTGGGATAAAACATACCTCATGATCTTATGATCAGTGAAAACCAAGAAGATCTCTAAAATGAGGTAGTGTCTCCCCAACATCAGAGAAAACACCACGGTTTCCAACTCAAGATCATGGGTGGAATAGTTACATTCATGGGGATGTAACTATTGAGACCCATAAGAAACGACCGATCTCTACGGAATTAAAACACATCCTAACCCCAGATGCGAAGCATCACATAAAACAACAAACTAAACTTTCTCTACTGGAAGAAAAAGAACTGGATCACTTACCAAATTCTCCTTTAGATACTTAAAAGCTGCATGACACTGATCAGTCCACAAAAATTTCTGCTTCTTCTTGGTCAATGCTGTTAGAGGAGTCTCAACCCGAGAGAAATCAGCTATGAACCTCCTGTAGTAGCCTGCGAGAACAAGGAAACTTCACACCTCTTCCACTGTCTTGGGGGCCTCACAAGACACAACTACTTATATCTTTGATGGATCCATAGATACTCCCAGATGGGACACAACATTACCCAAGAAAAAAACTTATTGATCCCAAAAATCACACTTCAACAACTTCCGCAACATCTACTAGTGATGAAGAACTCCCAAAATGGTGTACAAATGCTCTGAATGCTCCTCCTCAGATGTGGATTACACCAGGATTTCATCGATGAAAACCACAAAACACTTATCCTGGAACTCACAGAGCACGACTTTCATCAATCCCATGAACACAGCTGGAGTATTCGTAACACCAAATGAAATTACAATGAACTTGTAATGCCCATAATGGAAACAGAAAACAGTCTTTATGATATCCCCATCCTTCAAACACATCTGATGATATCCTAAATGCAAGTCGATCTTTTTGAACCAACTTTCACCCTTTAGTTGATCGAATGAATCATCAATCCATGTAATAGGATAGAGATTCTTCGCTGTCACTTTGTTTATGCGATGATAATCGATACACAGCCGCAAAATTCTGTCAGCCTTCTTGACGAACAAAACCGGTGCACCCCACGACGACACACTCAGCTGAAAAAAACTGCACTATAAGAGACCATCAAGATATATACGTATCTCTCAAAACTCAAAAGGGTCCATCTTATATGATGACATAGACATAGGATACACTCCTTGCCGTAACTCGATCCCAAACTCGATCTCTCGTCGAGGGTGTAATGCTACAACCAATTTTTGAAAGACATTAAGGTACTATTCTAAAAACCTAGGAAACTCCAACTAACAAACCTATAAATAACTCAGAATCATATCAGCCATCAAGGATGATAAATACGTAACACTCCTCTGACACATCTGAGGGTTTCGCTCGCTAACAAACACCGCTGGCTCTCCATCAGCATCGAAGAAAACGATCTGCCTTCTGAAGCAATCCACGACAGCCTACATGAAATACAACCAATCCATGTTGAGGATGGAATCATATGGTTGTATCCATAAACATAGGAAATATATCCAAGATAAGTGCTTCCCCTACACTAGCTCACTATCTCTACATAATTCAAACAAGTCAGTTTGACCTCCAACTGGCATAGTCAACGCCGAGGGAACTGGAAGCCTCTATACCTCAACTCCCAAAGCATGGGAAATGGTAGGTGATATGAAGGAGTGTGTCACTCTTGAATCAAACAAGGAATATAGTAAAGTAGAAAACAAGAAAAAGGTACCTCGAATGACGTCTAGCTCGCCTAACGCTAGAAACGCTAAAGCATAAAGCCTACCACAACCTCCTCTATAACCTCTTTGACCCTGATGATGACCACCACCATGGCCGTGGTCTTCTCTATGAGGACAGGGAGCATCATGGGGCTATCCTATACCTGTCCCATCTTCCATATACTATTCCAAAGCGGGTTCAACCTACTGTTGCTGCCTTGGTTGGAACTGCCTCAACCGAGGAACCTAGAGCAGAACACCTAGTGCACAATGATTGCTCTAAAAGGTCAGGCACTCTCACTACTGATGACGTCTCCCTTTATAAGATAAACAAGTGCCTGATCCCATGGCATAGGCCTCAGAGTTTCCACCCCCATAGAAATGAGATGCCGAGGGATAGGACCTACCCTTGGTTGAATGGACACTCTTCTGCCCTGAAAACTAGGAACCCCGAACCACATATCTACTTTGTGAGGAATCATGACGACTCACCTCTTGTGACGATCCGATTCGGGCCAAATTACTATTGATGACTTCTGTCCTTTCCAACACCTCAAGATATGTATTTATCATAAATGGGGTGACCTAGAGCTAGATCTATGGACGAAAAGCCTCCTTGAAATCCCTCTCCCTGGCCTCCTCATCTGACAACAAGTCCGAAGCATATCATAAAAGGTTCTTGAAATGGATTCTAAACTCTCAAAAACTAGAGCTCACCTATCGAAGGGTAAGAAGCTCCTGGAGACTGGACGCCTTCACAGTTGAAGAAAGAATCTTGACACTAAACTTGTCTTGGAACTACTTTCATGAGACCGCCGACTCCTCGTGATCCCCGAGGAACAAGAACCAATACTACCACGCTGCTACACATAGCATTGTTATAACCAATGAATCCCAATGCTCCTTCCTAGAATGGATCCAACTGAAGCCTATCTCGACCTCCTCCAACCAATCTTCCGTGAATGTATTTGAAATGAATCCCTCATAATTTTGTAGATTCCAGCACTGAAACTTGGGGAGTGTCCTCCTCCACGTGTCTTCGTCGTCAACCTCTACCCTGTGACGATCATCTAGCACAACATGTTGGACATCTTCTGCGTGAACCTGATGAGACGTCGACTTGGAGCCATACGTTCAAAATAAAAAATAGTTAGAGCTCCTAAACATGGAAAATGAAAGACTCAACATTAATTAATTATTTTTTTCTTTTATTCTTTTTAGGTTAACCTATCCCAAGGTCTACCCATTCAAACACATGCACACAGAAAAATGATGCACAATAATTTCCTAGGTCTCTACCCTGCAACTAGAATCACCTCATTTAGTATCCATTGTAAACTTAAAGGTACATGCATCAGATCACAGGGGGTCCTAAATGCCTATGTCTCAGCCAGTCTCCAGTGTTTACATCACTTTATAGACTTGACTTACAACGTTTTCCTACCAACCCATGAAACCTCACCTGTGAATAAAACCAAAATCCATCCTATCCCTCAACTGGACCTTTGATACCACTATGTCATGACCCCCTCCCCACAAGGTGTTCCCCTCCCAAGATGATAATGTGAGAAGAGAGATGGTGACCCCCTAAGTCCTTCCTCCAGTAGGCCCTGGGTTGGAAACTAGCATCGAGGGTATAGTAAACACACAAATGGGAGGGATTACCCTCTAAGAGAACACATGCGAAAGAGAGAGATAAGACAGACACTAACCAAATAAAACTAAGAATAAAATATAAAATAAATCCCAAGTACACATATGTAAAGTCATGAAAGAACTACAACAACTGAAATGAAAAACTACAAGTACCAAAGTAAAGTAAAAACAAAAGTAACAACAAAGCCCAAATAACTCCTGCAACCCCAAGATAGTAGTAACCAGCCTAATCTATAACTTACTCCAAGTGACCCAAAAGAAGTTTATATATACATAGGGTGAGTATAAAAGTATAATCAGTAGGATCCATTGAGCCTCTCGTGCAAAATTAAAGAAAGAATGCCAAAACATAGTGAAAAAAGTGAAACTAACTTGTCACCTAAATAGGTATACTAAGTTCCCAACCTCACTATGGATACTCTCACTAAGTATCACATACAAGAGTATATAATATAATAAAGAATATCAAGGGTAACCTGCTACCACTTCCCCACTAGTTTTCCAATTTTCCCCAACATCGCACACCCTAAGTATATCTCTCCAAAAAGGCATGTCCGCAGACACCTAGGTGAAGCACTACAACATGAACCTCATGAAGTAAAACCACCACGTCCACACAACCAAAGTAACTAGGTAGTTTCTGAGAGACACCATAGCTCACTTAATGTGTATCATAGGTTGGGTATTATACCTCAAGCCATTATAGCACATACACTGAGTAAGGATCCTCAATCCATCATACCCATACACATTACACATATAGCATTCCATAGGAACCTATATCCAGAATATATTTGTGTGAATAACCACAAGATATTACAACCCTCTAAACATATATATGGGGGAAAAATAACCATTATTCCTACCAGCACAAGTAACTACCAAGAGAAGAGAGCGGGGCCAAAGGGGGTAGTCAGCCATCCATCCTCCCACTGGAATGTTGGGGAAAACACCCCTAGGGTTCAGAATCCTTAGGGAGGGGTGGAGTATTATATAAAATCATAAAAACTACAGAATATAATATATCTCACAACCACACTATGAGAATAACCTAGTCTCAGACTCAACTGTAGATAAAGTCTCTCAAACTCCCAACTTCCATTTCTAAGACTAGGTATCCTATAAGCACACAACCATTTAAAGATATTTATTAAATTAATTCATTTCCTTTTTATCTATATCACTTTACATTAATTAATTATTTAAACATTAATTAACCATTAACAGTTACACATTATATTTTATTAGCATCACACCCAAAGTCCATTGTTCCTTTAAATTGTAACCTCAACATTGTGTCGCAATATGCTCCAAAACCATGGGTTAACATAATTTATTCAATCATTTATTAAGATAATTTTTACTTACCCACATTACAAGGCATTCTAAAAAACATTATAAGCTAGTAAACACAAGGGGGCTCAACACGGTGAGTAGATGAACTACCCATTGAGTTTTTCCTATCTATAGAAAGAGCGTAGACCCATACTCCATTGGGAATCTAATCATGGAAAGCACACCGTGCGTCTTCACCCCTTTTTGGAAGGAGGGTAAGCAAGACCCGCTGCCTTGAACAGTGGGGAAAGTAAAGCAGATATCCAACCAACAAGATTCATAGACCATCCAAACATTCACATCCAACCTATTTCATCATCTCCTGTATCCTCCCCAACACCCACATGCATAAACCAATGCATCAATTCACTATAGGAATCAACTAATTCCACAACCAATGGGCCTCCCATCCCCCACATATCACAACAAACATCTAGGATCACATCACAACACAAGTAGTAGGAAAAAAAATTATATCAACTTGGATCTTGGCACTTAAACAAGCAAGAGGGTAACCCAGAAACCTATGAGGAAATGTTTTTTTTATCAAAAAACTAGTTATTTAATCCATTTGGAATTAAAAATTTATTATTTTTAGGTTCCGACTATGGGTAAACTAAATAGTAAGATTTCATAGCTATCACAAATCAATTAAACATGCTTACTACATCAATTTTATTAACATAAAATTACAAAAAGAAGAACAAGATTCATTTACATGCCTATTTATCTTTTAAAATTAATTTATAATTAATCACAGTTTACATTCTTTACCAATATCATCAATAACGACATGCTAATAAGAAAAACATAGATATCAAACTATCTAAAAAAACCAGAGGAAATAACATACGATCGATACCAAATTAATTATCTGGTTCAAATATTTATTATTTCAATACCATTGTGATCTAGTGGGATAAAACATGCTAACTCTACACTTGCACATAAAAGAATAGAGAAGAAATGAATCCCCTACCTCAAAAGGTTCTTGACATTATTTATACTAGAATGATCCACACAATGGATCATGACCGACTTCTCCTGTGACAACTGCATCCACCCGAGGAAGCCGCAGCATGACCGCACCAACTAAAACCTAAGAAAAATCCATTAGAAGAATAAATATCACATTACATAACATGGTAAGAGGAAACATGAGAAGATTAACCCAAAAGAATGACAATAGATCATACCTTATATCAAATATTTAACAATACTTATTGGTTGAACCAAAATAGAGAGTGCACTTGCAGCAAAAAGAATTTCAAGGGGAACCAATCCAAGGAGGAAAGATTGATCGCACGACTCCTATATGAAGTAAGGAAAGGCCCGAGCCTCTCGTACCAAGAAATAATAGTGAAGGATAATGGAAGAAGGTATCTTTCCCCTTTTGAATATTTAATGGAGTAGTGTTTTAAGATATGATGAATTTTCTATTAAAAGAGGATTGAATTAAACCATGTAGTTTGACCAAATAAAGGCATCCTGAACCTTAGAAAAATTAGAAATAGGAGTTATGGGCTTTGAATCGGCCTTAAATCCCTTAAAACAAGGCCTTGAATGAGTTTTATGTCGACGAAAACGTTAAATTGGCAAAACTGGAAAAAATATAGAAATTTGGAAAAGGGAATATGAAACAGTTCTAGAAACACTATTCTTGAACTGTGACACCATTTTCGTGACACCGTTTCTGTGACACCATTTCTATGACACCTTTTCTGTGACACCGTTTCTGTGACACCATTTCTGTTACACCATTTCTATGACACTATTTCTATGACACCATTTCTGTGACACCATTTCCATGACAACAAATCCATGAAACTATTTATGTGCCACCGTGACACTACTCATAAAACTGGAAACACTATTCACAGAACTGTGAAATTTGGTAAAGTGTTGGGAATAAGTCACATGGACCTCCCAGAACACCTACAACACCAGGTTTCCACATGGGAGAGGACCAGAGTGGTCCATTCCATTACATCAGATACCTATCAAAACATTATCATCCTTGATAATTAAAACCCAACCTAAAAGGAAACATAAAAATAGGTCTGAACAACCACCCATCGAGATACCTACCAAGGCTCTCACCACCAAATGAGCTCAACTGATCCAAAAAAGGAACACATCAAACCAAATGAATACCACAATGATATTCTAAACAATATCATGGGTTAGATACCTCTCAAAAGAGGGAAATACAGAACAAGAAGAAAAACAAAGCCATATAATAAAAATAAAAGGTCTAAAAACACAAACCAAACATCGTTACACGGAAAGAGATAAACATCAAATATCTTGGGGTACTGAGCCTATATCTAGGACTATCATTGCCAGGTACTCTCCTCCACACCACCATGTCTCCATAAGGCATGAACCAAGGGTAAAAAACACCCACACAAAACATTCTCTTTGTGGTCTTGGATCTCCACAGGCTACTCCTCGAAGGTTGCATCATAATCAACACTGATAACTCCCCAATTGATGACATGAGAGTCATCATGAGGATAATGAAAAATATGCGACACATGAAAAACATTGTGTATCCAGATCATCTGTGGGGGAAGTGCTACTCGATATGTCACCGCTCCAACCCAAGCCAACACCTCAAAAGGCCCAACTAACCAAGGAGAAAGCTTAATCCCATGACCAAACCATTACTGCCCATGATGGGGAGTTACTTTAAGAAACATGTGATCCCCAATATCAAACTATAAAGGTCTCATCCTTTGATCGACATATGATTTCTGATGATCTTGCTCTACCTTCATCCTTTCACGAATCACCTGAACCATCTCTATCATATTCTGCTGTAGTTCTGGCCAAAGAATTGCTAACTATTGGACACTAGTCCATCACAATAGAGAACAGAAAGGTTGGATATACAAGTCTTCAAATGGTGCCATACCGATGGTGGAGTGAAAATTATTTTTGTAAGAGAACTCCACCAATGGTAAGTGACTCATCCACAAACCTCCATAATCTAGGACTCAAGAGCGCAATATGTATTCAAGAGTCTGGATGGTCCGCTCTGTCTGATCATCCGTTGGTGGATAAAATGAAATTTTAAGGCATAGTTGAGAACCGAAAGCATGCTGGAGACCTCTCAACATCCTAGAGGTAAAATGAGGATCTCAATCAGAAATGATCATCCTTGGGACTCTATATAATCTCACCACCTCCTCCAGATACTTCCTAGATAAAACTTCCACTGAGCTCGACTCCTTGATTGCTATAAAGTGGGATGATTTCGTTAAATGATACACTACCACCCAAATAGCATATTTTCCTCCCTAATATCGAGGTAAACCAGTTAAAAATTCCATTGATATGTCCTCCCACTTCCACTGAGGAACATCTAATGGCTGGATCAAACCACTGGGGACACAGTGCTTGGCCTTTATCTTTTGGCAGACCAAAAATTGAGACACAAACTCTATAATGGCACACTTCAACCGAGGACACCAAAACTGACTCCTCAAGTCTCGGTACATTTTTTTCACACTAGGGTGTACCACTAAAGGTGAACTATAAAAATCTCTAAGAACCATCTCACACATCACCAAAGGAACACAATGAATTACTTGATACAACACTCAGTGTTGTTCATCCTCAGAATAACCATTAGGGGCCTCGCTACAAACAACTCAGTCTCTCCAGAACTCTACCTCTAGATCCCCTAACTATGACTCTTCCACCTGATGCACCATGGATGACTAAACCACCATATAAAAAAGACAACCTCTTCCCCCAAACTCTCCCATATCGAGATGTAACACTGAAAGTTATTCCATCACTCTCCAAGAATCCCCAGATTCATGCATTGCATCACTACGTGACTTCCTTCTCAGAGAATTAGCTAATACATTCCCCTTTATAGGTTTATATGATATTTCAAAGTTTTATTATTGTATGAACTCTACCCACTAATGATGCAAAAATTTCAAGTCAGACTGGGAGAAAACATACCTCAGGATCTTATGATTGGTGAAAACCATGAAGCACTGTCCAATGAGGTAATGTCTCCAAAAAATCAGATAAAACACCATAGATTCCAAATTAAGATCATGGGTGGAACAATTACGTTCCTGGGGATGAAACTACTGAGACCCATAAAAAACTACCAATCTCTGATACATCAAAACATATCCTAACCCCAGACGGGAAACATCGCAAAAAACATCAAACTGAACACCCTCTGCTGGAAGACAAAGAAATGGATCACTTACCAACTTCTCCTTCATATACTCAGAAGATTCATGACACTAATCAGTCCACATGAACGCCTGATCATTTTTGGTCAATGTTGTTAGAGGAGTCACAACCTGAGAGAAATCAGCTACAAACCTCCTATAGTAGCCTATGAGACCAAGGAAACTTCACACATCTGCCACTGTCTTGGGGGCTTCCCAAGACACAATTGTTTCTATATTTGATGGATCCATAGATAATCCCAACTGGTACACACCATTCCACAAAAAATAGAATTATCGATCCCAAAACTCACACTTCGACAACTTCCCAAATAGCTACTATTGATTAAGAACTCCCAAAACGATGTGCAGATGCTTTAAATTATCATCCTTAGATGTGGATTACACAAGGATTTCATCGATGAAAACCACTATGAAATTATCCAGGAACTCGTGGAACACAATGTTCATCAATCCCATGAACACAACTGGAGCATTCGTCAGAACGAACGACATTACAATGAACTTATAATGCCCATGACAACAACAAAAAGCAGTCTTTACGATATCCTCATCCTTCACATGCATCTGATGATATCCAGACCGCAAATCAATCTTTGAGAACCAACATTCACCCTTTATTTTATTGAATAAATCATTAATCCATGGAATAAGATATCGATTATTTAATGTCACTTTGTTTATGAGACGATAATCAATACACAACTGCAAACTGCTATCTTCCATCTTCATGAAAAAATCGGTGCACCCCACAAGGACACACTTGGCCGAACAAAACCACACTATAATATAACAACAAGCTATATACATAACTCTCATAACTCAAAATGGGCCATCCTCTATGAATACATAGATATATGAGACACTCCTTGCTGTATCTCGATCCCAAACTCAATCTCTCATTGAGGGGGTAATGCTATAACCTCTTCTAGAAAGACATCAGGGTACTCTTCTAGGACCCTAGGAAACTCCAACTACTAAACCTATGAAGAAATTAACATCAACTCAACCGTCAAGGATGATAAGGATGAAACACTCCTTTGACTCATGCAAGGGTCTTGCTCACCAACAAACACAGCTGGCTATCCATCATCATCGAAGAACACCACCCACCTCCTGAAGAAATACATGATATCCTACACCAAATACAACCAATCCATGCCAAGGATGACATCATATGGTTGTATCCATAAACATAGGAAATCTACTCAAGAGAGGTGCTGCCCAAACACTAGCTCACAATCTCTACATACTTCAAACAAGTTAGCTCAACCTCTAACTGGCATAGTCAACGCCAAGGGCACTGGAAGCCTCTCTAACTCAAGTCCCAAAGCATAGAAAAGGGAATGTGATATAAAGGAGCATGTCACTCCTGAATCAAACAAGGCATAAACCCAAGTATAAAACAAGAAAAGGGTACCTCGAACAATGTCTGGATCTTGTGGAACTGGAAACACCAAAGCATGAAGCTGATTGCGACCTCCTCCATGACCTCTCTAACCCTAATGAAGACCACCACCATGACCATGCTCTACTCTTTGACAACTGGGAGCTCCACGGGGCTATCCTCTACCTACCCCATCAGCCCTTTGCTGATCCAAATCTGGTGCAACTAGCTACTATTGCCTCGACTAAAACTGCCTCAAAGGAGGAACCTGGAGAGTAACACCTGGTTCATGATGACTACTCTAAAAGGATGGGTACTCTTGCTTCTGATGACCTATCCCTCCACAAGAAAAACTAGCACTTTATCCCTTGGAATAGTCCTGAGAGATGCCACAATGGTAGAAATGAGATGTTGAGGGATGTGACCTGCCGCCAGTCGAATGAAAACTCTTCTTCCCTGAAAATCGAGAAACCCAAACCAAAACTCTATTTCATGAGGAATCATGAAGACTCCCCTATCATAGAGATTTGGTTTGGGCCAAATTCCTCTCGATGACCTATGCCCTTGCCAGCACCTCAAGATATGTCTTCAGCATAAACGGGCTGACTTGGCGCTGGATCTCTGGATTCAAGGTATCCTTGAAATGCCTTTCCCTAACCTCCTTATCTGGAAATAGGTCCAAAGCATATCATAAAAGGTTCTTGAAACTGATTCCAAACTCTCAAACACTGGAGCTCCCCTGTTGAAGGGTAATAAGCTCCTGGAGACTGGATGCCTTCATGGTCGAAGAAAGAAACTTGACTCTAAACTTTTCTCAGAACTCCTCCCAAGAGATTACCGACTCCTCATGATCCCTAAGGAACAAGAACCAACACAACCTTACTGATCCACACAACATCGTCACAAACAAGGACACCTAGTGTTCCTTTAGAGCACGGATTGAACTGAATCCAATCTCAACCTCCTCCAACCAGTATTTGGTGACTATATCTATAACAGATCCCTCGTACTTTTATAGATTCTGGTGCTGAAACTCGGGGAGTGTCCTCCTCCATATGTTTTCATTGTCAACCTCTACCCCACAGTGATCTGCTAGCGTAGCTTGCTGGACATCTTTTGTGCGAAACTGATGAGGTTGTCGACCTAGATCCATACACACAAAATAAAAAATATTATTTCTCCTAAACCTGGAATATGGATGACTCAACATTTATTAATTAATTGTTTTATTTTATTCATTTTAGGTTAAACTATCCCAAGGTCTACCCATTGAAACACATGCACCAAGAAGAATGATGCATGATCCTTTCCTAGGTCTCTACCCTGTAACTAGAATCACAATGTTTAGTAGCCATTGTAAACTTAAAGGTCTGTGCATCAGATCACAGGGGCCCCAAAACACCTATTTCTCAGCCGGTCTGCAGTGTTTACATCACTTACTAAACTTGACTGACACCATTTCCCTACCAACCCATGTTACCACACCTATGCCTAACACCAAACTCCATATTATCCCTCAAACAGACCTCTGATACCACTATGTCATGACCCCCTCCCCACAAGGTGTACCCCTCCTAGCCTGGAAATGTAAGAAGGGAGATAGTGACCCCCCGAGTCCCGCCTCCAGTATTTCCTGGGTTGGCAACTAGCACCGAGGGTATAGTAAACAGACAAATTAGAGGCATTACCCTCTAAGAGAACACATACGAAAGAGAGAGATAATAAATACACCAACCAAGTCCAACTTAGACTATAATATAAAATAAATCCCAATTACACATATGTAATATCATGAAAGAATTACAACAACTGAAACATAAAACTACAAGTACCAAAGGAAAGTAAAAACATCAGCCATCATGAAGCCCGAACAGCTCCTGCAACCCCAAGCTAGTAGTAACCAGCCTAATATCCAACCTGATCAAAGTGATCTGAAAAATAGTTTATTTATACATAGGGTGAGTATAAAAGTATACTTAGTAGGATCCTTCCCAGAGCCTCTCGTGCAAAAGTAAAGAAATCATGCTAAAGCATAGTGAACAACAAGTGAAACTAACTTATCACCTAAACAGGTATACTAAGTTCCAAACCTCACTATGGAAACTCTCACCAAGAATCACATACAAGTGTATATAATATAATAAATAATATAAAGGGTACCCAGCTACCACTTCCCCACTGGTTTCCCACTTTCTCCCAACATCGCACATCCTAAGCATCACTCTCCAAATGGTTTGCCCGCAGACACCTGGCTGAAGCACCACAACATGAACCTCATGTAGTACAACAACCACGTACACACAACCAAAGTAACTAGGTAGTTTTCGGGAGCCACCATAGCTCATATAATGTGTATCATATGTCCGGTATTATACCTCAAGCCATTACAACCCATACACTGAGTAAGTATCCTCAAGCCATCACAACCTATACATGTTACACCTATAGTAGTCCAGAGGAAACTATATCTATAATATATATGCGTGAATAACCACAATCCATTACAACCCTCTACAAACATATATGGGGGAAAACTAACCACTGTTCCTACCAGCACAAGCAACTACCAAGAGAAGAGAGTGAGGCCAAAGGGGGGATAGTCAGCCATCCGTCTTCCCACCAGAATGTTGGGGAAAACACTCCCCAGGGCTTAGAATCCCATGGGTGTCAGTTTCCCTAAATGACAAGGTGGAGTAGTGTATAGAAACACACAAATTATAGAATATACTATATATTACAACCCAAATATGGGCATAACCTAGTCTCAGAATCAACTGTAGATAACATATCTTAGACTCCTAGCTGCCACTTCTAAGAATAGGTATCCTATAAGCACACAACCATTTAAAGAGATTTATTACATTACTTCATTCCCTATTTATCATTTTCAATTTACATTAATTAATTATTTAAACATTAGTTAACCATTAACAATTACACTTTATGTTTTATTATCATCAAACCCAAATTCCACTGTTCCTTTGAATTGAAACCTCAATAGTGCGTCCCAGTAAGCTCCAACCCCATGGATTAACATCATTTATTCAATCATTTATTAATAGAATTGTTACATTACCATATTCTTAGGTATTCTAGAAAAAAATTTTAAGTTACTAAACACAAGGGGTCTCAACATGGTGAGTAGATGAACTACCCGTCAAGTCTTTTCCATATATAGCAAGAGCGTAGATCCATCCTCCCTCGAGAAGCTAAACACAGAAAGCACATGGCATACCCCGTGCATCTTTTTCCCTTTTTGGAAGGAGGGTAAGAAGGACTAGCTACCTTGAGAAGTGGGGAACGTAAAGCATATATACAACCAAAAATATTCATTGATCATCCATAAATTCATATCCAACCCGTTTCAACTTCTCCAATGTCCTCCCTGACACCCACATGCATAAACCGAAGCATCTCACCACTCTAGGAGTCAACTGCTACCACAAAAAATGGGCCTCCCTACCCCCACATATCAAAATGGCCATTCAAGATCACATCAAAACACAATCAGTAGGAAAAAAACATCATATCAACTGGGATCTTGGCCCTTAAACAAGTAAGAGGGTAACTCAGAACCCTATGAGGAAATATCTTTTATCAAACAATTAGATCTTTAATCCATCTAGAATTAATCAATTTATTATTTGTAGGTTACAACAATGAGTAACCTAAATAAAAAGCTATAATAACTACCACAAATCAATTAAACATGCTTAATAAATCAATTTGATTAACATCAAATTACAAAAAGAAGAACCGGATTCATTTACATGCCTCCTTATCTTTAAAAATTAATTTACAATTAATCCCAGTTTATGTTCAAATATTTATTATGTCAATTCTATTGTGATCTGGTGGGATAAAAAATTCTAAATCTATAGTTTCAGGTAAAATAATATAGAATCAATGAATCCCCTACCTCAAAAGGTTCTCAATGTTCTTTATAAGAGAATGATCCACACAAATGATCACTGTCTCCTTCTCCTGTGACAACTGCATCCACCAAAGGATGCCGCGATAAGATCGTACCAACTGAAACCTAAGAAAACTCCATTAGAAGCATGAAGATCACATTCCATAACATGGAAAATAGAAACATGAGAAGATGAACCTAAAATAACGATGATAGATAATACCTTATATCAAAGATTGATCGATACTATTGGTTGCACCAAAATAGGGGGTGCACTTGTAATAAAAATAACTTCAAGGGGAACTAATCCAAGGAGGTAATTTTTATTGAAAGAATCCTATGGGAAGGAAGGAAAGGTTCAAGAATCTCATACCAAGAAATAATAGTGAAGAACAAGGGAGAAAGATATATATCCCCTTTTTAAGATTTTACAGAGCAATGGTTTAAGATACGCTAAATTTTCTATTAAAAGAGGATCACATTAAACCACACAGTTTGACCAAGTAAAGGCATCCCAAAACTTATGAAAATTAATATGAGAGTTATGGGATTTGAATCATCCTTAAATCACTTAAAAAAAGGACTTGAATGCGTTTTACGTCAAAGAAAATGTTAAATCAGTGAAACTAGAAAAAAATGGAAATTTCGAAAAGGAAATATGAAACCGTTCTGAAAAAACTGTTTATAAGCTATGACATATTTTATATGACACCATTTTTATGACACCATTTCTGTGACACCGTTTATATGACACCGTTTCTCAAAAACCATTTCCGTGACACCATTTCTATGACACTATATACATGACACCATTTCTGTGACACCATTTTTGTGACACCATTTCTATGACACTGTTTCTGTGAAACTGTTTCTGTGAGACCTTTTCTGTGACACTATTTCCATGACACCGTTTTTGTGACACATTTTCTATGACACCATTTCTGTGACACCATTTCTGTGACACTATTTCTCTGACACAATTTCTGTGATACTGTTTCTGTGACACCATTTATGTGACACCATTTATGTGACACCGTTTCTGTAACACCATTTCTAAAACACTGTTTCTATGACACAATTTCTGTTATGCAGTTTTTGTGACACCATTTCTGTGACACCATTTCTATGACACTATTTCTATGACACCATTTCTATGACACCGTTTCAGTGACACAATTTCTGTGACATAGTTTCTGTGACCCCGTTTCCATGACACTGCTTCTGTGACACCCTTTCTATGACACCGTTTCTGTGACACCATTTCTATGACACTGTTTCTGTGACACTGTTTCTATGACATTGTTTTTGCGACACTATTTATGTTACACTATTTCTGTGACACCGTTTCTGTGATGTTGTTTCTATGACACAATTTCTGTGTCACTGTGACATTGTTCATAAAACTAGAAACACTATTCATAGAACTAGGAAATTTGGCATAGTGTTGGGAATAAGTCACCTGGACCTCCCAAAACATCGACAACACTAGGTTTCAGCAAGGGAAAGGACCAGAGCGGTCCATGCCATTACATAATCTGAAAAATTTTACTTATACACCAATGTAATAATTATCGAATTTTTGGTAATACAAGGATCATCTATACTAATTTTTATCTTAGTATTTAATATGATGAGAGTGAAAAGTTTGTTGATTCTAAGGATAAGAAGAAGGGTAATATTGAAATTTTTTCTCATAATTATAATTATGGGTATGAAAACCACCCAAAAATTTCATGGAGGGGCGAAGGGTTCATGTAAGAACTTACTAATCCTGGGTAATCAAATATGAAAAGAAATAAATTTCTATAGATTAAAAAATAATGAAATTCTAACATTGATTTGGAAAATTTGGTTAGATATTTGATTATTAAGGTGGATTCTCAAAAATTTAGTATTCATAACCTTGAGATGTAAATGGAAAAAATGACAAGATTTTTTTTGGGAGAGACAAATTCAATCTACCCATTAAAATAAAGACGAATCATAGGGAAAATATAATAGAGTCACCATAAGAAGTGGTCTAAAAACACAAAAATAACTAAGGATTCAACCTATGGAAGATTACATGGATGTGTTAAGTGACTATGGGAATAAAAATATATTAATTAAAAAATATGGAGAAGTTTACAACAAGGTACAAATATAGAAGGAACCTGATTCTACAATTTATATAAATAAGGAATAAATGAAGATAAAATTTAAATGGACATTAAAGGAAATTAAAATGTTATTTCTGAGAAAAAACTAGTGGATCAACATGTTTTTCATCAATTCACAACAAATATTCCCTTAACACAAAGAATTAGAAAAGAAAAATAATATACTATATTACCTCAAATTGTTTGAGATGTTCAATATTTTTAATGTGAACACTACCTTTTTGTAGGCCTTAAACAAAATCCCATAATATATGACATTTCTCAATAGGTTTTTGGGAAATAAAAGGAACTTGGAAGAAATTATAATCATAAACTAAACTGAAGAGTACAGTGCTGTTCGATAAAGGAAGTTACATCCAAATTTGAATAAACATGGTTATACCATGCATAATAGATAAAAAGGAATAAGAATGTATGTGTGACCTAAGATATAGTGTTAACCTATTATCTTAATCTTTTTTTTTGTAAATAAGTATTTGGGAATTGAAATATAATTGTATTTATCTTCAATTGGTTTATAGGCCCATCACTCAAACCACTAGAAAGATGGATGATATAAGGCCTTGAAATTAAAAATTAAATTATTTTGAGTTTAATGAGTAATTTACTTTATTTCAATTTGAGGATATTTTTAGGTTTATAGTTTTAGAATACTAGGCCATAAATCATATATAAAAATACCATAAAATACAAAGTAGATACTTTTGAAAAGTATCCTTTTTTTTTCAATAATATAAAACTCATAAAATAAATCTTTAATTATTTTTATGGGAAATATCCAATAATTTCAACTTGACTTCTTCCATACCCTTACTTATCCTTAAAAATTGTAAAAACATTTGAAAAACTTGGGATGAAAACAAAATCTCAGTAATGGATATAAAAGATAAAGAAAACCATTAGTTCAGTAATAATATAAAATCTCATACAACATTTACCATTATTTTCAATGCTACTTGAGAATATGAAATAAAAATTTTCACCTGAAAAAAAAACACATTTTTCTCAAAGAAAATCATTAAAACCTATAAAAATTAATTGGAACTCTTTTTGGTGAATTAGATCATCATATACTTAAAACCCTTTAAAAGAACTTTTAAATAGAATAACCATAAGGACAAATTACATCATTATACTTGTCCAATTAATTGGTGAGCTATAATTTTCTCCCATAATGCTATCTGGGCTGCCCCATCGTGTAAGTTGTAACAGGATTACCTGTATCTATATGGGACACCCGATCATGTAAGCTGTAAGAGACTCACCTAGTGCAATCTGGGACACCCCATTATGTAAGATGCAATGGGATCACCCAATTATATATGGGATTCCTCATTATATATAATATAATGGAATAACTTGGCTCTATATGGGACACCCCATTAATTAAGCAGTAATGGGATCACCTGATGCTATTTGGGCCACCTCATCATGTAAGCTATAATGAGATCAACTGATGCTATATGAGCCTCCCCATCATATAATCTATAATGGGTTCACCCAATGCTATTTGGTATACCCTATAATGAATAAATAATGTAAGAATTCATTAATAAGACACTCTCATTATAAAACCCTTTGATAAATGCTTTTAAACTCATACAAAAACACTTTTGTATGAAGATACCATTTCTTTTGAAAAACCAATTTTAAATGCAAAAAAAACCCTTTGAAGAGCAACTTTCAATTCAAAAATCCACAAAAATGGAAATAGGGTTTTTCATTTATGTAAAAATTTAATATTGTAAAGTAATATATAAATCATAATAGTCATGATGGTGGAAAAGTCATTGTCACCGTGTATGTTAAGAATATAAAATTCTTTTTTTTTGTTTTCCAAAATGTTCTGTATAAAACATATAAAAAAATATTACTTTTGAAAACCATTGAATAAAATTAAAAATATATATAAAGTTTTATTTATAATAATTTTATCTCCATATAAATAAAAATATAAAATAATGTCATGAATATTGAAATAGAGGTAAAGATTTTAAAATTAAATAAATATTTAAAAAGATATTTTAAAATCAAAGTGTCTCATACCACATTAAAATATTTGAATATTAAAAATAATTAAATAATAACATTCAAAAAAATTAAAAAACATTATATTATAATAAATTAAGTATATATTATGTCAAAATGGTTTTATATACACCTTATATGAGAATGAAGGTGCATAACATTAAGATATGCCTCAATGAATAGAGTTGGAGATGTAGTCCATTAACTTGATTCCAACTTTTCACATGTATCTTTATTTTTCCAAATAACAAACTTATGTTAATTATTTACTTGATTCAGAACCTTTTTTAAGTTTATAATTACATTTATTTCATTTTTTACAATATTGTATACAACTAATTAAACAATTAATTTTATGTCAGGTGTTTTGTCCATTTTCAGGTTATCTTTCAAAAAAGACTTTGGTAGGTCGACTATGGTCAACAGGGGACATTATTATGAGATATATAGAATAAAAATCAAGAAATAATTATCATATTTATATGTAAATTATAATTTTAATACCAATCATGAAATATGATTATGATAAATGAATCAACATTATGATCATGGAGATGGTAGGCTGTGCGTACACCTGAGTAAGGTTCCCATTTTTCAATGACCATCGTGGAAAGATGGTAAATAAAATTCTTATTTCAAGAATTATAATTATATCATAAATAAAATATTATTTAACCATATGTACTTGTATATATAATTATTGTGATGTAAAAGGAATTACATTTCTTTAAGGAGGCGGTAGTCCACATGTCCATGAATGACGTTATCACTTTCTCACTGTGTCAAAACGTAATAAAGATAGTGATATATTATATTTAAAAAAAAATGTAATTATGTTATTAATATTATATATATGCCATTTATATCACATATTTTTTATTAAACCCATGCTTAATACATTCCATGTAAAGTGTGAATGTATCACATCACTTTGAGGAGGCTGTAGTCCACACGTCCCCAAACGATGTTATCGTATTCTCACAAAATTTAAAGAATGAAGGTAGGTATTATGTAAATATTATAGATGTATTAATAAATAATAAAAAAAATATATCATATAAAAAAATTATTTACATCATAATTTTAATACATTATATGATGTAAAGGACAATCCAATGACATCATTTCGCGAGGTGGTAGTCCGCAGTACACATGAACGATGAATTTGTTACCCATTTGATGGAATTGTGTGTAGGTGTAAGTAAAATACTTGACATAAAAACATATATTTTTATTTAGTATAATAATGTTATAATATTATCATAGAATAAGAATAATTTAATGGGTGGAGAAAGAAATAAAATGAAAGTTCTTGTTGAAGAATGTTACCTCTTATTTGGGTAACTCCTTTTGGTTTGTCAGAAAGGACTTCCTTGGATTGATTTATGCCGAAAGTGAGACTACTAGTATGATATTATAGATTTTTAGAGATTATTTTTATAGTTTTTGGGAGATACTAATGGCTTGATAGATGTGAATAAGTGGGGTGAGTGAGTTCCTTTTTATAGTGGAGGGGGAGTGATATTCTTTTAAATATAAAATGTTAAACACTATTGGGATGTATACCTTAAATCAGGTTCCTAAAATAATTTTTTTTGATAAAATTAGGGATATTTACTAAATATTTAATGAAAATGGGGTTTGGTCAAGTTTCTAGGTCATCTAGACTATTAAGATTAAAGTTTAGCCACTAATTAAACTCAATTTTACCTTAATCGCTTTAATAATTTTAATTTCATTCACTATTATTTTTGGTAAAAAAATAATTTGACCTCAATAAACATTATAAATTATAATGATTAAAAATATTTAATCCATTTTTACACATTCAAAATAACAGAAGTTTCATAATTTAATTTAAAATTGATCTCACAGATGGGACAAAATAACAAGTTTTTAAAGTAAAAAGTTAAAAAGTTTTAAATGTATTTATATACAATTTAAATGCGAAATTTATTATAATGAACTAAATTATATTAAATTATATAATATTTATCTGATTATACTTTGAAATAATTAAAAATATAATTTAACAGTATACACTATTTAGATGAAAAAATAGTTCTCAATTAAAATCCAGTATTTTTCACTATTCATAAAAACATGAAACTTCTCAAAAAAATACAAAAGATTATCCCAAAGTAAATTTTAATATTATTATTTAAAAAATAATGTTTATTTTTTTAAATATAATTTATAAAATTGTCATTTTTTAAATAATCTAACCATTTAAAGGCGGTAAAACTATCTTTTAAAAATATACATCTTTTTATGATTAAAATTGTATTTATTCTTATGTTAAGACTATAAAGATTTTTAGACGATTTTAAAAACATTTTATTAAATATATAACTTAAAACTTTAATTAATATACTTCAAAAATAGTTATTAATTTGATCTTTTAAGATAAAATTCCATTCCGATCATAAAAATAGTTTTTTCATAAAAAGATATCTTTTATCTTCATTTGGTATTTATTTTCATTTATAATTAATTGGTAACCAATTAATTTATTTTATAAACATGTTTAAACTATAATTTCATAATTTATTTAATATTATACATTCTCACCATTCCAATGTCTAGGTAATAACTATCATAATAATATTTACAGTATATTATTGTTCGATCAGACTTGGGCTTGTGTGTAACATAAGTCATCACAGGTACTCGATGTTGCATGAAACACAAGATAAAATTGGTGTTTCATGTGATGAAATATAGACTATGTATTTAATGTGATAAAATCTAATAAATAACTTAAATTAATTTGAAATAATATATTTCATAAAATCTCAGGATGTTACATCCTACCCCCGTAAATTGTATTTCACCCTCAAAAGTCATCTGGGTTATCAAAGGTTTAACATTTTGATAATTACTTCATATAAAAACACATCATAAAAAGGGTTAATAAAAAATAATATTGATAAGAAAGAAAAATATCTATGAAAGTCATCTCTATCAACACATTCCAGATTTCCAAATAGAAGAAAAGATGTGGGAATGAAGGAAAAATGTAAATAATTATAGAGAGTGACTGATGAGATTGATAAAAAACAAGTGAATGATCAATGGAATGTTTTGGGAATCAAAACAATAAATATATAATGGTAAAAATACCATCAATTCATCATAAATGAGGGTTATAAGATAACATTTTTTTCAATATCATTTTCCTAAAGATGAAGGATTCTTTCACCATATATACTAAGAGAATAAGGAAATATACTTACTTGATGTGTATAGTTCCATTATTTAACCAATTTCCATCATATGCTCATATATTGTTGCAAACAATGATAATAAAATATAATTTTTTATTCTCAAATCACTATAATTAACTTCTAATAGATCTCAAAATCCTCAAAAGGATAACACGATATTCCTCCAATCTTTAGATATTAACCAAAAATGAAATGGTTATCACATAGTAAGATAATTCAAACAATCATGTGACAAGATAATACATTTATCTTTAAAGTTAAATTGTAATACCAAAATTTAAAACTAAATCATTCCATATACATATAACATTTATGGCACCAATACCATTAAACATACATCCACACAAGTAGTGGTATTATTCCTTAAATAATTTTCAAACATATACCTCAAACATTTATTGAAACTCAATAAATATATCCCAAGGTATTTAAATTATTTAATATTTTGAAAATGGGGTGACTAAGAAATTGGTATTATGATAAAACATTGAAAAATATATATCTCCCTAGAGCTATCACCACTTAACTAGATAACCCCAAATCAACTATAGCATTAGAAAATGAATTTTCTATCATTTTTTTATTTTGACCATAAAGATTTACACCTTGAGAAAGTTTCTTCAGACACATGTTAGAATAATGTCCCAAATCATTATATAAAAATAATATTGATGTTGTATATCTCTTGTTTATCTAATTATTGGATTCTTTTGGACACTTTTTCATACAGTCATGAACCTTTTGACCAAACATACCACATTAGTAATACTATCCATATCCTAAAATACATTCCCAGAAAATATATGATGCTAAAATTGGAATAATTTTTAGGATTACATATAGAATTATTAGTCGGTTACTTATCCATTTCTTTATACATTGACCGTTACTTACTCTTGTCATCTCATGGAAAATAAGTTTCTGAAAACTTAATTTTAACTTTATCATCACAAAGAACCACTTTTTTATAATTTATAAATTATCGAGAGGCTATAGATCTTTATAAACTTGGTTTAAATCCTAATTAAAATATATTAATTTTACTATAAATATATTGAATAATGTTTGGAACATATCGGCTTAATATTGTGAAGTTTGATTCATGAACAATAACTGAATCATCATTCTTTTACTTTAATTATAATATTTTTTTAACCATAATAACCAGAAAAAACATTTTGGAAATATTTATAAAGGAAAATATACTTAAATTTTTACTATTTAATGGCATAAAGATAATATTTCTATTTATTATTCTTAAAAAAAATCCACCATTAATAAAATTTATATTCAAAAAAATTGATGGAAAGAGTTACCTTTTTAAGTTCTGGACATCCAATGATTTAAAATATATTCTTTAAGGAATTGATCCATCCTTTAGCTACCACCAGATCATATGATCAATTGAATAATGGAGGATGTTGCCTCATAAAATGCTACAATATAGACCTGTTTCTTTATGGTATATCCAGTTACTCTTTAGCATGGATACCACCACCATTTATAGCTTGTGTCAACTGAACATTCATTACAACAAACTATTCTACTATAATTCCAACCATTTTAATATGATGATTTGAAATTATATTTCCCTCTCAATTTCTTTCCAATATAGCTTTCTTATTTTCTATATTGAAAAAAATCATGAACATACGTACTTTAGATGAAGAATCATGGAAATCTTAAAATGTTGTATCATTTCAACATAACATTAATGTATAAAATTATAAGGGCATGCTATTAACACTATCCTAATATCTGAAGTTGTATAAAAAATTACTTTAATACCAACTATAATCCCTCAAACTTAAACATTAAATTATATTTTATTTAAGTCAAGAATTTACTTTCTTTTAATTTGAGGATCTTTTCAGGTTTGGAGTTTCATAGAATTAGGAAATAACTAATACATAAAAAAACTATTAAATACAAAGTGGAAACTTTTGATAAGTATCCATTTTTTTTATAATATTAAAATCTTAAAATAAAGAATGATTTATTTTTTCGGAAAATCTCCATGAATTCCAACTTGACTTATTCCTTTCCCTTAACCATCCTTAAACACAATGAAAACATTTTAAAAACTTTAGATGAGCACAAAAACTCAGTAAGGGATATAAAAACAATAGAAAAATTTATTTCATTGAAAACATGAAAAATCATATAATGTTTAACATTATATTAATTTTTTTGATAATATGAAATAAAACATTTTACATAAAAAAGCACACATTTTTCTCAAATAAAATCATTAAAACCTATACACTACTATAAAAAATTCCTTTAACAACACTAGAATAGGCCTTTATCAACCCTAGAATAGTGCTGACTAATTTAAAGTGGTTAAAAGTTAAAGTCTTTTATTATCGCTAAAAAATTGATGATAATGGTTATATTTATAAGTGGAAATAAAAACACCAATAAATCATAATTTTATCAGTGATTTTTTAAAAGAGATGATAAAAGACATCATTTATCAGTGCTTTTATTTAGCTCTAATAAGAATATCCTTTATCAGCACTTTTAGAAGTGTTGGTAAAGATACCTTTATCGGTGCTTTAAAAAGAACTGATAAAGGAATCCTTTGTCAGTGCTCATAAAAGCACTGATAAAGGCTCTATTTATCAGTGTATTTATTAGTCATGATAAAGTTTATCTTTATCATCACATTTAGTAGTGTTGATAAAGGTCAATACTATAGTGTAATGTTATAACACTCTACAACACAAACAACAAGTTCAGTGTGCTATAACAACACACTACATCACTATAAATAGAAACATAAATTACAAAAATGATGAATATAAATTAAATGAAAATTATAACAAAAATACAAGAAAAAATAGTACTATAAAGTATATCAGTTGGGTTTTTACTAAAATTAATGTAAATTTTGAAAAAAAAGATGCACATGAGTCATACTGGTCACACTGTGAGATGAACTTAGGTGTGACTAATTTCTATATGTCACAAATTACTTATTGATAATTTTCCTAAAGTACCAAAACAATCCGAATGAATTTTACTAGTTTTGAGTATGTTAGTTTTGAATAAAAAGACACACTTGGAGTCATACCAGTCACACCTTGTGTCAGATTGAGGTCCGACTGATTTCTACGCGTCACAAATGACTGATGGATCGTTGTCCTAAAGTAAAAAAACTATTCGAATGTGAAACCCATGGTCCCTTTTTCATGAAAATTTATTTATGATTTTTATGATAAGGGGATAAACCCAAAAAAGATCTCAAACTAAACAATGAACCCACACACCAGACATAAATAGTGATTTCTACAAAAATAGACATATCCAAATAGGTATGATAGAAAGAGGGGAACTAATTTATGAGAGGCCAACAATTTAAAGGTTAAAATTCAGAAAAACAAAACCATTTGAACTATGAAAGGATTATTTCATCATACTTTTATAATGAAGTATGAAATTACAACATCCATAAGAGAAAAATGAAGAAACTCCGAATGTCTTCACCCCAACATGGGAGACAACAATAGAGCCAATTTGTTTTATGATTCTTTCAAAACAACTCAGAAAAAAATGATTCCTCCCCCAACTTCTCAAAATGGAGATCCTTGGAGAAGAGGACATAATACTTGATCCCTAGCTTAATACCCCAATGAAAAGATATGGTTTCAACAGATCATGTGACACCACCTCTGGAGAAAAAGAAACCAGCTCTTTGAAGTGTTCAACAAAAGCCTTCACCATCTGCCGACCTTACTGGAAACTCCTGATATATTCCCTTTTATTCATCTTCACCTCCTCAAGTATTAACCATCAAAAAAATACATACTGAAAAACTTCCCACATCATCCCAACTTGCATCATTGGTGAGGAAAAAATCTCCCATTCTTCCAAAGTTGGACCCCAAGCAGACCCAAAAAAGTACAAATCTAACAAATTTGGGAGTTCCCAATACTCTAAATACATGATAAAATTTCCCAAACCACTTAAATACCGCATATGAACCTTTATTTCCAAATAATATGGGTGATAACTGAGGATAATTAGAAACAGAGTGATACCCACTAGAAACTTTGAGGACATTTCTAGGCGACATATTCAGAATAACACAAAATTCATAAAATCAGGTTCAGAATCAATTATTCACATACCCACACATATGAAAACACTCATAATGAATACTTATGGTTTCACTTACCACTTTATCACCAAACCTAATAATTTACCAAAATTTCAATCCAAAACATTTTCCTTTAAAACCCTTTTCCCCAATCCGATTCCATTTGAAAGAAATCATTTTAATTTTCAAAATTGTTTTCATTTTAAAATATTAATCACACCAAATAAGAACAAGAAAATACATAATTTATTCTAAACCATTGGAATGAGGAACTAGTAGTCATGATTAACTCAATGACTTGTTAGTGGGACAAATATTACTTATTATACGAGTTTACTGTGGTTAAAAAGATCAAAACCCCTAGCACTAATCAAATTTCAAAAGTACCACTATATACATAATACTACAAGACCAAAAAATACATAATTCACGCTAAACCACTGAAATGAGGAACTAATAGTCATTATTAACCCAATGAAATGGTATTAGGCCATAGTTTACTTAGTATACGAGTTTACTATGATTAAAAAGATCACCCCAACACTAATTAAATCTAAAAAGTACACCCATATACATAACACTAGGCCACCATGTTCTTGGTTTTGTTAATAGTGGACCCACTTAAACTAGCCTATCAATAGGTAACTGGTCCCATTCCATTAGGCAGTCAATTACTACTACAAAATGGTACCTATATTTCTTCACCACTCTCTCCTATCAAATCCTTTCACCCCTCTTTTAACTCCCCTTCAATAAAAAATACGCCCAAAATGAGACTTATATACTAACATTAAAAGGGATTACATGGTTCGATCAGAAGGGTATTTTGAAACATCTACAACCTCAAGAATTTCATACTCAATTAGATTCAACCAGATAATTGAGGGAATATATTCAACAATTGGGTTTTCATATGTGTAAGGGTAGTTGTTAAGAAATTTCCTAGACTCTTCGAATAATTTAAAAAGGTTTGATGTATTTTGATGTTAATTTCTTCTTCTTTATAATCCATTAGTGAACCAATATCAAGGAAACATAAATAAACACATGATAATTAACATTAAATTATAAGGGTTACCTCTAATGGTTACTGTATGACATTGGTTGACTTTAAGTGGTTTCAAAATGTTTTTGAATTAACATTACTTGGTCTATTATTAATTGGACATGACATGAGATATTTATAGGATATTATTCTATATTTATTCATCATAAATAAGAGTGAAAATGTATTTAATATAATTCCTCATATTGATCCATCTAGATAAGTGTTTGATAACTATTTTTATAATATAATTCCACCAAGGAAAGATAATCCTTCTAGGATCCACAAAATTCAAGAATTAAGGCTCAAGGAATATCCTCCAATATCAAGATAGTCTGATTAGAATGGTCATTAGTGTGTGGAATAATGGAAGTCTAAAATTTCACCCATATCCTCATTGAAAATTAATGTCTTTACTATAACCAAGATAAAAACATCAATCAGATACAACACTAGATGGGATACCTGGAAGAATTATTATATCTTTAAAATATAATTAATTGAGTTCATCAATGGAGGGATCCTACTAAATATGTAATAACTTTTTCATCTTTTTTAGGTGATCCACTTTAACCAAAAATACATATTTTTATTTAGTTGAACTTGAAAAACTGGTAAAAAAAATCCATCATTATTTTATACCATTTCCCAATTGGAAAAGAAATTAGTGAGAGTACCTATTGTTTTTTACATTTTTCCTTCACACAATTATAGGTAAAAAATTTAGCAAGGAATACTACAATTAATTTCATCATTATAAGCTATAAAAACTGGTGATTAATATCATGGTACATAATTACAATCCTTACATGAACCTAGAGGCGTCATGCCGGTAGTGCGTGGAAATGAGATGTAGGGTCTATCATGGTAAAGAACGACACAAAAACACAAAATGAAGAACCCAAAAGATCAAAAAATGATAGAGGAAAAGTAGAAAATAACATATATTGGATTTTAACCTTGATTCATATAAGGGAACATAGAGGAGTCACACCAGAAACAGAGGAGTTCCGCAAGAGCTTGAGAATCATGACTGATTGAGTACAAGATAGTGTTCTTTTAAATAGACCGGGAACATTTTTAATGGCACTTTTAGAAAAGTAATAATAAATATCCCTTTTATCAACGTTAAATTAGAAAGTGCTGATAAAAGGGATATTTATCAGGGCTAAAAAATCGTTGATAAAAAACATCTTTATAGTGCTAATGTTTTAACAATGATAATGATTATTTTTAACAATGTTTTTTAGCACTGATAGAGATAAATATTTACCCACACAAAATGTTTAGCACTGATAAAGAATTTATTTAAATAAATTTATTATAATTTTATAATTATGAAATATACATTATTTATTTATAATTATATAAATACTTATTTTAAAAATAATAATTATTTATTTATAATAATTATAAATTTATAAATATATAAATATAGTAAATATACATTTATAAATATACATTTATAAATATACTTATTTTTAAATTTCTATTTACAAATATTTTTTTAACATTATTAGTGTATATGTAATATTAAATACATGCATTTTAACAATGAGTGAAATTGAATAATTAAAAATGAGTAAAATTTAAAAATATTGAAAAATGGATTAGTTTTATTAATTAAATATAAATTATTCAAAAAATATGGATAAATATATATAAATTTAAGTAATGATGAATACATTTTATAAATACAAAAACAAAGTAAATAAATAAATATAAATAAATAATAGAAAATGATCAAATTCAAAAATAAAATAAAATATAAAAAAATATTAAAAATGAATGCCCTAATTGTAATAGTATTAAAAATAAATAAATAAAATTGACCAATTAAAAACATAACATATTAAATTTATCATGTTATAATGAAATTCTAAAATATACTAATATTTGAATAAATTACATAAATATTAGGTGTATGTGTTTCTATATATTTTGTAAATATATATTTGTGCGTCTTTGAATATAAAAATACATCAAATATATATATATATATATATATATATATATATATATATATCTCTGTGTGTGTGTGTTTTTACATGAAATCAATTTAACACATGACATTTGATATATGTTAAATTGAAAAATCTAACAACATTAAAAATGAATAAGACATTAATATGTTTTTAATTATCATTTTATTCATTATATATATATTTATATTAAATATATATAATTTATTACTATTTATAATTTATATATATATATTTTAATTACTCATTTTTGTTAATAATTGTTTCATTAATAAATTTTTAAATAATTTTTTAAATTATTCATTTTTAAAGTTTTTTTTTAATTATATATTCATTTATATATCAATATTTAATATATATTATTTATCAATATTTATAATCTTTATATATGTATATTAAATTTATTTATTTTTATCAATAATTATTAAATAATTAAATTTTTTAGTATTTTTATTAATTTACTCATTTTAATTTTTTTGATTAATTATTTCATTTTATCAATTTTACATATCTATATATTTAATATATACTATTTTTTAATTCTTAATATATATATATATATATGTATCTTCAATTATTTATTTGTAATAATAATTATTTAATTAATAAAATTATTATTATTTTTTAATTATTTTATTTTATTGGGAACCTTTATGAGAACTAATAAAACGCTAATAAAGGTTACCATTTATCAGAGATGATAAAGGGTACTTTTTATGAGTGCTAAAAATATAGCGTTGATAAAGGGTTACCTTTATCAGCAATAAAACAAAGTGATAATAAAGGTTTCCTTTAATTTGGGCTAAATAAAAAGCACTGATAAAGGGTTCCCTTTATCAATGCTTTTATTTTGTGCTGATAAAGGTCCCACTTTATCAGTGCTAAAATAAGCACAAATAAAGATGGACTTTCTCAACGCATTTTACTAGTGCTAATAAATAACGATGCTATTAAAATGCATTTCGTCATAGTGGTATCAAGAAATTAAAAATCCTTTAGTTAAATTACAAAATCATATAATTCAAACCCTTTCTATCACACACATGTTTTTAAATTCGTCTTTGGTTTTGGTTCGGGTTTGGTCCTCAGTTCTTTTCTTGGGAATCAGGTGTGAAGGGTTCAAAATTTTGGGATGTTCTTACCTTCTTTCCTTGGAATAGACTTCCTACCTGGTTTCCCCATGAGTTTTTGGAGAAAATGGATGTTTTTAGGGTGGGAAGACTTTGGTGCATGGTTGGCGCACTATTAGTGGTAATTGTGCACGTCAGCCCAAATAACTATGCGGCAGGTCAGGTCTCAGCTAGAAGTGTCTGCATGTCTAACACAAGGTTAGTCAGACCATGCGAGTTGCCCGACCAGACTCTTCAAAGGATTGAGATATCCAAATTGGGTTTTGGGTTTTATGGCTAGTGGTTTTTGAAAAGTGGATTTACAAAATTTGAAATGGGAGTGTGAGTTAAATTATTTTTCTTGAAAGGTGTTTTACCTTTAGTGTTTCCATGAGTGACCACATGCATGGATATTTCTGAGAAAGTGGATGGGTTCATGATATGGCACAAGGATGTGTATGTGTAAGGCTCCATGTGATACCATTGTGGGTGTTCAATCCTTTAAGCATGTTTCCTTTTTAAATAGTGTTTTTAAAGATAAATGTGATGTGTTGGTAGCTTGAAGTGGGGTGGTGTGTCCCTTGTGTTTTGGGAATGGTGTTTCTTTTGTGATGTTTGAGATAGAGGATCCATGTTGTTGGATTAGTTTTGATTTAGTTCCTTATTTTCTTGTTCTTAGTTTCTGCCCCCATAATGATTTTATGGACGCTCAAGGTGTATCTTTAGGTGATGCACCAATAGAAAACACTCAAGTTGATCAATGCATAGACTATGTTCTTGAATTCCTTAAGTTGAACCCTCCTCTCTTTTAGGGTTACATGGATCCTCTTGAGGTGGAGGAGTGGATGTAGAGGGTTGAGAGGGACTTCAATTTCCTTGTGTTTCCTAAATCATCAAAGGTAAAGTTTTCTACCTTTATGCATGATGTTACAACCTAAAAATGGTGTAAGTCCCTCTCTTGAATCGAGACTCAACAAGATCTTACCTTAGATTTCTTCAAGTCTTCATTTATCTAATAGTATTCTGTAAGATGACGAATGTAAGGAAGATGATGGAGATATGTGGTCTTTAGTAGGACATTGGATCAGTGTGGGGATTATATCTTCACTTATTAGACCTAATTACTCATGATTCATGATATGTTGCAAAAGATCCTATAAAGGCTTGACATTTCATGTTTGAGCTCCATTGTGAGATGCTGTCGAAGGTGTAAGATCTCAATTAAACAAATTTTTCTGATGTGGTGAGGCAAGCCTTTCATGACAAAGCTAAGTTAGTAGGAGGTTCTAAGATGGTGAAACTTCTTCTAGTCTTTTAAAGTGGTGAATGAATTTCTGGTAAGAATAATGGGAAGATGCTTGATGTTGGTGGTGCTGCTAAGGGAATTAAGAGGCCTTCATACCTCTCATAAACCTCTATAGGTAACAATGTCGTGATTATCATTAGTGTGGTAAGAGTGGTCATAAGAGGCCATCATGCCCGAATGCTTTAAAACCCTACCACAACTGTGGATGCTTGGGTCATGGAAAATGGTTCTATTAGGGTGTTTCCAAGATGCACCATAGATCCATACTAGACTCTTAAAAGGTCACCCCAACCCATTTGTAGGTATAAAGAGATGTTTTGGGATCAGTTTATGGGTTTTTTCACTGTAATATTATTTTTATGTAAAATTCATATCTAGTGGAATTTTGTGGTGTTTATTTATCTTTAAATTGTAATGATGGTTGTTTTCACACACTAGAAAAATTATATTTAAATGGAAGTACATTTTATGAATTCTTGATTTGTTTGTTATGTTACGGAGTTTATAAAGCCTGATTGTGAAATAGGAGATGCTTCAATCCTCAGAACTCTATCCATAGGTCCCAGAGTAAAGTTGGTGCATAGTTAGGATATCCATAGTTGTGTGAAAGTATTTGGTCTAATTTATATTCTTATTATGGATAATGAATACAATTTAAACCTCTTCTGTTTCTTTTATAGTTTAATTGGTCCCATTTGTTGGAAAGAGGTGTGCATACCTCATTTCCATGTTGTGACCCATTTGGGTGTAAGAGTTTTACCTAGGTTATAAAGAGGCATGGTAGGATCATTTTCTTAAAAACCTGGTGGTTTTGTCTCATTGGGTGTTGGAATCTTTAAAGGTCCCTTTTGTATCCTTTTGGTATGTTATTAGTTGTGGTTTTGATTATTTTTAGTTGAGCCATTCCCTTCATTACCCTTGTGGTGGTGTGTGTGTGTGGGGGGGGGGGGGGGGGTTTCCTTATAGGAATGTTTTTGAGTTCATTTAATTTCATTGGTCCTTATGGTGGGTAGAATTATATTAGGTCTCTTTAATTTCAGTGTTAACTAGTTTCTTATGGAGGGGAGTCCATTTGGGCCTCCCCATGTTGGTATTCTGATTTCATATCAAGTGTTGGTTCATTTCTAATAGTGGGGAGTCCGTTCAGACCTCCCCATGTTAGTATATTGGTTTTGTTCCTCGTATCATTTTGGTGGTGGATGGTCTTGTGTGAAGCCACCTAATCCTATGTTCTTCCTTTGATTAAATCTTAGGATGGGTGTGCTCCCAATGGTTTTGTTGAAGTAAGGTAATGAAGGTCTTCATCAGATGTTGTTTGAATTCATTTGGTTATTTTGGGTGAATGGTTTGAGTTCTGCTTTGCAACATCTAAGGTGTTCATATTTTGAGTCTAGTTTTTGGGTTGTGAAAGTTCTGTGTCTTTTGGATTGATCAACCAAAAGTGTTTAATCTTTTGGGGGTGGGTGACACTTAGCGGGGAGTCTGTTTTTGTCTCTTGAGTTCATCTTGTTATCCTTTTTCTCACTGGTGGTGTTTTTGTGATCTATTCATTTTTCATTCATTGGAAATATCCTTTATTTGTAAATTAGTGGTTGTATTTTCTTTCAGTTTAATAAGTGGGTTGTCTTTTCAGGGGAAGAAAGCATTATGGTGGGGAGAATTTTCCCACTCGGGTTTTTAAATTCATCTTTGGTTCTAGTTCGGGTTTGGTCCTTGGTTATTTTCTTAGGAACCTGGTGTGATGGATTCAAATTTTTGGGATGTTATTCCATTATTTCTATATCCTAGTCTTACTCCCCTGGTTTCCCTTGAGTTTTTAGAGAAAATAGGTGTTTTTTGGGTGGGAAGACTCTGGTGTATGGTTGGCCACGATTAGTGGCAACAGTGCACCTCAGCCCAGGTAACCATGCATAAGGTCAGGTCTCACCTAGAAGTGATTGCATGTCTACCACATGGTTATTGATACCATGCCAGTTTCTCATTCAATAGATCTCCTTCTTGATATAGGCAGTCGCACAATCACTGCACGATTTTACAAATCATACGGACTAACCGTGTAGCCTATCCATGTCATTAAAATCACTTGCTGTCTCCCTAATTTTTATACCGTAAATCCACATTTTCCCCTATTCATACTCCTCTAACCTAAGTGACTCTCTTTGGGGATTTTGGCACTTCCATGACCCTCTATGATGGATTTAAGGGGTTTTATTGGTGATTCTATACCTAGATCGAAAGGTTAGGTTTTCTTTATTCTCCCTTCTTTCTTTCTCTCCCTTTTACTATTCTTCCCTAACCCTAGTTGACATATTGGTGAATTTTATTAGATAATATTTCTTAGTTTTTGTTGGTTTTTTCCTTTCAGGGTTCCTTGAGTTTGTTCTTTCGTCCTGGAAACTTTGTAGAGTCTTTCTGGCTAGGCGTTATTGGAGCGGAGGCGGTTTGAGGTAGGTTTCCCTTTGAACTTTCCTTTATGATTTAAGATTCATTAGTTTCATGATTTTTCACCATCCTTGATTAATAAATAATGATGTATGATATTTGTATTTATTTTTGGGTTTAAAATATAATGATTTCTTTATATTTTAAAAGTATATAGTCTTATTTTATTAAATATTGCACACCAAGTGTTCGATGAAATGCCTGGTTGGATTTTAGGTGTAATTTGTGGTATGTAAAGCATAGTTTGTATTTGTTAATAAAAATGTGTCTTTTTAAATGATTAATTTGTTTTTCTTGAAAGAGTTTTAAGTGTTTATAATTTTAAAATAAGTGTGTATTTGGCTTTTGAAAGTGGGTTTACATGTGATGAAGGATTATGACCTATTTGGCATTTTAATAAAAAATGATTTGGTTTTTAAATGTGGTATGAGTGATTTAAATTATTTTTTTATAAATGATTTTGAAATGGAAAGTTGTGGGTTTTAAAATTTGGTAAATATGGTTCATTTCTTAAGAAAATGATGATTTTATGGAAGGATCATGTGGCCTGTTTGGCACTTTTTGAAATTGGGGAAAATATTTATTATGAAAACTGTCCTTGGATGATTCTATTACCTTATTTTTGTTAATGGATGGGATTTACTCACTGTGGAATCCTCATTAGCCATTTAATTGTATGGAATGGGGTAACCTTTGTATGAAATCCTTTGTTATATATGAGTTTTATGGAAAGATATAGATCCTTGGGGTGGCTCGGGGTGATGCATGTTGTTGAATTATTATTATACATGCATTTGATTGGATTATCAGTTAGCATCGGTTGGCTCACCCCTTTATACATGAGACATGGGAACCTAGCATAGTGATAGAATTTTTTTTGATAATTATTTCTACACTAGTTAGATTACTCACTAGGTTGTGGCCCATAACATAAGGATATTTTAAGTTTTATTGCTACAGGATTGGGCTTCTAGGTCTATTCCATGTGGGGTGTGGCTGAGCATATTGGGGGATTTGATGTCATCAAGTGAGACATGATTTCTGAGACTATTCATTATGTATTAGTATGTTCTATATTATTTATGATCTCTTATTTTTTTCCCATGTTTATTGGAACATAGTTTCTTAAGTAAAATGATTAAGATTCATTTTTGGTTGGTTACACATGTATGTTTATGTCCATTACCCTGGTTATATGATTATTGTTCTTACTCCATGAGTGGTATTATTTTATCATAAAATGTAAAATTGTTTGAAAGTGATTATTGAAAAAGGATATGGAAATATTTTCACTCTTTCTAACCATTATAAATCAAATTCTATCTTCCCCATTTAAAAATTAATTTGTCCCTTCTTGATAATAAAGTGTCATTTGAAGTGTAAATTGGGCAATGAACTGTGTTTGAATTTCTTTGTAAAATTTATTAAAATATTATCTTCATATATTTTATTTAAAACATGAAATTTATTTTTCTTTTATTATAGATGAAGTGTACTAGAAATAGATTTATCTAGGATTACCTACTAAGTTTTTATACTCACACACATAGTTTCACTTGTTTTTAGTTTGTGGTGCAGGTTTCATCTTGGTATTGTTCTCCATGGGTGATGGTTTATATTTGTGTTAGAGAATGACCCTCAGGGTCACATGGAGTTGTGTTTTCATCAGGTGTAGTTGGGTTTTATTATATAGTTTTTTGAACTTTCCATATTCTTATATAAAGGATGTTCAGTTTGGATACTGAAGTATCTATTGTGATTAATTGTTTATTTTTGTTATTTTTATTTATTTTTGAGTGAAATCATTCCATTTGTTCACTCTATTGATACCCATCACTATTTTCTATCCCATGGGGATCAGGAACTCCCTTTGAGTCATGTTACAGATCGGCTCAGGTGACCAGTTCAGGGTTGACCTAGGATGGTTCATGACACTTTCAAAACCCTTTGAATTTGAATAAAAATAAAACAATCTTCCAACATTATCCTTACCCATTTCATTTTAAGGATATAATGGGATCCACTAGTGATATCTAGGCCACCTAATAATGTAAGATGTAGTGGTATCATCTTATACTATCAGGGATGCCCAATCATGTAAGCTGTAATGGGCTCACTCGGGGCTATTTGGATTACTCCATCATTTAAGCTGAAACGGGCTCACCCATATCTATATGGGATGACCTAATATATATAATATATTGGCTCACCCAAATCTATTTTTGTCACCCAATCATGTAATCTATAATGGTCTCAACCATTGATATATGGGATTCCCCATCATGTTAGCTGTAACGGGATCACCCAATGTTATCGAGGCTGCCGAATTGTGTACTATATAATGGGCCCACCTGATGCTATTTAGGATATCCCAAAATGGAATTATCAAGTACCAATTCATGAATAAAACACTCTCATTATAAATACCTTTTAAAAACTCCTTTAAACACATTTGAAAACAATTTCAGACAAAAATACCACTTTCTTTTAAAAACACATTTTCAATTCCAAAAAAACAATTTCCTTTAAAAAACATTTTTAATTAAAAAAACAATTAAGAGGGTTTTTCATTTAATAAAACATGTAATATTTATTTTCACCATGTATATTTAGAATAGAACATTTCTTTTATCGTTTTTCAAAACATACCATATAAAACACTTAAAAAATATTCCTTTTAAAAAACATTGATTGAAATTAAAAATAGATATAAATTTACATTATAGTACTTTTATATCCATATAAATAAACATGTAAAATTATATAATGAATATTGACTTGGAGGAAAAGTTTTTTAAATTAAATAAAAATTTAAAAAGAAATTTTTAAATCAAAGTGTCCCATGACACTTTGAAATATTTAAATCATAAAACTCATTAAATAATAAAATTAAAAAAATTTAAATATCATTATAATAGATAAAATTAATTATATAACATTTTAAAAGGGTTTTCTATACATATTATAATATAATAAAGGTTTATAACATAAAAATATTCCTCAATGAAAAGATATTGAAATAGAGTCCCTTATCTTGAGTCCAAATTGTCACGTGTGTCTTCATATTAATGAATAATAAAATTATTTTAATTATTTACTTTCATCACAACCTTTTTCAAGTTTATAATTAACTTTATTTTATATATTATAATGTTATAAACAACTACCTAAAAAATTAATTTTACGGCAGGTGTTTTGACCATATTTAGTTTATGTGTCAAAAAAACATTGGTATATTGACTATGGTAAAAAAAGTTCATTATTAAAACATTTATAAAATAATATTAATTAAATAATTATAATATTTATATATTAATTACACTTTTAAAACCAATAATTAAATATGGTTATGAAAAATGAACAAATGTTACAGTAATGAAGATGGTAGGGCGTTCATACAAATGAGTAACATTTTCATTTTTAAATGATAATTATGGGAAGAAGGTAAGTAAAATATATTTTATAGAATTATAGTTATAACATAAATAAAATATTATTTAATCATATATACTTATATATAGAATTATTTTTATATAAAAGGAATCACATCCCTTCAAAGAGGTGGTAGTCCACATGTCCACGGACGACATTATCACTTTTTCAGTGTGTGAAAAGGTAATAATGAAAATGATATATTATATTTCCAGAATGATAATTATGTCATTAATATCATATATACATTATTTATATCATATAAGTTTATTAAACCCATCTTTAATACATTCCAAGTAATTTTTGAATGTATCACATAGCTTTGAGGAGGCGAAAGTCCTCACGTCCACAAGCGATGTTATCGTATTACCACAAAATGGAAAGCATGAAGGTATTTTATATGTAATAATTAAAAAATTATTAATAAATCAAAAATATAATATATATCACATAATAACCATATTAACATGATAATTACCAATCATGAGTGGTGGTAAAGGACAAACAAATGATAATATTTTGTGAGTCAATAATCCATCGAACACACGAACAATGATTTCGTAACCCATTTAATGGAAGAGTGTGTAGGTGTAGGTACAAAAATTAAAATAAAAAAATATAAGCATATTGAGGATAAAATAGTTATTATTTAATCATTGATTAATAATAATTGAAGGGGTGGAGAAAGAAATAAAACAAAAGTTCTCATTGAAGAATGTTACCTCTTCATCAAGAAACTTTTTTTGGTTTGAAACAAAGAACATACATGGTTTGATTTATTCTAAAATTTATGATTATTTTATTATAAGAGTTATTTTTGGGAGATTATTTGGTCAGGTTTTGGAAAGCCAAAATTCTTGAGAGGTGTGAATAATAGGGAAGAGTGAGTGCCTTTTTATAGTGGAGGGGGAGTGGAATTCTTATAAGTATAAAGAGGTAAACACTATTGGGAGTTATACCTTACATCATGTTCCTCCAATAATAATAAAATTTATATACAGGTGAGTATATAATAGAAATATGGCCATATAATTGGTTTTGGACAATTTTCTAGGTAATTTGTCCCATTAATATTAGAGTTTAACCACTAAGTATATTTATCTTTACTTTAATCGCTATAATTAATATTAATTACGTTCACTAATATTTTTGGTCAAAAAATAATTTGACATTACTAGTCATTATAAATTATTCTTATTCTAAATATTTAATCCATTTTTAAAAATTTGAATAATATAAGAGATAGAATTTACTTTAAAATTGATTTCATAGATAGGCTGAAACAAGAGGTTTTTATGGTAAAAAGTTCAAAAGTTTAAAATGCTTTTATTCCAAATTTCAATTTGAAATTTAATATAATGACCTAAATTTGATTAAATGATATAAAATAAAACTAATTATACTTTTAAACATATTACAAATATAATTTAACACTATATATTATTTTTAATAAAAATTAGTTTTCAATTAAAATTCAGTATTTTCACTGTTCACCAAAACATGATTCTTCTGAGAAAAATACCAAAAATTCACCCAACGTAAATTTTGACATCAAAATTTTTAAAATAAATTTTATTTTGTAAGATAAAATTTATAATATTTTAAAAATTTATTTTTAAAATAAGTATGTCATTAAAAGGCGATGAAACAACCTTTTAAAAATATATAACTTTTTATACTTAAAATTGGATTTATTGTTACCATAAGCCTATAAAAATTATTGGATTAATTTAAAAACATTTTATTAAATGTATAACATAAAAAATTAATTAATATCATTCAATAATAGTGATTAATTCAATATTTTAAGGTAAAATTCTATTCTTGTTATCAAAATAGTATTTACATAAAAACACATCCTTTATATTCAATTGGTATTTATTTTAATTTTTAATTAATTGGTAACCAATAAATTTATTTTATAAGAATTTGTAAACACTAATTTCATAATTTAGTTAATATTATTAATTATTTTCATTCCAAGGGCTAGGTGAAAACTATCATAATAATATTAATTGTATATTATCGTATGATAAGACTCAGGTTTGTGTGTAACATAAGTCATAAAAGGAACTCGATGTTATGTGAAATGATAGATAAATTTGGCATAGAATGTGATGAAAGATAAAATATTTATTGTGTTTAATGCAATTTACAAATGAATTTAAATTAATTTGAAATTATATATTTCATAAAATCTTGGGATATTACATATTACTTGTTAATCAGTGTGGGGAAGCTCACTTTACACACTAGTTTATTAGTGGATGGAATAGAGTGTGTCAAGAAGGCCTGAATCATATTAGGAAAACCATTACTTGTAATTTTTGGTTCTATAATTGATGTTTCAATTAGAAATATTATTTTTTATTTTATTTATGATTAATAATAATTCAATGTTTCTTATATTCACACTAGTGGTGAGTTGAATGTTTATTTATTTGTGTGAAGCGGTTTTTAAAATTTACCCTAGATAGGATACTCACAATACTTTTGGATAAATAATTCAAATTTTAGTTAATGAACACTTTAAGTGAAATTATGTTGAATCTGAATCAACTAAAGAATATTAAATTCTAAATAGGATTGAGATAATAAAATGACTGTTCATTTATAATAACCATAAAGTGGTTAAACTTAATCAAAGATGTTATTTTGAATTCTTCACTCAAGTTGTTGGATACCTCTAACAACCATCAGTTTGTGATAAAACTCATTACAATGAACCAATAATGGATGAATAGATACAAAATATTCACCCTATGTTTAGTGAGCCTATTTATGAGTGTTTCTCACATGAGATTGACCTTTTGAAATTATTAATTGCGATATAAAATTCTAGGTTATGCTCCACAGTTATAAAATAAAAAATTGTCTAATATGAACATGTATCATCTCTTAAAATAGTATTTTATAATGTTAATATAGGTCTAAATTATTATTCTAAATATGTCTTTAATAATTTAACTTCATTTGAGTCAAGTAAGCACTCTACAAAATTTATTTTGTGTGCCAAATTTGAAATCTTCAAGTGGGAGTTTGTTATGATGTTATATTTCCAAGATCTTTTGGATTAATTTTCAAGACATGAGGTAGTGGTTATAATTTAACACATTTTTCTAAGTGTTAGATAACCTCTAAGTGTGGGGGTATAATTAAGAATGTTTATTATCATCTAATGGATTTTTTAGGCAGTTTTCACCATTGTTAGGTTCTGAATGTGATGTTTTGGGAAAGGAAATAGAAGAAAATAATAGAATAATTTAAACAATTTTAGATAATTAATAGAAGTTTTTTCTTATTTTTGGAGATTTATAACAATTGAGGAATAAATTTTTTGATTTCCAATATAATAATAAGATAATGCTAAAAAAGATAAATCTCATTCCGAGTGAATATGTCTATATTTTTGGGAGAATGTCTGGATGAATACCATAATCTTATAACCACATAGGAGGCAACCCATATTTCAAAAAAATAATATTTTTTTGTTTTTAGTTTGAAAAAAATCCAGTATTTTTTGTTTTGGGAAGCCTCCCTTGACCTACCATTTTTTTTCTATATTGAAATTGAAATATATTTTTCCACTCAACACTACAACACCACATTCTTTTGATTATTGAACTTTGCCTTAAAAATCCTCTCCCTTTTAACTTGGTTTCATATTGTGTTGTGTAATGGTTGAATCTAATTATATTAATTCTAAATTTATATTTTATTTAATAAAGATGAAAAGTGATAATTGATATTTTAAGGAGAGTGACCATTTAGGTGGTGTAATGAATAAACAAATTACCAACTTTCACTAGAGTAACTTTTTCAATATTTATATAACTATTTTAATATTTTAGGCTATTTAAACTGCTACATGCTTCAAAAAATGTTCATTTAAAATATGAAAATGTGTTTTTAAAATCTACACTATGATTAAACCTTAGTGTAAAAGGAAATTTGTATTAACTGAAACTGAATTCGAGATAAATATATTTCAAACTGATGGGTGTTAATTTTGTTTAATTATTTCTCTTGAAAAAATGTTAAAATATTTTTCTGTATTTTTTTTAAAAAAACTACTTTTTTGTATCACTGTTTTAATGATTAGATAAATAATTTTATGAGAGTTAGTAAATGATAAATTTAATGGAAAATTTTGTTTCTTGTTGCCACTATTTTTATGAATTTATTTACTAAAATTAGGACTATTTAATGCTTGTTTGGTGAACAATTGAATAGACTGTTGATATTCAATGTTTAGACATGCACTTTTCTTGAAGATTTTAACTTGTTAACATAATAATTTATATATTAGAAACCTACTAAAGAAACGTTTTTCATCATTGAAATGTGTTTTATGATTGTGTTGTGTGGAAAATATTATTTTTTGATCTTTCTTATGACCTGTTAAACATATTTTGAAGTATTAAATTTCAAATCAATTTGAAATTGAACCATTTTAATTGTTTTGTTTCCTTGAAGTTCAACATTGGGAATAATTTTCAGTTTTAAAAATTGAGAAGGTGTCTTCATTATAATAAATTATATTTCACAAAGTACACTTAAAAACACCCATATTTGTTATCAAAATACTATGGTTTAGCATAATTTTTCATTGTTAGTGGTTTAAATTTATTTCTTAATTTTTATGGTTGTTTTCTACAATTTTGTAGCTAATCTTTTCTATTTCTAAAAGGAATCTATATGGTAAAATATTTTCATTTATATCTTAAAAAAACTTGTTTTGGTGATATTTTTGTAGTATGTTTAAAATTTTAATTGAATTTGAAAATTTCAAATGGATTTTAGATGATAATATTTTCATTCAATTGGATTAGAAATGAACTCTTATTCTGGGTTGATCTAATTATTTTTTATCATAAATCTAATTGTTGAAATAATTAGGATTATTATTAAATACTAAATTAACTCATCTATAAATGGCATCTTATTATAATGTATTCTAAATTATGTTTTTTAATTGGACAAATAGAAAAAGATAAGTTTATAATAATAATTGATGCTAAAACTATATTTTATGAATACCTTTCAAAATTTTCAAATTTAATCATATTTATAAAATAGAAATGATATTTCAGCCCAAAAACATATTTTTGATATTAAAATCATCCTTAATTACATGAGAGGTTCCATGGGGGAAATGATTATTGAGAATAACTTCTTGTTTGACATTAAAATTCGTTCATTTCTGAGATAAATTATCATTCACAAAATAATTTTAACTAATTATTTTAGGATAAGGTGTCACGAACCATCCCCCAGGGTCCATGTCATGACTACCCCAAGCCTACCTTTGATATGCAAGGGGTTGGTAACTAGTGCCGAGTAGGTATATCCCAAAAATGGGAGGCATTAGCCCAAGTACCTGCACACACGCTCACAAATCCAAACCAAACATTCTAGGAAGTAAAAATCCAAGGAACCTATGAATGCATAACAATAAGTAAAAACACCACCACAGTGAAACAAAAAGTAAAGTATAGGGTGTAAAACTGGTCCAGTATACAAGCCCACCAAAATAAAGACATATCACAAGTAAAACACCAAGTCCCTAAAGATCATTCGCCAAGAACCCTACCTGAAGGGAAGGTGAAGGGTGACCACCTGAAGCCATATGACTACACCTTTTCTATCTGATCTCACTGAGCACCACCAGGTCTTCGCCCTCCCTAGACTCTATCAAAGCATCAAATGTTTCTACAAGACATGACACATGTGGGCAAAACCTGTGCAGGGGTGAGTAAAACAATACTCAGTAGGACACCCCAAAACCATAAAGGTAAAACATAATGGAAAAACCAAAAATTAATGCATAGTCAACTCCACATAGTAATATTTACATACATATACCAAGAACATCCAGATATAATCATTTCTGACACTAAGAATGATAAATTTCCAACCTCATAGCTAGTAACATGATTATCATCATAGTCTTGAAAGGAAACACATAAAACTTGGATAAACATGCTCCAAGAGCTCATCCATCCAATATGGAACCCATCTGAGAGGTACACTCCATCGAGAATAAGTCTACCATTACTAATGGTATGTATGAGAGAACATGCTCCATCAGGAACATCCTACTAATTCCCGCTCCATTACCCAACACTGGAGGTTCATTCATCGTTGTCTTGCTCCCAACGAAAGACTAAGGAAACCCAAGTGGAGAGGCTCAACCTCACCAATATATATAAATGAGGGAGACCTTATCCTAACCATCTCACAAAACCTCTATCAGTCCTTTAAGGAGTGCCCCCACCTCATTCCATGGAGGGAGAACTAGCTCTTATCTATGTAACATTCTCATCAAGTGGATGGGACCGGTCCTCACAACTACGTATGAAAACTGAGGGAGATCCAACTCCAATGGAGGAACATCTCCCCACTGCTAATCAGGATGGAGAAGTGAAACTATGTAAGTGAGGACCCACACCCTGATCTCACAGGGGAGTAAGACTCATGAAGGACCCACACCCTGATCCCATAGTGGAGTACGACTCATGAAAGACTCACACCTTGATCCCAAATGGGAGTATGGCATTGTATGTTGAGGACCCACACCCTACCTGGTAGAGGAGTACTACTTAGTGACTGGAGGACCCGCACCCTGGTACTACAAGGGGGTACCAACCCTGTCAGTTCATGTGTGGAGCACCCGCACCCTCGAACAATAAGGTAATACCAACTCCTATCATAGAGGACCCACACCCTACCCTATAGGGGAGTTCTGACTATATTTACGATAGATATGGTGGAATGACACCCTAGTTTTATAGGGGAGTACCGACTCCACAGATAGAGGATCCACTCTCTGGTCCCACAAGGTAGTGCCTACCATTCCTTCACGAACATCTCCGGTAACCTACAACCTAGTCCCTAATTGGAGTAACACTCCCTGAGGAGGCTACCCAAAGTAAACAAACCTGCTCCCAGGACGTGGGGATTCCCAAATTTATGAAACACGCCGATTCCTGATCAAGTATGTTTATACTGGGAGGACCTACTCCTCAAAACATTAGGCCATCTTTTAAATTCTAAAAAAACTATTTAAAAGTCTCTCAAAAGTAACTTCTAATCATGAGGGTTAAAATTACACAAACGACACGTCAATCAGATGTAATATTTGTAAAATATGGGTGTTTTAGTTTAAAAGGGGCCAATGGCCAGTGTACCGACCTGGTGGTCAGTCCACCTACCGTGACGGTCGACTGCCATGGTGGTTAATCATGGTCGAGCTACCAAGGCCACATGATAGCTTCATTGATCGAGGCTCATGGTCAACCGTGTCCCGGTTTGATTTTCTGGGTCCAACCCAACCCGCCGAGTTGACCCGGCCCAGGGGTCCACTGACCCAACCTGGGTCCGACCCGATTGGGGTCTGACCCATCCTGTTTCAGGTCCGGCTTGACGTCTCCATCTTAGCCTACTCAGAGTGGACTAGATCATCTACCTAGATGCATGGGGTTTTCGCGTCTGCTCCACGCCATGTGGGGCAAGGAATCCACCCCCATCCATCTAATCTACTCACATGGACTAGAAATTACACATGTGGTCAATTGACTGAATTCCCCTAGCTCGATGCGTCACTAGCCTGCCCATGCTATGGCCACCGACTCCGCCCGTGGCCGAGCTACTGTGGTTTCCCCCAGCCACTACTGTGGGTGGCTGGCTTCCACCACACTGGAATGCGACTACCTTTGAGTACCACCTCCAGCTGCTGCCACCACTGATACCATCACGGGCACACTAGTGGGTTGTTCCGCGGTCCACTAAACGTGCTCTGGTGGTCCGTTCTTCTAACTGGAAGAAGCTATGAAATCCTCATGTTGCGTTCTTCACCGATGTGGGATCAAATCCACGTAGAAACTCATTGAGCCAGTAAAGGCTTGAGTTTCGATAACTCACATGCCGATTTGATCTGTCTGTCACTATTGTTGTCACACCTACGCAAGGTCATCACCCAGCTAGATCTTTGATTTGGGATCATTTTTCTTTGGATCAGATGCACAATGATGCATTGTTCATGACCCCATAAAGAATGTGAAGAATATGGAGAACACACATCAAGGGGAGAGGAAAAAAAACAACAAAGCAAGGAATGGTCCTCCACCACCATTCGTCACGATGTTAATCTGATGCATTACAAGCATTTAACAGAACAATCAACATAAAATAAATTCAATTCTCCCCAACCATCCTGCATTCAAGAACCGCTCATTAGAACGATCAAACCGCAGGTTGACCAGTTCATGGGTTGATATGAGTTATTAATTAAAAACCAAGATCAAGGAAATAATATAATCAAATAACAACCCCTACCTTGAGTTGGATTGCTGGCAGGCATTGATTGAAGTCACATCGCTACTCCGATCTTTGTTCCACTGACATTCATCGATTTGTCTCTTCTTGATCAAGTCTTGACCTCCGATCTATAATCACCAATAAGAGGGTCATATCTTTCTTACCTTAGGGAAACTCGAGATGAATTATCCATTATTATGAATTCTAATGATGGAACCTGTCCCTGATTAATGGAGGAAACACGTTACTGTTTCACTTTAAAACAGAATCGTCACACTTCTTCTTATATGAAAGAAGAATGGGTTTCTCTGTCACTGTGTTGCAGCGTCTCCACGATGCAAAACGGTAAAAAGGAAATAAAATAAACTTCTTTAATTTTATTTAATTCTTATTTAAAAAGTCAAAAAATTAAATTTTTACCCTCGACGTATCCATTCAGTGATAGGGTTCACCTAAGGAAAGCACACGCTTACAAGCTCAATGATACTCTCATATTTTCAATCCGAGTTACTATTTATGAGTTATATGGATTTTAAAAACACAATAATTTTATTTATTTAGTTTATTTATGGTTATTCCATCTTTGGGTTTTCTCAATAGAGACTGACAATGACTAAAATTAAGTCGCACCTGGGGTGAAACCACTATTATGAATGCAACGGTGCCCTCAAATTTCTGATTTGGGTACCAGTTTAAGAGTTATTCCAATTTTTTAAGAAAAAAGATCACATTCACTATTTAAAACCTAAAAAATTTCGACACACCATTTTGGGAACACTGGGCCTTGGAATCACACATGGTCTCAATGCCTGGTCTCGTAATTTTTCCAATAATTTTCTAAAAATAGAACCATGAAAATCTAATCTATTACATTACCCCCACCTTAAGGCTTTATGTCCTTGAAAATCCAAACAAGGTTTACTTGAACAAAAAGGAGAGAGAACCGAGCATGAGTCTGAGCCTCCCACTCCCATGTACTCCTCTTAAGATCCCTATGCTGCCTCTGGACACACACCAAGGGAAAAATTCTTCCACAAGGGATCTAGTTTTTGTTTCAAGTCCAATGCGAGAGTCTACCTGATGATGTCTTGGTTTTCTTTTCACTTACCAAGGAAGCCCCATTCCATTACTACGGATACACCGTACCCTTTTTTATGCATAAAACAGTCAATCTGTGCATGAATGATAGTATTCTATACCAAGAATGACATAGTAAGGCCTCAATTATATGGCCAAGAGATCCTAACCACTACTCTCGTCTTCAAGAGTCGGGTAAAACAATAATCCCTAGTGTGTGATCATTGGGTCTCCTCAAGTTGGAGTCTACAAGCATGATTTTCAAGTCCACAATTTGTCTAGAACCTCTAAGTTTAAAATGAAACTCATGAGAAAAAAGGTTTAAAACTAGATATTATATCCATTAATACGACAACAAAAAGGAATAATATATAGGTTGTACCTAGAATATCTCATGGAGTCTCTAGGTCTTAATCCATGACTACATGTAGCTTTCCTCACCCACATCCTCCACCTCCCTGAGCCTGGCATGGACCACCTGCTGTTCTTCCAACTCCTCTACCTCACCTGCCATCTTACGGAACTCCATGATCCAATCACTGTGTCTACCTAGGTGGATCATCAGCTGGGTCCCTCTCCACGGAATGATGGGTCAGAATATCTCTAGAGAGATGCCCCTGAACATTGCAAGTATAACACCACCTATCCTTTGGATGATATGTTCCTCGGTGCTGCTTCAACACCACAGTCCCATGTGTTTGAGTTCAGGCATTGGTATGCCTCCTAATCGGCGATCCCTTCACCTATTGTCTAATAGTTCCTACAGACATATCTGTATCATGACCTATATTGTGGGTCACACCCATATGTTTCTTAGTTAGAAAACTATAAACTACCCGGGCTCACTCTAGCACCCCAGCATAGGTGGAAATATTCAGCGGAACCACTGTTGCCATGATCTTTTGGAATAAGACCTGCTAAAAGGTTCAAGGTCATAAAAATGGTCTCGCACCATGTCCAAGGAGTACCATGACAAGTTGGAAAACCTCACCAAAAAATCCTCCACTGTCATGCTACCCTGTCGAAGCTGAAGACGATCCTAGATACGTACTAACCTCAGAATTCTTGGGTAAAAATATTCCCTGAAGATTCATTTGAACACCTCTCAAGCGAGGGTTTTCTCATCATGTGATTGTATCACCAAGCTCTGCTAGCATCCTACTGAGCCCTAAAGAAGGCTCACATCTAGGACCACCATCTGATCAGGAGGTGTGATCACTAAGCAGAAAACTCAAGTGACTGTCTCGAGCCAGTCATATGACACCTAGGGGTCTAGATCACCCATGTATATCAAAGGTCACTACCTATGGAACTCGTGTAATGCACTAATCCTACACAAATCCTCAACCTGAACTGCCAGTAGAACATACTACTCTACGGGTGGTGGAAGCACTAGTAGAACACCCATAGGCAATGCCTCAAAGTCAGTGCCTGACACTGAAGCATCATCACAAGAAAGATCTTTATCTTGATTACGTTGTATAATCATCTCTAGTTATCATTGTGGAGGAATCCTGAAATGGATCAATATGGACCACAATTAATAGAGTATATATGGAGAGCTAACTTACGAAAGAAATGGAAAGAGAAAACCATTCTTATATGTTTCATGTTACATTTATTTCCCAGTGACCAGTGTCCTAATGCACCAAGTCAAAAATCAGGTTATCAGAGTTCTAGTGACTGGATACATTGGCCTCCACACCAACAATAAAACCTATGGTCGGAAATCTAAACTCAACACATCTTAACACTATTTCTATACAACCCAAACCAATCTCATGACACTGTGATCCTAAGGTATAACCAAACTCCTCTAATTCCACTCTTTCACGACCCATCCACCGAGGGCTGTCCTGTAACTAACCTAAAACCACCTCTGATAGGCTAGGGGACGACAACTAGCACCTAGTAGGAATATCCCACAAATGGGAGGCATTATCCTAAGTACCTACACACACACACAGACAAATTCGAACCAATTATGCATGGAAGAAAATATCCTAGGAATCTATGCATGAAAACCACTAAGTAAAAATGCCTCGAGAGTGAAACAGAAAGCAAAGTATAGGGTGGGAAATAAGGCCAGTTTACAAGCCTGCCAAAATAAAGACATAACAGAAGTAAAACCCCAAGTCCTTGAAGCTCATATATGGATAACCATACCTAAAGGGTAGGTGAAGGGTAGCCACATGAAGCTATAGGAGTACGCCTCTTATGTCTGATCTCACTGAGCACCACCAGGTCTTGTCCCTCCCTATACTCGATCAAAACATCAAATGTCTTCACAAGAAACAATATACAGGGAAAATCCCATGTAGGGGTGACTAAAACAATACTTAGTAGGACACCCTGAAACCAAAAAGGTAAAAAAAGGTAAAAGCCACAAATAAATGTACAGTCATCTCCACATAGGTATATTCCCATACATATACCAAGAACATATAGATATACTCTTTTCAAAAACTAAGAATTATATGGTTCCAACCTCATAGACAACAATAAGATTCTCATTGTAAGTTCGAAAGGCAACACCTAAAACTAGGATAAACACGATCTATGAGCTCAACCATCCAAGATGGAACCCCTTTGATAGGTACACTCCATCAAGAACAACTATAACATTCTTTATGGTATTCTTGAGAGAACATGCTCCATTGGGAACATCCTACTATGTCCCACTCCAGTGCTCAACACCGGAGGTTCAATCATTGATGTCTTGAGCCCAACTCAAGACTAAGGAAACCCAAGTGGAAAGGCCCACCCTCCACACAATAGTTAGATAAGGGAGCCCTTCTCCTAACCATCTCATGAATCCTCCATCTCTCTTTTAAGGAGTGGCCCACACCTAAGTCCATCAAGGGAGAACTAGATTCTATCTAGGTAATGTTCTCATCAAGTCGATGGGCCCACTCCTTTCAACTGTGTTAGACAGCCAAGGGTGCTCCAACTCTAATGGAGGAAATTCTCCATGCTGCTACTCAAGATGAGGGAGTGAAACTCCGTAAGTAAGGACTCACACCCTGATCTCAAAGGGGAGTATGACTCAAGAAGGACCCACGCCATGATCCCACAGGGGAGTACAACTCATGAAGGACACAAACACTGATACCATAGGGGAGTATGACTTTGTAAGTTGAGGACTCGAACCCTACCCGGTTAGAGATTACTACTCAATGACTAGAGGACCCATTCCCTGGTACGATAGGGGAGTACCAACACTGTCAGTTTATGTGTGGAGGACCTGCACCCTGGAACAACACGGGAGTACCAACTCCTATCATAGAGGACCCACACCATACTTTGTAGGGGAGTTTTGACTCTATGTACATTTGATATGAAGGACCCATTCCCTAGTCTGACAGGGGAGTACAAACTCCACGTATAGAAGACCTTCTCCCTAGACCCACAGGGGAGTACCTAATATTTATTCACAAAAATATCTAGGAACCCATATCTTAGTCCCTTGGTGGAATAACACCCCCATAGGAAGCTACCCAAAAGAAACAAAACTGCTCTCACAATGTGGGGAGTCCCAACTTTACAGAACACGTCAATTCCGGCTAAAGTGTGTCTGTACCAGGAGGAAATACTCCTCAAACCATTAGGCCATAGTTAAAATTATACAAAAAAATCACATGGAGTATCTCAAAAGGAACATATTTTCACAAGGGTCCTAATTCCTCAAATGTCTTATCAATCAGACATATGATTTAAAAGATATGGGTGTTTTAGTGAAAAGGGGGCCAATAGCCCATGGAATGACCTTACGGTCGGTCCACCTACTCTGACAGTTGAATATCTCAGTCGATCACCCAGTCTAACTATCTCCATCGAAGATTGAGTTTCCGCGATAGTCGAACATGGTTGAGATACCGTGGCTGTGCATAAGCTTCACTAACCGCGACTCACAATCGACCGTGGCATGATCCGATTTTTCGGGTCTGACCCGGCCTATTTCTGGCCTAGACTATTACTGACCCGTCTCACCCCACTTTGAGTGGGTCAGATATTATACCCCGAACATGGTGGGTTTTCACATCCTCTCCACACCACACAGTGCAATGTCATCGCCTCCTCTTCTAGCCAGTCTTCTCACACGAACCAGAAATCTCACACGCGGTCTATCGACGACGTTCCACCAACTCAATATAATGAAACCATGTCGCCGACCTACTTCGTTGTAGTATACCCTGGATGTGGCCCTCGATGCCACCCACGACTGACCTTCCATGGTTTCCCCTATCCACTTCCATGGGCGGCCAAATTCTTCCACACCGGCACGCCACTGCCACCACCTACCACCACCAACCGCTGTCGGTGCCGGTACACCAGTGGGTTGTTCTATGGGCCACTGAATGCGCTCCAGTGGTCCATTCTATGAACCGGAAAAATCTATGCGATCCCCATGTTGCGTTATTTACTACCATGGTCTGAAATCCACAATGAAGCTCATTTAGTCAGTAAACACTCGTGTGTTGATAACTCATGTTCCACCTTGATCCGTCCATCACCGTCATTGTCTCACCTCCGATAGGTTGTCATGAAGATGAATATTTGGTTTAGGATCATTTCACATTGAATTAGATGAAAAATGATCCATTGTTCATGAACCTATGACGAATGTGAAGAACATACATCATGGGGAGAGGAACACCAAACAACAAAGCGAGGAATGAATGTCCATCATCATTTGTCACGACATTAATTCGCTCTATTAGAAGGATTTATCAAAACAATCAAAAGAGAAGAAATTCAATTCTCCCCAACCATCCTGTAGTCGAGAACCCCCCTACAAGAACGAATGAACCATGAGTCAACCTGTTCATGTGTTGATCCACATTCTTCATTTAAAACTAAGAACGTGGAAAGAACAAAATCAAATAATTACCCCTACCTATAGTTGGATTAGTTTTAGATATTGATCGAAGACTTTCCACCATGTCAATCATTGTTCCACCAACGTTCTTCTATTCGTCGTGTCTTGATCAAATCCTGATCTCTAATGCGTCGTCGTTGGAGAGAGGGTCTCCTTTACCTTACCTTAGGAAAACTCAAGAGCAATTCTCTAGCATTATTAATTCTAATGCCAGACCCTATCCTTGATTAATGGAGGAAACAAATTATTGTTTCGCTTTGAAATAATGTCACCACACCGCTTCATTTATGAAAGGAGAATTGATTTCTTTGTCGCAGTGTCGCAGCGTCATCATGATTCAAAACGTTAAAAAGGAAATAAAATAAATTTCTATAAGTTTATTTAATTCTCCTTTAAAAAACTCTAAAAATTAACTTTTTTCCCTCAACCTCTCCAGTCATGGTTAGGGTCCACCTAAATAAATAACACCCTCAAGAGATCAATGATACTCTCAAATTTCTAATCCGAGTTAATATTTATGAGTTATAAAGATTTGAAAAATAAAATAAGTTTATGTAATTATTTTATTTATGGTTATGCCATTTTTGGGTTTTCTCACTGGAGACTGGCACCGACTAAACTTATGTAACGCCTAGGGTGGAACCACTACACTGAACGCAATCGTGCCCTCAAATTTATGATCTGGGAACTCGTTTAAGAGTTATTACACTTTTTTAGGAAAACCGCACATGTTCCCTATTTAAAACATAAAAACTTTTGACAGACCATTTTGGGCACACCAGGCCTCAGAATCGCACATCATCTTGGCACCTGGTCTCATAATTTTTCCAAGAATTTTCTAAAAATAGAACCAAGAAAATCCGAGCCATTACATAAGGATTTTTTTTAGAGTTGGGAATTTGATATGGGTTTAATTTGATATAATTTTCCGCATATATTTTATAAAATTATTATGTTTTTTATAATAATATGTACTTAAACTAAAAATATTTTCAATATTTTTAATTTTTCTTGAAAATATTATTTAATTTAAAATTTTAATAAAAAGTGGTTTTCAGGTGAAAATTTTAACAAATGATCTTTTTTTAAATTTTCAAATATTTTTAGTTCATAAATTTTGGTTGTTTTTTTAAATTTTTATTGAAATATAATTTTTACGTTATTTTTATGAGAATTTATTTTAATTTTGAATTCTTCATTGACTTGTATTTTTATTTCAAATTTATTTGTTGGAATAAAATTTAAATTATATTTATTGAAATTGTAAATTAATTAAATAATATATTTAGGAAATATTTTTTTGAAATTAATTTATTATAATAAAATCCCAATTAAGTGTTTTAATTTGTTTTTTAGGTCTTCATTTTCATTAAATTAATTTTTATATAATTAAGAATGATGAATTTTGAAAAGAAATATTTTTGGAAGAGTGAATAAATTAAAGTTCCTAAGATTTATTTTGTTAAAAAACTATCTGGATTTTGGAAAATCCTTTTTTGGAAGTTTATATTCAAAATATATATGGGTATTTCACCTATTTGAGAAGAGTATCCTCTAGGGAGTGACCACATTGAAAGAGTTGTCAAAAATGTTAAGAGTCTAAAACTAAGGGAGAACTACTTTAGAAGTGCAGGCCTTCAATCATGGAATAATAACGTAGCCTATTTCCCTCTGTAAAAATGGAGTGGGGATAAGGATGTGGTTTTATTAGGTAGAGATAAGTTAAGATTTAACAATTGTTAAAGATATTTTATTTCCCTATTTAACTTGAATGGAGATTGAAAAATTCTGTGTGAAGATTATCCAAAACCAAATGAAAAAGAAATGAACAAAAAATATCATTTACTAAATATGGAATCAAGTGTTTTCAATTAATATGATCAAACTATGATGGAAAAATCAATAATTTAAGACAACTGAAGTAAGATGAATCCCATTGAGACCCAAATAGGGCATAAAAAATGTGGATGGACCCAATAATGATAAATCAAATTTGATGATGTTTGGAAGTACTAAATAATGAGTTAAATCTCATTAGATGAAAAAAAGGACGTTGATGCAATGATTACTAAAGATCTTAGTTACATTTAGTATATTTCTTTGTTTTAGGTTATAGATAATGATGAGGCCTCATGTTTTTAATTACTCTAGTTGAGGGTTTGAAGGTTGATTCACACTATGTTCTTGAACATTTTTTCTAAATAGTTTAAGATAAGATTTATACACAAAGAATTTGAGTTTTCCACATAATAGTTCGAGGGAACCTATAACTCGACTTAGAATCTGATGAAAAACTAAAAAACTAGTTCGATGATGAGGAAGGTGATGTGTTACTAAATCTTACACTCTGAGGGTTAGTCTATGTTGAAGACATTGGTTCATCACATATTGGTTTGAGCTTGGTTTGGTATTAGACCAGGTAGTTTATCCATGTTAATTATGGATCTCATTGATGCTACCTAGTTCATATATGATGATTATTGGGTAATGTTCATAAATTTTAGACTAAATATTTTTCAAGAGATTTAGGGCATAGAAGGAACTTATTGAGATATTCCATTGAATATTTTATTGAGATTTATTAAATTGAAGTGTCTCTTCTATGTTGATGAGAATAAGGATATTGATGCTAATATGAGGTTTTATGTGTTTAATATACTATTTCAAGCTCTGAAAAATGTTTTTTAATATAATAATTATCCCGTTTTAGGATTAAAGTGGAGGCCATTTAGGTGTAGTAAAAATGAAACACTTTGAGTCATGTACACAAAACCAAGGTGGTGGAATTAGTATCTAGGTTAGTGATTTGATAAAATTAAGAAGGAAATTTCATTATGGAGGCATTCATTATTCATTGGGAGGAGACTAATGGGAGTTAGAATAAGAAGAAAATGTGAATTTCTTAAAGTGAAAGTTGAAGGAAGCTAGAATAGGTGGATAAATACCACTTGATAGAGAATATTAATTTTCTGTTCTATATTTTCCTTTATTATTTGTTGTTTTTAAGATGCATCCATTGTATATTTTTATCGTACTTTCAAATTTTTTAAATAAATCAATTTATAGGATCAATTTTAAATGAATTGAATATTTTTTTCTTCTTGTGATTCCTTGGACCCACAATCCTGAGTTTAGTGCCCATATACCCATACTTTTCATATTTTTTTGATACTATCAATAAAATAAAGGTTATAACCATCCATAATTATAAAATAAATAATTATTAATGAATCTATTTCATCCAAAGTATCATTTTTGGTTTAGATATTTAGATAATTAGGACACATTATAAACTAATGAATCCCATGTTCTTTGTATCAAGATGAATTTTTTTCCACTATATAAGAAAATACTTAATCCAGAAAAGTCATTAATATCTCCCATAAATTCTTCTACATGTGCTATAATTGTAAACATGTCATGTATACTTCAATTTTTTATGACCTTGGTAAATGGAAATAAAAGTAGGTGTGAGATGAAATTATTACTAAGGGAAAACATACAACTAAGGTAATCATAGAATAAACATGACATAAATATTATGGTGGAAAAAGTAAAAACCATAAATACATAATCAAATTGAAATTGAGAGCTTTCTATATGATGGGAATATTCCCTAAATCCTTATATATATTGCATATAAATTATGATTTTTATGGACAAGGTATATTATTATTAAATATGTGATTGTAAAAAAATGATAAATAGTAATCATTTTATGTTTCTCCCATGTAATCTATCATTTAATGAAATCATTTATCATTTATATGAAACATATTGGAGTTAAAATATTCATACGATACATGAATTATTTGAGGAATTAGCTTATGTATTATTAATGTACGAGTTAATATATACATGATTAAGTAATGACCTTGTAAAATATAAAGACACTACCATATGATGGTAGTTTGTGTGGATATTTGGCTGATAACTTCATTATCACAATTCTCTATTCACCTTCCCCATTTGCATTAGAGGTACTAGTATACCAAAGATAACAGTGGAATCCCACTCAAACATCAAGCGATCCAGATTATCCCATGTATACATAAAGAGATGGGATGCTTATGTTTTATACTATGTTATATTTATCTAATGTCTAAAAAGTCAATGATATAAGGTTGTGGTGTCTCTTAGATGAATGGTACACTCAAATTTACAATGTTCCCTGTTTCAATTTTTATATGTATTTTCATATTATATTGCGTAGAGATCATAAGACAAGGGTTTTTCATTACTTTTGATTATTTAGATAGATTTTATTAGACTCATATAATACCCTTAAATGATATCAAGTAAATCCATGTATATGTTTTATTAAAAAAATAATTTAAATGAAGAAGAATAAAAAAACAATGCAATTTTTCATTTCTGTGAATTTGATTTCATAAAAAGGGTTTTCCCCTACATAGATAGGCTATGTAAAGATATCCAAAACCTTACCTTTATTAATTACCTTTATTTGGATGATATGTGTATTGGTATCCAAGAAATTACCCATATTTGAGTTGTCACATGAAGGTGACCCATGGATTACCTTTACATGAAGGGGTTCACGTAATGGTGAAGATGATTTTACTTGGTTTGTGTAAAGGTACATTGTAACATAACCATACAAGAAATGATAGTTGTGAAAATTCATCTAATGTATTACTTATACGTGGGATCTTGTGAAATTAAAATTATTAATTTAAAAGGGATATGTAAAGGTAACTGAATGATTACCCTTACATGCACTGGCCACATAAAGGTTCTAACACTATACACTAAGATTTATTGGAGCCACATAAAGTTAAAATTGAAGATTACCTTTACGTATCCATACCAGAAATCCATGTAAAGGTAATTAGGTGATTTACCCTTACGTTTATAGGTACCAAAATCACTATGTAAAGGAACTTGATGTTTACCTTTATGTAGGATAGTAAAAAATAAAGAGCACCTTCACACAAGTTAAATGCCTAAAGGTATTAACTATACACGAGGCTTTGTGTATGGTTCATGGAGTTCCACCTTTACCCAGGGGATCCAAATCTGGACTACCATTTGAACAGTGTGTTCAAAATAATAGAAGGAAGTTACCATTACATAGAATAGGGATTCTATATAATTATTTTATAAATTGATAAAAAATGTTTTTAAAATAGAAAATAATTTAGATGGATTATAAAATGTTTATAAATTATTATAAAATGTATTTTTGTGAAATTTTAATTTATAAAAGGTTTATAAATTAATTAATTACAATATTTTTATAATTAATTAATTTTTTTTGAAAAATTTTATTCCGAAATATTAAATGTTAATATTTAAATTCATTTTATCAAATTATATGGATATAATTATGGTATATAATTAAGATTTTTTATTTAGAAATTATAAGAAATAATTAATAAAGGGTTATAAATTATGGAATATGGCCAAAGTAAAAATATGCTTATATTTAAATTATGAATTGTTCAAAATTAATTATTTTGAATTGTTTATAATAAAATTAGGAATTATTTGATATAAATTTAATCCACATAAAAAATGTTTTGATGATTGATATGATAAAAGTTTAAATATTTAATAATCATATGATATTTAGATGATATAAAATGTTTACACAATATAAATTGGATTATAAATAGATTATAATACAAATAATGTCATATATTTAAAATTGAAATTCTATATAATGATAAATATGAAATATCTCATACTAGTATGAATATGAATTTTTTATTGTGAATTTTTTAAATAAATTTGAAAGAGTTCATATTGAAATGAATATACAATTTTTATATTCAAAATAATGGAATATTCATAATGTTAAAGATGAAAATTTTAAAAGGGTTTATAATTAACTTTTATTTAAGTTATTTATATATGTATTTATCTCATATTTAATTTTTTCATTTATTTAAAGGTTATTCCCTACTATATTTACGTTTTGTAACTTTTTTATAAAATTTGAATATTGTATAGTTTAAAATGTTAAACTGTTTCTTGGATAGATCCATGAATTACATGATAGGATTGACTCCATAATGAATTTAGTTTTTCATATACCTTGAACTTAGTTTGTAATTTATGTTATTATATTGGATCTATTTATTTAAAATATTTTGTATATATTAAGTGTTAGAGTTATGATGAACTTGATTATATCTTGAGAAAAGTATCCCTTGTAGAGGTACTTGGGGTCAGAATACCTACCTACCTGGAGGCTTATGCCTTCTCAAGGCTGGTGAATGGTGTCTTCTATCTCTTTATATGGGCTTACTCATGTAGATAAATATATTCCTTTACATGAAATGTTCATGTAACTTATGAATATGACACATATGAATGTGAATGAACATTTTTGACTTCAAATTTGGTTGAGTAACACAAACTTTTGTGTTGTTTAAAGAGTTACACATCAATATGATTTTAATATATTATTTTAGTAGAGGGAATAAGATTCCAAATAAAATACTAATATAATTCATATATAAATGAAATAACTTGAGATAATATACTGATATTAACATCCCATTAAAATACCATGTGGGAGATTATTTTCAAAATGGCACTTTTGAAGACCTCGATCATCCAACCGGGTAGGTCATGCCATAGATGGGTGTCCCAGATTATCTTGTGTAAAGAAATAAAGGACGAGTTACGCAAGATCATCCCTTGGTTGGTCATTCCATAGTTAGGTGACCTTATATTTTTCTTTGCTATCATATTCTATAATTGTTTTGGGTTTCATTAGTCGGGATACCCTAATATGATTAGGTTATAAGAGGAATATTGAAAATTTAATCCATGTGATAGACTGGAAAAATGTTTATCCACTCAACCATTCAATAATAATATATGATATGACTAGGATGATTCCAAATCTAAATAACTATGTTGTGAGATAAATTCTACAATAGAATCATTTCATAGTGATGTATGGATCTTGTTCAACTAAAGGTTATAGTGAATTTTAAAAAAGAATTCATTATATTTGTATGATCCCATTTAATAAAATTCATTATTTAATGGTTAAAAAACATAATAATCATCTAATAAAACATTCTATTTAGATATCATCATAATCATTATCAAGAAAATATTTATAAAAAATTCCTTGAAAAGGATAAGCCTAATTTAAGCTATTCCTTATAGTAGTGACTTAAGAATGGATCTTAAGAAAGATTGGTTCTATATGAAATGTTCTCAAGGAAAATTATATACATAAAAATAATTTATTCCTCAATAATCAAGTGTAAAAATTTCCCAAAAACAGGATTTAGATTCTTATATAAGTAGAGAGTGATTAATTCAAGGCTTCATTGGTCAATTTTAATTTATCCTTTTTATATGTAATTGTGACTAAAATATGATTGAATTCAATAAAAGTTTACTTGATATTTTCGAAGTTCCGAGAATGGATGAAATTGACATATGATGTGTAGATTATTGCACTGTATGGATAGTTTAAGCAGTTAAAACTTCAAATCATAAGAAGAAAAGTAAATGAAAAAGTTCAACAATGCCTCTTCAAGAAGGCAATAAATATTAATAAATCTTAGGGTTTTCAATAATGTTGATCCTAAGTGTTTCATTTATTGTCAATGAGCTAGTTAATATGTATTTATGAGTGAGTATAAAGTGGTGTTACTTGGAGAATTATCATGGATTAATTTAATGGAACTAAATCTCATGATTGACCAATTATCCTTGTATATATAATGATCATTATTCTAATATTCAAAGGAAAACATGACAAGTTTTGGTGGGTGTAGACACACTTTCTACAAAAATGATAGAAGATGGAAGGCCTAATAATTGTTCTTGAGGTCTTTTGAGAAGTTCCTAGATGAATTTGATACAATGTGGTTATCTATGTAAAGGTTAATTGGAAATTAAATTATTTACATATAGGTACATTACCTAAATAAGAGTAAAGATAAAATTAACTTACCTAAGTAAAGACATGGAGAGAATTTTGAATACTATGTAAAAGCATGTTGATAAAATCATTACTTATGTAAAGGTATATCTTACCTATGTAACAGTAAATAAAGTTTATACTATGCTACTAAATATACTAAAGTACTGCATAAAGGTACCCAAGTCACTAAATAAAGGTACTCAGGTTTCTATATAAGGGTAACCCAGTATACATAATGTTAATACATGCCTTGCATAAGGGTATATAACACCCACATAAGGGTATATAGGGGCTCACCTAAAGGAACTATAAGATATGGGAATGATTTTTAATGGTTGATGGAAGCTTGTCTAAGGGTAGTAAAATCCTATGTAACAGTACACATAGGCTTTTTTAAGGGTATATGCTTGCTTGTGAAAGGGTAACTCAACCTGTGTATGGGTACTAATGAGTTTCATAATGGTAAGAATATCTTTCTTATACACATGTAAGTGTATCCTCACAATTTTTTAAGGTTTACAGTGATTTTACATGGCTCAAATAAGGGTAAGAATAAAAAAACTATACTACGAAGACAAGGATGTGAGACCATGAAGAAGATTCTACTTCTCATTAGGAGGTGATACAACTCAATGGTAGATGGTGTTATCTATCAATATATAGAGGTTTTACCACAAGTTCTAATCCCATGTTCTTCCACCAGTGCAACCACTAGTGACACCACTATGTGATACCACTGTGATCTACTTCGATTGTTACATTGAGATTATACGATTTTGTATGCTACGATAAGATGAAATCACTATATGAAAACAAATTATCCATTATTGCCTGAAATAATGGATACATAAGTTTTAATTATCAAGGAATACATACAGATGCTATTACCTACTTAATAATTTAGTTATGATGTAAATACAAAACATTTAGAAGATGATTTCATTGAGATTATTTTCATGATCATTATATAAGGGATTTTGATTATTTCATGAAAAATAAGACACAAGTGTTCATGCCATAAGAATCGGAATACTATAATTATTTGGGTATCGAATTGATGATGGAATGTATAAGATATATAATAATGTATTATTACAATAGGTTTTATTCATGCATGCGTTTCATGATTGAGTGCATGAAGAAATAATGAGAATGTGATTATTCATTAACCGCATAAAGAAGAAACATGATACTCAAATTCCTTGAACATATAACAAGGGTAATTAAATATGAAATACTAATAATGATAATGAGTAATTATGTATATTTATGATGATGATTTTATTCCAGACTTTCAATGAAGAATATCTTGATATAATATTTTTATTTATATAAAAAATTCTGAACCATGATATTTGAATAACTTAAGCTGCATAAATAAGCATAATAATACTTGATCATGTTAGGTATTTGAGTGAGAAATTTTTGAGAAAATATTTAGGGAAATTTAATTTGAAATAATGTCTGGAATAATTAATTACATAATATAGGATTTAATTAAAAAATTATACTAGTAAAGTACTTGGTGTCGTTTATCATACTATTTTCATATTCACGGATTATTAATATGATAGTAATTAGGATAATATTGATTATATTATGATTCTGAATATAAATGATACATGTAGGTGAAGAAGAAACGTTTTTGAGTATTGATAAACCTTGTGGTTACTTTGATAATTACAAGAGAGTCTAGTACATTTTTGTATCAAATAAAGGAGAAGTCAATGCTTGGAAATTTTGAAATAAGGTGATCACATGTAAACGAGTATTTGAATGAGATAATTAGATCATTCAAGATCTGATAGGTGTTTCAAGGGCAATAGACCAGTTCTATGTAGCTATTGAATACCTAGAAGAATTTTACATGAGAAAACCTAATCATATAGGCTCATGTAGAAATACTATTATCCAAAAGGTTGAAGATATTTATAGTTATATATCCACCCTAAATATGGGAATAAGTCCTCAGTTAGTTTTAGATGCTGAAGATGTATTTCAGTTTGTTTTGGAAGTTATAAAAGTATAATGAACCAAGGATAACATATACATACATTACATCATTTTTTTTCAATATACTTAATAAATTAAAAAATTACACCCAAAGTCTTTATTAGTTTAGTTCCTTTAGAAACATGGAAATATAAAAAATACTTCAGAAGTGATTTACATTATCTCCCCCTTGGTTCTCCAAGACTAGAAACCCTCTTCAACATATCTTGCATTAAATATATATTCATAACCAATGGATAGAAACACAAAAAGGGGTGAGATAAAATGCTCAATAAGGGTAAGAAAGGGAGATATGTAAGCATAAACATGAGCATAAGGGTATGATAATGTGATCATAACATAAGAAGGTCATACCCTACATATCAAAGATCATAAAAATCCATCATGGAATAAGGATTTGTAGTTCAAAAGGAATTAATCTTAAAAGAATAAATATAATAATACATGAAACATAAAATAGGAGTAAGACGTGTAATTTAGACATACAAAAAAATATGTAACATCATTTCCTATAAGTCAGGACAAATTTCTAGAACTTATCAAGGAACTTCATAGGGACTACACCTACTGAGAGGGACACACCACCATCCATAGTCACAATACTTTCCTTATAAGGGATCTAGTTTCCCCATCATCCCATTGTAGACCAGGTTTCACCATATTACCATAGTATATCATGTTTCCTTATCTTCCAATATTGGACCAGGTTTCCCCATTTTCCCATAGTGGATTAAGCTTTTTGAATTTAATCCCATAATTATCTCATGAGATATAAATATTTACCATATTTGAATTGTAGTGGAATATAGGTCCTACCAATATCATAATAAAATATAAAATACACGTTCCACAAGATGATAAATAGTTATATCATAACCCATGAAATGAAATGGGTATCATAAAAATGTAATAATATCATAACCTTTGTAAAAAGTGATATATTTCATTGTTATTTCAACAAAAGAATAACCCATAAAATGAAGATGATTTCATAAACATATAAACCATGAAAAATAAATGGGTTTCATAAATATATACCCATAAAAGATAAACATGTTTTATAAACATCATTCTATCAAAACATAAACCAGTCAGAGAAAGAATATGAATGGATACTTAGGACCATTTAACTAGAAAAGAATGAGTAACACCAAAAGATGTTATATTATATATATTTTTTTGAAACACCTTTTAAAAACATTTTTTGGAAAAAATATATTTTCTTCTTTGAAAAACAATTTTTAAAACATAAAACCTTTTTAAAACCATTTAATTTTAAAATAAATTTGAAAACTTATAAATAAATCTTGATAAAAAATTGAAAACCATTTATCTTAAAAAACTTTGAAAAATTATAAATAAATATTGAAAATATTTTGAAAAAAATTTCATTAAATACACTTTAAAAACTTATATATAATGCTTTAAAACTTTTTGAAAAACATTTCTTTAGAAAAAATTCGAAAACGTATAAAGAAATCTTGAAAACATTTTGAAAACCAATTTTTTGAAAACACTTTGAAAAAATATAAATAAATCTTGATTATTTTTTTAAAAAATTTCTTTTAAAACACTTTTAAAACTTATAAACAAAGTTTTAATTTTTTTGAAACCATTTTTTGGAAAACACTTTGAAAACTTATAAATAAATCTTGAAAACATATTTCAAACCATTTTTATTGGAAAACTATAAAATAATCTTGAATTTTCTTAAAACTATTTCTTTGAAAACTTTTAAGGGAACATTGAAAACGTTTATAAAACCAATTTCTTTGAAAATACTAGAAAACTTATAAGAAATTCTCAAAAAAATATTGACAACCTTTTTCTTTTAAAATAATTTTAAAACATATAAAGAATTAATGAAAACATTTTGAAAACATTTTTCTTTGAAAATAATTATAAAACATATAATTATTTTTACAATATTTAAAACACACTTTAGACATTAAAAGTTTTAATTTTTTTTTAGAAAACTTGTCTTTGAAAGGACGCAAATTTCTGACCAAAGAGAGAGATAAAGTCATATTTTATTAAAAAATATTTGTTAATTATATTAAGTTCAAAATAGTGGAAAAATCATACTAATACACGAATAAATCATGAATATAAATATGAGAATAAAATTAATTACTCATTTTGATGTATATTAATAATATTTCATAAATGGAAGCATAATCATAAACAATACTGATAAAAGATGAGATTGTTTCATTATACTCTTACCAATTGGTAACTTTGAATCATACTAACTATGTAAGAAAATTAAATTACATGAATCTCAAAACATAATGGGAAGAATTATATTCATGATATAACATTTAAAAGGGTATTTTATACACTTCTTATAATTATATAGGTTCATAACATGGCTTGTGTGTTGAGGATGATAAAATGAAAAAATTACTTTACCGTTTTGGAAAATTATGAAAAATAAAACCTATTAAATAAATATCACAAAATGGATATGTAAATACATATAAATTTAATTATAAAAATCATATAATACCTATTTAGTTATTATACACACCACATATATGAATTATGAGGTGAAACTGGCTTGTATCTCACAAAAAATAAAAGTGAGATGTGAAAACCCATACTACTTGAGTAACTTTAGAATTGTTATTACAAAGAGAGAATAAAATCATTTACATATTTTATATAATTAAATAATTTAAATTAATTAAATAAAATTTCATAGTTAAGTATACATGTCACACAAAATAAGCGAGTGATGATTATGACATGGATCTCACAGAAATAAAAAGTGAGATGAAATCCCATTAGCTCAATTATTGAATTTATTCATAAACATTAAAAAGTCTTGTATAATAAATATAATTTTATTATAAATCTAAAAAATAAAAATATTGTTATATATAGTACAATATATTATTTGTTTTTGACTTTATATTACCCATTTATTAATGATTCCATGTTAATGTTATGTTTTGGGTTATATCCTCTCTGTTTTTCATACATGTATTGATTTGTTATTATCGATACTTTTACATAGATATTGATTTACTTATTTAAAGAATGTAAATCATGATATAAATATCATATATATTTATTATATATGTATTTATAATAATCTATAAAGGATAGATATATTAAATGGTATATATTGTTCATAGAGACGGTATGTCATACTTACGCATGAACATTGTTTCCGTTTTATTGTCGTATTGAAAGAAAATTAAATGAAATATATGTTTATGTATATATAATAATTAAATTATAATTATTATCTTATATATATATCATATTTTTTTACTAAACCAATCACTAATAAATTCCATGTAGAGTGTGAATGAAACACATTTCTTTGAGGAGTCAGTAGTCCACACTTCCACAAACGAAGTTATCATATTTACAAAAAATGGAAATCTTGAAGGTATGTATTATATAATAATTAAATAAGAATTAATATATCATAAGTATCATTAATATCACATATAAACAATTTTTCCATCATAATTCCCATCCATGATAGGTGCTAAATAAAAAATAAACAACATCATTTTGTGAGGCAGTAATTCACCATACACAAGAACAACATGTTCATTACACATTATATGGAAGTGTGTGTAAGTGTACTTATAACACTTAGGAAAAAATATAAATATATTTTAAAAGATAAGGATTATTATTTTATCATTTAATAATAAGATTTGATAGGTTGGAGAATGAAACCAAAATGAAAGAGATTGAGGAATGGTGTTACCTCTTCTTTGGGTAACTTCTCTTGGTTTGCACAAAAGGGCCTCCTTGGATGGATTTATACATAAAGGGAAGTTTATATTTTTAGTAGAGGTATTTTGGGATAATATTTTGGTATATCTTTTAATGATCCATAGTTTCTTGGGTGGTTTAAGGAAAAGGAAGAGTGAATGCCTTTTTATGATAGAGGGGGAGTGAAATTGTTGTAAATACCAAAAGGTATACACTATTAGGAGGTATGTCATGACCCGTCCTAGTGGGGCCCACACCATGACTCCCCAAGCCCACCTCCAATAGGATAGGGGATGGTGAATAGCACCGAGTAGGCATATTACTAATCATGGGAGACATTTCCTAAGTAATTGTACACACACACACATCTCGAAGCCCACAAATGCTGAAATGTAAAAACACTAAGGAATAAAATGAATGCATACAACTAACCCAACCAATAGAGTATGAAGGAAGGTAAAGTACTGAAAGTAAACTGGGCAGAATACAATCCCACCAAAAAGAAATTCTATTAACAGAAAAGTCCAACCTGTAAACACAAAAGGTACTGGGACTGCTCCTCGTAGCCGTAGGAACACCTTGGCCTGTAGGGAACTCAGAAAGCTCGGTCCGGTTCTGGTCTGCCCTAGACTCCGTAAAAATGATGCCCATCTATACAATAAACAACACGTGCGGGTAAAGCCCGTGCAGGGGTGAGTATAACAATTGTCAGTAGAGGACCCCGAAAAACCACAAACCAACACACAAAGTAAAGGTAAAATCAGGTATGCACAGTATATGTCCACAGAACATATAGAACAAACCAGATATACTCAAAATCTAGACCTGTAGTCTAGTGACAAGTCACACAACCATATACCCCCAGCTAGGGGTTTAGTTCGAAGATTCCACAAAGCACTCATTCAAGTAGAACACACTCTATGAGTCTTATAGCTCTGATGATGTCTGTCTGAGAAGTACTATTCATCTGGAACCGTCATGATAGGTAGTTACACTCATTACCAGAGACACACTCTGGAGTGGGAAGATTTCGATAGATAGATGAACTCATTATGTGAGACACACTCCTGAGTGAGAAATATCACGATACACAGATGAAGATCACTACCATGGACATGGAGGATACCACGACTCATCCGGAATTTACCTTCTAGGTAGATGATCGAAGCCCGGTGGAGTTGGTCCCATCGATGCCAGACCCTACCTAGGTTCAAGAATGGATAGAGGATCTTGATCCGGGCCTCTCGGATGGATTCCTGACTCTATCATTGAAATTCATGCTGAAGGGATCATACTCCTGTAGAAGGAAATGATGCCTGGCCCCGGGTACTGCCCGTGTACAAAAAAGTACACAGTGTGTAGAAATATTACACGCCATGTTTTCTGACCCCAGGTACTGCCCGTGTACAACGTCCCGTGTCGTATGGATGGTCATGTATAAAAACTGAGTACACGACATGTAGTACGGTGTATACACCTTGTCCTAGTGATTGGCATTGGCTCCGTGTACGTTAGCCATTTTCCCGTACACGGTCATCAACCCGTGTACTCCAACCCGTGTAATCGGTACATGGGGTGGCCCACATTACTGGCCTCGCCTGGCCATGCGATGGAGTACACGGTCGTGTACTCCATCCCATGTCTATGTACCCCCTGGATACACGCTGAGTTCTGCATAGCCGCCTCTGCCATGCTGCACACGTCTTTTTCTGAAGCCATGTAGATCATCCCGTGTCCATGTACTTTCCAAAATACACTCCGAGCTTCAGGGAAAGTTCAACACGCCGTGTGACCATGGTCACACACCGTGTGATTCCTCTATAACCCCTGAAACCCTAGCTTCCACCTCCAGCACTACAAGGTGTGTTCTTTGGAAGTACACATCATGTATTCTGGAAATTTCCAGAAATGCGGACCTCCGCCGTTGTGCCTCCGGCGATGCTTTGTTCATCGATCCGGCTATCCAATCGCCACAAAACTCCCAGGTTTTGGTTTCCCCGACACCAAAAATCCAATTCTGTTGTTTTCAGACCTCCGATCGGCTTCCAGATCATGAAATGATCTATCCATGCGAAGAACTCTCGAAGAACGACCCTTCCCGATCCGGTCCGATTCGTCATCTGCCATCATCGGTGCACCTCTGCAAGGTCGTTGTGGTGTCGATTCTTCAACTTGGGATCATTGCATCATAAAATGGATGCACAAAGATCTATTGTTCTTAGCCCTGCGAAGAACACGAATAACTTATGGAGAAAGTAAAAAAGGTGGAAATCCAATAAAACAAATCGAGGAATGATCCTCCTCTATAGTTTGTCACGATGTTGACCCGCTCCCGTTAGAAGGCTTAAACAGAGTAGAAATCAACAACAATAGTCAACATGGATCAATTCCCCGAATCATCCCAAATAAAACCCTCCATCAATAACGTATAAATCCACAGATCAACTTGTTCATGGTTGATCCAAGTTCGTCATTTAAAATAAAAAATGGGGAAAAGAGAATTGAAATAACAACCCCTGCCTCATGAAGGGATCAGTCATCGATGAAGAGGCTGTGCTACCGTCATCGTCAAGATCCTTGAACTTTGTTGGCGCAGTTATTCGCAGCTTTGATCCATCATCATTCATCGCCGAGAGTTTTCTCTAGCGTTTCTCTCAATTTTTCACCAACGATCGACATTCGATTATCCCAATAAAAAGGCAAACGTGATTTGACATTCAAAAATATGCTACGGTATTAATGAGTCCAACTTTCCTTTCTTGAGTCATTATGATGTGCCATTTATTTAAGGAAACGACTTCCCTATTTCCGCACTGTAGTGGATGTTTCCATAAGACAAATAAAATAAACTTGAGAATTTAATTTGTTTTATTTTACTTTAAATGTCCAAAAATTAACTTTTTTCCATCGACCCGTGTCGGTCGAGGTTAGGATCATTCTTAGGTAAAGTCTTCACCCCAGATGCAACGGTGCCCTCAGATTTTTAATTTGGGCATCCGTTTGGAAACTAACACAACCGCGCATAAGTGTCATCTCACTTAACTTAAAAAAAAGTTCAAACCACCATTTTGGGCTCAATGGGCCTCAGAATGATGTTCCGTCTTCATGCCCGATCTCGAAATAATTCCATATAATATTTTAAAAAACAATACATGGAAAATCCGAGACATTAAATTCTACTCACCTTGGGGATTTACGTCTCTGAAAATCCAAAACAAAGGCTACTCAAAAATATGTGGGTACTGGGCAGGGATCTGGACCTCCAGCTCCCACGTGCTCCCCTGAAGATTCCCTTGCTGCCACTAGATGCACACCAAGGGAATCGATCACCCATGAAAGATCCACTTCTAACGATCCTCAATCTCCACTGCGTAATCAGTAAAGTTCACTCCATCCTCAATGTCCAGCTCTCCGTAGACGATGACGTGTGATGGGTTATACACGTACCTCCTCAGCTGTGACACGTGGAAGAAATCATGTACCTGATGCAACTGTGGCGGTAGAGATAGGTGGTACGCCACCTCGCCAGCTCTGCACAACATCTGGAAAGTCCCAATGAACCTCAGAGATAGCATTCCGCCTAGGCCAAATCTTTGTAACCCTCGTCAAGGTGAGACCCAAAGAAAGACGTGGTCTCCCTATTTGAACTCCAGAGGTCTCCTTCGTCTATCAGCATAAGATTTATGCCAGCTCTGTACAGTCTTCAACCACTCTCGGATGATCTGCACCTTCTCGGTTGTAGCTCGTACCAACTCTGGACCCATGAGTGCTGACTTTCCGGGGTCGGTCCAGCAAAGCGGTGACCGGAAGGGTCTCCCATACAAGGCCTCGAATGGTGCCATACCAATGGTGGAGTGGTATATATTGTTGTACACAAACTCGACCAGTGGTAGGTGGTCCTCCCAACTACAACAAAAGTCCAAGACACAGTCCCACAACATATCCTCCAGAACCTGAATTATCCTCTCCGTCTGACCATCAGTCTGGGGATGAAACCCTGTGCTCAAGCATAGCTGAGTTCCAAAATCCTCCTGCAATCCCTTCCACAACCGGGATGTAAAGCGGGAGTCTTGGTATGAGACTATAGTCGAGGGGACACTATTAATCCAAACAATCTTCTGCTAAGAGAATACACCACCTTGTTCCCCTTCCCTGGAGTATAAATGATCTTGAAATCATAATCTTGGAAGAACTCTAGCCAATGCATCTGCCTCAGATTCAGACCCTTCTGTGAGAATATGTACTTGATGCTCTTATGGTCAGAGTAGATGATAAAATGCTCACGCATAAGGTAGTGTCGCCACATCTTCAACGCGAAGACTACCGATACCAACTCGAGATCATGGGTCACATAGTTCTTCTCATGTGGCATAAGATGTTGCGAACCATAAGCAATCAGTACCTGCCCCTGCACCAGGACACAACCTAGCCCGGTCCTTGATGCGTCATAAAAAACTATGTACTCGACCCCCTCCTCTAGAAATATCAAGACTGAGGCACTAATCAAACTCTGTCTCAACTTCTTGAAAGCCTTTTGGCACTTTTCCATCCACATGAAGGGTTGCCCCTTCCTAGTCAAGGCTGTCATTGGTGATGATATCCGGGAGAAATCAGGAATGAATCTCCGATAATATCCTACCAACCCAAGCAAGCTCCTCACATCCGTCACGCTCCGAGATGGATCCCATAATAACACAGCCTTCACCTTGGCTGGGTCTATATCTACTTCATCTACTAAGATGACATGTCCCATAAAGAGGACCTCCTGAATCCAGAACTAGAACTTTGAGAGCTTCCCATAAATCTGGTGCTCCCGAAGTACGTTTAGAACCATCTGCAGGTGTCTCGCATGATCCTCTTCTGACATCAAGTACACAAGGATGATGCCAATGAAGACCACTACGAACCGGTCCAATTACGACTATAAGATCCAGTTTATCAGTCCCATGAACACTGCAGGGGCATTCGTTACACGGAAAGGCATCACCAAGTACTCATAGTGACCGTAGCGGCATCTGAAAGTCATCATTGGTATATCCTCATCCCGCACTTGTAGCTGGGGATAGCCTGATCAAAGGTCAACCTTCGAAAACCACTGTGCCCCACTTCGCTAATTGAAGAGGTCATCGATCAATGGTAGTGGATACTTGTTCTTCACCATCACCTGGTTCAGGCACTAGTAATCCACGCAATGCCTCAGACTCTCGTCTGCCTTCTTAGAAAACAAGACTGGGGACGCCCAGGGTGAAATGCTGGGTCTCACAAAACCCTTGCTCTGCAAATCCATCAAATGCACCCTCAGCTCATGAAGCTCTGTGAGAGACATCCGATATACTGATGAGGAAATCAGTGCCGTCCCGGGGTGTAAGTTGATGCAGAAGTCGATTTCCGAGCAGGGAGGTAATTTTGGAACATCTTCGGGAAAGACGTCATCATACTCCACCACTACTGCCGGGAGTTGGGAACTCACAACATCCACTACTCCGAGGGAAAGGCTAGCCAACTCACGAGCGATTGGCTGCACCCTCCTATGCACATGCCCATTCTGTACTACCTGAGTTTCCCTTTCTCCGACAAAGGAAAACCGTGTTCCATCACGACAGACACACCACACTCTTCACCTAAAACAGTTAATCTAGGAAAGGACTGAGGATAACCAATCCATACTAAGAATGACTTCATAAGGCCTCGATGCTACCACCAAGAGGTTCCAATAGAAACTCTCACATCCAAGAGTAAGATCACACTATCTTCAAAGGTGAGTGATCGTCGAGTCTCCTCCCATAGGTGTCTCCAAGCGTAAGGATCGAGTCAACGGTTCTACCAGAATCTCGAGGTTTCGTATAAGACATGTGGATATGAAGGAGTGACTGACACCAGTGTCTATAAGTACAAAAAATAAGGTATAAAAGACTCAGTTCGTACCTTGAATCATCCCTAGATCCCCTGGGTCATATGCCTTGACCGCATGCAGTTGTCCCCGCCCCTGTCCCCCAGCTCCCTGAGCCTGGTGCGGACCTCATGGGGGTGGTGGTGGAAGTAAGTCAAAGTGTCTTCCACCACTCGTAGCTCTTGCTACTCCTCTTCCATGTCCGCTGCCCAACTGGTCTGTCTGCTCCACTCTATGCCTCTACCTTGGTGGTCCATCCACCGCTTCCCTGTTAGTAGCTCGACGGGTTGGGAAATCTCTAGTGAGATGTCCCATACCATCGCATGCATAACATCGCTTCTCCATAGGCTGACTGGATCCTTCCTGAGAGCTATAGACTATCAATCCTCTGTCCTGGGTCCTCCTATGATGTTTTCGTCGTTCAGATCCTTGTGTCTGATGTTGGCTCCCTGCTGCTGATGTCTCCGCACCTGTCTGCCTGCTGCTGACTACCGTCGGCTGTCTTTGCTCCGCCAAGAATCTCTTGATCACCAAGGCTTGCTCGAGCACTCTAGCATAAGTCGATATTCATAGAGGCACAACACTAGCTCAGAGGTCTTGTCATAGACCTCGCTCGAAGGTCCGAGCTCTGATGTACTGATCCCTGACCATATCAATTGAGTACCAGGCAAGGTTGGTGAAACTCGATGAATAGTCATCTACTATCATACTATGCCGCTGGAGCTAAAGAAGATCATGGACGCGTACCGCTCTCAGCATAACCGGAGAGAACTCCACCCTGAAGAGTCGGTCAAACTCCATCCACAAAAGAGTCTCCTCGTAGTGAGTCTCTGTGGTTAGAATCCACCATCGTCCCGCCAAACCCTGAAGATGGCTCACTCCTAGGATCACCAGCTGGTCTGCTGGTGTCCTCACTAGATGAAAAACTCTATTCACCACCTCAAGCCAGTCCTCAGCCGCCTTAGGATCGAGCTCGCCTTGGAACTTGAGGGGTATCTATCTCTGAAACTTATGGAGCACGCTAATCCTGCACTCCTCACTGGTCGGTACTACATGTAACACTGGCCACTCCACTGGTGGTGGAATAACAAGTGCACCACCTGGTGGAAACGCCTGGGGAACTGGTCCCCGTATCAAAGCCTCATCACTGAGGGAGTCATCCTCGTGATCGCGCTGCTGAATCCTAGCGGGTGTGCGTTACGAAGGAATCCTATAATGAAACAAGATGTACCATGGTCAATGAGTATATCTAGATAGCCGACACAAAGGATATGGAAAACAAAACCCATTCCTATATGATGCTTGTACCTTTATTTTATTTCCCCGCAACTAGTGTTTTCATGTACCAAGTTGAAAAGTAGGTTATCAGAGTCCTAGTGTATGGATACATTAGCCGCTGCACTAACACTATTGTCTCTGGCCTAAAAGACGAACTCGAAACACTTAACACCATTTCCCTAAACCAAATCTCACAGACTCATGGTCCTAAGGTAGAACCTACCACATCTGATACCACTCTGTCATGAACCGTCCTAGTGGGGCCCACGCCATGACTCCCCAAGCCTGCCACCAATAGGCCAGGGGCTGGTGACTAGCACGGAGTAGGCATATTACTAATCATGGGAGGCATTGCCTAAGTACCTGTACACACGCACACATCTCCAAGCCCACAAATGATGAAATGTAAAAACACTAAGGAACAAAATGCATGCATACAGCTAACCCAAAAAACATAGTACGACGGAAGGTAAAGTATTGAAAGTAAACTGGGCCACAATACAAGCCCACCAAAAACAAAAGTCTGAAAACTGCAAAGTCCAACCTGTAAACAAAAAAGGAACTGGGAATTCTGCTCATAGCCGTAGGAATGCCTCGGCTTGTAGGGAACTCAGAAATCTCGGTCCTGTCCTGGTCCGCCCTAGACTCCGTCAAAAGGCTGCTCATCTGCAAAATACACGACACGTGCGGGCAAAGACCGTGTAGGGGTGAGTATGACAATACTCAGTAGAGGACCCCAAAAAACCACAAAGCAACACCAAAAGTAAAGGTACAGTTAGCTATGCACAATATATGTCCATAGAACATATAGAACAAACCAGATATACTCAAAACCCAGACCCGTATCCTAGAGACAAGTCACACAACTGCATACCCCCAGCTAGGGGTTCAGTTTGAAGATTCCACGAAGCACTCATTCCGGGAGAACACACTCCATGAATCTTATAGCTCTGATGACATCCATACGAGAATTACTATTCATCGGGAACCATCACGAGAGGCAGTTACACTCATTATGGGAGACACACTCCCGAGTGGGAAGATTATGATAGATAGATGCACACATTACGAGAGACACACTCCTGAGTGGGACATATCATGATACACAGATGAGAATCACTGATAGGGCCAGGGATGATACCACGACTCATCCGGAATTCACCTGCTAGGTAGAGTATCGATGCCCGGTGGATTTGTTCACATCGATAACAGACTCTACCTAGGGTCAATAATAGATATAGGATCTCAATCCGGGCCTCTCGGATGGATGCCTGACTCTATCACAAAAAGTCCTGGTGAAGGGATCATACTCCTATAGAAGGAAACGATGCCTGACCTTCTGGGGAACAAGAAGAAGGGGCACTAACCCAAAAGAAAGATGTCCAAGATACTTTGAACAAGAGGACCATGCCATTTTCCAAAAAGTACACAGTGTGTAAAAATGTTACACGCCGTGTTGTCTGACCTCGGGTACTCCCCGTATAAAATGGCCCATGTTGTAAGGCTAGTTGTGTAGAAAAACTAAGTACATGGCATGTATTACGGTGCACACGCCATGTCCTAGTGATTGGGGTTGGCTCTGTGTACGCTAGCCATGTGCCCTTACACGACCATCAGCCCGTGTACTCCAACCCGTGTAATCGATACACGGGGTGGCCCGCGTTACGTGTCTTGCTTGGCCATGTGATGGAGTACATGGTTGTGTACTCCATCCCATGTCTGTGTACCCCCTGGATAGACGTTGAGTTCCATGTAGCCGCCTCTTCCATGTTGTACACGTCGTGTTCTGAAGCCGTATAGATCCTCCCGTGTTTGTGTACTTCCCAAAATACACTCTGAGCTTCGGGGAAAGTTCAACACACCGTGTGACTAGGGTCACACGCCGTGTGATTCCTCTCTGACCACCGAAACCCTAGACGCCACCTCCATCACTACACAGAGTATTCTTTGGAAGTACATGCTGTGTATTCTTGAAATTTCCCGAAACGCGGACCTCTGTCGTCGCGCCTCCGGCGATGCTCCGTTCATCGATTCGACCGTCTGATCACCACGAAACTCCAAGGTTTTGGTCGCCCCAACACCAAGAGGCCAATTCCGTTGTTTTTGGACCTCCGATCAGCTTCAAAAACATGCAACGATCTATTTTCACGAAGAACGCTCGAAGAACGACCATTCCCGATCCGGTCCGATTCATCGTCTGCCATCGTCGTCACACCTCTTCAAGGTCGTTGTGGTGTCGATTCTTCAATTTGGGATCGTTGCATCACAAAACAGATGCGCAATGATCTGTTGTTCGTCGCCCCGTGAAGAACATGAAGAACGTACGGAGAAAGGAAAAAGGGAAGAGATCCAATAAAACAAATCGAGGAACGAACCTCCATCGTCGTTCATCACGACATTGACCCACTATTGTTTGTAGGATTAAACAGAGCAGAAATAAACAACAATAATAAACATTGATCAATTCCCCGAATCATCGCAAATAAAACCCTCCCACAAGAATGTACGAATCCTCAGATCAACGTGTTCGTGGTTGATCCTCGTTCGTCATTTAAAATTAAAAATGGGGAAAGGAGATTTGAAATAACAACCCTTACCTCAAGAAGGGATTGATAACTGATGAAGAGGCCATGATACCTTCGTCGTCGAGATCCTACAACCGTGTTGGCGCAATGTTTCATAGCTTCGATCCGTCATCATTCGTCACTGAGAGTTTTATCTATCATTTCTCTCAATTTTTCGCCAATGATCGACATTCAATTATCCCAATAAAAAGGGAAATGTGATTTGAAATTCAAAAATACGCTGTGGTATTAATGATTCCAACTTTCCAATCTTAAGTCATTATGACGTGCCATTTAATTAAGGAAACAACTGCCCTTTTTCTGAGCTGCAGTAGATGTTTACATAAAAGAAATAAAATAAACATGCACATTTATTTTATTTTATTTTACTTAAAACGTCCGAAAGTTAACGTTTTCCCTCGACCCACGCCGGTCGACGTTAGGCTCATTATTTGGTAAATTCGTCACCTCGGACGCAACGATGCCCTCATATTTTTAATCTGAGAATCCGTTTGGAAACTACCACAACCGAGCACAAGTGCCAAATCACTTAACATAAAAAAAAGTTTAATCCACCATTCTGGGCTCACTGGGCCTCAGAATGATGTTCCCTCTTCACGCCCAATCTTGAAATAATTCCAAATAATATTTTCAAAAAATAATACACAGAAAATACAAGACATTACATGTATCCCTTACCTAAAGTTCCTAAAAACCGAAAAAATAATGGATTAAAGGAGATTTATGGCCTATAAATTCTTTTACAAAATAAAACAAGAGAATTTGTATAATTTTGTTACTTAATATCCAACTTCTCCCATTTTTATCATTTGGGTTTTTATAAAAAGTAATTAGTTTTCTGACATAAGTAATTTAACCATTAAGACTAAATTAATGTTATATTTTTTATAAAATGTAAACCCAATTTATTCTAAATATGATATCTAATTAAAAAAATATAAATCATTTTTGTGTTGTAAATTAATTTCAAAACAAGCATATGTAATGCAAAAAATATACTTTAACACAGACCACGCTAACAATATTTTCACAACCTATGGGTCAATATGTTAAATTTAAAAGGTCAATTGGTACATTTATGGAACATATTTTATATTTATTGACACTTAAAATTATCTTGGAATAATATAGGTTTTTTTATTAATTTAATAAAATATAATTTATTACAAAATAACATTAATGTCAATTTTGAAATTATTTAATTAATTTTAAATTTAAAAATATTAAAACATTATTGGAATTAAAATATATTAAGTTATCATTTGTATAAAATGATATATTTATCTATGAAAATAATGGAACACAATAATTCATTAAATTTACTATACTTTTAATATTTTTATTATTGTTTATCTTATTTAATTTTTAAGTAAATAATCCATTCATTAGTGTTTGTTAATCATTTAATGTAACTAATATGTCTCTAAAAAATATTGTTAAATTATCATGATAAAAAACCAATTTAATATTGAAAATAATTTTTATAACCAAAATTATGTAGCTTCTTCCATATTCTAAAGCATTAAAAATGTAAATGGTAAGGAAGGTTCTTTTTTTGTCATTTTTCTTACTTAACATACTATATAGGTCACTTTCTTGAACATGTATCTAAATAACTTATAAAAATTTAAAAAAGAAAGGATATGGTGGAACTATTGACATCCATTGGTTTTTTACAAGTTTCTAGGTCATTTGGAATTTATTTTTAATCCTTAGTCCCTTGTTAAGCTTAATTTTACCTTAATCACACTAATTAATTTTACTAATATTTTTGGTTAAAAAATAAGTTGATATTTGGGAATATAAATATTATAATAATTAAAACCGTCTATTCCCATTTTTCCAAATTCAATTCATAGAAGTGGATAAATTTATTTTAATAATAATCCCACAGATGTGAATAGAAAACATATTTTTGAAATGAAAATGCTCAAAAGTTCATAAGTATTTATATCTAAATTAAATATAAAAACTATTAAAATGACATAAATTGGATTAATAGATATATTATTTATGTATTATAACTTAAAAACAAATTTAAAATATAATTTAGCATTAATTATTATTTAAATGAAAAGGAAGTTTTCAACAAAAATATAATATTTTTAACTATTCATCAAAAATTGGAAATTCTCAGGAAAATAAAAAAATCACCCTAAGATAATTTTGACATTAATAATTCAAAAATTATTTTTTAATTTTTTTATAGATGTGTCAAACTTTATGTTTAAAATAGGCACACCATCAAAAGATGGTAAAACTTTGTCTTACGTGTAATGCAAGATAACTCAGTATTGTGTGTTGTGTAAGCTTAACATGGTTTTGCATATAATGAATTCCGAACATAGTGTTTTAATATAAGAAAAGATATATTTAGGGTCACATGAAATAAAAAATAATAAAAATAATAAGTTAATTTTAAAAAATTAATTCACAAAATCTTGGGGTGTAAAATTCTACCCCCCTTAAAATAAATTTTCCTTCGAAATTCATCTGGGTTATTAAAGGGTTAATACTTTAAATTAAATGCATATACCCCATATCATAAAAATGAATATTAAAACTTAATTTAAAAACCAAATGTTAGAAATATGACAGTTACCCAAAGTAACTCATTACTGGGTTTCCACATGGGGGAATATTGGTGGAAGGTGAAAATATGGACATGGAAGAGAAATATATCTATCATGTTATTGTGGACAATGATAGAGAATAGGTTAAAGTAAAAATTAACAATCATAAATCCATAAAGCTATGATGATCTATGGGGCCATTTGATTCATCATGAAAGAAGGTACTAGGATAACATTTTCGGTTTCATGATCCTCTCTCTAGAGTTGAATAATTTTCATTAGAAGAACTACATACTTTATTTCATTAAATTTCATAAGAACAATCCCATACTTTGAATTTTACTTGAGGAATTTACAATTCCACTCTTATTCTATGAAATTAAGGCGAATTTTTTATGCTTGAAAAACCAATGGATCAAAAGGTCCATAATATTCATTCTTTATATCTCCAGTTAAAAGTTAAAATTGGTTATCCAATATGGATAAATATTCATATGGTGGAGTGATAAATTAAACTTTAACACCTCATATAATGTTTAACTTAATCCATTCAATAGATGGATAAGCTTGTAACCCTTATGAACTATTAAAATCAGAATCTTAAGATATAAGTACACTAAGTCATCTTAACATTGATCCCTTATATATTATAAGTTAGTTCTTGGTTTTCACATTATGAAAATGGGAATACCTTTATCATATATTCTCTTGAAACAAGGTAATAAACTGAATTACCATAAATTATTTTGGAAGCATGCATAATTCATTATTCAAAATATTACTTTATATATTCTATAAATTCCAGAAGTGGGAATCTTCATCCATGATAAAATCTCCCACCTTTTCAAAAAATCCTTTATTAGTTATGAGGCCATAAATTTTATCCAATTTACTTTATCCACATCATCATCTATTTATCCATATACAATATCATTCTCCCATCCTGAGAAACATTTTAAGGGTTACTTTAACTTAATGTAAAATTATCATTAATTAAATTTTCTAAGTCACTAGTATCATTTAACACATTTTTTTAAAAAAGACACCTTAAAACAATCCTTTTATACTTCATGATTTATATAACATAATCTTTGAATTCCAACATATAAAAACATCAATCATCCAAATTTATTCTTAAACCATTAATGAAGCTTTATCTAATTAATCCATAATACATCTTTCCTAAAATATAAAATATGAATAATTTTTTAAGATTCCTCTACCTTAATTTAATCATGATTCTTACATTTAATGTAAACAATACTATAAGTACACCCCATACATTTCTCATGTTATTCACGATCTATTTATATTTTTCATTATAACCAACAATCATAGACCTTCTTGATTATATTCCCGATAATTATACATAAGAAATAGATTTTCATAAATCCCATAAATCCACATTTGAAACATTTAATGTTAACCAAGTTCCTTCTAGTTTCCTTCATTGGATAAAAGCAGAAATCATAGTGTGAGAAACACTTATCATAATAGAAAACCATATAATCCTGAAAGATTGTGTATATGAAGTATAAATAATGATACCAAATTTTTAATCGATGACACAGTAGGTTTATCCAAGTTAATTTATAGTATTATTCTATTTAAATCATTTATGATGGTTCATGGAGAGTTTTTGAATTATAAAAGCATATCTACCAGAAGTGTCAAACCAAGTACACTGTAAGCCAATTGTCATATATTAGGTTATGCTTGAGTCAGGACTGACACAAATTTTCAGAGTTTTTACTCTAGGGTACATCTATTATATAACCATGTCCACTTTTAATATCATGATCTGTGTGGAATACCGCCTTTTTATAACATAACTTTTCATTACATTTTACAAAACCGAGGATCTTTAAGGTTTAGGGTCTTGGAAATCTGGAACTTAATACACGACGAATAAAAAATTCTTCTTAAACACTTGAATGGATTATTCATTTGTTCATCCTATGTTCATTAAAACATCTCATAACTTGGGAGAATACATCAAAGGAAAGGGTGAGCAGAAGACTCAGTAAGAGAAACAAGAGAAACATTTTACATGTGAACTTGAGATACATCAATAAAGTCATGATAAATAAATTTAAGGCATGAGAAATAGATCATGAGGCATATCAAAATAAAAATAACAAGTTTCATAACATGAATATTTGGCTACAATATTTAACATAGAAAATAATTTCCATTTCACCAAGTTCCATCCCCAAGGTGTCATTAAATTTTTTTTACCAAGGTTATTCACAAAGGTAGCATTAAAATTGTAATCCCTAGAGATTACATCATTACCCAATGCATTGGAGTGACATCAGGGCGCACAATTAATTTGTATTTATTATCATGTGATCCACATATATCATCATAAAAAATTTCATAAATAAACCATATATCATAAAATAAATGGGTTTCATTTCATAATCATAACGTTTTAAAAACTACTTTAAAACATGATCTTTATGTCACATTAAACCCACGAAAAAGGAAAGTAGGTTTCATGTATGTAAATCCCAGAATTAATATAGAAAATTTTGATATATATGTGAATACCCATATAGAAGAGAAATATTTGAGTATTTACTTAATAATATAAAAGAATTTGAGAAAAAGAGAGAGACATTTTGTGATGAAAATTCTGCAGCCTACAGCTATGTTACAGGGTTTTAGAAAATATTGAAAAGAGAAGGTACATGGGTCACCCACTCATAAATGATCCATAAAATAGTATAGGGACATAATATAAATATTATAAGAACATGTTAATGAAATTTTAAAGACATACCATATGAAATGAAAAACATGGAAGGAAGACAAAAATAGGTTTTCTCTTATGAAAATTCAGCAGCCTAACATCGTTACTTAAAATTTCAAAAAAACGAATTGATGAGATAAAATAGGTTCTCTAATCATATGAAAATAAAAATTACAGTATGATAGATATATAATATTATACCCCAACATAGGAAAAGGAACTTTAAAGAAATGACATGAAAATAGAACTTGGAAAATGAGAAGGGTGGAAGAATCCCTTACAAAAATTCGGCAGCCTAACGTCGCCGTTTAAACATTCATAAAACGAAATGATGAGAGTAATAGGGGATCTATCATCATATGTTAATGAAAAGGGAAGTAATAGGAATATAAAAGAACATCCCCCAACACAAGAACATGGTGATTAAATGAAATGACATACAAAAGGGTACTTGAAAAGAAAGAGAGAGGTAGAATCCCTTACCTTAAAAATTAACTAAGAAATCTTGAAGTTTGGGACCTTGGGAGGCTTTAGGACACCTTGGGAGGAATAATTGGGAGGTAAGGATACCAGAACTACATTGAGGAGGATTTATGAATGGAAAGGATGAGAGAATGGCTTTGTATTTATAGGGAAAGTGAGTTGGCAAGGCATTAATTTCCAATGGACACCTCATCGGTGGTATTGGAAAAACCATGAGCTTGACCATGGTATTTTCCCATGGTATTGGCCACTTGGGACACCTAATACCTTATATTACTATTCATAAGTCTAAAATATTTATTACATACTTAATACATCATTTAATGATGTCATTAAACACCTATAACTTAAAAATTATATTTTCACTATTCACTGAAAATTCAACTTTCTCAAAAAAATACCAAAATTTCACCTTAACAAAATATCGATTCTTTAATTTCAAAAATGAACTCCATTTTATAAAAATAAATTTCTAAATATTTTTAATTTAATGTTTAAATAAATACACTATTCACTAAAAATTCATTTTTTTCAAAAAAATCCCCAAAATTACCTTAACATAATATCAATGCTCTGAGTTCAAAAATGAACTCCATTTTATAAAAATAATTTTCTAAATAATTTTAATTTAATTTTTAATTAAAAAACTCTATTCACTCGAAAAAACTAAGACTTGACTAATAATTTCTGAAATAGTTATTTACCTATTTTATTGAATCACTTTACTTAATCAAGGTGCCTAGATTATATTAATACTTTCTTTAAGTGAGATTACTAATCCATTTGGTCACATTACTAATCCTAAGCGTAAAAGTCACTATTCTTAATTTACTATTCATCAAAAAATTATGTTAATCTTATTAGACTCTAAATTTCTTACTGAACATAATTGTAGAAGACCATTTTTTAAAAATCATTACACATAATTAAATATTTGAGGTGTACATAAATATTTTCAAATATCATTTTTCTAGAATTCATCAATAATATGCATACTGTATATATACAGACATTTGAAAATTCATAAACTTCACCATAAGAAGGCAACCCAATTTTTATTTAAATCAAAGGATTACACAAGGAAGTTACGGTCTCATTACATAACCCCTTATAACACCAGCATAGGATATAAGTGTAAGGTGTGCTAAGGTGATAGAATCTTGGGGTAGCTTGGCCAACATTTCTTGAGTGGTGATTTCTATCAACTTGAACTTCTTGCGAAGGCGATTCCATTCCAGATTCACACGATGAAGTTCATCTTGGGTTTGGTCCAGAGCAAAGCCCAATGGTGCTACCTCCTTCCCAAGTTCTGTTAGATGAGCTTAGATCGGCCCAAGACTACTGGATGAGGCCATCAAAGCTTCTTTATATATTAATTAATTGAAATCACTTGTATTTATAGACAACAATTGCAACATTTAGTTTCCAATGGTCATATTGACGAATGGTCATATAACAGTCGAAAACCAATGGTTTTATTTTAATTATACTCATTTTATTAAATGAAATAGTTTTTTTTAGTATAAAATAAAATAACACACAAAATTAGGATACAAAACTTATTAAAAATTTCGGGTCTTTACAATAAGTATATATTTTGATGAAACCAATCTATATATCCTTTACCAAAATTCCATGAAATTTTCATGTACTTCCATCTATATACGTAGACTTATCCTTATACATGTCCTCAGAATTCTCACTATGGTTTTATCATCGAAGTTTCCAAAGGTTAACTAATACTTTTCTTTGATAACGACTATAACGACCCAAGCTTAACATATATTGAAATTATATATTTTTGCAGAATACTTAATACATTACAAAAATAGAAAACCAAAGACTTTAATAGTTCACAACATTTGGAAACATGGAAATGTAAAAAATGGTACATAAGTGAGTTACATTTTCTTCCAATATGTTCTCCAAGACTATCACCCCTCTTAGAGAGATCATATATAAAATATATCTTCATAACATGGGGAAATAAACATAAAAAGGGTGATATGAGATGCTCAATAATGGTAACACAAGAGAGATATGTTAGTATAAACATTAGTATAAGGTTATCAGAATGTGATTATAACATTATAAGGTCATACCCTACATATCAAATATTATAAACATGAATCATGAAATAAATATTATAAGATCATAAGGAATTAATCAAAATGGAATCAAGAGCATTGGAATTGAAAGCATAACATAGTAACAATACATAGAATTTTGGAATACACATAAACATGTAACATCATTAACTATAAGTCAATAAAAATTTCTAGAACTTATCAGGGAACTTCATGGGGACTAAACATACTGGACGAGACACACCACCATCCCTAGTCACGGTCTTTTCCTTATAAGGGATCTGGTTTCCCCATCTTCCCACAGTGGACCAGGTTTTCTCAACCTCTAATAGTTAATTAGGTTTCCCCATCTTACCATAGTGGACTAGGTTTCCCCATATTCCAATAGTGTATTAATCCCATCAACTTGAATCCCATCATTATATAATGAGATACAAATAATTACCCAATGTGTTTGAGGGAGATATACATCCCATCCATATCATAATAAAATCACACATATATGTGTGAAAAGATAATAAAAAATCATATCATAACACATGAAATTAAATGAGTATAATAAACATGTAATAATATCATAACCTTTGGATGTATAGATAGGTTTTATAATTAGTTCATCAAACGCATAACCCCTGAAATAAAGAGGGTATCATAAACATATAACCTATGAGAAAAATAGGTTTCATAAACATATAACCCATGAAAAATAAACGAGTTTCATAAATATCATGGAAAAAAGAAATAAACCATTCAGAGAAATAATATAAATGGAACCTTTGGATTGTTTCCTCATAGAGTCTTGAGTAACACCAATTTATATCATCATAGATGGAAAATTATTTTGAAATACCTTTTAAAAATATTTCATGAGGAAAATATCATGTTTTATTTGAAATTTATTTTTAAAACAAAAAATTATTAAAAACCATTTTGTTTGAAAATAAACTTTAAAACATATAAATGAAGCTTGAAAATGTTTTGAAAAGCATTTCATTGATTTTTTTTTGAAAACTTATAAAGAAATTTTGAAAATGTTTTGAAAACCATTTCTTTGAAAACACTTTAAAAACTTATAAATAAATCCTGATTTTTTTTGAAAACTATCTATTTTAAAACACATTTAAAATTTATAAAGAAATCGTGAATTTTTTTTGAAGCAACATTTTAAAAAAAAATTGAAAACATATAAAGAAATCATGAAAACGTTTTGAAAAATATTTCTTTGAAAACACATTGAAAACTTATAAAGAAATATTAAAAGTGTTTTGAAAAAAATTATTTTGAAAACACTTTGAAATATTATTCTAAAATCTTAAAAACATTTTGAAAACCATTTTCCTTGAAACCTTTCAACATAATATTTAATAAGTTATGAAAACCATTTATATGGAAAATTATAATGGAAGCTTGGAAACATTTTTAAAAAATTTTTATTTAAAGAAAATTTGAAAACTTATAAATAATTCTCAAAAAACTGTTGAATACATTTTAATTTGAAGTTAATTTAAAAATATATAAATATATATTTAAAAAATTTAATTTTTTAAATAGAAAACATTATTGAAAACATTTTTGGAAAACAATGTTTTGAAAGAACACAGATTTCTGAGCAAAGAGAGAGATAAAGTCAGATTTTCTTGAAAACACATTATTAATTATCTCAAGTAAAAAATAGTGGGAAAATGGAAATAATACACGAATTAATATGAATATACATATGATAAGAAAATTCATTAGTGTTTTTTGTTTATGTATCATAATATTTCATAAATTGAAGCATAATCATAAACAGTCGTGATAAACGATGAGATTATTTCACTAAATTCTTACCACTTGGTAACTTTGAATCATAATACCTATGTAAGAAAATATAAATTAAAGGAATATTTCTATATCATGGTAATAATGGTATTTATGATAAAACCTTTAAATGGTTATTTTATACACATCATAGAATGATATAGTTGCATAACATGACATGTGTTTCAAAGTAGGTAAATTGAGATAAAATTGCTGTATCGATTCATTAACATTTGAAACAGAAAACCTATGAAATAAAGATAATAAAATGAATATTTAAATATCCTTGAATTTAATTATAATAATAATTTAATACCATAATGGTCAGTATACACCCCATATATAAGAAATAGGAGGTGAACCTGACTTGTGTCTCACAGAAAATAAAAGTGAGATGAGAAAACCCTTACTACTTGAGTATGTTTAGAATCATGATACCCATGAGAGAATAAAATAATTTAAATATTTTTATATATCATTAAAAAAAATTTAGGATATAACATGTAATAGGATAGTATATACACCACACAAAAGAAGTGAGTAGTGATTATGGCATGTATGTCACAGAAATAAAATGTGAGATGGAATCCCCTTACCTTAAGTCCAGAATTTCATTGTACAAATTCAAAAATATTATATAATAAATATATTTTTATTAGAAATATATCAAATAAAAGTTTTATTATATCTATTACCATATAATATTTGGTTATGACTATATATTACCTGTTTATTAACAATTCCATGTGAATGTTACATTTTAGGTCATATCCGCTTTCTTTTCGTACATATCTTGACGTGTTATTATTGATAATATTACATATATCATTATTTAATTATTTTAAGAATTTAAATAATTATATAAATATCTTATATATTCGTTATATATATATTTATAATAAAATATAAATGATAGATATATGAAATGAAATACACTGTTCATGGAGACGGTAGACTGTACATAGGCATGAACGATGTTTCTGTTTTTTTGTCGTACTTAAGGAAAAGTAAATATATATATATATAATAATTATATTATAATTATTATTTAACATATATCATATATATTTTCTAAAACCATAATTAATACATTCCCCGTAGAGTGTGAATGAATCACATTATTTTGAAGAGGCGGTAGTCCACACATCCACAATCAAAGTTATTATATTTAAGAGATTGAAATCATGAAGGTATATGGTATATAATAATTAAAAAAGACTAAATAAATCATAAAAAATCATAAATATAATATAAAAAAATATTTTACATCATAATTCCCAACCATGAGAGGTGGTAAAGGAAAAATGAACAACATCATTTCGTGAGGCGGTAGTTCTCCGTAGAAAAGAACTGTAAGTTCATTACCTATTAGATTGATGTGTGTGTAATTTTAGGTAAAAAACTTATAATAAAAAAATCTTGGTATATTTAGGATACTAATGTTATTATATAACCAATGAATAATAAAATTTAATGGGGTGGAGAATGAAAATAAACAAAGGATCTTGAGAAGGATGTTGCCTCTTTTTTGGGTAACTCCTCTTGGTTTGCACCAAAGGGATTCCTTGGATGAATTTCTACCCAAATAGAGGAATATATTTTTAGGGGATTTATATTGGGAGACTATTTTGGTAGAGTTTGAATGAGAAAAATTAGCTTTATATGTGTGAGGAAGGAGAAGATTGAATTCTTTTTTATAATGGAGGGAGAGTGGAATTATTTTAAATACCAAATGGTATACATTATTGGGAGGTATACATTAATTAATGAGCCTAAAAAATGGAAAAAAAGTTTTAAATGGGAGTTATGGTTTATAAAAACTTCCACTAGAAAAAATAAGTGCATTTTTATAATTTTTTCCCTAACTTATACATTTATCAAATTTTATCATTTTGATTTTTATTAAAGTAACTAATTTTCTAACCAAATTAATATAACTATTAAGTATAAATTAAAGAGATTTTATTTTTAAAATATATATCCATTTAATTATAAATATTATATATAATTTTAAAAATATAAATTATATATCTGTTTGAAATTAATTTTAAAACAATCGCATGTAACACACAAAAACACTACTTTAACCCGGACCATTGTAACAATGTTTTTATGATGTATGGGTAAATATTTTAATTATAAAAGGTAAATTGGTATATTAATGAACAATTTTTGATATTTATTAACACTTAAAATCTAACTGTAAGAATATTGGAATCTTATTAATTTTATAAAATATCATTTATTGTAAAACCACATTAATGTCAATTTTGACTATTTATTTAATTTTAATATTAACAAATATAAAAAAATTATTGGAATTAAAATATATTAATTTAAAATCATTTTATCATTATAAATTTATCTAAAAAATATAATTTTACATAATAATTCATTAAATTTTCTACACTTTTAATGTTTTTAGCATCACCCATCTTGTTTATTTTTAACTAAATAGTCCATGGGTTAGCGTTTGTTAAGAATTTTATGTAACTCTTTAATCCCAAAAAAATTATTGTAAAATTATAATCATAAAAAACTCATATAAATATCAAAATAATTTTTATAACTGAAATTATGTAGATTTTTCGATACTCTAAATCCTTATAAATGCTAAAGGTAAGGAAGGTTAATTTTTTGTCATTTTACATACACAACTTATTATATTGATCAATTTCTGAACATATGTCCCAAGAATTAATTACAATATATCCCAGAGGGTATATGGTCTAAATATTGGCTTGAAATATCTTTTTTACAAGTTTCTAGGTCATTTTGTTCCTTAAGTTTATGGTTTAGTTTGGTTTTTGGATTAATTTTACCTTAATCACTAACATTAATTTTAATTACTTTTACTAAATTTTTTGGTCAAAAACTGTGTTGATCTTATCATAATATACATATTATATTGATTAAAAATATTTATGCCATTTTTTATGAATTTTATTCATATAATTGTAAAAATTAATTTTAATGCTAATCTCACAAACATGGTGAGAAGGCGGGTTTTTGAAATGAAGATACTCAAAATTTATTTATGTATTTATATCTAAATTAAATATAAATATGATTAAAATGAAAAAATATGATTAATATATTTATATAATTAATCTATTTTTACTTTAATTAGAATTTATAATATAAATTAACATTAATCATTATTTAAATGAAAATACATTTTTAAATTAAATGCAGTATTTTTCACTATTCATCAAAAAATTCAACTCCTCAGAAAAATAAAAAAAATAAAACCTAAGGTAATTTTGAAATTCTAAATTAATAAATGATAGTTTTTTTGAAAAATAAAATTTATATAAGTTTCAAAATTTCATTTTTAATTATGGGCAGCATCAAAAGGTGGTAAAACTTGGTCTTGCGTGTTACACAATATAACTCAGTGTTGTGTGTTGCGTAAGCTTAACATCATGTTTCCTATAATGAAATCAAAACATAGAGTTTCCATATATAAAAATATATAATAATTATTTCATGAAATGAAAAACATTAAAAACATTAAATTATTTTGAAATAAATTAATTCACAAATTCTTGGGGTGTTATAAGAAGACTTTCACTTGTTACTGGAAGCATGTGATGACTTCAGTGGGACATTGTAGTAGGATAATATCATCGAGAGGTCTATGAAACTGCGGAATAATAGTTTCATCACTGGGGGGTGTAGCTAGGATAAATTGGAGGATCAACTACTATGATTTGTAACCATTTTCTACCTATACCATTATGACGAATGATAAGATTATAGTGAAGAATATTTGTTTGGTGGGGGTCCAAACAAATAACCAAGGAGTATATATTTTTTCCTAACCTTGTAAATCATCATGTAGTTATAAATGTATTATTTCAACTACACAAGAGGTATTATTGAGAGATAATATTGAGTGGATATGTAACAATAACATATTCAAGGGGTTGAATTTCAATGAAATAGAATTCATAAAAATAAAACTCTATTTTAATGAACCTCCTACTTTGTGTTTCATCTAGTTTTGGGATCTATAAGTGGTATTATAGAAATATTCCCTCTAAATATAGAAATGATTTATTAAAAATTGTATATTTTAGGAAATGGGTGAGCTACCTCATATGAAGAAAAAAATAGTTGCACTTGAGGATAAGAGTTTAAAGATTTATTATAAGACTTAAAAGAACATGAATAAAATAAAGGTAAGGATCATGATAAAGACTCTAAAAGAAAATGGAGAAATAAATAAAAATGACGGTAATCTGAATGGTATAACTTTCAATAATTATTTTGACTATGATTCTTCTAATGAGGTCGTTTCAAGATGTGATGATGATGTAACAAGTGGAGATCCTAAATCTGAATTCAAAGAACATCTAGAGAATGTTCCCAAAGAAGAGTCAAATTGTATTATTTGAGGAATCAAGGATATTTAGAATGAAAAATTACAGATGTAAGAAGAGGATAATTTTATGGGAGAGACATTCATTAATTTTTTTTGAATATCTAAAACATTCAATTTTTTTTGAAATGAATGGATGAGACAATTTATCTTTTAAATGAAAGATACTCTTAAGCTATTGATGAATTTAAAAGAAATGTTTGTGAGGAAGATTTATTTGAAACATGTTTTGTATAATCTTTCCATGAAAATGAAAAATTGTACAACGTTTATATTATTTTCAAATCAGTTGAATTAGAGGATAAATAAATTGGGTAATGTATCTTGGAAATTATTTACTATAATTAAGAAAAATTCATGGAAAACAAATGAATAAGTGAAAGAGGGATTGTGAATGTAAGATAAGAATAGTTAAGGATGAAAAGAACTCTATCCATAGGAATTGTTTAGAGCTATATGTGAGATTAAAAAATCAGGCATCACTACAAGATAGAACATAAAAAAATTTCTATAAAAAGATATGGTGCAGCACAAGTTTTCATTAAGGATCATGAATTTAAGAATGACATGATATCTTCTTACAAGAAAATAAAAAAAATCTTCCAAGAAGAAGTTATTCCATATCTATGAAACTATCTTATATACTAATGTTATTTCAAGTACTGGGGTAGGTTTTAAACTAAACTATATGAAAGTACAGATGGTGGCAAAATAGTAAATCCACCATATAAAGGGTAGATAATAGATGAATTTTATAAACTAGATCCCTTATAAGTGTTCAAAGGGGAGGTTATTCCACTCAAAAATATCAATGTACACATCCTCTGAAATCTAGATAAATTATAACAAAAAACAAGGGAAGTAGGTTCACAGTCTATTTCTAGTGTTTCTAGAAATTTGGGAACAAGGAATTAGAATATTGGAATAACATGAAAAATCATTAAATTAAAAGAAGGCCTAAATTTAATGGGTGTAAAGTTGATTAAAAGAGAATAAATTCACCAGAGAATAAAATCCATAGAAAATGAATATTTCTACAAAGAAAAAATTTGAATGCATTGAATCATTCCATGAGTATTACAGTTAAAGAGTTCACTCTCACAATGAGTTCAGGTAAGTACCAATCATTCACAAATCACATGGTAATGCGAAGATAACACTATAATAAAAAATGTGGTAGCTCAAAAAATAAAGTGATAAGTCAATCTTGGTGTGTGAATAAATGGAAAATAGTTTTGAGTCAAAAACTACCAAGAGGAAAAAGAAATAAACAAATATGTAAACTAATAGAAACTTAAAGGTATTTAGTGTATTGTGTGAGTGGTTTAATAAGTAACGAAATACTACCAAAAAATACTTGATATGGATTACTAATTTTTTTGAGCTTCTTAAAAGTAAAATGAAAGCACATGAGGATTTATATACTCAAATAAATAAAATGGAAAAAGTGATTTCACACAAAGGAAATGTTGAGATGGGATAGGAATAGTGTCCTAAGTTGAGAGGACAATATGAGCCTCATATTTATTTATGAGAAATAGAGAGGTCACTCTTTATTGACTTTTATTTTATTTTTTTGAAACTAACATCTTGGGAATTGAAGGTGAAATTTTAGGCCATCACTTCTAGGAAAGATAAAGATATTGTTTCTTATGTAGTCCACTGAGCACTATGAAAACAAAAGAAGATAAGTTCATCCCATAATGCGGAGAAACATATTAAACTAATCTATAATTATAGGATTTTAATGAATTTGGAAATTCTGGGTAGATTTTATAACTTGAGTAATGAGGTTTGAAAATTACATTTTCCTCCCTTGAATAAATTCTATCATTATGATAAATCATGGGAAGTGTTGTTTGATGAAAAGATTATAAGAAAAGAAAATTGTTTTATTTCTTTCACTTAAATTTTTTTATGTGTTTTATAAAGTGTGAAAGATAACATGTTTATTATTAAATATATTATACATGGTCTCTATTTAAAAAGCAAGTATGTTCTATGCATGATTACAAATAAATGGTAGTTTATAGATAACATAGAAAACATTCGTTATATATCTCTTATTTTCTATATCATTTTATCCAATTTAGTATTAGTGATGATTAAATTAATGATCTTTGCCTATAATATCACGTGATATCATCCCTATCTAAAAATGTTTTAAGAAACAATCATTTAAGTGATATTAACATGTTTTTTAGAAGAAATATGAGATGATAATTCCTCACTTATCATATTAATTTGATTACCAATAAGTGGAAGAAATATTTGAGCACTATATATTAAAATTAATGACATGTGTTGATATTGAAAACAAAATAAAAAGGGGTAGATTTTTGAGCCCAAGTGTTTCATTTGTTGTAAACGAGTCACACAATATGCATTGGGGTGTGAATATGAAGTGGTAATTTTTGGATCATTTTTATGGACTAATTTAATATCATTGGATTTTATGAATTAGTAATTATCCTTTTAGATTTGATTATTATTGTTTTTTTAAATGAATACATGAAAAGTTTTGGGGGGTATATAAATACTCTCTAAAATATTTTATGGAAGATAAATGGAATTAAATACTTTCCTGAGGTGTTCTAAAAAGGCCCTATAGGATTTTTATACAATGTGGATACCTACGTAAAGGTAAATTGGAAAAATTAATTATCCATGTAAATTTGCATCACCCATGTAAATAAAAATTTAAAATTACCTTACATAAATAACTTTAAGGAGATAATTATGAATTCTACATAAAGGTAAATTGAGAAAATCATTACATGTGAAAAGGTAACTCCTACCCATGTAAATAAAAATTGAGTTTATACTGCACTGTGTAAATTTATTGAAGTGATCCATAAAGGTACTTTGGTTTATGCATAATAGTACTTAGATTTATATGTAAGTTCAATCCATGATGCATAAAGATAATTTGTGCCTTGTGTAAGATTATCAAACATTTTCTTAAGGGTACATGGAGGCCCGCATAAATTCACATGGAAAGATGTGATGACCATGTAATGTTTACTAGAGGCTTGTATAAGGATAGAAAACACCTAAAAAAGGGTGCATATAGGATCACATAAGGGTATAAACATGCTTATATAAGGGTAACCTAACATGTGTTAGTGTACTAGTGAGTTATGTAAGGGTAAGAAGGTGTGAGTGAGTTTCCATGGATCTTGTAAGGGTTAAATGAAAAAATATTCCATAGAGACAAGGTTGTGTGACCCTAAAGAATATTCTACCGTTCAGTAGGAGGTACTATAACTTAACAGTAGGAGGTGTTACCGATCGATGGAAGGAAGAAATACTACCAATTCTACCACTATGTGGTACTTTGAGATCTATCACCATTTCTACTATAGTGTGATACCATTGTGTGCTATCTCTAGTAATACTTCCATGTGCTACTATTGTGTTATACCTCTAGTGATATTGAGAGATACTACTGTTGGGTATGCTACTAAAAGATGTGATCACATGATAAAAAACTGAGTATCCATTCTTGCATGAGATAAGGTATTAGTAAGTTCATATTATCAAGGCATTCATGTAAATGCTCTTGTATCTATAATAATCACTTTATGATGTGCAGAAATGGATTTTTAGAAGATGATATCACCAAGATGATTTTATTTCTCATTAAATAAAGAAGAGCTAGAAACTTACATGTAATATAAGCCACATGTGTTCATAACACTTGAAAAGAAATAAAAAAGTTGTTCAGGTATCAAATTGAGGAAGAAATTTTGAAGCTATATAAATATGTGTGCATGATACATGTTCTATGCATGTATGTGATTCATGATATAGTGTATAAAGAAATAATGAGAATGAGATTATGCATTAACCGTGAAAGAATAAGGAGGAAACCTAAATTCCTTAGACATTTAATAATGGTTATTCAACATGACATAATACGCATGATAATTTATAATTATAGATATTTATGGTGATAAATTTAAGAAACTATTTAAATTAAGTATATCATGATATAGGATCATGATTTATGTAAAAAATTACGATTCTTAGTATTTAATTAATGTATAACATGTGAATAAGAAGGAGAAGATCTGATTCTGTTGTGTATTTGAGTTATATTTTTTTGAGGAATTATTCTAGGGAATTAAACATAAGATAATGTATAGAATAATTGAAGAGATAATTCGAGATTTAATAAAACAATTATATTGAGGAAAGTAACTAATTTCAATAATCACAGTTTTTCTATATTAATGTATAATTACTATTATAATAATAATAATCATATTCATGATATTATTTTGAATGTAAATGATACATGTAGGTAATGGAGAAATATTGTTGAGTATTGAGAACTCTTGTTCTTTCTTTGAGAATACTAATAGAGTCTGATACATATTTCTATCAAAGAAAGAAGGAGTCAAAGCCTAAAAATTATACAATATGGTGATCACATGTGCCAAATTATTTGAAGAATATAATTATATCATTCAATATTAGATAATATTTTTAGGGAAAATATATTTTCTTCATGTAACTATCGAATACCTTGAAGAATTTTATACAAGAAAACCTGATTGTGAGCACATAAAGGGATAATGTCATCCATAATGTTGAATATATTTTCTATTTCTGTATCAACCCTAAATAATGGATGGATTAATTTAGTTGGTATTGGATTCAAAATAAGTGTCTCAGTTGGTGTTGGAAGTATGATAAGGCATTTAGTAGATGCTAGAAGTTGGAGAAGACTCTAGTGGGACTATGGAGCATTAGGGGGGGGGGTCTAACCAACTGAGGTAGAAGAGTTGGATTTATAGGGGGTATAACAAGGATTAAATTGAGGATCGACTACTGGGGTGTACAAAAAAATTTCTTTCTAAACCATTATAATCGATGATATAATTATAGTGGAGAATCTATGTTGGGGGTCTAGACATTGCAGGAAAGAGTAGGATTTTATGTTGAACCTTGTAAATCCCCATGTGTTTCTATCTCTATTGTTACAACTACACATTAGGGATGATTTATAGAAAATATTAATTGGATTGATAACTTTAACAAATTATATAAGATAAATTAGAAAGAAATAAAATTATTAAAAAGATACCATTGATTCACTTCCCCTATTAGTGGTTCATCTGGCCTAGGAATACCCAAGTAAGGATGAGTAATAATTTCATATATTTGTATTATATGATATACCTGATACATTTTATAAAATTTTATGGATTTTTTGTGCTAGGTATGGATGTTATAGAAATTAATTCTTCAAATTTGAAGGGTATGTGATACCAAATTGACATTTTTCAATTATTTTAAATATAATTGGGTTAAAAATCAATGGAAGAATTGTTTTACTTTTTAGTTCACATTAATGAATCAAAGAGTTTCTACATATGAATATAAAGTATTTTATCATGATCAAATGAATATAAGTATAATATATGTATCTTCATCTCACTTCCCTTGTGTGATAAGATTTTTTTTCCAATTAGAATGAGTTACATTGAACAAGTGTGTGAGTATTAAACGATTACACATGGTTTATGATTCATTAATTTTGATAATACGGCCAGAGAAGAAAATTTGAATAAATTTTTTTATCCAAGAAAGAAGTGTTTATCCAAATATTTTTTAAAATATGTGGTAATGTGTTCTCGTCACCCTTTAGTGGTATATTTTAATAAATTATTATTTTCAAATGATAAGGTTCCAAACACATAGAATACCCTATGTGATATGGAAATAATAATTTATTTTTTAAATATTCCAACTGAAAGGAAAAAATTGTTATTTCCTAATAAAAAATAGTTTCTAACTATTAGTAATATTTTATGAAAAGAATATTCTTTCTGAGAGGATAGTGGGAGTATGTTTGGGCCTATATAAATTCGAAATTAATATATAAATGATAACAAAAATATTAAATTAATGTGTTTACCACTTAATATCCCAAAATTTGTCAAATATGATATGGTAAAGAAAAAAGAAATTATTTATATTTAACTACCATTTAGAAATTGGATATCACTATTATACCATTCTATGATTAAAGTGTTTTTCATTCAATATCATAAAATAGTTTATAATATGCGATGATAAAAAAATATATAAATAGTTACATTTAGTTATTATGAAAATGAAGGACATTATTTCTTCAAGGATAATTCCAGTCAAAAATGAAGATGGAAATTATAATTTATATACTAAAAGAGTTCAGGTTATGGAGGTAAATAAAAATTTATAGAGTTACATTAGTTATTGTAGCAATGTAGTTTTTACTTAATCCAAAAAGAATTTAAGGGGACTGTTCAATAGTAATGTAAGTAGTTACATTATTTCAAGGAAATTTTTTGATGGTATTAGATTCTAATAATGATTATTATGATATTATAAAGAGTTCTAAGTAGAAAAAAAGTTTACATCATAATATTTGATATTTTTAAGTTAAGAAGTTTAAATATGTTCAAGGAGTTTAACAGTTAGGAATACGATCCCAAAATATTTCTATTATTCAAAAAAGATTTATTTATAAATTTTGCTCACTATAGAGTTAATTGGAGTGTTTTAATAGATGAGAACACAGAGATGTGGTATAAATTACACATGATGTAATGAGTTAAAAGAATCCAAAAAGTGTAGAATACATATGGCTGATAGGATGTTTATCAAATATGAATTGTTAAAATATTTAATATATTTGTTTTATTAAATATTCTTAAAGAGTAAAATAATATTAAAATGTATCAAATTTAAAGGAAACATCTATTTTATCATTATTTTATATTGTCTATATAAATGTATATATAGATATACATTTTTTTGAAGTGTAACGATGATTGACCTCTGAAAGTATGAATTTTAGTTCATCCCTAACCAATATTAATAATGGATTATTTTAGGCTATGAAAAATGTTAAGGTTGTCAAGAATATTATTATTATATAGATATAGAGAATATTATCAAGAGTTTCAAGATAAATAATATGTTTTTTGTGTGCATTGGATGCAAAACAAAGTATACAACATGGAGTGTCAAACAAGTGTATTCGGTATAATAAGGCTGCATGGATCATATTTTATTCCCACCACCTAATGAGTGTAAGATAAATATATTGAGAACCATAATACTTTAATACCCAACTTATTAAATTCTTCATATTGAATTAGAAAATACATGAGTGGTTGTGTATGTTACTGATCATGTCATCATTTGGAGATTGACCAAGATGAGATTTTTCCTCTAATATGTAATGTTTGAAATAAGGGAATTAAATTTATATAGATTATGGGAGTGTGTGGACAAACCAAGATATTATATATCTATCCAAAAAAGTCACATGTGATGTGCTTATCTAGAAGGATGAACGACATGTGATCTGTTTATTGATCAAATTATTCTATACTTTGGGATTCGAGAATAGATGGTTTGGATATATGAGATTGACATGGTCCATGTCCTGTGTCACTTGTTGTGTAAGAAAATTTTAAAAATATAAGAATTTATATTTTTATATTATACATACTGGTGGAAAAAGGTATAGAGATACGAGTGTTTGATAGAGATCATGCTATATCTCTTTATATATTGTGTAGTATTGATGTTATTTTAGATGGTTCTAATTTATTATATATGTATATAGGGTGATTCATATTTGTTTTCAAATATATAAATTCCCATTGGACACACATTGAGGTTGACATAATGGAGGTTAATTTTTTTACTTAGAGAGCTATTATAAAATATTTTAGAGTTAATTACAAAGTGTTTTGGATGGGTAATCACAAGGTATTACATATGATTTGATACTAGGTAAGTTTAATGATAGATTTTGGAATAATAATAATTTATATTTTATAATAACTTCAATTTAATTTTTTACCATAATAAAAAGTAAAAAAATAAAAAATTATTTAACATTGTTAAGGTAAACACTGACTTACTGGGGGTTAAACTAAAAATATAAGGGTTAAAATGACCTAAATACTTATATAAAATTAATTGTATGGACATATTTAGACATTATAATGTATAATTCTCAATAATAATACATTTTTTTACCATTTTATAATGTAAAAAGCATGGGTACACCTTCTTATTTCAAAAAATTAAAAGTGTGCCACTCACCTCACTTATAAAAGAAAACCCCTTTCTACTATTCTTCACACCTTCAAACCATTTTATTTTTTCTAATAAATTCCAAAATCACTTCAAAAATTCCATCATATCATAATATAATCCATATTTTGGTAATAAATGAATCCTATGTAGGATTTTGGTGCAATCCTATGGCGGTTACATAAAGAAGTGGTAGAATTCTTCAACGAATGTTTTTATTTCATTTCTTCCTCCATCTCATTAAATTATTATTAAACCATGATGATATAATGAATTCAGTATCTCATATAAAATTATATGTTTTAATGTAAATTTAATGACCTAAAATCATTCTATTTCGCATCAAATTGGTTATGAAATATTTATTCATGTGTATGGCAGACTACCACCTTACAAACCAAAGTCATTTGTTTTCCCATTACCACCTCTCACTATTGGGTATGATGATAGATATTAAGGATATATATTATATTTATAATATAATTATACTAATTGAGTAATTATATCATATATTACTTTTTAAATTTACATTTTTTAGGGGACACTATTACAACGCTCATATGTACGATGGACTACCGCCTTACGAAGTGATGCGATTCGTTTTTCACTAACGCTTTACATAGAAGGTGAAAAAGATAAATATAATTAATATAAATGATATAAATGACATAATTATGTTAGTAATGAAATATTTAACATTATTAAATGATAATATATCAATTTATTTTTTAGCTTTTAACTCACTTAAAGATGATAACAGTGTTCATGTATATGCGGACAACCACCTCCACGAAGCGGTGTGACTTTGTTTTCATCACCCCTGTAACACCCGGGAATTTTATAAGAAATATTTTGTTTTTATTTTATATAAATCATCAAAGGAATATTTCACTACACAAAACACTAGCTTGGATTTCTTTACACGCAATAACGACTTTCCTTGATAGCTTGCGTCGTACGCAATACCGAGTTTCACTAAACAACGACATGCTATTACAATATTATTAAAACTAGCCGTTATGAATAGTAATAACCACTTTTTGAAATTTTGTAAATTTTATTTTTCAAAATGGACTTTGTTTTTGGATTCAGAATATCGAAATTAGCCTAGGGTAAAATTTTGGTATTTTTCTGGAAACTTTCAATTTTTGATGAATAGTGAAAACACTGGGTTACTATTTAAAAACCGACTTTTTATTTAAATAATTATTTATTTTATTTAAATTTATTTTAGGTCAAAATTGATACATAATACCTATATAAGTTCAATGTAATTCATTGGAGTAATTTTATAATAATTTTATATATATAAAAAGTTTATTGAACTTTTCACCGTCTTTTACCCACTTCCTAGGAGAATTTTCAAATTTACATAAAACTTAATTTTACCGCTTCTGTGAGTGGAATTTCAAAAATCCGAGAGACACGGTTGATGTCAGTAAGTAAAATGTGGTTCAATGAGATGAAAATAATTTTTGGTGAATAGTAACTTTTTTACTTTTATTTACCACGGTTAAAAGTAAATAGGGTAATTAATAGTAAAAATGATATTATTATTACCCTAACACATGTCCTAATTCTATTGGATAAGAGTAATTCGACCAAAAACAACCTTAGGAATAAAAAAAGACCATTCAGGCCCACTTGGATTACATTAGGACATTTATTATTAATTTATTTAAAGAAGGGTTAAAATAGTTAAAATCAATGTTTAATAAGTAAATAATTTTTAATAGAGGGTTATACATAAGTTATATTCAACTATAAATATCAATTAGAAAGATAAAAATATTTCCTACATAATGGTATTTTATTTTTAATTTTTATACATTAAATAATTTAATTGATTTATGACACAAAGATGATGCAGTAATTATCTTATTAATGAAATATTGACATAATTGATGTTATAAATACCAAAATAAATGTAATTTGAGACTTTTTATGAATTACACTAATTTTCTAGGTTAATATGACATGTTAGTATTGATTTAATTTACTTTTTTTGAACTAATTGTTTGGTTATGATTTTCACAAAAATCAATTACTAAATAGTGTCAAAATTGACATAAAATAGTTATTAAAACAAATTTTATATTATTAATTGTTATTTTATTCCTAAAAATATAAGGTTCGGCCAAATGACTTAGATACGGTGATATATTTTAATAATAAACAACTTTGGGTTCATTTGGCTTGTTATAGTAAGTTTATGAACCTTATAGTGTAAGAACACAAAAAGACACGGTAAAAGTAAAATTATCTAACTTAAAGTTAAATATAAATTATAAGGTTAAAATAGTAAACTAAACTTGTCCAAATTCTATTGGATGAGATTATTTCCACCCATCCCCACCTTAGCTTCGAAATAAATCAATTTGGAGCTATTTAAAACTGAATATGGCTTTATAATAAAATAATATTTTTTGTTTTTCCAAAGGTGCCCCTCTCCTCCCTTATAAAAGGGCACCTCCTCCCTCTCTTCCTCACACCACTTTGAGCCTTCAAGCTCAGCCAAAACCTACCAATTTCTCCTCTCCACTTCCCTAGAAAAATCCTCGAGGTCCTGGTCTTCTTCAAAGTCCAATTTTAGTGCCCTAAAAGGAGGTCTCAAAGAGGCGCTTCAAAGAAGAGGTAATGTCCGTTACCGATTTTTTCAACTTTATTTCTTCTTCAACTTCTTATTCTTTAGTTTTTTCATTATGAATTAATAACATCAGTATCACTCATATACTAATATGTTATTATAAGTATAAAACAACCCTATTTCACCATCTATCCATCCTACGGAAAACGAAATCACCGCGCGTGCGTACGTATGGAATACCGTCTCCACGCCGTGGTGTAATTTATTTTCCACCACCACCTTACTTGGATGGGTATAATGGTGTAAAGAATGAATATATATTGTAAAGTGATATTGATTCTGAAATAGTATACATACACTCCAATACAATTCCATGATCATGGGAACGATATCATCCCTCGTGTGTACGTACGGAATACCGTCTCCACGATGTGATGCGACTCGTTCTAAATGATTTTAATTGCATAATGATTACATAAATTAATTGAGTAAATAAATATGATATATATTACACTAATACCATTTTGGAAATGAGATATCTATAACCTAAAAAGAAGAATAAGAATTTATTCGACAAAACACGCATAAGAACAAAAAGTAATAAACACCCGAATAACAAGTAGAAATGAAATATTACTAATAATAAGCTAAGAATATGACCATATATGATATCATAACAATGAGTATGATTCTAGAATAAGTCAATGACATTATTTTAATCATTATACAGGAGGTTCGGACACTTACAAAGCAAATCAGACCTAAGGTAAGGGAAATATCACAATCTCATTTTTATCCGAGATTGTTTATACTTTGGAATTTAATGGGGTGTATTTTATCATCCACATCCATGTTTCCTCAATATGTAATATTATTTCCATCCACCTACAATTTTTTAAATCCAATTTTACCCTTCGGTGAGTTTTTAGTAAAAGATATGAAAGGAATCTTTTGTCATTTTTCGTACGAGGTACTTTTTGACTTTTCCGACAAAAGTACGAGAATAATGTTTTTTTAACTTATACGGCATGAATAGATTTTTAAAACATTATTTACAATAATCTTCCTTTACAAGTTTTCATGTTTATTTGTAATCAACTTCTTTTATTTTATAATTGCATGACATGGTAAGAAAGGAAAAGTATTTTTGAAGTAGAAATTATATTTTCCTCAAGAATGGAGTTCAAGTGTTTTATCAAAATTATTTTCCATCTAAGATAATAAAGGGTTATGTTTATATCCCTATTATTACATTGATTTGATTATGTTGTGATGTAATTATTTTCATGAATTCCTTTATCTTATATTAATTTTTTTATGATGTCACGATGTTTAAGAATCCCATTTTTATTATATGGGTTATGCTATGATGTATGGTTTTTGATTTTGTGGAACACATAATAATGGTATCATTATGAGATGGGTGGTACCTATATCTCCCTCCAATGCATTGGGTAAAGATTTTTATATCTCATGAGATAGACATGGCTGGAATGGAAGGTTAAACCGGTTCAGTGAAACAGGACTGAAACGAGGAATGAACTCGGTTCAAAAATGGACTTTGTCCACTAAGATAGTCTTGGAAATGAGTATTGACAAATAAGAAATGATTCTCTATGATTATGTGTGTATTTCACAAGGTTTCATGTTTTATATTATGATTATTGGGCTTACATTTCACTACTATGATTTATCCCATATTATGAAATTATGATCTCTTTTGCAGGTTAAGATTTCCAAAATGTTATGTTCTTATGAATATGATGTGATTAATATTTCTTTTGTTTACCCTTACTGAGCATTTGAGCTTACCCTTTTTGTATGTTTTCTTTCCCCAGCTCAGGAAGAAGGTTATTAAGTAAGATATGCCAAAAGAGACTGTAGATATGATGAAATAAATGGGAGACAGTGTATACGCTTTATGAGCCAGTTGTTTATGTTTCCCTGTTTCTAAAGACACTATACCTATACGGTCCTTTCCTGGTTTTGTTATATGTTGTAATAAGTGTGCTTAAATTTTGAATTATTAACAATGTATGTAAAGTATGGGTCGTTATAGTTGGTATCAGAGGAAAGGTATAGTCAACCTTTGGAAACTAGGATGTGAAATCCTTAGTAAGAATCCTAAGGATAAGTCTAAGCATAGAACACAATCTTAGTGTTTTAGAAATTTCCATGAATAACCTAGGATAAGACCTTAAGTGTGAAATTTTATTCTTGATTATGTGGTTTTCCTATTATAATTAGTGTTTCTCACACTATTCTTCTTTGTTTTAGTCAATGGATGGAACCCGAAGGAACCGTGTTAATTCGGAATGCAGTGGGCAATGCAATGATTGTCCCCTTGAGCAACCAAACGTTATGGGAGCTGGAATGAAAAATCTTGTGGCCATGCTAACACAACTTTCTCAAGATATGAATCATGCAGGACTTCCAAACGAGCAAAGGAAGGAGCAACATTCTGTTGAATCATTCATGAGACAGCTTCCACCTTCATTCAACGAGTTTACTGATCCATTAGTGGATGAACAATGGATCAGTACCACTAAAAAGTTATTTTCAGTTCTTCAGTGTTCTGAACATGATAAAGTCATCTTCACATTGTATCGTTTGGAAGGTGATGCTGATCAATGGTGGAATATTATCAAGAATACGAGGCCAAGAGATGAAATTGAGTCCATGGAATGGGATGAGTTCAAGAACTTATTTTTCAATAAGTACTTCCCTCGTATTATCCAAAAAAAGATGGAGAATGAGTTTCTTGAACTAAAGAAAAAGGATGATGAATCTGTTGGTCCCTACGAAGAAAATTTTACAAGAATTGCAAGGTACGCTTCTGGGATTATTATCCAACCCGAGAGTACGATCAATCTATTCTTTAGTGGCTTAAAACCTAGTCTTCGAAGGGCGTTAGCCATAAGGGACTTCAATAGATACGAGGAAATCGTTCGATGTGCTCTAAAAGTTTATATGGAGATTGGAGTAACCCATCAGTCATATGGGTTTGATAAGAAGAGGAAAATGGAATTCAAAGGAAAATATAAAGAGCACACTGAAAAGAAGATGAGTTTTCCCTTATGCTCAAAGTGTGGAAAGAAACATAGAGGGAGTTGTCTTAAAGGGACAAGTAAATGTTTCAAATGTGGAAAGGAAGGTCATCGGGCTTTTGAATGCCGCAATGATGGGAAGAAGATGTCTAGTGATGCGAACAATGAAAAGGCTACACAGAGTGTACCTCCTACACTTCAATGTTACAAGTGAAAGGAAATGGGGAATTATGCCAATAAATGCCCTAATACAAGGGTTGTTGATGATGATCGACGTCAACAAACTCTTAAGGCTGAAGACAAAGGAAAGTCACATGCAATTTATATCAGCGATGTGGAGTACGATAACGAAGTGGTGAAAGGTACACTTACCATCCAATCTAAATTATCAAATGTTTTATTTGATTTTGGATCCACCCACTCCTTTATTTATGAAGAATTTTCTAAGGGTATAACCGTATTACCTCAACAATTAGATGTTGAGTTACTTGTGACAACCCCTAATGGCACAAGAGTCACATCAAAAGTTTATAATTATTCTCCGATTGAAGTTTATGGGAAAGTGCTTCCTGCAAATCTTGTGATCCTCCATATAGTGTAATTTTATGTGATTCTTGGCATGGATTGGATTTCTCTATATGGAGCTCATATCAATTTCCAAATAAGGGAAGTCACATTTCATATTCCAGATCAATCTTTGACCGTCTATCGATGCAAGGATGAACATAACCTTCCAGTGGAAATTTCTTCGATCTTATGGGTCTTGATTCCACTAAATGAAGGTTATTTATCTCAAATGGTTGGTGAGAAACTCATGATTAAGAATATTCCCATTGTATGGGGGTTTGATGATGTATTTCTGGAGGAATTTTTGGGTCTTCCACCAAATCGTGAAGTTGAGTTTTCCATAGAACTCGTACCGAGTGCTTTACCTATTTCAAAGACACCTTATAGAATGGCCCCAATTGAGTTGCAGGAATTGAAGAAGCAACTCCAAGAGAATCTTGATAAGGGGTTCATACGCCCTAGTGCATCACCTTGGGGAGTACCTGTTCTATTTGTTAAGAAGAAAGATGGATCAATGAGACTCTGCATTGATTATCGAGAACTTAACAAGATCACTATCAAGAACAAATATCCTCTCCCGTGCATTGATGACTTATTTTACAAACTACGCGGAGCTCAATACTTTTCCAAGATTGATCTTCGTTCAGGGTATCATCAATTAAGGGTCAAAAGGGAGGATATACCAAAAAAGACTTTTCATACAAGGTATGGACACTATGAATTTATAGTGATTCCATTTGGTCTTACTAATGCCCCTGCTATCTTCATGGATTTGATGAATAGAGTCTTTAGAGACTATCTTGATCAGTTTGTGGTAGTCTTTATAGACAATATTCTTGTATATTCAAAGAGAAAGGAAGAACATGAAGATCACTTGAGAATTATATTGAAGACCCTGAGAAAGGAGAAGCTTTATGCCAAATTTACCAAGTGTGAATTTTGGCTTCAAAAAGTTTCATTTTTGGGTCACATAATCTCAAAAGAGGGGATATCTGTGGATCCAGCAAAAATAGAGGTTATCGAAAGATGGTCGAGACCAACAACAGTAACTGAGATCCAAAGTTTTCTTGGTTTGGATGGATATTATCGACGTTTTGTGAAATATTTTTCATGATTATCTAATCCAATCACCAGGTTGACTCAGAAAGGAGTTAAGTTTGTTTGGATGGAGGAATGTGAAGAGGATTTCAAGGAGTTGAAAAGAAGGTTATCCAGTGCACCTGTGCTCACACTGCCTTGTAGTGGAGAAAGGTTTGTGATCTACAGTGATGAATCCAAGAAGGGATTGGGGTGTGTTCTTATGAAAAATGATATGGTGATAGCTTATGCCTCACAACAGTTGAAAATCCATGAGCAAAATTACCCAACTCAGGATTTGGAGTTAGCTGTGGTAATCTTTGCATTAAAGATTTGGAGGCATTATCTTTATAGAGAAAGGTGTGACATTTATACTGATCATAAAAGTTTAAAGTATATTTTCACAAAAAAGGAGCTGAATATGCACCAAAGAAGATGGTTGGAGCTGATTATGGATTACGACTGCTCAATTCATTACCACCCTGTGAAAGCAAACAAGGTGGAAGATGCATTAAGTCGACAAGACCATGCCAGTTTATCCATGATGAGGATCACAAAATATCCAATATTTATGGATTTACAAAGGATATATCTTAGAATTATAATGAAAAGGGAAAAAATGTATCTTTCTCAAATGAATGTTCAACCATCTATACATGCTAAGATTAAAGAGGCACATAAAGAAGATGTAGAGTTACTAAAGAAGGTGAGAAATGTTCCTGAATTCAACCTTGATTGTGATGGGATAATAAAGTTTAGGAATCGGGTTTGTGTTCCTCCCATCCCCGAATTAAAGAAGGAGCTGCTGGATGAGGCTCATAGTTCTTCATTCTCTATTCATCCTGGAAGAACGAAGATGTATAGGGACCTGAAAGAGTACTTTTGGTGGGATGTCATGAAAAGAGATGTTGCTGAATATGTCTCTCGATGCTTGGTTTGTCAGCAAGTTAAAGATAAGAGACAGAAGTCTAAGGGGATGTTACAACCATTACCCATACGCGAATGGAAATGGGAAAACATCACTATGGGCTTTGTCATAGGACTTCCTAAAACATCCAAAGGCAATAATGCTATCTCGGTCATAGTTGATCATCTTACAAAGTCTGCACACTTCATTGATATTAGAGAGGATTTCTCTCTGGATCAGCTTGCCAGGATATATGTAAAAGAAGTGGTAAGATTTCATGGAGTACCACTTTCTACTATATCTGATCGGGATCCGAGGTTTACCTCAAAGTTCTGGCGAAGTCTTCAGCATACTCTTGATACATAGTTGAGTTTCAGCACTACTTATCATCCTCAGACAGACGGTCAGCCTGATAGGACAATTCAAACTCTAGAAGATATGTTGAGAGCTTTCTCTATGGATTTCAAAGGTGGTTGGGATCAACACCAACCATTGGTGGAATTTTCTTATAATAATATCTTTCACTCCAGTATTCAGATGGATCCTTATGAAACTCTCTATGGAAAGAAATGCAGGACTCCAACTTGCTGGGATGAAGTTGGGGAAAGAAAGCTATTAGGACCTGATCTTGTTGATGAGATGGCAGAAAAGGTCCGATCTATTCAACAACACATAAGAGCAGCTTAGAGTCGACAAAAAAGTTATGCCGACAACCTAAGTAAAGACTTAGAGTTTGAAGTGGGTGATAAAGTGTTCTTACGAATATCTCCTTGGAAGAGAGTAATGAGATTTGGAAAGAAGGGAAAGCTGAGCCCTAGGTATATCGGTCCTTTAGAAATACTGGATCGTGTTGGGAAGGTAGCTTACCGATTGGCGCTTCCACCAAATCTCTCTCAAGTTCATGATGTGTTCCATGTATATCTCCTGACAAAGTACATACCTAATCCTTCACATGTACTCAGCTCAAAAGTTGTACCGCTGGAACAAGATCTTTCTTATGAAGAACAACCGATAGAGATTCTCGATCGTAGTGAAAAAGTCCTATGGAACAAGACCACTCGCTTGGTGAAAATTTTATGGAGGAACCACCAATTAGAAGAAGCTACATGGGAGCTTGAGGATATAATGAGGGAGAGGTATCCTTATCTGTTTGTTACAAGTGACGAATTTCGAGGGTGAAATTCATTTTAAGGGGGTAGAATGTAACACCCGAGACTTTTATAAGAAATATTTTTTTTATTTTATATAAATCATCAAAGGAATCTTTCACTACACACAACACTAGCTTGGCTTGCTTTACACGCAATTACGACCTTCCTTGATAGCTTGCGTCATACGCAATACCGAGTTTCACTAAACAACGGTGTGCTATTAAAATATTATTAAAACTATTCATTATGAATAGTAATAACCACTTTTTGAAATTTTGTAAATTTTATTTTTCAAAATGGACTTCTTTTTTGGATTTGGAATATCGAAATTAGCCTAGGGTAAAATTTTGGTATTTTTCTGGAAACTTTCAATTTTTGATGAATAGTGAAAACAATGGGTTACTATTTAAAAACCGACTTTTTATTTAAATAATTATTTATTTTATTTAAATTTATTTTAGGTAAAAATTGATACAAAATACCTATATAAGTTCAATGCAATTCATTGGAGTAATTTTATAATAATTTTAGATATATAAAATTTTTATTGGACTTTTCACCGTATTTTACCCACCTCCTAGGAGAATTTGCAAATTTACATAAAAAATATTTTTACCGCTTTTGTGAGTGTAATTTCAAAAATCTGAGAGACATGGTTGATGTCATTAAGTAAAATTTGGTTCAATGAGATGAAAATAATTTTTGGTGAATAGTAACTTTTTACTTTTATTTACCACAGTTAAAAGTAAATAGGTTAATTAATAGTAAAAATGATTTTATTATTACCCTAACACATGTCCTAATTCTATTGGATAAGTTTAATTTGACCAAACACAACCTTTGGAATAAAATATGACCATTTAGGCCCACTTGGATTACATTAGGACATTTATTATTAATTTATTTAAAGAAGGGTTAAAATAGTTAAAATGAAAGTTTAATAAGTAAATAAATTTTAATACAGGGTTATAAAAAAGATATATTAGACTATAAATATTCATTAGAAATATAAAAAGATTTCCTAAATAATGGTATTTTATTTGTACTTTTTAGACATTAAATAATTTAATTAATTTATGACACAAAGATGATGCAGTAATTATCTTATTAATGAAATATTGACATAATTGATGTTATAAATACCCAAATAAATGTAATTTGAGATTTTTTATGAATTAAACTAATTTTATATGTTAATATGACATTTTAGTATTGATTTAAGTAACTTTGTTTAACTATTAATTCTTTTATGATTTTCAAAAAAATCAATTACTAAATAGTGTCAAATTTGACATAAAATAGTTTTTAAAACAAATATTATATTATTAATTGTTATTTTATTCCTAAAAATCTAAGGTTCAGACAAATGACTTAGATACGGTTATATATATTAATAATAAACAACTTGGGGTTCATTTGTCTTGTTATAGAAAGTTTATTAACCTTATAGTGTAAGAACACAAAAAGACACGGTAAAAGTAAAATTATCTAACTTAACGTTAAATCTAAATGATAAGGTTAGAATAGTAAACTAAACTTGTCCAAATTCTATTGGATGAGAGTATTTCGACCCATACCCACCTTATCTTCGAAATAAATCAATTTGGAGCTATTTAAAACCGAATATGGATTTATAATAAAATAATATTTTTAGTTTTTTCAAAGGTGACCCTCTCCTCCCTTATAAAAGGGCACCTCCTCCCTCTCTTCCTCACACCACTTTGAGCCTTCAAGATCGGCCAAAACCTGACAATGTCTCCTCTACACTTCCCTAGAAAAATCCTAGAGGTCCTGGTCTTCTTCAAAGACCAATTTTAGTGCCCTAAAAGGAGGTCTCAAAGAGGCGCTTCGAAGAAGAGGTAATGTCCGTTACAGATTCTTTCAACTTTATTTCTTCTTCCACTTCTTCTTATTTATTTGTTTCATTATGAATTAATAACATCAGTATCACTCATATATTGATATGTTATTATAAGTATGAAACAACCCTATTTCACCATCTATCCATCCTACGGAAAACAAAATCACCGCGCGTGCGTATGTATGGAATACCGTCTCCACGCCGTGGTGTAATCTATTTCCACCACCACCTTACTTGGATGGGTATAATGGTGTAAAGAATGAATATATATTGTAAAGTGATATTTATTCTGAAATAGTATACATACACTACAATACAATTCCATGATCATGGGAACGATATCATTTCTCGTGCGTACATACGGAATACCGTCTCCACGATGTGATGCGACTCGTTCTAAATGATTTTCATTGCATAATTATTACATAAATGAATTGAGTGAATAAATATGATATATATTACACTAATACCATTATGGAAATGAGGTATCTATATCCTAAAAAGAAGAATAAGAATTTATTCGACAAAACACGCATCAGAACAAAAAGTAATAAACACCCGAATAACAAGTAACAATGAAATATTACTAATAATAAGCTAAGAATATGACCATATATGATATCATAAAAATGATTATGATTATGTAATAAGGCAATGAAATTATTTGAATCATTATACAGGAGGTTCAGACACTTATGAAGCAAATCAGACCTAAGGTAAGGGAAATATCACAATCTCATTTTTATCCGAGATTGTTTATACTTTGGAATTTACTGGGGTGTATTTTATCATCCACATACATGTTTCCTCAATATGTAATATTATTTCCATCCACCTAAAATTGTTTAAATCCAATTTTACCCTTCAGCGAGTTTTTAGTAAAAGATATGAAAGGAATCTTTTTTCGTTTTTCATACGAGGTACTTTTTGACTTTTTCGACAAAAGTACGAGAAGAATGTTTTTTTAACTTATACGGCATGAATGGATTTTTAAAACATTATTTCCAAGAATCTTTCTTTAAAAATTTTCAATTTTATTTTTAATCAACTTCTTTTAGTTTAGAATTGTATGACATGTTAAGAAAGGAAAAGTGTTTTTGAAGTAGAAATGATATTTTCCTCAAGAATGGAGTTCAAGTGTTTTATCAAAATTATTTTCCATCTAAGATAATAAAGGGGTATGTTTCTATCCCTATTATTACATTTATTGGATTATGTTGTGATGTAATTATTTTTATGAATTCCTTTATCTTATATGAATTGTTTTATGATGTCACAATGTTTAAGAATCCCATTTTTATTACATGGGTTATGCTATGATGTATGGTTTATGATTTTGTGGCACACATAATAATGGTATAATTATGAGATGGGTGGGACCTGTATCTCCCTCCAATGCATTGGGTAAAGATTTTTATATCTCATGAGATAGACATGGCTGGAACGGCAGGTTAAACCGGTTCAGTGAAACAGGACTGAAACGAGGAATGAACTCGGTTCAGAAATGGACTTTGTCCACTAAGATAGTCTTGGCAATGAGTCTTGACTAATAAGAAATGATTCTCTATGATTATGTGTGTATTCCACAAAGTTTCATGATTTAAGTTATGATTATTGGGATTACATTTCACTACTATGATTTATCCCATGTTATGAAATTATGATCTCTTTTGCAGGTTAAGATTTTCAAAATGTTATGTTCTTATGAATATGATGTGATTGATATTTCTTTTGTTTACCCTTACTGAGCATTTGAGCTCACCCTTTTGTATGTTTTCTTTCCCCAGGTCAGGAAGAAGGTTATTAAGTAAGATATACCAAAAGGGACTATAGATATGACGAAATAAATGGGAGAGAGTGTATATGCTTTATGAACCAGTTGTTTATGTTTCCCAGTTTATAAAGACACTATACCTATACGGTCCTTTCCTGGTTTTGTTATATGTTGTAATAAGTGTGCTTCAATTTTGAAGTATTAACAATTTATGTAAAGTATGGGTCATTATAACCCCGCACATGGATGAAATAATTAAACATATTTAATGAAATAATATAGTATTTATAATATTAGTATCATTCTAGAATTTTTTTTATTACGAACATCCTTTCCATAATGATCATTAAAAATTGGAAATGTTACTCATGCGTACGTATGACCTACCATCTCCAGGATCATAATGTTATCCATTTTCTCAAAACCATATTCAATGATTGGTATTAAAATTATAGTTTCTGTATAAATTTGATAATTTTTAATTATTATTTTTATAGATATTATTTAATTATATAAAATATACAAAAATTGTAACCTTCACCACAAAGCACAAATAAGAAAAATAGCTAATTAATAATCAAAATAATAAAAATAATTAAATATTATTGATGAATGGGTGATAAGATGTTATAAAAATATAATATATGATATTATAAATACTAATATGGTTATTTTATAAGTTAATAAAGTGTGTAAATCCACTATATATGAGGATAAATCACGTTAAACCAAAAAGAAATGCGATGTAGGGGATTTCTTAACTCGATTTCCATTCATTGTGTTAAAATTTACTTCATCGAATATATAATGCTAAGATTATGTGTGTAATGGAATTTTATTATTATTTTATTTATTTATATTTTTTTATGTGTATTTTAATTTTATAAACATAATCAATTCACTGATTTTTCCCCACATCAATTATATGATATCTGTACGGGACTTCGTCTCAATTTCCCTTCATTGAGGTATATTGTATTGTCATAAACCTATTTTATTTTATATGGTTTATACACATCCATTTTTAAATATAATATCATGATTCCTTAATAATTCATGGTATTTTTAATTTCAATTTGAATTATTTCATCCAAGGGATATTTGAGTTAAAAGTTTCTTTGTGGTAATGAATATCATAACACAATTTTTTTATTAGGATGTATTACTTATTTATTTTCTTTGATATTCTATGATTATGAATATAATGACTTCTGATTATATTAGGATTTACTTAAAATTGTTTCATTCTAATTGAAATTTGATACACATAACAATCCATTGATTAATTCTCACTTCAAAATTATTATCTTTGAATGGGTTTATTTTACAATATCATTTTTATCAGCATTTTTTATACTAAAATTTCCATTGAAGGAAATTATTTTACCATTATTCAATAAAACCTTTAATTTTATTCTCTTATAGCTATTCATAAACATTTTAAAGTAATAATACCATTTTCCACTAATTTTTTACTTAAGATAATTGAGATATTTTTAAGAAAATATGAATTCATTTCTCTCTTTGATATGAAGTTTTATTTTCTTAGAAAACCGTGTTTTCTTTAATAACTATATTTTCCTCAAAAACCATGTTTTATAATATTGTTTTAAAAAATATTTTTAACCTCTAAAAATGATTTATTAGATTAATTTTTACCCATTTTGATTTTTTATGGTTTTTAAATGAATCTTTATGTCATTTTCAAAACACATCCCTTTTGGATTTTATCGAAAACATGAATGGAATATTTGTTTTAACATACTTGGAATGTATATAATTTCCTACCATTATGAAAACTAGATTTTTAAAAACATATATTATAGGTTTCAAATATTATTTTAAAATATTTTTTTAAAAGTTTATGATATTTTAGTTTTAAAAAGTTATTCCAAAAATGAAAATGAAATTTTCCTCAAGATTTTTTTTCATGATCTTTTTATGGTATTTCCATTAATCAATGAAAACAACACATTATTATAACTCAATTGGGTATATAATGTACTGAAACCATCCTTATTGTTCCCATGGATGGTTTATTATCATTTTTATCTTATAAAGTATTTAAATTCACTTTTTGAATTTATTTTCATAGTCATTAACTTCACCTTGAAATATTCATTTTTCTATGATCATTGGACATTTAATTTCCCATTATAATTCATATTACTTAAATTGGATATGTTTATTTAAACAAAATATCATCTATACATACTTTGTTACATTTTAGTTTATTTTTTACCTATTGAAATATTTATAAATATGTATTCTTTACTCAATATAGATATTTGATGATAAGGCACATTTTTCGTGAATTAAATCAATCATTCGACATATGGAGAATGATTTGGAAATGAATGCATGGGAAAGTAAAAGTTATATATTACCCCTTGATTCATTGATAAGTATCATGAAATTAATCGGTCTGATATACTTAGTTAAATGGGTTTCTACAAATCATTTTTAAATTTTCTTAAGGATTGATCTTAACATCAGAGGTATAATTATTCTAGAGATCATGAAATCCAAAAACAAATCATTTAATTCATTAAGAATTTAGTTAATATTATCCATGAAAATTTTAAAATGGCACTATCTATGGATGTATTTTATTATCAATTATTTACTAAATGAAATTTTTTATGTTATTTACCATACCATGTTGATTGTGCATTTTTTTGTAATGATAATATGGTTATTGATTTAATTGAAGGTGTTTTATATTATTTTACTTTCTATATGGATTATTATCCATTATATTTTCACATTGAAATAATATCTGGATTCACATACTTATCAGTTTATTGATTACATGGAATGGGTTTTCAGTTATTTATATTTCCATATTTATTATTCTTATTGATTCATTAGAGCTTTCTCTATACTTAATCCTTACTGATCATTTGATCTCATCCATATTTTTCTTCCTCTCCTAGTATTCTATGAAGTATACTATGAGTGATGTGATAGGATATGATAGAGGGAATAATGTTATTATTGAAAAAAATATGTTTCAATTTATGTTTTCCAAATGTAATATGAGAATCATGCATTTATATAGTATAAAAGTACTACTAAACTCTTTGTTACTTTAGTATATTATTATATATATCTTATTCCAATTTAATAAATTAAAAAGTGGCTTGGAGTTAATGGGGCCAGTGTCACTACAGTTGGTATTAGAGGGAGGTTTAGTACAAACCATGGAAACTAGATTTTGGAAAACATAGATTAGGGAACATAACCCTATCAAAGAATTTGAGTATAATAATATAATAATATACTAAAGTTTTATTTATAAAGATATTATGTGGGTTTTTATAGAAATAAATCCATATTTGGACACTATATGTGGTTGTGGTTCTACCACAGAGGCACCCATGGGTAATTACTCTTAAAAAGGATCATTGGGCTTGACCGGATCATTACTTGGTGAAAGAAAATCATCCTTAATACACAATTGGTGGAACACTCACAAAGGATATTCTTATGATAATTTACATTTTCTTTATAATTTTTTTTGGAGGATTTGAATAGATCATGAAAATGAATGACCAAGGATAATCCTAAGGTGTCATAGATTGAAAAAGGTTTCTCAAATTAATAGGAAAATGTTTTATGTGTGAAAATGCGGGGGATAAATAAATGAATTTTCAAGGAAAAATGAAGAGTATTAAGGGAGGAAATAAATCACATCCTAAGGTTCCATTTATAGTTTGTTTTATTAAATGTGGGGAACCTAGGAATTATCTATGTTAATTCAATCTTCTAAAGGTTTAAGACTATAACATATAAGGAATAATGTTAAAATAAAATGGATGAAGTATTTATGTATTAGGAATCATGAATTATAATTTAGAATTATTTTTATCAATGGTATTTTGGTGATAATAATTATGAAACATATAAGTATTGTGTTAAATTTTAAAAGAAGATATGTCATCATTAACATAAGTGTTATGGACACCATAAATTTTTTATGAGTTTGAGGTTATTCATGAGTTCCATTTCTTAGGTTCCCATTTTGATTTATTTTTGTAGTAAGAATATAACATGATTAAGGATATTTTTGGAAAACATTAATGGGAATAAAACCCATTGGTTTAAAATATAAAAATTTATTTAAGGAAGATTTCTTTTACATTTTGTGGACACAAGATTAAGGACATTGGTAACCTTTAAGGTTTATCTTATCATTAATGTTGTTGTAATTATGGGTCATCACAATTTATGAACATTATAGGAATTATATTAATATTTTTTTTGGAATAAGTAAATCCAATTGGATCTGGTGAAGGCCATGGGGCTTGAAACCATACACGAAGGACGATATGGGTGTTACACCTAACACATACCAATATAATGACCTGGTTAATACATCATTATTCTTATCTAAATAATTTAGTGCATAAATATCAATGATGAACCAGTGGTGTTACTATTAAGGTTTGGAGATTAATGTATTATAATTGATAAATTATACTATCTATATTATTTTTTTTGAAAATAGTTAGAGATACAAAGAAATAAGTTCCACTCTTTTATGGATCTTACAATAAATAAAAGCTCATTTTAGTGATTGAGGAAAAACATTATTTTATGTATATTTTCCTGACTTGTCCAAGTGGGGCCCATGGAGTGACACCCCATGCTTTCCCCTAATAGGCCAGACCTAGTGACCAGCTCTGAGAATATATATCCCAAACACGAGAGGCTTTAGACTAAGTACCCACACACATGAAAACACCTCCTAGCCTATACAATACGTAGAAGTAAAACAACTAAACATCCATGAAAATATACGTATAAATACCACATGGAGAGTATGAAATGATGTAAAGAAAAGTATATCAGGCTAGATAAAATACCACAAAAAAGGGTCGTAAACACAAGTACAACATAAAATAGAAACTGGCACTACTGCTAGAATACCACAGGAACACACCTCTGTCTATCCGATCTCACTAATCACTATATGGTCCTAGTTCGTCAAGGAATCTATCAAATGGTCGATCATCTACACAAGACACTAAACTTGTGATCAAATCTCGTGTGGGGGTGAGTATAATAATACATAGTAGCCCACCCCCAAACCAATAAGTTTACAATAAAGGAAACACAATTATCTTTATACATGTATATTTCTACAACACATATAACAAATATATCCAGATATAATCAATAAATACACACAATATAAAGGTAAATCACAACTGTAGTATGCATGTGTAGGATCTTAGCTTGAAGGATCCAAAAATTAATTTTCAGGGAGAAGAAACTCCTAAGTTTTATAGCAATGATAATGTCTATTTGATAGGCAAGGCTCATTGAGTCTCCCCATTATAAGTCCACAATGAAAGTATGAAGAGATATGATACATAGATGAGGTATAATCCCAAACCAATGGGGTGATAAAAACAAATCAATAAATTTTTACCCACTTAGTATAGGATCAACACCAACATACTATTGGTCACGATGATACCAAGAACTCCACTTAGGAATAAATATGAATAGAGGATCTCACTTTGGTCCTCAAGGAGGGATTCCAACAACTCTATCCAAGAATTCCTACTAAAGGGATCATTATACTTGGATTAGGAGATGATACCATACTAACCATTTGGGAAAGGATTAGGAAAATTCCCCCTAAATAAAATTTTACAAGATACATAGTACAAGGGTTCCCATCCATGTGTAATAATGTACATGACATGTAGTAGGGGTCAGACACCATGTCCCTTGGCCTTTTTTCCATCTCATGTAAATAGAATATGTATCTTTCCCATGTCTGTGTTGAAGTAAATAGTGTGTATGTAGTCTACGTACTCTACCGATGTGTTAGTAAATTACATTAGGCCATGTATATGTGATTGTGTACCAGTATATGATTTTCCCCCTATACCATGTGTATGCCATGTTTGTGTAGGGGAGTACACGACTTTCTCTAACTCTTGTACTCCACCCTGTGTCCATGTACGTCTAAGGTACACACTAAGTTAACTAGGGAGAGACCACATGCTGTGTGATAGGGTTCACACACCATGTGGTACATAATTTTCTATAAAAACCTTAGTGCAACCAGGAGGGACACACACACCCTGTAACCCTAGATTACATGCCCTATGCATTGTGATTTTTTAGAATCCCATATCCACAATCCATATATATTATTCACTACGTTGACCTCCAATACGATCATGAATCTCATTAAAAAATCATGAATATGGACCTGAAAAACCTATCCATTTCCGATCAATAACTTTTGGGTCTTTGATCCGCTTAACAAATAGATTTATGCATCGTTCTTCATTTTGCAGACAAGAATGCAAAATCGGGTATCTACATCATCCGATCCACTAATGCTACCACCATATCACCTCCTTCATGTCATGCTAATATCATATATACTATACCATATCATTTATCTAAGAAATTGGTGTGCGAAAATCAATTTATCTTGAAAATTCAAACCACGGTCCAAATTATGAATGCCCACAACAAACAAAGAAATCAATGGAGAAAAGAAAAATAATAATCAGTAGGAATGGAACTCGATCAATGTTTGTGCAGATCATGGTTTGTTTCTATTATAAGTATAATAGAATATTTTTTTAAATCATTAATAAATTCCTCAAAAATCACCGCGGAATAAACCCATCCTGCAAATACACACAATTCACAGATCAATCCATTGGTGAATTTATCTCCGATCAGCGTAAGAATAAAAAATGGGGAATAAATCTAAATAAAAAACTTATCTATCTCAATATGGATCAATTGATGATGAAGAAATATGTGGTGTCACTATCGTTGGTGAGATCCTTTGATTCTGTTGTGTGTTTCTCGTCAATCCACGATCCTTCACCATTCATCTAAGAGAAATCCTTTAACATTATCTCAAGTGGATCCCCAAATATTCCAAGGTTATGTAGATAAAAATAGAATTATAAAATAATATTTTATTAAAATACTATCTAATAATGGTGTCAAGAATTATAAATAAAATAATTTATTTAATTATTTTATTCATTTCCGCACCTGTAATGAATTTTCTACAAACAACCCATGCTGACTAAGGTTAGGTCACAACTACGGTAAAATATCTGTTTTGAACTCAATAATTTCTTCATATTTTTAATACAAGACTATATTTATAAGTTACTAAACTTTTCAGGAAAACTACTTATTTGTTATTTTTAATATATTTAATATATTTCACATATTTATTCTAGTAACAATAGGCCTCAGAATCATATGCCATCTCAACTATTATTCTTAAATATAATCAATAAAATATCTAAAAATAATACATAGAAAATAAAAGTCATTACATTATACCCCCCTTAGGGATTTATGTCCCAAAAAACCAAAATAAGGGATACACAAAGAGGTGTGGGTATTGAGAATGAATCTAGCATTCCTACTCCCATGTGCTCTCCTTAAGATTCTCATGCTACCACTAGACATGCACTAAAGTATGGATTCCATAAAGGATACCAACCTATCGATTCTCAATATCTACAGAGAAATTAGCCAAGGTAGCTCCATCCTTGATGTACATATCACCCTAGTCTATAACGTGCAATGGTTTATTCATATACCTCCTCAACTGTGACATGTGAAAGATGTCGGGTACTTAGTCTAACTAAAGATCTAAAGAAAAGTAGTACACCACCTATCCTAATCTATATAGTATTGGGAAAGGGCCAATTAACCTTGTAGATAGCTTGCTACACCATCCAAATATCTATAATTCACATCAAGTTGAAACCTGTATAAACACATGGTATCCTTCATCAAACAACAATGACCTCCATATTCTATCAACATAAGACCTATGATGCTCTATGTAGTCTTCACCCTCTCATATATGATATTTACCTTCTCAGTAGTTGTTTATACCAACTTTGGGCCCACAAGTGTCGACTCATCTAGTTTAGTCTAGCAAACTGTTGTCTAATAGGGTATCCCGTATAGAACTTCAGAAGGAGTCATACTAATGGGAGAATGGTAACTATTTTTTTGCAAAAAAATCCACTACTAATAGGTGATCCTAACTACTATATCCAAAGTCCAACATACAATCTCACAACATGTCATCTAGAACTAGAATGGTTCGCTCAGTCTAACCATTAGTTTGGAAGTTAACAGATGTTCTCAAGGCCCACTGAGTCCTAAATTCTTATTATAACCCATTCCAAAACCAGGATGTGAAGTGAGAATCACAATAAAAAGTGATCATTGAGGGAACTCCATGGAGTCGAACTATCTCCTGAACATAATGGTTTCTTAAGCTCTCTTCAGAACTCTCCTCTCAAATTACAGATAAGTGATCGAACTTGGTGAGTCGGTCTATGATCACCCATATGGTATCATGTACCCTAGATGTATATGGTAACACTATCATGAAGTCCATGGATACCCCATCCCACTTCCAATCTAGGACCTCAATTGGTTGTGCTAAACCCACCGGAACTTGGTGCTCAACCTTCACTTGCTGACAAGTAAGGAATCGAGAGATAAAATCTACAACTCGTTTATTCATCCCTATCCACTAAAAATAAATTCGGAGGTCCCAGTAAATCTTTTACAGACCCATATGTACCACTAAAGGGGATGTATGAAACTCTCTAAGAACCTTTTATATTCATGAATATTCAATACATACTTATATTATAATAATTTCTAAAAGGAATGTAATTTATAAAAATAGTATTTTACAATATTCAAATTAAAAATCCGTATTTTTAGACAAATTCAATAAATTAATGTCAATATTATGTTATTATGATTAATGAAAACTTATTTTCACTATGTAAAATTAAATTTATAAAATTTCATAATTCAACATTTAAATTAAACAACAAAATATTGAATAAAACAATATATATAATTGAAAATATCTTTTTAAACTGTTAAATATTCATTATACTTAATTCATATAAATTAATAATTAATTTAATAGTAATATATTATTCATATTATCAATAAATTTTATTATTATATAATCATATTTTACTTATTTTCATTAAATAGAACACCAATTTTAGGAAAATATATTTTTATGAATAAATTGTTTTTCATAGTCGTTTTAGCTGTACTAATTAAATTTCATTCATATTAAAAGTATCCATTATTTTATTTATATAAATATTTCATAAAGTAGTTAATCCTATTAATTCTCTCCAGTAAAATTCCAATGATACGATGTTCACTTAATATTTTTATTTTTATCTTAATATATTACCGTTTCATTTATGTTTGCTGTTGCATGTGGAGAACATTATAAACCACATTAACTTATTTAATGGTAATCATATATTAATGAATTAAATTATCATAATTATTTTCATGACCCCACACACAAAAGGTGTACCCCTCTCTGGCTGGAAATGAGAGATGATTGAGAGTGACCCCCCGAATTCCCTCATCCAGTAGGCTATGGGTTGGAGAATATCACTGAGGGTATAATAAACATGTGGATGGGAGGAATTACCCTCTTAGAGAAACACATTAGGATGAGATAGATAAGATAGAATCCAACCAACACCTTATCACACTACAATATAAAATAAAAAACCTTGTACACATATGTAATGTCATGTAAGAACTATTACAACTGAAAGGAGAAACTGCAAGTACCAAAAGAAAAGTAAATATGAAAACAACCATGAAGTCCAAACAGCTCCATCAATACTCCCAAGATAGTAGTAACTAGCCTAATATCCAACCATATCCAAATAAATTGAAATATATTTTATTTATACATAGGGTGAGTATAACAACATACTCAGTAGGATCCTCCCTGGATCCTCTCATGCAAAAAGTAATGAAAGCATGATAATGAAAAGTGAACAACAAGTGAAACTAACTCATCAACTAAATAGGTATACCATGTTACCAAGAACAAAATGTATACTCTCACAATGTATCTCATACTAGAGAATATTATATAATAAATAATATCAAGGGTACCCCGCTATTACTTTGCCACTAGTTTTCCACTCTACACCAACGATGATCGTCCTGAGCATCTCTCTCCAAAAAGTCTAGCACACAAACACATGGGATAATAATCAAAATATGAACATCATTCCATAAACCACCACATCCACATAACAAAAAGTTACCAGGTAGTTTTTAGGAGCCACCACATCTCGCATAACATGTATCATAAATCGATTATTATACTTCAAGTTGTTACAACCCATATACCGAGTAAGGATCCTCAAGCCATCATATACTATACATGTTACACCTATAGTATTCTATAGGAAACTATATCTAGAATACATGTGTTTGAAATAACCACAAACTATTATTTCCCTCTACACACATATATGGGAAAAACTAATAGTCATGCATACCAGCCCAAGTAACTACTAAGGGAAAAGAGTGGGAAAAAGGGTGTAATCCCTCATTTATCATCAGGATGTTGGAAAAACCACCCCCATGGATTAGAATCCCTAGTTAATGGGTTTTTCTAACTGACGGATTAGAGTAGCATATAGAAACACAAGAAAGTACAGGATATAATTTATCTCAAAACCACACTATGGGCATAACCTTGTCTCACACCCAACTGTAACTAAAATATTTTAGACTCCCTACTTACACTTCTAAGACTAGATATTCTATAATCACACAAAAATTTAAAGAGATATATTAAATTACTTTATCCCTTTTTATCATTTCCACTTTATGTTAATTAATTTTTTAAACCATTAATTAACCATTAAAAGTTTCCACATTAAATTTCATTACCATTCCAGTCAAGATTATTACACTCCAAGAATAAGAAAATTGTGTCCACTACATCTTAGAATTAAAACCTCAACATTGCATCCCAACAACCTCAAACCCCATGGGATAAAACTGTATTCATTTAATTAACAACATCACTTTCCATGTCAATAAGTATTCTAGGAAAACATTCTAAACTACCAAACATAAGGTGCTCAACATAGTGAGTGGGTGAACTACCAATCAAGTCATAATAACCCATAGGAGTGTAGAATCCTCTAACCATGAGAAGATAAAAACATAAATCACATGGAATACCCCATGCACATTTTACTATATTGGAAGGAGAGTAACAAAAACTATCTTCCTCATGTAGTGGGGAATGAAAAGAAGATAAAAAATAATAACCTAGTCATCAACCAAATAACTTTTTCAAACAATCATATAGCTTTCATATATACAGTTAATCCTAGAATCAACTCATTCCATAATCTTTGATGTCATCCCCAACACCCACATGCATATACCGATGCATATCACCACTCCAGGCATCAAATAATTCGAAAACAACTGGGCCTCTCTTCCCCTCACATCACAACATCCCTCCAGGATTAGTCATCCTAGAATAACATCACATTCGTTCCTCCAAACCCAACATACCACAAAAAACATTCAGAATTATCCATCATAGGATCAAATCACATCCTAAATAGAAAAAAATAAAATAGAAACAGGCTCTTGGACTTAAAATAAAGAATTCATACCTTACACACAACAAGATCTCATATATTTGAAGCATAAAAAACATGTACTTTACAAGTAGGAGGGAATATTATTCTCTAAAAAGGTATTATCTTTTATCACAAAACCATTTCTTATTTGTTATTGAATTAACTGAATCATTATCAAAGGTACTAACTACAGGAAACCTAAAAAAAATATATCTCAAGCTACCAAAAATTAATTAATCAATTAATTTTCTATACCTATAATTCTTTTATAAAAAATAAACAAAAATATTCAGGTTCATTAAACAATTAATTTAAACATGCATAATTACATGAATTTTACTAAAATCAAATTGCAACAACAAAAACCATATTCATTAAACATGCCTCATTAATTTCTTTATCAAAATTTTTTACAATTAATTCCAACTTTATGTTCTTAAAAAATTTACATCAAAGAAAATATGATAAACTAAGAAAGGCATAGATATCACAAAATCTAGTAAATCAATAGGAAAACCATTATCATGGTATAAACAACAACATCAACATTTGATCGACACAAATTATTTAATCTGATTAAAATATTTAATTAGGTAAATTTAATTACGATTTTAGGGGATAAATCATTCTAACTATATGATTGCTTGTAAATAAATAGAGAATAAATAAATAACCTACCTCAAAGGGTGTCAATTTTCTTCACATGAGAATAGACCAACATTATGAATCCTGATCGCCTTCCTGCCAAGAACTACATCCATCCAAGGATTCCGCGGTACAACTGCACTGACAAAAACCAAGGGAAACCCCATTAGAACCATGGGTAAGTAGCCGATATATCATGGTGATAATATAAGAGATGAAAAAAATATAAAACTAAGAGAAATCACCTGAAAACGAAGGAAAACACACCTTGGATCTACTCGGGTCCCCACAGATCTATGATAAAAGATTGAGATCGATTCTTATAGAAGGGATCTCCAAAACATTGAAGGGGGGACCGCTGGGTTGCCTAATATATGAGAGATGAAAGCTGAATCCATAGGGTTTCAGAACCTGAGCAGTTGAAAAATGGTTAAAACATTACATCATCAGGGGATTACACGATATGTAATCCCTTTTCAGGACATGAAATTCCTTGAGGTATGTTTCTACTGAAATAACCATCACCATTGGATTTTATTTTATTTTTAAAAACATAACATATTAAGTGGATTTAAACCCAATTTCATGTTGTGTAATTGTTTTACACGACGTAAAATACAGTCTCAAATCATGAAAGTTCCCTGCTCCCATATCTCAGCACCCAAAATCTTACAGACTTCCTCTGATCCTCCAATGAGCTCCTCAATCCTTGAGAAAATAAAAAATGGTAGATCCATGTGGATCCATGCCCTTATATTAGATATTTATAAAAAAATTATCGTCCTTAAGAATCTAAAACAACTCTGAGAGGAAATAGAAAGGGGCCATTAGAACAACCACCCAATGAGATACCTCTCAAGGGTCTCGTCACTACAGAAGATCAACCACATCACAGGGGGAAAAAAAACCATATAAGAACCACAAGAAACTATTAAAAACCCTCTTAGTGGATATAACTCTCAAAATATAGAAATCCAAATCAAGAATCAAGAGAAATCTATATCACAACTTAAAAAGTTCTAAAACCAAAAAACAAATTGCGTTACATGAGAAGAGCTAAATATCAAATATATTGGTTTAATGAGAATGTATCTGCAACTCAAATTCCTAGGTACTCTCCTCTATGCCACCATGCTTCCATAAGACACGAACCAAAGGAATAGTATTCCTATACAAAACCTTCTCTTTGTGGTCCTGTATCTCTGCATTCCACTCCTCAAAGGTCACATCATCATCAACATCGATCTTGCCCCAATCGATGATGTGAGAGAAATCACACAGATAACGACAGAACCATGACAATTGAAAAATATCATGTATCAGGATCATATTTGGGGGATGAGCTATCCGATACGCCATAACTCCAATATGATCCAACACCTCTAAAGTCCCAAAAAACATGGTATAAAGCTTACTCCCATGACCAAAATCTCACTTATCTCAATGGAGAGTTACCTTTAGGAACACATGATCCCCAATGTATTACCCCATAGGTCTCCTCATATGACCTAAATACAATTTCTGACAATCCTACACTATCTTCATCCCCTCACAAATCACCAGAACCATCACTGTCATATTTTTTACCAGTTTTCACTCGATAATTGTTTAATCTATAACCCCATTCTAACACAATAGAGAAAATCAGGTTTATCCATACAAGACTTCAAATGTATCTATAGCTCTAGTGGAGTAAAAAATATTTTTTAAGAAAACTCTACCAAGGGATGTTTCCTTATCTAAGAACCTCCAAAATCCAGAACACAAAAGTGCAACATGTCTTCAAGAGTTTTGATGGTCTGATTTTCTAAACCGTATTTATGTGGATGAAAAGTAGTGATAAAATATAGATGGTAATGAAAAACATGATCGAGACCTCTTCACACACTAGAGGTAAAACAAGGATCTCAATTGGAAATGATCATCCTTAGGACTTTGTGGAGTCTCACCACCTCCTCTAGATAATTTCTCAATAAAACCTCGACTGATCTCACCTAACTGATCTATATGAAGTTGGATGATTTCTTCAAATGATCCAATACCACCCATATAGAATCATACCCTCCCTAAGCTAGAGGTAAAATCGTAAAAAATTACATCTAGATGTCTTCTCACTTCCACTGAGAAACATATAATGGCTGGAGAAAACCATCAAGAACATGATGTTCATACTTCACGTTCTGGTGAACCAAACATTGAGGCATAAAATTTTTAATTGAATGCTTTAAGCCTAGCCTCCAAAACTAACCTCTCATATATTGGTACATTTTTTTTCACGCTAGTATGTAATTCCAAAGACAAACTATTGAACTCTTTGAGAGGTATCTCACACATCACCAAAGGAATAAAAATTCTTCCACAAAACAACAATTGGTATTTTTCATCCTCATACAAATAGTTAGGGGGCTATCCATAAGAAAACCAATATCTCCAGACCTGCTCCTCAAGATCCCCCAACTGGGAGTCCCCCACCTGCTGCACCAGAGATGAATGCACCTTCATATGAAGAAGAAAATCTATGCCCCCAAATTTTCCCATATCTAAATGAAATTTTGAATGTTCTTCCATCACTCTCCATGAATCACCAGGATCATAAAATATATTGCTACATGACTTCCTGATCAGTTCATAGACTAAAACATTCCCCTTCTATGTGTATATGAAATCTAAAAGTTGTAATCCAATAATAACTCCATCAACCAACACTGGAAAAAGTTCAAGTCACATTGGTAAAAAATATACCATTGGATTTTATGATTGGTAAAGACCACAAAGTGATCATAAATGATGTAATGTGTCTAAAAAATTAAGTAAAAACCTCCACTAATAAATCATAATCATTTGTAGAATATTTACTCTCATGGGGATGTAAAATTTGAGTCCCCTATAAAATAAATGATCACTTCTACATCATAAAAGAACCCATCCCAAGATAAAAATCCTCACATAAAACCTCAAAATAAACTCCTTCTGTTGATAGAAAAATTACTAGAGCACTATAAAACTTCTCTTTATGATACTAAAAAGTCATCTGACACTTATTAGTCCATAATAAAGAACGATCCTTTCTAGTTAATGCTGTTAAAGGAGTAAAAACCTAAAATAAATCACATATGAACCTTTTTTAATAGCCTAAAAGACCAAAGAAAATTCACAACTCTTCCAAATTATTGGGGGCTACCCAAGAAAAAAATGATTCTATCTTCATCAGATCCATAGTTACACCCTACTGGGATAAAACATAACCCATGAAATGGACTTATCTAGTCCAAAAATTACACTTAGAACACTTGAAAAATAGATTTTGATGATGAAGAACTCCCAAAATTGCATGTAGATGTTCTGTATTCTCTTCCTCAGATTTGGAGTACACAAGGATGTAGTCAAAAAGAACCAACAAGAACTTATCCAAATAATCACATAACACAGAGTCCATTAAACCCTTGAACAAAACTAGATAATCTATCACATTTAATGGTATTACAACAAACTTGTAATTTCCATGATGACAACAGAAAGTAGTCTTTGGGATATACTAATTATTTACATGAATATGTTGATACACATACCACAAATAGATCTTCAAGAACTAACTTACACCCTTTATTTGATTGAATAAATCATCAATACATAAAAGATGATAGTGGTTCTTCACTTTCACTTAGTTAATTTGATGATAATCGATACACAACTACAAAATTCGATCATACTTTTTTACGAACAAAATTGGTGAACCCCATAGTGAAACACTTGGCTGAACAAAACTGCCCTACAACAAACCATTGAGTTGTATAAATACCTCTCGGAACTCAGAAATCACTATCCTATATAGATGCATCAAGATAAGAGACACACTTTGATATAGTTCAATCCCAAAATCGATCTCTCATCGAGGGGGTAACACTACAACATCCTATGGAAAGATGTCATGGTACTCTTCAAAGACCCTGAGAAACACCAACCGATGAACTTACAATGAAATCAGCATCATCTCGGCCATCAATGATGATAAGGATGAAACATTCCACTGACCCACCTGAGGGTCTCACTCACTAACAATTACCACTAGATATCCGTCAACATCGAAGAACATAACCTACCTCATCAATTAATCTGTGATAGCCTATAATTAATACAACTAATCCATGACGAGGATGATTTCATATGGTTGTATATGTAAACATAGGAAATCTCCCCATGAGTGGTGCTACCCTTTCACTAGACAACTATTACTACATAATTCAAAAAATTTAGATCAACCTCTAACTAGCATAGATAATGATAATGGAAATGGAATCCTCTCTACATGATGTCCCAAATAAAAAAATGGGTAGGTGATATAAAGGCGAGTTTCACTCTGGGATCAAATAGAGAATGCATCCATGTAGAAAGAAAGAAAAGGGTAACCCAAACGATATATGGCTTGTTGGGCACAGGAAGATCTAGATCATTAAACTAACCATGACATGATTCATGACCTTTATGACCCTACTTATGACCACCTATATGGTTGTGATATAATATATATGGATGGGAAGTATCCTAGGGATATCCTCTACTTTCCCCATACAGTCTCTATTGATCGCAAACTGGAGCAACCTGCTACTGCTGCCTCGACTGGAACTGCCGAAATAGAGGAAACTGAAGCAGAACAACTAGCGCACACTGAAAAATAAAAAAGACCAAGTGCTCTTTCCACTGATGACATCAAACACCAAAAAAACATGAATATAAACCCTTATCATAGTAATATGAGATGATTCCCTATAGAAATGATATACTGAGGGCCGTGACCTACCCCTACTGATCGGAAGCTCTTCCATCATGACAACTAGGAACCCCAGACAACATCTATTCTTTGTGAGGTATCCTGAAGTCTCCTCTCTCATAATGAACTAATTCTGGATAACGTCCTCTTGATGAAATCTTCTCTCTCCATCACCACAAAATATGTCTTCCACATAAATGGGGTGACCTGGTGCTTGATCTATTGGCTCAAATCTTCCTCAAAATGACTCACCCTGACATCCTCATGTAGAAAATTACTAAATCATATCGTAGAAGGTTCCTGAAATGGATCCCGAACTCTTGCACACTAGATCTCCCCTACTGATGGGTAATCATATTTAGGTTATTGGACACCTTTTTGGTTAAAGAAATAAACTCGTCTACGAACTGTTTTCAGAACTCCTCCCATGAGACTTCTAACTCCTCGTGATCTCCACAGAATAAGAACCAACACTACCTCACTGCCACATCATCATTCTATCCAATGATACCCAATGCTACTTTTGAATATGGATCAAACTGAAGGATATATTAACCTCCTCTAACTAGTATTTTGTTATTGTATCCGAAATATATCCCCCATACCTCTATAGAATCTGGCAATGAAACTCTTAGAGTGTCCTCCTCCAAGTGTCTTATTTTTCAACCTCTACTCTATAGTAATATTCTATCTCATCCTACTGAACATATTCTAGTAAAACATGATAAGGACATAATCATGGAGAAATTCCTGCAAAAGAACAAACAATTAGAGCCCTCAAACCTAGAATATAGAATAATTTAACATCAATTAATTATTTTCTCTTTTTAATTTTAGGTTAACCTATTCTAAGGTCCACCCATTCAAGCACTGGTAGAAAGAAAAATGATTTATGATCCTTCCCTAGATCATTACGCTATTACTTGTATCACTTAATTTAGCAGACGTTGTAAGTATAAAGGTGTGTTCATAAAATCATAGTGGTTTCTAAATACCCATGTGTAATCTAGTCTCCTATGTTTACAACACTTGCTAAACTTTAATGACACTATTCAATACCATCCCATTCAACCTCACCTATGACTAACTCTAAACTCCATCCTATCCCTCAAACAGAGCTATGATACCACTCTATCTTGACCCCCTCCCCACAAAGTGTACCACTCATGATCTGATAGTGGGAGAAGAGAGATAGTGACCCCATAAGCCCTATATTCGGTAGGTCTCAATTTGGGGACTAACACTATAAGGCCCCAGCCTTAAATCTTACTTAATCTTGAGTTATTACAAGATTACACATTGAGGATCTTTTCAGGTTTAGAGTTTTAGAGAATTAGATCATAAAACTTGCATTACATTCCACATATAAACAAAGTGGTTACATAAATATAGTATTCTTCATTCCCATCAAAGGAAACATATTTAAAATAAAACATGGATTCATTCTTGACACTTCCTTGACACTATCATCATATCATTTACCTTTCCCTTGACCTGTGAAAACATTTCAAAAAAAAACTTGGGATGAGCATAAAAAGCTCAGTATGGGTTATAAAAATATGGAAAGGAAACATGGGTACATATGTACATAAGGATGAGATCATACTTTACCCATAAAACATAAGCACTTTAACATTCCTCATCAAATCATGAATAAATCATAGAAATCATAAGACATAAAGGTAACTTGAGGCATTCATAACATTCTTACGTAGGGAGTAACCCTCTTGGTTACCTTTGGAATACCCATCACAGTATATTCCCTAAAATCTCTTCGGAGAAACCTTAACGTTTCACTCCTTCGCGTTACCCAATGCATTGGAGAGCTATATCGGGCTCACCCGCCCTTAGTTTATCACAAAACCACCCGTCTTCATAATAATGCCCAAGAACCATAACATAATCGTATCACATAAAACATGAATAAAGGAAACATAAAATTTCCACATTTAAATCACAAGATATCAATACAACACAAAAACATTGTGAAAACCATTTTCAATACCAAAAGAAAAGAAAAGTAAAACATGGTATTTATTTTTCTTTTAAAAAGAAGGTATGGCTTGTAGAGGAAGCCAAAACTCAAATAACGGTCACGACGGCAAAGAAGTCGTTGTTGCCGCATACGTACGACAAAAATATTCCCTTTTGTTGTTTAGTAAACGCTTCGTATAAAAAAGATTCCTTTTGAATAAACGTAAAATTCAAAGGGGTTTATACACCGTATAAAAGAAAGTTGTGTATAAAATAAAATATGCCTCAATGAAAGGAGATTGAGACGAAGTCCCATACCTCGTGTCCGACTTGACCCGACCGTTATTTAATCTCCTGAATAATAAACTTGAGTTAATCTCTACTTGCTTAAGAATCTTTTTCAAGTTCATTTTTCCTTTTATACCATGTTATGAACATCATGTAATCATTTAAGTTAATAATGTTCATTTTGTCGGTATTTGGTTCTTAAGTCAAAAATATACTTCTTACACTTACATGTTGTTAATTTGGTCATAGGTTCGTTATATCTAGAATGATATTAATGATTTGGATAACATATATATCATATATATTCATCATATACATTTATTTATAATATTACATCACATTTAGAGGTAAGAAATGAAATGCACCGTTCATGGAGACGGTAAGCCGTACGTACGCATGAACGCTACTTCCATTTCTATTTCATATTTTATGGAATGGAATCTTAATGATATAAGAGTATATTATAATTCCAGTATCATAACATATATAATATCATTAAAATTATCCTTTACACATCCCACATATGGTATTAACGAATCAAATCAATTTCAGGGGGCGGTAGTCCGCACTTCCTAAAATGAAGATATCGTGTTTACCCATAATGGAAACCATAAAGGTATACCCAAAATGAAAAAAAACAGAAGCTTAAGGAAAACATAAACATATTATATATCATATATAAAAATAGTGACATCATAATGGCCACCTTTGAAGGTGTTAAATGAGTATTGAACAATCATCGTTTCGGGAGGCAGAATTTCGGCATCCACGGAAACCGTATGTTCTTTAACCATTTGATGTAGTTGTGTGAGAGTGTAGCTCAAATAAATATTATAACAACATCCTAGTATATTGAATATACTGGTGTTGTTACAAAATAAGCAAATAAAAATAGTTTAGGGGGTTGGAGAAGCAAAATAAAACAAATGAACATGAGAGAATGAATTACCTTTAAAAGTGTACCTCCTTTTGATTTGAGCCTAAAGGATTCCTTTGAAAGGATTATTCCCAAAGGGAATACTCTAGGATGAGGAGAGGGATGTGGAGAGAGTAAATGGTCAGGGTTTGGCCGATCCAAAGGCTTGAGGAGTGTGTGAAATGAGGTAGAGGTGGGGGCCTTTTATAAGAGGAGAGGAGGGGCACTTTTGGAAAGTAAAGAAATATTACTTTATTTGAAAATGTGTTTCGATTTTAAAAGGTCCCACATTGATATAATTCGTGGATAAGATGATAAGGGTTCGAAATCCACTCATCCAATTGTTTTTGTCCATGTGTAGATCATAGATTTTACATTATATTTCTATTTTATTTAAATCGTCAAATAATGATGTCATCGCTGCATCATTATTATGTCATAAATAATTTAATTTATTTTATGTCTAAAAATCATAAAAATAATACTATGATGTAGGAAATCGTTTTATATTTCCAATGACTATTTATAATCAAATATCCGATCTTTATAACCCCATGTAAATTTTTTTTTCGTAAAACATATTATGTTTGTGTCATTTTTACTTTTACATTCAATAAAAAGTTATTTATGTCATTTCCCAACCAAAATGTCTCCATGGGGTCCCCAAGTTGACCCATGGCTTGTCTTGGTCGGCCATGACACAACCAATAAGTTTGGGACATGTGTCTAGGTCATTTCATATTATTAAAGCATTATTTATACCTTAACCTACACTAATTACCACTAATTGCGATTAAAAACTTAATAAGTTACTATTCACCAAAAAATTATTTTAATCTCATTGAACCACATTTTACTTCTTAATGACAACCATGTATGTCGGATTTTCAAAATTCAATACACATTAGTGGTAAACTTTTATTTAACTGAAAAATCAGTTTGCTTGATTACCACTTAGTGGTTTCACTATTCATCAAAAATTGATGTTTTTCAGAAAATTACCAAAAATTCACCCTAAGCTATATTTGATATTCCGAATTCAAAAATGAAGTCCATTTTACAAAATTCAAATCATATAAGTCACATTAATTAATTCAATAATTAATTCCCGCTGCCAGAGCAAATAGCGTGTTTTTACAAAACAATAAGTATCAAAATATTGACACCAGTTTAAGTCTAATTTCAAAGTGAAATTGATTCCAATGACCACCATTGGATAAAATGGTAAAAATATATTCTAATTTCACTTCAAAACCAATTCAAAACATAATCTAATCATATAAATAAATTAGGTTAAAAAGCAGTTTTGATGTAAAATGTAGTATTTTTCACTATTCATTAAAAAATGAACATTGTCAGAAAAATACCAAAAATTCACATAAGGTAAATTTTGATGTCCCAATAATAAAGAATAAGTTTATTTTGACAAAAATATTTTATAAAATTGTCAAAATATAGATTCAAAAATGGTTTGCCATCAAAAGGCAGTAAAACAATCTTTTAAGAATATTAGTGTATTCAATGCATAAGATTGTATTTATTTTCATTTTAAGCCTCTATAAAACTATCTTAATCATTAATAGACATAGATAAAAATATCTATTATTCATTACTTACTTGGGATGTTACATCCTTCCCCCCTTTAGAAAATTGCGTCCCCGCAATTTATTTACTTATCGAATAAATGGGGGTACTTATCCCTCATTGCATTTTCAAATTCCCATGTTGCCTCTTCAATCATGTGGTTTTTCCACAAAACCTTTACCTGGTGAATCACCTTATTCCGTAACACTTGCTCCCTGTGGTCAAGAATCTGGACCGGTTGTTCCTCATAAGATAGGTTCTCTTCCAGATGAACTACCTCTGGACTCAAAACATGAGATGGATCTGGCATATACTTTCTCAACATCGAAATGTGAAAAACATTGTGTACCTGAGATGAACTCGGAGGTAAAGCCACTTGGTATGCAACTGATCCAACTCTCTCCAGAATTTCGTATCGTCCAATGAACCTTGGACTCAACTTTCCTTTCTTACCAAATCTCATCACACTTTTCCAAGGAGAAACCTTGAGAAAAAAATGATCACCTACCTCGAAAGATAGATCCTTACTCCGGTTATCCGCATAACTCTTCTGCCTGCTCTGAGCTGTTCTCATGTGTTTCTGAATCAGCTGAACTTTTTTTGCCATCTCTTCTACCAATTCTGGTCCCATCAACTTCCTTTCACCCACTTCATCCCAGAAAGCTGGAGTTCGACTCCGCTTCCCATATAATGCCTGAAATGGTGCCATCTGTATACTGGAATGAAAACTGTTATTATATGAAAATTCAACCAAAGAAAGATGTTGGTCCCAACTTCCCTGATAATCCATAGAACAATCTCGTAGCATATCCTCCAATGTCTAAATTATTCGTTCTGACTGCCCATCTGATTGAGGATGAAAAGCTGTACTAAAATTTAATTCAGTACCCAACGACTTCTGAAGGCCTTTCCAAAAGTTAGAAGTAAACCTGGGATCACGAACCGATACAATGGAGAGAGGAACTCCATGTAACCTGACTATCTCTTTAAGATAAAAACGGGAAAGTTGATCAAGATAGAAAGTATCTCGTATAGCAAGGAAATGAGCAGATTTGGTCAAGCGATCAACAATAACCCAGATTGCATTATTACCTCGAGATGTCTTCGGTAATCCAACAACAAAGTACATGGATATATTCTCCCATTTCCACTCTGGCACTGGTAAAGGCTGAAGCATCCCTTTCGGTAACTGCCTCTCTGCTTTAACCTGTTGACATGTCAAACACTTCATAGTAAAATCAGCAATGTCTCTTTTCATTCCATCCCACCAGTAATACTCCCGCAGATCTCTATACATCTTAGTACTGCCCGAATGAACTGAAAACGGAGAACTATGAGCTTCACATAACAACTCTCTCTTCAACTGTGAATCACAAGGCACACACAATCTCTTCCCAAATCTCAAAACACAATCATTGTCAATGTTGAATTCAGGCAACTTACCTTTCTGAACCAGCTCTACCTTTTTCTGCAACTCACTATCTTGCTCCTGTGCTTGCTTGATTCTATCTGATAGAGAAGATCTCACTGATACCTGAAACAAAACAGAAGGACTTCCTGCACCAACAACTTCTATGTCAAAGTTTATCAAATCCTTAACCAAAGGATCACGTTCCAAACGCAACATTGTTAATGAAGCATTACTTTTTCGACTCAAAGCATCAGCCACTTTATTTTCTTTTCCCGGATGGTAATGAATTGTAAAATCATAATCCTTGATTAATTCCAACCATCTCCTTTGTCTCATGTTTAACTCTTTCTGAGTGAATATATACTTTAAACTTTTGTGATCGGTATATATTTCACACTTTACTCCATACAAATGATGCCTCCAAATTTTTAAAGCAAAAACAACAGCAGCTAGTTCCAAATCATGCGTAGGGTAATTTACCTCATGAGTTTTCAACTGTCGTGAAGCATAAGCAATTACCTAATCATTCTGCATTAGGACGCAACCAAGTCCTTTCAATGAAGCATCACTATATATAACAAACTCACCATTCCTGGAAGGTAGTTCCAAAACTGGAGCATTCACCAATCTTCTTTTCAATTCCTGAAAACAATCATCACATTCTTTTGTCCGGATAAACTTAACACCCTTCCGAGTTAGCTTAGTCATTGGACTAGATAACCGTGAAAAATTTCTAACAAACCTTCGGTAATAGCCCGCCAAACCAAGGAAGCTATGAATCTCGGTTACATTTGTGGGTCTTGGCCATTCTTCCACAACTTTTGTTTTTTCAGGATCAACAGTTATTCCATATTTAGAAACAATGTGACCAAGGAAAGAAATTTGTTGCAACCAAAAATCACACTTGCTGAATTTTCCCATACAGTTTCTTTTCTTTTAAGGTTTGCAAGATAACCCTTAAATGTTTTTCATGCTCCTCTTTACTTTTATAAAACACCAAAATATCATCAATGAAAACCACCACAAACTTATCCAAGAACTCATGGAAAATTCTATTCATTAAGTCCATGAATACAGCAGGTGCATTGGTTAGCCCAAAAGGCATTACTACAAATTCATAATGGCCATATCTCGTACGGAACGCGGTCTTCAGAATATCTGCCTCCTTTACCTTCAGCTGATGGTACCCCGATCTCAAGTCAATCTTTGAAAAAAACTGAGCTCCCTGGAGCTGATCAAACAAATCATCGATATGAGGCAAAGGATATTTTTTCTTAACAGTGATATTATTCAAGGCTCTATAATCAATGCAAAGTCTCATAGAACCATATTTATTTTTAACAAATAAAACAGGAGCACCCCATGGTGATGTTCTAGGTCTAATGAAACCTTTCTCTAATAAATCTTGCAATTTCTCCTTCAACTCTAAAAGTTCAATTTGTGCCATTCGATAAGGGGGTTTTGAAATTGGCTTAGCATCAGGAACTAAGTCAATAGTAAACTCAACTTCCCGATCTAGTATTATTCTAGGTAACTCATCAGGAAAAACATCAGGATACTCATTTACCACTAGCACATCATTAATCTGAATAGTTCCTTTATTTTCAACGACGTGTGCAAGGTAACATTCATTTCCATCTTTTACAAGTTTCTCGGCCTCTTGATATGTTATAAAAAGTAAGGGTTCATTATTGTAAACAAACTAAAAGTCTTTCTGAAAAGAAACTTCTTTAGCTCTACAGTCACTCTTAGCATGGTAAATAGAGAGCCAATCCATACCCAGGATAACATCAAACTCTACTAGAGGTAGAACAATAAGGTTTGCAAGTAGGTTCTTTCCACAGATAAGGATAGGAAGATTCTTATAAATTCTTTTTGCCTCAACATTCCCCCAGGTGTTTTTACCAAAAGTTAAGGAGTCATTTCTTGAGATGGTATTCCCATTTTACTGGAAAAGGTTTCAGAGATGAAAGAATGTGTAGAACCCGAATCAAACAACACACTGGCATAATCTGAAAAACAAACAAAGTACCTGATACAACTTCATTTGATGGCCCGATATCTGCTGAAGTAGTTGCAAAGGATTTCACCACCCCTTTCTGCTTGTAGTCTAACTGCTTCCCATCACTCAAGCTCCTTGTCGGACACTCGTTTGCATAGTGACCCATCTCATTGCACTTATAACATTTCACTAACTGTAAATCAAATTTGTTCTTACCTTCACCTTGATCCTTTTCAGTGCAATCACGAGCCTTATGTCCCATATTACCACATCGGTAGAACTTCCCAGAATTCAGAAGACATTCCCCAGCATGAATTTTTCCACATTTATCACAAACTAGAAACTTAGTTCTCTTACCATCAGACTTTTTTGAAGAATTCTTACCTTTCTCCTACCACCTCGGTCTCTTCTTCTGCTGGTTGTTATAGAAAACTTGGTCATCGGCAAACTCCATTTCCACCTTCTCAGCACATCGAACAAGCTTTTCATAACTTTTAAACTCACGAGAAGCTAATGCCCTTCGATATTTTGGCTTTAATCCTGAGTAAAAACGATTGATTTTACTATCAAGGTCTTGGATAAAATTTGGAGCATACCTTGCCAATCGAGTGAACCTTTCTTCATAGTCAGCCACTGAGTCTTCCTCTTGCCTCAATTCCAAGAATTGCTTTTCCATCCTAAGTCAAACAGCCTTAGGAAAATACTTCTCAAGAAACATACCTTTGAATTCATCCCAGTCAAGAGCATCAATCTCATCGGCATCCCTGATATTTTTAACCATAGACCACCACTAATCTACTTCACCCTCCAAACGGTAAATAGCAAGACTAACCTTTTGATTGTCTGAACACCCCATGACATCAAAAATATTCTCCAGTGCTTTAATCCACCCTTCAGCTAGCACATGGTCAGATGATCCTTTGAATGATGGTGGATGTTGCCTCATGAAATGTTCCACCACTGACATGTTCCTCTGCGGTTGGTCTGGATGATCTCGTGTATGGATACCACCGCCATTTATCGCTTGATTCAACTGCGCCATTACTGTAACAAACTATTCTGTTCCAATTCCGACCATTTCTGGATGCTGATTTGGAAGGTTATTTCCTTCTGTATGCCTTCCTAGCACTGCTTCCCTGTTTCCTCTGCGGAAAACCATTCTGAACAAACATGTCTTAGATGAAGCAACATGGTAATCTTTAAATGCTATATCATTTCAAAAAAAAAATATTTTTGGATAATAATTTAATAGAATTCTAACTCCTAAAGTTATCTAAACTGACCATTGATACCAACTATAAGGCCCCAGCCTTAAATCTTACTTAATCTGGAGTTATTACAAGATTACACATTGAGGATCTTTTTGGGTTTAGAGTTTTAGAGAATTAGATCATAAAACTTGCATTACATTCCACATATAAACAAAGTGGTTACATAAAGATAGTATTCTTCATTCCCATCAAAGGAAACATATTTAAAATAAAACATGGATTCATTCTTGACACTTCCTTGACACTATCATCATATCATGTACCTTTCCCTTGACCTGTGAAAACATTTCAAAAAAAAACTTGGGATGAGCATAAAAAGCTCAGTATGGGTTATAAAAATATGGAAAGGAAACATGGGTACGTATGTACATAAGGATGAGATCATACTTTACCCATAAAACATAAGCACTTTAACATACCTCATCAAATCATGAATAAATCATAGAAATCATAAGACATAAAGGTAACTTGAGGCATTCATAACATTCTTACGTAGGGAGTAACCCTCTTGGTTACGTTTGGAATACCCATCACAGTATATTCCCTAAAATCTATTCGGAGAAACCTTAACGTTTCACTCCTTCGCGTTACCCAATGCATTGGAGAGCTATATCGGGCTCACCCGCCCTTAGTTTGTCACGAAACCACCCGTCTTCATAATAATTCCCAAGAACCATAACATAATCGTATCACATAAAACATGAATAAAGGAAACATAAAATTTCCACATTTCAATCACAAGATATCAATACAACACAAAAAAATTGTGAAAACCATTTTCAATACCAAAATAAAAGAAAAGTAAAACATGGTATTTATTTTTCTATTAAAAATAAGGTATGGCTTGTAGAGGAAGCCGAAACTCAAATAACGGTCACGACGGCGGAGAAGTCGTTGTCGCCGCATACGTACGACAAAAACATTCTCTTTTGTCATTTAGTAAACGCTTCGTATAAAAAAGATTCCTTTTGAATAAACGTAAAAGTCAAAGGGGTTTATACACCGTATAAAAGAAAGTTGTGTATAAAATAAAATATGCCTCAATGAAAGGAAATTGAGACGAAGTCCCATACCTCGTATCCGACTTGACCCGACCGTTCTTTAATCTCCTGAATAATAAACTTGAGTTATTCTCTACTTGCTTAAGAATCTTTTTCATGTTCATTATTCCTTTTATACCATGTTATGAACATCATGTAATCATTTAAGTTAATAATGTTCATCTTGTCGGTATTTGGTTCTTAAGTCAAAAATATACTTCTTACACTTACATGTTGTTAATTTGGTCATAGGTTCATTATATAAAGAATGATATTAATTATTTGGATAACATATATATCATATATATTCATCATATACATGTATTTATAATATTACATCACATTTAGAGGTAAGAAATGAAATGCACCGTTCATGGAGACGGTAAGCCGTACGTACGCATGAACGCTACTTCCATTTCTATTTCATATTTTCTGGAATGGAATCATAATGATATAAGAGTATATTATAATTCCAGTATCATAACATATATAATATCATTAACTTTATCCTTTACACATCCCACATATGGTATTAACGAATCAAATCACTTTCAGGGGGTGGTAGTCCGCACTTCCTAAAATGAAGATATCGTGTTTACCCATAATGGAAACCATAAAGGTATACCCAAAATGAAAAAAAACATAAGATTAAGGAAAACATAAACATATTATATATCATATATATAAATAGTTACATCATAATGGCCACCTTTAAAGGTGTTAAATGAGTATTGAACAATCATCATTTCGGGAGGCAGAATTTCGGCATCCACGGAAACCGTATGTTCTTTAACCATTTTATGTAGTTGTGTGAGAGTGTAGCTCAAATAAATATTATAACAACATCCTAGTATATTGAATATACTGGTGTTGTTACAAAATAAGCAAATAAAAAGAGTTTAGGGGGTTGGAGAAGCAAAATAAAACAAATGAACATGAGAGAATGAATTACCTTTAAAAGTGTACCTCCTTTTGATTTGAGCCTAAAGGCTTCCTTTGAAAGGATTATTCCCAAAGGGAATCCTCTAGGATGAGTAGAGGGATGTGGAGAGAGTAAATGGCCAGGGTTTGGCCGATCCAAAGGCTTGATGAGTCTGTGAAATGAGGTAGAGGTGGGGGCCTTTTATAAGAGGAGAGGAGGGGCACTTTTGGAAAGTAAAGAAATATTACTTTATTTGAAAATGTGTTTCGATTTTAAAAGGTCCCACATTGATATAATTCGTGGATAAGGTGATAAGGGTTCTAAATCCACTAATCCAATTGTTTTTTTACATGTTTAGATCATATATTTTACATTATCTTTCTATTTTATTTAAATCGTCAAATAATGATGTCATCGCTGCATCATTATTATGTCATAAATAATTTAATTTATTTAATGTCTAAAAATCATAAAAATAATACTATGATGTAGGAAATCTTTTTATCTTTCCAATGACTATTTATAATCAAATATCTGATCTTTATAACCCCATGTAAAAATTGTTTTCGTAAAACATATTATGTTTGTGTCATTTTTACTTTTACATTAAATAAAAAGTTATTTATGTCATTTCCCAACCAAAATGTCTCCATGGGGTCCCCAAGTTGACCCATGGCTTCTCTTGGTCGGCCATGACAGAACCAATAAGGTTGGTACATGTGTCTAGGTCATTTCATATTATTAAAGCATTATTTATACCTTAACCTACACTAATTACCACTAATCGCGATTAAAAACTTAATAAGTTACTATTCACCAAAAAATTATTTTAATCTCATTGAACCACATTTTACTTCTTAATGACAACCATGTATGTCGTATTTTCAAAATTCAATACACATTAGTGGTAAACGTTTATTTAACTGAAAAATCAGTTTGCTTGATTACCACTTTGTGGTTTCACTATTCATCAAAAATTGAAGTTTTTCAGAAAATTACCAAAAATTCACCCTAAGCTATATTTGATATTCAGAATTCAAAAATGAAGTCCATTTTACAAAATTCAAATCATATAAGTCACATTAATTAATTCAATAATTAATTCCCACTGCCAGAGCAAATAACGTGTTTTTACAAAACAATAAGTATCAAAATATTGACACCAGTTTAAGTCTAATTTCAAAGTGAAATTGATTCCAATGACCACCATTGGATAAAATGGTAAAAATATATTCTAATTTCACTTCAAAACCAATTAAAAACATAATCTAATCATATAAATAAATTAGGTTAAAAAGCAGTTTTGATGTAAAATGTAGTATTTTTCACTATTCATTAAAAAATGAACATTGTCAGAAAAATACCAAAAATTCACACAAGGAAAATTTTGATGTCCCAATAATAAAGAATAAGTTTATTTTGACAAACATAGTTTATAAAATTGTCAAAATATAGATTCAAAAATGGTTTTCCATCAAAATGCAGTAAAACAATCTTTTAAGAATATTAGTGTATTCAATGCATAAGATTGTATTTATTTTCATTTTAAGCCTCTATAACACTATCTTAATCATTAATAGACATAGATAAAAATATCTATTATTCATTACTTACTTGGGATGTTACAAACACCGAGTGTATAAAAAATTTATGGATGGGTGGCACTACCCTATAAGAGAAACACATGAATAAGGGAGAGACAAGATAGAAACAAACCTAATCCTTATTAGAATATAATATAAAATAAAATTCCAAGTACACATATGTAATGTAATGAAGGAACTACTACAACCGAATGAGGAAACTGCAAGTACCAAAATTAATGTAAAGAAGACAGCAACCATAAAGACTAAACAGCTCCTATATAACTCCATGGCCGGTATTAACCAGCTTGATCTCCAACCTACTCAAAATAACCTAAATGATAGTTTATATATATACACATGGTGAGTATAATAGTATATTAAGTAGGGTCTTCTCTGAAGCCTCTCATGAAAAAGGTAAAGAAGGCATGATAATCCATAATGAATAACAAGTGAAAATAACTTGTTACCTAAACATGTATAATAGGTTCCCAACCTCACCATGGATACTGTCACCATGTATCACATATAAGATAATTCGATATAGTAAATAATATAAAGAAATATAAACTACCACTTTACCATTGGTTTTCCACTCTCCCCTAACATCGCACGTCTTGAGCATATCTCTCCAAAAAGGATTACCTGCAGACACCTGGGAGATGCATCACAACATGAACCTTATGAGACACACCACCACATACACAAAACCAAAAATAAATAGGTGGTTTTGATGATCCACCACAACTCACATAACATGTATCATACGTTTGGTATTATACTTCAAGCCATCAAAACCCATGCACTGAGTAAGGATCCTCAAGCCATCACTGCCTATACACATTATACCTACAGTAGTCTATAAGAAACCATATCAAGAATACATACTTGTGAAATAAAATAATGACATTATATACCTCTACAAACATATATGGGAAAAACTAACTATAACACATACTAGAAAAAGTAACTACCAAGACAAAAAGTGGGGCCAAAGGGGGTGGTCAGCCATCCATCCTCTATCGAGATATTGGGGAAAACACCCCTAGGGATCATAATCCCTAGGGTGTCAGTTTACCTTACTGATAGGGTGGTCTAGAATATAAAAATTAAAAAATTATAGGATATAATATATCTCACAACCACACTATGGGAACAACCTAGTCTTAGACACAATAATAGATAACATCTCTCGGACTCCCGACTGCCACTGCTAAGACCAAATATCCTATATGCACACAACCATTTAAAGAGATACATTGAATTAATTTATACTTTTTTATTAGTTTAAATTTTCACGAATTAATAATTTAACCATTAATTAACGATTAAAAATTCCAACATTACATTTCATTGACATTACAATAATGATTCATTCCCTCCAGGAATAAGAAAAATGAGTCCACAACTTCTCACAATTATAACCTCAACATTGCATCCCAGCAAGCTCCAACCCCATTGGTAAGACATTTCTTCATTTATTTAACCCCATCAATTTCTACATTATTAGGTATTATAGGAAAAAATTCTATGCTTTGAAACACAAGGGACTCGACATGGTGAGTTGGTGAACTACTCATCGAGTATTCATCACATATAGTAGGAGCTTATAATCTTCCATCCACAAGAATCTAAACACGGAAAGAACATGGAATACCACTTTATTATTTGACTCTCTTGGAAGGAGAGTAACCAAGACCATATGACTCATGCAGTGGGGAAAATAAATATGATAAACAAATATCCTCACCATCGGCCAAACAACAGATTCAAACAAAAATCAATCTTTCAAATCCATAGGTAAGCACAACTTCAACCTATTCCTCCATCTTTGGTGTCCTCAATGAATCCAAAATTCTTATACCAATGTGTCTCTCCACTCCAAGCATTAACTATTTCCATAATAATTGGGAATCCCTACCCCGTATACCAAAAAATCCCTCCAGGATCAACCATCACAGGATCACATCACATCTGGGCCTCCCTTCCCCACATGCCAAAATAAACCTCTAGGCTCAGCCATCCGAGGCTCACCTTACACCTAAAGAAGTAGGAAAAAAATAGGATATAGGATATTGGACATAAAACAATTTATTAAACCTTTACACATAATGATCTATCATGACTCCAAAGAACAAGGCACTTGGCCTTTACAAGAAATCAGGAAACTTAGGACCTAAAAGGAAATATATTTTATCACATAACTAGTTCTTAATAGGAAAATATAGTCATAATCAAATCATCTAAACATTTATTAAGAAGAGAAAAAGTGTCAACAAATCATGTAGATGGGGAAGACCACAAATGCCCAAATCCAGTGTAAGAAAGATTATATATCATAATGAGACATATCATACCCATAACCATATTCATCAGCAGTTTCCCATTCAAATTGAGAGTTACCTTGATTGAATATTTTGAGGATATCAGAATTGACCCTTTGTGACACCTTGGAGGATGATATAGTAGAGATAGTTCTCAACATGTTGGAGTAGTCTTTTATCAAACCTCTTTTTAGGGGATACGATGTGAAGCTATCATTATCAATCAACTTATTCTTACAATGTATAATAATATCCTTGAAAGAAACCGTACCTCTCCCCAGAGTCTAAAGGGAGGAATTTTATATCACTCTTCCATCATCAATATCATTTTCCCACTTATAATAAGAATTTTAGGATGTAAAAATTTTGTGAATCTCCTCCTAGAGGTTATTCTATTGCACACTTGAGATGAAATCACCATATGTTGGATCAAGTTCTGTTACATTAGAGTCTCTCATATATATGATGCCTCACCCCATGAACTGGGGCTATGTTTTAGGGTATTCTATAATCATACACTGAGCTACAAATGAATTTTCTGTAGTAGGGTATTAATCACTCATTTTATCATCCCTTTCACTAACAGAAGAAGCCATTTCCATCTCATAGTGAAATGAACCTGCAAGGTAATCAGTCACATCATCAATGAAACCACCCAAGAAAGATATAGTTCCCTAAGGAACCACTTCTAATGGATGATTCAATGCATTTAGGTCACATTCCAGTCTACTAAAGATATATTTGAATTTTGGATCATGATGCAGTGGTAGTGTTTTCTTTGACCTCTCCTATGTTTCTTCACTAGAATTAAAAATAACAGCATCCTGAATGATCCGATCAGAACCTGTAAATCCCAATTCTTGTACGTTTAATCAAATTATACATTCAAAACACTTCCACTATCAATATGAATCCCTATAGGGACTTACTCTAATTAATTCATGCTCAAGATGTAAACCTTCCAAACCGACTTCCCATGCCTACAAACCTAAAGCTCATACCCTATAAACTTGCATAGTGGATACAAATCAAACCATGATTTAAAGAAAACTGAATTTTTATGCCTAAAATCCTCACCAAAATCAACCCTAAAATATTCAATAGGAGGATTCGACACATCAATCTTGACACAATTCCTCAGTGAAAAAAGATAGAAAACAAACGTAGTTCGACTGTCTGAACACAAGTATCACCCTACCAGGTTGCATAACTTGTGAATAATAGATATATTTTGAAAAGAAATTAGAACGTATAAAAACCTTACCCAAATTGAGATAGTTGGTGAATCGTTCATCATATGAAAATAATATGAACCTTTGAAGAGAAGGAACCGAGATCGATTATATATGCGAGGTGCAATCAACTAGGACAGAATCAGATCTTCTTATGGGGAAAACATAACCATGAAATTTTTATATTCAAGGATTCTGATGGTTTCCAACTCCTATAAAACATAGGATCCAAATATAATTCGGTCAAAGGAGTCCACCAAGGGTTAACGTTTTGTTTTCAAATAAAGAATCATCTATTCCCTAAATTTTGATTAATAATTTAATTAGAAGGGCGAGTAATAGAATATGGATAAAAAAAGAGAAAAAAGGACAAATCATCCTCATTTTTTATATCTTGTGCTCTATTAAAAATGACTTTTAAGATAAAACAATATTTATTTTATCAATTCATATTATTATTATCTTCCTAAACTCATCAATCATTCATGTGTAGTATCTTTTTTAGATATTGTTTTTTTATTTTTTTATAGTTTTTGTTACTTTTTATTTTCATTTAAATTCATCAATCAAAACATTTTTGTGTTAATTTTTTGGTTGTTTTTCCACTTTTTTGTAGGTCACACAAATTTTTTTCTTTTAGGTTTAACCATGCTCACCCCTTATTAAATTAAGATTGTTTCTTATTGGTTTTATAAATTTTATTATTTAGAGGACGAATAAACCTTGATAAAAAAATGTAGTCATTTCTGCGGAAGGTGACGTGTGTCCAAAAAAATTAATTACAGGAAAATATGTTAAAAAAGACATTTTAAAAAATCAAAACCTTTTAATATATGTGTTGATTTTTTAAAAAAATCACACAAATTTATATGCACACAATGGAAAAATCATCCATTTTTTGATTTATAATATTTAGTACATAAAATATATAAACCCTAAAATTGCTTAATAAGAAAAATGTAAAATTAAGTGAAGAATTTTGAAATATAGAGATCAGAGAAAAATAATGAAAAAATGGTTCTACCTCAACCTAGGAACATTATAGTTCATAGAGATAGGCTCATGTAGTTTCAGTTGTCTAAAATTTCTATTAATCCCCCTTTCATTAGACTTAATCCATGTTCAAAAAACAATGAAATGAAAAATAATACCTTTTTATTACACAGTACTTTAAATAAATTCCTAGTGGGTATTATTTAGAGTTCATTAGAGATTTTAATAGTGTTATCCAACTAATAATATTACATGGTTTAGTTTAGGAAGGGATGTAGTTGGAAGAAATCTATTTTCCTTGATGTGTAAGGCCATGATATGGTTTTAAAAATTGTATAAAAAGATATTTGATACCTTATACTAGGTTTTCAATAGTTTTGTGATGATATTTTATCCTTGGGATATGACCAAAGAAGTGAGAAATAAAATTATTTGGTTTGTCTAGGATGAGGGAGAATTATTCCATGAAACCCCTGAATGGTTTAGAGGTCTTCTCAAGCATTTTACCAATCACTAACATGGGACAAACCTCTTGATGTACACAGTTTATAATTATCTAACTTCTTAGAATCCAACCACCATTGATCTATCATCCATCCATGATTTTTTTGATAGGAAAAACAATTAATTGAAATAAATATTTAGTAAAATGACTTACTAATACAAACATAAATGTTTTACGAAGAGAATTATCCATATGATTGTGTCCAATAATCAGGTGGAGATAATTTTTATGGATAAATATGAAAACTTAAATTGTTAGTAATGTAATAATCATAGAATATTTGGTCATAAAAAACCTTTTTTTCATAATTATGATCAACCTATTCAATATAAATATAGTTAATGATTTATATATTTTAGAGTTAGGATTTTTTATAACAATGTTCCATTTTCAAAAGCTAAAAATGCTGGCTATGAAACCCCCAAAACATGTCATATAGAGACTAAGGGGTGATGAAACAACATTATTCCCTTAGGTACTCAATTAAACCAACAAATAAATTTCAGGAAATTAATGAACCTTCTAATACTAATAATGATTTATAGAGTTTAGTTAGAATGCTGATCGTTAGTGTAGATTCTAAAAAATCCAGTATGGGGAATCTTACTCAACTAACTTATTTAATAGTTCTTGAAATAGAATATGAAAATACGGTATCAATCATCTTATACAGACCATTATTTACAACAAATGGTGTTGTAATTAATGATTCAAAATAAAAGTTATTTTTCATGTTATTTATGATCAATAAAAAATCAATTTTTTTGGGGATCCATATTATAGGTTTGTTGTAATGTGACTCTCCAAACCTACACTCTCAAATACGGTGCCATGAATAAATAATTTTCATACTATATTTAATAAAAACTATAAATTTCATGACATAACTATCCCATAATTACATAATTTATAGAAAAAAATTAATTTCATACAATCCCATGAAATTTTATGTTTAAATATTTAGAGAATAGATGGAAAATAAAATAATAAATCCCATGTATTTCTTAACCAATGAATATTTTTACAAATATATTATAAAATACTTAATATATAATATATCTTCAACATCTACAACAATTTATACACACCAACTATTCTAATTGCAATATCATATGTATAAATTTCATTCATAACTCGGGGAAATGGAAACACAAGAAGAGTTGAGCTCAAGCGGTCATTAAGGGAAAACATATAACCGAGGTAATCATGGAATAAAAATGGAATGAATATTATTGTAGGAATACATAATAAAAAATAATATATAATCAACTAAAATTTTAATCATTATTGTTCTATGATAATAAATGAAAACATTGATATAAATAAAACTAATCCTATACTAATGGAATTCATAGCACCAAACTCCAAAAACATGTTGTCAAGGACTTTTCCAAGACAATATCCTATTATGGAATGTGGTATACACCAAGAACTAAACTGTTTTATATCATTTGACCTATAGATGCATCAATGAGAGATATAATTATGGGCCTAACCATCACTTTCTTATGTCCAATCCATTCATCATGCGATAAAATAAATTAAAAATTTATAATAAAATTTTCCAAAAATCATCTCTATTGTTATAACAACATACCTAGTACCAATAATATTCCCATGTCAATAGAACAACATTATTTCTAGGTGAACATTATACAATATGTATTACATAAAATTTTTTGTTCACATTTTATAAAGCAATAAAACATGTTTAATTCAATAATAAAATAACTTTACCATAATCCATCCAGAGAAAGAAGGTGGATAGTAGCAAAAGAACATAACAAAAGAAGTGAAAAATAGTTTTCAAAGTGTTTATGTGGTTAGAATGTATATACCATGAAAAAATTGAGAGAATAAAATATAATAAAATCATAGGGAATAATCTACCCATATTATATGAAATAAGTTCAAGAGAACAATCTTAGCTTAATAAATGATAGTTGAGTTACCAAAAAATATTTACTAATGAGAAAATAACTAAATCAATAGACACATGAATTAGAAAACATGATATGGAAAGTAAATAATATTAAATTGAATGATTATGATAAAAATATATCCATGGGTAGTGAATAAAATATTTAATGAAATCATGATATTCAGAATTTATTAGCTCTCAAAAAATCCAAATTGAGACCCAGAAAGCCCTTATAAATTTTGAACCTTCGAATCAAAACCACTTGAAAGAAATGGATTATAATTGAACTTTAAATAATATTATTCAATGATAAGTAATGTTATTATATCTAAATTGTAAAGTATATACACCCCAAAAATTAAATTATGTTCTGAATACCAAACTTTTCTTGAAGAGAGAAATTTGAGACAAAACCCTTACCTCGATACACATATATTCTAAACCTATAGAAAACATACTAAATAAGAAAATTCAGTACATTAAAAATATACCAAAAATCCTTATTAATTACTATAAACGTTTATACTCTTAATTTGTAATCAATACATACATACATACACACATATATATACATATATTAACTCTTTTTTACCAATTTTCAACACCGAGTGTAATTAATCTTTATAATTTTGAACTAGTTTTATAAAAGTAATATTGGTATCTATTTTTTTTTCAAAATTTCACCACTATTAGATAATATAAGGTAATTTAATAGATTTCACATGACAGTTTATAATTCTAAAATTCTATTTCATGTCATTTTGGTTTGTGATCCTTGAAGATGAAATCGAGAATGATAATGTTTTGGTGATTCTTAACAAATGAAATGTGTTCTCTTAATTAATGAGTTAAATATTTATATAACATTAAAAACACAAAAAAAATATTATTTAAATATTTATGTCATATTTATCTAGTAAATAAGTTCTCATAGTCAATCATGACAAAAATGTGTAACATTGTTCAAGTAGGTTGTTAAAAGGGCCCAAACATGAACCTACCATGATTAATGGATGATTATGAGATGGTAATGTTGTAATATCATTGTATTAAAAGAATAATGTACTTATTTAATGTTTATTAGTGTTATATATAAATTTTTTAAAGAACTATAATGTGAATATGATTTATATACAGACATTACTTATAATGAATAGATTATTTTCCTCTTAGTTTCCCTATTTAAAATTTTTGAAATATGGATAATCATTCGTTTATCATATCATTAATATGTTCTAAATTTTTTCATAAAAGAACCTTATTTTTTTCATAAAAATAATATTTCATCATTAAGACATTATAGGAACCATAAATTATGGATAGTGATAAAAAATTAATTTCATTTCTCTTCGTGGGAGGATTTTTCACGTACACATGAACAATGATGTTGTTTTTCAGAATAGATGGGATATATGAATATAAAATAATATTTACCTTAATATAATAACATTAAAATATATAATTATACTAATATAATTATAATAGTCTTGATAAAATAAATGCTACTATATATAATCATGAATATAAGCTAAGTAATTGATAATAATCACATTGGGTACTTGAATTTTCTTGGAATTTTCATGGGAAATAAATCCATTATGATAAATAATGCTGAATGACTTTTTAAAGTGAGATTGGGTTAAAGGATGAGAAAATTGGAATATTTTGAATGATACATTTTCAATATTTGTGATTTTTAAGTGGTATAAAGTTAACCATTTTATTAGTGAAGGGAATGGTAGTTTTGGGAGCACCCTTAACATTTTCAATAATTTGATGCTATTATTACATGTTAAATGGCTCCAAAATGGAAAAAAGGTGAGGAAAAAGTGATTTTGGGTCTAAAATCACTACAATATATCATTTTGGACGCAACTTTGATTGTTTTAATGCTTTTATTTTAACTTTTATCCTTTAACACAAATTTTCTTTAATCTTGGTAAATAAATTTTAACCTTAGTATATATTTTAATAAAAAATTATTAATAAACCATTTTACCAAATTTTAACTTTATTATTTAAAATTTGGAAATTTTTTTATAAATTTTTTTAATGCTTTTGACAATTTAATTTTAATATTATCACACATAAATATTAAGAACAATTTTTAGAAAAAGTACGTTTGAGATTAAAATTTATGTGTAAGCCATATTTTTGAATATTATCAATACCCATAAATAAAATTGGTTTACTTTAAATCAAATAAAAGATTTGATGATTAATGACAAGGTAATACCAAATCTCATCGTGAAAATACTTGATTTAATGGAAGTTTGAAAGCATATTTTATAAAGTAACATTTTACTTCACTTCTAAAAATGTTTGAAAAGGGATTTACAAGTTCAAATAATATTTTAAAATTCATAAATTTATTCCCCAAAGACATATATCATCACATAATATTTTTTAAATTTTAGGACACAATTAAATAATGATAAATCATAAAAACTATTTTTTTTAAAAACTATATTTTCAACTAAAAAAACGTTTTGGAAAAAACACAAAATTCCATCTTAATATAATATTGTTCTAAATACAAAACTTATATATATATATTTTCAACTTAAAATTTAAAATTTATTAATTTAATATCTGAATAAAATCTAAAATATAATAAAAAACCAATATTATTGTAAAATGACATTTTCAAATATGAATTATTTTTATGTTTATTTAATATTGTTTACTAAATAAATTTTTATTAACCAATTATTAATATCAAATTAATTTATAATAATTTCCCCCAGGATGTTAATTGAGTGGTTCACCAGTTGGTTCATCTTTCTATCTCGGGGAATTGTCATAGGACCATGTACATCAAGACTAAAACACTATTTATATTATGAACAAGGGTATTCAATGCCATTTTCATCAATAGGGAATGTAAGGAACACACTAGATAGGAAGATCCCCAAACAGTCCCATGCGTGCGACCCGTACATACATTTTGTATTTGGGGTTTGACTTACTAGTATTGTCCCCATAATTCTATAAGGTGTTTTGGGATTCAAAACCCATTGGGAATGGTACTATAGAACCACTGTAGTGGTACTATAGAAGCACTGTAGTAGTGGAGAAGCTGTAGCACTGGTGGAACTGTAGTGGTGGTGTGCATTGCAGCGAGAACTGTAGTGGAAACAACACTATAGAAAGTACTTTAACAACCCTCGTACTATAGTAGAACTATTCATCAGTGGGAATTTTGGTTAAAATTTTTGGGCTACGAACCATGTAATGGGATTCAAATCCACTATGCCTGTGTGTAACGACCCGAAATTTTTGAATAAATCTTATTTCCTAATTTTATGTGTTATTTTATTTTATTTTTATACTCAACAAAAATGTTTCATTTGATAACATGAGTATAATTAAAATGAGACTGTTGGGTTTTGACTATTATTTGACCATTGGTCAATGTGACCGCTGGAAACTAAAGGTTTTGATTACTATCTCTAAATACAAGAAATCTTGGTTAATTAATATAGAAAGAAGATTAGATGGCCTCACCCAGTAGTCTTGGACCGATCGAAGCCCATCTAACAGAACTTGGGAAGGAGGTAGCACCACTGGGATTTGCTTTGGACCAAACCCAAGCTGAACTTCATCGTGTGAAGCTAGAACGGGATCGCCTTCGCGAGAAGTTCAAACTAATAGAAATTACGACTCGTGCGATGTTGGACGAGCCTCCCTCGGATTCTCTCACCTTAGCACACCTTACACTTAGGTCTTATGCTGGTGTGATAAGGGGCTATGTAAGGAGATCGTGATTGCCTTGTGTAATCCTTTGTTTTAAATAAAAATTTGGATTTCTTCTTATGATGAGGTTTATGAATTTTCAAATGTCCATATAAATATAGTATGCATATTTTTGATAAATTTTAGAGAAAGGATATTTTAAAAATGTTTATGTAAACATTAAATAAATAAAAATGTGTAATGATTTTAAAAAAAATGGTCTTCTACAATTATGTTCTCTACGAAATTTCGAGTCTAATAAGATCAACGTGATTTTTGATGAATAGTAAATTATGAATAGTGATTTTACGCTTAGGATTAGTAATGTGACCAAATGGATTAGTAATCTTACTTAAAGAAAGTATTAATATAATCTAGGCACCTTGATTAAGTAATGTGATTCAATAAAATGGTTAAATAATGGTTTCATAAATTATTATTCAAGTATTAGTTTTTCGGGTGAATAGTGTTTTTTAATTAAAAATTTAATTAAAAATATTTAGAAAATTATTTTTATAAAACGGATTTCATTTTTGAACTTAGAGCACTGATATTATGCTATGGTAATTTTTGGGGTTTTTTCTGAAAAAAATGAATTTTCGGTGAATAGTGTTTTTATTTAAAAATTAAATTAAAAATATTTAGAAAATTATTTTTATAAAATGGAGTTCATATTTGTAATCAGAGCGTTGATATTTTGTTAAGGTGAAATTTTGGGATTATTCTGAGAAAGTTGAATTTTCGATGAATAGTGAAAATACAGTTTTTAAGTTACGGGTGACTAATGACATCATTAAATGATGTATTAAGTATATATTCAATATGTTCGAATTGTGAATAGTAAGATAAGGTATGAGGTGTCCCAAGTGGCCAATAACATGGGCAAATACCATGGGAAAGCCCATGGTTTTGCCAAAACCACTAATGAGGTGTCCCTTGGCCATTAATGCCTTGTCCCCTCACTTTCCCTATAAATACCCACCCATTCCTCCTTTGGTTTTCACTCCCAACTCTCCCACAACGATGTTCTGGTCTCCTTACCTCCCAAGGAGTCCTCCCAAGGTGCCCCCAAGACATCAAGGTCCAAAACTTTGAGTTTCAAGAGTCACATTTTAAGGTAAGGGATCCAACCCCTCTCTTTCTTTTCATGTAATCTCTTTTATGTCATTCCAATTATGCTCCATGTTTTTATGGGAGAGGATGTTCTTTTATATTCCTCTTACTGCCCTTTCATGTTTATATGATTAGAGATCCCCTCTTACTCTCATCATTTCGTTTTATGAAAGTTTAAGTGACGCCGTAAGGCTGCCGGATTTTCATAAGAGAAATCTAATCTTTTTCCTTCCATGTTTTTTTTTCAAATGGTATGTCCCTAAAATTTCATTACCATGTCCATATGTCCTTCTTATTCTTTCACCCTACTGTTTTATGGATCATTTATGAGTGGGTGGCCCATGTCCCCTCTCATTTCAATGTTTTCTAAAACCCCGAAACTTAGCCGTTATGCTGCAGAATTTTCCCCTCAAAATGTCTCTCTCTTTTCTCAAAAATTATTTTATGTTATAAAGTGAATACTCAAAGCTCTTATTTATACAAGGGTATTCACATATATATCAAAATGTTCCATTTTAAATTCTGGGATTTACATACATGAGACCCGCTTTCCCTTTTCGTGGGTTTTAAAGTGACGTAAAGATCATGTCTTTAAAGCAGTTTTTAAAACGTTATGATTATGAAATAAAACCCATTTATTTTATGCTATGTGGGTTATTTATGAAATGTTTGATGATGATATATGTGGCTCACATGATAATAAAGGCAAATTTAAGGGTGCGCCCTGATAGCGCTCCAATTCATTGGGTAAAGACTTAATCTCTAGAGATGACCATTTTTAACGACGCCTTGGTGAATAACCTTGGTAATTTTTTAATGACACCTTTGGGATAGACCTTGGTGAAATGAAATGATTTTCAATATTAAATGCTGCAGCCACATCTTCAAGTTATGAAAAATGTTATTTTTATTATGAAATGCCTCATGATTTATTTCCCATGCCTTAAAGTTCTTTTCATGTCCTTATTGAAGTATCTCAAGTTCACATGTAAAATGTTCATCTTGTTTCCCTTACTGGGCCTTTTGCTCACCCTTTATTTTGATGTATGTCTCCAGGTTATGAGATGCAGTAATGAACCTAGGATGAACATAAGGAGAAGCCTTTCAAGTGTTTAAGAGGAATGTTTTATGTTGTTTTCATGTATTATGTTCCTTGTTTCCAAGACACTAAACCTTAAAGATCCTCGGTTTTGTGTAATGTAATGAAAGTTTTTGTTATAAAAAGGCGGGATGCTATAGTTGGTATCAAAGGATGGTTTAGTTATTTGTGGAAATTAGGATATGAAAACTCTAGCAAGAACCCTATAGAAAAGTTAAAAAAAATATAGGAAATCTTCCTGGTATTTTGGTGAGTATTGAGTAAGGGGTTTCCAAGCAAATACATCCCTGTCTGGATACGAGCAGGTAGAGGTGGCCCTGGCACAGATGTACATTGGGGTAAAACCCGAAAACACCGCTTTGAGCTAGACTCGAACGGGAACTGGTACACGACAACGGGCCTTGCTGCACTCTTGGTTACGACACTCCCGGGGGATATGCTTTGGTAAATTCATAATCTTAGTATGAACCATTGTTAAAGGAACAAAGATAAAATAAAATAAAGATTCACATAAGAATATATGATCATGGATAACCTAGATGGGAACCTAGGGGATCACAAGTTAGGGTATACATTTCTTCTACAAGTTATCCTTATATGCTTTCAGTTCCTTTTCATGATTATTGGCTAAGTACTTAAGCCCCTAATTACGCTTTCTCTTCATAGTTAATGGTGGGAAATGGAAGAACATGTCCAAACAACCAATGTGATAGGAAATGCGACGATTGTCGTCTTAATATGATAGGGATGAATAGGGGATTAAAATATGATTATTATTTTGGAAGATTTTCACTATTTTGGGGACCCTATATGATCGAGGTAAATAGATTACTATGGTATTTTCATTTAAGAGTAGGGTTGACTTATATTTTGAAGAATCGATGAATTTAAGGTGGAATTATAGTAATTTAGGTTACTTATGGAAATTATTAACCTATCTTGGGGTAAATATGTTTAGGTTAGTTACTTTTTTTAAGATGTTAGGATTGGTTGATGTTGTTTGGAGATGAATGATAAAGTTTACCTTGAAAGACTATGTTATCAAATCCTTCTTGTATTTGGGTTTCAATCTTAGTTTGGTTTATTTTGAGGATTTTTAAGGACAGTTATTTATGGAATGGACTATGATGAACTTTGGGTAGTACAATGGAACATTGAAGATTTAAAAGTAGTTTCCATTCCTATGGGATTATTTCTTTTTGAAGAGTTGTTTTACCTTACCCTTTCTGTTTTTGGGATAATGTTTAAAGATAGAAGAAATAGATAGTTAATCTTTTGTGGATTAAGAAGATGATTCTTGTGTTTTGATGAGACCAAGTAGTTTTGAATGCTCATAATTTGGAGAAACGATTCGTTTTGGGTAGAAACTTATTAAAGTATAAAACTCTACATGAAGATAGGTATATTTTCTTATGTTTTTATTTTATGTTGTAAATGAATTCCTAAAAATTATGAAAATGAACGTGAAACAAAAACGTTGTTGGTTTACGTTTCCTATTTGGTATTCAAAGACCGTTTACACACATCATAAGTTTGGGATTTTCTTATGGTTAACGTTCTCCTAATCATGTTCTCTATCACTCGCCCCCAGAAATTGACCCTTTGTTTTTCTTCCATGTCCATGTTTTCCTCCATGGAATCCTAGTATGGGTTAACTCAGGTGACCTTTGTACTTCTCTTTCTTTCTTTTAAAGTAATAGTTTTACTGACTCCTTTTCTGATGTAGGACTTTCAATGAAATTTCAAAACCCAATTTTAAAAATTGTGAGGACGCAATTTCTTAAGGGGGGAAGATTGTAACGACCCGAAATTTTTGAATAAATCTTATTTCATAATTTTATGCGTTATTTTATTTTATTTTTATACTCAACAAAAATGTTTCATTTGATAACATGAGTATAATTAAAATGAGACTGTTGGGTTTTGACTATTATTTGACCATTGGTCAATGTGACCGCTGGAAACTAAAGGTTTTGATTACTATCTCTAAATACAAGAAATCTTGGTTAATTAATATAGAAAGAAGATTAGATGGCCTCACCCAGTAGTCTTGGACCGATCGAGGCCCATCTAACAGAACTTGGGAAGGAGGTAGCACCACTGGGCTTTGCTTTGGACCAAACCCAAGCTGAACTTCATCGTGTGAAGCTAGAACAGGATCACCTTTGCGAGAAGTTCAAACTAATAGAAATTACGACTCATGCGATGTTGGACGAGCCTCCCACAGATTCTCTCACCTTAGCACACCTTACACTTAGGTCTTATGCTGGTGTGATAAGGGGCTATGTAAGGAGATCGTGATTGCCTTGTGTAATCCTTTGTTTTAAATAAAAATTTGGATTTCTTCTTATGATGAGGTTTATGAATTTTCAAATGTCCATATAAATATAGTATGCATATTTTTGATAAATTTTAGAGAAAGGATATTTTAAAAATGTTTATGTAAACATTAAATAAATAAAAATGTGTAATGATTTTAAAAAAATGGTCTTCTACAATTATGTTCACTACGAAATTTCGAGTCTAATAAGATCAACGTGATTTTTGATGAATAGTAAATTATGAATAGTGATTTTACGCTTAGGATTAGTAATGTGACCAAATGGATTAGTAATCTTACTTAAAGAAAGTGTTAATATAATCTAGGCACCTTGATTAAGTAATGTGATTCAATAAAATGGTTAAATAACGGTTTCATAAATTATTATTCAAGTATTAGTTTTTCGGGTGAATAGTGTTTTTTAATTAAAAATTTAATTAAAAATATTTATAAAAATATTTTTATAAAACGGACTTCATTTTTGAACTTAGAGCACCGATATTATGCTATGGTAATTTTTGGGGTTTTTTCTGAAAAAAATGAATTTTCGGTGAATAGTGTTTTTATTTAAAAATTAAATTAAAAATATTTAGAAAATTATTTTTATAAAATGGAGTTCATATTTTTAATCAGAGCGTTGATATTTTGTTAAGGTGAAATTTTGGGATTATTCTGAGAAAGTTGAATTTTCGATGAATAGTGAAAATACAGTTTTTAAGTTACGGGTGTCTAATGACATCATTAAATGATGTATTAAGTATATATTCAATATTTTCGAATTGTGAATAGTAAGATAAGGTATGAGGTGTCCCAAGTGGCCAATAACATGGGCAAATACCATGGGAAAGCCCATGGTTTTGCCAAAACCACTAATGAGGTGTCCCTTGGCCATTAATGCCTTGTCCCCTCACTTTTCCTATAAATACCCACCCATTCCTCCTTTGGTTTTCACTCCCAACTCTCCCACAACGATGTTCTGGTCTCCTTACCTCCCAAGGAGTCCTCCCAAGGTGCCCCCAAGACATCAAGGTCCAAAACTTTGTGTTTTAAGAGTCACATTTTAAGGTAAGGGATCCGACCCCTCTCTTTCTTTTCATGTAATCTCTTTTATGTCATTCCTATTATGCTCCATGTTTTTATGGGAGAGGATGTTATTTTATATTCCTCTTAGTGCCATTTAATGTTTATATGATGAGAGATCCCCTCTTACTCTCATCATTTCGTTTTATGAAAGTTTAAGTGACGCCGTAAGGCTGCCGGATTTTCATAAGAGAAATCTAATCTTTTTCCTTCCATGTTTTTTTTTCAAATGGTATGTCCCTAAAATTTCATTACCATGTCCATATGTCCTTCTTATTCTTTCACCCTACTGTTTTATGGATCATTTATGAGTGGGTGGCCCATGTCCCCTCTCATTTCAATGTTTTCTAAAACCCCGAAACTTAGCCGTTATGCTGCAGAATTTTCCCCTCAAAATGTCTCTCTCTTTTCTCAAAAATTATTTTATGTTATAAAGTGAATACTCAAAGCTCTTATTTATAAAAGGGTATTCACATATATAACAAAATGTTCCATTTTAAATTCTGGGATTTACATACATGAGACCCGCTTTCCCTTTTCGTGGGTTTTAAAGTGACGTAAAGATCATGTCTTTAAAGCAGTTTTTAAAACGTTATGATTATGAAATGAAACCCATTTATTTTATGCTATGTGGGTTATTTATGAAATGTTTGATGATGATATATGTGGCTCACATGATAATAAAGGAAAATTTAAGGGTGATCCCTGATAGCGCTCCAATGCATTGGGTAAAGACTTAATCTCTAGAGATGACCATTTTTAACGACGCCTTGGTGAATAACCTTGGTAATTTTTTAATGACACCTTTGGGATAGACCTTGGTGAAATGAAACGATTTTCAATATTAAATGCTGCAGCCACATCTTCAAGTTATGAAAAATGTTATTTTTATTATGAAATGCCTCATGATTTATTTCCCATGCCTTAATGTTCTTTTCATGTCCTTATTGAAGTATCTCAAGTTCACATGTAAAATGTTCATCTTGTTTCCCTTACTGGGCCTTTTGCTCACCCTTTCTTTTGATGTATGTCTCCAGGTTATGAGATGCAGTAATGAACCTAGGATGAACATAAGGAGAAGCCTTTCAAGTGTTTAAGAGGAATGTTTTATGCTGTTTTCATGTATTATGTTCCTTGTTTCCAAGACACTAAACCATAAAGATCCTCGGTTTTGTGTAATGTAATGAAAGTTTTTGTTATAAAAAGGCGGGATGCTATACTGTGGGCCATGCAATGGGCTTCATTCCCACTGGGGTTATGGGCCATGTATTGAATAAACAGGGCTTGATGAATGGGTTATCTCATTAGGGGGGCTATAAACCACTTTTTGGCCTATGTGTGAGGTGTGTGTGTGTCTAATATAATTATTCCCCTAAGGACCTAATATAATATAATATAAATTCATATATCTTAAAGGTTATTTTTTTAGAAAAATACTTTTCTAAACAATAAATGACATTATCAATCATTTTTGGAATATTAATTTCATTTCATTCACTCAAAAGTACCCTTCATTTTATATATTCACATATATATTTACATATTAATGATAGGGGAGAAAACCCCCCTTTTATTGAAGAAATGAAACACCACTTTTTTATTCGGGGTAGAGGGATCCCATTACATGACCTTCGTAGGCCCCGTTGGTATTATACCCAATGAAACCTGGACCGAAGGCCCAATGGGAATAAAATACAATTTCATTGCCCCCAACATCACCAACTCTATGAAGACGAACATCGAACAAGCTTACCAGTCCACCTAACATCATTTCCACTAAATCCCCCTTCCACGCTAACATTATCCGAACTTTTTGTCATCATGTCGGTGACTCTTCCTACCCTCAGTAAGTGACCATCTTTTCAAGAAGAAAAACGTAAGAAATATTCCCACTAGCCATACTTAAATATTTATATTTAATATAAATATAATATATTTTCATTAAATTTTTATGTTTTGTGTAGAGATTACTATCAAAAAAATTAAATTATTTAATGGTACTCATATATTATGATCATGAAGTGTTAAATTCTCCCCCATAAATAAATTACATCCTCATAATTTTAATTATTACTCATTGATAAAATTAGGTTTGTGCATTATTATCATATTTATAATTCTTGGTATAACATCTAATATAACCTCTACTATACTCACCTAGGATATATCAACTTAATTATCATTATTCAAAAGGATTTATATAATCATAAAATCATATACCCAAGTATGTATACCACCTAATGTTTTATTCTTAATAACATATCTTTACCAAAACAATTTGAATTTAAAGTTAATAAAACTCATCAATATTATATATTCCTTTAAAAAATAACTATATTTTTAAATGGTTTTAACCAAGATTTGAAAAGGACACACACTAGTCAATATATATCATAATCTTAAAAAAGATAAATACATACTGAATTAGAATAAATCCCCTGGATATTGACACTACATAAATTAAATTTTCAAAATCAACCATAACTTTATTATCTTGACATGTTAAACCTAATAATTATCCATCATTCACATATGAATTACTCAATTATAGCAATCCTAGTTTAACATCAATGGTTATTACATCATTTTTTGGTGAATATTCAGTACAATACAAAAACACATGCCCAAGGACCATTAAAGTTTACTATATTTAGAAACTTAAAAAAAGTCTTCTATTCTAGTGAAGGATCCTAAAAATTTCACATAAAGATATCAACCTTTAGTAATTATACCTAAAATCATTCTCCATAACCTTGGTTAAGTAAATATAAGGGGTGATATCAGATGCACAGTAATGGTAAATAAAGGAAATGCATAAGCATAACATAACCAAAAGGGTATGGAACTTGAGTATAACATTTGAAGATCATAACATGAATATTAGAGTTCATAATAAATATTGGTAGTTCATAAGACATGTATCATAATATAATTGAGAGCATAATTCATGAAATCATAACATAGGTAAAAGACATGGAATTTGTGGCATGCACATTGTTTTATAATGTTATGAACATGTATAAGTATAAAAAGGATCACTAATTAAGTTAAAGACATGAAATCAGGGCCCCATATAAACTTATGTACATACAACCAGGTACATGAATAAAATTATTAACATACAATCAGGTTCATGAATAAACTTGTGAACATGAAACCAGGTCCATTCATAACATTGTGAACATGGAACCATGTTCTGGCATAACATTTTGAAAATTTTATCAGGTTCACACATAAACTTATGGACAAGAAACAAGGTCCATATATAACATTGTGAACTTGTAATAAGGTTTACTCACAACATTGTGAACTTGTAATTATGTTTACACATGAACTTATGGACATGCAACCAAGTCCAATCATAACATTATGAACATGTAATTAGGTTCATGCATAACACTGTGAACATGAAATCAGGCTCACATATAACATAAATACTCATGATTTATTAATAGTTACCCAATACATTGGATGGAGATATAGATCCAACCCAATACAAAACAAAATCATACATACGAGTTCCCCAGGATTATAAATAATAATAATATCATTACCCATGAAATAAGATTTGCATCATGAAAATTAAATCATATAATTACCTATGGAAAATAGGTAGGTATCATAATCACTAGCCCTGAAAAGAAGAAAGTTTCAAAAGCATATAACCCATGAAAGATAAATTGGTTTCATAAACTCTATGCCATAAAAAATTAACCATTTATAGAAATAATATGAATGAATTCATTGAATAATTTCCTTAGAAAGGAATGAATAACACTAATAGACATCATCTTATAGGAGAAATAACTTGAAATATTTTTTTAGAAAAATTCTTTAATAAAATATCCTTTCTTCTTTAAAACATTCATTTTTAAAACATAAAAACTTTCGAACACCATTTCCTTGAAAATAAAATTAAAAATTATAAATAATTATTTGAAATCATTGTGGAAATATTTTTATTTTAAAACATATAAAGAATTATTTAAAATGTTTAAAACATTTCATAAACATAAAACATTCTTAAAAACCATTTTATTTGAAAATAGATTTCGAATCTTTTAAAGAATGATTTTAGAAAACCATAAACCATTTTTGAAATCCTTTTTCATTTAAAATACTTAAAAAACAATAAATTTATATAATATTATGAATTTATTTACTTTAAATTAATCTTGTAAATGTCAAATGTAAGATTCAAGGAAATTATGGTCACAATGGTGGTAATTCCTTATGTGTCGAACATTCCTTTTTTACCTTAAAAGTTCTGAAGAGTGACTTGATTGGAAAATGAAAAATATATACCTTCTAAGACCTTAAAAGGTAAAAAAGGGTAAAATTTTCTTTTCACACCATATGATAAATGTAAAACATCTATGAAATCATTTTTAGAAAGCATGGTTTTGAAAGAACATTTACTTCTGACTGAAAGGAGAAATGAATTCAGATTTCATTAAAACATTTTATTAGTCATCTTAAGTACCAAAGATTGGAAAGTAGAAATAATACATTAATATATCATAGAAAAAAATTAGAGAAGATAAATAAAGGGTTTTCTTGAGATATGGATCATTATATATCATCAATTAAAGCATTAATATAAATAATATTGATAAACAATGAGATTGTTAAAATAAACTCTTACCACTTAGTAACATAGAATCATACTACCATTGTAAGAATATAAAATTTCATGAGTCCTATAATATCATGAAAACAATTATATTCATAATATAACAATTCAATGGGTAATGTATATACCACAAAATAAAATTGAGTTTTGAATAAAGCATGTACCTCATGATAATAAATGGTGAGATGAAATTCCCTGACCTTGTGTCTTGACTCTCGTCATACTCATTCAAAGCTCATATATGACAAATTTTAAGTTTATTATAAATATATTGAAGAACCATATTATTATATCTAATATTATATTCGGTTTTTTATGACTATGTATTACATTCTTGTTAATAATTATATTTTAATGTTTTACTTTAGGTATTATCCACTTTGTTCTTTGCATTTGTCTCAATATGTTATATATTTTTTAATTATTATGATATCATAATTTATAGAATTTAAGCCAAGATATAAATATCATGTATATTTAGTATATTTTTATTATAATAATCTATAGTATATATAAGTATGAAATGGAATACACTATTCCTGGAGACTATAGACCACACGTATGCATGAATGCTGTTTCCATTTAATTGTTGTATTGTAAGAAATAATGAAAATGAAATATATGTATATATATATTTATCATTATTTTAATGTAATTATTATAACATATATATCATATAATTTAGCTAAAATAATCCTTAATACTTCCATGTAGCATGTGAATGAATCACATCTCTTTGAGGGGACTGTAGTCCACAATTCCTCAAAAGAAATTATCATATTACCACAAAATTGAAAGTCTGAAGATATGTGTGGTAAAATAGTTAAATAATCTTAAAGACATTATAAATATCATATATATTATATATAAATAATGTTTCCATCATAATTCCCACCATGATAGGTGGTAATGGTAAAATGAACAATCATCATTTTGTGAGGCGGTAGTTCATCACACACATAAACAGTATGTTCACAACTCATTAGATGGAGGTGTGTGTAAGTGTAAACCAAAACCTTATCATGAAAAAATTATTGTATATTAAGGATAATTTTTTCTATACAATCATTGAATAATAATAATTGAGGTGGTGTAGAAATAAAACTAAATAAAGGAGCATCAAGGAGGGAGTTAACTTTTAATCGGGTAACTCCCTTTGGTTTACACCAAAGGGCTTCCTTGGAATAATGTTTGACAAAAGGGAGGATTAAAAAAAGAATAGAAGAAAATTTCGAGGATATTTAATTCTATATTATCATATCATTATTGGTTTGAGAGGTGTGAATAATTTTTATGAGAGGAGGCCTTTTTATAGTAGAGGAGTGACACTTTAATAATATTTTAGAAAAAGAATTATGTAAACATTTTTCACTTGTAAAGTGGATCCAATAATAGAAAAAATTAGATAAAAAGGTGTATATGGTCTAAATGTCTCCATAAAATAGATCTTGTAGGATTTTAATAGTTTTTTGGGTTCTTAAATTTAAGTTTCAGTCCATAGTTAAGCATAATGTTTCCTTAATCAATGTAATTGATTTTAATTACATTCACTGATATTTTTAGTCCAAAATATGTTGAAATTATTAGAAAAAATAAATTATTCTGATTCTAAAAATGGAATCAGTTTTTCAGAATTACAATTACAGGAGTAAATATAATTAATTAAAATATAATCCCACAGTCGGGTCAACAAGGCTGGTTATTAAAGTAAAAAATGATGTAAAGTTTGCTAAGTGTTTGTATGTAATTTCAATGTGAAATTGGTTATAATATCCTAAATTGGATTAAGTGATAAAAAAATTATCCAATTAAAATTTTAAACCAATTAAAAATATTATTTAACCTTTTAAATAAATTATATAAAAAAGTAGTTTTGAATTAAAATCTAATATTTTTAACTATTCATTAAGAAATCAAACCTTAAGGAAAATTACCACAAATTTATCCTAACATAATTTTTATGTTTCAATTCCAAATATGATGTTTATTTTAAAACTTCAAATCTATAAAATTTTAAAAAATTGAATTTAGAATGGGTTCTCCCCTAAAAGGTGATAAAACTACCTTTAAAAAAATTATACGTTTTTATGCATAAAATAGGATTTGTTCTTAACTTATGTCTAATAAATCTATTGGATGAATATTAGAAATATTTTATTTAATATATAAAATATATATTACATTAATATAACTCAAATTTTTTAATTAATTTATTTTATTATGGTAAACAACTTTGTTACCATAAAAATAATAATATTTTCCTTTATATTAAATCGATTTTCATGTTCATTTATAGTTAATTGGTAACCTATAAATTAAAATTATATTTTTCTACAACATATATTTTTACAAATTATTTAATACTATTCATAAATGCTAATTTAATTCCTAGTTTTTATCTTATTATATTAAATTATTACATTTTAATGTTATACTATTATTCAGTAAAACTCGGTCTTGTGTGTTACGCAAGCCATCGAGGAGAGTCGTTGTTGCATGTAATGTAAGATAAAATTGGTGTTCTTTGTAGAGAAATATAAAATTTATTTTTCATGTAGTGCATGATTAACTCAGTGTTGTATATAAATCAATACAAACATAGTGATTTAATATAAAATATACTATTTTCAGTGTTACATGAATTGAAAAATGTCAAAAAAGATAAATTAATTAAAAAAAAAATATTCCCAAAATTTTGGGGTGTTAAATTGTACCCCTTTTAAAATGAATTTCTCCCTCGAAATTTGTGTGGGTTATCAAATTTTGAATAATTGAATTCTTGAAAGTTTTATTCATAGAAACTCACCTCAAAAAAATGGATACTAAAACATCCATTAAAAAGGGAAATTTAAAACCATAATAGTTACCCCAAGTAATATAGAACTAGGTTTCCACATAAGTGAACATTGGTTGTGAAGAGAAAACATGGATATAGAAGATAAATATAACTATCATGTTCTGATGGAGAATAAGAGAACTTGGTTAAGAGAAATTTAACAATCACAAAGCCATAAATCTTAAATTATACAAGGGTTCATTTGATTCATCAAAAATGAAGTTACAAGGAAGATTTATTTGTATTGAAGATCACTTTTCTTAAAGCTAACGATTTTTCATGAAAATATTCACATCCTTATTTTCAAGAAGACATATCCCTTCATTGTTTATTGATCCACTTCACCTCTTTATTTAAAAAGGAAGGAAACTCTTTCATTTCTAAGGTACTAAGAGACCATGAGATCCATGATATTCTATCCTATTTGTCATAAGTTATCATCAACACAAATTAGTTTGATAAAGATATCCAATATGAGTAAATCATCATATAGAGATATAACACTTTAATATTTCTGACTTCATCCATAGTTTAAATTAAAATTTCTATAAATTTTTAACCTTATAAACCTTATAAAATATGAAAATTCAAATATTTATAAAGAAATTCATGAAAGTAACATAACCATGATCCCCCATAGAACAAAAAGTACTTCTTTTTTGTCACATTCTAAACATGTGAATACCCTTATTGTATATTCCCTTGAAACATGGTAATATACTTAATTACCATAAATCCTTATGAAAAACATGTATTCTTCCCAATTACAATGATTACTTAATATATTCTTTAAATAAAGGAATTTTTAAACATCATCCTTGATGACATTGAACACCTTTTCAATAACTAGTTCCAGGATAATCCGTACCATCCAATTTAATTATTCATATCCAGCCTATCTTCATCCAAAAATATTTATCTCAACATCTAGCTTTAACTAAGGGTTATCTCCCTTAATCAAAGTATCACCCTTCCATAGAATAATTTTTATCTCTTAATCACATTCAAAAATTCCTTTTCAATCCTTAACAAAAAATTATATACCAAAAAGAAATATATATTTCATGATTCATATAACATAATCTCTGAATTACAAAACATAAATATTTAATTTATCCAAAATTAATCTTAAACCATTACTCAGGCTTCATCAACTTATTCCTTAATACCTATTTCCTAGAATATGAAATATGAATAATGCATTAAGGTTCCTCAACCTCAATATTATCATGCTTATTATGTTTAATGCAAAAAATACTGGAAGGACATCACATACCATTAACACGTTGTTTTCAATATCTTTAACTTTAGAAGTATAACCAATACTCATACCACCTTCCTGATTCTCCTTTTGAAATTTATACTTGGGAAATCGATTCTCACAATGCCCATACAATTCCACATATAAAACATTAAATGTTAACCATGTTCCTTATAATTCTCTCCATTAACTAAAACCAAAAAGATTAGTTTGAGAAACACTTATCATTGTGGAAAACATGTAATCACAAAAAATTATTTATATGATGTCTAAATTAAGAATCATTCCTTATACTATGACACATTAGGTTTATCATAGTTTATTCATATCCAACATTAATTTATACTATTCATGATTTATTGTGAAGAGTTTGTAAATTCCCAAATCCTATCCCCCGAGTGTGTCAAACCATTTGTGCAACAAGACCCATTTTTGGGTACCAGAAAACCCTGATTCAGCCCTCGAACATCTTTTTAGGGTTGTTAACCCTAGGTATATCTATTCCATATCCACATCAAATTTTATTATCTAGACATGGATGTAATTCTACGAAACCACTCACTCTATCCTTTACCAAAATTCCAGGACATTTTCTTATACTTTTCCTTTCCCTTATACTTATCCTTAGAGACGTACTTAGAGTTATCACTTAGGGTTTGTTATCCTAGTTTCCAAATTTGGAATAAAAAATTACATTTATACCAACTATAGGGACACCGACTTAACATACATTGATATTACATCATTTTAGATTAATAGTTTTTACATTACAAAAATACATACCCAAGGACCAGAATAGTATAGTGTATTTGGAAACAAGGAAACAAAATCTTGTATCATGGTGAAAGACCTTCAATATCTCCCATAAAGATATAAACCTTTAATACTTCTACCTAAAACTAATCTTCATAATATAGGAAAATGAATCATAAGAACAGGGTGAGCCCCTAGGCCCAATATGGATAAATAAAGGAAATTTGTAAGCAAAACGTGAAAAAAGGGTATAAAACACAAGAATAACTTTTGAGGATGATACCCAACATATTAGATATCATAATAAATATTGGATATTTGTAATACATGGATCATAAGTTAATTAAGAGAATAAATCATGAAATCAAATTATAGAAATAATATATGGAATTTTTAGCCTATTGATTGGTTTATAACGCTGTGAACATGTAGAACTAAAAATAGGCTCACTCATTAAGTTAGGGACATGAATTTAGCCCCCCACATAAACTTATGGACATGAAATGAGGTCAATGCATAACATTTTGAACATGTAATCAGGTTCACGCATAACCTTGTGGACATGAAACTAGGTCAATGAATAACATTATGAACATGTAATCAGGTTCACACATAACCTTATGGACATGAAACCAAGTCTATGATAAACTTTGTGAACCTGTAATCAGGTTCAAGAATGACATTGTGAACATGTAATTAGGTTCATGAATAAACATATTAACATGAAACCAGGTCTGTGCATAACATTTTGAACACATAATAAGGTTCAATGATAAAACTTTGAACATGTAATCAGGTTCATGAATAAAATTAAGGACATTTAACCTGGTCTATTCATAAAATTGTAAACATGTAATTATGTTTACAAAAAACATTCTGATCATGAAATCAGGTTCATGCATAAGATATATACTAATGAGTTATCCATCAATACCTAATGCTTTGGAGGGACAAATACATCCAACCCAAGATATAAAAAAAATCATACATATGAGGTCCACATGATTATAAACAATAATCATATCATAAATAATGAAATGATATTGATATCATGAACATTTAATTTTATCATTATCTATGGAAAATATGTAGGTCTCATAATCACCACTCATGAAAAGAAGCAGGTTTCAAAATAATATTACCCATGAAAGAGAAATGGTTTTCATAAATTTCATCCCTTCAAAACATTATAAATTCAAAGAAATAATATAAATGGAATAATTGAATCATTTCCCTAGAAATTCATGATTAACACCAATGTATTTTATCTTAGATGGTATATAATTTGGAAATATCATTTAATAAACACTTCTTGAGGAAAATATTCTTTCATCTTTGAAATTTATTTTTTAAAACATAAAATATTTTAAAAACCATTTAATTGAATATAATCATGAAAAAATATAAAGAAATCTTTAAAATAATTTTGGAAATATTTATCTTCAAAAAATTATAAATAATTATTGAGAACTTTTGAATAATTTCTTAATTATAAAACATTTTTGGAAACACTTTATTTGTAAATAAAATTTAAATATTTTAAATGGAGATTTGAAAAAACAATAAAATATTTTTGAAAAACCATTTCATTGAAAACCAATTTAAAAATAATAAATGTCTATAATATGAAGAATTTTTTTCTCTTAAATTAAACATTTATATATATAGTGGAATATTTGAGTAAATGACGATTACAATGATTGTAAGTCCATATATACCGAACATTACTTTTTTTACCTTAAATGTTTCAGAAAGTGACTATAGGAAAATAAAAAATGATACTTTCTAAGACCATAGAATTTAAAATAGGGGTAGAAATTTGGTTTAACATGAAATGATAAAATTAAAACATTTTTGAAATCATTTTTAGAATCATGGTTTTAAATGGACATAGATATCAATCCAAAAAGAGAAATATATTCATATTTTCATTAAACTTTTTTCTTAGTTATCCTAAGAACCAAAGAGTGAAAAATGGAACTAATACATGAATATATCATGGAAATATTAAGGAAAATATAATTCATTGTTGTTATTGAGATATGGATCATGAGATTTCACTAATTAAAGCATAATCATAAATATTCTTGATAAGCAATGAGATTGTTTTAATAGAGTCTTACCACTTGGTAACTTAGAATAAAACTCGCCAGGAAAGAATATAAAATTTCATGAAGATTATACTATCATGAATATAATAAGATTTATGATACAACATTTAAAAGTTCAGGGTATATACCACAAAATAAAATTTAGTGGTGAATAAGGCATGTACCTCATAGTAATAAAAGGTGAGATGAATTTCCCTTACCTTGTGTCTTGACTCTCATTGTACTCATTCAAACATACTATATAATAAAATTAATTTTATTATAAATATTTTGAAGAACCATTTTAATACATATAATATCATATATGGTTTTATTATTACTTTATATTACCCACTTGTTAACAATTTTATGTTATGTTTTCACTTTAGGTAATGTTAACTTTATTTTATGCATGTGTCTTAATTTACTATATCATTGGTCATTATACTTATATAATTATTTAAAAAAATGTAAACAATGATATAAATATCATTTATGATCAGTATATGTGTATTATAATAATCTACAGATGATATAAGTATGAAATGGAATATACTATTCATTAAGATGGTAGGTTGTACGTACACATGAACGTTGTTTCAATTTAATTGTTGTATTGGAAGAAAGAAAAATAAATGAAATATATATACATATATGTATAAATATCATTCTTATATTTGAATTATTATATCACTTATATCATATAATTTCACTAAAACCATCTTTAATATATTCCATGTAGTGTGTGAAGGAATCACATCGCTTTGAGGGGGCGGTAGTGCACACTTTCTCAAACAAAATTATCGTATTAACACAAAATGTAATGTATAAAGATATTTATTATTAAATAATTAAATAATATTAAATAAATTATAAATATAATATATATTATATATAATCATAGTTTCCATTATAATTCCAACCATGAGAGGTGGTAAAAGAAAAACGAACAATCATTATTTTGGGAGCCGGTAGTTCACCATACATATAAACAATATGTTCATTACCCATTATATAGAGGTGTGTGTAAGTGTAGGTTTAACCATTAGAATAAATAAATAATATTATATTTAGGATACATATGTTGTTATACAGTCATATAATAAGGATAATTGATAAGGCGGAGAAAGAAAATAAAAGAAAGAATCCTGAGGGAGGGTGTTACCTCATAATCTGGTAAATCCTTTTGGTTTGTGCAAAAGGGATTCATTGGAAGTAATTATTCCAAAAGGGAGGATTAAATAATGAATATATGGAATATAAGATAATATTTGAGCATATATTGGATGAAAACAAGTGGTTTTAGAGGTGTGAATAAGTGGGAGGAGAGGATGCCTTTTTATAGTGGAGGAGGAGTGACAATATTGTAATATTTTGACAAAGGAAATATTCAATACAAGGTAAGATAGGGTGGAAATATTCCCAGAAAATGGATCTTTGAAATTTTTTTAGGTTGTTTGGGGTCAAAAATTTAAGGTTTATTCCTTAGTGAAACTTAATTTTACCTTAATCATTGTAATTAATTTTAATTACTTTCACTAATAGTTTTGGTCAATAACAGTGTTAAAATTATTATAAATTATAGGTTAGTATTACTCAAAATACGGTATCCATTTTTTCAAATTCTAATCACAAAAGTTGATGAAATTAATTTAAATTTAATCCTATAGTCGGGTTGAAAAATCATGTTTTTGATGTAAAAAAGTAATGAACAAATTGGGAAGTATTTATATACAATTTAAATGTAAAATTTATTCTAATGACCTAAATATTATTAATTTATAAAAAAATTATCTAATTATAATTTGAAACCAATTTAAAATATAATTTAACCTTATAAATAAATTAGATGAAAGACCATTTTTGAATTCAAGTTCAGTATTTTTAATAATTCCTTAAAAAATGAAACCTTAAAAAAAACAAAACATTTATCATAACAAAATTTTTATGTTTTTATTCCAAATATGAAGTTTATTTTTACATTTTAAATCTATAAAATTTATAATTTTTTTTAAAATGGGTTATCCATTAAATGGCTGTAAAACCACCTTTATAAAAAATATAGGTCTTTATGCATAAAATTAGGTTTGTTCTTATATTATGTCTAAAAAATCTATTGGATGACTATAAAAAATATTTTATTTAATATATATCATATTTATTTAATTAATATCACTCACTAATTGTGATTAATTTAACTTATTAGGGTAAAATAGCTTTATCACCATAATAATAAAAATATTTTCCTTTATATTGAGTTGATTTTCATATTCATTTCTAATTACTTAGTAACCTATGAATTCATATTATATTTTTGTAAAAAATATATTTTTATAAAGTAGTTAATACTTTTCATAACTACCAATTTAATTTCTTGGTTATATCTTATTATATTAAGTAACAATATTTTAATGATACACTATTATTGGGTAAAACCTGGTCTTACATGTTATATGATCCATTGGGGAAAGTCGTTGTTTCATATAATGAAATCTAACATCAGTGTTTCATGTAGAGAAAGATATATTTTAAATTTAATTTAGTGCATGACTAACTTTGTATTGAATATAATGGAATCCTAATATAGTGACTTAATATAAAATAAAATATTTTCAGTGAGTCATGAAATGAAAATTTTTAAAAAGGTTAAATTAATTCGAGAAAAAATATTTCATAAAATATCAGGGGGTTACATGAATTTTTATCTCAAAAAAATATAAACATTAAACTAAATCTTTTATAAAGGTCAGTGATACCATTTAATATATTATTTAATACACTTAATTAAAAATTAATGAAGAATACTAATTATATGTTTTACATAATCCTTAATAACATTTAGAATATAGAATACTGTCAGCGATAACTATCAATCAAATAAAAATATCTAAGAGTATCAAGATATAAATTTTATTCATTTATCAACCTCACCACATTAGGTAAGACAAGGGAACTAAATATTTTCCCGAATAATAAGAATATACTCTAATTCTGAACCATTTAAATTTGATTCCTTAAGGCATTGTGGTTTCTAGGTACATAACTTTATCAGATTCATTTTGAAGATCCCATTTCAACATGAAAAAAAAACCAAAAATGGTTATTAAAATATCCAAAATATAAATAAAAAAACATAAATATGAATATTTCATCACTTATGAATAATTTGTATTTAATATATAATATATTAACATCAACCTATGAATCTTTGTTTAATCCTTAGTTATCAATATTTTTTTTTATTTTATCCTACTTAAACAAATTCAATAAAATCATAATTATTTAAAAATATAATGTGAATTAATAAAAAATATCCATTCAGAGTTTCAAATCAGGTTTATTATTCATCCTCTTTATCGTGAAGCTTTCGACGATCGAGTTAATACACAATACCACATTATTGGAATTATTACCCCTAGGTACATCAATTACATAGCCTAAATACACTTGTAATATCCTTAAAGGGACGTAATTTCTAAGAGAACCACACCATATTTACATTACCAATACATTAGTATGCTATACTGTACTTAGAATTCTTAATTAGACTTATCTCAAATGTTTTAACTAAACTTATCTATAACTAATCCCTAAATTAAATGTTCAATAATTCTATAGAATTAAATAATAAAATATATAAAAGGGTTATTTACACATTTTAAATTATGAAAAAACATAACTTATCAACCCTTAAATTATCCATAAAAGTCATATTAATCAAAATAATTATCTAAATAATTTTCTGATGCAAACTATGAAACCCATGACCTAGATTCATGAATTCGGCTCCCCAAACACATACATTATTTACTATCTTCAATTATATCTTTAAAATCATATATATAACTATCCCATATGTACATGAATTAAAGAAAATATTATATAATATAAATTTCAATGATATTTTAGGTTTATATATTTAGATAATTAGTAAAAAACAGAAACTAATAAAACCCATGTATTTCTCAACTAGTAGAAATTTTTTACACAATATAGGAAACTAATTAACACATAAAAATTATTCAAAATTTCCAAAAAATTATATTCACCTTCAATACTATTAATAATATCATGTTTAATAATTTTCATCATAATTTGGGGAAATATAAACATAAGAAGTGGTTTTCTCAAAATCTTATTAAGGTAAAATGTACAAATATGGTAATCATAGAATAAGGCTGGAATAAATATTATGGAAGGAATAAGTAAAAAAAAATTAATCCATAATCAATAAATACTAATATAATTATATATCCATGATAGTGAATGAAAACATGAATATTAATAATATTGATCTCATAAAGATGGAATTCATAATACTAGAAATCAAAAACATGTTTTCATGGCCTTATGCTAAGACACTATCATGTTATGGGAAGTGGTATAACCAAAATCCAAACTATTCTGTGTCATGAGACCTAACTATTCATCAATGGAATATATAATAATAGCCCCCACCCACGAATTTTTATGTCTAATTCATTCATCATCTAAGAAAATGAACAAAAAATTTACAATCAACATTTCTAATAACCATATCTATTGGTATAGAAACATAAAAAACACCAATAATTTTCCTGAATTCTAATAGAATAAAATTATTTATTCATGTATATTATTTGATATAAATTATTTAAAATGTGATATTCAGACCATATAGAGATATGAGTATACAACTATATCAATACTGGAATAACATGAACAAAATTCATCCATATAGTTAAGGTGGATAGATGAAAATATCCTATCCTAAGAAGTGAGAAATATTTTTAAAACGGTTTATTTTGTAGTAATGAATATACCCTAAAAAAATGATAACGTACTACATAATATAATATAATGGGAGAATTTACCCAATTTTTTTAAATAAGATGAACAAAATAATCAGAACTCATAGGAAAAAAGGCGAGTTGCTAAAAATCATTACTAAAGGGGAGACAACTAAATGAATAACCAATTGAATAAGAATTTTTTTTGGATATAAAATCCAATGTAATAAAAATATTATTATTAGAATATATTAATATTTATTTAATAAAACATAAAAAAATCATGGTGAAAAAAATGTATTATGTCTCAAAAATTTAGAATTAAAACCAAGAAAACACTTATGAATTTTGAAAACATTCAAATAAAAACACTTTGAATATATTGGATTGTAATTTAACTTAAAATATCATGATTTAAAGATAATTTTTAGATTATATAACAAATAGGTAGTACAAACCCCACAAAAAAATAATTTAAGATCACAAAACAAAACATAACTCAGAGAGAGGAATTTGTGGCAAAAACCTATATCTTTTTCTTGATATGTTTTGAACATTAAAAAAAGTCATAGATAATTAAATTAAGTTAATTAAATAAATAAATTATAATAATATTCAAAACTATAACAATCTATATGAAACATTTATAATCAGTATCTATATAAATATTTTCCTATTTTTACTTCTTTTCAACATTGGGTTTGAGTAATCTTTATTATTTTGAACCATTTTGATAAAATTCATGCAGATATCTATTATTTGTTTATATAACATTACTATTAGTTTATATAAGGTAACTATATAGTTGTTTCAAGAATGTTTATAAATATATAATTTCATTCCCATGGTATTTTTTCATACAAACCATGAAGAGGAAATTTATTATGATCATGTTTTAGTGAATATTAATGAACAAAAAGAATTTTATTAATTAATGAGTTAATTTTTATAAAACCTTATCAATTAAAAAATAGTTAATATTAAAATATTATCATTCTAGAAAATAATTTCTCATAGTTATCCATGACATAAATTTATAGTAATGTTCAAATAGGTGGTTAAACCGACACAAACATGACCCTACCATGAATTATGGATAATTATTAGATGGTTTAGTTGTAATATAATTATAATATAAAAGTAATTATATTATTTAGTCTTTATTAGTGTGATATATCATAATTTCAAATAATTATAATGAGAATATAATTTATATAATGTCATTAATAAGAAAAATAGTTCATTTTCCTCTTAGTTCGCTGGTTTTGAACGATTGAATGGGGGATAATCATTTGTTGATCACATCATTAACAATTTATCCAGTTTTTGATACTAGAACCTTAATGATGTCATAAAAATTAAATTTAATCATTAAAATATTCAATGAAACATTATTTATTGGTGGTGATGAAATATTAATTTAATTTCTCAAAATGGTGGTTGTTCACACATAAACAGAAAATGATGGTCTCATTTTTATTAATGGATGAGATTGATGAATAAAAAATCAAAATAAACATAATATAGTAACATTAATGTATATAAATGTTTCTAATTTTATTATATATTTATGGATAAAATAAATTTAAATTAAGATAATTAATATGAAAATCTAAGTAGTTTATAATATTCTCGTTAGGTACTTGAATTTTCCAAGGAATTCTATGTGGAAATGAAGGACTTATAGTGAATGATGGTGACCATAACTAATTGAAAATGGGAGAAAGTTCTATGAGGATAAAATAGAGTGATTTTCAAGTATAATTTTAAAGTAAAGGTGAGTCTTTAAGTGGTGGAAGTGTTACCATTTTATAAGTGTAGAGAATGGTATTTTTTTGAAGCACCATTAATATCTTCAAAAATGTGATGTTACTATTCTAAGGAAAATGGATAAAAATAGAAAATATAGGAGGTGAAAGTGATTTTCTGGAAACAATTTAATGCAAAAACTCCTTTTGGAGAAAAATTTTACTATTTTGAGGATATTTTTACTTTTATACTTTTTTTTCCAAATTTACTTTGAACTTATTATTTAATTTTTTATAGTAGTAATAAATTTTAATGATATAAATTAATATTTAAAAATTTTACATAAATTCACCCTTATGATTTAAAATTTTTATATAATTTTATCAAATATAATTTATAAGGTTTTGAAAATTTAATTTTATGATTTGTGCACATAACACGTAAAAACAATTTTTATAAAAATTGTATTGTTAACCTTAAAATTTATATGTAAGCCATAAATAATTTTTTTTCAATAAGCATGAAAAAATTGGTTTATTTTAAATCAAATAAAAGGTATGATTATTTCATGAGAATCCAAGAACAAATATATCATTGAGAATAATTGATTCAAAGAATGACCAAAAATAATTTTTATTAAAGAATGATTTTACTTTTGTTCTAAAAATTATTGACATAGACTTTATAAGTTCAAAGAATATTTTTAAATGAAAAATTTTATTACCTAAATACTTATTTTATTATTTAAATGGGTTTTTAAACTTCTATTTTTTTTCTAATATAATGATAAAATCATAAAAATTAGAACTTTTATAAAAACCATATTTTTTGATGAAAAATAAATCTTTTTAGAAAAACCTCTAATGTTGATTTTATGATAATATTATTAATATTAATATAAAAAATTATTTTTATAATGTGGAATTAAAATTAAAAAATTTATAAGTTCAATTTTGCAATAAAATCCTAAAATATAATGAAAAACCATTTATGTTAGAATATAAACTTTTTAAATATTAACAGTTTTTAATCTTATTTTATATAATTTATTAACTAAATTACTGATAAAAAATTATTAATATTAGACAATTTTTTTCATTAGTAATTATATTTATCAAAAATATTATATTTTATCTAAACATTTCTAGACTTTATTTAAGTTTTGTTTTGTGTGTGACCATGCTATTGAAAACATTGACATATTTACAGTCAATAATATATTATGATCTCTTGGCATAACATGTATGTTTATTAATGGGTATGAAGTAGTATTTAATGCTAAGTATAAAAAGGATAATCATTACCCATTTTGAGAAGTAATTCAAATTCAATTAAATGAAAACATTATGATCAATTATATTAAATATGATTCCACCAAGGAACATTAATGGATTGGGATTCTTGAGAGAAAAATATGAAATATCATTTATAAGAACTATTATGTAGCTAAACTTAAAAAATAAACTATTTTGATATTGCCACCTCGGTTGTTGGACCACTCTCATAAACATCTTCTTATCAGAAAACCCATTCCCAAGAACCAAAAACAAATTTTAACATGATTTTTATGAGCATGATTGTGAGTGTTTCTCTCATGATATTGAGTGTTTTAAAGTCTAAAAATATATATAGATTTTTTGGTTAAGTTTATCTATTATAAAATATTAAATTGTATAATAATAACAAGGATTCTCTCTTAAATTCTTATCACATTCTATAAATGGATATTTTCATAATGATTTCAATCCTTTTTTAAGAATTTGGATTTATTTGAGTCAAGTATAGTGTCTAAAAATATATTTTGAGTGCAGAACATTAAATCTTTATGTGGGAGTCTATAATGTTTCTATATTTTCAAGATGTTTTAAACTAATTTCACTGGAAAATTTGAGTAGATTTTACATTATTTTGCATTTTTTATGATTTTATGAAAATATCTACGTGTTCAGGTTTCTGTGAGAACGTTTCTACACATATAAGATATTTTTTTGGTTATTTTCAACCATATTATATATTGTTTGTGATGTTTTGAGAAATGATATAGAGGTGGAAAATAGAATAAATCATAATATTTTGGAGAATTTTTTATGATCTTATTTACTATTGTTATTGGAGAACACACTTGGATTAATGTTATTTATTTTATAGAAAATAAAAAGGGTCAACTGAATAAGATAAAACCAATACATAGTGATTATAACTAGATTTTTGGGGGAAGTTATAAACTAGGATTATAACCTTAGAACTACATGGGTGGAAAACCCTTCAAAATATTATACATTAAAAGAAATAATATAAATGGAATAATTGAATGATTTACCAAAAAATTCATGATTAACACCAATGGATTTTATCTTACATGTTATATAATTTGGAAAGATCATTTAAAAACACTTCTTGAGGAAAATATCCTTTCATATTTGAAAAATTATTATATTTAAATATATAACCTTTTAAAAACCATTTACTTGAATATAATAATGAAAACATATATGGAAATCTTTGAAATAATTTTGTAAATATTTTTATTCAAAAACATATAAATAATTCTTGATAACTTTGGAATAATTTCTTAATTATAAAACATTTTTGGAAACATTTTATTTGAAAATAATGTTTAAATATTTTAAATGAAGATTTGAAAAAACAATAAAACTTTTCTGAAAAACCATTTCATTGAAAACCAATTTAAAAATTAATATGAAGATTTTTTTTCTGTTAAATTAAACTTGTATATATATATTGGAATAATTTAGTAAATGACGATTACAATAATTGTAAGACTATACATTCCAAACATTCCTTTTTTTACCTTAAAAGTTCCAAAAATTAACGATATGAAAATGAAGAAAGATACTTTCTAAGACCATATAATTTAAAATAGGGGTAAAAATTTCATTTAACATATTATGATAAAATTAAAACATTTTTTAAATCATTTTTATAAATCATGGTTTTAAAAGAACATAGATTTCTAGACAAAAGGAGAAATATAGTCAGATTTCCATTAAAACATTTTTTTAGTTATACTAAGTACAAAAGAGTGAAAACTAGTACTAATACATGAATATATAATTGAAATCTAGAGGAAAATATAATTCATTGGTGTTATTGGGACATGGATCATGATATGTCATCAATTGAAGCAAAATCATAAATAGACTTGATAAATAATGAGATTGTTTTAATAGTCTTACCACTTGGTAACTTAGAATCATACTCCCCATGAAAGAAAATAAAATTTCATGAAGCTTATACTATCATGAATATAAAAATATTTATGATACAACATTTCAAAGTTTAGTGCATATACCACAAAATAAAAGTTAGTGTTGAATAAGGCATGTACCTCACAAGAATAAAAGGTGAGATGAATTTCCCTTACCGTGTGACTTGACTCTAATTGTACTAATTAAAACATACTATATAATAAATTCAAGTTTATTATAAATATTATAAAGAACCATATTAATACATATAATATCATATAAGGTTTTATTATTAATTTATATTACCCACTTGTTAACAATTTTATGTTATGTTTTCACTTTAGGTTATATACGCTTTGTTTTTCACATGTGTCTTAATTTGTTATATCTTTGGTCCTTATAATTATATAATTATTTAAAAAATGTAAACAATGATATAAATATCATTTATGATCATTATATGTGTATTATAATAATATATAGATGATAGATGTATGAAATGAAATTCACTGTTCATTGAGACGGTAGGTCGTACGTACACATGAACGTTGTTTCAGTTTAATTGTCATATTGGAAGAAAGAACATAAATGAAATATATATACATATATGTATAAATATCATTATTATATTTGAATTATTATATCATTTATTTCATATAATTTCACTAAAACCATCCTTAATACATTCCAGTTAGTGTGTGAAGGAATCACATCGCTTTGAGAAGGGGTATTGCACACTTTCTCTAAAAAAATTATAATATTAACACAAAATGGAAAGTATAAAGACATGTATTATTAAAAAATGAGATAATATTAAATAAATTATAAATATAATATATATTATATATAATCATAGTTTCCATCATAATTCTCACCATGAAAGGTGGTAAAAGAAAAATGAACAATCATTATTTTGTGAGCCACTATTTCTCCGTACATATAACAGTATGTTCCTTACCCATTAGATGGATGTTTGAGTAAGTGTAGGTTTAAACATTAGAATAAAAACATAGTAGTATATTGAGGATACTTATGTTGTTATATAGTCATATAATAAGAATAATTGAGAAGGTAGAGAAAGAAAATAAAATAAAGGACCTTGAGGGAGGGTGTTACCTCATAATCTGGTAAATCCTTTTTGTTTGTAGAAAAGGGATTCATTGGAAGTATTTATACCAAAAGGGAGGATTAAAGAAGTAATATATGTAATATAAGACAATATTTTGACATATATTGGATGAAAACAAGTGGTTTGAGAGGTGTGAATAAGTGGGAGGAGAGGAGGACTTTTTGTAGTGGAGGAGGAGTGAAAGTATTGTAATATTTTGTCATAGGAAATATTCGATCCAAGGTAAGATACGGTGGAAATATTCCCAGAAAATGGCTCTTGGAAAAAAATTTAGGTTGTTTGTGGTCATAAATTAAAGTTTTAGTCCTTAGTGAAACTTGATTTTACCTTAATCAATGTAATTAATTTTAATTTCTTTCAATAATGTTTTTGGTCAATAACAGTGTTAACCTTATTATAAATTATAATTTATTATTATTAAAAATACGGTATCCGTTTTTCTAAATTCTAATTACAAAATGTTATGAAATTAATTTAAATTGAATCACATAGTCAGGTTCAAAAATCATGTTTTTGATGTAAAAAAGTGATGAAAAATTTGGGATGTGTTTATATACAATTTCAATGTGTAATTTATTATAATGACCTAAATTGTATTAATTTATAAAAAAATTATCTAATTATAATTTGAAACCAATTTAAAATATAATTTAACTTTATAAATAAATTAGATGAAAAAGCAGTTTTGAATTAAAGTTCAGTATTTTTAACAATTCATTAAAAAATGAAACCATACAAAAAAATACCAAAACATTTATCCCAACATAATTTTTATGTTTTTATTCCAAATATAAAGTTTATTTTTACATTTTAAATCTATAAAATTTCTAAAAATTGTTTTTAAAATGGGTTCTCCATTAAATGGCTGTAAAACCACCTTTATAAAAAATATAGGTTTTTATGCATAAGATTACGTTTGTTCTTATCTTATGTCTAAAAAATCCATTAGATGAATATAAAAAATATTTTATTTAATATATATCATATTTATTAAATTAATATCACTCACTAATTGTGATTAATTTAACTTATTTGGGTAAAATAGCATTTTGACTATAAAAATAATAATATTTTCCTCTGTATTCAATCATTTTTCATATTCATTTCTGATTACTTAGTAACCTATGAATTCATATTATATTTTTGTAAACAATATATTTTCATAAATTAGTTAATAATATTCATAAATACTAATTTAATGTCTAGGTTATATCTTATTATATTAAATAATAATATTTTAATGATACATTATTATTGGGTAAAACTTCGTCTTGCATGTTAGACAAGCCATCGAGGAAGGTCATTGTTTCATATAATGAAAGATAACGTTAGTGTTCCATGTAGAGAAATATATAATTTACATTTAATTTATTGCATGAATAAATTTGTATTGCATATAATGGAATCCAAACATAGTGATTTAATATTAAATAAACAATTTTTAGTGTTTCATGCAATGAAAAATATAAAAAAGGTTAAATTAATTCGAGAAAAAATATTTCATAAAATATCAAGGTGTTACATCAATTTTTCTCCATAAAAAATATAAAAATTTAACTAAATATTTTATAAATTTTAGTGATACCATTTAATATATTATTTAATACACTTAATTAAAAATTAATGAAGAATAATAATTATATGTTTCACATAATCCTTAATAAACTGTAGAATATAGAATACTGTCATCGATAACTATCACTCAAATAAAAATATCTAAGAGTATCAAGACATAAATTTTATTCATATATCAACCTCACCACATTAGGTAAGACAGGGGAACTAAAAATTTTCCATGATAATAAGAATATACCCAAATTCTCAACTATTTAAATTTGATACCTTAAGGCATTGTGGTTTCTAGGTACATAAAATTATCAGATTAATTTTCAAGATCCCATTCCAACATGAAAAAAAACCAAAATGGTTATTATAATATCTAAAATATAAATACAAAAACATAAATATGAATATTTTCTGACTTATGATTAATTTGTTTTTACCATATAATATATTCACATCAGCCTACGACTCTTTGTTAAATCTTTAGTTATAAATATTAATTTTTCCATTAGCTTATACTACTTAAAAACATTAAATTACATCATAATTATTCAAAAATATAATGTGAATTAATAAAACAATATCCATTAGAAGTTTTAAATCAGGTTTATAGTTCAACCTCTTTATCTTTCAACTAGCGATGATCGAGTTAATACACAATACAACATTACAGGGGTTATTACCCCTAGGTACATCAATTATATAGCCTAAATCCACTTTTAATATCCTTAAAGGTATGTAATTACTAGTATAAACACAAAATATTTACTTTACCAAGACATTAATATGCTATACTATACTTAGAATTTCCAATTAGACTTATCCCAAAGGTTTTAACTAAACTTATCTATAACTAATCTCTAAATTAAATGTTCACTAATTCTATAGAATTAAATCATATAATATATGAAAGGGTTATTTATACCTTTTAAATTATGAAAAAACATTACTAATCAAACCTTAAATTATCCATAAAAGTCATATTAATCAAATCTGTTATCTAAATCATTTTTTGATGCCAACTGTGATACCTAAGACCTGGATTATTGAATTTGGCTCCCCAAACACATACATTATTTACGATCTTCAATTCAATATTTAAAATAATTTATATAACTATCCCATATGTGCATGACTTAATGAAAATATTATATAATATAAATTTCAATGATATTTTAGGTTTATATATTTAGATAATTAGTAAAAAACATAAAATAATAAAACCCATGTATTTCTCAACTAATATACATTTTTTACACTATATAAGAAACTAATTAATACATAAAAATTATTCAAAATATCCAAAAAATTATGCTGACATTATATCCTATTAATAATATCACGTGTAATAATTTTAATCATAATTTGGGGAAATAGGAATATAAGAAGTGGATTTCTCAAAATCTTATTAAGGTAAAACATACAAATATGGTAATCATAGAATAAGTATGTAATAAATATTATGGAAATAATAAGTAAAAAATTCCATAATCAATAAATACTAATATAATTATATATCCATGATAGTGAATGAAAACATGAATATCAACAATATTGATCTCAGAAAGATGGAATTCATAATACTAGAAATCAAAAACATGTTTTCATGGCCTTATTCTAAGACACTATCATGTTATGGGAAGTGGTATAACCAAAACCAAAACTGTTTTGTCTCATGAGCCCTAACTATTCATAAATGGGATATATAATAGTAGCCCCCACCCATAACTTTTTATGTCTAATTCCTTCATCATCTGTGAAAATGAACAAAAAATTTACAATAAACTATTCTAATAATGATATCTATTGGTATAACAACATAAAAAACACCAATACTTTTCCCAAATGATAATAGAATAAAATTATTTATTCATGGATATAATTTGATCTAAATTATTTAAAATGTGATATTGACACCATATAGAGAAATGTGTATACAACTATATCAATACTGGAATAACATAACAAAAAATTCATCCATATAAATAAGGCAGATAGATGTAAATATCATAACCTAATAATTGAGAAATATTTTTAAAATGTTTTATGTAGTAGTAATGCATATACCCTAAGAAATGATAATGTACTACATAATACAATCAAATGGGAGAATCTTCGCAATTGTTTTTAAATAAGATCAACATAATGATGAGAACTCATTGAACAAAATTTGAGTTACTAAAAATCATTACTATAGGGGAGAAAACTAAACGATTAACCACTTAAATAAGGAAAAATGTTTTGGATATAAAATCCCATGTAATAAAAATATTACTATTATAATATATTAATTTTTATTTAATACAACATAAAAAATCATGGTAAAAAAAATGTATTATGTCTCAAAAATTTAGAATTAAAACTAAGAAAACACTTATGAAATTTAAAAACATTCAACTAAAAACACTGTGAATATATTGGAATGTAATTAAATATAAAATATCACAATTTATAGATAATGTTTATATTATATAACAAATAGGTAGTACAAACCGCACCAAAATAGAATTTAGTAGTATAAAAAAACATAACTCAGAGAGAAGAATTTGAGGCAAAAACCCTTATCTTTTTCCTGATATGTTTTGAACATTAAAAAAAGTCATATATAATTAAATTAAGTTCATTAAATAAATAAATTATAATAATATTAAAAACTATAACCATCTATATGAAATATTTATAATCATTATTTATATAAATATTTTTTTTTGTTTTTACATATTTTCAACATTGGCTTTGAGTAATCTTTATTATTTTGAACCATTTTGATAAAATTCATACATGTATCAATTATTTTTACATATACCATTACCATAAGATTATATAAGGTAACCAAATAGTTGTTTCAAGATAGTTTATAAATATAAAATTTCATTCCCATGGTGTTTTTTCATTTGAACCATAAAAAAGAAATTTTTTATGATCATGTTTTAGTGATTATTAATGAACAATTTTTTTTATTAATTAATGAGTTAATGTTTATATAACCCTATCAATTAAAATATAGTTCAATATTTAAATATTATTATTCTAGAAAATAATTTCTCATAGTTATCTATGAAATAAATTTATAGTAATTTTTATGTAGGTGGTTAAACCGACACAAACATGACCCTATCATGAATAATGGATGATTATGAGATGGTTTAGTGGAAATATAATTATAATATAAAAATAATTATCTTATTTAGTATTTATTAGTGTGATATATCATAATTTCAAATTATTATAATTAGAATATAATTTATATAAATCATTAATTATAAAAATAGTTTATTTTTCTATTAGTTTGTTGTTTTTGAACGATTGAATGGGGGATAATAATTTATTGATCACATCCTTAAAAATTTCTCTAGTTTTTCATACCAAAACCTTAATGATATCATAAAAATTTAAATTTAATCATTAACATATTCAATGAAACATTAATTATGGGTTGTGATAAAATATTAATTTAATTTTTCAAAATGGTGGTAGTTCACACGTAAGCAGAAATGGTGATCTCATTTTTATTAATGGATGTGATAGATGAATAAAAAATGACAATAAAATTAATATAGTAACATTAATTTATATAAATTTTACTAATTTTATTATATAATTATGAATAAAATAAATTTAAATAAATATAATTAATGAGAAAATATAAGTAGTTTATAATATTTCTGTTAGGTACTTGAATTTTCATAGTAATTCTATATGGAAATGAATGAATTATAGTGACTGATGGTGACCAGAACTAATTGAAAATGGGAGAAAGTTATATGAGGATAAAATAGAATTATTTTAATGGATAATTTTAAAGGTAAGGTGAGTTTCTAAGTTGTGGAAGGGTTACCGTTTTATAAGTGAGGAGAATGGTATTTTTTAGAGCACCATTAATATCTTCAAAATTGTGATGTTAATATTCTAAGGAAAATGGCTAAAAATTGGAAAATATAGTAGATTAAAGTGATTTTCAGGAAACAATTGAATACAAAAACTCATTTGGGAGAAAAACTAGACTATTTTGAGGAGATTTTTACTATTATACTATTTCTTAAATTTACTTTGACCTTGTTAATTAGTTTTTTACCATAGTAATTAATATTAATGATATAAATAAATATTTAACAATTTTACCTAAATTCATCTTCCTGATTTAATATTTTTAAATAATTTTATCAAATATAATTTATAAGGTTTTTAAAATTTAATTTTTTGATTTGTGCACATAACACGTAAAAACAATTTTTAAAAAGTGTATTTTTAACCTTAAAATTTATATGTAAGCCATAGATAATAAATTTTTCAATAAGCATGAAAAAATTGGTTTATTTTAAATCAAATAAAAGGTATGATTATGTCATGAGAATCTAAGAACAAATCTATCCTTGAGAATACATGATTCAAAGAATGACCAAAAATATTTTTTATTAAAGAATAATTTTACTTTTGTTCTAAAAATTATTGACATAGGATTTATAAGTTCAAATAATATTTTTAAATGCAAAATTGTATTCCCTAAATACTTATTTATTATTTAAATGAGTTTTTAAACTTCTATTTTATTGTTATATAATGATGAAATCATAAAAATTAGAACTTTAATAAAAAACCATATTTTTTGATGAAAAATAAATGTTTTTAGAAAAACCTCAGATGTTCATCTTATGATAATATTATTAATCTAAATAAAAAAATTATTTCTATATTGTGAAATTAAAATTAAAAAATTTATAAATTCAATTTGGTAATAAAATAATAAAATATAATGAAAAAACATTTATGTTATAATATAATTTTTTTAAATATTAACATTTATTAATCTTATTTCATATAAATTAATAACTAAATTTCTAATAATTTTTTTTAATATTAGACATATTTTTTAATTTTTAATTATATTTCTCAGAAATATTATGTTTTATCTAGACATATCTAGATATAATTTAAGTTTCATTTTGTGTGTGTAACATGCTATTGAAGACATTGACATATTTAAATTCAATCATATATTATGATGTCACGGTGTAACATGTATGTTTATTAATGGGTCTGAAGTGGTATTTAATAGTAAGAATAAAATAGATAATCATTACCCATTTTGAGAATTAATTCAAATTCAATTAAATGAACATTTTATGATCAATTATATTAAATATGATTCCACAAAAGAACATTAATGGATTGGGATGCTTGAGATAGAAATAGAAAACCTAATTTATAAGAACTATGATGTAGCTAAAAATAAAAAAATAAACTATTTTTATATTAACACCTCGGTTGTTGGACTACTCTCATAACCATCCTCTTATCAAAAAACCCTTTCATAAGAACCAAAAATAGATTTTAACATGAGTTTTATGAGCATGATTGTGAGTGTTTCTCTTATGGTATTGAGTGTTATAAAGTCTAAAAAGATAAATAGATTTTTTTGGTTAAGTTTATCTATTATAAAATATGAAATTGTATAATAAGAACAAGGATTCTCTCTTAAATTCCTATCACATTCTATAAATAGATATTTTCATTATGATTTCAAAACTTTTTTAAAGAATTTGGATTTATTTGAGTCAAGTATAGTCTCTAAAAATATATTTTGAGTGTAGAACATTAAATATTTAAGTGGGAGTATATAATGTTTCTAGAATTTCAAGACGTTTTAGACTAATTTCATTGGAAAATTTGATTATATTTTACATTATTTAGAATTTTTTATGATTTTTTGAAAATCTCTATGTGTTCAGGTAGCTGTGAGAATATTTATACACATAGAAGATATTTTTTGAGTTATTTTCACCCATATTATGTCTTGTTTGTGATGTTTTGATAAAGGATATAGAGGTGGGAAATAAAATAAATCCTACCCTTTTAGAGAATTTTTGTATGATCTTATTTACTATTGTTATTAGAGAACACACATGGAATAATTTTATTTATTTTATAGAAAATAATAAGGGTCCGCTGAATAAGATCAAAACCAATAGATAGTGATTATAACTAGATTTTTGGGGGATGTTCTAAATGAGGATTATAACCTTAACACTACATGGGTGGAAAACCATTGTTTAATAAATTCCTATTTGTATGTTTTTATTTTAAAAATATACATATTTTTTTTTGTTTTGTGTAACCTCTCCTTATTTTATAATAATAAAATGTTAAAAAATGTGTATAATATATCTCTTCACATCAAAATAGAAATAATAAAATCCATAAAGCATACAGACAAATCTAGAATGTTTAATTTTCACCTGGGGCTCTAACCATCAGGCATATCATGAGTTTTTTATATAAAGTATCCCATCTAAAAAAGTAAAGTGGAAGCTCTCACAATAAATCTTAGGCCTAACTCCATGAGCTGTCATTGTCTCCCAGTAACAAAAATGGAAAATATCATGGTCTTCGTATAAAAAGGCTCTCATGGTCCTTTGGAATCCAAAAATATTATCTCTTATAGTATTCCCTCCTAAGTCTCACACAATCCCTTGAACAACCCCTAATATAGACCCCGATTTACCCACATGTTACTCCACATCAATATAATCACATATACACACCCAAATAAAAAAAATATTTCACAATACAATTCTTAAAATAACATTTCCAGTTTATGAAACCACATTTAAATAGGTAAAATCATTTATAAAACAAATTTATAAAACCATTCAAAACCACAAAGTCTCTTTAATCAATTTTATCAAACACTTGCGGTGCACAAAAGCCACTAACATTTGGAAAACCCTATTCAAACACCAAAATTCCAAAAAAAATTCATCAACCACATCAACCAAGGGATAAAACCCAGACATAAATCAATCATTCATAAATTAAACAAATAGAAACCAAATATTTTTACAATTTAAATTTATTCCATGACAAATGCCCTTAAATGGAGACACCTACCTGGGATTCAATCAAAAGATCGTGGGATCCAATGAGAACCACCAAAAAGTGGTAAAATAAGGCCTCTCACACCTAATTCATAATAAATAAATCAAAAAACCACCTCAAACACACTAAATTATACTGACATTATCCCTGTAGTTAAACATTTCCACAAAAAATGATGAACAAGAAATAAGAGGGGTGATAAAAGAAGAAACCAAGAAAAAATGGGATAACCTCAATAAAAAATAAGATTCCCATGAAAAACCACCAAAATGTAAGGGAGGAAGAACCCACACCAAGAGATGGTGAATATTTGTAATGGGTGGAGAAAAATTATCCCATAGGGGTACAAAATAATCAAGGGGAAAAATGGAAAAATAGATTTTTTAAGTGACCTAGACCAGCTGCATGGTTATAAAAACTATGATCTAACTGTGTGAGTGATAGTATCCACAAAACAATGGGACACATGATTACCCATAGGTAATTAATTATTTTAAAAATGATGATTATACTAAGAAAAACCCACTTAACCATCTTCATCCCCTTTCATGGTTAGCCACATGGTTAGACAAACCATATGCTAACTGTGGTCATTATATTATCTTCACAAAAAAATCTCCTTTTTAGCTCCCAATACCCTAGAACTATATGAAAAAAGGTAAATAAAAAAAAATAGACATATCGCTGACCCATATTGTGTCACAGTTTTGAATGTTAATGAAAACTTATTTCAATCCCAATTTCCTATGGAGAGATAATGTTTGGAGTGATACATGAATAATGTAGGTTCATTGCACTGTGGTTTCAGGATCCCAATAAATCAGTTAAGGTCTTGATAATGAAGTTAAAATATATTCATATGGTGAGAATTAATATGGGTTTCTAAATATTAATACCTGAGTTCTAGTTTGAGTATAAGATCTAGGTTCATCAGTAATTTGGTTTACTTGGGTCCAGATAAAGGTCGACTAGTTCATTTATATTCCAAATGGTGTTGGTTTGTGCTTCCTAGTATATTAATACGTATTTTTGTGTAATTTTTCTTAATGTTTATACTGAAGATGGTTTAATATATCTTTGATAAGAAAGGAAATGAGTGAAATTTCAACTAATTTATTGTGTGAGCACTATTAAATTTTTGTATTATTTCAATATTGATGATGTGGAGGTTTTTAAAGATGGTCTATAGGTTTATGTGGTGAAGGAACTAACTCTAGAACTATAAAATAGTTATTTTTTTTATTAAATAGAAAATATATTCTCTAAAAATAAAAATTAAATATTATAATGAAAAAAGTTTATTCTAGGTGGGTGTATTTGAAAAATAAACTATCCCAGTTCCATGCATTAGAATTAGGCAACAACATTCTGAAATAGGATGAGGATTTATGGTAATTAAAAATGAATATTAATTGAGGATGAATTTATTCATTAGTAGGAGGATACAAATGATAGATGGAAATAGAAGCATGGGGGAAGTGTTTGAAGTAGAAGTCAGAGGAAGGAAGAACTAAAGGAATGGTCCCAGTTGAGATAATATCCATTTTACTTTGTTATTGATTGTTTTTGAGATATTTTCATTATATATTTTAATTTTTTATTTAAAATGTTTAACTAAATATATTCATCTGATTGGGTTTAAATAAATTAAATATTTTATCTATTCTTTCATAATGAATCCTAATTTTCTATCTTTCTCCTTGGTATTCTTTTATTTTCATTCTTTTACTACTCTCTAGTTATGGATATATATAAAAATGTTGGAGGCATTCATCTCATTTTTGTGTGAAATTTATTCATACTATTTTAATAAATTGATAAATAGACCTGATTTCAACTAAGACAATTGTATTTGTGATCATTTGTTTTATTTTATCATCTCAAAATCCTCATTGATCATTTCTGTTCCACTGTTATATGTACCAATGATTTCCAAATAGTGAAATTTTTTCCTTAAAAACCCTAATCAATGTACATAAATTGAATTTTTTTCTTCTTATTTATGAAAGAATAATTTATTCTATATATTTTTATTGATAAATAAATTCTTAGTATGTGTAATAAAATAATGTTTATATCCAAGTGAAAACTTATTAAATCAACCATATTTTTCATATAATTTTCATAATAATGAATGAAATTAAATCTTTTAAAGAAAATTTAATGTTAGTTTATATTAGTCAAATGTTCCTAAAATCACAAATATTTCAAGTCATTTCATTTTACACACATTTTTTTTTTAATTTTTATCTTTTAATTTCTGTTTTCTATTTTCATTTCACTCTATTAATTAATCATTTTTTTATTATTTTACTGGTGTTTGTTTTTTATTTTTCATTAATACCACAAAATTACTTCTCATTGGATTAAAATTTTATTCCCCATATTATTTTATAATAGTTTATAATGGGTTTTATAAATTTTATTTTTGTGAGGTATGATGAATCCTAGATCACTCAAGAAGTAATTGAAGGTGTCATTCAATTTGAGAAAATAAAAATTGAGAAAAAAAGTATGGAACTTATTCACAAATGTTTTTTTGGGGAAAATACTTTTTTGATATCCTTTTATGTCACAATACGTTGTGAAATTCATTAGTGATTATATAAAAATGAATGAGTTTACTTTCATAAGGACAAATTTGATATATTTTATCTCTTTCTTTAGTGGATAGAAATAGTGTATAAGGATACTAAAAGAAATTTAATTTTATTAAGGTTCCGATAGTGGTGGTGGGTATGGAATAAAGAGCTTCTATAACTTCTATAATAACATATGTGTAAGAATTGAGAATACTATATCAGTGATATAACAGATAAATAGTTTGGTTGAATGTATAAACCAGACATTAGTGGAGAAGGTAGGGTGCATGTGGTCTCACTCAGTAATTTAGTAAGTGATTTTGGTGGAAGAGGTCAACTATACAATGTACTTATATCATCAATGCATATCAAAACTAATAGGGAATTAAATTCTATAATTTCTATGGTTTTATGTGTCAATGGGTATAAATAACCTCAAATTTTTCAGAATTAATTCATATTTTCATGTGGATGATAAAGATTAACGAAAAATCTATAAAAAATACAAGGCATGATTTTTTATAGAGATGAAAAAGTTAGATTTCCTATTTTGGATGATGATAATATGTAAGTAATTTAAAGAAATTTTTTTTTATTCAATGATATTTTCTTGTATGAAGATATTAACTTAAATAATAAATGATTTGATGGAAAAGATTAAAGTGAAAACAATTCATATTTATTTGAATGGAATTTCCATACAAAAATACATTTTAGGGAATATATATGGAAATATAGAAGGACCAAGTAGTAGGATAGCATAAGATTAACCTAAAAGATAAGGGATACTAAGTCTAGAGTGGGAGTACAAGATAATAGGACTTCAAATGTCATAGGATCAAATATGACACGATCATAGATAATAAAGACATGAGATAATATGTGAAGGTATTCTAAAGCCACATGATAATTTTAGAGGTATGGTTAAGATTTGAATTATTTTCTTCTAATATATGGTGGGGAACCTGATAGGTTATAAGTGGAATCCAATATGAGTAATGACATTTAGTGGGAGTTATCCATTTAAGATGAGATAGATTCACTCCATGTGAGTTAAATATGGGATTTTATGGTTTTACTATAAGGGAAGAAGGTCCATGATAAAATGGGTATTTTTATCTAACTGAAGAATATTATGGGTAGAAGAGGTATATGGAAAGGATGGTGGTAAAGGCGTTTCTACAAAAATAAAACTTTTATTTCTTTAAACATTTTCATTGATTGCAGAACATTCAACTATAAAGAAAGTTATAAGCTTGGTTGTTTCTGATGATTTACATTTAGAGATTATGGATGTAAATATAAAAGTATATAATATTATGGAGCCTCTATTTACCAGTATTGGTTATCCAGTGGTTGAGGATAATTTTAGTAAATTAAGAAAGTTTTTTAAGAATTATGTTTATAATTTATAAAGAGATTTTAAATGCGGTCTAAAAAATTTGGGTATATTCTAAAATTATTAATAATTATTTTGAAATTAACATAGGAGTTTTAAAAATATTATAATGTTTCTTGAAGTGTTTTATAATTTTTAAAGTGATAATAAACTCCCTTCCTAATTATTTAGAATTACTTTAATTAAAGATTTAATATTTTTAATAAAATTTTTACTATTAAAAATAAAAATGGAGCTCTATAAGTGTAATGATGGTTTTAAGGGATTTAATAAAGTTAATATTTTATTTCTATAGGTAATATAAGGGTATATTATATTTTCCATAGGTTATATGGGGTCAGTTTACCACTGCATATGGGTAAAATAATTAATATATGGGTAGCTCATGGATTGTGTGAGGGAACAAGATGATTTATATTATTTGTGTAAAGGTCCCATAGAAATATCTCTCTCCACATTACAGTAACCTTATTTTCATAAGGATATCAATAAAATCCTTAAGGTTTCATAATAGCAATGTATTTATTGAGTAATGGTACTCCCTAACATGAGTAAAGGTAAAGCTTAACTCATATAAGGGTAGTAAATAGTTTTAAATACTAGTGTGAGGTTCAACCCACACATTCCAATGTTCCATAAGGGTAAGGTACTGTTTGTTTCAGGTGCATCATAAGCACATTTGTGGGTTATACCCACCTTTAATTTTAGTGTTAATAATGATCAATCTGAGATCCTTCACAATAATAAAATTCCAGAACTTTGGAATAGAAAAAATAATGAAAAAATAGTGGAGTCCCAGAACCATTGATAAGATCATCATATGTTGGTTATAATTAATTTAATTAATTGAAAAGAATTAACTTGATGGATTTTTTTATGATTTGGGTCATCATCCGATGTGATCCATTGTTGCGTCATAAATTCCAAGTATACTATTCCTCTAGCGGTGATCCACACGTGTTCCATGCATCTATGGATGTCGCTGAAGGGATCTTCAAGTGCTAGTGTAGAAGAGCCTTCGCTTGTGATGTCTTCCTTCGATCACCTTGATCTGGTGGAGGAGAATCTCTCTCTCATAGCTTGAGAGAGTTCTTGGAAGAAAAATATTCTCTATTGTCTTGAGAGCTTTTTCTAGATCCGTTGGGCACAACCCAACTAATGGCTAGGCTAATGAGAAATATATAATTGGTATTTTTAATTACATTGAATAATAAAATGAATTAATTAACTAAAAGCAATTATTAATTTCATATAATTCTTAGTAATACCCCATGTCTAATAATAACAGTTGAATATTATTATTACCTGACATGCACCCATCGAATTACACCTATTAATATTTAATTAAATAAATAATTATATTTCTCATATATTTCCAGAAAATAAATACATGACCTGTAAATTTAATATACACGACGTGTACTTTTGTTTTTCAAATTTTCTTTATTTCCCCCTCCATATTTATTAGACCTTAAATAATAGCTATTTATTTCTCAAATAAATGGCACTACATTATAAGATAATAAATATATTGTTTCACCTATAATAGTTTGTCGTCATAGTTTTCATCAATACATCTAATTGAATGAGTTGTAATACCCATTAAAAAATAATCTTAAGGTCTAAGGACCAATACACACTTCCATAGATAGGAACATCCAATGACACTATGAAATGTGGATTTCTTACTGGTGGGTCACATTCTCATAATATCCTCTTGGATTTTACCAAGGGCGCACACCGTGAGAAGGTGACTCATTGTTTTTTGAGTCCTAAACCCTAATGGCCTTTATTATTTGTGCCCCTCAAATAACATCATCTGGACATAGAACATATATTCAAGAACAATTTTATGGAACTTTCGGGTTCTCATAACATTAGGGATCTACTATGACCCTTTAATTCAAAAGATATCTTTAAGACATTATTGCATGCATTGTCATGCAGAAGAAAAATAAATATGTGATAAGGTATTTATTAATGAATAAAGTAAAAAGTTGTTGGTTCTAGGCCACCAACTCCAACAGACTGACACTTGGACTAGAGCCAACTGCTAACAAATTTTAATTCGCTTGCTCTCACATGATATTATTGCTTCTGCTAAGATAGGAATTTAGTCATGGGGTCTACCATGTTTTCTTCTATGGACACTCTTCTCACTGGAACTTCACCCCTTTGATAGAAATCCCTCAAGAAGTGATACTTCTAGAGTATGTGCTTTGTCCTTTGATGTGACCTTGGTTCTTTTGAAATAGACACCACTGCAGTATTATCACAATATAATGTAATAAGATATTTACTTCAAGGAACCACATCAAGCTCCTCGACAAAGTTTTGAATCTAGAAGGATTCATTGGCTGCATCAGAAGCTAATATATATTCATAATCCACTGTAGAATCGGTGATAACTAGTTTCTTTAAACTCTTCTAGCTCAAAACTCTTCCATTGAGACATAAAACATATCCAGATTGCGACTTTATATCATTCTGATCTATATGAAAACTCGCATCATCATACCCTCTGATGACAATATCCTCGTCTCTTCTATACACCAAGAGAAAAATCCTTAGTTCTTATATGATACTTAAGGATTGTCTTTAAAGAAGTCAATTTTGTTCTCCTGGATCTAGTTGATATCTTCCCATGATGGTCAGTGCATAGGCAACATCAAGCCTGGAACATAACATGACATACATGATGGATCCTATAGTTGATGTGTATGGAATCCTACTCATTTTATCTTTCTATTGTTGTGTATGAGGAATCATTTTCTTAGTAAGATGTAGTCCATGTGACACTGGAACTAATACCCAATTGAATTGTTCCATACTAAATCTCTTTAGTATCTGGTCAATATATGTACCCTAACTTAGTCCAAGCACCCTCATGGATCTGTCACGAATCATCTTGATCTATAGAATATAGTTTGCTTCAACCAAGTCCTTCATGAAGAAACACTTGTTCAACTAGTCCTTAACTGACTATAAGACTAGTACATTGTTTCCAATAAGTAATATTTAATCAAAATATACTACTAGAATAACGACCACATTCCCATTAAACCGCATATAAACACATGGATAAAATTCGCTTTTAATGAAACCAAATTACTTTATGGCTTAATCAAATCAAATGTTCCATGACCTGGATTCTTGCTTTAATCCATAAATGGATTTCTGTAACTTGAAAACCTGTTTGGATTTTCCTGGTGTCACAATTCCTTCTGGTTATGTCATATTGACATCTTTATGAAGGTTCCCGTTAAGGAATTCGGTTTTGACATTAATTTTCCAAATCTTTCAGTCATGGTATGCGGCTATGGAAAGTATTATTATTATGGATTTAAACATGAAAACTGGCTAGAAGGTTTCATCATTTTCAATTCATTGATGCTGTCTGAATCCTTTAGCCACTAGCCTTGCTTTGTAGGTGCTAACTTGATCTTCCATGCCCAGTTTTCTCTTGAATACCCATTTACATCCAACAGTCTATACATCAACTGGCTCATCGACCAGAACCCAGAATTGGTTCTAATACATGGAATCCATCTAAGAATTATTAACTTCTAGCCATCTTGTATCTTCTGATCTTTCTACTTCTTCCTTGTAGGATATAGGTTCATCATTGTCCTGAAATAATGATTCACCATCCTCGGTGGCTAGGAAACCAAATATCTCTAGTTCCCTTACCCCTTTTGAGCTCCTATGTAGTACTTGTGTTTATGGAACCTCTTATATGGGGACCTGTGGAAGTTGTTCCTGTACCAACTCCTTTGTATCTTGAGCATCAACCTTTTCAAATTCAATCTTGATCCAACTATCCTTTTTGAGGATGTTCTCCCTCTGAAGAAATATGACTTGTCTGAAGACAATCACTTTCTGGTCTGAAGGGTTATATAATTAATATCCTTCATTTCCATGGGATATTCTATAAAGATTAACTTCGTTCCCTATGGTGCTAGTTTATTTCCCAATAAGGCCTTAACAAATGTCTCACATCCCCATACATGTGTGTGAGACAAAATGGGTTTATTTCCATTTCATAACTCAGAGGGAAGTATATTTTCCACCTTGGTTGGTACTCAGTTTAATGTGTATGCTGAACTATGTAATGCATATCCCCAAAAATACAATACAAGATCTGCATGAATCATCATCGACCTCTCCATGTCTAACATGGTGCAGTTTCTCCTTTCACTAAAACCAATCCACTGTGGTGTATAAGGAGGAGTGAGCTGAGATAGAATCCCTGACTGCCATAGAAGATCAATGAAATCTTGGTTCAGATATTCTCCCCCTCGATCCGATCAAAGCTTCTTTATCTTCATACCAAAAAGATTTTCTACTTCATTCTTGAATTCTATAAATTTTTCTAAGGATTCTGACTTATACCTCATTATGTAGACATATCCATATATACTCAAATCATCCGTAAAAATAATTAAGTATGAATATCCACCTCTAGTTTCTACTGGAAATGGTCCACACACATCTATGTGCATCAATCCTAGAAGCTCTATGGCCCTCTCACCCTATCCACCAAAAGGCGGCTTGGTCATTTTACCTTGTAAACATGAATGAAATCTAACAAGTGGTTTTAGCTCAATAGAGTCTAAATAACCATCTTGGTAGAGCTTGGTCAAGCACTTCTCATTTACATGACCGAGACGGTCATGGAACAACTGGGTGATGTATGAGTCATGTGAGTTTGTTTCGTTATCGATTTCCAAAACTTTGTTTTTGTAATTTAATATATAAAAACCATTATTTAAATGCTCCATACCATAACATACATTGTTCTTATAAAATAAGAAACCCATATTCCTAACCATGAAAATAAATCCATCCATATCCAAACATGATGAAAAAATTATTATTTTTAACACTAGGAACATATTAACAGTTATGTAAAACCAAAATCATCCTAGTTGGCAATAAGAGGTGGTAATCTTCAATGGCTAACGGAGATAGCCTTGTGCCATTGGAAGGTTGAAGATCTAACTCTCCACTAGAAATATTTCTAAATCTACTTGGTTCCTTCATTTGAATATATATGTGAGCCCCACAAGCGGAATCTAATACCCAATGTGTCGAAATGAAAAGATTACACTCGATAAAAAACACACATTTAGCGTCCCCATGCTTCTGGGTGCAATTCCTCTTCCAGTGGCCTTGCTTGTTACATGAAAAACATACTTCCTCCCATTCCTTGCCCCGCCTCTGGATCTTACCCTTCTTGGAGGGATGACGCTTGGGGATTCAGAATGTTTCTAAGTCTTTGGCCCCTTTTCCTTGTCCTTCCTTTTCTTATTCACCATAGGGAATGCAGGTTCTTCACTCCCCATGTCCTTATCTACCTGGAGAATTAAGGTTAGAAGTTCATATAAACTCTTCTCATTATTTATCATGTTATAATTGACAATAAATCTATAGAAGGTCTTGGGTAGTGATGATATGATGTGATTTGTACACAACTCATCCAGGAACTTAATCACTAAGATGTACAAACATTCAATGTATCCAATAAGATTGACTACATGAGGCCTAGCTGGGGAAAAATCTCTAAGACTACCTGTAAACAAAGCATTGGAGATCTCATATCTATCCTGTCTCTCTTTCTCTTGGTAGATATCCTTAATGTGAGACATCATTCTATACACGTCCATGTTTTCATATTACTTCAAGAGCTCATTAGACATGGCCAATAGTATGAAACATTGGAAATATGTGGCATCATCCATATTTTTCATATAGAGAGATAGTTACTCACCACTAACCTCTTTCCCATGCCCCAACTGGAACAAGCTCTTCTAGCACATACAAATTCATCTGTTGGTGAAGGATGATGCATAAATGCCTTTCCCACTATGGGAAATTGGTGCCGTTGAGAAGGTTTTCCTTCTCGAGTATGGATCACAATGATATGTTTGAAGTCATTTTTTTGGACATTTTTACAAATTAAGATGAGAAAAGGTTTAGTACAATATTATGATAAAAATGAGACAAATAAATAAATTAATACTTATTAGTCTCCCACTATTTTATTGAGATCCAATAGCCCTCACCACTGACTTCGAAATATTCTGTTGCCTGAATATTCTAGTGGAAAAGATTCATATTCCCTTAACATTACCCCAACTAGGGTTGGTAAAGAAACTTGAAGGGTTTTAGATAGTCATTCCAAATTCCAACTACATTAACTCGCAGCTCTTTGATCTGCTAAGTGGATTCTCTAATCCTGAAATCCTTTTATTTTGGATTTCCTCAACCTTTTCCTCTTGGTCACACCAAGTCCTGCTGTGGCAATCAACCCTCAATTAAAAACAAGTCAATTCATCCCAAAACCTTGAATTATAATTCCTTAATAATTGAAAGTACCCCAACTAGGGTTGGCCATGCACTTTGAACTATGGTTCGATTCTAACAAAGATTATGGAAGGCTATACCGACTTGATATTTTCTTTGAGGGATTTTATCCTTATATGTAAATTTCTATTTTATTATCTTTTATTACATGCTTTTTAATATTAAGTGAGATATAATAAAGTGATTAATCATATCTAAGATAATATTTTACGCCTAAGACTGTTTTATTTTAGTTCCATCTTGCATGCTTGTTTAATTCATTAATTGTGTGATCTTGACAACACACCAAAACTATATAATCCATGAAACTAACAGAAAGAAAATAATTGGTATGATGATGAGCTTGTTCTATTGGTTAGTTTATCAAGAAGTTGATAAACTAACCCAAGACCTAGGGGAGAAACACCTTGAACCTTTTGGGTTCGTGTTTACATCTTTTCACCTGTCCACCTTTGTATCTCCTTGGATTGGTTTCACCTTAGCACTTAACTTGAGCCACCTCCACTAGATTTTGAGATCTATCCATTACATATTCTTTTATATAACATGTAGGTGTGGGGTAAAATTGGGTTTTACATAAAATAAAACTTGGGCATGCATGCCCTACATATTCATAAGAAGAAGTCTCACAGGACAACAAATTTTATTTCAATAAATAAATTTAAAGAAACCATTATTATACAAAGGTCTTGGTCTATCTTGTGATCATCCATGCATGAAATGATATTTATACATAAATAAATCAAGCATTAAATTATTTAATCATTATTGTTTAAGATAAATCATGCTCGAATCAATTAATTATCTTTAATTAATCAATCATTTTATCTTAAACCCATTTTCTAAATTTCCTTGAGATTCTCATCTATCATAATTTTAAACAAATAAAATCATTTAAAATTATCATTGTAGGTAACTTGTGTCTTGGAGGCAACCCAGTGAATTTCCGTTCATAATTACCCAATGAGTAGAAATGAACATTATGTAGATGTTAAATTAAACACACATATATAAAACACCTATCACATGTTGTGAATCAGCTTTACACCAGCACTATGTTATACATATAAAGGTTTTGTATAGTATAATAATAAATTTTAATAAATCTGCATAATTTGGAAGGGTACAAGACCTGTAGTTCCGACTACATGACATGTACTTTTGTTCACCATCCATCTGAAGTACACCCCTGGGGACATGGCATGTAGATGTACTTCAGAAATTTTTTGGAGTGCACAATGTGTTCACTAGAACACACGCCATGTAGTATCTGCGTTACAGGATTTATAGCCAGGTAAGCCATGTACTGGGTACACAGTCTAATCCTAACCCAAAAGGACTACATACCATGTTCACTGGACCACACGACGTGTAATCCGGAAACCGTGTTCCACTTGTTCTTGGTCAACACACGATGTCATTTAATACTTATAAATACTCCAACAAAAGACATGATTTGGTGGACCATTCCAATGCATTGAACCTAGAATAAACGACATGTACTGCCGAATACACATACTGTATTATGGTGTTGTATGGCCTGGAATTATTAGCACCTCTGAATGAGATCCTTTATTTTATTTTAATGAAAATTGAAAGATAAATTCATTTCTATAAGTTGAACGAGAAACAAGAGAGGAGGAAGTGATCTTGAGATTCATATTTAAAGAACAATTAACCTGAATTTAAAAAACTAAATCACTAAATGCATAAATCACCAATGAAAAAATAAATAATTATAATCAATGATATGACCTCTCTAATACTACTTATAGGTTCTCGGCATAATGAAAGGGCGTTGGTGGGTTATACCCAACTTTAATTTTAGAATTAACAATGATCAATATGAGATCCCTCATGATAATAAAATGCTGAATCATCAAAATAGAACAAAGAATGAAAAAGAAAAAAGGGGAGTCTTGGAATCATAGATAAGATCATCATATATTGGTTATAATTAGTTTATTTAATTGAAAAGAATTACTTTGATGGAATTATTTATTCATTGACAGTTTTAGTCACGATCCAATGTGATCCATCATTGTGTCATAGAATCCAAGTGTAGGATTCCTTTAGCGGTGATCCAAATATGCTCCACATATCTTTGGACGTCACCAAAGGGATCTCCAGGTGCTAGCATGAAAGAGCCCTCACTTGCGATGTCTGCCTTCGATCGCCTTGATCCGGTGGAGGAGGATCTCTCTCTTATAGCTTGAGAGCGTTATTGGAAGAAATATATTATCTCTTATCTTGAGAGCTTTTTATAGATCCTTTTTGCACAACCCAAAAAATGTCTAGGCTAATGAGAAATATATAATAGGGATTTTTAATTACATAGAATAATAAAATGTATTAATTACCCAAAATCATTTATTAATTTCATTTATTTCTTAGTAATACCCCATGTCTAATAATAAAAGTTGACTATTACTATTACCTAACATGCACCCACCGAATTACACCTAATATTATTTAATTAAATACATAATATTATTTCTCATAAATTCCTAGGAAAAAATACATGGAATGTACATTTATTATACACAGTGTGTACTTTTGTTTTTCCATTTTTTTATCTCTTCCACAACATTTATTAAACCTTGAATAATGGTTATTTATTTATCAAATAAATGTCACTACATTACTCACTAATAAATATACTATTTCTCCCACAATATATTCTCTCAAATAACTAGTGTTGAAATAAATACGATCAAACATTCTTGAATAATGAGTAAACCATAGTTAGGAATAATATTTATCCAACTTGTTAAATTAATATTTAACTGAGATACTTGGACAAACTTAGTGTGTGACCCTCTAGGCCTCTTTCTCAGTGGATTTAGGTGGAGCCTGCCTAATGTCCAAGGTCATCGTCTAGCAACACTCCAAGGAACCCATAGAGAAAGAAGTTAATGCTGCAAAGACATGTCACATCCTATGAATGCTTACAGTTTTGTATAATACCTTTGTCTCGATATCTCGAATCAAGCGGGTTTCATTATACTGTCATCAACCCATGCTCTTGATTATTCTTTCTTTGACTTTCCAGAATTGATCTTTTCCATTCCTTAATATGGACATGTATTTATTTAGGATATATCAATTCCATAAAATGGCCTGAGATATCTACTTTCGTTATGGAACAGAAGGGACAAATCCTTTCTCACATTATCTATTAATGTAGTATCACTAGTGACACTCATAACATATCCTACCTCACCGCGAATAGTGTGTCGTCACAGTTTTCTTCAATACAACTAAGTGCACGAGTTGTAATACCAATTAATAATAATATTAAAGTTTAAGGACCAATACACACATCCGCAGATAGGAACATCCAACGACACTATGAAATGTGGATTTCCTACTATCGAGTCTCGTTCTCATAATATCCTCTTGGATATTACCAAGGGCGCACACCATGATAAGGTGGCTCAATGTTTTATGAGTGCTCACCCCTAATGGCCTGTATTATTTGTGTCCCTCAAATAACATCATCTGGATAGAAAACATATATTCAAGAACAGTGTTATGACACTTCCGGGTTCTCATCATAGCGGGGATCCGCTATGACCCTTTAATGCAACAATTATTCTTAAGAAATAATCACATGCATTATCAGGGAGAAGAGAAATCAAGATGTGATAAGCTATTTATTAATGAATTATGTACAAAGTAGTTGGTTCTATGCCACCAACTCTAACAGGTACTTCTAACTTAAGGGTAACATGGTTTTAAATAGGTGGGTTAAGGGTCCTTTCCATATCACATAATGGTACTTCAGGGTATCTTTTTATCTTATAAGGGTAAGGGGAAAGTTTTATTGGTTTAATCAATCACACAAAGAAAAAAATACAATACCCTTACACAACCCTACATACTTGTGTATGGGAAATGATAATAACCTAGTATTCTGGTTTTTATTCTTCCTAAAATTTATAATTTGTTTTTACTAACTTAAAATCCAAAAATAATGGGTTTTTATTAATTTGAGTCCTTTACATATTTTGAAACCCATTTTGGATGATTTTGACTGATTTTTAAATAAATACTGACAAAAATAATCATTGGGGAATATTTAATGGGGAATAAATTATAGAATTTGATAGAGTATCCAAGGAAGGAAAGTTAAGAGTGTTAAAATTATGTTATTCTTCATTTGATTCCTCTTTAGTTATCTAAAGACTAGGTGATCTGTAAACCTTATCTAGAGTCTTAATGGGCATTTATAGTTGATTCGAGCTTTATCACGCACCAATAATGTGTTTCTAGGATAAATAAATATCCTTCTTTCTCTTTTATTTTGGGTGAAAAAACTTTTAAAGGAAATATATTGGTAAAGGATCCTTTATCTTTCTTTGAGTTGTTATAATATAGAGGGATCAAGATTTTGTTTATACTTTGGGAAGTTTGTATACACAAAATTAATAAATATAAAAAATTAGTTAACCGAATTAGAAGGTGATGAGTTTTATCAATTGTGTTTTACCTCTTTCTTATTGTTGTATATTTTTGTTTTTAAAGAAATTATTATTTCATGCATTAAAAATTACTATTATTATTATCTTATTCTGTGTTGAGTTAGACAATCAAAATATTATCCTTTAAATAGAAAGTGATTATCATATGAGGATAATTAATATAATTTTCTAGATATCACTTCAATGTGATTTTATTCAGTATTGTGATATCTTGAACCCAAACATCCAAATTCGGTACTAAAAACATGCTATTTATTTATTTTACTTGAAAATTAATTGAATAATACCAATTAAATTATAAAACTGAGAATCATTTCTAGTCTAGGTTTTGGAGGATTACGAAAAGACCTTACATAAAATGAGAGATTATAATTTTTTTTATAAAATATCAAATTGGCATCATGTCTACTAACTCCTTAAATGAAGCTATAAATCATAGAACTTATAAAAGACCTATGGAAAATATTTTTAAAACATGGGATGAACAAAAAATTGTTTGATAAGGGGTTTAATACTAATAGAAGATGCTTAAAAAATTCCATTAAAACCATTTTATATCAAATAAAAAATATTTTATATTATACATATATTTTAAAAATAATAATATAGTATTTTTCTAGAAAATACTATTCAAAACCTTTTAAAAATATATATCAATTTTAAAACCAATCAAAAATACCCTATAAAAAATACTGGGATTTCTCTTTAAAAACATTTGGAAAATGATAATATGTTTATGGATTAAAAAGATGCATAAAAATATTAAGAAAATATTATGGAAACTAGCAGTATATTTGGTTGGAAAATGGCATGTTGAGGTTGTGGGGTTTCTCCCTATTCTTCATCATCTCATTTTATACTCTAGTGCCAAATTTTAAGAAAATATTTTTAGAGGATCTCCCTTTCTCATTATTACCTAATTATCAACCTTTAAATATTTTACATATATTAATTCTAAAGAAGAAAATAATTTAATATCTTCTAAATTTTGAAAATAATATCATTTTTAGGAGAAATACATTTTTTAGAAAAGAATTACCAACATTTAAAAAACATGAACATACAATCTTTAAAATTTTAAAAAAATTTGTATTAAAATTCTTAAAATGTCTATAGATATCATATATGATGAAAAGATATAATTTAATGAATAGAAATAGAATATTTTATTTGATGATATAAAATTATCTTATAAAAATAATACTTATCCTTACCTTGAGTCTGATTTTTCACATATGTCCATTATCTTTCCCTTCTTCAGTCAATAAAGTTTCTTAACTCCTCATGACCACTAAGGTTGATGTTATGACTAAAATAAGGCATATAGAATGTGGGGAGATATTATAGGAAATTATTGGTTAGGTATTAGATGAACCAAAATCATTTTTAAGTCTGAAGTATTTTTGAAGAAGGGGTGCCCTTTTATAAGAGGGAAAGGGGAATACTTGGAATTCCTCAAAACATTAAATTATAATAAATTAATTTTATATTCAAATACCCCAAAATTTCCTTGGATTATAATATAAGATAAGATATGGTTTTAATAAAATGAACCAATCTATTTTATATATGGTTAGGTATTATTTTAAAATTATCATTTGGATTACCCATTAGATAACTCATTTTAATTTAAACTATGTTAACAATTTTTTTTTTAAAATTAAAATGTTGTAATTTTTACTTATATGATGTAAATTTGTCTATAAAAAGAATATTATTAATATTTTACACCTTAAAATATCCCCTTTCTCATTATTTAGTATTTTTATATTTTATAAAAAAGTTAATAAAATATTATTTTCATAAAATATAATTAGTGTCAATTTTGAAACTATTCATTACATTGAATTTAAGAAAATAAATACAACAAGATAAATTCCCAAAAAAATATTTTAATACAAGGAAAATATATCATATGAATAAATAATATTCTTTTAGGGCCTTAATTAATTGAAATAATATTTATTTTAATATTTTTAATATCATTTATTAAATTTGATTATTAATTAAACAATTATTACATCACCGTTGTGTAATTATTTAAAGTAATTTTTTTTTTCAGTAAAAATTTTAAATAAAAAAAAATCCTACAAATAAATATTTAATATTTCATTAAAATATTTATATTCAATTATATCTTATATTTAACCCATATTAAAACTATTATAATTATAAAAAATAATAGAGTTACATTTTGCCACTTTCTTTGATTTTAATAATATCTAGGTCAATTTCATTGAAATTTGTCGATGAAATATCTCAATTTAGAACCTTATGTTTTAATGGTAGAATTAAATTCATCAAATTATAAGTAGGATGAAAAAATATAGGCATATTACTTATTTTTAATTGATATTAACCCATTTTACCCTTTATGGAGGTAATAAATTTCACTATAGTTACTATTCATTATGACTAAAATTAAAATGTGTATATTTTTTAAATTTTGGTTTCCTGATTAAAAATATGGGATATATTTTATAAAATAAAAAATATATAATTTTTATAAATTAATTTAAAATAAAACCGGAAAAAAAAATTGTATAACAAAATTTTGGAAAAATTCCCATTTTAAATATAAAATGTTTTTATACTAAAATAATATATAAAATAAACATAAAAATAGTTATTGAATTATATTAAATAAAAATGAAATAAATAAAAATTTAAAAAAAATTAGCTTTTAAAAATAATAAAGGAAAATATTATTTTCAATAAAAATCCTTAATTTTAACTATTCCTTAAAAAATATATATTCTTATAAAATCCTCAAAACTTTAGAAAAAGATAATTGTCACATGAAAAATTCAAGATTTAAGTTAATTTTTTAAAATAATATTTTTAAAACTTCCTTAAATAAATTATATTATTCCCTCATAAAAAGAATAAAAACTCATTTTTGAAGAAAATATTTTTTTGAATAATTAAATGATATTACAAATAAATTGTTTAATTATTTTAAAAGAAACTAATAATAAATTCATATTGAGTTGGAAATTTATATTTATTTCATTTATAACAATTCATACCCACCAATTTAAATTCTATGTTATAATAATCACATTTATATAACAATTGTTAGTCTTTCAATTAAGATTTATGTGGCATATTTTATATGCTATCGAACATAGTTATTACATTTTAAATCAATGGATGTTACATTATACCATAATTCAGTTAATTGAGATATTAAAATTTTTTCTTTAGACTTCGGAAAATTATGAATTTCCATATTCAGAATTAGGAAAAACTAGAACTTCTATATTTTAAAGGGTACCTAATTACCTAGAAGTTGAAAAGAAAATTCCATCACATAGATTCTTCCCAAAACAATAATGCCTAATCTATAATGTTGTGTAGAATATTACTATGCTACAACTATGAAATCATAAACCTACATTTCCAGATTTGGTATTAAAAATATGTTGTGTATTTTTTTAATTTGAAAAGTAATTAAAGAAATACATAGTAAATTATACAATATAGGATCTTTTATGGTCAGTGTTTTATATGATTAGAAAAACACCATACAGAAAATAATATTTTATGAAGATAGTTATAAAATAACTAATTTACTTAATATGAGTTAACTCCTTAAATAAATCCATCAATCTTATAACTTCTAAAATACATATGAAATATGTTTAAAAAACATGGGATGAGCATAAAATTTTTTAATAAGGGGTTTTAAAACCAATGAAAAATAATTTCTAAATTACATTGAAAAATTTTATATTTCATAAAAATATATGATATTATATATCTCTTTTAAAAATAATAATCTTGGGTTTTTATGAATTTTTTAAAAAACATTTAAAAACATATATCATTTTGAAAATAATTTAAAAATACAATTGGAAAAATTCATGCCTTTCTATTGAGAAACCTTATCAAAATAATAGTTTTTTTCTAGATTAAAATGATATTTATAAAATAATTATAAGACATTATGGAAACTAGAAGTATCTCTTATAATAAAAACATCCCATTGAGGTCACGAGTTCACTCCCCATTCATCATTATCTCATTTGATACCCAAGTGTCAAATTTTAAGAAAACATTTTTATAATATCTTTCTTTTTCATTATCAACCCATTAATAAATTTTTGAAATCATAAAAATAATATTTTAATAGAATAAAATAATTAAATAACATATAATATTAAAAAAAATATCATTTTTAGTTGAAATACATTTTTCCAAAAAATAATTACTTATATTTAAAAGTCAGGAACATGAATTCTTTGAAATTAATACAAAATCTTGTATTAAAATTCATTAAAGGTTAGTAGAAATAATACACGATGGAAATATATAATATCATGAATGAAAATAAAATATTTCACATTAAAATATGAAATTTTATTTAAAAATAATACTTTCAAAATAACCCCCTTACATTGAGTACGATTTTTCACACATGTTCTTTATCTTGAACTTGTTCAAATAATCCCTTTCCTAAACTCCTTAAGATCAATATTGTTGATGTTTTACATTAAATAAATACTCTAGAATGTGAGGATGTATTACAATAATGTATTTATGGAGGTATTGAATAAACCAAAAGGGTGTTTATGTGTGAATTATTGTGACGAAGTGGTGCCCTTTTACAAGAGAAGGGAGGGGTAGTCTTAAAATTACAAAGAAAATTAAATTATAATAAATTAATTTTTATAAAAGTACCAAAAATGGCCATGGATTTGAATTTTCGATAACATAAGACTATAAGATCATCAAACAATATATTTTATACAAGTTTTAGTATTATTTTAAATTTTATCATTTTGATAAACCCTTATTTAACCTATTTTAATTTTATCCATGATAATAATGTTTTTAATATTAAAAGGTTGTAATTTTTATGTATATGGTATAAATTTATATATAAAAGGACATTCAATGATATTATTGACCATAAATTATTCAATTTGTATTTATTTAGGATTTAAATATTTTTAAATAATTTAATAAAATATTATTTTCATAAAATATTATTTTTATAAAATACCATTAGTGTTAATTTTGACACTAATCATTACATTGACTATAATAAAATCATAAAAAAATATAAATTTTAACAAAATAATCTAATAAACCACTAATATGTTATAATAATAAAAAATTTTATCCTGGAACTATAATTAATTTAAAATATATTTCTTTAAATATATTTAATATCATGTATTTGATTTTTTATTAATTAAATAATTACTCTATCAACATTTGTGTAATTATTTAAGCTAATTATTTATTATCTAGAAAAATAGAAAATAATTATATTTATAAATATTTTACCTTTAATATGAATATTTATAGTCAAATATATTTTATGTTTAGACCCATATTAAAAATATATTTCTTATTAAAAATAAGAGTGTGACATTTGGTCACTTTTATAAATTTTAAAAATATCTAACTCATTTTCATAAACATGTTTCCATAAAAAATTCAATATCAAACCATATGCGTTTAGGGTATAATTAAATAAATATAATAATAAATAGGTGGAAAATTTATGGCCCCAACACTTATTTTTAACCCAAATTAACTGATTTTACCCTTAATCGAGGTAATAAATATTACTACAGTTACTATTTAAATTGACTAAAAATTAAAGGGGTCTATTTAAAAAATATCAACCTCCTGATTAAAAATATCAAATCCATTTTTTTAATTCAAAACACATATGTTTTAGAACTTAATTTAATATAAAACAATAAAAGGTTACAAAAAACAAAATTTTCACAAATAATCCCCATTTAAATATAAAATGTTTTCATACAAAATTATGGTTATAAAATAAAATTAAAAATAATAATAATGGGATTATTTTGGATGAAAATTAACTAATGATAATTTAAAATAGTCCTAAAATATAGTTTTAGCTTATTAAAATATTAAAGTAATATATAGTTTTCAATAAAAATCAGTATTTTTCACTTCTCCATGAAAAATAAATTTTTTCAAAAAATTATAAAAAATTTATACTAAAATAATTTTGACTATTGAATTCCCAAAATGATCTGTATTTTTTCAAATAAAATTTTCAAAACATTCATAAATTAAATATATTATTCACTCATAAAATAATAAGAACTCATTTTTGGAGAAAATATTTTTTTTGAAGAATATAGCGACTTTACATAAAATTGGTGTGATTATTTTCTATGAACATACTAATATTTTAACAGTAAGTTTTAAATTTATATTTATTCCATAAATTACTTATATATATTCATAACTTATAGTTTAATGACTTGGTTGTAACGTTCACATTTAAATAATAATATTTAGTTGTTGATTTAGGCTTGATGTGGTGTATATTATACGTAATCAAACACAGTGTTTCTTTTAAAAGTATCAGGATGTTACATAGATATTTTGGATTATGAAATATATTTTATTATTTGAATATTTTATTTATTTATGGAATATAATTATGTAATTACCTCATATTAAAATATTAAAACCCTTATAAAAGGTAATTGAACCAGTTATGTGTAAATAATAATTTTTTCTGTTCCAAATTTCCTTGTGAAGTTGATTATTATGATGGAATGTGAAATGGGTGGACTTATGGGAAAGTTTTTTGTTGAGATTAAATTATGGGGATATGGTGGTGATGTGTGATGTCATAATATATATTTGATATGGGATTGGTTGGTGGAATTGTGTATTGGGATGGTGGTTACTCAGTAATTTTGGAATTATTGAAAAGTGATGGGTTATAATTAAATGAATTTTGGTTTTGAAAAATGGTTTTGGCTATAAATAAATTAAATGTAAATGGGATGATTATTTTTAATTGAATATGGATATATTACAAGTGAATGTTAAAATGGTTGGTATTTAACGAGGTTAATTGAGAACTATGTATTTGATGTGTGTTTTGCAGCTTAAAATATTCGAAATATAAATGAATGGGTTATGATAATATGAAATGTAATGGAATGGTTTATAATGGAAAAATAATTCTTAAATTAAAACACCACATGTCATTATATAAATTTTTGTAAAATATGAAATTAATGGGCTTGATAACTAAATGTGGTTGATAATGAGAATATTTGAAATTTGATTAACATGAAAAGAAAGGAGAAACATGTCTTCTGTTTTTTGGAATACTTGTTTGATGTGATGAATTTATAAGTGGTAGTGAATGTGGTGATGGTTTTTTTGTCTTTATAGTAATATTTTTAATGAGATGATATTCATATTGAAAAGCCATAATATTAGTCTTTTGTTTTTGAGTTATATATATATATATATATTATTTTAATTTTTTTTTTCTATATGAACCCCTCCTATGAAGAAGAATTTATGTTATCACCCAAATGTCTTTTGTGTGTATTTCCCAACATCCAGATTTTTAGGATTGATGGTTGGCTATACCATCTTCCCTAATTACTATTCTAAGAATGGTTATTATGCACATACATTGATGGATTATAGACTATAGTTCACATTTTGTTGTGTTTGATGAGAGTATTATTTGGTTCATAGTTGTGTTCATGCATCATAGGAGGGAAGGGGTTTGATTTCCATCATGTTCCTGATACCCTACTATTGTGGTTATATATGTTGTTAAGATGCGATTTTATGGCCAAAGTGTCTCTAGGGAAGATGTGATGTGATCACCATGTGTATTTGGGTGAGATGTGATGTGATGGCCCATGTTTATATAGGTGAGATTAGATGTGATTACCCAGGTGTCTTTGAGAAAGATTACTATGAATAATATTAGAGAGAGAATATGTATAATTTTAGGGGGTGAGAGGATAATATTAGTGAGAAATTGCTGATGGATACCTTTCTATCTATATGCTTCATATTATGTTACTATACTTGTATGAATTTTTTAGTTATAATGACTTAGTGAGGATGGGATGGGCTAGTTGACCAATTTAGGTTCTCTTCATTATATTATTAGATACCCGACACATTAATATTCTATTTTCACTTATTCATGATATACTTTGGGTATGATCCTACTAAGTTTACATGTATTCTCAACCTATGTATATATAAATTGTTTTCCAAGTTTTTAGGAGAAAATTATAGACTAATATGAGCATTAATAGCTTGTTCATTGGATCTGCTGTTGATATTATGTCATAGGATTGTCTTTGATTATTTACTTAGTGACTTTCACTATATCTATATGACATTTCATGTTTTTTGGATTTTACCTTTCTTCTATTATAAGTATTTTTGTTGATTGGTATTATATATATTGACACTAATTTTCTTTCTATCAATGGTAATTCTTCCCAAATGTGTGAACTTATTTATAACCTTAGTTACACCCTCCAACCCGAGGCCTACTGGAGGCAAGAATTGGGGGTCATTAACACCATTTCTCCTTTACTAGCATAAGAGGGGTTCTTTGTGTGTGTGTGTGGGGGGGGGGGGTCATGATAAAATGGTAATAAAATTTTTTATTGAGGAATGTGATGAAGTTTGGAATTAGGAATAATGAATATTACATGGGTAATTAGGGAAACCAAATCAGTTGATCTTGGAACATTAAAAAATTCTGGGAATACAAACATATAGGCAATATTTTAGGCTTTTACATGATCTGATGAAATGAATACTTTCCTACTAAATGACAACGTGAGTTGGTTCTACTTGTATGTTAGAGACCTAAGAGTGGTACATGCATTATTATATTTTATAATTATGATTTAACAAAGTAGTTTTGGAAAAATAAATAATTTAATTAATTAAATCAAGAAGTTTTATTTATATTTCAATGACTATTCCCATGTTGTGGGTACTAATGTTCTATTATTGTTTCGTAAATTAATCTTATAACCTGAATATAAAGTGTAAAATGGTGATTAACTAGACTAAATAATTGTTGAAACCCTTTTAAAACATGAATGGGTTGTTTACTTGTCTTTGATATCATGATTATAATTGAATTAATATTTTTTCCATTATTAAAATCCATAACATGATAAACTATTTTTCTAATTCATGGAATTTTCACTAAACCATGATTAGTGTGTGTTTTTGAGAATAGTTTTTAAGTTATGAAATCCCTTTTTTTCAATCTTACTGTGGGTAGGTTTCATATTTTGAAACTTAAATTATTTTTCAAAAAACCACATTTAAGAGTATTCTATTTTCCATGCAAGATAATATTCTATGTGCTATTTTATATTTTTACTTTTTCATGAGCATGTATAGGAAATTTATTTTAAGGGAAGATGTTTATTGTTGTTTTAATATTTCTATAAAATGACCATCATACTTTATGGGAATCTGTTGAGACATGAAACATTTTGAAATATTGAATTTATTCTTTCATGTATAATATATTGTATTAAGAATATTAATTCATGTGATTAATAGATCATGTTTTATTTAAAAATTAATATAAAACTAATGACACCCTTATTGTAGTATATACTAATTTTTATATGAATAATAAATTGTTTAAAGGATGCTTAGTTTTTAGCATGATAAGATTGAAACATAGTAATACAATATGTGGAATTTTATGTTTATTATCTGAGAACATGCTGTATTTTAAGAAACATGAAATCATTTTGTATATGTAATGGGGTATTTAAATTGAGCACAAGAACCTAGAATGTGTAATTTTTCTATTAGAGTTGGGAATGTGTTTTTCAATAATAAGATTAACCTAGAAATTCATTCATAATTATGTCATGCAGGATGTATAAAGGAAATTAATTTTTTTATGATAAGGTAATTATTACATGCTTTTACTTGATTTGTGATATGGTTTAAAGGAATATCCATGTTTGATTCCTTTACTAAAAATTATGGTTTTTGGGATATTTTATTTTGGTTTTTGGTTGATATAATTTTGGATTCCTTATTGTGTGGTTGTATCATATCACCTTGAATAAAACTGCAAAAGTACCTATATCTGAGTAATGAATTATTTTCAAATTTTTTTTTGGTGTATGTGAGAATTAACATGAAATTAAAGAAGTAAATGTTATGAAATATCATTTTAAATATTGTGAAATTTGGTTATATTTTATGTTGGTGATTACATATGGACGTTTAAATTATAAGTGGATGTGATGTGACTGTTTTGTTGTGATACAGTAGTGATGATATACGGTGACTATGACGTGGAAGTCATTATGATGTGAAATGATCGAAATACAGGTCTTGTTGGAATGAGGATGATGTGATTTTGTGTGTTGTGATGTGGATTCATTAATGGAATCACCCAACACCCATAAAAAAGGATAACCATATAATGTTAGTAAAAAAATAAATTTGTTTTATAGACAATCTAGAAATTGATAAAGATGAGCTTGTTTTCCAAAACTAAATTATTATGATATGATGAAAGGGTTTAACTAATATTCTTTTGGTTGGGTTTTTTGTGGTTGATATTATCATGGAGGCATGGGTTATAGCATCAAGAATATGATAACAAGGGAAACTTAACCCATCACGACACATTATATAATGAAACATTTTCAAAATTGTTCATGTGAGTCAGTTCCACCCAAAGAGAACAATATCATGGTGTGGTGGATGATTTCATTTAATTTTTATACTTATTGAAGCTCTATTATTTTAATATAAGTTATTTGTTTATTTGAGTAATGTTATGTGATGTTAATTAAAAATACCTTGAAATTTGTGGCATGAACTTATGGAAAATATAAATTAAAAAATAAATTACCTGTAATTTTTTCATGAATATGCTACTAATAAAAATTGATTTTTTTAAAAAACATGGAAAAAATTATAGTTGGATGAAGTGGATTTTCTAAACCTCATTATTTTTTTAATGCATATCTTGTGTTATATTGGAAGAAATGAGTAATAAAAATAACTTTAATTTTCAAAAGAGCATAGTAGAGATGTATTTATTGAATAAAAAGTGTTTGATAAAAAAAGTTTTAAATTTTTCAAGACTATTGGTTAGATAAATTTTTTAAGGTGGGTGGATAAATTATAATTTTGTGTTATAATGAAATTTAATTAAATAATTTACTAATGAGTTTTATTTGTTTTATTAACAATAAAAAATTCTTGGAATAATTAATTTTTATGGGAACATGTTTTTAAGTATGGAATTCTATATTTCCATGAGACTTTCATTTATTCTAAAAGAATTATTGAAAATGTTCTTCAAGTGTTTTCACAAGTTTCCTGGTGAAAACGTTTTATCAAAATGTTTTGAACTATTTTACCAACATCACTAAATGAACTATTATAAATAAAATATCCATGTTTATTACTAAATTATTTTGTAAGAATTCTAGTATAGTTTTCATGTTAATCATTGTATGATCTGAATGTTACCTAATCGAATAATAAATGAGAAAAAGATTGATTAGATTTTAATTTGTTGGAAAACCCAAGATAAGTTATTATAGTTAAAGATATAATAATGTTTTCTCCAATAATAAGTCCTATGAATTGTTTAAAACAATATGATGTGTTTATTTCTGTAAGTTTTCCATCAGTGGTGTTGTTTTAATGTAACGATTGTTGGGTTCATATTTATTAATTGAAAATTTTTATTATGAATATCTATGTGTCACTATTATTTTTTTAGAGGTGACTACCCAAAGAGTTTTTATTTGGAGTTAGTTTTGTGTTATAAATATAGATATATTATTTAGAGGTATCTTTTGAGGTGTTTTAATTATATATCTTTACATTTGTCTCCCTCCAAGTTTTTTAATTAACAATTATGATACTTTTTTGAGATATATCTAATGTAAAGGTCTTGAATATTATTGAGTTTTACTTTACCAATCTAATTAGTTAAGTTTTTTGAAGCATTATAATAAATTTTTGATGTTGTTTTAGAATGATTTGGTAGTTTTTAAATAGTTTTTAATATTTTTATAAAATATGGATATAATTTATAAGAATTATTTTTTTTGAAATTAACTTAGGAGTTTCAAAATTATTCTATTGTTTTTTCGTAGTGTTTTAGAATTCTAAATGTGATAATAAACCCCTTTATTAATTATTTTTAAGTGATATTAATTTTAATATTAATATTTTCAATGAAATATTGTCCCTTATGCATGAAAATGGAGTTTTATAAGGGAAATGGTAATTTTTTTTGGCTTGAAAAAATGTATTATTATGTTTCCATAGGTTATGTATGGGTAACATCTCTTTTATTTAATTTACATTAGGGTAGTTTAATTCTGTTCAAGAGTATAGGATTTTATGTAATTTTATCTCATAGACTATATAAGGGTATATGATTATTTATATTAGTTACATAAAGTTACCCTAGGAAACTAATGTACTACATAAAGGTACCCCTATTTGAATAATGGTAGTGATGAAATCCTTGAGGATTCATAAGGGTAATGTATTTATTATGTAATGGTACTACCCTACTTATATAAAGATAAACATTTTTTTGAGAAAGATAGAGGATACGCCTCTTTTATTAAAGAAAGTAAAAATACAAGTCCAAAAGAGTGTGGGAAAACATAACAAATAAAGTGATCAAGGGAACAATTAGATGCCTATATTTTTCTTCAATCCATCTATTAGATGCCTTTCCTATTGGATAATTTCATGCTAGCTAACTCTACCACGACCGTGACCACGTCCCCGACCTCTTCAACTCCCCCTTCTTGGTGGAATGGAATTAAGTCTTTTAAGTAATGTTTCAGTATCAGTGCTTTCAGAGTCAGATCTATCCTCCTATTGCACCTCACAATTTTCTTGAGAGGCATATCTTGTTAGTGGTGTCTTCATCCCCTCGACCTCTGGTGCTTCAGTCGTAGCAAGAATCTCTTGTTTCCTTGACACATCAAGAGAATGTAACAAAGACTCCTTCACCTTCATGTTATGATTAGTATTTTGAGAGAGAAGAGAGGGGTTACCTACATCTGATTGCATGGAGGACGCAACCAAAGACTTCGTCTTCTTGTAGGAAACAAGATGAAATCCTTCATTATCCAAAACAGGTTTTGAACTAATTTTAGAAATGATTGGAGAGTTCGATTCAAAAATTATCTTGCCCTTTTGATTTCCTAAAGGAACCATGCGTTCATTTGAAAGCTGGAGATTAACCTATTTTGTATCTGTTCTTCATTCGCTTGTTCAACCATCAATTCATCGTCACCGCATGGAATTGGAGAATCTTAAGGTATTTGGGAATGTTGTAACTTATGCCTCATACCTTTGCAGAAAGAATGGTCATTGTGGACATTCAAATATTCAGAGAAAATGGAACCCCAAGACTTAGTTTTTAGCTCAGAATTAGGTGAGTCCCCGGGTCAGTCACCCTCAGACGGTGGCTTGAAAACATCCCTGGGAACTATTCCTTGTGCATCCTTCTTTTTATCTACAATATCAGCAGCAATTCCAGTTCCATCATAATTATTTCATGTTCCATTATTATTCTCAGCTTGCAACTGGGGAGGAATATCAACCATCTGAGAAGGATTGATTTTCTTACTACAATCGCTGACATTATGTCCACGTTATGAGCAGAAGATGCAAATAATAGAGCATTTACATGTAGATGATTCATAACCTATGACTTTACAGTTCATGTATAGTTTTGTCATTTTATCTTAAATGATATTTAACTCAATAAGATCATCAATAGTGGCATGTATTACTTTTTCAACTAGAGTCTAACCCAAGTCATCCTCTACCAAGAACCTGGCGAAGTGACCAAATCAAGCTACTTCTATTTCCTTATCCATTTTAATCGGGATTCCAATAGATAGAGAAATTTCATACAATTTTTTTGATGCCAAAGTATCCAATTTAAACAATAAACCCTAACCCACATTTGTGTTGTTGTGTTACTCACCTCAAATGGGTTGAATTTCTTATCCCATTAACGAAGGTGAATAATCCCAGGTTTGAGCGCAATGGAATCGAAGCCCCAAGCACGCACTTTCAATTTATCTATGGGAAATAGCATATGGAAATATCTCCTTCCTAATGAGAAACATTTCCACGATGAAAATACCTAAATCAATGAAATACACTCCTTGAGTTCATCAATTTTTAAAGACTGGGAGCCCTTAAGAAGATATAACTGAGAAATTATTGAGAACTCACCCATTTTGTGGTGCTCTGAGAGAGAAGTTGGGTTAGATTTGATGTGCATAATGGTTCCTTTCCATCGAATGGAAGAATCAATAACCCATTTGATGTTGAAAAAGTCACGCTTCACAAAGAATCCCTCGTCAGGGACATCAGATCTCACTTGTGTTTGTTGCTTCCACCCTGTCATAGGACCATGGCCATGATTGAAAACTTCTCGCAAATTAACCTCAGTCACATCGCACGGCATGTTTGCCGTTTTTCTCTGTTCAACCACCATCTAGGGATCTGGAACCTGGGACTCGGAAACTGAACCAACTATTCTACGCATATCGACCTTCTATATCGCATCATTCAACACCACCACAGCTCGATTATGTCCATTCGGAACACCTACGCACAAGTCGGTCTTCGATCTGGCATTGGCGTCATCATACAATTTATTAGGACGCACCTCTGAGCCATAATGGTGGATATCAATCCTGCCGCATAGAAGGAGAGAGATCGCCGCCATGAAACCCTAAATTGCCGAAGGGGGGTCCTTTCTCGTCATCCTTAGTTCTTATATAAATAAATATAAAACTTACCTTGCATAAGGGTAATTAAAATATTTCAATACCTACATAAGGTCTAGAATGTTATTTCATTTTTTTCCTAAGGGTAACATACTTATCATGTAAGGGTAGTTTAGTTTTAATTATTCTATGTAAGGGTTATTCCCATCTGACATAAGATTTGTTGTGAAATATTCTACTAATGTAAGGGCAAACTATTACCCTGTAAGTGTATGAGTTAACGTACCTATGGGAATCCTTGATTTCCTAAATTCCACATAAGTGTAAGGTTGGAGTTTAATAAGGGTAATCATTCACTTAAGTGTAAAATAACATTACCCATATATACTATTATGTAACTACATATGCGTAATTAGAATTACCTTGTTTTCTGGTTTTTTATTTTCATTAACCCATACCAAATGTATTCAATGATTTAAAAGACTAAAATAATTGTTTTTGTTTACATTGAATCATTTAAATATTTTAAAACTTTTTTGTATTTTTTATTAATATTATATAAAATCATGACAAAAAAATAAATCGTGAAAACATAATGGGGAATAAAATATATAATTTAATGGAGTATTTAAGGAATTATATTTATGAATGCTTAAACAAGTTTCTTTCTAGTAGGACTACTTGTTTTTCTCATGTTCAGCTGATATCATAGAATTATATGGAGCCTTGTAAGCTATATACAATCGATTTAGGATTCCACATGCACAAGACTCTATTTCTAGTATAATGAAATCTCATTATCTCTCCTCCATTTTATATATAGTGGAATGTAATGGAAATACCTAGGTGGGGGATCCTTCATATTTCTTTTAGTTGTAAAAAGAGGGATTTATCATGCTTTTTTTATCCTTTCGGATGATGGTATGCACCATTTTAATGAAGATAATAAATTATTGAACAGAATTCGATGGGGATGAGGGTTCTCACATGTATTTTACGATATTTCTTCTAGTTTCATATATTTATTTCCATAGAAATTATTTTTTCATGCATACAAAATTACTACTCTTATAATCCCATACTGTGTTAAATTATTTAATTGAAAGAATATACTTTAAGGATAAAATGATTATCATATGATGATAATTAATGTTGTTTTATTTTAAATCTATTATCCAAGATTGTGTTCTAGATATTGTTGACTATGAAATGTTTTTTTTCTATGAATATATTTTTCACTAAAATATAATTTTCAAATCACCTGAAATGAAAATGGTAAAGGTTATATAGATTGTAATTGAATTCGAAGTGTGTATATAATAATTTTTTATGTTTCCAATTTTCTAGTGACGTTTATTGATGTAAAAATATATGAAATAAGTGTTTTTGGGTGAGGTTGTTTGTTGAGATTGATTGTTCGAGCTGTGGTGGTTATGTGTGTGGTTGGAATATAAAATTTATTTGGGAATTATTGATATAATTGTGTGTTGGACTAGTAGTTTCCTTTAAATTATGAAATCATTAAAAAGAATTGAGTTTTAATTAAATTAATTTGGTCTAGGGGAAATGGTTTGGGCTATATATAAATGAAATGTAAATGGGATGGTGTTTTTTAATTTGAAAATGGAATTCCGATTAATGGATGTGGAAATTATTATTATTTAATGAGGTTAATTGGTAACTATGAAATTGATGTGTGGATTTTGGATTAAAATAGTTGAAAGATAATTGAATGGGTTTTGTTAATATGAAATGAAATTATATAGGTTGGAATGGATAAATAATTCTTGAATTAAAATGGGATTTTTGGTTAAAGTGGTTGTTGTTTAATTTGAAATGAATATGTATATAAATCAATGTGGTTGTTAATGGGAATATCTATAAATTGGATTAACATGAAAAGAAATAAGGAATGTGGCTTAGGGTTTGTGGCATGCTTAAGTTATGTGATGAATTTATATGTGGTAGAGAAAGAGGTGGAGGTTGTGAGGAATTTGTGGAGATGTTGTGAATGAGATGGTATTCTTGTTCAAAACACATATAATTGGGAATATGTGTGTAAAAATTATATATATATATATATATATATTATTTTTTATGCATGCCCACTAGAATTGAGCACATTGTTCCAAAACCGAATTTTTTTTGGTTTTTTTTTTCAACATTTAGTTAGTTAGGAAAAATGAATGACTACCCCATATTCCCCACTCTCTCTTGTAGGAGGTTTTCTTATGGATGAGATATGATTGATTGTGGTTTTTATCGCACTTTTGGTTATATTTTAATGGAGGATGGTGTATTTAATTTTGGTGGTCAGGCCTGGTAGGAGGAGGAAAAGAGGTCAATGTGATTCATGTTCATGATACCATATATTATAGTTTTGGACATGGTTGAGATGTGATGTGATAGGAAATGTGTCTATAGGATATATTTCATGGGTTGAGACATGTGTCTTCATGTGAGATGTGATGTGATGTCCCAATTGTATTTGGATGAGATTTTATGTGATGTACTAGCTATATCTGAAAAGGATTACTATAAAATAGATGAGTGCTCTTGGGCATATAAAGTTGTGGTGTGAGAAAGGAACATCTATTGGTAAGTAGTGTAGGGTAACATTTTATCGATATTCTACATTTTATGTTACTATAGATGGATATGTTATTTTGTGACTACTCTTTAATGATGACAAGATTGATAAGTTGATCTGTTTAGGAGCAGTTGCTTATGTTGTGTTTGCATTTGGGCATTTGTATGATTTCATCACATGTGCATGAAATTATTTGGGCATGAACCTACTAAGTATATATTTATGATCACCCTATGAACATATAAACTATTTTTTATGTCTCTATAAGGAATTCAGGGACTATGTTGGGAAATACTACTTTATGCATTAGAGATGTTGTTGAGTTGATGCCTTATGATTGTCTTTGATGTTTGATTTGGATATTCTATTATATACATATGATGTTACATGAATTTTGGATTTTATCCTTTTTATTTTATTTAATTTTTTGGTGTTTGTTATCCATTATCCCAACCATACTTTTTTTTAAATTGAGTTCAATTCCTCTAATACATGTGATCATTTTTTTACCCTCAGTACTAGTTAACAACTCAGGGATGATTGGTGGTAGTACATGGGGATAATTATATCTATTTATTAATTTCCATCTAATGAGGGGTAACTTTAGTAGGTATAGGTTTTTTATTGGTAATGTGGAATTTCATTATGGTGATTCAGAGGACGAAATTCTAAGGAAGAAACCAACATTTATTTGTGAATCCACAAAATATATATTTGGTGTGAAAGATGAATATGAGTCTATGGATTGAAAAAGTACCAAAAAATAGATCCTAAATCTTGATGAATTATATTAGAAAAATGTTTTATCTAGATAATCATGAACCATTATTTCTACCAGAAGACATTTAATTATTTTAGTTTCATCTAATTGGAACTTTTCATATGGTGATATATTTTTAATTGTTATAGGAATTAAAATGATTCAGAATCTGAATAAGGTGTTATATAGAATATTCAATAAGGAATATCTTGGTTAATCAGATATAATTTTGGTAAGATAATTCGTCATGATAAAAATTTTAGATGATTAGTTTTGTCTCAGAAGGATTTTGTATAGATGATTGTTGTGATATTCAGTTTTTTGGATGTAATTTAGTCTCAAACCCAATTTTTTGACACTTCATTAATTAAATATAGTAGGTGATAAAAATGGAAGATGAAGTAAAATAAAATGTGAAGGAATCAGCTTCCTATTTTTTTAGAAGTATAATTTACACCAATATCAACATTCGATTAGAAATTTTACATAGAGTGGGATTCGTTAGTAAATTTATCTCAAATCATGTGAAATAAAATTTGAAACTAATAAAATGGATCATCTAATTTCTCTATTAAATGAAACATATAGCCTTAAAATTTAAAATGGGTGACCACTTCCAGGATATATAGATGTACACTTTTGTAGAGAATCATATGCGTCAAAAAGTATAACTCATTTTGTGTTTATTTATAGGGGAACAACTATGAGCTCGATGTAAAGGTTGAAACCTATTATAAATTTTTCTATAATGTAATTAGAATATATATAAATATTGAAAATTAGGAAGGAGATAAAATAGATGAGGTGAATTTTATCGGAATATAGATGAAAGTAGGAAAGTGTCTTGTAATTATATGATAGTTAGAGTGTAATTTTCATTTATTAGAATACATTTTATCATGCTTGAATGAATCACATCACATTGAATATTATTTCATTCATATATTAATAGGTTAAAAAATAGTTTTAGATTTGGAATATATCTGTGAAGAAAAATTCAATGGGTTAGTTAACCAAGATTAGTCCTTGATTGTATGAGGAAACACACTACCTCTATTGGAATTGAGTAAATAGACGATGATAAATACACTTCTATAGAGAATTCATTTTATTTTTCTAAGTGTTTAAGATCCATAATTTTTATATAAATAAATATTCAAGTAAGATATTTTTTTGTCTATAAGGTAAGTTTCATCTCATGATTATATTTGTACGATAGAAGAAGATCTATATGATAAATGTAGTCTTATAGAATTTTGAGTGCCAGATTGGATTCTTTAGTAGAGGAAGGTTGTGGAAATTAGTAGATATATCTAATGTATGTTACTATTCATTAGTCCTTATAGGTTGAACGGAAGGTCCACGAGCTCTGATGGTCTAGAGAAAATTTATATATGGTATTTACAGTCATCAAGATCCAACAATCGGTTTTCCAAAAATTGTGGATAGTGGTGCAACTTGATTAATGGATGATAACCACAATAAAATTTGGATGGGAAAACTTGTACCCATGTTCTTTAAATGCTTTTTATGATGTGGAAAAAAATTAATTAGATATTGGTTGTCTCTGTCAATTGAGAATGTAAAATTTATTATATATAATAGTAATAAAAAAATGTCATCAGTGTTATCCTACATATATCGAACATAATTGTTTGTTACATATAAAAACAAAGTGTTGCTTCCTTTAATTTATTGTTATGAATATATTGAATTATTTTATGGAGTTGTATAGAGTATGTTTATGATGTGTGTGACATGGTTGGGAGACTTGGGTGATTTTTTCTATCTTCCATATATAAAAGTTTATAGGGTTTCATCTGATAAGTGGATCATTTAGATCTTGTTTATTTGTTGTTCATAGCATATGGAAGTGTGTGTTAGGTATATTGGAGAAATGTTACATTCACATAATTATAAATAAAAAAGTACACACATCTGGGGTACCAAGTGCATGAAGACTTATCCCTCCCTATAAGGATTGGATAACACCCATAAAAAAACACACACACACACATATGGTTAATATGAAAAATTATTTAAATTTAGTAATTTAGGAAATTTTCTTGTGTATAATCCCCCCATCTTCCCTTCCATGGTAATGAATTTTTTTACTCTATTTATAAAGTTCCACTATTCATCATCCATGCAAAAATTCCTTGATTGTTCTGGGAAACCGTAATGGGAAGTTAGTGTGCCGAAAAATATTTTAATTTTTTTTAGATCTTTTGTAAGTGGTAAAAATAAACATTAATAAGGGATATAATTTAGGTGAATTAATAAAATTTCTATTAAGGATTATCCATCATTATCAATAACATAACATGAATAATACCCCCTTCCATCTGTTCTTTTTAGAAATGATTAAAGCATATGGATTTTATATGAATTTTTACAATCAATCATTTAAAATAACTGATAAATTTAATCATTAGTGATGATAAAAGACTGATATGTAGTAGTGTAAACATTAATATATAAAAATTACTCCCAAATTTAGAAAATATCACCCTTTAGAATTACATGGGATATTTTATTGCGTATAAAAATTGAGCAATAACCATTGTTATTAATTTTTTTGAAAATTTGAACATATTATCTTAGTTTTGATAATTTGAAAAACTTTTGATAGAACATAATTGGGTTATAAATTCTCATAAAATTATTTGAAAATATAATATTTCAAATTGATGTGTAGTTTTTTCATAAAATTAACAATTTATTATAGGGAATTCTCTTAATGTTTTGTCCATACCCATGCTCGGTTTCTTAGTTTTAGTTATATTTCACACATTATAAACCTAAAAAGTGTCATTATTCCAAAATAAAATTTTAAAACCTTCCATAAAAATAAAACATCATATATATGTGTGCACTATAAGAAATTTGTGCTATACCCATGAATTTAAACCAATGGTTTTTCTAAACAAAGTTTATATAAATAGTTATAACAATTTTTCTAAAGAACCATTGGTATACCCAACCCCTATAATAAATGTTTTTTTAAATCATTGATATTGAGTCCCCCACCCCCAAAATCCAATTGTACGGATAAAAACTATAATCTCAGTTCATATCTAGTCATATCTTATCCTAATTCCCTTTTGATAGACATATTAAATGTCCCCGCATTATTAAGTTTGTTCATTACAATATTAGTCAAGATCAAATATTTTTAGATTTTGGTCTATCATCTCTGCTGTTGTGCATGAATTGTTTTTCACAATATCATATGACAATTGAGATCCTATTTGTTTGTGATTATTCTAGATTTATTGAACCAATATTAATTTAAAGGATTTTTTATCAATGAAAAATAAATTTGATTGTTATTCTATGTTTTTTAAATTTTAATTACTCTCCCTATACACATTAATCAAATATAAAATTATTTTTGAGGATATATTTATTGATGGATCACAAAATTAATCATTATTGAGAATGAATTTTATTTTTTATAATGTATATGAAAACTGAGATCATATTAGTTCATTATTCATAAATAAATAGTTTTCTATTATTTTGATTATTTTATTAATTATTTTATGGATAACCTAGTTGAGTCTAATTACTTAGTATAATCATATATTCTTTAATAAGTTTTTTTATATTTATTTAGAATGCATTAATTAATCAAACAAATTGAAATAGTTTTATAGATTTGTTGGGGGATTTTTTTTGATAATTTGAAGGTTGTTTAATTTTAATTATGTTATTAAAATTTCATTTAGAAATATGAAAGACTTAATGTCTAAGATTTATTTTATAAAGTGATTTTATTTTTTTGTAATTTTTATTATTATGGGTAACACTTTTTTTATGTCAATTAAAATCCTACATTAATTTGTTTTGATTATTTTGAGAGTACATTGAAAGGAATTAAAATTATTTATTGTGTTTTTATTTTAAAAATCCAATGTTAATTATTTTTATTTCTAAAAAATAAATTTAAATACTAGTGATGATATGTGTATATTTGTAAGGAATTAGAATATTTAGTTTTAGATTCCATTAGTTTTAATTTATGAAAATCATTAAATTATGGTTGAAGATAAATGCAAATTTTTTGGTTATGTAGTTTTATTATTTTTCTTTAATAGGTTTGTTTGGTGGATGATTATGAAATTGTGAAGGGTTGATAATCCATTTGTTGTTCATTTATATATGTTTAAAATGGATATTTTAAGACTATAAAAGACCCTTGAATATTTTAATTATTTTTTTATTTATTAAGAGATCAATATTATTTTTATTGTATGTGAAGAAGTAATTTGATAAAAATTTTATATAATGGGTTAAAATTATTTTCAATAATGGAAAATTAAATACACAATTCTATAAGTATTAATTTATGGAAATGTGTTTTATTTGAAAAAGTGAGTGGATATTTTTAAAAGGGGTTTCAATTAAATACTAACATGTTCAAAATTATTTCTTTCAACATTAATTTTGATTCACATTTAGTTAATTTTACTAAAATGGTTTTGGTAATAGATAAAATTCATAGGAATGGGTTAATTTTTCTTTGAGAATATATTTTTGTTTGAAGGGTTTTTATGTGCATCGAGTTGTATAATGTAAAATGGTTTATAAAATAAATTATAAATATTTAAATTTTCTTGTAACTACATTTTATTTAGATATAAAACTATTTATTTTTGATTTTTTTGTTACATTTATTATGGTGGTTAATTTTTTATTTATGTTTTATTTTAAATAATTTGTCGTTATAATAAAAAATAATTAATCATTATAAGTTGAAATTTTAATAACAAATTTTTGAATAATATTATTTACATAAGTTATATGAAATAAGTTATATTGTCATTTTAATCATACAAATTTGTTATCTTAGTAATTTCTTTTAACTAAAATATTTTTCATACACTATTTTTGTATACAAGGAATAAATTGTTTTATGATAAGGATTGAAAGATTTATTTGATAGATGTGAGAATATAGAACTTTATAAATAATTATAATGGGATTAATAATAAAAATGGAAAAATTATAATAAATCAAAAAAAGTACTGTTATCCTAGATAACAAATTTTATAACACTTTATCAAAAATTCATTTACTTTATGCTTTTTAATAATTTTAAAAAACAACTATTAATATAACACCATAAGATTTTTATAATATTATTATTTTTTAGTTTCATTTATTTCATATGTTATATGCTATATCATGATAATATTGAGATACATGCAACACCTAATTAGCTTGTGGTATGCACACCACTATGCTTGTCTTGTGTTACACACTTCTTCATGTTTTTTTTGATAGAATTCATTGCATGCAAGATCGAGTTTATGAAAAAAATTAAATTTTATTATATTACCTAATAAATTATCCATCATAATGTAATATATGAACAATATTAACTTAATTATGAAAATATTCATTGGTGAGAAATTAATTATAAATGAAAATAAACCCCTTTTTAAATAAAAGGAAATGTTTTTCGGAAATACTATTTGAATAAAAATAAGTGATTTTAGGAAATAATAAAATCACTATTTATAGTTTTTATTAATGATATATATAAAATATATCCAATATAATGTTTAAAATTCATCTTATATATTTTCCAGACATGATATAAGAAAAAATTCAATTATTTGGACAAAAAAAGTATTTTTCAAAAAATGCAGTTCTACCAGCTTTTGATGGCACACCCATATTAAATATAGTTCTTGACACTTCAATATATTATATTTAACAAAATAAACTTATTATCTGTAATAATGATGCAAAATGTTACATTGGATGAATTTTTGATATTTTTCTGATAATTTTTGTGTTTTGATGAATAGTAAAAATATACATAATATTAATTTAAAAAAACTTTTTTCATTGAAATAATTAATAAGGTTAAATTATAAAATTTAATGGTTTTAAAGTATAAAAGAATAAATTTTTATCATTTAATATAATTTTGGTCATTATCATTAATTTTACCATGAATTTAGATGTAAAAACATTTAAATCTTTTGTAATGTTTTAACTTTTGAAACCAGTTTCTCATTTTGAAAAAAGGATTAATTTGAAATTTAATAACTAAAAAATCTATGTTTTTAATTTTGAAAACATGATTCCATATTTGGAATCAGTTGGTCTCAATTATGTAAATATTTCTCTTTTATTTTTGGGCATTATGAATAGTAACTTTAGTAATTTTTATTAATACGGTAAAAAAGATAATTGGGTAATTAAGGGTAAATATAATATTATAGAATATCCTAACATGTCCTAATATAAATATAAAAGTGATGTTAGACCCTTTTCTTCCATGGATAGATTTGTTACAATTTGTAAGCCACTTAGATTAGATTAGGACATTTAATATATTTTATCTAAAAAGAAGTTAAATATATCTTACTCAAATTTTAATTACTTTATCATTTTTAAAATAAGGTTATAATGAATATAAATTGGGATATAAATATTAATTTGAAATATAAAATGTTTTTATTCATGTTTATAATTTATTTTTATTGTTTAGGTAATAAATAATTACTTTAAAATATTATACATTGATGTCGTAGAAATTATTTAATTGATGAAAAATAAGTAAAATATTTTTTATTATATTGATAATAAACATTAAAATATATAAACACTTAAAAATACATATTGGTCGAGTATATATAGAACATAATCATATAATTGTACAGTAATTTACAATTTGGATCCATATTGAAAATATAATGACATTTATAATATTTTATTTTAAGTAATGTTAATGTTTTCACATTAATGTCTTAATAAATATAATATTTTTAATATAGTATTTTCCAAGATATATATTATACTACAGGTATTATTATGAAATATAGAGGATTTAACTTCGTCATAGTATTTAATTTTTAAATTTTACCCAAAAAATAAGTATATCTAAAAAATATACAAAATGATGTAGTAATTATTTTATTAATGATAATATGAAATTAATGTTATAAAAAATATTTAAACAAATATAATTTTGGGAGATTAATATTTCAAACTAATTTTAAGAGGAAATTTACCCCTCAGGTATGTAATAAAGCATTTTGTTCAAGGTTAAAATTTTATCTTGATATTTATAAACATCTTGGAAATGAATAGTGATAAAATTGACACTATTGATAATTTGTCAAAATAAGTTATTATTAAATTATTTAAAAATAATAAAACATTTTAAAAGATATATAATAATTATTATTTGGTGTAAAATTTTCTAAAGTATTCATTTGTGGTCTTTATTATATCAAATGAGTGGAATTTTTTCCCTTTTAATATTAAAATATTGGTTACCTTAGTTAAAAATTAAATAGAATAACCATGTGTTAATTAAAAAGATAAAAATTAAATTGATAAAAAAATTTGTAAAATTTATTTTTTGATGATATTAAAACCTTATATAATTTAATATTCTAATATTGTACATTTTTTAAATTTTTCGATGGGTTTTGATTTTGTTATAAATTACTATTATTGGAGATTCCAAAGGTTCCCCTCACCTTAATTATAAAAGGAAACCTCATCCCTCATTTCTTTACTTCAATTTAAGCCTTCAATCTCAGAAATACCCTACAAATTTACATTATAAACTTACCTAGTCACATTATATATGCATTTTTCTTCTAAAATGACCCACTCTAGTGTCTTAAAAGGATATCTATAGGGAGTTTGGTTAAGAAGAGGTAATCTCTTTTACCAACTCTCTCAAGATAAATTATTCTTATAATTCATCTTCCTTTGCTTTTTTAATTATAAAGTAATAAATATAGTATAAAATATATAAGGAGATGTTATTATGGTTATATAATAACCATATTACACCTTCTATCCATTTTACAAGAAATGAAATCACCACATGTGCGTACGTACGACTTACAATCTCCACACTATGGTGTAATATTTTTTCACCACCAGCTTAATTGGATGGGTATAATGATGGAAATAATAACTATATATTATAATTATAATATGATATGGATTCTGAAACAAAAAATATTCCATCCACTTCTATTCCATTCCATAATTAAAGGAATTATATCATCACTCATGCGTATGTACAACCTACCATCTCAAAGACATGATGCGATTCATTGTCCATGAACTCATTTAAAACATGATTATATAAATGTATAGAATGAATAAAAAAAATATTTTACTTTATTATAATTCTGGAAATGATATAAATGAAACCCATGAATAATAACTAGGATTTATAAAAAAAACCTATAGTAGTTAACTCCCGAACGAAGCGTAATAATGAAATATTATTAAACGGGTGTTAATATGATCGTATATGATATCATAAATGTAAATATGGTATATAATAAGTTAAAAAATTTATTTAATCCATCATACAAGAGTTTTTAATACATACGAAGGAACTTATACTAAAGGTAAGAGATAATTTCAAAATCTCATTATTATCAGAGATAGTTTATATGTAAGTATTTACTGAGGTTTATTTATCATGTCCATGTTTTCTAAAAATGATTTCATAAAATGACTTAATATTATCATATGGATGTTTGAAGCCATTTTTAACCATTTTGGACTTTTAAATAAATAGTTTTAGAAGAATATTGTTTAATTTTCTAAATGAGGTACTTTTTGACCTTTTTGTCATAAGTACAAGAGGAATGATTTTTTAGATTATACAAAATGAATAGATTTTAAAGATTTAATAATGCCTTATTTACAGAAAATTTACATTAAAAATTTTCATTTTTTATCTTAAAATAAATTATTTCTTTTAAAATTATGTTGTGTTTTAATAATTTCTTTTTGCAGAAGAAATGATATTTTTCTTAAGAATCATTTTTAAGTGTTTCCTCAAAATTATTTTCCATATAATATACCATTATTAAATAAGTATAGGTTTTCAATTATATTATCCCTATTATTACTGTGGTTGATTATGTTTTATGACAGAATGATATTTATGAAATACATTCATTTTATATAGATTATTTTATGATGCAATTATGTTTAAGAAACACAATTTATTTCATGGATTCTGATCTGAGGAATGATTTATATTTTTGTTGAAAACATATGTATGATTTAATTATAAGATCTCTAGGAAATATATCTACCTCCAATGCATTGGGTATGTATGGATGACTCATGAGGTATATATGTTATGCGAGAACCTAATTTCATGTTCACAATTTTATGTGTGGACCTGGTTTTCATGTCCACAATTTTATGAGTGGATATAGTTTTTATATCCATATGTTTATGAAAGGCTTGATTTCATGTACATAATAAGTGAACTTGTAACTATTTATACATGTTAAAAAAGTTAATAGTTGTTGTGTAAGCCACAATTTCACAACTTATGTCAATTTTATGATCTTATGGATAGTGTTATTTGATTTTCTTATTATTCAAGTTTATATTTTATATGCAGGGCACCGTTTTGTAATATTATGATCATGTTCCAATAACCTTTATGATTATTTTTATGTTTATATATTATCCTTGTAATACCCGGGATTTTTATGAGTAATATTTTGTTTTTATATATCATCAATGGAATATTTCACTACACACTTGCTTGGCTTACTTTACACGCAATCACGACCTTCCTCGATAGCTTGCGTCGTACGCAATACCGAGTTTCACTAAACAACGATATGCTATTAAAATATTATTAAAACTAGCCGTTATGAATAGTAATAACCACTTTTTGAAATTTTATAAATTTTATTTTTCAAAATGGACTTCATTTTTGGATTCGGAATACCGAAATTAGCCTAGGGTGAAATTTTGGTATTTTTCTGAAAACTTTCAATTTTTGATGAATAGTGAAACCACTAAGTGGTAGGTTAAAAACTGAATTTTTGCATAAAACTTAATTTTACCGCTTCTGTGAATGGAATTTCAAAAATACGACAGACACGGTTGATATCAGTATGTAAGATGTGGTTCAATGAGATAAAAATAATTTTTTGGTGAATAGTAACTTTTTACTTTTTACCGCGGTTAATAGTAAATAGGGTAATTAAGGGTAAAAATGATATTACTATTACCCTAACACATGTCCTAATTCTATTGGATAAGTTTAATTCGACCAAAAACAAACTTAGGAATAAAATATGACCATTTAGGCCCACTTGGGTTAGATTAGGACATTTATTATTAATATATTTAAAGAAGGGTTAAAATAGTTAAAATCAAAGTTTAATAAATAAATCATTTTTAATATTGGGTTATACATAAGATAAATTAGACTATAAATATTCATTAGAAATCTAAAAAGATTTCCTATATAATGGTATTTTATTTGTAATTTTTAGACATTAAATAATTTAATTTATTTATGACACAATGATGATGCAGTAATTATCTTATTAATAAAATATTGACATAATTGATGTTATAAACACCAAAATAAATGTAATTTGAGACTTTTTATGAATTCCACTAATTTTCTAGGTTACTATGATATATTAGTGTTTATTTAATCAACTTGGTTCGAACATATAATTCTGTTATGACTTTCACAAAAATCATATATCAAATAGTGTCAAAATTGACACAAAATAGTTTTTAAATCAAATATTATATTACTAATTGTTATTTTATTCCTAAAAATCTAAGGTTAGTCCAAATGACTTAGGTAAGGATATATATATTAATAATAAACAATTTGGGGTTAGTTTGGTATGTTATAGTAAGTGTATTAACCATATAGTGAAAGAAAACAAAAAGACACGGTAAAAGATAAATTATTTAACTTAGAGTTAAATCTAATTGATAAGGTCAACATAATACCCTAAACTTGTCTAAATCCTATTGGTTGATAGGATTTCGACCCATCCCCACTTTAGCTTCTAAATAAGACCCTTTGGAACCATTATAAACCGATTTTGACTTTAATATAAAATAATATTTTGAGATATTCCTAAGGTGCCCCTCTCCTCCCTTATAAAATGGCACCTCCTCCCCCTCCTCCTCACACCAATTTGAGCACTCAAGCTCAGCCAAACCCAGACATTTTCTCCTATCCACTTCCCTAGAATAATCCTAGAGATCCTGGTCTTCCTCAAAGACCAATCTTAGTTCCCTAAGTAGAGGATTCAAAGAGGCGTTCCAAAGAAGAGGTAATATCCATTACCAATCTTTTCAATTTCTTTCTTCTTCAACTTCTTCTTCTTTAGTTGTTTCATGATAAAGTAATAACATCAGTATTACTTACATACTGATATGTTATTACAAATATGAAACAACCCTAATTCACCTTCTATCCATCCTACGGAAAAATGAAATCACCGCGCGTGCGTACGTACGGAATACCGTCTCCACGCCGTGGTGTAATCTATTTTCCACCATCACCTTACAAGGATGGGTATAATGGTGTAATGAGTAAATATTTATGATTATTATAAAGTAATATTGATACTTAAATAATATATATATACTCCAATATAGTTCCACGATCATAGGAACGATATCATCACTCGTGCGTACGTACGGAATACCGTCTCCACGATGTGATGCGACTCGTTCTACATGATCATCATTACATAGTAATTATATAAATGAATTGAATGAATAAATATGATATATGTTACATTAATACCATTCTGTATATAAGGAATCTATAGCCATAAAAGAAGAATAAGAATTTATTCGGCAAAACACGCATAAGAACAAAAGACAATAAGGACCCGAGTAACAAGTAACAATGAAATATTACTAACAAGAAGCTAAGAATATGACCATATATGATATCATATCAATATGTATGATTCTGGAATAAGTCAATAACATTATTTAAACCATTATACAGGAGCTTCGGACACGTACAAAGCAAATCGGACCTAAGGTAAGGGAAATATCACAATCTCATTTTTATCCGAGATTGTTTATACTTTGAAATTTACTGGGGTGTATTTTATCATCCAAATCCATGTTTCATCAATATCTAATATTATTTCCATTCACCTACAAATGTTTAAATCCTATTTTACCCTTTGGCGAGTTTTTAGTAAAATATATGAAAGGAATCTTTTTTCATTTTTCGTACGAGGTACTTTTTTGACTTTTCCGACAAAAGTACGAGAAGAATGTTCTTTTTAACTTATAAAGCATGAATGGATTCTTAAAACATTATTTCCAAGAAGAATCCTTTACAAGTATTCAAGTTTATTTTTAATCAACTTCTTTTAGTTTAAAATTGTATGACATGTTAAGAAAATAAAAGTGTTTTTGAAGTAGAAAGGATATTTTCCTCAAGAATGGAGTTCAAGTATTTTATCAAAATTATTTTCCATCTAAGATAATAAAAGGGTTCTGTTATTATCCCTATTATTACATGGATTTGATTATGTTGTGATGGAAATATTTTTATGAATTCCTTTATCTTATATGAATTGTTTTATGATGTCATGTTGTTTAAGAATCCCATTTTTATTACATGGGTTACGCTATGATGTATAGTTTATGATTATGTGGCACACATAAGAAAGTATTAATTATAAGATGGGTGGGACCTATATCTCCCTCCAATGCATTGGGTAAAGATTTTATATCTCATGAGATAGACAGGGCTGGAACGGTAGGTTATACCGGTTCAGTGAAACAGGACTGGAACGAGGGTGACTCGGTTCAGAAAGGGACTCTGTCCACTAAGATAGTCTTGGCAATGAGTCATGACTAACAAGAAATGATTTTCCATGATTTGTGTACATGCCACAAAGTTTCAAGTTTCATTATATGATTATGGGGATCGTATTTTCACTTCTATGATTTATTCCATGTTAAGATTTTATGACCTCTTTTGCAGGTTATGATTTTCAAAAAGATATGATATGATTTTTATTTCCTTTATTTGCCCTTGCTGAGAATTTGAGCTCACCCTTTTATTTTTTCTATTACCCAGGTCAGGAAGATGGATATTAAGTAGAATATGCTAAAAGGGACCCTAGATATGATGAAATAAATGGGAGACACTGTAGAAGATTAATGAACCAGTTGTTTATGTTTCCCAGTTTCTAAAGACACTATACCTATACGGTCCATTGTGGTTTTGTCATATGTTGTAATAAGTTTGCTTCAATTTTGAAGTATTAACAATGTATGTAAAGTATGGGTCGTTATAGTTGGTATCAGAGGAAAGGTATAGTCAACCTTTGGAAACTAGGATGTGAAAGCCTTAGTAAGAACCATATGGATAAGTCTAAGCATAGAACACAATCTTAGTGTTTTAGAAATGGCCATGAATACCCTAGGATAAGACCTTTAGTGTGAAATTTTATCCTTGATTATGTGGTTTTCCTATTATAATTAGTGTTTGTCACACTATTCTTCTTGGTTTTAGTCAATTACTGGAACCCGAAGGAACCGTGTTAATGCGGAATGTGATGGGCAATGCAATGATTGTCCCCCTGAGCAACCAAATGATATGGGAGCTGGAATGCAAAATATTTTAGCCATGCCCACACAACTTTCTCAAGCTATGAATCATGCAGGACTTCCAAACGAGAAAAGGAAGGAGCAACATTCTGTTGAATCCTTCATGTGGCAGCGTCACCTTCTTTCAGCGGGTCTACTGATCCATTAGTTGCTGAACAATGGATTAGTACTACTGAAAAGATATTTTCAGTTCTTCAATGTTCTGAACATGATAAAGTCATCCTAGCAGTGTATCGTTTGGAAGGAGATGCTGATCAATGGTGGAATCTTATTAAGAATAAGAGGCAAAGGGATGAAATTGAGTCTATGGAATGGGACGAGTTGAAGAACTTATTTTTTAATAAGTACTTCCCTCGTATTCTCCGAAAAAAGATGGAGAAAGAGTTTCTTGAACTGAAGCAAAGGGATGATGAATCTGTTGGTACCTATGAAGCAAATTTTACAAGACTTGCAAGGTACGCTTCTGGTATTATTATCCAATCTGAGAGTAAGATCGATCGATTATTTAGTGGCTTAAAACCAAGTCTTCGAAGGGCGTTAGCCATAAGGGACTTCAATAGCTACGAGGAAATCGTTCGATGTGCTCTCAAAGTCGAGATGGAGATTGGAGTAACCCATCAGTCACATGGGTTTGATAAGAAGAGGAAGATGGAATTCAAAGGAAAATATAAAGATCACACTGAAAAGAAGATGAGATTTACCTTATGCTCAAAGTGTGGAAAGAAACATGGAGGGAGTTGTCTTAAAGGGGCAAGTAAATGTTTTAAATGTGGAAAGGAAGGTCATCGGGCATTTGAATGCCGCGATAATGGGAAGAAGATTTCTAATGATGCAAAAAAAGGAAGGGATACACAGAATGAACCTACTACACTTCAATGTTTCAAGTGCAAGGAGATGGGGCATTATGCCAATCAATGCCCAAATCCAAGGGTTGATGATGATGGTCGACGTCAACAAAATCTTAAGGCTAAAGACAAAAGAAAGTCACATGCAATTTCTATCAGTGATGTGGAGTACGATAACAAAGTGGTGAAAGGTACACTTACCATCCACTCTAAAGTAGAAAATGTTTTATTTGATTCTGGATCCACCCACTCTTTTATTTCTGAAAAATTTTCTAAGGGTATCACCGTATTACCTCAACAATTAGATGTTGAGTTAGCTGTGACAACACCTAATGGCACAACAGTCGCATAAAAAGTTTATAATTCTTCTCCGATCGAAGTTTGTGGGAAAGTGCTTCCTGAAAATCATGTGATCCTTCCTTTAGTGGAATTTTATGTGATTCTTGGAATGGATTGGATTTATCTACATGGAGCTCATATCAATTTCCAAAGAAGGGAAGTCACATTTCATATTCCAGATCAATCTACGATCGTCTATCAATGCAAGGATGAACAAAACCTTCCAGTGAAAATTTCTTCCATCTTATGGGTATTGATTCCACTAAATGAAGGTTATTTATCTCAAATGGTTGGTGAGAAACTCACGATTAAGAATATTCCCATTGTACGGGAGTTTGATGATGTCTTTCCGGAGGAATTACCAGGTCTTCCACCAAATCGTGAAGTTGAGTTTTCAATAGAACTCGTACCGGGCGCTTTGCCAATTTCAAAGACACCTTATAGAATGGCCCCAATTGAGTTTCAGGAATTGAAGAAGAAACTCCAAGAGAATCTTGATAAGGGATTCATACGCCCTAGTGCGTCACCTTGGGGAGCACCTGTTCTATTTGTTAAGAAGAAAGATGGATCAATGAGACTCTGCATTGATTATCGAGAACTTAACAAGATCACTATCAAGAACAAATATCCTCTCCCACGCATTAATGACTTATTTGACCAACTACGCGGAGCTCAATACTTTTCCAAGATTGATCTTCGTTCAGGGTATCATCAATTAAGGGTCAAAAGGGAGGATATACTAAAGACGACTTTCCGTACAAGGTATAGATACTATAAATTTATAGTGATGCCATTTGGTCTTACTAATGCCTCTGCTATCTTCATGGATCTAATGAAAAGAGTCTTTAGAGACTATCTTGATCAATTTTTGGTAGTCTTTATAGACGATATTCTTATCTATTCAAAGAGCAAGGAAGAGCATGAAGATCACTTGAGAATTATATTGAAGACCCTGAGAAAGGAGAAGCTTTATGCCAAATTTACCAAGTGTGAATTTTGGCTTCAAAAAGTTGCATTTTTGGGTCACATAATCTCAAAAGAGGGGATATCTGTGGATCCAGCAAAAACAGAGGTTATCGAAAGATGGTCAAGACCAACAACAGTAACTGAGATCCGAAGTTTTCTTGGTTTGGATGGATATTATCGACGTTTTGTAAAAGATTTTTCACGATTATCTAATCCACTCACCAAGTTGACTCGGAAAGGAGTTAAGTTTGTTTGGACAGAGGAATGTGAAGAGAATTTCAAGGAGTTGAAAAGAAGGTTATCCAGTGCACCTGTGCTCACACTGCCTTGTAGTAGAGAACGGTTTGTGATCTACAGTGATGCATCCAAGAAGGGATTGGGGTGTGTTCTTATGAAAAATGATATGGTGATAGCTTATTCCTCACGACAGTTGAAAATCCATGAGCAAAATTACCCAACACATGATTTGGAGTTGGCTGCGGTAATCTTTGCATTAAAGATTTGGAGGCATTACCTTTATGGTGAAAGGTGTGATATTTATACTGATCATAAAAGTTTAAAGTATATTTTCACACAAAAGGAGTTGAATATGCGTTAAAGAAGATGGTTGGAGCTAATTAAGGATTACGACTGCTCAATCCATTACCACCCTGGGAAAGCAAACAAGGTGGAAGATGCATTAAGTCGACAAGACCATGCTAGTTTATCCATGATGAGGATCACAAAAGATCCAATATTTATGGATTTACAAAGGATGGATCTTGGAATTATAATAGAAGGGGAAAAATCTTTTCTTTCTCAAATGAATGTTCAACCATCTATACATGTGAAGATTAAAGAGGCACAAAAAGAAGATGTCGAGTTACAAAAGAAGGTGAGAAATGTTCCTGAATTCAACCTTGATTGTGATGGGATAATAAAGTTCAGGAATCGGGTTTGTGTTCCTCCCATCCCCGAATTAAAGAAGGAGCTACTGGATCAGGCTCATAGTTCATCATTATCTATTCATCCTGGAAGCACAAAGATGTATATGGACCTGAAAGAGTACTTCTGGTGGGATGGCATGAAAAGAGATGTTGCTGAATATGTCTCTCGATGCATGGTTTGTCAACAAGTTAAAGCTGAGAGACAGAAGTCTAAGGGGATGTTACAACCATTACCCATACCCGAATGGAAATGGGAAAACGTCACTATGGAATTCGTCACAGGACTTCCTAAAACATCCAAAGGCAATAATTCTATTTGGGTCATAGTTGATCGTCTTACAAAGTCTGCACACTTCATTGCTATTAGAGAGGATTTCTCTCTAGATCAGCTTGCCAGGATATATGTAAAGGAAGTGGTAAGATTGCATGGAGTACCACTTTCTATTATATCTGATCGGGATCCGAGATTTACCTCGAAGTTCTGGCAAAGTCTTCAGCATACTCTGGATACAGAGTTGAGTTTCATCACTGCTTATCATCCAAAGACAGATGGTCAGTCTGAAAGAACAATTCAAACCCTAGAAGATATGTGGAGAGCTTGCTCTATAGATTTCAAAGGAGGTTGGGATCAACACCTACCTTTGGTGAAATTTTCTTATAATAATAGCTTTCACTCTAGTATTCAGATGGCTCCTTATAAATCTCTCTATGGAAAGAAATGCAGGGCTCCAACTTGCTGGGATGAAGTTGGGGAAAGAAATCTATTAGGACCTGATCTCGTTGATGAAATATCAGAAAAGGTCAGATCTATTCAACAACACATAAGAGCAGCTCAGAGTCGACAGAAAAGTTATGCCGACAACCGAAGAAAAGACCTATAGTTTGAAGTGGGTGATAAAGTGTTCTTATGAATATCTCCTTGGAAGAGGGTTATGAGATTTGGAAAGAAGGGGAAGTTGATCCCTAGATATATCGGTCCTTTCGAAATACTGGATCGTGTTGGGAAGGTAGATTACCGATTGGCGCTTCCACCGAATCTCTCTCAAGTTCAAGATGTGTTCCATGTATCTCTCCTGAGAAAGTACATATCAGATCCTTCACATGTACCCAGCTCAGAAGTTGTACCGCTGGAGCAAGATCTTTCTTATGAAGAACAGCCGATAGAGATTCTGGATCGTAGCGAAAAAGTCCTACCAAACAAGACCACTCGATTGGTGAAAGTTTTATGGAGGAACCACCAACTTGAAGAAGCTACATGGGAGCTTGAGGATATGATGAGGGAGAAGTATCCTCATCTGTTTGTTACAAAGTGACGAATTTTGAGGGCAAAATTCTTTTTAAGGGGGGTAGAATGTAACACCCGAGATTTTTATGAGTAATATTTTGTTTTTATATATCATCAAAGGAATATTTCACTACACACTTGCTTGGCTTACTTTACACGCAATCACGACCTTCCTCTATGGCTTGCGTCGTACGCAATACCGAGTTTTACTAAACAACGATATGCTATTAAAATATTATTAAAACTAGCCGTTATGAATAGTAATAACCACTTTTTTAAATTTTATAAATTTTATTTTTCAAAATGGACTTCATTTTTGGATTCGGAATACCGAAACTAGCCTAGGGTGAAATTTTGGTATTTTTCTGAAAACTTTCAATTTTTGATGAATAGTGAAACCACTAAGTGGTAGGTTAAAAACTGAATTTTTGCATAAAACTTAATTTTACCGCTTCTGCGAATGGAATTTCAAAAATTCGACAGACACGGTTGATATCAGTATGTAAAATGTGGTTCAATGAGATAAAAATAATTTTTTGGTGAATAGTAACTTTTTACTTTTTTTACCGCGGTTAATAGTAAATAGGGTAAGTAAGGGTAAAAATGATATTAATATTACCCTAACACATGTCCTAATTCTATTGGATAAGTTTAATTCGACCGAAAACAAACTTAGGAATAAAATATGACCATTTAGGCCCACTTGGGTTAGATTAGGACATTTATTATTAATTTTTTTAAAGAAGGGTTAAAATAGTTAAAATCAATGTTTAATAAGAAAATCATTTTTAATATGGGGTTATACATAAGATAAATTCGACTATAAATATTCATTATAAATCTAAAAAGATTTCCTATATAATGGTATTTTATTTGTAATTTTTATACATTAAATAATTTAATTTATTTATGACACAATGATGATGCAGTAATTATCTTATTAATGAAATATTGACATAATTGATGTTATAAACACCAAAATAAATGTAATTTGAGACTTTTTATGAATTACACTAATTTTATAGGTTACTATGATATATTATTGTTGAGTTAATCAACTTGGTTCGAACATATAATTATGTTATGACTTTCACAAAAATCATATATCAAATAGTGTCAAAATTGACACAAAATAGTTTTTAAATCAAATATTATATTACTAATTGTTATTTTATTCCTAAAAATCTAAGGTTCGGCCAAATGACTTAGATAAGGATATATATATTAATAATAAAAAATTTGGGGTTCTTTTGGCATGTTATAGTAAGTGTATTAACCATATAGTGAAAGAAAACAAAAAGACACGGTAAAAGTTAAATTATTTAACTTAGAGTTAAATCTAATTGATAAGGTTAACATAATACCCTAAACTTGTCTAAATCCTATTGGTTGATAGGATTTAGACCCATCCCCACTTTAGCTTCGAAATAAGACCCTTTGGAACAATTATAAACCGATTTTGACTTTAATATAAAATAATATTTTGAGATATTCCTAAGGTGCCCCTCTCCTTCCTTATAAAAGGGCACCTCCTCCCCCTCCTCCTCACCCCAATTTGAGCACTCAAGCTCGGCCAACCCCTGCCATTTTCTCCTATAAACTTCTCTATAATAATCCTAGAGATCCTTGTCTTATTCAAAGACCAATCTTAGTTCCCTAAGTGGAGGATTCAAAGAGGCGTTCCAAAGAAGAGGTAATATCCATTACCGATCTTTTCAATTTCTTTCTTCTTCAACTTCTTCTTCTTTAGTTGTTTCATGATAAAGTAATAACATCATTATTACTTACATACTGATATGTTATTATAAATATGAAACAACCCTAATTCACCTTCTATCCATCCTACGGAAAAATGAAATCACCGCGCGTGCGTACGTACGGAATACCGTCTCCACGCCGTGGTGTAATCTATTTTCCACCATCACCTTACAAGGATGGGTATAATGGTGTAATGAGTAACTATTTATGATTATTATAAAGTAATATTGATACTGAAATAATATATATATACTCCAATATAGTTCCACGATCATAGGAACGATATCATCACTCGTGCGTACGTACGGAATACCGTCTCCACGATGTGATGCGACTCGTTCTACATGATCATCATTACATAGTAATTATATAAATGAATTGAATGAATAAATATGATATATGTTACATTAATACCATTCTGTATATAAGGTATCTATAACCTTAAAAGAAGAATAAGAATTTATTCGGCAAAACACGCATAAGAACAAAAGACAATAAGGACCCGAGTAACAAGTAACAATGAAATATTACTAACAAAAAGCTAAGAATATGACTATATATGATATCATATCAATATGTATGATTCTGGAATAAGTCAATAACATTATTTAAACCATTATACAGGAGCTTCAGACACGTACAAAGCAAATCGTACCTAAGGTAAGGGAAATATCACAATCTCATTTTTATCGGAGATTGTTTATACTTTGAAATTTACTGGGGTATATTTTATCATCCAAATCCATGTTTCTTCAATATCTAATATTAGTTCCATTCAACTACAAATTTTTAAATCCTATTTTACCCTTCGGTGAGTTTTTAGTAAAAGATATGAAAGGAATCTTTTGTCATTTTTCGTACGAGGTACTTTTTTGACTTTTCCGAAAAAAGTACGAGAAGAATGTTATTTTTAAGTTATACGGCATGAATGGATTCTTAAAACATTATTTCCAAGAAGCTTCCTTTACAAGTATTCAAGTTTATTTTTAATCAACTTCTTTTAGTTTAAAATTGTATGACATGTTAAGAAAGGAAAAGTGTTTTTGAAGTAGAAAGGATATTTTCCTCAAGAATGGAGTTCAAGTATTTTATCAAAATTATTTTCCATCTAAGATAATAAAAGGGTTCTGTTTTTATCCCTATTATTACATGGATTTGATTATGTTGTGATGGAAATATTTTTATGAATTGATTTATCTTATATGAATTGTTTTATGATGTCATGTTGTTTAAGAATCCCATTTTTATTACATGGGTTACGCTATGATGTATAGTTTATGATTATGTGGGACACATAAGAAAGGATTCATTATAAGATGGGTGGGACCTATATCTCCCTCCAATGCATTGGGTAAAGATTTTATATCTCATGAGATAGACAGGGCTGGAACGGTAGGATATACCGGTTCAGTGAAACAGGACTGGAACGAGGGTGACTCGGTTCAGAAAGGGACTCTGTCCACTAAGATAGTCTTGGCAATGAGTCATGACTAACAAGAAATGATTTTTCATGATTATGTGTGCATGCCACAAAGTTTCAAGTTTCATGATATGATTATGGGGATCTCATTTTCACTTCTATGATTTATTCCATGTTAAGATATTATGATCTCTTTTGAAGGTTATGATTTTCAAAAATATATGATATGATTTTTATTTCCTTTATTTTCCCTTGCTGAGCATTTGAGCTCACCCTTTTATGTTTTCTTTTCCCCAGGTCAGGAAGATGGATATTAAGTAGAATATGCTAAAAGGGACCCTAGATATGATGAAATAAATGGGAGACACTGTAGAAGATTAATGAAACAGTTGTTTATGTTTCCCAGTTTCTAAAGACACTATACCTATACGGTCCTTTGTGGTCTTGTCATATGTTGTAATAAGTGTGCTTCAATTTTGAATTATTTACAATGTATGTAAAGTATGGGTTGTTATAATCCTTGTTTACTCTTACAGACCATATGTGCTCACCTTTTATTATATTTTCTTTCCCCCAGGTTATAGAGAATGGTTTTAGATGGGAGTACTAAAAGGGAAAGATCTTTGTGGGTAACATTAATGATGTAACACTAGAGTATAAGTTTGTGTTCCATGTTTCCCAAGGCAATAAAATAATATGGTATTTGGGAATCTTTTTCTTTAATGTATTATATATTACTAAAAATTAATGTCATTTCTATTACTCCAATCTTATGTCATAAGAGTTGGTATTAGAGAAATGGTTTAGTTATCCTTTGGAAACTAGGATGCAAAAAAATTAGTGGGATCCCCAAAGATATTTCAAAGAATATGTCTTGAGATGTCATAAGGATAAGTCTAATTATATATTTCTTTTGATTATGTGGTTTTCTTTTATGAGATGTGTTTCTCACCCCGTGCTTCCTGGTTTTAGTTAATGGAGGAAACTATAAGTAATTGGGTTATCATTGATTTTGATGGACGATCTAGTGATTATGAGAAACAAAATTGGATAATGTCTGGAGAGAATGATATGTTGATTATTCCAAATTTTATATCATGATAAATGATTAACAATGTGAAATTTTGTGACATTATTAAAAAATCACATAATAGGAAGATGGACTTCTATAAATGTTCAAATTTTAAGAAGCATTTCGAAAAGAAGATTCAGCTTCTTACATGTTAAGAAGAAGGGAATAAAAACATTGGGGAATACCTCAAGTAGAGGGGAAGATTTCATCTATATGAAACAAAGGTTTATATAGTGATGAATTGTTATATATTTTAATGTATCATCTGTATAAAACATGGGAATTACCTAATTCAATTCCCAGAAATGAGAATATAATTCTAAAACAAGGAAGGACCTATTTTTTTCCAACCATTAAAGTGGAAGGATTGAAGTATTTATGTATTTGGATATATGAATTATAAATGGTGAATTATATAAGGAGTATTTGGTTTATGTTTTTCTCTATTGATTTTCATGTATATATAGTTATAATGGGAAATAAAAGGGATTTAATGAAAAAAAGAAATTCATAAGAAACACATGATTAAGGGAAAGATAATCGTTAATGTGTTTTTAATATTATGATAATTGTTTTTGGATATGAGACATGTTAGATATAAATATTTGAATTGGATGGTTATGATTACCTAGGATTTGATTATATATTGGTTGAAAAAGTGGTCTATGTTATCCTGGATGTAGTTTAAAACTTCATGGATTTATAGAATATATCTAGTAACATTACTATAAGGAAGAACACATAGTTTCCAAAATTATTTATGATAATTCATTTTATTACCAGTTTTTAAGAGAATTAATGACTAAGGTATTCACATGTTTGGAATGTGACTACCAAGAATTTCCTTATGAGATATGGGAGATAAATTTCAAGAAAATTTAGGAAACTTATTTCTAATGTTTTTGATTTTAAGCCTTTATAATGATTGTATGGTTATACATTTATGGATAGTATAAGTTAAACTACAGATGAATTTTTTTTGATAACCATATTATCTCTCTATTGGTGGAATTATTCATATTTGATAACTTGTGATAATTTTTTTTGTGATAATTAATGATGGAATGAAACATCATTCTTATGATCTACTAGTTCTTCATGAGTGATAAATTCAAATTTATTTATTAGAATAAGAGAAGGAGTGAAAACTAATCAAGGTACAACAAAAGGGTGAGATTGTATTGAAATCAATTAAGTACATATTCTCACAAAAATTATTTAACATTAATAAAATGGATCATGGTGTAAATTGGTGTCCTATTACCATCATTTATGGTGTAAATTGAGATCCTATTTGTTTGTGATTATTCTAGATTTATTGAACCAATATTAATTTAAAGGATTTTTTTATCAATGAAAAATAAATTTGATTGTTATTCTATGTTTTTTAAATTTTAATTACTCTCCCTATACACATTAATCAAATATAAAATTATTTTTGAGGATATATTTATTGATGGATCACAAAATTAATCATTATTGAGAATGAATTTTATTTTTTAGAATGTATATGAAAACTGAGATCATATTAGTTCATTATTCATAAATAAATAGTTTTCTATTATTTTGATTATTTTAGTAATTATTTTATGGATAACCTAGTTGAGTCTAATAACTTAGTATAATCATATATTCTTTAATAAGTTTTTTTTATATTTATTTAGAATGCATTAATTAATCATACAAATTGAAATAGTTTTATAGATTTGTTGTGGGATTTTTTTTGATAATTTGAAGGTTGTTTAATTTTAATTATGTTATTAAAATTTCATTTAGAAATATGAAAGACTTAATATCTAAGATTTATTTTATAAAGTGATTTTATTTTTTTGTAATTTTTATTATTATGGGTAACACTTTTTTTATGTCAATTAAAATCCTACTTTAATTTGTTTTGATTATTTTGAGAGTACATTGAAAGGAATTAAAATTATTTATTGTGTTTTTATTTTATAAATCCAATGTTACTTATTTTTATTTCTAAAAAATAAATTTAAATACTAGTGATGATATGTGTATATTTGTAAGGAATTAGAATATTTAGTTTTAGATTCCATTAGTTTTAATTTATGAAAATCATTAAATTATGGTTGAAGATAAATGCAAATTTTTTGGTTATGTAGTTTCATTATTTTTCTTTAATAGGTTTGTTTGGTGGATGATTATGAAATTGTGAAGGGTTGATAATCCATTTGTTGTTCATTTATATATGTTTAAAATGGATATTTTAAGACTATAAAATACCCTTGAATATTTTAATTATTTTTTTATTTATTAAGAGATCAATTTTTTTTTTATTGTATGTGAAGAAGTAATTTGATAAAAATTTTATATAATGGGTTAAAATTATTTTCAATAATGGAAAATTAAATACACAATTCTATAAGTATTAATTTATGGAAATGTGTTTTATTTGAAAAAGTGAGTGGATATTTTTAAAAGGGGTTTCAATTAAATACTAACATGTTCAAAATTATTTCTTTCAACATTAATTTTGATTCACATTTAGTTAATTTTACTAAAATGGTTTTGGTAATAGATAAAATTCATAGGAATGGGTTAATTTTTCTTTGAGAATATATTTTTGTTTCAAGGGTTTTTATGTGCATTGAGTTGTATAATGTAAAATGGTTTATAAAATCAATTATAACTATTTAAATTTTCTTGTAACTACATTTTATTTAGATATAAAACTATTTATTTTTGATTTTTTTGTTACATTTATTATGGTGGTTAATTTTTTATTTATGTTTTATTTTAAATAATTTGTCGTTATAATAAAAAATAATTAATCATTATAAGTTGAAATTTTAATAACAAATTTTTGAATAATATTATTTACATAAGTTATATGAAATAAGTTATATTGTCATTTTAATCATACAAATTTGTTATCTTAGTAATTTCTTTTAACTAAAATATTTTTCATACACTATTTTTGTATACAAGGAATAAATTGTTTTATGATAAGGATTGAAAGATTTATTTGATAGATGTGAGAATATAGAACTTTATAAATAATTATAATGGGATTAATAATAAAAATGGAAAAATTATAATAAATCAAAAAAAGTACTGTTATCCTAGATAACAAATTTTATAACACTTTATCAAAAATTCATTTACTTTATGCTTTTTAATAATTTTAAAAAACAACTATTAATATAACACCATAAGATTTTTATAATATTATTATTTTTTAGTTTCATTTATTTCATATGTTATATGCTATATCATGATAATATTGAGATACATGCAACACCTAATTAGCTTGCGGTATGCACACCACTATGCTTGTCTTGTGTTACACACTTCTTCATGTTTTTTTTGAGAGAATTCATTGCATGCAAGATCGAGTTTATGAAAAAAATTAAATTTTATTATATTACCAAATAAATTATCCATTATAATGTAATATATGAACAATATTAACTTAATTATGAAAATATTCATTGGTGAGAAATTAATTATAAATGAAAATAAACCCCTTTTTAAATAAAAGGAAATGTTTTTCGGAAATACTATTTGAATAAAAATAAGTGATTTTAGGAAATAATAAAATCACTATTTATAGTTTTTATTAATGATATATATAAAATATATCCAATATAATGTTTAAAATTCATCTTATATATTTTCCAGACATGATATAAGAAAAAAATCAATTATTTGGACAAAAAAAGTATTTTTCAAAAAATGCAGTTCTACCAGCTTTTGATGGCACACCCATATTAAATATAGTTCTTGACACTTCAATATATTATATTTAACAAAATAAACTTATTATCTGTAATAATGATGCAAAAAGTTACATTGGATGAATTTTTGATATTTTTCTGATAATTTTTGTGTTTTGATGAATAGTAAAAATATACATAATATTAATTTGAAACAACTTTTTTCATTGAAATAATTAATAAGGTTAAATTATAAAATTTAATGGTTTTAAAGTATAAAAGAATAAATTTTTATCATTTAATATAATTTTGGTCATTATCATTAATTTTACCATGAATTTAGATGTAAAAACATTTAAATCTTTTGAAATGTTTTAACTTTTGAAACCAGTTTCTCATTTTGAAAAAAGGATTAATTTGAAATTTAATAACTAAAACATCTATGTTTTTAATTTTGAAAACATGATTCCATATTTGGAATCAGTTGGTCTCAATTATGTAAATATTTCTCTTTTATTTTTGGGCATTATGAATAGTAACTTTAGTAATTTTTATTAATACGGTAAAAAAGATAATTGGGTAATTAAGGGTAAATATAATATTATAGAATATCCTAACATGTCCTAATATAAATATAAAAGGATGTTAGACCCTTTTCTTCCATGGATAGATTTGTTACAATTTGTAAGCCACTTAGATTAGATTAGGACATTTAATATATTTTATCTAAAAAGAAGTTAAATATATCTTACTCAAATTTTAATTACTTTATCATTTTTAAAATAAGGTTATAATGAATATAAATTGGGCTATAAATATTAATTTGAAATATAAAATGTTTTTATTCATGTTTATAATTTATTTTTATTGTTTAGGTAATAAATAATTACTTTAAAATATTATACATTGATGTCGTAGAAATTATTTAATTGATGAAAAATAAGTAAAATATTTTTTATTATATTGATAATAAACATTAAAATATATAAACACTTAAAAATACATATTGGTCGAATATATATAGAACATAATCATATAATTGTACAGTAATTTACAATTTGGATCCATATTGAAAATATAATGACATTTATAATATTTTATTTTAAGTAATGTTAATGTTTTCACATTAATGTCTTAATAAATATAATATTTTTAATATTGTATTTTCCAAGATATATATTATACTACAGGTATTATTATGAAATATAGAGGATTTAACTTCGTCATAGTATTTAATTTTTAAATTTTACCCAAAAAATAAGTATATCTAAAAAATATACAAAATGATGTAGTAATTATTTTATTAATGATAATATGAAATTAATGTTATAAAAAATATTTAAACAAATATAATTTTGGGAGATTAATATTTCAAACTAATTTTAAGAGGAAATTTACCCCTCAGGTATGTAATAAAGCATTTTGTTCAAGGTTAAAATTTTATCTTGATATTTATAAACATCTTGGAAATGAATAGTGATAAAATTGACACTATTGATAATTTGTCAAAATAAGTTATTATTAAATTATTTAAAAATAATAAAACATTTTAAAAGGTATATAATAATTATTATTTGGTGTAAAATTTTCTAAAGTATTCATTTGTGGTCTTTATTATATCAAATGAGTGGAATTTTTTCCCTTTTAATATTAAAATATTGGTTACCTTAGTTAAAAATTAAATAGAATAACCATGTGTTAATTAAAAAGATAAAAATTAAATTGATAAAAAAATTTGTAAAATTTATTTTTTGATGATATTAAAACCTTATATAATTTAATATTCTAATATTGTACATTTTTTAAATTTTTCGATGGGTTTTGATTTTGTTATAAATTACTATTATTGGAGATTCCAAAGGTTCCCCTCACCTTAATTATAAAAGGAAACCTCATCCCTCATTTCTTTACTTCAATTTAAGCCTTCAATCTCAGAAATACCCTACAAATTTACATTATAAACTTACCTAGTCACATTATATATGCATTTTTCTTCTAAAATGACCCACTCTAGTGTCTTAAAAGGATATCTATAGGGAGTTTGGTTAAGAAGAGGTAATCTCTTTTACCAACTCTCTCAAGATAAATTATTCTTATAATTCATCTTCCTTTGCTTTTTTAATTATAAAGTAATAAATATAGTATAAAATATATAAGGAGATGTTATTATGGTTATATAATAACCATATTACACCTTCTATCCATTTTACAAGAAATGAAATCACCACATGTGCGTACGTACGACTTACAATCTCCACACTATGGTGTAATATTTTTTCACCACCAGCTTAATTGGATGGGTATAATGATGGAAATAATAACTATATATTATAATTATAATATGATATGGATTCTGAAACAAAAAATATTCCATCCACTTCTATTCCATTCCATAATTAAAGGAATTATATCATCACTCATGCGTATGTACAACCTACCATCTCAAAGACATGATGCGATTCATTGTCCATGAACTCATTTAAAACATGATTATATAAATGTATAGAATGAATAAAAAAAATATATTACTTTATTATAATTCTGGAAATGATATAAATGAAACCCATGAATAAAAACTAGGATTTATAAAAAAAACCTATAGTAGTTAACTCCCGAACGAAGCGTAATAATGAAATATTATTAAACGGGTGTTAATATGATCGTATATGATATCATAAATGTAAATATGGTATATAATAAGTTAAAAAATTTATTTAATCCATCATACAAGAGTTTTTAATACATACGAAGGAACTTATACTAAAGGTAAGAGATAATTTCAAAATCTCATTATTATCAGAGATAGTTTATATGTAAGTATTTACTGAGCTTTATTTATCATGTCCATGTTTTCTAAAAATGATTTCATAAAATGACTTAATATTATCATATGGATGTTTGAAGCCATTTTTAACCATTTTGGACTTTTAAATAAATAGTTTTAGAAGAATATTGTTTAATTTTCTAAATGAGGTACTTTTTGACCTTTTTGTCATAAGTATAAGAGGAATGATTTTTTAGATTATACAAAATGAATAGATTTTAAAGATTTAATAATGCCTTATTTACAGAAAATTTACATTAAAATTTTTCATTTTTTATCTTAAAATAAATTATTTCTTTTAAAATTATGTGGTATTTTAATAATTTCTTTTTGCAGAAGAAATGATATTTTTCTTAAGAATCATTTTTAAGTGTTTCCTCAAAATTATTTTCCATCTAATATACCATTATTAAATAAGTATAGGTTTTCAATTATATTATCCCTATTATTACTGTGGTTGATTATGTTTTATGACAGAATGATATTTATGAAATACATTCATTTTATATAGATTATTTTATGATGCAATGATGTTTAAGAAACACAATTTATTTCATGGATTCTGATCTGAGGAATGATTTATATTTTTGTTGAAAACATATGTATGATTTAATTATAAGATCTCTAGGAAATATATCTACCTCCAATGCATTGGGTATGTATGGATGACTCATGAGGTATATATGTTATGCGGGAACCTAATTTCATGTTCACAATTTTATGTGTGGACCTGGTTTTCATGTCCACAATTTTATGAGTGGATATAGTTTTTATATCCATATGTTTATGAAAGGCTTGATTTCATGTACATAATAAGTGAACTTGTAACTATTTATACATGTTAAAAAAGTTAATAGTTGTTGTGTAAGCCACAATTTCACAACTTATGTCAATTTTATGATCTTATGGATAGTGTTATTTGATTTTCTTATGATTCAAGTTTATATTTTACATGCAGGGCACCGTTTTGTAATATTATGATCATGTTCCAATAACCTTTATGATTATTTTTATGTTTATATATTATCCTTGTAATACCCGGGATTTTTATGAGTAATATTTTGTTTTTATATATCATCAATGGAATATTTAACTACACACTTGCTTGGCTTACTTTACACGCAATCACGACCTTCCTCGATAGCTTGCGTCGTACGCAATACCGAGTTTCACTAAACAACGATATGCTATTAAAATATTATTAAAACTAGCCGTTATGAATAGTAATAACCACTTTTTGAAATTTTATAAATTTTATTTTTCAAAATGGACTTCATTTTTGGATTCGGAATACTGAAATAAGCCTAGGGTGAAATTTTGGTATTTTTCTGAAAACTTTCAATTTTTGATGAATAGTGAAACCACTAAGTGGTAGGTTAAAAACTGAATTTTTGCATAAAACTTAATTTTACCGCTTCTGTGAATGGAATTTCAAAAATACGACAGACACGGTTGATATCAGTATGTAAAATGTGGTTCAATGAGATAAAAATAATTTTTTGGTGAATAGTAACTTTTTACTTTTTTTTACCGCGTTAATAGTAAATAGGGTAATTAAGGGTAAAAATGATATTACTATTACCCTAACACATGTCCTAATTCTATTGGATAAGTTTAATTCGACCAAAAACAAACTTATGAATAAAATATGACCATTTAGGCCCACTTGGGTTAGATTAGGACATTTATTATTAATTTATTTAAAGAAGGGTTAAAATAGTTAAAATCAATGTTTAATAAATAAATAATTTTTAATATTGGGTTATACATAAGATAAATTAGACTATAAATATTCATTAGAAATCTAAAAAGATTTCCTATATAATGGTATTTTATTTGTAATTTTTAGACATTAAATAATTTAATTTATTTGTGACACAATGATGATGCAGTAATTATCTTATTAATGAAATATTGACATAATTGATGTTATAAACACCAAAATAAATGTAATTTGAGACTTTTTATGAATTCCACTAATTTTCTAGGTTACTATGATATATTAGTGTTTATTTAATCAACTTGGTTCGAACATATAATTCTGTTATGACTTTTACAAAAATCATATATCAAATAGTGTCAAAATTGACACAAAATAGTTTTTAAATCAAATATTATATTACTAATTGTTATTTTATTCCTAAAAATCTAATGTTAGGCCAAATGAATTAGATAAGGATATATATATTAATAATAAACAATTTGGGGTTAGTTTGGCATGTTATAGTAAGTGTATTAACCATATAGTGAAAGAAAACAAAAAGACACGGTAAAAGATAAATTATTTAACTTAGAGTTAAATCTAATTGATAAGGTTAACATAATACCCTAAACTTGTCTAAATCCTATTGGTTGATAGGATTTCGACCCATCCCCACTTTAGTTTTTAAATAAGACCCTTTGGAACCATTATAAACCGATTTTGACTTTAATATAAAATAATATTTTGAGATATTCCTAAGGTGCCCCTCTCGTCCCTTATAAAATGGAACCTCCTCCCCCTCCTCCTCACACCAATTTGAGCACTCAATCTCATCCAAACCCAGGAATTTTCTCCTCTCCACTTCCCTAGAATAATCCTAGAGATCCTGGTCTTCTTCAAAGACCAATCTTAGTTCCCTAAGTAGAGGATTCAAAGAGGCGTTCCAAAGAAGAGGTAATATCCATTACCGATCTTTTCAATTTCTTTCTTCTTCAACTTCTTCTTCTTTAGTTGTTTCATGATAAAGTAATAACATCAGTATTAATTACATACTGATATGTTATTATAAATATGAAACAACCCTAATTCACCTTCTATCCATCCTACGGAAAAATGAAATCACCGCACGTGCGTACGTACGGAATACCGTCTCCACGCCGTGGTGTAATCTATTTTCCACCATCACCTTACAAGGATGGGTATAATGGTGTAATGAGTAACTATTTATGATTATTATAAAGTAATATTGATACTGAAATAATATATATATACTCCAATATAGTTCCACGATCATAGGAACGATATCATCACTCGTGCGTACGTACGGAATACCGTCTCCACGATGTGATGCGACTCGTTCTACATGATCATCATTACATAGTAATTATATAAATGAATTGAATGAATAAATATGATATATGTTACATTAATACCATTCTTTATATAAGGTATCTATAACCTTAAAAGAAGAATAAGAATTTATTCGGCAAAACACGCATAAGAACAAAAGACAATAAGGACCCGAGTAACAAGTAACAATGAAATATTACTAACAAGAAGCTAAGAATATGACCATATATGATATCATATCAATATGTATGATTCTGGAATAAGTCAATAACATTATTTAAACCATTATACAGGAGTTTCAGACACGTACAAAGCAAATCGGACCTAAGGTAAGGGAAATATCACAATCTCATTTTTATCCGAGATTGTTTATACTTTGAAATTTACTGGGGTGTATTTTATCATCCAAATCCATGTTTCCTCAATATATAATATTATTTCCATTCACCTACAAATGTTTAAATCCTATTTTACCCTTTGGTGAGTTTTTAGTAAAATATATGAAAGGAATCTTTTGTCATTTTTCGTACGAGGTACTTTTTTGACTTTTCCGACAAAAGTACGAGAAGAATGTTCTTTTTAACCTATAAAGCATGAATGGATTCTTAAAAAATTATTTCCAAGAATAATCCTTTACAAGTATTCAAGTTTATTTTTAATCAACTTCTTTTAGTTTAAAATTGTATGACATGTTAAGAAAATAAAAGTGTTTTTGAAGTAGAAAGGATATTTTCCTCAAGAATGGAGTTCAAGTATTTTATCAAAATTATTTTCCATCTAAGATAATAAAAGGGTTCTGTTTTTATCCCTATTATTACATGGATTTGATTATGTTGTAATGGAAATATTTTTATGAATTCCTTTATCTTATATGAATTGTTTTATGATGTCATGTTGTTTAAGAATCCCATTTTTATTACATGGGTTACGCTATGATGTATAGTTTATGATTATGCGGCACACATAAGAAAGGATTCATTATAAGATGGGTGGGACCTATATCTCCCTCCAATGCATTGGGTAAAGATTTTATATCTCATGAGATAGACAGGGCTGGAACGGTAGGTTATACCGGTTCAGTGAAACAGGACTGGAACGAGGGTGACTCGGTTCAGAAAGGGACTCTGTCCACTAAGATAGTCTTGGCAATGAGTCATGACTAACAAGAAATGATTTTCCATGATTATGTGTACATGCCACAAAGTTTCAAGTTTCATTATATGATTATGGGGATCTCATTTTCACTTCTATGATTTATTCCATGTTAAGATTTTATGACCTCTTTTGCAGGTTATGATTTTCAAAAAGATATGATATGATTTTTATTTCCTTTATTTGCCCTTGCTGAGAATTTGAGCTCACCCTTTTATGTTTTCTTTTACCCAGGTCAGGAAGATGGATATTAAGTAGAATATGCTAAAAGGGACCCTAGATATGATGAAATAAATGGGAGACACTGTAGAAGATTAATGAACCAGTTGTTTATGTTTCCCAGTTTCTAAAGACACTATACCTATACGGTCCATTGTGGTTTTGTCATATGTTGTAATAAGTTTGCTTCAATTTTTAAGTATTAACAATGTATGTAAAGTATGGGTCGTTATAGTTGGTATCAGAGGAAAGGTATAGTCAACCTTTGGAAACTAGGATGTGAAAGCCTTAGTAAGAACCCTATGGATAAGTCTAAGCATAGAACACAATCTTAGTGTTTTAGAAATGGCCATGAATACCCTAGGATAAGACCTTTAGTGTGAAATTTTATCCTTGATTATGTGGTTTTCCTATTATAATTAGTGTTTGTCACACTATTATTCTTGGTTTTAGTCAATTACTGGAACCCGAAGGAACCGTGTTAATGCGGAATGCGATGGGCAATGCAATGATTGTCCCCCTGAGCAACCAAACGATATGGGAGCTGGAATGCAAAATCTTTTAGCCATGCTCACAAAACTTTCTCAAGCTATGAATCATGCAGGACTTCCAAACGAGAAAAGGAAGGAGCAACATTCTGTTGAATCCTTCATGAGGCAGCGTCCACCTTCTTTCAGCGGGTCTACTGATCCATTAGTTGCTGAACAATGGATTAGTACTACTGAAAAGATATTTTCAGTTCTTCAATGTTCTGAACATGATAAAGTCATCCTAGCAGTGTATCGTTTGGAAGGAGATGCTGATCAATGGTGGAATCTTATTAAGAATATGAGGCAAAGGGATGAAATTGAGTCTATGGAATGGGACGAGTTCAAGAACTTATTTTTTAATAAGTACTTCCCTCGTATTCTCCGAACAAATATGGAGAAAGAGTTTCTTGAACTGAAGCAAAGGGATGATGAATCTGTTGGTACCTATGAAGCAAATTTTACAAGACTTGCAAGGTACGCTTCTGTTATTATTATCCAATCTGAGAGTAAGATCGATCGATTATTTAGTGGCTTAAAACCAAGTCTTCGAAGGGCGTTAGCCATAAGGGACTTCAATAGCTACGAGGAAATCGTTCGATGTGCTCTCAAAGTCGAGATGGAGATTGGAGTAACCCATCAGTCACATGGGTTTGATAAGAAGAGGAAGATGGAATTCAAAGGAAAATCTAAAGAGCACACTGAAAAGAAGATGAGCTTTACCTTATGCTCAAAGTGTGGAAAGAAACATGGAGGGAGTTGTCTTAAAGGGGAAAGTAAATGTTTTAAATGTGGAAAGGAAGGTCATCGGGCATTTGAATGCCGCGATAATGGGAAGAAGATTTCTAATGATGCAAAAAAAGGAAGGGATACACAGAATGAACCTACTACACTTCAATGTTTCAAGTGCAAGGAGATGGGGCATTATTCCAATCAATGCCCAAATCCAAGGGTTGATGATGATGGTCGACGTCAACAAAATCTTAAGGCTAAAGACAAAAGAAAGTCACATGCAATTTCTATCAGTGATGTGGAGTACGATAACGAAGTGGTGGAAGGTACACTTACCATCCACTCTAAAGTAGAAAATGTTTTATTTGATTCTGGATCCACCCACTCTTTTATTTCTGAAAAATTTTCTAAGGGTATCACCGTATTACCTCAACAATTAGATGTTGAGTTAGCTGTGACAACACCTAATGGCACAACAGTCGCATCAAAAGTTTATAATTCTTCTCCGATCGAAGTTTGTGGGAAAGTGCTTCCTGAAAATCATGTGATCCTTCCTTTAGTGGAATTTTATGTGATTCTTGGCATGGATTGGATTTCTCTACATGGAGCTCATATCAATTTCCAAATAAGGGAAGACACATTTCATATTCCAGATCAATCTACGATCGTCTATCAATGCAAGGATGAACAAAACCTTCCAGTGAAAATTTATTCCATCTTATGGGTATTGATTCCACTAAATGAAGGTTATTTATCTCAAATGGTTGGTGAGAAACTCACGATTAAGAATATGCCCATTGTACGGGAGTTTGATGATGTCTTTCCGGAGGAATTACCAGGTCTTCCACCAAATCGTGAAGTTGAGTTTTCAATAGAACTCGTACCGAGCGCTTTGCCAATTTCAAAGACACCTTATAGAATGGCCCCAATTGAGTTGCAGGAATTGAAGAAGAAACTCCAAGAGAATCTTGATAAGGGATTCATACGCCCTAGTGTGTCACCTTGGGGAGCACCTGTTCTATTTGTTAAGAAGAAAGATGGATCAATGAGACTCTGCAATGATTATCGAGAACTTAACAAGATCACTATCAAGAACAAATATCCTCTCCCACGCATTAATGACTTATTTGACCAACTACGCGGAGCTCAATACTTTTCCAAGATTGATCTTCGTTCAGGGTATCATCAATTAAGGGTCAAAAGGGAGGATATACTAAAGACGACTTTCCGTACAAGGTATGGACACTATAAATTTATAGTGATGCCATTTGGTCTTACTAATGCCTCTGCTATCTTCATGGATCTAATGAAAAGAGTCTTTAGAGACTATCTTGATCAATTTTTGGTAGTCTTTATAGACGATATTCTTATCTATTCAAAGAGCAAGGAAGAGCATGAAGATCACTTGAGAATTATATTGAAGACCTTGAGAAAGGAGAAGCTTTATGCCAAATTTACCAAGTGTGAATTTTGGCTTAAAAAAGTTGCATTTTTGGGTCACATAATCTCAAAAGAGGGGATATCTGTGGATCCAGCAAAAACAGAGGTTATCGAAAGATGGTCAAGACCAACAACAGTAACTGAGATCCGAAGTTTTCTTGGTTTGGATGGATATTATCGACGTTTTGTAAAATATTTTTCACGATTATCTAATCCACTCACCAAGTTGACTCGAAAAGGAGTTAAGTTTGTTTGGACAGAGGAATGTGAAGAGAATTTCAAGGAGTTGAAAAGAAGGTTATCCAGTGCACCTGTGCTCACACTGCCTTGTAGTAGAGAACGGTTTGTGATCTACAGTGATGCATCCAAGAAGGGATTGGGGTGTGTTCTTATGAAAAATGATATGGTGATAGCTTATTCCTCACGACAGTTGAAAATCCATGAGCAAAATTACCCAACACATGATTTGGAGTTGGCTGCGGTAATCTTTGCATTAAAGATTTGGAGGCATTACCTTTATGGTGAAAGGTGTGATATTTATACTGATCATAAAAGTTTAAAGTATATTTTCACACAAAAGGAGTTTAATATGCGTTAAAGAAGATGGTTGGAGCTAATTAAGGATTACGACTGCTCAATCCATTACCACCCTGGGAAAGCAAACAAGGTGGAAGTTGCATTAAGTCGACAAGACCATGCTAGTTTATCCATGATGAGGATCACAAAAGATCCAATATTTATGGATTTACAAAGGATGGATCTTGGAATTATAATAGAAGGGGAAAAATCTTTTCTTTCTCAAATGAATGTTCAACCATCTATACATGTGAAGATTAAAGAGGCACAGAAAGAAGATGTCGAGTTACAAAAGAAGGTGAGAAATGTTCCTGAATTCAACCTTGATTGTGATGGGATAATAAAGTTCAGGAATCGGGTTTGTGTTCCTCCCATCCCCGAATTAAAGAAGGAGCTACTGGATGAGGCTCATAGTTCATCATTATCTATTCATCCTGGAAGCACGAAGATGTATATGGACCTGAAAGAGTACTTCTGGTGGGATGGCATGAAAAGAGATGTTGCTGAATATGTCTCCCGATGCATGGTTTGTCAACAAGTTAAAGCTGAGAGACAGAAGTCTAAGGGGATGTTACAACCATTACCCATACCCGAATGGAAATGGGAAAACATCACTATGGAATTTGTCACAGGACTTCCTAAAACATCCAAAGGCAATAATTCTATTTGGGTCATAGTTGATCGTCTTACAAAGTCTGCACGCTTCATTGCTATTAGAGAGGATTTCTCTCTAGATCAGCTTGCCAGGATATATGTAAAGGAAGTGGTAAGATTGCATGGAGTACCACTTTCTATTATATCTGATCAGGATCCGAGATTTACCTCGAAGTTCTGGCAAAGTCTTCAGCATACTCTGGATACAAAGTTGAGTTTCAGCACTGCTTATCATCCCCAGACAGATGGTCAGTCTGAAAGAACAATTCAAACCCTAGAAGATATGTTGAGAGCTTGCTCTATGGATTTCAAATGAGGTTGGGATCAACACTTACCTTTGGTGGAATTTTCTTATAATAATAGCTTTCACTCTAGTATTCAGATGGCTCCTTATAAATCTCTCTATGGAAAGAAATGCAGGGCTCCAACTTGCTGGGATGAAGTTGGGGAAAGAAAGCTATTAAGACCTAATCTCGTTGATGAAATATCAGAAAAGGTCAGATCTATTCAACAACACATAAGAGCAGCTCAGAGTCGACAGAAAAGTTATGCCGACAACTGAAGAAAAGACCTATAGTTTGAAGTGGGTGATAAAGTGTTCTTATGAATATCTCCTTGGAAGAGGGTTATGGGATTTGGAAAGAAGGGGAAGTTGATCCCTAGATATATCGGTCCTTTCGAAATACTGGATCGTGTTGGGAAGGTAGATTACCGATTGGCGCTTCCACCGAATCTCTCTCAAGTTCACGATGTGTTCCATGTATCTCTCCTGAGAATGTACATATCAGATCCTTCACATGTACTCAGCTCAGAAGTTGTACCGCTGGAGCAAGATCTTTCTTATGAAGAACAGCCGATAGAGATTCTGGATCGTAGCGAAAAAGTCCTACCAAACAAGACCACTCGCTTGGTGAAAGTTTTATGGAGGAACCACCAACTTGAAGAAGCTACATGGGAGCTTGAGGATATGATGAGGGAGAAGTATCCTCATCTGTTTGTTACAAAGTGACGAATTTCGAGGGCAAAATTCTTTTTAAGGGGGGTAGAATGTAACACCCGAGATTTTTATGAGTAATATTTTGTTTTTATATATCATCAAAGGAATATTTCACTACACACTTGCTTGGCTTACTTTACACGCAATCACGACCTTCCTCTATAGCTTGCGTCGTACGCAATACCGAGTTTCACTAAACAACGATATGCTATTAAAATATTATTAAAACTAGCCGTTATGAATAGTAATAACCACATTTTTAAATTTTATAAATTTTATTTTTCAAAATGGACTTCATTTTTGGATTCGGAATACCGAAATTAGCCTAGGGTGAAATTTTGGTATTTTTCTGAAAACTTTCAATTTTTGATGAATAGTGAAACCACTAAGTGGTAGGTTAAAAACTGAATTTTTGCATAAAACTTAATTTTACCGCTTCTGCGAATGGAATTTCAAAAATACGACAGACACGGTTGATATCAGTATGTAAAATGTGGTTCAATGAGATAAAAATAATTTTTTGGTGAATAGTAACTTTTTACTTTTTTTACCGCGGTTAATAGTAAATAGGGTAACTAAGGGTAAAAATGATATTAATATTACCCTAACACATGTCCTAATTCTATTGGATAAGTTTAATTCGACCAAAAACACACTTAGGAATAAAATATGACCATTTAGGCCCACTTGGGTTAGATTAGGACATTTATTATTAATTTATTTAAAGAAGGGTTAAAATAGTTAAAATCAATGTTTAATAAGAAAATCATTTTTAATATGGGGTTATACATAAGATAAATTCGACTATAAATATTAATTATAAATCTAAAAAGATTTCCTATATAATGGTATTTTATTTGTAATTTTTAGACATTAAATAATTTAATTTATTTATGACACAATGATGATGCAGTAATTATCTTATTAATGAAATATTGACATAATTGATGTTATAAACACCAAAATAAATGTAATTTGAGACTTTTTATGAATTACACTAATTTTATAGGTTACTATGATATATTAGTGTTTATTTAATCAACTTGGTTCGAACATATAATTATGTTATGACTTTCAAAAAAATCATATATCAAATAGTGTCAAAATTGACACAAAATAGTTTTTAAATCAAATATTATATTACTAATTGTTATTTTATTCCTAAAAATCTAAGGTTTGGCCAAATGACTTATATAAGGATATATATATTAATAATAAACAATTTGGGGTTCTTTTGGCTTGTTATAGTAAGTGTATGAACCATATAGTGAAAGAAAACAAAAAGACACAGTAAAAGTTAAATTATTTAACTTAGAGTTAAATCTAATTGATAAGGTTAACATAATACCCTAAACTTGTCTAAATCCTATTGGTTGATAGGATTTAGACCCATACCCACTTTAGATTCTAAATAAGACCCTTTGGAACAATTATAAACCGATTTTGACTTTAATATAAAATAATATTTTGAGATATTCCTAAGGTGCCACTCTCCTTCCTTATAAAAGGGCACCTCCTCCCCCTCCTCCTCACCCCAATTTGAGCACTCAAGCTCGGCCAACCCCTGCCATTTTCTCCTATAAACTTCCCTATAATAATCCTAGAGATCCTTGTCTTATTCAAAGACCAATCTTAGTTCCCTAAGTGGAGGATTCAAAGAGGCGTTCCAAAGAAGAGGTAATATCCATTACCGATCTTTTCAATTTCTTTCTTCTTCAACATCTTCTTCTTTAGTTGTTTCATGATAAAGTAATAACATCATTATTACTTACATACTGATATGTTATTATAAATATGAAACAACCCTAATTCACCTTCTATCCATCCTACGGAAAAATGAAATCACCGCGCGTGCGTACGTACGGAATACCGTCTCCACGCCGTGGTGTAATCTATTTTCCACCATCACCTTACAAGGATGGGTATAATGGTGTAATGAGTAACTATTTATGATTATTATAAAGTAATATTGATACTGAAATAATATATATATACTCCAATATAGTTCCACGATCATAGGAACGATATCATCACTCGTGCGTACGTACGGAATACCGTCTCCACGATGTGATGCGACTCGTTCTACATGATCATCATTACATAGTAATTATATAAATGAATTTAATGAATAAATATGATATATGTTACATTAATACCATTCTGTATATAAGGTATCTATAACCTTAAAATAAGAATAAGAATTTATTCGGCAAAACACGCATAAGAACAAAAGACAATAAGGACCCGAGTAACAAGTAACAATGAAATATTACTAACAAGAAGCTAAGAATATGACTATATATGATATCATATCAATATGTATGATTCTGGAATAAGTCAATAACATTATTTAAACCATTATACAGGAGCTTCAGACACGTACAAAGCAAATCGGACCTAAGGTAAGGGAAATATCACAATCTCATTTTTATCGGAGATTGTTTATACTTTGAAATTTACTGGGGTATATTTTATCATCCAAATCCATGTTTCCTCAATATCTAATATTAGTTCCATTCACCTAAAAATTTTTAAATCCTATTTTACCCTTCGGTGAGTTTTTAGTAAAAGATATGAAAGGAATCTTTTGTCATTTTTCGTACGAGGTACTTTTTTGAATTTTCCGACAAAAGTACGAGAAGAATGTTATTTTTAAGTTATACGGCATGAATGGATTCTTAAAACATTATTTCCAAGAAGCTTCCTTTACAAGTATTCAAGTTTATTTTTAATCAACTTCTTTTAGTTTAAAATTGTATGACATGTTAAGAAAGGAAAAGTGTTTTTGAAGTAGAAAGGATATTTTCCTCAAGAATGGAGTTCAAGTATTTTATCAAAATTATTTTCCATCTAAGATAATAAAAGGGTTCTGTTTTTATCCCTATTATTACATGGATTTGATTATGTTGTGATGGAAATATTTTTAAGAATTCCTTTATCTTATATGAATTGTTTTATGATGTCATGTTGTTTAAGAATCCCATTTTTATTACATGGGTTACGCTATGATGTATAGTTTATGATTATGTGGGACACATAAGAAAGGATTCATTATAAGATGGGTGGGACCTATATCTCCCTCCAATGCATTGGGTAAAGATTTTATATCTCATGAGATAGACAGGGCTGGAACGGTAGGATATACCGGTTCAGTGAAACAGGACTGAACGAGGGTGACTCGGTTCAGAAAGGGACTCTGTCCACTAAGATAGTCTTGGCAATGAGTCATGACTAACAAGAAATGATTTTTCATGATTATGTGTGCATGCCACAAAGTTTCAAGTTTCATGATATGATTATGGGGATCTCATTTTCACTTCTATGATTTATTCCATGTTAAGATATTATGATCTCTTTTGCAGGTTATGATTTTCAAAAAGATATGATATGATTTTTATTTCCTTTATTTTCCCTTGCTGAGCATTTGAGCTCACCCTTTTATGTTTTCTTTTCCCCAGGTCAGGAAGATGGATATTAAGTAGAATATGCTAAAAGGGACCCTAGATATGATGAAATAAATGGGAGACACTGTATAATATTAATGAAACAGTTGTTTATGTTTCCCAGTTTCTAAAGACACTATACCTATACGGTCCTTTGTGGTCTTGTCATATGTTGTAATAAGTGTGCTTCAATTTTGAATTATTTACAATGTATGTAAAGTATGGGTCGTTATAATCCTTGTTTACTCTTACAGACCATATGTGCTCACCTTTTATTATATTTTCTTTCCCCCAGGTTATAGAGAATGGTTTTAGATGGGAGTACTAAAAGGGAAAGATCTTTGTGGGTAACATTAATGATGTAACACTAGAGTATAAGTTTGTGTTCCATGTTTCCCAAGGCAATAAAATAATATGGTATTTGGGAATCTTTTTCTTTAATGTATTATATATTACTAAAAATTAATGTCATTTCTATTACTCCAATCTTATGTCATAAGAGTTGGTATTAGAGAAATGGTTTAGTTATCCTTTGGAAACTAGGATGCAAAAAAATTAGTGGGATCCCCAAAGATATTTCAAAGAATATGTCTTGAGATGTCATAAGGATAAGTATAATTATATATTTCTTTTGATTATGTGGTTTTCTTTTATGAGATGTGTTTCTCACACCGTGCTTCCTGGTTTTAGTTAATGGAGGAAACTATAAGTAATTGGGTTATCATTGATTTTGATGGACGATCTAGTGATTATGAGAAACAAAATTGGATAATGTCTGGAGAGAATGATATGTTGATTATTCCAAATTTTATATCATGATAAATGATTAACAATGTGAAATTTTGTGACATTATTAAAAAATCACATAATAGGAAGATGGACTTCTATAAATGTTCAAATTTTAAGAAGCATTTTGAAAAGAAGATTCAGCTTCTTACATGTTAAGAAGAAGGGAATAAAAACATTGGGGAATACCTGAAGTAGAGGGGAAGATTTCATCTATATGAAACAAAGGTTTATATAGTGATGAATTGTTATATATTTTAATGTATCATCTGTATAAAACATGGGAATTTCCTAATTCAATTCCCAGAAATGAGAATATAATTCTAAAACAAGGAAGGACCTATTTTTTTCCAACAATTAAAGTGGAAGGATTGAAGTATTTATGTATTTGGATCTATGAATTATAAATGGTGAATTATATAAGGAGTATTTGGTTTATGTTTTTCTCTATTTATTTTCATGTATATATAGTTATAATGGGAAATAAAAGGGATTTAATGAAAAAAAGAAATTCATAAGAAACACATGATTAAGGGAAAGATAATCGTTAATGTGTTTTTAATATTATGATAATTGTTTTTGGATATGAGACATGTTAGATATAAATATTTGAATTGGATGGTTATGATTACCTAGGATTTGATTATATATTAGTTGAAAAAGTGGTCTATGTTATCCTGGATGTAGTTTAAAACTTCATGGATTTATAGAATATATCTAGTAACATTACTATAAGGAAGAACACATGGTTTCCAAAATTATTTATGATAATTCATTTTATTACCAGTTTTTAAGAGAATTAATGACTAAGGTATTCACATGTTTGGAATGTGACTACCATGAATTTCCTTATGAGATATGGGAGATAAATTTCAAGAAAATTTAGGAAACTTATTTCTAATGTTTTTGATTTTAAGCCTTTATAATGATTGTATGGTTATACATTTATGGATAGTATAAGTTAAACTACAGATGAAGTTTTTTTGATAACCATATTATCTCTCTATTGGTGGAATTATTCATATTTGATAACTTGTGATAATTTTTTTTGTGATAATTAATGATGGAATGAAACATCATTCTTATGATCTACTAGTTCTTCATGAGTGATAAATTCAAATTTATTTATTAGAATAAGAGAAGGAGTGAAAACTAATCAAGGTACAACAAAAGGGTGAGATTGTATTGAAATCAATTAAGTACATATTCTCACAAAAATTATTTAACATTAATAAAATGGATCATGGTGTAAATTGGTGTCCTATTACCATCATTTATGATGATATAAAGGAACTATTTCATGATTATTTAGTTTAAGGTTTTGTGATTGTTAATTTTTTATGGATCACCCACTTTTTTGTGATCACTTATATTTATCAATCTCCTTGATTATTTACACTTTTCGTGAATTTACATATCTTCACCTATGTCATCCTAAATAAAGACCTAATTATGATTTAATTTGGGTCAATATTTTCTTCCAACTATTCCTTTTTAAATGGAAGTTTTAGACATAAATTTTTTGATGTGGGTTTCTATAAATAAAACATTCAAGTATTAAGATTTTTATACATAAGATGAATTTAGATGGTGAAATTCATTTTAAGGGGGGTAGAATTTAACACCATGATATTTTAAAAAAATATTTTTAATTTTTTTTGATGTCTTGTATTGTATTCTACACCAAGACAAGCTTTCTCTACACGAGACACTGTCTTAGATTGTGGTATATGCAACACTATTCTTGGATTCTATTACTCACAATTTCAAGTTCTTTGGATAGAATTAATTTCATATAAGATTGATTTCAAGCCAAAAACTAAGTATAAAAATAATAACTTATAACCTATACATTATAATGGTGTTTGTGAACAATATTAACTGAATTATGAAAATTTTCTTTGGTGAGTAATTAACTTTAAATGACAAATAAAACCCTTTTTAAACAAAATGAATCATTCTTTTGAAATAATATTTGAATACAAATAAGCGAGTTTATGAAATAATAAAATCACTCTTGATGTATTTTATTAATGAAATATATATATAATATAAAGTTTTTTTAAATAAAATTTTACCTCCTTGTGATGGAACACCCATTTTAAATCTATTATTTAAAAATTTTACATATTTTATTTGAAAAAATAATTTTTTTCTTAGAAAGTAGTATATAAAAATTTACTTTGGTTTATTTTTTTATATTTTTATGATAAGCTTCATGTTTTGATGAATAGTTAAAATATAATAAATTTTAATTGAAGACATATTTTTTCATTTTAATAATTTATATAGTTAAATTATATTATTAATTGTTTTAAAATTTAAATAGAGTATATTTTTATGAGTTTATATAATTCTGGACTTTGGAATTAGTTTTAACATGACTATAAGTGTAAAAACATTTCAAACTTTGGCAATGTTTTAAATTTTAAAATCGTTTTTCATTCCATCAACCGAATTAATATTAAATTAATTACATAAAATTATATGTTTTAAAAAATGGGGGTTCAAAACCCATTGGGCACCGGGTACTGTAGCAGTATTGTAGCAGTGGAAGCACTGTTGCAATGGTGGGCACTATAGCGGTGACAGGTCACTGTAGAGGCGGTAGGGTACTGTAGCAGTGGCGGGTACTATGAAGTACTGTAGCAGTGTGGGTACTATAGTAGTACTATTTAAGGAATGGGCCTTGGGCTAAAAAAATGGTCCTATGGGACATGTAATGGGATAAATGTCCACTGGGACTTCGGGCTATGTAATGGGTCTCCCTCTACCCAGTTAAAGAGGTCTTTGCTTTGATTTAATAATAAATGGGGCTTCGGCCCCAAAATTTATTTATTTTTTTTGAAAAATGGATTCAGTATTTATAATCAGTGGGTCCAAATTATGTAAATAGCTTTATTTTATTTTGGGCATAATGAATAGTTACTTCAGAAGTTTTTTTTAAAATGGTAAAAAGTTAAATTAGGTAATTAAGGGTAAATTTAATATTATTAAGTTACACTAACACTTTTCCTAATATAATTTGATGATTAATTTTAGATCTAAATCATCCTCGAGTATAAATGGAACCCTTTGGAAGCCACTTGGATTATACTAAGATATTTAATAAATTTTATTTAATTAAATGTTAAATATGTCATACACAAATTTTAATATTTTTATCATTTTTAAAATAAGGTTATATAGAAGATAAATAAGACTATAAATACTCATTTTAAATATAAAATGTTTTAATTTTTTCTGGAAATTTATTTGTAATTTTTTGTAAATAAATAAAAACTTTAAAAGATTATACATTTATAATGAATTAATTATTTAACTGATGAAAATCCATAAAATAATTTTTATTAAAATAATAATAACCATTAAAAAAACAAAAAACTTGACCATATATTATTTTTCAATTATATATCGACCATAATAATCTAATGATAATGTTAGTAACCATTTTGAGCTATATGAAAAATATTATGACACTTATAATATATTATTTAATGTTTTGTTAAAGTTGTCCCATTCATGTTTTAATAAATACAACATTTTTAAAGTAGGATTTTCTAGAATATATATTATTCTATAAGCATTCGAATTAAATCTAGACGATTTATCTTCATAATATTATTTTATTTATAATTATTACCGTAAAAATAAGTATATTAAATAATTACAAAAAAACTAATGTATTAATTATTTTATAAATGAAAATATCAAATTAATGTTATTAAAAATATTAGAATAAATATAATTTGAGATGATTCATATATCCAACTAATTTTATAGATGAACTATACCCATTAGTAATATAATAAAATACTTTTTTGGGGTTGACATCTTATCTTGATATTTTTAAAAATCCGAGAAATGAGTAGTGTCAAAATTGACACTATTAATATTTTGTTTAAATATTGTCTTATTAAATTATTTAAAAATCATAACACATTTTTAAAAATATATAATCTTTATTATAAGGTTAAAAATGTTCTTAATTATTAATTTATACCCCAATTTAAGTCAAATAAGTGAATATTTCAACATTTTAATGTTGAAATATTTGTTACCATAGATAAAAATTAAATAAAATAACTAAGTGTTAATTAAGAGGATAAGGTTTAAATTTACGGAAAAACTTGTCTAAAATTTATAGTGCGATGAGATTAAAGTATTATCTCATATAATCTTTGAAACATATACATTTTGGTGGGTTTTTATGGGCATTTCTTTTATAAATTAATATTTTTAGAGATTCCAAAGGTGCCCCTCACATCAATTATAAAAGAGAACATCCTCAATTATTTCTTCACATCACATTGAGCCTTAAATCATGACCATACACTTCATATTTACCTTATAAAATTACCTAGTTACATTATATAGGTTCTTATCTTCTTAAAAGACCAACTCTAATGCCTTAAGAAGAGATCTATAGGGAGATCGCCGAAGAAGTGGTATTCTCCTTTTCCGACTCTCTCAAGATCACTTCTTATTATAGTTCCTCTTCCATATTAATTTTCAATTATAAATTAATAAAACCATCAAAAAATACCTATTGAGATTTTATTATGGTAATGTGAAAATCATATTCCAGATTCTATCAATTTTATGAAAAAAGAAATCACCACACATGCGAACATATGACTTACCTTCTCCACATCGTGGTGTAATCTGTTTCACCACTAGCTTACTTGAATTGGTATAATGATGAAAATATTAAATATAAATTATTATTAAAACATGATATTTATTTTGAAACAAAATATATACCATCAACTTTTATACCATTACATAATTAAAGGAATGATATCATCACTCATGCGTATGTATGGCCTACCATCTCCATAATGTGATATAATTAATTCTCTAAGATATCATTTAATGAACGATTATATAATTGTATTTAATGAATAAATATGAAATATATTACATGATTATCATCCTATAAATTATATAAATGAAACCCATAATGAATAATTGGGATTTATACAGCAAAATATGCAGTAGTTAACACCTGAAAGAAGCATAATAATAAAATATTATTAAATGGGTGTTAATATGATCATATATGATATAATAAATGTAAATATGGTTCTAGAAAAAGTTAATAACATTATTTAATCCATTATACATGATTTTCAATTATATATTATGGAACTAGAACTAAGTTAAGGGATAAATTGGTAATTTCAATATTATTTGTGATTGTTTATACGTAAGTATTTAGTGGGGTTTGTTTATCATATCCATTTTTTTAAAAATGACTACAAAAAATGTTTTACTATTATACTATATCTGTTTGAAATCATTTTTAACCATTTTGACTTTTTACCACATAGTTTGATAAGAATATTACTTTTGTTTTCCAAATGAGGCACTTTTTGAGTTTTCTAGTATAAGTACGAAAAGAATGTTTTATAACTTATATGAAATTAATGGATTTTTATGCATTAATAACACCGTACTTCAATAAATTTTACCTTAAATGTTTTCAGGGTTATATTCAAATTAATTATTCCTTTTAAAATTTCATATTGTTTTATGAAAATATATGTTTTTGGAGAAGAAATGATATTTTTCTCAAGAATCAACTTCAAGTGTTTCATAAAACTTATATTTCATCTAAGATGTAATTTTTAATAAATATATGTCTCAAGTATATTATCAAAAATTATTACAATGGTTGATTATATTGATGATGGAAATATATTTATAAAATAAATTTTTTTTCAATGGATTTTTTTATAATGGAATGATGTTTAAGAAACCCATTTTATTTCATTGATTGTGATATGATGAATGATTTATATTTTTGTGGAATATATATATATATATATATGATTTCATTATGAGATTGGAGGGACCTATATATCCCTCCAATGCATTGGGTATTTATGCATAACTAATGAGGTATATATGTTAGGCTTGAAATTGATTTCATGTTCACAATTCTATTTGTGGACATGGTTTTCATGTCCATAATTTTATGAGTGGACCTAGTTTTCCATGTACATATGATTATTAAAGGGCCTGATTTTGTGTCCTTAATGAGTGAAACTATTACTATATATATATATGTTCACAATGATACATGTTTATGTGTATTCCAAAAATTCACACCCTATGTAAATTTTATGATCTTATGGATTATGTTCTTTGATTTACTTATGATTTAAGTTTACCTTTGATATGTAGGGAATAATCTTCTAATATTATGATCAGATTATTATAAAATTTATGATCATTTTTATGTTTACATATCACTGTTTTTTACTTTTACAAAGCATTTGAGCTAATAATTTCTTATGTTTTATTTTACCTAGGTTATAAAGAAATGTTTAAGGTAGGAGTAAAAAAAAGGAAATATCCTTATTGGAAACATTGAATATATTTCACTAGACTAGAATTTTGTGTTCCATGTTTTGAAAGGCTCTAAACTAATAAGTTATTTGAGATTATGTTTCTTTAATGTATAATTATTTCAAAAAATTAAAGAAATGCCCATGTATTCCATGATTGGGTCGTTAGAGTTAGTATTCTAGAAATGGTTTTGTAAACCTTTTGAAACTAGGATATAAAATATTTAGTGAGATCCCTAGAGATATTTAGAAGGATATGTATTGAGATTTTCTTATGATATGTTTAATTATAGGTTAAGATCATATAATTTTTTTAACAATCAGGGATAACCTAGGATTAAAATTAAAATATTGTATATTTAAATTACATTCCCTTGATTATGTGGTTTTGTTCTATGAGATGTGTTTCTAGCCTCGTGATTTTGGTCTTAGTTAATGGATGACACTATAAGAAATTGGGTTGACATTTATTTTGATGGGAAATCTAGTGATTATGAGAAACTAAATTGGACAATGGCGGGAGAGAAAGATATTGTGATTATGCAAAATATTCTATCAAGGTATATGATTAAAAATTGAAATTCAGTGAAATTTCTAACACATTACATAAGAAGAAGATGAAATTTTATAAATTTTAAAATTTTAATAAGCATAATGGAACAAATATTCAGCTTCCTACAATTCAAGAACAAGGGAATAAGAACATTGGGGAATTCCTTAAATGGAGGGGAAGATGTTAACTATGTGGCAAAAAGGGTCATAGAGTGATGAATTGTTATGGATTTTAATGTCTCTTGTGAGTAAAACATGTGCATTACACAAATCAATGCCCAGAAAAAAGAATATACTTTTAAACTAATTAAGAACATATTACTTGAAAACCATTAAAGTGGAAGGATTGAAGTATGTATGTATTTGGATCTAAGAATTATGAATAGTGAATTATATAAGGTCTATTCTGTATTTGTTTTTTGATATGTATTTTTAAGAATATATTGAATAGTTATAATGTAAAAGAAATGTTATTTAATGATAAGGTGAAATTTATAAGAAACACAAGATTAGAAGAAAAATAACCATTAATGTGTTACTAATTTTAAAATAATTATTTTTTAATAGGATACATGTTATATATAAATAAGTGAATTGGATTGTACTGATTAACCTTAATCTGATTATTGATTTGTTGAAAAATTGGTCTATGTTATAATAGATGAAGTTTAAATCTTCTTGGATATAATTAATATATCCAATGACCAAAGAAATAAAAAATGATGCATGTTTTCCAAAATTATTTTTCATCATTCGGGTTATTTCCATGTTTTAAGAGAGTACATGATTAACGTATTTGCATGTTTGGAATGTGATAACCAAGAACTGCCTTATGAGATTTTGGAAATAAATTTTCAGCCAATTTTGTTCACCTGTTTTTAAATTTTTGGATTTTCAGATTTAAGAAGTATTAAAACGTTATCCATTCATGGATATTATAAGTTAATCTCTAGATAAAGTTCTTTATATTAATGTGTTATCTCACTATAGGTGGACTTATACATATTTTATAACTTGTCATAAACTTTTTATTGTGACAAAGAAAGATGGATTGACTCATCATTATCATGATCTGATAATGCCTCATGGGTGATAAATTCAACTCATTTCAAGAAATAAGAGATGAATTGAAAATTAATCAAGGTTGGATAAAAGGGTGAGATTAGGGTGATATCAAGTTATTATATCTTCTCATACAAATTATTCAACATTAGAAAAAGGGATCATGGTGTAAAAGGGTGTCCTATTATTATCATTTTTTATGATATCAATGAGATCTTCCATTCTTCTTTACTTTAATATTTTTTAATTTTCTATAGATCAACCACTTTCTTGTGATCAATTATCTTTATAAATATCTTTTATTATTTACGCTTACCCTTAATATTCATATCTTCACCTATGTTTTTCTATGTAGAAACCTAGTTTGATTTACATTGGGTTACTATTATTTTACAACTATTCATTTTAAAAATTAGGTTTTATAAATAATTTTTACGATGTGGTTTCTATGAAATAAACTTTTAATTATCAGTATATATATATCCTAGAAGAATTTCGAGGGAGAAATTCATTTTAATGGTTGTAGATTGTAACACCACAATATTTTATAAGATATATTTGTTTCTATTTGTTTAACATATAGTGTCATACAAAACACCAAGATAATATTTTACTACACGTAACACTACCTTAGCTATCGGTATTCGCAACACTATGTTTACCTTGTGTTACACATAATTTAATATTCTTTTGATTGAATTCATTTCACACAATACCATGTTTAAGTGAAAAAAATACTATAATATTACCTCACAACCTATCCATTATAATAGAAGGTATGAACTATATTAACTGAATTATTAAAATATTATTTGGTGAGAATAAATTATAAATGAAAAATAAACCATTTTTAAATAAAAGGAAATGTTTTTTTGAAAAACTATTTGAATAAAAATATGCGAGTTTATAAAATAATAATATCACTCTTCATGGATTTTATTAATGATATATATATATATCATATCTATAATAATGTTTAAAATTCATATTATTTGTTTTCTAGAAATGATATAGGAATAAATTAATTTTTCGAATAAATGAAGTATTTTTCGAAAAATACATTATTACCATCTTTTGATGGGGAACCCTTTTAAAATATTATTTTTTAGACTTTTATAGATTATATTTAACTAAATAAACATCTTATTTGGAATAAGTATATAAAAATTTACTTTGGATTATTTTTTGATATTTTTCAGATAAGCTTCAGGATTTGATGAATAGTAAAAATATACAAAATTTTAATTGAAAAAAACATTTTTCATTGAAATAATTTATATGTATAGTTATATTATTGAAAAATATTAATTTATTTATATAATTGTTTTTTATTAGTTAATAAATTTTTGGTCATTGGAATTAATTTTACCTTAAATTTTAATGTAAAAACATTTCTATCTTTTGCAATGTTGTATCTTTTAAAACCCACTTTTCATTCCGATAGTGAGCATAATTTTAATTTAATTAAAAAAAACTCATTTTGAAATTTTAAAAATTGGTTTAATATTTTTAATTACTGTGTCTAAATTATGTAAATAACTTTCTTTTATTTTTTGGCATTATGAAGAATAACATCAACAATTTTTATTAATACGGTAAAAAGGTAAATTGGTAAATTTAGGGTAAATATACTATTATAATATCACCATAAAACTTTTCCAAATATAATTAGATGAGTGATTTTATACCTAAATCCTAATTGGGACTAAATAGTACCATTTGGAATCCACTTGGATTCAATTAGGACATTAAATATATTTTATTCAAACAAAAGTTAAATATGTCTTACTAAAATTTTCATAACATTATAATTATTAAAATAAGGTTATATAGAAGATAAATTAGATTATAGATACTCATTTGAAAGAATTTTTTTTTATTTATCATGGTAATTTATTTGTAATTTTTAGTAAATAAATAATTACTTTTGAAGCTTATACATTGTTATGAAAATATTTTTTAATTGATTAAAAATCAATAAGATAATTTTTATTTAAATAAAAATATCCATTAAAAGACAAAAAAAGTTAAAAAATATTATTTTTCACGTAAATATTGACCGTAATAATCAAAGTGTTGAATTATTGAACATTTTAATCTATATTTAAATTATTATGACACTTATAATATTTTATTTTAACCGAGGTTAAAGCTGTCACATTCATGTTTTTATAAATATAATTTTTTTAATGTGGGATTTTAGAGGATATGTATTTGAATATAAGTATTGATATAAAATATAAAAAATTTACCTTCATAATAGTATTTTATTTTTAATTTTTACTCAACAAATAAGTATATTAAATAATTACACAAAATTGATGTAGTAATTATTTTATCAATGAAAATAAAAAATCAATATTATTAAAAAAATAAAAATGAAAATAATTTTGTATGATTGATATATCAAAAGAATTATATATATAACCTTGAAACATTGACGAAATAATGTAATATTTTTTTTGAGTTTAACATATAATCTTCCTATTGTTGAAAATATAAGAAATATATATTTGTCCAAATTCACACTATTTATACTTTTTCACAATAATGTATTATTATATTATTTAAATATCACAATTTTTTTTTAAAATATGATAATTATTATATTGTGTAAAATTTTCTAAAATATTTATTTATGGTCTAATTTACATTAAATAAGTGAATATTTTACCCTTTTAGTATTGAAATATTTGTTACCTTAGATAAAAATTAAATAGAATAACTAAGTGTTAATTAAAAGGATAAGGTTTAAATTGAAATGAAATTGGTCTAAAATTTATTGATTTATTAGATTACAAACTTTTATAATATAATATTTAAAACATAGTCATTTTTTACGTTTTGAATGTTTTTTTTATTCTTTTATGAATTTCTATTTTTGGAGATTCCAATGGTGCTCCTCACCTCAATTATAAAAGGGAACTTCTTTCCACATTTATTAACTTCATGTTGATCCTTTAAGCTCAGCCATGCCATGTAAATTTTCCTTATCAACTTTTCTATTCATATTATAGAGTTTTTGGCCTTCTCAAAATACCAACTCCAGTTCCTTAAGAGTAGATCTATAGTGATCTCGCTAAAGAAGATGTAATATCTTTTCCCAACTCTCTCAAGATCATTTCTTATTATACTTCTTATTAATTTGATTTTTCTATCATAAAGAACTAAATCCAGTATCAAATATATATTGAGTTGTTATTTTGTTTATGTGACAGCCATATTCCACCTTCAATCCATCATATGAAGAATGAAATAACCACATGTGCGTACGTACGACTTACCGTCTCCACACCATGGTGTAATCTATTTTCACCACCACCATACCTAGATGGGTATAATGATGGAAATATTAACTATATATTATTATTATAAAATGATATGGATGATGAAACTAAATATATACCATCTACTTCCATACCATTTTATAAGTAAAGGAATGATATCATCACTCATGTGTACGTATGACCTACCATCACTATGGTGCAATGCGATTCATTCTCTATGATCTCAATTAGATAATGATTATATAAATGTATAGAAAAATTAAACATGAGATATATTACATTATTATAGTTTCTGAAATGATATAAATTAATCCCATGAAGAATAATTGGGATTCCTATGACAAACTATGAAAGTGTTAACACCCGAAAGAAGTGTAATAAGAAAATACTATTAAACGAGTGCTAATATTAGGACCTGGACTTGTTACATACATAATATTGAATTTAGTCAATAAAACACTTCCTTTGACATAGAGGATGTTTTCATGTTTATCTATTTAGATAATTGGTACATAATACATTCATAACAATACACATTGTTACAGAGTGGATACCATAAAAACTGTTTCCATTTTTTTTTCAAAATATAAAACATTAAAAATTAAAACAAGATTCCTTGACAGTTATTCAACATTTAAGATGGATTCTTTATTTGTCTAACACATCAATTAACCTGTTAAAATCATTTAAAACTTGGGTTGAGCACAAAAACTCAGTAAGGGATATAAAAAGAAGGAAAGAACACATTAGTCCCTGAATACTTCTAACGGATGAAATCACATTCAAAAGACATACTTATCACTGGTATATATATACTTACTTTGTGAAAGATGAGATTTAAAAAATATATATGAACATAATTAGAACCATAATGGTATATTGGGGTGTTATTTACATAATTTTGTAACACTCTCGGCTACCTTATAATTTGTAACTCTCACGGCTACATTACTATTTGCGTAACCATCACAGTTACACTTGGAGTAACCAAACAAACAACCTCCAAATTACAAATACCCAATGAATTGAATATAGATATAGGTACCACCATTCATCATAAAAAATTCCCAATAAACAAAACATAATCATACAACATGTATAATAGTATAAAAACATTTCTTTTGAATTTTCTAGAACATAATTTTAAAAGAGGATTTTAAAAGAAAATCCCCTAACAAATATCATAAAATTAGAAGAGAGACTTAATAGAGTAGATGTAATTTGTATATAAAAAGTAATTATACATAATTCAACCTAATATAAGAAAAACCCACCACAAAATCAATTTTATTACCATGTAAATAACTAAGTAGAAGGTTAACCCAAATAATGGAAAGCCGGTTAAGAATTCCCCTACCCCAGTCTTGTCTTACATAAAACTTGTTTAAAATTATTGTATAATGTCTAAAAGAGTGTTATTAGTATTTCAAAGAAACATTTTCATGTTTATAATATCTTATATGAGCATTTCATAACCTATTTTTCACCCCTCAATTATTAGTATTTTGTTCCTTCCACTATTTTCGGTGAGTTCCTTACATGATTTCCATGATTGGTTCATGATGGATTTTCTTATCGATTGGAAGTGAAACTCCAGAATTGTAATGGAAAGGTATTTGCATATTTTCAGTATGATAATTTTTACCATTTATCATTTTGATGTTTTATAAGAGGATGATTCATAAGTTAAAACATTAATGATGCTTGTTTAGATCATTTTAGTGGTTCTTTGATAAGAACAACCTCATTTTGTCTTATAAATTAAAACCTAAGTAAAAAATAATTACAGAACCATGGAGGAGACATAATAAAAATATTATAACCAGGTTTAACCATATAAATCATTTCATAACCAGACTTGAAATAATTAATGGAGATTGAAATCACATCGTCAACGATGTCGGTAATTTGACACATCACAGACAATGTTTTTATTCCTTGAATAAGTGGGGGAGGTGATGAATAATGATGTTGAATTTTCCATGAACATGAGAACATAAAAAATATACATTATTTCCGAATATTTCATTCCTATTTGTTAAGAAGAGACTAAGAATGAATAATAAAATAAAGTAACTCATACTAAAAGAATAATTAAGAAACCCCTTACAAAAATTCGGAAGCCTAACAGTTATGAAATATGGTTTTAGAATATATTAGAAAGAGAGGGGAAAAGGGTAACCCATCCAGAAATGGATCATAATATATAATTGATCAATAATAATAAGGAAATAATAACAAGGTATAAAAACTTGAAAGTTATACCACATAATAGAGAACATTAATGAAAAAATAAAGAAATTGAGAATTTTATTACCTTGTAGAGTAACTCCAAAAACATGACGGTTGGGACCTTGGGGTCTTGGATAAACCTTGTGAGGACAACTAGCATGGTAAGAAGGCTAGATCACTGTTGATGAGGAATTTGGAATGAAGTTAATGAGGGAATGGGTTGGTATTTATAGAAAAATTGAGGGATTATTTTAATAATTTTCAAGGGACACCCCATTAGTGGTATTTGAAAAACCATGGGCTTGGCCATTATATTTTCCGATGGTATAAGAAAATGGGGACACCTCGTAACATATTTTAATATACACAAGTCTACCATATTTATTAAATCATCATTACATCTTTAATGATGTCATTAACACACCGAAACTCAAAACTGTATTTTTTACTATTCACTAAAAATCAACTGTTTCTGAAAAATACCCAAAATTCACCCTAACAATTTATAAATGTGTAGAAATAAAAAATGAAGTCCATTTTTTGAAAATAATTTTCTAAATATTTTAAATGTAATTTTTAAATAAAATCATACTTAATTTAGAAATTAATAATTTAAAACAATAACTATTTTTATATCACTTTGAAAAATTAATCAAGATGTCATTATCTTAAATCCTTAAGAAAATAAAATAATAATACAATTTACTATTCATTAAGGTCATATTACTATTCAAATTACTATTCATAAGGGTATGTTATTATTCAAAAAAAACAAGTGGATTCTAATAGACTCCAAATAACATAATGAACACAATTGTAGATAACCATTTTTTGAAATTAAAAACATTGAAGAAGTAAAACTATGTTTAAAGGCTACTTATAAAAATGTACATTAAACAAAATTTCCATCATTTCAATTTATTTTTAGAAAACCTTGGGGTTTTACAGTATCCCCACCATCTGGAAATTGCGTCCTCCCAATTTTCCTTACTTGTTAAACAAGGGAGGGTAACTTTCCCTCATAGCTTTTTCAGACTCCCATGTTACTTCTTCAACCATGTGGTTTCTCCAAAAAATATTTACCTAATGGATTACCTTATTCCACAATACTAGTTCCCTTCAATCAAGAATCTAAACTGGTTTCTCTTCATATTAAAGTTTCTCCTCAAGCTAAACTTCTTCTGGGCTCAAAACATGAGTCGAATCTGGTATATACTTCCTCTACATCAAAACATGAAAACATTGTGTACCTGAGACAAACTCAAAGGAAAAGCTACTCGGTATGAAATTGGTCCAACTATATCTATGATTTTAAAAGGGGCAATGAACCACAGACTTATATTTCATTTCTTACCAAAATGAATCACAATTTTACAAGGATAGATTTTAAGGAAAACATTGTCACCTACCTCGAAAGAAAAGTCTTTCCTTCTATTACCTGCATAACTTTTCTACCTACTATGAGCTGTCATCATGTGATGCTTGATCATCTTCACTTTCTCAGCCACTTCCTCTACTAATTATGGACCTATCAACTTTCTTTCACTAACTTCATCCCAAAAACACTGGAGTCTGACACCTCTTTTCGTACAAATCCTCAAAAGGTTCCATCTGTATACTGGAATGAAAACTGTTATTATAAGAAAACTAAACTAAAGAAATATGTTGATCCCAAATTCCCTAGTAGTCTATTTAACAAGCTAGAAGAACATCCTCCAATGTTTGAATTGTTTGTTCTGACTGCCCATCTGATTAAGGATGAAAAGTTTTTCTGAAATTTAACTCTGTGCCCAATGACTTTTGAAGTCCCTTCCAAAAGTTATAAGTGAACACTGGATCCCAGTCAGATACAATGGAAAGAGAAACTCCATGAAACCTGACAATCTCCTTGAGGTACAATATAGAATTATGATCCAAAGAAATTGTATCTTGAATAGAAGGAAAATGTTCATATTTTTACATCCTCTCCACAATAACCCAAATTACATTGTTACCTCAAGATGTCTTTGGTAGTCCCACCACAAAGTCAATGGATACATTCTCCCATTTCCACTCTGGCACTGATAAAGGTTGAAGCATCCCCTTCGGCAACTTCTACTCTACTTTAACCATTTGACATGTCAAATATTTCATGGTAAAATAAACAATATCTCTATTCATTCCATCCCACCAATAATACTCCCGAAGTTCTCTGTACATCTTAGTACCGCTAGGATGAACTGAAAATGGAGAACTATGAGCTTCACACAACTATTCGTTGTTTAACTGAGAATCACAAGGCAAAAACATCCTTTTACCAAATCTTATAACACAATATTTGTCAAGGATAAATTCTGGAAACTTACCCACTCTAACCAATTTTTCCATTTTCTGTAGCTCACGGTCATCCTACTAATCTCTCTTAATTCTGTTTGACAATGAAGACTACACTGAAACCTGAAAGGAAATAGATATATTCCCTACCCCAACAAATTCTAAGCCAAAATTCATCAAATCATTAATCAAGGGATTATGTTTCAAACATAATATAGTTAATGATACATGATTTTTTCGACTCAAGGAATCCACCACATTATTTTCTTTTCCAGGATTTCAATTGATCATCAATCATAATCTTTTATTATCTCAATCCATCTTCTTTCCCTCATGTTTAATTCATTCTGAGTGAATATGTACTTTAAACTTTTATGGTTAATATATATATATGAAATTTGGCACTGTATAAATGATGCATCCAAATTTTCAAATAAAAAACCACTGCTTCCAATTCCAAATAATGTGTGGGAGAATTTAACTAATGATGTTTTAGTTTTCTTGAAGAATAAGCAATTACCTGATCATTCTGTGCCAAAAAAACAAATTCCCTTCTTGGAAGCATCACTAAAGATGAAAAAATCACCATTTTAGGAAGGCATGGCCAAAACTGAAGCACTTTCTAATCTCTTCTTCAGTTCGTGAAAAAAAACATCACATTCTTCTGTCCAAACAAATTTAACCCATTTCCACGTTAACTGAGTTATCGGGCTAGATAACTGAATGAAGTTCTTAATAGACCATCGGTAATGACCTGATAATCCAAGAATAATATGAATCACTGTAACATTTTTGGGTCTTGTCCATTCATCAACCACTTTTGTTTTGGTAGGATAAACTATTATTCCATCCTTATTTACAATGATCCCAAGAAAAGAAATCTATTGCAACCAAAAATCACACTTGCAAAATTTTCCATAAAATTTTTTTCTTTTAAGGTTTGTAAAACAACCCTTAGATATTTTTCATGCTGCTGTTTATTTTTAGAAAATACCAGAATTTCATCAATAAATACAATCACAAAATTATCCAAGAACTCATGAAATGCTCTATTCATGAGATTTAAGAATACAATAGGTTAACTAGTTAACCCAAACAACATAACAACAAAATTATAATGCCCATATCTAGTATGAAAGGATGCTTTCAGTATGTCATCCTTCTTCACCTTCAGCTGATGGTATCCAGATCTCAAGTCAATCTTGGAAAAGTACTGATCTTCCTAGAGCTGATCAAAAAAGTCATTGATATGAAGAAAAGGATACTTGTTTTTAACAGTGATGTTATTCAAAGCTCCATAATCAATGTAAAGTCTGATGGAGTCATCTTTTTTTAACAAAAGAAACAAGTATTCCCCATGGTGAAGTGCTAGGATGAATGAAGCCTTTATAAAGAAAATCCTGAAACTAATTTTTCAATTCAAGAAGTTCTATTTGAGCCATATGATATGAGGGTTTTGAAATTGGATTAGCATCATGAACTAAGTGAATTGTGAATTTGACTTCCTGATCATGTATGACACCAGGTAACTCATCGAAAAAAACATCAAGGTATTCATTTACCACTGGCACATCATTAATATAAACAGTTCCTTTGTTTTCAACAATATGAGGAAGATTACTTTCATTTACATCTTTCAATAGTTTCTCAGCTCACTGATATGTTATCAGTTATATGGGTTCATTATTGAATACAAACTGAAAATCTTTTGGATGGAAAACTTCTTTATATCTACTGTCAATATTAGCATGATAAACAAAAAGACAATCCATTTCCAGAATAACATCAAACTCGACTAAGGGTAAAATAACAAGGTTTTCAGTTAATGTCTTTCCACTGACCACAAAAGAAAGATTCTTGCAATTCCTCTTTGCTATAATATTTCCCTCTGATGTTTTAATAACAAGTTATGGTCTCATTTGTTGAGGTGATATTTCCAATTTACCCAAAAAAATTTCAGAGCTGAAGGAATGTGTAGACCCCGTATCAAACAAAACATTAGAAAACATTTAGTGAACAAAAAATGTACCTAAAACAACTTCATTGGATGGCCCGAAATGTCCTGTGCTAGTCGCAAATGATCTCACTACACCTTTTTTCTTATAGTCTGTATTCTTTGTATCATTCAGCTCTATCATTGTGTATGCATTTTCATAATCACCCATCCCATCACATTTAAGAGACTTTATAGTTTTCTTATCAAGATTAGTCTTAGGATCATTTTCATTGTAATCTCAAGACATATGTCCAAACTTACCACATTTAAAACACTTCCCAGTTATTCTAAGACATTCCCTTGGGTGTTTCTTTCCACACATTTCACAAACTGAAGACTAAATTTTCTTACCATCAGATTTCTTTTGTTAATTCTTACCCATCACTTGACACCTGAACCTCTTCTTCTCCTTGTTTCCATAAATGCAAGTGATCATGAAAGAACTCAATCTCTACCCTCTTAGAACATCAGACAAGTTTCTCATAGCTTTTAAATTCCTAGGAGGCCAATGCCCTTCGATACATTGTCTTCTTTCCTGAGTAAATGTGGTTGATTTTTCTATCAAAATCCAGAATATGATTTGGAGCATACCTCACCAGTCAGGTAAAGTTTGATTCACACACAACCACTGAATCCACCTCCTTTTGCTTCAATTAAAGGAATTGATTCTCCATACTTTGTCGCACCACCATAGGAAAATATTTTTCAAGGAAAAGACATTTAAATTCATCCCACTCTAAAGAATCAAAATATTCTCTACCCCTGATATTCCTTACCATTGACCACCACTGATCAAATTCACCTTCAAAATGATAAATGGAAGACTTTCCTTTTTATTTTTTGAACATCCCATAACATAGAATATCTTTTCAAGGGCTTTGATCTATCCTTGAGCTGCTAATGGGTCAGAAGATCTATTGAATAAAGGAGGGTGTTCTCTCATAAAATGTTCCACTACTATCATGTTCCATTTTGGTACCTCTATTTTTTCTGTTGCATGGATTCCACCAACATTTATTTCCTGAATTAATCCATTACCATCACAAACTGGTTGGTTCCAATCCCTACCATTCCAAATTGTAGATCTAGAAGGATGCCATTATGTCGATGCCTCTCCTCTTTAGCATCCCTGTCCCTTCTGCACACAACCATTTTGAACAAACATATATTAGATGAAGCAAAATGGTAATATTTAAATTCTATAAAATTTCAAATTAATGATAGAGTAAAAATCATTTATGGTATTCTTTTAACATCATACTATCACCTAATGTTTTCTAAAGAGTCCTCCAATACCATCTATAAGGACACGACCTTATTACCAACACAATCATGAATTTAGTCAAGGCAAAACTTCCTTTTACATTGAGAATATTTTCATTTTTAGATCTTTAGGGAATTGGACATAATATATTCATAAAATTACACATTGTTACAAAGTGGATACCATAAAAAAAGTTTCCATTTTTTCAATATATAAAACATTAAAACTTAAAACATGATTCCTTGAAAATTCTTCAACATTTAACATGGATTTTATCATTGTCTTACACATCCATTAACCTGTGAAAATCATTTAAAACATGGTACGAGAATAAAAACTTATTAATGGATATAAAAATAAGTAAAAACATATTAGTCCTTGAATACTTGTAATGTATGAAATCACTTTCAAAAGAAATACTTATCCCCTATATATATATACATACTTTGTAAAAAATGAGATTTACATAATAAAAAAAACATTAGTAGAACCATAAATCTATCTTGGGTTATTACTTACATAATATTGTAACCCTCTTGGCTACCTTATAATTTGTAACCCTCACGACTACGTTACTATTTGTGTAACCATCACATTTACACTTGGAGTAACCATATAACTGACCTCCAACTTACACATACCCAATGAATTAGAGGGATATATAGGTCCAAAAATTCATCATAAAAAATACCCAAATACAATAACATAATCATACAACTTGAATAATATAATAAAAAAATTTCTTCTTAATTTTGTAAAACATAATTTTAAAAGATTATTTTAAAATAAAACCACCTTACAAATATCATACAACTAAATAGAGACATAATAGAGTAGATAGAATATTTATATACACTGTTATTAGAAATAATTCAACATTATATAAGAAAAACCCATCATACAATAAATTTTAATACCACATAAATAATTAAGTAGAAGGTTAACCCAAAGAATGGAAATCAGGTTAAGAATTCCCTTACCTCTGGATTGTCTTACTTCAAAATTGTTTAAAATTTCTGTATAATTGTTAAAATATGATTATTAGTATTTTATAGAAACATTTCCATGTTTATAAAATATTATATGATCATTTCATAACCTCATTACACTTTTTAATTGTTATTATTTTGTTCCTTGCCCTATTTTGAGTGAGTTCCTTACATGATTTCCATGATTGGTAGATGATGGATGTTCTTGTCAATAGGAAGTGGAACTCCATAATTGGAATGGAATGGTATTTAGATATTTCAAGTACAATAATTAATACCATTTATCATTTTTATGTTTTATACGAGGATTATTCATATGTGAAAACATTAATGATGTTTTTTTAGTTCATTTTAGTGGTTCTTGGATAATAACAACATCATCTTGTCTTATAAATTAAAACCATGAGTAAAAAAGAATTACAGAACCATGGATGAGACATAATAAATATATTATAACCTAGATCAACCATATAAATGGTTTTATAACTATACATTAAATAATTAATGGAAATTGAAATCACATCGTCCACGATGTTGGTAATTTGACACATCACGGACAATGTTTTTATTCCTTGAATATGTGGGAGAGGAGAAGAATAATGATGTTGAATTTTCCATGAACACAAGAAGATCCAAAATATAAATGATTTATAATGATTTAATTACATTTGGGTAAGAATATATGAAGAAAGAATAAGAAAATAGAGGAACTCAAAATAAAAGAATAATTGGGAAATCCTTTACAAAAATTCGGTAGCCTAACGACTATGCAACATGGTTTTATAAAATATTAAAAAGAGAGGAGACAAAGGTAACCCATATAAAAATGAATCATAATACAAAATAGATCAAGAATAAAAAGGAAATAAGAACATGGTATGGAAACTTGAAAGTTATACCACATAAAAAGGAACTTGAATGGAAAAAAGAAAGAAATTGAGAATTTTATTACCTTGTAGAGTAACTCATAGAACGTGAAGGATGGGACCTTAGGGCATTAGGGAAACCTTGGGAGGACTACTAGGGAGGTAAATAGGACATAGATTCATTTATGAGGAATTTTTAATGAAGTCAATGAAGGAATGGGTTTGTATTTATATAACACCCCAGGTAAATAAAGAATATGACATCTTTATATTTATCCCTAGTTGTTAATAAAATGTTAACATTAATTTAAAGGGGAATCTATGCTTGATGGCTTACCCAATACGCAACAATGAGTTCCTTTGAAATCTTACGTTGCACTATAATAATAAAATAATATTATTTTAAATGGTAGTTAACGCCAAGCCATTTTAATGGAGGTAATGAACAGAACTAACTAAAAAATGATTATATATGTTTGTCAAATAGTTTTACTTTTTCAATAAATGTTATAGGATTAAAAATGTGAATGAATTCAATTTTAAGCGTAAACATTCTAATATTCTTTAGAAGGTCGATTAACTGCCTTTTGATGGCGAACCTCTTTTAAATCCACTTTTTGAAACTTTTATGTGTTATATTTGACAAAATAAAATTCTTCTTTAGAATCGAGGCATCAAATTTTACTTTGTGTAAATTTTTGGTATCTTTCCAATAACGTTCATTTTTTAATGAATAGTAAAAAATGTTATATTTTAATTCAAAACCTCTTTTTAATCTAATTTATTTATATGATTAGATTATATTTTTAATTGTTTTTAAATTAAAATTAAAATATATTTTTACCATTTAATCTAATAGTGGTCATTGGAATTAATTTCACTTTGAAATTGGACTTAAACTAGTCTCCATCTTTTAATAGATATTGTTTCTTAAAAACACGCTATTAGTTTTGACAGCGGGAATTAATTATTAAATTAATTAATGCAACTTATATGTTTTGAATTTTGTAAAATAGACATCATTTTTGTGTTCGGAATATCAAATATAGCTTTGGGTGAATTTTTGGTATTTTTCTGAAAAACTACAATTTTTGATGAATAGTGAAACCACTAAGTGGTAGTTAAAGAAAAAGATTTTTCGTTTAAATGAAACTTTGCCACCTCTGTATTTTGAATTTCAAAAATCCGACATACATGGTTGTAATTAGGATGTAAAATTTGGTTCAATGAGATTAAAATAATTTTTTGGTGAATAGCAAATTTTATGTTCTTAATCGCGATTAGAGGTAATTAGTGTAATTTAAGGAAAAAATAATGTTTTAATAATATGAAATGACCTAGAAACATGTCTTACCCTAATTTTATGTGTCACGTCTGACCAAGAAAATCCATGGGTAAACTTGGGGACCCCATGGAGCCACTTTTTTTGGAAAATGAAATAAATAACTTTTTATTTAAAGTTAAAATAAAAATGTCACAAGCATGAGATGCTTCACTAAATCAATTTTTAAATGGGGTTATACAAGTCATATTTTTGACTATAAATTTTCATTAGAAATATAAAAATATTTCTTACATCGTGATATTTGTTTTATAATTTTTAGACATTAAATAAATTAAATTAGTTATGACATAATGATGATGCAGCGATTACCTCATTAATAAAGGATTTAAATAAAATGAAAAGATAATGTTACAACTATAACTTACACTTGTCAAAAACCTATTGGATGAGTATATTTAGAACCCTTACCACCGTATCCTCGAAATACATCAATTTGGGACCTTTAAATTCCGAAACTCATTTTAAAATAAAGTAACATTTTGTAACTTTCCAAGAGTGCCCCTCCTCTCCTCTTATAAAAGGCCCCCAACTCTACCACCTTACCTACACCTCTCAAGCCTTTGTCTCGGCCGACCCCTGATCATTTGGCCTCTCCACATCCATCACTTACTCCTAGAAGCCTCACTTTTGGCAGAATCCTTTCCATGTAAGACTTTGAGCTCAAATCAATGAGAGTTACCCGATTTTAAGGTAATGTCTTCACTTGTGTTCTGTTGTTTTATTTTTCTTCTCCAACCCCCTAAACTCTTTTTATTCATTTCTTTTGTAACAAATCCAGTATATTCAATATACTAGGATGTTTTTATAAAAATAATTCGAGCTACACTTACACACACCTACATCTAATGGTTAATGAACATACTGTTTCTGTGGATGGCGAATTTCTATCTCACGAAACGATGATTGTTCAACACTCATATAACACCTTCAAAGGTGGCCATTAAGATGTAACTATATTTATATATGATATATAATATGTTTATGTTTTACTTAATCTTCTGTATTTTTCTTTTGGCACATAACTTTATGGTTTCCATTGTGGGTAAACACGATAATTTCATTTTAGGAAGTGCGGACTACCGCCCCCTCAAAGTGATTTGATTCGTTAATCCCATATGTGGGATGTATAAAGGATGAATTTAAAGTTATTATATATGATGTATGTTACATATAAATGATAAATATAATTATGGAATTAAAATATACATACCTATAATTTAGTTTTAATTCCATTAATATGACATAGAAATGAAAGTAGCGTTCATGCGTACGTACGGTTTACCATCTCCATGAACAATGCATTTCATTTCTTACCTCTAAATGATTATGTAATATTATAAATACATGTATATTCTGGATATATATGATATATATGATATCCAAATCATGAATATCATTCTGGATATAATGAACCTTTGACCACACGGACAACATGTAATTGTAAGAAGTCCACTTTCGACTTAAGAACGAAATATTGACAAAACAAACATTATTAACTTAAATGATTACATAATGTTTATAACATGTAAATAAGTGATATAAAAGGAATAATGAACTTTAAAAATGTTATTAAGCAAGTAGAAATTAACTCAAGTTTATTATTCAGGACGTTAAAGAACAATCGAGTCAAGTCGGACCCGAGGTAAGGGATCCTACTCCTCTCTTTTTAAGTACACTATTTTATGTCATTCCTTTTAATCTCATCTTTCTTGTGATTGGGATGTTCTTTTATATTACTCTTACTTTTATTTTTATGTACATATGATGAGAGACCCTATTCACTCTCATCAATCCATTTTGGATGTTTTGAGTGGCGCCGTTAGGCTGCCGAATTTTCATAAGGGATCTTACCCCTCCCTTTCTTTTTAAGTACTCTCCTTTATGTCACTTCTTTTAAGAACCTATTTGTTATGTTGGGGGATGTTATTTTATATTCCTATTTCTGTATATTTTATGTTAATATTATTAGAGACCCTATTTGATCTCATAAATCCATTTTTGTATGTTTTAAGTGTCGCCGTTAGGCTGTCGATTTTTCGTAAGGGATTTTTCATCTCACTTTTATTACTGTGATATTTATGCTACATTTGCCACAATTTCCTTTGAGTGGTGTATGTGCTGCCCATTATTTAACTCATTGTGTAATATACTTTCATTTATGAGTATTTACATCAATGTTGTATTGTCCTTCTTTCATGGGGTGTATGCTTCGAAAGATACACATGTCGGTAAGGGAACCTTTCACCCACCTCTTTTTTAAAACACTTCTTTTGTTTGTCTTTTAATTCACATAATATTATGTTGGGATATGTTCTTCTATATCCTTATTGATTTAAATTTTATGTCTAAGTGATGATATACCCTTTTTATCTCTCATTAACTCATTTTCTGAATTTTGTAGTGACGCCGTTAGGCTGTCAAATTTTTTCAAGGGAACTTCTTAACCCAATTTTGATTCTTTAGGATAAGCATGTACTCCTTGAAAATTTCATTCTATGAATATGTGTGAATAAACTATGATTTTTTTACACTTAATATCCACTTATATTTGGTGTATTAGTTTGTCACACATAATTATGTAATTTATGTATCCTTAATCCAAGGATACCCTCTTTGTAAGGGACTTCGTCTCAATCTCCATTCATTGAGGCATATTTTGTTTTATACACAAACATCTTTTTTACGGTGTATAAACCCCTTGGACTTCTACGTTTATCCAAAATTAATCTTTTTTATACGAAGTTTTTTACTAAATGAAAAAAGGGAATGTTTTTGTCGTACGTATGCGGCGACAACGACTTCTCTGCCGCCATGACCATTATTTGAGTTTTGGCTTCCTCGACAAGCCATACCTTTTTTTTAAAAGAAAAATAAATTCCATGTTTTAATTTTCTATTATTTTGGTATTGAAAATGGTTTTCATAATGTTTTTATATCAATGTGTTGTATTGATATCTTGTGATTGAAAAGTGGAAATGTTATGTTTCCTTTATGCATGTTTTATGTGATACGATTATGTTATGGTTCTTGGGAATTATTACGAAGATGGGTGGTTCCGTGATAAACTAAGGGCGGGTGAGCCTGATATAGCTCTCCAATGCATTGGGTAACGTGAAGGAGTTAAGCATTAAGGTTTCTCCGAAGAGATTTAGGGAATATACTGTGATGGGTATTTCAAACGTAACCAAGAGGGTTACTCCCTACGTAAGAATGTTATAAATGCCTCAAGTTACCTTTATGTCTTATGATTTCTATGATTTATTCATGATTTTATGAGGTATGTTAAAGTGCATATGTTTTATGGGTAAATTATGATTTCATTCTTATGTATATATGTACTCATGTTTCCTTTCCATACTTTTTATAACCCTTACTGGGATTTTTATGCTCATCACAAGTTTTTGAAATGTTTTTCACAGGTTAAGGGAATGGTACATGATATGATGATAGTGTCAAGGAAGTGTCAAGAACGAATCCATGTTTTATTTTAAATATGTTTCTGTTGATGGGAAAAATGAATACTATCTTTTATGTAACTACTTTGTTTAAATGTGGAATGTAATGAAAGTTTTATGATCTAATTATCTAAAACTATAAACATGAAAAGATACTTGATGTTTAATCTTGTAATAACTCAAGATTAAGTAAGGATTAAGGCTGGGGCCTTATAATTTATAGCAAAGGTGAGGGATTATTTTAATAATTTTCAAGGGACACCTCATTAGTGGTATTTGAAAATCCATGGGATTTCCCATGGTATTTGACCATGGGAAAAATAATAACCTACTTTACTATACACAAGTCTCCCATATTTATTACTTCATTATTACAACCTTAATAATGTCATTAACACACCAAAACTCGAAACTGTATTTTTTTACTATTCACCAAAAAATCAACTGTTTTAGAAAAATCACCAAAAATCACACTAAGAATTTATCAATGTATAAAATTCAAAAATGATGTCCATTTTTTAAAAATAATTTTCTAAATATTTTTAATTTAAATTTTAAATAAAATCATACTTAATTCAAAAATTAATAATTTAAAAACTATAACTCTTTTTATATCACATTAAAAAATTAATCAAGATGTCATTATCTTAAAGCTTGAAGAAAATAAAATAATAATAAAATTTACTATTAATTAAGGTAATATTAATATTCAAACTATGTTTCATATTACTATTTATAAGGGTATGTTACTATCCACTAAAAAACAGTTGGTTCCAATATACTCTAAAAAACACACTGAACACAATAGTAGATGATCATTTTTCAAAATTCAAAACATAAAAGTAGTAAAATTATGTTTAAAGGCTACTTATAAGTATCTAAATTAAACAAAATTTCAATAATTTAAATTTATTTTTTGAAAACCATGGGGTGTTACAGCTAATATGATCTTATATGATATCGTAAATGTAAATATGGTTCTAGAATACGTTAATAACATTTTTAATCAATTATACATGGTTTTGCAACACATAGTTAGGATCCTAGACTTATGTGAACGGATAATTTATCAATATAAATATTATCTGATATTGTTTTTATGTAATTAATTACTATGGTTCATTTATCAAGTCTATGTTTTCTAATAATTATTCCATAAAATGTTTTAATATTATCCTATGGAGGTTTAAATTATTTTTTATCCATTTTGGACTTTTTTCTACATGCTTTGAAAAGAATATTTTTTTTTTCAAATTTAGTAATTTTTTATTTTTTCTAGCACATGTATGAGAAAAATATTTTTTAAACTTATACGGTATGAATAGATTTTTACACTTTCATAATTACTTTTTTACAAGAAGTTTCCCTTACCTTTTTAATGGTTATATTTAAATAAATTCTTTCCTTTTTAAAATTGCATGAAATTTTAATAAAAGAAAATGTTTTAGAATAAGAAAGGATATTTTCTTCATGAATAAATTGCATGTGTTTTATCAAAATTATTTTCCTTATAAGATGACATTATTTAATAAGGATATGTTTCCAGTATATTATAAATATTATTATTATTGTTGATTATTTTTTACTATGGAAAGATATTTATGAAATATATTATTTTTATATTGATTATTTTATTATGGAATGATGTTTAATAAACCCATTTTATTTAATTATTTTTTATATGATGATTTATTTATATTTTTGTGGCACACACATTCATGATTTCATTATGAGATAGGTGGGAACTGTATCTAATTCCAATGCATTGGGAAAGGATGGATAACTCATGAAGTATATATTTCATGTGTGGACTTGATTTCATAATCAAAATTCTCTGCATGTACCTTGCTTTATTCTACATAATTGTATAAGTGAACCTGGATTCCATGTCCATATGTTTATATAAGGGCCTGATTTCATGTCCTTAATGAGTGAACCTGTTATTATTTATACATATTCACAATGTTTCAAGTTGACGTGTATTCCAAAATTTCATACCTTATGTTAGTTTTATGATCATATGGATTATGTTATTTTATTTACTTATGATTCAAGTATACCTTTAATATGCATGGAATGATCATATAATGTAATGATCAAGTTATCATAACTTTTTCCCATGTTTTTGTTTACATGTCACCCTTGTTAACTCTTACTCAGCATCTGAGCTCACCATTTATTATGTTTTATTTTCCCCATTTTATAATGAAAGGTATTAGGTAGTAGTACAAAAAGGGGAAGATATTTGTTAGAAAAATTGAAGATCATTCAGTTGACTATAAGTTTTTGTTCCATGATTCCAAATTCCCTAAACTAATACAATATTTAGAAATCTGTTTGTTTAATGTATTAAGAATTACTCAAAATTATAGCAATTTCTATGAATTATTAGATTAGTTCATTATAATTAAACATATATCCTTATATAAATTAATAATATTAACAGTAAATACTAAATCTTGTATATAAAAAACATATCAGTCTAAATGAAATGGTTTTTAAGAATAAGATATGAAAATAAATAACATAAAACTTTGAATACTAATCACCCTTTAAAATAATTCTAAAGGTTATTTTATCTTATGAATATTATAGTTGTAATATATATTTTTTTCAATAATACAATACTTAATTGTATTATAATGGATTTTATGTGGATTTATGGTTTTGATCTTACCAAAACTATAAATCAAAATTAGTAGAAATTATTTTTAGATTTAGTATTTAATAAAGATTCAAATGGATGACTTATTCACTACCCTTAAAATGATTATATTGGAAGACCATGGTTATATCCTAAATAATTATGTGACCATACATAAAATGTTGGTTTTTGAAAGTGAATATTATATATTGTATCAAAATGGAGTTAGAAATCAGGTGAAAATAATTGATGTTATAAATGAAATCATTTAAATAGAGAACTCTTCATTTTATCAGTTATAATTTATTTATAATTTTGAGGATAAAATTTGGCCCATGAAACAATATAGTGGCATGTTTAACCTTTTTACAATTAATGATAATGAAGAGGTTTAGATAGATATAAAATATATGTATTTATGGTGAGACCACTACTTTTTGTAACAAAATGTTGGTAGTACTTATTAATTTAATATAATTTTATATTTATGGTATTGAGTATACTAGTGATAGAGTATCACTAGAAATAATAGAATTTTATTATAAACCTAATAATGTGTATTTTTAATTTATATCATTAGTGGAAATGGGGTATAAATTTTTTATAACTAGTCACATAGAGAACATGAGAATAGAAAATGTAACTATTATCTTAACTAAAATGATCAATTTTTATGAAAGGTTAGTGGATATTGTCCTTGATATGACTATGTTTTTTATTTTTTAGTTGTTTATAAAATAAGTAATTTTGATTATTACTTCCATTTTTGAGTATCTATAATGAATTTTAGGGGTTTGATTCATTGAAATGACAAAGAACATTTCTATAGGATTATGGATTTAGGGTTATTAACAAGAATAAATTATTAATAACTAATTCCCTATATATTATGATATTATTGGGGAAACAAGTGTTTTTTTAAAATATACTATAAACCCTCATTTCAGGGTCATAATTCAAGTAATGCTAGGACACATTTTTTATGATTTTTGGGATTAAATTGACATTGTCAATGTCCCAAAAAGCCTTTATCAAAAAAAAAAAATTTATGATGATTCAGATTCTTTGATTTTTAAAATTGATTTCAAAACATATTCATCTTTATGAAATATATGGAAGAAAAGGTATATTATCTCATATATTCATTATGTATTTAATTAGTTTTAGGAGACAATATAACATATAATTACAAAACCAAAATATATAAGTTATAGGTATAAATGATTTTTATAAATTAGTTTTCTTTTATAAAGTGTGTTCCCTTGATTCATGCATCATATGTTTTATTTTAAAAACATTTTCATTATCATCAATGATTGGTTTTTTAATTCATGTCATGATGGTTTTATTTATCTATTGAAATTTAGAAGGTCAGTGTTAAAATTTGGAAGGATACTATAATTCTTTATAACATTCTCTATTATTATGTACTTATATTTTGTTTTTAATCCATATTTCATTCTCAATAATATTTTTTGGAAATAGGGAGTAAAAATATGCAACTAAAAATTCTAACATATGGGTGTTAGAATCTAGAATCTGAGTGTCAGATTATTTAATACCGGTGTTAAAATATTGAATTTGGATATTGAAATTATTATATCTGGGTTCTAAATTTCAGAACTTATTCATTTTTACTAATTAATATATTAAAATCATTATGGTTAGTTTTAAAATTTAATTTTTTTGTTAAAATTCGTCATATTAATGTTAAAATTATAGAAATATTATTTTTAAAATATTTAGTTCTCATTTTTCGGTAACACAAATGTAACAGGATTATGTTACATCACTACTTGTCCATTTTTTGGAATAGAATTTTTTTTCTTTAAATATATCATTCCACTTCATTGGACATGTTTAGTTTAGCAATTAGTAATTAATTTATAATTAAATATATATTTTATTTTTATTTTTAGGAAATAAAAAATACAAAATAGATACATTGGAAAAAAATTTCCAAAAATGTCCAAAACATTTGAGATATGGTAATTCATACTATGGTTCCCAATATTTTTATAATATTTCAATTAGACATATTAATGAAAAAATTTATAATGTCACATCATTATTCATTTTTATTTTTTAATTAAGAATGAAAATCTTGGAGACAAAAGGTCTTTAGGAAAAATAATAATTTTTGGCACCCGCCTGAAACATCGTGGGGGGGGGGGTGGGTTGGTACTAGAGGTACCTAGAGTATTCATTATACCTAATCACATCCAAAACATTCACTAGATATACCATCTAGAAAATTTTCATATCCAAGTATTCCCCATGATACCCTTGGGATATTCAGATCACCTATATTTTCACCACTATTTATGCCTCATTATTCTTCTCATATAACCTTTTATTAACTGATTATAGACCCTTCTCCTCCCATATATTGTCTTTTTCCATCCAAATTTCATGCTATATCCATTTCTTAATTATTTAATCTCTTAAGAGTTTTATATTCATACTCTATTTTCTTCTTCTCCCATGCCTTCTTATCATCCTGACTATAATAATCTTCATGGGAATAAATTGGAGCACACTAATATCACATAGTATAATGTTCCTTAATTTCTTAGGGATGCATTAGATACCACTCATGTGTATGTATAAAACCCTACTAAATTTTATAATCATAATTCATTTTAAATTTATATTCTATTATTTAAATATTCTTTTCATCACTATATTGACTAATATTAAGAGTTCTGGGAATAGTCTCATGCATGAAGTATTAAACTTCTAGATATAGTTAATGTTAGAGTACAATGAAATCAATAAAATGGTTAATAAACTTTTGAGATAATTTACGAGTTTTATATTGACACCTTTTAAATATAGTGACATCGATCACTTATAACTAATATCCTAGATATATCTTGGACTTAAAATCAAGGATAATTTATGGACTCATATAATGATAAAAAAATATATAAGATTAATATTTATAATATTATTTTATTTGTATGACTTAATATCTTTGTTGAAGCTTCATTTTAATTTTTCCTATGGTCAAGCGATGAGGGATGGAAAAATTATGGAATTGAGTTATCTATATAGAGAATATATGAGTGAGTAATATAATAGTTCGGCTGGTAGAGTTAGAATTGATTTATACGATACACTGGCCATCAATGGTTTTCTAGTCACAAAGTACGATGTGATGATTACTATCATAAGAGTGAATAGTTCAATATATTAATATAATTATATTTTTTTGGTTGAAAATGATTTTGATTTCTAATATCACTTTTTATTCATAAAATAATAATGAACTTTTACCTGATTCTCAACAAAGAAACAAAATAAAAAGAGTTATATGAAGTATGTAAAAACATTTAAATGAATGACACACTATAATGTGAGATTAACTATGTATTTTTCAATTATAACTATGAATTATTACATTAATTAGGATTTTGAGAAAAAGAAAATCATATTATAGATTCAATTTTTCTTATTTAAGTTTTTATCATTAATAGAATTATAGAATACCATTTTATTAAATACAATGAGTCTTTTTCTATATGTAATTGATCATTTTAGGGAGTGTACCTTAATAATAGATGTTTTTTCTGAAAAAACAAAGAATAAATATGGGAGTGTTTTTAATTCTGAGATGTTATAATATATTATTATAAATATCATATGGATAAAAATTTTGACATATCTTTCATATATATTATTCTATTTTATAATTTCAACATCATGATATAGAGAATATAAATGAGAATTAATGTGACCAGTTTAGCCCCAATTATTTTTTGAGGAAGGTATTATGTGAGGATAACTAGGGAAAATACTATTTCAACTTACGAATTATATCATTGACAATACTTATTAGACTAATATATTAAATTCAAAAACCAATTCTAGTACAATGTTTCAGTTATAGGATACCACTTAAGAAAAAATAGGGAAAAAATTAGTATTATAGGATCATGAAATAGTGAAAAAATAACTGATATTTTCATGAAATAAATGGTGGATACGTGACTGTAATATTCACCAGATTATGATATGGTTATTAATACATGCATGTAAATGATTTGAAAATTGTATGATGTTTGAGGTGATGGAGGGGATGAGACCGGTGGGGATCCTGATAATAACCTTATATGTTCTATTTGTAACGATGTTATTTATGATGATGATTAATTTGACAAGTTTTTGGATCAAGAAAATGGTAGTAATGACCATAATGATATGGTTGACCATGATGAGAATTTTGTTGGAGAGAGATATTGATCCACTCTATTTAAGAATTCATATTTATAGAACATCTAACATTATGGCCAATTTATTAAAACTGAAATTGATTGTGTATATTCATTATCACTGGGTTTCTAAGTTATTAATAGGTTGAATGTTTAACATATAATATATTTCCAGTTTTGTATACATGTAGTTACTAGAATTGAAATACTGGTCAGAATATATTATGAGTTTTTTATAAACATTTTTCAGGGGTGAAGGCTAGATTATGATATGGATTAGACCTTTATATTTGGTTATATTTCATAATTTGGGTTTTGGAGATGTTGGTATGAGATTTAGGGAAGAGTGAAATAGGTTGAGGTAATATTTTTAATGGGATATATAAGTTATGAAAAGTTAGTATGTGTCATTCCATGAGTGGTACTATTGGATATAATATGTATGGTTAGATACATATATCACAACATTGTTTTTTGAGTTATGGAATGAAGGGTTAGTTGTATTATAGGGTGATTACATAGTCTGTTTCTCATGGAATTGAAGAAGCACGTCCTGGTATGAAACGTTGATGGGTTTTTTTGGAAATGTAATATGTCTCATGATTTCGAAGGAAAATTCTATGAAAGTTTATATTGATTGAATATAAATACCCATAGTATTATAATATTTAAGTTTATAGTTGAGAAAAATATGGCATAGTTGTTTCAGTTGAAGTGTGAGAGGGATTTGTGGAGTTTTGGAGATTTTATATGTATATTATGCATGATGTGGCCATTGATACACTTAAAAAAGGGTGATTAGAAGGTTTTTTTTTATTTAGAAGGGGTTTATAACCCTCTCTAAAAAATTAGCAGTGGTTATGGGTAACCTCTGCTAGTGTTTCTGCTGACTCTGATTAAATTTGGTTCTGGGCAAGCACTGGTAAACTGAGCCAGTATTTAGTGGCGGTTAGATTAGAGGGGGTCGAATTAAATTCTATATAAACAATAGATTAGCGGTGGTTATTACCACTCCTAACGTAATATTTAAATTAAGGGTGGTTATAACTTCTCACAATTCAGATGAAAACTCCAATTCTAGGGGTAGTTATAATGTAACAGCCCCCAAAATATCCAATTTTTTTTATTATTTTCCACCAAATCCCCGCGAAAACCGCCATGCAACCCGGAAAACCCCCTTGACCACCCATGAAAACCCCCACCTAGGACCCATGACAGCACCCATGTTCCCCAAAAAATCCCACCCGACATCCCCCGTGCACCCAGGACAAACCCCTAGATAACCCCACCAGACCCCCCTTACAAACCCCACGGACCCCCCCAGACAAGCCCCCCCCACAGACCCCTTGACATCCCCATAACCCCCCATGGACCCATGACAAACCACAACCCCACCACGCTCCCCTGAGCCAACACCCTACAGAACTAGACAACTCCCCCAGGCACACCCCTTGTCTGTGGGTCCCACTATGCACATCCCGCTTATCACCGAAACCATAAAAGGGATTTAAAAAATTCACGGCCGCTGGGAATTGAACACAACACAGGGATGGCCAAATTGAGTACCTAAACCACTCATCCTAATTGAATTACAATTAATATATACAATAACTTATATTTATTTAGATAGGGTAATATTAGATTATATATATATATATATATATGTTTATAGAAATTTAAATAATATAATATATTAGTATTTCAGTATAATTTAAAATATATTTGTGTATAAAATTTATATATAATATATATTTGTTTATAATTCACACACATATATATATATATAAATATCTTATCTTTGTATATATAATACATATAGAAAATTATATTTAGATATAAAAATATATATTTATACATATAATTATAAATAAATTTATAGTTATGTGTGTGTGTATTTATGTATTTATATAATATTTATAGATATAATATAATTATAATATATATATATATATATATATTTATAAACTTATATATATGTTTCTTTGTGTGTAACAATAATATTGTTAATTATTAATTATTATAATTATTATTCCACCTTTTTTGTAAACGAAACAAATTATATGCTGGTTTTATAAATATTGCAGATTTATAATTGTTGTATGATTTATATTATACATATATTATAGTAAATACATTTATATTATATATTTATGTTTATAATTATATATATTTATATTATATCATACACACACACACACACACCCATATATACACACAAAATTAAATACATTCATATAATTGGAAAAATATAATATAATTAAATGATATATATAATTATAAATTAATTTATAATTATTATGGTAAACTAAAAAATTTATAAAATAATTAAATAATATATATAATTTTATATATAATTTTTTTTCTAATATAATATATACGATATAAATAATATATATATATATTTATATTTTCTATATTACATATATTTGTATACATAATATAGTATAAATTTATTTATACATAAGTATACAAAAAATATATTTAATAAAATAAATGTTTAATATAAATCATGATTAAAAAGTATATTATTTATAAAACCATGTATAAATTTTATATATTTGAATAAATATATTTATTATTACATTTATATTATGTATACCAATATTTATATATGTGTACATTTTTATTTATATGTATAAGTATTTATTTAATGTATTTATATAACTCATTTATATATATATGTTTATAATGCATTTAAATACATTTCTATAATGTTTTTATGTAATATATATACACACATTCACACAAACACTTATACATTATAGAATTTGAATTTATATGAGATTTATTTTAAAATATAAATAAATATTTATAAGGGGCAACAAAACCTATTTAATCAAAGTGATAAGAGATGTTTCATGAACCCCCTTTAATTTTAAGAATTATAGTGGTTTTAAAACCTTATTTAATGTCATAAATTATAGGGGATCACAACCCCTTCTAATATATTAAATTATAAGGGGTTCAAGACTCCCTCTGATGTCTAATATTAGAAGTGGTTAAAAATCACATCTAATTCCATAAAAGAGAGGGGGTTCTAAACCCCTCCTCTAATTTCTTAAATAATAAGTGGTTTACAACACCCTATAATTTCATAAATTATAAGGGGTTCAAAACACCCTCTAATATAAGGGATTAACGGTAGTTTATGAACCCCCTCTAATATCTTAAATTAGAGGGTGTTCAAAACCCCCTTTAATTTAAGAGAATAGAGGGGTTTGTAAATCCCCGCCATTTCAATTTTTAAAAACATTCATTATATATATAGCCTATAATATCTAAAAAACGTATTATATATATTTACACACACACACACACACAATGCCTATAAAACCCTACCAAAAATATAGCACCATTAATTGTTAGAATTTCAGAAGTTTTAAAATAAATATCTCTAAAATCCCACCAATATTCATAGAATAATGATACATAATTTAGAGGGGGTTGTAAACCCCCTATAAATGTTATGATTATATGAGGATGTGCATAAACCCTTCTAAAATTAATTTATAGGTGGTTTCACATAACCCCATTTAAACAACCACCAGTAATCTTCTATATTTTATATTGATATAATGATTGAATGTCTAAGGGGATGATTTATTTGGATATTTAGTTAAATATCCCTATGTGTCCATCTATGTTAGGATATAAGGGAATGTATGCTGAGTTATTAGGTTCTTCCTTGTACTTCATTGCTCCATGGTTCATTGGTTATAACACAACCCTTCTTTAATCATATCTGTTTAAAATTTTGATTAAGATAAAATTAGGAAGATATAAGGGAATATAGATGGATTCATAGTATCAATTTTACAGGATTAGTTGAATTATACCCATTGCGGTGGGACCATTACTTATCTCACTTCAATAAGTTAAATTCTAATTTTGGTATAAAATACAGAAGTTGATAACAATTCTTATGTTTTTCTTTTGATTTATCTCTAACCTCTAGTGATTATTGGTGTGTTATTAGAGGCAATTGAGTTTCCATTTGTTATATTTTTCTCTTAACTTCAATATATTAACTAGTATATATTCGAGATGAGTAAACGTTTTTCTATTCTTGGTTATTCTCCCTGTTCTTACTATGGGGAAGGATGTGGTATTATTGAGGTTTGGTTTTATAGGACCTAAGTTATAGTTAAATGGGATTTCTATGTTCTAGGTTTTTAAAGATTATCTTTTACATGATTTTTCCTTGTGATCATCCTTCACTCTAAGAATAAATTGAGAAGATTTTTTTAGGTGGGGGTATAAGGACCCAGCCTTAAACCTTACATAATCTTGTGTTATCAAAAGATTACACATTGAAGATATTTTCAGGTTTAGAGTTTTATAGAATTAGGACATCATTATTACAACTCATAGATTACAAAGTAGACACATCTACTCAGCTTCCATTTTTTTCACAAAATAAAAACTCTTGAACAAAAGAGTTATGTCTAGTTCCTTGTTTTTGGACAGCTTGACATTTCCGAATCCCATCCGTGACCCTATTCAACTTTAGGTCCTGTGAAAAAAATTTCAAAAACTTGGGATGAGAATAAAAAGATCAATAAGGGTTATAGAAATATGTAAGGGAAACATGAGTTCATATATACTTAAGGATGAAATCATACTTTACCCATAACACATAGGCACTTTAACTTACCTCATAAAATCATGAATAAATAATAGAAATCAAAAGACATAAAGGTATCTTGAGGAACTCATAACATTATTACGTAGGGAGTAACCCTCTTGGTTACGTTTGGAATACCCATCACAATATATTCCCTAAATCTCTTCGGAGAAACCTCAACGTTTCACTCCTTCGTGTTACCCAATGCATTGGAGAGCTATATCGGGCTCACCCGCCCTTAGTTTATCACGAAACCACCCATTTTCATAACAATTCCCAAGAACCATAACATAAATTTATCACATAAAACATGAATAAAGGAAATATAACATTTCCACATTTCAATCACAATATAACGTTTTAGGATATTGAAATAATGAATCCATTAAAAAAACCATTTTCAAAACCATTTAAAACATTTAATAAAGAGATTTTTGAATCAAAGTGTCCCATAACACTTTGAATATTTTAACATTTTAAACCATTAATATCCATATAAATAAATCCTTAAAACCATTTTGAAAACATGGATATTAATAAGAACAAATAATTAAAACATTTAAAGTGATATTTTGGTTAAAGGGGTTTTACCAAAATTAGAGACATTTGAATACAATAATTGAGGAATAAAATTTAATCAGAACTTTATAATATCATGAGAATTAATGGATTCATGATATAATATTCCAAAGGACAGTATATACACCATATAAGAGTGAATTGGTGCATAACACAATGAAGTCTCAATAGAGATGTAAAATGTGATGAAATCCATTATAAAGAAGGTATCCTTAAAATAAGGATAAATCAATCTCAAAATTATGTGTGACAAATATAAATACACCCAATATAATTGGATATTAAGTGTAAAACAATAAAAGGTCATTCACACATATTCAAAGGATGACATATTCAATAACTACATGTTGAACCCAAAGATATCGAAATTCGGTTAAAAAGTTCCCTTGGTAAAATTCGACAGCCTAACGGCGTCACTTCAAAAATTCAGAAAATGAGTTGATGAGAGATAAAAAGGAAATCTCATCACTTGGACATAAAATTTACATCAATCAGGATATATAAGAACATATCGCAACATAATAGTATGTGAATTAAAAGACATAACAAACGAAGTCTTTTAAAAAGAGGAGGGTAAAAGGTTCCCTTACCGACATGGGTATCTTTCGAAACATACACCACGTGAAAGAAGGACAATACAAAATTTATGTAAATACCCATAAAAGAATGTATATTACACAATGAGTAAAATAATGGGAAGTACATACACCACTCAAATAAAATTGTGGCAAATGTAGCATAAATCTCACGGGAATAAAAGTGAGATGAAAAATCCCTTACGAAAACTTGGCAGCCTAACCGCACCACTTAAAACCTCCAAAATGGATTGATGAGATAAAATAGAGTATCCCATCATATTACAATAGAATTTACAGCAATAGGAATATAAAATAACATCCCCCAACATAAAAAAAGGAGCTTAAAAGAAGTGACATAAAGAAGAGTACTTAAAAAGAAAGAGAGAGATTAGATCTCTTATGAAAATTCGACAGCCTAACGACGCCACTCAAAAATTCCAAAATGGATTGATGAGATAGAATAGGGTCTCTCATCATATTTACATAAAAATTACAGTAAGAGTAATATAAAATAACATCCCAATCACAAGAAATATGAGCTTAAAAGGAATGACATAAAAGAGTGTACTTAAAAAGAAAGAGAGGTGTAGGATCCCTTACCTCGTATCCGACTTGACCCGACCGTTATTTAATCTCCTGAATAATAAACTTGAGTTAATCTCTACTTGCTTAAGAACCTTTTTCAAGTTCATTATCCCTTTTATACCATGTTATGAACATCATGTAATCATTTAAGTTAATAATGTTCATTTTGTCGGTATTTGGTTCTTAAGTCAAAAAATAGACTTCTTACACTTACATGTTGTTAATTTTGTCTAAGGTTCGTTATATGCAGAATTATGTTAATGATTTGGATAACATATATATCATATATATTCAGCATATACCTGTATTTATAATATTACATCACATTTAGAGATAAGAAATGAAATGCACCGTTCATGGAGACGGTAAGCCGTACGTACGCAAGAACGCTACTTCCATTTCTATTTCGTATTTTCTAGAATGGAATCATAATGATATAAGAGTATATTATAACATATATAATATCATTAACTTTATCGTTTACACATCCCACATATGGTATTAACGAATCAAATCACTTTCAGGGGGCGGTAGTCCGCACTTCCTAAAATGAAGATATCATGTTTACCCATAATGGAAACAATAATGGTATGCCATAAATGAAAAATACAGAAGCTTAAGGAAAGAATAAACATATTATATATCATATATAAAAATAGTGACATCATAATGGCCACCTTTCAATGTGTTAAATGAGTATTGAACAATCATCGTTTCGGGAGGTAGAATTTCTCCATCCACGGAAACCGTATGTTCTTTAACCATTTGATGTAGTTGTGTGAGAGTGTATCTCGAATAAATCTTATAACAACATCCTAGTATATTTAAGATACTGGTGTTGTTACAAAAGAAGTAAATAAAAAGAGTTTATGGGGTTGGATAAGCAAAATAAAACAAATGAACATGAGAGAATGAATTACTTTTAAAAGTGTAACTCCTTTTGATTTGAGCCTAAAGGCTTCCTTTGAAAGGATTATGCCCAAAGGTAATACTCTAGGATGAGGAGAGGGATGTGGAGAGAGTAAATGGGTATGGTATGGCCGAGCCAAAGGCTTGAGGAGTGTGTGAAATGAGCTAGAGGTGGGGGCCTTTAATAAGAGGAGAGGAGGGGCACTTTTGGAAATCATGAAACTATTATTTTATTTTCAAAAGTGTTTCGAATTTCTAAGGTCCCACATTGATATATTTCTAAGATAAGATGATAAGGCTTCTAAATATTTCCATCCAATAGTTTTTGGACAAGTGTAGGTTTTAGATATTACAATATCTTTCCATTTTATTAAAATCGTTAAATAATGAGGTCATCGTTGAATCATCATGAAGTCGTAATTAAATTAATTTATTTAATATCTAAAAATTAAAAAAAATACTATGGTGTAGGAAATCTTATTAGATTTCTAATGAATATTTATAGTCAAAATTTGGACTTGTGTAACCCCACTTAAAAACTATTTTAGTAAAACAACTCATGTTTGTGTCAATTTAATTTTAACATTAAATAAATATATATTAATGTAATTTTCCAACCAAAGTGGCTCCATGGGGTCCCCAAGTTGATCCATGGGTTGTATTGTTCTACCATGACTCAACCAATAGGAGTAGGACAAGTGTAATGGTGTTATCATATTTTTATAATATCATTTTTAACTTAAATTACACTAATTACCTCTAATCGCGATTAATGAAAAAAAGATACTATTCACCAAAAAATTATTTTCATCCCTTTGAACCAGATTTTACATACTAATGACAACCATGTATGTCGGATTTTCAAAATTCAATACACATTAGTGGTAAAATCTAATTTAACTGAAAAATCAGTTTGCGTGATTACCACTTAGTGGTTTCACTATTCCTCAAAAATTGGAGTTTTTCAGAAAATTACCAAAAATTCAACCTAAGCTATATTTGATATTCCGAATTCAAAAACGATGTCTATTTTATAAAATTCATAATATATAAGTCACATTAATTAATTTAATAATTAATTCCCGTTGTCAGATCAAATAGCGTGTTTTTATGAAACAATAAGTATCAAAAGATTGACACTGGTTTAAGTCTGATTTCAAAGTGAAATTAATTTCAACGACCACTATTGGATTTAACGGTAAAAATATATTTTAATTTCACTTTAAAACCAATTCAGAAGATAATATAATCATAAAAATAAATTAGATTAAAAAGAGGTTTTGAATTAAAATACAACATTTTACACTATTCATTTAAAAAAATGAACTTTATCGGAAAGATACCAAAAAATTACACAAAGTAAAATTTGATGACCCGATTCTAAAGAAGAGTTTTATTTGGTCCAAAAGAATTTATAAGAGTGATGAAAACTATATTTAATGACAGTTCTCCATCAAAAGGTGATAAGTGAACCTTTAGTGAAAATTAGGGTATAAAAGCCTAAAATTGAATTCTTTCCATATTTTAAGCCTTTATCTTTTGTTGGATAAATGTAAAAACATTTAAAAAACATATATAATCATATTTTAGTTATTTCAATCCATTACCGCCAATACAACGGCTACATGTTAACTACCATTTAAAATAATATTATTTTATTATTAGAGTGCAACATAAGATTCCCAAGAAACTCGTTGTTGCGTGTTGGGTACGCCATTGAGCATAGCGTCCCCTTTAAAGTCATATTAATATTTCATTCACAAATATGGATAAAAATAAAAATGTCATATTCTTTATTTACCTGGGGTGTTACATCCTTCCCCCCTTTTGGAAATTGCGTCCTAGCAATTTTAAAATTGGGCTTGGAAACATCCTTGAAAGTCCCACATCGGAACAAGAGCCGGTAAAACAATCACTTTAAAATAAAGAAAGATAAGTACAGAGGTCACCCGAGTTAACCCATACTAGGATTCCATGTAGGAAAACATGGACATGGAGGAGAAAACATAGGGTCATGTTCTGATGGAGAGTGATAGAAAACATGTTTAGTAGAAAGTTAACAATAAGAAAATCCCAAACTTGTGATGGGTTAAACGGTATTCGATTCCCCATTAGGAAAAGTTAATAGACAAAATTTTTGTTTTAAGTTACTTTTTGTTGAGGAATTTATTCATAAGGAAACATAATCACTTATCATGTTGACTTTCAACTTTTACTAGATTCCTTAGTCAAACTCATATTTTTTTTCCAAAAGGCGAGTATTTAGGGAGACTTGTTCGCATTACGAGTACTATAATAAAATTCATGAGAATCACCTAATCCAAAAAAGAGAACTATACATCTCCCATGTCTTTAGACCTTAACCAAAACTAAAACAAAAAAAGTTATTATGAGATCAGATAATACCCAAAAAGGATAATCCTTAAAAAAAAAATCTATTCTTAATCTCCAAAATTTATCAAACAATACCCAAAGTTCAACAAAGACCATTCAATAAACTATATGTCCATAAAATTCTTCAAAGTAAACCAATCTAAGATGGAAACCCAAATATTTGAAGGATTTAGTCACATAGTCTTCCAAGGTACAAATTAACACTTATCTCTAAATAACATCAGTTACTCTTAATGTCTCATATTGAAAAGTAATTAACCTAATCACATATCCTCCATGATAGGTTAACAATTTCCATAGATAACCCAAAATCAACTTACTCTTAATTCATAAAATCATCTAACTAAAAAGAATCGGTCAAACTAACCAGGGACTGCACATAGTCCAGTGGTAGGCGATAAATACCAGTCACACTTTGGTTGTGGGTTCGATTCCCACAACTTTGTCCGACGCGATGGGTAGTCACACGGTCTGCGTGTTGTCCTTTTTCCAAAACTATATAATTCTCAAATCATTCCCCAAAAAGGGATAAAATCATCAAAAAATGATCATTACATATTTTAACCTCAAGTTTATCTCATGCCTTTCATTTTCCATCATATTATATAATAACCCATAATTACCTCCAATGTAAGGATCATATAAACTCTAATGGTTACCTTTATAATTATTACCTGAACTTCCACATCGATTGGTCATCTCGTACATGATGCATTACAGAACATACCAAGGTTCAAGTGATTGATCATGACTCCTTGATATTTGGTTTAGGACAACCATGAGTTTCCTCATTGAATCCTCCATTTTATATAGTATCTTAATCAGAGAACCACCACAGTTTCCTTCAAACCTGTTGTCTCTTTGGTGCCTGCTAGATCCATCCATTCACTTAGAACAGAAATGTCAGTGTGAGTATATCAACAAAACCATCATGTACTAATGAGGAAGGTAAACACTAAGATACACTTACTCATTCAATTTATCTAAAACTAGGACTCTTTCTAAAATCCTAACCATTATGGTAATGTCACTTGTGCTTAGAGAATACCCTAACCTCTAAAGTTATCTAAACCGACCTTTGATACCAACTATAAGGCCCCAGCCTTAAACCTTACATAATCTTGGGTTATCACAAGATTACACGTTGAGGATCTTTTCATGTTTAGAGTTTTATAGAATTAGGACATAATTATTACATCTCAAAGATTATAAAGTAGACACATCTACTCAGCTTGCATTTTTTTCACAAAATAAAAACTCTTGAACAAAAGAGTCATGTATAGTTCCTTGTTTTTGGACAGCTTGACATTTCTTGATCCCATCCTTGACCCTATTCAACTTTAGGTCCTATGAAAAACATTTCAAAAACTTGGGATGAGCATAAAAAGCTCAATAAAGGTTATAGAAATATGGACGGGAAACATGAGTTCATATATACTTACGGATGAAATCATACTTTACCCATAATACATAGGCACTTTAACTTACCTCATAAAATCATGAATGAATCATAGAAATCATAATACATAAAGGTATATTGAGGCATTCATAACATTATTACATAGGTAGTAACCCTCTTGGTTACATTTGGAATACCCATCACAGTATATTCCCTAAATCTCTTCGGAGAAACCTTAACGTTTCACTCCTTCACGTTACCCAATGCATTGGAGAGCTATATCGGGCTCACCCGCCCTTAGTTTATCACGGAACCACCCATTTTCATAACAATGCCCAAGAACCATAACATAAATGTATCACATAAACATGAATAAAGGAAATATAACATTTCCACATTTCAATCACAATATAACGTTTTAGGATATTGAAATAATGAATCCATTAAAAAAACCATTTTCAAAACCATTTAAAACATTTAATAAAGAGATTTTTGAATCAAAGTGTCCCACACCACCTTGGATCTTTTAAAATTTTAAACAATTAATATCCATATAAGTAAATCCTTAAAACCATTTTGAAAACATGGATATTAATAAGAAAAAATCATTAAAACATTTAAAGCGATATTTTGGTTAAAGGGTTTTTACCAAAATTAGAGACACTTGAATACAATAATTGAAGAATAACATTTAATCAGAACTTTATAATATCATGAGAATTAATGGATTCATGATATAATATTCCAAAGGATAGTATATACACCATATAAGAGTGAATTGGTGCATAACAACAATGAAGTCGCAATAGAGATGTAAAATGTGATGGAATCCATTATAAAGAAGGTATCCTTAAAATAAGGAAAAATCAATCTCAAAATTATGTGTGACAAATATAAATACACCCAATATAATTGGATATTATGTGTAAAACAATAAAAGGTCATTCACACATATTCAAAGGATGACATATTCAATAACTAAATGTTGAACCCAAAGAAATCGAAATTGGGTTAAAAAGTTCCCTTGGTAAAATTCGACAGCCTAACGACATCACTTCAAAAATTCAGAAAATGAGTTGATGAGAGATAAAAAGGGAATCTAATCACTTGGACATAAAATTTACATCAATCAGGATATAGAAGAACATATTCCAACATAAAATTATGTGAATTAAAAGACATAACAAACGAAGTCTTTTAAAAAGAGGAGGGTGAAAGGTTCCCTTACCGACATGGGTATCTTTCGAAACATACACCACGTGAAAGAAGGACAATACAACATGGATGTAAATAACCATAAAAGAAAGTATATTACACAATGAGTAAAATAATTGGAAGTACATACACCACTCAATGAAAATTGTGGCAAATGTAGCATAAATCAAACGGGAATAAAAGTGAGATGAAAAATCCCTTACGAAAACTTGGCAGCCTAACCGCGCCACTTAAAACCTACAAAATGGATTGATGAGATAAAATAGAGTATCCCATCATATTAAAATATAATTTACAGCAAGTGGAATATAAAATAACGTCCCCCAACATAAAAAAGAAGAGCTTAAAAGAAGTGACATAAAGAAGAGTACCTAAAAAGAAAGAGAGAGGTTAGATCTCTTATGAAAATTCGGCAGCCTGACGGCGCCACTCAAAACTTCCAAAATGGATTGATGAGAGAGCATAGGGTCCCTAATCATATGTACATAAAAATTAAAGTAAGAGTAACATAAAAGAACATCCCAATCACAAGAAATATGAGCTTAAAAGGAATGACATAAAAGAGTGTACTTAAAAAGAAAGAGAGGTGTAGGATCCCTTACCTCGTATCCGACTTGACCCGACCGTTCTTTAATCTCCTGAATAATAAACTTGAGTTAATCTCTACTTTCTTAAGAACATTTTCAAGTTCATTATCTGTTTTATACCATGTTATGAACATCATGTAATCATTTAAGTTAATTTTGTTCATTTTGTCGGTATTTGGTTCTTAAGTAAAAAAAATAGACTTCTTACACTTACATGTTGTTAATTTGGTCAAAGGTTCATTATATCCAGAATGATGTTAATGATTTGGATAACATATATATCATATATATTCAGCATATACCTGTATTTATAATATTACATCACATTTAGAGGTAAGAAATGAAATGCACCGTTCATGGAGACGGTAAGCCGTACGTACGCATGAACGCTACTTCCATTTCTATTTCGTATTTTCTGGAATGGAATTATAATGATATAATAGTATATTATAACATATATAATATCATTAACTTTTTCCTTGACACATCCCACATATGGTATTAACGAATCAAGTCACTTTCAGGGGGCGGTAGTCCGCACTTCCTAAAATGAAGATATCGTGTTCACCCATAATGGAAACAATAATGGTATGCCATAAATGAAAAATACAGAAGCTTAAAGAAAGAATATACATATTATATATCATATATAAAAATAGTTAAATCATAATGTCCACCTTTGAAGGTGTTAAATGAGTATTGAACAATCATCGTTTCGGGAGGTAGAATTTCGCCATCCACAGAAACTGTATGTTCTTTAACCATTTGATGTAGTTGTGTGAGAGTGTAGCTCGAATAAATCTTATAACAACAACATAGTATATTTAAGATACTGGTTTTGTTACAAAAGAAGTAAATAAAAAGAGCTTATGGGGATGGAGAAGCAAAATAAAACAAATGAACATGAGAGAATGAATTACCTTTAAAAGTGTAACTCCTTTTGATTTGAGCCTAAAGGCTTCCTTTGAAAGGATTCTTCCCAAAGGGAATCCTCTAGGATTAGGAGAGGGATGTGGAGAGAGTAAATGGGTATGGTATGGACGAGCCAAAGGCTTGAGGAGTGTGTGAAATGAGGTAGATGTGGGGGCCTTTTATAAGAGGAGAGGAGGGGCACTTTTGGAAATCATGAAACTATTATTTTATTTTCAAAAGTGTTTCGAATTTCTAAGGTCCCACATTGATATATTTCTAATATAAGATGATAAGGCTTCGAAATATTTCCATCCAATAGTTTTTGGACAAGTGTAGGTTTTAGATATTACATTATCTTCCCATTTTATTTAAATCGTTAAATAATGAGGTCATCGTTGCATCATCATTATGTCGTAATTAAATAAATTATTTAACATCTAAAAATTATAAAAAAACTCCTATGATGTATGAAATATTTTTAGCTTTCTAATGAATATTTATAGTCAAAATTTGGACTTGTGTAACCCCACTTAAAAACTATTTTAGTAAAACAACTCATGTTTGTGTCAATTTAATTTTAACATTAAATAAATATATATTAATGTCATTTTCCTACCAATGTGGCTCCATGGGGTCCCCAAGTTGACCCATGGGTTGTCTTGTTCGACCATGACTCATCCAGTAGAAGTAGGACAAGTTTCATGGTGTTTTCATATTTTTATAATATCATTTTTACCTTAAATTACACAAATTACCTCTAATCACGATTAATGAAAAAAAGATACTATTCACCAAAAAATTATTTTCATCCCTTTGAACCACATTTTACATACTAATGACAACCATGTATGTCATATTTTCAAAATTCAATACACATTAGTGGTAAACTTTCATTTAACTGAATAATCAGTTTGCTTGATTACCACTTAGTGGTTTCACTATTCATCAAAAATTGGTTTTTTTCAGAAAATTACCAAAAATTCAACCTAAGCTATATTTGATATTCCGAATTCAAAAATGATGTCTATTTTATAAAATTAATAATATATAAGTCACATTAATTAATTTAATAATTAATTCCCACTGTCAGATCAAATAGCGTGTTTTTATGAAACAATAAGTATCAAAAGATTGACACTGGTTTAAGTCTGATTTCAAAGTGAAATTAATTCCAATGACAACTATTGTATTTAACAATAAAAATATACTCTAATTTCACTTTAAAACCAATTCAAAAGATAATCTAATCATATAAATAAATTAGATTAAAAAGATGTTTTGAATTAAAATACAACATTTTACACTATTCATTTAAAAAAGATGAACTTTATCGGAAAGATACCAAAAAATTACACAAAGTAAAATTTGATGTCCCGATTCTAAAGAAGAGTTTTATTCGGTCCAAAATAATGTATAAGAGTGATCAAAAAAATATTTAATGACAGTTCTCCATCAAAAGGCGATAAGTGAACCTTTAGTGAAAATTAGGGTATAAACGCCTAAAATTGAATTCTTTCTGTATTTTAAGCCTTTATCTTTTATTGGATAAATGTAAAAAAATTTAAAAAACATATATAATCATATTTTAGTTATTTCTATCCATTCCCGCCAATACAACAGCTACATGTTAACTACCATTTAAAATAATATTATTTTCTTATTAGAGTGCAACGTAAGATTCCCAAGAAACTCGTTGTTGCGTGTTTGGTACGCCATTGAGCATAGCGTCCCCTTTAAAGTCATATTAATATTTCATTCACAAATATGGATAAAAATAAAAATGTCATATTCTTTATTTAACTGGGGTGTTACAGGGGGATTTAAGGATTTTAACTTTTTTGTGAACTTTTATAAATAACATTCTCTTTCATTCATTATAAGGATATTATGGATTAAATTAATATAGATAATTAATTTAACAAGGGGAATATATTGGAATTGGGTGAACCAATTTTTAAAAATGATTCAATGATTTTTATTATGTGATTATTTATAATATGTTTTTGATCATTGAAATTATTTTTGTGGTGATATATGTATATGTGTTGTTACATTGATTTAATTGTTGGAATTTACCTTTCATAAATTATTAATTATGTAAATATTGTAATCAATAGTTTGCATGGAGTCTATTATTAAATTATTTTCTATGGCACACGTGGGATTGAATTAATGTTAAAACATGATTTGAGAATGATACCATTGAAGTGTTTTAAATTTGGGATTAAACATTGTTTTTTGTTGGGTTGACTTTTTATGATTTCGTGATTATGTGGCCATGGATGTTCATTTATTGTGGGAGGTTGGAGCTATTAGGGTGGATTTTATAGTAGGAATTATATCTCATTTTCCATGGTTAGAGGAGGACATGTGGATATGGTTTTAGTAATGTTAGCGGGGGATATTCAAATTTGTTTTTGGTGATTTATCTAGATTTTCTCCACACTTTGAATGAGATGATGTTTTTTGTGGTTTTTTATAGTATTTTGGTTGAAAATTAATATTGTGGGAGGTTGGAGCTATTTGGGGATTTTACATTTATAGGACTTATGGACAGTCCATTTATTTCATTGTGCAATGTCTTAAGGGATTATTTCCTCAGTTCTTTTAGTAAGATTTCACAGAGTGGCCTTATATGTAATGGTTTAAGGACATGAAAGTTGAGTTGTGGGGTTCTAGCTTGGGTGTTGTTGTGATATCATTCATTAGTTGTTATGTGGCCCTTGGTAATTCATATCTGATTAAAATATATAGTGGTCCCTAAATTAGGGAGATGTGGAGGAAAATTATAGGATTCATGGTGTGATTTTATCGGTTTTGAATAATTTACCACATCATGGTATGAAGATTATCTACCACACCGTAGAGCCTTAAATTTTTTTATTCATATAAAATTTGGCCATTTATTGAAAATTTATTTTATTTTCCATTCAATTTCATTTAAAATCTAGTGATCAATTATGTATCCGTAGTGGTATTTGATTGTACATTGATTGGATTTATCCATTACATTGAAGAGATCAATTAGTAGGGATATAAGTTGAGGTTTCCTTTTTTATTCTTTGGTTTCACCATATTCTTTTTAACGCAAAGTCTACAATAGTGGTTGGATTTTTTATAGACTTCAGTAATGGTTTTTGGGTATTTTTTGTTTTAGTTTATTGAGGATTATCACCTGCAGGATTTATCCTTATGACCATCTCTTACTCCTTGGTTGTAACAATTCTTGTGAAGATTATGTTTAGGTAGGGGATTCAATGATTACCAATTAGTTTATATGTATATATAGAATTAACATGATCTTGATTATATTGAATGGATAGTATGGATTGGATTAATGTTGATCATTTAGGATGACACAATGATGAAATATCCTAATATTCCTTGTTAGAGGATGAAGAAGGCTGAGAACATATCAAAAGTGTGTATGATTTTTCTTCTAGATGATATAGAGAAAGAAAGAACACTAGAAGAATAAAAATAAAACTCAAGTGAAAAAGGGAAATAATTGATTTCATAAGATTAATTAGAATTTATTACGGGGTTATTAATAAATGACAATCTTATTATCTTAGAGGTGCTATGTGAGAGGTTTAAAATATTTGATTATAATTATAAGGATTTTATAACAGTTAGTGTTGGATAAGAGTTAATAATGAAGTATCTAAATAACTAACCATGTGATATGTGAGCCTTTATAGATAATGTTAAAAGAAATTTCAAACATGATAAGAGAGGAATAGTTCCCATTCTTCTAAAGAGTATAATGTAAATATTTAAAAAATTAATCCTAAATAATTCTCTCAATTTTAAAGTAGAAATGAATAGAGTAATATAATCTCAAATATATTATTAATCTTGTTGATCATATTGAGGGGAAAAAATTATTTACCTTATTCCATTACCTTTTGTGTTTTATTTTTGTGCTAACAATGTAGGGAATTGAAGGTGAGGTATGTTATGAAATGGAGAACTAATGAAAGAAAGTATGATTAACTAATAATTCCATATCTGAATTTTGTTTTCATGGTATGATTTATAAAATTAGATTCTATAAATAATATAGAGATAAAATATACCCTGATTAGATTATGAAAAATTGTATCCAGTGAGGGGGTGTTTCATTTGATACGATGATAAAGATTATAATTCATAGAAATTCAAATTCTGGATGTTTCTTGAAAAACTATCAAAGAAGTGTTATTTCAAGGTCACATTAATCAAAAGGGATATATCAATCAATTAGTATTAATTAATTTATCATAAAGAATATTTTATAGTACCTAAGTATATTATTGGAAATAGTTTGAGTTGGTATCAAATTATTAGTATTATAGACAAATTTGTTGTCTCATTCAAACCCTTATGTTTTCTACACCAAGAACTAATCATATAGACTTTAACTAGGGAAAGTGATGGAGTACTAATTATTCATTAATTGATACCATAATTTCTTTTATGTTTGTATTTATTTTCAATAAGGGGTATAGATAAAAAAAAATGTCAATGATAATGGTTTATAATAGATAAGTGTTGACAAATGGAAATGCAATCGATCAAATATTAGCATCCCATTTTCATTCATGGTTATTGAAAATAATGAAGGGAGATAAAGTTGAGAAAATATTTTTTTGTTTATTTTTTTCAACATGGATCAATGGATTTGAATTAAAGTATGCAGGGTGTTTATATATTTATGTCGAGTTTATTTGATGTTTTTTGAGTTCCAAATCAAGTTGAGAAGAAGATGAAAGTTATGGAAGTAGTTAGGAAGTTCTCAATCACATTTAGGAATTTAATTATGTTCCAAAGAAAGAAATATATCCATTATGTATATATATATATATATATTTTATTGAATTTAAAAAAGTGTTCTATAAAGTATAATTTTTTTATATATTTTATTAAATAATTTTGTGTTGATTAAAATAAATTTCATAAGTAAATAAGTTACATACTTTGGACATATATTCATGAGAAAATAAAAAAGATCTAGTTTATAAGCCTTAAAAGGTAAACTAAATGATGTTTTTGGAGTTCAACCTTAAAATTAATGCTATTATTTTTGTCTATTCAAAATGTTGGTACACTTTAAATGGGGGAAGGGTTAGATAAATATTTTGCTAACTCTCAGCCACCTGATGACCCAAGAAAGAAGGTCATATTTCCAAATGAACTTAAATGAGATAGCCATCCAAGAGTTTAAATAAGGATGTATTTTATCCTATGAAAGTGTTCTAGGTGGGATTTGGTAAGTCCTTGAAAAATAAAATTCATGCCAAAAAATGACCTTCCTCCCTTTTAGTGGATAATAAATTTAATTTAAGCGTGAAAGTTATATTGAGTTTGAAAAATGAGACAAAACTTGATGAGGCATTTGATGAGGTATATCATATGTTCTATATTATTAATCTAATTTAAAATAAAAAAATACCCATGATTCTTCATTGTCATAATCAACCTTACATTAAGGGTTGAGATCTTCTGTCATTGTAGTTGAGTTAAACACAATGATTTAAAAATATTACACCATGGAATACAAACTCCAAATCAAGGAGTAGATCATAATGATTATGAAAATTTTGAATTGATAAAATTCATAAATTCATACATTTACATATAATAATATAATAACAAGAGAATGATGAGTATTTTTGTGTGTGAATATCATGGAATAATTATTACTTGCATATAAAAGACTAAGAATAATGTAAATACAACGTTGGGAAGGTATAAAGTATTGAAGAATATAATGGTGATTGAAGATAGACACAGTCTTAGGTGATGATGTGTTGGAGTTTATAAATGAGTAAAGAAGATAAATGTTCATATGGAAGGTTTTAAATATTTTTGAATATTATATAAAGATCATGAAGAAGCGGAAACCTAAAAATGATGATTTTACTTTGATATCATCATGAAATAATAATCATAGTATTTTTATTATATGACCTAAAAATGAGATTGAAGCTTAATAGATTTTGAAGATAACCATGATTATTATTTGATAAAAGCGTAATATTTGTATAGGATATAATGATACTACAATGGAATAAATGACTAAATAAAAATTATTTGTGTAAGGATGAATATGTAATGTGTATAAACATGATTTTTTAAACATGATTTTCATAAACATGATTTGAATAAAAATAATAATCATAAATCTCTGTATTTATGAGGAAGAATTTATCATATGCATAAACATCACTGTGTATTCATTAATGAGAAACTATGAATGTTTTACGATTCATCATCACAAATTAAACACCACATGGTAAGAACTATAAATGTATGATTTCATATGTGGACTGAGTTTAAAAATTTTACGTAATTTTTTTGGAATATATTTATGAAGAATTAGATTCTTATATATAAAGAAGATTAAATGGAAACACACAATATATGAAATATTAAAGGCCCTATATAACTGAAGTATGATATGTTTTTGGAGAATTTAAATTTTAATGATTATTGAAACTATATTCATAAACATAAATATTTGATAAAAATAAAATTATGGAATTCATGATTTAAAATATCATGATATGAATATTCTATAGTGATATAAAAACTAGAAGGATGAGTCCAATAGAGATGATGAAAATTTTGGCTATAATCATAAGAGAAATCCCTAGAAGGTCAATGGAAAATGGGGAACCCGACTCTAAAACACTGGATATTCCATGAGTTGAAAGAATTTAAGAAAGAACATACTATTCTAGATGTATACTTTAGGTATCAAGGAAAGTAAAAGAAAGAATCAATGATATATTTATTAACAAATTATTATGTAATGTATTATTGAAAATAAATTATATATTTTACCCACATTGTGATGAATATTTTTTAATTTTTAATTTTTTTGATAATATAATGAATTTAAATAATCAATAAAAATTATATTTTTAAATATTAAAATAATACTCTAGTTTGGTTTGTCAAAAATATTTTTGGGATTATTTTGAAATAGTTTTCTGAAAATATTATTACATATACGTTTAAAATATTCCTTCTAAACACTCACTCTATATCATACATTTCATTGGAGAAAATTGTTCATAAAAACAATGATATAATTGACTCTTAAACATGGACACTAGTTTATTATTTGGGACACATCCTCTTCATTTGGGATTTGATTGGGCTAAAATATGTTAAGTTGATAGATAATACAATTTAGAATAACTAATAATTCTGCAAGGATATATAATTTATGCATTTGGAAGGCCCATGAGTTAGTGAATGATAGATTGAAATATTTTTCATAATTTTCTTTTAAAAATTGAAAATTATTGCACACTTAGCCTTCTATCCACACTATAAATGTGTATTTTTACTTTTGAAGAGGTTTGGTAATGCATTCAGAGATTAATATAATAATAGAAATGCATTTCTCTACTCCTTGGAAGAGGGATAGATTTTGATACAAGGACCCTTGTATGGTTTCATCATTTTCTTCTTCTTTAAGTTGTTGCTGTCATTTTTTAATATAAAACTCTTTTTTTCTCCTTGATTTGTTATTTAATTTTCATTTTATTCTTCAAAAATTATTTATTTTTTATTCAAATGAAAAATATAATTGATATTTGGTTATACCCTTTCTACACCCTTGGACATGGAATTCATTTCTCAAATGACTAAAGCACCCGTGGAAAAGTATTTTATTGTTAGTATATCTAATTCATACCCACTTTAGTGAATTGTTTTGAATCCAAAATCTCACTATAATTCATAAAATTATACTAAATGATTTTTTTAGTTAAAAGTAATAATTAAAATGATATATACTTTATACATGAGGTCGAGTAATGTGTGAATTGTGTGAGACAAATCATAGTAAATAAAGATGAATCAATATTGAATGATTCTTAATGATAATTTCTGATCCCTAAATTAAATTATTCAAATTTATAGCTTGTATTTATTCCATAATTAACCATTATACATTAATTATCTAATGAGTGAATATCAGGGTAGGGTTATAGATCTCATGTTCTAAAGTTAACTTAAGGTTAAATTTAATTTCTCTTGGTGGTTGTGTAAATTTACATAGTTTTTGGAAGTTGATCAATTATAGGAAATATTTTTTTAGAAGTAAAATGATTAATATATCAGTGTGGTGGAAAATTTAGATTGATTATTCAAAAGAAATAATATTTTTTTTTCTAAAAAACATATTATCATTACATTTTATCAATTATTTTTTATTAATAATCTTTTTTAATATAATTCCTCTCTTACATTAAATATAAAACAAATCCATTATAAATTTTCCTATTTTTTTCTCCATAATTTGTTAAATAATATTTATCATCACGTCCTCTAAATTAAAAAAACATTTTATGAACTCTATTTCATATAAATCTAAAAAACTAAATATCATTTTAGTGAACCCATGAAAAGGCTCTTCAAATTTGAACCATTTTTAGGGCGAAGTATTTTATTCATCTAATTATAGGTATTTATTCTTTTGATTTCATTATTTCCTCCTCTACCAATTCATACATATTTCATATTATTTATTTTTTGGGACTATGAGTAGAAAAACCATTTGATGATTTTTTAATCAGCATATTTTGTTTTATTTTACTTCTTTAATTGACAACATGATACAAAAATGATGTTAATTTTGATCTAGACTCTTAGGATGAGTGAAGAATTATGTATTGATCTAGTTATTATGTAAACTAAATAAGTTTTAAAATTAATCCATTTCTTTTTTTTCCAAAATTATGATAGTAATGATCCATAGAGGTCATCTAAAATTAAATATATATCATAAAAAATGGATTTAAAGAACAATAAACCCAGTAAAACCATTTTATAATTGGAAAAAATTATAATTATTAACCAAAATTTATTTACTCACCAACTCAAGAATTATAATTTACGCTAAAATCCAAGTTAATTTACCTTATTCCAAAATTTTATGGCCTCTATGGTGAGGAACCAAAGAAACAATTTAACAACTTTAATTTGGTTTTCTAAATAGAGAAATCAGGGAATGTTTTTTAATAGTAAATTAAGCTAAGAGAATTTGAATTATCACCTCATGGAACTAGAAAAGATAGGATGTATTGTTTACAATCAAAATATGCATCATGTTGTAATGGCTTGAAATTCTTTTACTTTCAGACATTTTTTCTAGAATCAAGAAGAACTGTAATTCTAAATTAGTTGTTAGGGATTATTTGATCATAAGGGGAGTCAATATATGGGTATTTAGAGTAAATATATATATTGTACACAAGATTAATGAATCACCAAACTAGTGAGAAGCTCCTTACCCAATAATTCTATTAATTCATAACACATATAGAGAAGAGAATGGTTTATTCCACAGAGGGGGGAGTATTGGTGGAAAAAAATTATAGATATATGTAAATTTATTTATAAACTTTTATATAAATATCAACAATTTGAAGATAGAGATATACTACCCATGAAGGGAGTACACAAGTTAAGTCTTTATTCTATTTAAAACAATTTAATTGATATCATGTTGGTTTAATTTAATGCTATTATGAGAGAATTTTATTTGGATAAAAATACATTCAAACCCAATCTAGTGAGGAGTTTTGGAATCTGAACTAAACTAGGCCACTATACTTATTGCTTCCCAAATTACAAGAGATAGAGAATTGGGAAACTGTATTTTATTGAAGATCATATCAATAGTAATAAAAAATTTACCCTCATTAGAAGTATGATCAATTCACATCAATGTACCATATAATATGTAAATGTCATTGTACATGTGGTATGAACATGTACAATAAAAAATTTACCATTTTAAAAAAACAACCAAAATATCCTTCCTTATTAGCATGGGTTTAAACAACCCTATAGAAAAATTAAAACCAAAGAATAAATGTGTCAAAAAAAAAATTACATCTTAAAAAAGGTCGATTCTAATATTTATGATTTTTAAAAAATAATAGTTCTTAATCAACAGAATGATATATAGAGTTAATGTATATAATAGGGAGATTAGAAGATGTAAATGAGCCAAATTATGACTACCATTTATGAACTATTAAGAAGGAAATCAATAAATATTCCCTTGCAATATACCTTTAATACTAAGTGGAATGTTAGTTCCATTATACTGAGACGTGAGAATCAAATAAATGATACATATTCTTGTACCTCTCCTCAACAATTCACCTATTCTCTAGAGAAACTCCATTCAATACCAATCGATTACAAAGCATGTAAGAAACATATTGGACAATAAAATATTAACAATGGTTATACTTAAACCCTTATATATATCAAAATATGGCCATAAAAACCAATAATACGGATGTATAAGTCGTGAAAAAAGAGTTTTTTGGATATATTCTAGTGTTATTAGACCAATATCCCTTTACATGAAGCAATAATGATATTATAAGGTATTCCATGGTCTTGAAAGAATTGTGTATGAACAAAATATTAATAAATGGAAATGAGTGTATAATCCATGAGATTAAGGTCTCTATACTTATCATGACCACCTTGGAGATTCGTAAAATGTGTAAGGACCTCAGAAAATTAACCATTCCATGCACCATTAGTGAGTTTCATTTCTATAATGTTTTATGTAATTTTGGTGCCTACATTGGAATGTATTAGTCTTTCTTCACTTACCTACATATTAAAGAGATGAACCCAATGCAGGTTTTGGTAAAATGATAAAATAAGTCCAAAATATATTCCGCATGATTCATTCAAGATATAGTAGGTTCAGAGAAAGATTTTATTTTTCTCAGATATTTTTACATGATAAATATGGATAATTATTGTGTAAGTTATCATAATCCAATAATTAATGGTAGAAACATACTCTAATATACAATTTAAATCATATGTTTCCATAAGGGTATAATTTATATAGAGTTTGAGGATAAGGTCATAATATTTATTATTTTTGACTCCATGAAGTACCACTCAAAAGATTATTCTTGTATGATCATCTAACATTCTAAATCATATTATAATGATTCCCAAATTATTTATTTTCACTATTTTTGAAATTGGGATCACTCCATGAATATGTATATTTTTTTTATTGACGATGACATTATTTATAAAAATTTTCCCACTTCTATTTCTCATGACCAAGTCCCACCCAGTTCTAATTTCTTTGTTGATTCTTATTCTGATTATGGGTATGCACGTTTTTATCAATTGATATTGATTTTTAGATTTATTTTATGCATTATTCACTAATATTTAAAATGTATATTTGGATCCCAAAACACACAATACACATATCTTTGTTCTCATGAAATTAATAATCATAAAAAAACACACCCAAACATGGAATCAATAAATTTCCCCAAAATCCAAAATATTCATAGCTATTAACTGATGAAAAAATGTAGATAATTAATTATAATAACAACCTTCATAAAAAATAAGAGATAATTTTAAATATATTAAGGGATAATGTTAGAGAAATTAGTAAGACATTAAGTAATATACTGATTTTTATCCCACCCATTTTCAAGTATATGATTATTTTAGAAGAAGTAACAGAAAAATTACACAAGGCTATTAAATGTTGTTAAAAAAGAGGTTGATTTTTTTGAGAAAAGTATAAATTACCACATTTTGAATTTTATTGGATTAAACCTATCTATAATGTACACAATAAAACTTATTTCAGTAGTTTTAAAAATAAAAATGATGTGTTAGTTCTAATGATAGTGAAAAATCATTTTTGAGTGTGCATAGATTATAAGAAACTAAATAAATCCACTTATAAGGACAATTTTACCATTCCCTTCATTAATAAAATGCTTGAGAGACTTAAATGTAAGATAGAATAGTGTTTTTTGGAAAGTTTCACTATTTATTTTTCTATTCCAATTACAGAAGGGGACCCGAAGAAGACGATATCCACTTTTCTATTTAGTAAATTTTATTACCGAAGGATTAAATTTATAAATTTTAATATATTTTTATATTTAAATGAGACTTAAATAGAGGTATTTATGTATGAATTTAATTTTTATAGATATTAATTTGATTAGTGTATCTTTTTATTCAGAAACATTTTTCATCGATGTATGGAGAAAAATATCATTTTTTATTTTGAATTATTTAATTTCATATTAGAGAAGGGAATTTTTCAAGGGAACATGGTGTCACAACATTTCATCTAGTTTGATATATATATATGGTATAATTTATTTAATTTTATTATAATACATGTGTGTGTGATGCTTGACCATTCCTTGGACATGTTGGAATTTATTGATGCTCCAGTAGAGATTTCTGTAAGAGTTCTACAATATTATATTAGTTACTAAAAAAGTATGTCAAATTAATTTTTTATTCTTATTGGGTATCTATTTTTTAGATAAAGAATCATGTTAATGCTCCACCTATCATACAACACCCAGATGGGAAATTTTATTACAAAATATATGTAATTATTTTAAATTCCATGTTGGAGAAGTCTTATAACCTAAGAGAATACACATGTGACTGAATATGAATCAAGGATATTGGATTCATACTAAAAAAATAAATAATAATAGAAATGTTGTTTCTTGATATAATATTTTTTTTGAAAAATAATTTTTATGTTTATCTAGCTCTAATATAGTTGTTTTTTTGACTATCAAACTTTGAGGTACCTCTTGATGAAGCTAGATTCAAAGACTATACTTATATATTGGACCCCCTTATTCAATATTTTTACATTGAGAGTAATTTAAAAAAAGTTTCAAAGAACATGGTTCTATAACACATGAGTAGAATAGATCACACACAAGAGGAAGATACCTTGGACTAGGTAAATCTTCACGACATATTTCCCAATGTGCTTCTTTAAACACTCTTAGGTACACTTCCTTGTCATGTACATTTAATTGAATATATTTTCACTTATTAAATACCTAAAAATAATAATAAACACAAAAGTAATAAATTAAATAATGATTAATTTCTTCATGTGTTGAATGATACCAACCTCTAGTGCATGGGTTATTGGACAATTTTTTAGGTGGTGGGTTTCAAATCACAAGATTGGGTCTATTTTGAAATTTTTTTGATACACATTATTGTGGTTATAGAATTTTTACCTTCACATATTTTTTTAATGTCATATACTATAGATTTAAAACTCAAAAAAATTTATATATTTTTTCCTTTAAATAATTTATCATGTTTGATATCATTCACCACACACAACATAGAAATTAAAATAAATCATGACATATTTAAAAAAAATAAAAATACTCAAATATGATCATGAAAAAAAGTGTTTTAATGAGTGGTAATGAATATGTGAAACATATATATGAAATAAAAAATTAATGAAAATAAATATTATTTTAAAAATATGAATGAAATTTAATTATTTTATCTAAATTTACATATTAGAACATTTTTTGTTTAGAAATTTATTTTACTAAAAAATATATTTTTATGTGATATGAATTTATATCTCAATAAAAATATGAATAGTGATGATAAATTATGTTTATTTTAATAATTTTTTAAAAACAATTATTCGGTAAATGATGCGGAATAAGAATAATAACATTTCATATTTGAAAATATCATTTTATAATAAAATTGTTATTTATTTATATTTTATGATCTTATTGAAAAATTTAATTAAAAAATTTTATAACTTAAATTTGACAATATGAAAAACATATTTTATTTATAATAAAAAAATTATCTTTATATGAAATAGGTTTTTTTTATAAATGGTATATTTTAGGTGGAAAATTAATGATTTCATGAAACATGTAATATTATAAATTAATAATTATATAAGGACGATATATTATATTAAAAAACCATTTAGGTGATAAAATAAGAATATATGGAGAGATATTATTCATTTTAAAATATTTTTTGAACTTATAAAACCTTTGTTAATCTTCTTTAGAAATATTGTAAAATGTTACTTTAAGAAAACATTTTTTTCAGCCTTTCTTTAAATCAAGTATCAACAAGGTGGTATTCTAATTTGGGTTTCAATGAATGAAACATTTTTTTAAAATAAAATAAACTTGTTTCATATTTATTTATAATTTTAATAACTATGTCTTACAAATAAATTTAAATCTTGAAATTTCACTTTTTTCAAAGAATGTTTTTTGCAAATTATGTGTGCTAATCTTAAAATTAACTTATAAAAACCTTATAAATATTATTTTATAAAATGATTAATTTTTTTTAAAATAATGAAATCAAAATTAGTTGAAAGGTTCATTTTTACTTTTTTCATTAATATTAATTACTAAGGTAAAAAATTAATTACCAAGGTTAATTCATGTAAAAGTTATAAAAGATAAAATAAAAAGTCGTTAAATCATAACATCTTCTCCAAAAGGAGTGGTTGATATGATTTTATACCAACAACTACATTAACCTACACTATTTTCCATTTTTTTATATTTAAATTTTAATATTAACATATAATTATTTAAAATGTTAAGAGTGCTTCCCTAATTTCCCTTTTATCCACTTATAAAATAGTAACACATGATCCACTTCGTGGCTCACATTTTTTTATAATTTATCCATATATATATATATATGAAAAATTTATAATACTAGAAACTTTTAGAACTTTTAAGTTATTCTGTTCACCATTATTTAACATCATTCCTTAATTTTCGTAGAGAATTCCATTGACAAATCATGAACCATACATGAGTATTATGAACTAAATAGATTTTATTAGTGATGATTTTCATTTATATTTTTTTATAAACACGAATATAATTTATTTATTATCATTTATATACTATATTTTTACTATATAAAAGATATTATAATTTTATATTCACCAATAATTTCCATTAAAAATAGAGAAATCATCATTTATGCGTACATGTGGGCTTCTGCCACCACTAGCAATGAAATTAAATTTTTATCACCACCAATAATTTATTGTACAAGGAATGAATTAATGATAAAATTAATTTTTTATTACATAAATAATGTTTTGGTATGATAATAAATATAACCTATTAATGATTTGATCAAAAAATGATTATCATTAATTCAATAATTTGAAATGAGAAAAATAAGAGGAAAATTATACCTTTTTTAAAATAATTAATTTATCTAAACTATATTAACTTAAATATTTTTTATAACTATGATATATCACACTAATAAGCATTGAATAATATTTTTATGATTCTCATGTAATTGTATTACAACTACACCTTCTCATGATCATCCATTAATCATGATATGCTCATGTTTTTGTCAGTTTACCCACCTACATGAAAATTTTATAAATTATTGTAATTAGTTTGTATGATAAATTATTTAAATTTATAATTTTATTCAAATATTTGGGTAAGGTTATAGTAACATTCAACTCATCAATTAATAAAAAAGATTTCATTTTTTATGAATCACCAAATCATGATCATCGTTGATTTAATATTCATATTTCATACCAAAAATGGCATGAAATTTTGTTATAGAATTATAAAATAATTTGGAACATATATTATAGAACCTTAGATTATATAATAGTGATGGTATTTGGAAAATTAATTTATACCAAAAAAGAAATCATGAAACTTGTTTAAAGTGAAAAATATTATTTAAACTCAGCATTGAAAATTGGATTTTTTTATTTTATATATATAATGACTATAAATGAGGATTATAATTGGTTATAGTTATGAATAAGTTTCTCAGGTACATAGTAAATGAACACAAATTTATTATTCCAAAAATTTGGTGCATGTTTAGAAAATCCCCGGACCAAGGTAAGGGTTTTTATTTCAACATTTTCACTTTGAGACATGTTTGGTATTAAGAATCTATTGATATATATATATAGATTATATAATAATTTTGTGAAATCACATATCATGAACTATCATTCCAATCATGGTATTTTATGTTCTATTTCAACCCTTCTCTTTCATGTTGTTTTGATTCAGAAGTTTAAAAATTCATAATGGTTTTTATAGTCTCAATTCTAATTCATTGAGACATAATACATTTTGTACACCATGTTTTATTTTTATGATGTACTAAAAAACCATGAATATTTAATTTTAGAATACTCATTTCATTTCATGGATTTTAATATTAAAATTAGTTTCCCTTATTAATGTGAATGTGGATTTAGTTTGTTCCCCATAGTTAGGATTTTTGGTAGCTCATATTTCATTCATTGAGTTATGAACATTATACTAATATTATTTCATATTAGTTGGGTAAATTAATTCCTTTGATTTTATTTTATTTTGTTATCTAATTTTTTTAATGGAGATATACATTCCATCTGAGTAAAAACATGAAATTTTGTCTCATTTCATAGGATATGTTTCTTGTAGGGAATAATTATAAATTAAGTATCCTTTTATTGAGTTATATAGTTCCATCATGAGAAAACTTCTCCCATTCTTGGGATCACCTACCCAAATATTCAATTGTACTATAATTTCTCTACCTACATAGAAAAAATACATTTTATACAATAGAATATATTATTACTACTATTACTATGTCAGTTTTGACCAATGGTATTTTTAAAGATATTAAAAAGGGGGTTTGAATTCATTTACATATGTTTTTTATTCATATTTACAATTTTCCCATAAACAATTATAAAGTTTTTAGGCCCAATTATTTAATATTGTTTTCAAAATTATTGGGTTTCAATGATATTTCTCATGATCCTTTGAAAAATACTTTTGGATGTGGCATGTAACTTCCTCTTTTACATCAATGTTAAAATGTTTCCAGTAATCTATTTTAAATTTTCCCGTCCATTTACCTTAAAATTTTTAAAAGGATTTTCCATAATTGGATTTATGATTAACTATGTATACTATAATATTTTTTTATCTTTTTTGGGGAATAAAATCCAGGTTCCAAACAGTCTAATTCGTGATTTCTTTTTGGGTGGCATTATCCAATCATTCTCTTATGAGGGTGTTTTCAATATTTATCAATATAATTATTGATTTCCATTATTATAATGGTTTTATTTTTTCAAATCATCCACAAAATTTATCTGGATGGATTATAATCATGTTTTTAAATTATTAACTTTGATATATAATTATTTATCTATAAGATGAAAACATCATATTTTACATAATTGAGATTTCATGATGATCACCAAAAAATATTATTATTCTATTGAAATTGGGAAAATTATTAATGTTTTTATATAGTTATTTCAATATAGATGATTTTTGGATGGTTTACTATGATTTTATTACCATCCTTCTTTTTTCACTAGATAGATTATGATCATGTTATCCATTTTTGACATGAGGAAATGTGTTGAAATTCTTGATGATTATTTACTAATAATGTAGGCACAGAATGTTTTAACTGTGTAAATTTTTAATTATATATATTTAAATGTTTTTATTAATTCCTAGGTTCTTTAGGCAATGGTATAAAATGTATTTATGATTTTTATAATGAGTTTATTTGAATTAATCGAGTGAAATATGGGGTCCAAATTTATATATCCCATTGAAAAAAATACTGGTCTCACAAGACCAACATGTTTGGTTATTTGGTGTATTCCTTCCCAGTTTAAAAATATTTCTTGATTGTGGTATCTATGACAAATAAATGTATTGGAAACGACCTTGATATCATGTTTTTTATGTTTAACATTATGTGTTCCCCCATAATGAGATCAGTGTTATTGATATATAGGATTTCAATTATTATTATGGAAAAAATATGCTTTAATTTTTTGGTTTGATTATATATTAATGTTGTTTATTTATTCCAGCTATAATATTTTTTTGATCTTTATTCCATGATTATCCTAGTTTTATGTTTTCTCTTCCTTTGTATCTAATATCATCCTTTATTATGTTTCAATTTCTAGTGGTTATGAAGACAAGTATTATATATGCTACTATTATCATGATCTCTTGTGTGGGAACTTTTTAGAGATTTTAATGACATATAATGGATTAATTAGTTTCTTATATAGTGGAAAAAATTCAATTAGTTTAGAAATGCATTAGATTTGTTATTTTATGTTCTAATAATTTTCTATATCTATAAACTTATATGTTATTTCGAAAGTATGTAATGTAATTTTTTATTTATGTCATGTAATTATGGGACTATTATATAGATGAATCTATATTTGGTATTAAAGAATGTATTTAAACTGTTTTTTTTTCACTAGATTATGGAGAATGGGATCAGGACATCACAATTGGTATCAATGGAGGTTTTAGATAAATTTAGAGATTTTGATGATTTTTGAGGATAATTTATAGGTTGATAAGTCTAGTTTAATCATAATTTAATGGGTATAAATACCACTTTATGTTAGTTGAGAAAGTATTGAATAATTTGAGTGTTAGGATATGAGGAGTTTTAAGAAAATTCTTATAATAGGTTTATGTATAAGATGGAATATTGAAGCCTTAGTAATGACTTGTGTTTGTGATTCTTTAGAAACTATATTCATGTATAAATACTATAAGTTGAAGTAAGGTCTGGAACAAACATAAATATGGATAGTAATATCAAAAATGGAATATTGAGAATTAACTCGATCATCACCTGGTTTAAGATAGAGACGCAAACAAACACATACTATGACACTATTATGATATATGCAATGGTTTATTCAGATCTTATCTAATGAAAAATTATGAAACATTTGAGTATGATGTTAGCTAGTTATGTTAGAGAACCCGATATGAAGATGTCTATGGATAATCTTGGATTGAACAAAGAGATACATAGGTTGATTCCATACTATCATATATTATAAATAAATGCATTACAAGGGATTATATATTTAGATTTATGTTTTCATATTTTTATTTTGGATATAGGAATAACCATGTTGGTTTTAGTTTTTGGTAGAAAAAAGATGATGAAGATGAATATGGGAATGATATGTATCTAGAAACCACCATGAATTATAAATAAATAATTTAGAATACATAAATGATCATGAATTTGAGTATATGCCTATTATGATGGAAAATGTTAGTTTCCTAGTCTTACATATGGTAGCATGGTTGATATCTTTATAGATATTAATTATTGATACTCATAGTTACTTTAATTAGTGAAGTGATATTTATAAATAAAATTTTGGAATATTCTGAATGTCATTTAGGATTATGTGAATGTTTTTAGATTCATCTTTAAGTAATTTTACATTAATGGAATAAAATATTATATTAAATGGTATTAATAACCTTGATAATGATTATATGGCACAATTTTTTTTAATAACTATTAAAGAATAGTATTTTTCTAGATAGATATGTTATATGTTTTATATATGTTGATATCAAGATAATAAATGGTTATTTGTTATTAAAAAAAATCATGTTATATAGTATCAATATCATAAGGAGTGGCGATAATTTACAGGAATTTATTATCTATTTTTTTTAGATTATTGTATATATTGACTATTGTGTGACCTTATAAACTAGTGGTGAATACTATTTTAGGGATAACAATAGAGTTAATTTATGTGAGGGATATGTAACTTCATTATAGTTTATCAACCTGTATATTCATATTGTTTTCAAAACATTATGGTCTGGAGAATATATAATTAGGGTTTATACATACTCGGGTCTATGATTTTATGAATTTATAAATTTATAATATTTTTTTAGAAATATAGGTAATATGATAGACTAATAGAGTATAATAGACTCCATATGAGTGGTTTAACCCTGAATGATGAATATATTGAAAATTACCTCACCTACTCTATTCAATGAGTAATAATTAAAAATATATGTAAATAATTTATTTTGGGGGGATGTAACACCATGAGATATTAAAATATGATTACCTTTAAATAAGACAAGACTTCTGATAACTTAGACCACACAAAACACCAAACATAAAAAAAGTTATTTTTAGATAAAATATAATTTGTTCAGTATACCCATTAAAAACTAGCAATTGAATTAGAGACAGTGAATATGATTCAACAAATTATGATATTTTTTTACAAATAAAATAAAGTATACTTTTAATATGATTGAAATTCACTTAGTTTACCAAAAATTAATAATAGTATCATTTATTATTTAGGAAATTATTTATATATATATATGATACCATTTTATGTGATATACATTACTATTTCAATGAAAATTGGTATAATATGATAAAATAGTTTTGATAGTAATAATGGGTTAAAAACAATATATTTTTCAAATGATATGAAATAATAATAATAAAAAGATTACAGAAGTTTTAAGTAAAGAAATTTACAATAGTCTCTTTGTAGGACATTAATAAAATCACAAGGGATATTCGATGAAAGCTTGAAAGCCTCTTAAAAAAACCCTTCTTTGTAGGACATTAATAAAATCACAAGGGATATTCGATGAAAGCTTGAAAGCCTCTTAAAAAAACCCTTCTTTGTAGGACCATCAACAAGATAATTAGCATTGTGAAAGATATTCATGATTATATAGTTCATTGATATAAGTGTGTCAAGATAGTTATCCCACTTTGCTGTCAGTTACCATGAAATGTGAGCCTATCCCATCCTGACCGCTTGGACAATGGAAGTGTAATAACTTTAAAACAAAATATTATTCCTATTTCTTTAAAAACAAACTAAAACAACCATAATTAAACCCACCATACCTATTTAATGTGTTTTATCATGACCATAATGACCATAAATTCACTTCACTAAATTACCATTGTGATCTCTAAAAATAATCCCATTGATTTTTGGTTCTAGGTCCCCCCTTGAAGATCTATATGAATTTTAGTTTATATATCCTACCAAATGAGGTGTCAAAAAGACTTGAATAGTTCTCAAAGGTTTATGGTATTTACCTCTGGTTTTAAAATTTCATAGAATAGAAAAATTCCTGTCATAGTTTTTTCATTTCTCACACTGTAGCTTATTATAATTATGAACAACCTTTATAATTTTGGAAATTGTAGCCCTATGATTGAAGGTTAAATTCTCATTTTTGTGTTTGTTTTTTTCCTTTCCATACAATTTATATTACTTTTTAAGATGCTACTTTGAAAATAATATCAAGCGATATGGGCATATGAAACTCTATCGAAGCAAGCAAAAAGTTTTCTATGTTGCTTTTTTGCGATGGATGTAATTAAAATAAATAAAAGACTTATCTCCAAAGAGAGGAAACAGTAAAAATACATAAGAATAAATGGTCCAAATATTTATGATGTTGATGACACATAACTCACCTTGAGCAAAGTGAGATACTCACACATTTCAAGTTAGCATCAACTGGGAGCTTGTTGATGGATAAATGCCATAGTAGTGGGAAACTTGAAGAAAAAATCCATTTTTTTATTGAATGTACTTTTCCAATTACAACTACCCAGAGTCAAGTTCTATATAAAAAAATTTGTATAGAAGTATTCCATTGGGGCTTAGTTCACATATCAGTATGTCTTCCTCATTCAAGAACTCATGTGAGGAGATAACATGTACAACATCAATAGGTAAGGAGTCTCTAATTTCTAGTTGGTCCATAATGGAGGTGTTATAATCAATATATGTATTAGGGGTGATAAAACTATCTATTATTTAAAAACCAATCAAATTATTTGTTCCCAAATATGTGGGAGTAATTAACACTATCCATCCAATGTTACTATGGTATAAACTTCTGATGTATTTTCATAAGTCTAGGCCAAATGGAGGATTGAATGTAGCTTAATATTTTTTCAATCATTTTATTCAAAAGAATGAATATTTGGAAGCCTAAAAAACCAGAATTTTCATTTATGAGTCTCCATATATAATGGTCTAGTATAGATATATTAAAGATCTCAATATTTTTTATGCCAAGGCCGCCTAGATCTTGAAGAAAACAACTATTTTTCTAAGGGGTTATTAAAATTTTCCTTTTAAGAATACTAACACTCCACAAAAAGTGAGTCATCATAGAGTTTATAGTTTTTCTCATATAAATAAAACAACAGTATACCATAAAATAATAAAAAAATATTTGAGGCCACCACATGACTTACTAAGAAAACTCTTCCTACCATAGATAGAGACTTACCCTTGTAGGAGTATATAGTTCTTCTGATTTTACTTATAACGTCAATGATGTAAGATAGTCAAGGCCTCCCCCATAACATTAGAACACCATGTAAGATTATTGGGAGAGAGCCTTCCATAACACCCATCTCATTCATCATGTAATATTTCCTAGTGGTTGAGATTTTCCTTCCAAAGTAGATAAAAGAATTATTCTAATTGATTTGTTGTCCAGATATACTTCATAGTGTGTTAAGTCATTATTTATATATTTGATGTTCTTACTATATTCATGGATAAAAATAATAATTTCATCAGCTAATAAGTGATGAGAAGGATTAGAGATACCTTGAGATGCTCTAATCATTTTCAGATTAACCTTTCTTGTCATTTGAAGAAGAACCCTACTTAAATAGTCCTCATCTATGATAAAGATGACAACAGAAAGAGGCTCTCCCAACCTCAGCCCCATAAATCATGTATTTTCAAGGTTGTATTTTTGTTTTCAATTTCCATGAATGCCTCATAACATTATTTTTTTATTTAAATAAACTATTTTTTGTCTCATGGTTTGATAATTTCAATAACCATGGATTACCAATAAATTTAGTACTTAAAAAAACACTTTTTATAAAATTTGGTTTAACACATAATGTGAGATAATTATAACATTAAATTTTCCAATCCATATAAATTTTAATTAATATAATGACTGAAATTTTTTAAAATTAAAATATCAAAATTAGGTAAAGGTTTCATTTCTAATTTTTAATTAATATTTATTACTATGTGTAAAAATTAATTTCCATGATAAATGTAAATGGTTTAAAATAAAAAAATGCCTTTAGAAACTCAATTTTCACCCAAATGAGTTTTTTAGATTCTTTTATATTAAAAATAACATTCCCATCATCTGTTTCAAAATTTCGAGTAGTTGACCATGAAATAGTAATAACACATTTTCGAAAATGTTAAGACCACTTCTAAAAGTTATCTTCTATTCACATATAAAATTAGAAACAATTCATACACTTGAAGAATAACCTTATCATATAATTTAATATTGAAATGATTAAAACATTATAATTCTAAAACCTTATCCCACTTTAAAAATATTATAGTCACCAAAAGTTATGATAAATCATTCATTTCCCTTGAGAAGTTATCAGAAAATTCATGTACCTGACATTAGTATTATCACCTACTTAATTTTTTTCTTGATTATTTTTATTCAAATTTATTTTATATGAAAAAATATAATTAAATTAGTATATTTTATATAATTTATTGTTACTGTATTTATGGAATTATTATTTTCTATTTATATATCCCATCCATTAATAAAAACAAAATTGACATTTGTACATACTTACAGACTATTTCTACCACCAACTATGGAAATAAATTCACTCACCTCCTAAAATTTATGGTTTCTATAATGGTTTTTGGGTAATTATTAATTTTATGAAATCATTATGTTTTTTATAACTAATTTAAGTACCCAATAATGATATTATCAACAAATTAATATCATCAATTCCATCATTTAAAATGATAAAAATAAGATGAAATGATATATTTTTATAAGTAATGGATTTAAATTAATTATATTATATTTAAATTAATTTCTAATTATTATATCCCAAACTAATAAACACTTTAAAATATCATTATTCTTTTGTTATAATGATATTAAAACTAATCCATGTCATAATAATCTATTGATCATGGTATGTTCTTGTTTGGGTTGGTTTGACCCCTATTTAAGGAAAAGTATACTTGTATGACATGCTTGATTAAATTAATTTATTTAATGGAATAATATGATATAAATATGTTATTAGTATTTTTTTATTAATTTCATATGAACATTTAACTCATTAATTAAGAAAACACCTTTCGACTGTCAAGAATCACCAAAACATAATCATCGTAAGTTTAATATTTATTGTTACTAACAAAAAATGACATGAAATTAAATAATAGCTTTGTAAAAAATATTAGAAAATTAATTCTACTAAATTATATGAACTAAAAGTGAGGTATGTTTTGAAAGGAATAGATTCCAGGGAATCTTTTACGAAACTTGTTTGAAGTGATAAAGATTAAATATACCTAGGGTTGAAAATAAATAAATAATAGCTAATATATATGTAAACTGATTATAAATGGGGATTATAAATAGTTATAGTTATGAATAAGGTTATATGGTATGTATTTAAGGAACATAATTTAATAATTTCTGGCATTTGGGGACAATGCTAAATAGACCAGGACCGAGGTGAGAGTTTTCATCTCAAATTTATGTCTTTGAGATAGGTTTTGTATGACAAACATAATTTCATATATGTAGTGTATACAATTATTATTTAGGATATAAGACAATGAATTATACTTTGATTAAGATAATTTATGTATTACAATATATCTTTTTTTAATGGGGTATTGATTTGAAGGTTTATAAAGTAGTGAGAGTTTTATTGGTCTCAATTTTAATTCTTTGAGATGTAATAGATTTTATAAAAAATGTTTTCTTATTATAGATTATTCAGGGACGATGGATATATTTTTTATCATAATATTTTTATTTCATGGGATTTAATATCCAAATAATTTTCCATTATCCAATTTTCTATTATTCAGTTATTTCCCCAATAGTGAGGTTTTTTGGTAACTCATATTTCATTATTTGAGTTGTGATCATTATCTTGAAACCATTTCATATAAGTTGGGTAAAGTATAAAATTTAATTGTCTTAGGTTTTATTATCACATATATATATGTACATTCATACCATATAAAACCTTAAAAATTATATCTCATTTATTTGGATATGTTTCCTATAAAGAATATTGATAACTAATGACTTGTATTATTGAGTCATATTGTTTCACTGTGAACTTATTTAATCCATTCTCAGTATCTAAAATACTAATATTTCATTATATGAAAATTTATATTCTATTATAGGGAAAAATATATTTTTATACAATTTTTTTTGTAACTCTTTTTACAATTTGAATTTCGAACAATAAATTTTTTTAGGATATTAAATAAGGTTTTTTATTTAACTTTAATATTTTATATCTTCTTCTCCACATTTCACCAACATAAAACTTATTTCTTAAAAAGATAACATTATTGAAGATTATTTAGAACTTTAATGGTTATCAAATAGGTTCCACTTCACATTTTTATTAATACTTTTAATGTGACCTGTGACTTATTCTTTTATGTTATTGTAAAAAATATTTTCAAAAGTATCATTAAATTTTCAATTCAATTTCCAATTCAATTTATAAAAGTATTTACTCAAATATGTTTCATTATTGAGTATTTTTACTCTAATATATGTTTCTATTTTTTAGGAATGAACTTCTGATACCAAATAATTCCATTCTTGATGACTTCTAGTGTGGTGTAATTCAAGAATTCTTTTGGGAGGATAATTTTCATTTTTCTCAACATCGTTATATGTTTCCTTTATTACTCTAGTGGTTTTTTATTTTGAATTATCAATAACCTCATTAATATATGGAATTAAAATTAAATTTTATTTAATTAATATTAGATTATGTTCACCTAGAAGAAATTTTATTTTATCGACATGAGGAAATGTATTTACATTCAATATATTGTTTTTAAAATATGATTGATTATTAAAAATTTGATAATATACTGTTTGTCCATATGAATTTTTTAAATTATGGGTTATAATAATATTAAACATTTATTCATGGGGAAATATATTCAAATTATTGATGATCATTTACCACTAATACTATTTGATAATTTTTTAACATTCCTTATTTTTCATGATATAGCTATCCATGATCTTTTTATTCTAGTGATTCCTTAGGGAATGGTATGAATGGTCTAGTTTAATCTTATAATGAATCAATTTCACTTAATTATGTGATTTGTGGGGCCTAAAATTATATATCCCTTTAATGAATATAGACATATCATGAGGCAAAAATGTTAGGTTATTAGGTGCATGTCTTCTTAATTTAGAAAGATGTGTTAACTTCAGTCTGGATGACAAGTAAATTACTTAGTAAAAGGAAATGCTAGCATGTTTTGATGTATAAAAATATTCATTCCATCATTATGTGATCATTATTATTTATACACATGTTTTTATTTATTATAATGGATATAACATGATTTCAGTTTAAGTTGATTATGCATTCATGATGTTTATTAATTCATGCCGTAATATTTTTGACATGTTTATTCCATGATTACTAATGTTGTATTTTCTTCCTTATTGATTATTTAATCACACCCACAATTATGTTTCCATTTCCACTGGTTATGAAGAAAATTATTAATCATAATATTGATAATATTATAACCTGAATGATGAATTTAATTGGAGATGTTTAAAAATTATTATGAATTAAGTAGTTTATTATAGAATAAAAAAAATTCATTGTTTTGTAAAGAAAAAATATTTATTAGTTTAAGTTTTTCATATTTTTTTACTTCCTCAATCCTCAATTTTTTCATCAATTTATGTAATGAATTTTTTTCCTTATGTATTGTAATTATGGTATAGTTATATTCTGAAATCAATAGTCAGTTTCGAAGAATTAATGGAATATATGGGTCTATAGAATTGAATCTAGGAGAGGGGGTCAAGGGAATAACACATGAATATATTGGAAGAAGTTTGTCCATTATTCCCATGTGTTTTCTACATAATATTGAGGTTGAAATCCAACCAGTAACATTTTTTTGGAGACACAAGAAGTTTTAATAACCAACATGATCATGTGAGATTTTTGATGCATACAGAATTAATTTTAGGGGTCTATTTACTAGTTATTTTGGATTAATGTACATTTTATTACTTATTATATTATTAAATGGATGGAGTCCAAGGATACTTATAACATATATTCTCATGCCATAGTGTACTTTTTTGGTCTCAAATATTTTATAGGTTTAGAATACAAAAAGAAATCATTATTGACCAAGGTTCATAATATTTTTACTAAAATTTGGGTTTCCTTCTTCTGAAATATGATGTGAAACACAAAACATATATAATGTAGCACCTTTTCATGACCCGCCTTAACCAAAAGAAGGTAAGGGACAACATATTTATAGGCCCTTTCTTCTTTAAGTTGAAGGAGAGATAATGAACCCCGAAACCCGCCTTCAATTGGTCCTAGAGTGGAGACCATCACCAAGGGTATATAATCTCACAAAAAATGGAAGGCATTGCCATTTTTATTTTTATAGGATCTAGAGATAAGATAGAAACCCCACAAATAACAAGTCTGAAAGTATAAGTAAATCCAAAAGTAACCCATTCCCATATGCATGTTCAGTAGTAAATGATACAAGCCAAAAAAATCCAAAGGTAATGTACCAAGAAAAAGGAAAACGAAAACAGAAAATGCCCCACGGTCGGAGCTAGTACAGTCCCACATGATCCCTGAAGTCCTCCTGGAAACCAGAAAGTAGTTTTATATACGTAAGGTGAGCATACAAGTATACCCACCAGGGAAAACCAAATACTATCATGCACAAGTGGGGAGGCATTCTAATGTCCCGTGAAAAAGGCGATAACCAAAACAACTAGCAAGAAAAACTATCCACTCAAGCCTCACCAAGGCACACTCCCCAAATAATGAAAATCAAGTAATGTATAGTAAAATCACATCGATATTTGGGTACCCCTATCCACTTTCCAACTGGTTATTGAAGACATCCTACGCATCGAACCAATCCCACTATTCTCACCGCAGTCCCACTGCCACACTTGCTCGCACACACCTGGGCCATAACCGCACATCCTGACCACAGACACCTGGTCCACAACCGCCACACATAACCACACCCGAAAACACCTACGTCAGAACAACTACTACCACACCCGAAGACACTTGGGCCAGAACAACTACTGCCATGCCCGAAACCACATGGGGCTCATCCCAAAGACACTTTGGAAACAACCTTCCCGCAAACAACTAGGAAAACCACCAAAACTACCCTGCCCGAAGATTCTTGGGATAAAAATGGACTTCAGGCCATCATATCCTGCCTTAAGAGTCTTGGGCTATTCGGTAAAGGGAGTAGAAAAGATGCTAATAACTAGCCACTCATAGGAGTGTTGGGAAAAACACCCTCCCCCATGAAATGGGGGTGTTCGACACTAAGTTCTCAACTTGGGTGGGGCACGAATAAGAAACATAGAAGCTACCGATATATGTCTAAGTAAAACGCACTCATCCCAACCTAGGGTTCCAAAATCTAAGCATAAACACCCTTGTTACTTTTCATTTGTAACAGAAAGGTACGACACTCACGACCAAGTCACAACTCATCCCAAAACCAATACACCCTTTAAACCATTTATTCTTACATGTTAAAGTGATCTCATTTAGGTGGATTCCGCACTACTGGGCAACTAACAGGCATAAACCCAAGCTAGGAAAAGAGAAACAGCCAACCAACAATTTTAAGCATTCACACCCGGTTCTCTTTTGAAGTCACAACAACAAAGGGATACGTGAGATCCCTCAAAGTACTGGAACCAATGAAAACCTCACAAAAGGGACAAGTGAAATCCCTCGAAGTACTGGAAACAAACCAAGCCCTAGACACAACCCCGTGTCCCCAAAACCAACGGTTTATCAACAATAGAGGATCCCACCTGAGTCGTTTCACAGTAGAGCAACCACACAACTTCAGATTCAAAACCAACAACCGTACGATAACTAAGGATCCCATCCCCATCCACACCTTCCCATAAGCACCAAGTAGAACAACACGCTACCACCAAACAGAGTGTAAAACTTCTAGGTTCAAGCACATCATTCATTAGGTTCTTCTTTCTGTTTGTTAACCAGGGTGGTCACACAGGGATTATTGTTTTACTGAACATCCATTTAAACCATATGAGTTTAGGTGACTAACCAATTCTATGTTACATTCATTTAGTCATCACAAAAGACAAGGTTTTATTAGTACGTAAGGAAATACCACCAACGGCCGTGATTTTTAGTGAGCATAATCCCTTATAGTTCACAACACATATAAACTTAAAAGAGTATAGCAGAACATCGATCACACCCCCTTCATTCTTTACGGTACATTCATTATATTCGTTAAGTTTGGTTTCATCAATCCTCACAGAAACAAAATCATACCCATGCCACATGATGCACAGTAAGGAAAGACGAAAGAAAACCCTACATGGTTGACCAAGGATCAGAGTTCTCCACACACCAAGAACTGGGGGTGCGTGACTTGTAGGGAAAGAATGTCGGGGACTCCATGGGTTAACGGAAAGGTTTCGGCACAGGCGCACCACATGCCTCAGAAAGGGGAACTCCAAATGCACTAAGAAGAAAATGAATCCATCCAAGAGGAAGAAGAAGGAAGAATAAATCCCCATGCGATATATAGATAAGATACCGTTGTTACAGGATATGGGGATTTGAACAACTTTAAATTTGGATCATGGTTCCCCACACGGTCGGGTGGTAAAACACGAAGGGATTAATTTCCATTTAATGATTTCGATCGAAAAAAGGTGGAAACAACTTTGATTTCGAGGGATTTTATATAAACGGAGAGGCACGATACGCAGACACACAGTTGGGTCCATTGAGGGTCGCCTCACCCTTATGAATTTTAAAATTGATTAAGGGCTTAAAAACGGTCTTGAACCACTTCAAAAGGGTTAAAAAGGCCCAAAATAGGCGTTATAGGAAAAACTGTAGAAGAGGAACCCGACAAGGCTGGGTGACACCGATCGGTCGCACACCGGTCGGTCGCTCACCAAAATGATGTCCTACCACAGAGATTCCACCCTTATGATCCGGAAATTGGCAAAGGAATATACCTTGATGGTCTGAGTCATCACATCAGATACATCTCAAAGCATTCTCGCGCTCAATAATTTAAATCCAGACCTGAAGAAAGGGGGGGGTCCGAACAACCACCCCGGAAGATACCTCTCAATAGTGAACCTCATCATCATCAAGAAACACCTCTCCATCAAGAAACCAGGAAACATACAAGGGTCAAACTACCCAGTCATATGGGTTGGGGAGTCTCTTCCTCCATTTCAAGATACTATCCACTTTGGGTGGCACAGACTCGCCCACACAGGTTTAATCTCATCCTCCTTAATGTGTCTTGATTAAAGATCGGGTCCTCCCCTCCCCATATCCAGGACTTTTCACACAAATTTAGAGAATAAGGAAAACCACACATTTCATAGCCAATAAGGTAAAGCATTCCATCACAAAAAAGTACAAACAGAACAACACAAAACTCAAAAAAACTCCAGGTACTGGGCACACATCTGTGCTTCCCATTCCCAGGTACTCTCCTCAAGCCCACAGTGTCTCCACAACACACGAACCAAAGGAATGGTTTATCCATGAAGCACCTTCTGTTCATGACCTTAGATCATCACTGGTCGCTCTATGAATGTTGCATCATCCCCGACCCGCCGCAACTCCAGTGGTGGAAGCAACGCCTGTTGATAAGCCACCTCACAAACCCGCCACAACACTTCGAATGGTACGATGAACCTGGGAGAAAGCTTACTCCCCTTGCTGAACCTCTGTTTCCCACATCGAGGGGAAACCTTCAAGAACATGTGGTCTCCGACCTTAAACTCCAAGGGTCTCCTCCTATTTTCGGCATATGAGTTCTGTCAGTCCTGTGCCGCCTTCTTCCTTTCCCATATAAGGTGGACCTTCTTCGTCGTGCTCTGCACCTCCTCCGAGCAATGAACACTTGTTTACACAATCTCAGTCCAACACATGGGTGAGCGACACGACTTTCCGTACAAAGCTTCAAACAGAGCCATGCCAATGGTAGAGTGAAAGTTATTATTGTAGGAAAAATCTACCAGAGGAAAGTTTCACGCCCACGATCCCCCAAAATCCAGAATACATACCCATAGCTTGTCCTCAAACATCTGAATAGTGCGCTCTGTTTGTCCATCTATCTGGGGTTGGAAGGCAGTGCTAAGTCGTAGATGGGTGCCAAAAGCATGATGCAATCCCCTCCAGACTCGTGAGGTAAATAGTGCATCCCTATCCGAGACTATGGACCTCGGAACTCCATGAAACCGTACCACCTAATCCTCATACCTTCGTGCTAAGGCATCCACTGTGCCTAACTCCTTGATCGCTAGAAAGTGGGACAATTTCGTCAACCGATCTACCACTACCTAGAGAGCGTCGCAGCCTCCTTGAACCTTGGGTAGCCCCATGAAAAAATCCATCGAGATGTAGTCCCCCTTCCACTCGGGAACATCTAAAAGTTGCAACAAGCCACCTGGAACAAGATGTTAATCCTTCACCTACTGATACACTAGGCACTTTTCTACGAACTCTCCTACTGCCCGTTTCACCCTGGGACACCAAAACTGTCTCCTCCGACCCTGGTACATCTTGGAAACTCCTGGGTGCACCGTTAGGGGTGAGTTGTGGAACTCACTAATAACTCTCTCGCGAATCACCTCTGGAACAAATAGCTTTCCTCGGAAAAGAACCTGATTCTGACAATCCTCCTTCCACCCTTCCGGAGCATCACCTTGGTTAACCTGGTCAAGCACCACTTCGATTTCAAAGTCTCCCCATTGAGACTCCTCCACCTGCTTCAGTAGAGAAGACTGCACTATCATCTGATACAGGCAACCTCTTCCACCTTCCACCCTTGCATCCAGGTGTAGGGAAACCAACTTTTCCATTGCCTTCCAAGCATCTGCGGACTCTCGAACCGCATCCTTCTACGGCTTCTTACTCAAGGAATCAGCCACCACATTACCCTCTCCTAAGGTTTAGGAAATCTCAAAGTCATAGTCTTGAAAGAATTCCATCCACCTTCAATACCGTAAGTTCAAGCCCCACTGGTAGAAGACATAATTCAAGATCTTGTGATCGGTGAAGACCACGAATCCCTCCCCTATAAGGTAGTGCCGCCACAACATTAGTGCAAACACGACCACCACAAGCTCCAGATCATGGGTGGAGTAGTTACGCTCATGGGGGAGTAACTGCCTAGACCCATAAGATATCATCCCTTTCCAATACATCAACACACATCTGAGGACTTTCCCAAAAGCATCACAGAACACCGCATACGCCACCCCTTCTTCTGGAATCCTCAACACTGGGGAACTAACCAAATTCTCCTTCAGATAACTAAAAGCTACCTCACACTGATCATCCCATAGGAATGTCTGGTCCTTCTTGGTCAAAGATGTCAAAGGTACTGAAACTCGGGAGAAGTTGGGCCCGAATCTCCGGTAGTAACCTGCCGGCCCGAGGAAACCACAAACCTCCACCACGTTCTTGGGTGATTCCCAAGAAAAAACCACCCCGACCTTCAATGGGTGCACTTATATCCCCGGATCGGACAGTATGTGCCCAAGGAAGTGCACTTTTTGCATCCAGAACTTGCACTTGGACAACTTCCCATAGAGTTGGTGCTGTCGGAGGACCTCTAAAACCATTCTCAGGTGCCTGACGTGATCCTCTTCTGATCTGGAGTAGATCAGGATGTCTTCAATAAACACAACTACAAACCGATCCAAATATTCTCGGAAGACGGAGTTCATGAGCCCCATGAACATAGCTGGAGCGTATGTAACACTGAAAAGAATGACTACAAACTCAAAGTGCCCATATCTTCACCTGAAGGAAATCTTCGAGATGTCACCCTCCCTCACCCTCAACTAGTGGAATCCTGATCGTAGGTCAATATTAGAGAACCAACCTGCTCCCTTCAGCTGGTCAAAGAGATCATCTATCATCGGGATGGGGTAACAATTCTTGACTGTTACCTGGTTTAGTCTCCAGTAGTCTATGCATAGCCTGAGACCACCATCCGCCTTCTTGGCGAATAAGACTGGATCACCCCATGGAGACACACTTGGTTGAACAAAATCCTTCTTCATCCTGTCGTCAATCTAAATCCATAACTCCCACAACTCAGAAGGTGCCATCCGGTAGGGAACCATCGAAATAGGACGAGCACCATGTTGTAGGTCTATCCCAAACTCGATATCACATCGAGGGGGTAGAGTCGCTACTTGTTTAAGGAATACGTACATAAACTCACTGACAATCCCTGGTACTTCCACCATCTCTTCATCCCCTGACTCTACTAATAGCTCGGCTAACAAGGAGAGGAGGGGTTCCCCTTGCCTACTGCTTTCCTGGAAACTCCACTCATTGATGAAAGTCACCCGTCACCCGCCCAAGTCTGAAAACACAACCCTTCTTCAGAAGCAGTCAATGATGACACATATAGAGAACAACTAGTCAATGCCTAGGGTGACATCGTATGGATGTATCTACAATAGTAGAATATCCCTGACTGACTGATGTGGCCCTATCATCTGTATGCATCCTCGAAAAACACACAACAAGTCGGTCTGACCTCTGACTGGTGTGCTCATCACCCAGGGAACTAGAAGTCTCTCAGCCTCTAAACCCAGAGCATGGGCCAGACTGGGTGTAACAAAGTAGTGAGAAGCTCCTATATCGAACAAGGAATATGCAAGGGTACTAAACAAGCTGATTGTACATCGAACGACCTCTGGCGCTGCTGGAACTGCTGCCTCCACGGTGTGCAACTGCCCACACCCAGCTTCTCTCCCTTTCAGCTATTAGCCACCTCAACGACCATGCCCGGGTCGAGGTCCCCGAGGATCACTCTGGGGTTGGCCTCCTCCTACAACGTCTGCCCTCAGTGGAGCGGGAGCCCGCTGCCCCTACTGCTGTTGCTAAAAGTGCCTAGCTGGGAAATACTGCTAATGAGGTGGGTGCTGGACCTGCCCACCCCCACCGTACTGTACTCGGTCCGGGCACTGATTATGAAGGTGCCCATGTCTTCCACAGATGAAGCATCTCGGCCCTGTGCCCGATGGAAAAGGGCGAGGGATGGAAGGTCGGAACTGGAACTGCTGAGCCCTACTCCCTGCTGGTCGAAACCTAGAGGGTTCTTGATGCTATAGGCCTGCTGCTGATGACCTTCCCCATGGACGGGCCCCACTGGATTTCATCTCATGACACACATCCTAGTGTGTGCATCCTCTCCACCACTTCATCCATCTTCTACACCTCTAAGAATTTCGGTAAGGTTAAGGGAGTAACAACGTACTGAAGAGAAGGTCGAAGTGCCACCTCTAAACGTCTTGCCCAAGAATCCTCATCCAGAAAGAGATCCGGAGCGAAGTGAAAGAGATACTTGAACTTGATCTCCAACTCTCTCACTGACATAAAACCTTGATGGAGGGAGAGTAGCTTCTTTCATTTTCTCACCCTTCATCATGGAAGAGAGGAATTCTGCCTGGAACTCCTTCTCGAAGACTTCCCACACCACCTCTGTCTCCCTATTCACCCCAAGATAAGGCATCCACAACTGAGGTGCTATTCCATGCATTTGGATTACAGCCAGAGGAACCCAGTACTCCGTCGGTGCCCAGATCAAGATGAAGGCTATCACCAGCTCCTCTAGAAAGCTCTCTGTCTCCACGTCTGAGATGCTACCTTCTTACTTCCCGACGGTCTGTCGCTGAAAGGCTCGGAGCATATTCTGCCACTGACCATCATCCTCCTCTCGGTCGGTCCTCTGCCGATTGGCCAAGTCAACCTCCTAAGCATCGATCACTCGCACTACTCGTGGTTTCCTCCCAGGTGCCATAACTTCAAGGTAAACAAGGAATGCCTAAGCCCGAGTAGTATAGAATATTGGTCTTAAATTTTCATAGAATTATTTTTTTATTTTTTAATTCCCAAGACACCCATGAAACATAAGAACACAAGTCATTATGATGTATGTACCTTCCCTAGGGTCTCTACCCTGCAATCAGTGTAGCCTCACTTGGTCGTTCGTTAGGTTCAGAGTTCTTGCATCGGATCACGGGGCCCCCTAAAATCCCATGTCCTAGCTGGTCTTCCCTGGCCAAATTCACGCACCAAGGTCACCCAACACTATTTCCCTACCACCCCATGAAATAGTCACTATTCCTAACATCAGACTCTATCATATCTCTTAAACACCTGCCTCTGACACCATTCTGTCATGACCCACCTTCACTAAAAGGAGGGAAGGGACAACAGATTGTTAGGACCATCCTTCTTTAAGTTGAAGGAGAGATAATGACCCCCAAAATCCACCTTCAATAGGTCTCGGAGTGGAGAATAGCACCAAGGGTACAGAATCTCACATAAAATGGAAGGAATTACCCTTTTTATTTTTATAGGATCAAGAGATAAGATAGAAACCCAAAAAATACCAAGGCTGAATGTAGAAGTAAAGCCAAAAGCAACCCATTCCTATATGCAAGTTCAACAGTAAATGATACAAGCCCCAAAACTCTAAAGGTAAAGTACCAAGAAAAAGGAAAATGATAAGAGAAACTGCCCCACGGCCCGAGCTAGTATGGTCCCGCAGGATCCCTGAAGTCCTCTTGGAAACCTGAGAGCAGATTTATATACATAGGGTGAGCATACAAGTATACCCAGTAGGGAGAACCAAAGACTCTCGTGCACAAGTGGGGAGGCATTCTAATGTCCTGTGAAAAAGGAGATAACCAAAGAACATAGCAAGGAAAACTATCCACCCAAGCCTCACCAAGGCACACTCCCCAATTAATGAAACTCAAGTAATGTATAGTAATAAAACATTGATATTATGGTACCCTGCGCCACTTTCCCACTGGTTATTGATGACATCCTATGCATCAAACCAATCCCGCCATTCTCACAGTAGTCCCACTGCCACACTTGCCCGCACACACCTGGGCTATAACCGTATATCCTGCATGTAGACACCTGGGTGAAAACCGCCACACACAACCACACCCGCAAACACCTAGGTGAAAAAAACTACTACCATGCCTGAAGACACCTCAGCCAGAACAACTAATGCCACGCCCGAAAACACTTGGGCCTCATCTTGAAGAAACTTGGGAAACAACCTGCCTACAAACACCTGGGACAACCACCACAACTACCTTGAACAAATATTATTGGGCTAAAAATGGACTTCAGGCCATCACAACCTGCCCGAAGAGTCTTGGGCTATTCAGGAAAGGGACCAGAAAAGGAGCTAATAACTAGCCACTCATAGGAGTGCTGGAAAAAACACCCTCCCCCATGAAATTGGGGTGTTCAACACTAAGTGCTCAAATTGGGTGGGGCGCGAATAAGAAACATTGAAGCTGCCGATATATGTATATGTAATAAGCACTCATCCCAACCTAGGGTTCCAAAATCTAAGCACAAACACCCTTGTTACTATTTATTCATAAGAGAAAGGTACGACACTCACGACCAAGTCGCAACTCATCCCAAAACCGATACCCCATTTAAACCATTCTTGCTTACATTTTCAAGTGATCTCATTTAGGTGGATTCCTCACTACTGGGAAACTAATAGGCATAACCACAAGCTAGGAAAAGAGAAATAGCCAAACAACAATTTTAAGCATTCACACCCAGTTCTCTTATAAAGTCACAACTACAAAGGGGTAAGTGAGATACCTCAAAGTACTGAAACCAAAGAAAATCTCACAAAAGGGATAAGTAACATCCCTAGAATTACTAGAAACAACCCAACCTCGATACATTTCCCCATGTCTCCAAAACCAACGATTTCTCAACAATAGAGGTTCACACCCGAGTTTGGGTCACAGTAGAGAAACCACACAACTTCAGATTCACAACCAACAACCGTACGATAACTGAGTATCCCATCCCCGTCCACACCTTCCCATAAGCCCCATGAAGAACAAAATGCTACCACCAAATAGAGTGGTAAACTTCCACATTCAATCACATCATTCATTTGGTTCTTCTTTCTATTTGTTAACTGGGGTGGTCACACAAGGATTCTTTTTTTTACTAAACATCCATTTAAACCATCTGAGTTTAGGTGACTAACCAATTACATGTTACATTCATTTAGTTATCACAATAGAAAAGGGTTTATTAGTACATAAGGAAAGACCACCAATGACCTTGATTTTCAGTGAGCACAAGCCCTTACAGTTCACAACACATATCAACTTAAAAGAGTACAGCAGAACATCGATCACACCCCCTTCATTCTTTAAGGTCCGTTCATTATCTTTGTTAAGTTTGGTTTCATCAATCCCCACAGAAACAAAAGCATACCCTCCTCGCATGATGCACAGTAATGAAAGATAAAGTAAAAACCTACTTGGTTGATCAAGGATCAAAGTTCTCCACGCACCAAGAACTAGTGATGCATGACTTGTAGGGAAAGAACGTCAGGGTATCCAAGGGTGAGCGGAAAGGTTCCGGCACAGGCGCACCACTTGCCTCGGAAAGGGGAACTCGAAATTCACTAAGAAGAAAAAGAATCCAGCCAAGAGGAAGAAGAAGGAAGAATAAATCCCCCTACGATATATAGATAAGATCCCGTTGTTACAGGATATGGGGATTTGAACGACTTTAAATTCGGGTCGTGGTTCCCCATGTGGTGGGGTGGTTACACATGACACGATTAATTTTCATTTAAATATTTCCATCAGAAAAAGGAGGTAACTGCTATGATTTCAAAGGATTTTATATAAATGGAGAGGAACGATACGTAAACACACAGCTGGGTCTGTTGAGGGTCGCCCCACCCTTTGGAATTTAAACATTGATTAAGGTCTTAAAAACTGCATTAAACCACTTAAAAAAGGGTTAAAAAGGCCCAAAAGAGGATTTACGGGAAAAACTATAGAAGAGGAACCCAACAAGGTTGGGTGACACCCATCGGTCGTGCCTATCGTTCACAGGCCGATCGGTCGCACCCGATCGGTCGCACACCGGTCGGTCGCACACCGGTCGGTCACTCAAAGAAATGGAATCCTACCATAGAGACGCCACCCTTAGGATCCGAAAATTTGAAAATGGATGGACTGTGAGGGTCTGGTTCATCACACACCCCTAAAAAATGGCCATTCTGAAATTTCAAATCAAGACTTATAGTAGATATTTTATGGAAAATCATGAAGCTAAATATAATGGATTGGATAAAGCATTTTGATGATATTTTTTTGGATTATAGGATAACCAAATGACTCCTCTATATATTTCTCCATTTCATATTGTCTTTGGTACAACCTATCATCTCTCCATAGAGGTAGAGTAAAAGTAATTTTAAATGATGATTTAGACTAAATTAGAGATCTAATGAAGTTGTAACGTGAAGATAATTAAAAGAAAATATTAAAATATAATGATAATTTACAGATCTACAATGAGTTATAAAAATAATCCTAATATAGGATGACTCTAAAAAAGTAGTTTTAGGTAGAATAGAAAATAATTCTCTACAATTTACGGCAGAAACTAATGCTCAATATGTTAGATTCTCGATGGTTAGGACCATATATTGTATCTCATATTTTTTCTTCATAAAATTTAATTGGATACCACATAAGATGGAGATAGAAAATGTTTCACTATTAATGGGACTCAGTTTAAGTAATACATTAGGGAACACCACACACATGATGATAATTTCATCACACTTCATGAACTAATCATTACTTTAGAACATCAGATTATATCGAAAACATTCAATTTTATGTTATCTTTTATATTTAAAATCTTATATTTCATGAGAATATAAAATTTCATAGAGTTAAATTAATGTAAATATAACATATTATGTATGGGGGTGAGGATAATATGTTGGGTATCTTCTTTAGGGGTTTTATTAATGCATTTTATATTATTAAGAAAAATATGTTATATTCTCATTTCTATGAGGAACTTCTATAAAATGCATTTTTTATTTTCCCAATCACATTGGTATAATGTTAAGAATTAAAAATATTTTAAAATATATGGTATTTTTTTAAAATATATATGTTTTTAATGATATGATAAGTTGTATCGTAATAAAAATATTTAGATTTGACACCATTTTTTGTGTTATTGGTTTATGATAAATTATGTCATTTTATTTACATACACAATTCCACAAATATCCATTATTTGAAAATTTTGCCAATTAAATTAAAGGTTCAATCAAGTGACGTAATTTTTTATCATACAAAAATATCCTTTCTATATGTCATTTTCTATTCTAATGAATTTAATTAAAATACAGAATTAACCTATGCATGTGTACATGATATCTAACTACTGTACATCTTCAAAACATCAAATAAAACAAATATAATGAAATATAATATATAGGGTAGTGATGAAATGTACAACATATGGGTATATCTGATATAGTATTTCTTTGGTTTGACCTATTAGAATTCTTAAGTGAGTGAGTTATGAAATTTTATCACAAATGAGGTAGAATAGCTCTAGTTTCAATGAATATACAAACTTGAAAAAGTTTTAATTGACCCAATTTTATTGAATATGAAGTGCCCAGATCAGTGTGAATCACTGAGAGGGGGAGGAGGTGAATCAGTGATCCCTTAAAACTTTTTACTAACTGATTCCTTATCAATTAAACCTTTATGGCTGGTTAAAGCCTCGATCCACTCTTTTTATGTCTCTCAACCTTTCCCGGATAATGCAGTAATGAAAAGGCACAGGACACAAGGATTTACAAGGTTCGGCACCAAAGGCCTACATCCTTGCCATGCTCTCCCAGCATGGATTCTCCCATTATAATCTGTTAGTATTAGAATGGTCGATACAACTTTCCACCATATCTCTCCTGAGTCCCACATGAGGGTCTTTATACTGCTTCACACAGTGTTACCAGAGTCCCACTGGCCTGCTCCAGAATCCCACTGAAGACTTCTTCTCCCTGAGTCCCACAGGGTCTTCTCCTGGCTCCTCGAGTCACACGAGTAGCTCTTCTTCTCTTTAAGTTCTTCATGTAACTTCAGCAGCCTGGGATAAAGTCTGCTGGACTTGCTCTGTACCTCTGCTCACTTGAGGTGAACAGGTCTTCTCGTCTTGCTCAGGCTTTATCTCATTCTTCTAAGGATGACATGGCCTTCTCTCTTCAAGAAACTTCAACAACCTCTAAAAAGGTCTGTTGGTCTTGCTCAGCAACTTCTGATCACTTCTGTTGATCAGGCTCTTCTCAATTACTGAATAATCAGACAACTGATGTCTTTAACTTTAGTCTGGTCCAGTCTCAGTTCAACACAACTTCATGCACTGAATGCATGGCAACTCTGATTCTTCATGCACTGATTGCATGGCCTTCTCAATTCTCTTCAAGATCTTCAAGTCTTGGACAACTCAAATGCACACAAGCAGATTTAGCTTTGTTCACGTGCGCACGTGCATGCATGTAAGCATGCACTCCCCTTTCTTTCTTCTTGGTGCAATAAACCCACAAAGGGTGTAATCACTTCAAGCACACACCTTCTCACTTGAATTTCACACTTTTGTTCAATGTGTTTACACACTTAAATGTGTGCTATACTTTGTGTGAGTCTTCTTCTTCTTCTAAGTGTGTCTATTCCACTTAGAGCACACACATAGGTTCGGCCACTTCACTTTGTTGTTTTGCACACACATCTTTGTTCTTTGCTTTGCACACACACAATGAGTTCTTTAATTTGTTCTTTCAATGTGTGCACCCATATAAGGGCTACGACCTTCTACTTCAAATTTCACACAAGGCACTAAGGCCTCGGCCTCTTCCCACTTCTTGTTGCACACCCTTAACCCGTAGGTTGTTCTTCATTTTTGCACACACAAAATGTGTCTTCACTTGGTGCACACACAAGGCATGAAAGCATCGGGTCCTCTTCTCCACTTGGCACACACCCACTGTCCGTAGGTGGTCTTATTCACTTGATCTCAAAGGAGGCGCGCAAGGGGTGCGCCCCTGTTCTTCTCTTCACAGCCGTGCATGTGCCACTGGCCGTGGGTCGCGCAAGCCACAGGTGCAAAGCACCGCGGGCACGCAAGTGCAAACCGCACAGGGGGCAGCGGTGCACAGAGGCGGCGCACAAGTTCGTGCTGCCCAAACCTCTCTTCTTGTCGCGCAAAGAGGTTGCACGCAAGGAACTTTAGCCGCACAAGATACTTGCTCGGGGCTTCAAACCTTCGCGAGGCAGAGAGCACTCACGGGACTTCTCTCGAGGTTTTCAACAAGCAAAAACGAGAGCATGGGCTCTCCTTTTATAGGCAGAGAAGCCTCATATCATCCGCGTGTGATAATTCCAAATCCCCGAAAGTTTCGGTTCTTTAAAAACTTTCCAAATCTTGAATTTACTATCTGTTTCACGCGGGATTCCTTCTTCTTCGGTTTCCTCCACGTGCATGCGACTTAGAACGCATGCACGACCTTCGTCTCTTCTATCCTATGCAAAACACGAACTCACCGAGGCCTCGGCACTTCGTTTGCCTTCGACCTTCATCGAATTTATCATCTCATTGCATGCATGCATATTTTGATGCATGAATGTGTTCGTTATGGCCAGACGATCACAATGGTGGCTTTACTTCGATCAGCAGTGTCCGGGAGCTCGAAAACATGTCTCGGGATGCTCCTGGTTCGAACGGAGCTCGCGGGGAGCCTTTGACTGAGCTCGAGGAAGGAGATGCCTCGGAGCCGTCGGATCATCTCTTTGGACGGCTGCGATCAGAATGGGCCGCGGTGGATTAGATGTGCGGCCGAGATCTGGCGCGCGATCAATCGAGTTGCCAGGATTCGCTGCTGGAAATTTTTCCGCGTCCCACATCGAAACGGCGAGCGAATTTTCCGCGTTTTATCACCCTGGAGCTCCCATCCTTACCTCAGTTGCATCTTCTCCCTCCACGGTGCCGCCCCGCACCGTGTTCTCCCTGCGGGCGCGCTCTGCGCCCGCTCTGCTCCCTGCGGGCACGCCACTGGCGCCCACTATGCATCCTCGAGCGCGCTCCTCGCGCTCACGCTGCGCGGGCTTCATCACCGCGTGGCTTCGGGGCTTAAACACGGCCCCGACCTCTCTTGGGCTGGCCCCATGGGATCCCCTTGGGCGTGGTGACCTAGTCCCACATGTGCCTTGGGTTGAACCCTTAAGGCTGGCCCTTGGTGGCCTAATTTTTGCTTCTTTGTAGAACAAGTCCTTTGTGTAAAAACAAAGTGACCAAGTTCAAATGCCAAATGCCACATCACTATTCATCTTCTCCCAAGCCATTCTTCCTCTTCATTTCTTCTCATCTTCTTATTCATTTGAATTCCTCAATGCTTCTTCTTCATTAGAATTCCTCCAATTCTCTTCAAAATTTATTCATTACTTAGGAATGGAATTCCCGAAGGTTCTTCTTCAACCGAAGCTCCTGAATCAAATAATTCTTCAACATTCTTCAATGATCCAATCAGAGATCAAGCTGGATCGTCTTCAATTCATCATGCACTAAGAATTAGTACATGGACTTCATTAGAACCAATTCATCCACTTAGTGATTGTGGATGGATCACTTCAACTCCTCATGCATTGTCAATACAATGCATGGTCTTCAATTATTGTTGTGACATTGTATCCAGTTGATACAAGTTCTTGGAACTTTAAGATCAGCTCAACAATCGTCAGATATAATAGAGAATGTTTCAACCACAACATCCTTTGTCACTTAGTGAATCTCCTAAGTGACATGCATCTTAGTACCATGGCCATTCTCCTTCATCACCATCACCATCACATCCTTTGGCATTCACATCTTGACATTCCTTGACATCCATTCATTCCATGACAACATCATGCCTTATTGACAACAAATGCAACACAATGCACTTCAATCTCCCCCTTTGTATTTGTTGTCAATACACTCCTTTAGCACATATGAATGGGTCAATATGTGTGCCAATATTTTCTCCCCCTTATTGGCAATCAAATGCAAAGGTGTGGTGTGGTACTCTTCCACAATATCTCTTCCTCCCTTCGAATAGCATCTTCTTGAAAAACACTAGGAGAGGGATGATGTAACATGTTCTTCTTTAGCAAAGAACCTTTAGTTGATCAAATCTAAGTCTACTTGGGCTAACCCGGTGTAGAAAACAAGAGTGATATAACCGAGGAACTCAATGCTGTCCAACATTCACAATACATGTGAGATCATGCTTAGGGGTTGAATTTTTCAGATATTCAATGAATTGCTGAATCCTGCACATACTTCACAAAACACATTAGAATGTTCAGGTGCAATGATAAAGCTCCCCCTTTCATCAAGATGATATTAATTTCAGAACATCATCTTCTCCAGATTGGCTCCCCCTCAAGGGGTTCACTCCATTCTGTCCAAACCATCCTCCAGTTGAGAATGATCATCATCTTCAATTCCCTGCAATGTCATCACATGTAAATACCAATAGTATAAGGGAATAAGATGGAACCTCCTTTGTTCATCAATGTGAACAACAAGGTTGAGAAGATTCTCTCAACCGAGATGTCCCATTTTCACCATTCTTCACACTTGCACATCTGATCTTCTTTGATGTTTGTGCTGGTGTGGATCTCAACACATCTTCATGTGAAATATTCTTCTTCCCTTTTGCCTTAGCAATTGCCAGAACTTTATCTTCAGCTTTTTGCAGATCTTTGGCAAGTTGCAACTGATTTGGCCATATGACTAGTAAATCATTTGGAAGAGTGGCCTCAGTTTTGGAAGTTCCACATGGTTCTTTGGATGCTGCTAAGCTACCTCTCTTAAGCAACTTATTTTCAATCAATCCCTTCTTCTTCTGGATTGATTGTCTTTTGGAGTTCAGTCTGCTTATATTTAGTTTCATGGCTTCTTTACAAAGGTTCATGATGTGTCCTTTCTTTCCACAGTAGAAGCATGTTTTCTTGGTGGTCCTTCTAGATGCATCACCCTTCTTGGATTTAGACTCCAAGGTCTTCTCTTCCTTTTTCATAATCTTCTTGGGAGCATCTTCAACTTTCTTCTTGCTTCCCAAGGATTCTTTCTGAGCCAGGTTCTGTGATCTTTTCTTCTTTTGAGCTCTGGATATAGTTGGAGACTGACATGTATCTTTTTGACCACTTTTGCAATCATCCCAGATGTTGTCAAGTAATCCAAATCTATTTGCAGTAAACAGATGTCTCTGGACCTGTGGATGTTGCTTCCTTCCTTCTGGCTTGATCCCCCTTGGCATGGGCTTCCTCTGTGCTTTGGCATTCAGTGGATTGTACCAACAATCCTTTGCACAATGCCCATACTTGTTACAACACCAGCATTGTCCCACGAATCTTGACCTCTTCAGTCCTTCTGATTGTAGGGTACTTTTCTTGACCTGTTGTGCTGTTTCAGGAGAGCTCTGCTTCTTTACTGTCTTCATCCATATTTGTTTGGAATTATTCTTCCATCCTTCACTTTTTGTGGAAACACAATTAAAAGCATCAGTACAAGATGAGATGGATGGTACCTTCTTTTTAGAAGTTGTTGCACTTTCACTAGAGGATGTCTTTCTTTTAGAATCATCCTTCTCAATGCATACTTGTGTAGCAACATTTCTTCTTACAGTTGACTGGGAGGATTCAGCTTTGGGTGATTGCAGATTTGTCAATATCACCTCTAGTTCTAAGCACTTCATGTTAAGGGAGTTCTTCTCATCCTCAACAGCTCTTAGCTTTCCTTCCCAACTTTCTTTCAGCTGATTCATCTGGTCATCATGCAATGTCTTCAATTCAAGCAATGAATTGTCAAGCTCCTTTACCCTTTTTGCTTTGTCTTCAAGTTGAGCATCTTTGACAACCATTGAAACTCTGTGTCTCTTTCTAGTGCATGGAAAACATCTTTGATCATTATCAAAAAAAATTCTTTCTCAGAAGAGCTCCTTTGCAATTCTTCATAGGTATCTTCATATCTTTCATTGCAAAGGGAAACAGTTTCATCTTTGGCATTCACCAGCCTTCTGAGAGTGTTGGTTATGCCAACCCTTTTAGCCAATTGTTCTTCCATTGCATTGGCTTCTTCTTCTAACTGTGATTTTTCTTCTCGAAGATCATGGATGCCTGTAGCTATACACTTTTCCACTTCCATGGGGACAATCTTCTGAAGATATTCGATTGCACTTTGAAGATCTTTCATTGTTCCAACTTCATCACAGCTAGGACAAGCTTTTTTCATCTTCTTGGCCTGTTTCTTCTTTCTATTTTTCTGAGTCTTGGCAGATATATCCATTTGAGGCTCGTCACTCGTTTCCTCAAATCTGCACTTCATAAAGACTCCCTTGGATTTTTAGAGGTAACCTTCGCTCTGATACCAATTGAAGTGCCCAGATCAGTGTGAATCACTGAGAGGGGGAGGGGGTGAATCAGTGATCCCTTAAAACTTTTTACTAATTGATTCCTTATCAATTAAACCTCTATGGCTGGTTAAAGCCTCGATCCACTCTTCTTATGTCTCTCAACCTTTCCCGGATAATGCAGTAATGAAAAGGCACAGGAAACAAGGATTTACAAGGTTCGACACCAAAGGCCTACATCCTTCCCATGCTCTCCCAGCATGGATTCTCCCATTATAATCTGTTAGTATTACAATGGTCGATACAGCTTCCCACCGTATCTCTCCTGAGTCCCACAGGAGGGTCTTTATACTGCTTCACATAGTGTTACCAGAGTCCCACTAGCCTGCTCCAGAATCCCACTGAAGACTTCTTCTCCCTGAGTCCCACAGGGTCTTCTCCTGGCTCCTCGAGTCACACGAGTAGCTCTTCTTCTCTTTAAGTTCTTCAAGTAACTTCAGCAGCCTGGGATAAATTCTGCTGGCCTTGCTCTGTACCTCTGCTCACTTGAGGTGAACAGGTCTTCTCGTCTTGCTCAGGATTTATCTCCTTCTTCTAAGGATGATCAGGCCTTCTCTCTTCAAGAAGCTTCAACAACCTCTGAAAAGGTCTGTTGGTCTTGCTCAGCAACTTCTGATCACTTCTATTGATCAGGCTCTTCTCAATTACTGAATACTCAGACAACTGATGTCTTTAACTTTAGTCTGGTCCAGTCTCAGTTCAACACAACTTCATGCACTGAATGCATGGCAACTCTGATTCTTCATGCACTGATTGCATGGCCTTCTCAATTCTCTTCAAGATCGTCAAGTCTTGGACAAATCAAATGCACACAAGCAGATTTAGCTTTGTTCACGTGCGCACGTGCATGCATGTAAGCATGCACTCCCCTTTCTTTCTTCTTGGTGCAATAAACCCACAAAGGGTGTAATCACTTCAAGCACACACCTTCTCACTTGAATTTCACACTTTTGTTCAATGTGTTTACACACTTAAATGTGTGTTATACTTTGTGTGAGTCTTCTTCTTCTTCTAAGTGTGTCTATTCCACTTAGAGCACACACATAGGTTCGGCCACTTCACTTTGTTGTTTTGCACACACAACTTTGTTCTTTGCTTTGCACACACACAATGAGTTCTTTAATCTGTTCTTTCAATGTGTGCACCCATATAAGGGATACAGCCTTCTTCTTCAAATTGCACACAAGGCACTAAGGCCTCGGCGTCTTCCCACTTCTTTTTGCACACCCTTAACCCGTAGGTTGTTCTTCAATTTTGCACACACAAAATGTGTCTTCACTTGGTGCACACACAAGGCATGAAAGCCTCGGGTCCTCTTCTCCACTTGGCACACACCCACTTTCCGTAGGTGGTCTTCTTCACTTGATCTAAAAAGAGGCGCGCAAGGGGTGCACCCCTGTTCTTCTCTTCACAGCCGTGCATGTGGCTCTGGCCGTGGGTCGCGCAAGCCACAGGTGCAAAGCACCGCGGGCGCGCAAGTGAAAACCGCGCAGGGGGCAGCGGTGCACAGAGGCGGCGCACAAGTTCGTGCTGCCCAAACCTCTCTTCTTGTCGCGCAAAGAGGTTGCGCGCAAGGAACTTCAGCCGCGCAAGATACTTGCTCGGGGCTTCAAACCTTCGCGAGGCAGAGAGAACTCACGGGACTTCTCTCGAGTTTTTCAGAAATCAAAAACGAGAGCATGGGCTCTCCTTTTATTGGCAGAGAAGCCTCATATCATCCGCGTGTGATAATTCCAAATCCCCGAAAGTTTCGGTTCTTTAAAAACTTTCCAAATCTTGAATTTACTCTCTGTTTCACGCGGGATTCCTTCTTCTTCGGTTTCCTCCACGTGCATGCGACTTAGAACGCATGCACGGCCTTCGTCTCTTCTATCCCATGCAAAACAAGAACTCACCGAGGCCTCAGCACTTCATTTGCCTTCGGCCTTCATCGAATTTATCATCTCATTGCATGCATGCATATTTTGATGCATGAATGTGTTCGTTATGGCCAGACAATCACAATGGTGGCTTTACTTCGATCAGCGGTGGCCGGGAGCTCGAAAACATGTCTCGGGATGCTCCTGGTTCGAACGGAGCTCGCGGGGAGCCTTCGGCTGAGCTCGAGGAAGGAGATGCCTCAGAGCCATCAGATCATCTCTTTGGACGGCTGCGATCAGAATGGGCCGCAGCGGATTAGATGTGCGGCCGAGATCTGGCGCGCGATCAATCGAGCGGCCAGGATTCGCTCCTGGAATTTTTTCCGCGTCCCACATCGAAACGGCGAGCGGATTTTCCGCGCTTTATCACCCTGGCGCTACCATACTTACCTCAGTTGCATCTTCTCCCTCCACGGTGCCGCCCCGCACCGTGTTCTCCCTGCGGGCGCGCTCTGCGCCCACTCTGCTCCCTGCGGGCGCGCCACTGGCGCCCACTATGCATCCTCGAGTGCGCTCCTCGCGCTCACGCTGCGCGGGCTTCATCACCGCGTGGCTTCGGGGCTTAAACATGGCCCCGGACTCTCTCGGGCTGGCCCCATGGGATCCCCTTGGGCGTGGTGACCTAGTCCCACATGTGCCTTGGGTTGAACCCTTAAGGCTGGCCCTTGGTGGCCTAATTTTTGCTTCTTTTTAGAAAAAGTTCTTTGTGTAAAAACAAAGTGACCAAGTTCAAATGCCAAATGCCACATCACTATTCATCTTCTCCCAAGCCATTCTTCCTCTTCATTTCTTCTCATCTTCTTATTCATTTGAATTCCTCAATGCTTCTTCTTCAATAGAATTCCTCCAATTGTCTTCAACATTTATTCATTACTTAGGAATGGAATTCCCGAAGGTTCTTCTTCAACCGAAGCTCCTAAATCAAATAATTCTTCAACATTCTTCAATGATCCAATCAGAGATCAAGCTGGATCATCTTCAATTCATCATGCACTAAGAATTAGTACATGGACTTCATTAGCACCAATTCATCCACTTAGTTATTGTGGATGGATCACTTCAACTCCTCATGCATTGTCAATACAATTCATGGTCTTCAATTATTGTTGTGACATTGTATCCAGTTGACACAAGTTCTTGGAACTTTAAGATCAGCTCAACAATCGTCAGCTATAATAGAGAATGTTTCAACCACAACATCCTATGTCACTTAGTGAATCTCCTAAGTGACATGCATCTTAGTACCATGGCCATTCTCCTTCATCACCATCACCATCACATCCTTTGGCATTCACATATTGACATTCCTTGACATCCATTCATTCCATGACAACATCATGCCTTATTGACAACAAATGCAACACAATGCACTTCAGAATAATTGATGGGTATATAATCTTAAAATAGATCCCAAACACACATATGGGTAATCAGGTTTGTTATGATCTTATAACATGTTTCACCATAATTAGTGTAATTAATATCGTTATATTTATTTTTATACAATTTATTAGATAATGACTTGAATTTTTTTTGATGTTTACATATTGATGTTATTCTTGATTTTCACATTTATTTATCATAGATTTTGAAATGTCAACATGCATATCTTGTCATAAATATTCTATAATACATGCCCTATGATGTTTCCCATGATTGAAAAAGGGAATGTTTTGGTGAGTTGACAAAAATATTTCTATACAATATTTTTTTAATGATAAATGTTATATTTTCCCCATATTTTGTAAAATATTTTTATTAATGGTAAAATATGTATTATATTAGTAATATGAAATATCAATTAAAATTCTAGTTTTACCTTTTTAAGGTAAACACTAGTAATTTTTGATATATATTTTTTTTTCTAGAAAATGTTTTGAATTGAAATTTTATTAAATTATTATCCACTATATGGGATAAAATTTTCATATAGACCCCTCAAACTTAATCACACATTAGATGAGTTAAAATGAGACATGAAAAAAAGATATACTAGACTCACCAATATGGACACTAATTTACCATTTTTAAAATGTATTCACTATTGAAGCATAGATTGGTTTCAAATTAGGATATTAGCCAAAGAATCAAATTCATAAATAAAAATATATCTAGAAGGAAATATTCTTTAGGAGTATTTTAGGTCAATAAATAAGTGAAATTCAGATTAAAATATTTGGATGAATCTTATTTTTACACATGAAAAATATTATAACTCTAGCCTCAACTCCATGTTATAAATGCATATTTTTATGATTTAGAGAGGTTTTTATGTGAATATGGAGATCCATAGAAAAGTATAAGTGGGCTTACTCAATTTCTCAACGCATTGGAATTGGGAAAGATCTTGAATTTTGGATTCTATGAAACATTATTCTTCTACTAAGTGTTACAACTTTAATTTCATATAAAAAAACTCTCATTTTACCTTATATTTCTCTTATTATATTAAATTTTATCTTTATTTATTAAAATTTTTGGGTTTGATAATATGAGTATAAATTAAATTTCATTATACCCTTTATATACCTCTATACATGCAAGTTATTTCTATACTGACAGATCTGACCAGGGAAGAGTAGTACAGTAGTAGTCGATCTATATATCACCTTCATCAATGATTTGTATTGAATTGAAAATATCACTATATTAATATATTTATAATCTATGAATTATATTTTAATTAATATGAAAAAATGATGAAATTTTTAGAATTTAGGTCAAATAATGTGTGAATTGTGAGTGTGTAATCATAAAATATAAAACAAAATCAATATGGATTTATTTTTAGGTTTCATGTATAATCAATAATCCAAATTCATTGTAATTTACAATTAGTATTTTTCCCTAGTTAAACACTATCCATAAATTATACTATGTTTAAAAATCAAAGTATGATTATGAGATTTTATGTTTTCAAATTATCCTAAGGTTTAATTCGTTTCATATTTGGGGTTGTTTCAACTTCCATAGGCTTTAGATGTTATTCAATTAATGGATAAAAATTTAAATCTTTTTTTATTAAAATTATAATTTTTAGTAGATAAATTAAGTGGAAGATTTAGATTGATTATGAATTTTGAAAATATTATCTAAGAAAAAATCATATCATTATATTTTATCAATAAAATATTTAAAAAACAATATTCTTCAAACATACATCTTCTTATATAAACATGAAACAAATTCATCATCATTTTTAGTGGTTTCTTTATTTTATTTTGTTTTAATAGTATGTTAAGTAGTTATTTTTATTACATCTTTATTGTTAGAGTGACCATGGACAACCACTTTGCTTAAACAATATTTTATTAATAAAAAATTGTTTGATTGTTCTAATAAGAATTATTTTTATATATGAAGATAATTTTTATTATGTAGTTTAAAAGAAGAAATATAATTGATAAATATATTATCATTGAAAATATGAGTGATCCTTTCTAGATATTCCACATGCTGTAGATATTTAACAGAGTTTTAGGATAAAATTATATATTTCAATGGTTATGTAATAAGATACCTAATTCTATCAAGGTGGGACACATGCAATTATTACTTATTTAATTTTAAATATTTCAAGAAATAAATTATATTAAGATTATTATTTTTGTTTGGGAGTTGTTTTTGTTTGTTCTAGGTAAGAACATTGTCTGATATTTTTGTGATAATAAATAAGAATCTTCATGTGTGGGATAATATCCATGACACACTAGGGATGCATCCATTTTATAAATCATGTGAATTTCATTTACAAACAATAGTGTCTTATTTCATACACATCCTTTAATATCATTCATGTGATACAACTAAAGAATAAAATGTTGACGAAATATGTTAGATCTATTCATTGAATAAGTGTAGAGGTTGAAAAGTGGATAAAGGATAAAATTGGTTTAAAATGACCAATAAATATTTCCCCCTGAGGGTTGTCTAGATCTCTTTGTAATCCTATCAATTAACATTAGAACTAGGTCATACCTCTATTGGATTGTTCAATCTATTTTTCTTGAATTGAGATTCTTTATTTCTAAAGACTCTTTGAAGTTCATTTTTGAATAATCCTTTGAATTTACTATTAAAGAAAATATCGAAGATACATATTCTAAGATGAAGAATAATATGAAGAAAATGTATGAAAAGAAGTTAATAAAGTAATCAACAAAAGAATAAGATTAAACACTATTTAAATTTAATAAAAGTAGAATTATTTCTATTACACATGTCAATAATATCCCTCTTAATGATATTAGCAAGGATAGAGTAACCCTATAAAAAAATATATAAAAATTAGATATCTTATTATATAATCTTAATAAAGATAAGTCAAGCATGAATGAAGAATATATGGTGGTAAAATCCACCACTAAGGAGATGAAAATAATTTTTACTCAAAAGAATAAAATATCTTATTTTATAAAATGGATGAACAAATTTATTTCTAAAGTTATCATATTTAAGAAAAATGCATTTGTGGGAAACATAAAAATTATAATACTTTTCGTGATGGATGAATTAGTTCATTTGAATACTTATTGTTTAAATTATTTAAATAAATAGTCTCCTAAATCTAAGGAATCATTATAAATATTAATGAAGAGATAACTACCATTAAAATGATTATGAAAGGTTGTATAAAGATTTTTAATGAAAGGAATTAACCTATATTAATCACTCCAAATAAGTGGGAGTCTCATGTGAATTTAAATTTGAGCATGATGAAATTTTTATCTTATTTATAAATAAATGGTCATAAGAAATAAATAAGAATGAATATTCTAATTAATTTTATGAATAATTAATCCATTAATTGTAATAAGAAACTATTTTTAAGAATTATTAATATATTTTAAAATCAGATACTACCAAATAACATGAATGTATACAACCAATAAGAATAAAATGCATAATAACAATTTGAATGGATGAAATTTAATTATGAAAAAAATACATAAATCAATATAGGATGAAAAAAACATCCTCAATATGAAATGGTTAGCGTATAAAATCAAATTATATAACATGAAAATAACCCAAACTCAGACTTCACAAAAATATGGAAGAAAATCTACTAAAACAAGAAATTTAATGTTAGGCTCCTATGATAAAAGGACAATATATAGTGGAAAAATATCCTATGATAATATGGTTATCAATATCATGTAGCTATAAAATGAAATATTCCATGACCATTGAAAATTTAAATTCTAACTAAATCCCTTTTATACACAGTTAATGGTGAGATTTTGACAAAAAATATTTACAACTTTGGTAACATTAAAATGTAAAAACAAATGAAAGAATAAAATTAAATGTAACTTAAAATATAATGAAAATAACTAAATTAATGATATTAAATGTAAAATTTACTCTATAAACACCTCATAAAAGAATAAATATGCATAACATAACATAGTCTTAAAGAATAAATTTGAGAAAAAGAATCCCTTACCGCTTTGGAAAAATATGAAATTTAAAACCCATTGAGGAGAGATACTCAAATGGATATGTAAATCCTAAAAATGTTAATGATATTAATTAAAAATTAAATTCATGGGATGTATATAAACCACCTATAAGGAATATGTGGGGAATATGTCATGTGTCTCACATAAGTAACAAATGAGAGAGAAATCCCTTACCGCTTTAGTAATATTTTAAATTATAACCCCAAATAAATAATGAAATCCAAAGAAACATTAAATATTATGAAATTAAGTTTATTAATGAAATTACATGTAAAATTGTATGTATATACACCACAAAAAATTGACAATTGGTGAATATTGTGTAAGTGTCCCAGAAATAAAAGAGTGACTAAAAATCCCTAACCTTAAATCTTGAATTCCTTCAAAGAAATTGAAACATCAAGTATAATTAATATAATTTTATAAAAAATATATAAAAAATATATATTATACCATATATGATTTACTTATGACCTTTTATTATATATTTATTGATAATTTCATGTTAAAGTCCCATTTCGGGTAATAACCACTTTGTTTTTAATATATGTTTTTATTTTTTAATTTTGGTATTATTAATTTGGTCATGGGTACATGATATAAAATATTTTTAACTGTGGTATAAATATCATATATATTAATTATATATTTATTTATAATGATCATAAAATATATAGATCGAAAATGGAATACACTGTTCTTAGAGACTGTTGGTCGTACTACACATGAATATTTGATTTCATTTTTCTAATGGAAATAGTGAAATAAATATAAATAATATATTATGATTAGGGAATAATTTTTATATAATATATATCAAATATGTTTATTAAAACCATCATTATTATCTTTAACGTAAATAATGAAGGAATCACATTGTTTCATGAGGCTGTAGTCCACATTACACACGAACGATGTAATCATTTTCCATGAAATGGAAGTTAAAAAATAAAATATGATATCATTATGACATAAGTATAATAATATGAAAAATTTAATATAAAAAATTTAATCTATTATTACAGCCCACTGTAAATGGTAGTAATGGAAAAAACGAATAACATCGGTTCACGAGGTGTCAATCCTCGATACACACGATTGATGATTTCATAACCCATTTGATTCATGGGGAGATGGTATCAGTTCACGAACTTAAAATAAAAGAATCTAATTATATATAATATATTAAGGTTATTTTATCATAATGGTTTAATAATAATTTAATGAAGCATAGAATTAAGTAAAATAAGAAATCTCATTGAAGAATGTTGCATCTTATTCGGGTATCCTCCATAAGTTTGTGCCAAAAAACACCCACGGTTGGATTGATGCCCAAAATAAGGATTCTTAGATGATAATATAATTTTTTTGAATTCATTTGGTTAGTTATTGGATAAACCAAAATGGTTTGAAGGTTTGAATTAGAGAGGAGAGGTGGTGGGCTTTTATATGTGAGGTGAGTGGAACATTTCTATTTTTTTTGAAAAAATGGTGTTTGAACATATTTAACATGACACATTGATCCAATATATTTTATTCTAGATAATTAAAAATTATTGGGACTAAATATGGTCATAAAATATATTTCATAAATGTTTTTATGTTATTTTAACCCTCATCTATTTATTTTAACTCCCTAGAATAACATTTTTACCTTAGTCACGTTAATTAATTTATACTCTTTTGACCATTAATTTTGGTTAAAATTTATGTTAAAATTATCAATGAATATAAATTATTTTGATTCAAAATATGAAATCAATTTTTCCAAATTCAATTTAATTAATTGGAAAAATTTAATTGAAATTTAATCTCACTAATGGAACAAAAAAAGAAGGTTTTTGTAAGAGAAAATATTCAAAAGTTTACAAAGTTTTTTTATAAAACATTAATATAAATAATTTTTAAATGAAATAAATTGGATTAATATATATATTATAGAACTAATTTTTCTGTGAAACTAATTAAAAATATAAATTAAATTCATAAATTATTTAAATAAAAAAACAATTTTAATTAAATTTTTGTATTTTTTAGCATTCATAAAACACTAATTTTTTTTTAAAATTATTAAAAAGTAAAATTAATTTTTTTTTTGATAAAATGATTTAAAAAATAAATTTTACTTTATCAAATAATTGTTTTTATAATTTTTAAAAATTAATTATTTTATTTTTCATAAAAATAAATAAAAAACATTTTTTTGAGATAATAGTGTTTTCAAAACATATAAAGGATTTATAGAAATCAATTATTAAACATTTTATCAATATGTTTTATTTATATAAAATAATTTTAAAAATATATGTTACAAGTAATTTTTAAAATCAATTTCCCTAATTTTAAGGATTATGTTATAATAGTATTGTTTAAATGATAATATTAACAGTTTGTCATAGTTTGTTAAAACTCAGTGTTCTGTATAACACAAAATATCAAATAAATTTAATTTATTAAAAAAATAAATTCATAAAACTCATGGTGTTTCATTATAAAACCCTTAAAATTATTTTTCCCTTAAAAATAATCACTCTAATACAAACAAATCAGGACAATTCGACCTCATCATATCCTCAAGTTCCCCTGTAGATTCATCGAACAAGTTTTTTAATCAGAAAAGGTTGAAAGGGTGAGTGGTATTATTTTGTATAAATTTCTCTATAAAATACATAATATGAACCAATTTTTCATAATTAGATATAAATTTATCCAGTGTTACAACCATTGAGTTCAGTACATGTGAAGAATCATGTATGTACTCAGGAGAGATACATAGAATACATCATGAACTTGAAAGAGGTTTTTTTGGAAGGACTAGTTGACAGGATACCATCTTGATAAGATCAATAACTTCAATGGGAATGATATACATAGGGATTAGTTTCCCTTCCTCCCTAAATTTAATAACATTCTTCCATGTATAAATTTTTAGAAATACCTTTTTACCAAATTCAAATTCTAGATCTCAATGGTGATTGTAAACATAACTTTTATTCCAAATCCAAGATTCCTTGATTTTTTTTGAATATATTAAACATTCTATTCCATTTTTTCAGATATCTCAGGTCCCAATACATTTATTTCTCTAAATTTATTCCATAACATTTTCAATATACATTGAATTACATTGGGAAATTTATAAAGAAAAATACCAATTGTTGAGTGAAATCTATTGTGGTATGAAAACTCAACTAGAAGAAGTTGCTGTTCCCAAACACCTTTAAAATCCAAATAATTAGATATCATCATATAATATAGGTTTTGAATTGTTCTCTCATACTGACCGTATTTATAAGGATGATACATAGGGATAAAACTCAACTTCGTATCTAGATCATGTTGAATACATCACCAAATCATTGAGGTAAACCTCAGATTCCAATAAAATATAATCTAATGTGGTACTCCATGAAACCCTACTACTTCATTAATGAATATTCATGAAATAAGATCCAAAGTCATGTGTTCTACAATATTAATGATGTTTTCTAAATTCTTATGGTGATAAAAGATAATTTATAATTAACATGTCATTAAATATAATAAAAACAATAAAAGATAATAATACATTATGTCATATGTCAAAAAAGTGTAACAGAATTAATTCTTAACTAACTTTTCTCTCAATAAATAATGTCACCAACACATCAATGAAAAAACCCTAGCATCTAACACAAGGTTATTCGTAGGTTAGTTCCGTTCATGGGGGATTATCTTCTAATACACATATACCACAACTCAACCTACCTTCATCCACACTTATCTATGTCTCAACCCATAAGCATCACAATACACCATATAATCCTTACCCATCATAGGTCAGATCAGAATCAATGTCGATTTCATGTTATTATTCAACTCCTGAAATGAATTCTCAATTTAATTCAACCATTAAAATATAATCCCCTTTTTTTAATCAAAAAAGAGGATCTCCAAATGGGAAAATTCCTAAATGTTCCTCTTTCAATTTCCGACTATCCCTAGAAAGATATGGATATAAAAATGTACTTGGTTTTCTCCAAAGAAACAATTTCCTCACCAAACTATTAGTATACTGAAACTCCTTCCTCTTGGATGATATGACAAAAGAAGTGTACCTGGTCAATAAAAAACTGACACTTATATATCATTGCATATAGATAGTGATTTCATAGTGTACTCAAAATGATTATAAGGTATTGGTAATGATTTCTATGAGTCTTGGAGTGAACCAAGATGTCATCTAGAATCATGACCACCGAATGATATATGTATGGATGGAATATTATATTAAATAAGGAAAAAACATTGACAATGTTTTTTCAACCCTAACGGATTTATAGAGAACTCATAGAGGCTATAACTTTTTTAGAATGCATTTCTCATTATATCAGAAGTTTTAAATCTCAAAAAATGATACCCAAGTCTCAATTCGATCATTGTGAAATCATAAGGTCCCCTCAACTAGTCAAATACATTATCAATACATTAAAGGTGATACTAGTTCATCAATGTCATCTAGTTCATAATTATATAATCAACACACAAGAAAAGTGTCACTTCATTATTTTTCAAATAAAACTAGAGAACCACAATGTGACATACTCGGTTAGACAAATACCTTATCCTCCAACTCCTCTACTAGATTATTAATGTCTGGATGTTCTATCACATTAATTTGAAATGGTGGGATATAAAGTAGCTCAGTGCTCAGTATGAGATCAATTATATACTCAACACCTCTCTAATATAGATGAACTAATATGCCTTCATGAAACACATACTAAATCATAATTATATTGATGGAAAGTATTACTATTTCACACCCCCTTCATTCAACAACAAACTACAATCTTGTGTTGTGAGATCCCCATGATGCTGAGTAATTAGCCCTTCCCAGCCTGCCTGTATATCACATATTCCACATGGAATATTGTTTTTATCCTTTAGAGATTTAAAAGTTAGTCTCAATGATTAAAATATATGTGGTCTCAATATGATACAGATCATTTCACACCCACAATAATGTCAAGGCCTGATATGTATTGGATGTAAAGATCCCAAAGGAAATGACATTCAACAAACTCAAGAAAATACCTTTTTCAAATGTATATGTATCTAAACCACACTCCCAATGGTGTATCTATCATCATTACATTAAGCATGATATCCTACTATAGGTGCAATAAATTTACATGTTTTCATGGAATAATGGAATTAGAGGCACTAGTATCAAATAAGGCTGTATCTTGCATAGAAGCTTCTAGAATAATAACTCTTACATTTGAATATCTATACATGCTACCAACAAGTGTTAGATAGACTACATGAAACTATTATGAACTATTTTAATATGAGAGAGAATGACTCTCCGAAGCTACACCAACCTATTGATATTGGTTCTCTTTCCCAAAAAAACCTCATCAACAACCTCTACCTCCATAACCATTGAACTCTAGAATCTAGATTGATATGGAGAAGAAGATACCCTTCCCACACATTGGTTCTATCTAGATCCTCTATCACAAGTCATGGGTCCCTTAAATAATTCTATATATTTCCCATTCCATCACACTTTTTTAGCTCTAATGAAGATTAGGTAAAATTTTTAGGATAGTGGACAAACATTTATATCTATTGGAATGAACTCATGATATATCCTTTGAAACTAACCCCTCTATCTAGAAACACTACTTCCCACTACCCAAGATGATTTTTTCATAGATACACCACTTACTCTAAGATGTTTTGGATTTTATCCTCCTAGATATAACCACCTGTCCTCCAAGGGAATCCTCCATCAGTTTCCTCTCTAATATGTAATGCTCATTCACAACCAATGTAATCCTTTACATCTTGATGATATTCACCTTGGACATAATTTCACATTAAAGAATATCTTAAAACCTATTTCCCAAAGTATTATCATATTCTTCTAATGATTTAATAAAGATATGAAAATTAATAAAGAATACAACATATTCCATCACTAACATAATCCCATGATTCATTATCATGAAATTAGATTCTCACACATGCCTTAGTGAATCTGGAGAAATGTTCTCCAATAACATCTCAAAACAATTCATCCCACACCATAGACTCCAACAATCCATCCGAACTTTGGATGGCCCAACATCACTTTGCTTAACCAAGTAACACATATGCAACCAATTTTACACTATTCTCAGTAGGAGTGTCCAAATGGACTACAATGTCTATATAGAGTTAATAAAAAACTATACTAGACCATGTACACCATATCCAATAATATTAATATGGTGATAGAACTAAAACTCCCTCATTAGATCAAAAATTCTTTTCAAAACCCTCCATGGGTCAATTTCTATGGCTTGCATAATCCGAGGAATTCTACCTCAGAACATATCTCTAGCCTACTCAACAAGAACTATTTGTGCCTTAGGTTTCACTGTTGGAGATACATCACTATCCATAACCTATGGCCATCCTATCAACATATTTTATACTGGAGGAATATTTCTCAATTTCAATCTCATGTCTTTGGACACAAAACACCACATTAACAAATTTATGAAAGAGTGAAACAAAATAAATCAAAATACGTTATTTTCCCCAAAACCAACTACATCGTCAATGGAAAGGTGCTAAAATAACATTCGAACATAATACATCTATTTCACGGTTGAAAAAAGGGTAAACCAACTCTCATAATTCACGTTACACATTAGAAACCAATTTATTCTCATTTTATATTACTTTTCAGTTTTCAATTTATTATTTGGAACATTTTCATTCAAAACAAAAAATAATGGAAAAATATTTCTTGTTCAATTATATACCCTTAACCAATTTACCTATCCATGAATAAAAATGATGCATTTTAAAAAATAATAATGAGTTCCTAGAATTTTGTATCCAAACATTACTTTCAGTCCATATTAGGCCATGAGTTAAATATAAACAATTATTATAAATTTTAACCAGATCAAAAAACTAATGTGTCACACAAAGTGATTTAAGATTCAACTATAATAGAAAAATACCATTGACCATCATATCAACTTGGATATATAGGTTTTCCTCTGTACATGTGTAAGCTTCTCTGATGAATGATCTCTTAACCAAGGTCTAACTATTCCTAGTATCATGTCTACCATTCCCAAATAGAAAGACCAAAATGAAATAATATTGGACTATGATACAACTTTATAACAGCATATGTCGAGAAAATACAAAAATTAAAAAGAGAGTAATGTTATGAAGAAAATGTATAAAATTAGAAAATATATATAGTAAATAAAATTAAAGAATAGTATGAAATATAGATTATGAGATTCATTTAATGAAAAGTATATAACATCTATGAAAAATTAGACTATAATATAAATTCATACATATATAGTAACATTTAAACATTAACACCTTGATACATAAAACATAAAATTAAACATCAATTGAGATTAATAAATAGATGTTAATGTTAAATACATTAAATGGGTAGTATATACACAACATAAAACAAAATAGGGGAATCTTTTTAAATATGTCTCAATAGAATTTAAATTTAATAAAAATTTATCACAATGATAATATCATTGAAATGATAAATGTTTAATGATGTTATTAGGTATAAGATAAAAAAATTTACAAAATATAACTTTAAATAAAATATAATGAAATTTATTTTCTTTTCAAACATATTCATTACACAATAGTATCAATGAAAAAGTGATGTACCCCAATTATAGAATATAGAGTTTTGAAAACCCTTACCTCACACTTTCATATTATTGACGGTGGGTTAATATACTTTAGAATATTTTATGATTTATTATAATCACATAAAACATCAATATATATATATAATATAATTTATGATTCCCTTATAAAATGTTATATCTCATTTGTGGAAAATAATTCATTATTATTATTTTTGTTCTTTTGGGTTTTATTTGTTTCCTTTTCAACATATGTTTTATTATATAGTTATGTCCCTTGAGTATTAACCAAGATTTTTATCTTTGAAATTTTAATCATGATATTAATATTAGTAAGAATCATTATAGAAATATTTTGATTCTTTATTCAAATAATGGCATGAAAAATGAATTGCATTGCTTCGTGGAGGTGGTAGTAAACTTGTACGTATGAGGGACATTATCATAATTTTAATGGGTGTAACAGAAATGAAATAAATGGTAAATTAAATTTATGGAATCATAATTAATGAAAATATATCATATATATATTCATGAGATATATCATTAGTACTATCCATGTGAGGTGGTTATGGAAAAAATTAAATACATTCGCGAGGTGGAAATCCGACGAACACTTGACCGATGGTTTTGTTCACCTTTTGATGGATAAGGCTATGGTTACATATTATGAAATAAAAAATATAAAACCCCATTAAATAGTAGCTTCCAAATTTAATATATTATAATATTATTTATTTAATTTAATGTGGTAAAAAAAGAAATTAACAATGTTATTGGTTTAGAAGATTACAATCACTTCTAGAAACATATTTTATATATTGTATTAAAGACTCCAAATATGGTATTTTCATATCAAAATAAACTCAATAATTTGTATAATTATTTTATGGAGTAATTTTTGTTGTTATTGTTCAATAGAAAGGGCTCGATACCTGTGTATAAGAGAAGGGATCCAACTCCCTTTAATAATGGAGGTGAGTGGTGGACATATAATTATTTAATTTTTTAAAGTATTATTAAGTCTCATTCATAGAAAAATAGTTCCTATATAAATAATATTATAGTTTTAAAGGGTTAGGTATAAATATTACAGACCAATTATTTTTTATAATTTGTTTTGTTTATTTAAACCATTATCATTTTCGATTAAACACTTGATCAACCTCTTTTGAACATAAATGTTCTAAATTTTTTTTTTCATTTTGAAAAAAAATATGTTGGTCATGTTATAAAATATTAATCAATATAATTTTAAATATTTAACCATTTATAGAAATATAATTACTTTTTTAAATAATGTTACTTAAAATTATTCCTCTAATATGTGATGAAAAATTATTTTTTTTGAAAATTATTTTTAGACATAAGATGATTGTACAATAAATATATGACTTATAAAAAACATTTTATGGAAATAAAATAATATATTTGGATATATAATATATAAATATAATTTTAAAAATCCATTATTACAAATAATTTTAATTAATTATAATTGTTTCCCTTGGAATTTGGGGATGACCTCCTTGATTGAAGGTTCAAACATTCCAATCGGTTTCTAATGGGTTTGTTCGTAGAACCAAAACATTCAATGATTCCACATCCATTTGGACCTACTTTCCAAAGGTAGGTGCTCGTTAGTTTGTGGACTGATAAGGCTTAGGAATTTTCATTGGTCGAGAGGATGGGAGGTCGGACTCATCACACATTTTTGAGGGGAATTATTGTCTACTCCGGGACTCTCTTTATAGTTTTAAGTTATGTTCGTGAATCCTTATTACATTACCAAGTATAAAATTAGCTTTCCTTCAGATCTGACAATCAATGATTAAATATGTAAAAAATTTATAGAATATTTTATATGTATTCGAAGTTCTTCATCAATAGAGAATCATCTGTATTTATTAGAGACTCATGGTCAATGGTATCCTTCGACACATTTATATAGATGTTTCTCGGTCAATATGATGACTATGCTGGTTTTAAAGACACTCAGTGGGGCACTTGAAATTTATTTTCATTTAGAAGGACATGGATTATTTCAGAGTTGGGATTGAACCCGCAGATGGGCTACCTACGTATCCATTTTTTAGAAAAGGAATCAGAACCCACGTAGTACGAGTAAGGGAGTATGATGTTTATGATTGATGGCTCAAAGAAGCATGTCATAATTACTTTTACACTCTAAGCTTACGTGAGTCATGCTCGGTGTAAGAAACAAGAGGCATTGGTAAAAACCAAACAATTGTTCCATGAAAGATGCAATCATAAGACATAATGTGGGGCTTCTGTATGTATGACTGCCTAGATAAATGAAGATTAGGATTTACTTCAAGGAATAAATCCATAAACAGGGTCCATAAAGGTATATGTGCTTCAGGGATATTTGACTACTCTAACTTGGGGCTTACTCTTGAAAAAGAGGCCCAAATGAGGAGAGGACTTATGATTGGGTTTTAATCCTAAGAAGTAATCCCAGATCAAAGGTGAATTAGGACTTGTTAAGAGAAATTAAAACTGGGGCTTACTCCTGAAAAGGAGGCCTAGGTTAAGGGATTTGAAAAATTAAGCGACTTGGGGCTTACTCCTAATGAGGATGACCATATATGAGAATTATGACTGGGGATTATTCATGAAAAGGAGGCCCAGGTTAATGAGTTCTCTCATATTAAAGGATGAGGTTGAATGAATGAAATCTCAATCTTTAGTAACATAAAGATGTGTAAATCACTAGGTTTTGAGAGATATTCCACAAAATTATTTTCAGATAAGGAAGTCAAATCAATAAATCATTCCATAAATGGCTTTGAAGAGTATCTTGAAGACTGAATCTTGAATAGGAGAGGTGGAATGGCATAAGAGGGGTGAAATGGGCAAGAAGGGCACCGATAAAGGTAGGGGCGCGCAAGTCCTGGCAGGCACGCAGGTACTGCGTGGGCACACAAGTCTTTGTCGCGCAGGTATACCTGCGTGACACATGGGTACTTGCGTGTTTGTAAACCAGCATGGTAATACTTGGGCGATCCTTGACCAATGCCTTTATAATTATCTTGAGGTACTTCCAGAAGAAAGGTGCACATGTTTTGGTGAGGAAGTAGGGTGGCGCGCAAGTATGTTCATTTCCCTTAAGGGTAAAACACCTTAGGTGCGCAAGTTTTAGTGAATTATAACACTTAGACCTTTCTCCTCTTGTTTAGACCTTCCATTCTAGGTAAAGAATTACCTTAGAATTGTTCGGAAGACTTGAAAAAGAGACTTGGGCGTTCAGAGCTCTAAATATGAATTCTGGAAAAAATACTCCTCGAATGGGTGGCCCACAGGGTCTATTTATAGGCTGGAGAAGAACCTGGATGGTTATCACCTGGGGCGCACAAGTGTACTTGTACGAGCATTTCGGTGCACAAGTATACTTGTGCGACCATTTTAGAACTTTCACGACCCTTGTCCAATGTTCTTATTATTCATTCCTTTCTCAATTTTTGATATTTTTCCAAAGGTTGAATCACTTTGAGCTCTAACATTCCCCTTTTCCAATCTTTAGATTCTGTGACAAAAGGAGAATCAACAAAATTCCCCCCTCAGAGTTGGGTCCAAAAGAAATGAGGATTTGACTTTGAGGAAAAAAGGAGAAACCAAGGGTCTTTGTGGTTATTGGTAGTTTAAAGTCATGCATATCGGACATAAAAAGGCTAATGTTTTAAGGTCGAATAGCTTTGACCAAATGGATTAAAATTGACTCAATTACTTGAAAATTTATCTGAAAACATATTACCATACTCAAGTATGGGGGAAAATATGTAAACTATTGGTTAAGAATATTTGAATCTGAGGAATGATATGAAAAAGAGCTAAAAGGAATCAGAATAAGTAGTTTCCAAGAATGAAGTTACTATTATTTAACAAACCCGTTAGGGGATTGAATTATGTAAGGCCCCCTAAGGGAATTGGCTGTATAGTAAAATAAATAGCATATTTTGGCTAACAAGTCTTTTATGTAGACTGTTTATGTAAGGCCTCCTAAGGGCACGTGCTACATAGTAAGGCAAAAGAACTCTCGGAATTTTACTTTACTAATTCTAAAAAGCCAGTGAAAGTTTATGGAGATTAAAATTTTCCAAAGTATAGAGTTTTCTGTATGGAAAGAGGTACTTGAATATGGAGAAGATATTTACAAACAAGATTATTGAAGAACTGGATGGATATCACTCCTATGAAAGTCTGACCCAAACATAGGGAAGGAGAATATAAACCATAGACTTGAACACTTTCAGATCCTGAAAAAGGATATGGGAAAAATATGTTAAGGATGACTATTTTTGCAGATCCCTACATACTGTCATTTAAGACCAATAAGGACAAAAGAGGCTTTCTTCCTAATAATGAAGTTACCAGTATCCAACAAACCCGTTAGGGGGTTGAATTATGCAGCGCCACCTAAGGGAATTGGCTTCATAGTCAGATAATAGTATCTTTTGGCTGATAAATCTGTTATGGAGACTGTTTATTCAAGGCCTCCTAAGGAAACGTACTCCATAGTCAGGTAAAAGAACTCTCAGAAATTTGACATTAATGTGACTAAAAGTCAAGAAAAGGGTTATGAAGATCTGAAAATATTTAAGGTCAGGATTATGACACATAAATATGGGTATTGTCTAATGTATACAGAGACACAAAGATCAATGCTAACCATAATCATGTTGTGGCTGGGTTCTGAATGGAAATGTTGGACTTCAATACGTATCCTATAAGGATGGGAATCAAGCCACACGTAGTTATTGAACGAAATTTTATCAACGTGTGGGAAAAAAGGATTAGAGATCTTAGTTTAGTGTCAGAGAGCTTGGACCATTGTAAGAAATACACAGTTTGTGTTTTCAAGGGTACTTTTCAACCAAGGGACTAGAAGTGGAATTTTGGGTTAGGGCCAAAATAATTGGGGCTAGATTCGAGGGACTCTCAAATGTTCCTACGTATCCCATAAGGATAGGAATCAAGCCCATATAGTTCTAGAAATACCCTCTGTACAAATTTGGTTTGTACATGTGAAGGGCGAAAGGGTACTTTAGTACAATGATGGTTTAACCCAAGATAAAAGGTTTTGGACATTTCCATGTATGCACGTAGTCTTTGAAATGAAACATGAATGAGAAATAAATATAAATAATGGTTCCTTTTCATGTGAGCGTATCAAAGAATATTGAAGTTTATTGTCATACAGGACAAAAGTGATGTATAGTTTAACATCGTATAGCAAGGAAGAAAGTGAATCAATGTAAAGATATTGATTCTAGGGGTGGTTTCATGAATCAACATTGTATGAGATTGAGGTGAAATGAAGTGAAGAGATTGGTTTTGGGCTTGAACCTTGGGAGGTTGCCTACATACCCAGCCTGGAAGGCAAGGATCAAAGTTCACGTAGTTAAATTAAAGAATGAATTAATGATCAAGTTGTTCTTGGTGACAACGACGTAAAAAATGATGTTGGGACTTATGCGTGGTTAGCGGCCCATAGAGAGTGTTATGGTTGAAATTTTCTCTAAGATCACGTGAGTCATACTCGGTGTGAGAAACAAGAGGTAACAACAACCTTAACGATGCAAAATTTAATGTCATGTAGGACATATAAAGGGACTATGCAGTTTAAAGTCTTGCAGTTAGGACTATTGGTGCTGCACAGTTTAGTGTCATGTAGCAGGGACAAAGTATAGTTTAATGTCATGTTGGATGCTTCAAATGACTTTCTGTACAATTTATCACCATATAGTTAGGATGATGGAGACAACACAGTTTAACATCATGTCATACAAAAAGACGATTGTGCAGTTTAATGTCATGCAGTAAGGACAAAAGAGTACACCATTTAACATCATGTTGGACGTATTAGGGACTTTTTTCATAGTTTAACATCATGTTGGAAAAAAGTAACACAAATAGTTTAAGGTCATATGTATGGACCATTGATGATGCCATTTAACATCATGCTGGACATAAGGGACTTTTTTACAGTTTAACGTCATGTTGGATGAAAAAGGGACGATACAGTTTAGCGTCATGTTGGATGAAAGTGAGAATAGTTTAAGGTCATATGCATGGACCGTGGATGGTGCAGTTTAATGTCATGCTGGACATAAGGGACTTCTGTACAGTATATCATCATGTAGTTAGGATGTTATAGTTTAACGTCATGTGAGACGAAAGGAATACAAATAGTTTAAGGTCATATGTATGGACTGTTGCTGTATAGTTTAATGTCATATAGCAAGGACGATGAAGGGGACACAGTTTAACGTCATGTTGGATGTATGTAAAAATAGTTTAGGGTCATATGCATGGAACATTAATTATGCATTTTAACGTCTTGATGGACGGTGGTGCAGTTTAAGGTCATACCTGACCATGGATGATATATTATACAAAATACATCTTAAAAAATCTGGCATTGGTTGGAGTAGTGACGAGTTCTCCATCCATTAAGATTAATGAATAATCTCTATTGTAGTAGACCCTATGTATTGAGTAAGGTCCATCCCATTTTGGCTCAAGCTTGGGAGGTTTCTTTCATGGTATCATTGGAGTTCTGAGAGCTAATACCAATTCTCCCTGAGTGAATGAACAAAGATGAACTTTTTTTAAAAGCTCGTGCTATTCGATTCTGATAGACTTCCAAGTGGTGCACAATACACAATATTTTCTCATATAACCGTTCCAATTCATTCAATCACTTTTGAGATTGTTCATCTGTAGATGATTTATCACAAATGGAAACTCTGAGCGAGGGTAGTTGAACTTCAATTGGAAAGACTGCTTCCGTTCCACATATCAATGTATATGGAGTTGACCACGTTGCAGTGCGGGTGGCAGTCCGATAAGCCCATAAAGCATGAAAGAGTTTACCATGCCATGAATTATTATCTTTATCCACCATCTTTTGCAGTATATTTGAAAGATTCTTTTTGAAGGCTTCTATCTGTCCATTGGCCGCTGCATGATACCGAGATGAATGGTTGGATTTGATGTTGTATTCCTGATACAACTTCTACACCTCGGATGAACAAAAGTTGGTGCCATTGTCCATCAATATGGTATGAGGGACACCAAATCTGGTAATGATGTTAGGCTTGATGAAGCTAACAACGCATATAGAACTGACTTCCTGGAGAGGTATTGCCTCTTCCCATTTGGAAAAGAATTCAGTAGCAGTAAGAATGTACTTAAACATCTTGGCCGTAGCCGAAGGATAAGGTCCCACCACATCCATTCCCCATGTGGAAAATAGCCAAGAGTATTTAGCTGTATAAAGCAAATCTGGAGGTTGATGAATGAAGTTGGCATGTACTTTTCATGAATGACACTTCATTGTGAAATCAACACAATCTTGTATCATTGAAGGCCAAAAGTAGCGAAGCATTCGAATCTGATCAGACAGTTTATTTCCTGAGTAGTGGGCACCACAGACTCCTACATGCACTTATTTCATGACAGCCATTGTCTCTTAACCATCAATGCATCTGAAGAGAACTCCATAAAAACCATGTTTGTAGAGAATTTTCTCTAGGTAATCTGGGCTATCATAAAGAGTAAAATTGACAACACGTCACCAGATTTGTTTTTTCTCGGCTCTATCAGGTGGAAGTGTTACATTTTGAAGGTATTCACTGAAAGGTGACATCCATCCTGTAGTATGACCATACAGTTTAGGAATGGGACTAATTTCATTAATTTCCTCTGTTTTTATTCGAACATAAGGTGAAATTGCATGATGGTGGGCAATAATGATGGTTGTGTTGTCCTGATTTGGATATGCCAGAGCTATGGCTATATTAGCCAGTGCATCATCTTGAGCATTTTGTGATCTTGGGACATAAAAAAATGTCAGTTCTGAAGTGAATTCCACCATTAACTCTCTGATGTAATCATAAAAAGGGAATAGTTCTTCTTTTCTGATGGCATAATCCCCATTGACTTGTTTGATTACCAGGTCTGAATCACCTTTCAACTTTAAGTGGTTCACTTTTTCTTGAAGCGCTAATTCCAAGCCTGCGATGAGAGATTGGTATTCTACTTCATTATTGGTACCACCTTCCCATAATAAGAAGGAATAAGGTAAGACTGCCTTTTGTGGAGAAATGAGCACAATTCCTACGCCAACTTTGTTGAATTTAGGATTTTCCATTTTCCTCCCTATTGGACTTCTGGAAGAACCATCAAAATACATTTCCCATACCCGAGGACTTTATTGAATAGACAAGACTTCCTCATTAGGGAGTTCAATATCTGAAGATGTGTCTTCCACTGAAGGGTGTTCAGCCATGAAATCATCTAGTGCATGGACCTTTATCGAATTTTGAGACACATACTGAATGTCGAATTGCTGCAAAATAACTGCCCACCTTGCCAGACGTACTGTAAGCATTGGACGACTAAGGATGAATTTGAGCAGGTTATTGTGAGATACCAATTGGACCTCGTGGGGTTGCAGGTAGTGTCTCAACTTCTAAACTACAATGATTAATTCCAGGAAGCACTTCTCAATACGTTAATACCGGGTTTCTGCTTCAAGCATAGTTTGACTGAGATAGTAGAGACTATTTTCATTCCCAACATCATTATTTTGAGAAAGAAAGGCAACCAATGATCACTAAAGAGCTGTCACGTAGAGGATAAATGGTCTTCCTTAAACAGGTGGCATGAGTACCAGTGGACTCAATAGGTATTTCTTGAAAATATCAAATGCTTCTTGACATTCTGCAGTCCACTGGTAAGTGACTCCCTTCATCATCAATTTGGTGAAGGGTAAACATTTTCCTTCCAAATTGGCGATGAAACGCCGAATATAGGATAAGTGTCATTGAAATCCTCTTAATTATTTCAAATTTTAAGGAGGTGACATACCAAGAATTGACTTTGTCTTCTCAGGATCGACTTCAATACCATGATGGCATACAACAAAGCCGAGAAATTTTCCTGAGGTTACCCCAAAATCACATTTTAAGGGGTTCATCTTCAAATTATGTTGTCAAAGATTGCGTAATATGACTTCCAAATCATCCAAGTGATTAGAACGTTGTTTGGATTTAAACACCAAATCTTCTACATAGTATTCGACAAACTTCCCTATAAAGGCTTTGAAGATATGATGCATGTCACGCTGATATGTAGCGCCCACATTCTTTAAGGAAAATGGCATTACCCGGTAGAAAAACATACCATGAGAAGCTCTGAAGGTTGTGGATTCCTCATCTTCTGGGGCCATTCAGATCTGATTATATCTGGAATATCCATCCATGATGGAAAGTGCTTCATAGCCAGCTATTGCATCAATTAAAAGTTCTGTAATTGGAACAGGGAAATCATCCTTAGGACATTGCCGATTATGATCTCTGAAATTGATGCAAAATATAATTTATCCTCTCTTCTTCTTTACATGGACAATATTATCCAACCACTTAGTATATTGAACTTCTTTGACGAAGTAAGATTTGATAAGCTTATCTACTTCAGCCTCATTTTTGGAAGCATACGTTGGGTGTGTTCTTCTCGCATTTCTCTTAAATCCTCGATGTTCTTCTGGTAAACCCAAATGATGAGTAGCAACATCAGGATCAAGCCCGGGAATTTCTGTATAGTTCCAAGAAAATATATCTCTATTTTTCTTTAGAAAGAAAATTTACATCTCTTGCTATTCAAGAGTCATGGCTTCACTAATTAAAGTGGGGCGCGGATCTTCTTTTGTAACCAAATTTATTTCTCCGAGTTCATCCACAATGGTAGAGATACCCTCTTCAAATGCTGGAGGAGAATCTCTGAGATCTTCCTCTTCTTCTTCATCATGTGTTATTTCATCCATTTCTACTTTCATAGAAGATGATAAAGCATAATTTTCATAATCAGAAGAGATGTCAAAATTTTCACATCATGAAGAAGAAGCTTCCATTTCCGATCCAATTGATGATGAAGGGTCTTCTTTGGGTAATAAAGAGGAGATGATGGATTGAGAATCGACATAATTGTTCGCCTCCGATGTTTCTATAACTTCTTCTGGCCTAATTGGTGAAGTATAGACTTGTTGGATTTTAGAAGATGAAATGAAGACGTCACCATTTGTGCTTTCATCACTGCTTGGTGGGTTACCAATTTCTCCCATGTTGTCTGGCTCGATTGCCATAATTGACATTATGGATCTTTCCATAAGAGTATTTTGATTTGGGTGTATCTTGTCAATTTTACTGATAGGCAACACATAATCTGTACTCACATGTGTAAATGGATTTACTGGAATCTTCCCCAAACCATATGGAGAAATAACTTTGGTAATCTCCTTTGTTGTGGATTTCTCCCTTCCCTTCATGTGATAGAATTCTACATCAATGTATTGAGACTCACATGTCTTGAATGGGGACTTATCACCATACAATGTCCCAACTTGACCATCGAAACAATATTTGAGACATTGATGGTATGATGAAGGGATAGCCTCATGTTGATGTAGCCAGGGTCTTCCAAGCAAGATGTTGAAAGCTGCGTCTTGATCAACAACCCTGAAATCCGAATTGGATACAAGATCTCAAAATTGAGTTATGAGTGTAACTTCATCTAGTGGTTATTGTTCATTTTTATCATATCCTTGTAACATCATGGTAGAAGGAGATAAATCAGATTCCGTGAGGCCTAATCGACAAAGTGTACGAATGGGCATGAGGTTGACTCCTGAACCATTGTCAATGAAATCTCTTCGGACGTCTACACCATTGACCTTGCCAGATAAGTACAAAGGTCTAATATGCCCATGCACAACATCATCTTCATCTTCATCAGTAAAAGATATTATTTCATGGCATTCTGCAGGATTATTCTCTATGTGATAGACTTCAGCCGCAACAATTTCAGTTTCAAACTCTTGAGGACATGACAAAGCCTCGATGAGTGCTTCCCGAAGATATTTGGACAGATTCAAAGCATCCAGAATTGACAACATGGATGGTACTTGGGCCAAGTGTTTCAATACATCATACTTTTGATCCAGAGGTCTGCATTTCCCAATAGGAATATGTGGTTTAGCAGGTACCTTGGATGCATATGCTTTGGAAGTTGATGCATCTTGTATTTGGATAGGAGTTGGAAATATTCCTGGTTTTGGAAGATTAGACCGATTATATCAATTTACTTGCTGAGAGGAAGAAGATGGAACCTTCAACCAGTCTTCCAAAATAACTATGCTAGGATTGAATTTTCTATTGTTAGAATAACATTCTTGTTCTTGCTGAGCTCGCTGAAGGGCTCTACCACGAGTTTCTACTACATTCACAGTTCTAGAAGGGGTAGAATTAGAATAGTGGCTTCTGAAAGATCCACGTCTTCACCTATATCTTGAGCCTCTATAACTTCCTCTGATTCCCCTTTTTGATACAGGGAATTCAGGCTCATCGAAATCGAAACTGTGACTGGCATATGGATCTGTTAATTGAATCATATTAATAGAACCGAAGATTAACTCTTCTTCTGATGAAGACTTTTCCTGATTAGCCTGTTTAGGTTGTGCCGTTTGGTGGGGCGGTGCCCATGGCTTTGAAGTAGATGGCATGAAGTCTACTAGAGTCAAAGACAACTTAGGTTTTGAAATGTACTCATATTATTTTGATTCTTTTTCTTTCTTTGAATTATGTCGTTTATTTGAGGACTTTCCCTCTAATGAAGAGGGTTTTTCCACAACATTTATCAAAGAAGACACAATAAGTTTCTTTAATTGTGTTAGAAAAATAGTATGAGTTTGGTTGATTGTCTTTCTAACCATCCAATCATCATAGTTCTGTGTATTTTTTCTTCTGACTTCTTTCCATTCGCCTACCTTCTCTAGAACTATAGCAGTAACATATGCCACCTGAGCTGAAGAACCTTTCAGTTTGACTTGTCCTGAGTTGACCATCTTTTGCAGGAGGTCTTTGAAGACAAAACACTCCTGGATGGGATGCCCCAACATTTGATGAAAAGGGAAATAATAGGGATGGTCTTTATCTCCTTTCTTGTTTGACCTCTTAGGCCTTGGAAATTGAACCGGATTATTTTCCAGAGCCGAAATGAAGTAACCAGGAACTTGTTCATTTTGGAAAGAGTATGTTTTGCTCTTCAGATCCTCAAATTGTTTTCGTCCTTGATCTCTTTGATCATCTAGATGAAACGGCCTTTGTTGTTGGCGCTCAGGAGGTGGAGCCCTTCAAGAAGATGAAGGTTTTGAAGTAGAAACATGTACAGGTGCTTGTTTAAGCATAACTGTAGCATTTTATTTTTTACCCATTCTCTTTCCTAGAGCTGATGGAATTACACGAGATTTAGACTGAGCCTGTATAAGATAATCTTTAATTTGCTGAGCAATTGAAGTAAGGTCTCGAAACCATCCTGTGTATTTCATAGGGATCAATGGCCTGCATAATTTTTCACACAAATTTGCCTCACAGATTGGCAACAATTCTTCTTGAGGGAGTGCTAAGCTTAGGGAATATGTTAATCCCTTTAAGCAAGCAATGAAATCTGAGACCCTTTCATTCTCTCTTTGCTTAGAGTTTGTAAGATAAAAAACTGTTGACTTTGGAAAAGTTGAGCTGAACTGAAGAAGGAATTTTTGGTGAAGATCCTCCCATCCTGTAATTGACCAGGATTGCAAGCTTGTATACCAGACAAAGGCTGGTCCTTGCAAGGTCCGTACGAAGCATCTGAGTTTTATTGCTTCTTGCTGCTCCGGAGTTCCCATCATAGGATCACAACAAGACACGTAATGCGTCAAATTCTGTTCAGGGTCGCCTGATCCATTGAAATTATGGAATACAGGGTTTCCAAAACTGGATGGAGGAGAGATGGAATCTACCCATTCAGGGAAAAATTTATTTTCTGGTTGAACCTGCACACGTTTCCCTTCCATAGTTTCCAACCGATCTGTTAATGACTCAATGGTAGTTATTAACTTTTGCGAAACATCCGGTTGAAGTTTGACTTAGTTAGGTGCAATGACTGGAGCTTGGACAAATGTGGTGGTTGTTGCTACAACTAATAGTATCACTGCCAACTGTCGTTTCACTTGACTCGTAGGATTAGACATGTGAGGATGTACTGATAGAGGATGATATTCTTGATCCATCTCAGTAGCTGCAACAAATTATCTTGACTGACTAACTCCATCATGCTTAAGAAGGATACTACCCTGAAGTAGTTCTGCATTCAACCTCCTTAATTTCTTCATTTCTTCCTCCTGTTGTGAAAACCTTTACTCTAGTGAGAGCGATTGGCCTTCTTTAGAGGAAGGATATGTAACTTGATTCTTTCCCCTCCCTTTTTTGGATCCTTTTCGGAGAGGGGGAAGTGGGTTAGTTGAAGGATTACCTAGGTTCTGAGTAATCCTTTGATTTCGTGTACGCACACCTTCATCATTTGTGTCGGTGCATACATCTTCTTGAGCAGGAACCTCTTCATCTGAGTCCCTTGAGTGAGCCTCATCTGTTGGATCAACAACAACGACATTGATGACATTGATTGATGCATAATGCATCACATACCTTCTATCATCATTTCTGTGATATTGTCTTCTTCCATGTATTTGATGAGACATTTCCTTTTGTTGATTCGATCCCTCAGGAACTTCTTGACGAACCGTAATTTGGAGGGAATATCTTAATAATTTGGCTCTTCGTTCCTCTTGAGGCTTCTTCCCCAATCGAGAAAAGACCTAATTTCTCTGAGGAGGGATTGATGATTTGAAAAATTCCCCAGTCCAGTGGACTGGGGCTGTTCCTGCTATTCCCGCTCAACTCCTCGAATCCTATTTGTTGATTCCAATGGTTGGTTTAAAAGAGTCCATATTCTAGAAAGCTGGGGTGGCTCTTGACATAATATGTCTGATACTTCCTTAAAATCTCTCCTGATCTTGTGAACCTTAGTCCGGAAATTAGCTGGATGCATTAACCTATATCCACTTTTATCACCTGGTTCAAAATACCATTGGATGATTTTCGAAACTTCTATCACTTGATGGTGTGATTGCTCCATACGAGAGGCCTATTCAATATTCTCATTTGCGTGATGCAGGAGTAATTCAACAACTGTTTCTCTGTATGCTTAATTTTGAGAGTAACTAGTTGAAGTCTGTTCTTGGGAAAGATTTTGATTACAAACAAATCCCATTGAATTTGGCCGGCCCTGGGCAATAACATTGCATGAGACCATTTTCGACGGGCTTTGGTGACTGGAGAGAATAGTGAAATGTAGTGCTCCATGAACACCCCATCCTCTGACATCAATACTATATGGGGCATTGGAAATTAACTGACACAATATTCTTAGTACACCAAGGCATGAATGTTGAAGGGCTCTCTGCTGCTTTTCAGCCTTCGGATATCGATAGACTGATAGAGATGCCAAATCAATCTGACGTTGTAACCCTTATATTATATTAATATGATTTTCATATTCATCATAAGATAATACTTTTTTCTTAAACTAACAAAGTTTTTTCCATATGTTGAGACGAATATCATGAATTCAATCTTCTGTCAACATCTTTGAAATGTCATAGTGAGAGTCAGCCAGAGGCCAAAACATGACTGGTACTTCACCTTTTCTAGTTGTTTTCTCATGTTCAGCATTTCTTCATTATCATTAAATGAAGATTCTTCTACCTGATTTGACCATAGCTGGTTCTTCCTTGTTACTTCATTAGATTCATCAAGATTGGTAGAGAGATCACTGATTAAACTAGAAGATGTATGACTTAGGGGTTGTTCGGAGAATGACCTACACCCTGGGCTATCTTCTGATTGAGAAATTTTTTCACCTGCTAGCGATGAAGAATCAGACATGACTGGTTTCTCATTTTCAAGTGCCTTGAGATAAGAGGGCTTTATCAGCACTACATTTTCCACTAGAGCATTTTTTGGGCAATGTACATCACTACTGCAGAGAGGACTTTCACAGCAAAATTCATCATCATGGGGAGGACCACCATGGTGGGTTACAGCAAAAGATGAGATCTCTTGCTCCTTGGTCTTCTGGCCACACAGAGGGTTATTGTAGCTCTAATCTGAAGATGAAACTTTGACATCGAACGAATTGTCATGAAGCAAGCGTTCATGAGAAAGTGTCTGTTGAAGACCTTCAGAATTAATGTTCCCACTTTTGGGAAATGAGGGAGTAGAATCTTGGATTCCAACAGATAATTGTCTGAGGGCTTCAAGAACTCCAGCATTGAGCAAGGCCTTGTTACAGATTTTCTCTTGATCTTTTGACTGTGCTGGGTGGGTCTTCTTCTTAGACGCCTTCTTACTCGCCTTGTAAACCACTTGTTGATGAAGGTGGCTACTCTAAGCATGTTTATGTGCCTGATTAGGAAAGATGGCCAGGTTATGCTGACGATCTCCACTCAAATAAGGTGTATGTGACTGACTTTGTTGTCCGTATGATATGGGGAAGTAAGCCCCACAACCCTCTTGGACTGGAACAGATGTGTGTGTCTGTTCCGGAGTAAATTGTTGATGTGTCACTCCACTGGTAGGGATAGATTTATGTGTCTTTCCATGAGATTCTACTGAAGAGGTTATAATATCCTGGCAGGCATCCAGAATATGAGCAGGGATTTGCTTCTGCTCTTTCACCATTGATAAAATATGCTTGGTGACTTCAGCTACCGGAACGGGGATATACGTCCATTCCGTTCGTGGATTAGGTGTATGTGCCTGCTCGTGTCCTCCTTTTCCCGTCAGTGAATCCTGACAGTACTCAAGTGTGGGGTAGAGAGTTGAGTCTGCCTCCTGTTTGTCACCGGAGCATTCCGACTGACTTCTCTGTGTGCTACCAAGAGAGACTATTGGTAGGCTTGATTAATACTAGAAGGTGTATGTTCCTGCTGATTGCACTTCACCAAATGTGGTTGACGAGCTCCATCATATGTAGTCATACGAGCCTATTGACTAGCTGATGATGTATAAACAGGTGTATGTTCCTGCCTATATTACTCCGCCGGAATTGACTGGCGATATTGGCATGATGCTGCCAGAGGAGTTTGCTGGACAACAGAATTAAAATGGGAAGGTGTGTGTTCCCGCTCATTGCTTGCCACCAAGTTAGCTTGGTGGACTTCTCCGGAGATGGCAGAGATGAGAACCTGCTCACTGTTGACCATATTCTGCCTCTTGCGATTCGTCTTTCATGTTTGGGTTCGAGGAACCTGAGCCGAATGCCTGGAGTCAGTACATTCATCATGTTGAGGGTGTACTTCTGCATGAGTCTGGCGGCGATTATTGATAGGATCCATCAGGAAGGACTCCCGATTCTTTGAATTAAGGCCCCGAGGGACCTTCTCATTCACCTCCCCAGAATATGGGAGTGAATGGTGATTGCGTTCTAGGGATAACGACCCAAAACGGTTGGAGACGGTAGTTAGCACCGCCTGCTTCTTGATCATTGGTCGTCGCTGTCCGGATGACCATGGTGAATTGTTCACTTGGAGGCCTTGTCAATAAGCCTCCAGATTTGGAATAGTACCATGTTGATGATATTCCTTAACCAACACATTTCATACCTAGCGTTGAATACATTGAGTAGGTGATGTCATCCTCATTGGGGATGATGATCTAGCAGGAGTAGCAGCAGTGGCATTTGCAGCAGCAGTATTCACAGGTGTGAAATTGAGAGCAGCCGTTCTAGAAATGTAGAAGATCTTTTAAAAGAGTGACTTTTTGATATAATAGGCGTAATCAAGATAAATTTATCCACTATATCTTTTGGATGATCACATATGTCAATGATTGTTTTTGTTGGCCCTCTCATTGGGTTTTAAATAGGGGCCTAACAAATAGGTAAAACATCATTTTAACTTGGTTAAGGATTCATGTCGGGTTCACCATTTTTTGTTTCCCTCGGCATTTGGGGATGTCCTCCTTGATTGAAGGTTCAAACATTCCAATCGGTTTTTAACGGGTTTGTTCGTAGAACTGGAAACATCCAATGATTCCACATCCATTTGGACCTACTTTCCAAAGGTAGGCACTCATTATTTTGTGGACTGATAAGGCTTAGGAATTTTCATTGGTCGAGAGGATGGGAGGTTGGACTCATCACACCATTTTGAGGGGAATTATTGTCTACTCCCGGACTCTCTTTATAGATTTAAGTTATGTTCGTGAATCCTTATTACATTACCAAGTATAAAATGATCTTTCCTTCAGATCTGACGATCAATGATTAAATATGTAGGAAATTTAGAGTATCTTTTTTATGTATTCGAGGTTCTTCATCGATAGAGAATCATCTGTATTTATTAGAGATTCTTGGTCAATGGTATCCTTCAATACATTTATATAGAAGTTTCTCAGTCATTATGATGACCATGTTGGTTTTAAAGCCACTCAGTGGGGCACTTGAAGTTTATTTTCATTCAGAAGGACATGGATTATTTCAGAGTTGGAACCGAACCCGCAGATGGGATACCTATGTATCCTTTGTTTTAGAAAAGGAATCAGAACCCACATAGTTCGAGTAAGGGAGTATGATGTTTATGATTGATGGCTCAAAGAAGGATTTCATAATTACTTGTACACTCTAAGCTTATGTGAGTCATGCTTGGTGAAAGAAACAATAGGTATTGGTAAACACCAGAAAATTGTGCCATGAAAGATGCAATCATAAGAAATAATGTGGGGCTTATGTATGTATGACTACCCAGATAAATAAAGATTAGGATTTACTTCAGGGAATAAATCCAGAAATAGGGTCCATAAAGGTATATGTGCTTCATGGAGATTTGAATACTCTAGAATGGGGCTTACTCTTGAAAAGGATGCCCAAATTAGGAGAGGGCTTATGATTGGGTTTTACACCTGAGAAGGAATCCTAGATCAATGGTGAATTAGGACTTGTTAAGAGAAATTAAGACTGGGGCTTACTTTTGAGAAGGAGGCCCAGGTTAAGAGACTTTAAAAATTAAGGGACTTGGGGCTTACTCCTAAGGAGGATGCCCATATTTTAGAATTATGAATGGGGATTATTCCGGAAAAGGAGGCCCAGGTTAATGAGTTCTCTCATCTTAAAGGATGAGGTTAAATGAATGAAATCTCAATCTTTAGTGACGTAAATATGTGTAAATCACTAGGTTTTGAGAGATATTCCACAGAATTCCTTTCATATAAGGAAGTCAAATCAAGAAATCATGCCATAAATGGCTTTAAAGAGTGTCTTGAAGACTGAATGTTGAATAGGAGAGGTGGAATGGCATAAGAGGGGCGAAATGGGCAAGAAGGGAACCCAGAAAGGCAGGGGTGCCCAAGTCCTGGCAGGCGCGCAGGTACTGCGTGGGCACACAAGTCTTGGTCGCGCAGGTATACCTGCGCGAAACGTGGGTACTTACGCGTTTGTAAACCAGAATGGTAATACTTGGGCGATCTTTGACCAATGCCTTTAGAATTATCCTGAGGTACTTCTAGAAGAGAGGCACGGAAGTTTTGGTGAGGAAGTAGGGCGGAGCGCAAGTATGTTCATTTCCCTTAAGGGTAAAACACCTTAGGCATGCAAGTGTTAGTGAATTCTAACACTTAGACCTTACTCCTCTTGTTTAGACCTTCCATTCTAGGTAAATAATTACTGTAGAAGTGTTCAAAAGACCTGAAAAAGAGACTTGGGCATTCAGATCTCTAAATCTGAATGTGGAAAAAAAATCCTCCTCGAATGGGGGGCCCACATGGTCTATTTATAGGCTGGAGAATACCCTGGGTGGTTATCACCTAGGGAGCACAATTGTACTTGCGCGACCATTGCGGCGCGCAAGTATACTTGTGCGACCATTGTAGAACTTGCACGACCCTTGTGCAATGTTCTTCATATTCATTCCTTTGTCAATTTTTGATATTTGTCCAAAGGTTGAATCACTTTGAACTCTGATATTCCCCTTTTCCAATCTTTAGATTCTATGATTAAATGAGCGTCAACAATAATAGAAAAAAATTAAGATCAAAAAATAGTTTTCAGAAAAATATAAGTTTTTACAAAAAAGTGATTATATAATTATGTCTATCAACAACCAATATAATACATGGTTAATTATATATATTATAATACAATATTATTAATAAAAGAAAAAATATTAAACAATATATTTTTTTAATATTTATAGCATCTTATTTGTAACTGAAACTTTTAAAAATTCATTCCAGGCTTATTGCGAGCTAGTATGTTCAAATTCATCATTAATATTATAAAATTATTTATTTTTTCAACAAAATTATAAAATTTTTGTTTTATTAATATTTTATAAAAATAAATTGTTTTTTCACTATAACATATTCTTCAGTTTTACACATTAGAAATTTTATAATTTTAAAACTCCCATATATAAGGGCAAAATATTAGAATATCAGGGTCATGAATCTTAATGACATTAATATATAAAGGGTTATATATTAATAGTAGGGAAAAAGAAAAAAGTATAATGTGTAATTTTATCCTAGGATACACCTAATCATATTGATATTGGGAAATGATTTCTTTATTCCATACATATGGGTTAACTACGAAATATGTAAGCGTAACTATTTATCAATGTTTTGAGTAAGCGTAACTTCATTATATTTATGGTTCACTCTGATATGAAATTAGATAAATATAAGAGTATCATTTGAAATGTTAGGGAGGATATTTATTTGTATTTATGGTTTCCAATGATGTGTAAGGTTCCATGACTTGGTCAATTTTCATTAGTGTATGTTATATAATTTTCATTTAATACTACTAGGTTAAGAAAATGATTATGGGATAAAATATGAATGTCAATTTCTTGATATTTATGATAATTTATGGTAAAGAGTTATTTCCATGATATCTAATGGTAATTTAAAGACAATTTATGATATGGAAGGGTTATTTTAGGACAGTGTATGATATGCCAGGCTGTGCTTACATTATTTGTAAGGGTCACTTGTGAGGACTGATCTGTAAGGGTTTCATATATATGGTTCCTTGACTTGTAATTTTTTTGATGGATGGTACATAATGGTTAGTGATATAAAATGTTCTTGATACGTGATACATAAATGTCACCCTTGTATATGGTTAGTTTTCATATATCTCTATGTTTTTATAAAACTATATTTGATTACTTATTTAGTGATTTTTAAAATATGAAAATTTATTTCCTTATAAAATATAATGGGTTGGGTTTTTTCTATTTTATTGAAAACAATTATTATGTTTCATAATTCATGAATTTTTCCCATTCAAATATCCATCATGAGAGTTTTCTATATATTATTATTTTTTCTTTATACTATATGTTGTAGTATGTTTCTAATAATAAGGTTTTTTATCCATGTATTTTTAATATTGATTCATCAAAATATTTCCAAACTTTTTATAGTTTTTCATTCTATAATTTATTTTTTCAGTATACTAAATTCCATATAATTGGTTACAAACTGAACAATGTTTATGTATGTCTCTAACAATACCATTTCATGTAAATTATTTATTATTTATTATTATTTATTTAATTTATCTATATCTCTATTATGCTTCTGATTTTGGGAAAATTTTGAGTTCTATTATTTTAATCTACAACATGTAAAATCCTGAGAAAGGGGAATCACAATTTGATGACACATTATATTCTAGTTATTATTAAAAACGAATTGTTTTTAAGGAATTATAGGAATTTTTATCCTAAGTGATTGTTGACATTATGGGTGTTGGGGTGTTTTAATTTTGACATATAATAGTCCTTTATAATTAATTATTCATTCTTATTAATTTTTTTTTGAAACATTATTTGAGGTAGGTGGCCATTCCATGGAGATATTCTTTGAGATATCGTGATTGTATCATGGGAGAGGAAATTTCACAATGAAAGAATTACATGAAATAGTGGTATGCGGATTAGAGTTTTTCAAAATTCCTAGAGGTGTTTTGACTCATAGTACACCATGAAGACCACTTCTTGTGGTTTCTAGATAAGGGAACCACATTATAACCAATAATGACACATCATTACATATCTCTTACAAATTGTTTATATTATCCTTTTAAAAATATATACCTTTAACAACATTTTACATCCACCACCTCATTCACATGACTTTGACACAATCTTTATTAGTGAATATATTATTTAGATATACTTTTAAAAATTACATTTTTATGGTGGGAAAAAATTAATGCGACATTTTTAATACCTGGACAGCAGAATCCTAGAGAACGTGTATTATTTTATTACATTAGAATGATTACATGGAATAAAATTATGAAGTACTGATCTTTTTAGTAATATTGAAAATAATTTCATATAAATAATTCCTATAATAAATCGGAAAAAAATACTAACATGATACATAATAATATTTATTAAACTACATCTCTGGAAGATTATTAAATGATTTAATATTCATAAACTAGGGAAAGTTGAAAAAATAAAGGTGAGATAAAATGATCAATAATGGAAGTAGATGAAATACTGAATTAATGATAACAAATCAACTTTTTAGGGTAAATAATTGATAATTCATTCCATTAAAATAACTAGATATATAAAATTCAGTATGGAAAGGTGATAAAATGAAACAGATTTCATTTAATTAATGAAAAAAAAATTAAATTTATCCATATATATGGTGACTTAAAATCTCATGGATGAATAATAAAATAATATAAATTTTCAATCTTCATATTTATTAGATACCATTTTATTATATACATGAAAAAATTATTGTCAGGACCTTTAGAAAGATGGTTTAACTATAGGGTAAAATCCTAAATGTTTTATCCAACTATTTCATCCCATGATAAAACTAATGTATCAAGGGGATTTCAATATCCAGGAACTAGCCATTTCATACCTTTTTAAATAAGTCCTCATATCTACTAATGTATTTAATCATTAACCAATATGACTTATCAACTATCCATACTGAATAAAAGTAATAGATTTATCAATTATTCCCTAGTTAATCTACTAACATTCAACGTGAAAAACTGAAAAAATGTTATATGGGTTAGATAATAACAAAATATATCACCGAATAATGTGTGTAATTAAATATGTTTATTGTTTAATTTTACTTTTAATAATAAAAACATTATTGTATTTCATTGAATATCATTAGTCACATTCTTGAAGAAAATAATCTTTAAATAGTCCAAAGTGTCCTATACCACATTGAAACAAATAAATAATAATAGATATGGAATAATAACATTTAAAGAAACATTATATATCTTTAAAATAATGGTATTTGTTATATTAGAATAAAATTGAAATGTATACAATATATAAAAGTGATGTTGTGCACACCAACAGATAAGTATCAATGGAATTTAAATTGAGATGAAATACCTTACCTTAACCGTAAAATTTTTTGTGTGGTAGTTACCTTACATTATTGTGTTTTAAAATATGTCGATAACTAATATGAGAAACATAATCTGATTTATAATATCATATATCATCTTCTTATAATATCTTATCATCTTTTTGTGAATAATCATCCATTATTTTCAGTCTTTCGGGTGTTAATTTCCAAGTTTAATCAATTATGTTTTTGACTAATCAATTTGTGGTTCCTATTTATTAAATCATGATTTTATCAACTCTATAATGGAAAACATTATTTTATTATCATGTATATTCATTTTAAATGTATTTATAATAGTCTATAATTATTATACATTTGAATAAAAATATAATGTTCGTAGAGATTGTTTGTCGTACATACTCATGAAATCAACTTTCATGTATTTTTTTTATATTAAAATAATTTAAAGTAATTGATATATATATATATATTAAAATTAAATTATCATATAAATTTCTTATTTGTTACATAGGTTTATTGAAACCGTCCTTAAAATTTTCCACATATAATGTGAAACAATCAGACCACATTTAGTGGGACGTTGTCCACACATCCACAATCCATGTTATTGTATTTAAAAAATGGGATGTATCGAGGTATGTGTTATAAAATAATTGAATAAGAATAAAGATGTTATAAGTATAATTTAAATCATAAATATTTACATTTTCAATTATAATTTACACCATGTGAGGTTGTAAATAAAGAACAAACAATCCTCATTTCATGAGGTCTAAGTTCATCGTTCACATAAATAATATGTTCATTGCCCAGTAAGTTGATCCATTGTGACTGGTTATAAAAAAATTATAATAAAAAATAATTGTATATTAAGTATACTGGTGTTTTTATATGAACATGGATGAAGAATATTTTTGATGGTGGAAATATAAATGAAATATGAGTGATTGTTGGAAAGGGCTACCTTAAAAATTGGGTAACTACTTTTGGTTTATACCAAAAGGCTTTCATGGAAGGCTTAATGACCAAATTTAGAAATCATAGGAAAGGGAAGGTAGTTGTGATGATAACTTTCTTGATATTTTCCAATTCTAAAGAGTTTTAGAGGTGCAAATAAGGGTTATAGTTCTTTTTCGTTCATAGAGGAGGGGTAGTGGAACTTTTGTAAATAAAAAAAATATTCATTAATGAGACATAACAATTACTTAACATACCTCCAAAATAAAAAAAATGGAATAAAGAAGAAAATTATTTTATTATGACCTCAACCTCACAAAAATATGAGTAATTTAATAATTTAGTTCCTTGGCATCTAAGATTCTCCAATTTTATCATTTTGGGTTTTAATAAAGCATCTAGTTTTCCAACCAAAGTAATTTTACCATTAAGAATAAAATAAATCAAGATTAATTATAAAAAATATAACAAAATAATTATTTAAATGGTATATAAATTAATAATTAAAAATATATTCTCTTTTGAAAATTAATTTCAAAATAAGCACATATGACATGCTAAAAGACTACTTCTACCTACTCTTGGTTAACAACGTTTTTATAATATAAGGGGAAATATGTCAATTATAAATAATAAATTGAAACATTAATATACCATATTTAATATTTATCATTAATTATAAATAACTATGTAGAATATTTTATTTTTAAATATTTAAAATAATTATATAAAATATCATTTATTTTTAAATAAATTTAATGTAAATTTTGACATTATTTATTTATTTTTAATTTAAAAATATAAAAAAATATTATAATTAATATATATTAATTTTAAATCTGTTTATCTTGATATATTAATCTAAAAATATAATTAATGAAAATAATTCCATAAATATTATTCTCTTTTAATATTTATAGTATCAATTATTCTATTTATTTATTAACTAAATAATCAATATGTTAAAATTTCATAAGAATTTTATGTAACTAAATAAAATATAAAATTATCTATCAATTATTATGATAAAAATAATCTATTTATCTTTAAAATAGTTAATTTTAAATGAAAAAATGATTTCATTTACATATATCAAAGTTTTATAAATGTTAATGCTAAGAAAAGTTCCCTTTTGGTCTTTTCCCTTACTTAACCATTTATATATAGAAATTTATTTTAATAAAATCCCAATATCCCATAAAAGTATAACCAAGATGAGATATTGTAAAATTACTTTCATAAAAGGGATTTTGGATAGGTTTCTAGTTCATTCTATTCTCTAAGATTAAGTTTTAGTCCTTTACTAGGCTTAATTTAATGTTAATCACAGTAATTACTTTTAAACACATTCACTAATATTTTTAGTCAAAATTTATGTTGATATTATTAGACCCAAAAATATTGTTTTGATTCCAAATATTTATGTACTTTTCTAAACATTTAAATAAAAAATTATGTAAAATTGATATTGACACTAGTGCCATAGATGTGGTGATAATGTGGGTTTAAAAGTAAAGTCATTTAAAAGATAAATATGATTTATATATAGTTTAAATTTTAAAAATGATTCCAATGAACTAATTTGAATTACTATATTAATAATTTATCTATTGTGACATTATATTCCAATTTATAATATTATCTAATAGTAATCATTATTTAATAAAAAAATGATATTTTTAACTAATTAGTAGTAACTTTTACTATTCATCAAAAAATTTATGTTGCTTATAAAAATCCTAGATATTCATCCAGGGATAATATCTATAGTCTGAATCCAAATTTTTTTTATTTTAAAAATTAATGAAATCAAAATTTAGTTATAAAATTGGAATTCCATTAAAAGGCGATGAAACTCACTTTTACATATAATGAAAGATATTAAAGAAATGTGTTGTTGTATGTGTTTCACGCTATCATAGTGACACATAAATTGAAAAATATAAAGTATAATGAATTTATATAATATTTTAAATATATTATGAATTATCAGGATATTATATTCTCTTACAATATTAGTGATGCGTGTGATACACACAATAAATACAATGTTTGTTATTTATAATTTATGGGTCTTACATTCTCCCCACATTAATTAAAATTAATCTTCTCAAATTAAACATGATATCAGTAGTAGAGGGATTGATATTTCAACATAAAATATCATTGTAAAACTAATATCATTAATAAGGTTAATAACACATCTTCATAATAATGGAGAAAAAAAGTACAATGATCATGTAATTTGATTCCCCAATAGATGATCATTGGTGGGAAATGGAAACATCGATACTAAAGAAAAATATATGTATCATGTTCTAATAGAGTCCTCTAGAGAACATGTTTATCTGAATATTATAGACCACAAAACCATAATACATTTGTGTGAATAAAGATCATTGACATCATAAAAAATAATTATAATAGGACAACATTTTTGTTTCAAGTCCATTTTCCCAATGTTTGAGGAATTATTTCACTCTATATATTTAAATAAAAATTAATATTTTCAAAATGTAATCTTATTATTTTTTTTTGTTCTTTGAACTATTACTACATCATTTTTGGGCAATAGTTTTATCATTCGGTGATGTAATACACCAGTCTCTAAAATCTAACCCAAAGATCATTTTAATCCATTCTGTAAGTTGTTATATTTTTCAAATGATTGTGATCGAATACTTTGGAAGGAAGGTAAATGGATTTCCAAAATAAAGTTATCATAATATTTTAGTCAATATGAAATAACTATAACTATTCATATTTAAAAAATGTGAATAAAATCATCATGTATCCTCTTGAAATATGATAACAACTCAAATCTCCATAAAACGTATTGGAAACATGAATTATTCCTAATTACTAATGTGGGATACATGTTATTGGAAATATTCCTTAAGTACTTTTTTATAAACTCCATCAATTATATCATGTAACCATTTTCAACAAGTCATTTATTGGTTTAATGTATTAAATTTGTTCAAAATAAATCATTTCATCATCATTACCTCAACAACATGAATATATTAAATGTTGTATTACCAATAATAAAGTGTTTTCCAATTTTTTTTTACATTATACATAATAATTTTCATTCGTACCATTCAAAATATAATCTAATATACAAAAGTAAAATTTATATTAGTAAAATCCCATACTATTCCATAATTATTCTTACCATTACATTGCTGATAATGTATTAAAATTAGATAATTCTTGAAAAGTTATCTTAATCATTGTTCTTCATCTGTGGTAGTATCACAACTTTATCATATCACATAGCATCAATTAGGGAATATTTCATTGATGGTTGAGACATTTATTTTCATAGTGTACCATATCAATGTAGTTAGTGAATTATATATTAGAATCCTTTTTTATACCCTTTAAATCACAAGCATGGTGGAATTTAATTCTACACTTGTAGAAAACTCCCATTAAAAAATTACTGAGGTGTTTCTTTCCACAACCATGACATATGGTAAACTCTTCCTTCCCTTCATCTTTTTTGACTCTTTCCATTTTTCATGGTCCTCGCATGAAAAATTATTATATTGTTTTCATTCAAATAAAAAGGACAAGAAGAATTACTTACCCATATCATTATTACATGATACTATGACCTCATGTGACCAAAATTTTTCAGAGACTATTTACCTTTGAAATATTATCTTAAGACCATGAATTATTTGATCCTTCTCATTATTTAGATCACGTGCATCAGTGAGGTTCACATTCATTATATTAGGTTCCATTTCTAGATAATGACATATGCTAGGTTAGATCATTTTATGATATATAATATCAAAAACAAACAAAGAAATTACATAAATTGAAAAATTAATGTGTATTTGGCCTCAAAATCATTGGAATGGTTTCATTGGGTAAATCTTTACATTATATTACATAATAAAGGTTATTTTTGAAAATGAGAACTATCCTATTAGTATCTCATGGTAATATCAAACATGGTGTGCAGTAAGGCAATTTTTCATGTACCATGTTACACCAAGTTAGGCCTGGAACACCCTGTCAGTGTTTTTAGTCATAGATACAAATTTTATACAACCACGTCCACTTGGAGTAAACAAAAAGGGTTATATTTTTATGAATACACACATAATCTCTACATATATGAAATATTGGATGTTCTTATATACTTATATTCAATGTTTATCTTATGGTTATGTTCTCTAAAATAAATTTTCTAAATCTAGTTTTTAGGCATGGTACAAAAATTCTAATGATATCAAATGTAATGCCCCGTCCATAGAATCTCGAAGACAATGCATTATTTTATTACATTAGAATTATTAAAAGGTATGACAACATGGAGGAACCATTAGTTTAGTAGTATTGGAATGAAATATTACAGTAATTATCCCAATAATAGACTTGGATTAAGAAAATTAAAACAAGGTACATAATAAAGGGAAATAAACTCTATCCTTGAATGCTTATTCAATATTTTTTTTATTCATAAACATTGGAAAGGATATATACTATGGGTGCGATCAAATGGTCATAATGGGTTACTATTGTGGATGTAACAATCAATCAATAAGAATAAATCTACATGTATAGGTAAGTAATAAATAATGAATTCCATCCAAATATCTAGATAAAGAAAATTCAATATATAAAATTATGAAATGGAAACACATTCCATTTTATTAACGAATCAAAAATTAAATGTATCCATAGATATGTTAATACAAAATATCATAGATTAATATTAATAGAAACTAAATGATAAAAATTATTAATTGTTAGAAGCAATGTTTCCTAGGTAAATTAAAAGATTACCATCAAGACCTTTAACAACATGGTTTAGATATTGGGTAAACACCCATCTATTTTGGCACACTATTTCATATCATAAGGAAACTGATTCATCGAGGAGCTATCAATATCTTGGACCCAACCATTTCATACCTGTATAAGAAATCCTCATATCTAGTAATGGATTTAATAAATAGATAATATGACTTATCAATAATCCTTACTAAATAAAAGACACATATTATTCAATAATTCAATAATTTATCAAAAAATATAAATGAGAAAATCATATGTAAAAATGTTATATGGTATAGAAAATAATACTATCCATACCCAAAGAGTTTGTATAATTAAATAATTTTATTCTTTATTGAAAAATTTATTATTCAGCATAAGGTGAGATTTAAAAGAAGATCATTAAAAACATTCATGAGAAGAATAATCCATAAACAATCCAAAGTGTTACATAACACATTGAAACATTTAATTCATAATCAAAATGAAATAATAAAATTAAATGAAACATTCGATATCATTAAAATAATGTTATTCATGATATCACATGAAAACGGTTTGTATATACACTATATAAAAGTGAGTTGGTGCATACCAACAGATAACTATCAATGGAAGTTAAATATAGAGAAAATATCTTAATCTAACCATAATTTTTTTTGTGAGTATACTGTATATTGGTTTAAAATATGTTACAAAATATTTCAAGAAAAATAATCATATCTTTAATATCATATATCATCTTATCATATTATCTTATTACCCATTTGTTAACAATGTTTCATTATTTTCAATATTTTTGGTGCTAATTTTCTTCTTTTATGAAGTGTATTTTGGACTTTCCAACTGATGTTCTTATTATATAGATCATTATATAACAATATATTGAATAGAAAAAATCCCTTAATTGTCATATATATTCATCATATATATATTTATTATAATATATAATGTTTGTATATAAGAAATAAAATGTATCATTCATGGAGATGGTAGGTCGTACATACACATGAACACTACATTAATTTATTTTAAGTATTAAAAGTATTAAAATTAATCGATAAATATATATATATATATAATATATCAATGTTTCATATCTATGTCATATATGTTACATTGATTTATTAAAAACATCATTTATATGTTCCAAATTTATAACGAACGAATCACATTGCCTTGAGTGGGAGATAGTCCACATGTCCACAAGCGATGTTATCATATTTAAAAAAACTGAATTTATAGAATTATATATTATAAACTAATTATAGAAGAATAAACATGTTATAAATATCATAAATATCATAAAAATTAGAGTGCTTACCATAATGACCACGATGAGAGGCGGTTTTGGAAGAATGAACATACATCATTTTTTTGTGTTAATTCATAATTCACATAAATAGTATGTTAATTACCCATTATATACAATTGTGTGTGAGTGTAGTTTTAAACATTAATAAAATAAAATCTATTTATATTTGTGATACTAGTGTTATTATATTATCATGGAATATGAATATTTTAGTTGGTATAAAATTAAATGAAAGAAAAAAGATCATTGGAAAGAATTACCTTAAAAATCTAATAACTCCATTAAGTTAATAAAAAAAGGCTTCCATGGAAGGGCTCAAATCTAAATGGAGAATACACGGATGTGGGTAGAGATCTTTTGAATTTAATTGGGGAGATCTTGGCCCAACCAATGTTCTTTGAGTGGTGTGTGTAAGGTAGTGAGTGCTTCTATTTTTATATTGGAGGGGGAGTGGAGCACTTGTAAATAAGAAAATATATTAATATTGGGAGTTATACCTTTAATATTGTAACTCATAAATTAAAAAATAATGTATTAATAGAGATTAATGTAACATTCATACCTCCACCACATATAAATAAGTCTATTTAAATAATTTGGTTCTTTCATTTCCTAGAATCCCCAAATTTATCATTTTGGTTTTCATTAAAGCATCTAGTTTTCCCTACTAGGTAATTTACACACCCAAACTAAACTAAAGTGATAATAATTAAAAAATATAGTCACATTGAATAATTAATAATATATCTAATTTATCAAATAAAAATTATATGTTTTTTGGAAATTAATTTTAAAAAAAGTGCATGTGATGTGAAAAAAAATGATTTAACCCAGACTGTGTTAAAAATATTATTAAAATATATTTCTCAATATTTAAATTATATAAGATAAATTATTCAATTCATATACCATACCAAAAAATTCCATTCATTGGAAAGGATTATGATCATTGATTAAAATAAAATAAGAATTACCAGAAAGACACTTGTTGGGTTTAAAAAAGGAACTTTCCCTCGTCTACCAAAAAACAAAGTTAAACATCATAAAAAGACATGGAATTCCCATATTTATAATAATCAATTGTTTCCCACTAGGATGGAAATTTAAATTGATTTAAGATCATTATTTTATTCTTATTGGCCCTCTTTTAAGAATAAATTGTGGACACAGGTTATGATAGACTAGAATATTCACTTCATGGACTTCATTTCAGAGGAACAGAAGTGAATCCCTCATTGTCAATTTCCTAAAAGTTTCCATTGAAAATTGCATCCTTAAAAAAGGAATGATAACGGCTTCCTTATTCCTTTAGTGGGGTACTATAATTCACTCCTCTATCATTAGTGATGTGAGTTTCTTGTTGAAAATTAAATTTTTTTGCGTATCAATTTGATTGATGTCATCATCCTACAGTGATGAGGGATTAAAAGTCACCGACTTAATGCGTCCTTTCTCAATGTGAGAATGTGAAATGATGTCCTAAGAAAGCTAAAGATTAGTCATAATGTTATCAAAAAAATACATTTCCTATTGCATACCATCATCCCCCATTTTTGTAGCTAGGGCCTCAATCTGCATATTCTCATCTATGACTGTATTACTACATCTCTACTACACTAGTGTACCATGATGATAATTTCCCTCAGTACTAGCATATGAGATGACTTTTTGAGTTTTTGTGCCAACAAGAAACCAAAGACGTGGAATTTTCACCAAGGGGGATGTCTTCCAATTCAGAGTATTAGTCCTAACCTCCGGGATATCTTCTTTTTTAGCTACATATCATCCATCAACATGATCCACATTATTCGTAAAATTTATTTTATTTCTAGAAGATGCCTCGTAGTACCATTTTATATTTCAATAGATGAAAACATAATTTTTAATTCATGTGTCGTTGTCATGAACAGTTGTTTGATAGTCTGAATATAAATAAATAATTCATTTATATTGCACCATAAGGGAAACTTCATCATCCAAATATGAAAAAACTATAATGTGAATTAGACATATGCTCATGTCAACCTCCACCAGGATTATAGTAATGTACCCAAACATATCTAATTTAGTTACTCTATCCAATTTTAATGGAATACCAAAAGAATATTCAATATATAAAATAATCATGGGGTTATATAGAAATAAATTTAGTTGATTAATATTAATAAAAACAAGGGATTATCTATTTTTTAATAGGAATTATTTAAAATAAAAATCTAATTCTTGAAAAAGGATCATAAATGGATTTAAATAAATTGATCTGATCCACCTCACCTTATGCTTTAGTTCCTATGACGGAATGATAATTTCAACAATCCACCTACTCATGAGTATATATCTTCAATACAAATAATTCCACAAATATAAAATATTTTTGACCAAGCCATCAACCTTAAAACTGTTTCTACCAAATGAAAGTACAATCTATATAATAATTAATAATTTTCATATTTTATATCATTATTTTACTACCTCATTGTTAGCAATCACATGAGTCGTATAACCTCTATTCAGAATTAGATCTCGTGTAACTCCCTTAATACATGTGAAATGCCTTTTTTGGTTTCCCTTTTATCTTTTACCATGCTAAAATTACTAGAATTAGTATTTATTGGTGCAAAAAAATGTGTCACGTTCATTCCACCAATTCAACGACGTGATCGAGGGAATCTTCCCACTGAAAGGGTCTAAGTTCCTCTACAGCATACCAAAATACCCCCTTAGCAAAAATATCCATGCAGTGGGTGAATTTCTATGAATATTCCTCTAGAAGAGGCTCCATTATGTCTTGACCTAATGTAAATCCAGCTTTGTGGCCCACTGCATGGTATCCATGTTGACGATCCTCTGTGCGGCATCAAGCAGCCCTTGCGAGGCTGATACGGGCTGATAGAGTGGTTCCTTTTCACGGCGCCACCAATCTATGTGTATATTTTTCGACACATCCAACCATGGTTACCTATAAATATAATTTATCTCCTATTCCAAACCATTGTGACTCCACCATTTCCACTTCCAAGCTCTTATATCACATAGAACATCGTGAAACCCACAAATGGATAACCAATGATACTTGGACTCTACAAGCCGTACCCCTTTACATTCTTTCCATACTCTGACTACAGCGGAGATTCCCTTTTCAAAGGAATATTCCCTTCATAGAAGAAGGGGCCTATTTTGGGTTCTCTAGGTTTCAAAAATTGTAGATCCATTGCAAATATCTCTTCAAAGAAAGTGGTATTATTTAAGGAAAAGCTCTACTCCATTAATGGTACCTCTTCACGAAACCTTTTCCATTTGGAAAGATATCCCCCTATGAAAATCCCTCTACCTTGTAATATCCCATAGACTTCATGAAGTCCATTCCCTTGGAGAGGGATATCTTTTTCACAAAGCATCATCCATTCTCGAGGTCCATCCTCTTCACGAAGCATCCACCCTTCGTGAAGAACATCCTCTTCACGAAGCACCTCATTCCAAGGCTGAATGCTTTACACACCCCTTTCCCATAAAACCTTCCAGTTTTGTGCAAATTTATTTCAAGGTCCATTGGGTGGTGCGTCAAGTTAGATTTCATAACCTCACTTTTCTTCGCATAGGCATGCTAATGGTTATTTCATTTTCGCATAACCACGCTAATATGAACCACTCAAAAGATACTGCAAAATACAACATCACCATGGAATTGTGTATTCCATCACTTCCCTAAGGGGGGGGGGTATCTATTATGTTTGTACTGGTGGTGCAGAGTGAACTCACCTTGTCCGAGCTGCAGAACGTTAAAATTCCAAGCACCATCATCCTCAGCACATGATGTTATACTGTGGCCTGACCTATTGAAATATACGTGGGATTTCCCGTCTCGGACATTCTCCACTCCCACTAGTCTTTGTGGGAGTGAGATCATTATTAACATGTAATGAAACCCTCATTAATGGAATGAAAACTGTATGAGGGGAGGGAAAACTGTCTTAGTTTAATCCCCTATCCTACCGCGTGAGAGGTAGTATACTTGCTCCTCCTCTCTTCATCCATTCACAATGGTAAGAGGAGAGATGGGCATCAAGGTCTTTGTTACGTCATCTTACTCCCTCTGGGATTTTCCTCCATTAGGCCTCCATCATGGAGTAAGTCCCAATCTCCATCTCCCTGGGTGGTTAACCAAGCGTATGACCATGTTTTCTCTTTGGGACACTAACCACTCATAAGCCCCATTTCATTCCTCGCGTACACACCATTGGAAATGTGATCGTTTGGTCTTTCATGCATCTTGTTTATCACACTGAGAATGAATTATGTGGTCTTAGAGTAAGAATTGACCGTGGACTCTTTCCTAGGCCACCATAACATGTAAGTCCAAAATCCCCTCATTCCAAACTATGTGGACTTTGATCCTTGCCCATATCCGAGCAAGGTATGTAGGAAACCACCATATGTTTCAATTCCATTCCCCCACCACTCTCCCTACATGACGCTAAACTATATTCCCTAACAAACTACATGGAATTTTATCCATTCCCCTACCTAAGAATGGTATCTAGGAAGCCTCCCTATGGTTTAAGACCAATATTTGTTGGTCCCGACCACTTCATGTCAGTTCACCAGGTCCCACATGACGTTAAAATATATTCCCCATTTTCATCATCCATGACAGTAATCTGTACCCATGTGAACTACGTCGGTTATGGTCCCTGTCTCTTGGACATGGTACGTAAGAGGCCCCCCTAAGTTTCGACCCCAACCAATAGTAAGCTATTGTATTCCCCAACTAGCAGTAATCCATTGTAGCCCCAAAATAGTGGTAAGATGTTGTAGCCCCAAACCCATGATAGACCATTTTATCCCCCAACCAGCAGTATGCTGTTGTATCCCCAAATCGGTGGTAAACTGTTGTAGCCCCCCAACCTGAGGTAAACCGTTGTTGTCCCAAACTAGCTGTAAGCTGTTCCGGTCCCTAAACGATGGTATGTTATCATAGCCCCAAATCTACATTAATACATTGAGATCCCCTTTGTTGGGGCCCATATATCTGGTCTTCCCCCAGGCGTCAGACCTTCCCGGGATGCTAACCATGCATAAACCACGAACAAGACATCATGTCACTGTCCTTTACGCACACCCCTATTCAATCCCCCATAACGAACAACCTTGAAATTGATTTCCTTGCATGGAGATACTTAGAAATCCTCCCTAATGTTCAGTCCCATCACCATTTTCTTATGAACTATGTTCACTTTGATCCTTTCCCCAATCTGATCAAGGTACGTAAGAAGCATCCATGAGATTAAATCTCATTGTCACCCCCACTCATCCCACATGATGTTAAAATGTAGTCCATATGGAACTAAATAGACTTTGATCATTTACGCTATCTATGAAAGGTAGGTAAAAAGCCTCCCCGAGGATCAAGACCAACACCCATTGGTTCTGACCACTTCATGTTGGTTAACCCTCACCATGCATGATGTTAAACTATATTCCTCTTTTCCGTACTACATGATGTTAAAATATACCCATGAGAACTATATGGGGTTTTATCTCTATCTAAATAGGTTATATAAGAGGCCTCCCTAAGGTTCAACCCCAACTAGTGGTAAGACATTGTATTCCCCAAGCAGTGGTAAGTAATTGTAGTATGAAACCAGCGGTATGCATTGTAACCACTAACCATTGGTAATACATTAGAGTCCGTGACCAGTGGTAAGATATTGAAGTCCCTGACTAATGGTAAGGCATTTTAGATCCCAGTATAAGGTACTCCGTTGAAGTCCCCTTTGCTGGTAATCATATCTCTAGTCCTCCCCCAAGCATCAGACAAACCCAGGATTTTGACCATGTATAATCTGCCCATCATGTCATTGGGTCATTTTCCTATGCATGAACACTGATTCAATTCCCCATTAAAACTACAAGGATGTTGATTCCTTGCCAATGGGATATGTAGGAATCCTTCTTGAGGATCAATCCAATCACACATGTCTCCTTCTTGCCTCTCCCTTGAGCCTATTTGTTTCGGGAGGATCCTACCCCAACCCTGAGGCTCTACTTCCTTAAGGTCCTATCCATGTGTCCATCCTCACATGCCACATCTTAATGCATCCTATCACTCTACCAAACATCATGGACATTAATTCCCTACCATGATGATATGTAAGAATCACCCTATGGTTCACGCCCAACACCACCATCAACTTCACATTGGTTCCTTCCCATCCTTCTCATTCTGTTCATTCAAAAATACATCATCCATCCTGATTCTGACATGGGATGACACATACCAGTGAATTCCTTCCATTCATACCATCACTGCTGCTGGTGGTACTTAGGAAGCTAACCATGCGTAATTCCAACATGCTCCATAATCATCCACCAAAGAGCATCCTTATAGCGATGGGCCACAATCCATGTGTAATCCAAAACATGTATTCAGGTCGATATCCTCTATGCACAACCTGATTCATTACCCCACTTGAACTACATTTGTTTTGATCCTTGTCATCTACACCAGGTACGTAGGAAATATCCCTAAGGTTTAATCCCAGCCAATGGGAAACCTGAGCGTCCCATTTATAGGGACCCAAGCATCATCGGGTCTGTCTTCACTAGAAGTTTCAATCCACTCATCCTGTAAACCGCCATAGGTGCTCCCTCTTGGGGATATATCCATATGATCTAAACTTATTAGTGTTCCGATCAGGCTGATCCATCTCTTCTATCCTTTAATCTTGTAGCATACCCCCTTTTAAACATGGGAAGTTGAGAAAAACCTTAGAAACATGCTTATTTCATATAATTACCCCCACTCGACATGGGATGAATCAAGATTTCACACCCTTGAGAAGACCTATAATAAGGGAAAGAAACCCTATCACATCACAATTATGACTTCCAGACATGCTGGGGATGTCCAACGTAACAACTCCCCCGACCAAATGTTTTTTCACTAACTACACCCCTTGGAATGTCTAGACAGAGGCATTGAAATTAACTAGTGTCCACAAAGATATGGAAATGGGTAGAGTTTGATGAACAATGTCTTAATATTTAAGGGACACATGGACTAGGTGATGAGTTCAGAGGAGGAATCCATGAAAGGAGGAACTGACATCCCATCAACTGATTTAGATTAATAAGACAAATTCCCTGAAAAAGCGACGCATTTCTCCCGCCTTTGGAAAGCGGGAATGCAGGGTAACAATTAGTGAATCCTCCAAATATATATGTGTGCCCTAGTGAAAACGTTGAAAACCAAAAATTTAAACTCAATGGGATGCTATTCTCCTTAATGTGGAGATTAGTGGAATTTGAGATATCATTGAATATAAGTTTCATCAGATCCAGTTATCTGTCACCAGGTTCCAGCAAGAAAATAGTGGGCCTGATGTGAAACTCACCAGATATTGGGGTAGTGAATATTGGGAATTTTTTTCAATGATGTAGTCAGCATGTATCCTTCTTACCAACAATGGCAGTTGGGATGGCACTGGGGCACTAAACAATGTTTTCTTTCATTTAGAAACAATGGTTGAATCTCCCTACTTCGCAGGACCCAAGCTATCATGATTGGAAACAAATAACCCCCACCCACCAAAGCATTATGTAACACCCCAGTCTTCCACGGTACGCTTCTCTTTAAATAATACAATAGCGTGTGTTGTACGCAACTTCAAGTTGTAACACACCACAACCAATCGAACTAGCTGTTATGAATAGTAATAACCACATATTGAAATTTTATAAATTTTATTTTTCAAAATGAACTTCATTTTTTGAATCGAAATATTGATATTACCCTAGGGTGGATTTTTGGTATTTTTTTGAAAATTTACAATTCTTGATGAATAGTGAAAACACAAAGTTATTAGTTAAAGATGATTTTTTTTGAATAATTATTTATTTTATTTAAATTTATTTTAGGTCAAAATAGATACATAATACTTATATAAGTTCAATTTAATTAATTGGAATCATTTTATATTAATTTTAGATATATAAAATTTTATTGAACTTTTTACCGTCTTTTACCCACCTCCTAAGGGCTTTTGAAAATTTTAATAGAACCTAATTTTACTTCTTATATGAACTGAATTTCAAATATCCATGAAACATGGTTTATATTAGTATGTAAAATGTGGGTAAATGAGATGATAACAATTTTTGGTGAATAGTATCTTTTTTACTTTTATTTACCACGGTTAAAAGTAAATAGGGTAATTAAAGGTAAAAATGATATTTTATTTACTGTAAAACATGTCCTAATTGTATTGGATAAGTAAAATTCGACCAAAAACAACCTTAGAAATAAAATATGAACCTCTTTGGTCCACTTGGAATAGATTAGGACATTTATTATTATATAATTCAATGAAGTGTTAAAAGAGTTAACATCAAAGTTTAATAACTAAAACATTTTTAATATAGTGTTATAAATAAGATAAATTCGATTATAAATATTCATTAGAAAGATAAAAATATTTCCTAAGTAATGGTATTTTATTTATAATTTTTAGACATTAAATAATTCCATTTATTTATGACACAAATATGATGTAGTAATTACCTTATTAGTGAAATATTAATATAATTGATATTATAAATACCCAAATAAATATAATTTGAGACTATTAATGAATTAAAAGAATTTTATAGGTTAATATGACATGTTAGGGTTGATTAAATTAATTATTTTATAATAAATAATGTTGTTATGAATTTATAAAAAACAAAATACCAAGTAGTGTCAAAATTGACATAAAAGAGTTTTTAAAAAAAATATTATATTATTAATTGATATTTAATTCCTAAAAATATTCGGTTCGCACAAGAGACTTATATAATGATAGGTGTATCATTAATGAACCACTTGGGATTCTATTGAAAGTTTATAGTATGTTTACTAACCATATAATATAAAAATATAAAGAGACATGGTAAATGTGAAAATAATTGACTAAGAGTTAAAACTAAACGATAAGGTTAATATAGTGACCCAAAACTGTCTAAAACCTATTGGTTGGGTGGTATTAGACCTATCCACACCTTATACTAGAAATAAGTCACTTTGGAGCCATTATAAACTGACTATGAATTCTTTATAAAATAATATTTTATGTTTTTCCTAAGGTGCCCCTCACCCCTCTTATAAAAGGGTACTCCCCCTTCTCTCAAATTCATACCATCAAAGCCTTTTGGTTCAGAAAAAACCAACCCATCTATCCTATCAACTTCACTAAATTAAACCTATATGCCTTAGTTTTATTGTAAATCCAAAACAAGGATCCCTTTTGATCAAATCAAAAGGAAGAACCCGAAGAAGAGGTAAAAATCTCACCACCTCTTTCAAGTTCTGTTCTTCTTCCACTTGTTTTTTCATTGTTTTTTCCATTATAAAATAATAACTCCAGTATATTCTATATACGGTGATGGTATTATAAATATATTACAACCATATTTAGTATTCTATCTATCCATTGAATGACATTTCACCATATGTGCGTACGTACGGCTTACTGTCTCCCCGTCGTGGTGTAATTGTTATTCAAAACATTATTATTTGGATGGGTATGATAATGATGTGTAATTGAATTAAATAATAAATATAAAATTATAATGATTAGGTATATATGATATAAAATCCAATTATATATTATTTTAATATCAAAATAATGATATTTTCCCTCGTGCGTACGTAAAGACTACCATCTCCACGATCGCGATGAGATTCATTCCCCATCACATCCATTCAAGAATAATTTTCAATTGATGATTGAAAATAATGTTTAAGGAATTTATATAATTTTGGATATGAATAAGATACAACCTATGGATAAAAAACACAGCTTATGTAACAAAACATATAAAAGAAAATGAGTAAGTGAACACCCGAAACGACGATAATACTAAAATATTATTAACAAATATATATTAAAAGACCATATATGATATAATATTTATGAATATGATTATTTTGTAATATAATAACTATTATTTAACCATTATACTGGAGGTTAACCTACCCTCGACCAAGGAAAAGTACAAGGTAAGGGTTTATTTCACAATCTCTTCATTATCCAGGGTTGTTTTTACCTAGGTATCCTTGGGGACCTCTTTATCATCTACATCCATGTTTCTTAAAAATGTATTTCAAAACATTTTTACTATTAACTAGAAAATTGGATAAATTCATTTATACCCTTATGTGTTTTTAATGGAATCTTTCCGTCTTTTTCCAAAAAAGGTCCTTTTTAACATTTTCGAAAAATTAAGGTAAGAATGTCTTTTTTTAACTTATACGGCGGGTGCGGATATTTTCCGCCGTTATGAAATCTTCGAAGCTTCCCTTAAAATATTATAAGAATATTTTCAAAGTAAATGTTTTATTTTATAATTATGTGACTTTTAAATGATTAAAAAAAGAGATATTTCTCTCAAATAGTTTTTATTTCATCTATGTCAACATCCTTTGATGGATTTTAAACTTATTTGAAGTTGATTTATTATGATAAAAACCTTCCATATTGTATTGAAGGATTTGGGATATGTTTGACTGTGGATGTGTTATTTTTATACCATTCATGGTTTTTGGAGAAAGTATTGACATTTCGTATGCTAGTTTTGATACGAATGTTTATGTTATGTTTAAACCTATTCATATGAGGAATGAATTGGAATTAATAAGTGACGAGTGGAGCTCTCTATATATCCTTGATGCATCGGTAGGTCTCATGAGACAAACTAGTGTCTTGGCACAAGGACGTGACAAAATCTTATTTGTAGTCTTAGCCCAAGGCCTTGACTATGTGGTTATGATAGTTTGGCATTATGCACTCCCTTATTATGAAAGTGGTTATTAATATTGCATGTGATTATTCAATTAGTAGAGTATCCATGTGAATAATTAAATGACATTATTTTATTTTATCTTTGCCATATTATGCTGAAGTTCAGGTTTAAAAGGATTTTGTTTTATTTATAAATTGCCTTAAATGTTTATGATTATTTATTAAAGTTTCAGCTATATTGTTATCTTTACTGAGCATCTGAGCTCACCCCTTTACATGTTTTATTTTTCCTAGGATGTGAGGAAGTATATTATAACTAACATGGAAGGATTTTATAAGGGATAAGTGTATTAAAAGGGGACAATATGTTGTTGTTGTTTTGATTTCATGATGTAATGTAAGACTTATGAATATATCTAGTGTTTCAAAGGATAATAAACTAATTGGTCTTTTGAGATTGAATCTTTCATGTGATCATTCCAATGTTATGTAATAATTCACCGACTTTGGGTAACTGGGGTTGGTGCATTATAGTTGGTATCAGCAGAAGTTTAGTACAAACCTGGGGAGCTAGATTTAGATAAACTCTGATTAGAGCACTTAGACCTAAGATGGACTTTGAGGATTATTATAGATTAACTTCCTAGAATTATGGAATTGTAGAGATTTGGTGAGTTTTCTGAGAAATAAATCCCTATCTAGATATAAGCAGGTAGAGGTAGCTCTGGCACATATTTACCTAGGGGTAAATCCCGAAAACACCGCTTTGAGCTAGACTCGAATGGGAACTGGTGCATGACAACGGGCCCTGCTGCACTCTTGGTTACGAAACTCCCGAGGGATATGATTAGGGTAATTCTCAATTTCTTTACAAACCACTATTAAGGGTTTATGAGTATATACTTCCTTAAAGAAAACATTTTTTGTGATTATGGATTATATCCATAAACTGTTCAATTTATGTTAAGTGTTTTACAAGTTTGGAATTATGTATTTCGATTCATAAACTAATCTAGTTTATGCTGTTGTTTAGAAATGGCACCTAGTGGAAGGAATGGAAACCGTATCAATGCACTCACTCCATATAGGTATTTACCTCCTGCTGAAGATAATTATAGTGGAGCTGGTGATACAGCTGGTGCTGATCAGCTTATCACCATACTAGGAAATATCACTCAGGTTATGAATAATAACCTTACCCGTATGGAGAACCCCGATCCACAACATGTAGGATCAATGTTAGATCACTTCATGAGGTAATAACCAACAACATTCAATGGGATTACAAATCCATTTGTAGATGAGAAATGGATAAGCTCCCTAGAGAAAATATTTTAGGCTTTGGGAAGTATTGAAAGGGAAAAAGTTGTCATGCCAGTTTATCACCTCACTGGAGATGCTGATCAGTGGTGGGTATTAATTAAAAACACAAAAGAAGATGAAGAAGTATCAAGTATGGAATGGATGGAGTTTAAAGTGATTTTATTAGAAAAATACTTTCCTCGTAACCATCGAGAAGATATGGAAAGGCAATTTCTCAATTTGAGGAAAAAGGAGGATGAGAATGTCTCAAAGTATGAAGCTAACTTTACATGGACAGCGAGGAATACAATATATTATATACATAACACAAGGAGTAAGATTGAACGTTTATTTGATGGGTTAAAACCATTTCTCCGTTGAGAATTAGTCTCACAATCCTTCTCGTCATACAGAGACATTGTCTTATGTGCTATAAAGACAGAAAAGGAATTCAATAAATCTTATGATGATAAAGTAACGTAAGAGAAGAAGAGAACAGTGAAGCAAGAGACAGATAAAAGGAAAAAGGGAAAGAAGGATTTTCCATTATGTGATAATTGTGGGAAGAAAAACTCTGGTACTTGCCTAAAAATAATGGGAGTTTGTTACAAATGTGGAGAAAAAGGTCACCAGGCTCATGATTTCAAGGGAAATAAAGTGGCTGTCAATTTTGAATGCTACAATTGTTGAGAACTGGGGAATTATGCAAATTAATTCCATAAGATCCAAGAAAACCTACCTCAAAAAAGCCAAGGGATCAAGGCTAATCTTATGCTGTTACTAAATTTTATGTGGAATAATTAATGTATTTGTGTTTTTGGACTCAAGGATTATATTCTGGTTATAAGAATAATGTGATATAAATAAATATTGTACTACAATAATTGTTGTTTTCATTAAGGTTTTAATATGACTAAGGTAATAATGTTATCAGAATGTGACAATAAGATAAACTCTACTTTTTCTGGGGAATCTGATGTGACAATTGATTTTGGAATTTAGATACCTTTTACAGATAGTCTCGACAGAGGTACTTTGGATAACTATAATTTTTTCAGTGAATTAAGTTGAACTTTGGATAGTATTTTTTAAGGTTAAAAAAATTATTATGATTAATTTTAGGAATATTATGATACTATAGTTTTAGGAAAAGGAAAACCTTCAAGTCGGGCGATAACCCGTCGTGTCGAACAAAGCTGTAGGAATCGAACCCACAACCATAGTGAGACTATCCTTTATTAACTACCACTAGTCTACAGGAAGTCCCTGGTTATTTCAAAATATTTTTCTTCAATTTAATGGTATGTGTTAATATTCGGAATCTTTTACGATTAGGATAAACATAATATTTTTGAGTTCTATTAACTTTTGGAGTGAAAGATGAGTTTGCGGTAGAAATTAGTTGAAGGATGAAACTCTACTTGTTGAGTATATATAAATATATATTTCTCTTATTATATGAATAAATTAATTCTTAAACTTTCGGGAAGCGATATTAAAACCAAATAGATGTTATCCTAATACCATATGTTTTGTTGAACTGATGATATTTTAAATCATCATAGATTGATGGATTTTAGGCCCCAAATTTTATACTTGTTTGTGATTGATGACCTCAATCACTCCATATAAATATTTACATTTTTCCTCTAATTACGTTTCTATAATTTCCACCAATACTCTCCTATTAGAAACCCTAATTTGGTGGTGACATTCTCATTTCCCTTTCCCTCTTATTAAAACTAAATTTTATTAACCCTATTTCTGATATGGGTTTTCCACAAATGTATTTTCTATTTTCAATGTTTTATTTTTGAAAAACAATATCAAATTTCAAGGATGCAATTTATTGAAGGAGGGGATAATGTAACAACCCAATATTCCATGGTACGCTTCTATTTGAATAATACAATAGCGTGTGTTGTACACAACTTCATGTTCTAACACACCACAACCAATCAAAGTAGCCGTTATGAATAGTAATAACCACTTTTTGAAATTTAATAAATTTTATTTTTCAAAATGGACTTAATTTTTGGATTCAGAATATCGAAATTAACCGAGGGTGATTTTTTGGTATTTTTCTGAAAACTTTCAATTTTGGATGAATAATGAAAAACACTAAGTTATTCGTTAAAACCGAATTTTTATTTAAATAATTATTTATTTTATTTAAATTTATTTTAGGTCAAAATAGATACACAATACCTATATAAGTTCAATTTAATTCATTGGAGTCATTTTATATTAATTGTTGATATATAAAATTTTATTGAAGTTTTCACCATCTTTTTCCCACCTCCTAGGAGATTTTTCAAATTTTCATAAAACTTAATTTTACCACTTCTGTGAATTGAATTTCAAAAATCCAAGAGACATGGTTGATATCAGTAAGTAAAATGTTGTTCAACGAGATTAAAATAATTTTTGGTGGATACTAACTTTTTACATTTATTTACCACGGTTAAAAGTAAATAGGGTAAATAAAGGTAAAAATGATGTTATTTTTACCCTAACACATGTACTAATTGTATTGGATAAGTATAATTCGACCAAAAAAATCTTAGGAATAAAATATGAACCTCTTTGTTCCACTTGGATTAGATTAGGACATTTATTATTATTTAATTCAAAGAATAGTTAAAAGAGTTAAAATAAAATTTTAATAACTAATTTTTTTAATATAATGTTATACCTTAGATAAATTAGATTATAAATATTCATTAGAAAGATAAATATATTTCCTACATAATGGTTTTTTATTTATAAATTTTATACATTAAATATTTTAATTTATTTATGACACAATGATGATGCAATAACTACCTTATTAGTGAAATATTGAAATAATTTATATAATAAATACCCAAATAAATATAATTTGAGACTTTTGATGAATTACACGAATTTTATAGGTTAATATGAAATTTTAGGGTTGATTAAATGAATTAGGTTCGAAGAAATAATGTTTTTATTAATTAAGAAAAAACAAAATACCAAATAGTTTCAAAATTGAAATAAAAGAGTTTTTAGAACAAATATTATATTATTAATTGATATTCAATTCCTAAAAATCTATGGTTCAGACAAGAGACTTATATAATGATATTTGTATCTTTACTGAACCACTTGGGGTTATCTTTGAAGTTTATAGTAATTTTATTAAACATATAATATAAAAATACAAAGAGACATGGTAAATGTGAAACTAATTAACTAAGAGTTAAAACTAAAAGATAAGGTTAATATAGTGACCCAAACCTGTCTAAAACCAATTGGTTTGGTGGTTTTCAACCCATAACCACCTTATACACTAAATAAGTCACTTTAAACCATTATAAACCGAATATTAATTTATTATAAAATAATATTTTACATTTTTCCTAAGGTTCCCCTCACCCCTCTAATAAAAGGACACTCTCCCTTCTCCCAAATTAATACCTTAAAATCCTTTTGGTTCAGACAAACTCTTTTCAAATATCCTCTCTACATCCCTAACTTCAACTTAGGGGCCTTAGTTTGATCATAAATCCATCCTAAGGATCCCTTTTGATCAAATCAAAAGGAAGAACCCGAAGAAGAGGTAAAAATCTCACCACCTCTTTTACATTCCTTTCTTCTTCCACTTCCTTTTTCATTGTTGTTTCCATTCTAAAATAATAACTCCAATATCTTCTATATACTATGATTTTATTATAAATATGGTACAACCATATTCTGCATTCTATCCACCCATTGAATGACATGTCACCATACCTCCGTACACACGGTTTACCGTCTCCACGTCGTGGGGTAACTGTTATTAAAAACATTATTATTTGTATGGGTTTGATAATGATGGGTAATTTAAGTAAATAATAATTATAAAATTATAATTATTCTGTATATATGATATAAAATCCAATTATATGTTATTTTAATATCAAAAGAATGATATTATCACAAGTGCGTGCGTACTGACTACCGTCTCCACGAATGTGATGAGATTCATTCTCCATCGTATCCATTCAATAATAATTTTCATTTGATGATTACAAATAATGTTTAAGGACATGATATAATTCTGGATATGAATAAGATACAACCTATGGATAAAAAACATGGCTTATGTAACAAAATGTATAAAATAAAACGAGTAAGTGAACACCCAAAACGACGATAATACTAAAATATTATAAACAAAGAAATATTAAAAGATCATATATAGTATCATATTTATGTATATGATTCTTGTATAATGTAATATAAATTATTTAACTGTTATGCAAAAGGTTAACCTACCCTCAACCCTGGAAAAGTACAAGGTAAGGTTTTATTTCACAATCTCTTCATTATCTGAGGTTTTCTTTACCTAAAAATCTACTGGGACCTCTTTATCATTCACATCCATGTTTCTTAAAAATGTATTTCAAAACATTTTTACTATTTACTATAAAATGGGTTAAAGTCATTTATACATTTATGTGTTTTGAAAGGAATCTTTCCGTCGTTTTCTAAACAAGGTCCTTTTTAACCTTTTTGACAAAATTAAGGTAAGAATGACTTTTTTAACTTATACGGTGGGTGCAGCTATTTTAAGTCATTATAAAATCCTCGAAGCTTCCCTTACAAGATTATAAGACTATTTTAAAAGTAAATGTTTTCTTTTATAATTATGTGACTTTTAAATGATTTAAAAAAAAGAGATATTTCTCTCAAATAGTTTTGATTTCATCTATGTCAACTTCCTTTGATGGATTTTAATCTTATTTGAAGTTGATTTATTATGATACAAAACATCCATATTGTATTGAAGGTTTCGTAATATGTTTGACTGTGGATGTGTTATTTTTATACCATTCATGGTTTTTGGAGAAAGTATTGACATTTCGTATGCTAGTTTTTGTACAAATTTTTATGTTATGATTAAACCTATAAATATGAGGAAATCATTAGACTTAATAAGTGAAGGGTGGAGCCCGATATAGATCCTCTATGCATCGGTAGGTATCATAAGACAAAATAGTGTCTTGGCATAAGGACATGAGAAAATATTATTTGTAGTCTTGGCACAATTCCTTGACTATGTGGATATGATAGTCTGGCATTATGAATTCACTTATTATGAAAGTGGTTATTGATATTTCATGTGATTATTAAATTAGTAGAATATCCATGTGAATAAGTAATTGAATTATTTCATTTTATCTTTTCCATATTATGCTGATGTTCAAGTTTAAAAGGCTTTTGTTTTATTTATACATTTCCCTAAATGTTTATGCTTATTTATGAAGGTTTCCGCTATATTGTTATCCTTATTGAGAATCTAAGATCACCCATTTCTTTGTTTTATTTTTCCCAGGGTGTGAACAAGTACATTATGACTAACCTGGAGGGATAGTCTAAGGGATAAGTGTATTAAAAGGGGACAAGATGTTATTTTTGTTTTGATTTCATGATGTAATGTAAGAATTATGAATATATCTAGTGTTTCCAAGGCTACTAAACTAATTGGTCTTTTGAGATTTGATCTTTCTTGTGATCATGCCAATGTTATATAATAATTCACCGAATCTGGGTAACTGGGGTCGGGGCGTTACACATTAGCTGGGCCAATACCAATGTAGCAATCCCATGCTAACCCACCACATCTACAATGTCCCCCACATCTACGGTTGTTAGGCACCCTAGTCCCATCTCACTGTCTGAACTGTTTCAGAGAAGGGTGATTAACAACCTCTTTCAATGGAATGAGGAAGATGAAATCTTCCCATCCCAGGATATGGGACAACAAGACATATAGACTTCTTCGCCTTGTCATCACTGCCGCCCCCATGGGCCTCATAGAGGGCCACTGCTCCACACTCCAACCTATAACCATTTCGGTAGTCTCTGCCCAGAATTCTTTGACAACTCGCTCACATGCAATGAATAAGTGAGGTTATACCAGGACTCCGCAATATTGATCCCTTTCCAAGGGCCACTAAAGAGGGTTCCCACTGGGCCACATCAGCACTACTACTCGGCCCCATAGGCTAAGGATCAAGTGAGTTATAGACCAACACCACCAGCCACAGTCCGGTTACGTGACGCCAATGTTAGGCATAAACATTGGTGGTTGCTCGCTAGGGGGCATCATCATCAATGACTATAGTGGCCCGTGACCTTGCTGATTCATAATTTCAGTGCCTCGTTTATACTGAACATGGTCTCTAATATGCGCGACCCAGATTAAGGCCCAAACCACCCCACGGGTAGGATGGGACAACTATCATGGTCGCCGACAAAGGATACGTCCATCGCAGGCCAACCTGGGGTGATGAAACCTAGTACATATGTCATCCCAATCAACCACCAATGAGTGCGCATGTACTCACCTCTACCAAGATTTGCATGGAGGTCCTCCACATGCCACCATCATTCCAAGAAATTGTCCTCCCCACAGAACTGACATTTAGAAAGGAAGTTTCTTCCACACCTATGACCTCAGGTGTGGAGATGTTCCTCTTATCATAGTTCACCGATGTGAAGATCCTCCTCATCTAGATATCCATTAGGGTGGGGGTCTTCCCCATGTTCTTACAAAAACCGATGAAGTTCCTCCTTGTCCCAACAATCAATGAAGTGAAGGTCTGCCTCTATTCATTGTCTCTAAACACAATGGTATTCCTCGAGTCCAGTTTGACCAGTATGAAGGCCCCCTAGTACCATCACTACTATGGGACACAAACATAGAGTTATTTCCCCTACTACTAACCATTCTAGAAGAAGTACTAATTGCACCAATCGTTACTTTGATGATTCAATCTGCGTGTCAGTAGAAGACACAAAGGTTCTCCATGTGTTCCCTTTATCATTTTCAAGGTGCTCCTCGCACCCCATCTCACCCAAGCAATGTCCTCTCCACCCCATCATTAGTTTGGATGAAGTTAATCCTTGAGTGAAAAACATACCATTTACTAAAGAACCATCCCAAATAATGAGGAAGGTTCATCACTGCCATAAGTTGAATATTGAGATGTTTCAGTCATCGATTAATCCCATATACTTCTCAGATTTCAAGGTAGAATGCGATTAGATAATGGATCCCTCACCCTGATCTTCCATGTCAAGGGACAAGGTAAGAATGAGGCATATTTTCCTCATTATTCTGGAATGTCAGTTCCACCAGATTCTTGCCTCCAATTAACGATACATCCAGGAGGTGGAATATTTTTCATCTTTCCGGGGCCTGGTCGTTCAATCATCCCTATCGTCAACATGGTCATTGTCAACCTAGAGATGAGATCATTGAGTGTTATCTTGGGGACAAATGGAGGGAAAAAATAGCAGGGCAAACCATCAGTGGATGTATCCCTTGAGCCTAAAATTGTGGTACCAATCCATATTATTGAAATGTGGTGGCTCATCCCTTGAATTCTTTACAAGACAACCCAAGATGTGGTGGCTTGTCAGCCTGTTCACCGTATAGTCTGCCAGCTAGTCATCTATCTCAGCGGTCTATTTCAGTGCAGCTATAGGTACCCCAGTAACCCAAGTAAACGAATGGGGGAATCAATGGCTAGAAATTATTTTAGTTCCTAGGTGATTATGGGACATCCTTGCATTAGTCCATATCCAGATATGTTCTTTCCAATTGAAACCATGAACTTAAGTGCACCAGAATCACTGACCAGGGAGGAAGTCACCAATTTTCTCCAAACCCTATGGGTGATTCATTTCTATCTATATTATCGGCAAGTGGATTTTCCCAAGATTTATGAATCCATTGAATATTTTGGACAAAAAAGCTCTATGGTCTACTTGGTCATGCTATCTGTGCCCCAGTCCCTTGAGTCACCTAGTCGCCATCAGACCCCCCCATCAATGATGCATCCTAATAATTAATGTGCTTCATAGGAGTATCAATGAGGCTTTCCCCCATGTTCAGTTCCGTGGTTGGGGGCAGTATAGAACACTTCATTTCAGTTATATCTAACCCCATCCTGAGATACCTAGTTATATTGAGGATATCCTCCTTGTGGAGGAACAATTAACATTATAGGACTATCCGAGTAAGATAACAAGATATAACTCTTGGAGGAGAACATACCACCTGGGGGGTTACACACCTGTTGGATCCACTAGGTAGGGTTACTCTCTAGTAGTGATAACTACCGGGTCATCATTTGCATACCTAGTCATTAGATCTTGACTGGAATTGCAAAACAAAAAAGAAAATAGAATCCTGGGACCACCAAACCCTCTAACCTGTTTAGATCAGTGCAGAATATGAAACATGATCCCGAGAAGGTCATGTTTTTTCAAAATCTCATAGACCATAAGAATATGATCAATTAACTCCTTTCTTAACATGATGTGGAGTGGAGACCAAACTACGATGATCCTCGATAGGGGAAGTAGGGGAAGGTATGAAATACCCTTGTCGAGTTTCCTTTGGGTGACCCTAACCAACCTTCCCACATAGACAGGGTAGAAGTTGGAGATTATGGGAAGAGTGTGCGATGCAACTTTCCATATCCACCAAAATTATGTGGCAACACTCCTCGAGACCCAACATAGGTCCCCCTAGCTGCTCCACATGTCATACCACCAGCCTCTCAATATGATGCTGGTCCTGCTAATCATGTTTGAACCCATCCAATGCACTAGTGATCAGGGATCCTCATAAAGATAGGAACCCCCATCCAGATGATCCAATGGTGGAGCTCATTTCTCTCCTCGAGGCATTGGAAACTCAATAGGTGACAATTCCACTTGATGGAAAGCTATATTCGAAATTGGTGGATGATATTATACCACCCTTAGTTTCATAAATACTACCCTTTCCCTCTTTAATGCGACAAGACATCCACTACAGAATCTGGCCCACTTCATCTGAAGCTGTGGACCCATGGTGGTAACTCCAGTGCTGTAAGAGGCCGCAAAACTCAAGTGTTTCATAATAACATTGGAAGGCCCTACATTTTTCTGGTACATCCAGCTTCCCATTGCATTAGTAGAAAGATGAGAAGATATTAGTAGGTATTTTCAATACCATTTTAGCTCTACCACCTAGAAGAAGAGTATCACAGACCTCTTCAACTACAAGTAGATTCCTAACGAGTGTGTCGCGGACTTTGTCTCCATATGGAAAGTCATCACATTCTCTATTCATATGCCACTGAATTAGAAAAAATGATGAAAATGTGTGTGGGAATGTAAAACCTGAACTAGTCTCCTCCCTTATCACTTATAATTTCCATGGGGGTTCCACGATTTCTCTAGTAAGTACCAACATCTATAGGAATTCTTACAGCATACCAAACAGGCACGTCAGCTGCCTTCTATAGTTCCTGCAATATGGGCTTCTAAGCAAAAGTTTATCTTAGTGGCCCAAATATAGGCCCCCATTCCACTATATTTATTATTGGTGGAGGGACCTCCACATCCCCACAAAGTTCCTCCACCTCAGGCGCAACCTCTATCCTAGAAACAACCACCTTATAATCGACAGACACCCCCGCTTAACGCGCCACCACCACTAAAGAGAGATAACTTGGTTCCACCTCTTTGATAGGATCATCCAAACCCTTATTAGGGATAGGATCATAACGACCTATATCTTGATATAAGTAACCAATCCTACTCATTTAATGAGTCTCATGTCCATATTTATTTCTTAGTTTCCTTGTATAGGTAATCCTACTATTGCTGGAATGCAGGAGGCCATAGGAGGCATATCTCACCAATAGCCCCAATTACTACCCCTATCACCATATCATGGGGAACATTCTCAAGTAGATCTATGTGTTTAAAGACTGCCTCGAAGACCAGATTGATAAAAATATAGTAAGGTTTGGCCCAACACTGTCACAAGTGGCATGTGCATTCATACAACCTGACAACGATAGTGATATCAATCGTTTGTGGCAGCAGGTTCCTAACTGTAGGTCTCAAAAATATGATGATTGAAATGATCGTAAGGAATTTGTTTTGCCCATGGTATCATCCGTTCATGTTTGAATCGGATCAAGACTTCAGAAGTGAGAGTGTCACCCGCAACAACAACTTCTGCATCGACGTCCCAGCCTTCCTCTTCCCAGAAAGGAATGAATCAGTGGAGAAAGGGAAACAATTTACCCCACCTATGCCATTGCCATCCTATAATCTAATTGACTTCACACCCCCAGAAATGGGGATTACCCATAATATTATTCTAGTGGTGGATGATTCTTAATATTATGACCAAGTGTACGCTTCAGTTAACCCCATGTAGTTGGTAGACCCCTATGTGATTCTGGACGACGTGGAGAGGAAGAAGGATTCTCCCAACATCCCCAGCCACCTCCAATGTTGATATATCTGTGGTTATTGGGGACATTGGAATTCCTTGGTCAAAACTTCTAGACAATATTTCCATGCCACCAAAAAAAAACAATAGTCCCAGGATGATGCTCAACACACAGATCCTTTGAATTTTGTTTCACCAGCTCCTCTATCACCGCCATTTGTGCTAATTGATCAGGAGGAGTTGAACAACAATGATGGGATAAGAATAATTCTATTATATACTGGACTCAATCATCTAGACCTCATCCTATAGTCACTCCATGATTTTTGAATAGCGATCAGTGGGACATTCCCATCACTATTCGGTCACCAGTTTAGTCAGAAGATTCTGTAATACCGCTACCATAGAACAACCTCCTGTTTGAATAATTCATACTTGTAATATAAGTATGATAATCTCAAGCATATTTCCAACATCCCTATAAGTCTCTCTATCACCGAGTCTCTTCATATATCACCAGATATGCGCGAATACCTTACAGAGGATTTATGAATCCCCATCTAGTTTGAGGCGGGGGTAGCTATTGCATAAGCCTTCTATGATGAGGCAGCCAAAAGGTAGAATTCAATTACAACATCTATTTCTATGGAGAATTTGAAGGTTATCCCATAAAGAGGAACATTTAATGTTGTACATCACAATCCATTACAATGGTGTCGAGATTCATCAATGTCTTTTTGTTATAGGGTCAGGAATTAACCTTATCCTAGCCTGGACACTCTGTAGAATGGGGTTGTATAAGGATGATATGAGTCCATCTAGCATAAATATTCAATGGTTTGATAAGACAAAATAGTCATTGTTTTAAAAGATCCGCCTGAAGACCCAGTTCTGTGTCCTGGTAGCCAGCACTGAGTTCATATTTGTTTTACAAGACAACACCCACAACGTGTTGATGGGTAGGACATGGCTTGACCATCACACAAAAGTCCCCTCTTCATAACACCAATGACTTAAGTACTCCCTTAAAGTCCGAGTAGGCATAATAAATAGTGGTGAATCTCCATTTTCCTCTTGTGAAGACAGCTATCAAGATGAAGACTATTACAAGAGCATGGACAAGAAATTTCAGCCTGACGAGGTTGAATATGATATGGTTGTGGCTGCCCCATGGATAAGTCTAGATGATGCATGCATCTTACCGATTAACCAATTGGATTCCACCACTACTGATTTGGGGAAATTTTTTTATGTCTCTAAAATGAGGGGTAAGAATATTCCCATTTCTAATGGATGCCAGAAGATCACCTCATATTCTTATACAAACCATGATTGGGAAATACCAGGCCCCCTAACCTATAAAATATCTGGATGACCACCCCATGAAAAAGGAAATATGAAATACATTAAATATTTTCTAGGATAGGATAAACCAGATCAAGACAATGTGCCACTATTTCTTTGATATAATCATGTCGGGCCCCTTGGGTCGAAGGTCAGATAGGATATGCTCAATAGCTTTTGCTTCTATGGTTTCAATTGTAAAGAAGTCCCCTGATGCAATGTCCCCCAACGATCAGGCTGGTGCTAGTGTCCCATCATTATTAGTCGCTTTAGAAGAATCAACTCCCACCAAGAATCCCTCATTCATAAAAGATAAGAATATTTGGAGGATTCTCCCACAAATTCAAAGAGGGTGTTTCCACCATGGTTGATGAATTGGTATATGTGAACATCACTAACAAGGAAGGTCTGAAACCTACATTGATCGGTTCCGCTATGCCTATCGAAGGGAAACAACAATACATGGACGTCTTGAAGAAACATTGTGTTGTATTTTCTTGTAGTTATGATTCATTCCGAGGACTAGATCCTCATGACATTGTCCACCACCTCAATCTTCCAGTAAATGATTGCAGGTTCAAACAACCTCCCAGAAAGATGTACCCTTCTCATGGGGCCATGGTTGAGGCCGAGGTTGATAAGATTGTCCGATCCAAAATAGTGAAGGATTTATAGTAACTTTATATGTTTATCCAACATTGTGGCCATCTAGAAGAATAACATACAAATCAGTGTCTTTACCGACTTCCAGGATCTCACTTGTCATTATCTAAAGGATGATTTTCCACATTATATGACAAAATGGTTGATAGATGCCCCTGCGATGTTACATGACCTCTCTTTCAGGGATGGGTATTCGAGATATAATCAAATCTAGATGGCCCCCTTGGATGAATAATATATCTCCTTTAGGGAACCATAAGGAGCTTTCAGCTACCAGTTGATGCACTTCAGTCTAAAGAATGCAGGTTCCACCTATATGCGTTCCATGAATCTCATATTCAAGATGATCATCAAAAAATTGGTGGAGTTCTATGTGTATTATCTGGTGGTCAAGTATCATTAGAGCCATGACCATCTCAATGATCTAAAGAAAGTGTTACGATTCTTCTGATCTTTCCATCTAAATATGAACCCCTTGAATTGTGATTTCGGGGTCACCTATGAAAAGTTTCTCATCATTGTTGTCAGATATAGAGGCATCAAGATTGATATGAAAAAAATCAAACCCAACAGCCAAATGTCTCCTTCGAGAAATTTTTTGATACTTTGAGGCTTTCAAGGCCACATGGAATATATATAGATATTCATCATGAAACTGGATGGCAAGTGTAATCCCTTTTCATAGCACACGAAGAAAGGTGTTGATTCTCAATGATATGAGGAGTGTCAGAATGACATTGAGGATATCATGCAGTACCTGTTATGACCTATATTTCTTATTCCAACCATTTATGGAAATCCTATGGTATTTTATATGACCACTTTGGAATGATCACTCGGTTACCTTGTCACCTAAATGAACAATGAGGTAATAAAGAACATTGTTTACAATCTCAGTCGCATGCTCCTCGATACAGAGACCAGATATTCCCCTATCGAGAAAAGCTACCTTTCACTAGTATTCGTAGTGAGGAAATTGTGAGACTAATTGCAACATAATGAGATACAGCTAGTGTCCTAAGTGGATCTACTAAAGTACATCCTAAAATAATCCATGTTGAAAGGTGGTCTAGCTCGTTGGGTAGTGATCCCCTAGCAATTCGACATCATATTTTTTCCCAGAATTTCATTAAGGATCAATGGTTGGCACACTTTTTTTCCACCCATTCATCTCCCACTGAACACTATTTGGATCATGATTTTTCCTATGAGTAAATCCTCTCGATAAACCAAGCCTTTATATGTTGGAAAATTCACTTTGATGGTGCCTCCTAAAGCCCAACTAGAATAAGACTTAATGATCCCATACTCAATAGGGTGGGCCTGGGTATCATCTTCATCACGCCATCACATGTTGTTCTACTTTATTAATTCCATTTGTCAGAAGGCTAAACCAACAATGAGGAAGAGTACCTAGATTTCCTCACTGGTCTCGAGATGGCCCTAGATATTGACGTTAACCACCTATATGTGAAATGGGACTCTGAACTGGTCATCACACATATCAACGATGACTATGCATTAGGAAACAAGATCTCATACCACTATTGGAACACACCAACCATTTGATGTCCCGGTTCTTATCTCTTCCAGAAGTTACTCATGTCCCTCCTTTGTAGAACGATCTAGCAAATTCCTTGACTAGCATGGCTGTATCTCTTGCAGATCCTGAACAGTATTATTTGATTATTCATGTGGCACACAAGGATTTCATCGCTCCCATAACTCCGGACAATAACGATATCCCATAGGTAGGCCAACATACCGCCTAAGCCTCCACGTCAGGAAGCCTAGTTCCCTCGGTTGTAGTGTTAGTGGTCACACTAGACTGAAGTACCCCCTTTGGAGAGTATCTTTAGAATGGTAATATCTATGTGGATCAAGCTGAGGATGAGCAGATTGGACATCATGGGTTGTAGTTCTTCCTCAATATTTCTCCCACACATTAGAAGATCCTCTTCTAGCATTGTTTTGATGGTATTATCATCCTCTACATTAAATAAGTTGATACTTATTAGGTCATATATGAGAGTCATTCCGGTTCATTTAGGGATCATTAGACATGGCTGAAACAATCTCACCAGATCTGGAGATATGGATATTTTTGGACTACCAATATCTATGACTGTATAATGGTTTCCAAGAGGTTCCATGAAATCCAAATCCATTATAATTTTGTTCATATTCCACCAAAACCACTCTATACTACCAAGTACTCTTGGCCCTTCGTGTTCTAGGGAAATGATATGATGGGACCCTATTTACCGAGTACAACTCTCCAGTGCATGTTCATCCTAACCGCTACAGATATATTTTCCAATTGGCCAGAGGCAGTTCTGCTTAAGAAGGTCAAGTCTAATTCTATCATTGAATTTTTGATCTCTAATATCATCTATCGGTTCAGTGTCCCTCACATCCTCCTCATGAATAACGACACCAACATCTGAGAGTCCAAGTTGAAGAAGTTTCATTCCTTGTACAACATCTATTCTAACCATGCCTCCCACTATCATGTGTATGAAAATGATCAGATCGAAGCATTAAAACACCTCTCTAAAATTCTATAGATAATGGTTTGTTAGAACAACAGAATTTGTCCAAGAAAGCACCACCATGCTCTATGGGCCTATCAAAAAATGACTCTCAATTCAACTAAGGTTAACCCATATTCCTAGGTGTATGGAACAGAGGTAGTCCGGATGATGGAGATTCAGTTGCCTTAATTGCGCGCAATTTTCTAAGAACAACATTCACTAGATAAGGTAGTCAAATTTTTTTTGGCTGAACTAGTAGTTCTTGATGATAACATTCTTTGTGACTTGCACAATATGGATAGGTATAAGAAAAAAATATCTAGATCTATCAACAAGAAAGTTATCCTCCACACTTTCTTACAAGTGGTGTTGGCCATGAGAACAACAATGTTACCTAGTAAGAAACCACCCAAACTGAAGCCGAAATGGGATGTACCTTACATCATTCACAAGGTTTACCCAATTTCGTGTATGCCCTAGTTACCATGGATGGAGAGTGTATAAGTCCTCCCACAAATGCTAAATTCCTCGACCAATAATTTCCTTGAGTGAGACCTATCCCACATGGAATTAAACTATATATTGTCTCGCATGATGTTAAATTGTCTCGAGTCTGAAATGAAAATAAACTGTCTCGTATTCAGTGTATGATATTAAAAGGCTCAATCAGTACACGTGGAAGGATATAAAACTGCCAAAAAATCATCCCATATGAAAATAAACAGAAAAATGGTCTGAGTTGTATGACCATAAACAATGTTCTCCCCACGTCTTCACCCCACGTGATGTTAAACTGCACAACATCTCAAGAACTATGTATGTCTTGATTCCAATATTCATGGGATGCATATGAAATATTGAATGCTTCATCGTAGAGTATATCCCAAAAAATTTTCTATTAGACTGCCACCCCTTGGAGTTGTTCACTTAGATGATTGTGCAGAGAGTAGTGTTGACCTACTTGGCCCTATTTAGGTCATTTTTATGATGATCACATCTTGTTTCCATCCCATTATTCTATCCTCCAACATCTTTATTGGATGACATTAATCAATATGGCCCTTTCAGAACTACGCATGGGTTTATTCCCATCCTCATGTGATACTTAGTAATGCCCATGCATTTTGTCTGTAGGGCCAGCCCCAAACATCATTATCTTGATTTGGGTCGACCCCCTAGGAACGTATTATTCTCAAAGAACATAGTGTAGTTTGGGACTGATTTTACCTAATTTACATTGGGGTTATCATTAATGCATCATGTGTTCTCTTCCTTGGATATCGCTACTTCTATCATCTTTACTGCATGATGTTAAACTGTGTGGTCATATTCATGAATCACACCTCCCATCATTTGGGTCTCTATCAAAATCCATGCCCGAAAGGACCCCTTAATTGTATGGATACTAGGCCCTAGGGCTCGCCTACCATATCGAGAAACATCCATGAGGATTTTTGACAACAAATTGATATAATTCCAACATTATGAATATGTTCAAAATATGACACTCACTTATTGTTTCCATTTCAGGTTCAATGATATTGATAATGTGTTTTTCACACGGTCAACAGCCACATCCCATCATTTTCACCACCTCTATATGTACCCAATTTTGGGTTAAGTTATTCATTTTGTCCTCCTATCCATTCAAACATCAAATTTCCCTAAGAATTGATGTTGGTCTGGTTTGGATCGTCCACACCCAATCTGTTTTGTTCATTTTCATGCCCTTATATGATGTTGAGAACTAGATCACATTCCTTATTTCGCACACCAATCCATGCTGATGTGGACTTAGGAGCATTGGTAGGGCCATACCCGCATAAATGGATGCGTAATCATAGACCCACATGACATTAAGAAATTTATTTCTCACTGCACGATGTTAAATTGTGTGATCCATCCATGCTGAAGGATGTAAAACAAATCAGCAATTGTCTCACATGATGATTAACTACAAGACGGTTGGTACATCCCGTACCTATCCTAGCCTCTGGCCCCAAAAATTTCCATCCCCCTAGCCTAAGTTGTCACTTGAGATGGTCTGGTGTGGTATGGACTCTATGTCCTCGTTCACGTTAGAAAATTTTTGCAATGCCACAAACATCCCCTTTGGACACCCCTCTATTATCGTCCATTGCACATGACCTTAAACTGCATGTGTACCACCATTATTCATGCATCCAATCATGTAGGTTTCCATCAGCTTTCACCTCTGAAAGGACCCCTGGACGACATGGATTCTAAGCCCTAGGGCTCTTCTAATGTCTCGGTCCAATGTCTCCGAGGATTCTCGATGTCAATTTGGTATAAGTCTCGCATTGCGAATATGGTTAGCGTTCAACGCTATTTTTTAATTCACATATCAGGTCACATGATATAGATACTTTTTTGTGAACAAGATGAACAATTATCCTCAATCATTATTTCCATTATGTTGTCTCCATCCTAGAAGGCATGATGATCACCCTTCCTACCCATCTATCCCAGACATATGACATTAAACATGGCATCCCACGGTCATATCCCAGTGATAATTAACTATGATCTGCCATGTTATTGTCAGACTACGTTAATAAGAATTACTTCTCATGAACTATGTATGGATTGATTAGTATCCTAATGGGATACATAGGAAAACCTAGGCATTTTGCCTTCGAGTCCAGCCCATAATCCTTTATTTTTTCTCCTGACCTCTTGACCCGAGCTGTATCCAGGAATTTTGAAAGGTGTGTCGCATGTGGGCTTATGTCCTCATTCACAATGGGTTATTCTCCATGTCATACACATTACTCATCAAGATACCCCCTTCTATATCCTTCTTTACTGCATGATGTTAAATTGGTTTCCATCTATCAGAACTACGTGTGTCTTGACTCCCATACTCATTGGATATGTAGGAACACCCATACATTCGGTCTTTGTGTCCATCCCTATATTTTGGAAACCTCCTCATCCTTCTAGCCCCCTGGCCTATGTCCTTTGGGAGGGGGAATGCGATGTGGTATGGGCTTATTCCACCATTCACACCAGTTAGGTAATAGCCACACCATGTACCTCCCTCTTGAGAGTGCTTCACCCACATTCCTCCACACTTCTTCTTGGGTTGGATGCTATCGAATTGGGCCCCTCAACCCTCTTTGGAAACTCACCAACAAGCCTGAAAGCACTATGTTTTAGGACCTAGGGTGTTGGGTTCTATATATACAATTTATCACCCATTTTTGTTTTCACATACCCCTTTATTTTGACAATCATCATCTTTTATATCCAAAAGTACCCCCAAAAAAAAACAGATGAGAGGCTCTAAGACTCTTCTACCATCTGGGTCCAATATTCCTGAAGATTCTAGATGAAAATTTGATTCAAGTACTGTGTGGAAAATATGGTTAGCGGTTGATGTTCATTTTTTGTTCCTATTTCAGGACACATTATAAGGATGCATTGTTTTGAACATATTCACACATCATTATATATTGTTTCACCACTCCCATTAATCCAAAAATATTGGTTGCATGAATCAAATCTTTTTCCACTTCATCATGTACAAGGGAAATTTAGACACTATTGGTGTTAACCCTTAGTGTGTGCTTGCGTGGTAAGAAGACAAAACCATGGCGAGTCATCATTTGAAGCTCTGCACCATTTCCCCATTTTCCTTTATTCCACATGTTGTGGGGACCTACTCCTTCCATGTTTCCCACATCAAGCACAACTCACATGGGCCTAGGGATTTGGTCATTGTTTATGGCCATTTGGAGGAGTCTCACTTCCTTGGTCAAAACTCTAAGACCTTAAACTATGATCTTTTTGCATCATTTCCACAAGAGATTAAATTAAACAATATCCTTAATAAATGTATGAAGCTTGATTCCCATCATTAGGGGAGACGTAAGAATTATTGGGCTTTTCACCTTCGATTCCATCTCAGGTTCCACTAATTCTCTCTTCTGTTTGGCCTCTTGGTTATGACTTTTATAGGATTTAATGGTTTAGAGTATATGGGATTATGTCCTCATTCATGTCAGGCTTGAAATAGATGCACCATGTACTCCCCTTATAGGAGCTAGTCTCTCCTTCCTATCATCCAAAATGGAATTAAACTACACACTGAGAACTATGTAAAAATTGATTCACATCATCATGGGATACATAGAAACACACATACATTTTATATTCAGGTATAACTGTATATTCACTAATATTTCTGAGCCCTTGGACTAGGGTTTCTCCTCTGGAGTTTCACAAGGTATGGCATGGAATCTTATCAGGTATGCTTTATCTCACAATGCAAATTTCATCTAAAACATTTTTCTTCCGTATGGATCTATTTCATATGGCCCTAAACTTTGTAGCTTGGTCCCACTTGAATATAAACTGTTATGTATTTGATTTGTGATGTTAAAATATTTTGTCTTATTTATCATATGAGCCTAAACTATGACATTATCGTCCTGGGCGTAGGACGAAAAACGACACTACCTTGTGATGTCATCACTTTAGGAGACATCATGTTGGGTATCCGTCATCCACCATGCCATTTGGAAAAGCCTATATATGTCTTGGTTCTTGCAGTGATGCTCAGATGTTCCGTCCTGGGGTCGTTGCTTCAAAAAAACAACATCCATCCTAATGAACAACAATGTTCTCTTAAATGTCACTTGTTTTAGATTGTGGTCTAGTACGACATGTAAATATTTTCCTGAGAATTGGTACCATACCATGTAAATTCTAAAACTATGTATGGATTGATCCCCATAATAATGGTGTTCGTAGGACTGATTGAACACCTTTACCCAGGTCTAACCCTACATTCACTTTTGGTCCCTCGACCTAAAATCTCCCCTTGGATCGCGTGGGGTGATAGAGACTCCGGTTGTTCTCATTCATGTCAGGTTTTGAAATAGCCACACCATGTTCCCCTCTTTCTCTTTTCCATTACGGTCTCTGCTCTATGACCATAATCTAAGATCTAAATCGTCATTTTTTCCTGATGATAAACAACATGACATCCTCCAGAACAACATATGGCTTGATTTCCATCCTCAGGGGATACATTGGAATGCCCAGACAAATCAAATTATGGTCCAACCCCAAGAATATTAAATCTTGATGCTTTTCCAGCCCATTTGGCCCAAAAATTGTTTGGTGCATGTGGTGTGGGTTGTACCTTTTGGGTCCTCATTCACATGGGGGTTTTCAAGAACTCCACCATGTATCACTCATGTCTCTTCCCAACATGGTTTGAGTTCTATGGAAATAAACCACGTTCTTTCAACAAGATCCAAACATTGTGTTTGGTTACTTCGCTACCCTACACGCATTCCATTAAACCAAACCACCTCTTAAAGTATGAGTTGTCATCCCCATGTACCTTGTTCTGGGAAAGGGGGTTGACTTATCTTCTTTGACACTGCTCATTGTCTTACTCAAATGCATCTTGATGAAGAGCCCAAGGTGTGGAGTTATAAAATTGACATTGTCTTATTTCATTTCAACGCTTTATGATCCATTTATTTGGATCCCCATACTCTTTCAAGTTTGAATGGACCCCCTTTATGGCCTGTTCTCATGCCCCATTGGCTATCATACCGTCTTCGTCCAAAACCCCTAAAAGCCTTGGAAAACACTTGAGACAGGTCCCTTGTTTTGAATATGATCAGTAGTGGACCCTCATTTGTCTATCCCCAAGCCAAAATAGCATGAAACATATGATGTGTTTTGAACATGGTTAATAGTTATCCTTTATTGGAATGCCTCCATCATTGTGATCTATATCTTGTGTGTCATGATTCACATCTTTACACACCATTATGTTCAAGAATAATTTTTACACACTCAGTTATACACCTCCACACATTCATATGTGTTATGTAGGCAGGTCAGTAATAGTAGTATATCACTCTCCCAGCATGCCATTTCTCCTAATGAGATCCTCCGAATACGAAGAATATCCCATCACTAATCCTTGTTTCACACATTGAGCATGACTCATGTGGGATTAGTTGTTTGGGTGGAACATGTATTAGCATACCCATGCCACCCATGCCTTTAGTCCCGCAAGACATTAAACTATACTCCCAAAACTACGTACAACATTATTCCCATCTTGATGTGGTTTGTAGAAATTCCGAAACAATTTGTTTTGGGCCCATCCCAACTTTCGCCATTGGCAGGCTCTCGACCTAAGATTTCCCCTAGGGATATGTGGTTTGGTGCAGACTCCTTATGTCCTCATTCACATTATGTACAACTACCGCATCATGTACTCAACCTTTTGGGATATCCCCTCTCATTATTTACTCTACTGTATGACGTTAAACTACATTGGACCTTCAGAACTACATATTTCTTGATTCCCATACTCATGGGATATATAGGATCACCTTATGCGGGTCCAACCCTAAGTGAGGAAACCAATGTTCTATGATATAAAAAATACCATAGGTAACCCATGGTGTGGTTTGAATTTTACAGTGCTCATTCATGTCAGAATATGTGACGCACCACTAATTTCATTTCTGGGTAACCCTGTCATCATCACATGAATTTGAAACTAAACATCTTCAGGATGCCTCATGGTAACTATGGGATGTGTCAGCTTCCTTGCTATAGAGGATCTCCCCTACCAACATTGATATCTAACCACATTGTGCTTATGAAACGCGTTTGTCTTGATTCTCATCAGTAGGAGATATGTTGCGATGCCTATACATTTCACATCGAACAATGTCCATGGTCATTAGCCTTCTAGCCCCTCTGCCCTGATCATTTTCCTGTCTCTATAAACTTAAACAAGGACCCTAGAGTCCATGAAACATGAATTTAAACAATTATCATTGGTCCATGCAATGTGATCTTAATACCATGTGCACCTTCTTCATCCTACGATGTTAATCTATGTGTCTATCATCCTCATTGGTATGACATAAAACTATAAGTAATTCTAGGACCCCACCAGAGAAATCCTATCTGCAAAGAGGTATGATCCCTGATCAGACCTATGATCCCACCTAATGGTCTTCCATAACTATGGTGTGATTTCAAGAGTGTTAGGCTCTATTCGAACAACTCATCACCCCACCCTCCATCAATTTCATGCCCTTTATTTGTATCCTAATCCTCTTTCATGCCTAAAGGAATCCAATAACAGTACAGATGATCATCTTATGGCTTGCCTACTACCACGGTCTAACATTCCAGAATACCAATGGGTGACATCTCTATTTAGGCCCTATGTTTTGAACATGGTTAGCCGATATCCATTATTTGTTATCCCAACTTCAAGCTAATGAAATAGGGATATTGTGTTTCAAATATGGTCAACAGTCATACTCCATTGTCAAGATACCCATAGTGTGTTCTGGATTTTGGGTATTGAGATTCACACATTCTACTTCCGTCTGTTAGGATTGATTTTAACACCACTGTTATTACCCCACTCGTGCACTGGAGGACATTGGTAAAATGACAATTCAACTATTCAGAGAACATCATTATCTGGGTATGAATCACTCATTATTCCCAGAAGTCCGGGATAGTTCCTCAGACACTAGAAACTCGAAGCGTGGTTGAAACTCTCATATTCATATGGAATAACGATGCAGTCATCCTTTATTTCTCATATTGATCATGACCTATGTGACTTTATTTATCAATCATTGGATATATCACAAATGTGATGGAAATGAAATAATTAAAATATATAATGGAACTCTTGAGTGTGACAAAAAAAAGATGAAGCATGAAAACAATTTCATGATTTCATATAAATTACAGCGCCTAGGGGTCATCCCATCCCATAGATGAGTCAACCTCCTCAATAGAGCACTTCAGATACACTACTTTATGGCTTGTGGCATCTAGGATCTACTGTCACCTGCTAAGCCCCTAGCCTCCCCGATGGCAATGGATCTTATTTCATTAGCCATGCGCTGGGCCAAATCCTCATCAACTCGGATAATGACCATCCCTTCAGAGGCTCATCTCATCTGTTCATCGGCCCCTGGAAGTTGGGCCTTGAGGCGCGATAGGATCCCCAATTGCGCATTGGGGAAAGTAGACTGCTCATTCTCCTCCACCCTCAAACACTGGATCTCATGTTCATCCTTCTAGAGTCATTAAATATGGATGGCCTTTCTCTACTGCCATCCAACACTGAGGATTTGTGCATCCTCTTGCACCCTATCAACATGGTATCCCTAAATAAGTGCGTGAAGATGTTGGGAATTTAATCCTATAGTGTTATGTTCATGTATCCAGGTAAAAAGCATCCCCATATAGCATATCCATTCTAATTGTGGGGTATTCGGGAGAAAGTTAAAAATTACCTTCCAAGATCAGTGATGAATGACCTTTATTCCTCTTTGTTGAAAGAAGTCTCATCTCAATCCAATGGGTTAGCATGATCGTATTCAAGAAATTCCTCCTACAGATCAAAATTGTGGTCTTCTATTGGCTGGTGTTCATCATTGGATTCCACTTTGATGGCGTATTCCCGATAAGTGTTAAAATATTTTCCCCCAAAAATATCACCACTGCCACTAGCTACTCATAGGGAACTATATCCCGATCAGCATAGAAGCTTAACACAATAGTTAATGGAACCTATATTTATAGTAGATCCTCTGGTCATCCATCCATTTTCATCATCAACGTATGCTCCATCCTAAACACTATGCAAGCTGATTCTGTATTAGCTAGTTTGACTGATCAGACAATGGGTACAACTCAAGAGTATGAGGCATACCACTCTATGCTCCTTGGTCTCTACTTGAGTTTACCATCACTAGGAGGCTGAGGAATGAACCGCCATATACAATTTTAGGCTCTGAGGATTTTGATAAGGCTTCCGCTACTTCCCCAGCAATGCTGGACTCCGCAACCATCATCTCTCTAGCTGAAGGCCCCAGTTTTGGGTCCTCTACGACTGACTTGCCTTTATCCTCACAATTGATAGTAGTTGACAGAAGGTTATCCTACATAGATAAGTTTTAGTTGAGAAAGAAAGATAAGGTAGGGAGGGAATTAGTGGAATGAAAGGGAGTGGAGAATTACTTCTAAAGTTGTTGTGAATTTGGACAAGGAGATTACCCCTAAAGCCAGTATCTTGCCTTCATTAGAAGAGGCCCCTCTGGATATCCCCTCTATTTCTCTATGTAAATAAAATGCATTAAATTTTCCACATAGTGATTCGTCTACATCGCCACTTAAGGGGAAACACTTAGTTAATTGAGCCACTTCCTATTCTGTGAAAGTAGTCATATGTAGAAGCACCCTTTCCCAGTGCGACATCGACCTCATGTCACCACTAGAATGTATAACATATTCTAGATCAATTAAATACATTCTTCCATAGGAATGGGTATCATTGATTTCGCCCTTCACAAACCTGAGAACACCCAACAACATCTCATGCATGTTCAAGTTCGTCCACATGCCATTAATTTGGAAGAATTGTTTTCTATTTTAAAAATATTTACATTCCATTGGAAAGACGACATCAGAGTGGATTGATAGCAGGAAAATATACTTCCCAAGATCTTGATGGGTGATCCTATGGAATCCCTCAGATTATTCACCTCCCTCTTGGGCCCTCCTAGATGGAGCCAACATGCCTAGAATTACCCCACCCCTCTTCACTTCTATCCAGCACGGGCCTAGGATTTTTCTATTCGTGGCCTTCCACCCCTCCTATTATATCATCACATCCAGAGAAAATGTTTTCACCCCCCTTCTTGACCTACACATATCATCACATTTAGTGTCGAGGTGTAGGAACCACCTTGTTGACCCAGGTGGTCACTCGATTAAGCATTTCACCTGTGTATGAATCCTCCTAACTCTAGGTGTACTTGTGAACCAGTCCGAATGCAACATCCGATGGAAGAAAATTGTTCCATATCTTTCCATGATTCATTGTAAACATTATCTAGAGTTGTTGCATCACACATGGATGATTCTCATGGAAAACCATCATAGAAACCTGGGGAGTTAGTCTCTTCATGTGAAGAAATATTTGGGAAAACAAGAGTAGGGTATATAGATCAAATATGGGTTCACAATCTACTTATGCCACTAGCACACCACTACAGAAGAATAGAAGATTCAATCGTTTCTCTATCATATCTATACATTCATCTGTATTGGCCTTAGTTGGAAAGGGGAATGGGTATAAGTTCAATTTTTTCTACTCACCCCATCTTACCCACCATGTTCTTAATATCCAACATCAATGGGGTGCTCCTTGAAATTTTCAAAATTGTTGGTCAATAATATATCTCATTTAGAGAAATGAGGTAATGATATTCTTAGCCCCCCATGTCCACTGAGATCCATCTATACGTGTAGTGGAATGGCCCGCAAACCTACTGTGACTTTCCCCCCTTAATGATGTGCCAAAGTAGATAGTATAACTTTTCCAGAACTGATATAACCATGTTTATATGGTCCCCACCAGCTAGATTATACTCCATAAGGAATGTACATGGTATCACCCCCCGTGTTGGAATCTCTTACTAGTAAAATCCACTGGCAGATCATCACTGAGATAAGGCTAGAAAGCCTAAATATCGGCCTCTACTCAGTCTTAATATGGTATCCCCACAACTTAAACTAGCTATCTTCCATGATCTGGTAGTATGAACCATCATTATCCCATTGAGATCCTCATGGACAAATATAGGGCCTCATCAGTGGTGTTCCCTTTTTTGGGAGGAAATTACAGAAGGAACCGAACCACCACTTAAAGTTGATATCTTGGTTACTCTATTTGTACTTGTCTATGCCTCGCACTGGCCTCAAAAATTCCATCACACATGGAAGATTTTTCTCCCTGTCCCCCCTGTTAGTCATGGTAGGGAGGAACTCATCATATATCCCTCCCAGGATTGGGAGTCCGAAAATCAGATGGAGATCCAAGGGGCTGATTCGAGCCTCCCCATGATGAAGATTGAATATATTGTTATATGGTGACCACTATCTCAACAACTCCAGTATAAATACCTTCAGTTGGGAGACCCTGAAATGGGAGACCCAAGCTGATTGAAACATTCCAACCCGCCATAAGACATTCTAAATCTATTCACAGGATGTGCATGCCTAGTAGGCCCATGCCCATTATTATGTGATGTTTCCACCCTATAGAAAGTCCCAGCTTGGGATCCACCCCTTATCTATATTTTTTAGCCCATCCATGATGATCATCTTGTATAGGGGTGGGGATGTATCTTGCGCCAATTACTTTCCATAAAAGATGTTGACATGGTTTTATAGACAATTTGATGTGACGAAAGTATGGTACTTCCTAATGTGACCATCTACAACTTTATACCACAGATTCTGTCTAGGGGTACTTCTAAACCACTAGGATAGCTCACCCTTATTGGTGTTATAAAGGGATATTTCATCCCTAAATCCAAAACTTTATAATGGAAGGTGATTGCACATCATATATTCCTTATACACCCCTATTATCCACTCCATCCCATAGTACCTCAGTAGCACAAAGATGACATGGAATTAGCCTATGCCACAAAGGAAGCATCAGATCACGATGCCTCAATTTGCTAAATAGCATACATGAATCACCGGGCCAAAAGAACCCAATTCACTAAAGCGTTCGTGGTGAGGATCGTTTTGCAAAGAAAATGTACATGAATGGTCATTCACAAAGATCCATGTGTGGAAAAAAACACTGGGGGCCACTATATATAAGTTTTAGAGCCGTAGGCTTCACGAAGACCCCTATGCTCGTTGCGTTACCCTTCTCCCCACGGAACCATCCGTCTTCATGAAGAACCCTTCATTAGAAGGGAATGAAACCGCCCTTTGAGAACTAGCTTCACCCTTACCTCCCTGATCCTCCATGGGGTTAATTATCCAGGTACCTTTGGCATCATGCCCTCAGAATTAGACCCTCATTTTCTATCAGCTCAAATTTTGAGGGGAGTAATTTGTTGGTGCAAAAAATTTGTACAACTCAGTTTTCCAATTTAACAATGTGATCTAGGGAATCTATCCACTAAAAGGGTCTAGGTTCCTCCATGACATCCCAAAATGTCACCTTTGTGAAAAGCTCCATGTAGTGAGCACGTTTCCCTGTTGATGCCTTTGAGAGAGGCTCCATGGCGTTCCAGCCCGGGGCCAGTCTGATGTCGCCTGAAGCCCCTCTTCAGCATAATTCCCATTTGTGAGGCTGATACGGGCCACCATAGTGGCTCTCTTATGTGGAATCACCCATCTCTATGGTGAGGTCTATGACCAATTAGAAAGTGGTTGCTTATAAATAGAAAGTTTTTCCCCTCTTCCAAACCAATGTGACTCTTCACATTCAACTTCCTATATCATGTTTTGCATAGAACTACACATAACCCTCCAATAGATAGCCAAAGTTACTTGGTCCCTACGAGTCATACCCATTTATATTCATTATAGCCTATGTCAATGGGGGTAGATTCCCTTTGAGAAGGTATATAACCTTTAAAGAGGAAGGGTCCCCTTTATGGTGCCCAAATTTTTGTAAAGCATATAGCATTCAAATAATTATATCCAAAGAAAGAGGTACTTGTTAAGGTGAAGCTCTACCTCATTTATTGTGCCTCTCAAGAAAGGCCTTTCACTTTGCGAAGAACTCTATCCTTTTTAACCCCTCTACCTTCACAATACCCCTCTTGTTCATGAAGTCCTTTCCCTTTGCGAGGGTCATCCTTTCCACAAAGCATGTTCCCTTCACAAGGGAAATCCTATTTGAAAAGAATCAAACCAACATAAAGCCCATCCTATTTGCGAAGTGACTCTTTCCAATGATGAATGATTTATACACCACTTTCCCATATGACCCCCATGCTCATGAGAAGTTATTTCAAGGTCATTGGGGTGGTTCATCATGTTGTGTTTCTTAATCTCATTCTTCTTCTCATAGGCACGCTAACTGTAATTTCTCCTTCAAATTTCCACAGTAATGTAAACTCCGTGATATATCACTCTATTACACTGACCCAGCATGGAATTTGTAATTCCTTATCATCCCCATGGGTTGGTGGGTATCAGTTATGTCAGTCTTAGGAGTGTAGAGTGAACCAGCCTTGTCTGAGATGCATGATTTTAAACTACCAAGCACCATAGTCATCAGATCATGATGTTAAATTGTGGCCTCGCCCTATGTAATATACTAGTGGTTCCCCATCAGAGACATTCTAGATTCCCACAGGCCATTACATGATTGATATCATTTTTCACATGGAAATATATCCTCTCCTTTGGAATAACATCTGTCTGTGGGGAAGCACAAAAATGTTAGTGTATGCCCCTAGACTTTATCGTGGTAGGTAGAATCCCTAGTCCTCCTCTCCTATTACATCTTCATTGGACGTTTTGATCCACTCTTCTAGTAATCCCCCATTAGCTTCTCCCTCATGGGGATGTATCCATTGGTTCTACTCCTATTAGTGGTCTGATCAGTCTGATCTGTCTCTACTAGACATTAAACTCATGGCATACCCTGTGTTAATCATAGGTAGCCGATGAAAACCTTAGAGACATGCCTATGGAATATAATTCCTCTCACATGAAGTGGGATGCCTCAGGATTTTACGCCCTCAAGAAGCCATACCATAAGAAGAAAAAACCCATACACATCATTGTTCCAACATCCAGACATGCTAGTGATGTCCAGTGTGACTACTCCCTCAAACGAAGGTTTCATCCATTACATGACACCTTGGAATGTATATATAGAAGAAGCGTAATTAACAAGATCACACAAAGATATTTCACAAGGAAGAGTTTAAAAAACAATGTATTTATCTTTAGGGGAGACCTGGACTAGGTGACGAGTTCTGAGGAGGAATCCATAGAAGGAGGAACTGAAATCCTATCATCCCATTTCAATAAAGGAGGAAACATACTTGAATAAACGATGTATGCCACATGCCATTGGAATGAGAGAATATGAGAAAAAAATCATCATGTCCTCCAATGATGGATGTGAACCCCAATGAACACATTAGAAGAAATATTCAAACTAACAGAATCATCCCACCACTTATTTTATAGAACAATTAACATCTCAAGCATTGTGAGCCTTCATCCATAACCTATATATCCAACAATGATTCCCATTCATTAATATCCTCCGCCGACCCCATTCCATTACACCGATCTCTATCAATTCCATTAAACTCATTTATCCCTATCATGGAATGTGAGGCTCCATCGATCATCGCCACCATAGATCTGGATTCACCATCATCATCCATCTCCGATAGATGAGCAGATCTGATGGTATTAGTCATTCCAACCACCTGACATGCATAGATTCTAACATAATCGACAATAAATGAGGCTTTATCTATCTATACCAATGTACAATTGATCTCACTATCAACATCTGCTACCATGAGATTATTGGAAATGGTGTTCTAAGTCAATCTTACCAGTCAATGCATGGAGATTCCCACATTAGTTAATCATGTGATATCCATAGTCATGAACACTACACAGACGTTTTCCCCACTTCGCAAGGGAATTATTGTTGTGAGTCTTGGGAGGATGGTGTCCTCTAGAGATCCTCTTTAAGGAAATTCAGCACTGAACATTGTGAACAAAACCATAAATTCTATTATTTAATGAAATATCATTAATTGTAAAATAACAAAAATGAAAATCGTTACATTAATTATTTAATTTTAATTTTAAATTATCAAAAAAATATTGGAATTCAAAAATATTAATTTTAAATCAGTGTAACATGATTTATTCATCCACAAAAATAATTAATTATAATAATTAAATAAATATATTTTACTTTTAATATATATAGAATCATATATTTTAATAAATTATTAATAAAATTATCACTATGTCTTAATTTTTAGGCATTTTATATAAAAATCATCTCTAAAAATTATTGCAGAAATATTATTAAAATAATAATCAATTTATCCTTCAAAAGGATATATATAATCAGAAATATTATGTACTATACATATCTCAATTTTTTAGAAATATTAATGGTATAGAGCATTTCCTTTTTGTCCATATTCATTATTTAACAATTTATATACAGAACATCATTTTAATAATATCCCAATAACCCTTATAATTAGAAACAATATGAGAAATGGTTGAATTATCGAAATACAATGACATTTAAACTTGTTTATAAGTCATTTTTGTTGATAAGATTATGGTTAAGTCCATTATTATGCTTAATTTTACATTAATAACAATAATTGATATTCATCACTTTTATTAATCTTTTTTTGTAGAAACATTTGATATTATTATACCAATAATATTATACTGATTTTGACCATTTTTTCCATTAATAAAAATTTTAATAATTGATGTGGAAATATTAAGGCTAATTATAATCCAACAAATGTTGTAATAATGTGAGTTTTTAATGTTAAAACATTGAACGTTCTGTAAGTTTTTATGCTCAATTTAAATATAAAAAATAATATAAATTAACTAAATTGATCTGTTGTTACATTCAAAAGGATATATATAATCAGAAATATTATGTACTGTACATATCTCAATTTTTTAGAAATATTAATGGTATAGAGCATTTCCTTTTTGTCCATATTCATTATTTAACAATTTATATACAAAACATCATTTTAATAAAATCCCAATAACCCTTATAATTAGAAACAATATGAGAAATGGTTGAATTATTGAAATACAATGACATTTAAACTTGTTTATAAGTCATTTTTGTTGATAAGATTATGGTTTAGTCGATTATTATGCTTAATTTTACATTAATAACAATAATTAATATTCATCACTTTTATCAATCTTTTTTTTGTAGAAACATTTGATATTATTATACCAATAATATTATACTGATTTTGACCATTTTTTCCATTTATAAAAATTTTAATAATTGATATGGAAATATTAAGGCTAATTATAATCCAAAAAATGTTGTAATAATGTGAGTTTTTAATGTTAAAACATTAAACGTTCTGTAAGTTTTTATGCTCAATTTAAATATGAAAAATAATATAAATTAACTAAATTGATTTGTTGTTTCATTTTAGTATATTTTTTTTTTCAACATGAGGTGTTAGACCAATGTTGAATATTTATTTTTTATTGAGAATTTTTTTCCTAGGATCATGAAAATTGATTTTTATTTTTTTTTCATTTATTTATAAGACTTTATATAATGTAAATTATTGTTATATTTACTACTATTACTATTGATTTTATTATGAGACTTGACTAATATGTGTTAAAAATAGAGGACCTTGGAAGTGTTTTCCAGAAATTAGATAAGTGGTAAATTATTAGGGATTGTTTCATCACTATAGACATGTTTATATTTCAATCTATCGTGGTCTCGAAACATAGTTATACCATTAAGGGATCCATGTTCAGTCGTTGGGATTACCAAATGGGAAAAATGATCTATTATAACGGTCTAATACATCCCTTGATAATTTTTACATAAACCACAGGTTAGAGACCATGTGAGGTGATGTAAAGTGATATTTTAAATTATTGATATATATCTTTTTTGTGTGGATATTGAAAGATTATTATATATTTTTTATGGAATTTTTTAATTTGTTCCATGTTTTCCTTTAATATTAATGTTTTGTGTTTTTTTAAAAAAAGTATACTTGATATTAATTTCAAATCAATTTTTATTGAATTTAAAGGGTCGTTTTAAAATATTATGTTGTTTCTAAACCTATTTTCAAAATCATTATAAAATATATAATTAATTTATATAGGATATATATTAATTTATTTAAACAAATAGAATTTTCTTCACACCCTTTATACACTATTGGGTGTGAGGGGACATGGTTATTTATGAGGCATGTGAAATCAAATAATCTATATCTTCAAGAAGAAATTCATTAATCCTCTTATATTCCATGGTAAAATGGTTAGAAGTGAGGGTTAATAATGGTGTGATAGATCATTGAAAAATGTTGGGATACATAAAAAAGTTATATTTTTATGTTTATATATAACCCATTTCATATATAGATTTATTTTAGCAGTTTCAATATTTATAAACATTGTTTCATTTTTTCATTAGTTTAAAATTTTATTTTGTTTGTTTAGTTATTATCTATATACAGTTATACTCTATTTACATATTTATTGATTTTGAAATTGTTTATCAATGTGAACATATATCCTGTGTATGTAAAAATCAATAGAAATTTATTTATGGATTCTGTGTTGAGGATTTTGTGACATTAAGGGTGATTTATCTCCCAATATTCATTCATTACACAATAAATAATTTTATCTATCCTGTTGAAATTCATAAAAAAAACTACATCCACAATATCAAGAAGACTTGGGGGAAGCATCCAGCCATCCCAGGCCTTATCGATACAAAATTATATGAGATCCCACATTTTATTAGGGGGAAGGTGGAAAAATGTAATATATATATAGTACTATCTGAATATGATATGTGGGTATGGTTTAGATACTAGAAAACATTTTATTTCCTCATCCTCTGGTTATAATGGATTACTAATAATTATATGTTTCATTTTAGTGTTTTTATTATGTATATTGAAATTTTGTGATGTATTTTAATACTATTATGAGTAGTTTGGAAGAATTGTTTATAAAATCATTATTTTGTCATGCATTGATTGAATTTTTTTCCCACAAACCCTACTGCATATAACAATTTAAACCAATAATAAGAATGGAGTGAAGAATATTACATTAAATTATATCCCTCGAATGGACCATAATCACTTAAACCCCATCATCAAAATAATTTGTCATTGGGTCGGGATAAGTAGTGAGAAACTACTTGTTCAATTGATATTGATTAGTATTTCACAAAGAAGCTTTTTTTGGTATTCCATGGGGATAAAAGGTATATTAAACATTATAAATGTATGGAAATTATTCAATGTGTATTCATAATTATAATTATTCAAATATATTATATGATTTTATATTCTATATATATTCTAGTGGGAATGTTTCCTAAATGCTAGGGATCCATTCTGTAGGGAAATGTTCATGACGATCTCACATGGGCCATGTTAAATGTGATGTTTAACTAGTATTTTAACATTGAGAATCTGAGGATGGTGATAATAAGAGAGGTTGTGAATCTTGAGAAATTTTTCCTTAAAGTGATGAGGAATTCAATTAAATTTTCATCATTTTTTAACATTTTATTTGAGCTCCCCCAAATGCTTATGAAATGGACAATTGATTGGAGATGGGTGTTTGAGAGAAATTATTATCTAATAAGGTTTTTTAATTCATAAAATATATTTCCAAGGAGATAAATAGTGAATTTCTAGATTATTGATATATGAAAAGATTACTGGATTTGGATTTCTATAACTATTATATGGGAATATCGATGTTCCTCTTCAGGTCAGAAGAGAAGCATGGGGAACCCGAATCTTGTATGAGTGATATTTTTCATCATACTTCTAATTCCACTACTTTCATTCCAATATATTTAATTCTTATCGTATAGAAACTCTATATTTTCCTTATAAAACGTTCAAAGATTTTGGTATGTATTTCCAAATCTTGGTGTTGAGACAGAATGCGAATTGATGGCCCAATGTGCCCAAAATAAATTTTATAATAAAATTAGTTATTTTTATACTATTGAAACACAAGAAATGACTTATCTCAGAAATGATAACTTTGATTTGAAAACATAGGCCACTATTGAGTCAGGAGAATGTCATTTACCCTTGGTGGGGTATAACTTTTGTGGGATCATGACTTATGTGGAAAACGTTATTGAGGATGTAATAGTAGAAAAATAAAAAAATAAAAAAAATTATTTTTATTTTAGATCGAATAACTACTAAAAATATTATCAAATTTAATATCGAAGAATGTTTTTGTATTCAGAACATCACGTATACCCTCAGTGCAATATAAGTGTGGTTGACTTCGGGTGTTAGGTCCGAGGTGATTTGGAGATGGGATTTTATGAAAAAGATGGGATTTAAAAAAATTCAATCCCTTCCATATCCATTCTCCACTTAGTCATGCACCTGAATGATGAGAAGCCACCTCCCTCTCACTCATTGGTGAAAAATGACCCGAAGGGTAGATCAATGAAATAAAGAACCATCAGTCTCCATTCATGAAATAGATCACTCTGGGATCATGCACATGTACCCACAGAACATCGATTCGACCTTGATGCTTTGATGCTGCTCCCTGAGGTAGGAAGATAGGAGTTTTAATATTGTCCCCTTATTTATGATTATTTTTTTTGGAATAGTCAACCAATCATCGAGTAGAGTCTATGTATATATAGATCGAGTCCTGAAGATCCCCGATTAATTCTTGTTGCAATTTTCTACCCATTGGAGTGGTCTCAGTGGTCTGTAGAAGTTGGATGTGGGGTGGGTATGGTGGGGTGTGGCTCTAGTGAGATGCGACTTCTATCAGGTGGTGGAACACCAGGTTCTAGTGATGCTGTGACGATGTCAAGTGCAACAAGGTGTCATAGAGGCCATGTACAATGATTTAGAGGCCTAAAATTATGGTGATAAGGTCAAGAGATGGATAGAGCATAGGGTGTATGGGCCTTAAAGTGGTAGGTCGTGGGGGCTGGGCCACTTGACGGTGAAACTAAGTGGGTTGGTGGAGTGGTCTGGCCCAGGAAAAATGGTCTATCCATAATGGTGAGGACCAGTATGGGTCAGGCTGAGACAACTTCAAATGGTTTTATCTCCCAATCAGGGAATCAGATTGATGCATATTCTGTGGAAATATTTTCCACCCACCGAGTTGAATCTTTTTAGACGGATTTGGGAGATTAATGAATTGGTTTCATTGATCATTTTTGTGAAAATCTTAAATTTAAAAATAATTTTATTATTATTATTATTTTGGGTTTTTTTTCTTCCCAAAGGGCGTCTGCATGCGACACCTAATCGACGTGCCATCACTGGATTCATGATGTTGGTTGTTATGAGAACATTTCATGACTGATTCTGGGTGATGAAACTGAAATTGATCTGTGGGACCCATGAGGAACGATCTAGTAATTTAATGTTAAATGTGACATTTTCACTGGTTATTCGTTTTTGGAATGTATATAGCCTATCATGCATGTTTTTCTGTATAGAAAGTGATGGCGGGGAAAAAATGGGCCGACAAGATGTTGTGTAAAAAAATGTTTTGGGGGATAGTTGGGTATCTTCTATTTTTACCAGTAGGGTTGATGGGGTCCCTTGGTCCTTGTTTGTAGAATTTTGATCGAATAGGTTGAGTGGGTCCGCATGTTCCTTTATCTATGAGGGTTTTTGGTATCACATCCTATTCAACGGCCTGTGAACCCTCTTGGAAAACTTTGAGGATTTTCAATAACACATCCTCTTCACTTCAATTTGTCCCCACATCACTTTAATTATGTACATTATACATGGGATTAAAACTTTCAAAAGTGAGTTTTCTTAATCATCTTTGAAAAAAGACCCAAGGTATTTAGATCGTGTATCACTCCAAGAGGCTTGATGCAATCTTCATGTCATTTAATTTTTCCCTGTTATAGTTTTTGGTGTCGGCATGACCAATATTTACCCCAAGTGTTGATCCTCTACCCAAGACGTTCTAGTAGGTTACGGAGCCCCCTGTGATCCTTGGGCATAAAATCTATATATTTTTATTTAGATACATTACTACTATGATATATCGTGAAATTTTCCTTGGAGGAGTTCTAGGAATAAACGCGACCAACACTACACAAGCATTGATCCTCTATCATATGAGTTGTTCCACATTTTGGTTATGTGGGATACCCCATTTTCTAGGTTTGGTTTTTCTGGATAGGGTTTTGGACTCCCAGTATACATTTGGTGTGATCCACTAGAAGTGGTGATAAAGTTCATTTAGTCACTAGGTGACTACTGTTGTGGAGTTTTGCATTGTGCGTTTACTCATGGAAAAAACCCACGAGGTTTGTTCGTCTTTGGACATTAGTTCATTTTATAGATATATTAGAATCACTTGGATGAGTGTCATCAGGGGTGTCTCTACTATTATAGTGTTCATTGGGTGGTTTGATTTAGATCCTCAAGTAGGAAACTATCACTACTGATGAGGTCCGAACCACCTGAGGCATGGTTCCCAAGACGAGTATATCTAGGTTTTTTTCCTAGTTTTACTTTTTTGGGTAACAAATTGGATGAAAAAACCTATTGTTTGATCAAAAAAGACATGTTTAGCCGACAATTGACTCGAGACATAGTTTACCTCCCATTTGGGATCCCTCTAGCTTGGTCAAGTAGACTATTTCATTTCAGTTGCTTCAATTTCTTTAATAGTTTTTTGGGTACCTAATGACTATCTTTATACTCATATCTTCAAGATCATTTCTCTCGCATGTCTTGTCTCTTTTGAATATCACATGCCTTTTGAAGGAGTCATTAGAGGAATCAGAGTAGGAAGAGCTTAATATACTATACTGACCGCGATATGTACCAGAGTTCAGCCAAGGAATTTCCCTGTGGGTTCTTTTAATAGTGATCCCCTCTATTTGAGAAAGTTGCACTAATTTTCAATTTTCCATTATTGGGACCTATTTTTACCTTATTTTTCTCCTTCTATACTATGGTTGGGAATAGATGTATGCATGCATTTCTTTTCATTTTTTATATATATTCACTATTTCATGGAGGTGTATTTGAGTGTGTGTGTGTGTCTAGAAGTGATAGGTTAAGGATTTCCATGTATTTGATAGCCTACTATATGCTTTTCATTAGACCTAGGCATATTGAATGTTGGCATGGGGAGTCATAGCTCAAACCCCATTGGGTGGAGTCATAATAGAGTGGTATCATAGGGGGTCAGTTGCACATTGGGACAATAGTGTCATTATATTTGTTTAGTTTTCATAGAGACAATGTTACAGTGCTTTGAGTAGGAATTTCTAGACAGGGACTCCATTGTTAGTGTGGTGGCCGATATATCCATTCAACATGTATCTAATAACATACCATTCATCTCGGGACATTAAGACACTAGTCGTAGTGAAATAATGGTACATTTATCATATAGGACTAGGTTTTGGGTTTTTCTTTATCCTTCTTAAATAATATCCCTTGATGTACTATTTGACCATGGTGTGTCTTGATGATCTTTCAAGATGCCTGTACGTCGATAACCCAACATGGTTCCACAATGGGGTTGTAGTAACGATACACCCCATGGAAAGTGTGTGGTTTTGGGAACAGGTTCTGAGGATTAACATCGAGTTTTTTTTCAAGTTGAGACACAACCATTAAAGTAATAGGTTTTGTTGATAGTGTAAGATGAGGAGGTACATAGGCTTAGCACACTGCATGAGTTCCAGATGCAGTGACCTCTAAGGTTCTATGGTGACCCAAACTCCTGCAAAAATTATGATTTACTTGTGGCAGTCATGCATGATTTCCACCTTGGTAGGACACCTCCCGATCAGATAGTGGTTCTATAGGTGATCATTTTTCAGGGTTGGTCAGGCGTTGTTAGAGTACTATGGCATAAAACCACAATGAAGATATTATTTCATGGTAAGAGTTTAAGTGGATTTTCAGGGAGAAGTTTTCTCCCACAACACTAATTTCAGTGCATATTCAGAACCTTCTACAACTTCGGTATGATAACATGACCATGGTGGAGTACCCGGAGAGGTTCACATACCTATCATGTTACCCCTAAATACAGTGTTAAATCGATTAATTCTAGAATAGACCATCATGAAGGGATGGAACATGGAGATTAGGGAGTTGGTGGTGTTGTTGTGAAATTCCACATATGATGGAGTGTTGGAGTGATCCATAGTAGTAGACTGATTTCTGTTAGAGTAAACTCTGACCATCAGTGAAGGGAAAAAAGGAGCTGAGACCTCAGTAGTTGGTTTGATAGATGGTAGGTGATGATGGGATTTGGGGTCTATACATACATGAAATTTTAAGATGAGACCATAGGATGGATGATATGAGGCTCATGGATCTCTATATTTTTTTAGTCATCCATGGGAGAGGTGGTGTTATTCCTATGATTTACATTTACATCAATCTAGATATTTTTCAACCTATTGTGCTATTTATATGTAGATAGTTTACGAACCACCATGACATAGGTATCATTTGTTACAGGGAGGTCCATAGTGTGGTGGAAGTGGGGGAGAATCTGGTGTAGTAGCAAGAGGAAAAAGATGTGATGATATTCCACCAACAACCCTGGTAGTCCACACTAGGATCAGAAAGCTAGAGGATGGGGGTGGGGACCACTGCATGTCATAGATGATATTGACCTAGATGCTCTGTGGATGAATTGTGGTATTCTTTTTTTTTCTTTTGACTTTCTTTAGTTTTTTATAAGTACACTTTTCTGTTAAATATTTTTTGGAGTTTTTTTTGGAGTGACATAGGGTGTAGTTTAGACACTCTGTAGGTGTTGTTCATTGTATCATCAAACACATGAGGAAGAGGGATCCATCCCCCAGAGAGATGTGTTTTTGTGATGCAACTAAAATAGTGGGAGTGAGTTAGTTCCAACCAATGAATATAGTTTCAAGGAGTGAGGGGTGAGTGACTCTGAAATTTGTGTTGGGGTGAGTTTTCTGTGTTGGAATGTTTTAATGGAGGGCTGGGTAAACCCTAGAGTGCATGGATTAGTATCCCTATTTAGTTCGTTTATACTCCAGGTTACTCGAAGTCAACTTGGAATGTGACTACTTAAGGAGTTCGTGGTTCGGTTGATATGTATTTATACTCACAAGAAATAAGTAAAATTTACCCACTAAGATGTGTTGTTGACATGTGATGAAAAACTATGTGGGCATGTCAGTGCTTCACAAATCAGATAGTATCGAAGTGCGGTGGATGAGTACATTTGACCTGTGTGTTTGGAGTAGGATTCTTGGTGTATGTGTTAGGCTAGCAGGGTTCTATATTTTTATATTATAATACTATAGGATACTAGGCTCTTAGTGGATTGCACCTATCATAACTAAGGAGACGAGTTCCCAAATTCATGATGTCAACTTTGGATGATCTAGACTTCGGTGTGGTATCCCTTGTGGTTCCTTTGAGCATGTTCTTCTTGGATGCATATGAACCTTTGGAGACTTTATGGTGGTTTTTAGTGAACTCTCTAGAGGGGGAGACCCAGTTGAGAACCCAATTTAATTCCCTCATGCATAACCTTTTTCTTTTTAGGGGAGAAAATATTTAAGATGGACATGATTTAGCAACTCGGGGTTTAGATTGTAAGGATTTGTAATAAGTCTATATAAATTTCCATAGCTAGGAAGTGAGACTGAGTGCGATTCCATGGCCTAGTTTTCCCATAATATATTTTGTAAAAAATTATGTATTTTTCTTACATGCATGGGGAGGAAATAGGTTATATCTTAAATAGTAGCATTAATCATAAAAGCATGGCCACTATTGGTTCTAAGCATGCTGTTTTCCCTAGGTGGGGTATAAAATTTGCAGTTATAGGCCTTATATGAAATAAATTATCGAGGAAATAATCATAAATAAAATAATTAAATAAAATTATTTGAATTTTAAATTTGAACTAATAACTCATAAACAGATTCTCAAATATAATTTCTGAGACCGTGGTAGCATTCCAAACATTTTTTATTACCATAGGTGTGACATAAATATTCTCACAGCCTGTTGTGGGGCTAGAGGTTAGTTGGTGGAGATATTTTATATGGATGAGGGGATTTAATAAAAAATTAAATCCCTTCCCTCTCCCTTCTCAACATGGTGGTGCACACGCTAGTAGAGAATCCACTCCCTCTCCCTATTTGGCGACAAACATACCAGAAGAGAGATAGACGAGTCAATGAACCATCAATCCTCCATATTGATGGTGATCATTCCAAGATCGTGTGACAGTAGCCTTGGAGCACCAATTCAACCTTAAGGCTTCATCGTTTCTCCCTGAGGATGGAAGATTTTATTATTTATACTGATCCTCTTATTTATACATTGTTTTTGTTAGAATCATTAATGAACCATTGATTGAAGGTTTTTTATAGGTAGATTGGGTCCCAAGGATCTCCAATCTATCATTGTTTTGAATTTATGACCATTGACGAGTTCGTGATGGTTTGCGGAAGGTGGTAGTGGTGCAGGTCCAACATGGAGTGGCTCTGGCGAGACCAGATCTAATAAGATGATGATGTAGTAGGTTCCGATGGGGTTTCATGGAGGACGGGTGCAGTGAGGTGGAGAGGGGGCTAGGTGTGGCAGCATATCCAGGGGTGGTGGTGTAGAGGCCGGGTGTGGAAGCATAGAGGCCGGGAGCTGGCAAACACACACAATTTACGAGGTGCAAAGCAGTGGGCCACGGTGTGTGGGCCGCAGGCTGGTGAAATGGACAAGACCAGCTAGAGTGGACCGACCAAGGTGGAGTGGTTCGAATATAACTTGAAGGAACAATTTCATACGGGTTGGGATGTCTTGAAAATTTTTGAATCTTCTAATTTGGGCTTATAATTGTCGCCATATTTCGGCCACTCATTCCTCCCATCAGGATAAATATTTTATAGACTAGTTTGGCAGTATTAAGACATGATTTTGGATCAATTGTGTTAAATGAAAAATTAAATAATAATAATAATAATAATTATATTATTATTATTAGTTAGGGATATTATTTCAGATGTAGTATCTACAGGAGACATACAATTGACTTGTAGCCAAGGACGAAGCGACGTTGGTTTTTATGCAGATGTTTCATGACCAATTCTGGGTGGTTAAATAAAAATAAATGTGCCGGACCCATGAGTCAAGGTTTTGGAATTTCCAGTAAAATTTTAATTTTAAGGGATTATCTGTATTGGGCACATAAATATCATATTTTATATTTTTTACATGTAGAACATGATGGTGGCCATGATTTGGGCCCATGAGATGTGTTGTAAGGAAATTTTGTGTGGATATCTTCGTTCAAAAACTCATTTACTGGAAGGGTTCAGTGAGTCCCCTTCTTCCCTTTTTATGAAATTCTAATAAACTGGGTTGACTTGGCCCCTCTAGTCCATTATCAATTAGGGTTTTAGTAATCACGTTCCCTTCATCGACTATGACCCCTCTTCAGATACTATAAGGGTTTTCAGTATAATGTCCTCTTCATTTTAATTTTACCCATATTCAGCTATTTTTTATACATGATATTTAGGGTTTCCACTCTCTAGAGTGAGTTTAATTAATCCCCTTAGACAATAGACTCTGCAGATATGAATTATGTATCACCCCATGATGTTCGACATAATGATCATGTCTTTTCATTTATCCAAGGAAGGTTTTTTTGTCAGCATGACCAGTATTTACCCAAGCATTGGTACTCTACCCATAATTTTCTAGTGGGGTACAGAGCCCCTAGTGATCCATGGGAAAAGCCTTCCGATTAGTGTATTATGATGTGTTGCTTCTATAATCCATCGTGACATTTCCCTCAGTGGAGTTCATGGAATCATTGTGACATAAACTATATGGGCAATGATCACCTTCTAGGGGAGTTATTATATTATTGATTTGTTGTGTGATACCTCATATTATGTGTTTTTTGTATCCAATTATGGTTTTATCTCCCCCAAAGAACTCTGGGTGTGGTCCCCTACCTAAGGCGTTGGAGTTGGTGTAGTCACTGGGTGACTTTTTTATGGTATTGTCCATCGAACATGTACTTTTGGGTAGAAACCATAAGGGTTGGTTGGGTTTTTTCCATTAGTTAATTTTACTTAAATAATATCATATATTAGAATAGTTTTATCTAGGGTGTCTGGGATCATTGAGTGTACTTCCTATGATTTTATTTAGAGCCTCGAGTTGGAACCTCTTCCAGGTGATGTGGCCAGAACACCATGAGTCTTGGTACTTATGGCAATAATATCTGGGTTCTTTATGAGGTTTCCTTATGGTGTTGTCACATATTGGATGACACACCCTATGGGTTGATCTTACTAGTCACATTTAGCTGATCATGGTGTCAAGATGGAGTTTCTCTCTCACTTTTGTTGTCTCTGGATGGGGTGAGTGGACTATTGAATTTCAGATTCTCCCTTTTCTTTTGCAGTTTTTGGGGGCACCTACTGAGTATATTTATACTCACCATTGTAAGAGAATTTACCACACATGTTTTGAGTCCTTTTCAGATCATAGTATATTCGATGGAGTCCCAGGAGAACATGGAGTAGGTAGATCTCAGTGTCCTAGACGGACTGGGGTGTGTACTAGAGATGGGCTGAGATGTTTTCTGGTTGGTTCTTTTTATAGCGATCCACTCCATTTGAGTAGTTTGTATGATTTTGAATTTTTTTATAAGGAATAAATTTTCCCTTTTTGTTATACATCTTTACTTTTGTTGGGAATATCTGAATTCGGGATTTTATTTTCAGTTTTTATATATCTATTCATTGATGATTGGAGGTGTATATAGAAGTGTGTGTACATGTACAATAGGTTAAAGACTTGCATGTGTGTGATCAACTACTTATCACTAGTCTCCCGACCTTGGCCTATTAGAGGAACGATTTTAGAGTCACGACTGAAGCCCAATTGGGTCAGGTCCGGACATATAGTGTGCTTCCATTTTGGTAATATTGGTTATAGAAATACATATTTCCTTGGAATATCATTGTATTTACATCAGTGTGGATGATTTGGTGACTTGTAGTTTTTTCATTGAAACCCTTAAAAGAGTAGTATTGCTAGATATTATTAGAGTAAATGATCTATATTGATGTCAAATATAAATAAAATATATTGATCCCATCCTTAGATGAGAGAGGACTCTTATACATCTATGAATTATTCTAGAGGGAATTAATTGTGATTTTTTATATAAATGAGTATGTGTTAAAAGGATCTATTGTAAGGCCAATGAACATGAGATGTCCAATTTTTATTGATTCTTCTATGTCCTTATATTTCATTAATATAGGTGAATCTCATTCTTTTATGTTATATTTTTTGATTAATTCATTTGTTCCACAACTTGCGTAGATTCTAAATATGATTCATCTTTCCAATCCATTGGGAATAGTGAAGGAGAAAGGATTTAAATTTCTTTAAGTACAAGGTTGTTGATTTTGAAGATGATGTCATATCGGTTTTTCATATTTATTATGTAGATACTATTTTAATAAAACAATTTATAGATTGGACTGTTTTTGATAATATTTATATTTACTAGTATAATAATAAATTTATGTTCCTCAATCTTTATGGAAAATATAACATATTCTATGGTATGTGGGATCCATTATCTTATAGTGGTGGACATTTTTTTCAAGATATTGGATAAATCCCAGGTAACATTTTTAATATCCAGATTTTTTTTTCAGAATATGGTTTTCATGATTAGTTTCTATTGGTAGAGAATAGGTATGATTATGATTCTCCAGATGATATTCTAGGCTTCCCCCAAGATATGAGGTTGAGATCTTAATTGACATAGTACATTGGATGAAACATATTTCCTTGGGATTATATCATATATATTATTCTTATTATAATGAGATAATATGATGATAGATATAATATTTGACTTTTCATTGACTATCAGAAGCTCAATTAGGTTATCATTAAGAATAATTACTTATGGTTATGGATTGATAATTTTTTTGGACAACTTAATAGAGGTAGATGGTATTCTTAAATTTACCACCCATAAATATTCCACAAGATCGGAGTGAGTGAAATCAATATTCTTAAGACCTCTTGTATGAGAAGAAAATATAAAATATAAGTATCATTTAATTGTCAACTTTATATTCGAATTTCCTATATATTTTAATGTAATTTATGAATAAAATAGACTACTGTTATCTCAAAACAATTGCTATGGTTTTCATGGATGATATCCAATTTTACCCTAAGTTGATATAAATCAATAAATACTATATATACATTGTTTTAGTGTCTTTTATAGAAACAAATGGGAATACATATTGTATAAATTCATTTATCTATCCATGAAATGTTGTTTTTAAGATAATTTCTATCATAAAATAGAATTTATGTGTAACATTGAATATAAGTAGAAGTTATTTCAAGGGAAATATATATTAATTTATTCAATATTTATATATTATTTGGGTAAATTTGATATTATAAGTAGTTGTTCAATATATCTATTACTTGTATTTCCCATGATGGTTTTAAACAAAATTCTGCGAAATTTTTTTCAGATGAGAGAATTCAAATATATATTTGGGAATATATTCAAACATTAATTTCATCCCATATTTCGACCCTTCCATTACTAGGAGAGGGTTGTGTAGAAAAATTTGATACCTCGTGTAAGGGTATAGTTTGTGTTTTAATATAATGATAAATTTTTTTTATTATATTTCCATATATTTAAACCCCCAAGAGAATAACTATGCCACCCATTATTCTGAGATGGTGAGATTGAATAATTTGAAATAAACATGTTGATATTTTATATTAAAATACAAGATCTATTTATATAGTGATTATAAAATTCCTAAATTAATATTCTTCAAAAAAAAAATGTAATCTTTAATATTGATATTGTTTAGAATACCTTTAAACATTTTATTTTTACATAGAATAAAAACATGATAAATGTAATTTATTGTATAACACCATGGATATAATTTTACAAATCTATATATATGAAGGAAACACACAAGGTTTGGAATTTGATTATTTTATTTGGTGATATTATGTTGGATTACAAATAGGAAGGTGATTAGGTATTATTTTATAGTGTTCATGTCACTCACTCAATGGATTATTATATTCTACTAAAAATGGTCATATGTCCTATGTTTCATTATATAATCATGATTTAAATAATAGGGTTACCCCATGTGATATATTTCAATATCTCAAACTTGATATTTTTTAGAATCTGATTATTGGTTCATTTTACCTCAGTGTATGTGGTGATGGAAGGTGGGGAACATTCTATATGGGCCATGAATTCATAGAAAATTAAGATGTTTTATGATCTTATGTATTATCATTTATGTCCCTAAAGGAGGCATGCGTTTTTCATATTTTTGTCTTAGTTTCTTTAATATGAATGGATTTATGATAATCACAATTATCCACCTTGTTTATTCATTCCACTTCAGATTAACCTAGGTAAGAGGGTTGATAATCTAATGGACATTGTAATTTTATTATATCCTTCACATAGTGGGAATAATTATATATGGGTTAATATAATTCCTTGATAAAATCCAACAATTTATTTCATTTTATGGAGTCAATGAATATAAAATTATAACGACACCTCTATATTTATGTGAACATGAATCCTGATGGTTTTCCATTATCCATCTCCTCATATTGATACCCACTCATTATTTCCAATTTATCAAAGGCCCTAATTGAATAAATGTGTCTATAGATAAAGGTGAAAAGGTCATATCATGAGTAGAAAAAAATATTTTATGAGGCATAATATTTATATTCATGAATATTTATATTAGCATGTTTTCATAGTTTTGGTTGTTCATGAGAGAATCATTTATAATTGGATGAATTCTATTATTATAGATGTTATCAAGACTCAAAAAATGATTCATATTGAGGTATATTATAATTTAACACATAAAAAAATTGTTTTCTTATGAGTTGGTAGATACACCAATTTTGTGATATTTGACTTTTCAGGAGATGAATAATATTTTTTAGTTTATTTCGATGAAATTATAGAAGAATTGGAGGATCTAGTCATCTAATGCTCATTTTCATCACTACTATATTAAATTTTCTATTGGATATTTGATATTTATTAGAGTTTATCACCAACTATGAAATATTCTATTGGGGAATTAGTGTAACATGATGTTGTGTTATGTCAAATATGATTTTTATTATTGAGTTTCTTGAGAATGTGTCATAAAAATAAGAATTACCAGAAAAATTTAGTTATTTTTCATGAATTGTTTTACATACAATATTTGAATATGTGTCATTTAGACCAATATATCATTAAATATTTAAGAGATATGTATTTATAATCTTAAAACACCATTTTTGTGATTACTATACCTTTTTATATATAATTATAAAAAAGTGTTGTGAGGAAAATTAATCATTATAGTTGATTTTCGATGGTGGTTTTAAGAGAGATATCAATGAGACATTTGTTTTTAGAGCCTATATCCTAAATTAATTGCATACAAGTTTCTAAAATAATGATCACAAAGAACATTATATAATATTAATGTGTAATGTGTGGATAGATTTGTCATCAAATCAACCAATTTTTGAAAAATAGTAATATTTTTTTAATTTTTATTTCAATTTATGTATATCACATCTTTGGGAATGTTATATTTTTTTTAGTTCTATATTTTTAAATAGCTACTTGTCCAATGGTGTCCTTGGGAAAAAAATGTGGTATTTAAATATTTAATCACAAGGATTTATTATGTATCTATGTAAAATAAGATGTGTATGGGATAGTCTATGTGAATGGCCATGCTTTGGTTGTGTGGGAGTAGGACTTTTTGAAATTTCCTATCATATATGACATTTTGAATTATATTTAATGTTTTTTTGGAGGTAACATTTTTAATGGGTGTTACCCCAACATGGTTATGTGTTTTTTACTATTGTGAGGATATTCCATTGAGAAGTAAAGGCACACCATGGTGGTATAGGGATTGGGACACATTGATCTATTTTTTGGAGGCACACTACACAGTCTATAATGAGGCAACCTTAAAACATTACAGAATCTTGAATTCATGGAATAATTCACATTGAGGATTTTTTCAAGTTTAGAGTTTTAGTGAATTAGGACATAACTATTACATATCAGTGATTACAAAGTAGACCCATCTACTCAATTTCCATTTTTTTCACAAAATAAAAACACTTGAACAAAAGTGTCGTGTCTGGTTTCATGTTTTAGACAGCATGACATTTCCTTGATCCCATCCTTGACCCTATTCCACTTTTTGTCCTGTGAAAAAGATTTCAAAAACTTGGGATGAGAATAAAAAGCTCAGTAAGGGATATAAAGATACAGAAAGAAAAAATTAATCCATGTATTCATAAGAATCAATGAAATCATACTTTACACATAAAACATAAGCACATTAACATACCTCATGAAATGGTAAGATTTCTGAATATCTCATTGAAATCATAAGACATAAAGGTAACTTGAGGCATTCATAACATTCTTATGTATGGAGTAACCCTCATGGTTACGTTTGGCATACCCATCACAGTATATTCCCTAAATCTCTTCAGATACACCTTAGAATTTAACTCCTTCATGTTACCCAATGCATTGGAGAGCTATCTCGGGCTGACCCACCCTTAGTTTATCACAGAACCACCCGACATCATAAACAATGCCCAAGAACCCTAACATAATCGTATCACAAAAAACATGCATAAAGGAAACATAACATTTCCACATTTCAATCACAAGATATCAATAAAACACATTGATATAATCAAAACATTATCAAAACCATTTTCAATACCAAAATAAAAGAAAAGTAAAACATGTTATTTATTTTTCTTTTTTAAAAAGTTATTTCTTGTAGAGAAAGATGAAACTCAAATAGTGGTCACAACGGCGGAGAAGTCGTTTTCGCCGCATACATAAGACAAAAAAAATCCTTTTGTCATTTAGTAAAACACTTTGTGTAAAAAGATTAATTTTTAATGAAATTAAAATTGAAAAGGGTTTTATACAACGTATAAAATAAAGTCGTGAAGATATAAAATGATGCCTCAATGAAACGAGATTGAGATGAAGTCCCATTCAAATACAATATCATTAGATTAAGGATAAATCAATTACATAATTATGTATGAAAAATATAAATACAGCCAATATAATTGGATATTAAGTGTGAAACAATCAGAGGTTGTAGAGACCCGAAGCTTGACGTACATGGACATTACATTAATTTTGTGGAATACTTAATACATAACAAAAACCGACACACAAGGACCGTAATAGTTTAGTGTCTTTGGAAACTTTGAACGTAATCTTCTAATCATGGTGAAAGATCTTCAACATCTCCAATAAAGATCTTCCACTTTTTGTTTCCTTACCTAAAACTTTTCTTTTGATCCTGGGGGAAAATAAAACAAAAAAAGGGTGAGCTCAAATGATCAGTAATGGTAAGCATGGATAAAATAAAACATACCATATACATTTGAACTTAAAAACATGAACATAATGTTTAAACATCAAAATCTTGAGCAACAACATAAAACATGGAAGTACGTAAGGCATAGATCAAAATAGAACATCAATCATGATAAAATATCTTGTAAATAAAACTTTTAATTGTGGAAAAAAATTAAGCACATGATTTGATTTCCGTAGTAGCCAAGGCATTACTACCAAAACCATCTTAGTGGACAAAGTCCCTTTCTGAATCGAGTTCACTCCTCATTCCAGTCCTGTATTGCTGAACCAATTTAACCTGCCATTCCAGCCATGTCTATCTCATGAGAGATAAAATCTTTACCCAATGCATTGGAGGGAGATATATGTCCCACCCATCTCATAATGAAATCATTCTTACTTGTGCCACAAAATAAACATACCTCATTCATAATAACCCAACGAATAAAATGGGTTTCATAAACATCATCCCATCATCACATAATCCATATAAAAGAAATAGATATAATTTCATAATAAGAAAAGTGAAACCATGTAAATCATAGAGACTTTATACTTGAGACATACACATATGAAATAATGTCATCTTAGTTGGAAAATGGTTTTGATAAAACACTTGAATTGAATTCATGAGTAAAATATCCTTTCTTCTTCAAAATCAATTTCGTTTCACAAAATGGCATGAAATTTTAAAAGAAAAGGATTTTGTGGAAAACAGTCATGAAATATTTTGGAGGAAGCTTCATGAATATAAGGCTTCATAAAACTGTAAAAATCATTTCATACCATATTCGTTAAAAAAACATTCTTCTCGTACTTTTTTCGGAAAAATAAAAAAGTACCTTGTTGGGTAAATAAAAGAAAGATTCCTTCCATACCATAGGGTAAAATTCAAAATGGGTAAAAAGGACTTTAAAAATACATGAATACACTTTTATAAAACATAGACATGGATGATAGCAATAACCCCCAGTAAATACTTACGAATAGGAAATCTCAGATAAAAATGAGATTTGAAAAATTATCCCTTACCTTAGGTCTGATATGCTTTGTACGTATCGTAACCTCCTGTATAATGATTTAAATAATTTAATTGACTTATTACAGAATCATATTCATTGTTATGATATTATATATGATTCAATTATGACTTTATGTTACCCGTTCTGTTGTAAAATCCATGTTAAAGCAGTGTTTTGGGTAAAAGCATTTCATTTATCGTATGTGTTTCGACTTGTCGTTCGTGATATTATTACTTATATCCTGATTTAAATAATTCCAGAATTTAAAAAATGATTTATATATAATATAAATTCATCATATACATATATATTATAGATCGATAAAAGGAATGAAATACACCGTTCATGGAGACGGTATGCCGTACCAACGCATGAACGCTGTTTTCATTTCCCTTTTGAATTGAATGGAATTAAGTAAATGACATACATATATATATATACACATAAATACAGTATAATTATTATGTCATATATTTCATTATTATTCATTATATATACTTTATAATCATTCATGAATGGTTAACATGGAGAGTGAATCTCATCGCGTCGTGGAGACGGTAGTCCATACATACGCACGAGCGATGATATCATTCCCAAGATCGTGGAATTGTATTAATATGTATGTATAATATTAAAGAATCAATATCACTTTACAATAATCATATATATTCATTACTTTCACCCTTATACCCATCCATGTAAGGTGGTGGTGGAAAATAGATTACACCACGGCGTGAGGACGGTATTCCGTACGTACGCACGCACGGTGATTTTGTTTTTTGTTGGATGGATAGATGATGAAATATGGTTGTTTCATACTTATAATAACATATCAGTATATTATTGATATTGATGTTATTACCTCATAATGAAACAACTAAAAAAGAAGAAGTGGAAGAAGAAATAAAGTTGAATGAATCAGTAATGGACATTACCTCTTCTTTGAAGCGCCTCTTTGAGACCTCCATGTAGGGAACTGAAATTGGTCTTTGAAGAATACTAGGACCTCTAGGATGTTTATAGGGAGGTGGAGAAGAGAATTTGGCAGGGGTTGATCGATCTTGAAGGCTCAAGGTGGTGTGAGGAAGAGAGGGAGGAGGTGCCCTTTTATAAGGGAGGAGAGGGGCACCTTTGGAATTCTTAAAAATATTAATTTATAATAAACCTAACCCCACATAAAAACCTACAAAAATGACTCATATCTGAATATTAGATGCGATAGGGTTGTAATATCATCAACCAATAAAATTTATACACGTTAGGAATTTATTTTAAACATTATCAACTTGATTTATCCTTATTTAATCAATTTAATTTTATTTGTGGTAATAACATTCTAAATTTTAAATTATAACAAATAATTACTTATTTGTTGTGAATTGTCCATAATTGGATACTTTATAAAAGTTTCTACCATATATGTTTAAATTTATAATTTTTAAATATTTTTGTGATATTTAAACAATTTTATAATATATTATTTTTATAAAATAACAATAGTGTAAATTTTGACACTATTCAATTATTTAAATTTAGATAAAATATATACAGAAGATATGTTCAAACTAAAATCTTTAATAGATTTATAAAAGGTCATATGTATCTTGAAAATTAGTGGAGAACCTGAAATAGTTCATATAATATTTATTTTATTATTTTTAAAACCATTTATTTGGTGTATCTCTTAATAAAATAATTACTACATCATTTTTTGTATAATTATTTAATATACTTATCTGTTGCATGAAAATTAAAAATAAAATCCTATGATGAAGAAAAATCTATTACCTTTCACAAATATACTTTTAATATAATTTATCATCTTAAAATCACAATATTTAAATTTTTATATTTATTAAATTATGAAGGTAACAACTTTGGCATCATTTAAAATAAAATAATATAAGTGTCATAATCATCATAATAAGGATCCAAATGGTCAAAAATTCGGAAAATGGATGATTGGGGTTTATATATACACTAATAATAAGTTTTGGCATATTTTTTGGCCTTTTGATATGTATTAATATTTCAATAAAAACTATATTATTGATTTTTCACTAAATAAATAATTTCTGCATCCCTATTGTGTCAAAATTAATGATAATTATTTAATACCTAAAAATTATAAATAAATTTAGATTATGTAGATAATTTCATTATATTTCGGGAGACTATTCATGTTCAAAGTTTCATGAAGTTTATCACTAAATTAAAATTAATATACTTATAAGATTTAAGAGAGTGACATGTTGTCACTTTCTTTGGTTTTAATAATAATAACGTTATTTTCATGGAAAAAAGTCCATTTAATGATAATAATCCGACCATTAGCTGATATGGGTCAACTTTTAGTCATCCAATAGGATTTTTCTAGTTGTTAGGTTAATTTTATAATCTTATATTTACCATTAATTACCCGATTTACCTTTAACTATAGTAAATAAAATTTACCATAGTTACTATTCATAAAGCCAAAAAAAAAAGTAGATTATTTACATAATTTAGACCTACTGATTCCAAATATGGAATCCATTTTTCCAAATTCAATATACAAAAGTTTCAGAAATTAAATTAAAATTAATCCTGTTGTCGAAAGAAAATAGGTTTTTGTTTAAAACATTGCAAAAGATTGAATTGATTTAACCTACGAATTCAAGGTAAAATCAATGCTAATGACATAAATTATATTAAATGGTAAAAATATATTATATTTATAATTTAAAAACATTAAATATTATAATTTAACCACATATGTTATTACGATGAAAAAAAGTTGTTTTTAAGTAAAATATAGCGTGTTTTTACTATTCATTAAAATATGAAAGTTATCAGAATAATATGAAAATTTTATCCAAGGTAAAATTTTATATCCTGAACCCAAATAATAATTTTATTTTGTATAATTTAACTTACAAACATGTCAAAAACTAGATTTAATGTTGGTGCACTATCAAAATGGGACAAAAATGCATTTTTAAAAAAAAAATACTTATTTTACCCGAAAAATTTATTTTGTTCTTATACCATGTTCTAGAAAATGTGTAAGATGAATAATAATGTTATAAAATTCAAAATTTAGTTAATACTATTAATAACGTCTAGTATATAATAATATTATAAAAATATATTGTTGTTTAGTAACACCCGGTATTTCGTACAACACACGCTATCGAGGAAGGTCATGATTGTGTGTACTGCAAGCCAAGTCAGGGTTGCATGTCGTGCAAGCTCCTTTTTGTGTAGCATACAACACAAGAAATTAATGAAATTAAAAATAATATTTTTCATAAAATCTCGGGGTGTTACATTCTACCCCCCTTAAAATGAATTTTTCCCTCGAAATTCGTTGGGGTTATAAATGGTTTACTACTCGAAAGTTTCTTTAATGGAAACCCACATCGTAAAAAGGAATACTAAAACTTCATTTAAAAAAAAGAATGTTAGAAACATAACGGATACCCAAATAACTCATCACTGGGTTTCCACACAGGAGATCATAGGTGAAAATATGGATATGGAGGAGAAATATGACCATCATGTTCTGATGGAGAGTGGTAGAGAAGATGGCTATGAAAAAGCCATCAATCACAAATCCATAGATTTGTGATGATATAAGGTACCATCTGATTCGTCGGATATAAGGGAACTAGGACAACATTTTTGGTTTTCAAGATCATTTCCCTAAAGTTGATGAAATTGGAATTAGAAGAAATACTTTCGTGATTTTTGTACAGTCTCACCATTGTTCGTTCTTTGGACAATTTCCACTTCATCTCTAAAAGAAATGAAGTTGAATTTGTCATTCGTGAAGTGTTAATAGATCATGTGATAGAATGATAGGTCATTCCATCTGTTTCAAACAAAAGGTTATAAAAGTTATCAAAAATACATAAGTTCATATATAGTGATATTAATCACATATGGTTCATAAAATGGACTTATACTTCATATATCATACTGCTTAATATAATAAAACTAGTTTCTACTGAACATGGACTTCCTGTAGGCCAGTGGTAGGCGATAAAGGCGAGTCGCACTTTAGTTGTGGGTTCGATTCCCACAGCCTTGTCCGACGCGATGGGCTGTCACCCGTCCTGTAGGTTGTCCTTTTTCTAAAACTACATTACTATAAAATCCCATAAATAATATCAAAAAAATCTTCCATACTTAAACAGTAATACCTGTTTTCCAACATAATCCATTCCAATCATTAGGCTTATCCATAATACTGCAGTCCACTCTCATATTATATTGAAAATGATTACCAGAGATTTCATATAACAAGTATATTAATTCCATCGTTGATCCCCATATATCATAAGATATGTCTTGTTGGTCACATTCCAAAAATTCGAAGGCCTTAATCATGTATTCTCTTGAAAAATGAATACCCATTGAATCTTAGTGAAAACATGAATGCTGTCATAATTTAACTCTTTCCACATACCAAAATCCAAAAATTCTATATACTCAAACCATGATATAACCTTCTCCTTATATCAGTCATGAGCTCATGAATACTATAAAACATTTAATTTTTTCTTTATCCCTTCATTATGCGCATATCATCTACTTTCCAAAAATATCTGAATAACCTTTCATGGTTACTAGTACCATTAATCATACACATTCAAAACTTTTGAATGGAAACAATGTAACAATCCTTAAATGTATCTTTATTCCATAGTACCATGAGATTAATTATACAATATTACACTTGAAAAACATGTAATCATTCCACTACCTTCTTAAACCATTGACCGAGCTTCAACAATTCTTTCATCTCACATATCATTTGTAGTCTCTTCATCATCATCAACATAAATACTACCCATACGACCATACTGATTCTCTTCATGAGACTTTACCTTAGGGCATTGGTTTTCATAATGCCCGTACATTACACATTTAAAACATTTAACCAATGTTGATGTCGTAGCAATACCATTACCCTCATCCATGGTGTTAACTGAACCTTTTCCTTTGCACTTACCGGCTTTGTGTCCTTCTTTTTCACACCCAAAGCATCTTCCAGTTCCATTGAAACAATCTCCCCGATGCCTCTTCCCACATGATTTACATGAGGGAAATTGAACTTTTGTTCCTATATGATCATCATGAAACTCTCTCTTTCTCTTATTATCTGAGTCGGGAAACATACCAAAGTTGAGATTATTGATCATATTATTAGATTTATGATTAGGCATAATAACGATGTTTGGACTTCCAAATATCATTTCATTTGGTTTCTCGTGAAGAATATCATTCTATTTTCCGTCATATCCTCCATTATCATGAATCTTCATGTTTCCAGCCATTTTCTAAAACCCAAAAAGAATAGTGCGAGAGGAAAAAATCATGCTAGGGAAAACAAAATAGTAAAGGGTGAGCTCCCTCAATATCTAACATCTTAGGTTAAATTCTAAGATCATTACCGTAGTTCTAGGACTATATCCTATGCGTATACTTATCCTTAGGTACATCCCTAGACATACCTTAGAAATATCTCTAGGGATCTCAGTAATGTTTTTGCATCCTAGTTTCCAAAGGTTGACTAAACCTTTCCTCTGATACAAACTGTAGAAACCCGAAACTTGACGTACATGGACATTACATTACTTTTGTGTATTACTTAATACATAACAAAAACCGACACACAAGGACCATAATAGTTTAGTGTCATTGGAAACTTGGGACGTAATCTTCTAATCGTGGTGAAAGATCTTCAACATCTCCCATAAAGATCTTCCACTTTTTGTTTCCTTACCTAAAACCATTATTTTGATCCTGGGGGAAAATAAATCATAAAAAGGGTGAGCTCAAATGCTCAGTAAGGGTAAGCATGGATAAAATAAAACATACAATATACATTTGAACTTAAAAACATGAACATAATGTTTAAACATCAAAATCATGAGCAATGACATAAAACATGGAAGTACGTAAGGCATAGATCAAAATAGAACATCAATCATGATAAAATATCTTGTAAATAAAACTTTTAATTGTGGAAAAACATTAAGCACATGATATTATTTCCATAGTAGCCAAAGCATTGCTGCCAAGACCATCATAGTGGACAAAGTCCCTTTCTAAATCGAGTTCACTACTCATTCAAGTCCTGTATTACTGAACCGGTTTAACCTGCCGTTCCAGCCATGTCTATCTCATGAGATATAAAATATTTACCGAATGCATTGGAGGGAGATATGTGTCCCACCCATCTTGTAATGAAATCATTCTTAATTGTGTCACAAAATAAACATACCTCATTCATAATAACCCAACTAATAAAATGGGTTTCATAAACATCATTCCATCATCACATAATCCATATAAAAGAAATGGATATCATTTCATAATAAGAAAACTGAAACCATGTAAATCATAGATACTTTATACTTGAAACATACACATATGAAATAATGTCATCTTAGATGGAAAATGGTTTTGATAAAACACTTGAATTGAATTCATGAGGAAAATATCCTTTCTTCTTCAAAATCAATTTATTTTCACAAAATGTCATGCAATTTTTTAAAAAAAGGATTTTGTTGAAAATAGTACTGAAATCTTTTGGAGGAAGCTTCATGAAAATAAGGCTTTATAAAACTGTAAAAATCCTTTCTTGCCGTATACGTTAAAAAAATCATTCTTCTCGTACTTTTTTCGGAAAAGTCAAAAAGTATATTGTAGGGTAAATAAAAGAAAGATTCCTTCCATACCATGGGGTTAAAGTCCAAATGGGTAAAAAGGACTTTAAAAATACATGAATACACTTTTTTAAAACATGGAAATGGACAATAGCAATAATCCCCAGTAAATACTTACGAATAAGCAATCTCGGATAAAAATGAGATTGGCAAAATTATCCCTTACCTTAGGTCTGATATGCTTCGTACGTATCCAAACCTCCTATATAATGATTTAAATAATGTCATTGACTTATTACAGAATCATATTCATTTTTATGATATTATATATGTTTCACTTATGACTTTATATTACCCATTCTTTTGTAAATTCCATGTTAAAGCTGTGTTTTGGGTAAAATCATTTCATTTATCGTATGTGTTTCGACTTGTCGTTCTTGATATTATTACTTATATCCTGATTTAAATAATTCCATAATGTAAAAAATGATTTATATATAATATATATTCATCATATACATATATATTATATATCGATAAAAGGAATGAAATACACCGTTCATGGAGATGATATGCTGTACGTACGCATGAACGCTGTTTTCGTTTCCATTTTGAATTGAACGGAATTAAGTAAATTAAATACTTATATATATATATATACACATAAATACAGTATAATTATTATGTCATATATTTCATTATTATTCATTATATATACTTTATAATCATTCATGAATGGTTAACATGGAGAGTGAATCTCCTCGCTTCGTGGAGACGGTAGTCCGTACGTACGCACGAGCGATGATATCATTCCCAAGATCGTGGAATTGTATTAAAGTGTATTTATAATATTACAGAACCAATATCACTTTAAAATAATCATATATATTCATTACTTTCACCCTTATACCCATCCAAGTAAGGTGGTGGTGGAAAATAGATTACACCATGGCGTGTAGATGGTATTCCGTACGTACGCATGCACGATGATTTTGTTTTCCATTGGATGGATAGATTGTGAAATATAGTTGTTTCGTACTTATAATAACATATCAGTATGTGATTGATACTTATGTTATTACATCATAATGAAACAACTAAAAAAGAAGAAGTGGAAGAAGAAATAAAGTTGAACGAATCGGTAATGGACGTTACCTCTTCTTTAAAGCGCCTCTTTGAGACCTCTACTTAGAGCACTAAAATTGGTCTTTGACAAGATCAGGAACTCTAGGATGTTTCTAGGGAAGTTTATAAGATAATTTGGCAGGGGTTTGACGAGCTTGAAGGTTCAAGGTAGTGTGAGGAAGAGAGGGAGGAGGTACCCTTTTATAAGGGAGGAGAGGGGCACCATCGGAATTCTTAAAAATATTAATTTATAATAATTCTAAACCCACTTAAAAACCTCCAAAAATTACTGATATCCAAATATTAGATGATATAGGGTTTTAATCTCATCAACAAATCAAATTTAGACATGTTAGGAATTTATTTTAAACATTATCAACTTGATTTATCCTTATTTAATCAATTTAATTTTATTTGTGGTAATAATATTATAAATTTTAAATTATAACATATAATTACTTAGTTTTTGTTAATTGTACATAATTGGATACTTTATAACATTTTCTACCATATAAATTTAAATTTATAATTTTTAAATATTTTTGTGATTTTTAAACAATTATATAATATATTTGTTCTATAAAATAACAATAGTGTCAATTTTGACACTGTTCATTTATTTGAATTTAAATAAACTATATACAGAAGATATGTTCAAACTAAAAGATTTCATAGATTTATAAATGGTCATATGTATCTAGAAAATTAGTTTAGAACATTAAATAGTTCATATAATATTTATTTTATTATTTTTAAAACCATTTATTTGGTTTATCTCCTAATAAAATAATTACTACATCATTTTTTGTATAGTTATTTAATATACTTATTTGTTGCATAAAAATTAAAAATAATATCCTATGATGAATAAAAATCTATTACCTTTCACAATAATAATTTTAATAGAATTTATCTTCTTAAAATAACAATATTTAAATTGTTAAATTTATTAAATTATGAAGGTGACAACATTGGCATCATTTTAAATAAAATAATATAAGTGTCATAATCATCTTAATAAGGATCCAAATGGTCAGAAATTCGTCCAATGGATGATTGGGGTTTATATATACACTAATAATAAGTTTTTTTTTAGATTTTTGGTCTTTTTGATATGTATTAATATTTCAATAAAACTATATTATTGATTTTTTTCACTAAATAAATAATTTCTGCATCCCTATTCTGTCAAAATTAATGATAATTATTTAACACCTAAAAATTATAAATAAATTTATATTATGTAGATAATTTCATTAGATTTCTGGAGACTCTTCATGTTCAAAGTTTCATGAAGTTTATCACTAAATTAAAATTAATATACATATAAGATTTAAGAGAGTGACATGTTGTCACATTCTTTGGTTTTAATAATAATTAAGTTATTTTCATGGAAAAAAGTCTATTAAATGATTCTAATCAGACCATTAGGTGATATGGGTCTACTGTTAGTCATCCAATAGGATTTTTTCAGGTGTTAAGTTAAGTTTATAATCTTATATTTACCCTTAATTACCCGATTTACCTTTAACAATAGTAAATAAAATTTACCGTAGTTACTATTCATAAAGCCCAAAAATAAAAAGTAGCTTATTAACATAATTTGGACCTACTGATTCCAAATATAGAATTCATTTTTCCAAATTCAATACACAAAAGTTGCAGAAATTAAATTAAAATTAATCCTGTTGTCCAAAGAAAATGGGTTTTTGTTTAAAACATTGCAAAAGATTGAATTGATTTAACCTACAAATTCAAGGTAAAATCAATGCTAATTACATACATTATATTAAATGGTAAAAATATATTATATTTATACTTTAAAACCATTAAATATTATTCTTTGACCACATAAGTTATTACGATGAAAAAAATTGTTTTTAATTAAAATATAGCGTGTTTTTACTATTCCTTATAATATGAAAGTTATCAGAATAATATGAAAAATTTATCCAAGGTAAAATTTTATATCCTGATTCCAAATAATAATTTTATTTTGTAAAATTTAACTTATAAACATGTCAAAAACTAGATTTAATGTTGGTGCGCCATCAAAAGGCGGCAAAACTGCATTTTTTGAAAAATACTTATTTTACCCGAAAAATTTATTTTGTTCGTATATCGTGTTCTAGAAAATGTGTAAGATAAATAATAATGTTATAAAATTTAAAATTTAGTTAATTATATTCATAAAGGCTAGTTCATAATAATATTCTAATAATATATCGTTGTTTAGTAACACCCGATATTGCGTACAACACACGCTATCCAGGAAGGTCGTGATTGCGTGTAATGCAAGCCAAGTCAAGGTTGCGTGTCATGCAAGCTCCTTTTGGTGTAGCGTACAACACAAGACATTAATGAAATTAAAAAGAAAATTTTTCATAAAATCTCGGGGTGTTAAAATCTACCCTCCTTAAAATGAATTTCGCCCTCAAAATTCGTTGGGGTTATAAATGGTTTACTACTCGAAAGTTTCTTTTATATAAACCCATATCATAAAAAGGAATACTAAAACTTCATTTAAAAAAAAGATTGTTAGAAACATAACGGATATCCAAATAACTCATCACTGGGTTTCCACATAGGAGAACATAAGTGAAAATATGGATATGGAGGAGAAATCTGACAATCATGTTCTGATGGAGAGTGGTAGAGATCATGGCTATGAAAAAGCCATCAATCATAAATCCATAGATTTGTGATGATCTAAGGTACCATCTGATTCATAGGATATATGGGAACTAGGACAACATTTTTGGTTTTCAAGATCATTTCCCTAAAGTTGATGAAATTGGAATTAGAAGAAATACATTCGTGATTTTGGTACAGTCTCACTATTGTTAATTCTTTGGACAAATTCCACTTCATCTCTTAAAGAAATGATGTTGAATTTTTCATTCGTGGAGTGTTAGCAGATCATGTGATAGAATGATGGGTCATTCCATCTATCTCAAATAAAAGGTTATAAAATTTATCAAAAATATATAAGTACATCTATAGTGAGATTAATCATATATGGTTCCTAAAATGGAGTTATACTTCATATAACATACTGCTTAATATAATAAAACTAGTTTCTACTGAACAGGGACTTCCTGTAGGCAAGTGGTAGGCGATAAAGGCCTGTCACACTTTGGTTGTGGGTTCGATTCCCACAGCCTTGTCCGATGCGATGGGCTGTCGCCCGTCCTGCAAGTTGTCCTTTTTCAAAAACTACATTACTATAACATCCCATAAATAATATGAAAAAAAACTTCTATCCTTAAAAAATACTAACTTATGCCCAACATAATCCATTTCAATATTTAGGCTTATCCATAATACTACAATCCACGCTCATATTATAGTGAAAACGATTACCAGAGATTTCATATAACAAGAATGTTAATTCCATCGTTGATCCCCATATATCATAAGATATGTCTTGTTGGTCACATTACAAAGATACGAAGGCCTTAATAATGTATTCTCTTGAAAAATGAATACCCATTGAATCTTAGTGAAAACATGAATGCTGTCAAAAGTTAACTCTTTCCACATACCAAAATCCAAAAATTCTATATACTCAAACCATGATATAACTTCTTCTTATATCATTCACGAGCTCATGAATACTATTAAACATTTAATTTTCTCCTTATCCCTTCATTATGCACATATCATCTACATTCCAAAAATATCTGAATAACCTTTCATGGTTACTAGTACCATTAATCAGACACTTTCAAAACTTATGAAAGACAACAGTGTAACAATCCTTAAGTGTATCTTTATTCCATAGTACCATGAGATTACTTATACAACATTACTCTTGATAAACATGTAATCATTCCACTACCTTCTTAAACCATTGACCGAGCTTCAACAATTCTTTCAACTCACATATCATTTGTAGTCTCGTCATCATCATCAACATAAATACTACCCATACGACCGTACTAATTCTCTTCATGAGACTTTACCTTAGGGAATTGGTTTTCATAATGCCCATACATTCCACATTTAAAACTTTTAACCATTGTTGATTTCGTATAAATAACATTATCCACATCCATGGGGTTAACTGAACCTTTTCCTTTGCTATTACTAGATTTGTGTCCTTCTTTTCCACACCCAAAGCATCTTCCAGTTCCTTTGAAACAATCTCCCGGATGCCTCTTCCCACATGATTTACATGTGGGAAATTGAACTTTCTTTCCTCTATGATCATCATGAAACTCCATCATTCTCTTATTATCTGAGTTAGGAAACTTACCAAAGTTGAGATTATTGATCATATTATGAGATTGCTGATTAGGCATAATAACGATGTTTGAACTTCCAAATCCCATTTCATTTGGATTCTCATGAATAATATCATTCCATTGTCTGTCATATCCTCCATTATCATGAATCTTCCTGTTTCCAGCCATTTTCTAAAACCCAAAAAGAATAGTGTGAGAGGCAAAAATCATGCTAGGGAAAACAACATAGTAAAGGGGGAGCACCCTCAATATCTAACATCTTAGGTTAAATTCTAAGATCATTACCGTATTTCTAGGACTATATCCTATACGTATACTTATCCTTAGGTACATCCCTAGACATACCTTAGAAATATCTCTAGGGATCTCAGTAACATTTTCGCATCCTAGTTTCCAAAGGTTGACGAAACCTTTCCTCTGATACCAACTGTAGACACCTGAAGCTTAACGTACATGGAAATTACATTACTTTTTTGGAATACATAATACATAACAAAAATAGACACACAAGGACCATAATAGTTTAGTGTCATTGGAAACAAGGAACATAATCTTCTAATCATGGTGAAAGATCTTCAACATCTCCCATAAAGATCTTCCACTTTTTGTTTCCTTACCTAAAACCTTTCTTTTGATCCTGGGGGAAAATAAAACAGAAAAAGGGTGAGATAAAATGATCAGTAAGGGTAAGCATGGATAAAATAAAACATATGACATACATTTGAACTTAAAAACATGAACATAATGTTTAAATATTAAAATCTTGAGAAACGACATAAAACATGGAAGTACGTAAGGCATAGATAAAAATAGAACATGAATCATGCTAAAATATCTTGTAAATAAAACTTTTAATTGTGGAAAAACATTAAACACATGATATGATTTCCATAGTGGCCAAAGAATTGCTTCCAAGACCATCTTAGTGGACAAAGTCCCTTTCTAAATCGAGTTAACTCCTCGTTCCAGTCCTGTATTACTGAACCGGTTTAACCTGCCGTTCCAGCCATGTCTATCTCATGAGATATAAAATCTTTACCCAATGCATTGGAGGGATATATGTGTCCCACCCATCTCGTAATGAAATCATTCTTACTTGTGCCACAAAATAAACATACCTCATTCATAATAACCCAACGAATAAAATGGGTTTCATAAACATCATCCTATCATCACATAATCCATATAAATGAAATGGATATCATTTCATAATAAGAAAAGTGAAACCATGTAAATCATAGAGACTTTATACTTGAAACATACAGATATGAAATAATGTCATCTTAGATGGAAAATGGTTTTGATAAAACACTTGAATTGAATTCATGAGGAAAATATCCTTTCTTCTTCAAAAACAATTTCTTTTCACAAAATGACATGAAATTTTAAAAGAAAAGGATTTTTTTGAAAATAGTTATGAAATCTTTTGGAGGAAGATTCATGAAAATAAGGATTTATAAAACTGTAAAAATCCTTTCATGCCTTATCGTTAAAAAAATATTCTTCTCGTACTTTTGTCGGAAAAGTCAAAAATTACCTTGTAGGGTAAATAAAAGAAAGATTCCTTCCATACCATGGGGTAAAAGTCAAAATGGGTAAAAAGGACTTTAAAAATACATGAATACTCTTTTATAAAACATGGTCATGGACATGAGCAACAACCCTGAGTAAATACTTACGAATAAGCAATCTCAGATAAAAATGAGATTTGCAAAATTATCCCTTACCTTAGGTTCGATATGCTTCGTACGTATCCGAACCACCTGTATAATGATTTAAATAATATCATTGACTTATTAATGAATCATATTCATTTTTATGATATTATATATGTTTCACTTATGACATTATATTACCCGTTCTTTTGTAAATTCCATGTTAAAGCAGCGTTTTGGGTGAAATCATTTCATTTATCGTATGTGTTTCGACTTGTCGTTCTTGATATTATTACTTATATAATGATTTACATAATTACAGAATGTAAAAAATGATTTATATATAATATATATTAATCATATACATATATATTATAGATCGATTAAAGGAATGAAATACACCGTTCATGGAGACGGTAGGCCATACGTACGCATGAACGCGGTTTTCGTTTCCCTTATGAATTGAATCTAATTAAGTAAATGACATACATATATATATATATACATAAATCCAGTATCATTATTATGTAATATATTTAATTATTATTCATTATATATACTTTATAATCATTCATGAATGGTTAACATGGAGAGTGAATCTCATCGCGTCGTGGAGACAGTAGTCCGTACGTACGCACGAGTGATGATATCATTCCCAAGATTGTGGAATTGTATTAAAGTGTATGTATAATATTACAGAATCAATATCACTTTACAATAATCATATATATTCATTACTTTCACCCTTATACCCATCCAAGTAAGGTGGTGGTGGAAAATAGATTACACCACAGCGTGGAGACGGTATTCCGTACGTACACACGCACAATGATTTAATTTTCCGTTGGATGGATAGATGGTGAAATATGGTTGTTTCATACTTATAATAAAATATCATTATATTATTGATACTGATGTTATTACCTCATAATGAAAAAACTAATAAAGAAGAAGTTTAAGAATAAATAAAGTTGAAAGAATCGGTAATGGACGTTACCTCTTCTTTGAAGCGCCTTTTTGAGACCTCCTCTTAGGGCACTAAAATTGGTCTTTCAAGAAGACCAGGACCACTATGATGTTTCTACAGAAGTGGAGAAGAGAATTTGGCAGGGGTTGGCCGATCTTGAAGGCTCAAAGAGGTGTGAGGAAGAGAGGGGGGATGTGCCCTTTTATAAGGGAGGAGAGGGGCACCATTGAAATTATTAAAAATATTATTTTATAATAAATCTAATCCCACATAAAAACCTCAAAAAATGACTCATATCCGAATATTAGATGATATAGGGTTGTAACCTCATAAACCAATCAAATTTAGACATGTTAGGAATTAATTTTAAACATTATCAACTTGATTTTTCCTTATTTAATCAATTTAATTTTATTTGTGGTAATAACATTCTAAATTTTAAATTAAAACAAATTATTACTTATTTGTTGTGAATTGTCCATAATTTGATACTTTATAACATTTTATACCATATAAATTTAAATTTATAATTTTTAAATATTTTTGTGATTTTTAAATAATTTTATAATATATTATTTTTATAAAATAACAATAGTGTCAATTTTGATACAATTCATTTATTTGAATTTAAATTAAATATATACATAAGATATGTTCGAACTAAAAGCTTTAATAGATTAATAAAAGGTCATATGTATCTAAAAAATTAGTGGGGCACATTAAATAGTTCATATATTATTTATTTTATTATTTTTAAAACCATTTATTTGGTTTATCTCTTAATAAAATAATTACTACATCATTTTTTTGTATAATTATTTAATATATTTATTTGTTGCATAAAAATTAAAAATAAAATCCTATGATGAAGATAAATCTATTACCATTCTCAATAATACTTTTAATCGAATTTACCATCTTAAAATCACAATATTTAAATTGTTATATTTATTAAATTATGAAGGTGACAACTTTGGAATCATTTAAAATAAAATAATATAAGTGTCATAATCATCTTAATAAGGATCCAAATGGTCAACAATTTGGAAAATGGATGCTTATGGTTTATATATACACTAATAATAAGTTTGTTTCAAATTTTGTGGCATTTTGATATGTATTAATATTTCAATAAAAACTATATTATTGAATTTTCACTATATAAATAATTTCTGCATCCCTATTGTGTCAAAGTTAATGAGAATTATTTAATACCTAAAAATTATAAATAAATTAATATTATGTAGATAATTTAATTATATTTCTGGTGACTCTTCATGTTCAATGTTTCATGAAATTAATCTCTAAATTAAAATTAATATACTTATAAGATTTAGGAGAGTGACATGTTGTCACTTTCTTTGGTTTTAATAATAATAAAGTTATTTTCTTGGAAAAAAGTCCATTAAATGATTCTAATCAGACCATTAGGTGATATGGGTCGACATTTAGTCATCCAATAGGATTTTTGCAGGTGTTAGGTAAATTTTATAATCTTATATTAACCCTTAATTACCCGATTTACTTTTAACTATAGTAAATAAAATTTACCGTAGTTACTATTCATAAAGACCAAAAATAAAAAGTAGCTTATTAACATAATTTGGACTTACTGATTCCAAATATGGAATCAAATTTTTTAAATTAAATACACAATAGTTGCAAAAATTAAATTAATATTAAACCCGTTGTCGAAAGAAAACGGGTTTTTGTTTAAAACATTGCAAAAGATTGAATTGATTTAACCTACGAATTCAAGGTAAAATCAATGCTAATGACATAAATTATATTAAATGGTAAAAATATATTCTATTTATAATTTAAAACCATTCAATATTATAATTTGACCACATAAGTTATTACGATGAAAAAAGTTGTTTTTAATTAAAATATACCGTGTTTTAACTATTCATTAAAATATGAAACTTATCAGAATAATATGAAAAATTTATCTAAGGTAAAATTATATATGCTGATTCCAAATAATAATTTTATTTTGTTAAATTGAACTTATAAACATGTCAAAAACTATATTTAAAGTTGGTGTGCCATCAAAAGGCAGCAAAACTGCATTTTTTGAAAAATACATATTTTACCCGAAAAATTTATTTTGTTCTTATACCATGATCTTGAAAATGTGTAAGATGAATAATAATGTTATAAAATTCAAAATTTAGTTAATACTATTCATAACGGCTAGTTCATAATAATATTATAATAATATATCGTTGTTTAGTAACACCCGGTATTTCGTACAACACACGCTATCGAGGAAGGTCGTGATTGCGTGTAATACAAGCCAAGTCAGGGTTGCGTGTCGTGCAAGCTCCTTTTTGGTGTAGCATACAACAAAAAACATTAATGAAATTAAAAATTATATTTTCATAAAATATCGGGGTGTTACAGAGGTCATACAAACATATTCATAGCACAACATAATCAAGTAGTAGAGGTTTAACAGAAATAATTGAAATTGGGTTAAGAAGTTCCCTTACAGAAATTCGACAGCCTAATGACGTCACTTTAAAATTCAGATATTGAGTTGATGATATATAAAAAGGGTATCTAATCACTTGTAAATAAAATTTACATCAATTATGATATATAAGAATATATCCCAACATAAGAATATGCAAATTAAAAGACCTAACAAAAAGAAGTCTTTTAAAAAGAGGAGGGTGAAAGGTTCACTTACAGATTTGGGTAACTTTCGAAATGTAAACCCCATGAAAGAAGGACTATACAATTTTGATGTAAATAACCATAAACGAAAGTATATTACACAAATATTAGAATAATGAGAAGTACATACACCACTCAAAGGATATAGTGACAAACACAACATGAATCTCATGGGAATAAAAAGTGAGATAAAAATCCCTTACCTCGTTGTAATAAATCTAGTCGTATAGACAAAAGATAAAAAGAAGCAAATTAATAACATAATTCCATGAAAATAAATATAACCATGATAATATATATCAAATTTAAGTACCCAATACACCACATGAAACAAATAATTGGGAAACAATTGAAATCTCACAGAATTAAAAGTGAGATATGAAATCCCATTACCTCAAGTCCGACTTGTCTTGTTTGTTTCTTTATATTCCGGAATAATAAAATTAGGTCAATTTATAATTTCTTAAATAATTCCATTAAAGTTTATTATTCAATTCATATAACATATTATCATGTTATAATAATTAGTTAATTATGTGATTTCATATCATTGGTTTTGTCGATGTTAAGTACATGAGTCAAAAATGATATTGTTTGAAAATAATTGCCCATGTAGTTATAAGTAAATCATCTACAGAATGGTATTAATGATTTAAATATCATATATATCCAGTATATATTCATTTTATACTATTACATTTAGAGATAAAAAATGAAATGCACCGTTCATGGAGATGGTAGGCCGTACGTACGCATGAACGCTACTTTCATTTATTTGTCATATTAAAGGAATTAATGCTAAATTAGACATAGATATATTATAATTACAGTATAATATATATTTTATATAGTTAAAATAGGTTGATTAATTAAGTTCTTTATAAATTCCAAATTTTTCATGAACAAGTCACATCACTTGATGGGGTGGTAGTCCACACATCCTCAGATGAAATTATCACAGCTCGACAACATGAAAAGCATAACGATGTGTTTTAAAAATAAAATTAAGAAGCTTATAGAAAAAATAAATACCATATATATCATATATAAATATATTTACATCATAATTTCTACCATGAAAGTTGTTAAACGAATATTGAACAATCATCATTTCGTGAGGTAGTAATTCGTCACCCACATAAACATTATGTTTTTTAACCATTAAACGGAGGTGTGTGTAAGTGTAGGTATAATCCTTATCATAACAACATCCTATTATATATAGTAAATTGGAGTTATTATGAGATCAAATAATAATAAGATAGTGGTGAGTTAAGAAGGAAAATAAAAGAAAGAAGCTCGAGAGAAGACATTACCTCTAAATCGGGCAACTCTTTTTGATTTGAGCCAAAGGCTTCCTTGGAAAGACTTCATCCCAAATTGAGGCTTCTAGGTGTAATATAAAGATGTGGAAAGATAATATGAGCTGATTTTGGATGATCCAAGGGCTTGAGAGGTTTGAGTAAGGGGGTATAGGTGGGGGCCTTTTATAAGAGGGAGGAGGGTCACTTTTGGAATGTCTTGAAATGTTACTTTATTATAAAACAGTTTTCAGATTTTAAAGTTCCCAAAATGATATATCTAGACGATAAGGTGATAAGGGTTCAAAATCCACCCATACAATAGGTTTTTGACAACTATATGTATTACATTTTACCTTATCTTTTCATTTTATTAAAATCGTTCATTAATGAGATAATCACTGCATCATCATGGTGTCATATATAAATTTATTTATTTAATGTCTAAAAATTATAAAAAAAACTGTGATGTAGGAAATATTATTATATTTCCAATGACTATTTATAGTCTAATAGATCATTTATGTAAACAAAAATAAAATTGTTTTACATAGGGTATACAAACCTTTGTTATATTTCTCTTCTTTTAAAAAAAATAATGTCATAAATGTCACTATTACACCCATGTGACTCCATGGGCCCTAAAGTGCGGTAAAAAGATTACCATGGTCGGCCATGACTCATAAAAGAGGATTTGGACAAACTTTGTGGTAATTTTATATTATTATGATATTATTTTATTACCCTTAACTACCCAATTACTAATTAATCATGATAATTAAAGATAATTACCGTCGTTACTATTCATGATGTAAAAAAACAAAAGAGTAATAATTACATAATTTGGACATTATGATTCCAAATATGGAATCTATTTTACCAAATTACAAACATAGAAATTTCAGTAATTAATTTAAAAACAATTCCCATTATCACAACCAAAGATGAGTTTTTAAGAAGTAAAATTTATCAATAGATTGACTTGAATTTTACATCCAATTGAAAAGTGAAATTACTTCCAATGAACAAAATTGTATTAAGTGACAAAAAAATAATTCAATTAAACTGTAAAACAAATTAAAAAGACCATATACTAAATAATTAAACTATATGAAAAAGTAGTTTTGAAGTAAAATGCAGTATTTTTCACTATTCATTAAAAATGAATATTTGTCAGAAAAATACCAAAAAATTATCCAAAGTAAATTTGATATTCCAAATTCAAAAATGATTTCCATTTTAACAAATTAAAAACGTATAAGATGCATTAATTAATTTTATAATTAATTCGTGCTGTCAGAACAAATAACATGTTTTTAAGAAACAATATCTATTAAAAGATTGACACTTGTTTATGTCCAATTTCAAAGTGAAATTAATTAAAATGATCACCATTGGATTAAATGGTAAAAATATATTTCAACTAAACATTAAAAGAAATTAAAAATATAATCTAACCATATAAATAAATTATATTAAAAGGAGGTTTTGAATTAAAATACCACATTTTCACTATTCATTAAAAATCAACTTTATCAGAAAAATAACAAAAATTTACACAAAGTAAATTTTTATGTCCCGATTCTAAAGAAGAATTTTATTTTGTAAAATATAACATATAATGTTTTCAAAATGTAGTTTTAAAAAGGGTTCTCCATCAAAAGGCGGTTAATCAACCTTATAAAGAACATTAGAATATTTTTTCTTAAAATGGAATTCTTTTCTTATTTTATGCCTCTAACTTTTATTGGATAAATGTAAAAATATTTAACAAACATATATAATCATTTTGTAGTTAGTTCTGTTCATTCCCGTCATTACAACGGCTAGGCATTAACTGATATTTAAAATAATATTATTATATTATTAGTGTGCAACGTAAGATTTCAAAGAAACTCATTGTTGCGTATTGGGTATGCCATCGAACATAGAATTCACTTTAAATTAATATTAAAATATTTATTCACAAATATTAATAAATATCAAAATGTTATATTCTTTATTTAACCGAGATGTTACATCATTCCCCCCTTTTGGGAATTAAGTCCTCGTAATTTTAAAATTAGGCTCGAAAACATCATTGAAAGCCCCACATCGGAAGAGGAGTAAATTAAACTATCAGTTTAAAAGAAGTAAGGAAATGTACGAAGGTCACCTGAGATAAAAGATACTAGGATTCCATGAAAACCTAGGTTTGGAAGAGAAAAAAAGGGTCAAGTTCTAATGGAGAGTTATAGAAAACATGTTTAGGAGAAAGTTAACCACCAAAAAATCAAGAACATGTGACGGGTTAAACGATATTTGATTCCCCAGTAGGAAAATTTAACAGACACCGTTTTTGTTTTAAGTTACTTTTCATTGAGGAATTTATTTATGAGCTCACCTAAATCATAAGGGAAGATACTAAATTGTCATGTGGACTTTCATCTCTTTCTAGATTTCTTACACAAACTCATATTTTCTCCAAAAGATGAGTATTTAGGATGACTTGTTCACATTAAGAGCACTATAATAAACTTATAGAGAATCACCTAATCCAAAAAGAGAACTATATATTTCCCATGTCTTTAGATCATAACAAAAAAAAATGGTTTGTACAAGATTAGACAATATCCAAAAAGGATAATCTTTTACAAAATGAAAAACTACTCTTAATTTCCAAAATTTTTCAAAAAAAACCCCAAGTTCAACAAAGACCATTCAATAAACTACTGTCCATAAAATTCTTCAAAAGTAATCCAAACTAATATTGAAACCCAAATCTCATAAGGATTAAATTACATAGTCTTCCGTGGTAAATCTTAACATTTGTCACCAAATAACATCAGTTACTCAAAAAGTCTCATACTGAAAAGTAACTATCATAATCACATATCCTCTATGATAGGTTAATAATTTCCCAAAAACCAACTTATTCATGAATCATAAGATCATCTATTTAAAAATAATTAGTCATACTAACCAGGGACTTCATGTAGTCCAGTGGTAGGCGATAAATACCAGTCACACTTTGGTTGGGCGTTCGATTCCCGCAGCATCGTCTGACGTGACGGGTTACCACACAGTTTGCATGTTGTCTATTTTTAAAAACTACACAATTTTATAATATTACCAAAAAGAGAGAAATTCATAAAAAATAACCATAACATATTTTACCCACAAATTTTTTCTAATAACATTCATTTTTCATCCCAAAATGTCTTAACCGGTAATTACCTCAAATTGAAGGATTATATAAACCAAAATGGTTCTTTATAACTATATCCACAAAAGAAAAGATAATTATTCCATGAATAAAATTTTCATATATCAAACATCATGGTTACACATACTATAAAAAGTCTTCTAATGTAATCTCATCATCAAAAGCGCCTTAATACTTTTAAGAATTTCACTATCCTAAAATATACCATAACTCTTGAATCCCTTATACGTTGAATTCTTACTCATTAAAAATTATTCATGATCCATTAACCATTCCTTTCCAACATATTCAAACAAATCCATGAATCATATCCTAAGATTCAATAACAGGAAAACAAATGTCAAGAAATAATCCATACCTTTCATTGGTCATTGTCAGTTTCTTCATCCTCAATCGGAATGGAATTAGGTATTGGTAACTGAATATTTGTATGATACTGGTGATCCCATTCCCAAAACTTCTTCGTAGGACATGTGTTTGCATAATGACCACACATAACACAATTAAAACATTCAATTGATCCTTCAGAAAGAACTTTTTCCCTTTTCAAGAGTCAACTAGATGCCTTTTTTGACATGGCAGGTTCTTACTTTATGACCTTCATTTCCACTTCAATAGCATCTTTCTGTCCCTTTGAAACATTTTCCTATGTGTTTCTTTCCACATCTTTGACACATAGGTTTTTGAACATACTTAACTTTATGATTATTACCTGAACTTCCCGTAGGGATTCGTTTCTTGCTTATATGATTTCTTATAAAAATCACTAAGGTTTTTGTGGTCAATCATGACTCAAGATAGTTGGTTGATAATAACCAAAAGATTTCTCATTGCATCTCCCATATCATTCAGTTTCTCGTTCAGAAAACCATCATAGTTATCTTCACATCCACTATTACTTTGGTGCCTGTTATATCCAGCCATTTACTAAAACAAAAAAATTCAGTGTGAGTATATCAGTAAAATCATCATTTAATATCTTATGAGGAGGGTAAATAACAAGATATAATTATTCATATTATCTTAAACTTGTTTAAATTATCTATATAAAAACTATGAATCTTTTTGAAATACTAACCATTATGGTAATGTCACTTAAGATTAAAGAATACCCTAACCACAAAAGTTATCTAAACCATCCTCTAATACCAACTATAAGGACCCGGGCTTAAAAAATTACATAATCCTGAATTAAATTAATAATTCACTTTTAGGGTCTTTTCAGGTTTAGAGTTTTAGAGAATTATGACATAACTATTAAATCTCAATCATTACAAAGTAGACACATCTACTCAGTTTCCATTTTTTCACTAAATAAAAACACTTGAACAAAAGAGTCATGTATAGTTCCATGTTTTAGACAGCATGAAATTTCCTTGTTCCGGTCCATGACACCATTCCACTTTATGTCTTGTGAAAAAAATTTCAAAATCTTGGGATGAGCATAAAAAACTCAGTAAGTGATACAAAAATATAGAAAGAAAGCATTAGTCCATGTATAAATAAGAATAAATGAAATCATACTTTACTCATAAAACATAAGCACTTTAACATACCTCATGAAATCATAATATTTATGAATAACTCATAGAAATCATAATACATAAAGGAAACTTGAGGCATTCATAACATTCTTATGTAGGGAGTAACCCTCATGGTTACGTTTGGAATACCCATCACAGTATATTACCTAAATCTCTTCAGAGAAACCATAGAGTTTAACTCCTTCGCGTTACCCAATGAATTGGAGAGCTATCTCGGGCTCACCCGCCCTTAGTTTATTACGGAACCACCAGACTTCATAAACAATTCCCAAGAACCCTAACATAATCGTATCACATAAAACATGCATAAAAAAACATAACATTTTCACATTTCAATCACAAGATATCAAAACAACACACTGATATAATCAAAAAATTATAATAACCATTTTCAATTCCAAAATAAATTAAAATTAAAACATGGTATTTATTTTTCTTTTAAAAAAATCTATGGCTTGTAGAGAAAGCTGAAACTCAAATAATGGTCACGGCGGTGGAGAAGTCCTTGTCGCCCCATACGTAAGACAAAAAACATTCCTTTTGTAATTTAGTAAAACACTTCGTGTAAAAATATTCCCTTTTAATGAAATGAAAAGTCAAAAATGTTTTATAAACCTTATAAAATAATGTCATGTAGAAATCAAAATATGCCTCAATGAAAGGATATTGAGACGAAGTCCCATACAAAGACGATATCCTTAGATTAAGGAAAAATCAATTACATTATTATGTGTTAAAAATATAAATACACCCAATATAAGTGGATTTTATGCGTAAAACAATCAGATATCATCCACACATATTCATGGCATGACATAATCCAGAATTATAAGTTTAACCCAAGGAATTGAAATTTGGTTAAGAAGTTCACTTTCCGAAATTCAACAGCCTAACAACATCACTTTAAAACTCAAAAAATGAGTTGATGATAGATAAAAAGGGTATCTCATCACTTGGAAATAAAATTTACAGCAATAAGGATATATAAGAACATATCCCAACATAAGAAGATGTTAATTAAAATACCTAACAAAAAGAAATCTTTTAAAAAGAGGAGGGTGAAACGTTCCCTTACCGATTTGGGTAACTTTCGAAATGTACTCCCCAAGAAAGAAGGACTATATAATTGTGATTTAAATATGCATAAAAATTATATTACACAAATAGTATAATAATGGGCAGTACATACATCACTCAATGGATATAGTGAAAAACATAGCATGAATCTCAGAGGAATAAAAAGTGAGATAAAAACCCCTTACCTCATTGTAATAAATCGAGTCGTATGACCAAAAGATAATAAGAACCAACTGAATCCCAGAATACCATTAATATAAATATAACCATGATAATATTTATCAAATTTAAGCACATAATACACCACATTCTATAAATAATTGGAGAACAATGGAAATCTCACATAATTAAAAGTGAGATAAGAAATCCCCTTACCTCAAGTCTGACTTGTCCTGTTCGTTTCTTTTTATTCATGAATAATAAACTTAGGTAAATTTAAAATTTCTTAAATAATTATTCTAATGTTTATTATTCAATTCATATCTCATATTATCATGTTATAATAATTAGTTAATTATGTGAGTTCATATCATACGTTTTGTCGATGTTCGGTACATGAGTCAAAAATGAACTTTTTTGAAAAGAATTCCCCATGTAGTTATTATTACATTATCTCAAGAATTGTATTAATGATTTAAATATCATATATATCTATTATATATTCATTTTATACTATTCCATAACATTTGGAGATAAAAAATGAAATGCATCGTTCATGGAGACGGTAGACCGTACATACGAATGAACGCTACTTTCATTTCTTTGTCATATTAATGGAATTAAAACTAAATTAGACATAGATATATTATAATTCCAGTATAATATATATGTTATATAGGTAAAATAAGTTCATTAATTATATTCATTATAAATTCCATGTTTGGCATGAACGAGTCACATCACTTGAGGGTGCGGTAGTCCACACTTCCTCAGATTAAATTATCGCAGTTCCACAACATGAAAATCATAATGATGTGATTTAAAAATAAAATTCATAATAATATAAAAAAAATACCATATATATCATATATAAATACAGTGACATCATAATGGACACCATGAAAGGTGTTAAAAGAATATTTAACAATCATCGTTTTGTGATGCAGTAATTCGCCACCCACAGAAACAGTATGTTCTTTATCCATTAGACGGAAGTGTGGGTAAGTGTAGGTATAATACATATCATAAAAAAATACTAGTATATTAAAGATACTGGTGTTATTATAGGATCAAATAATAATAATATTGTGGTGAGTGAATAAGGGAAATTAAAGAAAGAAATTCGAGGGAAGACATTACTTCTAAATCGGGTAACTCTTTTTGATTTGATCCAAAGGCTTCCTTGGAAAGACTTCTTCACAAAGTGAGTCTTCTAGGAGTAAGATAGATACTTGGAGAGATAATATGAGCAGAGGTTGGATGATCCAGGGGCTTGATATGTGTGATTAAGGGGGTAGAGGTGGGGGCCTTTTATAAGAGGGAGGAAGGTCACTTTTGGAAAGACTTGAAATGTTACTTTATTATAAAATGGTTTTTGGATTTTAAAGGTCCCACAATGATATATTTATAGGATAATGTGTTAAGGGTTATAAATACACCCATAAAATAGGTTTTTGACAAGTTTATATCCTATATTTTATCTTATCTTTTCATTTTATTGAAATCGTTTATTATTGAGGTAATCACTGCATCATCATGGTTTCATAAATAAGCTTATTTATATAATGTCTAAAAATTATAAGATAAATAACATGATATAGGAAATATTTTTAGCTTTCCAATGAATATTTATAGTCTAAGGGATCATTTATTTATACAAAATTAAAATTATTTTACTTAGTATATACAAACATTTGTTATATTTCTCTTCTTTTAAAAAAATAATGTCATAAATGTCATTATTACACCCATGTGACTCCATGGGACCTCAAGTTCGGAAAAAAGCTTCCCATGGTCGGACATGAATCAAAAAAGTGGATTTGGAATCATTTTGGGGTAATTTTATATTATTATGATATTATTTTATTACCCTTAACTACCTGATTACTAATTAATCACGATACTTAAAGACAATTATCGTTGTTACTATTCATAATGTCAAAAAACAGAAGAGTCTTAATTACATAATTTGAACCTTCTGATTAAAAATATGAAATCCATTTAACCAAATTATAAACACAAAAATTTCAGTAATTAATTTAAAAATAATTCCCATTGTCACAACCAAAGACGAGGTTTTAAGAAGTAAAATCTATCAAAAGATTGACTTGTTGTTACATCCAATTGTAACGTGAAATATCTTCCAATGAACAAAATTTTATTACGTAATAAAAACATAATTCAATTATTCTTTAAAACCAATTAAATGAACCGTCTAACTATATAATTAAATTAGATGAAAAAGCAGTTTTGAAGTAAAATGCAGTATTTTTCACTATTCATTAAAAATGAACATTTGTCAGAAAAATAACAAATATTTATCCAAAGTAAATTTGATAATACAAATTCAAAAATGATGTCTATTTTACCAAATTAAAAACATATATGTTTCATTAATTAATTTTATAATTAATTCCCGCTATAAAAACAAATAGCGTGTTTTTAAGAAACAATATCTATCAAAAGATTGACACTTGTTTATGTCCAATTTCAAAGCGAAATTAATTCCATTGACCACCAATGGATTAAATGGTAAAAATATATTTCAACTAAACTTTAAAACCTATTAATAAAACAATATAACCATATAAATAAATTAGATAAAAAGGAGGTTTTGAATTAAAATACAACATTTTCACTATTTATTAAAAATGAACTTTATCGAAAAAATAACAAAAAATTACACAATGTAAATTTCGATGTCCCGATTCTAAAGAAGGATTCTATTTGGTCAAATAGAACATATGAAATTTCCAAGAAGTAGTCTTAAAAAGGGTTTTCCATCAAAATGAGGTTAATCGAGCTTTGAAAGAACATTAGAATATTTATGCTTAAAATAGAATTATTTTATTATTTTAAGCCTCTAAATTTTATTAGATAAATGTAAAAATATTTAAATAACATATATAATAATTTTTTTGTAAGTTATGTTCATTCCCTCTATTACAACGGCTAGGCGTTAACTACTATTTAAAATAATATTATTATATTATTAGTGTGCGACATAAGATTTCAAAGAAACTCATTGTTGCGTATTGAGTATGACATCAAACACAGAAATCCATTTAAAGTAATATTAATATTTTATTCACATATATTAATAAATATGAAAATGTCATATTCGTTATTTACCCTGGATATTACATAGTCAGCCAACAAATCTATGTCTTGTGGAGTTTTTATAGGGGCAATATTCCATCACCAATAGGGTCATGGTGTGAGATGTCTTCACCCATTTTTTATTTTTTATATTTTAATTATTTACCTTGATTCTGTTTTACCTTTACCTTTCATATGCTTCCATAGTCACATGAAATAGACACCCTTTTCAACTATGAATCAATTATACTTATCTCTATTAGTTATTATCTTATGTTCTAGTTTAATAACATTATGTTAACATTTAATTAATATTTATATATTTTTCCATAAATATATTTTCTATATTTCCTCTTGAATCTCTTTCTTTTCTCTGGCATGTTTTTCATGATATCAATATATAAGTCTAATGATGGTTTATATTTTTACTATATATTTTCCATTATTTGTAGGCCCACTCTTCCCCTTCATTTAATGTATTAAATGAATCAGGCTATTTTACAAATAGTACGAGTTATGTCCATCTTCACAATGAAATTTTTCTTTGGAACACCATGTGTAATTGATATTTATAAACTATTTCATTATATATTTTTTTAAATAATTTTTTCTAAATTATTTATTATTATTCATTGTGTTTTTATGTATTTATGGTTTTCAAAATATAATTTCACATGGTTTTTAAAAAAAAATTATTAACCACATATTGTTCTAGATAGAATTTTTCAAATAATTTTATAATTGTAAATGGGTTTTCCAAGGGTATTTTTAAAAGAAATTTATTTATACATATGTTTCCATGGTTTATAAAAATGGGGATTATGTAATAGATTTTCTTATTATATTAGAATTTATTTTTATTTTTTACAAGACATGAGGTGTAAGAGTTGTACGCGAGAGACCTTGACTATCTTTTTATTAGTTGGATGATTTCCCAACTAGTGTAAATTATTATCTTACTAGTTTGAAGATTATATATTTTTTGTAAATAGGTGTTGGATGTTAATGAGACTATGGGTTAAATATTTAATTAGTCCTTTGGATTCAAATATGGTCCTATTTGACCCTTAGTGAATTATTATTTATGATTCTAATATGGTCACATGTGGTTTAGGATGTTTATCAGATATTTTTTGTAGTTATTTATTACACTATACTTGTTTCCATTAATTTATAAAGATAATATTAGTTAATAATAACCACATGAACTTGAAATGGACTTAGAAGCCATTATTTTTTTTGTGTGAAAGCGGTGTTCTCTTAAATAAATTTTCATCTAAACCCCATGTAAAATTAGTACAAATATTTATTACTGGTAAATATATTTTATAGTTTTATAGCTGAATCATATTAAACATTTCTTCTCATACACCACACAACATTATGGTCATAAATCCAAAATTTGATCTAATATATGTAATAGGAAAATGGTAACCTCTTATAATTAATCATCACACTTCCTCATAGCCATATAGGTATAAAGGTAGTGTGTTATTATTGTTTAGGAATATTGTTCTCTTATGACGAATTTTCAATAACAATGAGGGATTATTTTTTGATGTTAATCTATTTTATATTATTGAATAATCATAATATTGTGATTTTTTATTTATAATATTTTTTCTACATCATTTATATGTTATAAATTGATCTTGGTTGTTTGAATGTTATATATGTTTCGGTTATTCTATGTTTTGGATATTTATACCTATTGAAACTTTTTATTGATGAAAATTGATTTCCAATGTATGAATAAAATTGTCTAGATTTTTTGTGGAGTTCACATTGTCTTTTATATGACTTATATTGGAATATTACCTCAAAAAATAATTTTTAACAGCCTAGGTGATTTATACTGTATATGGAAACAAAAAATGATTTCATAACATGTGTAAAGATTTAATAATATTCAGGACGGGTTGACCTAGTCCAAATTGTTAGAAATGTGATGTGTCAAATATTTTGAACATTAGGTAAGGGGTTTATAGATTTTTGATATTTTATATATGTGGTGTGTTGTGTGATTATGTGTAAATGGAAGGGTTATAATTGTGTGATAAATAAATAACCAACTAATGGATTCTATTGTTCATAAGAGATAAAATTGGTTATTCTCATGAAAATCAGGATGGGTTTTCCTTATAGGATTTGATTGTGTGGTTCTGTAGAATGATGATAATTATGTTGTTTTCTGTTCAGAGGTAACTCATGATATGTGTTGAAAGTTGTTTTTGTTTGTAAATATGATATATTTAAAATATATATATATGGGGAATTTTTATTCATAATAATAGTTGGTGAATGATGATCACCATTTTGATGTTTAGGGTTTTTGATCATTAATAAGGGTGGTGACAATGGATCATCAGCATGATAATGATTATGGTGACCATTGACTTAGTTGGAATTAAAATTTTTTCATGGTGTGGATATTAGATATGGATATTGCATCTCACCATGGGGGATGAGGTAATTTAGGATGATACCCATACATTAGGTCCCACTAATCAGTATTTCCCCTTATTCCTTGGTGGTGTCCTATATAGTTGAGAGAAATATGTTCGTTAATGAAGTGGTTCATCATTATAGAGGATACTAAAAGGTAGAAAACTAATATTGTTATTTTATATGACCATATTAAACTAGAATTCTAATAGAATATATAGACTTCGACATATATGATGGGATTGACATAAATAAGGATAGTATTGGACATGCCTTTAGGTTTGTGGGGTAGTTATTAGTAATTAGTAATGGGATAAATGTATCATTTATTTTATGACATGGATGTAGACAGTCCATTGGGGGAGTTTTAGTTTATTTTGAATTATTATTATACATTACATGATATTTGGTTCAATGATATGGAAGCTTCTAGTATGACAACCTATGAATTTATATATATATTACAATAATCACAAATGTAGGTAATGGATCACTCGATGATGGTGGAGTGTTGGGGGAGAAGATTTTTTAGGGTGTTAATTTCCATTTAGCATTATTTCTGTTTATAGGTATACGTTTGGATATTGTTTAGGGAAATTAAATGTTATTTTATATTGATTTCATAATCACATTGTTCATGAGAACTAAATTATGTCACCCCCAGACCTCGGAAGCCATTTTATTTCATTCTTTTATCGATCTCGCGTCGTTGGACGAGGCATTGTTGGACCTCGGTATGAAAATTTTGATGTTTTGATTTTTTTTGGTGGGTCATAGGATAGTGCGCAGTCACCGCACCGTTAGCAGTTACCTCACCTTCAGTCATGGGGGAATGCGCTGTCACCCGATACTTCAGATAAATAATAAATTAAATAAATAAAATAAGATAATTTAAATTTAAAGACAAATAAAATTTTACAATGATCAAAAAAAATATAATATTTAAACATTAATAATATTTTTATTTTTATTGTGTAGATGATAATAATATTATCATTTATTCTATTAATAATACTATTTTTTAAATTGTATCAATTATTATTATTATTACTGAGTTTTATTATGATGATGATTATTATTAGAATTATTTTAATTATTATTAATATTATTTTTTATAAGTATTATTATTATTATTATTATTATAATGGTAATAATAATAATAATTATTGTTATTATTATTATTATTATTATTATAAAACAGTAACCCTAAGTATACACCCCCAATGCCTCATGCGTGCTAGACTACAAGGTGCCCCCCTTGTACAGCCCCTGCCTCTCGCCGCACCACCCTCATTTGGCCTCCCTCCTATTGCGCCACCCTATTGCAGCCTAGCTCCTGCCATGCCACACATCCGCAGTAACTTCCTCCTGTCATGCCACCCTCCCACATTGCCCACTACCCAGCTCCTGCGTATGCCAACACTCGTTGTAGCTCTTCCCAACGCCGTCTGACCACTTACCAACCTCAGGCTACACCTCCCCCAAACTCAACCCCTCTCAGTCAACCCCTCTGCCTATGAGAATCCCCCCTGCTTGCTCCCTTTCCTCTAATTGTTGGAATCGAGACCTCGCCTACCATTACCTCACCCAACCGACGATCATCCGACCACCCCATATCTGGCTACCTTGTGTCATCCCTACCTCTACACCATTTACCTCCATCCAACAACCAAATCCATCTAGAATCTTACCACATGGTGGGCGACTGGCCAAACGGATCCCTAGTCACACCATATTTCGGTGTGGCCCAAACCATCTTGTTCAGCACCTTCACCCTGCTCTTGTACATCCATGGTTCCCCTTGCTGACAACCCTCATCTATTTTGGAATAACATTGTTTCTCTCTTTTAGTGATTTAATTTTTAATTACACCAAATTCTAAAGACTACTGGCCGTTTTCGTTCATCTTTCTCGATGACTAGGGTTTTTAATTGGTATGTTGAGCGATGATTTTACCACTATTGAGTTTCTGTCACTTTTTCACGTTTTGAGGTAGGTGTATCTTTCCATTTACTTCCAATTTCTATTCATGTGGTGCTTGAGTGTTGTTATTTAGTTTCTAAAATGTGTTTTTCACTTTTATTAGATAGTTAGTTTTTAGGGGTGATTTTGTGTTGTTTGAATTGATCACAATTATATATTTGGATGTCTTTATTTTATGCATATGTAAATGCCCTACCTTTTTGGTCTTGAATAATTTTCATCTTATTTTAATTGTAATGTTGGATATCCAGGATGTTGTTTTCTTTTGAAAGCATGTTGTAATAGCTGTCTGGATGTTGTAGGGTTGGTCTAATAAAATTTGATACTCCTGAGGAAATGGTTTATTGTGTAAATGAATGGTGGATGTGAATTTTCTTCAAAATGATTTGGACAAGGCCTCTAGTTATTCCATTGAATGGGGGAACATCTAGGGATGCATTAAGTGCACATATTGATGAGCCATCAAATAAAAATTACATTTTGAGTGACTCATCTCAAGAACCATGATTTTCTGAAAAAACAGTTTTTCCCATTTCTAATCTCTTTTATAAATGGTTTCATGGTTTCTAAAGTGTCTTTGGGTGTGTTTTGGATATATATCCATTTTGGGTAGTGTTTGGTTGTGTTTTATGATTGTGAAATCGGTTTATTTGAGTCCTTGGTGTTTGTTGGATGTGTAATGGTCTTCCCCGCACGAATGTTTGGTGTCAGGAATTTTTATAGGGAGTCGAGATTGTTTCCAAGTGTGCACACACATTTTCCAAAGTATGGATATATATATATATATATATATATCTTCTACGTGCGTGTTCCCTCATGAAGTGGGGAACACATGCATCATTTTAAAGGTATATATATACATATATATCTGTGTGTGTGTGTGTGTGGAAGTTTGTGAGTGTGTGCATGCGAATGAGATGTTTCTTGAGTTAGAAAGTCTTGGATTAACTTCCTCTAGGTAGGTGAATCCATATTTTATCTTTTTAAAATATGTCCACTTAATTATTACATGTTTTTAATTAATTTTTCAACTATATTATCTTCTTTGAAAAATTACTGGACAACATGCAATAGTGTTTTCAAGTTGGTTGGGTTTGTCAAAAGTAGTTTGTTATATTATTTCCTTTTAGTGTAATTTATCTGATTTGTTAATAGAATTTTTAACAAACTGTTTGATTTTTTTTATGGAATGACTAGTAAACTGTTTGTGTTTGTTTGAGTGTTTTGAAAAAAATTGGTTTTAATGGGTTCTTTAGGTTTGACCATTTGGTTCGAGGCATGTTTTGGTGTTTAACATTGTTTTGAAAATGGTTTTTCAATGTTGATTGTTTTGGTATGTTTTGATAAATGTTTGTTTTGGTAAATACATGTTTTCTTAAAATGATATTGGCATTTTTTTGTCCATATTACCATGTTTGTAAGAAATTACATTTATTACTATTTTGGAAACATTTCTAAATGTTTTGGTAAATGGTTGAATGGGGTAAATCTACAGCCCATTTGGAATCTTTGAAATGGTTTGTTGGAAAACCCCTCTTTGGTTAGGACTCCTACTTCATCGATTAATCATGAGACAAGAAGTTCCTCAATATGGGCCTCCTTTTGAAAATATTTTTTTAATGGCATGAGAATAATCTTGAGGAGGTCGGGGTGGTTCTAGATTTTGTCACGTGTTTGGTGATATAAATATATGGCTTGTTGTTTTAATGTGTGCACAACCCTATGTGAACATATATCAGAAACATACCATAGTAAGGGGGTTTTCTGAGAAAAATTACTGCACTAGTTTAGATTACGCACTGGCTAGTGGCCCTTTGTATGGACATTTCTCTGCTTGGGGACTAGGCCCCTTAGTTAGGCCAGGTAGGGAAACACTGTGCGTTAAGGGATTATGATGTCATTGAGTAGGATATGCCTTCAGGATGTGTCACATGTATAGTACGTTATGGTCTTCCTCTGAGTTCCTAGGTTTTCCATGATCCATTGGTAAAAGCACTATTAGTACCATTTACAGTAATGTGTGTGGAATCATACTCTTGAATTGGTTTTGGGGTTTTCTGGGAAATGTTTTTTATGTATGGTTTGTTTAAATAAAAGGGATTCAACGTAGCTATTTTGTTAATGTTTGTGTGAGCCCCTCTTTTGTATTCTTTTCCTTTTTTTGAATTATAAGGGCAATGTAATTTTGATAGTTAGTTTTCATAATGCAGTGTATATATGAAAATATTATTTTTATATGAGTATTTCAAACTATTATAAGTGGGATATTTTGGAATAGGAAACTACATCGATTCTTTTGTTCATATTTGGAATCCCTACTTATCATTTTAATACTCATCCTGATCATACCTTTTCAAATGCAGGTTTAGCTAGTTTGTTCAGGTTCTTGTTTTTTCTTCTTGTGTGAAGCCGGCTATTAGTTATTGGAGGTGTCCAAGAGGTCACATAGTGGTATGTGAAGTCTTGTTTTATTGCCGCTGCTAGTTTTGTTTTTCATTGATTAGTTTTTATTAATTAATTTTTTTTTATTTTATAATCCAAATCATTCCCAGTTATTTAGTTTTGATTCCTAACACTGGTTTCTAGCCTGTAGGGATCCGGAACGTCCCTTAGTCCATGTCACTGGCCGGCTCGGGTGATCGGTTCAGGGTCGACTTGGGTTGGTTCATGAAAAAATTGTACAAGAGGGGCCATTTATATTTGGGATATCCGGTAGATGAAAATTAAGATTGTTGAGGTGTAGGAGATATGTTACAGGTCAGTACTAGATCACCACCGCGTGTGATGAGATCTGAGTTATTAGGGGTATTCCAAGTTTTGAGTCTTTTGTCTTGGGTTGTGTCAGATTGAGGAAAATCAATGGAGGCGAATCGAATAGTGTTGCAGCCTCACATGTGGAGGTGACCCATGAAGAGTTCAAATGACTGATTCAAGGTCCTCTTAGTGTTATTCCTTACATAGGGCATGGCTCACCACCATGTTGTTAGGTCATACATATGCACTAGTTCTACATTCTTGTGGGTTATTATGGGTTGTGTTTTGATTTAATCTCCGTTGATGTGTGTGTGCATTAAAAGTGATCATGATTTTGAAATGGAAATGTATTTCTTTTAAAGTATTTTGAAATTGGTGAATAGGGTTTCAATATTTTGAACGTCGTTTAGAAATGTGGAAATTTTGAAAATTTATACGAAAAAGTATTTTAAAAAAAAGATGTTTTTGTTTATGCTCGAGTTCATCTAGCTTCCGAGATGATAATTTTGAGCTTGAGGTGTTTCTTTTGATTGAGTTTTGGCTTGATGTTAGTTTCTATTGAGTTTTTCATGTTGTTTTGAGTATTCCACCCTGAACGGTTGCTATGGTTTCCCATGATTCATTCCCAATTATTATTTATTTTTGTGTGTCGCCTATATATTAATGAAATATAAGTCTATTAGAGGTAGTTCTATGGGTTGTAAAAATAGAGTGGGCCTTCAGGTTCATGGGAACTCCCAGTGTAATTAAGGTTCGTGTCATCTCAAGTTTGTGGGAGGGTCTAGTTTTGGATAGGGGTAGGTTGGGTACCTCATCTTCATTAGGATTTGGGGTGCTCCCAGTTTTTGTGAGGGTTCCCCATCTGGTGAGCGAGTTGTACTAGAGAAACATATTTTTGAAGGATCTTGTTCGTCAGTGCCGACTTATGGTTTTTATGACCATTCCCTTTTGTGACACTATAGTGGTCATTTTGAATATCCTATGAAATCTTGTCTCGTCCCTTTGAACTCCTACTATTGGGTGACTGTTCGAGTCACTGGGAAAGGTTCTTAACGATCTGTCATTCGAGGAAGAATTTTTTCTCAGGGGGATACTTGAACTTGAATGTGAGGCATAAGAAGCTTCAACCATTAGAAACCTAGTCCCAGGTCTTGTGTTTAAGTGCACACACAGTCAGGAGTTTCTGAGGGTGTGTGGAACTTAGGTCTAGAACATGTTATCACCTTTTAGGAGATAAAAATCCAATATTTCCTTGTACTATTCTTGTCGTCGTCATAAACTTATCCTTGTGGTGGTGGTGAGATGATCACATTGTACCACAATTCAAGGGGACTCATCTGCTCAAAATATGACTTTTATATTATTTATATCCCATCATGGGTGTTGGGCCCATGAGTAAACAGACCGTTCTGATATTGAGTTTGGTCACAATTGAGTTCGTTAGGGAAATATTTGGTTTCATGAGTTGATGAGTAGTGTTTCTAAGGCTCTTCCTATTACATGTGCCTATGTGGGGTTTTCCTCTAGTGTGTTTCTATTTCATGGGGGATACCTCCGTCCTACTATCTAGGTATACTGGTTTTCCTTGTAATGGATTTAGTCCTTGTAGTGGAGAGAACCCCTCTTGTTCTTGCCTTGTTTTGAGTGCGGTTTCTTTTGGGTTGATAGGGTGTAACTAGAGTAAATAGTCACCTTGAATCTACATGCTTATTTTGGTTGTGTTCGGGCATTGATTAAATTCTTGGATACCGGTCTCACCCAAATTTACCCAAGATTTTGGGGTTTAGAGGTCGCTTGTTGTTTAGCCTTGTTGTCAAATCCTTAGAGACCTAAGAAGAAACCTACAGACACGTACAATCTATGGACTATTTTTGGCTATGAAGTAGCAAACATTGGGTTGAATTTTTAAGGGTTTAATTTGACACCGTGAGTTTTCATTGAATTCAATTTAAAAGAATGAGTAGATCCTAGGTTATAACAAGGGGTGGATTGGATGAATTCCTTATTTAATGATATCAATTTAATTATCTCGAGAAGGATTCATTCAATGAATTTAGTCTAACCGCATCACATACTAGTTAAACACCTTAACAAACACATTCTAATCACCTATACACTTTTAGGATCATTTTCATGAGAAATACAAGGTAAAGGATCTTGTTAGCACATAAAAGTGGGGTGAAGAAATTCAATATTGAAGAGAAAGAGAGAAAATCATTGAATAAATGAAACTCAAATAAAATAAGTTAATAATCATTTATAGATTGAGAAACAACATTAAATCGAGCCCCTTTTTACTGCCATAGATCAACCCATAAAATATTTATCTCTCCATTAATGACATGTTCTCAACAGAAGTGGGAAGTAGGATTACGAGGGTGGAATTGAAGAAGTAAAAACAAAAAAATAACGATCACTCAACCGTTGTGTGATAAATTTCATGAGGTATGGTGTGAATAAATTCACAACTTTAGGAAACGAAATGAAATTGATATGTATAAGAACATAATAAGATAAAAGTAAGTAATTTTGTTAAGAACTATGGTCAATTGAACAACTTACATGTAAAAGAAAAACTTGAGACAACAAAATCACAGCATAACGTTAAAATGAAATAAAGTTCAAAATATACCAAAATCCTCTAACTCCACTACCTTAAATAATAATTTTTAGATAATTGGGTCGAGCCCCCATCTGTCCATGTCTCCCCTATTAATGGTGGTATGCCTAGGGTGGTGGAAAGTAAGGGAGTGGAGACTTTTCCACCCTTGAACCGAAGTTGCAGCCAGCATACATCCACTAAATAGAGGCACCTAAAGGACCTTATATATTGCCAAATTGGAGTCTTAAATAAAAAAAACAAATTCTACGGATGTATTCTATCTCTCTGTAAAATTTCATCCCAAAATAATTTGTGGTTTCCGAGATATGATTAAATTTGTGGGCTGTTTTTCTGGGCCACAGAATCTAGCCCATAATTTCGTCTCCCACTTGGACCGCCATGAACTCCATTAATACATTAGATGTAGCTATGGTCACTATTTTATGAAATGTTCACCATGACTTCCTCTATATTTAGTTAAATTTTGTGAATCATTGGATCTATATCTTAGATGATACAGTGTCATTGTTTTGATGATGTCCAGTTTACTTTTCCCAGAATGTGTTGGAATGAAAGCCAATTTTGGTGGTCTTCCAATGTGAATCTTCAAGTGCTAAAAAATAATTAATTCTTACTTATAAAACTATATACCTTAAAATAAAAAATAAAAATAAAATCATGACCATTTTTTATTTTTGGATGTGTTCAAAAATGTTCAATTACATAGTGTATTTTTTGAGGGAATTGCAATAATAATGTGAATTATTGTTAAAAGTGTAAAATGAATTAAAATTGTGTTTATGAATAATAAATTAAATGAATATTATATATATTAACAATTAATATTAGCCTCATTCAGTGTCTAATCACACCCCCAACTTGAGTTTTTCTATTCCTGAGAAAAATGTATCTCAACAATATAAAATTCGAATACCATTTTCCAAAAACATTTCAATACACATTGATCACCAAGAACCCTTATACCAAACAATCATGAAACACATAAAAAATATTTTAATACAAGATATTTTCATAACAAATCTCAATCTCAAGCCCGTTCTTCTGTTCAATTTCATCGCCACATTTCCACCAATTTCAATAATGTATGATGACGTGTTGTGTGTCCCAAAAGACACAGGGGTTCAATTTTATTCAAGGGGAAAATGATGGAAGCACTAAGTGGAATAAAATTTATATATTAAGATGAGTATTCAATTTTTTTATATATATTTTATTGTTTTTTTTGTAATTTTTCCATGGTAATTGAAATTTCATTCTATAGAGTCAACCCATGTAGGTAGACTTTGCCGATGACTCCCAGGGTCAAAGAAATTAGGACACCAAGTGAAGCCCACATACTCGGGCATCATATTGAGTTAGATCAGTAAAAAAAGTCAAATTACCACAATTGGTGATAAAATTACTATCTTTGGACTAGAAAACTATAGATTCGCGATCCCCAAGTGCCGAAAGTGAAACATTAGGTTATTTTATTTCTCTAAGTGAAAATATATTTTTTATTATTATTGAATAATAATATCAGAGATAAAATTATCACCAAACCTGTGATATTTATTTGGGGGACCCTATTAACTCAAACTAATACCCCACTATCAAAAGGATGTGCGTTGTGATTTTTTTTATTTGGATGAAAATATAAATGATGAAATTTCACAATAGACAACCATGATTTCCAAAATCTATGCTCATGAAATCATACATGGATTAAAATCAGAATGTGGGCATGAAAAATTATTTGATATTTAGTTTCAATGTCTGAAATGTGTATTATCAGGTTCAAGGTTAATGAATTTTTTTCCTTCCACACAATTTTTTATGAACAAAAATTTAATTAATTTTTTTCCTTTTCACCCCTAACATAGAATCACACTGTCCCTAGTGTTTAAAGAAAATAAAATTGAGAAGGGGGTAGAAGTAGATGACAGGAGTTTTAATTTTTTTTCAATATGATGAGAATGGAATGAGGTCACGTGGTGGATGATATTGAAGTTCTTCCAGCTCCCATTTAGTCATACGAAATCCGTGTCACCTGTAGGGATCTCTAGTGGAAAAAGGGAAAAAACAAACCCACAGTATAATAATAATATATATATATATATATTAATGTAATAAATAACATAAAATATAAATATATATACAAAAATTACACAATAAAGAAGAACTATAAGCTGTAGGTCAGTAGTAAGCGTGCACCCCCGTCTCTCTTCGGTTCTGGGTTCGAGTCCCGACGGCTTCTCCCACTATGAAGAGGTTTTCCCTATAACCTATGATGTGTCCTTTTAATTATTTTATTATATATATTTTTATTTTATCCTAAAAATACATAACAATAAAATGAACTGATGATGCATTTTCTTCTTATTAAATTTCTGTGTAAACTATTACTTAAGGATCACACCACGTGACACAGATGAATATGACGCTCCCCTTTCATTCCCATCCATTCTCATAATAAAAGAACAATTCAATAGTATATATTTTTTTAGTTTTAAATATTAAAATGATTCATTAATCCAATTTAAAAAAGATGATTCATAATGATGAAAACCACAATTTTCCTCCAGTGCAGCGCTTATGTTTAATGTCGCTAGCTCGACATGATCCTCCTAACTTACCCAATACCAATTTTCATCATTTTAAGGACCCCATATTTCTCCACATCAACTAGATTGAGATTGATTCTTTGTTTAGAATTTGTTTCTTGTACAAACCTATGTTCTATAATGAGTTGGAAAATCCAAGTAATATCAGAAATGATTTATTTAGTTTCCTCTATAGTCTTTCCTAAGACATAAATGATCATTCACCTTTTTTGGTTTCAAGAGAAGAATTAATTCCAACTAAAAGTTCATGATTATACCCCATGAAGTGATAATTGATTGGGGAAGGAAGGACAGTTTTTTTGAGCACAGGTTGGATAGGACATTCAGACACATGTCGAGATTTTGAATCCAACTCAGTTTCGTTTTCTAAATTTGTCGACAAAATGGTTCATTCTGAATGGAATATTCAACCATAAAATTGGAAATATTAGTTTCAGTAATGGGTATGGACTCTATGTTCATTATTTCTCCCAATGGTGTAGTGATTTTTAGTTCTGAAAAATCATTAATGGAGCAATATTCAGGACACTCAATCTATGATGTCAAATTTCTGTCTTATGAATACAAAAAATAAGTTTCCTCTTCATTCAAAAACCCATCCACTATTAATTAATGTTTTTTAGGTATCCGAGTTTCAAATTAAATTTCATTATCATTATCCCAATATGTTTGTGTGTAACAAGATTCCACTATGAATGATGAGGAATGGAAAACCTGACGAGGAATGTGTTCCATAACTGTTTCAATGCTTTGTAGTTATATTCTCACAGATGAAATTTCATCAGTAATTCTATCAATTTGTTTAAAAAAAATCTCAATTATTGGATGTTGATCAAGATGGGCAAGGGGTTTAGACATATGGTCTATTCCAATAGGATAGTTAAGTTGTTATAATTCCACAGGAGGATGTTCTGATTGGCCTTGTTGGGATTGCAACTCATAATAGGTTGGAATGTTTTTTGTAGAATAGGAGATAAAAAATTGTGGCTCAATAGGTTGTCGACTATACCACCAGTTGAAATTAGGATGGTCATTATACATCACATTGGGTGTAGAGTGATTAATGTAAGGATAAGTTCCCCTTGTTTTGGATTTGTTTAAAAGGGTTTTCCATAGAAATGAAATTGGGGATGATATTAAAAATTTATGGTGAGAAAAGGAATCTAGTGTCTAAGATAACTTACGTAGGTCCCCTGAAATGGTTCCAAAATTTGGTCTCACCCAAATTTAACAAATATTTTAGGTTTATGTGATCACTTGTATTTTAGCTTGGGATGTTGAATCCTCAGAGAACTAAGAAGAAACCTATAGACACGTACATTATATAGACTATTTTTCGCTATGAAGTTCCCAAATTTGGGTTGATTTTATATGGGTTTAAGTGAGAACTATAAATATTAAGTGAATTAAATTTAAAATATTGAGTTGATCATAGGTTATAACTTAGTGTGGATTGGATGAATTCCTTTTTTAAGGATATCAATTTCATTAACTCGAGAAGGGTTCATTCAATGAATTCAAACTAGCCTCATCACTTACTGGTTAAAAACCTTCCCAAACACATTCTAATCACATATACACTTGTATGATAATTTTTACGAGAACTCCAAGGTAAATGATCTTATTATAACATAAAAGTGGGGTGAATAAATTAAATATGGAAGAGGAAGAGAGAAAATCATTCAACAAAATAAACTCAAATAAAAGAAGTTAATAATAATTTAGAGAGTGAGAAATAACATTCAATCCATCCCATTTATACTCCCTTAGATCAACCCATAAATTAGTTATCTCTCCATTAATGGCATGTTCCCAATGGAAGCAGGATGTAGACTTACGAGATGGGAATTGAAGATGTAAAAACAGAAAAATAACAATCTCTCCACTGTTGTGTGATAAATTTCACAAGGTATGGTGTGAATAAATTCACAAATTTAGGTAATGGTATAAATGTGATATGTATAGGAACAGAATAAGAGGAGAAGAATAACTTTTATTTTGAACTAAGTTGAATTCAACAACTTACATATGAAAGCCAAACTCAAGACAACAAAATCGCATTATAAAATTAAAATGAAAGAAAGCTCAAAAGATACTTAAATCTTCCAACACCACTGCCTTAAATAGGAATTTTGGGATCCTTGACTTGAGCCCCCATCTGTCCAAGTCTCCTCAATTAATGGTGGTTGGCCTAGGGTAGTGTAAAGTAAGAGAGATGAGACTTTTACACTCTTGACCTAAATGATATTTTATTTTATTCTTTTCTCGGTCTTCCGTCATTGGACGTGGCTTGATTGGACCATGGTTTGAAATATTTTTAATTTTGATATTTTGGTTGGTCTTGGGCCAGTACGCAGTCACCACACTATCAGCTTTTACCGCGCATTCGGTCCTACTAAATGCGCAGTATCCTTATACATCAGATAAATAAATAAATAAAATAATTAAATAAAATTTAATTTAAATTTAATGTAAAATGAAATTTTATAGTGATAAAAAAAATTTAATGTTTAAATAATAATAATACTAGTTTTATTATTGCTTATATAATAATTATTTATCAAATAATATGTTAAATATAACATTTTTTTAAAATTGTTTCAATTATTATTATTATTATTGAGTTGTTATATTATTATTATTATTAAAATTATTTGAATTGTTATTAATATTATATTGTTATTTCTATTATTCTAGTTATTATTATAATAGTTATAGTTATTTTTTTTATTATTAAAATAAACCCCAAATCTACCGACCATCCCCTCCTGCACGCTACACACCAAGGAGGCCCCCCCTTCATCGCACCTGCCTCTCACAGCACCACCCACCTATAATATACCTCCCACCGCAGCACCCTCCTGTGGCCTACCTCCCACCGTGCCACCCTTCCGTAGCACTTTCCCCCCCATTGTGCCGCCATCTCACAACACCCACTACCCAAATCCTCCCTACGCCGCCACTTGCCGTAGCTCCTCCTTGTGTCATCGGGCCATCAGGAAGCTGTCCAACCACCGACTACTCCTCCCCAAGATGTGAACCATCCTTTTCGACCCATCTTCCTAGGAGAATCCCCCCTAGATTCACCATCTCCTGCAGCTGTTGGAACATAGGCCTCATTGACCAGCACCTATCCCAGCCAGCGATCTTACGTCCACCTCCTATCTGGCCGCCTCGTATCATCCATACATCTGTTACCTATCCCACCATCCAGAAACCACCTCTATATAGGAATGAATTCCTTGTCGTGTGATTGGCCATCCTGAGCCCTATTCACACCCTAATTCGGCATGGCCCAAACCATCTTGCGTAGCGCCTACACCTTGATATGGTGCAACTGTGGTTCCCCTTGCCAACAACCCTCATCACTTTTGGTATAACATTGTTTCAATATTTTAGTGATTTTATTTTAATTTACCAAATTCAATAGGCTCCAGGTTGTGTTCTCATGTCTTTCTCGATGCGTAAGGGTTTAAATTGGTCCACGGAGCGATGGTTTTCCCTCAGTTGAGGTTCTATCACATTCGCACGTGTTGAGGTATGTGTTTCATGACTTTTACTCCCAATTTCAATTCATGTGGTGCTTGAGTATTGTTATTTTGTTTTTAAAACGTGTTTAATAATTTTATTATATACCTAGTTAATTTTTAGGTGTGATTTTGCGTTGTTTTAATTGATCACAAGTAGGTTTTTAGATGTATTTATTTTCTACACAGGTAAATGCCTTGGATTTTTGGTCTTGAATAATTGTCTTCTTCTTTTAATGGTAATGTGGGAAATCTGGGATGGTTTTTTCTAATGAAATCCTGTTGTAAATGTTTTTTGGTAGGTGTAGGGTTGGTCTTATAAAACATGATACTCTTGGAAAAATGGATTATTATGTCAATGAATGGTGGATTATGTTTTCTTCAAAATGGTATGAATATGACCAATTATTATTCCATTTATTGGGGGCACATCCATAGATAAACGATGTGAACCTATGGATGAGCCTTCAAATGAAGATGAAATTTGGAGTGACTCTTCTCTAGAACCTCAATTTTTTTAAATCAAATCCTATTTTTATTTTCCACTCTCTTTTATAAATTGTTTCATGGTTTCTAATGTGGATCATGGTGTGTTTTGTATATAAATCATTTTGGGTAGCATTAGGTTGTGTTTTATGATTTGTGTAATTGGTTAATGTGTTTTATTTATGTTTTTTGGATTTGTGATGGTCTTTGCCGCACTAATGTTGGGTGTCGAGAATTGTTTCAGGGAGTCGAGATCATTTCAATGTGCGCACAAACATTTTCCCAGGTATGAATATATATATATATATACATATATCTCTAATACTAGTGTGTGTTCCCTCATGACATGGTGAACATGTGCATCCCTTTAAAGGTGTGTATATATATATATGGATGTGTGTCCATGCGTGCGTGTGATTGAGATGTTGCTTTAGTTAGAAAGTCTTGTCTTGACTTTCTTGTGGTAGGAAAAGCATCATTTGAACTTTTTAAAATTATTAAATTTAATTCTTGCCTATTTTTAAATTATTCTTTTACTAGTTTATCATCTTTGAGAACTAATTGGACAAACTACTAGAGTGTTTTAAATTTGGTTGTGTTTGTTAAAAGTAGTTTGTTACATTATATTATAGTTTATGTAATTTGTCTAATTTTTTAATATAATTTTTAATGAATTGTTTTATTTTTTTATTGAATGACTAGAAAACTTTTTATGTTACTTTAAGGGTTTAGGAAAAGATGTTTTTTAATGGGTTCTTTAATTTTTTACCATTTTGTTCAAGACATGTTTTGGTTTTTAACATTGTTTGGAAAATTGTTCATCAATGTTTAATTTTTTGGCATGTGTTGATAAATATGTGTTTTGGTAAATGCATGTTTTCATGAAAAGATATCGGCATGTTTTGTTCCATCAAACCATGATTTTAAGACATGAAATTTATTACTGTTTTGGAAATATTTTTAAATGTTTTGGTAATTGGTTGAATGAGGTAACTCTAAAGGCTTGTTTGGCATCGTTGGAATATTTTGTTGGAAAAACACCTCTTTGGTTATGTCTCTTCCTTTCTCGATTTATCATGATACAAGAGGGTACATGGTATGTGCCTTTTTTTGAGAATATTTATTTTTTGGAATGAGACTAATCTGGAGTCGGTCTGGGTGGTTTTGGATTGTGCCGCGTGCTTGGAGATATATATATGGCTAGTTGTTTGAATGTGGGGGCACACCTCTTTGTGAACATACCATTGAAACTTATCATAAAAAGGGGGTTTAGTGAGAACGATTGCTGCACTAGTACAGATTATGTACTGGCTATTGGCCCTTAGTACAAAATTTTCTCTAATAGGGGATTGGGCCCCTTGGTTAGGCTAGGTAGGGCAACACCGAGCGTTAGGGAGTTTTGACGTCATTGAGTAGGGAATGCCTTTAAGATGAGTCACATGTATAGTACAATCTAGTCTACCTATGAGTTCCTATGTTTTCAGTGATCCATTGGTACAAGAACTATTAGTACCATTTCTCTTACTGTGTGTGGAATCATAACCTTGGACTTTCTTTTGGCGTTTTCTTGGAAAAAGTTTTGTATGTATGGATGGTTTTAAAAAAAGCACTCCAAAGTAGATTTTTTGGAAAATTATGTGGGATCCACTCTTCTATTTTATTTTACTTGTTTTTGAATTATAAAGGTAATGTAATTTTGATTGTTAGTTTTTAAAATGAAATGTATATATGAATTTTTTTTATAACTATAGTTCAAACTATTTTTAGTGGGCTGTTTTGGAATTGGAAAATGCATGGATTCTATGGTTCATTATTTGAATCCACACTAAAAATTTTAATTCTCACACCTATCCTATGTTTTTAGATGAAAGTTATGCTATATGGTTCAGGTTCTTCTTTTTTCATCCCATGCGAGGTAGGTTTTTAGTTGTTGGAGGTGACCAAGAGGTCACATAGAGGTATGTACAGTCTGGTTTTATTCTCGCCCCTAGTTATCTTTTCCTTTATTTTAGTTTTTTTAAATTTTTTAGTCTTTCATTTATGGGAAAAATAATTCCCACCTATTTATTTTTGATTCCCGACACTAGTTTCTAGCCCGTTAGGATAGGGAATGCCCTTCAGGCCATGTCATGGGCCAATTCAAGTGACCATTTCAGGGTCAACATGGGTTGGTTCGTGATAAATTATGTGTGTAGTCATTATGTATAATGTAATTTGAAATGGAAATTATTTTTCATCTAGAGCCTAGTTGAGATGTATTTTCTGATGTTTCACAAGATGCATTATATGATTTTTTAGTTGATGTGGGTGGTTACTCATTATTTGGATGAAGTTTTAATTTTAATGCATTATTCAAGTTCAGATGTGACCAACCTATGGGGGTTTTCTTTTATTTTTCTATTTCTATATTGTAATTTCCAATTTATAATATACATATATATTTTTATGTATTCTGGTTATTAAAATTTTATTTTCCTATTTTTTAATTTTCAATATTATTTGTCATCTGAGTGTATACTCTCATTGATATCAATCCATATATATAATATTTTTTTCCGAATAATGTTAATTAGTTTTATATTTATTATTACCCAGAACATCATGTTTATCTTATATGAGAATAAAAAGTTAGTTTTAACAAAACATGAGAGTAAATTGTTATTATTACTATTTAAACAATAAAATTTGTAAAAAGTTTTTAAAATTAGTTAAATGACTAGGAATAATTTGTATTAAAATATTTTATATAATGTATTTATTTATGGAAAACATATTGATATAAAATAAATAAATTTCGGTAAATCCATTATATGATTCAAAATTAATGTTTTCTTGAAAATTATGTTTATTTATATTTATGAACAATAAAAAAATTAATTCTAAAAAATTGTATAAATTGAATTTTATTATATAAAATTCACTTTTGAAATCTTAAATTTTATTTTTTTGGTATTTTTTGAATGATTATTTTGATGAATATAGTGAAAAATGTTTTTGATGAAAATGGTCATTTTGATTAATGAATTTATATGGTTCCTTTTAGTTTTAATGTGTATTTGAAATTAAAAATAATTCAATTATATATAAATTAATCTAATTTAATTTATTTAAATAAATTTCCTATTGAATTTTAACATAAAAAATTATTATACTTTTAAACTATTTCATTTTGAAAAACCACTTTCTCCATCCATTTATTCGTTTAATTTGAAATAAACATTTTCCACCTTTGTGAATATATATTCGAAAAATGTATTCCTTATATGGAATCAAAATAAGTTATTTTATTTGATGATCTAAAATAATATTGACCACAAGGGATATTAAAAATCAGAAGAATTATTTCATATAGTTAGAGTAAAATTTAGTTTACCATGGGTAAAAATTAAAATGTATTTGTAACACCCCAGGTAAATAAAGAATATGACATTTTCATATTTATCCATATTTGTGAATAAAATATTAATATGACTTTAAAGGGGATGTTATGCTCGATGGCGTACCCAACACGCAACAACGAGTTTCTTGGGAATCTTACGTTGCACTCTAATAATAAAATAATATTATTTTAAATGGCAGTTAACATGTAGCCGTTGTATTGGCAGGAATGGATAGAAATAACTAAAATATGAATATATATGTTTTTTTACAACTATCCAAAGGCTTAAAATACGGAAAGAATTCAATTTTAGGCTTTTATAGCCAAATTTTCACTAAAGGTTCACTTATCGCCTTCTGATGGAGAACTGTCATTAAATATAGTTTTGATCACTCTTATACATTCATTTGTACCAAATAAAACTCTTCTTTAGAATCAGGACATCAATTTCTACTTTGTGTAAATTTTTGGTATTTTTCAGATAAAGTTCATTTTTAATGAATAGTGTAAAATGTTGTATTTTAATTCAAAACCTCTTTTTAATCTAATTTATTTATATGATTAGATTATCATTTGAATTGTTTTTAAAGTGAAATTAGAAAATATTTTTACCATTAAATCCAATAGTGGTTGTTGGAATATATTTCACATTGAAATCGGACTTAAACTAGTGTCAATCTTTTGATACTTATTGTTTCATAAAAACACGCTATTTGCTCTGACAGCGGGAATTAATTATTAAATTAATTAATGTGACTTATATGTTTTGAATTTTGTAAAATAGACTTAATTTTCGAATTCGGAATATCAAATATAGCTCAGGGTGAATTTTTGGTAATTTTCTGAAAAACTTCAATTTTTGATGAATAGTGAAACCACTAATTGGTAATCAAGCAAACTGATTTTTTAGTTAAATGAAATTTTATTACTAATGTGTATTGAATTTTGAAGATCCGACATACATGGTTGTCATTAAGAAGTAAAATGTGGTTCAATGAGATTAAAATAATTTTTTGGTGAATAGTAACTTATTAAGTTTTTAATCGCGATTAGTGGTAATTAGTGTAGTTTAAGGTATAAATAATGCTTTAATGATATTAAATGACCTAGACACATGTCCCAACCTTATTGGTTGTGTCATGGCCGACCAAGACAAGCCATGGGTCAACTTGGGGACCCCATGGATCCACTTTGGTTTGGAAATGACATAAATAACATTTTATTTAATGTAAAAGTAAAATTGACACAAACATGATATGTTTTACTAAAACAATTTTTAAGTGGGGTTATACAAGTCATCTTTTTGATTATAAATATTCATTGGAAAGATAAAAAGATTTCCTACATAATAATATTTTTTTTAATAATTTTTAGACATTAAATAAATTAAATTATTTATGACATCATGATGATGCAGTGATGACATCATTATTTAACGATTAAAATAAAATGGAAAGATAATGTAAACTCTATGAACTACACATGTCCAAAACTTATTGGATGGGTGGATTTCGAACCTTTATAACCTTATCCACGAATTATATCAATGTGGGACCTTTTAAAACCGAAACACATTTTCAAAATAAAGTAATATTTCTTTACTTCCCAAAAGTGCCCCTCCTCTCCTCCTATAAAAGGCCCCCACCTCTATCTCTTTTCACACACTCATAAAGCCTTTGGCTCGGCCAACCCCTGCCCATTTACTCTCTCTTCATCCCTATCCTCATCCTAGAGGATTCCCTTTGGGAAGAATCCTTTCAAAGGAAGCCTTTAGGCTCAAATCAAAAGGAGTTACACTTTTAAAGGTAATTCATTCTCTCATGTTCATTTGTTTTATTTTGCTTCTCCAACCCCCTAAAATCTTTTTATTTACTTTTTTGTAACAACAACAGTATGCTAAATATACTAGTATGTTGTTATAAGATTTATTCGAGCTACACTCTCACACAACTACATCAAATTGTTAAAGAACATACGGTTTCCGTGGATGGTGAAATTCTGCCTCCCGAAACGATGATTGTTCAATACTCATTTAACACCTTCAAAGGTGGCCATTATGATGTCACTATTTTTATATATGATATATAATATGTTTATTTTTTATTTATGCTTCTGTATTTTTCATTTTTGTCTTACCTTTATGGCTTCCATTATGGGTATACGCGATATCTTCATTTAAGGAAGTGCGGACTACCGCCCCCTCAAAGTGATTTGATTCGTTAAATACCATATGTGGGATGTATAAAGGATGGAAATATGATATTATATATGATATTATACTGGAATTATAATATAACTTTATATAATTATTATTCCATTCTATAAAATACGAAATATAAATGAAAGTAGCGTTCATGCGTACGTACGGCTTACCGTCTCCATGAACGGTGCATTTCATTTCTTACCTCTAAATGATTATGTAATGTTATAAATGCATGCATGTACTGGATATATATAACATATATGATATCTAAATAATGAATACAATTTTGGATATAATAAACATATGGCCACACGAACAACATGTAATTGTAAGAAGACCACTTTCGACATAAGAACCAAATATCGGCAAAACAAATATTATTAACCTAAATGATTACATTATGTTTGTGACATGGTAATAAGTGGTATAAAAGTAATAATGAAATTGAAAAAGGGTTCTTAACGAATTAGAAATTAACTCAAGTTTATTATTCAGGAGATTAAAGAACGATCGAGTCAAGTCGGACCCGAGGTAAGGGATCCTACTCCTCTCTTTCTTTTTAAGTACACACTTTTATGTCATTCCTTTTAAAGCTCATCTTTCTTGTTATTGGGATGATATTTTATATTACACTTACTGTAATTTTTTATGTTCATGTTATGAGAGACCCTATTCTCTCTCATCAATCCATTTTGGAAGTTTTGAGTGGCGTCGTGAGGCTGCCGAACTTTCGTAAGAGATCTAACCTCTCTCTTTCTTTTTAAGTACTCTCCTTTATGTCACTTCTTTTAAACTCCTCCTTGCAATGTTGGGGGATTTTCTTTTATATTCCACTTGCTGTAAATTATATTGTAATATGATTGGATACTCTATTTGATCTCATCAATCCATATTCGGAAGTTTTATGTGGCGACGTTAGGCTGCCGAGTTTTCGTAAGGGATTTTTCATCTCACTTTTATTCCCGTGAGATTTATGCTACATTTGCCACAAATTCCATTGAGTGGTGTATGTAATGCCCATTATTCTACTCTTTGTGTAATATAATTTCGTTTATGAGTATTTACATCAATGACCAATTGTCTTTCTTTCATGGGGTGTATGTTTTGAATGATACCCAAGTCGGTAAGGGAACCTTTCACCCTCCTCTTTTTTTAAAAGACTTCTTTTGTTGGGTCTTTTAATTTACATATTGTTATGTTGGGATATGTTCTCATATATCCTTATTGTTGTAAATTTTATGTCCATGTGATTAGATACACTTTTTATCTCTCATCAACTCATTTTGATGTGATGCCGTTAGGCTGTCAAGGGAACTTTTTAACCCAATTTCGATTTCTTTGGGTTCAACATGTAGTCATTGAATATGTCATGCATTGAATATGTGTGAATGACCTTTTATTGTTTTAAACATAATATCCACTTATATTGGGTGTATTTATATTTGTCACACATATTTTTGAGATTGATTTGTTTTTAATTTAAGGATACCTTCTTTATAAGGGATTTCATCACATTTGACATTTCTATTGAGGGATCATTGTTGTTATGCACCAGTTCACTATTATATGGTGTATATACTGTCCTTTGGAGTATTATATCATGAATCCATTTATTCTCATGATATTATAAAGTTCTGACTAAATGTTATTCCTCAATTATTGTATTCAAGTGTCTCTAATTTTGGTAAAACCCCTTTAACCAAAATATCGTTTTAAATGTTTTAATTATTTGTTCTTATTAATATCCCTGTTTTCAAAATGGTTTTAAGGATTTATTTATATGGATATTAATGGCTTAACATTTTAATCTTCAAGGTGGTATGGGACACTTTGATTCAAAAATCTCTTTATTAAATGTTTTAAATGGTTTTGGAAATGGTTTCTTTTTGAATGGATTCATTATTTCAATATACTAAAATGTTATATTGTGATTGAAATGTGGAAATGTTATGTTTCCTTTATGCATGTTTTATGTGATACATTTATGTTATGGTTCTTGGGCATTGTTATGAAAACGGGTGGTTCCGTGATAAACTAAGGGCGGGTGAGCCCGATATAGCTCTCCAATGCATTGGGTAACGCGAAGGAGTGAAACGTTAAGGTTTCTCCGAAGAGATTTAGGGAATATACTGTGATGGGTATTCCAAACATAACCAAGAGGGTTACTCCCTACGTAAGAATGTTATGAATGCCTCAAGTTGCCTTTATGTCTTATGATTTCTATGATTTATTCATGGTTTGATGAGGTATGTTAAAGTGCCTTTGTTTTATGGGTAAATTATGATTTCATTCTTATGTATATATGAACTCATGTTTCCTTTCCATATTTTTATAACTCTTACTGAGCTTTTTATGCTCATCCCAAGTTTTTGAAATGTTTTTCACAGGTCAAGGGAAAGGTACATGATGTGATGATAGTGTCAAGGATGTGTCAAGAAAGAATCCGTGTTATATTTTAAATATGTTCCTGTTGATGGGAAGAATGAATACTGTCTTTTATGTAACCACTTTGTTTAAATGTGGAATGTAATGCAAGTTTCATGATCTAATTCTCTAAAACTCTAAACCTGAAAAGATCCTCAATGTGCAATCTTGTAATAACTCAAGATTAAGTAAGGTTTAAGGGTGGGGCCTTATAGTTGGTATCAAAGTTCGGTTTAGATAACTTTAGAGGTTAGGGTATTCTTTAAGCATAAGTGACATTACCATAATGGTTAGGATTTCATAAAGAGTCCTAATTTTAGATAAAGTGAATGAGTAAGTATATCTTAGTGTTTACCTTCCTCATTAGTACATGATGGTTTTGTTGATATACTCACACTGAAATTTTTTGTTTTAGTAAATAGCTGGATCTAGCAGGCACCAAAGTGACAATGGGTTTGAAGGAAACTGTGGTGGTTCTCTGATTAAGATACTGGATGAGATGGGGGATTCAATGAGGAATCTCATAGTTGTTCTAAACCAACTATCAAGGAGTCATGATCAATCACTTCAACCTTGGTGAGTTCTCTAATGCATCAGGTACGAGATGGCCAATTCGATGTGGAAATTCAGGTAATAATTATTAAGGTAACCATTAGGGTTTATATGATACTTAATTTTTAGGTAATTATGGGTTACTCTATGATATGATGGAAAATGAAAGGAATGAGATAAACTTGAGGTTAAAATATGTTATGATTATTCTTGAAGATTTTATCTCATTTTGGGGAATGTTTTAAGAATTATATAGTTTTGGAAAAATGACAACATGCAGACCGTGGGACATCCCGCCGCGTCGGACAAAGCTGCGGGAATCGAACCCACAACCAATGTGTGACTGGTATTTATCGCCTACCACTGGACTACGTGAAGTCCCTGGTTAGTTTGACTGATTCATTCTAGTTATATGATTTTATGAATTAAGAGTAAGTTGATTTTGGGTTATTTTTGAAAATGATTAACCTATCATGGAGGATATGTGATTAGGTTAATTACTTTTCAAAACGAGACTTTAGGAGCAACTGATATTGTTTTGAGATAAATGTTACGATTTATCTTGGAAGACTATGAGACTAAATCCTTCAAATATTTGGGTTTCAATCTTATATTGGTTTACTTTGAAGAATTTTATGGACAAATTGATTATAGAATGGTCCTCGTTGAACTTTGGGTTTTGTTGGACAAATTTTGGAGATTAAAAATAGATTTTCTTTTTATAAAGGGTTATCCTTTTCTGGATTATCTGATCTTGTACTAGCCTTTTTGGTTTTGGATTTGGTTAAAGTCTAAAGACATGGGAAGTATATAGTTCTATTTTGTGGATTAGGTGATTCTCTAGAAGTTGATTATAGTACTCTTAATGGGAACAAGTCTTCCTAAATACTCGTCTTTTGGAGAAAATATGATTTTGTGTAAGGAATCTAATAAAAGTTGAAAGTCAACATGATAAGTGATAATGGTTCCTTATGAATAAATTCCTCAATAAAAATTAACTTAAAACAAAAATTTTGTCTCTTAACTTTTCTTACTGGGGAATCGAATACCGTTTAACCCATCACAAGTTTGTGATTTTCTTGTGGTTAACTTCCTCCTAAACATGTTTTCTATCACTCTCCATCAGAACATGACCCTTTGTTTTTTCCTCTATGTCCATATTTTCATACTTGGAATCCTAGTATGGGTTAACTCGGGTGACCTTTGTACTTATCTTTCTTTATTTTAAAGTGATTGTTTTACCGACTCTTCTCCGATGTGGGACTTTCAAGGATGTTTCCAAGCACAATTTTAAAAATTGCGAGGACGCAATTCTCAAAAGGGGGGAAGGATGTAACACCCCAGGTAAATAAAGAATATGACATTTTCATATTTATCCATATTTGTGAATAAAATATTAATATGACTTTAAAGGGGATGCTATGCTCGATGGCGTACCCAACACGCAACAGCGAGTTTCTTGGGAATCTTACGTTGCACTCTAATAATAAAATAATATTATTTTAAATGGCAGTTAACATGTAGCCATTGTATTGACAGGAATGGATAGAAATAACTAAAGTATGAATATATTTTTTTTACATCTATCCAAAGGCTTAAAATACGGAAAGAATTCAATTTTAGGCTTTTATAGCCAAATTTTCACTAAAGGTTCACTTATCGCCTTCTGATGGAGAACTGTCATTAAATATAGTTTTGATCACTCTTATACATTCATTTGTACCAAATAATACTCTTCTTTACAATCAGGACATCAATTTTTACTTTGTGTAAATTTTTGGTATTTTTCCGATAAAGTTCATTTTTTAATGAATAGTGTAAAATGTTGTATTTTAATTCAAAACCTTTATTTAATCTAATTTATTTATATGATTAGATTATCATTTGAATTGTTTCTAAAGTGAAATTAGAAAATATTTTTACCATTAAATCCAATAGTGGTTGTTGGAATTTATTTCACTTTGAAATCGGACTTAAACTAGTGTCAATCTTTTGATACTTATTGTTTCATAAAAACACGCTATTTGCTCTGACAGCGGGAATTAATTATTAAATTAATTAATGTGACTTATATGTTTTGAATTTTGTAAAATATAATTTATTTTCAAATTCGGAATATCAAATATAGCTCAGGGTGAATTTTTGGTAATTTTCTGAAAAACTTCAATTTTTGATGAATAGTGAAACCACTAAGTGGTAATCAAGCAAACTGATTTTTCAGTTAAATGAAAGTTTACCACTAATGTGTATTGAATTTTGAAAATCCGACATACATGGTTGTCATTAAGAATTAAAATGTGGTTCAATGAGATTAAAATAATTTTTTGGTGAATAGTAACTTATTAAGTTTTTAATCGCGATTAGTGGTAATTAGTGTAGTTTAAGGTATAAATAATGCTTTAATGATATGAAATGACCTAGACACATGTCCCAAACTTATTGGTTGTGTCATGGCCGACCAAGACAAGCCATGGGTCAACTTGGGGACCCCATGGATCCACTTTGGTTTGGAAATGACATAAATAACATTTTATTTAATGTAAAAGTAAAATTGACACAAACATGATATGTTTTACTAAAACAATTTTTAAGTGGGGTTATACAAGTCATATTTTTGATTATAAATATTCATTGGAAAGATAACAAGATTTCCTACATAATAGTATTTTTTTATAATTTTTAGACATTAAATAAATTAAATTATTTATGACATCATGATGATGCAGTGATGACATCATTATTTAACGATTAAAATAAAATGGAAAGATAATGTAAAATCTATGAACTAAACATGTCCAAAACTTATTGGATGGGTGGATTTAGAACCTTTATAACCTTATACACGAATTATATCAATGTGGGACCTTTTAAAACCGAAACACATTTTCAAAATAAAGTAATATTTCTTTACTTTCCAAAAGTGCCCCTCCTCTCCTCTTATAAAAGGCCCCCACCTCTACCTCTTTTCACACACTCATCAAGCCTTTTGCTCGGCCAACCCCGGCCCATTTACTCTCTCTACATCCCTATCCTCATCCTAGAGGATTCCCTTTGGGAAGAATCCTTTTAAAGGAAGCCTTTAGGCTCAAATCAAAAGGAGTTACACTTTTAATGGTAATTCATTCTCTCATGTTCATTTGTTTTATTTTGCTTCTACAACCCCCTAAACTCTTTTTATTTACTGTTTTGTAACAACACCAGTATCCTAAATATACTAGGATGTTTTTATAAGATTTATTCGAGCTACACTCTCACACAACTACATCAAATGGTTAAAGAACATACGGTTTCCGTGGATGGTGAAATTCTGCCTCCCGAAACGATGATTGTTCAATACTCATTTAACACATTCAAAGGTGGCCATTATGATGTCACTATTTTTATATATGATATATAATATGTTTATGTTTTATTTATGCTTCTGTATTTTTCATTTTTGTCTTACCTTTATGGCTTCCATTATGGGTATACGCGATATCTTCATTTAAGGAAGTGCGGACTACCGCCCTGTCAAAGTGATTTGATTCGTTAAATACCATATGTGGGATGTATAAAGGATGGAAATATGATATTATATATGATATTATACTGGAATTATAATATACCTTTATATCATTATTATTCCATTCTATAAAATACGAAATAGAAATGAAAGTAGCGTTCATGCGTACGTACGGCTTACCGTCTCCATGAACGGTGTATTTCATTTCTTACCTCTAAATGATTATGTAATGTTATAAATGCATGCATGTACTGGATATATATGACATATATTATATCTACATAATGAATACAATTCTGGATATAATAAACATTTGGCCACACGAACAACATGTAATTGTAAGAAGACCACTTTCGACTTAAGAACCAAATATCGGCAAAACAAATATTATTAACTTAAATGATTACATAATGTTTGTGACATGGTAATAAGTGGTATAAAAGTAATAATGAACTTGAAAAAGGGTTCTTAAGGAATTAGAAATTAACTCAAGTTTATTATTCAGGAGATTAAAGAATGATCGAGTCAAGTCGGACCCGAGGTAAGGGATCCTACTCCTCTCTTTCTTTTTAAGTACACACTTTTATGTCATTCCTTTTAAAGCTCATCTTTCTTGTTATTGGGATGATATTTTATATTACACTTACTGTAATTTTTCATGTTAATGTGATGAGAGACCCTATTCTCTCTCATCAATCCATTTTGGATGTTTTGAGTGGCGCCGTGAGGCTGCCAAACTTTCGTAAGAGATCTAACCTCTCTCTTTCTTTTTAAGTACTCTCCTTTATGTCACTTCTTTTAAACTCCTCCTTGCAATGTTGGGGGATTTTCTTTTATATTCCACTTGCTGTAAATTATATTGTAATATGATGGGATAATCTATTTGATCTCATCAATCCATATTCGGAAGTTTTATGTGGCGCCGTTAGGCTGCCGAGTTTTCGTAAGGGATTTTTCATCTCACTTTTATTCCCGTGAGATTTATGCTACATTTGCCACAAATTCCATTGAGTGGTGTATGTACTGCCCATTATTCTACTCTTTGTGTAATATAATTTCGTTTATGCGTATTTACATCAATGACCTATTGTCTTTCTTTCATGGGGTGTATGTTTTGAAAGATACCCAAGTCGGTAAGGGAACCTTTCACCCTCCTCTTTTTTTAAAAGACTTCTTTTGTTGGGTCTTTTAATTTACATATTGTTATGTTGGGATATGTTCTCATACATACTTATTGTTTTAATTTTTATGTCCAAGTGATGAGATACACTTTTTATCTCTCATCAACTCATTTTGATGTGATGCCGTTAGGCTGTCAAGGGAACTTTTTAACCCAATTTCGATTTCTTTGGGTTCAACATGTAGTCATTGAATATGTCATCCATTGAATATGTGTGAATGACCTTTTATTGTTTTACACTTAATATCCACTTATATTGGGTGTATTTATATTTTTCACACATATTTTTGAGATTTATTTGTCCTTAATTTAAGGATACCTTCTTTATAAGGGATTTCATCACATTTGACATTTCTATTGAGGGTTCATTGTTGTTATGCACCAATTCACTCTTATATGGTGTATATACTATCCTTTGGAGTATTATATCATGAATCCATTTATTCTCATGATATTATAAAGTTCTGACTAAATGTTATTCCTCAATTATTGTATTCAAGTGTCTCTAATTTTGGTAAAACCCCTTTAACCAAAATATCATTTTAAATGTTTTAATTATTTGTTCTTATTAATATCCATGTTTTCAAAATGGTTTTAAGGATTTATTTATATGGATATTAATGGTTTAAAATTTTAATCTTCAAGGTGTTATGGGACACTTTGATTCAAAAATCTCTTTATTAAATGTTTTAAATGGTTTTGGAAATGGTTTCTTTTTGAATGGATTCATTATTTCAATATACTAAAATGTTATATTGTGATTGAAATGTGGAAATGTTATGTTTCCTTTATGCATGTTTTATGTGATACATTTATGTTATTGTTCTTGGGCATTGTTATAAAAACGGGTGGTTCCGTGATAAACTAAGGGCGGGTGAGCCCGATATAGCTCTCCAATGCATTGGGTAACGCGAAGGAGTGAAACATTAAGGTTTCTCCGAAGAGATTTAGGGAATATACTGTGATGGGTATTCCAAACGTAACCAAGAGGGTTACTCCCTACGTAAGAATGTTATGAATGCCTCAAGTTACCTTTATGTCTTATGATTTCTATGATTTATTCATGGTTTGATGAGGTATGTTAAAGTGCCTTTGTTTTATGGGTAAAGTATGATTTCATTCTTATGTATATATGAACTCATGTTTCCTTTCCATATTTTTATAACTCTTACTGAGCTTTTTATGCTCATCCCAAGTTTTTGAAATGTTTTTCACAGGTCAAGGGAAAGGTACATGATGTGATGATAGTGTCAAGGATGTGTCAAGAAAGAATCCGTGTTATATTTTAAATATGTTCCCGTTGATGGGAAGAATGAATACTGTCTTTTATGTAACCACTTTGTTTAAATGTGGAATGTAATGCAAGTTTCATGATCTAATTCTCTAAAACACTAAACCTGAAAGGATCCTCAATGTGTAATCTTGTAATAACTCAAGATTAAGTAAGGTTTAAGGCTGGGTCCTTATAGTATTACTAAAAAATGACCCCAAAATGTAAAAAACATATTTTATAGCCATATTTAGAAGCATAATGTCTAAATATTAACAATTTTTCATTTTGTGGACATTTGAGATGTGAAGAAACATTATTACACAACATCATTTCCAAAAAATTAAATGTCTATTACTCACCTCACATATAAAAGGTCACCCATTTTTTACTCATATTCACAATTAAAAAACAATTAGGATCATGAAATACCTTCACAAATATATTCCGAAAATAAATAATCTCATCATAGAGGAATTATTATGGTGAAAAAGACGACCTAGAAAGTTTTTTCATTAAAACACAAGGAGATTACCCAAAGAAGAGGTAACATTATTCATTAAGATTTTATATTTTATTTCATCATCAAAATTAATAAATTCTTATTAAACCATGATAAAATATCATCTTATATATATTCAATATAATTAGATATTTTTCTCTTAATGTAATAACCAAACTCCTTTTCTTTTTTCCATCACATGGAATATGAAGATAGTATTTTGGTATATGCAAGATAATCGCCATATGAACTGATGTTATTTGTTTCTCATTACCACGTTTCAAATACATATATAAGTATGGATTATTTTTTAAATCTTAATATAAATTATATTGGTATTATTATTAAAGAATTTTATGACATATTAATTATTAATTTATAATTCTTGGAAATATGATAATGTTTTTCATGTGTGTGGAAGACAAGAACATCAGGAATTTGTCCGATTCATTCTACATGTATACTTTTCATGGAAGGTAATGATGACATGTTTAAATAAAAAATTGTTGTTATGTATATCATATAAATGTTATTTCTCAAAAGTAATATATTATTTAGTTTTATTTCATTAAATCCATGGAGATAATAAAAACAAAATTCTTGCATAAATACCAAACATTGTTTTCATACATTGTGTATTTCATTTTCAATATATAATATCAATGGATTAGTATAAATAAATAAATACTTATTATATACTATATTTATATTATTGTAAAAATTATGGACATTATATAATCATGATCAATGTAATAGGGCCAAAAATACTAAATTAATATATACATAAAAACCAAATTAGTTATGATTAGAAAAATTAATTTTATATGTAATTTTTAGTAAATTTTTAATAAAGGGTCATAAGTAAATTATATATGGTTTTATTTAAAATTTTACTGATCATATATAAATTTAAAACAAAATTATATTTATTATATATGAGGACCGATTATTTCTGAAGGTATTCGAGACTAAATGTATACATTTCTAGTATTTCTATTATTTATGGGAGACTCATGACATATTCAATAATAATTTATTTGGTTTGTTGTATATAATTCCCCTTTAATATTTAATTTAATAAATACCCTCCTATTCCATATTTTTTTATGTTTTAATTAATATTTTAATTTTGATGGGGTTTAGGTTTTTATGTTACCAATATTGTAATAATTTAATAATATAATAACATCATTTATCAACGTTATTTATCTTCATGCATATGATGATGAACTAATATGAACCAACTGTAACGGAACCCATGAAATTTTTTCTCCTATTGTTATGTAATGAGAATACATATTTTCCTTACATTTTAATATATAGATATAATCAAGGGTTCAAAATAATTTTTTATGTAAATTTTATTTCATTTTAGTCTTCTATCTAAAATAATTTCCCATACAAAATATTTTTTCCATAATTTTTTTCCAAAAAGATTATGAAATTGTCCAAATTTTTTATTAGGTTATTATTTATCCATTTTTCAATTTTTTATAATAAAATTTAATGTGATATTAATGTTGTTTTCCAAAAAATGTTTATTTGGATGGTACCAAAAATAAGAAAGTAATATTTTTTTTAATATTTTCAACATGAATGATATTTTCAACCATCATGACCAACTCGTTGATTTAATGATTATTTTGAGTTTTTGAAAGGGTTATTTTCAATGAAAAGTATTTTCAAAAGTACTTTTAATATTTATATACGTTTATTTTCAAAATAAAATGGATATTTTTTCAAGAAATGATTTTAATTTTTTAAAGCTCCCCCTACAGGTATCTATAGTTATTTTTAAAGAAAATTATTTTGAAAACTTTTTATGTTTTAAAAATAAGTTTTAAATGTGGAAAATAAATTTTCCTAATGAATTTTTTTTAATAATTTTTTAATCTTACATTATATGTTTCATATTTTAGTTTTAATAAAAAAATTTAAATTTTTTTATGTTTTAAAATGTTCTTTTTAATGTTAAATGGTTATCATCCCCATGAAATTTTCCAAGTGATATTTGAAAATATTTTTACATTTATAATGAAACGATATTATGTTAATTATAATTTATTAAGGATATGATCCAGGGATACCATTCCTAATATTTCAATTGATGGTTTAAATTTATAATGAATAGATGTTTATAAAAACAATTTATACAGAATGGATAATTACATGAAAAAATTATTATGAAGACCACTTATTTTTCCTTTGGATATACTATGAAGGAAATACTCTGAAATGTTTTTCTCTTCCACATGTTATACTATAATTAAATGTTTATGAATCCTATTTTTTCCATAGATTATGGAATGATGATATGGTTATGAAACTAGTTTTGTTTCATATGTTATGATAAAATTAATGTATTATAATATTATGTTACATGTATGTATTATATTCATTATATGATAGGTGAAACCTATATATTCATCCATTGAATTGGGTATATATTTAAATATCATGAGATAAATATGTCTACAGTAACGATTAAACTAGATTTTAAAAGGGAATCTATCTATTATAATGGCAGTGGGAGGAAAACTTGACGCCTATGATGGTTTCAGAAGTGAACCCATTCCATTATGACATCATTTTCAATAAACATTGAAAACTATTTAAAATAATATATATGAATATGTGTATATAAAAAATCATTTTATTTTCCTAATTTTATGCTATAAAGGCTCATGTTCTCTGATTATATTATAATTAATGTCTTATGAACTGTGAATATTTCCTCCTTGACTCATATTCATGATTTATGATATGTAAGGTATGGATTTAAATAGTTAGTTTCATGTTATCATTACTTGATGATATAGATATGTAAATATCTCCCTCATTATCCTTTACTAAGCATCTAAGATCATCTATTTTTTTCTTCATTACCCAATATATGTTGAAAGGTGTTGTGTATGATATGTAGAAGAATGGAACTAGTTTTCATAACATTGTGGGAGAAGATGTAGCACAATTGTGTACTTGTTGTTTATTCATCCATGTTTCTAAAGGCACTATACCATTATTACTATCATGCATCTATTTTTGTATTGTAATGATATTCATATAAAAAATATATAAAATAATTGTATGATAATTATGATAATTTATAGTTTGTATTAGAGGAATGGTTTATTTAACCATTCTAAAATAGGTTGAAAATACATTATTGATATTCTTAGGGATATTTATTACGATTTTCCCAGAGATAGAAATAAGGATAACTCTATTGATTAGTCAATTAATAGGTAAATGTCATAGAATTTTTGTAAAGGATATGCAGAAGGGATTATATGAAATTACATCCTTATGTAGATTGTAAAAGTAGATTTTCCACTAGCCCATAGGTACCTTGGTGTAAGGACTCTTAAACGTTTTGATTATTTTTTACCTGATCATCACATGGTGCACATCAACAGGCCTTTCAAATACATGGTTTGACACTTCTCGGGGATTTGATAAGGAAGTCCAAAAACACTATACAATCCAAAATGAAATATATAAATAGATGATAACTATGAATGAACTATTTTAAAACAATGGTTTCATAGGTATAATTTTTTTTATTATTTAGAAAAAATATTCACGAATTTAATGATTTTTGTGGATTAAATTTTTTTTGGTAGCTAATTGTATTATTTTTTGTTTTATCAAATAGAGGGAAGAATATTAAACATGATTTACATTAAATGTGATATACAATTTTCTGATGAGAGAAAAACGGGATTAGTAATTGATTTATAGACAATATGATTATTACAAATAATATATAATAATATAATATTAAAAGTTTCACCTCAACAGACTCCCATGCTCATCAAAGAAGGTATTGATAGAGTTTATTGAGAGATAAGGTGGTGTATACCATGGATGTAAACATATTTTGATTCAAATATTTCAATACAGAGGGTAAATCACTCCAAAAAATCAATCAATGTAATGAGAATAATTTTTTAATGTGGAAAATAAGGATATAGAAATGTAATTGTTGAGTAAAAATGAAATGGTCTGTTAATTCAATTTATGATATAAGGGACTCATTATGGTATCATCGATTATTGAATGTTTAAATTGTAGAAAGGATGTGAAATTTTAAATCTATGTCATATAAGGAAATTTTATAAAGATAATCAATGATGTGGTATGAGTAATGGTCTATGAAATCAAATTTAAAATTCTATGAATGATTTATTAAAGAATAATTTTGTTAATCATTTTCAATGGTTTAATATGTAATTTAAATTATTGATGTGTTTTTGATTGATATGTCAATAATATGTGAAATGAATCATGAATTAAATGAATAATATTATATTAAATTATTTTTATTAATAATTTTAAATTATATAGTAAATATTACTGATTATCTAAAAATTTAATTTGATGGTATGGATTAAATTTATAAAACAATATTATTATAGAAATGCAACCGTTAATATTTTTCTCATGTTCAGAAGATTTTGTTTAGTTTTAATAAAGTGATGCTTGATATGGATATTTTAAATTGGATAGTATTGATTATAAAAAAATTTATTAAAAATTTATTTAAAAATTAATATATGTAATCATTGATGGAGTTTTTTATATTTATTGGATTTATATAGAATATTCATTAATATATGATTTTATTAAATTAATAATAAGGTATGTATTTTTCAATTATGTTTATATGGTAATTTAAGATATTAAAATGTTTCAAAAGAATTTTTTAGGAATGTATTCATGTATTTAATATGTAAAATTAAGAGATATATAATATTTTTTATGAATTATTAATCATTTGATTTTGGGAATTTAGTACCCTTATTTACAATTTTATGGATTTCTACATTTGACATACATTAGGGACACTTAAGGATAACTATTCATTCAGTGGATTATAATTAACATTGTATATTACTGGAGAAATTATGATAATTATTTTATTTTTTATTATAAATAAAAATGAATTAATTGATATTATTTTAATGATATTATTATCACTAGATCTGTAGGAATAAAAATATTCCATCTTTATTTCATAACTTAAGATATGAAGAGTGAGTTTTTTGATGAATATTCAATGGATGAGGCTTTTCTTATGAAACAAAATTTAATTAAGTAAATATATCTCCTTAGTAAAATTATTCTACTTTCATAAAATAATATTTAAACAAAATGTTATACATTTAACTTAATTAATAATTAATTAATGGTATTTTCACCGATCACATATTTCTGACATTATGGCTGTTAATGTTTTCCATATTATGTTATCATTCACTATGCATCAGTATTAGTGTGATAGTTCTCTCTTATATTTCCATGTTTTCACTTCCAAAAATATTTTCTTATATTGAAACATAGTTATGTTTTTTCGTACGTGCCCATTATTAATGTCTTTCTAATATTCAAGTGGATTATTAATTAACGATTTTTTCAATTTGGTTTTATAATAATGTAATTCTAAAGTATTAAACATTAGTTATAGAGAAATATTTCCTATTTTATGGAAACAATTTATTTAGAGGTGGTTATAGAATTAGACACCATGATATTTCATGATTGTTTTTGTAATTATGTTAATTTCAATGATATATTTAATTACATAAAACATCATGTTTATATTATGTACCACATAACATAGAGTATTAACGAAACCACAAATATATATTATCATTATTATTTTATGACAAACTGTTATTAACTAGCCATTAAACATTGAATAATGAACCATAATTACAAAACATTAAATTATAAATATTATGTTCTCATATGAACAAAAAAATTTATGTAAAATAACTAATTTTTGAAAAATACATTATATGTGTCAAAAGTGTGTTTTCTAAAAATCTAGTTTTATTATATTTTATGAACAATAATGATTTATTTTTATTTCTAGAAAATGAATTTGTTAAAATAAACTTAATTTTTGAAAAAATAAATTTAAAAATATCATAAGGTGAATATTTGGGGTCATTTTGAAATAGAATTTTTTTGATGAATAGGAAAAAATAATAGTTTTTATTGAAATCTTATATTTCATTTATAAGATTTTTACAGCTATTTGTATTTTAAAATTAAATAATAAAATTAAATTATATATTAATAAATTAAATTTATGTTATTATAATAGATTTAATATTTTTTTGATATAAAATCATTTTAAACATTTGAACATTTTCTCTATGGAAATCCCCTTTTCATAACTTCTGGTTTATTTTTAAAATGAATAAATTACACTTTATTGAATGGAATATAGAAAAACTGGATTGCATATCTAGAATTAAAAAAATTTATATTATCTAATATGGTAAACATTATTTTTAACCATAATCAAAAATAAAACAAATAAAAAATATTTATCATATTTATGGTAAAATGGGGTTTGGGTGTTAAAATTATAAAATATTTTTTAAAAAAATTATATAAAATTGTAAAAACCGTTATTTGGCCATATTAAAATCTTATGATGTGTGTCTTGATAATGGACTATTTTGGAGCCTTTCTGCATGTGAAGAATGACATTATCATTTATTCCTTCTGATATTTAAAAGTGTGCCACTCACTACACTTATAAAAGGAAACACATTCTCCTCTTCTCATCACACTTCCAAAAACATTTTCTTCAAAAAATCCCAACAAAAATATATTCCATATTTACCCATTCTCATCATAGAAGACTTAGTTTTTTTCTTCATAAAACCTACAAAAGAAGGCTTTCATTTTAAACCTATTGATTTTACAAGAAGATTATATATCATTATTCAATGTGTATTTATATTTTATCTCTTCATCCACCTATTTCAATTTTAATTAAAAAATGTTGACTAAATATCCTCATTATCTTCAATATTATTTGATTTTATATCATAATAAAATAATCTGAATCCTTCTCCTATAATAAATAATGGTACATAAAATAATCTTTTATGTGTGTGGAACACTGTTGCCTCACAAACCGATTTATTTGTTTCCCATAAGCACTTATAATGGTTGGATATAATGATGTATTTATTATATATCTGTTTTTTACAATTTTATTATAGTTATGGAATCATGATATCAAATTTTACGTATTAAATTTGTTTCTATGGGAACACAATAACATCTTTCATTTATACGGTGGACCACCTCCCCATGAAGCTACTTGATTCATTTTTCATATACACTTTATATGGAAGGTATCAAAAATAGTTCAAAAAACAATTGTTCAATATATAACATAAATATCATTTTTTATTATAAATATATTATTTACATTTCTTTTTTCCAATAATTTACGAAAATAGAAACATCTTTCAGTTGTACGTATGATGTATATCCTCGATGAACGTTGTATTTCATTTTCCATATCTGACAATAATGGAATACACTTAATAAATAAGTAATAAATATATATGTTTGTCACGACCCCTCCCCCGGGGCCCATGCTCTGACTACCGCAAGCCCGCCTTCCATAGGCCACAGGCTGGAGACTACCACCAAAGGAGTAATTCTCCAAAAATGGGATGGCATTACCTTTATAAACTGTAATAAAAACACAATAGAGTATACAAATGGATAAGAAACACATAGTAAAACTGTATAACAAAAGAGTGCTGAATGTAAAAGGGTCCAGAAATACAAGACCAACTGTAATATACAGGGAACTGGAAATACAAGTACAACTGAAAAGAAAACAGCTGCTGGGTCGTCCTATGGGATTTCTACATGAAGGGTAGGTAAAAATACCCTCCTCAGCACTCCATGTCTGTCAGTCTCCTTTGTGTTCCGTATATTCGTAAGGTCCACCTCTGGGTACCATCCAGTCCTGGTACTCTCAGCCTTAGTCAGCATTGTCCATCGTCTGCAACCAATACAATGAGGTGCATGCACAGATCGTACAAGGGTGAGTATAACGATACTCAGTATGGACCCTGAGACCATCAAGGTCTCAAAAAATATAACAAGGATAAACCACAAGGTAAGAAATCAACAGATAACCCCACTTAGGTATATGCCCATACATAAACCAAAGTTATCAAGTAATCCATCTCAATCATGAGGTAAACACAAAAGTTACAAAATCTTCTCAACCATGATTTTTATTAACATTATCAAAACCACGGCTGCTAGAGAACTCCTCCTCAGTCAAGTACATTGGGCCTACCATGACACCAAGGCGCTTCCCCCTAGCCTTGGACTGCTGAGGTCCTCCTCCGTTCGAGTACCGTGGGTCTGCTGCGTCAACAAGGCGCTCCCCACTGTGGGTTTGCAGCCACAACCAGGCACTCACCCAAATATCCTCCAGAGGTACTCCTCCTGTCAAGTATCGCATGTCTGCCCGCATAACCAGACGCTCCTCCATCGTGGGTCTGCCGCAACGCCAAGGCGCTCCCCACGGGGCTAGTCGAGTCACTCTGAGTCAACCAGTCAGCAGTCATCAAGTCTTATCCAGCTACTAGGTCTCCGCACTCTGCTCTCTAGTCACTGGAATTATCCACCCCACGAGTTACTGTTCAAATCCCCAACTATCACGAAGTCCCATGAAGAAGTATCTCATAGGTCTGTTATTTCATAGAGGTATCAACACAGTAGAAGACACGTCAATCGGACGCCTGGTCTATGAGTTATTATAATTTTAGTCCCGGGCACCCAGTTGGATTCGTGCACGATCCAACCTGACCATATATTAACTATATAGGAAACTCTTGTGGGGTATACTAAAAGGGACCTCCATGCTCCAAGATTACCATCGCCACTGACAGTTCATCAAACAGAAATTTGGTGCCAAAGATATGGTCAAAAGTAAGTAAAGGGTCGGTAGTAGGCTTGGGTATGGTCCGACCCATTCGGATCGACCAGATTTGGGTCGACCCGACCTGAAGCGTTGGGTCTGGCTTGGCCTGTTGGGTTTGGCCTAGCCTGCTGTGCCCTGCTGAGTAGGCCGCGAGGGCGGTTTGGCCTGGATGGGGGGATGCGTATGTGGCTCGGCCCGTTGGTGTGGAGCCAGTTCGGCCTAGAGCGCCATGAAAGGAGAGGCTCAACCCATGACCTGGGAGGTTGGTGGGTGGTTGGTGTCGGGGCCACCGAGAGGCCGAAGGCGGCCAGGAGGCCGACGTGCGGCCGAGAGGCCGGTTCGTCCGAAGCATCGTTAGGGCGACATGGGTTGCAGAGACAACTAGTAGCACGGTCGTTGCCTATATCCTTCATCGCCTCGTTGTTTCGTTTCCATGTCGAAGAACATCACAAAAGAGATCGATGAAGGCAGATTGGCCTTTTTAGTTAGGCCCACACCCACCTAGTTTTGTGTGATAGCAATTGGTTCATAAGAAGAAAGCACAACAACCCATTCGCAAAAGGAAAACATCTTTATTAATCGATTTTAAAGAAAGTAAGAACATGACACTTAAATGAAATTAAACCCCTACATTGATTGTTGTTCGTCTACGGAGTCGTGGGGAAGAAGACAAATCATTGAAAAAAGATAGACATCTGCATTTTCCATGATCGTCAGTTTGTGTGCCAGATCATCGTAATCAAAGATGTCCTACATTGAAGGAGAATCTGAGGAAGAAATTAGAAGACACTCCTCGCCAACATTTTTTGTTGGAAGAATAGGTTCTTTGTTCTTTGTTGATGAGAGATTTTCTCCCTATGCTCTCTCCTCTCCAAAGTTCCACCAAGTTGAATTTGTCAAGCCAAAATAATAGAATAAGTTTGTCTATTATTTAATAGTTAACACAAAATTCAAATCGGTTAAACAATTAATTGAAATCATTGGATCAAATAATTAAGGAAGAGGATTTGGACTAATTAAGTGTTAGCTGAGTTAAAGAGGTGCCCCTACACTTTATGGAAGTGTGAGGGTTTCTCCCCATTAATGTGGAGTTTCAAGGGGGTTAAAAATCCTGTTGGTCCCCACCATATTAAACATGAAGAGGAAGTTAGGTTTGGGTGGGCCCCACCACTATAACCTCTCATGGGAGGCTAAGGTGTGGTGGTCCCCACCTCCAACTTCCACATGGAGGATTTAACCAACCAAATAAAAATAAAGGCATAGAACATTATTTTTATTTAATTCTTTCACTAAAAACCCAAAAACTATCCTTTATTCTCGACCCACTACCATCGAGATTAATGTCTCTCTAAGCAAATACCGGCACTAAGAGTTCAACGGTGCCCTCAAATTTCAGTTCCGAGCACCGGTTCAAAAGTTATAAAAAAACGCTTGTATGTTTACTGAACGTACCCAAACAAAACATCAGAAATTGATTCTTAGAACACCGGGATTTAGAATCACGCACCGTCAATTTTCATAGACTCGCAAAATTCCCATGTATTTAGGAAAAAAATTTCCATGGAAATTATAGGTCTTTACATTATCCCCACCTCAGGGCTTTACGTCCCCGTAATCTACAAATCAAACTAAAGGGAACAAGTGGGGTAATGAGCACGCATCTGATCTTCTAACTCCCATGTGCTCTCCTGGAGGTTCCCATGCTGCCAGTGAACACGCACCAGAGGTATTGATTGTCCAAGCAGGACCTCCTCCTATCAATACTCAATATCCACTAGAACCACTGTAAAAGTCGACCCATCGTCGATGTCCATCTCCCCATGATCGATGATGTGAGGAGGGTCATGCACATATCTCCTCAGTTGGGAGACGTGGAAGCCATCAAGCACCCGATACAACTGAGGTAGAAGATCTAAGTGGTATGCCACCTAGGAAACTCTAATAAGGACCTAAAAAGATCCGTTGAATCTCAGAGATAAATTTCTGCCTCATCCAAATATCTGTAAACATCATTGAGGTGAGACACTTAGAAAGACGTGGTCACATTCCTCAAACTCTAGAAGTCTCTGTCTCCTATCGGCACACGACTTATGCCTTCTCTGTGCAGTCTTCATCCACTCCTGTATGATCATCACCTTCTATGTGGTAGCCCGTACCATCTCTGTTCCCACGAGTGCTGACTCCCCTGGGACAGTCCAACTCAGAGGAGATATGCAAGGTCTCCCGTATAACACCTTAAAAGGTTTCATTCCAATGGTGGAGTGATAGATGTTGTTGTATGAAAACTCCACCAAAGGTAAGTGATCCTCCCAGCTACAACCGAAGTCGAGGAAACAATCACACATCATGTCCTCGAAATTCTGAATGGTTTACTCGGTCTGACCATCAGTGTGAGGATGGAAGACGGTGGTCAGACAATGATGCACCCCCAAAGCCTCTTGCAACCCCTTCGATAGCTGTGAAGTAAATCATGAATCACGATCAGAAATAATTGAATAAGGAACTCTGTGTAGCTGCACAATCTCCTGCACATAGAGGCGTCCAGAGCTCTGTAATGAACCCTTCTCTCTGATAAGTAGGAAGTGGCCCGACTTGGTGAGTCGGTCAGGGATCAACCGAATAGATTCATGACCTCTAGATGTATATAGAATTCATGTCATGAAATCCATGGATATCCAATCCCACTTCCACTGTGGGACCTCTAGAGGCTACAACAATCCTTCTAGTACCTGATCCTTCGCCTTCACTTACTGACTACTGTGGCATCGTAAGATAAACTCTGCAACGACCTTTTTCAATCTCAACCACCAGTGCTATCGTTGGAGAACAAGGTACATCTTCACCACTCTTGGATGTACCACTAGAGGGGATATAGGAAAATCCCTCAACACTTCCTCTTAAAGTGCCACTAGTACCATGGTACGTCCTCTTAAGAGGATGACATGCTCCCCACCTTTATAAAATCCATGAGGTGCCAGCCCTGTGGATATCTGAGTATGTCATTTCTCATAGTTAGCGTCACCATGCTGTGCCTCCATGACTCACTAAAGAAGTGTGGGAGTGACCATAAGAAACTGAAGAAAGGCTACTCCATCGATATTCACAAAGGATATATATAAAGCAGTCAACTGCGGTGTCGCCTCACCTAGAAACTATATAACAGATCTTCTGCTGAGTGCATCTGCAAAGAAATTCCCCTTCCATGGAGTATAGACTATCTCTAAGTCATATTCAAGGAGGAAATCTATCCAATGTCACTGTGTTGGGTTCAGATCCTTCTTAGAGAAGATATACCTGAGACTCTTGTGATCAGAGTACACGGTAAAATGCTCGCCCATCAGATAGTGTCACCACATCTTCACGACAAACACCACTGCTGGTAACTCCAGGTCATGGGTAGCATAGTTCTGCTCATGCTGTCTCATCTGTCGTAAACCATAAGTGACCAGTTCTCACTCCTGCATCAAGACACATCCGAGTCAGGTCCCTAATCCATCATAATAGACTATGTACCCTACGCCTTCCTCTGGAATCCTCAAGACATGGGAAGTGGTCAGCCTCTGCCTCAACTTTGGAAAGCTCTTCTGGAATCTCTTTGATCACACAAAGGGTTTCCCCTTATTCTTCAAGGATGATAGTGGCACTGAAACTCTAAAGAAATCTGACACCAATCTCTGGTAATATCCAGATAAACCCAGGAAACTATGTACCTCCGTCACACTCCTAGGTGGCTCCCAAGCAAGTATCACCTCAATCTTTGAGAGATCCACTAAAACTCCGGCCTCTGATATGACATGTCCCAGAAAGTGAACCTCTCGTATCCAAAACTAGATATTAGAGAGCTTACCATAATGTTGGTGCTCTCAGATGGTGTCTAGTACTACCTTCAAATGGTAGGCATGCTCTTCCTTAGTAGTCAAGTAGATTACAATGTTGTTAATGATGGTTACGATGAAGCAATCGAGGTACGACTGAAAGATACTATTCATGAGTTCCATGAACACTACTAGAGAGTTGGTTATGACAAATGGTATAACCACGAACTCGTAGTGGTCGTACCAACATATGAAGGCCGTCTTATGCACATCCTCATATCATACTCTGATCTGGTGATAGCCTGATCTGAGGTCTATCTTCGAGAACCACTGTGCTCCCTTCAGCTAATCAAAGAGGTCATCATTCCTCGTGAGTGAGTTTTGTTCTTCATGGTCACCTAGTTTAGGCACCTATAGTTGACAGAAATCCTCAAGCTCCCATCTTACTTCTTGGAGAATAGAATTGGGGCCACCTAGGGAGAAACACTCGGCCGGATGAATTCCATCCTCTACAAGTCCTCTAGCTGTACCCACAGCTTGCGAAGCTCCGTGTGAGCCATCCTATACGCTGGAGTAGATATCGGTGGCATTCTGGGATACAAGTCAATGTAAAATTCTATGTCTCTACAAGGAGGTAGACAAGGGAAATCATAATGGAAAACATATGCATACTGGTCGACCACTATAGGATAGCTTTGACTCTCCATATCAACTGCTCTGAGGGTAGGGCAGGCCAATTGATGAGTGATCGGCTGCACCCTCCTCTGGGTAAGTCCATCTTGTGCTGTAAAGGCTGCATTCTCACTGGGGAAGGTAAACCGGGTCCCATCCGTGTGGACACACCACACTTTGTGCCTAATACAGTAAATATAAAAATGGACTATAGATAACCAGTCCATACCAAAGATGACGTCGTAAGGACTCGACATCGCTACTGGGATATCCCAGTAGAAGTTCTCGCCTCCTAGAGTTAACTCACACTACCAGCACCAGTGCGTAATCGTCGAATCTACTCCCGTGTGAGTGTCTAGACGTAAGTATTGATCCAATAACTCCATAAGAATATCAGTGCTCTGAACGAGGGTAGTGGAAATGAAATAATGATTGGAACCTATGTCTATAAGTACTGTAGCTATGGTGGAGTAGACACAGATCGTACCTCGAATCATCTCTAGAGCACTATGATCGTAAGCCTCAGCTGTATGGAGCTGAGCTCTTGCCTGTCCACCTACTTCCTACGGTCGGGGTGGACTTCCTTGGGGTGCTGGTAACACATCGTAATGTCATCCACCGCTAGCTAAACGACCAGATCCTCTGCCACGTCCGTCTACGCCCTGTGAATCACCTCGATCGAATCTCTATCTCTGCCTGGGAAGTCCTTCGACCATCTGCGGATCATCCAAATGGCGGGTCGGACAGTCATGAGCTATGTGACCCTACCGAATGCATGTGAAACACTGCCCGCTCCTGGCATGTATGTATCTGCTTTGGGTGCCCCACACAACAGATCCTGAGTCATGCGATCGTCCACCTATACGTCTGGTACTGTTGGATTTTTGCGATATATATCTTCTTCCAGCTGAAGAAGACTTCACTACATGTCAACTGGTGGTGGATATCGCTGTTGGAGACTGCTCAGCAAGGAAACTCTCCACTAGGAGGGATCTCTCTAACACCCCTACCTGCGTTGGGATGCTTAGTGAGATCACCGAAGATATGATCTCTTTCCTGAGTCCCTGATCAAAGGTCTGTGCCCTGAAAAAAAGGGTCACATACCATATCGATGGAGTAGCGTGAGAAATCTGTGAACCTCACTGAGTACTGAGCTACAGTTCTACTGCCCTACTGCAGACAAAGTAGCTCATGTATGCGCACTGCGCGGAGAGTCACTGGGATAAACTATGCCTGAAAAAAGCTCTCGAAGTCTGCCAATAGAAGCACCATCTCATCGTGAACTTGGAGCATCAAGCTCCACCATATTTCCACTACTTCCTGTAGATGGCTGGCAGTAAGAATCACCATGAGGTCAGCTGGTGTCCCTACCAGTCGGAAAACTCTCACCAAAGCCTCCATCCAATCCTCCTCCACCTGTGGGTCCATCTCTCCCATCAACCTTGGTGTCTTCTTGCATTGGAACTCGTGAAACACTCTCAAGAGGCATGCATCATCTGCTGCTAGGGCCGGTGTTATCAGTGGCCCAATGTGAAGTGGTACCGCTGGGGCCTCCTCTGGAAAAGGGCCATTCACCGAGGCTTCGTCGCTCGGTGGGATATCAGAGCATACAACTCTCGGGACTCTAACTGGTCGTACGCGGGGAGGAATCCTGAAAGAAACAGATGTAACATGGTCAAAAGATTAAACATGGTGAGCTGACCTATTTGAGCTAACATAAATAAAAAATTTTAAAACACACAAGAAATCAGTGTTTTCGTGCACTGAGTCGAAAATCAGAAGTCATAGTCCCGGTGTATTAATACGTCGGCCGCCACACCAACATTGTACTACCTGAACTGAAAGACTAACTCAGTACCCTTAACACTATTGCTTCACCGAAAAGATTAGAGTCCTAAGTTTTGCAGTAGAACCGACTGCTTTGATACCAATTTTTCACGAACCATCCCTCAGGGCCCGTTCTATGACTACCCCAAGCCCGCCTTCCATAGGCGAGGGGGCTGGCGACAACCACTAAAGGCCTAGTTTCCTAAAAATGGTTAGGAATTTCCTTTATAAACTGTAAAAAAACTCAATAGTGTACATAGTTGGATACGAAACACTATGTAAAAATGTGTAACAAAAGAGTGCTGAAAAAAGGGGCCAAAAATACAAGCCCAACTGTAAAGTACAAGGAATTGGAAATAAAAGTACAACTAAAGAAAAAAAAACTACTAGGTCATCCTCCGGGATTCCTACCTAAAGGGTTGGTATAGATAGCCTCCTCAACACTCCATGTCTCTCAGTCTCCTCCATGTACCGACTCGTCATAAGGTTCACCTCCAAGTACCATCCAATCCTGGTACTCTCAGCCTCAGTTAGCACTGTCCATCGTCTACAACCAACACAATGAGGTGAAGTCATATCCCGTGTAGGGGTGAGTATAAAAATATTCAGTAGGGATCCTGGAACCCTCAAGGTCCCACAAAATCCAACAAGGATAAACCACAAGGTAAGAAATCCATAGATAACCCCACTTAGGTTTATGCCCATACATGTAAATTAGTTATCAAGTAATTCATCTCAATCATGAGGTAAGCAAAAATGTTATTGACTCAGATCAACCTGGATTTTTTTTTTACATTATCGAAACCTAAGCTGCTAGATAACTCATCCTCTATCAAGTACTTGTGGCCCTGCCATGACACCAAGGATCTTTTCACTAACCATGGAATACTTAGGAACTCCTCCTGTCGAGTTCTGTGGGTCTTCTGCGTCACAAAGTCGCTCCCCACCGTGGGTCTGCCATTAGAACCAGGCGCTCCCCCTAATAGCCTGCAGAGGTACTCCTCTTGTCGAGTACCGTGGGTCTACCCCCACAACTAGGCACTCCTCCACCTCGGGTCTGCCACGAAACCAAGGCGCTCCGTACTGGACTAGTCGAGTCACTCTGAGTCAATCAGTCAACAATCGTCAAGTCTCAGCTAGCTACTAGGTCTACACACTCTGCTCGCTCGTCACTAGAAAGATCTGCTCCATGAGCTACTGGTCAAAACTCCAACTATCACAAAGTCCCATGAAGAAGTATCTCAATGGACCGTCATGTCATAGAGGTATCAACGCAATAGACAGTGCATCAATCGGATGCCCGGTCTGTGATTTATTAGCTTTTTAGTCCTATGGTCCTGGGTGGATTTGTGCACTATCCAACCTGACCGTATATTAACTATACCCCAAACTCCAGTGTGGTATACTAAAACGGACCTCCATGCTCTAGATTACCATCTCTGCTGACGGTTTGTCAAACGGATGTCCAGTTCTAAAGATATGGCCAAAAGTAAGTAAAGGGTCTGTAGTAGGCCCGGGTCCGGTCCGACTTGGTTAGACAGACCCGGCCTGACCCAGTCTGGGTCGACCCGGTTCAGGTCGACTCGGCCTAATACATTGGGTTTGGCCCAACCCGATGGGTGGGCTGGCCCGTTGGGTTCAGCCCATCCCAGTAGGCCGCGAGGGCAGTTCGGCCTGGAGAGGGGGCCACGTAGGCGGGTCGGCCCGGTGGTGCGGAGCCGGTTCGGCCCGGGGCGCCGCGAGGGGCGCAACTTGGGCGGCTCGGCCTGGGTCGTCTGAAAGTCAGCAGGCGGGGGGCGGATGGGAGGCTGGTGGGCGGCAGGAGGCTAGTTCGGATGAAGAACCGCGAGGACGGTGCGGGTTGCAGAGACAACAGGTAGCACTATCATTGCCTGTCGCCATTGGCGCCTCGTCGTTTCGTCACCATGCAGAAGAACATCACAAAGGAGATCAATGGAGGGAAACGAGCCATGTTAGTTAGGCCCAACCCCTCTGCATTTAGAGTGATAAAAATCATTTTATAATAATTAAGCACAACAATCCACTCGCAAAAGGATAACATCGTCATTCTTTGTTTTGAAAGAAAGGAAGAACATGGAACTTAAATGAAATTAAACCCCTAACATTATCATTATTCATCGACCGAGTCGTAGGGAAGAAGACAGATCATTGGAAAAAGATGGACATCAGTTTTTTCCTCGATCTTCGGTTTGTGTGTCAGCTCATCATAGTCGAAGATGTACTACTTCGAAGGAGGTTCCGAGGAAGAAAGTCGAAGACACTCCTCACCAGTGTTCTTCATTGGAAGAACACGTTCTTCATTCTTCATTGATGAAAGCCTTTTCTCCCAATGATCTCTCCTATCCAATGTTCCACCAATATGAATATGCCATGCCAAAATAATAAATTAAATTTATCTATTATTTTATTGTTTTCACAAAATTCAAATGGGTTAAACAATTAATTGAAAGCATTGGATCAAATAATTAATGAAGTGGATTTGGTATAATTAAGTGTAAGGGGAGTTGAAGAGGCTCCCCTACACTTAATGGATGTTTGAGGGTTTCTCCCCAATAATGGGGAGTTTCAAGGGGGTTAAAAACCCGGGTGGTCGCCACCGTATTAAACATTTAGAGAAGGTAAGGTTTGGGTGGGCCCCACCACCATAACCTCTCATGGGAGGTTAAGGTGTGGTGGTACCCACCTCCAACATCCACATAGAGGCTTTAACCAACAAAATTAAAATAAAGCTACACAAATTTATTTTTACATAATTGTTTCTCTAAAAACCAAAAGAGTATCTTTTATTTTCGACCCACTACTATCTGGGTGAATGTCTCCTTAAGCGAATACCGGTGCTGTGAGTTCAGCGATGCCCTTGGATTTCAGTTCTGAGCACCGGTGAAAAAGTTATAAAAACCTGCTTGTAGGTTTATTGAACGTACCCAAACAAAACATCAAAAATTAAATATGGGCACACCGGGACTCAGAATCACACACCGTTTGTTTTCGCGAACTCAAAAAATTTCCATGGAATTTCTGGGCCTTTACAATGTTAATTATATAATGGATAATATTCATGATATAATCTTACCATTATCTAATTATATTTACTAAAAATCCCAAATCCAAATGAACAATTAATATATTGTAGTTGTTACACAAAACATGACTTTTTCATTGAACTGTTAATAGATGGGTAATAAATGGTAAAATATAAATAATATAGCATACGATATATATAAAAATATATTTATGAAAAATATTTATAATAAACATATATTTAATTTATAAGAAGTTAGAATATGTACATAGTAATTCAATTTGTAAGGTAAACCACTCAATTATTTCATGGAGGATAATTCCATATTCACTACTAGTTTATATTTTTTGTGTATATAATGATTCTTTTAATTATTATATTCTCAAAATAACTATCTTCATGATATTTCAATCTTAATTTTTTTTATTACATCATGGGTATTATGAATCAATGTTTTCAATGTGGAAATGATTTTATTATATAATCTCATTATTTTTCAGGATTTTTCATTTATCCTTATGATTATGAAATAGTATTATCCAGGTCTCTGGGAAATAAGTCTCCAATATCTATACACTGAAAAAACATGTTTCACCTTCATTTTATTATAATTTTTCACTCTATATTTAAAAAGAGTGTTTTTAAGTAAAATCTTATTTTATTTTCTTAATCAATCAAAAATCAATTTTTTTCAATTTTTTTCCAAAAAATGATTTTTAAAATTGTTTTTAATATTAACGAATTACTTATTAATGTATTTTGTACATATATTTTTTACTTTTTGTAAATTTGTTCTATTTAATATTCAAATCTATTTCTAAATAATTAATGTTTTTATTTTACAAACATTATGAAATAAGTAATTATTTTAATGTGTGTGGCATGAATGATATTTTATGCAGTCAGGTCATTTTAAATGATTGAAGTATTATTATACATGTTTTAAAGATTAATTTAATAAAAAATAACATCCAATATATTTATTTAGATTTTTTAATTTAATAGTGATTTTAAAATAGAAAATATAATTTATCGAATAATTGTTTAAAATGATATTTCAAATATTACCATACATGTTTACATGGTTTTTAAAGAACACAATTTTAATAATGTTTAATATTTTTTTAATTTTTTTTATTTAATTGGGAAAAATATTTTTCTCATAATAAGTGTCAAATAATTTTTAAAGATTACTTCATAATTTTCCATCTATATTTTAAAAATAATTTTTTTAAAATGATTAATGGTTTAAATTTTTTTTGAAAGAGGAATAGTTATTTTCTCAAATAATGTTTGAAGTGATGATTAAAAATCATTTTCCATCAACGATAAAATATATTGATGTTAATTATAATTTAATGAAGATATTATTTATGGATACTATTATTATTGGTTTTTTGAATGGTATATGATTATAATGATAAGATGATTATGAAACCTGTTTCTCTTTTATGGGTTCTACCATGATAAAATGATTATAAATACTATTTATTTTTCCATTGGTTATCATATGATGAAATGATTACGATTTTTTAGCTTTCAAAAATGTTATGGTAAGATTAAATAATAATGGAAACTCATTCTTTCCAATATTTAATTATATTAATATTTTTATTAGAAATCTATTCCATTACCTGGTTGTCGAGATAATGATTATATTATGATCTTGTGCCACTTGTATGTATATTTTTTTTTGATGGATGGGAAAAATATATATCTCTTATTAATTGGATAGTGTTTGAAATCCCAGGAGTTAAATAATATAGAAATAGAAAGTGAACCAAATTTAGTATGAGGATCAGTACACTATTATAGTCATAAGTCTGAAAATTGACTACTATGATGGAGTAGGAAGTTAAACCATTCTTATATAATAGACTTTTAAATTAGACTAGTATCTTATGTAAATTATTTTAAATTATTATGTGAATCCTAAAAATCTACCTCTTATGACACTGTTTTATTCTCATACCTCTTTCTCATCGATTCAATTACAATTCATGTCTTAAAATAATCTATGATTTTTAATATTAACCAATTTTATGATCAATGAAATGTTTGGTTTTTTTTTCAAATTTAATTCTCATGTGATCATACACTTTTACCAATGATATTTTTATATCAACCTTTTTTACCCTTAATAAGAACTTGATCTCACCATTTTCTATATTCTTTCCCCCTAGAATATGATGAATGGTATTAAATATTATATGTCTATGATTTTTCCTATTTATAAAGAATATAGTGGGAGATGATACAAATAATTTATTTGTCAATTGTTTATGTGAAAAAGTTTACAATGTTACTATACCATTCTAATCCTCATGAATTTGTTTATGTGTTTTAATTAATAATAATCTAAAAATGTATAATGTTATTTAATTTGTGGTTTGGGTGGTTATAATAGAAACTCTCTTCTTATGAGTATTATTTTTCATAAAGGGAGGCTTACATAATGTCTACTGACACTCTAATTCCATTATTGCACTATAACATGTGATGTGATTCTATATGGTTGTATTATAGGGTGGGGTTGACAATGTGATAAATGATTAAACAATTTTTTATTTATTGATTATAAACTATAGGTTTATGAAATTATTAGATCTGAGGTTAAATGTGTTTTTGTTTGTATGTATAGTAAATGTATTTTCTGAATTCCATATTACCTAGGAAACTGAAGTTTTTGTTATATTTTTGTTTTCATAGTGTAGTTATTTTGTATGAAATTGTAAAAGTATTATGTTATTTTATTTAGGCTTAGAGCCTCGATACCCAAGAGGTTGTACATATGTATCAATTAAATCATGTAGTACACACATGAAATTATTGTTTTAATTTTTATATTTATTATGGTACTAGAAAAAATAATGATTTTTGTTGTATAATGTATTAACCATAATGTATATAGTGTTCCCCTGTATATAATTTTAGTTGAATTATACTCTTCATGACCCATTGTCTGATTTATGGTGTGAATAATGTTTTTGATTCTGCATGCATATTGTGTGTGTGGAACATAACCTTTAATGTGATAGATTATTTGTAATAAGGCATTAAAGGGGACTATGGATGATATTGATATGTTCTGCACCATCTTATTATTTTAGTATTGAAGTGAATAAGATTCATGAGTCTCATTTATAATTGATTAGTGTATATCAGAGACCTATCAAAGATTATACATCATATTTTGGGATGGTTGTGTTGCCTAATGTTTTATATAATGACTATTTGGTGTTGGATCATGGAAATATTTTTGGAATTTTTACCATTTTTTTCAATGAGTCAATAATGGTAATGTAACATGTCTTTTGAGCTAGCATGGGATTGAGGGACGAGCTATTGTGATGTTCGACTATAATTTTTTTAGAAAAATACAAAGATTTAGATTGGAATTATATCAATTTCAATATAATATGGACGTATTCTGGGGATGGATTTCATAAAATTTAGGTTCAATGAGATTTGGGGATTAATCTATAATTTTATTGATGTTGCAACGAATTAATGAGATTTTGTTTTATGTTGACATTAAAGGTGAATATGTGAATTTAATGATAGTCATTTATATGGTTTTTATAAGTAATTGATTTGTTAAAAATTTAATTGGTTTCATGATGTGGTTAACGAGGAAATAGGTAAGGGACCTAGTGTTTGAATGAAACTGTTACTGCACATATTTAAGGTTATCCTATGTGATAAATAAGTGTAAATCACTAAAAATATGATTACAAAATAGTAACTTATTCATTAGTTAGGGTCACCTGGTTATGTGAAATCGGTTAATGGTGGCACCGTTTGAAAATTTTTGTGTATGATATGTAATGGTAAGTTTTGTTCATAGTGATTCATAATGGTCCTTAAAATGGTTAATATTGATTGTTTATTGATCATAATGGCCAACTAATTAAAAATAATCTTTGGAATTGTGAAGGAATGGAATGGAAGTATTATGTAAGAGATTTTTTTTAGTGGTTTTGTATGATGTAATATTATTTATGGGGGCCATTTCATAATATATCATTGACATTTCATGAAATTGTATGATACACATGGGTCATTTTTTCTAATATATATGTTTCACTAGTGAGGGTTGATATTAAGTTGTCCCATATGTATGGCTCGTAGTCATTTACAAATTTTTAAAGACAATTTTTCAGAGATAGTGACATGTATGGGTACAAATAGGTGATATATAAAGGTCACTCATGTATTAAGATCATATATAAGAGTCCATTTTCTTTCAAAAATATAGTTGGAATAAATTTTAACAGTTTTATAATAAAATTATATTTAATTAATTTTGTAAGAATAGAGTTTTTTTATTATGAAATTTAAGCTATACCATAATATATGTGCCCAAGTTCTGGAATATATATATATATATATCTTTATCATCATTACTTCTTGAGATATCATTACATATTCTTTTATACTCATTCTATTTTATATTATATATAGTAACTAAGGTTCTGTATAGATATCATTGTGTGTTAATTATTTATTTTAATTATGGATTCCCGATGTGTGGTTTTTTGTTTCATAAATTATGTATTTTTTTACATTACTGGAATTCTATAAAAATAGTTCCAAATCAAGTAGAATTTATCACTAGGAAGAATATTATCAACTAAAAGTAGATGATGAAAATATTATTTACTATAATATACCAGTGAATTGTGTTGAATAATATTACAATATGTGTTTGGATTTATATGTTTCATTTAGAATTGAGATCTTCACTATGCTATATTTGATGGCTTACCGATTCTCGATTTCCTGGTCACATCCATTGTTTTAGAGGTGGAGTAATATAGATATATTATGTTATATCAACTATTTTTTGAAACGACCCTCTACATAAATTCAATATCATTATCAGTTTGTGGGGTTTATTGGACCTTGTCACTCTATCAATTCTAAAATAGAACACTCTCTGCAAGGTTCTTTCCTCAGAATAGGACACCCTGATATCCTAATCCTAGATATCTTAGTGAATCTGAAAATAGACATTCAAACAATACCAATAGTAAATTAAGTTCCACTCTAAGTAGGAATCCACTTTTCTGATGGGCTAGTGGAGAATTATTGTCCCACCTCACCCTTTGTAGAACATAATGTTATTTTTTACATAAAGGATTTCCTCAGATCCATCCTTGGTGAGAAAAAGAAATCCCTTCATCTTCAAGATTCCGTAGTGGATAAAATATTTGAATAAATGACCTTTTTCTATCCCATTCATGTGAACGTTCTTCATCTAAAAGGAGAAATATTCTACTAGGGGAAACTCATTTTTTCCTCTCCACCACAGTACTATTCCACATTTCACATTCACAGTCACACCCTCTCAGCATGAAAAAAAGCCCATTCTAGGTTTTATATTCATTTTTCTATAAGAATAAATATTATATTCCATTATTATCCCCATTATTCTTTGATCCTTATATGGAAAATTCATGTCATTCCTTTAATGATGGGATAATCATTATATTTCATCCTTTACCTTCCACTCCATCATCCCCAATACTACGCATAGATATGTGTATGATGATTTTACTTCAATTCCATTTTAAATATAGAATATATTTAAATGTGGATGAATATACATTATAATGATTCATAATATTATTTCTTTGTTCACATGCCAAAATTGGCCTATTGAAAAAGGGTTTCATATTGGAAAAATTCATCTGTTGAAATAACTATAGTGTCAGTGTACTCACATGGTTCTATAATAATTGATAATTTAGTACAAATCTGTGCATCTCCACCAACATGAATTTGGTAGTCGACTACTATGTTCAGGACATCTCGAAACACTATCTAATTCTCATTTTTTTACATATAGACTAGTGTACATTGATTATTTCCTTTTCTCAAACTTTTGGGAATCTCCCCCTTGAAATAACATCATTATATTATTGTCACTAAGAAAACCCATGCATTAATATTCATGTGTGAGATTATATAATATGATTAGGTGTCTAAAAAGTGACCTTTATACAAGGATCAACAACAATCCTTCAAAATATCAACAGTTATATTAAAATAATTTATTTAAAGTTAACTAAAATAGAGATTGAGGAGAAGTGATAGGACCATATATTCTACACCATCGTCAATAAAAAGAAACAAATTTTATTCATTCTCTCTTAACAAGGGAGAATATCCTGAGAACAATCTAGATTTACTTAGTAATAAGATAAGGATAAAAAGATATTTTAAGAATTCATCAAATAAATGAAAAAATTCACTTACATAAATATATTACTTGAGATAAATACTAAATCAATTATATTAATTTGGTGGAAGTTATGGATGATTCACATATAAAATATATTATTATAGAATTTATTCCTCTCATGTAGGATTCCCACCTATAGTTCATAATGAAGTTTTCAAATCAATCTGTCATGTGGTGTATAACTCAAACGACAAGTTATTTGTATATATAATATAATAGAATGTGATTTAGTAAGCTTTCAAACATATTTATTATGAAATCTTACCATTCCTCTATTGCTTCAGAGGTTCTTTCAAGACATCCCCACAAATGTTTTTAAGAGAATGCTAATCATTTCCATATAAGACTACTTCTCACGAGAGAGCCTTCCAGGAGTAGTATAGATGAGCACAATAGTTGTAATCCCAATGGTTAATTATGTAACAAAAAATGATATTAAAATAAAACTATGTTAAAGAGTGTATACAACACACAATACTGAGTTTTAAGAAATTGTGATATAATATGAAAATATGATTATTTAAATGTTACCACTATAACGTAGCCATAATGTTCGGTGTATAATAGAAATAATTTTCAAAAAAAAAAAAATTCTTGTACATCATAATAATTTTATATAAGGTATTCTAAAATAAGTAGTCAATTTCTAATAAATAATCTTTTTTCACAATGAAAATACATTTTCTTCATAAATGATTTTTGTTGGTTTTGGTGAATAAAATGTTATAAGTAGTTTATGTAACATTAAAAAATGTTATATTGATAATTAGGAATTGTTTCTAAAATTATCTTTTCATAAGTATCTTAGTGTTATATTTTTTTATTTTTATGAATAGTTTTATATTTTAGTGAATATTTAAAATTAGAGATTCTCAATAAAATTGTAATTTTATTTCATTATATATTGTAATTTAATAAATCTAGTATATATTGGATTTGGTATTAAAGATTCTTATTAAAATTTTATTTATAATAATATAAATAATTTTAATTTAATATTTTATTTTTAGGATTTCGGAATAAATTTATTTTTATCCATAAAAATCAATTTTTGGAACAATTTTTTTAATCACATAATGTCCATCTAATTTAGATATTTAATATAATCCTTAAAAAATGGTTTAATGAAAAATAAATTTTCAACATGTTTGGAAGGGTTTATTTAAAACTAAACTAGGATTATTTTTTTATATAATTTGATAAAATTGATTCTATAATTGGAATAGGGATGATTCATATTCTTTAATAATTTTACTTAATTTTTATTTATAACGAATAGTAAAAAACATTAAATGTATGTTACCATAAATGATGTTTAAATTTGTTTACCAGGGGTTAATATAAATAAGTAAATGTATAAACATGTTAAAAAATTTATTATTGGATAATGGTAGAGATGTGGATAGACCATATCAACCCTTAAATTTATTATTGATCAATTATGGATTCACATAGCTTAAGAGTGAATTCACATTATTGATATTTTTTGTTATTACTCAAAATTCCACTCTATATAAATTATAAATGGGAACATCATAAAAACCATTTTTCAAAAATCAGATTCCTTATAGTTTGGACAATAACATCCCAAATAGATTCCCTTTTTGTGTACCCAAATCTTAAAATATTTGGTATGTTTTCAAATATATAAAAATAATTCTTTTGGTACAATCCTAAAGGATTGGTCCAAATAAATGGAATCATTCTTAACTAAACATCTTTTCTTTATTTCTTCTTCAAAATCCTAAAATTATCAATCAATAATAATGATATAATATCAAAAATATCTCCCCTAAAATATGATGTTATTTTGTAAATGTAATAATCTAAATCCCTCATTCAATCCAATAAGAAATGAATTCATCGTTCATATCTATTGACGACAACCTCCTCATGAAGTGATGTTAGTAATTTTCCACCATCACATCTCATAGATAATAAAGATGATATGTTTAATTTTTATTTAAGATATTAATTAAATAATAATATTTTTTAAAAATAATACATCATATTATTCCTCACATTACAGTACATTATAAAATAATAATTTCATTCATTTGTATGGAAATATTCCACAAAAAAAAGTGATGTGATTTAATTTTTTAATGAGGTAACATAGATTATATATATATATATATTTATTTAAATAAATAAATTATATATTTATTACACTATGATCATTTCACAATAATAAAATAACACTTAACCTTATTCAATTAGGAATGTACAAAAATTGAAATGTTACACTTTCATATAAAAAACCTATCAACTACATCCTTGAAATGCAGTTCATTTTTTATAACAATAATTCGTAGATATTTATAAAATATTAAAATATCTAAAAAAATTTAATTCTTACGTAAATATTATCTCAATGATTATTGAATAATAAAACTATTGAAAACAATAAACAGACCAATTCTATTTTTAACTAATGATTTAAGAATCCTAAAAAACAAATGAATAAATAATTGATTAAATAAATAAAAAAAAATTAAAATAAATGGTTTAAATGGTTTATTTACAAGGTATTAAACTAGTAATTTTATTATATTTTATGGGTATTGTTTTCAATTAATTTACACCACTTTATGGATACTATAAGTGGATGTCGGTATAGATCATGTTTTTATGGGTAATAACTCTAAGTAGTGTGCATTACACTTTTACTCAATTATTCTACTGTGTAAGAGAATGGGACTTACTGTGCACCATGTTTTAATCTATTTGGTTATATGTTTTCTACATTCAAACACACTTTACAGAACATTAATAAGTATATGATAAAATTATTAGGTTAAAAAACTAAAAAAGAAAGATTTCCATTGATGAAAAAGATTGAAACAAATTTTCTCATAATATAGGATATAATTATCATTCAAATGTAATTCCTTATTGTTTTATATGCTTCCCTTTTTAATTTCAATGTATTCTGAATTTTTCTTTTATTCATTTTTGTTAATTGATAGAAATAGAACCAATCAGGTGAACAAACAATATGATGGGAAATGTAATGATTTCCCTAATGGGATTCCAAACATAATGATAATGATAGTTACACATTTTGATATCATGATAAATTATATTTCTCAAATTAATATTAACAACATCAATATATAATATTTTTTAAACACATCACTAAAGGGATGTATGGAATCTCATGAAATTTGAAGTGTTAACAATGATAATAAAAAGAATATTCAATTTTGTAGAGGTAAAAAATGTTGTATGATGCACCATGGAAACATACTTAATGAATTAGGATTATTCAATATTTAAGGAATTTTTTAAAAAAAATATCTAATTTTCAAAGTAAAATAGAGTATTTGGTTGTGAATATGTAGGGAAATTGTGTTCAACCTATGGAACCTCAAATAGTTTAAAGTCTTAGATTTGGATAACATGTTAAGTGTCTAAGTAAATTCCATAATAAAATGATCTATTCATAAGGTTCTATTTTTTTAAAATCAATTATGTGTAATGATTGTTATATTTTTGGTTACGAAAATTAGCAATCATGTTATTGAATTATTTTTATTGATGGTAGAATTAAACGTAAATGAATCATTCTACAACAATTTATAATTAAGGATTTGAAATAATATGGTGAATGGTACTACTGAACTAGAAATTTTATTTCAAGATAAGGTGATATTTTATGCAAAAAAACATTACTATATAATTGATAATCATTAGTATGTTTTTCATTTTTGGGAAATTAAAATCAACTAAATAATATGATTTTATATAAAATAATGAACTAGATAGAAAATGTTAGGGGATAGAAAATATTATATGATTACTAAGGTTAATAATAAATATGTTCATCATATTACATAGAATTATATAGAATTATGGTAAATTATGAATATGATTATGAGACTTAATTTCCATTTTTTAGACAATGTAAAACACATAATCAGTATGACCACCTACCATATCAAGAAAATCCATGGGCCTCAAACACACAAAAAACTGGGAAAATGTGTGTATCTCCTACCACAATCATACGTAATGTAATGTTCAGTATGAAATTGTTTTCAATTAAGGTATTTGGTGGATAAAAAATATGTAAATTTTGGTGGACAGATTTTATGATCAAATCCTGATGAACATTTAAAAAACTTCGGTGATTGGTATTATTTTGTAAAGAACTCACCGTGTTTCGATATACGTAACCATTATGAATTTCATGTCATTTATCTTAAAAAATTATTGGAAAAACACAATTTAATCCTTCAATATTGAGGTTATTTGGGATTTTGGTCTATTTAGATATGAAATTATTTAATTTGAACATTGAATATAGAGATTAATATAAAGTTTTACATTATTTATTTATTATCAGTCTTTCTTCTGACTATTTCTGGTTTTGGTTAATTTCTAATGAAAATAGTAATATAATTATATCTTTTTTCTCTATCTTGTGATCTGTTATATGATTGGTTTTGTCTTTAAACCAAAAAATTTTTCTGGAACACATAAAATTTATATAAATTGATGATTATTTGGTGAAAAGTTAATAAATGATGAAAATATACTTTTTAAGTAAGTATATTATTTTATTTACTTAATCTAGTAGAAAAAAGAATCTATTGAGTATATTAAAATGATCATTAAAAAATTTTATCCATATTCCCAAAATTGTTAAACCCTTTTATCATAAAATATTGATATAATTTTACATATTAAATTAGATTTATTTTCTAATAAATATTTTCACTTCACACCAATGTTCTATAATGTGTAATCCTAGTTCTGCGACGAGCTATGTGATTCGCTTTCCCTATCATTAATAATAATTTATAGTAAACATATTTATATTTTAAGGGTTTTCACATTATAACTTTAGAATGTAAAACCTTTGATTGAAGATAACAAGTAAAAATTGGGAGGAATAAATTTATTTAATAGGATTAATTTAACAAACCATTATTTAAAAATAATAAAACCATCAAAATTATAAAAAAATGAACATTACATACCGTGATATACTAAATAAATATTATTATTTAATCATTTTTATAACAAAATCATTAAATTAGATGTTATTAATTTAACTTTCTACTTATTTAAATATATTTAAAGTAACGAATAGATATAATTTTTTAATAATTTCTTAAGAAATTAGAACAGCATTTTTAATAAATACATTTTATACTTAAATTTTTTTAAAAAAATAATTTCAATAAATTTTATTGAAAAAATATGAAAATTAATTGTTGGATGTTAAGGAAATTTTAATTTTTAAAATAATAATAAATTTTTAAAAAATAATTCCAATGTCAACTTAGTATTAAAATATTATAATTTTATGCAATGTTTGAATTTTCTATAAATAATTATAATTACTCATTTTTCAAACACCGTCATTTTTTCATAAAATCATGTTCCATTATATATAGTTTTTGGTTTTTACATAATATATTGATAATTTTAATTATATTATTATAAATAGTTTCATTTTATTCATTAATTTTCATGAATTTGGAATTATTTTTTTATAATTAAAAAACAGGTTTCAGCAAATGATTTTTAATTTTATAATAACTATATATTTAAATCAAATATATAAACCATCATTATGAATAATTTAAATTACTTTCATCTATTTTATTCCAATATATATTAATATTAATTCATATTATTATTATAACTCTGAATTTTTACTATGTAGGATAACCTTATTTTGGAGAAATACATTTATAGAAATACCATTTTAACACAACCTTATCGGTTAATTTAAAATTATAAACTTCCACTTCTGTTAATTTTATTTGATAAAATAGAATCCATGTTTTTATTTAAACTAATTTATATTATTTAGTAATATTTACTTAATTATTAGACAAAATTAAAAGAAAAATTGTACCAACCATTCACCAAAGTTAATGTAAAAACATGATTAATTGGGGGTTAATCAAAAGTGGTAAAAAGCGTAACATGATAAAAAATGCATTATTTGGAATGTTGGTGGTGTTTATAGACCATATCACTAAAAAAATATATTTATCAATTCTTTAGGAACTTTTTATGAGAGTGACTTCATATTATTGATTATTTTTCATTATTTAGAAAAATATCACCCCACTTATAAAAATAATCCTCCTCTCATTCTCTTTAAACACTTCAAAATGATTTTATTTTAGAAACTTTGTTCCCAAATTCCTTACTTACATCCTTTATTATTTCCAATAAGCTTTTTATTTAAAATAAATACAATATAGTAAGGCATTATGTATAAACTTATTGATGTGTTCTGAAGAAGATTTATTTTTCTTAACCACTAATCAATGTTTTATTTCAACTTCCACATCCATAATGTTTAACTAAATAATTCCAATATAAAAACATAATTATATATCATATACTAATATTTATTTATTTTACAAGAATAATCAACATATATTTTCTATTACATCAAATAAGAAATGATAGTTTTGTTCATTTTTACAGCGAACTACAAGCTCACAAAGCGATGTAATTAATTTCACATCATAACCACTCAAATAATTTTGTGGTGGCGGATTTAATATTTATTAGTGATATATATAAATTTATAATAATTAGGTATATATAATAATTAATATATCTCTTTACTCTATATGGTACTAATGAATGAATATGCCTTCCGTCTTTGTAACAGACTAGTACCTATTTAAATAATGTGAATACATGTTAACTTCATTAGATGGATGATATATGTATTCGTATTTAAATAAAAAACCTAAATGATATGAAATAATTATCATTACTATTTGATTAAATAAATCTTACATATTTTCTATCATAATAATTTAAAATTTTATTTGTTACACATTAAAACTTATTGCATAATGTCTCTATGATTATTACATATTATATCTTTTATAAACATAATTAATGATTATTTTTAAATGGATAATTTAGTTATAAAAAGTTATTATTATTATATGATTATTATACCATAGATAATGGAATATGTACCACATCAATAATAGTTAACAAACATATTCTATTTTGAAATTATTAATCAAGCATCAGAAAAAATCGAACAAGGAGAAAACTGGTTATGTAATTAAATTAATCATTAAAATGAATGAATTAAGAAGTTAAATATAAAATAAAATTCCTTTAAATGGTTCATAAAAAAATAATTGATAAATTTTTTTTTTCATATAATATAAATTAAATAAATGAATATGTATTGTCTAAGGGTATGATTTTCGTCAAAAAACATCCTTCTTTAATAAACATGTTATTTTGTGAACCTAAAATCATTTCTGTGGGGAATATAATAAACCTATAAATATTATATCAGAGAAAATTAATACTAAATTTTTATATATTTTACCATTAATCTAGATAATTAATGGGAGTTATTATTTGTAATGGCATAGACCTCTCCGGCCCATTCCGTTGTCAAAAAGAAGGTCAAGAAGTATTCTGTAGGGTAAAATGGAATTTTCCCATGCTTTCCTGAATTTTGAAACTACATGCCGTGTAGTTTGAGTACACGCCGTGTACCCCCTTTCTGGGTATACCCCGTGTTGCAGGGCGTGTCCTCGTCGTGTGAAGTCAATGGGTACACGTCGTGTGTCCGATACAACACGCCATGTAGTCCTTCCCCGCATACGTGTTACCAGTCAACGACTGTGTGCCATGTTGGAGCAATTTCCTGGCCGTGTGCAATAAATTGGTAAACGCCGTGTGTCCAAACTACATGCCGTGTAGTCCCTCCCCGTGTATGCATTACCCTCAAACCGTGTGTTGGCTAGTCAACGGCCGCAGAGCCGTGTTGGAAGCCGTGTGGAGACGATGTGAAATAACTGAGTACACACCATGTACCATAATGTACATGCCATGTACTTTTTCTTTTCTCACCTATAAAAGGTGGGATCCTCTCCTCCTTTCAACTCACCCATCTCCTTCCCTTTCCTCTAAGCAGAGTTCTCCCATGAGACTCGAAGGCTCTTTCTTCCATAACTTCTTCATCCGAGCTCTGATTTACAATCCGTCAGCGGCCACGGGATCGTAACAACTAGGCGGAACAGCCGAGATTGGATCCGTTGTCTTTATTTTGGCCTTTCCTTTCTGACTTCTACCTGAGGAGGTTTTTTCGGGACTCGACGGAAGTGACGAACACCGACAGACGTCTTCTAAGGTTGATCCGGGGGAGCATTCTGATCAGAACCTGTTGAGGTAGGGATCTTACCTTCGTCTCTCTAGTTTGTGCATCATGCGGGGTGGGTGTTCTCTTGTTTGTGTGAAACACTTTTGAACAGGTTTAATAAAGATAATAACTATCTTATATAACGGGGTTGGGAAGTTGTGATTGCTATTATCTTTATATCTTGTGATATTATGTTGTGAATTGAATAGGCTTATGCCTACTGAAAATCACGGTCGTTGGGGGCCTTTGCTTTCGAAATTAAATGTTTCCCTATCTTTGTAGACCATTTTTGTGGATGGAACTTTTTGGAATGTGGAAATTGGTTAATAACGTAAAGTTGGATGTTTAAAATCTGAAACCCTTGTGTGATCACCCGGTTGAATAAAACGGAATAATGAACATGTGGGTGTTGTCTTGGATACGTGGCATGTGATGGGGGTGTTTTGTGGGTTGTAGTGGATCGGGTGAGTAGCAGGGCTGAGATTGTCTTGGTTGTGGGTTGGTGTGAATGCTAAGTTGGTGACGGGAAATGTGGCTGCGATTAATGGTATTAAAGGGATAATGATGTACGGTGTGGTTGTGGTTATGGTGGTTGGCAGTGGGGCTGTAGGGATGGGTTGGAATGTGAACGGACAGTGGGTTGTGAATACTAAATAAAAGTGGAAGAGTTAATTAATGGTGGGTCATGGTAATGAAACGAGATTAATAATCAATGGGGTTGGTTGATAAGAAGGGATTGGTTGTGCTGCTTGTGTTTTCCGAACTTGATTTGTGGATGGCAGGGATATGTTTTACAAACGATCAATGTGGTTGGTTGTGGATAGTTTCCCAGTAGTTAAGGATCTAAATGAACTAATTCTGTTGAAACGTGAAAACCTAAATGGGGTTGGGGTTGGTTGTTGTTTTCATGCTTCGTAGTAGCGGTGCCGAGGAACGTGCTCAGTTTCTCTGTTTAGAAGCCATAGGATGGGCTGTGTGTTTGGTATACATATATATCTGTAACTTTTGTGTTTTAGTGCACCCCACCCCTGTTGAGCACTTAGTGCCAAACACTCCCATTTCATGGGAGAGGGTGTTTTTCCCTTAGTTACTAGCTCCTTCCTACTCCTTCTCCCCTAGGATGTGATGGCTTGACGTGACCTTACACCTAAGACTCTTCGGGTAGGTTTCTATTGGGGTGGATTTAGCCCAAGACTCTTCGAGCAGGTTATTCTGTTTCCCAAGAATATTCGGGATGAGGCCCAGGTGTGTGCGGGCGGGATACATGGTTGTGAGGCCCATGTGTGTGCGGGAAAGATACGTGGTTGTGAGTCCCAGGTGTGTGTTGGGGGATACGTGGTTGTGAGTCCCAGGTGTGTGTGGGTGGGATACGTGGTTGTGAGGCCCAGGTGTGTGCGGGCGGGATATGTGGTTGTGGAGCCCAGGTGTGTGCGGGCGGGGAGAGTGTGGCAGCATCAGGACATTCGTCGTTAGGAAGAGCAGCTAAATAATGGGAAATGGTGCGGGGTACCCAATACTCTTGTTCTTTATATACTACTACCTGTTGTGATTCTGTTTTTGGTGAGTGTGGATGGTGAGGTTGGGTGGATATAATTCCTTGCTAGGTTTCTTCTGTTGTTTTCACGGGACATTAGGATGTCTCCCCACTTGTGCATGAGAGCTTTAGGTTTCCCTACTGATTATACTTGTATGCTCACCCTACGTTTACTTTCAAGTTTCCAGGAGGACTACCATGGCCGAGCGGGACCCTTCTAGTCAGATAGTTGGAGTTGTTTCTATTGCTGCACTCTTGTTTTCTTTCGGTATTGTACATTAAGCTTTCTTGTACTTCCAACTTTTTATAAAATTGTTTAAACATGCATGTGGGCTTGGTTTGGGTTTATTTCTATACACATGTTCTTTTATTTTTTGGGGGTTGACTTGTCCTATTTACCGATCGTAAAATAATAAAAAGGGTAATGCCTCCCATATTTGTGAAAACTCATACCCTTGGTGCTAGTCGCCAACCCGAGGCCAACTGGAGGTGGGACTCGGGCGTCATTATCTCCCTTTCACCATTTCTAGAATAGGAGGGGAATCATTGGTGGGAGGGGGTCATGAAAGAATGGTATCAGAGGTGATGGTTGAGATATAGGATGGATTTTGGAGTTAGGCACATTGAGGATTGCATGGGATGGTAGGGCGACAATGTTAGGTAATCTTGGTGTGTGACATAGGCCAGGGAAGACCAGCTAGGACACAGGATTTTAGGGCCCCCCGTGATCCGATACAAGGACTCTGAGCCTACAGAACGACCAAGTGAGACTACTTTGATTGCAGGGTAGAGACCCTAGAGAAGGTACATGCATCATCATGAGTGTGTTTTACTTGATTAGGGTGTTCTGGGAAAGAAATTGAAATAAAATGATAAAAATGAAACCTTGAGTTTTTCCATACTACTTGGGCTTAGGCGTTCTTTGTTTACCGTACCGCTATGGAACCTGGTCTAGCCCATGCTTTGGGACAAGATGTAGAGAGACCTTCCATACCACTGGTGCTGAGTACACCAGTTAGAGGCCAGACCAGCGTATCTTGTGTTTTCCAGGGATGTGGGCTGACGTTGGGACCACATCGATCTAGTGGGGATATTCTTTTGTTACAGATGCAACCATACGATGTCATCCTAGGCATCGACCGGTTGTTTTCTGTCAGTTCCATTATCGACTGCTTCTAGAGAAGAGTCGTGTTCTCCGACGTGGATGGGCAGCGCATATCATTTGTTGGCGAGAGGAGCTATCAGGTAGAAATCCGGAGCGTGGAGCCTCTCATTTCCTTGTTAGCTAGGTTATCAGTGGTTCCAGTTGATACAATGATGATGGATGTCCCAGTGGTTGTTGGGGAGTTCCTCGATGTTTTTTTTCTATGGAGGTTGTGACTCTACCCCCCGACGTGACGTTGAGTTCGGGATAGACTTACAGCCTGGTGCCCGTCCGATTTCGATGGCCCCTTATCGGATGGCACCTTCGGAGTTCCGGGAGTTACGGATTCAGATTAATGATTTGATGGAGAAGGGTTTTGTTCAACCTAGCGTATCGCCATGGGATGTTCTAGTTTTGTTCTTGAAAAAGTTAGATGGTGGTCTCAGGATATGCATATACTACAGAAGGTTGAACCAGGTAATGGTCAAGAACCGTTACCCCCTTCCAAGGATAGACGATCTCTTCGACCAACTAAGGGGAGCAGGTTGGTTTTCCAAGATTGATCTACGATCTGGATATCATCAGCTGAGGGTAAAGTATAGTGACATCTCGAAGACGGCTTTCAGGTGCAGGTATAGGCACTTCGAGTTTGTAGTGATGCCGTTTGGAGTTATGAATACACCGGCTGTGTTCATGGGACTTATGAACTTTGTCTTCCAAGAGTTCTTGGACCAGTTCATCGCTGTGTTTATCGATGATATTCTGATGTACTCAGGATCTGAGGAGGATCTCGTTGAGCATCTCAGGGCAGTCTTGGAAGTCCTTCGACACCACCATCTTTACAGGAAATTTTCAAAGTGTAAGTTCTTGACACAAGAAGTACACTTCCTTGGGCACGTGGTGTCTCAGCATGGAGTGTCGGTGGACCCGTTGAATGTAGAGGTAGTTGTTTCTTGGGCAGCACCCAAGAGCCTGGAAGAACTTCGTAGTTTCTTGGGGTTAGAAGGTTACTATCAGAGGTTCATTTCGGACTTCTCTTGATTTGATTCTTCATTGACAGCTCTGACGAGGAAGAACCAGGTCTTCCTATGGAGCGAGCAGTGCCATAAATATTTCGACTACCTAAAGGGGAAGTTGGTCAGTGCTCCCGTACTCAGGTTTCTAGGGGAAGGGTTGTTGTATGAGGTGTTTTGTGATGCTTATGCCCTTGGTCTGAGTTGCGTGCTGATGCAGAAGAAGGGAGTGATGTGTTATGGGTCTAGACAGTTATGCCCTCATGAGCGTAACTATGCCACCCATGAACTAGAACTTGCAGAAGTAGTGTTTGCACTGATGTTTTGGCGACATTACCTCTTTGGGGAGGGCTTTGTGGTCTTCTCAGATCAAAATAGCTTGCGTTATATCTTCGTTCTAGCGTGACCTGAACTTACGGCAGTAGAGATTGGTCAAGTTTCTCCAAGACTATGACTTTAAGATCTCTTAAACTGAAGGTAAGGGCAACGTTCTGGCTAATTCCTTGAGCAGGAAGTCGCATTAGGAAGTAGTTCGGGAATCCACTGATGCTTGGAAGGTGATGAGAGAGTTGGCTGCCTTACACTTGGATGCCAGGGTAGAAGGTGTTAGAGGCTGTTTGTTTTAGATGACGGCGACGTCCTCCTTCTTGTAGCAGGTGGATGAGTCTCAGTGGGGGGACTCCGAGGCGGAAGTGATGCGAGATTGTGTCGATCATGGGAATTCTCCAGAAGGATGGTCCGAGGACACCCAACATCAGATGATTTTCCATGGAAGGTTGTTTGTCCCGGAGAAAATGCGTGAGGGAGTTCTTTGTGAGTTCCATATCTCAGCCTTGGCGGTACATCTAGGAGTTTCAAAAATGTACCAAGGATTGAGGGAACAGTTTTGGTGTCCCGGGGTGAAACGGGCAGTGGCAGAGTTTGTGGCTAAATGCCTAGTGTGTCAGCAAGTGAAGGCTAAACACCGTGTTCCCAGTGGTTTGTTGCATCCTTTAGATGTCCCCGAGTGGAAGTGGGATGACATCTCAATGGACTTAGTCATAGGAGTACCCAGAGCCCAGGGAGGTTATGATGTTATCAGGGTAGTGGTGGATCAACTGACGAAATCAGCTCACTTCTTATCAATTAAGGAGTCAGGCTCGGTGAGTACCTTATCACAGAGGTATGTAGACGAGGTTGTGCGGTTTCATGGAGTCCCAAATACAATCGTCTCAGATCAAGATACTCGGTTTTCTTCATGAGTCTGGAGGGGGTTACAACATGCTTTTGGAACCTAGCTATGCCTTAGCACTACTTTCCACCCCCAGACCGATGGGCAGACGGAGCGGACTATCCAAACGTTGGAGGACATGCTGCGAGCATGCGTTCTGGATTTCAGAGGATCATAGGTACGAAACTTGCCTTTAGTAGAGTTCGCCTACAACAATAGCTTCCACTCTACTATTGGCATGGCACCATTTGAGGCTTTGTATGGAAGACCATTTCATTCAAACATTTGCTGGGAAGAGGTTTGTGAGATAGGTGCTCTTGGGACAGAGGTAGTGTAGAGCACCATAGAGAATGTCCAGCTTGTACGTGAGAGGATGAAAGCGGCTCAGGACCAACCGAAGTCTTATACTGATCGTTGGAGGAGGCCCTTTGATTTTGAGGTGGGCGATAATGTGTTTTTGAAGGTTTCACCTCTACGGGGGTAGTAGAGGTTTGGTAAATGGAGCGAGCTCTCACATAGGTTCATCGGACCTTTTGAGGTGCTGAGGCGAGTCGGCGAGGTGGCATATCAGCTGGCCCTACAACCTCAGTTGGAGAAGGTTCATGACGACTTCTACATCCCCCCAGCTTCGTCGGTACTTACACGATGACTCCCATGTTATCAACTGTGGAGAGTTAGATATGGGGGACAACGCGACCATCGAGGAACGACCAGTCAGAATCGAGGATCGTGAAGAGAAGGTGCTCCGTGGACAAACCATTCCATTGGTTTGTGTGTTGTGGAGGCATGGCGGCCTCGAGGAGAGCACTTGGGAGTGGGAGACCCAAATGCACACTCAGTACCCGGAGTTGTTTTGACTTGTGTATTCCCTTGTTCTTCTGAGCTTTGTGTTGATGTTCTACTCTGTACCTTCGATATATGGAAATCTTGGCTTGTCGGTTGTCAGACCATTTGTTTCCTTCTTATCTGGAATGTGTGACATGTTCATATGTTTGCAGAAAGGTAAAAACCTGACCCTTAATCGAGACTCATTAATGCGGATGCGATTGAACCCGTGCGGGCGAGTAAGTGACACCTAAAGTGGATAATATCCTGACATAGGAGAAGGAATTTCCCAAAAACCACATATTCGGGCAGTGTGTTGGTTGTGTGGTGTTTGGGGTAGTAGGAGTTGAAAAAAAATCTTAATGTATGAAAGTGGGAAGACCCACTTCTTAATTGAGACGCATTAATGAGGATGTGATTAAACCCGTGCAGGCGAGTCAGTTTCGCCTAAAGCGGATAATATCTCGACATAGGAGAAGGAATTCCTAATGCATATGATTTGGGTTGTTGGTTGGGTTCCTGTTATAACGAGAACCCTAAAAGGTATCTTGTTGGGTTTCCTCTGGGTTGGTTTTTTAATTCTCGGGGATGAGAATGTTTTAAGAGGTATCTGATGTAATAGCCCGAACCTCTCCGGCCCATTCCTTTGTCAAAAAGAAGGTCAAGAAGTGTTCTGGAGGGTAAAATGGACTTTTCCCATGCTTTCCAGAATTTTGAAACTACACGCCGTGTATTTTGAGTACATGCCGTGTACCCCTTTCTGAGTATACCCTGTGTTGCAGGCCGTGTCCTCGCCATGTGAAGTAAATGGGTACACGCCGTGTGTCCGATACTACACGCCGTGTATTCCTTCCCCGTGTACGTGTTACCAGTCAATGTACATGTGCCATGTTGGACCCGTGTCCTTTCCATGTTCAATAAATGGGAACACGCCGTGTGTCCAAACTAGATGCCATGTAGTCCCTCCCCGTGTATGTGTTACCCTCAAACCGTGTGTTGACCAGTCAACAGCCACGGAGCCGTGTTGGCAGCCGCGTGGAGAACATGGGAAATAACCGAGTACACGCCGTGTACCATAAAGTACACGCCGTGTACTTTTGATTGTCTCACCAATAAAAGGAGGGGTCCCCTCCTCCTTTAAACTCACCCAACTCCTCCCCTTTCCTCTAAGCAGAGTTCTCCCAAGAGACTCAAAGTCTCTTTCTTCCATAACTTCTTCGTCCAAGCTCCGATTTACGATCTGTCAGCGGCCACAAGATCGTAACTATGAGGCAGAACATCCAAGCTTGGATCCATTGTCTTTCCTTTGGACTTTACATTCCGTCTTCCACCCGAGGAGGTTTTTCTGGGACTCAACGGAAGTGACGGATGCCGACGGACGTCTTATAAGGTTGATCCGGGGGAGCGTTGTGATCAGATTCTGTTGAGGTAGGGATCTTACCTTCGTCTCTCTAGTTTGTGCATCATACGGGGTGGGTGTTCTCTTGTTTATGTGAAACACATTTTAACCAGTTTAATAAAGATAATAACTGGCTTATATAACGGGGTTGGTAAGTTGTGATTTCACTTATCTTTATATCCTGTGATATTATGTTGTGAATTGAATAGGCTTATGCCTACTGAAAATCAGAGTCGTTGGGGGCCTTTTCTTGCGCAATTAAATATTTCCCTATCTTTCTAGACTGTTTTGGTGGATAGAAATTTTTGGAATGTGGAAATTGGTTAATCATGTAAAGTTGGCTGTTTAAAATCTAGAACCCTTGTGTGATCACCTCGGTTGAACAAAACAGAATAATGAACATGTGGGTGTTGTCTTGGATACGTGGCATGTGATGGGGGTGTTTTGTGGGTTGTTGTGGATCGGGTGAGTAACGAGGCTGCGGTTGGCTTGGTTGTGGGTTGGTGTGAATGCTATGTTGGTGATAGGCAACGTGGATATGATAAATGGTATTAAAGGGATAATGATGTACGGTGTGGTTGTGGTTATAGTTTTTGGCAGCGGAGCTGCAGGGATGGGTTGGAATGTGAATGGACAGTGGGTTGTGAATAATAAATAAAAGTGGAAGAGTTAATGAATGGTGGGTCATGGTAATGGAACGAGATTAATATTCAATGGGATTGGTTGATAAGAAGGGCTTGGTTGTGCTACTTGTGTTTTCCTAACTTGATTTTTGGATGGCATGGATATGTTTTAAGAATGATAGATGTGGTTGGTTGTGGATAGTTTCCCAGTAGTTAAGGAACTAAATAAACTAATTCTGCTGAAACGTGAAAACCTAAATGGGGTTGGGGTTGGTTGTTGTTTCCATGCTTCGTAGTAGCGGTGCCGAGGCACATGCTCAGTTTCTCTATTCAGAAGCCATAGGTTGGGCAGTGAGTTTGGTATATATATATATATATCTGTAACTTTTGTGTTTTAGCGCACCCCACCCATGTTGAGCACTTAGTGCCGAACACTCCCATTTCATGGGAGAGGGTGTTTTTCTCTTAGTTACTAGCTCTTTCCTGCTCCTTCTCCCCTAGGCTGTTATGGCTTGAGGCAACCTTACACCTAAGATTCTTCGGGCATGTTCTTCGATTTCCCAAGAATCTTCGGGATGAGGCCTAGGTGTGTGCGGGCGGGATATGTGGTTGTGAGGCCCAGGTGTGTGCGGGCGGGATACGTGGTTGTGAGGCCCAGGTGTGTGCGGGTGGGATATGTGGTTTTGAGGCCCAGGTGTGTGCGGTACGGATATGTGGTTGTGAGGCCCAGGTGTGTGTGGGCGAGATACGTGGTTGCGGGCCCAGGTGTGTACGGGTGGGGAGAGTGTGGCAGCGTCAGGACGTTTTCTGTTAGGAAGAGAAGCTAACTAAAGGGAAATGGTGTGGGGTACCCATTACTCTTGTTCTTATATACTACTACCTGTTGTGATTGTGTTTTTGGTGAGTGTGGCTGGTGCGGTTGGGTGGATAGAATTCCTTGATAGGTTTATTCGATTGTTCTCACGTGACATTAGGATGTCTCCCCACTTGTGCATGAGAGATTTAGGTTTCCCTACTTAGTATACATGTATGGTCACACAACGTTTACTTTCAGGTTTCCAAGAGGACTACCAGGGTCGTGCAGGACCCTACTAGTCGGACAATTGGAGTTGTTGCTGTTGCTGTACTTTTGTTTTCTTTCGGTATTGTACTTTGAGATTTTAGGTACTTGCACCTTGTTATAAAATTGTTTAAATACGCATTTGGGCTTGGTTTGGGATTATTTCTATACATTTTTTCTTTTCCTTTTTGGTGGTTGACATGTCCTATTTCCCAATCTTAAAATAATAAAAAGGGTAATGCCTCCCATATTTGTGAAAACTCATACCCTTGGTGCTAGTCGCCAACCCGGGGCCTACTGGAGGCGGGACTCGGGGGTCATTATCTTCCTTTCACCATTCACAGCTCAGAAGGGGAATCTTTGGTTGGAGCGGGTCATGACATTATTCAAATCATACCTATTCTGTAAGGTTCAAATATTTTATCTAATTTTAATTGAGATTATATTTAGTTGATTTTTAGTTTCTTGATAATAATTTATCTTTATTTAATGAATTTTTTTTTCTTATCAACTATTTATTCAGATATTTGTAAATTAATTTTATCAATTTCCACTATTCTATGCATGAAATGAATTAGATAACATCTTTAGGAAAAGATGAATTCATTTCCCTTCACGACCACTATTAATTTATTCTTCCAAATCGATCTGTTCTAAAAATGTCTTCAAGAATAGTGTAAAAATTTTCAATAATATTTATTAATTAAATTTTAACCAATCATTGATGTTTTAAAAAATTATTATAAATAGAATCTTCTTATTTCACATCAAATGAAATACTTTTTAACTATTTTACATTAGTGTGATAGGAATGTTTTTAAACATTTATGGAAGGTAAAAAAAATTACCTCATATTTACAAGTCAATTATTTAATGATTTCATAAGAATTTAACTTTTGTAGCCCCCTCATAGGCGGTTGGGGTGGAAGGGGGGTTTGGGATTAAGGTAGTGTTCGTAGAGTAGAGTTGGTGGTCTAACATCATTTTTTCTTGTGGGGGCCATCATTGGATGTCTTACCATATTAATATAATTTTACATTGTTAAGTTTCAATATTTTTTTAATTATATATCTAAATTATATATATATTTTAGAATATATTTCAATGTGAATGAGTTATTTTTGTCAATATATATTTTATGTAATAGTTAAATTAATTCTTAATAATGATGAAAACAATTGATGTTATGGATTTATAATAAATTATAAATTTATGACTATCACATATATAAATAGATTATTTTGCACATAATTTTATGTGTTAATAAAATAAATATCTTCATTTATCCCATTCATTAATTATGAACTTTTCATCGATTATGATTTGATGCAATATTAGGTCAGTAATCTTTTTTCCAAGGATATTTTTTATGAAATTCCTTATGACAAATTTCATTTTTTGTCAAATATAAATCATGAACATGTTTTGGGAGATATAAAAACAATATTTGAAATAATTGGGTAAATATTAATCTCTGGAGGTGTCATAAATGGAATTAGGTTGTAAACCTAATCCATTTTAAGTCTTTTTCAACCATGTGATATTGTCTTTGCATTTAGCTGTTACCCTTGTTATTGTATTGTTATATGTGTTCATAAACTTTTCTAAATATTTAATGATCTTATGAAACTATATTAATTATTTTATGATCCCATGTGATTAATCTTGGTCCTTCTCATTTATGATATCATGTTATACATTTGACACATACGTTGTACTTATCATATATATTCCCTCTATAGGGTTTTTAATTATAACCTTCATTATTTTTATTCACCATGTTATACCAAACGAATCAGGGTATCTAAATGATTGTTGGGATCATTATAGCAAGTAAAATAATTTTTAATTTTTTTATCATAGTTATGTATTATTATATAAGCCTTCTAAAGACATTAGGCCATACAATAATTGGGTTGTTGTTAATTGATGGTAATATTAAAATAAATTGAAAATATATGTAAATATATTGGATATGTATAATTGAGCCTTATACACTTATGAAATATTTAATGCATTCTATGTTTAATTTTCCTAACAAATCCCTTTGTAGTGTTATCCATTGAAGGATCTTACTTTATCTTCAACAATGGATTTCTATGGAGTAGAAATGATTTTTTACAATGAAGGTATGCTCATGATTCCATTACAATGGAAATATAAATGATCAATAAAATTACAATTAATAATTTAATATTTTTCATAGAAATCAAAAATAAACATTGAAAAAGTATACTTTGCAATAGAGTGGGGTTTCATTCCCGGGATGACGACTTCCATGGGATTCCCTAGCTTGGTGATCGACTTTATTTTTTAGTTCTACAGATCTCTATGGTTCTCGATCAGTTTTATAGTTCTAATGTGTGGGTTAATAAATTTTTTTATTGGATGACGTAATGAGATACAATATCACCCAACATCTACATTTTATTATAGACTATATTAGTAAATATCCTATTATAGCTACCAGAAATAGTATTTTCCTCCTCTTCGGTGTAGGACTCAACTGATTGGAGTGAAACACCTCTTATTTGTAGAATATATAGTCATTTATATCATGTTATCCAATGAATAATCAATGAATATAAAATTATTAAAAAATAATATCATCGGTGGAGTAGAAATATCATTAATCATTGAATGAAAACATTATTCTTGTAAAACAATTATAAAAAATATGGGGTAAAATTGAGTATTTTGTATAATTGTAAAGCAGTCACTCCAAATAGAACACATAATTAGCCTATATATATACTTATGTTGGGTTTGGATTCTTCATTTCAAAATCATTTTGGATAAATTATCCAACCATATCATCAAGTGGATGAATTTTTCCTCTTTTATTTGGAGTAATTCCATTGCTAACCCTATTCTCACATCCAGAACCACACATATCCTCTCGATGATAATAATTATGAAATCAGTTTTTATGATCATGGAAAATATTAGATCAACATTAATTGGGAAGCTCATACTGAAGGGAGGTTTTATTGGTACTTTTGGGATAATATGGTTAATGAGGTATATGTTGTAGGTATTATCATAGGAGTGTCATCGGAACAATGGAATGCATGTAAGCTAAAATCACTTGGGTGGTTTTGGAATTTTACTATTATTAAGCTATATACATCTTAATGAGATTGAATCATGATATGGAGGATATGTGGTGGATAATATCTAGTTTTTATATTTATTCCTTGTGAAAATTCATGAGATATGGTGTCATTAGTAATGGATTTATTTGAAATGGGGTGCCAAAATTTTGGACGAATAACTGGAGATAACAACTCTTTGATTCTCTAGGTTCTAAACCCTAAAAATCATATTTTATGTTTATAATAGGAATCAAATTTTCATCAATTCTATCCTTAATTACTATTAATTATAGTTCCTCAGTAGCATCAGTATGAATTTTGAAAGGGAAAGTATTGTTTTAAAAGATAAGACATTGAGGAACATATTTACAAAATAATTTTGTCCCATTATCTATAATAAATGTGAATTAGGTGAAAATATAGTTACCACTAGTGTAAATATATTAAAGCGATGTAAAATTTCCTTATTTGTAATATTGATAATAACACCATCTTAACTAATTATGTGGCTAGGAATAAAGGGATTTTTGTTGATTCCAAATGTATGGACTGCAAAAACTCCCCAAAAGAAACAATTTCTCTCATGTTCTTCAATGTGGATTTTTTTATGACTATGTGAATCATGTTTAGATATTATTAAAATATTATTTTGATGTGCATTCTATAACATATTTCTATAAAATCTAGTTTAATTCCATTTGTGAAAAAATAGAGAATATTATGATTTTCCTTTTTTCATGGTAGATGGATGATGGTATATTTGGAATGAAAAAAAAAACAACGGTATCATTGAGGGAATACTTTCTCACCTATATCCATGGTCTCCATGTGTAAATTTTTTAAAGATGAATTTTCAACTTTTAAATAAACTAGACTTCTCCCCAGCTAATATAATATTCATGGCCATCAGGTGGGAGACCCTTTCTTTATATAACCCTTCTTTCTATGTTATATAGAATAACTAAACTAATCCCAATAGTGGACGAAAACTAAATTTGGATTGTTTCGGAAACCTTGGTTACATGTTGTGGGAATGGTAAGGGGGTGGGGTGGATTGGTTCATGACTCTAGAGTCAAAATCATTATTTTCCCAATAGCCTCTTTGGGATATGGAATTCTATAACGGTAGAAGCATATAAATCATCAATGGTACTGAGATGTCCAAATAAAAATTTAAAATGCTTTCTTAAGTGTAAATTGATTAATCTATTACTCACAAATTCCTTTATAAAAAAATCCAAAATTCCTTTTTCCATCTATTACAAGATCTATCTACGTTACATAATCAACGAAAAATAAAATAAAAATTATTTACACGTTCCATGATTAGAAAAATGTTTCATATGTTCAAGATTCATGGGATATCAGGACTATATATGTACATCTATATATATAATTATACCCCCCTAGTAATTTGGATCTTTTGAGGGTTAATACACAAGGAATAAACTATTTTTTATATCACTAATCTCATTGGGATTTCAAAATTTTAATTAATTGATAACATTTGATGGATGTAAGATATATTCAAGGGTATACTCAAAAGAAAAATGACATGTTTATACTAGTCTATATTGTTCATGTGGCTCTAGGTTTTAAAAGAAATTACATCCTATTTTGTATGATGGTGACTCTTGAGATTTTTTGACTTTGATGAATCTTTGGAAATGTGTTCTTTCAAACATATTTGACTATTTATGATATTGATGATGAAAAATTGGTGGAGAAATAGGAATACCATTATGATTCCATTAGTGTTGACGGGTTTTAAGATTTGTTAATAATGTTTTGTTGAATAATGTAGATAGTGATAAAACATTTCATGTTTGTTAATATAGGTTCATTAATGTGTCTCCATTGGATTTATCTGATTCCTATAATTACTGGTGATTTGTAAGTTGGGGTCATGGCCACATCGGATTGGGATAAACATATGGTTTCATCCATTCGTTTCATAGTATTATATAGTTTTATTGTTGTCTTGTAGGGGATGATGTTGTTGTTTATACATATAAATAACGATAGACAATTTTCACCACAGGTTTTGGTGTTTGAGACCACAATATGAGATTAAGATTGTAACATCCTGATTCCGGAATAAACCTAGGGGCACCCCGTACCTGGTTGGTCACATGGCCACAAGCAAATTTCCTCGAACGCCAGAGGCTGCCGACTACCAGTGAGGGCCTTGGTTGTGATAGTGGGGAAACTATGCCCTCATTGTAAGATTTCATAGTGGATGTAATCAAATACACACAAGAGTGGAAGGAGTAATAATATCATACAAAAAATAAATAGTAGAGAACTAATAGAATAAACTGGAGCACATATATATAATGATTCATGATACATATGTCCAGGAAAACAATGAAACAAATCACAATAATAAAATATAGTACTAAGACAATACAAAATAAAAATAGTAATCTGCTTCACAACATCGCAATCCTAAGCTTTGTCCCATGCTCTCCATCCCCACAACATATCAAGTACCTGAAGTAGAAGGGCACTTGACCTTGTCTATACCTACAACAATATAATCTGTTTGGGCCTAAAAGCATGGCCCAAATAGGGTGTAAGACAAATCCCAGTAGGAAACCACCATGAGATCCATGCCTTACAATCAATGAGTATATGACAGGTAAAAGTACATAAAATAGTAAACAAGAAGGTACTCAACAGTAAACAATCCTCAGTTTTAATATCAAGCAACAACTAAACAAAGGATAAACACAATAGGTAACCCTATGGGAAGCACCCTCAGTCTAACCCATCTAGTATTACCTAACAAGTACAAGAATGCAACTAACAAAAAGGTAATCCTCCAGGTAGTACTCTCAGTCTTACCCCTCCGGTTCAGCTTAATCATAGACTCTCTGAGAAAGAACTCGCTGTTAATTTCCCTTATAGTCTTGTATCGTAACTAAAGGTGCTCTAGGGAAGTAATTATATCACATTACCTCTGTGTCCCAGGTCGAAGAACTATATAATCTTTGAGGAATCACTCAAAGTAGATTCCCCTTAAGTTCTCGCATTGAAAAATTATAGACACTCTGGAGAATCCCTCAAACTCCATTCTCCCTATGGTCTATACTCCAGGTTCTCACAGCCCTGTGTAAGTCATGCAAGTGTAGCAGCATGTATCGACCAAGGTAAACCTCAAAAACTAGTTGTTTATAATTTTATAGCATAACATCATAATAGAACAACAGTCACACCATCCTACAATACTAGGCATGGGAATGCAAACAGCCGCCTATCAGGAATACTAAACCCAAAGGTCAAAACAGAAAAAACATCCTTGGAAAACACCACCAAAGCACAAAAATTCACCATATTCTCAATCAATTATCATCTAATCAAGAATACAAGCCTATCAAGGAAACAATAGTGATAAAACACTAAACACACAATCCCCCGTTCCTTGGTATGGGAAATTTTTTTAAATAAAACATAAGGACATTCAATAGAAAGGCACAAACCACCTACCTCGACATTAGTAGATAGCTATATGTGAATATAGAGGAATTAATCACCTTAGAACATATAATATCTGCAAAAACACCTAAAAGGATCAATATAGGATAACATGAGAAAGAGGTGGAATCATGAAACAAAGCCCAAGAAGAGGAGAGAGCTTAACAGGTTGATCCCAATGCAATCAACGATGGTCGAATCATAGTTCAGACACTCATTCAGGGGCTCAGAGGAATATCATGGCTGTATGGGACCTCTCGGTTGAAAGAGACATAGAGGAATACCATTCTGGTGATTAGACATGACCCCAGTGTGTTTAATGAAAAAAATACATGGCGTGTACTTTTAAATTACACGGCGTGTACATGCCTTTTCCATACTCTGCTTTAGGCGGCCTCCAGGTCACCCCCACATGGCAGTGTGCATGGATGCTTCATGACCAGCACACGACTACCTGAGATAACTGAGTACACGATTTGTACTCATAAAGTAAACAACGTGTACTCATAAAGTACACAACGTGTTCTCATAAAGTACATGACATGCACTTAAAAAATTTCTAGAAATTACTCTTTTTCTAAAAAACAACCAGAAAAAGAAAACGTACCTAAAAAGAAGATCCGGGTTCTTACAAACTTCCCCCTTAAAGAAATTATTCCCCGAATTTCCCTAGTGTGGTGTAAAATAAGAAACCCCGAACAGCTCCGGACAGTAGGTTCATACATCTGCCTCCCTCTCCCATGTCTCATCCTGAGCATGGCCGTGCTTCCATATCACTCATACTAGAGAAACAGACCAACAACAGAGAACCTTTGTTCTACGATCAACAATCAAAATAGAATTCTCCTCAAAAGATGTGTCCACTTCCAAATCAACCTCCTCTTGTTAGAAAACATGAGAGTGGTCTGGAAAGTAACGTCGAAGCTGGGAAACATGGAAGATGTCATGCTTAGCTCAATACCTCTAAGGTAACTGCAACTGATAGGCAACCAAACCAACTCTCTCCAACACCTCAAATATCTCGACGTACCTCGACAAAAGCTTACCCTATCTCCTAATCCTCTTGTGTCCCAAACTCTGTGTGACATGCAAAAAAACCTGATCCATGACCTCAAACTCTAGAGGTCATCTCTACTAATCAACATAAGACTTCTGTCAAGACTGTGCAGTTGCCATCCTTTTCTAAATCAACCCTATCTACTCTGTGGTCTCTTGGAAAAGATGAGATCCTAGCAATGATGCCTCTCCTAGCTCTAGCCAACCTATGTTTGATCGGCATGGACTACTGTACAAAGCCTCATATGGTTCCATCAGAATAATTTCATGAAAACTATTGTTTTAGGAAAACTACAAAAGATTTATATGCTTCTCCCAAGAACCTCCAAAATACAGGATGCATGCTTGGAGCATTTCCTCTAGGACATGAATCGTACACTCAGACTGGCATTCTGTCTGGGCGTGGTAAGCTATATTCAAAAGTACATGTATATCCAAGGCCTTCTATAGACCTTTCCAGAACTAAGATGTAAAACACGAATCCCTGTCTGAAATGATGGAGTGTGGATCTCCATGAAGACGTACAGTCTCATGGATGTACAACCGTCCCAGCTCATCAACACTGATGGTCTCCTTGATTAGTAAAAAGTGATAAACCTTAGTGAGTGAATTAGTGAAAACCCAAACTGCTTCATTCCCTCAAAGCGACCTATGTAAACATGTCATGATATCCATCACAACATCGTTACACTTCCACTAGGGAATAAGAAACTACTATAAAATCCCAGTCGGTCACTGATGCTCCACCTTCACTTGATGATAGGAGGAACACCTCATGATGAAACCTAAAACCTCCGTCTTCATACCTGGCCAACAATACCGATGGTGTAGATCACGATACATCTTGGTGGCACCGGGATGAACTACCCAAACTGATGAATGAGAGTCTAGCTTCAGCTCCTCACATCTGTCTGTTGACACCCATACACGCCCCTAGAAATGCAAGATCACATCCTTGCCTATGGTCTATCCAGAAATAGGGTCCTATCCTGACACACGCTACCATATGAATTGGCCTTCAGAATCTAATATCTTCTCCATTCATACTCGATCAAGAAGGGTAGAGGTAACCTCTATAGAAGGAAAGAAATTCTACCCCTGTCTATCGTGCACCTCCAAATGCATCTCAGAGAACATAGACATAAGATCCAACTCACTACTGGCCTCCTGAACTTCCCGTATCTGAGTCCTCCTACTCAACGCATTAGCCATTGCATTTCCATTCTTAGGCGTATAAGAAATATCAAAGTAAAATTACTGTAGGTACTCAACCCACCATCGCTATCTCAAATTAAGATCACACCGAGTGAATATGTACTTGGGACTCTTGTGGTTGGTGAAAAGCACAAAACTCTATCCCATAAGATAATGTCTCCAACAGTGTATGAAATGAACAACTGTAGACAACTCGAGATCATGTTTTGGGTAGTTCCTCTCTTGTCGTCGCAACTGCTGAGACTCGTATGCAATGACTCCTTCCCCTTGAAAAAGCACAGCTGCCAACCCGATAACTGAAGCATCATAATACACAGTATATCTCTTTCTCGGATCTGGAAAGACTAGTATAGGGACTGAAGTCAACCTCCCCTTCATCTTCTGAAAGTATGAATCATAAGAATCTGACCACAAGAACATCACACCCTTCTTAGTCAGACTCATCAGTGGTGCTGCTAAGAATGAAAAGTCCATTATGAAATGTATGTAGTATCCATATAACAATAGAAAACTCCGCACCTCAAAGACATTCTTTGACTTCTCCAAGGAGACTACTGCTCTCAATTTCTCTAGATCTACTAACACTCCTGTCTCTAAGATAACATGACCTAAGAAATGAATCTGATCCATATAAAAGTGACATTCTGTGAGCTTAACATATAACTGATGCTCCCTCAGTGTACACAAAATTATATGAAGATGGGTAGCATGGCTGTGTCGAGTGTGATATTACACCAAGATATTATCCACAAAGACCACCATGAAGGAATTCAAGTATGGATAGAAGACTTCGTTCATTAGTGCCATGAAAACTGTAGGCACTTTCTTGAGTCTGAATGGAATAACCATATATTCGTATAGACCATAACTGCCCTGGAAGGCTGTGAGAGGTATATCAGATGGTCTAACGTGCAACTGATGATACCCGGACCTCAAGTCAATCTTCGAGATAAACTAGGCTCCTTGAAGCTGATCAAATAGAACATCAATCCTTGGTAAAGGATATTAGTTCTTGACCATAAAATGGTTCAACATACGATTGTCCCCACAATGCCTGGGGGTACCATCCGCCTTCTTCACAAACAGGATTGGAGAACCCCAAGGAAAAGTACTAGGTCGGATGAAACCACTTTCCTTTAACTCCTCCAACTATTTCTTAAGATCCTACAACTCAGGTTTAGTCATCATATAAGGAGGAATGTACACCGGTGATTCTCCTGGCACATGCTTAAAAAAAATTTCCGCCTCTCACTCCATAGGTAAAATTGAAAAGTCCTCTAGAAAGATGTCCTTGAAATGATCCACCATTGGAGGAAAGTCTAACTGAGAAGTCCCATGATCATGTAGATATAAACTAGATATTTGGGCCGTAACTCCTCCTAACCCATGATGGCCTGGGCCCGTTCTGCTCTCCTGGACATCCCACTCACCCTTATGAAGAAATGATCCACCCTCTGGTGATATAAAAGTTACCCTATGGAAATAACGGTCGATGAATAGCTAGAAAGGGAACAAGCCAGTCCATTCCAAGAATGACATCATAGCCTGTCATCTCTAGGACATTGAGGTCCCATAAAAAGTGACATCCACCAACCTCTAGAGGGAACTACTTACACTGAAGTACACTCACCGTTCATTTCACCAACATAGTGTCTAGTGTCAAAATATCAGTAGAAGAAAAAATGAAGAGCCCAAGGCTCTCCATAACTGCAACAGATATAATGCTATGGGAAACCCTTACGTCGAAAAGAGAAGAAGATAAAACCGAGGCAACTAAGATCATACATCGAACTGTAGAAGGTCCAAGATCCTACTCTTGCTGGGTCTGCTCGACTATAAAGGTTTGTCCTCCTCCACAGCTTTGTGACATTTCCTGACAACTCTGAGCTGATCCACTCTACTGTCGCTGAACGACTACCAAATGACCACCACTGCCACGACCTCCACCACGTCCTGAATGGCTAGAAGTACTCCATTTCTCTGACTGGTGAGAATCTTTTGGTGCTTATCCCAAAGGCAGAGTCATATAAGACCTCCTCTCACCAGCTGCTGGTGAAAAGATCAGAGAGAAGCGCTGAAGGTGACCCATCTTGCCACAAGATCGACACTCCACTGGGTCACTGTAGTAGTGTGTCCCCATATGCCTACTCTATCCACACCGAAAACACACCCCCTAGCTACCAGAAGAAGTATCTCGCCTCCTTGGATCACCACATGAAGAATCCCTATGGAACTTCCTATTGTTAGTAGGAGGGATGCTAAATCCAAATGTAGAGCCGCCCAGGCTCACAACCCCGGAATCCCTTAGATTGTACTCCGTGATCAGTGCCTAGTTTATGATAGAAGTGATAGAAGTCAACCAGATGATGTTCACCTGCGATCAGATGTCATGCCTCAGACCATCATCAAACATCCTTGCCATGAATTCTATATCACCTCCTGAAATAGGCAGGACACACTGCATCTCGGTAAAGCGGGAGGAATACTCCATAACAGAAAGAGTACCCTGCTCCAAACTCATAAACTCTCAGGCTTGATCAGTCCTCAAGGTCTCTGGATAGAAGTAATCATAGAAGATGCTCTGAAACTCATCCCACGCCATAACCTGTAGGCATCCCGCCAGTGAAATCACATCCCACCACCTCTTGGTGGAGTCTCGAAACATATTGTTGTCGGTGTAGACAAGGGAAAGATCCCTTCTACTTCAAGTACATGACATGATGTGGGGTTGGAGAGCACTTGAAAAAGATTAGGCTTGCAAATCTATAGAGATGATTACTATTTTTCTTTTGTACTTGGTTTAGTACTATATTTCAGCATTGTGATTTGTTTCTATGTTTTCCTAGACATATGTATCATGCATCATTATATATATGTGAACTGGTTTATTCTAGCAGTTTTCTGCTGTTTATTTTTGGTATATTATCATTACTGCCTCCGCTCTTGTGTTAATTTGTTTACATCTACTGTGTACTCTGCCAATAATGGAATAGTTTCCCCACTATCACACCTAAGGCCCTCACTACTAGACGATAGCCTCTAGAGTTCGGGGAAATCCTCTTGAGGGAATGTGACCAACTGACAGGGGCTCCCCATACCTGGTTGGTGACATGGCCTCAAGCGCATTTCCCTGAACGCAAGAGGCTCCTAACTAGCTGTGAGGGCCTTGGGTGTGATAGTGGGGAAACTCTGCCCTCATGGGAAGAGTACGCAACAGAAGTAAAAAAATACACACAAAAGTGGAAGTAGTAATAATATCATACCAAAAATAAATAGAAAAAAATTATAAAATAAACTGGAGAACATATATATAATGATGCACGATACATATGTCCAAGAAAACAATGAAACAATGAAAAATGCTAAAATACACTAGTAAACCAATTAAAAAAGAAAAAAAGTAATCCGCTCCATAACATCACAAGTCTATTCTTGGTCTCATGCTCTCCATCCCCACAGCATGTCATGTACCTAATGTAGAAGGGCTATTTCCCTTGTCAATACCTGTAACAATATAATCTACATGGGCCCCAAAGCATGGCCCAAAAAGGGTGTGAGACTAATCTTAGTATGAATCCACCATGATATTCATGCTTATCAGTAAATGAGTATATGGAATGTAAAAGTACAGGAAACAGTAAACATGAAGGTAATCAATAGTTAACAATCCACAGTTTTAATATCACACATCACCTAAACAAGAAAATAAACACAACAGGTAATGCTCTGGGAAGCACACTTAGTCTAACCCCTCTGGTTCTACCTAAAAAGTACAAGAATGCAGCTAACACAAAGGTAACCCTCTGGGCAGTACACTCAGTATAACCCCTATAGTTCAGCTTAAGCATATACTCTCTGAGGAAGCACTTACCGTCAATTCCCTCTATAGTCTCGTATTGTAATTAAAGGCACTCTAGGAAAGAACTTACATCAGATTCCCTCTGTGGCCTGCATCGAGGGACAACAGAAACTCAAAGGAAGCACTCAACATCAATTCCCCCAGTGGTCTCTCATCATATAATTATAAAGACACTCTAGAGAAGCCCTCTACGCCCATTCTCCCTATGGTCTATACACCAGGTTCTCACGACCTTGTGTAAGTTAAGAAAGTGTAGCAGCGCATATCGGCCAAGGAAAACCACGATAACTACATGGATAGCATTCTACAGTAGAAAAGCATAACAGAACAATAGTCACACCATCCTACAATACTAGGTATTGGAATGCAAACAACCGCCTATCAGGAAAACTAGACCCAAAGGTCAAAACAAACAAAACATGCATGGAAAACACAACCAAAGAACATAAATTCACCCAATTCTCAATCAATTATTATATAATCACACATAAAATCATATAATTCAAACCATATATCTAAAATGGTAAACACACAATACCCGATTCATGGGTATTGGGAAATTTTTCCCATAAAACACAAGGAATTTCAATAGAAAGGCACAAACCACCTATCTCGATGTTAGGAGATCACTATATGTGAGTCTCGAGGAATTAATCACCTTATAAAGTCTAATATCTACAAAAACGTCTAAAAGGGTCAACAAAGGATAACTTGAGAAAGATAAAGAATCATGAAACGAAGCTCAAGCAGAAGAGGGAGTTTACTGAGGAGATCACAATGCAATCAACGACGATCGAATTAGAGTTCAGATTCTCAGTCACAGGGTCAGAGGATGATCGCAGCCATATATGATGTCTTCTCAAAACAAGATCATGAAGAAGATCATTATAGAAATTAGATGCGACCCCATCACATTTAATGAAAAAAATTCACAACATGTACTTTTGAAGTACACAACTCATGCATTCCTTTTCTGTACTCCATTTTAGGTGGCCTCTAGGTCATCCCCACATGGCTATGTGCATGGGCGCAACATGGCCGACACACGGCTACCTATGGTAACCAAGTACATGGTGTGTACTTCAAAAAACTCCATAAATTCATCTTTTTCTCAAAAATGACCAGAAAAGGAAAACATACCTGAAAAGAAGATCTAGGTTCTTACAAATATTCTCCTTATATTCCTATGATATAATGGATCCTTTAACATGATCATCGATACATATGGTTATCATCATAATTTTTTTAGATTTTGAAATAATATTTGATAATATGATCAAAATACCATGGGTCTTGTGATATTGATGTGAATGATCCATTGCTCCACTATATATAATTTTGAATGTTATTGATATTTAATGTGTATTATGATTGGAATACCATTGGACATATTTTATGATATACTAGGGTGATATCATTCCCCAATGGAACTTACTAGGTATGGTAAATGATCACTCATAGATGGTGGAGAATGAGGGATGATAGTTGTGTAGTGTCTATATTTTTATTTTTATGATTTTATTACCATTTTATATAAATGAATATTATATAGGGACACTATTAGTGTAGGTATATTGAGTTTATACACACAAACTAAAAAGAACATCTATGATATGTCACTAATTTATTTATCATGGTACATGTATGGGTAAGGGATCCTCGTTAGGATCCTATAGGCGTCATATGTGTTGAAGGGGAATGAGAATGATGATATGATTTAGAGATGGATTATGGGTTTACCTGATGCCAAATTACAATTTTATTTTGGTTACACCATGAATTTATATATATGATCACCCAGAATGTGATACCATTGAATTTTTTAAATTTTAAAACTAAAATTAGAGATTTATATTTCTTAAATATGTATCTTTTTCTTATTATTTCTTTTTCTTAAAGGTTTCCTTAATTTTTATCAGTCTATCCTTATTATTTACACAATGAGATTATACTATATCTTCATACAATACATAAAAACATGTTTAATTCCATAATCCATTTGCATAGGTGGAGGCATGCTTATGGTTAAATTAAACTATGATCCAATTTTAATAGGGTGCTATTTGTTTTTATATGATTGTATATATTATGTATAACCCCAATGTACATATAATTTAAATTTTGAAACATATAAATAATTGAATCTTCTTTACTGATATCTTGATTTCATTATACGATTATAGAATTCATAATATTACTAAATTTATTGTCTGATATATTATCCCTACTTATAATTATTTGAATAATAAAATATGATTCATTAATTTTATTTACCAAATCATTGTAGGGATGAAAAGAGATATTGGGTGTGATGATTAGAGTAGACACACAATTAGGTAATTATAATTTATAATGTTATGAAAAGGGAATATGAACATTGTATTTTCCTATAGTTAAAATATCACTCATTTTTAGGGTAATAAGTCCACTATATTAGGAATGTGGTTGAAACTACCTTGACAACAATAAGTTATGTGACCCCAACATAACTGAATGTGTTACAAAATCCCTAAAATATAAGTTTCCTAGGTTATTTATCAATTGATTTTGGTACTCCATATTCAATCATGTTCTACATGATGGTGCCTAACTTCTCCACTAAGTATGAATTCATCCATGATCAATACACTCTTAAGTGAGGTGAATGTCCCTCGTGTCAATTTCTAATAGGTGATGTGTGATATAATGATGAGAAGTAAAGATTAATTGGTTTTATGATGTTATTGATTCATGTATACTTTGTTTTTACTAATCTGGGAAATCTTATTCATATTTATAATAATATTTATAAGTATATTTGGGTTCATTTTTACATTCATGGTTTTTTTGAATGGTATTTAAATATATCGTCTTTAGTTTTTTTGATTTATTATTGCGTATTTATATACACATACCTACAAGAGATATTAACCAACATGTGTCTTGCATTAGGATATAGTGAATCATTTTTTAGATATCTCAATGGACACAATTTCATTGGAGTGGGAGAATTGTGGAGCCTCATGGTGACATGTGAATGTATAGATCATTTCTAAAGTGGTGTATTGTGAAATCTTCTCCACCTTCTAGCTATTTTATTTTTGTTATAAAATATTTTACTATAGTAAATGTTTCGAACCATTTTCTCTATGTCAATAAAAACTATAATGACCCATACTTTACATAAATTGTTAATACTTCAAAATTGAAGCACACTTATTACAACATATGACAAAACCACAAAGGACCGTATAGGTATAGTGTCTTTAGAAACTGGGAAACACAAACAACTGGTTCATTAATCTTCTACAGTGTCTCCCATTTATTTCATCATATCTAGGGTCCCTTTTAGCATATTCTACTTAATATCCATCTTCCTGACCTGGGGAAAAGAAAACATAAAAGGGTGAGATCAAATTCTCATCAAGGGCAAATAATGGAAATAAAAATCATATCATATCTTTTTGAAAATCATAACCTGCAAAAGAGATCATAATATCTTAACATGGAATAAATCATAGAAGTGAAAATGAGATCCCCATAATCATATCATGAAACTTGAAACTTTGTGGCATGCACACATAATCATGGAAAATCATTTCTTGTTAGTCATGATTCATTGTCAAGACTATCTTAGTGGACAAAGTCCATTTCTAAACCGAGTTCACTCCTCGTTTCAGTCCTGTATCACTAAACCGAAATAACCTTCCGTTCCATCCATGTCTATCTCATGAGATATAAATCTTTACCCAATTCATTGGAGGGAGATATAGGTCCCACCCATCTTATAATGAATCCTTTCTTATGTGTTCCAGATAATCATAAATCACATGTAACAAAAATGGGATTCTTGAAACATCATGACATCATAAAAAAATCATATAAGGTAAATGACTTCATAAAAATAATTCCCTCAAAACATAATCAAATCAATGTAATAATAGGGATAAAAACAGAACCCTATATTATCTTAGGTGGGAAAAAATTTTGATAAAACACTTGAACTTCATTTTTGAGGAAAATATCCTTTCTACTTCAAAAACATTTTATCCTTACTTAATATGTCATACAACTTTAAACTAAAAGAAGTTGATTAAAAATAAACTTGAAAACTTGTAAAGGAATATTCTTGGAAAGAATTTTTTAAAAATCCATTCATACCGTATAAGTTAAAAAAAACATTCTTCGTACTTTTGTCGGAAAAGTCAAAAAGTACCTCGTACGAAAAACGACAAAAGATTCCTTTCATATCTTTTACAAAAAACCTCATCGAAGGGTAAAATTGGATATAAACTATTGTAGAAGGATGGAAATAATATTACATATTGAGGGAACATGGATGTGGATGATAAAATACACCCTAGTAAATACCAAAGTAAAAACAATCTCGGATAAAAATGAGATTGTGATATTTCCCTTACCTTAGGTCCGATTTGCTTTGTACGTGTCTGAAGCTCCTCTTCTTTGGAACGCCTCTTTGAATCCTCCACTTAGGGAACTAAGATTGGTCTTTTAAGAAGACCAGGATCTCTAGAATTATTCTAGGGAAGTGGAGAGGAGAAAATGGCAGGGGTTGGCCGAACTTGAGTTCTCAAATTTGTGTGAGGAGAGGGGGAGGAGGTGCCCTTTTATAAGGGAGGAGAGGGGCACCTTAGGAATATATCAAAATATTATTTTATATTAAAGTGAAAATCGGTTTATAATGGTTCTAAAGGGTCTTATTTCGAAGCTAAAGTGGGGATGGGTCGCAATCCTATCAACCAATAGGATTTAGACAAGTTTAGGGTATTATTTTAACCTTATCAATTAGATTTAACTCTAAGTTAAATAATTTAACTTTTACCGTGTCTTTTTGTTTTCTTTCACTATATGGTTAATACACTTACTATAACATGCCAAACGAACCCCAAATTGTTTATTATTAATATATATATCCTTATCTAAGTCATTCAGCCGAACCTTAGATTTTTAGGAATAAAATAACAATTAGTAATATAATATTTGATTTAAAAACTATTTTGTGTCAATTTTGACACTATTTGATATATTATTTTTGTGAAAGTCATAACAGAATTATATGTTCGAACCAAGTTGATTAAATCAACACTAATATATCATAGTGACCTAGAAAATTAGTGGAATTCATAAAAAGTCTCAAAGTACATTTATTTTGGTGTTTATAACATCAATTATGTCAATATTTCATTAATAAGATAATTACTGCATCATCATTGTGTCATAAATAAATTAAATTATTTAATGTCTAAAAATTACAAATAAAATACCATTATATAGGAAATATTTTTAGATTTCTAATGAATATTTATAGTAGAATTTATCTTATGTATAACCCCATATTAAAAATGATTTACTTATTAAACTTTGATTTTAACTATCTTAACCCTTCTTTAAATAAATTAATAATAAATGTCCTAATCTAACCCAAGTGGGCCTAAATGATCATATTTTATTCCTAAGTTTGTTTTTGGTCGAATTAAACTTATCCAATAGAATTAGGACATGTGTTAGGGTAATAGTAATATCATTTTTACCCTTAGTTACCCTATTTACTATTAACCGCGGTAAAAAAAGTAAAAAGTTACTATTCACCAAAAAATTATTTTTATCTCATTGAACCACATTTTACTTACTGATATCAACCGTGTCTGTCAGATTTTCGAAATTCCATTCACAGAAGCGGTAAAATTAAGTTTTATGCAAAAAATCAGTTTTTAACCTACCACTTAGTGGTTTCACTATTCATCAAAAATTGAAAGTTTTCAGAAAAATATCAAAAGTTCACCCTAGGCTAATTTCGGTATTCCGAATCCAAAAATGAAGTCCATTTTGAAAAATAAAATTTATAAAATTTCAAAAAGTGGTTATTACTATTCATAACGGCTAGTTTTAATAATATTTTAATAGCATATCGTTATTTAGTGAAACTCGGTATTGCGTACGACGCAAGCTATCGAGGAAGGTCGTGATTGCGTGTAAAGTAAGCCAAACAAGTGTGTAGTTAAATATTCCTTTGATGATATATAAAAACAAAATATTACTCATAAAAAGCTCGGGTGTTACATTCTACCCCCCTTAAAAAGAATTTCACCCTCGAAATTCGTCACTTTGTAACAAACAGATGAGGATACTTCTCCCTCATCATATCCTCAAGCTCCCATGTAGCTTCTTCAAGTTGGTGGTTCCTCCATAAAACTTTCACCAAGCGAGTGGTCTTGTTTCGTAGGACTTTTTCGCTACGATCTAGAATCTCTATCGGCTGTTCTTCATAAGAAAGATCTTTCTCCAACGGTACAACTTCTGAGCTGAGTATATGTGAAGGATCTGATATGTACTTTCTTAGGAGAGATACATGGAACACATCGTGAACTTGAGAGAGATTCGGTGGAAGCGCCAATCGGTAAGCTACCTTCCCAACACGATCCAGTATTTCGAAAGGACCGATATATCTAGGGCTCAACTTCCCCTTCTTTCCAAATCTCATAACCCTCTTCCAGGGAGATATTCGTAAGAACACTTTATCACCCACTTCAAACTCTAGGTCTTTTCTTCGGTTGTCGGCATCACTTTTCTATCGACTCTGAGATGCTCTTATGTGTTGTTGAATAGATCTGACCTTTTCTGCCATTTCATCAACGAGATCAGGTCCTAATATCTTTCTTTCCCCAACTTCATCCCAGCAAGTTGGAGTCCTGCATTTCTTTCCATAGAGAGCTTCATAAGGAGCCATCTGAATACTGGAGTGAAAGCTATTATTATAAGAAAATTCCACCGAAGGTAGGGGTTGATCCCAACCTCCTTTAAAATCCATAGAACAAGCTCTCAACATATCTTCTAGGGTTTGAATTGGTCTTTCAGACTGACCGTCTGTCTGGGGATGATAAGCAGTGCTGAAACTCAACTCTGTATCCAGAGTATGCTGAAGACTTCTCCAGAACTTCGAGGTAAATCTCGGATCACGATCAGATATAATAGAAAGTGGTACTGCATGCAATCTTACCACTTCCTTTACATATATCCTGGCAAGCTGATCTAGAGAGAAATCCTCTCTAATAGCAATGAAGTGTGCAGACTTTGTAAGACGATCAACTATGACCCAAATAGCATTATTGCCTTTGGATGTTTTAGGAAGTCCTGTGACAAAGTCTATAGTGATGTTTTCCCATTTCCATTCGGGTATGGGTAATGGTTGTAACATCCCCTTAGACTTCTGTCTCTCAGCTTTAACTTGTTGACAAACCAAGCATTGAGAGACATATTCAGCAACATCTTTTTTCATGCCATCCCACCAGAAGTACTCTTTCAGGTCCCTATACATCTTCGTGCTTCCAGGATGATTAGAGAATGATGAACTATGAGCCTCATCCAGTAGCTCCTTCTTTAAGTTGGGGATGGGAGGAACACAAACCCGATTCCTGAACATTATTATCCCATCACAATAAAGGTTCAATTCAGGAACATTTCTCACCTTTTTTTGTAACTCGACATCTTCTTTCTGTGCCTCTTTAATCTTCACATGTATAGATGGTTGAACATTCATTTGAGAAAGAAAAGATTTTTCCCATTCTATTATAATTCCAAGATCCATCCTTTGTAAATATATAAATATTGGATCTTTTGTGATCCTCATCATAGATAAACTATCATGGTCTTGTCGACTTAATGCATCTGCCACCTTGTTTGCTTTCCCAGGGTGGTAATGGATTGAGCAGTCGTAATCCTTAATCAGCTCCAACCATCTTCCTTGACGCATATTCAACTCCTTTTGTGTGAAAATATACTTTAAACTTTTATGATCAGTATAAATATCACACCATTCACCATAAAGGAAATACCTCCAAATCTTTAATGCAAAGATTACCGCAGCCAACTCCAAATCATGTGTTGGGTAATTTTGCTCATGGATTTTCAATTGTCGTGAGGCATAAGCTATCACCATATCATTTTGCATAAGAACACACCCAAATCCCTTCTTTGATGCATCACTGTAGATCACAAGACTTTCTCCACTACAAGGCAGTGTGAGCACAGGTGCAGTGGATAACATTTTTTTCAACTCCTTGAAATTCTCTTCACATTCCTCTGTCCAAACAAACTTATCTCCTTTCCGAGTCAACTTGGTGAGTGGATTAGACAATCATGAAAAATCTTTTACAAAACGTCGATAATATCCAGCCAAACCAAGAAAAATTCGGATCTCAGTTACTGTTGTTGGTCTTGACCATCTTTCGATAACCTCTGTTTTTGCTGGATCCACAGATATCACCTCTTTTGAGATTATGTGACCCAAAAATGCACCTTTTTGAAGCCAAAATTCACACTTGGTAAATTTGGCATAAAGCTTCTCCTTTATCAGGGTCTTCAATATAATTCTCAAGTGATCTTCATGCTCTTCCTTGCTCTTTGAATAGATAAGAATATCATCTATAAATACTACAACAAATTGATCAAGATAGTCTCTAAAGACTCTATTCATTAGATCCATGAAGATAGCAGGGGCATTAGTAAGACCAAATGGCATCACTATAAATTCATAGTGTCCATACCATGTACGAAAATCCGTATTTGGTATATCCTCCCTTTTGACTCTTAATTGATGATACCCTGAACGAAGATCAATCTTGGAAAAGTATTGAGCTCCGTGTAGTTGGTCAAATAAGTCATCAATGCGTGGGAGAGGATATTTGTTCTTGATAGTGATCTTGTTAAGTTCTCGATAATCAATGCAGAGTCTCATTGATCCATCTTTCTTCTTAACAAATAGAACAGGTGATCCCCAAGGTGATGCACTAGGGATTATGAATCCTTTATCAAGATTCTCTTGGAGTTGCTTCTTCAATTCCTGCAACTCAATTGGGGCCATTCTATAAGGTGTCTTTGAAATTGGCAAAGCGCCCGGTACGAGTTCTATTGAAAACTCAACTTCACGATTTGGTGGAAGACCCGGTAATTCCTCCGGAAAGACATCATAAAACTCCCGTACAATGGGAATATTCTTAATCGTGAGTTTCTCACCAACCATTTGAGATAAATAACCTTCATTTAGTGGAATCAATACCCATAAGATGGAAGAAATTTCCACTGGAAGGTTATGTTCATCCTTGCATTGATAGATGATCGTAGATTTATCTGGAATATGAAATGTGACTTCCCTTCTTTGGGAATTGATATGAGCTCCATGTAGAGAAAGCCAATCCATGCCAAGAATCACATAAAATTCCACTAAAGGAAGGATCACAAGATTTGCAGGAAGCACTTTCCCACAAACTTCGATCGGAGAAGAATTATAAAATTTTGATGCGACTGTTGTGCCATTAGGTGTTGTGACAGCTAACTCAACATCTAATTGTTGAGGTAATACGGTGATACCCTTAGAAAATATTTCAGAAATAAAAGAGTGGGTGGATCCAGAATCAAATAAAACATTTGCTACTTTAGAGTGGATGGTAAGTGTACCTTTCACCACTTCGTTATCGTACTCCACATCACTGATAGAAATTGCATGTGACTTTCCTTTGTCTTTAGCCTTAAGATTTTGTGACGTCGACCATCATCATCAACCCTTGGATTTGCGCATTGATTGGCATAATGCCCAATATCCTTCCACTTGAAACATTGAAGTGTAGTAGGTTCATTCTGTGTATCCCTTCCTTTGTTTTCATCATTAGACATCTTCTTCCCATTATCGCGGAATTCAAATGCCCGATGACCTTCCTTTCCACATTTAAAACATTTACTTGTCCCTTTAAGACAACTCCCTCCATGTTTCTTTCCACACTTTGAGCATAAGGGAAAGCTCATCTTCTTTTCAGTGTGCTCTTTAGATTTTCCTTTGAATTCCATCTTCCTCTTCTTATCAAACCCATGTGACTGATGGGTTACTCCAATCTCCATCTCGACTTTGAGATCACATCGAACGATTTCCTTGTAGCTATTGTAGTCCGTTATGGCTAACTCCCTTCGAAGACTTGGTTTTAAGCCACTAAAGAATCGATCGATCTTACTCTCAGGTTGGATAATAATACCAGAAGCGTACCTTGAAAGTCTTGTAAAATTTGCTTCATAGGTACCAACAGATTCATCATCCCTCTGCTTCAGTTCAAGAAACTCTTTCTCCATCTTTGTTCGGAGAATACGAGGGAAGTACTTATTGAAAAATATGTTCTTGAACTCGTCCCATTCAATCGACTCAATTTCATCCTTTTGCCTCGTATTCTTAATAAGATTCCACCATTGATCAGCATCTCCTTCCAAACAATACACTACTAGGATGACTTTATCATGTTCAAAACATTGAGGAACTGAAAATATCTTTTCAGTAGTACTAATCCATTGTTCAGCAACTAATGGATCAGTAGACCCGCTGAAAGAAGGTGGACGCTGCCTCATGAAGGATTCAACAGAATGTTGCTCCTTCCTTTGCTCGTTTGGAAGTCCTGCATGATTCATAGCTTGAGAAAGTTGTGTGAGCATGGCTACAAGATTTTGCATTCCAGCTCCCATATCCTTTGGTTTCTCAGGGGGACAATCATTGCATTGCCCATCGCATTCCGCATTAACATGGTTTCTTCGGGTTCCAGCCATTGACTAAAACCAAGAAGAATAGTTTGAGAAACACTAATAATAATAGGAAAACCACATAATCAAGGATAAAATTTTACACTTAAGGTCTTATCCTAGGGTATTCATGGCCATTTCAAAAACACTAAGATTGTGTTCTATGCTTAGACTTATCCTTAGGGTTCTTACTAAGACCTTCACATCCTAGTTTCCAAAGGTTGACTATACCTTTCCTCTGATACCAACTATAACGACCCATACTTTACATACATTGTTAATACTTCAAAATTGAAGCACACTTATTACAACATATGACAAAACCACAAAGGACCGTATAGGTATAGTGTTTTTGGAAACTGGGAAACATAAACAACTAGTTCATTAATCTTATACAGTGTCTCCCATTTATTTCATAATATCTAGGGTCCCTTTTAGCATATTCTACTTAATATCCATCTTCCTGACATGGGGAAAAGAAAACATAAAAGGGTGAGCTCAAATGCTCAGCAAGGGCAAATAAAGGAAATAAAAATCATATCATATCTTTTTGAAAATCATAACCTGCAAAAGAGATCATAATATCTTAACATGGAATAAATCATAGAAGTGAAAATGAGATCCCCATAATCATATCATGAAACTTGAAACTTTGTGGCATACACACATAATCATGGATAATCATTTCTTGTTAGTCATGACTCATTTCCCAGACTATCTTAGCGGACAAAGTCCATTTCTGAACCGAGTTCACTCCTCGTTTCAGTCCTGTATCACTGAACCAAAATAACCTTCCATTCTAGCCATGTCTATCTCATGAGATATAAATCTTTACCCAATGCATTGGAGGGAGATATAGGTCCCACCCATCTTATAATGAATCCTTTCTTATGTGTGCCACATAATCATAAATCACATGTAACAAAAATGGGATTCTTGAAACATCATGACATCATAAAAAAATCATATAAGGTAAATGACTTCATAAAAATAATTCCCTCAAAACATAATCAAATCAGTGTAATAATAGGGATAAAAACAGAACCCTATATTATCTTAGATGGAAAATAATTTTGATAAAACACTTGAACTTCATTCTTGAGGAAAATATCCTTTCTACTTCAAAAACATTTTTTCTTTTCTTAATATGTCATACAACTTTAAACTAAAATAAGTTGATTAAAAATAAACTTGAAAACTTGTAAAGGAATATTCTTGGAAAGAATGTTTTAAAAATCCATTCATACCGTATAAGTTAAAAAAAAATTCTTTGTACTTTTTTCAGAAAAGTCAAAAAGTACCTCGTACGAAAAACGACAAAAGATTCCTTTCATATCTTTTACAAAAAAACTCATCGAAGGGTAAAATTGGATATAAACTATTGTAGAAGGATGGAAATAATATTACATGTTGAGGGAACATGGATGTGGATGATAAAATACACACCAGAAAATACCAAAGTAAAAACAATCTCAGATACAAATGAGATTGTGATATTTCCCTTACCTTAGGTCCGATTTTCTTTGTACGTGTCCGATGCTCCTCTTCTTTGGAACGCCTCTTTGAATCCTCCACTTAGGGAACCAAGATTGGTCTTTGAAGAAGACCAGGATCTCTAGGATTATTCTAGGGAAGTGTAGAGGAGAAAATGGCAGGGGTTGGCCAAGCATGAGTGCTCAAATTGGTGTGAGGAGGAGGGGGAGGAGGTGCCCTTTTATAAGGGAGGAGAGGGGCACCTTAGGAATATCTCAAAATATTATTTTATATTAAAGTCAAAATCGGTTTATAATGGTTCCAAAGGGTCTTATTTCAAAGCTAAAGTGGGGATGGGTCTAAATCCTATCAACCAAAAGGATTTAGACAAGTTTAGGGTATTATTTTAACCTTATCAATTAGATTTAACTCTAAGTTAAATAATTTAACTTTTACCGTGTCTTTTTGTTTTCTTTCACTATATGGTTAATACACTTACTATAACATGCCAAACGAACCCCAAATTGTTTATTATTAATATATATATCCTTATCTAAGTCATTTGGGCGAACCTTAGATTTTTAGGAATAAAATAACAATTAGTAATATAATATTTGATTTAAAAACTATTTTGTGTCAATTTTGACACTATTTGATATATGATTTTTGTGAAAGTCATAACAGAATTATATGTTCGAACCAAGTTGATTAAATCAACACTAATATATAATAGTAACCTAGAAAATTAGTGGAATTCATAAAAAGTCTCAAATTACATTTATTTTGGTGTTTATAACATCAATTATGTCACTATTTCATTAATAAGATAATTACTGCATCATCATTGTGTCATAAATAAATTAAATTATTTAATGTCTAAAAATTACAAATAAAATACCATTATATAGGAAATATTTTTAGATTTCTAATGAATATTTATAGTCGAATTTATCTTATGTATAACCCCATATTAAAAATGATTTACTTATTAAACTTTGATTTTAACTATTTTAACCCCTATTTAAATAAATTAATAATGAATGTCCTAATCTAACCCATGTGGGCCTAAATGGTCATATTATTCCTAAGTTTGTTTTTGGTCGAATTAAACTTATCCAATAGAATTAGGACATGTTCTAGGGTAATAGTAATATCATTTTTACCCTTAGTTACCCTATTTACTATTAACTGCGGTAAAAAAAGTAAAAAGTTACTATTGACCAAAAAATTATTTTTATCTCATTGAACCGCATTTTACATACTGATATCAATCATGTCTGTCGGATTTTCGAAATTCCATTCACAGAAGCGGTAAAATTAAGTTTTATGCAAAAATTCAGTTTTTAACCTACCACTTAGTGGTTTCACTATTCATCAAAAATTGAAAGTTTTCAGAAAAATACCAAAATTTCACCCTAGGCTAATTTCGGTATTCCGAATCCAAAAAAGAAGTCCACTTTGAAAAATAAAATTTATAAAATTTCAAAAAGTGGTTATTACTATTCATAACGGCTAGTTTTAATAATATTTTAATAGCATATCGTTGTTTAGTGAAACTCGGTATTGCGTACGACGCAAGCTATCGAGGAAGGTCGTGATTGCGTATAAAGTAATCCAAGAAAGTGTGTAGTGAAATATTCCTTTGATGATATATAAAAACAAAATATTACTCATAAAAATCTCGGGTGTTACAAAAACTACAGAAGATTGTCCTTTACATATGCATTAGAAATTTAATTTCTATTTATTGTATAAATTTTTGTAATTTATCTCATCTAATAATATTCTTTTAGATTGAATTATATAAATCCTGTCAACATTTTGATATTCTCATGTATTGGGGGTCATCTACATCTTGCCTATTGGTGGAGGGAATATGGTAGAAAAAACTACATTACTAATAGACTATAGGGATTCATTGTGGTTTAATTTGTGTCATAGTGGTATCATTGCATGTATATATTATGGATTATATGAAGTGTTAGGTTTTATATTTGTATTGATTTTGGAATTTAGGGAAATAATGCCTTGGGAACTTTTGTTTATATTTTAGGAAAGGGGACCTAATGATGCGATGAAAACCATCATATACCTTCACAATGACTATACAAACATATATTTTGACTTAGTATCCTTATAGAACCATACCACCCCATTTGTTTATGTTTCAATAAATTTAATTTTCCGATAGCATATAATACATGTAACCCTGTGTTGAGACTATTTATAATATATTATAACATTAAAATGTTGATGTTTAAATGAAATCATCAATAGAAATAACATAAATTTTAAAATGATATAAAATGGTTTTATAAAATGATAATATATTCAACAAATACTCAATTTTCACTAAATACAATTTACTCTTGTAAAATATAATTTATTCAAAATGGGTTATATTGTATATTTTCATAGAAATTATAATATGAATTTTGAATTTATAGAAATTTTATTTGAAAAAATAATGTTTTTTTGAAATCTTCTTATAAAATTTATCATAGAGGGGATCTTTTGGAATATTCTTAAATAATGACTTTTTATTTGAATTATGAAAAATATAGCTTTTTAAATACTCTATTTTTTATTTACTGACATGCTCAGAGATACAATTTTATTTGGATTGAATTTAATTTTTTTATGTTCATGGTAATTAAAATAATTCAATATATACACTTTGGAAAAAAATTATACTTGTACATGGTATAAAAATTATTTGAGACATAAAAAGACACATATCATAAAACCATTTTTCTTTGGGTTTGGAATTTTAATATTAATTAATTTATAATTTACAAATATATATTAAAAAATATTGTATTCTATATATTAAATTATCATTTTAAAATTTAGTAATAAGTAAAATTTAATTTTATTTCATTATGAGAAGTAAATATGGTATAAATATTAATTCCTCCATAAAAATGGTGAAGTGTTAAAATTAAGATTAAACTAAGTGATGTGGAATCATTTTTTATTCTTAATTTTCATAGTATAAATGAATTTAAAAATTTATTTCCCTATTATAAAAATTCAATTTTCTATGAGACACTTTTCAATGAATATTACTTAATAATATTTTAATGATTTTGAAAAATGCATTGTCTATCTCAACCCAAAATATTAAAGGAGACTCATCATCTCACTTCTTTTCACATCATTGAGACACCTAAATCAAAAAAAACCTCCTAATTTCCCTATAAAATATTATATCCAACAGTTATAGTTTATCCTATTCATTAATTACCATTCTAACGGTCTTTGTGATGAGATCTAAATGGGATATAATACTGAATGGGTAATAATCATACCAAACCTATTTCAATTAATTTATTCTTATACCTATTTTATAACAAATTAATTATATATTACCCATAGTAAAATTAAATAAATTTTTGATTATATCATCATGGTTATTTTTCATCATTTGTTGAAAATGGGAAATTAATTTATCGATTGTCCATACTTGGGGACAACCACCTCCACGAAGCATTATGTATCGCTTTTCGCTTCAGATTATCATATATTGTAATAATAATATATTTAATGAATATATATTTTATTTATGATATATTAATTATCATTTAATGATGAAATTTTATTTTATATTAATTCATTTCATCCATCATAAAATGGAATCATCACTTATTTGTGGTTATAGATTACTTTTTTTTATAATTTAATGATGTTTTATTCTTCACTAATACATATAAATAGTTATAATAATGTATATAATGATAATATGTGATACTTTTGATGTGATTAAAAATATAGCGATTATGAAACCATTTTCAATATAAAATAGTAGGTAAAACTAAGTCAAAACATGGGTAAAAAAAGAACAATTTTATCAATGAATATTTATTTTAATAAGGATTTGTTAGTAAATAGGTGATAATATTTTATAAGTAAATAATATCTTTAATTCTAGATATTATTACATTCAATGAAATAAATTAATTTTTAATTAATTGTATTAGATTCTAGGCTTCAATTCATATGAATCATGACAATACTTCAGGTAAGGGGTTAATGTTACCATCTAATTTCAATCAAGATTGACAATGCATGAATTTTCATTAGGGGAAATTTTTTATTTCTTATCTAATAATCTCAATTAATAACTCTTAATATTTATTTAATTATATAATATTAATTTTTAGTACAATATTTATATCCTTTTTACTAAAAATAATTCACAAAATGTTTTAGGAAAAGGTAGTCCTATTTAACTAATTTTTGTACGTAATCCTATTTATTCCATATCCTTTCTTTCTAAAAAATATAAACTGATTTTTACTATTGTTAATTAATGTTTAAAGACATATTATTCATGATTTAATTTTTATAAAATGTTTTTGATGATATTCAGAATCTATGTTTCTTACAAATTTTCTTTTATCGATGTTGTTTATATACTAATTGTCTTAATGATTTCTAAGTGAAAAAAATCTACCATAATATTGACCACAAGATTAGTTAATGAATTAGTTATATTATTATGTGGTTATTTGGAAAAACATATTTCCATAAAATTTTCTAAATATTCATATTTTATGTAAACGTTTGAAAATTAAAAGGTTGTTTACTGGAAGAAAGATTGTTGGGGTGTTTTAAATACATTTTTTTATCTATTGTATCATCCTCTAATTTTATTTATGAATTAATAGGTGTATTATTTGAGGATATTTTTCTTTTTAATTATCTACAATATTTATTATTGTGATGATTAAATATTGGAAAAACTGATTTTACATTCCATGGGAAATTTTATGATAAAATGATAAATGTAAAACTACATCGTCTTGTACACATGAAAAACATAGGCTTATGTATTGGTTGCATCTATAATAAACCTATATGGAATTGGTAAAATATTAATTACTCATGAGATATATATATTATTCTTGAAAGTAATTAAACATTCAAAAAAATAAGTCTGTACTAGGATTCATGTACCTATGGTTATGAGTGGAAGGGTTTTCATTTCCTTATGTTTATAAATCGACAGAGTTTTTGGAAATAAGATTATGAAATGACAATATTTGATTTCATTTTTCAAAGGAGGTAACTAGCTTAAATTAATCAATGTTCAAGATGTTATAGGATTATATTTTTGAACACATTTTAATATTTATTTATACCAATGACTAATAATTAATGATATTAAATTGATTTGGTATAACATAATGTTTTTTATGATTATAGTTCCACTCCTGTAAGCTCATTCATGATCATTGATTCATATTTATTTTGTTTTAACATAATTATAATCTTAAAATACACTTTATTATGGCTAAATTTTTATATTTTTTTTAGGAGAGATGTTTGATATTTCTATATGGTATTAATATTAATAGCATTATGGGAAAAGTGTAAGATCAGTTATTAATTAAGGTGGTTATTTATCCGGTATCTAAAGACACTATCACTTTATGAATATATTGAATTTATTACTATGTTATATGTTCTATAGTTATTTTAAATTATGTTTTATTTACATATAATATGATTTTATCAACTCAGTTTGTTTCTGATGAGGTTTTTTTAACATTTGTATAAGATAATTAGTGAAATTTTGTTAAAACATAGGGTATAAGACTAAACATAGGATAACATCATAATTTTTTGGAAAGAAATAAATTATGTGTTATTAATTATATTAAATCCATTTATTGTTATATAAATTTGATTTAGTTTCATCATAGATTCATCTAGGGGTAATAAACCAGAGAAGAGTTACTCTCGTATATCATTCCTAGAATTTCTATGTATGGATAAATGAACCTCACTGTTAACCTCCTAAGGGATATTTTTAGTCAAATTCACATTTCATTTATGAAATATTATGAATTATATTATTATATATTTATCATTACATACTATGGATAAACCTAACGTTTTGTATATTGATAAAAAAATGAAATAAATTGCGGATTCTATTTAATTTTAGGATGAATGTACTGTTGATTACTATAAATTTATAGCGTGATGCATACCATAAGGTTTTTGGGTTTAATAAATTTTCATAATATGAATGATTCATTTGAAAAATTAATTTTATATCCAACTTAGTCACCATATTACTTAGTAACAAAATTGATTATGATCTATGATGAAGTATATTATGCTAGTTCTAACTCCACTCCCTCTATCTACGAGCGGTAAAGATGATCACATTGAAAAATGGAATGCATCATGGAGGGAGAAACATGAAATTTTATCTTTTATGAGACAATGTCCTTATTAATTAAATGGGTAATATTATCCACTATGTATCATTAAAATGATAAATTTTATGGAAATATTATTATATATTCATCAGTTAAAAAACCATGAGAAATTCATATTTGCAGTTCATAATAAGGAATAAAACATTTATCAATTATGAAATCTTATCAAGAATAAGAAGAAATAATATGAAAGACATATATGAAATGGGTGGGAATTAAATGTAATGTCCCGACCCCAGTTATCCAGAGTCGGGGAATTATTATAGAACATTGGCATGATCCCAAGGGATCAAATATTTAAAGACAGACTAGTTTAGTAGCCTCAAAAGTACATGATATATTCACAAGTTTAACATTAAATTATAAAATGAAAATAAAAACAACATTGTCTCAATTTAACACATTCATATTCCTTAGACTATCCTTACAGGTCAGTCATAATATAAATTTTCACATCTTGGAAAAAATAAAACATAGAATGGGGTGAGCTCAGATACTCAGTAAGGATTACAATATAGAAAAAACTTTCACAAATAAGCATAAACATTTAAATAAATGTATAAAAATAAAAAAGGCTTTTAAACATAAAATCCAGAATAATATAGAAAAGATAAATAAAATAATTCCATTTACCTATTCACATGGATATTCTACTAATCGTATAATCACATGTAATATCAATAACTAATTTCATAATGGTGGATTGAAAAATGTCGGACATCCTAACCACATAGTCCAGGCCTCGTGCCAAGACTACCAATATGATTTTGTCAAGGCCCTATGCCAAGACACTGGTTTGTCTCATGATACCTACTTATTCATCAAAGAGCTATAGCAAGCTCCACCCATGACTTACGAAGTCCAATGAAATCCTCATATGAAAAGGTTGAAACATAACATACACATTTGTATTAAAACTAGTATATGAAATGTTAATACATTGTCTATAAACCATGAATGGTATAAAAATAACACTTCCACTTCCAAAAATATAAAAAAACCTTCAATAAAATATGGATGATTTTTATCATAACAAAACAACTTCAAACAAGTATAAAATTCATTAAAGGATGTTGACATAAATGAAATGAAAACTATTAGAGAGAAATATCTATTTAAATTTGGAAATCATTTAAAATTAATTTAATTATAAAAGAAAAAAATTATATTGAAATTATTCTTATAATATTTTAAGGCTAGTTTAAAAGGTATTATAACGATAGAGAATAACCACCCCTGCTGTATAAGTAAAAAAACATTCTTACCATAATTTTTCATAAATGTCCTAAAGTACCTTATTTGGAAAACAAAAAATAAGATTCATTTCAAACCATTTTATAAAAAATAAAAGAAGGTTATTAATGACGTTAAACCATAGTATAGTAAATAGTAATATTTTTTGAAATATATTTTTATGAAACATAGATGGTGATGATAAATAGCTCCTAGTAGACACTTACATAAAAACAAACTCGAATAATAGAGAGATTGTAAAATTAACCCTTACCTTGAACTTTTCCTTGGTCGAGGGTATGTTATAATCCTGTATAATAGTTAAATAAATGTTATTAAATTATAAAAAAACACACACATAAATATTATATCATATATGATATTCTAAAATTGCTTTGTTAGTAATATTTTAGTAGTATCATTGTTTCAGTTGTTAACTGATTCGTTTTCCGTTATATATTTTTTTACGTAAGTCATGTTTGTTTTTGATATAATGTATCCAACTCATAACTAGAATGATATAATGTTCTTAAATATTTTTTTTAATAATAAAATAAAAATTATTTTTGAATGGTTACGATGGGGAATGAATCCCATTGCGTTCGTGGAGACGGTAATCCGTATGTATGCACAAATACTACTTCCATTGAATTTAATTTTCTTTTAAAAGGAAATAAGACCAAATAATAAATAGGTATATTATTATTCAATTATTATATAATATCTTATCTAAATTATGTATGTTTATTAACACATTCTTTTTTACGTTCCATGTATGGTATGAATGAGTCATATCACTTTGAGGTGGTGGTAGTCCACACTTCCTCAAATAAAAGTTTCGTATATATAAAAAATAAAAAGAATAAAGTTAGGATATAAAAGATAGTTAAATAATATTATAGATAAAATAAATATCATAAATATCATATATAATTACATTCCTATATTAATTTCCACCATAATAGGTGGTATTAGAAGATTGAACAATCATCGTTTCATGAGGTAGTTGTTCATTGTCCACAAAAACATTATGTTGTATAACCATTAGATGGAGTTGTGTGTACGTGTAGTTAAAATAATTCTCATAAAAACACCCTAGTATATTTAGGATAATTTAGTTGTTATAATATAATGAAATAAAAAGAGTTTAGGGGGTTGGATAAGTAAAACAAAAGAAAAAAACATAAGAGGAGATGTTACCTTTAAATTGGGTAACTCTCATTGTTCGGAACCAAAAGGCATACTTGTAGTGCCTTATGACTAAGTTAAGTATTATAAGAGGAAGAGAGGGATATAGGTAGCCTAATTGGGTAGCGGTTGGACGATCCAAGGGGCTTGAGAGGTGTGAAAAATGGGATAGAGATGAGGGCTTTTTATAAGGGGGAGGAGGGGCTCTTTTGGAATGATTAAAAATATTATATTATTATAGAATGATTTTCAGTTTCTAAAGGTCCAAAACACATTAAAGTAGAAGATAAGATGACTTGTGTTATTAATAAAATCATCCAATAAGTATTGTATAGGATTGGGATAGTTTTTTTTAAAATTTTATAATCCCATTTATTTTAATCATTCTTTAATGAGGTAAACACTGCATCATGATTGTGTCCTAAATAATTTTATTTATTTGATGTCTAAAAATTATAAAAAATAACCATGTAGGAAATATTTTAATCTTTAATTTTAATATTAATAGTATAAAAGATAACTTATTTAACTCTTTGTAAAAATTATTTTACTATAATATATATGTTTATGTCAATTTTGTCTTTAAATTAAATTAAATTATATAATGTATCATTATCACTCTAATGTGGCTCCATGGGGTCCCCAAATGGACACAATTTTTCCCATGGTTTGCCATGTATAGACCAATAGGAGTAATATACATGTTATAGTAATTTAGTATTGTTATAATAATATTTGTTAAACCTTACCAGATTTACCCTTTAACCATGGTAAATAAAATATTTAAGGAAGTAAATATTTATAATATCTAAAAATAAAATTGACATATTTACACAATTTTGACCTCCTGATTCCAAATATGGAATCCATTCTTCCAAATTCAAAACTCAGATGTTTCTGAAGTTAATTTAAAATTACTTCCTGTTCTCAAAACAAAAAACATGTTTTTAAGAAATAATAACTATCAAATGATTAACACTTGTATATGTCTAGTTTTAATGTGAAATTACATCCAATAACCCAAATTATATTAAATGATAAAAATATAATCTAATGATAAATTAAAATTACTCAAAATTATAATTTATCACAATAAATTATTTTGACTAAAAATACTGTTTTTAATTAAAATTTAGTATTTTTTCACTATTCATCAGAAATTGAACGTTTTCAGAATAGTACCATAAATTCAACCTAAACTAATATTGATATTCTAAATCCAAAATAAATTCTATTTTGAGAAATAAAATTTATTAAATTTCGTAACGTGTGTATTACTATTCATACGGCTAGTTTGATTGGTTGTGGTGTGTTAGAATCTCGAAGTTCTATATAGTGCAAGTTATTGAATTATTCAAAAGGAAACGTACCATGAAAGCATAGGGTGTTTCATTCTTCCCTACTTAAAATAATTTCTTCCTCAAAATTTCTAGAATACTACTACATAAGAATATTTGTGTGGTTCTTCATCATATCTTCCTCGGGTTCCAACATTACCTTTTCCATCTTATGATTTCTCCATAGAACATTCAGCAGATGAGTCTTTTGGTTTCTCCACACTTGTAATATGGTATTAAGAATTATGATAGGATCTTTGAATTATGATAGATTGGGTTCCAGGTCTATTTCTTTATAAGTGAGTACATTCATTGGGTTTGGCATGTGTTTTAATAACAATGATACATGGAACACATCATGAACTTTGGAGAGACTTAGCATCATTGCCGAATCATATGCTACAACTCCAATTTGTTCTAGAAATTTGAAAGGTGCAATGTAGATGGGAATTAATTTTCATTTCATACCGAAACATATAACACCCTTCCATGGAGATAACTTCATGAAATCATGGTCTCTTACTTAAAAATACAAATTCTTCTTTCAGTTATCGAAATAAATCTTTTGCCTACTTTGGGATGCTTTGATGTGGGTTTGGATAATTCTCACTTTTTCCATTGTTTCCTCTACAAGGTCTGGGCCTACGAGCTTTCTTTCACCAACATCATCCCAACAAGTTGGTGTGTGACATCTCTTTCTATATAATGGTTCATATGGTGCCATATGAATTCTTGAATGAAAGCTATTGTTATAGGAAAATTCAGCCAGTGGTAAATATTGACCTCACACACCTTAAAAGTCAACTGATAAACATGTCATCATTTATTCTATGGTTTTAATAGTTCCTTCTGATTGTCCATCAGCTTGATGATGGTAGGCTGTGCTCAAACAAAGCATAGTATCCTGGTGCTTCTGAAGAATTTTTAGAATCTTGATGTAAAACAAGGATCATGATAAAAAAAAATCGTTAGGGGTACACCATAAAGTCTTAAAAAATAATCAATATATATTCATTCTAGGAATTCAAGAGGTAAATATTTTCTTATATAAAGAAAATGTGATGAATTTTTAAGACAATCAACAATGATCCATATTTCATCATTCTTTCTAGGAGTCTTTGGTAGCCCCATGATAGAGTCCATCATAATATTATCCCATTTCCACTCGGGTATGGGAAGTGGTTTCATGAATACTCTATGCTATTTCCTTCCATCTTTAACTTGTTGATAAACCATACATCCTGAAAAAAACAAAAATCTCCATCTTCGTGTTGTCCCACCACAAATTTTCCTTTAAATCTCTATACATCTTGGTGCTCCCTCTATGTATAGATAAACTAGAGCTATGAGCATCATCCAATAATTCCCATTTTAGATAATTTATGTTAAGAACACTACATATCTTCCCAAATTTCAGAATTTTATCTGCATACACGAAGTAATTCAATATCCCATCATTCACAGCATTAATCTTATTTTGTAACTCCTCATCATCAGTTTGAGAACTCTTTATCCTTTCTAGTAAATATGGTTTGGTAACCATTAAAAATGTAATGATGTTTCACCTTACATTGTTTTTCCCACATCCATCATTACTAGATCCATGAAAATAGGATCTCTTTCAACTCTTATCTTGTTCAAAACTCCAGGATCCTTTCTACTCAAAGAATTTACCACCATCTTTTCCTTCCCTGGGTGGTAGTGTAAAGTGAACTCATAATCCTTTAGTAATTGAAGCTATCGTCTTTGACTCATGTTGAGTTCGTTATGTGAGAAAATATACTTCAAAATCTTGTGATCAATATAAATATCAAAATTTTCACCATAGAGATAGTTTTTACATATTTTCAGAGTAAATATTATAGCTTCTAACTCAAGATAATGATTAGGATAGTTATGTAAATGAATTTTTAGATACCGTGTTGCATATGAAATAACTCTATCATTCATCCTAAAGACACAAACAATTCCTTTCTTTGAAGCATCACTATAAATAACAAACCCATCGCTCCTTGATGGTAGATTCATGATAAAAACATTGAATAATATCCTCTTTAGTTCTTCAAAACATTCTCCATAATCTTTTTTCCAGACAAATTTAACCCCTTTACATGTGATCTTGTTTAATGGGCTCACCATCCAGGAAAAATTCGAGATGAAACGTCCATAATAACCTGCTAAACCAATAAAACTATATACCTCAGTTATACTTTTCGGTGCTGGCCATTAATGGATTGACATGGTCTTTGAAGGATCGACAAAGATTCCATCATTAGAGAATATATGGCCCTTAAATGAAATCCTTTGAAGCCATAATTCACCCTTTCTAAACTACCCATATAATTCATTTATTATGAGGGTTTTTAGAATATTGTACAAGTTATTTTAATGATATTCATAGATTTTTGAGTATAACAAGATATCATCAATAAATACCACTACATAGTCATCATGATATTCATTGAAAATGATATTTATTAGATCTATGAAGACTGAGATTTCATTAGTCAATCCCAAAGGAATTATTGTAAACTCGTAATGCCCATACCTGGTTCAGAACATAGTTTTCAGAATGTCTTCATTCTTCACTCACAACTGATGATATCCAGATCGAAGGTAAATCCATGAAAAATACAGATCACCATGAAGTTGGTCGAATAAATCATCAATGTGAGGTAGGGTATACTTGTTCTTTTTTGTTATAAGATTTATCTCCCTGTAGTCATTCGACAACCTCATAGATCCATCCATCTTCTTAACAAAAAGTACATGGACTCTCCATGGAGAGACACTAGGGAGAATTAATCCATTATTAATCAATCCATCTAGTTGTGTCTTTAGTTCCACAAATTACATAGTGGCCTTTCTGTAAGAGGTCTTAGATATGAGCCTTGAACCATTAATGAAATCAATAGAAAACTCAATTTATAGTTCTGGAGGATTTCTAGGTAAATCCTCTGGAAACACATCAACATATTCCTGCACAATATGTACGTCATCTATTTGAAGATTCTTTTACTCACCAATATTTATTTCATTCACTTCTTCCCCAATAATTGAAATTAGTAAAGATAATGGGGGTGGATCTAATTAAGAATCAGGTGGTGATGTTTCTACTATAATGATTAGGTACTCCTTATCAGCATCGAAAATTGTAACCTCTTTTATCTTACAATAATTTTTTGCATCATTTTCCGAAATTAAATCCATTCTGAGGATTATATCAAATTCAATCATTGGTTTGTTGATGAGATAAAAATATAAATAACATTTATATTATCTAATGGGAACTACTTCAATTTTTTTTTGATGTGATGATACTTCCCTAAAGATTTTTGAATGAAAACACCCTTGTTATGTCAATTTGAAAATATAAAATTTTAATAGAAAAATGGGAAGATATGAAACAATGCGTTAATCTAGAATAAAATAATTCATTGGATAAACTTGAGGAAACCATAAAATTACCTTACATTACATCTTTCAGCGATTCAAACTCTGTAGTAGTGATCACATAAGCTTGGACTTCCTCCCTTGGCCTTTTCTGAGGTAAGTTACTTTGCCTCTTATAAAATTAATTTTCATAATTCCCATTTTCTCTAAAATTGTAGCATTGAACATTGATAGCCTTGTTCATCCCCTTGTAATCATGAGCATGGTGGCCTTTTTCACCACGCTTGTAATAGACTCTCATTCCCTTCAGGAAAGTACCAGGGTGTTTCTTCCCCCATTTATCATAGGATGAATAATCAACATTTCCATTATTCCCATTATTTCTATTTCAAGAGTGTTCTGAAGATCTCTTTTTCTCTTGATTTGATTAAATAGCATGTGACATAGAGAATTATTTTTCTTATCTTGATAGCGCATGAGATAATACCTTCTTACGATGAAAAGGATTTTGAGACTAATTCTAGATGGAAAAATGGTTTTATACCATCAAAGAATCAGTCACTATTAATCCTTGGGTTACCTATATAATATGTCACATTTCGTGATAACCTTGTAATGTTAGCCTCATACTTTGCGACATTCTCTTCCTCCTTTTTCCTCAGACATTGAAATTGTCTTTCCATATCCGCTCGATGGCCACAAGGAAAGTATTTTTCTAATAAAATATATTTAAACTCCCTCAATTACTTGTTCGATAATTCTTAATCTTCCTCTGTGTTTTGGATTAATTACCACTACTGATCTGCATCTCTTGTTAGGCGATAAACTTCCATGACAACTTTTTCCCTTTCACTGCTCCCCAAAGCATGAAATAGTTTCTATAAGGAAATATCCACTACTCAGATAAAAATGGATTTGTAGTCTCTTTGAATGTTGGTAGTCGTTGCCTCATGAATTAGTCTAAAATTGACCCTCTACATTGTGTATTAGGGTTCTCCATATGGGTAATGCTATTATTCATAACCTGAGTGAGTTGTCCTAGTATTGTGATAAGTTTATCTTCACTAGTTTCATCACTATATACACTATATTTATCATTAGTAGGATGAAATTCCCTACATGTATTACGTGTGTTTATATAGTTCCCATTCCTTCCACTAAGTTCCATTTATAAACAATGAAATACACTATATTAATTTATGAATTGCAATACATAAATCCAAACTTGTAAAACACATAACATAATTGAACAGTTATGGATATAATCCATAATTATAAAAATGTTTTCATTGATGAGGTATATATTCATAAATCCTTCATAATGGTTTGTAAATAAAATGTGAATTATCTTAAGAATATCCTCGGGGAGTGTCATAACCAAGAGTGAAACAAGGCCCATTGTCGTGTACCTAGATACCACAAGTCATGAGGAAAACTCTTTTTCAGAGATTTCACTCCTAGGTACATCTGTTCTAGAGCCACCTCTACCAGCTCGTATCGAGAAATGGATGTATTTTCTTGGAAAACTCACACAATTTCTACGTAAACAAATTTCTAGGAAGTTCATCTATACTAATCCTCAAAGTATTTCTTAGGGTAATGTTCTCTATTCAGAGTTTTTATAAATATAAATTCCAAGGGCTGTACTAGAGTTCTCTAATTCCAACTATAACGCCCCGACCCTGGTTACCCAGAGTTGGGGCATTATTACATAACATTGGCTTGATGAGAAGAGATCATATCCCGAAACACCGATCAATTTATAATTCCTTGAAGTACTAGTTACATTCATAAGTTTTAAATTACATTATAAAATATAAACAAAAAAAAATTGTCTCGATTGACCACATTCGTATCCCTTAGACTATCTCTATAGTTCAGTCATAATATACTTCTTTAAATCCTGGAAAAAATAAAACATAGAAAGGGGTGAGCTCTGATGCTCAGTATGTATAACAATATAGAGGAAACTTTCATAAATAAGAATAAAAATTTAAAGAAATGTATACAACTAAAACCAAATCATTTTAAACTAAAAAATCAGTATAATATAGAAAAGATAAATAAACTAATGCCATTTAATTTTTTACATGGATATTCTACTAGTGTTATAATCACATGTAATATCAATAACTAATTTCATAATGATAGAGCACATAATGTTAGACATCATAACCACATAGTCAAGGCCTCGTGCCAAGAATACAAATAAGATTTTGTCATGGCATTGTTACAAGACACTAGTTTGTATCACGAGACCATCTGATTCATTGAGAAGCTATAGTGGGCTCCACCGATCACTTAATATGTCCAATGCATTATTCATTTGAAAAGGTTGAAATGTAACATAAACATTCATAATAAAACTATTATTTTAAATTTTAATACATTAACCATAAACCAATAATTGTATAAAAGTAACACATCGATATCCCAACATATCTCATAAACTTCAATAAAATATGGAGGATTTGAATTATAATAAATCAACTTCAAACAAGTATAAAATCTATTAAAGGATATAGACATGGATGAAATCAAAACTATTTGATAAATATGTCTCTTTCTATTTTAAAATCATTTAAAAGTCATATAACTATAAATAAAAAAATTTATTTCTAAAATATTCTCATAATATTATAAGAGAGTATTCAAAGGTGTTATAATGACAAAGAATAACCGAACCCACCATATAAGTTAAAATAATTCTTACCTTAATTTATCAAAAAGGTCATAAAGTACATTATTTGGAAAAAGAAAAAAAGGTTACCTTAAAACCATTTTATAAAATCTAAAACAAGGGTATAAATGACTTTAACCCATAGTCTAGTAAATAGTAATTTTTTTGAAAACCATTTTTACGAAACACAGTTTTTGATGATAAAGAGGTCCCAGTAGACACTTATGTAAAAACAACCTCAGATAATAAAGAGATTGTGAAATTAACCATTACCTTTTACTTTTACATGGATGTTGGTATGTTAACCTTCTGTATAATAGTTAAATCATAGATATTAAATTATACAAGAAACACATACATAAATATAAAATCATATATGATCTTCTAATATTTCTTTGATAATAATATTTTTGTAGTATCATTGGTTTGGGTGTTAAAAGATTCACTTTCCTTTCTATGATTTGTTATGTAAGGCATGTTTGTTATCTATATGATGTATATGATTCATATAAAAAACTATTTAATTTTATTAAATATTATTTTTAATAACCAAATGAAAATTATTCATGAATGGGTATGATGGGGAATGAATCTCATAGCGTTCCTGGAGACGGTAATCCGTACATACGCACGAACCCAACTTCCATTTAATTTTATTATTTTAAAAGGAAAGAAGACCAAATGATACATAGGTATATTATTATTCAAGTATAATAAAATATTTTATATATGTTACTTACGTTCATTAAAACCATACTTTATACGATCCTTGTATGGTATGAATGAGTCATATCACTTTGAGGGGGCGGTGTTATGCACATTGTCAATAAAAATTATCGTATATATATAACATGAAAAGAATAAAGGTATGTCATAAAAGAGAGTTACAAAAAATTATAGATAAAATAAATTTAAAATAAATCATATATAATTATAGTGTTATCATAATGGTCACCATAAAAGGTGGTAATAGTATATTGAACAATCATCGTTTTGTGAGGCAGTAGTTTTCCATCCAAAGAATAATTATGTACTATACCCATTAGATTTAGGTGCATGTATTTTTTGTTCAAATTATTCTCATAACAACAACCTATTATGTTGAGGATATGAGTGTTGTTATAAAATAATTGAATAAATATAGTTTAGGGGGTTGGATAAGTAAAACAAATGAAAAGAACTTAAGAGGATATTTTACCTTTAAATTGGTTAACTCCCTTTGTTTTAAACCAATAGGATTTTTTGAAGCACCTTATGCCTATGGTAAGGCTTCTAAGAGGAAGAGATGGATGTAGGGAGCTTAATTGGGCAGAGGTTGGATGATCCAAGGGGCTTGAGAGGTATGAAGAATGGGATAGAGGTGTGAGGTTTTTACACAATTTGGACTGCCTCATTCCAAATATGGAATCCATTTTCCAAATTCAAAACATATAAGTGGAATAATTTAAATTAAAATTAATTTCTGTTGTAAAAACAAAAAGCTTGTATTTAAGAAATAATAACTATTAAAATATTGACACTTATTTATGTCCAGTTTAAATCTGAAATTAAATCCAATTACCTAAATTATATTAAATGACAAAAATATAATATAATGATACTCTTAAACTACTCAATTGTAAAATATTTCACTATAAATTATATTGATTAAAAAAGTTGTTTTTAATTAAAATTTTGTATTTGTCTCTATTCATAAAAAATTTAATGTTTACAAAAAGGTACCAAATATTCACCCTAAGCTAATTTCGATATTCCAAATCAAAAAATGAACACAATTTTGAAAAAACAAAATTAATAAAATTTGAAAAAGTGGGTATTACTATTTATAACGGCTTGTTTTATTGGTTGTGGGGTGTTAGAATGTCGAAGTTGCATACAATGAAAGCTATTTCATTAATCAAAGGGAAACATACTATGGAATCTTTGGGTATTATATTAAAATGATATTTAAATATAAAAACATTCCATAATATTCATAATATAATCAATATATACTTTCTAGAGTTCAAGTGTACGTATGATGAATCTACTGGTATATTTGAAGAAAATATTATATGCCTCTCTTTGTTACCTTATGCTTTTATCTTTTTATATGAAAATTTGACTGATAAATTATTTTTTAATTTGAAACCATTTATTTGTTAGGATTTATCCAAATAGAACATTTTAATATATGAATAAATCATTTAATATACACAAAATGCATGAATGGTAGGTAGAAACTCTCATGGTTTCGGTGATAAGAAATAGATGAGAAATCCTCATGGAATATCCTGGGTAATTTCTCATGGTTGGAAGAATATGTTACAAACTCTTATATTATATAAATTTTCCAAGGATAAATCATGTTATTTCATGAATGTAACAAGAAACTGTTTCATTTTTGATTCCCAAATTGTCATCTAAACAGATCTTTATGTGATGATAAGAGTATATTAAAAAAAAATTATTTATGATAATAAAAAAATAAATAATAAAAAACAACTTAATTTTATATATACGTATGTTTTGAGAGTTTTTTATATTATTAAGCTAATCTAAGGGCTAATTAGGATAATAACCCTTAGAAACTAATGACATCAAATGAAAAAATCAATCTCAAATGATCATGATTACTAAAGTGGTTTTAGGAAATGACATGTTGAATGGTATACTTATAAATATCAATATAAAAAGTAATGATTGAATTGATATGGGACATAACATGTATTTTATATCAAATGATTTTTCTATAGGATTCTCATTTCCATCACAATTATTAGTTGTTGTGTTTTTTGTGAAAACATGCAATCGTTTCGTGATCATATATAATGTTTATAACTCTTCTTTGATATAATTTTGGTGGGATGGGATTTTTAAATATAATGGGATTCTTACTCAAGATAAATTTTATGTTTTTTTATGGGTTGGATCTCTATATATAGATCCCAATAAAATTTCTATATAATGGATGATCAATTGAATATTCTAAATAAAAAATGATCATATGTTATTTTACGGATTAATATTCATATCTAGTGGAAGTTAGATTATTTATATTGTATTTACTGTCTATACATGATGTATATTAATCAAAAAATTTAAGATGAATAAATTAAGAAAGTATACAAGTATATTTTTTAATACTATGTTAATTTATTTTGTAGAAACATTCCTAGTCTTCTGTATAATGTTGATGTTGTGTTTTCAAGTTTACTTGTAACATGTGGTACTCCTATTTTAAATTGTGCATATATAATGGCCCTAAATGAGTTCATGGAATTAAAAAATAAAACTAATAAAGAATATTTTTTAAAGGATTTATATTCCAAGGTGTGTAATAATAAGGATCACATGGTATTTTTGTTAAGACTAAAAATGACTATTTTCATTGATTATTAATAACATAACAAGAGTACTATCAAGAAAATTTGTCTTATAGCTTGTATTAATGATATATTTGATCAAATATATAAAGATAAATATTTTTCTATATTTATAATTTATGTTGATATCATAAATTGAAGGTTATGATAGAGAATATACCCAAGATAACCATACATATTAGTTATGGTCGTTATGAATTTGGAGTGATTCCATTTGGAATTACCAATTCTCCTGTTATAATCAAGAATTTGATGAATAATTTATTTAGTGAATACCATGATCATTTATTTATAATCCATATAGATTATATTAATATAAATTAATTTAGGTTTGAGGACATGATGAACATTTTAGGATAGTACTGATGACTTAGTAAAAATAAAATTTTTGTGGTAAATTTACAGTGTGTGGATTTTGGCTATAGATTGTTAATTTTTAGGTCATTTAATCATCGGTGAGGGTATATCAGTGGATACATCATTGATAAAATTTATTGAACAATATATTTTGGGATATTGATGATGAATTGTGTGAATATTTTCATATCTATCAAGTCCACTCAACATGTTGATGTAGAAGAGATCCATGTTTTTGTAGATGGATGAATTATAATTGAATCATATTGTGTGGAAAATTAGGTTAGTTAGTAAACCTATTGTAACACTAAATTATAGGATAGCTATTTGTTATATATAGCGATTCATAGATTAAGTGGCTCAGATTCATAAAAATTCATAATAAAATGGCCATAGATTATTCCACAGGAAAATTTTAATATCCTAATCAAAATAATAAGAATTATGATTTGTATTTTATAGAAGAAAATATTTCTTTGCAAATATGGATAGATTATCATCATCAAAAAAATGATATATATATATATATATATATATTTGTGTGTGTGTTGATGTTAAATTATTGAAGTATATATTCACACACAAAAGAATAATTAAATTCTAATGAAATGGATGGAATTGATTAAACATTGTCGTAGCAACATGAAATTCCTCCACGAAGAGTACATGGTGTCTAATGATTTGAGTTATAAAGAACATGATATATTTTCCATAACAAATATAAATATAAATATAATATTTATTTGTTTATCAAGTATAATCATTTAAATAACAATGAAAGGGAAATGGTTATAACATTCCCAACTTAATGTTCAACCAACTATAAATGATTATATTATAGTAGCAAAAATGGGGATGTGGAAATTCTGAAGAAGGTAAAAATATTTCCTATTTTCAACCATGATTATGATGGAATGATAAGGTTCAATAATTTAGTTTGTTGTCCTTAAATACTTGATATTAATTTAAATCTATTGTATGATCATAGTAGTTAATCATTATTTATTAATCATATATGTATGAAGATTTATAGAGATATATAAAAGTATTTATAGATTAAAAAAAGGAACATGATATTGTATTGTATATACCTCAATTCATTATATCTTATCAGATTAGAGTCAATAGATAATACTATAAGGGTATTTAATAACCATTAATCATATAATAATGTATTTGGGAAAACATTAAAATGTTTTTTTCTATATATCCCTAAATATTCACAGAGAAAATTTAATTTGAATTGTAGTTGATCACCCTACAATGATATAAAAATTCATTAAAATTACAACATATTTAGAAAAAGACTGAATTTCAAGGATATATATTAATTAATATATATGTTTTTTTGTATTACCACATTCTGTTATATATTTTAATGATTTTTTCTTTTATATGATGTTCCAGTGATGTCTTTTTCAATCTCAATATGGAGTGTTTTGTTTCAGTACTGCATATCATCCTTCGATAGATTATAAGATTATGTAGAATATTCATACCCTAGAGTATATATTTAGAACATTTTCTAAAAATAGCATTTATGTATGTGGTCAAAAATATCCACTGTCAAATTTTAATTTAATAATAAATTATACTTTAGTATTCAGATTGATTATAATGATGAACTATAAGGAAGGATGTGCTAGACTCCAATGTCCCATGATGATGTTCTTAAAAAAAATTACTATGGACTCAAATTACTGAGGAAATAATAGATAATTTCTGATTCATTTTGGATCACATCAAGGGAGGTTACAGTGGACAGAATATTTATATAAAATTTCATTAGTTAAATATAAAATTTTATGTTATATTTAACGTATTAATATAAATTTATCCACAAAATAATTATATGAGAATAAAAAAATAAGTCAATGAAGAGACATACATATATTGGTCCCTTCAAGATTCTTAATCAAGTCAGAATAATATATTATCCTTTTTAATATCCACCAATCATCTATAATGTTAAATTTTTTTCCATGTATCTCTCTTGAGGAAGTAAATTTATGATCCTTCATGTGTAAAAAATGTATAGGTCTCCCAACTTGAAAATGATCTTCCCTATGATGAATTACCAGTTGAAATATTAGATCATAGTGATAATGTTATACGGAACGAGACTACTCACCTATTTTATTTACTCTAGAAGAATCATAAAATCCAAGAATCTACATGGTTACCCAAGGTTGTAATGAAATATATATTCATTATTTTATATCTAAGTAACATAATTTTAATTTCAAAATTCTTGTAAGGAGGTATAATTGAACATCCAATGACATCATCATCATAATAATTTAACTTCATTCATAGCATTAAATACACAAAACACTGAATATAAATTGACTATAATGTATTATACAACTAAAATTTATTCATTAAATTTATATAATAAATAAGAATAAAATTGTTATGAAAAATATGTATAAAATTTTTATATAATGAAATTATATTTTTATAAATCACATTTATGAGTTAATAATATATTTTCATCAAATAAAGAACTTTATTTCATTTTTTTAAAATCATTATAAAATATTTTTAATATTTTTAAGTCTTTTATTTGAAAAATGGTCTTCCTATTTTTAATTAAACACATCTAAAATATCATAAGATAAATTTTTATTAGATTTCATAATTTGTTATTGGGAATTATGGAAATAAAATTACATAGTAAAACTATTATTTATATTTTATTATTTTCAATTATAAATTCTCATATGAATTTGTTTTAAATTGTCAATATTTTTTCTTAGAAATAAATCAATTATACCTTTTCTTTGAACATTATATATCAAATTTTTATAAATATTATTTTAGACATAAAAAATCCATATTTTAGAAATACATTTTTTATTATATTTTATATTTTTATATTAAAACAACATCTATCTTTTCAAAGATAATAAATACTAATATATATGATCAATATTTGGAATCATTATGAATAAATTTATTAATTTTAGTTATATAATTTTTTCATTATGAATAGAAATATTGGTAAAAAAATTTATACCTATGTAAAAATGGTTAAATGGGTAGATTAATTTTAAATACTATTTTAAAAAAAATATTTATATATAATACTTATATAATGAAGTTATTTCAACCCTTATAACCTATTTAGATAAATTAAATTTTTTATCGAATACCATTAAATGAATATTAATTAATAATATTTTACTTTAGTAAAAAATGAAATGTGTACCTATACCACTTATAAAAAGAAACCCATGGTCTCTCTTTATTACCGGAATTTAAGAAAATAATCATTGCAAATGAAAAAAAATTTATATAATAAATTTCCCCAAATATTATTTAAAGGGCCTAGAAACATTATGAAATGACTCAAATGGTATATAAGATGGAATTTAAAGGTGTATTACTAATGAATATGTAATCATATTACCCAAACACATTAAATTTATTTTTTCCCTTCCAATATTAATTTTTTTATTAATAATAAAATATTTACTCTATTATTTTAAATAATCTAGAATTTTGTTATTATTTTGGAACAGAAATTATCCACTCTTTTCTAATAAATATAATAGAAAATTATCACCTGTTTTTTTCTATGTATTACCTCCTCATCCAAGGGATCTGAATAATTTTTTATTTTCCCATTAAATAAATTCTATAGTGGATAGATTTATCAAATATATATTAGTTTTCATGATAAAATAATAAATATATATAGTTTAAACATTCTTTTACTTTCAATATTTCCATCAAGTAATAAATGCGTATTATAACTCCTGTATAAATAATGATTGTTATCTCTATGAAGTGATGTAATTCTTTTTTCATCACCAGATTAAATGAATAGTTTGTAATATATATAGTGATTATACATGGTGATTTTTTAATAATTAGAATTATGGATATGGTGAGAAAATATTCAATTACAAGCATTTAAACAAAAGATTAAAGAAAGCATTAAAAAAGAAATAAGTAAAACCCAAAACATCGATTATTATATGGAATTAGTTAAAAAATAGTTATAATAAGTTTTAATTAAATAATATATGGTTTATATACATGGAATTGGTTCTATATTATAATTATATTTATTGTATATTAATTATATTAGATTTATTAATTCAATGTAATCATTTTAATAGGGATTTATTATGAATCCATTTTCATTAAGGGAAACAATAAGATATTTTTTTGATATAACCCAACAAATTTTCAAGTCTTATAGTGGTTTTAATAATTTTTATGATTTATTTCAATTCCATATCCTTAGTACTCAAAATGGTTCAAAAACTGTTTGATAGCATTATGGACCTATTTCAACCATTTGAATCAAAAATCATTTTTCATACATATCAATGTTTTCTAAAATATTATAATATATTTAAACAATATAATTTTGTTAAAATTTATTTTTTTTCCAATGTATTAATTTTATATAACTTTATAAAAATATACATCTCATAATATTTTGGAAAATGAACATCTACAGATGATTTAAAAACAATATATGTTTTAACGGTTAGGGAATTAATGAAATTTCCTAGATTCATTATTGATAAATTATTTTATTATTCTTTAATATTTTTTAATTTTTATTTTCAAATAATTTTTTTTCATAATATATATGTATTATTGGGAGATTTAATATGTTATTTCAAAATAAAAAATATCTTTTTCTAAAAAAACATGTCAATGATCTTTTAAAATTATATTTTCATATAAGATATCCTCATTTGAAGTTACATTCACTGTACTAGGGATATGATTCAATGAAACCAAATATATTATTCATTTTTATGGCTTGTGGTTATAGTGATTAAATATTGATGAAAAATGTGTTAATTTCTGTAGTAAATGATATTATGAATTTTAAGATGTTTTAATTTATTTTTGGTGTTCATATGGATGGATTTTGATAATGTAATGAGTGGGACCCTTATATAACACTAACACATTGGGGGAATGTGGATAAGTCATGATATGATTATGTTAATCTTTAAGATGAATAAATGTTAAAAAAATGCTTGTACATGGTTTTCAGCCCATATTTTCAAGCATAGAACTAGGTTCATGTGCATAGGTTTGTGTCTGTACATGAATTCAGGTATGTATGATTTTTAGGACCTGATTTTAGGTTTTTATCATACTAATTGGACCTATATTTTGTTTTACAAGTTCACAATATCAAATGCTTATGTTTTTTTTAACTTTAATTTTATTATTTTTTGATCTCAATGATCATGATTAATTATTTATGATTCCACACACTTAAAAATTACCTCATTTATTACGAAAATGAATTATTCCAAAAATAAGGATTAATGATGTTAAATTGATTGAGTATAGAATCCTTATCATATATATATTATTATATGACCTTACTCTCATGTATTCACATTCAATGATATCTAAAATTTATACCCTTACTGAGCATTTAATTTCACACATTGATATTTTTTCCTTCCACAAGTTATAATTAGTTGTTCTATGTTTTATATGTCAAGAATGTTATTGGAATTAATAACATTGTGGGATATGATAATGATCCTTTATTAAATAAGTTTTTAATGATTATTATCCCCAAAAAATATAATAAATTATTTTTCTATGGAATTCATATTTATGTTATGTTTAGTTTATTTATATAAATTGATTTAGTCTTTATGAATTTATTGCTTGGGTCCTATCAATAATTGGTGAGACGAATCAACTAAATGATACATAAATCAAGTAGTAAATGGATATTAATTTATGTATACTTGAGAAATCCCAATATATATATTTTAGTGACCGTATTTTATCCTAAAATTTCATTAGGATACCACATATATAAGAATGTTGGATTAAAAATTAGGGTCATGCTTATCATATTATAGAGATTTATACTCCTTTTAAAAATGATCTTGGTGTTTTTTACCAATATAGGGACCAAATTAAAAGAACACATCCCTAAGTGAGTGGGGATGAGTGAATATAATAGTAGTTTTACATGAATACTCACAAGTCATATTCAATGTGTAGATTCTTTCATCTACGTAGAAAGTGATCATTGTATTGAGATATGATGAGGATCAACATAAAGTAATAACACATAATGAGTTTTAGTCATAGTGACCACCCAACATATGAGGTTAGAAAGAATTTTAGGTAATGTAGGATTCTATTGATGGGGTTTCCTTAAAATTACACCCAATATAGACACCCATTTACCCAATGGTGGACTTATAGTCAATAGTCATCCATTGTTTTGTAAGGTAAAATTGTAAATTGATAATCTAAATAAAAAAAGAAGAAAAACATATATGTAAAGTGTTTTAGTGACAATTTAATTAGGATAAATTCAAAACAATGACACGGATTGTATATATTCAAAATGTATTAGATCATCAATAGGGTATGGAGTATCTCTATGAATATGCACCTAATTTCACCAACCACATGTGGTACTCAATAAACATGATTCATGACTGATTAATTCATGTGTGACCGTTCAAAGTAAGAATGTATAGTGATATATGAGATTAAATTATTATCCAACTGATTCTCTTCCATTCATGATTCTTCGAGACAGATCAAATGGATGGGTAAATTTTTGTGAAAGAATAGTGGGAAATAGGAAACAACCGATAGATATATTTTGGGACTCAATTCCCAAATCATACTATTTATAAACAATAATTTATTTCATGAGAGTCCAATAGATTATAAAATGAATATATATTAAATAGCTTCCATAACATAAATATATAATAATAATAAATAAAAACACAGTCCCAACTTATAATTTTTTCGTGAATTAAGTGACTAACTACATGATTTACTTATTTTTAATAACTCTTCAAAATTACCGATGAATATCCTTATTATGTTATAAAATTTTAGCAAATTCATACAATAAACTATTATTTTTGACATGGAATATTGGGAAAACAACAACCATGAGCTAAAACTCCATATAGGGTCAATATAGTGAAGGACAACTGTGAATCATATGTTCACATGATACGATAATAAGATGTCCAAATGGGTATGGGAGCCTAATTCGTGTACATGGAAATTGCATAAGAAAATCATACTCAATAAAACATAGATCTCAAATAATGAATAGTGGAATAAGTATATATATAAGTAATCATCTTCCTCAAGATTAAAGAATCAAAATCAAATAAAATGTGAAATTAGATTTTCATGATTCCTTTAATAAGAATAAATTATATATGTGAGCATAATACATGTGTAAAGATTCTAAATCAAGATAATCATCAAAAATTGGAATTGTTTAACCAAATGATTATAATAAAATACTATTGGTCCATCCAACCAATAAATTTAAGGGAATGCGATAATATCCCATAGAACAAAACACATTGGGATTGTTTTAGTTACCTATGTATCACAAAAATTTGGGAATATAATACCACATATATAAAATATGCTTCCTTTATTGAATAAATATATCATATTCCAAATTCTTCTAGTCCCGTGTTAATCACACATGAACCAAAAAAATTTGGAATGGGAAAACCACCAATGCAACACAGTTGTTTTTTATTGGGATAACTATTCATGTATAAAAATCATTTAGTATTGGTTTAACCTCATATGTACTGCAACATTATATAATGAGAAATAAAAAATAACATATGAATTTTAGGTCTATAAAAGACCAACCTAATATATAGTAATATTCAATATATAAATGTGACACATGAAAATTGAGAAAATATTAATTCCATCATAGATTAATTGAACAATAGGTATAAAATTAGTTTAATTAGAACATACACATATCATTGTTAAAAGTTATCTATATAAATATAGTTTATAATATCATTTTAACATATCCCCTATGATGAATATTAAAAATTAAATGTTATTTACATAGATGAAAAATAATTTTATAAGAATTAGTATAAAATATTCTTTTTAACTAAAAAGGAATTTAAATTTCATTATAAACCATTTATCATAAGATAAAAAATAAAAAATTATTGGATATAAAAATTAATTTATAAAACCAAGAAATCTTGGGGAGGATGATTATTTATGAATAAGTGTAATAAATATTGAAAACATGTTCATGTAGGATACATAAAAAATGAGATTAAGTTCACACTTTTTCTAAATGTTTATAACTATTTGTTAATTAAATATTAAATATATTACTTTTAAAATTTTTCGTACGTTTAAATTCAAAATAATTTTATGATACGTCGTAATCGAATTATAGATAATAACATTAAGAAAAATATTAAATGAATATAAATATATAGAGAAATAATCCTAAATAAAACGAAATTATAAGGTTTGTTTCCCTAAAAAAATAAATTTTTGTGTGTAAATAAAAATAATGTGAAATGGTAAGAATACATGTAAGACATAGATATAACTATAATATATTTAAATGGATAATGTATTAGAGAGAAATAATATTAAATTTCTCCAAATAGGAATGTAATTATAGAAAATCTTGTTTTTAATGTGGGATTAGAAATGAAAATATTATTGACTTGGTATCCTTATAGTTAAGTGAACTTGAGATAGATACTAATGTATTTTTAAATCACTTACACAACATCATGGTATAACTCATTCAATATCTAATGATGAAATATAATATATGATAGGAAACCATATTAATTTTAAAATATTTAGGGGGTAATAATGAGGATAATGGATGGAAATCATCTAATATGTTTCTTATGAAAGGAGATATTATAGATTATACAGATGAAATCAGTTATTAGGTTTGACATTGAATTAGTGGTGGTGAGGTCCTTTAATAACAGAATGATGTGATTATTTTTGTAAATTATAATTTTTTAATGTTATTGTATCTTCTTATTAAAGTCATGTGGATCCAAAATTTAAAAATAGTGAAGAATAGAAGTGGGGGATTCAGCAATCCCGCTTCTTCTTAATTATAAATAATATTTTATAAAATATTGTTTGGTTATTTAACAATTTTAATAATTTAGTTATTTTATCCATTACTATGATGACTAGATATTTCCTTGCTAACATATTATGATGAAAAAATCGAGTTCTACCTTATCACCAAATTTTAATGTTATAATATCAATTATTAAATCACTTATTGTAAATAGAATTTTAATTATTAATAATATGTTTAATAAAATAAAACATAAAACAATTATAACAATATTTATAAAAATAATATTTAAAAATATAAATAAATAAAATAAAATATTTATAAAATATAATAATCATTTAATGATTAGTTAATTTATTGAATTATCCAGTGAAAATTTATTAAAAATGAATATCATAAATTAACAAATTATAATATTACAAATATAATAAATAATTAATAATTTTATTAAAAAAATATATTTTAATTTAGCTATGAATAATGAAATAAATTTTTCAAATAATAACGTCATTATTCCATTGATGTTATTAATTTATTTTTCTAATCATTTAATTATATTAATATTTTATTTTTTTAAAAAAAAATAATAAAATGTTTTAAATTTAACACAAAATCATTATTGAAAAAATATTTACCCCATACTATTGGTTTAATCCTATGTATTTTAGAAACTTTTAATTTCATTAAACCCCATTAATATTTTGATTTATTTTTCATTTAAATAAATACATTAATTTATTATTTAACAAAACAATTATTCACATTATTTTGTTTTTCAAATATCCCATGATATTGAACACATTGGATTTATTTATTGAAATATATATACTAAAAACTATCAATGTGTGATATTATACCACGCTAAATAATTTTTTATCACAATGTTAATTTCACTCACAAATAAAATATATCAGTATATTTTTAACATAAAAATGAAATAATATGAAATTTATAATATGTTATCTACCCTATATTGATTGTATTATTATACAAAGATTTAAGAAAACAATGATGTATTCATTCACAATCCATATATCCCAAAAACTGGGTTTCTCTACCCAACCATTTGAGTTAGGCACTCCTCACAATATGATTTATATAATTAGATAATTTATGCAATTAACAGAGTAATTTTATTGTTATCATAGTATTGATATATTATAAATGGTGAATTTATAATATTAAATATGAATTTTGTATCCCACAATTACTATGATCTCTATATAGTGATGTCAAATCCATTTCTAGAATCCCCTCAAATTTAACTAAAGGAATAAGAATAAGATGTATATGTGCCACAATGCCTCAAACTACTATTATTAAAAAGCTATATAGATTGGACGAAATCATCATAAAACTATGAAATATCATTGAAAATTCATTATATAATCACTTGGATAGACATTTAATGTTCTAAATGACCTTCCAAGTATACTGGATTATGTAAAACTGGATTCCAACCAAATAAATTATTGTTCATGTGTGAATAATTAATGTATCTTACAAAATAGAATTTTTTATCCACATGATCATTTGAAATTGAATAAGATTTTGGTTTCTCACTCTGCATTGAATGATACTTATGAGTATTTTTTAATGAATCCTTAGTTTGGCACAATTTTTTTCTAGTTTCCCAAAATCCTAGTGTTGAATACATTGTATTGGTAGTTGTAATTTTGGATGAATATTATTTACAATTACACTGATATATTTTCCTAATTTATATTTCCCTAATTTTGACACAGACTAGATGTTGAATATTATTTCTCTAACACCCCGAGATTTTATGAAAAATATTCTTTTTAATTTCATTAATGTATTGTGTTGTAAACTACACCAAAAGGATCTTGCACAACACACATCCTTGAATTTCCTTTCATTACACGCAATCCCGACCTTCCTCGATAGCGTGTGTAGTACGCAATACCGAGTTTCACTAAACAACGATATGCTATAAAAATATTATTAAAACTAGCCATTATGAATAGTAATAAGCACTTTTTGAAATTTTGTAAATTTTATTTTTCAAAATGGAATTCATTTTTGGATTCAGAATATCGAAATTAGCTTAGGGTGAAATTTTGGTACTTTTCTGATAACTTTCATATTCCGATGAATAGTGAAAATTACTAAATTTTAATTAAAAAGAACTTTTTTAATAGAAATTATTAATAGTGATAAATTATTAATTTGAGTGGTTTTAAAGTATATTTAGAATATATTATTACAATTTAATACAATGTTGGTCATTGGATGTAATTTCACATTTAAACCAGTCATAAACAAGTGTCAATCTTTTGATGGATATTATCTCTTAAAAACACGCTATTTGTTTTGATGACGGGAATTAATTTTTAAATTAATTAATGCAACTAATCTGTTTTGAATTTGGTAAAATAGACATCATTTTTGAGTTCATAATATCATATATAGCTTAGGCCCAATTTTTGGTATTTTTCTAGAAACTTTCATTTTTTGATGAATAGTGAAACCACTAAATGGTAGTTAAAAAAATGAATTTATCATAAAACTTAATTTTACCGCTTTTTTGAGTGGAATTTCAACAATCTCAGAGACACGGTTGATGTTAGTAAGTAAAATGTGGTTCAATGAGATGAAAATAATTTTTGGTGAATAGTAACTTTTTACTTTTTTTTCCACGGTTAAAAGTAAATAGAGTAATTAAGGGTAAATATGTTATTATTATTACCCTAACACATTTCTTAATTCTATTGGATAAGTGTAATTCGACCAAAAACAAACATAGGAATAAAATATGATCAGTTAGGCCTACATGGATTAGATTAGGTAATTTATTATTAATTTATTTAAAGAAGGGTTAAAATAGTTAAAATCAAAGATTAATAAGTAAATCATTTTTAATATGGGGTTATACATAAGAACAAATCTACTATAAATATTCATTAGAAATATAAACAGATTTCCTACCTAATGATATTTTATTTGTAATTTTTAGACATTAAATAATTTAATTTATTTATGACAAAACGATGATGGAGTAATTATCTTATTAATAAAATATTGACATAATTGATGTTATAAATACCCAAATAAATATAATTTCAGACTTTTTATGACTTAAACTAATTTTCTAGGTTAATATGACATGTTATTGTTGATTTAAAAAACTTGGTTCGAACTTATCATTCTGTTATGAATTTCATAAAAATCATGTACCAAATAGTCTCAAAATTGACATAAATTTGTTTTTAAAACAAATATTATATTATTAATTGTTATTTTATTCATAAAAATCTAATGTTCAGCCAAATGACTTATATAAGGTTATATATATTAATAATAAACAACTTGGGGTTCTTTTGGCTTGATATTGTATGTTTATTAACCATATAGTGTAAGAAAACAAAAAGACACGGTAAAAGTTAAATTATTTAACTTAGAGTTAAATCTTATTGATAAGGTTAAAATAATAACCAAAACTTTTCTAAATCCTATTGGATGAGAGGACTTAGACCCATCCACACTTTAGCTTCGAAATAAGACCCTTTGGAACCATTATAAACCGAATTTGACCATAATATAAAATAATATTTTGAGATTTTCCCAAGGTGCCCCTCTCCTCCCTTATAAAAGGGCACCACCTCCCTCTCCTCCTCACACCAATTTGAGCATTCAAGCTCAGACAACCCCTGCCAAAATCTCTTCTCCACTTCCCTAGTATCATCCTAGAGGTCCTGGTCTTCTTCAAAGACCATCATTAGTTCTTTACGTGGAGGTTAATAAAAGGCGCACGTCAAAAGGAGGAGGTTTGGATATGTACAAAGCATATCGGACATAAGGTAAGGGAAATATCAGAATCTAATTTTTATCTGAGATTGTTTATACTTTGGCATTTACTGGGGTGTATTTTATAATCCAAATCAATGTTTCCTCAATATGTAATATTATTTCCATCCACCTACAATTGTTTAATTCCAATTTTACCCTTTGGTGAGTTTTTAGTAAAAGATATGAAATGAATCTTTTGTCGTTTTTCATACGAGGTACTTTTTGAATTTTCTGACAAAAGTACGAGAAGATATTTTTTAACTTATACGGCATGAATGGATTTTTAAAACATTATTTCCAAGAAGGATCCTTGAAAAGTTTTTATGTTTATTTTTAATCAACTTCTTTTAGTTTAAAATTGTATGACATGTTAAGAATGAAAAATGTTTTTGAAGTAGAAAGGATATTTTCATCAGGAATGGAGTTCAAGTGTTTTATCAAAATTATTTTACATATAAGATAATAAAGGGTTCTGTTTCTATCCCTATTATTACATGGATCTAATTATGTTGTTATGGTAATATTTTTATGTATTCCTTTATTTTATATGAATTGTTTTATGATGTCACGATGTTTAAGATTCCCATTTTTATTACATGGGTTATGCTATGATGTATGGTTTATGATTTTGTGGCACACATAGGAATGGTATCATTATGAGATGGGTGGGACCTATATCTCCCTCCAATGCATTGGGTAAAGATTTTATATCTCAGGAGATAGACATGGCTGGAACGGTAGGTTATACCGGTTCAATGAAACAGGTCTGAAACGAGGGTGACTTGGTTCAGAAATGGACTTTGTCAACTAAGATAGTCTTGGCATTGAGTCTTCACTAATAAGATATGAATCTCTATGATTATGTGTGTATGCCACAAAGTTTCATTTTTTAAGTTATGATTATTGGGATTTCATTTCACTACTATGATTTATCCCATGTTATGAAATTATGCTCTTTCTTGCCGGTTAAGATTTCCAAAATGTTATGTTATTATGAAAATGATGTGATTGATATTTCTTTTATTTACCCTTACTGAGCATTTGATCTCACCCTTTTATGTTTTCTTTTCCCCAGGATATAAAGAAAGGTTTTAGGTAAAAAAAGGAAGATCTTTATGGGAGATGTTGAAGATCTTTCACCACGATTAGAAGATTATATTCCGAGTTTCCAAAGACACTAAACTATTATGATTCTTTTGTGTGTGTTTTTGTTAAGTACTAAGTATTCCAAAAAATTAATGTAATGTCCATGTACATTAAGCTTCGGGTCTCTACAGTTGGTATCAGAGAAAAAGTTTAGTCAACCTTTGGAAACTAGGATGCGAAAACGTTAGTGAGATCCCAAGAGATATTTCTAAGGTATGTCTAGGGATGTCCCAAAGGTTAAGTATACGTATAGGTTATAGTAATAGAATTACTCTAACGATCATAGAATTAAACCTAAGATGTTAGACATTGAAGGTACTCCCCCTTTATTATGCTGTTTTCCCTAACATTATTTTTTCCTCTCAAACTATTCTTTTTGAGTTTTAGATGATGGATGGAACTCGAAGGAACCGTGTTGATCAATGCAATGGACAATGCAATGATTGTCCTCCCGAACAAACAAATGTTATGGGAGATGGAGTGAAAAATCTTATTTCTATACTTACACAAGCTATGAATCATTCTAGACTTCCAAATGAGCAGAGAAGGGAACAATATTCTATTGAGTCCTTCATGAGGCAATGTCCACCATCATTCTGTGGGTCTTCTGATCCACTTGTTGTTGAACAATGGATCAGTACCACTGAAAAGATATTTTTAGTTCTTCAATGTTCTGAACATGATAAAGTCATCTTAACAGTATATCGTTTGGAAGGTGAAGCTGATCAATGGTGGAATCTTATCAAGAATACGAGGCAAAGAGATGAAATTGAGTCCATGGAATGGCACGAGTTCAAGAACTTATTTTTCAACAAGTACTTCCCTCGTATTCTTCGAACAAGGATGGAGAAGGAGTTTTTTGAACTAAAGAAAAAGGATGATGAATCTGTTGGTATATACGAAGCGAATTTTACAAGGCTTGCAATGTATGCATATGGATTTATCATCCAACCTGAAAGTAAAGTTGATCGATTCTTTAGTGGCTTAAAACCAAATCTTCGAAGGGCATTAGCTATAAGAGACATCAGTAGCTATGAATAAATTCTGTGTTGTGCTATCAAGGTAGAAATTGAATTTGGTGTTACTTATCCATCTCATAGTTTTGATAAGAAACGAAAGATGGAGTTCAAGGAGAAATCTCAGAATAATGGTGAAAAGAAGATGAATGTTTCCTTATACTCAAAGTGTGGAAAGAAGCATGGTGGAGATTGTCTTAAAGGGACCAGTAAATGTTTCAAATGTGAAAAGGAAGGTCATCGGAAATTTGAATGCCACAATGATGGGAAGAATATGTCTAATGATGCAAACAAAGGAAGGGATACACAGAATGAACCTACTACACTTCAATGCTTCAAGTGCAAGGAAATGGGGCATTATGCTAATAAATGACCTAATCTAAGGGTTAGTGATGATCGACATGAGCAACCACTTAAGGCAAAGGACAAAGGGAAGTCACATGCGATCACCATTGGTGATGTTGAATATGACAACGATGTGGTGGAGTGATTAAGTGTTTATGTAATGGGATTCCAAAATAATGTTGTATATAGTATCGTGGAATATTGGAATATTTATGTTTTGGTCTATTGTGGTTTTCAATAATTTTATGGCATCGGTAACCATGAAAAGTGATTGAAATATTTTTGGAAAGCAGATGATATGAACATAATGAAGGGATAAAGAGAATCTAATATTTTTGATATTATTCATGAGCTCATGATTGATATAAGGACTAAGTGATATCATGGTTTGAGTATATAGAATTTTGAGGATTTTGGTATGTGGAAAGTGTTAACTTTTAACTGCATTCATGTTTTCACTAAGGGTCAATGGGTAATCAAGAGAACACATGATCAAGGCCTTTGAATGTTTGGAATGTGACCAACAAGACATTTCTTATGATATATGGGGATCAACGATGGTATTAAATCTCTGGTAATCATTTTCACTATATTATGAGAGTGGACTGCAGCATTATGGATAAGCCTAAAGATTGGAATGGACTATGTTGGACATAAGTTAGTATTGTTTAAGGATAAAAGTTTTTTCGATATTATTGATTGGATGTTATAGTAATATAGTTTTAGAAGAAAGGACAACCTACAGGACGGGCGACAACCCATCGCGTCGGACAAGGCTGTGGGAATCAAACCCACAAACGATGTGCGACTGGCCTTTATCGCCTACCACTGGCCTACATGAAGTCCCTGTTTAGTAAAAACTAGTTTTATTATATTAAGAAGTATTATATATGATGTATAAGTCCATTTTAGGAACTATATATGATTAATCTCACGATAGATGGACTTACGTATTTTTTGATAACTTTTCTAACCTTTTGTTTGAGACAGATGGAATGACCCATCATTCTATCACATGATCTGCTAACACATCACGAATGACAAATTCAACTTCATTTATTTAAGATATAAAGTGGAAATTTTCCAAAGAACGGCAAACAGTGAGACTATACCAAAATCACGAAAGTATTTCTTCTAATTCCAATTTCATCAACTTTAGGAAAATGATCTTGAAAACCAAGAATGATGTCCTAGTGCTCTTATATCTGATGAATCAGATGGTACCTTAGATCATCACAAATTTATGGCTTTGTGATCGCTGGCTTTTCTATAGCCATGTTCTCTACCACTCTCCATCAGAACATGATGGTTAGATTTCTCTTCCATATCCATATTTTCACCTATGTGGAAACCCAATGATTTGTTTATTTGTGTAACCGTTACATTTCATACTTTTGTTTTTAATGATTGGTTTTGGTATTACTTTTTACAATTTGGGTTTCTATTAAAGAATAATTCTAGTAGTAAACCATTTAAAACCTCGACGAATTTCGAGGGCGAAATTCATTTTAAGGGGGGTAGAATGTAACACCCTGAGATTTTATGAAAAATATCCTTTTTAATTTCATTAATGTATTGGGTTGTACAATACACCAAAAGGATCTTGCACAACACGCATCCTTGACTTGCCTTTCATTACACGCAATCGCGACCTTCCTCGATAGCGTGTGTAGTACGCAATACCAAGTTTCACTAAACAACGATATGCTATTAAAATATTATTAAAACTAGCCGTTATGAATAGTAATAACCACTTTTTGAAATTTTGTAAATTTTATTTTTCAAAATGGACTTCATTTTTTGATTTGGAATATCGAAATTAGCTTACGGTGAAATTTTTGGTACTTTTCAGATAACTTTCATATTCTGATGAATAGTAAAAATTACTAAATTTTAATTAAAAAGAATTTTTATAATAGAAATAATTAATAGTGATAAATTATTAATTTTAGTGGTTTTAAAGTATATTTAGAATATATTTTTACAATTTAATACAATTTTGGTCATTGGATGTAATTTCACGTTTAAACCAGTCATAAACAAGTGTCAATCTTTTGATGGATATTATCTCTTAAAAACACGCTATTTGTTTTGACGACGGGAATTAATTTTTAAATTAATTAATGCGACTAATATGTTTTGAATTTGGTAAAATATACATCATTTTTGAGTTCATAATATCAAATATATCTTAGGCCTAATATTTGGTGTTTTTCTGGAAACATTCATTTTTTGATGAATAGTGAAACCACTAAGTGGTAGTTAAAAAAAATGAATTTTCATAAACCTTAATTTTACTGCTTCTGTGAGTGGAATTTCAAAAATTTGAGAGACACAGTTGATGTTAGTAAGTAAAATGTGGTTCAATGAGATGAAAATAATTTTTGATGAATAGTAACATTTTACTTTTTTTACCACGGTTAAAAGTAAATAGGGTAATTAAGGGTAAATATGTTATTATTATTACTCTAACACATGTCCTAATTCTATTGGATAAGTGTAATTAGACTAAAAACAACCTTAGGAATAAAATATGATCATTTATCCCCACATGGATTAGATTAGGACATTTATTATTAATTTATTTAAAGAAGGGTTAGAATAGTTAAAATCAAAGTTTAATAAGTAAATAATTTTTAATATGGGGTTATACATAAGATAAATTCGACTATAAATTTTCATTAGAAAGCTAAAAATATTTCCTACATAATGATATTTTATTTGTAATTTTTAGACATTAAATAATTTAATTTATGTATGACACAACGATGATGGATTAATTATCTTATTAATGAAATATTGACATAATTGATGTTATAAATACCCAAATAAATATAATTTGAGGCTTTTTATTACTTAAACTAATTTTATAGGTTAATATGACATGTTATTGTTGATTTAAGTAACTTGGTTTGAAATTATCATTCTGTTATGAATTTCATAAAAATCATGTACCAAATAGTGTCAAAATTGACATAAATTTGTTTTTAAAACAAATATTATATTATTAATTGTTATTTTATTCCTAAAAATATAAGGTTCGGCCAAATGACTTAGATAAGGTTATATATATTAATAATAAACAACTTGGGGTTCTTTTGGCTTGATATAGTAAGTTTATTAACCATATAGTGTAAGAAAACAAAAAGACACGGTAAAAGTTAAATTATTTAACTTAGAGTTAAATCTAATTGATATGGTTAAAATAATAACCAAAACTTGTCTAAATCCTATTGTATGAGAATATTTCTACCCATACCCACTTTAGCTTACAAATATAACCCTTTTGAACCATTATAAACCGAATTTGACCTTAATATAAAATAATATTTTGAGATTTTCCTAAGGTGCCCCTCTCCTCCCTTATAAAAGGGCACCTCGTCCCTCTCCTCCTAACACCAATTTGAGAATTCAAGCTCGGCCAATCCCTACCAAAATATCTTCTCCACTTCCCTAGTATCATCCTAGAGGTCCTAGTCTTCTTCAAAGACCATCCTTAGTTCTTTAAGTGGAGGTTAAGAAAAGGCCCGTCAAAAGGAGGAGGTTCGGATACGTACAAAGCATATCAGACATAAGGTAAGGGAAATATCACAATCTCATTTTTATCTGAGATTATTTATACTTTGGCATTTACCGGGGTGTATTTTATCATCCAAATCCATTTTTCCTCAATATGTAATATTATTTCCATCCACCTAAAATTGTTTAATTCCAATTTTACCCTTCGGTGAGTTTTTAGTAAAAGATATGAAAGGAATCTTTTGTCGTTTTTTATACGAGGTACTTTTTGACTTTTCCGACAAAAGTATGAGAAGAATGTTTTTTTAACTTATACGGAATGAATGGATTTTTAGAACATTATTTCCAAGAAGGTTTCTTTACAAGTTTTCAAGTTTATTTTTTATCAACTTATTTTGGTTTAAAATTGTATGACATGTTAAGAAAGAAAAATGTTTTTGAAGTAGAAATGATATTTTCCTCAAGAATGGAGTTCAAGTGTTTTATCAAAATTATTTTACATCTAAGATAATAAAGGGTTCTGTTTCTATCCATATTATTACATGGATCTGATTATGTTGTGATGGAAATGTTTTTATGTATTCCTTTATTTTATATGAATTTTTTTATGATGTCACGATGTTTAAGATTCCCATTTTTATTACATGGGTTATGATATGATGTATGGTTTATGATTTTATGGCATACATAAGAATGGTATCATTATGAGATGGGTGGGACCTATATCTCCCTCCAATTCATTGGGTAAATATTTTATATCTCATGAGATAGACGTGGCTGGAACGGTAGGTTATACCAGTTCAGTGAAATAGGACTGAAACGAGGGTGACTCGGTTCCGAAATGGACTTTGTCCACTAAGATAGTCTTGGAAATGAGTCTTGACTAATAAGATATTGTTCTCTATGATTATGTGTGTATGCCAAAAAGTTTCATGTTATAAGTTATGATTAATGGGATTTCATTTCACTACTATGATTTATCCCATGTTATGAAATTATGCTCTCTTTTGCAGGTTAAGATTTCCAAAATGTTATGTTCTTATGAAAATGATGTGATTGATATTTATTTTATTTACCCTTACTGAGTATTTGAGCTCACCCTTTTATGTTTTCTTTTCCCCAGGATATAAAGAAAGGTTTTAGGTAAAAAAAATGAAGATCTTTATGGGATGTGTAGAAGAACTTTCACCACGATTAGAAGATTATATTCCGAGTTTCCAGAGACACTAAACTATTACGATCCTTGTGTGTGTGTTTTTGTTATATAATAAGTATTCCGAAAAAGTAATTAAATGTCCATGTACGTCATGCTTCGAGTCTCTACAATTTCCTCATTGGTCATTATCACCTGATCACTCCTAAATGTCAATTTTTTGTAAAATTTATTATTTTCGATATCTTGAATTGGTTTTTTTTTTCAAATTTCAGTACATCAATCCATTGATGAAAAAAGGCTTTGTGCGAGTGTTACAAAAAATAATAATTAGAATAGGTGCTTAAACGATAAGGATGAACAAACCTATGATGTAAGAAATCTTAAATATTTATTTCTACTATAAAATTTTTGGGATATCAATAATTAATTTAACATAATAATTTGTTTTTTATGTTCTACCCAATTATCCTATATAACATAATCCCCAAAAGTAAAAAAATGCCACTATATTTCCAAAAAAGACCCATCAGAACAATATTATCATATTCAATGGAAAACATACTCTTTACCCATGAGAATTTAAACCAGATAATATTAACTAAGAATAAAATTATTATATTGTACATAATTTCCCTAACTTAAAAACACAATGTAATAAATGATCATAAAATCCATGAACTTAAATATAATGTCTTGAACCTGGATTCCACTCAATAGTTCCTTGAGCACAGTTGTCTTCATAGCATCAAGATCATCTCCCAAAACATTAGAGGCTACTTGATAGTAGTGAGGTCCAATGTTAGTCTTTGGGGAGACTATTCCCTCAATACCATAGCATGACACAATAAGTCCAAATTAATCAATAGTATAAGAAAATGAATAATTAGTCAAATAAAAAGAAATTTTTTTTCTGGAATACATAATAATTTAAAAATGTCACATATATAATGATTCAGATGTTAAATGTTTTTATATATAATCTAGAACAACCGATAGGAATACATTATTATACAAGTCCCTCAAAAAAACAAAAAAACATAGATGGTATCAAAGTAGCATTTCAAGCCTCATCATGGTCTCATGCTCTCCTTATCTAATAAAACTACTAACAATATGAATTTTGGAACTTTCCCCCAGTATCACATACATCCATAGAATTGTTTTGGGTCCCAATGGTGGCCCAAATAGAGAGTGAGATGAACATCCTAATATCTAACCACCCAGATGTCTGTAATGATTTAGGTAGTGATGTAAAACATGCTAAACTTGTGTAAGTATTATTGTAAAAATAAATACTGTGGAATTTAATTGATATGGTAAAGAAATACCATTAACAATTCAATGACCCCAACAAGAAATGTTATCTCCTATCAAGGTAGACATAATCACATAAACAAGTCAGACGAACTTACCATACAATCATTCATCTCAAGTAACCCACAAACTTTCTACATAATAAAGTGTAGACCATATAGGTATGGGCCTAATATGTAGAAGACCAAGGTATCCTTGTCGAGTCAGATGGTCATCCCAGTGGAACATCAGTCTAGGAACTAGTTGGAGTCCTATGATCACGTGTACAGATATGTCCTATGTGAGTCCAACCAAGATGGATCTACATGCCAGAAAGGCTTATGGGATCCCACAAAATCAATACACAAAGGGACTAATCCACCCAAGGCATCCACTACTGTGTTTTAGATCTCTGGAGAATAGTCTATGACATTTATCATTCATTCATTAAATTTAAACAATATAAGTATACAAAATCATGCAAACAATTTCATTTCTATATTCATATACACACTCATATAAACCATTTTAAAATTAAATTCTATATGAGTATACCCACTCATATCATCGATTTAATCACATACCATGGGTTTACCCACCCAACAATCACATGCCTAAATATGGTTTTAAACAAAATAATAAGGTTATACCCACACATATAACCATAATAATTTATTTTATGAGTACACCCACTATCATAGTCACACAAAACGTGATTATACCAATTCATGGATAAGAATACCTTGTAATCAGTTCAATTAGGTATACGCACCCATATTATCACCATAACATTATCACATCAATATAATCTACCCACCAAATTAAAACAATTGTTAACAATTCCATTTAAGAAATTTCAAACAAAAAACGAGTATACCGACTCATTTAAACAATTGCAATTTATCCACTCATTCAATTTGGCTTGGGAAATCATTAGAATTTTCGATAGGCCCAGCCCATGCGTGACATAAATTTTATTAATGGTTTCCAACTAAGCACAAAAAAACCCATGGGAATCCTAAATAGGTGTGACTACATCTACTAGATGTAACTCACACAAAAACTGGGTCATGATGGAATGTCTGATGGGAGGCATATCAGCTGATTGCTCTAAAAAGCACCAAATGTCGAAATAAAAGTATATACAACCAAGATATCATTGGTAGTGGATAGTTCATCCACTATCATGTACTAATCCATCTATTAATAGGAGAAATATAAAGAATGAATGCAGAATGATATATTAAAAAATTTGAGACTAAAATCATTTAGCTCAGTTGATTTCTAGATGACATGATAAAGGAAAAAAGGAATCAATGTCTTTCTATTCTAGATAAAAGGTTTTGAATAGTGTTCTAACTAGAGATAAAATGGAGGGACTGGATCAAATATTATATTAAGATCAATAGTAAGATCTCAATGTCACTCCTCCCCTATTGTGTAGTGACTCAATGGAGAAAGAAACCCTATGTTTAAAACATTTCAAGGTGAAACCGTAATTTCACCTAATAAATATGGGTGACATGTTTTAGATGCACTATTTGTGTAACTATGTTCCAATTCACATTCTTAATACAGGTTACCAAGGCCCCCCTCGTGGATACCCTTCATGGTCTATCAAAATTTACGATATGTCTATGTCAAAGGTATGCAATTTTAGAAGACCAACCAAATGGCTATGTGGCTTCTACCATAAGATATACTTTAACATTGCATCCAAACAGACCCTTCTTCCTAAAAACACAATTTTTTTGATCATTCAGCCTTCCCCCCATAGTTTCTACTAACTTTCCACCCAGACATAAATAGATGAAAAATGTTTTACAGACACCAAACGTGCCCCAAATACGTCCAAAACACATGTCATCAGAAAGGGGCACACACATAAGGCCATATCAAAGAATTTTAATTTGATATAAATGGATTATTACCTCATAAGAAAACCGAAGTTCTTAAAATCATACCCCTTATAGAAATTCATCACTGAATTACTGTCTGAAGGATGGTTATGATTTTCTTGAGTACAATTCTTTCAACATAGAAAAAACATTAGCCATCTCTTCCCAAAACATTTCCCGTAAATTGTCGTGATTACATAGAACCTATATTAAAAGAACTTACTAGCCTCTATGAACCTTTGTTCTCCTATAAAAAATATGTATTGGAATCTCCTTATTGGTTTCCTCAAACCACTACTCATCATGCTCTATCTAAAAACATGAGATGAATATGAATGATAAAAGCATAGAAGAGAAATGTGGAAGGCATCATGAATGGATATGTACCTCCGAGGTAACTGGAACTGATAGTCCACCAACCTGAGTCTCTCCAGAATCTCGAATGGCCCGATATATCAGAGTAAAATCCTACCATTTCTCCTATTTTTCTGGTGTCCTAGCCTCAGGAAAACACTCATGAAAATCAAATCCATCACATTGATCTCTAGAGGACATCTGCAGTGATCGACATAAGATTTCTGATGAGACTATGCTATTCACCTCAAATTCTTAATCAAATGGACCTTCTCAGTAGTTTTCTACCCAAGATACATTCCTAGTAATGTTTCCTCGCCTTCCTCTAGGAAGCACAAGAGAGAACGGTGTGGCCTACCATACAATGACTCACAAGTTTCCATATGTATGGTCTCCTGATAACTGTTATTGTAGTTAAACTATAAAAAGGGAATATCTCTCTCCCATGAACCCCCCAAATCCAAGAAACATTTTTGTTCTATGTCCTCCATCACTTATATTGTATGCTCTAATTGGACATTACTATTAGGGTGGTATGTTGTGCTCAGGAGATCCATTGTAACTAGGACCTTATATAAGCTCTTAAAAAATCAGATATAAAAAGAGAACCCATATTTGAAATTATTGAATGAGGAGCCCCATGAATTCAATGTACCTATCAGATATAGAACCTTTCGTTCTCATCAACACTCAAGGTCTCATTGACCTGAATAAAATGTGAGACCTTCATAATACTGTAAAAAACATCCCATATTACATCCTTACCTTGAGGCAACCTTTTTAAAGAAGTAATCAAATCCAAGAAATCAGAATCCCATTTCTAATCTAGAATAGGTAACATAATTAAAACACCACATGGTTGCCAATTTCTGGCCTTCACTAGCTAACTGCTGGAAAACCATGTTACAAAACCATCTTCCTCTAGCTTCATAATTGACAACCAGTAAAAATAGATCATGTCACGGTACATCTTGGTGACCCTGTGATTCCCCAACCAAGCTGAATCATGAAACTCAAGAATCAACTCCCCACTTATATCCCCTGGAATTCCAAAACATCCATTAATATACAGAATCTCGTCCCTAACTATTGTATAACTAGGATGTGGATTTTCACCTACCACTCTTTATTGTAGGACTAGGCACTCAGAATCTTAGAGTTTCTTCATCCCCACACTATCTAGAAGGGTAGAGGTGACAAATAAGGATGAAATAAAATCCAGAACCTAACATTCGTGAAACTCAAAATGCATATCACCAAAAAATTCTATAATATTCCACCCACTATTCACCTATTGAACCACTTGTACATGAGTACCCCTATTTAGTTCATCAGCCACTTCATTTACCTTACCATGTGTTTAGGAAAGCTCGATGTTGAATGACTAAAGGTGCTCAACCCACCTTTGTTGCATAAAATTCAGAATGCACTGTGTAAAAATATTATTGAGTATTTTGTGGTCTATGTATACCACAAAACACTATCCTCATATGTATTGTCTCCAAAATTGAAATTCATGCACAGTTGTAGGTAAATTAAGATCATAGATTTGTTAATACCTCTCATGAGTCCTCAGCATCGTAGGGCCATACAACACGACCATATCCCCCTACAATAGTAGTTCCCCAAGCCCAATACAAAAACAATCATAGTACACTATGTATCTCTTTCCCTACCCATGTATTATTGGGACTGGTGATGATATCAACCTACCATTCATCACCTGAATAGAATTGTATCAAGAATTTGACAAGAAAAACACAAAACACTTCCTAGTAAATCTCTTCAATGGTGATTCTATGCATGAGATGTCTGGAATAAAATACCTATAGTAACCATCTAGTCCCATGAAACTCTATATGGAAAAAAATATCTTATTGTTTCTCATGAAATGACATCTCTCACATTCTCTAGGTCCACTGATACTAATCTGTCTGACTTGAGATTACCCAAGAAGTGAATCTGATCCATTTTAAAACTGTACTTGGAATGAATTTAATATAACTTATTCTATGTTAGGTTATAAAAAAGGATGATGCCTTCATAAGACCAAACTAAATAATTAAATACTCATATAGAATTTATTTTCTATGAATGGATGTATGATGCTTGTATGTAGGTCCAACATGATAATCATGATACCCTGACTTAAAATTGATTTTCAAGAACACATGAGATCCATGAAGTTGATTGAACTAGCCATCTATCCATGTAAATGGATATTTATTTTGAAGAAACATCTAGTTTAGTTTCTGATAATCCATGAATATCCTTATCGTTCATTCCACAATTTTTGAAAAATATACTGGTAAACCACATAGAGAAGTTATGAGTCGAATACACCCATTTACCTCAAAATCATCTAGCTACCTTTTAATCCCAATGCACACCACTATTTACATCTTGTAAGGAGGGATTAATAATGTGGTATCTCTTGTTACTACATTGATGGAGAATTACAACTGTCTCTCAAGAGGTAAACTAGAAAAATTGTGAGGAACCACATCTATGAAGTGCTCAATCACAAGAGGAAATTCTACCAGACAAACTCTCTAATCATCCAGTAACAAACTAGTGATCTTTTCTATCACTCCTCACATCGCAAGATGACCTGGTCTAGCTCTACTCTCCAGGTCAACCCATTCAACCATGTGAGTAAAAGATGCATCCTATGGTGATTTAAAAGTCACCATACGTCGATAGTAGTCAATATAAGCCTGATAATATTCTAGCTAGTCTATCCATATAATGATAACAAATGATATCATTGTATTGATATAAAAACACAAAAATAAGTGACATCCACCAAAATCAAGGGGGAACTCCTTACACTTTCTCAAATCATCCATTTTAATTTCCAATAGTATTTATAGTGTCATAAGGCCATCGGAAGAAAAAAAGAACATGTGTTTTCACCATATGTGCAGATGTAAAACTTTGTGATATACTTGTATCAAGGAGAGAAGATGGAATATTAGAGGCTGTTAAGATCATAACTCTAACAGTCGATGGTCTGATACCCTAATCCTCAGGGGTTTACTATACAGAATAGAACCATCTTGCACCAAAACCTTGCGACACAACCTCAATGACTTGGGTTGGCCAATACTGATCTCTAGGCGTGACTAGTGTCCACATACCTCTTCCACAACCACCACTACCCCAACCTAATTAACCAGCATAGATCCAACTCCTTGATTGACACAGAGCTCAAAAACCTACTACATAACCAGATGACAGAGATGACCCTTACCCTCAAAACTGGATGGAAAGTCCTATAAAACCACTGCATGTGACCCATCATGCTACAATCCTGGCACTCGACTGGGTCAAGGTCACACTTAATCTTAATATGGCCACGGTTACCACACTGATGAAAAAAGAATGATTTTAGTAATCATGTATTAACTGGAACACACATACCAAGAAGTCTCAAAATAGAACTTCATACATGAAAATGTAGAACCATTGGTTTGAGGAAAAATAATACCATATTATACACCCCTAGATTCTCCCATGTTCTGCTCATTAATTTTCTTTTAATCCACAATATCAGTGATAAAATTCAATCAAAACACATTTTCTTATGATTTGATAGCTTTCCTGAGACCTTCTATGAAGAATATATCCCTTGATAACTCGGTAATATGGTACATCATCACAAAATAGTGGAATATTTTAAATCTTTCTAACTATTCTATAGGTTTAATTTCTCTCAGCTCTAGATGCATCAACTAACTAGCCCACTACGCTTGCAGAGTTGAAGGGTAAAAGTAGATGATAAATAGGGTTTGGAATTTAGCCCATCCCATATCTTGTAGCCCATCTTCCTAGATCAACACATCACATCCGCACATTTTTGATCCAATTAGCATCTAAGTAGCGATGTTGAACATTCTCTTAGATGAACTCTCTAGATGCTTTGAAATCACAAATATTATCCAAATCCTTTTCCATAAAACATGTGCACCACCATCCTTGAAGCATTTCAGAGTATTATACTACTACAATTCCCATGAAATCAAATCCATATTCATGGTAGGTTACAATTTTCTTTGAATGTATCCATATATCAAAAAAACCAATTGCTGCACTGTGCCTCAACACTAGTGTCCAAAACAACCTTAGGTTTCACAACTAGAACAACTTTAGGCCAACTAGTACTAGAGGGACTATCGAATTAACAAAGTTATTTTCTATTCCCTCAAAGTGTTTTACTTGAGGCCATCATGGTAGAATCACTTTAAAAAAAGAAACACACACCTTAGAAAAAAATCATCAAATCCTACCACCCAACAACACATGAAAGGTCCAAACCCTCCTAAAAAACTTGGTAAACCCATAACCTAATCATGAAGATGGGACTACTTAAGGAACATGCATCAAAACAACTAAAAAAACGTCAAATCTCCCACTCAAAAGATGGGTCTAGTTCAAGTCTCTATCCATCACATCATGTTTCCATTTAATTTTCACATTTCAACAGTTTAGATAATTCAACCAAGGTTAACCAATTTGGAATCCTTGAGGAACCATAAAACCCCATGAACCCAAATCATGGATCCCATTTAGTTAACACATATAAATTAAATCTATCATTTTCATATAACTATTGAATCATTTGTCAATCCATAAGGTCTTATACTCAAAATTAATTGAATGATCTTTTCACTCATCTATTCACTTCACAGGAACGATCACAACAACATGCCCAACTATCACATCACCTATCAAAAAAATGTAATACATCCAAAATAGAATCAAATAATAAATGGAATGTGATTTATAACATATTCCTATACAATGAAAGTGATGGAATACCCCTATATCATCATGTTCTAATAGAAAAAGAGCCCATGATTGAATTAACGGTAACCGAATGACATATGTACGCCACCCAATTGTGAAATCAGAACATCTATAATAGTAAAAATCCAAAAACATGCAATTATATTTAGGGAAATTTTTGTTATCTCTACATAAAAGGTAGCTACAATCTTGAAAAACATATTATGAAATTCCATTTCCTTCTTGTCCATATATATCAGTTTAAAATAGTATGCCAAATGAAAAAAAGACTGCTCTGATACTAATTTCTAATGTCCCGGACCTATATGCCACTCAACAATTCCACAAACCATATTGACTGAATGTCCTCAAGAACATATCCCAAAACACTATAGGCTTACAACAAGTAGAGAGTGACTAGGTTAGTCATTGGGGAGACTATGTCCTCACTACTAGATTATCATAGTGGAATTGAAACACAATCAATAGAAAACATGAAATAATATGAAGTAAATTGAAAGGATTGACATGGAAATAATACCGAAAAAATATAGAAACATTTAATATATAATGATTCATGTGCCACATATTTCTAAAAATCATCCAGCCATGTACATTGAAATATAATAATATACTAGTCTCTCAAAAAGTCAATAAAGAATACTTGTATCTGTGTAGAATTACAAGCCTTATCTTATTCTCATTCTCTCTTGTTCTAAGGAAACTATAAATAACCTAATATGGGGTGAATTCCCGTACCACAACCTTCAACTATAAAATCTATTTGGGACTACAAGGATTCCCAAAATGGGTGTCAGATAAACATCCTAGTAGGTAACTGCCAAGAATTCTGTACAATTCTTTGTCACAACATGAATCATGATAACATAGTGTTTGTAAATAGTATTGTATGTGTAAATTACCATGGAATTTAACTTCTATAGTAATTTATTATTGAAAATATATAGAATCATTATCAAATAAAAAATCATCTCATTACAAGGAAACTAAATACATGTAATCAACTCACAATACCTTCCCTTACAACCATCCATATCATGTAACCCAAAAATTAGCCATATAATAAACTACATGACATGAAAGGCCAGATCCAAATTGTTGAATAAAAAATAATCAAAATCAAATACTATGGGTATTCTTGTAGATACTCTATCTAGGAAATTTTTGGAGTCCTAAGAGCACGTGTATCAAGATGTCCTATGCGAGTCCAAACAAGCTGGATCCATGGGGTAGTAAGGCCCGAGGAATCCTATTAAAGAATGCCCTATAGGGAATAATCAACCAAAGGCATCCAATACTATATCCAAATCCATGGATAATAGTACATGGAATCTAATATTCTTTCATTCAATTTAAACCATATTATTATAATGAATCATATAAATGATTTAATTTCTATATGGGTATACAGACACATATAAACCATTTTAAAATTCTATTCTATAAGAGAATACCCACACTTACCATCCATTAAATCATATACCATTGGTTTACCCACCCAATTATCACATTTTTTAAAAAATAATTAAACATAGGCATACAGGTACACCCACCCCTATAACCAAAATATTAAATTTGGTGTGTATACCCACTCACATAGTCAAAAACAACATGAGTATACCCACTCATGGATTCCAATACATTTTTGTGAATTCATGTAGGTATACTTACCTATATTATCACTATTTCCATTATAACAACACTTAGGTCTACCCAACCAACAAACACGATTTCTATAAATTTAATTTAACAATTTAATACAACCAATGAGTATACCCACTAATGAAAACAATTATAGTTAAGAAATTATTTCATTTAAACATAGAATAACCAAGGTTTTTCAATAGGTGAACCCTTGGGTGACTTTAATTCGGGTAATAGGTGGCAACACACTACAAAATAACCTAAGTGAAACCTCACTAGGTCTGATTACATCTACTATGTGCAATTCTCTAAAAAATGGCAATGATCTAGAATGTCTGACATGAGGCATATTGGCAGACCACTCTAAAAAGTACTGAATGACATAAGAAAAGTATATTTCACATAAATATTCTAGGTTGTGGAGATATCATCTAGTATCATACCTGATTTATCCTAGTTTAGTATATATATGATGAATATATGACGAACTTTATATTATTACATATGAGATTAAAATTAAATTATGCAATCGATATCCATATGAACAGAGAAAGGAAAAAATGAATCAAGGCCATACCATTTCATATTCAAGGAGATGAACCATATTCAAACTAGAGATCAGATGGATGTCTTGGCTCAAATCCAAGATTATCCTGAAGAGGATTTCCCCATAATAACCCCTACCATTCTATTCAATGATTAAAGAGAGAATGTAACATAGGATTAAATCCATTCAAGTGAAAAATAGTCATTTCACCCAGATAAACTGGGTCACACTGTTTAGGCCCATATTTTTTCAAACTGTTCAACATTCTGCATGGTCACTACAAGTACCTAGGGAAATTTTCATAGTTACCCAACATGGTCTATCTAACCATGTGGTAACCATGATGAAAATCTCTTCCAAAGGAATGAAATTTTAGTTCACCTACCATATTACTGTGTGGATTCTACAATTGGATATACTCTATTCATGTGGCCCAAGAGACCCTACAACATGACATCACTTTTTTTTTAACCTTGTATCCTACCCCGTACAGTTTCAACTAACGGTGCATGAGGCCAAAACCTTCGCAAAACTGGGTTCTAGATTCTGAATGGGCCCTAAAATCCTCCATAACACCAATTATTTAATTGGGTACACAAATAAGTCAATAACAAAAAATTTAAAATGAACATAAAGGAATCCCTACATTATAAGCAAACTCCGGTTCTTAAACTAAGTGTTTAATGCATTTCTAAATTTTCTACAAAGGCTTATTATTTTAAAATAACAATTGAACATTCCCTATAATTTTGTTTCACATTATACAATTATTTAAGCTTAATATATTATAGGAATTTTTATAACATTTTCAACTTGAAAAATATAATTTTGAGATACAATTATTTATATTGGTTAACTCTGCTAATATAAAATGTGAATCTTATGTAAGAATAATATGAGTATCGCTATTTCAGACCATAATCAAGGTTAATGATCATAATGTAATATAATCATACCAAATAAAAAGTGATCCTAATTATTAAATCATTAAATCATTATATTATCAGTAAACATTAGCATTTATAATTAACAATCTTGAATCCATAATATAAAAACATGACATTAAAATTATACAAAACATAATAATTTATAATTCATATGACTAAAAATATTGTTCAACATTATCCACCAAGACATTCACCATATTATGGATTATTATAATAATCATTCTATAATTATTTATGTTTGGGCCACTAAGCCATATATGGTCATTGGATTATGATGTTACATAACATTTTTATCAGAATAATCACATGTATTCCATCATATTTATGGATTGGGATACCACATTTCAACCAAAACAATTTGGTCCAAGGACATCATCCATAGTACATAAATATATTAGACTTGGGATAAAAACCAATGTAACATAACAATTTCACCTTTGGTAAAACTCTCATGTATAAAAACCCAATTTCATAATAAATAAAGCACTTCATATTTCATTAGACAGTTATATTTGATGCAAAAATTACATAATAACAAAATAAATATATTTATTCAACAAGAACACACTAGTAATTATAATTCCGTCATTGCAAAATTCACTAGTGGGAACAAAATTTGTTTTATGATAAATCTTACCTAATATGATCACAACCTATACAAAGAATTTTGTTTTATAATGTTATTAGATAATAATACTAGATAATACAATATAAAATTAAAATATTTATAAATAATTTACAAACACTTTTATAAGATCATTATAAAATATTAAAAAAAATACAAAATATAATTTTTTACTTTATATTTTTTATAAAAATATAAAATTAACAAAATAATTTGAATATAAATTATATTAGAAATCCTTGAGAATATATATCTTATACTTAATTATGAATAATGTTTATAAATTTTTTAAAATGAATCAATATGAAAAAACCTATACAGGGAATATTTTTTACACTATTATAGAGATAGTAAAAAATATCCCCTATTGAAAGCATTAAGAACATTTATTTCAGTATATTTTTATCTATTTCAAGGAAACTGAATATGACACAAATAAATTATTTATATATATATAAGGAAATCTATAAAATATTAAAATAATATGATTATGGGGGTAAAAAATTAATCAATCTAAAGAAGATATATAGTTGGTTTCACTTATAAGAATGATTTAAATTAGTGTTTTTACTAAAAGTAGATAAATGGTATGAATACATACAAAATCGAAATATTATTAAATGAGTAGGAAATATAAGGATTTATAAAAACAACTACCATATCATTTAACCAAATATAAATTTAAACTTGCGATTATTGATTTAAAAATGTGTTTAGAAATGAAGCCATATGTATTTGTATATTTTTAATAAAAATAAATTAAAAGGTATAAAATTATATGTATTTGTTAGCCCCTAAGACATATACTATGTTAAATTGATTATTAAACTTGTAATTAAATATTTACTACACATGGAATCCTTATAAATATTGAACTATATTGTGAAATATATGAAGGATAGGTGTTAATTTTTTTAGTCCCTCTAAGGAAGGAAATATGGTAATGTTGGGAAATAATTTGAACATTATGTTTTCCATTGAATGGGTGGTGTAAGGAACCATTTATAATTGAGTTAGTTTACATTTTTGAGAACACATGTTAAAGATAAGATAATTGGATTCTTATAAATCCATCATTAATCAAAATGTATATATATATATATGGATATTTTGTATTTATCACTTAAATAAAATTTCTTTATATAACTTATCATTTAATATGATGACTAACTTTTACCTATGTAACTTATTTTGATGAACTAAAATTTGCTTGAAATAAAAATAAAATTTATATATTTAAAATATATTTATGAAGACCATATTTCTATACTCAATTTATAACATTGGTAAAAATTTATTTTAATATATGTAATCATAAAAAATAATAAATTTTAAAGTTAAATAAATTTGTACCTTAAAAATTAATTTAAATATAACCCTTATTATGTAATATTCATTTAATGATTTTTAAATTATATGAACTCTAATATAATTAGTTAATTAATATATCGTATTTAATAAATTAAAAAATCTTATTTATAAATTTTGTTTATCCAGGAATAATGAAATTAGTAGTATCTATACTTGCTTAATTAATTATGAGATGCAATTACGTTATATTTATAATAATCACATGTATTTTTTCATAATTTTAATTGATCAAACCTCTTAAAATTATTAAATTTTAAAAATGTACATAATTCATAAAAATATATTTTCCTTGACGCTTAGTTAAATATTTATTATGTTATAATGTTTTTATTTTACAAGAACAAAAACTTATTTTTGAATAATCGTATAATTATCTATGTTGATCATAATTTTTTATTATAATTAACAACCAATAACTTCAGTTTAGTGTTTCATATATCAAAAATAATAAAAAAAGAAAAACATTTCAAAAAAAATATACACTAAAACCATATTGTGTTTCATAACTAAAGATGGAGGTGAGTATCTTGGAGTAAATTAATTGGTTCTTGTCCTCTAATGCCAAGAATGATGGTCACGACTCTAGAGAAATTCATATTATCCATCAATTTCTCAAGGATTAGTAGTATTTTTGACATACTTTGGATGTATCATGTAATAATACATGATTTAAAATTTAATTTGAGTATTGGGTAATGTGTCATGAGAATTACAGACCAGACCTGAAAAATATTAAAATTATGTCATTGATAGACCTAAAAAAGAAGGAAATAATGTGATATGAAACCCCTCCAAGGATAGATTCTTCATTATTGTGATATCCCTAATAGAGCTACTAGAACTGTGTCAAGTTTAAGATCTATAGTTTTACATTTAAATTATCCATATCCACCACTACCACCACGTGGTGGTTTATACCAGTCTAATTGTGATATTAGAAAGTGGTATATAGGTATGTAAGCTAAATATAAACATTTATTTTATTATTTTACATGAATATTATTTTAAAACATTAGATTTTTACTAGAAAAATATAGAACATAAGGATTATTGTATTAGATGATTAACTACACAAACAAATTATTTAACAATAATCATAAGCATTTCTTCATAATTGATAATATTTTAAACCCCTTCCAAAAATATCCTATGTAATATCCATTTCATATCATAGGGAAATAAATCATAATAAATTTTTGATGTCATTTTTTTAGTAGTGAAAAAATAAGACATAACCAATTATGATTAAATGTCAAAAATAGATACATATATGGGTAAAATGGAAGTATAAATATAAATGAAAATTACATTAATAAAACATAAAAAGTCAACACCAAGTGCATAATACATTTGAAATAATAATATATGTTTATATCAAAATATAAGACTATGGAACATACAAGAGGATATTAATTGTTACTTCAGTTATCATGGATCACACCTAATTTACCATAGTGTTATAGTTTTCAATCGCCCATTTCCCTTAGTAGATCTAGCTTCAATAACTTGTTACCCTTAGTTTATTAGGGATCACTCACCACATTCCCTTTGTGTATCAATCCTCACCCACAATAATCCCTTGGTGCATTGAGTCATCATAATTAATTTCTTATTATTTAATCTGGTATAAAGATTACACAATAAATTTCAGGGATATATTGTTTCCACCAATTATATATTGAAAATCCGTAAATTGTTTTTCCAAAAGATATCAATCATTCATCATATCTTGAAAAACCATGGGAGAAAATATGTTTATTTTATAATATCGCAAAGAACCCTTGGAAAGAAAATTTGGGTTTTCAGCATTTCAATATGGTATCACAAAATTTTTCCTTGTATATATAAAATTTTATACTAAATATTCAGAGTCCACAAAAGAGTGTTCAATAAGAATACATAGACGGTTTTAATAATAATTCACTTATAATTATAAAATTAATCTTTGATAATGATGAGAAATTAGATAAATATAATTATTTTTGAAAAAAATTATATTTATCATATATTTTAATTTTAAATTCTCTTTAAATGTCCATTTTTGAAATAGTAATTTTTTTGAATTTATATAATTTTAGAAATAACCTTTCATAAATATGGCTTAAAAAGATATAATTATTTCAATTTTTTTTTCAAAAACATTATGAAAATTTATTATTTTGATATTTAATATTTGCTATATAATCCTTGGAAACAACATAATGATTTCAAAATGTAGACAGAAAGCATTACTAAACAATTACACGTGAAAAATTACTGCAATAATAGATCCTTATTGTAACATAATTATCATAAAAATAAAAGTGCATTGGGAGAAAGAATATTTGATTTTTAATGTATAGGATATTTTTATTATTGATATTAATAAATACTATTGTCAAATACCCCGATTATAAATGGTAAAAAATAACAATTTTGAAAAGATTTATTAATAATATGATGGAAAGATGATGTAAATCATAATTTCTTCTAAAATTATAATTAAAATCATTTTTTGGAATGTAAAAAATTAACATCGAAGAAAAATTGTTGTTAAATTGAATGTGAATTACACATAACAATGTAGTACTTTAATGAGGTTAAAATTTATTATGGTTTACTATTTTAATCAAAATTTTCATTTTAACTACATAATAAGATAAATTAGGATGAAAATATCTTTTGGGGAAATAAATCAAACATGAATGTATGAAATTCACGAAGAATCATTATATCTTATTAAAGGGAGTCGATTTAATATAGACCCTTATAACAAAAGAATAATTTGAAAGAATATCATTTAAATTATAGGAATTTATTTTTCTCTTAACCATAATTAATTTGATGAATATGTCACGAAAAATTAATTAGGTGTAAATCACACCATATAAATGATTTCATGGTGTTAAATAAGAAATATGTCTCATGGAATTATTTTGGAGAAAAATAACCTCGTACCATAATTTAGGGATTTGAAAAAAACACATAAATCATTGGTAAAAATAAATAAATATCAAAATAACCTATTTGTAAACATTATTCATATATATAATCTTCTGAAAACATTATTTTAAATAATTATCTACATGTATATTAAATAGTTTATATATATTTTCAATATCATGTGCGAGTTATCGTGACTATTTTGAACTAGTTTTTTTGTTAGAATTGTTAAAATTAATTATTCCCAAAATAATCATAATTATAATATCAATAATTTTAAATATAATTGATTCATTAATATTATTTATAATTATTTAATTTCATTTAATTGGAGTTTGGGTTATGATCCTTGGAGATTAAATTATTAATAAACTTGTTTTAGTAATTTTTAACAAAGAAATAAGTACATCTTAATTAATGAATATAATATTACTATTGAAATTAAATTACAAAAAATAGAAATATTATTTACTTATTCATATCATATATCATTAGAAATTATTTTCTCATAGCCACTATGATGTTATGTTATTATACATTTTCACAAGGTGGTGAGTCCATCCGAAATAAGAACATAACATTATCAATGGATCATTTTTATTGTTAATGTGGGTTATAATTGAGGAATATTAATAATATAGAAGAATAATATTATTATTTAGATATATATACTGTTTTAAATAATAATATAATAGAATATAATAAATAATAATTAAACTATAATAAAAATAGATACGTATCTTTTTTCATGTACTAGTCCACACAATTAACTTTGAAAAATTTAATTTATCAATGAATTTGAGGGAAATAAAATGGGATATAATTTTATCTTAAAATTCATAATTATTTTAAAATTTTCTTAATTATTCATAAATTTCACCAAATATAAACAATTACAACATGTGGTGGTGAAAATTGGAAGGTATTGCATTATAGAGGTGGAATTCCACACAACATAGATATGGAAGATTCATTTTTCTCAATAGAAAAGTTGTATAGTAAATATGAGTTATCAAAAATTAAAAATAATATTTTTTATAAAATCAATAAAAAATTCATTGTATATAAATTAAAAAAATGGGAATGTAATATTTAAAAGAATCAATTATAGGAAAAATGATTTATTATATTTTAATCTCTTCAATTTCTTTAAATTATTCTTTATAAATAAATGTCCTAGTAAAATAAATTGTTTATATAGGCTCATCAAAAATGAAAATGATTATATGATATGTAAGAACTGAAATGTTTACTTGAGTAAAAAAAATATTTCTATGTAATATTTAATTGGTGGTTGGAGGCTAGATTTAAAAGCGGTGAGAATGTATCTTTTTATATATTTTAACTTAATATAGATATAGAATATGTTTTATATGTCAATAAGAGTATAAAATGAATAACGATTGATTTCAGAATGAGATTTGGCCTATTATAACAAATTCATAAATTATAAAACATGTTTTAAATTCATTCAATATTATAATTCTCCCAATTAACATTTTTGGATTTAGCATTAAAATTGATTTTTACCAAATTTAATTAGTTTCAACGACAAAAAATTTGAATTATTAAATAATTTTTAGCTATTGATTTCAAATATGAATATTATATTATAAAATTAGAATTATAGGTTTATTAAATATAAACATTTTCATTTATATTTGGAATACATAAATTGTTTATCGATATAGATTATTTTTGTGCATAAAATATGTATCTAAAGATAGATTTTTTGATGAATTTAATAACCATTATTTAAATTTTTAATTAACCTATAAAAATATGTGGTACTATTCACATTGTGTTCATCTCATATTTTTAAATATCATTAATTTTTTTTAAATATCAATGCACTCAAATTGATGTTTCAAATAATGTAATGAAAATAAAGATTTTAATACCTATGTGAGTATTTAAAAACATAATATATATTTTCAAGATATAGTTTTTCCAAAAATTATTCCATTATAAAAAATATAAAATTTATAGTAGGCCATAATATAAAATAATTTTATCTTGTATCATGTTTCATGAGTATAGTTTAATTAAAAATGGAATAAAAAAGGGGATAACTAAGAAAAATAAGTTAGAAAAATATGATGTAAATTTAAATGCTATATAAAATACAAACAATTAATGTGTAATTATTATAATGAACTAAATTAATATACCAATTCAATTTTATATGAATTTGATGAAATATTTAAAATAATGTACCAACTACAACAAGAGAATATTATTATTTCAAAAAGATGATATATTATTTATATTATTTTTTATGATTTTATAAATCATTGTGAAAAATATATATAAGATTAATGGATAGTGGTAATTTATTTTTTAGGAAATTTAAATATAAATGAGTTAATTTTTTATACAAAATATTATTTTTCCATTTTTAGGGAAAATTAAAAACCAAGAGAAAAGAAATCAAATTCCTTTTTTCTTTCCATATAACCCAACTATATGAGTACCCGCATCATTGAGAGAAAAACACTAGTGTAAAAATTTTATGTGTTAGTTATTGTGTTTAGCATAACCAAAAAAATATTCATTATTTCATGATGTTGTTATGTGTTCGATTACATATTATTTTTTTAGATATTATTGGGGAAATAATTATTTTTTCTAAAAATAAATGCTTGAAAATATTTTTATTAATTGCACGAATAAATACCTTAATATAATATTTACGAATATTTTTAATAAAAATAGTCCAAAATGATAAAAATATGATACAAATTTATGTAATATATGAACCTTCTATGATATCCAACAACCATTGATAATTTATTTAGTCTATATAGAATACATCTACCTAAAAAAATGAAAAATATTGTAAAAATTATAAATTAATTCATGCATTTAAGGTGGCCTATGTTTGGTAAACCACCTAATCAAGAAACCAAATATCCAGGGTTAAAATACTAGAAAACCCCTAAGGTATTTATGTTACATGTTGTGAAGTAGGTGTGACAAAGGAAAGATGATACGTATATGATGTTGTACAGGGACATTGGTATATATTCATGGTTAAGTTAGCCATTGGCCTATACGATATATATTAGGTCTCCCTTTACCCATATTTAATGTTTTATTGGATTTCATAATTAAAATAGGACTTGGGCCTATTTTTTTTAAAAAAAGTATAATTTCATATTTTTTGTGTAATAACAATTAGAAACACAAACTTTTATAAATAAAAAAAATATTATATAATAAGAAACATGTGTAATAGTATAGAAATAGTTCATAACAAACTAAATTAAAAAAAATTAATATAATATATATAAAAAATATTAATTGAGATAAATAATATAGAATTAAATATTTGAAAAATTTTCTAATGAAGTTATAATATTAGAAGGTTTTTTTTCACAATTTATATAGTTTCATAAAACCAAATTCTTGAAACGGTAATCAATGTACACATGATATACCATTACGAATTATGTATTATTTTTATTTTAGTAAATTTTAAAATATAAATATGTAAAATTGTAGAAATTATATATTACAATATCTTATATATTGACTTACTCCTATGTTAACTCACTTATATATTTTACTATATAAATAAAGAAATAATTCTTTAAATAGAGTAATATTATAATTATCTTGATGATAATGTAATAAAAATTTATATCCAAAATGAAATAAATGATAAGACATATGATAAGACTTTAATTATTGGATTAAATTAATTATAATATGAATTATTTAAGTTAATCTAGAAATTCAAAATAGTTACTTGAGTAGAGGTCTAGATTTAGTAACTCAAGGATAAATCATCAATAGAACACATCTAAAATGAAAAAATGTTTACTGAATGAGATGTATTAAAATTATAAATCTATAATGTAATGAGTTTGGAAAAGTAATAGTGAAATTCTATGAAAAATAGACTAGAAAACTAAGCTAGATATACAACATATCTGATGAATAGGTAAACTGAAAAGAATGTTAAAAACATTACATTTTAATACATTTAAATTTTCTAATTATTTTTTTGTTTAAGTGTTTTAAATAGGAAACTCATTGATTAGTATTACAATTTATGAATAAAAAATAAATATATAGAAATGCAATTAAAATTAGTATATAATATATTGAATGTTATAAGGGGTGAAACATATGTTAATATTCATTAATTTTAAAAAAGGGTGACTCATTAAGAGACAAATTTCAAACACACATAAACATACAACATTCAAAATAAAACATATATCATAAAATTAGTTTAAAATTAATTAATAATATTGAATACTAAAAATCAAATGTAAAAATATAATTCAAAAAAAAAATTGAACAAATAATGGCCTTATTTAAAAAATATATTATATTCTTAAAATATGTTATAGATTAAGAATGATTCACCGAAAGTCATCACTCCATCAATTCACATATAAATATTTTAAAAGAATAATAAATATATATCCTTTTATTTTACTTCATATTAATATTGAAATCAATTATTATTTATTCATCATAATCGAATGGTTCATTGTAAATATCAAGAATATGGTGAGGAAGAATATTTTTTTTGTTCCAAAACATATGAATGAAAGAAATAAATTATCAAAGAAATTGAGTTTGGTAAATGGTAAATGAAAAATACATCAACCACATTATAATTAAAATGATACAAAAAATATTTCAACATAATTATAAAAAAGAAATAAAAAAATTATAATATATTTTGATGAAATGTTTTATCCAAGAATTGGTGGTTTACATTTTATTTTTGTAGAGACATAATTTTACCTATAAAAATAATCGAGTATTAAGAGTTTCTGTATTTATTACAAGAAAAAAATAATTGAAATACACCCCTTTTTAAATGATTTTAATGTGAATATAAGGATCATAATAAGAAAAACAACTACATATGAGAAAAAAATGATTCAAAATATAAAATTGAAAAAAATAACGGAAATAACATGAGAATATATAATAATATGATATATAATCTTTAGAGGTTAATATAACATATTAATATCTTTAAATAAACTATCTTGTTGTGTAGAGTTGCTTGAAAAAATTTTATAGTGATTGGGAATGAAAAATTAAGTAGTGGGAGACAAGGATACTAAATCTATGAGATTAGGGAAGTGTAAATGATTTATAGATAAACCACCAATTAGAGTGGAACCAAATATAATAACTCTTAATATGTATTATAGTTTTTGGAATAGAATTTTTTTTAAATTGGTTAATACTCAAAGTCTAAATGTTTAGCTGTTGATCATGGGGAATGATGATGGAGAATGTGTGACAGTAGAAATATGAGAAAATATATGGATGGAGTGGAACCCTATTGGTGGGGGAGTGGTGTAGAAATATGAATGGAGTCAGTAATGACACAAAATATTGGATTATATGGGTTTTATGATTGATGTTGAAGGTGAATGATGTGGTAGAGGTAGGTATCCAGAAAGTGAAAGTGGGGGTAATGATGTGAAGGCAGAGTCAGATGATGTGGTGAGAGTAAGAAGGGAATGAAATATGTGGAGAACGGGAGGTAAGGTATCAATATATGGTGTATTTATGAAAAATTAAAATTCAATGGGTAGGAGAGATGAGAATTGATATCCTTAAATAATATAGGGTAAATTTTTGGATCAATAAAGGAAGAAAATACATTAGAGGAATGTAGAGAGTTGAAGAGAGTAGTGAGATTAAAATTTAGTGGAGGAAAAAATGGTCGAGGAGATGAAACATATGTAATTTAAAAGATAAGATGAATAAATATAGTTTTTTAATTTATAATAAAGATAGTTCTTATTTATTTAAAATCAAGAAAGAACATAAATTTATGAAAAAAAATTAAATTAAAAGATATACAAAAAGTAATTTATTTTTATAGAGATTATTTATTATGTTTGTAGAAATATGTCATATAAATTAACCATAATATTTAGATATATATATAATGTAAATTTTATCAGGACTATAGTAGTATATTTTATCATGTAACACTTACATCTTCATATAGTCATAAATACTTCATTTTAATAAAACCTATATTACTCATAATTGAAATAAAAGTAATTTATTTTGAAAAAATAAAAAGTAAAATTATGATTATATTGATATGTGGAAATAAAAAAAAATTGATACTTTTTAAAATGTATAATTACAAATTTATATAAAAAATTCAAACACAAAACTCAAAATATAATGGAAAAATACAATAATAAAATATGATGTTTTTCAACATTAGGTGTTATTAATATTTTTCATATCAATTTCAAATTTAATGAATGTAAATATATTAATTATAATATTAAAATATCATATATAATCCTAATAATAATTTCAAGGTAGTAAATTTAATTTATTATCTCTAAAAATATTTATTTCAGAATGGTAAATCATATTATAAATAAATGTATTATAATAATAATTATTAAATCATATTTGTTTATTAGTCTCTTAAATGTATTAAATCTAAATCGATTTAAATATTATTATTTACTAGAGGTTTACCTCATCCTAAAATTTCACTATTATTTTCATGTACAATTTCATAACATTATTTGGTTATTTATTTAATGTGGGTAAGGTTATTAAATATAATTTTAGTTTTATAATAAATACAATGAACATGGGGTGTTATATTCTCCCCTTTAATCAAATTAAAACCTCACAATTTTAATTACCAGATACTAATGGAAATAATTAAATATATTTAAATGATATAAACACATCATGATATAATTTATATTGAGAATATAACATAAAAAAAGAAAACATATATTTTTTCCATATAATAATCTTATACCCAATATTTAAATTTATTATAACAATTTGAGAAGAGATTTTATAGTAATTTAGTATAAAGACAAAATTTATTTATTATTTTTCTAAATATAATTCATAATCATTCATTCATTGATATATTACCATATATTTATATACAATTTGTTTTCACTATTCTAAATAATTATTACTTGATGTGTAAAAAACCAATAAATGACAGTAAATTCGTCTAATGGAAGTATAATAAAATTTCTAGAAGAAATGTTAACATAAATATAATAATGTAACACAATAAAAAAACATTTTATTCAATAATCTATCAATTGGGGTGGTGACTCAAATTTTTTTAGAAAAATTATTTACCTAATGGTTTTGGTTGAACAATAATGAAATGAATCATTTGTTGTTCTTGACTATATTATTTGTGTAGCTTAATCGACATCATTATTAGGATCTACATTAGTGTATTTTATTTCATAGGGTTTTCTTATTCCCATTGATTTAATAAGATGAAAATGTCTATTATATCTATAAATTCATTTATTAGTGATATTATTTTAATAAGACGAATAATCCTATTTGATCTAAAACTAGAGTTTTGTGACATTTTATATAGATGTTTTTTCATAATTGTACAGAAACACCTCTCAAAACCTATTTAAATTCACGATATTGATGGAATTTTATTCCACATATGAATCGACATTAGTACATTTTATATAATGTTAATTATTTCTCCTCCCACACATTAGAATGAACGAAACTAATATTTCTTCCAAATATGTGAATTTACAATTTTTTTCAATAAAATTTATCTATATTTTTTGTTGTCTCCCAATTGTTAAGACTCTCCTAATTTAATTTCCTCCTTAAATGGACATAAAATACAGATTTAATGTATAAAAATTACACATATAGATAATAAATATTTATGTCCTAGTTTTATACCACTAATGTGTAGTTCAGTCTTTCTTTTTTTTAGTAATAAAATTGGAGGCAATAAATATGATTCTTATTTTTTAAAAGCGTAAGTGAAAATTTATTCATCCTCCTAATGGTTCATCTATATGAATTTTGAATCTATAAATGAAGAATTTTGGGAAAATATTTAGTGTAGAATTATTTCATTAACTCCTCGCATTCCATTTAATCAACTTTATTATTTTCGTTTCTATTATTAATTGATTCCACCTACTATTTAACCCACTATCAAAATGATAAATGGATAAAATAACCCTATAATGTTATATGTACTAGTGAATAGATATTTTCATTTCAATCGTTTTCCCTACTACTACACAAATGATTCATTGAAATACTAGCTAAAAGTGGGTGGATATTTCCAATAGAATGGCTTCATATCTATTTTCTTTATAAATTTTGAATATTGAAGCACATCATGATATTTTTTTGTTACCATTGGATTTATATTTTCTATATGTGAACTTATATGAGGGTTTTCATTCAATACAAAATATAATTAGGATCCCACTGAGAATATGTCTATATTACCCATTACACCAATTTTTAACAAGATTATTTTATGTTCTCACTAGAAATTTGACTAATTAAAATATATGAATTAGTATACACATGTAAATAAATGTACATTTAAGATATATATATATACATATAATTATATAATTTCCTTAATTATGAGTATACATTAGTGTAAAAATATATATGTTTCAATATTTTTATCCCTTTTTACTTTTTTAATAAACAATTTATATATTCAAATCCGTCATAATAGAAAATAATGTGAATATGAATAAATTAATTCATATACCTTTGAGTTTAAATATATATTTTTTATTTATGAATACATTTATTACACTAGGATATGATTTAATTAATACCTAATACATCCCATTCTGGTTTACTACCTCTATCTACACCTGTAATAGAGACATCATCCAGTTGTTCCTTCTTTATAGATATGTGATTTTCTTGAAAACCAATAACTATATTTCTAAAAAAATTGATGATTTTTTCATATAAATAGTTTTCTCCAATAGATTTATCAAAAACTGTATTATTAATGTTGTCTCAATTAACCCCAACGTAACTAAACCCACCTCCAACAAAAAAATAAGAGGTAAAATATAAACATGATATTTTATTTTTGGTATATTACATGGTTAGTGTAAGAAGCCTGTTCTTCCCTTGAGGTACAATTATTCTTTTTTTTAATTTTATTTTTATGTTGTTTTCAAGATGGTGGGGAGGACATGGTAGTTCTTGAAATTAATATTTTACATGTCGTGTACTCCCAAGTACATGTCATGTGTTTTTAGGTATTTACTGACCGCTTTTTGAGTATGTAAATGCCGTGTGGTGACCATGTAAAAATAATCAACTACATGGAATGTAGTGTTACTTCAATTGTCATGTATTTTATTTTTTTGGTTCAAACTGAGTCCTAGCTGTATTTTGAAATGTGTGAAACATCTAAAATAGTTTGAAGACCTGAAAATACACGTTTTTTGGGGTACATAACTCTTACTACATGGATTGTAGTCATTAATACACACGGTGTAATTTTTTTATTATTTTAAATGTGAGATCATCGCATCTCATTTCCAAAAAATTGTTCTTCATTCCCATTTTTGGACTATGTCGCTCTACAATGCCGAGAACATGTTTTCCCATATATTCTTTATCAAATTTCTATTTTTAAATCTGTCTGTGGACATAGGATATCACCAGGAAGACTAAACCCATGCACCCTATTACATTCTTGATCCTTTATCTCACACACCGTAGTTTCCATCTAATTAGAATTTCTGGAATTCAATAGAGACGTAGATTGACCAAAAATTGATTTGAACTAGAGCTTGATATCAGATGTGCCTACGTCTATGAGTCTATTGTAGGTCGGGAATACCATTTTTTATATTTTCATAGTCTCTTGGGGGTTTCATCTTTTTAGTGAAATTTCGGGTATTAAGAGGGACCCATGATTCATTATATTGAATTGATCTTATACCTTATGGGATTCCTTTTGGAATTCCCTTACCTTTTCATGCTTAAGAGTGGTCAGGATACAGGTAGTTCCTCATATCAAGCATTTTGATGGGGGTACCAAATGGTTATAATTGAATTGTTTTGGTTAAGCTTCTGAGCTAAAACTATTTAAGAATTATTTCATTAATTAGTGTCTTTAATGTCTTTATTACTTGTATGGGACAACACATAACCAGTGAAATTCAACTGTTAAAATTGTTATGTCTGTTTGAAGTGATTCATTAAAATTATAGAATCTTTATGCTTGATATTTCATATGCTAAAACCTTCGAGTTGTATTGGGTGTGGCCCAGATATTCTTGAGTGATGTTGATCACTGTTTGGACTTAGACCAGACTAATCTGGTGTCTTAACCATGGGATTGGGCATCATAGACGTATGATTTAAGAAGTGTGACTGTTAGGTTGGGAACAACTTAGGATAAATGGATTAAATGACCATTGGATTCTAAGCGACATGGTCACAGGGGAGAATGGTAACATAGAGGTTGTGGCTTGGGTTCTATATTTGGTGATTACCGCTCACCTATGATTTTGGTCGTGTGTACATAGATACTGTGTGATGAGGAGATTTTTACCACTTATGTTGGTAGAGGCCCTATAGTTGTGGTTAAGTGAATTCACTTTTGGGGTACATGATGTGGAAGCAACATGGATGGTGAGGAGCATTTATATAGTTGGGTGTGCCTATGAGATGTCAGTACCTGAGGCACGAGGTGTCATAAGGAACATGTTTCTAAGTTACTAATGCATGGGAGTGCCTATAGGATGTCGATACATGAGACACAAGGTGTCAAAAGACACAAGGTGCTAGTTTACTATTTCATGGGCATGCCATCGGGATGTCAGTACATGAGGCACGTTGTTTCTGGTGGCACATGGTGTCAGGATACACGACTGAGATTTAGGCATTGGTCAATGTAGGTGACACTCCTAGTTGGCTATTGATCACTATTAGAGGTTGGGTTTACATTTTTCATCATATTGTTTACTTTCCTTATAGATGCATGCCTTCATAAACACATGTACTAGATACTCACCATTGGGTGGTATCCTATTGAAATTCCTATCAGACCCTACATGGGCCCTTCGGGACATGTGTAGATATGATTGATTTATGTGTATGATAGTGATTACCATTATAAGCTAGATCATATTAGCTATTTCATGTAAATTTTTCATGGACCCTGAGGTCATGCCTTGCCTGAGTTTACTTTGCTTTTCTTTCTTTCCTGTATCAACATGCTTACTTTATTTCATAGCGACAATTGGTTAGCCATCATCACCACTGTTTATTGACACGTATTTCTTGTTGTGGATGCATGATTTGTTTTTTCTATAGTTTTATAAGGATTCTTCTGCATTTTGTTCTATTTATCTTTCATTTCTCTTGTTTATATGTTGCTTCAACTACTTATCGGTTTTTAGATGTGCTTCCAATATGGGGATCTGGTTTGAGTCTAGTGAGTCTTTATTACAACTATAGGTTTTATTATAATACACATACCAGTACATAATTTTCCTCTAAGAGGGTATTGGCACCCCATTATAATTTTTTAGGCCATAGATGCTAGTTAACAAAATTTGAAGTTCGGGGAGATGTTCTTATAGTCAGTAGCACCTGGCCCATTTTGCACTGTTTTCATGTTTGTTTAGGCTGTGGAATTACACAGTGGTATCAAAGGGAGGTATCAATCATAAGACATATGGGTTATGGTCCCACATGGATTTAGTATTAGATTTTTATTGACCACTATTGAGATTTTAAATAACATTTTATTTCTTCTGGATTACTATTTATGATATTGTATACTAGAGATAAGATATTATTAGAACTGGGATTCTAGCTTATAATTGGGTGCGATTAACCCCAGGTAAGAAGTATGGAACATGTTACATTGGATGTGAATTTTTATTTTGCTAATTCTCAGATTACTATTTATATAATTTCAACTTTGGTGGCTTACACGGTGTGTGATATTATTAGCTGTGATATGAGATCCATGACCCAGTGTAGTAAGGGAGAATTAAACCATGGGCCGGTATGTAAACTCATGATTTTGTATATTTTGAAAGGCCCCTTTTTATGGTATTTCTATTTCATAACTAAAAATGTCTGGTTATGTTACAATACCATGTGAATAATATCAATTTTCATACTATAGATAATTTTGAAATGTGAGAGGTGAATTTACTCATAGAATTTCATTATTTAGTTTAATAATCCATGAATTCAATTATGTCAAATTTCATGTGGGATGAGATTTGGGCCTAGATCTTGTTTGAGCAGGCTTGTACTATGAGTGAGGGGATGTTGATCACTAGGATTGGGCATCCTATATGTCATTTGGATGAAGTGTGGTTATGAGGTTTGTGCGACTCAGTCATCCTATTGAGGCAATGATGGTTGTTGGGAGGGGCATGGCTCATGGTACATTTGATACTTAGCTCTGTTGAGGGATGTTAAGTGGGCCATGAGGCCAGGATACTGCATGTTACGATTGCGGTGGGGGAGAGTAAGGGTAGTTGTTATGCACTGCCTCTTTACTACTTTTCGTATCTGCGTTATATATATATATATATTGTTATATATGTGGGATGTCTGCCAATTTTTGTTATTTAGTTGGTTCCTCATAGGCAGCTCGATGGATCGTTAGCAGAGTGATGGTACAATGCCGCTGGAGAACGATCATGTTTAGAAATATAAGGGACCAGAAGAGCAAGAGCCATATGTATTGGCTCAGGGGTAGGATCAGGTTACGGATCTAGTGTAGGCTGAGTAGCAGCTGGGTTTGGCAGCATTCAGGTTGTGGCTCAACATGAAGCTCAGATCTAGTCTAGTACATGTCTTTTAGGGGATTCACATAGGCAGACATTATACAAATCCATCTACGGAATATCTGACGTAGGAGTTCATATATCATCACCCACCACTTTTATAGCGTGAGGGTGTCCCAAAAGAAGATGAAAACATGATAGATATCATGAAGATGATCTTTGAGCAACCCGATATGCCTCCAGTGCAGAGATTAATGCTAGAGAAGTACATTATGGGAGGACCGATGAAGCATTCATGTGATGTGTAGGTTCTAGCTCGCATTCAAGAATGACATGCATGGATGGACTTTGAAGTCATGTTTTTAAATAACCTATCCCCGGAGACACTGAGGGAAGTGAGAGATCCGGAGTTCTTGCGCCTCTAGTATGGTGACATGTCCGTCATGGACTATGCATCTACCTTCACTATGTTGTCTCTCTTTGCACATGGTATGGTAAGAGATTCCCCCTCAAGGGTGAGACAATTCAAAGATGGCTTACGACACACAATTACGGTTCAGGTAAACATCTACAGGAAGTATTCATTCTCAAAGGTTGTGAATCTTGCACTCATAACTGAGTTCAACATTATGGAAATGTCCCCTTGGAGATGGTAAATGGCTCCATGTGGTGGTTCAGATAGCAGGAAGTAACATAAATATGGGTTCCAGCATGTCATTCAATCCATGCACTCAGCAATAAAAACTTGGGGTAGTTCATAAATGGTTTTTATTTTGTGTGGGAATCCATGGTATGTCCAGAGTTGGTGAGATAATACCTTACAAGAGTGTAGGGAATATGGATAGGTCAGAAATCTACAAAGGTACTGCTGGAAGTCTTGTCAGATTGTTGGTAGGTAGAGATTAGGACATACGATGGTATATGGAGTCAATTCATGATCGCTACTTGTTGAGGGTAACAGTGGCTTAGCTGCACGCGGAGGACGAATAAGAGATATCAGGACCGAAATGATAGGTCAATGGTCGGTGAATGGAGTAGTGTTGCATAGAGGTCATGCATCAGGCAGTCGTATAATAGGCCATGTGTAGGCCGTGGAGCTGCCAAATGCTGAGTAGCATGGTGATCCAATGACGGTTTGAGGTACATTGCTGGCGTGACTATGATTTTCATGTTTTCTTTTTGGCATGCCCTGTTAATGAATATCATTTTTAGTGCAAGAGGTGAAAATTATTTATGAGGATTGACGAGATTCTAGTTAGTGGGATTTTCACCATTATGGTTGTGTGATATATATATATATATATGAATGAGGTGTTGATGGATCATGGAATCATTAGAAGATGGCTATTTGAGGTGTGTTGGTCATCGAGGCATCGCTGATGAAGGTTACTGGAGGTACCTTGGCAATAAGGGAATCAAGGATGTTCTTGCGATTGAGGTGAGAGGCACCGAGTTGTTTCAAGCATATGTGGGGTGTAAAAACTCTTTTTTTACATGGGTTCCTTGGGATCGATATAGGTGCAAATGCGTTGAAGAATGTTATTGGGTGTTGTGAATGACATGAGAGAACTAGATAGGGTTTAGGGGTGATGATTCATCGTGAGAAAACACTGGGTCTAGGTAATTGGTTGATGGAGATTTATTTATTTGTGATTCGGCCAGAGTTATAAAGGAATCTTTCTTCATCACCCTTAGAAATGAAATTTGGGGAAAAATTTCTTTAAGTGTGTATGTTTTTCAGAACATGGTTCTTCTTTTGAGGTACACGTCATCTTTTTTCCTTTTCTTTTTATGTTTTTTGGGAGAAATGGGGGGGGGGGGGGAACTGGGTAGTTCAAGAAATTTATAGGTTACATTCCATGTACTCCCATGTACACGTCATGTGTATGTTAGGAATCTACTAACCACGTGTTGACTATGTACATGCATTGTGGTGTCTATGAAAAATTAATATACTAGATGACATGTAGTGCAACATAACACAATAGGTATTTTACATTATGTGTATAGGCTGAGTCCTAGCCATTTGTTGACTCGTGCGGCACGTCAAAAACTGTGTGATGGCCTAGCATTCCATGTTTGTCAGAGAACAACCAAGATACTACACGGTGTGTAGTCCTTAATACACATCCTATACATTTGTGTTTATTTATATATATGGGAGATCATCACATCTTGTGTCCCAAAACTGTATTATTTTTTCCTATTCTAGTATTGCGTCACTCTATCATGGTGAGAACACTTCCTCTCCTAGATTTTTCATCCGGCATATATTCTTCAATCTTTCGTTGGTTATGGGATCACACTAGGAAGGATAATCTCATGCACACAATTCCATTCTTATTTTTTTGTCTCGCATTTTGCAGTTTCCATCAATGTAAATTTTTTTAAATTCAACGTAAACATAGATATACGATGATCCGCATCGAATTATAGCTTGATATCAGATATTGTTACGTTTACGAGTCTATGTTTGGTGGTACATACCCTATTTTGTGTTCTTGTGGTCATTTGGGGGTTGTGGATTATAGTGCAATGTTGGGTATTGAGAGTGACCCATGTTTCATTATATTTAATTGACTTTATAACGTATGGTACATCATTGGGAATTCCCTTACCTTGTCATGCTTGAGTGAGGCTTGTGTAGAGGCCTTTGCTCATTTGGGGAATTTTTTCTAGGGGTTCCAAAATGGTTATTATTGAATTGTTTTGATTAAGCAACTTAGTTTCAATAGTTTAAGAAAGATTATGTTTATTTTAGACTTTGATGTCCTTAGTTCTATTATTGGAAAACACGTGTATAGTGCAATTCAACTATTTAAATTGATTTTCATGTTTGATGTAATTAATTTTGGATATTTATATGTGATTATTGATATTGCACAAATTGTAACCTTTAGGTTGTATTGGTCATAGACCAATGATTCTTGAGCGATGTTGACCATAGGATTAGCTCAGTCTAGATTATTTGTATGGCTTGACCACAAGATTGGGCATCGTTGAAGTCAGGTTGAGGTAGTGTGACTAACAGTTTGGGATGGACCAAGTTACATGGATGGAAAGACGATCAAATTCTAGGAGACACAGTCGAATGGGAATGAGGTTATAGAGGGGTTGTGGATTGGGTACTATATTTCGTGATTACTAAATAAATGTGATTTGGGTGGTGTTTATATAGATTAATCTATGATGAGGTGGTTTTGAATGATCATGTGGGTAGATGACCCCATATTTGGGGTTAGGTAAATGTGATTTTTGGGTGCTTGTAGTGGAAGCCACATGGATGGTGACGAGCCTTTAAATTGTTGGGCGTGCCTATGGGACTTTGGTACATGAGACACGAGCTATCAAGTGGCACTAGGTTAAAGGTTACTACTATTTGGGGGTGCCTATTGGACATCGGTACTTGACACACTTGGATTCTAGAGGCACTTAGTTTCAGGATAAATTTTTTTGGGAGTGTCTTCGATAAATATATACTTGAGACCCATGGTGTTAGGAAAGACATGGTGCCGGTTTATGTTACTCAAATTCTAGCATTGGATGAAGGAGGTGACACTCCCCGATGGATGCTAAACCCCATTGGAGGTTGTTTTTACATTTTGGATCATATTATTTATATTCTTTATAGATGAATGATTATATAAAAAACATATACATGGTATGCACCATTGGGTGGAATCCTACTGAGATTCGTCTCACACCATACATGGGACCATTGGGGCATGTGTAGATTTTATGGATTTATGTCCAGAGAAGATATCCACTTTAGGATATGGATCGTATTAGCTGTAGAATGGAGATCTTTCATTGACCCAAAGGTCATTCCTAGCTAGAGTGAATGTTGTTTATTTCCGGTATCAACATTGCTACTTTATTTTGTAGCTACTGTTAGTTAGACATGGGTGAAATTGTTTAATGATAGGTATAACATGTTATGGAGGCATTTTTTATTGATTAAGTAGTTGTTATATGGGGTTTTCAGCATGTTTTTATGTTTATCTTTTGTTGTCTTGTTTATATTTTGCTTTAGTTTTTTATCTATTTTGGGATGTGCTTCTGTTATGTGGGTCTTGTTTGAGTCTACTGTGTCTTTATTACTATCAGTGGTTTTATTATTATACAAATTTGATTAGATTATTTTCCTCTGAGAGTGTATAACATCCACACTATACCATTTTTCACCCTCATTACTAATTGGTATACTTTTGGCGTTTGGGGAGGTGCACCTATGGTTAGTAAAACATGGATCATTTAGCCATGTTTTGGCTGAGAAGATACAAATATTAATTCATCCTTATAATAGTTTTAAAAACAATTTAATTGATCATTTAGTGTATGGATTGGTAATACAAGTAAATAAATATTTTACAACACCCATAAGAAAATTTACATACCTAATTTACCATAATCCACCTTTTAAACAACTTCCATATAATACCCATCCTTGTATCATGAAGAAATAAACAAAAATATTTTGGTGATATTTGATGCTTACTAAAGGAGTCATAAAATATTACCAATGATGATCATAATTGGGAAAAGGATAAGTAGATGGGTGTTTTAGAATATTCACTATATATGAACATCAAATTCACAAAACATACTCATATCTATCATAGAGGATAATTCATGATCATTTATAAGAGAAGTAAATTTAAAATAAACAATGATATAAAAAATATAATAGAATTAAAATAATATCATTGAATCTCAAGAATAAAAACTAGTTTTTTTAATTTCATTTGTATGTACTCAATTATTTTCCTTGGTGGATTGGAATTCACTTAATTTTTCCCTTGGGGAATCGAGTCATCATAACTCATTTCCAATTTTCTCATGAGATATAATTACTTACAAAATATATTGAATTAAAATATATTTCCTAAAAATTACATAATAATAATACATATATATGACTATCATAAATAATCTATATTTCAATATATCATCACATCCAAAGGGAAAAGTAGGTTTTATTCATCCTATCACAATGAGCACATGTAAATAAAAATGGGAATGACACCATTTCAAGATGGTATCACAAAAATTGATGTCTATAATAAAAATGATTGATAATGATAAATCAATCACCAGAAAAGTAATTATTAAGATCATTTATAGGTTGTTTCATGAAAAATAACATCCATGGATTGAAAACCATAAAATATTAATATTTAAATTAAACCAAAATCAATATATGGTTTTTATAAAAATCATTTATAATTATAATAAAATATGACTAAATGGTAAATATGGTTTCTAATTATTTAAATAGATAAATGAAATTTTTATAAAATTATTTAATTTCAAAAATAAATTCCCTTTGTAGGTACGTATAAATTAAATAATGATTTGAAATAGGATTGGTTAAGATATCATAAAAACATTATCGTATGGAAACGAATCATTAATAAATAATAGTTTAAAAAGGCATTGTTATTTCACAATGAGACTTGAATGATTTAGAAAGATTTAATTCATAAAATTAATGTCAATAATAGATACATAAATTGAGATGTTTTTTTCCAGTAAAACTTTGTGTGTAAGAGAAAACAATTGATTTTGGTTGTCTGAAATAATATATTTAAATTAGTTTGGAATAACATTATTGAAAATTCACATTTTAAAAAATATTTAAACATTTCATTTTAAAATGTGGTATAATATATTTTATGGTCATATTGGAAAATATATAAATTTATTTTAAAATACAAAAGAAAACATTGAAGGAATGGTAAAATGAGGTGACTCATGAAAAATATTCATAAAAGAGATTGGTAATTTCTTTAATAATATCATTCATTTTTGCTGGTGAAATTTATTAGGGTGGATGAATTTAGTTGAAAGATTAATTTTGAAAAATGATGAAATGAATGTACTATGAAATAAAATCATAGGTTATATCTTGAAAAACATTGAATAATAATGTTCCAGGAGAATAATTATTGGTCAACGAATGAATTTGAGTTTTTAATGACACTTACAACTTTGGTATCAAATGAATCAAATGTCATTAAACAAGGTAACCTGATATAGGTCATTAAAGTACCTAAAATACATAAATATAGTAATGTTAATTCAATTAGATGTAATAAAATTGAATCATTGTGGTAGTGAAGAGAAATAAAAATATGTCTCATGAAAATATATATTTTACTTATAATACATTAACTAAATTACCAACATCACTAAATTTGTTTAACAACTTTTATAAAAAAATATCATAGTCACCTATTTATAAAGATTATTAATATTTTTAATTGTTTATTATAATATTTTATAATTATTTATTCAAGTTAATTAGTTTATTGTCACCCATTTTAAATATTATGTGTTAGAATTATTGAATTTTTTGAACTAGTTTAATAATAGTGTTTTTAGTATTTTTTATTCTCCCAATGTTCATAATTAAGTTATCAATAATTTTATGTTAATTGATTCTTTATAATTTTTATATAATGATATAATTTATTACTTTGGATGTTTTAGTTATGATTCATGGAGACCATAATGGATGAAACAATTTCATAGTGGTTTTTAGAAAGAGAATGGGGGTATCTTAATAAATGAGTTTAATATTAATTTTAAAACTACTAAAAAAATTAAAACATAATTATTTGACATTTTATTTAATCATTAACTATGTTCACATTGTGTAATATTGTTTTTATAGTATTTCTTAATTATATGGTTAGGTTGACTCAAAAAATAACATAATATAAACAATAGACGATTATGATTTTAAAATGCATTGTATTTAAATAATATTTTTATTATAGATGAATAGTGAAATTATATATATAATTTAAATGTGGTGAAAAAATTAAAATATATTTAATTAAATAATACATATAATAGATGAATAATTAGATTCTTTAAATTACGGATGTGGTAGTTAGCACAACAGACATATAATATTTTTATTTTTTGAAGAATGTAAGGTAAATAAAGAATATTATATTTCTATAATAGAAAAAATAATTATATTTAATATTTTATATTAATTATCCAAATTCACATTTATAATCTATTGACATTGGTTGACATGAAAAGCAGAAATCAATGATTCATGGAAAATGTGGACCATACAACACACAAATAATACATTGATTCTTTGTAATAGAAATATAGAAGGTTTGTTAATTTTTATTACCATATATCAATAAATTATAGTTCAAAAGAAATACTAATTTCATTATATGTTTACAAGAATATTATATTTTGTAATGTTTTAGATGAATTAAATGAATATAAGGATAATGAGTTCTCACATTTGAATTAATATGTCGTCCTTAAAGGGGCCCTTGTTAATAGAGGAATTAAGTCACAAATATAATGAATAATATAATGAAATGTAATAAAACAATAGGGTTTGGAATAAGGGAATTTAATCAATAATAAACCAATCATTAATAGTTGTATTTATGGGGATGTCATAAGACCCATTGATAATTGGTGTGAATGGAATTTGGTGAATATTTAAACAAAATATAAAGGGAGAAAATGTTTCACATGTTTGGAAGAATAAAAAATGGATAATAATGTATGGTGGGATGAGATACAATCGATATTAACTCATATATTCATTTAACTAAATATTTAGAAAAACTATTTATGTCACTTACCCTTTCAAATTTCAAATTTATCATTTTTTCCATGGTAACTAATCTTTACAAAAAACAATTTAAATTCAATGCATAAAAATAAAATGGAAGAAATTAAATAAATATTTCATTTTGTTAAAAAATATCATATAAATTTTATCATATTAAATTTTTACGTGTTTGAATAAAACATTTTAACATTAGCACATATAAAAAATAGAAACCCATTTATCGAAAAAGTGTATTTTTACAATAAATTTTATTTATGATCTAATTAACAATATAAATTTTTTTCTTGATATGAATATGTTTATTATAAAACAAAATAAATTATATTGTTCTCAAAGAATGAAAAATAAATATGTTAAAAAAAATAATACTTAATGAAAATATAATGATAAAAAAGTTTACATTATTTGAAAAATTTTATTAGATTTTTATTTTTAAAATAATTAAAAAATATATTTATTATTATATATATTAATTCCTCAATAGATATATAATCATGATTTTTGGTAAATTATTTATGTAATTAATAGTTGTTTATATTTTCTGGAAAACTATATTTTAAGTAAAAATAGACTTTGTCACTACTAAATTAAAGTCAATATTTTTAAAATAAAAACAATTATTATGATAATATTGAATATAGATTTCTTTTCAAATTTTATAACTAAAATTATAAAATAATTAAATTTATATTTTATATACAAAATCTATCATAATGGAAAAATTAATTCATTAAAAACAAATTTTTATAAATATTGTGTGTTCATTAAATAATTCAAAATAAAATATTAATTGAAAAAAATTTAATATGTTAATTCATGTGTATTTTAATCTTATAGATTCATATTAATCCTTAAATTTTTTTATTTAATGTATTAAAAATTCAAATAGTTATTTGAGAATAAAAAATCATTTTTAAATAATAAATGATATTTATTATATATCCCGGAAAAGTGTTAAATTTTAATTGATTAATATCGTTTTTAATGTAGGTTTTACTAGTATTATAGTATCATAATAATATTTAAATACTAAATAGATGATTTTTAATCATATTTTCATGTTGGGAAAGATATTATTCATAGAAATAATTTAAAAAATTTCTTTATATTAGGGAAATGAAAGGCATGGTCAGATGGAAGAGACTATTATATATGATATGGAATTACCTATAATTATTCATTATATAATATGTTTATTCTTTATACAAGAACAAATTTTCATAAATACTAGGATCATCAATTTTTTAATCCATATATTGGGAAGTATATATCATGGTGGAACCATTTGACCATCCAATGTGGCTGGTGAGTAATACTAAGAGAAATAAAATCCAGAGCCACACATATTGATGATGCAACTTGACTCTAAGTAGAGAGACACATTTTTATATGAATTATAATTTTATTGGATAAATTAATATGAAATGGACTACAAAATTAACTAATTTACCTTTATCTATTCATGGGTTGACTACTATATTCAGAGAGTGGTGTACAATAAGTTCGAGGGATAGTGGTTTTCTGTCATGGGAAAGTGAAACCCTTTACAATGATAAGAAATCTTATGACCCAACATATATAAACTGTTAAAAGTGTACCCCAGTCAATCATGACATATATGGAATATAATTCATAATCAACATTGGATGGTGACTAATTACATGCATAAAATGAATAATGGGTAATTATTTACCCATAAGAACATTAAAAAAATATTGTCTAAAAATGATCAAAAATAGTTTGTATAAAAATAAAATAATCTGTAGAAAATTAATACAAATAGATAATTTTTTTTCGATTGTAAAATATTACAACTCAACATTAAACATACGATGACCCCAAATTATGAACTTATTATAACTATTAGAAAACACAATTTGTATGTGACTACCCACTCAGAATGAACCATTCGTTAAGAACACACAATGTCTCAATGTGGGGATTCACATATTCTGTAATTGATAATTGACATATGCATATGACCAAAATGTATGTATACTGTAAGAAAAACTAACACAATAATATCCACAATAATATTTCATAAGAAAACAATTTAAAATAAACCAAATATTAAAAATAAATAAATAAAACAAGGCATGAAAATTATATTCAAAATTATAAATAAAAAATTATTTTAAAATCATTTCATTGGATATAATAAGATAGTTATACCAATTAGGCATGCTATAAATATTCATAAAATAGGAATGAATAAATCATTTCATAGACATTAGAATTTTGAAAATAATTTACCATCATAAAAGTAGTGTTATATGGCCATTGGTTAGGTGGATCATCTCTGATGAAACTCAAACATATCAATGAAATATATAACTCTACGTGTGTAGAAATACATAAATCCATGGACATGGGGGGATATGGTAACACCACCATTGATTGAACTACCTATCATAATCAATGTCCAGCATTCTATTTCTTCATCAATACATTGTTATATAGTGATAATAATTTTGTGTGAGGATTTCACTGATATAAACAATTACAAATATGGTTCATGGAAATAAGTAAAAGAAAAATTATTCATATCAAATTAGTTTTATTATTTATCATTTATATACTACTGAATTACATTTTCAACAATCATGATCTCATGGATAATCAAAAAAAATGGGTTTCATAAAAATTCAAGACAAAAATATAGTTCAATTTATTTAAAATTAAGAAAAAAATTAATACCTTCATTTATTAATGAATCATAATCAAATCCTAGATTAAATAATTTAGTTTAGATTTAAATTACGTTTTGTGAATAAATACATAATTTGAAAATACATAATAATGTTTTGAAACACACATACAATTTTATTTTGGTAATTTTGTTAATGATGATAAAATTACGTTTTTTATATTAATTCGAATTTTATTTCAATTTAATCATGTAATTTTTTAGTTGTTACAATTTTACCCATGAAAAAAACTTACATCATTTCATGGTAACATTAGTGAACAAATAAGGGATATATAATTATAGTGGGGATCCATGAAACACATTATTTTAATATTTTACTCCAATTCATATTTTTTTCAAGAAACAAGATAGAAATAAAACATATAAAAAAATGACACGAAAATAATGACCAGTAAATATGTGTTAATAAATACAATTTACATAATTTATAAATATAAAGAATAATTATATCCTATCACAAACTCTATATCTAGAATTAATAGCCTTGATTTTTGGCTACATAGATGAAAAAAAGGGAGGGTATTTGAGAAAAATAATTTCATACATATAATAGGTGCATAACTTCATATAATTAGTATAAACACCCACCATACATTATAAATGATCAATTAAGGGAAATATACCAAAAAAATCTCCAAGAGGACTCTCTTTATAAGTATTCTATTACACCATCTAAAGAATAAAGAAAATTTATAGATGATCAGTACTTAAAAATCATAGGAATTATTTTATATCTAAAAATATAGAATCACAATTATTCAAATAATATGAAAATATTTTTCACCTATCAAGGATACTATAAGAGCCACATGATTTAGATAGATGGTTAAGAGAACAATTTACAAAAGATAGAAAATTTTTCTACCTAGAGTAACATGTTTTGGGGAAGGAAATCATGGGTTTTAGTAACTATTAACCCATCAATGCTCCCACCATAGTTACTCTATAATTAGGTGTAAAATATCCTTGGTATACGTAAAAATTTTTAGCACACCATTAATTAATAAAAATTATTCTAGAAAACACTAAAATAAAATTTAAAAACACGAAAAACTATTTGAATAACCAAAAAATTATAATGTAAGAAATGGGGTGTAGGTAAATAAAACCAGAATCCGTGACTCTCTAATTACCCTCTCTATAAATCAATATACAACTATAAGGTGGAATTATGATGAGTGGTTTACAAAGAGGAGAGGACACCACTCTATTGTCATTATGTCGACATTAGAGGTCTCATTAAAATCTAAAACATGATAATATGGATGATAGAACAAATGTATGGAATTTCCATGTAAATCCTCTATTTATGTATAAATAATAACAAAAGACTATTCAAACAAGGTTATATGATCTTCCGCCTCAATGTCCTCAAATTTCAAAACATGATATGGTTATGTAAGATGTTTCATATTATTTGATATATGAAACACATAATGACTCAAATTCATTTGGTGTGTAAATGACAAATGGTATGCCACCATTTTAATTATTTCTACAACCTCAAAATGTAAAAAAAATCTCAATACCAACTTCTCCTTATATCAAAGACTTTAGTGAACTAGATAAGAATAAACTATTAAGAGCACCGTGTCACAAAATGATAACTAAAAAGGTTATCAATGGTGATCCACATGGGATTTATTCTAGATATTTCTTTTCACTAATGAAAAATGAATCATATGGATCTTCATTTTCATCTCCTGAACCAAAACATGACCCCACAAGAATATCCTTATTAAACACAAATGAAAAATGATTATATTTAGAATTAAAAACAATATAAGACCTCAATTAATGTATTTTAATTGATAAATTGAAGTTATTTTTTAAGGAAAACTGGCCGAGCTAGAAATATTAATCCCATGTTTCTTTAATTATAAAGAGTAAAGAACAAAAATGCCATCCAATGTATTTATTTCCCATATAATATGAAAAATAGGTGTGAGGATAGTATATAATACGTAACCTATCATAGGATTTGATCACCTCTTATTGTCCTCTCTATATGTGATAGGTGAAATGTGCATCTATATCACAAATAATGGTAAATTTAATTCCTCCAATCCTAAAAAACGCATGGAAACATATATTTCATATATATATATATAATGTATATAGTTTCATACCTGGACACTAGAATTTATGTCTCTTTCCATAATCATTTTCATCATGTATTAGTGAACCTATCACTATGAATGATGAAATTAACTCATCAGAACTTACCTTTAGAGAATTGAGTTAGAAAATTATTTCTGAATAATAGGATTAACCAGGGATCTATAGTCAACACATTCATGGTATACCCAAAATATAATTAATTCATAATTCTTATAACCCATATTTTAGTTAAAATTCATTGTATCACCTTGAAAAGAAATAATTAAAACTAAAAAATATAAGAAAAGATATTTATATCCTTTCAGACTCTTAATTGTTTGTGAGAAATTAGATACATTAAATTCTAATCCTTCGATGATTTCATCAATGAATACGATTATATTATCTATTTCAAATATTTATAAATAAAATCAATCTTTATAGGGTTTTGAATATATCAATGTATAAATATTTACAGTACAACAATATTCATCTTTTATGATGATTCAAATATTTTTCCAAACATAATTGAACTTAATGTATTATTATATGGGTAATCAGTAATCCATTATCTGGTAAGTTACTTCTTCTAACTCTTAAGTGGTTAATTCATTGTTTTGAGATGAATAATTTTTTATTTATCTTATAATGTGGAAGAAACTGAAAAGACCAATATACCCCCTAATGATTGTTTTACACGAGAATTCCACCCAAACCAAACCCTAAAGCATCATAAAAGATCACATAACCCTGTGTAACTTCTATAAGATTCAGCAATATAGAAAATGTTAAAAAATTCATCAACTAATTGAAGTGGGGCTAAAATTTAATTCCCAAACTAAATTCACAATATTTTGATAGAGATGTTAAGAAATAAAAAAACATAGATAAATATTTCACAAACAGGTGGTATTAACCATCAAATCCTATTAATATATGAATCATAAAATAATTCTACCTTACTTATCATGAAATGAAAACATCCAAATTCTTTGGATAAAATGTAAAACCATAATAGAGACCACTTGACCCATGTTCAACACCTATAGAATCCATAATTACAATAAATTGAATGATCCATCCTGATGCTATGAATTTCACATCAATTATGAACATGATCCTCCACAAAAGTGGTGTAAAATTAGATTTGATACAAGAATACCAAAACAAAATAGTAAATATATTATTAGTAAACCATGATCATTAGCGCTATAATGATAATTGGAGGACTTGTTAGTGTGAATGTCATATAAATATACATATTTTGACAATACTGGCTTCTGATATAAGTGTATAGGATATAAGAATCCCTGATACTGAGCAACTGGTAGCTAGACTAAAGATAAAATAAATAAAAACACCACCATTTATAACTAATTAAACAAATAAAAAATATAGAGAGACAAAAAATGTTTGTTTTTGGTAAGCCCATGTCAAATTTTGGTATTTATAAAATAAGATAATGGTACCATTAGAATTTTTGGAAAATAGTACTTGTGGGTTTTACGTGCACACACTATATTTATTGATTTCTTATGAAATTAAATAATCCAAATGGTTCTCCAACTCAGCACGATAGCTATTCCTATATAGTAGGAGGAAATAAATATAGGATGAGTAAAATTAATAAAGTCTATTGACATATTTACCAACCTATATAATGGGAGACTTGAAAAGTGTGGCATAAAACATCTTGAGACATAGTAGCTACTAGATGAAGTTGATAATAAGACACCTATAAAACTAGTTCAGATGATCAAAATGGTATTATCATAACCTACTCTATAAGATAAGGTCTAGCTCAAAAATTACTTGAGTACCAATCAAATTTTAATACATAAAACTCCCCACTTAGGGAAATAATAGACACCGTACGATGATAAATACAAATCCAAATTTTGTGAGAAACATGTTTTCTATTCTAATAGTGGAATTTAAATGTTTTATATCATGATCTAAAAGAAATCATATGATATTGATATATAATAAAGTGAATATTCATGAAGGGAATCAAAAAAACATCTCCCACTTTTTCATGGGAGGTTTTGCAATCAACATCTCATAAGGCATGGATTTTATTAGTTCATTTTTACTATAGATAAAGCTCCATTTTTATTAATTCTTATGAATGCACCATATAGCCTAATGAAAATTAAAATCCAAAATCACTATATAGGGATCTGAAATCATTGTAAGACCCTTATAAGTTACTTTAATCATGAAAATATCCGCAAATATTTGGTTCCTCTCTAAAAGAACCCTCCGAGTTTCTAATATTTCCACTTTAGAAAAAAGTTAGTTGGACTTTGTAGAGATAATAAATTATGTAAAGGATATTTTATTTCATGTTATACAATTAAAATTTATACTAAAATTATAATATCTCTATATTTTGTATTTTAAAAGATTTGATAAATCTACAAGTAGGAGTATAGAGAACTCAATTAAACATTGCATTACTAGAAAGGTTATTTTTTCACTTTTAGATTACTACCATCACCATCAATATATTAGGTGATATTTAAAATATAACATGAGATTGTGTATCTTTTTTAGGAAAGTTATAAAACCATCAAAATGTCATTATCACATTTGATACATCCTAAAGTGAAAATAGTTATTGTTTTGAAAAAAATTTATCATACTAAGTCTCTGTGCAATCACCATGATATTGGTTGAAAAATTTTATAGACATATCTAAAACCATTAACTCAAGGTAAAAAATATCCATGAAAATATGTTTCCAATATTTCAACCCAATGTCCTCAGTCAACTACCCTAAAACTATAAAATTTCACTATCTCATTCTAGGCCCCTAAATCATGATTATTACAAATTTAACCTTAATTAAATAGAGTGAATCAAAAAACTAAAATAAAATATCAACATTACGTGACTAGTCATCCACTTACTGGTGTCATATATTCCCTATAATGTTGATGTTTTATGATTAAAAAATTATAATACCCTTTCCTTTTAATGACATTAATATTACATCATTTTAAAGATAATAACTTAATAGTGTAACAAATCTATGATCAAAAGTTTTAGTGTCTTCGTAAAATTATGATCAGGCATAACATTTAATTAATAAAGTATAAAAACAATTTAATATTTTTTCTTCTCTTAATTATTATTGGTCATCATGTTTCCTTAGTATAATAGGTCACCTAATGACATACATAAATAAATTGGGTGAGCTAAAATTCTATTAAAATGATATATAGTAACGTGAATAAATATATCATGTGTTATAATAATTAGCATCATCATAAAATTGTAATTTGATCATCATCATAATCATGAGAATTAGAAAAATTAATGAAATGTTTCATTACATAAAAATGAAACATCATGTCATAGTAGTCTAATACCACATAATGTTGTGAGAAATATAGAATCATGATCATGCATAACATATTTTCATAATCACAAAATCATTATTATGAATAATGATATCATCATTTTGGCTCATTAGAAATTGGAAAATGGGTTGTTGCCACAATTATATAGCTAATATTTTTGTAAGACCATGGCAGTAGCCCTTTTTTCACATCCCATTTCCACTGTTCTATAGAACCGTGGCTATTTTCATCCCACACATCAGTGATAGAAGAAATTTTTAACCAATACAAATAGTGGTAAGCTCTATTTACTTGATTTTTAGGATTTTCTGTGGTTTTTAATAATATATATAACATAATATATATATATATACATTATGTCCTTGTTGGTGTATTGGTTAGGTGGTCGAATAAAAAAGGTAAGGTTTTGGGATCAAATATGGTCACAAACATATTTTTAAGCTATAGCAACAATTTATCAAGGCTATATGAATTATTTTCCACTATAGAAATTTCAACTATGGACATGTTTTAATCCATGGATATAGGTAAAATTCCTCTGTTGGAAACATTGATAAATATTTCCATATTGATTGTGCCCATGGTATGGAAAAATTCTGATCATAGGTTGCCACCATAGTTTTCAGTGTTATTTCTATGGTTTTAAACCGTTGAAATATCCCCTTTTCTATTTGTGGGTATTTCATACTATCTCATTACATATATAACATTACCTAATGTATTAAATAATTATACAATTTTAGGTTCACAAATCCCAATATATCATTTATAAAATCATGCCTTATATATATAATATATGTCCATTTTATACATAAAATAACCCATATAAAGGAATGGATTTCCTTTAATGGGGAATAAATTAATAATTAAAACTTTTATCCTAAATTATTAATGGAGATGCAAATTTGGAATAATTATAATCAAAATTATGTGAATAGGAATCAATCTCGAGAGACATCAACATGTGTTTTGGAAAGAAGTGTTATTTTGAAAAAACATTTTATTTGTCATAAAATCAGATTGAAAGTATGTATATACTAGAAATGAAAAGATAACGTAATTAAATTTTATCATTTGATTATTAATAGAACTTCTATACTGAAATTTTTTATAAAAGAGGAATATCCAAACAAAAAGAAATTGGGTTTGAGAGTCCCTATACCTTACGTATGAATGAATTATTCACATTAAAAAAGGTATAATCTAAATGGATTCACTCATTAATAAATTAATAAAATGTTAAATATTTATTATATTTAGTTTTATGTTTATTTTTTTCACATTATTAATTGTTATAGAGCTTAATTTCAAAAATCACGAGTAATAATGTTTTTTTCATATTCATTATCCATTCAATTGTATACTAGTATTTATGTTCATATAAGATGAGAATAATTCAACATAATTAAAATTATATGTTATTATAGAGAATATAAAAGATTATATTGATTATATATTATTATTTCTACCATATTTTTGGACTATTTATTAGATATTTGTTTAATGATGTTTTATATAGATCAATTTTTGTGGGTTTCGATAAAAATAAAATCAGTTTCTTTTATTAATTAATATTATTTAAATATGTAAGATCCATAACATAAAAGTATTATAAAATAAATTCAAAAAAATGTTTCATCCATGATAATTATTGTACGAGACTGTTTGACGGAATTAATGGAAAATTAAAACATGTCTTCCTCTAAGATCATAAATTAAAAACTCCCAAATGATGTGTTCATTTTAATAACAAAAGAGAGGGGATAAGAGGTTTGATATTGGGTTATTACACTAACATAATAATATTCCATTATATATAATATACCAAAAGTATAATTACACGTGTATGGGGAGTGATGGGGAGAGAATAAAAAAATAAAATAACTTTAAAATAAATTAAATGATTTTGAAATATGACATTACCAAAATAATTCTTCTCATTGAGAACCTCCTTAGAGAAATTGGTAATTTATTTTTGTTGATAATAATGGTTAATAATTGTAGGGGATGGTATTGTGAAAATTATTGGCTATAAATTTGACAATATAAATTTCTTAGAAGGTTTGAGGGGAAGGAGTGGTGAGCTGTTGTATTTATAGGGGAGGAGAGGGATGTTTTTTCATTATTTTATTCACTATTTTTTTATTTTTTTTCAATACTATCCATTGTTTGATACTTATTAATAAATATTTTAAAATAAAAAACCATGAAGTGAGTTTTTGGTTCTTACATTATCCATTAAGGAAGAAACAATTGACATAATTTATACTGTAACAATTTATAAATTTCCATATTTCACTCTTTACAAAAAATTAAATTATTTTTGAAAAATATCAAAAATTAACCCTAATTATATTTTCAATTGTAGAAATAAGAATAGACATCATTTTATCAAAATAATTTCGTAATTATGGTACATTTTTTTCTCAATGAAAATCATCATTTACTTGAAAAAAATTGATTTTAAAATTATAACTATATTTATAGCACTATGAAAAATTAATTAATAACTCATAAAATTATCTTATAATCCTAAGAGGAAAAAATATTAATTTACAAAAACAATTTCTGAAAAAAAAATTCATTTAAATTACTATATTATTTTAAAATTGTATTTAAATATTTATATCTTAAAAAATACAAACATATAATATATTATTTCTAAAAAAATAATTTACTAATATTAGGAATAATTTCGGTCTTATTTTTATTTATAATATTTCTATAATTTATTTATACATTCATAGGTGAGATAAAAATTCTATTTTCTAGATTATTATCCCTAATTATCATGTCACTTACCTAAGGGTAAATATACTATTTCAAATATATTAGTTCCCTAATTAATAGAAATAAAAAAATTTCCAATCATCCTTTATTTATAAAGTTTTTATTGTGTTCAGTATGTGATTTAAGGAGATTTATATTGTATTCAATAATTATAAAAATGGTGTTTCCATTTAAAAAATTTTTGGTTGTCACATTATTCACCCATTATGAAATTTCACCCATTATATTTCATGTTATATATTATGGTAAAAGTGTTTTAGGGATCTTATTTTACACCAATTATTTTAGTTTCTATGTTAACTCTTCATACCTGTAGTCCTTCCACTATACATTGACTAACATTGTAGTATTGTTACATATAATATTATCTCTATTTTACATGATCTTCATCGACTGATCCTCATATGATATATCATTTTACAACTATACCCCCTCTAGATTTAGTACATGTGCAGGATATGATATGTATTACTAAATTGGTAGACATATAATACATAAATTACATGAGACACAATGGTGCATGTTCTATTCAATAATAAAAAACACCAACATGATCAAGAATCTCAAAGGGGGAAATGTACCTAGAACTCAAATTTCCATTCATCCAGAACACTATATCCTCATATATAGTAATTTGTAGAGGAATACTGTGTCTCCAATATTAAACTCTACATCTCATCAATGATTTCACGTATATATATTATGTAAAATTTTGGCATCCTTGATGTGTTTCTAAATGGATTTCACCTTTTCCACCATTTAGTTAACCATTTGGGGTCCAACCTGATTTTTTTCACCAAATTCAACCAAGAATGTTAATGTTCAACATATTTACTAATAAAGGGATTATATAACATTCTATTAAATGGTTGGGTAGAATCTGTTGTCAAAACAGGGATCATAGAGAGGTTGATGTTTGTCATATCCTCCTTTGATGTCCAAAAAAAATTCTACAAAAATGACTTTTATTGACTAAATAGTCCCCTCATATTGGTCTTCAGTTTGAGGATGATAACTCATAATGATGTTTAACTCATTATTTAGATCATGTTGGATAGTTCTCTAGAATATGGATGTGAAACTAGGATATCGATCATATATAATATGTAGTGGTACTCCATACTTCTTTACCAAATATCTGATGTATTTACATGATTATTGATCTTGTGAGAACTCGTCTTGGTTCCTATCAAGAGGGATATATATGTAAGATTATCCACCAAAATGAATATATCATTTTCTCCACTATATTTCTTTATATGTATGTGGACATTGTCCATTCTGATATACTCCCATTTCCATGTTATTATGGTTAATGATTGTATCTTCCCATTAAAAATTTTCCTTTTATCCTTCAATTTCCAAAATACCAATCATGTCGATGTATATTAAAATATATCCACCATAAAATTTTCTTAAAAATATTTATAACATAGATCTCAATCCATATTTGTGCTTCCAGGGAAAAAAAGAGAAGTTTGAGCTATTGTAACGACCCAATGTTTTTCAATGAAAATTACCTTCTCATAAGTATGTCATAAAATCACATGAAGACTCAACATAATGAACTACTAAGTGCTATGTGACCTCTAATCATAAGGCTGACACTTCTGTGTTTGGAATTTTGAAAACCCGGCATACACAGTTGTAATCAGTAAGTTATTTGGAGTCCGATAAGGAAAAAATAATTTTTGGAGAATAGTAACCTACCCAAATGAATAGTATCATACCCTTATGAATAGTGATATACCATAATGAATAGTAACATCATCTATGATAGTATAAAAATAATATTCTTGTTTAATGTACAATATACCTGTATTTTAGAATAAGTTAATGAATGTCTTAAAACTGGTTTTTATACAAAATTATTAGTTTAATTAAATATTAAAATAATCTTATTTAAGAAATTATTTCATAAAAATGGACTTCATTTTTGGATTCTACATGTCGAAAAATGGTTAGGGTGAATTTTTGTGATTTTTCTGAAATACTTGTATATTGGATGAATATTAAAATATGTTAAATTGAAATAAATGCTAAATACTACATCATAGGTGATGTATGGATCATGTAAGATGATAATATAGAATCATCCTTGATTATTTAAGTATATTTTATGTTAATTCTCAATTATTCATAGTCTTGGACTTAAATAATAATCTAATACTTAAAATAATGGGGAAAACCTCCCCTCCCCCACTATAAATACACCCTCTCCTAACCTCTTTCCCTCACACCTCTCAATCCTTGTGCCTAGCCCAAATTCTTCTCAAGTATCCTCCCAAGCTCCTTCCACATGTCCAAGGCCATATGGTCTTACCGAAAGTACAAAATCAAAGTCCTTAAGAGGGATATCAAAGAGAGGAGTTCAAAGGGTAAGGATCCCCTTTCATTTTCAAGTGTTTTGTTTTCAATTCCATTCTTATCTTATACCCGCTTCCCCTTCCCATATCATGAAAGCTACATAATATCATATATTATGGATTTTAATCATTTTTATGGAAAAAAATTCATGTATCACGGTTCTTATCCTCTCCCTCACATTCTAAAATTAAAACATCGTCTGTGAAGTGTCGAATTATCAACATCGTGGATAATGAGTTTTCAATTTCTTTTATCATCTTTGTTTCTGGTCATGAAACCGTTTATTTTATGCTTGAACCAGAATATTATAAATGTTATATATATATATATCCTATTTATGGTTCGGTAATTCTTATACACTCCTGATATCAAATAATAATACCAAACAATTTAATTATGGGGAAAATCGCTATAAATAATTCAAGCATTTATCATTAATGTCATAAGTCATGGTTCTCTTTCAATCAAATTAACCAAATGAATTTTGTATCCATGTAACATTATGGATGATCACTAATTCTATATAACATCTATTCTCGAAAACCACTTTCATCTTACATTTTATCTGAACCTAAATACTAGTGAACTGATCATTAAAACCAAGGAAACAAATATACCCGAACCATGAAATTAAATGTTATAATCAATCATAATGGGTATAAATGAACATAAAACGGTTATAATAAATATTTTATATTTATATAAGGTTCTATACCTATTTATTAATAAAAATAATTTGACTATTCAGGTCATTAATATCAAGTGGAGAACACCAATGGACTTAAGATAAGGGATTCTACCCTTTTTACTCTTAATCAATATTTTTCTCTATGCTATGCCTTTTTGTGTAATACCAAGTGATGGGGAAAATTTATAAACCTTCCCCATACTGCTCTAATGTTAATTATATGATGAGAAACCCATTATATATCTCATAAGGACCTCTTAATTATACACGATGCCATGCCAATAAACCATAATGGATTCTACCCAAACATCCATTATTCCTTCAGGTTGCTCGATATTTCTTTTGTTGTTGCCTTTTATTTTATGTATAACTTCAAAATTATGTTTATATGTTCCAATATCTGGTTCCAAGATCCACCTCTCACTCTCATTCGTGGTTATACATGCTTATAAGTGAATATCTCTTCGATACTTCCCAGTAAGCACACTTGTTTTAAAGGAACTTCCCGAACTTTTACCCAATTTCAAGTGCACTCTATCTTCTTTTTAAGACACCATTATCTTTGTAAATTATGTATTTTTATTATGAACACATTTTTGGTTCAATTCTGGTTTTATATAAATAAATGTCTACTCTACTATTTTAAAAATCTCAATAGTATTTTCCTTAAAACCGAACAAAAATGTTTTAATGGTAATATTTTTAAATTCATTTCTTATATGTTGTCACTTATGTTTGAAACCAATTACCATGTTATATGCCTATTTTATCCTATAAATGTCCTTGTATTTATAATTATTTCCTTATATGGACACTTTCATGATACACCCATTGGTTATGATTGATGTCATGATTGTGGTACCCAATTATTTTCATAGGCACCCTTTTGTTTGTGTATGGTTGAATATGTATGATTGTATATGTGGGAAGAATATTTATGTGGAAAGGATATTCATGAATAAGTTGATCTGGGTGCACCCAGATAGAACTCTAATGCATTGGATAAGGTCAAGTCTCATGAGATGCACTGTGAATCGGGATTGGCGGTTATCCTTAACCAGTACTGAAATTGGAAACGTGATTGGCAGTTAGCCTTGAACCGTACCAAAGATATGCTTTATGATTCTTCAACATATATATTATTCCATGTTTATATGATCCCATGGTTATATCAAATGATTTTATAAGTTTCATGCTTTGGATATCATCATGTCATGCCTCCTAACTCATGTTCTTGAGATGTATCCTTATGTTCTTTCCTTTACTGGGCTTTTTATCACCTCACATTGTTTATGTTTTCCCCAAGGCACCCTATGCAGGTGTATGGGCTCAAAAGAAGTTAGGAGCTCATTAGGGAGATTAAATAAAGAAGTTTTTTTAGCCCCATGTTTTGATTTATATGTACCTAATCTTCCAAGACACTAGACATAAAAATCCTTGGCTTGTGCTCTGATGATGAATAAAGTTTAAAATCATGACATGTTATATGTAAAAGGATCGAGTCACTATAGTTGGTATCATAGTATGGTCGAGTTATTTTTAGAGATTAGGAATAGAGAACCTTAGTGAGAAACTTCAGGATGAGACTAAGTCTATGAAAATATTCCTATATTTTGGGGAGTATAGAGTAAGTGATTTATCAAGAAAATACATTCCTGTCTCGATACGAGCAGTTTGTGGTGCATCTGGCACATATGTATCTAGGGGTAAAACCTGAAAACACCGCTTTGAGCTAGACTCGAACGGGAACTGGTGCATGAAAATAGGGCATGCTGCACTCTTGGTTACGGCACTCTCAAGGGATATTCTTTGGTAGATTCATGAGCTCCATAAAAACCATTATTATGTGAAAAAATCCCATAAAAATATAAGTCAAGAAATAGATAGAGGATACCTAGGTTTTAACCAAAGGAATCAGAAGTTAGGTTGTACATTTTCCTTATAAGTTTATCCTCATATATTGAAAGTTTACTTTTATGCTCAATAAATAAGTATTCAAGACCTCTATTTATATGTTATTTCTCTTAGTCAATGGCAGGAAATAGAAGAACATGTTTCAACAAACAATGTGATTGGAAATGGGAAGATTTCCCTAACGATGTGGATAATATTATGGGAGCGGGTGATCAAAAATTCCTGACAGTACTTACTCAACTGGCTCGAGTTATGAATGATAACTTGAATCGGGCAGAACTCCCTCCTCCTCCAAATAAAGAGAAGGTTTCCTTAGAATCCCTCATGCAGCAAAGGAATCCCAGGTTTGGCTATTCTTCTAATTCCCTCATCGCAAAACAATGGATTAACTCTATTGAAAAGATATTCTCTGTTCTACATATTGAGTCAATACGGTTTTCCTTATGACTTTTCCATTCCTTCTTGTTTTGAAAATCACAAACACTTTATCCTTAAAAAAATTTCTTTTATAAGAAAAATTTCTTTTATAAGAAAAATTGCTTTTATAAGGAAAATTGATTTTATAAGGAAAATTGATTTTATAAGAAAAATTATCCCTATCATTTTTTTACATTCATATTTTTTCTTAAGTATAAGATTCGGATTCATTTCCATTTTCTCGGAATTTTTTGAAACCTTGATTTGAAGCATTCTGTTTTAAAATCCGAATTCTGGATAAAGAACTGTAATAATGTTCTACTCTGAATTCATGATAAGAACTGTAATGAAGTTCAAATCTGAAATCTGGATACAAACTCTGATAAAGTTTCATTCTGAATTTCGGATATGAACTCTAATTATGTTCTTCTCCAGATTCAGGATATTAATCCTTATGAAGTTCGACATTGAATTCTCATAACGAATTATAATGACGAATTCTCATTACGAATTCTTAAGATGAATTCTCATTACGAATTCTAATGAGTAATTCTCATTACAAATTCTTATGATGAAATCTCATTATGAATTCTGATTATGAATTCCCATTATGAATTCTGATAAGGAATTCTCACTACGAATTCTGATGACGAATTCTCATTCTGAATTCTCATTCCGAATTCTCATTCTGAATTCACCTATTAAACAGAATATGATCATCTTTGTTTTATACACTCCAAATTTATTTAGACTCTGAAAATTATTTTGGTTAGACTCCAAACTTTCATTTTTCTTACGCTTTTATTATTTGTTTACTCTTTAATATATTTTTTTCCTCTGAACTTTCACTCCGAATCTTTACTCCGAACATTTTAATTAAAACATAAAATGATGTCGTACATTCTGTTACACTTGTTTTGTTATAAAACGATGTCGTGTATTCTGTTATGAACTAACCGTTGGTTAAGTTACACGTGTACAGTTCCCTTCGATTTTTAAGGAAAATATGACTATTGGAAAGGAGGCCGACCTTACTTATAAATATGAGATCATTTGAAAGAGAAAAGAGCTGGATGGATGAAATGCTGACTGATCTTCGACTCATGTGATTACATGCTTGAAGTGATTTCTAGAGAGAGAGGGGCTCTTATTAACTCTTAAAGCTTCGTGCGACTCCGAATGTTGGTGATTACATTAGAGGACTTCCGGGTATAGGAAGACAGAGGTGACGACTACCTTGAAGTTCGAGGGCTTCCTTGCTGAGGAAGACAGAGGTTTCCAACTACCATGAAGTTGAGGGCTTATAGGGATAGCAAGACATAGACACTCTGATCTTCATATTGAGGGCTTACCCTGGTGTGGGTAAAACAGACTTGCTTGAAAGTATAAATCAAGGGACCTTTATCCAAGGTTTTTGGATACCCTTCTCTTTGGGTTAAAAGACTTATATCTTGTTACTTATAGTTCTACTACTTTTTTATTTTCCGCTGCATTTTGTATAATAAGGAAAGTATAACTTTCTAATACTTCCTTACTTGTACTCTGTTTCATTTAGATTCTATACGCTTTAAGGTAGAATCTCATATTGTAATCTTTAGTTAAGATTCAATTTCCGGAACCATTTTTCCGGAACCTATTTTCGGAATCCCTCTCCATGTTTACATTTGGTATAAGAGGTGTTGTGAATTTGCTTAAGTTTAACATTGTTAAACTTAGCCCTTTCCTTTGCTTAAGGAAAACATAGTTAATCATAACTAACTTTAAAGGTTCCAAAGGAATTTTTTAAAGTATACAACTCACCCCCCTCTTGTAAATTGAGAATCTACATCATTATTTATATCCTATCGATCCTACAATTGGTATCAAAGGAGGTCTCTAGAATACTTGTACTCAGGTATAAGTTTTTCTTGCTCACTTTATCATTAAGAGATTTCTCATTCCGTACATTCTCATTCAGTATGTTCCTATTCCATACATTCTCATTACGCACTTTCCCATTCCGAACTTTGTGATTACAAACTTTTTCTACTAACAAGTTTGTGTGCCGAAGGATATTATATGTGTGGAAGGAATCAATGCTGGTTCAATTGATCATCTAAATCCTACAAGACCACCAATATTTGATGGTAATGATTATGAATACTGGAGAGACCGAATGAAGACTTTTTTTATCAATTCTAGAGTAGACAACTTTGTTATGCTTACTGGAGATTATAAAATTCCTGATAAGGAAGTTAGAACTTTTACTAACCAGGAAAAGCAAGAGTATCAACTCAACTATAAGGTACACAATACTCTACTTTGTTCAATGACCAGAAATATATATAGCCAAATTTCTTCTTGTGAAGCAGCTAATTGTATCTAGAAGAAGTTAGAGGTTACACACTTTGGAACTTCTAAAGTGATTGAGTCTAGAAGAGCTATTCTTAGAGCTGAATATCAAGGCGTCAACTTTCCGTATGGATAACCAATTTTTAAAGTTCAACAGAGATTTATGAATATTGTCAACAGCCTACAGTCTATGGGAGAGAAAGGATTAGATGATGAAGCTCTTGTGGATAAGATAATTGATATCATGCCCAATTAGTGGGAATCCAAAAGAACTGCTATAGATGAGATCAGGAAGGTCACTCAAATTTCTCTTGATGAGTTATTTGGAACTCTTCTACAACATGAAACCAAAATTAAGAGAGATGCTGACGACATCAAGAATAAAAATAGAAATGGTACCGTTGCTTTTACAACAACATCAAATCAGATGAAAGCTAAGACTCCTGAGAGAGTAACCAGATCCAACTCTAAGAAAGTTATTTTCTAATATGTAACTAGTGAGAGTGAAATATCTGAGAATGATTTAGCAAATATTTCTCGAAGGATGAACAAGATAGCTGGCCAAAGGAGTTTCCAATCCAAGTATATGAAGAAGGAAATGAAATATAAGAAATATGGAGAAGTTACTTGTTATGAATGCAAGTGAGCTGGACATATTAGACCAGATTTCCCTTTGCTCAAAAAGAAAGAAAGGAAATAAAGACATTCAGACAGGAACAGAAAGAAGTATTATAAAGCCAAAGCTAAGATAGTTTTGAAAGCTAATGACACCTGGAGTGCTAGTGGTGGTGACTCTTCAGATGAATCTTCTGATTACGAATCTTCAGGACAGAAGAATCTTGGTCTGATAGCCAGATTACCTATTGATAATCATTGTTTTATGGCTAAGGTACGAAATGCTGAATCATTGACCAATGTTTCTTTAAATTCCAATGATAGTAAGTATTATAACTCTTTTGATGAAGAATCCTCTTCTGATGAAGAAAATACTTTACCCACATATGAAGAAGTCTCTAGGTTTGCTGAACTTATTGAGATTGAGAATTCTAAACTCAATAAGAAACTTGATAAGGAAAACTCTAGGAATTCTATTCTTACAAAAGAGATATCAGATCTTTCTAAAGATCTTGATAGGAAAAATGCTGATTTTGAAAGTATTTCAAAAAATCTTGAGGAAGCAAGTTCTAAGAAGAACAAAATTTCTAAAGAGTTAGAAAAAGTAATTTCTAAGATAAATGTTTTCGAGCCTAACTCTAGTTCTAAAACTAATGATTTTGAGGATAAAAACTTGGTTATAAAACTCAAGTCTGAAATTTGTTCCTTAAAGAAGTCTTTATCAAACATTACCCATGGTAAGGAAAATTTTGATAAAATGTATTCCCAAATACGACCTTTAAGAAATAAATCCGGATTTGGTTATACCCATGCAAAACCAGTTTTTAGTAACAATTATTTTGTTTCTCAATGTTCCCCATTTTGTACTAAGTGTCAATGTGGTGGTCACTGGGCAAAGAATTGTTCCTTAAACAAAACCCAATATCTAGGATTTCACAAAGATTACTTTTCTATGAAGAAGTGGGTTCCTAAAATTTTATTATCTAGAAATCTCAGATCCAAACAAGTTTGGATTCTGAAAATCAAATTTTCTTTTAATTTCAGGAAAATAATTAGAATACCAGCAACAATACATGGTACATGGATAGTGGATGTTCTCGGCACATGACTGGTAACAAAAGCTATTTTGAAAAGATTATCAAAATGAAAGGAGGAAAGGTAACTTTCAGAGATAATGCTAAGGGTGAGATTGTTGGTATTGGTAATATTGTTCTTCTTGGTAAAACCTTGATTTCAAATGTTCTTTTTGTTAAGGGTCTTAATCACAACCTCATTAGCATAAGTTAGTTATGTGATGAAGGTTACCTTGTGAATTTTAGGAATGATAAGTTCTTAGTTCACAATTCCAAGGAAGAATTTATTCTCTCAGCTAATAGGCATGAGAATGATTACACTTTAAACTTAGAATACCTTAGAATCCAAGATTTACCTTTCCTAAGTTCAATGGAAGATCATTCCTGGTTATGGAATAGAAGACTAGGTCACTGTAACCTTAGAAACCTATGCAAAATCTCTAAGAAGAAACTAGTTAAGGATCTACCAGAGCGTAGATTTGATTCCTCTAAAGTTTGTGATCCTTGTCAATATGGAAAGAAACATAAATCTAGTTTTAAATAAATCGGTGAAGTCTCAACAACAGATACATTACAGTTAGTGAACATGGATCTTTTTGGTACAACACAAACTGAAAGTATTGGAGGCAAATACTATGTGTTTGTTCTAGTTGATGATTACACTATATTTATTTGGGTCTATTTTCTAGCAAAGAAGTCTGAAGCCTTTTCTTATTTCAAATGTTTTAGAGCTCAAGTTAAAAATGTGAAAAACCTTCCATTGAAATAAATTCATAGTTATCATGGAGGAGAATTTCAAAATTCTGATTTTGAAACTTTTTGTAGTAGAAAATGTATTACTCACAATTTCTCAGCACCTAGAACTCCTCAGCAGAATGGATTAGTTGAGAGAAGAAATATAATTCTTCAAGAGATAACAAGAACCATGTTGAGTGAATATTCTATAGCTAGACATTTCTGGGCTGAAGCTGTAAGTACTGCTCGCTATACTATAAATCAAGTTTTGATTAGACCTTTTCTTAATAAAACCCCTTATGAGATATGGAATGGTAGAAAACCAAGACTATCTTACTTCAAGGTTTTTGGTTGCAAATTATTCATTCTGAATACTAAATATATCCTACATAAATTCGCACCAAAATCCGACGAAGGAATTTTCTTAGGTTATTCCACAACTTCTAAGGCTTATAGAGTTTTTAATAAAAATACTCGTACTGTTGAAGAAAAAGTACATGTAAAATTTGATGAGTATGATCCTTTTGTTTTTAAACCATCCCAGCCTACATCCTCGAATGTGTTTTCAAAAACTGATTGTCATCCTTTGATATAAGAACCTTCTGATAAGGATAATGTTCAAGAAGATATTTCTGAAACATTTACCCCAGAAGACTTTCTACCCTATGATGATGAATAGGCTTTTCAAAACCCAAATCAAGTGTTTCTTAAGAATCATCCCAGTGATAGTATCATTGGTGATGTAAATCAACCTATAAGGACTAGAAGTTCCTTAAGAAATAAAGTAGAACATCTATCATTTCATTCCCAATTAGAACCTAAAATAACTGATGAAGCTTCAGGTGATGATGATTGGTTCAAATCCATGCAAGATGAACTAAATGAATTCGAAAGGAATAATGTCTGTTCTTTGGTTGAAAAACCTAAGGAAACTTCTGTAATTGGAGTAAAATGGGTTTTAAGAAATAAATGTGATGAAAATGGAGTCATAGTAAGAAATAAAGCTAGACTTGTTGCTAAAGGCTATAATCAACAAGAGGGAATAGACTATAAAGAAACCTATGCTCCAGTAGCCAGACTTGAATCTATCTGTATTCTACTTGCCTTTGCATCATTCATTAATTTTAAACTTTTTAAAATGGATGTGAAATGTGCTTTTCTTAACGGTTATGTTCAAGAGGAAGTTTTTGTTGAACAACCTCCTGGCTTTGAAGATACAAAACATCCTGATTATGTTTTTAGACTTACCAAAGCTCTGTATGGCATTAAACAAGCCCCACGAGCATGGTATGATAGACTTACTAGATTTTTGCTTCAAAATAACTATGTTAAGGGAAATGCAGATCCAACCCTTTTCAGAAAGAAATATAAGAAAAATGTTTTGATTGTTCAAATTTATGTTGATGAAATCATATTTGGTTCAACTCAGTAATCTTTGACCGACTCTTTCGCATGTCTAATGAAATCTGAGTTTGAAATGAGCATGATGGGTGAGTTAACATTTTTCCTTGGTTTTCAAATTTCTCAAAAACTAGAAGGAACCTACATATCTCAACATAAGCATATTATAGATCTTCTTAAAATGTATGGTTAAGACAACACTAAGAGTATTAGTACTCCCATTGGTACCTCAAACTCTTTTGATCTTGATGAAGCTGGGAAACAAGTAGATCAAACATCTTTTAGAGGTATGATAGGGAGCCTACTATACTTAACAGCTAGTCAAATAGACTTAATGTTTTCAGTATGCTTATGTGCAAGATATCAATCCAATCATAAGGAATCTCACTTAAAGGCAGTAAAAATAATTTTTTGCTACCTTAAGGGAACCATGGATCTAGGATTATTTTATACTTCTGGAAATGATTTTATCCTAAAAAGATTTTTCGATGCTAACTTTAGTGGATGTAAAATGGATAGAAAAAGTACATCCGGAACTTGTCATTTCTTAGGAGATTCTTTAGTTTCTTGGTACTGCAAGAAGCAACATTCTATAGCACTCTCCACTGCAGAAGCTGAATATGTAGCAGCTGGAAGTTGTTGTGCTCAAGTGTTGTGGATGCAACCCTCACTCACAGAATATGGCTTGAGTTTTACTAAAACCCAAATTTTGTGTGATAACACAAGTCCAATTTCCCTTAGTAAGAACCCTGTACATCATTCTCGTGCAAAACACATAGATATTAGGCATCACTTTCTTAGGGATCACACACTTAAAAGAGATTTTATTCTTCAATTTATCGGAACACAAGATCAACATTCTGATATTTTCACAAAATCTTTGCCTTCTGATAGAATTGAATATATTAAAGAGAAGTTAGGAATGATAACCGTAAGATAATCCTTCTTAATTAACTTTCTGTTAAGAAAATCTCCTTACAACAATAAAATCCTTTTTCATAGGGGGAGTACACTTGATTGTTAGATTAACAATGTTTTTCAAAATTTGTTCTCAAACTTTTCGGAACTAAAATTACGGAATGGAATTTCTGGAACTAAAACTTTCCAGAATGGATATTTTCGTATAGAAAACTTCTGGAATGAAAATGTTCGTATTGAAATCATCCGGAATGGAAAATTTCGTACTGGTATTTTCATAACGGGATTTTCATACTGAGTATTTCTTACTGAGATTGTTTTTCATAGTGAGTTTTCCGACTTTTATCTTTTCGTAATAAAGATTTTTTCGTAATCTTCGTAACAATGTTACCAATTATGAATAATCATCCTAATCCAATCATAAAGGTATGATTTTCTTACCCAAATTTTCGTAGTCATACTTTACTTGCAGGTATTTTCTTATACTTTGTTTTCAGATTATAGTTTTCTTAATTCTGTGTTTTAAATAAACCCCCAAAAGATTGGATTTAAGAGAATTGGTTTTTGACCGTTAGATCTGATCTCATCTTATCACAACCATTCGATCAAACGTGGAAGTTGAACCGTTTTTTCGTTTACTATATAAAGGGGACCCCAAATGGTTGTCCCATATCGGTTTTCAAGCTTCAGCCTCTCGAAGCTTTGCCTCTCTTTTTTAAGGCCGTTCCGAACTTCAGAAATCTCCATTCCAAACTTCTCAGAGGTGTTCAGATCCAAATGTCTATGGAAGTAGCTTCTCAATACATTTCTTCCTATAAGCTGATTTCGAAGTGGTTAGTATATAGAGAAAGGCGGGTTCATCCAGATTTCTTCAACAAGTATGACTCTCTTATTTTGAAGAATATTAAGCTAAATGGTGGGGAATATGTTGTGGTGTCAAAACCTGGGAATCAAGATGAAGTGTATTCAAATTTTCTTATAGAGTTTTATGAGACACTCTCCTTTCTTAAGGAAGATGGAAGAGAAAAGTTGTCTTTTAAGTCTTATGGTAAGACTTATAAGCTTTCATATGCCAAGGTAGCTAGCTTGGTAGGGATGAATAATAAAGGTGAAGCTAAATTTATATCTATTGTGTTTCCAGATTCAAAGGGTAGCTTCGTCAAGGAAAAAGCATTAGAAACTCTCAGACTGGCAGATGATAAGGCTCTGAAGATTTCTTCTATATCTACAAATTTCTGGATTCTAGAGCTATGGGTATACGGACTTATCGTACCGAGGAAGGGTGACAATGTTAGCCTAATGAAGAGTGAGAACTACATCTTAGATTTTCTGATAAATCTGAGGAAGTTTAATTTGATGAAGCGCATTATTATCACTCTTGAGAATGTGAAGAAAGGAAATCTGAGAGCATAGATTATAATGTATCCAGCAATCCTCTCAAAGTTGATAGTTTGGTGCCATGAGTCATTCAAGGAGGCTTGCAAGTCTAAGCCAAGAGTTTGCAACATTATGCAGGTAAGTGATGGTACACTTAAAAGAATGGATGTAGCTTTTGACAAGAATATTGGTCAGTTTGTTGATTTACCTACTCAAGAAGAAACAGTTCCGAAAGTTGCTGATCTGGAATCCTCTAAGCCGGTAAAGAAGTGAAAGTTGAAAGAAGTGAAAGTAGAGGCAGATAATCCCAAGTCTAAGGAAGTTCATTCCACACCTCCAAAACCAAATAAGAAGAAATATTACCCCGATGAGGTAGTTGCTAAATGGAGGGAGATGAAAGAGAAGAGTGTGAAAAGGGAGCCTCACTTTGGCTTGGATCCTTCGGAGGCTAAGGACATGAAGGAAAGAACTGCGGATGAGCTAGAAAAACAAGCAAAAGAAAAGAAGCTCAAGAAGAAGATGTATGAGGCAGAGGTAGCTCAGTCTTTGTTGAAGTTTAATGAGATGGTTTCAGCAAACATTCTTGTTCCGAGATCTTTTTCATTGGAATCTCTACCTGAGACTCCAGGAAGAAATTTCGTCACTCCAGAAGAAGCTGTTGCTAAGACTGCTGAGGAAATAGAGCAAGTTGAGGAAGTGGAAGAAGAAGAAGCTGTTCCTGAAGGAAGTGGTGAAACCGGAGATGTGTTGAAGCAAGTATATGATTATAAGGGAACACCTTCGGAACATCTGTCGCTCCAAACTTCAGAAGCCGAATCTTCGAAATTAGTCACTCCTGGAAACGATGAGAAACAGGGAGAAGAAGAAGTAGCTTATCATGCAGAAGAAGAAAAAATTCTACATGATGTTGCTGAAATGGAGAATGTAGAGGTTGGTGCTCAGAAAGTTCTTGATGAGGAAGACCATATTGTTCATGTTTCTGATAGTGAAAAGAAATCTTCGGAACATGATTCTATTCCGAAAAGAGACAAGGGAATGAAAATTCTTACTGATACTCCGAGCTTAGTAGTATTGAAGAGAAAGGAAGTTGGTAGATCTTTAAAGAGAAAGCTTGAACTTGTTGAAGAAGAAAATTCTCCAAGAAGAGTCTCGGATTCAGAGTCATCTTCATTGGGGCATGATTTTGTTGTTCAGTCTTTAAAGAAGCTGGTAGGTTCTATTCCGACCTTCTCAAGCATTGACTCAAGATGTCAGATGCTCCAACATGTTTTGAATCAGAAATCAGACTCCATATCTATGGTTATGGACAAGTGTGTTGAAATAGAGACTCAGTTCAAAACGTTCTTTTTCGGCTATGAAGCACATAAAAAATCTTGCAAGAGGATGACAAATAGGTCGAAAAAAATGGTAGAGGATATGAGGCTCTTGATGAATTTCAAGACAATGTTAAAGATTCTTTTGAGACTGAGGACAAGAAAATAAATGAGCTGACTTCTTCCTTTGAAGAGAAGTTGAAAAATGAAAAGAATTTCTGGATTCAAGAAGTCAGAGATATGAATGGGAAGCTGAATTCTGTTTCTCAAAATTTCAAGTATGAAAGGGATCACCGGATTGAGTTTCAAGAAAATTTGTTAAAGCAAGAACAAATCATGAAGGCTCAGGAAGAAAAGCTTCAAGCCCAGGAAGAAAAGTTTGAAGCTCAAAATGAAAGAATTGTTGAATTAGAAAAGCTAGCCGAGGAAGATCATAAAGACTTGAAGAAGATAAAGACTAATCTTAAGGGTATCATGGTGAAGGAAAAAGATCCAAAATAGATAGATCTGATCTTTTGTCGTATCTAAATTTCATTGTTATTGAGCTTTTCAAAATTAGTGAAAATTTGTGCTTGATCATTTCTTTTGTTGTTAGTACTAATTTTTTAGGTACTTTGTTATATTTTCCATTCTCTCGAATTCTTTTTGAAAATCACAAAGGGGGAGAAGGAAAAGAACTCTAATGAAAGGGAAAAAGAATCTTAACAAAGGATGAGAAAGAAAACAAACTCTAGTTGAGTCTATCTAAGGGGGAGTTTGTCATCGAAAGAAGACTTTCTTATTCTTAATGAAATATCATTCCAGAAATCTAGAATACAATCCTTAGTGTTTCAAATCCTAAGGGGGAGTTAGTCGTATTCATCAACATCCATAAGCAATGGGAGATAAGATTTAATGTTTTATTTCTTCCTAGACTTTCCTTTCATTGGGATGTTTGTGATTTCCAAAAAGGGGGAGATTATTGAGTCAATAAGGTTTTCCTTATGACTTTTCCATTCTTTCTTGTTTTGAAAATCACAAACACCTTATCCTTAAGAAAATTGATTTTATAAGAAAAATTTCTTTTATAAGATAAATTGATTTTATAAGGAAAAATGCTTTTATAAGAAAAATTATCCCTATCATTTTTTTCATTCATATTTTTTCTTAAGTAGAAGATTCGGATTCATTTCCATTTTCTCATAATTGTTTGAAACCTTGATTTGAAGCATTCTATTTTAAACTCCGAATTCTGGATAAAGAATTGTAATAATGTTCTACTCCGAATTCTGGATAAGAACTGTAATGATGTTCAACTCTGAATTCTGGATACGAACTCTGATAAAGTTTCATTCCGAATTTCGGATACGAACTCTAATTAAGTTCTTCTCCAGATTCAGGATACGAATCCTTATGAAGTTCGACATTGAATTCTCATTACGAATTCTAATGACGAATTCTCATTACGAATTCTTAAGATGAATTCTCATTACGAACTCTAATGACGAATTTTCATTACGAATTCTTAAGATGAAATCTCATTATGAATTCTGATGATGAATTCCCATTTCTAATTCTGATTAGGAATTCTCACTAAGAATTCTGATGATGAATTCTCATTCCGAATTCTCATTTTGAATTCTCATTCCGAATTCACCTATTATACAGAATCTGATCATCTTTGTTTTATACACTCCTAATTTATTTAGACTCCGAAAATTATTTTGGTTAGACTCCAAACATTCATTTTTCTTATGCTTTTATAATTTGTTTACTCTTTAATATATTTTTTTACTCCAAACTTTCACTCTGAATCTTCACTCCGAACTTTTTAATTAAAACTTAAAATGATGTTGTACATTCTGTTACAGTTGTTTTGTTATAAAATGATGTCAAGTATTCTGTTATGAACTAATCATTGGTTAAGTTACATGTGTACATGTCCCTCCGATTTTTATGGAAAATATGACCGATGGAAAGGAGGCTGACCTTACCTATAAATAAGAGCTCATTTGAAAGAGCTCAGAGCTGGATGGCTGAAATGCTGACTGATCTTCGACTCATGTGATTACATGCTTGAAGTGATTTCTAGAGAGAGAGGCTCTTATTAACTCTCAAAGCTTTATGCGACTCCAAATTTTGGTGATTACATTCGAGGACTTCCGGGGATAGGAAGAAAGAGGTGCCTACTACTTTGAAGTTCGAGGGCTTCCTTGCTGAGGAAGACAGAGGTTTCCAACTACTTTGAAGTTGAGGGCTTGCAGGGATAGCAAGACAGAGACACTCCGATCTTCGTATCGAGGGCTTACCCTGGTGTGGGTAAGACATACTTGCTTGAAAGTATAAATCAAGGGTCCTTTATCCAAGGTTGTTGGATACCCTTCTCTTTGGGTTAAAAGACTTATATCTAGTTACTTGTAGTTCTACTACTTGTTTATTTTTCGATGCATTTGTATTATAAGGAAAGTATAACTTTCTTATACTTCCTTACTTGTACTCTGTTTCATTTATATTCTATACGCTTTAAGTTAGAATCTCATATTGTAATATTTAGTTAAGATTCAATTTCCGGAACAATTTTTCCGGAACCTATTTTCAGAATCCCTCTCCAAGTTTACATTTGGTATTAGAGGTGTTGTGAATTTTCTTAAGTTTAACTATGTTAAACTTAGCCCTTTCCTTTGCTTAAGGAAAACATAGTTAATCATAACTAACTTTAAAGGTTCCAAAGGAATTTTTTAAAGTATACAATTCACCCCCCCTCTTGTAAATTGAGCATCTACATCATTATTTAGATCCTATCGATCCTACACTACAGTGCTTTGAAAAAGAGAAGGTTGTACTGGAGGTCTGTCATTTTGATGGGGAAGCTGATCAATGGTGGACACTGATCAAGAATACAATGTCGCAAGAAGAAATTGATTCGATGGATTGGGAAGAATTGAAGAGGATTTTTTTCAAAAAATATTTTCCTCGAACCCTTTGTCCCATGATGGAAATAGAGTTTCTCGGACTTAGGAAGAAGGAAGATGAGTCCATTAGGGCATCTGAAGCAAACATTACAAGGCTTGAAAGGAATTCCTCGGGCTTTGTACTCACCACCGAAATCAAGGTGGATCGCTTCTTTAGAGGACTAAATCTGAGTCTAGGAAAAGTGTTGGAAATTCGAGAGTTTGACGGTTATGAGGATATTGACCGTTGTGCCCTCAAGGTGGAAACGGAGATTGGAGACTCTAAGTGGTCTCATGGGCCTAGTGACAAGAAGTAGATAATGGGGAACAACATGGGTGGGTTATAAAAAAAAATCCCATGATGGAAAAGTGCCTCACATTCCCCTTTGAAAAAATTGTGGGAAGAAGCATCCATGTGACTCTCTCAAGGGAACCAAGAATTTCTTCAAATGCAGAATGTTTGGTCATCTGGCCAAGAACTGCCGAAGGGATATGAAAAATATTTCTAATGTTGAAGAAGAAAGGAAGGGTCAGAACAAAACTCATCCTATAGTGCATTGTTTCAACTACAAATAGCATGGTCATTCTGTGAACAATTTCCCTAAGACGAGGGTTTTCGGAGGTAATCAACAACAACCTCCAACGAAACAAGGAAGGGATTATTCTATCACTACTGCTAAGGTGAAGCCGGAAAATGATGTGGTGATAGGTACGCTAGTTATTCATTCAAGAATAGCAGACGTACTATTTGATTCTGGTTATAAACATTCTTTCACATCTTGCATATTTAGTAGAACTATTCAAACGACACCTCAAAATATGGAGGAAACGTTATATGTGAAAACATAAATGGGGTGATCTCTGCATCAATTGTTCATAACTCCTCCCCAGTTAATGTTTGTGGAATGAACCTCCCAGAAAATCTTGGCATACATCCTTTAGTAGAGTTTGACACAATCTTGGGCATGGATTGGCTATCATTGTAAAAGGACAACATCAATTTTTAGGAAAGGGAGATCACTTTTTACATCCCAAAGCATCCTCCGATTCTTTATTAATGTAAAGAGGAAAATGAGTCTCCTTTAGAATCTTCGTCTCAATTGTGTGTATTGTTTCCTTTTGAGCAAGCATATCTAGCTCAAATGATCGAGACAAAGGAGCGAGTCAAGCTTCACGACATGCCCATCATGAGGGATTACACTAACGTATTCCTTGAAGAGTTGCATGGTCTTCCTCCAGACCGAGAGGTTTCATTCCCAATTGAACTTATCCCCGGATCTCTGCCTATCTCAAAGACAGCTTACAGAATGGCCACCGTAGAGCTGGAAGAGCTGAAGAAGCAGTTATGAGAGAATATGGAGAAAGATTTTATACGCCTGACTGCTTCACTGTGGGGTGCTCCAGTCCTCTTAGTCAAGAAGAACGATAGACCAATGTGCCTTTTCATTGATTATCGTGAGCTCAATAAAATCACGATAAATAACTAGTATCCCCTTCCACGGATAGACGAGTTGTTCGATCAGCTTTGTGGGGCCAGTTATTTTTCTAAGGTGGACCTTCGGTCAGGATATCACCAACTAATGGTGAGGCAGGAATATATATCCAAGACTTTATTTTGAACAAGATATGGACACTATGAGTTTATAGTGATTCCTTTTAGACTCACTAATGCTCGAGCCATTTTAATGGATTTAATGAATAGAGTCTTTAGAGATCACCTTGAAAAATTTGTTGTAGTTTTAGTGATGATATTATGATATACCCCAAGAGCATGGAGGAACATGAAGAGCACTTAAAAACTGTTTGAAGGGAGAAGTTATATGCTATGTACAGTAAATGTGAGCTCTGGATGGAAGAAGTATAATTCTTGGGGCATGTTACCAAAAGAAAAGGGATATATGTGGACCCTTCCAAGAAAAGGAAATTGAAGAGTGGCCCATGACAACTTCTGTAATAGAGATCCATAGATTTTTGGGTCTAGGAGGGTATTATCAACGATTCATAAAAAAAATTTTCATGATTGTCAAACCCAATGACCAAGCTGACACGGAAGGGGGTAAAGTGTTTCTGGACCGAATAATGTGTGGTAAGCTTCAAGGAGCTAAAGATAAGGCTAATCACTTCACCTGTACTCATATTACCAAAACGTGGAGAAAGTTTTGTGATATACATTGATGATTATAAGAAAGTCTTGGGTTGTGTACTCATAAAAAATTATAATGTGATAGCCTATGCTTCAGGGCAGTTGAAGATCCGTGAGCAGAACTACCCGATACCTGATCTAGAGCTGGTGGCTATGATTTTTTCCTTGAAAATCTGACAGCAATACCTTTATGGTGAGAAGTGTGATATATACACTGACCACAAGATCCTAAAGTATATATTCACAAAAAAGCGCTCAAAATGCGTCAAAGGAGATGGTTAGAGATAATCAATGATTATGATTGCTCTATTCACAACCATCCTGGAAAGGCGATCAAGGTTGCTGATGCTCTAAGTAGAAAAGAACCAGCTACTCTATCCATGTTATGGATTAACAAAGATCATATCTTCTTGGATTTGCAAAGGATAGATTTAGAAATCGTAAGGGCAAGGGATACATCCTACCATGCCCAAATGATTTCACAGCCATCCATCCAAGAGAAGATTAAGGAAGCACAAATGGATGATGTGGAGATACAAAATAAGGTCAATGTAGTAAAATAAGGGAATCTGCAAGAGTTCCATATCAACAATTATGGTGAAATTTGGTTTGGAACATGGATTTATGTGCCTTCATCACCTGATATCAAGAAAGAGCTATTGGACATTGCACATAGCTCAACATTCTCTATCCATCCTGGAAGTACCAAAAAGTATCGTGATCTCCATAAACTCTTCTAGTGGGATAACATGATGAAGGAGATTGAAGAATATATATCAAGGTGCTTGGTATGTCAGCAAGTTAAATCAGAGTGACAAAAGTCCAAAAGGATGATGAAACCATTCCCTATAACCATGTGGAAATGGGAGAATGTCACAATGGACTTTTTCACGGGACTCCCAATGAATTCAAAGGGAAATAGTGAGATATGGGTTGTGGTTGACTGACTCAACATGACTGCCCAATTTATTGCGATTTGGGAAGACCTCTCGCTTGAACAACTTGAAAAAATGTATTTGAAGGATGTAGTGAGACTACATGGTGTTCCACTCTCAATTATCTCTGATCGTGATCCAAGGTTCATATCTAAATTTTGGAAGAGTCTTCAACATGATTTGGGTACTGAATTAAATTTCAGGATGACCTATCACCCCCAAACTGATGGCCAATCCGAAAGGACTATTTAGACTCATGAAGATATGTTGAGAGAATGCTCTCTAGAATTAAAAGGTGGATGGGATCAACATCTTCCATTGATTGAGTTGTCATACAACAATACCTTCTACTCGAGTATTCAGATGGCTCCGTATGAAGCTCTCTAAGGAAAGCGATGTAAAACTCTAACCTGTTGGGATGAAGTTGGAGAACAAAAGCTACTTGGAACAGATCGTGTGCAAGAGATGTAATATAAGGTCCAAGTCATCTAGAAAAACATCAAAGCTGCTCAGAGTCATCAAAAGAGATATGATGACAACCGTCGATGGGACTTGGAGTTCAACGTTGGGGATAAAGTCTTCCTTCGAATATGACCATGGAAGAGAGTCTTGCGATTTTGGAAGAAAGGGAACCTAAGCCCAAGGTACATTGGCCCCTTTGAGATCCTTGAACGCATTAGAGCGATTGCCTACCGACTAGCACTACAACCCAACCAATCTCAAGTACGCAATGTATTCCATGTATCCCTATTGGGAAAGTACATACCATACCCCTCAGATGTACTCAATCCAGAGGTGGTACCATTGGAGAATGATCTTTCTTATGAGGAACAACCAGTAAAGTTATTAGATCGTAGAGACAATGTTCTACGAAATAAGACAATGCACCTGGTCAAAGTGTTATGGAGAAACCAAAAGTTTGAAGAAGCAACAAGGGAACCGGAGGAGGAAATAAGGAAAAGTTACTCTCATCTGTTCTAATGTGGGATGTGAAAAATTCATGGGAAAAATTTCATAAGTGGGGTAGAATAGAACGACCCAATGTATTTCAGTGAGAATTCCCTTCTCACAAGTATTTCATAAAATAAAATGAAAACTAAACATAATGAACTACTAAGTGCTAAGTTACCTCTAAATATATGTTTGACACTTCTGTGTTTGGAATTTCGAAAATCCGGCATACACGGTTGTAATCAGTAAGTTATTTGGAGTCTGATAAGGAAAACATAATTTTTGTTGAATAGTAATCTACCCTAATGAATTGTAACATACCCTTATGAATAGTGATATACCCTGATGAATAGTAACATCACCTATGATAGTATAAAAATAATATTCTTGTTTGAAGTACAATATACCTGTATTTTAGAATAAGTTATTGAATGTTTTAAAACTGGTTTTCATACAAATTATTATTTTAAATAAATTTTAAAATAATCATATTTAAGAAATTATTTTTGAAAAATGGACTTCATTTTTGGATTCTACACATCGAAAAATGGTTAGGGTGGATTTTTGGGATTTTTCTGAAATACATGATTTTTTGATGAATAGTAAAATACGATAAATTACAATAAATGCTAAATGCAGCATCATAGGTGATGTATGAATGATGTAAGATGATAATATCGAATAATCCTTGATTAGTTTAGTATATTTTATGATAATTCTCAATTATTCATAGTCTTGTCCTTAAATAAAAAACTAATACTTAAAATAATGGGAAAAACCTCCCCTCCCTCACTATAAATACCCCCTCTCCTTACCTCTTTCCGTCACACCTCTCAAGCCTTGTGCCTAGCACAAATTCTGCTCAAGTATCCTCCCAAGCTCCTTCCCCACGTCCAAGGCCATCTGGTCTTACAAAAAGGACAAAATAAGAGGCCTTAAGAGGGGTCTCAAAGAGAGGAGATCAAAGGGTACACATCCCCTTTAATTTTCAAGTGTCTTGTTTTAAATTCCCTTCTTTTCTTATACCATCTTACCCATCCCATATCATGAAAGATCCATAATCTCATATATTCTGGATGTTAATCATGTTTATGGAAAATATTCAAGTATCATGCTTCTTCTCCTACCCCTCGCGTTATAAAATTAAAACATCGTCCGTAAAGTGTCGAATTATCGACATCGTGGATAATGTATTTTCATTTTCTTTTATCATCTTTGTTTCTAGTAATGAAACCATTTATGTTATGGTTGAACCAGATTATTATAAATTTTATATATCCTATTTATGGTTTTGGATTCCTTATACACTCATCATATCAAATAATAAAACAAAACAAGTTAATTATGGGTAAAATCGCTAACATTAATTCAAGTGTTTATCATTAATGTATTATGTAATGGTTATCATTCACTCCATTTAACAAAATTAATTTTGTGTCCATGTAAAATTCAGGATGTTCACTAATTCTATATAACATCAATTCTGGATGACCACTTTCATTTTACAATTTATCCGAACCTAAATACAATTGAACTGATCATTAAAACCAAGGAAACAAACGGACCCGGACCATGAAATTGAACCTTATAATCAATCAAAATGGGTATAAATGAACTTAAAATGGTTATAATAAATATTTTAAATGTATATAAGGTTCTAGAACTATTTATTAATAAGCCTAATTTTACTATTCATGTCATTAATATCATGTGGAGAACACCAACAGACTTAAGGTAAGGGATTCTCCCCTTTTTACTCTTAATCAAGATTGTTCTCTATGCTATGATTTTTTGTGTAATACCAAGTGATGGGGAACATTTATACACCTTCCCCATACTTCCCTAATGTTATTTAATTGATTAGAACCCCCTTAACTCTCTAATAAATCCCTCTTAATTATACACGATACCATGCCAATAAACCATGATGGATTCTACTTGAACATCCATTATTCCTTCAGGTTTCTCTATCTTTATTTTTTTGTTGTCTTTTATTTTATGAATAACTTCAAAATTCTGTTTATATGATCCAATATCATGTTACAAGATCCACCAATCACTCTATTTATTGGTTATACATTCTTATAAGTGAATCTCACATTGATACTTCCCAGTAAGCACCCTTGTTTTAAAGGAACTTCCTGATATTTTACCCAATTTTTTATGCACTATATCTTATTTTTAAGACAGTATTATCTTTGTAAATTCTGAATTTTTATTTTGAAAACCTTATTGGTTTAGTTCTGGGTTTATATAAATGAATTTCTACTCTACTATTTTAAAATGCTCTATAGTATTTTCCTAAAAACCACACAAATTTTTTTTAATGCTAATATTTATAAAATACATTTCTCATATGTTTTCACTTATTTTTGACACCACTTACCATGTTATATGACTATTTTATCCTATTAATTTCCATGTATTTCTAATTATTTCCTTATATGGACACTTTCATGATACGCCCATTGGTTATGATTGATGTCATGATTGTGGTATCCAATTCTTTTCAAGGGTACCCTTATGTTTGTGTATGGTTGAATATGTATGATTGTATATGTGGTAAGAATAATTATGTGGAAAGGATATTCATGAATATATTGAGATTGATGCGCCCAGATAGCGCTCCAATTCATTGGGTAAGGTTATGTCTAATGAGATGCAATGTGAAATGGGATTGGTGGTTAGCATTGACCCGTACTGAAATGGGAAATGGGATTGGAGGTTAGGCTTGACCTGTACTAAAGAAATTCATTATGATTATTCCACATATATATGATTCCATGTTTATATGATCCCATGGTTATATCAAATGATTTTATAAGTTTCATGCTTTGGATATCATCATGTCATGCCTCCTAACTCATATGCAAGAGATGTATCCTTATGTTCTTTCCCTTATTGGGATTTTTAGCTCATATCATTGTTTATGTGTTCCCCATGGTACCCTATGTAGGTGTAAGGGATAAAATGAAGTTAGGAGCTCATTATGGAGATTAAATATAGAAGTGTTTTTTAGCCCCTTGTTTTATGTTATATGTACCTAGTCTTCTAAGACACTAGACTTGATGATCCTTGGCTTGTAATCTGATGATGAATTATAATTAAAATCAAGAAATGTTATATGTAAAAGGATCGGGTCACTATAGCTATGTGCATCACTGAAAATCAATTTATCTATCTCTAAATTTGATGGTAAACACTGTTGTGACCTAAATATTACAACTATTTCCTCATAAATATTGGTATATGTTGATTTAACTTTTCTCAAGTCTCCCCCATATTTTTAATTTCCACAGTCATTTATTTGAGAATTATTTATTTAACCTGTGAGGAATGGAAGAGGAATAATTGTTGAATGGATTGAAGATGTTACTTCCTTAATTATTCCCATGTCCATCCAATGAAAATCTATGAATATCAGATCATTATTAATTATCATCATTAATAATGTTATAGGATCTTTTCTGACTAGATAATTCACCACTCTAATTACATTTCTAAGATGGTAGTGTTTTAGGAAATCCCAATCCTTGATGATCTCCAACCATCTTCTATAGCACGTATTAAGCTCATTTTATGTGAATATATATTTTAAACTGTTATGGTCATTATTTATTTCCCACACCCCCATATAGATAATGTGCTTAGATTTTCAAGGCAATGATCACAGTTATTAACTCTATATCATGCATAGGATATTATCTCTCATGAATTTTCAACTTCCTTGAGGTGTAAGATATCAATTTTTTATTTTTCATTAGTATACATCCTAAGCCCTTCTTTGAATAAAATTTTCACTACATAAATAGGTCCCCAATTTTAAGAAGTGTGTGTACTAGAATTGTAAAACTCCTCTTTTTTAACTCATTGAATCAATCTTCACATTCACTCATCCAGGCAAGATTTTATCCCTTCTCAGCTAGCTTTGTTAGTGGGTTTTACAATCATGATATGTTCTCTACTAATCACTAGAAATACCAAGATAGATCCTAGAAACTAGGACATGTGTTACAGATTTTATCCATATAAACTATTCATTTTAGATTTTATTGGAATTATCCACATATAATCCATTGATGGTGACAACATTCCGCAATAATGATACCCATTAAATCCTAAACTCACATTTACAAATTTTTTTATAGAGGTTCTCGCATAGAAATTTCATTAGAATATTATTCAAATTATCCCCATGTTATGATTTTCTCTTGGAGTATTTTAGAACATCGTCATCATAGACTACAAATTTTTTGTTCAAGGAAATATATAAATACTATATTTTATAATTCATTGAATAATTAAAGTGCATTAGGGAGTCAGAAAGGCATCACAATGAACTCATACTGTCTATATCTCATTCGAAACAATGTCTTGGGAATATGTTCCTTCTCAATCATTAATTGGTGATATCCAAAATGAAGGTCCACTAAAGAGAAATACATGTACCGAAATATTTGATAGATGAAGTTGTATATCTAATTTAGGGTATACTTTTTATTTATCATGACTTTTTTTTCTGATATAATCAATGAAAATGATCATTAGTAAATCCTTCTATTTGATAAAGAGGACAGGCACACCCCATGGTGGGTCAGTTGGTAATATAAAAAACATGTGTAAATTCTCTTATAACTACGTCTTCAGTTATTCTAACTCAATAGTGGCAATTATATATGGTGTGTTTAATATCTTTAGAGATCTAGGAATATGTTCAATTGATAACTCAACATATTTGTTAAGAGGAAGACCATATATTTATTAGAGGAAGAAATCAGTGTAGTACCTCACAATTGAAATGTCTTTGAGAATGATTTTATACATTGTCACTATTAATTTCGATATATATTTTTTATCATAAGTCAATAATATCCACAATTTCTATAATGGTTCTTATGAATCTCCATCATCCTTCTCACCCATGAATTGAATTAGAGGATACCTTGGGATGTGAAGAGTGAGCTCCCTTTCCTAAAAGTTAATGATAGATTTGAATTAAGGAATCCAATACATAAAAAATATATAATCAAACTCTAATAAATGAAGTGAGACATGATTTTCTAAAACATAAAATCCCAAAACATTGATCAGTAGAATTTATATAATTTGGGTGCAACAATTTCTCACATTCTGTTGTCAAGGATAAATCAACATTTATATTTTGATATGTTTTTTCAGTAGTTCAATAATAATGAATGATATAAATCAATTATTTGGATGATAATAAAATAGTATGTTCTATTTCTTTGAATGAATAACCATCATAACAATTACCATATTAATTTCAGAATGTACCTCAGTAGTAGTGATTGAATTATTTTTCTCATGATCATTTGGCATTAGAGTCTGCTAACATTGATTACCCTCTTGGAATTGGTGTTTAGTGAACTATATTACATAGTTATATTGATCTATAAAGATTGAACCATGGGTGGTATTCCAATATTATCCACCACATTTTGCTTCTTCTTCACATCTCTTCGAAATACATGTGTTTAGTGGTATTTTCTCTGATACATGAAGAATTTTGTAGCTAGTTTCCGGAAATTCCCTCAATTATCCATCCCACAAATTTTAAATTTGTATAGGTGAGTATTAGTTCATCATTTATCAATAGATCAACTGGATTGAAATTCCATATTTCATTTCTTATCACCATAGCCATGGGACCACTATCCACACTCAATATCCACTTTTTGAGTACATCGAACAACTAGATCAGAAATACCTCTTTATTTAATTTATAGAGCCTTTTGAAGGTATGGTTTTTTAAACTAATGAATTTGTATATTTTGAATTAATTTTTTATATCAATACCCAAGGAATACCTTAAAACCCTTGTGAAACATTCATTATATTCTGTTATATATTCTCCATTCTTTTTTTTCTGTAGTAAATATCTATCCATAATTTTATGAAGAGTTTGAGAGAAATAAATTTTAAGAAATAATTTCATAAATTATACCGACACCATATCTAAAATTATCATAACAATATTATTGTATTTAATTAACAAAAACAATTTATCACACATTACATATAAAAAATAATAAACTGATGACATTTTCTCTATTTTTTCAATAAGATGGTTCCTCAGCCAAGAAATACCAAGCATTAATATTATAAAATATGAGAAAGATGTTACATGAGTATAAATGCTGGAATAATATTATAATAATTAGTACAGAGGTGAAGTAAATCAGTGGAGAGATCATCAAGCCAGGTGATGTCTTGGTTTACTCCCTTATTATAAATTCCATTTGCAACCATGTTTTCTTCATGATAAACATGTGGGATGATGACGTTTATAAAGAGAAGTGAGTGGGTGCAGTCCATCAAATGGGTAGAAATTGATCAGGCAATATGTGTCACGCCATTCCATTTCTATTTCACAATGGTTTTAAAATGACTCTCAGTCCATAGGTTATTCTGACCATAGATATATTCAAAGTAAATAGCATGTATCTTACTTATCATTTTGGCCTCCAGGGAAGAGGCAAAGTCATAGCTACTGAAAATGAATATGAAGATCTGATCAAGGTGATTCATGAAGACAATTAAACTACTTATAGGGCCCAGATTGACTTTAGTGTCTCCATAGACATTTACATTAATCTAACTAGGAAAAGTTTCTAATCAGAATACTCTAAAAGTGCATCAAAGATGGAATGAAATTCCATTAATCTAAAAAAATCATATAATTACAAAGACCTTTACAGTGCTATTGAAATAGAACTTTTGTACCAATGGAGCATCACATGTGGAAATAAAGATTCACATCAGACCTGCATTATTGAAAAATGAGAAATGTTTATTAATAATTTCATTTAATTCCTACCAAATAACATGATCTAGTTCAAAAAAATATCCAAGAGATGATCTTAATTTTCATAGAAAATTTTATTTTTGCACATCTCTTTAGTTGAGATTTTAAAGTGTTAGAAATAAACCATTAGTAGTAAAAAAAAATATAAAATATTGTTCTAAAGGGAAGAAGAAGTGGAACAAGAAAGAAATAGATAATTTTTATCTTTTATTTGTTGATTACACATTATAAATTTATATCATTGTTGAATTCTAAACAGTTGAACGCACCTGTCTGTAAGAACCCTATTATGACATATGCACTAATTAAGAGTTAATATTGAAGGCTTTATTAAAGGATTGTCATAAACATTATCCATCCAAACACAAACTCATAATAACAGAAATAATGATTATTAGTTTTTTAATTAAGGATACCATTATGAGTAGTATCCTAAAATAAAAATTCATTGGTGCTTAAGAAGGGGTACTTTTCAATGACATGCATTATGGTGTCATAGATATGATAATTTTTAGTGTTAAACCAACCCTTAATTGAAAAGATGGTATTCTCAAAGGGTTTGTCCATGAGAAATCAAAGAAATTAAGGGCATTCTAGTCCATTTATCCAAAAATATGTTCACAGATAAATCCCATGGGACTATCCTTCGAGAATTAGTTATAATGCTGGAAAAACATAACCCAATGGATGACTAGGTAGAATTTTTGAGAAATTTGAATTGTTTTTCATAATTTTTTTAAGAAATATATTCTTAAGAAATGAAAATTAGTTATATTTATTATATAGGGGTTTCCACGTGATTCTATCTTGACCCACTATTGATTGACTACTGGATTAGAAAATTCACTAAATTTTGCTGGACATTGACACATAAAATAATCGATATGTAATATCTCTCTATTTGGTGAAGGTTGACATTTTACAGTATAAATGTTACTGTTCAGAGCTTGAGATTGCTGGTTAACCATAACCATGAAATTATGAATGCTACCTCTAATATAATCAGGTTCTCGTTTATACATTTACTGCATTGTCCCTCAGACATATTGTTGGGATATTTTTTTCCTGGTTCCCCCCATTTTCAAAAATAATTATGGTTAAAAAAATTAAAAATCAATAATTCATTAAAAAATAATTTATTACTCTTTCAAATTATCTCTAAAATAATATATTACATAATCCCAATGTTTATTATTTTTCTAAAATAACTATTCCCATGTGCTTACATATCCTTAGTCTCATACTATGGGTTTTCAATAATGTTCTCTAATAATAATTACCAGATGAGCTAATCTATTCTATAATAAAAACTATATCGACCATGATTTTTCTGACATTACTCTAACATCATTTTAATTACAAAAAATTATAACAATGTTATAAATGATATACTGGAATGACTAGTGTAATGGGAAAATTAGGATCCAAAATAACAATTACATAAGAAAAAACAAAAATATTTAATTGTTTTTACTATATTTTCATAGTAGCCGTCATTTAATCATTATTATATGACAAAAACTATGGATTTACTTCCATGTAAGGGGTGATGTGAAATATTAAAAGGAGGATAACTAAGATCATGAATCAATATAAAATTGGTAAGAATAGTAATTATCAGCGTAAAATATATATGGGATCAAAGTAATAATCATTAGAATTCGAAAGAGGCATGGAATATGGTAATGTAAATAAATGAAACATCATTTTTTAGTGCTAATATACAATTTTTATTTTTGAAAGTGATCAAATTATGTTTATGAAAAACATATGTGAAAAATAATAACATCATCATTGAAAAAAAATTATCATCATGGTAACACATATTAAACATTATGTCATGTGATTGATGACATTACCCAATTATAATAGTTATGGAACAAAAAAAAGTAGATAATAAAAAATTTAAAATCTTTTCAAACCAATATAATGGTATTAGGATCATCTTTAATTTCAATAATGGAAATGAATAATTATCATCCTCAAAGGCGATAAATCAACACCATAGAGACAACATTTATTTTTTTGAATACAAGGGAGAGGATTAGAGGTATGACGATGTATTATTTTGTTAAATTAAATAAATTAATAGTATATTTCTGATATTTTCGTTATCACTTCACTAGTATTAGTGGAGGTTAGGAGAAAATTCAAAAATAAAAAAATAAAAAAATTTAAAAGAAAAGGAAAGAGGGTTTTACCTCTTGAATTATTCATTTTGAGAACAATCTTAAGGAAACTTATTTTGGTATTTTGTATATAAAAAATTCTTAAGGATTTGGGGGAAGGGCTTGGGAAGATTATTGGGTAGAAATTGAGAAATATTTACATTTTGAAGTTGTGAGGAGAGGAGGTGATGAGGGTGATATTTGTAGGGAAGATATGTGAGTTTTTTCATTTTTTTATTTATTATTATATTATTATATGCTCAAAAATATCAATAGTTTGAACCTTATAACTAAATGAAATAAAATAATGAAGTTGAATTAAATATTATAATTATTATATTATCAACGAGTCAACAAATAGTGAATTTAATTTCTACTGTTATATACCATAAACTATTGTATTTCACTATTTTAAAAAACAAAATTATTTGAAAAATAAAAAAATTACACTAACAATATTTCAAAATTATTAATTAATAAACAAACTATATTTTATGAATATAATATTTTTAACATGGGATATTTATTTTTTGTTTCAATAATCATTTATATAGAAAATGCCAATTTTAAAATTAAAACTGAGTTAGTAAAAATTTTCAAAATTAAATAATGTCTCATGTAATATCATATAACCATAATACAAAAAATGTTAATTTATGAAAAACATTCATCATTAGTAAATATTATTTTAATGTATTTCATTAATTTTAAATTTTTAATTAAATTTTTATGACATACAAATATATTAATAATAAATTTAATATGACTAAAACCTTTATTTGCTTATATTATGATATAATTACATAATATTTTCGTTTATAATAATCCTCGGTTTAATTTTTTAATTTCATAGGTGAGGTCACTACTCTATTGCCCGGATTACTATTCAAAATGACCATGTTACCATTCCATGGGTCATGTTACTATTTTACTAGTATGGGTTGTTTATTTTATATAAATATCACTTTTTCATTCATTATTCATTTATTAGGTTTCTATTTTGATCATATATAATTTTATATGTTTTATAATAAATGGAATAATTAAAATTATGGATTTTCCTTTGATAATATTTTGTGTTTTTATAGAAACATCAGGGATATATATCAACTACCAACTATTAGATGCAAAACCTCTTCATCCTGAATGGGAATTTGTGTTGATCCCTGTCCTATATCTTAGACCATAAACACAACTACCTCTATAAGGTTCTAGTAACCTAGAGTGTATAGATTTTATAGTTCATAACCAACTCCAAATTTCAACCCCATAAGACCTCCTCATCGAGGAATAATAATACCCAACACTAAGAGATAACAATGAAACATCTGTCAGGAAATATATAATCATCAAAAATATTAGTTAAAACTCAGAATGGGAAAACAAAACACATATCAGGGATTGGAAAAGATATATAATTGATTAAATTTATTCTTAAAAAATACATCTCCCAAAAACATATTGTTTTTTGGTGATCACAATGGTGAAAGATTTATATGAAATTACACATGACCTATCCATTACATCCCCAAAATTCTCTCTGTTATTAAATAAACAAGTACAAAAAAACATAAAAACATACAATAAGAGACAAAACATATCATTTATACAATGTTTTTTATAAACCATCCTATATAACCCATTAAACTGGTACTTGAATCAATCATGACATAGAAAAATGGGCATTCGTGATCCCCACGCTCTGATGACTAGTATATAAACATAATAAAACATATCAATGAACCATTTATGAACATTAATAATAAAAATAAGAGAATATTAAAACATAAATAATATATATTATAAAATAGTTATCAATAGAAAATTAACATATGTATATAAATAGAACACCCAAAATATTATATGATCTCATGTTATCACAATACCATTAATGATATCAACTCATGTTCATCTTCTAATAGGCAGACCACACACTCTTGATTTCACTAGTAGCTACCAAATTCCTAATACTCAGCAAAACCCACAATATAAATTTATTTATATACATTTTCCTAGATAATAAAAATAAATGTCTATACATGTACAATTTGATATTTAGTGTCTGAGATACATTATACCAGTAGGATACAATGTAGATATTTCAGAACAAATTCATACCAAATTAATTAAATATTATCTATCATGAAATAAACATGAAATGGAAATATATTACACAATATTGATGAAAAAATATTTTAAAATAATTATAATTATATTGAATAAATAAAAATAACAATCCTTCCAGAATAAAAATTTTCATCAAACAAATAGGAATAAATCATTTCATTAAAATTGAAATATATAAATCATTTAAAATCATAAAACTATCATTATAGTCAATGAGGTTTGTTAAATAATTTCTCATCGACTTCAAAAATATTTTGGAATTGTAAATCATGGTTTGTACACTTCCAAATATATTTGTCCTATATAAAATAGGGGAACAACCACAAGGAATGAACTCCCTAATTTTATCAATTTTTATTAGTGTTTTCATCTTAATTATGTTTCTTGGTAGGGATAATACATTTCTAGTGTGAATGTTATGAACTAACCACCTAACTATGCATGATCCCGTCTTCATCAGGTAAATCAATTGAGGGGAATACCATTAATCTCAAATCGTTTTCATCCATTATAATTAAATCATCCTTGAATAAAATTTTAAACAGTTAAATTTATTTAAAAATACAACAACCTATGGTTTTAATAATAACTTATTCATTTCAAAATAATTCTATTTATTTAGAAAACATACAACATTAATGAGTTATTTTTTTCAAGAATAAATATAAAATATTTCTTCAACATATTAACATGAATTTTTAACAATATTATTACAATGAACACTTTACTTTGAAATCCATGCCTATGGGATGAAAAACACATACCATTCCATTTTTGAAACATTTTAAAGAGTTTCTATATATTAATTGGAAATCACTTGTAAATTCATTTCGAATAAAATTTTAATCAACATTTTTAAGATTTTTGAATTACTATATGATACTAAATACCTCAAACAATTATATCTTAAAACACCCTATAAGTGATTCACAATCATATATTGGATCTTGTAAACACAAATAATGAATAAGGAAATACATTTTATCATTTCTAAAAAAAGGGGGTGAGAAAATATATACTATAGTGATTCATAATGAATGCATAACAACTATATATGTTCCAAGATATATATCAAAGTCTTTAATTCATATATACGAAACCGAATTAGATCTTGTCAACAACTATAAACCCCTAATCTATAATAATATATAAAGTTCTATTCAAGAAGATAAAGGTGGATGATGATGAAAAATGATTAATTATATGAAATGGGTATATATCATTGGGAATTTTATCTAAAACCAAATTATTGATTAGAAATGAAAACCAAAAAGAATGTGTTCACTGAAATATCCCATATTAGTATCCTTGGTTAGGATCCAATTTAGTGATACAAATAATGTGGAATATATAAAATGTATTAGGTCTTACAACATAAAAATTCATACTAGTTTTTTAACATCACATGATTTTAACATTTGTTTTTATACCATGCTCCTATAATGCACAACATTCCAGTCTACTTGCAGAGACCCATATTCTGAAATCCCTTTATAAACCACGAAATATTACTCTCTCCTGAGAATCATTGTTCAATTGGAAGGCAGAATTATTTGTTTTAAATGTGAACCTAACTAATAAACATATTATGAATCTCCCCAAATGCTTCATGGATTCTATTATAGACTCATAGTGTTTTCCCAAACATCTCATGAACCTGGATCACAACCAAAAACCGATAAAAAATTCTAAAAAACTACAACAAAACCCTTTGAAAATACCCAAAAAATGATGATCACATCAAAGGCATAAATATACCTATTTTGAATGATATCATAGATAATTGAAAAGTGATTTTCGTGAGATATTTCATCTTAAAAGTTATAACATAGAAAGTGTTCAAAAATGTGTTTTTGATTAATTAAATTATTAATATCTAGTAGTAATGGAATAATATATTGGATATACCTATTGGATGTATTTATATTTATCTTAATGTGGTTGATTTATTATTCCATTTCAGTTATCATTTCACCACTTCTATATAATTTATATCCTATATAAGGGCCCCAGATGAGCTTATAGAGATTAATGTACTTTTGGAGGACCATATAGAAGAGGGTTTCATTAAAGCTATTGTGTCACCATGAGAAGCTATTCTGTTATTACACATAAATTTATATATTATAATAGGGTATTGTTATTAGTATCCACACCTAAATATATAATAAAAATTAATATAAAATAACATCTTCAGAGTATCATTGTTATCATAGAACATATAATTGGATCAATTTAGTTTTCTAGGATCTATCATAGATCCAACTATCTAAATATCTATTATCATGACAAATATATCTTATTGAAAATGATTATGTCTAATTATGGGGACAATATGTTTTTTTATTTCATTTAACAAGTTTAATTCCTTTAATTTTTCATGGGATTTATACCAAATATATTTTTTTCTTTAATAGACATGTTTTTGGTCGAGTTCACAGATAAAATCATTATCTATAATATGTTACGGTATTTGGAAAATATAATTTTATGATTTATATGAATTTATATCGATCTTACTACCGAAGATTAATTATTTAATAGTTTATGTTTTGAGTTTAATATACACACATCATGGTGAATTCCATCTTGAGGTAGAGTACCTATAGACCCCAGGAGGATTGAGTTAGTTCGTTCTTATGATCCAACAAGAAATGTTTTTTAGGTCTATATATTCCTTATGTTATCATTATAGTATTAGAATTTTTTGGTTTTGATTATCTTAGACTAGATATCCCATGAATTCCAATATCTAATATGCTATACATTTTTTTCCCTCCCCATTTCTAGAATTCTTTGAATGACCGGATTTTTAGTTTGATGAGTGATTTTGTTCTGTGGCTACTAGTGAGGGAAGTTGAGTATTTGTTAAAAAATTAAGACTCTAGATATATTATTGACTAAATTTTAATTTTTAATTTGAAAGTGATTACATATATGTTTTAATATTTCAATCCTTATTAATAAAATGAAAATAAATATTCTTTCTGTGTAGTAGGGGTATTATATCTATTAAGGATATTGAATAATTAAAACATAAATGAATGGTTCATAGTAAAAATATTTCTCAAAATTTTTAGATAAAATTTAAATAATATTGCCATATTACTAGGAAGAGTATTGGGATATTGTATTTAAAATAATTTTATAATGATATTTTTGTACTATAGGGAGGGTTAATGTGGTGAAGGATTCACAACCTATGTAAATTTAGATTTTTTTGGGGGAAATGTCATGTAATTTTCCATTATTAATGTTACATTTAGCGCAAAAGGGTTAGGTGGATTAGGTTAAGAAAAAAGTAGTGTAACCTAATATAATTCATTTTATATGGAAAGATTATTTGTCAGACATTACATGTGAGGTCTTGTAATTACCGAAACATATACAATAATATCTCATCCTTAAAAAAATTCATTAGAATATATTAATGACACTAAATTACCAAAAGTTGAAAATTCTTAATTATACTATATATATAAAATATTTCAAGAATTAAATTTCAAAGATAATTACTCTTTGATCATTGGTGATATAGAAAAACAATTAGCTTATTATGTATAAATTATTCTATTGAAAATGGATATTTTCCCACAAAACAATTGATTTATTATATAAATAATTTTCTTTATCATATCAAACAATATTTTCCACTCATTATACCCACATAAAAACATCATACAAAATAAAAATATTCTTTATTGGTAAATGAAATCATATTAAATTGAGAAATCTAATTAAATGTAATAGATTTGTTTACAATAGAATATTCCATTAAAAAGTCATGCATAACTTGGATTTAATAATTACTAAAACAATAATTCCACATATATGTTAGCATGGTAATGAAATATATATCCAGGTTAAATATAACATTTTCTATAATCTCAGGGTCTTCTATTATTTGTTTTTTAATAGTGGATGATACAATGTTTGTTATTGTAATTTTATCATATAGTCATCCTTCAAAGAAATAGAACATGAGTTCGTAATATATATCCAATATTAGAATGTAGTTTATCTCATTAGATTTAATAATATATTGAGGTTTTATATAATTTATTTCCCATAAATTTATAAAATATCATAAATATATCATCAAGTTATTGAGTAATACATTAAAATTCAATAAGCATAAAGGCACCAAATACCAAAACTTGTTTGAATAAAGAGACATACTGAAACTTACAGGGGTTATTAAATTTTAGGACCCCAGTTTCGGTAAATTATTCTAATTAGTCCATAAAATTGAAGAATACAGTAGAATATCAAATTTACATTCATTTATAATCAAAATATATTCATTTTTAAATATCACTTATATAAAATGTAAATTTTTTTATAATAAAAAACTATAATAACAACCTCGAATAAACCCTTAAAACAAACACCATATATATTAATAATTATAAATCTATTAAAATATCAATATATACATGGAGTAATTTATATAAAATAATTATTTAATTTTAGAGAACATATAATAGAAAACATTCATAATCTCACCATAGGTAAATTATATTTTGCCAAATAACTATTTTTTATTAAGTTTTCCACAATTCGTGATCATAAACCATCTATAGAATATATATGTCTTGTATAATTATAGAATATCTTAAATAAATAATATATAATAATTAAATGTTGATAACATAGAAAAAAACTATAATAACTTCACAATTTTTCTTTAAATAATTAGAATAAATTATTCTTCTTTTCCAAAACATTATTCTCATATTGAAAAATTAAAAAAATGTAATGATATAATCATTTGGAAAAAATTGAAATCATATATAGAAATAATCATAAATCTAGTTTCTTATAATTTGGGGAATTTGTTTTCAAGATTTTTTTTAAAAAAATATGTTCATTTAAATACTTTTCAATGAATTTAAAAATATCAATTATATAAAAAGAAAAAAAATTCCTTTTATAAAATTTTTATGTGGGTAAAATTGAAAATTAAATGTCCTTATTGAATATGTTATTTACAATGACAAAATTAAAAAATAATTACTTATAATATTGAAATGAAATAAATTTATTCCAAACAAAAATAGTTTAAATTTTTAACTTTCTCTTCAGTATAATTATGAATAAATGTTCTTGTTAAACAATATATATATATATATATATATATATAACCTAAAAATTAATAATTTGAAGAATATTTATGGGGTATTATAGAGATACAAAATCAATTTCCCCCAATTTATAACTATCAACAACAACCTATATATAAATTTGAGATAAAATAATAATCCATACTGAGTTTTCCATGTTTTAAAGAATGATATAAACATAAAAACAGATGAAATGGAAAATACAACACACATATATAATAATAGTATAATATTTAAAATATGAACGACATAGAAATAATAAATTCCAATTTATACATAAATCTATTAATGAGAAAAATTTCAAATTTTAGATGGGAGACCCATAGATTGAATTATTAAATAGTCGTATGATCTCTGAACAACTCTATAATAAATTATGGCATGTTAATAATTTATTTTAAAAAATTATTATTTTTAATCTTTTATTTTTATCACATATATTTATATACAAAATAGATAAATATGATTATTATTTAATATTGATTGAAGGTTGTAAGTGGATTCAACCTTCCCATGTCCTCTTCTATATAATGTATTTGGTTTTCATTCTGTGAATATATAATTTTAATCTATTAAATAGTCTATATAATAGAAAAGAAGATCCAAAAATATTTAAGAAGTTATTATTTCATTGCATAATTTATTTGGGGATTGTTGTGATATATAACACCCATAATGTACTTGTTTTGGAAATTTATAGTGAAAAAATAGTTTATATTAAAATTGGTTAGAAAATGATATAATGATTCTAGAACAAAAAAATTATTATTAAATATAATATAGTACCAGTAATGTATTTTCTATAACTATCCATAAATAAAATTTACAACACCATTCATTTTGGTTATTATACGAAACTAAATAATAACATCGTTTAACAGATTTTTTATTATGATTATGACATTATTTTTTATTAATATATAAATTACAATGTCATGATGATATTATTTGGATTTTTTCAAAGTTATAAATTTTTATTTTTTAGAGGATTATATATAATATAAAATATAATAATATAAATTAAGCTATTTCATACTAATAAAAAGTTATCTCATTTATTTGCTTCCTTCTCAATTTTTATGGAATTAGTGAATTATGTTAAGACTGAACGTCAATTAATTCATTAAATAGTTTTTATTGATTAAAATTTCGGTTTTAATAGTGTGGGATAATAATTTTAGTTTATTATTGAATGATATTTTTGAGGGGTCCTTTTAAATGAAAAATATGTGTTATTTTGTTAATATTTTGTGGATAAATGTTCATAATTAACTTTGATAAAAAGTGGGTAGTATGACAACCCTGCTTTTATTACAAACTTAAACATGATTTATTACATAAAACATCACTTGATACAACAATGAAGATCGAGAGGTTTAGTGTCTTTGGGGATTAGGACCATTACATGAAAACTTAAAACATGAAATACAACATCTTTATTGAAAACTTCCATTACATGACCACTATATTCCCCCGTACTTAGCATTGCATGGGATAAACTGAGGACATGCATAAGAAAAGGGTGAGCTATAATGCCCAATAAGGGAGTACACATGGAATAACAAGAGGAGTAAAATACATGTTAGGCAATAGTCATATCAATAGAGCATATAAGAAACATGAACATAAAGGCATGATAAAGCATGATAATCATAACATGGAAATGTGGCAACAACACTTAACATGGAATTAGCATGAGCCAAGGCTCATTGCACATAGAGCATGAGTAAATACTCATTGCACATAAATCACGAGTAAACCCTCGTTTCACTTGAATTAGCATGAGTCAACACTCATTGCACATGACTTATCATGATACTACACTTACCCAATGCATTGGAGCGCTATGAGGGAGCACCCTTCTTAAACATTTGATTTTATGCGTAAGTGTGCCACATAGATCATAAAACATGGATTCATAAAACATAATAATTTATTCCACGATAAAGGAATGTGGAATTCTTACATGAAACTTTACAATCAATAAGTAAATGTTCATAAAGTTTAATACCCTTAATGGAGAAATGGGCATGGTATTCACTACACAATGACATTGGCTTAGACAATCGGTGTGATTTCGGCAGCCTAACGGCGTGACATAAGAATTCATAAAAAATGGTTGATGAGAGAGAAATGGGTTCCTCATCATATTTATTTTTAATGGAAAGTAAGGAGGTCATATATATACATGTCCCAAAAATTGTAATGGAATTTAGATTCATGATACAAAATTATTGCTTGAATGTAAAAGAAGAGAGAGAAGTTCCATTCAGAATTTCGGCATAGTAACGGGTGTATATGGGAGGTATTTAATGAGAGATAAAGGGGTATCCCATCATTAAAACAACAAGAGGGCAGTATGGGGGAGGTGTGAAACCATACCACAACATTAATAATTGAAATTAAAAGGGTAATACTTAATGAAAATTGACAAAAATGAGAAAGGAAGAAAAACCCTTACTTGGAAGTGTGCTTCCAAAGGCTAGAGAGAGGCTTGTGAGAGGCTTCTTGGGAGCCTGGGGCACCTTGGGAGGATTCTATAGAGAGTAGGGTAGAGGTTGGACGAACTCTAAAGGCTTTGAGTGAGGAGGAAGTGGGAGCATGGGTGGGTTTATATAAGAAAGGTGATGGAATTATTTATTATTTTGGTTTGGGACCCCTTATATTAAAATAATCCAAACCACAAACCATCCAATGGTTTTTGGCCATGGTTTTTGGAAAAGGGAAGAGGAAAACAATATTTTATAAGGACAAAGTCCGAAATTCTTAAAATATTAGGGTTGCGTATGTGGATGTGAGTCACACTCCCATGGAAATCAATTTAAAAAGGCAAGGTGTTGAATAAGTCTTGAGGGTCCATTAAATCATTGAAAAGTAAGTTATACAAACCCAAAATCACATTATTTTAATTTCAAAACATATATTGGCCGAACATAAATATTATATTATTTTATTACATCACTATTGGGTCATTATGATGTCATAAAACACATTATATATTTAAACAATATTTAATTTTTACTTAAAAATTTGACTGTCTCAGAAAATAATGAAAAATTCACCATTGGAAAATTTCGACGTTCTGATTCCAAAAATAACCTTTATTTTATCTAAATAATTTTCAAAATATGTTAATTTTCAATTTAAAAATAAAAACCGACATTTCTAAAAAATTCACAGGATTGGACAGAAATGGCTTTCAAACCTTAATAAAAATTATAATTGCATTCATAAAATTATAAGATCATTTATATTTAATAAAAATTTATTTCATAATAATAATAAAATTTTATTAAAATTTTATTTAATTCAAAAATCCATTAATTTAATAAAATAGAATTTTTAGTTAAATAATAACTAAAAACACTATTTGTACTTTAAAAACTATTTACAATGTATCAAAAATGACTAGAAATTATATTCATTATTATATAAAAAAAATGAACATGAACAAAGTAATACTTATTTGTTACAGAACTCCTTGAAACAATTGCATAAGACCTAATGGTAAGGTGTGCGATGGTGACAGACTCTTGGGGTGGCTCAGATAGCATCGTTCGAGTGGTAATTTCAATCAACTTCCACTTTTCCCGTAGATGGTCATGTTTGAGCTTGACAAGATGAATCTCAGCTTGGGCTTGGTCAAGGGTGAAGCCCAAAGAAACCACCTCTTTTCTAAGCTCCGACAAGTGGGCTTCGTATGAGGAAATTCTACTGGATGAGGCCATCGCATTCTTTGTCTGAGTAAATTGGATTTGTTAAAGTCCTATATTTACACTAATCATGTGATCACTGTTCAACTGCTATATTATCAACGGTCAAAATTCTTATCATAAAACCAAATAAGTTGACATTTTATATAAACATAAAGTGACATTTAATTAGATCAAGAGGGATTTCCATTAATGAAACTTTGGGTCGTTACAATATTCCCCCCTTAAGAAATTTCACCCTCGAAATTTTCCTTTTCCCACAATAAAACAAATGTGGGTAACTCAGCTTCATCATATCCTCTGATTCCCAAGTTGCTTCTTCAAACTTATGGTTTCTCCACAACACCTTGATGGGGGGAATTATCTTATTTCGTAGAACTTTTTCTCTACGATCTAAGATCTTCACTGGTTTCTCCTCATAATAAAGATCATCTTCCAATTGTACCACCTCCGAAGAGAGTACATGTGAAGGGTACGGTATGTACTTCCTTAAGAGGGATACATGAATGACATCATGTACTTTGGCCTTAGTAGGTGGAAGTGCTAGTCGATAGGCCACATCCCCGTAACGATCAAGAATCTCAAAGGGGCCGAGGTACCTTGGACTTAACTTCCCTTTCTTTCCAAACCTCATGACCTTATTCCATGTAGATATGCCTAGAAAAACCATGTCTCCAACTTTAAACTCAAGGTCTCGTCGATGGTTATCGGCATAACTCTTCTGTCGACTCTGATCTGCCTTGATATGCTGATGAATGGTTTTCACCTTCTCCACCATCTCCTCGACCATTTCTGGTCCAAGCAGCTTACGTTCACCGACCTCACTCCAACATGCCAGTGTTCTGCACCTTTTCCCATATAGGGCTTCAAATGGGGCCATTTGGATGCTTGAGTGGAAACTATTATTATAAGAGAACTCAAAAAGAAGAATATTTTAATCACATCCTCCTTGAAAGTCCATTGAGCAGGCTCTCAACATATCCTCAAGTGTTTGGATAGTCTGATCGGATTGGCCATCAGTTTGAGGATGATAGGCCGTACTGAAGTTCAGTTCAATATTTAGAGCATGTTGATGAATCTTCCAAAACATAGAGGTTAATCTTGGATCTCAGTTAGACACAATAGACATTGGTACTCCATGAAACCTTACCAATTCCCTGATATATATCTGTTCCAGTTGATCCAATGAGAAATCCTCCCAAATTGCAATGAAGTGTGCAGTCATTGTAAGACGATCCACAACAACCCAGATTGTATTGTTGCCTTTGGATATCCTTGGATGTCTGGTGACAAAGTCCATGGTGATGTTCTCCCACTTCCATTTTGGTATGGGCAATGGTTGCATCATCCCCTTAGACTTCTTCCTCTCTGCCTTCACTTTCTGACACACCAGGCACTTTGATGTATATTCAACGATCTCCTTCTTCATTTTATCCCACCAAAAGTTTTCCCGAAGATCTCGATACATCTTTGTGCTCCCAGGGTTAATAGAGAAATTTGAACTATGTGCATCATCCGAAAGTTCCTTCTTAATCTCCGAATTTGATAGAACACATAGTCTTTTCACAAACCGCACAATTAATTCTTCATTAACATTAAACTCTGAGGATTTCCCTTTTTGATAGCCTCCACTTTTTCCTGAATTCCCAGATCATCCTTTTGAGCATCCATTAACCTTTCCAAAAGTGATGGTTGAGGAATAATTTGAAAAAGGATTGATGATGTTCCCTTCTCTATGATTCCCATGTCCATCTTCATCAAGTCTTAGAAGATTGGATCCTTCTCAATTCTCATCATTGATAGAATCGCTGGATCCTTTCTACTTAGGGAATCTGCCACCTTATTCGCTTTCCCAGGGTGGTAATTTATTGAACAGTCATAATCCTTGATGAGCTCTATCCATCTTCTCTGGCGCATATTAAACTCTTTCTGTGTGAATATATATTTAAGACTCTTGTGGTCAGTATATATCTCAAATTTCTCTCCATAGAGATAATGCTGCCAGATTTTCAAGGCAAAGATCACATCCGCCAACTCCAGATCATGTGTTGGATAGTTTTGCTCATTGATTTTCAAATCCCTTGAGGCATAAGATATTAATTTATCATTTTGCATCAGCACACAACCTAAGCCCTTCTTTGAAGCAGCACTGAATACCACAAAAAGTTACCGACTTTTTGGTAAAGTGAGCATGGGCGTAGTGATAAGCCTCCTTTTCAACTCCTTGAAGCATTCTTCACATTCATCACTCTAAGAAAACTTTACTCCCTCTGAGTTAGCTTGGTAAGAGGTTTGTACAATCGTGAGAAATTTCTCACAAATCATCGATAATATCCAGCTAACACCAAGAAGCTACGGATATCCGTTACCGATGTTGGCCTCGACCATCCCTCAATTGCATCTGTTTTGGAGGGATCCAAAGATATCCCATTGATTGGGATGAGATGGACCAATAATGAGACTTCCTTCAACCAGAACTCACACTTGCTGTACTTTTCATAGATCTTCTCCTTGCACAAAGTCTCTAATACAGTTCTTAAATTCTCCTCATGATCCTCCTTGGTTTTGTAGTATATTAGAATATCATCTATAAAGAATACCAAAAATTTGTCTAGGTTATCTCTAAAGACTCTATTCATTAAGTACATGAAGATTTCTAGACCATTGGTGAGTCTAAAAGGCATTACTATGAATTCATAGTGCCCACATCTTGTACAAAATGCAGTCTTGGGGACATCTTCCTTCTTCACCCTTTCTTGATAATATCCCGACCGCAAGTCCACCTTGGAGAAGTATTGTGCTCCATGCTACTGATCAAACAAGTCATCGATTCTTGGGAGATGATACTTGTTCTTTATTGTGATTTTGTTAAGTTCACGATAATCGATGCAGAGCCGCATTGACCCATCCTTCTTCGTGACGAAGAGGACTGGTGCACCCCATGGTGAAGCACTTGGGCGTATAAACCCTTTATCCAGATTCTCTTGTAGTTGTTTCTTCAGCTCTTCAAGCTCAACAACAGCCATTCTATATGGATTCTCAGATATTGGTAGCGCCATAGGTATAAGTTCAATTGAGAACTCAACATCTCTTCTAGGAGGAAGAACAGCCAGTTCCTCAGGAAACAGTTAATCAAATTCCCTCACAATAGGCATTTCTTCAAGGATGGTTTCTTCCTTGGACCCAATCATCTTAGCCAGATACGCGTGCTCATAAGGAAGTAATATCCATGATTGAGATGATGAAGCTAAAAGAGATTCATCTTCCACTTGACACTTGTGAAGAATCGAGGGTTGATTCTCCATATGGAGTGTGATTTCCCTTTCCCGAAAATTTATATTGGATCTATATAAGGAAAGCCAAACCCTGCCATGAATTGCATCAAATTCCACCATAGGAAGTATGATGAGGTTCACCGGGAAATTCAATCCACAGATTATAACAGGACATGACTTATATTCATGGGATGTAATGATTTCCCCATTTGTTGTACTCACCGACATCTTTACTTCCATGATTTTTAGTGGTTATGGGATTGTTCTACTAAACATTCGAGATATAAAAGAATGCGTAGAACCTGAATCAAAAAGTATATTCTCTATTATTGAATGAATAACCAGCGTACCTGTCACCACTTCATTTTCGGGGTTCACTTCGGCAGAAGTGATGGAAAAAGCTCTTCCTTGCTCCCTTGGAGGGTGTTGGTCGCCTCCGAAAACCCTTGGATTAGGGCACTGATTTGAAAAATGACCAGGTTCATTGAATTTGTAGCATTGAACAACGCGTTGAGGTTCGAACGGAGTGTTACTCTCCTCTATTGCAACTGTGGGTCTTTCTTGCCGACAGTTAATAGCTAGGTTCCCTTCTCTTCCACACCTGAAGCATTTTCTCGTCCCCTTACGGAAATTTCAAAGGTGCATCTTTCTGCACTTTTGGAAAGTGGGGTGCAAGAGCTTCTTAGCATTGTTGGATTTATCCATCAGACCACCAACATTGAAGTCCACCTTATGCTTCTTGTCCCCATGATACCCCTGTGATTCCCAGATCTCCATTTCGACCTTGAGGGCACATCAGACAATTTCCTCATAGCTGTCGAAGTCACGGATCGCTAATACTTTCCGCAAGCTAGGCTTCAGCCCACCAAAAGAGCAGTCAACCTTGCATTCACGGGTAACAAAAAAGCCAGAAGTGTATTATTCAAGATGTGTGAAGTTTTCCTCGTATGCTCCAATAGATTATTCATCATTTTTCTTGAGGGAAAGAAAGTCCCTTTCCATCTTAAGGGGAGGGTGCGAGGAAAATATTTATCGAAAAACATCTTCCGGAAATCCTTCCATTCCAATGCCTCGATCTCCTACTCAGGCTTTGAATTTTTGATCAATGTCCACCATTGATCAACTTGACCCTCCATACGATAGGAAGTCATGAGAACCTTCTCTTGTTCAGAACATTTAAGGATGGAGAATATCTTTTCAATGGAGTTGATCCATTGTTTAGCGATCGTGGGATCGGATGATCCACTAAAAGTAGGAGGTCTTTGTCTCATGAAGCTCTCGATAGCGACTTGTTCTTTCTTACGGGGGGCTGAACGTTCCTCTTGACCTGTGTTTCTATTCAATTCTTGAGTTATCTGAGAGAGAAGCATGACAAAGATCGCGATTCCCGCTCCCATTGGATTGGGCATCTCATTAGTACATTCATCACACTGATCTTCACATCTATTGTTAGCCCGAGTCCTCCTATTACCGGCCATTGGATGAAATAAAAGGAATGTTAGGGGTAACAAATAAAGAGTAATCCAAAGAAAAAAGGTTATGACTTATAAATAAACTTTCATTTCCTTAACTCATGTGTCTATAAGCTTCAATCTAGGCTTTTCATGATCTACTTTCTAACATATATTCTTAGGGGAATTTGTTTCCCTTAATAAAGGTTCATACTAAGATTGTGAATTTATCAAAACATATCCCCCGGGAGTGTCGTAACCAAGAGTGCAGCAAGGCCCGTTGTCGTGCACCAGTTCTCGTTCGATTCTAGCTCAAAGCGTTGTTTTCGGGTTTTACCCCTAGGATACATCTGTGCCAGTGCCGCCTCTACCTGCTCGTATCCAGATAGGGATGTATTTGTATGATAAAACACATACTCATTACTTACCAAAACTTAGAGATGTTTTTATTATAATTAGTCTTGTCTCTAAGTCTTTACAAGGGTTTCCAAATCCCAAAAATAACTAATCCTATCCTCTAATACCAACTATGACAACCCCGCTTTTATTACAAACTTAAACATGATTTATTACATAAAACTTCACTTGATACAAAAAATAATATCGAGAGGTTTAGTGTCTTTGGGTCTTAGGACCATTACATAAAAAACAAAAAACATGAAATACAACATCTATATTGAAAACGTCCTTTACATGACAACTACATTCCCTCGTAGTTAGCATTGCATGGGATAACCTGAGAACATGCATAAGAAAAGGGTGAGCTATAAAGCCCAGTAAGGGAGTACACATGGAATAAAATGAGGAGAAAAATAAATGTTAGAAAACAGGCATATCAATAGATCATATAAGAAACATGAACTTAAGGCATGATAAAGCATGATAATCATAACATGGAAATGTGGCAACAACACTTAACATGGAATTAGCATGAGCCAAGGCTCATTGCACATAGAGCATGAGTAAATCCTTATTGCACATAAAGAACGAGTAAACCCTCGTTGAAATTGAATTATCATGAGTCAACACGCATTGCACATGATGTATCATGATACTATACTTTACCCAATGCATTGGAGTGCTATACGGGCGCACCCTTCTTAAACATTTCATTTCATGCATAAGTGTGCCACATGGATCATAAAACATGGATTCATAAAACATAATCATTTATTCCACTATAAAGGAATGTGGAATTAATACTTTAAACTGTACAATAAATAAGTAAATGTGCATAAAGTTGAATACCCTTGATGGATAAATCGACATGGTATTCACTACACAATGACATTGGCTTAGAAAATCGGTGTGATTTCGGCAGCGTAACGGCATGAGATAAGAATTCATAAAAAGAGGTTGATGAGAGATAAAGGGGTTCCTCATCACATTTACTTTCAATGTACTGTAAGGAGGTCATATAGATACATGTCCCAACAATTTTAACAGAATTTAGATTCATGATACAAAATTATTGCTTGAATGTAAAAGAAGAGAGAGAAGTTCTTTTCGGAATTTCGGTATAGTAACAGGTGTATATGGGAGTCATTTAATGAGAGATAAAGGGGTATATGATCATTCAAACAATAAGAGGGCAGTATGTGGGAGGTTAGAAACCATACACCAACATTCATAATTGAAATTAAAAGGGTAATACAACTTAAAGAAAATTGACAAAAATGAGAAAGGAGGAAAAAACCCTTACTTGGAAATATGCTTCCAAAGGATAGAGAGAGGCTTGTGAGAGGATTCTTGGGAACTTGGGGCACCTTGGGAGGATTATAGAGAGAGTAGGGCAGAGGTTGGACGAACTATAAAGGATTTGAGTGAGGAGGAAGTGGGAGATTGGGTGGGTATATATAGGAAAGGTGAGGGAATTCTTTATTATTTAGGTTTGGGACCCCTTATATTAAATTAATCCAAACCAGAAACCATCCCATGGTTTTTGCCCATGTTTTTTGGAATAGGGAAGAGTAAAATAATATTTTATAAGGCCAAAGTCTGAACTTCCTAAATTATTAGGGTTTCTTATGTGGAAGTGAGTCACACTACCATGGAAATTAATTTAAAAAGGCAAGGTGTTGAATAAGTCTTGAGGGGTCCATTAATGCTTTGAAAAGTAAGTTAAACAAACCCAAAATCACATTATTTTAATGTTAAAACTTATATTGGCCGAACATAAAGATTATAGTATTTTATTACATCACTGTTGGGACATTATGATGTCATAAAACACATTATATAATTAAACAGTATTTAATTATTAATCAAAAATTTGACTGTCTCAGAAAATTTTGAAAAATTCACCATTGGATAATTTCGACGTCCTGATTCCAAAAATAAAATTTATTTTATCTAAATAATTTTATAAATATGTTAATCTTCACTTTTAAAATAAAATCCAGCATTTATCGAAAATTCACAGGTTTGGACAGAAATGGCTTTCAAACCGTAATAAAAATTATAATTGCATTCATAAAATTATAAGATCATTTATATTTAATAAAAATTAATTTAATAATAATATTAATATTTTATTAAAATATTATTTAATTCAAAAATCCCTTAATTTAGTAAAATAGAATTCTTAGTTAAATAACAACTAAAAACACTATTTGTACTTTAAGAACTATATACAAAGTATCAAAAATGACTAAAAATTATATTCATTATTATATACAAAAAAATAATGTACATGAGCATAGTACTACTTATTTTCTACATAATCCCTTAAAACAGCTACATAAGACCTAAGGGTAAGGTGTGTGATGGTGACAGACTCTTGGGGTGGCTCGGATAGCATCGCTCGAGTGGTAATTTCAATCAACTTCCACTTTTCCCGTAGACGGTCATGTTCAAGCATGAAAAGATGTAGCTCATCTTGGGTTTGGTCAAGGGTGAAGCCCAAAGACGCCACCTCTTTTCTGAGCACCGAAAAATGGGCTTCTTACGAGGCAATTCTACTAGATGAGGCTATTGCTTCCTTTGTCTGAGTAAATTTGATTTGTTAAAGTCCTATATTTGTACTAATCATGTGATCACTGTTCAACGGCTATATTAGCAACGATCAAAATTTTTATCATAAAACCAAAGAATTTGAAATTTTATATAAATATGAAGATACATTTAATTAGATCAAGATGGGTTTCCATTAATGAAACTTTGGGTCGTTATAAGTAGGGTGATAATAGGCAAATAAATCCATTAAAATATAATTATTTTTTGGTTTTTTATGTACCTTATCCCTTAATATAATCAATTGAACTAATTTTTTCATATAAAGGTGATGACTATATTTTTTATAGGATACATATTATTAGGATGATAACTGAATTAATACTTTCACATAAATAATACAGAAATGATAATTATTATATTAACTAAATTTTATTATATTACAGTTATATAATTGATCAAAATCAATTATAAAATAAACATTTCATACCCAATAACAAATATTAAATTGAAATTATATTTTTATATAAAATATTACAAAAATAATAATAATGAATTATATTTCTCACATTTTATTTATTATATTATGAGTAAACCATCCAATGTTATGTGATTTTTAATTTATTTAAAAAAATGGAATATTCTCAATAATAAATTAACGGAAACATAAAATATTATTTTTTATTATAAATAAATGTGACATATTTTACAAAATATCTAACATAGTGTAAGATACAAATTTCCGTTTATGTATGTGCTTGTTTAAAATTTTGGTTTAAATGATATTGAATTATCCAGGTTAATTTTGACCATGCATAAAGGGGGGATTGTTAGTGGTCTATGGATTGGGGCATGAATAAATGGGACATTAGGCCAAACGTTTCAATGGTAATCATTGGAACACAATTATGTAAATTGTGTTGCCTCCCAAAGAATATGTGCAACATTGGATAGAGGCATTCTTCATGGATGGAACATGGTTTTTCAAACTGTGCATAGATCCTTAGGTAACAATATGACCTCACTGTACTAGGAAATTTTACAATTCATGGTTTGTTCAGGTATTGGAAAACATTGAGATTAAATTGTGCATCCCATTTAATGTTGAAGAAATTTTAAATTTTCCCTCATGGGATTTTTATGTTAACAGTAGATTTTACTTACAAATATACTACATGCAACCCTAGTTATGAACACAAAGGTACAGTTATTACAATGGTTTTTTCTACTTATAATATAGTTCATTATGAGTTTTGTGGGTTATAGATCAAAGATATAGGTATGTCATACCTACATTTTTATTATATTTTCCTGATTAGAGTGTATGGTTTCCATTTATTCCATCCGAACACTAAAAAGACTTTTTTAGTATTTCATAGGTTTGTACTTAAAGTAGTTTTTGATTCCAGATATAGGACTATGATTAATAATTTCTTTCCATCAGATTCAACATAGGTGGTTCACTAATTATATCCTTTAGTATTAATCATGATTTCTGGAGAAATATTGGTGTGTTTACCTTCTACATGTAGTGTATTCAATGATAGTATTTATACTAAATATATTGGTTTTATAAATTAATATTTCACACTCTCATGAACCCCATTGGATCTTTTGAGGATTACATGATAGTTTAGTGACATCCATGGGTTTCACCAACATCCATAAACAGAAAACATGTAATGTGAAGCATATTTTTGACAATAAATTAAGTATATCCCTTGTTGAACATGTTAATATGAATGTTTGACTCGAAATTTTAGTTTTGGTAGTATTTCTAGGCCATTATAATAGTATAATGTTTTTTAAATAATTTTAAATATGACTAAATGGATTATTATGAATTTGATGAATTAAATATAAACTTGTAATGAAAATTTGAGAATGGAATAGCGATTATATAATTTTGAATATTATTATTGGGATAAGATAAAAAAAATTATAATACTTAATTGGTTATGTCATGGGAATAACTAATGGGTTATATGTAATATCCTATGAGAATGAAAATATTAAAATGGGCTATGACATAAAGAGTATTTCTTTGTTGGATTGAAATTTGAAATATTAATGTTTTGATTATAGATAGTGAATTGATTATTATATAGTATATGTGGTAAATTAATGAATAATAATGTGAACATGGATTCGTGGTGTGATTTAACACTGAGGCTCCTCCCACAAGTCATGATGGACTAATGTACTAACCCCACCTACGAAGCATGGGTTAGGGAGATAGATTTATTCTATATGCCACAAAAGGTTTCATTTGATGAGATTACCTAGATTGAAGCTCGAAGGTATGTCTGTTGTATGTTTGTGAAATCTTTATCCTTAGTTAGGTAGGGAACATGAATTATACCCTTATGAATGATGGGTTTTGACGTTTTCCATTATATTAATGATGTAAAGGCATAAACCATGGATAATCAAATGGTTTTACATTAGTAATATAGATGGTGTATGTTATTATAATGGTGATAATGATGGAAATAGTTAAATATATCAATGATAGTTTATGGAACCCCATATGGTTTTTATTTTCCCATTTCATTTAATTGATACTTTTTTCTCTATATTTTTAGACCCGATAATTGTGGACATCTTTGGATTTGGCCTATTGAGTTGTAATCACACCCTACTAATGCTGCCATTGGGTACCCATGTAGACTTCATTATTATGAGTTTAGATGAGGGAAAAAGTCATGATGCTAGGGAGTTGATTTGGTCATGGGATATGCATGGATGATAATCCATATATGTATTCAGGAACCATTTTTTGGGATTTAATTGTTGTCATTATTTAGGTATATTCACACATTTGGAACTATAACATGAAATGACATATTTTTTTTGGTTTTATTTGTTCACATTAATGTGATATGTTGGTTATGAATTTTTCTTTTCTACTGATTATTGTTTCCATTTTTCCATGTTATTATATGTTATTACATAATTTTATTAATATGGTATATTCTTTTCATGTGTATATTTTGATCCTTACTTCTAGTTGATATCATCATGTATATAGGGAGGCACCCTTGAGGTTATGCGGAAAATCATCTCATAGAACGAATTTAGTTTCTTCAGGGATGTGGATATTGCATATAGTTTTCTAAATTCTAAATATTGTTTTCATATTAATTATTTACTCATTATATATAACATACATTATTATAAATGTTTTAATTTTTTTAATTCATGTTTTCATAATTTCTATTTAATGATTTTTTATGTATTTATGTAATTAATATTTATCTACTCACTAATAAATTATTTTTTTAAATCAAAAATAATAAAACTTTTCTAAATATGAAATGATGATACCAAAAATGATGATGATTTTGTATAATTTAATTTCTAATATATATATATATGTACATATTAATATATTAGAAAACACCAATATACTATATGAAAGAACAATTTATTTCAAATTAAATAGAATTTGATTTCAAATAAAAACCATATTATTATATCAAATTACTATAAAATTATTTATATTTCTATTATAAAGAAATTATATATATAAATTTATATTAAAACCATGAATTTAAAACTAATAAATATATATAAATAAAATAATTCTTAAAATAGAATAATATATGATATTTTAACGGAATAATTTTTAAACAAATAAATAAAATGTCATCGATATGAAAACATTAATATAATAATTCTAAATTAATAATTGGTATCAAATTGATTATATTATATCCTTTGAGACATGATATAAATACATAAAAATGGTTGAATTAAAAAAATCTTATTCATGAATATTAATACACCGTACAAGTGATATATTATTTAAAATACAATGATTTGAACATTATCTCACATAAATTAATAGATTCCTCAAAAAATTACCTTGAGTGGTGATTTTAATGTTTTTTATGTGAAAAATATCATTCATTATTTTTCAAAACCAATTTAAATGGTTGAATGTTGTCTTACCAATGACATCATTTTTGGATTTTTTTCAACCTTTTCATTCTATTTGTAATCTAAAAAAAATTAGTAAATTATCTTAAAAATTTGATATTTATGAAAAAAAATAGTTTCTTCATGATTATGACTTCGTTAATAAAATTGGCGGCGGCAACCAAAATACTATACTGAAATTTTAGTGGATGTATTTAACATATTTGACAAATGTAATCTAACTAAATTGATATGTGTGTTAAATTAATCTAGTGAGGTCAAATGGACATAATGGATTTTTCAAGATTTAAATAACCATGGGACCAAACAATAGGGAATGTGTAGTAATAAAATTGTTTTAATTTTTCTTATTTGAGCCTCCCATGTTTTAAACCCAATTTCTACCTAACTCACCCCATTGAATTATGTCCCATATTACATGAAAAATAATGTATCCATCTCAATTTTTCTTGATTAAAAGCGATTCTCATCCTAAATCATCATTGGATGATCCTATAAAACATATCATTTATCCTCATTAAGGGCCTTCCTTTCTATTTATTATATTTTGCATTTACCTAAATCAATAGAAGAAAATGTTTAGTTCAAGAATATTATTAATGAAAGGGTCTTGGTGTTAATAATTTCTTTTTTCTTCTCCAGGATCTCATTTTGAATTTTTTGTTATTTTACATCAAAGATGATAATTTTTTGTGGGGTTCTATCTATATTTAATTTTATTTTCATATTAAACTATTTTGTAGTTTTTATAATGATGATGTCAAATTATAAAATGAATTAAAAATATATATATTTTAGTTTTATAAGATATTTTGTAATAGAATTTATGATTTTTTTATGGTGGATATGTCTCATGTTTTTGTAGAGAGAAAATGTGATTTTTTATTTTAAAAAAGTTGATTTTATTGTGAATTGTTGATGCAATTTCGTAGTGATTGGTTAGTTTGGTGGAAACAAATACACAAGAGGGTAAAAAACTTTGAAATAAAAGATATGTTCTACATGACTCCTTGTACTAGAATTGAAAATAAAGTATGTTATTACTTTATTATTACACTTTAGTTTCAAAATTATTTTTCACTAGACTCTAATGATATATGAACTAGGTGACACTAACTTTACTAACTATATGATGAAATCATATGAGAATGTGTGACACTTCCATTAATTTTTCCTTAAATTTCTATGTTCCTTATGATAAATTATACAATGTTAAATGTTTTTAATAGAATGGTACATGGTTACATTAATTTTTATCATCAAAATAGAATGTTCAGATATTTCTATAATTGGTAGTATATGGAACACCGTGTTGGATCATAATAGTAACTTTTCGAACATCCATCTTACACACATGAGTATACACAAATATATTTTTTATAATACAGGGAGTATCCAAAAACCACTATGAGGTGACATGTCCCCGCTCCTTTTTCTCTAAATAATGGTAATGGAATTATTAAGTGGGTGGTAGATTTACCATGTCACATTGTGATGGTTAGAGGTCCTTTTATACCCCTTTTGGTTATTTTTCATTTTTCGTAATGTATATTGTGGTTACCTAATATATTTTTTCCATTATATTATTTTTCTTTCAATTCAATCCTCAATAAATTAACGGGGAAAATGAAATTTTTGAAATCAAGAAATTTTTGAAAGAGTTAGGGAGGATCATTAAGTTATTGTAATATTTTGAACCAAAAAGCATAAAACCTTCCACCTTCATGAATGAATGTTCAAAAAGGTAATTGTTCTATTATATATTTCAAGCAATGAAATAATATAATATCAAATGAATGGATAAAAATGTTATCACATAATATTATGTGTTAGGAAATTTCCATTGAGCTTCTATTACTTCAGAATGGTGACCATATTATAATTGAGTATCGTAATAACATTTCCAGTTATTTTGTTTTTAATTGGAGGTAGTGGTGGATGATCAGTTAAATTCCCAGAGGATTGAAATGGACCTTTATGTAATTATTTTTAAATAAATAATCCTTCTCAAAACCAACACATATATAGACATGGCTCATCGAGATCTTATTGTCATGGTTGATTAATTAATTTTTTATCATTTGTATGAGACTTATAATTTTTTGAGTGGTTGTAAAATGAGGTAATATAAAAAGAAAAAAAATTTGAAATGAGTCATGAAAAACAACTTGTATACGTTTTTAGAATCCACCTTAGTTTACTAATTCTCTCTATTCCGGAAACAGAGGCCCTCCATGCCAACATTGTTAAAGGTGCTCCCATTATAAGACATCAGTCGTGAAGCACTGATGGCACGTCATCATTTTATACTTATGGGAAACCTCAAAATATTTTGTAGGGATATTGTTTCAGAGAAATATGGAGTATACTCACTTGTTTCATAATAGTGTCCGGTATAATATATGAAACCAATTAAATTTTTGTCTTAACATCATGGGCACAGATTAATAGAACAATCTTATAATGGGAAGAGTTATTTTTGAGTGGAACCTCATAAAAATGGTTGGACTAGGCCTCCACATGATATTAGAGAACAAGATATAGTGGACCTCAATTTTTTTAGTTTGAGATAGGTCCTTAAATAGCGACAAGTATAGTTATAATTCATTATTTATAGTAGTTTATTTATCATATAATGATACATACCACTCATTTTTTTTCTAATAGATCTATTTATATATTGATCATCTGAATCAAACCCGTGACTTATTAATAGAAATTAGAACTTTTTAGAGGAAGAAAATTGTGTCTTGTATAATATGTATTTCCTTCAAAATCACCCTATTATATATTAATATATCATGGGGTCTCCAATAAAATAAATTAATTCATTTTATTTTATCATAGTGATAGAATATTTTAAAAAATTCTTGGAATATATTTTTATATTATATAAGGGTGTCCTTCTAAACCCTCAATGAGATGAATTTTACATTAAAAGGATTAAGGGATCCTCAATCAAGTCAATTGGGTCATCCTCTTCCATTGAATGAAAGTCTATTGTTCTTGTATCTCTTTAATATTGTGGGAAATTAATGAGGGGAATCCCTGGAGAGTGTTACCTATCAATTATTGGTGATTTTTCCAGCAAATGTTTAATATAATTTTATGAGATTCTAGTAGAGTGAGATGTTGAGTTATCTATTGACCTGATACTAGGATCAAAACTCATTTCCCTTACATCATACAATAATCCTTTAACAAAAATAATGATTCTTAAAATTTAGCTGGATGATATTTATTCCTAGTATTAATATATGATCAAGTTTTTCTCCTTATGTGGCCAAGGTGATTCCTTGTATGATGGAATCTGGGATTCTATGAGTATTTGTTAATTACACAATGTTAATCCAGTATATGATAAAAGATAAATATATAATGCCACATATTGATGATATAATTGATTATTTTAAGGGGAATCAATAGTTCATTTAGGATAAACCATGGTCTGGGTAACACAAGATTAGGTGAAGAGAATATGACATTCCAAAAATGGAATTCCAAAGAAGGTGTTGATAAAATGAATTTATTATGATGAATTTTTTTTCTAATTAATGATTTGGTGATCATTATGACGTTTTTTAGTTGATTATTAAACTAGTTCCATAAAAAATAATTATTTTTTGTGGATTAATATTTCAATTATTACATATTTTAGGAAGATTATATTCAACATTTGAGGGATATTTTGGGGAATCAATGATACTAATGGGTTTATGCGATGTAATCATAATTTAATTTTTTTATATCAATATGAATTATATTGATATCAGGATGGAAAGAATATATTCTTGATTCTTCTAGTAAAATATGGTGTATGTGAATTGAATTCTAAATAGATTTTGTTTGAAAGAATTAAATTATATAAATTCATAATTATATTTGTATAAAAGGATCCGATTCAGTTTTTACCATCCTCATGATTTGAAAAGTGTCTTAATCCTAAACGATTTTGATATATCATAGTATAGTAATTGTAATCACATAATATTTGATTAAAAAAATGTAAAAAATATCAAATTCTAACAATATTATATGAAAAAAATATGGTTCATCGTATTGAGACATATTGTAAAAAAATTACAAAAAAACATAGTTTAATAAAATACATGTAATAAAATTGTAATTACATAGCTATAATAATTTAAGAATGACTTAAAACTATTAAAATGAATAGATCTATATTAACCTTATGTGTAAGATATCGACAAACCCTGTTTAAATGTTTCCCTTGTTTTTCAATTACAATACTATAATTCTTCCCTCAAAAAGGAAATACTCTGGTATGAATATCATATTATTTCTTTACCGTGTCTTGGTATGTCATGATATGATATGCCAATAGATCATAGAAAAATATTACAACATGAGTTTTGATAAAATATTGTTTTTCATGAGGTTTACGAAAAAAATTAATCATGCTAAACTAATATCATTTTTGTTCCAGTGTATCAATCCTGTCACAATTGTTTTTCATTCATTTTTTTAAGTGTGGGTACAATAAAAAAACATTGACAAAAACCTCTAAAAAAATTAATATATTTGTTAAAAAATGAATGATTCTAATTTTTGAATTTTATTTTCATGAGTAAATTCCACCCTGGATTCAAGTGCTAGGAAATATAGAATTATACCTTATTGTCTGTACGATGCATGGAAGATATTTTCAAAACCATGCACATTTTTCACATATACAAATTCTGATTATTTTTCTATTTGAAGATGTTAAAAATAAATTTTTTATGTTCATTTTAATTACTTTCATCATCTATCATTTAGACATATTTCAAAAAAATTTATCCAACCATCATTCTATCTGATAATATAGTGATGTTTTTATTTTTATTTTTATTACTATTGGCTTCACTAAACTTATAATTTCTAAAGGTTTAGGTGGATGATGATTACTATGTTGATGATAACTAATCTAAATGAATATTTAGTTTATAAAAAATTTTAATCTCATCATTTAGATTATCCTCTTTATAATGATCCTCTTCATTTTAATCCTATTCATTTTCATCCTCCCAATAATCAATATTTTTATTATTAGTCACTTCTTCTTTATGAAAATCATCTGTATTTTTGATTTTTTCTCTTTATTGACCTTACATAAAAAAACAATAAATTATATAATCACATTCCAAAATCATATAAAATAACTCTAAAAGAAGCTTTGACTATTCTCTTGATTCACCTTTACATATAGGTACCGATTCCAATTGATTTTTTAGTTTTTTTATGGAAATAATTCATCAAAATTTATTGATTTTTCATTATATGTTGTTGAATGGGCATAGGTATGAACCATTGAGGTTTTCAGAAATGGAAATACATATTTTAAATTCAATGGGTTGGTATAGGAAGAAGGTAAAACAATATTCATGGAGGCTACCTCACCAATATTCCTCAAGGATTCCAAAATATTTACATATTTATATCTCTTATTCTAACTATTTTAATTTATTTCTTATTATAGATCACTGGAACCATGGATTAGCTATGATTTGGATTTATCATGGTCATGTATGAAATATATATCCCCAATTTTTCATTCATCCTTATTCATTATCTACTCATATCATATCTCATTAGAAAAATTCTTTTTATTCATTAATTTATTTGGTGAGGAATTATCTAAATAAATTTTCATTTCCTAATAACTATATCTAGCCTTTTCTTATTATACTTAATCTACGATAGAAAATCATTGATCAGAATCAATAAAAAATCTTATCTATCTAATGTATCATCCCTAATAAAGATTATTTTATCTTCTTCTCCATTTACTTATTTCAAATGATGAAATATTTCATGCTCAAAAAAATAAACTTGTCTAAAAGATTCATAAACATTATTATTTAATACCTTATATATATAGTATTGATATTATCGATGGTAATACAAATGAATCTGATATAATATATCTATTTAATATTCATTAGATAATCTAGAATGAAAAAATTATTTATTTTTAATGTATCATGATCACCTTTTATATGAGTAACGAATACTTGCATCTATAAAGAAATAACCCTATTGAATTAATTGATATGAGACAAATTCTGTAAATTATTATAATATTAAAATAAGTAATCCTTTGTGCCCTTCTTTTCGAATGTGGTATGGTCTTATGGTATCATGTGATAAGGATTGTATGCTTCTCCATCCAATGTTATTTTAATAATACTTGATATTTTATTATATAATGCATTCAACCCAGTATAATATATTATGATGGTTTTTTATGTTTTCTTTATTCTATGAAAAAATAACATTTTTTATAGAATTTCCTAACTAAATCCAGGAAAACATGATAGAAACCCTTATTATACTAACCAACATATAATCACTCTAATCCCAAGAAATTTGTTATATTCCCCAATAGGGATTCATAATTATATTAAAAAGTTATTTTTAATAATCAATCACAAAAAATAAACATGTTATTAAAATACCTAGAAAAACAAATCATATTCTGGAAGAGACTTGAGATTATAACATAATGATAGTTTTTAGACTAGATAATTTTGATGGGAACACCAATTTATCACAAGAAGTTTAAGACATCTGATGCCCGATATGGGATCCCACACATAATATAAGTGATTAAAGGTGATTGATCATCATTTATATTGAATCCAACATATAAGATTAATCCTAATATGATATGATGGATATAAACTATCAATGAAAAATTTATCGAAATTTTTAACTATTGAGGTTATTGAAAGATTTTATTAAATTGATACTAAATATTTTTTTTTAAATTTTCTTTAATTTTTATAATAACTAAAATAATAATAAAAACTAAAGAGAATAAAAATCCTTATAATATAGTGTTAAAATTCTCAAAATAATTAGAATTCCTTTCAGAGTTTGAGAAATTAATCTGTATGAACATTATGTTCCTCATTAATATTTAAAAACACTCTATATTATAGTTATTATTAACAGTGATAGTTTTATTTTGATAAAAAAATATTTAAAAATTATTATGTAAATTTATATCATCCAAAAATATTTTTATTGAAATTTCATTGTCTAAAATTTACAAAATATTCTGGGTATGAAACCATTTTAATGATTTAATGTTTTAAATGTTTTATAAATAAAAAAATTGACAATATATTTAAGATAATTTTTTGAAGAAGACTAATTTAAAAAAACCAATAGATTTTATAAAATAATAGACATATTTACTCCCCTTGTGGAATGTATTATCATAATACTATGAGATCAGTAAAATATATGTATATATAAAATATTTTTTCTCATTGATCATTCCAATCATTTTTTAATGTATTCAAATCTATCCATATGTTAGTGTTTTCAAAGAATATCAGAATGTTGTTCCATTATTCGAATGAATTGTAAAATGATAAATAATTTAATTGTATGATCATTAAATAAGGGATTCATAATATATATATGTTTTTTATGGGAGGGAAGTTTGAGGTTCATTAATAAATTAATTTTATTATTATTATTATATAACATTTGAGTTTTAGTAAAAACTCATTGCATTGTTTGTGAGTGTGTGTTTCATCTACAACAATTGATAACAACAACTCCTAGATGACACATGTTCAGCCACAATAGTGGAATTTTTTACTAAGCATTTATTCATACTTGATCGAGAAGATAATGAATCTACTATGAAATTAGAAGTTACAGGTGTGAATTTTTAATCTAATATACATCCACCAATTTCAGAATATGAAAAAAATATAATTCAAAAAAATTTCCAAAAGAATAATAATGTCATAAATCTATTATTCCATATAAATTGTTATTTTTTTAACAACATTATGGTTATATACAATATAATTTATTTTTATATTTTAGATAAGGAAAAAACAATATTTTAGGATGACTAGTAGTTATGTAAAGAATACTTGCTATTATACCTCTATAAATATTTTGATCAACTAGTTTCCTATCCTCATCAATATCAGAATTATTTGATCTAAAAATGGTATTACATATTATTTTAGTATTTTCATATGAAATCTTTTTGAGAATATATTTTATATATTTATTTTGATATATATATATATATGTACCATCTATTTTTTGAGAATTTTGAAACCCATGAAAATATGTTAACTCACCCCTCATACTCATGTTATAATAATATTTTACACGATCGACGTTATAATTTATTAAATATTGTTGAATTGATATGAATATAATGTCATTAAAATGAAGTTGAATGATAATAATGTTTTTATTATATTATTTTATAAATACTTATGTATCAATAATAACCTTATTAATGTTATTTTGTATCCCAAATCTTCTAAACTTGTCATACAAATCTCTAAGTGATTGTTTAATTTAGTATAATGATATATTGAGTTTATAATTGTATTCAATTCGTTTTATTCTTTCATAACCAGTGATTCTTCAGTATGAACAAACTCTTAAACATATATGTTCTAAATAGAACACTTCACATCCTTCTGAAAATGATGTAATTTATATTATTCCGAAAATATTAGAAGAATTTGAATAGAATCTAATATACCCACTAGTGTATATCTTTCCTAATATTTTTCTTATTCTAGTTGGTCTTAAAATTTTGAAACTGTTCTTACATTATTTTTTTAAATTATTCCAATTTTTTCACATTTCATTCTAGAAACCCATTTTTACCAATATATCAATGTTGTTTAAGTCATTCAACAAAGGCCCTTATATCATTCAACTCAAAATAATTTATTAAATATTCCTTAAATGAAATCCAATACTCATAAACTAAATCCTTATTAGGATTATTCTGATCAAATAGGTAAAGGTAGGTTAGATGTTTAATTTCATTTCCAAAGGGAATTGTAGTACTTATTGGGTGATCAACATCACTAATTATATTATTAATAGGACAAATCCTATAAAACTACCAATTTATTTGGTTTTGAAAACTATATTCATCAACATTTGATGGAAAATATTCATATGAAAATACATCAAAAGATATTTTATGGGAAATTTCATTATATATAAAATTTTATAAAAATAATGAAAACCAATTTTTGAAACAACACCTGAGAAGGATGTAAATTGTGGTTTTAGAAAAATGTGTTTATTTCATAAAACTTAACATATATTACATCCTTAATAGTAAATAGTTATTATTAAAAATTAATTAAGCCTCAAAATTAGTGGAATAACAAAAAAAATCCCTTTATTGGATTTGGATGCAATTTTTTCGAATTTACAATTCATATTTTTTAGGAATGCATTTCGTCAAAAAAACTATAATGTATGAAATAGTTAGTTCTTGAAAAAACTACATTTTAAGTGGATTTTTTCAATAAAGTGTTTAATTAATACTAAAATAATATTATAGTATCATTACTGACCACCTTATCCCTATAAAAATTAGCAATTGAGTATTTATTCTATAGTGTTTCTTTGTTTCTTTGAGAGTTAAATTTTATATATAAACAACACCGTTTTGCTAAGGGGTTCAAAAAGATGAATGTTTTTTATATCCCTTATTATAAATGTATTCAAAATTGGAATTTACATATTCTTCACCATGATCTTTGTGAATAATTTTTAAGTGATGGGTTTCCCCTTTAAAAACACTGGAAATTAACTATTTGATATAACAAAAGGCATCAAATTTCATTGTGTGAATATAAATCCACGTGTATCTATTGTAATCATCAACCAAAAAATATACAAAGTATTTTCATCCAATACTCATAGTTTTTTATATTACCACATAAATCCATGTCCACTAATTTTGAACCATCATTAGTTTAGTCATCACTAATTGATTGAAAACTAGACTTATATTGCATACCGTAAAGATAAGGGTCACATAATATTGATGAAGCAAACCAATATCCTTGTATATAATTAACAAGTATTTTATTTGTGATGGTAAATAATATTATAGTGATATATATCCCATTCTTCTATGAAATAACCAATATTTATCTTCCATTATCGTAAGGTAAGGTATGTCTTGGCTCATAAGGTATTCTATGTTAATAGTGTAAAAATTATCATTCTGATTGAAAAAAGTAATAAAATAACCCTGAGATGTTTTTACAACACATTTATAATTTCTAATATTCACATGGAATACTTTACCACATAATTAACTTATCCTTATATGATTGTACATAATACCTTTAATAATAGATTATTAGAAATTAATGTTTTACCAAGAATAACTCTTATAACTATACCAATAATCTCTATTCGATCTTTATCCACGAATGAAACCATTCCGCCTTCTATCTTGTTAATATTTTTGGAAACATTATCACTAGTAATCATGTGACTTGATCATCCACCATCCAAGAACCAAATATCGATGTTTTTGGTATCAAATTGTTTTCCCTGAAAGAAAAAAACATTGTACTTTGGGAACCCATACGTTCTTGGGTTCAGTAATTTTCTAATTATTTTTAAAAATACAAATTTGTTTTAGAAAATATGATTTTTGGAAACTTAAGTACTGAGCATTATTTTGTGAAGAATATTTTTCAAATGTTCTTTATATTGAAACATAATGAAAAGGGTTCATTTTTAGATAAAATTAACTATTATTAAAAAAAATGTATTTTATAACTATATCCCATTACAAAACTAATTCCATTAGAAATTTTTTTTATGCATCTTGAAATTATTTTGTTTACATTTTTTACTATTTCATATAAGTTTATTCAAATAAAAAATATGAAATTTTATTTTTTACTAAATTCTTATCCCCATTAGTAATAGATTGATAATTGGGTTTATAAAAATTACTTTGTACTGAATTTTTCTTAGAATTCACTTTATCTTAATTTATTCAAAATGTAACCTATTTATAATTAGCTTTACCATTTTCATTAGATAGATCTGATATTTCTTTTTTTAAAATATTTATCATTGTATTTTCCATACAGAAATATTTCTAACTCTACAATTTTTATTCTGAGGTAATTAATATGAACACGAGACTTCATCAAAAGAAGGAAATGAATTATCTTCTTCCGAGGATGAATATTCATTACATGATATCAAATCTTTCTCATTAGGATAATTAGTATTAAGGAAAATATTTTTTCAGTTCTTGATAATTCATACCTTATACATTAAAAATATACTTTCTTTGTGTACTTACGAAATAAGACCAATGTTCTTCTATAGAGAACTATTATTATTAGATGAGTTATCTAAGGAATATTTTCACTTTAGCTATATGAATCAATAGAATTAAATAAAATTAATCTTTTAAATTTTTAAAATATATGTAAATTATTTGTTATATTTTATTTTCTACCTTATCATTTTATCATTAGAAAATATAGCCCGATATTCCATTGTTTAATTAATTCATTAGATGTGACAACATTTATTTTGTAAAATATATCCTTAAAAGTATTCTTATTTAGGTGTTTAAGATACATATTACCAACATTCTAGTTAATACTTTTGGTGATATTTTAAAATTCGTTTTCAAAATTCACCAGACTACTAGATTTAGATTGAATAACAACATGTTTTTTAAAATCATTCAATTCTTTTAGGATATTGATTTTGATTATGAAAAGTAAGTGTAGAAAAAAAACTCACAGATTCTTTTTTTCTATTTGTATGCTTATATTTTCAGTATAATATCACACTTCATATAGGGTAGGATAAAATCATCTATGGTAAGAACAATAACCTTTTGAGTTTTATCAATAACATTTATTTTATATTAAAATTCATTTGGAATGATATAAATGATTTTCTAAACTTGTATTTCATCATATAATTCTATCTAAATGATATATTATAGAATATTAATAATCATCATGAATATTTGATTCTTCTTAGATACTAATTAAAAAAATAAATAATAAATTCCATGATAATAAAAATTTAGCATATATCCTCTAGTTTCAACAACCGTAGTACCGAAATGTGTATCCACCAACTTATTCCAAATATTATTTTCAACATCGAAATATGATATATGGATTCAAATTAATCTTGTTAGGGTGTATAATAAAGTTACTTATAAATTGTAATACCACTGATATTCATTTTTTTCATGATGGGTGAATCATTTAATATCTTTATTAGGTAATTTTTAAACATCATTGAGGATAAATTTTTTTTCAACACCTATGATTTCAAAAAAATTATTACTTCTATATATCCAATGTTAACAACTATATCCATCATAAATAGGAAGTCATTTTTAATTATATTGTTTATTTATATGACATTAATTTATTTTATCATAACAGAAAGCATTTCATTCACACAAATATGTTTGTGTTAAAAAATTTTATAATAAGAAAATTGATAAAAAAAATTAATAGACATGAAATTTTAAAGAAACAAAATGGTAGAATGTATATGAGAAGTAAACACATCCTATAATAACAATTTTTAAATGTTAGTATGAGTTATATTAATAAAATAACATATTGAATATTTACCATTTGTTTTTATTGAATTGGGGAGGGTGGAGTAACTTTTATATTTAAAAAATTTATCTTAAAAGAATATAAATAAATCAATTGCATGATTTCATTAATAAAAAAGTTATAGTTTATAAATTTCTATCAGTCTGATTACTAATTTGTCATAATTAATAATTATTTGGATACATAAATTTATAATAATAATAATCAAAATATATTCAATTAAAAAATCTAAATAAATGAAATTTTAATATGGGTCGACAAAATAATTATTTTTAATTTTACTCAAATATGATACAAAAAAACAATTACAAACAGGAATGAGAAAATTAAAAAACCTATAAGAAACATGTATTTTAGTATCTATAATATATTAATAATGACATACTAATATTAAAATTTAAATATTAATTAAAATAATAATAATTGTATGTTATCCACAGAACATGGAAAATGGAATCCCTTTTTTATAATTAGAATAATGTATGTCATTCCTCAGCATAGAAGGACCTAAATATGAATATCAAATTCTATTCCCACCTAGACATGGAATAAATCGATTCAATGGATCTGTTCTTTATTTCATTCCAAAAGAAACCTTGAAAAAATGTTAATATTCTCCACCGTTATATCCTCATAATCTATCGATCATAATCATTTATCTTACACAAAATTACAGTGAAAATGAATTCTTACGGGAAAAACCTGACAAGTGTCACTTAAGTAGACAAACCTTTAAACAAAATTATAAAATACTAAGAACAATATATTCGTTATTTGTAATCGTCATAGATATCATATAAATTTCATTGATCAACCATATAGAGAGTCATTCAAACTCTTTTAATAACCAGGTATTTATAAAAAAAATCTTAAATGGTCATATTTCTTTCCCAATGATATTATTTTTCCTAGATTATCCCTACGACCTATAGAGATGGAATTTAAAAGTATCTTTTGTAACTAAATTTCTGACATCTTATTATTTTAATAATTAGAGTCTACAATGTTTTCCTTACATTAGAAATAAGTTTTCAATATTTATAATTCGAGTTTATTTATTATGATGTACATCCATACAAAATCCATTATGATAATCACTATGGTTGTCACCCCAAAGTTTAATAATTCCTATATCAGTATGATTATAAACACTATGTATGTAATAAATAGAAGATATAATGAATTATATCAACTCTCATAATGAATAATTTAATGATTTTCAGCTCCATTCTTATTACGATAATCGTAATGAGATATTTTAGTATATAATCAGGAATAATTTAGTATTACATCTATGTATGTTAAAAGATTACTTTTTATACAAAAAAATTCAAAAAACACATTGGAAAAAAAACTTTGTAATGATGTTTTTAAGAAAGATTTTGGGATTTCTAAAACAAAATTAATGAAAAAATCATATGTATAACTTTTCAATAAACAAATTTTGGTTCTAGGAAGTGAAATTTTTAGGGAATGACTAATACAAAAATAGATCTAGAAAATGAAAATTTCATTATATAATGGTTATTAGAAAAAAATATTATTGATATTCAGAACATTTGGATGATGGTCGGTTACTTTGTGTGGTTTATTAGAGTTCCTAATATCCTTCATTATCATTTTATGGATCTCAATAGGATAAGATTAATGTTTTAACACTCATCAATTCACTATTCATGTGCTGAATTGTAGAATTATCAATATTTTAAACTAATTATAATATTTAATGAGTCTAGTTAGGAATATCATGTTTATTATTATCTGATGAGTATGAGTGTAGGATATTTTCTAATTTATTTTAGAGAAATTGTAGCTTATGGTTATTGGTTTTTTATTTTAAATGAGAATAATTATCTCACTGATGACCTAGATCTTTACATAGTTGTTCATGTACAAATATTTTGTTGTGATTATCTATTATCTCAAATGTTTACATTGATTAATGATAAATAAATGTCTATGTAACATTTTCTCATAAAATAACCCAAGACATTGAAATAATACCACAATTGAATACATTTAACCATTATACTTTATTTATATACATGATGCATTAATATAATGTGGTTTCTAATAATTTGATTAGAATGGTTCTATATTTTTTCTAAAATAATTTAATAAAAAATGGAAACTAAACAAACATAGGTAATAAAAATATATATATATATTCAATTGTACAGAAGAATGTACTATTTTATGGGAGATTAAAAATGGATCTATCCTTTCATGAGATTGTATTCGATGAATTACTAGAAGATAGTGAATATCAAGTAATTAGCGAACTCTCATATAGTGGGGAGATCATTAGTAATTTATGTGTTTTAACTCATGGATATATTCTTTTGGGGCATGATTGTTTTCTACTCTTCTATTAATTTTGGTTGTGTATGATAATCATCATTATACATGGGCTTCCAAACCCAATTTATCCAAGATGAATTCTAATATAATTTTCTATTTATGGTGGCTATAAATAATGGGATATAAATGATTTGGTATCTATATGGTATACATTTTAGTACATATATAATATGAACCAATACCATTATTTATTATTCAATGAATTATCATTTAACTTATAAGTTCCATGATGTATCAATGGATCATAATATTATATTTCCACAAACTTATTGAGGGAGGAAATCAATTTGGGTCATGAGAGGATGTTTGATCAAATCTACTCATTTTATACTAGATTATATGATCATTAATTTTGAGTAATGTGGAAAATATTACTTGAAAGAGATCATGATGCTCAATAAAATAATAACACCCATTGTTTTTGAATGATAAATGTGCTTTAATTATATATTTTTGTAGGGTATCTATATAGTAATGGGAAGAAGTGTAAATTTTTGAATAACACAACACCCTGAAATAGATGGAAATATAGAGTTTGATAACTTGATGTTGGAGGATATTTTCTATGAATTTATACTTAACATCAATGTTTCATTAGACTCCCATATATGATGTTATGATTTTTCCAATAATTAAAGATACAATATCCTCATTAGGATTTTCCCATTTGAGTCCTTCTATGGGAGACCATTATATTATCCACTATATTGGAAATTTATATTGGAAACCTCTTTAGAGTGTCTTATCCTTATTTTGGAGAATACTGATAAGGTGAAATAGATTTATAAATATCTATTATTGTCCCTGAGTCTCTAGAAGTGATATGACAATCCTTTTATCCAAACATTGGATTATTTTATAGGAGACTTTATGTTTCAGATAGAATATCTGGGTTTAGTATATAAAAGAGAGATTAAATGGGGAATGATATCCCTATAATATATAGGTTATTTAGATATTATTAAATAGGTCACTATAATGGAATACATGATTGATTTTCCAAATTATTTCATGATAGTAAATACTGTCTTACATGATTTTCATTATTAAAAATATCATCCTAATAAATCCTAGAGTGTTAATTTTGATGATTTTGACATAGAAGTAGATGTATATATTACTCGGTAACCCATTTGAATCATTAGGTCCAATGATATGGTAATCTATGGGAAATTCATCCAACTAGTTTATGTGTATTAGAAACATGAATCCAAAACACAAGAATCATGGGAGTGAGAATCCCATACGAGAGAGAAATGGCTATAATTGTTATAAAATCATTATATGGTTAGAATTTCTAGTATTATAATGTGATATAGTGATGATAATTAGAACATCAATGATCTAATTTTTTGGTAATTAAGGTGTCACATGTTTCCCATTTTCAATAGTTTTAATGATATAGTAGTTTTCAGTGAAAACGTGAAAAATAGGGAAATTTTAATATGTATCATTATTATTACTAACAACATAAGAAACCGTGTGACACCAATGAAATATTAATATAGTAATTTTTCATGATTGGTGAATGGTTTATAATTATTTCGGTCCATTATTTCAACTATCTAGGTGAAGTCATATTTGAATATAATGTTTTCCATGGTTTGGGAATCCAAACAATTAAATCATATGGATAATCCAGGAATTTAAAATGGTAAATTTTATATTATGTTACTAAATAATTTACTGATATATTTTTCCAAACACAAAAAATTGACTAGTATCCCCTCGTGAATTCTCATGGTTGTATCTCACTTCTATATAATTTATTATATTGGAACAACATCCCAAATATTAAAGCATAGCACCCAATAATCAACTATATTATATTTCATTATGATTATCCTCTGCTATTTCATGGTTTCTCTTATCCCAAATTCCTTGATAGAATAATTTTCAATGTAGTAGATTTTTATGGAATTTTTTTCAGTTTAATTTTTTATTGATTCTCTATAATCTCATTTGGCATTGTAAATGGTTTTTGGGATAAAGGTTGTTGTTTTACATGGTATTCAATCAATATTTTTATGTGGTTCTATATGAATGAATTGGTTTTTCTTCTAATAATGAATTCAATTTTTAAAATGTCTTTTTGAAAAATAATATGGTACTATTTGAAATTTGGTGTTGAATTTATGAATATTTATTGATGGGTGTGTCTCATTCGAGTTAACATATTGAATATTCATGGGTTTTCAAAAAAATTCCGGTTTTTTCCGTAATGATTTATTCAGAGGAACAGTTAACAGTTTGTATGGATGAAATACAACTCATTGGAACATTTTAAATTATATTGAAGATCCTCATTGGGATGGGATCAATTCCACAAACATGTATTATTATGTATGTTTTTCAATCCATTGATAAATATTGTGTTATTATTATATTACACTATACTATATAAATATATGACTTATGGGGAACTAATCTTGGTAACCATAAAATGACATCCTAATAGATTAGTTCATAAATCATTTAATGTTTCAAAATTTTCTATATATCCTTTTATATGATTTTCATTTTTATATATGTTCACTATAATGAGACATGGTTTCCTTTTTTATAATAATCCAAATATAATTTTTTTATTTTTTTAATAAATAATATATGTGAAACACATAGTGGGTAATTTTATATCATAATGAGAATACCATTAGGTGAATGTAGATATTGTGTTGAATAATACCATGAGAAAGAAAAATACATTATAATGTAGTGGTTTCTCTTACTAGTATTTTTAGTATCATTGAGGTGCAATGATGGCGGGTTAGTGCATTATGTCACCTGAAGATGGGTAGAAATATCAATTATTTGAATTTCATAAATTTTATTTGCAGTATTAATATATATTTTCGTGTCAAATGGATTTCACCCATTTTATTTTGTTCATTTTTTTTAATTCTTGTTCACTTAACTTATTGAATAAATTATTTATGTTAATATATTTATTAATATTTTGAATATTTTACTATTCAATTTGGGTGCTTCTTCTATATTTCCTGGGTAAAACACTCTAAAGTGGTGTGTCCTATAGTAATATGTAATTTTTTTGTACCTTAGGTATAAATAATTCCTTTTTCATCATTATCATCCATCCCAAAAACTTTGATCATAAGTGGCCTATAACAGGTTCATTGAAGTAATGAACATCAAAACACATTTTTTCAAATATAAATTATAATAAAGAAAACCAAAAATGAAATAAATATAATTATATGAAATGTTAAGTGGAGGATAAAATAAATATATAAATTTTGAAACAAAATTTTTATTTATTTGTAATGGTTATAGGGGACACAAAATCGATAAAATAAATCTATCATTTCAATTTTAAAGTCAATATTTGTTAAATGATTTTTTTTAGAATACAAGCCAAATTTATCATTAGTAATAAAAATTCTTATTTTTTCAATTAGGAAAATAACTTGAAAATGTGACATACCATGTTTAAAATATAGTATAACTTTTATTAAATAAAATGGTAGAATATAATGGAAATTGATGAACTTGGTCAATGATGAATGGCTATATCTTAATAAAAAAATCTAATTTCACGAAATCACATAAAAATAATTATATGAAAGTAAAATACTTGAAAAATGGTTATATCACATAATTATAGGTTCTAGTAAAATAATAATATTAAAATATGTCAAATAAATTGTGTATAAGACTTAATGAAATAATATTTATTAAAATTACATTAGGACTGTCAAGGTCTATGAACTATAAATCTGTTATAAAGAGAATGACACCACTAATTGAATATAAATTAATAAAAACTATCAATTTTATATTCATATAATATATAGGATTGAATATTAGATAAATGGAAATTAAATGAAAAAATCATGATATTGAAAAAGGAACCACAAAATATATAAAACAATGAATCACATGTTCTCCCAATGACCAACTTATTAATTTTACAAAACATTAATGAATTATATTAATCAATTAGATGACTATATCATCACATAAACATTATATATGTCATATATTTTATTAAAAAATTACTTTATTGATTAAAAGTAAGGAATTATTTATTTCATATATAAATATATATTGAAATGTTTATGTATAATTATAAGAAGCATAATCATGAATGAATTTTAATGATCATAAAATTATTGTTGAATGATTTTAAATATATTATTCATGATAAAATTATAGCATTCTTATTGATTTTGGGGAAATATATTATTAATGAGATAAGGAATATTGGAGAAAATAATTTTATGATTTCATTACAGTTAATAATAAAAATATGATTTTGTGTGTTCAAACATGTTTCCACCTTTGTTTCCTTAATTATTTCATGTAATAAAAAAAGAAAAATAATTCAAGCATGATGAAAGAAAATAAACTCATGATTGGAAATGTAAATAATAAAGGTGAAGTGTTATTTTTTTATGAATTGTTTTATGTAGTAGTACTCAGTATATTCCTTGATATAAATATTTACACACTAAATTGAACAAAAATCACTCATTAAAAAAACAGACAATTAATATTTAAATAAAATGATTGACCAAAATAATATCTAAAAAAATTTAATCATTGATTAAACATTCTCGTGAAATCAACACAAATTTTTCCCCAAATAAAATTAGCCATTCAAAAAGTCAAATTAAAAATATGAAAACAAAATAATCATATATTCTCATATAATAAAACATATATTTACCAAAATAACATATATATTTATGTTATAAATGCATCAAAAATTGGTGAATTATTAATATTAAATTTATTAAAACACGCTAAATTAATAAGTTACTATATATAACATAATAATGAAATACTAAATAAAATAAAATGATCTGAATAATAAATACAATTTTTATACTTTACCCTAAATAAAATATTAAATTATATATTTATCAATAACACTAAACTTATATTGCCATAATAAAATGAAATTTTCCTCAAACAACCTTAATTATCTCAGCATGAAATTACATAATAACTCTACTGGTTATCTATAGCCTTAATCATATGCTAATTTTTTAAAAATAGATATTGTAATATTCTACCATATAAACTTGACCATAAAATTCATATAAATCACAAGAGTGATAATTCAATAAATATTTTTTCCTCATTCAATATTATAAATATATTTAAAAACATCACTAATAAATTTTAAATTTACTCTCATAATACATAAAAAGGTAATATATGAAATCCTTTAAAATTACTATCCAAATATTGAATATAAATCTTATTATTTATCAGATTGACTAATATTATAAAATATATATTTTTTGATTTGAACTCTAATTACCTATACTGATACTTCCTATTCTAGTTCATAAAAACAAAATCAATATAGTATATTCCTTAATGAAACTACATAAACCCAAACATAAACATCTATATTTACAAAATATATTTAAAATAATTCATCACATACATATCATCATCATTTTAGGTATAGACTTTTATAGAATTAAAATAACATTAATTAAAAAAATACCACTATTATCAAATTCACATTATTCACATTATTCTTATAGTTTCATATTTTACAATTAACCTTCAAAAAATCCCATTACAATATACACCCATTATACACATCTAAAAAAAATAATACAAAGTAATTATCTTCTTTATATTGTGAATGGGATCCTAAATAAAGAGTTCTAAAACACATTGTGAGTTAGTATTGTAAAATATATGATATCATGGAATAAACATGGCATGTAATCTTTTGTTGGAAAATATAATATGAAAATAATTCTAATTAAACAATAAAATTAGAGTAGAATATATGTACTCAGTTCATAAATAATTTGTTTAAGGTAATTCCAATAAATAATATATTTCATAGTATAGAAATGTGAAATTATAGACATATTAATATAATAATAATGCCTAATACACAAACATATTTATTAAATAGGTATGGAATATTAAAAATACCTATGATATTTTTCTTTATTTAAGCTAATGATAATTTATTGGGATGTATACTTCCCATCCCCACCCATAATTAAATTATCATTAACATATCATCAATTCCTCAACAAAGACATTATAAATATATATGGTTTAATTTAGTAAATTGTCACACCAATTTCTCTAAAAAGACCAAAAAATTCATTTATGTGTTATGTACCTGTATCCCCACTAATCAATAACCAATTCAAATTACTTTTTTATATAAAATAATTAATTATAATACATAATAATGAGTATAAATTAATCAACAAACATCTTCATTTTAATTAAAAATATATTTGACATTACTATTTCCCTAGTGAATACATTTAATAAACTCCATGGTATGAACCCTTTAAAATAGAAATAGTATATATTAACAATAATATAGTTAATTAAATATACATATAGAAATAGTTGTTATTATATTGAATATATCAAATATTTTAGTGTATATAGACATGAAAATATTCTTAGTCTCCCGACAGCACAATTTTCTAATGAAAAATACACAAGTTTCCTTAAGAATTTTAAATAATAATAACATAAAAAATATAGACAAAATCAAAAATATAGAATCATTAATGAAAATATTTAAAAAACAATTAAAAAAGATGGAATTAAAAATGATGAAAAAAATTTAAATGAATAGTTTAATTATATGTTGAACAATACCTATAAATATTTTTTTATTATGTAAATATTTAATTTTAAATTGAAAAAATGAGAAAAAAGAGAATAAACTCTATTTTAAAAACCTTAAATAATAAATATTGAATAAAACAAGTAAAAATATATGTGAATTATATGAAAACATTTCTTCTAAGAAAAATTGTAGAAAAGTTAATTTAATCTTTTGAGGATAATACTAAATTCCCCACACAAAAAGCCTTAAGAATATTCATTTTAAAATAAAATAAATGATTTCACAAGAAATATAAAATGAAAATATAAAATAATATATATAGAAATGATAATAATAATAATCACAAATTATATAATATTGGAGATATAAGATATTGATTCCCAACATATTGAAGAGATAATGTCGACATCCACTTAGAGGAAATATTTAGATTATATTGAAATTCAATAGTCATGCTAAATAACTGGGAGTCAGGTTTACCCCATATATATAGATATATTTTTATAATATATATTAGATTATATACATAAAAATATATATATCCCCCATTGGATTTTAGGACAAACAATATCATTCTAAATGAGATATTGGGAAATAAACTCTAATGTATTTGAAAATATTTGATTTAAATCCTAATTTTGATGAAAAATAAATTCTGAATTAAAATAGAACAAGTTATATGATTATCATGATCATATATGTCATTTATGATATATATAATCTTTATAAATGATAATCTGTTCAAAATTCAGAACATGTATCAATGGTGGTAATATGATATTTTAAAAAAGAAATCGAAAATTTTGTTATAATAATAAAATATATATAACATTTCCATAGTAACATATACCACATTTATAATGTATATAATTATGTTTTTAGTTTCTATTAAAAATTATATTACTCTTATATATTCATTTCGTACATAGATACTTCTTATTTTTAGAAAATATTGATCACCATTTTTTTGGAGATTCATTCATTGCTTGTCAGTTTCAGTATAATGTTTTTGGTCATTATATAATTTCCAAAAGTTCGACATCAATAAAATTTTATTTTTTTATTGTATAATTTATATAATGTTTTATGAAATTAATGTTTAATTTAATTAATATTTTTAGTAATAACTCTCCAACATGAAATCAATAATCTACATATTTGTAGATTTTTTTTTTAAATAAAAGCGGTACATTAGTAATTATTTAAACCATAATTTCACCATTATAGAACGAAAATAATTTTTTAATATCATATAATATCAATATTTTTTCCCTGACTTTTCATGTTACAATTAATATAATCATCAATGTAAGAAGATTAATCAACAAAAATAATAACCTGTTATAATCAATTAATTAGTGTGAATATTAAATGATTTTTTAATAATATAATATTTCATGTGGTATAATGGTATTATATTGAAATTAATATTGAGGTAAATCATAATATAAACTGTTTTTATGATGATGATAAAATTAAAATAATGAGAATGGTGTATTTTCTTCAATCAAGAAGTCATTTATTGTCTTGTAATCTATGTAATTTTTTTTCGAATTAAAGAATTTTCCTATGAAAAAATATTTTTGATACAATTGACTCATTTTTATAAATATTAATATATATATATTTTTTTTATTAAAAATATAATGTGTTTCACAGAAGGGGTTTCATAAGGGTGATTTTATAAGTGATAATGGATATTTTTTGTTAATATTTTATTATTAATATAAAAATAATGTCATATTAGAACCATTTGGATAAAAAATATAAAATAAAATAATTTAATATGATTTTTTTACATAATATCGTCTTATATACATTGAAAAATAATATTTTGTCTTATTTAATAATATTATCCAATAAGTAGCTCGTTCTAAATTATTTTAAATTTATTGATAATGAGATTTTTTCTGACGTAACATATTATTATGATCCAAAATAAAATGAAACATTTTCACATATTTTAGAAACATTATTAAAAACTACTAAATTCAATTTGTTATAATAAATTTCTATAAGTTATTTTTTTTAAAAAAATTACATATTCATTATGATTGAGAGTAATTTTATTGGAAATATGTTTTAAGGAATGAAATTGAATGATTGATAAATATTATGATAAAATTTTATTTATATTATATTTATTGGTAATTACTAAAAAAGTGTTATGTAATATTAGAAATAAAAAATATATGGATTGATTCTTGTGAAAAAATACTAAAATTAAAAGGGAAAAATACAGTCTTTATAAGTATAAAATGTAACTTAGATACTAAAAAAGAAAATATAATAATCTATATTTTAAATATTTCTAAAATATTTATAATTTAATATATTTAAAATATAATTTCTCTAGAAAAATAAAAATAATTTTGTTATGATTATATTATGATGATGTCATATGAGTAATGGTATTTAAAAAAACATAATTTTTACTATTCACCCAAAAATTTAACTTTTGTGGAAGATATAAAAAATAATGACTTATATAATTGGATTATAAATAAATATAATAGATTTTAGTATTATGAAATTATTTTTGTGGAATATATAAATTATACTCTATATTAAACCATATTTTATAAGAGAATATTGTTTATTTATAGTTGAAGAAATTTCATATTTAAAAGAAAACAAATATTCAGATTACGTACATTGATAAAATTTATTCTAATAATAAAATTAAAATATTCATTTTATATTGTTATAATGAATATATATTTAAGAAATCTCTAATAAATAAGTAATTCTACATATTGATTTATATATAGAATAACTTTATAAATATTTACCCTTTATATAAAATGAAAATTTCTTATATAGAAAAAAGAAAAAATTTCTTCGTTTAATTTGTGTAGAATTTATTATATGTCACCCTTATAGAAATAATATTTTTAAATTTACATGTATTAATAGTACTAATTTATAAAAATGAAAATAATAAACTATAAAATTAAAATAATATTAAAAATACACGGTATATCATATCCATCTCACCGTAAAAATTTATTTTTTTAAAAGTGTTCATCATGTACTAATGAAAATGGATTAATGAAGTTTGAAAATACATTTCCTAGAGTAAATATTGTCCTAATGCCCACAGTGTTTAAATTAAACATAAATAATAGAACATTAAAGTGAAATAAAGTAAAATAGATCTAATATTGATTGAATGATATAATGAATATAAAAAATTACTTTGAAATACCAGTAAATCTATTTAAATGGTTTTATAGAAATCCTATAAAATTAATTATATACAACATTTCAAGTTGAATAATTATATTTCATCATATGAATCATTATAGACAACATAGATTTATAATCCAAAAAAGGAAATAAACTATCTAGGATAAAAATGAACAAATCCTGGAAATTTTATTTCCATAGAGAAAAATAGAAAATACCATTTTATATTGATAATGGTAGAATATATTTACTATAGAATAATGTTCATATAAGGGAGTCCATTACATAAGGAAAAGAGAAATACCTAATATATATTATAAGAAATATGTGTGAAAATGAAAACATGTAGAGAAACAATATAATAAACTATTTTAGGGGAGTAAATCAATATTACATGAGCATATAAAAATTACTATATAAATGGATTAATGAAATAAAATTGAGTGAAAGAAACCGTGTGGACAACAAAGTGTTTAAACTACAGACCAATACACAAGGAATATCGTTTATAAAATAATTTTGTAATAATATAATGTAAAAAATTCACATTATGATAATTTTTATGTGAAAATATGATAAAATTATATATTACATGAAAAAATTTAAATTTTTAAATGATTCTATGATATATAGAAAATGATAAAGGTAAATATAATATATATTAAAAAAATTATCAAACCACAATAATGATTATGAAATTTGTACTCTATTATATGAAAATTATCAGATGTAGTGTTTGGTAAGAAAATTCATTAGTACGTTGTCACTAGATAACATAATACTTAATTCAAAAATATTTCTTCAACCATGTATGTTATATTATAATACAAATACCTATGAATTATCTTATAATGTAATAACTTGGTAGTTTAATGATTTTATCTATATATAACATAAAATATTAATCTTTATTTTACATCTATTTGAGGAATTTATTTCACCATGATAGAGAATATGAGAATTTATGTGTACCTAATTTACATACATTAAATTAGCTCAACATTATCCCTTGTTTGTGTGTTATGATCGTTCTCCACCCATTTCCATCTATATACATAAAAAATAATATTCCTGAAGAAAAATTTAATATTGCAGAAAAAATAATAATATCTTAATGGATAAAGATATTAATAAAATTATTCTATTTTTTACATGGAAGAGTTTATGAAAAATATATATATATTTATATTAAAATACTAAAAATAAGAATGACTATCCATGGTGAATAAAAAAATGAATAACATATGAATAATACATCATATTGAAATTTAATTATATTATCTAGAAATCATCAATATAAAATATATCACTAATTGTTCAATATAAACCAATCTATAAATTATTAAACCTTAAAACTCATAAAAATAAGATGGTAAATAATAATACCCAAAAAATTAAAATTTTATTGATTACACGTTATTGAAAACAGAATTATTGATTTATCCCTAAGTATTATTACACACTCATAATTATATATTCCAAATATGAACATACAATAGTTATATATTATCATAAAATATATTTCCCCTCTACCAAAATAATATTAATAACCCTAACATAAAGCCATAAGAAAACAATATTCAATTTATAAGGCCAAAAATAGTAAATAATTTTCTACATAATCCATAATTATGTAAAATTTAATTTAATAATATAATATTTTCCTTGATTATTTTAATTTCCTTTCCATAAAATATCATTTCAATCCCTAATGTAGTCTAAATCTCATACGTCTTAATCCCCAAATAAAATTAATTTTTTAAAATTATAGAAAATTACCTTAATATCAAGTCATATACCGATACAGAGTGTAGTCTATACTATTCAAGCTATCCAAACACCCAAAAAATGTACTAGAATTCATCACAACAACATACACATTAATGAATATATATAACAAAAATGATATATATAACTCAATAATTTTTTTCTCATTCAAAAATATCATTATCAAACATAATATGTAATCTTATCAGAATATAAATGGGTATCTATAATCACACATAACTAAAATATCTAGTGATATATCTAATATTGTAAAATAATTCTAACATTTTATGTTAGTTAATAATTTTTATGCCTTTCATTGATAGCAACTATAATGTGGTATACCCATTATTCTGTACCTAGTTATTAAAAAAATATTATTTAAAATCCTATGTTATTAATAAATGAACATACCTATACAGAGAAACCTATAAAATAATGATATTTTAGGTACATACCCCTAACCTATTAGGTTATTATTTATACAGAAATATAAAAAAACTTTTACTTAAAACCCATACATTTCTCATAAAATGTATATTTTACCACAAAAAATGATTCATTATTTTATAGAATCTATTAGAGATAAAAAAATATTCATTATTGAAACCCCACTTAAAAAATCATACATATTTCTTCTCTTATTTCCCACCGTAAAAAGATAATAAAAATTTGTAAGCTCAAATTCTTAGTAAGAGTGAAGTGTACAAGATAATTTTTTGTCTAACAAACATGGAAGTTATATTATAGTTGAGGTAATATTTAATAAAATAATTTCAAATAATTTAATAAATGAGAAAAAATATATAAATCCATATTTCACATATCATTTTTCATTATCTCAAGGACATTTAGAACTGATTTTACAGTGATGAAATTCACAATTCCATAAATATTAATTTTAACACTAATTCATAATTCTAAAACATAATTACGAAATATGTAATGCATAGCTGAAGTACCAAAGAATGATTATCTCATGAGACCTATTAATGAATTTATGGACCACTTATGTCTCATTCCTACCTCATTAAATTACTATAAACAAACCATCAATGCCTCACCCATGAGATTGTAAATATCGATGTGGGAATTCTACTAATAAAAAACAATATTTTTTTGAATCCCCAAGATGCATAAAAGATTGTCTAATTCTATTCCCCACCCATCACATAATAATTACAATAAATTAATCATTTGAATAATTTATTATAATATATATTACATATTTTTTATTAATCAATAAACATCCATATGTATATATTATGTATACCGAACATCAATATTTCCCCAGTTAATCAATGTAATAACATTATTATTAGGAACTCTTCAAATTGATTCCTTATATTGTAATGACTAATCAGAATTTTGATATCCATATATAAATAATTGATATGTTATAGAATATACATATTTAAATAATGGACATAGATATGATAAAAATTCATAATACCACCATATATAAATTAATCATTAACAAATAAAAATTGGTCATTGTTATTTCTACCATAAAAGATCATAATAAATCCAATGATTTTAGGTGGATGTTACAATTATATAGTAACCCAAGTTAAGAATAACAATGATTAAATGAAATTAATATATATATATATATATCTCTTTTAAGATAACTGTATAATGTTTTTAAAAATGATATAAAATCTCACTTTAATAGATAAAATATATTTAAAATGAAAAAAATTAACAAACTAGTATACCAAATTTAATTCAAAATAAAAACATTAAGAGGTTTTTAATTTTTTAAAAGACATAGAAATTGATTTTAGGTGTAAATTATTTTAAATAATATTCTTTTCATACATATGATAGTAATGTAAAAATAAGAATATTGAGAAAAATTAAGAGTATTAAAAAAATGATATTTTAGCAAATTTTATAAAATGACAATAATATGTTATTTTTCAAAAAATATGAAAATTCATTGATCAAACTATTGAAAATGGATATAGAAAAGAATGATTATCAATCCAAATAAGTGATTAGTTCATCATCATCATTCACGAATATTTCAATATAACATTGAAAAAAAGAGAAAGTTAAAATTTACAAATAAATATGTAGAAAAATAATATTAAGATAAAAATAATATCCATGTATTCGTACAGAGATTTTTTTACCCTAATGTATGATGATACAAAATAACTTTATTCTCATATTGATATTGGAAAATAACCCCTTACATGATTCGTTAATTTTAATTACAATTATTTTTATCATTGAAGATGAAATTGAACGTAAAATATCATGAATATAAATAAAATAAGTGTATAATATGTCTCATTAGAAATATACAAAAAACATAAATGAAAAAGCAGAGATAATATAAAACAAGTCTTAAATTTGGATATTTGAGACCATAAACCCTTAACCTAAATTACCAAAAACTTATTCAACATATAACATATTTTACAGTAAAATTAAGATCATTAATAATTTTTAGAAAATTATTCTTGTCAATTTTTTTTGGTTAGTATAATAAATTAATTTATATATAGCCATTTTTGATTTTCAATTAATATTTATCATCGGTTCTTAGTTATTTAAACTATCGCAGGTTTATATTTAAGTAAGGGACGTAATCATCATTCCATTCCACCAGTTAATTTTATATATAATAATAATAAATGTATTATAATAGATGTTCCATAATGTTTAATGATATAACATGACAATTCTAGGGGATTCTCTTATTTGGTTCTCAAATATGATATCTATGATAATCTTGCTTTAAATTTTTTTAATGAATATATGGTTATCTATTTATAGTCAGATAAATATTATAATAAATATTCCATCAATAATAAAAATCATTTAATTTTTCATATCATATCACTTATTATAATAATTTTTCATATTGTTCATGTTTGTGGTTAATCTGATCTAAATAAGAACACGTTATAATCAATGGATGAGTATATTTGTAAAGTTAATTTCTAATAATACCATCATTCTACTAGTAAAATTCTAATACTTATATGTAATTAAAAATACAAATCATCATTCATAAGATGTGTAAGAATATGTATAAATAGAAAGATCAAATGTAAGAATCTTCTCGTGAAGTAGATGTCATGTCTTTTCATAAGAAGCCTTCTTGGATTTGAATAAATTATATAACAAAATTTCATATTAATATTCAGTAACATTTCATTTAATTATAAAGGATAGAAAATGATAGTGTATTGGGAGGAATTATAAATTTAGGATTTTCTTGTAAGGGGTGGGGGAGGAGGAATCTTATTTATAAGATGGGGTTTATTTTTGTAAATACTAATTTTTCAATATTAAAGGACTGAAATATTAAATTATTGTGGATGAAAAATAAAAAATTATAGAATATAAGATGGCACTTACATGAAAATACTATTATATAGACATTTAATGATATGTTTTTGAGATTTCATAACCTTATAATTTAATATAATACTTTTAATTTGATTCTTTTAACAGCGATGATTAACATTAATATAAGAAAAATTATTTTTATGACCAAAAATTATTATGAACATTATTTTTAATTTGAACATGATGATTGAAAATATGAAATAAATATTTTATATTCATTTTATAATATTGATAAAAATGGATTCATATTTTAAAAATCTATAACATATCAAGAATTTTTTTTGTAAAGTATAATTTTTTAAAATATAAACAAGTTAAGGAAGTTCATTAAAAAGATTAGTGATTTTCCTAAATATTATTATCTAATAAATTGAAATGTATAAATTTTTTATTTTTAAAAAAGAAAATATTTACTATAATATATTAATTAAAAAATTAATGAAACATTATAAAAAATATATTTTTATTAGAATAATATATTTCTCAGGATAAAAAATGTCAATGAATGGTTTATAAATTCAACATATTATTTAAAAATGAATTATTCTACACATGAAATGTATTTATATATATTTTAGAAAATTTATCCACATACATTTAATATATCATTATTTATTCATTATCCCAAAAATAACATGGTATTTCTAAAAATTGAATATTTAAAAGTTGTCCAAAAATCATCTTAATAGTAAAATCGAAAAAATTTCTATTAACCTAGTTCTTACATGAACATAAATATATAAACCCTCTTCTAAAATTTTTTTTATTGAAAATTATAAACTTAAAATTTATTTAAACCCTATTGTATAAAGAAAAATAATTTATTTACAATATAATCTCATCAATTTTAATATTAAAAACCATATTAATGGTTAATAATAAAATAAAAGTTTTTATAGAAATATAAAAAATAGATATGATTGTATATAATAAATAAGAATATTCATTTGTTACTATTAGAATAAAAAAGAAATAAATACATATATTAATATATGAAATTAATTTATAAAACTCTACGTATATAATCATTAAATAAATTTTATTTTCTATCCCAGACTAGAAGAAATAATTATATATATAATTTGTATGAAATTAATTATAATAAATACCTTTCAAAATGAAATATATATATAGGTATTTATATATGTTTAAACTATATAAATTCATAATAATGAGTAACAATTAACCGAAAATTAATATCTATAATATGGATATCACATATCTTATATTATCTAATATCCTAGGGTTACACACCTAATTTATTTTATTAATACGATGATCCCATTAATCACATTACAATACTAATAATGGTTCTAGTAATTATATATGATGAGGTTATGAAAGAGTTTATTAGTTTCAACTGAGTGTAAAATAATGTTGAAATGAAGATATACCAGGAAAATAGATTTCATTATTGCTGATGAGGTATGAATGGTTTTTTTTGATGATTTTTTCTCATTGGGACTCTCATGTGAACTAGTTAATGTAGAAAATCATATATCAGTACATTGGAACCTATTATTTTATAATTTATAGTAAATATGATATGTAATATTAAATAACTTCATGATTGTTATGCAATAAATATAGAGGTTCCACAAAAATATTTTCTGGCCATCATGTGGTTAAATCTATTAACACACACCTATCTTATTTGGGGTATGATTATAGTGGAGTTTCTTTGGTTATTTTTTGTTGAGAAGATACCCTCCTTATAATTTATACCTTGAATGATTGTTTCTAACCAATAATCTCAGTTTACATTATGGTTATACAAGATCCTTCAAGAAGAATTTAGGATAGAGTTACCTTATAGTATGAAATTAAAATATCAAAGAGATGTCCAGACTATGTAAATCATTCATATTATTGTGTCTAAATATATTTATTATGTCCATGATTTCATAAAGTGCTTGGGGGGATCACCTTTTTATAGTGTTTATCATATTAAAAAAAATACATTCCACTCTATATTTTCATGGAATCATTTAGGGAACACCATACATCACCATTCTGGAAACTTGTATGTGAGATTGAGATTTGAGACTCATCATTTTTGGGGATATAGTAAGTTTAATTAATGATTGTCAAGGTTTAGGTGATCTAGTATATTATGAGGAAAAAAAATCCATGAAAATACATATGTGGAATAATTATAGTGGCATTCAGTTTTCATGGAATTAGATCATGTATTTTGAAGAAATATTAATGATGTTGTTTATGGAGATTTGATCAAAAGAGAAATAAAACCCCCTAGGGTTCATTGATATTTTAAAAATTCTATATATGATGGGATAGGTTTCTAACCATCATGAATTTACCTTATAGATGGAGGAGGACCATCATTAATTTTTCATGTAATTTTATAGAGGGGATATGTAAAAAACTGTTACGAATTTATTGATTGGGGTGTAATGGATGTCCAAATTGATGATACCTTTGTAGTGTAGTTGGGTGTGATCGAGGATCAACAACAACGAACTCATCAAGGTTATTCAATATTACTAATGTGTTCTATTGTAGTATAGAAACATTCATGATAGATTTAGGGAATGTTAGAGTCATGTATAGGTTCATTACCCTCACCACTTCAAATATTATGTTCTATTACATATGAAAATATTTGAATTTTTGGGTTATATAACATCCAATACTTTTTATTTTATGAATCACATTAATATTTAAATTTTGATTTATTAATGATTGAATATGATGTTTTAATCATTAAATCATTATAAATGCTTGAAAATAACATAATAAATGTAAATTATGTTTTTATTACCCCACACAAACAATTAAATTCAATAACAATTTTCTCTTAAATGGTGTTTAGGATTGGAAGCCCAATGTTTTAGTGTTATATGATACTATTGGTATATCCAATTATTTTTATAATTTTGGGTCACATTTCTTCACTCCTAGGCCATGTTAATCATGCGATTAATTTGTTTGTTAAATCAATTATTTTATTTATAATTTCCAAAAACAATGGTATAATGATTATAATCATATTTAACTATTTATTTTCTATTATACACTAAATACACCAATTATAGAGAGGAGGATATATAGACCATTGGAATAATAAATTATCATAAAATGATAAATGTTCTATTAGAGTGAATTTTTTAACCAAATTTATAATATTCAAAAATATAATGAATTAGTTATGAGATCCAAATGTATTGCATTGTATTCTTAATTCTAGATAATTTTTTATAAATAACATTTCTGAATTTTATTGTTATAATTTTTTTTCTAATTTTTAATATCGTTTATTTTGTATAAAATCATTAGTTTTTTAAAATCTCCACGACATTTTTATTGTTGATCAGTAATGGGTTTTCACATAATTGAATTTCTGTTATAATAATTATTATATGAAAACCATTTTTTTCAGTCTCAATTTCATTCTATATTGTTTGGTATTCAGGAAATCTCATTTCCATATCCATTATGATAATAATATGTATATATGAACATACTATGTTATGGTAAAAAATGGTGTCTGCTTTTTTAATAAATATATATGCACCTCAATATTTCTTGTGGATCTGGGTTTAAATAATAACCAGTAAAGAGAATGTACATTAAATGAAATGGTTGAGTATATATTAGCTAACATTTGGGGGAATTGTGAATGGTCCAATAATAAAAAACTATTTTGATATTACCTTTCGATATTAATTAGTTAATTCATATATTATGTAATATACAATTGTGAGGACATTAATAGATTATTACTATTTATTTCTATGAATTAACCTATGATTAGATAGATTTATCATAAGTAATAAAAATATATTAATTTATTAACTAATATGATTTATTATATGATTGATCTCTCAGAAAAATGATTTTTTTGTAATATAAAAGTATTCTTTTATCAAATGTGTGAATATAAAATAATTATGTTCATGTAGTAATAGGTATGAATATATTTTTATGTACACAATTTGATATTATTTATATTAATTTCTATATATGTAAAAATTTATCAAGGAATTTTAGTTCATCTCTTAATTGATTAGATATTTAATTATCATTATAAAATCATAATGTAATTATGACAAGATCCACTTTTTATGATTCTTCCACAATTGAGTTTTTTTGGGAATGCCATTTATAAAAATCTAGTTATTCCTCTTATAATTAAATTTGATGGGATTTTTCAGAATGTAATTGATTTAATTATATTAATATTATATCAATTAAAAAGGAATGGATATAACATTGGATATTTTTAACCAACCAATGATTTTGTATTAGTGAGAGGAGAAAATATAATTTTCTAATCGAAATTGCTTCCTTTTTATAAGACATTAATTTTTTTAAATGTGGTCATTATATCATATGGTTATAAAAAAATTAATACATTCATATTTTATAGGATATTATTCTTTTCATTTCGGGAATAGTTACCATGACTTACACAAAATACACATGTTCAGTTCTTAATATCAATAATCCATGGTTTTACACCTATATCAATGATTCAATATAGATTCTCACTAACCGAGTTGAAGGAATTGACGATTAAACACTAGGTGAATATTGATTGGGGATTATTTTGGAACAATGTTCCACCTTTAGTTTTCCCTTTTTTTATAAAATAGAATCACAGTTCAATATGAATCAATAGTTATTATTGGGTGATTAACAAGATCTCGATCACAGATAATTATTCTCTACCCATATTGGGGATTTGTTTTGATAAATTGTTAAGATTTCAATATTTATCATAGATTGAAATATGTTCTTGACACTACCAATTGAGGGTAAAGTGTGAATAAATAATCAAGAAATATTTCTATTTCATGAATCAACAAAATGAATTTATAGTGATTCTATTTAGTATTACTAATACATCCACTATATTCTTGTATTTAATTATTTGATTCATTACAGATTTCATTGATCTTATTGTTTTAGTAATAAAATATGACATTATTGTGTATTAAAAGGGAAAGTGAGAGCATTAATATCATTAGATTACTATACTTTAGATCCTTATGAATAAAAAGTTTTATAAATAAATTCCAATATTGAATCATGGAAATATTTTTATTTTCATATAATCTAAAAAATGCATAAAGCAGTGGATCCATCATTGATGGATGTTATTGATCATTGGACCATAATAACCACAATGACTAATGTTTTTAGTTTTATTGGATTATAATGATATTATTTGATTATTTTTAAGGAAATTTCAAGTCATTCTAAAAACCACACTATGTAATATCATAATTAAGTTCTGTTACATAATTCAGGTAAATTTGATAATAATTTCATGTTGTCGAGGATAATTATTACAAGTGAAACTATTAACACACAACCATTTAATGGAGAGTGGATTGTGATCTATAATTATTCTTAATATTAGTGGTTTTTATATTCTATTAAGAATAATCATATGGTTATTTCTTCTGCCTCATGAAAATTGCTGTTCATTAGGAAATATTAACTGACTCGTCATTTGGTGTTGGAAACAGTAATCCGGCAATAAGGATATGAAGGAATTATCTGAATATATAATGGTGTGATAGATATAATTTTAAAAAAAATTATATTATATATTCATAGATAGATAGTTAAATATGGGTTAGAGTATATGTTTTGACTTTATTAATGATTATAACTACTCACTATATTTATTTAATGGGAATGAAAATAAGGTGGATGATTCATAGAGTGCAGAGGATCACACTAGATTATTTATTATGAGGATAAAAAATATATAATATTTATTTATTTTCAAATGAAAACCAATTAATATTTGATTAAAGAGGATAAGTATTATCTTTTTCATAATGCTTCTCAAACATTAATCCTTGTGATGATTAAAAAGGAAAAAATGTAGGATTCATAACGTCAAAAGAATATGATAATCATTAATGAGTTAAACCTCTGTTTTTATTGTATGATTTTATTTAGGAACCATGTTTCTTCCATTTCAGTTTAATAATTGTGTATATAGATATTATAATACCACCATAGATCAAAATTATCTATTCGACATGGATGTAAAAATATGTATTGTGATCAGAAAGGGTATATATGGTGGGACAACATGAAGAGTGTTATTGAAATGTATGCATCTCAGTTATTCATGTACATAAAGATAACAATTAGAGATTTATGACTAATTTAATTTTTAAAATAATAATGTTAAATTTTTTTTAAATTGAAAACATAATAAAGTAATATGTCCTTGGAATCCACAAAATTTTTTAAATGAAATAATGTTAATTTTGTTTCTGTTAATATCCGTATGATGTTTAAAAACATAATTTATATCATAGAGTATTTTTTATTGATCATATATATGAATAATTAATTAATAAATTGGTAATGCAATATTGGGGACCACATTATACTCTATTTTATTGATAAATAATATTATCATATATGTCTTTGAGAAGGCTTCAACAATCTCTTGACAGAGAGTTCTGTTCAAAGACAACTTGTCATCCTATTATAGTTATTCGGTTTAATAACACTATTATAACCATGGATTAAATGTTGAGATATATTTATATATATTTCAAATGTGTCATATAAATATACCTTCCTATACACATGTTTTCCAACAATAATATTTTTTAATCAACCATTATTATGGTTATGTATAAATCCATATATAAAAAGAATATTACAAGTGTAAATTACTAGGATTGATAACAAATCGAACCTAATGGGACCTAATCTAGATGAAGATATTAAAAATATGGTTAGATTCATTCCATATAACAAAAAGGTAGAAAAAATTCTTTTGAAGAGTCATGATAAAAATTGTTATCAAGATATTTGAATCAATGTTAGTGGGAATGTATATATATTTATTTCTACATGGATTGAACTTATGAGATTATTAAATAATGTAATTTTTATCCATAAGTATATTGTTCTTTTAATTATTTTTTATTATATTAGTACATTTCAGTAACTCTTGGAACACCTAATTAGCATCACTCACGTTCATGATTTTTCTATGTGTCTCCATTAAGGATTTATAAACCAAATCCTTTACATGTTTTGAACTCAGAGTTTCCACCAATGTTTCCTGATAATTCATATAATGGAAATCCAATATAAATATTTCGTCCGAAAATTATATTTCAATGGAATAAGAATATTATGCTAGTCAATTTTCATTAGAGGAATCAAACATTTGAAGAAGCCACATGGGAACCATGAGGATGTGGTTAAGGGGATATATGATAATACGTTTTTATCAAAGTGATGGAATTTCTTAATATATTTTTAATTATTTATAATGTAACAACTAAATATTTTATGTGTATTCTTTTAAAAATATACTTTCATTATTCAATAGTATTGTTTACTCACAACCACTAGAAAAAATTGGTTATAATATTATAATACTTTGTAACTAATTAGATAAATTGATGGTATGATAAGTTTTATCCAAATTATAAACAAATTTTTATAATGTTTTTAGATAATTGAAATCAATTTAAAAATTCATAATATATATATGCCCAAATTTCTATATTTTATTTTTATACATCAAAAAATATGTTTCTATTTAGTTTTGTGCATAATGAAATTTTAATTAATATTAAAATATTTTAGAAATAATATATGTTGTAATGAATTAAATTTTCAAAATATTTATATTCATATTTCCATAGGATTATATTTTGGATTTTCTATAAAAAACTATTTTTCACTAAAGAGTTATTTGATAACGATTTTAGAAAGAAAATACTTTGAGTTCAATTAAATTTTTCATTATTTTATTAATTAAATATAAAGTTTACATAATCCTAATTTAATTATAAATAAACTAACTAATTACATTTGAAAAATTATTATACACTACTTTTGTATAAATTCATTATTTGGATTAATAAAACATTTTTATAAAAACAATTTAATGTTTGCAATGTGTTTTTATATTATCAAACATAATAAATTTATTGTTATTTACTTTTGTAATTAAATTTATAATTTAAATATTCTAAAATGTAATTTAATATAAACATTGTGGGTCATAAATAGAATTGAGTTAATGTATGTTTAGTTTTATGCATCATAATACAATTTCTATAATGGGTTTGCATTGTTGTTTATTATCTTATTTAATATTAAATTGTTCCACATTCATAAATTCAATCTATAAGAATATATTAATTATTTTTAATCAATATATTTAATTTAATTTAGTTTTTAATCTATTTTTTGTTCATAATGAATGGTAAAAAATGAAACAAAATTCACACAGTTTAGTATATAACTATTTTAATGAGCTGAGTTTGAACCAAGATAAATTGGTCGGATTGAAAACCACAGTTTTAAAACTCTTATCAGTTTAATAAAATTCATCATTAAAATTTTAATAATTAGATTCACGATAACATTGAATCCACTTTCCTATGAAACATATATTATATCAATGAAATCTTTAATGAAATTCAACGTGAGTCCCTCCACGAATTTATAAAAGGTCACCTCTTATACCCCATTATTAATATAATTTGAGAATTATAGATCAGAAAATAATAGATAAAGAACTTCCTATAGCACATTTTATATTAAAATACATTTTAACCCCCACATAAGTCAAGACAATCATGTAATAAGGTTTAAATTAATGTAAGTGTCTATATGAAGTGGTCTACATTTATTCTAATATATTTGAATTGTATATTTTCTTATACATCATATAAACAGGTTGTGTTCATGATAAAAATATGACTATATATTCTCAAATATAATTTTATGTTATTATACATGTGTAAGAACTGTTTAAAAATTATTATCCATAAATTTTTAGATGAAGTATCACTTGTGCATACACCTGGATAGTTGCCAACACATAGAGAGACAATTTGTTTTGAACCATCATATTTCATAGTTAGTTATTGAATTTTATTCAATTTATATATATTATATTTAATATATATTATTATTTTAGTAATTTTAATATTTTATTACCTACCTCTCATTCCATAGATTAAAAAATAGACACACCACTCATTTGTATACCAGGACTACCATATCTACAATGACTTCTAATTAATTATTAACACATATGTTATTTGAATGGTTCTTAAAATATATTTAATAAATATATAATTTATTCATATCGTGATTATTATTATATAGATTATTTATTCATAATAAACATTCATGGTCCATAACTATCATACCAAAAAATATATGAAATGTTAATAAGATAAGGCAGAAAATTATGAGAATAACAAATTTTATTAATGAATTGTTGATAATTTATTATATATAGACCATGTATGAAATTATTGGTTTTTATATGTTTATATTATAGAATTATAATGAATTTTAACCTGTTATACTTTTTATATGTATTTTATTATGAAATAAGGATTTGTGGTAAAGGTTTTATGTTATAATATAAAATTTATTGGATTATATATGGTTAAATTTATGAACATAAAATTTTAATATATATGTCCCTAAAATATTATGTTTTTATTATTCTTTAATTATATAATGATATAAAAATTTTCCATTAATTCTTTAGTCTCTATGTAATCAAGGTACTAAAAGTATTTTTTTAGGTAAAACTGAATTTTTTTCATCAATTTGGTTAAGAATCAATTATTTTATTCATATATATACTATAAAACATTTTCAAGAATGTTTTTACAATTTTTAAAATATTATTTATAATAATTTTGATTTATATTTTATGTAATTTACCATGGTTTAGAATTAATCATCTAATAAGTTTCCAAACATAGTACTTTTGACCTTTTTGTCAGAAATTAGAAAAACATGTTGTCTAAAGGCACACTTCATGAATGAAATTTGACATCATCTGGAACTATATTTACATTAACTACTTATCTCTGAGATTAAATGGTTATTTCCAATGAGATTAGTTTCCTTAATAATTTTAAATTTAAATATTCAAATATATTTTTTCAATATGAACAGTTATTTTCATCATGAATTGTTCAAGTGATATTTTAATGGTATTTTTCACCAATAATGACCACCTATTGTGTTTTAAATTATTATTTAGGATATGAACTAATGTTAACATATATATTTAATGTGATGGTTTGTAGTTATTATTATGTCATTTTATCTATTTCTTTAACCTTTCCCCATGAAAGGATATGGAATTTTTATGACTATATAATAATCTTCTAGAATAAATTTGTTTCCTTTTCATTATGTAATGTGTGGGCCCAAAAATATTTTATCCCCCAAAAAATTTTGTTATTATGGATATATATTACGACAATAATTGTTTTAATAGGGAGTGATAGAAGATAAATATGTTTTTTTAATAATATAATTTTATGGGTAAATGTTGAGTAAGGAAAATATTGAATGGTGAGTGGACCAAATTTACTATAATTTTTTTGTATGATATATATGAATAATTAATTATTTTATATTATTAAGTGTATGAAAATTAGTTATTACATAACCCTATCCTATGTTATAATTTATAGGTATTTATTATTGATGACTTCACACTGTTATTTCTTATATATTTATTTTGATGAAAGACAATACAATGTCTTATGATTAATCATATTTGACAGGTTCAGTAGGATTATTACATGACATGATCATGTTATAATATTCATACACATAACTTATTCTCACTAATGGTTAAATTTTTGTGTCTATTATGTGTACCCTTATTGATCATCTAAATACACTATTTATTATGTTTCACTTATATAGGTTATGAATAATATTTTAAAGTGTGATATTTTTGGGATGGGAGGTAATTATAATTAAATTAATATGAAATTAAGTGGATACTTTATGTAATAATTTTTTATGATTAAATGTATTCAAAAACATTAAAGCAATATTGTTATGGTGAATATTATATTGGTTTTTGATTAATATTAAATTTATGAGATGTAATGTTTTGGTTTGAAATATATGTGTCCCTATATTTTATTTCTATGTTGTGTACTATGTGAGAAGATATTATTGGAAGATGATGAATATAATTCATGATATAAGATGATCTTTCATATTTTATATATATAAAGAAATCCTTTAATATTCTTAACCATTTACTATCATGATTATTATGGTTTATTCATAACATATAATATAATATCTAGATTAATATTCCTAGTAATTCTTAGTTTATATTAGAGTAATATTTCTCTTTTTTTTATAAATGATTATGGTGAATATTTTGTGATAACAATTAGTATATTCCTATTTATAGGAGAACACCATATGTTATGATAATGAAATATATATTGTTTTCCTATGAAGAAAAACTACAAATAGATATTAACATATGCATTAGTTTTTATTAAATATTCACCATGGTGTACATTTATAAATGGAAATTAATTGATATTATATTGATAATGACTTGTTCTAAAGTAGTGGTAATAATTTTATACAAGTAACTAGACACATAATGGAGATATACATGGGGATATTCGTAATTTTTTAAACCATTATGAATGATTCGAATTGATCGTGGCCACGAATGAACATAGATAAACCAATGGTGTCATAGATTATAAAAGAATTCATAGTAATTTAGACATCATATTGGATATTTTTACTGATTACATGATTAATATATATGATTATTCATTCTCACATTATTATTTTTTCTATTATTCAACAGATGTACCAAGGCTAAATTAGGATAATTGTAAATATAATTGTGAATTTAATGAATCTAGACATGAGTATAAAATTGAAATGGGAGTTGAGATGAAAAATAACGTGTCTACGATTAGCCAACTACATCATGATATGAATGATAAAATGAATCATACTAAACATTGAAAAGAACAAATAAGGTATAAACTTAATATTGAGTCCTTTATTCAGTATTTAATACCTCCATTCATTGGATCCAATGATCGAAATATTGTTTTAAAGTGGATCTATTCCAATGAAAAGATATTCTACATCGACTAATATTAATCCAATGCTGTGATTATTTTTTTCATATACATTCTTGAATTCGATGATGAATAGTTAATATAAATTACAAGAATAAAAGTTTGGAGGATGAAATTGACTATATAAAATTAGAATATTTATTATTGGTTTTTTTCAATAGGTATTCCCCTAATTTTTTGAATGAAAATTAGTCAGGGAATTCATCAAAATAATGCGAAAAGTATTCGACTAAATTAGTACCTATAAATATAATTTCACTTGATATTCCTGATATGAGTTCAACATTACAATAAACAATGAAACAAGAGTTTATTTATTTTCTAGAGGGAACAGACCAAGCAACTATAATGAAGTGGATAAAATTGACATTGATATCTATGAAAATATTGTTCAATGTTCCTTTGAGTAGTAAATAGAAGTTTGAATCCCGTAATGTTATCTTAGTTTTTTAGACTAAAATGGATGGATGTAATTTGGAGGAAATATTATTAATAAAACCCACAAAGGAAAGAAAATTAATCATCCATTTTCATAGATGTATGTTGGATGATAATTATAAATTTTGATATTGATTTTGGTAAATTATTTTATTATTGAAAACAAATCCATTGATTTATCTAATGATGAAGTAAAGTGGAGTGGCCGGCCATTAAAAAGAGAGTTGTAAGATATCAATTGAATGTTCTAGCCACACATAAATGTGTTAATTTCAATGAATATGGCCACTAAAACAATTAAAATAATATTCATAGATAAATGAAGTAAATTGGTATAAATAACATTTTAAGCCAAGAGACAAAGGGAAACATCATTATACCATAGAATATGTATTTTGTTCTCATAATGATGTGGTTATTGTAACACATTCCATCCAATCTAATAATATTTTTTAATTTTATAATTGTTTTAAAATATTTTTGTGTATGAATAAATTTATAAGGGTATCAAATTACTTTTAAATAAATTGATGCTGAATTATAAGTGAATACACATAATATTTTTATGATCACATATCAGTTTTAGGATTCATCTACTATTGATTTTTTAGGGAATGCCTTCTTATAAATATTTTTAATCATCTTATAGTTGAAATAAATGTTCTATTAGTCATGAATTGATATTATTATTTTGTGACCACTTTGTGTATAATGTTGTATTTGTTTCCAATAGTTGTCAATATTGGTCAAAATGATGTAGGAGTTACATTTTTAATGGAAAATTGTTGAATTTATAATGTAGAGTGAATTGTCATGGATTCATAGCATTGGATTACATTCTTGGGAAATATATCATTTTGTTCAAATCAAATGATTTTTTCAGTAGTACTATTTGATAAATACATGTATCAAAGGTTATACATTGTCTTAAACATTGAAGTATCATCATATTTATGATGATTTAACTTTTATTCATAATTATTATTTCACTAAGAATTAGTAGAATAATATATTGAAAGATGAAGAAAAGAAGTGTTGAAGAGTATTGGAGTTCTACATTTGAATATTTTCATTTATATTTGATTTACCATGTTTCCATGCATTGATTAATTTTTTATTTATGGTCCTACATAAAAAATTTTCCCAACTCTCAAGAAAGACTATGCTCGCTCAACCCCAAAACAGGTGAGACTCAAGGTCAACCATGAGGAGGGAACCAGACCTAGTTAACCCGATGGGGGAATCAGTTTGGAATAGGCATGCTTGCATGCATGGTCATCTATAGGACCACAAGATGAAACATGGGATATCCTATGCATTGGGTGGGTGCAAAGGGTCCCTGAAAAAAACACGGTACATAGTGTGACCATTTAGGGGGGAAACTAAAATTTTGAGCTGCTATTGGAGCGGCATGATTGATATATTGTGCCCTACCTATGTCTTCAGTTTTATGTGGGATAAGAAAAAGTTAGTTATTGTTCATAATTTAAAAAAACTGGTTTAATCATGGATGAACAGCTCATCTTTAATCACGATTTTATGAATGTCATTAATCTCACTCGTGCCGCACATGTTTGTACTAGGATCGTCAAACTCCCATGAAATTTTTATAATCTCACTCCATTGTCTTCTTCCTCCCACTGCTACAAAATGTTTCCATTGTATAAATCTAGAAAAGAATACTGTTCTCCATTTCTGATCCTTTTCCATCGAAGGAGTGTCTTGTTATTGAACCTAGATCAATTAAGCAATCATTGTATTGCATGCATGAAGATATGTCAATGAATTAAAAAGAAAATGGAGTTGAGAGGCCTTATTTTTCATCTGTGATTCAATAATTATCTTAGCATATTGTTGAATGAGATAAACATGATATTTATCTCATACATGATATTTAGTAATGATAAATGAGGATCACGTGTGCATGAAAAGGAAAAATCTAAGATATGCATCATACCTTCATGCGAGTTTTAATATCATTAAAACCAGAGATCTTAGTTATTCAATTTAATGATCATAGTATAATCAGTTAAGGGATTTGAATGGAATGCCTCAATAGATTTAAAGATGTTGAAGGTTATGATCTTATCCTATAAAAGGTTAAGTCCTTAGCTGAGGAACGATGATTCCCTCTACATAGTCAAGTACTTGTGTTCAAAAATAGATCACTCCCTATTTCTATGTTATTCATGAAGGAGTAATGAGACACATTGTACTTTACATATTTGTGAAGATGAGATCTCACAAAACATTAAAAAGTGTTAATCACTCTTGATCTGTCTCAAAATGAGGAATCCCAACTCTCAGGAAAAGGGTTACCACAACATGTGATTGGTTTTACAAGCCCCCACTATGATTTTCAAAAGCCAAAAAACTATGATACAATGATTTAGTCTCACTCTAATTATGCCTTTCAAAGAGGCAGGTCCATTATACTTATGCATGAAGAATAACCATTATCCCATGGCCTTAATGAAGGTAAACACCCTCTAGTTACACAACATATCCTACTCTTCGTAGGGGTTCATGTTTTTTTGATGAAGAAGATTTCAAGAGAAGTGGGCCATGTGTGTATAAAAATAAATGAAGAATCATGTCGGTGGGTGCACATTTGAAGTAAATTTCTAAATGGATTACCCCATTTAGGTTAGTGATTTCCTTCATATTCATGTTCATAAAAATTTAATAGAGTATTTGATGAGTGTGAATTAGATTTTGTTAATATTACATCATGGATTAACTCATGTGTATGAATTGAAAACACCATAACCAAGTTAAAATAGAATAATATAAATGAATAAAATAAGTGATCATGTGTTTGTACAATGATTTATACCCATTAGGTTTTAAACACTTTAGAGAAGAAGTGAAAGATAATATTTCAACTAAAATTGCACATTCATGATGATATGCATATATGAAATGATGAAAAGATAATTTATTTTTATGAGGCTATGCAAGATGATACTCTTTGTTTGACAAATAAAAAAGTTGTTTGTGATTCTATCCCAGAAGAGGAAAAAATAATTTATTGTGATGTTGGTTGTTTTACTAAAGAAAAAGTAATAAAAAGTAGTAGTGCAGTTTGTTTTTCACTATGAAGAAGAGATAAATGAATAATGGAGAGTTTCTTGATACTGCATCATAAGTAACCATGTAATGAGCACTAAAGTATATAATGATAAAAAAACTACCTTTGAAAAAATAATTAAGACTCTCCTTATAGGAATAATAATGAACTAGAATAGATGATGAAAGTTGAACTTGGTTATCACCAGTTTAAGAAGATGTTTTTATTCCATCCCCCCTCCAAATTTTAGGGACTTACACTGAGAAAGTTTTTTTTTGATCCCCCCTCAATAGTGCTGGTACCTACACAGTCTAGAGGTTTGGTTCCCTATAAAATTCACCGAAACAGTTATCATATTATAGTGGATAATACATGTATTCATCATCAACAAAGATAGAATGGATATAGCCTCCCTTATTTAGTAGTAAACCAGGTAAGAAATATCATGTGCATATTTTTACTGATTTTAATTCTTTCATGCGATACGGGAAAGAGAATAAGAGAATACAGATTCAAAAAGTTTAAGAGGTATATGTATAAAAATATGTAATTTGTTTAAAAAGTCCCTAACACTGATTGACCCCCTATCGATATTAGGTATTTCCCAAACCAGTCATTTCAATTGGTATTCAATCCAGGAACACCTCTGTCAGATTCTATATATTAAAGTTATTCTCTTTTAAAGAGTTGAGTTTATTTTCTGATTAATCAATAATGATTAGTTTTAGTGATGATTCAGTTATCTCTAGGTAGAAGACTATATCTAGAAAAGACATAATGAATAGGACAAATAAAGAGAAGATAAAGCAGAAAAAGAAGTCTATATTGTCTAAATAAGAGGATATATCTACATTTACATGCCATGATGACAATAAAAACATATCTGGATTGGAATGTAAGGAGAGTTTAGCTCATTTTTTCACCAATAATATGGAATACCTTCTTACCTCAAGAGATCACGAGGTATGTGGTAATACATATTGAAATCATAATCCTGATAAAGATACTAGTATATGTGGTGATTACCAATCAACAACCAATCAATAACTATATACTGATAGATTATGAATGATTATTCACAGTATTCTAGAAGAATGTTCATCCCTAGTTTGTGGATTATTTGAATGTGTTCATGAAGATATCAAAATGATTGAAAAATAAAATGATTTTTTAGAGAAGGGGTTTCATGAAAAACTGTTCAATGTTCAAAGCACTCCAGATAAGTGGAAGACATTGAATCAATAATGAGGAAAATTAAAATAAATTCATAATAATGTCTCAAAGATATAGAAGGGAGAAATATTGTCAATGAGGCAATGAAAGGAGATATCTATACACTTGAAAATGAGATGAAAAAGAGCACATAATTCAAGGAGTTATATTTGGAATAAATATCCAATAAGACAAAAGAACTTGACTCTTTGTTACAGATCAAAGTGATGCTGCATAAAGATGAAGTTAGAAGATTAGTGAAGACATGTAAAGAAAATATGATCATGATTGATGACCAAAGTATCATACTTAATATGGAATTTATAAAATTGGATGTTTAGTGAGAAAATATTTTGAAGACACATATTGAGCCCTCAAAAAATAAGATGGCAGTTTCTACTCATATTCAACCCTCATTGGAGGATTCAATGGGAGAAAGAACTACAACATATGGTAAGAATATCATGACTTCACTCAATGATATATCAATATATAATGAGAATGAACATGTACTATCCATTCCACCTTGTAATAATGTTTCTCAATTAGTTTATACAAAGAGTGTAGTGTAGAAGAAAAATTCTATAAATGTATGGATGAGGAATGGTGATGAGATACATACTCCCATGACTAGGGTGGATAGAAAAAAGATGTTGGAAGATGATTTCCTATAGAGAACACAACAAATCCAGAAAAAGGATCAACATCCTTATATAAAGGATATAAAGAAGAGAAGGGTTTTTAGTAAATTATTATTATGAAAAGGGTTTGGGAATTTTTCATTGGATTGTGGGAACAATTCATTAACTATAAAATTATAGAGAAAGTTGATTCAAAGGGCGGGGAATGGAAGAGAAGATGACGAAGAATCCATAGATTCAAAAGAATATGTATACTGAAAACAGATTTGAATGCTTAATAACATCTGTGATGTATACAATGGAAGTTGTCCTATGGCTTGGACATTTTTATCCTAACATGAATCCAAGGATGATAATTAATTTATATCAAAAAATCTATCAATGGATGACGGATTATCATTAAGAAATCATCAGAAAAAGTTTTTTAAATCAAATTCTACCGTGAAGGTTCAAAATAAGTAATGGGGAGAAGAAATCAGATTCTATAACAATGAATGATAAGGGTAGTTCATCCAAATGGACTGCTATGGATGATGTCTCTCATAGTATGTCATGTGAATGATCCAATTTTGATGCCTCAAATTCTAATGGCGTATTGTTTATCTGGCCAAAAGTTTTGGAAAGAATGAGGGAATTGGAGGATTTACATGATAAGGCTAGTGTAAAAAAAGATGTTTTTAGAGGAATATTAATAGGTAATGTTTGTGAGATAAAATATGATGAGACACACTATTAAAAGTTCCATTAAATTTATTCCTGTCAAAGAAGAATTACTCAAGAAAATGAAAGTTTCACTATGAGTTTGTAGTGCTCTAAATGATCTTGAATAATGAAGTCTCACAAAAAATAAAAGTAATAAGTGATAACATCCATATAATGAAAATCAAAATTGAAGTTAAAATTATAACGTGTAAAGATTGGAGTAAATAGAGAATCTTAGTTGAGAAAATCAAATGATCATTTATTTTCACATTGATAAAGCATAGAGGATTCACATTATTCCCTTAAGTCATTATGTATTGTATTTGTTCTTATAAAACATGGAATTTAATTTCAAAACATATCTCAAGGGGATAAACAGAGATCCACTGATGAGGAGTATTCCCACTTGGGACAAGATAAGTGAAGAAGTTTATAAAGTTATTATTTCAATTATTATCAACATTATTCGATGTAAAATTCATTTACTCTGAAGATTGCATGAAGATCACATCATTGAAAAATTTATTTAATTTCTCAATTTCTCATCCCTTAAGTCATTGTTTTTTGGTTTAGTTCTTATAAAATATGAAATGATAACTCACATGCTAGTCATAAAGGGTTTTCCACATTCACTCCAGAAAAAGGATAATAATTTGACCTGAAATAATCAACATGAAACTCCTACACTAACATAAAAAAATGGAGTTGTGTTGACTCATATTTCTACCGATATTCATGGATTATATGAGATTATTTTTTAATGATATACACATGATCTTCTTTTCATACACGAGATTTTATCTAGATAAATGTGTATCCCTCATGCATAAAAATAAAACATCCATGATATGCGACATATATTCATGTTGGTTTCAGTAACATTAAAGCCGAAGACCTATGTTATTCTTAGAGAGGATATCAATAGAGTCAAGGATGGTATTATAATGGTACATCTCATTGGATTTAGGCACGGTGAAATATGTGATCATTACCTATAAAAATAGAATCCCCTATATGTGGAATGTTACTACCCTCTACATATTTGAGTACTCCTGTCAAAAATAGGGAACTTCTTGGTTCATTGTTCTTTGTGAAGAATTTAGGAAACCCATAGGGCTTTACAGATTTCTGAAGGTGATATCTTGTAGACCACCAACATGTGATAATAACTCTTTAAGTGTCGCACGAAGAATAATCACTTCGTGGTTACTACAATAAGCGGTCAAATTTACAAACCCTCACTCTGCTTTTTGAAGGAAAAAATCTGGTGGGCCAGTGATTGAGTATGACTCTCCCTATTATTTTCAAAGAGGTAGAGTCAATACCCTCATGTAAGAAGAATAATTGTGGTCTCACAACCTTCATGAAAGTAAACACCCTATGGTTACAAAATATATACTACTGTTTGAAGGGGTTCATGTTTTGGTGAAAAAAGAGATTACATGAGAAGTGAGTTATGTGTGGTTGAAAAAGAAAGAAGAAACTTGTGTGTGAACACATGTGAAGAGATTTGACAATGTGTTACACCCATTCTGGTTGTTTTTTTATTTTTTTTCGTGTTTATACAAAAGGATCAGAAGAATTGAAGAGTGTGCATTCAGTTTGGTTAAGAATACATCATGCATGTGATCATGTGCATGAATTGAAGACACTATCCAGGTGAATAAAGACTTATATAATGAGAATAATATAATAGGTCATGTGTGTACAAATATTAATACAAATTTAGGCTTACATGTGAGAGAGAAGAAGTGGATCAAAATAGTCCAACTAAATGCAACATGCATGATCTAAATTATATATAAAAATAAGAAAGGAAAATTTATTCGGATGATTCCATGTAATCTGGTCCCCATTGTTGGAATAGTCTCAAAGGTGTTTGTGATTCTATAATATAAGTAGGAATAATAAGATCATGTTATGTTTTTAGTTTCACTAAAGAAAAATAATGAATAATAATTAGTGAAGTCGGTTTTACAGTAACAATGAGAATTAAAAGAAGAAAAGAGAGTTTCTTTCTAATTATTTCCATGTAACCATGTAAAGAGTACACATAAGGTTCAAGAGCAGAACATACCTTTTGAAAAATGAATAAGTCTATCTCTATAGGTATTATAATGAACTAGTGAGGATGATCTTAGTTAAACTAGGTCATCACTAGTTAAGGAAGTGTAATTTTCCCCTTCCCCCTCCATAGTGTAGGGAGTCACACTTGAAAGGATTGTTTCCCCCCTCTAATGTGTAAGGACCCACACTAGCAGGAAGATTGTTTCCCAATCCAATCCACAATAATAGTAATCAAATTACAGTGAAGAATCACTATATTTGTCATCACTATACATAGCAAGTACGTATCTACTTTTATTAAGCAGTGATCTATGTGAAAATATAATGTGAATATTCTTATTGAATTTAATTATTTCTTATGACTAGGGAAATAGACCAAGAGAATCAAGATCCTCTCATATCAAGAGGTATAGGGATAAACAAGTTGTAATTGTTTTAAAAACCACCCAACACTGATTCAACCCTCCCTAGTAGTGTTAGGTATATCCAAAACTCATCCTATGAATATGTATAAATCCAAAATCAATTATCATGTAATGGAATAATGATTTTACATTTAAATATAACCTATTACATTCTATTGGATCATTGATAAATATTATTTGATGGTGGAAACAATATCTGTTTTATTGATAAGGATTCCAATTCTAATGGGGAATATTATGTATATGGTTGATGATAATACCGACAAAATTCAATATGTTTGTCTTATAGGATACTGTAGATATATTTTTGATATAGTTTCATAGTATTCCCAAAAATAATGATATTATGTTATCAACTTAACACATTAATGATGATAAAACTATTTCGATGACTCTATACAGAATAAACCCAATTTTTTTTACTAAATTGATAATGTCACGTGAATAAAATAATGAAAAGGGAATAATTTTAACTATTGGATCATCATGGGGAACAATTATATATTTTTTTATAATTAATTCTCTGTCACTGTGACTGTGCATTTATTATTAGGATCTAAACAAAAAAACACTAAAGAATAATTCTCTTCTGTCCCCAATTGTTGATTTGTAAATAAATTATGAGTTTCATGATATTTTTCAATGATTTATCATTGATTTTGATACTATCAATCGAGGTTCAAAATAGAATACATAACCATTATACCCTTTTATAAAATGTGTGTTGATAATAATTTTTTTAATGTCACCAAGCCTTTGTAATTAAATCTTATAATCATAGATTTAATAAATATAGTCATTATAGATTGTAATATTAATTTTTTGAAGTTGTTATTATTGTTATACATAATTAATCAATGTGAAATTAAGATCATGAATATCACTTGATGATTTTACTAGATACCCTAAGGAAGAGTAAGATTAATAAAAAAAATAAAAAATGGAAATTTCATCTAGAATGTGTCATTTTTTGTATTGTACAATTGCATGTGAGGGTATATTGATTAATCCATTAAAAAAATATGTTATAAAAGAAATTCCCCATACCTATAAATGTCCCTGATATTTAATGTTTTCATGGGTTGGATTGCTACTACTTGTTATTTGAGAAGAAATTCTCATGGATATCTTTATAATAACTTCATTGAGATTAATGGGATATATGATAAAATTGAAAAAAATAGAGAAGGGTTTGGGATATATAGTTCTTTATTATAGAAATTATTGGTAGTTATCCTAATTAAAGAATTATATGGTAATACATTTTACCAATCGTAGTTAAAAATTTATCAAAAATATTAACTAACTATTGATTCATTGTTTGAATCTACATTTCATTAAGATAAAATATCAAGGCATTGAAATTTTGGTGATTGATGTTATATATGATGTAATCATAATATCATGGAATAGTAATTCATATATAAATATTTTAATATGATTGGAATTATATGGTTGTAATATATTATAAAATAAAACTACTCCATACAATATAACCATAGGAGGGAGATCATTGGAGTGGATGCCGTGATTCAGAAAGAACATGTTAGTTTTTCAATGATTATGATTGAAGGACAAAAAAAATATATAGATTCAATAAATATGTATGTAGAAATAATTTTTAAAGGGGATAGATCATATCATTATCATATTAATGTTTTACCACCATTATATGTGAGTATTATAGAGGAACATAATGATGTTGTCAAACATCAGAAGAATGAGATTAAATTGTTTTCCCTGCATAGTTAAATACCATGGTAGTGGTAGTGAATTTTGTTTTAATAAAATAAAAAATTTCAACCATTTTGGTCATGTTTATTCATTATTATATATTTTTTTTATTCATTACCTTAGTAATTTCTAAGAAAAAATGAAAAGATTCATGAAAATAAATGATTTACATATTTTTCCTTCACTTCATTATATCCACGAATCATAAAAAATAAACATTCTTATTTATCAAACAGAGTAAAATAGAAAACTATTTTATGGTTTGAAGAATGATCGATGTCCCTATTGATTTACAACCATTTATAATTTAGAGTATATCTACTATCTTTAATGATGATAATTAACTATTTCTCTAGTAAAAAATTTCATTTTTCTTAATCATCATTGAATTTATTTAGTTATATTTTAATTTTCCATGAATCTTTTTTCACCCATGAGGTGAAATCCACTTTATCATGTGGTATTTTAATTGTGATAAATTGTTCTATGAGCTATTTTTCTTCCATTACAAACTTTCATAATCCCTTCATTGAAATTATTTCCCTACATAGTGTCAGTTACGACCAAATTTCATATTCATTTTGAGTTAAAAATAATAGAAAATAGACAATTGTTTATAATGTAAACTCCTTTCACGAATTGATCTCTTTCTCAAAATCATCCAGAATCAAAAACTGAAATCCTCTAGTAACTAAAATATCAAAACCAACCAATTTGGAACATAGCCTAATTTTAATCGCATTGATTCTCTATAATGAACTTCACTCACAAAAAAATAAGTTATTTGGGGTATTTAATATTAGAAAAAAAACCACAAAACCAGGAAATCAAAATTATAATTAACTTATTTTAAAAATATCATTCACCATATAATTTGTAACAAACCAAAATATTATCAATGTAAATTACAAACTTATTATTATTTCATATATTATGAATAATATAAAATCACATAGATAAAATTATAAAAACAATATAAATTATGAATGAATTAAATAAAATGAATTTCAAAAAATTAAGAAACCTATCCCGATGGAATAACAACTTGACCATTGTAATATAAATAATAACTAGCCCATAGGAATAGTAACCTCTCCTATGAGATTATAATTAAAATTATTTCATCTTATAAATAAATATATCGTATAATTATATCATTGTATATGTAAATTAATTTTATAACAAATATTAACTAGTTGTTGGTATTTTTTATGAAATATAAATATTTATTTACAATGATATAATTGATATAATAATTCAATAGAAAATTTATTTTCATAAATTATATTGATAAAATAATATTTTTCTATCATATGATTATGATATTATTTTAAGTGACCATTATTATTTTTTAATGTGTTAGAAAATCAGTTCAATTTTAAAATATGTTTTATTTAGAATAAATGATTATTTTCATTAAAAATTAAATTTATTATATTTAGATAATGAATTTCATAAAATAATGTACATTTTTGAAATTATCATGTCTAAATTTTCCGAGGGGTGTTTTTTTTCGTAATTTTCAAAAATACATCAATTCTTAGATGAATACAAATAAATATATTTTCACGTAACTAGTGTTCATAAAATTGAATCGTTCATGATTTAATAGTGACATAATGGTTTATATTATATATATTTCAAATACATTATAATTAATTTTATCCATTATCTATTAATATATAATTAACATAACTTCCAAATTTAAATAAAACATTTTAAAACATAATGTCCAACAAGATTACATAAAATATCAATTTATAATTATATATAGTTTTCTTTTTAATAAATTAATGAATTAAAATTATAAAGTTAAATAAAGAATAAAATTTATTATAATATATTAATATATTATTTATATTAGCAAAAAAACAATTAAAATTTTATCAATCGAAAAATTATTTTATTTAATATTTATTCAAAAAATACCATTATCATCGTGTATAAGTTACCCATCTCCCTCACATTGGACAACCACTTCTTCCACCCATTCCAATTCATATGACATAAAAAAATAATCTATATCATTCCCTATATAATTCATATGGAGGTTGTTGAGTAATAAAATACCATCACCAAGGGAGTAATATTATATTGCAAGATGAGCCATACTAAGGAAAGAGTATGTCTCACTTAACATTTCCCTCTTTTCCTCTAATCCTTCTTCTTTTACAAATAAAATTCAAAACCAAATATTGTAAAATTTATTATTATAAAGGTTTCAGTTACATAAAAATTTTTATCCATCTTTAATAATCATATATATGGAATATATAGTATTTTAACCCCCTTTTCATTCTATTTTGGTAATGTCCCATTGAAGGTCGGTTAACCACCTACAAAGTCATTAGAAAAATGATTACTATAAAATCCTTTATGGATTTAATTTAAATATTATATTTAATTAAATAATCTATAAATACATATATTCTATGCATATATAATTAAATATACAAATTTAAAATTTTAATTTAATAGAATCACAAAAATGATTCAACGCATGAAATTTGTAAGTAATACATGTTAATAAAATAAAGAAATTTCACCAAAAATAGAAAACAATGCCATTATTTTATTTGATAAATAGTTATATAAAATAATTATAATTAACTTATTGATTAATATTTTAATAAATATAATTTTTTATTCCTAAGGTGCAAAATCGATGTAATTAGAAATGAATTAATATAAGGGGATTCTCGAGCCCAACCCTCTTCCTTTGGGATTTCCTTATTTCACTACATATTAATTATAGATTTTTCATTAATGTATCATGAATATAATTTATTATTCAAAACAATTTTATTTCTATATATACATGTTTATTATCTATTTTTTTTAAACTATAATGTTTTTCCCAAAATAACATTAATTTAATAAAATAAAACTTTTACTTATCATGGGATTATTTAATCCACACTCAATATTAATGGTACTAACACAAATTTTATTATTACATCTTTCTTTCGGTAACCCAAAAGTTTATTCATGATGTTATACATTATTATGTGAATCCCAATCCTTTCCATGGGTTATATTATGTCCAATATTGATTGATTTTCATTGTGGAATTCATGATAATGTAAATGTTGTGATGTGATGGATTCACCACCAACTATATAAAGAACTATATATGTTATGAAATGATGGGTTTTACCAGGATTATTTATCTCTCTAATGATTTGGGAAATTTGATGAATCTTATGATATAATGTGTAATATGTGTGGTAGTTTTCCACGAATACATGATATTTCTTTTTTGTTTGCATCCACATTCCATGTATTTATCAAATTCTTAATCGAATGAATATAATGATTATGTTATGACTATTCTCACCCCATTGCATATGGATCCATTTTCTTATCTATTATTTTACTAGGATTTTATCTCTCCAGTTTTTTATTGGTATCCTCAGGTTAGTACTTAAACATTGGAGATCACATGGGCTACGAAGAAGTTATAGAACAAAGAACTAAATAAATGTTCATGTTTTATTAATTAAATGTATCATGTTGTCCTATTTTTCCCATAATACTAAATTTTTTTATTTTTATGTATTTAACATTTTTTCATGATTATTTTTAAAATGATGTTATCATAACATAATGTTTTTAGGGTCTCTATTGTGGGTATTAGAGAATGGTTTAATATATTTGTGAATTAGGATTAAATAGGCTTTCTGAAAACCTGTAGAATGTTACAAAGTATATGTAAGAACTAAAGATTATTATTTTTAGAATAATTATAAACATATGGATCACTAAATATATTTCCTTATAATTAATTGAAAATTGGTAATAGATTATTTCTTCATGTCTTATTGGTGTAAAATTTGTTCAAATAATTTCTATTTATAAAAATGGATTTAACTAGGATAAACTAGGATAATAACCCATGTGACGTATAATGTAGTAATTTTCCGAACGACATATCCAATGCCATAGAATGTGAAGGTAAAAAATTTATGGGGATGCTGACCAAGATTTCTCTTAATATAAACAATGACATGAATAGTGTGAAACATCCACCTTCCTCTAAGAGTGATCAACCACTCATATATTTTATTATGCGGCAACGACAACTGATGTTTAGTGGATAATCCAATCTACTCTTTTCAGAATAGTATGTAAAATAAATGGTGTTTATCATTAGGTTGTAATGTTGTTCTCATATAGATAAGATGAATTTTTTTTATCTTTTAAATTTATAGGATGATTATTTTTGGTCACTTCTTAAGAAAAAAAGGCTGAAAGAATTTAATGAAGTGATAAAGTAAGAATAATATATGAAAATTTTTATTAACAATTATTTCCCTCATAATCACCATACAAATAAAGAGGAAAAATTCAAAGTGGTAATGAAAATTTATGGTCAATTTTTCATTTCCTATTAGGAAAGTATCATTAGGAATTTCCAAGTACACTTTGGGATTTATAATCCACAATGATAAAAAAATTGATATATTATTTAGTGTTTCAAAACCACACCTCTAATAGGATATATATTTTTGATATTTAAGGATTTATAAATAAATTTTTTGATTTTATTTTAAAGTGGTGGTAGTGTTTGGTGAATGTTCAAATGGTTATAGATATAAGAATCAAAATATAGTGTTTCAATATAGAGGATCTAATGAAAAAGGTGAAAAGAAATCCCATCCCCTCATAAGTAAAAAATGTCGGTAGAAACATCAAGGAAACTGCCTCAATGTGATGGGGAAATAATATAAGTGTGGGTAAAATCCCACTAAGATCATGAATATGGTAGAGACTTAAATATTCAACCCAATGTATCAAAGGAATAGAGAGCACTACAAACAGTTCAATTCAAAAAAAGTAGTGAGAAATGATATAATGAAAGAAAATTCACCAATCCACAACTCTTTGAGGTAAATAATCATTATAATCCAATATAGACAAAGGAGAAGTGATAGGATTGTTCAATCAATTATTCTAAATATGATCATAAAAATGAATCCACACAAAGCAAACTTCTTATTTTCTCATTAATTGAAATAGTTTTATTGGATTTGGGTTATATGGATTTTTTATGTAATGAACATTTTCTATACTATTGAATCAAATACCTCGAACCCTGAAGTACATATATTTGTAAGAAAACTAGATGTTGAAAAATTGAAACAGAAGTGTTAGAATTTATCTAATTAGAGTATGTGGTAATATTCTTCCATCGAATCTCAAACTACATCTAATTATAGAATTAAATTCTGTAGTGGGTATGGATTTCTTCTAATTATATAGATTTCTCATCCAGTATCATTAAAATGAAATATATTTTCATTTTCTAAGCCATACAACACTACTATAAAAATGGAATCAAGACCATGAATCTCGATTTGAAGATCTCTCAATGGAATCAATGGTAATTCCCATGAATAGGGATACCTTACTCAAATGGTTAAGTCAAGGTATGGTGTCAATGTATGGGAAAATTACCATTGTGAGGGAATACAATGATATATATCATGAAGAGTTACAATGCCATACCATCTAATATTGAGGTACATTTATCCATATAACTAATACATGAATATACTTCTATCTAAAAATGTCCTTATATTACGGCTTCTACCGAAATAGAGGTGTTAAAGATGAAGTAGTTGAAGCATTTGGAAAATTGGTTCATACAGCTTAGTGCATCTCCTTGGGGTGGTCTAGTTCTCTTTATAATGAAAAATTATAGTTCAATATGGTCATGAATCATCTACCAAGAGCACAATAAGATCACTATAAATAAAAAGTATCAACATCCAAGGATTGACAACTTGTTCGATCAATAATCATGAGATTAGTAATTCTCAATGGTAGATTATCCTTCATGATATCACTCGTTAATTTTTTAGAAGGCAGATATATAAAATAATTACTTTGGTATATGGTATGAAAACTATGTGTTTATATTGATTCCCTTCATATATACTTATCTCCCTAAAATCATCATGGATTTCATGAATAAGGCCGTCAGACAATACCATTAAAAAATTGTGGTTGTGTTTATCTATTACATGCTCATTTACACTAAGAAAATAGAAGAACATGAAGAACATCATAGGATTGTCATGATGTAATTAAAGATAAATTTTATTCACTGTAAAACAAGTCTTATTTTTGGATTCATCGGGTCATAATCATGGAAAACATGATCACATGTGATGGACTTACTATAGACCATTCAAAACATGGAAATTGATTAATGGTCTACACCCTATAATGTCATTGAAATCTTGATTTTTCTAGTAATAGTAGGTTAATTAAGATGTTTTGTGAGAAATATATCATTATTATGTATCTTGGTAACTATGTTATCATGTATACGGGTAAAGTATTTTAGGATGTAAGAAGTTGAGGAAAGAGTCATGTTGTTAATGAAGAGGATGATCACAACACAAGTACTTACATTACCGACTAGTGGACAATGTTTTATGTTATACGATGATTGAATTCTGAAAGTCTTGGGGTTTTTACTAACAATAAATGATAATGTGGAATCCTATTCCCCATAGGATTTGAATATCCTTGTGTAAAAATACCTGACACAACATCTGCAGTATTAGTTTTAATATTATCAATTATGATTTTGGGACACTACCTCTATGGTGATAAGTGTGACCTATATAAAAAACAGAAGAGACTGAAGTATATATTCAGACAAAATGAGATCAAAATGCCTGATTGGATGTGTTTAGAGATAATCCTGGACATGTTTTTCTCAATTCACAATATTCATTGTAAGGAAAACATTTAAATTGATGCTATTAGCATAAAATAACACACTACACTATCCATGATGCCGATTGAGAAATAATAAATCATTATGAATATGGAAATTATGATTCAAAAATCCTAAGTGTGTAGGATAGATCCTATCTTTACCAAATTATTGGAATATATTCAATCCAGAATATTTTTAAAGAGGAACAATGGGATGATCTAAATCATAATTAAAAGGTTGATGCAATAAAGAAAAGGAATCTATAAGATTCCCATGTTAATAATTAAGGGGTGATTATGTTTTAAACAAGTATTTATGTATCTTTATCAACATATATTAAAAAGGAACTATTTTTTAATTAACATAGTTAATCTTTCTACATCCATCATGGATGGGCCATGATGTACTACGACTATTGAGAACTCTTCGGGTGTGACAACATGAAGAATGAAATTGTAGAGTATATCTCAGGGATCTTTATCTGTCTGGATGTTAATGAAGAATGAAAAATTGTAAGGGGATGATGTAAAAATTTCATATAACCACATGGAAATTGGATAATGTACCCAAAACATAATCACATGTCTTCCGATGATATTTAACAGAATCAATGCAATATTGGGTGTGGTGTACCGAATCATAATGACTTTTCACATTTTTTCTATTTGGGGATATTTATATTTGGAAAAACATGTTAGGATATATGCAATGTATGTGGTTAGGATTCATATGGATAATATTTTTATCATTTTTTATTGTGATCCAAGTTTCACATCCAAATTATAGATGAGTCTTCGATGTTACTTTTATACTAAACTGAATATTAGTACCGAACCGTGAAGATGGACAATTTAGATTGACAATTTAGACACTTGAAAACCTACAAATAAACTGATCATTGGAATTATTATGTAACATATCCCATTTGTTGGGTTTTAATAAAATAATAGACTAGACTCCTGTATTCTAATGGCTCTTAATCAAGATATATCTAATGAGAGATGTAGTACTCCAACATGTTTGGATGAAATTAGTGAACCAAATATACATGGACCAGATATCTTCCAAGATATGAGAGTGGATGATCAATTCATTCAACAACATATAAACGATGCTCCGAGATGGAAAATTTGTTATGCTAATAACCATCTAAGGGTCCTGGAGATTAATGTTGGAGATAAATTCATCCTTCATATACCATCGTGGAAGAGAGTTCTGCACTTTGAAAATAAATAGAAGATTATACCAAGGTACATTATATAATTTTAGATCATCGATTGCATAGAAGTAGTATAAAATGGGATTACACTTACATAATCTATGGATCATGTTCATGATGTGTTCTGTGTATCTCTTCTTGGAAAGCACATACCAGATCCCGATTGTGTAATGATCTCAGATGTGGTATAATTGTAAAATGATATCTATTTTGAGGATCATTTGTTATGTATTATGTAACAAATATATAAGGTTCTATTAAAAAACACTATCCACTATGTCAATGTATTTTAGAGGAAGAATATGTACTCATATGTGACTTGGGAACAATAGGTGGTGATGATGGAGAATATACCTCACCTATCATCAGCATAGTTTGTAATATAAAATTTGAGGCGAGAAATTTATAATGGAGTGAAGAATGTGATGATCCAAATTTATATCAATTTAAATTATATTTTTTAAATAATTTTATATAGTATAAATTACAATAATTATATATAAGACAAAATATAATCTTTATCAATTATGAATGAATGAAATAATATGTTTTTTTAAGATATTAGAGAACATATCCCTATGGAATTGTAACATGACCATTTGAATTGTTATATTAACTCAGCTAAAAAAATCGTATCAACACATATAGGGCATAAATAAAATTTTGTCTCATTATAAATTAAAATACGTAATAGTTATATCATAATGTAAGTAAATAATTTTTTTTATTAATGACAAATTATGTGTTGGGATAATTTTATAATATATTAATGTTTATTTACTAGTTTTTAAAGGATATAATGACTTTAAGGATAATTTATTTTCATAAAATATATTCATAAATAAATATTTTGTTATCTTATGATTATAATATGGTTTTATAATACCTTAACTATTTTTAAAATGTGTCATTAAGTGAGTTATAATGTTAAAATCAATATTTTTTTTGAATAAATGATGATATTAACTAAAAATTAAATTTCTCATATTTATAAAATTATTTTATAAAATGGAGACCATCTTTGAAGGTATCTCTATGGATTTTTCCTTGGGTGTGTTTTATTATATTTTCTGAAATACTTTATTATTATAATGAATAGTAATGGAAACTGTTTTTTTATAACTGGCTTAACTAAAATTAAATCATTCATGATGTAATAGTGAAATAATGTTTTCTAAAAAATAACTTTCTAAATTTTTTTAAATAATTATTAGAAAATAATGATAAAAATTAAATTAAATTAATTTCCAAACCTATAAATTACTTTTGAAATCCGAAAGTCATGAGTGATTCATGAAAATTTAATTCAACAATATTTCTTATTATACTAATTATTTGGAATTATAAATGTATTTTAAATTGTAATACTCATCATACTATATGAAAATATTATTTCTATTTATAAAACTACTATTACATGTCTGACCTTTGATATATTATTTTATTTTATATTTTATTTGAAAAATACCCTTCTCCTCAAGTATAAACAATACCTCTCCCACCCCTTGTAAAAAAACTCCTCCCACCCATTCTATATCTTAAGAACAAACTAAAAAATTTCTATCAATAATATATCAATATTTAGATATTTTCTATAAGAATACACTCCAATTATCAAGGGAGTTGTAGTATCATGCACGAAAAGTCACTCTATGGAAACCATAATTATCTATTAGAATTTCCCCCTTTTCTTTCTCACCAAATTATTTTCCCAATTCTATTAAAATAAAATAATAATAAAACAAAAATATTTTATGTTAAAATTATAATAATAATTTTTACCCAATAAAAGTGTCATATATATGATATATATAATTTTTCTACTCCCTTCTTCTACTCTTTCAGCAGCATAACATTGATGGTCGGTTGACCATCTACAGAGATAGTTACAAAAAAAGTATTTTAACCACATTTATGGATGTATTTTATGGATTATAAATAATATATATATATATATATATGTAATTAAATTAATTCTATTATTATAAAAATAATTTTTCTTATTTATATTTTTCTAATAAAAAAATAGAGAAATCGAGGTAAAATGTGATTTATTTTGAAAAACATGATATAAAAACACATCAATATCATCCACAAAAATTGAGAAATATAATCTAATGATTATAATTGATAAATATTGTTATAATATAACTTTAATTCTCTAATGGATTAGTGTTTTAATTAATATATTTTATGTACAAGGTGAAAAAATGATGCAATTAATTTTGAATGATAGTAATGGGATTTTCTAACACAACACTCTTCCCATGTAATTTACCTCATTCACTAAATTTTCAAAATTAATGACCCATTATTGTTCATTAAATATCATTTAATTTTCCTTCTATTTTACATTGTTTATATACATTATTCCTCTAGAATTTTATGGAAAATTCAATGATTTTACAAAAATAAATATTATTTCTAAAAATATAACTTTTACTTCTCATGAGATTATTTATTACTCATAGAATATTGATGATACATATAATAAATAATTTGTTTCCTATTTTTTGGGAACCTGTATGATTATTCATGAATGTATTACTTATGAAATTAAATATACTATTTTCTATGGGTTATTTTATATCGAATAATGTTATATGTTATACATGGAATAAATTGTTATTTAAATTTTGTGAGGTGATGGGTGGAGAAATAATTATATAGTGCAAGGTAAATGTAATGGCCTGGACCTCTCCGACCCATTCCTTTGTAAAAAAGAAGGTCAAGAAGTATTCTGGAGGGTAAAATGGACTTTTCCCATGCCTTCTAGAATTTTGAAACTACACGCCATGTAGTTTGAGTACACGTCGTGTACCCCCTTTCCAGGTATACCATGTGTTGCAGGCCGTGTCCTCACCATGTGAAGTAAATGGGTAAACACCGTGTGTTCGATACTACACGCTGTGTAGTCCTTCCCCATGTACGCGTTACCAGTCAATGGCCATGTGCCGTGTTGGAGTCATGTACTTGCCATGTGAAATAAATGGGTACACACCGTGTGTCCAAACTACACGCTGTGTAGTCCTTCCCCGCTTATGCGTTACCCTGAAACCGTGTGTTGACCAGTCAATGGCCGCGGATCCGTGTTGGAAGCCGCGTGGAGACCGTGTGAAATAACCGAGTACATGCCACGTACGTTTTATTTTCTTTCCTATAAAAGGAGGGGTCCCCTCCTCCTTTCAACTCACCCCTCTCCTCCCCTTTCCTCTAAGCAGAGTTCTCCCAAGTGACTTGAAGGCTCTTTCTTCCATAACTTCTTCGTCCGAGCTCCGATTTACGATCCGTTAGTGGCCACGGGATCGTAACGGCAAGGCGGATCTTCCGAGCTTGGATCTGTTGTCATTCCATCGGCCTTTCCTTTCCGACTTCCACCCAAGGAGTTCTTCCCGGGACTCGATGGAAGTGACGGGCGCCGATGGACATCTTCTGAGGTTGATCTGGGGGAGCATTGCGATCATAACTTGTTGAAGTAGGGATCTTACCTTTGTCTCTATAGTTTGTGCATAATTCGGGGTGGGTGTTCTCTCGTTTATGTGAAACACTTTTGAACTAGTTTAATAAAGATAATAACTGGCTTATATAACGGGGTTGGGAAGTTGTGATTTCTGTTGTCTTTATATCCTGTGATATTATGTTGTGAATTGAATAGGCTTATGCCTACTGAAAATAACGGTCGTTGGGGGCCTTTTCTTGTGAAATTAAATGTTTCCCTATCTTTCTAGACTGTCTTTATGGATGGAACTTTGTGGAATGTGGAAATTGGTTAATCACGTAAAGTTGGCTATTTAAAATCTTGAACCCTAGTGTGATCACCCCAGTTGAACAAAACGGAATAATGAACATGTGGGTGTTGTCTTGGATATGTGGCATGTGATGGGGGTGTTTTGTGGGATGTTGTGGATTGGGTGAGTAGAAGGGTTGTGGTTGGATTGTTTGTGGGTTGGTGGGAGTGCTATGTTGGTGACGGGCAACATGGCTGCGATAAATGGTATTAAATGGATAATGATGTACGGTGCAGTTGTGGTTATGGTGGTTGGTAGCGGGGCTGCAGGGATGGGTTTGAATATAAACAGACTATGGGTTGTAAATAATAAATAGAAAGTGGAAGAGTTAATAAATAGTCAGTTATGGTAATGGAATAGTATTAATAATAAATGGGGTTGGTTGTTTGATAAGAAGGGATTTGTTGTGTTGCTTGTGTTTTCCTAACTTGATTTGTGGATGGCAGGGATATGTTTTACGAATGATCGATGCGGTTGGTTGTGGATAGTCTCCTAGTATTTAAGGATCTACATAAACTAATTCTGCTGAAACGTGAAAACCTAAATAGGGTTGGGGTTGTTTTTTGTATGCATGTTTTGTAGTAGTAGTGCTGAGGCACATGCTCAGTTTCTCTGTTTAGAAGTCATAGGTTGGGCTGTGTGTTTGGTATAAATATATATATCTGTGTCTTTTGTGTTTGAGCACACCCCACCCAAGTTGAGAACTTAGTGTCAAACACTCCCATACATGGGAGAGGGTGTTTCTCTCTTAGTTACTAGCTCTTTCCTGATCCTTCTCCCCTAGGCTGTGATGGCTTCAGGCGACCTTACACCTAAGATTTTTTGGGTAGGTTTCGATTGGGGTGGCTTTAGCCCAAGACTCCTTGGGCAGGTTATTCTGTTTCCCAAGAATATTCGGGACGAGGCCCAGGTGTGTGCGGGCGGGATACGTGGTGGTTAGTCCTAGGTGTTTGCGGGCGGGGATAGGTGGTTGTGAGGCCCAGGTGTGTGATGGCGGGGATACGTGGTTGTGAGGACCAGGCGTGTGCGGGCGGGGATACGTGGTTGTGAGGCCCAGGTGTGTGCGGGTGGGGATACGTGGTTGTGAGGCCCAGGTGTGTGCGTGCGGGGATACGTAGTAGTGAGGACCAGGTGTGTGCGGGTGGGATATGTGGTGGTGAGGCCCAGGTGTGTGCGGGCGGGATACATGGTTGTGAGGCCCAGGTGTGTGAGGGCGGGGAGAGTATGGCAGCGTCAGGACATTTGCCGTTAGGAAGAGCAGCTAACTGAATGGAAATGGGACGAGGTACCCAATAATCTTGTTTCTTACATACTACTACCTGTTGAGACTGTGCTTTTGGTGAGTGTGGCTGGTGAGGTTGGGTGGATAGAATTCATTTCTAGGATTCTTTTTTTGTTCTCACGGGTCATTAGGACGTCTCCCCACTTATGCAGGAGAGCTTTAGGTTTCCCTACTGAGTATACTTGTATGCTCACCCTACGTTTACTTTCAGGTTTCCAGGAGGACTACCAGGGCCGTGCAAGACTATACTAGTCAGAGAATTGGAGTTGTTGCTATTGTTGTACTCTTGTTTTATTTTGGTACCGTACTTTGATCTTTCTTCTACTTGCACCTTGTTATAAAATTGTTTAAACATGCATGTGGGCTTGGTTTGGGTTTATTTCTATACACTTGTTCTTTTCCTTTTTGGTGGTTGACTTGTCCTATTTCCCGATCATAAAATAATAAAACAGGGTAATGCCTCCCATATTTGTGAAAACTAATACCCTTAGTGCTAGTCGCAAACCCGGGGCCTACTAGAGGTGGGACTCGTGGGTCATTATCTTTATTTCACCATTGCCACCTCAGGAGGGGAATCTTTGGTGGGAGGGGGTCATGACAGAATGGTATCAGAGGTGATGGTTGAGAGATAAGATGGAGTCTAGAGTTAGGCATAGTGAGGATTGCATGGGATGGTAGGGCAACATTGTTAGTTAATCTTGGTGCGTGACACAGGCCAGGGAAGACCAGTTAGGACACGGGATTTTAGGGCCCCCCATGATCTGATGCAAAGACTCTGAGCCTACCGAACGACCAAGTGAGACTACATTGATTATAGGGTAGAGACCCTAGGGAAGGTACATGCATCATCATTATTGTGTTTTACTTGATTTGGGTGTTCTGGGCAAGAAATTGAAATAAAATGATAAAAATAAAACCTTGAGTTTTTCCTTACTACTTGGGATTAAGCAATCTTTGTTTACAGTACAGTTATGGCACCTGGACGTCATCCATGGGTGGCTCAGACGTCCGAGGCCCAGTAGATTCAGGCGGTCGATTAGTTGAGGATTGACCGAGAGGAGGAAGATAGCCAATAGAAGAAGACTCTCCGTTCATTCCAGCGGAAAACCCTCAAGAAGTACGAGGGTAGTACATCTGATACGGAGATGGAGGGGTGGATTGAGGAGCTAGGGTTCACTTTTACCTTGATCCTTGCTCCGAGGGAGTAATGGGTTCCCCTAGCAGTCAGTCAGCTGAGAGGTGTGGCACGATAGGGGTGGACGCTCTACCTTGGAGAGAGTATAGAGGTAGTGGTTCCATGGGCAGACATTGAGAAGGAATTCTGATAGGAATTCCTTTATTCCATGATCAAGGAAGAGAAGCGGTAGGAGATACTCTCCCATCAGCAGGGGAGTATGTCAGTACGAGAGCTGGGATCAAGTTCAAGGATCTCATGCACTTTGTTCCATATCTCTTTTCGGATGAGGTGTCTCGAGCGAGACGTTTGGATGAGGCGCTTCATCCTTCACTCCAGTATGCTGTCACCCCCTTCACCCTTCCTATGTACTTGGAGGTACATAAGAAGGCATAGGTTGTAGAGGTGATGCAGTTGTTGGGAGGTGCACCCCGAGAGGGGATCTAGCCAGGATGGTCGAAGGGGAAGGCAGTCAGCAGCAGGTCACTTGCGACGGAACCTTCCAGGTTCAGGCCAGTGGGGAGCAGGCCCCATCAGTTCCAGTTCAGATCTTCTGGTTCTCATCCTTTTTTCAGGATCCCAGGACCAACGTGTTTTTCATGTGGATGTTTCGGGCACGTTTAGAGTCGGTGCTCGACCCGAGCTCAGTTCAGTGGAAGTGGTCTGGTTCAGCGCCCACCTCAGCAGCACGAGTTGCTGACGAGGCCCTTCCAGCAGCAGCAGGACCATGCTCCTCTGAGGGCAGACTTTGCGGGAGGAGGCCGACCTCAGGTGCTCCTCAGGGACCTCGACCAGGGTGTGGTCGGGGAGGTGGACCACATCAGAGTGGCAGAGGAGATGGGCGTGGAAAGTTGCACGCAACAGAGTTTACATCTCCGGCAGGACCAGAGGTGGTGCAAAGTACGATTAGTTTGTTCATCACTCTTGTTTCTGCTTTGTTCGATTCAAGAGATTCTCACTCATTTGTTGCACCTAGTCTATACCATGATTTGGGACTAGACATAGAGAGACTTTCCATACCACTGGTGTTGAGTAAACCAGTTGGAGGCTAGACCAACGTATCTTGTGTTTTTTGGGGATGTGGGCTGACGTTGGGACCACATCGATCTAGTTGGAACCATCTTCTGTTATAGATGCCGCCATACGATGTCATCCTAGGAATCGATTGGTTGTTTTCTGTTAGTGCTATTATCGAATGCTTCCAGAGAAGAGTCGTGTTCTACGACGTGGATGGGCGGCACGTATCTTTTGTTGGCGAGAGGAGCTATCAGGTAGGAAGTCAGCATGTGGATCCTCTCATTTCCTTGTTAGGTGGGTTATCAGTGATTCCAGCTGATACCGAGATTATGGATATCCTGGAGGTTGTTGGGGAGTTCCTCGATGTTTTTCCTGAGGAGGATGTGACTCTACCCCCCTGACGTGACGTTTAGTTCGGGATAGACTTACAGCCTGGTGCCCGTCCGATTTCTATGGCCCCTTATCGGATGGCACCTTCGGAGTTGCGGAAGTTGCGGATTCAGATTGATGATCTGATGGAGAAGGGTTTTTTTTTGACCCAGCGTATCGCCATGGTGTGCTCCAGTTTTGTTCGGGAAGAAGGGAGATGGTGGTCTTAGGTTATGAATAGACTACTGAAGGTTGAACCAGGTAATGGTCAAGAACCGTTACCCCCATCCAAGGATAGATGATCTCTTCGACCAACTGAGGGGAGTAGGTTGGTTTTCCAAGATTGATCTACGATCTGGATATCATCAGCTGAGGGTAAAGGACAGTGACATCTCGAAGACGGCTTTCAGGTGCAGGTATGGGAACATCAAGTTTGTAGTGATGCCGTTTGGAGTTACGAATGCACCGGCTGTGTTCATGGGACTTATGAACTTTGTCTTTCGAGAGTTTTGGACCGGTTCATCGTTGTGTTTATCGATGACATTCTAATCTACTCAAGATCAAGGGAGGAGCATGTTGAGCATCTCAGGGAAGTCTTGGAAGTCCTTCGACACCACCAGCTTTACGGAAAATTGTCGAAGTGTAAGTTCTTGACATAAAAAGTACACTTCCTTGTGCACGTGGTGTCTCAGCATGGAGTGTCGGTGGACCCGTAGAAGGTGGAGGGAGTTTTTTCTTAGGAAGCACCCAAGAGAATGGAAGATGTTCGTAGTTTCCAGGGGTTAGCAGGTTACTATCGGAGGTTCGTTTCAGAATTCTCTCGAGTTGTTTCTCCATTGACAGCTTTGACTAAGAAGAAACAGGTCTTCCAATGGAGCGAGCAGTGCTAGAAAGCTTCTGACTACCTGATGGAGAAGTTGGTCAGTGCTCCCGTACTCAGGTTTCTAGAGGAAGGGTTGTTGTAGGAGGTGTTTTGTGATGCTTCTGGCCTTGGTCTGGGGTGCGTGCTAATGCAGAAGAAGGGAGTGATCTGTTATGGGTCTAGGAAGTTACGCCCTCATGAGCATAACTATTCCACCCATGACCTAGATCTTGCAACAGTAATGTTCGCACAAAAGTTGTGGCGACAATACATCTTTGGGGAGCACTTTTTGGTCTTCTCAGATCACAAGATCCTGCGTTATATCTTCTCCCAACGTGACCTGAACCTATGGCAACTAAGATTGGTCGAGTTTCTCCATGACTATGACTTTGAGATCTCTTACACTGAAGGTAAGGGCAACATTTTGGCTGATGCCTTAGGCAGAAAGTCACATTCGGAAGTAGTTCGGGAATCCACTAATGCTTGGAAGGCGATGGGAGAGTTGTCTGTCTTGCACCTAGATGCCAGGGTAGAAGGTGTTAGAGGCTGTTTGTTTCATATGACGGTGTAGTCCTCTTTATTGCAGCAGGTGGAAGAGTCTCAGTGGGGGGACTCTGAGGCAGAAGTGATGCGGGATCGTGTTGATCAGGGGAATGCTCGAGAAGGATGGTTAGAGGATAGCCGACATCAGATTGTTTTACATGGAAGGTTTTTTTTCCCGGAGACAATGCATGAGGGATTTCTCTGTGAGTTACATACCTCAGCCTTGGTGGTACATCCATGAGTTTCAAAAATGTACCAAGGCCTGAGGGAACAGTTTTGGTGGCCCGAGGTGAAACGGGCAGTGGAGGAGTTTGCAGCTAAATGCCTAGTGTGTCAGCTAGTAAATGCTGAACATCATTTTCCCAGTGGTTTTTTTCATCCTTTAGATGTCCCTGAGTGGAAGTGTGATGAAATCTCAATGGACTTCGTCACAGGACTACCCAGATCTCAGGGTGGTTATGATGCTATCTGGGTAGTGGTGGATCAACTGATGAAATCAGCTCACTTCTTAGCAATTAAGGAGTCAGGCCCGGTTAGTACCTTAGCACAGAGGTATGTAGATGAGGTTGTGCGGTTTCATGGAGTCCCAAAGACTATCGTCTCAGATCGGGATACTCGGTTTACCTCACGAGTCTGGAGGGGGGTTACAACATGCTTTTGGCACCCAGCTACGCCTTAGCACTGGTTTCCACCCAAAGACTGATGGGCAGATGGAGCCGACTATCCAGACGTTGGAGGACATGCTGCGAGCATGCGTTCTGGATTTCGGAGGATCATGGGTACGAAACTTGCTTTTAGTAGACTTTACATACAACAACAACATCTACTCTACTATTAGCATGGCACCGTTTGAGGCATTGTATGGAAGGCCATGTCATTCACCCATTTACTGGGCAGAGGTTGGTGAGACAGGTTCTCTTGGGCCTGAGGTAGTGCAGAGCACCACAGAGAAGGTACATCTTGTACGTGAGAGGATGAAAGTGGCTCAGGACCGATAGAAGTCTTATGCTGATCATCAGAGGAGGCCCTTGGAGTTCGAGGTGAGAGATCATGTGTTTTTGAAGTTTTCCCCTCGACGGGGGCAGGGGAGATCTGGGAATGGGAGCAAGCTCTCCCCTAGGTTCATCGGAAATTTTGAGGTGCTGAGGCGAGTCAGCGAGGTGGCATATCAGCTGGCCCTGCCACCTCAGTTGGAGAAGGTTCACGACGTCTTCCACGTCTCCCAGCTTCGTTGGTACTTGCACGACGAATCCCACGTTATCGACTGGGGAGAGTTAGATATGGGAGACGACGTGACCTTCGAGGAACGGCCAGTCAGAATCGAGGATCGTAAAGATAAGGTGCTTCAAGGATGAACCATTTCGTTGGTTCGTGTGTTGTGTAGGCATGGCAGCCTCGAGGAGAGCACTTGGGAGCGGGAGACCCAGATGTACGGTCAACACCCAGAGTTGTTTTGACTTGTGTTTTCCCTTGTTCTTCTGAGCTATGTGTTGATGTTGAACTCTGTGCCTTTGATATATGGAAAGCTTGGAATGTCGTTTGTGAGACCTTTTGATTCCTTCTTCTCTGGAATGTGTGACATGTCCAGATGTGTGGGGAAAGGGATAAACCTTACCCTTAATCAAGACGCATTAATGCGGATGCGATTGAACTCGTGCGGGTGAGTCAGTGCCGCCTAAAGCGGATAATATCTCGACATAGGAGAAAGAATTTCCCAAAAACCACGTGTTCGGGCAGTGTGTTGGTTGTGTGGTGTTGGGGGTAGTACGAGTTGAAAAAAATCCTAATGTATGAAAGTGAGAAGACCCAATTCTTAATCGAGACACATTAATGAGGATGCGATTAAACTCATGCAGGCGATTCAGTGCCGCCTAAAGTGGATAATATCTCAACATAGGAGAAGGAATTCCTAACGCATATTGTTGGGGTTTTTGGTTGGGTTCATGTTATAACGAGAACCGTAAGAGGTATCTTCTTGGGTTTCCTCTGTGTTGGTTTTTGAATTCTCAGGGATGAGAATGTTTTAAGAGGTATCTGATGTAATGGCCCGGACCTCTCCAACCCCTTCCTTTGTCAAAAACATGGTGAAGAAGTGTTCTGGAGGGTAAAATGGACTTTTCCCACGCATTCCAGAATTTTGAAACTACACGCCGTGTAGTTTGAGTACACGCCGTGTACCCCCTTTCCGGGTATACCCCGTGTTGTAGGTAGTGTCCTTGTCGTGTGAAGTAAATGGGTACACGATGTGTGTCCGATACTACACACCATGTAGTCCTTCCCCGCACACGCGTTACCAGTCAACAGTAGTGTGCCGTGTTGGAGTCGTGTCCTTGACGTGTGCAATAAATGGGTAAACGTCGTGTGTCCAAACTACATGTCGTGTAGTCCTTCCCTGCGTATGCGTTACCCTCAAACCGTGTGTTGACCAGTCAACGGTCGCGGAGCCGTGCTGGAAGCCGCGTGGAGACCGTGTGAAATATCCGAGTACACGTCATGTACCATAAAGTACATGCCGTGTAATTCTTCTTATCTCTCCTATAAAAGGAGGGGTCCCCTCCTCCTTTTAACTCACCCCTCTCCTCCTCGTTCTTCTAAGCAGAGTTCTCCCAAGAGACTCGAAGGCTCTTTCTTCCATAACTTCTTCGTCCGAGCTATGATTTACGATCTGTCAGCGGCCACAGGATCATAACGACGAGGAGGAACTTCCGAGATTAGATCCATTGTCTTTCCTTCAGCCTTTACTTTCCGACTTCCACTTGAGGAGGTTTTTCCGGGACTCGATGGAAGTGACGGACGCCGACAGACGTCTTCTATGGTTGATCCGGGGGAGCGTTTCGATCAGAACCTGTTGAAGTAGGGATCTTACCTTTATCTCTCTAGTTTGTGCATCATGCTTGGTGGGTTTTCTCTTTTTTATGTGAAACACTTTTGAACCGGTTTAATAAAGATAATAACTATCATATATAACGGGTCTGGGAAGTTGTGATTACTGTTATCTTTATATATAGTGATATTATATTGTGAATTGAATAGGCTTATGCCTACTGAAAATCACGGTCATTGGGGGCCTTTTATTGTGCAATTAAATGTTTCCCTATATTTCTAGACTATTTTTTTGGATGTAACTTTGTGGAATGTGGAAATTGGGTAATCACGTAAAGTTGGCTGTTTAAAATCTGGAACCCTTGTGCGATCACCCCGGTTGAACAAAACAAAATAATGAACATGTGGGTGTTTTCATGGATACGTGGCATGTGATGGGGGTGTTTTGTGGGTTTTTTCGGATCGGGAGAGTAGCGGGGCTGCGGTTGGCTTGGTTCTGGGTTGGTGTGAATGCTATGTTGCTGACGGGCAACGTGGGTGCGATAAATGGTATTAAAGGGATAATGATGTAAGGTGCGGTTGTGGTTATGGTGGTAGGCAGCAGGGCTGCAGGGATGGGATGGAATATGAACGGAGTATGGGTTATGAATAATAAATATAATGTGGAAGAGTTAATAAATGGTGGGTCATGGTAATGGAACGGGCTTAATAATCAATGGGGTTGGTTGGTTGATAAGAAGGGATTTGTTTTGTTGCTTGTGTTTTCCTAAAATGATTTGTGGATGGAAGGGATATGTTTTACGAATGACCGATGTGGTTGGTTGTGGATAATTGCCCATTAGTTAAGGAACTAAATAAACTAATTCTGCTAAAACGTGAAAACCTATATGGGGTCGGGGTTGTTTGTTGTATGCATGCTTTATAGTAGCAGTGCTGAGGCACATGCTCAGTTTCTCTGTTTAGAAGCCATAGGTTAGGCTGTATGTTTGGTATACATATATATATCTATATCATTTCTGTTTTAGCGCACCCCACCCATGTTTAGCACTTAGTGCCGAACACTCCCATTTCATGGGAGAGGGTGTTTTTCCCTTAGTTACTAGCTCATTCCTGCTCCTTCTCCCCAAGGCTGTGATGGCTTGAGGCGACCTTACAGCTAAGACTCTTCGGCTAGGTTTTGATTGGGTGGATTTAGCCCAAGACTCTTCGGGCAGGTTCTTATGTTTCCCAAGAATCTTCGGGATGAGGCCCAGGTGTGTGCGGGGGAGATACATGGTTGTGAGGCCCAGGTGTGTGCGGGCTGGGAGAGTGTGGCAGCTTCAGGACGCTCGACGTTAGGAAGAGCAGCTAACTAAAGGGAAATAGTGCGGGGTACCCAATACTCTTGTTTCTTATATACTAATACCTATTGTGATTGTGTTTTTGGTGAGTGTGGCTAGTGAGGTTGGGTGGATATAATTCCTTTCTATGTTTCTTCTGTTGTTCTCATAGGAAATTATGATGTCTCCCCACTTGTGCATGAGAGATTTAGGTTTCCCTACTGAGTATACTTGTATGCTCACCCTACATTTACTTTCAGGTTTCCAAGAGCACTACCAGGGTCGTGCGGGACCCTAGTAGTTGGACAGTTGGAGTTATTGCTGTTGTTGTACACTTGTTTTCTTTTGGTATTGTACTTTGAGCTTTCTTGTACTTGCACCTTGTTATAAAATTGTTTAAAAATGCATGTGTGATTGGTTTGGGTTTATTTTAATACAGTTGTTCTTTTCCTTTTTGGTGGTTGACTTGTCTTATTTCTCAATTTTAAATAATAAAAAAGGGTAATGCCTCCCATATTTCTGAAAACTCATACCCTTTGTGCTAGTCGCCAACCCGGGGCCTACTGGAGGCGGGACTCGGGGGTCATTATCTTCATTTCACCATTTCCAACTCAGGAGGGGAATTTTTGGTGGGAGGGGGTCATGATAGTAAATGTTATGGTTTGATGGGTGAGAGAATAAATATAAGACACTCTAATGAATTAAGTAATGTTATGTACATTATTATATAATGTGTAATATTCATGGTGGTTGACCACTAATACATAATGTTTCATTTGTATGAATATCCACATTACTTTCCATTGTTTGATGCTTACTCTTAGGATTATGATGATGATGTAATGATTATGCTCACCCCATGTCATACTAATCTATTTTTGAATCATTCATCCTACCATGATTTTTTCTGACCACTTTTATGATGTATATCATTAGTTGATTACTAGTGTTGAGGAGAACATGAATGCATCTAATAATATAGAGAAAGGAGAATTATATATATTTTTTATGTTTCATTATAAAATAGTTATGGGTGGTCCTAGTTTTACCAAGGTATATAACCATTGGATACTTTTTCCGTAACTATTTTATAGTTTTTATATTTAATATGATGTGATTATCATTTAAGATATATGGGGTCACTATATAATGCATGTACATTATTGATTAAATAGAACATAACTATTCTATCCTATCACAAATGATTATCACCATTTTATCATCCAATAAATCATTACCATTTTACAAAATCAATGATTAACCTTACATGTGTCCTATGAATGATCTCCATTTATAAAAAATTATAGTAAAACATTGTTATTTTAATATGAAAACTATTTTTAGGAATCTAATATTTAAAAAAACCATTTTATGGAATGAAATACTTGTTATGTGGCGTGGATAACACTTATCTTATGCGATGAAAATTAATTTTCAAAAAAAAACTATAATATTATTGAAATTATATATATTCAATATTATTGATTACTTTTACCTCTATGTCTTCATTAGATTAATGGATTATTTTCATAGACAATTTCTTATAAAATCAAGATTTTTTCTTCATAAAAACACCAAGAAAACAGGAAATTAAAGCCTATAAAATGCAAATCACTATGAAATGGTGTCACCATTAAAAACAATCATTGGAAAAAAAACTATAAGACATTTTTATCTAGAGTTTTCAACAAACAAAATCAACCTGAAATCATTATATCAACGTCAAGATTGTTTTTACAAAAACAAATAACAATTTAGGTTTTCTAATAACACTTTAAAACTACTTTGGAATATCTATTTCAAGACATGTAAATACCTTTAGCTTCAAAAAAGCAATCATAAAATGTGATTATTGACATTGATAGTTGACTTAATCTACATGAACATTATTCATACATGATCATTGATTAGTGGGAAAAAAATTGTAAGATAAAATTTTCATCAATAACAAACTTATTTCTTGATACCACGTGATGAGTCATTATTAATACAAAATATTCTTATAATGAAAATAAGTAATCATGAATTTTTTAAAAATTAATCCATCTATGAAAAATATCATGGAACTGGAAAGAAAATAACTCATCAATAGAAAGTAACATAACCATGAAAATATTTCATAACATGTCTTCATTAAGAACTATTTCTACATCTTTATATTTTAAATAACACACTCTAACTATTTCTCTTCTCCCCGTATTAGTGGATCTCCATTTTAGGAAATGAAAATTTCTTACATTTAAAACATTCTACAAAAAAACATCATTTATTTTAATAAAATGTTATAAAAACATATCAAATAATACAAAAAAAAACAAACAAACCAAACCTGCAAGAGTAATGTTGGATCATACATACTAGATAAAGTATGTGTTTCTAACTAAACTCAAAGAGATATATAATGATATTCAAACACTTCCTTTGATATGGCCTTAGCCTTAATATCAATAATTTTTAGTTATATAAGAACATATAATAACTTCACAATTTTCGGATTTAATTCCTCTTGATAAAAGGATAATTGATTTCAATATTCTTTATCAGTAGGTGATGAACTAAATTTTTTTATTTGATTTAATGAATATAAATTATCACAATGTATTTTGATCAGAGACATCAATTAATCTCCCATATAATCATGTTTTTAAATCATCCAAAATAACATTATATATTCTTAAGTAGACTTAATATATTCATTGTCTTAAATTCCCAAGGCAATAACATAATTTTCCTAACATATCCAATATATAAAAAATATACCATGATAGAATGAAAAAATTGAAGTCGATTTTCTATTATTCATTTAATAATCCCAATATATATTTGTATAACCCAATGAATCTAAATAATATTTTTAAATAAAAAAAATAAATAAATCCACTATGACATTTATATAATGAAAATATATTTTTACTAAAATTATCTATACAGCCTAAGTATATCTCATATAAAACAATGAATTTCATTTTGAAAAACAATATCAATCCATATAGATTGTCATGACCCCCTCCCCCCAAAGATTCCATTCCTGAGCTGGCGATGGTGAAAGGGATATAATGACCCTCGAGTCCCGCCTCTAGTAGGCCCTGGGGTGGAGACTAGCACCAAGGGTATGAGTTTTCACAAATATGAGAGGCATTACCCTTTTTATTATTTATGATCGGGAAATAGGACAAGTCAACCACCAAAAAGGAATAGAACAAGTGTATAGAAATACACCCAAACCATTCCCACATGCATGTTTAAATAGTTCTAAAATAATGTACAAGTAAAAAAAGCTCAAAAGTACAACACCAAAAGAAACAAGTGTACAACAACTCCAACTGTCCTGACTAGTAGGGTTCCGCACGACCCTAGTAGTCCCCCTGGAAACCTAAAAGTAAACTTAGGGTGAGCATACAAGTAAACTCAGTAGGGAAACCTAAATCTCTCGTGCACAGGTGGGGAGACATCCTAATGTCCCGTGATAACAACAGAAGAAACCTAGCTGGGAAATCTATCCACCCAACCTCACTAGCCACACTCACCAAAACATAATCACAATAGGTAGTAGTAGAATATAAGAACAAGAGTATTGGGTACCCCGCACATTTTTCCATTAGTTAGCTACTCTTTCTAATGGCGAACGTCCTGAAGCTGCCATACTCTCCCCGCCTGCACACACCTGGGCCTCACAAACCATACATCCCGCCCGTACACACCTGGGCCTCACAAACCATACATCCCGCCCGTACACACCTGGGCCTCACAACCACGTATCCTGCCCACACACACCTAGGCCTCACAACCACGTATCCCGCCCGCACACACCCGGGCCTCACAACCGTGTATCCCGCCCGCACACACCTGGGCCTCATCCCGAAGATTCTTGGGAAACATTAAAACCAGCCCGAAGAGTCTTAGGCTAAAACCACCCCAATCGAAACGTAACTGAAGGGTCTTAGGTGTAAGGTCGCCTCAAGACATCACAGCCTAGGGAAGAACGATTTGGAAGGAGCTAGTAACTATGGGAAAACACCCTCTCCCATGAAATGGCAGTGTTCGGCACTATGTTCTTAACATGGGTGGGGTGCGTCAAAACACAAAGATAGAGATATATATATGTATACCAAACACACATCCCAACCTATGGCTTCTAAACAGAGAAACTGAGCATGTGACTTGACACTCCTACTATGAAGCATGCATAAAACAAACAACCCCAACCCCATTTAGGTTTTCACGTTTTAGTAGAATTAATTTTTTTGTTCCTTAACTACTGGGAAGATATCCACAACCAACCACATCGATCGTTCATAAAACATATCCCTTCCATCCACAAATCATGTTAGGAAATCACAACCAGCACAACAAATCCCTTCTTATCTACCAAAAAAACCGTTGGTTATTAATCCCGTTCCATTACCATGACCCATAATTCATTAATTCTTCCACTTTTTATTTATTATTCACAACCCATAGTCCGTTCACATTTAAACCCATACCTATAACCCCGCTGCCAACCACCATAACCACAAACACACTGAAACCCATACATCATCATCCTTTGATACCATTTATTATATCCCCACTTACCATCACTAACATAGCATTCACACCAACCCAAAACCAAGTCAACCACAACCCCACTACTCACCCGATCCACAACAACCCAAAAAACACCCCCATTGCATGCCACATATCTGAACCCACACCCACATGTTCATTATTCCATTTTGTTCATCTGGGGTGATCACACAAGGGTTCCAGATTTTAAAACATCCAACATTACATGATTAACCTAATTCCACATTCAACAAAGTTCCATTCACAAAAACGGTCTAGAAGATAGGACAAAATTTAATTGCGCAAGCAAAGGCCCCCAACGACCGTTATTTTCAGTAGGCAAAAGCCTATTAAATTCACAATATAATATCATATGATATAATGATAAACATAAAAAATTACCCATCCCTGTTCTTTAACCAGTTATTGTCTTTATTTATTTGTTCAAATGTTTTTCATGAAAAAAAGAGGATACCCACCCTGCATGATTCACAATTTAGAGAGACGAAGGTAAGATCCCTACCTCAATAGGTTCCGATGTCCTTCTATGAACACAACCACCACGATCACAAGGATTCTCCCAGAATGAATACACCTACAAAGGACGTCGCAACACCACTGAATCAACAACACAAGAAACTCTCTCAACACAGAGATCACATGTCGTAGCATGGATGGAAAACGAGAGAAGTAGGATCGGAAAGAGAATACAAGAAAAGAGGTTTAACATACCTTTTTAGATTTTTTTCGTCAAAGACCGTCGTTCCTATAAATTATCAACAGTCTACTCGGTTGGAAACTGTAGAGGGGAGTTCGAAGAAGAGGGAATGGAATAGGGTGTACGATGTTCTCCTCGCTGACACGATCCCGTAGTCACTAACGGATCAGTGATTAGTGTCCGGATGAAGAAGATAAGTGGAAGGATTCTAGATCATCCAGGAGCGCCGCCATGTGGAGAAGAAGAGAGGACTGTAAATAACATGTGAAGCTCTCTTATGTAGGCATCTAAAGGGTAAAACAATACGCAACATGTATTAATAAATAAATGACGTGACCGTACAACTGTTACATTGTTTGACTGGTCAACACACGACATGTAACACGATTTCCATGCGTTTAATGAAAATAATAACTTAAATTAATAATAGGTGTTTAATTGACCTGATACATGATTCATAAAAAGGTATTCATCATTGGTCTTAAAATGACCGTCATAATTTCAGGGTTGCAACGTCACAGACGGTTCGCCAATCTGATGCCGTATGAGGGAGATAATTTGGATACAAGATCCCGTAATAATAATGATATTATTATTATTGGGTGTTTCATGGACCCGAGTCATGAAAAATAATTTAATATCCAACATTAGACTTGAATCGATTGTATTAATTATAGGATGACATCACCACAGACGAGAAGTCAATCAGATGTCACACACGGAAGTTATGACAGGTCGAAGATTTAATAATAATATTAAATATATTAATTTATCAGCGTTTCAAGTACCCGATCTGAAAACCTGAAAAACACATCCAATATTGGACTCATAATTTCCATCTCGTAGTCAGGGTCCCACTGCCACTGACGGTTCATGAAACTGAGGGCGCACGAAGAAGTTGTGGATGAAACACGGTTTTCCCAACAAAAATAATAATTACATTATTACATTATTATTATTTTATTTAACCATTTTATTTTCTTTTCCCCTCAAAAAAAGCCACGCTCAACCTCTTTGTAGCGCATAATCCTTCCATGATTTCCTCCTTATATATATATATATATTCATTATCATATATTAATCATTATTATAATATATAATAATAATAACTTACTAATGAGGCTACTTATTCCAACGCAACCACCAAAACAAAATGGCGACTCTCCTTTACTCCATGTCAACCACGCCCCACCCCTTATTGATATCCTTTTTAATTTAACTTATTGATTCTATTGCATTAAATTATAAATATTTATTTCATCTAAACCCTTTCTCTCTCCAATCTCACTTCAATGTCATTATTAATAAAATTAATATTAATAACACCGATCATTAATGTTCTAATTTAATCCCATTAAATTAGATTACCATAATTATTCTCATATTAAACTATAACCATTCCATGAGACTCAAAACCATTTCATTTAATTGAATTAAATGAAAAAACAAAAATTAATATAACTTACATATTCATCCCCTTTTTAATACATTTAATTTCATTATCCTCTCGCACATAGTTCCACGCCATCATTGTTATTTATTGTTTTTCAATAATAATAAAAATTCATCAACATATTTTATTAACTAATCACCGTTATTATTTTTAATAATGATAATATTTACACTCATCGCATTGACCACGTTAAACCACCCCATTGAATATCTGAATCTGACCATGCCACGTCAATGTCACATAACATATGTCAATTTAATTATTTAATTCTATTTTTTTTTTCACACTGATTAAATTGAAACCACTTTTATTAATTTAAAACCATTCAATTTAATAAACCCAACTTATTTTTACTCCCCCATTATTATTACTATTTAACATAATAATAATAACAAACTCACCTTTAATTTTATTAACGCACCACCATGCTTCCAATGCGCATCTTCATTTTTTTGTTTGCAACAAATACCATGACTCATTTCATTAATTTCTCATTATTATTTATATTTTGAATAATATTAATAACACAACACCCATTATTATTATTATTTAAATTTAATTTCAACAATTACTCAATTAATAATAAACTGTATGTTTCATTTATCAACGTCTAATGGGTCACACACCTTCCGACTTCACATCATTAATAATAATAACAACCATTAAATAATTTTATCCTGATTATTCTCTTTTTAGTGTAATTAATCACACAATTTATATCATCATCATCATTATTTAATATATTTTTATGTTATCATCAGTATTAAAAAATTATCATTATAACGCCCGTTGTGTTGAGCACATCGATTTCAATAAAGGAATGGACTGGAGGGGTCTGGTCCATTACATCAGATACCTCTCAAAAAATTCTCATCCTCGAGAATTAAAAACCAACCCAGATGAAAGAATGGCTCTGAACAACCACCCCGCAAGATACCTCTCAGGGATCCTATCATAACCAGAAACAACCGACAACCCTAATTATATGAGTTAGGAATTACTTCTCCCATACCGAGATATTATCCGCTGTAGGTGGCACTGACTTGCCTGCACGGGTTTAATCGCATCCAAATTAATGTGTCTTGATTAGTAATTAGGTCTTCCGACTCCCATATATTAGGATTTTCCAAACATACACTACCCCCAAAACCTTACAAAACAACAATAAATTTCCTGAACACATGGCTTGAAGAATTCCTTCTCCCATGTCGAGATATTATCTGCATTAGGCTGCACTGACTCACCTACATGGGTTGACATCCACATTAATGCGTCTGGATTAGGGATCAGGTCCTCCACTCCCCACATGTTAGGACTCATCACACACATTTAAAGGAAAGGGGGAAACAACTTTGCATTAAAACTCACATAAATAATGTACTTGCCCCAAGAATGAGAAAAATAGAGTTCCAACAATAGAGTGTAATGCTCTCAAACAAAACATAAAGGAGGGAATTCAAGAAAACACAAATACATCTCTATCATTCCCTGGTCCTTCTCGAGATGCTGCCTCTACTGCATGCAACTATTCGCGCCCAGCTCCTATGCCTCTCTGTTGACGTCTGACTCCTCGACCACGTCCTGGTTGGGATCCTTGAGGAACTCCTTATGGCTGGCCACCACTTGCTCCATCTCCCCTCAGAGGGACTAGAGCCTATTGCTGCTGCAAGGGTGTTTCCAGCATGTGGTGCTGCTGAGGCAGGCGCTGAACCTGCCCACCTCCACCGTACTGAGCTAGGGTTGGGCCCCGAATCTGAATATGCCCGAAACCTCCACAAGAGAGACACTTCCATCCTGGGTTCATGAAAAAGGGATGAGGTCCTGAATATATGAACTGGAACTGCTAGGTCCTTCTCCCTAATGGCCTAAAACTAAAAGGTCTAGTCGCCGAAGACCTTCTGCTGACTGCCTTCCCCTTCGACGAACCTGGATGGATCCCCTCCCATGGTGAACCTCCTTGCGAGTGCATCCTCTCTACATCCTCTGCCTTATTCTTTAATGCCAAGTACGTCAGAAGGGTGAAGTTGGTGATAGCATACTGGAGCGAAGGACGAAGCGCCTCCTCCAAACGTCTCGCTCTAGACTCCTCATCTGGAAAGAGATCCGGAGCAAAGCGCAAGAGATCCTTGAACTTGATCCCCAACTCTCGTACTGACATACTCCCATGCGGAAGGGAGAGTAACCCATGCCGCTTCTCCACCTTGATCATGGAAGAAATGAATTCCTCTCGTAATTCCTTCTCAATGTCATCCCACGAAATCTCAGTCTCAATCCTCTCTCCGAGGTAGAGCACCCACCACTGCCGTGCCGCACCTCTCAGCTGACTGACTACTAGGGGAACCCAGTACTCCATCTGAGTAAGAATCAAGGTAAAAGCGATCCCTAGTTCCTCGATCCACCCTCCGTCTCCATATCTGATGTACTACCCTCTTACTTCTTGAGGGTTTTCCGCCAGAAAGAATGGAGAGTCTTCTGCCACTGGCTTTCTTCCTCCTCTCGGTCAATCCTCAACTGATCGACCGCCTGAATCTGCTGGGCTTCGGCCATCTGAGCCTGCCGGGGACGACGTCCAGGTGCCATAGTTGTATGGTAAACAAATATCGCCAAAGCCCAAGTAGTAAGGAAATTTCTCAAGGTTTCATTTTATCATTTTATTTCAATTTCTTTCCCAGAACACCCAAATCACGAAAACACAATCATGATGATGCATGTACCTTCTCTAGGGTCTCTACCCTACAATCAATGTAGTCTCACTTGGTCATTCGGTAGGCTTAGATTCCTTGCATCGGATCACGAGGGGCCCTAAAATCTCATGTCCTAGCCGGTCTTCCCTGGCTTATGTCACACACCAAGATTAACCAACACTGTTGCCCTAACATCCCATGCAATCCTCGCTGTGCCTAACTCCAGACTCCATCATATCTCTCAACCATCACATCTGATACCATTCTTTCATGACCCTCTCCCACCAAAGAGGCCCCTCTTGAGCTGGCGATGGTGAAAGGGAGACAATGAACCCCGAGTCCCGCCTCCAGTAGGCCCCGAGGTGGCGAATAGCACCAAGGGTATGAGTTTTCACAAATACGAGAGGCATTACCCTTTTTATTATTTTAGATCGGGAAATAGTACAAGTCAACCACCAAAAAGGAAAAGAACAAGTGTATAGAAATAAACCCAAACCATTCCCACATGCATGTTTAAATAGTTCTGAAATAAGGTACAAGTAAAAGAAAGCTCAAAAGTACAACACCAAAAGAAACAAGTGTACAACAACTACAACAACTCCAACTGTCCCGACTAGTAGGGTCCCGCACAGCCCTGGTAGTCCTCCTGGAAACCTGAAAGTAAACTTAGGGTGAGCATACATGTATACTCAGTAGGGAATCCTAAAGCTCTCGTGCATAGGTGGGGAGACATCCTAATGTCCAGTGAGAACAACAGAAGAAACCTAGCAGGGAAATCTATCCACCCATCCTCACTAGCCACACTCACCAAAAAATAATCACAATAGGTAGTAGTAGTATATAAGAACAAGAGTATTGGGTACCCCGCACCATTTCCCATTAGTTAGCTGCTCTTCCAAATGGTGAACATCATGACGCTGCCACACTCTCCCTTCCCGCACATACCTGGGCTTCACAAACCACACATCCCGCCCACACACACCTGGGCCTCACAACCACGTATCCCGCCCGCACACACCGGGGCCTCACAACCACGTATCCCACCCGCACACACCCGGGACTCACAACAACGTATCCCACCTGCACACACTTGGGCCTCATCTCGAAGATTCAAGGGAAACAGTAAAACCTACCAGAAGAGTCTTGGGCTAAAACCACCCCAATCGAAATCTACCTGAAGGGTATTAGGTGTAAGGTCGCCTCAAGCCATCACAGCCTAGGGAAGAAAGAGAAGGAAGGACCTAGTAACTATAGGAAAATACCCTCTCCCATGAAATGGGAGTGTTTGGCACTTAGTGATAAACATGGGTGGGGGGCGTCAAAACACAAAGATACACATATATATATATATGTATACCAAACACATAGCCCAACCTATGGCTTCTAAAAAGAGAAACTGAGCATGTGCCTCGACACTTCTACTTCGAAGCATGTAAACAAAAAACAACCCCAACCCAATTTAGGTTTTCACGTTTCAGTAGAATTAGTTTATTAGTTCCTTAACTAATGGGAAACTATCCACAACCAACAACATCGATCGTTCATAAAACATATCCCAGCCATCCACAAATCATGTTAGGAAAACATAAGCAGCACAGAAAATCACTTCTTATCAACCAACCAACCCATTGATTAGTAATCCCATTCCATTACCATGACCCATCATTCATTAACTCTTCCACTTTTTGTTTATTATTCACAACCCATAGTCTGTTCACATTTAAACCCATCCCTGCAGCCCCGCTGCCAACCACCATAACCACAAACACAGCGAAACCCGTACATCATCATCCCTTGATACCATTTATTTCAGCCCCACTGCCCAACACTAACATAAAATTCACACCATCCCACAACCAATTCAACCGCAGCCCTGCTGCTCACCCAATCCACAACAACCCACAAAACACCCCCATCGCATGCCACGTATCCGAGCCAACACCCACATGTTCATTATTCCATTTTGTTCAATCGTGGTGATAACAAAAGGGTTCTAGATTTTAAAACAGCCAACTTTACGTGATTAAAAAAATTCCACATTAAACAAAGTTCCATTCACAAAACAGTTTAGAAGATAGGGAAACATTTAATTTCACAAGCAAAGGCCCCCAACCATCATGATTTTCAGTAAGCATAAGCCTATTAAATTCACAATATAATATCACAGGATATAAATATAAACACAAAAACTTCCCCATACCCGTTCTTTAACGAGTTATTGTATTTATTTATTGGTTCAACTGTTTCTCATGAAATCAAGAGGATAGCCACCATGCATGATGCACAATTTAGAGAGACGAAGGTAAGATCCCTACCTCAACAGGTTCCAATGTGCTTCTATAAACACGACCACCACGATCACAAGGCTTCTCCCAGAACGACTTCACCCACCAAGGACGTCAAGGCACCCCCAAATCAACAACACAATAAACTCCCTCAACAACGAGATCCCATGCTATAGCATGGAAGCAAAATGAGAGAAGTAGGATCGGAAAGAGAATACATGAACAGAGGTCTAACATACCTTTTTAGAGTTTTTCATCAAAGATATTCGTTCCTGTCAATTATCAACAGTCTACTCGATTGGAAACTGTAGAGGGGATATCGAAGAAGAGGGAACAGAACAGGGTGTACCATGTTCTCCTCGGTAACACGATCCCGCATTCACTAACAGATCGACGATCGGAGTCTGGTTGAAGAAGTTAGGAAGAAGGATTCTAGATCATCCGGGAGTGTCGCCATGTGGAGAAGAATAGAGGACTGTAAATAACATGTGAACCTCTCTTATATAGGCAACTAAAGTGTAAAACAGTACGTGACATGTATTAATAAATATAGGACGTGACCGTACAACTGTTACGCTATTTGACTTGTCAACACACGACACGTCACACGATTTCCATGCGTTTAATGATAATAATAACATAAATTAATAATAGGTGTTTAATTGACCCGAGACATGATCCAAAAAAAGGTATTAATCATTTGTCTTAAAATGACTGTCATAATTTCAGTGTTGCAATGTCACAGACAGTTCTCCAATCCGATACCGTATGAGGGAGATACATTGGATACAAGATCCAGATATAATAATGATATTATTATTATTGGGTGTTTCATTTACCCGAGCCACGAACCATAATTTAATATCCGAAATTATACTTTAATTGATCCTATTAATTATAGGATCACATCGCCATTGACGAGAATTCAATCGTACGTTGCACACAGATGTATTGACGGGTTGAAGATTTAATAATATTATTAAATCTATTAATTTAAGAGTGTTTGGGGTACCCGATCCGAAAACCTGAAAAAGACATCCAATATTGGACTCATAATTTCCATCTCGTAGTTAGGGTCCCACTGCCGCTGACCGTTCCTGAAACCGAGGACGCACGAAGATGTTGTGGATGAAACACAGTTTTCCCAACAAAAATAATAATTACATTATTATATTATTATTATTATTTTATTTAACCATTTTATTTTCTTTTCCCCTAAAAAACCAACGCTCAACCTCTTTGTAGCGCATAAGCCTCCCATGATTGACTCCTTATATATATATATATTCATTATCATCTTTTTATCATTATTATAATATATAATAATAATATTTTACTAATGAGGCTACTTATTCCCACGCCCCCACCAAAACAAAATAGCGCCTCTCCTTTACTCCATGTCAACCACGCCCCACCCCTTATTTATCTTCTTTTTAATTTAACTTATTTATTCTATTGCATTAAATTATAAATCTTTATTTCATTTAATCCCTTTCTCTCTCCAACCTCACGTCAATGTCACTATTAATAAAATTAATACTAATAACACCCATCATTAATGTTCTAATTTAATCCCATTAAATTATATTACCATAATTATTCTCATATTAAACTAAAAACATTCCATGTGACACAAACCGATTTCATTTAATTGAATTAAATGACAAAACAAAAATTAATATAGCTTACATATTCAACCCCTTTTTAATACATTTAATTTCATTAACATTTGGCACATAGTTTTATGCCATCATTGTTATTTATTGTTTTTCAATAATAATAACAATTCATCATCTTATTTTATTAAATCATCATCGTTATTATTTTTAATAATGATAATATTTATGATCATCGCATTGACCACGTTAAACCACCCCATTGGATATCTGAATCTGACCATGCCACGTCAATGTGGCATAACATCCGTCAATTTAATTATTTAATTCTATTTATTTTTATTTCACACTGATTAAATTGGAAGCACCTTTATTAAATTAAAACCATTCAATTTAATAAACCCAACATATTTTTATGCCACCATTATTATTATTATTTAACATAATAATAATAACTAACTCACCTTTAATTTAATTAACATACCACCATGCTTCCACTACACATCTTCATTTATTTGTTTGCAATAAATACCATGACTCATTTCATTAATTTCTTCATTATTATTTATATTATGAATAATATTAATAACACAACACCCATTATTATTATTTAAATTTAATTTCAACATTACTCAATTAACAATAAACCACATGTTTCATTTATCAACGTATAATGGGTCACACACATTCCCACTTCACATCATTAATTATAATAACACCCATTAAATAATTTTATCCTGATTATTGAATTTTTAGTTTTATTAATCACACAATTTATATCATCATCATTTTTATTTAACATATTTTTATGTTATCATTAGTATTAAAAAATTATCATTATAACGCACGCCGTGTTGACCACATCAATTTAAACAAAAGAATGGACCATAGGGGTCCGAGCCATTACATAGATATTATGTATAATATATTGAAAATTATCATAATATATAATATAACATTCTCCGCATCACCTTTATCATCTTTTCATAGCTTAATATCAGTTAAAACCATTTATTTTATTAACATGGAATTATATCTTATAAATATTATTATAACATTCTTGGTATATTTGGATTTAGATATTCAAATTTTATTCTTTCCTTGAATAACATGAAAATCATGGTAAAATTTCAACACTTGAATCACTAAAATTTCAAAATCAAATTACCTGAATTATACAAAATATATTCACTATGGATCATTTAGTCCAATAATGTCAATATTGTGCACACATATTAACATTATTATCTTTTTATTGGTCTCATTACTAATATAGATATTTTAATGATGTCTAATACAATAGAAACTAAAATTCATCAAATATTTATGATTATATAAATATAACACTCTCAGTTCCTTCTTTTTTCAATATAATGATTTATTCAGTAGAAAAACATTGATATCATATTATTGTAAAAGAATAAAATTTGATTTTCTTGATGTAAAACTCATCCACTAGGACCCCATTCATAAATGTGTAGTTAACATTAGTACAACATATGTTAATTTATTTTTCCCTTTTATGACCAATAATAATCCAAATATCTCCATATATAGAACGAAAAATGATGTCCCATCTATATAAACCCCCATAATCTAGGAGTATCCCTTTTCCACCAATCACGATTTTTATTTAATTCTAATAAATTCATTATAATGATTTGTTTCTAAATAAATATTTGGTTCAAATAACATAGTTATAATATGGCCTCAAAATAATCAATTTTTTTTTGATTCACCGTTTTTTCACCAACCTCTTAATTCATTTTCAATAATAGGTAATATTATTTTGATTATTACTCAAATACATGTCAAATAAACCTATGATTTAATGGTTATTAGAGACTTCATTATCTATATTTTTACTCGACCTCCCTAATAAAAAATAATGGTGGTCCTCAAAATTTTATCTCAAACATTTATCTTTTGAATAGATATTGATTTTACATCATATTAATGTTCTGTTGTATCATTTTCAAAATACAAATTTTCTTCTTTTTATACTCTTAAACATATTAACTCATCCTAAGAATCATTATAAAACTATTCACAATATTATTCAAGGCACCATTCCTTTTATTTAATAAGAACATCATTGATTTCAACCCAATTTTGCATAAACCTTTAGAGGATTTAATATAATTTTCTGTTTTGGTGGATCCATATAATATCCACTCATCACTAAAAGACTAAAAATTTATATGTCAATAATTATTTTATTTAAAAAATTTACATCCAGTTATTCAATATTATTTTAATGTTTTATTTTTTCAATAACATTGCATTTACAATTTCATTACCTATTCGGGAGAAAATATATCAATCATATACAATAATACATAAATACCACTTACATCAAAAATATCATTATAATTTAAATTTCACAGATAATGATAATAGACAAGTTTATTTTTATCTAATTTATCATATGAAAGAGACAATTTTACTTATGTGTTTCATTGAAAGGAAATGTTTCTTTATCCCATGTGTCTCATGATAATCACCCACTTGGTTGTTCATGAATTATTGTTAATGAATTGTTTATGATTCATTGTTTTTAACATCAAAATATTTTATACAATTATTCTTTAATATTCTTTATAATATTCTATTGTTCAATTAAATAGAAATAACTTGTGGTATATGATAAATTTACATTCCATAAAAATTAAATTATCATTGAAAATGATATAATACCTCTTATAATCATTTAATATTAGTGAAATATTTAAAACACACATAATTATGAATTATATAAAGAAGTATTTTTGACTTCTCGTGTTGTAACATTAATGTTTTTATAAAGATCTTCACCTATTGCAAAGAATAATATATATGCATACAATCAAATTATTAATTTGGGATATATCGAGATGAATCATATTTCAAAACATCCTTGAATCATGGATGGAGAATATGACTATAATTTATTTTCTGTAAACAATATCTTTTTTCATTGGATAGAGATAAAATATTTTTTTTCTCTTCTTTTAATGTAGAGATTCCCATTTTTCCACCATAACAACAAACAGACTAAAACATATTTTCCATAAATGATAAAAAAAATTATTTGTAGATATTTAATATTATAGTTACATTAAGTTAGATGTTAATATTATTATTTCTAAGTGGTAATTTAGTATTAATGAATTAGTTATCTAGGCCATAACTCTTATTAAAAAATCCATATAATAAAAATGTGACGCCTAAAATTCGTATACAAATTCCCTATAAACTTGTTTGTTATATGAAATTTAGATTTAATGAAATATAATAAAAAATTCGATTATGTTCCTATACATTCCCTTACTCATCCTCAAAATCATTTAAAATAATTTTTATATATTGGATAATAATTCAAAACCTCAGCGAGGGACAAAAAATGAAGAATAAAACCATTCAAAATGTATATATATTGAAGTTTAATATTTGAAAACAAAAAGTAGGCTCCAAATAAGGTATTATATATTTAGTAAATCAAATTAATTAAGTAAAAATAATCATATAGAATTAAATAATAAATATCAAGGTAAAAATAAAAAAGGTAATGTTTTCTCTGAAATCATCAAAAAATCATAAAAACTTTTTCACAATTTTATAATTCTCAATCATAGGAATTATTATATATATTAATTTATTTTATAAAATCATATGATTTCCATAAAAACATATAGAATGAATAGGAAAATAATATATATGACTTGGGAAATTAGTTTTTTATAACAATTAAAAATGGGATGTCCCTCAAAATTACAGAAAAATAACCATTACTGTTACACATAAAATAACAATCATTTTAAAAATGGGAATAACTATCAAGGTTAACTCCCAAAATATCTCAGAAGAAGCCTGTTTACATTAATATATCCCTTTTACTATTTAATTATAGAGATATAATAGTCTCACTAAACCATTACTTATAAATGAATAAGTGTTACAAATATATAATTCCTACTATAAGTAACAAAAAATATTCAATTTAAAAGGCTATAACTTTTATATAATTCTCATCACCAATTGGAAGACATTTCTCGATACTGAAATTTTATTTTCTTATTAATCACATTTATTCGTAACAAACCACAAAAAAAGGAGGGTTTGAAATTATTTGAAAAACTGGAGTATTTTTTAGTGCATGTAAAAAATATAATAATAATTTTTGTGGGGAGAAAATTCATTATCTTCATATATGATAAAATTTACCATGGAATTTTTTATTTTTCTAATTAATGTTACAATATAATATAAAAATATTCTATTTAAAAATCATTGAAATAATATTAGAAGATACATTATATTTTCTTCATAATTTTTTTGTTTATATTAACTGATTCATAAAATTATTTCAAATATATAGATATATAAAAAATATATTGATTTATGTGAAACATGAAATGATGTTTTTAAAAAAGGGAGTCATTTAACCTAAGTCCAACTCAAATTAGACATTCTATATTTTAAGTAATTGTAATCATATATTAAGTATTTACATCATTGATAATTTTTTTAATGTTTATTAAATCATTAATACCACATACTTCTATAAAAACAATTATATAATAATTTATTTTCATGTAATTTATTTTGATGATATTCATTTAAAAAGTCTAAAATCACTTTTTAATATTGAATATGATGAAATATGATATTATTCCATCATATACAGAATAATATAATTTATATAATTATCATTATAATAAATTAATTTCAGTCTCAAATCTAATCAGTTAATAAGATTATTAAAAATGAACTATGTTACTATCATACTGATTGTAGGCCATATGTATGCATGGGTAACATTCTATTCTACATCTATCATTATAGAAATATGGTATGTATTAATTTATCTTTGGAAAATTAAAGAAATATCATAAATATTATATTACTCATTTAAGTATAATTATATATTTAATCAATATGAAGTGTTGAATAAAAAATAATCTTATCTCTTTGTAGAGGTGGTACCATACACATATGCACGAATGAAAATATTAGTTATTAATTGAATAGATAGCTAAAAAAATAAATTATATTAAATAATTTATTAATTATAAATAATTCCATAATATCCTACATAATAATTATTTTGATCACTATTACCTAGGCCTCAGATATGGTGGTGGAAAATGTATTACATCTGTTCATGTGGTGCTAGTTCGCTGTATCGATGAAGAATAGTTCCATTTTTTAGAAGGAAGAGGTTCTGGATATAAGATGTTTAAATAAATTATTAATAACTAAGTATATATAGTATACTGATACTATTATATTAGTAATCCTGAAAAATATTATAAGTATATGGAAGAAAAGAAAAATCTAATATATGAGTTTTAAAAAATCCCCTTATTTGGAAAATATCATTTTTAAAACCTTAATACCTATAAGAGAGGAATTTATATCAATAATTTTGATCTATAATTTTCATTTTAATTTTAATATGGGATTTCGGGAGGTATTTTATGAACCAAAAGTGTTCTTATGTATGATTACATGAGAAGAGGAGTGTATCATTTATTTGAGAGGGGTGAGAAACTCTTTGGATTTTATAAAATGTAAAATTAATATTAAATAATATTCATGTAAAAATTGATCCATATTGATAATATTAAAACCAAAGAGAAAGAATATTATAAATCATCTAATAAGAAAACTATGCCTTCATTGGATAATATTTTGACCGATATATATTTTAACCCTTTGTTAATACTATTGAAAATAACCATACTACTAAAGGTTACAACATTTTAAGGTGAAATAATGCAATGATAAAATTAAATAACCCATAAATATTCATTGGATCGTTTCCATAACACAATCACATTCATGATTCTTAATATATGATTTATAAAAATTTCTACAAATTTGATAAAATAATGTTTATCTATAAAACTAATTAATGTCATTTCTACAAATATTCATTTACATTGAGTTTAATAATTTGAAGACAAGAATAGAATTCAAATACAATTTATAATAACCACTAGAATTTTTAATTTCCACCTACAAATATTGTGGGTAACAAAAATAATTTAAAATTATAATTCCTTTAAAATTTTAAATATAATTCATCTAACTTATTCGATTAATTAAATAGTTATTATATCATCATTAAATAATGATTCATGATAAATATTTATTCAGTAAAAATAAAAATTCATTTCAATGATTAATTTAATCTATTTATTTTATAATTAATTTTTATAAATAAATACATCATTTATTTATCTAAATGTAATAAGTAATATTGTCTTTAAAAAATTGTGATATTTTTACTTTTATTTACACAAAATATATTAATCTTTAGAATGACATTGAAATTACAAGAAATTGACTTATGACTGAATTTGGTATGAATTTGGTTTAAAATAAACATTACTATAATGTTATGTAAACTATTAGGTTCATTTTAAAGTCCACTTTATATTATTTTTAATTTTTATTAACTTATTTATGCTTAATAGTTGTAAAAAATTACCAAGGATACTATTTACATATATAAAAAATAAAAGGTTTCCAATTAAAAATGATTACCAACTAATTAAAATAATTATATTATTTAATGTTACATAAAAAAATGTGGATAAAATTGTTTACATGAAAACTAGGTAAATATGATAAAAATTGATTTTTCAAAAAAAAAAGAATTTTAAAGCTAAAATCATCATATATTAAATTGAATTATAATCATTTTTTAAAATTTCATAATTAAATTATTTTAAATTTAAATATTTTAATAATTTTTTTATGATAAATGAAATAATAATTTGACATTGTAAAAAATTAAATAGAAAATATATTATTCAATAATATATGAATTTTTCACTATTAATTCAAAAAAATTAGAATTTTCCAAAAAATTAATAGTAATATAATTTTGAAATAATGAATTATAGAATTAAATTAATTTAAAAAAACAAAAATTATATTACATGAAATTTTAGTTTTAAATAAATTCACCTAATATAAAAATCCAAATTTAGATAGGGAAAACATATATTCATTTTTATAGAAAAAATATTAACTATTATTATAATGAATATAAATACATAAAGTATAAATAATTAATATTTATAAGACAATAAAATGTATCATTTTAATTTTATATGGGTTTTCACATTCAACTCATATTATAAATTTTTTCTTCATAATTATATTCTCATTTCAAATATGTGTGGATTTTTTTTTCACAACTAATTTTGTGATTCACTAGATTATTTTTCAATCATATGGTGCCTCCAAAAAACCTTAACCAAGAGAAATACCTTGTTCTTCAATAATTTCTATCTATGGTAAATAAACTAAGTTTTATTTTCATTATAATAACTATAATATCATAATGCAAATACCTATGGTATTTCTACATGAGACTAGATTGGAACGTATATTTTAAAATAAGGACTTTAACACATTTTTTAATTTGAATAAACATAGAGGAATATATTTCCTTCAAAAAAAATACAAATTTATCCAAAATTTATTGTGTTCCAATGAACCATGGACTTAAATTGTCTTTTTTACCAAATAAAATTACACATTTCCATTAATCTAAAATATTAAAAACCCATATTTCATACCTTGAATTAATTATATTTCTTTGGAAATCCTTGTAAATATTCATGAATCACCAATATTTCCTAAGACGTTTCAAAATTACGTTCATCAACCAAAGCAGTACCTCTACGAAATATATTTCTATAATCTTCCATTCACACATATCATTCTAGAGTGGAGGATTTTGACACTAAATTCCACATATTTCCTCAAAATTTTCCATATATAAACTAGAATGAAAAAAATATTTATCCATGAACTCGTATAAATATTTATACTAATCCAAACAGACTTTGTAATCAATTGACCACTGTAAAATAACTTAATTAATTTTTTCAATTTTTCATTCATATAATCCATCATAGTAGGGATGAAAGGATTTATTAAAAAAGATTATCTACAAATGAATTTTTATTTGAATTCCAAAAATTGACCCTGAGATCATGGTCAGATAAAATAGAGGGATAAATTTTGTGAAACATGGATATCATTATAAGATATAATGAATATATCTGATCTAATGATATAGTATCTAATGGAATGGAATTATGTATATTTAGTTAATAGATTATTAATAACCCAAATCATAATATTATATTGTGATGTTTTATTGCAATCCAAGAATGAAATCCGTGGATAAAATTTTTCATTTCCATTATAGAACTTGAAAAATTATTTAGAATATATATCTTTGAAAATATTTATGTAATGTCTTTTTGAAAATATCATCGTTTCATGGTAAATTCACTAATATTTTCATTAATACCATCCCAGCCATAATTATCCTAATGTTTTCATTAAATCATAGTTATGTCTTAATGAACAGAAAACATGGAACTATTTTATTCACTCAACAAATCTCTCTTCACCAGGATATTACAAGGAACAAAAAATATTATTACAAATATAAAAAAATCATTTTCAATATTAAATTTATTCAATTGACCAACCACAACGTGTTCAAGATTTTCCTATAATACATTATCTTTATTATGTTATCCGGAACTTTTTTTATATAGCTGAATTTTCTATAACCTAAAACAGAGTTATTTTTTGAGTCCATAACTTCTACGGAAAAAAATAATCAAATCATTATCAAAAGGGTCACTTTATAAACATAAAAGGGTTAATGTATCATTAATTTTGTGACTCAATTTATTAGCTACATTGTTTTATTCACTAGGATGGTATTTAATCTTGACATCTTAATCATTTATCAATTCCAACCAACTCCTTTTCCTCTTGTTAATCTATTTCTTAGTGAATTTTTATTTCACACATTTTTGACTTATCCATATTTCACATTTATGTCCTTATAAACAATAATTTCAAAATTTTAAATAAAAATATATACATCCTAATTTCATATCATGTGTATGATTATATAGTCATGTTGTTTTAGTTGACATGATGAATAAAAAAATATGGGGCCATTTTCCATCTGGAATGTTCTATATCCCTTAAATAAAGCAACACTATATATTTTACATTCACTATTTTTATAATGAAAATCTATACAATGATAATTCAATAATATTATTTTATGATCCAAAAAAAATCAAATCATTCTTTTCTATAGATGAATTTATATCATTTTTTAGTAAACATATTTAGTGGTCTAGAATGTAGGAAATATATTTCATCATACAACTTGTGGTTTCTAGCTAAGATAAGAAAACTATGATTTATAGTTACAATTTATTATCATTCCCTTTCATTGCCCACTTTAGATATGGTGGGGACAATAGTTCATCCATTATTAATCCATATGTTTCCAATGAATGAATGATTTTATAAACAAAAATAAAAATTACATAATTTTCTATTGAATTTCCTTTCATTTTGGGATTGAGAAAAAATATTTTCTTTTTTTATTGACCTGAATAATTTTTTTCTAGTAAATATATAAATGAAATAGAAAATACTAAAAAAATAAGAATATTCATATAATATTGTATTAATAAAATCCATATATATTTATTGTGCATTATAAATCCCATTTCGGATTAATATAACGTTATAATTCATATATATGGTCGAAAATGATGTTGTCAAAATTTTATATTACACCACATTGAACTGATGGTAACCATACTATAGATCATTAATCAAAAATATTAATCTACATGAATTTGATCTAAAAACATTGATATAAAAAAATACAGTTATTCATAATTGTAATGTTATCCAAATATTTGTTTTAAATTAAAATTCATCATGAAAAAATATTCCTTTTTTGAAAACAAAACAACAGCACCGAAAGGCGTTATTACAAATTTTCCTATCATGAAGAAATAGGTTAATAAAAAGAAAAAACATCATAATAAATTATTATACTAGGAAAATAATTTGAAAACAATTTATGGGTTCCATATTTATCAATGAATAATTAATTTGAATAGTTTCCTTAACTTAAAAAATATGTTCTTGACAAATATAATTTTCAACTATAAATAGTTTCTTATCCTCTTGATTTGTGATCTTTTTTGATTCATCATTTTATAAAAACTAAATAAATATTGGAAAATAAAATTATTTATCTCCATAATCACTCTTAGAATGGTTAGAAATGTATCAACTCATACCTAGAAAAAGATAAACTACACTATGTAAAATATTATAGTATATAGGTGAAATCGTTCCACAGAAAACAATTGGATGAATCATATAATTTCTTTTTTCCTTTAAACTTCAACGAGCTGTATCTACCATTATTGTTGGATTTATTTTTATAACTGAATTTGAAATAAAATTTGAAATTTCTCTATAAAGAATGAATGTTCAGAAATAAAATCAGAAAATGCATTAGTATAATCTGAAAAAATGAAATTAACAACACTTTTTATAGACTGTCATATGATGAAGAATTTTAATAGAATTTTTTTTACTATATGGATAAATCACATTATTTAGGTTCGTATTTTGATGCACACATATATAAACTCCCATTTCATTAAAAAAATTTGAAAAAAATTAATAACTTTTAATCTGAATTGTTCATACCAATATAATGATATTTTCCATTGAAATTTTGAGTCATATTACAAAACATTCCATATAAAAAGAACATAGAAAATTCATATGGCTCTAAACATTATTATTTTTCCCCAAATATACCAATATTAAAACATATTTTTCCTACCATATAATTTTGTTAAAAGATTCTTCCCCTTTTAACTCCATATGGATAACTTTTTCTCATAGTTTTGAAATAAAAAATGATCTTTTTCAAAATCAATTTCTATCATATCTTCACATAAAAAAAGTTTTTCACAATAATTTATCTATTAGAAAACCATTCCCATTTAATATATTCTAATAAACCCGATGTAAAAAAAATTAATATTATTATAAATACCATAAATTAAATTTTTTCACACCTTCACAATCGATTAATGTTTACATCATATGTGTCTAATAAATAATCAGATGTTTTCCTAAATTCCATTATTTTTTTTAACAAAATGTCTATATTCTGTAGGAAAATATTTCACAATGAATATATTCAAAATTTATTCCCATTTTAATTTAACAATCTATTTATTTCATATAGTATTTAAAAAATATTCTACTACTAATAGGATTCGTATTAGAAATAGTAAATAGAAAGATAGAAATTTTGATTCCTTGAAAAATACATGACATTAAATATATATTACAATGATTTAATGTAGACTACAGAAAAATTGTCGTATGAAATCCCTTGAATTTTGAAGGGTTTAATAACAAAAATATTTATCTAACATCAATTTCCTATTTTATATATATTTTATATCTCGGATAGATACTATAAGTAATGATACCATGTTTTAACTAAGCCATTAGTGAAACAAATTTCTCTATTCCCATTACAAATATTCAATTTAATTTTAACATGAATATAATGTTATATACTTAAGTATTATTTTATTAACATTACCATACCCTCTAAATTTATATAATCCTCTCTCTAAATACAACTAAATATACCTAGCCTTATATATTACATATTCTATATATATTAAACTAAAACTAACATTCATTCATTCCCAAATATATTTTAGCATCAATGTTTTAGATATTTATTTCATAATGGTAATATTAATATCCCATATATTACATAGTGTATACATTTTATTTGTATATATTTTCACATATAAATATTTTGAATTTAACTTGTTTTCTTTTTTAGTATGAAGACAAATAATTTGATTTTACACTCAAATATTTAACCACTCATCCATGAATACAATCAATCAAATTTTGAAACAATGTAAAGGAATAAAAATATCATTAAGGGAAATGAAAATAAATAATTACTATGTTATTCCCCTAATACATATATAAATTTTATTTTTAAAAAAATGTAGTGCTCAAAATAATATATTATTACACTAAAAATAAACTAATCAATAAAAATAATTCAACAAAATTTCCTAGTAAATATTAATGTAAATTAAAATATAATATTTTTTTGTAATATATTTTATAAAAAATAATATCATATTTACAATATCATACTTCTTCCCCTTACAAATTTGCATATACATTCATTTACCCTGAGAAAAATAATATTTTCTAAAAATCTTATAGAAAGTGTTGATAAATATTATAGGTAACAAGGGGAATAATTATATTATCACTATTATAAATGGGATATCCTTCATGGTAAAACATAGAAAAACCATCATGATTACACACAAAATAACCGTCACTAATAAAATTGGAATAACCATCGAGGTATATTCCCATATTCTATTAGGAGAAGGATAATCAGTTTACTACATCCCATTACCCAATAAATTGGAGTGATATAATTGTATAACAAACTATTATATTATAATTTAACAACCAATACTCATAAAAAATTAATAATAATCTTTAAAAAACAATAAACATAAAATCATATAGATTTCAATGTATTCATTTTAACCATAAATAAACATTTCTCGATATTAAAATATCCTTTTTTCCTTTGAAACAAAATTTTCAATAGTAATGTTACTATAAAAAATAAGGTATATTTATACATTAATAAAACATGAAATATTTTAAATGAATTAAAAAATTATATAATTTCAATTGCAATAGAAATACTCATTTCCACTATATACGTTAAAATAGAACATTCCTTTTAATTTTTTTAAGAAAGTCAATATAATCATAAACATTATCTTAAAAAAATAGATCTAAAATACCATTAATAATTTATAAATTTCTATATCAATAAATCCATAAAATTATTTTAAAATAATGACGTGGAAGAAAATTTTAATTTTTAGCAATCCTTTAGTAAAGGATTTTAAAAATGAAAATATGTTTCCATATGTCAGACTCAACATGTACTTCTTATATCCTCACAAATAATAAAATAATATTAATTTTTTCATATTCATTATAAATGTTTCTTGTTTATTCTTCTCTTCTTTGTTTTTACGATGCTATAACAATTACTTATTATCTTAAATTCATGTTAACTATTTTGATGATTTTCATTTCACAAGTCTGAAAGGATATTAGTAGGTTGAAATTGCTAAAATAGGTCATCAATCCATAATATCAAAAATAATAATTTTAAAAATCATTATCATCATTATAAATAGAATAATAATTTCAACCCAATCATTAAATATGGTTATAAAATAATAACTAATTTTCAATAATTAAGTTATAATACCTTACATACGCAAGAGTAAAATATCATTTTTTCAAGGATCATTGTTAAAAGAAGTAATGCATAATTTTGTATTTCAAAAATAATAATAAATAATAAATATCATATTTATTATTTAAATATTATTATATATTATAACCAACTGACATGTTTTTTTAATATGAATCATGTCTATTCATGAAGTTGGTAGTCTATATATTCATATAAACAACATTATTGTATTTAATTGAATGGAATGAAAAACGATTATATAACATTATATATTTTAATAATTATTAATATTTAAATAATATGATATAAAAACATTAATTACCACATTATAATCCAAATGTGATAATGTGTGATAGAAAAATAATTATATTAATTAATGATGCAGTAGTCTTCTATATAGAATAATGACGGTTTTGATTCTCATGTAATGAAATAAGAGATGGATATAGCGTACCCCAATAACACAATAATATATTATTATATATGGGATACTGTTTTAATTTATTTATCAAGGATTATGATTATTCAATAGAGGTGGATAAATAAATAAAAATAAAATATATAGTTAAAACTATATATCTTCATAAGAAATTATCCATCGAATAACCCATTAATACCTCATTGACAATTACTTTATAGAAATAAGGCCTTTAAAATGTGTAGTGAGATTATAGTAATTCATTTGGTTAGGTATTTGTTAAACCAAAACAGATATTATTTGTGAAGGAATGAAAGGAAGAGGTTACCTTTTATAATGGAGGGTACGATCACTCTGTAGTGGTTTTAAAAAAGTAGCATAATATCAACTAACAAACATTTTCAATTGAATCAAAAATCATAATATTCAATGACAAGATGAATATTATTAAAATTAATCTCATGTAATATAATTTTGAATTTTTTATCAAATTCATACCTTTATATTTTTGTTCTGATGGTTTATTAACCCTTTCATCAGTTTCCCAAATATTAATATTTTATGAATATAAGGGTTAATACTTTTAAAATAAATTTTTCATATACCCATAAATTTACAATGGTTGATTTAAATAACTGTATCTTATTTATTTTTATGAAGAATACTTTTAAAAAAACTAAATATTTTTATAAATTAAATTTTATTATAACATATCATTAATGTCAATTTTATAACAATATATTTAATTTTAAATTAATTCCATCTCGAAAAAATTAAAATGATAATAATATTAATAAAAACTTATATAATATATATCTATTTTATATAAAATTACTGTCTCAGTTTTATTATTTAAAATTATTCAAATTTTAATATTATTCATTTCATTTTTTTTATATTTCCATTAATTGAATAATTTATGATCTAACATTATGTATAAATTTAATGTAATTACATAATAACTATAAATAAAAAACAATTTAAAATGATGAAGATAAATCTTATATATATAAATAAAATATATATAACCGAACGAAATGTTTTTTATTCCCATCTTAAAAATATTATAGTTATTTTAGAAAATACAATGAAATTTATTACATTAATTTTAATAAATAATTATATTGGACATAATTACATCTATATGGACAAAAAACATCATAATAAATAATCGTTGATAATTATGAAGAACATAAAATAATCTGATAAAATTTATTATAATGTTATGGTCTTTTTTTAGTCCTTATAATTTTAATTTTAACATTAAATAACTGATTAACCCATAAACATAGTGATATCAATTACTAAAGATACTATTTTTGATTAAAAAAATGTGACCTATTTACATAATTTTTCCCTAATAATTAAAAATATTGAATCATATTCTAAAAAATCATAAAAAAATGAATGTTTTCATTTAAAATTAAACATGAATAACATGACAGAAAATGATTTTCTAAAAAATGTATTTTAAATATAATATCATTTTCCAAATAATTTACATATCATATTCATTTAAAAATCATAATTGGGTAATAATATGTCTAAAGAAGAAATTATATTTTCAAACTAATAACATATAAAATTAATCCATCTTAATAATCACAAAGAAAAGAATTTTTTTAAAACAATAATATATTTCACTAATCATTAAAAAATCAAACTTTTTATAAAAATTAATAAAAATTAATCATATTAAAATTTTGTCATGAGGAATTAGAAAATGAATTATTTTAATCACATTAAAATCTTAAATTTTAAAATCATTATTTTAATGAAAACTACATAATGATTAAAACCTATTTTTGAAAGAAATGATTCATTTTCATCTTCACTTAAAAATTACTTATTATAATCATATTTAATATAACAATATATTAAAAACTAATTATTATTTTTAAGATATAAAACTTATTTATAGTAACAATTACGATGTTGTTATTGTATTAATTTTATCCAATGACTATTTAATATAATTTTACATATGATTTACTGTTTAAAATTTTTTCACTAGTATTCTTGTAATTTTAAAAAACATGTTATTTTTGATTTTTTTAAAAATGTTTGAATGAAATGTTTTATTTAAATTAATTTTCAATATATTAAATATCCCATTTTCCGGACCACTAAATGAATTAAATAATCCTTTATAAATGTTTAACATTAATTTGAAAAAAAATGTTGTTTTTATTATTCAGGATATTTTATAATTTTAAAGAAGTTATTTCTACACGAAATGGGGATTTTCCGCATGAAATGTCCCCTGTTATTTGATAATGGAATGGTATTAAATAATAATATCATTGATGTTAATTATTATTTACATAGAATATTATCCAAAGATAATATCTTTATTTCGTATCAAGATGATTCATGATTATGATGACAATATATTTATGAGTTGTGTTTATTTTCAACAAGCAATTCTATGATGAAATGCTAAATTTTTTATGAAATAATATTATTTACACGGGTTATTAAATGAGATACATTGGTGAAATTTATTTACTTTTAATGTGCCATGATATGAAGAATATCTTACCATCTTCTATCACATGTAAGTGTGAATATAATTTGGTGATGGATGGGAAATTAATATTATATCCCTTAATATAATAAGGTAAATATGGATATCCAATTATGTAATAACTATTAAAATAGTTAGATAACATTGTTTAATACGAGAATATTTCACATATGACAGTTTTGGGAGTTTTACACGACTCTTGTGATGGATGGACAAGTAAACCCAGTACACTATGATTGTCTTGAATTAATCATTGACTAAGAAAGAAATGATTTTACATTCATTTATATATTTTGCAAATAATTTCTTTATTCCATAATAATAAGCTCATTTATTATGTTATTTTATTTCTCTATGATTCATTACTTATGAGCTACTATGATTTATTCCATGACTGAATATAATTATCATTTAAATTTATGGAATATTTTTTAATTGTAATGCTCATGTTTCTGTACCTTTATGCCCATTATATATTTATGAGATCATTGATATCACCCCAATTTAATCTTATTGAGAATCTGACAGAATACATTCATATCATTTCATTCCCAAAATTATGAATAATGGTATTGAGTTTGATATTTACAAGAATGGGGAGAGTTATGAAGAACTTTATTTGAGATGAGGTAGTTACCTTATGAACAGGTTGTTCATATATAAATGTTTCCAATAATACAAGAGCTATATGATTATAGGGTTCATCATTATAATGTATAATGAATATTCACCTTGTAAGATGTAATATTTATTCATAAAATATATGTAATGGAATACATAGGTCAAAAAATAGAGCATCCTAGCTATATGGTGTCTTTAATATCAATTTTGTCTTAAGGTTTATATAGGTCTATTTTCTCACTCAATCCATTCAGATTTCCCATGATATAACCTCCTAGGAATGTAAATTATTTAAAATTAACACTAACTCCATTAGTAGAGCTAACCCTGCCTCATGTATCTATGTTTTATCAAAGGCCATGTTATGAATATATAGGGATGACAAAAATAAAATAATCATATTATTCGAGTAGAACAACCAATGGGAAAAATATGTAACTTGTATGAGGCCTATAGAATATTTCCAATATATTGATCCAGAAGTATATATAAATGTGAACAAGGGTACCTCTCCAAGGACTACATAGTCAAAATTAGTTTATTTACACCCCACCAGGGGGATCCAGGTGCACAGGGAAACACATTTATACCCCAACACAGCCAACAACTAATGAGGATAGGAAGAAGTACATTTGGTATGTACTGGCCAAGTATAAATGATATTTTATTTTAGATTTTTTTAAAATTTAACACATTATTTTAAATTATGTATTATATTTAAATTTAATAAACTAGAAACACTATCCATAATGAAATAACATATTATGAATTACATAATAGACATTCATAAATTTCACATGGTATGATCTATGACTATTTATATCATTTTAAGCAATGTTTATTTTTTCATCACTCCTTGATACAATTTCAAATGATTTTCAGGTATTTTCCAATCCTATCCACATTCAACAAGCCATAAAAATCTCACCAAAATCCCCAAAAAATTCTAATACTACACCAATAAATAATTATTGAATAATAAATTATAAAATAACATTGTTTCAAAATGGGATAAATGATGATAACTCACCATATGGCCTCATTGAACTAACATGGAAAAAAACCCCATGAGTGTTACACATCATTCCACTGACATCATCCCTCATGGAATACCAACTAGATAAAAAAATATCAATTTAATTGAATCATATGTATATATATTAACTGACAACCATAGAGACATTGAAAAATGACATGGCACATTATGAGGTAATGATTTTTTCCTGTGCTATTATATAACTAAATTATGAAATATGTTCTTGGTAAAAAGATGATTCCACTATGATATTAAAGAATTATATTGATAAAAATAACACGAGGAATGAAAAACCACAACAAGATGATGAGGAGACACAATGAGGTTATCAGAGACAAAGTCATTCCACATATCATCGATAAAATACACCCAAAGCACCGGTAATGTTTTTAAAGAGGAGATGATGTCAAAATAATCTCTATAATACCAAAGATTATAAAATGGAAATATTACTTTCTTACCCATCATAAAATAAAATGGGAAAAAATTATTTTACATTTTATATACCCAATCAAATAGATGTTATATTACCTCCAGAAAACCAGTGTCCATGTGGTATGTGCCTTCAGCTAGCCACCGACTCAACAATGGGTTTCCAAAGCATCACTGATGACTATAGTATGTTTGTTTAAAGGATCATACCCCATATTAGTCATATATAATTATATATAGTTCCTTGAAAATATATAATGTACTTACATAAATGAATAATTATCCATAATTATTTGTTTCCTATATTTAGTTTTTTTACAATGTATGTTTTATATTTGACCATCCAACCTGGTGCAAATTAAAATTCATTCAAATTTTTTTAACCATTGCAAAAATATGATCTTAATCCCACCCCCAAAAATATATAAATTATCATTATAATATATCCTCAGTGTTTATAAAAGATAAAAACCCAAAATAAATTAGTTTTCATTTCAAATTATGTTGATATATTCTAATCATGATCATTAACATAATATCATATTGAAATTACAATATCAAAGAAATTTATTAAATAAAACATGATATATAACTAAGATAAATCATTGGATCACAAATATTATATTATATGAATCCCTTTCATCATAACATACTTATTGGGTCCTCATTCAACTTTTACTTAACAAAATTGGTCTCCTATAAAAGGGCTTCACTCATTGAGGATAATTCGGAGCACAGAAACCTCCATCCATGAACACAAAATTTTGAAACAAAACTCATGTGAACTATTTATTGTTTTTTATGTGTTTATAAAATTACAGAACTCAACATATTATAGAATTCCAAACCCTATTCACATTTATAAATCATAGGAACATGTGTACACATACCCTTCTTCCGAAAAAAATTCGTGATAAGATAAATATTCCATAAAGATCAATGAACAAAACCATGAATATATACAATGTATAAAAAATAGTATATATATCAAGGTTCATAGTCCTCCACATGAAGAATAATCAATAAAAATGTAATAAATTCTTAAAGAGATCCACATAATAAATTCTCGACTTTATTCACTAGCATGTCAACCAAAGTGCCCGTTCATGACACCTTTACAGTAAAATGAATCCCATGATTATAATGGAACATCCACTGATATTTCAACCACACTGATTTTCTTATCACATTATTGATTCGTCATCTATACCAAACCAACATTGTTCATTACCATTGGAACTGACATATATGTAACCAAATATGACCATCTTTTTATCAACTCATATAAGGGCCCGACTGTATAAGTTATATAATATTAATTTATTATTAAAGAATTCATTTTCATACTTACAAAATGATATGTTATAGTCAATAGCTTAATATAATTACGAAATAAATCAAAAATAAAATGTTAATATTTTTAAAATTGTTATTTTTTTGATATGTATCCATTTTGTTTAAAATAATACTTCTAATTAGAAAAAATTTTATCTTTATGAAAAATATGCATGAGATTTCTTTTTATGTATTATTTGTTATTACACATCCTTTATTTCCATGGAAAAGTTTTTAAATGATTAGATTGATGAAATATCAATAAGGGATATAAATAAAAGATGTTGATAGTTCAGTAAAAAACAAGGAACCCATAAAATTAATAGCTTCATTTAATTATTCAATATCTATATGAAATAAATAACATCCACAAGATAAACACGACCTTTTTTTCAAAAATAAAACATTAAAAATACATAGTATGAAAGTAAATACCCTTTCAGCATGCATAGAAAATTATATTAATATATCATTAATTATTGAATATATATAACAGTTAATTCCATAGGAGAAAACAATAAGTAAACTAATAATTCTTTGGTTAAATGATATAGAACATTAAAAAATTCAGTGGAGTGATATCATGGTATTTCCACCATATATGATATATCATGCTAACTTGTTTCACCTGATTTATAACAAGGAAAAACTTATTGTAATATATGTATCAGGATTACTAATTTCACATATATAAATATGATATACTACATCTTTAATTTAATAATATATGATTTCAATTTTTTGTTATAATACCTCTAAAAAACCATTATTAGAAATAGTTACATATAATTAAATACCCTTTAATTTTCGAGCCCCTTTTTCAATTAGTTATTACATTGAAAAAATGAATGTGAGTTCTTTTCAATGAATAAAACAAGAAATTTAATAATGGAAGACAAACATCAAATAATGATTGTAATTACTGGAAAATCAATTTATTTCATATATATTAAATTTGATTGTTCCTTTTGAGTTTTATTAAGAATGTATCAAAAATAAAAGTAAAAATATTCTTTTTGAAATCCTTTGAAAAAAATTAAAAGGAGGGAAAAAATGAAAATTATAATTTTTTATGTATATAAAAATACATTTTTCATAAATTATAAAAATAAGGATGTGGTGGAAACTAAGATTAATTAAAAACATTAAAAGATGATTATTATGAGAATGTTATTTACTGTGAGTCTGGCTCTTTACATAGATTCTTTATCTTCCTAAATAAAATTGCTAATTTAATTTTATTATATAATTAAGTCAAATTTTTAAGAATTATTATTTATTTTTATTTTTATTCACTTACATGTTGGGGTCAATTACATTAATATATATAATTATGTAAGGGGTTTGGATTATATTAATAAATTACATTGAAAATGACTTTGACATGTTTAAAATGGATGAAGAGGTTATTATTAAATTATATATACAAAATAATGAATAAATAATTATCATTTCTAGAAATAATTTATACATTTCTAACCGTCAATAAATAAGGATAATAAAAATAGACCATGTTAAAATTATAGAGATAATAGGTCGTATATATGAATTAGTATCATTTCCATTTTTAATGACCATAATTGAACACATGTAAGTGATTATATTTATTTATTGAATGAAAATTTAATCCTAAATGTCATAATAATAATGTAAATAATATATTATATCTCATCCATTTATTATTATGATGAAAAACGAATTTCATCACTTCTTAGTGGTTGTAGTCCACACATAAAGATGAAAGATGCTATCATTTCACCATTAATAGAATTCAATAAAGTTAAATGATATAATATTATTTGTGAATGATAAATATTTCTTATAAAATATGTATATATTAGATAAATCTGTATAACCATATGTATGATGGGTTGATGGAAAACAAATTATGATAGTTAGTGAGGAAGTAGTCCGACATAAACATAAATGATGGTTTTGTTTCACATTTGAGAGAATATGGGATGAATATTGGTTATGGAATTACTATAATAACATTTTTGGATTTGAATGATACTAGTATTATTATTCAAAAATGTTTGATTATTCTTTTATGGTTGTGGTAGAATAAATAAAATGAGAATGATTGATTTAGAATTAGAACTCATCTCTGAAAAAATTCATCTAATTTACATGAAATGATTTCATATAATTGTTTTGAATATAAAAAGTGGCCATTAAAACACATGTATATATACAGTGAAGGGATTTTTTAGAGCATATAAATTTCTTTTTTTGAATTGTGAATACATAATCGATTTGAATTTCCCTTATATAAGATAGGGGATACACACACATGGAATTTCATAAATTATTAAAGTTATATTAGTAACTTTTTACCAACAAATGTTATCAATTTCATAATATTTGAATATAAAAGATATTTTAATAAATAATTATCATAAATTAGTTTTTTTCATGGAGATTTTTCACCCATATTTTTTTTCAATCATTTTATCCCTTATTATTAGTTAGAAGATATAAAATATTTTTGTCATTATGGGACACAATAATTCCAAAAAAAAGAAAATTTCACAATAGATGGACCATTTTCGATATTTTAAACCAAATTAAAAAACTATTCTTGTCATAGTATTTTTTATTGTTTAAGCCATTTAATTAAATATTATTTATTATAATATAACAAAAAATTAATTTTGGAAATAATTTTTAATTTGACATTCAAAACTACATTAAAACATTTGTATTTGAATATAATTAATTCACATATCTTTAATATGACATTATATATATATATATGTAGGATTTAGAATAAATAATTATAATAATTAATTACAATTATAATTTTTAATATCACATGTTTTGTTTTGTAATTATTTTAATAAATATTGTATCATCAATTTGAAGACAATTACAACAATAATTTAATTAATAAAAACTAGAACAAAAATATCAAGACTAGTAAAAAATAATTTATATTAAAAATATATATTTATAACAAACAATACCTTTATTATTTCCTTATGTCTAAAAATTAAATATATTAAAATAAACAAAGATACTTTTTTACATTTCTTTTCACAAAATATTATAAATGAGAAAATAGTGGCCTTTTAGAAAAAAGGTCTCCTATAATATTTTTTAATGTTTATCGACAAAATATAATTATCCAATAAAATTAAGTCAAGTGATAATTTTTCATCACTGTCTATATATCTTAATGTTTAACCCTTAATTAACACAATTTTATATTTAGTATGTAGAATAATTACAATGATTTCATTTCATAATGATTAAAATTAAATTGGAAAAAATATATAATATTGGACACATAATTCAATATTTGGAATCCATTTTAAATTAATCAAAATAAAAACGTATTAATATTCAAATTAAAATTCAAACATCAAAACATGATGGAAATTGTTTTTCATAAAAAATTTATTTTTAATAAAAAAATTAATTTAAAAAAATGTATAAAATAAATTAAAAAGAATATATTTGGATTGTGTTAAAATTAAAAGATAATAATTAATTTTTTTAATATGTATAATTAACTATTTCATTAAACAAATTAAATTAATATACATTTCTCAATAAATATACTTATAGTTCACTATTCCTTGAAAAATTAGTCTTGTGGAAAAATTTAAATTACTCAGCACATGATACATTCAAAATCATGATTTCAAGAAATAGATAATTTTTATAAAATTAAATATATATGTTTCTCAAATAAAAAATAAAATATTCTATATCAAACAAAAATAAATAACATTTTTGATGAGAACATATTTTTTTAGAATAAATACACTTTACTAAAATTGAGTGAATATTTATTAAGAATTAATCATGAAATTTTAATTCATTTAAGACCATTAAATATATTACATATTTTATTTAATCCCATTTATTTTTACAAATTAATTTGATCGGTTACAACATTCTGGTTCAAATTATAATATATTCTTGTTTTTTATGATCATGGTTTATTGTTATGTATGTTATCAAACATAGTTTTTCTTTTTAAATATCATAGTACTAAATTCTCCCACCAATAAAAAATAGTTCCATCACAATTTGTGATTTATGTTAGTAATAAAGTGTCTTCCATTTCAAAAATACCTTTGTTGACATCCCACATCATAAAACAGTAAGAATACATCATCTTGATAATAAATAAAGGGAAACAATCTCATCTAGATTAACATATAAATTGGTTTCAAAATATGAAATCATTAGATTAATATAAAAATATGGATACTAAATGGGAGCATAATTTCTAAATAATTATGGAGAGTGAAATATTTCATCGATAAAAAAATATGAATTATTATGAAAAATTTATGGTCTATAAAACTACAAACAAATGTTTTCTTAGAAAATCATTGATTCATTAATAATTAAGGTAATATAATATTTTTTTCTAATTTTATATATGTTAAGTAATTACATGGACATATATTTTCTGATCATAAGTGAATATTCATACATGATAAGTATAATTTCATCATTTAATAAATGTTCACAGTGATATAATTTATTTCTACAAATGATGATTATTAAACAAGAATTTATTATTCATTAAGAAATATAATAAAAATCTATTTGAAAATAAAATTACATAGATAGAAAAATGTGTTTCTCCTATCAATATAAATTAAATAAAACACAATTTTTAAGAAAAGTATATGATAACGCTAGAATAAATAAAATTTTATTTGAAAAAAATACAATAATATCAAATCTTCAATAGTAATACACACAGTTAAATCTATATCATTTTGTAAATAAATATCCTTAAAATATTATAATATATTCTTGAGTAAAATTTAATCCCAGTGATTAGAATGAATTGATCACACAATATTGAAAAATTTATATTTAATTCATTCCAATATCTCTAAAAGTATCATATATGAAATATATATGGAATTTTCATATTATCTCCCTGAAATGATAATAATTTTACAAAATGACCTTAATCTTCATATAGTCACATTAAAATCATATATGATCATATATTATAATTCAGAATTTAATCCGCAAATATATTCTATAATATTTTATTTACCTTAATCATATAATGTTTGTAACATCACTTTACCATGATTGGGTAAATGTTTTCCTCTCTCTAAGTTTTAATTTGGTTTAATGTCCATATGAGGTATTATTCGGGACTTTCTATAGGCACTCGGGGATGTACCAGATATATACCATAGGTTCACATTTTGTACTGGCTACTATGAATAGGTACACATCGTGTACATAAGGTAAAAATCATGTAAGTGTAAATATCGTATTTCTCATCCAAGAAGATAGGTTTTTCAAAATTACTAATCAAGAGTGGCCTAATCACCATAACCAAGGGGTAAATGTCATGAAAAAACCTATGTCCTGGTTAAATTCACACGTTTAGTTGTTTCACTCTGATCTTTATTTCCATACAATGTTTCTCTCGACCCAAGGCTACCCCTTGGGGTTTTTTTGAGGCATCCTACCTTATGGATTGATCTAATAAGATTTATATCTTCATTGTGTATATGTTGTGTCTTTCTAAGTGAGTTTTAATTACATTTAATTATTGGATATGATCATAAATGAAACCGGCCCTTGCATTTTAGGATCCTCTAATATATGTTGAATTATTTTTATTGTCTTACTTTAGATCCATTATGATATCTTTTTTTAGAGGTTGTTCCATGGAAAGTTGTGGTGTGACAGATGTCCATTCTTGAGGTATGTGTGTTTTCCTCTATCCGCAAACCCCATTTTCTTATAAATTTAATAAATCTTATGATGTCTGAGTATTATTATAGGGCCTTCATATTCATTGTTGCATTTCGTTGATCAAGGATTCCTTTGCGAACATGTACAACCCAAACATTGAGGTAGGTTGTTCCATGTCTAGATTATGATAATTATCATGATTGATATTTGATTATAAATTTAATTATGAATTTGGGATGATCAATTATCTCAGTTTAATAAGGTTTTTAAACAGAATTTGGGTTTCCCTGGATTTGGAATAATTCATTAAAATGGATTTTAATGATTATAAATGAATTAAAATGAGTTGAGAAAAAGAAAACATGGGTTTCCTTGGGTACTTACGTGGATGGTTTAGTATGAGGCCATCATCCATTGTTTGTGATTATCAATGGGGGGTTTTTCTTAAGGCTTTCACATGTTTCCTAGGCCTTCTATTATAGGGTACCAATATTGAAATTTTTGGGGTGTTTACTAATGGGGTATTCCTCTTATTCTCATGACCATAGTTCTAGAAATAGGTTTTGTGAACATGATTATTATGGTACACATACTCTACAGACTAGTATTATTGTATTCCTTGGTGTTGGGATAATTGTGATTCTATTTTTTTATTTCTTGTATTTATGAGTTATCCTGGATATTATTTTTTATTCGTATAGAAAGTGATATGTAAAAATATTCTTTGATATAGATATATACGGTTTGGATAATAATTTTGATAGAATGGAAATATTTACTATGTTTCCTATAGAAATGATTTAATTCTTATATTGAAATGTTTTATTTTGAAATAATTAAACATGATTTGTTATATAGAGAAATGTTGTCGAAAAATAGGTTGGGACTATACTAACCATGTTATCTCATACCCCCACACACATATTCAGTGATGTATAGAGCTTTGGTTTTCATCTAGAACATGGAATAGAAAGGTGTTGTAGTGATTTGCTGATGTTCATGCCAGCTGATATTTATATGTTGTGGTGAGATGGTGGTGGTTTGTCCACACCAACACTTGGAGTAGCATTTGGTTGTAGTCCTTTGTAATTGGACCTCTCTTTTTGGATTTTTCATATATTGTATTTGTTTTTTTTCTGATGTATTTATTACAGTTATGGAATACATATTTATTAGTTCTACACTATTTATTCCTTTATATATATATTCTATGTTTTTTTAGGTTAGGATAAATTGTTCTCTTGGATTTATCATTCGATGCCCTGGTTCTTGTCACTAGCCCCTGGGGATCGGGAATTCCCTTTGAGTATATGATAGATCGGGTTGGGTGATGGGATTGAATGAATCCCAGACCAGTTTTTTACAGATTGGTATCAGTGATGGATTTTCCTCAGAATTCCACGTAGGGGACATCTGTTATACACGATATAGTATTTTTAGGACTTGAGGGATATGGTGTGATGAATGACTTTTCGGCTCTTATCGTAATGTGTATCAAGTTAATATGGGATGTTGGGATGTGTGTCTCTAGTATTGGTTTTCATTATAAAAAGCTTATTTTTCATGAATATTTTTTCTATTTTGGATAGATATTTTTCACTTTTATGATCATTCTTATGTTTTAGTGTGCTGCTGTATGTCTCTAATACATTATCCCTAAGTTTTAGATGTGGTTGACGTTGATTATCATCAATAAATTCCACCTATATATTAGAATATTTTTTAGATTATATTACATGAAGTCTTTTCTAGAGATCACGATGTTCCACAAGATATGAATACAGTGTTTTAGGTACATCCCGGAGTTAGAGGAAAGAGATATCGATAATTGGATATCATGCGTAAGAATCCATCAATCCATTTAGGGAATGACAAAACCTCAAAAGGCAGAGGATTGGATATAAATGATAGATAAAATATTTTAATTCCTTGAGACACTTATGACTATTAGGGTAATGTGTGTGGTGTACTGGATTGTGGGTTTCGCCTTGCGTTGGTGGGATTCTGTTGTCCTGAAAGACAGACATGTAGGCTTGGATTGGAAGGGTTTTAAAACACTGTTACTTCACCAGTTATTTAAAGAGTCACTAATATTGTCAATGTATCTATAGTTCTTGTCATTCCATTAATGAGATCATTTGGTGTTGGCCTACACCAAATAATTTTTTGAGCATGTACTTTTTCTCCAGATATAGTAATGAATGAAAAGCGGATGTATCAAATATATCTACATCGTCTTTGATCAGATATTAGATCAAAAGTATTTATATAAAATATTTATTCTAATGAGAAGATGGTAGATAGAGAAATGATTTAAGAGATGTATATGGCAGGGAATGTTAGTGTTAATATATCTTCTCTTCAAACAGTTGATACCTTCAGTAGAATGCATGGGAATAAGAGGAAGTGGTAGGACCATCACTAAAGTGGTGGAGGTGGGTCTTAGCAGAAAGACTCCGCTTCACCGTCTATTGAAACTAGTTGTGTGGCTCTGACATTCTATGAGTTTGGTATTGGAGGGAATACCAGACATTATTGTCTTATTCCCGAGAAGACATGCAATAGTTGTGGATGTGTTGGTCATCTACACCATTTTTTTTAGGATATGATTATACCGCATTATAGTTAGGGTTCATCAACTCCATAGGCTACTGTGGTGAAATAAAAAGCTATAATGACAACATGTCTCCATCCACAAGCCTCGATAGAGAAGCCTTTACACACAGTAGACGATTGTCCAATGGATTTTATTATAGGTCTCGCAATAGTGAGATGTGTACTTCTTATTTTATCTTTAGTATAAATTTCATTGTTTGATCTTGGTTTCTCCCACTTTATTGTATATTCATGCTTTTCCATTTCACTTATGACATCAAGGGAACTTATTCAATTTACAACAGAGTTAAAGACATCACTTGTTAAAAGGAAATAGCATTTGTTCTAGTGTCCTTCTTATTTGTTAACTATAGATTATATAGTGTTGTTCAGGGATTTTCTCATTATTGATCTAGATCTATTTTATTTCATCAATTATATAGATTTTATTGTCTCTCATCCAGCTATGGTTTATTTTTATCATCATCATGCATTGTTTATTGGTGCTGATGATAAATATTGTGTGTTCCAGGGAGAGTGGGACCTGATATCTAGTCATCCAGGTCCTTACCACCGAAAGAACAATAATTTCTTTGTAGCTTTTTTGTTTAGGCCCAATAATGATTCATCTGATGATGATTTTACTATTGTATTAGAGATATTATATACATTTTACTAGATTATTTTTCTGATCATCATCCTGAGAGCGAGGTAGAGTTTACCATTTACCTGGTGTCGGTTATACTACCCTTATAGATACATTCTTATCATATAGACCTATCAGAGCTATAAGAGCTCAATATTAAGTTTGAATAATTTTTATAAAATTTTTTTGTTCACACTAGTGTCTTTTCATGGGAAACCTAGTGATATTTTCCATGAAATTAGATGGTTCACTTTTGTTATGTGTAGACAATCAGAAGATGATATGGTAAATGGTAAAGAAAAAAATATATTGTTCCTTGTGTGGATGATTTGTTTGATTAGTGAGGCAAGGAAAGTGGTTCACGATAATTTATATTTAGTATTTTTATATAAAAACTCATATTTTGAGATTCTGATAGACCAAATACTGCCTTCAAGAGAGGGTATGGCTATTAGGATTATATAGTGATTCCTTTTGTCCTTACTAACAAACTTGCCATTTTTGTGGAATTGATGAATCAAATATTCCATCAATTTTTTACAACATTTTGGCAGTGTATGTGGATTATATTTTGTGTTATTCAAAATTCAAGCGTGGTAATGAGCACAATATGAGTTTGATTTTGAAAATAATAAGAAGTCACTATGTGTATGGAATGCTTTCAAAATGTATTTTCAAGAATAAAAAAGTAACGTTCTAGGGGAGTAATATCTCTGATCATGGATTATCATTTGAACCAGAGAATGTAAATGTTGTTATTTTATGGATGGTATTGAGGAAGGTATTTGAAATTTGATGGTAACGTGGTCTTGTTGAATACAATCAATGGTTTGTTAAGTATTTCACTAATCTCGAGTAACATATGAATACTATTACCATGAATTAGGTTAAATTCATAGGTGGTGTGAAGTGACAGAATTCATTTGATGAAATGAAATGACTCCAGATATTTGATCCTATTCTGATCTGATCTGAGCCTGGTAAGTGGTACATGGTGTTTTATGATGCATCAAGTTCTGCATTGGGATGTGTGCTTATGCATGATGATTATGTAGTAGCTTATGGATCTCATTAGATCTCACAACATGTGAAAAACCACCCTAATAATGAATTACTACTTGTTGTTGTTATGCATGTGCTTCAATATTGGTAGGAAAATATATTGGGAAGAGGTTCATAGTCTTCTATGATCATAAGAGTTTTAGAAATATTGTTTCTTAGAAAGACATGAAACTTTGATAGATATGATGGATATAATACATTCAATTGTTTGACTTCAACATCACCTAAACCCTATTGAAAAGGAATGATGTTATAAATTCTTTATATAGGACAGTACCATAAAAGGCTATTTATTATTTGAAGGAGGAGTGGAATCTTATGAGGATTTTCACTCCGCTTCACATTGAAACTCACAAGGAAGTTTCATGTATGGTTCTCACTATTTATCAGTTATCACCGTCTCTCCTGGTGTATATTTTTCAATTTTAGTAGCATGATGATGAGTTTATAAATTTTATAGAATTCCATTATTGTTTAGAGACCTTTTCTGGATAGACTCTTTCTTATTATCACATTCTTCACATTAATTAGATAATTTTTACCGTATTACCTGTGTGAATTTCATCCTTTTTTATTATAATATATCATAATGGGACATTCTACATGGTGCAGAAAAGATGAATTATGATATTATGCGAAGAATCTAGAGGAAAGGTATGACATGTGACCTCATAGTGTTTGTGTCTGGTGGTTACACATACCAATGGATAAGAGAATAAACATTGAAACCATTTGGTTTACATTAGCAACTTCTAGTGTCAGTTTTGAAATTGGACAAGGTATTGTAGGCATTGTTGATGGATTTCCAGAAACGTTATGAGGGAAACAATTATATCTGGGTGTTTTATGATTATTTAACAAAGTATTTTAATTTTATTTTGATGAAAGTAACCACTAAAGTAGAATATCTGGGTATATTATACATTCATGAGATAGTGGGGATACATGGGGGAACTTCTATCATCGATTCAGATTGGGATCCTCTATTTTTTTCAGGGATCTACGGAGGTAATTAAGAGGAAATGGGAACATATATAAAGTATTTAGCATATTACCATCCCTAGATAGATGGTTAGACAGAGAGTGTTATTAAGATCCAAGACGATATGATTCACACATGCGTCTTGGATTTTGGTGGATAATTTGATAGCTATTAAGGACTATTTGAGTATTTTTAAAACAGAAGTAAGAAGTATTCTATAATAACAACTCCATTTAATGCGTTGTATAGTCATCCATTAAAAAAACCACTTGGTTAGTTTTAGGTAGGAGAATTTTATTTGATGAAACCATGTGTGGTTCAAAAAACATCAACGATGATTCAAGATATGCAACAACCTCTATTTATAGCCCAAATATGACATTAATATTTTACAAAATAGTGACTTTGAACTTTGGATTTTTCCATATGTGATTTTCTTTTCTTGAGTCGTTCTCTTTTCCAAGGTAACTATCGGTATGAGAAATAGGGAAATTTGGCCCTGACATATGTTGTACCATTTGAGATCACAGATTGACTTGGGAATGTTTCTTATAGGTTAACACTATATGTTCAGAAGAAATAAATTAATGATATTTTCCAAATATATCATCTTAAGAAGTACCACCCTGATCCATCCACTGTAATGAGTTGTGATGAAATTTAGTTAGATCTAGATGTATCTGTTTCGGGGTAACTCGTTGAGATCCTTAACTCTTAGTACATTGTCATGTGTGGGATGTTGATTCCATTGGTCAGAGTTATAAGGCAATAAGAATCAAATTATCACAAGACTTTTGTACATGATTCATTAATGAGGGAAAGTTGCATCGTATTTTTCTATGTTTTACATCATCAACATTACATCCTTGGGATACAAATTCATTATGGTGGGGAGTTCATAAAATCTCATTCCCTTGATTACATACCTTATTCAATATATCTGAGTTCCCTTGTAGTTTAATGTCCTAAGATGTGTTTTTCTCAACATTATATAGTATGTAGAGTAGGTAAGCTCCGTGTATCTGAGTTAATCATAATTTACTATATGTTGTGAATAGGTACACATCATGTAGGTTGAAAATATTAGATTTTCCATTCGAGGTGATTTGTTTTTTGGAATACCATATTCAGGGTGTCCTACTTAACATAACCAATAGGTACATGTCAGGACCCCTCATTTTCCCAAATTAAAGTCAGACATTTGATTGTTTCGTAGGGCTTATTATTTCAATAGAATGTTTCTCTCAACCCTAGACCACTCATAGGTGATATTTGGATGCACCCTTCCTTCTAAATCAATCTGACCAGCTTCAGATCTTCATTCCGTATGCGGTGCATCTTTTGGGTAAGTGTTATTTCAGATTCTTCATTAAGGTTGATCGATATAGAACCATCGTAAAACATTATTGAATCCCAGAATCTAAATTTAATTATTCTTATTGTATTCCACAATATATGTGGTATGAAATTGTTTTTGTGGCTGTTTTGTGGCTATTTGTGGTGCAGTGGATGTCTGGTCATTAAGAATGTTGATTTTCCTTTATTCACAGACCCCTTGTCTTTGAAATTGAAAAAAATTAATTTGTGGGGTTTATTATAAGTACTTCATTTGAGATTTAGGTTTCCATTTATTATGGATTTAATTGAGGGTGTGTGAAACCAAAACATTGAAGTCGGTGGTTTCATTACAAGCCTATGATATTGAGATTGATTGATACTACTTTATAAATATATTTCTAAATTGGAATTATTATTTGGGTGTGTTGAGAAAGGGTTTTGAACGATATTTTTTTTACATGTAATTTGAGAAATGGGGTTGAAATGGTTTTGAATGATTAATGGAGAATTAAAATTATTTGGGAAAAAGAGAACTGGGGTTACCTTGTGTACATAGGTGGAATGTTTAGCTTAATAACATCGTCTATTTATTAGGATTATAAAGGGGTTTTCATGGGTATTTCATCTGTTTCCTAGGTTGATTTTTCTTGTTGATCAGTGTTGACATTTTTGTGGGTTTACTCATATATTATTCCACTGCTCTTATGACCTTTTTTTCTAGGATTTGTTTTTTTATCACATGAGTTTTGTGGTACGAGTTGTCTGCGGCCTGGTCCTGTTGTATTCCAAGGTGTGGTGATTCATGGGATTTTTTATTTTATTTCTTGTCTTTCTGTGATATCATTCATTTGAATTTTTATTATATTGTGTATTTATATTAAAAAATATGAATTGAAACTTATATACATGATTTTGTATAGAAATGGGGAAAAAGGGAAATGTTTACATTATTTTCTATAAAACTGCATTACTACTTTTCATGCTATGTGTTATTTTTAAATGAGTATAAAATATTTGTTATATAGATACTTATATTGGGGCACAAGGGTGGGATCTTTTAAATCATGTAAGATTGCACCCTATACACCAATTCGGTAGTTAATAATCCTTTTTTCCATCTAGTGAAGAGAAAGGCAAGGAACCATTGTAAGGTAGTAAATTTCGTGTCTGCTGGGATGGGTAGCTGGTGTTAAGATAATGTGGGTTTGTCCACACCATCGCTTGGAGTAGATATTGGTTGTAATACATTAAAGTTTTACTTAACCTTTGGTATTTTCTACTGTTTTATTTTTTTTATGTTTTTATAGTCTTTCTTATAGTTATGATATATATATTTGTTAGGATTACACTATTTGTTCCTATATATATATTATATGTGGGTTTTCTTGTTGGGAGAAATCGATCCCTCTGTTTTGTGGTTCGATGCATGGTTTCCTGTCAACAAACCTTAGTGATCAGGAACTCCCTTCTAGTATGTGAAAAATGAGGTCAGGTGCTAGGTTTTAGGGTAACCCGAGGTGGTTTATTCCTACGTCCTTAAAAACAATGAACATAATCTGATATAATGTTCATTACCAAATAATGATGTTTTTTAATCCCATGATTGATTGTATGATAAAACATAAATTCCCAATGTAAATATATTATTTATTTATTTATTTTATTTAAAAAATAATAATTCTAATTTGGTTATCTGATAGGATGGTGGTATTCTTTTCACCTAGGACTCTCATTGATAGTGGGATCAAGGAACATGGACTTTCCAGCTATGATGGGTTTTCATCAATCCTATTACTTTTCAATTTTTAATAATATTTTAATATAACTACTAAAAATTCACTAGAAAAATGATTAAAGTCCTAAAAAATAACACTAATCAATAGTGATTTTAAATGCCATGATGATCATCCATACCATAAAACTCATAAAGGATAATTATTAATAAAATACTATTTCATGTTCATCATAATTGTTACATACTCGAAATCCTTATAAGTTATCTCCTAATATAGAATCACAAACATTAAAATCACATAACTTATAGCCTAAAAATGTTTGTACATAATACTGATCATTTCATCAACTGTATTCTTATAATATCATAATTGTATCTATAACTCATGAGATAACCTCACAGGAATGAATCACAATCTTTATGTTTTCTAAACTCTTCTCTGATACCAAGTATAATGACCCAACATCAAATATTATATAAGAACTTGTTTTTTTAATAATTTAAATTTATATCATATCCATGGATATCATTGTTATAATGGAATAGATAATTTTATGTTCATTGATACACAAAATACCATTATTTTTCAGGGAGGAAAATTCAAATTTGTATAATGTTTTCCTAATTTTAAAATTTAGTATAAAAAATAATTAATTTCATAAAAAATCATCATGACATTCAATATAAATCCTTCAATATCATTAACCATCCTAAGACTTTAAGAATATAATTTTAATTCATGGGAGGATCACAAAAATATCAACAAGGGAAATATAATTATTAAATCTCTTAGTCTAGAGGAAAATATTAAATCCCTAAAATAATTAAACATCATTATTATATTAATTGACTATATGAAATAAGATATTTCAACATGATCAATCAATATCCTTTTACCCAAAAAATCTATTAAAATACATAATAATAAAAAACCCCTTTCAAGAAATATTGATAATTATATTCATATCCAAATTAGGAGATAAATGGCTCTTGGATAGTTCTATAATAGGAACCCTCTATAACATTTTCCTTCATTCCAATGAAGACAATGATCCTTACCCATTGCATTAAACTCTTATTTGGTTGAATTAATCATATAATCTATACCAGGATCCCCTGTTTCTAGGGAACTACAATGTGAATCATCCAACTATATAAGTTATCTCAGAATCACATATTTGACATATATAAATAACAAGTACCATATCATGAATAAAACAATGTATTCAAATATTGAAATTCAATTTTTGATTTAAAAATGAAGGACAATTTTATATTTTAACAAATCATTGATTCCTGTATTCTAATATCTATATCAACTAAAGATTTTTGTAGTTTAAAATATCATTGATACTATATAAAATAATATAAAACATTACTTTATTACTTTTCCCAAAAAAATCTTGTATAAGACATATAAAATGATTCAGTTTAAAATAGTATTGAATGGAATCAAATAAGAACATAAAATTTCCATTATAATTAATTTATGTGTATATAAATAAATTAATACTATTTTTTCACAATTAATTACATGGGTGAAAACTATTTTAAAGGACACCACAAAATGATTATTTTTAAAGTAAAGACAGAATCATTGAGTTTGACTCATCTCATACTCTCTATTTCATCCAGAATAAGATACATAAATTATTTATTGAATTTTATATAAACATAATTATCTTTATTATTCTTTGTAATTTTCACCTAGTTACATTATATTTTCAATGACTCAATCAGGAATGTTTAAGTCGGTGTTTTGGTGCTATTCAGCTCCAATGTCCAAAATGACCTCATCAAATTGACTATAGTTTTTGAGGAAAGTATACCATAATCTCAAAAAAATTTAATCCGGAATTATTTCTCATTTTTATATATCATTTATACTTTTAAAAACAACAATTAAAGATCAATACTAAAAATGGATTTCAGTACAATTTAGTAGTTGGTAGGTTGTACCTACAAAAATGTAATGCTCCCATTTTCCTTAATCATTATAGAATGAAGGTAAATATAATTTTGTCAATAAATAAATATAATTATATCATATATAATTTTTTTAATATAAATATTTATACCATCCATGTGATTTTATGAGAAAAACATACATCACATTGCTTCGTAAAGGTGGTAGTACACATGTATACACAAACATGCTTATCATTTTTCCGTGAATAGGATGTAATGAAATTTAAATGATATATTATGTTCTAATGATGATAAATATTTCATTATGATAATATATTTTAATTAAATTCATCATTTCAACCATCCACAAGAGGTTGGGGTGGAAAACAAATTACATTGGTTTGTAAGGCAACAATCCCCTCTTCACACAAACAATGGTTTCATATTCCATTTTATGCAAGTGGAAATGGAGATATTTTATTTAATTAGCATAAAAAAATCTCATTATAGTAATATATTAGAGTTATTATCACATAATTGTTTTATAATATTAAAATGTGGTAGTATAATAAATAAAATTATAACACTTGATTATGAACTATACATCTTCTTCGAATGTCCTAACAATGTTTACAAAAATCATTCATATATTTTTTTAGATAAAAAAATGTTATCTTGAAAATGGACTGGGTTGAATGAATTGGATTTAGGTAGTTTCTGGATTAACTAATTATAAATTTATGTGTTAATAATAGATAAATGTGGGTTCCCTTTTGTAAGAGACTGGAGGGATACTCTATAAATTTAATAAAATATAAAATTAATTAAGATTAATTATTTGATAAAAATAGTTCAAAATTATAAATATTTTAAAATACTATTTTTATTAGTAGTATTAAACATATCCCTTAAATATTGGAAAATTTTAGGTTATGATTTCACCATTATATTTTCCTTTATCATATTTTATCTAATCTAGAAAATTTCAATGATAATAATGATTTTTCTCATAATATTATTGAAATATAATATAGAATGAAATTTGTTCGTAAGTGGACATGTTTTATATTTTCAATCATAATCAAAAAATATATCCAGACATTGGATTTATTTACCATCAGTTTAATTCATAAAATATTACTTATTATAAAATAACATTATGATCAATTTTCGAACTATTAATTTAATTTTACATTTAAAAAAATAATAAAAAATAGATCTAAAATGTATTTAATTAAAAATATATAACATTTATAATTTATATAAATATATTTGACGATTATTAATTCACATCATATTTAATTTAATACATTAAAAAATTATATTATATTTTTTATTAATTGAATTAATAATGTTTCAACGTAACATATACATTTAAGGTAATAATTTCAACGTTAAAATTTATAAATAATAATTCTTGAAAAAAAAATATTTTACACTTTTCGGAATATTTAGACATGATCATACACTATTTATAATATTTATTTTAAAAATTTAAATTTAATTAAACCAAGAGAATAACATATTTTGTATATTATTGATCCAAAAATAAAAAAGGTATTTATAATAGACATATTGAAAAAGGTAATATATAATTATATTGGATGAATATGGATAAAAAATTATGATCCTTTAAAATTTAGAAATGTTTCAGTGCTACATTTTTGTCGAAGACACATTATTTTTATCCTTAATTAACACATTTTCCTCTATCGTGGTAACAAAGTTAATATGATTACAACTCGTAATAATTTAAAATCAAAGTATTATATTTTATTGAATTTTTTATATTGATCACACATTATGAAATAATTTTTTATGATTAAAAAAAATTATGTATAATAATTAAAGATTATGTTAACCATAAAAACCATGATGAAAGAATATAATTTAAAAACATATTTTTAAGTACAATAAATTATTTATTTTGGATTCAATTATAAAATGAAGTTTGAACATTATAAGTCAATTATATTTATCAAAAAGAGATTGATGTATATTTAATACTAGAGAAAAATTTAATTTTACATTGTTATTAAATTAATAAACAAATTTATCAGTAAAAAATAGTTTTGTACTATTCATTGAAAAAACTGACATTTTAGAAATGTATAAGAATTTAACTATAATATATTTTAAATATTACTATATCAAATATAATTTTTTTTATATAATTATTGATCTATAAGTCCTAGAAAATTTTTACAATATTCACTTACAAAATCCTCATATAACATTATTTTGGAAAACATTTTTTATAGAACAAAATGACATTAAAAAAAATTTAGAGAATATTTTTTAAAATATAATCAATAAATTTATTTTGATTTATGAAAATTATATTTATTTAATTATGAAAATAATCATATCCTTTGAAATCAATTAAATAACAATGTTATAACTATCATATTTCAATAATACATTTTCATTGTTCAAAGAATGTTGTAGTTTCATATTTTAATCTCCATCAAATATAGTATATATATTAAAAATATATTGGTCTTACAACTCAAGTCATCAATACCAAAAAATGATACCTATAATCTATAACAATCATATATGAGGACACACATGAAATTATAAGAAAAATATTGTTGAATCCATACCCATTTACACAGTTGTATCCCAATGATAAATTGACCATCAGATGGAATATTTAAGGCATCCATAATCCCAATAGGATGATTATTTATCACCAAAACTAAAATCACACTCCACGCCATAGGTTTTTCAATATATACACATAAATAAATAAAAACCAAAATATATATATATATATCTCAAATCCCATCTATTTTTGAATATAGAGGTTAGAAATATCCAAAACCTTCTAATATCTAGAAAATTTAAAAGTATCATCATACCACCACCCATTACAATCTCATTATAATTTCCCCTTATTATCCTTTAATTTATCACTCACAATATGGTTCAAAAAATATAATTATTGATTTTTTATTCTCTTTTGTTTTAATAGCTATAAACTAATCATTGTGTTCTACCTACATAACTTCCATAGTCAAATTACACACCCCCTCCGGATCCACACTCTCCCAAAACATGAACCCTTGAATATTCCATAAACATTTGTCCCCCATGGGTCATGCTTCTACACTTGATAAATTTCTGATGTCCCCTAAAAATTACAGGAATAATATAAAATACATCATTTCTATAAGACAATATTCATAAAAACATCACATAAATTAATATTATTTCTCAGATCTCCCAAGAACCCTCATGGATTCATAATTCAATGGATGTGGTTCATAATGGATGCATTCATTTCAAATTGCACCAAATCATAATCGAAATACCCTCCATTAACACCAAATTAATGATACTCGATTCATGAATCATCAATTCCTGTGTCGTAGGAAAAGTTTGATTATGCTTTGGGACATTTAAATACAATATAAATATAATTACATTTATGATCATCTCAAATAAATAATGTTTTATATAACTAAAATTGTTCCTTCGTCTTGTTCTATTTCTTTATGAATTCATATACCCATTCATTCACAGTATTCAATACACATTTATAAAAAACTATGCCAGGTACTTATCTGGTCATTCCCATTGAACTAATCTATTATAATAAAATATTAGAAAACAAAATGATCAAAATTTTAATAAAAATTTAAAGAATTATTAATCCAAATTAATAATATCAACAAATCCTATTTTTCATTGATTCCCATAATAATAACTGTATAATTATTCTCATTCCTAAAGATACTCAAATCAAAATATAACCACTCTAAGAGGTTAACAATTCATATAGAGACTTATAAATTCTAAATAAAAGGATTAGTCATGACATAAGGTCACAGGTTGCACCCATATGTCCCATAATCCAATACCCTCAAAGGAGCATATAAGGGAAACTCTCATTATAAAAATCAACTCTAGTGTCTAAAATATTTTTCTTTAGAATCAAATTCCAAAACCACCACCTAATAAAATGTGACTGACCCTCTCATAGCATCTACACATTAGAATAATCCATATATGATTCATTCACATAAATAAAAATATAAATATATGAACAAAACTATAAAAAATATGTCCAATTTCTAGGGAATCAAACCATATTTTATTTTATGGTATATTAAAAGACTATAATATATGGGAGAGATCCATGTAGATTTTTTTGAAAACATTATCTAACTATAGATGAATATGGACATCCCATAAGGGGTTTTTTCATATGGGCCTCCAATTCCATTGTCGACATAGTAATTTCAAATCATCTCCGATGAATATAGTTGAACATTTCCATCCTCATGATAGATCGTCACACTTATTTTAACACGGACTTCTATCACAGATGAATACACACATTTTCGTCATGATGAGTATATAGAAACCAATCATATATATAGGAATGTGTTATATCATATTTTTTTACTATTAATATAGTTTAACCTTTTTATTTCATTAGAATAATAAAAATATTATGTATATACATGTCATATAAATAAAATAATCTTAATAACGAAGCATGTGAATTTAGTTCCCTATATATACCATGATAAAAATCCATAATAAATCATAAATCATATATTCAGTCAATATGTCCATCAACCAAGATAAAAGTAATATAACTATAATAGTAATCACAATGAATATAAATCATTTGATCAACCATTTGGATAATGACACAAAAAATAAAAATTAATGAAGTAAAAAAAGAAAATAATAAAAATACTATAGGATGATTTAAAATCATCAATCCTCGACATACCCCAGAATCTATATTCTATTCATGTTGGTTTATCTCAATAAATCAATATTATCCATCAACTAATCCTTGACATAAAAATGTGAATGATGCAAGAGTAGAAAAGTGAAATGGTGGATCAAGAAGGGATTGAGTAAAAACTATGTAGGATAACACCACTACAGTACATTATATATGATTAATAATGTCACATGTTCAAGTGATGTATTTTAAATAAATAAAAAACTGAGGAAAATAAATATATTCTAAATCCCAATATCTATCCTAAAGACCCTAAGCCTCGTCAACTATAAATAGTATAACTAGTTTTAATGTATTTATGAAAATATTTTAATAAAAATTATGTTGGTAAAAAATCCCTCAAGGTATCATTGAATAATTTTTTAGGTGATTGCGTTTGTTGAAAAATTAGGCCTATGTGTTTTGTTTGATGAAAAAGAAAACCATGATGTAAAATTTTTTTGACAAAAGGGATTTCATGGTGGATGTCGAGTTCAAGGGATGTTGTTAATGATCCATGATTGATTCGTGAACGTCGACAAAGGAATGGTCGATCTGGAGGTGGTTCAAAAAGAGAAGATACAAGGTGGTGCACCGGCATATTTAAGGCTTTTAAACTTGCGTGCCATATTTTTTTCAAGATCATAACATCAAAATATGGAAAAGGAAGAAGGGGCGCCCATGTTTTGGGTTTGGTCACGCAAGTGACTAGGGTGACAGTCACTAGGGAGAATGGACTTGCGCACCCAGAGGAGACTTGCACGCTGGTGCTCAGGGTGTCCCAATGCCTATTAATAGAGGTAGACCCCTCCTCATTAATTAGTGAGTTCAAAAAATAGAGAGAATCAGAGCTCCCATCGTGCAGGGGTTGTGGTCGCAGAAGTGGTGGTGTGGTCATGCAAGTATAAAGATATTCAGAAGCTGAACGCCAGTTAATAGTTGCGCACCCGAAGTGGTTTGGGTGAGAAAGGGTGTTAGTCGCCCATGTTTAGAGTTTAAGAAGGGGGTGTCATGCAGGTGGTTTGGTGACACTTGCATGCAAAGTGTTGAAGAAGTGTGACAGTTGATAGTTGCACACCAAAATTGGGTTGGGCAAAAAATTATGTGAGTCACGCAAGATTGGAGTTGAAGAAACGAGTGTCACACAAGTGGTTGAGGCGAACTTTCTTGCCGGCTTGGAGAAGCATGCCAGGTATGGTAGAAGTACCTCATTCATTTTAGGACTGTGCGAAAGCTGGAAGATTTCCCAATACCTTCTTTGCAAAGTGAGATTTATCAACGACTGAATGTTGGTCTTTAACAGAGCATCAACCTACTATAGAGGACGAATTCATTAGTGATAATGAAGAGACCTACAGGTCTATAAACAGTGAGTGGATCCTTTCTAGATAAGTGAGAAATGGAAGAGGAATAAGTTGAACCTCTCCATCAGTAGTGAGCCAGAGAGAGAGAGAAATAGGGAGTGAAACTTGAGAAAGTAGTGAGATGACCCTAAACATTGTAAAGGCAGTGAGCCTTGGAATAGAAGTGATCTATCCCAAACATTGTAAAAAACAATGTTCTTTTAATGGATTTGGTACAACAGCACATCGACATTGTATTCTACTTGGACGTATCCCAATGATGGTGAACCATGTAAAAATCTTGGTGTCTTTCTGCTTCCTTCCCTACAATTCATTTAATGCATCATCACTAGATGAAGAAGAAAAGAAGGGGTCATAATAAACACAGAAGTGAAAAAAAGTGACCCTAGTAATAAAGAGGTCAAGATCTAGTGGGGAAGGAAGAATTTTGAAAAATATTATCCATAACCTAATTCACCCCCCCTAGCAGGGTATAAAGGCCCCGATTGGCCCTAACAGTTGGTATTAGAGGGAGGTTTCTTTTATCTGATTTTATTACTATGACTTGGTGTAGTCGATTTTTTTGGTTAAATCAGCCCTCTCTTATCTTAGTGGTCCATGGAAAAGGGAAAAACATCAAAAAATAATCAGAAGTCCTATGATATCCCTTAGTATGGATGTGTTTATGGAAAAAGTGTTATTCAACTAAAAGAATCAAACAACTTAATAATGGAATGCCTGGATGAATCTGATAGGGAAAAAATTGATTCACTCAATCATGATGTAGGAATGAGTGAAGTACATGAACTTCAAAGTGATACCAAAACAACTGATGATGAAGAAGTTTCAAGAAAGAGGTCACCAGTAGATGTTGTGAACATGACAATGAAATTGGATCAGAAATCCGATGATGATATTAAATATAAATATATCTGGATCCAAGTATTCGAAATTGAGGTCAACAAGATAGGAGGCTTAAATAAAAGGCTTATTAATGTGGCTACTTTCCTAAGGGAGAAGAACGATTCCCAAGGCGAAGAACTACAAAATATGGCTTGAATGAACGGAAAACAAAATGTTGTTGATTTTGAAGGGAATCAGAAGTCATATTAAGATCAGAATCTGAAACCTAGATATTATGATCTAGCTACACTGTTATCTGAACAAGTTCAGAAGAATCAAAGGATACAACAAGATAATTCATGTTGTTATGATTTTGTTGCTCAAGAAAAATTGAATGTAAAGGAGCAAGGTGACATGGTGGATAAGCTGACACAAGAATTGGATGATGAGATTAGTAGAGGAAATATTCTCAAGAGAGAACATGATGTCCAACTTTAATCATGTGATATGAAGATTCAAAAGTTTTAAGAATAGATTGAATCAGTAAAGAAGGATGTTGAGAAATCCAATTCCAAAGGAAATTCTAAAATTAAGGATGCATTGCACATACTATTTTATTGTCCATAGAAAAGTGATGATATAATGAAGAACCTATATTCTATTTCTGAGGAGAAACATAATAATATTTTCTCAGCTCAGAGACCATAAAGTGTGAGGAAAACAATATTGGATTTGATGAATCCCCATCTGTGCATGATAGAAAGAGAGCCGTGAACAATTCTAGAAGTGGAGAAAATACTATAGGTGCTAGATATAGACCTAAGAAGACATTTACAAGAAGTATTGACAACATGTTCTATATCTATGGGATTCAAACAGACACATCATGTTTTTGTTCAGAGGCTCAGGAATACATTTCGTATTGTGAAGATAATTTTTTTAATAAAACTGATAATAAGAAGAAGCATCATGAGAAATTAGAAAGAAGATTCTCTCAGTGGATAACATTTATCAGATTTTATTACTGTGGAATAATGAGACCCACCATAAGTAATTTTCAGGATGCTCAGGAGCCCAATGTTAAAGGAAGAAGTCAAACTGCAACAACATCTCGACAGAGAATTGAAGAAATAAGGAATGCCTTTAATGGAAAAAGTTTTAAATGTTCTAATTATGGGCATTTGGCATGACATTTTAGCAAGAAGAAAGAAGGAAAGGTAATATAACTCGAGAGGTGATTCAAAACTCTAGTGGTGTATAGTGAGAAATCGTACACTGGAAGACGAAGTGGTAAATTGAAAAATAAATTTACTACCTTAGGGAAATCACAAGTAGCTTAAAAAAAGGTGTATCAATCTCCTTCCCTGTCACACACAAAACAACTCTTGTGGAGAAAATGTGAACAAAAATGGATGATTAAGGGTAAATCTACTCTAGCTGCGAGTAAGAATCCCGCTGTATGTAAGAAGTAGGAAAGTTCAGTGGAGGACTCACCACCAGTGAGAAACGGTGTGGTGACTCAGATATCTGATAAAAAATGAAAAAAAGAATGCATTGAAAAATTCGCATGTCGTGTTCCATAACAAAAAGTAGATTAATGTGTATTTTCCTTGAAATGGTGGAAGAAGCAAGGGAATATGACTAGTAGAGATATTCCTCCTCATAAAAGGACTCAAGGGATGTGGAATATTGGTGGAACATCAAAGAAGAAAATGTATACCAGTGGGGACAGACCTCAATGAGTGAGAATGGTCTTGCCTGTATAATCTACATACCAGAAAAAGGTTCAACATATTGGTAATGAATGCTTAGTCATATGGCTAGTGCAGTTGAAGTGGGCTAGGCAGTTAGAGCAGGAAAATAATGATTGTGATGCTCTTCAAGAATGAATAAATGGGTTGACCCATCGGGATCAACCAAAATCCTCTTCTTGAAAATTCCAAAAATTTCTTCTCTCCCTTTTGTATATAAATACTGTTAACTAATGATTCAAATTTTTCTGGTTTTAGGGAGATACGATCCAAGGGGAAGTGGCATATAAATATTCAATGTAGCAGTGATATGGTTCAGAGTTTCAATTGACTCAAATCTGGTAGCAGAGTTGAAGAAGAAAGTGAGCAACAGAGCGCAATAGTAAGTGATAGTGCTTTTAACATTATCTCTTGTTTCCTTCACCGAGATCCAACATAGTAGGCTTAGATATTTGGTTAATGGCTTAATTCCAGGTGGATGATGAAAATAAATTATGCAGCAGAAGATGAATCTTTCTAGGACAAACACCAGAAAGGGTTTCATAACATATGGGGAACATTCAGTAACAAATTCAGATGCAATAGCCATCAAATCCATAATTGGATGACTCAGCTCAGATTTTGCCTATCGAGGGAAGCAATATTGCAGGATAAGACGAAATAGTCATTCATCTCATGATCATTTATTTTGATCTAACAATGTGGTATCACCTGACAGGTTTCAGGATACAAAGAAGCAGTGAGAAGTAGTTGAAAGAAAAAATTCCACTGAAAAGTGAAAATAGTGAGAAATTTCCTGATGAATGTGATGAAGTGGAAAGAAACAAGGGGGGGGGGCATATGTGACTGATGCTGATTCAATAAAGAATTTTACATGGGGGATTATTTCGAGGCTAGCATATAAAGAATGCCATCGAGACTAAAACGGTCTTTCGCAACAAGTTGAATGAAGGTGAAACATTCAATTGGAAAAAATAACGACATGTGTGCAAAGGATACACCCAGATAGAGACAATTGATGTTAATGAGACATTTGCACCAGTTCCAAGGATGGAAACAATCAGATTATTCCTAACCATTGGAGTGCAACGAAAGTTCAAAGTATTCTATAAGGATGTCAAATCTGCATTCCTGAATGGGGTTCTGGAAGAAGAAGTGTATATCAAGAAACCAAATGGTTTTCTCATTCTTGAGGATGAAAACAAGGTTTGTCAGGTGAAAAATTCATTGTATAGTGTGAAACAAGCACCAATAGCGTGGTACTTATAGTTTGACTAGTACTTGAAGAAGCTCAGTTTTTAGCATGGAGGAGTTGATTACAATATCTATTTCAACAACACTAATAATCAAAATAAGATTGTGTTGGTTTATTTTGATGACATAATATTTGGAGGATCAGATAAAGCTTAGTGCATATAGTTTTACAAATTCATGAAAAGTGAGATTGAAATGTCAATGATTGGAGAGCAAACGTTTTTCCTTGGTCTACAGGTTACACAAGGAAGGAATGGAACATTCATTTCTCAATACAAATATTCCATGTTGGTTTTGAAATTATTTGGAATGGAAAATTCAATTGATATAAAGACTCTTGTTACTACTTAGATGAAATTATTGAAAACTGATAATGGGAATGCTGTTAATGTCACATAATACATGCAAATCATTGGAAGTATGTTGTACTTGACTACGAAGAGGCTGGATATTTTTTTCACCACCTACCAAGAAGCATGACATCAAAGAAATTACAAGGAAAACCACATTCTTGTAGTGAAAATAATACTGTAGTATATCTAGTGAACGGTGGACTTTGACTTGATGTATAATGGAAAATCTCAGACAGAGTTATTGGGATATACTGATTTAGATTGGGCCGGTTCAGCAGATTTCAGGAAATCAACGTTAGGAGCTGCATTCTATCATTATTCACTATATATTTATTGCCTAAGAAAGAATCAATATGGAATTTCATTGATCACTGTAGAAGCTGAGTATATTTCCTCCACTCATGCTTGGAAACAGTTTGTCGATGAAGCAACAGCTTGATGATATGGTCATTTATGTAATGTCTCCGATCGGATTCCAGTGCGATAACTCAAGTTCTATCAATCATAGAAAAAATTGAGTTCATCACACAAGGAAAAATCCCATTTTGATAAAAATATCATTTCATCAAGGAGAATATGGAGAAAGGGCTTGTTATGTTGGAGTATGTGACAACAGAGCTACAAGTTGCAGACATTCCGACAAAGGCCCAAAACCAAAGAAGTTTTTGAGAGGCATCGACTGGCTCTAGGAGTTCAGTAGACTCCCCGCACTTGAAAATGTTTGAATGTGGGCCTCCCCCTCTCCCCGATGGATGATGTGTTTTTTCGTAATGTGCTGGCATGTGTTCTCAACTCTGTTACAGACTACATAGGAGTGACTGTTGTGTTCGTTGAAAAAGGGGGAGAAAACAGTTATCGTTCAAGCGGGAGACAGTGTGGCTCTTTGAGAAATAATGAAAGAAACGGGGAGAAGCTGACTGGTGGAGGAGCCATATAGGGGGAGTTGAAGATTGTTCTAAGTGCTTAGCCAGATCTTAGCTTGGAAAAAATAGGCAATAGTTCTGAAGATGAGCTTAGCTTGGACAACACAGGCAAAAAAGTTGTGAGCAGACAGGGAGAGTATCAAATTTGATGATGCTAGAAGTGATCGATCAAAGAATAAATATCACGATAGTAGAGGACCGTCATAAAAGCAGAATAATGATTTTGGAATGGTGTGAGAAGGGTTCCAACTAACAACAATAGGTATCAGTTTGATAATTGGTATCCGATTGGCATCAAAAATTGGTATCAGTTTTGAAATTGGTATCAGTTGAGTGTCAACAGCTGGTGGTATAAATGAAGTGATTCATTGATGATCTTTTCATTTACTCTTGTTTCTCACGACGAGCATTGCTCATGTGGGCTTAGATTATGTGTTTATTAAATCCTTGATCGCTATCAAAATCTCAATAGGCAAATGGTGGAAGCAGAATTAACGATATATCTTTTTATGGAAGAGTTTTCAACAAAACAAAAGGGGGAGATTGTTGGGAAAAAATTCATCAATCTATCATGGAATCATTTTTTAGGTGATTGTGTTTGTTGACAATGTGGGCCTCTGTGTTGTGTTCTTTGACAACACAAACCATGATGTACAAATATTTTGACAATGGGTATTTCATGGAGGCATGTTGAGTTCATGTGATGTTGTTAAAAATCAATGATTGATTCAAGAACATTGACAATGGAATGGTCGATATGGAGATTGTCCAAAAAGAGCAGATACAAGGTGGCACCATTCTCAAGTGTTTTCCATATTTTTGGACCTCAAAATCAACAAATAGAGAAAAGTGTTTTTGGAAAAGGGACTTGTGCACCGGTGTCTTGAAGTCTTGGAAACCTGCACACTATATGTTTTTCAAGATCATAACATCAAAATATGGAAAAGGAAGATGGGGCGCCATGTTTTGGGTTTGGTCGTGAAAGTGAATCGGGGACAAGGACTAGGGTGACTGGACTTGAACGCCGAGAGGAGACTTGAATGCCGGCGCTCAAGGTGTCCAAATTCCTATAAATAGAGGTCAACCCCAATTCATTTAGTAGAGAGTTCAAAACTTAGAGAAAATTAGAGCTCCCATCACGTAGGTGTTGTGGTCGCGCAAGTGGTGGTGTAGTCGCGCAAGTATAAAGATATTTAGAAGTTGCGCACCCAAAGTGGTTTGGGTGGGAAAGGGTGTGATTCACCCAATTTAGAGTTGAAGAAGGGGGTGTCGTTCAGGAGTTTTGGTGAAACTTGCAAACCAAGAGTTGACGAAGTGCGACCATTGATAGTTGCACACCAAAATTGGTTTGGGTGTAAAATATTGTGACTCGCGTAAGTTTGGAGTTGATGAAGCGAGTGTCACGCAAGTGGTTGAGGTGAAATTGCATGCTGGTTTAGAGAAGCATGCAAGTTATAATAGAGGAACCCCGGTCATTTTAGGGCTACGCAAAAGCTGGATGATTTCTCGATACCATCGTTGAAAAGTGATATTCATCTATGGGTTAATGTTGGACTTCAACAGAGCATCTACATACAATAGAGGATGCATTCATTAGTGATAATGATGCGACCTATAGGTCTATAAACTGTGAGTGGATCCTTTCCAGAGTAGTGAGCAAAGGAAGAGGAATAAGGTGATCCTCTCCACCGGCAGTGATCTAGAGAGAGAGAGAAACATAGAGTGACCCTTGGGAAAGTAGTGTGTTGACGCTAAACATTGTAAGGGAAGTGAGCCTGGGAATAGAAGTGATCTATCCCAAACCATGAAAACAACAGTGTGATTTTATTGTATTTGGTACAACGGCATATCACCGTTGTATGCTCCTTGGATGTAGCCTAGTGAGGGTGAACCATGTGAAATTTTTTGTGTCTTCCTGCTTGCTTCCCTGCATTGCATTTAAAGAATCATCATCAGATAAAGAAGAAAATAAGTGGTAATAATAAACAAACAAGTGAAAAAAAAGTGACACTTGTAATAAAGAGGTCAATATCTAGTGGGGCATGATGAATTTTGAAAAATTATATCCATACCCTGATTCACCCCCCTCTCATGGTATATAATCTCCTATTGGTCCTAAGAAATTCAAACCATATTAATGAGGTATGATTCTTTACAATTATTTTTGGATAACCACAAAGGGTTTTAATCTACATAGAAACCTAGGGAATAACAAATCTATTAATAAAAATAGAGAGAATAATATATCATATTAATGAATGGTTCCTAAAATATATTACCTAGTTGTGAAAGAGACTTTTCATCAACTACCAAATATCTAATAATCCCTAACATATGGAATTTGGGGAAAACATTCTCTACAATAAACTAATATGATGATGGATCCAAATCCAAGGAATCCCTACCAGTAGTATCATTGACCTCACAACTAAGGATTTTTTCCATTATTATTAGAGACATAAAAATGAAGGGAGTTTTCGGTACCATCCCATATATCCAAAATACAGGATTACCTGATACAAACCCATATGGGTGTTTGATATCAATATATATAATCACTAACGAGATGTTTTTTTACATGTCAAAAAAAACAACCCCAAAATGAATTATTAAATGTAATAGGACTCGATCAAAAATAGTGGATAACAAATATAATGTATAAAACGTGTAATAGGAAGTGTCACCCACGTAGTTAACTTGCATATAAAACAAAATTCTCTGCAACATCAGATGAAACCGATGTTCTATGGTGAGACACTTGGTGTTCTATAATAGTCATAAGATGCACCCTTATATGGTCTTCTTGTATTTGGGGAACCTACCATGTCTCCTAGGTAATATAAAAAATCATGGACACTACTTGGGATATTTATTCTTAATATGGTATCATGGATGAATTGGGTTGATCCACTTACCCAATGCATTCATCTGATTAACAAGCTAAACACCAAAAAATTATCTTGGAAGAGTATAAACTATAATATAACATTGTCCCACATGTCTAATGGATATAGTTTTTCTAAGGGTTCATTTTAAAACCAATTTTTAATGCCCAATATCAACTCACCCCTTTCATCTGGAGAACATTCCTTGAGATATACATCAATTTTCCTAACGTAATATTGGGAGATCATTGTAAGTCACGAAACACATTTATTAAGTGGTGCAAAATGATACCATCATTATTTACACCATTGAATAATCATCCATGACACAACCCCCAAGGGATATCTAAGTGTTTAGGAAAAAACATTTTGACATTACCTCAACAAACAAATGTAAAGGTAACAAGCTAGGTCATAGTAATATTACATATAGATGAAAAAGAGAAATATAATGCACAAACAACCTCATTCAAAAGAATTTTTTATTTTTAACCAGAATCTCTATAAATACATTATAAGACCTCCAAGAATCTCCCATGCTCGTCCACATTTTATTATCCGTGAACCACTATCCTGATTACATAAATCATGAAAATACGTAAAAAAAATCTAATTATTCAAATATGATTTATTAGATAACAATGAATATTATGTGTATATATTCTGTAAACAGTTCACAATTACCATTCATTATAGATACATAAAAAATACCCATAAAAGTTCTACAATAGAAACCGATATCATCCTATGTTGAATACATATACAATGACCTGAAAATGTGGTTTTATTTAAGTGTTTGATATAATGAATAGAAAAATAATATTGGTCATATAGAAACCAAAAATTGTATATGGGGAAATTATAATGCATTATCTAGACTCCCTCTAGAAGGGCCATGAAAAATCTCTTCGTGAATTGGAAAATCCCGCCTTGATCAAGTGGAATAATCTCATGAATCATAACCAAAGAAAAGATAAATAAAAATAATGGAGGAGGATATTTAAAAAGGACACTTTAATTGATGAATTATCTCAAACTAATGATAAAATATACATAATAAAACTACATAATGAACACTAATGGTGAGAAGAAATTTTGAGAAACCCCTGGATGATCAATAGAAAAAAGGGAATATAGAGGGGACTCAATATCATAAAATGTTCATTGGGAGGTAAGGTAATTTCATATATTAAATAGCATAGTAAATATATGGTATTGTATCATTGGTTATATAGTTTCCATCATCAAAATTATTGTCACCATGACTATCCACTAGCAAACTAGATGTTATACACAATAGGATGCCAACATCCCATCTACTCGAAACTAGCTCTAATAATCTCCTAAGCCATACCAACACAAAATTGGAATAATATTATGTCTATAAGTAATATTTAATGGCTTACCACATTTCAGATATAATTTAATATTCTATTTTAAAATGTATCATCTTAATGGGACAAAATTTCAATTTTTTTGATTAAATTTTAAACACACATGAATAAGGGATCTTAAATTTCATCATTCATTCATGTTAGGTGTTTATCGATGAAGAATTTTTTAAAGACTAAATCATCCTTGTTGATAATTTTTTCAGTGATATAATTAATAAAATTATTCACATGATAAAATTGATTTATGATAGATATATTATCTACCATATCATGTTATATAATATTTATTACAACGAAATATCTTTCCCACCACATCTTTGAAAATCAATTTCATCCCAATAGAGTCAAATACATCATTTAAAGTTTAAATATGATGATATGTGTTAATGACTTGATCATATAATGGAATGATTATGTGTACATGAAACATAATAAAATGGTTATCATTTTTTTTCATTCTTTCACGAGTCATTGAGAATATCATGTATTGATTTGGGGGGCATTAGAGTTCATAGAAGATATGCCACATTGACGTTTACAACTAGATTGGGCACCAGAATTTCCACATCCAGAAACAGTTTCCACAGAAATGATCCTCATTTATAATTTCATTGAGTTCTTCCAAATACCTTTTATCATATTATAATATAAATATTATTCGTAAAAGATATAGTTAACAGTTTTATATTTTCTCAGATGGAAGTGGATGGAGACCAATGTGGTATGTTAAGATGACAATATCTTTAAAATAATATTTTACATCACAAAACCTATAGTACATTGGATTTCATGGTAATAGTTTTCATTAAAATACGATGGGTAATTACTATATAATTTTATATAATTGATATTATATCATAATACGACATTTTAATAAAAATATCATTTAATATTATTTATCATTTTGAATAAAAAAAGGTATTTGAATTATAAAATAGTCAATGAGGGGACTCTCATAATATTACAATGATTTAGGTTTATTTGTAATTAATTTAATTATTCCTTTCCATATATTCTATATTTTATATAAATGGATGTAGAAAATTTGATTAGTATTCATACACAGTGAAATTTTATAGTCACATATTTTTTTTAAATATTTTTTTTCTTATTTTTAAAATCATAATAAATCAACTATTTTTTCTTCATTTAACATTCAATGAGGACATGAATTTTTATTTTATATCACACTCAATCCAATATTCTAAAAATAGTTAATGAATTTTTTGAGCATGGATGACCAGCCTAACATACCCATATTGTAATAAAAAAAATATATGATAAAGAAATTCATTAGTAAAAATAAATAAACCTTTATGAATGTTTCATTGATATAGTGGTTGATGTTAAAAAAATTTCATTACTTAACAAAAATTCATGATTACATGTTTTTTCATGTGTATAGTGGGGTGTATTTCATCAGACATTATTTAATATTACATTAGTTTTTTAAATAATGGTAAAATAATTCCCCAAGATAAAAGAGACGACTCTATATCCCCTGATCTAATTTGGAATTCCATAAATTAATCTATTTTAAAAAACCTAAAACATATCATTTTTAATATTATGCAATTTTGTAAAATATAACATTGACATTGGTAGTTTCAATGGTGTAAAATCATAATAATAACATTTACATTGTATAATGATGAACAAATATTCATGTAAAAGATAGCAAGGATGCACTTTCATTTTCTTTTTATAGCAGTGTTTGGGGATGTATACATAATGTGTTGTATCCAATACTATATTTAATTTAGAAGAATCTTAAAAGAATTAATAAGTTTAATTGATTAGAATATATGAAAAATAGTGTATAATTAAGTCAAAAAATTATAATAAAAAAATATGACCTCTATAACAAAACCCATAAATTAGAGGTTTAGAAATATGATTAAATAGATTTTGGAAAAATATATATAGTTTATAGTTTATGATAAAATAATTATATGTTAATCATAAATAAAAATTCAAATTTTATTAATTCAAATTTTATTATTCTATGATAAGAACTCATCCAAATAATTTTTTTACTATTTTTATTGAACAATATTTTTTTTGGGATTTTAGTAATTTTATTTTATAAATTTTTGTTTAAAAAAATCTCTTTTAAAAATTATCCTATGATCAAATTTAGATTATTTTGAAAGAGCTTGATGTTTTAATAAAAATAGAAAATAATGAGCTTTTTAAAAATAGTAAATTCATTTGATGAATTTAATATTAAAATTTAATTTCTGATTTTTACTAAATATTCAATATTTCTATATTTTTTTAAATAATTTTGTAACAACCCAAGATTTTATTATACATTTCTCATTAAATTAATTCAATAAATTTCGATACACACAAAACCGAGTTCGAGCGCATCGAAACTTACCAAACTAGCCATTGAAAAATCAGTTAGGAATATTATACACTTAATTATGAGATATTATATACTACATATATTTTACATCCATAGTGTGTATTTCTTAGACATAATATAAGAACAAATTCATTTTTTTCTGATAAAAGATGTATTTTTCTAAAAAATGCAATTTTACCAGATGTTAAGGGAACCAATATTTGACACTTTTATATCCTCAATTTAATGAAATAAAATTATTATATAGAATTTGGAGATAAAAATTTATTTTGGACAAATTTTTGGTACTTTTATGATAACATTGATATTTTGATGAGTAATGAAAAATACTATGTTTTAGTAGAAAAAAATATTTAATTAAAATAATATATAGTGTTAAATTATGAATTTGAATTTTTTTGAAGTATAATTAGATTATATTTTTATCATTGAATACAATTAAGGTCATTAAATGTAATTTCACACTTAAATTTGACATAAACACTTGTCAATCTTTTGATAGTTTTTACTTTTTAAAAGACCCGTGTTTTGTTTTTGATAAAGGGAATTAAAATTAATTTAATAAATGAAACTTTTATGTATTGGATTTGGTAAAATGGACATCATTTTTGAATTCATAAAGTCAAAATTATCAAATTGTAAATTTTTGGTAGTTTTCTAAAAACTGTCAATTTTTGATGGATAGTGAAAAACAATACGTTATTATTTAAAACCGACTTTTTATTTAAATAATTATTTATTTTTTTAAATATATTTTTAGTCAAAATAGATATATAATACCTATATATTTTCAATGTAATTAATTTGAGTCATTTTATAATAAAATTATATGTATAAAATTTTATTGAACTTTTTAACATTTTTACCCACTTTCTAGGAGCATTTGAAAATTTGCATAAAAGTAAATTTTACCACTTCTATGACTTGAATTTAAAAAACCCAAGACAAATAGTTGACATTCATAAGTAAAATGTGGTTCAATAACATGAAAATAATTTTTTTTAATAGTATCATTTGACTTTTATTTACCATAGTTAAAAGTAAATAGGGTAATTAAGTGTCAAAATGATATTATAATTACAGTTAAACATGTGATAATTATATTGGATGAGTTTAATTCGACCAAAAAGTTCCTTAGGAATGAAATATGATATTATAGATCCCCTTGTATTAGATTATGAGATTTATTATTATTTAATTTATAGAAGTGTTAAAAGTATAAAATTGAAGTTTTTATAAATAAAACATTTTTAATATAGGGTTTACATAAGATAAATTCGACTATAAATATTCATTATAAAGATAAATATATTTAATACATAAATATATTTTATTTATAATTTTTATACATTAAATAATTAAATTTATTTCTGACACAATGATGATGCATTAATTACTTTATTAATAAAAGATTAAAATAATTGATATTATAAATACCCAAATAAATGTAATTTGAGGCATTTGATAAATTACACTAATTTTATTGATTAATATTACATGTTATGGTTGATTCAATCAATTTTTTTTAAATTAATCATGTTATAATTTTAACAAGAATCAAATACCAAATAGTGTCAAAATTGACATAATTTTTTTTAAAACAAAAACTCTATTATTGGTTTATATAATATTCTTAAAAATATATGGTTCTATAAAAGGGATTAAATAATATAATATATGTCATTAATGAACCACTTGAGATTCTCTTGTAGTTTAGAGTTATTTTATTAAAAATATATTGTATGAATAATAGAATACACTATAAATGTTAATCTATTTAACTAAGATTTAAATCTAAATGATAAGGTTAAAATGGTAACCTAAACTTGTCTAAATCCTATTGGTTGAGAGGATTTAGACCCGTAACCACCTATGTATCAATATAGATTCATTTTGAGCCGTTATAACCCGAATATTATTGTACAATAAATTAATACTTTAATCTTTTCATTAAGTGACCCTCACCCATCTTATAAAAGGGAACTTTAACATATCTCAATATCACGCCTCCAAATCCGTTTGGTTCAGCCAAACCTTGCCAAAAACATCCTCTTAACTTACCTCACTTTTTCCTAGAGTCCTTACTTTGATCAGAGATACCACATAGGAATAACTTTTAATCAACTCAAAAGGGAACACATATAGAAGAGGTAATACTTTCACCACCCTCTTTCATGTTATTTTATTCATCAACTTCCCCTTTCATAGTTATTACCATACCATAATAATAACTACAGTATCTTATACATACTGTGATGTTATTATAAATATGGCACAACAATATTCAATATTCTATCCATCCTATGAATGATAATGTCACCATTCGTGCATTTGTACGGCTTACCGTCTCCACACCATGTGTAATTTTTCATTCAACACTATGTTATTTGGATGGATATAATGATGAGTAATATGTAAGTAAATAATGAAAATAACAAGATAATGTTTTTTTATAATTAGTATACCATCTAATTCCACACCATTTAATCATTAAAGAAATGATATCCTCTCTCTTGTGTATGTACAGATTACCGTCTCTATGATGCGATGAGATTCATTTCCCGGTTCACCTGTCACACCCGTCATTTCAAATTTGTTTATTAAATTAATTTTCTAGGCATCGGGTAGTTTGGGTGGATTCACGGAAAAAAATTTCTGTGTTCTTATTTAATAATGCTTTTATTGGCCTTGACTGTGTCCATCACACCTCTATCGATGCCATGTGGCCATGCCTGGGTCACCGTGCAACCTCTCCTAGTTCACGACACAACCTGCCCGATGCACCACTAATGGATTAATTAATTAAGTGAAATTTTCAAAAAAAGTATTAAAATTAAAAGAGGATTCAAGGATGTTAATTTTATTATGTTTATTATTATTATCACCATCCTATTTAATTTTTATGGGCCACGTTGGGTAACTGTATGGTCACACGACACTTTAAAATAATAATAATAAATTTAAGTTGAAGGAATTTTTTTAATTATAATAAAAATGGGAATTTTTATTATTATTATTACAAATATTAATATTATTAATATTTTAATTATTATTACTATTATTATAATGAAAATTATTGTTTATATTATAAGTAATATTATTGTATTTATGTTCATTAGGTTTTTTAGTATATTTATTTCTTTACTTTTCCCTCTTATTTTCTTTTTATTTTATTTCTTTCTCTTATTTATTTTTCTATGCTCTTTTTTCCTCTTATTTCATTTTCTCCCTTTTTTTTCTTCCATCATTTCTCCCTTTCTCTCAAACCTGCCATGCCCCATCCCCCAAACCCAACCTCTCCTCTTTGCGATGCACTCCGCTCCCCTGCTCCCCCCAACCTTCCATCGTCACACCACCCTCCCGGACGGCCAACATGCATCGTTCCATACTCCTCTCATGGCCGCCAAACCTTCTCTCCCATATCCACCAAACCAACACTCTCCTCCTCGGTCAGCCTCAGACCGTCGTCGCCTTCTCGGATGCCTGCTGTATCAGATCGTCGTTGCTCCCAACTCTCCCTTCTCCCCTTGGCCTCCCACTGAAAAACCATTGGTTGATGCCTCTCGGACCCATCACATCATGCCTCCACCCGTGACCAGCACCCGTACTACCCTCGGAAATCCTAGCTGAATAACACCCTTTCTCCATCCCGCTAACCCCTGGTTTAAACACCCCCCTTGGCCTGCTGCTCGCACACCGTCTGACGTCCTCCGTCTCCCCGATGCCTCTTTTTCTGTCTCCCTCTAAAACCTGCTTCCTAGCCAGTTCCAGATACCCTCTGGCATAACCCCTTTTTGGAAGGTGCAAACCCCTCAAAAGAAAAAATCCACCACCCCTTATTTCCCTTACAAAACCTGCACGCACAACTTCCTTGGATGGTCGCCCCTCTATCCGCGACCTTCTTCGGTAACCCATTCTTGTTCCGAATGCACTTCCCCCTTCGATTAAGTCTCCATTATTTGGTTTATCGTTGAAATTTTGATTGTCTAGTGAGAAAGGGGTTCAATTTTGGGTTTCATCTTAAATTTTGTTTGATCAATTTCTTGTTTTCGGTTCATGCTAGGTTGCTGGAGGTTCATTCGAGGTAAAATGGTGATTCCACACCTTTCATCAGAGGATTCATGGTTCAAGGTATGTCATTTCATTCTTGACTTATGTTGATGAATTAATTTTCTTCTTAAATTCATTGAGAATATTTATTTATTAGTTTTTTTAATGTGAATCTAGTTTTTATTTGATGTTGATACGTTTAGATGAAACATGTGTGTTTTCTGTGGACAACCATGCTGAATTGTTTATTTTCATTTTACAAACTATACAGATTGTGTTTGGTTTAGCAATAATATGTGTTGATTCATATATGGGTTTGTGGTTGAATTTATAACATTTTGACTCATGCGGCATATACTGAAAATTGTTTCATAAATTTTCTACTGAACTAGTTTGTTAATTTAAATTAATTTAGCACAATTGTTATGTAGTTTAAATGTTGAAAAAGTGATTTTTTGACTGATTCGTGTTGTGAATTTGAATTGTTAGTAGAGTGTTAATGTGATGTTAAAGTGTTTTTTTGTGAAAACATATATTAATCTATTTATCAGTGTTCTCATGAATTTGCATTTCGTTTGTTTAGATGTGAAAGAGCTACAATTTGTGTTTTGGGTGTGGCATCAAAGTACGTTTTGTCATAAATGATGTTCAAGGTGAATTTTGGTGTTTAAAGTTGTGTGACACATTTTTTTGAAATTGTTCAATAAATTTCAGTTGTGGTCATCTAAGTGTAAAACTATTTTTGTTAAAATTGCAATTTGTTTAATTGAGATTGTAAGCAGTGTAGATGAAGTAATAAAAAGATTTTGGGTGTGCGCTTAATTCAAAATAGGGGTATTGAGTGATTTTTCATGTGTAAATCCTAGAGATACTCTTTTAGAACTGACTTATGAAAATGTTCAAAGGGTTTATCAAATTATATCCATGGTGAAAAGCTTTTTTGGATAAGGTTTTGGTGTGCTTAGTATTTTAAAATGGCATTTTAGTGTGCAAATGATGGTTATGTGCGTGTAAGTACGCTGTTTGGATTTTATCCATTAATGTGACATGTGACATGATCTTGAATTATAGAAAAATGGAATTGTCACTTTAAATGGTATATTGTCATGTGTGGTATTTTTTTGGCTTGTTTATGTGATGTGCACCTATTAAGATCTTAAAATTTGTTTGAGCATAAAGCGGGAAGCCTGGGTAGCTAGGGTGGTGAACTAGACTAGTGGTCTAGTGTTCCAGAGGTGACTCAACCCGATTTCACTCACATGATTAATGATTTTTAACACTAACTAAACATATTATTTTACGAGGGTCTTGGTCTTCTAAGCCACAGTTTCTGAGGGTCGGGGCCTTCTATGTCACGTTTTTTGAGGGTTGTGGCATTCTAATCCACGTTTTCTTAGGTTTGTGGTTTCTATGCCACGGTTCACCGAGACTCGACGATCTATGGACCCAAGCTATCTAACACCCATGAGGCCTCTCCCATATTTGGTGCTCCTTGGTTACATTACCTTCATCGGTGAAAAAATTGGTTATTTTAAAATGTATGTTCGTGTGTGTGTTTTAGTTTAATCTTTTTTATTTGAAACAGTTTTATTTAATCATGTTTTCTTGAAAAGGGTTCATATATTTAATTCTTCTCTTTAATTTGAGTTCTTGTCAATAAACTTGTTTTAATTTATATCACCTGTCATTAAAAATTGATTTCATTTTATACTGTTTAAGAAATTATTTACCTTTTATATATTTTATTAAAAAAATGTATTCGGCATTTAAATGGTTATGCATTTAATGTTCTCTCATTGGAATCGTATTGGGCTTTTGGCTCACAACCTACATACACCTTTTGTTTTGTGTAGACCTTTTAATTTTTGTGTCACAGGTTGAGGCATTGTGCTTAGTGATGGTGGTTCGGGTCGCTGATGGCCATTTCATTTGGGATGGTGCTTGTAGCTTGTGGATGTTACCCCTCTCTTATTGCATGGAGTTTTGAGTTTGAGATTGTGTTTCTTTTGTTGTTTTTTTCTTTTGGATGTTTGTTCAATTTGTAAACCTTTACGGTTGATTTTAGTTTGAGTGTCTGTTTGGTTGTCAGTTAACAATTTTAGTTTTTTATATTGTCAGTGGTTTGTGTTTACTTTTTCGGGTAAATCATTCCCATATATTATTTTGATACCCAGGTACTTGTGTTAGCTAGTGTGGATCAGGAACTCCCTTCAGGTCATTTCGCTGACTGGGTTAGGCGGGAGGTTAGATGGCGACCCGACATGGTTCGTGAAAAAATTGTATTAGAGGAGGTTTGTTCACTTGGGTCGTGTTCTTCTATTATAGGGTCAAGGTCGAAACAAATTATCGGTGTCAGAACATGATGTTCTAGTTACAAGTACGATGCATGGCTATCACACCTCATGGTGGGACTTGAGTTACGCAAGAATGTTGAGGTTTTTTTTAATTCTTTGGTCTGTGTGGTTAATCTTGTTTAAGGGTAATGAAAAAGAAGTAGGGTCAGTGGTCCCAGTGAGCCTGCCGGGTCTGGCAAGCCATGCGGACCCAGACATAAAATTTTAGAGTTCTTATTTAAAAATTCTTGTATTGGTATTGACTATGTCTAGTGAACTACTGTCGAAAGCTCGTGGCCTTGCTTGGGTCGCCGTGTAACCTCACCTGGTTCACCGCAGGGCCCGCCCAGTGAATGACTAATGAAATAATTAATTAAGTGAAATGTTCAATAAAGGATGGAAATTAAAAGAGGTGTTAAGGAAGGTAATTTCTATTTCTTTATTATTATTAACATCATCCTAATAAATTTTTTATGGGACACGTGGGGTAACTGCATAGTTTCCCGACACTTTAAAATAATAATAATAAAATGAAGTTTATGGAATTATTTATAATGATAATAAAAATGGAATTTTTTTTATTATTACAATTATTAATATTATTAACATGTTAATTATTATTACTATTATTATTAGAAAAAATATTTTTTAAATTGTTAATAATATTATTCTATTTAAGTTGATTTGTTTTAGGGTATTTTCATCATTTCTTTTCCCTTTTATTTTTTTATTTTTTTATTTCTCTTATTTCCTTTTCATTCCTCATTTTTTCCTCTTATTTAATTTTATCTTTTTTTCTTCCCTCATTTCTCCCTTTCTCCCCAAACCGTCGCGTCGCAATCCCCAAACCCTACCTCTCCTCATTGCGCTGCACTCCCCTTCCCTGATCCCCCGCATCTCCAGCCGGCGCACCACCCCTCCCGACTGACCAGTGTGCACCGCGCCCTGATCTTTTCCTAGACATTGACCCTTCTGACCCATCTCCCATGCACCAACACTCTCTTCCTCAAACAGCCTCAGACCACCATCACCCTCTCAGATGCCTGCTACACCGGATCATCGTCGCTCCTAGCTCCCCCTTCTCCCCTGGGCCTCCCGCTACATCACCACCGGCCAATGCCTCATAGACCCATCGTATCATGCCTCCACCCATGACATGCACCCCTACTACCCTCAAGAGACATAGGTGACTAACCCCTTCCACCATCCAGTGATCCCCCTGGTTCGAACACCCCTCTTGGACAATCACTCTTACACTGTCTACCAGTTTCCCTCTCCCCGGCATCACTCTCACTTTCTCCCTCTGAATCCCGCAACATCGCCAGCTCTGAATACCCTCCGACACAACCCCTTTTTGACTGGAACAAACCCCTTGATGGAAAACCACCACCACCCATTATCTCCCTCATAAAACATGAACAAACAGCCTACTTGGATGTTCGCCACTCCATCCACGACCCTTTGCCGATAACCCATTCTCCCTCTGCACACACTGACCCCTTCGGTGAAGTCTCCCTTCTTAGGTTTCTCCTTAAATTTTGGATTTTCTACTGTGTAAGGGATTTAATTTAGTGTTCGTTCTTAAAATTTGTTGGTTTGATTTCCTGTTTTGGGTTCTCTTTAGGTTTGTTGAGGTTCAGTCGAGGTGTAATGGATATTTCACCCCTTTCTTCGGAGGATTCTTGGATCAATGTAGGTGGTTCAGTGCTTGACCATTTTTTATGAATTAAATTTGTTCTTAAATTAATTTAGCATATATATTCATTAGTTTTTTCAATTCGAATCTATTTCTTAAGTGAAGTTGATACGTTTACCTGATACATATGTGTTTTCTATGCACAACCATGATGAATTATTTATTTTCATTTTAAAAACTATGCAGATTGTGTTTTGGTTTAGCGTCAATATGCATTGAGTCATATATAGTGTTTGGTTGAATTTATAAAATTTTGACTCATGGGGCATATACTGAAAATTGTTTCATAAATTTTCTAGTTAACTAGTTTGTTAATCTAAATTGATTTAACACAATTTTTAAGTAGTTTACATGATGCGAATGTGATTTTTGATTGAGTCTTGTTTTGTATTTGATTTTATAGTAGAGTGTTTTTTTTATGTTAAAGTGTATTTTTGTGAAAACCTACACTGAGATATTTATTAGTGTTCACAATATTGTTCATTTTGTTTGTTTGAATGTGAAAGAGCTGCAATGTGTGGTTTGGGTGTGGCATCAAAGTGCGTTTTTCAATAAAAGATGTTCAGAGTGCATTTTGGTGTTTAAATTTGTATGAAACATTTTTTGAAATTGTTCAATAAATTTTCGTGGTAGTAATATTAGTGTAAAAATTTTCCTTCAAAATTCAATGTGGTCTAATTTTTGGTTTACGCAATGTAGATGATGTTCAAAAAAAGATTTTGGGAGTGCACCTACTTCCAAATAGGGATTTTGAGTGTGTTTTCATGTGTAAATCCTAGAGATACTCTTTTAGAACTGACTTAAGAAAATGTTCAGAGGGTTTATCAAAATATATCCATGGTGAGAATCTTTTTTGGATAAGGTTTTGGTGGGAGTAGTATTTCAAAATGGCATTTGGGTGTGAAAATGATGGTTTGGTGTGTGTAAGTACTCTTTTTGGATTTTATGTCTAAATATGACATGTGACATGATCTTGAATTTTAGAAAAAAATGGAATTGTTGGTGTAAATGGTATCTTGTCATGCATGGTGTTTTGTTTGGATTGTTTATGTGATGTGAACTTATTAATATCTTGGAATCTTTTTTAGCATAAAATGGAAATCTTGGGTAGCTAGGGTCGTGAACTAGACTAGTGGGCTAGTGATCTGAGGTTGACTTGACCCGGTTTCACTGGCAGTACTGACGATTTGCAACACTAAAAAAACATATGACATTCTAAGGCTCGTAGTTTTTTAATCCATGGATTCTATGGGTCGTGGCCTTCTAAGCCTCGTTTTATGATGGTTGTGGACTTTTAATCCACGTTTTCTGTGGGTTGTGGTTTCTAATCGACACTTCACAGAGACACGATGATCTAGGGACCCAATCTAGATAACACCCATGACGCCTCTCCCATTTATGGTGCTCCTTGGTTACATTACGTTCAACGGTGCGACACTTAGATTATTTTAAAAATTAAGTGTGTGTGTGTGTTTTAATTTAATATGTTTTATTTGAAACAGTTTTTCTTAATCCCCTTTTCATTTAAAGGGTTCAAGTATTTAGTTATTTTCTTTAAATTATGTGGTATTCACTAAATTCATTTTTTATAAATCACCTGTCATTAAAAATTTCTTTCATTAAATGCGGTTTAAGTATTTACTTCTTTTTAATATATTTTACTGGAAAATTTATTCATCATTTAAATGGTTATGTGTGGAATCTTCTCATGATGGAATCCTACTGGGCTTTTTTCTCACACACAACATACACCTTTGGGTGTATGTAGAACATTTTCTATGTTTGTAATGGGTTGAGACATCATGCTTAGTGACGGTTGTTTGTGTCACTTATGTTATTATCGTGAAAGTTGGTGTTTGTAGCTTGTGGATGCTACACATATCTTGTTTCTTGGAGGGTTGAGTTTGGGTTTGAGTTTCTTTTTTTGTTGTTTTCTTTTGGATGTTGGTTCAAGTTGTAAAACATTAATGTTGATTTTAGTTTGAGGGTCTGTTTTGTTGTTAGTTCATAGTTTTTGTTTTTTATCTTGTTAGTGGTTTTGTGTTTAATTTTTCGTGTAAATCATTACCATGTATTATTTTGATACCCTTACACTTCTGTTATCCCATAGGGATCGGGAATGCCCTTCGGGCCATGTCATGGACCAGGTCGGATGGCGACCCGGCCTGGTTCGGTACATCCCCATTCAACGATGATTATAAAAATATATATTATTAATATGTATGTAATATATGAAATAATAATGGTACTAGAGATATATATATGTATTTATATACTTACATATATCTTATTCTATTACTCCCGTTCAATATGATATGAAAATAGAAACAATGTTTATGCGTATGTACGACATACTATCTCCATAAACGGGGGTTTCCATTTCATATATCTATCTATTATAAATATTTATATTCTAATTATATATCATATATAAATCATGTTTATATTCTAGATGTATTTAAATCAAGATCTAAATGATACAATCAAGAATAACAAGATAAAACACGTACGATAAAGAAATATATTATTACATAAAATGTTAATTTAACATGGAAATCATTATTAAATGGGTAGTATAAAGTTATAAATGAATAATGTATAATATAATAAAAATAAATATGGTTCTGGTATAATTTAATAACGTACTGTGATAATTTTACAGAAGGATAAACGTATCCTCGACCAAAGAAAAGTTCAAAGTAAGGGTTAATTTCCCAATATCATTATTATCCGAGATTATTTTTGTGTATGTTTTTACTAGGACATATTTATTTTCCATGTTCAGGTTTCATAAATGAATTTTCAAAATGATTATTCATAAGGGCCTCTTTAACTAGAAAAATCATTTTAAATGTTTTAATGATTTATTCTTCTAAACCATTCTCATTAATGACCATGTTTTCAAAATTATTTTAAGGATTTATTTATATAGACATTGATGTTTTAAAATGATAATTCCTTTCAAAAATAAAAAGTAGTTTGTGACACATTGATTCAAAAATATCTTTTAAATAAATTTCATTATAAATTGTGTGACTTTTAAAATGATATCATGGAAAAGGTATATATCTCCCAATGAGTTTTACTGATCATTTTCATCTATGTCAAAAATCTTTAATGGATATTATTCTTGATCATGGTTTATTTATTATGATAAAAATATTCCATATTGTATTGAATGTTTTTTTGATATTTTTGTATATGGATGTGTTATTTTTATACCATTCATTGTTTATGGATAAAGTTTTGACATTTGATACTCTAGTTTTAATATGATTGTTTATGTTATGTTTAAACCTTTTCATATGAAGAATGAATTAGATTTATAAAGTGATGTGTGGAGCCCACTATAGCTCCTCGATGCATCAGTAGGTCTAATGAGACAAACTAATGTCTTGGAATAATCCCTTGACAAAATCATATTTGTAGTCTAGGCACAAGGCCTTGACTATTTGGTGATGAAGTCTGGAATTATGAATTCCATCATTATAAAATTGGATATTGATATTTCATGTGATTATTCGACTAGTATAATATCTATGTGAATAAATAAATGGATTTATTTGATTTATATTTTCCATATTATGTTGAAGGTTAATTTTAAAAGGATTTTTTAGTTTTATACATTGCCTTAAATGTTTATGCTTATTTGTTAATGTTTCTAATCTATTTTTATCCTTACCGAGCATATGAGCTCACCTATTTCTTATGTTTTATTTTCCTAGGATTCAATGAAGTGTATTATGACTGATAAGCAGGGTTAAGATAGGGGATTAATGGCATTCTAAAAGGATCTTATATTGTGTGTTATTTTCTAATGTATAATGTAACGTTCAATTGTGTAATATTTATTCCAAAACTGCTAAACTGATCAGTCATTTGGGACTTGATTCCCCGTAATCATTCAAATGAATTAAAATAATGTACCGACTCTGGGTAATCGGGGTCGGGGGTTAGAGTTGGTATCAGATTATGTTTATCAACAACCTTGGAAATAGATTTAGGTAAACACTTATTAGAAAACATTGCCCTAATATAGAAATTGGTGATAGTATTGTAGAACATCCATGAATTTTGGAAATGTATAGATATTGTGAGTTTTCCAAGAAATACATCCTTGTATGGATATGAGGAGGTAGAGGCAGATCTGGCACATCTATACCTAGGGGTAAAACCTGAAAACACCACTTTGATCTAGACTCGAATGGGAACTGGTGAACGACAATGGGACTTTCTGCACTTTTGATTATGAAACTCCAAGGGGATTTTTTTAGGATAATTCACATTTTCATTACAATCCATTATGAAGGATTTAAGAGTAAATAAATCCCCAAAGATTTTTTTTATGATTATAGATTATATGCATAATCATTTCAATTTAAATTATGTTTTTTACAAGTTTGTAATTATGCATTGCGATTTATAAACTAACCTAGTGTATGACATTGTTTAGAATTTGCGCCCAGTAGAAGTAATGAGAATTCTAGAGATACATAAGATCTAAAGATTAAGAAGGATCATATCATTCATGGTATTGAGCCAACATTTTAAAGAGAAATAGTATCCCATATATTCTCATCATATGAAAAAATAATATCATGTTTTAATAAGATAAGTAAAGAATTATATGAATCATATGGTAATAAAGGGAAGTAGGAGATGGAAATGATGGAAGAGAGAAAGATAGATAAAGGGAATATGGGAAAGAAGTATTTTCCCATATGTGACTACTGTGGAAAGAATTACATTGGTAAATGCTTGAATGGAATGATATTTTTTATATGTGTGGAGAAAAAGGACACCAAGTACGTGATTGAAAGGGTAAGAAAAAGGTTCCAAATGTATAATGCTTCATCTGCATGGATTAGGGACACTACATGAATCGATGTCCAAATCATCAGAGTTAACCCTAAAATGTAGCTATTGGATAATAATCATGTTTTGATACTACCAAAGATGAAGAGGAATGATTATAGTTCTTATGTTGTTATTAAAGTATTGTGTCATTTGAGTATTGTATTAATGATGTACATGTAATAAGAATTATAGAGTATATAGGGATTGTATTGTAGTACTGTTTCATTAAGGACATGAGATTGTGTGGAACCAAGAAATGTGACTCAATACCATGCCATACAATTCCATTTTTTTATTATTTTTGTCAAAAAAAGGCGAGGACCAAAACATCCAAACAGAACAAAGAAGAAAAACAACAGAAAAGGAAGAGAGAAGAGAGAAGACAAGAGCAGAGGCTACGGAGGCCTAAAGTAGTGAAGGCCGAGAGCGTCCCCTCTAATGATGTTGATCCCTGTTGCTTTCAGGCTAATTGAGTTATGAAATAAAGGATCCTCCAGGCCTGGTGAGACGAGAGAAGCCAGGTAGTCAGTAGCTTTGTTGCCTTCCCGCCAGGTATGAGAAACTCTAGTCATAGTACCCAAGAAACCCCGACACCTCCGGATAATGTATTTGATAGACCAAGGAACACTCCCGATTCCCTGAATGGAATTTGAGAGTATCAAGGAATCCGTTTCCACCTCCTTTAGAACCACACCCCTTTTGATGCATTCTTGTAGGCAAACCATCATACTCATCTCCTCTGCAAGGATTGGTGTACCTTGTCCCAACCTAATGGAGAAAGCCAACAAAACCGAACCGTTATGATCACGAACGAGTCCCCGTCCTTTGATGTCATCTGCAAGACAGGAGCCGCCAGTGTTGAGCTTGAAGCCGTGACACTGGGGAAGCCAGCGGACCTAGTGATCGGAGCTCGGAGTAGAGGCCGGAGGAGGATGATAAATCGTGGGAAGAAGAGGTTGTAGAGTGGGTGCCTCCCTCCAGGAACTGAGCACAACAACCATATCCAGAAGCAGGTTCCAGACGCAGAAGATGATTGAACGAGCAGGGGAGGACACCCCCCTCGTGCATAAATGCGTTACTAGAATGCCTCAAATTCCAGCATCCAGCGTTAAACACGAGTGTATGCGCTCTTCTCTCCAGGCCTGCATCAACCGATTCATGAAACCAACGGTTTAGGAAGGGTTGATCTGCCATGGCAGGAATATCAAAACCCGTGAAAGCACCAAAGTAGGACCATTCCTCGCGCGCCAAGTCGCTATCAAAAAACAAGTGCTCCAAAGTCTCCTCCGTATGCCGCTTACAGTAAACACCTTTGGACGCCATACTCACCACGCATCTTCTGATATTCCGGTTTGTAGGAAGTCCTCTGTGACAGATTCTCCAAGAAAGGAAGTTAAATTTTGTGGGGATGGCGTTATCCCAGAGCACGTCAGTCCATGAGACCTCTGCTATCTGCGTGACAGAAAACCGACGATAATCTTTGGAGGTGAAGTTACCAGATGCAGAAGGGGTGAACACACACCGATCAAGAGCTGGGGAAAGGTCGATGAGGTTAAACATATCCTCCTAGTTCTTGTTAAGGATAGCACCGATAAAAGGAAGATAATTTCTTGCCTCTTGGAAATGGATATTGGTGACAGGGCATCCCAGATAACCAAGGGTCTCTCCACACCAGTTGTCATGCCAAATGGATATGTCACAAGTATCGATGATCCAGCGAGAAAAAGGTTTGAGAACATTCACCAGGGAATGAATCTCACGCCAGAAAGGGGATGCCTGTACAGCCCAGCCCTCCCCATTCCTTATATAGCATGCATGCATGTTCGAGCCCCATAATGTGCGTTTTTCCAGAACTTCCCATAATGTGCGTTTTTCCAGAACTTCCCACGCCATTTTATCATGCATGCAAGAGAGGGCATCCCTGACATTTCGGACACTGATGCCTCCTTCCTTAACCGGCCGCGCCATGCTGCGCCAGGAAACCCAGTGCCTCCGCCCCTCATTCTTAGGATCCCATATAAATCCAGAAAAGATCCTGTCCATGGAACAGATAACACCCTTGGGAAACTTAATGGCAGAAAGGTCATGAATCAGGGTGGCCATGGGGACGCTGTTAACCAAGGATATCCTTCCACCAAAGGACAGGAAAAGGTTCTTCCAGTTGAGAACTTTATCCAAAATCTTGCATAAAATGGAATCAAAGTCCCTTATACGCAATTGCTTAGACGAGATAGGAGCTCCAAGATATAACAATGGAAGGTTACCTTCCTGCATGCCCAGGATGCTCCCCACACTAAGGATGCATCTTTCAGGAAAATTATGTGATAGATAGAAGTGAGTCTTACTCTTATTGATGATCTGTCCGCTCAAACTGCAATACTCCTCTAGTACTCTTTTTAGGCCCCACACTGACCTATTGGAAGCGTTGATGAAGAAGATGGAGTCATCTGCGAACATGAGATGGGAAACAGAAGGGAAACACATCCTTCATCTATAGGGAAAGATCATTTCCCTTTCAAGGTTCCGGTGCATGAGGCGACTAAGGATGTCCTGGGTGATGATGAATATACTTGGCGAGATGGGATCTCCTTAACGAAGCCCACATACCTCCTTAAAGAAACCGAACCTTTTCCCCATGAATGAAATTGAAATCCATGATGAACTACAACAACGAAAGATAATATCGATATTCCAGTGTGAGAGACCCATACCTTTGAGAACTATGATAAAAAAACTCCACTCCACCCAGTCTCAGGCCTTGATCATATCCACCTTCACCACCATATTGGATCCACGTGATTTAACGTTGAGATCCCTTATCATTTCCTCTACCAAGCCAATCTCCCCATAGATAGAGCGTCCTTCGATGAAACCATGTCGTTCCTGGGAGATGCACTTTGGAAGGAAGGCGGAGAACCGAGAATTTATAACGCCTACAAGAATTCTGTAAGGCACGTTACACATGCTGATCGGTCGATACTGCTCCAAGGAAGAGGGAGACTTGGATTTGGGGATGAGAACCACTGTAGTTGCACAAGCTACTATAGGAAGAGGACCACCCCTGAAGAAGTCTTGTATGGCACCAATAACGTTTCCTTTGACAATGTCCAACGCATCTCTATAGAAACCTCCCGGGAAACCATCGGGACCTATCGCACTATCCGGGTTCAGGGCCATCATGGCGTCACAGATTTCTCCCACTTGAGGAATACCACTCAGGGTCTCATTATCACCTACCGAGAAGGAAGGTTTTATATAGTCGAGGAGGCCCAAGTCTCCCCCTGTAAACCTATTGTAGATGTTATTTCTAGGACCAGTGAGCATGAATGAATGTGGGAGTATGCAAGAGCCCCAACTGTTTCCCTGTCATCTGTGAAAGAACCATTCCCCAGCTCAATGTTCGGCTTAACCCTTCTTTTCCTTTCCTTAATACAAGCATGGAAAAAGCAGTGTTCCGGTCACCCTCTTTGAGCCACTGAATCCTAGCCTCCTCCCTGGCCTCACGTTCTTGCCTCAAGAGCCGATCCACAATAAGCTTCTTCTTGCCGGAAAGCTCCTCAAACGCTTGATCATTCTACACCTCCTTAAGGAATCTTTCTAGACAATCCACCTCTTTCATAGCCTCTTCAAGGGTGCTGTCCGACACTATAGAATCCTTTGACCAGGATTGAAGACTTTTCTTAAGCCATCTCTGTTTGTTATGGAGAGAGACCCACATGTGACCCTAGACCGGGAGTGCCCAAGAGTCTCGAACCAAGTCCTTGAAGCCTTCGTTTATCGTACAGTGCTGAAATGTGACTCAATAACTGGTTAAATTTTTTAGAAAATATATGGTTGAGAGAAACATAAACCATAATATCGTTCTAATACTGAGGTAGTTATTTTTGAATATTATATGATTGTTTTGGATAAATTATAATGAATATTCTTGACTATATTGAAACTGGTTAATGATTTGTATATTCCATTGTTGTTAGAGTTTACAACATTTTTAGGTAGAATGATTATATCCTATATTATATAAGGAATAAGGGAAAATTAATGTAATCAATATGGTTTTATGGTAATTCAGGGTGTTACAATGTTATAAACTAATACATGATGATGTAATTCACATGTTATTATGTGGTAAAAATGATTTTCATAGTGTTTACCTTCCTTATAAATTTTGGACAACATGTTTGGAAAGAATTATTTTGGAGAATTCTAAATGATGGGACGGATTAAGTTTGAAATTGGATAATATTGCTAAGGTTAAATCATTTATTAAGAATTATTTTGGGATTGCTATAAATAGGACAGCTTGGAGGTTGGGTGACAACCCGTCACGTCCGGCAAGGCCGGGAGACATGAACCCGCAACCGAAGGGCCAAAGGGGTGCATCACCTACCACTGTCCTACATGATGTCCTGGTTTGGGTAGTGTAGATTTTTTTAAATAGTCTGAAAACTGAATTATAAATTCATTATTTTTGGAACCCTATACAATTACGATAAATTGAATATTTTTTAATTCTATTATCTTTTGAAATGAAAGATGAGTTTGTGGTAGGAATTAATTGAAGGATGATACTCAACTTGAAAAGTATATTTTTTCCCTCTTATTCTTTGAATTAACTAATTCTTAGACTTTTGGGAAGAGATATTAAAACAAATAATGTGTTATCATAATACCTTATATTTTTTTTGAACTGATGGTATTTAAATCATCATAGATTTATGGCTTTGGGGACCTCAATCTTCCATTTGTTGTTCACTTGTTTATGATTGATGGCCTCAATGACACCCTATATATATTTAAGTTTTCTCCAATTATGTGTCTCTAATTTCCAACAATGTTTTCTTAATCGATATCATAATTTGGTGGTGACATTTTCATTTCCCTTTATTTATAATTATGACTAAATTTCATTAACCAATGTACGATGTGGGTTTTCCACAATGGGATTCTGTGGCGTCGAAGGCTAGCGATCTTCGGAGGGATCGGCTTCAATGGAGGCACCATGAAATCCGTAGTTCAGCGCTGGTCTGTTGTGGTCTGGAGTGGCAGCTGAATGTATCGTATGTGTTCTTTGGGTATATCAGTGGTCTTCTCGTGCGATGGTGGTGATAGGTTTCTCCTCTGTTCTTTTTCGGTGGTCTTCTCCCGGCATGGATCTGTTTTGATGGGTGTTGGGCATATAATGGTTTCATGGCGGCATCGTCTTCGGTGTGGCTCTGCATTTTTGGGTGCGGTGGAATCTTCATCCGGTGATAATTCTTCATCTAAGGTTCACTGGTTGGCAGGGTGTAGGTTTCCCCTGCTGTTTTGTTCTGGTTTGTGAAGGATTTGAATCGTTGATGGTTTTATGCAATGCTGCTGTTTTTTCTGACTTCGAGGATTGGTTCTTGCTACGATGGTCATCACAACATGGATGTGTTGGACCTTCAGTGGATTGGATTTCATTTTTATTGTTGAATTTTCAGAATGTGTGTATACATTATGGCCCTGTGGTTGAAAGGACTTGCTCTGAGAACTCTTATAGAGTTCTTTATGATGAGGTTGAAAGAGTTCATGTCATGAATGGTGGATGTTGCTTGGTTGTATGGTTTTTTCCTAAAGGTGGGAAGTCAGTACATCCGGTATATACTTCATGGAAGGGACCTCATAGGAGGATTAAGAGTGGGCGGTTCAACTTTGAAGAGCTTTACAGATTTGGTTGTTTGAGAGGGTATGGCGTTGGCCATCAGATCGGGCCTGTGCTTTGACACAGGACACTTGTTTGCTGAAATGCCTTGCAACAGTGAAGTTCCTGATCATGATAAAATTCTGCGGTGGGGGAGATCCATGTTTTTAGTCTAGTTGTACTATTTTGTCCTTTGAGTGTTTTTTTAAGTCCATGAAGTATGTTCGAGTTCCCCCTTCCTCCCTTAAAAGGGAATTTATAACAATAAAAATGTGATGGCCTTTGGGCCGTTAGATAGATGGGTTTTCCACAAAGGTATATTTATATTTTTAACTATTTATTTTCAAAGAAAAATTTCAAATTTAGAGGAATAAATTTATTGAAGGAGGGGATAATGTAACACCCCAAGATTTCGTAGTACGTTATCTCCTTAACGAAATTCAAAAGCTTGCTCTACGTGCAACACTAAGTTAGAGCGCATCACAACATACCAAACTAGCCGTTGAAAAAGTGGTTATGAATTGTATTAACATAATTTTGATGTCTTATATACTCTATATATTTTTAAAATCCATATTATTTATTTTTTAGACATAATATAAGAACAAATTCATTTTTTCTTTTCAAATAAATGAAGTATTTTTTTAAAAATGGAATTTTACCGTCTTTTAATAGAGAAACCATTTTAAAACCAATATTTTAAATTTTAATATATTCAATTTAAAAAATTTAATATTTCTTTAGATTCGGGATATAAAAATTTAGTTTTGATAATTTTTTGGTACTTTTATGATAACTTTCTTATTTTGATGAATATTGAAAAATACTATGTTTAAATTGATTTTTTTTAGTAAAAATAATATATAGTGTTAAATAATGAATTTTAATGGTTTTTAAGTATAATTATATAATATTATTATAATTTAATACAATTTATGTCATTATATGTAAGATTACATGTAAATTTTACATAAAGACATGTTAATCTTTTTATAGTTATTACTTTTTTAAAAACTTGGTTTTTCTTTTTGATAAAAAGAATTAATTTTAAATTAATAAATGAAACTTCTATGTATTTAATTTGGTAAAATGGACTTTATTTTATAATTCAGAATATTAAAATTATCTTAGGGTAAATTTTTGGAATTTTTCTAAAAACATTCATTTTTTATGAATAGTGTGAAACACTATATTATTTTTTAAAACAGAATTTTAATTTAAATAGTTATTTGTTTTATTTAAATTTATTTTAATAAAAATGTATATATAATAAATATATAAGGTCAATGTAATTAATTGGAGTCATTTTATAATAAAATTAAATGTATAAGATTTTATTGAACTTTTTAATGTTTTTACTCACTTTCTAAGAGTATATGAAAATTTTCATAAAACATAGTTTTACCACTTCTGTGAGTTGAATTTAAAAAATCTAAGAGAAACCGTTGTTATAAATAAGTAAAATTTGGTTCAAAAAGATGAAAATAATTTTTTTTGAATAGTAAGTTTTGACTTTTATTTACCGCGGTTAAAAGTAAATAGGGTAATTAAGGGTAAAACTGATATAATAATTACCCTAACACGTGTCCTAATTCTATTGGATATGTGTTATTCAACTAGAAACAAACATAGTAATAAATTATGATATTTTAGGTCCACATGTATTAGATTAGGACATTTAATATTATTTAATTTAAAAAAGAGTTAAAAGAGGTAAATTCATGTTTTCATAACTTAAACATTTTTAATATAGGGTAATAGAGAAGATAAATTCAAGTATAAATATTCATTAGAAATACAGAAATATTTCTGACATAATTTTTATTTATTTATATTTTTTAGACTTTATATAATTAAATTTATTTATGACGCAATGATGATGTAGCAATTACCTTATTAATAAAAGATTAAAATAATTGATATTATAAATACCCAAATAAGTGTAATTTGAGACTTTTGATAAATTACCCTAATTTTATAGGTACATATTACATTTTAGGGTTGATTTAATCAATTTTGTTCGAATTAATCACACTGATATAATTTTAACAAAAAACAAATACTATATTTTGTCAAAATAGGCATGAAATTGTTTTAAAAAAACTATATTATTTGTTCATATATATTCTTAAAAATATATGGTTCTCCCAAAGGGATTAATTAATATTATATATTTCATTAATGAACATATTTATATTATTTTGGATATTTATAGAATGTTTATTAACCCTATAGTGTAAGAATACAAGAAGATGCAGAAAAAGTTAATCTATTTAACTATGAGTTAAATCTAAAACATATGGTTAAAATGGTAACCTAAATTTTTGTAAAACCTATTGTTTGAGAGTATTTAGAGCCATATACACCTAATTATTGAAAAAAATTTATTTGTAGCAACTATAATCCCAATATTATTGTATAATAAATTAATACTTTAATTTGTTCCTAATGTGACCTTCACACCTCTTATAAAAGGAAACTTCCCCTTCTCTAAAAATCACACCTCCATAGCCATTTTTCTCAGCCAACCCCTACCAAAATATCATCCCAAATTTCCACTCTTCAATATAGAGTCCTTTATTTGATTAGAAAGCCCACCTATTGTTCCATTTTGATCAACTCAAAAAGAAAACACTCCAAGAAGAGGTAATAATTTCACCACTCTCTTTCAAGTTCTTTTCTTCTTCCACTTCCCCTTTATTTGTTATTACCACGACAAAATAATTACTCTAGTATCTTATGCTTACTATGATGTTATTATAAATATTTCACCACCATATTCATTATTCAATCCATCCTATGAATCATAATGTCACCATGCGTGCATACATACGGATAACCATCTCCACGCCGGGGTGTGATTTGTTATTCAACACTATGTTATTTGGATGGATATAACGACATGTAATATGTAAGTAAATAATGAAAATAACATGATAATTTCTCTATAAAATTATTATACCATCCAATTCCATACCTTATAATCATCAGGGAAATTATATCCTCACTCATCTATACCTACGGATTACCATCTCCACGACGCGATGAGATTCATTTCCATGTTCACAATTCCACGATGATTATAAAAATATATATTATTAATAAGTACGTAATATATTACATAATAATGATACTGTATATATTTATATATATGTATTTACGTACTTATATATATCTTATTCACTTATTTCTATTCAATATGATATAAAAACAGAAACCATGTTCATGCGTACGTATGACCTAACCATCTCCATAAACAGTGTTTTTTATTTCATATCTCTATATATTAAAATTATTTATTTTATAAATAATTATAATATATAAATCATATATATATTCTGGAATTATTTAAATCATGATCTAAATGATACGATTAAGAATAGAAAGTTAAAACACATACGATAAAGAATGTTATTATTATCGGAAATGTAAATTTAACATTGAAATCGTTATTAAATGGGTAGTATAAAGGTATAAATGAATCATCTATAATATAATAAATATGAATATGGTTCTGGTATAATTTAATAAAGATCTATGGTCATTATAGAAGAGGTTAAATATAACCTCGACCAAAGAAAAGTGTAAGGTAAGGGTTAATTCCTCAATCTCATTATTATACAAGATTGTTTATATGTATGTTTTTACTAGGACATATTTATTATCAATTTCCATGTTTCATAAAATAGTTTTCAAAAGGGTTTTTTATGGAACACTTTAACGAAAAAATAATTTTAAATGTTTTAAATATTTATTGTTTTAAACCTTCCTCATTAATGTCCATGCTTTCAAAATGATTTTAAAGATTTATATATATAGACATGAATGTTTTAAAATGTTAATTCGTTTCAAAAATTTAAAAGTGGTATGGGACACATTGATTCAACAATATATCTTAAATTATTTTCTTTATAAAATTTGTGACTTTTAAATTGATTTCATTAAAAAGGTATATTTCTCCTAAAGAGTTTTACTGATCATTTTCAACTATGTCGACATCCTTTACTAGATATTATTCTTGATTGAGGTTGATTTATTACGAAAAAAATCATACATATTGTATTTATGGATTCGTGATATGTTTGACTATGGATGTGTTATTTTTATACCATTCATGGTTTATGGATAAAGATTTGTCATTTTGTATGCTATTTTTGATACGACTGTTTAAGTCATGTTTAAAAAATATTTAATTAGGAATGAATTGGACTTAGTAAGTGATGGGTGGAGCTTCCTATAGAACCTCGATGCATCAGTAAGTCTCATGAGACATATTGGTGTATTTGCACAAGGCCTCGGAAAATTTTTATTTGTACTCTTGGAAAAAGGCATTTACTATATGGTTATGATGTCTGGAATTATGCATCCTATCACAATGAAATTGGCTATTGATATTGCATGTGATTATTAAACTAGTAGAATATCCATGTGAATAAGTAAATGGAATTATTTGATTTATATTTACCATTTTATGATGAAGTTTATGTTTTAAAGGATTTTGTTTTAGTTATATTAATTTCCATAAATGTTTATGCTTATTTGTGAATTTTTCTACTATATTGTTATCCTTACTGAGCATCTGATCTCACCCCTTTATTTTGTTTTATTTTCCCTGGATTCTGAGAAGTGTATTATGATTGATAATAAAGGTTAAGCTTTGAGATTAATTTAATTTTAAAAGGGTCATTTAAGATGTGTTTTATTTTCTAATTTGTAATGTAACGTTCATGTATGTAATCAATTTTCCAAGACTGCTAAACTGATCAGTCTCTGGGTACTTGATTCCTTGTTAACATTACAATGTATTAAAAAAATGCACCGACTCTGGGTAACTGGGGTTGGGGCATTACAAATCCAATTATGTTTTTGAAAATATAATTACACATCATTTTTGTAAAAAATAAATTTATAATTAAAAATAACATTACTATAGAATATCAACATTCCTCACATTATTTATGAATTTACTTTTAGACTGTAGAATTACACTTATGAGTTCTAAATTGTGAAAAATGGATTCAATATTTTTTTATTCATATCCATTAAGATTAATATACAATGTTTTTTCTATAACCATGGTATACAGAAACACAATAAATTAGGGTTTAAAAATAAAATAATACTGGATCAATATCAAGAGAACATACAAGAGAAGGAACCATCCATTAATGGAACAAAATAGCCTCAATAGATAGAAGTGTGGATATAAAATGTTTATCATATCTTCAACTTCCTCGATACACATGATATTATCATGGTGGAGTGAGAAATATTCAGGTATGATGGTCCTATCAAATGATGATAAGAATATATGGTACAAATAGATAGGAACATTTTCATAGATTTTAAGAGAATAAAGACAAATTTATTTTAATAGTTCTACCATGAGTCACAAATTTTTTGATTTTTATCGAGTTCATCACATTTTTTCCTGGAGAGAGTTTGATGTTTGAGTTGACCAATCAGTTTATGAAACTAGATCTTTTCTTCTAGATGTCAAAAATAATGATGACCTAAAATATTATAAGTACCTGTAGGATTTTAAATTAGATAAAATTTCCCATGTATTTTTGATAAATCTCTTTATATGTATGGATATAGTAGAAAAAATCCATGATGGAAGAAATAGACATGCCAAGAATGATCAGTTATCTTCGCCTTCAATATCATCTAGTTTCTACTTCACTAGCACATATGATAATAAGAGGACATGTCCTAATAATAATAGGAGTGAGGGGGTGATTTCCCATAGCATGTCTCCACTTCACCATCAGTTACAACATGTTTTGTTCCTGAAACTTATTATTATGTGGGTTTGCTCGAGCTCAACCTATGATTATGTTTTTTGTCTAAAAATATATCAAATGATTTTGACTAATAGTACCTTTCACCATAATATTTTGGGATATTTATATTCCTTGTTTTGGTAATGGATCATCCACTAATAAATACACTACCACATGGTAATTATATTAAAATACTATAATATTATATTTACAAGCATTTAGAGTGCATCACATTAACACTATATATGAGACTGTATGGGAAGTTCCTACAGGATTGATGATAGTTATAGAAATTTCATTGTTTCAAATTCTATATATATTTCTCTATTTGATATAGGGGCATCCAAAAAGTTTGTAAATACTTATTATTTATTTTTTTACACATCTAGTGAAGATCATGTCTTTTTTCAAGGGGTTTGTGAAGCCTCTTCCAATGTGAAAAGAGCCTTAGTTTTGGTGTCCATTGTGTTCTTTATGGATAGTGTAAATAGTTTTAGTCTATAATATTCTAATTTCTGATATATATATATATATTAGATATAACCATTGGGATGGATTTTTTTGTCACTCATCTTGTTGAGATAGTTTCTTAGCATAATAATGTCTCATTATTTTTTATCAATGGTACCTCTAAGGTGTGTTTATGAAAGTGGGATCCTAGTTTTATTTTTGAATGACCTATATACCATGATCCCATATGTTTTTTACAATTTTACAGTTGATCTTATTTCCATTACTGTTAATAGACATATCCTTCTGTAATGATTTCACAGCAAAAATATATCGTCATTCAATCGAGCGGAGGTTGAGTTTTAGAGTAATCTAGTTATATGTACATATCCACTCTTTATATGCACATAAAATATGAAAATATTAGAATATAAAGGTTTCAAGATTAAACTAGATGGTCTAATATTGATTTTTTAAACCATAATATTCCATTATATGACACCCCAGTTCCCTTAACCTATATGACCTATGGTTCACATTGATTTTGTGTAGGTTATTAGATGTTAAACTATGTGATGGTAAATAATAATTATCCTTTATCATAATTCGTTTATTTTTACAAGTTATAGGGGTAATGGTTGATTTCTACAATTGATATTTTATCAATTTATTATTAGTTTAGAGTTTCTGAGTATGCTATTATGAAAATGCTATTCATGAAAAGGTATACCAATTAAAATTATCTATTTATGAATTTTGGTAAAAATTATGGTAATGATGTTTTTACCAATATGACTATAATTTTGTCATCATTTTTATGTGAACACAATTGTTTTTGTGTTTATAGATGATATAAATAGTTTATTCAAGGTTTGGGGGATATCATGAGCACTATATGTGTTGGGTTTTGGAAATCATTATGAGTCACTATTTATATGGTAAGCTCTCAAAAAATTATTTTTTTGATACATGATGTGATTTTTGTAGAGAAGGTGATTTTTAATAATGGGTTGTCTATCGATCCTAAAAATTAGAATGATATATTGCAATGGGTGGATCAATACAAAAGAATTAATATATGGAGCATCCATGGTATTACTGGAATCAATTAGTGCTTCTTCATGGATTTCTCATAGTTGGGGTCGCCATTTACTATTTTCATGTGGTAATGGGGGATTTATATTGAATGAAACGTTTAATACATTTTTTGATGAACTAAATGGTCATAAAACATCATAACAGATTTTGATCTTACCTATTCTTACGAAGGGGTATGTGGAATACTTCGATTCTTATGGAGTTGGTATTGTTTGTGGTCATATGCGAGATGATAATTTTATGGCATTTGATTCTCATATTTTTGGGATATATGTTAATAAATAGGTCAATCATTAAATAAATCTTTTTATGGTTATAGATGTTTTTATTTTTGGAGAAATTTTCTTTTTCTAGATATATTCACGATGATTTCTAACCATAATAACGTTATTAATTTATTAAAAAAAAGTCATGATTCTCAAAAAGATGAATTTTTTCGAATAATATCACATTTTTACATTCTACATATCCTACACCCCAAGGAAGGGGGATGTCATTGTAGACACTCCCTTTGGGAATAATCCATCCAAGGTGATCATGGGATCAATGGATAAGGGGAACCTAATGGGTATCATAACTCAGCTATATCTACATTCTCTATAAGATAATTCAGATATGTATCAAAATTTTTCAATGTTATAATCATATATTTATGATTCAGAAATTCAGGTTATTTAGAATGATGATGATTTCAGAAAAATATGAGAAACTATTAATGGCGGGGATACCATATCATGTTGGTATCTTCATTCTAATTGTAGTATATTTTGAAATAATGTGTTTTTAATCCTTGAATATATAAATATCTTTGTTTTTTGTGAATATAATAGTTCATCATGTTCTATTTATCCATGCATTATGATTATATATTCCAACATTTGAGTTAAATTTATGTGGCTCTGTATGAATAATGAGTTTTAAAAAAATGTCATTGTTAAACATTCAAATAGAAAAAAGAATAAAATATAAAACCCTATAGTGTTCTTTATGGATAGAGTATTTTTTTTGATATGCTAGTGAGTATTCATAATATTCATTGTGGTCTCGTTATGTTACTAGGTCGGTTGAAATTTCATGATAATTATAGATGTCTTCTATTGGATTTTTTTCATTGGTGAATGAGTTTTCATGAATGTTTAACATTGATTAGGTCACCATTTTATAGGTAAATAATTAAATAAGATATAAGACATATAGAACAATTTTAGTTCCCTGATAGGTTTGGTATGTTTTTGTATCAGTGGATATTAATGTTTCAGTTGATAGGTTTTCATTATGTTTTATGGAAATCTCAACTGAAGAATAAATATCCAAATACATCTCAATCTATGAGTTAGGAAGAGATAGAGATGGATCGATATATTTTGTATGTGGATACACTAGTGGTGATTATGTATTTTTATATGAATTTCTTAAGTGGTTAGACTCTCATTGTACATAGTGTCAAAATTAAAAGGATCATATTCTAACACTAGATTAGATAATGAGTTATTATTGACATTGTGGTGGATTAATCCCTATCAATAGAAACCTTATTATTTATTAATTCATAGTTAGTGAAAATATTATGCTAAGGATATTTTAATATCAATGATTTTAAGGAGTCTACAACTCATGTTTAATAGTTTTTCATTGGGCTTCAAGGTGTATCCATTCCATTTTATTATTTGTGAGTTTCTACATGATTTAGAAGGGAAATTGGGACATATTAACATAGTAAGGTAATTCAAATCATGAATCTTTGATTTGGGAGATTCAATAAATTTCATTTAGATATAGACAATGGAGCAGTCCATGATACAAGTTCACACTAATAAATTATTGAAATGGTTATTTTTATGATAAGGTGACACCACATTTCGTGTACATTAAACTAGATGTATTCGAACCATAAATCATGTATTCAGAAAATAAATAATTCATACACATTATAAATTTCTCCATATATAATCATAAATCCGAATTATTTCTATATTAATATTCCCTACCATGATCCCTATACTCATCTATGTGTTTTGGGTGTATTAGCTTTGACTAAATTACTTGTATTAGTATTGTATATCCAGGGTGAGTGCATCACCGCCCTCAAGATAAGTTTCCATTATTATTATTCACTACCATTACATAATCAAATGTTTTCATTGTTCATTTGTTTATTTGACAAACTTTTTTGGGATATTTGTCTTATCATTAATATATCCCTTGTGCGATATAAGTTTTTAAGGTGACTGTAGTCATATATGGGTTGAATCTATTGAATTCTATGAGGTATCTATAATATATTCTCTCCAATGAATGTAATCATTTTTATTATTTTTATTTTAATAGTGGTAATAGTTTTTTGCGCCACCTTCATTTTATATCTCCCCTTTCGACGCTGATGGATCACATTTTGGGTAGTGTTCCAATCATGTTTAGGTAGGTTGTTCCCTCTCTATTCTTTGTGATGGAACCATGATTGATCATATTCTATAATATTTATGAATGAAGTTATATGATTTTTTGTGTCATAATAATTTTATTTTAAAAAAATTATGCTTTTCAAAAAAAAATTTATAATATAATGTGTGGGTTTCCAAAGAATTATAGAATAGGGTTTCAAAGGAGGTTTGATAAATTAATAGTATTCTTTGAAATTGATTCTATAAATATGTATTAAAATTAATTTGGAAATTAAATACATGTGTGGTGTTAAATAATTATTTTGAATGTAGAGCTTAGGTCCTCCATCCATTTTACTATAAGTGGCTTCACTTATGGGTTTTCCCCTCTTTCATATTTTTATTATTCTAGGATCATGATATTGGCATCATTGGTGGTTTCACTCATGGGTTGCTACTCTAATCCATATTCTTACATATCTAATGGCTTGACTATGTACTAGCCATTCATTGTGTTATGAGTAGCCTTATATGAATTAATGTTGTGATCATTTGCATGTCTTCCATTTTGATTGAATTTGTGAATCATTAGTCACCTAATCCTTGAAAATGGTCCATGCTGCACACCAATTTTGACTATATTGAAGGATTCAATTTGGATAATTTAAAAACATATTATATTCTATTATAAAGTTTCATAATATATGTATTTTGATTTAAATAGAGTTGACATCCCAATTCTATGAATGTACCCTCTACAAATTCGTTTTTCATTACATCAATTAGGGTATTATCATCTGTGTTTTGAATGTGCTCCATTTTTTAACGTTTAATGTTGTGTATTCACTTATATTACTACATTAATCACTTGATTGTGATTATGTGCACCAAAATTTTCACCAATGGTTATTTTCTCTATTGGTATCTATATTTCTGATGGTCATAACATTCCTCCTCATTATAAATTTATCAATGAACAAATTGTTTTGTTGAAATGAGAAATATACTAGGAAAAACCCATAAATATACATATCAAGGGTTATTATCATAAAAAAATAACCAAACATAATATGTTATTATCTCATGGATACCCTGGTTTTCTTTTTCATATGGATATGTTCTCACTGAGAAACATATCTATTTATTGACTTAGATAATTAATAACTAAAATTTATAACATTTATTATATACGGTCTGAATTCTCCAAATTAATAATCCTGATTTAAGGGTACTTATGTAGAGGGACATAATATTTTTGATTGATAAATGTTTTCTCAGGGTTTTGTGCTCTGATTACTAATAGACTTATTTATGTTTTCCTTGCATGAAACATCATTATTTTGAGATTTGAAGTGTACTCATAAATATATCACTAATGAACTGTGTAAATAATTAATCCATTGAGATTACATGTTAATAATACCTTGTAAGTATTACTTTGTTATGTTTTAGGACAAAATAGTGAGGAACCATGGTGGTATACTTATGAATGTCCTATGTTTTTGTTGTATTCACTTTTACTAGCTATTCGTCATTTACTTGTGAAAATTTATGGACTCATATTCATATGATTAATGTGGTCTCTTTTAAAAATATATTTGTTTCATTTTTATGTTGGTTTTAAAAAAATTGTGTATTGGCTTAGATTTTAATATGTTTTATTATCATTGAGCATGGTTTTGAAATTTATTTGACAAGATCTTCACCTGAAGAACCTTGTGTGAATTGGAATATAGAAATAAGATACCATAGTGTGTGGGGAACCAGTAGTTCTGGTTTTTTTCATATCGAATAAATGTTGGGGTAATTGAAATCAGTTGGATAAAAGATTTAGAAATGTTAATAATATTTTTATATAGAGTATTTTTCTTCCCATAGGATATATCAAAGACGATATTTTACATGGTAATTTATAGATATTAAATGAATTATGGTTTTTATCTTTGAATTTTTTTTCATATATTTTTATATGTGGTTGTATCACAAGACATCACATAATTGATTTTTATGAATTTATGTTTACATGATTCATGAAAGGATATACACTATTGTTTTTCACTTCAACATGTCACATTTGAGGTTTTCATAATATGAAATTATGTTCTTTAAACCATAAAGAAATTATTATTTAAATATACAATATGGATTTATAAAAATTATATATAGATTTTTTTTATGATCTAAAACATTTTCATTGTGGTTGCTTGACCTTTTGTAGACTATATGGTCGTATCCTACCATAAGGATTTCTCACACCGTAATTTTACATTTCGTTTGTAGTATATATAGTATTGTAATATTTCGCTCTTTTGAAGGATATTTTATATAAATTTGGATTATAATATGTTAATACTATCAATATCCTTTGGTTTTGAAATGAAAATTGGTTCATATAGTGTTTTTGGTATTTTTTTTAATCATACATTCTAGTCTAGTTTGTTAGGTATAGATCGAATACATATATTTTTATCATTTTCCATCCTGTAATAATTAAATATATATTCTTTTGGTTATATTATTTCCTTGTTATATTTTATTAAGAATGAATACCATGTAAAGGCTCTCTCTAGATTATGGGTGGGATGACCTTGGTTGGTTTGTTATAATTTCATATAAGAGAGAAGGATCGTCCTGTTGTGTGTTATCACTTCCTGATTTTGGTTATGGTTCATTAGTATACTATCTTTAGGATAATTTAGTTTTAGATATTAAGTGTTGAAAAGGAGCCTAGGAATTTCACATCGGAGACTCATCCCTATTTTACATTGATATTTATTTACTTTTATATGGTTTCAGACATCAGTATTAAGTAAATTTGAATGAATTTTATGGTAATTTATTTAAAGTGAAATATTATTTTTTACAAATGAAATTCATTGATAAAATTCATAATTGAATTAAATTATTAGGATTTTAAACCCTTTTTTTGAATTATGCTAGTGGTACTAATATTTTGGAATTTGATAAGGATATAATTAGTGATTTTCATCTATTTGATTAACATATAGTATGATATGATATCTTCTAAATACAAAAGAGGGAACTACGCGACTGGTTCTATGATTGAATCTTCTAGTGGAACCTTCTTTTTTAGAAGATAATATCATTACTATTCACACTCTATGTCATCTGGGTATTAATACCATAGTATATCTTTTGAATCATGGATCTAATTTTACTATGAAACATCTACTCATATTCTATGTTGAAAAAACAAACCAATGAATCCGATGAGGGTCTTGGGAGGATTGAGAGGATCCTAAACTTCTGAAATAATATAGATGACTCAATGTTAGTTATTACCACATAGGAGCTTTAAGGACCCTAGAAGAGATGTTGGGGCATTATTTGTTCAGAAAAGTTCCATACCTACCTTACGTAGGAGTCATTCATGAAAATCATTAATCAATCGTATAAACATGATACATTATGTGTGGCATAGACCATGGTGTTTCCTAACATAGATTTGGGGGGTTATACTATTCTTTAGTATTTTACCCATATTTTTGAGTTTGTTCATTTGGAATTGTATCTTTTCAAAAATGAGTCCCTAATGTATCAATATTTTTTGTTATGATTGAGGCTTGATATCATGATGATTTGGAATCAAATCATATTTCTTATAATTTTGGTGGTATTTTAAAATGAATCATTGGATGAGGGTAACGTAGTTGGGAAGTGAGTTTTGGTTGGAACATTAGTTTATTTAGTTGTAATCCAAAGTGTATATTTGGGATATAAAAAGAAAAGTAAATGTGTTAGTTTACTTTAGGACCAATATAATTGGATTCATGAGGTAATTAATACATTTATTAATATTAGTGTTCTTGATATTTCCATAAAAAGTATAATTGTGTAGAGGATCCAAAGACATACCATCATTATGGATGATTTGGGAATGTGATATTATTTTGAGACACGATATACTAAGGTAGTAATCTATTATCCACATCACTAATGATTTGTAGTTTCATATAGATGCTTCCTTGGGTGGTGGGACATATCCAAGGAATAATGGAGTAGGATTATAGATAATTAATATCACATTAATTTTGATATTAGATATATTCATGTAGTAGAGTATGGACTGGAGGAATCTGAAGCATGGTCAAGTACAATTATTGGTATGGTTCTTATTTCAACATCTATGGTTTGACGTTTTAATGAGTTAGGTTTGGATAATTCTATTATAGAATAAATTTTATTTTATTTTTCATAATTAAACCTATAAATTATTCCTTACTTTTTTTATCTTTCTATTCCTTTGGAAATACTTCCTAACATGCTTCTATGTTGCACTCATGTTGGGTGAAAATTGACATCATCTAAATAATATGAAATGATATATTCATTGATATTGACTTCATTGAATTGTATATTATCATGGATTAGATGATCATTTCTAAATCCCTAACAGAAATTCACTCCATCGTGTTTAGTTCTCATCTTATGAAGAGTTCACTAGGGTTATCCAGGGTCAGTGGAAGTCTATATCGAGCAACTAAGGGCATGTTTTTCATTATATTGGGGTATTTTATTGGTAGATTTCAAAGACGATTTTGATGATTTGGACCATTTTTGTAATGTAGGACTTCAAAATGGGTGTGTGAATGCATTGAGGTCTTTCTGTATAATTTGTCTAGTTTACCTCCACAAAGAGGTTTTACTTTTATATTAATATAATCCCTATTATGATTCTCCTTTCCATGAAATCTTTTTGAATAGATCTAGTTGAGTTCATGTAACACCATTTCCATCATGAGGGACTTCATTTTAAAATATTTATTCATCTTATCATGTCCTTATAGGATTAAGCAGTCCCCTTTGTTTATAAGGAGTATGTGAGAATCAAACATTTTATAGACTATTGTAGGTCTAATTGGGTGACCAATATGAAAAAATACATGTTTTTAGTGATTGATGAACTTCTAACCATCTTCATGGGGAATGATACATTTCATAGAATGATTTGACATATGGGTACCACTAGATGATTTTTCGATTATAGGATGTACCACAAACAATGTTTAAGATATTGAATGGGAATATTGATTTTCATATCATTTCATTCAGTTTTACTAAAACACTTTATATTATTATGGAATTAATAAACCAAATAATTCATCAGTTCTTAGAAACTTCTATTATTGTGTTTATAGATGATATTTTAATGTAGTACATGGTAGAGGATGGGAACATGGACAATTTATATACCATTATAAGATTCTAAAAAGAACATCATTTATATGGTATACTCACCAATTGATAGTTTTGGGTGTTGTATGTTATATTTTAATAAAATATGATATCTAATAGGTGTATCTTAGTAGATCATGAAATGATTGAAATAGATATGTATAAGGAGAATCCCAACAAATTTATCTAGGGTCAAAATATTCCTTGGATTATCTAGTTAAAATAAATAGGCTATTCATGATTTTCTTATGCTCACACATTTTCTGAATTCCTTAACTCATAAAGGTGTAAATCTTGAATTTAATTACAATTTTTATGAATATTTTGAGGAGATAAATGTGAGATTGTATTCAGAACCAATTTTACTCTTTTGAAAGTGGGTTTTAGGTATGATGTTTTCTTTGATTCATGTAGAATGGGTTTTAAATGTGTATTGATTAAAGAGAAAGGTGTGGTGTCCTTAGGGTCATGCTAGTTATACCTTAATGTTAATAACTACACTACCCATGATTTGAGAAGGTAGTAGTTATGAATGTTCTCTAAATATGGACACAACATCTATTTGGGGATTAGTTTACTATTTATTTGGATTATAAAAGAGTAATATATATTTTTTACACATAAGGATTATATCACACAACAATGACTATGAGTGTAGTATCATTTTTATTTTTTTGATATATAATACACCCTCAGGAAGGGAAATGTTGTTTTTAATGAGTTGTGTGAAAATTTTTCTATACAAGGCCTGAAGGAATCAGTGGAGGAGTGGTCTATGCTTATTTGTTTACTGAGATTATACATGGTGTAGAAGAGTTTATTCAATTGGTGTTTTTAGAATTTGTGAAATATAACTTATATTTTAATGAGGGGTTTCAACATAAATTTGTGACATACACCATGGTTCAAAACATTATTAATAGAAATTATGGTGTAGCGTCCTTGGTTGAGGGGTCTCGGTCTCTAAATGTTTCATTTTGAAAATTGTTTATGCTAGTTGTACAATTTCTTCTAGTAATGGAGTTTACGAACTGTGCACATTGTTCATATTGTTCCATAAACTAATGGAATACCATGACGTATCATGACTTGATAAATCAATATTAGTGGTCGGTGATGACATTCGTTATTGTAAATTATAAATTGTACTCTCTTACATCTCATTGAAATAATGAGAAACAATAAAAGGATACATGTTTTTTATATCCCTTACACTTTAGGTATGTAAATTAAACGAACTCGATTTATTAATTTTTTCCATGTAATCCTTGTAGGATGGATGATATTAGGTTTTTCATTGATCGACTTAGTAAATAAATACATTTTATCTTTATCAAACTGATAATAATTGTTAAATATAATAAAGACTTTTATTTCCAATAACCACTGAAAATTCATAGGGTTCCATCTATTTTTGTTTCTAATAGGGGCAAGGGGTTCACATAAATGTTTTAGAATCATTTATAAGGGGTGATGGGATCCCATTTACATTTAGAATGTATTATCATCATTAGATGTAATGATATATATATGGATATCTGCGTTTTTAAGGATATGAACTATTTGTTTTCTTTATTTTGGAAGATATTTGGAAAATAATGTTCCTATGGTTGTGTTTTACTATAAAAATAGTTATTACATAACAAATATAGTTCCCAATGAGTATTTTAATGGGAAGTTAGGTCGATCAGCATTTATATAGGAATACATGAGAGAAGAGTCCTTGGATGGGCTTAGAATTATTGGGGAGATGATATATATGGTGAAATTAATCTATAGGAGAGTTATCATGGAATAACGTCATCATATATCATATGTATAAAATTATTATTCGATGCTATATTTAAATTTTAGTGATTTTAATGACCCATTATATTAAAAATAAAATCACATTTTTGATTTTATTAAATATATAATTATATAATATCTTTAATGGAAAAACATTCATTTCATTTGTTTTATTGCGTATTATCATATTTAAATGACTATTAATCATTAATATTTTTATAATTTTTCTATTGAAAAGTGAAAACATGATTTGAATAAATATTGTTTTTTGAAAAATACATATGAGATATACAAGTGAAGTGTTGTCTTCAACTAGTATGATCATACAATATGAAGCCCATTTTTCAGAGCTTACAAGGGAGATAGAGTCACTCAAATTTTCCCACAACCAATCCCAAGAGGATATCCAACAACCTTTTCATGAGTATTACCTTTTATAGGATACTTTCATCCTTATTGTGGTCATGAAACAAACCAAGTTTGATAAACAACCCCATGAAAGTCCCAACCTCACACACCACACTCATAACAATATTTAGATATATTAAGGGTGTTTGAACAAATAACCAAATGATATGATTATATAAATTATTTTTTGTAGAGTAAATGATATATTTTCATATAACTATTGTTACTCGTAAAATAATTTTAATTTTGATGCAATAAAAAAATATTTTTTTGTTACATTCAAGTTCACTTAATGAATTTATTTGCATAAATTTATGGATTTTGGAAATAATATTATTCCAATTAAATATATTTACTAAATAATTTTTTTTAAATATATATTATCATGTAATTTTATTAATTTCAAGTATATTTTTTATTACAGTTAAAAGACATTTATTGTCAGAAAACACAACATTTATCACTAAATGTCATTTTTTATTTTAGAAATGAAAATAATCATATTTACAAATAACTTTACATAAAATTTATTTTATTTTTCGAATTAGGATGTATATATTATAAAATTTTGAATTTTACATAATTTTCATAGACATTCAAATTTTCGAGTAAAAATTAAGTACCATATAAATATAAATTTTTTATTATGATATCATAATGAACCAAAAATTATGTAATAAATACAATAAATGGGATACATGAAAAAATAAATAATGTAAAATGAAAAAATATTTGATTTTATGTTTATTTGGTTGATTTTTTTAAGCCATTATGAATCCTACAATTCCATTTGTATATTTTAAGGATATAAATTCATTTCATTAAGAGTATGACTCACATCCTCAAAAGACAGTGAATTATTTTATTAATGTTTGTCCCTTATACATATTAAATAATTCAAACTACTTACATTTGGTAGGAACCATGGGAACAACCATGGGAATGTATTTAGTTTTCTCTCTATTATTATATTATGTCCAAAACCGATGATTGTGATTTAATATAGAAATCATAAATCATTTCATATATAAACCTACCAATTATACCATGGAACCAAAGTAAAAATAGTCTGTCAATGTCAATACTATTACATACCCTCTCTATATTCATCCCAAGGAGCACCAAATTCTCATGAAGCTCCTCCCATGAACGCGAAGTCACACACTCAAGTATGGTATTTCCCTTTTATCATTTCAATTAATGAACCCTTTCTATGATTTGTCTCAAAATTTCAATTTCGTCATGTTGGGTTATTTTCTATAATACAAACATCAATTTCTATATTTTTTATAATATGAACTACCACATTCACTTTAATTAACCCCTCTCATGGATTTTTTTGTGCACCTATTAACATGATTATATTTAGTAAGGGGTCATCACCTTATATTATTTATTTTATTTTCTTTATTATCTTATACATCATATTTCCAATTCAAATTTTTTGAATACATATTTACAGTTACCTACAACATCACATTTAATTACTAAATGATGAAAAACATGTTTCTCTCTCCTCATATGATATTATGAATATTAATGTGACATTGTTATGTTGACAAAATTTCCTAATGATTTTCAATGCGAAAAAATATATATTGAATAGAAAAAATTTAATATAAATGTTGTTCACCTTTATAAACATATAAATCATTTTATTTTTAATTTTATGTATTTATTCAACACAAATTGATCATGTATTAAAATATTTTTATGAATGATTCCATGTTGTATGATATATCTAGAAATCATAAGCATGATATTAAAATAAAAGTGATGGGTTAACCAAAAATTATATATAACACTAATGTATTGGATATTTTTTATTGTGAAGAGACATTATTATGGGAGATAGAGTCAACTATATTTCTTAATGGGAAATTTCCTATAATTATTTATTGGCATTTATCATTGACCAATGATTATGATGCAGTGTTTTATGTCATTTCCACCATTTTCATTCCATGATTATCATGTTATAACATGCCTCATAATTCTGTTTCTTTTATTCCCCTATTAATATCCTTATTTTCAGACATGAATTATATACTTCCATGGGTATTTATTTATAGATATTTATTTCTCACATATTTTTTATGTATGTCCCTATGTTATGACATGCAGTTTTACATATGAAATAGTACTATGAAAATGTTAAGCGTGCTTTTAGTTATGTTGATATATACATTTTTCATATTGATATGTGATATATATAATTACAAAATACTATATATTTTTCAATCTGTTGGATTTTAATATTTTTAATCTTATGTAATAATTAAAATATTAATGTGTAAAAATCAGAAAGGTTGTTATAGTTGGTATCAAATGAAATGTTTTGTTATTTTTGGGATTATGATTAGAAAACCCTGGTGAAATATATAATTATAAGTCCCCATCCTTAAACATTACTTATTGTTGAGTTTTTTAAAGAATACACGTTGATGATCTTTTCAGGTTTAGAGTTTTAGAGAATTAGATCATAAATCATGCATTACATTCCACATTTAAACAAAACGGTTACATAAAAGACAGTATTCATTTTTCCCATCAATGGAAACATATTTAAAATAAAACATGGATTATTTCTTGACACATCCTTTACACTATAATCATATCATGTACCTTTCCCTTGACCTGTGAAAAACATTTAAAAAACATTGGATGAGAATAAAAAGCTCAGTAAGGGATATAAAAATACAGAAAGGAAACATTAGTACATGTATACATAAGAATCAATGAAATCATACATTACTCATAAAACATAAGAACATTAACATACCTCATGAAATCATAAGATTTATGAATAACTCATAGAAATCATAAGACATAAAGGTAATTTGATGCATTCATAACATTATTACGTTGGGAGTAACCCTCATGGTTACGTTTTGAATACCTATCACATTACATTCCCTAAATCTTTTCTGAGAAACCTTAACGTTTAACCACTTCGCATTACACAATGCATTGGAGAGCTATATCGGGCTCACCCGCCCTTAGTTTATCACAGAACCACCCGTCTTCATAACAATGCCTAAGAACCATAACATAATCGTATCACATAAAAGATGCATAAAGGAAACATACCATTTCCAAATTTCAATCACAAGATATCAATACAAAAAATTGATATAAATACATTATGAAAAGAATTTTCAATAAAAAAAATTAATGAAAAGTAAAACATGGTATTTATTTTTCATTTAAAAAAAAGTTATGGCTTGTAGAGGAAGCCGAAGCTCAAATAATGGTCACAGCGGCGGAGAAGTCGTTGTGGCTGCATACGAATGACAAAAAAACATTCCCTTTTGTATTTTAGCAAACATTTCAAATAAAAAAGATTCATTTAGAATAAAAGTAAAATTCAAAGGGGTTTATACACCGTATAAAACAAAATTTGTGTATAAAACAATATATGCCTCAATGAAAGGAGATTGAGATGAAGTCTCATACCTCATGTCTGACATGACATGATCGTTCTTTAATCTCCTGAATAATAAACTTGAGTTAAATTATACATGATTAAGAACATTTTTCAAGTACATTATTAATTTTATATCACTTATTACCAAGTAATGAACATGATGTAATTATTTATGTTAATAATGCTCGTTTTGTCAATCATTGGTACTTGAGTAAAAAATAAACTCCTTATAATTACAAGTTGTTCATGTGGTAAAATATCCATTATATCCAGAACTATATTCATGATGTAGATATCATATATATCATATATATCCAGTATATACACGAATTCATAATATTACACAACATTTATAGGTAAGAAATGAAATGCACCGTTAATGGAGACGGTAAGCCGTACGTATGCATGAATGCTACTTTCATTTCAATTTCTTATTTTATGGAATGAATTCATAATTATATAAAGGTATATTATAATTAAATTATAATATCATATATAATATCATTAAACACATCCTTTATATGTTCCACATATGGCATTAACGAATCAAATTACTTTGAAGGGGCGGTAGTCCACACTTCCTAAAATGAAGATATCGCATTTACACATAATGGAAACCATAATGGTATGACATAAATGAAAAATACAGAAGCTTAAAGAAAAAAAAAATATTATATATCATATATAAATATATTTATATCTTAATGGACAGCTTTGAAGGTGTTAGAAGAATATTGAGCAATCATCGTTTCGTGAGGCAGAAAGTCGCCATCCACGGAAACAATATGCTCTTTAACGATTAGAAGTATGTGTGTGTAAGTGTACCTTTAATACATCGTATAAAAATATACTAGTATATTTTATATACTGATTTTGTTTCAAATTAATTGAATAAAAAGAGTTTAGGGGGTTGGAGAATCAAAATAAGTCAAAAGAACATTTGTGAAGACTTTACTTTTAAATCGGGTAACTCTTCTTGGTTTGAACCAAAATGGTTTCATGAAGATCTTTATTCATATGTTAAGTCTTATAGGATTAAGCGAGGGATGTGAATAGATAAAATGAGCAGAGCTTTGACGATCCAAAAGCATGAGAAGTGTGGGTAAGGAGGTAGAGGTGGGGGCCTTTTATAAGAGGAGAGGAGGGGCACTCTTGGAAAGTTATAAAATGTTACTTTATATTAAAATGATTCTCGGATTTTAAAGGTCCCACATTGATATATTTCGAGGATAATGTGATAAGGGTTCTAAATATACTAATAAAATCAGTCTTTGACAAGTTTACGTCTTATATTTAACATTATCTTTTCATTTTATTTAAATCATTCATTAATGAGGTAATCGCTGCATCATCATGATGTCATAAATAATTTAATTTATTTAATTTATAAAAAATATAAAAAAAACAATATGATGTAGGAAATCTTTTTGGCATTCCAATGACTATTTATAGTCTAAGAGATAAGTTATGTAGGAAAAATTAAAATTGTTTTACTCTGGTGATACATTCTTTAGTGATATTCTCCTTTCTTTAAAAAATAAAAAGATAAAGTGTCACTTTCACCCAAAAGTTATTGCATAGGATCCCTAAGTTTGGCACAAGTAATCCCATGGTCTTCCATGACACAACCAGTAGTATTAGGACCCATTTTGGGGTCATTTTTTATTATTATGATTTTATTTTATTATCCTTAACTACCCGATTACTAATTAATTAAGATAATTAAAGATAATTACCGTCGTTACTATTCATAATGTTCAAAAACAAAAGATTTTTAATTAAATAATTTGGACCATCTTATTCAAAATATGGAAACCATTTTATCAAATTCTAATCACAGAAATTTCTAAAATGAATTGAAAAATAATTCCCGTTGTCAAAACAAATAGTGGGTTTTTTGAAACAATATCTATGAAAAGGATGGCACTAGTTTATGCCCAATTCCAATGTGAAATTAATTCTAATGAACAAAATTCGTTTAAGGGTAAAAAAAAATTCTAAATAAACTTTAAAACCAATTAAAAAAAATAATCTAACCATATAATTAAATTATATGAAAAAGTAGTTTTGATGTAAAATGGAGTATTTTTCACTATTTATTTAAAAATGAACTTGGTCAGAAAAATACCAAAAAATTATCCAAAGTAAATTTAAATGTCATAATAATAATGAATAAGTTTATTTTGACAATTATAGATTATAAAATTGTCAAAAGATATATTTAAAAATGGTTCTCCATCAAAAGGCAGTAAAATAATCTTTTAAAAATATTAGAGACTTTTATGCTTAAGATTGGATTTATTCTCATTTTAAGCCTCTAAATCCACTATCTAATTCATAAATAGACATAGATAAGAATATATATTATTCATTACTTACTTGGGATGTTACATCCTTCCCCCCTTTAGAAATTTTCATCCCCGTAGTTTATTTACATATCGAATAAGTTGGGGTATTTATCCGTCATTGCATTTTCAGATTCCCATGTTGCCTCTTCAATCATGTGGTTTTTTCACAAAACCATTACATGATGAATCATCTTATTCCGTAACACCTGTTCTCTATGGTCATAAATCTGGATTGGTTGTTCCACATAAGATAGATTCTCTTCCAGCTGAACTACCTCTGGACTCAAAACATGAGATGGATCTGGCATGTACTTCCTTAACATTGAAACATGAAAAACATTGTGTACCTGAGATAAAATCGGAGGTAAATCCACTTGGTATAAACCTGAACCAACTCTCTCCATAATTTGGTATGGTTCAATGATCCTTCCACTCAGCTTTCCTTTCTTACAAAATCAGATCACATTTTTCCATGGTGATACTTTGAAAAAAACATGATCACCTACCTCAAAAGAGAGATCTTTCCTCCTCTTGTCCGTATAACTTTTCTGCCTGCTCTGAGCTATTCTCAGATATTTCTGTATCTACTGAACTTTTTCTACCAAATATTATACCAATTCTGGTCCCATCAGCTTCCTTTCACCCACTTCATCCCAAAAAGCTGGAGTTCGACACCGCTTCCCATATAATGCCTCAAATGGTTCCATTTTTATACTAGAATGAAAAGTATTATTATAAGAAAACTCAACCAAAGAAAGATGTTGGTCCCAACATCCCTGATAATCCATCGAACAAGCATGTATCATATCCTCCATCTTCTGAATCATTCGTTGTGACTTTCTATCTGATTGAGGATGAAAAGCTGTACTAAAATTTAATTCCGTACCAAATGACTTATGAAGGCCTTTCCAAATGCTAGAAGTGAACATGGGATCACGATCAGATACAATGGAGAGAGAAAATCCATGTAATCTGACTATCTCTTTAAGATACAAACGGGAAAGTTGATCTGGGTAAAAATTATCTCATATATCAAGGAAGTGAGCAGATTTATTCAAGCGATCAACAATAACCCAGATTACATTATTACCTCGAGGTGTCTTCGGCAATCCCCCAACGAAGTCCATGGAAATATTTTCCCATTTCCAATCTGGAACTGGTAAAGGATGAATCATCCCTTTCAGTAACTGCCGCTCTAATTTAACCAGTTGACAAGTCAAACACTTCACAGTAAAATTAGCAATATCTCTTTTAATTCCATCCCACCAGTAATACTCCCGAAGATCTCTATACATATTAGTACATCCTGGATGAACTGAAAACATGGAACGATGAGCTTCACATAACAACTCTCTCTTCAACTGTGAATCACAAGGCACACACAATATCTTCCCAAATCTGAAAACACAATCATTATCAATGTTGAATTCAGGCAACTTACCCTTTTGAACCAGCACTACCTTTTTCTGCAACTCACTGTCTTACTTATGTGCTTGCTTCATTCTATCTGATAGAGAAGATTTCACTGATACATGAAACAAAATAGAAGAATATCCTTTACCAACTACTTCTATTAAAAATTTCATCAAATCCTTAACAAAAGGATCACGTTCCAAACGTATCATGGTTATTGAAGCATTAATTTTTCGACTCAAAGCATCAACCACTTTATTTGCTTTTCCCAGATGGTAATTAATTCTACAATCATAATCCTTGATTAATTTTAGCCATCTCCTTTGTGTCATGTTAAATTCTTTTGAAGTAAATATAATCTTTAAGCTTTTGTGATCAGTATATATTTCACACTTTACACCATACAAATGATACCTCCAAAATTTTAAAGTGAAAACAACAGCAGCTAATTCCAAATCGTTTTTATGTTAATTTACCTCATGAGTTTTCAACTGAAGTGAAGCATAAGAAATTGCCTAATCATTCTGCATTAGGACGCAACCAAGTCCTTTCAATGAAGCAGCACTGTAGATAACAAACTCCCCATTCCTGCAAGGTAGTGCCAAAACTGGAGCATTGACCAATCTTCTTTTCAGTTCCTGAAAACAATCATCACATTCATTTGTCCAGATAAACTTAACACCATTCCGAGTTAGCTTAGTTATTGGAATAGATAACCGGGAAATTTTTTTAACAATCCTTCGGTAATATCCTTCCAAACCAAGGAAGCTACGAGTCTCAGTTACATTTGTAGGTCTTGCCCATTTTTCAAAATCCTTTGTTTTTGCAGGATCAACAGTTATTTCATCTTTAGAAACAATATGACCAAGGAATGAAATTTGTTGCAACCAAAACTCACACTTACTGAATTTACCATACAATTTATTTTCCATTAGGGTTTGAAAAATAACCCTTAAATGACTTTCATTCTCCTCTTTACTTTTATAAAACAACAAAATATCATCAATGAAAATGACCACAAACTTCTCCAAGAACACATGGAATGATATATTCATAAGGTCCATGAATACAGCAGGTGCATTGGTTAGCCCAAAAGGTATAACTACAAATTCATAATGGCCATATCTTGTACTAAACACGTTCTTCGGAATACCTGCTTCCTTTACCTTAAACTGATGGTACCCCGATCTCAGGTTAATCTTTGAAAAATACTGAGCTCCCTAGAGTTGATCAAACAAATCATCAATATGAGGCAAAGGATATTTTTTCTTAACAGTGATGTTATTCAAGGATCTATAATCAATGAAAATTCTCATTGAACCATCTTTATTTTTAACCAATAAAACAGGAGAACCCCATGGTGATGTGCTAGGTCGAATGAAACCATTCTCTAATAAATCTTGAAATTTATCCTTCAACTCTAAATGTTCAATTTGAGACATTCGATAAGGGGGTTTTGAAATTGGCTTTGAATTGAGAACTAATCAACTGTAAATTAAACTTCCCGATCTGGTATTATTCCATGAAACTCATCTGGAAAAACATCAAGATACTCATTTACCACTGGAACATCATTAATCTGAATAGTTCCTTTATTTTCAACAATATGTGCATGATAACATTCATTTCGATCTTTTATAAGGTTCTCAGCCTCTTGATATGTTATCAACAGTAAGGGTTCATTCTTGTACACATACTGATAGTCTTTCTAAAAATAAACTTATTTAGCTCTACAATTATTCTTAGCATGGTAAACACAAAGCCAATCAATACCCAGGATAACATCAAACTCTACTAGAGGTAAAACAATAAGGATTGAATGTAGGTGCTTTCCATGGATAAGGATATGATGATTCTTATAAATTCTTTTTACCTCATCATTTTCCCCAGGTGTTTTTACCACAAGTTTAGGAGTCATTTCTTGATATGGTATTCCCATATTACTGGAAAAGTATTCAGGGATGAAAGAATCGGTAGACCCTAAATAAAAAAACACACTGTCATAATCTGAAAAAACAAACAAAGTACCTGATACCACTTAATTTGATGGCCCAACATCTTCTAAAGTAGTTGCAAAGGATTTCACCACCCATTTCTGCTTGTAGTCTAACTTCTTCCCATCACTCGAGCTCTTTGTCGGACACTCGATTGCATAGTGACCCATCTCATTGAACTTAAAACATTTCACTAACGGTAAATAAAATTTGGTCTTACCATCACACTAATCTTTTTCCGTGCAATCACGTGCCTTATGTAACATATTACCAAATCGGTAGCACATTCCAGAATTCAGAAGACATTCCCCAGTATGCCTTTTACCACATTTATCAAAAACTGGAATCTTAGTTTTCTTACCATCAAATATTTTTGAAGAATTCTTCCCTTTCTCCTTCCACCTCGGTCTCTCTTCTGTTGGTTGTTATAGGAATCTTGATCATCGACAAACTCCATTTCCACCATCTCAGGACATCAAAGAAGCTTTTCATAACTTTTGACCTCATGAGAAGCTAAAGCCCTTCGATATTTTGGCTTTAATCATGAGTAAAAATGATTGATTATACTATCAAGGTCTCAGATAAAATTTGGAGCATACCTTGCCAATCGAGTGAACCTCTCTTCATAAGCAGCCAATGAGTCGTCCTCTTGCCTCAATTCCAAGAATTGTGTTTCCATGCTAAGTCGAATAGCCTTAGAAAAATACTTCTCAAGAAACATACCTCTGAATTCATCCCTGTCGAGAGCATCAATCTCATCAGCATCCTGATATTTTTAACCATCTACCACCACTGATCTACATCAGCCTCCAAACAGTAAATAGCAAGACTAACCCTTTGATTGTCTGAACACCCCATGACATCGAAAATATTCTCTTGTGCTTTAATCCACCCTTCAGCTAGCACATGTTCAGATTATCCTCTGAATTATGTGGGATGTTGATTCAAGAAATGTTCCACCACTGACATGTTCTTCTGCTATTGATCTGGATGATCTCATGCATGGATACCACCCCCAATTATCGCTTGAGTCAACTGTGCCATTACTGCAACAAACTGTTCAGTTCCAATTCTGACCATCTCAGGATGCTGATTCGGAAGGTCATTTCCTTTTGTATACCTTCCTTGTACTGCTTCGCTGTTTCCTCTACGGAAATCCATTATGAAGAAACATGATTTAAATAAAGCAACATGGTAATCTTCAAATGCTATATCATTTCAATTTGACCATAAAAAATATTTTTGGATAATCATTTAATATAATTCTAACTCCTAAAGTTATCTAAACCAAACATTGACACCAACTATAAGTCCTCAGCCTTAAAAATTACTTATTAGTGGGTTATTTCAAGAATACACGTTGAGGATCTTTTCATGTTTAGAAATTTAGTAAATTAGATCATAAATCATGCATTACATTCCACATTTAAACAAAGCGGTTACATAAAAGATAGTTTTCATTTTTACCATCAATGGAAACATATTTAAAATAAAACATGGATTATTTTTTGACACATCCTTGACACTATCATCATATCATGTACCTTTCCCTTGACATGTGAAAAACATTTAAAAAACATGGGATGAGCATAAAAAGCTCAGTATGGGATACAAAAATATGTAAAGGAAACATTAGTACATGTATACATAAGAATCAATGAAATCTTACTTTACTCATAAGACATAAGCACATTAACATAACTAATAAAATCATAATATTTATGAATAACTAATAGAAATCATAAGACATAAAGGTAACTTTAGGCATTCATAACATTCTTATATAGGGAGTAACCCTCATGGTTACGTTTCGAATACCCATCACAGTATATTCCCTAAATCTCTTTGGAGAAACATTAACATTTAACCCCTTTGCGTTACCCAATGCATTGGAGAGCTATATCGGGCTCACCCGCCCTTATTTTGTCATGGAACCACCCGTCTTCATAACAATTCCCAAGAACCATAACATAACCGTATCACAAAAAACAAGCTTAAAGGAAACAAAACATTTCCAGTTTTCAATCAGAAGATATCAATACAACACATTGATATAATAACAATATGAAAACCATTTTCAATACCAATAATAATATAAAACATGGTATTTATTTTTCATTTAAAAAAATTTATGGCTTGTTGAGGAAGCTGAAGCTCATATAATGGTCACGGCGGTAGAGAAGTCGTTGTCGCCACATATGTACGACAAAAAAAAACATTCCTTTATTTCATTTAGTAAACCCTTTGTATAAATGAGATTCCTTTTGAACAGAAGTAAAAGTCAAAGGGTTTTATACACCATATAAAATAATGTTGTGTATAGAACAAAATATGCCTCAATGAAAGGAGATTGAGACGAAGTCTCATACCTTGTGTCCGACATGATTTGATCGTTCTTTAATCTCTTGAGTAATAAAGTTGATTTAATTTCTACAATATTAAGATCCTTTTTCAAGTTCATTATTCCATTTATATCACTTATTACCACGTTATGAACACTATTTAATTATTTAAGATAATAATGATCTTTGGTCGATCATTGGTACTTGAGTCAAAAATAAACTCCTTATAATTACAAGTTGTACATGTGGTAAAATATCCATTATATCCCGAATTATATTCAGGATTTAGATATCATATATATCATATATATCAATATATACATGAATTAATAATATTACAAATCATTTAGAGGTAGAAATGAAATGCACCGTTCATGGAGACGGTAAGCTGTACATACGTATGAACGCTGCATTCATTTCTATTTCGTATTTTATGGAATGAATTCATAATTATATAAAGGTATATTAAAATTCCAGTATATTATAATATATAATATCATTAACTACATCCTTTATATGTTCAACATATGGCATTAACGAATCAAATCACTTTGAGGGGGCGGTAGTCCGCACTTCCTAAAATAAAGATTTCGCATTTACCCATAATGGAAACCATAATGGTATGCCATAAATAAAAAATATATAAGCTGAAGGAAATAATAAACATATTATATATCATATATAAATATAGTTTCATCTTAATGGCCACCTTTTAAGGTGTTAGAAGAATATTGAGCAATAATCGTTTCGTGAGGCAGATATTCACCATCCACGGAAACAGTATGCTCTTTAACCATTACATGTAGGTGCGTGTAAGTGTAGATCGAGTCCTTCTTATAATAAAATCCTAGTATATTGAAGATAGTGGTGTTGTTACCAAATAAATAAATAAAAATAGTTTAGGGGGTTGGAGAAGAAAAATAAAACAAAAGAACATTAGAGAAGACTTTAACTTTAAATCGGGTAACTATTTTTGGTTTGAACCAAAATGGTTTCTTGAAGAGTTTTCTTCCTAAAGTAAGGCTTCTAGGATGAAGATAAGGATGTAGAGAGATAAAATGAGTAGATCATGGATGATACAAAGGCTTGAGTAGTGTGGGTAAGGAGGTAGTGGTGGGGGCCTTTTATAAGAGGAGAGGAGTGGCACTCATGGAAAGTTATAAAATGTTAATTTATATTAAAATGAGTTTCGGATTTTAAAGGTCCCACATTGATATATATTGAGGATAAGGTGATAAGGGTTCTAAATATTCTCATCCAATAGGTCTTTGAAAAGTGTAAGTCTTAGATTTTACATTATCTATTCATTTTATTTAAATCATTCATTAATGAGGTAATCGCTGAATCATCATGATGTCATAAATAATTTAATTTATTTAATGCCTAAAAATTATAAAAATATACTATGATTTTGTAAATCTTTGTATCATTACAATGACTTTCTATACTCCAAGAGATCATTTATGTATAAAAAATTAAAAATGTTTTACTCAGGTGATAAATTCTTTAGTGATATTCTCCTTTCCTTAAAAAATAAAAAGATAAAGTGTGACTTTCACCCAAAAGTGATTCCATGGGGTCCCGAAGTTTGGCACTAGGAATGAAATGGTCGAAAATGACACAGACATTATCATTAGGACACATTTTGGGTTCATTTTTTATTATTATGATATTATTTTATTATCCTTAACTACCCGATCACTAATTAATCAAGATAATTAAAGATAATTACCGTTGTTACTTTTCATAATGTTAAAAAACAAAATATTCTTAATTACACAATTTGAAAAATATGATTCCAAATATGGAATCAATTTTACCAAATTCTAAACATATAAATTTAAATAATGAATTTTAAAATAATTCCCATTGTCAAAACAAATAGTGGGGTTTTTTAAACAATATCTATGAAAAATTTGGAACTTGTTTATGCCCAATTCCATAGTAAAATTAATTATAATGAACACCATAGGATTAAATGGTAAAAATATATTATAATTAAACTTTAAATCCAATTAAAACGATAATCTAACCATATAATTAAATCAGATGAAAATGCAATTTTGATGTAAAATGCAGTATTTTTCACTATTCATTAAAAAATGAACATGGTCAGAAAAATACCAAAAATATATCCAAAGTAAATTTCAATGTCCTAATCATAAATAATAAGTTTATTTTGAAAAATAGATCTTATAGAATTATCCAAAGGTATATTTAAAAATGTTTCTCCATCAAAAGGCGGTAAAACAATATTTTAAAAATATTAGAGAATTCTATGCTTAAGATCGGATTTATTCTCATTTTAAGCCTCTAAAACCACTATCTAATTCATAAATAGACATAGATAAGAATATATATTATTAATTACTTAATTGGGATGTTACAATAAGGATACGACTAAGTATATGATGACATCTATGAATTTCTGTATGAATAGACTATGTTTCTTATAAACAATATACATCACTCTATAGAAACTATAAGTTGATGTAGTTTATGCATGGATGTACCTAGGGGTAACGAAACTGAAAAGGTGGGTTGGGCCTGAGTCAGCATAACCTGGTACATGAAAACACACCATACAGTGCACCGGGATTGAATCTCATGGGGTTATATTATATGATAAATTAACAAGATCATTATGAATCATTATTAAGGAAATAAAAAAAATACACATAAGAATAATTGTTATAAAATAGATCAGGTATTGTATATACTATTTCCAAAAAATTAATATGATAAGGAAATAATTTAAGTTATATGTTTTACCATTAATGATAGTAATTTACATTTTATGTGATTAATTGTTTTAAAATAATAATCCCTAATATTAATATATTTATAGACAATGGCCAGAAATTTAGGAATATGGAAACAATAAAAGTGGTTGGCAATGTGATGACATCCCAAATGAGACACCCACCTCAATTATAGTAGGAATCATAAACATTATGATGAAATTATGAAAACAAAATTAGAATTTGGATATAATCCTAGAACACAAGGAGCTCCCCAATCTCCCTAAGAATGACCATGTAGTATTTAACAACTTTATATAGCCAAGTACTATGATTGTTCAATAGATAATTTGATCCCATAATCACTAGATAATGGATCAACTCTGTTGAGAATATATTCTTCAGACATCACAATTCTTATCAATATGAGGTTCTCCTGATATTGTATCATATAAATTTAATATAGGATTAGTGGTCTAAATTGATCAATAATATAAATATTGAGGAAACAATTGATCTAATGAGGGAGATAGAATTCAAATAAATGTTTATTGATAAATTTTTTTCTCTCAATCTTCATCATTAATAGGAAAAAAAATTACTTACCCTCAAGAATTAAATTGAGGACTCTATCAAGGAATGTGAGGATAACTTCTCAAGAATTTTACGATATGCCTCCAACTATTTAATTATCCTATATTTCATTATTGAACACTACTTTTGTGTGATATAACCTAGTTTAAAAAATACTATTGTGATCCAAGACATTTAAAGCAATGAATTTTTTTTGACGTGACATAAAATTTCTAAATGGATACCGATGATCTTCAAGGCTATCATGAGGAAAATTATCAGAAAAATTAGTTTAATTATTGTTGTTTGATGAAGAAATATAATGGTGAAAATAAATTTAAACATCTCACATGTCAAAGGTATGGATAGAATCTCCCTAGAAATTTTTTGTTGGGGAAGATGAAATGTTTTAAGTGTACAAAAGAAGGGTTCATAACTAACAATTGTCATGTAGAGAATCTGTATGTACCCAATTTTACACATAGGTATGGGTCCTTTAAAATTTTGTCTAAATATTTACATTATACCCCATAAAGAAACTTTTTTAGATTGTAAATGTCTCTGGTGTATCTGGGGAATGTTGGGATATTGAAACCCATATTTTTGAGAATACTAGCCATGTTTCATGGTTGGTATATAGTTGGAGAATGATTTTCTTGACAATTCAAATTTTTTTTTCTAGACAGATCCACCTTGCATGGTTGGTGCATGGAATGAGGCCAAATCATATGTAGTTATCTTCTTCTTAGGTAACCAATCATAGATTGTTCACAGTTTGTTGAACCGTGTGGAAAAACAATGCACATGCCATTTTTTCTGTATAAAATTCCAAATTGATCTTAATCATCTATCAATCCACCTCTTATTCCCTAATCCGTGTTTATGCATGACTTACCTATATAGATCTCATTTTGGTGCAATATGTACCTTAATTTTATGGATTCAATGACCTCCTTAATCTTGGATATATTGAAGATTCCATTCAACATATTCGATGCACAACTATAAGTACTCAAGTCCTCTTTAGCTATTGTCTTTATCTTATTCCCTCAACCTAGATATCGTGGTGTGATCAGTTTCCTCCTATTATTTGATATAATTCATTCCAGGCGAAATCTTGGGCCAATAATAGTGGAGAATAATCATACAACCCTATGGTTGGTGGTATATAACTCACCCATCATGCTTGTTGATTTTGGATTTTTCTTGTGGGGACCAAATATTTTAGCAGATGCAGTTATTTTAATTTTTATGTCATTCATATAATCATTAGAAGTATATGGTTATGCTCTATACATATATGTGATTACATATTGGTGGTTATGACCATAACTCCATTCATCACATGTAGGATGATATTCAATAATTATCATTTTATTGTTTTGACATGTTTTAGCCACTGTTTTGTTGTACGAGGGATTGAACTTTTAAATTGAAATAGTTTCAATATTAAATGGATTATATGTAATGAGAAAATAATAATGTAAACGATGATGTCTACTCCCCACATTATTCAATTAAGGTTTGTGATTCCAAATGATAATTAAATGTTAATGATTACTTGGTTACATATTCTTAGTAACCCTTAACACATTAAAGGAAGGTTGTAGAATGATTCTTCCATTTGAAAAATGCCTAAAATGGATTAAATGGTTGCACACTACTTTTCCTTGTCACACTAATGAAAGAAAAGTGTAGAACAATATTACGTAATAAAAAGGTTTCATGCTACATGACCTTATCACACTAATTAATAGAATGGAATAAACTAAATGAGATATTACTTTAAATAAAAATCAATAATAATGCCCTCACTCAAGAACAAAATGGATTCTGACTAGATAATTCTAAGAGAACTCGGGTGCCCCATTCTGAATCAAAGATATAGCTATCTTAGGTTGAGACCCACCCAGATCCTGATCATTATCTATTCATGGATTCCTGGTATGACACCTTATTATCCCATCATATTATATCAGAATACCACATATATAGTCATTGGATCAAGCATTGACACATAGGTTCTGTGGTCAAATCCTATCGGGCCCTGTGTCTACATATCACCATTTTCCTTGTCCGATTTCCATGGACTTAGTACGCACCTCATTGTGGAATGAATTCAACTATGCTATATGGAATACAATCTTACCCCATGATTGGATACATTTTTTTCAGTGTATGAGACCCTTGAGGTCTACATCACCATGGAAAATACCTTGGAACTTCAGTATTAAATATAATTATATATTTCTTTATTACAACATTGAACCATTAAAATTTCACAAATGTTACATATTTATAATCTTTTAAAACTTATATATTTATTTTACACCTCTGAACACTTGTCGAGGGATAATGAAGGTATTGGGTGATTAGTGACACTATTATACACTACATTATATATTTATTGTTTCACATTGTTACATTTTCATTACATGGGTTTGATGTTATAAACATTGTTGGTAGTGGCCCACTTGGAATTATCCCACAGCCTCTCTAGGAGTAGTTGGGTACCCGGGGCATATTACATTGTTGTAGGTGTAGTCAAAGGGAAGAATAATCTTCAAATATTTGATTGATTATTGTTTAGTATGGATATTTATAGTAGATGATTGATCCATATATTAGGATTCTTTGAATATTCTTTGATTCATTTATACATTTTTGGAATATGTTTTTGTTACTATCTTGTATAGAAGTTTTCTAGATTTCTATTAACATAATGAATCATAAGTTGTTGATTTTTATTCTAAATTATTTAGTTATTAATACTATTGATTCTATTTTCTGATGTAATACCTATTTACATATACTACATTCACTATTTACTTATGTTTTCATCCGTACACTGTGCTACATGTTGGTAATGAGGGCATAGTATCCCCACGAACACACCCTAGGACCTCACTACTAGTCAAAAACTTCTAGCTTGGGGGTGATATGCTTGAGGCCATGTGTCCCATTGGGCTCAGGGAACTCATTTGGCGGATTCTAGGTCTGGGACATCACAATGTAGTATCATAGGCAGTTTTATTTTATTTCATTACTATTTAGGTAAAATAGATTGGGTGTTAGGAATGCTTGCGACATAGTAACAAGTTGTTTTTGAGAGTCACAACCCCATGATTTGAGTAAAGGTCATGTAACCCAAAATATAATTGTTGTTATGATTTTTTCCTATACTAATTGACATTATTTCACAAATAGAAGATGCACATTAGGTGTGATGTTGTTGATTATTACTCTGTTTAAGGATTTTCCTTCTTCATTGGCTCGATGATGTGAGGACAAAGAGCATTGTTATGTGAATTATAATAGGTACCAAGATTTAAAATGTCATGCATATTATCATGACATATATGCGAATTTCACTACATTTCATTTCTTGATATGGTAACAGTTTTTTAGTGTTGTTGTCACAATTTTTGTTTCATGTATTACTATTATTTTGATTGAGTGATTACCTATCTACATTCAGGGGTTGTATAGGCCGTCATGGGATGGTATGAGTAATTTACTATGTCAATCCATTATGATATAATGAAATGGGTGTCATTTCTAGGGATTGGTAATATTGTCACTAATTCTTTGAAAATGGTAATCCATAATAAAGTGAATCATTAAATCATAAATAAATTAGTTTCACATCATTATCCCCACTTTTCTTGTTTATGAAAGGTAAATTAGTGAACCTAGAAATTAAATGTAATATTAAATGAAACAAATAATTGATCACTTACAGATATGTGGAATTATAATTGGCTAGTTTGGTTAGAAGGCATTGAGTATTGTGTTTTCCTACATTAAGTATCTACTAGTGATGAAATCATTATTCTTAAACTTTTTCTGAGGCATGCGTTTGACAATTGTAGACACATTACACCACGACGTCCCTATATCTTACGTCAAGATGGTCTAGATGACCATGCTCTAGACAAGGTGGTCCATGATCCACCACTCTTTCCTCTATGAGTGGAACATAAAGAATCTCCTACTATACATGATTTGGTAACTAATGACCAACTTCATGATAGTTTCCTACATCTGATGTTGTAAATGCATGGAGCTCCATGACTAGCACCAATGTGGTCTTATTTGAATCCTGAGTTCCTGCAGTAACATCCTCATATATTTTCAGGGGATGGAGGTCTGGAGGCTGTAGAGTCTTGGCTAGATCCCACCCTATCTATCTTTTAGCTTCAAGAAATTCCTCCAAAAAAGATAGTTATGATTGATACTTACATGCTTTAGGATTCATCCACACATTGGTGGGTTGTGATTTCCCAAGTCATTCATTATCATGAAATGTTATAGGTTGATTTACATATTTCCTTCAATGATCAGTTCATTCCTTAGACACTGCGAGTGGAAAGAGCTAGAGAGGTCATGCATATTGAGTAGTCTTATATGTCAATCATGGAATTTTCAATGTGGATCATAGAGTATCAGTGCTTTTAGACTCTTATATCTAGTTCTGATCTTTCATGTTCTAGACACATTGAGGATAGGCTCTAGTATGCCATCCATATGAATATTAATGTATTTATCCAGTCTAATTTTTCTAATAGATTCGATCAGGATCATATCATAGAGTTTAACCAGATGGATGATAATAGTAGCTGGCATAAAGGATAGTGTCACATAAGGCAAGTAGTTCTTACCATGGTAGAACGTGTTCTCTATATGTTTTCAGTAAAATAAGTGAAAACTAGAGTATTAATTTCAATAGATCTAATGTGTTTCATTCGTGTGGACCACATTGGAATTTGACGAATCTGTGTGATAGAGACCCACTAGAGTGATGGGATTGTGGCTATGTGGGGAGTCTCTAGAGTTTCTGTAGGACCATTCCACTAGTTTTTAGTGTGAAGGGATCAAAACTAGCTCCACTACCAAGATCAAGTTATTTTACACCATTACAGATGGGGTGTTGGAAGAATTACATGTCTATCCGAGGATAAGGTCGGGGTTGTGGTGTCCATACCCATGATCCCTACATTTTCCAATATAGCAGTTATGATCATGGTAGCCCCTCTGTTACACGAGGTCGTGGATCTGGTCAGTTGCATGCTCTATATCTAATACTTGAGGATCAGGTTACGAGACCTTCTATAGTATGTGTTACTATTATTTTAGCCTCTACTATAGTATATTATTTATTTGATATGGGTTCTTATAACTCTTTTATCCATGTATCCATTTTTGAATTCATTGAACATGAGAAACAATAATGCAATGTTGTAATGACCAAAGATACACTATTAGGGTTACGAATATATGGAATACACCAGGGTACATAATATCCCCATGAGGTTTTGAATGTTATACTTTATTATTGAACTTCTTAATTATTGGGATGGATGGCTTCTAAGACATTCTCTGAATGGACTGGTTTATCCACTATCATGGTTTTTTAGACTCTTAACATTATAGGTTTACTGTTATATCTCAAGTGGGTATACCTTTTCTACATAAGGGTCAGTAGGATGTTGAAGATGGTAGAGTTGGACTAGATAATCATGGGATATGTGGAATTACCACCCAGATTGTAAATATCGTCAGAGAGTACAAGGGTTTACAACATGCTGACTTACCTTCAGTAGTGGATCATTTTAGGGATGTCCATCCAAATGACTTTTCTGTATTTCCTAGAGATATAGTGGTAGAGTTTATAGTTGATCATGTTCCAGGAGTAGATCCTTAGCCCATTTTCCATACAAGATTGAACCAACCAAGATTTAAGAGCTCAAGAATATGTCAGTGGATTTAAATGCCATCAGTTTTATATGGACAAGAACTTCCTATTGGGATTCGATCGTATTTTCTCCAACAAGGTGGTTGAAACCTTACATCTGTGAGTGGAATACAAATGGTTGAAACATCTTATATTCATGATCCAATATCCACATCCTCTAATGGATGACCTCTTCAACATGATATAGGGATAAAATGACTTCACTAAGATAGACCTTAGATCAGGAAATCATTAGGTGGGGGTCAGAACATTAGACATACTTCATAAAACATTTCGTAGGATATATAGTCAGTATGAGTACATTATTATGAAATTATATATAAAAAAAATTCCCACTATTTTCCTGGATCTATTGAATATTATTTTCCACCCCTATTTTAAGAATACAGTTATTGTCTTTTTAGATGAAATCTTTGTGTATTTTCACAATTGTATCCCCCTGAGAAACATCATGAAATAATTCTATGTACACTGAAAGTGACTAAACATTATGACAAGATTAGTAATATTCACTTCTAGATCGACAAGGTCCATATCACGCATCATATAATAGAATAATCGAGACAATATATTGACCCATAAAAGATGAGTGTTATTGTTTCTTGAGAATCATACAAAGAAAGGGTTTGATACATAGAGTTTCATTGGTCTAGTTGGATATTACATGAATTTCATAACATAATTTTCATGTTTTGATTCACCTTTAAAATATCTTAAATAGAAGGGTGTAAATTTTATATGGTAAAAATAATGTGATAATTTTTTTCTAGAGATGAAGGGATGCATGTCTTAGAACCAGTTCCAATTATTCCGGAGACAGATATTGGTTATACAATATTCTGTGATGCATCAGGCATTAGCCTAGGAGAAGTTCTGATATAAGATGATAATGTTGATGTGTATAGATCTCAACAGTTATGTCCTAATGAGAGAAACTACGAGATAGATGACCTTGAGCTAGCAGTTTTTCCCTGGCCTATGTTATTCTAGACTGTATCTTTTACGTGAGGAATTTTTGGTATACAAAAACAAGAAGATACTCATATATGTCCGTTCACATTATAAATTGAATGTTAGAGAGTGAATATGGATCTAATATATATAATACATTGATTTTTATATTTCCTATATTCATGGGAAGTGAAATTTAGTTACAGTTGACATGAGTTGGAATACTCAGGCACATGTAGTATAAAAAGTCAGTGATGAATGAAAGTTAATGGCCCTATATTCTGAGCTACATCTAGAGTGTCACTATATTCACAAGTAGTATTATCTCTCATACATGATAGTTACCATATTTCTCAATGATAAGTTGATGACTATACATTTTACAGTTCCTAATGGATTAGTTCTTCATTAATAAATATTATGAGATAACCGTCATCCAGATTAATCTGTAGATAGAGATGATGTCAAGTATTTATTTGGGTATGGTTTGGTTCCTACAGACATGAGATAAGAATTTATTTTCTTGTCCAATAATTCCCTTTCAACCTAGAATCACTAAGATGTATCAATACATGAAACACTTGTATTGGTGTGCTGGGATGAAACAACAGATAGTAAGGTTTATCCTATGGTGTTCCACATGTCAGCAAGTGAACGCAGAGAAACAAATACCTGTGGGATTGTATAGTCGCTTCCAATCCTAGAATTGAAATGAGAGAATGATTCTATGGATTTTTATTTGGAATAAATACGTCATTTAGAGGTAGATATGCTTTATGGATACTCATTGACCGACTAAAAAATCATCCCACTTTATTCCTATTGAGAAGACATTCTGAGTTGACGTGATGGGAAGACATTATGGTCATGAGATCATATGCCCACATGGGGTTCCTTGTACAATCATTTCATATAGGGATGATCATTACACAACATTGTTCTAGAAGGTATTGAAAATGTTAATGGGAGCCCAAATTTATCTAAGCACATAATTTCACCCTCATACTGATGGACAACCCGAACATACAATACATGTACAATAGGATATGATCCAATCATGTTTCCTTGATTTTGGAGGTTCTTAAGAGAAGCATACCACTCTAATTTAGTTTTTCTATAATAATGTATTTTTTGTTACAATTAAAATGTCTAATTTTGAAGTCATATATGGTAGGAAATGTCATTCAACCATCGGCTTGCTAGAGGTAGGTGAGGCTTCTCTACTAGTTCTTGGTATTCTTCAGTAGAATTCAGAGAAATTTTAGCATATTAGAATAAATATTACTACTTATCATACTAGAAAAAAATCATATAATGATTGTTTTTTTATGAACCCTTGAGTTTGTGGTTGGAAATGTCATTTAACTTCAGGTATCATGATTTCTAGGGAATATGATGGTACAAAAGCTATGAAATCCTTCACCTAGTTATGTTGGTTTGTTCCAGATTCAAGGGAGAGTCAGTCTGGTATAATCTCAATTATTACAACCTATGAGGTATCATACCATGAACTACATATTTCATGTTTCATAGCTTCACTAATAACATTCCAACTAGTCTCATAATTTTTATCTGGGGGAAGCTGAGTTAGATGTTGATGCTACCAATGAGGATTATCTAGTAAGCATCTCTAAGCCGATCACGATGGTTCTCTGAACTCATTCTGTACATATAGTAGTGGGTATAGGGAATCACAACAAAATAAAATATGAGAAATTGGAGAGGGAAGCTGACATACATGGCCAAGGACCAAAGATTTTCTATGAAAGTGTTTCTACACCCATGGAAGGCGAACTCAGGTATGAGTTCTTTTAAGGGGGAAGAGTAGTAGAACACATTTTTCAGTCTTGTATGGTTCAATTAAATTCCATTCAATATATTTAAGTTGGACCCAACATAGAATCATTTTAAATAGTAAATGTCTCATAGGTTTCTGAGTCATGTTCAGAGCCCAAAACCCATCTTTTTGGAATACTATTCATGTTTCATGGTTAGTGATTAGTTGGGAAACAATATTCCTAATTGTGTAGATTGTGTTTTTTCAGATAGATACCCCATCAATAGTTGGTGCACTATTGTGAAACCATGTCATGAAGTGTTCCCTTTTTCGTAGGTAATGGTGCATGGTTTTCCAAACCGTGCAGGCAATATGTTCATAGGTAATTTTATCATTGTAAATTGCCCAAATTTCCATTAATGATCTGTTATCACACATCTTGTTGACTAATCTGATTTTAGGTGGGATTTAACACAATTTAACTCATTTTGGATATTTTAGAAGGCTAATTATAGGAATTCAATTCTCTCCATCATCCGAGATCCGTTATAGCTTCTGCTAAAAACATTATATGTGCAATGGTATGTACTCGAGTCCTCTTGGACTGTTATCCTTCCCTTTTTCTCTTAGCCTACATATCCTGGTGTGGTCATATTCTCCATTTCAGATATATAAATTGATATGATCTTAATAAAGGGAAAATATTAAAGGAGAAGAATCGTTCCAGCCTATGGAGGGTGGTCTATAACGCATCCATCATGATTTTTGGTTTTTGATTTCTTGTGTGTGCCCCACCAATTTCAGTGGATTCAATTATTTGAGTTTATATGACATGCTTATAATCATTATAATTTTATCATTAGGATAATTCCATATATACTATTTTAAATTAGTGGTTATGTCCACAAAAACAATCATCACATGGAGTATGATACACAATGATTTTCATTTTAGTCTTTTGACATATTTGAGTCACCGTTTTTATGTTCCTTAGCTTAACCATCCTAAAGGTAAGAGTTTTTATATTAAATAGATTATTTGTAATCCAAAAATCATATTAAAAAGTACCATGTGTACTCACAACATGACCTTCCTCAGGTAAGTGCTTCAAATTTATAAATAAATTTCAATGATTATTTGGTGGCGTATCAATAGAACCCCTTACCACAATAAAAGAAAGTAGCATAATAAATAATGAATATGCAATATGCCTGAAATGGATTAAATGGAAGAATGTTACGTGTCCTTGTCATAGTAATGAATGTTGAGGAATTAACTAAATGTTTGATAAAAATGTTTCATGATACTTGACCTTATCACACTAACGATTGGAAAGGTGTGAACTGAAGGAGATATTACATGACTTCATAATCAATAAGAATGTCCCGACTCAAGCTCACCTTGAATTATAATTAGCAATTTTCATGAGCACTCAAGAATTCCATTCTGCTTCTAAGATATGTCTTGATTTGGTTGAGACCCACCTAGATCCTGATATTTTTTTTTATTTGATGCACGATACGAAATTTTCAGATCCCAACATATTATCACAAGATTCCTTGGATACACTCCTTGGATCTAGAATTGACAAGTAGGTTCCATGGTTATATCCCATTAGGTTATGTAAATGATTTTCCTGGTTTTACCTTGTTCGACCACCTTATACTTGGTAGGTACCTAATTATGAATACCATTAACAATGATACATGCATTACACTCTTACCCCATCCCTGGATATTGTTATTACTGAGTTACTAACCCTTGAGTTCTTCATCGCCATGGTTATTACCTTGGGTATTCACAATTAAATATCATTATAGGTTTCCTTGTTACAACAATGAATAATTGAATATGCAAACATGTGAATTAATTATAATGTGGTAATTATCAATAAATTTTTTTTTATATATTCAGACACCATCCAATGGATGAAGCAAACACTTGCGTATTTAGTTACCTTGAATAGAAATACTTCATATATGAATGGTCTAAATTTTTACATTTACATTAAATGGGCCATAAGTTATAGACACTATTTGTGGTGGCCCATTAAGATTTATCTCACACCATCCATTGGATCCATTTGGTACTCGAGGAAGATTACAAGGTTTGAGGTGTTGACAAAGGGTGTCATACAACTGAAAACACTAGATTGCACGCTATTAAGTATGGCCATTAATATATGATGATTGAACCAATGCATAGGATTCTTAGAAGAGACTTTAATTACTTTATTATTTTATGGAAAATGTTATATATGATGTCTTGTATTGTTGTATTCCTATTTTCTAGTAACATGCATATCATTATTTGTTGAATACTAATCTAGTTGTTCAGTTATTGTTACTATTGTTTGAATTTTTAGATATTCTTTTATTTACATATACTTCATCTTCTATTTTCCTAGATTTAAATCCATCCATTTCAATACACTTAGGAAATTATTGTGGTGTCCCCAAAATGACACACCCTAGGTACCAACTTCTAATCACCAGCCTCTAGCGTTCGGGGAGATGTGCTTCAGGCCATGTGGTCTACTGGTCCCGAGACACCTGTTCAGTGGCATTCAGGTCTGAGATTTCATAGATACCCACCAATGTGATAAAAGAATATAATAATCTAGTGAACCCTTAATGCATTGTTTTTTTAATCAACAAAAAGTAACCATGGAACATTACAACACACTACCCTATTCCAAAGGTGTTTTTTAAGATAACCAAAAATCTCTACGACAGAAAGGGTTATCTATTTCCATAAAAAACGCTAAAGAGGATCTCAAAAGATAAGTGGTTTTAGGTGTATTAGTTATTCATTCAAGAACAGAGAACATGATTTTTTATTCTGGTTCTATGAATTCCTTCATATAATTAATGATTATTAAAATAATTGAAACACCACCAGAAATTATTGATGTAGTGAAACCTATGAAAAGGAAAATGGTAAAATTATTGCATCAAATTATCTAAATCCTTTTCTACCTCAATTTATCAGTTGAACTTTCCAGTGAACCTAGCTATACACCCCTTGGTGTCATTTAATTTAATTCATGGTACATATTTTCCTTCCCTATAAAAATCCAACATGAATTTCTATGACAATGTAATGAATCTTTGCATTGTGAATCCACCCCCAACTATGTACAAGTTAAAGTTAGTTGATGGACTGTTTATAGAACCAATATCTCAACAATGGATATTTTTTATATCAGAATAAATATATATCTCAAATGATTGGGTCTAATGAATTAATCAACATATAATTCTTTCCTTATGTGGGAGAATATAGTGATTTGTTTTATGAGTTTTTCCTACTTTACTTTGTAGATGTGTTCCGGAATTTTCCATCATGATTACTCCTAGGGTGTTACCATTATTCCACACTCCATAAAAATTTGATTTTGTGAAACATGTGGAGCTAAAGAAACAAAAATTGGAGAATCTTGATAAAGGGTTTATATGCCCATGATATTCACCATGGTTTGAAAAATTCATCTTTATTAAAATTAATTATGGGTGAATGCATCGTTTCATTTATTATCCTGATCTCAGGGAGATCGTGATAAATAAAAAATATCATCTACTATGGATTATGGACGTGTTTTATCAGATTTATAGAGCAAAATACATATAAGTGTGGATATATAGTCAAGGTATTACCATGAAATGTTTAATAAGGAGGATATCACCAATACATTTTTTTCATACTGGATATGGGTACAATGAGTTTATAGTAGATTCATTTAGACTCAATAATGCTCAATAAATCTCCATAGAATTGATGAATGAGGTCTTTAGGGAATACCAAAATAGATTTTTGGGTGACCATATTTATGATATTGTAGTATAATCCAAAGAGAATATTGGATGATGAGTATCATCTGCTAACTATTCTAAAGACATAACAAAAGGATAAGCATTAATTAAATTATAGAAATTGTGACTACTGGTTAAAGGAACTCTCATTATTAGGGAATATCATCCTAACCATTCAGATATCTGTAGACCCATAAATATAGAAAAAATTAAAGGATGTCCAATGCAAACATTTGTGAAAAATATTTATATATTCCATCGATTAGATGGGTATTATCATCAACTAATGGGAAATATATCGTGATAATGAACACTCTAACAAAGATAAATCCAAAAGAATTCAACATTTCATGAATGTATGAATGGTAAAAATGATTCATGGTTTTGATGAGTTGTAAACTCAATATACCTATTCTCACACTACCAAATTTTTAGATAATTTAGTGGTATTCAACAATTCTTTAAAGAAGGGATTTATCTGTGTTTTAATGTAAAATGAAATAGTGAAATCATATTATTTAATGAAGTTGAACTTTTATGAACACAGGTTCCCAACACATGATTAGGAGTTGGAAATATTGATCTCCTCTATGAAATTATGGCATCATTATCCCAATGGGTATATTCTTTAAATTATACAGATAAAAAACCCCAAAAGTATATATTAACACAAACTGAGATGAAAATGTTCCAATTAATATTTTTATAGAATATCAAGTAATATGAATTATCAATGCATTACCATTCTGGGAATGTGAATAATGAAGTAGATACTCTCTATAGAAAGGATATGGTTATTATATCATGGATGATAACCTAGATGGACGTGATATTCATTTATTTAGAATGGATGTATATTGTAATTATAAAGAAAGGAACATCATAAATCCCATCATAAATGGGTTTTCACCCATCACTTATGGATAATTTAATGGATACACAAATATATAATGTGGGAATTTAGTCGGTAGTGGAAAATATTAGAAAATATATATCTTCAGATATCCATTTTAATGAAGGAGAAGTTATGGGATTTAGCTCTAGAATATGTGTACCAACAAATCATGTGATAAAGATGGATTGTTTATATTGTTCACTATGATCTACTTTCTCCATTATCCTATAAAGAAGAATGATTTGACATGTTCACTAATAACACTATTGGTTAGAAAATATTAAAAAAGTGTTCAAGGAATATACATCATGGATTCTTGTATGTCATCAAGTGAAATAAGAAAGGTGAAATCCAAGTGGGTGATGTAACAATTATCCATACATACATGGAAATGGAAAAACACTACCCTTTTATTTTTCAATGGAATTACAAATAAATAAAGCTGAAATAATTCTACATGGGTAGGGTAGGATAGTCGTAAAAAGACTATACAATTCATTATGATTCGATGGGATTTTTTACTAGATAAAGTTTCATATATATACATCAGATAATTAGTGAGGCTATATATAGAATCTGTATATATTGTTTTCTATTGAGATCCTAGATTCACCTCCATGTTTTGGTAAACTATACAACATGCTATAGGAAATGCGATGATCATTTCTATGGAAAATGACCCTCAAACTAATGGCCGATCTGAGTGGACTATTCAGAAACAAGAAGAAGTGTTGAGAGCATGTTCAATGGAACTCTAATGATGATGGTGAAACCTCCCAGGTAAATAATAAATAAATTTTTTTCATATTTATTAATATTTATGAATGAAATATTAATTTTACTTTAAAGGGGTTTCTATGTTCGATAGCGTACCCGATACGCAACAAAGAGTTTCTTTGAAATCTTACGTTGCACACTAGTAATAAAATAATATTATTTTAAATGGTAGGTAACACATAACCGTTGTATTGGAAGGAATGGATAGATAAAACTAAAATATGACTATATATGTTTTTTAAATGTTTTTACTTTTATCTAATAAATGATAAAGGATTAAAATACAGAAAGAATTCAATTTTAGGCGTATATGCCCTAGTTTTCACTAAAGGTTCACTTATCGCCTTTTGATGGAGAACCGTCATCAAATATAGTTTTGTTCACTCGTATAAATTCTATTAGACCAAATAAAACTCTTCTTTAGAATCGGGACATCAAAATTTACTTTGTGTAAATTTTTGGTATTGTTCCGATAAAGTTCATTTTTAATGAATAGTAAAAAATGTTGTATTTTAATTCAAAACCTATTTTTAATCTAATTTATTTATATGATTAGATTATCTTTTTAATTGGTTTTAAAGTGAAATTAGAACATATTTTTACCATTAAAACCAATAGTGGACGTTGGAATTAATTTCACTTTGAAATCGGACTTAAACTAGTGTCAATCTTTTGATACTTATTGTTTCATAAAAACACGCTATTTTCTCTGACAACGAGAATTAATTATTAAATTAATTAATGCAACTTATATGTTTTGAATTTTGTAAAATGGACTTCATTTTTGAATTCGGAATATCAAATATATCTTAGGGTGAAGTTTTGGTATTTTTCTGAAAAACATCAATTTTTGATGAATAGTGAAACCACTAAGTGGTACTTAAAAAACAGATTTTTCATTTAAATGAAATTTTAACACCTCTGTGTTTTGAATTTCAAAAATCCGACATACATTGTTGTCATTATGAAGTAAAGTGTGGTTCAATGGGAAAAAATAATTTTTTGGTGAATAGTAACTTATAAAGTTTTTAATCGCGAATAGAGGTAATTAGTGTAATTTAAGGTAAAAATAATGTTGTAATAATATGAAATGAACATGACACATGTCCTAACCACATTCGATGTGTCATGGCCGACCAAGAAAATCCATGGGTAAACATTGGGGCCCCATGGAGCCACTTTAGTTGGAAAATGACATTAATATCTTTTTATTTAATGTCAAAATAAAAATGTCACCAACATGAGTTGTTTTACTAAAATAATTTTTACATGGGGTTATAAAAATATTATTTTGACTATAAATATTCATTGGAAAGGTAAAAACATTTCTTACATCATAGTGTGTTTTTTATAATTTTTAGACATTAAATAAATTAAATTATTTATGACACCATGATGATGCAGTGATTAACTCATTATTTAACGATGTAAATAAAATGGAAAGATAATGTAAAATATAAGACCTAAACATGTCCAAAACCTATTGGATGAGTGGATTTATAACCCTTATCACCCTATCCTCGAAAAACATCAATGTGGGACCATTAAAATCCGAAACTCATTCTAAAATTAAGTTACATTTCCTTACTTTCCAGGAGTGCCCCTCCTCTCCTCTTATAAAAGGCCCCTACCTCTACCACCTTACACACACTTCCAAAGCCTTTGACTCGGCCAACCCCTGCCCATTTTGTCTCTCCAAATCCCTCTCTTACTCCTTGAAGCCTCACTTTGGGCAGAAGTCTTCCCAAGGAAGCCTTTGAGCTCAAATCTAATAGAGTTACCCGATTTTAAGGTGATGTCTTCACTTGTGTTCTTTTGTTGTATTTTGCTTCTCCAACCCCCTAAACTCTTTTTATTCATTTCTTTTATAAAAACTACAGTTTATTCAATATACTATAATGTTTTTATAAGAATATTTCGAGCTACACTTACACACATCTACATATAATGGTTAAAGAACATACTGTTTCTCTGGTGGGCGAATTTCTTCCTCACGAAATGATGATTGTTCAATCTTCTCTTAAACACCTTTAATGGTGGACATTAAGATGTCACTCTATTTATATATGATATATATTATGTTTATGTTTTTCTTATGCTTCTTTATTTTTCATTTTTGGTATACCTTTATGGTTTCCATTGTGGGTAAACACGATAATTTCATTTTAGGAAGTGCGGTATACCGCCCCCTCAAAGTGATGTGATTCGTTAATTCCATATGTGGGACGTATAAAAGATGGATTTAAAGTTATTATATATGATGTTATACTGGAATTATAATAAACCTCTATATCATTATATTTCTTTCCATTATTGTATGAGATAGAAATGATTGTAGCGTTCATGCGTACGTACGGCTTACCATCTCCATGAACGGTGCATTTCATTTTTTATCCCCAAATGTAATGTACTATTATAAGTACATATTTATAATGGATATATATGATGTATGTTACATCTAAATGATTAATATAATTCTGGAATTAAAATATACATTCCTCTCATTTAGTTTTAATTCCATTAATATGACATAGAAATGAAAGTAGCGTTCATGCGTACGTACGGCTTACCGTCTCCATGAACGGTGCATTTCATTTCATACCTCTAAATGATTATGTGATATTATAAATACATGTATATGATAGATATATATGATATATATGATATCCAAATCAGGAATTTCATTCTGGATATAAAGAACCTTTGACCACATGAACAACATGTAATTGTATGAAGTCCACTTTCGACTTAAGAACCAAATATCGAAAAAACAAACATTATTAACTTAAATGATTACACAATGTTTATAACATAGAAATAAGTGATATAAAAGGAATAATGAACTTGAAAAAGGTTCTTAATTAAATAGAAATTAACTCATGTTTATTTTTTAGGATGTTAAAGAATGACCGAGTCAAGTCGGACCCGAGGTAAGGGACTTCGTCTCAATCTCCTTTCATTGAGGCATATTTCGTTTTATACACAACTTTATTTTATATGGTGTATAAACCCCTTTAAATTTTATTTTTATACAAAAGGAATCTTTTTCTACGAAGCGTTTTACTAAATGACAAAAAAGTAATGTTTCTTTTAACGTACACGGTGACAGCGACCTTTTCCGCTGCCGCGATAATTATTTGGTCATTGGCTTCATGAACAAGCCGTAATGTTTTTTTAAAATGAAATAAATACCATATACTCTTTTATGTATTTTGGTATTGAAAATGGTTTTTATAACATATTTTTTATTTCAATATATTTAACTGATATATTGTGATCAAAGTGTGGAAATATTTTCATTCCATTATATTTGTTTTATGTCTTATGATTTTTATAATGGTACTTGGACATTTTACAGGTGGTTACGTGATAAACCATATGACGGGTGGTGCCATGAATACCAGGATGGGTGGTTATGTTATACCCTCCAATGCATTGGTTATGGAAGTTGGCCGTATGGTTATTACATTATGTATGTATGGAAGTTGGCCTTTGGCTATTCCATTAAGTGATATGTGTGGAAGTCAACCGTATGGTTATTCCACTTAAGTGTGTATATATCCCAAGTTACCTTTATATGTTATGTGTTCATTATATGGGTTTTATGGTAATCATTTGGTTACAAAATGGTATGTAATGATATTTTATTCAGTGAAGGGTTTTTAATACTTCATGAAGGTTAAGGTATTACTTTGATAAAGTATACATGGTTTACTTGATGTTTGAAAAACTAAAAGTTTTCATTCTTTGTGTATCCCTTACTGAGCTTTTTATGCTCACCCCACGTTTTTTTGAAATGTTTTTCACAGGACAGAATGTGGAATAGGGTCAAGGATGGGATTAAGGGAAATTAATGCTATATAAAACATGGATCTAGAAATGTTTCTTTTTAAAAGTTTTTATTTTATGGAATCTTAGCCTACTTTGTAATCTTTTGAGATGTAACAGTTATGTCCTAATTCTCTAAAACTCTAAACCTGAAAAGATCCTCAATGTTAATTATTCATTTAATTCAACATTAAGTAATGTTTAAGGCCCGAGGCCTTATAGATGGGGTCAGCATATTCCTTTATTATAGTTCTCATACAATAATAGTTTCCTCTAAAGCATCCAAATGGCTCCATTTGAATACATTTTTGCTAATAGGTGTCAAACACTTATACAGTGGGAGGAATACTGCGAACACAAACTACTAGGTCCTAAAATGATTGATTAAATCGTAGAAAAGCTCAATACCATTCGGTAGTACAACAAGGATGATCAAGTACGACAAAATATATATACTAAAAACCTTTTATAAGGCCTAGATATTGATGTAAAGACATGATTTTATTCCATATAACATTATGTAATAATGACACTAGATTTGTTAAGACTGTAAGACATAGTACATGATATATCATCCCCTATAAGATCTTTAATCACATCAGAGTGGTGGCTTAATAGATATCACTCTGAAAAATATTATCTCATGTAAATTATGTTTTACAAGTATACCTATTGAGGATGTACATAATAGACTAATCACATGTAACCAATCCAGTGGTGTTATCGATGGATATGGATTTTTCCACGAAAACTAGCCTTTGAATATCATAGATCCTAGAGACCAATTTATTTCAAAGAAGCCAATGCACCTAGTCAATGTGATGAGATGAAACCCCATGTTTTAATTAGTGATGTGTAAACCATAAGAAGTGATAAAATAGAGTTACCCTAATCTATTTTATATGAGAAAATGAAAATGTTAAGGGATACATTCTTAAAAGAGGAAATATTGCAATGACCCAAACTATTACAAAAAATCACCTTCTGAATTAATTAAATGTCTTATTAAGTAATATTGATATAGAAAAGACCAGAAATATGTCGGTTTTAATATATCATATTACATTGAAATGGTATATAAGAAGCATTATCATTGATAATGTAGTTGTCGAATAGTGATCACATGATCAGTATAAATATACCATTTTACCAAATTAATTTGACATAAAAAAGGATCTCTTGGCATCAACCAGTAGTATCATACCATATCAATCCCATTTAATGGATTTTAAAAGGGATATCACTTCACGAGGATCTACTCATGACTATGATGAAGCTGATATACAACAACATAATCATTAGAGAGACCATTTATAGCTGATATTCAATCTCATCGAGATCAAGACTCAACCCATGTATTTCGAACCACAATATGAATGTCTCCCCACCACACACATTAAACATAGAATGTTTTCAATTTTATTAAATGGATATGTATCTATAACCTACATATATGAGTATACACATTATTTTTTATAGAATAATGGTGATATATTCATCATATTATTTTTAATTTTTAAATTATTTTTAATTTGATACAATAATACAAAAATAATCTTTCATAATGATATTAATATTCAATCAAGAAATTTATTTTGAAATGTTATGGGTTTTTTAAAATAAAGAATAATTTAATTAAATATTATTAATAAATAATATCATTTTATTAAAATTTAAATTATAATATTTATTGAAGTCATATGTTGTTTTTATAAGGTTTCAAAAACTTTCATTGTCAAAAAACCTATAATTTCATAATAAATGAATATTTTTATTTTAGACGTTAATATATATATATATTTTTTGAAATAAAAGTTAAAATGAATATTTTTTTGGGAACTTGAACTACAAAATTACTCGGTAGAGAATGTTTTCATATTTTTCTTTGACATTGAAATTTTTGGGTAATAATTAAACACCTTATGAAAATAATTTACATATTATGACATCACAATGAAACAAAAGTGAAGTAATAAATGATATAAATAATATTCAATACAAATTATATGTTATAGCATTAAAATAATGTTATATAAGGTTTTTTTGCTTTATAATTCTTATATGAATAATTTAAAACCATTAGTATATGTTATTGTTTTAAAGTCATTCCATTGTAATTATGACTCGGTTAAATGTATACAAGGGTATTATTTTAAAATTTTATTTCATTGGGATTAGAAAATAATGACTTAAACTCCCATTTGGTAGAAACCATGGGAAAAAATTGTCATTGTTGTATTTTTGGTTATTTTATTCTATTGTCTCCCAAACCTTGTTTGGAGAAATAATAAAGAAATGTTTTTTCATTTCATATATAATACCCCCCATATCCCATTTCTATTACATAGAATTCCATGTATAACTTCCTTAATATTCTATCCCCACACTAGCGTCCTCCTAATGCTCCCTAAAACTCCCATGAACCTCCTCCCAACCATTTCGAGTGAGACAATCAAAAAATGGATTTGTACCTCTTCTGATTTAAATTATAGAACATATTTTATGTTATGTCTCTCAATTTAAATATTTTTTTGTCGGTGTTTTTTATTCCATATACTGTATTCTATAAATTTATTTCTATATGATTTGATCCCCCTTTCACTCCTACTAAGACCTACCGGGAAACTTTTTTTACACCAATTACCATGCAGGAATGATGTAAGGGATACCCAACATATATTATTTATTAACGTTTAATTCTTATCATAATCACATATATATAATTAATTTTTCTAGGATATTTCTTCCCATGTCCCTAATTCAAATCATTTGATTTTAAAAATTATGAGATAACCTATTTTAGTCTCATTAACACTTTTTCTAAATTTTTATGTGACACTACAATAGTGTCACAATTTCACAAATATTTACTATGAAAGAATAGTTTTATTTAATACCAAACCAATATTATATAAATTGTGTTAAATTATAAACAGTTATACATAAATGAAATGGAATTTACTTCTATTTATTCCAGAAACATTGAATTTGAAATAATATATGATCATGAATGAATCCATGTTGTATGTTTTATGTGGCATACATAAGAATGGCAACGAAATGAAATTGATAAGTTCACCAAGAATAATATAATGCTTCAATGAGGTGGGTAATGATTAGTATCAAGAGAAAATATGATAGGATAGGCAGAGAGCCTAAATCCTTTATGGTATTATTTCCTTCATGATTTCTTGATAGTTATATTTGATATATGTTAATAATGCAGTTTGTTATATTGCTTCCACATTTCCCATGTCACGATTATCGTGATATAACATGACTTATTGTTCATGATCCATTAACTTTAAATTGATATAATTATTTTATAACATGAAATGCCATATTCCCAGATTATTCTATTAATGGGATTTATTTCTCACCTTTATTGTTATATAAGTCCCCTAGTTGTCCAACATAGTTTTATGTAGGAAAGAATATTATGAACATGTTAAAGAGGCTGTAAATAATGATAATGTAATCATTATTTTATATTGTTATTTTATGTATCAAATTCCAAAACAAATATACATATTTATCATCCATGTTTTATTAATTATAATATTATGTAATAAAGCATGTATTAATTTTAAATAAAGGGAAGTGTTCTTATAGTGACATTATTTGTCTTAGTGTTTCACATCGCTTGGGACATCCTTCGTTTGTTTAGTAGGGTATGTTGAAACTAAGGTTTGTGGGCTATATGTAGTTCATTAGATGATAGATAATTCCTTACTATCACATAGATAAGACATATGGTTTTACATGTTTCCACTTTGTGTTTCATATATCCATGTTGAAGTGTTATGTACTGGATCCATACCATTTTATTGGATTAGAGGCTGTTGATCTAGAGATAGAAGTCACTACGGATTAGAATTTAGTTCAGATTATGTATTTTTGACAGAATTTGTTTAATAGTGAAATTTTTCCAGTAGTCTAGTTTTTTGGGTTGTGTTGACAGGATATACACTTCATCTTGTAGAGGTAATTGTTAATGAGTCAATAGTGTCCATTAATATTTGTGAGTCCAGGGATCAAATAAATTTACCAAGGGAGAATGATTTTATGTTGGGGTGATTGTTACACCAGGATAATCTGGATTTTTCATTCAATGATCTCCTGACAAAGGAACCAGACACTCGGATAAGCACTATCTCTCGGAAATTATCTAGGGAGACTAAAACTGGTAGGGTGCATATTATATGTAATGGCTTGGTAATTTCAATTTTTTCTTGAACATATGGTTTCCCACTTTTCCATTAATGTGTTTAATAAAAAAAATGTTAATTCTAGTGATTGTTAAACAATGTTATGTTTTTTAGGTACTCCATTCTTTATGTGTTACTTATCATCCAATTTTGGGTTAATTTTTGAGATTCATAGGGATGGAGAGGATTTATGGGGTAAATTGAACTAATATTCAAGGATGTATTTTAATTTGGAATAATAGATTCTGGGAATAAATGTGACAATGTCCTTGAGGGTTTCTATCCTATTTTAGAGGAGTATCTTGGTGCTTTGGATTTTTTATATTCAAACATCAATATCTTCTATTTATTAGGTGATTGAACATCATGTAATTTGACTTCATATCAGGTAATTTCAAACTAGAAGATGTTATGAATCTGTTCTATGTTGTGATGTTTTCCAGTAACATATTTTGATTTAAAATTTTATAATTAGTAACATTTAATTTTTATTAAAAAGATAAAATAATTTTTTTAAAAAGATGGGGCTGAAGCCTTAATTTATTATTTAAAGTAATTTCATCTTTTGACTGGGTAGAGTGTGACCCATTACATAGCCCGATGGCCCAAGTCCATGTGGGCGGAATACAAGGAATGAAGGCCCATTTTTTCGGCCCAAAGGACCCCTTGGTGAACAACACTGCTACAGTACCCGTGCTACTACAGTTCTGCCACTGCTACAGTACCTGCAACAGTCCCTCTACCGGTACAGTGTCGCCGCTGCTACAGTACTACTATAGTGCCCTATTACAGTAATGATACAGCACCTAAAAATTCACCCCTTCCTAGATTTTACCATGGGTCTTTTGGATGTCATTCAAGAGCGTGTACCAATAGGGCACAAGCTCGTTGGCTGATAGAACGCGTTGTTGAGTAACGTGGTATTGGCTGGCCTACCCACCTATGCGCCACACATCTCCAGTGAGAACCAAAATGGGAAACCCTTGGGATTAGGCCAGTTCCCAATGGGTTAAAGGGGCCCACGAGTGGTTTTCTAGCATATATTGCACGTTTCCTTGCGAGGAATCGAACCCGGAACCACGGGGTTAGGACGCCACCACCTTTAACCAACTCACTCATGCCCCGTAGGTAGAAAAAATACTTTTATTTCTTCTAGAAATAATGGAATAAATGAAATTTAGTGGGAATACATTCTTTTAAATTTCATGACATGTGTTTTTTAGGAAATAGTGTGAGTGATTTTTCTTTAATTAAACTATTTATCCTACCTATATCATCCTAGATCTAACCCTCGGTGATTTTTGTGATGCTTGATCTTTTAGTATCTTTATTTTATAGGTCGACCATCATGGAATTTTTTATGAGCCTCTATGGCTATGTGTTCTTTCAAGTACTTATTTATTTGTCCATGACCATAATCTTATCTATGATTATGGTTCATATGAATTATTTTATAATGTCTTATATTGATTATTAGTGTCTTTTCATTCATTATCTTTGGATATACGATCACCTGGTTTCAATTCACCCTTGTAGAATGCAGAAAGGTTTATACAACATTGAGGTGGGTTCCTCAACAACATTGGTAAATATTATGAATTGATTATTTATTAAAATAATTTCTTGTGGGTTTTTCTTTTAATTTACGTGACATTAGGATTCAATGGATTTCATTGAAAGATAATTTTTTTTGATTGGGTAATCAATAAAAATGGATTTTTATGATTTTTACATGGGTATTTGAATATAAAAATGGATTTTATAGAATTTAAACATGTTTTATATATTATTATCATTATTTTGAAATGTATTTTTATTTATTTATCCTTTTATATATTGCGTAATTATAGAAATATTAAATGAAAACATTATCATGTATGGAAGTATTGATGTTCGTTTTATTGATATCAAAAGACTCTGGAAGGACTCTATACATGTTTTATATAATGTTTGGCATGTTTTATGATCTATATATATAGTAAATATCATCTCATAAGATATATCTAAAATTTTTGAATACTTTTTTATTTATGGATTTTTATCTCATGTTTCTTTTTTATAATTGATTGTTTCTCATATTTTTCTATATTTGGTTTTATCACATGACCTAGAGTGATTGTTTCACATGGATTTGTGTATACTTTCTTACAAAAATATTCTTTGATATTATTTTTTTATCAATAATTATTTTTATATATCAATTTTTTGAAATACGATAAGGTTTTATTAAAATTGTAAATCTTATTTAAAAATGGATTTTTAATTTATAAAAATGAATTATGAAACATATTTTATTTTAAATGGTCAATATGTTTCATTATTGATGTTATTCTTTATGTGTATTGTGTTTTAGAATACATCAAGGATTATTTCTCACCCCTAAATTTGAATTGTGTTGGTTATATGTGTTCTAATATCCGATTTGGTTAAAGGGAAGTGTATCATGTACCATGTCAGCTGGTCCAGCTGTATTTCTCTTTAGTTCATGTTGGTTTGGGTGTGAATATTAGTTACATAGAGTAATTTTGGAATTTATTTACTAAAAAATTATAGTTTTGATGGTTTTATATGGATCATATTCATCTAGTTTTAGATTTTTTATTTGAATTATACTATAGTATTATGTCTTGATTTATATACAATCTAGAACATTTCTATTGTCTTACATAAACTCACCGTGGAATGGATGACTCAGGTTTATTGTTGGGTTTACAGTTGATGTTTTATTAAATGGTAAATTTTTCATGTAGTATCTCATACAGTTTGGCCTCCTATAAAATCATAAATTGATAATCATTTAATTACATCCTTATAGAATATTTACGATAATCACCTATATATACTACAATATAATGATCAAGGTAATCTCCATATAACAGATTCATTTAATATATTATGATAACTGGGGATTTATTGAGAATAAATGATCTTTTTATTAATTCATAGTGTCCACAATTTTTTGAAACGGAATTCTTAGTTATATATTCAATTTTGATCCCCAGTTGATAGTACCAAAATCTACGATAAATTTGTGAATAATATTGTGCAAGTCATAAGTGAAAAATAATAATCAATATATGGAGGTGGACATAGATTCATGATTATTAAATTACAATTCTATTGATGATAACTACACTTTTTAGATGATCAAAAATTATTCTGGATAAATAGGATAGGTGATCCCTATGGTGATGAACATTGAAAATTAATCCTATATCAACATTATCTTATAGATTATTCATAAATATATGTATTTTCAGTCAGTCCATTGGATAAGGATATTTTGATATAGTACTATAACCATGAATGATTCATATACAAAACTCATATTCATGATTTTGATAATGTCATGGAAAAACATCCAAAAGACATAAAAACACATACAAAATAGGGACATCTATTTTTTTGAGTTTCTCACCATATATAATGAACCAACCAAGATACCCCAATGACCTAACAAAAAAACATGACCATGATATATTCTGAATGGTGTTTATGATCCCCACATTTTTGAGACTAGTAATTGGAATCATTCAATTTGAATATGGGAGTTAATTTTCCTAAAAACATAGTAAGATAATGATACATAACAATATTCTCAAAACATCCAAAAGGAGACCAAACCAGAAACTGAATGGGTATATCCAACCATAAAATGTTCAATATCAATGTTCCAAAAAACAAAAAAATGATATACCCAAAATAAAAATAACACTATTCCATGATGGATCGATAATAACCACCATATCTAAGTGGTATTTTCCATTTTCAAGAACCAGGTGGATGGAAATCGAATAATTCTCGATGGAAATCTATAAATTCTAGAAGGAAAAAAGTTATGTTGTGTGGTGAGAGGTAGTAGGGTCCCACTAATTGTTCAGTATATCACATTTCATAGTGAATAAACCAAAACATTCACTCAGTTTTAAATAAGTCCTTAATGGTTGTAGAATTCCGTATAAAAACCATTTTTATTTCATATTATGGAAAACATCTCAATCGGTGTATTAATATTTGTTTTATATAAAATAGTATATATATTTATATCAATTACCATGAATAAAATGTTCCTAAATAAATGGAATGTATATATATATTAAATAATAACAATTTATAACATAATGGTCAAACACACTATGGTACATTTTTTAATGGATATAGGATCATTACCCTCGCATATCAGTTATCATGACAAATATCAAATCCCTTATAAAAAAATCTATAATTATTATCTCCCACACTTGGTAAAAATACCATATGAACCTAGGTTAGATATTGTTTTCATTTCAACCTGTTTATTATGAATAATAATCATATAATTGTTCTCCATACCTTCTACTATCATCCATGGATCCCATCTACTTCAATCAATCAATGAATATTATGAAATTCATTTCATTATAAACCAATTTTTTTTAACATTCCATTTACTAGATTCTTATTTAAATGATCCTAATAAAATTGTACACTATAACATGAATTTTTAATAGTATCATTCCACTCTAAAATAAAAAGAATAATTGTTTTATATCATAGAATTTTAGTGAATTTTTTATAAAATCTATTATCATATAAATTTACAATTTCAATCATTACCCAAAATACGCCACAATTTATAATTCCTTAGGAAATGGGACTTTCTCATGAAATCCATGAAAAATTAATTTCAACACCAATTAAAATTTTAATTGGGTTTTAGTAATAAAATTTCTATAATTTAAATCACATTTTGAAAATAAATACTTTCTTATTGAAAAATCTAATTTGGTCTACCTACTGTTAGCCACATTAATCTCAAAACATAACACCCACAACTAAATTTTCCATAGATGAAATAATTAAATGGTGATATAGAATTTAAAAAAAGATTCAAGGTCAAAATATATAGATATTAGACCAATAAAACTATGATTATCTAATAAACCCTTTATAAGAATAAAATATAGAGGGAAAGTGAAATAATTAGAGAAGGCCGCTTTCCATAGAAGGATCAAATGTGGTTCTATAAAAATTGATCTACTTAAGATGGGGTTATTAAGGATATGAAAATTGTTCTTGAGATCTTAAAATACCTAGAAATTCATTTAATCCCATGATAGGGTGGAATGGGTGACAAAAGAGTGGTTAGATCAAATTTAAGATAATTTTTGGAAATAAAAAATATTGCATGCATGATTAGCTAGGTAGGCTGAATTATTAGAGAAACTATGATCCATAACCATGTACCCATATAATGGGGTACATAGATTATAGTATTTGATTTAATTTATTTTCATACAATGTGAAAACTGTGAAATCCCCCACCAGCTAGGGTTTCAAGGGTTTGACTTGATGGGGGCATGTTTTGGAAAAACTATTCACCTACAATGAACATCCCAAAAAACAACAAAAAATATCATTATTTCCCCCAAAAAACCCACGAAGTACCCAAATAATGCATGATTAAAAAGGATGGTAGAGGATTAAATACACTAAAAAAATATAGTAAAACATCCCGACCATAGATACTTTTTCCCCAGAATGTTTCTCATCAAGTTTCAATCTCATAATGTAGTGGCCATTACTCACTAATCCATGCAACCCTGTCACATGTATCATGAGTATCGAACAATGGTTCCATATCACTCAGAGGTATCATCCTCCAAAAATAACTTATTCTCATAAGAATAAACTATCATAACTAGGTTCTCAGCCTCGAATAAATGAGGTTCGTCATCGATATCACTCCATTTCATATGATGATATTAATCATTAATATATCATCATTGTGGAGATACATAGAACACATAATATTTTGATATTAGTTGTAGAATAAGTGAAAAATCATAAGCCATATTCCAATAATTCTAAAAAATCATAAAAGGTATAAAAAATTAGGGAAAAATTGCATTTCCTCCCATTCCACCAATGAACAAGGATCTATGAAAAATTTCAAAAAAAACATGGTATCCAACTACAAATTACAGTGGCCTATATTGAAAATTCACATAATATTTACATTGTCTCTATTACATCACCATCCACTGAAAAATAAAAAAAAATCATTTTCCCCTAAGTGATCCATTATTGGTCTAACCATAGATCAGTCACCGATTTCTAACCATCATAATGGAGATTTAAAAGGATGAACAAACACGACCTCAAAATGAGCCATTATAATCATATAGTATTAACTATTATATTTAAAAAATTATACCAGTCCCAAATCATCATGAAAACATCCACCAAAATAATGGAAATATACATAAATAATATCCATTGTATTTTTTATATATATCTATCTTTTTAGAAATTTATTTGTTATTGGTATATAGTACACAAATGAAGGTTTTATCCCAGTTCCATGAGAAGAAATATTCAAAAGGGTTTAGTAAAACATATATTTTAATCAGATACTGTAGAATATTAAACTCGATTAGAATGAAAAATGTAATTTACAGTATGGTTTCCTAGCTCCTCAACATTTTACATATCATGAATTGTTATAAGGTTATTTGATTTGGTTATCCTATATGTAACAACTAATATCACATTATTCAATATATGGGTTTGTTTATAACCACTCATAAAGTCCACAAAAATTTTGTTCCAGTTCCATGTCAACATTATAAGCTTATGATGTAATCCTGGAGGCATGTGGTTCTCAGAAGAGACCAGTTAGACAATATAACAAATAATGAAAAAATATTCAATTTGTAATCACATACAAAACCACTAAATTTATTTCCTTAGGGAATAATACATATTTTTTATTTCTAGGAGTACAAACCAATGAATATTAAAAAAATCCCCAATAAAATATTTATTCACATATAATGACATAGAAAAACATTTTTTTTAAAAAAATACCCATTGTTGTGAATGAACACTCATAAAAAATATCCCCTTTATAATGAGATTTTGTAATATTATGTATATCATAATCATTCTTAGATTCACTAAGAATAATATTATGAAGAGAATAAGTGACATAATGCGAATATAAAATATTCTTATACCCTATCTACCAGACTCTTAAATGAAACTGTTAAAAAATAATTTGTAATGTTCCACTATTTATATGAATCCTTTATGACATGGGTTGGAAGTTTCCTATTCAATGCATCAAAAAAGAAATTTCCTTTTTCCAAGGTTACAAAGATGTAAAAATAGAAAAACTAATGGAAATATACCCATGTATGATGTAATATGTTACAAACATGGTGAAGAATATATAACTAATGATCTAATGCTCATGAAATATCATAAAACTTTATATGAAAAGGTAATATTGCTTAAACATAGGTTTATACATGAAAGAATCATGATCATGGTCATGGAATGGGTAGTCATTCTGATGTTCCATAGTAATAAATGTTTCATTGGAAATAATGTTATCAACCTACATTATTTAATATCCAATATCTAAACATTATGAATCATATGAGACCGCATAGCCCTTCCAAGGCTCTAAAATAGTCTAAAGAAGTGTAGAATTCAAAAGAAATTTCCGCTCAAAACAATAACCATAAAACATTTCATCCCAAAAAAACATCATTCCCTACATTGTGAGAGTGGTCATTGGAGAAGAAATCATGGTGAAATCATTTAAGAAAAAGCTATAATACCCAACTAATATAATGAACTTACAATTATCCAAATCATTTCATAGTTTATCCCTTTTAATAACAACATTTTACTTATTGGGATCAGATTAAATACCATGTTATGACACATCATTTCCCAAGTTAATCACTTCTTGAATCTAAAAATAACATTTTGATATATGGGAATAATTTTAGTGATCTTTGAATAATTCCATCACTACTCTTAGATAACACACATGACCCTACTCAGCCGTAGAGTAAACCAATATGTATTTATCATTAATAACCATGAATGTATGAAGACCCTCATGGAAGTTATTGGTCATAATATCTCTAAATATGGATTATAATTTGGCTATAAATGATGGAATAACATGGTACTAATAAAGGGAAACCCCTATATGGATGGTGGTTTTCTTATTATCATATTATTTTATTCTCAACAAGTGATAACTAGATCTAATATCAATAAGTGAGATTCAATACACCCAATTAAAATGGTCAAGTAGTAAATAAATATTCCACAATAGATACTTTTTCTATTCCATAATTCTTTTCAATATATAATAATCAACACATCGGTTAATTTTTCTATTAAATATCTTAGTGAAGAGAACTATGACCACCCATGATGACTCACTCGCTGTATAATTCATTTCAAAATGAGATCTTTCAAATTATTCTTCAACTCGTTCTTTTCAATTTGATCCATTATGTTAAAATGATTAAATACCAATTTAGAACCATTCAGTAACTCAATATAAATCAATACCTCCCTTACCATTAAAAAACTATTGATGTTAAATGAAAAAATGTTGAGACACTTAACGAAAACTATAGGGAGATCAAAAATAAATATTCAGTAATCATGATAAAATGAAAAAAATGTATTAAATCATCCATCAAAGTATAATAAGTTTAGTAATTATTTGAAATTGGATTCCATACTTCATAAAATATAAAACACAACCCCATTAGGTAAGACAAACTATACCATTAAAATATATTAATACATTCAAGAATAATTAGAAATGAGTCACTAAATAAGAAGAATTAAGTTAAGAGTATTAATTATAAGAATAATAAAACTAAAATATGTTCAATTACAGATATAAATTAAACACCAATTGAAAAATGAAGATCCTTATATCTCTTCAATTTTATGTGTGTTTTAATATCCATCACAAAATAAGAAATCACAATTGGATGATATAGAATATTACCTACATGAGTAAAAATGATGGAATGAGTTGAACTAATATCAAATAAAGAATAATATAAGGATGATTAAATGGGATGAAACCTATTATTATTGATGTGATAATATATTCTTCATTTAGAGACTCTTTTACTTTGTGAAGAACCTTTGTTTGGGATTCCCATGGATGGAACCCCTTAGATTTCAAACTATCTAATTATACTATTGTGTTTTTGGGGACGATTATCCTAATACACTACATGGAGTATAGAATATATGACTAATCATTTTCATGTGAAGTGACCATATTTAAGAAATACATATATTGGATTTATTAGGGGAATCCTGCTTTCAATTCTAATCAATTAGAAACTAGAAGCATGTCAAAGGTACTCTCCCAAGAAATTTAGTAGGTCTAGAAGAACCCTATTGTCAACAACCACCATGAGACTCATCACACTTCCTCATTTTAAATGAATTCATATAACATACCAATTGATAAATATAAACTCTTTTCAACCATGAATTATTTAACATTTCTTGTCAAACTATAAACACCATTTCAATCAAATTTTTATAATAGAAGATATATAAGAATAATACCTAAAAAATATCTTATTGAAGTCTCATCTCAAACATTATTTTCTTCATCTCCTCGTTCAATACATTCTATGTTGAATACATTATAGTATCAGAGAATGGGTTCAAATATATATTCATTTCTTGTCCTCTTGCTTGAGTTTTAAAAACTATATAGCCTTGGAGAATAACATATAATCTCGACACAACTATTTAGTCAAAATAAAATTAATTTACTTCTATATAAAATAATTTTCATCATCAACCTGACCATCATGTCCCACCACCTCTTTCTATGTACATCCATCATGAAGTGGAAAATTTCACCTTGACCACATCAAGGATATAAAGAATAAAAAATAAACAATCAATCTTACTCAACAAAACATCAACTTATTAAGGATTATTAGAGATCTAGATGTTTGGTGAATTAATGTTAAGGAACCCCATGGAATATTATTGAAACTCATCCCTCCAATGTTCCAAAACTAATGTCTACAAGATAATGGGTGTTGATTATTATCAAAGAGTATATATTACACACAAAATAATCTCAATGGGATTCTGGACCATAAGAGGGTTCACTCTATATGGATCATTAGAAGGTTCTTATTTGATCATATTCACATTTATTCTCTAATCCAAGATAAAAAATAACATCAATAGAAAAATTGAAGATATAGTTAGATTACTCTAACCAACAACTCATTTAATAATAATAGCTAATTTAATCCGATCACATACATGAATCATGATTTTTATTCCAATAATAAAAATCAATTTTAAGGACAGATTTTTCCCTCATAAATCCATTAAAAATCAACCAAATATAACAATAATATTGTAACAATGATATATGTCCAAGAACCCTAATGCAATTGCCTCAAATGTCCACAAAAGATCACATATATTCTTACTGAAATTAATGAATGATACTGAACATGAATCTGTGATGCCACATGGTCATGAACCACCCCAGATACCCTAGTATCCTTACAACCATGCTGATCCCGACATAGTCTGATGTAAATTTTTGATCCCCATGAATTGATGACTTAGAAACTGGGGTCATAATATAATAAAATGGGAATGAATTTTTGAAAATGTTTTGTGAGGTAAACATATAAATTAATATTCTCAATATTTTAAGTTATAGATCGCACCAACAATCACACATGTATATCAAAATAAAAACATTTCATTATAAAATATTTACAAAACAGAAAAACAATTGAAGGTAATTCAATGCCTCGATGGATGACCAACGAACACCACCTTCCAAGTGGAACTTTCCCCCTTGCTGGAACTTGTAAAATGAGAATATAAAACCCCCCTGGAAATGGCCATATATGAGCTAATATGTTAGTAGGGTCTTAGAATTTGTTCCACAATAATATTTTATTTAAAATAAAGAAAACTAGTCTATGAATTTTAAATAAAATAGGTATCATTGAATAATTATATATTAAAATAATTATTTTAATTTATAAGATGAATTGTTTTTAGAGAATGGATTTATAAACATATAACATAATCTATTTTGTATAAATTCACTAGAATGAATCAAATTGATTCACAATAAATTGAATTTATATATCAATGTAATCATAGTGTAACCTATCACAATGGTCAAATACTTAGTTATAATTTATATTTTTGTTATAGTATCCTCAATCATTCATATTAATGACCACTAAAAATATCCACTCCCAATTGAGGGAAAATAATAACCATCCCATCCCACATTAGATGAATTTAAATGCTAAATTGTTTAATTTATTATTTCCAATCTCAATACATTTTTGAGGAAGTATATACATAATGTTTATTTCTATGACACATACTAACTTCACATGATCTGATGTTCTTTAATGAATAAAAATATATTGGGAAATTAACTTCACTTAAAATAATAAATTCATTTAAAATTAAAATTCCTAGTTCTTCATTTCAAAATTCCAAATGAATTTCAAGACCGTAACATGGATTTTACATAGATTAATTCCTTCTAAAAAATTATAGATTTCATTAAATTCAATTTAATCAGTTCGATAAGAAATTAATTATGTAATAAATTTTTGATTTCAACAAATTTAAAAAAAGATTCACAAATTTCCAATAGCATTAGTGTTTTGGGTTTTATATGAAATTGATAACAAATAAATTTAATGTAAAATTGATTTTGAAAATGGTTTTCATAATTGAATTCCAATAAATTTGAAAAATGTGAATCGAATTAATAGTTTCTAAAATAGAAAATATTAATGGATCTATGTACCTTTGATCACGATAATCACAATACAAATTACATGCAATAGGACATGCCAATAAAAAATTATGAAAATGGATATATATAAATATTACCTAGATTCAAGATTCATATCGACATATATTATACCAATAAATCACATTATTAACTAACTAACCCAATGGATAAACTAAAGAGAGTCTGGGAGAGAAGAAAATGGAGGAAATCACATACTCAAGATGGATTGAATGATGATATCCCAACATCAATCCATATATAAAGTGGTTTATATGAGAAAAAAATGGATAGAGAAAGAATAATTTCCTAAGAAGATATGTAATACCAATTAAGGGGTTATTGGGTGATTATATAGGGGTTTCAAAAATTTTAAAATAATTATTTAAAATAAAAATTAACACATTCATGGTAATCTGGGATGGACCACCCAATTAAACAAACTATCATACCTTATGGCTGAGTGAATGGATTATACTAGGTTGGTGTATAACATTCCAGACCATTCACCAACCGTGTATAGCCACCCTATTTTTGGTTTCATGTTCTTCACTAGGTTGGTGCATGGTTTTTGAAATTCATGTTCCAGCCCTACATATCCAAGAAACATCTAAAAATTCCAACCATAAACTCAAAAGAACCAATGAAAAATGAGAAAATATGTATGAACACATAATCGGGTGATGGATTACCTGAAATTAGTAACATGAGTTTACACCAACCATAGAGATAAATACACACTATCAATTAAAATTAAAAACCATAAAATATAAACAATTTACATAGGACATTTATATATATCCATTCACTAATAGATAATCATATGTAACATTAGAATATGAAATGTGACATCTCTTCACTGAATAGTTATACATGTTTTATATAATTAAATTACACCCATTAAAAAAACAAAAATTTCTACCACGATGAAAATAAACAGATTTGATGGAAGTTTATTCCAAAATTATTCAATTTGATAATAATAATAGTCATGAGATGTGTTCATCATAAAATTAATTTTTTTCAATTTTAAATTCAATATCTAATCATTATGACATTATTTTTATACCTTTATAAAATTAATTATATATAAATTACTGGTAGGATCTATAAAAAATATTGACATAGGAAGATCAAGAGTTTATAGTATGTCTATATTTCATAACTATTTAATACCACCCTATATTAGTAATAGTTATCAAATGATAATTACCTATGTCTATATTATTAGTTTGTTTACGAATTTATCATCATAATTTAATAAAGAAGTTGAGAACTATAAAGAATAATCCCATTACATCATTCTTTTGAAATACTATAGTCTGGGTGGTTTATTTTTATGATAATTCCCTCTATTAAAATTATTTAAAAAAAATATATAATCACATTAGAATCTAGTTCCATCATAATCTTCTATTACACACACAAATAATTTATTACTACACAAAAAATTTGTTTCCAAGTTTTCTTCTACACTTCGAGCTGAAATAAAAGTTCATCTTCATTTCTACATTAATTTTAATATTATAGTCTCATTTGAATTCAATTTCCCTTTTCATATCATAACTGTAAATTCAATGTGTGACCAAAATATCTATTTCTTCCAATGTAAATCATTAAATTATTTTTTATTTCTATTAAAGGCTCTTATAGAGAACTCCCATAAGATACCTGGTTTTAAACAATCGAAAAATACATCAATAATACATTCTGGTAAAATTATAATATGTGAACAATTACACCATAGCCCTCTAAAATTTTCCTTATAAGGAATAATGGATTCATCATTCATCGACATAATTTCATAGATTTGTTCTCCAGTATCATTTAATTTTGCATATAATGTAGTTTTTGAAAAATAACATACTATACTCATCCATCTCTAGAGAATCAAATTCTTCTTGTACACCCATGTACATGATTATAGTCTACCAGTGATATAAATATCTAAGCAATTGATAAATAGAGAAAATAATTTCTTTTTTGGTTTTTAACAATGGGGAATTAAAAATATTATTCCAATTATACATAAATGTTACCCAAAATAGGTTGATCAATAGACCCACTAAAATATAGAACCTTTATGATAATTATGGATTCAATAGAGAATTCTACACCCCATTTCACATTAGGTGTCCTAAAATAGTTCATAATAGTATAATGTTTTGTAATCATAGAAATTATTGTTTCCATATTCTATCTCCCATAAATTTTTTCCTCATATATAAAAACCATTGAATTTCAATCATATTCCACTACGAAATAGTTCCATTAGTTTATATCCAATGATTATAACCAGAAACTGTAATTTGAGAAACCCTTGACATAATGGTAAAATATACGGTTACTAAAATTATTTTATAGGCGGCTGAAATCCTAACAGAATTTTTCAATCTACAACTCATTAGGTTTAAACATAGACATACATGATCAAAATAAATTCATATCCTTCATAATGGTTTACAATAATAATTTTAATTTACATCAGTATATCATACTGTATTGTTAAACCAGGTGTGATATTAGGGACCATCTATCGTGTACTCGAATAATGGTCGATATATACCCAACCAACTATTTTGGGGATATTCCACACATATGCATCTCTAAAAAACTCCTATAAATTTTATTATCAATATAAGTATATTTTTCATGTTATACCATTTATTATTTACCTAAAATAAATTATTATGTTATCATACAATTCTGATTATCCTAGTGGCTCTATATTAATATTTCTCATATTAGTTTTTATAAAAAACTATTCTTTTCCCTAGTTCAATCTGGAGACGCCCATATAAAACAGAAATAAATATATATCTAGTTATATAAATATACATTTCATAAAATTAGAATCTATGTTCGAACAATAATTAATTAGTGTATTTAGAAACAATGATACATAATAAATAATACATTGATGATATACATCATATCCCACTTAGTTCTATTCAACAACCACAAGTTTTATATATATCATACATAAAATCATTCATGACATCATTTGGTAAATGAATAATATTAATGGGTGATATAACAAACCATATAATGATAAATAATAAATAATTAAATTGTCATATAAGTGTAGAATGATCATGATGTATTGACAAAATGAGGTTAGCATTTTAAGACAGGCGCTAAAAATTCATAGATCACAATCCTGTATTTTGACATAAATCCAGTATATTCATATAACAAGTATCATAGAAGGAATAAATTTACATGATTCATGATATCATAAAGATGGAATAATATCATGATATAAATTATGGTATAAAGTGGGTAATATGAAAATAATTGAAATCTTATGTTTATGATGCCCAAAAAGAAATTATTCAAATGCTATGAAATGGATAAAAACCATTATATTTACATTGAGGTTTGGACAACCTATTATATACCATATTTTAGTATTGGGTTAATCTATGATATCAAAATAAAATTTATATCATTGGAATCCTTACCAATTTTAATGAAGGAATTATAATTCCCAGCCCTCTCATTTCATATTTATAGTCCATTCATATATATTTCACATGAGAATGAAATATTTAAACATAACATAATCATTGGTTTAAAATGCGTGTTTCATCGATATGTCATAATTATAACCAAAAAATATATATAGAAATAAAAATAAAATAATTATAGAATCATATATCCTGTGAATTATAATTATCATTTAAAGTTTTCATCATAATTGAAAATTTAACGAATATATCATTGGTTTCACTCTTTATGAAAATTTCCTTCTCATTTTGAAAAATAAAAATATAATAATTTAAATAAAATTAATTAAGAAAATTTCAATGGGAACTTGTAAATGTGTAATTAACTCATCAATTCATTCAAAATTTATATGTGAGGCATATTCAGTTCATGCAATATGATTTAAAACAATGATTCCATTCCCATTTCCATTTTAATGTGAAAGGTACCTCATTTGGAAAATGAAATGCTGATACCATTAAAACATATTATGAAGACAAAAAAATGGGATAATTAAATTAAAAATTCATTGGAGATTTGTATATACATTTTAGAAAACATTTATATATAAGATAAAACATTTTTTAATGAAGATAAATGTAAGATGATTTTTAATGAAAATTATTGCATTTTTATGAGTACTAAAAAGATAAAAATTTAAAGAAAAATGAATTCTTTATAGAAAAATATTTTTTGAGAATTCAGGAATATATTTTATATATTTATCATGTCATTTATCCATATTAACTTTATGTATTAATATTCCTCCACATGATTAGATTGCAATGTAAAACACATGCTTTAATTTTGATATGGATAATAATTAATCATACCTCTTATATAATAAATTTAAATTTACTATTAACCTTTTTAATAATACTTTTAATATTAATAGTATCATTTATAAACCAATTATATCATTTCATGAAATATTTTTTGATCAGTTATCATTATAGTCATTATTTCCATGTGTTAATTGATGGATAATTCAGGAATGTTTTCGTTGTATTTTTCATGTACATGTGCATTGATCTTTGTTGTAAAAAATATATAAGGATAATATAATTATATTAATATGATAAATATTTATCCTATACATATTAATCCATCCATAATTTTATAGATATAAAATGAATTACAATGTCCATGGAAACTATAGTCTGTATGTGATCATTGACATTATTTTTAGGTGTATAAAAAAATAAAGAGTGTATGATAAATAATATTTTAACATCCATAACAAAAAATTATATCATAAATATAATAAATATTTATTCATTCCATCTTCATAAATATCTATGGGATTAGATGATGAAAAATTATTCATTTATCTACATGGAGGTGGTAGTCCATACTTGTACAGAAGCCATAATTTCTTATCCCATTTCATAGAAAAGAGGTGGAAATAATTGTTTTAGGATAAAAATAAAATAATAATATATTTTTAATACAAAATTAAACAAGATATATTAGTAAAAAATTATATAATTTAGATGAATTAATATAATTTATGGATCTTGGTGATGGTATATACCTCTCAGTTGAGAGAACTCCTTCAACTTATACATTATGCCATCAAATGATGGATTTTTTTATCAAACCAATAACTCTATAATGTTTAGAAGGATTTTGATGAAGATATTACTGTTGAGATGTTATGAGTTATATAGAACATATATTTTTAATGAGCATGGAAAGAAGCTCCCTTTTATAAGTGAGGGAAACGAAACACCTAGAATTTCTTAAGCAATTATAATAATATAATATCTTATTCAAATAAATATTTTTCAATTAACCTTAAAATATATTTTAAGAATATTTAGAACCAAAATATTTTGAATAAAACTATATTTATAAATGATTTCCTAGAATACCCCCCTTATCTCTCTAATTAAACCCCAATAATCTGTTTTTAACAATTATCATTATAAGGCGATGTTACTATTTTTAATATATTTTATTACAATAAATAAAAATGTTCTCATTAAAAAATATAAATGAATTTTTTAATATATAGTGTATTTATCAAATTAAAAAAGTTATAATTTTCCTAGTTTTTTTCCCAATAATCCCACATAATGCGTTAATTTTTTTTTAAATGACTTTTATTATAGAAGGATTTGTTAAAAAAATTATAATGATTATTACTGGGAAATTTATTGCATAATGTCAAATAAAATGAAAAAAATAATGGGTAATATACATTTATAAGACAATTTTAATTTTAAAATACATTAATGGAAAATATAATTATTTAAGATCATTATTTTTAACAATTCATTTTATATATAATCTTGACAAAAATATCCCAAAAGTTACCATAATATAATTTTGATATGATAATTTCTAAAATGATGTAATTTTTTGAAAACTAAATTTAAAAACATTGATGATATTATTTATATAATCAGTGACCAAAATTAAATAAAATATATTTTTATGAAATCATAATTTTTCAAGAATAACGTTTCTAATGAAAATTGTGTACTTATTTATTATGAATTAATATTCAAATTTTAATTTAATAAAATGTTTATACCAATTTTTCAGAATCTTGTCAGTTATATCAATTACTGTTAATCTAACATTAGGGTTTGAATGGTTTTCTATATCACATTTTGTTAATACATAGGAATACTTGGAATAAAAGCTATAATATAATTCATGTACATATCAAAAGAAATACATATGAAACATTGGAGTGTTAAAATTATATTATATAAATTCATTCTATTCTACCTCCAAAATTTTCAATTATAATTACTTAAAATATATTTATGTATTTTCTAATATAATTTATCTATTCACTATTATTTTATGTTAGTGAAATACTTTTACCAATAGTGATACATATGGGTGAAGATGATAAAATTGATATTATAATTGATAAAATTATATTAATTTTTTAAATGATTATTTTTTTACATTTATAGTAACAAATCGTTTATTAATAGTTATATTTTGTGTCATGTAATTTTTCATTATTATTCTATTTATAGTGAATAACATTTTCTAATTTAATTGATAAATTTTTTTTCATTCTAATTAATATTTTTTATAATAAAATATGTTATTATTGTTAAAAATTTATTATAAATTCCTTGTTTTTATATATTTTTTTGATGTTTTTAAGGTTCTGTTTATTTGGGGATATGTACATGTTTGCTATGTTGTTTTTATATACATATTGAGATTGATGCTGATGTGGGTTGAAATGTTAGTTGCCATAGGTTTTTTAGGTAATTTAAATTAAAAATGAGGAGGAAATCTATGGTATCAACAGAACTATTTTTTTATTATAGTATAAAAAATATCATCATCAAAAGTTATCATCGATGTAATTATGGGATTTATTAATCACATTTATAAAGGAAATATATATAAATAGTTAGTTATGTGTCTATGTATACATTGGATAGAAAAATATTAAATAAATAAAGTAAAAATATATTTCCAAAAATATTTTATTTCAAATAAAAATTATTAAAATATATTTTTGTAGGATGATTCTGTCCTAGAATAACATGTGATAAGGTATAGGACATGATTTGTGTATCAATAATATTTAATTTAGTAGTATATATGCCTATATATTTTTAATTTTTTTATTTATAGTATTTCGGATAATAATTTTTGAAATTAAATTTGATGGCCAATATTTATATTATTTTAGTGTCTAATTCATGAATAAGGTAAATAATAGTATTATTTAGAACAATAGTAAATTAAATTACAATAGAGGGAAAATAACATTAGATGTTTCCATATACAATAAATATCATTATGAAGAAAAACCCACATCATTCAATATAATGAAAAATCTCAACATAAATCGGGTTTGTATATATCTTATATAATGTCAAGATTAATGAAGATTATCTAACACAATGGACACTTTTTTTAGAGAAGCATTAGCTAAATAAAATTTTCCACCTCAGTTTATTTCCTTATTATTAATAATTTATATAAAATATCTTGAAATTATTACCATTATTCATAGTTCCAATTTAGTATATATATAAATAACATATGCATTTACACGCCCAATTATTCATCGTCAAACAACATTGTTTATATTCATATTAGGAGACACTACTCCTCTAAATCCAATTTTTATTTCAATTCAATTCAAAGATGATGCGTCTCCCATAAATAATAATTAATCCTCAATGAAAATTCACAATCCTTCTTAGTATAATATATAACCCCAAACCCACACTTACATAATAACACACTAAACTATAGACACATATGATATAATTATGTATTAATCATTTACGTCATTTGGTTACCTTTTTCCCAAGTTCGTTGTAACAACCCAAACTTTTTGAATAGTGTTGTAATTTACTCTGAACGATTTAATAGAGATGTTAATAGTTAATGTAGAAATAAGAGTTGATGGCTTCATACAGTATACTCGAACCTTATAAATCACACTTATCAAATCTTGAAAAGGAGGTGGCATCTTTAGGCTTCTCTTTGGACCAAGCCCAAGCCGAACTGCAGTATGTAAAGCTTGAATGGAGTTACATACGGGAAAAGTTCAAGTTAGTTGAGATTACTACTAGGGCAATGTTATCCGAGCCTCCCCAAGATTCTATCACCTTATCACATTGTACACTTAGGTCTTATGTTGGTGTTATAAGGGGCTATGTGATGAGACTGTAACTACTTTTTGTAATCCATTGAGATAAATAAAATTGTGATTTCATCCTTTGGTGAAGTTTGTGAATTTTTAAATTTCCATATAAAAATAGGATGTATCTTTTTGATGAATTCTAGAAAAATGATGTTTTAAAAATATTTATCTAAACCCTAAATAATTATAAATTTGTAATGATTTTCAAAAAATGGTCTTCTATAGTTGTGTTCAGTATGAAATTTAGAGTCTAATAATATCAACTTAATTTTTGGTGAATAATAAATTAAGAATAGTGATTTTATGCTTAGGATTAGTAACGTGACAAAATGTATTAGTAATCTAACTTAATGAAAGTATTAATAAAATTTAGCCACCTTGATTAAATAATTTGATTCAATAAAATAGGTAAATAACTATTTTAGAAATTATTAGTTAAGTATTAGTTTTCTCGGGTGAATAGTTTTTTTTATTTTAGAATTAAATTAAAATTATTTAAAAAACTAATTTTATAAAATGGATTTAATTTTTTAATTTAGAGAATCAATATTATGTTAAGGTGATTTTTTGTATTTTTCTAGAAAAGATGAATTTTCAGTGAATAGTGAATTTTCAGTTTAGAGTTTTGGGTGTTTAATGACATCATTAAGGATGTAATAATTATGTAATAAATCGGGTCGACTTATGAATAATAATATAAGGTATGAGGTGTCCCAGGTGGCCAATACCATGGGAAAATACCATGGGAAAGCCCATGGTTTTTCCAATACCACCAATGAGGTGCCCCTTTGCCATTAATGCCTTGTCCCCTCACTTCCCCTATAAATACTATGCCATTCCCTCATCATTTCTATTCCAAAAATCCTCCTCAACGATGTTATGGTCTTTTTACCTCCCAAGGAGTCCTCCCAAGGTTCCCTCAATCCCCTCAAGGTCCCAACCTTCAAGTTTTAAGAGTTATGTTTTAAGGTAAGGGATCCTACCTCTCTCGTTATTTTCATGTACCCCATTTTATGTCATTTCTTTTATGCTCCATGTTCATATGCTGGAGGATGATATTATATGTTTATACTAATTTCATTATCATTTTCATTTGATGAGAGACCCCCTCTTGCTCTCATTAATTCATTTTAATAATGTTTAAGTGGCGCCATTATGCTACCAAATTTTTTAAGGTATTCTTTCACCTTTCTCATTTTCAAGCTCTATTTTCATGTCAAGTATTTCATGTTCATTTTTATTATTTTGGGGAATGATATATATCTATAATACTGATATATTATGTTAATATGATGAGGGACCCTATTTTATCTCCTCAATTTATTTTTTTATGTTTTATGTGACGTCGTTGGGCTGCCGAATTTTCATAAGAGAAATCTTATTTTTGTATTCCTCCATGTTTTTCATTTCATATGGTATGTCTTTAAAATTTCATTATCATGTTCATATATAATTTATATTAATTCCCTCTAATGTTTTATGGATCATTTATGAGTGGGTGACCCATGATGCCTTTATTTTCAATATTTTCTAAAATCCTATAACATAGTCGTTATGCTGCAGAATTTCCGTCTCAAAATGTCTCTCTTTTTCTCAAATTATTTTATATTATTAAGTGAATACTCAAAGATATTTCTTTTATATGTGTATTCACATATATATCAAAATGTTCTATTTCAATTTTGGGACTTACATACATGAAACCCGCTTTCCTTTTTCCGTGGGTTTAATGTGACATAAAGATCATGTCATTAAAGCAGTTTTTACAACGTTATGATTATGAAATGAAACCCATTTGTTTTACGGTATGTGGGTTATTTATGAAATTTTTTATGATGATATATGTGGCTCACATGATAATAAAGGTAAATTTAAGGATGCGCCCTGATAGCTCTCCAATTCATTGGGTAATGATGTAACCATTAGAGATTAAAATTTTAATGATACCTTGTTGAATAACCTTGGTAATTTCAAATGACACATTGGGGATGGATCTTGGTGATAGGTTCAAGATTTTCTATGTTAAATGTTTTAGCCACATCTTCAAGTTATGAGTCATGTTCATTCCAATATGATATGCCTCATGATCTCTTTCTCATTCATTAAAGCTATTTATCAGGACTTTATCGATGTATCTCAAGTTCACATTCAAAATGATTCTCTTATCTCCCTTACTGGCCCATATTCTCATCCTTTCCTTTGATGTATACTCTCAGGTTATGAGATACTATAAAAAACCTAGGATGGAGAATGAAGAATCCTTTCATGTGTTTAACAAGAATTTTTTTTATGTTTTCATAAATTGAGTTACTGATTTCAAAGACACTAAACCTTAAAGATATTCGGTTTTGTATTATGTAATGAACAGTTATGTATTAAAAAGGCGGGATGTCATAGTTGGTATCAAAGGATGGTTTTGTTATTTGTGTAAATTAGAATATGAAAACGTTATAAAGAACCCTATGGAATGTTTAAATATATCAAATCGTCCTGGTATTTTGGTGAGTATAGAGTTAGTGGTTTATCAACCAAATACATACCAGTCTAGATACGAGCAGGTAGAGGCGGCTCTGGCATAGAGGTAGATAGGGGTAAAACCCAAAAACGCCTCTTTGAGTTAGACTCAAACCGGAACTACTGCATGATAATGGGCCTTTCTGCACTCTTCGTTACGACACTCTCGGGGGATATGTTTGGTTAATCTCAATCTTTTTATGAATTATTATGATGGATTTATAAATAAATATAATTTAAGCTTTATGTTTTAAGAAATATAATCCTTTATAATCAAAAGATTTGTAAATGAAACAAGTTTCTCATTAAGGTTTTATTCTAATAGAAAATGGTGGGAAATAGGAGGAATCGTGCAAATGGTGACCGTAATACACCATGTCCTGATAGCCCTCTGATGGAAGCCGAAGTGGAGATATTTATGAGCATGATGAACCTACTAACTCATGTTATGGGATATAACTTGAATCTAGCTAAGAGGCTGATCTCACCATGAAGGGAACAAAATTATGTTGAGTCATTTATGCATCAACAACCACCAACCTTCAGTGGATCGACTGACCCAATGGTTGCGGAACAATGGAAAAAATACATTGAAAAGATCATTTCTGTACTCCATTGTATGGAACAAGAAAATGTCACCCTTGTTGTTTACCACCTAGATGAAGAACTAATAAGTGGTGGTCAGTGGTCAAAAAAATGATGCCAAGAGGAGTGATGGATGATATGCAGTGGGAAGAGTTTAGGGGAATATTCTTTAATTAGTATTTTCCTTATTCAATGAGAATGAGAATGGAGAAGGAGTTTCTCGAGCTAAAGCATAAGGAGAACGAATACGTCCGAAGCTATAAAATGAACTTCACTAGAATTTCATGATATACCTATAGCTTTGTCATTGACCCTAATAGAAAGGTTGATAGATTATTTGGTAGAATATGAACTCATCTACGGAAGAATATTTCCAACAAGAAATATGATAGCTACGAAGATATAGTTCGAAGTGCTATGAATGTCAGACTAGAGTTTGTTGAGACACAGTGGTCTCACAAATCTAACGAGAAGAAGAGATCTCTAAAACCAAGAATTTGAATAATTTTTTATCAGGAAAGAGGTGGAAAAAAATGCAACATTCCTCATGTAAAAAATGTGTGCCGAAGCATTCGGGGAACTGCTTGATATGATGTTGTAAGTGCTACAAATATGGAAGAGATGGCAATATTACTCGGAATTTTCATAGTGATGTAAATCCTCAAATTCCCAACACTAATGATAGAGGAAATATGGTTTTGTCCTTACCCAAAGTCAAATGATTCATATGTGGATGGCTTGAGAACTTTCCTAATCACTGTCAAAATCTGATGGTAGTGGAGGGGAATCACCATCAACCACAGCAACGGCCAAGGGAGCATGTCCATGCTTTTTCTATCACAACAACTGATGTTGAAGCTCCAAATGATGTGGTAGCAGGTACTCTTTTAGTACTCTCAAATCTAGCATGTACTTTTTTTGATTCTGGTTCGACGGATTCCTTTATTTCCTTCATGTTTTCAAAGAATATAGAATCAATCCCCGAACTACTAGAGGTAGAATTGTCAGTCAAGACTCTAAGTGGGATTATCCATGCATCAACAGTATTTAGAGACTCTAGTGTTTACTTTAGTGAGCACAATATTATAACAAATCTAGTAGTCATTCCCATGTTTGAATTCAACAATATACTAGGGATGGACTGAATCTCAAAGTATGATGCTACGATCAAATGCAGATGTAAGGAAATCTCAGTAGTCTTGAATGAACAAAGTACTATTATCTTCCAAGGAGAGAAATCCCGGCCTGATCCGTGTCTAGAAGAACCCCCTATATCCTTCTTTATGGAGTTAATCAGTGAGGATGAAGAAGGAAAATGGAGTATACAAATAGATGATGTTCCGATTGTTCAGGAATACAAGGACGTATTTCCTGATGAGTTACCTGGACCTCCCCAGAAAGAGTGGTGGAGTTCTTCATTGAACTCATGCCTAGATCTAAACCGATATCAAAGACCTCGTATAGAATGGAAAATGTAGAGCAATATGAGTTAAAGAAACAACACCAAGACTTGTTGGATAATGGGTTTATCCGACTGAGTGTGTCTCCTTGGGGGGAACCAGTTCTCTTTGTGAAGAAGAAGGATGGATCAATGTGGCTATGAATTGATTATAGATAATTGAATGGGGTCACAATGAAGAAAAAATACCCTCATCAAAAAATTGATGATTTATTTGACCATCTTTGTGGGGATCAATTCTTCTCCAAGATTGATCTTCGATCTGGTTATCATCTACTGAGGGTAAAGAAGGTAGATATTCCAAAGACTGCCTTCCGATCAAGATATGGGCATTATGAGTTTACTGTTATACCCTTCATCTTGAGTAATTCTCATGCTATTTTCATGGATTTTACGAATAGAGTCTTTAAGGACTACCTTGATAACTTTTTGGTAGTTTTTATGGATGATATTTTGATATATTCAAAAAGTCGTGATGAGCATGAAGATCATCTGAGGGTCATTTTGAAAATTCTGCGGAAGGGGAGGCTCTTTGGAATGTTCAGCAAGTGTGAGTTTTGGTTACAATAAATGGCTTTCTTGGGGCAGAAAGTAACCAATGAAGGAATCTTGGTTGACCCTTCAAAGACGATGGTTGTGGAGAAGTGGCCTCAACCCACAACAATAACTGATATTCGCAGTTTCCTTGGTTTATTAGGATATTATAGGAGGTTTGTGAATAAATTTTCATGGATTTCTAATCCACTAACCATGTTGACATGAAAAGGGGTTAAATTCATCTGTACAATGAATGTGATGAATGTTTCCAAGAGCTTATGAAGATATTGGTTACTGCACCTGTGTTAACACTACCCTCTATAGGAGAAGGATTCGTTATTTTTAGTGATGCATCTCTAAAAGGGATTGGGTGCGTCCTCATGAAAAATGAGAAGGTCATTGCTTATGCAATTCAATAGTTGTAGATTCATGGGCAGAATTATCCTACGCCTGATCTAGATCTAGCGACAGTTGTTTATTCTCCATATATATAGAGGCACTACCTTTATGTGGAGAAATGTTATATACACACCGACCACCAATGTTTAAAGTATATTTTCACACAGAAATAATTGAACATGATACAAATTAGATGGTTGGAGCTTATTAAATATTATTATTGTTCAATTCATTATCACCCTGGAAGGGAAAATAAAGTCATGGATGCATTAAGCAGGAAATACCCTATTGTTCTGGAAACAATGAGGATCATAGGAGATCCTTTGATTAAGGATCAAGTAAAGCTGAACATAGAAATTGTACGAGAATGGACATCATCAACCCTATCCCAAATTATTTCTCAACCTTCATTACTAGAGAGGATCAAGAAGGGCCAAAAAGAAGATATTCTGTTGTAGGAGAAGTTTTAGGCTGTGAAGGATGAAAAGTTTCATGATTTCAATATTGATCAAGAAGGTGTATTGATATTTCATACAAGACTACGTGTTCCATATATTTTGGAGATAAAGAAAGAACTGATGGATGAAGCTCATAGATCTACCTTCTCTATACATCTGGGAAGAACTAAAATGTATATAGACCTTTGTGATCATTATTGGTGGGATAACATGAATAGGGAGATTGCTGATTACACTACAAGGTGCCTGGTGTGTCAACAAGTTAAGGCAGAATGAAAACTTCTTAAGGGGGTATTACAACCGCTGCCCATACCAGCATGGAAGTGGGATAATATCACTATGGACTTTTTCACTGGTCTCCCGAAAATATCCGAAGGGAACAATGCGATATGGGTTATTGTGGACCGTCTCACCAAGACTAACAATTTTATATCTATTCAGGAAGATTTCTCTTTGGATCAAATTTCCAAGATATATGTGAAGGAAGTGGTAAGGTTGCATGGGGTACCACTATCCATCATTTATGATCGTGATCCAGGATTCAAACCAAAATTTTAGATAATTCTTTAACATGCTCTAAATACTGAAATGAATTTTAGTATGGCCTATCATCCACAAACTGATAACCAATATGAAAGGACTATTCAATCACTTGAGGAAATGATGAGATTATGATCAATGTAATTTAATGGTGGATGGGATCAACACCTCCCGTTAGTTGAGTTCTCATACAACAACAGCTTCTATTCGAGTATTTAGATGTCACCTTATGAAGCTCTGTATGGAAAACGATGTAGAACTCCTAATTTTTGGGATGAAGCTGGTGAGAGACAAGTTCTTGGGCCTGATCTTGTGCAAGAGATGACAGAAAACATTCATGCCATCCAACAACACATAAAGGTTGCTCCAAGTTGTCATAAGAGCTATGCTGACAACCGTCGAAAGCCCTTGTTGTTTTGTGTTGGCGACAAAGTCTTCCGTAGAATTTATCCATGGAAGAGAGTCATGCGGTTTGGGAAGAAAGGGAAGCTCATTCCTAGGTACATTGGCCCCTATGAAATCCTTGATTGCATAGGAGTAGTGGCCTATCGTCTATAACTTCCACCGAACCTAGCTCAAGTTCACGATGTATTCTATGTATCTCTCTTGAGGAAGTAAATACCCGACCCTTCGCATATACTGAACCTAGAGGTGGTACAACTGGAACATTACCTCTCTTATGAGAAATAGCTAGTGGAGATCTTAGACGGTTGAGACAAGGTTCTACGCAACATGATTACCCACCTTGTGAAAGTGTTGTTGAGGAATCATATATATGAAGATGCGATGTGGGTGCCTGAGAAAACAATGAAGCAAAAGTACCCTCAAATTTTTGACTAGGTCTTTGGTTTAAAATTTCGGGGATGAAATTTCTTAAGGGGGGAAGAATGTAACGACCCAACTTTTGGAATAGTATTTTAATTTAAACTTAACTATTTAATAGAGATGTTAACGGTTAATGCAGAAAGAATGTTCGATGGATTCATCTAGTAGACTCGAACCTTTTAAATCCCACTTATCAGAGCCTGGGAAGGAGGTGGCTTCATTGGGCTTCGCTTTGGACCAAGCCCAAGCCAAACTCCAGTGTGTCAAGCTTGAACAGAGTTTCCTATGGGAGAAGTTGAAGTTATTGGAGATTACTACTAGGGAAATTTTATCTGAGCCTCCCCAAGATTCTCTCACCTTAGTACACCTTACACTTTGGTCTTATGCTGGTGTTATAAGGGGCTATGTAAAAAGACTGTTACTACTTTGTGTAATCCTTTGAGATAAATAAAATTGTGATCACTTCCATTGGTGAATTTTGTGAATTTTCAGATGTCCGAATAAAGATTGGATGTATCCTATTAATGAATTTTAGAAAAAGGATATTTTAAAAATATTTATGTAAACCATAAATAATTAAAAATGTGTAATTATTTTCAAAAATACTCTTCTACAGTTGTGTTCCATATGAAATTTAGAGTCTAAAAAGATCAACTGAATTTTTGGTGAATAATAAATTATAAATAGTGACTTTACGCATAGGATTAATAATGTGACCAAATAGATAAGTAATATAACTTAAAGAAAGTATTATTATAATTTAGGCACCTTGATTAATTAATGAGATTCAATAAAATAGGTAAATAGCTGTGTCAGAAATTATAAGTAATGTATTAGATTTTTCTGGTGAATAGTGTTTTTTATTTATAAATTAAATTAAAAAAATTTAGAAAATTATTTTTATAAAATGGATATCATTTTTGAATTTATAGCATCTATATTATGTTAAGGTGAATATTTGGGATTTTTTTGAAAACATTGAATTTTCGGTGAATAGAGAATTTTCAGTTTAAAGTTTCTAGTGTTTAATGACATCATTAAGGATGTAGTAATTATGTAATCATTCTGGTAAAATTATGAATATTAATATAAGGTATGAGGTGTCCCAAGTGGCCAATACCATGATTAGATACCATGGTCAAGACCATGGTTTTTCCAATACCACCAATGAGGTGACCCTTAGCCAAAAATGCCTTGTCCCCTCACTTCCCCTATAAATACCAAGCCATTCCTTCATCCATTCCATTTAAAAAATCATCCTAAACGAAGTTATGGTCTCCTTACCTCACAAGGAGTCCTCCCAAGGTTCCCTCAAGCCCCTCAAGGTCCCAACATTCTAGTTTTAAGTGTTACGTTTTAAGGTAAGGGATCCAACCTCTCTCCTTCTTTTCAAGTACTCTCTTTTATGTCATTTATTTTATGCTCCATGTTCATATGTTGGAGGATTTTATTTTATATTAATAATACTATAATTATCATTTTAATTTTATTAGTGTCCCCCTCTTTCTCTCATGAAATCATTTTACGAATTTGTAAGTTGTTCTGTTAGGCTGTCGAATTTTTTAAGGGATTCTTTCACCCTTCTCATTTTCAAGATCTATTTTCATGTCAAGTATTTCATGTTTATTTTTATTATTTTTGAGTATTACCACTATATATATAATACTTATTTTTTATTTTCAAATTATGAGAGACTCTATTTGATCTTTTCAATTCATTTTTTTATGTTTTATGTGATGTTGTTAGGCTGCTGAATTTTCATAAGAGAAATCTTATTTTTGTCTTCCTTCCATGTTTTTCATTTCATATGGTATGTCTTTAACATTTGATAACCATGTTCTAATATAATTTATATTTTTTCCCTCTAATGTTTTATGGATCATTTATGATGGGGTGACCCATGTCCCCTTTCATTTCAATATTTTCTAAAATCCTATAACATAGCTGTTATACTGCAGAATTTTCGTCTCAAAATGTATCTCTATTTTTCTCAAATTATTTTATTTTATTAAGTGAATACTCAAAGTTTGTTCTTCTACATGGTTATTCACATATATATAAAAATGTTCTATTTCAATTATGGAACTTACATACATGAAACCCACTTTCATTTTTTCATGGGTTTAAAGTGACACAAAGATAATGTCTTTTAAGTAGTTTTTAAATTGTCATGATTGTGAAATGAAACCCATTTATTTTACGCTATTTGGGTTATTTATGAAATTTTTGATGCTTATATATGTGGGTCACATGATAATAAAGGCAAATATAAGGGTGCTACCTGATAGCAGTCCAATTAATTGGGTAATGATGTAACCCCTAGAGATCACAATTTTAACGATACCTTGGTGAATAAGCATGGTAATTTCAAATGACACCATAGGGAAGGACTTTGGTGATATGTTCAATATTTTATATGTTAAATGGTATATCCACATCTTCAATTTATGAATCATTTTCTTTCCATTATTATATGCATCATGACCTGTTTCTCATTCCTTAAAGCTATTTATCATGACTTTATTGATGTATCTCAAGTTCACATGAAAAATGTTTCTCTTGTTTCCCATACTGGGCCTTCTGCTCTCCCTTTCCTTTGATGTATGCTCCTAGGTTATGAGATTATATAATGAAACATTGATGGACAATGAATAAGCCTTCCATGAGTTTAATAAGAATTTTTATTATGTTGTTATATATTAATTTCCTGGTTTCCAAGACAATAAACCTTAAAGATCCTCGGTTTTGTATTATCTACTTAAAAGTTGCATATTAAAAAGGAGGGATGCCATATTCGTTTATTAAACGTTCAATTTAATTAATATATCAACATTCACTCCACATTCATTTACCTTTGTAACCATCTTATCCACTATAACATATAAATACCAATCACTTTTTTGATGAACATCCTAATATCTTAATTGATTATTTATTTAATGGGCCCCTTTAGCAGGATAAATATACAACAACGGTTATAAACACCCACTCATCAAAACATACACACACAGACATGATATATATATACACACAATTTAATATAAGAATCAATATAAAATAAATATGTAACCATGGTATTTTAATTCCATATATTGATTATTGAGGTTTTTTATTTTTATTATGAACAAAAATTATTGTATTTTTAGAAGCAAATCGTTCAATTACATGGTATTTATAATATTCTAAAATTTTTAATAGTAAAACTACCAGTGAAGAGGTTTAAAAATATCAAAAGTTCTTTATAGGGAGAAAATAATTAAATGTTTTTGAAGTGGGATATTTTATGGTTTGTTATATCTGAAGAGTAAAATTTTATTTATATTGTGTTAAAATAAAATTTGAACTATTATTTTATAATATGTAAATATAGTTTTCCAGTTGAAGGATTTTAGTAATTTTGTGATGGATTTGTTTTTATAAAATCTATATGTTCAATAAAATAAATTAATTAAATAAATTTTTGGTAAATTATTTTTAAATAAATCGTTTTATATAATTATTACTATCAATATTTATGGACTTACATTGAAAATATAATTGTTATCAGGTTAGTGATTTACTATAATATGGGTTCTACTCAGTGTTTGGTAAATGATATATACTAATAATGTGGGTGAATGTAAATATAGTATAGAGACTATACCTCATTAATATGAAAAACTATTTTTATATAATCAATGGTAAAGTATATTAAAAAAATAAATAATACAATAATATAATTAACCATATAACCATCAAAAATTTAATTTTAGTAAACAAAAATTAAATCATAGTTCCCACATTATGATCGTGATCCTATATGAAAAAAAATTACAGAAAATATACTTCTAAAATGGAACAATCTATCCACCCCAACCATATATATAACTATATTTTATAACCAAAGTACATATATCATTCTCATCCCCAGATGGCTCAAGATGATGAATCCTTTAATTTACATTTTCAATGAAATGTAATGTTTTCACACATAATAGAAGTTTATTGTCCCATGTGAGTATATAGACAAAATGAAAATAAAAAAATTACATAAATTTTATATATAGATATATATTGGATGTCATTAATAATAAATATCTCCCCAAACACATTTCTAAATCCACTCCAATCATTATAACTCTTTCTTGTGTCATCTTCTATCAGCCTCAACTAGTACAAAAATAGAATAACACATCAAGAGTACATCATACCTAATAAACATGTGTATAAAACCAATTTAAGGTCACAATTAATCACTATTAAAAATTAACCTCTATTATTAAATGAAATATCAACATAACATATCATATGACCTGTTATTTTCCAAACCATTTACCAACCACTTACTCATCAACTCTATGAATCCCAAGAAAAAACAATCTTTTTTCCTACACATAGACTACAAAATATACCCCATAATATTCCATAGAAAAAATGAGTATACCAATCACATTCAGTGTTCTCACACATTAACATCATTTTATAACTATGATTTATCATATGTTTTAATCACATACCTAGTCATAATATACAACATGTCATATAACATTGAATGACATCAGTATAAAACTATTGGTTGTACCCAATTTTTTGGACATATAATATTTATAAATACTCATGAAAACCTTCCTAGAGGTAACATATTTCACCAACATATTATTGAAATTCCACTATGAACAACAAATTTCAGTCATAGTAATGCTGAACACTATCACCATTTTTTCAGTAAAACACTTTCTCTTGAAATTCCAAATGTTCGTGACCACTCACAGTCATCTAGGTTATACGAATAAATTTACAATGAAAATAAATAATCACTTATAAGTGAGATTATTATATATTAAATTAGGGAAATAAAACACTATGATAATATATACATACTATAATAGTAAAAACCCATCATTTTACACATGATTGAACCCTCTAACAACTCTTAAATTGAGAAGAAACTAAGTAGTCATTTGTTCAGTGAAACACATACATAATTCCAGTGTCCCCAATTTATCACATGATTAATATTACATTTATCAATAAATTAAAAATATATGATCCACTAAACTATAATTAATAAAACACCATTAATCTAGATATAAAATGCTAATTATCTAAAATATTATGAAATATAATAAAATGAAAAATATCATCATTTAGGGATCATAAAAAACCTATGAGAGATATTAAGAATATAAATTGTGTAGAACTATAATTACCCTCAGATACACCACAAAATAAAAAAATTATCATCCAATAACAATTTAGGAAGCCGTCTCAAGAAGGAATGATAAATTAAACAGAGTTATGAACTATAGATTATTACTCATCATCATGAAAAATTTTTAATTATTTTAATATATAGTAACACAATTTATTATTTTATATTTATATGTAAAATATAATTAAACTAAATTTATTATAAACTATATAACATATATATATTAACAATTATGGGTGGATGATACTTAATTTTTTCACTAATGGACTATTATGTATCACATACCCTTATAATCATCAATTAAATTTAATTAACTCTAGGATCCCTACATATAAAGTCCCAATATATGTTTATATATGAATATTATGTTTCCCTTTAAAATTTTAAAGCATTGGGTCCCCTATATATAATTTATGTGGACCCTTTCAGGTCTCCCATCAAAATTTATGAACAATGTAACACCTATGTTCCTGAACCTAGAATATTGGACCATGGTAAACATTATTTATAATCCATTTGGTCCCATATAAATTCCCAAAAAAAAATAATAAACACTTGGACCCTTACATGATCCTCTTCCTTAGAGTTACGTTACATATCTGGGGTTACTCTTACGTATCCCTCTACGACTCAGACAATAACCAATTCTGACATCCCATGGTGAAATATATATATATTGTCCTTAACATATCCTAAAAATCATTTATTATAGTATATTTATTTTTTCATTAATATAAAATAAAACATAATATCATACTCTTCCAAAAATTAAATAGCCTCAAATTTTCAATGAAAATGGTGAAAAATAATGTTTTATTAGTCATGTATCATCAAATTAACTTGCCATAAAATGTCACAAAAACCAAATTACCATGAAAATAAATACTGCAAAAACATGTTTCATAAATTATATTAACATGATAATGACCTATATATCGTCAAAATTAACATGGTTAATCAACTATACTACCAAAATTACCATTATTGAAAACCCATGACATCGCAACCAACTCATCATATGAAGGCCATCCTTAATTTTTCTCATCCCAAAAACATACCATATTTTTTCAAAACCCATGAATCTCACCAGATACACTCCTTTATCATCATGATTTTAGTGAACACACATGTCCTTTAACAGATTTCCCCAACTACCCTATTCCAAAAAATTAATTCCACATTTGGGGATCACCATTTATGGGAATAATTTACCCAGTATCATATCAACCGAACTACATTTTATGAAACAAACCCATTCACATCCATTATCCCAAGTCCTTTATATATAGAATCTCTATACATACAAAATAGTTATGAATCAACCTCACCATACTACATAAAATAAAAAGCCAATCATAAATAATACTTAATTACAATATTAATCCAAACGAATATTTTTTTATAAAAATAAATATATATAATACTAATTCTCACATATATCCTACACCATACTAATACCAATATATTACCCAATGCTTCTATATGCATCATGTATCAAGAATTATATTTTATTATTAGTCTTAAATAAACATTTAGCCATTTAATTATTAAAATAATGACATCACAAACATGTTTCTACTCTATTATATCCTAATAAATAAAATTAGAATGTAGCTTTACCAATTTATAGTTTCTTATCATTTCAAATGATAATTTTCATAATCCCAACTTGTAGAACTAAATCCAGAATTAATGATACAATACCTCATCATGATGTCATGTGGACTATCATCCACTTCATCCATTTTAGTTATCCTCTAAGCCTACTTGTCTAAAATATTTTTTTATATCTTAGATACAATCTTCTGGTACTATTCTTGTTCCTACCTTAAATTAATGAGCCTAGTATAATCGACAACCCATAGATGACATTGTGGTGATCTGAAATGACTTCTTCAGTTATTTTATCTAGATTATTTTTTTTGTGTTATTTAGAATATAATTTCTCCAGGTTCAAAAATAACAATTCAACATACATGGGAATCACCTAACTGGTGAGACACAACATCATTTAATCATAATAATATAATATGAGGAAACAAAGAGGTTTCCTCATGTATGTCTCATTATTTTCCCAGATCTCCAAACCAAGTATCATCTAAAATGACTACATTGATTAGTGTAATACCATTATATTGGATGAGGTATTCTATCAATAAAAAATTCCCATCATCTCAAAATTAATGTTATATAATGATGTTTTAAATTGATATTATAGCATAACATGAAACATAATTTAGTTAGTAAAACATAGTAATATAGCCTCTCACAAGCATAGAAAATAACCATAAAATCTATGAACTTCATTTCAGAATTCATATAATATTTATCTCTATATATCATATTCGTAAAATCCCATCATCAGTTAACCCATAAAATTATTTTGGACTAATTTCATGATGAAAATCATCACAATTATAGTCCATATGAGTTCATGATGACTATGAATATGAATAAATCACTCAGGTATTTTTATAGCTCAATGAGTAAGAAAGTAGAAAACATCACTTTCATTCTAGGATGTATCACAAACTTATCTAATATAGTCTATATAGAAAAAATAATGTAATATGTTTTTTTGGTCTACACACTTCATTACTTTTTTGAGGACGCTATAACTGAAACTACTATGTGAGATGGGTTAAATACATGTCAATTCATTATGCTTTCCAATCGATTTTATTTATAACATGTACTGGGAATATCTAAGTATACTCATCATGTCATTGAAAATTATCATTAATAAAATATTGGATATCAAAATATAATTTGATTAAATTATAGGGATCATTCATACCTCCTCATTTATGCCCCCATCTGATCTACATCTCAATGCCACTATATCAATTCCTAGTTAATAATCCAACATATTCAATTTAAATGGTGTCCATAAATGAATCAAAATACCATTATAAATATACATATTTTAGAATAGATATCACGAATATCTAAAACTATAATATGAATTGTGGATTACTAGCCTTTACACATCCCTATCACACCCATGTATTAAGGCATCCATCATTTATAAATCTATATCTATTTCCTGAAAACATACGAGACTCAACAATAAAATACATGATCAATATACTAATTCAAAATAATAATTACACCCTAATTTTAGATGATTATAATGACAATAAAATTAATTTTTTGAAAACTGTACATTGGTTGTCTATAACACTTTTAACTTCCAGCCCAATTTTTGTTTCGAAATATCAAGAAAAATCAAAAGTAGACGAAACATTTCATATGAGCTGAATGTTCTTGAAAAGATGAATGGGTAATTATGTAACACCTCAGAAATAATAGTCTAAAATAGAAATTTTAATCATCAGATAAAAACATATTCAAATTAAACAACCAAACAATAACAAAAGAAAACCAAAAAAATCAAAACATATTTAATATCAATTATTTATGTTAATAATTTTACATGATTGGAAAAAACATGAAAATAGTCCGAATATATGACATATAACTAAGTCTACAATGTTCACAAATCCAAATAAAAAACAAGTATTTCATTAATATGAATTCGTATCCCCAATATTACATTAAATTATTACGTCGTCAAATGAGTCACCCAATATAACTTTGATCAAATCACCATTAATAGCTAGTTAAACCCTCCCAAGTATCAGAGGCTACAGACAAGTGGAAAATTATATTAGCTGATAGCGGGGAGAATAAAAGTTTTAAAGATAAGAATTTTTTATAACAAAATAAATGTAGACCATTAAGTAAATAAAAAGTAGAAAAAATTTAATACTAAAGGTTAAAATCCAAATAAACATCTATAAATATTGGGAAACTATCAATAATTAAATTTTTCCACCCATAATTTAATCACATGTCTACATAAAATAATATTTCCAAGATAAGCATCTATTGTATCATATATTAAGGAACCAACCATATAAAAACCCATAGTTTTGAGCATATGGACAAACATAACTAGTATCTACCCTATTATCAAGATGATTAAGGCTTAATATTAACAATTACATGAAACATAATATATACACATAGAATGTATGGAATACAAAATGTGTGGGTATGAAATACATAATCCCTACATAATGATGTTTTTTAATATCCATTAATATTCCAAGGTATGAAATGAATATAAATGTCAACCAAAGAACATCATCAAATATGTTTTCCCAATCTCAAAATTCCCATTGTGTTCCATTTATGTCCTTTTTATGCCATATAATGGAATAATACAACAAAATCATATCATGTCATAAATTTACATTCAGTTTAGACCAATGTATTGACATGTAATCACAACCAAAATCAATTTCAATTTCCCAATAACACATCCATATAAAATATAATAAAATATAATTTCTTATCAACCATTTATAGAGAACCTTATCATCATCTCAATAAAGAACATGGACCATAAATTATCACCCTATACTAGGCCTCACTAATCATTCCTATCATATCCCATATATATATATATATATTTATAATTATACTCCTAGATAGTAGTTTTAAAATATGATTGATCATATAAAACTATACTGTACAGTTCTAGATAATGATGGAAGTCTTCATTATAAATCCAATGAAACATAACTACAATTTATACCACCATGAGTATATATACATATTAACCTACACCTTTTATATTTTTTTCACAAAACCCATGTCACATGTGTGTAATAAAAATAATCATGACACCACAAACCATGAGGTATTAAGACTCCATTACCCATGAAAATAATCATGACTCATATTATTTTAGAATAAAATTATTTTATATATCAATATCACATTTTAGATTGAGACTAAAAAAATAAGAAATCAATAAGGGAATGATATAAAAAACACCTCGTGACAACTATATTTACCACTTCCTACTAAAGAAAAAATCTCATGAAGAGTAGATAATAATATATAAACTCATCTCAGAATGGAATGAGTAATGATAGATAGTCACTAATATGGGAATACCTCACAAAATTCCCGATTAAATGAATAAATTATTAATTTTATTATTTATAAATAATTGTATTATATTTTTACAATATTTTATGGAAATTTATACTAAATCATGTTTTAAAAAACACATGGACTCTTATTTTTTACCCCATACAAATACATAATCCATAGATATATGACTAATAAAATGATATGTTACGAAATATATGTCATTATTTTACATGAATAATAATATCCTTATAAAAGTTTTAAAATATACCAAAGAACCATTGGATTAGTGTCCTACATTATTTACTATGTAAAACATTAATTTTAAAATACACATCAACGTGTATCATAACCAATCAACTCAAAACCTCAATCTGACCATCATACATGTAACACACATAATAATTTCAAGGGTAATTATATCATAATAAATGCTTCTTCGAAGGTTCTCTATAAGATGAATTTATGTGATAAACACTTAGTATTATAGGTGAAAAAATACATAAGTATTTGGGTGTAATGTTATATTTAATATCCATTACCAAAATATTTGGATGACCTAGCATAATATAATATTTAGTAATATATATGTGATATCATAAATTAATTAATTTTCCAAAAAATACTAAAAAAATAATGATATGAATCAAAACATTGTCAATCATAGATCACAAATCATATCTCTTAATGGATGAGTAATCACTCACCCAGTTCCCTTGGTGGATGAGTATACACACATTTTTCTAATTTGTGGATCATTCTTCAATCAACTAATTCCAAATGTGGATCTAGAATCAGTACATGTTTCTATTAATCAAATGAGATATAAATCAATTCCCAATTCATTGTAAGACCTCCAATGATTTCTATATGATACCAAGCATTCAAAATATCTTGGAAATTTTGGGATAAATGGGTTTTATTCATCACATCATAATGAAACCATGGAAGGAAAAATGGGTTTCACAATATCTTGAGATGGATTCAGATATATAGAAATGAAAAATATAATTAATAAATTCCCAATAATCAAAAAAATCATTGTTTTTTTATATAAAATATACCTATGGTTATTCATGATAAATAACATCAATGTGTATAATTATTTTAGAGAGAAAAGTGAATTTTTAGCTAAATAATTACAGTTTTTGTAGAGAAATATGTTATTTTTTTGTGAAAAAATGATTTTATATTAACTATAAAATGTCATTCTTATAAGAGAAAATATTTATATATAAAAATAAATAAGTATAAATAATAAATACTTAGAATAACATATCAATAATGAATCTTTTGAAAGAAATATATGATTCATAAATGTAAAAGGTTTTTATAAATTTTTTTACTTTTAAAAAATAATACATTATTAGGATTATGTTAAATGAAATAATGTTTTCAAAAAAATTATGATAGAGACATTTAAATGTATTAAATTTATTAAATTAATTTATAATTAATTTCACTTGAAAAGGTATACATTAAAAAATTTATCTAATATATACTAAAACTAATTAAATTAGTGAGAGAAAATACAATAAAAAATTTATTAAATTCTAAAACAATTTTCAAATTAAATATAAATTTGGAGAAAAATTTTTTATTTTAAATTAATGTAAACTATTTTTGAAATATTTTGAGATATCATTATTGAATTCCCGCAATGAAAAAAGTTGAAAAAATAATTTTTAAATGTACTAAATTATGTAAGAATGTCCTGCTATGTAGCACATAAATGGGATTAAAATTAAAGAGTAGAATACCAATTAGAGTAAAAAATATATAAAATGAAGGGATTCTATTTATAAAGAACATTACAATTATATTAAAAAATGAAATATTTGTTAGGAATGATACTAACTATGGATGAATGTTTCGATAAAAAGAATAATTATATCAAGGTAATAATAAAATGTACCATGAAATAAAGTCATTGGGTGGACATAACCAATCTTAGAACAATGATCTTCCTGATTAATTAATATGACTCAATAAGAGGTGTTGATTTAATAGAATATGATCCATTATATCCTTTGAACTGATAAAAATTTAAAGGGACAACATGATATCAATAATTAATCCAATTGATTTACATGAATAGATTAAAATACTATTTTTAAGAATTGATCAAAAAATATTAATGATAAAAAGATGCATACTATAAATATGTCTAAGGAGATTATATTTCATAAAATTAACATCCTTACCTTAATTCCTAACATCCTATAAAGCACATGAATCATTAATATTACAATGGAAATAATAATAAAATATTATATAACCACTTTAATAAATATATATATATATCATTTTATAAAGATTAATTATAAAATTCACTATAGGTATATATGTTAGTTATTATATTTATTAAATTTTAGGTGCCAGTAATATTGATCATTTTGAACAAGGATCAGAGTAGTGGTGTTATTATTATTATTCTAAAAAACATTATCATTAATCCATCATTAAAGATATTAAATTTGAGGTATCATGATATTTTAAAAATAAATAATTTCATTCGATTAGTGTTTTAGACATGGTTCTTGTAGATTATATTAGTGATGAGCATGAATCTATAATTATTAACATAAGAAATAACGTATATTAATTAATGAGTTTCGTTATAATATTTTAACGATAATACCATAAAAAAATAAATATTTTCTTATTTATATCATATATCAATAGTTTTTATGTTGATATAGTGATCGATTATATTATTTTATATCATTATTTTTTATGGTTGATAGGCCGAACCAAATAAAAAAAATTCTATAATTATTGGATGATTATTATTATTAAAGTTATTTTATTTGGAATAATATCATAATATTGCAAAAAATATTGAAATTATTTAGATATTATTATTATTATTCATTATATTGAATTCAGGTTTAATAAATATGTTTAAATGTAGATGAAAAATCTGTAAAGTTGGATCATGGTGGTAGTATTCCACACAAAAAAAGGATTAACAATTTCATATATCAAGTAAAGAGAAGGAAGTATTTTGTATTATAATATTAAATATTCATAGTCATAATCATAATTAATATTTAACAATTTTAATTATATTTCAATTTCATAATAAGTTATGAGGGTGTTTTAGAAAAATTGATGTCATCGCTTCGTTGTGGTAGTACCCTACACAATTCATCAATCCTAATTTTTATTGATAAAATTGTAATTGAGGTTGATATTTATTACCATATCATAAAATATGACTTATAAAAAATTAATTAATTAATTATATAGGAATTAGAACATTATTGTTTAAAATTTATGATAGACCAAAAATTGTTAGTAAAAATTTGGACTCACACTAAAAACATTTTATTTTCCCTAGTGGAATCATTGGAAATGGATCACTTAAGACACATTAATCCTACTATAGGCCCAATAAAAATTAATTATATTTTAAAAGAATTAAAATATTTGATCATGAAGAATAATAATAAATTTCATGGTGGTCTAGATATAGTGGGTAGAGGAACCTTTTATATGTTGTCAAAAAGGATATATTTTTAGTTATGATCACAAAATATATAGATATAAAAATTTAAACATGCACAGAACACAAAAAATATGAAATAATGAAGTGTGAAAATATATAATTTAAATAATTCCCCATAAATTTATTATAATATGAATATAAATCAACTTTTTAACTCTATTATTATCAAAATTTTACATTTATAATTTTTTGGTTTATCATGGTATATATTTTTTACAAAAGTAATTTAATTTTAATGGAAAAAGTATACATTATTAAATAATTTTGAACTAATGATTCCAAATATTATATTAAAATTTTAATGTAAAATTTTAATTTTTATGAAATATGAATTTAAACATTTGAAAATGTAACGCATAAATACTATTTTAAAAAAATTATTTATAAATTTTTTTGTGATAAATTAATGAATGATATTTTTAACGATAAAATGTTTTTATTATAAAAATATTATATTTATAATAAATCCAATGTTAATGTTATCATAAAATTATATTTTATTACAATAAAACACAAAATAATATTTATATTATAGGAAAATATCCCTAATGTTAATAAAATGATAAAAAATTGTTTTCTAAAATCATAGTAGTTTTTAAAAATATTTATTTATATTCATTTCAGTTAAATTTGATCAGATTATTTTCTTCTATTAATTAAATCTCATATTGTGATATTTTCATAAACAATATGATTTAATTAAAAACTATATTGATTATTGTTCAAATAAAACTAAATTGTTCCAAGAAAATAAAAAAACAAATAATGTAATATATTTTTGACATTGTAATATATGTAATGGGAATTTTTATATATAGATAAAGTTACAAAATATATGAAATTATGTTTTGAAATAAAATAAATAATTTTAAAGGAAAATTATATTTTTAAAATATATATATTTTAAACATTAAGGGATTAATTTAAACTTCTATAAGTATTTTTAATTTTTTTAATTTTAAGCTATTAATAAATAAATATATATATATATTATCATAATAATATTTTAATGATGATGGAGCTTCCTAGAGCATGTTCCCATGACATGTATGTGGAATCAATGATCTACTTCTTAGACATCTATCGTGTTATCTAAATTTTTGATTATTCAAATAGGCAGATAATTATACATTTTAAAATAAATAATCCCTTGATACTTCATATAAACAAATTTCAACAAATATGAATGGTGTGACTACTGTGTAGGCTCTATGAAATGGGGTCCTTAAAGAGTCCAATATTCTTTCATTTTTTGAAATACATGTTTCAATAAATATGAGTGGAAAATTTATCATATGTGTGGATTAAGATGAATTGGATGGGATAATATATTCCTAAAAAAATTAATCCAATAAATCATTAAATGTTGAAAATAGGTGACAAAATCATAACATCTAATTAATTAATGTTGAAATTAACCAGGATCATAAGCTTTGAAAATTAAATAAGAATGAAAATGGGTAACATATAATTCCACTTACATATTAATTTTTAATTCCATATATCTACGTATATGGTTATTGGAATCAATAAAATAAATCACATTGTCTCTAGAATAAATAGGTTGAAAATTATCTTTATTTAAAACTAAAGATGATGAAAATACTAATTAGGATATTCTTAGATATCAAGAAATTTTTGTGGTTGATATAAATCATTCGGATCTCTAGGCCAATAATTCCATTCTCATATAAAGTTTAATTAATATTATGTTTGATTTTGAATATTATTTCATTAATCCTTCTTATTAACTTTTTAAATGACATGATATATTTGTTTTTCTACATATTAATAAGATACTAGTAAAAATTATTGGTTCAACCAATGATATGGTCAATGGATCCATGATGATTCCTATAGACAGAGTCAACAAAAGCGCACTCAATACCCATAAAACAAGTCATGATAGTGTTCTTATCTTCATATATCCAATTAATTTTGATGTTTCTAGGATTGATGATAAATGGGATCCTAATACTATTTAACTTAATGAGAAGTAAAATTTATCTCTACCACAAGACCATAAGATATCAACCTTCATATATCATAATAGTGAAATTTGAATGGAAGACCCCATATCCCCATTGACCAATTATTTTAGACTATATTATAAACCATATAACAAGTATAAATTTTAAAATATATTATTATATAGTTTTAATTATGTTCTCTGATATAGTAGTGGTGGATTATTTTAACCTTCCTTGAATTATAAACAAGATTCTATATCATAAATAAAGGATTCAAAACACTCCATGTATATATATAACTGTATGAACAAGGGTTTTTTAAGATGTAAAAAACATTGAATCCTGTGGAGGAAATATAAAATAATAAAAAACAATTACATAATTTACTTTCATTGAATGTCATGGGACTAGATAACTGAGTCACATCCAATCATTCTAACTCTAATTTAGGCATACATCATCCATTTTAAATTGGAATTGATAAAATAAATTAAAATATAATTTATTTAAATTTCCATAGTTTTAGGGACTTATCATATGACACATTGAGAGTTATAAGTTACATAAAAATTATTCTAACATTGTGTGTATTGGTTTCAATGGATCCTCTAACTATACTATAATTAGTAAAAATAATCAGATTATAAAATATAAATTTAATTTTGGGGGATTGCCTTTCTTATTTTTTTTAATATATTAATTATTATCATTATTTGATGATTTCATGATCATAAAATAGATAATTATATTTGAATATCAATGTTACATGTATTAATCTAAATAATTTAATTTTTTCATAGAAATTATTGGAATAAAAAATGATAAGAATACCACCATATCTACAAGGGAGTTTAGATACTGAACGAAGATGAAATATTATGTGTATTTAGATGTCCCTTTCAATAGATACAAATTTTATAAGAGATATGGAAATAAATTTATAGCCATCCAAAGGGATAAGAGATTTATTAATTCCAATTCCTAGAATAGATGTATAAAATTCAATATGAAACATTTATGAAGATGAAATATTTCAATCATCAAAATCGTATAGAGAATCATTGTGTGAAATATCGCGGACCTCCCATGTTTAGGTAAAAAAAGCACAGATTATAAATCATGACTATTAAATAAATATACTATTGTGTTGAATGACTATAAATTTACTAGTTATGTCTATTCATATATTTTAAAACTAAAAAGGTAAAGATAAATCTCAATGTTTGATGAAAAAAATTATTTATTAGAATGGTTAATGATATCATGGACTTCCTGAAATTTTTTTGTTGAAATTAAATACCACAATAAAGATAAAATTGACCTAACTAAGTAAAATATATAGGTGTATTTATCCCAAAAACACACATCCATGACTAATATTATGGGAGTTATCATTAAGGATAACATCAGTGTGATGTATCTCAAAAGGGATTATTAAAATACTTCATCCTTCAATGGATTTAGAAAAGTGGAATATTAATGTAAACATCCCAAATTCATTAGTTGGTTTAGTGGTTACTCTTTTGAAAATGAAATATTATTAACAGAATTATATGAAATTACAAGACTATATTCCCCCCATTGTTTAGGGCTGACTACAACTTTATTGACATAATCCCATGTAATTATATTGATATTGATAATGGTATTCTTACCTAGCACCATGATTTTGAAGATGTAATGTGGAATTATTTTACTGCAACCCATCTAGTAATTATGGGATGGGTGGATTCAATAATTCATTTTCCAATAATTAATAGAAATTATTTAGATAGATTATATAAGTAAGATCTTAATAATTTTAAGGAATTTAAATTTTCACAAATGAATTCACACTTAGTTTTAGGTTATTTTATATAAAAATGAAACATTTGAGTCGTGATAATATTATTCAATTATTACCCCTTCAATTATAATTTACAAAATATTTAAAATATTAATTCATTAAAAATATACATTTTTATGTGCATGATTATCTCATGAAAAAATAAAATTCTTTCATAGAATATTGACTCAATACTATTAATTCATATATTTTTAATATATTAAACTTTTGGGAGGGGCTTTTAATATGATATAAATTTAACATGCATTTAGAATTTCGAACTCCATTCATATGATTAATTGGATATTCAATTTTATGTTCTTAATATATTTTTATTTAATCCCCGATAAATTTTATAGATCAGATAATCGATGAAATATATAAATGATTTATATTTAAGTGATTTCCAGACATCAATGTTGTTTTACATTATCATGTTTATTGGGAAAAGGTAATCTAGTCTTTGAAACTATCATTACAAATTTGGATGGATACTTGAGTAGGAAATTAATTATGATTGTTTGATAGGGTTATTATGGAATACGAAAGATGTAAGGGGTCTTATCAACCCATCCAATAACTTTTATTTTGATTATGTCATCATTTTATATCAAGTACCATATACATTGATTGAATCTATTAAGGATACCTTCAAATATAATTGGAAAATATTTAGGAAATATAGTTGATGGTAAATGAGTATGATTTAATTATAAATTATTATATGAAACAAATTAATGTTTCAATTAAGAGGAATCATAATATCATTGAATGAATGTTTCCATTCACCTACACTAGAATACCATTATTCTTGGAAAAGGCCTATGATTGTCACATTACGGAAAATTTTAGAGGTGTTATTAGGGTAATGTTTTCAAGGAATGGAATGTCACATTCCCTGGAAGGGATGATATCTCATGTGAAATGAAAACCCATATTGATTTTTTATTATTCAATAGTGTATTATAAATGGAATGTTTCCAATAAAAAAAATAAAATCAATGCATCTAATGTGTTTTTTACATAACCACATTTTCATATAAATCCATTTATATTTGTTTGAAAAAAACATTATCTCCCAATAATGATAGAGGATTGAGATTCATGAAATACAGTATTTTTAATGATTCAATTAAATATCATTTTTAAAAGTGAATTCACCCATTCAAAATTCATGTAATGTTTTATCATTGATAAATTTTAATCAAAATTTGATGAAGTGGAATGTCCAATTACTTATACTACTCTTTATATAAGAACCTTATTCTCCCATTGAGGTACGAGTCATTTTTTCTATTTCATTTTTGAATTTTTTTTAGAAAATATTGGAATATTTGGAATGAACTAGAATCATCCTGGTCATATGAAATGTATTATGGTTACACGATGTGTACTCATATTTACACACTATGTACAATTTTTTGTGTATGATGGGTATACATAGAGTTTAGGAATCTTGGTTGGTAGATAGAATTTAGCATGTACATGCCACCTATCTTCTACCATTCATAGTGTAGTCACGCCAGCAGGTCCTGGAATGTATATAGGCAGAAAATAGCTGCCACATGAATAGTTAATTAGTACACATGGTGTGTATACAATTTTAAATGTCCTGTAGTTTTTAATTTTTTCTTAAAATATGAAATAGCCTTTTTTCTTGTTCTAGATTGATCCTCAATAAATGAACCTTCAAAACTAATTTTTATAACAAATTATTCATCTGAAGCTAGACTTGATCTTCGTTGGATCCATTGGATCCCCCTCAGTATGATCCTGGATAATATTTATCCTTTTATCCTAATTTCATATTTTTACCAAGTTATATGGGTTTTATTTCTTATAATTTGTTTGTAGAACTACCTTGTTCTAGACCAATTTAGAACCTGACACTAGATGAGGATCATCATACAAGTATGATGTAGTTGGTTCATACATCATTTTGTGTTTTCAAAGAAATTTGGGGGTTGTAGATTTTAGAGCAACTATGGGTTTTGATCGGAACCCTATTGATGCATGTAAAACTAATTGTTCGATCATGTTGGATGATTTTTGGTATTCCCTAACCTTTGTTATGCTTGAGTGTGGCTGGGTGATAGGATGTTTCTCAATTGGGATATTTTCATCAGGGTGATAAAATGGATATTTTTGAAATGTTATGTCTTAAGAGACTATGTTTAAAATATTTATATTTTACTAGAATTGATAGAGACATTGAATACATCTGGGACTATATGATACAACTAATGTCTAGTGAAATTAAACTATTAAATGATTTCCCTATTTAAAATAGTTTAAAATGTGATTATTTATATGTGATGTCTAATATTGAATATGCTCTAACCCTTGGGTTCGTGTTATTAATGAAACAGATTTTATAGAGTGATTTTTATCATAAGGTGGTCTTAGCGAAGATGACATTAGTTGCTTGACCATAGGATTGAGTGTCATGAACGTTAGTATGAGGAAGTGTGACTATCAGGTTCGACATGGCCAGTGATACATGGATGGTATGGATATGAGATTTGATTTTATGGATGTAGGCACACAAGGCATCCGAGATGGTGTGGCTTTGGTTATTTATTTATTGATTAACAAATGACCCCAGATTTGAGTCGTGTGAACATAGGTAGGCTCTGTGATGAGGTTGTTTTGACAGCTCGTGTGTGTTGAGGCTCCCGTAGTTACAACATGGTTATTATGGTTGGGGATGCTTATCATGGAAGCCACATAGAAGGCAGGGAGACATTGTGGGATAACTATGAGGATATAGGACTTAGGGATGAGTCTCGTAAGGATTTTAGGGTATCCATCAATATTCTTCTAGTTACTTGTTTGAGGGAAGACATCATTATTCTTCTGATTATTTGTTTGAGTACATGTATCATTGTTCCTCTAGTTGTTTTTCAATGGGAAGATGAGAGATTTTTAGAAGGGTTTAAATTTTTTGGAAGTTATTTTAGGATAATGTTAATTAATACATGTGGTATTAGGTGAATAATGGTTCCATGTTTTAGGTTTGAGATTCTTGTTTTTTCTAAAGCGTGTAAAAGTTCATGGTCGGTACTGAGCACCATTGGAGGTTGTGTTTACATTTTTCATCATACTGTTTACTTTATATATAGATGAATTAATTATTAATCACCTATAGTAGGTATGAATCATTGGGTGGTATCCTATTGTGATTCTTCTCACACACTATACGGGCCCTTCAAGACGTCTCTAGACATTATGGTTTTATTTGCAGGTAAAGGATCAACATCAGGAGATCAATTATAGTGTTTTTGGGAATAATGATTTTTAAGGATAATAAGGTCATGCATAGCTAGGTTTTTAATTTTTTTGGGTTTAATTTCTTTATCAGTGTTCTTACTTAATTATGTAGCTACTATTGATTAACCATGGGTGTCATTGTATTCTGACATGTATGACCTGCTACGGATTCATGAAATGTTTGTTTTTAGAAGTATTTTCAAGGGGTATTCAGAATATCAATTTTTTTACAGACCATTAGAGTTGTTTCTATATTGATTTCACTTTTTATTCATATTATTATGTTTCTACTATATGGGTCTAGTTTGGGTCTGTTATGCCATTTATTTCCCCCGAATGTTATATTATTATACTATGACTAGTGACTCATCCTCCTTAGAGAGGGTATATAATCTCCATTATTCCTATTTACACCCTCAATACTAGTCCTAAACTTTTTGAGTTTAGGGAGGTGCTCCTAAGGTTAGTAACACTAAAACCATTAACACTGCTCGGGTGGATCTTCAGGTATAGGATGTAACAATTTGGTACCAATTATAGGTTCTTTTGCAACTTTTTATGTATACAATTTGTGATATAGTGGAGTAGGGATATGTTGTATTTTGAAATGGGATTTGAGATTCTGATTGGGTGTCTGCAACCCCATGTTTGAGGGAAAGACCATGTTTCCTTGGGTGGGAAATTCTTTTTTTCTTCTGCTCAGATTATATTATATATATTTTATAGATTTGTGTATCCCATGTATGTGTTGTTATTGGTTGTTATATGTGACCCTTGACCCATTTTGGAAATAGATGAACTGAACCATGAAATGATAAAGAATAGCATTATTTTTTGGATTTTTATCAGAATATTTATAGGGTATTTCAAATTCATATCTCCAAATATGATTTTTGAAGTTATAATACCATAAGAAGAACACTAATTTCCATGTTATATATGTTTTTTAAATGTGAAAGGTGAAATTTTGGATAGAATTTCTGGTTTACTAAAATGAAATATTCCATGGATTTTAATATTTAAAATAAAATCTGGCATGATGTTGGTCCTGAATCATACACATGTAGGTAGGTACTAAAAATGAGGTGTTGTTGATCATCATGATTGGGTGGCTCAGTCATCAGTTTGAGGCAATGATTGTTGTTAGGATGGGCGTAACCCAATGTACATTTGAATAATATCTCTGTTGAGGGAGGGTAAGGAGTCTCGGAGGCTGGGAAGTTGTGGGTAATGGTTGTAGTGGGGGAGAGTAAGTATAGTTGTTATGTGTTGCCTCATTACTATTTTACAAATATTCTATATATTTTATATTTCTGTGACATCTGAGAATGTATGATATTCATTGGGTTCTTCTTATATAGCTGGATGGAACGTTAGGTGGGTGATGGTTTGTTGTTGTTGGAGAAAAATTAGCTTTGGACCCATGGGGGATAGGTGGATAATGAGACAAAGGTACATGCTTAGGGACATGATGGTCTTTATGATCCATGTTAGGCTGGGCAGCTGCCGGGTTTGACGATGTTCGTGCAATGGCATACCAACTAGCTCCAAAATAGCCTGGTACATGTTTTAAAAGGTATTAATAGAGGTTATTAGATAATGAGGCCCAATATGGATTACACTACATGGGATTTCTAGTCTCAAAACCCATCAATTTTTTATGGTGATGGTTGAATATTGGTTGTAGAGATCTACATAGAGAGCATGTCGATGTTCTTTGAGTAGCTCCAGTTACTTATAGGCAGGAGGGTCAATCTAGAGATGTACATGCTGAGAGGACCCAAACAAAATTGGTGGGATGTGTTGCTTTAGGATGACATACATGTGGTACCTTCCTGGCTAGACATTGAACAAACGTTCTTTGATAATGTTTTTCTAGAGATGCTGAGGTATGAGAGTGCTCAGGTGTTCTTGAGCATTCACTAGGGTGATATTTCTGTCATGGACTATGCAACTACTTTCATTGAGTTTCCTCGCATAGCACCCGGTATGCTATGAAATGATGCCTCAGGGGTGAGGCAATATAAATAGTTTTACAAAAAACCATCTGGGTGATATAACACATCTATAGGTTATCCTCATTCATAAAAGGAGTGAATCGGGCATTCCTAGCCAAGGGAAAACTACAAGACGGGTCTCACTTTGGTGGGGTGGTGAATTCAGGTGATAGATCAGATGGTATTAAACATGGTCGGGATGAGTTCTAAGATCTTGTTCAGGCAAATGACTCATTAAGACCATCTCAGGGATTTGATGTGGGGGTTTTATTTCAGTTTCAAAAACAAGGGCATGTTCAGATTCAATACAATATTCCTTCAAAGGAGTTCTAGGAATGTTGAATGGTTCGAGATCATGAGAGATTATACAAGAATCCTTCTCAGATAGCCAAAAGATAAGAAATGAAAGAGTCTTAAGCTTCATAGGACAGATCATGATCGGTACCTGGAGAGGGTATATGAGGCTCATCTGCACATGGAGTATGTGGCAGAGATAATGGGACCCATCTGTGGGGTTAGTTTATAGGGTTAGTGTAGTACCACATAGACGAAAAGTATCAAAGAGTCGTTTTTAGGCCAGTGGAATGCCATGGATATTCATAGGGATGATCTGGAAGGCGAACTAATGATGGTCAGAGACACACCATGGGCGTGACCATTATTTCTATTTTGTTTTCCATTTTCTTTTACTTTTAGGGCTTGTCTTTTTGGATTGTGTGAGGTGATCATGATTTATATTGACTAGCCAAATGCCGGTGAATATGTCAAAACCATCTCGGGGTGTTTTATTATCATTATGAATGATGCTCCTGGAATCCGGATCATCATTATTAATGGTTACTTTAGTTACTTAGGAATCAGGGAATCTGAGGGATACAAGTTACTTGAGGTGATGAGTCATTAGTGGAATCCATGTGATGCGAGATACATGAGGTACCTTCATCATCAAAAAATTGAGAATGCAATCGTGATTGATGTACAAGGCACCGATTTGTTTTGATAATCCATAGGATGAGATATCTCATTGTTCTAAGGGTTCCATGGGACCAAGGTGGACACCGATGTAGTGTGGGGTATGGTTGGGTTTTTTAAGAGACATAGGAGAATTTGATGAGGTTCAGGAGTGACGATGCATCACATGCGTACCAATGTTCTGGAAATAGGTTAATAGACATTGAATGATTTGGGTATTGGGCTGGAGTTGATTTGGAATGTTCCCCCGACACCCATTAAAGAGAAATTATGGGAAAAATTGCTTTAAGAGGGTAATTTTGAAAGAATATGGTTCTTCAATTATTGAATGAGTATCATTTTATTTTTATTTTTTGGGTTTTTATTTCATAAAATAATAGATTAATAGGCATGTCATGGAATTACACTGGTCACACAACATGTATTTGGTTTACACACTCTGTAATCTTAAATACACATCATGTTCTCCTGGTCGTGTGTGATGGCCATACATGGCATGTAGTGATGTCAGACAGGTAGAGAAAATTAAACATGTTAACACTGTGTATCCCCAAACACATGCCATGTAGTAATTTTGGTAGGCCCTTGAATATATTTTGGGGGAAAATACCATCCAAATGAAGAATTAAAGAGTATTCATAGTGTGTGTACCTATTTACGCACCATGTATTTTTGTTGCATAAAATGTGACATAGAATCATTTTATGGGTTTCTAGACAAAAACTCTACAAAACAGCCTCACAAACTTCTTTTGACTCCCAATTCTCTGTTTGAAGTTGGATTTAAACCCCTATAAGATCGATTGGAACACCCTCGATATGATTCTGATTACCCTTGTGACTTTAATCATGATTTCGTAATTTGACCATGTTATAGAGTTTTTAGAGTGTATACTCATTTTGTAGATCTATCGTATTCTATTCATAGTTAGATTTTGATACTGGAAAAAGATCACCATATGAGTTTTAGGTATGTGGTGCATAATTTGTTTTGTTTTTTCCTGAACATTTGTTAGTTTTGGGTTTTAGCACAATTGTGGATTTTCTAATAGCACCATATTATTTTCTATTAAACTGATTGTCTGATGATGTGGGATGATGGTGGGTATTCCCTAACCCTTTTCATTCTTGACTGATTCTTGGTGAGAGGCAATTTCTTAATTCATATATTTTGGTTGAGGGAAAAAATGGTTTTAGTTAAAATGATAAGATTTAAACTGTTATGTTTAAACATCATAAGATTGATTAGTCTTATTAGAGGCATTTAAGACCTCAGTTCTTGTGTGGACATCAAATGGCTAGCTCAATTTGACTATTAAACTGTTTTTCCTATTTTAAACTATTTAAAATTTGATTATATATATATATGTTATGTTTGATATTTCATATAATGGAACCATTGGGGTTTTTTTGGGCATGGCCTGAATATTATCGAGTGATGATGATTAGAGGTTGGGCATGGAACTGTTAACATGAGTGGTTTACTATATGTGTTAGAGATGGTGTGGCTTGGGTTCTTTATTTGGTGATTACTACTCACCCATGATTTGAGTCATATACTCATAGGTAGACTTAGTGATGAGGTGATGTTTAATAATATTGTGGTTAAAGGTCCCCCATAGTTTAGCTAGGTGATTATATTTGGGGGTGCTTAAACTTGATGTCATAAAGAAGATGAGGAGCCTTTGGTGTATATATTTGAGTCTATCAGGTTTCGGGTTGAGGATTGCTGGTATTTGAGGGAAGACATCGCTATTACTAATGTTACTTATTTGAGGGCAGAGATCACTTTCCTTTAGGTTATTTGTTTGAGGACATGCATCAATATTCTTCTGTTTGTTGTGACATGGGTAGATGTGAGATTTTGAGTCGGATTAAAATTGGTTGGGTTTGGCTTTGGGACATGAGGATTCAGGAGGCACATGATGGAACGCTTTATGTATCAGATTCAAACATTGGCTAAAGCAGGTAACACTCCATGATAGATTCTATGAACCAGTAGAGGTTTTCTCTACTTGGTGCATTGTAATGATTACATTACTTATAAATTCATGCCTTTTAACCACCAATACAAGTTACACACCATTGGGGGGTATCTTATTGTGATTCGTATCACACTCAACATGGGCCCTTCAGGAAGTGTGTCGACATTATGGTTTTATGTAAATATGTGTTAGAGATGGTGTGGATTGGGTTCTTTATTTGGTGATTACTACTCACCCATGATTTGAGTGTGATCTGAATCACAATAAGATACCACCCAATGGTGTGTACCTAGTATAGGTGGTTAAAAAATCATGAATTCATAAGTAATGTAATCATTACAATTCACCATGTCGACAGAACCTCTAATGGTTCTTAGAATCCATCATGGAGTGTTACCTGCTTTGGCCAGTGTTGGAATCTGATACATAAAATGTTCCATCATGTTCCTCCTGAAACCTCATTTCCCATGTACCGATGTCCCAAAGCCAAACCCATCTAATTTTAATCCGACTCAAAATCTCACATCTACCCATGTCACAACAAACAGAAGAATATTGATGCATTTCCTCAAACAAATAACCTAAAGGAAAGTGATCTCTACCCTCAAATAAGTAACATTAGTAATAGCTATGTCTTCCCTCAAATCTCATCACTCCTTAACCCGCAACCTGATAGACTCAAATATATACACCAAAGGCTCCTCAACATCTCTATGACATCCAGTGTAAGCACCCTCAACCATAATCACCTAGCTAAACTATGGGGACCTTTAACCACAAGATTAGTCACCATCACCTCATCACTAAGTCTACCTATGTGTATATGACTCAAATCATGGGTGAGTAGTAATCACCAAATTAACAACCCAAGCCACCCCATCTATAACACATATTGTCCCTATGACCATTTTTATCAAAACATTATTATTTTATATATTAGAGACCTTCATGTCATTGAATAGTTACTTGGAAGTTATATTTAATCTATATGAAAAACATCTGAAACCTTCCCAAATGGAATCAACACATTGATAATTGATGGAGCACTCCATTGATAGTAAATATAATCTCAATAAATTAATATTAATATATTCCAAAATATGATAAAATAATGATACTTTCTTATGTGCTTGATATTTTTCATTTTCTAATAGGAAATAGTTCACATCAAATATATTTTTATTTATTATATATACACTATGTATTTCGGATTTTTGTTAATCTGTTTCAATAGAGACATCCTTATCTGTACTTTATCCATTATATGGTTAAAATATGACAAACAAGGAATTTTATACCTATTTCCTAGTCATTTTGTTGTATGTCATTGTTAAATCATTTCACATTAACATGCGAAATTTAAAAAACACTATATTTAAATACGTGGGAATCATCATGTAGATGGATATTTCAAGTTTTTATGAATTATTCATGTGAGATAATAATATAAAATTAATATTAAATGGATATTAAATATAGAATCGTTGATAAATCAATGTAGTTTGTTTATGGATTATTAATAATAAATATGGTCATAATATTTCTATTAGTTAAATTCTTCTATGATTAGGATGTATCAAAATTGTTTTTGGAAGTATTGTGAAAGGATTAATGATGATATAATGAAGTTGTGGAATCATTAGAGACCTTCAGATGAGGAAAATTTGTTGATTTCATAATGATTACGGATTTATGTTTGCATATAAAGTTGAAATAGATGGTGTGTTATGGAATTTACAATTTTCAGACGTAAAAAATGATGAAACATTTCCTCAACATAGAATCGTAAATTAAAATGAAATTCTTCATGATAAATATCTATTTTTTAAAATGGAATGTCATGATGAGTTTGGGAGTTTGTTTTTTATAAACTAAATGGATTGAATTTATGGTGGCACACACGTTTCAAGAAAAAAAAAATTTAACTCAAATTACAATAAATATTAGGTTCCAATCTAGATAAATTTACATTTCTTATTTAGTAAATAGATACATTGTGGTTTCTATTATCCTTGGCATATATAAACTAACATCCTTTATCTTTTTATAAAATTTTTGGTCTTGAAAATTGGAACAAAGTAATTCTTGTATCAATAGAAATCATTTAAATGTGGTTAAATTTATACATTAAATGGATAGTTGGGAAACATCATTGTTTTTAATATTATATCATATAAATTTATTATTCTCTAGACATAACAATTTTAAATTTAGTATTTTTTATTAATTGGAACATTTTTTCCTCATTTAATTTTTATTAACATTTTTCATTTAATATGTCACAGATAATTTATGTTTGATGTTCTGTGTAGATAAATTTAATATTTATATATTGATAATTTATAAAGAGATCCCAGTTAATTACATTCTCCTCATTAAATTAATTTTTATCACCTTAATGTAAATTAATCCTAACAGATAATAATACAACTATTTATAGCCTAATATATTTTTGGATATAAATTTTTGTCAAAAATCTACTAGAATCACTTAGTATATATTAAAAAACATTGGTTTTATAATTTTTTTACCTTCTATTCAAAAATCTTATAAACAATATATCACTACCAACTGTACATCTCCAAATTATTCCACATTAAATTCCATCTCAAATTATAATACATTAATCCACAATAACAAACTAATTTAATATTAATATTAACATTATCAATAACCATAAAATAGTTATAATCTATATGTAATAGTATATAAAACAAGAAAATATATACCACATTAATAAAAAAAGATATATTTTACTATAATATCATGGATCACTTTTCCATAAAATCAACAATCAATTTCAATTATATAAATACAATATTACTCAGTTTCTAAAAACCTAATTAACACATTATTATATTTACATTGTCGATATATTGAAAAAATATTTATACATCACTTATTCAGATATTATTCACCAAGATTCAGAACGAATATAAATTTTCATTGAAATTTTTTTTCATGGTCATTAATACAATTTATAAATATTTATATATATTTAAAGAAAAATTAGAGATGAAAATTTTGTAGTTATTTAAAATAATCCACTTATGTGTTATGATATAACGAAATATCACCGAGAAATATCATCTATTAATACAAATATATGGGTGTATAAATTTTTATTCAATTTAGATATCACTATCACTACCTATGGTTAGATGAGGTAAGATACCTTTTACTTTATAACATTAATAAATATGGTTTTTATACTATTTAAATATTAAATCCTTTTAGTTATAAGTAATAATGGTTCCAATTAGAAAAACTTTTCTTGTAATTCTCCATGATATAGTTTCTATCAAATACTAATACCAAATATTTTATAATTAAATCTCAAATTTTAATTTCAATACATCAATGTGAAAATGGTGTCCCGTAGAGATCCTATATTTTTATAATATAATACATTTGGTTCAATTTATATCACTCTTCATTCATCACGTTTTCATTATTTTGGGATATATCTTATTTTATAAACAAAATATTTATCAAAATAAATTATTCATAATGTTTTGTAATGGTAATGTGATTATCAAAATCATACCCCCACAGATTTCCAAACCATGTTATCATTAAGGCAACATTTTTTTGTAGCATGTGACATCTGAGTTAACACCAAACATGATGTTTCTAGATATATTACCCATATATACATATAATAAAATTCCATAATTCACTAATATTATCATTAAAAATATCATATTTCCTAGATAACTAATCATTATCTACTTTACCAATACGTCACTCTTTAATGCAAATCAAAGAATTGCAGTTAGGGTTTTTAAATAATGGTCACTAAAATATTAAAACAAATAACTAAACAACCCATTGATACCCACTAATGTAAACCAATATAAATAAATACATATATGTTATAATTTGACATATATAAAAATTAAATCTCGTATATAGTAACACAAACATGAGAGGAGAAGGTTTAAAGAATATTTAGATTATATACATAAATAACATATTTTATTACACTCATTATTATGTCGTAATAAACACACAAATAAAAATCCCCTTATAAAAATATCACATCCAACCCCATATTTTTATTCATGGGGAGGAAAATATAAGAATATAATGAATGAATGTATTCTATTTCTATGTCATAAGTTATAAACAATGAAAATCATAAGTGATAAAAAAAATTATATACTTGGACATGGAACCATAATAAAGATCAGAAAATTTATAATTATTAAAACATAACAAGATAAAAAATATGACATAATGATTGTTGAATAACAACATAAGTACATATCAAAACATAAAAATGTGGCAAATGATTAAGAATTAAACTCATAATATAGTGGATTACGATTCAAAATATAATTTTCTTAGTGGATGTGGATTCACTAAAATATATCCCTTGGTGGATATGGGTTCACTCACCTATTTCTCATTGTGGATAAGGATTAACTATATTCTTTCCTTTAGTTGATCAATTAGAATATATTCTTTTCCCTTATCAAATGGGACAAAAATCATCATCAAACGCATAGGATGCTTATGTAGGGACCAACGATCACATAATTAAAAAAATTAATATGTGTTCTATAATATATCAACAATTAAGTATATCATTATAATCCTTAAATAATATTATCTTAATTAATCACATAAGGAAGAACCCATTGAATAGAAAATGTTATGAAGAATATATCTAGATTATGTCACCATTATTTTTCATCTATAATTGAAACTATTGAATACCATAGAATAATAAACAAAAATTTTAGAATATAATATTATTTATAGGGATATACATGAAATACATATTCCTTGGAAATAAATATATTATTTATTAAAACAAAATGGAATGTAAATTTCAATTATTGTTATATAAAATATTTATACCATTATTTTAAATTATGAAGATAGAATCATATTACAATGTAATGTTTGGAATGGTCACAATTTTCTAATAGATTGGATATATTAAAAAAAATTCATGGAAATATATCCAAATAATTAATTCATAAAAATAAATAATAAATAAATAAATATTTTGAAAAGAATTTTTTGAAAACAATTTTATTTTATAATAGATATATAATAATGTAAATAAGGTAAATAAATAATGTAACAGAAAATTTGAAGTTATGAATTTTCAATACATTTTTTACAGAATAATATTTTATAGTAAATGACCTTTAAAACATTTATAGTTTATTAATTAATATAACAATAATTATTTATAAATAAATTAATTTTGTTAAAGATACATCAATAATTAATCCTTGAAATGGTGTAATGGTATTCAAGATAAATATATATTAGAAGGTAAAACATGTCATCTTAAATAGAATAAAAACCCCATTTGAAATTGTTTTGAAATAAAATTATTCAAATGCTAGAATAAAAAATAGTAATAAAATATAATTTTGAAAAGTGGTAATGGTAGTATGAAGGTAAAATTTTATAAGTTATAATTTTTTTTGCTAATTTATATAAAAACATATACAGGAAAGTTAAAATTTGACTTGAAGGGTATTCTATTAGTATTATAATAAGAATTGTTTTTCATATTGATATGATTTCTATGTAGATAAAATAAAAAAGTGTAAGGATTTGGAAAAAATGATTCATTTTACAAATAGAGTGATTAAATATAACATTAAATAACATCATAGACTAATAGAAACCATCAATGGTGAAAACTATTGATGACAACAAATTATAACACATTGAAGGGATTTAAATTAATAAATACCCTTACAGACTGGGTATCAATTGAATCGATGTCCATTTGAAGATAGAGCATCATATGGAAATTAATACCCCATGAAACATATGACTATAGTAAAATACATTCATTCATTGGTAGTAAGAGAGTATCAAATATTTTATGGTTGAAAATAAAACATGTCAATATAAAATAAATTTCATTCCACGAACTGGATTCCAAACCTCCATAACTTATACTAATGTTCATAGACAATTTTTTTTTCAAAATAAATATCTTAATGTCTTATTTGAAAACTTTATGGATATGTATTTTAATTTATAAGTATTATTCCTAATTATATTATTAATTTAAATTAGTTAGTTATAATCCATTTTGAATACCAAGAGTGACTACTTCTTATCATTTGGATAGATTTTAAGAATCACATTATTTTTTTCATTATTTAAAAAAGCCATCACTACATGATAAAAGTTGTACGTTAATGTTTGTTTCAAAGAAGTTTATAATGTTATAATCTCATTAAATTATAGTACCATACATGATTTCTATAAATTAATTCTATATAAAATATATTTTTGTTCTAATTAACAACCGACAGATGGTATCTTAATTAACATCATCATTATTAGTGTAAACATTAATATAATAAAATAATAATTTAATCATTTATATCATATAAATTAAATTATTATGTGATAATAGTCATCAATGATATAAATTTTTTTTCATTGATCAATTAGTGGGTTTGATCGACACAAACAAAAAACTCACCACAAATATGGATTATTTTGATTATGAATGTTTTTAATACTGGATTAATATATATTTTTTATAAGTTTAGTTATATTTTTATATTATATTATTTTTATTGTCATTTATTATGATTTTTTTATATATAATAAATAAACTAGTTGATTATTTTGATAAGTTAATTAATAGAGGAATGAGATATCCCCATGCATTATTAATGTTGTTATATAACAAATAAATACAGGGAATGAAATTGAATTTTTATTTTTATCTTCATAATAAATATTTTATATAATATACTATATTTATTAGTTAATTTTACTTCTGTAATATGTGAAATTAATATGTGGAGGAAAATGGAAGTTTTCACTTCATATAGGCTATTTTATAGACAACCCAAAAATGAAAATTTCATTTTTCTTAAAAAAAATTGGAATTTTGGATAATAGTTATTAAATTATAACAATAAAAAACAATATAATATAAATAATTAAAAAATAAAAAATTATAATTATAATTTTAACATTATGATATAATGTAAAATAAATTTTTCAAAATGAGTTCTCACGATGAAATAATTGTAATTTACATAGCGGATTTCGTGGAAATAAATGACTCAAAAAAAATTAATGTGAAAAAATAATCATTGATAATTATGTTTATTCTAGTGAAGAGAAAATATCAATGTGTTTAAATGGGGATATAATTTTTTTTGGATATTGTTGAAGGAGTTCAGAGTGGCTCTTTTTATGATGTGTGAGGACGAGATTTTTTAAATCATGCTCACTAAATATAAAGGTTTAACATGTTAATCATTTCATTTTTCTCTTATAATGGATGATAATGGACTAAGATAGGAGATAAGGATTATTATCCCTATAAAATTCATTTTAATACATTTTAAAAATTTAATTAATCTCATTAATCTATGAGTATTATTAACATACTAGTTTTGGTTTTAATGTTGTAACAAAATTTAAATTATGTACTTTAATTTATAGACAAAAAAATTTAATTGGATTTATTATTTAATTTCAACCTACATATTCTTAATATATGATATATTTAATTAGATAAATATTATGTGTTTCATAAAATTAAATTATAATATTAGACCATGTAATGCATAAATCATGTTTATAAGAAATATTATTTTGAATAAAATTTTACTTAAGATAAATTTATCAATGTATTTTATTTACATGACATTAATCAATTTTGAAAATAAATAAAATCTTTATAAATTAAAATCAATTAAACATAATATTTAATATAAATTTCTTCTAATTAAACAAAAATATCACAATTAGTTATTTTTACTGTAAAATATAAATTTACCCAATAAAAAGGTAAACATATATTTTAAAATGATATTTTCTTAATATAAATTTGTATAATTACTCCATATATAAATAATTGTTCTTAAAAATTGTTATATATTGTTTTTTATTATTATTAATTCTTAATATATTTAAAAACTCAATAATTAATTTTAAAAAATTATTAAATATTAATTAAAATCATTTATTTTCAAAAAATAAAAAAATTAATAAATTGATTTTATTATCATTATAATATTAATAATGGTAATAGTTTTATCTAAATGAAATTATAAAATTTATATATTTATTTTATAAACTAATAAACTATATATAGGACAATTTGTTTTAATGTAAAATATTATTTTTTAACATAAAATTTTCTTGATTTTATTCTATTTAAAAATATAAATTTACAATTGATTATATAGTAGTCATTATATTTTAATATAATATATTATCTAAATAATAAGATTAGTTTTTTTAACTTTATACATTATATAGTTACTTTTTGAAACTATAGTTCTTTTGAAAATATTTAATACTATTTCTTTTTCATCTAAATGTAATAATATTTTATTATATACTATAAATATTTTTAATGATATAATTATTCTTAATTTTTTTAATAATATTATTGAAATATGTCTGAAAATATTTTCATTTGGTGTTGTTTAATGTGGATGTAGATATTTCGTTAAGGAAAATTTATAGTGAAATTGTGTGTCATTAAAACATCTCAAATGAAGAATATTACGTATCCAAAATCCAAAAAAATCAATGATCATTCACTATGTTTTGGAAATTTTTATATGATACAATTATATAACACGCACTGATGAACCATACGAATTGACCATCAAAATATAAAAAAGAACCGATAATCTTATGTATCATCTCTAATGTAACATCTCTTGATTTTATCCAATATATTCATTCTAATTAATTTAAATTTATTGATTGATTTCATTGAGAAAAATTCATAGTTTAACTTTCATGATAGGAAAACCCATTTGTTGTCTTCTATTTCACGTGACATTGGGTTACCTTTGTAACATGTGTTACACAAAAGGCCGAAACATACCATATAAACAATATATTATTAATATTATATTAGTTATTAAATTGACATTGGAAAAGTGGTGATGAATTTTATTTAATAGATACTGAATATATGGTTGAATCATATTTATATAATAAATTTTTTAGTTACCAATTAATTGGAAATTAATATAAAAAGATAAAATGAATATAAAGGATGTCTTTTATGAAAACATAGATTTTTGACATAAATTCAGTTTAATATTAATTAAAAAAAATTATTTAATATAACTGAAATATATTAAATAAACTGATATTATTTAATTTTAATCAAATTTTCTTAAATTCATCCAATAATTATTAAGGATTAAGATAAAAATAATCAAATCTTAAGCATATAAATTGGTATTTCTTTAGAATGAGGTTTCTTCACATGTTAATGGAGAAAAAACAATTACACTAAATTTTGGAACATTTTTAATTTTTAATTGAAAATATTAACAGAATTATTTATATTTTAGTATCATTATTTAATTTTGGATAAATATTCTAATTTTTATAAGATGATTCATATTTTGGGGATTAGTGAATAATAATGAAGTTTAATTGAATCTTTTATTCTGGTATAACATATTAATATTGATATAATATAATTTAAATTGATTTTAAAATTTTATTAGTTAATTATTCAATCAATAATTTAAATTTATTTAATTTTAATCAACATATTATCAAAATTGGATATAAAATATTTTAAACTTTTGAACTCTTCATATTAAATCCTTGTTATCTCAACTCGTCTATGAGAATAATTTTAAAATCCACGTCATCCAATTAATTTATTGAAATTATGAAAACTGAATTAAATATTTTTAATAATAATAAGTAATATTTTCTTTTCTTTTTATCTTATATTTTATGAAAATATATTAGTGAGGGCAATTGAAATTCATTATAGCACTTAAGATAATATGTTTCAAATCCCAGGACTAAACCATAAAGATAAATGTCAAGATAACCTAGATACATCTAAAAAATATGTCTGTGGTAATATTTATACCATATTCTACTATGTATTTACATTTGTACGTTATTTTTGCCACATGATGTAATGGTGACTTATAAATAGTGTTTACCTTTTTATTTTTTACAATAATGACACTCCTCTTCTACAATAAAAAGGCTATAAACCTTACCCAATATTCCAACCACTCATCCATAATGGATCATCCAAAACCATCCCAAATAAACTAAATACATACCTATATTCATCCTTAAAGACCTATATTATGAAGAAAAAAATCCATAGAAGTATTTTAGTATACACCAAAAAAAGTTACCAAAAAAAGGCGTGTCATTCTTTAATGATAATGTTTGTTTTATTTCATTCTCCACCCCTTCAATTATGTGTATATCCGTTTTATTTAATAATATCAATGCATAAAATAAACAATGATTTTTTTATTTTCTATTCTTATCCTACACCGTCAATAACATCTATCAAAATGGATATGAATTGTTATTCATGTGTGTGGTAGACTAATACATAGTGAATTAATGTAATTTTTTCTTCTATTACCATCTTTAAGGTTATAGAATAAAGAATTTTTTTATCAATTTTTTTTATATTTATGATATTTTAATTATATATTTTTTGTAAAAACCCAAACATTCATTAATGGAAATCCCTCTTAATCTAATTAAATGTCACATTATTTAAAATGTTTATATAAAATGTAAACTTCTTTGGTTTTTTGTTAAGAATTGTGACCATTGCTAATATATTCGTTGAACAGTGATCACATGATTGGTATAAATATAGGGATTTAGAAAATCCAATTTACTTAGAAAAAGGAAGTGATGGCCTCATCCAGTAGACATTCCCCATACGAATCCCATTTTTCAGAGCTCGAAAATGAGGTGGCATCATTGGGCATCGCTCTTGACCAAGCCCAAGCCAAGCATGAATATGTTAATCTCGAGTGGGACTGCCTACGAGAGAAATGGAAGTTTTCAATAAGGATGTTTTATTTCTTGTTTTATGTTGTTATTAAATGATCCTAAGCCCCAATGACACTAGACATTTCAATATTCTATTGTTTATCATGTAATGTTTATGCAATAAATTATGTTTAATTGTGTAATATGAGATCATGGTTTTCATAGCTAGTACCAGAAGATAGGTTTAGTAATTTTTGGGATTAGGATTAGAAAACCCCAGTACAACCTTAAGTATAAGACTAAGTATAATAAGAACATCACTATGTTTTGGGGAGTACAGAGTAAGTAGTTTATCATGAAAATAAATCCTTGTCTCGATACAAGCAAGTAGAGGCGGCTCTGGCACAAATGTATCCTAGGGGTAAATCCCGAAAACACCACTTTGAGCTAGACTCAAACGAGAACTAGTACATGACAAAGGGCCTTAATGCATTCTTAGTTACGACCCTCCTGGGGGATATGATTTGGTAAATTGACAAGCTTAGTGTGAAAAATTAATATGGGACTAAAAAGATTCCCTAAGAATATATGTTAGAATGTAGATCATGGAAAAAATATTCAAAAGGCAATCGATTCATATGTTAAGGAAATAAAATTTATTTATATGTTATCAGTTTTTTCCTTGTATTACCCTTTATGTTTTACCCCTAACCTTCCTTTTATTCCAACCAATGGCCTGTAATAGGAGGACTCATGCTAACAACCTATGTGAAGATCAATGTGATGATTGTACCGATGAGGTGCCCAGTCCAATGGGAGCATGAATCACAAACTTTGTCAGGATTATCCTTCAGATAAATCAATAAATGAATAGAAAAATGGGTCAATAGGAACATTCAACCCTTCCTAAGAAAGAACAAGTTTATATTGAGAGCTTTATGAGACAAAGGCCTCCTACTTTTAATAGATCATCCGATCCCTCAATCACTGAACAATGGATCAACTCCATTAAAAAGATCTTCTCCATCCTTCAATGTTCTTAATAAGATATGGTTCTCGTAGATGATTATCATATGGAGGGTGAAGCTGATCAATGGTGGAAGTAGAAAAAAAATATGAAATCCTGAGTAGGAGATCAAGTCATTGGAATAGAAGAATTTCTAGAAGTTTTTTTTTGATAAATATTTTCCGTGCACCCTCTGGCATAAGATGGAATGTGAATTCCTTTCCCTCAAGAAAAAAGATGATGAATATGTTGGAGTGTACGAGGAAAAATTCACAAGGCTTGCATGATACGCTTCCAGATTTATTGTTATCCCTTAATATCAGGTTGACAATATCTTTGGTGTTCTGAAACCTAGCCTCTGGAAAGTGCTAGAGATCTGTGACTTCGACAACAATGATGAAATTGTCTGATGTGCCCTCAAGTATGAAATGGAGAACGAATAATTTTAGGGGTATCATGGGGATAAGAAGCGTAAGGTGGAATTCAATGATGGCGGTTCGATGGATAATTCCAACGGTGCTAAGAAGATCCAGCACCCCACTTTCCCATGGTGTGGAATGAAGTACCCCAGAAACTACCTGAAGTGGATGGGGAAATGCTTTAGGTGTGGAAGATAAAGGAACCTAACTATTAATTGTCGGCAAGAAAGACCCACGACTGCAACAGAGGATAGGAATGCTCCATTCGAACCTCAACGTGTGGTTCATTTCTACAACTGTAAAGACCCATGGCATCTTGAAAATAAGTGCCCTAATCCAATGGTATTCAGAGTTAACCAACATCCTCCCTGGCAGAAACTATGAGCTTTTGTCATCACTACTACCTAAGTAAACCCCGACAATGAAGTGGTGACATGTATGCTAGTTATTCATTCATTAATAGCGAATTTACATTTTGATTCAGGTTAAATATATTCTTTCATATCTCGAAGGTTTAGTGAAAAATCTCAGCACCACCAAAATTCATAGAATTGAAGATGTAGGTGAGTACGGAAAATGGGGAAATCCTTGCATCCCATGAATATAATTCCTCCCCTATCATAATCCATGGATTAAACTTCTTGGAAAGCTTCTTCATACTCCCTCTGATGGAAGTTTATGCAATTCTTGGCCTGTATTGGCTTTCCTTATATAGAGCCAACATAAATTGCCGTGAGAGGGAAATCACTCTCCATATGGAGAATCGACCCCCAATTATTCACAAGTACATGGAGGAAGATGAATCATCTTTAGTTCCATAATCTTAAAAGTGGATATTATTTCTCTATGACCAAGTGTATCTGGCTTATATGATTGAGTCTAAGGAGGCAGCCATTAAATAAAACATGCCTGTTATGAAGGAATCCACTGAAGTGTTTCTCAACGAATTTGATGGTCTTCCTCCTAGAAGAGATGTTATATTCTCTATTGAACTTATACCTGGGGTGTTACTAATATCCAAGAATCCATATTGAATGAATTTTTTTGGATCTTGAGGAGTTGAAGAAACAACTACAAGAATCTGGATAAAGGGGTTATACGCCCAAGTGCTTCCCATGGGGTGCACCTGTCCTCTTCTTCAAGAAGAAGGATGGGTCAATGAGACTTTGTATTGAATATAGTGAGCTCAAAAAAATCAAGAAAAAGAAAAATTATCCTCTCCCACGAATTGATGACTTGTTTGATCACCTATGTGGAGTAAAATACTTCTCCTAGGTTGATTTGCGGTTAGGATATTATCATGGAAGGGTGAAGAAGGTAGATATCCCCAAGAATTCTTTTCATAAATGATACGGGCTCTATGAATTCATATTAATGCTTTTTGGACTCACTAATAATCCTGAAATATTCATGGACATGATAAATAGAGTCTTGAGAGATTACCTCGAAAAATTTGTGGTATTCTTTATTGATGATATTATAATATATTTCAAAACCAAGGAGGATCAGGAGGAGAATCTGAGAACTTTACTAGAGACCTTGTGGAAGGAGAAGCTCTATGAAATGTATAACAAGTGTAAGATCGGGTTTAAGGAGGTCTTATTCTCAGGCCATATCATCACAAGAATTAACATATCTGTGGATCCCACTAAAATAGATGCAGTTGAGGGATGGATGATGATAACATTGTTAATGGATATCTGTAGATTCTTGGGGTTAGGTGGATATTATCGACGATTTGTGAGAAATTTATCACAATTTTCCAACCATCTTTCTAAGATAACTCAGAAGGGAGTAATGTTTTCTTGGAGTAATGAATGCGAAGAATGCATCAAGGAGTTGAAAATGAGGCTTATCACTACACTCATGCTCAATTTACCCACAGGTGGAGAACTTCTTGTGGTATTCAGTGATGCTTCAAATAAGGGCATGGGATGTGTGTTGATTCTAAATGACAAAGTCATTACCTATGCTTTAAGAAAATTGAATGTTCATGAACAAAAATATCCAACACATGACCTCGAGTTGTCTGTAGATATCTTCACTTTAAAAATTTGGTGGCATTATCTATTTAGGGAGAAGTGTGAAATTTATACAATCCACATAACCCTCAAGTATATATTCACATAGAAAGAGTTTAACATACACCAATGAAGATGGTTAGAGCTGATCAAAGACTATGACTGCTCAATCCATTACCACCCTGGGAAAGCCAACAAGGTGGCAGATGTCCTATTTAGAAAGGACCCATCGATTCTTTCATTGATGATAATTGAAAAGGAACCAATCTTCTTAGATTTGATGAAAATGGTCATGGGAATCATAAAGAAAGGAACATCATCAATCCTTTCCCAAATGATTTATCAACCGTTAGTTTTGGAAATGTTAAAGGATTCTCAAATGGATGACTTGGGAATTCAAGAAAAAAATGGAAGCTATAAGAAAAGATAAATCCTAGGATTTTAATGTTAATGAAGAAGGAATTGTGAGATTTGGGAAAAGACTATAGGTTCCATCAAATACGGAGCTGAAGAAGGAAATTTGGAATGATGCACATATTTTTAATTTCTCTATTCACCCAAGAAACACAACGATGTATCAAGATCTCCTAGGGAATTATTGGTGGGATAATATGATGAAAGAGATCACTAAATATACATCAAAGTGTCTGGTGTGTCAGTAAGTGAAGGAAGAGAGGTCGAAGTATAAAGGGATGATGCAACCATTTCCCATACCAAAATGGAATTGGGAGAACATCACCAAGGACATAGTCACTGTACTTCCAAAGACATATAAAGGAAACAATGCAATCTGGGTTGTTGTGGATCATCTTAAAAAGGTTGCACACTTCATTACTATTTGATAGGATTTCTCATTAGATCAATTGGAACACACACACACACATATATATATATATATTAGCTAAGTGGTAAGGCTGCATGCAATACCACTATATATTGTGTGTGATCCAGATCCAAGACTCACCTCAATGATTTGGAAGAGTCTTCAACATGCTCTGAATACCGAACTGAACATCAGTACGTCCTATCATCCTCAAACTGATGGCTGATCTGAGCGGACTATCCAAACACTTGAGGACATTTTGAGAGAATGATCAGTGGACATTAAAGGATGATGGGATCAACATCTTCCTCTGGTTGGGTTCTATTATAATTACAGTTTTTACTCTAGCATCCAAATGCCACCATCCGGAGCCCATTATTGGAAAAGGTGAAGAACACCGACATGATGGGATGATGTTGGTGATCGTAAGATACATGGACCAGAAATGGTCAAAGAAATGGTGGAGAAGGTGAAAACCATTTAGCATCATATCAAGGAATCCCAGAGTCGACAGAAGATTTATTCATATAATCGTTGATGATACATTGAGTTTAAAGTTAGAGACATGGTATTTCTACGTTTATCTCCATGGAATAAGGTCATGAAGTTTAGAAAGAAAGGGATGTTATGAACAAGGTACATCAACCCCTTCGAGATTCTTGATTATGTCGAGGTTGTGGCCTACCAACTAGCACTTCTACCTACCATGGCCAAGGTACACAATGAATTTCATGTATCCCTCTTAAGGAAGTACAAACCTGACCCTTCACATGTAATCTCATTAGATGTGGTACAGATAGATTATTATCTTTCTTATGAGGATAAACCAGTGAAAACCATAGATCGCAGAGAAAAAGATCTACGAAATAAGGCAATGCCCATCATTAAGGTTTTCTAAAAAAACCCAGAATTTAGAAGAAGAGAAGTAGTAATCAGAGGAATTGATGAAGTAGAGTTACCAACTTCTATTTTAGTGTGGGAAAAGAAAATTTCAAGGGAGAAATTTTTTAAGGGGGGTAATATTATAACGACCCATATTTTCATTAATGGAAATACATCTTAATCTAATTAAATGTCTCTTTATATAAAATGATTATATAAAAAGTCATATTCATTGTTTTTATGATAATAATTGTGACCATTGCTTATATAGACATTGAACAGTGATCACATGATTAGTATAAATATATGGATTTATCAAATCAAATTTACTCAGACAAAGGAGGAGATAGCCTCATCTAGTAGACGTTCCCCATACAAAGCCCATTTGTCATAGCTCAGAAAGGTTGTGGTGTCATTGGGCATCATTTTTGACCAAGCCCAAGATAATCTTGATTACGTTAAGCTCGAGTGGGATCTCCTATGTGAAAAATGGAAGTTTTCAATAAAGATGTTTTATTTCAAGTTTTATGTTGTTATGTAATGATGATAAGCCCCAAAGACATCAGACCTCTCGATCTTCTATGTTGTAACAAGTGAAGCTTATATAATAAATTATGTTTAATTTTGTAATAAATGATCTGGGTTGTCATATTAATCAGGACATAAAATATAAAAAATACCTCCATTCATTCATATTTTCAGGAATATGATAACAGAATTTGTGGGTGTGTAGGAGAATGTCTCCTCCAAGTGAAGTTATTCATTCACACGTTACTTGGAATTTATTATGGATGGATTTAATAAAAATATATGATATAAATTAAATATTTATGTTATCCATCACATAAATATATATCTCTATATATAACATAATTTTTTCTTCTTTCAAATTCACACATAGTAAATGTTAAAAGTCCATTTGTTAATGTGTGTATTACCACCTCCTAGAATAAATGTGATTCATGTTTTTTCATCACTACATTAAATGATGAAATTTATATTTAAACAAAATTAAATAATATGGAATTTATAATTTAATGTTAATTATAGAAGGAATAAAATTACTGACCTTATTTTTATAATGATCATTGAAAAATGACAGTGTTACTCATGCACATGTATGGCCTATGATATCCATGGTTGTAATGTTGGATTAATTTTCATGACCATATTTCTTTATTGGATATAAAATTATAATTTATGAATAAGAATTATGATTACTTAATTATGATTATTCTTTATTTGTTTATATAATGACATATTTGACCTTGGATAGCCTATCAATGCCAATTTTGACACATTAGCCGAATATGGTCAAAACATTCGACATAAAAATTGTTGAATAATTAATTTTAAATTATCTTTTTATAAGTGAAATAAAATTAATTCAAAACTTGTAAAAGGTTCACATCAAATTAAATAATCAACATATGTGTATTAATTATGTTTGTAGAGGCCAATCATGATAAATAACATTAATGGAATGGGATATTCACCTAACTTTTTAAAAAAGTGTTCTAAATGTCACATTAAACACTAATTATTTTTTTCTGTAATATCAAACAATTATTATTTGACATATAATTAATTAAATGATATTAATGGTATTTAAATAATTAATTTGATGATTTTTTCTTTTACCATTTTTTATTAAAATAATACAACTACTACAAATGTTTTCATATCAATTTACATGTCATTGATACTTATTTATTAGTATGAAATTAATTATATTTATATTTTCTATATACTGGTCATTTATGTATTTTATCATTCTTGTACATGAATTTAATAGTATGTATAATTTCATTTGTTGATCATTGTTTCTTCCAAATTACAGTTTCACATTTACCTAAGTGGTAATGGCTTTTTGTCACATTATTCATTATTTTAGTCTTTTGGTATATTATACACCTAGATTCTTTTAATGGGAGTATATGTAGCTTCATGTACATTTTTTTATCATTAATATCATTATTTTCACGATATAATAGGTTTCATATAACTTCATTATTTATTGAGGATTATGATTCAAATGTTTCAAAGGTGGTATAAGACCCTTCACAATGTTTAAAGAGTAATTTCCCAATTAATTTTTTTAATATTCATATATGGTAATTTTTATTTACTGACATAAAAAACCCTTGTCTTTAATTATCCAAAATTTCGGTCATTGTATTTTTATACAATCCTCATTCATTATTTGAATGAAATATTTTTGTATCATAGAGGTTTTTATAAAACTCATTTACTAAACATGAGATTATTATGTCCTAAAGAGATTGTCGTGGAACCTGACTATTTTCAAAAGGTAAATCTGTTTCGAAGACTATTTTGACAGAAAAAAATATATTTTTCAAGGATTAATCATTTTTTGAACATATATTTAGATACCTCATTTCTTTTTTATTGGTTAATATTTTTCTAAAGGAATTTTTATGGAAGCCTTTTAATTCCTTGAGTTACTCATATTACAAGGAAATTTTTATTTTACATATTGACTATAAATTTGATAAACATGTTCCAATGTGAATTTTAAGGAACTCTTTATTTTATAACGGTATATCAAGTTTCATAGTGACTATAATATAATCCACTTCTTTTTATGCGATAATCATGTATCAATGGTATTTATATTATACCCATTTATTTATCATGGGTGAATTATGTTTCTTTAAGTTAGTTATTGAACCCATTTTTTACATGGCATAGTCATGATTAAAAATATTATTATTGAAAACATGTATTTTATTTGGGTTAAATGTTAATCTATGAAATTTTAAGAGAACCATATTTTTTTGATGGGTAAATCATGTTTCAAATATATTGTTGCAAAATAAGTTTCTATTTTATTTATTTATTCACATTATGAAATGGATAATGGTTTTTTCAAAGAGTTTATGTTGAAATACAATTTTTAAAGGTTTTGGATTTATAATGTTATATGGAAATAATAAATTTGGTTTTGTGAAAAAAATGATTGGTGGTTCTGTGATAGGCATATTGTTGGTCGGGTTGAATATCCCACAAATGAATTATGTTTGTATGTCATCCATATGGATATTACATTTTTATTTGGGACATTTATGGAAGTAAATCATATAATTATTCCATTTTAATATTCAATGTATAATTTAAATGAAATTGATTTTCGAATTTTTTATATGATTACATTGTGCTTGATAAGGTTTTATCATTATCTAATAATGGATATTAACTTCACATGGATCATTATTTTGATTTCTATTACACTTTCTTTTTCCATGGTTTCATATTTTATGATCCATGTATTTATGGGTATATGTTATTTAATATTTTATCATGAAATTTGATTATGTCGTCATTCCCAAGTGCACTTTTATACTCTTTGATGAATTTCAATTTTTAATTTTTATGATTTACATTACTTAGCATCTTTTCACAACTTTCTTATGTTTCTTTTACCCTATGTTATAGTGAAATGGGTTTACATATTTAGGCCTATAAGTGATTTCACAAGGATGATGTTGATGATGAAATTTGAAATGAAAAAGGATGTGTGTAAAAGAATATGATGTTCAACTTTATGAATCAGTTAGTTTTGATCCGAATTCGACTTGGGTTAATTATGTAAGAGTTTTTCTGAATTCTCTAAAAGTCAATAAATAAAAGAAATGTCTAGTAGTATGTGATCCATGTTTTGCTTTTTTTTAGGTTTAAATGATTTTTTTTCAATATTCTTCTTTAAATAGAGAAGATAAATGTTATAAATTTCATCATTATATTAAGGGGTATAAGTATTTGTTTTTTATATATAGGTACAATTATATATCAACCATAAAATATAAAAAAACGAGACCCTTAAAATATTCTTTTTAATTTCAGAAATAAACTAATAAAATGTAATTACTGTGATACTAGTTGTCGAAATTTGGTTCCTTCCATGTTTTATTTTCATAAGAAATAAAAAATTGTGTCACGAGTGACCACATACTTTATAATTTTTTTTAAATATATACATAACTAAAATTCATATTAAATTTCTGGAAAAAAATTAAGAAATTGTTTTATTTGATAAAACCATTATTCCCCTTATCATATTTATGCATTTCAATTACAAAACACACACTTGTAGGTTTGAAAAAATAAGACATAATAAATCAGTGATATCTTATTCTCATAAAGGGTTTTTCTAAATTGAGATCTATGAATAAATAAGTCACAATGAATATATTATGGTAGATAACTAAAACACATTCTATTTAATAAATAACATGATCATAATATGGAATGATTAAGTGATCATCAAACAATTCCATATATATAATCTCAAGAAATTAAATCATAAATATGTATATTCTAACTAATTTAATAATGAAAAGGAATATATATAACAAAATTCAAAACTAAAAAATGCATAATCCCAGATATCTAAAGTATATAGTTGAGGCCTTATTCCCTGAAATCTAAATAAACGGTTGTGAAATCTGCAAAAACAATATATTGTTTGTCTAATGAGACATAATTATTCATTGAATGGAATTTGTGGGACCCAATAATTAGTTACTAATCCCAATAAATTTATCTTATGTAATGATTGAATCATAAAAAAATAGACATCTATATATCGAAACTACCCTATGAAATGGTCACAATTTCACTAATTAATAAACATACTCATACACTATCTAGTGTACTATGAATGGTATCCAACTGTAACACCACCTATCGAACTAATCATAGATCACCCAAATAAAAAAGGGTGAAGTCAATATAACATATCCCACATGGATCATAATTAAAAACATGTGTTTCAATTATTGATGAAATGAAATAACATAAAAGTAAATTTAAAAATTGTGTAAAATTTTCCTTTTAAAACCAATCTATAAATAAATTTCTCAAAAAAAATATTAAAAAATATTATTTAAAAATAATTTTTGATATTTAAAAATATTTTTTGAAATAAATTATTCGGAAGGACATCAGAAAATAATATTCATGAGAAGCATATTAAAACAATTATTACTTTCTCATTTAAAATGAAAATAGATTATTTTAAAATTGAGATGATGAATATTTTAAAAAAATTATTTTTAAAAATTAAGTAAGAATAATTTTAAAAAATCATTTTAATATAATTAAGAAATTTTTTTGAAAAAACATTGATTTTATGAAAAATGATTTTCGACCAAGTAGATAAATAATGTCAGGTTCTGATAGGGACATTTTAATAATAAATATAATCAAAAAAAGTGTGAAAATAGAAATATTTCATCATATTTTCATGAGTATCCAAGAGATAATAATATATATTTATTTGAATTTATAAATATAAAATAATTCCCCAAGAAATATTTTAGCATAAATAATCTGTAATAATGATGAGATTGTAAAATAATCTATTACCAAATTTAAATCATTTTAATAAGAAACAAAAATAAGGGAATAAAATTAAATAAAACATTAAATAAGATTAATATAAACTAATTCATGGTATAAAATATAAATGGTTCAGTATAGATTCTACCTAAAATAAATAACTGCTAAATATAGAATATTTCTCACAAAAGTAGAAGTGAGACGAATAACTATAATCTGAGTTAAAAATTCATATGTAAGTCTTCAATCATCATGTATAATGAATATAATATTATTATACACATTTTTCAGAACTATAATCATATAAAATATACTATATATTATTTTATTATATCATTATTTCGGACATGTTTTTTAAAATATTTCATTATTTACAAAATGTTTTATGATATTTTTCATGTTTTCTCCTGCATATTTTGTCATAAAGGTTATAGTTATTGTAAATAGGATATAGATCCATCATCTAAAAAATTATATTATTTTTATAAATATCATTTTTTCTCATTATATAATTACTTATATGAATTCTAAAATATTGGCGATAGAATATGATTCATATCACTTTATATAAATGATATGTCGTATGTATTCATAAGGGATTAAATCAATACATTAACTAGTTATAGGGTATTTATTTAATAATATATTATTTTTAAAAAAATTATATTATGACATATGTATATTATATTTTAATTATTATAGTCTTTATTACATTCCATTTAAATTTTAAGTGAAAATAGATGAAATTGCATTATAGGGTTGTAGTTCATCGTACACATGAGCGACATTTTCATATTTAAAATGGAATTGAACATTCGATGGTATTTTTGATATTGAAATTACATTTTTATAAAAATTTCATAAATATATTATACATATACTAAATAAATCATTATATCCATCACTGAATGGTGGTAATGAAAACTGAATTGTATCTATGAACAAGGTAGTTGACCTCCGTGCACACGATCGATGATTTACATTCCCATATTGTTAAATAGAAGATGGATAAATATTATATGATAAAAATAGTACAATAGAATTATTTGTGATATATTTTTTAGTTATATTTTAATCGGTTTTATATAATTAATTGTGAAAAACAAGAATGAAAATGAAAGTTCTTTGTAAGGATAAATAATTTCCCTAAGATAAACCATCATTGAATTTAATTTTAATGAGGGTTGGGATAGATTATTTGGGGGGGATATATATAATATTTTTATGAATTTATTTTAGTGATTTTTACATGGTTATGGTCTATCCAATTATTTTGATGGGTATGATAAGGTGAGGAGAGGGAGTGCACTTTTATATGCAGGGAAGGAGAACCATCTCAGAATTTAACTGAATATTTCCTAAAATAATCCCAAATAAAAATTCAATATCAATCCCAAAAAAGAAAAATTAATTTTTTTTTATATTTTTCTATAGTATAAACATTAAAAAATTCCATAAAAAATAATTTTGATGAATTTTAAGCTCATTTAATCCATATCAACTTATTTTAACCAAAAGGTAAGCCAATTTTACATTAACTTTGTTAATCAATTATTATTTTTACTATTCATTGAAGAAAGACATTATGATTTCCTTTTCAGATAATATTAATTATTATGATTTCATATATGGTATCAATTTTAAAATTTTTAATTCACATAAGTGGATGTAGTAAATTTAAAATTATACTCACCAATATGACACAAATTCTTATTTTTAAAGAGAAAATTATCATAAGAATATGAGGTTTTAATGAAATAAATTCAATATTAAATTGAATAAAATAACATAAATGTATTAAAATATAATTAATTGAATAATTTTTTATTGAAATATAATTTATATTATGTTCACAAAAAATGACAAAACAATTTTCATTGAAAAATATACGGTTTTAGAGATTTGTTTTTAAATCCAAAGTATTCTAACATTAAATACGAAATATTTTACCATTTAATTTATCTGTATATTTTTGAACCATATAATTCACATATTTAGTTAGTAATATTCATAAATTAAACTTAAATAAAATGGTCATTATTAATGTTTGTTTTAAATTAATTGATAAAATTTCTATTCATTACACTGATATGTATTTCTAAACAAATTATACATATTAATACATCATAACATTACGAAAAATAATATATAATTTTAAAACTATTTAAGCACATAAAATAAATTTAAAAAAACAATATCCTATCTCATAATCATAATTATTTTTTCTTGGTGGGTATCATTGTATTTAAAGCATTCACATTGTTTTTAATGGAACATTTAATTTCTTAAAGAAATATCATAAGAGAGTCAATCCATGTTTACAAGAATGATTGTTTTCATAAACCTTGTTATGTAATGGTATAACCCAATGTAACCATTTAGGATTTGTTACCCCGACGTGGATATATTCTAGAACAACATCTATGAGTTCTATGGAAAATGGGATGTATTTCTATGATAAAAAATCATAATAATTTCATTATAAAACTTGAGGATGTTATTCTATACATATACCTAATGCATATCATAGGGTTATATTTCCGAACAATTCATTTCCTAAATCAAGTTTCATTGGATTCAACTAATCATCCATTGATAGGAACTATAGTGACCGCAACCCCATTAGCTATAAGACCATTCATGCTTTATTACATTTAGATAAGATACAAAGAACGATATAGAAAATTTCCAAATAGTATATTATTGATGTAAAATTATATATATTAGTAATTTTAAATATAATTGAAATAATAAAATACAATAATTATTTCTTTTGAGAACACAATTAATCTCAATATCATATCCTTTTATATCAATAGTTAAACAAATCCTGGTATAGTGGGGATAATAAAATAGTTTAAGTGGGGGAGAACATATTCATAGTAACGATAAAATTATAACCATACCAATGAATAAATAAATCATCATAAATATGTCATGGTTAATAAATGAAACACAGTTCATTTAATTAATAAATTATGAAGAATATAGAATGAATAAATGATGTTTAATGAACTCCATTTAAATAATAAAATGATCTTAAAAAAATAAATATGGTTATTATAACCGATGAAATAATCATGTTAAATAATTAAAAATATTAATAATAATGGAATTATTAATAAAGGACATATAAAATATATCATCATGTTATTATGAGAAGACCTAAAAATAAGTGATTATGGCCTCAACAAGAACAGTAGCTAGTTTGTCTAATGAGACATACTGATCCATAGAGGGGATATACAAGGACCATCCTATCACATGATAAGACTAATTCATTAATAATATAAAATAGGGGATTAATAATTCATTTATACATGTGTATACAAAAACTAAAATTTGAATGTTTATAACTACTCTAATAAATAAACAAAATCATTATTAATTCAGTGTAAAATGAATGGTATAAAAATTTTACATCTCTAGTTGAACTGATCATAAACTGTCCAAATAAATAATAAGTATGAAATAGATATTACATATCTCCTTTTGATCATATACACAATTTAAGGTTTAATGTCATTTATGAATAGAAATTCTATAAAATATCATGATTTTTTTTAGTGAAATAATCATCTAATTTTGAAAATTACCTTTTAGATGAAATATTTCATAAAACATTTTGAAAATATTTTTCATTAAAATTTAACATGATATAATGTATGATACGTTTTACAACATTCATATGTCCTGATAGAGTAAAATTATATTCATCCTATCCATGTTAAAATAATTATTTCATTAAAAAAATTAAATTACAACTAGAATAATATTGAAAATGATAATATCATAACATTAATTAAAAATTTTAAATATTTAAAATTGGTTAAATTTTTTATTAAATACTAAAATTTTAAAAAATTTATTAGAGTTGAAAACATAGTTAGAAAACATGGATTTAGAAGAAAAATGATTTTCTACCGAAGAACGAAATAATTTAATATTCATTTAATAACATCATCAATCATTTTAACTACCAAGGAATCTATAATGGTGATTTTTATAAAAACTATCATAAATAAAATCTGGAAAAAATTATTATTTTCATGTATTAATTATCAAATAATTCCACAAGGGATACGTATACATAAAAAATCCAGAATGATGATGAAATTGTGAAATAATCTCTTACAAAAAGATTATCTGTTGTATCACAATAAACATGAAATAAGAAAATTAATAAGAAAAATTAAATACTATGAATATAAATTAATTCATTATATGACACACAAATTTGTAAATACGTACACCATAAATTTGTTTTGAATATGGTGCATGTCCCATAGAAGTGTAAGAGAAATGAAAATTCAATACCACATGTTTTAAATCAATTGTATGTGTCAAAAATATAATTATAAATAATATTGGAATATAAATATAATAAATAAATTTAATCCTATGAATGATACAATATATAATCTTATTATAACATTTTACCAAAAGTTGTTCAATAGAGATTAATTATTTTCATTATATATGATGTAAACTCCTTGTTTTATCTGGATTGTTTTCTTATGATTAACTATCTTCTCAAATATATGATATAGATTACTCATAACTATAATAATAATAAAGTAATTAATATAATATTTATTCATTATAAAAACTACAATGATTGTTATATACTTTAGGACATAGAAAATGAGTCGAATCTCCTTATTGAGACGGTAAACCATACTTACACACAAAAAGGGATATCATTCATCTATAAGGTGAAAGGATAAGAAAATTTATAATATATTAATATTCCATAATTTATATCATGAAATTCATTTCTAAAATATTTAAAAAATTATCTATATTAAATTCTATATAATTTAAATGTGAAAAACAAATCACACCGTCTCGCAAGGTAGTAGTTCGCCGCACACACTAGTTGTATTATCATATTTTCAATGAAATGTAACTTATGAAGTTATATGTTATATTATAATAATAAATGTATAAAAATTTATATAATATCATATTCAAATATTAAATCAATATTTATATCCATCCATGACAGAATTTTAATGGAAAACGAACCACATCGATTTCCGATGTAGTATCATGTTGTTTTGACAATCCATAAATTTTTCCCATTTGATAGAAGAGGAGACTGGAAATTATTACACCTTAAAAATAATGACATCCATGTATATTATATGTTCTACTGCTATTATATTTTACTCTTTAAAACATAATTTAAATTTGTAAAAACATATTAGAATGAATTATTATCGTAAATATAATTACTTTATCTATGAGAAAAATCAATTTGATATCCCCTTATGGCTCTAATGGAATGACAATTTAGAGAACCATAATATATATAATATTTATATGGATGGTTTTTAGAGTTTTATACTTGGTTATTTTAGATACTAATGAATTTATTATTTTAAATATGTTATTTTAGGGAGTTCTATTATATAAGAGGGAGAAGTTAACCCACATAGAAATTCCATGGAAATTTTCCAAAAAAATCAAAATTGTTTAATAAATTCACTTGAAAAAAATATTGAAATAATGATTTGTAATATTATGGGATATAATAGTGTCTAAATATTTCTAGATAATAATATTTTTTTCATAAGGTCAATTTAACCATGATCATCTTAGTTCAAAATCTTGCTAATCCCATTTCTAACATAACTTTGGTAATTTATTTTAGTATAATTCAATATTATTTTTGGTCAAGAATGTAGTTTTATATTTTTTGTAATATAAAAATTTATAATTAAAAAAGTTATAAGTTTATTAAAATTTAATTCACATAAGTTCCATAATTATATTTATAGTTATATATACAAACATGAGATATGTATAAATTTTCAATGAATTTTTTTTAATAAGAGTGGATAGATTTAATAAAATATTAAATATGTATTATTTTAATAAGATAATTTTTTTTAGAATCATAATATTAGGAAACTAATTTTCATTTAAATACTTTATAAAATATATATTAAATTTTAAAAAAAATTGAACGAATAGATAGTTTATAATTAAAATATTTTATTTTACATTATACATTGTCAATTGAAAACTATTTGTCGAATCTAAAACATTCACAAAAGATAAATTTTCTGATCATATTCAAAAAATTATATTCATTTTATGAAATAAATTTCATAAAATTTTAAAAAATATTATTTTTATAATTTTTTATCTTGATGGGATGAAACATTTTGATTGAAAAATAAGGTATTTCATTAAAATATTTCATTTATATTGAAATTATTTCTATTTTATTTATATTACATATTAAAAAAATTTATCATATAAATTTGTAAAATTATTAATTTTTAGAATGTATATATTTCTATTCATTCCCATAGACATATTTTCTAGGTAATAATATTTATATTTAAATAATGATATTTAGTAGAGTATTTTGTTCCGTTTTCACGAAGTGTTGCGTGAACCACAAGTTATTAAAATGATTTAATTTATTTAAAAATAATATATAGTGATGTATATGGATTTTATATTCTCTTATATGAAATTATTTTCCTATCATAGACACTGTCAAACATAATATTAATATTATAAAATCATATTATATAAAAAATCATAAACATTTACATTCTTGCATATTAATTTTTTTGTGTATATTCCATTACATATACATGGAAACTATTACGTGTTATAATAAAAGTGAAAACTTACCTGTTTTTCTTAACATAGGGTGAAAAATAAATATGGTAACCCATAGTTATCATGAATATTATACCAATGTGTTTTCTAATTTTTGTGAAATATGCTGCATCCAAAATTTTTTTTCTATTAATCTAAAAATTATTGAATCCTAATTGTGTTTCAAAAGTTAGAAAACCACATTATTATTTAGAACACTTACAAAAACTAATTTAATTATTTATTTCAATGAAATTATACCAATGATACCAAGGAATGTAATTTCAATTGTTGAGTGGATTATTTCATCACCTGAACACATTAGTAGGGTCTATATTCATATAGTTGATCAATGAGATGACATGATGTAAAATTAATGAATTTCCCACAACATCACATGAATTATTTTATATAATTAATAATAATCATGAACCATCCTCGGGGACCATGCCGTGACTACCCAAGCCCGCCTTCCATAGGCCAAGGGCTGACGACTAGCGCTAAAGGCGTAAATCCAGATAAAAGGGAAGGCATTGCCTTTATAAAGTATACAATCACGACAGAGTACACAAGTGAAGTAAGAACTAAGAAAACTGGGTACAAGGTAAGTGCTGAAAAGTAAATGGTCCAGTATAAAAACCCAACATAATGTACAGTTCAAATTAATGTAAATTACAACAGTAGTAAGTAAAACAACAACACTGAGTCATCCTCCGAAAATCCCACATGAAGGGTGGGAACATATAGTCTCCTCAGCTCCTCGGGTCAGACCATCCTCTCCATGTACGTCCCACCAACTGGTCCACCTATGGGTACCATCCAGCTCCATAGGACTCCACCTCGATTAGTTTTGTCCGTCGTTTGTATCCAACACATGTAGTGCGGGCATAGCCCATGCAGGGGTGAGTATACGATACTCAGTAGGGACCAGGAAACCCCCTGAAGTTCTCTCAGAATCCACGAAGGATAAACCATAAGGGAAGATACAATCATGAAGTATCAACCAACTTTAATTAGGTATATTCCCATTCATATACCTAAGTTTTCAACTACCAAATGGCTCCAACTCTTGAGTCCATGCAAAACCCAGTCCACACAGGAAAACACAACCCAGTCCACAAAAGAAAGAAAGTCAATCACATCGATTATAATGATTGAAAATCAAGACTCAGCTAACACATGTATACATATTTCTTATAGCGATACAGATGATCATATGTGTTCACTGATTAATCTAAGCTGTCATACCCACACATGAAACAAGACCAGCTAAGCTGTCATACCCACACATGATACAAGATTAACTACTCTTCCAGACCCACTAATGATACTAGTATAGAGGTCAATACTGCTAGACCCACACATGATACAAGAATATTAGTCATTGCCGTCAAAACCATGGAGGATCCCAGTATGGTAGTTGTCTCTGTCGAACCCACAGAGGATTCTAGTACAATAGTCGATGCAGTCGCAGCCAGCTCTAGGGTTTCCACACACAGTATGCTCAATTCCGGGAGGGTTCGCTCCTCCAACAAGAGAGTCGATACATCAACTGTCACAAATCTCATAGTTGATGTATCCCAAAGTTTTTTATCATCAAAATAAATCCAACGTGATAAACGGTGCGACAATCGGATACCCGGTCTGAGATTTATTGGCTTTTCGGTCCTAGGGGACCAGTTGGTTTTTAAGATAAAACCAAACCGATCGTACTCCAGCTGTGTCAAATCCTCAAGTTAATTATTCCAAAAGAACTGTCTCAACAAAAGGAATTCATCTCAGTTGACAACACATCAATCACACGTCTGGTCCTTAAGTTTTATGTGTTTCCGCTCCAAGGGCCCGGTTGGTTTTGGTTTCGAACCAACCCGGCCGTACCCAAACATTACCAAAACCTCGAGTGTAATATACCGAAATGACTGTCTTGATCCAAGTATTTCTAAAAAACTGAAGGTGCGTCGATCAGAGGTCTGTTGTCATGTTATGGGAAAAATACCAAAAAATGGTCTGAAGTGGCGGTCTGGGCCCAGTATGACCCAGCTGGGCGCGGCCCGGTCTGCGTGACCCGCCCCAGCCCGGCCGGGGGGGGGGGGGGGGGGTGTTCGCCGACTCAGCCAGTTGGTAGGGTGGGGGGTGCGGTCCCCGTTTTCCACGGATGCAGCGATAGGGTGGCGCCGATGGCCATCTCGGATCCCCTGTGGCCCCGGGATCCTCCGCCCTCACCGCCGCGACCGATACCGTGGCGGGCTTCTGCTAGCGGCGCGCCGGGGCGCCGCCACCTCCAGGCGGCCGGTCAGTGTTGGCCGTTGGCACAACCGCGGTACTCTGTGGGCTACTGCAGTCATTCCGAGGGTCCGTTTTTTCTCTCGTCTACACCTACGGTCATCTCTGCACCGAAGCTCCACTACAAAGGCTTTGATTTTCCATTGCAGTTCCATTTCGTCGTCGCCAATCACCCCGCGCATCAAGAACAAAATAGCGGTGGGTCCAAGCTTGTTCGTTATCCCGCAGCCACCGCATTAGAAGTCCAATTCGTTGCCCAACAATTTAAACACCACCTACGAGGTTATAATTCTCATAAATGAAAAAATATAAATAATTTCCACTACCTCATAAATTAATGTCAAAATTCGGCGTTGCGGTAGACGGTGTCATGGGGAAAGGGATCGTAGGCATCGCTGGAGTGCGCTGAGGAGGAATCAACATTTCATCTCTTTTCACGGAGAAGAGAAATGGGTGGAGCATCGTCGTTCTTCGAGGAACCGGCGTTTCTTCATCGAAAGAGGCATCGTTCTTCCTCGGAAGCCGGTGTTCTTCCAAAATCTCAATAGCTCTTCCGATCTTCCTCTCTCAACGAAAGCTCTTCCACAAAATTAAATAATAGGCTCCTCCTATTATTTAATTACACATGCAAAGAGACTCCCAAAATTTAAATCACCACATTTAATAATGTGTTGACAATTGATTAAACTATGATAGAGGTAGATCCATATTAATTAAATGTTTTGGAAAATAATTAATAGGGAGGGTTTTCCATAATTAATGATGGGGTTTTAAAGAGTTAGAGGGAAATTGAATTGTTGGGGCTTGTGTGGGCCCTACCTCCCTAACATCCACCCTTGGGTAGCTAGGTGGATGTGGTTACCACCCTTAACTACCCATGGGAGGAATTTAACCTCCCTACAATAAAATTTTACAAACAATTTTATTCACCTCTTAATTAAACCCCAAATTTTTTTTTTTCAAACCTACGTGAAACACAACTGCGGTAAATGTACCCTTAAGAAATTACTGGCCCTACGAGATCATCAGTGCCCTTAGATTTAAATTCTGGGCACAGGTTCAAAATATTAAAAATCTCGGTCATTCGTTCACTGAATGTACCTGAGCTAAACTTCAGAAATTGATTGCGGGCAAACCAGGCCTCAGAATCAAACGTCGTCAGAAGCCCCAGACTCGTAAAATTCCATCATTTTTAAAAGTAAAATTTTATTTGAAATTTAAGGGTCTTTACAATACTCCCACCTTACGTCTTTACGTCCCTGTAAAGATACAACATAAACTAGGGAAACAAAAGAGGGTACTATGAACGCATCTAAGCCTCCCCCTCCCATGTGCTCTCCTGGAGGTTCTGGTGCTGCCAACGAATGTTCACAAGAGGAATAAAACACCCACATAGGGCCAACTCCTATCAATCATTGATCTCCACTAGGACCTCCACAAATGTCACCCCATCATCGATGTCCAGCTCCCCATGGTCGATGATATGTGTCGGGTCGTGCACGTATATCCTCAGCTAAGATAATTGGTAGATGTCATTCACCCGGTGCAACTGAGGTGGAAGGTCAAGGTGGTATGCCACCTCATCTACTCTACTGAGGACCTGAAAAGACCCAATGAAGCACAGAGATAACATGCCGCCCCGAAAAAATCTCTGCAATCCATGCTGAGGTGACACTAGTAAGAAAATGTGGACACCATCCTTGATCTCCAGTGGCCTCCATCTCCTATCAACATTGGACTTCTGTCTGATCTGTGCAGTCCTCATCCACTTCTGGATGATCTGCACCATCTCTGTCATAGCCTGAACCAAATCTAGTCCTACGAGTACTGACTCCCCGGGATTTGTCCATTAGAGAGGTGATCTGCATTGTCGGCGGTACAATGCCTCGTATGGTTCCATTCAGATGGTGGAGTGGTAGCTGTTGTTTTATGAAAAATACACCAAGGGTAGGTGATCCTCCCAACTGCGACCAAAGTCAAGGACACATGCACAGAGAATTTCCTCGAGTGTGTGAAAGGTCCTCTCTATCTGGCCATCCTTCGAAGGGTGAAAGGCATTTCTCAGGCATAGATGTGTCCCAAAAGCCTCTGGTAACCCCTTACAAAGCTTGGAAGTAAAGAGAGCATCTCAATAGGAGACGATAGATGATGGAACACCATGAAGTTGTATGATCTCCGGGATGTAGAGGCATCCCACGATCTTTACTAAGCCCCTCTCTCTGAGGGATGTACTAAGCCTGCTAATACCTGGTTCTAAGCCTTCACTTGCTGGAAAGTGAGGCATCCTGAAACGAACTCTGCTACGGCCTTCTTCATACCGGGCCACTGGTGCTGTCGTCTGAGGTCCTGATACATCTTCGCTACTATTGGATCTACCGCTAGAGGGGAAGTGTGGAACTCTCTCAACACCTCCTGCTACAGTGAAACTGGTACCAGGGTATGTCTGCTGAAGAGGATGACAATCTCCCTGCCTTCATAAAATCCTTCGGGTTCCAGCCCTGAGGATATCTAAGCATGTCGCATCTCACAGTCAACATCCCCACACTGTGCCTCTCTAACACACTGATGTAGTGGAGGAGTGACTATGAGGGACTGTAGATAGGATAACCCATCTCTATCCATGAAGGATATCTGCAAAGAGGCTTACTAATCTGTCACCTCTTCATGTAGATGAATGCTTGATATCATGCTAAGAGAACCAACCACAACATTCCCCTTCCCATGAGTATAGACAATCTCAAAGTCATAATCCTATAGGAACTCGAGCTATCACCATTGTCAGAAGTTTAGGTCCTTATGAGAGAAAATATACATGAGACTCTGGTGGCCAGAGTAGACTGTAATGCGCTCGCCCATCACATAGTGATGCCACATCTTCCGGACAAAGACCACTGCTGCTAACTCCAGGTCATGGGTAGCATAGTTTTGCTTGTGCTGCCTCAACTGCCGTGAACTGTAAGCAATCAATGATTGATCCTACATAAGGACACACCAGATTCCGGTCTCGGATGCGTCGTAGTAAACTGCTTACCCTACGCCCTCCTCCGGCAAAAATAAGATGGGCGCATTAGCCAACCTCTACCTCAGCTCTTGGAAGCTCTACTAACATGTGTCTGGCCACATGAAGGGTTTCCACTTTTTCATCAAAGCTGTAAGCGGTTCTGCAACTCTGGAGAAGTCTGGATCAAATCTCCGATAGTACACATCCAAACCTAGGAATATCCGCACCACCGTCACACTCTCATGTGGATCCAATGAAAGTAATACCTCGATCTTCATGGGGTCCACTACAACTACTGCCTTTGAGATGACGTTCCCTAAGAAGTGAACCTCTCAAATCCAGAACTGGAACATCAGAGCTTACCATAAATCTGGTTCTCTCAGAGTGTATCCACTACAACCCGCAAGTGGTAGGCGTGCTCCTCCTTGGTAGTCAAGTAAATTAGTATGTCGTCAATGAAGACTAGGAAAAACCAATTGAGGTAGGGATAGAAGATCCTGTTCATGATAATCATGAAAACTGCTGGAGCATTGGTCACGCCGAAGGGCATAACGATGAACTCATAGTGGCCATATCGACACCTGAAGGTCGTCTTCTTCACATCCTCTTCTCGAACTCGGAGCTGATGATAGTCTGACATGAGGTCTATCTTCGAGAGCCATCATGATCCCTTTATCTGATCAAAGAGGTTGCCAATCCTCAGAAGGGGGTAATTGTTTCTCACGGTCACTAGGTTCAGGAAATGGTAGTAGACACACAGTTGCATGATCCCATCCTCTTTCGTGGCAAATAAAATCGAAGAATCCCATGGTGAAACACTGGGTCAGATGAAACCTTTCCCATGTAAGTCTCCCAGCTGTACCTGCTGCTCACGAAGCTAAGCAGGAGCCATCTGATATGCTGGAGTAGATATCGGTGATGTACTAGGGTACAGGTCTATGTAGAAATCTACCTCCCTAGAAGGAGGTAATCCTGGAATGTCGTCAAGGAAAACGTCCTCATATAGATCCACCACAAAAGAAAAACCCCGACTCCGCACATCAACTACTCCAAAGATGATACTACCTAACAAATGTGTGATCAGCTACCCCCTCCTCTGTGTAAGTCCATCCTATGCTGCGAAGGTTCCCTTATCTCCGGTGAAGGGGAACCCGGTCCCATCTGTGCGGACACACCACGCTTTGCGCCTAATAAAGTCGATATGAGCATGGACTGTAGATAACAAGTACATAACCTAGATGACGTCATAAGGCCTCAATGCTGCTACAAGAATATCACAGCTAAAGCCATCTCCTCCTAGAAAATGCTAACACTACCGGAACTAGTGAGTGATCGTCGAGTCTGCTCCTAAAGAAGTCTCTAGCCGTAAGGATCGAGCCAACGGCTCAGTCAGAATCTCCGAGCTCCGGAAAAGGGGAGAGGTAATAAAATAATGTCTCACACTTGTGTCTATAAGTACTACAGCAAGGGTGGAGTAGACACAAATAGTACCTTGAATCATCGCAGGTGCACCGTGGTCATAAGACTCCGCTGCCTGGAGATGAGCCTACCTCTGCCCGCCATCTCCCTATGGTCGGGGTGGACCTCCTGGGGGTGATGGTGGTGAAGCCTCGAAACGTTGTCCACCACCCCCTGCTCGGCCAGCTCCTCCACCTCGTCTGCCTACTCCTTGCGGACCACCACAGTCAAACCTCTACCTCTGCCTAGGAGGTCCCTCTACTGTCTACTGCTCGTCTGCATGGTGGGTCGAGCAGTCATGAGCCTTGTGGCCCGGGCCTCCACATGCATAGAAATTTCTACTTCTCGAAATGCTGGCTCTGTGTTGTGTGCCCCACACACCCTAACCTGTATCCTGAGGTCGCCCACCTGATGGCCTAGTCCGCTTGGACCCCTGTGACATCAGTCGACTGTCAGCTGTAGAAGACTCCACTCTGTGCCATCCTGCGGTGGGTCTCGCTGCTGGTGTCTGCTGAGCGAGAATGCTCTCCACTATAAGGTCTCTCTTTAGCAACCCTGCATGCATCTGGATATATGGGGGAATCGTTGAAGCCCGGATCTAATTCCTCAGTCCATGCTCAAATGTTCGGGCCTGAAAGAATGGGTCTCGTACCATGTCCGTGGAGTAGCGTGAGAGGTCGGTAAATCTCGCCGAGTACTCGGCTACAGACATGTTGCCATGTCGGAGCTGTAGTAACTCTTGGAAGTGCACCGCACAGAGGGTGGTAGGAACAAACACCGAGGGGAAGAGGCTCTCAAAGTCCGTCCATAGTAGTGATGCATCGTCATGCACCTGGAGCATCAGGATCCACCATATACCTAGTGCTGCATGCAAGAGGCTCTCTACAAAGATCACCAAAAGGTGTACTGGTGTCCCTAACAATCTGAAGACTCTGACGATAGCCTCCATCCAATCCTCGGATGCCTGAGGGTCCATCTCTCCTCAGAACCTCGGCGACCTTTATCGCGAAAACTCGCGCAACGCACTCAGACGATGTGGACTCTCCACTACTGGGGCTGGTGGTATCAGTGTCCCAGTAGGTAGTGGTACCATTTGTGGCTCCGCTGTAATGGGGCCCTGCACCGAGGCCTCGTCTCTTGGTGGGCTACCCTCCGGCAGATAACTAGGAACCCTAGCTGGCTGCCTTCGTGGGGCCATCCTAAGAAGAATCAGGTGCCCCACGGTTAGTAAAATAAACTTGGTGAGCTGACACAAAGTAATCACAAAGAAATATTTTGAATGAAAACACACACACAATCATTGTTTCTGTGAACTGAGTCAGAAATCATAGGACAGGGTCCTGGTGTATGGATACGTCGGCTTCCGCACCAACACTGGACTTCGTGGACAAAAAAACACACTCAATACTCTTAGAACTATTTCTTCTCAGAAATGAAAGATCAGAATCCTGAGTTCTATTGTGGAACGAACTCATCTGATACCAATTAGTCATGACCCATCCTCGGGGCCCATGCTGTGACTACCCCAAGCCCACCTTCCATAGGCCAGGGGATGGAGACTAGCACCAATGGCTTAAATCCCGATAAATTTCGAGGAATTTCCTTTATAATGTAAAAAATCATGACATAGTACGCAAGTGATGTACGCACTAAGTAATCTCTATACAAGGTATGTGCTGAAAATTAAATGGGCATGTTAACAAACCCATATGAAAGTATGGTACAACTGAATGGAATGTACAACACCAGTAAGTAATATAGAAACACTGAGTCATCATCCGGAAATCCCACCTCAAGGGTGGGCACATATAGTATCCATAGGTCATCATGTCCGACCGTCCTCTCTGTTTACTTCCTGCCAGGTAGTCCACCTCTGGGTACTGTCCAACTTTACAATCCTCCACATCGATTAGTTCTATCCATCGTCTGCATCCAATACACGTAGTGAGGGCATTGCCCGTGTAGGGGTGAGTATACGATTCTCAATAGGGACCCCAAGACCCCCCTAAGGTCTCTCAGAATCCACGAAGGATAAAACAGAAGGAATGATAAAATCACGAAGTATCAACCGACTTTACATAGGTATGTTCCCATACATATACCTTAGTTATCAATTACAAAATGACTCCAACTCTTGAGACCAAGCAAAACCCAGTCCACAATGGAAAACACAACACAGTCCACACAGGAAAGAAAGTCAATCACATCGATGATAATGATTGAAAATCAAGACTCAGATCACACAGGTATACATCATTCGTATAGCGATAGATGAGATCTGATGTAGTCACTGATTCATCTAAGCTGTCAGACCCACACAGGATACAAGACCAGCTAAGCTGTCGGGCCCACACAAGATATAAGAACACCAACTCTACCAGACCCACACAAGATACAAGTATAGAGGTCAATAATGTCAAACTCAAATAGGATACAAGAACATTAGTCATCTCCATCGAACCCACACGAGATCCCAGTATGGTAGTCATCGCTGTCGAACCCACGGCGGATTCCAGTACAGTAGTCAATGCAGTCGCAGCTAGCTTTAGGGTTCCCGCACCCAATATGCTCGATTCTAGGAGGGTACGCTCCTCGATCAAGAGATTCAATACAACAAATGTCATTAAGGTTGGAGTTCATGCATCCCAATGTTCTATCTCGTCAAAATAAATCCAACGTGACAGACAGTGCATCAATCGGACGCCCGGTCTGCAAGTTATTGGATTTTCCGTCCCAGGGGCCCTGTTGGTTTTTAAGTTAAAAACAACCCATACATACTTTAGCTACATCCAAAACTCAAGTGGAGTATGCCAAAATAACCGTATCAACAAAATGAAATCAACTCAGTTGATAGTACGTCAATCAGATGTCTGGTCCTTAAGATATTAGTGTTCCCCCTGCAAGGGCCCGGTTGGTTTTAGGATCGAACCAACCCGGTCATACCCAAAATTTACTGAAACCTCAAGTGTAATATATCAAAATGACCATCTAAATCCAAGGATTTCTATTCAACTGGCGGTGCATCGATCGGTGGTCCGTACCACATGTTATGAGTAAAAAACTGAAAAAACGGTCTGAAGTGGGGGTCTGGGCCCGGTCCGACCCGGGTCCAGTTCCAGCCTAGTAGGGCGTGGCTCGGGCCATCCGGAAGCAGCCCGATTCGGCCAAGCGTGGCCCAGCCCGACTAGGTGTGGCCCGGTCCACCTAACCCACAGCAGCCTGACCGGGGGGGGGGGGGGTGGGCGTGTGCTTGGCCAGTTGGCCGAGTGGGGTCACGACCCCCATTTTCCACAGCCACGACAAAAGGGTGGTGCTGTTGGCCATTCGGATCCCGTGCGGCTATGGGATTCTCTGCCCTCGCCGTCGCGGCCGATGCCGCGGCAGGCTTCTGCCGGCGGCACGTCGGGGCGCTGCCGTGCAGATGACCCACACCGCTGTGGTACTCCACGGGCCACCGGAGTCATTCCAGTTGTCCGTTTTTCTCTCGTCTACACCTGTGGTCGTCTCGGGACCTCAGCTCCACTATGAAGGCTTCAATTTGGCATTGCGGTCCTGTTTCGTCATCGCCAATCACCTCACGCATCAAGAACAAAATAGCGGCGGGTCCGGGATTGTTCGTTAACCCACACCCACCGTTTTAGAGATTCAATTCGTCGCCCAACAATTTCAACGCCAAGTACGAGGGTATAATTCTCAAAAAAGGAAAAATATACAAATTTTTCCCTACCCCAATAATTGATGTAGAACGTTGGCATCATGGTAGACGACGTCCCGGGGAAAGGGATCGTAGGCGTCGTCAGAGTGCGCTGAGGAGGAAGTGGTGTCTCCTCTCTTATTGTGGAGGCGAGAAATGGGTGGCGCGTCATCGTTCTCTGAGGAACCGGCGTTTCTTCATCGAAAGAGGCGACATTCTTCGTCGATATACAGAGTTTTTCCAAAAGCTCAAGAGCTCTTTTGATCTTCCTCACACAACAAAATCTCTTCAAAAAAATTAAATAATAGGCTCCTCATATTATTTAATTACACATGCAAAGAAACTCCCAAAATTTAAATCACCACATTTAATAACATGTTGACAATTGATTAATGGTTGGTAGAGGTAGATCCCCATTAATTAAACGTGTTGCCAAATAATTAATTGGGAAGGTTTTCCAAAATTAAAGAGGGGGTTTTAAAGATTTAGAGGGAAATTGAATGGTTGGGTCTCGGGTGGGCCCCACCTCCCTAACATCCACAATTGGGTAGTTAGGTGGCTGTGGGTCCCACCCCTAACTACCCATGGGAGGAATTTAACCTCCCTACAATAAAATTGTACAATCAATTTTATTCACCTCTTAATTAAACCCCAAAATATTACATCAAACCTATATAAAAAGCAATTGCGGTAAATGTCCCCTTAAGCAATTACCGGTGCTACGAGTTCATCGGTGCCATCAGATTTCAATTCCGGACACCGGTTCAAAAGATATAAAAACTTGCTCATTCGTTCACTGAACGTTCCTAAGCTAAACTTCGGAAATTGATTCTCGGAACACCAGACCTCAGAATCAAGCACTGTCAGAAGCCACATACTCGTAAAATTTAAATGTTTTTAAAAGAATAAATTTCCATGAAATTATAGTGTCTTCACAATAATAGTCATGACTAGTATATCAGTTAATATATGGAGAGACTATAATAGTGTCAACCTAACAAAAAATGGGATTTATGGTAGGGATAGTCATTCCGGGTGAAATCATGAAACATTATAAGGGTGCATGAGTGTTTAAGACTACCAAAATGTAAAATATTTTATACTGAGTTCCCTTGGAGTAGAAATATTTCTCCAGATATTTTAAAATTGTCCCCATAAGATTTCAGTAAAATAAATATGTTATAAAAAGATATATGATTTTGGAATCTATATGATATTATTATATTGAAACCCTCATGTGTGGAGATAATATTATTTTTTATGGAATATTTTGAAGGTTGTTTTATATTTATAGAAATAGGGTGATGTATTTATTTAAAAGATTTTTAATGGTTATTGGTTATGTTATATAATTACAATAAGGATTTTGGAAATTTGTTACAGACGATTGATTCATTGTATTTTTTAATATCATTCATGAATAATTTATCATTATTTGTTCAAAAATAAATTTCAAAGTACTAGGGATCATCCTATTAATATAATTTATATACTCACACATAATATATATATATATATATATATAATTTAATATTTTATTTAATATTATAGGGAAAAAATAGATATTTAGATGTGAGACCAAATATGGATGTTGATTTCATTATAACTACCAAGTTGAATAGATGTGGTGAGATATTTTAGTAAACAATTTCTACATGTCAGTGATTGTTTTCCATATTACATGAATTAGTCTCGTATTGTGGTTTATAAAGAAATTTATATTATTTAATGTGACATGATATTTTCTTTTATATAACTTATATCATTTCATTTATTATTGATGATAGATATTGGTTCTACTCAATAGCCCATTCCTAATAGTAAATAGCCATCTAAATTCAGACACATTTGGAGTAAATTTTTGGCAAGGCCATGATATATTTTTGTTGAAGTGGTTGTTTTATAAAGGTTATTGGAGAGTTTTTATTGTATAATATCATGGATAATATGAATTAATATATCCTGATCCTTTTATTTTAATCAACCATAAAAATGATGTAGAAGAGCCTTTATGATCTATACAAGGAAATAATACAAAATGAATCATTATTTGACAAATAGTTTGATGACTTTAATATTTATTCATAAGAATTTTAATAATACATGTTAGATAATTTCAACCCATAGTCATCTTATATTCTAAATAATCTACTTTAAAGGAATATGAATTTAAAATTTACTTGAAATTATTTTAATATTTTTGGTATTTTTAAATGTGTTCACCACCTCACATATAAAAGGGCACAAATCCTTCGATTTGAATCACATATCTAAATCCAATTTACACGAAAAAACCCCTAACAATTTCCTATCCAAAAAACCCTCACATAATGCTAGAGATAAAAATTTGTGTATAAATTCATCCAAAGGAGTCATTTTGTTAAAATCAAAAGGAGATGCTCAAAAAAGTTGGGTTTCAGACACACACAAAAGAAATCGGACCTATGGTAAGGGTTAATTTCACAATCTCATTATTATTTGACATTATTTTTATTTATTTATTTATTAGGGTATATTTATCATCCATATACATGATTCCTAAATTTGTGATATTATATTTATTCTTATATGGTTTTTCAAATTCAAATTTATATATGATTAAATGTCTATTAAATGATATGAAAGGAATTATTTTATGTTTTTTGATATGAAGTACTTTTAACATCTATAGTAAAATTAAGAGAATAATGTTTTTTACCTAAATGGAATTAATGTATTTTTATATATTCGTAATTACTTATTTCAATGAAGCTTCCTTTACACGATTTCATGTATATTTTCCACTAAATTATTATCTTTTAGAATTGCATGAGATATTGAGAAAAGTAATCATTTTTGAATAATGAAAAGTTATTTTCCTCAAGAATTATGATTGAGTGTGTTATAAATTTTTTTATATATAAGACAACTCTATTTAAATAGATATCTTTTTATGTAAATATAATTATTATGATTTTTTTGTTATTTATGGAAAGATATTTTATATGGATTAGTTTTCATCGAATGATGTTCAAAAAAACAATTCTATTTCATGGGTGATTCTATGATGAATTGTTTATGTTTTTTTGGGACATGTAATAATGATTTCACTAAGAGATGGGTGGGTCCTATATCTCCCTCCAAATCATTGGCTAAATATTTGTATCTCATGATATTGAAATGACTAGATTGACATGATAATATGGTTTAGTTATATTTTTATGGAACAGAAAATAAATATGGTTCAACAATACAAGGCAAGAACAATATGTAAACCTATTTTAGGGTTGTAATTTTTCAAGACTGATGGTCTTATCAACAATGCATTTTATAAAATAGAAATCATATTGTGTACTTGTTTTCGCAGAATTCCAGTTTTTATTCCATTGACATTTTATGATTTTTTATGATCTCGTTATGATTTATGTCTTATGAACTACCAATGATTATATCATCACTAAGGATTTTTGTATATGTTAAATGTGGTATGTTTTTCTTCAAAAGTTATGCTCATTTTTTACCTTATTATTTTTATGTTTTGTAATATATTTTTCATGATTAACCAAACTGATCATTTTAGCTCACCCCTTTTCATATTTCATTTCCCCCAAGATCTGAATAGGGGTAATAAGTATGAAGCTTCAAAAAGGGGTTCTAGTTATGAATGATAAAGTAGAGGACGATATATATGTTTTATGAACTAGTTGTTTATGTTTTCCAGTTTCCATGGGAACTAATGTAATAATTTCTTTGGGTGCCTTTTTGCATCATGTATTATATATTCCTCAATTGTAATGTAATTTCCCAGTACATCATGTTTTGGTCATTAGATTTGGTATTAGATAAAAGGAGGTAGGATTGAATCTCATCTTTGAGAACTCTAATGTGTGAACGTTTGATGAAGAATGGCTTTCTACCAAAAGAATTCATGATGAAATGGGTTTTATAGGGGATGTTGGTGTTTCTTATCCAGGGGTGTAGTCACCCATGGAGTGCTCACGTATGAATCAATTCTATTCCACTTGAAATAATTCTATATAGTTAGAGTTTGTATCGGATCAATAGTTTTGTTGACCTTTGGAAACTAGGACGAAAACTCTTTAGTGATATCCTAAGATATATATATAATGTTATGTCTTGGGATGTCCTAAGGATAAGTTTATGTATATTTATCAATCCTAGGTTTTTTGTGATAATCCTAACTAATCTATATTTAAACTGAAGATATCATATATTGTAATATTATAAGTAATTTACATTACCTATGTGTTTCTAATATATCATATATATTTCTCAAAATTTCCATTCTGGTCTTTGTTAGTTGAAAGAACTACATATAACATAGTTAATAATTATTGGATTCATATGTATAAATTATGTAAATTATGAAGATCAATTTCCTAAGTGGAAATATCATGATGGGACTCACAATGATGGTATAGGTATTGGTTGTACTGACGAGGATAAATATGTTGTAAACAACATGTTAATTTTATGTGATGTTATTCCAGTATTGTTTAAATTACTCCTAAGAAGCATGTGGTTGAGATACCATAATACATGATTGATATTTTTGGAAATATGAAGATAATGGATACTAAGTAATGGATTAAGAATAAATCTAGATGATTTATTTGTATATGTTCCAGAAGTCAATGATTATGTAATATGAATCATTAAATACATATATATTTTTATATTATAAGTACTATAAAGGATATTATGAATAGTGATATGAAGAAAAAAAGAGAGTTTATTGGAGAAAACATGATTAACGAACGATAACCCTTAATATGTCACCTATGTTATGATAATTTAATTTAGATAATGATATGTTGGACATGAATATTTAAATTTGATTTTAATATTTTTTTGGGACCTAATTATGTGGTTTTAAAGAAGAGGATGATGTTATCCTAAATAAAGTATAAAACATTTTGGGTCTTAATGAATATATCTAATAAATTTTTTCAATAAAGAAACATGCTTGTTTTATTAAGGATATCGGAATATTTGGGTTATTTCTATAACTCAAGAGAATATATGATTAATATATTCACATATTTGGAATGAAAAAAACAATAAATAATATATGAGATATGAGAGATAAATGTTTAGTCTATTTAGTTATCCTATTTCTTAATTTTTTCCATTTTGTTTTTGGGATGACTGTAATGTTATAAAATTATATATATTATATGAAATATTTGAATTGAATTTTGTTAGATTAATTTATTATATCACTATTGATGAACATATGAATATTTGATTACATTTGATAACCTTTTTGTTAGTATAGGATAAATGGAATATCATTCTATTGTAGGATCTGATAACAACTAATGAATTAAAAATTCCAACATCATTTCATTAAATAATAAATGAAGTGGAAACTGTTCAAGGAAGGAATGATGGTGGGATTATTCCAAAATCATATAAGTATATACTATCATGAAAAATTATTCAAAATTAATGAAACTTTATTCAAAACCTAAAATGTTATCTTAGTACCTTTTTATCCGATGAATCAGATGGTTAAGTAAATCATCACAGATTTATAGGTTTCTGATTATTAATTTTCTACAATCATTGTTCTCTATCACTATTCATCAAAACTTGATGGTTTTATTTTGGTTCCATATCCATGATTTCACTTCCCACCTATGTTTTCTAATTTTGAAACCCAGTGATGAGTTTCTTTAGGATGTCGTTACCTTTCCAACATTCCTTTTTAAAATGAAATATTAGTAATCTATTTTACAATATCATTTTCTATGAAAGAAAACATCATGTAGTAAAAATTTTATAACCCCGATGAATTTCTACATTCAAATTAATTTTAAGCTCTATAGAATGTAAATACTAGATATTTTATGAGATATTTTTTATAAATTTTTATGATGTCTTTTGTTGTACTCTACAATAAGAATAGATTGCACTATACACAACAACGTATTAGATTGTTGTATACACAACACTATTGATGAATTTTGTAACACAAAATTTCACGTTCTTATAATATAATTACATTAATTCATTACTAATTATAAGTGGTAAATATTTATGGTAACCTAGTCATTATAATGGTAGTATAAATATTACTATATTCCTCATAAAAATTATTTTAAATGATAAATAGCGAGTCTATAAAATTAATAAAACACTTTATGGATTTTAATAATTAAATATATATGTAATGTATTCAATTTAAAGATTTAAATTAATATTTTTTTCTAGATATGATATAAGAATAAAATCAAATTTTTTAATAAAAGAAGTATTTTTTCAAAAAAATATTTTTTTATAACCTTTTGATGGAAAACTCAATATATGTCAAGCTTATAACAATTTTATAAGTTACTTATGACAAAATATTATTATTATTTGGAAGTGGGATATAAAAATTTATCTTTTTTGATATATTTTTAATTTTTTGATAAAATTTATATATTATAGAAAAGTGAAAAAACTGCATTTTAATTCAAAACTACATTTTCATCTAAATTATTTATATAGTTTGATTAAAGTTTTAATTTTTAATAAAGGGTAATCGGATTATTTTTTTATTATCTATTTAAATTTTTTTTGTATGTAATTTAACATTTGAATTGGATATAAACACATGTAATATTTTGATAGTTTTACTTTTTAAAAAACCGCATTCTTGTTCTAACAACAGAAATTAATTTTAAATTAATTAATTAACTTATGTGTTTTGAAATTTTAAAAATAGATTACAAATTTAGAATAATATAGCCCAAATTATGTAAATAGGTTACTTTTATTTGATGGATATTATAAATAGTAACTACAAAAATTCTTATTTACCACAGTTAATGAAAAATCATGTAACTTAGGGTAACATACAATATTATATATATAATAAAATTACTCCAACACAAGAAAAACTATTATTGGGTGAATTGAACTTGCCCAATATCACCCAAGGGTCATAATTGATTCATTTAATGGTCTTTTTTCTATGAAAGTTATGTAAATATAATTAAGAGAAATAAAAGTGACAAAATGTCACTCTCTTATCTCCTATAAGTATAATACATTAAAATTATTGATAAAATAAAAAACAATTAGAAAATAAATAGTTTACATAAATCTAATCTAATTATTTTGATTATGATAGTTTAATTAGAATTTTTAGAATTCAATATTTACAATTATTTATTTGACAATATTGATGTAGAAGCTAATTATTAATAGAAATATCAAATATATGGTTTTGAAAATATTTAATTTAATATAATATAAACTAATTAATGTGGTATACGAATTTTATAGTTGGCTATGACATTTTTTGAATGTATTAAATATTTCTTTCAAAATTATATTTTTTGGGGATTTTATTTATTGTGAAATAAATGAATAGTGTCAAAACTGAAAAATTTTATATTTTATAGAAATAATATATTATTAATTTATTTAAAAATCACAAAAATATTTAGTAATTAAAAAGAGAAAATTATAAGATCTGAAATGAAATAATTTATCTAATTATATAAAATTTACAACATATGTTTTAATATTTATAACCATATAATATTTAGAATTTTATTACCATAAATAAAATGAAATAGATTAAATAGGGATAAATAAAAAATATAATGATGAAAATAAATTCAGTACATTTATAAATTTTATTGTGTGAGAGTATTTGGACCAATCTTCATCTTAACTTTTAAATATACAACAATAAAGGCATTTGAATTTATAAATTAGTTTATATTAATTTAAATTTTCTAATATATATAAATGTGTCCATCTCCTCACTTATAAAATGAAACATCTTATTATCCTTTAATAACACCACTAAATCCCTTTTTCAATTCCAACCCATATCCATTTACTCTCCAAAGTACCCTCACATCATATAAGTAGATACTCAAAAAAGAGGCCTTTTGTTCAAATCAAAATTAGATACTCAAAAAAGTGGTGTTTCGGTCACATATGGAAGTAATCAGACCTAAAGTAAGGGGTAATTTCACAATAATAATATTATTTGACATTATTTACAAGAATTTTTTTAATAGGGTATATTTATCGTAAGTATCTATGCATCTTAAATATGTAATATTATTTTAATTCTTCTACATTTTTTTAAATTAAATTTTACCAATTGTTAATTTTTTTTTAAATGGTATGAATGGAATCATTTGTCTATTTTCAATACGAGATACTTTTTGACTATTCTATAGAATTTACAAGGGGATTTTTTTAAATTACACGGAATGAACAAACATTTACTTCTTCATAATTATTTATTTATTTGATTCTTCCATTAAATGATTTTTAGATTATTTTCAACTAAATCATTAAATTTTAAAAAAAAATCATTGTTTTGATAAATGAAAATCTATTTGAAATATTAAGGATATTTTATTCATGAATTAAGAACGTCAGTTTAATAATTATTATTTTCCATCTTAGATGATGATATTTAAATAGTGTTATGTTCTATCTATATTATTACTATGATTGGATTATTTTAATGATATAATGATATTTTATATGGATTATGTTATGATAGAATGATTTTTAAGAACCCCATTATATTTCATGGGTTATGAAATGATGAATTGTTTATGTTTTTGTGGTATATGTAGGAATGATTTCATTATGTGATTTGTAGGACCTAAATATCCCTCCAATGCATTAGGTAATGATTTATATCTCATGAGATAGACGAGGATGGAATAAAAAGTAAATATCAATCAGTAATACATGTTTTTAATGGTATGTAAATCAACATTACTAATACATGGCTTGAACAGCAAGGAAACCTCGTTCAATAATAGACTTTATCCATTATTATGGTCTTGGAAAAAATTCCATCACTCGTATGGAAATCATATATTGTGGTTATTTTTTTTCAATATTCCATGATTTATTCCAATTCTATTTTATAATCGTTCATTATTCCATTATGATTTAAGTCTTATGAACTAACAAGATTTATATCACGACTCAATGATTCAGTATATATCAGACTGTTGTTTTTTTCAAAATTTTTGGTCATGTTTTTAATTTATTATATTTATGTTTTGTAAAATATTTTCTATGTATACCCTTACTGAGAATTTGAGCTCGCCCTTTTTCATGTTTTCCCCTAGGATATGATGAAGCATATTATGAATGATTTTTCAAAAAGGGGTTCTAGTAATGAAGGATAAAGAAGGATATGATGTAGATGTTTTATGAACCCATTTTCCAGGATTTCTAGTTTATAATGGCACTAAACTAATTTGGTTTTTGAGTGTATTCTTGTATCATTTATTATGTATTATATAAAATTTAATTTAATGTCCATTTACATCATTCTTTGGCCATTAGAGTTGGTATCAAAGAAATATAGGTAGGAATAAATCTGATCCAGGAGACTATCATAGGTGAATGTTGGAAAAATAATGGATCTCCTCCCAATGAATTTATGTGTAAATGTATACCATTGTAGATGATAGTGTGTCCCAACCATTGGGTGTATCCACCAATATATTTATCTGATTCGTATCAATTCAAGTGCACTAGGAATAATTCAAAAACTGTTCAGTTTGTATCAGATCGAAGTATTAGTTAACCTATGGAACTAGTATAAAAACCATTACTGAGATCGCAAGAGATATTTATAATGGTATATATTGTAATTTCATAACGATAAGTCTATGTATTGGATTCAATAATAGGGTTATTGTGATCATCAGGAATAACCTAGTGTTAATCCGAATATATCATAGAAATAAATATTATAAGTAATTTACCTTACATTTGTGTTTCTATTCTATGATATTTATTTCTAACAATTTTATTTCTGGACTTTGTAACTAGCCAAAACTAGATAAAACATATTTAAGAATTAAAGGTTTCAGATTCAAAAATTATGGGATTTATGAAGATCAATTTTCTATGATGAAATATCATGATGTGAATATTGATAATGGTAGTATTATTGGTTGTACTAATGAGGAAAAAGAGAATATATACAATATGTGAATGTTATGTGATGTTATTCTAATATTTTTTACAATAAACTTAAGAATATTGTCATTGAGAAACCATAATACATGATTCATATTTAATGAAATATGAATATGATGGCTCATGAGTAATGGATTAATAATAATGATTGATGATTTAGTTGTATATGTTTTAAACTTCCATGATTATGTAATATGAATCATGAAATATATAAATGTTTTTAGATTATGGATTTCGATGGATACGTCGAATAGATTTAAGGATAAAAAATAGTTATAATCTTGGAGAACACGAGGTTAATGGATAGAAAACCCCTAATATGTCCCTTATATTTAGATAATGATGTTTGGATAAAGATGTGTTTGATTTCAATAAGTAAATTGGATGACGCAAGATTCTTGGGAACTAATTATGGAGATTTTTAAAAGGGGATTATGCTATCATAGATGAAGTATAAAACATTTTGGGACTTAAGTAATATATCTAATAAGTTTTTCAATAAGGGAACATGCATGTTTTAAATAAGCATATAGGATAATTAACGTTGTTACCCTGAATCAATAGAATATATGATTTATATATTCAAGTATTTTGAATGTGACAACCCAAATCATCAATATGATATATGGTAGACTAATTTCAAGTTGATATAGGTCACCTATTTATAGTTTTATAATTTTACTTTTCGTAAGGATTGCAATGTAAACCAATTTTTGGTAGTTTTTTTATATTCTGATTGATTTTTATAAAATAAATGTATTATATCACTATATGTTGACTTATTCATATTTCATCACCTATGAGAATTTTTTTTGATATAGTTGGAATAAAATATCAATATATTATATGATCAACTAACACATCATGACATAAAAAATTCAACTTCATTTTATTAAATACCAGATGAAGTGGAAATTTTTCAAGGCACGAACAATAGTTAAATTTTACAAAAATAATTTAACTATTTTTATCATGAAAAATTATTCAACATTAGTGAAAAAATAATCAAATACAATAATTTTATGTTAGTTACTTTTTATCAGATAAATCAAATGGCCCCTCAAATCAATGCAAATTTATATTTTTCTAGTTGTTAATTTTATAATGACTTTGTTCTCAACACTATCCATCTAATCATGATGCTTATATTTTTCTTCCATATATATGTTTCAACTTCCGTCCTTTGTTTTAAAATGTTGAACCCCAATGACGAGTTACTTAGAATAACCATTATGTTTAGATCTTTTTTATTAAAATAATGTTTTAGTATTCATTCTTACGATGTGTGTTACTATGAAACAAAATTTCATGTAGTAATCCTTTTATAACCCCGATAAATTTCTATGGTGAACAAAAATTTAAGGGGGGAAGAATTTAACACATTAATATTTTACGAGATAGATTATTTTAATTTTTTTGAGGTCTTGTGTTGTTCGCTACCCCATGATTTTCTTGTTCTACACAAAACACTGCATTATCATATAGAATAAACAAAACTATTCATTGATTGTTTTACACACAATCTAATTTTCTTTTGATAAAATTAATTTCACACATTACCATATAGAAGTTATCAGAAAATATAATAATCTAGAAATTATAATGTAAGATATGAATAATATTAACTTCCTTCTAATAAAACATCCTAAATGAAAATTAGTGAGTCTATAAAATAATAAAATAAATATATGGAGTTTATTAGTTAAATATATATTTAATTTATTCAATTAAATGTTTCAAATTTATCTTATATGTTTTATACATATGATATAATAAGAAACTCAATTTTTTTGGATAAAAGAAGTAGATTTTTATAAAAAAAATAGTTTTTTTACCTTAAGATGGAGAAACATTTAGAAATATATATTTTAATAAAATTATAAATTATTAATGACATAAAAACATCCTTATAAAAAAGTTTGAGATAACATTTACCTTTGAAATTTTGGTATTTTTCTAATGTGATTCGTATTTTAATGAATAACAAAAAATAATACATTTTAATTCAAAACTGCCTTTTCGTCTAAATTATTTATATTTTCAAATTATATTTTTAATTTGTTTTAATGTTTAATCGGAATATGTTTTTATCATTTAAACCAATTTTGGTCATTGTATTTAATTTAACATTTTAATTGGTTATAAAAACATATCAATCTTTTAATAGTTTTTACTTCTTAAAAAATTACTTTCTTTTTTTAACAACATGATTTAATTTTAAATTAATTAAAGTATCCTCTTTGTTTAGAACATGAAAATAGTATTAAATATTTATAATCATTGCGTCATAATTTCATTGGTAGGATACTATTATTTATTAGATATAATGAATAGTTCTTTGAGAACTTTTATTTACAACGGTTAATAGTAAATCAGGTATATTAGGGTAATAAGAAAATGATAAATAAAATAAAATTACCATATCAACTACAAAAATCTTATTTAATAAATAGATGTTGACCAATATCTCCTAAGGGTCTTAATTTTTTCATTTAATGTTCTTTTTTCCTTTAAATTGATGTTATTATAATTAAAAAATTGAATGTGACAACATCTCACTCTCTTATCTCGTATAAAAAAAATAAATTTAAATTACTGATAGAATTGATAAAACATTAAATATAAATATTCTCGAGAAATAAAATCAAATTATCTACGCCATGTTAATTTATTTTTTATTTTTATAGATTAAATAATTACCATTAATGATTACACAGTAGTGATTTTGAAATTATTTTATTAATTGAAATATCAAATAAATGGTTTTGAAAATGTAATGACCATGATTTTACATCTGAGGTTTTTAATTATATGGAATTATTAAGAGTCTTCAAAAATTGAAGACATGTGATTCTGAGGCTCGAATTTCTCGGATTTAATTTCTGAACTTTTTTTAAAGTAATTTCAGTAAACACATGAGTGGGGTTTTCTATCATTTGAACCAGTGATCGATATTAAAAATCCTAGGGCAATGCTGAATCATCAGCGCCAAGATTTGCTTAATAAATATTCACTTCTACTGTAGTTAGTATGGAGAAAAAGTTAGATTTTGTAACTTTTTAAACAAATTAAAAAAAATTAATTTTATTATTTTATTTTGTTTCTATTTATCCTCCAATAGACAAGAGGAGGTCGGACCAGCGATGTGTCAATCCATTAAATGTCTTGAACTTTCAATATTAAGTATCGAAGTCATTGGGGAATTAAGAAGCTTCATAATTAATGAGGCCCATTAATTTCCCAATTTCGTTACTTACCCTCCCCCTCTCCTATTAATATGGAGATTGGGGGGACGTGTGGAGAAATATTCCCAAAGAAACTAAGTGCTTGAAAACTATTTTAACGCCAACCTTGGAGGAAAAAGTTGGTTCCGGTGAGTGGTGATTCACAACATCAAAAACCCGAAACCGAAGATCGACGTTTGAGCCGTGACGTTTACTGCTTGTGGTGGGGACGGCGAACAATGTGACTTCCTCAATCACGAGTGATATCCAAAGATTCGAGGAAAGGTCTAGTTTTTTTTTAATTCAAGTGATTATTAAACCCTTAATATTCCCTCGTGTTTACGAGGTAACTTGAAGGGCACATGCCTAATGAACACAGCCCTAACCCTCTGCTACTTTTCGACCCTTGCGCCCTCCATGGAAGACCGTCGGTGCGGCAACACCGACCGACTAAGAAATAGGATGCATGACGATGCACGCCGCAAGAGTATGTTGTAGAAAAAAGTTGTGGCAGTCATTGCAGTGGTCAGCACATATCGGCTCATCAGAAGAAGTGGTCAGAGAAGGTGGGCTTCTCATCAGCCAGGCATGGAAGGGAAGGGAGGTGCGATGTCATGCACCACCGGTGATCAGGTGGCCACAGCCAAAGCTACCATGGAAAAGGCAGAACCGACGCATCTGGTGGGTTTTGTGTCGATCGGACGGCGCCCATGTGGTGCCACCATTTCAGAAGCCGAACGAACATAGGGCCATTCAGGATACAAGGGAACCCCCTTAAATCTTGGCAGACCACGGGCCACCCCCCTGTGAGCCACGCCTCATGCAGCCGGGCTACCTACCCATCGGGCCGCCGCCAGCAGGTTGGGATGCCTACCCAGTGGGCCAAGCCATGCCCCACTGGGGCAAGGGCTCCCCCTCGTGGGTGTGGACACCCCCTTGCGCGTTGGGCCACCCCCTTGCGGGTCATGCCAGACCTCGGCCCAGCCAAGCCGAGTCGGACCTAGACCGGGAAGGGCAAGGTCGGTACGACCGGGTCGGACCGGACTCGGGTGCAACTGGACCAAGAAACACTAAAAGGGCCATATCTTGATATTTGGGCATCTATATGACGAACTGTCTATGGTATTGGGACCCCTGGAGAAAGACGGTCCTTATAGTATTATCCACCTGAGTTGTGGAGATAGTTGGAGTACGACCATGTTGTATCAAACCCAAATCCAACTGGGCACTCACAACTATAACACTTATAACTCACAGACTGTGTGCCCGATTAATGAACCGTTAGTTGCGTTGGAACCCCTACAACATGGAGGTTCTTTGGAAACATTATGCCTAGATCATCATGGCAGTTGAGTTATGAGTGAAGGTGCTATAAGAGGTTCTCCTAGAATAAAGTGTGTTATGAGCAGGAATCTAGTGGCTAGAATTGACGCAAATAATGGAGGGAGATCATACGGAGGGGAGCACTAAGAGATCTTGAATGGGTCAGCACTTACTGATCCTCTGTGTGTTATATCCTGTGTGGTTTAGTGCTCTAGGATCTTGTGTGGGTCAGCGCATACAGATCCTGTGTTAGTCAAATCCTGTGTGGGTCTGCACTCAATGATCCTGTGTGGTTCAACGCATACTGATCATTTGTGGGTTGGATCCAGTGGGGGTCAGCCGGGGTTAATACCTATCAACTTTTGGTCTATCAAATCCTATGTGGGTTATTGGATGGGTTAGAACCTATTGATGTTGTGTGGTTCAGACTCAATATTTGTTAGCAGTAGTGGCTCTTGATAGAGTAAAATTTTCTACCTTCTCGACTAATAATATGTACTTTTTTCCTTTACTTATTTACATGATTGTGAGATTAGTATTCAACAATTGTGGTTTAATCATTGTGGTGTTACATGTGTGGTACTTCTATCTTTTCTATGTTACATGTGTGGTACTTCTACATTTGTGGCGTATCATTGTGGTGTATCATTGTGGTGTTACCTATGTTGTACTTCTATCATTGTGGTGTTACCTGTGTTGTAGTTTTTTCTTTATGGGGTTACTTCATTGGTACAACTACCTTCATGGTGTTACCTGTGTTGTATCATTCACCTCTTGTATAAGATGAGTATAAATTGAAAACATAGGTATATGTATAGGAATATAACCAAGTAGAGTGTATGTATTGCTATATGGGGTTTCCCTTGTGGAAATCTAGGATACCTATGTGGGTCTCAACGTCCCTACTGAGTATCGTTATAATCACCCCAGCACGGGTTTCTCTCGCATCTTGTCGTGTCTTGTGTAGATGATGTACATTGTTGATCAATAATTGAGGGTGCTAGGACTAGGTGGTACACAGAGGATATGGGGTGACATGGAGTGTTGTGGTGATGGTATGTACATACCGTTCAGGTATGATACATGATCTACTTTAAACTTTTTTTTTGTATTTTAACCTTCTAATTGTACTTGTACATTACAATTGGGCTTGTACATCATTCCCATTACATTCAAATAATTTTTTTCTAAAGAAGATTACTTCGTGGTTGATTTCTGTTGTGTTCTAGTCTGTGTGGTTTCTTATTATTGTGTTCTTAGACTGTGTGTCTATACAGGTTAAAAAGGAAACACCATCCCGTTATAGGGGTACACCTTTCAAGTGCAAGTCACTAACCCTTGGCCTATAGAAGGAAGGATTGTGGTTGTCATAGCATGGGCCCTGAGGGACGGGTCATGACGAAGTGGTATCATAGGGGTCAGTTCTACCGATGAACTAAGACTCTAATATTTATTGTGTGGAAATAGTGTAAAGTGTTATGAGAGTGGTTTTCAGTTTGGGGAATTTAGTGTTTGACAACGACATAAGTATCCATACACGAGGACAATGAATTCATATTTTCGACCAAGTGAATGGAAAAAATGATTGCTTGTGATTTTGAGAAGTCTTTCTTGTGACCACATTATGATAGCTCAAAAGATATAACTTATTTACTATGGAACACCTGTTTTCTTTCAAGATGATGCCACGTAGATAGCCAGCCATGATTCTTGAGATAGTACGTGATGGCGTTATATTGAGTGTTTCGGCCTCGGTGCAGGGCCCTCTTACGGCATTAGACCCTTCGGGTGGTGTACCAGAAGCACCACTACATATTTGGAAACCATTTCCACTGGCCCCTCAAGCAGATGGTGCATGTCGACTGAACTTGTTGCATGATTTTTATCAATAGAGGCCTCTGAGGTTCTGAGGCAAGATGGACCAACACGCAGCTAAGGACTGTCTAGTGGCAGTAGTAAGAGTTTTTCACCTCGGTGGGACACCAGCTGAACTTATGTTGATACTAGCATCTATTATTTTCTAGGGAGCTGCATGGAGAAGGGGTAGCTTGATTCTCTAGATTCACAATGATGTTAACCACATCCAGGCGGACATAGGGAGCCTTTTCAAGGCATAGTTAGTCCCAGGGACTTTATGTTTAGTGTGTATACAGGAGCTAATGCACTTACAGTATGGTATCATGATAGTGGCCCAGTACTTGGTGAGGTTCACTTCTCTCCTGATACTGCACCGATGTGGTATATGATTCTTTATTTTGGGAATAGACCATCCAGTAGGGACTCCGACGGGAGATAAGATCTTTTATGGTATCTCTCAGCATTCTGACACATGCCTGAGTGCTGGAGAGAGCTCTGTTGTTCGAGAAATCCCTTGCTGAATAGAAACCAATAGCGAGACCCACCACTGTGTGACATGAAGCAGAGGCATATGCAGATTTTTGTAGGCAGATGAAACATTGGTCCAAGAAAACTAGAACTTCTTGTGGAGGAACCCAAGAAGTAGGGTCGGAGGTGCAATGCACGCGAGGTAGAGGATGTTATATGGGAGTCTAGGCATGCTTCACGTGCGGTGGGCAGGGTCACCTGGTTCCCAACATCCAGAACTGCCGTACAGACGATCAGTAGACGGTCAAGGGACCATCGAGGTAGAGGTAGATATTTGATCAAGGAGGTCCACTAGGCAGCATAAGTGGTAGAACAATTGGGTGTGAAGTAGGTGGTGGGCGAATATTCAAAGTTTTTATCACCGCCACCTCCAGGTGGTCCACCCTGACCATAGAGAGCAGATGGACATGGGTGATGACAACTCCAGGCAACTGACGCATATGACCACTGCTCGTCAGAGATGATTAGAGGTACGATCAATGTCTACGCCACCTTATCTACATACTTTTTCACACAGGTTTCAGTTACTCATTTATTTCCAGGACCCTCGTTCAGAGCATGAAGATTCTGGTGGAGCCATTTGCTCAATTTTTACGGCAAGATACTTTTATGGGAGCATATTCGATAATTGAAAACTAGTAATGGAAGTGAGATCTTACTCTAGGATGTGATAGATTCTACTGGGATCATCTACTAGTGAATTCGAGGCCTTTCGATGTCACCATTTGTATAGACTGGTTCTCCACCGTCCATACTTTAATTAACAACATTTGGCGCAAAGTGTGGTGCGTCCGCACAAATGGGACTAGGATTTCCTTAATTGACGAGATGAGAACTTTTTTAGCACATGACTGACTTACCCAGAAGAGGGTGCAGCCTATCAGACATCAGTTGGCTAGACATACTCTTGAAGTAGAGGATGTTGAGAGTCTGAGATATCATGTAGTGGTGGACCAGTACGCCGATATCTATCCTGATAATGTTTTGGGACTACCTCCACATAGAGAGGTAGAATTTTACATCGGCCTATTCCCTGGGATGACACCGATATCTACACCAACATATCGAATGGCTACTTGTGTGCATTGTGAGTTACAGGTACAATTAGAAGACTTTTTGGGGAATGGGTTCATAAGGATCACTGTTTCTCCATTGGAAGCCCTGATTTGGTTCATCAATAAGGAATATGGTAGTTTGAGACTCTGTGTGGACTATCAGTGCCTGTACTAGGAGACTGTGAGAAAAAAGTATACACTTACGAGGATTGATGATTTTTCGATCTGTTGAAGGGGGCTCGTTGGTTTTTTATGATAGACCACATATCAGGATATCATCATCTCAGAGTATATGATGATAATGGGTAGAAGACAACCTTTAGATGTCGGTATGGCCAGTATTAGTTTGTGGTTAGGCCATTTGGCATGACCAATTCCCTAGAAGTTTTCATGGTACTCATGAACATGATCATCCAGACATACATCGTTCAATTTTTTGTGGTCGTCATCGAAAACATCTTTATATTCTCTAAAACAGAGGAGAAGCCTACCTATGATCTCCAGATAGTACTGGATACACTCTGAGAGCACAACATTTATGGTATTCTCTTGAAGGGATAGTTCTAGATACCAGAGGTTCATTTTCTAGGACATGTTATCATGGATGCTGGAGTTGCATTAGATTTGGTGAAGATATAGGTTGTACATGCTTGAGACACACCGAAGAGTGTGACTGAGGTTCGGAGTTTCATGGGGATGTCTGGATACTTCTTGAGATTTTACCTGATATTTCTAGGGATGTGGAACCATTTTCAGTGTTGACGAAGAAGGGGAAACCCTTCGTATTGACGGAGAGATTCCAGTAGAGTTTTTAGGCGCTGAGTTAGAGACTGAAGGGTGCCCCCATCTTAAGGCTACCAGATGAGGGAATTACGTATGTAGTCTACTGGAAAACATCAGGGACAAGACTTGGATGTGTCCTGATGCAGGAGCGAGCATTGATCGCTTATGTCTCATGAATGATGAGACAACTTGAGAGAAACTATGTTACCCATTACCTGGAGTTAGCAGTAGTTTCCTTTGCACTGATAATGTGGTCACATTAATTTATCAGGAACGTTTTACAGTCTACACTAATCAAAAGTGTTTCATATATATCTTCTCTTAGAATGACATGAACCTGAGACAACTGGGATTGCCAGAGTTCCTCCAGAACTATGAATTTGATATAGTTTATACTTTTTGGAAGGGGAACGTGGTAGCTGATGCACTCAACATGAGATCTGGTCTACAGTGGTTGATTGAAGAGACAGAGAAGCTAGATGAATTACATATATCCTTCGTGGATAGAGATGCTGTAGTTTACCTACAATTTATAATAATTACTCCCCCACTCATTCAGCTATTCTGGGAGGCGTAGCTAAGGGACATTGATTGTGAGGCTCAATGTGATCCAATATCCTTAGGACATGCACCTGTTGGATTTTGTGATGGCAGGGAGAATATCATCCTCTTAAGAGGACGTACCATGATACTAGTGGCGCTACAGGTGGAGGTGTTGAGGGAGTTCCATATGTAACCTCTAGGGGTATATCCTGGTGTGGAGAAGATGTAACATGACCTCTGACATCATCACTTGTGGCCAGGGATAAAGAAGGTAGTAGCAGTGTTGGTTTCTCGATGCCTCACTTGCCAGCATGTGAAGGCCAAGCATTTGGTACCCACAGGCTTCGCTCTGCCACTAGAGGTGCTAGAGTAAATGTGGGATGTAATCTAAATAGAATTTGTGACATGGATTCCTTGTACGTACAAAGGACATGATTCCAGTTGAGTGATCCCTGATAGACTCACCAAGTCAGAAAACATCCTACCTATGCAACAATAGGGATCAGTCAAGGTCATTGGGCACCTATAAATTTAGGAGATTGTGCAAATTCATGGTGTTCCATTGATGATAGTCTCTGACTGTGACCAAATTTTTACATCCCATTTGTGGAAGGGGTTACAAGAGGCGTTTGGGACTCAACAATGTTTGTGCACTGCCTTTGATCCTCAGAAAGATGGTCAGACGAAGCAGACCATTCAGTCTCTAGAGGATAGTATAAATTCTTGCATCCTGGATTTTGGTCGTAGTTGGGAGGATCACAATCCCTCAGCGGAGTTCACATACAACAACAGTTATCACTACACCATTGGTATGGAACCATCGGAGGCCCTATATGGTCAACCTTGTAGAACACCTCTATACTAGACAGAACCAAGGGATTCAATACTTATGGGTCCAGTGTTGCTACGAGCTACCCTTGAGAAGGTGATGATCAAACAAGAGTGGATGAAGATGGCACAAAGTAGACAATAGTCTTATGTTGATAAGAGACATAGAACACTTGAGTTCTAGGATGGGGCCACTTATTCTTGCGAGTCTCTCCTTGAAGGGGACTATGGAGATTTAGTCGACGCAGCAAGTTTTCACTGAGGTTTGTCCAACCATTTCTGATACTCGAGATGATAGGCGAGGTGGAGTACCTCTTGGAACTACCACCAAAGTTGGAGAGGGTGCATGAAGTCTTCCACATATCCTAGCTGAGGATATACATGCATGACAATTCTCACTTCCTAGACTATAGCGAGAAGGACTTCGATGACGGATCGACTTTTATGGAGGTTCCAGTGGATATTGAGGATCAACAAGAGAGAGTCTGTCTTGGTCGATCGATACCACTGGCGTGCGTTATCTTGTAGCAAGACACCTTCAAGAAAGTAGATGGGAGTGAGAGGATCATATTTGTGCTTAGTACCCCCATTTGTTTCCTTAGTCAATGTTGTGGATTTTGGAGATGAAAATCCCTAAGGAGGGGAGAATGTAAAGACCTATATTTTCCATGGGATTTTTTTATTTATTTGGAATTGTTGCATGTTTACAAAACCTGATGACGCATGATTTTATGGCCTGGTCTATCCATAATGAATTTTTGAAGGTTTTTAAGGTAAATTTAGTAAACACGTGAGAAAAAATTTCTATCATTTGAACTGGGTCTCGTATTAAAAATATGAGGGCACCGTTGAATCCACAACACCTATATTCACATAAAAAGGCTTCAGTGTGACTGCAGTATGTTAGGAGAAAAAGTTATATTTTGGAACTTCTTATATAAAGTAAATAAATAAATTTTATTGATTTATCTTTTTCCTATCTTATCGTCCAATGGATAAGCGGAGGTGGGACAAGCGATGTGTCATGCCATTAAATGGCTTGAACTTTCAATCATAAGTAACAATGTCATTGAGAAATTATTAAACTTCTTAATTAATGAACCTCATTAATTTAACTTTGTTTTTACTTACCCACTCCCTCTCATATTTATATAGAGCTTGGGTTGGAGGAGTTGGACCATATTTATAAAGAAACAAACTGTTTGAAAAGTGATATGACGCCAACGATGGAGGACGAAGCCAATTCCGGTGAGCAGTGAAAAGTGACACCGAAACCCCAAAGGGAAGATCTATTTTATAGTGGTGACATGGCTGGATTGTTGCGGGGACAACGAACAATGAAACACCCTCAATCGAAAGAAATCTCCATTGATTCAAGTTAGTGTTTTGATTGTTGTTTAATTCAAGTGATCATTAAAACCTTAATCCTACCTCATGTTTACGAACTAATGGAGATGGATTGGGCCTAATGTACCAGTCCCCGACCCTCTGATACTTTGCTTCCCTTTGCCCCTATGTGGAAGACCATCGACCTGGCGACACCAACTGGATACAAAGGAGGTGGGGCGCCAACTCGCACCGCAATAGGAGGCAGTGACACAAAGCCTCAGTGGTCATTATAGTGGCCAGCACTAGCCGATCGAGGAAGAGGTTTGGAACTCCGTCACACACCATATCTGATAATGGGGCCACTGATCGTTATCTGTGGTGGTAAGATAAGATGACCAACTCATCGGCCAACGGTGGAAGGAAATTGCAGCCTATCGTCATGCACTGCCGGTGAGAAGGAAGCTGAGGATGAAACCACGATGGAGGAGGCAGACCCCAAACCTCTGCCAGGTTCCACGACGATTGGGTGTTACCGACCTGGCGTCACTTTTTCAGAAGCTGAACGTCCTCTGAGCCGTTCGGGATACCGGGGGGAAAGCCCCCACCCCCTCCAGCTCGGTGGACCACGAGCCACCCTCTTGTGGGTCATGCATCACACAACCTGGACACCTGCACTGTGGGCCACCGCCAGCAGGTAGGGCCTCATGCCCCGCGGGTCACATTCAGTGGACTCGGCTACCACCATGTGGGGCGGGCTGCGCTCAACCGCGGGCCGGGCCGCCCCCTCTTGGGGCGGGCCGCAGACTTTCTGGTTGGGAGACCCCTTTTCTAGCCAGGCCGCTCACTTGTGGGACATTCCATTCCTCAACCCACTCATTCTATGTCATACCCATAACGGGTCGGGCTAAGTTAGCTGGACCGGTTCAGACCAGACCCAGAGCTAGAAATACTTAAAGGACCATACCTTGAAATCAGGGCATCCGTTTGACGAACTATCTATGGAACATAGAACCTTGGAGATAGATAGTACTTATGCTATATTCCACATGAGATTTGAAGAAAATAGGAGTATTTCCATGTTGGATCAAAACCAAATCCATCGGGGCCCTCAGAACTATAACACTTATAACTCACAGACCGAGCTCCCGAGTGACACAACGTATGTTGCGTTGGAACCCTTACGACATGGCTATTATTTGGGATACTTCTTCATGAAACATTGTGTTGGTAGAGGTATGACCAAATTATTTATAATTTTTTCTCCTAGAATCAAGTGTGCTATTAGCGGGAATCTAGTGGCTGGCACAGAGGCAGAGGATGGAGGTAGACCATATAGAGGTTAGTACCAAGCGATCCTATGTAGGACATCACTTACCGATCCAGTGTGGGTCAAATCTTAGGTGGGAAAACACTCATAGATCCTTTCTGGGTCAATGTATAATTATTTTAACACCTCACGAATCCACGGTGCGCTTCTCTTTGAATAATACAATAGCATGTGTTGTATGCAACTTAGAGTTCTAACACACCATAACAACTCCGACTAGCCGTTATGAATAATAATAACCACTTTTTGAAATTTTATGACTTTTATCTTTCAAAATGGACTTCATTTTTGGATTCCTAATATTTAAATTATATTAGGGTGAATTTTGGTTACTTTTCTGATAACTTTCATATTTTGACGAAGAGTGAAAATTACTAAATTTTAATTAAAAACAACTTTTTTAATCTAAATAATTAATAGTGATAAATTATGAATTTTAATAGTTTGGAAGAATAATTAGATTATGATTTTTTTCATTTCGTACAATTTATGTCATTATATGTAATTTCACATTTAAATATGACATAAACACATGTCAATCTTTTGGTAGTTATTATTTCATAAAAACACACTTTTTATTTTAACAATGAGAATTAATTTTAAATTAATTTCTTCCACTTCTGTGTTTCTAGTTTTTAAAAATGTATTCAATATTTGGAATCCAGAGGTCCAAATTTTGTAAATAGCTAACTTTTATTTTTAGACATTTTTAATAATTACTTCGGTAAATATTTTATTTACCATGGTTAAAGGGTAAATCCGATAAATAAGGGTAAAAAATAATATTATAATAATATTAAATTAATCTAAAAAGAATCCTAACCCTATTGGATGATACAGGTCTAACCATGGGAATCTTTGGGTCACTTTTGTGACTCCATGGAGCCACTTGTAAGTGATAATGACACTTTATATTAATTAAGTTAAAGTAAATACAAAAATTACATAAGCATATATCTTTTAGTAAAACAATTTTTATATAGAGTTATAAATGTTATCACTTCGACTATAAATATAAATTAGAAAGATAAAAAAATTTCCAACATAATGGTGTTTATTTTTAATTTTTAGACAATGAATAATTAAATTTATTTATGACACATTGATGATGCAATATTTTCTTTATTAAGGAAAGAATCAAATAATTGGTATTATACTGTTAAAATAAATATAATCTGAAAGTTTTGATGCCATACACGATTTTTATAGGGTTATATGAAATTTTAGGATTGATTAAATGATTTTTTTCGGAATTAATAACGTTTATATGAATTTTAAAAAAATAAATTATTAAATATTATCATAATTGACAAAAAAGAATTTTTAAAACAAATATTTTATTTGTAGTTGATATTATATTCCTAAAAAACTATGTATTAGCTGAAAGAACTTATATAATGATATTTTCATCATTAATTAACCACTTTGGGTTCTTTTGGAAGTATATAGTATGTTTATTAACCATATAATATAATAGCCCAAAGAGACATGGAAAATGTCAAAATATTAAACAAAGAGTTAAATCTAAAAGATAAGATTAATATAGTGACCCGAAGCATTTTAAAACCTATTGGTTGAATGTTTTTCGATCCATACCCAACTTAGAATTTAAATAATCTTCATTGGATCCATTAGAAACCGAAAATTAGTTTATTATAAAATAATATTTCTAGCTTTTCCTAAGGTTCCTTTCACCCATCTTATAAATGGGGACTCCCCCTTCTCTCTAATTCACAACTTCAATGACATTTGGCTCAGACAAACTATGCCAAAATACCCACTCAATAGTCCTTCATTAATCTTAGAGGCCTTAATTTAGTCATAAATCCAACAGAAAGAACCCTTTTGATCAAATCAAAAGTAAGAACACGAAGAAGAGGTAAATATTTCATCACCTATATCCAGATTCTTTCTTCTTCAACTTCCACATTCATTGTTGATTCCATTACAAAAAAATAAATCCAGTATCTTCTATATAATGTGATGTTATTATAAATATGGTACAACCATACCCAGTATTATATCCATCCTTTGAATAAATGTCACCATACGTGCGTACATACGAATTATCGTCTCCACGTCGTGGTGTAATTGTGATTCAATACATTATTATTTTGATGGTTATAATAATGATGTGTAATTGATGTAAATAATTAATATAACATGATAATTATTCTGTATATATGATATACCATCCAATTATATTTTATTTTAGTATCAGAAGAATGATATTGTCACTCGTGTGTATGTACGGATTACCGTCTCCAGGAACGCAATGAGATTCATTTCCCATCGGAACCATTCAAGAATAATTTTAATTTGATGGTTAAAAATAATGTTTAGAGACTTGATATAATTATGGATATGAATAAGATAAATCCCATCCATAACAAATATGACTCACATAAAAAATACTATAAAGGAAAACGAATCAGTTAACACCCGAAACGATGATAATACTAAGATATTATTATCATAGTAATGTTAAACGATCATATATGATAACATATTAATGTATATTTTTTAAAAAAATTTAATAAATATTATTTCACCATTATAGATGAAATTAACCTTCCCTCTACAATGTAAAATTACAAGGTAAGGGTTAATTTCACTATCTCTTTACTATACAAGGTTGTTTTACATAAGTATCTACTAGGACCTCTTTATCATCCACTTCCATGTTTCTTAGAAATGTATTTCAAAACATTTTTACTACCTACTAGACAATGGGTTCATGTAATTTATTCCCTTATATGTAATTAAAGTAATCTTTCTATCATTTTCCAAATAAGTTACTTTTTGACCTTTTAGACAAATTTCAGTTAAGAATTTTTTTTAACATATACGGCGGGTGCAACTATTTTCTGCTATTATAACATCATCAAAGATTCCCTTTCAAGATTATAAGAATATTTTGAAAAATAAATGTTTTCTTTATAATTATGTGAGTCTTATATTATTTCAAAATAGAACGAAATATTTCACTAAAAAAAGGTTTTGATTTTATCTATGTCAACATATTTTGATGGATTTTAAGATTATTTGAAGTTGATTTATTATGAAACAAAAAATCCATATTGTATTAAAGGTTTTGTGATATTTTTGACTGTGGATTTTATATTTTTATACCATTCATGGTTTATGGTTAAAGTATTGATATTTCGTATGCTAGTTTTATTACAATTTTTAATTTTTTATTTCAACCTTTTCATATGAGGAATGTATTGGACTTAGAATGTGACGGGTGGAGCCTGCTATAGCTCCTCGATGAATCGGTATGTCTCATGAGACAACTAAACATGGAATTGGACAAGGCCCTTTCCCATTTTTATTTGTGATTTTGGCTGACACCTTAATCATTTTTAGATGTCTTGGACGTGGCCTTGAAAATATGTTTCCGAATGTCAGGCATTATACATTCCCTCATTACGAAAATAATATTTATGGTTCATGTGGACATTCGACAAGTAGAATACCCATGATTATGATTTATTATGGCATTATTTACTTAGTTCATATTCCTACCATAAAATTATTTTTGATTATTATTGATAAGGCATGCGTTTTTAGTTATTCTCCATGCTTAGTATTTATGTTATCTTCTGCTGTTTTACTTACAATTACAGAGCGTTTGAGATCACCCCTTTCTTATGTTCTATTTTCCCATGATATGAAGAAGTTAGTTATAAGTGACTTTAAGGAATATTCCTAGAGGCTTAGATGTATCTAATGGAATAAATTCATGTATTATTTCTTTTCAAGTTATAATGCAGAACTTATGTATGAATCTTGTTTCCAATAATACTAAACTGTTGGGTCATTCGAGACATGATTTCCTTGTGAACATGCCAATATTGTGTAATAATGCATCAAATCTAGGTAACTGGGGTTGGGGCGTTACAGTTGGTATAAGAGAAAGTTTAGTATAAACCATGGAATCTATATTTAGATAAACTCTGATTAGAGCACATTACCCTAAGATAGACCAAGATGATCGGTATAGAAGAACTTCCTATAATTTGGGTAACTTAGAGATTTTGTGAGTTTTCTAAGAAATACATCCATGTCTGGATACAAGAAGGTAGAGGTGGCTCTGGAACAGATGTTCCTAGGGGTAAAACCAGAAAACACTGCTTTGATCTAGACTCAAACAAGAACTGGTGCACGACAACGGGCCTAGGTGCACTTTAATTACAACACTCCCAAGGAATACACTTAGGATAATTTTAATTTTATTTACAAACTATTATGAAGGGTATATGAGTATATACTTCTTAATGAATTTTTTTTATGATTATGTATTATATCCATAAATTGTTCAATCTACATTATGTTTTTTACAAGTTTTTATTATTCATTACAATTCATAATCGAACCTAGTATATGCCATTGTACAGAAATGGTTCCCAGTAGAAGGAATGTGAACTCCAGAAATACATATGATCCAATGAGTAAGAATGATCATTGGTTTCACAATATTAAGCCAACATTAGGAAGGAAAATTGTCTCCCATGTATTCTCAACATATGAAGAAATAGTATCATGTGTTAAATAGATAAGTAAAGAATTATCTGAGTACAATGGCTTTGAAGGGAAGCAAGAGATAAAGAGAATGGAAGAGAGAAATATGTATAAAGGGAAGAGGGAAAAGGAAAATCTTCCCACATGTGATAACTGTGGGAAGAAACACCCTAGAACTTGCCTAAAGTGAATGTGAATTTTCTATATGTGTGGAGAAAAAGGACACCACTTATGTGACTTCATGGGTCAGAAAAAGGTTTCAAATATACAATGCTTCGTCTAAATGAAGTTTGGACACTACGTGAACTAATGTACGAATCATAAGAGTATGCCCCAAATGATGCTATTGGATAATAATCAAGTTATGATACTACCACGATGAGGAGGAATGATTAGAGTTCATATGATGTTATTAAAGAATTATGTCATTTGAGTATTATATCAATGATGTACTGGTTATAATAATTATGAAGTATATAAGGATTGTACTACAGTACTATCTCATTAAGGAATTGAGATTGTTTGGAACCAAGAAAATTGACTCAATAGTAAGTTAAATTTTTGGAAAATACATGGTTGAGAGAAAGATAATCGATAATATGGTTATGATACTGTGGTAGTGATTTTGAAATAATATATGTTTGATTTGGATAAATTAAATAAGATATTCTGGACTATATTGAAACTGATTAATGATTTGTATATTCCATTATTTTTTGAGTTTACAACATTTTTGGATAGAAGGAGTATATCTATTATTCTATAAAAAAATAAGGGAGAATGAATGTAATCAATAAATTTTTATGGTAATTGAGGAAGTTACTGAGTTTTAAAATAATACAAGATGAAGTTGTTCACATGTTATTACTTGGAAAAGGATATTTATTGTGTTTAAAAACCCTATAAATAGTGGACTATGAGTTTGGGAAAAAGTATTTTGGATATGTCTAGTTTGAGATTATTTTTGGATTTCTATAAAAAAGGACAACCTGCAGGTCGGGCGATAACCCGTCGCGTCGGACAAAGCAGCCAGAATCAATCCCACAATCATAGTGCGACATGACTTTATTACCTACCACTAGCCTATAGGAAGTCTCTGGTTGTTAAAAAATAGTTTTCATCATTAAAATGGTATATTTTCATATTTGGAACCCTATATGATAAGGATAAATAGAGTATTTTTTCATTCTATAATGTTTTGGAGTGAAAGATGAGTTTGTGGTAGAAATTTATTAATGGATAAAACTGTAATTATAAAGTTGGTATATCTATTTATGATCTTTACCAATCTCATAAATAAATTCCTCAACATTAAGAAAAAGAAACGTAAAACAAAAATGTTGTATGTTTACTTTTCCTACGGGGTAATCAAAGACCATTCATCCCATAACAAGTTTATGGCTTTCAAATCGTTAAATTTATCGTAATAATATTCTTGATCACTCTCCATCAGGAATCGATGATTATTTTTCTATTCCATATCCATGTTTTCATACATGGAACCCTAGTATGTGTTATTTTTGGTAACCTTCATACTTACCATTCGTTATTTTAAAATAGTGGCCTCATTAATCCATTTTTCGATGTGGGATTTCAACTAAGATATTTGAAAATGACAACCCCTTGCTTCCAATATCGAGCATAAATTGCGAGGACACAATTTATTAAAAGAGGAAATATGTAACACCCCAATATTCCATGATACGCTTCTCTTTGAATAGTACAATAGTGTGTGTTATACGTAACTTCGATTTCTAACACTACACAACCACTCAAACTAGCCATTATGAATAATAATACCCACTTTTTGAAAATTTTTGTATTTCATCATTCAAAATGGACTTCATTTCTGTATTCATAATATTTAAATTATCTTTGGGTGAATTTTTGGTACTTTTCCGATAACTTTCATATTTTGAGGAATAGTGAATATTAGTAAATTTTAATTAAAAACATCTTTTTTAATCGAAATAATGAATAGTGATAAATTATGAATTTGAATGGGTTTTAAGTATAATTAGATTATATTTTTATTATTTAAATAAATTTAGATCATTAAAAGTAATTTCACATTTAAATTATACATAAACAAGTGTCAATATTCTTGTAGTTATTATTTTTTTTAAACACTCTTTTTGGTTTGACAACGTGAATTAATGTGAAATTAATTTCTACCATTTCTGTGTTTTGAATTTAGAAAAATGGATTCCATATTGGGAATCTAGAGGTCCAAATTGTGTAAATAGGTAACTTTTATTTTTAGACATTTTGAATAATTACTTCAGTAAATATTTTATTTACCATGGTTAAAGGGTAAATCTGGTAAATAAGGGTAAAAAAAATAATACTATAATAATATTAAATTACCTTAAAACGTGTCCTGACTCTATTTTATGATACATTTCCAACAATTGGAATATTTGGATTGATTTTCGGACCCCATTGAGCCACTTGTATGTGATAATGACACTTTATATTAATTAAGTAAAAGTAAATAAAAAAATGACATAAGCATATATCTTTTTGTAAAACAATATTTACCTAGGGTTATAAATGATATCTATTCAACTATAAATATTCATTAGAAGTATAAAATGATTTACTACATAATGGTATTTATTTTTAATTTTTATACATTTAATAATTAAATTTTTTTATGATACAATGAAGATGATGTATTTTCGTTATTAATGAATGAATCAAATAATTGGTATTATAAATGTTAAAATATATATAATTTGAAAGTATTTATACCATCCAAGAATTTTATAGGTAAATATGAAATCTTATTATTGATTAAATGATTTTCTTTTAATTAATGATTTTTTTAATACTTTAACAAAAAACAATTGTTAAATAGTGTCAAAATTGACATAAAAGAGTTTTTAAAACAAATATTATATTATATTATTTATATTCTAATACTAAAAACCTAAGGTTCAGAAAAAGGAATTATATAATGATAGGTGTATCATTAATTAACCACTTAGGGTTCTCTTGAAAGTATATAGTATGATTATTAACCATATTTTAAAAAATTACAAAAATACATGGTAAATGTCAAACTACTTAACTAAAAGTTAAATCTAAAAGATAAGGTTAATATAGTGACCCAAACATGTCTAAGACCAATTGGATGAATGTTTTTTGACCCATACCCAACTTATAATTTTAATAATTTTCTTTGGAGCTATGAAAAACTGAAATTTATTTTATTATAAAATAATATTTCTAGCTTTTCCTACGATTCCCATAACCCCTCTTATAAAAGGGTACTCCCCATTATCTCTAATTCACACCTTCAAAGCCATTTTTCTCTTCTAAAATCTGACCAAATACCCTCTCAACAGTCCTCCATTAATTCTAAAGGCCTTAATTTAGTCTGAAATCCATCCTATGGATCCTATTTGATCAAATCAAAAGAATGAACCCAAAGAAAAGGTAAATATTTCATCACCGATTTCAAGTTCCTTTCTTATTCCACTTCCTATTTCTTTGTTTTTTCCAATACAAAATAAAAACTCCAGTATATTCTCTATAATTTGATTTTATTAGAAATATGTTATAACCATATTCAAAAGTATTTCCATCCTTTTTATGACATGTCACCATACATGCATATGTACGACTTACCATCTCCATGTCATGGTGTAATTGTTATTCAATACATTATTATTTGGATGGGTATAATAATGATGTTTAATAGATGTAAATAATGAATATAAAATTATAATTATTCTTTATATATGATTTACCAACCAATTTTATATTATTTTAATATCAAAATAATGATATTGTCGCTCATGTGTACATTCGGATTACCATCTCCACGAAAGTGATGAGATTCATTCTCCATTGAATCCATTCAATACTAATTTTCATTTGATAATTAAAAATAATTTTTAAAGACTTGATATCATTCTGGATATGAATAAGATACATCCCACACATAATAAATATGACTCACATTAAAAAGAATATAAAGGAAAACGAATCCGTTAACACCCAAAACGACGATAATACTATGATAACATAAACAAAGCAATGTTAAAAGATCATATATGATATCATATTAATGTTTAAGATGCATGTATAATTTAATAAAAATTATTTCACCATTATAAAGGAGGTTAACACACCCTCGAACATGGAAAAGTACAAGTTAAGGGTTATTTTTACAATATCATTACTATCTGAGGTTGTTTTATGTAACTATCTATTGTGAAGTCTTTATCATCCACATCTATATTTCTTAAAAATGTATTTTAAATTTTTTTACTATTTAATAGACAATGGGTTAAAATCATTTATACCTTTATATGTTTTTAAAGGAATATTTTCTTCATTTTCCAGACAAGGTACTTTTTGACCTTTTCGACAAATTTAAGGTAAGAATGTTTTTTTAAATTATATAGCGGGTGCAGATATTTTTTGTCGTTATAACATCATCAAAGCTTTCCATACAAGATTATAAGAATATTTTGACTATAAATGTATTCTTTATAATTATTTTACTCTAAAATTTTATAAAAATAGAATGATATATTTCTCTAAAAAAGGTTTTGATTTCATCTATGTCAACATCCATTGATGGATTTGAAGTGTATTTGATGATGATTTTTTATGATACAAAAATCCCATATTGTATTGAAGGTTTTGTGATATATTTGACTGTGGATGTTCTATTTTTACACAATTCATGGTTTATAGTTATAGTAATGACATTTCGTATGCTAGTTTTAATAGGGATCTTTATGTTATATTTCAACCTTTTCGTGTGAGGAATGTATTGGACTTAGTATGTGATGGGTGGAGCCTGCTATAGCTCCTCGATGCATCGGTAGGTATCATGAGACAAATAGATGTGGAATTGGCCAAGTCCCTTTCTCAATTTTATATGTGATTTTGGCCGATACCTTAATTATTTTTAGATGTCTTGGCCGAGGCCTTGACAAAATGTTTCAAAATGTCAGACATTATACATTCTCTCGTTATGAAAATAATATTGATCCTTCATGTAGTCATTCAACTACTATAATACAAATGCTTATGTTTTATTATGGAATTATTTACATAGTTAATATTCCTTCCAAAAAAGTATTCATGATTATTATTGGTAAAGTGATGTGGTTTCAATTATTCACCATGCTTAGTATTTATGTTTTCTTCCGCTGTATTTCATACCCTTACTGAGTGTTTGAGCTCACCCCTTTCTTATGTTCCATTCTTATAGGATATGAAGAAGTTGGTTATGAGGGAATTGTAAGAATAATCTAGGATGCTTGGATGTTTTTAATGGAATAAAGTCGTGTTGTATTTCTTTTCAAGATGTAAAGTTGAACTTATGTATGAATCTTGTTTGCAATAATACTAAATTGATCGGTATTTCAAGACATGATTTAATTATGATCATGAAAATGATACATAATAATGCAACTACTCTAGGTAACTGGGTTCGGGGAGTTACAATGATCCTATGTGGGTTAGTTCTCAACTATCCTATGTGGGTCAGTGCATACCCAAACCATGTGGGTCAGATCTTGTGTGTGTCAGCGGGGGTTAGTACCTATCAAATCCGGGAAGGTTGGATATTGTGTGGTTAATTGAGGGGGTTAGTACCTATCTATCTTGTTTGGGTCAGACTCCATATGGTCAGCAGTAGTGCCTCATGATAGATAAAGTTGATCTAGATTCTAGATCAATCTTTTGTACATCTGTGCAACAATTATTTAACTGATTCTGAACTGAGTTTTCAACCATTGTGGTGTTATCTTTGTGGTGTTACGTGCGTGGTACTTATATCTTCATGATGTTACTTGTGTGTTACTTATACCTTTGTGGTTTATCTTCGTGGTGTTTTCTATGTGGTACTTCATTCTTTCTGGTGTTACTTGTGTGATTTTTTTGTCATTATTGTGTTACCTGTGTGGTACTTGTACCTTCATGGTGTTACCTATGTGGTATCATTACACTCATGTATATGATGAGTATATATTGTTAAAATAAGTATATTTATGGGCATATATCTATATATAGTTGATATCTGGTATATGTTTTTTCCATTACTGAACTCTAGGAGACCTACATGGGTCTTGGGGTCTCAACTGAGTATCATTATACTCACCCTTGCACGGGCTCCTCCCACACCTTGTTGTGTCTTTTGCAGATGATGTACATCATTGGTCGAGACATATCAGAGCCAGGGCCATGTGGTACATGGAGGAGATGGGCTGATGTGGAGTGTTTTGGTGATGATCTTTACCTACCCTTCAGGTAGGATCTTTGATGGGCGATCCAAGAGATTATTTTTACTTTTCAGTTGTATTTTCATCTTTCAGTTGTACTTATACATTATTTTTGGGATTTTATTTCTGGACCCTTTATATTCATCACTCTTTTACTATAGTAGTTTAACACGTGATTTGATTTTATTATGTACTATTCTATGGGGATTCTTCTTGTTGTGTTGGACTGTGTGTCTGTATAAGTTAAAAAATCAATGGCATCCTGTTATAGGGATAATATTTTTTGGTGCTAGTATCCATCCCTTAGCCTATATAAGGTGTGCTTGGGGTAGTCACAACACTGGCCCCGAGAGACGGGTCATGACAAAAAATATCAAAATAAATATCATTTGAATTAATTAATGTCCTCAAAAAATTATATAGGTGACTATGGAATGTTAAGAGGATTTTAAATATTTTTATTCAAATTTATATTCTGTGTGGATTTTATTTATGGTAAATTAGATGAATTTTGTTAAAATAGACACTGCTGATGTTTTATAAAAATAATATATTTTTAAATAACATAAAAATATCAATAATATTTTAAAATTACAAAGTTATAATTATAAGGTTACAAATTTTATGTAGTATCCAATTATATAAAATTTAAAACATATTTGTTAATATTTTAACAATTTAATATTTCTTATATTATTACCACAATTAAAATTAAATATATTTAATAGAGATAAATAAAAATTATAAGGATTAAAATAAAATAAACATATCAGATTTTATTAATTCAAGGGATTTGAACCCATATTCATATTCCTATCAAAATAGTCCACATTTGAAGAATTTTAATTTAAAAATTAGTTTATATGAATTTTATATTTTTGATATTTACAACTTTTTTCATCCCCTCGATAATAAAAGAAAAAATATCATTTTCTATTTATCACACCTATGAATCCCTTTTTCTCTACCAATACATACCCATATCCTCTCCCAAATCCCCTTAAATTATCTTAAGGACCATACATTGGTAATTAATCAATCTTATGGAGTCCTTTTGGGGAAATAAAATAGAGACACTCAAAAAACTATAGTTTCATACACATATAAAAAAATAAGACTTAAGGTAGGGGATAATTTCACAATCTCATTATTATTTTATATTATATTTACTTTTTTATTTACTAGGGTATATTTGTAATCCACATCCATGTTTCCTCAATATATAATATTCTTTTAATTAATATATAATTGTTTAAATTAAATTGTACACATTGGTAAATTTTTATTAAATGGTTTGAAAGGAATAATATATATATATTATATATGATTTATTTTTTTGATATTTTTTATAAATTATGAGGATGTTTTTTCATCTTACACGGAATGAAATGATATTTATGTCTTCATAATTCCTTATTTCCATGAAGCTCCAATTGCATGATTACATGTTTATTTTCATCTAAAACATTTCATTTATAATTGAAAGAAATTTTGAGAAATGGAATCATTTTTTATGAATTAAGTGTATTTTATTCATTAATTAAAACCAACTGTGTAATAAATAATAGTTTTCATTTAAGATGATGATATTGAAATAGTGTTTTGTTTATATACCTATTATCAAAATTATTTGATTGTTTTAATAATAAAATGATATTTTATATGGATTATGTCATGATAGAATGATGTTTAAGAGGAACATTTTTTTCATGGGTTATGCTATGATGAATGGTTTTTTTGTGTGGAACATGCAAGAATAATTTAACTATGAGATGGGTGATACCGATATATCCCTCCAATTTAATGTGTAATGATTTATATTTAATATGATAGACAATACTAGAAGAATAATTAAATCTATTTTAGTAATACATTATTGTAACGACAAGTAAATCTTGTTTAGTAATGAATGTCTAGAATGGAAAGATAACCCGGTTCTGTAATGGACATTGTCCACTACGATGGTCTTGGAAAAAATCACTTAACTACTATGGAAATCATATTTGCTGTTTATTTGTTTTCCATATTTCCATGATTTATTCTAATACTATTTTCTCATGTTTTATAATTCTATTATGATTTATGTTTTTTTAACTACCATGATTTATTTCAAGAATCATGATTTTGGTATATGTTAAATGTGGTATTTTTTCACAATTTATGTTCTGGTTTTTAAATTATAATGTTTATTTTTTTAATATATATTCTATGATTACCCTATCTGATCATTTGAGGTCACCCCTTTTTAATATTTCCCCCAATTTTTAAAGAAGGGTATTATGTATGATATTCAAAAAAGGGTTCTATTTAATAAGGATAATGTTGGAGATGAGTTAGATGTTTCATGAAAGAGTTTTTTATGTTTTCTAGTTTCTAATGGCAGTATACTAATTTGTTCTTTGGGTGTCTGTTTGTATCATTTATTATGTTTTCTAAAAAAGAAATGCATTATCCATGTAAGTCAAACATCGTTTATTAGAGTTGGTAATAGAAACATGGAGGAAGGAGTGAATCTGATCCGTGTGATCTCTCAAGTTTGAATGTTGGATGAAGCACATATCTCTTCCCAAGGGCTTCGCGAGGAAATGGATTCCACTAGGGATGGTGGTGTGTCCCATCCATGGGGTGTAGCTTCCAATAGAGTCCTTTTAAAGGTATCAATTCTATTGCACTAAAATTAATTCTAGTCTATTAGAAATTTCAACAACACAGTTGTTTCTTGGGACATAAAAATAGTGGAAGATGGACATTTAAACAAGAAATATGTATGAACATATCTTGGAGGGATACTCTTCAAAATGATTTTCCATCACATTGTGAAATATATTAGAATAAAATATCATTTTTATGAATTGTATATCTTTTCAATTTATTTACTACTTACATGTCATTATTTGGTCAAGAAACCTACAAAAAATACAGACATATAACTACAATTCAATATACTATATGATGTGTGTATGTATGGATTTAGAAACAAGATTAGTTGAAAAAAAATTATATATATTTTTTTAGAAAAATATTTATCATATGATTCTCAAAAATTACTCATATGTAAATATTATCCAACCATTCTATGAATAATAAAGAGAAAACGCAATGACATTTATATTTTATGTTAAAAAATATATATTTATAATTTTTGTAATTAAATATTTTACAACATATATGATTTATAAATAAAAATCATAATGAATTAATTTTCTATCATAATTATATGCTAGTTAAAACATTATGAATAATTTAGTAAGATAAGACCACAACTCCATATCAAAATATTCACAAAATAATTTGTCCATGAGAAAATCCTACTCTAATGGAAACATTACCTACAAGACTACAATAAAAAATCCTTTGAAAAATAATAATGTTGAATAATCTATAGTGGAATATCTTTTTTTACAAATTAATTATTTTATTATTATAACAAGACTAACTGAGAGTATGTGGATTGGAATTGTATCCAATGAGGGTACATATTCCAAGATACCCCTTTGATAGGCATGATTATCCCGTAAATATTTCTAGATTATATGTTATATGTTAATTCAATATAGAATATAATAATATCTCATATTTTATTAAAAAATCATTGCAATTAAAATCCCTCTTATTACTAATATTATTTAGTCATGATAATATATATATATATATATACATTTATGTAAACAATTACAAGGGTCAATATATCATGGGTGTAAATTCAAGATACTATAATAAATTTACAACTTTCTATATATTAATTTATATATTAATATAATTAACTATATATTTATATCATTCCATTAAAATAAATAAGAATCCATTAGTTAAAAAATATAATATATTTCAAAAATAAAATTATATCTTTTTAAACACATCATGTGAAAAAATATTATGGAAACAAAACATATACATGTATATGAAAAATAAATAAGTATAAATTACATTTTAATGGAAATACTATAAATAAAAAAGAATATTATTATATGTAATTAATAATATTTTTGTATAAAATACTAAAAAATTAATAATAAAATATAAACATTTATAATTCAAAATATTTGACTGTGTAAAAGAAATTATCAAAAATAGATTAAATTTGAAGTAATTAGTGTTCATCAACCATTAAAAGTGTTGAACCCCCTAATTGAGGATCAGAAATGATAATATACAGATAACCAAAAATTATTTTCAATCAATAAGGATCAATGGGATATCATAACTAAATGATATAAATACAATTAATGAAAAAGAATAATTATTAGGAGATAATATAATTTATAGGGTCATTCATTGAGTAATATCTTCTATAAAATGAAAAATCATCAATTGTTGTGAGGGTGTGGTGTAGTAAAAAAAAGAACAATGCATCAATTTTGTTTATCACTGTGGAAGAAAAATGTGGGATTCCATTGAATTATATTGAATCCAGAAATGAATTTTTTTAATGTTTGATGTGAAAAACACATTTTACTCAGAAATATATTGAGCGAGTGTTTAACTATCCAATTTAACTAGAATATTTTTGTATCTACACAACTACATGTTTTGGATCTGGAAAATATCTAATTTTAATTTTTAATAAGTAAATAATGCCCTCAGTAAAAATAATTACTTACAAATTTTATATGAAAAATGTATATTATCAAAAAATATAAATTAAATAACATTTAACAGTTTTCATTGCTGGAAAAAATTCTACTAACATTATAGAATATTTTATTGAATATTTTTAGATTCCATTCTCTGTAATATTGGAATTATAATTCATGTAGTGAATCAAGGCCTATTTAATAAAAAAATTATATTATGTATGTGCACACTTTTTATAATATATTCAAATATCACACAAATAGTGCATCATATGAGAAACCTAAAGACACCATTAGGTAATGAATTTTGGGATCACCATAATTGCGGGAGAACATTACTTGTGTTAGTTGTACGGTAACATCACACGTTATGGTAATTTATTAATATTATTATTATAGTAAATAAAAAAAATATAGAATAACTCTAAAATAGTGTATTGTAAAATATATCTATGACCACCCGTTGTACCAGGAAATATAGTTGACCTAATGTATGATATAACATTTGTGTCTGTCTAACATTTTTTTACATGAAACATATGAGTAATAATAATTATATTATTATTATTTTATTTTCTGAAAATATGATATTAAACATGTCAATAAATTATTTTATTCCTTTCATTATGATTTTTTTTCCGTGTATGAATATTTATTGCAATAGTATGTAAAATGGTGATATTATTTCTCTTTTCATAATAAATTTAAATATGTGTTTAATTTTAGATTATTATCTACGATTTCCATTTAAGTTATGTTCTTTTCAAAATTTTATTAGATGTATAATGGTGGAGACTCGATAATAATAATAATATATTGTCCTTGATACAATTACTAATTTGGGAAAATAATATTTATGTTTATATATATAAAGAATATAACTTGGAAACATAAATATAAATATATACAAATATACATGTGATGATATATATATATATATGTCTATATATGTGTTTATAATATTTAAATGTATATATATGAATTAATTATATATATATATACATATGAAAATATATCCAAATATATATCTTTAGGGGTATATATATCAGTGTGGATATATATATATATATAATGTCAATAAATATATTCACATATAAGAATGAATATTAATATGTATATTTAATGAAATGTTTAAATTAATTTATGGAGAAAAAAATTTAATAAAAAATTATAATTTATGTTTGTTACATTGGGGAGAAAAAAATTTTAATTTAATGTCTAATTTAGGAGTCCTTGGGTATATGACATGTGAAGGGAGAATAATTTTTATTAAGAAATTATAAAAACAAAAAATGGGGGAATAGGGAGTTTTCTAAGGATGTGTTGGAATTCCTCTATCCCTCAAGACAGTTCTCTCTCTCATGTGTCTCCATCTCTCCATCCCTCTTAGTTTATTTATTAATTTCTTAAAATATTTCAAATTTATTTCATTAATATGTCGTACAATACAGATCATATTGATTGGGCTTTGGAGATTTTTTTTCGTCTCAATTATTTTTATTTTAAACAATAATTTGTTTTTCAATGGATATAATGTAACATGTCCAAGGTTTATTTATTACATTGATTTAAAAATTCAAAAATACATAAGATGATAATAAATCTAAAACATTATCGATATGGATTAATCTTATGATACATTTTTGAAATTGAACTCAGACATCTACCCTTATCATCAAGTCATTTTTTCACATAGACCAAATAATTCTATTACCTCATGGGATTTTATTTATGCATTTTTTTCATCATTATTTTCTTGATGTCCATTTTTACACCATCTTTTATTGTTCTTACTTGTTGGAGTTTATGTAGTCATTATATCTGTTGTGATGTATTCTTTCCATATTTGATATTTTTTTCGTGTTTCTATTTTTAATGTGTCCAAATATGTTTATATTCCAACTATATACGCATATAAATGTGATACACCTTCCTTGTTTTTTATTCTATGATATTTATTTCCATTTACATTCAGTTTGAGTTAGTACATGAGATTTGTGGACAGACATGTGGTTTTCATCCCATGGACAGTGAGTTTGCAATAAAATTATGATGAATTTAATGATATACTTGAGCATAGATCACAGGGAATAGTGTCCTAGATCCCATACCTATTATATATTATTAGGAATATAGTGGTCATGAAGACTGACCTGAGGAATATGACAACCAAGTGGCCTTAGCTGAGGCATCAAAGGAATGTAAGGGATTGAGAGTGAGACCCGTGACATGTGTACAAATTCAAAATGCGGTTATAGTTCATTACAAGATGTCATATATTTTCCATAACACCTATTCTGAATATATATTTTCTAAATTCTTTTATATATACTCAGATATGAATTACAAGAACCATGAAATCATCCATCCCGAAATCGATTTCGAGCTCCATGCACTGGTCTATCTTCCTAGAGACACTCCTTGATTTTCATTCATGTGGGGACCCAAAGCAAATACATCTATTGGTTTAGTCTCTGATTGTTCAGAATAATACTTATTGATACTGGATCGTGTTTTAATGATTCCATAATTTTTAATTATGATTATATATATTTCTAATATTTTAGAATAATCGAAAATGGATCATTGGTGGTGGCATAATTGATGTTGTACTCATAATTCATGTGCAAATTTCAATGAACTTTTAGATTTCATGAGAGAGTCAGTGAAGGGAAAGTGTTATGTGGTAGTTGTCAATGCATAGGTGGATGGATTTGGAATGGATGTAGATGAGATCTGATAGATCCACAATCAATCTTTTACATTATTTACATACTCTGGAAATTATTACCATAAGGAGAGATATTGATTTATGTTATATATGTAATTATTAGTTTTCCACATATAAATTGATTATTTACTAACTCTCAAACCTTAATTATTTATTATCCCGGTCCATGACATGATATATAGGTTATAGTCCCCCCATAATAGGATATAGGAACTCTCAACTTGTCATCACCCTCGAATATATGGGGAGGAATTCAAGTGGTCATGCAGAATTATGGAAAAAAACATGTGGTTTGGGAAGTGATGTTACTGAATAGTATCAAATAACCAAGACTCACAAAATTATTTTGTATATTGTCCTTGACTTGGGACAATGTTGAAATGAGACTGGATGGTTGGGATATTACTGAAGGAATTAACTATTTGTCATTCCAATACAATATTTTGGTATTCTAAGTTACAGAAAAATAACAATTAACGTTTTTATATTATAGTTGGTTAAAATCATCATGGGTGATTCACATAATGTTTAAATTTGATTTTCAGGTTGTCATGTTAGTTCATGGAACACGTCTAGTTATTAATAACAAAGGAATATCCACTCGGATTAACGTACCATAAACTAATAAGGCATAAAATCCTAGTGTACTACAACCAAAAGTACTAAAATGGGGGGAAAACCCCATATGTCCCAAAGGACACAATTAACCAAGACCATGGATCAACAGCTGGATCCACCTCCACGATATTAATTTCATTTTCTTGAACCTATAAGAAGAATTTCTACAAAAAAACGATGGAAAATTTATGTTGGGATCCTTATCCTAGTATGATACCACAATGGATTCCATAAAAGATGACAAAAATTGAGTGACCAAAGTAAATTATTTTAAATTTTCAAGTTAAAATCATTTGAAATTTAAGAATCACATTTAATTAAATTATGATATACATATTCAAATAATGGATAATAATATTAAAAAATAGGTTTTACATTACAATATATTGAATATTTATAAAACAATAGATTATATAAAATAAATTTATGTAAACTAAGAAGGCATGTAAACCATTTCAAACAATAATGGAAAACATTTATATCTCAAATATTAATAATCAAGTGAGCAACACAAACTTTTGTGATATGGTACAATAATATTGTCCAACAATAGGATTCCAAACTCTATATGTGGACATAGAAAATTTAGTATACTCACATCCACCTCACATTGTCCAAAGGTGATTTTTTACCCACCCATCGAAAGTGTTACCCACCATTGCTATTTTTAAAAAAATGGTCCTGGTGTAGAGTGCATCGAAATAACTCACCAATTTCCTATGGATTTTACGATCACTTAAAATATGGGAAAAATATATTAATACTACTTAAAATAAAATAAATCCCATTTATAATTTTAATGAGTTCCAATTTCATTCTTTTTAAAACCAAATAGGTTCTATTGAAAAACATGGCTCCTTCAAAAGATAAACACCTAGGTTTCTATCAAATTAATCTATGTCATTTTTATGAGACTAAAACAAATAAAAACAAATTACATCCTTCCCAAAAAAAAATTTCTCAATTAAATTCATCAATTTAACTGATAAAATTTCTGGAAAATCAACAGTTTAAATTCAGTAATTTCAATAAACAAATTTCCAAAAACCCATCACTATTCAATAGAATTGAGGGTATTCAAAATTTCTATTTTAAAACCATTTAAAATATCCTAATTAACTAGAATTGGGTTCTATAAAAAAATTGAATTAAATTTTACATAATTAAATTTAAAGTAATATTTGAAATAAATGAAGACATATAATGATAATAAAATTAAAAAAATTGGGACGGAACAACCAACCTCTTCCCGAACCAGAATACTTGCAATGAACTCCACCAATGAGAATGAATGTGTAGAATACATAAAAAACATTTTAGAAGAAAAATATAACACAACATGGTAAAAATACATCAATTAATAGTTGATCCATCAAAAACCCAAGAGAGGATAAACAGAGAAAATTCAAGAAAGAGAGAGACCACATTCCTGAAAATCACAACACAAGTGAATGGATGATAAAAAAATGATATGATCTGGAAGAGGGGATCCTATGGAAAACACCTATGAATGGTTCAACTCTGAGAGATATGATCTTTGGAAATAAAAGAACGAGTGAAACAGAAAAATCTATGACTTAAATCTGGGAACATGATGAGTTATGATGTGTTGTCCATGTTTTATTATTATAAAGAAAAACTCATAAACATGGGTTAAAAGTAACATTTTTATATAGTCACATCATGTAGGTCCCTGCCATGATGTCTAACTTAGGTACCTGACGTGTTTCTTCAATATTTCTTGTATGAAAAATAGAAATCCACTTATAAAAAAATTCAACCATTAGGGATCCTTAAAAAATGGAAAACATAGCAAATAAAAGAAATTAGTGTTTACAACCTCCCCACTATAAAGACATTCTTCCCCAAGATCACCAATGAAGAAGATTCCATGACAAAGATATGAGGACACTGCTCCCTCATATGTTCCTCACATTCCCATGTTTGGTGACTATCAGATCCATGATTCCATAGTGTATAAACCAACGGTATCATCAACACATGAAATATCTTTTCCGCAGAATCAACTATAATGATTTTTAGAATAATTTTTATACATGTCAAAACTCTAATCGACTATAGAATGAATCAGTATAAAAAATATAACAACATTTTTCTCTCAACATCCTCAGATTGATCAGATGAATCATAAATGTCATCTCTTGCACCATGCATGGTCCAAATAAGGAAACCATACCCACATACAACCATAATTATGTATATTTCCAATCATGGTCATTAAATGCCTCTAAAGGTTCCATTCTGATCTTAGATTGGAAACTATTTTCGTAATAAAACTCCACAATACCAAATTGATAATCTAAAGACCTACCAACTTTGAGAACATGGGCATAAATAATATCCTCAATAATCAACATAGATAATTATGTTTTTCAATCCATCAATGGTTGGAAGGCTATGCTCAAATGGTCCTGTGATTCCAGTGCCTTCTAACAGCCCCTATAAAACACATAAGTAATCCAAGGATCTCTATATAGGACTATAAATGATAAAACTCCATGAAAACAAAAAATTTCTTTCCCATTGATACTTCTCAAGTCCTCAACCCTTTTTATACCTTGAATGGGTATAAGGTGAGCTAACATGGTAAGCCTACCAATCAAAAAACAAATTGAAATATTTTTTCTCAGTGTATGTGGTAACCCATACAAAAAGTATATAGATATATCATCAAACTTCATAGTAGGTACTGGATATGTCTAATTTATTCCAAATGGGTTTTGATACACACCCATAACATGTTGGATCATACAGTAATGAGAAAAAAACTAAAAAATGGTTCATCTCATTCTCAGTATCTAAAACTACAGCCTCACATCATCGAACAATTTTCTGACTTATAGGTGCACAACCCTATTAGGGGTCCTGGAATTATCCACACACATATTTCATTATTGATAACAACACAAATTAGTAGTTTAGATAGAATATAATACCCTCTAACAAAAGAGAATCTATCTCTCTAGCATGAAGGGTTTCTCATATTCTATAGAACTCCTCATCAAACTATTGATAATGAAGAATCAATTTGAGAAGCGAATATATTGACTTTATGCTAGCTAATAAAACCATATCCCCTTCTTACTGAATTTCAATATAAAACTATGTATAGAGATAAATCAGTATCCACTATTTAGAGGATTCATTCATTATATGTGTTGGACTATTCCTTCTCAATGCCTATGTAACGACATTCCCTTTTTTCTAGGGTATATGAGATGTCAATGTTGAACGAGTGAAAGTTCATCACCCAAAACCACTACCGATGATTCAAATATTTTTGATAGAATATATAACTGAGGATATTCTTGTCTAAATACAACATAAAACATTCACAAAAAAGGTAGTGCCACCGACTATTAAGTTCATGCATAACTAATACATTTTTCTGGTCATGGGTAGGATAAATGTTTTCGTTTGGCTTAATATAAATAGATCCATATGCTATGACATAAGAACCCTATATAAGAATGCAGCCGAAGACTGATCCAGATGAATCAGAAAAAAAACTAGACCTCACCTAGACTCTGGAAGAGTGAATATCAGTAAATTAGTCAATAGAAATTGCATCTCGACAAAGGAACAATGACATTTATCATTCCATGAAATCCATACCCCCTTATGGGTTAGAGCATTCATCGGATAAACTAGCTTCAAGAATATATTGTAATACCTAGGGTAATATATAACCAATCCCTAGAATCCCTTGATCACAAAGACATTTTGTAGTTTCTCTAATGTAATGGAAGTCTTATGCATATCAAGATCAATTGATATACCGTTTTCAAACACCATTTGTATCAAAAATTCTACTTTCTGAATCAAGAAATCACACTTTGAAAGCATGGCATTTAAGTGGGGATTAACCAGAAAACTCAGATCTTTCCCTAAATTTTTTCAATGATCCTCCTCAGTCATTGATTAGAAAAAAAATTATCCACAAATACAAAAAAATATGTATCACTATAATCATGGAAAATCATGTGAATTAAATCTATGAAAATGATAGATAATTTTTTAAGCTCAAGGTTATAACAATGTAGTCATAATGTTCATACCTACTTTTAATAATAGTATTTTTAATGTTAGATTCTTTTATCCTCAAAAAATTATTACAAGAATTAATTTCAATCATCAAAAACCACTTCACCACATTAAGTTAATGAAACTAATCATCAATCTTGGGAAACTAATATTTTTTCATTATTGTATCTTGATTTTGACTTAAATAATAGATACATAGGTGAAGAGAGCCATAATATTTATTGGTGAAAAGAACTGGTGCTTCCCATGGTTTCACACTTAGGAGAACAAATCCTTTATTAATATGATTATCCAACTCTGAATTCCTCTCTTTGAAAACATCTGAATCCATTAGTAAGAGGGAATAGAGACTTGTTGTGTTCTATGAATCATTTCAATATATCACTCAACCTCAATAAATTGTGAATACAAAAGAAATCCAATGAAGATACATCAAAAAACCAAATCATGACTAGTAAGAGATCACCACTCATTGAATAAAGATACAGATCAAAAGAAAACACTAAAATCATATTCCATAATTCCAAATAAAAAGTAACAGATTTTCTCGACCATGGGTCCCAACATCCTTGTAAAATAAGAGGAACAACCCTGGGTGTTGTAATGTATGCCCATCCAAGATAACAATCAATTCAGTTTTTGTTGGTGATGAGCCAATCCATCACGAATGTAATGTTATGTGATATCAAATCATGAATCATAAAAGTCCAATCATTCTCCAAATATGATATTTAGAAGAGAAATGTATGACTATAACGTCCATTATCTTCCTTAATACCAATATGTGTAGTAATATCCATTGCACAAGATATTATATCAATTGAAATATTATTAAGCCTAATATTAATTTACGAAATAAAAGAGTGAGATGCACAATTATGAAAAATGGTAGTCACTAATGAAAAATCTAGAGTAATGGTACCTATCACAATCAGTGGACTTAGGTATTTTTCCTATTGAGACTCTTCTTCATCTTGATAGTGATTTGTCCCATATACTTTTGGATGGAAGCCTTTTGAATATAAAGGATTCAATTTACCCAATGTTTTAGGAGGATCTGATGATCCTCCCACTACGTAGAGAAGAGAAGTGATAGAATAACCTCTATAATTTCCCTGAATTACCACCAAAAGTATAGTCCTTGGGTGCCTTATTTAAAAACATCTTTGAATATCCTGGATTTCCACAGTGATATAAGACCCTAAAACTTCCTCTTAGAGCAGTACGAGGATTAAAATGACTCTTTCTTTGAGAACCACCATTAGAATGATTACACATTAATTTTCCATTGAATGATCAATTCTTCCATTGGGAGGAATAGAAACATAAATCAATCATGACTTCCTAGCAAGGACCATATCAACCATAATCTCCCTACCCTGAACAATAAAAAAGTGGGAAGATTCCACAAGATGAACTGAGAATTAATATCTAATAAAAAATCCAATTTAAGAATAAATTATCTTCTCAATAGATATTACATATGAAGAAAACTAAGAAACTTCAGAAAATGGATTTGAAAACTCAGAATGGTTCGGTCAGCCTATTCAAGCATGAGAAACTCAACAGCCTTAGCCAACACTATGGAATTTGGGTAGAACTAGTTGGTGAAAAGAAACATGATGTCTTTACACTATAATACCTTGTTCTTCCCAACCATCACCACCATCTCCCACTTAGTTTTTACAACACCAATGTGGTACACCTCTCCTTGATCACATGAGGTGTATGCAAGAACCCAAATATACGTTCAATCATTCTCAACCATTTCCAATCATGTTGAGGGTCTGTGGAGCCCTTAAATAATTCCAACTTCTACCAACATAACTTTTTTGGATGATTCCAAAGAACATCCCCATGAGGTTCCATAGCTGGAGCCTATACAGGAACTATAGGTGATGCATCTTCCAGAGATATGGCCGTGCACACAATCACTTAACCAGATTTGGATCAATAATGTGATATTCTAATTTAATATCAGCAGTATCCTTTTACTGTAATAGATTTTCATGGATTATCTAAGGCATGATTCTATAAAACATCAATATCTAAAATGAAGAAATTATATTTAAACTCAAACAGATTTACAATAGATAATAAAAATTTTCCACTGATGGAACAAACTGGATTTGGATTTCTACCTATCAAAATTTAAATAGGGAGAATACTAGAACAAATCTTGAAGATTTATTTCTATAACCACACCTAGATACATAAGATTAAATACATGTATAGATAGATAGGAACTCAATAAAAACTATCTCCTAGGTCCAGGAAAGATACTCAAATGCATACAGTCCCCAAGGAGATATTCTGATCAATCACCTCTAATACCAATTTTCCATGAACCAGACTGGGTAACCTAGAAACATGATAATTGACCTAGATGTGGCATAGAATGAAGGGAATTACCAATCCTTAATGATTGGAGACAATCACCTGAAATATTACAACATTAATATGGGAATTAATTTTCTACAAAACAAAGTAGAATCAAAAGTAATAAGAAAGTATGCATAACAAAGTAATATCCACAATGAGTTAATTACATGAACAATAAACTCCATAAAACCCCTCATCCAACAATCAAATTTATCAAAATGTTATAATAACCCATAGGTCCAAAATATTACAACTCACCATGACCACGGTTTTTCAAATGGACCCACCTGCCAAAGACAAATTTCCTTTGCTCAAGCCCGGAAGAATAATGACTATGAACACAAAAAGGAAAAAGTATGGATTGAGAATATGGAAAGAGGGATACCACAATAAATTATATTATAGATTCCAAAAGTTGGTTAACCAAATAAAATTGTTTTAATTTTTTAATGAAAAAAGGATTTTAATTTAAAAAGAACATTTAAACATAACATTCAATACATTTTCATATGATGGAAAATATATGATGGACATGATTTACATTATGAGATATGAAATATTTATTAATAAAAGGCTTAAATAAAACATCTTAAGTACATTTAGTTTTTGTGTAAAGAAATTAAAATTTTTTGGCATACATTTATATATTAAATATAAATAAACAAGTGAGAAATATGGTCATCTCTCTAAAGGTATTATAGTATTAACCAGTAATAAGATCATGTATTCTCAATGTAGACACCACAACATGAATTTACTCACATCCCTTTAACAATGGACAGAGGTGACTCATCACCCTTCAATTAGGTATGTTACCCACCACCCTTATGTTTCATAATTTTGTCATACCATAGAGTGTATTCAAATAACATACCAATTTTATAAACCTATCATGTTCTTTTATATTATGGAATTTTTTTTTTAAAATACATAAAATACAAAAAATTTCATTCTTCATTTTAAAAAATTATAAGTTTGTACTATTTGAAACCACATAGGAGTTATTCAAAATCATTCCTCTTTTATAAGATAACACAATTGGGTTAATATCAAATCATATGAAGCCACTTTCTTGAGTATGAATCCCATTCCAAACAAATTTCACCATTTCCAAAAATAATTTTCAAAATTAAATTAACAAAATATAAGTGAAATCAATTCAATAAAATATACTATTTAAATTCCAAAAACTAAGTGAACCAATTTCCTCAAACCCACCCTAATTTAATGGAATTGGGGGGTTTTCCAAATTTACATGCCGAAAACATTTTGAAATCACCCAATTCACTACAATTGGGTTTTATCAAATCAATGGAAACAATTTTATACAATTGAATATAAATCTGCAGTTAAAATAAATCAAGTAACAAAATGATAATAAAATTGGCCAAATTATGACGGAACCACCTACCTCTTCCCTAAATATAACACTCACAACAACACACATCAAATATAATTAATGTGTATAAGACCTCAAAACTCAAACTTGAAGAATGATCTAACACCACTCAGAAGATATCCATCAATTCCTAGATGATCATTTGAAATCCCATGATAGGAGAATGTGAAAATCTCCATGAATGAAGGAGAATACTTACCCATGAATTATATTTCAAGAGAAAGGTTGATCAAAAGCCAAAGGAGAAGACCTGGAAGGATGGAGTGCCTTTAAAAAATGCAAAGGAATGGTTCTTGTTCGAGAGATAAGAGGTTCAGAGATAAATGATCGAGAGAAACTTCCAAATGTGTGATATAATATTGATAACCAGTAGAGTCAAGATGTATACCTCAGGTACATGACTTGTAGTCTATACTAGATAGTTATGCCGAAAAACCCATCACCTCGAGTTGAAAACTAATATTTTATTCAATTGACATCTTGTATTCCCTAGTGATAGTGTATACATCTCTACAACCATCAGAATAACCAAGAAAGCACGTATTAGGTATTTGAACCAAAATGGATCTTAGAAAAATAGAATACATACATGATCAAGGTAACATGGTGTTACATATAGTTTTTGTTTTGGGAAGAATCCACATAAATACATATTCCATTATAGTGGATGCGATCTTAATATGTTTCTAATTCTTCTCTTATTATATATTGGTGAGATCTACACTATAATTTTTTAAAATAGTGCAACACATTATTCAAGATATAACACCAGATATTTTTCTCAAGGTCAATAAGTTGACAGAGGGGTAGATTTATAATATCCCCATATTTTTTAAAACAATAAAACCATTTTCATATATAATTTTTGAGTATATTATGTGAAAATTGAATACCAAAAATAGAAAAATGTTTGTTAATTATATAATAGACTTATGTATTTATTAAGTATTTGTTAACATTTTCATAATATTGAATAGTATTTTATTAGAGTAAGAAACTGATTTAAATTAGAATTTAGTTTCATATAGGGCCACAATATTGATTTATAAAAAATTATAAATATATTATACAATATCTATTGGATATTATTCCAAAATATTGAAATATCTCATGAATAGATTATTATATGGAAAATATGAAACCACTATTAATCCCGAGAGGATGATTTTACAGTGGGTAGAAAATAATATTTTAGTGCATCAGATTATTAGAATCATCACATTAGATGGTAATTTATTTAATTCATTTAATATAATTTATTTTTAAAAATGAATATCTCCAAAATAGTGCATCATTTGAGAATTATGAGACTCCCATTTGATCGAGGATATAGGGTCTACAAGGTTTATCACACAACATGTGTGTGTGTTTTTCAGATGATATGATTCTTATTATTCAAAGGTATTATATTTCAATTATTATAATTTTTTCATATTTTTTGAAGAAAAAAATGAATTAAATGTTTTTTTCATTATTTTGGTATTCTATTTATTCATTAGCGATGATTATTTATGGGTTATTAGTTATGTGGTGTTAATGTTATAATGGTGATATTTTTACATGCTAATAAATAAATGAATATTTTATGTTAATATTAATATTTTTATAATAATGGTCAATTAAATAATTTTTTTAAATATAAATGTTGAATAATGGAATAGATTTAAAAATAACAATAATAACATAATTTTTTGTTATTATTATTATTTTTTGTAAATATAATTATTATATATATATATATAAATTTAATATGTATAAATATTTGGTTAATATATGTGTTAACATCTATATGTGTGTGTTCATATATGTTTATATAGATGTGTCTATATATATGACCTGTATATATATGTGGATTATAAATTTATCTATGTGACTGAGGATGTAAATAAATAAATATATGTCTTCAGAAAACCAAGTAGAATCCATAAAATATTAATCTCGACTAGAATTACATATTCTAGTACCCAGAAAATCTAAATTTATAAATATAGAAATGTAATTTAAGAGAAACAAACACAATGACACATCTGTTTATGAATCTACTTCATTTTCCATGTTCCACGCCAAAAATTTATTTTTTAAATGTAAAAAATTTATTAAAATTCCTTAACACCATATTAAAATATGTGGGGTGTCAAGGAGAAATCATAAATACCATAACATAAGGGAAACTTGGACATTGTTTATCCTGAAAAATGTTTATCATAAATCATCAGTTTATAACAAACTAATTCTCAAATATTGTTAATGTCTCAGAAAACCTAAATCATAATAAAATATCAAAAATGTCTATGAAGAGGGAAAATTAATATATCACCCCACCAATTATAATTAATTTAAATTATTTTAGGAAGATAAGTGTCACACATCAAACAATTCAATCACTAAAAATAAATATCATGAATAGTTCAGAGTAAATTTCTCTCTTCTAACCCCAAATAACTATCCATGAAAATCCTAATCAGATGTCCCACCAAAAAAACACAAGAAAATACAAATATGAATAAGAAAATGTTAATCATTATGGTAATCAACACATTTAATCAATAAATATAGATAAAAACCAAACAACAAACATGAATTAATAAGAAAGAACAAGGGTTTTTACATCATGTCTAAAACTGATATGATTATAATGTAACATCTCATACAAAGAATATAAACTCATGATGGTCCCAAAAAAATGAATCCAAGCCCATACAATTAATAATATGACTATATAAAATTGTGATTTTAGTATGTAATAAATTAAAAAAAATACATTTCTATATTTATTTTTTTACATGACACGGAAAACTAAAACGATCCAAAATATACCAAATTATAATTCAATGTACATATTTATGCCATACTACTATATAAAATTGTGTGACATTAAGAATATTACAATAAGATCAAAATCACATGTAAAAAAGTTATTAAAATGATATATTATTAAAGAAATATATTATAATTCCTCACAAATTATTATTATTATTATTATTATTATTATTTTAAATAATGATTTCATATGTTCAAATGCCAATGAATTGATGAATTTTATTGATTAAAAAAAATATATGTTATGTTGTATGGAAAAATATCTATAAAAAGGAAATTTCTTAATGAACAATTATTATATATAGTTAAATAAAATAGATTAATAAATCAAATTATTAACATTTAAAAGTTGAATATGATATTGAGTAAAGATTTAATATATTAAAATAGATTAATTCTCAATTATTATAAATTTATATGATAAAAAATTTAAAATACTTAATGTCTAAGAATGTTATATATATATATATTTATAATATATTTTCTATTTTCAAAAAATAGGTAAATTGATTAATTTTATAATAATAAATTTTGAAAAATAAAAAATTTTATCACTTTATATGAACAGAATAATATTTTTGTGAAATTTTTAGAACTTTTCTATAAATGTAGAATTATTAGAGAGTATTAAAAAAATAGTTTTTTCAAATAGTGTTACTTTTATGACATCTTTATGATTTAAAAATGAATTCAAAGTACCTATTATTTCTAAAATTATTATAAAACTAATAATATAATTCATTTTAATATATTATTTTTAATTCATAAATTAATTATTGGATTTTATCTATCCATGTTATATTTTATAATTAAAAAACTATTTTTTCCATTTTCTTTTAATTAAATATTCAAAACGATCCCTTCAATTATGGATTTATTTGAAATTAAAAATCAATTTTTTAATATTAGACCAATAAAAATCATTGGAATCAATAATATAAATAATTTTGGAGTAAATTCATATTTATGAATAAAGGATGAATTTATCAAGAAAGTATTTTATTTCATGACACACACATTTTTTAAAATTATCACTTACCCAATATATGCATTGAATCATGAAAAATGTATTTAAAATTTGGAATAATAATTTTAATATTATTCAGTATGGTCTTTTTTACATAAAAAAATGTGTTTGTATGTTAATCATTTATCACCAAAATCTATGATAAAAGGATTAATAAGGGGCTTAATGTAATGGATAAGGGAAAAAATATAAAAAACATGTCTATATTTTATTAGATAAGTATATTATAATCCAATGTTATCCTATATTAGAACATTGTCTACTTTTTTATCACATTAAATATATAAGTCATTTATTATATATAATGAATATAATCAATTACAATAGTTCCACATCTGTCACTCATTAATATATCTCTTAACCACACATCATCACCTCATAGCTAAACCATCATTGGCAATGAAAAATATTTATGTCCCCCTGAAAAACCATCTATAAAATGTTTGAGAATTTTTTGTCTCACAAAAAACCACTCCATGATGGGATAAGATGTGACATAGTGGATGATATCAAAGGAAAATAAAATTCATTGATCCAAGTTATTTGAAGTCTCATTCTTATTTAATTCATTCACATCGTATAAAAATATAACATAATTAAATCTATATAATTTTATTTTTTAATGTTATAAAATTTATTTAGCAGCAATTATTTAATTCTGTTCCATCCCTTAATTTTGTTTATATTTTCGGTGTTATGATTGCATTACAACCATCATGGAAGACATCTTTCATTTTTATCCATATCCTTATATTGATGGATAAATATATATTTAATATACATAAATGACATTTAAAACATTATTATGGTTATGGAAATAACTTTTCTACTATATAAATATTTTTAATAAAAAAACTTTATCGTAAAATGTATCCCCCTAAAACAAGAACACCAAGATTCTATTTTAATTTTTAACTTCTAACCATTATATTTTCATTATCTTTAACAATTGATTATTTTTTATCATTATTTGTCACATTAATAAATTTATTATCGAAATCATTATTATTTTATAAAGGCGAAATTTACTATATTTAATAAAAAAAATTAGTTATTATACGGTTATATTTGTGACTTCCCAGACATAGATTCCACATAACAGATTCAATACACCTGGTGGTCCACATGGACTCAAAAACATATCTCCAAACACTAGATGATACTTACTACCGGTGAGGGCCTTGGGTGTGTATGTGGGGAGACTATTCCTTAATTATAAACATTTAGCATGACCTAAAAATATACCCTTTTTTAAATAATTTAATCTATATAAGTAAAAAACATAACCATAAAAAGTAATTGGAAAACTAAGATAACAAAATATTTATCAACTAGAATAACTAATGATGTTATTTATTGTCACTAGAAAACAAGAAAATATGGATATGAGATCATATGAATTAGATGTTCCTCAAAATTATAAGAAAAATTAAATAACAATCCTAAGACTCTCTAGCTCCGACTCAGCGATTTGCTATCAATATCCTTCTGAACAGCAAGCAATCGGGTGTTTGAAAATGTATGCTTCCATTAGTGAACGCCTACATCCATGTAACATTCCATGAATAACAAATGGATCCAGGAGAGGTTGTATGATAATCTATTTGGTCCACTACAAATAGTGTATTTAAAATCTTACCCATAGAATGGAAAGTTAACTGTGTGCATTCAGTTATATATAATGTAATGTAATACAGTTTAACTAAATATCCAAGTACCTTCTTCATCCCCCTACCAGTTTCTGATCATATAACCATGTCATTATATGATTATAAAAATTTATAAATAAGTCACACATTTTCATTGGTGAAGGTTATATGATATTATAAGGAAGACATAACTGATACTAAATAAGATGTGGTTCCATGGTTTTCACCAAGTCAACCTAGACCTCAAGGGTCTCTAACTCAATAGTAACTTGGTATTGCTAAGGGTAAGAGTGTAATCCCGGGATAAAAGTCTATGAATTTATAAAATAATATGTCTACTAAATCAAAGGTTATCTTTCATGGTAAAATGATTCCGAAAAGTAATATGGCCCATATGTGTAAACCATTGAACCTACATGTCAATGATTGATCAAATAAGTTTATTAATGGCATCTATTAATACAATCTAAGGGATACTATAGTGTCATAATAGGAATCCATGAATAGAAAAGGATGTGGATTTTGGAGGCTCTAAAACTTAGTGATTATATCCATGAATTAGAATGGGGTTCCTGAGTTAACATGGAATATATTAATTAGAATGAATAGAAGGCTTGATTCAGGACACTCATGTATAATAATGAATTCACATCTAATTTCAATTGGTTAAATCCTTTCTTTTAATTAGTGTTTCATGGACACATTTCAAGAAACCTTCATTAAAACCATTTATGGCATATTTAATAATTATATCAATTATTCTACCATCCATTAATTTTCTAAGGTGTTCTAAATACATGAAACTTATTATTTATTTATATCTAATCATCCCTAGACATATGCATAGTATACATGAAAATTTTCATTTAAAATTTAATTTTCAATTGATGAACTTAACTAAGGTGGGTAAATTTTATGTGACATGGTACATTCTATTCACCATTACAGTGATACATTAATCATTTATTAAAAGGAAGTCAACCGTTATTGTGGTCAAGCTCTAATACATACGAATGATGGACCAAATGTGTAAATAAACAAAAAAAAGTTAAAAAATATCGACCTAAAAAGGATGTTGGGAGTTGTGGGCATAAACACAAACAAGTAATTACATATTTGGAAGGAGCATAACCATTCAGTTCTAATGATTACATGTATTGCATATAAAATCAACAAATGGAACAAAATGAAATCAGTGGTCCCTAAATGAAAACTCCAAAATCAATGAAATTGGGGGATGAGTTATACATTATGGTTGTATGAATCCACTTCTTTGATTATAGCCTCAGATTCAGATTTAATCTACATTTTTTTAAGAAATATGGTAAAAAATCATTCCTTGAAAATTATTACAAGATCATGAGCGGTGATGGGGTGTTTAAATGGAATCGTTTACTTACCATTGTTCATCCAACATGACCACCAAAATCTATATCAAATACATGATTAAGGTGATATTTCAATCCCCACCTTAGGAATTCAATGGGATCCAAAATGAGTTAAAACGGGGTTAATACTATATGAAGGTAAATTTGTATGACGAAGGATCTATAATTAGTTAATTATGGGAAAAATATTAAAATTAACCAAAATTTATCTTGTGAACTAGTTTTCCCAAATGTTTTACCAACTATACACAACCCATTCATGTGTACATGGGGAATATGTGATCTATCATGGTTAGTCTTCAATGTTACATAAACCGTGCACCAACCGTGTGGTAATGATCTCTCCAAAATGCACCACCTGGATAGTTTAGTCTAACCATGCAGCCTTCCCAGATGGTTTTCTAAAAACCATATTCAATCTTTATTTTTTCAAAAAGTTGAGTTCTAGGATCTGATCATGCCCTGTACACCCTAAAAACCTTCTCTATCTCATTTAGATTCAATATTTGGTTTAAAATGAATAGTCAGACAAATTTTTTTGGATCGATACCTAAGTGAAAAACTATATCCTTACAGTCACCCCGTCAAAAAACTCATCCCCAAGTTCACCATTAAATAGAGGAGAAACACATTCTGAGATCAACTCTGAACACTGGTAATGAATGCCAACCTTCCACTCCAATGTATCACACTAAACGTGTCCATACCTCCATATCACCCGTACTAAAGGGACAGACTGATCACAAAGAGACTTTGTTCTCAAATCAATAATGTGTACTAGATACTTCTTAGTGGAAGCATCAAAATCTAACTGAACTTACATGAGATTAAATGTATGAGGTGGTTTAGCCTGATATTGGAGATGATATGAAACATTGAATACATCCTGCATGGAATATTACCTCTGTGATAGTTGAAACTCAAAATTTATCGGCACTACTATTTCTATGATTTCAAACAACCCTACATTACGAGGTGATAACATCCCTTGTTTTTGTAACTATCGATTTCTTATCTTCGCAGAAACCTGATGGAATAAAAGATCCACAATATATAATTCTAGAGGTATTCATTAGAAATTAACATAATATTTTTTATTAGAATGATTAGTAGTCATACACTTTAGGAGTAGATGAAACTTCTCTAAAGTCTCCTGAACTAGAATAGGTACTATAATTACAGCCTCGCCTGAATTTGGGTTGTACATAAATGAGTGAAATGGCCTACCATATATGGACTCAAATGGATTCATCAAAATTATTTCATGAAATATAGTCTTATAGGATAAATCAATAATAGGGATATAATTCTTCCAAAAAATACTAAGATCAAGGGCACGTGCTCAAACCATATCCTCAAGAACCTTTATTGTCTATTCGGATTATCCATCAATATGAGGGTGAAAATATATTCTTACAATTACCTATATTCCCATTTTTGTTGGGAATCCCTACAAAAACGGTCACATGAAATGATTGTAACAATCTAAAATGATAGTATGTGGAACCCCATGTAGTCATATGAAATCATAGGCATAAATGCTTCCAAACACATCAATAGAGAATTAAACCCAAATAGGGATGAATTGAGACAGTTTAGTAAACATGTCAATGATAACCCATAAAATTTTTCTTACTCTAGGAGACCTAGAGAAACTGGCTACAAATTCACTTGAATCATTTTCTCATTTCCATTTCGGGACTAGATATCGCTGTAACAAGCATACGGGCCTCTAGTGATCCACCTTCACCTGCTAACTGGTGGAAGACCTACTGATAAAGCCTTATATCTAACTATTTATCCCAGGATAACAATATTTATTTCTTATATCTTAATACATCTACGATATTCCAAGATGAATTTCCCATTGAGAAGAAATGAAATCTTTTTTCAACTCCTATTTCATATATGTAGGCTCCATGACAAGTCCAAGAATTAAAAGGATGCCATCTCTGTCTATAGGAAAATCCTATGGTGGGTTATCTTCTAATATACCCTCATGGGGAACCAATATTTCACTATCAGATAATTGATTTCTCTTAAAATTATCACTTTGAGAAGAGGTAAATTTAATTCATGGTAGGTGATATTACGTGTAACATTAATGAAACACTAGATGAAACTCAGTTAAAAGGTCCATTAATATCCATTCATCACATGCCTCTCGTATGGACAATGTTTGTGTTTTCTAACTCAGTGTATCTACACCAACATACACTTTTCTAGGAATATATGCAAGCTAAAAATCAAATGATTGTAGATATTCAACCCATATTCAGTGTCTAAAAATCATGTGACACTATTAAAATATTTATTTTTGGCTATTGTGGTTCATTTTAACCTAAAAAAACTCACCTAATAGATACTGTCTCTAGAAATATATGGAATTGAATGAAGCTACTTGATCAAGGATGATCATCGAGTAGATTCTCTCATGATATCTTAGTAGTCGATATCTATACACAATTACCTTGTCCTATTGCATCAACACTAATTTTAGGATGCATCCTAATAAATCTAAAAAAATACTATAACCTATTCCAATCTTTAGAAAAACTGTAATATTTTCCATGACTATCCTCCCTTTCATATCCTAAACGGATTTCTTATAATCCTATAAATAGAGTAACTTAACTCCATTATTTTTATAGATAGTCAGATGTGAAGAATGATGGAATAAATCATGAATTAAATTTTTTGTAATATTTATCCATCCCCAAGAAACATCATATTTCAAACATGTTATTGGTATTCTCCCCTAAAACAACAAAACAATCATTTCCAGTTTCAAGATTCACACTTGATTTGAAGATAATATGACATGAGAATTGAATGATTTTGATCTTGAAGTGGGCCTCAGAAATCATGGGGTAATGTTGATGCTCTATAAGTGTACATAGAATGATATAATATTGTTTATCATGGATATTATGAGTATGAGAATATTCCATGTTGTCTTCCACAAATAATACATCAAAATAATCTAGATAGGGATGGAAAATCATATTCATTAGAGCCATGAAAATGGTGGACATGTTCATAAGACCATACAACATAAATAGGTTCTCATATAGACTCCTACTATAAATGTAGTATGTGGAATTATTGAAAACATTATACACACCTAATGATAAATTGGTCTCAGGTCAATCATAATGAAAAAATTTTCTCATTGGTGCTGGTCGAAGAGATCAACTATTCAAGGTAGTGGATATCACTTCAAGATTGTAATTTGGATCAACCATGTGTAATCCACACTAAGAAATAATATTTGGACCTCCATCTTTGTGAAAAGTATGGTTGAACCCCAAGTGGATGTAGTATGACATATAAAGACATTGGCCTCTATATCCTCTAACTACCTCTTGAGATCCAGAACTGCATTTGGTGTAATCATATTTAGAGGAATGTTCACATCACCTTATCCTAGAAGAAGATAATTCATTAACTCTACCTCTCTCTTAGGAGGTAAAATAGAAAAATCATCCGTATAGATGTCACAAAAATGATCCAGTACTAGAGAAAAATAATTTTTAAATAAACCCTAATCCCCTATGAATATATTATAAATATTGGTGGTAACTCAACATAGCCCATGATGTATTGAACCAGATTTTCTAGAATGGACATTCCACTCACACAAATATAGGCAATGTCTTCCCTGTTGTGATGTAAAGGCTACACATGGGTGATACTAGTCCAAAAAAGTATGATACTAAACCAACCGGTCCGTCTAGAGAATGAAATTAAATCCCATCATGTCGAGAATAAAGAGGCTCCATAAGAAATGGTAGTTTCATAGCATAAGGGGATAGTCCCTACACTAGAATGTTCCCTCTAGTTGTATCCATAATAGTGTATCTAGGGATATTACACCAAAGTAACATTATATATCATGTCGATGATATTCTATGTTATATACCTATATAAAACATGTCTAATAACCTGTATAAAAAAAATATACTCTAGTAGATTCTTCAAGAATAGTACCTCACACTATTGATTGTCTCACATCATGATCCTTGGGTACTGGTTGTAGTGAATGAAACAGTCATGATCAATATCTCTATGAAAAATATGAACTAACAATTTCATACTTGCTCTTTTATAACTGCTAGTGATCAAGGGTCAAGAAACCATGACCACAACCTCCACCTTGAAATTTTCAGTTGGTGCTATTCAAACTCCCCTCCTGACGAGGTGAAAAAGTAATCACTCCTAAATGATGAGTGGGTGTGGATCTTTTTATACTCAATGGTTGAGAAAATTACATTTAAAAATGATAATGATACTAAAAATGAATGAAATACTAACATTCCATTGGCTCTCAATCAAAATGAGGATTAAAGTACCCCCATAATCATAATATATTACACACTATATATCTATCTAAACCATAACTATGGTAGTAACTTCCCTAATGATTCATCATGACGGAAGGTTTCTTAAAAATGGAAGAACTAATGGCATTCCACAACACTATTCCCCAATGTCAGGAACTATTGTCGCACTGTAGGTTGCACTCCAAGATAAGAGCATGATTGAATATTATTTTATAAGGTATGAAAGAGAAAGGCAATCACATATGTACATATATCATACTAGATCCCATACAAAAATCATTTAGAATGTGAAATCTCATCACTTGTTAGCAGTGGTGCAACTAATTGTAACTTTGTGAATAGAACTGAAAATTCAATAATGTACATAGAACCCTGCTCCAAATGAATGAACTCTCTGGATCTTTATGCTATTATAATATGAGGATAGAACTGCTCATAGAAGGAAATTTATAAATCAACCCATAACATTCCCTAATAATGACCTTCTTGTGTAAATACATCCCACCAACACTTGGATAAAACCCAATGAATCTATGTTCCAACATGATCTTCAAATCTACAGGTGTCTTCAGATGCTGGATAATAGATATAGTTGCATCTAGCCTAGACTCACTAGCCTGTGGACCTCCATCCGCTGATAATGTAGGTGTATGTTGCATCTTGAACTCATGAGTAAGATCAAACATCATAGGAGCATTTCATCAAGTATATTGCATGGATTTCAACATACAAAGGGAACTATCATGAACATGGGTTGCAGTGTACGAATCTGGTAACAATGATGGTTACTCTAATGGAAATCTTGGATGTATGAATGGCCCTTTATGGCCTACCATGTCTGAAGCCTGATTGATTCCTCCTTCGTGATGTAAAATATGATGACTTCGTGGAGGAATTTGTTTAATATAGCCAATTAAATACATCATAAAAAGCCTTAGGTAGATATATATCATCACTTATGGCTGATTAACAAGGATGGAACATTACCCATGTTATACTACCCCAACTATCTACCTAGATGACTTCCTACTAGATAGTTCCCAATATATGTTTCATTTCATTTTACATTTAATTAGAAGGTTTACTCCTTCAATTATCTTTAACAAGATATGGAGAGATAATACATGAAACTATATCATATTATAAATCCTGATTCACTGTATAATGGATCATTATTACCATTGAATCAATTATCATACAACTCATTAATGAAAACATTATCCAATTAAGGAATAGAACATCCATTTATCTATTACATAATGTGTCAGCTCTATAAATTGAATATGTAATCCCATGAGCACTAATACACCTCATTAATTGAGACATGTAATCACTCAATCACAACCACTTGAAATACATGAATAAGTTAACTATCACATTTTTATTCAACAATCGCATGCATATCAATCAATGCAATATAGTGGGTTGCATTGATATTTAATGTAAATATTCCTGACATGTGAATTCTGGGTACCTATAATGATCTATGTAATAATTATACATGACCTCATATCATAAAGACAAGGATGAAATGAAATTATCATTCAGAGTAATATTTATTAGAATATCCAAAATTCATTCCTGCTAACCAGCGATGAAATAATATAAACTATAATTTGAGAAATTAGAATTTTTTTCATAAATTATGTAACATGGATTTTTCCGAGAACATGTGTTCTTGATGGCCAATCATGTGTTTTGATCAATTCCCATGAATTCATAATCTAGTAAATATTTTCATTTGTTGTTAAAGTATGAAAGGAAAATCATTGATACACATTGTGATGTCCCAGACCTAAATTCCACAGTATAGGTTTCCTGAGCCTGGTGGAACACTTGGCCATAAGCGCATATCTCCAAATTTCAAAGGATTTCGACAAGAAGTTGGGGTCTGGGTTCAATATTTGGGGGGAGTATGCCCTTATTACCAAAGTTATCACATCAGAGGAATATAAACTGATGTAAATAGTATAATAAATATATGTAAATATTAGAATTATAAAAAGTAATAGATAACCAAGGATAATAATAATTGTATAATCTAGAATATGTAATGATGATATGTCATGTCACTAGAAAACTATAAAACATAGATACAAGAGAGCAGGAATAACATGTTCCAAAAATGTATTATAGAATTCAAATAATTTCCCCAAGCATCCCGAGCTCGGGCATAGACTTATTCAATAAATATCCATTTTAATAGCATTATGTCACCTATTTGAAGAACTATGCATCCATTTTTAATCACATGGATACATGTAATGTACCATAGGTACCAAGTAGTGCCTGTAGAGGGTGTGAGAAAAATCTCAGTGGTCCACCAGTAATCGTGTCTATATCAACTGAAAAATTAATGGATATTTAATAGTGTGAGGCAATACATATATAGTGTTAATAAGTATAATGTAACTAATCACCCAAGTTCCTAATTCATCCCTCATCTAGTTTCTGAACATGAAATCAAGTGATTATTTGATTGTACCAATTTACAAATATGTTGCACATTATAAATAGTTAAGTTTCTAATATGTAAATAACAACCATAATAGATAGTGAATATGATGGGGATCCCTGATATTCAGCAAGTCATTTTATACCTCATGGGTTTCTATCTACGTAGTATCTTTGTCTATATAAAGGTAAGTTTGTAGTACAAGGACCATAGTACATGAATTTTCATAATAATACTCTTATAGAATACAAGGTTATCATCCAAGGAAAAATAGTTGTAGGTAGTGAATGGTCCCTGTGGTATTTTACAATGGAACCTACTTGTCAATGATGGAACTAAAGATTGTATCCAAGGAATCGTATAATACATTGTGATTGACCATATGGTGTCATAACAGGCATCCATGAATAAACAATAATCATGATCTAGGAGGGTCCCATCCTAAGAAATCCACTTCTGTGAATTGGAATGGGTTTCTTGAGTTCTCAAGGAATTCCTCGACAAGAATCCAAGGGGATCTCGAGTCAGGATACTCATGTAGATTAATGATGTCATGTATAATTTTAATTTTTTCAAGCCTGTAATTTCATTAGTTTGACAAGGATATGGATCATGAAATGCTTATTTAATCCATTTAAGGCATACTCATTAATTAAGATTCATTCCTCTACCTTCCATTAATGTGGAAAGGGGTCCTATAGACATTAAACATTTTATTTATATTCATTTAATCTTGTCAAGACAAGTACATAGTATACATTCAAATTTCAACTTCCCATTTAATTATCAATTTAAGAACGTACCATATGCGGTCATGTATAAGTGTCATGGAACGTTAATTTCACCATTAAAATGATACGAAAATAATTATTCATTAGGAACCCTACCATTAGTATGGTCATTCTCATGGACATCTAAATGATGGATCAAAAGTGTAACATGACTAAAAATAAACAATAGAATATCATCTTAAATGTGATATTATGAATTTTGGGCATAACCACCAAAAAGTAATCTAATATTTTGAACGATAATAATCATACAGTTATAGTGATTATAATCATGAGATATAATTCTATAATCGACACCTGATAAAATCTTTATTCCTTGAATGAAAAATCTAAAATCAATGAACATGACAAATGAGTTAGAGTCCACCGGCTATAGGGTTTTATGAATCTTATCATCCTATATCGGAATATTATTTACATTAGAGTTAAATAGATATGAATAAATGGTAAAAAAATATCACACCCTCATAACAATATCTAGAGACATATAATATAAGTATGACCAAAAAGGACTCGAGAGCATACCATTGTGCATCCAACGTGACGAGCTGAAGCTCGATCAGATCACAAATGAAGGATATCATTAAATACCTACCATATTCCTTCAAAGAGATTAAAAATTAGATTAATAAAGTTTAATCCTATATGAATTTTTATTCGTAGGATATAAGAGGCTTGTTTATATCATTAAGGACAATATATTAAAATTACCCAAAACTTTTCATGTGTGCGGTCTTTCCAAATGGGTTGGAAAACTGTGTGCAAAACATTCATTGGTACCTAGGGAAGAGGTTAACTAACATTTTGAGGTCACAAAATTGGGGAAACTATGAACCAACTGTGTAGTAAGGCTCTGTCCCAAAAGGAAGTACCCAAATATATTGATCTAACTGCATGGCCCTCCCACATTGTTTATTAAAAACTGTGTGCCATGCATATTTTTCACAAAACATCATTTTCTAGGACCCGAACAAGGTCCTAACACCCTCAGAACCTTAAATAACTCATTTTGAATCTATATTATGTTTAAAATAATGAATAATACTGAAATTTAAATGATTCATAACTGAGTCAAAACCCAGTTTCTTATAATATAGTTTTAAAATTTGGGTTAGTTTTACCATCTATAAGGACAATGTTATAACGTTTAGGTAAGGAATTATTACTTAATGTTTGATTCTTGAAATATTAGTTAAAATCAATGAATCTATGTATTTTTATGTATTCTTTAATGGTTATATTGATAATATTATTCACTAATCGTTTTAATTATATTTATTGAAATTAAATTTATAAAAAATAAGGTCATTTACGTTTACATGAAAATCATATCCATAGGATATATGAAATATATATGGGACTACAAAAATATAATATAAAAACATATTAACATAATAGAAACAATATATATAAGATCAATAATCTAATATACTAATGTTGGAAACCACCAATGATAATCATATAAGGTAAATAGAATGGTTTACACCTAAATTTTAATTTTAACAACATTTGATATATTGGTATTATGGATTTATTAAAAGATAGTGAAATTTAAAATAAATATTAATAAAGTTCTTATTAATATAAATAATAATAATAAAATTTTTAAATAATGATTTTATATAATATTATTCCAATGGGTTAACTAAATTTAATAAATATAGATTAAAAAATTCATTAGACGTGATTACATTCATTAACTGTTATAAATGTTTATGTTTCAAAGAAATGTTTTTTTTTAGTTTTTTATATTTCATATTAATAAATTAAATATATATACATATATATATATATTAAAATATAACTATATTAGTATATAATGATTAATTATATACAAAATATATTAATAATCAATAAATTTGTAATTTATATGAAATTAAATTAAGACCACATACGTTTTTAAAATATTCCTTTAAAAAAAGTTTTCGTTATACATTATATATTTCTAATGATATATATTTTTTAATTTTGGAATTTAAATTTTATAAAATTAAATTAAATATGAAATTCATTATTTAATAAATATCATGATTTTAGATTTTATGATATTTTGGAAAATCATGATTTTTTAATATATATAAAAATTACAATTTTTAAAAATACAATAAATTTTTGGAAATCATTTTGATATAAATAAGAATATAGAATATATGATACATTTTTAAAGGATAAAAATAAATTTTCCTTGTAATATTTTTCATTTAAAAACTAAATTCTTAAATTAAAAATCTATTTTAGTGTTTTGGGAAGAATATATTTATTTAATTCTATGAAATACCTATTTTGGTTTGTTTTGTTTAATTGTGAATTAAAAAAGACTAATTTGGTATTCTAATAATTCATTTGGTTTTATATTTCAATTATAGTCATAACATTAATGTTTTTTAACATAATCCTATGCAATTTCTGGTATTTAATAATGACAACATAGTCCAACCCACGATCATGATATTTACTACATTGGGCCTAGCCCGCATAGTTTTTCATTTCTTGGGGAATGACTAAGGGCCAAAGTATAGGGAAATAAAAACCAAATAGAATAGTATATTTCATGATGATGATCATTTCCACTTTACCCATATATCATATATATTTTTCATGGGCTTTGTCCCTTTGAAAATTCTTAATGAAAATTCATAATGATGGAAGAGGTGTCTGCACCACATTATAAAGGGGGTATTCTAGATCATGGGATTAACCTAATCCAGTCCCTAGAAGAGGTAAAAGATCTCATTGGATCATGAAATTTACACTAGCTCTGATAGCATTTTTTAAGGGACAGTCTAGCCCACGATCATGATATTATCCACTTTGGCACCAACCCCGACGATTTTTCACCCCCTAGGCATTGGCCCTCATGAATTCCCTAGGAAAAATTATATTGATGGGAGATGTATCCACACAACCTTCTAAAGGGGATCTTTTTTCTCATCATCCTTTATGTGGGATTTCCATAATCTACCATCTTGAAATACCATGTGTCCTCCTTAGCACATCAAATGTTATCAGAGCTGGTGGCCATTTGATTTTTCAGTGACGATGTTGTCCCTTCTAGAGGGGATTGGTTATGGAAATATATCATTTAACAAGGGGGTTCATGAAGAACCCAATTAAAATCTTGTTTGGATACCTCTCCCAACATGAGAACTTTTCATAGGGAATCAATGGGGGCATGATCATATAGAAAGAAAAAATGTGCGGGCTAGGCCCAAAGAATAAAAATCGTTATTGTGGGATAGACTTTGATGTTACATTAATTCCACATTTTATATATCATTTAATGATTTTTTTATATTAATTATAATTTAAGTGTTTAATTTGATAATTATTATATTTTTGTTTTCTCATTAATTCGTGTCTATAACTGTAAGGGTATATCTAGTCTCTTTTGTTTCTATGAGACTTATCCCATATTGAAAACTTATTTTCATACTGTAGTATATATAATTCCTATTAATTTATGTTATTTTTAATATACTTTAATTTTTTGTTATTTACATATCAATTTAATGATATAACATTCTTGGGTTTTGTGATTCAAAATTTACAAAAATGTTGTTTTATTTTTGTCACAATTTTTTTTTCTTTGAGATGATTGTCATGTTATTCACCTATCTTATTTAATGAGTAATATTTATTTATTCTTTGAAAAGATATATAATTAATATCCTACTAATAATGAGTTTTTTTAATTTATTATTATTCTGACAAGGAGACTATTATTCAAATGGTTCAATTTGGCAATAGAAATGTTGGAGTCTTTAGAGATTATTTTCCTCACGAATGTATTTAACGAAAATTTAAGGGAATTAAAATATTTAAAAATCAATAAACCTTATTTTTAATTATGTTATAGGGATTTTATTTTTTAATAATTTCATCATCATTAATTCTTAGGATGTATTATTATTGTTTTAATGATATTATTATGAAACCAATTTTTTCCATGGGTTAACTATATTTAAAATACATTTTTATATATCTAATTTTTTGACATGGGATAATCATGTTTGAATTATATTTTAATGGTCCCCACTTCTATTCATTGGGTTAATCATTTTTCAAAGATATTTTTAATGGTCCCATTTAATTTTCATGGCTTAATCATGTTACCAATGTGACAATGGTTTTAAATATGAATAAATGACGAATTGAATGACTTTATGTGGTATGACTAGGTAAAGTGACAATGAAATTTGATGTGTGGTTACGTGATAAAAAAATTATTGGTGGTTCTATCATAAAAAAAATTGGTGGTTCCATGATAAACCAATTAATTGGGGGTTACAAGATAAAACAATTATGAGTGTTTCTATGATACCCATCCAATGAATTGGTTATTGAAGTCGACCAAATGTTTTTAATCCATGTAAAGAATAATTACATTATTCATATAAGGTTAATATATGTTATAAAATAATTTCCTATTGTAATTTTAAAAAATCTATGCATTTTTAGAAATGTAAAAAATGTGCTCTATAAATTTTTTCAATATTTTTTATTTTTTATTTTTTAATTAAGGACTTGAAATAAATGAATTATTTAATTTCAAAAAATGAACATATTTTCCCACAATCATGTAGAATAATAATTATTAAGAATATTTTCAAAGACTTCATGTGTTTGAAATGAAAATTTTATTTCCATTATCTTAGGAATATTTGATTCGAAATAGTAACAAAAAGAATGGTATTTACCACCTTGTTTTCCACGTCAAATTATAATGATTTTATAAATATGATTTTAATATATGTTAAAATATATAAATTTTATTTATCTATAATTATTGATGACATCTAATGAAACAATCTCCATTAATTTGATAAATTTTATATGAATATTTTTTTGATAAATTTTCAGGAAAAAGATTTAATTCCTTCAAATAAATTAATGGATGTTGAATATATAAATGTTTTTAGGATATTTTGGAACACTCATTTATCATTATTCTAATGTGAAGGGTGGTTTCATAATTATATATATCTTTAATGCATTTTCATAACATTTATATTATATTATATAAAATGTAATAGGCTCTGTAGTGAACCTATTTCAATAATGTACAATTTCCACAATGATTTAAATGAATGGGAACTGAACCCATTCCACTATGAAACACAATACAATAATGTTTTTGGGAATTATGTGAAAAATAAATTCACCATGTAAATCTATTCATGATAGTGGAATGAGAATATAGAGTTAACCCAATAAACTATGAAACTTTATCCACTGTGATCATGCTTTGGGCAGTAATCCTAGAAAAAAAATAATGTATAGGCTTATGAATATTCAATACTTTTATTATACATTATTATGACTATATAATGATATATATGAATCATGGTTGATTATTTTTTATCACTCATATCTTATTATATGAAAATCCTTATACCTTAAATCATGATTTATAAAATATTTTTTTGTTTGATATGAAACTATTATGTCATATCAATGAACATTTAAATAGGATATCATTCACATATGATGATTTTATGCTCAATAATGATATTTTATTGTTATTTTTTTAATATTACTTATAATTTATGATCATCGTTCTTATATTTTCACTTAACTGGGTTATAATGAAATATATTCGGCAATACAAGTCTTTAAGGGTAACATATTTAGAGATTTATATAGGATATGTTAAAAACATAAGGTAAAATAAGGATTCATTAGTTTAGTAGAAAAATTTATAATTTTTCAAGAATGAAATTGGGGTTTTTAAGTTAATTATTTTATTAGATATATAAAACCATAATAACAATTGGTATTTGATATATAAGAGACTCTATGTTTGTTTTTGATATTATAATTATTGTTGAAAAAAAATTCACTTATATTGATTCAAAATATAGAATATAATTAATATATTTTTATAACTAGATATGAATATTTTATTTTTTGATATCCATGTTTTTATGAGATGATAAATTCGATAACATAAGTGGTTAATATGTTTTAATTTTATGGTAATTTAATAAAAATGTAAACAATTATTGGTTGATAATATTAAGTTTTAATATAAGTTCAATGGTATAAATACACCCATTTAGGTTAATGTGAATTGATTTTGATGTGATTAATTATATTGTGGGATATTTTATTAAATTTTGTTAATAATATTTGTTTAAATTTTTGATAACCTACCTGGTTAGAATATAACATGATTTTGGGTTAAATATTTTTATCGTGTTCATTGGTTCAGTTTTTTTGGAAAATAAGTTGACGAGAATATATATCCTAGTTATTGAAAAGTGATTTTGTGTTAAATAAATCTAGGTTATCTTAGAAGAATATTAATTTTTGTGGATTATTTATTCATAAGTTAATATTTACTTGTTTTGAAATTTTTTATTTCTTTTGAGTGATGTTAAAGATGAATTTTTAGAGCATATTCTTAGAAGTTTTTTTGATTTATAATATATTATGAATAATCATGATAAATTTTGATGTTGTTATTTTTGGGGAATAGGTTATTTATTTTTATAGGATGGAACATACAAAAATATTGGATGAATTCATATTTTAATAATTTTAATTAATGGTTGATATAAATGGATATTTTATTGAAATGATGGTGTTAGTGGACGAGAAACTCGTGATAAATTATAATACGATTATTGATTATAATCACACCCCTTTTTAGTCTTAGTATCTATTTGTGTGTCATATTAGTAAAAGGATGATGATAAAGGTATATATTTGGATACTCAAATGTCTTATATCGAAAATCTAGAATATATTATGAATACCTTCATATATTTTCTTTAGAAATTGATAAATAAAATTATTAGTATGAAATTTAGTTTAGGGTTGTAAAATAAAACAAATTTGGTTTTCTGTATTTTATACATTAAATAAATATATTTAAAAAAATTTTAACCGGAAATTATAATATAAAATGTACCACGATACATGATCATAAAACTAAAGGGAAAAAATAATAAAATTTTCATATAAAATGTTAAATGAAATTATGAAAATTTGAATAATAACTATTCATCATATAAATGAAACGATATTAAAAAATTTATTAACAAAATGTACTATAAAAACTTTAAATATTTTTTAAATAATGGTTTGATATATTATTATAAAAATTTGTTAACTAAATTTAATCAATATAGGTTAACAAATTCACTAGACCTGATTACATTAATTAACTGTTATAAATGATTATTTTTCAAAGAAATGTTTTTTATTGATTTTCACATTTCATATTAATAAATTAAATATATATATATATATATGTATTTTAGTATATAATTTTTATTTATAAACATAATATATTAATAATCAATAAATTTGTAATTTATATGAAATTAAATTAAGACCACATACGTTTTTAAAATATTCTCTTCATAAATAAAGTTTTCGTTATACATTATATATTTCTAATGATATATATGTTTTAATTTAGGAATTTAAATTTTATAAAATTAAATTAAATTTGTAATTAATTATTTAATAAATATAATGATGTTAGATTTTATGATATTTTGGAAAATATTGATTTTTTAATTCATATAAAAGTTACAGTTTTTATATATACAATAAATTTTATGAAATAATTTGGAAATAAATATGAATATAGAATATATGATATATTTTTATAAACTAAAAATAAATATGTGTTGTAATATTTTTCATTTAGAATAAAAATTCTTAAAATATAAATCTATTTTAGTGTTTTGGGAAGAAAATATTTAGTTAATTCTATGAAATACCTATTTGGGTATTTTTTATTTAATTATGAATTCAAAATGACTAATTTGGTATTCCAATTTTGTAACGCCCTGACCCCAGTTACCTAGAGTCGGTGCATTATTGCGTAACATTGGCATGATCACAAAAGATCAAGTCTCGAAATACCGATTAGTTTAGTAGCCTTGGAAACACTAGATACATTCATAAATGTTACATTAAATCATAAAGTGAAAAAATACAATAACAAAATCTCCTTAGTCCACACTCATATCCTCTTTTGACTATCCCTATAGGTCATTCATAAAACACTTCTTCACATCCTGGAAAATATTAAAACATTGAAAGAGGTGAGCTCAGATGCTCAATAAGGATAACAATATTGCGTAATCTTTCATAAATAAACATCAACATTTTAGGCAATGTATAACTAAAACAAAATCCTTTTTAAATTTGAACTTCAGCATAATATGGAAAAAATAAAATTAAATAATTCCATTTACTTACTCACATAGATATTCTATTAGTCGAATAATCACATGCAATATCAATAACCACTTTCATAATGATGGAATGCATAATTCTAGACTATCATAACCACGTATCCAATGCCTCGTGAAAAGGATAGAAATTAGATTTAGTCAAGGCCTCGTGCCAAGAAACTAGTTTGTCTCATGAGACCTACCGATGCATTGAGGAGCTCTAGCGGACTCCACCCATCACTTATTAAGTCCAATGCATTCCTCATATGAATAGGTTTAAACATTTCATAAACCATAACATAATTGTATCACATAAAACATGCATAATGGAAACATAATATTTCCACACTTCAATCAAAAGATATCAATACAACACTTTTATATAATAAAAACTTTATCAAAACCATTTTCAATACCAAAATAAAAGAAAAGTAAAACATGGTATTTATTTTTCTTTAAAAAAAAGTTATGGCTTATAGAGGATGCAGAAACTCAAATAATAGTCACGGTGGCGGAGAAGTCATTTTCATAAGAAAAAACATTCCTTTTGTCGTTTAGTAAAAATGATTCGTATAAAAATATTCATTTTGATTAAAAGTAAAAGTCATAGGGGTATAGACACTGTATAAATGAAAGTTGTGTATAAAAAAATATGCCTCAATGAAAGTAGATTGAGACGACGTCCCTTAAAAAGATCATTTTTTTATATAAAATAGATCTATTATGTGTATTCACTATAAGTACACATCTAGAAAGTAAAAATACATCATAGGACATAATAATATCATGAAATAATTTGAAATTAGGAGATTAACACAAAGAATGGAAATTGGGTTAAGGAATTCCCTTACCTCGTGTCCGACTTGACTCGATCGTTCTTTAACCTCCTGAATACTAAACTAGAGTTAATTTATATTTACATAAGAACCTTTTTCATGTTCATTATTCCTTTTATATCACTTATTACCATGTTATTAACATTATGTAATTATTTAAGTTAATAACGGTCATTTTGTCGATCTTTGGTACTTGAGTCAAAAATAAACTTCTTATAATTACAAGTTGTTCATGTGGTGAAATATCCATTATATCCAGAATTATATTCATGATTTAGATATCATATATATCATACATATCCAGTATATACATTCATTTATAATATTACATAACATTTAGAGGTAAAAAATGAAATGCACCGTTCATGGAGACGGTAAGCCGTACGTACGCATGGACGCTACTTTCATTTATATTTCATATTTAATGGAATGAAATTATAATAGTATAAAAGTTTGTTATAATTCAAGTATAATATCATATATAATATCAATTACTTCCTCCTTTATACATCCAACATATGGCATTAACGATTCAAATCACTTTGAGGGGGTAGTAGTCCGCACTTCCTAAAATGAAATTATTGTGTTTACCCAAAATGGAAATCATAAATTATGACATAAATGAGAAATAAAAAAGCATAAGGAAAACATAAACATAAAATATATATCATATATAAATATATTGACATCTTAATGGCCACCTTTGAAGGTGTTATATGAGTGTTGAACAATCATCGTTTCGTGAGGCAGAAATTCCCCATCCGCAGAAACAATATGTTCTTTAACCATTAGACGTAGGTGTGTGTAAGTGTAGCTCTAATACTTCTTATAACAACATCCTAGTATATTGAGGATACTGGTGTTGTTACAAAATAAATGAATAAAAAGAGTTTAGGGGGTTGGAGAAGAAAAATAAAATAAAAGAACACAAGAGAAGACATTGCCTTAAAATGGGTAACTCTTTTTGATTTGAGCCAAAGGCTTCCTCGGGAAGCTTTCTGCCCAATGTGAGGCTTCTAGGAGTAATATAGGGAAATTGGGAGAGTATTTGGGAAGATGTTGGCTGAGAAAAATGACTTCATTTTGTGAATAAGGTGGTAGTGGTGGGGGCCTTTTATACGAGGAGAGATGGGGCACTCTTGGAATGTCATGAAATGTTACTTTATTAAGAAATACTTTTCGGATTATAAATGTCCCACAATGATATATTTTTAGGATAAGGTGATAAGGGTTCTAAATATCCTCATAAAATAGGTTTTTGACAAGTTTAAGCCTTATATTTTACATTATCCATTCATTTTATTTAAATCGTTAATTAATGAGGTAATCGCTGAATCATCATGGTGTCATATGTAATTTAATTTATTTAATGTCTAAAAATTATACAAAAATTCATGATGTAGGAAATCTTTTTATATTATTAATGAATATTTATAGTCAAAAATATGACTTGAATAACCCCATTTAAAACTTGTTTTAATAAAACAACTTATGTTTGTGACATTTTTATTTTAACTTTAAATAAAAGTTATTTATGTCATCTTCCTACCAAAGTGGCTCCATGGGGTCCCCAAGTTGACCCATGTATTTTCTTGGTCGGAAATGACTCATCCAATAGGGGTAGGACAAGTGTAACAGTCATTTCATATTTTTATAATACCATTTTTACCTTAAATTGCACTAATTACCTTTAATCGCGATTAATTAAACATAAAATTTAATATTCATCAAAAAATTATTTTAATCTAATTGAAAAATATTTTACATTCTAATGACAACCATGTATGTCATATTTTTGAAAATAAAATCACAAAATTGGTAATATTTCATTTAAATGAAAAATCAGTTTTTTTAACTACCACTTAGTGGTTTCACTATTCATCAATAATTGAAGTTTTTCAGAACAATGCCAAAATTTCACCCTAAGCTATAATTGATATTCCAAATTCAAAAATGATGTCTATTTTAAAAAATTACAAACATATATGTTGGATTAATTAATTTTATATTTAATTCCTGTTGTCACAACAAATAGCGTGTTTTTAAGAAACAATATATATCAAAAGATTGACAATTGTTTATGTCCAATTTCAATGTGAAATTAATTATAATGACCACAATTGGATAAAATGGTAAAAATATATTTTAATTACACTTTAAAACCACTCAATAGTATAAATTATCACTATAAATTATTTTTATTAAAAAAGTTGTTTTTATGTATTTTTCACTATTCATAAAAAATTGGAAGTTCTCAGAAAATTACAAAAAATTCAACATAGGCTAATTTTGATATTACGAATACAAAAATGAAGTCCATTTTGAAATATAAAATTTCTATTAATTTAAAAGGTGGTTATTACTATTCATAACGGCTACGTTGATTAGTCGTGGTGTGTTTGGATCTCGAACTTGCGTACAATGCAAGCTATTGCATTATTGAAAGAGAAGCGTATCGTGGAAGCTCATGGTGTTACATTCTCCCCTCCTTAAATAAATTGTCTCCTCGCAATTTGATACTTTTCTTTGAAAATAAATGGTTGAAAATAGAAAATACCTGTGTGGAAAACCCACATCAGAAATAAGGTTAATAAAATTTAGCTTTAATAAGAGGGAAATGGAAATGAAAAAGTCGCCACCAAATTAAGATCTCGATAAGGAGAAAATTGGTGGCAATTAGAGACATATAATTGGAGGAAAAACATAAATATTTATAGGGAGTGATTGAGGTCATCAATCACAAACAAATGTAAAATTGAGGGCCTTAAAGCCTTCAATCTACGTTGATTTAAAATATTATCAGTTCAATAAGACATATTGTATTAGGATAACACTTTTTTTAATATCCCTTTACTAAAGTTTAAGAATTAATTTATTCATAGAGATAGGTATATATATATTAATGCTTGACAAGTAGAGTTTCAACCATCAACTAATTTCTACCACAAACTCATCTTTCACTCAAAAAGATAATAGCACTCAAAACTATTATATTTATCCTAATAGTACAAGGTTAAAAATATTAACACATACCATTTAGATTAGGAAAACTATTTTTTTAATTACCAGGGACTTCTTGTAGGCTTGTGGAAGGTAATAACGGCCTGTCGCACTATGGTTGTGGGTTCGATTCCTGCAGCTTTGTCCAACACGACGGGTTTTGCCCCACCCAGCAGGTTGTCCTTTTCCTAAAACTTTAGTATTATAATATTCAAAAAATAATCTTCAGAAATGTTTTTACCTTAAAAAATACTATCCAAAGATCAACTTAATCCATTCCAACCTTTATAGTTATCCAAAATACCTCTGTCCAGACTTTCTCTAAAAGGTCTCTAAATTCCAAAATCAATTGTAACATCAGATTCCCTAAACAAATTAAAGTTTCTCTTTTTGTCGCATACTAAAAATATGATTACCTTCATCATATTATGAACTTAATGAAAGAAAAAACAAGTACTGCAATACAATCCTTATATATATCACATTATTCTCATAACTAGAATATAATCCTTGAGTCCAAAAGCACCAATACATTAATTATTCCACTTCAACTGTAGTAACAGCATAAGATTGTCCATGATCCCTTGGCTTTTTCTGAGGTAAGTTTCCCTAACTCTTAGGACATTCATTTCCATAATGACCCATTTCTCTACAATTTTGGCATTCCACATTGATAGCCTCTTTCTTTCCCTTGCAATCACGTGCCTGGTGACCTTTTTCTCCACATTTATAACAAACTCCCATTCCTTTTATGCAAGTACCAGGGTGATTCTTCCCCCAATTATCACATAATGGAAAATACTTCATTCCCTTTTTCCCTTCACCTGTCTATTGTTCCACCGTTATCTTCTTCTCTTGCTTTACTTTATTGTAATAAGATTTAGAGAATTCCTTTTCTGTCTTGATAGCACATGAGACAATGACTTCGTATGACGAGAAAGTTTGTGAGACTAATGCTCGATGGAGAAATGGTTTTAACCCATCAAAGAAACAATCAATCTTACTTCTTGGGTTACGTATATAATCTGAAGCATGCCTCATTAACCATGTAATGTTGGCCTCATACTTTGTGACATTCTCATCCTCCTTTTGTCTCAGACTCAAAAATTGTCTTTCCATATCTGCCCGATGGTCATGTGGAAAATATTTTTTCTAAGAAAATTTCCTTAAACTCCCTCCATTCCATACTTGATACTTCTTCATCCTCCTTTTTGTTTTGAATCAGCGACCAACATTGATCGGCATCTCCAGTGAGGTGGTAAACTGCCATGACAACTTTCTCCCTTTCGCTACACCCTATGGTGTGGAATATTTTCTCTAAGGATTTTATCCATTGCTCAGCTACTAATGGATTTGTACCCCCATTAAATGTTGGTGGTTGTTGCCTAATGAAGCGGTCTAACATTGATCATCCACGTTGCAGATCAGGGTGCTCCATACGAGTAAGGTTATTATTCATAACCTGAGTGAGTTGTCCCAGTCTGGTAATAAGTTGATCAGCTCTAGTTGTATCTCCAACTCCACAATAATTATCTTGAGTAGGAGGGAAATCCCTAAACAGAGTTCATGCATTGATACCGTTTCCATTCCTCCCACTAGGCGCCATTTCTAAATAATGGCATAAAATAGATTTGTTTATGAATTAAAATACATAATTCCATTCTTGTAAAACACTTAACACTAATTGAACTATTTATGGATATAATCCATAATCATAAAAAAGTTTTCTTTGAGGACGTATATACTCATAACCCTTCATAGTGGTTTGTAAAGAAAATGATAATTATCCTAAGCATATCACCCGGGATATTCATAAACAAGAGTCCAGTAAGGCCTGTTTTCGTGCACCAGTTCCCGTTTGAGTCTAGCTCAAAGCGGTGTTTTCGGGTTTTACCCCTAGGTATATCTGTGCCAGAGCCACCTCTACCTGCTCGTATCCAGACAGGGATGCATTGCTCAGAAAACTTACAAAATCTCTATAATACCAAAATTCTAGGAAGTTCTTCTATACTAATCTTAAAATTATATCTTTGGGATATGTGCTCTAATCAGAGTTTATTTAAATCTAGCTTCCAATGATAGTACTAAATTGTCTCTGATACCGACTCTAACACCCCGACCCCAGTTACCCAGAGTCGGTGCATTATTGCGTAACATTGGCATGATCTCTAAAGATCAAGTCTTGAAAGACCGATTATTTTAGTAGCCTTGGAAACACTAGATACATTCATAAATGTTACATTAAATCATAAAGTGAAAAACTACAATAACAAAGTCTACTTAGTCCACACTCATATCCTCTTTTGACTATCCCTGTAGGTCATTCATAAAATACTTTTTCACATCCTAGAATATATTAAAACATTGAAAGGGGTGAGCTCAAATGCTCATTAAAGATAACAATATTGCGGAAGCTTTCATAAATAAACATTAATATTTTAGGAAATATATAACTAAATAAAATCCATTTTAAATTTGAACTTCAGCATAATATGGAAAAAATAAATTTAAATAATGCCATTTACTTAATCAGATGGATATTCTACTAGTCGAATAATCACATGCAATATCAACAACCACTTTTATAATGATGGAATGCATAATGTCGGACTATCATAACCACATAGCCAAGTCCTCGTGCCAAGGCTAGAAATCAGATTTTGTCAAGGCCTACTGCCAAGACACTATTTTGTCTCATGAGACGTACCGATGCATCGAGGAGCTATAGGGGGATCCACCAGTCACTTATTAAGTCCAATGATTTCCTCATATGAATAGGTTTAAACACATCATAAGCCATAACATAACTGTATCACATAAAACATGCATAAAAAAACATAATATTTCCACACTTCAATCACAAGATATCAATACAACACATTGATATAATAAAAACTTTATCAAAACCATTTTCAATACCAAAATAAAAGAAAAGTAAAACATGGTATTTATTTTTCTTTTAAAAAAAGTTATGTCTTATAGCGGAAGCCGAAAGTCAAATAATAGTCATAGCGGCAGAGAAGTTGTTGTCATAAGAAAAAACATTCCTATTGTTGTTTATTAAAAATTCTTCATTTAAAAATATTCCTTTTGAATAAAAGTAAAAGTCAAAGGGGTTTATACACCGTATAAATGAGAGTTGTGTATAAAACCAAATATGCCTCAATGAAAGGAGATTGAGACGACTCCCCTTAAAAAGATCATTTTTTATATATATAATAGATCTATTATGTATATTCACTATAAGTAACCATACAGAAAGTAAAAATACAAGATAGGACATAATAATATAATGAAATAATTTGAAAGTAGGAGATTAACCCAAAGAATGTAAATTGGGTTAAGAAATTCCCTTACCTTGTGTCCGACTTGACTGGATCGTTCTTTAACCTCCTGAATAATAAACTAGAGTTAATTTCTATTTACATAAGAACCTTTTTTATGTTCATTATTCCCTTTATATCACTTATTACCATGTTATGAACATTATGTAATTATTTATGTTAATAATGGTCATTTTGTCGATCTTTGGTACTTGAGTCAAAAATAAACTTCTTATAATTACAAGTTTTTCATGTGGTGAAGTATCCATTATATCTAGAATTATATTCATGATTTATATATCATATATATCATACATATCCAGTATATATATTCATTTATAATATTACATAACATTTAGAGGTAAGAAATGAAATGCACCGTTCATGGAGACGATAAGTCGTACGTACGCATGAATGCTATATTCATTTCTATTTCATATTTAATGGAATGAAATCATAATAGTATAAAGGTTTATTATAATTCTAGTATAATATCATATATAATATCATTTACTCCCTCTTTTATACATCCCACATATGGCATTAACGATTCAAATCACTTTGAGGGGGCGGTAGTCCGCACTTCCTAAAATGAAATTATCGCGTTTACCCATAATGGAAATCATAAAGTATTACATAAATGAGAAATACAGAAGTATAAGGAAAACATAAAAATAATATATATATCATATATAAATATATTTACGTCTTAATGGACACCTTTGAAGGTGTTATATGAGTGTTGAACAATCATCATTTCATGAGGCAGAAATTCGCCATCCACAGAAACAGTATGTTCTTTAACCATTAGATGTAGGTGTGTGTAAGTGTAGCTCAAATAATTCTAATAACAAAATCCTAGTATATTTAGGATACTGGTGTTGTTACAAAAGAAATGAATAAAAATAATTTAGGGGGTTGGAGAAGAAAAAAAAATAAAAGAACACAAGAGAAGACATTACCTTAAAATCGGGTAACTCTTATTAATTTGAGGCAAAGGATTTCTTGGGAAGTGTTCTTCCCAATGTGAGGCTTCTAGGAGTAAGAGAGGGAAGTTGGGAGAGTATTTAGCTAGAGTCTGGCCAAGCCAAATGGCTTGAAGGTGTTAATAAGGTGGTAGTGGTGGGGGCCTTTTATAAGAGGAGAGAAGGGGCACTCTAGGAATGTCATGAAATGTTACTTTATTAAGAAATAATTTTCGGATTATAAAGGTCCAACAATGATATATTTCGAGGCTAAGGTGATACGGGTTCAAAATATCCTCATCCAATAGGTTTTTGACAAGTGTAAGCCTTATATTTTACATTATCCTTTCATTTTATTTAAATCGTTAATTAATGAGGTAATCGCTGCATCATCATGGTGTCATAAATAATTTAATTTATTTAATGTATAAAAATTATAAAACAAATATCATGATGTTGGAAATCTTATTATCTTTCTAATGAATATTTATAGTCAAGAATATCACTTGTATAACCACATTTAAAAATTGTTTTAGTAAAACACCTTATGTTTGTGACATTTTTATTTTAACTTTAAATAAAAGTTATTTATGTCATTTTCCTACCAAAGTGGCTCCATGGGGTCCCCAAGTTTACCCATGGATTTTCTTGGTCGGACATGACTCATCCAATAGGGTTAGGACAAGTTTGAAGTTCATTTCATATTTTTATAATACCATTCTTACCTTAAATTTCACTAATTACCTTTAATCACGATTAATTAAACTTAAAAGTTACTATTCACCAAAAAAATTATTCTAATATTATTGAACCACATTTTACTTCATAATGTCAACCATGTATGTAAGATTTTTTAAAATCAAATTATAGAGGTGGTAATATTTAATTTAACAAAAAATCTGTTTTTTTAACTACCACTTAGTGGTTTCACTATTCATCAAAAATTGAAGTTTTTCAGAACAATGCCAAAATTTCACCCTAAGAAATAATTGATATTCCGAATTCAAAAATGATTTCTATTTTACAAAATTCCATAAATATAAGTTGCATTAATTAATTTTATAATTAATTCCCGCTGTCACAACAAATAGCGTGTTTTTAAGAAATAATATATATCAAAAGATTGACAATTGTTTATGTCCAATTTCAATGTGAAATTAATTCTAATGACCACCATTGGATAAAATTGTAAAAATATATTTTAATTACACTTTAATACCACTCATTAGTATAACTGATCACTATAAATAATTTTGATTAAAAAAGTTGTTTTTAAGTATTTTTCACTATTCATAAAAAATTGGAAGTTCTCAGAAAATTACAAAAAATTCAACATAGGCTAATTTCGATATTAAGAATACAAAAATGAAGTCCATTTTGAAATATAAAATTTCTAGAAATTTAAAACATTGTTATTACTATTCATAACGGCTACTTTGATTAGTCGCAGTGTGTTAGAATCTCGAACTTGCGTACAATGCAAGCTATTGCATTATTGAAAGAGAAGCGTATCGTGGAAGCTCGGGGTGCTAAAAATTGTTCATTTGGTTTTATATTTCAATTATAGTCATAAAATCAATGTTTTTTAAACATATTCCTATATAATTTCTGGTATGTAATAATGACAACATATTCCAACCCACGATCATGATATTTACTACATTGGGCCAAGCCCGCATAGTTTTTCATTTCTTGGGGAATTCCTGATGGCCGAAGTCTCGGGAAATAATAACCAAATAGAATAGTATATGTGATGATTATGATATTTTCCTCTTTAGACCTATCCCATATAGTTTTTTCCTGGGATTTGTCCCTTAGAAATTCCTAATGAAAATTCCTAATGATGGAAGAGGTGTCCGCACCACATTATAATGGGGTATTCTAGATCATACTACTTATATATGGGATTAAACTAATACACACCCTAGGAGGGTCCAAAGACCTCATTGGCACATGAAATTTACAATAGCTCCGATACAATTTATTATGGGCAAGTCTAGACCATGATCATGATATTATCCACTCTGGCACCGACCCCGATGATTTTTCATCCCCAAGTCATTGGCACTCAAGAATTATCTATGAAAAATTATATTGATGGTAGAGGTATGAACACCACCTTATAAAGGGGTTCTTCTATCTCATCATCCTTTTTGTGAAATTTCCATAATCTACAATCATAAAATACCATGTTTCCTCACTAGCACATCAAATGTTATCAGAGCCGGTGGCCATTTGATTTTTCAGTTAGGATATTGGGACCTTCTAGAGGGTAGGGGTCATGGAAATATAACATTGGACAAGGGGGATCATGAAGAACCCCATTAAAATTTGGTATGGATGCCTCTCCCAACATGAGAACATTTCTTAGGGAACGAATGGGGGCCTGGTTATATAGAAAGAAAAACTGTGTGGGCTAGGCACAAACAATAAAAAATCTGGATTGTGGGATACACTTGGATGTCACAATAATTACCCATTTTATAAATAATATCATTAGTTTTTTTATATTAATTACAATTTAAGTGTTTAATTTGATAATTATTATATTTTTGTTTTCTGATTAATTTGTTACCATAACTGTAAGGGTATCTATAGAATCTTTTGTTTCTGTGAGGTTTATCCCATATTGAAAACTAATTTTCATAGTGTAGTATATATAATGACTATTAATTTATCTTATTTTTATTATTCTATAATTTTTTTGTTAATTATATATCAATTTAATTATATAACAATCATGGGATTTGTGATTCATAATTTACCACAATGTTGTTTTATTTTTGTCATAGTTTTTTTCTTTGAGATGATTTTCATGTTATTCACCTATATTATTTAATGAGTTATATTTATTTATCCTTTGAAAGGATATATCATTAAAATCCGAATAATAATGAATTATTTTTTCATTTATTATTATTCTGAAAAGGGTATTATTATTCAAATGTTTCAATTTGGTATCGAAGATGTTGGAGTCATTAGAGATTTTTTTCCTCAAGAATGTATTTAATTAAAATTTAAGGGAATTATCATTTTTTAACATAAATAACCTTTATTTTTAATTATGTTCTATCAATGTTATTTTTTTATAATTTCATCATCCTTAATTCTTAGGATGTATTATTATAGTTTCAATGAGATTCTTTTGAAACCAATTTTTTTCCATGGGTGAACCATGTTTCAAATACATTATTATAGAACTCATTTTTTGACATGGGATAATAATGTTTGAATTATATTTTAATGGATATCATTTATAGTCATTAGGTTAATCATTATTAAATGATATTTTTAAAGGGCCCATTTATTTTTCATGGGTTACTCATGTTACCAATGTGATAACGGTTTTAAATATGAATAAATGAGGAATTGAATGACTATATGTGGTATGACTTCGTAAAGTGAAAATGAAATTTAATGGGTGGTTACGTGATAAACCAATTATTGGTGGTTCTATCATAAAAAAAGAATTGATGGTTCCATGATAAACCAATTAATTGGGGGTTACAAGATAAAACAATAATGAATGTTTCCATGATACCCATCCAATGAATTGGGTGTTGAAGTCGACTGTATCGTTTATCCATTCATAGGAGTGAATGTCTGATAGAAGTGGAAATGATGTACCATGTACATAATTTTTAATTTATGCTTTATATGTGTTTTAATATTTCCAGTGATGGATATTTATATCACATGGATCAGGATTATTAATTATGATGACATTTTTCTTTTCCATTTTTTCAAATCTGACGATCCATGTATTGATGTGTTTGTGTTGATTTATGATTTCTAAATCACAATGATTAGTTTATCATACTTGTATGCACACATATTCTAAATTATATAATTTAATTGTTAATGTTTTTTCCTTAATGGGAATCATAGATCAGTCATATTATAGTTTATTTTTCGCTAAATATTGAAGAATGATGTTGACTTATTTATTTCTATAATGTATTTACCATGATTTATTTTGAGGGAATAATGTGAATTACAAATATATTTGTATAACAAGGGATGATTTTCAACATTATCAACCACATTTATAAGATTATATGTTTTATTAAATTGTATATGTTTTAATTTTTATTAAATCTCCAAAACAAAAAAAATAAAATGTCTTCCATAATATAACTGATCTAAGTATTCAATTATATGTCAAATAATTTTGTGAAAAAATTTGGGACATACTTTTCAGCATTAGTGTTGGGAATGTATATTTATGTATTCCAATATAGGATCTGGGATTGTGGGTTATGATATACTATAGTTTGTATTAATGGTGAATTTGGATAACATTTGAGATTATGATATAATCACGTAATATTATCATAAGAATTTTAAATAAAATTTTGAGTATAAATGATTATGTATGATAATAAGTTGAATGTAATAGAAACCTCGATATGATGTTAAGAAATGATATCATAATATTATTAATTACTTTCTAAAAAAATTATTATAGGTATTAGTATACATAATTATTTGATTTATTAATAATTTGACCCTTTCTCATTGCAGGAATATGTTTTATGTTAATAATTACCTTTCTTATTTATGTGATCATGCATATTGAATGGACATGTTTTATCCCCACTGGATTGAATGGTGATTTAGTGACTAAGTGAAAAACTAAACATCATTAAAATATATCCATATTATTAGCCATGAAATTTCAAATATATAAGATAACCTCTGACATTAAAAGACAATTTATTTTCAATGTTATTGAGTTTATTTATGATATATTTTTATTGAATGATTAAATTATATAATTGGGTGTTACTATTGAAGATTCATGAATCATAGGATGGTTTCCCCATTTTGGTAGTTATCGTAAAATCTCAAAACCATTTTGGTTTTTGTTAATTTATAAATTCTAGTATAATATATTTATTATCCATTTTATTGTAATGTGGTATTTAGAAGGTTATTTTAGTGCATTAGGATTTAAAATATTAATTAATAATACTCATTGTTTGGAAAAATATATATATATTTTGACTAAAATGACTATTGGATAAAATTATATTAATCAATTATGTATATATCCCTTTAATATCTTATAGTGCATAGAAAGATATTTATTTATCTCTATTAAAAGGATCCTAAGTTATATTTTTATCCAATTAACATCCTTTATTTGGATATCAACGTATTTTTTCACACCAATTTTTCTTGTCTTCCTTTTCATTGACTTATACATGAACACGACCTACATCACCATCTTTTAATCCCTGGAAAATACATATCACTACCAAATCCATTATTAATTTCCCACTAATATCCCCCATAAGTGGAATATTAGTTATATATATAATATTATGTAAAGATTGTGTGTCCCCCATTATCTTAATAGGGGGTGACTTATTTATTTCATTAATAAAATTTGTAAATCGATAATATAATTATAAAAAAATCAAATCATTTGATAATCATGATGAATCATGAGGATGAAATTCATTTTATTGGTGGTACAATTTGACATCCATATATTTTATAAAATATTATCATTAAAAATAATTTAATTTTTTTATTTATTCCACTGCATGAATGGATAATTTTGGATTTTTTTATATGAAAACCATGTTTATCTTAAATTTCATGTAACACCAATCATTGAAGATAAAGTTTGTTAAAAATATGGTTCTCTTTTATAATATGATATTTAATATGATACTTATAACGACCCATACTTTACATACATTGTTATTACTTCATAATTGAAGCACACTTATTACAACATATAACAAAACCAAGAAAGAACCGTATAGGTATAGTGTCCTTAGAAACTGGGAGACATAAACAACTGGTTCATAAAGCATCTACATTGCCTCCCATTTATTTCATCATATCTAGAGTCCTTTTTCGGAATATTCTACTTAATATCCTTCTTCCTGACCTGGGGAAATAAAACAAACAAAAGGGTGAGCTCAAATTCTCAGTAAGGATAAACAAAAGAAATATCAATCACATCATATTCATAAGAACATAACATTTTCGAAATCTTAACCTGCAAAAGGGAGCATAATTTCATAACATGGGATAAATCATAGTAGTGAAATGAAATCCCAATAATCATAACTTAAAACATGAATCTTTGTGGTATACGCACATAATCATTGAGAATCATATCTTATTAGTCAAGACTCATTGCCAAGACTATCTTAGTGGACAAAGTCCATTTCTGAACCGAGTCACCCTCGTTTCAGTCCTGTTTCACTGAACCGGTACAACCTACCATTCTAGCCATGTCTATCTCATGAGATATAAAATCTTTACCCAATTAATGGGAGGGAGATATAGGTCCCACCCATCTCATAATGATACCATTCTTATGTGTGGCACAAAATCATAAACCATACATCATTGCATAACCCATGTAATAAAAATGGGAATCTTAAACATCATGAAATCATAAAACAATTAATATACGATAAATGAATTCATAAAAATAATTACATCAATATAATAATAGGTATAAAAACAGAACCCTTTATTATCTTAGATGGAAAATAATTTTGATAAAACACTTGAACATTATTCTTGAGGAAAATATCCTTTCTTCTTCAAAAACACTTTTCCTTTCGTAACATGTCATACAATTTTAACCTGAAAGAAGTTGATTAAAAATAAACTTGAATACTTATAACGGATGCTTCTTGCAAATAATGTTTTAAAAATCCATTCATGTCGTATAAGTTAAAAGAAAACATTCTTCTCGTACTTTTGTCGGAAAAGTCAAAAAAGTACCTCGTACAAAAAAGACAAAAGATTCCTTTCATATATTTTACCAAAAACTCACCAAAGGGTAAAATTGTATTTAAACAATTGTAGTTGGATGGAAATAATATTACATATTGAGTAAAACTGGATGTGGATGATAAAATACACCGTAGTAAATACCAAAAAATAAACAATCTCGGATAAAAATGAGATTGTGATATTTTCCTTTACCATAGGTCCGATATGCTTTGTACGTGTCCGAACCTCCTGTATAATGATTTAAATAATGTTATTGACTTATTACAGAATCATAATTATTTTTATGATATCATATATGGTCATATTCTTAGCTTCTTAGTAGTAATATTTCATTGGTACTTGTTATTCGGGTGTTTATAACTTTTTGTTCTTATGCGTGTTTTGTCAAACAAATTCTTATTCTTCTAATTAGGTTATATATACCTCATATCCATAATGGTATTAGTGTAATATATATCATATTAATTCATTCAATTCATTAATATAATCATTATGAAATGAAGATCATGTAGAACGAGTTGCATCACATCGTGGAGACGGTATTCCGTACGTACGCACGATTGATGATATCATTCCTATGATCATGGAATTGTATTGGAGTGTATTTATACTATTTTAGAATTAGTATCACTTTATAATAGTCATATATAGTCATTATTTACACCATTATACCCATCTAAGTAAGGTGGTGGTGGAAAATAGATTACACCACGACGTGGAGACGGTATTCCGTACGTACGCACGCGCGATGATTTCTTTTTCCGTAGGATGGATAGTTGGTGAAATAGGGTTGTTTCATACTTATAATAACATATCAGTATATGAGTGATACTGATGTTATTACTTCATAATGAAACAACTAAATAAGAAGAACTGGAAGAAGAAAAAAAGATGAAAGAATCGGTAACGGACATTACCTCTTCTTTGAAGTGCTTCTTTGAGACCTCCTTTTAGGGATCTAAAATAGGTCTTTGAAGAATACCAGAACCTCTATGATGTATCTAGGGAAGTTTTGAAGAGAAAGTGGCAGGGTTTGGCCGAGCTTGAAGGTTCAATGTGGTGTGAGGAAGAGAGGGAGGAGGTTCCCTTTTATAAGGGAGGAGAGGGGCTCCTTTGGAAAAACTAAAAATATTATTTTATTATAAAGTCAAGTTCGGATTTAAATAGCTCAAAATTGATTTATTTCGGAGCTAAGGTGGGGATGGGTCTAAATCCTCTAATCCAATAGAATTTATACATGTTTAGGTTCCTATTTTAACCTTATCATTTAGATTTAACATTAAGTTAAATAATTTTACTTTTACCGTGTCTTCTTGTGTTCTTATACTATAAGGTTAATAAACTTACTATATCAAGCCAAACGAACCCCAAGTTGTATAATATTAATATATATAACCTTATCTAAGTCATTTGGCCGAACCATAGATTTTTAAAAATAAAATATCAATTAATAATATAATATTTGTTTTAAAAACTATTTTATGTCACTTTTGACACTATTTAGTAATTCATTTTTTTGAAAATCATATCAGAATGATAAGTTCAAAAAAAGTTAATTAAATAAATACTAAAATGTTATATTAACCTAGAAAATTAGTTTAATTCATAAAAAGTGTAAAATTACATTTATATTTTTGTTTATAACATAAATTATGTCAATATTTCATTAATAAGATAATTACTGCATCATCTTTGTGTCACAAATAAATTAAATTATTTAATGTCTAAAAATTACAAATAAAATACCATTATGTAGGAAATATTTTTAGCCTTCTAATGAATATTTATAGTAGAATTTATCTTATGTATAACCCCATATTAAAAATGATTTACTTATTTAACTTTGATTTTAACTATTTTAACCCTTCTTTAAATAAATTAATAATAAATGTCCTAATCTAATCCAAGTGGGCCTAAATGGTCATATTTTATTCCTAGGGTTCTTTTTGGTCGCATTAAACTTGTCCAATAGAATTAGGACATGTTTTAGGGTAATAATAATATCATATTAACCCTTAATTATCCTATTTAGTTATAACCGTGTTAAAAAAAAGTAAAAAGTTACTATTCACCAAAAATTATTTTCATCTCATTGAACAAAATTTTACTTACTGACATCAACCGTGTCTCTCGGATTTTCTAAATTCCACTCACAGAAGCAGTAAAATTAAGTTTAATGAAAAAATCAGTTTTTTAACTACCACTTAGTGGTTTCATTATTCATCAAAAATTGAAAGTTTTCAGAAAAATACCAATATTTCACCCTAGGCTAATTTCGATATTACGAATCCAAAAATGATGTCCATTTTGAAATATAAAATTTATAAAATTTCAAAAAGTGGTTATTACTATTCATAACAGCTAGTTTTAATAATATTTTAATAGTATATCATGGTTTAGTGAAACTCGGTATTGCGTATGACGCAAGCTATCGACGAAGCTCGTGATTTCTTGTAAAGCAAGACAAGAAAGTGTTGTGTGTAGAAAAATATTCCTTTGATGATTTATATAACATAAATGTCTCGGGTGTTACATTATACCCCCCTTAAAATGAATTTCACCCTTGAAATTCGCCACTTTGTAACAAACAGATGAGGATACCTCTCCCTCATCATATCCTCAAGCTCCCATGTAGCTTCTTCTAATTGGTGGTTCCTCCATAAAACTTTCACCAATCGAGTGGTCTTGTTTCATCGGACTTTTTCGCTATGATCCAGAATCTCTATCGGTTGTTCTTCATAAAAAAGAACTTTCTCCAGTGGTACAACATTTGAGCTGAGTACATGTGAAGGATCAGGTATGTACTTTCTTAGGAGAGATACATGGAAGACATCATGAACTTGAGAGAGTTTCGATGGATGCGTCAATCGGTAAGCTACATTCCCAATACGATCCAGTATTTCGTAAGGACCAATATATCTAGGGATGAACTTCCTCTTCTTTCCAAATCTAATAACCCTATTCCAGGGAGATATTTGTAAGAACACTTTATCACCCACTTCAATCTCTAGGTCTTTTCTTCGGTTGTCAGCATAAATTTTCTGTCGACTCTAAGCTGCTCTTATGTGTTGTTGAATAGATCTGACCTTTTCTGCCATTTCATCAACGAGATCGGGTCCTAATAGCATTCTTTCCCCAACTTCATCCCAGCAAGTTGGAGTCCTGCATTTCTTTCCATAGAGAGCTTCATAAGGAGCCATCTGAATAATGGAGTGAAAGCTATTATTATAAGGAAATACCACCAAAGGTAGGTGTTGATCCCAACCACCTTTGAAATCCATAGAGAAAGCTCTCAACATATCTTCTAGAGTTTGAATTGTTCTCTCAGACTGACCGTCTGTCTGAGGATGATAAGCAGTGCTAAAACTCTACTCTGTATCCAGAGTATGCTGAAGACTTCGCCAGAACGTTGAGGTAATTCTCGGATCCCGATCAGATATAATAGAAAGCGGTACTCCATGCAATCTTACCACTTCCTTTACATATATCCTGGAAAGCTGATCCAGAGTGAAATCCTCTCTAATAGCAATGAAGTGTGAAGATTTTGTAAGACGATCAACTATGACCCCGATAGAATTATTGCCTTTGGATGTTTTAGGAAGTCCTGTGACAAAGTCCATAGTGATGTTTTCCCATTTCCATTCGAGTATGTGTAATGGTTGTAACATCCCCTTAGACTTCTGTCTCTCAGCTTTAACTTGTTGACAAACCAAGCATCGAGAGAAATATTCAGCAACATCTCTTTTCATGCCATCCCACCAGAAGTATTCTTTCAGGTCCCTATACATCTTCGTGCTTCCAGGATGAATAGAGAATGAAGAACTATGAGCCTCATCCAGCAGCTCCTTCTTTAATTCGGGGATGGGAGGAACACAAACCCGATTCCTGAATATTATTATCCCATCACAATCAAGGATGAATTCAGGAACATTTCTCACATTCTTTTGTAACTCGTCATCTTCTTTCTGTGCCTCTTTAATCATCACATGTATACATGGTTGAACATTCATTTGAGAAAGATACGATTTTCCCCTTTCATTATAATTCGAAGATCCATGCTTTTTAAATCCATAAATATTGGATCTTTTATGATCCTCATCATGGATAATGTAGAATGGTCTTATCGACTTAATGCATCTGCCACCTTGTTTGCTTTCCCATGGTGGTAATGGATTGAGCAGTCGTAATCCTTAATCAGCTCCAACCATCTTCTTTTGAGCATATTCAGCTCCTTTTGTGTGAAAATATACTTCAAACATTTATGATCAGTATAAATGTCACACCTTTCTCCATAAAGATAAGGCCTCCAAATCTTTAATGCAAAGATTACCACATCTTACTCCAAATCATGAGTTGGGTAATTTTGCTCATGTATTTTTAACTGTCGTGAGGAATAAGATATCACCATATCATTTTGCATAATAACACACCCCAATCCCTTCTTGGATGCATCACTGTAGATCACAAACCTTTATCCACTACAAGGCAGTGTGAGCACAGGTGCACTGGATAACCTTCTTTTCAACTCCTTGAAATTCTATTCACATTCCTCCGTCCAAACAAACTTAACTCCTTTCCAAGTCAACCTGGTGAGTGGATTAGATAATCGTGAAAAATCTTTCACAAAACGTCGATAATATCCAGCCAAACCTAGAAAACTTCAGATCTCAGTTACTGATGTTGGTCTCGACCATCTTTCGATAACCTCTGTTTTTGCTGGATCCACAGATATACCCTCTTTTGAGATTATGTGACCCAAAAATGAAACTTTTTGAAGCCAAAATTCACACTTGGTAAATTTGGCATAAATCTTATCCTTTCTCAAGGTCTTCAATATAATTCTCAAGTGATCTTCATGTTCTTCCTTTCTCTTTGAATAGACCCGAATATCATCTATAAAGACTACCACAAACTGATCAAGATAGTCTCTAAATACTCTATTCATTAGATCCATGAAGATATCAGGGGCATTAGTAAGACCAAATGGCATCACTATAAATTCATTGTGTCCATACCCTGTACGGAAATCTTCTTTGGTATATCCTCCTTTTTGACCCTTAATTGATGATACCCTGAATGAAGATCAATCTTGGAAAAGTATTGACCTCCACGTAGATGGTCAAATAGGTCATCAATGCGCATGAGATGATATTTGTTCTTGATAGTAATCTTGTTAAGTTCCCGATAATCAATGCAGAGTCTCATTGATCCATCTTTCTTCTTAACAAACAGAACATGTGCTCCACAAGGTGACGCACTAGGGCGTATGAACCCCTTATCAAGATTCTCTTGGAGTTGCTTCTTCAATTCCTGCAACTCAATTGGGGCCATTCTATAAGGGGACTTTTAAATAGGCAAAGCACCTGGTATGAGTTCTATTGAAAACTCAACTTCACGATTCGGTGGAAGACCTAGTAATTCCTCCCGAAAGACATCATCAAACTCCCGTAAAATGGGAATATTCTTAATCGTGAGTTTCTCACCAACCATTTGTGATAAATAACCTTCATTTAGTGGAATCAATTCCCATAAAATAGAATAAATTTCCACTGGAAGGTTATGTTCATCCTTGCATCGATAGACCATCATTGATTGATCTGGAATATGAAATGTGACTTCCCTTCATTGGCAATTAATATGAGATCCATGTCGAGAAAGCCAATCCATGCCAAGAATCGCATCAAATTCCACTATAGGAAGGATCACAAGACTTGCAGGAGGCACTTTCCCACAAACTTGAATCATAGAAGAATTATAAACTTTTGATGCGACTGTTGTGCCATTAGGTGTTGTCACAGCTAACTAATCATCTAATTGTTGAGGTAATACAGTGATACCCTTAGAAAATTCTTCAGAAATAAAAGATTGGGTGGATCCATGATCAAATAAAACATTTTCTACTTTAGAGTGGATGGTAAGTGTACCTTTCACCACATCATTATCGTACTCCACCTCGCTGATAGAAATTGCATGTGACTTTCCTTTGTCTTTAGCCATAAGAGTTTTTTGACGTCGACCATCATCATCAACCCTTGGATTAGGGCATTTATTGGCATAATGTCCCATCTCCTTTCACCTGATGCATTGAATTGTAGTAGGTTCATTCTGTGTATCCCTTCCTTTGTTTGCATCATTAGTCATCTTCTTCCCATCATTGCGGCATTCAAATGCCCGATGACATTCCTTTCCACATTTGAATCAATTACTTTTCCCTTTAAGACAACTCCCCCCATGTTTCATTCCACACTTTGAGCCTAAGGGAAAGCTCATCTTCTTTTCAGTGTGCTCTTTCGATTTTCCTTTGAATTCCATTTTCCTCTTCTTATCAAGCCCATATGACTGATGGGTTAATCCAATCTCCATCTCAACTTTGAGAGCACATCGAACGATTTCCTCGTAGATATTGAAGTCCCTTATAGCTAAGGCCCTTAGAAGACTTGGTTTTAAGCCACTAAAGAATCGATCGATCTTACTCTCAGGTTGGATAATAATACCAGAAGCGTACCTTGAAAGTCTTGTAAAATTTGCTTCATAGGTACCAACAGATTCATCATCCTTTTTCTTTAGTTCAAGAAACTCTTTCTCCATATTTTTTCAGAGAATACGAGGGATGTACTTATTGAAAAATAAGTACTTTAACTCGTCCCATTCCATGGACTCAATTTAATACCTTTTCCTCATATTCTTAATAAGATTCCACCATTGATCAGCATCACCTTCCAAACGATACAATGCTAAGATGACTCTTTCATGCTCAGAACATTGAAGAACTGAAAATATCTTTTAGTAGTACTAATCCATTGTTCAGCAACTAATAGATCAGTAGACCCGCTGAATGAAGGTGGACACTGTCTCAGGAAGGATTCAACAGAATGTTTCTCCTTCCTTTGCTCGTTTGGAGGTCCTGCATGATTCATAGCATGAGAAAGTTGTGTGAGCATGGCTACAAGATTTTGCATTCCAGATCCCATAACGTTTGGTTGCTCATGGGGGTAATCATTGCATTTCCCGTCGCATTCCGCATTAACACGATTCCTTCCGGTTCTAGCCATTGACTAAAACCAAGAAGTATAGTGTGAGTAACACTAATTATAATAGGAAAACCACATAATCAAGAATACAATTTCACACTTAAGGTCTTATCCTAGGTTATTCATGGCCATTTTTAAAACACTAAGATTGTGTTCTATGCTTAGACTTATCCTTAGGGTTCTTACTAAGGCTTTCACATCCTAGTTTCCAAAGGTTGACTATACCTTTCCTATGATACCAACTATAGAGGTCTGGAATTACTTCTAGTGGACTATAATTGATACCTATCAGGGCACTCCATGGGCGGCTACACCCCTGGGTGGGACACACCACCATCCCCAGTGGCAGCCATTTCCTCATGAAGCCCTTGGGTGGAGAGCCATGCTTCATCCAACTCACACATGTGAGAGTTCCCAAGGATCGGATACATTCCTACCTCTTTTTCCTCTGATACCAACTATAACGACACATACTTTACATACATTATTATTACATCAGAATTGAAGCACACTTATTACAACATATAACAAAACCAAGAAAGGACCGTATAGGTAAAATGTCTTTAGAAACTGGGAAACATAAACAACTTGTTCATAAAGCATCTACTTTGCCTCCCATTTATTTCATCATATCTAGAGTCCCTTTTTGAAATATTCTACATAATAACCTTCTTCCTAACCTTGGGAAATAAAACATACAAAAGGGTGAGCTCAAATGCTCAGTAAGGATAAACAAAAGAAATATCAATCACATCATATTCATAAGAACATAACATTTTGGAAATCTTAACCAGCAAAAGGAAGCTTAATTTCATAACATGGGATAAATCATAGTAGTGAAATGAAATCCCAATAATCATAACTTAAAACATGAAACTTTGTGGCATACACACATAATCATAGATAATCATATCTTATTAGTCAAGACTTATTGCCAAGTCTATCTTAGTGGAAAAATTCCATTTCTGAACCGAGTCACCCGCGTTTCAGTCCTGTTTCACTGAACCGGTATAACCTACCATTCCAGCCATGTCTATCTCATGAGATATAAAATCTTTACCCAATGCATTGGAGGGAGATATAGGTCCCACCCATCTCATAATGATACCATTCTTATGTGTGCCACAAAATCATAAACCATACATCATTGCATAACCCATGTAATAAAAATGGGAATCTTAAACATCATGAAATCATAAAACAATTCATATACGATAAAATAATTCATAAAAATAATTACATCAATGTAATAATAGGGATAAAAACAGAAACCATTATTATCATAGATGGAAAATAATTTTGATAAAACACTTGAACTTTATTCTTGAGGAAAATATCCTCTCTGCTTCAAAAACACTTTTCCTTTCATAACATGTCATACAATTTTAAACTGAAAGAAGTTGATTAAAAATAAAATTTAATACTTATAATGGAATATTCTTTAAAATAATGTTTTAAAAATCCATTCATGTCGTATAAGTTAAAATAAAACATTCTTCTCGTACTTTTGTCGGAAAAGTCAAAAAAAGTACCTCGTACAAAAAACGACAAAAGATTCCTTTCATATCTTTTACCAAAAACTCACCGAAGGGTAAAATTAGAATTAAAAAAATTGTAGGTGGATGGAAATAATATTACATATTGAGGAAACATGGATGTGGATGATAAAATACACCCCAGTAAATACCAATGTATAAACAATCTCGGATAAAAATGAGATTGTGATATTTTCCCTTACCTTAGGTCCGATATTCTTTGTATGTGTCTAAACCTCCTATATAATGATTTAAATAATGTTATTGACTTATTACAGAATCATAATTATTTTTATGATATCATATATGGTCATATTCTTAGCTTCTTAGTAGTAATATTTCATTGCTACTTGTTATTCGGGTGTTTATAACTTTTTGTTCTTATGCGTGTTTTGTCAAATAAATTCTTATTCTTCTCTTTAGGTTATATATACCTCATATACAGAATGGTATTAGTGTAATATATATCATATTAATTCATTCAATTCATTTATATAATCATTATGAAATGAAGATCATGTAGAACGAGTCGCATCACATCGTAGCGACGGTATTCCGTACGTACGCAAGAGTGATGATATCGTTCCTATGATCATGGAATTGTATTGGAGTGTATGTATACTATTTCAGAATTAGTATCACTTTATAATAGTTATATATAGTCATTATTATCACCATTATACCCATCCAAGTAAGGTGGTGGTGGAAAATAGATTACACCACTGCGTGGAGACGGTATTCCGTACGTACGCACGCATGGTGATTTCTTTTTCCATAGGATGGATATATGGTGAAATAGGGTTGTTTCATACATATAATAACATATCAGAATATTAGTGATACTGATTTTATTACTTCATAATGAAACAACTAAAGAAGAATAAGTGGAAGAAGAAATAAAGATGAAAGAATCGGTAACGGACATTACCTCTTCCTTGAAGTGCTTCTTTGAGACATCCTTTTAGGGCACTAAAATAGTTCTTTTAGGAATAACAGAAACCTATAGGATGTCTCTAGGGAAGTGGAGAGGATAAAGTGGTAGGGTTTTGCCAAGCTTGAAGGCTCAATGTGGTGTGAGTAAGAGAGGGAGGTGGTGCCCTTTTATAAGGGAGGAGAGGGGATCCTTTGGAAAAACTAAAAATATTATTTTATTATAAAGTCTTTTTTGGTTTTAAATAGATCCAAATTGATTTATTTCGAAGCTAAGGTGGGGATGGGTCGGAATCCTCTCATTAAATATAATTTAGACAAGTTTAGGTTCCTATTTTAAACTTATCATTTAGATTTAACATTAAGTTAAATAATTTTACTTTTACCGTGTCTTCTTGTGTTCTTATACTATAAGGTTAATAAACATACTATATCAAGAAAAACGAAACCCAAGTTGTTTATTATTAATATATATTACCTTATCTAAGTCATTTGGCCGAACCTTAGATTTTTAGGAATAAAATAAAAATTAATAATATAATAGTTGTTTTAAAAACTATTTTATGTCAATTTTGATACTATTTAGTAATTGATTTTTGTGAATATCATAACAGAATGATAAGTTTGAAAAAAGTTAATTAAATCAATACTAAAATGATATATTAACCTAGAAAATTAGTTTAGTTCATAAAAAGTGTCAAATTACATTTATTTTGTTGTTTATAACATCAATTATGTCAATATTTCATTAATAAGATAATTACTGAATCATTTTGTGTCATAAATAAATTAAATTATTTAATGTCTAAAAATTACAAATAAAATATCATTATGTAGGAAATCATTTTATATTTCTAATTAATATTTATAGTCTAATTTATATTATGTATAACCCCATATTAAAAATTATTTATTTATTTAACTTTGATTTTAACTATTTTAACCCTTCTTTAAATAAATTAATAATAAATGTCCTAATCTAATCCAAGTTGCCCTAAATGGTCATATTATATTCCTAATGTTGTTTTTGGTCGAATTACACTTGTCCAATAGAATTAGGACAAGTGTCAGGATAATAATAATATCATTTTAACCCTTAATTATCCTATTTACTTTTAACTGTGGTAAAAAAAGTATAAAGTTACTATTCACCAAAAAAATATTTTCATCTCATTGAACCAAATTTTACTTACTGACATCAATTGTGTCTCTTGGATTTTCTAAATTCCACTCACAGAAATGGTAAAATTATGTTTTATGAAAAAATCAGGTTTTTAACTACCACTAAGTGGATTCACTATTCATCAAAAATTGAAAGTTTTCAGAAAAATACCAAAATTTCACCATAGGATAATATCGATATTACGAATCCAAAAATGAAGACCATTTTGAAAAAAAAATTATAAAATTTCAAAAAGTGGTTATTACTATTCATAACGGCTAGTTTTAATAATATTTTAATAGTATATCGTTGATTAGTGAAACTCGGTATTGCGTACGACGCAAGATATCGAGGAAGCTCGCGATTTCATGTAAAGCAAGACAAGCAAGTGTTGTGTGTAGAAAAATATTTCTTTGATGATTTATATAACATAAAAGTCTCAGGTGTTACAATACTTCTCACATTGTTAATTGAATGGCCAGATAAAATATATTTAACTAAATTATGAATATATTTATTACAAATGTTTATATTATGAATTCCTTGGTGTCTAATAAGTTAGAAGATAAAATAAAAATCCATGGAATTTAGAGGATTTTTTTTATAAAAAAATATTTTATAACAAGAATTGTTCATCATATTAACAAATTAAATTAAATAATATTAATTAATAATAATAATTATATTTACATGATATATTTTTAATAAAATAATTCTGAATTCATCCAAAAAATTTTATAGGAATAAAATATGAATAAATATAATTTTAATCCTAAAAAATTGTTATTTTTCAATATGATAGATTTCTTATATTAAATAGAATACATGTTTTAAAACTAAATTTTCACAGATAAATAATATTTTTTTCAGAATAATAATATTTTTAAAAATTGGAATTCCACAATTATCATTGGGTTAATTTTTGATCTTTTTATGAGAACAATCTAATTTTCAGTCATAGAGAATAATACTGAATTTTAATTGAAACATGCATATTTATTTTAATTATTTATATTCATAAATTATAAATTGATTTTTTTTAATATTAATTAGTTATATTATAATAAAAATGACAATATAGGTTTTTGGAATCAATTTAGAACTGAAATTGGATTTAAAAACAATTAAATTCTATGAAGATTATCCCTTTATAACCCAACAGTCTCATCCCCTCTATGAGATTAATATAAAATTATATTCTTCCAGTTATGTGAATGAAATTTGAAAAAATTGAATCCATATTTAAAATAAAGAGTAAATTATAATATCCAATAAATTCAGCATATTTTAGTCAAAAAGAATTTTGGAATGAAATTAAAATTATTTATATAGATTAATGTAATAATGAGTTTAAATAGTGGTTTAACATTAAACATAAGAGGCAAAATTTCCTATAAATATGTCCAAAACACACTTTCAAGAAATATTTAAGTCATATCCCCATATTTTAAGAAATTATCATCAATATTAATGAAACATGAGTTTTTGGAAGACCTTCCCATACTGTTTACTTTTTTATATTTACAAGAATTCATTCCCCCTCCACTAAAAATTGGTACTTACTCTCACTAATTATTCTCACTATTAAAAAAAATGTGCCATAAAAACCATCCCAAATATTCTTCAAATATATATCCTCTAATCCTATAAGCATGAAAAATTTCATAATAAAACCCACAGTTGTCGTTTAGTGAAAATGAAAACGAGTAACCTGAAGAAGATGTAAAATTCTTCAATATGTACTTATGTTTTATTTATTTCCAAATCCCCCTAATGTTTTCTTATATCATTATTATATAATAACCTTAGTATCCCCAATATACTTATATTTTGGAGGTCAAATGTTTTAACTATACCTAAACACAAACCCATGAAATGGGTAACAAAATCATTGTCCATGTGAAGGGAAAACAACTGACTCAACGATGTCATTCATTTTTCCTTTACCACCTATTCTGGTTGGTGATATTTTTTTGTATACTATTTTATTTAATATATATGATATTTAAAATGTCTTAATACTTATGTAATTATTATATAACACATACCACCATTATTTTTAATTTAGTAGAATATAATAACATCATTTTTAGAGTTGCATAAAACTATTTCTTTAATGCAATGTGACGCACTCCAACATTACATGGAATGCATTAAATATTATACTAAATACTTATATGAGATAAATAAATTATTTTTAAAATAAATAATTTTTTTATATCTGAACAGATAATTTATCATTTGATTAATTCCATTTCAGACATTGAAAATGAGATGGCATCATTCACGTAAATTTGGACAACCATCTCCTCAAAGCATTTGATTCTTCCTTTTTCATCATCACATACAAATAATGAAATATATATATATATATATATAATTAAATATTATTATATTTATAATAAAATGGTTATTATTGGATGAAATGTGTTATTTACCATTTCTCCATAATGACCATTGAATAATGGGAGCATTACTCAAAGGTACATAGAACATATCATCTCATTGATCGTAATGTTGGTTCATATTACATATCCATCATTAATGTATGATTTTCATAAATTTGTGATGAAAAATTGTTATAATTATTACATATTATTTATTATTTAGTTGTTCATATAGTTACCACATTGTTTATATTCGACCTATCAAATTTATATTTATCAAGTATTGTGAATGTTGTGAAAAAATCATACTTAATCATTATTTACTTAGTTATTGTGTATAAATTTTATATATGTGAAATAAATTAAATAATAAAGGTCTAAAAGGATATTAGTGTGGTAAATAATTAACATTAGTTAATTATTTATGAATATAGAGGAAAATCAGGAATAATCAGACTCGTGGTAAGGGACCTTCATCTCACTTTTTACATCTATGAGATAAAAGTCATATTCATCAATATCAATACCCATTGTTGTTACATATTATCCATGGGAATATTTTTTATAACACCCTCATCATTAATTCATAATTTAAATTTAGAATTTTCTAGTGATACTCCTATATAATAAATTTATTTTCCAATAGTTAACCATGATTCCAAAATATTTTTACCGAATCGATTTCATTTCCTTGGTTAAATAATGTTTAAAATAGATTGTTGTGGAACCCATTTCATTGAAATTGTTTAATAATGTTTTAAATATATTTTTATAGAACCCATTTCATTTTATTTGGATAATCATGATAATAAAGGGATAATGGTTGTACATATGTGTTTATGATGGAATGAAATATTTTATGTGGTATGAACATGTGATGGTACATAGACAAATGAAGGATGGTTTTGTGAAAAACCAATAATGGATTGTAAATTGGTAAACTAATGGAAGGTGGTTCATTGATAAACCATTTATGTGGAATAAATAATAAACCGTATATCAATAGATACATGATAGATCTTCAATGTGTTAAGTATGGATATTCAATGTTTGATTATTCTATTTATAGGAGTGAATTTAAGAGTGAAGTGATAATTAGATCCCCAATACAAAACTATTTTAATTATTTTTATAATGTGTATATAATGTCTATAATTATTCATATTGATATCACATGGCTCTTGGATAGTGGTTTTGATGAATTTTTACATTTCCATGTTCTCATATTTTAGGATTCATGTTTTGATGGGTTAGAATTCTATTACGATTCACTCATGAACTTATATTTTGTCATCATACACTTATTCACTTTTATACTGATTGATAAAATTTAATTTTTAACTACTAAGGGTTCCCTTACTGGTCATTTTATGTCACTAATATTATGTTTCCTTAATCCTATTGTTTCAATGATTGATGTTAATTGATATATATCTATAATGGATTTTACAAGTATTATATCGATAAACAAATTTGTAATACAAATAATGGATATTGTAGGATATCATGTTAATATTTTGGCACTATTAAAATTTTTTTCCATGTGAATCTGAATTTATCATGTATATGTTTTTATAAATAATATCAAACCATAACATTAGATATTTCAATAGAACATATGTGATACATGTTTAACTTTGGATGTTTTGATGTTTATTTGAAATATTTGGGACAGGTTTATCAACATCAATGCTGAGAATATAAATTTATGGATTTCATCACTGGGTGTGGGAGGGTGGGTCATGAAATGATATAATTATTCAAAAAAATGATTAATAGTTACCACAACATCATTTACTATTAAATCTATTTGATTAATATATTCAATATTCTTATTTGAAATTACATTACACATGAATACCAAATACCGAATTTTCTTTATATAAATTTTAAATTTATTTTATAAGTGTTATATAACATATTTTAAATTCTATTTTCCTTATACAATATTATATTGAATAATTATTTCATTGATACTATTTATTAATTACATTACAATCTTGATCGTAATTAATAACACTTCATGGATTAATCACATTCATTACAACTACTTTCTCATAAGAAACATAAAAACTATTGACACAATTATCTATATGAAATATAAAATTTTCTTTTCATGGAATTATACTATAACATATGATTTGATAATTTTTCTCATCAAAATTATGAATACCAATATTATTTATAAAATTTATTCTATTAAAAAATACATTTCCACATAAAAATGTTTTGAAAAGGTAACAAATCTCAAATCAAAAATTTAAATATTATGTTTTATTCATTTTAAATATCTAATGTAACTAATTGAAAATTTTTGTAATATAAGACACAAATTATTTTACGTGATCTGAGGTAAAAACCCAATACATTACAATATTTTTTTATGGAAACCATTATAATTTCATATGCTATATTTATTTACACAAAACACCATGTTATGATTTTTTACACAAAACATAATGTTTAGATTGATCTAAATGTATAATTAAGGGGATGATGCATAACATGCAAGACATACTTTCCTCTATGGATTGAGTATCACATAAGACTATGATTTACATAACAACAATATATTATTAAAAATAATATTATTTAATATATGAAGTTATATCATAAAAAATTATATTATGGTTATCAATCAGATGAAATAGTTTATAAAAATATATGTTTGAATTCATTTTTCATGCACTAATTAGTAATTAATATAAGAAAAATTTCAATATAATGATATTTTTAAATAAAAAAATTTTTTATGATAAAATTAATAAAATTCTATAAAATTAAATGTATTTCTATTAATAAGGGATAATAATTTTATCTATATATCATAGATTCAATAAAATATTTTTTAACATACATCCAATATATTTTATAAGCATAAGATAATAAGAAACACAATATTACTCATAAAAACCTATATATTTAGAAAGGAAATTTTCCACCATTTAAAGAAGAACCTATTTTGAATAATAATTTTGAAACAGTTATGAGTTTATTATGATTTTATAAACTTATTTTTTTGAGTAAAAACATAAATATTAAGATAGGGTAAAGTTTTTTTACTTTTTAGTGATGTTATATTTTTCAATTAATTGTAAAAAAATACTACATTCTATGTTTAAAAATCATTTTCATCAGATTTATTTTTTAGTTAATAATATGTAATTTTTAGAATGTATAATTAGATTAATTATAAATAAAATAATAAATTTTTTTCATTATAATAAATTTCAATTTGATATTCGATATTACTACATAGATAACATTTTAATATTTTTACATCCAAAACAAACATTATTATCTCGTCTGCTTGATTATATTTAAATTAATTTCATCCACATATGTGATTGGAATTTCAAAAATGGATTATATATTTTTATAAAACATTATTTATTATACATAATAATTTCAAATTAGTTTTCTCATAAAAATATTGATAAAAGTGATTAAAATTATTTTCCAGGGTGAAGTGAAAAAATATCTTAATGAAGAATTAAACCTTAAACATACACCCATAAATAATATATAATATTTTCTAAAATCCATTTTATTGAAATATTTTTACCATGTAATACATTTTAACAATAGTTTCAATTAATGGATCCAGTCTTAATTGAAAAAAAAATAGTGGAATTCTCTTTCCAAAAATTTATAAGAATTCCACACCACCTCAACTATAAAAAGAAACTCAACCACCCCTTAATCCCTAGATTCAAGCCATTATTATCTCTCATAATATACTCAAATAAGATAAAAAAAGCCCTAATATAAAAATATAATAATCCTTTTAGAAAAAAATAAATCCAAGGATGCCCATTGGGGAAATTTAAATGGAGTTACCCAATAAAGGGAAACATCCTTCTTCATGAACTTCTGTACTATTTACATTATCGATCAGATAAAATATAGTTATTAAATATTATATAATAACATATGTATCCTAAATATTATTAAATGTTTTTATGTTTATGTTTTTACCTAAACTTACTCACACACTCTCATTTATTGTGTATTGATCATTCTATTTAGGTTTACGATTAAATACATCCTCACGAAACAATGATTGTTCAATTTTCTATTACTGCCTCTCTCAGTTTGTATTATTATGTAATATATGGGCTTATATATATATATCATATATTCAATTTCATTATTATTATATCATTTTTATACAACACATACCCTTATTCTCCCCATTTTTTTAGAATACAATAACGTCATTTTTGGACGTGTTGATTATCTCCTCATCATTGCGATGTGATTCATTATCTATATATATAGAACACATAATAGATGGTTTTAAAAATATTATGATAATTAAATGAAATATATATTATAGTAAAATCATAACACACATATATGTCAATTAATATTCATTAATTTAGTACAATAGTGAAATAAATGTAGCATTCATTAATATGTATGACCTACCATCTTCATGAAGGGTTCATTTCATTAATTATCTCCAAATATTATCGATTATTATAAATACATATATAATGAATATATATAACCTATAAAATATGATTTAAATTTTGTTTAAGATGAAATTATTCTCTATTCAGTAGAGATAACAAATAGAAAATCACAAAATTCACTAAAAACATACTAATAAACACACGAAATAGTAAAAATAATAAAAGATTGTCATGAAATAGAAAATAAGATGTTATAATACGCAACTATATGTAATATTAAATATTTTTATGGTCATATTTTAATCTATTGTCATTTTTAAACCACAATATATGATTTTTTGACCACATAACAATAAAAAGGAAAATGAATTGGATTCTTGTCTCACGTCTCTTTTTTGGAGTCATATACCCAATATCCCTAATTATTCGTTTTTATATGGTATCTATTGACCCCTTTGATATATTATACCAACAATCATTTTATATTTATGATATTTATGTATTTTACTTTGAATTATCTCATCCATTACAGTTTGAATTACGAATTTCCATGTAATAAAATTTATCTTTGTAATATCGCGTTTTTGTTATTATTAAATTTCTCCTGAAAAAATATCATCCTTATGATAATTTTTATTATACATATAATTCATCTTAAATATAAATATTATCAATAACATGGGTAGGTCATGATTATAGATAGTATCTCAATTTTTTTATTATCATTAGAAGAATCTATTATCCAAATTAGGTTGGATTTTGCATCATATGCTAAAACATCATGCGAATGGTTGTGAAGGTAGTGGTACCATGTACCTAAGAAAAATGGTATCAAATAATTATTAGTTATCCTCATTTAGACTCAATTTCTATTTAACCATGAAATTGTTTATTTTACATGCTTATGGATGTATTCTGTTCTCTGGTTATTGATTATAGGTCAGGTGCTTGAGTTTTTTTACCTTTCCATAGTGACAATGAATTATATAGTTATTTAAATGGAACTTGTGGTTAGATTATTACCTTTCCATGTTAGTTTAATCACATAAATTTATTATTTATTATTATTCACATAAAACTAAGGATCATTTTATCATACACTTGGGATTTTTTCTTTCCCCTTATTGGGAATAATAAATCAATGAATATGTCTTAAGGATTCAAATTATTTAATTTTATAATGTATTATATTTTATTTTCTATTAACCAATTTAATATGGGTATAAAATTTAGAATCTAGTTTTTTGAAAACTGGAAAACATTTTTTAACCTTGGGAGTTGAAGCATTCATCTCTTCTAATGTAAAACAATAATGCATAGCTTTGGGAATTAGTGGTCAAGATATTATTGTTTGTATTATAATTTTTTAGCTTAAATCCCATAATGTAGATTAATAAATCAATTATTATGGAATGTAGACCTATATTTGAAATTGGGGATTGGTTTATAAGAACATATAACTATTTTTATAAGTTACATATTATGTGTGTCTTCTAAATAATATATCCATGTCTACACACTACAAGTAGATGTGGTTCAATTTTAAATTTATATATGGGTAAAAAATATAATAAGATGAGTCGGTCCAGACTCGAGTGTTACATGGAACATGAAAACAACCGTTACTATATACACATTTTTACACTCATGGGGTGAAATCATATTAAAATTGACAATTTTATTACAAACCATTGTGATGGATTTAAATGTAAATAACCCCATAAAAATTGTGTTTATCATAATAAGATTATATACACATTAATTTTTGAATTTTTGAATTTTATTTTAGTAGTTTTTGGATTATAAATGATAATATGTAATCTAGTATGTGTTTTTATTTTTAAATTTATCATAGTAGAATATATTTAACCTCACAAATTCACATGATCTGATGTGTAATAATGATCCTTTATTTTATGATCTTAATCCAATATTTATATGTTAATTAGTCTCTAAATATTTCTCATCATATGAGGACATTTTATAATGTTCTAACATTAATGAGAAATAATTTCCTAAATGTTATTGATTCAGATATAATTTGAGAACAAAAAGAATTATTGAAAAAATATGGATACAGTGAGGAAGAGAATGTAGTATCTTCTCACATGTAATAATTATGGAAATAATAACCTTGGAACATGATTAAAATGAAGAGGAGTTTTTTAAGATGTGTTGAATAGATGTCCATAGTTCTTAGTATTTCCTAGATATAAATGGTCCTAGGTGTACAATGTTGTAACTGCATTGAGATAGGACACTGCGCAAACCAATGTGTCATGTTATAATGGAAAATTCAATAATATTTGATAACGGATAGAGGAAAATAGTATGATAATACCATAGATAAATAATAATGATTAATGTTCTTATGTTTGGATTCATTATTTCTTTACATTGAGTATTTTTATCAATGATGTACTGGTCATAAGAATTGTATAATAAATTATTATATTACTGAAATATTTTTTCATTAATGATTTGATATCATATATTGAAGGGTAACAAGATATGATATTAAGTAAAAATTAAATCACTTTTGATAAAATGGTTAATGATAATAAAACCATTAATAAGATCTTATTACAATGATGATTGAATAATGAAAATATTGGATTGGATGATAGAAATTAGATAATTTACAATAAACATGGATAATGTAATGATATATTAAAATTTTGTTTTATGATTTCATAGATGTACTTTAAATAATTTTGGGATTTCAACAATAGATCCAATAATATATGTTATATTTTAGGTATAAAAATCCTTCATGTTTTCAATAATGATTTCTAGTAATTCCATTTATTACCATATGTACATGTTTACTACGTTACAATTAAACAAAAAATAATAGTATTTAAAATGTTTATTTTGTAAATTCAATGGACTTCCATATAATGTTTAGGATCCTAATATTTTGGATAGTTTATCAATTTATTAAATGATTTATGTTGATATTTGGACAAGGATTAAGATGTTAATTTATTACAGCACCATATGATGCATGTTATATTATAAAATGATGTAGAAATATTTCATAGAACAACCAAAGGATTATATTGAGTTTATGAACTAGAAACATATATATTCATTTATATTATTTTTGAGTGAAATAATTAATCAACTACAAGGAAAACAATATGGAAACAAATTTTTTTTCCAATAAGCATCATAATTTATGCTATTAATTAAAATTTTAGTAATAAAAAGTTAATATTTTTTTCATCAATAGTCACCTGAACATGTTCCCTATCACTAACCATATGTATAAGACTGTTAGATTTTTCACCTATATACATGTTTCCATTTTCCTATTTTGTTCTCTTTCTAGGGAATCTGGTTCTGTGACCTTTTCAAATGGGTTTCTCTCTTATTAGGAAGATGAGTGATGAACCCTATTCAGGGTCTCAGGTTTTCAACAATAGTTTTTTTAATATCAGTCCTTTGATTAATATGAAAAATTTGGAATTTTGACGAATAAATTTATTTATAGTGGGGATAATGTTACACCTAAAGACTATTTTTTTTATTTTTTTTAATAAATTAAATTTATTCATATATTGATTTAAGAATAACACAATGTTATTTTTATTTTACAAATTGTAGATAATTTTTTATTCTCCACATAAAACAATGACTGTAGCTATCATTACATGCAAGGATGACTTTTCATGATAGCTTTAATAACATAGAAAATTGAGTTATTAAAACAATGATATATTATTAGAAATATTGTTATATAATATAATAATAAATAACAATCTATTAATTTTGTTTTTTAGGAAAATTATTAAATATCTTCTGAAAATTTATGGTTTAATTCATTAATTATATAATAAATAAAAATTAAAATATGAACCAATTGAATATAATGAGAATGTATTTTTAGACAATTGTTTTTCATCAAAAAGTGATTTTTTCACAATAAATTTAATTAATTGAAATTTTTGAGTCATATTAAATTTATATATATATTATATATTGAATAAAAAATTGTTTTATATTCATCCAATATTTATGATATGCATTAGATAAAAAACCCATTATTATACCAAAAAGTTTATATTTCTATAAATACAATTATAATTCCATAAAAAATAATCTATATTAAAGATTTTTTAAATTTATAAAACATTAATATGAAAATATATATATATAATTTTTTAAATACAATAAAAAAATTTGTTGCGGTAAATATTTGGTAAATTTTTTTCAAGATTCATAATTCCATTAGTAGGGAAAAATATTGAAGTTTTTTTAAAATGATTTTCATCTAATTTATTTATAGTGTCAAATTATTTTTGAGTTTTTAAATTAAATTACATAAATTATTCATAAATTATTCCAATGTAATTAATTGGAATCAACTTCACATTCCAACGGGATATCATATAATATCAATCTTTTGAACGTTTTCTCATTAAAAAAATTGCATTGCCATCCCACCTATGAGATTATATTTAAATAAATTTATGACACATGATTATATAAAAACAATAATATCATGAATATATTGGGATTTTTTATGTAAAGGGTTAGACATAAACAAACAAACACATTAATCTACAGGGAAATGAACCTGTCTTTTATGTGTCTGATGAACTACAACCTCACGAAATAGTTGTTGAATATTTTTTCCCCTAACACCTATCAAGGTGTTATATATAATGGAAAATATGTTTATATATAATAGAAATGATATTTATAATGCCTTTATACTTATTTAATTCTTATATAACACATACCCTTATGATTTCCATTGTGTGTAAATTTGATAACTTTTTCTGTGGATATATGGACTAATTCCCCCTAAAAGAAATATGATTCATTAACAATATACATGGAATATATAATAGGTAGTTTAAATAAAGATATGTGAAATATATGAGATAAATATGATATTGGAATTATAGTATATATATATATATATCTTTCCATAGGGAACATTGGTCACTCGATTATTGATTTATAGAGGCTGAGTTTTGTGAAATCATTCAAACTAGGTTCACTATTTCACAACGATTTACAATGGGTTTTGTTCATGGAACCTAAAACACCCAATGTTTCTATATTCAAAATGTCTTAGGGAACTAATTTCTAATGTAAGGTTCTCTAAGGGATTTTTTGTCAATGATACTAAAGAACCTGCATTGGACAAGAGGTTGGGAGGTCGGGCTCATCAAACCATTTTGGGCGAAATTATTTCCTTCTACTAGACTCTCTTATATATTTTTGATATATTCCTAAATCATATGTTAATTCCAATGTTTTATGTTTGTTATCCAAGATTAAAAAAATCTATCATTAAAATGAATTTAATTTATAAGCATATGTATGGTTATATTTCCCTACATCAGTTGAGATATCTATATGCATCAGATCTTCTCCATCAATGATATCTGAATATGTGCTAAATAGTGATGCATTGGTCATTATAGGTATGATGATTTTATTCTAGCCACATATTTGGGAGATAAATAGTGTTTCACCATTGAGGGAGATATGATTTTTTTGATGTTGGGATTAGACACATAAATTGTTTCTAAAATGACATTGTGAATAGAATTTGAACCCAAATTGTACAATATTTAATAATGGGCCACATCGTATCATTTATGGTTATGTGAATATAGGCTATCACTACGGTTTATCATCATATGGGAATAATGTGTAGGATGAAGGTTCCTATTTAATGTTTGGTGTGGGATTATGTTGAAGCATCATTGGTAAGATAGAAGGGGTCTGAATTTCTAGGGTGAAGTAGACCCTACGGAGAATGTGGTCCAATGATGATGGGGTTGACATTTGGTGTTGTGTTTGTAACTCATGGAGGATTCCTAGGTATACCATTTGGATGTGAATCAAATCCCTAATTTTTCAGTTTTCCTTGCATGAGAGTGCGTCCCTTTGAATGTATTATATTAGAGATTACTCCAAAAAAGGATGCCATGTGGAAAGTGAGACAAGATTTAATTGTAGTATCATGGTTATTTTGAGGGTTGTTCGAGGATTACACCTATAGAGGAAGAAAAATGAGACCAGCCCTTAGGTATTCATCTTAAATACCCTAATTATCGTAGAAATCAGATTTTCCAAAATTTATGAAATGATAAGGGCCTAAACAATAATGTTTATTTTTATAATGGGAGTAATTTTTTGGGAATAATCTTGAGGAGGATTCCATTAATATATTATGGAATTCACATAGAATTAGGACCAATGATTATAATTGTTTTATCTTACTCATAAATAGGATACCCATGTATTTTTTGGGATTGTGAGGATGTAACGATCAAATCAACCACTATGATAATGTGATTCATGATCGGTGATTGAAAAAATATAGAATGGAAGATCTCATAAACAAAAAAATAGCCATCTCTTTGAGCCAATATACATTTCCTCGAGTACTCACACTAAGGGATAACTCTGATTCTTGTTGGAAAGATGATTAAATGGATGATTCTCTACCGAAACAATAAGTTGACTATATATATTCCATGATCATGGCGATCCCCAAAGCCCACAATTCATGATGATAGATGAATAAATGTGACATAAAAGAGGAATGAGAGGAACTACAAAACCAAAATTATCTTCCTCTTATTGTGGAAGATGTTAGGGAAATGAAATTCCCTTACCATTTGTTTACCATGATCTTGGTATAGGGTAATGATAATGAGTAAGGAATGATGAAAAAAAGATAAGATAGGACTCTACGGCCCATCCTTTCTTAGACCCATTAGAAACGTGTTAATTTAGGAAAATAATGGTATACTCCAATAAATTTTTTTGGGGATTAATCAAGAAGTGATTCCCTGAAATTGGTTCCACTATGGAAGGGGAGGGTTTAATTTCATGTTGAATTGAAATTCAAGTGTAAAACATACCCTCCCTATTAGGAACAGGAGGCTCTTTGTGTTAGAGATAAATATTGTAGGACATGGTTCAAAACATAGTTTTTGATATTATGAATTCACTGAATCTATCATTTGGTTAAAGGTGTTTATGAACATGGGGATGAAAATCCACATGCAACCTGAAGACCCTAAACATCATGAAGTACACGTGAGACAATTCACTAACTATAAAAAAAATACAATTGGGATTTATGATAGTGTGACTTTATTTATAGATAATAAATTATGGAAGCCTTATTTGAGGAGTCTATATGGTAATTATCATATATGGGATCCATATGGGGAAGAGATCTATAATTAGTGGCCTGAAAGAAGAATAAAATATGTTTTTTCTCATATGTACATAGTGGAACATGGTGTTCTTTGTATTGGTCGTATTGTCAAGGCTTGATCTTTTTATACCTTATAGAATAGAATACTATAGAAAAATATCTGGGAGGGTCTTTATTTTAGGAACCATGGGTCTCTTTTTCATGTCCCTTGATGGATCTCACACTAGTAGCTTATTAATGAAAAGAGCCACACGTAGGTGCTTATTACACGAGGAGAATCAATCCATGTTAATGTGGCTATTGATTGAGTCCCTGATGTGACTTTTATAACACTATTCCTTTCATTATCTATACTATTGTTTTTAGGGAACTATGGGGAATATTTTGGTGACCTGGGTGATGAAGATGAATATTCTAAGAATAAAAGGAATCTTCTAATCTTATATTTGTTCAAATGAAGAGAAAAATGGTCAAATTTATAGGCAATTTGGGAACCCTAGTCATAGAATATAGTAATCTCAGGTCCAAGGAGAAGGTTCTCAGTGTAGGTACATGGCGCATGGGTGAACATCCATTCTGTCCCCTGTAGGGGGCTTGCGCCAACTTTTTTTTTCAAATGTGTCTTTGCAAGGAAATTTTGTCATTTCAGTATTATTTTTAATAGGGATATTTTATTCTATAATATTATTATTGTTCTCTTTATAAATGGAATGTGAACCCCCCCCCCCCACACCCAATTTTAGTTCTGATATAAAAATTGGGTCAGTTTCTATGGTAGCTTAGTGAACTGATTATGAAATTGGGCTAGTGAATCTAGTACGTATTCCACACAATTAGGTGGACTAGGTTCCCTATATAGCTCCACAACATAGGTGAGGTTTGTAGATACATGGATGAAAACATCAACTTGTATAAATACCACATTCACGAATATTCATTTTTCTCACTTTTTAGATTTTTGATTTTACCTATCACTATTATGGTGGTCCAATATGTTCTTCAATACATCAATTTATATGATGAAAATTTTATGAATGTAACAAGGTAAACACCTTTAATTATGATTTTACATGTAAATCATTGTGAATGGGGCTTGTTGGATGTCTTTATTGAAGGGTTTTTAATTAGGTCCTTGTCAAATTGGTTACACGTAAGGACTTTACAAATGTGTTATTAGAGTTCATTCCTTTTAAAAAATTTGGAATCCTTTTAAATCACGATTATATATTTTAATAAGACAATATTTTAACATAATTTGTGATTTTGTTCCTTTAATATAGGTTTTAAATTGTATCTTTAATAACTTATATTGAACAATCTACAACACATTCTTCTATGATAATAAACACTACTAGATCATATTACCATTACAGGGGTTGATACTTCCCTTCTTGATCAGGGAAAGTGATTTTCATCATACCAAACATTTTAGACATATATAAATTAACTAAAAATATATATGTTTTAACTTTTTAGTTATTCATTCATCTAATGGATTAGGAGTTACATCCTAGTAACCTGGTCCGTGAAGCATGTCAATTTTGTATCTTCCAACATATCATACAATGGTGTTTTTATTAATGAAGGAATTAATCCCATTGTGTGTATAATTCATTTTTGTGGATTCACACCTATTATGAAGTTGAATATCAAATATATTGTGGAATAATTTTTATGATTCAACCATCCATTATACTCAGACAGATCCATGTAAATACTGAAAATAGTAATGACACTTCCACTCTAGAGGGGTCCATGACTATGTTGATGTGGGTGTACTCGGTTTGTTAAAAATTTTACTTTTTTTAAAAGTATTTAGTAAGTTTGTATATATGACTCTGTTTTGGTAGAGAGGGCCTAAGTCTATTATAATAGATATTTGAACCATGAACTTCTATGAATATGGAGTTTGCAGACAATATATTTTTATCCTAACACATCAAAAATATGGTATTATCATGTGGGATGTATATCATATTTCAGGGTGCCCCAAACTAAGGGATACTTATAATTAGTTCATCCAATTTAATGTCACTTTCATGATACCAAAAGAAAACCATAATTTCCTAATAATAATATAAATACGAAAAAGAACCTTCTTGGAAAATATCATCTCCATAGGGCTGAACATATTCTAGGAACATTGATGAACACTATCATAGAACAATAAATAGAAGTTACAACTTGTTGTAACCCTATTATATGTCCCACAATAGAGAATCAAAGAGCTTCTATCATATTTTAGTCTATATTGAAAAAGGATCAGTACACCCCTGGGTTTTATAAGGCTGGTCTGATGGTTGATGGGAATACTCTCTAGGAAGACATCCTCTTTGTGTCTCTAATAAATCATATTCTTCTTGTTTCCATGTCTACTAGAGTTTTGGGGCTAGGTAATTTTGATATAACATCTCATCTATCTTAGAGGGAGTATATTGGGTTTGATTCCCCTATCAGGGTCATAAATTTCTATTTTTTCCTACAAACATTCATTTGGAAGGACCCTTTTAGAATTGCATTTCTATTTCAATTGTTATGGGGGTAGATTATAGAAAATCTTAATTCATATTCTATGGTGATTATACATACTATTACTGAAAACATATTCCACCTATTTGTTATACTATTTTGTATAATTAATCATCTAAATATGGATCATGATTATGTTCTGATAAATCTAAATTTGATGGAAAAAATTATCTTATTTTTTAATGGTAACCCATCAACGGTGATGCTTACTGATGACCAAATATTAAATAATTATGAGAAATGGTGAAATATTATATTCACTGAAGCTAAAAAATTATAAAAAACATTATTGGGAATTGAAATTGTGGACATCATAGAGTAAAATTAATTATATGTGAGGAATATTTATACAAATTGTGTAATAAAAATAAAGATGTGTTCAAAAAAATTAGTAATAGTTTTCTGTGAATATGTATTTTCCTGGTGAAAAAAATATGTGTTATCATGCATGAAATATTTATTTAATAATAAGTAAAATTTGAAATGAATATCCATAAAATATAGATCAATTCTCAAAGAGAATCAAAATTGAGTAATCATAGTAGTTATGGATTTATTATCTTTTTTAATAGGAAACCCATGAATATATAACATGATATAGATTTCTATATACATTATATTAAGTAAAAATTATAATAATACAGGCATTAAATGAATATATTTACATCAATAAAGGTCTCATTTTATAAAAAACATATATCAATGTAGAGAAGTTGATGTGTAGAAAACCTTATTTTTTGTTTTCATTAATCCTTTTTATAAACCTAACATCATCTCCCTTTATATATCATCCATTTGGTAACTAATTAAAGTTAACTAGATAGGTTTTTTTTGATTTCCAATTATTTTATTATAATGGTAGTGGGATGAGGAGATATTTTGTTTTTGGTATGTTATATTTAATTCACTTGAATGTGTAAATAAATATCGTGGATGTTATTCAATTTGGATGTGAAGAAAACTATATATTTTTAAATACATAATCCATTAAAAAAAGAAGTAATGATACTATTTATTAGATAATAGATCCAATTATTGGCTATAATTTAGTGTTCCATTAGATAAGGGCAGTAACGAATCTCTCGACTATTTTATAAATATTTTAACAATATTTCCTATAATGAATTTTATATTTATATGCAATGAATTTCATTATATATATATGAATATTTATGAAGCGAAATGGTATGTCGGAGTGGGATTATGGGGCCTAGAGAGCCTCAGTGTTTAGAATTTAAAAATTATTAAATATATTATGTCCCTCATGCTATATTATATTTAAATGTGGAATAAAATATGAGAGGTTCCTCTTATGGGAACATAGAGACTTATTTTGAGATTAGAACATCATGGTCACTCTAGGCATAATAAAATGTTATCTATGTTGGGTGATCAAGGAGGGGAATGTTAGTAGGGAACTATATGGTGGTATTGATAAATAAATTAAAATTTAATTAATATTATATCCTAAAACAGAATCGCACTATCATGTTGGAGATCATGTAATTTATAACGAGTTCTCCTCTTAACCCCCTATATAATATTGATGAAAACTATCCCAAATCAAAGCAACATGTTGCATCTAATAACCAATCTTGATGTTGATCATCAATAGTTTAAGGGTTAGCACTATCTAGGCATCATCTATACACGATAATTCAATGTTTATTCATAAATAATTTATGATTTTTTCCTGATCCCCACTATTAGGATTTTTTTTTATGGTTTTAGTTCCTTATTGAAATTGATACTGATCCATGTTATGTTTATCTACTGGTTTTGGGTGAAACCATGGTCAATTGGAAAATACCCAGGGTAGTTGCTAACTAGAATTACCATTTACATGGTGTGTAGTATAGTGGAAATAAAGTCTGAACTTTCATATTAGGGAAGATGCTGAATTTTAGGGATTATGTGTCATGTACTAGGGTTAAAAGTTTTAGTAGTGACCCCATGATGTGGGGATAGAGGACATGTACAATTTAGTAATGTAGTAGTACATGCATGTTTACAACTACAAAGACAATGTAAAACTCATGGGATGGTGGAAAATATAACATGAAAATGCCACATCCAAGTGTCTATTTATTATGTAACACCTCATGTAGTATGGAATTCATGGTTATTGAGGGACATTGTTGGCCAGAACATGTAGTGGAACAACATGGTTAGGGCCCAGGTGAGGAAGTACACAATGAATGTAGGTTGTACACACCATGTACGCCTATAAGACCAAGACAATCTATTGGAATGGGAGACAATCCCTGGAGAATGGGTGAGTATAAACATAGTGTGGCCTCTAATTAATTTTGTGTACATTTTGGGAAAACATTTTGAGAACATATGTTTTCCATATCTTCTTCTCTTGAAATTGGTTTTATTCTTGTGATTACCATATTCAGATTGTTTTTTTTCATAACATGTGATGGTGGAATCTATAATGGCCTCTGAGATATAGTGAGGTATTGTTGGAGAATGATTTTTCAGAAATGGTTCTTAACATCGGGTATTGATTAGGTGTGGATATATGGGTTGACAATGGAGATATTACCCTTCTCATTCTTCTTATGATGTTCCCCCATAATCTTTAAACCAGAATATTGATTATCCCTTATTCCATTAAAGCACTAATCCCATACAGATGGTATTTTTTTATAAATGGTATTAGAAACGTGGACTTATATTTACTATTTCTTGGCCCATTTTTCAGATTATTGTGTTTTTTAGAGAGATGTGTTGGGACTAGTACTCATTTATGGAATCATGACATGATTTTCCAATACCTTTCTTCATAGGTTGATATGGGACTCCCAATCTAATGGGAACATGTTATATATATATATATGTGAGTGTCTGTTATTTCTTCATAGGTTAATAGTCCCTTGTCAGACTATTTCCTGGATTCCCCAGATCCTTCATCAAGCTGGAGAGAGTTCTCCCCTACCAGACCATGGTTTGTCCAATTCGAAATTATTAGAGAATATTGAGTAACTCCCATGATAGACCATGTTTGTGGACCTATATCTATTATGTTGGTACTCCTAAGGAAATTCAGGGTGTGGGTCCTCAATATTCTATATATTTACACCCATATAATGTTTGGGTGCATGTTATATATCCTTAGATTTTGAACCACCTATTGTTCCAAGGTGGATTTCTTCCATATTTTTTTCTCATGTGATGTTTTTACTCCCCTATAATACATGGTAGTATGTCCTATAACATAGTTTTGAAAAGAATAATTCTTTTCAGGTTTTAGGTCCCCTATAGAAATCCAGAATGTTGAATTTCACTCTCATGTCATATCTGTGAATGGGTCCTCAACTTTAGAGTTGTACACCCCCATCACTGAGATGATGGAATGAGTCGATCCTTTTTTGAGTTGGAGGTCCCTATGCTGTTGTGTATATTTAAGAGGAGTGGGACACATAACAAGTCTATGAGATATCTGGTCATAAGTTTTTGAACCCTCAATAGGTAAATGATCTAACCACTCCATACAAGAGTTATAGAAGCATTATAGGATGTTTAGGATCATGTTATACCATCATTGTAATATAGTGGTATAGTTTTTTAAACTCCCTTCTATCTCATTAAAAAAGATACACATTGTTTATAAACTTGAGTAGTGCAACATCAACTGTATATAGTGGTGAGGTGACAAACTCTATATATGGGATATTATAATCTTGTATATGGAATAATTTATTGACTACATGACCTCTAGATCTTAGAAGTAGAGAAAGACTTAGTGTGTTGTTCTGAATGGATCATTTCATATAAGACATACGATCATGAATGGTATTGTTGTTTTTTTATGTATTTATTCTCATAGACATGTTCCATCTAGGATGGATGAGCTCATAAAGATTTCTCCCATTGTATTTTTCCCATTGTAACCTCGATTAGAATCTTGTTGCTGGATATGGGGTATGAATCTCATGATACAATGAGTCTTAGATGATTACTTTTGTTTGATTATGGGATAAATTTTGGTGATGTCTCATTTTTGTTTTAGAACACCTTGTTGAATGATCTGAATATTCAAGTATAGGGAAAGATGATTTTGGTTGATTTTTCTCTCTGTATTGAGTTACCTCTGGGTTGGTCAAGGGAACAGATAACTTAATTTTTCTCTCTTATTATTTTTTTTATTTTTAGTAATCCTACTAATCATTGTCAAAATCCTCATTTCACATATTTTTCTACCACAACATTTTCATTTTTCGAGAACACTAATTTTGATACAGTCCTTGGAGGCCTTGAGACATGTAGAGATTAGTGATCTAGACCATCTAAGGTGTTTATCGAAGATGTGATGTGGATAAATATAGAAGAATAATTTTACATAGATCCCCTAATCCTGAGAAGTTTATGCACTTTTATAGTTTTTGGTCAGTTTTTATTTTCCTTTTCCCACATTATATACTTATTTTTTATCTAGTTTTCCATAGATGTATTCATGAATATTAGATTTTATATATTTATTTTTTATCAGTATTTTATAGGGGTGTTAGTGGGTTGATGATTAAAAGTATTTTTTAAAATTCCTCTATTATATGGATATGCCTACACGTCACTAGTCACTAACCAATATACTATGGGAGGGAGGCATATGGAGTTTCGTCTTGGGCCCTCTCTGGTTGGGTCTTGACATTACATGTTATTTATTTTCATATTGTTCTATATTTTTCAATTTTGAAATTTCACCGTAGTGACTATTTATTTACCACATAATATATAATTTATTAAAAAATGTAACCCATTATAAAAATGGATAGGTTTTCAGAAAATATTTATTATTTATAAAATCTTTTCCAATTTCCAAATTATAGAAAAATTACTTTTAAATTAACATATTTGATATATATTTAAAATTATGTTAAAAATGTAGTTTTTACCATACATTGTATTTAAATTATTTTGTATTGATTTTTAATTAAACAATAATATTATATTTTATTTTATTATTAAAAATCATATTATATTCCTTTTGTGATGTAGAATAATTTAATTCAATAGAAATAAATTACACAACATTCAGAAAATAATTATCTGAAAATAAACCTTTTAATATGTTCATGGTAGTTAGGATTAATCCTAGTAACCATACATATATTAATAAAAATATAATTGGAATTATAAAATTACATTAATATGGTGATATAAAATATTAACTAATTTTTTGGGGATTAAATTTTATATGTTATGAAAATTAAATTTTAATATAAAAAATAATATAACTTTTAGAGTAAAAATCCACATAAATTTCCAAAATGGTAAACATGATTTTTAAAATAGAAACATAGTATTTTATAAATTATTTTCTTCATTAAAAATATACCGTTTTTATAGAAAAATTAATTCAAAATATAATTATATCTAAAATATTTTCAATGTTATAAATTTATAGTATTAGAAAAATATGAATTTCTCTTACTATTAATATAATAATAATTAATTATAGATAATTATCAATAAGTAACCCATTGAGAGTTTTTAATTGATTAATATGAAAACTAAATTCATTTTAGAGAAATAAAATTTACAAATAAATAATAAATTATTTTAAATTAATTTAATATATATATATATAAATGTATAATTATAGAATAAGTTATTTTAAATAATTATTTTTTGATTATAATATTTTTATTTGTTTTATATTGATTAAAAAAAATTTATAATTAGTGTCACTTTTATTTTATATTTCATAATAATATTTTTCAAAAATATAAAGTGTTGATAAATTTCAGTGTTATATGTGAAATATTATAACAAAATAGGTACTAATTAAAAAAAATAAAGCAAAATAAAATGCCGAAACAAAATAACCTAAGAATCCATGTTAAATATCTTAGTTATCTTATGTTGGAAACAATCCATTCCATTGAATCATATATTAAAACTAGTAATTGAACCTGTTATGTGAAAAATCTATATAGGGGTTTTCATCCATCTCTGTTAGAAATTCATTGAGTACCACATTCAGCTTCAAATAATTATAAATAAAATAATGCATTCAAATTAAAACTCATATCAATATTCAATTAAGTATAATGATAAGGTAAAAAATTAAAATATTTCATTTTAATCACATATGATTTAAATCACCCATTAAACCATTATCCAAAACCCTTTAATGCAAAAAAATATTTTTTCTTTTGAAAATAACATAAAACGTAGTATTTTCAAAAAGCATATAACTTAAAAAACATAATAATCATAAGAATTTATAGATAAAATTTAAAATATAATAGCTGAAGAAAAATAATTTAAACATAATAAATTGATGTTATTACTATCTAAATTATTAATACGTAGATAACCTATTATAGATTATAAAAACACTACGACTTCCGAAAATAAAACAAGTTATTAAGAGAAGGGATCATCAAGATCTTGAATAATAAATGTCATAAAAAATCTACAAAAAATTTTATTTGAACAATCTGTTCATTTGAGATTGATTAAAGTGATAAAATAAGAGAAAAAAAATTAATTTTAAGGGAATGAAAATGTATAACACATGGAGATTCAATGATTACATCATTTATATACAAATGAAAACATATTAGAAGACACAAAAAAATTCTTTTTAATGACAAGATCCACCAATAGTAAGAGGTTGGGTTTACAGTGTTCAGAAAACTATGGAGAGAAAGGATTAACGATTAATAAATGAATATGATTAAATTCATAATATAATGTAACCATGAAAAATCAAATGATTAGGCCACACATTTAAAAAAACCCTAAAAAATGTGTTGGTATCTTCTCATTTGTAAAAAGAATTAGAATATTGTGTGGAATATTTTCATATATTATAAATACTAGTAGGTGATTATATTAAATAGAGTTGTTTTGTCTAATATTTATAAATGATGGTCATGTTAAAGATTATTACTAGTCATGTGTCCTGGATTTTTTCCTAAAAATCTAATTCTCCACCGATGATTCATGAAGACCCCATATATAAATAATATAACTATTAAATAAAAAAATATAGATACATGTGACATGGGACTTGTTAAAATTATATCCACCATTCTATATTATCCCCATTAAATGTCTCATCATTTTGAATTAGATAAAAATTTATCCTACTCATTTCTCACTAATAGTTTACTCTTATATGTTTATTGGATTCCCTGAAAAAAATCCAGTGTTATGGGACTGAAGGAATATTATACGGAAGGAATAAATATTTTTATAACATATAACATAATCACTCTACTAAAAATGGATGTATTATGATCTAACTATAGATCCTCCCATTTTATCTTGTGTAACAGGTCTTCAAGGTATTTCTATAGTTTGGATAAATAGAATTTATCATGGATGGATATCATCTTCTATGGTATTGTTAACTGATAATGAACATTCATGATGTTATAAAAAATTATGAATGATAGGAAATACCATGACACCTATTTTCCTTATCATCTCAAGTGATGATTTCCATAACAAGGAGAGAAATTTATAGACAAGTGATCCAAAAAAAATACTTATTGATGGTTCTAAAGATAATAATGTTATTTATAAATACTATGTACTTTAAATGACGACTTCTAGAATAATATGATCATCATTATTATTCATTAAAAAATAGTTAGACCAAATAATAGGACACCCCCACTTCATTATGACATAGTTAATGAAAGATGGTTTCCCAAACATGTCCTCAAAGTGAGACATATATGTTGATTCTAGATAATTATTAACATAATATTAGAAACCTAAAATATATTACCACACATCACTGCTAGAATAAATTTCTCAATTATAGATAATTTTTCATTAATATAAATGTGTTCCCATAATGGCCAATAATTAGTGGAATTCATTCCATGCTCTATTTCAGTAGGGAAATTTGTTCTTTATGACTTCATCAACTGAAATATTACATTAAGAAAATATCATTACATGATTTGGAGGAAATGGTTAATAAAAGAAATATCATGATCACTGAGGAATAAATCATCATAAAAATCCTTACATTTCTTTAATTAAAAATTGATTTATATTTGGATCAATTAGTAAATAAAAAAATTAAACATCAATGCTTCTCCCTTACAAAACATAGTCCAATATAGGGAAATAATTATGACCATGAAATTCAACATTCACATCAATACTAGAATCTGATGCTAGAAAAATAATCTATCAAGTCATTGACGAATATGTTTAATCACCTTGTGCTTGAAACACTATGATATAAATTTGAAACATAATTCCCCTCATAGATAAATAAATTCCAACATCTAAAATCATTGAAAATCGTTGTATCATTGGGATAAATATCCAAATAATATTTTTTACCCCCTATATGAACATTAAAATATTTACTAAAGATATATAAGGCCTCTTTAAAAAAAATAATGTAACATTGGGTGATTAAGGCCAATCACCAAGAGTCATCTGAAATTTAAATCAATTCTTACGATATATTACTTTTCTTTAAAAACCATTATTGAGATGAATTTTATGAATCAAGGGAGAGTAGATATTTACAAAATTCAACAACACAACTTTATCTCCACTTCCATGTATAAGTGACTATTAGTAACCAATCCTAATAATCATCATTCATACTAAAATTACTCCAAAACAAAAAAACAATAGTTTCCAATAAAATGGTGTTTTTTTAACACATTCCATTATAAAATTCTATTGAATGTATCAGATGAAATTTTCTAAAGATACTCCATGATTCATCTTTATATAAGATTTATTGCCCAATTTATAGAAATATGATTAATAATATTATCATAAATATATATTTTTATATTAACCATTAATTGATATCAGGAATAAAAGTTTTATGGAAATCAATACAATTTTTTACTCAACATAATGATTGTGTTAAATATTATCATAATGTTCTTACCTGAATGAAACATAAAATACATCATGGTCATGATTCATCAAGAGTAACCACAATCATAAACATGACATATCAAAATACATTTCATAAACATTAATTGAATTAATAATAATCTAAAAATTGGGTAATGTTATTCTAACTTATATAACATTAAAATTAAATGGACAATTATCTATAATGTTGATCATGAACCCTTATAATATAAGGATTCAATTTTGACTCCCTCGTAGTCATGTTCTCAATTAAATACCCATTATATCTTGATAATACCCCAAAGATAATTACCTTAATACCATTCTCAGGATGATCCCATTATATGTAAACATAAATCATTTTCGGATCCACATAGATCCTACTGGGATAATTTAAAACACACCAATATCAATTCCAATATCAAAATCTTCTGTTTAGATATATTTTAATATAGTGATTAATCTCCCAATATTTTCAAGATTACCAATTTATGTTTCTATTACATTAATTTTTTTATGATTTGTTATATGATGTAATTGATAATGAAAGGGAAAAATTAATTATGGAATAATGATATAAATCATTATTGATAAGAAGAAATTCATAATGATAGTAATTCTAAATAGAATGATAAAATTGTTATAATTTTAATACATATTTTAAAAATAGGTAATTTTGGACTTATATATCTAATAGAAAAAATTATAGTATCCTAGTTCAGAATTGATCATTTAGTCCCACATTTCTCCCATGATATTTTCAGTAAGATATCTATCTATAGATAATTCATATATTTTCTTAATTTTCACATATATTTTCATCAAGTACATGATAATTATTTCATGGCTTGTGATAGCTATTTATTTGTAAATTGAATTTTTTACCCTAATGGTGAAACACTCCATCAAAAAATTGATTTCATTCATGGGCATACTAGTATAAATTTAATCAAGTAACCAAAATAGTGTTAATTTGGTACGTTGTTATAAAAATTGGGATCTTCCAATGATGTAGGACGATGGACAAATAATCCTCTCTTAAAGGAGATAAACTCCAAAAAGAAACTATAAATAACTCGTGTTATCTTTTTATCATCACTAGAATCAAATTAACACTAATATATTCAGAAATATTGAAGTAAATGTCATATGTCATAAATAATATCCACCTACTTAGTAGAGTGGAAGGTCCACCTTTCTATAAACAAGGATCCCACTCACTATGATATATAAGTTGGTTAATATGCAGAAATTGACATAGAATATGGTTATTAAAACATGATATCATTTTCCTACGTTGTTATGAATAATACAAAATAAGAATTAGTTAAAAAAATTCGACATCAAGCCCAAAAACATTATTTAATTTTTAAAATCATAAACCTAAACAAGGAAGTCTAATAATATTAATCCTTAATATATCATAATTCATAATACAATATAATGGCCCATCAAAAATAGAAAAAAATCTGATCAAAATCAATGATAATTAATTTATAATTAAGATATATTTTTATGGCATTCAATTGTATAAGAGAAATCCATAAATTTGGATGCCAAAAAACCCCACACCCACCCATATTGCTGGAAAATAATTATTATCGTCAATAAATTTCAAATATATTTACATATGGATTCTAATCCACCTAGTGTCTTATTATATTAATGTACATCACATTTTCATCGTTTGGGGGAAACACACTTGGATGCCTAAGAGTGAACCTTAGTTCTCAGTTAAATAGAAGTGTAAACACCACTTCTACGACAAGTTCATCTGAATGTGAATGAATGATGGACCTAATTCCTACATTATTTAAAAGTAAATTGTTTATCGTAGATTTATGTCTTAGTGTAGCCTAAATTCCCACTATCTTTGTAATTAACATCTTCTTTCCCGATTTAATTTACTACGGTATAGTATAACGTACAGGGTGTACCCTCATCACTATACTAAACAATTTTCAACCACTCCATATTATAGGAAAGCCTAGATCAATGACAATATCCAAATGTAGAAATGGAACCATTGTAGGTCAAATAACCTACTATATATCAGTAAAAAAATTTAAATATATATAAATATTCTATATAGTTATGTAAAAAAATCAATACTTTAATGTCTTATTTGAACTAGCCACTAAGATAGTAACCGTACCAGTGGGTCTTATGGTATCAAGTGCCCTTCTATGTACACAACATGATGCTGGCTAGCAGTGAGGGTGTAATGATGGTATCATTGGGGAGACCATACAATCATTATGAGAATATAACAATAGTTTATTAGGAAAAAAACAAAAACAACAACAAAAACACCAATAATAGAAAAACGTGTATTATATGAATAATATTTATATAAATTATAGTGGTTTGATGATGCCAATATTCAATAAATAGCATGTATGTCTTTAAAATGATACATAATAAAATAGTTTGGAGAAAAAAATAGACAAAAAATTCAAAAACAAAGATAAGATTTCAAGGCCCCCAATGGCGATATCAACGAGCATCCTGAACTCCTTCTCAGTCATATGCTTCATATTATAAGGTACTAGAAATCATTAAAATAATATTGAACATAATGTCTACTCAATAACCCCATATGATGGAGGTTTTAGTACTGTGTTATATATAAATCCTATTAGGTTACCACCATTGGTTTCTATGACTAAATACAGTTTGTGAATAATAAATAAATCAGTGTGTGGGTATATAGAATAATAAATATTATTGGATAAATAAATAACATCATATAGATGTTCCTAAAGGGCACTGAGAGGCTCTACCTACTATGAATCATATTGGAAATGATTTTCTAAATAATTTCAATAAGTTTATTTGAATAATATATTTATATAAATTATTTTTCAATGTTTTATCCACCTTTAGAAACTAATTATCTGAAGAAGTAAGTCACCATATACATAGATTACTAATTTCTACCTTGATTGGGTGTAACATGATCATCCATACAAATTATATATGGTCTTAGGGAATAGAAAATTGGGTAAATTCCATAAATCAAAATATTGTGCATGATATCATGCATGAACCTCTTGATGTGGAGTGAGACATCATTTAATCAATCTAATGAGGGAGTGTGGTACCTCATCCCAACATTCTACAATGTATCAATGGTGTGAGATTGAAGAACTAAAAACTCAATTTTAGATAACATGACTTCCTTCCATTTTCCACAACTCGCTTAACATCATCCACAACCTATTTATAAGGAATAATCAGAATCAAAACATTATCAATTATGTACATCTAATTATTTACATATAAATGTATCATTGTAATCAAGGGCCTTCCTTTTATTAAAATTTAAATTCAGAATATACATAACCAAGTAATAAACACTATGTAATTAAAAAAATTATTATTATTTTTATTTATATAATTAAATTCTATCAAGTCATGAAATCCATCATGAAAAATGCCATTAAATATTTACAAGATATGTTTTTTGAAACATTAAATAAAGGAATCTATAATAAAGATTCTATTCTATCCAATATATGCAATTTAATTAACATAAAATTAATATTCATTAAAATAATCTCAAACAGATATTTTGAAAGAAACATTGGCCTATTGAAATGTTACATACATGGTTAATCATATTTATTAACCAATTAAAGCACTTATATGGTTATTTTTTCATTTTACATTTAGTTTAGACTGGCCAAGGCATGCACCTAGAAGGTTCTATGGTTAAATTATCTTTTTTATTGAAGAGGTACACTGTATTTAAGGATGTATATTGGGTGAAATCACAAAACATTTCTTATATATATCAAAAGAGATATAGATATATCCAATTATAAATGGGAAAAACATGCACTAAATCTCTAATCGACAATATTTTATGGGATTTTTGTCTTTTAAACCATTATTTATAGAGGTGAATTTCCTAGAGAGACACCCGCATGGTGTTCGCGATTGATGTTGAATCCTCAAACTACTAAAAATGATCAAAAGGACTTTATGTAGGTGGGATAAACAATTTAATATGAAGATCCCAAAAAGCGACCATTGGTAAAGGGGGTTGCACAGAACAATGATGATATTCATAATTTGATAAAATATTTGGTAAAAATCATAGACCACCATCATTTTAATTTGGTACTAATCCAATATACTGCTATTATTTTTCCCAGTTTGGTTTATATCAATGAAATAAAGTTCCTCTCAGATAATTGGGAATATGAGATTACCCCTAGATAACACAATTGGGAGGAGGTTAAATTAAAAATGATAAAAATTGAATCTAGATCTTACCATTTTGGATCCATATGGTCCAATGATGATCTATAAGGATGAAACAAATGTAATTTATCTCCATATGTAAAATATTAATGTGGGAAGAACTCCATAGATCAATAGAGAGCCTTATGCGTGTGGACGATATGAAGAAAGAAGAAAAATGAAGTAAAATTAAATAAATGGATTCAATAATGTAAGAAACCCAATTTGAAATAAAAGGGTTTCATGATTTCTGTTTATAGTTTGGGAAAACCACGAGTCAACCATGTGTCACCCGCAACCTATGAAACCCACATTTCATGGTTGTGTTTCATGGGTTTCCAAATAGTGTTCTAACTATGAAATGAATTGTTCATAGGTGCTGACTCATTAGATCTAACCATGTGGTCTAGGAACATTTCTTGGGGAAAGGTTGTGCATCCCTTGCACTTCACATATTCTCACCACCAAATGTAGCATGCATTCTTGATGGGGCAGTACTATTTCAAAAAAACAATGCATCCTATTTATAGAAAAAAATATCATTATTTTCTACCCCCAACACTCTCAAAAATCAACCGGAAACCCATTGGACCCCTTGGGCCATCAAAAAATTCACAAAACCACACAATGAATCATTAAAACTCTTTAAATTATATTTTGATGTTTGGATAAAAGAATGACCAATTGCATAAATGTCAATATTAAAAATCCCTTTTATTTTTATACCGGTTCAAAAGTTATGTCATTACAACCACACATACTTATGAATTATCATCCCTGAGAATACTTTGAGAAGAATTAAAACAAAAGTTGACTTATTAGGTTCATGATGTTCAGTTCAAATTTTCAGGTTGAATTTAAAACATTGAAATAAACTCAATGAATTCAATTAATGGTACGACACAGAATCCACTAAAAACCATGCCATCACTCATTCTCTAAAGAAACACTTAAATAGAGCTTACAAGAGGACGTTTATCTAGATACATTGTCACATCATATTTTCATTAATCATATGGCCACATGTGATCCCCCACGTTCGACATTAGTATTGAAGGTGTCCAATTCTCATCCAAAAAACCTAAAATGTTGCAATTCCCCACATAACATGCTTTAATCATTCCAACATTGCTAAATTTGTGATGTCATGAAATGAAAAAGTGGATAAATTCCCACAAACCTCACATATTCAGGCCGATAAGAGTTTTTTTTGAAAGGGCTAGGTCAAAACATACAACACTAGTCTCTATCGAATTCCATTTTTAAAAAATTTCATCATGAACCATTTTAATAGATCATCAATAAACATACGATGATCCACCTATGAATGTCTATTGTCAGGATGCCCCCCTTAGAGGACAACTATATTACAAAAAGATTCATGACACCATCTCCAAATGCATCTATTATTTACATTGTCCACCCTCACAGAAAGAATATAGCCGATTTCTGGTGATGTTTAATGATTATAACATCACCTGGTTATATATAATTATAATTTCTCAACATGAACACGGGGGTACCCCAGTTTCATCCAACTAGAGTTGTCACCCTAAAAAATGACCATTGATTCCACTGAAAACATCAAGGGAATTTATTATTCGTCAAATGGAATCTAGGAAAATTATATACAAAGATACAAAGATAAGATGTTCAAATATGATAATTCACGGAGCATATAATTATTTTTTCCTATAGGTCCAGTCAAGGATGAATGAGTGGCTTATAAGAGTCCTCCATGGTGCTAATAATTCAGAACCCATGTACCAATTAGGAATGACCATTCCATTATAGAAAGACACACCTACAGTGCACATGTTTAATATAGACCATATTCCATGATCAACATCTCTATATTTGTAGCAAGGTGTAAGAAAAATGATTTTTTAGTATATGAATGATGACATAATCATATGGTACTTGATTGGCTCATCAATAAGAATACAGTATGAGGAAACAAAAATAAGAAACGTAAATCCCATACAGATTGAACATTTAATATAATCTCATATTCACTAGATAAAACATCAGGATTAACCAATCACAAATCCATTACCCCTAGAGACAATATTTGATGACTCATTATTTAGCACTAGTGTCCATCCAAGATCAATAAGGGTTTTAAGAGGATTCAAACACATCCAAGCACATCAATGTTGTGATAACAAGAAATCATTTATGTTAAACAACACTTGAAAAAATAAAATTCATTAAATAAGGAAAAAAATATTAAACATTTCCTCCTCAGTCATGTTCATTCTACTTTGAAAAACACAAATTAAAAAAAAATTAGTGTCCCCACCATATGAGTTTCCTTGTCTTCATAAAATAATGAAATAATACCTTCTCACAAGTGTAATATATCCAAACCACTATAAATTTATGTGTGTATCTCCTTGAATTCATGATCAACACACTAAAACATCAATCCATTTGTCATAAAATTCATTGGAGACCTAAATAACATGTCAAAACATACAATCCATTGAAATTCATCCTAATAATTTAGAATAACTGGTGCTTTTAAACCATAGATCACAATACTATGAGGATAACTTGTAAATGCAGTAAACAACTAAAAGTTCAAAAAATTAATATAACTCAACTGATTTATTTTATCATATACAAACACTATGAGTAACTTTTATATGAATTTATACTACCTTGATACCAAATAAGACATATTGAAAAACCATGATACTACCCATAGAATCCCCCCTATGGATTAAAGTATCAGGTGGCCTATAAATAAAAATTGACTGATTTTGAATTGTGAAAATAACATTAAAATAGATGGATGACCTCCTCAGTCACCCAAGAAGTTGAAACACAACCACGATACAAACTATGGGATCAACAATGCCTTAAGCATGTCTAACCTGGTGAAACCAAACATCACATGATGATCACCCCCATAAGAAGGAAAAGGATAAAATTACCACCTATCTAAAAAAGGTTTTCATTTAGATGCTATAATTCAAACTGGGGACTACAACACCCGAAGGACACTAAACATCACAAATTTTGTATGAATTAGTAAGGAATCTAATCACTAGGGTTCTTCCAACCGTGGTATAAAAAGAGAAGAAGCATAATAATCGACCCTATAAATATGTCATGAAAAAAATCAATAGGTTTAATATCATATCATTTAGTCCATTACTAAAAACAATAGGGGCCTCTGGAGAAGCATTATAGTTCCATTCCAAGGAAACTCACAAACCATGGATTAAATGACCCTTACAAAAGGGTTTAAAATATTGACACCACCATTGGATCAATGTTAATATATTATATTTTGTAACAATAATATTTTAATTTTAAATGAATGAAATATAAAATATTGTACCAATTACAGAATAATCCCATGTCACTTTATTTAATTGAGATATCAATGAATAATAGACAAGCCTTATCAACATCACTTTTATGAATTCAATATTTATCATTTCATAAAATCCCATCATAATTAGATTGTTTATCATATAAAATCATGTAAAAAAATATTATGTATTTATAGTTAATGTGACATATGAGGGACCCATTTAACCATCCTAGGGTCATCCAAATTCTACATAATATTACTTGTTAAATTATTAAGGGTTAAAACACATGTAAAAGATTATATTAAGAAAGTAATGATAAAACTAACCTACATTATCACAATTGTGCATTGAAGATGTTACCTCACCAATTTTTGATGAAAACTATACAAATTTAGAAATTATTACTTGTAGAGAATATATCCTTGACATATATCATAATTCAATTATATAGGTTTCCATCTACCAGTTCATAAACAACCCATACAGAGAAAATTAAATCCCATTAATAAAAATCAATTCTAGTTATCATATGAAAAATAAAAAGATTTAAATATTAACAAAAGTATCAACAAATGAACCGAGATTAATGATGGTCTAGTAGGATGGTCACCATTTCCCAGTTGTGAGGCTCCCATTAACCTTACCACTAAATGATGATTCCTATTTAATCACTACTAACAAATAAGGCCCACTATTAAATTTATATAAACATATAACTATAATTATTCTAGAATAAGTAACACATAGAAACATGATAAATAAATAAACCGCATGGAATATAATCACTTAATCATGTAATGAGAATAAATGATAAAATAATTCCTAAATTTTTAAAATTCTATGCTTTCTATTAGAATATATTTCATTGAATATATAGTCATGCTAATAAATAGAATGTAGAAACATGCTCATGGAACAAAAAACAAATCCATAGGAAGAATCTAAATTAAACTACATGACATGAAATTTTCATGGAATTTGAATATATATCTTCCAAAAAGTATGAATGTAATGATTCATCCTTTTTATAAAAGGAAAATTGTATTATAGAATAAATTATTGAAATTAATAAGCAACAGAAATTACACAAATAATTCAATGAAAAATCAAAATCAATATTAATAAAAAATGATATGAAAAACAATCCCATCAATGTACACAAGGAATGTTCCTTGTCAGTAGGGTGATCAACCATAGTATATATTATTTACAATGAAATGAATCATTACTAGTATGTTATATACCAGTCCAAATGAATATTCAATGGAACACCATCTCTAACACTAATTAATAATATACAGGTCAAAGTGAACACAATGAATCTAGTCGGACTGAGGGGTAACCTAGACTCAAGCCTGCCTCCAGATTCACAATAGGTCACCGAATAGTAGTGAGGGTAAAAATATGGTACTTCGGTTAGAATATACCCGCATGGTCAGAGTTGAACATTATCATATAAGGAAAAAAATAAAAAATAGAAAATGGTTTAAATAAATAAGACATAGTAGTGGGATAATATTATAAAATGAACTAATTATGTATGGATGATGAAAATATGCAACAGAATACATCTTTATGGATGCTGATTCATAAAAAAATAGTACACATAAAATGGAAAAAAATATACATGTTATTAAATAAATAATGAATAATCAATAAGTATCATATGAGAGTTCTCCATGAGCAGGTTGAGAACCCACTCAGTCCTTTTCTCCTAAATTCTAGGTAGAAAAAATAATCAGAGGATTTGAAAGCACATGTTCATATCAAGTACACTAATGAATTTTCAGCTCGTGTAGGGTACGGGATATAAATCATAGAATGTTACAAAACAATATAAATAACAAAATCCATACCATGGATAATAATTAAATTAGTGTACACATATATAGAATTGTAAACAGAAATGATAAAACAAACAATAACCCACTTATATTCATAATGGATAAATGGAGGCACTACCTATGTCGACTCGTAGATAGAAAGTGATTATAAATAGTAACCATATATTTATATAAATAACACATACATGGTATAGATCTATATTTAATCCACCTATATAACCCCTAAATGCGAGATACATGTGTTCATATATTGGTAACACTATGCGTTGGCTAGACTAGGAGGAACTCATTCATCCATAACCACATTAATTAATTCTATAGCTAATCAATTAGGGTACATTCCCTACATCATAATATTGTGTGAGACTTAATGGTTGACACTCAGGATAACGAGTGAACCATTATAGCAATACTCTAAAATGGGGTTTTTGAAACCATTTATTAATGTATTATATAAAATAATGGTGTGAGAGATCTTCAATTAAACAATTGATGTATGAAAACATGTTTTTCTTCTATGGTGAATAGATCCCTTACCGTCGTCCACATCATCTTTTTATGGAGTAAAAATAATTATAAAATTTTACATGACGTATTACATCTCGTTAATTAAATTTACTATGAACATTATAGACAAGGGTGGTCCATTTACTACAATTGAAATTATGCGATTACATAAGCATGAAATAAATGGCATGGCAATGAAACCCCTTTTATTTCATTTAATTAATATTATTAAAATCACTCATAGAATGAAATCCATTATTTAGAATGACATTAAATATATTAAAAACAAGAAATTTAATAAATTAATAAATATAGGCCATCATAAAAAATATATTATAACCAGTAAATTCCATTTAATTAACAGAACATTGGACCTCAATCCAAAAGTCTCAAAGATGTACTTTGAAGGTACCATGGTCTAGTGGAAAATTACCTACATGGGTGACCCCATTTTTTTCAAGTCAATCTATTAGGTGAATCATGATTCATTGGTAACATATTTATGCATTGCCATGGCATGCACATAGATGATACAATGGATAAACAATAATTTATATAGAAGCAGTCTACTATATTTATTTCTAGATTTTAAAGAAATTCTCAAATCATACCTTCTAGATTCCAGAACAATATAAAATAATAACACCAATTCCAAATGTCCAATCATGTATTAAATAACTAATAAATAGTCTATAATCTCTTATAAAATGAACCTCATATGAGGTGTTTTATTATAAAATCACGATATTTTTATTAAAATAAATCATTTTGAATATTTAAACATACATTTCCATAAGATTTCTTAATTATCAGACGAATCATTAAAAAACTACCACACATTGTAAAAAATAAAAGGGTTCATGTTGAATTTATATAAACCCATTATCATTTATACAATTAAATTCAATGGAAATTACATTTATAGTTTGAGACGACAACATAGAAGGAATTTACAACTTTTATTCAATTAATTTTATGATGCTTATTCATGCCAGCACCCCGGTGGGGGTGTCTGTGATCGACTTTGGAAGCATCAAACTGAAAAAAAAAATCAATCAATGGTAGTGTCTCTAGTTGATATGATCCATTTGATTTTATGATCCCAAATATAAGGTGATTCTTGATTGATGTTATAATGTATCATAATAAATCCTTTCATAATTCGATATTAAATCTTGAAAAAATCCAGAGACTAACATTCTTGTACATAAGAAGTTATACCCATCAAATATCAATATCTATTTTTTTTGTTTTTGATGAATTCTAATAAATAAATTCATCCATGAAAATAGGGAAATTATTTTCGAACATTGTTAAATAAAGCTATATGTGACTAAGATATTATGGATAAAATAGGAATCGATGAATTATCATTATGGATACATAGAAGCTAATGATGATCGATTTAGGTTAAAAATAGAGATGTCATATCCATCCCTAAAATTATAATGATTTAAGAACCCCTTAATAACATGGAGTGCATCACAAGGTTGGAGAAGATGAAGAAATAATAAAAAGAATGAAAAACAAGTAAAATGTATCATTAAGGGTGAAATGAATATTCACCCTCAAAAATGTTTTTCACAGTTTGGACAAACCATGCACCAACCGTGAAGAACCCAATTATTCATAAACTAACATCTCATAGATTTTTTCCTGGATTTCCTAAAAATGAACCTACCGTGTTATGAATAGTTATTAGGTATGGTCTTAGAGTCACTAACCATTTTTTATAGGTGCATGATTTTGGGAAATCATGTACATCCCATGTTCTTAACTTATGTAACCCTAAATAAGATACACCCTTTCATGAAGGGGGTCACATGGTTTCAGACAAATCATGTGCCTTTTTGGAGGACCCAAAACATTTATTATTCAACATATACTCTCTTGAAACATACTGGGACACCTAGGGTAACCCTTGGGCAATCAAAAAATTCTAAAAACCACACATTGATGTGTAATAACTCTCAAAATACATTATTAAGATTGGTTCAATTAACTACACTTGTAGTAAATACAAAAATTATATCTTCCCTATAAATTTTCATCGACTGAAATCCCAATTGGTTAAAAATAATCATCAAACTAATTGGATAAATAAATCCAATTTTGATGTATTTAGACTTCAGATAATCAATCACATTTAGTTTATGGGAAACCTCATTCTTCGTGGTGAAAAAATTAAAATAATGAAATAAAAAAATAATAAATATCACCAGATTCGTGAACTTATGGGATTCAAGCACCTTCTATTTTTTGGATAGCATATTTTGTTGAATGATTTCTTTAATACATCTTCAGTGATAACCTAATACAACTTTTCTTGTATTATATAATCTATATAAATTTTATAATATACCTAAAAAATATTTTCTCATAATGAAACATTAGATGAGCTTAGGGAATTTTGAAAATTTATGATATTATTATTAATTTTCAACTACACATATAATTAATGATTCTCATTGTCACCATAAACGTTTGGTGGGTTTTAGTTGGTAAATTATTGATCATAACCCATGTTCTATGAGTGATTGGTTCAACTGTCATGTAGTAGAAAATCACATATATGGCTATTTAATTAATATTAATGTATATAATAAATATATTTATCATTAATTCTCCTTATGTACATTTCAGTTGATAATATAGAACAATTATATTTGAATATTCGGAAAATAATATACTAAAACTTATTCAATATGATCAAATAATTCCAAGATCATCATTTCAACAACATAATTTCATTTGGTTAATATTATGCATATAATATAACCCCTCATGAATATCATAAAAACAAATTAGTTTAATATTAGAAAAACGTGATCATTTTCCATCAATGAATGAGTTAGACACATAGTTTTCTTTTGTATTATCCGAAAATAAAAAAATCACACAAGTGGAATTGAAACTCCTTTCCCATGTGTTCCCCATGGTTTCTAAAAATTGTTATCCTAAACCATGAGATATTAATTTCCCATCCTCTCACCTTAAAAAAGTATTTTTGTATCCAAAATTTTCATATAATCATTGGAAGCATAATAAAAATAGTATTCAAAATCAATTCTCAAAAAGATAATTCAAAATCAATATCCATTAAAAGAAATTTTATTTGTCCATACAAAATTATTATCAGACTATAATGACAAAACGTAGACTAGGTGAAACCCCAGACATTACTATTTACACTGAATATAGCTATCCTAGCCTGTTACAAATAACATTACATGATTTTAAGAATAATTATACATAACAATACAAGATAAGGATCATGAAGTATAGTGTCTTTGAAGACTAGGTACAAAAAACAAAAAACATTAGAATAAAAAACACATCATTATTTAATCATTGTAATAAGATCTTAAATTAAATTGAGACCTTACATATTCATAGGGAACCATAGGGATAACATGAATGAAGGGATTTGATTAAAACATCATTATGGAAATAATCATAAGAATATGTCTTTAGCACATGATTTAGAGATTATAACATAATGATATAAAATTCCATATATAATTAGATCATATAAACTTGGAATCATATAAAAATGTAATCAAATTTTTTTTATTATCATAAACAATGACATTAGAATGATTTAAGGCTTGTTTCACATAGAGGATCACAAGTTGTGTTTATCCACTGTGACTGTTGCACATGGTATCATGAGTCAAGGATAAACACTAAGATTGTTTCACATAACGTCTCATGAGACTAAACATTACCCAATTAATTGAAGTTATATCAAGGTGAAACCATCTTAACATGTACATGAATATTCATTATACATATAGATTCATTCATAAAAACCATAATCATAAGAACACCCATGGAATGAAATGGTTATCCTAATCATGTAATAAAGAATTTTGAATGGGAGTATCAATAAATTGTGCATGAAAGAATGGAATTAGAGCATACATGGAACTTAATAAGGTATAATAGACATATATCATGGTATGTGGTGTCCAATATAAGTGAAAACATTTAATAATGTATTATATAATTTCTTAGTATTAAAATATTTTAGTGCGGTTATAAGGAATACACTAACAAGAATTAAAAATAGAAAATAGAATAATATTTTGAAATAACTGGATGTGATTCAAGTTTCTTTTAAAAAACCCGAAATTTTATAAAAAAATTACCTTAAAACAAATTTTAGGGTGCAGATGAAATTGTGTATGAATTTAGGATGTTACCATAAAATGGGTTTCCTTATCGTATAATATTGAGGAAATAATAATTTTAAAACATGTATACCCCTAAAGAGAATGATGGATGGATATTGAAACATGAGTTTGGTGCATAAATATAGTATGTATTTGTGGTACATAAAAATAAATGAAAACATCATTAATGTAAAAATAATGATAGTTCAACATGAAGGAATAATGGAGGTTTGGTAAGACTCTCTTATGGAATATCAGCACGGTATCAACTGTACATAAGAGGGATTAATGAGAGATAACAGAATTTTCATCTTTTATACATCATTCTTGATGTATTGTAGAGGTGTGGAATCATGCCCCATCATTAACAATTTAACATAAAAGGGACTAACATAGATGTGATTCTTAAATAAATGTGAGAAATAAATGATCTATTACCATAAGTCTGATCATGTCAACCTTTTATATTAATGACATGAATAATAAAGTTAGGTTCATTAATTAATAATTCCAGAACCATCACTACATGTAATTTATTTATTATAACCTTATTAAATTCATTCATGTCCTTTATTATTAGTCATGATCTTCAATTTCATGGTTTGGGATCACTTTCATCCTAGCTCTTAATGATCGGTTCACATATATTCATATACAGAGAAAAATCTATGATGACAATGGTTCTTCAAAATTTAAGTTATATAAAATTATTAAATTGTTATAAAATTAAATTTTTTTTTCTGAGTGAAGGAGAATTAGTCTATAAAACAGTAATGATTAAATCTATGATTGATTTGGTTATTTTGTTCACAACTATCTTTTTTGTATTATTATATTACATCATGTTTGACAGAAGATTCCAGAGCAACACATATGATAAAATATATATTTAATAGTTATGTTCAATAATAAAAAATGTTTCATCATCATAATTGAATATGATAACATTAATTGATAACTCTCCATCTTTGAATTTGATAAATTAACACATCTCATATGGTGTTTACATCTCATTCATTTAAAATTAAGAGAAAGGAGATATGGTAATGAATTATACTTTTATCAAAACAACATTTTAGTGCATTTTTGGTACTAGAGTTGTCATACCATTTGGATAATGAGATTTTTGGAAAGAAAAGATAACAAAGAAACATAAAATGAAAAATAATGAAAAGAATAGATGAATTTACATATTGATTGATTCATTTTAGAGAGACTTTAAGAGGATAGATTATTGTCTTTTTAGGGGAATAGTGTAGTTGGATGTGGGGGAGGATATTGTGGAGTGATTTGGGCCGAATTTATAGAATTCATAAGTCTTGAGGTGAGTGAATATAATAGTGGAGTGTGGGTGGTTGTTATAGTGGAAGTGAGGATGGTTTTAATATTATTTTAATCATTAGATTATAATTTATCCATAAGTCGAGAAATATAAATGATTATTGTGACCAAATATAGTAATATGTGCATGTATATTTTAACCCAATGTATAATATCATCTCCATGGATAATATTATAATGACGTAGGAACCCCAAAATTCCAAGGAGTACCTCATGTGGTTAGAGGATATGTAGAAACAATAAAAAAATGAAAAACAAGTAAATTTTTTGATTAAGGGGGGAAATTTATAATCACCCAAATAATGGGTTTCACAGTTTTGACAAACCATACACCAACCATGTGAAACCAACTTTTTAATAGACTAACCCTCATAGTTTTGTCACATGGTTTTCCAAACCATGCACCAATCATGTGATGGATTGTTATTATATATTATCTTACAGGAACAAATCATTTTATATAGGCACACGATTTGGGGAAACCATGGGCAGCCAATGTGCTTAAGATACGCAAACCTCCATATGATGTGCTATTTCCAATTGGGGTTCACATGGATTCAGTAAAATTGTAATCCCTTTTCAGAGGACCCAAACAATTGATTATCCATCTTAGACTATTCTAGAACACTATGGGACACCTAGGAAAACTATTGGGCAATAAAACAATTATAAAAACCACACATTGATGTGTTACAACTCTCAAAATATAATTATGATGATTTGTTCAATGAACTACACTTATTGTAAATTGAGAAATTCAAATTACCTAATAATTTTTCATCAACTTAAAATAAAGGTTGTTAAAAATAATCATCAAAATAATATAAGAAATAAAACCCATTTAAATCTATTGAGGCTTTAGATAATCAATCACAATTATTTTATAAAAAATGAGATACATATCAGGGAATTTTTTTTATAATGAAATAAAAAATTAATCAATTTGACTAGATTCATGAACACAAGTGATGAATCCACCCAATATTATTGGGATAGAAAATTTTATTAAATGGATTTTCAATACAACTTTATTGATATCATAATCCAACATTTCGTTTATTATATAATCTAGACATTTTTTATAGTGTCGCTATAAAATATTTTCTCACAATAAAACATTAGATGAACTTTGGGAAATTAAAAAATGGATAATATTATAAATATTTTTTTTCCAATACATATTATTAATGATTATAATTAATACAATAAATGGTTGGTGGATTTTGTATTGTAAATTATTGATACTGACCTATGTTCTATGAATGATGGGTTCAACCCTTATGACCTAAAAATTGAATTTTTTTATTTCATCGATAGGAATGTATATAATAAATATTTTCATTAGGGATTACTTCACTTGTACAAATCATTAGTTAATATTGAAAAACTTGTCTAAATATTATAATACAAATATATATAATCTAAATCTCAATCAATATGATAATATAATTCCATGAAAATTAATTTGATAATAAAATTTTATTTAATTACTACTATGCATATAATATAACTGTTAATGACAATAAAAAATACAATCACTTTAATATATAAAAAACAAGACAATTTCCCATCAAAGAATGATTATATACATATTTTTCTATTTTATTGACCAAAATTATAATATAACCCTAGAGGAATTAAAACCCTTGTCTTATGTGTTCCCTATGGTTCTTAAATTTTTTTTCCAAAATCATGAGATATTATTTTCACATGATTTCACCTATGACTATATTTTTTTTCATAATTACTCATATAATAATCAGAAACAGAATAAAAATTGTATTCAACATCAATCTCCAATTAGATAACTCATAATAAATATCCATTAAATGAAAGTAAATGTCTCCTTAAAAAATTAATGGAGGACTATTATGATAAAATGTAGACTAGGTGAAACCCTAAACATACCTATTATGACTAAATATAGCTACTGTAGTGTCATGAACCGGCCTAGGTCGACCTTGAACTGGTTACCCAGGCCAGCCCGTGACAAGTCCCCCAAGGCGTTCCCCATCTTCTCAGGATGTCGACAAGAACCAAGGGCATCAATAGGGTACGCAAGGGAATAATTTATACCATATATAAATAATCAACCAAACAATGGAAATAAATAGACTGGCCAAAATATATTTACATAAAAACTGAACTGAACATTATTTGTGCAAGAAATTTAATTTAATACTCAACCAAAAACTCCACTAACCAAACACGATAACCAACTATCTCCATGCGATCCTTCCTCTCACACTCCAACATAATGATTACACATCGCACAAGGTGATGAAACTAAAGCTGAAACCTGAACAAGGGATAAAAACAGAAGATGATTGTATGCGTGAGTATTTAAACTCAGAAGGTTGTCCCGATATTCCATTCCCTATGAAAATCCATTAAAATAAAGGATTCATAAATTTAATGTGTTAAATAAAAATATAATGGAATGTTTTCCAAATGAGGTCGCATGAAATAAAAAAATTACCAGAACAAAAAACATGCATGTTTTATAAACAAGAATTAATGTATATTTTTTTAAAGAGATGAAACATCAAAATGAAACTAGTTTTAAAGGGGTATTCTTTAAATATTGTACACTTTTAAATAAATCACACACACTTCTGAATTTACCAACCCAACACACCATATTTTGACGGTGAGTATAGAATCTCCAATGAGCACAAGTCATGGGAACACCCCTAGGAACTTGTTAGTTGTGAGCCCCAGGTACCTTGTATCAAGGTGAATGTAACCATAATAAATAACCATTCTTGTGCACCCGAGACACTAGTACATAGGATACCCATAACATAGTGGTCCCAAAAAACATCATCATCATAGTTTAGTTAGATTTTCCATCGTTAAACATGCTATGTGAAACAAGGGAAAAAACCCCATGGGATCACTACCATACTAGTATATGTCCGCCTACCTAGATACTTGAGATTCCCTTTAGTGCTCAATCAAATTACACATATTATCAAATTAAAATTTCACATAAAATTCAATTCCAAAACCATAAACACACAAACATCCCAAAAACATGCTTTACATTTCTTTCACGAATCAATAAACCACTAAAATGTTTCGTAAAACAATTTTAGGTAGTGTATTGAGGCTTTGCACATAAAACTCATTAAAAACACATGTTATAGTATACAAAGTCAATAAAACCATACCCAAACATATTTTTATGCACTAAAAACATTTAATAAAATCATTTAATGGACCATAATGAAATATAAATTGGTACAACATGGTATATACATGTAGAACACCCAATCATCATTTTTAGGAAATGCCAAACGAGCCTTTAAACATTTTCTCAAAACTAAAATTTGAAAAAGTTAGGCGTTTTAGTTTTATTTAATTGTGGTATAAAAACCCATTAAAGTAGAAAAGATCATTTAAAAATCCCTTAAAACACTCAGGTTAGATATTAAAAAGACAACTATTTTCATTATAATGTGAAAAGAGCCATTTTTTCCGCAACCCGGGCCAAAACATGTTGTAATCCAAAACCCATTTGTTTGTAAAACCAAATACAAATCACAAATCCATAAAACGACCAAAAAAATAAAATTTTTAATTATTCTAATGCATTTATAAATCCAAAAATAATAATTTTTATATCATACATTACAGATAAAAGTCAACCTGGCAATTTACCAAACAAATGACATGCACTTTTAAACAAAATAATTTATTTTAAGCACATGAAAAAGAATAAAAAAACAATTACATGCCATATTTTATAAAAACTACTGTAAAAATTCATAATTCCATAATCCATGTTCAAAACCTCAAAAAATAGTTGCAAAATATAGTGGAACATTTAAACAAACACTTGGTGTGCTCTTTTATGACAAAACAACACTACCTTTCACAAAAAAGTCCTAAAAACCATTTTCACACTACGAAAACTATTTAAAGGCTGGAAAAAAATATAAGATGAAAAAATAATAAAATTATGAAACATAAATGATAATGGCATGTGAAAGAGATATCCTACCTCAATTCCTTGGAGTAATAGAAACGCACACCCAATATCCCCATCCGAGGGTTTACAAACCCTAAACCTATGAAGACTAGCCCCAAAAGAAAAAATCTTAATAATAAATCATGGGATAAAAATACCTATATCTAACATGACTAGGGGAGAATAGAAAACCGTAAAATAATTAAAGGAGGAAGAAGAGGGAGGAGAAATGATATGGAATATCACATTCCCACCTAGAAAACTTTTCTGATTCTTTTAGATATGCACCATTAGGGAAAAGGTAATGTCTTGGAACTTCTAGGAAAGGCTTATAACATCTGGAATAACAAGGGAAATAATATTTTTGGAAAAAAGGGTACGAAATGAATGATTTGTTGATGAAACTATTTACTTTCTCAATTATGGACGTTTTGGGAAAACCTGAGAAATGTCGCCCTAATATTCGATGAAAATTTCCTCCAAAGAGGTGAAATAGATAATTGGGGTGAGACTAGGTATGTTTTGTTCTAATGGGAGATTTAATCACATAAAAATATAAAAAAATGAAAAATATATAAATGATGCAAATTATTTTTTTAAAACTGGAAATGGGACCACGTTCTGGTCCACTGCCAAAATAAGTAACCTAAATTCTCAAGGCTTATTAATTTATAAGAGGTACAAAAGGATATGGTAGTTTTAATATGTCAGTCTAGGAAATGTGGGATATTGAAGGAATGAAAAATGTTGAAAAATTGATGAGTTAATAAAAGAAACAAATTTGGTTTTTAAATTTGGAAATGGGATCACGGTTGGCCCAAATCAAGAAATAACCACAATTTCTCTAAACAATCCTAAACCAGTAATGGTGAACCAAAATAAGAGTGATTAAACATAGGTAAAAATTAAAAACACTACATTAACATTAACCAAGACCTAATAAAATGATCATGATTTCCAATTAACTGGATCAAATCAATGACATGAAAAACCGCGTTTTACAATTCTCCCCACCATTAAAGCTTTCCACGCCTAGAAAAACATAGCACATTCTAGCTGATTAGTCAACATGTAAGGATTATTTATCATTATGGTTCAATATCCTAAAATAATAAAACACCATGAACCATTAATGTATCTTTTTCCTCTTAACTCAACCAATAAACAAACTCTCAACCACTACCTGAGAATCAACTGAAAGATCGAGTCACAACCTCCACATCCAAACCATGAACCCGGTTTTCGGGCCTTTTACCAATGAAACCAAAAATCACCCAAACTAAAGAGAACTCAAGAAAACCAATGATTCTAGTAGATTGTGGAATTTAATCACCACCATAATGATCAACTATCACTAGATAAGTTCTTAGGTGGAAAAAATCACCAAGACCCATAGTGGGTGTCCCCACCACAAGAACCCAACTTGCAATGGAGACAAAAAATTCAACATTAAATGGTATTGGGAATCAGTTATACAAGACCACCAAAACTCTCCCATTTCAACATACCAAACATTATTAATAGGGTTACACAATAAACATCTAAAAAACCCACTCCTGAAAGAAGGGGATAAGAACATGACCAACACTTTCGGCACAAATTCGGACCCCCACCACTCGGGGAGGGGAGGGAAGGGGGACCAATAATTAGGCCACAAAAACCACAAAATAAACAAAAGAACTACCCAACACTCTCCACCTACTAATAAGTAACACCACGACCACACCCTATTTTCACAGGCGGTCCACACAAGGATATTGATTGAAAAACCACATCAATGAATGCATAACCATAGACACTATGTGAGATGTATGTCCACCCAGATTTTTGAGAAAAAGGTAAATTCACATAAATGAAGAACCAAAATAAGGATATTGAAAAATACATACCAAAATGGTGGAGGTAGAAGCCTGGTCAAGCTCCCCACACCTCTGGTGATTTACTGACTGCATGAAAAGATTCACTTCGAGGCTTATGACTATAGCCCTAATTTTAAAGCATCTACAACACCACAGTCAGGGTGATAAGGATCCAACCACTAAAAAATAAACACATGTTTAAAAAAACACCTTCATATAACTCATTCATATATATCAAAAAAATTTCTCAGTCCAAACGAGGTGCAAAATGGACAAGGAGTACAGTGAAACACATCAACATCACTCAACACAAATTCTATGTCCAAAATAATTATCATGACATGGAAAGACTTTATATTGATCCTAAAAATATCTATATTCCAAAAATTAGGCTGATAAATCATCAAAAGAAGTATATTTACCATTTTAAATGAATTTTTAGGTGGAACAACATGAATGATTTCCAACGGAGAACTACCCATCGTCATATCACAGCATCAAACCTGTCTTTAGAATCCCAATGAACATTACTCAAAAAAAAGCCACTAACAAGATATAATCTCAAGATAAAACAAGAGTATTAATTCTATATCACAAGGAATCTTACTGAATAAAAAAATTGTCTATGATGTAGAAAAAACTATCCATATAACCATTGGTTTATATACAATGGACACCATTTTTCAGCTCAAAACACTTTTGAAAAACAAACTAACATGGTGGGTTTCCACATTCCCCAATGGTGTTTCATCCTGTCTCACCCACATGAAAATTTTTATGCCACCCCAGGAACCCAACAACCATGGAATATAGGCCTTTCATCAAGATCTCAATAAAACCATCCATGTGAGCACCAATGAAAACAAAAAAGGCGAAAACAAAATAACATCATTCCAAAAATCATGTGCCTTCCAAAGGAATAGAAACCAAAAAGTCAAAAAAACTTTTCATATATCACAAAGAAACCAAACATCATCGATAACTATTTTCCTAGAACCAACCCATTTTTTATTTTTAAAAAATTTTAAAACAACCAAGCTACTCCAAACAACTCATTACCATTTTCTAAAACCGAGCAAGGTATATTTGTATAATCAGATGTCCATTTAGACCAATACCCTTTCAAGGAAAACACCAAGTAATCAAAACCAATTTCTGAATCAAATTAATCTGATTCAAACACTTTTCAACATCTTCAAAAACCCATTTAAAACAAATATTCAGAATTACCATAAAATGATTCACAATTTCAAAACATTATATTTAAAAAAACTACAATTTTATAATATGTAAAATCTAATCCTGTTAAATCATTTCCACATCCTCCCTAAAATTTGTTTAAAAACAACCTTCCCAGAACCATTATTATATTAAATTTTGGAAAACCCCTTTTCCACTATGAAAAATATCATCATTCATTTGAAATCCATTTCCAAGATTTTCACATATTTTAAAAAAAAATAGAAATCAAGAAAGGTACAAGAAAAGCACAAAAGGGAACGTGTGTTAGTGGGTGACTTGACCATATGGTTGGCAGCCATCTGTCAAACACCACACCAACCTAATGAGACTTATTAGGACCATGACAAGGCTAAAAATGGAATTCCATTCCCTGAGATCTTCTAGAGGCCATTATTCAGACTCCACTTGTCATATCCCAACACCAAACAACATAAAGAACAAAGGGCACAAATAAAACAGGACTTACCCATGAATCCCAAGGATCATAACAAGAAAGTGTTCATGATGATATTCCCACAAATTCCATTCACATCCAATCTATCCTACTATATCTACTATAATGTCCCCCAAATTATGATGGTGCTCTATAAAAAAGGGTTCTTAAGAGCCGACCTCCTCTTAAACCATTTTGTCATGAAGCAGCCCATGTCGACCGTGATCCAGTCAGCCAGGCCCGCCTGTGATAAGTACGGAGCAGCGTTAACGATACTCCCTGGATGGTGAAAAGAACCAATGGCATAAATAGAGTATAGAGTGGAACAATTTTTCTCATATATATGAAATTAAAGAAATAGTGGAATGAAATGGACAGTTCAAAAAAAATTTATATAAAAAATTAATTGAATATTATTTGTACTAGAAATTGAAAGTACAATTAAACCAACAACTCAAATGACCAAACCTAATAACCAACTAACTCCATCTGACCATAATGGTAGCTCTCCAACATAATGATCACACATCACCCAAGGAAATCAAACTCAATATGAAACCTGTACAAGGTCAAAAAATAGAAGAATACTATGGGCGTGAGTATTAAAACTCTATTGGTTAGCCCGATATTTTATTTCAAGTGAACATCCTTCAAAATAAAAGAAACATCAATTTCATGTTTTAAATACAAATATAAAGGTATGTTTTCCATGTGAGGATGAATTCTATAAAAAATTACCTAACAAAAACATGCATGTTTTATAAATAAGAATGTTAGTAACAATTTTCAAAGAGGTGAAACTTCAAAATGAAACTAGTTTTCAAGAGGGATTAATTAAATAATGTAAAGTTCTAAATAAATCACACTGACTTATAAATTTACCCAAAAAATACACCATATTCTGATTGTGAATAGAAAATTTCCAATGATAACAAGTCATGGGAACACCCCTACACACTAGTTAGTTTTGATCCCCATGTACCTTGTATCTCGGTGAATGTAACCATAATAAATATTCATTCTCATACACACAATCCATTAGTAAGGAGCATACCCATAACCTAGTTGTCCCCCCCAACATCATCATCATCCTACTTTATTTAGTGTTGTCATCGTCAAACTTGCTACGTGGAACAGGGGGCAGACCCCCATGAGATCACTACCATTCTAGTACATGTCTGCCCACCTAGATACTCGAGATTAACATTAGTGCTCAATCATGTTACACATATTATCAAATACACATTTCATATAAAAATTCCATTACAAAACTATAAACACACAAATATCCCACAAACATGATTCACATTTCTTACACTAATCAATAACTGACAAAAGATTTCTTAAAATAATTTCAAATAGTGTATTGAGGCTTTGCACATAAAACTCATTCAAAAACACAATTTCTTATATAAAAACACAATGAAAACACAACCTAAAATATTTTTAAGCCCTAAAAACATTTAATAAAATAATTTCATGGACCGTAAAACAATCCCAATTGACACAACATGGTATATACAAGTAAAACACTCAATCATCATTTTTAGCAATGGCCAAACTAGACTTGAAACATTTTATCAAACCTAAAATTTAACCATGTTATGCATTAAAATTTTATTAAGGAGGTGTATAAAACCCTTTTAAATAGAAAAACTCGTTTATAAATCCCTTTAAAACACTAAGGTTACAGATTCAAACCACAACCATTTTCATAAGAATGTGAAATGAGTCATTTTTCGGCAACCCAGTCCAAAACATGTTGTAAAACAAAACCCATTTGTTTTTAAAACCAAATACAAATTGAAAATCCATAAAAGAACCAAAAAACACCATTTTTTCATTCTTAAAATAAATTTATAACTACAAGAAAATAATTTTTAAATCAAACATAACACATAAAAGTCAACTGGACAATTCACCGAACACATTACAAGAACTTTTAAACAATACAATTAATTTGAAGCACTTGAAAAGTAATAAAACACAAATTTCATACCATATTTTATACAAGCTGTTGTAACATATTCAAAATACAATTAACCAGGTTCTAAACCTCATAAAATAGTTTCAAAAGATAGTCGTCCATTTAAAAAAACACTATTTATTTACTTTTATAAAAAAACAACACTACCTTTCACAAAACAAGGCTTAAACAAACATTTTTAGACTAAGAAAACTATCCAAATGCTGAAAAAATAATAAACATATATTTCAGATGGAAACAATAAGAAAATTTTGAAACTTAAATGATAAATCCATCTATAAGGGATATCCTACCTCAAATACTAGGCGTAATGGAAATGCAAACCCAATATCACCATCTGATGATATAAAAACCCTAATCCTATGATGACCAGGCCAAAATAAAAAAATCCAATAAAAAATCATGGGATAACAGAACCCTATATCAAACATGACTACTGAGAATATAAAACCATGAAATAATGACTGGATGAGGAAAAGGGAGGTGAAATGAGAAGGAATATCACCATGCCACCTTAAAAACACAACATATTCCAAATATCTACACCCGTAGAAAAACTGGAATTTCCTAGAACTTGATGGAGAGGCTCCTGATGTTTGGAAGAACCGTGTAATGATAATTTGTGGGAAAAAATAGTACAGATTGAAGGATTTGTGGATTAAACAATTTACCTTTTCAATTCTAGACATTTTGTGGAAGCCAAAATAATGATGCCTTAATATTTGATTAAAATAACATAAAAAGAGGAAAAAATGATAATTGGGGTGAGTCTAGGTATGTTGGAATAGAATGGGAGGTGGAATCACCGAAAAATATTAAAAATTGAAAATGATATAAAAGAGACAAATTATTATTTTTAAACTGAATATGGGCCCACGGCCTGGCCCAATGCCTAAATAAGTATCCCATATTCGCAATGATTATGAATATCTAAGAGATCCAAATTGATACGGTAGTTTTAAATATGTCGATGTAGGACTAGTTGTATGTTGAAAGAAAGAAAAATGATGAAAAGTTAAGGAGTTATAAAAGAAACTATTTTTGTTTTTAAATTTGGAAATGGGCTCACGGATGGCCCAAATCATGTAATAACCAACATTACTCTAAAAACTCATTAAAAACAAATAAGAACAAAAATTTGGCTGATTAGACATAAATAAATCTTCAAAATTCAATATTAATCTAAAACAAGACCCACAAAAAGGATCAGAATTTCCAATGAACCTGATCAAAACAATGTCATGAAAAATTGGGTGTGACAACAGACTTTTGCATATAACCTTTCATTTTTTTAAGAATAATTATACATCAGAATTCATGAAATGTTTTGAGAAGACTATTTACTTTTAAGACTATTTACCTAAACCTGAAAATATGTGACTAAAAAACTAATAATAATTATATATTTATAATGAGCTACTAAATATCTTTATGACATTACATATTTATAGGGTACCCAGGGAATGACGTGAATGAATAGATTATCTAAAACCATAGTAAGGTAATAATTTTATGAATAATGATTTTCAATAATGGTTAGAGATCATGACATAATTGTATAAAATTCCATATTGAATCATAACATATAAACATGGGATTATATAAACATAGAATCCTAAAAATCTAGTGGCAACATAAATCACGATATTAGTTTGATTCAATGATAAATTCACAAAGATGATCACATTTCAAGGTTATCTGCTATGATCGTTGCTCATGGTAGCACGAGTCAAGTCTAAACACCAAGGTCCATGCACATAACGTATCATGAGAGAAAACATTACCCTGTGAATTGGATCACTATCCAAGATCACCCATATTCACATAATCATGAATATACATTCCACGTAGATAATTATACAAAAATGATTATAAACATAAGGGAATTAATGGAAATAAATGGGAATCAGAATCATGTAATAAAGAATTATGAATGGGAGTATCATTACATTTTCTTGGAAAAAAGGCATTACAACAAACCAGAAAACTAATAACATATAAAATACATATATCATGATATGTGATGTCAAACTTAAGTGAAAACATGTGAAAAGTGTATTTAATATTTTGTATCATTAAAATATTTTACTGCGGTTTTGGGGAAAACACAGACAAACATTAAAAAGAGAAAAGGTAATAATATTATATTAAAAATCAGAAGTTATCCATGATGGTCTTCATATAAATAACACATGTTTTATAAATACATTGTATTCTTAAAAATGGCGGGGTTTGCTTGAAATATGCTATGAATTAGGGGAGTTCCCATCAAATGGGTTTGCTTATCGAAGATTATATTGGAGAGAATCATTTAAAAACATATATATTCCTAAAAGAGAATGAGGGATGAATCATGAAATTTTTTTTTGATAAATTAAATACTATTAATAAGTTTTACATAAAATGAGTAGAAAATTTCATTTGTGTAAAAATAATGTTAGAGCAACCCGATGGAATATATGAGATTCGGGTATAATTCCATATGGAATATCAGCACGGTATCAGGTGTACATTGGACTGATTAATGAGGGAGAAAGGGATTTATAATCTTTTGTGCATCATGATGGATGTATATGGAATATCTGAAATCATACCCCATCATAAGGAATTACACATAAAATGGTATAACATTGATTTGATTCTTAATGAAAAGTGACAAAGAGAGGATCCCTTACATTAGGTTCAATCATGTCTCCCCTTGATCTTAATAACCAGAATAATCAAATTAAGTTCATTACATAATAAATCCATAACCTCTACAACATGGTATTGATTTTTTATAGCCATAATAAACTCATTCATGTCCTTTTTTTATTAGTTGAGAGCTTCAATTCCCTTTCTGGGATAAAAATGGAACATGAAATAAAAATGAATGAAAAAAGAGAAATTTAGCTCTTGATTTAATCTTCCATGAGAGCCTCTTAAGGGGTTAAGATATGGTCTTTTGAGGATAACGAGGCCAATGGATGTAGGGAGGAGTTTGGAAGTTATATTTGGGCATAATTTAGGGAAGGCACATGTATTTAGGGGAGTTAATAAAAGTGGAGAGCGTGGGTGGTTGTTATAGTGGATGGGAGGAGGGTTTTCATTTTACATTAATATTTAGTTTATTTTTTTCCTTAATAAAAGATATAATAATGATTCTTGTGAAAAAAAGTAATATATTCATTTCATTTCAAATCCAAGGTTCTTACATCAGTGATGACACAATAAATAATGTATTTAACAAAATAATTTATATATATACGGTAAATTATCATATTTTATTATTTATTAAAAGATCATGTATTTTAGAAAACTTCCAAAAATTCTCCATGACATGTTTCCAAAGTATATAATCCAAAAATGAAATCCATTTTTTAAAATTTATTTTACAAATATGATTAATTGAATTTTTAAATGAAATCAATATTTACATGAAAATTACGTATTTTAAAATTATAAATGATTTTACAATGCTTTAAATAATTATAGAAGGTATTAACAATTTTCTTCAAACTAGAAGAAACAAATTTTTTTTTATGAACACATTTTATGAATATAAATTTTCATTAAAATGAAATAATTAATTGTAATTAATTAATTTGGACATACTAAATATACCTATAATTTTATTGGGGTCATATTATCGCTTATAAGATGCCTAAATATTATTTGAACATCTATGGGTGAGAATATTATTCTTTTGGACGATTTACTATTCATAAGGGTCATTTCAGAATTTATAAGGATATAATACAATTCATAAGGGTATTTTACTATTCACCAAAATTTTATGATTTCTTATCGGACTCCAAACATATTATCAATTGCAACCATGTGTGTTCGATTTTTGAAATTCAAATCACATAGAGTAATAATATTATGTTTAAAAGTCACATAGTAACTAGTAGTTCATAATGTTCTTATTTCATGTGATTATATGACATAAATCTAAGAAGGTAAGTTCTAGTGATAAAACATTGTGTCATTACATTCTTCCACTAGTATAAATTTACGCCCTCAAAAAATTGTTTTAGATTCGAAGAAAGAAATAGTGTTGGTACTTTTATTCCATTGCCTCCTCCAGTTCCCATGTTTCCACTTTGTAATTATGGTTCTTCCATAGTAATTTCAATAGGTGAGTAGTCTTGTTACATATAAAATTATTTCAAGGATCAAAAATCATCATTGTCTACGCCTTGTAAAAAATATCATTCTACAAATGTACCAACTCTGAAGTGAGTTCTTGTCAATGGTCTAGTACATACATTCTTAAGAGCGATATATTGAAGACGTCGTGTAAATTGGACATGGTATGTTTAAGTGATAATATAAAGTCCAAAACTCTAACAAGATGAAGAATCTTAGAGGTGTCGATGTACCTAATAGTTAGCTTTAATTTATTCCCTAACCTCATGACTTTATTCCAGGGAGACATGTGTAGAAATAGCATGTCTCGAACATTGAACTCATGGTATCTTCACATATTTTATGCATTACAGTCTTTTCAAATTTGGGATTCCTTGAGGTGTGGTTGAATGGGTTTCACCTTCTCCATAATTTCTTTGACATCTTTAGGTTTTAGCGGGTTACGCTCACTGACATCATCTTAACACACCAGTGTTCTTCACCTTTCCACATAAACAGCCTCATCTATTGCAATTCATAATCTCAAATAAGAATTATTGTTATAGTAGAATTAAACCTATGGAAGATATTGGTCCCATCACCCATTAAATTACACAAGAAACACCATCAAAATATTTTATAATGTGTGAATAGTTTTATTCGATTGAACATCTATTTGAGGATGATTGGTCTTTCTAATGTTCAGTTCCGTACATAGAGCATGTTGGAGACTTTTCTAGGACATTGAGTTGAATCTCAGATATCAATCATATTAAATTTATAGTTGTAATAAATTATTCGTTAAACAGCATTTGAATATATCTGTGAATTTTGACCCATTGTTGAGTACTCTTGAATTGAGGTAAAGTGGGAAATATTTGAGGGATCATCCAAAATGACCAATATAACAAAGATTCATCTATATTCCCTTGTTATTCTAGTGAAAAATTCCATAGTGATGTTCTCCCACATCAATGTTGGCATGGGAAGTGTTTTCATCATCCCCATAAACTTTTTATTTTCAACCTTTACATGCTGATATACAGGGCACATTGATGTATACTCCGCAATCTCCTCTTCATATTGTCCCTCCAAATGTTCTCCCAGAGATTATAATACATCTATGTTTCCCCTGAGTGAATAGAGATAGTTGAGAAATGTTCATCATTTAAAATATCTTTCATTAACTCTAGATCATGTTGTAAACAAAATCATCTCCCAAATATCACAACTTCCACCTCGCCAATCATGAACTCATAGGATTTTCTATTTCTAATTTCTTCCATCATTTTCGTAATTTCTATGTCGTATCATTGGACATCGTTTACATTCTCCACAAGGGATAGTTGAACAATATTTTCAAAAATTATTGATGATTTTCCTCCCTTAATGATTACGATGTAAATACTCAATAAATATAATAAGATCAGATCCATTTAAATTATCAATATTGATAAAGATGTGGGATCCATTCTACACAGAGCATCTTCCACTGAATTTTCCTTACTCGGATGGTAGTAGTTTGTCCAATCATATTCATTGATAAGATCTAGCCATATTTTCTAGCATATATTAATCCTTTTTTTATGAATATATATATTATATTAATATGATTAGTATATATCTCACACTTCTCCCCATAGAGGTAATGCCTTCATATTATTTACTCAATGATCACAACTACCAACTCCATATCATGTGTATTGTTGTTTTTCAAATGTATTTTTATCTTCCTTGGGGAATACGCTAACATGTTATCATTTTTAATATGCACATATCCCAATAAATTCATTGATGAAATATTGTACACCACAAAGAGTTCTCCACTTTTTGGGAGTGTATGTACAGGCATAATGATAAGCCTCTATTACAACTCATTAAAATATTCTTCACATCATTGAGTCCAGGAAAACTATACCCCCATATATGTTATATTGTTCATTGGGTTTTAAAATTGTGAGAAGATATTTAAAAATCATAAATAATAACCAGATAGACCCATAATGTTGCATATCTACATTACAGATGTTTTCCTTAACAAATCTTCAATCACCTATGTCATGTAGAGGTTGACAGATATCCCTTTCATAGTTATAAATAGCCCAAATAATGAAACTTCCTTCCTCCATAACTCCCAATTACTATACATTTGATACAACTTACCCGTTATAAAAGACATTAACATGATATTTAAATGTTTCTCGTATTCCTGCATTATATTTGATTATATCATAATATCATCAATAAACACTAAGATAATTTTTTCAAGGTAATATATAAAGAAACAATTAGATAGATCCACAAATATTTCTATAGATTTAGAGAGTATTAAGGGAATCACTAGAATCTCATAGTGTCTATACATCATTAAAAATGTAGTAATTTAAATATCTTCCTTCCTCACTTTAAGGGGGATATCTTGGATGAAGTTCTACATTAAAAAATAATAATTGGACCCACAAAGCAGATTAAACCAGTCATATATCCATGGAAGGAGATTTTTTTTATTTATAGTGATTTTATTGATCTAACTATTATCAATGAATTGGAGCATTGATCCATAATTTGATTAAATGAGGAAGACTAGGGAACACCATGGTGGACATCATGAGTATATAAAACCCTTCCCCAAAATCCCATATAACTGCTTCTTTATCTCATTAATATCAAAGATGGTCATTTATAAGGCATAATTAATATAAAAAAAGATCTACGAATAAGTTCAATTGAGAACATAACCTCTCAATCAAGAGGAAGATTGTGCATCTCTTTAGGGATTACATCAATGTAACCCGTCACGATCGGAATGTATTTAAAAATTATTACCTAATTTTTTTCAATAATTTAACTAGTCATTCTTGATAATAATTAATTAATATCCACACTTGATATAATTATTGTAAAGGAGATTCATGTACCTCCCTACACATGTAATGAATTGAAGGATTCTTTGGTATGTGATGAGTTATCTCCCTTTCTAGATTGTTGATGTTGTATTTGAATAAATATATCCAATCCATGAACAAGATAACATCAAACTCCACTAAAGGATGAATTACAAGATTAAATGGGATTTTTAGTCTACAAACATTTTCAAGAGATTAGTTATAAACCATGGATTAATTAATTTCCCCATTCATTGTTATCAAAGTTAACATATCCTCTAAATTTGGAGGTGGTGTTTGGATAGTTCTACTAAACATTCAAGATATGAAAGAATGCGTGGAACTATAATCAACTAGTATGTTATATATTAATAAATAAATTACTAATGTACATGTCACAACATCATTTTCCGGCTCCACCTTTGTGTTAGTTATATCATATTCCCTTGCTTGTTTCCTTGGAGGTTATTTTTGATTACCTCTAACAACCCTCGGCATAGGGAAATTGTTTGCATATTGGCCATGATTTTTAAAGTGGTAACATTACACTATAGGATGAGTGTTGATCTATGAATTCATTTAATATTACACACATTTGTGATTTTTCATATCCCATTACCATTTTTATCTAATTTTCCCATCTTACAACACTTGAAGCAATTATTAGTTCCCTTTAAACACTTACAAGGATGATTTTTCCATCAATTTTTTAACATGGTCTAATTAGGATTCATTCCACCATTGAATTTATTTTCAAAACCCCAAACATTAGATTCTATTTTCCACTTCTATTTTCAAGGATTGTGATACCACACAGAGTCTCTAATCTTTATTTCAATCGTAATGGTGCAACAGACTATCTCATTATAGTTATCAAAGTCTCAAATTACCAATGCTTTTCGAATACTCCCCATTATTCCTGTAATGTAGAAACCCCCATTACATTTTTTGTTCATGAAAAAGCCATCAACCTTCATTGAATGATTTGTAATTTTTTCTTAATACGTCCCAATTAACTCAATACGCATCTGGATGAGTCCAAGGAACTCTATTTCTATATTTTGGTGGTGGGTTCGGGGAAAATATTTAATAAAAAACATTCTCTTGAATTCATCTCATTACATGGAATCAATTTTATCTTGGGATTTCATATTATTTATTTGAGTCCACAAATTATCATCTTGTGCATAAATATTATAGACCTCTTTTAGTAATTTCTATTCTTCTGTGAATTTTAGGACATTCAATATTTGTTAAATGGAGTTAATTGACTGTTCCATGAGGATGGGTTCAAAATATCCACTAAACATGGGAGACCTTTTCTTCATGAAAAATTCAATGGAAAATTTCTCATTCCTTGGATGAGGAGGGAATTCCACATGATTCCTGATATTATACACAACATTAGTCAGCTAATCGTGTACTGTCATGATGTTCTGAGCACCGGTTCAAAATATATTATGCATATCATTAATGAAATAGTCACATTTTCTATCACATTTATTATTATAATGTGTTATTATATTTTTTTTCATTAACTATGAAATTAATGTACAATTATAGGGCTCGAAAACCTAGATATTAAGCATATAAAATAAACATTGAAAATAACACTGTAAACATGTAAATAGGAATTATATCCTATAATGTGATTCTCCAGGTTTAAATCTATGTTATCCGTGATATATTTCTTAACATAAATTCATAGGGTATTTTTTATTACCCTAATAACGATTTATATTATTCACATGAATTTCAAAATTAATATCCCCTAAGATTCTCAATCCAATAGTGTAGTGATGCCCATTGTCCTGCACCAGTTCCCATTCAAGTCTAGCTAAAAGTGGGTTTTTTTGTGTTTTACCCCAGGACACATCTACACTAGAGCCACCTATACGTATTTGTATGAAGATAGGGATGTATTTTATTGATAAACCAATTATTCTATACCTAACCAAATTTAGGGACCTTTTTTTACACATAGTATCATCCTTCAGGTTCTTAGTGTACGCTCTATTCATTACCTCTTGAAATAACTATGCCATCTATTGATACAAAATATAGAGAACCTAGTCATTTATAAAATAAATGTAACGTCCCGGACCCGGGGGCCACATAATGGTTGCCTCAATCCCGGTTTTCCATGTGACCTCAAGCGCATTTCCCCAAACGCCAGAGGCTGTCGACTAGCAGTGAGGGCCTAGGTCTGATAGTGGGGAAACTATGCCCTCATTTGTAAAAGTGTAGCGCAGCGGAATATAGAATAAACATACAATGTTAGCGGATGCAGTAATCATACTCAACTGAGATAAACTACAGCAGTTGATACAACCAACAATATATAAATGATGATGCTAAATGTTTCAAGTTCTAAGAAAATAGCTAGAACACGATATACATCAATACAGTACAGCAGAAGGGAGAGTACAAAAAAGCAAAGCAAATAGCTGGCAGCGGCATTACGAGCCTAGGCGCGGTCCCATGCCCTCCTACTTCTCAGCAACAGTCATGTACCTGTATAGGAAATCTTGCCCCTATCTATACTTTTAGAAACGTAATCTGTTTTGGACTAAATGCATGACCTAAATAGGGTGTGAGAAATATATCTCAGTAGGCACCCACCAAAGGCTCGTGCCCAACTGCGTGCTAACATGCAACAATAGTGTGCAGTGGTAAAATTCAAATAAGTAAGAAGTACTCAAAAGTAACTCATTACCAGTTATATTGCCATTTTATTATCCATTTAATCCATTTAATATAAGAAATCACCACAGTGCATTTCTAGTAAACAACTAGTGTCCTCAGACACATAAACTCTTACCCTCGGGTAAAGAGTATCCAAAACAAGAATCCACCCTCAGGCATAACAAAATTTTCCCTCAGGCGTATGTAGTGTCACCCTCAGGCACAAAATCATCTGCCCACAGGCACGGAAGAAGCTTCCCTTAGGCCGAAATAACTACAGCCCTCGGGCTAACAGTGCAGTGCCCACAGGCTAATCACAACAACGCCCTCAGGATAAAAAGGTAATCAGGCAATGCCCAACATATCAAAATGCTGTAAACAAGAAATTCGTCTTAAGGAAATTCTACAATTACTACAATAAAGGCACACCCCCGGGTATCCTGGCCAAACGGATAAACAGAGGAACACGCCCCTGTGGTGGTTCCAAATCCAGGAAACGATCCCAAATAGAATTTTATTACCACAATTTAATCACCTATGCAATTATAGGCATTAAATATAACAACATCCTCAGCCACACGATACCCCAACATGGATTTGTGGCACAAAAAACGGACCAAAATACACGACAGTTGGAAACTAAACACACTGCCACCAACCTTATACGTCAACCAGCGTTATACATGACCGCCGACTCCAGAAACGCCCATGAATGGAATAGATCTGACAAAGAACAAAACCCATTCAAATGTAAATAACATATGTTAGGAGAATAATTGGTAAGAATGAAACCAGGAGAAGAGAGGGCTTACCCGTGCTGTTCCAACGAGATCTTCTTAAGCCGAATCAGATTCTAGACAAACGCTGGGTGGATCTTCAAAGATCCGGCCTCATCCATTGCCTCCAAAATGGATCAAGTGCCTCCTCTGCCAAATGAGGAGGCTACTGCCTGTTTTAAGGTGAAAAAGAAAAGTACATTGCATGTACTTCTGAGTACACATCTTGTACTCCCTTCATTTAATTGATTTTTTGGCGGCACCACCACACTGTTAACCCGTCGACATGAGTACACGGCATGTACTCCCATGTACACGACGTGTACTGTCGCCCAGTTGGCGGTGACTCCACCGCCTTACTATTCCAGCCTGCCGACTAACTACACGATGTGTGAGGTACCACTACACGGCGTATAGTCGGTTTGCCGACATGGCTACACGCCCCGTTTACTAATCCCAACATGGCCAAAAGTACACCGTGTGTGGATAAAGTACATGGCATGTAGTTCTAAAAATTAGGATTTTTCCCCATTTTCCACATTTTCTAAAAAACACTTAAGGGAAAGGAACAAGAAGAAACCCGGTCCTCAAAATTATGAACCGGGTTCTTACAAACTTCCCCCATTATAGCAATTCGTCTCCGAATTGCTCTTCAAAGGGTGACAAAGATAAAGCTCAGAACAACTCTGGCAACTGAGCACGTACGTCAGCCTCCCTCTCCCAGGTCTCATCCTGCACTTGGCTATGCTTCCATAGCACCCGTACGAGAGGAACTGTCCAGCCTCAGAGAACCTTCATGCTCTGGTCAACAATACAGATCAGATGCTCCTTAAAGGATGCATCATGTTGAATCTCATCCTCCTCTAGCTGAAAGGTGTGAGATGGGTCTGAATGGTAGTGACACAACTAAGACATGTGGAAGACATCGTGGATGGCTCAGTACCGCTGTGGTAACTGCAACCGATAGGAAACCAGCCCGACTCTCTCCAGAATCTCAAATGGTCCCACATACCTCGGTGAAAGCTTACCCTGTCTCCTAATTTGTTTGTGTCCCATACTCAGAAAAACAAGCAAGAAAACTTGATCCCCGACCACGAACTCCAAAGGTCTTCTCTGGTGATCATCATAAGACTTCTGACGAGACTGTGCGGTAGCCATCCGGTTCCGAATCAACTGGACCTGCTCAGATGTCTCCTGCACGAGTTGTGGCCCCATTAAAACTACCTCACCTGTCTCTAACCAGCACAAAGGTGATCGGCATGGCCTTCCATATAAATCCTTGAATGTGCCATCTCAATAGTCGCTTGAAAATTATTTTTATAGGAAAACTCATCTAAGGGTATATTCTTCTCCCAAGCGCCCCCAAAGTCTAGGACGCATGCGCGCAACATGTCCTTTAGCACCTGTATCGTCCGTTCTGACTGGCAATCTGAATGAGGGTGGTATGTTGTGCTCAGAAGCACCTGTGAACCCAGCGCCCTCTGAAAACTATGCCATAAATGGGATGTAATGCGGGAGTCCCTATCTGAAGCGATAGAACGCGGGACCCCATGAAGAAGTACGATCTATCGGATATACAGCCTCGCGAGCTCGTCCGCACTGAAGGTCTCCGCGATCGGCAAGATGTGAGCTACCTTCATGAGTCTGCCCACGAAAACCCACATGGCATCGTTACCCCGAGGTGACCTCATCAATCCTGAGACAAAATCCATCACGACATCATGCCATTTCCACTATGGAATGGGCAATTGCTCTAACAGCCCAGCTGGCCTCTGGTTCTCCACCTTCACCTGCTGACAGGTGGAACACCTCATAAAAAACCAACTATCTCTCTCTTCATACCCAACCACCAGTACTGACTTTTCGAGTCTCGGTACATCCTAGTAACCCCGGGATGAACTGCCCAAGCCGAAGCATGAAACTCCCGCATCGGCTCCTCGCGTATATCCCATGGAACCCACACTCGTCCATGGAAATGCAGAACCTCATCATAGCTTATCATACAACTAGGAGGAGTGTCCTCACTTTCCACCGACTCCCATCGAACTAGGCCTTCTGAAACCGATAGCTGCCTCATCCTCACTCTGTCCAGGAGGGTAGAAGTCACAGCTAACAAGAAAAGATATGTCTGCCCCTGACTATCATGCGCCTCCAGATGCATCTCAGAGAACAAAGTCATAAGCTTCCACTCACCACTAGCCTCCTACACTGCCTGTATCTGAGTCTTCCTACTAAGTGCATCAGATACTGCATTACCTTTACCAGGTGTATAGGCTTGCTCAAAATCGAAGGACTGTAGGTACTCAACCCACCTCTTCTACCTCAGATTTAGGTCACGCTGAGTAAATATATACTTGAGGCTTTTGTGGTCGGTGTAAACCACAAAATTATCTCCCAACAGATAATGTCTCCAACAGTGCAACGCATGAACAACTGCAGTCAACTATAGATCATGCGTCGGGTAATTCCTCTCATGTGGCCTCAACTGCCGAGACCCGTACGCAACAACTCGGTCGCCCTGCATCAAAACAACTCCCAAACCAATCCCTGATGCATCATAGTAAACTGTATAGCTCTTTCCCTGCTCTGGGAGTATCAGGACCGGTGCTGATGTCAGCCTTCCCTTCAGGTCCTAAAAATCTTCCTCACAAGCTTCCGACTAAACGATCTTCAAACCCTTCTTATTCAGACCCGTCAATGGTGCTGCTAAGTAGGAGTAGTCCAATATGAAGTGTCTTTACTTACCAGGAATCCCTAAGAAACTCAGTATCTCAAACACGTTCTTACGCTGCTCACAGGAAACTACTTCTCTCACCTTCTCTAGGTCTACTGCAACTCCTGCCTCTGAGATAATGTGACCAAGAACTGAATCTGGTCTATCCAAAAGTGGCACATTGAGAGATTAACATATAGCTGATGATCTCTTAGTGTACTCAATACGATCTCAAGATGGGTGGCATGGTCATGTCAAGTGTGATAGTACACCAAGATGTCATCCATGAATACTACCACAAAGGAATCAAGATACGGATGGAACACACGATTCATAAGAGCCATGAAAACTGCTGGCCCATTTGTCAGTCCGAACGGCATAACCAAGTACTCGTACAGACCATATCTGCTCCGAATATCTCTAAGAGGTATATCCGATGGTCTCACGCGTAGCTGATGAAATGCAAATCTCAAGTCAATCTCTGAGAACACTCGTGCTCCACAATTCTGATCAGATAGATCATCTATCCTCGGCAAGGGATATCGGTTCATAACCGTCAACTGGTTCAGCTTCCGATAATCCACACAATGTCTGAGGGTACCATCCGCATTCTTCACAAAAAGGACCGGAGAACCCCCAGGAGAAGTACTGGGTCAGATAAAACCCATGGCCTGTAACTCCTCTAACTGCCTCTCTTGCTCCTGCAACTCAGGCGTGGCCATCTTATAAGGAGGAATGGACACCGGTACTACTCCTGGCAGTAGCTCGATATAGAAATCTACCTCACTCACCAGAGTTATACCTGAAAGGTTTTCTGGGAAGACATCCCTAAAACAATAGAAATCTTGTGGGAAATCTATCTGACAAGTCCCCTGATCATCCAGATACAAACTCGCAATCTGGGCTGTGACTCCACCTCGCCCATGATGCTCTGGTCCAGCTCGACTCGCCTGAACATCCCACTCGCCATTGTATAGAAACTCTATGCCCTCTGGTGACGTGAAACTCACCCTGTGATGATAGAAGTCTACAAAGGCTCGAAAGGGAACCAACCAGTCCATCCCAAGAGTGACGTCATAGCTTGTCATCTCCAAGACATAGAGGTCCCAAGGGAAGTGACACCCTCCATCCTCAAGGGGAACTCCTTACACTAACGCACACCAGCCATCCTAGTCCCCAACAGAGTGTCTGGTTTCATGATATCAGAAGAAGTTGAAACACCGAGCCCAAGGCTCTCCAAAACAGGTATAGATATAAAACTATGAGTAGAACCCATATCAAAAAGTACTGAAGACAAGACAAAAGCTACTAGAATAGTACCTATGACTGTAGAAGGTCCAGGATCCTGCTCATACTGGGTCTGTTGCACTGCATATGCATGCCCAGTGTCGCGGCCCTGCGATACAGCCTGGCTTCCCTGAGCTGTCCCACCTTGCTGCCTCTATGATCCTAGTGTCTGGCTACCACGGCCACGACCACCATCTCTGCCTGCATGACCTGACGTATTCCAGTTCCCTGACTGGTAAGATGTCACTGGTCCTGCACCCGCACACAGAGTCTGCATAGGACCCCTCTCACTAGCTGGTTAAAACACCCTACAAAAGCATTGTAGATGACCTGTCTTGCCTCAATCTCGGCATTCCACTGGGTCTCATGGACACTGAGGCCTCTTGTCCCCCTCTATACCACACTAGTAGCACATAACCTAGCCACCTGAAGCATTCTTTTGACTGGTACTTCTTCCCTAAGAGAAGTCCATCTTTCTCTTCCTCTGGCCAGTAGAAATAACACCAGTAACAGGTGCTAAACCGCCATGGCCCACACCACTTGATTTCCGTAGGTTCCTCTCTGTAATCAGTGCCTCGTTCACAATCGCGTGTACAGTAGGCATCATGAAAACATTCACCAACACTCGGATGTCATACTGAAGGCCATCCTCAAAACGTATGGCTCTCAACGTCTCATCACGCACCAGCACGGGTGCAAAATGATGAAGCTCCGTAAAAAGAGTAGAGTAGTCCATCACCGTCATAGCACCCTGCTGCAGATTCATGAACTCTCAAGCTCTATCTGCCCTCAGCATCTCGGGAAAGAAGAATTCATAGAGGACTGCCTAAAAATCTTCTTACGCCATTTCCATGTGATTCTCTGATTAGGTGGTAACATCCCACCACCTCTTGGTGGAATCACACAGCATGTAAGTCGTGAGCCTGACCCTCCACCCTGGAGGCGTCTCCAGATGCTTGAAAATAGTCTACATCGATCCTAGCCTAGACTCCATAGCCTACGGTCCGCCATCCCCTAAAAAAGTAGGCAGATGGTGCTGCTAGAAGATACAGGTCAGCTTAGCCATAGATGTAGCAGTCTGCGGTGCTCCCTGAAAGGTCTGCATGAACCGCAATAAGCCTTCACGGAACTGCGCTTCTGCACCTGTGTCTGGTATAATAGCTGGCGCCACATCTGGCTCTACTAGAGGATCAACTGGTATACCATGGCCCACCATCTCCAGAGTATAATCATCACCACTCTCCTAGAGAACAACTCGTGGTCGTCTAGGTAGCATGACACTACAAGGTCAAAAGCACACCTTAGGTTCATGATTTTTAAGACTAAAAAACAAAGGAACCACAAAGGAAACCAGAGGAAGAAGGCATTCAAAATTGGAAAAACAAGACTACACGGCATGAAAAATGACTACACGGCGTGTACTTGACATCCCTTCCCCTACCCGGGACCTTTTACATGGCTAAGCCACACGTCTTCTGTTGAACAAAACTACACGGTGTGTATAATATCTACATGGTGTGTATGGTGTTATTTTCCAACAACCTGTGTCGTCTGAAACATGGCTGACTACTCGGCTTTACAATACACGGCGTGTTACACTCGCACACGGCGTGTACACCATATTGTTTCCCAGCCACACACCTAACTCCACACGGTCTGTCCTTGAACAAGAATTCATGGCGTGTCAAACAGGTACACGACGTGTCCAAGGAGAGGTGACACCGGCCCGTGTTGTTAGTTACACGACCGAGTCCCCAGGTCACACTACACGATGTGTCTATAACTGACACGACGTGTCCTGTCAAGGAGTTCATCGAACTGTGTTGTTAGTCACACGACTGGACTCCAGGTCACACTACACGGCGTGTACAAAAACTACATGGCGTGTTTTAGCCAAGCCCTTCCCTACCTCGTGTTGCCGCCCACACGGTTTGTGACACAGGAAGAGACTACACGGTGTGTACTCAGGGTACACGGCGTGTACTCAAAAAGTTCATTTTTCTTCCTGAACAGAAGAACACACACAGCGTGTATGAGGTCTTACATGGCGTGTATTCTGGGTTTTCTGAACAATATGCCTCATAAACTTCCACAGAACCCATGAAATACTAAAAAACCAACACCTAAGTGTCAAATTCCGATCCTTGAGGGACCATACTCACCACAAATCAAATTTTGACATCTTATATGTGTTATAACCAATAACAGTCAGTGATCCACCAAATTCTGGTCAATGGGGTCCCATACTCCCCAAAAAGAAACTGAAGTTTGGTGTTCATACTATAAACATGCTCACATAAAATTACACTATCACATAGCATGTATTTATCAAGTAGCTATCACAACATCATGTTTTTCTAGCACAACTACTATCTCAACAACATGCAAATTCTAATGCACCAACATGGCATGGAAACTATGCATGTCATGTGATATCTAGCATGTTCCTATATGATGCATGAGACGACATACCCTCATATCATTGGGTTTCAACTAAATAGAACCCATAAATTAGATATAACAGCACAAAACAAGTACGTCACCCAACGGTGAAAACATATCAACCGTAAAATTTCAAAATCAAAATATTGCAAAATAAGAGGTAGACTGGCATTTCCACGTACACGGGTTTGCTACACCCGAGCATAGATTATTACAAACTACCGTTCCGTCCTATCCATGACTATAGTTCCAAATAGTAAGTCAAAGAAAAGAAACTCCTCTAATACCACTTTGTAATGTCCCGGCCCTGGGTGCCACGCAACGGGTGCCCCGAGCCCGATTCGCCAAGTGACCTCAAGCACATTTCCCCAAACGCCAGAGGCTGCCAACTAGCAGCGAGGGCCCAGGTCTGATAGTGGGGAAACTATGCCCTCATTTTTCAAAGTGTAGCGCAACAGAATACAGAATAAACATACAATGACAGCAGAAGCAGTAAACATACACAACTGAAATAAACTACAGTAGTGGATATAACCAAAAATATATAAATGATGATGCTACATGTTTCATGTTCTAAGAAAATAGCCAGAACATGTTGTACGTCAATACTGTACACCAGAAGGGAGAGTAATGTAAAGCAAAGCAAATAGCTGGCAGTGGCATCGCGAGCCTAGGCTCAGTCCCATGCCCTCCTGCTCCTCAGCAACAGTCAAGTACTTGTATAGGGACTCATTCCCCTATCTATACCTCCTAAAAAGTAATCAGTTTGGGCTGAAATGCATGACCCAAATAGGGTGTGAGAAATATAACTCAGTAGGCACCCACCAAAGGCTCGTGCCGAACTGCGTGCTAACATGCAACAATTGTGTGAAGTGGTAAAATGCAAATAAGTAATCAGTACTCAAAAGTAACTCATTAGCTGTTATATTACCATTTTATTATCCATTTAATCCATTTAATATACTAAATCACCACAATGCATTTCTAGTAAACAACTAGTGTCGTCAGACATGTAAACTCCTACCCTTGGGTAATGAGTATACCAAACAAGAATCCACCCTCAGGCATAACAGAATTTTCCCTCAGGCGTATGTAGTGTCTCCCTTAGGCACAGAATCAGCTTCCCACAGGCACAGAAGAAGTTGGCCTCATACCGAAATAACTACAGCCCTCTGGCTAACAGTGCAGTCCCCACAGGCTAATCACAACAACTCCTTTAGGCTAAACAGGTAACCGGGCAATTCCAAACATATCAAAATGCAGTAAAAAATCAATTCCGCTCAAGGAAATTCTACAATTACTATATTAAAGGCATACCCTCGGTTATCCTAGCCAAATGGCTAAATAGAGGAAAACACCCCCGGGGTGGTTCCAGATCCAAGAAACAATCCCAACCATCATTTTATTATCACAATTTAATAACCTATGGAATTATAGGCAGTAAATATAGCAATGACCTCAGCCACACGACACCCCAACATGGGTTCGTGGCATAAAAATGCACCAAAACGCATGAAAGTTGTAAAATAAACACAAAGCAACCTACCTTATATGTCAACGAGTGTTATACACACACGCCGACTCCAGAGACAACCAAGAATGGCGTATATCTGACGAAGATCAAAACCTATTCAAACGTAAATAACATACGTTAGGAGAATAATTGGCTAGAATGGAACCAGGAGAGGAGAGGCCTTACCCGTGTGGTTCCAACGAGATCGTCCGAAGCTGAATCAGATTCCAGATGAACGCCCGGTGGATCTTCAAAGATCCGGCCTCCTCCTTTGGCTCCAAAATGGCTCAAGTGCCTCCTTTGCCAAATGAGGAGGCTACATCCAGTTTTAAGCCGAAAAAACAAAGTACACGGTGTGTACTCCCTTCATTTAACTATTTATTTGGTAGAACTTCCATACTATTCACCCATCGACATGAGTACATGGCATGTACTCCCAAGTACACGGCGTGTACTGTCGTCCAGCTGGCGGCGACTCCACCGCCTTACTATTCCGGCCTACCAACTGACTACATGGTGTTTAAGGTACCACTACACGTCATGTAGTCGATTCATTGGCATGGCTACACGCCCCGTGTACTCATCCCAACACGGCCAAAAGTACACGACATGTGGATAAAGTACACGGCGTGTAGTTCCAAAATTTAGGATTTTTCCCCATTTTTCGCATTTTCTCAAAAATAGTTAAGGAAAAGGAAAAAGAAGAAACCCGTATCTCAAAAATAAGAACAGGTTTCTTAAATAAAATTAAAAGATTTTATGAATAATTATACATTATAATACAATCCACGAATCATGATGTCTAGAGTCTATGATGAATAGGTATATAACACAGCAAACATGGGACTAAAAAAACATCTTTATTCAAAATTCATAATGAGATCTGGACTTTCATTGATGCCTTACATATTTATAGGGTTCCCTAGGGATCAAATTCACGATTGGATGACCTGAAGGCATAGTATGGGAATAATCATAAGAATATGCCTTTAGAAAATTGGTTAAAGATCATGAAATAATGATATAATATGGAATATAGAATCATAGTATATAAACATGGGATCATATAAACATTGAATCATAGATATTAGTTAGAAATATAAATCATGACATTATCATGATTCAATTATCACTGCACATATATGAACACAAGTGAAGGGTAACGAACAAGACTAATGTGAAATGTAGTACATGTCATGGCTAACTCCCATGTCTTTTTCACTTAACATTTCATGAGACTAAATGAAACCCATCACATTTATCCACTATTTTTGTGCTCCCTTCTTAACATGTTGATGAATATGCTTTCCTCATACATAATCATACAAAAATCATAATCCTAATGTCTCCCATTGAACAAAATGGGTATCATAATCAGGCCATAAAGAATAATTAATGGGAATGTCATATAATTGTCCATGAATGGAAAAATTATAATATAAAAGGAAAACAATAAAGTAATATAGTCATATATAAAGGTAAGTGATGTCAAATAGAAGGGACAACATGTAAAAATAGTATTTAATAATTTTTAGCCTTAAAGCTTTTTACTGTGGTTTTAGGGGAAACAAAAAAAATTGAAATAAAAAAGGTATAATATTATGTAAAAAACCAGAACTAATAGAAGAAGGATTAATAATAAAAACACTATTTTTATAAAACCAATGGTGGATTAAAACCTATGGTAGGGTTTACTTATAAATGTTAACTAATTTAGGAAGTTTCATTAAAATGGGGTTTCTTATCAATGAGTGTTGAGGAGAGAATCATTTAAAAACATTTATATAGAAAAAAGAGAATGACTAATGGATATTGAAACATGAGTTTGGAAAATATACATAGTATTTAGATGTTTTAAATAAAAATAAAAGGAATAATTATTTGGGTAAAATGAAATATAGAGAAACATGTGGAATAAATGTGGTTTGGGTAGAATCTCTTATAGAATATCAACATGGTATCAGGTGTTTTTATGATGGATTAATGACAGAAAAAAGGATTTCCCATATTCTATATATCATGAGGGATGCATAAATGAGGTTCAAAATCAAACACCATCAATAGAAATGGATTTCTCATATTTCATACATCATGTACAACTATAATAAATGTCCCATGTTTAGATAATTATTCAGTAGTATAAATTCATTCCCATAATGAACATCTATCTATGGATGATATTACATGCTCTATCGCATTAATGAAATCACTTATTTATGACTTAATCACCTGAAATATTATATTGTGAAAAGTTCATGACATGAAATGGTATAAATGGTCTCTACATGATATCTCAAGATCACACATGCATAAACCTTAATAAACATCCTAACATTAGTTAAATAACAAATTGTTTGAAATATGGATCAATTAGTCAACAAAAAAGTCAACATCAATGATTCTCCCTTATAGAACATATTCAAAGGTATGGAAATCATGATGACCCTAAAAATTTTAGTTCCCCCAATATTAGAATGAGATGATGGAAAAAATATATCTTGCCATTAATGAATATGTATAATCACATTGTTCTTGAAACACTATGATAAAAACTAGAATCATTATTCCTCTCATATATAAATAAATTCTAACATATTAAATCATTTAACATTATAGTATAATTAGGATGAATATCTTAATAAGAGTCTGTATCCCATCTATTAAATATAAATTCATTACTAAGGTTATAGAATGCCTCCTTAAAAATAATAATGTATCCTTGGGTGATCATGACCAATCATCAAGGGCCATTAATTTTTTTTAACAATTCAAAAACTATAGGTATTTTAATTCAACCTCGTTGAGATGAATTTGATAATTTAAAGGATATTAGATATTTACACAATTTAAGAAAACAACTGTATCTCCACTTCCACGTACTTGTGAAGATTAGTAATCAATTATAATATTACTTATTCATCCTCAAATTACATCACTACAACAAACTCTATTTTCCATAAAATGGTGTTCTCTAATAAATTCCATTTTAATATTCTATTGAATATATCAGATGAAAAATTCTAGATACACTCTATACATCATCTTGGAAAAATGTTTCTTACCATCCTTATAAAAATCTTATTTAGACTCTTATTATAAATATATATTTTTTTCTTCATAATTAATTGATAATGGCGATAAAAATTTAAGTACATCAACAAATATTTTTACTAAATATAATGATTTTCTAAATTATTTTCATAAGGTTGTTACTGGATTGAAACATTTAATTCCTCATGGTCATGATCAATCAAGATTCACCAAAATCATATGCCTGACGCAACACAATACAATTCATAAACATTTGTAAAACTAAAGTGAATAAATAAATTAGATAATGTTATTATAAAAATCATCCCATTAAAATAACAATGAAACGTATCCATCCCATTTATCATGTACCCCTTATAACATAAGGCTTTAATGTTGATTCCCTCATAGACATGTCCCCAATGAAACAACCATTATATCATGATAACCAACAAAAAATAATTACCTTAAAACCATTCATTGGATGATCCAATAAAAAATATACATAATCCTTGATAGGATCTAAAGAGGCCCCACTTAATGAAATTTAAATCACTCCAATATCAAATCCTAAAAAAACTACTGTTTAGCTGCTCTTTAATGTAGATATGAATCTATCACTGTTTTCAAGAAAATATATTGGTGGTCCTAATATTTTTATTTTAATATGAATTTGGAGAGGATTTAATTGAGAAAATTTTAAAAAATACATTAATGGAATAAGGATAATAATAATTGTTGATTATAAAACCATCATAATGTTAGTAATACTGAATACAATGATCAAACTATCAAAATTTTCATACCTATTTTAGAAATGGGTGTGTGGGGTTTAATAAATCTAGTACCAAAATTTATAGATTCATAGTATGAAATAAATAATTTAATAAAACTATTCTACCAAGAGATTTTCATTGAGATATCCATTTTTTGATAATTCATATTAAATATTTATTGTCACCAATTTCATCCTCATATACTTGATGAAAATTTCATACCCTTGTTAGTTAATTTTTTTAAATGAAATATTTACACCAAAGGTGACACATACGATCAAATAATTTGATCCCCTTCATGGACATACTAGAAAACATTTATGCACATAATCTCAATAGTGTTAACTTGGTATGTTTTGATGGAAATTATTATATTACCAAGATTTAGGTCTATGGGGAAATAATCCACCTGAAAAAGTGAAAAATGCAACAAATCATCTATAAATAACTTAGGTTACAATTATATAATCACTAGTTTCATATTAACTATAATATATTCATAAATATTGAAGTGAAAATTATATGACATACATAATATCCACCTAATTACATGAGTGGAATGTAAACCATTCTATTACCTAGGATCCCACTCACTATGAAATATATGTTTATTTCTACGTAGATAAAGAAATAGAAAATGGTTACCACAACATACTATCATTTTTTTAAAATTTTATCATATAATCCAAAATAATAAATAGATAAAAAATTTATACATCAAGAATAGATGAATTATTTAATTCTTAAAATTTTCATCCAAAACATGGAAGTACATGATAATTAATCCTTAATATATCTTATTTCATCATGGAGTGTAATGGCCAATCATAAATGGAAAAACATCAGACCAAATTCCAAGATAATAAATTTATATTTAAGAGTTATTTTTATGGGATTCACTTGTATCAAAAAAATCCATACATATGGAAGGAAAAATAAACCCCACACACATCACTATTAATGGAAAAGAATGATTATCATAAAAAAAATATAGTATATAAACATATGGATTCTGATCTACCTTATATATATTTATTTTTACATAAATCTAATTTTCATAGTATGGTGAAACTCCCTTGGATGCGCCTGAGTGAACCTTAGTTCTCAATTAGATAGAAGTGTAAACACTAATTCTACGACCAATTCATTTGAATGTTAATAAATGATGGCCTTGATACATAAATTATTAAAAAAATATCCTAGATGTATATCTTAGTAAAATCTAATACTCCACAAGCTATGTAACTCATAGCCTTGTGCTCTATGTAATCAACTCTAGTATCATATACTGAGCAGGGTTTTCCCTCACCACTATATTGGAATATTTTCAACAACATCTACTTATAGGAAAACATATATAATTGGCTATCTCTAAATTTTAAAATTTAACCATTGTGGAGTTTGAAAACATATATATATCAGACAAAAAATCCATATAGATTCAATTATTATATATAGTCCTTTAAAAAAGATAAATATTGTAGCTTCTCATCTAGATTGGCCATTAAGATAGTAGTTAGACTGGTGGGTCAGATGGTCTCAAGTGTGCCTCCCTATACTCCATTGGATGCTTACTGGTAGTGAGGTTGTAATGATTGTACATTGGGGAGACCATACCATCGTGATTAAAATATCACAATAGTGTATCATGAAACATAGTATATGCAACAATAGAAACACCAATAAAAGAAATAAATAGTATTATAAGAATATTATTAATTGAAATTATAGTGGTTGGATTATGCCAATATACAATAGATTGTTTGTATGTCCTTGAAATTATACATATGAAAAAAGTACACATAAACAAAAACAATTAAAAAAATGTATGAAAATAAAGATAAAATTTCAAGTCCAATAATAGAGATATCAACCAGAATCTCGAGCTCCTTCTCAGTCATATGCTCCGAATTCCACGGTACTAGAAATCATCTAATTAATATTGAACATAATATTTATAGAATACCCCATAGGAATGGTATCCCGAGTATTGTGTTATATATAAATCCCAATAGGTTACCACTGATGATTTCTATGACTAAATATAGTCTTTGAATAATAAATAAATTAGTGTGTAGGTATACATAATATTAAATAGTACTAAATAAATAAATAACATCCTATATAAGATAAAAAGGACACTTATAGGCTCTACCTTTTTCTAATCGAAGCCTAAAATAGTATTTAAATAGTTACAATATGTATATTTTAATATATATATATATATATATATTATGTTTATGTTTCATCCACCTCTATGAACAAATTATGTTCGGATATAAGTCACCATATACCTAGAATGCTATGTGCTTCCTAGATTGGGTATAACTTAGTCACCCTTAATCATTATAAATGATTCTTGAATAACAAGAAATAGGGTACATTCCCTAAATCCCGATAGTGTATGAGACATATTTCATGATCATCGGGATGGAGACCGAGCCATCATTTCATCAATCTAAATAGGGAGTGTGGTGCCTCATACCGACAACCTAAAAAGTATCAATGGTGTGAAACATCATGTACTCTACACATGATTTTAGTGAACATGATTTCCTTCCATGCTCAACATATCCATTACCATCATCCACAACATAAGTATAGGGAATAATAATAATTATAACATTATTAATTATTTAGTACGTCTATTTCGTTATATATAATAATACCTTCATAAATAAGGGAATTTCATTTATTAAAATTTGAAATAAGCATATACATAATAATTTAATAAACACTATGTACTTACAAACCATTTTTATTTTATATTTCAATATAATTAAATTCATTAAAGGCATTAAATCCATCCTAAAAAATCGAAAAAAATAATACCCAGATATGTCATTTAAAACATTCAAAGAAGGAATCCAAAATGAAGATTCTATTCTAGACAATATCCAAATTTAATTAAAAAAACATTGACATTGATTAAAATAGGCTGAAAATATAGTTTGAAGTTACCATAGTCTATTGGGAAGTTGCATACAAAGATTATGACATTTTATACGCAATCTAATCCCTTAGATGGTGCTATGTTCATTGGTCAATTAGTTTGGAGTGGCCAGGGATTGGACATAAAAAGTTCCATTGTAAAATTTACATTTTTATTGAAGATAAACACTCTATTTAATGATATATTTTGAGTAAATGATCAAATATTTTCCTATAGGTATCATAATAAAAAATATTACACCAATTCAAAATTAAAAAAAACATTCACTAAATCATTATTCATTAGTTTTTTATGGCATCTTGTGTATTTAACCAATTTCTTATAAAGGGGAAATTCACGGAGAGACGCCAACAGGGTGTTCATGATCAATGTTGTAAACCTCAATCAACTAAACAAATGATGAAATGGATGATATCTATGTGAAATGATGAATTTAATAAGATGATACCAAATAAAAGGTGACCCTTCGAAATGGTTGTTGCACAAAAAAAATTATGTTATTTCTAATTTGATGGAATATTTGATAAAAATCAAAGACCACCTACTTCCTACATTGGTCTTTATACTAATAGAATTTCAAGATATTATTTTTTACAGTTTGGATTATATAAAAGAAATTGAGTTCCATCCGGATAATTTGGAATATGAGTTTACACCTTAATAACATAATTAAGTGGATATTAAATAAACAATGTCAAAAAAAGAATATTGAGATTAATGTTACAGATCAGTAGAGACAAAAGATGATATAATAGTATTACATGTAAATAATATATCTGCATACATAAAATATTCCTGATGGAGGACCCCACAGTGCCATAGAGAGCCTCATGCAAGTGGAAGAGAGAAAAAAAGAAGAATAAAAATAAAATGTAAAAAGGGACTCATTAATGAAAAAAATATAATTTGACACTAAAAAAGTTTCTCATTAATTTGCTTCATAATTTGTAAAATCCATGTTCCAATCATGTTTCACCATCGATCACATAATCCCAACATGCTTTGTTGTGTTTCATGGTATTACAAATAGTGTTCCAACTATTAAATTAATTGTTCTTAGGTACTTCCTCATTGGATATAACCATGTGTGATAGAGACATAGACATGGAATTTTTTTTTATCCACATTGTTTCAAATCAACACACCTCCATAGGACACTCACTTACTTATTTATTCATGCATGGTTTCAATCTATCTGTTCACCCTATTTAGAGCACACACAAATTATATTTCCAGGCTCCAACAGTCTCAAAACTCAACATGACACCCATTAGACCCCTTGGGCCTTCACTAACTTATAGAACCCTTGGGTCTTCACTAACTTATAAAATCCACACACTAAATAATTAAAACTCACTAAATTATATATTGATTTGTTGATCATAGAAGTAACCATTTTGTAGCTTCCAAAATTAACAATCGATTAGAATTTTATGCCAGTTCAGAAGATATGTCGTTACAACCATCCCAACTTATGAATTTTCATCTCGGAGTTGCATTCAAGAACTATTAAGGCACCAGTTGACCAATGAAGTTCATGATGTTCAATTCAAATTGTCATGTTTAATTTCAGAACACCCAAATAACCTCAATTAATCCAATTAAAGATATGACACATAAGCCACTAAAACCCAATAAATCACTCTTTTTCCAAATAAGCACATAAATAGAGGTTACATGAGGCCTTTTATCTAAATACATGACCAAATCATCTTCCTATTAATCATATGTCCATAGGCGACCCCCCACATTCAGACTTTGTATGTAAAGTGGAATGTTCTGAACAGTAGAGCCACTCTTTTTGGAATTACCCACAAAACATTCATTAACCATTCTAACAATGCTAATTGTGACATTTATTGAAATTAAATAATGGATAAATCCCCACTGACCTCACTTAGTCAGGTCAAGACAAATTTTCATGATCAGACTAGGCCAAAATATTCCACACTCGTCTTTAGCTGTTTCCATTTTTAAATGGTTCATCATTAACTATTTTAATATAACAATAAGAAACACATGGCGATCTACCTCTAACTGGCCATTCTCATGATGCTCAGCTTATATTGAAATTTTATTACAAATAAAACCACAACACCTTCTTCAAATGTGTCTGTTATTTATAATATCCACAGTAAGAAATTAAAATACCATATTTCTGGTGATGTTACATGATTATAACATCACCTGGTTATATATAATTTTCGCGAGTCAACATAAACAAGGGTTACCCTAGTTTCATCCCACTAGAGTTGTCACTATAAACAAATAAGCTTAGTTCTATGTAGAAACATTGAGGAAACCTCTAATTCATCAAATGGAATCTAAAAAATACCCAAGTTAGTACATACTCTTAATATAAAAGTGATACAATGCTTCAAATCTATATTATTCAAATCATATAATTGACTGAGACTAGAGTGGCATTGTCCTGGACGTAAATTCAAGGATGAATGGGTAGTGTCTAAGAGTCTACCATTGTTATCATACATGAGAAACCATGTAAAAATTAGTACTTAAAGTACCACGATATAAAACCAAACGTCCATTTCACAAGTTTTGTATAAACCAGATTCCATGATTAACATCTATAAATGATTATCACGGTGTATAACTGACACTATCTTAGTGTATCAATGATGACATAATTTTACTATACATGATTAGAACATTAATATGTGTACACTAAGAGGAAAATATGTTGAAATGTAAAACCCATACAGATTGACCATTTAATAGAATCACATCTTCACGAGCTGAAGCATGGGGATTGGCTGATCACAAATCCTTTACCACTCTAGGCTTTCTATGATGATTCATGAATTAGAACTAAAGTGCATCCAATATCAATAGGGGGTTTAAGAGGATTCCTACACATAAATTCACATTAATGTTGTTATATTGAAAAATAATTTATAATAAACAACACATGAAAACATCAAATTCATTAAAGACGGAAAAAAATTAAAATCTTTCTTCCTCAGTAAGGTTCTTTCTACATGGAAGGACACAAATTCGCCAAAACAAAAATGACTCTCCCCGCCAAATGATTTTCCTATTCTTCAAATAATTATTAATTAATAGCTTCTCACAATTGTTATAGATCTAAAATACGATAAATGTATGTGTGTGTCTCCTATGATTCATGATCAACACACTACAGAATCAAGATAATTTTCATGAAATTCAGTGCAGACGTTGATGGCAAGTCAAAACACATGATCCTCTGAATGTCATCCAATGTAGTGGGAAGAACTAATTCTTTTAACTCATAGATCACTATTCTATGAGGATAACCTGATAATGCAGTGAACAAGATAAGGTTCAAAAATTTCATATAACTCAACTAATTTATTACATCATATAACCACTCTACGAGTAAAACATATATCAATTTATACTACCTTGAGACCATATAAGTGAGATTGAACAACCTATATACTACCCATAGAATGTCCCCCCTATGGATTAATGTATCAGGTTGACTATAGAAAAAATACCCCATGTTTTATTTTAACAATGACTTTAAAATAGAATGATGAGCTCCCAAGTCACCCCCGGAAAATGACACACAGTCACGACACAAACTATGGGATCAAATATGCCTTATTCAAGTCTAACATGATGAAACAAAACATAAGTTGATGTTAATCCCCATAATAACACCAAGTATAACATGACCACCTTTCCAAATATGGGTTTTATATAGATGATATAATTCCAACTAGGGCCAAAAATACCCGAACAATACTAAACATCTGAAAGGATTTATCAATTAGTAAGGAACTTAAGAAATATTGTTATTCCAATCATTGGATAGACACTTAAGATGAAAAAGAATATACCATATTTCTAGGTTATCCCAAAAAAGACAATAGCATAAGATTCTATCATTTAATCCATTAAAAAAAATAGGGGAATACGGAGAAGGATTACGGTTCCGTTCTACGGAAACTCAAAGAAAATGGTTTAAATGACCCTTAGAAAATGGTTTCAATTAAAAAAACCACCACATGTTCTATGATAATCTAGTAAATTTATTAACATTAATATTTTTAATTTAATAGAGTTAAATAGAACATCATGTACCAATTAAAAAAATCTCTCTTCACCTTATTTAGTTGAAATCTCAAGGAATAATAGACAATTCTTATCAACTTCATTTTTATGAATTAATTATTTATCATTTCATGGAATCCCATCATAGTTAGCTTATTTATCATATATATTCATGTCTATCAATACAAAGTATTAATAGATAATATTTCCTATGAGGGAACCATGTAACTATCCTAGGGTCATTCTAATTATACCAAATAGTGTTTGTTATATAATTAATGATTCAAACAAATGTATCATAATATCTTATAAAAGTAATGAAAAAACTAACCTACATGTTCACAATAGTGCATTGAAGAAGTTAACTCAACAATTTCAGATCAACAAAATACAACGTTCATATATATAACCAACGTAATATATATCATGGACATATATCATAATTCAGTTATATAGGTATCCATCTACCCATCCATAAAGCACCCATTCCCTTTTTAAATTTTATCACATTAATAAAAATCAAATATAATTAGCATTTGAACATTATCATCCTTTAAATTTTAGCAAAAGTATCAAACAATTAACTTATCTCAATGATGGTATAGTATGTGGGTAACCATTTCCCAGTTGTAAGGCACCCATAAACCTTACATTTGAATTTTTATTCCGATTTAATAAAAATAAAAAATAATGTTTATGGTACAATTTATATCATTACATAACAAGCATGTTTTTTGCAAGAAGTAACACAAAAAAAAGATAAATAAAAAAAGACAACCTAGGATATAATCACCTAATCATGTAATTAGAATGATAGTTAAAAAATTACCTAAAATGTACTAATATATGCATGATATTATAATAATTTTAATGGAATATATAGTCATGCAGATAAATACAAGTAAGAAACACATTCAAGGAAAAAATCCAAATTATTAGGATGACTCCAAATAAAACTACATGCCATGAAATTTTCATGGAATATTAATCTCTATATTAAATCAAGGATGCATGTAATGATTCATCCCTTCTAAACACAGATAATCATATAATACAATAAATTCAATATATCAATATGAAACCGAAATTACACCAATAAGTCTCGGTGCCATGAAAATCAAAAAATGACATGAAAAAAATCCCCTCCATGGACACATGGATTGTTCCTTATGGGCAGGGTGATCATCCCCACCAAAATATATTTTCCAAGAAATGAATCATTTATAGTATGTTTCTACCAGCCCAATAGAAAAATATAATAGAACAAAATATCTGATACAACTTTGTAACATACATGTCAATGTAAAAACTATGATTCTTGTCAGACCAGGGGGTCACATGGACTCAAGCATGACTCCCCATTCACTATTGGTCGTTGACTAAAAGTGAGGGTAAAAATATAGTAATTCAGGTAGAATATAGCCTCATGAACAGAGTATAATGTTTCAATGAAAGGATACAAATAAAAAAAATTAGAAATAATTATATTTAAAGAATGACATTGTAGTGAAATAATATTATAAACTAATGTAATGAGGTTTTCATAATGACAATATATAATATAATACAGGTTATTCTAATATTGATGCATAATAAAACATAAACATACAAAATGGAAAATATATACATGTTAGTAAATAAATAATGAAAACATAGTATGTCCCCTAAGGGAGATCTCCAAGAGAATCCCATGATCCTAATCAGTCCTTTACTCCTAACAGCCAGTTAAAAGAAATCAACCAATGATTTGACATCATAAGTTCTAATCATATACACCAATGAATTGGCAACCCAATAAAGGTGTGAGATATAAATAATATATGGTTACCACATTGTATCAGTGACTAAATCTATAACATTAATGATTGGTTAATTAGGATATTTATATATATATATATAATTGTAAACAGAAATGAATAAATAAACAACAAAACACTAACATTCATAAAAGAAAAATGGAGGCTCTACCAACATCATCTATTAGCTAGAATGTGAGTATAAATAGTAACCATATGATTATAGAAATAATATATACATGGTATAGTTCTATATTGAATCCACATATATGAACCATGAATGTGTTATATATGTGGTCATATATTTTTAACATTATGTGTTTTCTTGAATAGTAGCAACTCATTCATCCATTAATGTATAAAAAATCCTATATCCCAAGAAATAGTGTATATTCCCTACATCAATATATAGTCTGAGACGTTTTGAATTACACTCTGGATAGTGATGGAATGATTGTGACATCACTTTAAATAGGGAGTTAGGCACCATATCCAATGTATTACACAATTTATGGTGTGAGAAATCCTGAACTCAACAACAGATATAAGGGAACAAGTTTTTCTTCCATGTTGAACAGATCTCTTACCATCATCCACATCTTGTTTATATGTCATAATCATAATTATAACATTAGACATGATGTATTACATCTCACGAATTAAATTTAATATGACCATTATACAAAGGGGTGTTCCATTTTTTACAATTCAAATTAAAATTGTACATATCCATGAAATAAATGTAATGACCTTGTCACCCTTTTGATTTCATTTAATTTATACAATTTAATTCATTTAACGAATGAAATCGATAATGAATCGTGACATTAAATAAATCATGGCTTGGAATTAAAAAAATTAAAAAATATAGGCCATCATGAAAATATTTTTTAACCAATAAACAAAATTTAATGAACATAACATATGACATCATTTATATAGTCTCAAAGATGTACTTTTAAGGTACACTGGTCCATTGGGACATTACCGACATGGGTGATCCCATTTATTATTCAAATAAATTTCTTAGGTGGGTCCAGATTCATGGGTAATTTATTTATGGGTTTATTTTCCATGCACATAGTATGTACAATGACTTAACAAACATTTATATAGAAAATTTATAGTCCATTAAATATTAACTTTTCAATAAATTCAAAAAAACATCCTTCTTTATGTCAAAACAATGTAAATTGGAAACACCAATTCGAAATGGATGATCATGTATTAAATCTCCCATCAATAGTCTATAATCTCAAAGATAATGCACCTCATATGAGATGTTTTCTTATAAAATCAATACATTGTTATTCAAATAATTCATTATGATTATTGAAATATAAATTTAAATGGCATGTCTCAATTATCAGAAATTCATTTAAAACAATCTACCGCACATGGGAAAAAATAAAAGGGTTAAAGTGGAATTTTATAATTTCATTATCATTTAGACTATTAAATTGAACGTAAATTCCATTCAATGTTTGAGACGACTAAATATGAAAAATTTTAATATTTTAAAAAATTAACATTTAAAGGGATATTCATGAAATCACACCCATGGGGGTGACTGTGATCGACGTTGGAGGCGTTAAACTAAAAAAAAATCAATCAAATAGAGTGTGTCTATGTGTGATGATCCATTTAATATGTAGAACCGAAATAAAAGTCGATGCACGATTGATGTCGAGGTGTAACACAATGTAACTATTCATAATTTGATGTAAAATCTCGAAAAAAAATCCATAAACCACTTTCCTTCTACTTAATAAGTTCTGCCCATCTAATGTCAATATCTAATTTAGTTTGTTTTGGTTGAAATATAATAAATAAATTCATCAATTAAAATAACAAAAACGATATTATACCTTGATAATTAAACATAGAAGTGATTAAAAATTTAAGGATAAAAATATTTGATAGATAACCATTAAAGATCTATAGAGGATAATGATTATCGATTTAGATGAGAAACAGATACGTTATCTCTATGCATAAAATAATAATGATGTAGGAACCCAAAAAATTCTTTTGAGTACATAACGTGGTTGGAGGGGTTGATGAAATAATATATGGAATGAAAAAAATTAAAATGTTTCATTAAGGGTGAAAATGTTTTTTCACCCTTAAAAATGGATTCCACGGTTTCATCAAACCATGTACTAGCCATGCAGAACCCACTTCCTAATAATCTAACATCTCATTGTTTTCTCAAATGGTTTTCCTAACCATACACCAACTGTGTAATGAATAGTTATTATCTATGGTCTTATTGTCCATAATAATTTTCTCTAGGTGTGCAATTGGGAGAAACCATGTGCATCCCATGGGATTCACATCTACACACCTCTATAAGATACAATATTTCATATTGGGGTTCACATGGTATTATAAAAAATCATCTTATTTTTTAAAGGACCCGAACCTTTTATTATCCATAATAGACTCTCCCCGAATATAATAGGTCACCTAGGGGAACCCATGGGCAATCAACCAATTATAAAAAAACACATATAATTTTTTCAACTATATAAATATCATTCTCAGGATTAGTTTACTGAATGACACTTGTAGTAAATTCCCCAAAAAAATTATTATAAATTTTCATCGAATGAAAACATTGGTTGTTAAAAATAATCATCAAAACAATCAGAGAATGAAACCACATTAATATGTATTGAGACATCAGATAATCAATCATGTTTAGATTATAAAAAACATGATACATGTTGATGAAATAATTGGAATTATTAAATACAACATTAATCAATTTCACTATATTCAAGATCATATGGATAGAATCAAACCTCTATTTTTGGATTGACTTTTTTATTGAATATTTTCTTGAATACAGTATGTGTGATAAAATAATAAAACATGTCTTTTATTATTTAATCTATATACTTAATATAGTGTCGCAACAAAAATATTTCCTCTTAATTAAACATTATATGCCCTTAGGTAATTTTGAAAATTTTGATATTATAAATAATTTTCATCTACACATATAATTAATGAGCCCCATTATCACCATAAAAGGTTGGTGGGTTTTAGTTAGTAAATTATTGATCCTGAAACATGTTCAATGAATGATGGGTTCATCTCTCATGCCCTAAAAAGTAAAATATATAGAAATATAAACAATATTAATGAATATAATAGATATTTTCATCCTGAAAGCTCTACATGTACATATCATTAGTTTATATATAACATTTTTATTTGAATATTTGGAAAATAATATAATGAAACTCAATCAATTTGAAAAAATAATCCCAAAATCAACATTTAAATAATAAAATTTCAATTAATTAATATTATTCATGTAATATCACCCCACATGAAAATCATAAAATCCAATCAGATTAATATTTAAAAAACTTGATTATTTTCCATCAATGAATGATTTTGACACTTATTTTTTCATTTTATTAACCAATAATATAAAATCACACTAGAGGAATTAAAACCATTGTCTCATGTGTTACCCATGGGTTCTAAATATTTTTGGCCTTAATCATGAGATATTATTTTATCATCATCTCACCTAAAAAATATATTTTTTCAAAATTACAATATATTCCTTGGAAATGGAATAAATATTTTATTCAACATCATTGCTCGATAAGATAATTGAAAATAAATAACAATTAAATAAAATTATATGTCCCACTCCACAATATTTGGAGGACTAACAAGGTAAAAATTATACTTGGTGAACCTCCATGAATAACTATTGAAACTAAATATAGATCCCAATCCTTTTAAAAATAAAATTACATGATTTTAAGCATAATTATACATCAGAATACAATCCAAGGATAATGAAGTCTAGTGTCGTTGAAAACTAGGTACATAAAATTGTAAACCTGGGACTAAAACCACATTTAATTTTGTATTCATAATGAGATCCTCAATTCCAATTAGACCTTTCATATGAAAAGGGTACCCTATGGATCACATGAATGAAGGGATTATATAAAACCCTAGAAAGGGAATAATCATAAGAATAATGCTATGGGACATGGGGTAACGATCATGACATAATGATAAAAAATTACATATTGAATCATAACATATAAACATGGGATCATATAGAAATATAGGAATAAAAATCTAGTAGCATCATAAATCATTACATTAGAACTTATTAATGCTCATTTCACATAGAGGATCAGAAGTTAATGTTATACACTATGACTATTGCACATGGTAGCAGGAGTCAAGCATAAATGTCAAGACCATTGCACATAATGTATCATGAGAGTAAAATTTACCCAATAAATTAGAGCACAATATGGGTGAACCCATATTAACATATTCAGGAATATTATTTCCACATAAAGACTCATACATAAACAATTATAAACATAATGACACCAATTGAATGAAAAAGTTATCTTAATCATGTAATAAAGGATAATGAATGGGAGTATCATTAAAATTGAGCGTGAACGAATATAATTAGAACATAAATAGAACATTATAAGGTATAATATACATATATCATGTTATGTGATGAAAAACATATGTGAAATCATGTGAAATGACTATTTATGAATTTTGTGCATTAAAACATTTTACTGTGGTTTTAATGAAATAACAAAAAAACATTAAAAATACAAAGGGAAATAATCTTTTGTAAAAAACTAGAAGTGATCCGTGAAGATTTTCAAAAAATATTGCTGGTTTTTTAAAAAAATGATGGGTTAAAAAATGATAGGATGCGCTTGAAATTGGTTAATAATTCAGAATGTTCCCTTATAATTATGTTTCTTATCAAGTGAAATTGAAGAGATGATCATTTTAAAACATGAATATCCACAAAAGATAGTGAGGTATGGATCAAAAAACAAGATTTAATGGAATATGCATAGTTTTTTTATGTTTTACATAAAAATAAAAGAAAACATCATTTGTGTAAAAAATGATAGAGCAACCCGAAAGAATATTGGATGTTCGGGTTGAATCCCATTTAGAATAACGACACCGTATCAAGTGTACATAATATTGATCAATGAGGGACAAAGGGATTTATAATCTTGTATTCAACATTATGGATGTATGGGGGAGGTGAAAAATCAAAACCCATCATTAGGAATTACAAATAAAAGGGCATAACATAAAGGTGATTCATGAATGAATGTGAGAAAATACAATCCTTACCATAAGACTGATCGTGTCGTCCCTTGATCATAATTACCAGAAATATAAATTATGTTCATTAATTAATATTTCAAGAAACTCCACTACATGTTTTTTTATTTATTATAACTTTATTAAATGTATTCATTTCCTTTTTGATTAGTTAAGAGCTTCAATTCCATTGTTTAGGAGCATTTTCTTCCAGGGTTTTAGTGATCAATTCAGTTTTATTTATGTACTGATAAACATGTATGATGATAAAGGTTTCTCAAAATTGAAGTTATTTGAAATTAGTGAAATTCTGGAATAAAAAATGGCTATAAAATTCATTTTTTTACATTAAGGTAAATCATTTTATAAAACATTAATGATAAAATCTATGACTAATATGGTGATTTTTCCACAATTAACATGTTTTATTTTATTATTTTACATTATTTATTAAAATGATTCTTGAAGATCACATAAAATAAAATACATATTTAATAGTTTGGTTACATAATAAAAATTATACCATCAATAGAATTGAATATGGTGAAAGAAATTGATAACTCGTCGTTTTTAAATGTGATAAATTAACAAATATCATATGATGTTTTCATTTCATTTATACAAAAAGAGGGGATAGAAAATATCGTCAATAATTATAACATTATAATAAAAACATTCTAGTATATTTATGGTACTACAGTTTTTATAAAATTTAGATTGGGAAAGGATAGGAAATAAAAGAGAAGAAAGGGACATGAAATGAAAATGAAATAAATGAAAAGATGAATTTACCTCATGAATTAATCATTCTTAACAGCCTCTTATGGGGAGAGGATTTCATCTTTTTAGGGGACTGGTGTTGTTGGATGTGGGGGTCGAGCATGGTGAGTGATTTTGTCCGAATATAGGGAAGGCACAAGGCTTGATGGGAGTGAAGATTAGTGGGACTGTGGGTGGTTATTATTGTGGATGAGAGGATGGTTTTCATATTATTTTAATGATTATATTATTTTATTTCCATAAGATAACAAATATTAATGATTCTTGGGACAAAAAATAGTAATATGTGAACGTTAGTTCGAACCCAATGTTATCACATCATCCATGAATCAATAAATAGTGTATTTAACATACAATATATATATACGGAAAACTACCGTATTTGACTAAGCATCAAAAGTTCATTTATTTTAGAAAAATCCAAATAATTCACCCTAACTAATTTTCAAGGTGTTTAATCAAATATAAAAAATAAAATTTCCAAAAAATAATTTTCTAAATATGATAGATTGAAAATTTTAAATAAAATCATATTTTACTTGAAAGATGTGAATTTTAATACTAAATCTTAGTATATAATGCATTAAAAATTGAAAAAATAAATTATAAAATTATCTGAATACCATAAGACATAAAATTTTATTTTATGAACAACTTTCCAGAAAATAAATTTTATTTTAAATTAATTAAATAATTGAAATAATTTATTTCAGACATAAAAATATAATAATTCCTATAATATTGTAATATTATCACATACAAGATGCCTAAATATAATTTATACATTCATGTTTGAGATTACTATTTTTGGATGATTTACTATTAATAAGGGTCATATTAATATTCATAATGGTATGTTACTATTTATAATGATTTTTTACTATTCACAGAAAATATTACGTTGTTTTACCAGACACCAAACATCTTACTAATTGAAACCCTGAATGTCAATTATTAAAATTCAAATCACAGTAGTGACAATATTATATATAAAATAAACATTGAACTTAGTAGTTCATTATGTGGTGATTTCATGTGATTATATTACATAATTATAAGAATGGAAATTCCATTAATAAAACATTAGGTCGTTACATTATTCCTCCCTTATGAAATTTCTCCCTCAAAATTTCGTTTATAATTTTTAACCATAAATAGGTGCAAGTACTTTTATATTATTTCCCCCTCTAGTTCCCATGTTACCTCATTTTACATATGGTTCTTCCAAAGTACATTAACTTGGTGAGTGGTATTGTAACATAATACATTATCTCAAGGATCTAGGATCTTCACAAGATAAGCCTTGTAAGAAATATCTTTCTCTACTATACCACATCTGAAGAGAGTTAATATGAATATTCTGGTGTGTACCTACTTAAGAGAGATACCTGGAGAACATCATGTACATTAGATATGGTTTGTGGATGTTCTGTTCGATAGGCCACGACTCCAAGACGAGGATGAATCTTGAAGGGGCTGATGTACCTAGCAATTAGCCTCCATTTCATCACAAACCCTGCTACCTTCTTCAATAAAGATATGCATAGAAATCCTATGTTTACTACATTGACGATTTTCTCCATAACACATTTTTTGACATAGGCCAACTTTGATGTGACGATGAATGGTTTTATCATTCTCCCTAATTTCTTTGTCCATTTTAGCTCCTATAAACTTATGTTCATTGACTTCCTCACAACACACCGGTGTTATTCACCTTTTACCATAAATGGAATCATATCGTTTCATTCGAATTCTCGAGTGTGAACTATTATTGTAGGAGAACTCAACTAGTGAATGATGTTGGTCCCACCATCCTTTAATGTTTTTATGAAATGATCTAAAAATATCTTATAGGGTTAGAATATAACGCATAAATTGTACATTTGTTTGGGGATGATAGTCCGTACTGATGATACTTTAAGCGCTTAGTGCATTTTGGAGACTTTTCCAGAACATTGATGTAAATCTAGGATCTATATCAGATAAAATATATAGTGGTAATAAATGATTCCTTACAACCTCATTGATTATATGGGTAAAATTTTATCTAATTAGAATTCTTCTTGAATTGTGATGATTTGAGATATATTTTAAATATTATCCACAATGACCAATATAGAATTATTTCCTCTATAATTCTTTGATGTTCTAATGACAATGTCCATAGTGATGTTATCCCACTTCCATGTTAGTATAGATAGTGTTTTCATTATCACCCTAGACTTTTCCCTTTCATCCTTCACATGATAACATACCAAGAACATTGATGTATACTCAAAAATATCATTATTCATATTGTCCCAGCAAAAGTTATCTTGGTGATCACAATACATCTTTAGGATCCATGGGTGAATCGATAAGGTTAAGTTATGAGAGTCATTCAAAATCTTCTTATTTATATCTAGATCGGATAGTACACATAATTGTTACCCAAATCATACAACTTTTTCTTCATCAATCATGATCATAGATGATTTCCCATTTCTAATGTCATCCACATAGTTATGACTTTCCACACATTTTCGTTGATGATTATTTTATTTTATCCATTGGGGATTGTTGAGAATTAATTTCAGAAATGATTGATAATTTTACTTGATTAATGATTCCTATGCCCATCCATGTCAAATATTTGAATATCATATCCTTTTAAAATCTCATCATTGATAAAGATACAGAATCCCTTCAACTTAGAGCATCTGCAACCTTATTTTCCCTTCCAGGATGGTAGTGGATTGAAAAATCATAATCCTTTTTTATTTCTAACTATCTTCAAATGAACATATTAGTTTCATTTTGTGTGAATATATTTTTAAGTCTCTTATGATCAATATATATCTCACACTTCTCCCCATAGAGAAAATGCTGCCAGATTATTAAGGAAAAAATCACACATTCAAACTCTATATCATGTGTAGGATAGTTTTGACCATGGATTTTTTTCTTCTTTGAGGCATAGGCTATCACATTATCATTTCTCATTAGCACACAGCCTAATCCCTTCATTGAAGCATCACTGTACACAATAAAGAGTACTCCACTTTTTGGGAGTGTCAGTATTGGTGTAGTGAGAAGCCTTTTTTACATCTCTAAAATAAAGTCTTCCCATTCTTAACTCAAAGAAAACTATACCCCCTTCTGTTTCATCTTGTTCATTGGGTTTGAAAATTGTGAGACATTCCTAAAAAATCATCGATAATAACAATCTAGATATAGAAAGGAGCAGATCCGTATTCCATATATTGTCACATACCAATCTAAAATCACCTTTTACCTATATAATTCCACAAATATCCCATTACTAGTTATAAAATGACAGAAGATTGATACTTCTTCCATCAATAACTCGCAATATATTTACATTTCATGAGACATATCCTTTCAAAAACACTTTATCATAATATTTAAATGTTCTCAAATTCATATATTCTACTAGAGTATATTATAATATCACCAATAAAGACTACCAAAATATTTTCAAGGTCATATCTAATGAATATATCATTAATTATATAAATATTTATGGAGAATAACATAGTCCAAAGTGAATCAATATGATCTCATAGTTTCTATACCTCATTAGAAAGGAATTCTTGGAAATATATTCCTTCCTTACATGAATTGCTGATATCCGGACTAATGTTCTACCCTATTGTAATTACTGGCCTCTCAATGATGATCAAACAAGTCTTCTATCAATGAAAGATGATACTTGTTCAATATCATTATTTTATTGATCTATCCCTAATCAATGAAAAGTCACATTGATTCATCATTCTTATAAATGAGGATGATTGGGTCACCCCATGGTGAAGAAATCAGGCATATAAAACCCTTATCTTGATTCTCATATAACAACTTATTCTGATCCTCTAGCTCTATGGTGTCTATTCTATAAGGGGTTATCGATATAGGCATTGATCCAGGAATAAGTTCAATTGAGAAATCAATATCTCAATCAATAGGAAGACCATGAATCTCTGTAAGTAATGTTGTAGTGTAATCCCTCATGATGGATATGTCTTCATGATAAGTTCTCTACTTTGTCGCAATAATTTTTTATTTTCATTCTTGAAAACAAGGCTCTAAATTACACACCCGAGACAATAATTATAAATGAGATTCAACATACACATTACACATGTAATTAATTGGTGCATGCTTTAGTATGTGAAGAGTTTTATCATTTTTCCAATGTCTTATGTAATATTTGTATACATATATCTAATCCATGACAAAGATAACATCGAACTACATTAAAGGTAGTATAACAATATTTTTCTGATGGTTCAGTGCAGAATTATTTACTAAGGTAGAGTTATAAACCTTGGGTGAAATAATTTCCTCATTCATTGTTCTGTCAGATAACTTATCCTCCTAAAATTTTGGTGGTGTTTGAATTGTTATACTAATCATGGATGATATAAAATAAAGTGTGGAACCACAATCAAATAGTATGTTCTCTATATATAAATCAATAAATGTTATACCTTACACTGCATCGGTTTCCATATCTACCTCATAATTAGTGATAGTATATGACCTTCATTATTTCCTGTGAAGTTTTTTTATTTCCTATTACAACCCACTGCTTTGGGAAATTATTCACTTAATGGCTATGCCCCTTGTAGTATTAACACTACATTATAGGATGAGTGTTGATCTGAACCTTCCTTCAACCTTCCACATTGTTGGGGTTTTTCATATCACATCAGCACTTTTATCCATATGTCTAATATATCCAGATTTTAAGCAATTCTTAGTTCCATTTATACAGTTCACAGGATTCCTCTTCAAAAAATGTTTTCACATGGGAAGATTAGGCTTCTTTCTATCATGGAATTCATTTTCCAAACCAACCACATTAGATTCCATTTTCCTCTTTTTTTCCCTAGGCCCGTGATAACACTATGATTATTTTATCTCCATCTCAACATTAACAAAACAACATGCCATCTACTCATATCAGTAAATGTCAAAAATCACCAATGATTTTCGTATACACAGTGTTAGTCTTCCAAAGAAGCGTTCCACCTTTATTTGGATGTTCTTGAAAAATCCAAAGTCTTATAAAGAACGGCTTGTAATGTTTTATATGTACACATTGATTGAATTTTCCTCCATCAACTTGATTATGAGGAACTCTCTTTCCATATTAAGATGGAGTGTTTAGGGAAAATATTTATTGAAAAAAATTCTCTATAATTCCTCCCAAACCATGGCATCAAATTCCACCCGGGATTTTGTATTATTCATTAGTGCGCATAGCTGATCTGCTTTCACATAAAAATGATAGGTTAAACATACTACTTTCTCTTCTACTGAGCATTATCGGACATAGAATATCATTTCTATTGAGTTAATTCATTGTTCTACATTGAGGGGATCAAAATATCCACTAATCATGGTAGACCTTAGTTTCATTAAATACTCAATGTAAACCTTATCATTCCTTGGATGAGGATATCATTCAACAAAATTAAAGATATTATTCATAACATGAGATAGTAGATCAAGTATTGTTGTATGGTTCTGAGCCCCTATTCCCCTCATATCAGGAATATCATTAGATAAATTATCACATTTCCTATCACATAGATTATTAGAATATGTTCATCTTCTTCCCTCCCTTTACAATTAAATGAATGTAAAATTAGCAGCATTTAATACTTCACTATTAATAAAAATAATGAAAACATTATACATAAAAGGACAATCTTGTAATGGAGAGTTATATCCTAACTTGTGATTCAATAGGTTTAAATTAGAGTTATACTTGTTCAATTTCTTAAAATACATTCTTATGAGATTTTTTTATTCTCTTAAAAATGGTTTATACGTATCTCAGGAATTTACAAAATTATATATTGTGAGGGTGTCAACCCAATAGTGTAGCCAGGTCTGTTGTTGTGCACCGGTTCCCATTCAAGTCAAGCTCAAATTGGGGTTTTCATGTTTTACACCTAAATACATCTATTATAGAGCCACCTCTACCTATTTGAATCTATACAGTGATGTATTTTTTACATAAACCACTTACTCAATACTTTCTAAAATTTAGGGATGTTTTATTATAAATTGTATCAATATTTAGGTTCATAATAAAGCTCTATTTTCTAGATATCAAAAAATAACTTGACCATACAATGATACAAAATATAGCGAGCTTAGAATTCTACACATAACATTATATGATTTTATGAATAATTATAATATAGAATACAATACATATATAGTGAATTCAAGTGTCTATGCATACATGGTATATAAAAAAGAAAACATGGGACTAAAAAAAATTCTTCATTTCATATTCATAATGTGATCCTGACATTTTATGAGCACTTACATCTATATAGGGTACCCAAGAGATCACATGAATTAAGGGATGAGCTAAAAGCCTAGTAATGGAAGAATCAGTAGTACAAGTCTCTAGAAGATGGGTTAGCGATCATGAAATAATGATATATAATGGGATATATAGTCATTATATATAATCATGGGATCATATAACATTGAATCGTAGAAATTTTGTATAAAAATAAATCAAGACTTTAGCATAAGACAATGGATGTTTCACATAGAAAAACACATGTCTAGGATACCCACCAAGACCATTGCACATGGAAAAATGAGTTAGGGATAACTAGAAAGGCTATTGCACATAACACATCATTGACTAAACTTTACCCAATGCAATGGATAACTATATGGGTGTTCCTACCTTAAAATGTTCATGAAAATTCTTAACACATATATAGAAATATATAAAAAATCATAAACATAAGGTCACCCATGGAAAAAATTAGGTATCATAGTCATGTTAAAAATCATTAGGAATGAGCATATAATATAAGTTTCCCTAAAAGAAAAAAATTAGAACATAAATCAAAAAAAAAAGATAAAATTGGTATATATCCTAGAATGTGATGTTAAATATATGTGACATTATGTAAAATTCGTATTTAAGAATATTTAGCAATAAAACATTTTAGTACGGTTTTATGGAAAATAGATGAAAGCATTAAAAATAGAAACATGAATAATCATTTTTACAAAACCAGAAGTGATACAATAAGGTTCTTAACAAAAAAAATGTTTTATAAAACCAATTTATGTTTGAGTAATATTTTATGGAACCCTTGATATTTTGTACAAATTAGAGATGTTTCCTCAAAACAGGTTTTCTTATTGAATAGTATTGAGGAGAGAATAATATAAAAACATGTGTATCCCAAAAATAGAATGAGGGATGGATCTAAAGACATGATTTTGGATAATATAAATATGGTGTATAAGTTTTACATAAAAATAAAATTAAAATTCTTATGTGTGAAAGAAATACAGAGTAATCAGAATAAAAAAGGAGGTTTGGGTGGAATCGATTATTGAATATCAACATGGTATTAGGTTAACATAGGAGGGATTAATGAAAGAGAAAGAAATTTATCATATTTTATAATTCATGAGGGATGTATGGGGGATGTTCACAATCATGCCCCATAATTATAAATTACACATAAAATGACATAACATAGAGGAGATTATTCAATAAATTTGATAAATAGATGACCCCTTACCTTAAGTCAGTTGGTGTTTATCGCTTTATATTAATGACCTGAATAATAAAATTTGGTTAATTATTTAATAATTCAATGAAATCCACAAAATTTTATTGATTTTATAAAATATTATTATGTTCATCCATGTATTTTTAGATGAGTTATGAGGTTCAATTTCAATTTTTTAGAGCAATTTATTTCTTGGTTTTAATGATCACTTCACTTTTATACATGTTCAGATAAAATTGTATGATGAAATTTTTTTTTTCCGGAATTTGCATTATAATAAATTAGTGAATATAAAATAAATTATTTTGTATAAAATTTATTAGGTTATTTCATGTAAATATGAATAATTATAAAATAAATTAATCATTAATTCATGGGTTAATTTGGTTATCTTTCCCACAATTAACATGTGTTATTTTATTATTTTACATCATATGTTAAAAAATATTCCATAACAAAACCTAAGAAAAAAGCATATTTATTAGTTTGGTTCAACCATAAAAATGGTATCATGGCTAAAATTTATGATGATACATGAAATTAGTAACTCATCGTCCTTGAATGTAATAAATTAACACATCTTGGATGATGTTTTCATTTCGATCATATAAATTCAGGGGAAAGAAGAGATGATAATGAATTATAAAATTATAATAACATCATTCCATTACACGTATTGTAATATATATTTCATAATATTTTTAAGAGTAGAGGTTATGAATGAAAAGAGAACAATGGAACCTGAAATGAAAATGAAAGAAAATACAAAACCGATTTACCTCTTTATTCAATCTTCCTTAAGAGACTATTAACGAGATTGGATTTAGGATTTTATGGAGACCAATGGTACATGACATGAGGGAGGATCTAGGGGAGAGGTTTTGGTAGAATCTAGGGAAGGTAAAGGGCTTTAAAACGGTGAATAATAGTGGGGAGTGTGTGTGGGTTTTAGAGTGTAGGGAAGGAAGGTTTTCGAAATATGTTAACCAGTGGTTTATTATTTTTTCCATTAGTCATGAAATATTAATCATTATTATGACCTATAATAGAAAATGTTTTCTTGTTCTTTCTAACGCAATGTTAATAAATCAATAATTACTCAATAAGTAGTGTATTTTACAAATAATGTATATAAACTGTAAATTAGTGAATTTTGCTATTAATAAAATTATTTTACATTAGATAAATCTAAAAATAATTCCCAATTTTTTTTCCAATGTATAGAATCCTAAAATGAAATCCATTCTTTTAAGAAAACATCTTAATTTTATTATTTTATTTTTAAATTAAATTCATAAGTTACATGAAAAAATATGGATTTTAAATCTATAACTATTTTTATAATGATTTAAAAAATTACATAATGTCTTATGAAATTATATTAAACCCAGAAGAAATAATGTTTTTTATTTATTAACACATTTTAGAAAAATAGAGTTTATATTAATTTAATTAATTAATTTTAACTACTTATGTCATTCAAAAATAACATCACTTTTACAATGGTCAAATTATCACTTATAAGATCAATGTATTTTAATTATACCTTCATGGGTGAGGTTGCTATTATTTTGGACTACTTTCAATTAAAAAGGTATTATTACTAATCATAAAGATAGGTTTAAATTAATAATGGGATCTTACTATTCTAAAAATATTTAATTATTCATATCAGACTCCAAACGCCTTACTCAGGGCAACCGTGTTTGTTAGATTTTGGAAATTCATATCAAAGGAGGGAAAATATTATGCTTAAAGATCACACATTACGTAGGAGATCATTATGTTGTGATTTCATGTGATTATATAACAAAATTATAAGATACGAAATTCCATTCTTACAACAATGGGTCGTTACACTGATGGTCTTATTATTAAACTACCATTACAACCAATTTTAGAAGATAACTTATAATAATATTTTAATTAAATAGATTAGTTAATACAACAGAGTCCCCATGAATAATCCACAGCAATGGAGAAATTCCATCCAATATTAACAATAAGCAGAAACAAAATCCAAGTATCAAATATAACTGTTTTTGGTGGGTTCACCCTAAAAATACAAATAACCGACACATGGATTCCACTTTGTATTATACCATAATCCATCTAGAGAGTAGATACCTACAAAAAAAATTAATGAGTTTTAAAATATAATGAAAAATAAATCGAGTATAATAATTATAAAGAAACATTTACACATTAACATCTCATAATAGAATAAATAAAATTTTATTAATCATCAATAATTAATACTCAATATATTAATTTAATGTAATTTTTTTGGTCAAAACCACAATATGCCAAATGATCATAATGAACTACTCTTTGACATGTACTTATCATGACCAATGGTCTCCATTGGAGAAATTCTCAAGAAGGATGTCCAGTAAAAAAACTAACTATATAGTTTTTTACAAATACTTCTATCATATTAAACCATGTCCTCTTTTGCCTAAAATAATTTTCATCATTTCATTAAAACCCTAGATGGATTCTATAATTAAATATATATTCATATTAAAAAAATCAGGAGCTTTATTTGGAAGAAAATACATGACACCACATTCGTTGAAAATAATGTTTTCATACCATTTCAATAGATAAAAATTACTTTTCATAAAAGGAGAGGAATACGTAATATTTTTATAAAATTAGGGAAACATGACATATGTTATACAATAATCTAAATAAATCAATTTACATAAAAAAGTTCCACACATACATAATGGGATCGAACTTTTGATCAAATAAAACAATGACAATCCCTAATAACACAATATAGTAAAACAAATATAGTATTCCATCCCTAATAGCTCTATCATTGTTTAGGGGTTCCAATTCTCTCCATTTTCACCAGTACTATAATTGGTCCACTAAACCTAAAATCACATAATATATACCAGGGGATGCATAAGAATGATTTACCAACATACCTATGGTCTCCAATGTGCTTAAAATAATTAATCAATAAAACATTAGAACATATCCATGTCAAAATAATTGTCATAATCAACAAAACATACGGAAATTATTGAGCATACTGTCGATAATTACATTGAATAACATTGGTTTCCACATTCAATTTGAATAAATTTAACAAATATATAGTATGCTTAATTTTACTATATATTTAAAACCACATTAAAAACCCAAATTTTTATAGTAATCATGATATAATGACATCAAAAAATTGTTATATTCCATAAAAAAATTAACAAACAATCAAATAACAAAACCTAGGGAAATATCTTCATCATAAGCTAGAACACAACGGAGGCACAATATATTGAAACAATTGACATTAATTAATATATATAAAACCACTATGAAAAAATAACAACATGAACCATAATAATGGATCATCCTGAATAAAACCCCACGAAATTGTACCAAAACACTCACATAAACACTTTTTTGTACCTATGATTTCATTTATATTAGAGGAGTGTAAAAATGAACTAACTTGACATTACATAGACTTAAGATGTGAAAAATTAATATGAATTATTGATTAATCCAGTTGGATTTCCAAATAGATTATTGGAATAAAAAAAATGTGGAAAAATGATCTCCATGGCTGGAAATTACACATCCACCCATGGTAAATTCAATGTTGGTGAGGGGATAAAAATATTATTATATAGTTAGTTTCAGAATTTTATATAACAATGATAAACTATACCATGTTTCCTTGTTTTTTTATAAATAGTGTTCAAGCCTTATGGGTTACCTCCACATTGTAATGTGTTTTTCATTTCATTCATGTATCATTTATATTATTAGAGGAAAAATTTGTAAGCCTAAAGCATTAATTGGTCATTATAACCCTCATATCTAAAGTTATGTCCATGGTCTTTATTAACCGTGTTCTAAACACAAACCCTATCCATTTTAAGAAAAAAAAATTAATCCTTGATTTTTAAAAATAAATTAATTTCTCCATTTACGATTAAATATGAAATTAATACCAAAAGTAACTAATCTTCAATGATATTTTATATTTATTTAATAATTATTCATATATTTAATCTCTAAATACAAGAATATTTTATGGTTTAGGTATGTCTGAATTAGAGATGAAAAGTAATCAAGCTATGTAATCTATGTGAAAATAAATTGAGTAGTAATTGTGATTTTTCATTTGATATCCAATAATATATATATATTTTTAACTAAGGCCCCATATATAGGAGTGAGTGTATATAATGTATGATTTTGTATCATATTTTTTTTTAGAAAAATTTCTTAATTGTGATGTCAATGTTATGAGAATATACAGTGATAATATATTTGATTAAAAATAGATGTTTGATTTCAATAATAGGTCATATATTGAAAATTAGACGTTATAATTTATAAAATATTAGATTTAATTTTAATTTTATAATGATGCTATTATTTTTACAATTATTTCTTTGAACTCAAAATACATTTTTTTGTTTTTTTCAATGGTTATAAATACCTGAAATCTAGTTTAATAAAAACCATGAAAACTCCAAAACATACTAAATAGGATAAAATATGATTTTTTAGGAAACATGAATTATTAAACACTTAAGGGATTAATTATTCAACTACATGAATTTAAAAAATGTGGGATGAAGAAACTAAAGAAATTAACCCAATGAGGAAGAATATTATTAATATGTTTAATGGAAGGGAAATGTGAAGAAAAAAATCCAATGGAAATTCAATAGTTCAGTTAACATGATAGAGTAAAATAATGATCATTCAGAGGTTCCAATGAAGAATATGTTTTTTATATTTATGAGATTTGGAAACCATAAAAACATATGGACCGACTCAATAAAATAGGATGCAAATACAAATATGACACCTTTAATTCCATAGGGAAAAGTAAAATCTTATTATTCACAAATATTTATGTGGGATATTGAATGGTTTTATGTATGGTAAAATCATCATTTAATTAAGATATGATATTTTATTATTTAATTATTTTAATAAAAGCTACTATATATTTGAGAATTTGTCCTAAATAATCCTAAAATTATCCCATTAATTTCTTTTTGATATATAGTGATAAACCATAGTTGTGAAACTTTGGTTTCCCATTCCTATAAAATTATAATGTTTTATGGTTGTGAGAATACACATCGTGCAAGTCATATAATTCTAACTAAATTTAACATATTTGAAATTTTTTGTAATAGTTTTTCTATCTTCCTAATATAAAAGAATTAATTATTAGGGGATTTAAATAAGATTTTGTATCTCAATTAATCATACAATTATAAATTATATAGATAAATATATGGACATCATAATTTGATGAATTAAATTATATAGGAATTTATACTAAATATTAAGATTAATTTATATTATATGACTTATGAGAGGCTACATTTTGCGATACCCATATAATGTAGTATGGGTGGAAATATTTCAATCAATGATGATATAAGAAAACTATTTATACCATGCATTAACGTTTTATTTTTAATGTTTTGTAGAATTTTGGGTTTAATAACTATGTCATTAGTGAAATTAAATAATTTTTCAATTCAGACTACATTGAAATCCTTGTTAATGTAGTTCATAGGGCTGACTATAAATTAACTAATGTTTTCTGACATGGTTACCCCCTCTATTCCATTATTATCTCAATTATCAAAGAGTACTTATGTAGATTACTCAATCATCCTGTGGATCATAACAAGATAAATATGATTCTTGCTTATAATAATTTTAATGCTCATGTGCATCTCTTATCTATTTATGACATCATCCTTTTTTACATGGTGATAAATGACAAATCAACAATCTCTAATGTTCCATTTCATATTATAAGGATTTTTCTTGACAAACCGTCAATTGGAGAAAATCCTACTTTTTTTTGGCAAATGGGCTCCTTTTAGAATAATTTCATAACACATCTCGTGAGGCATGTTCCTTGACTACATGAATCCTATCTCCCGAAGGCCAATGAATAGTGACTAGTGCCGAAGGAAACAACCTCCAAGTGGGAGGAATTTTCCTGAATACATGTACGCACACAAACACCCTACCTAGTCTCAAACACTAATAATGGGAATAAAAATATAATAAAAAAAGACCGAGTACAGTGTACAACAAAAAGAATGTAGTCCAGAAGACAAACCCCACAAAAAGAACTGAAAACAAGAATTTATACAAAGGAATCTATGATGACCATCCAACAAAAACCCCCAAATGATTGGGAGAGTAGGGTAGATACTAGTAGTTGAAGTATAATATCTTATACACGTGATCCTTCTAGGCCCTTCCTGGTCATAGGACACTAGGTCCATTGTCGTAGCGTCTGTCAGTCCCATCTACCAGAGCACCTTGGGGTCCTGGTCCATAAATTCTCTGTCTAAACTTCAATCATTTTCACTATACACAACACATGAATACGAATCCCACTAAAGGGTGAGGAACAAAGTACTCATTAGGGACCCCAAAAAAATTGATAGACCCCGCATCAATTCATCAATGTAATGTATGAAACACAAGACAACTTACACCCGATATATTCTAGTTTATTAATATTTGAATCCTCAGTCACATATATGAAAACCTTGTCTACTAGAGAACTACTCCCCAAGATAGTAAATTGGGTCTTCCAAGTAACTAAGAGGTGTTTCCCACTATCCTTAGACTTCTTTGGTATACCTCTCTATCGCGTATTGTGGGCCTAAATAGTTAGAGAGAGGGGCATCACACTTGTTGTGGCCAACTGAGGAACTACTCTTAATCACGTACCATTGTAAATAAATTTCAAAGAGGGGTTATACCCACCATGTGATAGAAAATTCAATAATAGGTTCTTTCCACATGGAAACAAATCGGCAGTCTTCATGTCTCAGCCAACCACATGGTTATGTACGTAGTGCGCTTGGAAGAACTGCTCCTCAAGACCTTCATCACATCTCAACATCCAAAAGAGTCACCATAAAGTGTTCCAAAATAAATTAATCATCGAGAGTGTCCCAATGCCACAAAAACATTATCAGGAATTCGAACATTTTTCATGATACGAGCATTTTACTGATTAGGGGACTGGTTGCGACGACCCCTAGTCCGACCCAGTTAGACCGACCCGACCAACACTGATAAAGGTTTCCACTAATACTACTTCATTTAGATGGACTTGAACTAACGTGGTGTGGTTCGTGGCTAGTATGGTTTGACATGGACAATGGTTTTGGCCCAGTAGGCCTCGCTGGACTCAGCCCTGTTGGCTGAGTGTCCAGTTGGGCAAGTCACACGGTGACCCGGTCGAGACTGGCTCGGCCCGAATGGCATGTGTCTGGTATGTCAGTGCATGTCTGGCCTACTGGGTGCTTATCTGGCCTAGTGAGTCACAGGTCTGGCTCAATTGGCATTTTTCACCTCACTAGGTCTGCAAGAGGCAGACGGGTTCATATCGCTAGACACTGCAGAATGTCATGTCCTATCCACCACCATCACTGCACGGGTTTCCATGGGGAATCTCCTCTTTCGAGATCAAGCGGTCATGGACCATCATGCGGGGCATGACATGGTGTCGGGTCCATAGTCCTATGACGTAATTAGGAAAACACATCATCTTCCTTTAGCTAGAATCTTCATTTGTTGTGATGTATCCCTTCTTCTGGTATACCATCGTGTCATGTCGCTGCTAACACAGGAACAAAAATAACTATTTCAAGGTACACCGGGATCGCACTAGTGGTCTGTTCTTCGCTCCACTTGAGCCTTCATTTTATGGAGAATTCTTTCTCCACCAAGAAGATATCAAAATTTTCCTTCCATCGATTCATGAATTGTTTCATGATAAACACCCACAACGGATGGGTTTGGGTTTTTTTCATGTCAACTCGCGCCCTCCGCATTAAAATTTTAGACTAGAAGGAGGTCCGGTGATTTTAATTCAAACAAAATTGTTAATTCAATCCAATATAAAAATAACCCTAAAGAAGTCACCCTCCCAGAAAAATGCACAATCTCCATATTTAAATTTTTGTGTTTTAATCTATGTATGTTGTTTTGAAATAAAAACGGGGAATCATTAAAATCAAATAAACAATACATTTTTTTGACATTTGATGTCATGGCATTTGACCTCAAGGGAATAAGACATTGACATCACTTCCAAAATCTGATCTTTGAATGGAATTGAAGATGATGAGGTTCTAATTTCATTTGTCGTTCATTGTTGGGGTAGAAATCTTTTAGAGTTTCGCCAAATATTCCTCCAAATTTTATAATCCTTATTTCCCCAACATGTAGACCTATAAAAAGAAGCATGCCACAATGTTTCTATAATGATGTGATGTCACGTCATTGTATTGTTTAATTTATGAAACAATGTCACTATTATGCTAACATTATTGCATTTTTACACTGCGTGATATGGGCCATAAATGAGTTTCAATAATGTGCCTCATCATTGCCTACTTCCAGCACTGCAGTGTTTTTTCCTGCCACCCAACGATGATAAAAGAAATAAAATAATACCTTTACAGTAATGAATTATGTTTTTGATATGTACGACATATAACTTTTTTATTCATCCATTATTGGACAATATTAATACATTTCAAGGAGATTACTGGTGCTCATTACAAACATGTACCCTCAAATTTTTGATCTGAGCACCGGTTCAAAAGTTAGAAAATTACACCCTCACCATTATGGAATGCACCATAAAAAATGATCAAAAAAATTAACATTCACACTCAACATGCGTCGGTTGAGGATAAGCCCCCCATAAGTGGAAGCCCCCACCATTTCAATGGTACTATCATTTTTTCAATCCGAGTTTCCTTTTATGAGTTATAAGGATTTGAAAATAAAAAAATTGATAGTTAATTAATTTATTCATAGCCAAAAACAATCTTCCTGTGTTGGCCCACACCAGCAGATGTAGGATCTTCCTAAATAATGAATATCCAAACATGTTCAGTGGTGGTCTCAGATTATTAATCTGAGTTACAGTTCATGTGTTATGAGCATTTATAAATTTAAAAAACATTTATTTTATTTAGGTTTATTCCATTTATCGGTTTTTTTTGAACGGACACTTGTGCGACTAACTTTACTTTTCTATTATGGTAAACCCTCTATCCTAAATGTATAATTGTCCTCTGATTTCTCATCTAGGAAAATGTTTAAAATTTACTACACATTTTTATGAAAACATCCCACATTTTCTATTTAAATATCAATATTTTTTGACAGATCATTCTTGGAACTCCATGCCTCATAATTACGTGTCGTCGAATTTCACAGTCTCGAAATAATTTCATACAATATAAATGAAACCCATGAAGCACGGGATAAACTAATTTGTATGAGGGTGTAACCTATCACTCATGATTTGATCAACCGTACCATCGTGCCATTATATGTTTTTAGTTTTCGGTTTCCAATTGTAGTGGTGGAATATGAAACGTCCCTTAAAAAGGTGTTTCCTGGGTTAACTCACAATAAGGAGAGGTACTGAAATATGTTTATACACAACAAGATGGAAATGATATAAAAATCAATATATCAATGTGATTTCTTATAGCTTCAAAAAAAATCCAATATTTTCAATGTTTTAGAAATTAAAGACGAATGTCTTCCCATAACATATCTCGTTGTGCACATATTTTGGGAATGACCCATGACTAGTTACTTTTCTACTAATAGTGTCCAAATCCATCACTGAGTCACCTCATGGATAACTAAATACATCTCTATGGATGGTAGTATTTTCCTTGTCAAATCCAAAATTTTCTATAAAATGGATTACCCAATTGTGGATTATAATTGGATTCTGACCATCTAAAGAAAACAAATACTGACATCAAAAACAATTTTTTGAGTGGATATAGGCTTGAATGAAAACACATGTCTATTAACTAATCTACATGTAACAAGACATTATACTAATGTGGTCTTGTAATAAAAAATCATAAATTCTATAATGATTCATTATATTATAGACACACATGGTACATTAAGTATAATAACACTAATGCCCGTACATTCCAGAAATACTAATTTATGGATAAATTAAAGCAATGAAACATAAATTATATGATATCTTCCACATAAACTTTTATTAAGAATTCAATTTCAAAAAACCTATATAACTATAGATTGATGGTGAAAAATGAATCTCATAAAACTTATATATTGACAACTGGTATGGTTTTCCTCTCTTATAAATGTTTCCCCATAATTAACCACACGATCACACCTATAATACTATTAATGTTATGTTAAGCTCTTAAATCATTAACATACTGAACAATATTAATAATCTCATTGATAACTATCCCTTTCCCAATGATGGTGATTTTTTAATTTAGGAAGTATCACTTTATAAAATTCTTGATTCAAAAAAATTCTATAAAAATATCTTTAGTAATTTTCAAAATAACATTAATTGTATTTTTTTTGATATGTTATGTTTAATTCCCTTAAGAGTCGTGCTTGTTTAAAATATTGTGCACAAAATGAAACCACTTACACATTCCTTCAATATTTTGGGACTCAACATTGATCTCAATTTTTTCTTTGTAATCAACATCATGAAGACATTAACCACATCTCTCAATATTTTTCTATTTCCTATACTCTTTGGAATTATATCCTTGATTTGTTTGAGGGAATATGTTTACATCAGAACTAAATCAACACTCAACTCTACCATTGTGTGGATATGATGGCCTCTCATCAAATAAAGAATCTGTTCATAAATTACACAAGATTGTTTCTCCATGTGATCTTATATGAAAAAAAATTCTCATATTCATAACCACTACTCAATTAGAATTAATGCAAGAAAAAGTGTATCCTCATTTCCATTCAAGAAACTTCGTTGTTTCAAAAGGGTCTTTGAAACAACCCAGTTAGTGATTTTTGGATTCAGCATCAACTTGTGGAAAAGGTTATCTATCCTCATCACAGGCTCAATATTGCATTTTTCTAGAAACTTCCACCCACAAGACAGATTAATGTTAATGTTAAAGGTCCTTGTAAAGCAAACATGGTCTCTTGGGTTATGAATAGATCTATAGAATTTAATTTGAGAAGACTCTAGTGTACTCATATGGTATTTTTTTGTATCCTCATCCTTCCAAACCAAAATTATGGGAGTGATTTACACAATTTTTTTGTGATGAAACCTGGCAGAAAAATTATTTAGATCGAAAGCGATTCGAAGACGACTGTGCACGATCTTTGAAATGACCTAGTGCACCTTTCATGGCTACTTACTTCACATTAGATGGACTGTCTACATTTACTTATGGATATGAGCTATAATGACCCAATGTTTTTCAATGGAAATTCCCTACATATAAAAATGTACTAAAATAACATTAAAACACAACATAATGAACAACTAAGTGATAAGTGACCTTTAAACAGACATTTTCACATCTCTTTTTGGAATTTCGAAAATCCTACATACACAGTTGTGTTCAAGATTATTTTTAGAGTCCAATAAAACCAAAATAATTTTTGGTGAATAGAAACCTACCAATATGAATAGTAAAATACCCTTATAAGTAGTATTATGACCATTATGAGTTTTAAATAATCTAAAATAATAGAAACCTTACCCATGAATAATTAAATAAAATTTAGGCATCTTAGAAAGTGACAATTTGACCATACTAAACGTTTTTGACTTTCTATGAGTCGTAAAAAATTACTTATAATTAATTAATTAATTTAAGAGGAAAATTATTTCCTTAAATTTTTATCCTAAATTCAAAAATCTATGTATTATAGTTTTGGGATAATTTTTTACGACCCTATATAAATTTTGAAGGCATAATTAAATTTGTTTTATTTTTATAAACTGTATTTTTCATATAAATTTTGATTATATTTAAATATTAAATTAATCAGATATAGAAAAATATTTTTGAAAAATTAAAATCATTTTTGGATTCTACACATCGAAAAATTTATAGGGTAAAATTTTGGGATTTTTCTAAAATACTTGAATTTTTGATGAATACGGAAATACCGTAATTTACAAAAATAAGCTAAATAAGCTAATTATAAAGTCATGTGTGATGTTCTACTCATGTAATACCACATGGTTCGGGATTAAATTATAAAATTATTATTCTTGGTCTTGAAATACTCAATATTCCTTGTCTTGTGGAGAAATAATATATTAATGAATATTATATTTAGAGAACCCCTCTCCCCTCCACCATAAATACCACCCTTCACTCCCTCATTCCCTCACACCCCTCAAACTTGATTAATTGTCTAAAATCTTCCCAATGATCTTTCATAGCCCCTCCCCTAATTCTAGGAGCTTATGTTTTGATCAAAACACTATGATTAGGACCCTAAAGGATGATCTCAAGTGAAGGATTCAGGATGTAATTTCTCTCATTCTTTTCCTTTTAATTCCTTTCAATTTCAAGTTCTTTTCTTATTCTCCCCACATGTATCATTTTAAAAATGGAATGGTAACTCTCATATCATACATATTATTTAGGTTTATGATATTAATGGTATATTATATCATCTAACCTCCTTTGTCCTATTCTTTTTATTTTATAAAAGTAAATGTTGTTCATGAGGTGTTAATCTATCACTTTCAAGAACTGCATGTTTTCATTTTTCCATTTATACCTTCAGATATGGTCTTAAAACCATTTTTATGGTTGAACCAGAATATTTTATTTGTACTATTTCTTAATTAATGTTTGGGAACTAACTTACGTACATATTACTAAATGAGTAAACAAAACAAGTTTGTTGGGGTCGAAACTCTCCAAAATTAACCCAAACGATTATCAATAAATTTTTATCTAACGATTCATCCATATTTTGTATAACATAATTCATTATAAGATCATTAAAACTCTTGTAATATCATTAATAAAATTTAATATCATTTCTAAATGTTTAACGATGATCAACCTGAACATCAATTTATGAATACAAGTGAACCACTCAAGAAAACCTTAAAAACAAACATTCTCGAACAATGATTTTAATCCAAATAACTCATCAAAAGGCCCATAAAATAACATAATGAAACCAAATGAATCATTTTCATTTATAAAAGTACTGTAGTTTTTAACTAATGAATATAATTTCATTACAAAGGACATCAACGTGATGAAAGCGTTCAGATATAAGGTAAGGGGAGAATCTCAAACCCAATTTTCCTTCCTTGAGTTCTCCCTCTATCAATCCAAATTTGGTATGGTCACTCATTAAAATTCATTTGTTCATATATATATTGCCGTTTCTGGTATATAAATGTTTTCTACTGATGTTTATTCCAAAAAAAATGTTTTCCAAAATAACAATTCTTTTAAGAACTCACCTTTTACCTCTAATTCAAGGTGGATGGTTCTTGTATCAAGTATGTTGATACCTCTATCTATTGGGAAATCAAGGATTATGAATGTGTTCTTATTAGATGAAAAAATCCCTTTACATCGGTTTTTTATGTTCATTATTGATATATTTTCTATGTGGCATTCAGGATAATGATAATGTTTTGATGTGATGGGTGCCCATGTAATTATATAGCGAAATATGAATGTCTGAATGTGACAGGTGTGCCCAGAATTATACAGAACTCTAATTCATTTGGTAAATTTATGAATCTCATTTGTAAAAGTGAAATGATTTGAACAAGATTCTATATTTTGTCAAAAGTATGTGTGGTATTTATCCACTAAGACACGATGTTTCATTTTTATTCATTTCCACATTTATATTTATGGTTCCTCTTATGTTCATGATCCTTTTCCAATGTTATGAATATGATCACCCAATTCTATATTGTTCTATTCATTCCCCTTACTAGGCTTCTATCTCACCCCTATTCATTTATATCCTCAGGTTACTACATTTAATAAGGAGATGTCAAGTTATTTTAAGAATCTAGTGAAGAAGAAATAGAATAAATGTTTATCCTCGATGGTGTAATTGTTATGTATGTTCCGAATTTTCTAAAGAAACTAAACCACTGGATCCTATATGTGTAATTATATTATTTTATTTATCATTAAAATTAGTTAATAGTAATGTATGAAAATTTTGGGTCTCTATAGTTGGTATTAGGGGAATGGTTTAGTTAATTTTGGGATTATAATTACTGAACCTTAGAGAAAACCTCTAGTACGAAACTAAGTACAAATAGCAACACAAGAAGCATTACCTAAGGATCCTATATTCTATTCTTTTAGTATAAATTGTGAAAATAAGAAATTTATTTATTCATTGGTTGTTGACCTCTGTTTTTTCTAGCATTTTTTATTTTATAAATTGGCGGGAAGCAGGAGAAAACAAGGCAACAACTCATGCAAGGGCCAATGCAACGATTGACAAAATGACATCCCCAATGATTTGGGAGGTGGAGTTCAAAACTTCATAGTGATTCTTACCAAATTATCTCAGGTTATGAACAATATCCATAATAATGGGGAATTTCCTCCTTCGCCAAAGAGATAGAAACTGTCTATCGAATGTTTTCTGCAGCAATGACCACCAACGTGTAGTGGATCTTCTGATCCACTAGTTGCAGAAAAGTGGGTCAACACCATGGGGATGATATATTTTTGTTTTCACTATTCTAAAATGGAGAATGTGACACTTTCTATTTACCATCTATATAGATAGACTGATCAATGATGTGATTTTATTAAGAACACCAAGCCATGGGAAGAAATTTAAAAGATGGAATGGGAATACTGTAAGATAATGTTTCTTAACAAGTATGTAACATGAACTCTTAGCATGAATATAGAGAGATAATTCATAGATCTCAAGAAAAAAGAAGGAGAATCTTTCAAAACCTATGAAATGAATTTCAGAAGGCTTGTAAGGTACACTTTGGGTTTTTGTTATCAATAATGATGGAAAAATTGATAGATTCATTAGTGTATTAAAACCAAACCTTAGAATGTATCCTGCAATTCGAGACATTGGGAGTTATAAAGATGTTCTTCGGTGTTCTCCGAATGTGGATATGGAGTTTATTGAATGGTCCCATGTCTATGGTGATAAGAAATGAAATATAGTGTTTCAAGCCGATGGATCTAATGACAACGGTGGGAGGAAAACTCAACGACCCACATGAAAAAATGTTGGTAGTTGCACCATGGGAACTACATAAAAGGGATGATGAAATTATTCAAGTATGGTAAATTAAGAAACAATTTTCAAGGGTGTCTAAAATACATGAAAAGGAAAGAGAATGTAGTCGAAAGATTGGAGAGAACCAACCATGGTTCAGTGCTAAAACTGTAGGGATCTAGGGAACTATTCAAGCCAATTCACTAAACTGTGAGTTTTCGAGGGTAATCAACTCCATCATCCATCGAAGCCAAAGGTATAAGGGAAATCATATTCCTTTTCTACTGTGGAAGTGGAGCATGAAAATGAATTCATACAACGTACACTTCTTATTCAATCAAAAATCAAAAAAGCCTTACTGGATTCTGGTTTTACGCATTCCTTTATATCATGGAAGTTTTCTAGAACAATAGAATCAAATCCCCGAAACCGTGAAGTAGAGATATCAGTAGAAACAACAAGTGGCGAAATCATTTCAACCCAAGTCTTTGAATCTTATCCTATTGGCTTATGTGGCATGATTCATCCAGAAAATCTTATAATACTTCCCTTGGTATAATTTGATGCTACAATGGGAATGGATGGGCTCTTTTTATATAGATAACATAAAACTCTCGAGAAAAGAAAATATCATTTTAAATTATGAACCATCCCATGATCCTATTCAAATACATGGAAGATCATGAATATCCTTTGAAAAATCATTCAATGGTGTGTGTATTTATTTTCTATAATGAATAATACCTCTCCAAAATGGTAGAGTCAAAACAAGGTACTAACCTTGCCAAAATTCCCATCATGAGGGAATACAGTGATGTATTTCCCAAAGAGTTACCCGAAATTCCCCTAGATCGTGATGTAGAGTTCTCAATAGATCATGTACCCAAAGATACTACTATATCAATGTTTTCCTATAGGATAGATCCGATCAAACTAAAGGATTTAAAAAATCCGCTACAAGAGAATCTAGAAAAAGGTTTCAAACACCATAGTGCATCTCCTTGGGGTGTGCCGGTGCTCTTTGCGAAGAAGAAGTATCGAACAATGCGGCTATGTATTGATTATCAGGAACTCAAAAAGATCACCATAAGGAAAGACTTCCCACTTCAAATGATTGATGACTTGTTCGATCAGTTAAGAGGAGGTCAATACATTTCAAAAGAGGATCTTCCTTCCGGATATCCAAAACTAAAGGTGAAGAAAGAAGATATTCATAAGACTTCCTTCTGTACACTATATGGGCACTATGAGTTTCTGTTTATGCCCTTCAGACATTCTAATGCCCCTAAAATCAAAATGGATTTGATGAAGAGTATTTAAAAATTACTTTGAAAAATTTGTGGTAGTGTTTATTGGTGATTTTCTCATCTACTATAAGAGAAATGAGGAACATTAAGAACAACCACGACTTGTGTTGGAAACATTGAGAATAGAAATGTTGTACTCCAAGTTAAAATGGTGTGACTTTTGGATGGATCAAGTCACGTTCTCAGGACATGTGATCACAAGTGAGGGAATTTCTTATGGATCCTTCAAAAACAACGACAATTGGGGGATGGACCAGACCGTCTAGTGTCACCGAAATCCATAGATTTTATGTATTAACTGGGTACTACCGTACTTTTGTGATAATCATCTCACGATTGTCAAGCCTGCTAACTAAGATAACAAGGAAAGGGGTAATGTGTGTCTGGAAAGAATAATGTGAGGGAAGCATCAAGGAGATAATGAGAAGGATAATCACTACACCTGTACTCAAACTACAGAAAAGTGGAGAATGTTTTTTGATATACAGTGATGCATCAAAGAAATTCTTGGGGTGTGTACTCATGATAAAATGATAATGTGATATCCTATGCCTCACAGAAGATGAATATCCAAGAGTAGAACTGCCCAACGAATGATCTAGAGCTGGCAGCTGTGATTTTTTCCTAGAAAATCTTGCATCACTACCTTTATGGAAAGAAGTGTGGCATATACACCGACCAGAAGATCTTAAAGTATATATTCATACAAAAGGAGCTCAACATGATTTAAAAGATATGGTTAGAGATTATCAAGGATTATGAATGCTCTATTCACTATCATATTAGAAATGTGAATAAGGTAGATAATGCTCTAATATACTGAAAAGAAACGGCTACTCTATCCTTGTTACCGATTGAGAAAGAACCTATGATTTTGGATATGTAACGGGTGAATTTGGAAATTATAAAAGCATGGGATACATCCTAAATTTCCCAAATTATTGTGAAACCATCCATCCACGAGAATATTATGGAAGCACAAAGGGTTGAGGTGGAGATACAAAATAGGGAGAATGCAGTAAAGGTCGGGAAGCTATATGAGTTTCATATCGACGATAAAGGTGTAATACGGTTTGGAACGTAGCTTTTTGTGCCTTAATCACACTGGATAATGAAGGAGCTATTGGAAAATGCACATAGCTCAACATTCTCTATCCATACCAGTAGTACGAAGATGTATCGTGGTCTCTAAGAACACTTTTGGTGGGATAACATGAAAAATGAGATCACAGAATACATCTCAATGTGCTTGGTATTTCATCAAGTTAAAGTAGGGAGACAAAATTCAAAAGGTTTGATGAATCCATTTCCTATACCCATGTAGAAATTGGAAAATGTTACTATGGACTATGTCACGAGTCTGCAGAATACATCGAAAGGAAATAATGTGATAGGGGTTGTGGTTGATAGAATCACCAAGAATGCCCATTTTATCGCTATTTGGGATGTTATCTTGCTTGAAAAATTTGAAATGATATATGTTAAGGAAGTGATGAGACAATATGGTATTTTTCATTCAATTATTTTTTACCATGATCCAATGTTCACATCTAAATTCTAGAGGATTCTTCAACATGCTTTGAGTACGGAATTAAATTTCAGCATGACCTATCACCCCCAAACCAATCGCCAATCTGAAGCGACTATTCAGATGCTTGAAGATATGCTAAGTAAATGCTCTCTAGAATTCAAGGTGTATGGGATCATTATCTCCAATTGGTTGAGTTCTCATACAACAATATCTTCCACTCAAGTATTCAGACGACTCCATATGAAGCTCTATATGGAAACAGATGTAGAACTATAACCTGATGGGATGAAGATGGAGAAAGAAAGCTACTTGGACAAGATCTTGTGCATGTGATGACATAGAAGGTTCAAGTCATCCTGAAAAACAACTATGATGCTCAGAGTCAGAAAAAGAGATATGTTGACAACCATTGAATAGACATATAGTTCGATGTTGGAGATAAAGTCTTCCTTCGAATATTACCATGGAAGTGAGTCATGCGATTTTGGAAGAATGGGTAGCTAAACCCAAGGTACATTGTCCCCTATGAAGTCCTTGAACATATAAGAGTTGGGCCTATCAGCTTTTACGTCCATCAAATATAAATTAGGTTCATAATGTTTTTCATGTATCATTTTTGGGGACGTACAAACCTAATCCCTCACATGTACTAATCATAGAGGTGGTACATCGGGAAGATGATCTCTCTAATGAGGAGCAACAAATAGAGATTCTGGACTGGAGAGATAAGGTTGTACGTAACAAGAGAACCCACCTATTCAAAGATATGTGGAGGAACAATAAGTTTGATGAAGCTACTTGGGAACCAGAGGAGGCGATGAAGGATAAGTACCCTCACCTGTTTGCGTAAAGTGAAATTTTGGGGGAGAAATTTTAAATTATGGGATGTAAAGACACATAATTTTCGTGGATATATTTTTTTAAATACGTTGGAATATTACGAGTCCACGAAGCATGACGGTGCATGATTCCATGGCCCGGTGTGCCCAAAATCTATTTCTGATGTTTAGTTCAAGTACATTCATTAAATGTACGAGCATGTTTTTATATCTTTTGAACCAGTTCTCGGAATTGAAATCTGAGGTCACTATTGAACTCGCAGAGCCTATATTTTATTAAAGAGACTTTCACCTCGATGCAAGTGGGTCGAGAATAATAATTATTTTTTGGGTTTTTAGTGAAATAATTAAATAAAAGTAAAGTTGTGTAGCTTTATTTTTATTTTGTTGGTTAAAGCCTCCATGTGGATGTTGGAGGTGGGGAGCACCACACCTTAACCTACCACGAGAGGTTATGGTGGTGTGGCCCACTCGAACCTAACCTCCTCTTAATGTTAATTGTGGGGGGGACTACCCGAGTCTTAAACCCCCTAGAAACTCTTCATTAATGGGGAGAAACCCTAAATTTTTTCATTTAGTGTAGGGGAGCCTCTTCCACTCCCTGAACACATAGTGTGCCAAATCATTCACACAAATTAATTAAGCCAAAACATTCAATTAATTAATTAACCCATTTGAATATTGTGCCAAAAATTAAATATTAGATAAACATTATCTATTATTTTGGTTGGAATTTGTCTTTTGATGGAACTTGGGAGAAGAGAGAGAGCTTAGGGAGAAAAGCTCTCGCCAAAGAAGATTGTATAACGCGTTCTTCTAATGAAAAACTCCAATGAGGATTTTATTCGACTTTCTTCCTCAGAAACTCCTTCGACATAGGACTTATTCGACTACGATGAGCCGACACAGAAACCAATGATTGAGTAAAAAGATGACATCCATCTTTTCCAACTATCCATCAACTTTCCCGCAACTCCATCAACGAATAGCAAACAAAGGTAGGGGTTTTATTTGAACATGATATTATTCCAAAATTGATTCCCTTCTAAAACAATGTATCGTTGTAAATGTTTACCTTGCATGTTGGGAATCTTTATTTTCGGGAAGATGTGGGGTGTTTTCTTATATCATCTATCTTGAAAATTATTTGAAAATCATGATTTTTTTGAACCGCTTGCTATCACCCAGAATGTGGAGGGTGCAGGCCAAACTAACATGTCCTGACACCCTCTGCCAATCTCTTTTGTGATGTTCATCGGCATGGCGACGAAGGCAACCGACAACGACCATGCTACCCGCATACTCTGCAACCCATGTCGCACTCACGGTGCTTCGGCCGAACTGGCTCTTGGCCGCCCGCCGGCCTCTCGGCTGCACGGCGTCCGGCCGGCCTCCTTGCTCCTGGCCACCGCCAGCCACCTGTAGGCCCTAGCTGCACCACATTAGTCTGCACCACCCGTCTACCAGCCACCACCGGCCACCCATGTGCCGCGACCGAAACGCGTAGGCCTATGCCTCTCGGCTCCAGGTTTCCGCCGTCCTCCCATGCGCCTCTGCCGAACCGCTCCTACCCATGCCACCCAGCTCCCGGATGCCGCTGGCCTATCGTGAACCCCAGCCGAACTGCGCCGACCCGAGCCTCCCTGCTCCTGGCCTCCTGCTGGCCACATGGAATCCTGGCCATGCTGCCCGAACCGCACCCCTGCAGTGCTCCGGAACAAACCAACTTCACATCTCTAGGGCGAGCCGCCTACACGACGCCCTCTAGGCTGAACTTCCATCGCACCAACTCATGGCTTGTCCACGCCCTCGTGATAGGTCCACGCTCTCACAGACCTCCGCGACACCTCGCGGCCTACTTGGATGGGCCCAACGGGCCAGGAAAAATCTAATAGGATGACCCGCCTAACATTATGGGCAAGAACCAATAGGTCTGGATGGGTCGACCCAGATCGGGTCTGACTGGACCGGGGCCCACTACCTACCTTTTACATTCTTTTTTTCCATATCATTGGCACTCGATGTCCGTTTGACATACCTTCAGTGGCGCTGGTAATCATGGAGCGTGGTGGTCCCTTAGAGTATACCCCACTAACGTTTGGGGTATAGTGGAGATAAGGCTAGGTTGGATCGTGCATGAATCCAACCGGGCACCCGAGACTAAAATACTAATAACTCATAGATCGAGCATCTGATTGACGTGCTGTCTATTGCGTTGATACCTCTATGACATAGAGGACCTTTGATATTCTCTTACAAGGGTTCAACAACTCTGACTACTGTTCTAGGATCCTTTGTGGGTTCAACAGCTCTGACTGTTGTTCTAGGATCCGACGTGGGTTCGACATCTATTACTATAGTTCCAGGATCCTACGTGGGTTCGACAGCTCTGACTACTCTTCCAGAATCCTATGTGGGTTCATTAGCTCTGACTACTCTTCAACGATCCTATATGGGTTCGACAGCATTTACTAATGTTCTAGGATCCTACGTGGGTTATACAGCTCTGACTACTGTTTCATGATCATACATGGGTTCGAAAGATTATATAATTCAGTGGCTACATCTAATCATCTATATCTCTCTATAGAAGATGTATACCTGTGTGAGATGAGTCAGTAAATTTCATGTTTACCTCAGGATTGAGATGGATTACGTGATAAAATAGGTATATGTATAGGCAAATACCTATGTGGGGTTATCTGTTTATTTCATACCTTGTTGTTTAAATTTTTTGGATTTTGTGAGACCTTGAGGGTCTCAGGGTCCGTACTAAGTATCATTACACTCACCCCTACACGGGATATGCCCAAACCTCTTTGTGTTTGTTGCAAATTATGGAATGTAGTGACTAAGGCTGGGAGTACCATGACTGGACAGTACTCACAGGCGGACCTTACGACGAGTCAGTACGCAGAGGAGGCGGACAGACCTGGATTGCTGAGGAGGCAATCTATACCTACCCTTCAGGTATGAACCTCGGAGGATGACCTAATGGATATTTTTCTTATTTCCTCTGTATTATTATGCTTCCAATTTCTTTTAATTTCCAGTTGGGCTTGTATTGTAGCCCCTTTTTACATACTGTACACAATTTTTGGTTATTCATTTTACTCGTTATCATATCTGATGTGTGTGTTTACAGGTTATAAAGGTAATTATTTCCCATTTTAAGTGAATTACCCCTTTGGTGCTAGTCTCCATCCCCTGGCCTATGGAAGGCGGGCTTGGGGTAGTCATGACATGGGCCCAGGGGGCCGGGCCATGACAAATTGTTATCAGAGGAGTCAGTTCTACTACATAACATATGACTCTGATCTTTTCTGTGAAGCAATAGTGTTATGGGCACTAAGTGTGGTTTTATGTTCAGGGAGTCTAGTGTTGGTGTGACAGCTGATGTATCCATACACCACTGTTGGGTCGGAGGTGATGGCAAGAGGGGGGGTGAATTGCCTTTTTAAAATTAATTAACAATTTAAAACAAATTTAAATGCAGCGGAAAGTAAAATGGCAAGACACAATTGATAACGGAGTTCGGCTTTAAACTCAAGCCTACGTCTCCGCTCCCAACTCAACCGTTGGGAGATTTATACGACCGCTTGCTTTTTAATGGTTATAGCAAGAAACCCACTAGCCGTTTTAAGGTAGGCTAGATCACCCTCTTACAGCTTGCTTTTTTTATATTGGTTGTAGCAAGAAACCCAAATTGAAAGAAGAAAGAAAACGGGTGGTTTGTTTTAATACAAACCCAATTAAGAACAAAAAAATTGAAGTAAATAAGTTAGAACAAACTAGAGGAAGCCTTGAGCGCCAAGAAGTGAGTGTAGTTGATGTAGAGGCAGCCCAAGCTTCAAGGGTGGCAATTGGATCCCAAGTGGCCTTTGAGAATTGTCGTAGGAGCCTCAAATGATCAAAATAGCTTTGGTATGCTTTGGTATATGTTCGGTAGTCTTCCCGGCATCCATGGACGTCTATTTATAGGAGAAATACTCCCAAATACTTCAATATAGCCGTTGGAGGGCTTTCGGAGCCGTTGGGGATCAAGTGGGCCAGGCTGGTCAAAGCCTAACGGCTAGTTTGACTGAGCATACCGGCTGGCCGGTGCTGATCCACCGGCTGGCCGGTGCATTGGAAGGTGGAGAGAGCTTCTGTACAGGAGCCACCGGCTGGCCGGTGCTGAGGCCACCGGCTGGCCGGTGGTGAGACAGTAGGTCTCACTGTTGAGCCATGATGCCACCGGCTGGCCGGTGGCAGAGCCACCGGCTGACCGGTGGTCTGGACAGAATGCATCCCATTCTGTCTGGGTCCACCGGTTGGCCGGTGGCCAGACACCGGCTGACCGGTGGCACCTGGCAGAGGGCAAGCCCTTCTGCCTTGTCCACCGGCTGGCCGATGGGCTGGATCCGGCTGGCCGGTGCCCTTACCGGATGGCCGGTGGTCCTACACCGGCTGGCCGGTGGACTTGAAAAAAGTCCACTTTTCCTTTTTTTTGCCACTTCTTGCTCCTGAAATCATGCCTATTAACAAGAACACTTGAAACAACATTAGATCACTATGAGAGTGATTGTGATCATTAAAATCCAAGAGAGTGGGGTACAACAATCTCCCCCTATTTTGATGATCACAATCACAAAAAAGAAAACTTTAAAAAAGGGTATGAAAGCTTTAAAAAAAGGTATGTCAATTGAAAACATTAAATAAACAATTTGAACTTGGAAAACTTAGAGACGTTCCAAATATAATGATCTTGAAAGCATTGAAATACTGAGAAAGGAGCTTTTTTTTTTTTTTGAAATTGCAACCAAATGCCATTTTTTAAAGAAATCAATTAAAAATAATAACTTAACCATTTAAAACAGATTTGGATGACATCAAAAACTTAAAATGGAACTTGTAAAAAGAGCATTTTAATAAAAAGCTATGTAATAGAGAGGTTTTCTCCACCTTTGGGATTATCAATATAGGAGAAAAATTATGAAAGAAAAATACTAATAAAGAATGACAAAGAAGGATGGAAAGATAACTTGAATTCCATAAAAGATGAAACGATACAAAGGAAGTTCAAAAAACAAATACAAATACAAATACAAGCCAAAAAACAGAAACGGCTCTATTCACTCCTAGAGGGCCGAGAGTGACGGCGGCGCCTGAAGGTCGGAGGAGCCGGAGGAGCCTGGACCGCCTCAAAGCGACGATCTAGAGAATCAATCCGTGAGTGAAGCTGATCAAACTGAGAGCTGATGTAGGAGAACTGTAAGTCCAGCCGGTTCTCAATCTGATCCTGGAAGCGTAGGAACTGGTCAGCTGTCACCGGCAAGCCACCAGCATCAGTAGGAGGGGGCACAGCCTCAGCAGGCTCAGGTGCATCATCACCCTCTCTAGCCTCCTCATCAGAAGCAGCATCAGCCTCATCTTCGCTGTCACCACTGCCTTCCTCTTCATCATCATCACTATCCTCACTGTCTGAAAGGGGATAGGCAGCGGCGATAGCAGGAGGCATGGCATTGTCAGGAGGATGGGAATGAGTTTGAGGAGAGTAGGCCTTGAGAAGACCGTCCTTGTCCACAATCCATTCCTGACGCCAAGGGTGCCAACGGATGTGCATTCGTTGCACCATCATAAAATTCACTATGCTATCCTTCGTTGGCTGCTCGAAGGAAGTGGCATGAAGAGGCACATCAAGAAATGAAAAGATTTTAGTCAAGAAGCGTCCGTAGGGTAGAGTTTTGGACCGGCGCGGGTGCTCAGCCACATAAGTCATGGCCCGGAACAGAAACCGGACCAAATTGAAGTGTATGCCTCGGGTGATAAATGAGAGAAGATAAATATCAATGAATTTGACATTATCATGATCCCCGATACGGGGCGCAAGGGAAGTTTGGATGAGGCGCTCAATAATACGATGATTAGGAGAAAGCTGGGAGAGCTTGACAATAGGATTTGTGGGCTGCCCTGTGAGATGCTCAAGGGCTTCAGCTACATCAAACTCACGGTCCCGTGGAAACTCCCCCTGAGCAAAAGCATGGGGTCCAACATGAGGAACCCCGAGCATCCGGGCAATCTCCAACGAAGTGATAGTGATGGGTTGCCCAAGAGCAGTGGAGGAGATGGTATCAATGTCATCAGAAACGGACCACGTCAAATGAGCATAGAACTCTTTGACAAGAAGAGGATAAATGACATCCTTTTCGGGTGGCTCAAAAAAAGAATGCCAATGTTGATACTCAATAATCGAGAAAAGCTCAAGACGAGCAGTAGACAGCCAAGGATAATCAATTACTCTACCCGGCAAAATGACTTTGTCATGCCAAATGTCCGGGAGTTGAGGGATTGAAGGAGGAGGAGGAGCTTCTTGAGCGATTCCCTTCCCTTTACGTGTAGAGCGAGGACCCATGATGGCAAAAGAAAGAAAAAGAGAGAGATTGAGAGAATAGAGGAGTTTTGAGAGGTCAAAAATCAAGAAGGGAGGCTAGGGTTAGGAGGAGCTTCGGTTTTGGGAGGAGCTGCCCGAGAGAGAGGAGAGAAATGAGGGAGGAAGGGTTTTAAAATTGATTTTAACCCTTCCTCGGGTCGGCCCAAAAAGCAAAACCCGACACCACCGGTTAACCGGTGGTGTACCACCGGTTGACCGGTGGTGCCAAAAGTCAGAAAAAATATAAAAAAAAACAGAATTAAAAAAAAATTCTAATAAAAATAAAATATAGGAAAGCCAAGAAAGTCAAATATTTAATAGTGCTCATTGACGAATCATTCCTAACTCCCCTTTAATAAAGTCAAAACGGTCAACTGGGAGCGGTTTGGTAAAGATATCAGCTAGTTGGAAATCAGTGGAAATGAAGTCCAAAGTGATATCCCCTTTTTGAAAATGGTCACGAAGAAAATGATGTCTTAAGTCTATATGCTTTGTCCTAGAATGTTGTATTGGATTCTTAGAGATACTAATGGCACTAGTGTTGTCACACCGAATTGGGACATGATCATAGGAAAGACCATAATCCAAGAGAGTGTGTTGCATCCAAATAATTTGGGCACAACAATTGCCAGCGGCTACATACTCGGCCTCGGCAGTAGAAAGAGCAACACAATTTTGCTTCTTGCTACTCCACGAAACAAGGGACTTGCCTAGCAGATGACAGGTTCCACTAGTACTCTTACGATCTAATTGACATCCACCAAAATCAGCATCCGAATAAGAAGATAGTTCAAAAGAAGTATTTGAGGGATAAAATAAACCAAGATTTTTGGATCCTTTTAAATACTTGAAAATTCTTTTGACCGATTTAAGATGGGATTCTTTAGGATTGGCTTGAAAACGAGCACAAAGGCAAACACTAAACATGATGTCAGGACGGGTCGCAGTTAGGTAAAGTAGACTCCCGATCATACTCCTATAAAGCTTGTTATCCACCGGTTTCCCGGCTTCGTCTAACGTAAGCTTACATGAAGTACTCATGGGTGTACTAATTTCCTTTACTTGATCCATACCAAAACGACTTAGAAGCTCGTTTGTGTATTTGCTTTGGCTTAGAGAAATACCATTTGAATTTTGAAAGATTTGAAAACCAAGAAAAAATTTCAAATCTCCCATAAAACTCATTTCAAATTCTTTTCTCATTAAATCTGAAAAATCAGTACAAAGAGATTCTTTGGTAGAACCAAAGATAACATCATCAACATAAATTTGGACTATTAAAAGATCTTTTGAAGTGCGTTTTAAAAAGAGGGTACAATCGGCTTGACCCATTTTAAAATCATTTTCTAAAAGAAATTTTGTTAACCGCTCATACCAAGCCCGAGGGGCTTGCTTTAAGCCATAAAGAGCCTTGGTTAACTTAAAAACATGATTTGGAAATTTTGGATCTTCAAAACCGGGAGGTTGTTCAACAAATATTTTTTCAGAAATAAAACCATTTAAAAAAGCACTTTTAACATCCATTTGAAAAAGCTTAAAATTTAAGTGGGCGGCGAATGCCAACAAGATCCTAATGGATTCTAACCTAGCAACGGGGGCAAAGGTTTCACCATAATCGATTCCTTCTTCTTGATTATAGCCCTTAGCTACTAGGCGAGCCTTGTTCCGGGTTATGTTCCCTTGATCATCAAGTTTGTTCCTAAAAACCCATTTAGTGCCAATAATTGGATGATCATTGGGTCTTTCAACAAGAGTCCAAACATCATTTCTAGAGAATTGATTTAGTTCCTCTTGCATTGCAAGAACCCAATTCTCATCATTAATGGCATCATTAACGGTTTGAGGTTCTAGGTGAGAAATGAAGGCTTGATATTCAACTTCATTGAGGATAGATCTTCTAGTTCGAGTACCGGCTTGAAGGTCACCTATGACATTTTCTAAAGGATGGTCTCTAGAAGGTTTCCAAACCTTAGGCAAGGTGGAAGGCGAATAAGGTGAAGAGGGTTCTTGATGGTCATCCTCCTTGAGAGGAGAAGAGGAATCATTCAAATGAAGCTTACCAAGCTTATCTTCAACATCCTCAATGACCGGGTGAGGTTTTGGAAGAGTTTCATCAAATTTGACATGAGATGATTCTTCGATGGTTTTTGGACGTTTATTGAAGACACGATAGGCTTTGCTTGAGTTGGAGTACCCAAGAAAAATACCTTCATCGGATTTGGCATCAAATTTCCCTAGGTTATCTTTTGTGTTAAGGATGAAGCATTTACACCCAAACACTTTGAAATAACCAACTTTGGGCAATTTTCTTTTCCAAAGTTCATAGGGGGTTTTCTTAAGAAGGGGTCTTACAAGGACTCTATTAATAGTATAACAAGCAGTGTTTACCGCCTCGGCCCAAAAATATTGAGGGAGGTCGAATTCACTAAGGAGGGTTCGAGCGATTTCTTGGAGAGTTCGGTTTCTCCTTTCAACCACTCCATTTTGTTGAGGTGTCCTAGGGGCAGAGAAGGTGTGATTGTATCCTTGAGAGGAACACAATTCATCGAATTCTTTGTTCTCGAATTCACCACCATGATCACTACGAAGAGATATGATTTTATATCCTTTTTCGTTTTCTACTTTCCTAGAGAATTTCAAGAAGGTTTTACAAGCATCACTCTTATGGGCTAAAAAGAAAACCCAAGTAAAACGAGAAAAGTCATCAACAATAACTAAGGTATAGGATTTTCCACCTAAGCTTGCTACGGGAGTAGGACCAAAAAGATCAAGATGAAGGAGTTCAAGAGATTTTGAGGTGGACACTTCCTTCTTAGATTTGAAAGAAGACTTGTGTTGCTTACCAAGTTGGCATGGCTCACAAATCAAATCTTTCTTAAATTTAAGTTTAGGAAGGTCACGAATGAGCTTGTGCTTATTAAGCTTTAGAAGAGAATGAGAGCTACAATGCCCCAATCTTCTATGCCAAAGCCAAGACTCATTGTCAAGAGCACTTAAACATTTAACATTTTGGCTAGCTAGAGATTTTAAATCAATAATGTAAACATTTTGAGAACGGGAAGCAGAAAATATCAACTTGTTTTGAAAATCAAACACATTGCATAAATCATTTTGAAAATTGACTGAAAAACCACTATCACAAAGTTGACTAATGCTAATTAAATTATGCTTTAAACCTTTAACTAATAAAACATCTTTAATAAAAGAGGAGCTACCAAAACCAATGGTACCTATTCCGACGATCTTGCTTTTTGAGTTATCACCAAAGGTGACATATCCTCCATCGAATTCTTCAAGTGAGTTGAATTCGGAGGGATCGCCACACATGTGCCTTGAGCAACCGCTGTCGAGATACCATGAGCCTTTTGAGGTCCTGCTCTTTTGGCGTTTATCCTACAAAATCAAGAAAGAAGAGATTTTGGTACCCATATAAGTTTGGGTCCGGAAAGATTAGCAAAAAGAGACTTTTGAACCCATAATGTTCTAGAGGGATTCCTTCTATGATACTCATCCGAGTAGGTAATAGATTTGGGTCTTCCATACCTAGAATTTTTACAATCACATTCATAAATCATGTGACCGGTATTTTTACAATAATTACAAAATTTTTATTGAGAGCTCCCCCTTACAAAAGTAGTGGGTGCCCTAGAAAAAGTGGATTGCTTGTTATAGCCAAGTCCATGTGTGGTTCTAGCCGAACGCTGAGAACCAAGAAATTTAGTTAAGTTTTGTTCACCTTGGGTGAACTTGGCAAGAGATTCCTTCAAATCCTTAATAGTAGAATTTAAAGAATCTACATTTGGAATATTTTTGACTTTAAGGGCAAGCTCCTCATTTTCTTTGAGAAGTTTGTCTTTTTCGGAAATAAGAGTTTTGTTTTTCTTTTTCAAGGTCAAAAATTTAGAGGTAAGTTCGTGAAAACCTTCCTCTAATTGATCTCTTGCATTTTGGAGTTCTTCATAAGACATATCATTATTAAAAGAAGAAGATGAGGAAGAAGAGTGAGAAGAAGAGTGAGAAGAGGATACCTCATCAAATGCCATTAGGCATTTTCCACCTTCATCACTTGAGTCGCTTGATGACATGGAGTCATCACTTTCACTCCATGTTGATGCTTTGAAGGCCTTCTTGTCTTTCTTTTCTTTTAACCTTTTCTTGAAAATGTGGCACTCCGGTTTGATGTGGCCTCTCTTTCCACATTCAAAGCAGGTGATTTCTTTCTCCGCCTTTGGCTCTTCCTTTCGTGCCTTTTGAAATTTCTTCTTCTTCTTCATGAACTTACTCATTTTCCTTGCTAGTTGAGCCATCTCGGATTCACTATCATCGGAGGAGCTTTCTTCCTTTGCCTTGAAAGCTATGTTCTTTTTCTCCTTGAAGATCTTTCCTTCTTTATCGGCTTGTCTTTTCATGGTAATCTCATAAGTCATGAGTGACCCTATGAGTTCTTCAACCGGCATCTTCTTGACATCTTTCGCTTCTTGGATTTCCGTCACCTTTGGTGCCCAAGAGCTTGGTAGGACCCAAAGAATTTTCTTCACCATTGTTTCTGCTGAAACATCATCACCAAGGGACTTTCTCCCATTGCAAACATCAGTAAAACGAGTAAACATTTCGGTGATTGACTCGTGTGGGTGCATTGTGAAACTCTCAAAGTCTTGACGATACATATCTAACCTAGTGTCTTTGACTTTGTTAGTGCCCTCATGGGTCACTTCCAAAAGTTTCCAAATTTCGTGTGAGGTGGTGCAAGTAGAAATACGATTAAACTCATTACGGTCTAGCCCACAATGAAGAGCATTCATGGCTTTGCCATCAAGCTCAAAATTGGCAATATCTTCGGGGGTCCATTTCGATTCATCCTTACTAGAAAGAGTGTAGCCTTGCATAACAATTCTATATATAGGATAGCCAATACTTCTAAGAAAAGTAATCATTCGAGTTTTCCAATATGTGTAATCGGTTCCATCGAAGTATGGAGCCCGAGTCATGGAATACCCTACGTCTCCGCTCCCAACTCAACCGTTGGGAGATTTATACGACCGCTTGCTTTTTAATGGTTATAGCAAGAAACCCACTAGCCGTTTTAAGGTAGGCTAGATCACCCTCTTACAGCTTGCTTTTTTTATATTGGTTGTAGCAAGAAACCCAAATTGAAAGAAGAAAGAAAACGGGTGGTTTGTTTTAATACAAACCCAATTAAGAACTAAACAATTGAAGTAAATAAGTTAGAACAAACTAGAGGAAGCCTTGAGCGCCAAGAAGTGAGTGTAGTTGATGTAGAGGCAGCCCAAGCTTCAAGGGTGGCAATTGGATCCCAAGTGGCCTTTGAGAATTGTCGTAGGAGCCTCAAATGATCAAAATAGCTTTGGTATGCTTTGGTATATGTTCGGTAGTCTTCCCGGCATCCATGGACGTCTATTTATAGGAGAAATACTCCCAAGTACTTCAATATAGCCGTTGGAGGGCTTTCGGAGCTGTTGGGGATCAAGTGGGCCAGCCTGGTCAATGCCTAACGGCTAGTTTGACTGAGCATACCGGCTGGCCGGTGCTGATCCACCGGCTGGCCGGTGCATTGGAAGGTGGAGAGAGCTTCTGTCCAGGAGCCACCGGCTGGCCGGTGCTGAGGCCACCGGCTGGCCGGTGCTGAGGCCACCGGCTGGCCGGTGGTGAGACAGTAGGTCTCACTATTGAGCCATGATGCCACCGGCCGGCCGGTGGCAGAGCCACCGGCTGACCGGTGGTCTGGACAGAATGCATCCCATTCTGTCTGGGTCCACCGGTTGGCCGGTGGCCAGACACCGGCTGACCGGTGGCACCTGGCAGAGGGCAAGCCCTTCTGCCTTGTCCACCGGCTGGCCGATGGGCTGGATCCGGCTGGCCGGTGCCCTTACCGGCTGGCCGGTGGTCCTACACCGGCTGGCCGGTGGACTTGAAAAAAGTCCACTTTTCCTTTTTTTTTCCACTTCTTGCTCCTGAAATCATGCCTATTAACAAGAACACTTGAAACAACATTAGATCACTATGAGAGTGATTGTGATCATTAAAATCCAAGAGAGTGGGGTACAACAACCACGACCCTAAATTCTGATTTCTGACTCAGTACACGAAAACCTATATTGTGTGTGTGTTTTCAAAAAAAAATTTATGACATCTCAATCGGGTCAACTCAACAGATATTATCTTTTGACAGTGCCACATGTTTCTCTTTTAGTATGCATCCATGCATATGTCCAGTTAGAGTTCTAAGAGTTGTACGCACAGATATCCATCGAGCAATGAGGATCTAGTGCAGGGCCCTCTTACTATGTTGGCATCATCGAGTGTTGGACTCGAATCACCACCACCTGTTGGAATAAAGATACCACTAGCCACACTGGCAGACGGTGCATGCCGACTAAGCGCGTTTCACGAGTTCCATTAGTAGAGGCCTCTAAGGATTTGAGGCGAGACAAATTCCGACACAGTTGAGGGCTGGCAGGAGGCTATTGCTAGAGTTTCCCATCTAGTTGAGACAATAGAAGAGAAGACAGTTATCATAGATTCTAGTATATTTCAGTGAGTGACCATTAGGATGGTCCGCTTATGATGAGGCTTCGGTATGTGGACCGTTGCCCGAGATAGTACCTTTGGGTAGTGTGCCAACTATATCACTACCCATTGGTACGTAATTACAACTGGAGTTACTGGTAGAGGAAACATGTAGACTTAGTGACTTACATGTGTTCCACAATCAGATACCCATCAGGTTCCGAGGAGAGCTCGACTCAAATGTACTTGAGGACTGGCTCGAGGAGGTGGCTGAAAGTTCTCTAGAATTTCTACAGCTTCATCAAGACGACATTTCAGTAGTTGAGTATTCCTCGAGGAGTGCCAATCTTTTGTGGTACTTGATGAATATGATATGATCAGTTCTTCAGGGCTTGAACTTTCTAGAGAGGTGTGTTTAAAGGACATCTGAGCCAGCATTATTCCTCTATGCATTCCTACTAATGCTGGGGTGCTAGAGAGAAACTTTGTGGTTGAATGTTCTATGGTTGAACAGATACAGCTAGTGAATGTTAGAAGTGGGAATGTAGTGGATTGGAACTAGTCTAAGAGACTTGGGCATATAAAATGTGTTGCGGAAAGTTTAATTAGTAGGGTAGTGGATGTGGAAGCAGTGTTAGGAGAGAAGAATGTGTTAGTGTACTTTTCGACATGTTAAAACCACACCTTTTTGTGAACCCTACTAGGATTAGGGAGCTGGAGGACTATAGAAGAGAGTTGTTTCATGTGGTCAAGGAATGAGACCCAAGGAATCTAGTAATGATTCGAGGTACAATCTATGTCTACTAATTGAAGCTGTATAAATAGTCATAGGTAACAATCATTCCTTCCTTACACGAATCTTGTCCAGGACCTAGAGTATCTGGTTAATCCTTTGACTTGACCCTCACGTCTGGAGATACCTTTGGGTGGAGACTCGATAATCACACATACGCCAATGGTGTGATTTGACACTTGAGGAGAGAGTTTCGGTTGGAACATCTTGGTGGCAGTTTAGATGCCTTAGGACATTAGTTTGGGTTTGGACATGACATCCACAGCTCAAACTCAGATTAATTGTATTAGGAAAAGAGGTTATGGTTTATCTACAATGTTGGAATGGGGTTTTCCTTGGTCGATGAAAAACAAAACCCATGAAGCACATGATATACTCATGCATAGGGGGGTGCTTCCATCACTCGTGAGTCAACCAACCACACCCTTGTGGTAGCAGAAGATGTCTTTGAGATAGTCAATACTCCTCAGAAGGGTAACATGGCAGAAGATGCACTCAGCAAGAGGTCTGGCCTTGCATCTCCTGAGTGAGGGGACATAACAGCTAGCCGCTTTGTAGATATCCTTTGTGGATCGTGAACGAGAATCCTTCCTTCAGTCTCTTACAGTCACTCCCCCACTTCTTTAGCAAGTCAGGGAGGAACATCAAGAGGATGCTGACTGTGACATATGACGTGCTCAGATATTCACAGGGCAGACACCTGATGGATTTTATAAAGGTGGGGAGCATTTCATCCTCTTCAGAGGACGTACTATGGTACCCGTGTCACTTCAGAAGGAATTGTTGGGGGAGTTCAACACATTCCCTCTAGCGGTACATCAAGAAGTGGAGAAGATGTACCTGGACCTTTGATGGCATCAATAGTGGCGAAGAATGAAGAAAGAAGTTGCAGATTTTGTCTCATGATGCATCACTTGTTAGCAAGTGGAAGTGAAGCACCATGTACTAGCAGGCTTGGTTCATCCATTAGAGGTCCCATAGTGGAAGTGGGATGGGATATCCATGGATTTAGTAACAGGAATTACACGTAAATCCATATGTCATGACTCTAGTTGGTGATCATTGACCGAATCACCAAGTCGGCCCACATCCTACCAATAAGAGAGTAGGGTTATGTAGAGAGAACGAGATTCCTCTATGTGTAGGATATTGTACGGCTACATGGATTACCTTCTTCTATGATATCGGATAATGACACACGATTTACATCCTATCTATGGAAGGGGTTGTAAGAGGATTCTGAGATGCATCTTCGTATGAGAAACGCCTTCCATCCACAAACAGATGGTCAAACAGAGTCGACCATTCGGACCCTTGAGGACTTTTTTCATTCTTGTGTCCTCAACATCAGTTGCAGTTGGGAGGACCACATACGTTTGGTGGAGTTTTCATTCAACAATAGATATCACTCCACAATTTGTATGGAACCTTTTATGGAGTTATACGAGCGACCATTCAGATCACCACTATGCTAGACAAGACCCAGGGGAGTCAGGACTCATGGGACTAGAGATGGAACGGGCTACCACAGAGAATGGGTAGATCATCCAGGATCGGTTGAAGACTGCAAATAGAAGGTAGAAGTCGTATGCTGACAGGAGACAGATACATCTGGAGTTCGAGGATGGGAACCAAGTATTTATATGGGTATCACCTAGACAAGGATTATGGAGATTTCGTCAAGGTAGAATGTTATCTCCAAGATTCATCAGATCTTTTTGGGTCCTCGGCAGAGTTGGTGAGGAGGCATACTTCTTATCTCTTCCAGGTCAGTTTCTATGGGTGCAATACGTCTTCCATGTATCCTAGATGAATAGATTTTTGCATGAACCTTCATAGATAATCGACCATGAAAAATTTGACGTTGACGATGGGGTGTATTTTACATAGGTTTCAGTGAAGATTGAGGATCGACAGAAGCGAGTCCTATGTAGAATTTCAATACCTCTGGTGAGTGTTTGCTGGTAGAATAGGAACCACCAAGAGAGAACATGGGAGATGGAGGCTTAGATGCATGCTCAATACCCCCACATTAACCTTTAAATTGAGTTTTAGCTTATGGAGACTTAAACTCTTGAGGTGAGGAGAATGTAAAGACCCGTAATTTCCATTGATTTTTTTAAAATACATGGGAATTTTACGAGTCCCAGAAGCTTAACGGTGCATGATTCTAAGGCTTGGTGTACCCGAAATATATTTCTGATATTCTGTTTTGGTACATTCAGTAAACGTATGAGCGGGTATTTCTAAATTTGGGAACAGTGCTTGGAATTGAAATATAAGGGCACAGTTGAAATCATAGCACCTGTATTCACTTATGGATACCTTCACCTCGACGATAGTGGGTCAATAATAAATGCTAGTTTTTGGGTTTTTAGTGAATGAATTAAATAAAAGAATATTTGTGTAGCTTTATTTTTATTTTCTTGGTTAAACCCTCTATGTGGAAGTTAGAGGTGGGAACCACCACACCTTTACCTACCATGAGAGGTTATGGTGGTAGGGACCACCCAAACATAACCTCATCTTCATGTTAATTGCGTTGGGGAACACCTAGGTATTAAACCCCCTTGAAGCTCCCCATTAATGGGGAGAAACCCCCAATTTTTATTTTATGTGTCAACTCCCCCAACACTTAATGTGGCAAATCATCATCCTTAATTAATTGAACCAACACTTTCAATTAATTAATTAACCCATTTGTATTTTGTTCCAACAATTAATTATTAGATAAACATAATCTACTATTTAGTTTGCCATTTTCCTTTTGGTGGAACATGGGAGAAGAGAAAGATCATAGGGAGAAAATCTCGCACCAACAAAGAACAAATAATGCGTTCTTCAAATGAAGAAAGTCTGCGAGGAGTGTATTTGACTTTCTTCCATGGAACCTATATTGAAGTAGGACATCTTCAACTATGACTAACCGGCACACACACTGATGATTGAGGAAAACGACGATGTCCATCCTTTCAAATGATGTATCTTCTTTCCCGCAACTCCATCAAAGAATAGTGAATAAAGGTAGGGGTTTTAATTGAAAATGATATTATTCTTATATTCCTTCCCTTCTAAAACAAAGTATAGTTGTGGATGTTTACATTGCGGGTTGGGAACCTTCATCAACATGAAGATGTAGGGTGTTTTCTTCTCTATTTTATATTGAATTTTTTTTGAAAATCATGAAGGTTTTGAACCACTTGCAATCATCCTGAACACGGAGAGTGCGGGCCAAACTAACATGGTTTGACAACATTTGTCGATCTATTTTGCGATTTTTTCAGGATGGCGATGAAACGATGAGGTGACAATGGTGACATGAAACGATCGAGCTACCCGTAGACTCTGTAACTCGCGCCGCCCTTGCGGTTATTTGGCCGAACTGGCTCCCGGCCGCCCGCCGACCTCTCGGCTGCCCGACCGCCCACCGGCCTCCCGGCACCCAGCTGCTGCTGGCCGCCCATGTGCCCCGGCCGAACCGCACCGGCCCGGGCCACTGTCCTCCCATGTTCCCCGACTGAACCGCTCCGGCCCCCGTCTCTTATCTCCCTACCGCCGCCGTCCTCCTATGGGCCCCAGCCAAACCACGCTGGCCCATGCCACCCAGTTCCCAGCCATCGCTGGCCTTCCGTGCACCCTAGACGGACAACGCCGGCACAAACATCCTTGCTCCCAGCTTCCCGCTGGCCTTCAGGCCTCCCAGGCCGAGCTGCTTGAACCTCACCTCCTAGATCCTAACTGCCCACTAGCCTCCCGGCCTCCCGGGCCGAGCCGCCCGGTCCGCACCCTCACGACCTGTCCGCGCTCTCGCTGCCCTCTGCGACCCCACGTGGCCTGCTGGGTGGAGCCATATATAACATGTTGTCCCACCTAATGGGCCCAGCCAGACCCAATGAGTCAGGAAGGTTTGACCTAGACCGGGTCAGGCCGGGTCGGTCTGACAGGTCAGACTGAACCCACGCCCACTACCTACACTTTACTTTCTTTTGGCCATATCGTTGGCACCAAACATCCGTTTGACAAACCGTCAGTGGAAATGTTAAACACAAAGCCTGGAAGTCCCTTAGAGTATACCCCACTAGAGTTTGGGTTATACTTGAGATACAGTTAGGCTGGATCATGCGCGAGTCAAACCTAGCCCCTGGGACTAAATGACTAATAACTTACCGACCGGGCGCCCAATTGAAATCTCATCTGTTGCGTTGAGACCAATATGACATGTCAGAACTTTTAGATACTCCTATGTCGGTTCGACAGATCTGAATATTGTTCTAGGATCTGACGTGGGTTCGACAGCCCTGACTTCTATTCGTGGATCCTTCGTGGGTTCGACAGTTATGACTACTATTCCAGGATCCTACGTGGGTTCAACAGCTCTGACTACTTTTCCAGGATCCTACGTGGGTTCGAAAGCTCTGACTACTGTTCAATGACCCTACGTGGGTTATGCAGATCTGGCTACAGTTCTAGGATCTTATATGGATTTGACATCTCTGACTACTGTTCAAGGATCCTACGTGGTTTTCATAGCTCTGACTACTGTTCCAAGTTCCTACATGGGTTTGACAGCTCTGTTTTTAGTTCCAGGATCCTATATGGGTTCGACAGAGTAGATGATCCATTGGCTACATCTAATCATCTCCATCTCTCTAAATAAGTTGTTTTCTTATGTGATCTGTGTCTGTAACTTTTGTGTTTTCCTAATGATTGAGATGGATAACTTAATAACTTAGGAATATGTTTGGGCATATACCTAAGTGGGGTTAACTATTGTTTTCATACCTTGTGGTTTATCATTTTTGGATTTTGTGAGACATTGATTGTCTCAGGGTCCCTACTGAGTATCATTATACTCACCCCTATACGGTCTATTCCTACATCTCGTTGTGTTGGATGCAGACGATGCACACCAATGACTGAGGCTGAGAGTACCAGGACTAGACGGTACACGGAGGTGGACATTACGATGTGTCAATATACCTAGGAGATGGACGAACTTGGAGTGGTGAGGAGGCGATATGTACCTACCCAACATGTTGGAACCTTGGAGGATTACCCATTTGTTGTTTTTCTTATTTCCTCAGTTGTACTTGTACTTCCAGTTTCTTGTACTATCCACATGGGCTCGTATTCTGGCCCCTTTTTTCTTACTGTACTCACTTGTTGGTTATTCACATTACTTGTGATCATATTTGTTGTGGGTTTTTATAGCTTATAAAGGAAATTCTTTCCCAGTTTAAGGTAATTAGGCCTTTGGGGATAGTCGCTAGCCCCTGGCCTATGGAAGGCGGGAATGGGGTAGTCATAGCACGGGCCCAGGGGACGGGTTGTGAAATGGGAAGAATATAACAATCCTAGGTTTTCAATGGAAATTCCCATCCTATAAAAATTTTATAACATTACATGAAAACACATAATAATGAACAACCATGTGATAAATGACCTTTAAACATACGTTTGTCTCTTCTGTGTTTGGAATTTCAAAAATCCGATATATACAGTTGAGTTCAAGATTTTTTTTGGAGTTAAATAAAACCAACATAATATTTGGTGAATATTAACCTAAACTTATGAATAGTAACCTACCATTATAAATAGTAGTATGACTCTTATAAATAGTAAATCTTCCAAAATATGAGTAACCTTACACATGAATAATTAAATAAAAATTAGGCATCATATAGAGTGACTATTTAACAATAGAAAAGGTTTTGGTATTATTGTGAGTCATATATATTTAATTATAATTAATTAATAAATTTAAATGAATATTTATTGTCATAAAATGTGACCATTAATTTTCCAATCTATTTATTATAGTTTTTATATAATTTTATAAGTCCCTACATAATTTTTGAAAGAATTATAAAATCATTTTTAATTTTAAAAACTATATTTTTTAACTAAATGTGGATTATAATTTAATATTAAATAAATCATATTTAGAAAATTATTTTTGAATAATATAAATTATTTTTGGATTCTATACATCGTAAAATTGATTGGGTAAATGTTTTGTATTGTTTCTAAATACTTGAATTTTTAATGTATAGTAAAATACCGCAATTTTCAAAAATAATCTAAATAATCTAATTATAGAGTCATGTGTGATGTTATGATGATATAATCCCACTTATTTCATGATTACATTATAAAATTTTTGTTCCTTGTCATGGAAGACTCACTATTTTTTGTCTTGTGGAGAAATATTAAATTAATTAATTTTATATTGAGAAAACCCCTCTCCTCTCCACTATAAATACCACCATTCACTCCCTCATTCCCTCACACCTATCAAGCTTCAATCCATAACTAAAATCGTCCCAAGAATCATCCCTATATCCCCCCCAAGTCTAAGAGCTTCTGTTCTCATCAAAATCCCAAGCATAGTCCCCTTAAAGAGGATTTCAAGAGGAGGATTCTAGAGGTAATTTCTCTCATTCTCTTCCATTAAATTCCTTTCAATTTCATGTTCGTTTATTATTCTCTCCCCACCTATCATTGTGGAAATAGTATGGTAACTACAGTATAAAAAATATACTATAATTTTATGATATAATGGGATATTATATAATCCAACCCCCTTTCTCCTCATTTATTTTTAATTTAAAAAAGAAAATGTTGTTCGTGAGGTGTTAATCTATCACCATCAAGAACGACATGTGTTTTTTCATTTCTTCCTCTAGATCTGATAATTAAACCCTTTTTATGGTTTAAACTCTATACTTTATAAGTATTATGTCCTAATGAATGTTATAGACCTAATTTATGTACATATTACTAAATGAGTAAACAAAACAAGTTTGTTATGGTCGATAAACCTCCCAAATTAACCCAAACAATAATGAATAAATTCATATCTATTGATTCATCTACATGGTGAATAAAATAATTAATTATAATATCATTAAAAATCATGTAATATCATTAATACCATGTGATATCAGTTTTGGATGTTTACCCATGTTCTACCCGAACATCATTTTATGAAAATAAGTGAACCACTCAAGAAAACCGTAAAAACAAACATTATCGAACAATGTTTTTAAACACAATTAATCATAAAAAGGACCATAAAATAACATAATGAAAAAAGTACCATTTTAATATATAAAAGGTTTTTTATTTTCTAATTAATTTATATAATTTCAATTTATAGGACACTAATGCAATGGAAGCGTTCAGATATAAGATAATGGGAAATTCTCGAACCCAATTTTTTTTCATCAGGTTCTCCCACTTTCAGTACAAATTTGGTGTGGTCACTCTGCAAAAATAAATTGATCAAAATTATCTTACCTTTTATTTTATATACATATTTGATACTATTGTTTATGTCAAACAACATGTTTTCCAAAAGATCACTTCTTTTATGAACTCACTTTTTACATCTCATTCAAGGTTGCTGTTTCTTGTATCAAGTATGTTGTTCCCTAGTTCTTTTGGGAACCCAAAGTTTATGAATGTGTACTTATGAGATAAAAACCATTCAATTCCATGGGATAGTTATGTTAATTATTTATATATGTTCTATTTGAAATTCATGATAATGATAATGTTATTATGTGAGAGGTGGACCCAAAATTATAAAGCGCAATATGAATGCTTGAATGTGAAGGGTGCACCCGAAATTATACAGCACTCCAATGAACTGGGTAATCTGATGAATCTCATGATTAAATGTGAAATGATGTGAATAATGTGGTTTCTTTGTTCACAAGTATTTGTGGTAGCTAAAAACTATGACATGATGTTTCATTTTTAAGCATTGTCACATTTCAACTCTTATATTTATACTTCCTCTTATGTTCAAGATCATTTGATTATGTAATGAGTATGCTCATCACATAATGTATTGTTCTTATCTTTCCACTTACTGGGATTCTAAATCACCCCATTTTATGTATATCCTCAGGTTACTACATGTACTAAGGAGATGTCACGTGCCAGTAAGAAGCTAGTGAAGAAGAAATTGAATAAATGTTTATGCTCGATGTTGTAATTGTTATGTATGGACCATGTTTTCACAAGACACTAAACCTTTGGATCCTATATGTGTAATACTATTATTTTATTTATTGTTAAAATGATAAATTAGTAATCTTAGAAAAGTCGGGGTCGCTATATGAGCTAAATTTTCACTCATTCCTTTGGTAATGAAAACATGGTTGTGGATTCCCGTTCGAATATGGGAGTTAATCATGCCATAAACTAGTTTAAAATTATCCCTATTGATTAAATTTTTCTTTAGAATAGGGATTGTATAAAAATTACATCTTTCAAACTCATGTAATCTTATTGTCATATATATATATATATATACTTTTTAGGAATTTGTAAAAAACACTAATTAGAAAAATAAATCCTTAAGATAATACTATGGTTATCTTATCATTTCAATCATTAATATTACAACACTTTGGTCGAATATATTTAGTTCATTTCACTATAAAAGACCCCCTAGAACTGTAAATGTTTTGTTTTATAACATGATTTAATCAAAACTAAATTATTTCATGAATGATATTCCAAATATCCCAATAATTTCTCTTCCTAATTTAACATTCATAAGTATACTATATATAATATTTTTAATCATAAAAATGGGAAATGGAATCGTAATAAATGGTGAGATCATATTCCCAATAATGGTATACATGAGGGATATCAATAAACAATAATAAGAAAGCATAAGGTAAATATAATTTCGTGTGATACTGATAAAATATTATTCAAACATGATAAATAAATCACATATCACAAATCTTGAGTAATGTCATAGGAAATTTTCATTACAGAATTATGGGTCAGAGAGTATAAATTAATCAATAATAAATTAATATACTTAAAAAAATTTATTATCATGAGACATATGATTACTAAATAAATAAAAGAATATAAAATATTTTCATTATAAATTATTACTACAAATGTTGTCAAATTATACCGTGTACTATGATTAGATGGGATCACTACCCATTGCCAATTTTCATTAGTAAAATATTTATTATATGACTATTATTACATATAGATAACTTTATTATAAATATATTAATATAATTATTTTTATATTATCTAATGAGGCGAAAATAATTACCAAATTTGTATTTATAATATATAATATTAATCTCACTGATCACATAATGACAATCTAATATAAGTATAAGATAATATCACAAAATAATTCAATATTTTTTTGAAGTGTTTTTAACTTTGGGAAGTGAAAGGATTTTTTGTAGTTGTCTTCACAACATCATTATAACAACCCATCCATTGAATTAATTTTTATAGTATCATTATAAAATATCTATAGTGATTCATTAAAATAATTATATGATGTTTAAATTGATTAATACATTATATTATAAATACATTTATAAAACAAATTGAATACTAGTATAAATAATATATTTTAAATTGGTTATATTACAAAACTATATTCATATAAATATGTAAAATTTAACTTCTTTGAAAATTCATTGAAAGTTATAATGGATTCATCATGAAAATTATAGATCATGATAGTGAGAAAATTTAATCATTCTATATATGTTAATGTAGTTTTTTATAAAATTAGTGTAAAATTTAGAAAGGTATTCATTAAAAAAAATATTTTCACTATTCAATTTAATAAATTTTTAATGAAAAAAATGTAGTTAAAAAAACGGACTAAAATATTTATGTATAGTTATAAACTAACATAATGAAAATTTAAATACATAGATATGGAAGAGTTGAATTATTGATATACAATATTAATATAGTTGAAATTTTTTAATAATATATTTTTATTATAATTTTAATTGACAAAGAATCATGGATGAAAAGAATACATAGAAACTATTGAAATATATAGATGAAAATAAATTAAATGTGGTCTAAATTATAATAATAATATTGCATGGTTCATTTGAAAATGAACCCTAGAAATCCAGAAATGAAATGATATTTTAACATAAACACTAACTTCATGCACACTGAGTCATCGTACATACTATTAACCTCTAATACAATAAATCCATATCTATATTAAATTTATTCCAATATTAAAATAATAAATTTTTTATTATATGCCATACCCATATAATTTCAAATATCTATTCATTAATTTATTTAATAAAATAATATTTTTTGTGTTTATTGTTCAATATATTATCAATATTTTGGTTGAATATTTATATTAATGGAACTATATTAATTGATATAGAGTCTCTAAATCAGTAAAAAAGACATAATATTTATAATTATTAACTATATTAATCATTATAATAATTAACATATTATGAATGTAAAAGATGAAATAAATTAAATTTTTGTGAGAAACTACGTATATAAACATGACTTGTTTTTTATATTGAAATTAATATTAAAATCAAAATGTAAAAAAGTACCATTATAGAGAAAACTAACATATTCTACGATAATTTTATTAATTATGTATGTCTTTATTACCCTTCGTGTATATTATATATGAAAAAAGTCACACCACATCATGGATGTGGTAGTCCACAGGTACACATGAGAAACCAAATCCATTAAAAAAATTCTACTATATGAGTGTGAAAAAAAATTTCTCCATAGAAAAATCATTATTTAAAAGAATCATATAAATTAATTAAATTAATTAGCATTATAAATTGTTATATAATTTCATGAAAAATAAAATACATTTTTTTTCTTGGGTACATATTTCTGTACATGAACATTAGTGATGAATTTATTCCTATATAGATATAGAATAAAATGAAATTTGATATAAAATATACATAAACATATTATTCATTATAAATATAATGACATCATTATTCAAGATTCTTAAAAAATATTTAGTATATGTTATGGAAAATATAAACATGTAATAGATTGCTAATGATAATTTCCACTTCATTAGATGTCTTCATTTATCTCAAAAATTATACCTTCATGATATAATGTTGTAATAGACAAGGAACATTATAAAATTTGGTAAAATGTATGCAATATTTTTGGGATATGATTTCCCATAGAATATTTCATATTATTTTTGAATAACTAAGATGAGATTGTGACTATTTATAATCCATGGGGGTAGAAAATATATAATTAGTTGATGCAGTTTGATATATAATATATATATGATCATATTCAAGGAGATAAAAATTTTAATTGTTTAGATTTTAGAGTTTTTTTATAAATATGTTTACAAAATGATTTTTACACTGGTTTTTTATTTAATTTTTATCCATATAAAATTGGTTGAATTATTTTTTAACCCTTACTATAGAAGTGATATTTTAACAATAGTAAAACATTATTATATATATATATAATAACATGAAATTATTATATATATATGTACATGAAATTATTATAAAACATTGATTAATATTCTTCCAAATCTAAGATGAATTTTAAATAATTAAATTAAACTATGTTATTAAAATTAATTCTAATATCTTTACTGAAAACATTTAAAACCATTTTTTTAAAATTATTTTTTAGCATTAAAATTATATTATTCTCATTTAATACATTCTAACAACCATTTTATGAATGTTAATATATTTGAATGAATATAATATTTATACCATTATATAAAATATTTCATAAATAATTAATTCTTAGTTTTATAGTGAAAAAATATTATTTGAATTAGTAAAATTATTTTGGGAAAGAATATCAATTTTTACCTTCTAAATATTTTTTCATCATTTAAAACAATTTTTTTTACAATTTATAAATATTTTTTCATTTGGTAACAAATATTGTTATTGATCAGTATTAATTGATAATTTTATTTTTAAAAGAATATTGTATATAGATAATAATATAAACAATTAATTATATGTTATTTTAATTTATTATTGTTATTAAATATTGATTACTTATTTTTTAAGAATATTCAATCCAATTTTAGTATGTTTATAATTTATTCATAATTTTCATAAAAATATTATTTTATTAGAAAACCCAAAAATAATATATCCTTATGGTAATAAAATAATAAAATAATAAAAATTATAAAATATGTCATGGATGGTCTAGGATAATTGTTCCTTGTGAAAAAAATAATACAGAACAATGATTTTATTACCAAGAAATATAATTTATAAAAAATGGTTTTAATTTCATTTCCTTATATTTATTTACATTCATTTTCTTTTTTACTCAGATACAAAAAAATCATGACCCATCTTACACCTATTGTTATTGGGTTCATTTATTTATTTATCAAACTCATTGTTTTATAGTAAAATATTAAAATGATGAATGATCATGGTCAATATAACATCATCTTATTGATTAATAATATAATTTGGGTTCATCATCAAATAATTATAATGATCTAGATATATATCCAATGTGTTCAATACATTTTATAAATCTGGTACATTATCCCTAAAATGTGACATATAGAACACATTGTGATCATGTGAGAGGTTTGGTGGTAATTCCTAGTGTTAATCAACAAATTAATATGATTATAGATTTATGATGAACTAAAATATCTATGTATTATCATTCCATCCAAACTAAGTACCCATACATTAATCTTAGGGGATATTCTATGGATAACCATTTTACCATCCTTGAATTCTAGATAACATTGATAACTCAAAACCTAAATTTGTTTACACTAAGATTACCTAATTTGTATCTGAATTGATCTTACAATCTCATTCACATTATCAGTTTTTTCATGTCCTAATAGGTTTTGTCTTCATACATAGTGATATGTTGTTAGAGCAAAAAACAATTAGAGTTCTTATTAAGGATTAATAAGAATAATCGATGAAATATATTTTTTAATAAATAATCATCAACTGGAATTGTTATCCCAAATTTCATTGAAATATATAAATAAATCTATTAATATATATTAATCATTCAAATGGTCATTTGATTATGAAAATATTTATGAGGATGATATATAATAGTAATTTAGAGTTCTATATTCGATGATTTCTAAATATATTTTGATCATTGATGTAATCCTTGGATATTGATAAGATATAGTATATTTAGGTATTATGGGATACATTACCATTTCAGTATTTTATATATAGGCGATTAGATCCTGAGAAGAATCTAATCTAAATGAAATAAAATATGCTGTTAACATACAATTATTAAATACAACAGATATTCAGTCATATAATTTGGATATCCTAGGGTTTCATATTAATAAATACACAATGAAGTATTCCATATTCTGTTATGGTATGGTTAATTATTATTAAATAAAATTATAATAAAAAAATTTACAAGAAATACAATTCCATTAATGTAAAAAATATCCATAATCATCCATTTCCTACATCATGTTTCCCACAAGAATGATTCCATAATATATATATATATATATATATATATATCCTCATTCTACATAGATTGATAGTTAACAATAATATATGGTTTCATAAAATAATATTATCAGTTATTGTATTAAATTATTTAATATACAATTTATGAATCATAACAATCTATCATGGTCATTGATGAGCACCAAAACAATATTTATCTTCTTTTTCGTCCCATCAACATCACCTTATAGCTCTTTAATCATCATAATAATGTATGGTTGGACATTGACCTATAAAATATATAATATTGTTGAGTAAATAATTATTCATTATGAATTTTTAAATCCTCTATTTTTTGAAAATCCAAAAAACATATTCTTTAGGAAAATTATGTTTTCCTAGGGAAACTTTTATTAAGGAAAGTTTCACTTCTCTAAGGATATTTTTATCCTTGAATTTATTTTCATTGTCTCATTTTATTATATAAAATAAATAATTTCATTTTATTACTTTGTTAATAATTAAAATTCATATCAGAAATCATCAAAATCGTATAGTTCCTGGGATATTTATTATTATATTTTTAGACTCCAAATTTTATGAAATTAAGAGACTGAATTCATTGAAATTCAGACACATAATTCTCTAAAATTCAAACTCCGAATTCACTGAAATTCAGACTCCTAATTCTCTAAAATTCATACCTTTTTATACATATAATTTAGTTTCAAATTCTTTGCAAACATTCTCTAGTGTCCTATTTTTAGACTCCAAATTTTAGGAAATTTAGATACTGAATTTTGTGAAATTCAGACTCCTAATTCTCTAAAATTCAAACTCCGAATTCTCTAAAATTTAGACACCTATTTCTCTAAAATTAATTCTTTTTAATATTTATAATTATGTTTCAAATTCATTGTAAATCTGTCTCTAATATCCATGTTTTTCTAGAATCATATTTTTTATATGATTAGACTCTGAATTCTATTTTTCTTTAGACTCTATATATTCATTTTTGGGTGATCTATTCCATTTTCTTTACACATGTTATTATTTTGAAATGAATTCATGAAATAAGTTTCTAACAAACAGTTGATTGAGTGACTCATGTACATGTATCTTTGATATTCAATGAAAAATATGATTGTTGGAAGAGGGAGTCGACTGTTGATGTTTCACCTATAAATATGAGCTCATTTCAATGAGATCATAACTGTTCCATCAATCTAGATATTACATGATGTGATGTTATTTATACAGGGAGAATCATGTGCTTTGTTCACTCTAAAAATAATGTTCAGCATGCTTCATGCGACTTCAATTATTGCTACGTAAAATCGAGGACTTCCAGGGATTGGAAGATAGAGGTTCCGACTACTTTAATGATCAGGGGATTGCAGAGATAGTAAGGTAGATTATGATATTACTATTGAGTTCTTACCATAATATTGGTAAGATATACATTTTTAAATGTATAAATCAAGTTAACTTTATCTAAAGTTGTTGGATTATCTACTCTTTGGGTGAAAATATTGCATACTTGTTACTTGTTTTCATTCATGTTTTTATTTCCGCTGAATTTTGATAAAGGAAGAAAGTATAAATTTATGGTACTTTCTTATACTTTTATTTACAATAATAAATTAGATCTATGTTCTTTAAAGTAAAATGTTTTCCTAAATACCATTTCTTATGTTTCATTTCTAGAACCATATTTCTGGAACCTAATAAAGTTTGTCTAAAAGTACTATTTTAGGGTTTGTTAATTTACGTCATTTAACTTTGTTCAACATAGTTTTCAATAAGGTTAAAAACAAATTTTTTTAGTTTATAATTTAACCCTAATGTAATTTAGCATCTACATATACTATTTTCATCCTATAATTGGTATCAATACAATTCCCTCAAAATACTTATACTCATATAATATTTCTTGATCCAATTTTATTTTAATACTGAGCATTTCTTATTCATGTTTTTCTTATTTATTTTTATCATTACTTATATCATCTTACAACTAATAAGTTTGGTATAAAAGTTATTTTTTATTGAATTACAGGTATAAATGTTGGTTCTATTGATAATATAAATCCTACCAGACCACCAATTTTTTATGTTAATGATTTTGACTACTGGAGAGACATAATGAAGACCTCTGTTATTAAAAATAGAGTGTATAACATTGTAATGCTTACTAAAGATTAAAAAATCATAGACAGAGATGTCAGAAGCATCACTAATAAATAAAAACATGAATATCGACTTATTTACAAGGATCAAAATACATTGTTGTTTCTATGACCAGGAATATATTTGGTCAGATATCATAATGTGCAGTAGAGAATTGTATCTGGAAGGAATTAGAAGTCACACACTTCAGTACATCCATCGTTATAGAAATGAGAAGAGAAATGATCAGTGCAGAATATCATGGATTCTTATTTCTCTATGGAGAACAAGTTTGCTAGGATCAACAATGATTCATGATAGTTGTGAAAATTATTAAATATATGGGAGATAAAGTTTAAGATAATCATGTTCTTTTGTATAATATTATATATATCATTCTTAATGAGTTGGAATCCAAAAGAAAAAAAATTGATTAGAACATGATTGTTTATAATATTACTCTTAATGAACTTTTTGGAACTCTTCTTCAACAAGAGAAAATAATGAAAAGAGATGCATATATGAATAAGATGAATAATGGAAATGGAAGTGTATCATTTACTACTACTAAAGAAAACACTCTGGAATGTGTTATAGGATCTACGTCTATGAAAGTATCTATTCAATTTGAGTCTACTAAAAGTGAACATACTAATAATGAGTTAGCTAATCATGATCTAAGAATGAACATGATAGAGGGAAATAAATATTTTTAATAAAAATATAATAAGAAATATAGAAATGAAAAAAAATGAATTAAAGGACTCATAATATGAATGCAATAGAGCTTGAAAAATCCGGCCAGATTATCCTATGATCAAAAGAAAATATTGAAAAGAAAATAATTCTGATAAGAATATAAATAAATATTTCATGAGTATGGCAACGAATGTTTTAAAGGATAATGATAAATGGTGTTCTAGAGGTGGTGACTCATCATGTAAATCTTCAAAGTATGAATCTCTTATTTATAGGAATATTTGTCTACTAGCCAAAATAGTAATTGAAAATCTGTCTTCAATAGCCAAGGAAAAAAATAATTAATCAATTACTAATGTATCATGGAATTAATATTATACTGATGATAAATATTATAAGTCTTCAGATGAATAATCTTATTTTGTTGAAAAAAACTATTTACCTTTTTATTAATATTCTTTGTTGTTTTCCAAACCTCATAAATATGAAGACTATAAAATAAAAAAGAAGTTAGAGAAATAAATTCTAAGATTTATTTTTAAAAAAATGAAGTATCTAATCTTCCTAATGATAATTATCAGAATACTTTTTATTTTGAATGTGATTCAAAAAACTTTAAGGAAGTATATTATGAGAATGACAAACATTCTAAGGATCTTGAAAATTCGATTTCCAGGAAAATATTTTTAGATAATATCTCAAATCAAAAAATTATTTACTTTAATGATACGAGTTTACTCATTAGACTATAATCTAGCAATTTTTCCCTTAAATAAACTTTTATAAAAATTTACTTTAGTAATTATATAATTTAATAAAATTTATTCTCAAATTCGTCCTCTAATGAAACATTCAAGAATTGGTAATACTCATTCCAAACCTATTTTTAGTAATAATTACTTTTTCCCAATGTGATCCATTTCACACCATGTGTTAGTGTGGTAGACATTGGGAATGAAATTTTTATTTTAAATAAAAACCAACATTTAGGTTATCATAAAGCTTAATTTTCTATGAAAATGTGGATTCTTAAAATTTTAATTTATGAAATTTACGATCCCTAGAATGACTGAATTGTGAAAGTATAAATCTTTTATTTTTTGGAAAATAAAGAATGTAACAATAGAAATACATAGTATATGGATAGTTGATGTTTTTGGCATATTACTGGTAACAAAAACTTCTTTGAAAATATTATTCAGACAAAATTACAAAAATTAACATTCAAAGATAATTCTTAGGGAGAAATTGTTGTTATAAGTAACAATGTTTTTTATGAAAAAACTACAATTTTTTTTAAAAAATCATAATGTTTATAAGCACAAACTCATTATCATGATCTAGTTATGTGATGAAGTTTACCTTCTGAATTTCATATATGATAAATTCATAGTACACACATCCAAGGAAGAGTTTATTCATTTTTCTAATAGGAAGGAGATTATATACACACATAACCAAGAAGACCTTATGAACCAATATATACCTTATTGTAGTGAAATATAATATCAATCATGGATATGGAATAGATTTTTATGAAAATATGACCATAGTAATATATTCCAACTCTAAATGAATAGACTTGTTAAGGATCTACCTATGCTTTGATGTTATTGTACAATAGTATGTGATCCTTGTCAATATTTCATGCGTTAAAAATCAAGTTTAAATTAATCAATGGCGTCTTAAAATATGATGCATTACATATAGATTTTATGGATCTTTTTTGTCCAACAAAAACTAGAAGTATTATAGGAAAATATTATTTATTTTTCATAGATGATAATTACACTAGATTTACATGGGTCTATTTTCTAGCAATGATATATTAAGATTTTTATTATTTAAAAACATTTAGATTCCATGTTAAAAATGAGAAAAACTATCCATTGAAAACTATTCAGAGTGATATTAGATGAGTATTTCAAAATTCAGTTTTTGAAATTTTTTGTAGTCATAATCAAATTATTCATAAAATCCCATATCTAAGATCTGCATAACAAGATGGTGTGGTTGGATGACGATATAGAAATCATCAAGTGATAACTAGAACCATATTTAGTGAATATTTTATTACTAAACACTTTTGTGATGATGATATTAATACTGTTTGTTAGACTATAAATTGATTTTTAATCAGACCATTTCATAGAAAGACACCTTATAAACTATTGAATGGTAGAAAACATATAATTTCACACTTCATAGTATATGGATGAAATGAATTTATTCTGAATAATAATGAAAACATACATAAAATTAAACCCAAATATAATGAAGGAATTTTCTTAGGCTATTACACTACATCTAATGAGTATAGAGTTTTTAATAAAAACCCTTTTATTGTTCAATAAATTGGGCATGTCAAATTTGATGAATCTGATCATTTTATAAATCACCTCAATATAGATCTTCAAATGTGTTTCCAAAAACTAATCATCAAGCCATGATAAATGAGTTTTGTAATTTTTAAAATGTTTAAGAAAATATTTATGAAGCATTTACCCCAGAGTGTTTTCTATCATATATTGATGACAAGGTTTTACAAAACCCAATTTTTTTTATTTATTATGCATCACCCCAGTGATAGTATCATTGGTGATGTAAACCTACATGTATAGACTAGAAGTTCCTTATAAAACGAAGAAGAACATCTAGCATTCCTTTCTCAATTAGAAAAAAAGAAGTGATGAAGCATTAGGTGATGACGATTGGATTGAAGCCATGCAAGATGAGATTAATTAATTCAAAAAGAACAATGTACAGAACGTAGTTAAATACCTAAGGAAACATCTATAATTAGATTAAATTGGACTTTAGAAATAAGTGTGATTGTAATGGAATCATAGTAATAAATAAAGATAGATTAGTTTCTAAAGGCTATAATAAACAAGAGGGCATATACTATATAAAAACCTATGCTCCAATACCAAAATGTGAATATATTATAAATTTTTAGGCCTTTGTATCATTATTTTATTTTATAGTATCAAATTGATGTGATGTGTGCTTTCAATAACGGATATATTCAAGTGGAAGTTTATGTTGAACATCATTTGGGTTTTGAAGGGAGAAAACACCCTGAACATGTTTTCTAATTTACCAACGATTGATATGGACATAAACAAGCCCCTAGAGCCTAGTATGATAAGGTTACATGATTTTTGTAACAAAAAAAATATGTTTAGGAACTGTTGATCTAACACTTTTTATAATGGAAGATAACAAACATTTTCTGATAGTTCAAATTTATATTGATGAAATTATATTTTTCTCAACATAGAAATCCTTAACAGATTCATTTGTGAATCAAACTAAATCTAAGATTGAAATTAGTATGATAGATGAGTTAACAATTTTACTATGTTCTCAAATTTCAAAAAAAAACCAAAAGGAACCTATATATCACAACATAAGTATATTGAAAATCATCTTAAAAAGTATTGACATAACAACACTAAAAGTAGAAGTACTCTATTAGGTTCCTCAAACTCACTTGATATTGGTGATGTTTGGAATCTAGTAGATCAAACATCATTTAGAGTTATAGTATGATGTTTACAATAATTGACTACTAGTCATCCATACTTAATATTTTCACTCTTCTTATGTATAAGATATCAATAAAATCCAAAGGAATCCCATTTAATAGTAGTGATTATAATTTTTCTCTATTTAAAGGGAACCATATATTCATGACTTTTCTATACATTTAGAAATAGTTTTGTTTCAAAATTTTTTTGGAAGATGATTTTTTTGGATGTAGAATGGATAGAAAAAGTACATCCCGAAAATTTCATTTCATAGGAGAATACTCTGTTTATTATTCATGTAGGGAGAAACACTCGATAACACTTTTCACTGCTGAAGCTGAATATGTTATAAGTGGAAGTTATTGTTCTCAAATTTTGTGGATGCAATACACACTCACAGACTGTGTCACAATTTTTACCAAAACAAAAATATTTTTTGATTACACTAGAACCATTTACCACAGAAAAAATCCCACACATCTCTCCTGTGAAAAAAAACAATGATATTAGGAATCCCTTTCATAAGGATTATATATTTAAAGGTGATATCATTCTTTAATTATTAATAATTCAAGATCAACATGATGATATTTTTCACAAAATCATTACTCTACAATATATTTGAATACATTAAACAAATTTTAGAAATGATAAACCTAAGTTAATCTTCTATATTTACTCTTTATTGATATATGTCTCCTTAAATTGAGTTACTCTTGTGCATAGGGGTAGTGCATTTGATAGATGCCCAAAACAATTCCGCTAATTTTTTTTCCACAATCAAAAATTTTAATCGTAATCAATACATTCCCTTAATAAATCTTTTTCCCATCCTCAAAATTATAGAAGAAAAATTATCCATCATTAATAAATCATTCTAGAATTTAAAATTTCTCCAAATTAATTTTCTCCTTTACTGAAAATTTTCCCAGAAATCTGAAAGGTATGTTTCCGTACTTATCTTTTCATGATTAAATATTTTAGTTGTTGGTTTTTTTATCTAGTTTTATGAAAATTTTTCAGATTCATTTTCCTTAAATATGACATTTTACCATAATAACCTCCAATGTATCTAAACCTAATAAATCATTCTTCGACATTAATCTTAATGGATGGGAGAATATTTGCGTTGCCAAATCAAAATGTCAGGATATAGTTTACCCACTTTTATTTGTTAAGTTATAACAGAATGTATGAATTTATAATGAAGGTGGAAGCATCATGTTTTTTATAATGAAGCTAGAAGCAACATTTTTTGGTCATGAGTTATTGGAAAAACTATTCCCTTTCTTTCAACATGGATTCAAATATCATTGGAATTCCATATGAAGGGGTAGTGATTTTCTGCACCCATAATCATCTATATCCGCCAAGATGCTTTGAGAAAGAAAAGGCATTAGAGTACCTTGGAATAAAAGAAGTAAAATCAATGAAGAACAACCATATCTTAATGAATTTCAGGATTCATGAATTATGGGTACATGGTTTTTTAATTCTGAGAAAATGATGCCATGAGTCTTTAATGAAAAGTGACATCTACGTTCAGAATTTTCTTGTCAACTAGAGGTAGATAAAATTTGGTAAAGGATATCTTGGTGAATATTAACAATATCTTGAATGGAACTCTAAAATCATAAATCATCATATATAAGATAATTCTATATAGGATCATAGTGTTATGCCTAGAGTCGTTCAGAATCCCTTGTAGCTCTATGTAATAAAACATAATGGTTTTTAGCAAAGTGATGACACTTTTAGGAGATGAAATTCTGTTTTAATAGAATATCCAGAGAATTGTATGGTCTTTTAATAAGGATATATTAAAGATTTATAAAAAAGGAATAAGTAGCAGAGACATCAAAAAATCCACAGAAGAACTGATTGTAGAAAGAATAGGAAACCAAAGAGAATCCTTCAATTCCTAGAACTCAGTCAGCACCCCCAAAATCGAAGAAGAAAAAGGCGTTACCAGATGAATTAGTAGCGAAGTGGAGGTAACAGATAAAGGATATTAAAGAAGGAGATCCCGGTTTTGGCCTAAATAATATTGAGGCAATTTATCTTATGATCAAAACTGATGAAGAGCTGGAAAGGCAAGAAAAAAAATAATCAGAAGAATAAAATGTCTGAGGCAAAAATTGTTCATGAACTTCTCAAAGATATTATAAATGATTCTGAAGATATTCATGTACCAAGATATTTTATACAAGAATCATTACGAATGACTCTATGGAATAATGTCTTAATTAAAGAATCTAATGTGGAAGAATAAAAAAATAATGAAGTAGAAGTAGGAAAATAGGAAGAAAGAAATGAGAGTGATGATGTGATAATAGATGTCAATGAATATTAGTAGAATGAATTACCTTCTAAAATGTTTTCGATCAATAAATCCTAGGTCAAATCAACAAAAAATATTTCTCCAGGAAAAGAGGATAAGAGACAGTGTGAGCTTAACAAACCATATAATGATAAAAGTAGCAATCACGACATTATTCAACCTGATGATCAAAAGGGATATACTGAGAACGAAAACATTTATGAATATAAAATTTTTCATGTCTCACATAGCGATATAAAATCTCCAAATGTTGCGAAGATGGATTCCAAAATAGATAAAGGAAAACAAGTGATTAAAATTACACCTCAGAAGTCTATGGTGGTTAAGAAGGATGATGTTGTAGGTTCATCCAAGAGGAAGGCCGCTAAGATTGAAAAAGAATCTTCAATTGCAAGGGAATTATATTCTAAATCATCTTCAATGGGTCAGGAAAGTGTGGTACAATATCTGAAGAAGTTATTATACACTATTCCATCGATTCCTTGTACGGATTCAAGTTTCCATTTACTTCACCATAATTTCAATAATAAGTCATATTTTGTAAGCATGCTCATGGAATCTTTTATAATGATTGAGGAAGATTTCAAATATTTCTTTATCAGTTATGATACTCACGTGATATCTTGTAATGAAATTATAACGTTTTAAAATTGTACAATTTCAAACATGATGATTCTTGATGATGTCTAAGAATCTGTGAATGATTCGTTTGACATGTCAGATGATAGAATAAAAAATAATACAATATGTTTTTTCAGAGATGTTGAACATTTAACAAGTAGCCCAAAAGTACGAAGATAAATATCTAAATGGGAAGGTGAATTTAGTTTCATTGCACTAGAATAGATAAAGGGATCTCTATATAGATTTTGAATAAATATTCAATCAGTGGGAAGAGATACTGAAGTCTCAGGTAAAAATGATTAAATATCAGGATGAGAAAATCAAGGATCTAGAAAAATAAAAATCCAAATCAGGAATATTAGCTCAAAAGTATTTGGGAAGATCATAAATATCTTATGAAATTTATGACTATCATGAAGAAGATGATGCTGATGGAAAAAGAGGATGAACAATTTTTCCTTTAAAATATGGTCTTTTGTTGTACTACCCTGTATTAATTTTTCAAATCATAATGACAAATATTTTTGTCTTATATTTGTTTTGTTGTGTGTCGTTCAAATCTATTAGGTACCATATTTTATTTATATTCCATATATTACATATTACAAATAAAAAATGGGTAGAAAAGAATGATAAAATCAAATCTAAGTATAATGGGGAGTTTGACTAAGGGGGATATTACGTAGAGAAGACATTCATATGCAGGAGGAGTTAAAATATCTATAAGGAAGTCAATAATATGATCCGTAGGGATTTAAAAACCTAAGGGGGAGGAAGTCGTATTAATTGTGATTCATAAGTAAATGGAGATATGTTTTCCATTTAATGTTCATAACCTAAATTCTCTTTCCTTATATTATTTTTCCTAGAGTCTTTTGTGCCTTACAATAAGGATTATATTTTTTAGTCAGTATGGTTTTCATTATGTCTTTTCCATTCTTTCATGTTATGTAAATCACGAATACATTTTCTTAATGAAATTTATTATCCCCTAATGACTATTTTCTTCATGAAAATACTACTTCTCTATAGAACTTTTTTATGCTTAATATTATTTTTATTGTCTGATTTTATAATTTCTCATATCTAAACTCATTTTATTAGTACATAAAAAATTATGATTCACATCTACTAACATTGGAATTATATAGTTCCCTATATATATAGTGTTCTATTTTCAGTCTCTGAATTATCTGATATTCTGACTCCAAATTCGATAAAATTTAGAATCCAAATTCTCTGAAATTTGGACTCTGAATTTTCTGAAATTCATACTCTGAATTCTATGAATTTCAGACTGTAGAATCTATAGAAATCATATTCTAAATTCATTATCAAACATTATCTAAAATCAATGTTTTCTAGAATTATATTTATTACATGATAAGACTCTGAATTCTATTTTTCCTTGGACTATGGATATTCATTTTATCATAAGAAAATCCATTTTTCATACACATTATATGATTATGAAATGAAGTTCTGAAATCCTTTTCAAACTAAAAATTGGTTGAGTGACACATATATCGTTCCCTTAAAGATTTAATGAAAAATATTACCATTACAGGAGGGATCCAACCCTTGATGTTTTACCTATAAATAGAATATCATTTGAATGATATCATAATTGTTCCATCAATATAGAGATTAGAAGAAGTTAATTAATTTTTTGAGTGAGAGACTCTCATGAATTCTTCTCTCTAAACATATTGTTTATCTTTCATCGTGTCACTTCTATTGTTGTTGAGTACAATAATGGACTTCCAAGGATGTGAAGAAAGAGGTGTCGACTACATTAACAATCAAGGGAATAATGGAATCTTATGATAGATTCAGATATTCTTATTGAGGTCATACCTTGGTGTGGGTAAGACAGACATTGATGAATGTATAAATCAAGAGACCTTTATCTAGGGTTGATGGATAAACTACTCATTGGGTGAAAATATTTCATTCATGTAATTTGTTTTGTTTCATGTTTTTTCTGTTTTATTTATATACATGAGCAATGGATAAATTTCTTATAAATTATTATACTTTTTTTTACTATGATAAGTTTTATTTTATACACTTTATTGTAGAATATTTTCCTAAGTAAATTTTATTATGTATCATTTTTGGAATCATATATCATGAACCTAAAAATTTTTGTCTCATAGAACAACATAGATTTTGTGAATTTACCATGTTTAACATTGTTAAACATAGTTTCACATAAGGTTAAAAACAAAAGTTTATAAACATACAATTCATGCCCCTCTTATAATTAATAATCAAAATATATGATTTATATACTAGGAATATTACACCTTTACATATTATTTGATGTAAAATACCATATTAATCCACAATTAATGAACTTATATTATTCATCATCATGTAATTACTAGCATAATCCTTCATCCTTGGATAAATAGCTTCTCTATTCAAAATACAAGGGTTCTAGAGTCCACCTATTTATGAATTACATCATTTTAGATTAATATTCAAATAACTCACAATAATAAAATAATATTGGAAATAATAGTATACTTCCTCCAAAATATTCATATGGAACTTTATGACGCTTTGTACGGTAGGCCATGCCGATCACACTTATACTGGATGGAGGCAGGAGAGGCACCTTTGTTGGGACCTCATCTTGTTCAGGAGACCACAAAGTAGATAGAGTTGATTCAAAAGAGGATGTCTAATGCACATTCTCGTCAGAAGTTTTATGCTGATCAACGGAGACATCCTCTGGAGTTAGAGGTTGGGGAAAAGGTTTTCCTACGTGTCACAATGAGGCTGGGACACAATAGGATCAAGAGATAGGGTAACCATCATCCGATGTACGTTGGGCCATTGGAGGTGTTGGATAGAGTTGGGCCGGTTGCCTATTGGCTGTAGTTACCTCAGAGGTACTAAGCCATGAATGACGTTTTTCACATTTCTCATCTCCAAAGACACTTTCTAGACCTGTCTCATATCTTTCAACCTGAGGAGGTTGAGCTCAAAGTGGATGCGTCGTTTGAGGAGAAACCTATCTGGATTTTCGAACACAATAAAGAGGTTCTCTTTGGCTGTTTCATTTCTCTAGTTCGCGTGTTATGGTAGCACGAGCGAGAACAGGACGAGACATGGGAGAGGTAGGCCGATGTATGAGCTCAGTGGCCAGAGTTGTTTGGGGTTTCTTCTGCAACACCGTGACAGGGAAATTTGGGGACAAATTTCTTTAAAGGGGAGGTTTGTAAGAACCAGGATCTTCTTTTCAGGTATGTTTTCCCTTTTCTAGTTGTTTTTATAAAAAAGAGGAAAATATGGAAATTTTTGAAGTACACGACGTGCACATTATAAGTACCCATAATGTACAGTGATGCCCCTGGAGGTCGTGTACTAGGCATGTCATGGACACGCACATGACCTTGTATGGGTGACATGGAGGCTGCCTAAAGCAGAGTATGAAAAATGATAATACATCTCATGTGCTTTAATGTTTCACACTGTGTACTTTCATTTTTTCATTAACCACAACAGGGTCATGTCTAATCGCGAGAACACACTCATTTTAAGTCCTGTTTGACCGAGAACACCATACGGCCACAGATCATCGATGATCCCTCGAGAGTGTGTCCTTCCTCGGAATCTAACACCATCAGTTGCATTAGAATCACATTAGTGAGTTCTTCCTTCTCCCAGAGTACTGTTTTTCAATTCTTCATCTTTTCCAAGTTATCGTGGGTTGAAAATTTTATAGGTTTTCATAGTTCTAGGACGTTATAAGGCGATTCAAGCATTAAGGATCAATTATATGGATCACATAACACCAAGGTAGGTGGTTTGTGCCTTTCTGTTCAAATTCTTTGAGTATCATCTGAATATTCCACCAATACACTTGAACATGGTATTGTGTGTTTACCATTTTACCCCAGTTATTTTCCCGCCATGCTTGTATGCATGTGTAGAGGTAAATTAAATATGAATAGGGTATATTTCTATGATTGGATGTGTTTTGTCCATGCATGTTCTGTTTACAATCGTTGGTCTTGTTTAGACTTTGGTTGCTTTACATGTTTTCCAGGCATGTTGTTGTAGGATGGAGAGTTGTTTTTATGACATTCTTGATATGATATAGAAAATTAGCAAAGTAATTCTATAAGATTACTTTGTCTGTATTACACTACAATGATCATTGACCAAAATAGGCCTGTGAGAACCTGATGTAGTAGACTATGAGGGGAATTGACTAGGTGAGCATCCTCATAGAGTCTTTGGGCACATAGGCTATAAGGGGGATTGACTGAGATAGCATCTTCAGTGAGCCTAGAACCACATTAGTCTATTAGGTGAATTGACCGAGTGAGCTTCCTCAGAGTGTCCTTGTTTTAATTAGACTATAAAGGGATTGACCGCGTGAGCATCCTCAAAGAGTCTTTGTTTGAATTGTACGACCTAGGATATAAGTTGAATTGACCGAGTGGGCTTCCTCCGATAGTCTTACACCTTGGGGATATAAGAGGAATTGATGTTTGATCTTCCTCAGAGAGACCTTGACTACCCTAGAATATACATGGAATGGACTGTGTGAACATCCTCATAGAGTCTTGCTTTACCTTTGATTATAAAGGGATAGACTGTGAGCACTTCCTCAGAGATTCTTATTGTATTCATATGCAGAACCAGATGGGTAAGACCGAGTATGCTACCCAGAGGGTTACTTACACTTTTTAGGTTGGACCAGAAGGGATGGTCGATAGTACTTCCCATAGGGGTACCTTTTTTATGTTTAACTTTTTGTTTCACTATTTATTGATTTGAAAATGTAGATTAATTACTACTTAGTACCTTTATGTTTACCTCTTTTTGTACTTTTACATTCCATATATTCACTGACTGTTAGGCCCAGATCTTCTAGTGGTTTCCTACTCGGATTTAGTCTCACATCCTATTTGGGTCATGCTTCTAGGCCCAAACAGATTATATTGCTTCATGTATAGATAAGGGAAAGCACCCTTCTATATTAGGTACATGATTTACAGTGGAGTTGGAGAGCATAGGACCAAGATATGCTTTCGATGCTGAAGAGTTGTTTATCTTTTATTTTGTGCATTGTTTTATTAATATTTTGATTCCATCATTGTGAATTTTTTGGATAATTTTCTACACATTTGTATCATCCGTCATTTATTATGCATTCCTCCAGTTTTTTATTATCTCGGTCTTCCGATGATTATTATTGTTGGTTATTTACTGCTTCCACTATTGCAGGTTTGTTTACATCCAATGTATACTCTGCAAATGAGGGAGTAGTTTACCCACAATCTCACCCAAGTCCCTCACTGCATGTCAGCAGCCTCTGGCATTTTGGGAAATGCGCATGAGGCCATGTGACCAACCGGGTACAGGGTGCCTCTAGGTGGCTTCCGGATCGGGGACATTAAAAATAACCAAAATAACTTCTCATCATCACTCATATAATCCTAGAAGTATTAAATTGGGAATATTTCCAATCATAAATAACCTATTCTAAAAGATAAAATATTTATTCAATGGAAATGGAAACATTCATCAACTTGTATTTAAATTATGTTTCAACATCCCCCATTAATAATTCATATTCCATGATTATATAATAACATCATTAACCCTATTTACAAAAAAATATCTGTTAATTTTTTATCCTATTAACACAAACACATTTTTCAAATTGGTTATGAAATCATTATTCATGTTTACAATGAACTGCCATCTCATGAAACAATGTTGGGCATTCTTACATTACCATCAATACTGATTGGGAATAATAATAGAAAAACTATTCAGATGTGATTTTTATTATATTTTTAAAATAATTATACATAGTAATTAATTATTTCATATATTCCATTTTAATATTTCATATCATATGTGATACATTAAGGGCTTATGTTTGTAGGAATGTCTACCATCACAAAAATTGATGTGGATTTTTTTCTCTAACATGCTATATAGAAGGTTATAAGTTTAGATATAATTAATATATATTATGTAAATGAAATAATTATCATATTAATCAAATAATTATATTTTTTCAATATAATAAATAATTTTCTATATACATTTTATCTCATTGAAAAGTGATAATATCATTCATCTATATTTGGACTTCCACCTCCTCGAAGTTATGTGATCCTAATTTTTTTAATAACCAAATAACACTAATAATATATGCAATTAAATTATATGTTATTTATAAGATAATTATAATTATAAATATAAAAAGATTACTTACCTCTTCATATGATTGTCATTTTAAATAATGGGAACATTCTTGACCCGTGTATATGGCCAAATGTCTCTATAATTGTACTGTTGTTCAATTTTTTATAACCATCAACCATTATTGTTTTTTGAAGAATAATTTCATTATAAATATATTGATTATTTCATGATTATTATTCATGATATTTTTAAATAATAACCTAATAGACCATAGTATACCTTCTAAATATATTTTAACACATAAATAGAATATGGTCAAAACACCAAACTAAATAATAATCAATTAGTTAATTATATATAAATTAGTAATAATTGAAATAAATATTACAATAATCATGAAAAAGGATCTAAAAAAATAAAAATTTATCATATATTTAGTTTTCATGACGTTTATGACAGATGTGAAAATATGGACTCAAGGTGATGGATATCATCATAACGTCATTTCATTGAAAAAAATTATTAATGTTATTAACCTATAGCCTTTTATAAGGTGTGTAAAATACCTATTTTAAATTATATATCAAGTATTTATATTTTATTATTTTATCTAATGGTTTTATAATTTAATTTATTAAATTTTTTTATTATATAGTCTTTATCATATAATAAAGTCTTCTTTTTGAAAAAATTACTCATTTAAGCGTTTCCTTCAATCTATCGTTATCATCGATGTTTATGTTTTTTAAATTGATATTTCAAATGATTTCATATAGAAATAAAATATTTATAATTTTAATTTTATGTCTATTTTAAAATCCATCAACTAAATTCAAAATTAATATTTTTACATATTCTAAATGGAACAACAACAATGACTATTCATACCATTGTGATTGTTCTTACAATTATAGATTCCATTTTATGATTATATATTCTATTTAATGTAAATACAAGATTCAATTTTATTTTTAGTTTTAATTTAAAAATGGGTTTTAAAAATAAAATTTATATTTTAATTTTAATAAAGTAGTTTGAATGAAAATTGTATTATTATACATAAATGATATTTTCATAAAAGATTAAAAGAGTTATAAAATAAATAATATGTATTATTTATGATTTAGTTCTTGATAATTACAAATAGAAAATGTTCCCAAATAAAACTAAGGGATTATGTTACATCATAAATAAAGGGAGTAGATAGATTTCAGTCCAATTCATTGGGTAATGATTATATTATCTAGAAAATTATATTGGATATTATCCAAATGATTATTCTAATATATAAAATTTATATGAAGGTTATATAAATGTTCTATGATATGGTATTCCTAGATACCTACACTATCTTTGTATTAATTTGAGTTTTTTTTCATGTAAATAAAATTTTTAAATTGTAATATAAATAGTATAATTAATGGATTGATATATCAATTTATGGGTAAAATGTTTTATTTTCAAGAATGGGTTTTTCATTTTTTCTCCATGTTTATATTGAACTAAAAGTTTACTTTTTTAAATATTTTAATAACCCTCTATTCTAATCATATGATATATTTTTAAAAAAACATTTATAATGTTTAATTATTGTAATGGGAATAAAAGTGGTAATGTTGAATGTTGTGAATATTTTTCATGAAAATGGATCATAATATATTATAAATGTTTTATATTATAGTAGAAGTGATTACTAATCATAAATATAGACATTGAATTTTATTGTTTTGTTATATAAGATATATGTGGTATTTCAGAAAAAAAATATATTACAGTGTAAATCCTCAATGTGAAAAAATTAATATCATTGAAATAATCTCATGATTATATAATGATTAATACTGGAGATTTATATGATGTTTAGCATGTTTATATATTATCATCATGAATAGTGTATTCTCATATAGATGTTTAATCTGAACATTCATCCATGGTTTTAGATACCATTTCTAAATGTTATTTTAATTCACTTTAGGTAATTGAATAAAAAACTATCATTTACATTGACCATTTTGGAATATAAAACATGTGAACCCTAAGGGGAAGTGTTTTGTATTATAATCCGTTTAGATATTTAGTCATCTAAATTCAATTTGTTTTCCTAATTCACAGTGTGAACCATTCTATAAGTATGGATATATATATTTTTGTTTCTCTATGATCAAGATCAAATGTAAACTATCCTAACCTCTTTGGAAGCAACCAAGAATAATATTCATGAAACCCATTACTATATTGATCCACCACAATATGGATATCTTTTTAACACATTATATGGTCATAATGAAGAAGGATAGATATGTAGGATAACACTCCTCCTAGTACATGGTGTTCTAGTCTAGATCAACTAGGAAAAATGTCCCATTATCTATTGGGAATATATTTTCAACCCTCATATGATTGGAATGGAACCACAAAATAAAAAGTATTTGATATACATAGGTACCCAACTAATCCATCCCAATAATTATATTAGAATATAACTATTTATGGATGATGGGGTTTGATAAAAATTGATGTTCTCCTTATTAAAGGTGTTACTCATTTTATAGGTATAGAATTTCTAATATTTCTCCTAATATTGTATCATGATTAACAACTCTACATAAAAAATAATATTTCTGCCCCAAAACAATCATAAATAGAGTCATATATTAATACATGTGATCTATACGTTTCCCATATGGATGTTAATATTGTAAAGTATAAAAAATATTTAATTAACATATATATATGGTTGAAGACACAGCTCCATTGGATTAGGATTTAAATAATAAATTTTATCCCAATATATGAATCTATGTTACAAAATTAATTCCGTTGGGATTTCCCATACTAATAGTGTAGAATATTTGAATTGTACGATCCTTATACACAAACACATCCTCATTCTGTTTAGAGATTTGTAGTCCATTATCCTTCCAATCATGGAAATATATACCATTCTACATTACTCGGTGTCAGTATTAATCCTCTCTCACAGATAACTACATAAAATATCTTACACAACCAAATAATATAACTAGTCATTATATAAGACCATTAGTCAATGAATCCTAGAATAAAGTAGGGATTCATGTAACCTATCTACCCATAGTGGTTGTATAATGTACTTACATGGGTGTGGATACTCTGATGACTACATCAATGATAATTATGATATATGATATGATTCATTCTAATAACCAAAGTACAACCCAGTATAGATGTTAAAAATTTCCTATCAAACACATTCGGGTTCCCTTAATTTTTTTATAGTTATGAGTTATTGATTCCCAACCTCAGATACAGTGGTCAAACCTATGATTTCCACATGGGATTGGATATCTTACCTTATCACATCATTGGAATCACATATCTTTGGGTAGTTCATCACCACAAATATTCAATGGTAATCTTTCATTTATAGTGAAATGAATTGAGTAATATACATTAGATATACTGACCTATGATTGAGGTACAATCTCCCATAATCGGTCTCCTCTTAACGTATCAAGAAAAATGTAAATATAGAAGATAGTTTGGAAATCCTTACATATCAAAAAAATATTTATATTTCAGTGTAAATAAATCCAACAATTCCATGGAAATACACAATAAAATTAGGTGAAAAGCAACAATCTCAATTCTATTAATGAATCATGTTGCCAAAACATAGATATCATGGCATATAAACAAGAATCCAAATCTTGAGGATCAACTTCCCCAAAAATAGAAGGAGATTAATTCTACTAGAACATTATAGTCAACTCATCCATTGTTGGTGTAGTTTGGGAGGATCCCTTTATAAACTGATATAATCATAAAAAACATCTCAAAATTTACAATATGTAACAATATCATGAATTTGTGGAGTCTAACAAATTTTCACTATAAGATGTAAAATATGAGGTGATGGTACTAGTACCTCCAGTTCATAGTGATCAAAAACATACTTAAATTCAACGTGATGAAATTTTTGAGGAATATTTATACAATTAAATGATTTTTGTGAGTAATGTTTTTAGAAAAGAGAATGTATTTATGAAAAAAATAAGATACGTACAAATCTTACATACATATGAGTCAACACCAACTGGTTACTCAAAAATCTATATCTATATGATATAAAACATCATGGAGGGTAACGCGGGTAACTTTGAAAATTAAACTACAATGGTTAGTTTTGGGTCATGTTCAATGTTCCCTAATATAGTATCTAGCATTTGGATTTTCATTTTAATTTTTAATATGGGAAAATTGTATTTTTGTTGAAATTACAATACCCATTTTACTGTAAGTATATTATTATACATTTAGTGATTATTTATTCATAATAATATATAGATATTTCTCAAAGTATGGTTGTATGAGTACCATTCTCATTTTATAAATCGAAACATTATATTTAACAATTGGAACAACATGTAATGAATATGAGACCTTTATATCTTGAATCGGGATGTAACAAGTAAAATATAATGATTCTATTTGACATAGAAAAATTCTCAATTTGTATAATTATTTGATTGTTAAATTATTCTTAGAATCCATTTAATCACAATCAGTAAATGTACATTCAAGTTTAACCAACATTATATTACTCTATCTTTTGATAATTGTTCAGTTAAGGGTCCACCATGATGTTAAACCTCAAAATATATTTATAATGAGATAAAACATTACCTAAAAAAATAATATTTCTCCAATTTCAATATAAAAAATAATGAAAATTCTAAAAAAAATCAATTAAGGGATATTTTAATATGTGTTGTAAATACCTAAAATAAATATAAATTGAATGGAATATGAATTTCATAAATCCCCATGCCACTATAATGGATCATGATACAATAACTCCTAACAATAATATGACAAGGGTATCATAAACTCATAAATGACAATAAAATTTAAGAATAATTTCTGTTAGACAATTATGTATTCAATAAAACCATAATAGTTGAAACTAAAATCGAAATTCACATCCTAGGATTAAATAATTTTTTACATTACATGCGTAGGACACTCCGTGACATAAGATCATTTGATAATTATAACACATTCATTATCTTATATCCAGAAACCCAAATCAATAAGTCGATTGGAAAATTTTCTTAAAAAATATTAAATTTTTTTGACCAATTTTGTTGTTATGAAAGTAGTTTTAAGATCCTTGTCTTCTCATGAACACCTCCCCATAGAGAAAAGGATGATTACGATTATCCATGTTATATAGTATAATTGTTGGGTGATACACAAATATAATATGAGTGGATAAAAATTACATATATAAAATGATTTATAAGTTCAAATTAATGGAAAAAATAAAAAAATGTTAATTGAAACTCACATCCAATATCTAGTAACTACAAAAGAATGATAAATTATTGATGGTGTAAAACAAGAAGATACAAGATATACAAAGAAGAAGGAATATAGAACATAAAAAATAAAAAAAACATTGTAAATAAAAAATATCATCCTTAGTAGAAATTTTTTCTACATGTGTATCACATCCTACCATAAAAAATTAAGGACCATTAAAAGGAATCATAACCTAGTCCATACCAATAATAGTGACATCATTATGAGTACTAAATAGGGTCTTAAAGAGGTTTTTGGTCAAAATATAGTAGTCCACCACTACTTGTGTATATTAATATCTACACTATAAATATAAATTGATGTATTTACATGTAATACTAAAATATAAAGAAATTGAACTACATAATACACATTCCATTCTGTTTTCCAATGGGAAAAAGTCTAATTTTACATATATCAACATAAGAAATAAATTCTTTAAAAAAATATTATTTACACAAATAACTCTCTTGTGACTATATAATAATTTCCAATGAATCCTAGTATTAGGATAGACATATAATGGGTGAATATATACTATTACATTTATCTGTTGAAAATTTACATAATATATGGTCATCATGTTTGAAAATATTAGGGAAACCCATATATGTTCATTGACATGGTAGGGGAATAATTTTATTTATTTGAATCCTAACCCCATAAAAAAATTCAAAAAAGGGAATCTATGTATCACACAATATATATAATAAACTCAATAACTTAGGAGCCCATCCACGAAATACCCCAAATGAATATAGGTATCCATTAAGGGTTTATATAATGGTGGTTCCCTTTAGTCATCTCTAAGAAGTCCCATGTATGATTCCAAGTATCATTCATAGAACATTATAAATACATTTTCCATGTTCTCTATAATATGTAATTCATTATAGAAATCCATGTATCTCCCATTGTGTGGAATAAATCCACTTATAAATCATTTAATTAGAATTTCCAAATGACCCTGCTCGTGGAGTTCATATTTATAACCAATTAATTTACCATAAAATGGAATTTTTTTGAGGGGTTAACATTCTAAAAATTTCATTAAATAATTCAAATAAAATATTTCACTCATTAAATAATATAGAATACTTCAAGATTTATAGTAAAAAAATTTATGGGGAATAAAACTAGTCTCACAAATGGACATCCATTTAATTAAATTATTATTTTCACATAAATAATTTTTAAATATAAAATAAATTATGTTAAAATTATAAACCGTGAATGATGGATTTATTTTTAAGGCACAAGATGGTCATATTATCCATTTTAGAAACAAACCCTCAATGGGGCCTGAAATGAATTTCTACACATCCATTACTGATAATGGGTCTGATGGTTATCTAGGTAATGGAATGTACATTTCATTAATGAAATCATATTTCAATATGCATCTTACATATTGTATAATATTTGGAAAACTGAGGCATAATTAAACTATGAGGAATTTTATCTATATTTACAAGATAAAATATCATAAACAACAAGTAAAATCCTTTTATAGTACCATTCTTTAATCTAGGATAGATCTATAGAAAATATCAAATTTTAAAATTTCCATAAATATATAGTTTATATCCTTATATTTTAATCTTCTGATATAGAGATAGAGACCATCAAATTAACTAAGGAGAAACAAAGACATATTATTTACTGAACAATAATATTGATTATTTATGAATTAGATAGTGAAAAGGGAATTTATTTCAATGGATAATATAATGGAGTAGAGATATATTAATGTTATGGATATTAGGTTTGAACTAAATAATAATAATGGGGTTAAATGATTAAAACTACTAAGGGAAAGACATAAATTTACCACATTTATAGGGAATCATATATGGTCTCATTGTTAAAAATAATGTTTCCCAATTTTGAAACAACACTTTCTAATAGAAACACACCATTAAAATGATTAGAAATGTGATATTAAAACCCATTGAAAGAATATTCATATACATTTTCCATCTTTTTCACCCCCATACAGGCTTAGTTTATTTTTTGAAAATCCATCTTATATCCATGTGATTAACCTAAGTAGGTTTTCAAAAGAGTCAATCATAGCCATGTAACCTTCCTTAAATGGTTATAATAACTGATAACCACTTGTAACGGAACACATAGTTGGGATAGGGTGAGCACTGACCATGATAAAAAATCATCACCCTATTATTTCATAATTCATAACATTGGGCTCAAAATGATCTTAATATCCTGTTCAACAATCCAAGAACTCATAATAACATAATTTAGTTAAAAATAAATTTTTCAAATTAATATTTAAATTCTCTATACAACATATAAGTAAAAGGGATATTACATTTTGATAATATAATACTTTTCATGACTATCACTTATTATTAATAATAATAGAATAATAAATTTTTTTAAAATTTGTTGTATATATCTTAAAGTGTAATTTTATATCATGTTGGATTTAAAAAGGTGTTTATGACCCTTAGAATTTTAAAAATTGTTTTGTTAATTTATTATACTAGAAAAGTAATGATTTTAATTGTTTCAGTGGCCTTAAGTTGGATTTTGTGATATATAAAATAAAATAATATTTTTAATTATCGAATTTCAATACTGATCAAAAACTATCCATTACCTATAAAATATTATCGGGTGTATTTTACATGAAACATTAACATATACTTTTTTACATGCCTATCATTAGTTCCCATTTTAGGGTTATAGTTATTTTCTCACAGCCCATGGGCTATTGAGATAATTATTTTGGATCATGTCATGTATAGTCTTATGGATGTATATCTATTTTATTTAGTTTCCATCATATAATCATCTATATATTATTATATATCATGGTCTATTGATATAGGGTTAATATTCTTCATTAGATGAGAAAAAAATGAGACTATTGTATTCATCTAATGGGAATGATATTAGGGTTAACAAATGGAGTAGATAGATTTCTTTGTTATTTGTTTAAATTTAATTTCCTTACATAATATTAAATTAAATATTATATTATATTTTGGACATAGAATATATCCATAGGTAATATTTATGTTTTCACTGTTATCCTTAAATTTTTTAATGCTAAAATTACTCCCTTATTTATCTTACAATTCCCATGAATGTTAATTCCACCCAGGTGTGATAGAAAATATTCAGTGGGGATGTCAGAGACAATCCATAGAATTATTTGTAGGGAGAGATCATATGAGTATATTAAACTCATGATTTTTAAATATAATATTCTCATTTGAGAAAATTTAAATACATATTTGATTTGTACATATATTAGTAATGTTTAAGAGAAGTGATTGTAGATGATGAAAGATTATATTATGTTATGTACTAAGACATATTGGAGTCAAATATGATTATATCATATACGGTCATATGATATATATATTAGATGGAAATTTTATTATTTTTAAATTTGTTTTATATTTTTATCTATCCAAAATGGTTTACAAAGTTTGGTAGATTTTAGTTAAAAAATTAAAATTTTATTATTGGAAACCCATGAGTTGATGATTGATGTATGGACAATATGACTCTTTTGTGACCCAAGGTAAATTGTAGAAAAAACGAGTTGATGTTAGATTTGATAACAATATATATTCCCGGTGGTCCATTGTGCTTCATTGTAAATTATTTATGAAAATTTTTTGGTGATTGATTAGATCCTGGAAAATTTATTTAAAATATTATTGTAAATTTTTCTATGAGATAGATACTATACCATTAAATAACTATATGTGTTGTTATATATTAATGATATAATGATCCACATCGTAGAACCCCCATATGATTCATGGGGGAATGTTTAATAATATATTTTTATGAATTGAACATTCACAATTTATTACCCTTTATGTTAAAGTATTTTTATTATTCCATATATGATGTATAGTAAGAGTTATTCTCATGAAGAGTTGTTATTTTCCTATATAGAATCACAACATGTTAATAAATTATATTATAACTAAATGGATGGAAAATGATTACTTTCCATGGTCCACAATATATTAAAATTCATTGAGAAGGTTTTCAAGAAAAAATACATGATTTTATTTTGGATTACTCTTTCAAATAAACATTCTATTAAATTTCACCACTTTCAAGAAACATCAAACCAATACAAACTCTGAAAAATTGTATTGTGATAAATTTTAAGGTTGTAATGTTTTAATTTTATTATTTGAAAAAATAGTAGTAAAATTTTTATGAAATACATGTATATTGATCAATAAAATTTACATTGAAAATATTTCTGAGATTAAATTCATTTCATGTAGGTAATCAACTTATAAGATATCTTTTATCCTAGAAAGTTATTTTTCTAAAATTTTAAATTTATTTAATATATATTATAATTTATATAATATTAATAGAATATAAATGATAATAAAATAGATAATTGATAAGAAAAATATATGATGGCATATTTAACAAGAAAATGAATGAAAATTTAAAAAAACCATGAATACTTTGGAATTTATTATTTTCTTGTTAAATTTTTTTATTTATATATATCCAATGAAAATATATATTCCTCAAATTTGAAGTCTTTATTTAGGGAAATTAACATCATGTTTTGAATATATCACAAAATTTTATAATATGATAAATTTTTTATTATCTTTAAAATTGTACTCTTTTCCAATAGAATAGTTTAAAATATATTTTTTTTAAATCATTATTTCTTTTCTGATATTATTTGGATAAAATAATAATATAATCCTAATGAATAAAATTTAAATATAAAAAAATAGTATGTAAAATTGTATATGAAAAAATATTATAATGATTTTACAAACATAAACTTTACATCATCGAAATTGTGATAATTTTTCTAAAAATATAATTTTTCATTTATATTAATATTTTATTTTATAATTAAATTATACAACATTTAAAACATAAATATAAAAAAAAATTGAAAAATTTTTGGAATCAGAATGTGAATACTATTTAATATAAACAATTTATTTTGATCTTAATTTGGTATTAAATAATCACCGACATAAAAATAAAAAAATTAAATTGAATAAAAATTTTGTGTTAGAAGAATTAAATTGTTTTACAATTATATATCTAATATAATTGTTAAAAGCTTCTATGAACATATTAAAATGAAATGTCAATCCATTTCATATAAAGGAATCTTCCCACCACACCTTCAAAACTTATCAAAGATTAATTTTTCTCTTTACTCTCCATCATTTTATTCCCAAACTAGCCATTACATAATTTTTATACGTTGTTTCCTCATGAATTTAAAAATACCTTCAAATTCGATAATGTTTTCACGATGAAATAAATTTCATCTACACTTTAATCTTATACTCTTTAATCATTTTTGCAAACCATCTTCTTCTACCTCATCTTAAATCTCTTTTACAAATTCAAATATAATGATATAATTATTATTAATATAAAAATAAATTATTTATATAAATGAAACAATAATCATCTACTAGTTCAGTTAAAAAATATAATATAAAAATCATTGAGGATACATTTTGGATACCACCTCCAAGAATATTGTGATTTATTTTTCATATCTTATATTCATGGATATATAAAAAAGTACTATTAAATAATTAATATTATTTTTATAATTTTATTAACATCATACAAAAAATAAAAAAAATATTTTTTTCATGTTATGTTGAGAATAAAAAAATTTCTTGTATATATAGGAACTCTATGACAACCATAGAGTGACACATATTGATTTCAACAACCATAATTTAAATATGATTCACAGAATTTATTTAATAAATAAAACATATTTTCATGTAATTTTTATAGACTTATAATGCATAATCTAAAATTTAATAAATTATTAATATATTATATTTTGTTATATAAAAACTACCAATAGAATATCACCACTAATTTGGTAATCAATTATATTATCAAAAACAATCATGGAATGAATTTTTTTACATTGTAAACATCTAAAAATAATATTTTAAATTTTTATTGATAAATTTTGAGTCTTTATATTTTTTAAAATGAATACAAATCGACATCAAATTTTTAATAAACTAGTGAAGCAATAATAATATAAACAGTCATTGATGAACATTTTCAATAACTATCTAATTAGTTAATATTATGTTATCATAATATATGTGTATATATGGTAATATATATATATATAAAGTAATTAAATATTTTAGTAATTAATTAATTTTTTACTATTAGAATGGTATATAAGATTTATTTTATTTTAAGAATATAGTTATATTTGTTTTCATGATACAATAAGTTTTCAATTGCCATAATTATTCTACTTTGAATATTTTTTTATAATAATTTTTTATTTTGAACAATGATGATCTAAAATTATCATTTTTACTTAAATTTTTTAGTAATATTTTCACATGAAATTTATAATACAATGTTCCTTTCACCCAGTATAAAATTTTATTATGTTTAAAATAATTAACATTACCTCTAACTGAATACTTTAACATTAGTCTCTATATTAACTGTTCTCCCAAATGATGTCAATTATTATTTTAAAATCAAAATAGGTATTACATGATGAGATATTTATGTGTATCATTACCACAATTGTAATGTAATCTTTATAAATATATTTATTATTAGAGTTTCAATAAAGGTATTCTTTATATAAAGAATGTTTTTTCTTTAAGGATGTTATATTTTGACTCACTGTGAATTTAATGTTTTATTTCAAATGAACTTTTGAGGAAAATGTGGGAAACACAGAGTAAAAAAAAGTTATCCTAGATCAAGACTACATGAAACTGCCCCTCTCGAGTGACTACATCAATTTTTCAGGCCTACACCTCGTATAACTTCTAAAAAATATAGACCGCACAGATTCCCAGGTCTGGTACCGATGAAAAAGCTATAACCTCTCATTCATCCAAATCTGATATATCATGTCAAATGAATGCATCACACTCTATATCCTCATTTGGAGATGAACCATGTAGTGTTGTGGTTGTTTGAACCAAACATATTCAACATAAAAACACTACACTCCAAAAACAATCTTAAATACAAAAAATTTCATATTTAAAAATCCTCAATTATTAAAAAAATTTCAATTGAAAATGGTCATCAAAAGGCTAGAAAACTAATGATCGCTTATGGACTCTTTGAACTAGGTGATTGAACCCATATCCCATGGATCAAGATTTCTACTACTCTACTCCTCCTAGTAGAGAATGGAGGAGCCCTTAAAGTAGAGAAAAGAACCAAGCCCATAGATTCATGACGAATCGTCCGAGATACCACATGCAACCCCAATGTATAACCTTCTTCATCATCACCACAAATAGATCCACTAACATGATAAAACATCATCTTACCACAACAAGAAATCTATCAAACCACACAATCATCCATGTAACTAAAAACTTCATCAGGTAGGAGGAGGATAAAAAACAATTTAGTAAAATTGAAACAAAATTCAAATGGAAATTATCAAATAAAATAACATTGTGAATGTAGATTGCCTCATCCATGAACATTTACATAAGGAGGAAACACAAGGATTTGCGTCATCACATATTTCATAGTCATTCAAGCTGAAATGCCAATGAATGAAAATCACATGTCAAAATAAATAAACATAACTCACACATAAGCATGGAGAACCTATAATAGAGAACCCACCATCTTAATGGTACAGAATATTCCATATAAGAATAATGAATTTGAATACCTTCGATGCCACAGTGAAAGTTAGACGTCATATGGAACAAGATACTAGAAACCCAATAAGAGAGATTCCACCTTAATTTAAACCATATATGATCCCCCACAAAGAAGTGTGTCACTATCTAAACCAAATGCACCAATATAGATGATTCCACTACTACAAGAACTAGTTCTCAGCCACCGAAAATAATCTGGATGCTATCTGAAATCAATTCCCAAAATAAGAACACATTACCAAAAAAAGAACTAGATTTGAACAACTGTGAAGAATTTGGTCGATTTCTGAACATAATGCTCAACGAAATAAAATTACACCACTAAAATAACCACCAACATGAACAAATGTTTCACTATCAACACCACGAAGATCAAAAATCTTACAGGAAGGTTTCACTTCCATAGAAAAGAGTAGAGAGCCACGACTGAAGCCACGTCCCTCGTTATCTAATGATCTTATATTTAATAATGCATTCTGCATTCCCTTTTCATGAAATTTTACTTCTAAATGGTTCCATTGTTTTTATTTTTAAATATTTTTTATATTTTGGTTTATATGTATCATAATTGAAACAGTTTATTCCAGTCAATTATGAATTGAGGATTTTTATAAAATGTAAAAAAATCATAAAATCAATTATAATGATCTCACATTATATTAAATAATTATTATAAAAAAAGTAAATATGATATATATATGTATTAAATATCACCTTCTAAATGAAATAATTATATTCTAATTTGGGTAGTTTTTTTGTACCGTATTATCTAAATCATGAGATCATTTCATTTTATTCTATCCTGAAATGTGACAAAACCATTTTTAATTTCATGGTCACGTCATTATTGATAAATTATTGATTTTGTGTGTTATAAATTCATTTCATTTATCATTATAAAATGGATGGGAATATTTATATTCAAATATGAAACTTGATAATGTGTTATATGAATCAATTTATCAATTATGAGAATAAAAATGGTTTGGATGATTATGACCACAATACTAGGTGTGTACACGATACAATTAACTATTTGCACATGATTTTTTATAGGTGTTATACATATACTTATGTTCAATATATTGATAGTGGAAATGATTTGGAATCATATTTACATTGTGTTATTAATTTTTATGATATTTTTTGTATCTTTTTGTTTCTAGATACTTATGTTATGATCCATGTACTATGATGAATAAATAGTGATTTTCACACTTATTCTATGTAATATGTTTGATATCATGAGAAAAAATTTAATTATATTACGTTTTATGGATAATTCATATTTAGAAATATTTATTAGTATAATATTTTTCTCATGATCATGTTTTCTCATGTTTTTATTATTCATCCATTACTGTCATGTGAATATGTTCTTACCATTCTATTGTTTTGAGCTCACCCATTATTATTTTCTCCAATTTCATTGGTTTTTATTTTGGGTATAATTAATCTATTTCATGAAATGTGGTTCGGTCTGGATTATTTAAAAAAAATTATAAAGGTTTAAAATAATCTTTTTATATAGATAATATCATAATAATTTGAATCGTTTACATATTGAATTCTGTAGATATTATTGAAATTTAACGATCATATTATCTAAATAATGTGAAACATAAGTATTCTTATCATGGGGTTTCACACATGGAATAAATTATATAAATAAATTTATTTTATTTAAGCACATGATAAATGAGTGAATGTATGGGGTAGATCAGTTAGTATCAGAATATGGATTAGTTTTTTAGTTTTTTGGTATTGAAATTTTTAGGGATTATGATGGGATATTTTTTTTTGAAAACCATATTTATATAATTTATTATAATATTAAATAATAATTATTTTTTAAGGTAGGGATTGCATTGTATTCAAGAAATTACATCCTTTTCAGGATATAAAAATGTTGATGTTGGATTTTACACAGACACACCTTATGGTATAAACACTAATAAATTGGGTGGAATGTAAATCAATCAATACCTATTAAACTTCAATGATAACATATGTATTCCCTTGTTTGAAACTCCCAAGGGATATTATTTATTGGTGTTCAAATCATATACGATGAATTATGAAAAATTTACCACAATTATTAGGTATGGTTATGGGTCCTAATAGAACATAGTCAATGATTAACATATATTAAAAACTAAAAAATTACATGTTGGGGTACATATATCATTTATTATGAATTAATTCGTAGTTAATATTCACCCTCTTTATATTATTATATAATTCATTTATTTAAAACTCCATTACCTATGTAATTATTGGATCAAGGACTATCGTAATGAGAAAAAAATAGGATGGGCGTATGAGTATAAAATACCATGGTTGTTGACACTATAATAACTAGATAGTTTATTAGCATTGCATTCTATATTGTGATCATGAATATAGTAAGAAAATATATTTTATCTATCATCCCTAATATGAGGAAATCCAAATAGCCTTCAATATCTCTTCAATGTAGTTATTTTTAAAAATAGTTTAATATGGTGAAAATGATTTGTTCCATTCTCTTCCCCACAAAATATAAAGTGTTTGTTTTCTCATTTTATCTTTTAAAATGTTTGGAAGAAAAATTTTAGACCGTAATGAATAGTTTAATTATAAATGTTAAATTTCAACCTATGGGGTGATATATTTCAAGGAAATAATTTTCCCAAAATATTTCAAAAAACACAATATAATATAATTTATTTAGAATATATAGAGTTGAAATTAAAGGGTGATGCATTAATTTAGGCATAGTAGGATATTATATTAATAAAAACAAGGTACACCTCATGTTTTATTACATACCCTAAAATTTTGTTCACCTAAACCACTCATCGCTACAAAGAATGTCACTGAATTAAATTATATATAGGTACTTTAAGTGATACAAGTAATATTTTCAATGAATGATTATAGTCGAAGAAAAAATTTGAGACACTATTATTTTAATATATTTTAAAATAAATATATAATCTAAGTATAATTTTAGTGAAAATCAATATAGAAGTTGGAAATTAAAATTACTATTATGAGAAAAATATTGGGGGAATTACCATTGAAACATATTGAATGGGACTCAATACAATTACATATGTTTGAAGAAAAACCATCAAGGTATTGAATTTCATTTTAAAGTAAGAGTATAAATAACGCAGTAGGGGTGAAGGAGGTCAACAATAATATACTACCAAAATTGTAATTCTTAAATTTTATTAATTTTATTAATTTTTAATATTTATTCTCACGTCCAAGGGAACATGATGAATATTGGACACACCTACCTCCTATGATAAATAAACATGATAGAGGCAATTAAATTATTATCACTAAAGTGAACCTTGAAAAAGATGTTGTGGTAGTTTTATATATCATCCAATTTTACGGTAAGAATGCTATAAATGATTTCGGTTTTACTGACGCTTCTATATTTTTTTGTATTTTCTAAATATATGATATTTCGTCCCCAATGTTTTCATACATATTTAGGACATGAATTTATTTCTATAAATTCTTTTACTATATCACACAATTATTTTTTCAGTTAGTTTTTATTTATATAAGAAATTTTATTTAAATAAATAAATTTATATTATATAATTATAAATTAGTAATTATGTGATACATTTCATATTAGTTAATAATTAAAATCACAATTAAATAAGTGAAAATTAGTTACATATTTAATAGAAATAATTATAAATGTATAAAAATTATATAGAAAAAAAATAGGAAAATGAAAGAAAATTAATCATATGATTTTTTGATGAATTTATAAGAATTATTTTATACTAAATGTTACTCTTCATGCTTCCACAGAATGATTCTCTTTGAATAATAAAATAGCCTGTGTTGTACGCAACTTCGTGTTCTAACACAAGAAGACCAATCAAACCAGCCATTATGAATTGTAATACCCACTTTTTTTAATATTATAAATTTTATTTTCAAAATGGATTTTATTTTTGGATTCAAAATATCAAAAAAAAATATGGTGAATATTTCATATTTTTTAGAAAACATTCAATTTTTTTTAATAGTGACAAACACTGCGCTATTATTTAAAACTGCCTTTTTATTTAGATAATTAATTTTTTATTTATATTTATTTTAGGTAAATATAGATACATTATATATATATATATGTTCAATGTAAATCATTGGATTCATTTTATAAAAAGTTATGATATATAAAATTTTAGTGATCTTTTTATCATCTTTTACCCACCTTCTAGGAACTTTTCCAAATTTCCAAAAAACATAATTCTACCTATTCAGTGAATAAATTTGAAAAATCCAAGATACATGGTTGAAATTAGTATGTATATTTTGGTTCAATTAGATGAAAATATTTTTTGTTGAATAGTAACTGTTGACATTTATTTACCACAATTATATGTAAATAAGGTAATTAAAGGTAAAAATTTTATTATAATTACCCTAACACATGTCCTAATTCCATTAGATAAGATTATTTCAAACAAAATAAAAATTATTAATAAAATATAATCATTTATGATCCACTTGGACTAGATTAAGAAATTAATTAGTATTTTATTTAATGAAGTTTTCAGAGTGTAAAATTCAAAGTTAAATAACTAATCCATATTTAATATATAGTTATGAAAAAGATAAATTTGACGATAAATATTAATTAGAAATCAAAAAATATTTCCTACATGACTTTATATTATTTATAATTTTTATCCTTTAAATATTTAAATTTATTAATGGCACAATGATGATGCAGTAATTACTTTATTAATGAATGATTAAAATAATTGATATTATAAATATAAAAATAAATTTTATTTTATCATTTTAATTCAATAGAATAATATTAAAGAATAATATTACATATTGGGGTTGGTAAGATAAATTTTATTCTAAGTGATAATGTTTTTATGGAATTTGAAAAAATCAAATACTAAATACTGTCAAAATAGACATAAATGTGTTTTCAAAACAAATAAAATATTAATAATTGATATAATATTCCAAAAAATATAAATATCTTCCATTGGAATTATAAAATGATAGTTATATCAATAATGAACCACTTGGGGGTTTCTTGGTAATTTATTCTATTTTCATTAACCATTTACTATAAAATACAAGGAGACATGGTAAATGTCTAACTATTTAACAAAGAGTTAAATTATAATGATAATGTTAATATGATTACCTAAACCTGTATAAACCATATTGGTTTAGAAGTATTCGACCCACACAAACCTTATCCTATAAATAAATCCTTTTGGTGACATTATAAACTGAAAATGATTTTATTATAAAATAATATTTCAAGATTTTCCTAAATTGACCCTCATCTATCTTATAAAGGGGATCTTCCCCTTCTTTCAAAATCAGAACTCAAAATCATTTTGGATTAGACAAAAGCTACCCAAATATCCTCTTAACTACCCTCACTTTATCAATGAGTCCAATATTTGATCATAATCCAACCTAATATTCACTTTTGGTCAAATCAAAACGAAGCACTCGAAGAATAGTTAATTATTTCACCACGTCTTTCAACATCTTTTCTTATTCCACTTCCTATTTATTGGTTATTCCCATACCAAAATAATATCTACAATAACATATTCATAATGTGATGTTTTTTATATATTGTACATCCATATTCATTATTCTATCCATCCTATTAATTACAAAGTCACTATATGTGCGTATGTATGTCTTACCGTCCCCACATTCTGGTGTAGTTGTTATTCAATAATTCATTATTTGTATGGGTAAAATAATGATGTATAATTGATGTAAATTATAAAAAAACATGTTAATTATTTTGTATATATGATATAATATTTAATTATATACGATTTCACCTTCAATTGAATGATATAGTCGCTTGTGCGTAAGTATGAATTACTGTCTCCACGAACGCAATGTGATTCATTCCCAAACCTAACCCTTAAATAATAATTTTTATTTTATGGTTAAAAAAAATTTTATGAACAAAATAAAATTATGGATATGAATCATATAAATCTTATCCATAATGAACATTACCTAAGAAACAAATCAAACAAAATAAAATAAACCAGTTAACACTCAAAACAATGATACTACAAATACATTATAAACAGTGAAATATTATAAGATCATATATAAGATCTTATTTATGTATATTGTTCTTATAAAATTTGATAATAATGTTTTAACTATATAAATTATTTTATCATACCATCGACTAAGGAAAAGTAAAAGGTAAAGATTAATTTCACAATCTTATTAATATCTGAGGTTGTTTTTACGTCAGTATCTACTAGGACATATTTATCATCCACATCCATGATTCATAAAAATGTAGTTTGAAATATTTTTAATATTTCATAGAATAGGGGATAAATTAATTTATAACCTTTTTGAAAATTTATTAATGTTTTAAAGGAATCTTTCTATCGTTTTCAAACAGTGTACTTTATGACTTTTTCAAAAATTATGGTTCGAATGTTTTTAACCTACATAGAGGGTGAAGCTATTTTCTACTATTATAACATATTATAATATTTACATAATAAATTATAATAATATTTTATTTTATAATTACATTACATTTAAATGATTATAAAATATAAAGATATATTTCTCTCAAATAGTTTTTTATTTCATCTATGTCAACATTCATTAATTGATTTTAAATTAGTTTGATGATGATTTATTATGATATAAATCTTCCATATTATGTTGAAGTTTTTGAGATATGTTGGACTATGGATGTGTTATTTTTATACCATTCATGGTTTTTGGTGAAGGTATTAACATTTCGTATGCTAGTTTTAATGCGAATGTCTAGGTTATCTTTCAACCTTTTCATATGAGGAATGAATTGGACTTACTAAGTGATGGATGGAGCCTTCTATATCTCCTCAGTACATTGGTAGGCCTCATGAGACAAACTACTATCTTGGAACAAGGCATTGAAAAAGTCTTATTTGTAGTCTTGGATGATGCCTTGACTCTGTTGTAATGATGTTCGGTATTATGCATTCCATCATTAAAAATTGGCTATTGATTTTACATTTGATTATTCAACAATTAGAATATCCTTGTAAATAAGTAAATGGAATTATATAATTTATCATTTCCATATTATTCTGAATTATAAATTTGAAAGGATTCTATTTTATTCATATACATTACCTTAATTTTTTTCTTATTTATGAATGTTTTTGCTATATTGAAATCATTACATAGCTTTTGAGCTCACCCTTTTATGTGTTATATTTTTCCTATGATGCGAAGATTTATATTATGATTTACTTGAAGGGATAGTCTAGGATATATGAGTGTATGTAATGGAGGCACAATGTTGTTATTTTTATTTTATAACGTAATGTAAAACTAATGTATTTATCTAGTACTTCTAAGGCTACTAAACTTATCGATATTTCATGATGTGATCCCATGTGATCAGGATAATATTATTTAATAATGCATTGACTCTGGGAAAATAATGTCAGAGCATTGTAGTTTGTATAAAAGGCAGTTTAGTACAAACCTTGGAAACATGGTTTATAAAAATCACTTATTAGATAACATTACCGTAAAGTATACATTGAATACTAGTATAGAAGAACCATCTAGAATTTTTGTAATATAGAGATATTGTGTATTTTACAACAAATAAATCCCAGTATAGACAAGAATAGGTAGAGGTGGCTCTGGCAGAGATGAACCTAGGAGTGAAAATACTGAAAATTAGTTTTGGGCTTGACCTGGGGTATCCTGTTACACGACAACGGGCTGTGTTACACTCTTGGTTATGACAATCATGAGGGATATTCTTAGAATAATTCATATTTTATTTACAGACCATTATGAAGGATTTATGTGTTCATAATTCCCCAAAGAAAACTTTTTTATGATTATGGATTACATCCATAAACTGTTTAATTTATATAATGTATTTTACTAGTTTAAATTATGTATTGGGATTCATAAACTATTCTCATGTATGCCATTGTTTAAAAATGGTTCCAAGTGGAACAATTTAGAACCTTATCGATGCACCTACTCCATGTAGGGATTTCCCTCCAACTTAGGATAATTATATTGGAGCTATTGATGCAACTTGTGTTGAACAGCTAATAACCATTCTAGGATAACTCACTAAGGTTAGGAATAATAACATTACCTGTATGGAGCACCCTGATCCACAATGCAGTGGATCAATGTTAGTTCAATTCTTGAGTAAACGACCCCCAACATTCAATGGAAATAAAAATCCATATGCAGGCGAGCAAAATATATATGTTCCTTAGAGAAAATATTTCATTCTTTTGGTATTATCGAAAGGGGAAATGTTTCTATGGTATTTTATCATGTTAAAGAGATGTAGATCAATTGTGGTCATTGATTCAAAACACAAAGGGGGATGATAAAGTATCAAATATGGAATGGATGGAGAATAATGATATTTTCTTAGAAAAATATTTTTTGTGGACCATCTTGTGAATATGGAAATGAAATTTTTGAGTTTGGGGAAAAAGGAGGATGAGAATATCGCAAAGTATGAGGAAGATATTTCTAGGATAGCAAGGCATGATTCCAATTATAAATGTAACCCAATGAGTATGATTGATTGATTCATTGATGGGTTAAAACCATTTATATGTCAAGAATTAGTCTCACACACCATCTCATCGTACAGAAGATATTGCCTTATATGCTATCAAGATAAAAATGGAAATCTATTTTTCATATGACTTAAATGAAAATTAAGAGAAGAATAGATCTTCTGAAAACACTAAAAATAGAAATAAGGGCAAGAAGGGAAAAGTTGAATTTCCATTATGTAGTAAATATGGGATGTAAAAACCCAGTACATGATTGAAGGGATTGCGTGTCTATTACATATGTGGTGAAAAAGGAAACCAAGCTCATGATTGTAGGGGAAATAAATAGGATGTCAGTGTTAAATTCTACAATTACAGAGAAATGTGGAATTATGAAAATAAATGTCCTAAGCACCATTTAAAGAAACCATAGAAAATTAGAAGGGTTCAAGGCCAATCTTATACGATCACTACTACTTTGGTTGAAGCTCTTAATGACGTGGTGGTTGTAATTTAATGGGTTCCTCAATTTTTGACAATGATTTATTTGATTCTGGATCATCCCATTATTTCATATCATCCAAGTTTTCTATGTCAATTATATATTTCTATTTTTATTTAACAAGGGATTTTTCAGTCAAAACTCCTGGTTGATGTATCATTGATACGTATTTTCTTCAATCAGTTTCCATTAAAGAATATAATATTTTATTTATATGTTAATCTCATCATTATATCCTTGATTGAATTTGACATAATCCTCGATAGGGATTAGATTATATACCATTATGTAAAAAAAATGTAATAAGAAGGAGGTTACAATTTTCAATGATGATTTGGTATACCTTATCTTTATAGTATAAAATTCACCATCTAACTCTTATCCAGATCCACTCTGAGTAGGTATACTAAATAAAATTATTGTGGAGGAAGGGAGTGAAATAACTATGGGTGAGGAATTTAATTTTCAAATACAGTACGTACCTATTGTGGAATAATATGATAATGTGTTCCTAGAGAATTTTCCTTTACACCTTCCAAAATGAGAAATCACATTTCCATTGATTTAATTTTTGATTCAAGGCCCATATTAAAGACCCAAAATAGAATATCCCCTGTGGAATTAGTGGAACCAAAGAAAAAACTAGGGTAGTAGATTAATAAATTATTTTTTCACCCTAGTGTTTCTCCATGGAGAGCCCCTATTCTTTTTGTTAAGAAGAAAGATAGATCTATGAGGACGTGAATTGACTATAATGAGATCAACGATATAACAATAATGAAAAAGTTTCCCCCGCATCACATTGATGATTTATAATATCAACTTCAAGGAGTACAATGTAACACCCCGAGATTTTATGAAAAATATTCTTTTTAATTTTATTAATGTCTTGTGTTGTACGCTACACCAAAAGGAGCTTGCACAACACGCATCCTTGACTTGCCTTGCATTACACGCAATCGCAACCTTCCTCGATAGTGTGTGTAGTACGCAATAACGAGTTTCACTAAACAACGATATGCTATTAAAACTAGCCGTTATGAATAGTAATAACCACTTTTTGAAATTTTGTAAATTTTATTTTTCAAAATGGATTTCATTTTTGGATTCGAAGTATCGAATTTAGCCTAAGGTGAAATTTTGGTACATTTCGGATAACTTTCATATTCTAATGAATAGTGAAAATTACTAAATTATAATTAAAAAACAACTTTTTTAATCGAAATAATTAATAGTGATAAATTATTAATTTGAGTAGTTTTAAAGTATATTTAGAATATATTTTTACAATTTATTACAATGTTGGTCATTGGATGTAATTTCACATTTAAACTAGACATAAACAAGTGTCAATCTTTTGATAGATATTGTTTCTTAAAAACACGCTATTTGTTTTAACAGCGGGATTTAATTATAAATTTAATTAATGCAACTTTTATGTTATGAATTTGGTAAAATAGACTTCATTTTTGAATTCGGAATATGAAATATAGCTTGGGATGAAATTTTGGCATTGTTCTGAAAACTTTCAATTTTTGATGAATAGTGAAACCACTAAGTGGTAGGTTAAAAACTGAATTTTGCATAAAACTTAATTTTACCACTTCCGTGAATGGAATTTCGAAAATCCGAGAGACACGGTTAATATCAAGGACTAAAATGTGGTTCAATGAGATGAAAATAATTTTTGGTGAATAGTAACTTTTTACTTTTTTTTACCGCGGTTAATAGTAAATAGGGTAACTAAGGGTAAATATGATATTACTATTACCCTAACACATGTCCTAATTCTATTGGACAAGTGTAATTCGACCAAAAACAAACTTAGGAATAAAATATGACCATTTAGGCCCACTTGGATTAGATTAGGACATTTATTATTAATTTATTTAAAGAAGGGTTAAAATAGTTAAAATCAAAGTTTAATAAGTAAATTATTTTTAATATGGGGTTATACATAAGATAAATTAGATTGTAAATATTCATTAGAAAGCTAAAACGATTTCCTACATGATGGTAGTTTATTTGTAATTTTTAGACATCAAATAATTTAATTTATTTATGACACAAAGATGATGCAGTAATTATCTTATTAATGAAATATTCACATAATTGATAATATAAATACCAAAATAAATGTAATTTAAGACTTTTTATGAATTCCACTAATTTTCTAGGTTACTATGATATATGATTGTTGATTTAATCAACTTGTATCGAACATATAATTCTGATATGACTTTCACAAAAATCATATATCAAATAGTGTCAAAATTGACACAAAATAGTTTTTAAATCAAATATTATATTATTAATTGTTATTTTATTCCTAAAAATCTAAGGTTCGGCCAAATGACATAGATAAGGATATATATATTAATAATAAACAATTTGGGGTTCGTTTGTCATGTTATAGTAAGTGTATTAACCATATAGTGAAAGAAAAACAAAAAGACACGGTAAAAGTTAAATTAATTAACTTAGAGTTAAATCTAATTGATAAGGTTAAAATAATACCCCAAACATGTCTAAATCCTATTGGTTGATAGGATTTCGACCCATCCCCACTTTATCTTAGAAATATAACCCTTTGGAACCATTATAAACCGATTTTGACTTTAATATAAAATAATATTTTGAGGTATTCCTAAGGTGCCCCTCTCCTCCCTTATAAAAGGACACCTCCTCCCCCTCCTCCTCACACCAATTTGAGCACTCAAGCTCGGCCAACCCCTGCCAATTTATCCTCTCCACTTCCCTAGCAACATCCTAGAGGTTCTGGTCTTCCTCAAAGACCAATTTTAGTGCCCTAAGAGGAGGTCTCAAAGAGGCACTTCAAAGAAGAGGTAATTACCGTTACCAATTCTTTCATCTTTATTTCTTCTTCCACTTCTTCTTCTTAGGTTGTTTCATTATGAAGTAATAACATCAGTATCACTCATATACTGATATTTTATTATAAGTATGAAACAACCATATTTCACCATCTATCCATCCTACGGAAAAAGAAATCACCGCGCGTGCGTACGTACGGAATACCGTCTCCACGCTGTGGTGTAATCTATTTTCCACCATCACCTTACAAGGATGGGTATAAAGGTGTAATGAGTAACTACATATGATTATTATGAAGTAATATTGATACTGAAATAATATATATATACTCCAATACAATTCCACGATCATAGGAACGATATCATCACTCGTGCGTACGTACGGAATACCGTCTCCACGATGTGATGCGACTCGTTCTACATGATCTTCATTTCATAATGATTATATAAATGAATTGAATGAATGAATATGGTATATACTACACTAATACCATTCTGGAAATGAATTATCTATAACCTAAAGATAAGAATAAGAATTTATTCGACAAAACACGCATAAGAACAAAAAGTTATAAAGACCCGAGTAACAAGTAACAATGAAATATTACTAACAAGAAGCTAATAATATGACCATATATGATATCATATCAATATGTATGATTCTGGAATAAGTCAATAACATTATTTAAACCATTATACAGGAGCTTCGGACACGTACAAAGCTAATCGGACCTAAGGTAAGGTAAAATATCACAATCTCACTTTTATCCGAGATTGTTTTTACTTTGGTAATTACTGGGGTGTATTTTATCATCCACATCCATGTTCCCTCAATATGTAATATTATTTCCATCCTTATACAATAGTTTATATCCAATTTTACCCTTCGTTGAGTTTTTAGTAAAAGATATGAAAGGAATCTTTTGTCGTTTTTTCGTACGAGGTACTTTTTTGACTTTTCCGACAAAAGTTTTAGAAGAATGTTTTTTTTAACTTATACGGCATGAATGGATTTTTAAAACATTACATCAAAGAAGCTTCCTTTACAAGTTTTCAAGTTTATTTTTAATCAACTTCTTTTATTTTAAAGTTGTATGACATGTTATGAAAGGAAAAATATTTTTTTTGAAGAAGAAAGGATATTTTCCTCAAGAATTCAATTCAAGTGTTTTATCAAAATTATTTTCCATATAAGATAATAAAGGGTTCTATTTCTATCCATATTTTTACATTGATTTGACTATGTTGTGATGGAATTATGTTTATGAATTCCTTTATCTTATATGAATGGTTTTATGATGTCATGTTGTTTAAGAATCCCATTTTTATTACATGGGTTATGCGATGATGTATGTGTTATGATTATGTGGCACACATAAGAAAGGATTCATTATAAGATGGGTGGGACCTATATCTCCCTCCAATGCATTGGGTAAAGATTTCATATCTCATGAGATAGACATGGCTGGAATGGTAGGTTATACCGGTTCAGTGAAACAGGACTGAAACGAGGATTACTCGATTCAGAAAGGGACTTTGTCCACTAAGATAGTCTTGGCAATGAGTCTTGACTAACAAGAAATGATTCCCTATGATTATGTGTGTATGCCACAATGAGTAATGTTTTAAGTAAGGGTTTCATTTTCACTACTATGATTTATTCCATGTTATGAAATTATGCTCTCTTTTGCAGGTTATGATTTCCAAAAATGTTATGCTCTTATGAAAATTATGTGATTGATATTTCTTTTGTTTACCCTTACTGAGCATTTGAGCTCACCCTTTTATGTTTTCTTTTCCCCAGGATATAAAGAAAGGTTTTAGGTAAAAAAAAAGGGAAGATCTTTATGGGAGATATTGAAGATATTTCACCACGATTAGAAGATTACGTTCCGAGTTTCCAAAGACACTAAACTATTACGATCCTTTAGTGTGTGTTTTTGTTATGTACTAAGTATTCCGCAAATGTAATGTAATGTCCATGTACGTCAGGATACGGGTCTCTACAGTTGGTATCAGAGGCAAAGGAGGTAGGAATGTATCCGATCCTTGGGAACTCTCACATGTGAGCGTTGGACGAAGCATGGCTCTCCGCCCAAGGGCTTCATGAGGAAATGGCTGCCACTGGGGATGGTGGTGTGTCCCGCCCAGGGGGTGTAGCCGCCCATGGGGTGCCCTGATAGGTATCAATTATAGTCCACTGGAAGTAATTCCAGACCGCTACAGTTGGTATCAGAGGAAAGGTTTAGTCAACCTTTGGAAACTAGGATGCGAAAACGTTAGTGAGATCCCTAGAGATATTTCTAAGGTATGTCTAGGGATGTCCCTAGGGATAAGTATACGTATAGGTTATAATAATAGAATTACGCTAACGATCATAGAATTAAACCTAAGATGTTGGATATTGAAGGTACTCCCCCTTTATTATGTTGTTTTCCCTATCATGATTTTTTCCTCTAACACTATTCTTTTTGGGTTTTAGACGATGGCTGGAACCCGAAGGAACCATGTTGATCAATGCAATGGACAATGCAATGATTTCCCTCCTGAACAAACAAATGTTATGGGAGATGGAGTGCAAAATCTTATTGCTATACTTACACAAGCTATGAATCATTCTGGACTTCCAAATGAGCAGAGAAGGGAACAATATTCTATTGAGTCCTTCATGAGGCAACGTCCACCTTCTTTCAGTGGGTCTTCTGATCCACTTGTGGCTGAACAATGGATCAGTACTACTGAAAAGATATTTTCAGTTCTTCAATGTTCTGATCATGATAAAGTCATCTTAGCAGTATATCGTTTGGAAGGTGAAGCTGATCAATGGTGGAATCTTATCAAGAATACGAGGCCAAGAGATGAAATTGAGTCCATGGAATGGGACGAGTTCAAGAACATGTTTTTCAGTAAGTACTTCCCTCGTATTCTTCAAACAAAGATGGAGAAAGAGTTTCTTGAACTGAAGCAAAGGGACGATGAATCTGTTGGTACCTATGAAGCAAATTTTACAAGACTTGCAAGGTATGCTTCTGGAATTATCATCCAACCTGAAAGTAAAGTTGATCGATTTTTCAGTGGCTTAAAACCAAGTCTTCGAAGGGCATTAGCTATAAGAGACTTCAGTAGCTATGAAGAAATTGTGCGTTGTGCTATCAAGGTAGAAATGGAAGTTGGTGTTACATATCCATCTCATGGTTTTGACAAGAAACGAAAGATGGAGTTCAAGGAGAAATCTCAGAATAATGGTGAAAAGAAGATGAATGTTTCCTTATGCACAAAGTGTGGAAAGAAGCATGGTGGAGATTGTCTAAAAGGGACTAGAAAATGTTTTAAGTGTGGAAAAGAAGGTCATCGAGCAGCTGAGTGTCGAAGTAATGGAAAAAGGGTTTCTAATGATGTGAATAAAGCAAACACTGTAGAGAATGCACCGCCAACACTTCAATGCTTCAAGTGCAAGGAAATGGGGCATTATGCTAATAATTGCCCTAATCCAAGGGTTAGTGATGATCAACATGAGCAACCACTGAAGGCAAAGGACAAAGGGAAATCACATGCGATCACTATTGGCAATGTTGAATATGACAACGATGTGGTGGAATGATTAAGTGTTTATGTAATGGGATTCCAAAATAATGTTGTATCATTGAGTATTGCAATATTTATTGATGTGGTATTCAAAGTGATTGAGATATTTTTTGGAAATAAGATGAAATGCGCATAATGAAGATGAGAAAATGAAATGTTTAATAGTATTCATGAGCTCATGATTGATATAAGGACTAAGTGATATCATGGATTGAGTATATAGAATTTTGAGGATTTTGGTATGTGGAAAGTGTTAACTTTTAACTGCATTCATGTTTTCACTAAGGTATTCAAGAGAATACATGATTAAGGACTTTGAATGTTTAGAATGTGACCAACAAAACATATCTTATGATATGTGGGGATCAACGACAGTATTAAATCTCTGGTAATCGTTGTCACTATATTATGAGAGTGGACTGCAGTATTATGGATAAGCCTAAAGATTGAAATGGATTATGTTGGACATAAGTGAGTATTGTTTAAGGATCGAAGTTTTCTCGATATTATTGATGGGATGTTATAGTAATATAGTTTTAGAAAAAGGACAACCTGCAGGACGGGCGACAACCCATCGCTTCGGACAAGGCTGTAGGAATCGAACCCACAACCGAAGTGCGACTGGCCTTTATCGCCTACCACTGGCCTACAGGAAGTCCCTGTTTAGTAGAAACTAGTTTTATTATATTAAGCAGTATGATATATGAAGTATAAGTCCATTTTAGGAACTATATATGATTAATCTCACTATAGATCGACTTATGTATATAAATTTTGCTAACCTTTTGAGACAGATGGAATGAGCCGTCATTCTATCACATGATCTGCTAACACTTCACGAATATCAAATTCAACTTCATTTATTTAAGAGATGAAGTGGAAATTGTTAAAGGCATGAACAACAGTGATATTGTACCAAAATAAAGTAAGTATTTATTCTAATTCAAATTTTCAACTTTAAGGAAATGATCTTGAAAACCAAAAATGTTGTCCTAGTGATCTTATACCTGATGAATCAGATGGTACCTTATATCATCACAAATCTATGGATTTTTGATTACTGGATTTTCCATAGCCATGTTCTCTACCACTCTCCATCAGAACATGATGGTTAGATTTCTCTTTCATATCCATATTTTCACCTATGTGGAAACCCAGTGATTAGTTTATTTGGGTAATCGTTACATTTCATACTTTAGTTTTTAAAGCCAAGTTTTGGTATTCCTTTTTACGATGTGGGTTTCTATTAAAGAAACTTTCGAATAGTAAACCTTTTATAACCCCAACGAATTTCGAGGGCGAAATTCATTTTAAGGGGGGTAGAATGTAACACCCCGAGATTTTATGAAAAATATTCTTTTTAATTTTATTAATGTCTTGTGTTGTACGCTACACCAAAAGGAGCTTGCACAACACGCATCCTTGACTTGCCTTGCATTACACGCAATCGCAACCTTCCTCGATAGTGTGTGTAGTACGCAATAACGAGTTTCACTAAACAGCGATATGCTATTAAAACTAGCCGTTATGAATAGTAATAACCACTTTTTGAAATTTTGTAAATTTTATTTTTCAAAATGGATTTCATTTTTGGATTCGGAGTATCGAATTTAGCCTAAGGTGAAATTTTGGTACATTTCGGATAACTTTCATATTCTAATGAATAGTGAAAATTACTAAATTATAATTAAAAAACAACTTTTTTAATCGAAATAATTAATAGTGATAAATTATTAATTTGAGTAGTTTTAAAGTATATTTAGAATATATTTTTACAATTTATTACAATGTTGGTCATTGGATGTAATTTCACATTTAAACTAGACATAAACAAGTGTCAATCTTTTGATAGATATTGTTTCTTAAAAACACGCTATTTGTTTTAACAGCGGGATTTAATTATAAATTTAATTAATGCAACTTTTATGTTATGAATTTGGTAAAATAGACTTCATTTTTGAATTCGGAATATGAAATATAGCTTGGGATGAAATTTTGGCATTGTTCTGAAAACTTTCAATTTTTGATGAATAGTGAAACCACTAAGTGGTAGGTTAAAAACTGAATTTTGCATAAAACTTAATTTTACCACTTCCGTGAATGGAATTTCGAAAATCCGAGAGACACGGTTAATATCAAGGACTAAAATGTGGTTCAATGAGATGAAAATAATTTTTGGTGAATAGTAACTTTTTACTTTTTTTTACCGCGGTTAATAGTAAATAGGGTAACTAAGGGTAAATATGATATTACTATTACCGTAACACATGTCCTAATTCTATTGGACAAGTGTAATTCGACCAAAAACAAACTTAGGAATAAAATATGACCATTTAGGCCCACTTGGATTAGATTAGGACATTTATTATTAATTTATTTAAAGAAGGGTTAAAATAGTTAAAATCAAAGTTTAATAAGTAAATTATTTTTAATATGGGGTTATACATAAGATAAATTAGATTGTAAATATTCATTAGAAAGCTAAAACGATTTCCTACATGATGGTAGTTTATTTGTAATTTTTAGACATCAAATAATTTAATTTATTTATGACACAAAGATGATGCAGTAATTATCTTATTAATGAAATATTCACATAATTGATAATATAAATACCAAAATAAATGTAATTTAAGACTTTTTATGAATTCCACTAATTTTCTAGGTTACTATGATATATGATTGTTGATTTAATCAACTTGGATCGAACATATAATTCTGATATGACTTTCACAAAAATCATATATCAAATAGTGTCAAAATTGACACAAAATAGTTTTTAAATCAAATATTATATTATTAATTGTTATTTTATTCCTAAAAATCTAAGGTTCGGCCAAATGACTTAGATAAGGATATATATATTAATAATAAACAATTTGGGGTTCGTTTGGCATGTTATAGTAAGTGTATTAACCATATAGTGAAAGAAAAACAAAAAGACACGGTAAAAGTTAAATTAATTAACTTAGAGTTAAATCTAATTGATAAGGTTAAAATAATACCCCAAACATGTCTAAATCCTATTGGTTGATAGGATTTCGACCCATCCCCACTTTATCTTAGAAATAATACCCTTTGGAACCATTATAAACCGATTTTGACTTTAATATAAAATAATATTTTGAGGTATTCCTAAGGTGCCCCTCTCCTCCCTTATAAAAGGACACCTCCTCCCCCTCCTCCTCACACCAATTTGAGCACTCAAGCTCGGCCAACCCCTGCCAATTTATCCTCTCCACTTCCCTAGCAACATCCTAGAGGTTCTGGTCTTCCTCAAAGACCAATTTTAGTGCCCTAAGAGGAGGTCTCAAAGAGGCACTTCAAAGAAGAGGTAATTACCGTTACCAATTCTTTCATCTTTATTTCTTCTTCCACTTCTTCTTCTTAGGTTGTTTCATTATGAAGTAATAACATCAGTATCACTCATAAACTGATATTTTATTATAAGTATGAAACAACCATATTTCACCATCTATCCATCCTACGGAAAAAGAAATCACCGCGCGTGCGTACGTACGGAATACCGTCTCCACGCTGTGGTGTAATCTATTTTCCACCATCACCTTACAAGGATGGGTATAATGGTGTAATGAGTAACTACATATGATTATTATGAAGTAATATTGATACTGAAATAATATATATATACTCCAATACAATTCCACGATCATAGGAACGATATCATCACTCGTGCGTACGTACGGAATACCGTCTCCACGATGTGATGCGACTCGTTCTACATGATCTTCATTTCATAATGATTATATAAATGAATTGAATGAATGAATATGGTATATACTACACTAATACCATTCTGGAAATGAATTATCTATAACCTAAAGATAAGAATAAGAATTTATTCGACAAAACACGCATAAGAACAAAAAGTTATAAAGACCCGAGTAACAAGTAACAATGAAATATTACTAACAAGAAGCTAATAATATGACAATATATGATATCATATCAATATGTATGATTCTGGAATAAGTCAATAACATTATTTAAACCATTATACAGGAGCTTCGGACACGTACAAAGCTAATCGGACCTAAGGTAAGGGAAAATATCACAATCTCACTTTTATCCGAGATTGTTTTTACTTTGGTAATTACTGGGGTGTATTTTATCATCCACATCCATGTTCCCTCAATATATAATATTATTTCCATCCTTATACAATAGTTTATATCCAATTTTACCCTTCGTTGAGTTTTTAGTAAAAGATATGAAAGGAATCTTTTGTCGTTTTTTCGTACGAGGTACTTTTTTGACTTTTCCGACAAAAGTTCGAGAAGAATGTTTTTTTTAACTTATACGGCATGAATGGATTTTTAAAACATTACATCAAAGAAGCTTCCTTTACAAGTTTTCAAGTTTATTTTTAATCAACTTCTTTTATTTTAAAGTTGTATGACATGTTATGAAAGGAAAAATATTTTTTTTGAAGAAGAAAGGATATTTTCCTCAAGAATTCAATTCAAGTGTTTTATCAAAATTATTTTCCATATAAGATAATAAAGGGTTATATTTCTATCCATATTTTTACATTGATTTGACTATGTTGTGATGGAATTATGTTTATGAATTCCTTTATCTTATATGAATGGTTTTATGATGTCATGTTGTTTAAGAATCCCATTTTTATTACATGGGTTATGCGATGATGTATGTGTTATGATTATGTGGCACACATAAGAAAGGATTCATTATAAGATGGGTGGGACCTATATCTCCCTCCAATGCATTGGTTAAAGATTTCATATCTCATGAGATAGACATGGCTGGAATGGTAGGTTATACCGGTTCAGTGAAACAGGACTGAAACGAGGATTACTCGATTCAGAAAGGGACTTTGTCCACTAAGATAGTCTTGGCAATGAGTCTTGACTAACAAGAAATGATTCCCTATGATTATGTGTGTATGCCACAATGAGTAATGTTTTAAGTAAGGGTTTCATTTTCACTACTATGATTTATTCCATGTTATGAAATTATGCTCTCTTTTGCAGGTTAAGATTTCCAAAAATGTTATGCTCTTATGAAAATTATGTGATTGATATTTCTTTTGTTTACCCTTACTGAGCATTTGAGCTCACCCTTTTATGTTTTCTTTTCCCCAGGATATAAAGAAAGGTTTTAGGTTAAAAAAAGGGAAGATCTTTATGGGAGATATTGAAGATCTTTCACCACGATTAGAAGATTACGTTCCGAGTTTCCAAAGACACTAAACTATTACGATCCTTTAGTGTGTGTTTTTGTTATGTACTAAGTATTCCGCAAATGTAATGTAATGTCCATGTACGTCAGGATACGGGTCTCTACATACAATATTTTTCAATGATTGATCTTTGATCTAGATGTCTTGAATCGTGCATGAAGAAGGAAAACATTCCACAAACAACATTTCGAACCAGGTATAGGCATTACTAGTTTACAATAATGCCTTTTGGATTGACAAATGAACCATCTGATTTTCATGGATCTAATGATTAGAGTTTTCATGGAATACATTGATTAATTTCTAGAGGTATTTATTGATGATATCTTGGTATACTCTAAAAGATACAAAGATCATGAAAATCATTTGGGAATTATTTAAAAGACTCTTAGATGAAATGAATTATATGGGATGTTTAGAAAATGTGAATTCTTGTTTCAAGAGTTTATTTTATTGTCCATATTATTTCTTAGGATGTAATCTATATTAATCTTTCAAAGACCAAGGCAATCCAATAATATCAGTCTCCGACAAGTATAACTGAGGTACACATTTTTTTGGTTAAGAATGTTATTATCGACACTTCGTGTAGAATTTCACCTGATTGGATATCCCATTAAACAAGCTCACAGATAAATTGGTTAAATTTTATTGGAAAAAAGTTTGTGAAGAATGGTTTGATGAATTTAAGAAAATATCAGTCAATTCTTCTATATTGACTCTACCATCGGGGAATGTTGGGTTTGTTATTTGTAGTGCTACTTCAATGAAAAGATTTGGTTATGTCCTTGTGAAATATGATATAGGTATTTCTTATGCATCACGGTAGTAAAAAATTAATGAACAAAACTATCCCACTCACGATCTTGAGTTATCGGTTTTAATATTTTCTTGGAAGATATAGATACACTAAAACTATGGTGAAAAATGTGAGATTTATATTGATCAAAAGAGATTGAAGTATATATTTTCACAAAAATAACTCAACATGAGGAATATTAGATGACTCTAACTACTCAAGTATTTTTATTCCACTATACATTACCACCCAGGGAATGAAAATATGGTTGAAGATTCTTTTAGGTGAAAGGATAATGGAGTTCTGAACAAGATGAGAGTTGAAAAGGACCCTATAAACATGGATATAGTAAAGATGGACATGGGAATAACCATGGAAGGTGAAACAAAAATACTTTTTCAAATGGTATCCAATCCATATTTACTATAAATCATAAAAAGTTCTCAAATGAATGATGAGATGTTTCAAAAGACAATAAAATCATTGAATGATTGTAGATTGATCGACTTCGTGTATGGAGATGGAATTATGATATTTGGGAACAAATGTTGTATTCCTAACATACCTGACCTAAAAAAGGGAATTGTGGGATGATGATCATAGCACCATTTCTCTATACACCATTGTATCACTGTGATGTATTTATTTTTGAAAGAAAAATTTTGGTGGGACAACATGGTGAGGGAGATTTTTGATTATGTGTCATGATTTATAGTATATAAATAAGTGAAAGCTTGAAGACAACATCTTGGAGGAGTCATGATACTATTTCCCATACCCGAGTGGAAATGGGATGATATTACGATGTAAATTTTCATGGGGCTACCAATGGCTCTGAGAAGAAATAATGAAATAGGGTTCATTGTTGATCGTCTTCGCAAGACATCATATTTTCATGCTATAAGAGAAGAATTACAATTTTATCGTTTAGAAAGACTATATATTACTGATGTTATTAGACTTAATGAAGTACCCCTTTCTATTTTTTCTGATCATGATCCCCATTTTACATCAAGATTTCAAAAAAATCTTCAGATGGCCCAGGATACTGAACATTGTTTGAGCACTGCGTACCACCCTCAAACTAGTGGACAATCAGAACTGACTATTAAAACCATAGAAAACATATTGATATATTACACAAATTACATTCATGGAATGTTGGATCATTATTTACCTTTGTTATAATTCTCCTATAAGAATAAATTTTATTCAAGTATTCAGATGGAACCATATGAAGTGTTATATGGAAAGAGATGTTGTACATGAACTAGCTGGGATGATGTTATTGAAAGATAACTCATAGGCCATGAACCTATTGAATATGTAATGGAAATGGTGAATATTATCCAAACCCACATCAAAGCTACTCAATATAGAAAAAAGATCTACACAGATAACTAAAGTAAATATTTTTAATTTTAGGTAGGATATCAATATTTCATGAAGGAATTTCAATGTATGGGAGTTATAAAATTTGGTAAGAAGGGTAAATTAAGTCCCAGGTACATCAGGCCTTTCTAAATTATAAAACAAATTGGTGTTTTCCCTACTATTTGGAAATGCCGGTAATTCTCTATAAATATCATGATGTGTTCCACATATTACTATTGAGAAAATACATGCTGGACCCATCGCATGTAATCACTTATGAATAAATAAAACTGGAACCTAATATGTGTAATTGTGAAGAGCCTATCATGATTTTTGATACCACAACAAGTGTTGAGAAACATGATGACTCGTTTGTTAAATGTTCTATGGAGAAACCACAAAATGGAAGAGGCAACGTGGGATCCTTTGGAACATATTATGAAGAACCACCCATGTCTTTTTATACATTAATATTCTATAAATTTTATAAATGAAATTATTTTAAGAATGGATGAATGTAACACCCCAAGCTTCCATGGTAATCTTCTCTTTGGATAATACAATAGCTTGTGTTTTACGCAACATCGAGTTCTAACACACCACGACCAATAAAACTAGCCGTTATGAATAGTAATAAGCAATTTTTGAAATGTTATATATATATTTTTTAAAATGGAATTCATTTTGGAATTCCAAATTTCAAAATTATCGTTGGGTTAAATTTAGGTATTCTTCAATAAACATTCAATTTTTTATTAGTAGTGAAAAACACTGCGACATATTTTAAAATAGAAATTTAATTTAAATAATTATTTATTTTATTTAAATATATTTTAGGTCAAAAAAGATACATAAAACCTATATATGTTCAATTTAATTTATTGTTGTCATTATATAATATGTTTAGATATATAAAATTTTATTGGACTTTTTTTCGTCTTTTACACACCTTCTAGGCGCATTTTAAAATTTGCATATTTTTTTTACTGCTTTTGGGAATTGAATTTCAGAAATTTGAGAGACACTATTTACATCAGTTTGTAAAATGTCGTTCAATAAGATGGAAATTAGTTTTTAGTGAATATTAACTGTTGAATTATTTTCCACGGTTGAAAGTAAATAGTGTAAATAAAGGTAAAAATGATTTTATAATTACCCTAAAACATTTATTAATTCTATAGGATAAGTGTATGTTAACCAAAATCAACCTTTTTTAATAAATATGATCCATTTTGATCCACTTGGACTATATTAGGACAATTTTTATTATATTATTCAATGAAGATTTAAAAGTGTAAACTTCAATGATTAATAATTAACCCATTTTTAATATAGGCTTATAAAAATGATAAATTGGACACTATATATAAATATATTAAATAAAAATATAAATAAATTTCCTACATCATTTTATTTTATTTAAAAAATTTAGACATTAAATAATTAAATTTATTTCTGACATAATGGTGATGCAGTAATTACCAAGTTAATGAAAGATTATAATAATTGATAATATAAATATTAAAATAAATATAATTTTAGACAATTAATGTATTCCAAGAATTTTTTAGGTTAATATGGCATGTCAGCGTTGATTAAATAAATTTTATTTGAAGTTATAATTTATTTATGGCTTTCAAAATAACCAAATACTAAATAGTGTCTAAATTTACTTTAATGATATTTTAAAACAAATAACATATTATTAATTGATATTATATTATTAAAACTCTATGTTTCAGCCAAAAGGATTAGATATGGTTTTATATATGAATAATTGGTAACATGGGGTTATCTTGGTAGTTTATATTAAGATTAACAACCATATAATAAAAAAACATGGAAACATAGTAAATGTCCAATTATATAACTAAGATTTAAATCTATAAGATAACGTTATTATGGTAACGTAAACCTTCCGAAAAACCTATTGGATGAGAATATTTCGACCCATTACCACTTTATCCTTGAAATAAATCCTTTTGGATCCCTTAGAAACCGATATTTATGTTATGATAAAATATTATTTTAAACTTTTTCTAATGTGACCCTCACCTCTCTTATAAAAGGGTACACTCCCCTTCCTCAAAATCACCTCCCCAAAGGCAATTGTCTCTTCCAAACCCTAACCAAATATCCTAGTAACATCCCTCAAATAATCCCAGAGGCCTTCCTATGATCATAATCCAACCTAAATATCTATTTAGATCAAATCAAAAGAATGAACCCGAAGAAGAGGTAATTATTTCACCACATCTTTCATTTTATTTTCATCTTCCACTTCCTCTTTCATTGTTATTATCAATACAAAATAATAAATCCATCATATTATTTATACTTTAATGTTATTTTAAATATTGTAGTACCATATTCATTATTATATCCATCCTATTAATGACAATGTCACCATACATTTTTTCGTATGGATTTCCACCTACACTTTATAGTGTAGTTGCTATTCAACATATAAAAATGGGATTGGTATTTTAATGATGTATAATTGATGTAAATTATAAATATAACATGTAAATTATTCTTTATATATGATATAAAATTCCATTATATACCATTTCACCTTCAATTTAATGATATTTCCCCTCTTGCGTACGTATGGATCACCGTCTCCATGAACGTGATGCGAATCATTCCCCATCATAACCATTCAATAATAATTTTCATTTTATGGTTAAAAATAATGTTTTAGAACATAATATCATTTTGGATATGAATCAAATACATCTTATTTATTAAAAAACATTACATACATAAAACAACATCTAATGGAAAATGAATTAGTTAACAACCGAAACATTGATACTACTGAATCATTATTAACAATGCAATTTTATAAGATCATATATGATAAGATATTTATTTATATAGTTATTATATAATTTAATAACAATGTTTTAAGTATTATACAAGATTTTATCACACCATTGACTAAGTAAAATTACAATGTAAAAGTTAATTTTACAATCTCTTTATTATCCGGTATTGTTTTTACGTAAGTATTTACTGGGATTTCATTATCATCCACATCAGTGTTTCCAAAAAATAAATTTAAAAACATTTTTAAAATTTCCTAGAATATGGGTTAAAATCATTTATACCTTTTTTGAATTTTTATAAATTTTATAAAGGAATATCTCCACCATTTTCCAAACAAGGTACTTTATTACCATTTTAACAAATTATGGTATGAATGTTTTTATTCTATATAATGGGTGCATCTATTTTCCACCATTATAACATCTTTTTAAGAACTCATTACAAGATTATATTAATATTTTATTTTATAATTACATTACATTAAATTATTTCAAAATAGAAAGATATATTTACCTCAAATAGTTTTGGATTCATCTATGTCAACATACATTAATGGATATTATACATGATTGAAGTTTATTTATTATGATACAAATCTTCCATATTGTATTGAAGGTTTTTCGGATATATTTGACAGTGGATGTGTTATTTTTATACCATTAATAGTTTATGGTTAATGTTTTAACATTTTGTGTGATAGTTTTTTTAAAAATGTTTATGTTATGTATCATCCTTTTCATATGAGGACTGAATTAGACTTAGTAAATGACGAGTGTATCATGCTATAGCTCCTCGATGCATTGGTGGTCTTATGAGACAATCTAGTGTCTTGGAAAAAGGCCTAGAAAAAATCATATTTGTAGTCTTGGCATGATGATTCGACTATCTGGTTATGATGTCCAACATTATTCATTCTATCATTATGAAATTTGCTATTGATATTTCATGTGATTATTCAACTAGTGGATTATCAGTGTGAATAATTAAATGGAATTATTTGATTTATCTTTTCCATATTATGTTTATTTTTATATTATGTCCTGTGTTTTAGTCTTATACATTACCTAAAATTTTTATTATTATTTATGAATATTTTCACTATATTTTTATCCTTACTGAGCATCTATGCTCACCCTTTTAAATGTTTTATTTTTCCCAAGATGTCAAGAAGTATATTATGATTGACCAGCAGGGATAGTCTACAAGATATGAGAGTGTATAAAGAAGACACAATATTTTTGTTATTCATTTCATAGTTAAATGTAAAACTTGTGTCTTTATCTAGTATTTCCAAGGCTGCTAAACTAGTCAGTATTTTGGGATTTGACCCCTTGTGATCATGCCCGTATTATGTAATAATGCATCAATTTTTGATAACTAGGGTCAGGGCGTTACACTAAAAACCATCACATAACTCTTAGATAAAAATTCCTTGTTAAAAATAATTCTCACCTATATTTTGAAATAATAATTATAAAAAAATACATTTCCTTTCCTTATAATGTAATTATATGACACCTCACCTAATATAAAGATATTATCTAATGAATTAATAATATAAAATATTTTCTTTATAAAAAATTACCAAACAAATCTACTAATATATTCTTTCTTGAATATGAATTATTAAAACACTCATCATATTAAATTAAAAAAAATCAGGAAAATATAATGAATCTATTATTCTACCATTATTAATCATTGAATTATGATTTTTTTAATGATGAATGGGATCTGTTATCAACTTTTTAATAAAAGTTGAAATAATTTTATCACTATCATCTAATGATCAAAAAAATTAAATAAATAATAAATATAAAATTATTATCAAAAATTAAAATCTATATAGGTTAATATAAGTGAATAATATAATAATATAGGTTAATAAAATGATTATGTTTATATAAAGGTGGTTAAAATTCCTTCAAAGATTTTGAAGAAAACATAGGTGGTATTTTTGGATAATTGTTTTTAACTATATTCTTAATTTTCCCTCCTAAAATATTTTTTTAACATTACATATTTTATCCATATATTATTTGTACTAAATATCATTTTCTAATTCCTTTCAATGTAATTTTTTTTCAAAATAAACAAAATTATATTATATTGATTTTATTGTATTAAAATTTTATGATGTCAAGAATAATTCCAATTATAAACAAATGAGCCCTTTTAAATCATTTTCCTAATCACTTAACTTTTTATATGTTATATTTTCTTCAATATAAATCTGAATAACTTTTATTTTATTATCTTAAAAATTATATTTACATCTTTTAAACATGGAAATTAATAAATATTCCAATGATTTGATTTTCATTGAATATATTTTTAATTTTCTATGGTTGTTGAAGATTAAAATGAATGATTTTATCATACAATGTATATTTTTATTTTAGAAATACTATACATTTCTGGTGGACAATGCATATTTATTTAATTAATTTATGAATTAAAAATTTCTTATGAAGTTCTGAAAAAATGTTATTGATGGTTTATTGAACTTTTTTATTTTAATAAAATGGTTAATATTGTTTCATAAAATATCATTCCATCACATTGATTCTAAATTCTACTATAACTCTGTAGATTATAAATCTTACCATGTAGTGATTTATGAAAATCTATTTAAAATCATTAATTAATTACTCAATTTATGTGACTGGTTTTGTTGTGTCATCCACTCTTAAACTTTAGTTCATTAAAGTTGATACTATTTATATGTGAACAGTCTCCATTTCATTCCAATTATTTTTTCTGATATGATGTATGATTTATTTTTTAATACAGATGCTGAATGTTTGTATTTATGATATTTATGGGGTCCTGTCTATTCCACCAGTGAATACATTCATGTTGTATATATAATGAGATAACCAATTTGACTAGGGAAATTATGGAATAGGCTATATTTGAAAGAATATGAATAAATATAAGAAAGTTACCTATAATGATTATAATGAGTTTTAATATGATAAAATAATCTACATTAAAATTAGTTAGTGAAGATATAACGTAGTCTGCTTTGTTCCCAGGATTCATCATTGAAAAATGTGGCCAATTATGTTTAAAATGTTTCAATTTTATTTTATGTTTTGTATTAAATGTTTTTATTTAATATGACAATATTATTATAAATGGTTTATTGTTACTATGTCATGAATTTTCACTATTATAACTGGGAATAAAATTAATCATTTGGGATTTAATTTCTTACATTTATGACAGATAGATTAATCATATTAATATATATTCATTTAATAATAGATTTATATTTTTTAAACATTTTCAAACATGAATATTATTTACCCCTCGAGGTAATGTTGATATTAAATTTCCGTAAATATTTTTTGCTCACACTTTATTTTATCTAATCACCTACCTTATGACGATATAAATTACATTTACATTATCTAAAAGGATATCTAGTGTGATGATATTATAATTAAATGATGGAAAATATTGTAAATAATAATTTTATATTACTATTATGTAATGAAACTAAACTAATTGTTTCAGAGATTGTGAGAATATTATGGAGTTATAATACAAAAATCATGAATGTTAAGTGATATATGAAATAATTTTTCATTTTTCATCTCGCATAATATTGATAATAAAAATGAATTTTTTTGACCAGTTAAAGTAGTGTGTGTGAAGGGTGTTTCAATTCACATTTGGGAATATCAAACCCATTAATGTCACATATATATAAACAGAATTTGTAAATAAATATGTTATAAATTCATAATTTTGATTCATGTTTCCTATTCCATAGTAGAATATAGATATTACAATAGGGTCATGTGATAGGTCTTATTGTAAGGGTGGAAACCAGTTCTCCTAAATTATATTTATCAATAAAAATGGATATTTAAAGTCAAATTAGGGTTTAATGGTTTAGATATCCAAGGGATGGAATTTTCCAATAATTAACATCCATATTGGTAATCCATTAATTTGATTTCCAAATAAATGAATAAAAATAGATCATTTTAATTATATATTATATCTAATGTATGATTCCTTCCACTAATCGAATCAGAAACCATTATAGTGTTCTTTAAGAGGATATATGAAAATATCATAAGAATATTTATGACATGAAATGTGGGTTTTTGGTATAGATGATAGAAATTTGTTGATTATAATTATATATTCATACATGACAAAAAATTGGATAGTGCTTTACATTGATTTTTTGTCTAATGTGTTTTAGTAGGTCATGTAATGACCATGATAATGTTATTTAGAATTTAAAATTTGAATATTTATAGTTCTATTCTGTCATTGGATGTTATTCCATATAAAATAAAAAAATGAAAACATTAAATTTTGGTCAACCATTTTTCATCAATGATTAATGTGTTATACAATGAAATTTGTATTAAAGCACATATATTATCCAAATAATCATATATCACACCACAACTATGTTTTTTAATAGAAAATTGGATATAAAAAATAATGTTATGTATCAATAATTTTTAACATTAACTCAGATTTAATGGCTCTAAATTGAAATAATTAATGTTTGTTGCTTCGGGTGAATGATCCTGAAGATACTACGAAAAATAATTAATAAATAACATAAGAATAAGTTTTATATGATTAAAAAAATATCTACTATTATGAATATAAAAAAATTTAAATAGATATAAAATTTGAGAATATGAATTTTGGTGGAGAAAATGGGGAATTCATGTTTTATGAAAATTAAAAAAAGGATAGTAGGAATCATTGAAGACCTCTCAAAAGAGTTGGAGGATATCACCATAGTGTAGTAAATTATTTTAATTATAGGTCTAATATATAAAGGTTAGAATAGAGATTCAATGATATCTTATGTAAATTAGATGATTCACAATGTGGGAATCGTAATATTCATTTGAATGGTGATGATGAGATAAATAGAGCCTGATCTACGTTATATTAAATCTATATTAATAGTTAATATTGAAATGTTCTATGTTCCAACATGTTATAATTTCATTACCTTTTGTTAAAAGGGATGGAACAATTAGTTTATTTACTCATGAATGATATACATCTACCCTTATTTTTTATTGGATGTTATTTTAGGATGGATTTGTATATCCAATAAAGAAATATAATATGTGATTTCCTGCATTGTTATATTTTTTATTATAATCTAATAATAATATTATGTATATGTAAACCATAATATAATTATTTATTTCATTTTTAAGATTATTCATTATTGATTATAAAATTTGTTTTTGGAAATAAAAGAAAAAATTATTGTCATGGGGTGATCAAGTTAAATGGTAATCAAATAGAAATAAAATTAATTTAAAATAATGTTATAGTTTTATTTAATAATAAATTTTCATTATGACTGTGAGATAATAATGGAAATGTTTTTAAATTTTCAATGAGTATTATACTAAATATTAACCACATTGTAACATATCATTTATGACCATTATGAGACCTATTATTGGTATTAAATTGTTATATATATATTTTTTAAATTCTATCTCTAAATGATGTTTCCAAAAATATTTGCATCTAATGGAAAATAAATATAGCCCATTTAAAATTATAAAATAGTTCATTGACATAGTCTAAAATATATTTGGAATTCTAAATTGGTATTCTCTAGGAATATTTGTTGATGGAAATTTTTATTCCCTGAAAATGATTTATTTTATAAGCAGGGAAAATAAATTTTTAATATATTTTGGTGAAATGAATTCATTAAATTAATCATTAATTGAAAAAATTTTAATTATTATTTATCAAAACATAAAGATACTGCATATATATTTTAATAATATTTATTATAATTAATTACTAGGTTATTTTAGTGAGAAATGATTAAGAAAAAAATTAAATAAGTTGATTAAGAACTCCACTATGGGTTTAAAATCAATAATTGAGTTAGTAATTATTAAAAAGTTTTTGTTTTAGATTCACGTATTCTATTTTTATTACATGTGTGTATATTTGTAATATGAACCTATTATAAATATTAAAAACTAATGTGATCATCATGATTAATTGAGAAAAATGGAATTCTACAAATTTAAGGAATGTATATACATCTACAAGGATGATTTCGAAGATATATAAGAATATTGTTATGAACCAAGAGCCATTCATAAATTTTATCTTGTATGTGTAAAATTTTTACCCATAGAAAATAAGATAAAAAAATTCAATTTATCATAAATGTTTTCAAAGAAGAAAATGTGATCAAATAATTAAATATAAAATATATATCCCATAACAGATTTCCCAATATATCATGAAATTGATCGATACATATATAGCCTATGATTCATTAAATATATTATATTTATTGAATAATGAATAAAATATATAGAAAATTATATATTGTATTTGGATGAAATTACTATAAAACTGATGAACCAGAAGAAGTATGATGAAGTATAGTGTAATGTTCAGAAGATAAAACCATCAATTAACAGATGAGGACCCTATAAATGGATACGTCGTGAAGGAATATAAATCTGAAATATAAATACCATTTATAAAACCTATATATAAGAATCATGATAAAATTAATAGTTCCATTATAAAACCCTATAAAATAATCCCTAATAGAATCTGTCTCTAAAATGATATTGTTTTTAAAGAAATAAAAATATTTTATGTTCTCATTTGGAACCAAAAATTACTAAATGTGGATAAAACCTCAATATTAGGAAATATAAATATATTTAATAATATATAAGGTGTTATTATTTATGTAGATATGTTACTTTTAATAATAGATAATATTTTTGAAAGATATATCTAGGTAATAAATATAACATATTTTATTTTTTCTCTTTATTTTTTGTCTAGTTGTTTATCAGGAAAAATGATTCATGTAGCGTGTTTGATTTTTAAAGAAATTGATAATAAATATATGAATTTAAGTCTAATAATGTTTTATATAGTTATTTTCCGTAATTATATATATATATATATATATTTATATTACATGAGTATTGTGAAGTCCATAATATTGATTAATATAAAATGATAGCTTAAAAATATGGTATTTAGTACTAGCTAAATTAATAAATATTTTGTTTCATTATTTATATTCAAAAAAACTGGTATTTTTTTGTTCTTTAAGATACTCTAAGATAATATCACTGATGTGTATATCATAAAAAGTTATATCCACTATATGGAAAACATACTTCCATATTTTTTCATGAGATGGTGTTATAAAATAGTGTAGACGGTGAATTGTTATATGATTCATACCATAGGCACTAAATGATTGATGATTTTCAATATTGAATGATAATGGTTTCAAGGGTAATAACCATCATCATATTAAATTATTTTACAATTGATGGACCATGTTTTATTTTCACGAACATTGTAATTTTTAATATTCTATTTTTTTCAAAAAGTTGTTTTGATATCACATTTTTTGCTTAATTAATTGTTTAATAATAGTAAAAAATATTCAATTTTGAATAATTAATTCAAATGGAATACTTGATAGAGGTTAATTTGGAATAATTATTCTATCTCTATACCATGAATCAATATTTTTAAGGATTTGTTGATTGAACAAATGATTTTTTGTAAATTTACTAATTAAATTTTATTTGGTTTATTGAGTTATAATGGAGTTTTTATAATATATTTATTCTTGATTTTTACAATGTTACTAGATATTCATATAGTTATTTATTTTGGTTGATGGTTTACAATGGTGTCCCAATATTTTCTCTATACTAAGGGTCTAAGTGATTTTTTTCTAAATGGTTGAACTGTGATAAGTTTTTCTACACGATAAATGCATATATATAATATAAACATAATAACATATGAAATTATAAATATAATTAATCAAGGATATAATTGAAAGGTATGTAAAAATGGGGAGTCTTTACCGTAATAAATTTTTAATTTCATCTCTAATAACAATAATATTTTTGGGATAAAAGTTAACGATATATGATGAGGAAGCCGCTGTTTGTATATTATTTACAAATAAGAAAATTAGATTATAGTTATTATAATATCCAGTTGTGGATATTGATTGAACCCCCTTAATTATTGGTGAATTTATTTAGAATGTAAGGAGATAATTTAACATGGTTCTTTGAATAAAATATCAGATGTTGGTGGATTTTTTTAGAATTTATGTTGAAAATTTTACATAGTTATTTACTAAATACATGTATTGAATTTTTTAGTTTATATTGTAATTAATCAGGTGAAGATAAGGATGATAATAATGAAAATATATAAACATGATATAAGCTATCATGTATAACTATATACTATTTCATAGTGCTGAATTGTTTAAACTATGAGAAACACAGTAACCATGGCCTCATGGTATGTGAAAGTAACATTAGATATCTGTAAAATAGAAATAGTCATTCAAATATTCCATTCATCCCATAGTGTTTCTTGTTTCACCAAACACAATGTTTTATAAGATATTCCACATTAATATATTGGAGATGTATATGGCATATCATGATGAGACGTTTCAACAAATCATATTTCACTAAAAACAGAAAAATAGATGAGTAATCCTTTATTATAGAATATTTATGTTGACTATAATAGTCCTTATATATTGGTACATAAAAATTATATAATGGTTCATAGGGATAAACATAAAAGTACAATCAAGAATAAGAACAAGAATAATATCTAATCAAGTTTTAGAAACTATACTTCATCAAGGAATCACAATTAGGGATGTGTTATGGACATTATATAATTGTATAACTCAATTTGTGTAATAGAAATTTCCTAAAATAATATTTCACATAAATTAAAAAAGGGTATAGTGATTAAACTATAAATATATGGGTTATTTAATCATGGAACCAACAAAATGGTAATAGAATAAACTTCATTCATACATAAGAATAAATTAAGGGATCTAACATGTCATGATCCAATCAAGTGAAATGATTCATATAATGTGGAAATAAAATGTGTTTTAGGCCTAAAAAAGATGTGGTTTCAGACCACAAAAATGTCCATGAAAAATGGATGGTTTTTTTAATAAGAATATATTTTTTTGACATCTACATGTGAATATTATATAGAGATTTATTACACTATATCTATCTTAGTTGTTGAACAAGATTATGTATTATGTGTTGTGATGGGTGTTTAATTATCTGGAAGTTAAATGCACCAAATTGGGGTTCTAGTCAACTATATTACAAATTACAATAAGGAATCAGATAATTTCACAATTTTTATATCTTTCATTTGATACTATTATAGAAATTTCTATATAATATATCATCAATTAATGTAGATAAATATTCTATGGAAGAATAGAGTTCACTATAGAAAATAAATTTTCTAAATATTATTCAAACTAGAATATAAAGCATATTTCTTTTTGGGAGATGTATCATAAATATTATTTAGAATTAGAAATACCAAATATGTTTATCCTCTAGTGAAATATCATGATAATATATTTAATTAGTATTAAACCATAAAATAATATGTATGTATATATATTTATAAAAAATTCTATATAATTTTTCTATATTATATATAACAAAATTAATATTGTGAAATCTAATTATTATTAGAGAATTAGTGGGAATTGTTATTTACCAGACTAAAGACAATTAGTTATCTTTTATTATAATTAATAACATGCTAAATTAGAATGAAATTTTATTATACTATAGAAAATAAGAAAAATTTATGTACATTTTAGAGTGTTTTGTAAGATGATTCCATGAAATATAAGGGAGTGAAATCACATCACATGTTTGTGTTAATATTATACCTAAGAGCTAGTATGATGAGAAAGATATTTCACATATATATATTAATCCGATAATATATAAATAGAGATAATTTTTCTAGAATGTGTTTCATCATCCTATTGTCTTTTGAATCAACTTTAATGTATTGATAATGTAAATACCCTAATCCTAACAAAGAAATAATGGTGGATAATTTAATAACTTATAATATGATATAATAAATATCATACTAAACAAATAAATATTTTTTATTATTCATATACTATATATATTCATTAAATTATTTTTTAAATAGAAAAAATAAAAAATAAAACGATTATTTTATTATAGAACATCATATTTCCCTTAGAATTTCTCTGCATATGAGTAAACAAATACATACTAGTGTCCGATGTAATATAAATCACAATGTTTTATCTATTACGATATATAATAGTAATCATAAATTGAAATATACCAGGAATAAATAAAGAAAATTTAATATGTAAAGGTAAATAACCCAATCACATGGAATTTTAAAAATAATTTTATCAAAAAATGTCATGAATATTTAATTATCAATTAATTACATATATTATAACACATGATCATGAAATATGTCAACATATATTATAAATGATCTAATAATAATATGGAAATTGAATAATGAAATTGTAATTAAGGATTGAATAATTTGTGAAATATCAATCATAATTTCAAGACCATTCACAATACCGTTTAAATCTAAGGGTATAATCATTATTATATGGACAAATGATTTTCCTATTGAGACCTTTAGATTCATAAATTGGAAAAACCATTTGGGTCCCCACATATAAAATAAAATTAAAATTTATTCCATATATAAAAATGGAGAAACATTATTAACCTAATCAATTATATTGAAAAACTATATTACAAGATTTTAATAAATACCCAAATTAGTAATCATAATAATAATCCATTGTGTCTAACATGGTGAATAATATTGTAATTATATATCATTTTAGTAAAAATGTTCATAATCCCTGCTTAAAAATAATATTGATTTTATCAATAAAAAATCTACCCATTTGATCAAATGTAAAATAATGTTTTGTTGAAAATGAATAATAAAATACCAGAAATTCCAATAAAATATATTCAGTAATAAAATTTCCCATTGAAAGTATCCTTTAAAAAATTGATTAAAAACCCTATGAAAATACTATTTATTGAAAATGTGCATTAATAAATAAATTTATTTATTTTTAAATCAATAATTTTTCGTGATTATGGGAAATTTCATTCTTACAATATATGTTTAAAAAATATACATTTAAATTATTTTGTAAATTATAATTCATATTTTCTTTTGGGAAAACAACTAGAAAATTCATCTTAAAATTTTCAAAATTTCAAATATTGGGAAAAAATTCATCCATATATCATTTGGAGAATGGTAAATCCTTTTTTGAAGATATATTGTTCATTTATTTTTAAAAAACATGGTCTTGAATGAAAAACTATTTTCGAATGAATTTTTAGATAATGTAATTTTTTATAAAAATAATTACCTAAATATATCTATCTTCCAGATATAGTATGTAGCATTTATCAAATCACCAATTTTATAGGTAGGTTGATGAGGTGTTACTATGGAAATGTTGACATCCCCCGGAAACAAAATTCATGAAATAATTTTGAAGGGCCTTAAGAACATTCAAGAATGATTTTCCATTTAAAAAAACAACCGAACTACAAAAAAAGTACCAAAATAACCACTTTGTGATGCATGAATATAGAATAAAACATACCATAACCCATAAAATAATGATTAAATTTTAAAATAAGAAACCAAAATATATACAAGAATGAAGCCTATATGACTAGTAAAACCCAAATACCCCAATGTGATAGTAACCCAGCTACTCCCAAATTTCACCAAGATCCATCTAAAAAATACAATAACATTCCATTAATAAGAATTAGTGAGAATTTTGATACCTTTAAATTACTTATATCATGATACATGACATACAGGGACCCATCTTAAACATTACTTAATAATGAGTTAAATCATGTATTAACATTGATTATCTTTTCAGGATTATAATTTAAAAAAATTAGGCCATATCTATTACATATCAACATGAATACTATATGTAGACACTTCTTCTTAGTATAAATTTTTTAATAAAATATAATCTCTTAAAAAGAAACATGTCTAGTTCCATGTTATAGAAATCATGATTTTTACTTGATCTAATCCTTGAACTAATTCATCTTCAAGTCGTATCAAAAACTTTTTAATACTTGGGATGATAATAAAAAGATCAGTAAGGATTATACAATAATGAATGGAATAATTAAACCATCAATAAATACAAATCAATAAAACAATACTTTTTAATTATAATATTCCTCATGAAATCATAATATTTATGAATGTCACAAATAAATAACAAATCATAAATGTAACATAGGGCATTCATAACATACATACATTGTAGCATCCACAACTATGTAGAGATTTACGTTTGGAATACCCATCAAAATATATTCCCTAAATCTCTTAGGTTTAACTTTCAGGTTTACCTCCATCACATTACCCAATGCATTGTAGAGCTATCTAGAGATCACCCACCATAGGTTTTTCACGGAACCACCCATATACATAAACCATGCCCAATATCCATAACATATTCCTAACACCTAAAACTAGAATAAAAGATAAATATCATTTCCACATTGTCATCACAATATATCATTTCAAGATATTGAAATAATCAATTCGTTATCAAACTATTTTCAAAACCATTTAAAACATTCAATAAGAGATTTTTGTATCAAAGTGTCCCATACCACATTGAATATTTTAAAGAATTTACATTTTAAAAAATTGATTTCCATTTAAGTAAGTCCTTTCAACAATTTTGAAAACATGTACATTAATGAGAAAGTTTTCTATTAATAACACTTTTAATCTTTTAAAATGATGTTTTATTTAATGAGTCTCATAACACATGGGAAACAGTTGAATAAACATAATTAAAGAATAAAGTAAAACAAAACATATAATATCATAAGAATAAGTATATTCATGATATAGTATTTTAAAGTGTAGTATATACACCATAAAAAAGTGAGTTGGTGCATAACATCAAATAAGTCTCAATTTAATGGAAATTGAGACAAAATCTCTTATAATGTATGTATCCTTAGATTAAGGATAAATTAATTAAATAATAGGTTAAAAAATATAAATACACTCAATATGATTGTATATTCAGTGTAAGAAATTCCAAATTCATTCACACATACTCATAGAACGACATAATCAACAAGTAGAAGTTTAACCTAATGAATTTAAATTGGGTTAATATGTTCCTTAATAGATATTCGATAGCCTAACTACGTCACATTAATATTCAAAAAATGAGTTTATGAGACAGAAAAGGGTGTATAATCCCTTGGAAATAAAATTTCTAGCAATAATGATATATAATAACATATCCCAACCTTAGAAGTTTTAAATTAAAAGACATAACCAAAAATACGTCTTTTAAAAAGAGGAGGGTGAGTGGTTCCCTTACCGATTTGGTGACTAACAAAACATACACCCCATGAAATAAAGATAATTAAATAGAGATGAAAATAACCATATGTTAAATTATATTACACAATGAATAAAATCATGGTCAGTACATACACCACACAATAAGAAAACATTGTAAATATAGCATGAATCTCATGGTAATAAAAAGTGATATGAAAACTCCATACCACGTTGTAATCGATTGAGTTGTATGAAAAAAGTTAATAAACACCAAATTAGTCACATAATACCATGAATATAAAGATAATCAGGATAATATATATCAAATTACATTACACAATACACCACATGCAATAATTAAGTGGCGAACAATGGAAATCTCTCGGAATTAAAAGTGAGATAATAAACCCCTTACCTCATGCATGACTTCACCCGTTCGTTCATTAATCTCCTGAATAATAAAATAAAGATTATTTCTATTTTCTTTAAAACCTTTTTCATGTTTATTATTACTTTTATATAACTTTTTACCATGTTATAATAGTTATAAAATCATTTAAGTTAATATTGGTCCTTTTGTCGATATTTGGTACTTGAGTCAAAAAATGAACTTTTTATAATTACAAGTTATTCATGTGGTCAAAAGTTGATAATCTCCAAAATTATATTAATTATTTTTATATAATATATATCATATATATATAGTGTATTTATGTATTTATAATATTACATTACATTAGTAGGTGATAAAAGAAATGCATCGTTCCTGGAGATGGTAAGTCATACGTACACATGAACTCTACTTTCATTTTTCTGTCATATTTATTTGAATGAAAACATAATGATATATAGGTGTATTATAATTAAAATACAATATAATATATATTTTAATTAATTACATCCTTTATATGTTAAACGTAGGGCATGAACAAGTCATATCTCTTTGAGGGGGCGTTAGTCTGCACTACTCAAATGAAATTATCATATTTACCAATTATGTGAACCATAACGTATGATATAAATGAAAAATACAGACGTATAGATAAAATATAAATATAATATATATCAAATTTATATAAATTTCCATCATAATGGCCACCATAATAGGTGGTAGTAGGATATTGAGAAATCATCGTTTCATGATATAGTAGTTTGCCGTCCACAGAAACAGAATGTTTTTTACCCATTAGACGAATTTGGGTTGATGATTTAGTTCGAATACTCCTCATAAAAATAACCTAGTATATTTAGTATAAAGGTTTTGTTATAAATTTATGTAATAAAAATTGTTTATGGGATTTGAGAAGTAAAATAATAGAAAAGAACATAAGAGAAGATGTTACCTTTAAATCGAGTAACTCCTATTGGTATGAACCAAAAGGATTTCATGAAGTTTTTTCTAGATAAGGTAATGATTATAGGTGTAAGAGAAGGATAATCAGATATTATTTAGTCAGATTTTGGATGATACAATGGCATTTATGGTGTGATTAATGGGCTAGAGGTGAGAGCTTTTATAAGGGGGAGTAGGGTCTCTTTAAGAATGATTGATAGTATTATATTATTATAAACATATATTCAGTTTAAAAAGGAAACAAACCTCATTAAATAAAAGATAATATGACTCCTCTTAGAAATAAATTAATCAAATAAAAATTGGATAGGTTTTGGGTATTATTTTAATTTTTATTATCTTATTTACTGAAATCAATCATTAATGAGGTAAACACTACATCATCATTATGTCATAAATAATAATTTTTTGAAGTCTAAAAATAATAAATAAAATACCATGATGTAGTAAATATTTTTACATTTCTAATTAATATTTATATTCATAGAGATAACTTATATAAATCCATGTATTTTTTTTATTAAAAGATATTTTTTAATGTCATTTTTTCTTTTGTGTTAAATTAATTAGTATAATGCACCATTATCACTGTTATGTGGCTGCATGGGGTCCCAAAATAGACCCAAGTATTCCCATGGTCAGAAATCTGTCAACCAATCATATTAGGACACATGTTATTCTAATTTAATATTATAATAATATTAATTTTTTCCACTTATTTTCTAGATTTTCTCATTTAACCATGGTAAATAAAAGTCAAAAGATACTATATATCAAAAATTATTTTCATCATATTGAACAAAATTTAACATACAAATAACAAAAATATATGAAATATTTTAAAAATTCAATATAGAGATGTGGTAAAATTTCATTGAAATGAAAAAGTCGATCTTTGAACTACAACTCAATGTTTTTACTATTCATCAAAAATTGATGTTTTTCATTAAAATACTAAAAATTAATCCTATGATATATTTGATATTCCAAATAAAACAATAATGCCTATTTTATAAAATTAAAAACATAGATGTTTTATTTATTAATTTAAAATAATTATCATTGTGAAAAAAGAGTGTTTTTAAGAAATAATAACTTTCAAATCATTGACACTTGTTTATGCCCAATTTTAATAAGAAATTACATACAATGACAAAAATTGGATTAAATGGAAAAAAATAAAATCTAATTTCACATTTAAATCATTTAAGATGATTATCTAACCATATAAATAAATTATACTAAAAGGTATTTTTGAATTAAAATAATGTACTTTTCACGATTAATTAAATAATGAATTTTATCATAAATATACCAAAAATATACCCAAAGTAAATTTTGATATCATGATTCTTAATAAAAAGTTAATTTTTTCAAATATAACATATAAAAGTGACCAAAACTAGATTTAAAATGGTTCTCCATCAAAAGGTAGTAAATCATCCTTTAAAGGAATATTAGAGTATTTATGCTATAAATTAGCTTAATTAAAATTCTGAGCCTCTAAAATTTATTGGATAAGTGTAATAACATTTATCAAACATGTAAAATCATATTGTAGTCTGCTCTGTCCATTCCCACCATTACAACGGTTAGGCATTAACTAAAAAAATATATATTTTTTATTACTCTGCACTTTGTGCAATATAAGACTTCGGAGAAACCCATTGATACATGTGAGGTACCCCATTGAATATAGAAGCCCATCCAAAATAAAATTAATATTTAATTCAAAAATATTAATAAATATTAAAATGTCATATTCAATATTTTCTTGGGATGTTACATCCTTCACCACTGATGGAAATTTTTCCAACTCAATTTAAAAATTGGACTTGAAACTTCACTGAATGTCCCGCATCGAATAAGAATATATAGAACTGTCACTTTAAAATAATAAAAGGGATGTACAAATGTCTCCTGAGATTAACCATATGAGGATTCCCTAAAAATATAGATATGGAGGAGAAATTGTGTGTCATGTTCTAATACAGAGTGATAGAAAACATGATTAGTAGAAATTTAATCAACAAGAAAACCACAAATATTTTATGGGTTAAATGGTAATTGAATTCCCAGAAGGAAAATAATACAGGAAACTTTTTTGTTTTATGTTTTTTTTCATAAATTGGAGGTCTTTATTTATGATCTTGACTAAAAACACAATGACACATACATACATGTCTTGTAGACCTTCTTCCATGACTAAATTTCAACCACAAACTCTTCTTTTCTCCAAATGATGAGTTTTCAAGATGACATATACACATCAAAATCTCTAAAATAAACTTCAAGAAAATAAAATGATCCAAAAAATATGAACCATATTTTTTCCTTATCTTTATAAATTATGAAAATAAAATTTTCATAGTAAGAGATTAGATAATCCCCCAAAATATAATCCTTTATAACAAGAAATACTACTCTTAATCTCCAAAATTCAACAAAAAGTACCCACTGTTCAAGAAAGATGATTTAAAATACAATTATCCTTAAAATTATTCAAAATAATCCAAAAAAAAATTTAAAACAAAACACATAAAGATTTAATCACACATTTTTCCATAGTAAATATTAAAATTTATTTTTAGAAAATCGACTACTCTTCAAGTCTCATACTGAAGTGTAATTAACTTAATCACATATTAACGATAATGGGTTAATAATTTCCATAAATAACCCAAATCAACATATATCCAAAATAAAATCTTATATTCTTCAAAAATAATATTTCAACCATTACACCACAAATTAAATCCCATAGTATTCTATTTTCATTAATAATATAGTGTTTCCAAAATACAAAACTTCTTCCAAAATAACACTTATCATTTAATCACCAAATCATTTTTTAATACGAATGATATATATTTGATAAAATATATAATCCCAAATCAACTTATTCTGGATCAATTAAATCATTAAACTAAAAATAATAAACCATACTAACTAGGGACTTCCCATTGTCCAGTGGTTAGTGATAAATCCCAATCACACTTTGGTTGTGGGTTTGATTCCCACCCTTCATTTGAAGTGATTGGTTGTCACATGGTCTACATGTTTTCCTTTTTCAATAACTTTGTAATTTTATAATATTCCAAAAAATGAGATAAATCCCTTGAAAATTACCATAACATATTTTAACCACAAATTTTATCTTATACCTTGCATTTTCATCCCATTGTGTAATAACCTGTATTTTCCTAAAAAACAAAAGATGATATAAAACCCTAATCATATCTATTATTTCTACACAGTAAAAGGTAACTATTTATTGAATAAAATATTCACATATCAAACTTCTTGGTTTCACATACTAGAAAAATTATTCCAAATTAATTCCATCATCAAAATATCCTTAATACTTTTAAGCATTTCATCATCCTAAAATGTACTATAGCACTTAAATCCATTATATATAGATGTCTTACTCATTAAACATTATCCAAGAAAAATTATCCATTCTTTTATATCATATTTAGGAACACTTCATTCCTACAATCAAAATAATGAATCATATCCTATGATTCAATAATATCAAAAAATTAGCTAAGATATAATATAAACCTTTCATTAATCATTGTTAGTTTCCTCATCTTCAAATGTAATGGAAGTAAGAATTAGTAAACATATATTTGTACAATCATGGATATCCCATTAATGAAAATTCTAATTAGGAAATATATTTTTTATAATGACCAAAAACACTGAATTTAAAACATTTAATTGATCCTTCAGAAATAACTTCATTCCCATTCCTGGAGTAAACTGGATTCATCCTTTTTCCATCGAAGGTTCTTGCTTTATTACTTTCATTACCACATCTATTGAATATTCCCTTCCCTTTAAATAATTTTCTTTTGTGTTTATTTCCTCATCCTTGACACATAGGTTTTTGAGTATTCTTACCCTTATGATTCATACCTAAACTTTCGTATGGACTTGTTTCTTTCATATAATATGACTTATAAAAATTTCCAAGGTTCAGGTTGTTGATCATGACTCCAAATAGCTGGTTGAGAATATCCAAAAAAAATTTCATTGCATCTCCCATTTCATTATGTTCCTTATTCAGAATATCATCACAGTTTCCTTCACATCCATTGTTACTTTGGTGCATTCTAGATCAAGCAATTGACTAAAAAAAAGGACTATTTGAGTATACGAGTAAAATCATCATATATAATCTATTGAGGAGGGTAAACACTTATTCATAATTTTTCATGATATCTTAAACTAATTAAATTTATCTAAAAAACGATGTGTCTTACCAATATACTAATCATTATAGTTATGTTACATGTGATTAAATAACACTCTAACCTCTAAAGTTATCTAAAATGGCCTATGATACCCACAACAAGGACTCGGCCTTAAAAATTACTTAATCATGATTTTAATATAGAGTTAACATTGAATAACTTTTCTGGTTTAGATTTTGAGAGAATTAGGACATAAATATTTCATATCAACTTGAATATTACATATAGACACTACTACTCAGTATCCATTTTTTTATAAAATAAAAACTCCTAAAAATAAACTTGTATTGTTTAATGTTTTAGACATCGTGATTTTTCCTTGATCCATCGTTGAACCTATTCATCTTGTGTTCTGAGAAAAATATTTTAGAACATGGGATGAGATTAAAATGCTTATTAAGGGTTATAAAATAAGGAAATGAAACATTAAACCATCAATAAATAAAAACCAATTAAATCATACTTTTCATAATAACATACTTCATGATATCATACGATTTGTGAATCACTCATAGAAATCACAAATCATAAAGGTAACTTAAGGAATTAATAACATACTTACATTGTAGCTTTCATAACAACATAGGGAGTTACGTTTGGAATACCCATCACGGTATATTCTTCAAATCTATTAGGAGAAACAATCACGTTAACCTTCATCATGTATCCCAATGAATTGGAGAGCTATCTCTGACTCACCCGCCCTAGGTTTATCATGAAACCACCTGTATATGTAAACCATTCCCATGATCTATAACATATTCAAAACACATAAAACCAGAAAAAGGAAACATAGCATCTCCATGTTGTAATAACAACATATCATTTCAATATATTGAAATAATCAATGCTTTATCAAATAAATTTCAAAACCATTTAAAACATTTAATAATGAGATTTTTGAATCAAAGTGTCCCTTACCACTTCAAAGCTTTTAAAAGAATTAACATTTTAATACATAAATTTTTACATATACAAATCCTAACAACCATTTTTAAAACATGTACATTAATGAGAAATATTTAGAAGAATAAATCTTTAATGATTTTAAAATGATGTTTTTGTTAAATATTCATGTAATACTTGAGAAGCACATAAAAATAATAATTAAAGAATCAAATAAAACAAAACATATAATATCACGAGAATAATGATATTAATGACATAAAATTTCAATGGGAAATATATAAACTGTATAAACATGAATTGGTGCATTACAACAAATAAGTCACAATTGAATGTAAATTGAGGAGAAATCACTTATAAAGACGATCTCGTTAGATTACGAAAAAATAAATTACACAATATGTGGGAAAAATATAAATACACTAAATATTATTGGATATTTGGTGTAAAAAAATCAGTGGCCATTCAAACATATTCATATAACGGCATAATCAACAATTAGACATTTAACCTAATGAATTGAAATTAGGTTAAGATTGTCCTTTACAGAAATTCGACAGCCTAACGACGTAACATTAATATTCAAAAAAGAATTTGATGAGAAAGAAAAGGGTATCTCATAACATGGACATAAAATTTTAAAAAATAAGGATATATAAGAACATATCCCAATATAAGAATATGTATATTAAAATACATAACAAAAATGTTGTATTTTAAAAATATGAGTGTGAAAGGTTCCCTTACCGACATTGTATCTTTAGAAACATACACCACATAAAAGAAGGATCCTAAAATAAATATTTAAATACCCACAAATTAAATTTTATTTCACAAATAATCCAACAATGGTCTATTCATACACCACACAAATGGAAGTAGTGGCAATATAGGAAGAATCTCACGGTAAGAAATGGTGAGAAGAAAACTTTTTAACATGTTGTAATCGATCGATTCATGTGACCAAAAGTTAATAACAACCAAATTAATCATAGGATACCATGAATATAAATAGATTAATTATAACATATATCAAATGGATGTGCACAATACACCACATGCAATTAATAAGTGGCGAACAAAGGAAATATCATGGAATTAAAAGTAAGATAAGAAAACTCTTACCACGTGTCTGACTTGACCAATTCATTCTCTAATATCTTAAATAATAAACTAATGTTAATTTATACATTCTGAAGAGCGTTTTTAATATTATTATAAATTTATATCACTTATTACATTGTTTTACCATTATTAAATCATTTAAGTAAATAACGGTCGGTTTGCTAATATTTGTTACTTGAGTCAAAATGGACTTCTTATAATTAAAAGATATTCTTGTAGTCCAATTTCCATTATCCCCAAAATTATATTCATTATTTCGATATAATATATATCAAATATATATATTTATTATATATATGTATCTGTAATAGTACGTAACATTTGACGGTAAGAAATAAAATGCACCGTTCATGGAGACGGTAAGTCATACGTATGCATGAATGCTACTTTCAATTATATTAAATATTTAATGGAATGAAAACATAGTGATACAAAGTTATATTATAAATATAGTATAATATCAAATAAAATTTCATTAATTCCATCAATTATACATTCCACGTATGGCATTAATGAGTCATATCACTTGGAGGGGTTGGTATTCCGCATTTCCTCAATTGAAAATACTGTATTTACCAATTATGGTAACCATAAAGGTATGGTAAAAATTAAAAATACATAATTATAGAGAAAATATAAATATAATATATATTACATGTAAATACAGTTCAATCTTAATGGCCACTATAAGTGGTGGTATGATAATATTGAATAATTGTTGTTTTGTGAGGTAGTTGTTCGTCGTTCACAGTAACAATATGTTCTTTACCAATTATATAGAGGTGTGTGGAAAGGTCAATTAGAATACATATCAAAACAACAACATAGTATATTTAATATACTTGTTTTGTTATAAAAAATGAATAAAAAGTGTTTAGGGGTTTGTAGAAGTAAAATAAATGAAATGAACTTATGAGAAGATGATACCTTTAAATCGGGTAAGTCCCTTTAGTTTGAACCGAATGGATTTTTTGAAATGCCTTATGCATAAGGTAAGGATTAAAATAGTAATATAGAGATATTACTAGCTTATTTGGTCAGAATTTGGATGAGACAATGTGATTGATAGGTGTGAGTAATTGGTAAGAGATGAGGGGTTTTTATAAGGAGGGGGATGGGCTCCCCAGGAAAGTTTGAAAGTATTATTTTATTATAAAAATATATTCGATTTCAAAAGAGACAAATCTAATTAATGTATAATATAAGATGACTCATTTTTGAAATAAAATAAATCAATAATAAGTGGACATGTTTTTGGTATTTTAAATTTTAATAATCTTATTTATTTAAATAATTCATTAATGAGGTAAACATTGCATCATCATTGTGTCATAAATAAGGTAATATATATGATGTCTAAAAACTTTACATATAATACCATGATGTAGGAAATATTTTTATCTTTCTAATTAATATTTATAGTCTAAGATATAACTTATATATCCCCCTGTAAAAATTGTTTTACTAAACGATATTTCTTTTATGACATTTTATTATTTACTTTAAATTAATTAATATAAAGTGTCATTATCACTCTTATGTGGCTCTATGGGTTCCCAAAATTGACCCACAGATACCAATGGTCTGAAATGTATCAACAAATAGGATTAATACACATGTTAGGGTAGTTCAATATTGTATTAGTAATATTTTTTTACCCTTCTTTAACTGATTTACCCTTTAACCATGTTAAATTAAGTTAAAAGTTACTATTGACCAAAAACTATTTTCATCTTATTGAACCAAATTTTAATTAAAAATAACAACCATGTATTTTGGATTTTTTAAATTCAATTTAAAGAAGCATTATAATTTCATTTAAATAAAGAATTTGGGGTTTTAACGACTACTCAATATTTTCCCTTTTCATCAAAATTTGATGTTTTCTGAAAAATACAAACAATTCAGCCTAAGCTATAATTGATATTCCAAATTCAAAAAACGAGCTCTATTTTACCAAATTAAAAACATAGAAGTTTCATTAATTAATTTAAAATTAATTCATGTAGTCAAAACAAAAGACAGTGTTTTTATGAAATAATAACTATCAAAATATTGAACTTGTTTATGCCCAATATAAAAGTGGAATTACTTCAAATGACCAAAATTCGATTAAATGGTAAAAATATATTCTGAATAAACTTTAAAAATATTTAAAAATATAATATATGCATATAAATAAAATATATTAAAAATGAGATTTTAATTAAAATATAGTATTTTTCACTACTCATTACAAATTAAATTTTATTAGAAAAATACATGAAATTTACCCAAAGGAAATTTTAATGTCCCAATTCTAATGAATAATTTTATTCTGTCAAATATAATATATAAAATTAACCCAAACTATATTAAAAAGGTTTCTACATCAATATTTTGTTATTTTTCTTTTTAAAGAATAATAGAGTATTTATACTTGATATTAGATTCATTAACATTCTATGCCTCTAACTTTTATTGGATAATTTTAAAAACATTTTAAAAACATGTATAATCATATTATACTTAGTTCTAACCATTCCCACTATTACCACGACAATGCATTAACATCCATAATATATTATTATTTTTCAGTATGACTCAACATTGTGTGTAAGATATGAATTCAGAGAAACCAATTTTTTTTTGGTTAGCTACGCCATTGAATCTAGCAACCCCTCTATGATAAAATTAATATTTAAATCAAAAATATTAATAAAAAGTGAAGTTTTTTATTCTTTATTTAACTAATATGTTACATCCTTTCGCCCTTTTGAAAATTGTTTCCTCGAAATTTTAAAATTGGGCTTGGAAACCTCATGGAAACTCCAAAATTGGAAAAGAGTAAATAAAACTATCACATTAAAAGAAATAAAGAAAAGTAAAAATGTCAGTCCAGATAACCCGTATGTAGATTCCATGAAAACATAGATATAGAGGAGAAACTATGTGTTATTTTATGATGTAGGGTGATAGAAAAAATTATTAAGAGAATGTTAATCAACAAGAAAACCACAAATTTGTGATGGGTTAAATGGTTATTAGTTTCCTAGTAGGAAAAAAAAGGAAACGTTTTTTATTTATGTTATTTTTCACAATGTTGAGGAACTTATTCATGAGCTTGACTAAGAACATAAGGACATATACTTACTTGTCTTGTAGACATTCATCCTTTACAAAATTTCTACCACAAAATCTTCTTTTCTCAAAACTATGAGTCTTCAAGATGACATGGACACATCAAAGGAGGTAAAATAAACTTCTAAAAAATAAACTTATCTAAAAAATATGAACCATATTTTTTCCCAATCGATATACAGTCACCAATACCAATATTGGTCAGTACAAGATCAGATAATCCCCAAAAGGATATTCATTTATAAGAAGAAATACTACTCTAAATCTCCAAAATTCAACAAAAATTACCCAATGTTCAATAAATACAATTCAATATACAATTATCCTTAAAATTATTCCAAATAATACTAACAAATATTGAAACCCAAACCTCAGAAGGATTTAATCAAATAGTCTTCTATAGTAAATTTTAACATTTATCTTCAAAAACATTGAAAACAATTAATGTCTCATACCGAAGTGTAATTAACATTATCACATATTCTATATGATAGGTTAATTATTTCCATAAATATCCCAAATCACCTTATTTACACAATAAATACATAGATTCTTAAAAAATAATATTTCAACCATTACTCCACAAATTAAATCCCATAGTATTCTATTTTCATTAAGCATATAATGTTCCTAAAAGAGTGAAATTATTCCTAAATAACCATTATCTCATAATCACCAAGTCAATTTCCTATACTAAGGATATATATTTGATAAAAAAAATTCCCAAATCAACTAATTCTTGATCAATAAAATCATATAACAAAAAATAATAACTCGTACTAACCATGGAGTTCACGTAGTCTAGTGGTAGGTGATAAATCCCAATCGCACTTTGGTTGTTGGTTCGATTCTCATAGCATTATCCGATGTGATAGGTTGTCACACGATCTACATTTTTTCCTTTAACAAAAACTATATAATTTTATAGAATTCCCAAAAGTGAGTTAAATACCATAACTATTACATATTTTAAGAACAAATTTTATCTCATACCTCGCATTTTCACCCCATAAAGTAATAACCTGTATTTTCCACAAAACAAATATCATAAAAACCCCTAATCATATCCATTATGTCCATACAAGAAAATAATTCTATTTTGCGAATAAAATTTTAAAATATATAACATCATGGTTACACATACTAGAAAAATTCATCAAATGTAATCCCATCATCAAAATATCCTTAATCATTTTATGCATTTCGTCATCCTAAAATGTACTATAACACTTCATTCCCTTTTATATATAATTTTTCTCATTTAACATTCTTTTAATCCATTATCCATTAATTTCAATCACATTCTTTTATACGTAATTCCTACAAAACAAATCATGAACCATATTTTATGAATCAATAATGTCAAAAAATATGCTACGAAATAATCCATACATTTCATTGGCCATTTTCAGTTTCCTCATATTTAATTAGAATTGAATTAGGAATTGGTAAAAATATATTTGTATTATTCTTCTGATCACATTCATTAACCTTCTGCATGGGAACTATTTTTTTAAAATGACCATGTAAACTGCATTTTAAGCATTCAATTTATTATTTGAAAAGAAATAATTTTCCTTTCATAGAGTCACCTGGACGCTTCCTTTTTCCATGGAATGTTCTTTCTTTAGGACCTTCATTACCATATCTATATAATCTTAGCATCCCTTTAAATAATTTTCTTATTTATTTCATTCCATGTCCTTGACACATAGGTTTTTAAATATACATTCCCTTATGATTATTACTTGAATATCCCTAGGGATTTTTTTTCATACGTAAACGATTCGTTATAAAAAAATCTCAGTTTTAGGTGGATGATCATGACGCCAGATAGTTTGTTGAGAATAACCAAAATAGTTCTCATTGTATCTCCCATTTATTTCAGTTGCGTAATCAAAAAATCATCATAGTTTTCCTCACATTCATTGTTACATTGGTGCCTACTAGATCTAGTCATTGGCTAAAACTAAAAAGGTCAGTATGAGTATATTAGTAAAAGCATCATATACTATCTTATGAGGATGGTAAACAATAAAACATAACTTCTCATGTTCTATTAACCTCATTCGATTTATCTTAAAAAACAATGATTTTTCCAATATACTAACCATTATTGTTATGTCACTTATAAATAAATTACATTCTACCCACTAATATTATCTAAAAGGACCATTGAAACCAACTACAAAGAACTGACATAAAAATTTAATTAAACATGAGTTAAATCAAGAATTAAAAATGAAGATCATTTCAGGTTTATATTTTTAGTAAATTAGGGCATAACTTTTACATGACAACTTGAATATTACATGCAGAAACTACTACTCAGTATTCATTTTTTTTATAAAATAAAAACATTTAAAATTAAAAATGTCTACTTCCATGTATTAGACAACATGAATTTTACATGATCCCATCCTTCACACTATTCATCATTAAGTCCTATGAAAAACATTTTAAAACATGGGATGAGAATAAAAAGATCAATAAGGGTTATAAAATAAAGACAGGAAGCATTAACCCAATAATAAATTGAAATAAATGAAACCATAAATTTCAATCATAACATACCTCATGATATCATAATATTTATGAATAACAAAAAAAAATTTATAAATAAAAAAGGTAACATATGGAATTCATAACATACATACATTGTAGCTTTCACATCTACATTGGGAGTCACATTTAGAATACCCATCATAGCATATTCCCTAAATATATTTGGAGAAACATTCATGTTTACCTCCGTCATGTTACCCAATGCATTATAGAGTAATATTGGGCTCACCTTCCCTATGTTTATCATGGAACCACCCTTATACATAATCCATTACCAATATCCAAAACATATTCATAACATATAAAACCAGCATAAAGGAAAAATTTCAATTCCACATTTTAATCTATGTATATCATTTCAAGATATTGAAATAATCAATTCTTTATCAAAACATTTTCAAAACCATTTTAAATATTTTATATAGTGATTTTTGAATCCATGTTTCCCATAACACATTGAATCATTTAAAAGTAATTAAAATTTTAAAACATTTATTTCAATATAAATAAATTATTACAACAATTTTGAAAACCTGGTCATTAAAGAGAAACATTTAGAAGAATAAAACTTTAATGCATTTAAAATTTTGTTTCAGTTTTACAGTCTCGTAACATTTGAGAAACAGTTGGCTAATCATAATTAAAGAATGAAATAAAAAAAATTATAACATTATGAGAATAAGGATATTCATGATATAGTATTTCAAATGGATGTATAGACACCATATAAAATGGAATTGGTTTATAACAATAAATAAGCATCAACGGATTTTAAATTGAGACAAAATCTCTTATAAATACAATATCTTTAAATTAAGGATAAATAAATTACATAATATGTGTGGAAAATATAAATACACTCAATATGATTGTATATTAAGTATAAATCAATAATATGTCATTCCCACATATTCATATCATAACATAATCAACAATTAGAATTTTAACCCAAATAATTGAAATTGGGTTAAGAAGTTACATTATAGAAATTCGACAGCCTCACTATGTCACATTAATATCCAAAAAATGAGTTGATGAGAGAGAAAAGGGTATCTCATGACTTGGAAATAACATTTATAGGAATAATTATTTATAAGAACATATCCCAACATAAGAAGATGTAAATTAAAAGACATAACAAAAAAATATTCTTTTAAAAAGAGGAGTGTGAAAGTTTCCCGAACCGATTTGGTAACTTATGAAACATACACACCATGAAAGAAGGAACAAAAAATGAAGATTTAAATACCGCTAATATAAATAATATTACCCAAATAATACAGTAATGTGTAGTACATAAACCATAAAAAATGAAAAATAGTAATACAGTATGAATCTGAGGGTAAAAAAATGTGAGATGAAAACTCTTTACCCCGGTGTAATCAATCGAGTCATTTGACCAAATGTTAATAACCACCAAATGAATCATAAAATACCCAAGAATATAAATATAATCATGATAATATATATAAAATATAAGTACACAATATACCACATGCAATAAATATGTGATGAACAATGTAAATCTCACAGAATTAAAAGTGAGATAAGAAACCCCTTACCTCGTTTCTGAATTGAACCGTTCATTCATTAATCTACTTAATAATATAATAATATTAATTTATTCATGCATGAATCCATTTTTAATGTTTATTATTATTTTTATATCACTTATTACCATGTTATAAGAATTATTTAATCATTTAATTTAATAATGGTCATTTTTTCGATATTTGGTACTTCAGTACAAAATGAACTTCTTATAATTACTAGTATATAATGTGGTAAAAATTCAATTATAAAAAATGATATTAATGATTTCGATATAATATATATCATATATATATAAAAATTATATATTTATTTATAATAGTACATATCATTTGGAGGTATGAAATGAATAAAACCGTTCGTGAAGACGGTAGGTCGTAAAAACGCATGAACAATAATTCAATTTCTATTTAATATTTAATTGAATGAAAACATAATGATAAATAGGTATATTATAATTAAAATATAATATAATATATAATTTCATTAATTCCATCCTTTATATGTCCCATATATTGCATTAATGAGTCATATCGCATTGAGGGGGTGGTAGTTAGCACTTCCTCAAATAAAATTATAATATTTACCAATTACGGAAACCCTAACGGTATCATATTAATGAAATATATAAAATTATAGAGGCAATATAAATATAATATATATCACATGTAAATACAGTTCCATCTTAATGGACACCAAAATTGGTGGTCGTATAAGATTGAACAATTATCGTTTTGTGAGGCACTAGTTAGCCGTCCACAAAAACAATATCTTCATTATGCATTAGATGAAGGTATGTGGAAGTGTTAATTCGTATACATATAATAAAAAAAACCTTGAATATTTATTATATTAGTGTTATTATCAAATAAATTAATAGAAAAAGTATAGGGGGATGGAGATGTAAAATAAAAGAAAAGAACTTAAGAGAAGACGTTACCTTTAAATATTGAAATTCTATTTGTTATGAACCAAAATGATTATTTTATGTTTCTTATGCATATGGTAAGGATACTAGGTAAAATTGGGGGATCTTTAGTGATAATATAAAAAGATTTTGGATGATCCAAAGGGCTTGAGATGTGTGAGTAATGATTTATATGTGATGGCTTTTTATAAGGGATCGAAGGTGCTCTTTAGGAAAGATTGAAAGTATTATTTCATTATAAAATGATATTCGGTTTCAAAAGGTCAAAAAATCCTAAAAGAAGAATATATAATGAATCATGTTAGAAATAAAATAATCCAATAGTAATTGGACAGTTTTTGTGTATTTTTTTAGTTTTTATAATCGTATTTATTTTAATTATTCATTAATGAGGTAAACACTACATCGTCATTGTGTCATTTATAATTTTATTTTTAAATGTCTAAAAATTATAAATAAAATAATATGACGTAGGAAATAGTTTTATCTTGGTAATTAATATTTATAGTTTAAGAGATAACTTATATAACCCCCTAGAAATTTTTTTTATTAAAAATTATTTATATTTGTCATTTTTACCTTTACTTTATATTAACTAATATAACGTGTCATTATCACACTTAAGTGCCTCCACGGGGTCCAAAAATCGACCCAAGGAAGCCCATTTTCGGAAATTTATCATCCATTGGATTATGACACATATTAGATTAATTTAATATTATTATAATATTGTTTTTATTCTTATTTAATAGATTTACCCTTTAACCATTGTAAATAATTGTCAACAGTTACTATTGACCAAACATAATTTTCACCTTATTTAACCAAATTTTTATTACTTATAACAACCATGGATGTCGAATTTATAAAATAAATTTACAGAAGTTTTAAAATTGGTTTAGAATGAAAAATTCGGTTTTTTAACAACTACCCACTATTTTTACTATTCCTAAAAAATTGAACTTTTTCAGAAAATACAAATAATTCATCATATGCTAAATTTGATATTCCAAATTCAAAAATGATGAATATTATATCAAATTAAAAATATATATGTTTCATTAATTAATTTTAAAAAAATTCTCATTGTCCATGAAAAAGCATGGATTAAAGAAATCATAACTATCAACGAATGTCACTTGTTTATGTCCAATTTCAAATTTAAATTACTTCCAATGACAAATATTGGATTAAAAGGTAAATAATAATATAATTAAACATTATAAAAATTAAAAAAGATAATCAAACCATAAAAATAAAATAGATTAAAATATATTTTTGAATTAAAATATAGTATATTTCACGGTTAGAAAAATATATTTTATGAGAAAAATACCAAACATTTACCATTGAGTGTGGATAATTATTTATGTACTCCAACCAACATTGATGGTGTTACATTATGAATAATATCCAACCCAATCAATGCACAACCACCCATTTAGGAATACAACATGACATGTCTGTAACACCACAATCTTCCATGGTACGTTTCCCTTTAATAATTAAATAGCAAGCATTGTACGCAACTTCGAGATTATAACACACAACAACTAATCAAACTAGTAATTATGAATAGTAATACCCACTTTTAAAATTTTATAAATTTTATTATTCAAAATGGATTTCATTTTTGAATTTCAAATATTGAAATTAGATTAGGGTGAATTTTTGGTATTTTTATGAAAACATTAAATTTTTTATAAATAATGAAAAACAATGCATTATTGGATAAAACCGAATTTTTATTTAAATAGTTATTTATTTTATTTAAATTTATTTAAGGTCAAAATAGATACTTTATTCATAAATAATTTCAATGTAATTAATTTTAGTAATTTTACAATATTTTTAGATATATAAAAATTTTATTAAACTTTTTACCATCTTTTACCCACCTTCGAAGAGCATTTGCAAAATTGGATAAAACATAATTTTACCACTTCTGTGAGTGGAATAAAAAAAATCTGAGAGCCATGGGTAATATTAGTAAGTAAAATGTGGTTCAATATGTTGAAAATAATATTTGTTGAATATTAACTTTTGACTTATATTTTTCCACAGTTAAATGTAAATATTGTAATTATGGGTAATAATGATATCATAATTACCCTAACACATGTCCAAATTCTATTGGATAAATATGATTTGAATAAAAACCATAGAAATAAAATATGATTCAATTTGGTCCACTTAGATTAGAATAGGACATTTATCATTATTTTATTTAAGTAGGAGTTAAAAGAGTTAAATTCAATGTTTAATAACAAAACCATTTTTAATATAAAGTTACACAAAATATAAATTTTACTATAAATATCCATTATAAATATAAACCTATTTCCAACATAATGGTATTTTATTTATAATTTTAAGACATTAAATTATTTAATTTATTTATTACACAATGATGATGCAGTAATTACCTAATTAATGAAATATTAAAATAATTGATATTATAAATCTCGAAATAATTGTAAATTGATTATTCTAATGAATTCCACTAATTGAATTGGTTATTTTGACATTTTTTAGTTAGTTAAATAAATTTTATTTGAGGTTATAATGTTTTTATGGCTTTCAAAAAAATTGAATAATAAATAGTGTCATAATTGATATAATTGATTTTTTAAAACAATTACTATATTATTAATTGATGTAATATTCATAAAGAAATAAGGTTGGGCTAAAATACTTATATAAGGTTATATATATTAATAATGAATCACATAGGGTTCTATTGGCTTGTTATAGAATGTTTATTAACCATATAATATAAAAGTAAAAAGAGACGTGGTAAATGTCAAAATATTTAACTAAGAGTTAAATATAAAATATAAGGTTAATATGATGACATCACATATCTTAAACGAATTGGTTAAGAAGATTTAGAACCATCCCCACCATAGATTAGAAATAATTTTTTTGGATCCACTAGTAATAGAAAATAATTTTATTATAAAATAATACATCTAGATTTTCATAAAATGACCCTCACCTATCATATAAAAAGGAAATTCACCATCTCTTAATTTCACATCTCCCAAGAAATTTGGCTCAGCCAAAACCTTCGCAAATATCATCCCAAAACCCCTAAAAGCATCCTAGAGGCCATCCTTTTGGTCATATATCCATCCTTAGTAGCCCTATTGATCAAATCAAAAGGAAGAGCCAAAAGAAGAGGAAAGTATTTCATCACCACTTTAAAGTTATTTTATTCTTCCACTTCATGTTTCATTGTTGTTTCCATTCTACAATAATAAATCTAGTATCATCTATATAATGTGATGTTATTATAAATTTGGTACAACCATATTAATTATATAATCCATCATATGAATGAAAAATTCACCATACATGTGTACTTATGGCTTACCATCTCCACGTTGTGGTGTCGTTTTTTATTCAAACACTTCATTATTGGGATGGGTATCATAATAAATATAAGTATAGTAAATATTAAATATAAAATTTTAATTATTATTTATATATTATATAAAATCTTATTACATATAATATCACCATCAATATAATGATATTGTCGCTCGTGCGTATGTACGAATTACCGTTTCCACGAACGCAATTAGATTTATACCCCATCATAATCATTCAAGAATAATTTTCATTTTATGATTAAAAATAATGTTATGAACATAATATAAGTATTTATATGAATCAAATACATCATATCCATAAAAATTGTGGCCTATGTAACCAATCATATAAAGGAAAATGAATCAGTTAACACACGAAACGATGATACTACTGAAATATTTTCAACAAAGCAATATTAGAGGGTCATATATGATATCATATTTATGTATTTTTTTTATTTGATAAAAATTAGTTAAATATTATATAAGAGGTTAACGTACCATCGACCATGTAAAATTACAAGGTAAGGGTTAATTTCAAAATCTCTTAATTATCTGAGGTTGTTTTTGAGTATGTATCTACTGGGACCTCTTTACCATCCACATCACTTTTTTCTTAAAAATGTTATTAAATTTTTTTTTACTATTTTCTAGACTATGTGTTAAATTCCTTTATACCCTTTTTTGAATTTTTATAAAATGGTTTGAATGGAATATTTCTATCGTATTCCAAACATTTTACTTTATGACCTTTTCGACAAAATTAAGGTATGAATGTCAATTTTAAACATATATGGAGGTTGTAGGTATTTTCCGATGTTATATCATTGTCAAAGCTTCCCATTGAAGCATATAAAAATATTTTCAAAATAAATGTTTTCTTTTAAGATTATATGACTCTTAAATTATTTCAAAATAGAAAGAGATATTTTTGTAAATAAGTTAGAATTTCATCTATGTAAACATCCTTTGATAAATTTTAAACATGTTAGAAATTTATTTATTATGATTCAAAAATTTCAAATTTTATTGAATGTTTTAGTCATATTTTTGACTGTGGATGTGTTATTTTTACACCGTTCATGGTTTATAGATAATGTATTTACATTACTTGTGCTATTTTTAATATGAATGTTTATGTTATTTTTAATCATTTTTTATGTGGAATGAATTGAAGATATTAAATGGAGGGTGGAGCCTGCAATAGCTACTCGATGAATTGGTATGTCTCATGAGAGAAACTACTATCTTGGAACATGGCCTTGACAAAATCATAATTGTAGTCCTGGAACAAGGCCTTCACAATGAGGTTATGATGTCTGGCATTATGCATTCCATCACTATGAATGTGGCTATTGATATTACATGTGATTATTCAACTAGTAGAATATCAATTTGAATAATAAAATGTAATTATATGATTTTATATTTTCCATATTATCATAATGTTTTTGTTTAAAATGATTTTTTGTATTCTTATTCATTGCCTTAAATTTTTTTTCTTAATTTTGAAAGTTTTCACTATATTGTTATCCTTATTGAGCATCTGACCTCACCCATTTCTATGTTTTATTTTTTGGAAGATGTGAAGAAGTATTTTATGGTTTTCCGACCAGGATAGGATAAGGATATATGTGTGTTCAAAAGGGTACAAAATGTTGTTGATGATTTTATTTCACGTTGCAATGTAAAACTTATGAATGATTATAGTACTTCCAAATATTCTAAACTGATTGGTATTTCAGGACATGATTCTTTGTATCATGCCAATGATATGTAATAATTCACTGACTCTGGGTAACTGGGGTCATGGAGTTATAGTTGGTGTCAGAATATGTTTAGTACAAACATTGGTAAACTAGATTTAGAAGAACACTGATTAGAGAACACTACCCTAAGATTGAAATTAATGATTATTATAGAAGAACATCCTAGAATTTTGGTAATGTAGAGATTTTGTGATTTTTCCAAACAATACATCAATGTTTGGATATGTGATGGTATATGGGTATCTGGAACAGATGTACCTATGGGTAAAACTCCAAAACACTGCTTTGAGCTAGACTCAAACGAGAACTAGTGCACGACAATGGGCATTAATGCACTCTTGGTTACGACACTCCCTAGGGATATGCTTAGGATAATTCACATTTTCTTTACAAACAATTATGATATGTTTATGAGTAGATACTTCTTCAATGATTTTTTTTATGATTATGGATTATATCCATAAACTTTTCAATTTATGTTAACTATTTTACAAGTTTGGATTTATGTATTTCAGTTCACAAACTAATTTACTGTATGTCATTGTTTAGAAATGGCGCCTATTGTAAGTAATGGAAACCGTATCAATGCATGTAATCCATGTAGGTATTTCCATACAAAAAAGATAATTATAGTGTATTAGGTGATGAAACTGGTGTTAATTAGCATATGACCGTACTGGGAAAAATTATTCATGTTATGAATAATAACCTTACCGGAATAGAGCACCCTGATTCACAATACGGATGATCAATGTCAGACAGCTTCAAGAGGAAAAAACCACCAAAATTAAATGGTTTTACAAATAAATTAGTATCTATGCAATGGATAAATTTCATAGTGAAAATAGTTCATTCTTTGGGGAGTACAGAAAGGGAAAACGATGTCCTGGCGATTTATTCCCTCACAAGAGATGCAGATCAATAGTGGTCATTTATTTAAAACAAAAATGAAGATGAAGAAGTATTGATCTTGGAATAGAGGGATTTTAAAGAAATTTTTGTAAAATAATACTTTCCTTATGACCATTACACAGATATTGAATGAAAATTTTCGAGTCTGTGGAAATAGGAGGATGAGAATGTCGTAATGTACGAGGATAACTTTACAAGGATAACAAGGCATGCAACCGATTATATATAGCACACAGGGAGTAAGTTGGATCAATTCATTGAGGGGTTAAATCAATTTCTCCATCGAGAATTAGTCGCACAATCCTTCTCATCATACAAATATATTGTCTCATGCACTCTCAGGACAACAAAAGAATTCTCTATGTTATACGACATCAATGTAAATCAAGAGAATACGAGATCTAATGAACATATTGGAAATGGAAATAATGTAAATAAGTGAATATTTGAATATCCTTCATGCGGTAAATCTGGGAAGAATGACCCGGGTACATTCCAGAAAGGAATGTGTGTCTATTACAAGTGTGGTGAAAAAGGCCACCAAGATCATTATTGCGAGGGGATGAAAGTGGTGACCAATGTTGAATTCTACAATTATAGAGAAAATGGGAATTAAGAAAATTAATGTCCTATGTACCAAGAAAACATACACCAAAAAACACCAAGGGATCATGGCCATGCATATGTGATCACTACCACTAAGGTTGTAGCTTCAAAAGATTTGGTGGCAGGTAATTTAATGGTTTCTTCAAGTTTACTGTATACCTTATTTGATTCTAGATCATATCATTATTTCATATCTTCCCAATTTTCTATGAAAATTAGATATTTCCCATTTTATATAACAAGGGAGTTGTCCACAAAAACACATAAGGGAAATATCATTGCTACACAATTTTGTGAATCAAAGCCCAGTAGGGTATTTAAATGTTTTTTCTGATGATCTTATCATTATACCCTTGATTTTATTTGAAATAATCCTTTGTATAGATTCACTATTAGACCATTATGAGAAATTTTATTGTAATAAGAATGAGGTTAAAATTCATGATTATGATATGGAGTACCTTATCTTTAGAGTAGAAACATCACCACCTTATTTTTATCTAGATCCACCCCAATAGCTCAACTAAATTAAATTATTGGGGAAAAAGAGAATGTAATAATTTTGGGTGAGGAATGTAATGTTCAAAGATATGTTGTACCTGTTTTGCAGGAATATTTTGATGTGTTTATAGAAGATTTACATGGAAATCCTCCAGAATGATAATTTGAGTTTTCAATTGATTTAATTCTTAGTTAAAGGCCCATATTGAAGTCCCATTATAGAATGGAAACTGTGGAATTAGTTGAATTAATGAATCAACTAGATTAATTGAGTAATAAGGAATTTATTTTCCCTAAGGTTTCTTTATGGGGAGCCCATGTTCTTTTTGTTAAGAAAAAATATGGATCTATGAGGTTGTGCACTGACTATAGAGAGATCAATGCTATAACAATAATGAACATGTATCACATGCCTCACATTGAGGATTTATTCGGTCGACATCATGGGGCTCAATATTTTTCAAATAATGAACTTCAATATGGATATAATCAGTTGTGTGTGAGGAAGGAATACATTCTGAAAACATCATTTCAAACTAGGTACGAGCATTACAAGTTTATAGTAATTATTTTTGGATTTAATTATGCACCCTCTATCTTCATGGATCTAATGCAAATGGTTTTCGAGGAATATCTTGAGGAATTTGTAGTGGTATTTATGGATGATTTTTTGTTATACCAAAAATAAAACGAAGATAATGAAATTCACATATGCATTATCATAAGAAATCATAGAAGAAATGAATTATATGGGAAATTTATCAAGTGGGAATTCTGGCTTCTGGAGATTTTCTTTCTACGCCATATTGTCTCTAAGGATGGAATCATTGTTGACTCTTCAAAGACCATGGAAACCCAAGAATGGCCAACATCGACAAGTTTAACTGGGGTAAGTTGTTTTTTTGGGTTTCACAGGTTATTATCGATGTTTCATCCAAAATATTGTCCAGTTGGCTAACCCATTAACTAATCTCACACATAAAAGTTATGTTTGTTTGGAAAAAAGAGTGTGATGAATGTTTTGAATAAATGATGAGATGATTAATCAAAGCTATTATCTTGACTCTACCATCAGGGAATGATGGGTTTGTTATTTATAGTGATTCTTCAATGAATGGACATGGTTGTTTCCTTTCACAGAATGATATAGTTATTGCCTATTCATCACAACAGCTAAAAATTCATGAGCAAAACTATGCAACTCATGATCTTTAGTTAGCAGCTATAATATTATCTCTGAAGATATGAAGACACTATCAATATTGTGAAAAATGTGAGATGTATATTAATCGCAAGAGTTTGAAGTATATTTTCCCACAAAAATAACTCAACAAGATGCAAAAACGATGGCTTGAACCACTCATGGATTATGATTCTACTATACACTACCACCCAGGGAAGGAAAATAAGGTGGAATGTGCTTTGAGAAGAATGGATCATAGATTTTTGAGCAAGATGATAGTTGAAAGGGGTCATATTTTCATGGATCTAGTAAAGATGGATATGGGAATAACCATGGAAGGTGAAACATCAATTCTTTTTCAAATGTTCTCCAAACTATCATTACAAGAAATAATTAAGAGTTCTCTGACAGATGATGAGGATTATCAAAAGAATATTAATGCAGTGAATGATGGGAGATTGTGTGACCTTATATAGGAAGATGATATTTTTTAAAATTGGGAAGAGACATTGAGTTCCCAACATACCGGATATAAAAATGCTATTGTTGGATGATGCCCATAACGCCAATTTCATTCTACACCCTGGGAGCACCAAGATATATAGATATTTGAATGAAAATTTTTGGTAAGACCACATGAAGAGGAAGATTGATGATTTTGTTTCAAGATGTATGGTCGGTCAAAAAATGAAAGCTAAAAGGAAACAGCATGTAAGAGTCATACAACCTCTTCCCATACCTGATGGGAAATGAGATACTATTATGATGGACTTTTTTATGGGGATACCAAAGACTCCTAGAAAGAATGATGTAATATGGGTTATTGTAGATCGTATTACCTAGTCCAACCATTTTATTCCTATAAGAGATGATTTACCACTTGAATGTATGGAAAAACTATATATTAATGAAGTTATAAGACATAGTGGAGTACCCCTATTGGTTGTTTCTGATAGTGATCCCAGTTTCACATTATGATTCTGGAAAAATCATCCAAAATCCCTAGATACTGATCTTCTTTTGAGCACTGCCTACCAACCTCAAACAAATGAACAATCAAAAAAGAATATTCAAACCATAGAATACATGTATATATCCTGCTCACATGAAATTAAATGTATGTGGGATCAATATTTACCTATGGTAGAAATTTCCAATAACTATAGCTTCAATTAAAGTATTGAGATGGGACCATAAGAAGCATTATATAGAAAGAGATGTCTCATACCAACTTGTTGGGATGATGTTTTTGAATGAATGATTGTAGGTCCAGAACTTGTTGAGGAAACAACGCAAAAAAGTAATGATTATCCAAACCCACATCAAAGTTACCCAAAGTAGGCAAAAGAGGTAAGCTGATAACCTAAGGAAGGATTTGGAATTTCATTAAAGTGACCAGGTTTTCGTGAAGGTATCTCCATGGAATGGTTTCATACATTTTCAGTTTGAAGGGTAAATTGGTTCTCAGGTACATCACATCTCTCAAAATTTTAGAATGAATTGGGGTTGTAGCTTACTATTTGGAAATTCAACAAAGTCTCTCCACGGTTTGCGATATGTTCCATGTATCACTATTAATAAAATACATGCCCGACCCAACTCATGTACTCACCTATGAATAAATTGAATTGGAGCATGATTTGTCTTATTGTGTAGATATTTTCCTGATTTTTGAAAACAAAAAACAAGTGCTGAGAAACCGAACAACTTATATGGTAAAGGTTCTATGGAGAAACTATAATATGGAAGAGTCAATGTGGGAACCAGAGGAAATTACGATGAAAAACCAACCAAATATTTTTTTTAGTATTATTCTTGAAATTTTGAGGACAATATTATTTGAATGAGGGATGAATGTAACACCCCTATCTTCCACGGTTTTTCCCATTAAATAATTCAATAGCATGTATTGTACGCATCATCAAATATCTAACACACCATGACCAATCAAACTATCCATTATGAAGAATAATATCTAGATTTTTAAATTTTATAAATTTTATTTCTTAAAATGGATATCATTTTTGAATTCAGAATATTGAAATTAGTTTAATGTGAATTTTTGGTATTTTTAGGATAACTTTCATTTTTTGATGATTAGTGAAAGACACTTCTTTATTGGATAAAACCGACTATTTATTTAAATAAATATTTATTTAATTAAAATTTATTTCAGGTAAAAATAGACAAATTATTCCCATATATGCTCAATTTAATTAATTGGAGTCATTTTATAATAAGTTTAGATATATAAATATTTTATTGAACTTTTTACTATCTTTTACCCTCCTCCTAGGAGCATTTTTAAATTTTCATAAAACTAAATTTTACCACCTAAATGAGTTGAATTTCTAAAATCTTATAGAAACTGTTAATATCAGTAAGTAAAATCTGGTTCAATAAGTTGAAAATTATTTTTCGTAAATAGTAACTTTTGACTTTTATCTACCACAGTTAAATATAAATAGGGTAATTAAGGGTAAAAAGGATGTCATAAACACCCAACCACGTGTCCTAATTCTATTTTATAATTGTAATTCTTCCAAAACCAACTGTAGGAATAAAATATGATCCTATTTGGTCCACATGGAATAGATTAGGACATTTATTGTTATTTTATTTAAAGAATAGTTAATAGAGTTAAATTCAACGTTTAAGAACAAAACCATTCTTAATATAGGGCTAAAAATAATATATGTTTGACTACAAATATTCTTTAAAAATCTAATAATAATTCCCACATAATGGTATTTTATTTATAATTTTTAGACATTAAATAATTTAATTTATTTATGACACAATGATGATGTTGAAATTACATTATTAATGAAATATTAAAATATTTTATATTATAAATATCCAAATAAATGTAAATTGAGAGTTATGTTGAATTCTAATAACTAATTTGGATAATATGACATGTTTGGTTGGTTTAAATAAATTTTATTTGAAGATATAATGTTTTTATGTATCTCAATTAAATTATATACTAAACGGTGTCAAAATTGAAATAATTGAGTATTTTAAAAAAATAGAATATTATTAATTGGAATAATATTTATAGAAAACTATATTTTGGGAAAAGTACATAGATAAGGATATATATATTTATAATGAACCAAATGGGGTTTAATTGGCTGGTTATGGTAATTATATTAACGATATAATATAGAAATACAAAGAGACATGGTAAATGCAAAACAATTTAACTAAGAGTTAAATATAAAAGATATGATTAATATAATGGACTAAACCTATCTAAAACCCATTGGTTGATATTTTTAGACCCCTACCCACCTAATCCTAAAAATAATTTATATTCAAGCCATTAGAAACATAAAATTATTTAATAATAAAATAATGTTTCCAGCTTTTCCCAAAGTGACCCTCACCTCTCTTATAAAACGGCACTTCCCCTTATCTTAATTTCACACCTCCAAAGCCATTTTTCTCAGCCAAAACCTACCCAAATATCCTTCCAACTCCCCTCAAATCATCCTAGTGGCCTTAAATTTTTCAAAAAGCCAACCTATGGAGCCCTTTTGGTCAAATCAAAAGGACCAACCCAAAAAGGTGGTAAATATTTCATCACCTATTTCAAGTTCCTTTCATATTCCACTTCCCATTTCATTGATGATTCCACTATAAAATAATAACTCAAGTATATTCTATATACTGTGGTGTTATTTTAAATATGGTACAACCATATTCATTATTCTATCAATCATATTAATGGCAATGTCACCATACTGTACGTACGGCTTCTCGTCTCAACGTCGTTGTGTAGTTTGTTATTCAAACACTTAATTATTTGGATTGGTATAATAATGATTATAACTAATGTAAATAAAAAATATAACATGTTAATGATTCTTATATATGATATATCCTCCAATTACATATGATTTTACCATCAATATAATGATATCATCGCTAGTGCGTACGTACGTATTCCCGTCTCCGAGAACGCGATGAGATTCATTCCACATCATAATCATTCAAGAATAAATTTCATTTTATGATTAAAAATATTTTTTATGAATATAATATCATTTTTTATATGAATCAAATACATCCTATCCATAACAAACATGTCTTTTGTAACCATGCATAAAAAGGAAAATGAATCAGTTCACACCTGAAACGATGATACTCTTGAAATCTTATTATCAAAGAAATATTAGAGGGTCATATATGATTTCATATTTATGTATATAATTCATTTATAATTTAATAAAGATGATTTAACTATTATAAATGTTGTTTATGTACCCTTGACCCAGGAAAAGTACATCATAAGGGTTAATTTCACAGTCTCTTTATTATCCATGGTTGTTTTTACGTAAGTTTCTACTTGGACCTCTTTATCATCCACATCTGTGTTTCCTTAACAATTTAACTCAAAAATATTTTTACTATTTACTATAAAATGGATTAAATTTATCTATAACCTTGTTTGAAATTTTATAAAATGGTTGTAATGGAATATTTCCATCATTTTCCAGGCAAAGGTACTTTATAACATTTTCAACAAAATTATGGTAAGAATTCCTTTTTTTAACTTAAATGTTAAGTGTGGCTAATTTATGGCATTTTATTATCATTGAAGCTTCCCATACAAGATTATATAAATATTTTAAAAATAAATTTTTTCTTTTATAATTATTTTACTTTTAAATTATTTCAAAATATAAAGATATAATTCTCTAAAAAATATTTGATTTCATATATGTCAAAATAATTTGATGGATTTTAGGATTTTTTGACATTGATTTATTATGATTCCAAAATTCAATATTTTATTGAAGGTTTTATGATATTTTTGATTGTGGATGTGTTATTTTTAAACCATTCCTGAATTATGGATAAAGTATTGACATTTTGAATGCCAGTTTTAATACAAATTTTTTTGTTATGTTTAAACCTTTTTATATCAGGAATGCATTGGACTTTGTAACTGACGGGTGGAGAATGCTATAGCTTCTCAATGAATCGGTAGGTATCATGAGACAAACTAGTGTCTTGGAACAAGTCCTTGAAAAAATCTTATTTTTAATCCTGGAATAAGGCCTTGACTCTGTGGTTATGGAGTCTGGAATTATGCATTCAATAATTATGATAGACGATATTGATATTGCATGTGATTATTCAAAAAGTAGAATAACCATGTGAAGAAGTAAATGGAATTATTTAATTTTTTCATTTATATATTATGATTAAGAATATGTTTAAAGGGATTTTGTTTTAATATTTTACATTTCATTAAATTTTTAAACATATTTATGAAGGTTTCTTCTATATTATTATCCTTAATAAGAATCTTATCTCAGCCCTTTATATGTTTTATTTTTCCAATGATGTGACGAAGTATTTTGTGGTTTAACAATAAGGATAAGCTTAGGATATAAGAGTGTTAAAAAGTGGAAAAAAATTGTTGATGTTTTTATTTCATGATGTAATTTAAAACATTGGAATTTATCTAGTAATTCTTAGGCTACAAAATTAATTTGTATTTCAGGACAAGATTTCTTCTATCATGCCAATGTTATGTAATAACGCACTAAATCTGGATAATTGGGGTTGTGGAATTACCATTTCATTCACAAAAAAAATTCATTTCTAAACCTTTCACATAAATTAACTTTATTAATTTAAATCATTTCAAAAATAAAATTACATGGTTCAAAACAAAATAATAAAATTTAAAATAATATTTCAGAAAAAATAATAATGTATTTCCAAAACAATGATTTAAATATTTTGAATCAATTTCCACTATAAATAGTCCATCAAGAATCATGAATGTATTTCACTACCATTTCAAATAAATAATTTTCTAATAACCAAAAAATATTGTTATTAATTTATTAATTTCAATAAATAAGCCTCTTACCACAAAAAAGATCATGAATATAAATGATGACATGTAAAACATCTAAGTATGATCATAAACTATTTTCCATTCATTGTTTCAAATGATAAATAATCATAAAAAATCTAGAACCCATAGATCTATTCATAATAAAATATATTTATTGTTTTTGGGTGTTAGAATAACCTTGGAAATGTGACGAATGCAGATGAATGATGAATAATTGAAATCTACCAAAGAATATGAGCCACTAAGGAACCCCAATTTACACATGGATTTATCTCAGATCGACGAAAATAAAATTTCACTCCCAGGGATAAAATGGAATATGATTAATGGGATAATTAGATTATAGGAATGCTCTTAAGAATATATTTAATATTTGATCATATTTATAATTTTCCACAACTATAATCCTTAGGTTTTGGAAAACTATTTTCTAACTGTGTGGTGTTACTACATAATCCAACCAATATCATAGTTGGATTTCATGATTAGAAAAACAATTTACAAAGAAATGTTTTTGCCACTAACAAACGTGTGTGGTTTCCCTTGTACATTGACATAGTTTTGAAAAACCAAGGACCAACCATGATGATATTCTATTATTCCTACCACATTTCATTAATCGTCTGGTATAGGGTACATAATTTTTAATAACATATATCATACAACGAACCTCTTGAATAGAACTGAGAATGTGAAAAAACCCTATATAATCCTCTTGGATCCGGACCTAGTCATTATATACTCATAAAATACACAAATAATAGTTTAAAATCGTCATACCATGGGTGAAATATTCTACCCATCATCCATCTACCTATCCAAACAATGTATAGAACACTTGTTTTGATAGAATATATAGGTCCATTACTCCATCATTTTCATTTTGTTCTCCCACATTTTTTCATGAATCTGACAATGTTTTCATAACACCTGAACTATATCTAATCATTATCACACACGACCTCTCATTCAAATAATAAACAATTTCATGAACATTAATAAATTTACTATCTTTCTCTAGGTCAATGTGATCCCAAATAATGACATGGTTAGGATCAGGTGAGAAATTTTTATCTCAGGCACATAAATCACATTGGGCACTAAAATGAACTATGTTGGTAAATCCACCTGATATTTCACCTCACTAACTTGATCATATATCTCAAAAAGGCATATGTATTAGGATTATATCATTCCTCAAATACAAAAAATTATGATTCCCAATCATTATAGTGATTCTAAATAAAACATGATGTCACATCTCAACATTCGAAATTCATTTTTTTTATTCTTTTCCAAGCTCTTGATCTAATAGTTTAGGTTTGGGTACATACACGGTTTATATTTTTTAGTTTTTTGATAAGAAATGGATGTATTTGGAATGGATGGAATGGGGTATGGTTAGGAAATTTTTAGGGGAAAATGTGTGGCATCACACAACTAACTGGACATATTTAGTTTGGTTTTTGCATATTATTTCATGAAATCTGCATCGTTATGGAAATTGTGCGAAAAATGTGTAGTTTTATTATGGAATCAAGATGTGTTATTTGGAATGGGAGGGGAATGATTTAGGAGAATTTTCAGGATATCCATCATGTATAGTAGACAGATCATGGATATTGAATAATTTTTCTAACAGTGTGTCCATGCCATGTGAGATTCCTAGATTCCATGATATTTGAAATTATAGTAATTCCTATTAAATATATTAAAACTATTTTGGGTTTTCCAACCTTCTCCAACCTAGGATCACTATGGTTTTTATGAGACCTTACTCCGTTAATCCCATTCCTTTTTTGAATCCACATAAATGTTTAATGGTGTTATGAACTAACTAGAAAAGTGTAAAAGTACATGCGAAAGAAAAAAAGTTAAACAACCTTACGGTAATTGAAAAATTAAAATAGATGGGAGAATCCCTGCTCTTTTATCTCAAGATATGACCACCATATGGGGTTTAATAAACAATATCCCTATGTTAATCTAAAGATAGGATCATTATATCCATTAATTGCATGAATCATGACATCCCATGGGAAGTCCAATGTTAGGATGAGTATAAAAATAAATTTTAAGACACCATGAAAAGGTGAAGGGTGATGTGTAAGAGATACACTACAATGGAAAAAAGTATAAGAAACAAGGTATGTTAAATGAGTACACCTCAACATAATAATTGTCTGAAAGTAATGTCATCAAAATTGAAGGTGCTGGAAAATGTGAGAAGATGAAATAATCATCGAGTTTTAGCTACCTATAGTTGGATAATATACTTGCTCAACCCTTAGAATCTAGAAATGGAAATTGAGTGACATAAATCGTGCATCTTCACTTATGTTGGAAGGAGTGCAGCCAAACACTATAGATTGGGTACAAAAATAATATATATATATATATATTATCATTCAATGAAGCCCAAACTAGAGAGAAACATGATCACCATCTCATTGCTCGACCCTAAAAAAGTGTCACAAACAGTTCCAAGAGTAACCCCCAATGATTCCTAGCATCCCTTGATTCTACCCTGAACATGAACTTCAATGTGACCCAATCATAAAATAATTCTACTGTATTTGTTTGGAAGAACTAAATTTCCCAAACGGTTTTATGTTGCATCTCAATAATACATCTTTGTGGGAAAAGCTTCCCTTTATCATTTGAATCCAAGGGTATATCCAACCATGTCTCATTACTATGCTACATATTCAAGGGGTAACAAATTTTAGAAGACCTACACCCATGTATGTTAGGGGGATCAACACCTCGATATCAATGGGGACCTATTATCCCACCCCGATGAAGGGTATATGTTGGATGTTACATCCCGTCAAGTATAATATGAGGACCCATACCCATACAGATTGGGGGTGGGTTAACACTATAGTTATCAGAGATACATGCCATTGTAATATAGGGGGTCAACATCAAAAAGTAGATAAGTACCCACTTCCCAAACTTGTTAACGTGTATATGTTGTAGGGTACTTCCCATCCAGTAGCTATTGTGGAACTGCACCCATGCAGATGGGGTTCAACACTCTGGTCATTAGGGATTAAAGTCTGAGAACGTCAGTGGGATCTAAATAGAGAAGTATAAGTGATGACCCTTTCCGATGCGGATGGGGGGTCAACACATTAGTAATCTAGGACCCATACCCAAATACATCTGGGGGATCATCACCTGAAAATACGCCTGTGAATATTCAATCTCATAACAACCATCATTGATAATTAACTCAGATAGGCTTCACACATGGAACATCTCACAAAATATCTTGAAATCTCAAAAAGAGTGATCTATCCCATTCTATGAAGATGAAAACCCAAGATATGATACTCATGCTCCAAAATATGAGTATAAAACAAAATAGTGAAGGAAGTAGATTTATTAAAAGTTACATGACATGTATGTTTTCCACAAGATATGTGACCCCACCCCATTTCATGTCAATGGAACTAGCCATTCTCGGGGACTAAACAACAAACTAGTACACAAAAACATGACCATGAATTTCAATTGTACATGGACCCTCTATTCGAATTGACTATTACAATGATTTTCATTGGTTTGAAGGGACACAATGTATTTCTATCGTCATTCCACTTCACATGTCCATAGATAACCTAAACAATCACAAAGATGTGATTCCTATAAAAAATAATGGATGGACTATTCATTCATCTGATTGAGACACCATGTGAAGGTATTTAATCACACCATGGTATCCACAAATAGTTCTATATGGGGCCCACAGATTGATCCTAAAATAATATATACAGATCACACCATTGTGATCCCCATGTAAAAACATATGCGGTTATCTTTCCATTCATCCAAAATAGACACCTATGGAAGAAGCTACATTTCACCACTACTTGCCATAATTAGGCATCATGCGGATTGAATCTCAATTTCAATTTAAGCACAAAAAATTGGTCTTGAATCATATCCATAAAATAAATGGTTGATATGACGCTATTGTAGTATCTATTGGACCTTGTAAGAATGATTTATATGTAATAAAAAATTCATCAATAATATTAATTACAAACACAGTTTTATCATACATTGGTCTTTCATGAAACCAAGCCATGGACTCAAATCATAATACTCACAAAAGTGTACAAATGACTTTATTGATCGTATGATCATGTCATCATAGATGGATTGTAAAATAGATGCTCGATTTAGGAGTTAATTTTCTTTGAAATTCCTGCTTAAAGACCCAACTCCGTCGGACCTAATCCATCCTAGCTAGCTCCAATCTATCCCAACATTCTCGTACCGAACCACTCCAGCCACCTCCCCACACAGCGGATCTATAGAACTCCAGAAACATCCCACACATCCACTATACATCGGGCCTCATTAACCCTACCCATCAGCCACAATGCACATAGCAAAGCCGCCATCAGCTGTCGATCACCACTCACGGATGGTCCCTTCTGTGGGCCATTGTGTAATGTCCCCGACATAGATTCTGCCATATGGTGCCATAAATATGGTTGGGAAGATGGCCTCAAGCACATATCTCTAAATTATATAGGCATAAAACTAGAATTAAGGGTCTACATGAGTCAGTGGGGAGACTATCCCATCATTACAATAGTATCATAGAAGAAGTCAAAACATTAAGTGAATAGTGGAGGAAAAATTATTAAACTAACAACAAAAAGATTTAAAATATAAGAATTCATATCAATAACCAGAAGTGTCTCATATACAAAATGATGCAGATGATATAAGTATTTATAAATAATCCAAAACAGGTATATGGAGGTACAATATAGGTCCCAAAAAGAAGAAAATACCAAAAATTTATACCAACATCACAAGACTTATCATGGCCATATTCTCCCATTCTTCAAAGCCATAATAACAACCTTCACTACGGTGCTTTCCCCTATCATCCCCAACATCCATTTAATTAATTTGGATCCCTGTGGAGGCCCAATCATGGTGTGAGATAAACATCCCAGTAGGAAACCACCGTGGTTTATACAGTTCTAAAAAAATTCTACCATAGTGAGAGCATGTTTGACTAACCATTAAGTAAGAGTGTATCCCTATGGCATAATTCAACTATAGTAAGTAAAACCCAACATACATCAAGGATACCTACAAAAGAGATTCATCTTCTAACAAAGATGTTATAAACAAGTAAACAAGAAAGTCACAAGTCCAATCTGTACTTCCATCTGTTTTCTATAACACAATATTGTGTTGCAAAGGGAAGTCTAGTGTCCCATAGACATGCTGTATAGTGAATACAAATATTCCACAGCCACACCATATAGTGAATTTTAGAACACAAGGGCAAGATCGAATGTTTCAGTAAACCAAGGGTTCCATGTAAAAATATAAATACCATAGAGGGCTAGATTCAAGGATATTTTCCATGAATACCAACAGGTCCCATTGAAAGAATTGGTGGAAACCTGGATAAACACTAGTTTGGGTCCAAGGATCATTGAAATGTAATTTCTTATATGAGCCCAAGTACACCAGATCCATAGGGTATCATGTCCCATGGCACCCCATAGAATCATGTCCCAAGTGACAGTGTCAACCCAATGCATCCACTACCATGTTATATATCAATGGATAGTAGTCCATGACGTTGATCACACAATTCCATCAAGAATTATTGAATTCAAATTAAACAAGAAATGCATGTGAGTATTCACACACACATAAAACATCCCAATCAATGAGTATATCCTTACATTCAAACAGTTTATCAAAACAAGGATATGGTCCAACCCCCACATTTAAACATTTTATCATTATATTAGTCATTTCATATAGATATACCCACCCATATTATCCATTTCACATTCCACAATATTCAAATAGGTTATTTTTAAGATGATATTAATTATGATAGGAGGTAGTACATCTCATTAAAAATCTATCAAGGAATTAATGTCTTAAAATATCTTTGAGAGAATGTTCACACACCCCTTTTGTTGATTAAATTGGAATAAACATATTTAAAGTATATAGATCACCCATCAGGTGACCAAAAAATGAAAAATGGGTACCAATGCCACTAAATAGAACCTATGGTCAAACTCAACAGATCAAACTACAAATACGGAAGTATCCTTGCTAAAAAAATAAATATCACTAGATAGTCTAACGGATGGAGTAAAGGCCGAAAACATGAAAAAACCAATGAAAAAAAGAAATAAATTATAGATCATATACCTTGCCTTAGTATTATACATCTTTTCAATATGAAGTCCTAATTATCCTTGGATTGGAATAAATCTGAATAACAGATGAATAACAAACTATAAAGATATATGACCCTAAATCCAAATAGCGCAATTATTTCATAAAGAAACCAAAATAATTAAAATTTAACCTCTACCTTGTCGATGTAGAACTAATGTGACTATCAGTGATAAAAACGGTGTTCAGATAGTGAATCTAGCTCAAATCCAATGTTAGGCGCCAAAGGAGAGATCTCTATCGAACTGTGTTGTGTAGATTAGAAACCCCACATGGGTTTAAATTTTCGAAACATAAATTAAATAAAAAAATGTTGAAAAATCATAATAGTATGGTCGCACGGTTTCCCCGGACGGTTTCCAAAACCATGTAGAAACTGTGCACACATTACTACCACAAAGTGAAAAATCACATGGTTACCAAACATGGTTTGACTAACCATGTTGTAACCATGATAAAACATTCTGCAAAAAACCTTCACTTTTTTGACATCTTGTACAGTTTGACTAACTATGCGCAAGACATGCAAAAACCATGCCCTAGTTTATTTTCTTCCCAAAACATGGTTTTGGGCTCTAAACAAGCTCCAAACACCTCCAAAAAACCTGTAGTAAATTTAATAGCTCACACAAGTCCATAAAAATGCATTTAAACTAGAAATAAAAGGATCAATACCTCATATTAAAACACAGGTTCTTACAATCATCCCCCCTTATCGCAATTCATCCCTAAGTTTCTCTCGGAATGGTGGTCAGGATTTGTCTTAGAAGAACTCTGGCCACATATCACATACATCAGCCTTCCTCTCAAAAGTATTATTCCATAAATTGTGGTACATCCATAACTCCCATACAAGTGGAAGTGACCAGCCTCATAGAACCTTTCTTCTCATGTCAACTACACAAATCAGATGCTCCTCATAGGATGTATCGACCTTCAAATCAACCTCCTCGGGATGAAAAATGTGTTGTTGGAATGAGTGATTGTGGCATTGCTGAGATACATGGAAGAAATTGTACATGGATCGGTACCTCTGAGGTAACAACAAATGATATAGATATGACCTGACTTGCTCCAGAATGTCAAACATCCTGTCATATCTCATTGAATGTTTACCAAGTCTCCTAATACTCATGTGTCCCTACCTCAGTGAAACACATAAGAAAAAATGATCTATATTCTTAAAATCTAGAGGTTGTCTGTGGCGATTAGAATATGATTTTTGGAAATACTATGTTGTATCTATATGCTTCTAAATCATCAGGACCTGCTCAATAATATCTTACATGAGATGTGGTCCTAGTAATGCTTCATATCCTTCCTATAACTAGCACAATAGTGAACAACATAGCCTACCCTATAGATCCTTATAACATTTCATATGTATCTATTCCTAAAAACTATTTTTATAGTTGAACTCTACCAGGGTAATTTTCCTCTCCCAATAACCAACAAAATATATGACGTGTTATCGTAACATATCATCTAGAACCATACGCGTTGACTGGCCATCCTTCTAAGGATGTTATGATGTGTTCATAAGAACTTGTGTAACCAAAACCCTCTGAAATATCTACTATAAATGATATGTAAATCAGAAATCCCAAACTAAAAAAATTGTGACCATGACCCCATGTAGTCATACCACATCTCTAATGTAAAATATTCAATGATTATCAACACTGATGATCTCCTTGATCAGTGAGAAATGATCTACCTTCATAAAAGGGTATATGTCACGGCTAGGGTTGATAGAAATGTCTGACTCTATCTGTTGTGAACCACCAAATGCATCTCATAGAACAACTCAACATGATTCCACATGCTAGTGGCATGTTTCACTAAATGTATCTTAGTCCTCATACTCAGTGCATTAGCCATGTAATTTCCCTTATTAAGCATGTAGGAAAGATCAAGAAAAATTATTGAACATACTACACTGAACATTGTTTCCTCAAACATTGATCACATTATGTAAAGATATACATGAGGTTTATATAGTCCATCTAAATCACACAATACCCTCTCAATAAATAGTACATCTAAAATCACATCTAACGAACAACAAAAGATAACTTAGGATTGTACGTATTGTAATTCCTCTTATGAGGTCTCAACTGCAAAGAATATTACACCACAACTAAATCTCACTACCTCAGAACTACCCCAATACCAATACATGACAATTCTTAGTACACTATGTAAAAGTTACCCTACACTATTAGTATCAAGTCTCATGCTGATGTCAAGATCCCTTTCAGCTCCTATAAGGCTATGTAACAAGATTCTGACCACAAAAAATCCACACCCTTATTATTCAAGGCCATCAAAAACACTGATTAGCCTAAGAATTACAATATTAAACTGATGTATTATCTATCTTGACCCAAAAAATTACATATTGAAAAAACATTCTTGGTATTTAGCCATGAAGGTGGAGTTCTAACCTTCTCTTTGTCAAATGATACTCCAGTCCCTGAGCTGATGTGACCCAAAATGTGAATATTACCCATCCAAAAGTGTCATTTACATGCATAGAATATAACTTATTTTTTCTTAGTGTATTAAAATTAATCTCATGATGGAAGGCATGGTTATGTCGATCATGAGAATACACCTTGACATCATCCTTGAAAAACACCACAAATGAATCCAATTAATGATGAAACACCCATGTCATCAAATCCAAGAAAACCGCAAGAATGTTCATGAGACCAATCGCTATAACTCGATACTTGTATAACTCATACCTATTACAAAATGTTGTTAGAGGTATGTGTGAAGGTTTAACATTTACATGATGATATCCTGACCACATGTTGATCATCGAGAACACTCGAGCTTCTCTGTGTCAATCAAACCAGTCATCTATCTGTGGTAAAGGATATCAATTTTTAACCTTCATATTATTTAGATTATGATAATATGTGCATAGGCTATGAGTTATGTCCATATTTCTTACATATAGGATTGGTGAACCCCACATAGATGTACTGGGTATGATAAACCCCTTCAACCCCCAAATCGTCAAGATGCCTCTTATGCTCCAATAACTCTGTTAAAGCCATCCTATAAGGATGAATGGATACTTGCACAGATCATGGAACAAACATGATGTAGAAATATACCACTATCTCAGGGTATAAATCATAAAAGACAACAGGAATGTCTTTATTGATCCTATCAACCACTAGAGGAAGGACCACCTAACACACACCCTAATCATCTAGAATAAAATAATAAACTCTACTGCCATCCACCAAGTCCACATTCATCATGTCCTTCTCGGTTTCTGGGACAACCTATTTTCTCATTTGAATTATCACTACACCCTATGGTGAAGTGAATGTCACCTTCATGGGATAATAGTCAATGTACGGTCGATAAGCTTCATGCCAGACCCTCCGGAGAATGATGTCAAACCCTATCATCTCAAGGACATATAAACTCCATAGGAAGTGGTACTCACCAACCTCATGAAGACACACTATACTCTATCATACACCACGTATCCTAACTCCCAATGGCGTTTCTAGCATCAAAATAAATATAGAATGAAAAACCACAAGCCGAAGGCTGTTAACCACATGCTGAGAGATAAAACTGTGAGATGCACCTTCATCAAAAATAAAATGTGCAATATTATAAGCTACTAAGATCGTACCTCACATTAGTCATAGTCTATGACCCTTCTCATGTTGGGTTTATTGCACTGCATATTATTGGCATGTACCATTACCCTCTGACCCTGCCTGGATTCCATGAGCTTATCCACCATAATTTCCTTGTTAACCTGTTTTCCTACTACCAAAAACATGCCAACCATTATGTTGGACAACCCATCCTTAATTTCTCTAGATCCTAGCTGGACATAGATCTGAAGAATGTGCTCTTGAACTCGGATCCGTAGATGACCCCTGCCACTCTCAGCTAGAGGGAAGTTCATCTAATACCTCTAAATGTGACCCATTCTTCCGCAATCATGGAACGTGACTGGGTTGAGGTCTCACTGATTATTCATGTTGCCTCACTGACCACACTGATGGAAAAACTCCCAGATGCTGACCCCCATAGTATGACTAACACTCATGTCATGGTAAGCCTCAAAACAATGTTTCCTACATGAAGACATAGACCCAGTAGGGAAAGTAACATCACAACCCTATTTTTTATCACCAACCACTCTCATGTTCCTCACTATAATCAACGTATGGTTAACAATATCAGTGATAGAAGGAAACCAGAATTGGTTGAACTATGATTTGATATAAAATATGAGACCTTCTTCGATGTTCTTTTCGCTTGATAGCTCATCAGTATGATACATCAACAATAAATGATACAGCTATGTAATGAATTTCTAGTATTCAATAATTTTCATTGTACCCTACTCCATATGCATAAACCCACTAGCCTGGTCTTCTTGCATTTTCGTGGGGTAAATGTAGTCGTAGAAGCAGGTTTGGAATTTATCAGAAACCCATATTACACATTCCATGAGCTAGGTTCAAAACATCACACCAATGCTTCATCGCATCTTGTACCATGAATGTATCAATCTTGACCCTCTGCTCTAGAGGCATCTCAAGATGATCAAAAATCACTAATGTGGTCTATAGCCATAGTAATGTATCATGTTGTATTATATCCCCTGAAAAATTAAGAGGATGATGCTACTGGAAAACTTGTGTCTGCTCATCCATAGTCAAGGCAGGCTATAGTGCTCTTTATATTATCTGTGTATATTTAATGAAACCCACACAGAAATATTCCTTGACTGCTTTATCCAAAACAACATCATGTGCCCTAGTAGTGACTATAGGAGGATCTACCAGTATCTTATGTCCAACAGTCTCCGATGTATGTTCATCACCTCCTTCACGATGTACCACTGGAGTTTTTCGTTTATGCATATCTTTACAATGCCAAATGTGAACCTTAATAAAGAACAAAATCAAATCATACAAATCAAAGCATATGACATGTCAAAACTGTCATAGAAACCATGTCAAACCCATATATTTCTCTTAGAGGATGAACTATATAATGGTCATCCATCAAAACACTAGAAACTGTGACTCTTACCCTCTCAAAAGGATAGTCTATGTCATGTATATATTAACCAGTCATGTTTTAATTCCATTTAATATTCAGTTATTCAAGAAATTCAACCAAGGATCTATCAATTCCTGAATCCATGAGGGATCATAAAACCTCATGAACCTAAAACATGGATCACAATCAAACTATACATTTATCAAGTACATTCATCATTTTCATTTCAGCAGTGCATCATTTTACAATTTATAAGGGCCCATACGCTTTATGGATTATAATATGACCTCACACTTGTATAGACTACACCCAACTTGAAAAATATTTGCAAAATATCACATCAACTATCACAAATAGAATGTAATATCTAATACACCCTAGATGGAATGATATAATTCATGACCAGTGATTCTAGCTAGTGTTTATATGATGCATGTGATGGAACAACCTTATCTCATTCGGTTGAACCTGAAATAGTACCCATAATTTCTTTAATAGTAATAGTGGTAATCATGTGTGTAACTCAATGGTGAAATCAAATCAATACATTAGTAAAAAATCTAGTAATCAGAACTCAATTTGAGGTAATTTGGATTTTCCTTGTATGTGGGGTAGATACTCCAGGGAATAAATTATTTCCAAACTCCTTTCCCTTAATATAGATATCTAATGTTTCCAAATAGTATTTCAACCCATAAAAGAATGAAGAATTTATGAAGAGATATGTCGATGACCTAGCTCCCCTTCTCTGTCGATGACCTAGCTCCGAATGTCGTCAGACTCTGCTCCCCCTCCCGATCCGAGGGGGGAGCTTCGTGTTGTCTCCCACAGAGGATGATAATATCAGATGGTACTCTTCCATCCTTCCCAAGAATCCATATATCGTCGATGGTCCCTGATCTTTTCTGAGAGGAGCCTCAACATTCATTGCTACTGGAGGAGATTAATGGCAATTATGATCTTTTCAAACTCACAATGGTGGCCCGATTCCATCCCCAGCAACCCTCAGTTGAATTCTTTGATCTCTCTGTCTCCGATTCGTGGAAGATAAAGGAGTGATCTGTCATCGGTTTACTTGATCTACAACACTTCATGATCCATTTTGATTCGGAGGATGATCTGATCTAAGCCTAGTCCAAGGCCCCTCGAAGATGCAATAGAGTGGCTTTCTATCTTATTCATTAGAACATTGATTTCCATATGCAGAATGATCCTTCGACATTTGAGACCTAGGTATGTCTACCAGGTCTTCCACTTTCATTCCAAAACCCCTCTATTTTGTGTGCAATTGGTAATTTAAATGGGAGGTTCTTATGTTCTGACTGGAATACTGATGTGGTGTGTAACCCAATTTGTCTGAGGGTCTGTGTTGAAGTGGATGTTGTAAGGCAGCCGGTCTGAAGTATATCGATCAATGATGATAAGGAATTTCGATGGATGCATGAGGTGATTTTTGAATCATGGATTCACTACTGTGTGTATTGTATTCGTTCAGTCACTTTGCATTGAATTTCCGTAGAGGGAGGATGACATGTTGCTCACATGAGAAGGTAATGAGTCATAGTGGAGGGGGTGTCGCTGCAACCCTTGAGAGGACCTTGTGAATGAGACGCACTGATGTTGGTTTGGTAGAGAAAGTGGATGAGGTGGGAGCCATGTTGGGCTGTGCAGAGGATGTTGGATGTGGTGAAGGCGGAGACATTGTGGAGTAGGACACTCTGGTGGGGGATCCCAGAAGTGTAGGTGCTGTTGAAGATGAACCTCTGGTTTCAGTGTTTTTGTAGGGGGTGTATAACGACCCATACTTTACATACATTGTTAATACTTCAAAATTGAAGCACACTTATTACAACATATGACAAAACCACAAAGGACCGTATATGAATAGTTTCTTTAGAAACTGGGAAACATAAACAACTGGTTCATTAATCTTCTACAGTGTCTCCCATTTATTTCATCATATCTAGGGTCCCATTTAGCATATTCTACTTAATACCCATCTTCCTGACCTAGGGAAAAGAAAACATAAAAGGGTGAGCTCAAATGCTCAGCAAGGGAAAATAAAGGAAATAAAAATCATATCATATCTTTTTGAATATCATAACCTGCAAAAGAGATCATAATATCTTAACATGGAATAAATCATAGAAGTGAAATTGAGATCCCCATAATCATATCATGAAACTTGAAACTTTGTGGCATGCACACATAATCATGGAAAATCATTTCTTGATAGTCATGACTCATTGCCAAGACTATCTTAGTGGACAGAGTCCCTTTCTGAACCGAGTCACCCTCGTTCCAGTCTTGTTTCACTAAACCGGTATAACCTACCGTTCCAGCCCTGTCTATCTCCGAAGATATAAAATCATTACCCAATGCATTTTAGGGAGATATAGGTCCCACCCATCTTGTAATGAATCCTTTCTTATGTGTGCCACATAATCATAAACTATACATCATAGCGTAACCCATGTTATAAAAATGGGATTCTTAAACAACATGACATCATAAAACAATTCATATAAGATAAAAGAATTCATTAAAATATTTCCATCACAACATAATCAAATCCATGTAATAATAGGGATAAAAATAGAACCCTTTTATTATCTTAGATGGAAAATAATTTTGATAAAATACTTGAACTCCATTCTTGAGGAAAATATCCTTTCTACTTCAAAAACACATTTCCTTTCATAACATGTCATACAATTTTAAACTAAAAGAAGTTGATTAAAAATAAAAATGAATACTTGTAAAGGAATCTTCTTGGAAATAATTTTTTAAGAATCCATTCATGCCGTAGAAGTTAAAAAGAACATTCTTCTCGTACTTTTGTCGGAAAAGTCAAAAAAGTACCTCGTACGAAAAATGAAAAATGATTCCTTTCATATCTTTTACTAAAAACTCACCGAAGGGTAAAATAGGATTTAAACATTTGTAGGTGAATGGAAATAATATTAGATATTGAGAAAACATGGATTTGGATGATAAAATACACCCCAGTAAATTACAAAGTATAAACAATCTCGGATAAAAATGAGATTGTGATATTTCCCTTACCTTAGGTATGATTTGCTTTGTACGTGTCTGAAGCTCCTGTATAATGGTTTAAATAATGTTATTGACTTATTCCTGAATCATACATATTGATATGATATCATATATGGTCATATTCTTAGCTTCTTGTTAGTAATATTTCATTGCTACTTGTTACTCGGGTCCTTATTGTCTTTTGTTCTTATGCGTGTTTTGCCGAATAAATTCTTATTCTTCTTTTATGGTTATATATACCTTATATAAAGAATGGTATTAATGTAACATATATCATATTTATTCATTCAATTCATTTATATAATTACTATGTAATGATGATCATGTAGAACGAGTCGCATCACATCGTGGAGACGGTATTCCGTACGTACGCACGAGTGATGATATCGTTCCTATGATCGTGGAACTATATTGGAGTATATATATATTATTTCAGTATCAATATTACTTTATAATAATCATAAATAGTTACTTATTACACCATTATACCCATCCTTGTAAGGTGATGGTGGAAAATAGATTACACCACGGCGTGGAGACGGTATTCTGTACGTACGCAGGCGCGGTGATTTCATTTTTCCGTAGGATGGATAGAAGGTGAATTAGGGTTGTTTCATATTTATAATAACATATCAGTATGTAATTAATACTAATGTTATTACTTTATCATGAAACTAAAGAAGAAGACGTTTAAGAAGAAAGAAATTGAAAAGATCGGTAATGGATATTACCTCTTCTTAGGAACGCCTCTTTGAATCCTCCACTTAGGGAACTAAGATTGGTCTTTGAAGAAGACCAGGATCGCTAGGATTATTCTAGGGAAGTGGAGAGGAGAAAATTTCAGGGGTTGGCCGAGCTTGAGTGCTCAAATTTGTGAGAGGAGGAGGGGGAGGAGGTTCCGATTTATAAGGGAGGAGAGGGGCACCTTAGAAATTTCTCAAAATATTATTTTATATTAAAGTCAAAATCGGTTTATAATGGTTCCAAAGGGTTTTATTTCGAAGCTAAAGTGGGGATGGATCTAAATCCGGTCAACCAATGGAATTTATACAAGTTTACGGTATTATTTTAACCTTATCAATTAGATTTAACTCTAAGTTAAATAATTTAACTTTTACCGTGTCTTTTTGTTTTCTTTCACTATATGGTTAATACACTTACTATAACATGCCAAACGAACCCCAAATTGTTTATTATTAATATATATATCCTCATCTAAGTCATTTGGCCGAACCTTAGATTTTTAGGAATAAAATAACAATTAGTAATATAATATTTGATTTAAAAACTATTTTGTGTCAATTTTGACACTATTTGATATATGATTTTTGTGCAAGTCACAACAGAATTATATGTTCGAACCAAGTTGATTAAATCAACAATAAGATATCATAGTAACCTAGAAAATTAGTGGAATTCATGAAAAGTCTCAAATTACATTTATTTTTGTGTTTATAACATCAATTATGTCAATATTTCATTAATAAGATAATTACTGCATCATCATTGTGTCATAAATAAATTAAATTATTTAATGTCTAAAAATTACAACTAAAATACCATTATATAGGAAATCTTTTTAGATTTCTAATGAATATTTATAGTCGAATTTATCTTATGTATAACCCCATATTAAAAATTATTTACTTATTAAACATTGATTTTAACTATTTTAACCCTTCTTTAAATAAATTAATAACAAATGTCCTAATCTAACCCATGTGGGCCTAAATGGTCATATTTTATTCCTAAGTTTGTTTTAGGTCGAATTAAACTTATCCAATAGAATTAGGACATGTGTTAGGGTAATAGTAATATTATTTTTACCCTTAGTTACCCTATTTACTATTAACCGCGGAAAAAAAAGTAAAAAGTTACTATTCACCAAAAAAAAATTTTATCTCATTGAACCACATTATACTTACTGATATCAACCGTGGCTGTCGGATTTTCGAAATTCCATTCACAGAAGCGGTAAAATTATGTTTTATGCAAAAATTCAGTTTTTAATCTACCACTTAGTGGTTTCACTATTCATCAAAAATTGAAAGTTTTCAGAAAAATAAAAAAATTTCACCCTAGGCTAATTTCGGTATTCCGAATCCAAAAATGAAGTCCATTTTGAAAAATAAAATTTATAAAATTTCAAAAAGTGGTTATTACTATTCATAACGGCTAGTTTTAATAATATTTTAATAGTATATCGTTGTTTAGTGAAACTCGGTATTGCGTACGACGCAAGCTATCGAGGAAGGTTGTGATTGCGTGTAAAGTGAGCCAAGAAAGTGTGTAGTGAAATATTCCTTTGATGATATATAAAAACAAAATATTACTCATAAAAATCTCGGGTGTTACATTCTACCCCCCTTAAAAAATTTCACCCTCGAAATTCGTCACATTGTAAAAAATAGATGAGGATAATTCTACCTCATCATATCCTCAAGATCCCATGTAGCTTCTTCAAGTTGGTGGTTCCTCCATAAAACTATCACCAAGCGAGTGGTCTTGTTTCGTAGGTCTTTTTCGATATGATCCAGAATCTCTATCGGCTGTTCTTCATAAGAAAGATCTTGCTCCAGCGGTACAACTTCTAGGTTGAGTACATGTGAAGGATCTGATATGTACTTTCTCAGGAGAGATACATGGAACACATCGTGAACTTGAGAGAGATTCGGTGGAAGCGCCAATCGGTAAGCTAGCTTCCCAACACGATCCTGTATTTCGAAAGGACCGATATATCTAGGGCTCAACTTCCCCTTCTTTCCAAATCTCATAACCCTCTTCCCGGGAGATATTCATAAGAACACTTTATCACCCACTTAAAACTCTAGGTCTTTTCTTCGGTTTTCGGCATAACTTTTCTGTCGACTCTGAGCTGCTCTTATGTGTTGTTGAATTGATCTTACCTTTTCTGCCATTTCATCAACGAGATCAGGTCCTAATAGGTTTCTTTCCCCAACTTCATCACAGCAAGTTTGAGTCCCGCATTTCATTCCATAGAGAGCTTCATAATGATCCATCTTAATACTGGAGTGAAAGCTATTATTATAAGAAAATTCCACCAAAGGTAGGTGTTGATCACAACCTCCTTTGAAATCCATAGACCAAGATCTCAACATATCTTCTAGGGTTTGAATTGTTCTTTCAGACTGACCGTCTGTCTGGGGATGATAAGCAGTGCTGAAACTCAACTCTGTATCCAGAGTATGCTGAAGACTTCGCCAGAACATCGAGGTAAATCTCGGATCACGATCAGATATAATAGAAAGTGGTACTCCATGCAATCTTACCACTTCCTTTACATATATCCTGGCAAGCTGATCTAGAGAGAAATCCTCTCTAATAGCAATGATGTGTGCAGACTTTGTAAGACGATCAACTATGACCCAAATAGCATTATTGCCTTTGTATGTTTTAGGAAGTCCTATGACAAAGTCCATAGTGATGTTTTCCTATTTCCATTCGGGTATGGGTAATGGTTGTAACATCCCCTTAGACTTCTGTCTCTCAGCTTTAACCTGTTGACAAACCAAGCATCGAGAGCCATATTCAGCAACATCTCTTTTCATGCCATCCCACCAGAAGTACTCTTTCAGGTCCCTATACATCTTCGTGCTTCCAGGATGAATAGAGAATGATGAACTATGAGCCTCATCCAGTAGCTCCTTCTTTAATTCGGGGATGGGAGGAACACAAACCCGATTCCTGAACTTTATTATCCCATCACAATCAAGGTTGAATTCAGGAACATTTCTCACCTTCTTTTGTAACTCGACATCTTCTTTCTGTGCCTCTTTAATCTTCACATGTATAGATGGTTGAACATTCATTTGAGAAAGAAAATATTTTTTCCCTTCTATTATAATTCCAAGATCCATCCTTTGAAAATCCATAAATATTGGATCTTTTGTGATCCTCATCATGGATAAACTAGCATGGTCTTATCGACTTAATGCATCTGCCACCTTGTTTGGTTTCCCAGGGTGGTAATGGATTGAGCAGTCGTAATCCTTAATCAGCTCCAACCATCTTCTTTGATGCATATTCAACTCCTTTTGTGTGAAAATATACTTTAAACTTTTATGATCAGTATAAATATCACACCATTCACCATAAAGGTAGTGCCTCCAAATCTTTAATGCAAAGATTACCGCAGCCAACTCCAAATCATGTGTTGGGTAATTTTGCTCATGGATTTTCAACTGTCGTGAGACATAAGCTATCACCATATCATTTTGCGTAAAACACACCCCAATCCCTTCTTGGATGCATCACTGTAGATCACAAACCTTTCTCCACTACAAGGCAGTGTGAGCACAGGTGCACTGGATAACCTTCTTTTCAACTCCTTGAAATTCTCTTCACATTCCTCTGTCCAAACAAACTTAACTCCTTTCCGAGTCAACTTGGAGAGTGGATTATATAATCGTAAAAAATCTTTTACAAAACGTCAATAATATCCAACAAAACCAAGAAAACTTCGGATCTCAGTTACTGTTGTTGGACTTGACCATCTTTCGATAACCTTTGTTTTTGCTGGATCCACGAATATCCCCTCTTTTGAGATTATGTGACCCAAAAATGCAACTTTTTGAAGCCAAAATTCAAACTTGGTAAATTTGGCATAAAGCTTCTCCTTTCTCAGGGTCTTCAATATAATTCTCAAGTGATCTTCATGCTCTTCCTTGCCCTTTGAATAGATAAGAATATCATCTATAAAGACTACCACAAATTGATCAAGATAGTCCTTAAAGACTCTATTCATTAGATCCATGAAGATAGCAGGGGCATTAGTAAGACCAAATGGAATCACTATAAATTCATAGTGTCCATACCTTGTACGGAAATCCGTCTTTGGTATATCCTCCCTTTTTACCCTTAATTGATGATACCCTAAACGAAGATCAATCTTGGAAAAGTATTGAGCTCCACGTAGTTGGTCAAATAAGTCATCAATGCGTGGGAGAGGATATTTGTTCTTGATAGTGATCTTGTTAAGTTCTCGATAATCAATGCAGAGTCTCATTAATCCATCTTTCTTCATAACAAATAGAACAGGTGCTCCCCAAGGTGAAACACTAGGGCGTATGAATCCCTTATCCAGATTCTCTTGGAGTTGCATCTTCAATTCCTGCAACTCAATTGAGGCCATTCTATAAGGTGTCTTTGAAATTGGCAAAGCGCCCGGTACGAGTTCTATTGAAAACTCAACTTCACGATTTGGTGGAAGACCCGGTAATTCCTCCAGAAAGACATCATCAAACTCCCGTACAATGGGCATATTCTTAATCGTGAGTTTCTCACCAACCATTTGAGATAAATAACCTTCATTTAGTGGAATCAATACCCATAAGATGGAAGAAATTTCCACTAGAAGGTTATGTTCATCCTTGCATTGATAGACGATCGTAGATTGATCTGGAATATGAAATGTGACTTCCCTTATTTGGAAACTGATATGAGCTCCATGTAGAGAAATCCAATCCACGCCAAGAATCACATCAAATTCCACTAAAGGAAGGATCACAAGATTTGCAGGAAGCACTTTCCCACAAACTTCGATCGGAGAAGAATTATAAACTTTTGATGCGATTGTTGTGCCATTAGGTGTTGTCACAGCTAACTCAACATCTAATTGTTGAGGTAATACGGTGATACCCTTAGAAAATTTTTCAGAAATAAAAGAGTGGGTGGATCCAGAATCAAATAAAACATTTTCTACTTTAGAGTGGATGGTAAGTGTACCATTCACCACTTCGTTATCGTACTCCACATTGCTGATAGAAATTTCATGTGACTTTCCTTTGTCTTTAGCCTTAAGATTTTGTTGACGTCGACCATCATCATCAACCCTTGGATTTGGGCATTGATTGGCATAATGCCCCTTCTCCTTGCACTTGAAACATTGAAGTGTAGTAGGTTCATTCTGTATATCCCTTCCTTTGTTTGCATCATTAGACATCTTCTTCCCATTATCGCGACATTCAAATGCCTGATGACCTTCCTTTCCACATTTAAAACATTTTCTTGTCCCTTTAATACAACTCCCTCCATGTTTCTTTCCACACTTTTAGAATAAGGGAAAGCTCATCTTCTTTTCAGTGTGCTCTTTAGATTTTCCTTTGAAATCCATATTCCTCTTCTTATCAAACCCATGTGAATGATGGGTTACTCCAATTTCCAACTCGACTTTGAGACCACATCGAACGATTTCCTCATAGGTATTGAAGTCCCTTATGGCCAACACCCTTCGAAGACTTGGTTTTAAGCCACTAAAGAATTGATCGATCTTACTCTCAGGTTGGATAATAATACCAAAAGCATACCTTGCAAGTCTTGTAAAATTTGCTTCATAGGTACCAACAGATTCATCATCCCTTTGCTTCAGTTCAAGAAACTCTTTCTCCATATTTGTTCGGAGAATACGAGGGAAGTACTTATTGAAAAATAAGTTCTTGAACTCGTCCCATTCCATAGACCCAATTTCATCCCTTTGCCTCGCATTCTTAATAAGATTCCACCATTGATCAGCATCTCCTTCCAAACGATACACTGCTAGGATGACTTTATCATGTTCAGAACATTGAAAAACTGAAAATATCTTTTCAGTAGTACTAATCCATTGTTCAACAACTAATGGATCAGTAGACCCGCTGAAAGAAGGTGGACACTGCCTCATGAAGGATTCAACAGAATGTTGCTCCTTCCTTTGCTCGTTTAGAAGTCCTGCATGATTCATAGCTTGAGAAAGTTGTGTGATAATGGCTATAAGATTTTGCATTCCATCTCCCATATTGTTTGGTTGCTCAGGGGGACAATCATTGCATTTCCCATCACATTCCGCATTAACATGGTTCCTTCGGGTTCTAGACATTGACTAAAACCAAGAAGAATAGTGTGAGAAACACTAATTATAATAGGAAAACCACATAATCAAGGATAAAATTTCACACTTAAGATCTTATCCTAGGGTATTCATGGACATTTCTAAAACACTAAGATTGTGTTCTATGCTTAGACTTATCCTTAGGGTTCTTACTAAGGCTTTCACATCCTAGTTTCCAAAGGTTGACTATACCTTTCCTCTGATACCAACTATAACGACCCATACTTTACATACATTGTTAATACTTCAAAATTGAAGCACACTTATTACAACATATGACAAAACCACAAAGAATCGTATAGGTATAGTGTCTTTAGAAACTGGGAAACATAAACAACTGGTTCATTAATCTTCTACAGTGTCTCCCATTTATTTCATCATATCTAGGGTCCCTTTTAGCATATTCTACTTAATATCCATCTTCCTGACCTGGGGAAAAGAAAACATAAAAGGGTGAGCTCAAATGCTCAGCAAGGGCAAATAAAGGATATAAAAATCATATCATATCTTTTTGAAAATCATAACCTGCAAAAGAGATCATAATATCTTAAAATGGAATAAATCATAGAAGTGAAAATGAGATCCCCATAATCATATCATGAAACTTGAAACTTTGTGTCATGCACACATAATCATGGAAAATCATTTCTTGTTAGTCATGACTCATTTCCAAGACTATCTTAGTGGACAGAGTCCCTTTCTGAACCGAGTCACCCTCGTTCCAGTCCTGTTTCATTGAACCGGTATAACCTACCGTTCCAGCCCTGTCTATCTCATGAGATATAAAATCTTTACCCAATGAATTGGAGGGAGATATAGGTCCCACCCATCTTATAATGAATCCTTTCTTATGTGTTCCACATAATCATAAACTATATATCATAGTGTAGCCCATGTAATAAAAATGGGATTCTTAAACAACATGACATCATAAAACAATTCATATAAGATAAAGGAATTCATGAAAATATTTCCATCACAACATAATCAAATCCTTGTAATAATACGGATAAAAACAGAACCCTTTTATTATCTTAGATGGAAAATAATTTTGATAAAATACTTGAACTCCATTCTTGAGGAAAATATCCTTTCTACTTCAAAAAAACTTTTCCATTCTTAACATGTCATACAATTTTAAACTAAAAGAAGTTTATTAAAAAAAACATGAATACTTGTAAAGGAAGCTTCTTGGAAATAATGTTTTAAGAATCCATTCATGTCGTATAAGTTAAAAAGAACATTCTTCTCGTACATTGGTCGGAAAAGTCAAAAAAGTACCTCGTACGAAAAATGACAAAATATTCCTTTAATATCTTTTACTAAATACTCACCGAAGGGTAAAATGGGCTTTAAAAATTTGTAGGTGAATGGAAATAATATTAGATATTGAGGAAACATGGATTTGGATGATAAAATACACCCCAGTAAATTTCAAAGTATAAACAATCTCGGATAAAAATGAGATTGTGATATTTCACTTACCTTAGGTCCGATTTGCTTTGTACGTGTCCGAAGGTCCTGTATAATGGTTTAATTAATGTTATTGACTTATTCCAGAATCATAAATATTGATATGATATCATATATGGTCATATTCTTAGCTTCTTGTTATTAATATTTCATTGTCACTTGTTACTCGGGTCCTTATTGTCTTTTGTTCTTATGCGTGTTTTGCCGAATAAATTCTTATTCTTCTTTTAAGGTTATAGATACCTTATATACATAATGGTATTAATGTAACATATATCATATGTATTCATTCAATTCATTTATATAATTACTGTGTAATGATGATCATGTAGAACGAGTCGCATCACATCGTGGAGACGGTATTCCGTACGTACGCACGAGTGATGATATCGTTCCTATGATCGTGGAACTATATTGGAGTATATATATATTATTTCAGTATCAATATTACTTTATAATAATCATAAATAGTTACTCATTACACCATTATACCCATCCTTGTAAGGTGATGGTGGAAAATAGATTACACCACGGCGTGGAGACGGTATTCTGTATGTACGCACGCGCGGTGATTTCATTTTTCCGTAGGATGGATAGAAGGTTAATAAGGGTTGTTTCATATTTATAATAACATATCAGTATGTAAGTAATACTGATGTTATTACTTTATCATGAAACAACTAAAGAAGAAGAAGTTGAAGAAGAAAGAAATTGAAAAGATCGGTAATGGATATTACCTCTTCTTTGGAACGCCTCTTTGAATCCTCCACATAGGGAACTAAGATTGGTCTATGAAGAAGACCAGGATCTCTAGGATTATTCTAGGGAAGTGGGGAGGAGAAAATGGCAGGGTTTGTCCGAGCTTGAGTGCTCAAATTGGTGTGAGGAGGAGGGGGAGGAGGTGCCCTTTTATAAGGGAGGAGAGGGGCACCTTAGGAATATCTCAAAATATTATTTTATATTAAAGTCAAAATCGGTATATAATGGTTCCAAAGGGTCTTATTTCGAAGCTAAAGAGGGGATGGGTCGAAATCCTATCAACCAATAGGATTTAGACAAGTTTAGGGTATTATTTTAAGCTTATCAATTAGATTTAACTCTAAGTTAAATAATTTAACTTTTACCGTGTCTTTTTGTTTTCTTTCACTATATGGTTAATACACTTACTATAACATGCCAAACGAACCCCAAATTGTTTATTATTAATATATATATCCTTATCTAATTCATTTGTCCGATCCTTAGATTTTTATGAATAAAATAACAATTAGTAATAAAATATTTGATTTAAAAACTATTTTGTGTCAATTTTGACACTATTTGATATATGATATTTGTGAAAGTCATAACAGAATTATATGTTCGAACCATGTTGATTAAATCAACAATAATATATCATAGTAACCTAGAAAATTAGTGGAATTCATAAAAAGTCTCAAATTACATTTATTTTGGGGTTTATAACATCAATTATGTCAATATTTCATTAATAAGATAATTACTGCATCATCATTGTGTCATAAATAAATTAAATTATTTAATGTCTAAAAATTACAAATAAAATACCATTATATAGGAAAACATTTTAGATTTATAATGAATATTTACATTCGAATTTATATTATGTATAACCCCATATTAAAAATTATTTACTTATTAAACTTTGATTTTAACTATTTTAACCCTTCTTTAAATAAATTAATAATAAATGTCCTAATCTAACCCAAGTGGGCCTAAATGGTCATATTTTATTCCTAAGTTTGTTTTTGGTCGAATTAAACTTATCCAATAGAATTAGGACATGTGTTAGGGTAATAGTAATATCATTTTTACCCTTAGTTACTCTATTTACTATTAACCGCGGTAAAAAAAAGTAAAAAGTTACTATTCACCAAAAAATTATTTTTATCTCATTGAACCACATTTTACTTAATGATATCAACCGTGTCTGTCGGATTTTCGAAATTCCATTCACAGAAGCGGTAAAATTATGTTTTATGCAAAAATTCAGTTTTTAACCTACCACTTAGTGGTTTCACTATTCATCAAAAATTGAAAGTTTTCCGAAAAATACCAAAATTTCACCCTAAGCTAATTTCGGTATTCCGAATCCAAAAATGAAGTCCATTTTGAAAAATAAAATTTATAAAATTTCAAAAAGTGGTTATTTCTATTCATAACGGCTAGTTTTAATAATATTTTAATAGCATATCGTTGTTTAGTGAAACTCGGTATTGCGTATGATGCAAGCTATCGAGGAAGGTCGTGATTGCGTGTAAAGTAATCCAAGCAAGTGTGTAGTGAAATATTATTTTGATGATATATAAAAACAAAATATTACTCATAAACATCTCAGGTGTTACAGGTCGGAATATGACTTAATTGGAAATGCAGTTGGAGGGGGACCACGGTCATCATCTTTTGTGCTTGGGATTTCTCAGGAGGTTGAGGTCCCTGATTGCTCCCCTGGTATGAAGGAGTTGCAGGACAATAAGGCTATGGTTGTGGAGTCAGGTAAATCTGAATCTGGGCTTTTAGTGCAATGGATTCCATCAGATAAGGTGGGAATTGAGCCTCGATATCTGATATTTGAGAAAGTTTTTAACCGATTTTAGTCTATTCTTGGTGTTTGGAATGAAAATATAGTGGGTTCTTTGGCATGAAGTCCCTTGCTGTCAGGGCATGTGGAAGGCTTTGTCCAGGAGCAGGAAGAGAATGATGGACGAATGATGATCTGGGTTCCCACAGGCAACAGATTCCTGGAACTGGACAATAAAGAGACCTTGCATAAAGAGGAGAATGTTACAAGGCAGGATAGTGGTATATTGCTGATTGTTGATTCCCTAGTGGATGCAGCAACCGGTGAAGATGTGCAGAACCTGGTGGATCATCCTCAATGTCCAATCAAAACAGACTCTTGCAGGTCTCAGAATGATTGTAGTTCGGAGGGGGGTTGTCAAGAGGTGGATATCATAGGAATGTGGGGTGACATTTTAGATAGTGAGAAGGAAAAATATGGTGGGTTTCTGCAGCCCTCCTTCAGTGCTATTGTTTAAGGTGATAGGATGAAGGTGCATGTGGTTGAAGATAACAGGACTAGTCCACCACATCGGTGACCGAAGAAGGATTATTCTTATCTCCCAAGGCTGGTGTCTACCAGAACCTCTATTGGGGATGAAATATAGGCTATTCAATCTTCGAAGGAGTTTTCAGCTTTGGAGAAGATGAATCTGAAAAAAAAATATGCCAAGGTTCATAAGTACTATGAAAGCTCTGAATGGGAAACATATAATGCAGAGGAAGTAGTCCATAATGGGGATGGTGATGGGTTTGGTTTCAATGAAATGTAGTTGTTTTGATGGCTTTGTACCTTCTTTATGCTGTTTCTTTTAGTAATAAATGGTCATAGGCTGGCCTCTAACTGAGCATTTCGGGCATTTCAACCAATTAAAATCTTATGATACAACCTTGTAACGTCCCAAACTCAGTTCCCACCCTATGGTGCACTGAACCCAGTTGGCCACATGGCCTCAAGCGTATCTCCCAAAACACCAATGGTTGTCGAATAGCAGTGAGGGCTAGATTGAGTTAGTGTGGAGACTATGACCTCATTACCAGAGTATCACCAAAAAAGTCAAAACATATAGTATATAAATAATGAAAATGATTAAGTAATCAACTAAATGTATCACAATATGTTAATAAATATCAATAAGCAGTTGTGTATCATATAGATATTGATGAAGATGATAGAAGAATCTAGAAAGCATCCAAAATTGGTAGATGGAAATAAAATACATGATCCAAAACGAACAAAAGACCAAAAAGATATCCCATAATCACAAGCCTCATCTTTTTCCTATGCTCCTTGACTCTGAATCCATAGTCAACAACCAGTACAGGGGAACCGACCCATATCATAACCTAAAACCGTACAATCTGTTTGTGTTCCCGTGGAGGCCCAAATAGGGTGTGAGATAAACATCCCAATAGGCAACCACAATGCTCTATACCGGTGTAACAAAAATTATTCAATATATCAAGCAAGTGTAAACAACTAGTAAGTATGTGCGTATGCCCATGGAATAAGTCTATTAAAGTAAGTAAAACCAAACTACCCTCAATTCTACCTAGAAAAGAGAGTCAAATCTTAACAAGGTAGTTATAACCAATTAAACAAGAAAGTCACAAGGCCACGTCGTACATCCATCAGTAATGTGAAACCAACATCCATGTTTTATAGAGATGTCAAGTGTCCCACATCAATGTCATATGATGAAGCCAAATATTCCATTGCCACACTATATTGTGAACTGTAGAACTATAGGTCTATATCCATGGTGCCAAAAAACTAAGACACCAGTGAAAAATTATCTAGACCTCAGACGACCAGATCGAAGGTGATTTTCCAAGTAATCCCATCGATTCCCGTTAGCATCCCTAGTGGAATCTCGGTTAGGCAGTAGTTGAAATACCATGAGTATGGAAATATCATTTACTACGTGAGCCAAAGAATGTCTGATCCATGGGTTATCAAGCCCCAAGGAATCTCATAGAAATAAGACCTAAGGGGTAGTGTCAACCAAAGGCATCCAATACCACATTCCAGATCCATTTAAAGCATTCAATTGTATTTATCATATAATTCCCTCAACCATTCAGGCATTATATTTAAACAATAAATCCATGTGTTTTTACCCACTCACATCAACCTGCAAAATATATGTGTTTACCCACTCCTGAAAACCATTTATCAAAACAATAATATGGTTCTACCCACCTCTATAAACTATTTAACATTCCATTAGTCATTTCATATTTGAATATCCATCCATATTATTCATTTAACATGCCAAAATATCAAAATAGGCAAGGGATAACATGATATTCATTAGGAAATGTGGTAGTAAATTTCTAAAACAAGCTATCAAGGAATTAATGGCTTTCTATAATAAGGAAACAACCATCATGAACTGCTTGGGTGGTTTAAAAAGGTATAAATAGGTAAAAAACTTAAGGTACACCACTCGAGCGACGATGAAATGAAAAACATTTACCGAGACTCTTGAATAGAACTGATGGTCATCCTCGCTAGGTGAAACTAATGCTTATAAAAGAATCTCTCTAAAAATTATAACTTTATAGAATGTTTGATGGATGGAATAATGTAAAAATGCGCGAAAAATAAATAAAAGCTGAATGAAATTATTAACCACCTACATCACCCCATTAGTAGACAACTCATCTTGTATTGAGTCATAATTCATCGTGGATTTATGTAAATGTATAGAACATATGATGAATGTGATATTATACAATCTGAGACTAAATCCAAAAAGGGATAAAAATTTCTAAAATAATAGAAAATAGATATAGAGGAAAATATTCCTTACCAATTTGGATCTGATGTGATAATCGGAAATCGATACGAAGGTCAGATGGTGAATTAGGATCACGTCCTTGGTTAGGTGCCAAAGGCAAGAGCTCCACAGAGTTTTGGTTCATAATGGAGGAAACCCACTTGGGATTAGAAAGGAAAAATATTTTAAATGAACAAAAAACATTAGGGTCACATGATTTACCCACAAGGTTTTCCAAACCGTGAAGAAACTGCTTGCACCTCACTACCTAGATGGGGAACATCCCACAGTTACCCCTTCACAGTTTGACTACCATTATGGTAACCATGTTAAAATGTTCTAACAAAAACCACAACATTTCAAACATCACAAAAAGGTAGACTAACCATGACCAAGCCATTCTCAAACATGTTCTATGTCATTTTCAGTACAATACTTTGTTCTGAGCTCTGAATAATCCCCAAACACCTCCAAAACACATATGACTAAGATAAAAATTTATATAAGGCCATAAATAGGAATTTAATATGAAATTAAACAAATAATTACCTTGAATGAAAACTCAAGTTCTTCCACATTTTGAATTCTGCAATGCTCACAATTTATAAAAGAGACTAGATCTAGAAAAATCAGATCTTGATCTATACAAAATCAAACTACACTCAATGAATCATTATTTATTTGCGTATAAAAAATTAAGAAGAAACTTATCTGGATAGAGGAACTTACAATAGTGAATGAAAAGTGAAACAGTCATTGATCTATAATCCTTTCCTCATGATCTACCCAGATCTATTTTTTTCTCAACATTTGTATATCATTTTAACATGTCATAAAGTTAATCGATGATGAACAATAATAATGGGTTAATAACATTAAGAATTAATAATCCAAAATAGACCATTTGATGGTTTTGTAACTATAGACCTAAAAATTACATTATAATGTAGTGAAAATGATAAGGAAACAATTTTAAGAACTCAAAATATAAATTGGGGAATAAGAATTTAAAATATGAATCCTTATGGATTTTTCGATCTATTGTGTTTGACACATTTCAATCTAATAAGATCTATAACATTTTCATAATCCCAAGATGATCCGATGCTAATTATCTAATGATAGGGGAGAAGGGTTTCCATTGGCCATGTGAGGAATGAGCCAAATGTTAGGTCATTTCTGTAATAAGATATTTAAATAATTTAATTGGTCTTACACCAACAGTTGTGGGATCCAAACATTTCATGACCTCTCACTTTATTTCACACCTATGTGTAACAGCTAAAAAAATCATCATTGGTTATAGATTTCCATTCCAAGTACTTGTTTAGAGGATATATGAATTAACATTTTAGATAAATGAATTTTATTTAATTATTTTATTTATAGTTACATCTTTGATTTATTTTTCTACAGACGACAGACATTGAAAAAATATATGTCCCACCTTGAGTAAATGCTACAATTTGACCTCAACCATTTCCTTGAATATCTAATTAGATAATACATTTAAGATTTATTCTATTTCCATCACATTAAAACTATATAATACACATAATATTAGTATTCATTTAATTTTGGGCACACATGGCCTTAGAATAGCATGTATTCTCAGAACCTACCCATGTATATATGTATATTAATATTCTAATGACATACTTGGAAAACCTGAGTATCAAAATCATTCCATCCTAAATTATTTTCATCCATTAAATGAAAATCATGAGAAACACTCAAGGTACTGATCCCACTCATGGCTCTCCCACATCAAGGGAAACTCTTGTATGTCTACGTGCTTATAAAATATCAACACAAAATGGATGGTTTGTATAAATATGATCTTATTCTATAGATAACATGTGTGAAATAATGCACATATCCCCCTACCGTGAAACACAAAAAATGTCATGAACCAGCTCTAGCTACATGTGTTAGGAAAGGATTTATAAAACCTTGTCATCCCTCTTCATGATATTGAATGGCTGAATTACTTCTAGGATAACCTGTATTCTCGGGGGAAAACCAATAAGAAATACTTTAACATATCTTTTAGCACCTGGATAGTGTAATTGGTATTCTCATCAGTATAGTGTGAAATGTTTTACTCATCCCCTATTTGGATTCAAATTCCTCACGTAGGCCCATCCAGAATCGTGATGTAAACTGCATTCCATGATTGGTGACAATCATCAAGCAGACTTAGTGAAGGAGAACGATCTAACACACGTACAAAATACCCAAATACTTGATTGAACTATTATCCTTGAATGAAATGAAGAGTTTCAACAACATGAGTCAATCTATAATCACCGATGTGGCATCATGGCCCTTAGTTTTGTGTGGAATTCCCACGATTATGTCCATGGATATTCCCACCCATTTCCATATAAAAATCTAAAGAGACTACCACAAACCCGATGGATCTTATTACTCACCCTCGAACTTATCAAAGGTGATATATCATGAGATATACTCGGCTACGCTTCATCTCATTTCGAACCACCAAAATTGATTACGAATATGCCTATACATCATCCAAAAACTTAGTGTTCCTGTAAGAGAGGAGTGTGGAACACATGCATCACCCCCTCCAATATAGCAACATGAGCCAATTTTTTTCTCGAAATAAGATCTTCAGATTCCATCCTTCATAATATCCATATAGTTCATCCTCTTTGGCTATAAAGTCATGTTGAACATCATAATCGGTGTATCTTACCTATGAATCATTCATACTCTCATATAGTGGAGTCAACAATATTGACTGATGAAAGCATGTACCATCCTACTCAACACATTATAGATTCATGGAAACCAACTACATTGAATGTTTCCGCACTAGGAGATCCTAAAACTTCTTACTATGTGATTCTGGAACAAAATGTCCCTTTATCGAGAAGGATACTCTCTCAAAGTCAGGGTCATGTAGAAACTCTAACCAATGTCAATTCCTCAGGATTAGGTCTCTATGGGCATAGACATAGATAAAACTTGTGTGTTTTGATTAAAACACAATGTTATCTCCCAAAATGTAGAATGTCCAAAACCATAGGGCACTGACTACTACAACATGCACCAACTAGTTAGTCACATAGTTCTTTTCATGGGGTCTCATTCACCTCTACATGTATTTCAATATTGAGTGTAAAAATGTACCCACGAACATTGTAGGTGTGTAAATTCATCAAACCACAAGAAGCTATAAACATAAAGGACATTTGATACCCCTATGTGTATTATTATCTCATGGGAGAAGATTATCACTAAATGAGACACACCACCAAACCCACTATTGGAATCCCAAATAAAATGAGGTTAAGAAAAAAACACCAATTAAAATGACATGACCTTCTCCTACAATCCAATGAACAACCCATCCATGTTCTCTAATGTAAGTGGGCATCATCCATAAACCTCAATACTATCGCCTTTGGGAGGCACTGACTCACCCTCATTATTTTCTATTTCATTAATAAAACTACTTTTTGGGGGAAGGACAACACTTCTGCATTTATTCAATGATATATCCCAAATAAATGTTACTAGGTTACTCAAATTCTCTACATAACCCAGGTAAAACCATAATCATGAAGCATGGATAGAAGATTACCCTATATAATGTCTAAAAAATTCTACATCAAAAAATCATAAAAGACATAAGGTGTAATTTTTATCATCTCAGGTGTTAAGGACCGTAAAAATTCATAGCACATATTTTCCCACGAACCCATTCGCTAACTCCCTGAGCCTCTTGTGGAACACCTGGTGGTGGTCGTTGAAGAACATCATAGTGTCGTCTAATACCTATAGCTCCTCCCACTCATCTTCTAGCACATCCTCCTTGGAGACCACCTAATCCATGCTTAGGGAATTTTTGATCACGACATAGTCTCTATCGTGGAAGTCCATATTCAATTTGTCTTAGACACACATCATTTCAGGTCAAAAAGCCTCATTTCATGTTACCTCTTCCATCCCATGCATATCATTATCCCTCTTAGGGCTATCTCAGTGTGTTGTGTTGTCTCAGGCCATGCGAATATTTCTTCTCATGGGAATGCCTCAAACACTGAGGAACTTTCAATAGATTTATTCTAGTTGACGTAGAAGTATTATCTATATAACATCCAATACTAGTCCCAACTATTTGGAGACCCTCTAACAGAAAAGCCTTTATCCCTATTTCCTACACCAGCACCTCATATAGGTGGGTATGACCACTTATACTAAAATGCAATAGATCTCTCTAAAGTGTACCTTATCATGATTCATTGATCCAAATCAATCATCTTGGATCTTGTCTAAGGAGCACCGAGTAAAATCAACGAACTTATCTAGGTTCCCTTTCATTGTTATACCTCCCCGTAGAAGAAACCTAATATCCTAAATTCAAATAGTGCATTAGAATGAGGGGAAGTAAATTTGATTGAATAGTCTTTAGAATTCATCCAAAAAGAGTGTTGAATCCTTAGGCATCTGAGTTACCATGAATAACCAACACCCAGTTTCCCCTTGAAATGTACTAGATGCCAATTCCCCCATCTGATCATTTGGTGTTTAAACTAGATGGATGTGGAAGAATATTAACTCTAGAGAATCACCCACTAACATTAGATATGGTTAATGTGGAACCTCATTGGTCTCTAACATTATAAATTATTGTGTATGCTCAGCCCACTCTGTTTGGTCTGTCTACTTCCAAACAGGTGGATGTGCTTCTACCTTCACTCGTGGAGGTATTGGATAGAATTATGGACCCTAAACTGAGGCCTCATTTGTCAAGGGGTTGTCTTCACGAACCACTGGTGGTATCCAGCCTGGAAATCATCACGGAGGAAACCTGAATGTCATCAAAGAGTAACACTATTAGAATATCATATATATATATATATATCAACAAAATGGGTTGTTAACTCGATAAGTATAGCCAACGAGTCAGTGTTGTTTGATTCATTTATCATTTATCCCTACAAAAATATCTTAGTGTACCATGACAACAACTAGGTAGTTAGGGTGATGATGAATTGATACGTCATCCACTGTAACATAACTTAACTCATTGTCTTGATAAATACACTCCATACACTAGAAAATGATTACCTAAATCCAAAAAAAAATTATTTTACAGAAATTTTGAATAACATCTCATGGAAGTAACGTCCTTTGACTCTATTTTTCAAAAACCTAACCCATATTTGGGCTTGAGTAGCGACTACCACATTACCACCTCCATAGGTCTAGGGGTAGCGACCATTCCTAAAGGGACAAAAAACATAACGAGGAATTTTATATGTACCTGTCAACACACACACAAAACAAACTAAATGAAAAAGTGAAATTGGAAGGTTGTAAAAGATATTAAGTTGTTGTAAATAATCCAAATATGAATGGAACTAAAAATTATAGACGTACAGTAATTTAAATTTAACGATAATTGGGAGTAATAAATACCCAACCAAAAAATCACAAAAACATGGAAGTATGTAAAAAGTAAAAATTTTGAGAGATCCACACTCATAGATCGTATGATATTCCCACCATACATAATATATTCACCCATATCTGTATGTTTTTGTGATTCCATGATCAACCTGTCCATCATCTACATAAGACATGAAACATGTTGGAAAAGAGCATTCATGGGTGTGTATAAAAATAATCATTAGTATGCCTCAACATGTTTATGGGGGATAATTAAGAGATTAACAATAATGGAAAATAGCTTATCAATTAATGCACAATAAAAGAGTACAGATCAACCCAATAAGAGAGTGAAAGTAAGATCATCCAAATACAAGGATCTCAAAACAGGGAGAAGATGAAATTATCATGGATTATTCACTAATTATAGTATGGTAGTAGACTAGTCCAACAAAAATAATTTAGACACATATTGAACGTGGCATACCATGCATGTCTCCACCTCTACTTGAATGAGAGTATCCAATACCCACGGATTGGGTATTAAATAGTGTATTTATATAGATGATCTGTCAAAGAATCCCAAATGAAAGATAATTGGGATAACCGTCTCCTATGTTATCTTAATAAATGAGTATCCAATCGATACAAGGGAAATAAAAAACAAAGACCAACATCCCACCCCATCATCACTGAACATGAATGTCAAATAGACTCAATCATCACACCTTGTTACTATATTCTTTAGGAATCACTAACTTTCCTTCAAGGTTTTAGGGCACATCACAAGGATGCATCATGGTGGGAAAGGATTATGTATTTCGCATGAGACCAAAGTTACGTTAATCAATGTCATTTGTTGTCCCACATAGTCTAGGTGTCACAAAAGATAGAGTCCATCACCCTGGTACGTCAGGGGGGATCAACACCCAGAAATTGATAAGAACCAACAATGTAGCCCCAATTAAGGGTATATGCTAAAGGATGCAACCCGTCAAATACATACTAAGAACCCACACCCATGATGATAGCGATTGGGTGAAATAGCTTAACATTGGGGTTCCACACACTAGTATGTCAGTAGATTCGACACCTAAAAGTTAATGAGGACCAAATGCACAACCTCATTGAAGGGTATAAACTGTAGAATAATGCCCATCAAGTATTTGTTGAGGAAATTCAACCATGACATTGGGGGAAAACAATCTCTTCAGTGAGGATCTGTTCCCTAGTACGTTAGGGGGATCAAAACCGAGATGTAGTTTTACATGACCCGTGCCCATGTCGATTGGAGGACACAACTCTAGTCCTCTAGGATCTGTTCCCTAGTATTATATGGGGGGGGGGGGGGTCATCACCCATAATGAAGACTATACTGATTATAATAGACCAAAACTTCCATATAGCATCACCTCAGATATACACCATTCCTAGAACCTCTAACATCATATCTCAAAATCCCATACTGAGGGAAACATGACATTATAAATAGAAAAATAATCAATATTTTCTACTTGAAGACCAAAATATGTGTCCAAAGGAATTAGAAATTAATTGAAGAAGATTTATTCAAGGGTAAATGATGTGTATTGGGCCTAGACAATGTCTGACACTACTATGTCATCTGGCCATGTACCTATACATTATCAGGTACTTAACTGTGAACAAGTACCCATAGGTGTCCAAGTGTACTCCAATAGTAAATGGAACCTCTAGACAAAATGATTATTAGAACCCAATGCTTGACATTTGTTTGAGGGTAAAATCCATTCTATAAAAATGCCTATTAAAATATCCTTGAATAACCCAATATGTCACTCTACTATGATCCTCACCGGAAAGAAAAAAAATATCAAATATTCATTAACCATAATCAGACACTCAGGGTAGAAATTACATTTCACCACATTTTGTACCAATAGTGCCTCATGGGAACCACATATAAATCTCAAAAGAAGATACTTGGATGATACTATTTCAATCCCCATGTAAAAATGCATGAGATTAACTATTTATTTGTCCAAATCGGGCACCTGATAAAAAACTACATTTCACCGCCACACGCCTGAAGAATCTTTCAGGGGACATGAACATCGATTTAGAATTATGCACTCTAATTTGGTCATAAAATATCCACCGAAAATATTGGGTCGATACACCATTGACGGAATTTCAATTGGACATCGTAAGCAGGTGTTTTATCCAATAAAAAAATTACGCAATAATAACAAATACATTGTTATTATTATTATACATAGATTTTTCAAGATAATAAGCCATGATCCGAAATCATAAAGTTACCAAATCTAGATCAAAAGGGTTGTGCAGACAGTAGGAACAAGTTTTCGAAGATGGCATGTAAATCATATGCTCTATTTATGAGTTATGGAAGCTTGAATTCAATGCCCGAAGACACACCTCAGTCCATCCCACTCTGCTCTGGCCCTACATGCACTGGCCCATCCGACTCCCTCCAGCCTACTCCCTCTACACCTACATGGTTCATCTCCATCATGCTTTAGCCTTCTACTATGCCTCTATCGCGATCCACAACTCTGACACCCTTCTTGTTGACTGCCTCACACACTATGGTCACTTGTTCCTGAACCCAAGGCACTGCCAGCATTGTCAATCACCACATGTTGGTGGTCCCTTTTCAAGACCACTAGGTATCAACATCTGCTCCAATAATTGGAAAAAATACTATATATGGAATCATCGGGTCATGATCTACATTTAATCATGGTTGGATCAAATATTAATTATCATTTCTATGTATTGAAAAAATGAATATTATTACATGGGCCACCACACCTTCGCTGACACCAAAACATGAAATGAAAATAGATATGTAATCCTTGAATCCTGATCTTCCCAGATCCAAGATCATTTAGAAGATTGGATGTCATTTTTATTTTTTCATAATTTTATTTAGGAGGAACACAAAAAATGTTTGATTAGCATGAAGGGAGAGGGATATAAAAATAGATCTTTAGATGGATATGTTAGTATGGCAATCGACATGTCATTACAACGAATCTAAAATGGTAAGGAAATTTTTTTTCTAAATTATATCATCAATTAAGGATGTATTTTAAAAAAGAAGAATCCAACAAGGATATTTTCTATATGTTTCATTTATAATGCTTTTATCTACTTTGATCTATAGTATCCTCGCAATCTATCAAATTATCTTTTGCTGATTTTTCAATGGAATAATAGGAGGGTTTCCCCCAGCTGTGGGAGGAATTAACCAATACCTAGGTCATTTTCATAATGACCTATTTATTGAATTTAACATGTATCACTTAAATAGTCATAGGATATAAAAAACTTTTGTCATCTCACATTATGTCATTCCTAGGTAAAAAACTCATTAGAAAGTCAATGGTGGTTTTATATTTCTAATATAATTCCATGTTTAGAGGTAATTTGGATTAATGTGAAAAATAAAATTATTTTATTTAATTATTTTATTTATGTATACAATGTCAAAACCTATTTCAACATATATCATGCATAAAAAAAATAACATCCTTCGGGGGTAAACTCCACCCTCCAAACTCAACACTGGCCTCAAATTTATGATCGGTCAATTTTTTGGAGTAATCTTGTTTCTCTCAAGGGCATAGTATAATTTTATTATTTTTATAAATTTATTTCTAGGCATCCCAGTCCTCAGAATCATTTGAATACATGGTGACTAAATATGGAAATATATATAGAAATATTCAAAATTAATACAAGAAAAAAACATGTCTCTTAAATAGGTATTTTCATTAGGTTTTTGGTTTTTTTCTCTTTCCTATATTACACCTCTCTTGAGTTCATTGTTTCCATTGGTGGGGTTTTGTTTTTTGCCACACCCTAAGGAAAATGGGTGATGTCTGGTAATTTTAGTTGATCCATTGGCATATATATTTTCAATCAAGCTTCGATAATCCTCCCCCTAATGTTTGGTTTCATTCACACAATGGTGACGTTAGTATTCCATCCATTTAGTTTCTATCATATTTCATTTTAGGTTTGATCTTTCCAAAATATTTTTAAATGTGTTTCACATGATTATGATGTGTAGTATTTTTTTTAATTTTATGCTGCAATATAGAAAAAAATGTTTTTAGATATTAGATTCATTAATTATTCATATGTTGAACTCATTAAAAAGGTTTTTATAAAATTCCAATTGATATTTTCAAAATGATATTGGATTATTTGGTTATGTTCCCCTTTGTTATATTTTTTAATGTTATTGTAATATGATTTGGATTTTTTATATAGAATGTGGTTACTTTTATTGTTAAATTCTTGTGTGGGAACTATTTATAAGATTTAAATGAAAGTCATGAATCAATAAAATTTGTTATCAATGTGATTTGATGTTATTATTAAATGAAATATTTTTATATAGAAAAAATAGATTTTTTTTCAGGTATTCCACTTTTTATATGATAAAAATGGGTTCAATGTTTTCTGTGTATAGTGTGAATAATGTTTTACATTTTTTTGATTTAAAAAATTGTTGAAATTAAATTCTCTTGATAAATTTTATTTTATAGAACATGATATTAATTTTTCTGTGACTCATATGTTTTCAATTTGTAATGTTTATTTAATATTTCTTTTAGAAAGAATTACATTTTTGTGAATTAATTTCAAAATGGGATTTTATAATGGAATGCTTGAAACATTATGTGCTACTTATTTTTATTTTTGAAATGGGTTTCATGAGTTATGCATGTGGTGAAATATACATTTTTTTTAATTTTTAAATCTATATTTTATTTTATGTTATGTAAAGGCCATATTGAAATTGTAAATGTGCATGTGGTGTTTTTTTTTGAAATTTAGTGTAAGTGGATTTGTATATGTATTGGGAATTTTTAATGAATTTGTGATTCATGGATTTCACATTATATAATATTAGAGTTTTTTTAAAACTTGTATAATGTGAAAATATTGTTCTAACATTATATTGTATTTAAAAAGTGGTTTGAATATGATGCGATGTAAATTCTCTATTAAAAAATTGTAATATTTGGTAAAAATATATTGGAAAACCTATCTTATCTAAGGCCCTATAAGAAATTATTTATGGTTGTGAATGAAGTTTAATTTCTACTATGTTGAAAAACATGCATTATATTTTGGGATCTCTAGATATTGGGAGGTATCCTCTATATTGTATCATGCATGGGAATGTTGTGGGGTTGTGTCTATTGGACCAATGGATGTGATCCCATTTAATTTATTTTGAATCATAAATTTTTGGATTTTGGTTTTATACTATCTATTTCCACGTGTTATTACTATTTTTGTTATCATGGTATTCTTGGGCATCTTTACAAGGGTTGAGTGACAGTTACTTTTTGACTAAGAGTTGGATGATTTGGTACCCTTATGACATGATAGGCCAATGTGGGACTTGTCACGAGTTTGGATATTTATAAATTTTTAATGGTTATTAATAATACAGATTCACCAACTACAGATATGCGACTTAGATATTGTTACGAACATTGATCTCTCTAGGGATGATTAAGAAGTTGTCATGAATAATTAATTATATTTTCTCTTTATTCTTTATGAATGTATGGATCATACCTATCCTATTTATTCATGTGGATTTTGATTTTTCATTCACATTATGCATATCCCAATGAGATTATTGGTGTGGATTTCTACATTGTATTTTTCTTTTCAAATGGTTGTGAATGATTTATATGTTTATAAAAGGAAATACAAACATTTTTGGTAAGGTGATCATTTGGAATGTAGGGTTTGTCTTCTATAAATTATTTCAATACTATTTATGGAATATTTTTTCAAACAATAATTTATTGAATATTTTTGGAAACTAAATTAATGGATTCCATGGGGATTTTTTTCATAGAAATTTTAGAACACACCCTGGTTGTATCACTCAATGTTTGTATACCCATGTAGTTTTGAAGGCACAAATTTCTGGTTTGTGTGATCACTTATGGATAAGGACGGTATTTTGGTTTTTTTGGGAAGAAGAGGTCACATGATGATCCTGTAGCATGGTCTAGTCCTAGTTTCTATTTGGTTTTGATTCATTTTTCATCCATTGTATCTGGTTCAGTTTTCTGTATTTATTGTAGATTCAGTTATTTTTTGTTCTTATAGGTGATAAATTTTTTATTTTATCGTGGTTTATTGAAAAAATTGTTCCAATTGTGATTACAATTATTATTGAAAATATTTTCCAACTCATTGTGATCTGCAATACCATTCGGTCCATGTCTCAGATTATGTAGGATGACTGGTTAGATTGAACCTTGACTTGGTTCATGAAAAAATGGTATCAAAGGAATCCGTTGTTCTTTTTTTCAGGATGTTTGAATATTATCATAGTAGGGACTCAATAGTTAGATACGTGAGTGAAACCCTGAACTCATTCTCACAATGATTATCGAGTAGATAAAGATATCATATTTTTGAGTCTTTTGGCTTTTTTGGGTTGGGGAATGAAAATGGGGGTGATCATGTTTCATTTAATAATATCAAATAGATTATTTTACCATGAATAGTATGAGAATATAGTTCATGTTCCTCTTTGTTGATGATTCTTACTTGGGTAATGGAACAGAAACCATGTTTCCTGGTTTTGAATGGAAACTAGTTCATTATTCTGGTGGTGTATTCTGTGTTGTGTTATGTTTTGTATTAAATAATTATGATTGGTTATTTAAAATGAAAACAGTTTATTTATATGAAATGTTTTTAAATGATTTCATATTGATTTTATTGAGGTTTGAATGACTATTATTATTGTTGAAAATTGGGATAATTATTTTTATTGAATAAAATGGTATGTGGTACCCTTCTCATTCATTATTATGTTTTGAATATGTTTGAATATATAGGGAAATTTTTTGTAGAAACGTGGCCATGGATAGTATATGTATATATGGGATAGATGTATATGTAAACGTTATTATGATTTTATGTGTGAGTATTTTAATTCTAATGATTTGATTAGTTTTTATAAAATGAATTATGAAAAGGATAATACATTCATGAAAATGTTTTGATTTAACAATTTGGTCTCTTTTTTTATAAAAAGGGTGTTTGGTTTTTTGATGGTAGTCCTGGGGAAAGAATATTGGAAATTTAAATGAAAATTGTGCGGTGGGGTTTGCAAAAAATTAATATTTAAAGCATTCGAAATTTTTGGCATATGGGCCTGTTGATTTGGCTCGAGATTCCTTATTTGTATAAGTTTATAGTTGATGTTTATATTGGTTTTCTATTACATATATTGATTATAAAATTTCCCCAAGAATTTTTCACAAAATTTATAGTGAGCCATTCTATGTGGTTGAATATTATTGGTTGTTCCAAATATTTTTTGTTGATCGAGATGCATTAGAGGTAATGGAATGTATTTAGTATGTTGAGGATGTATTAAGATCATTGGGAATTATTGAAGATGTGATATTGTGCATAATTCTATGATTGTTTGAGGGTCCTTATTTTGATAAATGGAATGTTGATTATCTGTTATCAAAAGTGGTCGGGATGATGGGGTATGTGTTAATACCACCTTTTTATGACGATTTATTCACAAGGAGGTAAAATCATGGAAGGTGGTAGAGATATAATGTATTCCACAAGACAAGAAGTTAGTGAAGACGTATGTTGAGATGTTGAAGGATGTGATATCTTTATTTTTTTAGATATAATCATTTAATTTATTAAATTCTACACCATTCATTTTGGGAATTATTTTTGAGATCATAGATCGTGTTCTATTAACCAGTGATGTTCATTTTGGGAAGATGGTTGATGAGGAACTCCTAGAAGAGTTTATTTTTATATAGTTGAATGATGGTAACCTAATTTCGTTTAATGTTCTTGATTGATCTCCATATGAAAAGTGGTACATGTTGGAGGATCCTGATGTTGAAGAGTCTTCTTTGTTAGATACTCAATATCATTTTTCAGACCATTTAGTATTGTGCATTCAATATATTTTTTTTGGTCATTGAAAAAATTATTTTCATGAACCTATTAAGGATTCTAATTTCCATGGTTATTTGGGTCACTAGGATATATTTTTTAGGAACCATTTCCCCTAGAATAAGTTTTTATCATAGGATGTTAGCTTTTAGATAAGTGGTATTAGATGCTTTAGTCATCATGGATCTAGCGATAGGCCCCTGAGTGAAGCTCACAAAATGTCAGCAATCACTGGGGGTGTGTAAAACAATGGTCTATCTATTTTATAACATTCTAGGGTGATGAAATTTTATGTTTCCTTAATTTAAATTTTCACCTGTTTTAAGACCATCTTTCCACAGTAAAAGTATCATAGACATGTTATTTCATAATATGAGTGGCTTGGATAAAAAAATTAACATCATAAATTTATTTCCGACTCTTGGGGGTGTGTATTAATTATGTGGGATATTTCCAGTCTTGTATTTTTCTTGATTGGAAGATTGTTTCATCTTTTGGAATTGATATTTTTAGTTTATGTACGGTCTCACTGCATGGTTGTGGATCCTTTTTAGTTTTTGTAGTAGTATTGGGTGTTAAATTTAATTGGTATATATCATGTCCCATTAGAAGTTTCATTTATCATTTTTAGTGAATATTGATTTTTAATTTTTGGAGTTCCCAAGAAGGTTTCCTTGGGGGGTGTCATCAGAACATCACGTAATGGTCACCCTGTGGTTGTGTTATTGAATGTTTTTACATTATGCAGATCTGAAGTCATCCATTGATGTTATTCATATTTTTATGGTTGGGATAACCCTCTCATGTTATTCCATAAATCATTTTATGTGGCTTATTTAGGATGTTATGGGGTGTGACTTGTGAAGTGGAAGGTCTCCCTAAGGTTCATGAAGTAGTTCATCTCTATTTGGTTTTGGGAATGAGTTCTATTTATACTTAGGGTGGGTGACATTCATGGGGAAGAATGTGTTTTTTATATGGATAAATGACACACCCAAACATTTTTAATTGTTTTATTTGTTATATTTATTCAATTTGTATGTAATCAATGAGATTCACGTTGATCTCTTGTTTAAATATTTGTAGTTATTTTAGAATTGTATGTTTTTTCCTTGGAAGCATGAAGCCCAAAATTAGCACATGATTAGGGGAAATCATGTTCCATCACCAAGGAAGCCTTATGAATTTAGTCTGGCATGTAGGGATTAGTGCACATCATACACACAATTTTGTAAAATTTGAAGAAAATGTGTGGTATGGTTATGGAATTATGGAGTGAAATTTTCAAAGGGTGGGTCATGGGTTGGGAAAACATGAATCCATCATATTTTTGGTTCCAATAATATCCAGTAGAGGGTACAAAGTTTCCATGCAATTTTACAAGCCATGAATCCAAATAGTGTATGTTTCCAACATTATTAATAAAACTTCCAATCCTTTTCTCGAATACTTTTACCCAATTTCATTTATCTTCCCCTCCTCCATCCTAAGAACATTGTAGGTCTCTAAGAGTAACTCCTCTATTGCACTATAACAATTATTAACAACCCTTGAATGTTATGTTGTATGTTACATTTGGTTTTTTTGTTTTCTTCCCCTTCCCCTCAACCCTCTCTATTAAGATTGTGGTTTTTCATGGAGGTTTTACCCATTTTGGACAAACCCTAATAATTAGGGTTATGGTGTGTCATTTCTTTAATCCTAGCGTGTACAAATTTTTCCTTAGGATTTGATGTTACTCATCCTGATGTCTGGTTATGTTCACCAAGTATTGAGGTAGGTGTTTCCATACATTTCCATTCTACAACATTCAATTTGATTCTTCAGATTTATTAAATATCTATAATTCAGTTTCATATGATTGTGACAAGGTATTATGAATTGTTTTAGTGTTTTTATATGTAATGGACCGGACCTCTCCAGACCATTCCATTGTCAAAAATAAGGCCACGAAGTGTTTTGGAGGGTAAAATGGACCTTTCCCACACCTTCCAAAATTTTGAAACTACATGCCTTTTTGTTTGAGTACACATCGTGTACCCCCTTGCCGAGTATACCCCATGTTGGAGCCGTGTCTTTGCCATGTGAAATAACTGGGTACACGATGTGTGTCCAGTACTACACGCCGTGTAGTCCTTCCATGCGTACACGTTACCAGTCAACGACCGTGTGCCATGTCGGAGCTGTGTCCTTGTCGTGTAAAATAAGTGGGTACATGTCGTGTGTCCAGTACTACATGCTTTATAGTCCTTCCCCGCGTACGCGTTACCAGTCAACGACCGTGTGCCCTGTTGGAGCCATGTCCTTGCCATGTAAAATAAATGGGTACACGTCGTGTGCCCAAACTACACGCCGCGTAGTCCTTCCCCGTGTATGCACCACCCTCAAACCGTGTGTTGACCAGTCAACGGTCGCGGAGCCGTGTTGGAAGCCGCGTGGAGACCATGTGAAATAACCAAGTCACGCTGTGTACCATAAACTACACACTGTGTACCATAAATTACACGTCGTGTACATTTTCTTTTCTCGCCTATAAAAGGAGGGGTCCCCTCCTCCTTTTCAACTCACCCCTCTCCACCCCTTTCCTCTGAGGAGAGTTCGCCGAAGAGACTTGAAGGATCTTTCTTCCATAACTTCTTCGTCCGAGCTCCGATTTACGATCCATCAGCGTCCACGAGAATGTAACGATGAGGTGGAACTTCTAAGCTTGGATCCATTCTCATTCCATTAGCCTTTCCTTCCCAAATTCCACCCGAGGATGTTTTGCCGGGACTCGACGGAAGTGACGGACGCCGATTGACGTCTTCTAATGTTGATCCGGGGGAGCGTTGCGATCAGAACCTATTGAGGTAGGGATCATACCTTCGTCTCTATAAATTTTGCATCATACGGTGTGGGTATCCTCTTGTTTTCATGAGAAAGAGTTGAACCTTTAAATAACGATAATAACTGGTTAATGAACGGGGATTGGGAAGTTGTGATGTTTATCTTTATTTATCCTATTGGTATGTTGTGAATTGAATGAGCTTCTGCCTACAGAAAATCATGGCCGTTGGGGGCCTTTTCATGCACAATTAAATGTTGCCCAATCTTTTTAGACAGTTTTTTTGGATGGAACTTTGTGGAATGTGGAATTTGGTTAATCACGTAATGTTGGCTGTTTAAAATCAGGAACCCTTGGGTGATCACCCCGGTTAAAAAAAATGGAATAATGAAAATGTAGGTGTTGTCTTGGATACGTGGCATGTGGTGGGGGTGTTTTTGTGGGTTGCTATGGATTAGGTGAGCAGCGGGGTTGCTGTTGACATGGTTGTGGGTTGGTGTGAATGTCATGTTAGTAACGGGCAGTAGGGCTGCGATGATTGGTATTAAAGTGATAATGATGTATGGTTTTGGTGTGTTTGTGGTTATGATGGTTAGCAGCAGGGCTGCAGGGATGGGTTTGAATGTGAGCGAGCTATGGGTTGTGCTTAATAAAAGTGTAAAATTTAATGAATGGTGGGGCATGATTGTGGAATGGGAATAATAATCAATGGGGTTGTTTGGATAATAAAGACTTGGTTGTGTTTCTTGTGTTTTTTCTAACATGTTTTGTGGATGGTAGGGATATGTTTTACGAACGATCAATATGGTTGGTTGTGGATAGTTTCCCAGTAGTTATGGAACTAAATAGACTAAATCTTCTAAAATGTGAAAACCTAAATGGGGTTGGGGTTGTTTGTTGTATGCATTCTTCGTGGTATGCGTGTTGAGGCACGTCCTAAGTTTCTCTATTTAGAATCCATAGGTTGGGATGACTGTTTATTATATATATATATATATATATATATATATATATCTGTATCTTTTTGTTTTGATGCACCCCACGCATGTTGAGAACTTAGTACTGAAGACTCCCATTTCATTGGAGAGGGTGTATTTCCCATAGTTACTACCTCCTTCCTGCTCCCTCTCCCCTAGGTTGTGATGGCTTGAGGCGACCATACACCTAAGACTCTTCGGGTAGGTTTCGATTGGGGTGGTTTTAGCCCAAGACTCTTCGGGCAGGTTCAACTGTTTCCCAAGAATCTTTGGGATGAGGCCCAGGTGTGTGCGGGAGGGATACGTGTTTGTGAGTCTCATGTGTGTGCGGGCGGGATACGTGGTCGTGAGGCCTAGGTGTGTGCGGGCGGGATACATGGTCGTGAGGCCCAGGTGTGTGCGAGCGGGATATGTGTTTGTGAGGCACAGGTGTGTGCAGGCGGGATGTGCGGTTGTGAGGCCCAGGTGTGTGTGGGCGGGGAGAGTGTGGCAGCATCAGGATGTTCGTCGTTAGGAAGAGAATCTAACTAATGGGGTATGGTGTGGGGTACCCAATACTCTTGTTCTTATATTCCACTACCTGTTGTGATTGTGTTTTTTGTGAGTGTGGATGGTGAGGTTGGGTGGAGAGAATTCCTTTCTAGGTTTCTTCTGTTGTTCTCACGGGACATTAGGATGTCTCCCCACTTGTGCACGAGAGATTTAGGTTTCCCTACTATGTATACTTGTATTCTCACCCTACGTTTACTTTTAGGTTTCCAGGAGGACTACCAGGGCCATGTGGGACCCTACTAGTCGGACAGTTGGAGTTTTTCTTCTTGTTGTACACTTGTTTCTTTTGGTATTGTACTTTGAGCATTCTTGTACTTGAACCTTATTATAAAATTGTTTAAACATGCATGTGGTCTTGGTTTGGGTTTATTTGTATACACTTGTTCTTTTCCTTTTTGGTGGTTGACTTGTATTATTTCCTGATCCTAAATAATAAAAAGGGTAATGCCTCCCATATTTGTGAAAACACATACCCTTGGTGCTAGTCGCCACCCCGGGGCGTACTGGAGGCGGGACTCAGGGGTCATTATCTCCCTTTCACCACTCCCAGCTTAAGAGGGGCATCATTGGTGGAAGGGGGTCGTGAAATTATAATTGAATGTGAGTGTGAAAGATTATTAGAATCAAGTTTCATTACCTATGCCTATGTATAGTTCACACAAAGGGTTTAACAAAACGAAAATTTTGAATTTAAAGTGAATTTGAGTGCTTTGGGTAAAATTTTTCCTTTTATAATTTTTTTATAATGTTATTAGAATGTGAGTTGGGTGTTATATATGGAAATTGGTTATTTTTAAACTGTGAATCTAGTGTGGGGATGGTTAAACTGATTTAAAAGAATGTGATATATTTTTAGAGTGATGTTCTCAATTTAATTTGATGTTATTATGAAATAGAATAATTTTCTCTAGAAGAAATCGATTGTATTTTATTAATTCATCTTTTATAGACATTAAAATGATGATTAGTGGACTATATGGGTAATGAAAATAATGTATTAAATAAGATTTGAGGTAAAAATATGTTGAAATTCCGTTGTATAGGGAATGTTGATTTTGTGGTCCATGAGCATCATTATTCTGCACTATAAATTTGTTTTCAAATAGTATTAGGTATGTCAAGTGGGTTTTAAATTATATTATGTCATAGTCCTTGAATTCTAAATGGGTGTTTCCACATGGGATTGAATTAATCTTATTATGCTACATCTTGGTGTTTTTCAATTGTGTTTCATGAGTTTTAAAAGTGGTGTAATGGGTTGTATGAAATTTTAAGATGAATATTTTCTTATAAGTGAGGTAAAGATATGTTCATAATTTTGAATTTGACAGAGGTGTTTTATATTTGTTTTGGAAATGTTTTCAAAGTGGATTAAAAATTTTAGATGGAAATGTTTTTATAAATGTGTTTCCTTGGAGTTTTTTTTTCAATCTAGTTTGATGTGATTTCCAAGTTAGCACATTTATCATGTCTCTAAAGTTTGGTTTTTATGTGAAGTGATCTAAATACATGATTTTCATATTGTTATTATTTAGATTTTTTTTGGAAAATCCAGGTAGTCTATGTCCCAAATGGAATTTAATAATAATTATGGGATAATTATCTCTTAGGGTCTTTTGAGACACCTGAATTATATTTTGAGACTACATTAATTTTGGAGGTGTTTCCATATAGTTGAATGTGAATGAGAACATTATGATGTTGATTCCTTTAGACATTGCGATCTGATCCAAAATAACTCCTCATATATGATAATTCTATAGATTATGGTTGTAATACATTTTCATTCCATGTATTATTATTAATTTTATTATCATTGTGATTTCTGGGAATCATCTAGCGGCACGAGTGATAGTTACATTTTGGCCAAGAGTTATATAAGGTGGTATCACCATTAACATGATAGGGCTATGTGGGACGTGCCACTAGTTAGTCTAGTTACAACATCCAATTGTTTATGTCTATGAACTGCACCATATGCTAGTATGTGCATCATATATAATTACATTTAGGGTTTACTGTATTTATGTTCAAGATATTATCAAGTATCACTATTTATATGTATTATTAATTCATACAGAATGTTTGGATCAAAGACCATCTAATTTATTTCTCTCAAATCTTGTTTCTTTCACATTCTGCCACGTCGAAATTGATTACATAAAATGGAAATGAATTTGGTATTTGTCTTTAAAAATTGTTGTTCATGATGAAACTATTTTAAAAAATAAAGGTCTATGTCTTTTTGTAAAAAATAGAACTTATGGAAATATGGTTTTGTTTTCATTAAATTAATAGAATAATTGTTTTGGGTTTTTTAAATATTATTAATGGACTCTTTTTAGAAAGTAAATGAATGGATTCTATGGTGATTTCATTACAAGTTTTCTAATCTTAGGAATTACTTGTTCCAATCATCGTCAATTGACCAGAGATTTTTGGCATTATCAGGTTTTTGGTTCATGTTATCGCTGTTAAAGCAGGTTCGACATGTGGTTGGTGTTGACTAAGAGATCACATAGATATTATTTGGCATGGACTAGTCTTTGTTTTTTTGGTTTTCTCAATTTTCACCCACTTTATATGCAACATTTATTTATATTTGTTTGGGATACCATTAATATTGGTTCATATTCCTGATAAATTTATGGATTTTATTATATTATAATGGAGAATATCATTCTCATGGTTATTAATTTGATTACCATCACTATTATTCAACCCATGAGGATTGAAAATTACCTTCAGGTTTGGTCACTTATCGGGTTAGATCCCGCATCATATGGAATCAAGGATTTTCTCATGACACATGATCTGTCACCCTATATCACAATGGTTATTAGTAATAATATGCTTGTGATTTATGATGACTCAGATTCATATCCACTATATGTTTGATCAAATAAAACATCTCTATTTTCTCATGCAAAATAATAGTTCCAATGAACTAATCTTCACCCATATCTACCCCAAAAAAGGATAGAACAATAAGGAAACTCATACAATGATTCAAAAGGATCCATATACTTTTAGGACCTATAATTTCTATCATATGAGAACTCCACTAACATTAAATTCCCATCTAATGGGAGACAAAAATCAATCCAATATTCCCTATGATTTTATCCAACAGTTTGGAATTTTTTTAAAAAGTATCTATTTTGGGATTCTATATCATTTTTATAGTAAAATTTATTCGTTTGGAATTCAGTCGAGATTTTGAAAATTCATAAGTGATCCTTTGGAATCTATCTAATATAATTGATACATGAACATCTTTCAACATTACAATTTACCTAATTCATATTTTAATAAATACTTCCACCAAATTAGTTTCATATTATATGTGGATTTTATCCAATATAATAAATGATCCCCTATCACCAAATGAAACAGTTTTCCCAAATAGTTTAATGTAATATTATAACAAAATACAATGGAATATTCTCACATATTGACACATGAATTGGTAACTAAAGAAAATACATTTTTTACAGTTTTTCTCCTCTGTTACCTAATGATATATGTGAAGAATATAAATGCCTAGTCTACTATAAATCATGTCATTATAACCAAAAAGAATGATTCCTGTAACTATTTATACATAATCTAAATTACTTGGTGAAAAAAATATCGAATTGTTTTATGATCTATAAACTATCTTCTAGGAAGTAAAAAGTTTTACCATATGATATATAAAATGAAATATTGGATTCTCATTGATTTTACATCCTTTAATATTCTCCCTAAAAATAATATTTACCATATATAAAAGACTGAGTATTAAATTTATAGTCCATTCTAACATCCTCATGAAAATTATAAACAAAAAAACATGAAATGAAACTAGAAGAGTACATTGATCAAAGAATTCATGATACATATACACTATGAATTATGTCATTTAACACTATTTTATAGCCCCCATTTTCAATTGTGAATATGAATTATTACTGAATGATTCTCCAATAGAGATCCCTGACCTATTGTGCACATGATATTGATGTCAAACTTTGGTTGAATCCCTATCCATCTACACTATCATAAATTTCAATAATTTTTTTTAGAAAATGCATTTGAAACTATTATTATTTGTAAACATTATTAATTTCTCTACAGAGGTATAATTAATCATTGTATTAATAGAATAAACCACAGAAACTAATATAAATAATGTTAAGGTTAGTTCATTTCATGCAATCATAACTATCCTGAAATATAAAAAAAACTATCTCCATGCATGAGAACACGTCCCAAAACAAGATCCCAATGAATCAAAAATAGAATAAATAACATTGTCCATACTATGAAAATGTGAGTATTTGTTTTGATATTAAAATGACATTATCATCATTAAATAATTTCTATCATTCATCATTCCATTATGAAGGATTTCATCTCATTAATAATTATTTCATCAGTGATTCCGAACATGATAAATAACATAAAAATAACTATAGAGTCCTGATAATCCATGGAAACTACCTATCTTAAAAAAATCTCAAGTGGATTGCAAGATATAATACATTAAATATTTTTAGTATATATAGAAAATATTATTTTTAAAATTAAATGGTCATGGAAATGTATTTATTTTATCCATAAATAATACATTGATAACTAGTGATATATATGATTTTTTTCTATAATATATTCTACACTATATCCATTTTTTATAATTTTTTTCATTTGACTTACAATACAACAATATTAAATTAATATGAACCACCGTTGAGGAATATAGCTATTATTGTGTGATTTAAATCATTTATTATATAAAAAAGTATCATGAATTACTAATTACAAGGGAATAAATATCTAATAACAATGAGAATATATTATTTTGAAATAGTTCTTCACAATATCCTTCTTCGGATCCCATAGTTGGTGATATCCAATGTTTATGTCAAATTTTTAGATCCTTAGGAACTGCTAAATTGATTGGATAAATCATCAATGGATAAAATTGGGAACCAAATTATTATTGTATCATTGATATTGTTATTATATCATACACAATTTCTAAGAGTTCCTTCAGTTCTCATCATAAATAGAAACAGTGATACCATAAGAGATGAAATAGGTCGAATTAAACATTTACATTCCTTTTCATTGAAAATTACATATCAAGTCCATCAGTTCGGTTTCTTCCTTTAAATAAAAATAATTTTATATAGGAATAGAGCCTATTAGAATGTCAATCATAATAACCACATCTCTATTGGATATAAATAATAATAATTATTTGTCAAAAATATTATGAATATGGTAAAAATAATAATCAGAAAATCTCCATTACCAACATCATCCAAATATTCCATTGTATTTCTAATAAAATAATAAGATATAGTCCCACACATTAGTTCCAGAATACCTGTATTACTATCCATAATTAAGAAATCTCTTATAATTGTATTATTTATGGAATACATAGATTTGAAATTATCAATATTGACATAAGAGTTGATGTGTGCCTTTAATAAATTCAACTAATATGTAACCATTATCAATTAATATTTGTTTCAATCATAAAAAAATACCCAAGAAACCAAACCCCATAAATAGTAATGAAAAAATATTTTCCATAATGTTTTTACTTTCTCTTTGTCCTAGAGGAATTTGAGTTTTTATAATAGTTGGTATCATCTCAAATGTGAAGAATATGTAATTAATAACATGAGATTAAATAAATGAATTAATTCACTCATATCAACCAATTATTTTATTAGTGTATAACTAAATATAATTAAAAATATCACCATTGATGGGAAATATTGGTCATCCAATATCAATTGATTAGCACCATAAAACTGCTTAAATGATGCAGATTATTCTTTATTATCCTATTAAGACAACACATGTTAAAGATTCATATTTTTTAAAAACATTATTGGACTTAAATATTATAACAGTGTTAATTATTTTCATGTATTATTACTATTTAATATCACTAAATAATCAGAAAAATAAATAATGAGACTATTTATGAGTATTTCTAGCCTCATCCCCAACATAAAAATGTATCTCATCTAGGATTAATTTTATGAAAGTTATATGGAATATTATATTAGGTTCATAAATTTACCTTAATATTATACTTCATAGAGATAATCATACTTAATGTAGATTATATCCATTTATATCTATATAAAAAGGGTGTGAGGATATAATTTCTGGAAAAAAAATCATCAAAATCCTTACATTCAATGTCTCAGGATTGGTTATCTTGGAAAAATAATTCACACAATTTACATGAAAAATAATCCATCAAATATATTAAAATAATAATTATTATATCATATGGTGTTACATTGATATTTATTATTTGAATAATATAATTTATCCATATATCTATTATTTCTCGCTTGGAAACCCCCAACATGATGGGTGAATACATGTTTTGGATTTAAACTGAATCATCCACATTTCATTGTTCATAATTCATATTAACCATATCTAGGTAGGGAAATCTAGGAAAAATATCTAATCCATATTTTGATTCACCCATGGCTCTGTTCAAACCGTGTATTCAATATCCTCTTTCAGTTGATTTATATGACCCTATTAATATTCTATTCAATATAACCTGAATAACTCCTTTGAATATAAAACATTATAAAACAATGTCATAAACTTTTTACTTACCATATATATACATATTTCAATATATATTTCATCAATTCAACTATTATTAACATTTTAACATATTATTATAACATTAAATCCTTGCTTTTCAAAATTAACCATTTTCACAATTTTCAAAGATCACTCTTTTGTTCTTTTTCATAAAATGTTTTAATCGAATTTAATAATAAAATCCTATTGGTATATTATGATATATATTTATTTCATGAAATCATCATTATCTAAAACCATGATGATTTAGTGAAAAAATTTGTAAATGTTTTCAAAAAAATCCTATGATCCCAAAAAAACAATGTGACATGATGTTTTCCATAAAGAGGATAGAAAAGGCATATTATTATCAAAATTTAAGGTTATAAATATCTCTCCCATTTCTACAATGAAATGATAAATATAGGTACAATTTATAATACCTATATTAAATATAAATAACACACATTCTATGTCCATGTCTGATTAAATGGTTACTATTTGACCCCATAATATATTTGTAACAAACAAGAATGATACCATTTGTAACATCATCCCCCTCATCCATTGTATTGGTAATATGTGGTGATTTTACTATTCCTTAAGTGACATAATGATGACATAAAATGATGTATATAAATTACTATTGCCCCGATAATATTTATGGGGATGATTTGAACATGAAATATAAAACATAAAAAATGAAAAAATAATAATAACCAAACCACAATATTCTGTATTTTTATAGAATACAACTCAAGATAAATAAATAAGTTATCATATATGAGTGAAATATGTAACCAAAATACATACCTATTGATAACCAAATGGTCTATTGGAACTCAATGAAAATAAAGGCATACCAACCCTATAACACCCAAACTGATGAATGATCCATCTAAGAAATATATTCACATGATATAACAAAGAATAACTAAATAACTATAATAAATTTCCTTTACATGTTCTTCATAATATTTTATATGAAAAATATCAATAGTTCCGATGAAGGGCTTGACTATAAACTCTGTTCTATTTCTCCAATGACATCCAAACTCAGTTAGTAAGAAAACAACTATTAACACAGTTTTTAATATGGTTTGAATCCTTTTTAAAAAAATATATATCGATTCCATATACCATTTCATCAAATAAATTACCAAATCCATAAAATAAGATCACATTTTATTTATCATTTTAATTATCATCTGTACACACACACTCCATCAAGATTAGTGGTTCCATTAATAGTGGAATTTTATGTCCATACTTCATCTCACATTTATATTGGAACATAATTACCATTATACATCCCTACCAACCCATTCCTAACTAATTGGGTCAAAATCATCCCATGATACTCACACGAAAAAACCATGCCAGCCATTTCACATAATACCAAGTCATTCTTTCAACAAATTTCAACAACTATTGTACATTAATCAAAAAATAAATCTATATTTTAAAAAATAAATTAAAAAAATATAATGTTATATAAATAACAAATAAAAATCCCACAATATTTGAGAAAATACCAAAATTGGATTTCCATGGAGAATAAACAAAATCACAACCCATTAAATAAAATTTATTAATTATGACCATGCATTAATGTTCTAAATATTTTGGGAATGAGAGAGAAGACATATTACTCACAGTGATAGGAAAAATGATGAGTGAATCATAAATCATATATATCTAATATATTAATATATTCACATCATTATGTCTAAAATTTATTCATCATAAAAAATACAAATCACAAATATCAATCCATAAAATGAGAGATATATGGTTCTAAGTATCACAGATAGAAAAACTTTGTATATAAGAATAAGAAACAATAAAGGTAAAGAACATGCAGTTACTGATGAATCGTTGTATTCAATATACTTTATTCACCTATGGATAACTATTGAATTTATGTGGATCATCTCTCAAACCATATTTTAAAAGGAACCATATTTATGTGAGAATAAGGCGAAAACAAGTTATTTTGGTTCTAAATCAAATTATATCTTTTCATAAATGTAGTCCAATGGTTTAAATGATTATGTTGCAAGGTTTGGAGACCATTTCATAATCATGGAGTGATTATACCATAATAAAACCCATCTCACGTTTGTCTTTCATTTTTAGATAAACATGGTGAAAAACATGGGGTTTCCCTTATATTTGACATTGATGGTTTCAGATGGACATCTTAATTTTTTGGAATAACACTTCATAAAATATGAGGGGCTATAATCCATCATTCCACGAGACATAATGTTTCTTGGATAGGGTATACAGTTTGTAATAACCATTCTCAAACTCTGATCCTCTATAAAATTGAATAAATCATTATAAAATCTTTTAGCACTCCCTGAAAGATACCCCAATCATTATATATATTTAAACATTATAAATAACTATTAAAGTAACATAAAAATTAATTTATTTTATCAATTTTTCTAACCTGACAAATATCATTAATTACTAAATAGAAATAATTTATATTTTTTTAAGAAAAAATTATCAATAATTTCCACAATAGATACTTTACCAGAAAAATAAAAAATAATGATGAGACTATGAAATAAAACATTACCACTTTGTTAACCATTTAGTCATAATACTTTTAAAATAATTAACATGAAATTTAAAACTAAATTCCATGGTGAGAAATAGAATCATGATATAATATATCAAAATGGGTAGGATGTTCACCCAAAAAGTGAATATTATTGAATATTCCCCTTAAATAAAAACACGATATGATAAACACTTAACATATGGAATATTTAATTCATATTCATTTGATACTTATATAAAATAAAAAACATTAAATGTAGAATATATTAGATAAAAATAATAATATTTTTCATTCTATATATGATTACATATACTTTTTTTCAACAGTTTGTTTATATATCATTCTTAAAATTACCATTCAATGTTATAATTGGGTTCAATTTAATGTATTTGTTTGTTTAATAACTTCGGTCCATTTAAAATGTAAGAATTTTTATATTAACATTACATTTTTCAGTTAATTTAAGATAATATTATTAAATATATATATATTTATAAAAAACATATATATGTAATAGATAAAACTTGAATTGAAATATTCATAATGATTGAATTCCATATGTATGAAAAATGATATAACTATTTTTTATAACAGATGGAATGAATGGAAAATAAATTTTAAATATACATTAAAGAATAATTATTATGTTTTATATATAATTTATGATAATCAATTCTGTCCTTATTAAAGTCTGTGTGAAAATAAAATGATAAACATTTTACATGACCATGTGGAGGTATAATCCCATAGATACAAATGAGAAATATTATTATATTCTAGTGGATTTAGTGGTAAAAGGTAGATTTGATATTATATTTCTTGAACTCAGGATATGTCTTGGAATTAAAATATATAAATAAATTTCTTTTCTGATTTGAAGTAATTGAATATGTTTATAGATTAATATATTACTGAAAATTATATTAAGGAATATTGAATACTGATTTAATTATACTAGAATCGATGAATATGATTTAATAGACATGGATGAAAAAGAAAACAAATAGGCACATTTAGGAATTTTACCTCTTCTTTGGAAAGCCTCTTTAGTTCAATAAATAAATCATTTATAGGTGAGAATCTTTCTAAATATATGGGCTATTAGATGTTTATAGGTAACTAATAATAATAATATTGATGGAAATTTGATAACCAATGTGTTTTAGGACTAGAAAATAAGGTTGTAGCTTCGAGATATTTTACATGTGGATGGGAGGACATATATATAATTTTTTAAAATATGAAGTCATGCAAAAGTTTTCATCTAACTAAATGACTCTTAAATGAGAAATTTTTTATAATTGGATGAGAATGTGTATTAATAAGGCCATTAAAAAGATGTTTAAAAATATTATAGATCACATTTTCCTTCATATTATTTTTTTGACCCATATGAAAATATTCTTTACCTTATCCTAAATAAATAATATTTAAAATTTTCAATATACATTATTGAAAAATTTTAATTTTACCTTTTTAGATAAACTAAAATATATTGACTCCAAATTTTGTATAAGTTTTTAAATATTAAACTCAAGGATGTGCTAGAATATTATTTAAAAATAAACCTGTTAATGGAATAAGTTTTTTTTTTCAAACAAGCCAATTTAAAGATTAAAATATTTTTTTTGAATAATTACTAAATAAATATATTTAAAAAAAATAATTTGTTAAATTATTAGATAATATTTGTTACTTCAGTTTAATAACAATTTATAATACAATGTATCTTTATAAATAAATAAAATGAAAAGTTAGTTTTCACTTTTAATTAGTGTTATCACTATTAATGAAAATTTAAATCATTTCATGAAATTATATAATCATTATAGAAATGTAATTTTGACATTTACATTTCAAAAATGCACTTTACTTTTTCTAATGAATTTTCTAATCACGTTAAATATACCTAAATGATACAATCCATTTTAATAATAATCATTTCATTATTTTTATGTTATTAAATAAATTTCCACTTTACCTCAAACACCATGAAATGAAATTTTTATTCCAGAATAATAAAATGTACCATTCTAGTGATATTTATATCAATAGACTAGTCATTTATCATGTATCTATATGTTATACAGAAAAAATTCATAGAAGAAGTCATCCGATAATATATTATTTTATAGAACCCAAATAAGAATAGAAATGTTCATCTTAATACATTTCAAAAATATTTATCATTAAGACTCCTGATAATTATGTATGAGCAATTCCATATTATAATACTTTATAAGGAAGGTGACTAATTTTCCAAATAAACATAATGTAAGATAGATAACAAAATTTAAAATATATATTAATGTTACATAATATATATAAAAATACTTTTATCAAAAAAATAATCACAATTTTTATGCTTCCAATATTAAAATCTCATATTGTAATATATATTTGATATATCATAATATTCAGAAAAATAATGAAAATATAACATAAATTAACATCCATGTTCATGTATTATAATAAAATATAATAATAATTTATTTTCATTTATTATTTAAACCTTGAACACATATTAAAAATTCTCTATAATCAATAAATTTTAATAAAAAATATCAATATTCTATAGAATCAGATTTCATTTTTTCAATACTATTCATCATAATCTTAAAAATACTTAAATTAATGTTAAATTATTACATTACTATTACATTTACTAATTATAATACCCATAATATCAATGTTAAAATACTCATATTACATACCTATTAAATAAAAACATAATCAGATTAATAATTACTCTTCTTCTACACTTATAGAATATAGATTCCCTTTGTACATTAGCTTAATCTCTGTTATGTTGTATATATTCTTGCAGTATTCATCTGTGCAGTTCCATATATCACAATAGATGAATCATTTTATATAAAAGGATTTTTTCTTATATTTTCATTCACATTTTTGATCATCATCCTCTAAATAGTCTAACAAAATTATCAATAACTTTAACAAATAACTTATATATTTCATTAAAAATTTACAAATCTGGTAAAACTTTTTATTAAGTTCATCCCCTTATATATATTTATATCTTATAATAAATTATCTTATTTTTTAAATTATAAAAAATAATAAAAATTTAATTATTTCTAGGTATTGAAATCAAATGATAATATTTACTTTTAATGTTATGAATTTTTATGAGACATCTACACATAAAATGATTTTTTTAATCACATTAAGAAAAACATCATCTATAGTTATTGTATTATATTCATTGATATGATTCAAATTATTTATTTTAGGAATAAAATCAAAACATTTTTTCATAATAAATTAGACCACAACATAACGTATAATAATAAAAAATCCCAAAAATATTGAAACAATTATTGTAAATATAAAATATTATACAACATAAAATCATAAATATATAAGTGGTTTCATTATGAATGTTCCAAAATAATAAAATACTCTAAAATAATTTAAAATGGATTTAATATTTATTTAATTATCCACAAAATAAACTTTATGTGTGTCGTACCACGTTCATAGTAATTCCTAGTTTCAGGTACTGGTTTATTCTTGAGTCGGGACAGATTCTCCTTTTATTTAGTTGTTAGTCATAGATAAATATCTATGATAACCACATCCATATGTTGTATCAAAAAAGGTATTTATTTTTAAAAAATAAACAAAATTAAAAAATTTACAAAATATGATATTACCAAATTATTCGATTTATTCTCATTCTATGTGATAAGATTATATTCCCAAATCAAATTTTTCCTAACTCTGGCTCCCAATATTTCTGCAAAATGACCTTAATACCAACTATAAAGACCCCCAGACTATAATCTTAAAAGTGATATTTATATTACTATAATATCATATGGTATAATGAATTATATCCTAATAGTCCAAATAGTTTAATTATATTGGTAAAATAGATACATTCATTCTATTTAAATTAAAATTTAAATCATAAAATATGACAACTGTTTTTTTGTAATTCCATAATACCAGTTAGTATATACTTCTGTATAAAACAAAAACATTTCCCTTCATGTAGTGGAAAATAAAAATATGATATTTGTAATACAATATTCTCATTATGTTTAAATTAATAGTGGGATTTTTTCTTCATAAATCTGAATAATATATATTGAAAGCTAAATAATTTAAAAACGTTCAATTTAGAAATAACATGATAATAATATTGAAGTATTAATTGATGATCAATGAAATAAATATACAAAATCACATGAGCATATAACATATCAATGGAAGTGTAAATAATTTAATAATAACATATACATCAATACTAGAAATTTTAAAAGGGTAATGAATAATTTAATACATATTAATCATATTTTCATTACCATTAACAATATAGTTTAAATATATATGTGAAACCCCACATAACATAGATAACTTATTTTTTCCATGTGACCAACTTATTCATCTAGGGGTAATATAATATTGAACCCACCCATAAATTAATAAGTATAATGAATTTCTCAAATGAAATATGTTTAATATAATGACCACAAACATTTCATTTATAAAACTAACATATGAAGTATTAATAATTTTCCTAATAAGAAAAACATAATCATCATCAATCTAGTGTAATATATTTACTTGTAATAAAATTTTACATACACATTTTCAGTTATCTTAAATCATTTTTAGAAATACTAGGATGGTATAAATTCAATACATCCCCATGTGATCATAAGTACAATAAATTTTATATCAATGATTAATATAAATTCCTTCATAATGTATATAAATAATTATTTAGAAAAATTACATGTTCACATTAACAATCACAAAACATATTTAGAAATATTATTTTTGAAAATAAAAGTTCAATAATATCAATTGGTCATTATAACATTGAGTTTTTATGAGGGTAGTATATTAAATTGAATCCATACATGTGAAAACAATATTAATTTTATATTTTAAAAAACAGAAAAAAAAAATACATTATTTGAAAATGATAAAAAGATACCCATTAATTAAATCAAAAAAAATTCATAATTGGTATTATTTTTTATAAATCATATATTTAATTTTCAAAATATTTTTGAAACCATTTTTACAAAACATTAATTTGTATCAAAAAAATTTTCCACCGAAGAGAGAAATAAATTAAGATTATCATTAACACATTCTCTTAATAACATTATTATACCATGAGAGAAAAAAACAGAATAATAAATTAAATAGTTCACTAATAAAAAAATTATAAAAATATAGATATATTTTATAACAAATATATGAAATAATTTCCCCAAGGGAGACTGAAAAGAAATCCTGAATAATGATGTGATTGTGTAATATATCATTACCACATTCAATGAAATTCAATAAATAACTCCATAAAAGAAATATCATAAGATTAAACCATAAATATCATTAATAAAAATATAATAATGATATAAAATTTAAAAAATGGTATTTTATACAACACAAAAAGTAATAAGTAATGAATTTGGGGTATGTGTCATAAAAACCAAAGTGAGAAGAGAACCCATTATCTTAGGATTAATTTCAATTGTAAATTTCCATAAATCCTGTATAATAAATAAAGGAATAATATAAGTATATTATAGAAACACACTAATATATTGAATTCAAAATATGGTTTTAATGTAGTCTTTAAGCACATATTAATTAATATTTCATACATAAATAATCCATTTCAGGCGATAATTACATCATTTTTTAAGTATGTTTTTTATTTCCAAAATTAGAAATTTTACATGTATAACATTTCCTTAATCTCCCAAAAAATCATGGAAGTAAAATTAATATTTATCTTTTTCATATATAATTATATAAATGTATTAATTCTGGAGATATAAAATTGATTATGTTGTCGATGGAAGTGTATTGTAATATATAAGCATTATTTTTTTTCAATATTTATCAGTTTATAGAATGAAATGAGAAAATATTTCAATTAAAAATATCATTATCATTATTATTTTATATATATCATGTATTTTAATCAAATCCATAATTATTAGAGACTATATTAGAATGAAATTAAAAACATTACACTTATCTATTTGGAGGCTTTAATCTAAAAGAAGTAAAACCGACAATATTATTATCCAATGGATTAGAAATTAAGAAGATTTATGTTATATAATATTTATAATATCATTTTAGCTAATTTATATCACATATATTTCATAATTTTAACCTTATTTCTATCCTTGTCAAGTATATGAGAGAAATTATTCCCATTACATTACGATACGATAGTCTACTAAACACATTAGAGACATTATCGTAACCCCGAAAGAATAAAATTTATGAAGATATATGTTTAATAATAATTATATATGTAAATATTTTTACGAAAATAATTAAAATAACCTAACCCCAATATTATATATTTCATTGAAAATTAGCGATGGAATACATATAACATCATTTTGCAAGGAGGTAGTATGATGTACCCAAGATCAGTGCTTTCATTTCCCATTTGATGTGTTTGGATGTAGATTTAGGTTATTGAATTAATGTAACAATAAATAATAATAAAGGTGGTTATTTTTTTATTATATGATCATATTTTAATATTATATAAAAAAGTATGAGGAAAAAGAAAATCAAATAATCATGCTGAATAATTTTACAACTTATTCGGATATTCTCATTGGGGTTGAACAGAAATCATTGATTGGATGGATTCCAAAAAAATATATGGGCTCTATGATTTCTATAGTTATTAAGGATTATATATTTTTAGGTATTGTTAGAAAAAAAATGTTTTTGAAGTGTGATTATGGATGAATAGAGGGTCACCTTTTACAAGTGGGTGAGAGGACACAAAAGGATGGTTTGAAATTATAAAGTGATACCCATATATTTTTCATTCCCAAAGCCTAAAAAAATTGGTTATTCTCAGACCATAAATCACCAAATTTTATATTATGGTTGTAAAATTGGTTATCAACATGTCTCAATGTCATTTTTACCCCTTTCATCGTATTATTTCAAAAGACTATTTGTTTTTATATGATGATTGATAATTAATTTTTATTATTTTTATTCATCAATGTTGTAAAAAAATATTTTTACATTAATAGATACTATAATCAATAATGATAAAAAATATGGAATCTACTTTTTAAAATTAAATTCATATAATAGGTAGAATCCATTTTAAAATCTATAATGTAGATTCATCAAAAATATACAAGGTTTTAAAAGAAAATTATTAAAGAGTATAAAACGTTTTAATATTAAAAACATAATAAAATTCCTTAAAGTGACTTGAAAATGTAAAATATTTGTATAATCTAACTAATTTAACATTAAAATAATTTTAAAATGTAATTTATCCAATAAATAGATTTAATAAAAAATTTAGTTTTCATTAAAATCTGTATTATTCAATTTCCGTTGAGAAATTAATATTTTAAAAAATTTCCAAAATATCCCAAAAGATAATTTTGACATTTATATTTTAAAAAATTATATATTTTTAATAACATTTAGAGATGTGGTAATGATTTATTTTAGCTCATATTTGGAAGGTGCTACTAAAAAATCTTTTAGAAAAATATATATTTTTTAACGTTGTTTGTATAAAATTTTTCTTATTTTATTTATAATAAATATAACTTAATTTTATTTATTTTATTGTTTTTTAATACATAAAATATCAACAATATAGTTATTCATACTCATACTCCCCACCAACCATGACCTTTATAATATAATGTTAATGTTTATATAATAATTTTTTAATATACCTTCTTATTTTGTTCATGCCCAGTGTTGAATGCATTGAATTGTATATGAGGTAATGTTTTAATATTATATGAATTATATCTTAATATATCATGTTGTGGAATTATATTCTAAAATTGGGTTTTTGTGTTAAATATAATATATATAATGATTCTCCTCGTTTCAAATCACAGGTACATACCAAGGAATTTTGATGAAAGTTATTCTTGGAGTCATAAATTACCCCATACCATTTTAATGGAATTGGAACCATAGAATAGTGATATAGACAAAATTTAGATACAATTAGTGATTAATTTTATTATTAAACATGTCAATCATATTACCCATGGATTAATTTTTATTGAAGAATAAATTGAATTTTTTTTTGTTCCTGGGAATTTTTTTTTCAAAAAAATATATATTTGGAAAATTAATGATAAAATTTTTTTATAGAAGGATGTGGATGTTTTTTTTCATCAAATAAACATTTAAAAATATAAAATCATTGGTGACACATATATTTTTAAGGATATAATAATTTAATTAATGAGAGATGAAAGGCAATGATCATAAATTTGGAACAAGTAGAATTGCAAAAATTACTGAACACACCCTCACAGTGTATCCCAAATCTATTGTCATTGATTATGAATCATGTATAACACCTGAATAAAATTAAATATTTATTAAAATAATACTGAAATGTTCATATTAAACTTTTTTTTATAAATATATTTATTTATATCACATATTTGTGTTTATTAATGGAGGATTTGAATAATTTAAAATATTTACATTATTATATTATATCGTTTTTTAATTTTAATATTTACTATAAGATTACAAAATTTTATAGGGTTCTGATGAAAATCCATTAATTATAAAATAGTATATATATGAATGAATGTTTTTAATGTGTTTATTATTAATATGTTATTAAAAAAATTAAACATTATAATTTAATTAATAATAACTTTTTTGTTATATACCAACATACTAATACTTAATTTATAATTATCTTAATTTTTATTATGAATTATTTTAGTATAAAATTTATTTTCAAATTTTAAAAATTATTTTTAATATATATTATCTTTTCATTTGAAAGGTAAATTTTATAATTTTTTAAATTATATTAGACTAATTGATATTTAAATTTGTAATCATAATGTCGATATATAATATTTTGGTAGACATTCTTTTTATCGATATAAATTTATTAACAATAAAAATTTAGTTAACATGATAATGATCAAATGGTAAAAAAAATTATAAGAGAAATTGGTAGATCTTAAAATATCATACATTTATTACCATAATTTATTGAGTTAGGGGATTCTCAAAAAAACATAATACCATATATAGTATTGTTCCACTTTTTATAAAATTTTCTTTTAAAATGACCACATTATGTTTTATATATTTTGAATTTGTGGAAAAGTCACCAAAATCGCACAATTAAAAAGACCACTAATCCACCCTTTCAAATATATTCTTTTGATTAAAATAATTCATAAATACATACCTGTTTGGAATCTAAAATTAATTATTATATCATTGTTTTTATGTAATCCCATTATGGATTTCTAAAATATACATTTTAAAGGAATATTTCAGAGAAATATCATGTTCATTAATCATGATACCCAATATATCCTGATATTGTTCAACTAAAATATCTTATGAAATATTTAAAAATCATAGTCTATAATGACCTGATATTTTATATAAAACATTATAGTTTAGATAAAATTATATTAAACTTACGTACCATAATACATATTCTGATTAATTAGCATGTGATTTTCTTGATTGGTTAAATTCATCTATGTAACTCAGTGATGTAATATGAGTATCATAATTTTCATCATCAATAATTAAAATGATTTATCTAATTTTGATATATGATATTAAGGTGTATTTTATTTTATTAATATTATTTTTTAAGGAAAATAAATTTGTTATTAATTATTATAATATTCATGTTTTATTTATAAAATTAAATGAAATAATGTCACTATTAATTTTTTCTCTGAAACCATACAAAATAATTCCACTAATTAAAAATTAAATTTCAAAAATCAATAATGATAAATAATTTTTTTATAATTATTAATATGTGTATAATGAAATGTCAATCAATGAAAAAAAGATAAATATTATCTATATGGAAATTGAATGTAACAATGACTTACTCTTATTTGTTTAATGAATCAAATGAACTAAAAATATATAAAATTTAATATATTTGAATGTGAGTATAATAATATATTAAAATGGTGATTTTTTTATATACAGTTAAATGTGATTTCATTGGTGTGATTTGTAAAGGTATGTGTTTCTCATTTAAATTTTCATTTCATTTTGAATGATTTTTCATATTATAAAAATTTCATATTTTGTGTCCTATAGATATGATCCCCTATATTTTTTATATCATATATATATGTTATTTCAATGTAATTAATAACATATCCAAAAGTCTATAGCATAATGTATTTTGACTCATTTTATAGAGCACAATTAATGGATTTTTTTTCCAATCTCACATAGATATACAAAATATTTATGTTTGAAAAATATAGCAAGGAATAATATATTATTTCAAATTGAATCCAAAAAATATTATATTATTAAATTTTAATATTCCATATATTTCATCTTATATTGGTTTTTAATCCGAGTAAATGGATTTTATTATATGGAACATAACATATATTTTGATTTTCATCTGGATTTTATATTCTATATTTTTATATTCCTAATATTGTGTTATTACTATTCATAACACTTCATATTGAATTTATTAAAGTCATTTAAAATTGGAGATGACTAAAATTATCACATAATGAGAGGAATAATTTCAAATGTATCCGATATGTTTTATTTTCAAATAATTTTCGAAATATGTAGATATTTTTTAATGGAATCTAAATTTATTGAATCTTTTATATTAATATTTATTAGCAAATTTTTCATGAAATATTTTATAAATCATTATCTCTCTACATTCATATTTTTATAATGTAATATATATATTGAATTTGTATAAAAATTAATTTTATTAAAAAACATATTATCATAAAAAAAGAAATTTGTTAATAAATTTGAAATGAATTTTTCTTATGATTTTACAAAAATTATTTTCATAATTTTTATCATCCTTTAGTGTTTTATATTATTTTTAATTCAATATATAAAATATTATAATACAAAACATAGTAACTAGTATAGTTTTAACATTTTTTTTTTGATATAAGGTACATAGGATTTTACCACACCAGATCAATTAGTTTAGAAAACATATAGAACTATATAGACACATGATTCCAAAATTATATTTTAAATATAAAATTAATTGAATATGGAACATTCCAACATACCTTATATTATAAATAATATCATTTTTCATGTCTTTTGTAATGGAGAAATAAATTTTTGAGATCATATGCTTAATAAGGGATACATACAGAAGATGTTATAATTAGTAAACAATGAAGAATCAACATAAAAGTGGGGATAATCAATATATATTTCATTTATTAATCACTTGAGTTCAACAAGTACACATATATAATTTGAAGATTGAAAAAACATTTCTTAAGGAAGTAGAATTTATAATAATGAATGTAAGTAACTCTATTAATCCATTCACAATGCAACTTACCATCATAGCCACTCAACAAAAAAATATTTTTTATAAATTTATAATTTTAAACCAAATGATAATCTAATATTTCATGACATCTAATTTTTATCATTAGATTTATAGACACATAAATCTTATATATTTAACTAGGCATGACCTGTCACTGACACACTATGTATTATAAATATTTGTAATGATCAAGATAATTAATTCTCAACATTATTTATAATTTAACAGTTATCCATATTGAATCATGAATATAGAACATAATATCATAATCACCTTGATCAATATTATTTACGTATAATTATGGTATCCTTGAATTATATCCCCATTAATATTAATTGGTGATTTCAATGTTGAAAATAACACCAAAATATCAATTTCAATATTCATGATGAAAATAACCTTTTCAATTTTAATTTATTTAGGACAATATAAAAGGATTAAAATTAAAAAATATTTTCTTTTTTTGATGATGACATATGAATGATTCAATATATGAATTAATGATTTAATATATATTTAATTTGGAAAATTTCACTCATTTTTGTATTATATAAATGTTATTTTATTATAGTTTTCTCTAAAGATTAAATATTATCTAACAGTCAAATAATATGTTGATTTAGTTTGTAATTTATAAAATTTCAATAATTTGTATACCTGAAATCCCTTACCTCGACCATCATATTCCTTTATCATATTTCAACAAAATGATTAATAAATATTTATTTTGTATAATTCTATAAAATATATATTTACATATATATAATAACATATATAACCCAATACAATATTTCAACACTCATTCATTGACAATTAATTATTAAAATATGTATTTTTATGTATTAACCATTTCATTATTTTGATGAGTAACTTTCACTGATAATAATGGTCCTTTTACATTGATCATTATTCTATGTTCGTTCTAATGTTAATCATAATATATATATATATATATCTTTTATATGAAATATATATATTCATATACTTATGGAATTTTTAGAAGAAAAAACATCGAAATTCATTGAGACAATATCCCATTGGTACGCATGAACATTTTTTCACTATTAGGATGATTATGACAAACTAATATCAATAATAAATTTAGAGTGTAATTTTTTCTATCTCAAATTTAACTCATATATATAATATATTCAATGAAAAAACATGGAGAATATTGATGTAATGAGAGTGTACTGCCAACATGTCCATATTTATGGATCATCATTTCCATGATTTTAATTATTATTTACTAGCTATTCTATTTCTAATGGAGTTAATAAGAATTTAATAAGACCAAATAAAATTATGGAATGTTTTTTTATTAAAACAATATATATTAGACATGAAAAATTATTAAAATATGAAGATCATTATGAAATAGATCATATTCCTTCCATAGTAATTCTATTGGATCATCAATTATTTATTTATTTAAAATATTTCACTCCATATGTTATCTTATAAGTTAGTAAAAAATATCTAAAATATGTTTCTCATTAAGTTTTAGATACCAAAATTAGTATAATATTTATACGTAACCTAATTTCATCATTATTAGATAAATTTTCTCTATTATCATTGATAAACATGACATCCATCGGTTTTTATTATGTTAAAAATTGTATATAAGTAATTTAAAATTATAAAAAATGTTAGTCAGCTATTAAACTCCAAATGAGTATAATAAATTCACACTCGATTTGATACGCATATTTATCATCAATGGGTCAGATGATGAATTATACAAGAAAATGAATGACATATAAATCAATCTCAAAACATTAATCCATTATATTAAAATTATAAATCATCTGAAAATTTATATTTTGATGAAAATTATTTACAAATGGATCAGAATCACCATATAAATTCACAAGGTTTTGCAACTAAAATACTCATCCAATCAAGCCAATACTATGTGGATTACCTTGGATCTTATTCGCCATGATAAATAATATATATTCTTAAAACTCATAGATATATATCCCTATTACACTCTATATTTCCAATGACTCATTATTGCGAAAAATGTATTCTACTGTTGTATATTGTCAACATCTATCATAGAATTTCCAAATATTCTAAAACTAAATTTAATATTCCCCATTTTATTTACCTTTCAAGAAATAAACATATTTATTAGATAATATTTCTAAAATATCATGTATACCTTCACTGAAAATCGTTCCTCCCATTAGCATTCATTATCCGTCAGTTTCACATCAATAAAACTCTAAAAAATTCTAATATCTACACATTACACTAAGTGAAAAATCTATCAAATAAATAAATCATTTCATTTTAACACTATTAATTGGTAAATTTTTATGTCAAATATTTTTTTATCATGTCAATGAAGTTATCAAAATAATGAATATTGAACAGGAATACTTGAGTAATGTTCAAACAATTCCTCATAACACTTGAAGAAGTCACCACACAGTAGAATTAATGTCACAACCCAGGTATTTAGAGAATTATAAAATTTCATATCCAATAATACTTATTCATAAGATATTAATATTACATTAAAGAGGGTACGTTTTATAAAAGATTACTCAACACGCAACAACACGTTTCTCTAAAATCTCACGTTTCACAAAAGTTTGAGTAATACAGAAAATTAATACAATAATAATATTATTACTTTAAATGGTAATTAAAACCTAGATATTTTATTTGTAGGAATGGAAATAATTAACAATATTATGAGTTTATATATTTTTCAAAGGTTTTATCATTTATTAAATAAATTTTAGAGGCCTGATATGATACTGAATCAAATTTTAATCAAAAAATACTATAATATTTATAAAAGTTACGTTCACTATATTTATAAAGATAACCATATTTAAATATATTTTTTTAGTTTTCTATGTTATGTTTGAAAAAATAAACTTCTTCTATAGATCCGAGTTTTCAAAAATCACTTTGGTTAAATTTTGGGAAAATTTATAATAAAGATGATTTTGAATTGAATAATGAACAATACCATATATTATGTCAAAACCACCTTTTCAATGAATTTATTTATATATTTATATTATTATTATTTTTTGTTTAATTTAATTATGTGTTTATCATTTAATACAATTTTTTCCATTTGAAGTAATTTTACATTTAAATTTTACATTATCACATGTCAATCGTTTGATTTTTTTACTTCAAAAATACCCATATTCTGATTTTGACAATGATAATTATTTTTTAATTTATATATGACAATTCTAAGTTTGAATTTGAAAAAATGTATTCCATAATTGGAATTATAGGGTACAAATTGTGTAAAATGGTTCCTTTTTTAACACTAGGAATAATAACATTGGTATTTTTTTACATCATCTAATGGTAAATCGATTAAATTAAGGTAACAAATAATATGATATAGACAATTAAATTATAATAACTCCTTCCAAAATCTAATTGGATGAATAAAATTATACCCATATCAGAAATGTGTTAGAATTGATTCATTTAATTGACTTTTTCAAAGAATGTGATGTAATTACTATTAAAAAAAGAAAGTTAAAATATTCTTCTCTATTACCCCTTATAAGTATAATAATTACAACATAGAGATAAAATTTATAAAACATTGGAAATAAATATCATGTTGATAGATAATGAAATTATAAACAAAATGGGAATATATTATGAATTTTTAAAGATTAAATAATTTCCATAATTATTTTCACAATAGTGATATAATAACTATTTCATTAAGTTAAAAATAAAATAAATGATATTAAAAATATCAAAATAAATATTATATGACATTATTTATGTCATATAAGAATTTTATGAATGAATATTACATGTTAGGATTGATTTATTGTAATTTCTATGTAATAATGTTGTCATGAATTTTGGAAGAAATTTTATATGAATAGTGTCAAAATTGTAATAATTCATTTCTTAAAATATAAAATAATATATTAATTTTTTAAAAATTCCTAAAAATATATGATTTAGTCAAATAGTTAATATATGTATTTATATGTCATAAATGGTTCATTTTTGGGACTTCTGACCTGTTGTGGTAATTAAATTAACCCAAATATTGTGAATAATAAAAGATCATGGCATGATATAAAATTTTAAAATAAAGGTTGAAGAAAAAATACAAGGGTTAACAAATATTAAAAGCTTGTCTAATTTTAATTGAATTTTTGGTATATGCCCTAAAAACGTACTATTTTTTAATGAATGGGTTTGGTTTAGAAATTATTTATAAAATATATAATAAAATTATATTTCAAAACATTTTTAATGTTCCTCTTATTGCTCTTATAAAAGGCCACCACATCTACCCACTTACTCAAACCTCTCACACCCATTACAAATCCAACTTCTTATCAAATAATCTCATAACATCCCTCCCTTCCTCCTGGAATCCTTATCTTGGGAATAAGTGTTGAGTCAATAAGGTTTTCCTTATGACTTTTCCATTCCATCTTATATTGAAAATCACAAACACCTTATACTTAAGCAAATATATATTTTACTTCTCTAAGGAAAATTTCCTTCCTTAAAGAAATTTACCCTAACCTAGATTTCCTTATACACATAAATATTTTTCATAAGTATAAAAATCTGATCCATACCCAAAGCATCGGAAATAATATAATGCTAAGATATGAAGCATTCTGTTTTAGGATCCTAATTCTGGATAGGAACTGTAATGAAGTTCCACTCCGAATTCTGGATACGAACTCTAATAAAGTTCCACTCCGAATTCTAGATATGATGTAACATACTAGGTAAATAAAGAATAAAGAATTTTCATTTCTATTAATATTTATGAATTAAATATTAATTTTACTTTAAAGGGGTTTCTATGTTCGATAGAATACCCGATACGTAACAAATAGTTTCTTTGAAATCTTGCGTTGCACACTAGTAACAAAACAATATTATTTTAAATGGTAGTTAACACGTAACCGTTTTATTGGTGGGAATGAATAGAAACAACTAAATTATGTTTATATAAGTTTTTTAAATTTTTTTTACATTTATCCAATAAAATATGAATGGTTAATATAAGAAAATAATTCAATCTTAGGCATATGTTCCCTAATATTTACTAAAGGTCCACTTATCGCCTTTTGATGGAGAACCCTCATTAAATAGAGTTTTGTTCACTATTATATATTCTATTGGAACAAACAAAATTCTTATTTATAATCGGGACATCAAAATCTTCTTTGTGTAAATTTTTGGTATTTTTCCGATAAAGTTCATTTTTAATGAATAGTGAAAAATGTTGTATTTTAATTCAATACATCTTTTTTTAATATAATTTATTTATATGATTAGATTATCTTTTTAATTGGTTTTAAAGTGAAATTAGAATATATTGTTACCATTTAATCCAATAGTGGTCGTTGGAATTAATTTCACTTTGAAATTGGACTTAAACTAGTGTCAATCTTTTGATACTTATTGTTTCATAAAAACACGCTATTTGCTATGACAGCGGATATTAATTATTATAATAATTAATGCAACTTATATGTTTTGAATTTTGTAAAATAGTCATCATTTTTGAATTCTGAATATCAAATATATCTTAGGGTGAATTTTTGGTATTTTTCAGAAAAACTTCAATTTTTGATGAATAGTGAAACCACTAAGTGGTACTTAAAAAAAACCGATTTTTCGTTTAAATGAAATTTTACCACCTTTGTGGTATTAATTTAAAAAATCCTACATACATGGTTGTCATTAGGAAGTAAATTGTGGTTCAATGGGATTATTTTTTTTTGTCGAATAGTAACTTTTATGTTTTTAATCGAGATTAGAGGTAATTAGTGTAAATTAAGGAAAAAATAATGTTCTAATAATATTAAATGTCCTTGACACATGTCCTACTGTTATTTTATGAGTCATATCCGACCACGAAAATCCATGGGTAAACTTTGGGGCCCCATGGAGCCACTTTGGTTGGAAAATGACATTAATAACTTTTTATTTAATGATAAAATAAAATGTCACAAACATGAGTTGTTTTACTAAAAAATTTGTAAGCGGGGTTATAAAAGTAATTTTTTTGACTATAAATATTCATTAGAAATATTATAATATTTCCTATATCATGAGTGTTTTTTATAATTTTTAGACAATAAATAAAGTAAATTATTTATGACATCACGATGATGCAGCGATTACTTCATTATTTAACGATTTAAATAAAATGAAAATATAATGTAAAATCTAAGTCCTACACATTTAAAAAACCTATTGGATGAGTATATTTCGACCTCCAGTCACCTTATACTCGAAATATATAATTTTGTGAGCTTTTAAATCCGAAAATCATTTTATTATAAAGAAACCTTTTATAACATTCCAAGAGTGCCCCTCCTCTCCTCTTATAAAAGGCCCCCACCTCTACCACCTTACCCACACCTCTCAAGCCTTTAGCTCTTCCAAAACCTGCCCATTGTGTCTATAAAAATCCCTCTATTACTCCTTGAAGCCTCAATTTGGGCAGAAGGTTTCCCAAGGAAGCCTTCAATCTCAAATCAAAAAGAGTTACCCGTTTTAAATTTAGTGTTTTCTCTTGTGTTCTTATGTTTTATTTTGCTTCTCCAAACCTCTAAACACTTTTTATTCATTTATTTTGTAACAAATCCCGTATATTAAATATACTAGTATGTTGTTATATGTATAATTCTATCTACACTTACACACACCTACATCTAATGGTTAAAAAACATAATGTTTTTTTGGATGGCGAATTTCTACCTCATGAAACGATGATGGTTCAATATTCTTCTAACACCTTAAAAGGTGGCCATTTAGATTTCAATATATTTATATATGATATATAATATGTTTATGTTTTACTTATGCTTCTGTATTTTTCATTTATGGCATACCATTATGGTTTCCATTATCGGTAAACGCAATATCTTCATTTTAGGAAGTGCGGACTACCGCCCCCTCAAAGTGATTTGATTCGTTAATGCCATGTGTGGGACATATAAAGGATGTATTTAAGGTTCTTATATATGATTTTATACTATAATTATCATATACATTTATATCATTATTATTTCATTCAATTAAAGTATGAGATAGAAATGAAAGTAGCGTTCATGCGTACGTACGACTTACCATCTCCATGAACGGTGCATTTCATTTCTGATCCCCAAATGTAATGTACTATTGTAAGTAAATATATATAATGGATATATATAATGTATGTTACATCTAAATGATTATGTAAAATTATAAATACATGTATATTCTGGATATATATATGATATATATGATATCCAAATAATGAATATCATTCTGGATATAATGAACCTCTAACCACACGAACAACATGTAATTATATGAAGTCCACATTCGACTTAAGAACTAAATATCGACAAAACAAACATTATTTACTTAAATGATTACATAATGTATATAACGTGGTAATAAGTGATGTAAATCTATTAATGAACGTGAAAAAGGTTATTAAGTAAGTCGAAATTAACTCAAGTTTATTATTTAGGACGTTAAAAAATGATCGAGTCAAGTCAGACTCGAGGTAAGGGACTTCATCTCAATCTCCTTTCATTGAGGCATATTTTGTTTTATACATAACATTATTTTATATGGTGTATAAAACCCTTTTAATTTTAATTTTATTCAAAAGGAATCATTTTATACGAAGCGTTTTACTAAACGACAAAAAGGAATGTTTCTTTTAACGTACGTGATGACAATGACCTTTTCCGCCGCCACGAGTATTATTTGGTCTATGGCTTCCTCAACAAGTCGTGATGTTTTTTTAAAATGAAATAAATACCATATACTCTTTTATGTATATTGTTATTGAAAATGGTTTTTATAATGGATTTGTTATGTCAATATATTTAAGTGTTATATTGTGATCAAAGTGTTGAAATGTTTTCGTTCCATTATATTTTTTGTATGTATTATTATTTTATGATGGTACTTGGAAATTTGACGGGTGGTTAAGTGATAAAACATATGACGGGTGGTGTCGTGAATACCAGGACGGGTGGTTATGTTATAACATCCAATGCATTTGGTATGGAAGTCGGCCGTATGGCTATTTCATTAAGTGATATGTGTGGAAGTCGACCGTATGGTTATTCCATTTAAGATATTTATGTCCCAAGTTACCTTTATATGTTATGTGATCTCTATATGGGTTTTATGGTAATCTTTTGGTTACAAAAGGTTAATTAATGTTCTTTTATTCAGTGAAGAGTTTTTACTACTTCATAAGGGTGAAATGTATTACTTTGGTAAAGAATTCATGGTTTACTTGTTGTTTTGAAAAACTAACAGTTTTCCTTCTTTGTGTGTCCTTTACTGGGATTTTTATGCTCATCACAAGTTTTTGAAATGTTTTCCACAAGACATAAAGATGAATAGGGTCAAGGATGGGATCCAGGAAAGTCATGTTTTCTAAAACATTGAACTAGACATATTTCTTTTTAAGTTTTTTTTTATGTTATGGAAACTTAGTAGAAGTGTCTACTATGTAATCTTTTGAGATGTAATAGTTTTGACCTAATTCTCTAAAACTATAATCCTGAAAAGATCCTCAATGTGAATTATTCATTTAATTCAATATTAAGTAAGGTTTAAAGCTGGGGCCTTATAGTTGGTATCAGAGGTCGGTTTAGAAAACTTTAGGAGTTAGAATTCTATTAAATGATTATCCAAAAATATTTTTTTATGGGAAAATTGAGATGATATAGAATTTAAAGATTACAATTTTTCTTCTCCTAAGAAATTTCTATGTTAATAATGGTTTTTCATAGAGTAAACAGAACAGATTCTCTGGGAAGGAATATATAGGGATATGACCTTTCAAATCAGCATCCTGATATGGTCAGAATCAGAACTAAACAGTTTTTTGCAGTGATTTCTCCGTTGACTTAGGTGAAAAATTTTTGGTTTTTTTTATTGATGATATATTTGTGTTTTCTAAAAGTATAGAGGATCATGGAAGTCATTTAAGGGTTATATTGAAATCCTTAAAAGAAAAAAAAATTGTATGGGAAATTCAGAAAATGTGAGTTTTGGTTGCATCAATTTTCATTCCTTGGTCATATTGTTTCTATTGATGGGATAATTTTTGATCCTGCAAAAAAATATTTTGTTGAAGAATGTCCAAGACCAACAAATGTTACTGAGATTTTTTGTTTTCCTTGTTTGGCAGGCTATTACCGAAGGTTTGTTAGAAATTTTTCACAGTTATCTAGTCCAATGTCTTTGCTAACTCAGAAGGGTGTTACGTTTATCTGGACAAAGGAATGTGATGATTGTTTTCAGGAACTGAAAAGAAGATTGGTGAATGCACCAGTTTTGGCACTAACTTCCAGGAATGGGTAGTTTGTTATCTACAGTGATGCTTCATTGAAAGGACATGGTTGCGTCTTATGCAGAATGATCAGGTAATTGCTTATGCTTCACATCAGTTGAAAACTCATGAGGTAAATTACCCTAAACATGATTTTGAATTAGCTACTATTGATATTTCTCTAAAAATTTGGAGGCATCATTTGTATGGAGTAATGTGTGAAATATATACTGATCAAAAAAGTTTAAAGTATATATGCACTCAGAAAGAATTGAACATGAGACAGAGGAGATGGATGGAATTAATCAAGGATTATGATTGTACAATTCATTACCATTCGGGAAAAGAAAATAAAGTGGTTGATGCCTTGAGTCGAAAAAGTAATGCTTTTTTAACTATGCTACGATTGGAACGAGATCCTTTGGTTTTTGATTTGATGAAATTTGGCATGGAAGTTGTTTGTTCAGGAATTCCTTCTGTTTTATTTCAGGTATCAGTGAAATATTCTCTATCACACAGAATCAAGCAAGCACAGAAGCAAGACAGTGAGTTCCAGAAAAAGGTAGAGCTGGTTCTGAAGGTTAAGTTGCCTGAATTAATCATTGATAATGATTGTGTTTTGAGATTTGGGAAAAGATTTTGTGTTCCTTGTGATTCACAGTTGAAGAGAGAGTTGTTACATGAAGATCATAGTTCTCTGTTTTCAGTTTATCCTGGTAGTACTAAGATGTACAAAGATCTATGACAGTATTTCTGGTGGGATGGAATGAAAAGAGATATCGCTGATTTTACTATGAAGTGTTTGAATTGTCAGCCGGTTAATGCAGAGCGACAGTTACCAAAAGGGATTCGATAGCCTTTAACAGTACCAGAGTGGAAATGGAAGAATATATCCATGGTCTTCATTGTGGGATTTCTAAATACACCTCGATGTAATAATGCAATCCGGGTTATTGTTGATCGCTTCACTAAATCTGCTCATTTCCATGCTATACAAGATACTTTTTCCCTAGATCAACATTCCCATTTGTATCTTAAAAAGGTATTCAGGTTACATGGAGTTCCCCTATCCATTGTATCTGATTGTGATCCCAGGTTTACTTATAACTTTTGGAAGGGCCTTCATAAGTCGTTGGGTACTAAATTAAATTTTAGTACAGCTTTTCATCCTCAATCAAATGGGCAGTCAGAACAAACAATTCAAACATTGGAGGATATGCTACGTTCTTGTTCGATAGATTATTAGGGAATTTGGGTCCAACATCTTTCTTCGGTTGAGTTTTCTTATAATAATAGTTATCATTCCAGTATACAGATGGCACCATTTGAGGCATTATATGGAAAGCAGTGTCGATCTCCAACTTTTTGGGATGAAGTTGGTGAAAGGAAGTTGATGGGACCAGAATTGGAAGAAGAGATGGCTGAAAAAGTCCAGTTGATTCAGGAACACATGAGAACATCTCAGAGAAGACAGAAGAGTTATGCGGATAACCAGAGGAAGGATTTATCTTTTGAGGAAGGTGATCAAGATTTTCTCAAAGTCTCACCATGGAAAAGTGTGTTGCGATTTGGTAAGAAAGGATAGTTGAGTCCAAGGTTCATTGGACCATATGAAATTCTAGAGAAAGTTGGATCAGTTGCATACCGAGTGGCATTACCACCAAGTTTTTCTTAGGTACACAATGTTTATCATGTTTCGATGTTGAGAAAGTATATGCCAGATCCATCTCATGTTTTGAGCCCAGAGGTAGTTCAGTTGGAAGAGAATCTCTCTTATGAAGAACAACCAGTCCATAATCTTGACCGTAGAGAGAAAGTGTTGCGGAATAAGGTAATTCACCATGTAAAGGTTTTATGGAAAAACCATATGGTTGAATAGCCAACATGAGAATCTGAAAATGCTATGAGGGAAAAATACCCCCACTTATTTTGATAAGTGAATAAAATTGTGAGGATGCAATTACCAAAAGGGGGGAAGGATGTAACATCCCAGGTAAATAAAGAATAAAGCATTTTCAATTTTATTAATATTTATGAATTAAATATTATTTTTACATTAAAGGGGTTGCTATGTTCAATAGCGTACCCGATACGCAATAAAGAGTTTCTTTGAAATCTTACGTTGCACACTAGTAATAAAACAATATTATTTTAAATGGTAGCTAACACATAGCCGTTGTATTGGCGGGAATGAATAGAAATAACTAAATTATGATTATATATGTTTGTTAATTATTTATACATTTATCCAATAAATGATAAAGGCAAAAAATAAGAAAATAATTCAATCTTAGGCATATGCACTCTAATATTCACTAAAGGTCCACTTATCACCTTTTGATGGAGAACCCTCATTAAATATAGTTATGTTCACTCTTATACATTCTATTGGGCCATGATAAATTATTCTTTAGAATCGGGACATCAAAATCTACTTTGTGTAAATTTTTGGTATTTTTACGATAAAGTTCATTTTTAATGAATAGTGGAAAATGTTGTATTTTAATTCAAAACATATTTTTAATTTAATTTATTTATATGATTAGATTATCTATTGAATTGGTTTTAAAGTAAAATTTTAATATATTTTTACCATTTAATCCAATAGTGGTCGTTGAAATTAATTTCACTTTGAAATTGGACTTAAACTAGTGTCAATCTTTTGATACTTATTGTAACGCCCTTACCCCAGTTACCCAGAGACGGTGCATTATTGTGTAACATTGGAATTATCAAAAAAGATCAAGTCTAGAAAGACCGATTAGTTTAGTAGCCTTGGAAACACTAGATATATTCATAAATGTTACATTACATCATAATGTGAAAAACTACAATAACATAGTCTCCATTTTCCACACTCATATCCCCATCAGAATATCCCTCCAGGTCATCCCTAAAATACTTCTTCACATCCTGGAAAAATTAAAACATTGAATGGGGAGACCTCAGATTCTCAGTAACGATAAAAATATAGCAGAATTTTTCATAAATAAACATAAACATTTAAGGCAATGTATAATTTAATAAAAGCCTTTTAAACATTAACTTCAGCATAATATGGCGAAAGTAAAATGAAATAATGGAATTTACATATTCACATGGATATTCTACAGGTCGAATAATCACATACAATATCAATAACCACTTTCATAATGATGTAATGCGTAATGCCAGACTATCATAACCACATAGCCAAGGCCTCGTGCCAAGACCACAAATAAGATTTTGTCAAAGCCTCGTGCCAAGACACTAGTTTGTCTCATGAGACCTGCTGATGCATTGAGGAGCTATAGCGGGCTTCACCTGTCACTTATTACATCCAATGCATTCCTCATATGAACATGTTTAAACATATCATAAAACATAAAATAATTGTATCACATAAAACATGCATAAATGAAATATAAGATTTCCACACTTCAATCACAAGATATCAATACAAAACATTGATATAATAAAAACATTATCAAAAACATTTTCAATTCCAAAATAAAAGAAAAGTAAAACATGGTATTTATTTTTCATTTAAAAAAAATTTATGGCTTATAAAGGAATCCGAAACTCAAATAATAGTCAAGGCGGTGGAGAAGTCGTTGTTGCCGCATACGTATGAAAAAACACTCTTTTTGTCGTTTAGTAAAAACGCTTCATATAAAAATATTCATTTTGAATAAAAGTAAAAGTCAAAGGGGTTTATACATCATATAAATGAAAGTTGTGTATAAAACCAAATATGCCTTAATTAAAGGAGATTGAGACGAAGTCCTTACAAAGATAATTTTTAAAATAAAGTAGATCTATTATGTGTATTCACTATAAGTACACATAACTAATGTACAAATACAATATAGGACATAATAATATCATGACATAATTTGAAAGTAGGAGATTAACCCAATCAATGGAAATTGGGTTAAGAAATTCCCTTACCTCGTGTCGGACTTGACTCAAACGTTATTTAACCTCCTGAATAATAAACTAGACATAATTTATACCTGATTAAGAACCTTCTTCAAGTTCATTATTCATTTTATACCACTTATTATCATGTTATGAACATTATGTAATTATTTAAGTTAATAACGGTCGTTTTGTTGATCTTTGGTACTTGAGTCAAAAATAAACTTCTTATAATTACAAGTTGATTGTGTGGAGAAATATCCATTATACCCAGAATTATATTCATGATTTAGATATCATATATATCATATATATCCAGTATATATATGAATTTATAATATTAAATAACATTTAGAGGTAAGAAATGAAATGCACCGTTCATGGAGACGGTAAGCCGTATGCACGCATGAACGATACATTCATTTCTATTTCATATTTCATGGAATGAAATTAAAATTATATAAAGGTATAATATAATTCCAGTATAATATAATGTATAATACTATTTACTCCATCCTTTATAAATCCCACATATGATATTAATGATTCAAATCACTTTTAGGGGGCGGTAGTCCGCACTTCCTATAATGAAATTATCGCGTTAACGCATAATGGAAATCATAAAGGTATGCCATAAATGAAAAATACAGAATCATAAGGAAAAAAAAACATAATATATATATATATATCATATATAAAAATAGTGTCATCATAATGGCCACCATGAGAGGTGTTAAAAGAAGATTGAACAATCATCGTTTCGTGAGGTAGTAATTCGCCACCCAGAGAAACAGTATGTTCTTTAACAATTAGAAGAAGGTGTGTGTATGTTTAGCTAGAATAAATCATATAACAACATCATATTATATTGAGGATATTGGTTTTGTTACAAAAGAAATGAATAAAAAGAGTTTAGGGGTTTGGAGAAGCAACATAAAACATAAGAACACAAGAGAAAACACTACCTTTAAAACGGGTAACTCTTTTTGATTTGAGCTCAAAGGCTTCCTTGGGAAGAATTATGCCCAATGTATGGCTTATAGGAGTAATAGAGGGATGTTGGGAGATTATTTGGTCAGGTTTTGGCTGAGGCAAAAGGATTTTATGGTGTGAGTAAGGTGGTAGTGGTGGGGGCCTTTTATAAGAGGAGAGGAGGGGCACTCTTGGAATGTCATGAAATGTTACTTTCTTATATAATGAGTTTCGGATTTTAAAGGTCCCACACATTTATATTTAAAGGATAAGGTGATAAGGGTTTTAAATATACTCATCCAATAGGTTTTTGACAAGTTTATGTCTTAGATTTTACATTATCTTTTCATACTATTTAAATCGTTAATTAATGAGGTAATCGCTTCATCATCATGGTGTCATAAATAATTTAATTTATTTAATGTCTGAAAAAATATCATTATATAGGAAATCATTTTATCTTTCTAATGAATATTTATAGTCAAAAATATTACTTGTATAACCCCATTTAAAAATTGTTTTATTAAAACAACTCATGTTTGTGACATTTTTATTTTAACAATAAATAAAAAGTTTCTAATGTCATTTTCCTACCAAAGTGGCTCCATGGGGTCCCCATGTTGAACCATGGATTTTCATGGTCGGCCATGACTCATCCAATAGTGGTAGGACAAGTGTAATGGTATTTTAATTTTTTTATATTATCATTTTACCCTTAAATTTCACTAATTACCATTAATCTCGATTAATTAAACATAAAAGATACTAATCACCAAAAAATTATTTTAATCCCATTGAAAAACATTTTACTTCTTAATGAAAACCATGTATGTAGGATTTTTTAAAATCAAATCACAGAAGTGGAAATGTTTCATTTAAACGAAAAATCCATTTTTTAACTACTACTTAGTGGTTTCAATATTCATAAAAAATTGATGTTTTTCAGAACAATGACAAAATTTCACCCTAAGCTATAATTGATATTCTGAATTCAAAAATGATGTCCATTTTTAAAAAAATCCAAACATATAAGTTGCATTAATTAATTTTATAATTAATTCCCACTGTCACAACTAATAGCGTGTTTTTAAGAAACCGTATATATCAAAAGATTGACAATTGTTTATGTCCATATTCAAAGTGAAATTTATTCTAATTACCACCATTGGATAAAATGGTGAAAATATATTCTAATTATATTTTAAAACCACTAAATAGTATAATTTATCACTATAAATTATTTTTATTAGAAAAGTAGTTTTTACGTATTTTTCACTATTTATAAAAAATTGGATTTTCTCAAAAAAAATACCAAAAACTCAACATAAGCTCATTTCGATATTCCGAATCCAAAAAAGAAGTCAATTTTGAAATATGAAAAATATATAATTTCAAAAAGTGGGTATTACTATTCATAATGGATATTTTGATTAGTCGTGGTGTGTTAGAATCTCGAACTTGCGTACAATGCACGTTATTTCGTTATTGAAAGAGAATCCTATCATGGAAACTCGAGGTGTTACATTCTCCCCTCCTTCAATAAATTGCGTCCTCATAATTTGAAACTTTTCTTTGAAAATAAAAGGTTGAAAATAGAAAATACCTTTGTGGAAAACCCACATCAGGAATAAGGTTAATATAATTTTTCCTTAATAAGAGGGAAAGGGAAATGAAAAAGTCACCACCAAATTATGATCTAGATAAGGAGATCATTGGTGTAAATTAGAGATATATAATTGGAGGAAAAACTTAAATATTTGTAGGGAGTGATTCAGTTCATCAATCACAAACAAGTGTAAAATTGAGGGCCTCAATGCCTTCAATCTATATTGATTTAAAATATTATTAGTTCAACAAGACATAAGGTATTAGGATAACACATTTTTTTTAATATCCATTTACTAAATTTTAAGAATTAATTTATTCATAGAATATAAGATAGGTATATATATATTTATTCTTGACAAGTAGAGTTTCAACCTTCAACTAATTTCTACCACAAACCCATCTTTCACTCAAAAAGATAATAGAACTCAAAAATGTAATATTTATCCTAATCGTACAAGGTTCAAAATATCAACAAATATAATTCAGATTAGGAATAATATTTTCTAATAACCAGGGACTTCCTGTAGGCTAGTGGTAGGTAATAAAGGCCTGTCTCACTATGTTTATCGGTTCAATTCCTACAGCTTTGTCCGACACACTGGGTTATAACACGACCTACAGGTTGTCCTTTTCCTAAAACTATAGTATTATAATATTTCAAAAATAATTTTCAGAAATGTTTTAACCATAAACAATACTATCCAAATTTCAATATAATCCATTCCAACCTTTATAGTTATCCAAAATACCTATACCCAGACATTCTCTAAAAGGTCTCTAAATTCCAAAATCAATTGTAACATCAGATTCCCCAAAAAAAGTAAAGTTTTTCTTATTGTTACATATTAAAATGATGATTACCTTCATCATATTAAAACCTTAATGAAAACAACAAGTAATGCAGTACAATCCTTATATATGTCACATTATTCTTATAACCAGAATATATTCAGTGAGTCCAAAAGCCCCAATACATTAATTATTCCACTTCAAATGTAGTAACATCATAAGATTGTCCTTGATCCCTTGGCCTTTTTTGAGGTAATTTTTCCTGTGGCTTAGGACATTCATTTTCATAATGCCCCATTTCCCTATAATTGTAGCATTTCACATTGATAGCCTCTTTCTTTCCCTTGCAATCATGAGCCTCATGACCTTTTTCTCCACATTTATAACAAACTCCCATTCCTTTTAGGCAAGTACCAGGGTGATTTTTCCCACAATAATCGCCTAATGGAAAATCCTTCCTTCTCTTTTTCCCTTTATCTGTCTCTTGTTCCACCGTTCTCTTCTTCTCTTGCTTTACTTTATTGTCATAAGATTTAGAGAATTCCTTTTCTGTCTTGATAGCACACGAGACTATATCTTCGTACGACGAGAAAGATTGTGACACTAAGGCTCAACGGAGAAATGGTTTTAACACATCAAAGATATGATCAATCTTACTTATTGGGTTATGTATATAATCTACTAAATGCCTTGATAACCTCGTAAAGTTAGCCTCATATTTGTGACATTCTCATCCTCCTTTTGTCTCAGACTCAGAAATTGCCTTTCCATATCTGCTCAATGGTCACGAGGGAAGTATTTTTCTAAGAAAACCTCTTTGAACTCCCTCCATTACATACATGATACTTCTTCATCTTCCATTTAATTTTTAATCAATGACCACCATTGATCAGCATCTCTAGTGAGGCGGTAAACTTCCATGATAAACTTTTCTATTTCACTACTCCCCAAGGCATGGAATATTTTCTCTAAGGAGTTTATCAATTTCTCAGCTACTAATGGATTTGTACCCCCATTAAATGTTGGCGGTTGTTGTCTCATGAAGCGGTCTAACATTGTTCCTCCACATTGTGGATCAGGGTGCTCTATATGAGTAAGGTTATTATTCATAACTAGAGTGAGTTCTCCCAATATGGTAATAAGTTGATCAGCAACAGTTGTATCTCTAGCTCCACAATAATTATCTTGAGCAGTAGGGAAATCCCTACACATAGTGTGTGCATTGATACGGTTTCCATTCCTCCCACTAGGCACCATTTCTAAACAATGGAATATACTAGATTAGTTTATGAATCAAAATACATAATTCCATACATGTAAAACACTTAACATAAATTGAACTATTTATGGATATAATCCATAACCATAAAAATGTTTTCTTTGAGGATGTATGTACTCATAATCCCTTCATAATGGTTTGTAAAGAAAATGATAATTATCCTAAGCATATCCCCCAAGAGTGTCGTAACCAAGAGTGAAAAAAGGCCCGTTGTCGTGCACCAGTTCCTGTTTGAATATAGCTCAAAGCTGTGTTTTCAAGTTTTACCCCTAGGTACATCTGTGCCAGAGCCACCTCTACCTTCTCGTATCCAGACAGGGATGTATTGCCCAGAAAACTCACAAAGTCTCTATAATACCAAAATTTTAGAAAGTTCTTCTATAATAACCCTCAAAGTCTGTCTTTATGCTATGTGCTTTAATCATAGTTTATCTAAATCTGGCTTCCAATGTTAGTACTAAAATGCCTCTGATACCAACTGTACCACCCTAACCCCAGTTACCCAGAGTTGGTTCATCATTGAGTAATATTGTCATGATCACAAAAGATCCAGTCTCGAACGACCGATTAGTTTAGTAGCCTTGGAAACACTAGATACATTCATAAATGTTACATTACATCATAAAGTGAAAAACTACAATAACATAGTCTCCATTTTCCACACTCATATCCCCTTTAGACTATCCCTGCAAGTCATCCCTAAAATACTTCTTCACATACTAGAAAAATTAAAACATTGAAAGGGGTGAGCTCAGATGCTCAGTAAGGATAAAAATATAGGGGAAGCTTTCATAAATAAACATAAACATTTAAGGCAATGTATGACTAAGAAAAAGACTTTTATACATGAACTTCAGCATAATATGACAAAAGTAAAATGAAATAGTTCCATTTACATATTCACAATCATATTCTACTGGTCGGATAATCACATGCAATATCAATAACCACTTCCATAATGATGGAATGCATAATGCCAGACTATCATAACCACGTAGCCAAGGCCTCGTGCCAAGACCACAAATAAGATTTTGTCAAGGCCTCGTTCCAAGACACTAGTTTGTCTCATGAGACCTGCCGATGCATCGAGGAGCCATAGCGGGCTCCCCTGTCACTTATTAAGTCCAATTCATTCTTCTTATTAACAAGTTTTAATATATTATAAACCATAACATAATTGTATCACATAAAACATGCATAAAGGAAACATAATATTTCCACACTTAAATAACATGATATCAATACAACACATTGATATAATAAAAACATTATCAAAACCATTTTCAATATCTAAATAAAAGAAAAGTAAAAAATGGTATTTATTTTTCATTTAAAAACGAAATTATGGATTATAGAGGAAGACGAAACTCAAATAATAGTCACGATGGCAGAGAATTCGTTGTTGTCGCATACGTATGAAAAAAAATTCCTTTTGTCGTTTAGTAAAAACACTTCATATAAAAATTTTCCTTTTGAATAAAAGTAAATGTTAAAGGGGTTTATACACCGTATAAATGAAAGTTGTGTATAAAACCAAATATGCCTCAATGAAAGGAGACTGAGACGAATCCCTTACAAAGATCATTTTTAAAATAAAATAGATCTGTTATGTGTATTCACTATAATTTCACATAAAGAAAGTACAAATACAAGATAGGACATAATAATATCATGACAAAATTTAAAAGTAGGAGATTAACCCCAAGAATGGAAATTGGGTTAAGAAATTCCCTTACCTTGTGTCGGACTTGACTCGATAATTCTTTAACCTCCTTAATAATAAACTAGAGTTATTTTCTACTTGCTTAAGAGCCTTTTTAAAGTTCATTATTCCTTTTATATCACTTATTATCATGTTATGAAAGGTATGTAATTATTTATGTTAATAACGGTCGTTTTGTTGATCTTTGGTACTTGAGTCAAAAATAAACTTCTTATAATTACAAGTTGATCATGTGGCGAAATATCCATTATATCCAGAATTATATTCATGATGTTGATATCATTTATATCATATATAACTAGTATATACAAGCATTTATAATATTACTTAACATTTAGAGGTACAAAATGAAATGCACCGTTCATGGAGACGGTAAGTCGTACGTACGCATGAACGCTACTTTCATTTCTATTTCATATTTAATGTAATGAAATTATCGCGTTTACGCATAATGGAAATCATAAAGGTATACCATAAATGAAAAATATATAATCATAAGAAAAAAACATAATATATATATCATATATAAAAATAGTGTCATCATAATGGCCACCATGAGAGGTGTTAAAACAAGATTGAACAATCAACATTTCGTGAGTCAGTAATTCGACTCCCACTGAAACAGTATGTTCTTTAACCATTAGAAGAAGGTGTGTGTAAGTGTAGCTAGAATACATCTTATAACAACATCCTAGTATGTTGAGGATACTTGTGTTGTTACAAAATAAATTAATAAAAATAGTTTAGGGGGTTTGAGAACCAAGATAAAACATCAGGACACAAGAGAAAACACTACCTTGAAAACGGGCAACACTTTTTTATTTGAGCTCAAAGGATTCCATGGGAAGCATTCTGCCCAATGTGAGGCTTATAGGAGTAAGATAGGGAAGTTGAGAGATTATTTGGGCAGGGTTTGGCCGAGCCAAAAGGCTTTGAAGTTGTGAGTAAGGTGGTAGTGGTGGGGGCTTTTTATAAGAGGGGAGGAGGGGCACTCTTGGAAAGTCATGAAATGTTACTTTATTATAAAATGTGTTTCAGATTTTAAAGGTCTCACACTTTTATATTTAGAGTATATGGTGATAAAGGTTATAAATATACTCATCCAATATGTTTTTGACAAGTGTATGTCATAGATTTTACATTATCTTTTCATTTTATTTAAATCGTTATTTTGTGAGGTAATCGCTTCATCATCATGGTGTCATAAATAATTTAATTGATTTAATGTATAAAAAAATATCATGATGTAGGAAATCATTTTATCTTTATAATGAATATTTATAGTAAAAAATATCACATTAATAACAACATTAAATTTTTTTTTAGTAAAACAACTCATGTTTGTGACATTTTTATTTTAACATTAAATAAAATGTCTTTAATGTCATTTTCCTACCAAAGTGGCTCCATGGGGTCCCCAACTTGACCCATGGATTGTCTTGGTCAGACATAACTCATAAAATAGGGGTAGGAAAAGTGTAAAGGTATTTTCATACTTTTATAATATCATTTTTACCTTAAATTTCACTAATAAGCTTTAATCGCGAATAATTAAACTTAAAAGTTACTATTCACCAAAAAATTATTTTAATCTCATTGAACCACATTTTAATTCTTAATGACAACCATGTATGTTGGATTTTTTTAAAATAAAATCACAGAAGTGGTAATTTTTTATTTAAATGAAAAATCAGTTTTTTAAATACCACTTAGGTGTTTCGCTATTTATCAAAAATTGAAGTTTTTCAGAATAATGCAAAAATTTCAACCTAAGATATAATTGATATTCCGAATTCAAAAATGATGAATATTTTAAAAAATTACAAACATATAAGTTGCATTAATTAATTTTATAATTAATTCCCACTAACACAACAAATAGCGTGTTTTTAAGAAACAATATATATTAAAAGATTGACAATTGTTTATGTCCAAATTCATAGTGAAAATAATTCTAATGAACACCATTGGATAAAATGGTAAAAATATATTCTAATTATATTTTAAAACCACTCAATAGTATAATTTATCAATATATATTATTTTTATTAAAAAATTTGTTTTTAATTATTTTTCACTATTTATAAAAAATTGGAAGTTATCAGAAAAATACCAAAAAAACAACATAGGCTAATTTCGATATTATGAATCAAAAAACGAAGTCCATTTTAAAATATAAAATATATATAATTTCAAAAAAGTGGATATTACTATTCATAATGGCTATTTTGATTAGTCGCGGTGTGTTAGAATCTTGAACATGCATACAATGCAAGCTATTTTGTTATTAAAAGAGAAGCGTTTCATGGAAGCTCGGGGTGTTACACTTATTATTTCATAAAAACACGATATTTTCTCTGACAACAGAAATTAATTATTAAATTAATTAAGGAAACTTATATGTTTTGAATTTTTTAAAATAGACATCATTTTTTAATTCAGAATATCAAATATAGCTTAGGGTGATGTTTTGGTATTTTTCTGAAAAACATCAATTTATGATGAATAGTAAAACCACTAAGTGGTACATAAAAAAACTAATTTTCTTTTAAATGAAATTTTACACCTTTGTGTTTTCAATTTCAAAAATCTGACATACATGGTTTTCATTAGGAAGTAAAATTTGGTTCAGTGGGATTAAAATAATTTTTTGGTGAATAGAAACTTTTATGTTTTTAATCGCGATTAGAGGTAATTAGTGTAAATTAAGGCAAAAATATCGTTTTAATAATATTAAATGACCTTGACACATGTCCTACCCTTATTGGATGAGTCATGGCACACCAAGACAATCCACAGGTCAACTTGGGGTCCCCATAGAGCCATTTTGGTTGGAAAATGACATTAATAACTTTTTATTTAATGTTAATGTAAAAATGTCCCAAACATGAGTTGTTTTACTAAAAAAACTTTTATGTGGGGATATAAAAGTCATATTTTCGACTATAAATATTCATTAGTAGGATAAAAAGATTTCCTACATCATGATATTTTTTTATAATTTTTAGACTTTAAATAAATTAAATTATTTATGACATGAGGATGATGCAGCGATTACCTCATTATTTATCGATTTAAATGAAATGAAATGATAATGTAAAATATAAGACCTACACATGTTGAAAACCTATTGGATGAGTATATTTAGAACTCCTATCACCTTATCATCAAAATATATAATTTTGGGACCTTTTAAATCAGAAAAGCATTTTATGATAAAGTAACCTTTTATAACATTCCAAGAGTGCCCCTCCTCTCCTCTTATAAAAGGCCCCCACCTCTACCACAATACCCACACATATCATGCCTTTGGCTCAGCAAACCCCTGCCCAATTTGTCTCTACACATCCCTCTCTTAGTCCTTGAAGCGTAACTTTGAGCAGAAGTCTTCGCAAGGAAGCCTTGGAGCTCAAATCAAAAAGCGTTACCCGTTTTAAAGGTTGTGTTTTCTCTTGTTTTCTTATGTTTTATTTTTCTTCTCCAACCCTCTATACTCTTTTTATTCATTTATTTGGTAACAAATACAGTATTATAAATATATTATGATGTTTTTATAAGAATAATTCTAGCTACACTTACACACACCTACATCTAATGGTTAAAGAAGATACTGTTTCTGTGGATGGAGAATTTCTGCCTCACGAAACGATGATTGTTCAATATTCTTATAACACCTTCAAAGGTGGACATTAAGATGTCAATATATTTATATATGATATATGATATTTTTATGTTTTAATTAAGCTTCTTTATTTTTCAATTATGGCATTCCTTTATGGTTTCCATTATGGGTAAACGTGATATCTTCATTTTAGGAAGTGCGGACTACCACCCCCTCAAAGTGATATGATTTGTTAATTTCATATGTGGGACGCATAAAGGATGGATTTAAGGTTATTATATATGATTTTATACAGGAATTATAATATACCTTTATATCATTATTATTTATTTCCATTAAAGTCTGAGATAGAAATGAAAGTAGCATTCATGCGTACGTACGGCTTACCGTCTCCACGAACGGTGCATTTCATTTCTTATCCCCAAATGTAATGTACTATTATTAGTACATATATATAATGGATATAAATAATGTATGTTATATCTAAATGATTATGTAATATTATAAATACATGTATATTCTGGATATATATGATATCCAAATCATGAATATCATTTTGGATATAATGAACCTCTGACCACACGAACAACATGTAATTGTAAGAAGTCCACTCTCGACTTAAGAACCAAATATCGACAAAACAAACATTATAAACATAAATGATTACATAATGTTTATAACATGGTAATAAGTGATATAAAATTAAAAATTAACTTGAAAAAGGTTCTTAATCAAGTAGAAATTAACTCATGTTTATAATTCATGACGTTAAAGAACGATCGAGTCAAGTAGGACCCGAGGTAAGAGACTTCGTCTCAATCTCCTTTCATTGAGGCACATTTTGTTATATACACATCGTTATTTTATAAGGTGTATAATCCCCTTTTACTTTTAATTTTATTCAAAATTAATCTTTTTATACGAATCGTTTTACTAAACGACAAAAAGGAATGTTTCTTTTAACGTACGCGGTGACAACGACCTTTTCTGCCACCACGAGTATTATTTGGTCTTTGGATTCCTCAACAAGGCATGATGTTTTTTTAAAATGAAATAAATACCATGTACTCTTTTATGTATTTTGGTATTGAAAATGGTTTTTATAATGGATTTGTTATGTCAATATATTTAAGTGTTATATTGTGATCAAAGTGTGGAAATGTTTTCTTTCCATTATATTTGTTGTATGTCTTCTGATTTTATAATGGTACTTGGACATTTGATGGGTGGCTACGTGATAAACCATATGATATGTGGTGCCGTGAATATTAGGATGGGTGGTAACATTATAACCTCCAATGCATTGGGTAAGGAAGTCCGTCGTATGGCTATTCCATTAAGTGATATGTGTGGAAGTCGACCGTATGGTTATTCCATTTAAGTATGTTTATATCCCAAGTTACCTTTATATGATATGTGATCTTTATATGGGTTTTATGGTAATCTATTGGTTACAAAATGATACGTAATGATCTTTTATTCAGTGAAGAGTTTTTACTACTTCATAAGGGTGTAAAGTATTACTTTGGTAAAGTATTCATGGTTTACTTTTAGTTTTGAAAAACTAATCGTTCTCCTTCTTTGTGTATCCTTTACTGGGATTTTTATGCTCATCCATAGTTTTTGAAATGTTTTCCAGAGGAATTAAAGATGAATAGGGTCAAGGATGGGATCAAGAAAAGACATTCTATCTAAAACATGGAACTAGACATGTTTCTTTTTAGGTTTTTTTATGTTATGGAAACTTAGTAGAAGTGTCTACTATGTAATATTTTGAGATGTAATAGTTTTGACCTAATTCTATAAAAATCTAAACCTCAAAAGATCATGAATGTGAATAATTCATTTAATTCAATATTAAGTAAGGATTAAGGCTGGGGCCTTATATATGTACTCTAATGAAGTACTACTCCGAATTCTGGATACGAACTCTAATAAAGTTCCACTCCAAATTCTGGGTATGAACTCTAAAAAAGTTCCATTCTGAATTCTGGATACGAACTCTAACAATGTTCGACTCCGAACATTTACTAGTTCGACTCTGAACATTTATGAGTTCGACTTCAAACTTTTATGAGTTTGACTCTGAACTTTTATGATTTTTACTCTGAACTTCTATGTGTTTGACTCTAAACTTCTATGAGTTTGACTCTGAAATTCTATGAGTTCGACTCCGAACATCTATGAGTTCGACTCCGATCATTAACTAGTTCGACCCCGAACTTCTACAAGTTCAACTCCGAACTCTGTAAGATCAGATTCTAAACTCTGGTTGAACGAGACTCCGAATTTCCATAGAAATCCAGACTCCATATTTCTACAAAATTCAGGTTCTCAATTCCTAAAAAACAGAATCTGAATATCCTTTTATTATAGACTCTGAATTCCATTTTGGTTAGACTCTGAACTTTTATTTCCTTACATTCCTAACTTTAGTTTTTCTTATACTTGTTTCATTACACAACAATGTATTGATTTCAGTTACACATTCTTTGTGATAAAACAATGTCTTCAATTCGGTTTCTAACTAACCGTTGGATTAGTGACTCCTGTAAAGTTCCCACTTAATTTTAAGGAAAATATGACTGTTGGAGGGGGGATCCGACCATTCCAACCGAGCATATAAATAGGAGCTCATATGAAAGAGCTCAGAACAACAACGAAAGATAATCACTCTAGAGACCACACACTTTAAAGTTGATTTCAAGAGATATAATCTTTTCATGACTTGTTCATACGGAACTTCTTTTTCATATTTCTTCATGCGACTCCGAATGTTGTTGATTATATTTGAGGGATTCTGGGGATTGGAAGACATAGGTGCCTACTACCTTAATGTTTAGGGATCCCTTTCTGAGGAAGACAAAGGTTACAACTACCTTGAAGTTGAGGGGTTTCGGCAATAGCAGGACAAAGACTCTGATCTTCGTATCAAGGGATTACCCTAGTGTGGGGAATACAGACTTTATTAAAAGTACAAATCAAGGGAACACTATCCATGGTTGTTGGATACACTTCTTTTTGGGTTAAAGGTCTTAAATCTTGTTACTTGTAGTTTTACTACTTGTTATTCCGCTGCATTTTGTATTCTAAGGAAAGTATAACCTTATTATATTTCCTTACACTAGTACTCTGATTAATTTAGATTCAATGCGCTTTAAGGAAGAATCTCATATTGTAAGCCTTGGTTAAGTTTCAATTTCAGGATCCATATTTCCAGAACCAGTTTTTTGGAATCACATTCCAATTTTAAGAAAGTATATTTAACTAGATGTTTGTAACTTCATAATTTTTCCCAATTTTTCATTGGTGTTAGAAGTGTTTTAAATTCTTATATATTAGCATTTTTAAACATAGATCTTTCCTTGTTTAATGAAAATTTTAAAGTGTACAATTCACCCCAACTCTTGTATATTGAGCATCTACATCAAAATATCAATCCTATAATTGGTATCAGAGGAGGTCTCTGAAATACTTATACTCACATATAAGTTTTTCCTTCCTCAGTTTTTCATTGTTCTATATATTCCTTTCTTAGGAATATTTTCCTTGAATCCAAAATTTTTTTATTAGCAAGATTTTGTTTAGAAATACTTTCTTAAAGATGGAAGGTTTAAATGTTGGTTCTATCGATAACCTAAATCCTACAAGACCACCAATTTTTTATGGAAATGATTATGAATATTGGAGAGATTGAATGAAGAATTTTGTTATCAATACTAGGGTAGAGAACATTGTAATGCTTACTGAAGGATATAAAATTCCTGAAAAGGATGTAAGTGCTTTCACAAACAAATAGAAGCATGATTATCAATTATAATATAAGGTACACAATAATATACTATGTTCAATGACCACGAACATATATAGCAAAAACAATTATTGTGAAATAGATAAATGTATATGGAAGAAACATGAAGTTACTCATTTTGGTACATATAAAGTGATTGAGACCAGAAGAGCAATGTTGAGATCTAATTATCATGGTTTTAACTTTCCTTATGGAGAACCTATAAGAAAAGTACAACAATGATTTATGACTATCGTAAATAGCTTACAATATATGGGAGAGAAAGCTCTAGATGATGAAGATCTTGTGGAAATGATTATTGATATTATTCTCAATGTGTTGGAATTAAAGAGAACAACTATTGATGAGAACAGGAAGGTCACTCAAATTTCTTTAGACAAGTTGTTTGGAACTCTTCTTCAACATGAAACAAGGATGAAGAGAGATGCTGACAACATCAAAAAGATGAATGGAAATGGTACTGTTGCTTTTACTACAATATCAAATCACATAAAAGCTAAGACTCTTGATGGAGTATGCAGATCCAAGTTTGAGAAGGTTATTATCCAATCCGAATCTAGTGAGAGTGAAGTCTCAGAGATCGAGTTAGCAAATCATGCTCGGAGAATGAATAAGATAGCTAGTCAATGAAATTTCCAATCCAAGTATAAGATGAAGGAAATTAAATAAAAGAAAGATTCAAAGGTCACATGATATGAGTGAAAGAGAAGTGGACACATATGACCTGATTTCCCAATGCTTAAAAAGAATGAAAAAAAGAGAGGCATTATGAATAAAACATGAAGATTTTTTACAAAGCCAAAGCTAAGAAAAGTCTGAAAGCTAATACTACTTGGAGTTCTAGCTGTGGATACTCTTCATAAAGAAAATCATCAGAATATGATTCGCCACCTCAAAATAATATGGGATTCATTGCTAATACTTCTTTTCCACATATAGGTCTTATGGACAAGGTATGCTCTACCGAGGCTTTAACAAATTTATATCTTGATAAGAATTACTATTCCAAAAATAGTACTTCTAATCAAGATAATTCATCCTCAGAAAATGAAGAACCTTCATATGAAGAAGTATCTAGAGTTTCCATGTGACTTGAAGAAAAAATTTGTAAAATTTATAAGAAGTTAGAGAAGGAAAATACTGGGGAATAAATTCTTATAAAAAGAGATTTCAGATCATTTATTCAGATCATAAAGATAAATAAGAGCTTTTAGAAAAACATTCTAAAGACATTGAGAAAGAAAATTCTTGATAAGGAAGAATTTTCTAAATATCTTAAGAATGCTTTCAAAAATAATTTTTTTTGAGGAAAAATCTAACTCTATGGAAATTATTCATGAGGATATAAATTTAGTCATTATACTAAAATATGAAATATTTTCTCTAAATAATCTTCTTTCAAAACTTACCTCTGGGAAGGAAAATTTTGACAAGATGTATTCTCCAATTAATCATCATGGAAACACTACTGGAGAAGGTTATACTCACAATAAACTAGTTTTTATAAGATACTATTTTGTTCCTTCTAGAGCCCCTTTTTTCACTAAGTGTCAAAGTGGTGGGCATTGGAAGAAAAATTGTTCTTTGAATAAAGTTCAATCTCTTGTGTTCCATAAAGAAAATTTCTGTAAACAAATGTGGATACCAAAAATTTTGTTATCTAAAAATATCAGATCCAAACAAGTTTGGATTTCGAGAGTATAATTCTTTTCCTATTTTCAGGAAGATATAGGGCGTACCAACAACAATACGTGGTACATGGATAGTGGATGTTCCCAGCATATGACTGGTAACAAAAATTATTTTGGAAAGATTATCAAAACGAAAGGAGGAAAAGTATATTTCATAGATAATTCTTAGGGGTAAATTTTTGGTATAGGTTATATTATTCTTCTTGGTAAAACATTGATTTCAAATGTTTTGTTTGTTAGAGGTGTTAAGCACAACCTCATTAGCATAAGTCAATTATGTGACGAAGGATACCTTGTGAATTTTAGGAATGCTAAGTGCTTAGTACACAATTCCACGGAATAATTTATTCCTTCTTCCACTAGTAAAGATAATGTTTACACTTTGAACATAGAAAACCATTGGAGGCAAGACATACCATGCCTAAGTGAAATGGAAGATCATTCTTGGTTATGGCATAGAAGACTAGGTCAATGTAACCTTAGAAACTTATGTAAAATCTCTAGGAAGAAATTAGTTAAGGATCTACCGGAGATTAGATTTGATTATTCTAATGATTGTGATCTTTTTCAATATAGAAATCAACATAAATATAGTTTTAAATGAGTCAGTGAAGTTTCAACAACTGATGTATTATAGTTGGTGCACATGGATCTTTTTTCACCAACAGAAACTGGAAGCATTAGAGGAAAATCATATGTGCTTGTTCTATTTGATGATTACACTAGATTTAAATGGGTCTATTTTCTAGAAAAGAAGTATGAATATTTTTATTATTTCAAATGTTGTAGTGCCCAAGTTACAAATGATAAAAACCATACACTAAAAACTATTCATAGTGATCATGGAAGAGAATTTAAAAATTTGGTTTTTGAACCTTTTTGTAGTGGAAAAGGCATTACTCAAAACTTTTTTCTTTAACTAGAACTCCTCAACAAAATAGTGTTATTGAAATAAGAAATAGAATTCTTGAAGATATAACTCGAACCATGTTGAGTGAATATTCTATAGCTATACATTTCTGGGCTGAAGTTGTAAGTACTGCTTGTTACACTATAAATAGAGTTTTGATTAGACCATTTCTTAATAAAACTCCTTATGAGTTATGGAATGGTAGAAATGAAAGACTTTCCTACTTCAAGGTTTTTGGTTGCAATGTATTCATCCTGAGTACTAAAGATAATCTATAAAAATTCGCACCAAAATCTAATGAAATAATATTTCTTAGGATAGTCCACAACTTCTAAGGCTTATAGAGTCTTCAATAAAAGCACTTGTACTATTGAGGAAACAATACTTGTAAAAGTTTATGAAACTGATCCTTTTGTTTTTAAACCATCCCACCCTACATCCTCGAATGAGTTTTAAAAAACTGATTATCAACCTTTGATAGAAGATCATTCTGATACGGAAAATGTTCAAGAATATACTTCTGAAACATTTACCCGAGAAGACTTTCTACCCTATGTTGAGGAGCATGTTTTAAAAAACACAAGTCAGGTGTTTCTTAAGAATCCTCCGAGTGATAGTATCATTGGTGATGTAAATCAACATGTAAGGACTAAAAGCTTCTTATGGAATGAATTAGAACATCTATCATTTCTTTCCTAATTAGAACCAAAAATAACTGATGAATCTTTAAGTGATGATGATTGGATCAAAGCCATGCAAGATGAGCTAAATGAATTCGAAATGAATAAGGTCTGGACCTTGGTTGAAATACCTAAGGAAACTTAAGTTATTGGAGTAAAATGGGTCTTCAGAAACAAGTGTGATGAAAATGGAGTCATCGTTAGAAATAAAGATAGACTAGTTGCTAAGGGCTATAATCAACAAGAAAGAATAGACGATGAAGATGCCTATGCTCCAGAAGATAGACTTAAATATATTCGTATTCTACTTGCCTTTGCAGAATTCTTCAATTTAAAACATTTTCAAATGGATGTGAAAAGTGCTTTCCTTAATGGTTATGTTCAAGTGGAAGTTTTTGTCCAACAACCTCCGGGTTTTGAAGATACAAAACATCTTAATCATGTTTTTAGACTTAACAATGCTTTGTATGGTCTTAAATAGTCCCCACGAGATTGGTATGATAGAATAACATGATTTTTGCTTCAAAATAACTATGTTAAGGGAAATGACGATCCAAACCTTTTTATAAATAAAGATAAGAAAAATGTTTTGATTGTTCAAATATATGTCGATGACATCATTTTTTGTTCAACTGAGCAATCATTAACTAATTCCATTGATGATCTAATGAAATCTGAATTTTAAATGAGTATGATGGGTGAGTTTACATTTTTCCTTGGTTTTAAAATTTCTCAAAAACCAGAAGGAATCTATATATTCTAATATAAGTATATTAAAGAAATTCTTAAAAAGTATGGTTATGACAACACTGAGAGAATAAGTACTCCTATTGGTACCTCAAATACACTTAATCTTGATGAAGCTGGGAAACTAGTAGAACAAACATCTTTTAGAAGTATGATAGGAAGTATACATTACCTGAAAACTATTCGACTACACATGATGTTTTCAGTATGCTTATTTGAATGATATAAATCCAATCCTATAGAATCTCATTTAAAGGCAGTGAAAAGTATTTTTCGCTACTTAAAGGGAACCATGGATCTAGGATTATTTTATAATTCTGGAAATTATTTCGTTTTAAAAAACATTTTGGATGCTAACATTGGTGGATGTATAATGGATAGAAAAATTACATCCGAAACTTTTCATTTCTTAGGAGATTTATAAGTTTCTTGGTCATGCAAGAATTATCATTTTGAAGCACTCTCCACTGCTGAAGTTGAATATGTTGCAGCTAGAAGTTTTTGTGCTCAAGTGTTGTGGATGTAACACACACTCACAGACTATGGCTTGAGTTTTACTAAGACTCAAATGTTGTGAGATAACACAAGTGCCATTTTCCTTAGTAAAAACCTTGCAAATCACTCCCGTGAAAAGCACATAGATATTAGGAATCATTTTCTTTATGATCACACACTAAAAGGAGATATCATTAATCAGTTTATCGGAATACAAGATCAACTTTCTGATATTATCATAAAATCATTACCCTCCGATATATTTGAATACATTAAACAGAAGTTAGGAATGATAACTATGAGGTAATCCTTCTTCATTAACTTCTTGTTGAATAATTCTCTTTATAGTAATAAACTCATTTTAATAGGGGGAGTACATTTTATTAATAGCATAATCAATGTTTTCATCGTCAGTTTTTTTTAAAAAGCTTTTGTAACCAAAATTTTTGTAGTCATTTTTTAAGGCATTTGTAATCAATTTTTTTTAGTCAGTTTTTCAAACTGTTGTATCTAATATTTTCGAAATGATGTTTTAAGAATTGAAAATTTTCTTAATGAAGTTTTCAAAATGGAAATTTTCACAATGATGTTTTCGGAACTGAAATTTTCATAATGGCTATTTTCGGAACTGAAATATTCGTAATGGGAATTTTCGGAACTGAAATTTTTGTAATGGGAAATGTGGAAACTAGAAATTTTGTAATGAGAATTTTTGTACTCAGAACTTTTGTACTAAATTTTTTTTTACTTATACTATTCATTGTGGAATTTTTCATAATCATACTTTTTGAACTAAAGTTTTGGTACTCATAGTCTTTTCAACTTTATGTTTTTCATTTTTAGTTTTTCGTAGTCAAATTTCTTTTCTTCAAGAATAATATCACCTATTACTAATAAAATTCCTAGACAATACGAAAGGTATGATTTCCTTACTTAATTTTTCTTATTCATATTTTTCTTTCTGGTATTTTCCTATGAGTTTTAAAATTTATCTGATTTTAGTTTTCATAAATCTGATTTTTTTTCTTATAAACCTCAACATATCGGATTCTCGATTTCCTTGCGGGTATGTTTTCAACCGTCAGATCAGAACAAAGGGTTTTTCAATCGTTAGATGGTTTTTGGAAGTTTAATGGTCAACTCCATCACCTATATAAGGGGCCCCCAAGGGTCGTCCCACATCAGTTTTTCAATGCTCTCGTGTCTCGAAGCTCTGTCTCTCTTCTTAAGGTCATTCCGATCTTTGTTAAAGCCCATTCAGAATCTTCTAGAACTCTCCATTCCGAATGTATGTTGAAAAAATTTCTCAGGATATGTCAACTAAGAAGCTAATCTAAAAGTGGCATGTTTACAGGGAGAGGTTAGTGCATCTGAATTTCTACATGTAGGATTCTCTTATATCTAATAATATCAAATTGAATGGTTGGGAGGAGGTTTGCTTATCGAAGCAATAGAAATAGGATCCGGTATATATAGAATTTCTTTTTGAGCTCTATGAGTCTATTTTCATCCTTGAGAAAGTTGGCAGAGAGTTTTTGTCTTTCAAGTCTTATGGGAAGGCTTACAAATTATCTTACACCAAGGCTGCAAACTTGGTGGGTTTATCTTATGAAGGTGAATCTGAGTTTTGTTCACATAAGCTTCCAGATGAGCAATAAAGATTCAACAAAGTGAAGTCATTGAAATGCCTTGGACTTATTGATGCCAAGACTGCTAATATTGCTCATCTCTCTTCGAATAATCGGATTCTACAGTTGTGGGTACAAGGTTTTCTCGTACCAAGAAGGGGTGATAATGATAATCTCATGAATAGTGACATTTACATCCTAGATTTCATGGTAAATCTAAGGAAGTTTAATTTGATGAGGAATGTTTTGATTACAGTTAAGAATATTAAGGACGGGAATCTGAAATCTCATATCATAATGTATCCGGCCTTGATTTCTAAACATATCATCAGATGTCTTTATTCATTTAATATTTCTTGCACTTTCAAGCAATGAAATTGCAAGGTAATTCTATTATGTGATTGTAACGCCCCGACCCCAGCTACCCAGAGTCGGTGCATTACTTCGTAACATTGGCATGATCACAAGAAAGATCAAATCTCGAAAGACCGATTGGTTTAGTAGCCTTGGAAACACTAGATATATTCATAAGTTTTACATTACATCATAAAATCAAAAACTACTACAACAACATAATGTTTCCACAGTCCACACTACAATCCCCTCATAATATCCCTGCAGGTCATTCATAACTTACATCTTCACTTCCTGGGAAAAATAAAACATAGAAAAGGGGTGAGCTCAAATGCCCAGTAAGGATAACAATATAGCGGAAACTTTCATCAATAAGAATAAACATTTAAGGCAATGTATAACTAAAACAAAAGCCTTTTAAACATGAACTTTCAACATGGTATGGCATAAATAAAATGAAATAATGCCATTTACTTATTCACATGGATATTCCACTAATCGAATAATCACATGCAAAAATAAATAACCACTTTCATAATGTTGGAATGCATAATGCCAGACTATCATAACCACATAGCCAAGGCCTCGTGCCAAGACTACAAATAAGATTTTGTCAAGGCCTTGTGCCAAGACACTAGTTTGTCTCATGAGACCTACCGATGCATCGAGGAGCTATAGCGGTCTCCACCCGTCACTTATTAAGTCCAATGCATTCCCATATGAAAAGGTTTAAACATAACATAAACATTCGTATTAAAACTAGCATACGAAATGTCAATAATTTCACCATAAACTATGAATGGTATAAAAATAGCACATCCACAGTCAAACATATAACAAAACCTTCAATACAATATAGAAGTTTTGTATCATAATAAATCAACTTCAAATAATCTTAAAATCCATCAAAGGATGTTGACATAGATGAAATCAAAATTCTTTTTAAAGAAGTATCTCCTTTTATTTTGAAATCATTTAAGATCCATATAAAATAAAACATTTTCTTTGAAAATATTCTTATAAGCTTGTATGGAAAGCTTCGACGATTTTATAACGGCGGAAAATAACCACACCCGCCGTATAAGTTAAAAAAACATTCTTACCTCAATTCTGTCGAAAAGGTTAAAAAGGACCTTGTTTTGAAAACGACAGAAAGATTCCTTTATAAACCTCTTATAAAAAGTCAAACAAGGGTATAAATGACTTTAACCCATATTCTTGTAAATAGTAAAAATGTTTTGAAATACATTTTGAAGAAACATGGATGTGGATGATAACGAGATCCCAGTAGATTATTACGTATAAACAACCTCGGATAAAGAAGAGATTGTGAAATAACCCTTACCTTGTACTTTTCCTTGGTTGGGGTAGGTTAAACTCCTGTATAATGGTGAAATAATTGTTATTAAATTATACAAGAATAATATACATTAATATGATATCATATATGATCTTTTAATATTGGTATCTTAGTATTATCGTTGTTTCGGGTGTTAACTTACTTGTTTTATTTCATATGTTTTGTTACGTAAGACATGTTTGTAAAGAATAGGTTGTGTATTATTCATATCCAGAATGATATCAAGTCCTTAAACATCATTTTTAAATCATCAAATTATAATTATACTTTAATGGTTACGATGGAGAATGAATCTCATCGCGTTCGTGGAGACGGTAGTCCGTACGTACGCACGAGCGACAATATCATTCTTTTGATATTAAAATAATATATAAATGGATGTTATATCATATATACAGAATCATTAACATGTTATATTTATTATTTACATGAGTTACACATAATTATTATACCCATCCAAATAATAATATATTGAATAACAATTACACCACGACGTGGAGACGGTAAGCCGTACGTACGCACGTATGGTGACATGTTATTCAAAGGGTGGATAGAATACTGAATATGGTTGTACCATATTTATAATAACATCACAGTATATGTAAGATACTGGAGTTATTATTTTAGAATGGTAAGAACAAAGAAAGAGGAAGTGGAAGAAGAAAGGAACTTAGAAAAGGGTGGTGAAATCATTACCTCTTCTTCGGGTTCTTCCTTTTGATTTGATCAAAAGGGCTCCTTAGGTTGGCTTTCTGATCCAACTAAGGCCTCTAGGTTGTATTGAGGGATGTTGGGAGAGTATTTGGGAAGAGTTTGGCCGAACCAAAAGGCTTTAGAGGTGTGAATAAATGAGAAGGAGGAGTGCCCTTTTATAAGAGGGGTGAGGGGCATCTTTGGAAAAGTTAGAAATATTAATTTATAATAAATTCATATTCGGTTTCTAATGGCTCCAAAGTTGACTATTCAAAGGTTAAGGTGGGGATAGGTCGAAAACCACTCAACCAATAGAATTTAGACAGGTTTGGGTACTTATATTAACCTTATCTTTAAGTATTAACTCTAAGTTAATTAGTTTCACTTTTACAATGTCTCTTTGTATTTTTATATAATATGGTTAATAAAATTACTATATACATCCAAGCGACACCCAAGTGGTCCATTAATGCTTAACCTATCATAATATAAGTCTCTTGGCCGAACCTTAGATTTTTAGGAATTTAATATCAATTAATAATATAATATTTGTTTTAAGAACTCTTTTATGTCAATTTTGACACTATTCAATAGTTGATTTTTGTTAAACCCATAACAGATTGATTACTTCGAACAAAGTCCATTAAATCAATCCTAATATATCATATTAGCCTAGAAAATTAGTTTAATTCATTAAAAGTTTCATATTATATTTATTTGGGTATTTATAATATCAATTATTTTAATTTTTCACTATTATATTAATTACTGTATCATCATTGTGTCATAAATAAAATAACTTATTTAATGTCTAAAAATTATAAATAAAATATAATCATTTAGGAAATCTTTTTAGCTTTCTAATTAATATTTATAATCGAAAATCCAACATGTATAACCCTATGTAAAAATTGTTCTTCTAAAAGATGTAATCTTATGCCATTTTTATTTTTATTTTAACTTTATTAATATAATGTGTCATTATCACTTACAAGTGGCTCCAAGGGGTCCCCAAATTGACCCAAGGATGCCCATGGTCGGGTATGTGTACGCCAATAAGGTTAGGACACGTTTTAGGGTAATTTTGTATTATTATAATATTATTTTTTTAACCCTTATTTACCGGATTTACCCTTTAACCATGGTAAATAAAATATTTACCGCAGTAATTATTCAAAATGTCTAAAAATAAAAGTTACCCATTTACACAATTTGAACATCCTGATTCCAAATATGGAATCCATTTTCCTAAATTCAAAACACAGAAGTGGAAGAAATTAATTTAAAATTAATTCCCACTGTCAAAACAAAAAGCGTGTTTTTAAGAGATAATAACTATCAAAAGATTGACACTTGTTTATGTTCGGTTTAATTGTAAAATTATGTCCAATGACCAACATTATATTAAATGGTAAAAATATATTCCAAATATACTCTAAAACCACTCAAATTCACAATTTATCACTATTAATTATTTTGATTAAAAAAGTTGTTTTTAATTAAAATTTAGTAATTTTCACTATTCATCAAAATATGAAAGTTATCCGAAATGTACCAAAATTTCACCTTAGGATAAATTCGATATTCCGAATCCAAAAATGAAGTCCATTTTAAAATATAAAATATATATAATTTCAAAAAGTAGGTATTACTATTCACAACGGCTAGTTTAATTAGTTGTGGTGTGTGTTAAAACTCAAGGTTGCGTACAACACACGCTACTGTATTATTCAAAGAAAGTGTACCGTGGAAGCTTGAGATGTTTCATTTTAAATTTTTGATGTCCCCATTTAGTCAAAAAGTTTAAAATATTGTATTTAAAAAGGGTAAACGTTGATAAAAGTGCAATACTGAAAATGAATTTGTTCTTGCATTATATCTAAGAAACTCATAATATGGATTCTAAAATTATAAGGATTATATAAAGTTTAAAATTCGGTTAATACTATTCATAACCTCTTTTGAATGGATTTTTTTTGGTAAGTCATGGTGCAATTGAACTCGGTGTTGCGTGTAGTGAAATTTATTGAATTATTTTGAAGAAATAACGCACTATGAAATCTTGGGGTGTTACATTCTCCCCTCCTTCAATAAATTGCGTCCTCGCAATTTGAAATTGTTCTTCGAAAATAAAAGGTTGAAAGTAGAAAATATATTTGTGGGAAAACCCACATCGGAAATTGGGTTACTAAAATTTAGTCTTAATATGAGGAAAAGAGAAATGAAAGAGTCACCACCAAATTATGATCTCGATTAGGAGAACATTGGTGGCAATTAGAGACATATAATTGGAGGAAAAACGTAAATATTTATAGGTAGTGATTGAGATCATCAATCACAAACAAGTGTATAATTGAGGTCCTTAAATTCATCAATCTATGATGATTTGAAATACCATCGGTTCAACAAAACATAGGGTATTAGGATAACACATTTTTGACGTTTCAAAATATCCTAGTTGAAATCCCACATCGAAAAATGAATTAATGAGGCCTCTATTTAAAATAAAGAGCCGAAAGTATGAAGATTACCGAAAATAACACATACTAGGGTTCCATGTAGGAAAATATGGTTATGGAAGAAAAATCTAACCATCAATTATCTGATGGAGAGTGGTAGAGAACATGGCTATGAAAAGGCCAACAATCCCAAAGCCATAAATTTGTGATGATTTAAGGTACCATCTAGGACAACATTTTTGTTCTAAGTTCCTTTTCTTAACATTGTGGAATTTATTTATGAGATTGGCTAAGATCATAAGGAGGTATACATACTTTATAATTAGAGTTTTATCCATTAATAAATTTCTACCACAAACTCATCTTTCACTCTAAAACATAATAGAACGTAAAAAAAATTCTATTTACACTATTCGTATAGGGTTCCAAAATAATCGAATTTATAATTCATCTACAAGATCTTTTAATAAAAAACTAAATTATTTAATCCAGGACATCTCATGGGCCAGTGGTAGGTGATACACCCTTGTCGCCCTTCGGTTGCGGGTTCAAGTCTCGCAGCTTTGCCGGACGCGACGGGTTGCCGCCCGACCTCCGGGTTGTCCTTTTATGGCAGTCCAAAATTAATATCAAACTTAGAATTTATCCAAAATACTTCTGTCCAAACTCACAGTCCAACATTTATAAGGAAGGTAAACATAATGTAGATCCTTTTTACCCTGTAATAGAATATTAATTCCTTCATCATGTATTCTTTTAAAACACTGAAACATCCTGATTTACCATAATCCTTATTGATTACATTCATGCTCCCTTATTCCATATAGAATGCTGGATATACTTCATCAATCCAAAAATGTTTTAAACCCCACAATGATGGAATATACAAATCATTAATCAGCTTCAAGGTAGTCAAGAATATCCAATATAATTTATCCAAATCAATCATGTATTATTCTAAAATCACTACTTCGGTATCAGAACCATATTATGGTTTATCTTTCTCTCAACCATATATTTTTCAAAAATTTAACCTTCTATTGAGTCACTTTTCTTTGTTCCACACAATCTCAAGTCCTTAATGAAATAGTACTGCAGTACAATCCTTATATACTCCATAATTATTATAACAAGTACATTGTTGATACAACACTCAATTGACATAATCAACATAAGAACTCTAATCATTCCTCTTCATCTGTGGTAGTATCATAACTTGATTATTATCCAATAGCATCATTTGCGGCATAGTCTGATGACTGGGACATAGGTTCGCGCAGTGTCCAAACTCCTTGCAAATGAAGCATTGTACATTTGAAACCATTTTCTTACCCTTACAGTCACGTACTTTGTGCCCTATTCCTCCACACTTATAACAAACTCCCATTCCTTTCAGGAAAGTTCCAGGGTGTTTCTTTCCACAGTTAACACATATGGGAAAATTCTTCTTTTCCCTCTTCCCTTTATCCATCTTTCTCTCTGCTATCCTTTTCTTCTCTTGCTTCCCTTCAAAGCCATAGGACTCAGTAAACTCTTTACTTATCTTATCAACACATGATATTATTTCTTCATATGTTGATAATACATGGGAGACTATTTCTCTTATAAATTCTAGCTTAAGACCATGAAAGATATGATCCTTCCTTCTCTTTGGATCATGTGTATTTCTAGAGTTCTCATTCCTTCTACTGGGCGCCATTTCTAAACAATGGAATACACTAGATCAGTTTATGAATCGAAATACATAATACCATACTCATAAAACACTTAACATAAATTGAACTATTTATGGATATAATCCATAATCATAAAAATGTTTTCTTTGAGGAAGTATATACTCATAAACCCTTCATAATGATTTGTAAAGAAAATGAGAGTTATCCTAAGCATATCCCACGGGAGTGTCGTAACCAAGAGTGCAGCAATGCCCGTTGTCGTGCACCAGTTCCCGTTCGAGTGTAGCTCAAAGCGGTGTTTTCGGGTTTTACCCCTAGGTACATCTGTGCCAGAGCCGCCTCTACCTGCTCGTATCCAGACAGGGATGTATTGCTCAGAAAACTCACAAAATCTCTACAATACCAAAATTATAGGAAATTCTTCTATACTAATCCTCAAAGTTCATCTTAGGTCTACGTGCTCTAATCAGAGTTTATCTAAATCTAGCTTCCAAGGTTTGTACTAAACTTCCTCTGATACCAACTGTAACGCCCCGACCCCAGCTACCCAGAGTCGGTGCATTACTTCGTAACATTGGCATGATCACAAGAAAGATCAAATCTCGAAAGACCGATTGGTTTAGTAGCCTTGGAAACACTAGATATATTCATAAGTTTTACATTACATCATAAAATCAAGACACTACAATCCCCTCATAATATCCCTATAGGTCATTCATAACTTACATCTTCACTTCCTGGGAAAAATAAAACATAGAAAAGGGGTGAGCTCAAATGCCCAGTAAGGATAACAATATAGCGGAAACTTTCATCAATAAGAATAAACATTTAAGGCAATGTATAACTAAAACAAAAGCCTTTTAAACAAGAACATTCAACATGGTATGGCATAAATAAAATGAAATAATTCCATTTACTTATTCACATGGATATTCCACTAATCGAATAATCACATTCAAAAATAAATAACCACTTTCATAATGTTGGAATGCATAATGCCAGACTATCATAACCACATAGCCAAGGCCTCGTGCCAAGACTACAAATAAGATTTTGTCAAGGCCTTGTGCCAACACACTAGTTTGTCTCATGAGACCTACCGATGCATCGAGGAGCTATAGCGGGCTCCACCCGTCACTTATTAAGTCCAATGCATTCCCATATGAAAAGGTTTAAACATAACATAAACATTCGTATTAAAACTAGCATACGAAATGTCAATAATTTCACCATAAACTATGAATGGTATAAAAATAGCACATCCACAGTCAAACATATCACAAAACCTTCAATACAATATAGAAGTTTTGTATCATAATAAATCAACTTCCAACAATCTTAAAATCCATCAAAGGATGTTGACATAGATGAAATCAAAATTCTTTTTAAAGAAGTATCTCCTTTTATTTTGAAATCATTTAAGATCCATATAAAATAAAACATTTTCTTTGAAAATATTCTTATAAGCTTGTAAGGAAAGCTTTGAAGATTTTATAACGGCGTAAAATAACCGCACCCGCCGTATAAGTTAAAAAAAACATTCTTACCTCAATTCTGTCGAAAAGGTTAAAAAGGACCTTGTTTTGAAAACGACAGAAAGATTCCTTTATACACCTCTTATAAAAGTCAAACAAGGGTATAAATGACTTTAACCCATATTCTTGTAAATAGTAGAAATGTTTTGAAATACATTTCGAAGAAACATGGATGTGGATGATAAAGAGATCCCAGTAGATTATTACGTATAATACAACCTCGGATAATGAAGAGATTGTGAAATAACCCTTACCTTGTACTTTTCCTTGGTTGGGGTAGGTTAAACTCCTGTATAATGGTGAAATAATTGTTATTAAATTATACAAGAATCATATACATTAATATGATATCATATATGATCTTTTAATATTGGTATCTTAGTATTATCGTTGTTTCGGGTGTTAACTTACTTGTTTTATTTCATATGTTTTGTTACGTAAGACATGTTTATAAAGAATAGGTTGTGTATTATTCATATCCAGAATGATATCAAGTCCTTAAACATCATTTTTAAATCATCAAATGATAATTATACTTTAATGGTTACGATGGAGAATGAATCTCATCGCGTTCGTGGAGACGGTAGTCCGTACGTACGCACGAGCGACAATATCATTCTTTTGATATTAAAATAATATATAAATGGATGTTATATCATATATACAGAATCATTAACATGTTATATTTATTATTTACATGAGTTACACATCATTATTATACCCATCCAAATAATAATATATTGAATAACAATTACACCACGACGTGGAGACGGTAAGCCGTACGTACGCACGTATGGTGACATGTTATTCAAAGGGTGGATAGAATACTGAATATGGTTGTACCATATTTATAATAACATCACAGTATATGTAAGATACTGGAGTTATTATTTTAGAATGGTAAGAACAAAGAAAGAGGAAGTGGAAGAAGAAAGGAACTTAGAAAAGGGTGGTGAAATCATTACCTCTTCTTCGGGTTCTTCCTTTTGATTTGATCAAAAGGGCTCCTTAGGTTGGCTTTCTGATCCAACTAAGGCCTCTAGGTTGTATTGAGGGATGTTGGGAGAGTATTTGGGCAGAGTTTTGCCGAACCAAAAGGCTTTAGAGGTGTGAAGAAATGAGAAGGAGGAGTGCCCTTTTATAAGAGGGGTGAGGGGCACCTTTGGAAAAGTTAGAAATATTAATTTATAATAAATTCATATTCGGTTTATAATGGCTCCAAAGTTGACTATTCAAAGGTTAAGGTGGGGATAGGTAGAAAACCACTCAACCAATAGAATTTAGACAGGTTTGGGTACTTATATTAACCTTATCTTTAAGTATTAACTCTAAGTTAATTAGTTTCACTTTTACAATGTCTCTTTGTATTTTTATATAATATGGTTAATAAAATTACTATATACATCCAAGAGACCCCCAAGTGGTCCATTAATGATTAACCTATCATAATATAAGTCTCTTGGCCGAACCTTAGATTTTTAGGAATTTAATATCAATTAATAATATAATATTTGTTTTAAGAACTCTTTTATGTCAATTTTGACACTATTCAATAGTTGATTTTTGTGAAACTCATAACAGATTGATTACTTCGAAAAAATACCATTAAATCAATACTAATATATCATATTAGCCTAGAAAATTAGTTTAATTCATTAAAAGTTTCATATTATATTTATTTGGGTATTTATAATATCAATTATTTTAATTTTTCACTATTATATTAATTACTGCATCATCATTGTGTCATAAATAAAATAACTTATTTAATGTCTAAAAATTATAAATAAAATATCATCATGTAGGAAATCTTTTTAGCTTTCTAATTAATATTTATAATCGAAAATCCAACATGTATAACCCTATGTAAAAATTGTTCTTCTAAAAGATGTAATCTTATGCCATTTTTATTTTTATTTTAACTTTATTAATATAATGTGTCATTATCACTTACAAGTGGCTCCAAGGGGTCCTCAAATTGACCCAAGGATGCCCATGGTCGGGTATGTGTACACCAATAAGGTTAGGACACGTTTTAGGGTAATTTTGTATTATTATAATATTATTTGTTAACCCTTATTTACCGGATTTACCCTTTAACCATGGTAAATAAAATATTTACCGCAGTAATTATTCAAAATGTCTAAAAATAAAAGTTACCCATTTACACAATTTGAACATCCTGATTCCAAATATGGAATCCATTTTCCTAAATTCAAAACACAGAAGTGGAAGAAATTAATTTAAAATTAATTCCCACTGTCAAAACAAAAAGCGTGTTTTTAAGAGATAATAACTATCAAAAGATTGACACTTGTTTATGTTCGGTTTAATTGTAAAATTATGTCCAATGACCAACATTATATTAAATGGTAAAAATATATTACAAATATACTCTAAAACCACTCAAATTCACAATTTATCACTATTAATTATTTTGATTAAAAAAGTTGTTTTTAATTAAAATTTAGTAATTTTCACTATTCATCAAAATATGAAAGTTATCCGAAATGTACCAAAATTTCACCTTAGGATAAATTCGATATTTCGAATCCAAAAATGAAGTCCATTTTAAAATATAAAATATATATAATTTCAAAAAGTAGGTATTACTATTCACAACGGCTAGTTTAATTAGTTGTGGTGTGTGTTAAAACTCAAGGTTGCGTACAACACACGCTACTGTATTATTCAAAGAAAGTGTACTGTGGAAGCTTGAGATGTTTCATTTTAAATTTTTTATGTCCCCATTTAGTCAAAAAGTTTAAAATATTGTATTTAAAAAGGGTAAACGTTGATAAAAGTGCAATACTGAAAATGAATTTGTTCTTGCATTATATCTAAGAAACTCATAATATGGATTCTAAAATTATAAGGATTATATAAAGTTTAAAATTCGGTTAATACTATTCATAACCTCTTTTGAATGGATTTTTTTTGGTAAGTCATGGTGCAATTGAACTCGGTGTTGCGTGTAGTGCAATTTATTGAATTATTTTGAAGAAATAACGCACTATGAAATCTTGGGGTGTTACAGTGATGATACATTAAAGAGAATGAAAATGAGTTTTTCTAATGAATCCGGATAATTCTATCCTTTACCAGCAGAAGAGGTTGAGACCATTATGGAAAATGCTGAAAAAGCTGAGCTAGTGAATGAAGTTACTAAGAAGAGATGCTTAAGGAAGTGGTTGCTGAAGGCAAAACTCCCAAAGCTAAGGAAACTCCATATGCACCATCGAATCCAATTAAAAAAAAACCTACCCCGATGAAGTGGCTGCTAAGTGGAAGGAACACAAGGAGAAGAGAAAAGAAGGGGATCCACAGTTCGGATTGGACCCTGCTGAGGCTAAGGAATTAAGAGAAAAAGCTACGAATGAGTTCGAAAAAAAAGCAAAAGAAAAGAATTTGTGAAAAAGATGTCAGAAGAAGATATTGTTCAATCTCTTTTGAAATCAACTGAATTAGCTTCTGAGCAGATTATGGTTCCAAAAACATTCCTTACTGAACCATTACATGAGACTCCAGTAAAGAACTAAACCACTCTTGAAAAGCATAAATAAAAAGAAGTTGTTGAATGACATGAATAAGTAGTATAAAAAGAAGAAGAAGAAGAAGGAAGTTATGATCTAGAGGATTTTATTAAAAAAGTAGAAGAGAATCAAGAAAAGACCGAATCCACAAAACTTCTCACTCCAAGAAAGGGATTTGAGAAAGAAATTAAGAACAATGATGATGATAAAGAGGAAGAGAGAAAAAATGTTTTGTATGATGAGGAAGAATCCTACGAGAAGATTTTTTTTGAGGAAGGAGCAGAAAAGGAGAAAATAGATGAAGATCATATTGTTCATCCATCAGAGAGTGAGAAAGAATCTCCATATAATCAACCCATTATGAAAACTAATAATGGAAAGAATGGGATCATGGATACACCAACAAATGATATTATCAGGAAGACATAAGTTAGTGGTTTTTCTAGAAGAATTCTAGTGGAGGTTGAAGAAGAGAAATCTCTATGAAATGTCTCTAATTCAGAGTCATCAGCACAAAATCTTGACTTTTTTATGAGTCTTTGAAAAAGTTGGTGGACACTATTCTGATACATCCCACTATAGACTCCAGATTCCAGTTTCTGCAACATAGCTTATATCAGAAGTCAGAATCCTTATATATGGTGATGGATAAGTGTGTGAAAATTGAATCTGACCATATAAATTTCCTTACCAACTATGATGTACACAAGAAATCATGTAGAAAAATCACTTTTTGGTCTAATAAAGATGAATAAGACATGGATGAGTTTGATAGTTCTCAGAATGATGTTAAAGATTCTTTTAACACAAAGGACTCCAAGATTATGAATCTTCATGATGACAAAATCATTGAGCAATGTTATCGGAGTCAATAAGTGAAGGACTTGAATGATAAGGTTATCTCTTTTGCTCAAAATATTATAAGGGATAGAGATCTTCAGATTGAGCTCGAAAAAAGACTTGTAAAGCAAGATGAGTTAGTGAAGAAGCAAGAATAAGCCATGAAGGTTCAGCCAGATGTTTTGAATTCTCAATATGAAAGAATAAAAACATTGGAGAAGCAATCTGAGGAGGATCAAAAAAGTTGAAGAAGCTGAAAATCTTGTTGAAGAAGCTTATTCCGAAGGAAAAGGAGGAAAAATAGTAAAATCCAATCATATGTTGAGTTTGTCTTTCCTTGTAAATTTTTTTATCAACTCTAATGAAATTCTTGGTTGGTTGTATCTTGTGTTTTTATATACTAATATTTCAGGTACCTTATTTCTTTTCCATTAGCTTAAATTATTTTTGAAAATCACAAAGGGGGAGAAGGAAAAAAGAACCACTTAAAAGGGTAGAAAGAAAAATTTACATTGGAGAAGGAAAAATTTATATGTTAATATATCCTTAAAGCAAGGGGGAGTTTTTCATTAAGATTTTTATCATTCCCATGGTAATGAAAACTCCACTCCAGAAATTCAGAATACAATCCTTAGAGTTTCAATGCCTAAGGGGGAGTTAGTTGTATTCATCATTATCCATGAACAATGGGAGATATGTTTTAATTTCAAAGTAAAATGAAAATTTTCAACGTCCATATATTCTTTTTCGGGAGGTTGTTTGTGCTTTCCAAAAAGGGGTATATTGTTGAGTAAATAAGGTTTTCCTTATAACATTTCCATTCCTTCTTGTTTTGAAAATCACAAACACCTTATACTTAAGAACATCTATATTTTACTTCTCTATGGAAAATTTCCTTCCTTTAGTAAATATACCCTAACCAAGATTTCCTTTTACATATCAATATTTCATTAAGTATAAAAATCGGATTCACACCCAAAAACTCGGTATTATATAATGCTAAGATATAAAGAATTATGATTTAGGATCCGAATTCTGTATAAGAACTGTAATGAAGTTCCACTCTGAATTCTGGATACGAACTCTAATAAATTTCCACTACGATTTCTGGATACGAACTCTAATGATGTTCCACACTGAATTTTAGAAACACAATCTAAAAAAGGGCTACTCTGAATTCTGGGTACCAACTCTAATAAAGTTCCATTCCGAATTCTGAATACGATCACAAACAATGTCGACTCCGAAATTTTACTAGTTCGACTCTGAACTTTTATGAGTTCGACTCTGAAATCTTATGAGTTCGACTCCGAAATTTTATGAGTTAGACTCCAAAATTCTATGTGTTTGACTCCGAACATCTATGAGTTTGACTCCGAACATCTATGAGTTAGACTCTGAACTTCTATGAGTTCGAATCAGAACTTTTACTAGTTATACTCTGAACTTCTACATGATATACTCCGAACTCTGTATGTTCAGATTATGAACACTGGTGAAACGAGGCTCCGAATTTCCATATAAATTCAAACTTTGTATTTTTATAGAATTCAGGTTCCGAATTCATATAAAACAGAATCCTAATATCCTTTTAATATAGCCTCCGAATTCCATTCTGGTTAGACTCCAAAATTTTATTTGCTTACATTCCGAACACCAGTTTTTCTTATAATTGTTTCATTACAAAATGATTGCGTGATTTCAGTTACACATGCTTTTTCATAAAATGATGTCCTCCATTCTTTTTATAACTAACTGTTGGTTTAGTGACACATGTACAGGTCCCTCTTAATATTAAGGAATGTATGACCTTTGGAGGAGGGAGCCGGGTGTTCCAACCGAGCCGATAAATAGGAGATCATTTGAAAAAGCTCAGAAAAACAACTGAAGTTGATCACTCTATAGACCACACATTGTTAAGGTGATTTATAGAGAGATAATCTTTTCATGCCTTGTGCGTACTGAACTGCTCGGTCAAATACCTTTGTGCTACTCTGAATTTTGGTGATTACCTTTGAGGGATTCTAGGGATAGGAAGATAGAGGTTCTGATTACATTAAAGTTGAGGTCTTCCTTGCTAAGGAAGATAGAGGTTACAACTACATTGAAGATGAGGGATTGCGGGGTTAGCAAGAAAGTGACTCTGATATATATTATATTTATATTTCCTCTATGATTACGATTTTTTTATTTAAAACATATCTTTATGCTTTCTAGAATGTTAAATAAGGTAATTTCAATTGGAGAAGTGGAGACTACCGCCCCCTCAATGTGATATGAATCATTCATGAAATACATGTAATGTATAAAGAATGTAATGAATAAACTTATGTAACATATATGACATAGATATTATACAATAATAATATCATACCAAAGAATTATTTTGTTTTTAGTCCTTTAATATGAAAAGGAAATGATAGTAGAGTTCATGTGTACGTACGACCTACCATCTCCATGAATGGTGCATGTCATTTCTTATATCCAAAAGTTATAAACTATTATAAATACATATATACAACATAAATATTATATTTACAATTTTAATATCATTTCGTGTATAATGGAATTATCACAACATGGATAATTTTCATTAAAACATATTCATTTTTTACTAATGCATCGAACATAGACAAAATGACTGATGTGAACTAAAATTATGAACTAGTATCTATAACATGATAACAAATTATATTAAAAGAATAATAAACATTACAAAGGTTCAAAATCAAGTAGAAATTAACATATTTTTATTATTCATGAAATTATAGAACAAACTGGTTATGTTCAATTCATGGTATGGGACTTCATATCAATCTACTTTCATTGAGGCATATTATAATATATATATATATTCCATTCATTTACATGGTGTATAATCAAACCCTCTAAATTTTAATTTATTTTAATGGTTTTTAAATGGAATAATTTATTTCCCAATAATTTTACTGGTCGCAAAAGGAATGTTTATTTTTAACACATGCCGAGAAAATGACCTTTATGTCATCATGACCGTTATTTGATATATGTAGTTATCTACAAGAAATAATCTTTATAAAATGAAAATTAAAACCAATTTCATTTTTTAGGTATTTTGGTTTTAGTGGCCTAGATCACTCTAGTTCATTCCACTGGGAAAATAAAGTGTATGAGGTGTTTCCGGATGTCAAGGTTACTTATCCCCAACACTTATCCAAATTTCCATTTTTGTGAGCAGTTCCATCGATGAATAGTTCCAACGGTAGACCGTTGTAAATGATGCATCGGTAACCTTCTGTGAACAGTGTCGTTGGTGGACTTCTGGGAACAGTTTCATCGGTAATGTTATGTGAACAGTGCAATGGTGACCTTATATGAACAGTGACATTGGTGACCTTTTGTAAATAGTGTCCTCGGTGACCTTCTGTGAACACTATCATCGGTATCCGTATGTGAACAGTGACATCAGAGACCTTATGTGAACAGTGTCATCGGTGACCTTCTATGAATAGTGTAATTGGTAACCTTATGTGAATATTGAAATTGGTTACCTTATGTGAATAGTGTCATCGGTGACCTTCGGTGAACACTTCTATCAGTAACCTTATGTCAACAGTGCAATGGTGACCCTATGTGAACAATGGCATTGGTGACCTTATGTGAACAGTGCCATCGGTGACCTTCTGTGAACAGTGTCATCGGTAACCGTCTGTAAACATTGCAACAGTGATCTTGTGTGAACAATGACATCAGTGACCATATGTGAACAATATCATCGGTGACCTTCTGTGAAAAGTTTCATCAGTACCCTGATGTGAACAGTGCAACAGTGATGTTCTAATAGTGAGGTTGCATCTGTAACCACTCTTTCCTTGGCCAAATATTTATTTCGTGAATAGTGATTCTAAAACTATGAGGTCAATCTAAATCCTCTATTTCATTTTCATAATTTTGAGTTCCATAATAGTGTTTATAAAATGGTGAGGTTCATCGGTAATCTCTATTTCTATGGCCATGTTTTGTGTTCGTGAACAGTGTATCCAGAACAGTGAGATCCATCGGTAACCTCTGTTTACTTTTCCAAATGTTTTGTTCGTGAACAATGTTTCTAGAACGGAGAGGGTCCATCGATATCCTCTATTTTCTTTTCAAATTTAGAGTTCGTTAATAGTGTTTCTAGAATATTGAGGTCCATCGACAACCACTATTTTATTTTCCAAATTCCGTGTTCATGAGCAATGTTTCCTCCTTCAAACAGTATCACCCCTTTAACATTTATTTTGACATAAAAAATTTTAAATTCCCATTTTGCGGTCTCTATGGTCGATTCAAAGGTGATAACTCCTATATTAATTTCTAATAATACATGGCATTTTTTTTTCTACATGGTTAAACCACGTGGTTAAATGCGGTCTGCTTTTAATGGAAAATCCAGTGTATCTTAAACCACTACTCCATTAAATCATCTAAAGGGACGATATATATTCCTCCCTAGTTCATCCTTCTTGTTCTCAAGTGTGAGATTCTTGAACATCCCATTCCATTCTATTGGTATTGTGCAATCAAATGTTCCTCCTAGGATTTTTTTCTCTCTGTTTTGATGCAACCAAGAAAAGTCGATCAGTCATCGATATAAGGCATAATCTATCTTATTTATTTTGAGTTCATCACCGTATTTATCCATGCCATTTTTATGGAATTTTAACCCAATTTTACTATTGGGTTTTCTTGGGTGTTCTCCGATGTGGTGTTGTCTCTGCATCCTCAGGTGGATACAGTTTCCATAGGGGAGTAGAATGTAACACGTTGTGTGGCTCATTGTCATATAAACATTAAGAACTATTTAATGTTGTGGATACATTGATTCTCTTTTATTTTATGTGAATATTTATAGTTATCATGTTTTATCCCACTAGATGACAATGGAATTTACATTATAAATATTTGAACCAGATAAATAATTTAATATCGATCATATGTTATTGCCTATTATTTTGCTTGATAGTGTGATATCTATACTTACTACATTTAGTTATTCGTTCATTATGTAAATAGGTAAATAATGTAAATCCGAAATAAATTGATAATTGTTGTCTAAAGATAAAGAGGATTGTAATTGAATATGGTTCTTCTTGTTGTAATTAGAGGTTAATCAAATTAGTGTAGTAAGAATATTTAATTGTTATTGAGAGCATACTGGTTAGGTTTTCATGAATTTTGAACCTAGGAATAATAAATCAGTAAATCCATAATGGATTAATGAACTGGTTTTTTGATATATGATAATTCTTTGTAGGGCTATGAGTTACCCTCTTTCATGGCTAAGATCCAAGAGCCCATTTGATGCGATTTTTTCCTGCTTCTTGTTTTGTGGTATGATCCTGGATGGCTGTTGTGATATGTGGTGGCAGGGAGGCCTATTGGTTTTGGTAGCAGTTGATTCCTAGTGTGTAGAGATACATCGTTTTATGCATCTGGGTGTCGTGGAGGTCACCATTGATGATGTAATGAGTTGGATGTGAATTTTTGGATGCTTATTTATTCCTTCATTGGTTATTTTCTTTACCTTCCCCACTTCTCATGGAACTTGATCTTACTTACCCTTCTTCCAAAATAGGTGAAGAGTCACAGGGTACGACACATGCTTTCCGTGTTTATCTTCTAAATGGAGGATGGGTCTATGGTCATGCTATAGGCGGAAAAGACTCGATGGGTATTACATCTACTCACCGTGTTGATCCCCCTTGTGTTTAGTGACATTGAATGATTTTTCTAGAATGCATGGGAATATTGGAAAGTAATGATGTAATGAATAATTGAATAAACGATGTTAACACAAGCGGTTGGAGCTTGCTCAGACATAATTATGAGGTGGTAATTTAAAGGATCATTAAAAATTGGGATCGATGCTAGTGAAGTATAATGTGGAAATTAGTAATAGTTAATAAATATTTAAAGAATTAATTAACATAATGTGCATCTGGAAAAATGTAATGAAGTAATGTGTTGAAGCTCTTAAAATGGTTGTGTGCTTATAGGATACGTAGTCTTATAAGTTTTAGATAGGAGTATGATAGACATTAGCTACAGTTGAGTCAAATACTAGGTTCTTCCAATAGTTTGGTTGTAATCTATAGCATATTTTTTAATTTTTGTGTTCCTATATGATGCTCCACCCCATCAGTAATGGAAACTAACACCCTGGGGATTCTGAGCCCTGGGGGGGGGGGGGGTCCCAACAATCTGGCGGTATGATGGATGGTTGACTACCCCCTTTGGCCCCACTCTCTTATCTTGGTAGTTACATGTGATAGTAGGCACATAAAATATTTTTCCCCACATATGTTTGTAAAGGGATATAATAGATTATGGCAATTAACACACATATATTATGGATATAGTTTCCAAAGAACCACTATAGGTGTGACATGTATAGTCTGTGATGGCTTAAGGATCGTTACTCGGTGTATGTTCTGTAATTGCTCGAGGTATAAAAACCAACATATGATACATGTTATGTGAGTTGTGGTGGATCCTAGAAACGACATGGTAACTTCTTGAGTGGATTTGTTGGTGTGGTTGCAAGAGGATCATGTTCTAGTGCTTCGCCCATGTGTCTGCGGGCAAGAATTTTTGGAGAGAGATTCTAAGGATGTACGACATTGGGGGAAAGCAGAAAACCAATGGGGAAGTAGTAGCGGGGTAACCTTGATATTCATTAATATATAATAAACTATGGTATGCGTTACATGGTGATAGAATCCATGGTGAGGCTGGGAACATAGTATACCTGTTTAAGGGATGAGTTAGTTTCACTTATTGTTCATTGTGCTTTAGAATGCATTCATTACTATAACATGAGATGCTCCAGGGAGGATCCTAATAAGTATATTATTATACTCACCATATGTATATAAACAGTTCTTTCAGTTCACTAAGAGTAGTTTGGTGATCAAGCTGGTAACTACTAGCTTGGGGTTACTGGAGTTGTTTGGGACTCATGGTCGTTGTTTTTTTACTTTCCTTTTGGTACATGTAGTTTTCCCCTTCTAGTTTTTTGTAGTTTTTCATGAAATTACATATGTACACATGGGTTTTCATTTATATTCCATTCTGAGTTGGATTTGGTTGGTGCCTATCTTATCTCTCTCTTTCGCATGTGTTCTCTTAGAGGTTAATGCCTCTCATTTGTGTGTTAATTATACCCTCGGTGCTAATATCCAGCCTGATACGTACTAGAGGAAAGAATCCAGAATCATGGTCTCCCTTCTCACATTGATGTCCTAGGAGTGGTACAACGTGTGGGGAGGGGGTCGCGACAGAGTGGTATCAGAGGTCTGGTTAAGGGATAGGATGGAGTTTGGAGTTAGGAATAGTTAGGTTGCATGGGATGGTAGGGAAATAATGTCCTTAATGTTTAGAAAGTGATGTAAACATTGTAGGCCAGCTGAGACATTGGAATTTAGGGCCCCCTATGATATGATGTGTAGAAAATTAATATTACAATGGATAATAAAAAAGGATATACATGTTAAAGGGTAGGAACATAGGAAAGGTTCAGGAATCATTCTTTGTTGTTTCTGGTTTTGAAGGGGTAGACCTTGGGATAGGTTAACGTAAAATTAATTAATTAAAAAACTAATTAATTAATTACGAGTCTTTCATATTACAGGTTTAGGGGCCCTAACTATTTGTTATCATACTGGTGTGGCTCCCAGTCGATGTCGTCGTTCGGATCTTATAGAATACATCCAATTGGTTGTTCCGGCAGATCTCCACCAGGTAGAGGTTGACGACGATGACACTGGGAGGAGGACACTCCGAGAGTTTCAGCAGTAGAGTCTGCAGAATTATGAGGGCTCCGTTTCAGATGTAGTTATGGAGAACTAGTTGGAGGAGGTTCATATAAGATTCAGTTTTATCCATGCATGGAAGGAGCTCTGAGTGTCCATGGTTTTGAAGATGTTGCGTGCAGCAGCAATGTAACAACCCGGAATTTTGAATAAATCTTGTTTCATAATTTTGTGTGTTATTTTATTTTTCATACTCAACAAAACTGTTTTATTTGATGACATGAGTATAATAAAAATGAGACTGTTGGGTTTTTATTATTATATGACCGTTATAAACTAATCATTTCGATATTTGTCTCTAAATACAAGTGATCTTGGTTAATTAATATAGAAAGAAGATTTGATGGACTCACCCAGTAGTATTGGACCGATCAAAGCCCATCTAACGAAACATGGGAAGGAGGTAGCACCAATGGCCTTTTCTCTGAAACCAATCCCAAGCCAAAAATCACCGTGTGACATTATAATGGAATCGCCTTTGCGAGAAGTTCAAATTGAACGGAATTACTACTCGTGCGATGTTGGTCGAGCCTCCCTCAGATTCTATCACCTTAGCACACCTTACACTTAGGTCCTATGCTGGTCTTATAAGGGGCTATATATGGAGACTGTAACTGTCTTGTGTAATCCTTTGTTTTAAATAAAAAATTTGATTTCTTCTTATGATGAAGTTTATGAATTTTCAAATGTCCGAATAAATATAGTATGAATATTTTTGATGAATTTTAGAGAAAGGATATTATAATAATGTTTATGTAAAACTTAAATATTTAAAAATGTGTAATTATTTTCAAAAATTGGCCTTCTATAATTATGTTCAATACGATTTTTAGATTCTAATAAGATCAACATAATTTTTGATGAATAGTAAATTATGAATAGTGATTTTATGCTTAGGATTAGTAATGTTACCAAATGGATTAGTAATCTCACTTAAATAAAATATTAATATAATCTAGGCACCTTGATTATGTAATGTGATTGAATAAAATGGTTAAATAACGGTTTCATAAATTATTAGTCAAGTATTAGTTTTTTCAGGTGAATAGTATTTTTAATTAAAAATTAAATTAAAAATATTTATAAACATATTTTTATAAAATGGATTTCATTTTTGAACTCAGAGCATCGATATTATGTTAAGGTAATTTTTGGGGATTTCTCTGAAAAAAATGAATTTTCAGTGAATAGTGTATATATTGAAAAATTATATTAAAAATATTTGGAAATTTATATTTATAAAATGGAGTTCAATTTTGAAATCAGATCATCGATATTTGGTTAAGGTAAAATTTTGGGATTTTTCTGAGAATGTTGAATTTTCGATGAATAGTGAAAATACAGTTTTTATGTTACGGGTGTTTAATGACATTATTAAATAATCTATTAAGTATGTAATCAATATGGTCGACATATGAATAGTAATATAAGGTATGAGGTGTCCCAAGAGGCTAATACCATGGGAAAAACCGTGGGCAAACCCATGGTTTTTCCAAAACCACTAATGAGGTGTCCCTTTGCCATTAATGCCTTGTCCCCTCACTTTCCCTATAAATACCAAGCCATCCTCTCATCCATTCGACTCACAACTCTCCCCCCAAAAAGCTATACTCTCATTACCTCCCAAGGAGTCCTCTCAAGGTTCCCCGAACAAATAAAAGTCTCAACCTTTGAGTTTTAAGAGTTACATTTTAAGGTAAGGGATCCTACCTCCCTCTTTCTTTTCAAGTATCATCTTCTATGTCATTTATTTTATGCTCCATGATCTTATGATGGAGGATTTTCTTTTATATCCATCCTACTGTCTTTTTCATGTTCATATGATGAGAGACCCTCTCTTGATCTCATCATTTAATTTTATGAATGTTAAAGTGGCGCCGTTTGGCTGCAGAATTTTTAAGGGATTCGTTCACCTTTCTCATTTATCAAGTTCTATTTTCATGTCAAGTATTTCAAGTTTCTTTTTATTTTTTTGGGGTATGATATATATATATATCATACTTAACTCTTATTTTCATATGATTGGAGACCCTATTATAACTTTTCAACTAAGTATTTTGATGTTTTAAGTGGCGACGTTAGGCTGCCTAATTTTTAAGGGATTATTTCACCATTCTCATTTTTGAAAGATCTATTTTCATGTCAAGTCTTTCAAGTTCCTTTTTATGTTGGGGTATGATCTATATATCTATAATACTTATATATTATTTTCATATTATGAGATAAACTATTTTATCTCTTCAATTTAGTATTTTGATGTTTTAAGTGGCGTGGTTAGGCTGCCGAATTTTTAAGGGATTCTTTCACCCTTCTCGTTTTCAAGATCTATTTTCATGTCATGTCATTGAAGTTCCTTTTTATTATGATGGTGTATGATCTCTATATATATCATACTAAACTATTATGTCAATATGGTGAGAGACCCTATTTGATATTGTCAATTCATTTTTGGTTGAAGTTTATGAGACACTGTTATGCTACTGGATTTTCATAAGAGAAATCTAATTTTTGTCTTCCTTCCATGTTTTTCATTTCAACTGGTATGTCATTCAAATTTCTTTACCATGTTCTTAAATCTTTTATATTATGTTTCTATAATGTTTTATGGATTATTTATGAGTGGGTGACCTATGTCCCCTATCATTTCAATGTTTTATAAAACCTCGTAATATAGTCGTTATGCTGTAGAATTTCCGTCTCAAAATGTCTCTCTCTTTTTCTAAAGTTCTTTTCTTTTATTAAGTGAATACTCAAAGCTATCTCTTCTATAGTGGTACTCACTTATATAACAAGTTGTTCTATTTTAAATACGGGGATTGACATACATGAGACCCACGTTTCATTTCTGTGGATTTAAAAGTGACACAAAGATCATGTCATTAAAGCTGTTCTTAAAATGTTATGATTATGAAATGAAACCCATATATTGTATGCTATATGGGTTGTTTATGAAATGATTGATTATTATATATGTACCTCACATGATAATAAAGAAAAAATTTAGGGTTCTCCCTAATAGCGCTCCAATGCATTGGGTGAAGACTTAATCTCTAGACATTAACATTTAGATTGATACCTTGGTGAATAACCTTGGTAATTTTTATTGACACCTTGGGGATGGACCATGGTGAAACGGAAATGATTGCCTTTGTAAAATGTTGTACCCACATCTTCAAGTTATGAAATACGTTATTTTTATTATGATATGCCTCATGATTTCTTTCTCATGCCTTAATGTTCTTTTCATGACCTTATTGAAGTATCTCAACTTCACATGTATAATTCATCTATTGTTTCCCATACTGGGCCTTCTGCTCACCCTTTCTTTTTATCTATGTCCCCAGGTTATGAGATGCAGTAATAAACCTAGGTTGAACTTAAGGAGAAACCTTTCATGTGTTTAAGAAGAATGTTTTATGTTGTTTTCATGTACTATGTTCCTTGTTTCCAAGACACTAAACCATAAAGATCCTCAGTTTTGTGTAATGAAATGAAACTTTATGTGACAAAAAAGGCGGGATTCTATAATTGGTATCAAAGGATGGTTTAGTTATTTATAGAAATTAGGATATGAAAACTCTAGGAAGAACCTTATAGAAAATTTTTAATATAGGAAATCTTCCTGGTATTTTGGTGAGTATTGAGTAAGGGATTTCCAATCAAATACATCCCTGTCTGGATACGAGAAGGTAGAGGTGGCTCGGGCACAGATATACAAAGGGGTAAAACCCGAAAACACCGCTTTGAGAGAGACTCAAACTGGAACTGGTACACAACAATGGGCCTTGCTGCACTCTTGGTTACGACACTCCCGGGGGATATGAGTTGGTAAATTTATAAGCTTAGTATGAACCATTATTAAAGGAACAATGTTAAAATAAAATAATGATTCACATAAGAATATTTGTCCATGGATAACCTAGATTGGAACCTAAGGGATCACAAGTTATGGTATAATTTCCTTCTACAAGTTTATCCTTCCATGCTTAAATTTTCCTTTTAATGATTATTGGCTATGTATTTAAGCCCCCTAATTATACGTTCTTTTCTTAGTTAATGGCTGGAAATGGAAGAGAATGTCCCAACGACCAATGTGATAGGAAATGCGATGATTGCCATATTAATATGACAGAGATGATTAGGGGATTAAAATATGATTATTATTTTTGAATACATACACTATTTTGGGAACCCTATTTGATAGAGGTAAATAGATTACTATGGTATTTTCTTTGAGGAATAAAGGTTGACTAATATTTTGAAGAATCGATGAATCTAAGGTGAACTTATGGTAATATAGGTTACATTTGGAAATGATTAACCTATCTTTGGGAAAATATGTTTAGGTTAGCTACTTTTTTTATAAGATGTTAGGAGTGGTTGATGTTGTTTGGATATGAATGATGAAGTTTATAGTGGAAGACAATGTTATCAAATCCTTCTTGTATTTGGGTTTCAATATTAGTTTGGTTTATTTTGAGGGATTCTAAGGACAGTAATTTACGGAATGGTCTATGATGAACTTTGGGTAGTACCATGGATCTTTGAATATTTAAAAGTAGTTTCCCTTCGTATTGGATTATTTCTTTTTGAAGAGTTGTTTTATCTTACACCTTGTGTTTTGGGATAATGCATAATGATAGAAGAAATAGATAGTTAATCTTTTGTGGATTATGGGACTCTCTAGAAAATGATTCTTCTGTTTCAATGAGACCAAGTAGTTTTGAATGCTCATCGTTTGGAGAAAAGATTAATTTTGATAGAAAATTATTAAAGGATGTAACTATACTTGAAGGTAAATATATTTCCTTGTGTTTTTATTCTATGTAGGAAATTATTTCCCCAAAACTATGAAAAGAAACGTAAAACAAAAACATTGTATGTTAATGTTTCCTACCGGGTAATCAAAGACCGTTTACACACATCATAAGTTTTTGATTTTCTTATTGTTAACTTTCTCCTAATCATGTTTTCTATCACTCTCCCTCAGAAGTTGACCTTTTTTTCTTCCATATCCATGTTTTCTAACATGGAATCCTAGTATTGGTTATCTCGGGTGACCTTTGTACTTCATTTTCATTCATTTAAAGAACTAGTGTTACTGACTTTTTCTGATGTGTTACTTTCAATGAAATTTCAAAACTCAATTTTAAAAATTACGAGGATGTAATTTCATAAGGGGGATGATTGTAACCACCAGAAATTTTGAATAAATCTTGTTTCATAATTTTGTGTGTTATTTTTTTTCATACACAACAAAACTGTTTCATTTGATGACATTAGTATAATAAAAATGAGACTGTTGGGTTTTGACTATTATATGACGGCTAGAAACTAAACATTTAGATATTTGTCTCTAAATACAAGTGATCTTGGTTAATTAATATAGAATGAAAATTTGATAGCCTCACCTAGTAGTCTTGGACCGATCAAAGTCCATCTAACGAAACATGGGAACGAGGTAGCACCAATGGGATTTGCTCTGGACCAAACCCAAGCTGAACATCATCGTGTGAAGCTAGAATGGAATCGCCTTCAAGAGAAGTTCAAACTGATAGAAATTACTACTCATGCGATGTTGGTCGAGCCTCCCTCGGATTCTCTCACCTTAGCACACCTTATACTGAGGTCCTATGATGGTGTAATAAAAGGCTATTTAAGGAGATCGTAACTGCCTTGTTTAATACTTTTTTTAAATAAATATTTTGATTTCTTCTTATGATGATGTTTATGAATTTTCAAATATCCAGATAAATATATTATGCATATTTTTGATGAATTTTAGAGAAATGATATTTGAAAAATGTTTATGAAAACCTTAAATAATTAAAAATGTGTAATTATTTTCAAAAAATGGTCTTCTACAATTATGTTCAGTACTATATTTAGAGTATAATAAGATCAACATAATTTTTGAAGAATAGTAAATTATGAATAGTGATTTTATGCTTAATATTAGTAATGTGACCAAATGGATTACTAATCTCACTTAAATCAAGTATTAATATAATCTAGGCACCTCAATTATGTAATGTGAGTCAATAAAATGGTTAAATAATGGTTTCATAAATTATTAGTCAAGTATTAGTTTTTTCGGGTGAGTAGTGTTTTTTAATTAAAAATAAAATTAAAAATATTTATAAAAATATTTTTATAAATTGGTTTTCATTTTTGAATCCAGAGCATTGATATTATGTTAAGGTAATTTTTGGGGATTTTTATGAAAAAAAATAAATTTTCGGTGAATAGTGTATTTATTTATAAATTAGAATAAAAGTATTTAGAAAATTATTTTTTTAAAATGGAGATCATTTTTGAAATCAGAGAATTGCTATTTGGTTAAGGTGATGTTTTGGGATTTTTCTAAGAAAGTTGAATTTTCGATCAATGGTGAAAATAAAGTTTTTCAGTTATGGGTGTTTAAAGACATAATTAAATGATGTATTAAGTATGTAATCAATATGGTTGACTTATTAATAGTAATATAAGGTATGAGGTGTCCTAAGTGACCAATACGATGGGCAAATACCATGGGAAAGCCCATGGTTTTTCCAAAACCACTAATGAGGTGTCCCTTGGCCATTAATGCCTTGTCCCCTCACTTTCCCTCTAAATACCAAGCCATACTCTCATCCATTCGACTCCCAACTCTTCCCCAACGAAGCTATTATCTTATTACCTCACAAATAGTCCTACCAAGGTTCTCCCAAGCCCTCAAGTTCCCAACCATTGAGTTTTAAGAGTTACATTTAAAGGTAAAGGATCTTACCTCCCTCTTTCTTTTCAAGTAATCTATTTTATTTCATTTATTTTATGCTCCATGATATTATGTTATATGATGTAATTTTATATTAATCATACCTTACTTTTCATGTTCATATGATTAGATACCCCCTCCTTATCTCATCATTTTATTTTATGAATGTTAAAGTGGCGTCGTTAGGCTGCCGAATTTTTTAGGGATTCGTTCACCTTTCTCATTTTTCATGTTTTACTTTCATGTCAAGCCTTTCAAGTTCTATTTTATTTTGGTGGGGTATGATCTCTATATCTATAATACTGAAATACTATGTTAATATGATGATATACCCTATTTTATCTCTTCATTTCAGTATTTTGATGTTTTATTTGTCGTCGTTAGGCTGCCGAATTTTTGAGTGATTCCTTCACCTTTCTCATTTTTTAAAGATCTATTTTCAAGTAAAGTCTTTCAAGTTCCTTTTTATGTGGGGGTATGATCTCTATATCTATCATACTGATCTTTTATGTTAATATGATGAGATACCTTATTCGATCTCTTCAATTTAGTATTTTGATTTTTTATGTGGCGCCGTTAGGCTGCCGAATTTTAAAGGTATTCTTCCACCCTTCTCGTTTTCAAGATCTATTTTCATGTCAAGACTTTCATGTTCATTTTTATTATGTTGGGGTATTATCTCAATATCAATAATACTGAACTCTTATGTTCATATGATGACAGACCCTATTTGATGTTGTCAATTCATTTTTGGTTGAAGTTTAAGTGATGCCATTAGGCGGCCGAATTTTCATAAGGGAAATATAATTTTTGTCTTCCTTCCATGTTTTTAATTTCAAATGGAATGTCATTAAAATTTCATTACCATGTTCTTAAATCATTTATATTCGGTTACCCTACTGTTTTATGGATCATTTGTTAGTGGGTGACCCATGTCCCCTGTCTTTTAAATGTTTTCTAAGACCTGGTAACATAGCCGTTATGCTGCAGAATTTCCGTCTCCAAATGTCTCCCTGTTTTTCAAAAGTTATTTTATTATATTAAGTGAATACTCAAATCTATATATTCTATAGGGGTATTCAATTATATACCATGTTTTTCTATTTTAAATTCTGGTATTTACATACATGAGACCCACCTTCCTTTTCTGTGGGTTTTAAATTGACACAAAGATCATGTCTTTAAAGCAGTTTTTAAAACGTTATGATTATGAAATGAAACCCATTTCTTTTATACTATATGGGTTGTTTATGAAATTATTGATGATGATATATGTGGCTCACATTATAATAAAAAAAATTAAGGGTGCGCTCTGATAGCGCTCCAATGCATTGGGTAAAGACTTAATCTCTAGAGATGGCCATTTAGACAGATACCTTGGTGAATAACCTTTGGAATTTTTATTGACACCTTAGGGATGGATGTTAGTGAAACGGAAATGATTGTGTTCGTAAAATGTTGTATCCACATCTTCATGTTATGAAAAACTTTATTTTTATTATTATTTTCCTCATGATTTCTTTCTCATGCCTTAAAGATCTTTTCAAGACCTTATTGAAGTATCTGAAGTTTACATGTAAAATGCTTCTCTTGTTTCCCTTACTGGGCCTTCTTCTCACCCTTTCTTTTTTATGTATGTCCCCAGGTTATGAGATGCAGTAATGAACCTAGGATGAACTTAAAGAGAATCCTTTCAAGTGTTTACGAAGAATGTTTTATGTTGTTTCCATGTATTATGTTCCTTATTTCCAAGACACTAAATCTTAATGATCCTCAGTTTTGTGTAATGAAAAGAAAGATTATGTGACAAAAAAGGTGGGATGCTATAAGAAATGCAGTGGTGGTTCCTATTCTTCAGGGATCGTGAGGAGTCATTGATCTCATTGGAGTAGTTTCGTGACAGGTTTAGATTCGAGTTTCATTCTTTGACTGCGAAGGTGTCCAGTCACCAAGATCTTTTTACCATCTTACAGGGGAGCTCCAGTGTGTTAGAGTTTGGAATATGTTTCAGGAACCTTTTACGATATGATTCAAACCTTTTGAAAAATGGTGATGCAAGGGCGAGGCATTTCAAGGAGGCTTTGCAACAAGAGATCATGTGTCAGGTCTCCCAATTTATTCAAAAGACATATATTGAGTTGCTGTCAAGGTCAGAGTTCATTGAGAGGACATTGGCCAAAACTGAATCATTATGAATGGGGAGTCATCATGATTCCTCATGAAGCCGAGCTGTGGTCCGGTGTTCCTTGATTTCAGGGCAGACGTGTTTCCTTTTGGTCGGGGGTAGGTCCCAGCCATCACCATCTCGTTTCTCTGGGGTCAGTAGCTCTCATTCCTATGTCAAGGGATTGGGTGTTTTTTTTCTTGTGGTGGTCAATGTCATCAGTAGCTAGAGTCCTACACAATTCAGAGTAGTCATCGTGCACTTGGTGTTCGCTCAAGATTCCTCTATTGAGGCAGTTCTAGCAGAGGCAGTAACACCAGGTTTCACCACCTATTGATCAACTAAGGGTTGATGGGGTAGGAATGGGATAACCCCATGACTCTCCCCATCCTCAGAGAGCCATGCGCGGCTTTGGAGATGGCGGTGTCCATCATCATGGTTAGATAGGTCATGGAGGGGGTCATGGTCAACTTCATGCTTTAGCTTTTCCAGCACCAAGCGAGACAGGAGTCGTTTAAGTTAACCTTTTATTGCTTTCTACCTTGGTTTATGCCTTTTTTGATACAGTATAGTCACGATCCTTCATATAACACACCCATGTCCATGCTTTGGGACGTGACGTAGAGAGGCATCCAATGCCCTTGGCATTAAATACGCCCATTGGAAGTCGAGCTGACTTTTTTGAAGTATGTATAGACTATGAGCTAGTGTTGGTGTAACACCACTCTTGTAAAGATTTCCTATGTTTACGAATACAAACATATGATTTTATCTTTGGCATGGATTGGTTGAATTAGGTGCAGTCTATGATGGATTTCTTCACGAAGAAGGTAATTTTTATCAATGAAGATGGAGATACGGTTGTGTTTGTTTGAAACAATGATCGTCAGATGGGTCATAAGAGTGTTCTGTCCTTATCATCCGTGATAACTGAGATAATATTGAGTTCTTCAAAGGTTTAGCAGCTATCGTTTACTAGGGTCGTAGAAGAGTACCCTGATGTATTTCCAGAAGAGGTTATAGCATTACCCCCTCAATGAGAGATCGAGGTTTAGATCGAGCTACAACCAGACGTGTCTCCTATATCTATGTCTCCATATAGGATTTCCCCATTTGAGATACGAGAGCTATTTATAAATCTTGATGGTCAATTATAGTGCGGTTTCTTTCGGCTGAGTGTGTCACCGTGGGAAGAACCAGTCTTTTTCGTAAAGAAGCCAGATAGAAGTTTTTGGTTGTGTGTTGATTTTTGTTTCTTGAACAATGTGAAAATAAAGAATATCTATCCTATTACAATGATTTATGATTATTCAATCAACTAAAGGGTGAATTTTGGTTCTCAAAGATCGACTTGTGGTCAAGATATCGTCAAGTGCATTTAAAGGATGAGGATATCCCGAAGACTACTTTCTGTTGTCATCGTGGGCATTATGAGTTCGTTATAATGTCATTTGGTGTGACAATTTCTCCATCAGTGATCATGGTATTGATGAACGATATTATCCATGTGTTTCTAGACAAGTAATTTCTTTTTTTAAAGACAATATCATTGTGTACTCAACTTCTGAAGAATGGCATGAACACCATCTACATGTCTTTTTGGGAGTTCTTCTTCAACATTATTTTTTGGGAAGTTTTCGAAGTGTGAGTTTTGGGCTCAAGAAGTCTGTTTCATGGGTCATGTGGTCTCCCATTAGGGAGTATATGTTGATCCATCGAATATAGAAGAGTTTTTGTCATGTGATTTCCACAAGACTTTGTCAAAGGTGCAATGTTTCCTTAGACTCACTGGATACTATAGGAGGTTCATAGTCAATTTCTCTTGAGTTACAAATTTTCTGACAATATTGACCAGGAAGGACCAGGAATACATATAGACTGATCAATTTCAGGTAGCTTTCGATTATATAAAGGAGAAGTTAGCAAGTGCTATAGTTCTTTGTCTTCCAACAATGGGATTTCTATTAGATTATTTATGTGATGCTTCACATCTTGGTTTAGGTTGTGTTCTGAAGTAGTAGAGATTATGTATTTCTTATAGCTGTCGGTAGTTAATTCCCTATGAATGTAAGTATTAACCCATGATCTTGAGTTAGCAGCCGTAATTATTCCCTGAAGTGGTGGAGACATTTCATCATTGGTAGCGCTTTATGGTTTTCACCAATCATAGGAGCATGAGGTATGTTTTCTCCTTGTGTGATTTGAATTTACGACAACATCGGTGGATGGAGTTCATACAAGAATACGACTTTGAAATATCGTTTACACCTGGAAAGGGGAATGTAATAGCAGATGCACTGAGTTGGAAGTCACGTAGTGATGGTGTTCTTGAATATGATGACTCTTATAGAGTAATGGTAAAACATTCAGCATTACATCTTGATATGGGAGATGTAGGAGGAAGATGTTTTCTTTCCCAGATGATGGTACATTCATCTCTGGTGTAGAAGGTGGAAGTGTCCCAGTAGGGGGATCTAGAGGTGGATGTCTGGAGAGACCGAGTTGATTGTGGCGAGGCCCCTGATGGATAGACTAAGGATGATGAACACTGAGTGTTGTATCGTGGAATGATATTTTTTCCACTGATGATGTGTGAGATGGTTCTCAGGGAGTTCCATAGTTCTCCTTTAGTGTTTCATCCTGGCATGAAAAATATGTACAGAGCCTTGAGGTGAATGTTTTGGTGGAATGGGATGAAGCGTGGGGTTGCTGATTTTGTGTCTCGATTTTGAGTTTCCCAGAAGTTGAAGGCCAAAAACCATGTTCTTGGTGGGATCTTCCATCTGTTATATGTTTCTTAGTGGAAGTGGGGGGAATTGTCAATGGACATTGTCACTAGTTTACCTCGAGCTCAGGGAGGACATGATGTTATCTATGTGGTAGTGGATCATTTAACAAAATCATCCCACTTTGTAACATTAAAGGTGTCACGCTCATTAGATATTTTGTCGAGGAAATATCTGGAGGAGGGGGTGAGAATTCATCGTGTACAACAGATGATCATTTGTGATCATGATCATTATTTTACCTCTATGGTGTGGAGAGGTCTCCATCATGATTTTGGTTCTCAAATAAGCCTTAGGAATGATTTTCCTCCTCAAACGGATGGTCAAACAGAGTGAACCATCCATTCTCTTGAAGACATGACACACTCTTATGTCCTAGATTTGGGAGGATTGAGGATGATGTAGTTACCCTTGGTGGAGTTTTCTTACATCAATAGTTTTTACTCCACCATCGGTGTGGAACCATTTTATGCCTTGTATGTGTGACCTTGACATTCCCCATTGTGTTTTACAGGGGTAGGAAAGGTAGAAATTCTCGAACAGGAAATAGTGAAAAATACAATAGATATGGTCCTGGTAATTCTCAAGAGGATGAAGACAACACAAGATCATCCGAAATCATATACCAATCAATGTATGAGAACATTAGAGTTTGATGTTGGGGATCCCAGGTTTTTGAAGGTGACTCAACATCTTGGGAAGTGAAGGATTGGTCGTGGAAGTTTTTTTCACCCCGTTTTATTGGGCCTTTAGAGGTGTTAGATTGTATTTGAGTCGTGGCGTATCGAGTATCACATACCCCATAGATGAGTCAGATACATGATGTTTTCTAGGAATCACACCTCCATCGTTATCTTCATGATGACTCTCATGTCATCGATTGGGAAGAGGTCGATGTTGATGATGTGACCTTTGAGGAGCGACCTGTGGATATCTAAGACCGCAAAAAATGTGTTGTGTGGGCATTATCTCTCCTTGGATCATGTGTTTTGGTGACATAGTGACATGGAAGAGAGTTCTAGGGAATGTGAGTCACACATACGTGATCAGTACCCATAGTTGTTTGATTTTTAACTCTTTTAATTTATTAATATTATCTTTATTCTTTTAGACCATTCATGTATATAATATGGATTTCTTTTGTTGCTTATTGTGTCTTCCTCTCTTTTGAGAGTTTTCTCGATGTGTGGTTGTTTGGACTCCGTTTAGTTTTCCCATTAGGTGGGTTTTGAATTCTCGAGGATGAAAAGGTTTTGAGAGGTATCTTATGTAATAGCTCAGAGCCCTCTGGTCCATTACATTGTGAAAATCAAGTGTATGATGTGTTTCAAGAGGTCAAGGTGACATATATCCAGCACTTTTCCAAATTTCCATTTATGTGAATAGTTCCATTGGTGAATAGTTCCAATGATAGAACGTTGTGAACAGTGTATCGGTAACCTTTTATGAACAGTGTCATCGGTGACCTTATGTGAATAGTGTCATTGGTAACCTTATGTGAACATTGAAATGGTGACCTTATGTGAACAATCAAATCGGTAAACTTATGTCAATAGTGTCATCTGTGACCTTCTGTGAATAGTGTGATCGGTAACCATATGTGAATAGTGACATCAGTGACCTTATGTGAATAGTGTATCAGTGACCTTCTGTGAACAGTGTCATTGGTAACCTTATATGAATAGTGACACCAGTGACCTTATGTGAATAGTATCTGTAACACCCCGAGATATTATGAAAAATATTCACTTAAATTTCATTAATGTCTTGTGTTGTACACTACGCCAAAAGGAGCTTGCACAACACACATCCTTGACTTGCCTTTCATTACACGCAATCGCGGCCTTCCTCGATAGCGTGTGTAGTACCCAATACCGAGTTTCACTAAACGATGATATTCTTATGTATTTAGTCGAAAATAAAATGATACAGTAACCATGTTACATTTGTAAATGACCCTATGATTATTAAGTTGATGAAATTTTAACTGGATATTGTTCATGTAGGAAATTACTCTATTTTGTTTTGTGCATCATGGTAAACGTCTCTGGAAGACAAAATTAAACAACTGTTGATGTAAGACCATGAATTGTAGAAAAAGGCAGAATTGGTTTTGTTGGGGTTGTTTATGGAATTTAACATTGATAAAGATTACTTTTTCTATTTGGTAAGAGGTTATGTGTGCCTTTTGATTCATTGTTTATGTATTTTTTCTTCTATAAAGTTGAATGTTTTCCATTTTTAATTCATTCTGGTAGTATTAAGATTTACTAAGATCATAAAGAGTATTTCGAGTTATATAAAATGAGAAAATATATTTCTAACATTACTAGGAAATGATTGAAATGATAATATGTAAAATTATAGATGTAGTGACTGAATGGGATGCTTCCGCCTTTTCCAATTCCAGAGTGGAAATTGGGAAATATATCGATAGATTTTTTTAGTGGGATTCCTAGTCAACTCGAGGTAAAAATGAAATTGGGGTTATCGTTGGTAAATTGGAAGAATCTTCTCATTTTTATTCAATTCGAGATACTGTAAATTTAGACAAATATTCTTGATTGTATATAAATTATATTGATAGGTTATATGGTGTTCCCCTATCCATTGTATCTGATCGTGATCCCAGATTCAGTTCTATCTTTTGGAAAGGCCTTCAGATATCGTTGGGTACTGAATTAAATTATAGTACATCTTTCCATCATTAATCAGAGGTCAAATCATAACAATCTATTCAGACCATATAGTAAATTCTACATTCCTGTTCAATGGAATACTAGGAAATTTTGGATCACCATCTTTATTGTATTTTCATTTTCAATAATAACATTTATTATTATACTATACATTTGAAACCATTTGAATAATTATACAAAAATTAGTTTCAAACACTAGATTTTTGGGATTGTGTAGTTGAAAAAAAGTTGATGGGACCAGAAGTGTTATAAGAGAGGGCAGAAAAATTTCAGTTGATTCTAAATCAAGGAGGATATATTAGAGGTGGTTGAATAGTTCTAAAGATAATTAATGTAAGGATCTTTCTTTTGAGGTAGGTGATCATATCATTCTCAATGTTCATCCCTAGAAAATTGTGATTTTTATTGTTAATAAGGGAACGAGATGTTTGTGTTTCATTAGACCCTATGAAATCATAGTGAAAGTTTGTTCAGTTTCTGATAGAGTGAATTTACCTCAATTTTTATATTAGGTGCACTATTCCTTTCATGTTTCAATGTTATAAAAGTATATTCTATATACATTTATTATTTTAGGTTCAGCTGTAGGTTAGATGGAAGAGAATATTTCATATGAGGAATAACCAATACATATTCTTAACAGTAGGGAAAAAGGGTAATGGAATAAGTTGATTAATTGGGTAAATGTATTTTGAAAATACCACATGGTTTAAGAGGAAACATGTGAATTTGAAAATTCTATGATGGAAAAATACCCCCACTTATTTGATAAGTGATTAAAATTGTGAGGGCACAATTCCCAAAAGGGTGGAATGATGAAACAAATGAGAAATCTATAGAATAATAAATTTTCATATCTATTAATATATATTAACAAGATATTAATTTTAAATTAAAGAGGACACTTTTTCTGATAGAATACTCGAAAACAAAAATAGGTTTTTAAAAAAACTTATGTTTCACACAATGTTGTGTAATTAAAAAAATAATACAAAAATAATATCATTATTCTAGATGATAAATAATGCCAAGCCATTGTATTTGTATGAATGAACAGAAGTAATTATATTATGATTTCATATGTTTCTTCAATGTTTATACATTTATCCAATAACATTTTGAGGCTTAATATGAGAATGGGTCCAATTTTATTAATAAAATACCCTACAATTTTAAAAGGTTGTTTTACTACCTTTTGAAGGTGAACACTTTTTAAATAAAGTTCTTTTACTTTTAAATTTTATATTTGGAAATGTAAACTTCTTATATATATGAATGACATCAAAATTTACATTTTTTTATTTTTGGTAATTTTTTGATAAAGATCATTTTTTTAATGAATAGCTAAAATACCTCATTTTAAGTCAAAATTGACATTTCATCAAATTTATTTATATATATAGATTAGAATTTTTTACTTATTTGTAAGTGTAATTTTATTATGTCTTTATCATTTGATCAAATGTTTTTCCTTGAAAGTTGTTTTAAATTTATATTGGACATAAACGCATGTCAATATTTGGATTGTTTTATTTCGTTAAAAAAGTTGCTTTCTGGTTTTCACAATGGGAATTAATTTTAAATTAATTTATATCAATTTTTTATTTTTTGAATTTGAAAATTTGATTCCATATTTGAAATCAAAAGGTCCAAATTTTGTAAATATATACCATTTATTTTTGGACACTATGAACAGTATATTTTGAAATTTTTATTTACCCAAGTTAAAGGTAAATCGTGTAAATTAGAATATCAAACAATATCACAAAGACAATAAAATTACCCTAAAACAAGAAATAAAATCATTTATATGATTTAAAGTAAACCCATTTCAACTAAATTATTAAATTGATTCCTTTAATCGAATTTTTTCCTTGAATGTGTTGTAATTATTATTATAATAAAAGAATGTGACCACATGTCACTCTGTTATCTCTTATATGTATAATAAAATTAATGTAGAAAAAAATTGATGAAACATCAAACATAAATATTTTAAATAACTTTAATGTAATTTTCTGTCTAATGGTAATTTATTTTTTATTTTTTCAGATTAAATAATTACCATTAATAATCACACAACATTGATATAGTAATTATTTTTGTAAGAGAAATATCAATTAAAATATATTAAGAATAGAAAAATAAATATCACATGAAATAATTATTGTTATAAAACAATCTTATGGATGACTATGACATTTTAGGATTGATCTAATATAATTCATTGAATGTAATCATGTTTTTATTAATTTCTTAAAAAGTCATGTATGACTAGTGTCAAAATTGGTATAATTAAAAACATAAAACATAAAATTGTTTATTAAATGTTTAAAAATTTATTACAATATAAGACTCATACCAATGGTTATAATATGTCCTAATATTTCTTATATGGAACTTTTTTTGGTCGTTTGACATAATATGGTAATTGAATTAACCTAAAAAGTGTAAGTAAGAAAATATCATGGTATGATTAAAGTGGGTAAATTAAAGGATAAACAAAAAATATATGTGTTAAAAAATACTCAAAACCGATCTAATTTTAATTGGATGATGGGTATATGACCCAAAATAATATTATAATTGAAATTAACTATTTATTAACTTTTTGAACTGAAAAAAATATAACAAATTAACAATTTGAGTCTTTTATAAAGTTCCCCTCCTCCCTTTTATAAAATTCCCCCACCTATAACCACATAATCACACCTCCCAAGACCCTTAGAAGATACAAAATCTAGTTAGATATCTTAAAACATCCCTCCCTTCCTTTTACAATTCATTACATTGGAAGAACACATTTTAAGAAATCTTTTTGTCTCAAATCAAATGGAGTTACCCATTTTAGAGGTAACATCTTCTTCAATGTTCCGTTCCATTATTTTCTTTCTTCACTCCCTATGCTGTTATTATTATATTATTACATAATAACACTATTATCATCATTATACATGGTTTTTCATGAGATTTATTTGAATTACACTTCCACTCACCTATATGTAATAGATATAAACATATTTTCTCTATGTATGGTGAACCACTTCATCACTATACTATGATCGTTGAATTTCCACCTACCACCTCTCATGATGGATATTATGATGGAAATGTAATTATACATTATATATGTTGTGTTTATATATATATATATATATAATTTCTTTATTATACTATAATTTTTATTTACAACATAAATTTATGCTTTCCCTAATGTTTAAATATTATAATATCATTTCATGAAGTGCGGAGTACCACCCCTTCAATGTGATATGGATTGTTCATTTCATACATAGAACATATAAAGGATGGATGTAATGATAACATTTAAAATATGTAACCGATATATTATACTATAATTACAACTTACATATTTATCATTTAGTTTTCATTCCATTAATATCATAATGAAAGCAATGTAGTGTTCATGGGTATGTACGACCTACCGTATCCCTAAACGATGCATTTCATTTCATATATCCAAATGTTAAGGAATATTATAAATACATATATATTTGATATTTGTGATATTTGTATAATTAATATCATAATGGGTATAATGGACAGAGGTCCCCATTTGTAATTTCCATCAAAAGAAGTTTATTTTTTTATTCAAGTACCGAACATCAACACAACGCCCGATATAAACTCAAAAAATTGACTAATATCTATATAAAAATGTAATTAGTGATATTAAAAAAATAATAAACTTTAAAATGTTTTAATTAAAGTAGAAATTAACCTATGACTATTACTCAAGAAATTACATAACTAATGAAAGAAGTTTGATTCAATGTAAGGGACTCCATCTCAATATTCTTTCATTGAGGCATATTTTGATTTATATAAGACCTTCATATATACGGTGTATAATCATCCCATTTGAAATTTAATTTAATTTTACTATTTTCAAATGGATTCATTTATTACAAATAAATTAACAATATAAGGAATGATTGTTTCTTTTTAACATAGATGATGGAAACATCCTTTCTTCTGACACAAGAATTATTTTATATTTTCATCATCTACAAGATGTAATGTTTTTAAAAAAAAGAAAAAAATATGATTTTTTTGATATTTTGGAATTTAAAATGGAATTTAAAATGGATTTATTATATCAAAATTGTAAAATCATGAATTATGATTGAAATGTGGAAATGAAATTTTTTTCTTTATGTGTGTTTCCTTGTTATGCTTGTGTCATAGTTCATTGGTATTTCACAAGTATATGGGTGGTTACATGAAAACATGAGGGAGGGGAAAGCTCACAATAGCTCTAAAATTCATTGGATAACATAACTAAGGTAAATTTTAATTTTTTTTCTTTAGATATTTAGGTAATATAATATAATGGGTATTTTAAATGTTACCATTAATGTTACTCCATTTTTAGTTGTGAAAGATACAATGTAAGTATGCTATGGATGCCATAAGTTGCTGTTATGATTTATGATTCCTATGAGTTATTCATAAATATTATTATTTCTTGACTTATGTTGAAGTGCTTATGTTTTTTGAGTGATAGAGATTATTTAATTAATTTGTATGTATTAATTGGGTAGGGCTTTCTTTCCTTATTTTATATCCCTTAATGAAATTTTTTTGCCCATCATATGTGTTTGAACTGCTTTTTAGAGGGTATAAGGAAGGGTGTGATAAATAAATAATTCATGAATATTTATATCAAGAATAGAATTATTTTTTTATTCAATTTTCATTATTATTGTAAAAAAATATTAGATAGTGTAGTATTGTCTACTTTGTAATATTTGAGATACAATGTTTTAATAATTTCCTAATTCCTTGAAAAAATAAACCTAAAAAGATACACTATTTGAATTAATGTCAAATTTTATACTAATCTCATGAATATGTAATGTTTTAAGGCTGGGGTTTTATTTTTAATTCATTTAACATGCATTTACCTTATTCAGTCATTCATACCATTACAAAAATCATCATAAACTCAGCCCGTACCAAGATAATATAAATAAAACATTAGAAACTTATATTGAAACATGATTGTATATTTATCCTTTGAGTCAATAAAAACCTAGTGATTACATGTTAAAATCTATAATCAATAATCTATTAAAATTTAGAATCACATATTAAAATATAATGATACATTTGATAAACATTATTATAATCTTCTATGATACGTAAAACCATAATCTAGAAGAAATACTATATTTATCATTAATAAAAAATTTAATTATTTTAAGAATGATTATATTATCATTATATTTAACAATGGAATCTTCAATGCCACTCAAGTAGTCTATCTCACTAAACCGAAATAGAGATATGGTTCATGACTAGATTAAAAATAAAAAATAGTTTTTTAAAATCAATATTCATGTGAAAATTGTCAATGAGTTCATTCATTTCTCAGTCTCTAAATTTTTAACAACATCGACATGGGTTCGTTAAATTCCCATGATCAATAATAAGTGACACTCAAATTGGATTCTCTTAATATATATATCAATATTATTTCATTATCTTAATGTATTACTAATCAATCATGTCAAGGATACACATCCATAGTGTTGAAAATTACTTAACAATGGACATTGAGGACAATAAATATCTCATTATATGGTGCTAGAATATTATTCTAGTCTTAATGCTGACACATATCCAAATTTTTTGTTTTGATTTTTTCTCCAGAAAATTTGATCTTCATGGAAGAGGCGATATTATATTTTTAGTATAAATTATTTACAAAATTTACATTGTCGATCATTTATAAATTTAAAAACTAATCCTTCGTCATCCTCCTCAAATATATCAAACCCATATTCTGACCTTACATTCATTAGTGGCTTTAGTATGTGTGGATTTTCTGAAAATATTCAACGCCATCCCATTTAAGTGGTGGTGTCTGGGATTCTTATCTTGTATCTTTGGATCCCTAACTATAGTTAACTCAATATAGTTGAAGTAATAAATTAGTTGTGTGGTATTAATGTAATTATATTATATGATCTGTGGATGAATAGATAATAAAAAACCTAACATGATTTAACTACATTTCTTATTGGTGATAATGTAAAACAAAAATTATATTTGTTAGTCCCTAAAAATTTGACTATGTAGATCCCCAATTATTTGGGTAGATAAACTGCCACCATGATATTGGATATGTAGTTATATAGCCCGATGTGGCTATGTGGATCCTTACAAATTTTATCGCATGACAACCATATTGTTGAGCTATGTTAATGAATACTATAAATAGGCTATGTGGCTAAAACAAAAACAAAAATAAATAAATCAATGAAATATTAAATCAAGATAAAACAAAAATAATATAAATAAAATAATAAAATAAATTTATTAACTTATTATTTTCAAATATAAATATTTAAATAATATATAGGTAGAATTAATTTTTTTTAATAAATATAATATTCAAAAAACAATACAAATAAACTAAATAACTTATTTTTAAATACAAAAATAAAGATGTTTCAAAATGTTTCTATATAGTTTTATTAAAATTATATATCACTAATTGAAATATTAATTTATATAAAAAAATTTCTAAACTATAATTTACTAATTATGAAATATTACTAAAATAATATTAATGAATTAAATTAATAAAATTATTTATGAAATAAAAAATTACTAATATAAATAGTCTGAAATAAATTTCAAAATTAAATAAATAATCTTAAAACAAATTAACAATTAAACTTATATTAATCATAAAATTTAACGATACATTATAAAAACATAAAATTAATAAGAATTAAAATTTTAAAAATGGAAAAATTATTTTAACAAATATAAAAAATTAAATTAGTGAGATTATGAGTAAAATTTATATCAAAATACAACTATATAAATTCCCCCACAATAAGATTTATCTTGTCATCAAGAAAAAATTTCAAAATTATTTGAATGAAAATATTCAAATATTTGAAAAACCAGATAGACATAAAAATTTGGTTTTCATAATTATTTTCATTTTGGTATTTCATTATTCACTGATTTTTTTCATTAAATTATTTATATACCCTTGGTGAAAAATTAATTATATTTTTACAAAACTATCAGCCATAAAATTTTTAATATAGATTATAACCATTTTATGCACATACGATGGTAAGTAAAAATATATCTTTAACTATATATGATAAGACTCTCATGAATTTTTGAAAAATATTATACACTATTTAGGGAGGAGAGAATAAAAAATTCAAAACAATTTATAAATTACACGTCATTCAACATAAACATCAAAATAATTAGTTCATCATATTAAAGTAGCATCATTTCTAAAATCATTTGAATGAAGATATTATGAGTATGAATATAGTTTTAATAATTAATGTTAATGATATTCATATAATATTCTCCTATAATATTTTCTATAGTAAACCATTTTTTAAGAGGAAATAGGCAAATACATTACCCACCTTAATTTATTTGATATTATAAAATTAACCACATAAAAATGGATTTAAAACATTAAATCAATGGTGAAAAATATAACCACTTATAATAATTCATTAATTTTTTTTAAAAAAATAAAAACCAAATTGATGCACTTGTCGTGTTCTCATTATCATACACTTTACCTCATTGAATGATCATTTCATCCACAATACATCTCAACATTCTCCACCCTGATGATTTCACGGTGGAGTGATATGTTTACTGGATTAAACGTTCCAAAATAATTATTTCATCAGTAGATGCTGATAGTAAATAACTGGTTTATACAAATATTTGTTTTAAAATTTCTATAGAAACTAAATATTTATAATCCAATCACAACATTACCAAAAATTAAAATATTTTTCACCACTTTTGTTACTCATCTCATGAAATAAATTAATTTACTAGTTATTTTTCAATGAAGAGGGAAGAATATTATTTCCTAGAAAAATTACATATCATCAATGATAATACATTAACAAAAAATAAAAAAATTATATTTATAAAAATAATTTTTCACAAATGATATTAATACTTATTTTTTCATGAATTAATTTTTCGGAAAAAATTTAAGCCTAAATCCATATCATTATATCTCGTTAGATATTAAGAAAATGTAGTATAATTTTATTAATAAAATATCTCTTAAATATAAGATATATGTTAATTAACATAGTATAATATACACATTGAATTATTTTTGACGAATATAATTTGGACAAATTTAATTATCCAAAAAAAACGTTTTGACATTATATCTCATTAAAATTTAAATTATTAATAAATTATATTCATTAATTTTTTGTGATTGTGCAATAATAATCAGTAAGAATCATATTTTGATCAAATTAGATCCAAATATTTCTCCTCATGACTGTTGAGGGTAGCCAATACCAAATTCCTCTTCTGAAAAAAATCATTTTGTAGTTTTCCTTATTGTTTACCATATTTAATACCATACATACATGAATGTATTATATTTTATTGAAATATAAAAACTAAAAAAATTATAAAATTGAATAGTTAAAAATTAAGTGAAATATTGGGTTTTACTGTCAAATATGTTCTCAATTTATATAATCTATTTCTGGAAAAAATGATGTTCCTCCCCTAAAAATAGGTGGATGTTTTCTATGTGTTATGAACCTCCATGTCTTCTACTACATGTCATATGTTGATTTCACAACATTATGGGTGTCCGTATTGAATGAATAATAAGAATTTATCAACCATGTACTGTGTTACATATTGATATATAGGGTAGCAAAAAAAAGTATTACCCCAATTATACTTATCCTAGAGGATATGTCTTTCCATATACTGTTATATTATCAATGGAAACCCTTTGAATATAGACGATTTTTCTAAGAAGAAAAATGTATTCAATTCTCATTTTGTATATATCTAATAGCTCTTATATGTAAACTATATTTTTTCCCCTCCATATCGTCCTTAGCATTTCCTTATATAACAGTATATTATATAATCACATTATATTGTTTATTGGAATATAAATATGGAGACATTTATACATTGATAAAAAATGGTAGTGTCTAATAAATTTATTTTCCAAAAGGTCCAAATATGAAATGTTAAAATGATAAAAATCCCCATGGTAAAGATCAGCTGGTATCCCTTTTTCATCATTCTTTACGATACAAAAATCAATCACATATAAAACTAAATGTACATTATGTTATTTCTCAAATACCTTAATTTAATCATCATTATTTGGAAGTTAAATATCCTATATATGATACTCATATAAAATGAATGAAATATTTTATTTCATTAGTCTAATATTCCATGATTTTTGTTTTCATATCCTCATTAAATTATTTATAAATTATTTTTAATAAATCATAATTCTTATTCTTGATGATCTATCTAATTTTATGGGAAAATTATCTAACAACATCTTCAAATGTTGTTTGAAAATATAAATTTTCATATTGTATTTTATGTTTGATTTATAAATTATTTTTTAATTTTTATGATGATTCAATTATATTTTTTGAATCTAATTATTATTATCCTAATAAATGATTCCAATAAATTATAGTGGATTTGTGTGTGACATTACTACCACATCCTTATAATTATTTAATATAAAAACAATTTCAATATATAGAAAATCATGTTATCACCAAATGATAATGAATTTTATATGCTTCATTTTTCATTGTTTTTTATTATTTATTAAATATTCGATTTTTATGTGTGATTATATGTAATTAATGGATATAAAATTATTTGTAATCAATCAATTATGAAAATAAGATATAGAAAAATATAACAAATGAATGAATTGTGAAGAAAATTAAAAAAAGTATTAGAGGTCATCAATTGGGATTATATAAGATCATTAATTTATCATTTATAAAAAGAATACTTTACTAACTGAATTATCTCAAAATGTAGTTCAAAACCAAATCGCATTTTTCCAAAATATATTTTTTAAATGAACATCAAAAACTATAATTTCATTAATTGAACACATTACATCATGATTCAATTAATGTACTGTATGATCTGTTAAAACCATTATAGAATCAATAACCAGTTTTATAGAAAAATATAGATTGATAATGGAAAATATTAAACAAAATTAATCATCCACCCAATTACTAGACATTCTTTGAGGTAATCAATCAATGAAAAACACCTCGAAATCATCTATGTGGCGTCAAATGAATTGAAGATAAAATATAATTAAATAATATATCTTCATTTCACAATTCATTGATTTATTACATCACATTTTCATACATGGATAAGATTTTTAGTTTGAAAGGTATAATTATTGATTATAGTAGAATGAATTGTAAAAATCAAATGTTTTAGAAAAAAAAATACATCCCATCTTTTTATTAGAATATTAAAGACCATTGATAAACATTTACCTTCTTATAACCATATCATATAATAACTTAGCAAATGATATAACTATTATAGTATATGTTTACTCACTCCCTCATTATGGATAAATGTGTCTTATTATTATCCACTATATAATTTTCTCTTGAAAGTTATAGTCTCCCAATTATTAATTAATTATTACCTTTTATACTTCTATAAAAAAATTCATACACCTCCACAGATTTATAATTTCATGATTTTTTCATCATGAAAAATCATTCCTTCCATGCAAATTTGGTCACCAATAATGTCACTTTAATAAATAAAACAAAAAAAATTGATGTCTATACCTGAAATTATTTTCTCCATCTATTATATATAAAACAGTTTAAAACATTCCAATTATTATTTAAATAAATTTCATTTCAATCGTATTTATATCCATATATAACCAATAACATATGTTTTAAGAAAATTGATAAACCTATTATTTGGATGAGTTCAAAAAAATCTGCCCTACACATGAAAAAGAATCATGTTCTGACATATCATTCCTCTAGTAATCCATTAACTTCTATATAGTCTTAGACATAAAAAACCATTATCCTCATATCAAATTTAACAAAAAAAATATTTTGAAAAAATTGATATTTTTAAGTGTTCAAATTTTAGTCAACTTTGTTTATAAAAATGAAGTTCAATCATGGTAATAATTTTTTCAAAAAAATTATTGTCCTTTGAAATTAAAATTTTAAATCCAATGAGGAATAAACCAATCAATAATCAAGAATAAAAATGTTTTCTACAATATCAATGTTAGATTTAAAATATAATAATGCAAACTCATATTAATACTCCTTTAAATAAATAATTTTTTTGGATCATCTACACATAAAAATATGAAATCCTAATGCCACTATGTTTACTGGTCTCACTAATCCTAGGCTGAGTTTTGGTTATCCACAAGAATGAATTATAGTGGAATTTGTTTCAGTGATAAAATAATCATTATCCAATCATCTATAATATAACCATTTAATATATCTCAATAATTTAAATGAATAATCATGGGATTATTATCATATAATGGTTACAATCAAATTACAAAAATATATCCTTCTAATAACACAGATCATAACTCGATTTCATCATCTTTGTTGGGAATGCCTCATCTAAACCTAGATCATCATCTATGATTGTGACTGTGAGATGATAGTGGTAGTTTTTTTCATTGTCCACAATAAAGTTTATTTTATGTATCATAATCAAGACTCAATAGAACAAAAATACATGTTGATGGTTTCTTGTTTCCCTTAAAATAGTGATGTTGGATAAAATCCCATATGTGAGGACATTTAGAATCCTTAAAAATTGTTACTTCATGTAGGTTTTAACATCATCCTCTCTATCAAAATCATCACCCAAAATGAAAATATCATATATCGATTAACATTGAAAACCAATCACCAACCGTCATCTTCAGATACACCATACTCATGTTTTGATGTCGGGTTCCATAAAAGTCTATAATCATTGGCATCCTCATCAAGATTCCTAATTTATATCCCATAATAGTGGAATTTAGGATTCTTTTTATATATTACAGAGATTATTTTTCCTTATAATACCTTGAAATAATTCCACTTATATTTCTATATCAAGGTATTGAGATAACATGTGATTCAGAGGCCTAGTCTGCGTGATATTAATTTAATATAAATATTAATTTATATTTTATATTTCAGATTAAAAATTTCATAGAGAAAATGAGAAAACTATTAGTTAGAAGATCTGAATGTAAATATAAGACAAATTTTCAGTGTGTGATGTTATTTTTAACAATGTTGTGACATAAAATTAGTTTTTTAGTGGAGTGTGTATATATACCCATATGGAAATATAATCAGTGGATTAATTAATTAATAAAATAAAATAATTAATTAATTTACCATAACATATTTTCATATAAATATATTTTTGTGGTGATATCCTTGTATTAGCCTCATAATATTGGTATTATCTATAGCTATTTCATCTTGTCCTTCCACTGTAGAATTTCACCCTATGAATATGAAACATTGTATCAGATTAGATCAGAAGAATTTTTTTTTAAATAATTACTTCAATAATTGGTGGGAATTTTAATTGACTAAGTTCAATCTAATATATTATTTTGGAATCATCAATTTTTTGATTACACCCATTTTGATTAAATTGACAGAGCAGAAGAATAAACATCTTTGATATTCACCAATTGTGTCGTAAGCACTCCCCTATGTAATAGAATTTTAATTGGTTTTTCTTTTTTTGTAAATCAGTTATCTTCGATCCTGATCATTTGACTTACATGGAATATTATGATTAAAAATTTATTCGTCTTACATTTATCCTCTAATTGTTTTTTTCCATTCACTAGTTGGACCTCACAGTCTTTGTTCGTTGTTTTTGGGATTTTGTGATCCCAAACAGAATCCCAAAACTAATGGAAAACTAGGTATGATGGAATGATAAATGAATCATAGATAGATATTGTAGGTTTTCATGTTATGGGATGCCATTTAATATATAATTATTTTATTCATCAATGGACTATAGATTAAAGGCTCTCTAGACATATTGAAAACCCCCATAGGTTGTTGAGGACAAATTTCTAGTAAAAATATTGCTAGAAAAAAAACCACTAGATCAAATGATTTTAGGAGAATATGAAGGTAGATCACATAGATGGCGTCCAAATAAAGGGAAAAAAATATATTAGATTCTGGAAAAAAATTTATTACACACCATGTAGATTGAAGGCCACAAGTTTTGTAAATAGCTTTAGTTTTTTGGAAATGATTTCATAAATTATACTGATGGATAATATATATACATCCTACACGTTGTGTACCATGTACCAAGGTGGATACTAACTATTTAATAGAACATAATAAATGCACTGTGTGGGAGAGAGCTTCCATGAAATTGGTCATGTGAAAAATTACATGGAATTGTTGCAAAGTACCAAAATATTAATTGTATATACAGACATAGAAAATCACATAATTGGGATCGTGATTATTCTTGGAATGTAGTATAGTTCAAATATACGATGAATACTCTTACACGATTTTCAAGAAGTGTTCCTCTAGGTAAATGACTAGATGATGGATTCGGACAAGACACTGTGGGAATCCCCTACACATCATATTCCCCTTGGTTCCTCTTAACGAATATATAATATAATATTTCCCCTTTATATAAATTTATATTTGGGCCGACAAGTAGAAAATCTAGAGTGTTTGACCATATAAAATGTGATGGTTCTCTTAGTAGTGGATTTTGTGATATGATGTGAGTTGTTTCTGGGCATTAAGTTTATTTAGGAAAAACATGATGATGGAAGTGATCAAAAAGGATCACCATTGGAATTATGAGAGAATATGTCCATCTGGGATGGGAATGGGTCCTTAATGATAAAAGTGTGACCGACTGATTGGTGTGGAAAATGAGTCCTCTACCTAACAAGTGGAATATTCAATTCTATAGGGTATAGGTCCTCACTAAACATAATACTACCCAGATTTTCTATGTCATGGGTACTCTACATACTAAGTGGAACCCCCAATAGTATACTATGTTGGTCCAATTGACATTAGAGTGGAATCCCCCTATCCGATTATTAGATTTCCCCCTACTTACTAAGTGGAACCCCTATAAACAAGGGTAATGATCCTTGATGACATTATTGGAACACTCCATCATCATCAGTATGATTCATCTACCTTGATAGTGGAACCCTAGAAAATATGGAACAAGTACAATTGGAAATAGAGTGGAACCCACAATCTACCTAGGTGGGGGTCCTCTACAAAAAATTACAGATTGGGACTGCAATCAGCTTCGGTGTGGGTCATTTATGGACAAATAAAATGTGCACCCCCCATAATATAATATATATTGGATCCTCTATATGGGAATTTTTTTAACTCAGATGTATGTAGCATTGACTAGGCATGTTCCTTCAGATGGTAAAATATGTGCAGATGTGTGAGATGCTGGGAATCATTAATAGACTTGTAAAACTATTGAATAATATTTAATAGGGACAAACTATTATATGTAGATCCAAATTATCTATAATTTTGGATTCTTCTGATATGCATTTATATATACATATAGATATATATCATTGTATTTGGTTACTCTCTTAACATGGAAAGTGAAGATCCATGAAGTAGACCATGTTTATTCCCTATTTATTTTCTCATTGATGGATAATTTTACTCTCATTTTATGGGTGTAAAAAATTTACAAGTAGTTCATATAAACAACCCATTGAGCCCCAATTCTTGAATTAGATCACTCTCTCCCTATTAATTTTGGTTGAGTTTCATCATGTTCACAATCTTCCAACATTTTTTTAATGATATAACTCATACTACTACCCCTTCACTTTTAGGGAAACCTTCTTTGTGTATATTTATACTCACCCTTGCACGGTCATTCCTAGCACATTTATTGAATTATGTAAAATAAAAAAATTTAGAGATGAATTTATTAAATATTAGTGATAACTAGTACATTGTACCACATTAATGGGTTATAGATTAATGATGAGTTGATGGGTTATCTCAGCAATTCACATTCCATTTTTTTGTTTTTGAAAAATTTATTGTTGCGCATGTATTATTTAACTTAACATTTCAATTTATACTATTGTACTCTTGGGCCCCATACAGGTTAGGAATTTATAGCATTATCATTACTGAATATTTTAACTTTTATTCCTCTTCATTTGTACATTGAGATGTTTGGGGTGTGAGTAATGGTAAATTAGAAAAAGGCCTAACATTTAGGATAATCCTTTTGTAATTGTTCCCCACCACATGGAAAATGGTGGTGGGATTGTGGAAGCTATATCTCAATCCATTAGTAGGGTCAGGACACAAATGAATACTTTTATATATGTTCATTATTTGGGGTGATGATTATATTAGTCTCCTCAGGAGTACTTTATTGGAAATAAGGAAAATGTGTCAATTTGTTTCAACTATGTCTCCCAGTTCAAGGAATCTAGTCATAGTATGAGTAGACACCAAATCCATTCACCATGAAAGTGAAAACTTGCCTTTCAATTTGGCTTACCATGTCATTGGTTGCAAGGAAATTGGTATATACATCAAAGATGATTTAATATTTCACTATACGTTTTTGACTAGTACCCCAGTGACATATAGCTAGAAATGATAATTAGACCATTTTACCTCTAGATCGCTTTCATGATTCCTCCATGAGGACACCAATCTAATTTTCCATGTTCTTGTTCATGAAGATGATCTGATAGAAAAGGATTCTTTACTTTAGGGTCTATATGGACAGATTTTTCCACTATTATAGTTGGTAAATAAACCACCACATATTGAGAATTTTTTTTACAATCATAGTCGTATGAGGATGTGATCGGGATTTTTAAACCCCCACAATTTGATGTGCTAGTGGTCACTAAGTTTCCGTGGTGTAACACTTAATTAGGGATCAGTGTTACAGATTGATTCAATGATCCTTTCTTTTAGACAAGTGCATATCCCGACTGATTGGATGGTTTCACATCAACTAGTGATCTTGATATTGTTTTATTTGGTTCTAGTTGTACTAGAACACTCCAAACCTATTTAATGTACACATTATAGGTTTAGGAAACAGAGATATCCCTTGTACCATGTTCTGTATAAAATATTCATCATGTTATTGCGATCAAGACCAATCACATGGATTAGATATCAAACATGTACATTACCCACTCAATGGTGGTCCTGGATATGATACAACTCATGTAAAATTTATTGATTCAATAGGTTTCTGTGATATATATATTTATAAATTATCATAACATGCATGGAATAGGGATACATTCCCCATGAAGAAAAGCTCATGTTACGTGCTCTAAAATCATCGGGGAATGTGATTTCCACTTATACTATAGAGTATCAAACTGTGGTAGATGAGAAACTTTTGATTTTTTGTTCATGAAGTGAGGTTGTGATAAAGTGTCAATGAAGTATATGGTAAATGAGATCATGCATGAAGGGAAATGAAAAATTTCTTGGTTATTGTGTAGGTTGGTTAGATGGATCGAGTGTTTTTTAGGGTTAGACATATGTCAATACTACTCCATAAAAAGTTGTTAGAAGAAATTTATATCGAAAAATTCTATATTAGGTAACTAATTATTCCAATGGAGACCCTTTTTCTAAACCATGGCTTTGGAAGCCCTACATAGAGGATCGGGGATGTGACGTTCATTCCAATGGGACGCACATACTATATGAGAAGTGAGAACATCAAAATAATCATTATGTAATGGTAGTGAGAATATATTTTTTTACTTAGTGTTGATTGGTCATCAGACGTCCTTTATTAAATGATTGATACCACATATTTTTGTAGTTATTTGGGGTTATTGGATGTAGTCCCCCCAAGGGAGAATTTATCCCTAGAATGAGCAAGACGAGAACATCCATAGGAGGTTACATTTTTTTTTGTTATTTTACTATTATTAACCTTCAAATGATGGATGTTACAATATATTGTCTCACACCAAAACATAGAGGGATTTTATGACATATCCAGATTACCTCCCCAATTTATTCTGAAAATATGCATATTATCTAAATAGAGACTACCCAATATATGGTCAGTACACTAGATTACCATCTATAGATTCGAGAGGCTGTGGTGCTGTTCAAGGGTCAATAGAGGTTTGAATTCATAATACCTAGTGTATTTACCTACAAATCAATGTATTTTTCATAAAAATGATGAATATAAGAATAAAACATTCCTTGGTTTATTTTACCCTAAACTAGACCACAATAATTTAAAACTACCCCTTACTAAGTGTTTATGAACAAATTTATCATTTTTGTGGTTGGATATTGTTATTGAAGATTGATTTCTATTGAGGCAACCACTAGTTGAGGGTTTGCGTGGCTGATATTCTAAATTTTTAATTCTTACATTACTATATAAACTATGAGTTCCTAGAGATTCCATTCAGTTTGATGAAGTCCCTACAATGTTTATGGATTTGATGATCTACCTCTTCTAGCCATTCTAAAACCATATTTTGGTCGTCTTCATCAAGAGAATAATCATTTAATCTACATCTAAGGATGTACATGCATAACACATTATGATGGATGAATATTTTTATTAAGATCACCACCTATATCTGAATATATAAAATTATATAGTCTAGATTCAAAATATTTACATTTGGGGGCATGTTATCTTTGATAATGGTTTACCATTGTATATAATGATGACTATTGAAAATCTATCTTTGGAGAAACCTATGAAATTGTAGAATGTGTAGTCATTTTATAGTTTTAAATGTATTAAAAGAAATATAGAGATGATTTTCACAAGGTTGTATCCCCTTTGACCACCAAAACATATTGTGGAATATCGTCTACCAAGAGTGAGTAGTTCTAGAGGGCCATTGATGAGTTACTGAGGATATTGACAAGTGATCATATGTGCAGACTATCAATAGAGGGTGTGGGTTATGTATTTTTTTTTGCAATGCCTCAAATTTTGGCTTTGTTGAATCTTGATGTAGTGTCAAGTAGTTATTTCATACTAATTGATGTAGTTCTGACCCCATGAGAACAACTAAATGACTCATGACCTAGTGAATGAAACATTAGTCTTCTCTATGATTATTTTGTGGAAAACAATTCTAGGGGTATTCTTTGTGGTTTACTCAGACTATCATATTCCTCTGTAATTATTCATAGATCTAGAGTTATACCTAATATTTTTTTCGGTAAGAGATTCTATAGGAATATAAATTTGAGATATTTTATACATTGGGTAATGAAAACATGGTAGAAAATTATATTAGGAAAAGTTACTAGGCTCACATGGTGTAAGAGGATAAATTAATGTTGGATTACATGGAACTATCCTTGAGGGGGTAAGGAGTCTACAAGTATTATTCATTATATGTTGTTTAATCATCTAATTCTCGATAGTGTGAGAGAGTCCCATCGTGGATACATGGATTGTGATGTCAAAAATAGAATAGATATCCATGGATATCTCACCCGATTGTTATTCAGATGATGGTAATAAGGTCATATTTTTCATATATGGATGGAGGTTCGAGGCATGATTTAGAAGAGGTGATGAAAGAGCTACAGACATATCCTCTAGATGTAAATACACACGTGTGGAAGGTGTAAAATGGCCTTTAGTGAATTCTTTGGTAGTTTGAAATGATATATAGTGTTTCCATGTTCATCTCCTATTACCTCACCTATCCGAAGGTGATGGATGGACCCCATGTTCCATCAGGTTTATTGTAGCACCTTGAGATCCCATACATGATGATGGAGGACATATCCATCCGATTTGATATAGGGATTTTTTGGATAACGAAGGGATATAACTCCATCTGGGTGATATTGGACTGACTCATGAAGGTTGAACACTTCCTTGTGACAAAGGAGTAGATTTACGTGGAGTGTGTAAGGAATTTGTATATTTCAGATATTTCTCACTTATATGGGGTTACCGTGATGATTTTCTCCAATAGTGATGTGTTTTTAACTCACAATTTTTTATATCCTTGTATATGTAATTTAGGACCAATATGAGGATGAGTATATATTTTCAACACAACATGGATTAGATGAAAGAGAACATTATCAAAGTGATGTAGGATTTGTTGATGTTAGGTATGTTATACTTTTTCCATACTTGAGATGATAACATTCCCTCTGTATAGTTTGTGTACCAAAATATCTACCACTATAATAATAATATGAATACTTTTGATTCCATAGAATGAAGACCCTAGAGGTAGTATTTCTGCTAGAAATATATCATTAATACATATCATGTGGATAAATAGACTATGGGTATAATGACAGATATGGTCTACATCAACCATGATCATATCAGAATGTCCTAGAGAAGGTAGAAATCGTATATAGATTCTTGTCATATGCACCTCGAGTTTAAGTTAGGAAACCAGGGAGTCTCCCCTAATTGACTAATACAAAAGTTTGGATGGATATGTATGATATCCTTGAGGTTCATCATTCTATTTGAGCTCATGTAGCGTATTGGGGTGGTGTCATACCACCTCACACTACCCCCGTTGTTAGTGTGGGTTCATGACACATTCCACTTGTCGCAACTGAGGTGATTGGTGCATGACCCAATGAATGCAATCAAATAAGGGGAAACTAGACATCAAGGATGGATCAAATATTACAGAGTACACAATGGTGATCAAGGATTGGCATCATAGGACCCTCTATGGATGTACAATCCCCTTAGACCACATGTTGATGAAGAAAAAGAACATGAAGAGGATATCTTATGAGAAGGAGATCTAGATGTGGGATAAGTATCCCAAGATGTTTTCTGTTTTTATTTTCTGTGTTAAATGTAATGAATTAGAAAATTATGAATTGTATAGGTTGTAACCTTGTAAAACTTTTAAATAATTTTCGATATATATCAAGTGTTAGGAACAAAGAAATTATGTTATTCGGAGGCCTGACGTTTCTAGAATTAATAATATAAAAATATTCAATATATTTTATCTTACAAGTGGAAAGATTCATAAATAGAATGGTATAACTCTTCAATGAAATGTCAGATCATAATTCCAAGATAATTATTGTGTCCATAATGTGATGTTTACCTAAGAAATAACCTAAAATAGTTCATTGTGTGTTGTTTTATTTTCTAGCATGTTCGGGGTACTTTCATTGATAAAATTTATTATTTAAGTTAATTTATTTATTTATCATAATGGATGATACTCTAAATATATTATTATAGATAATTGACATATTTTATAATTATAATCCAAGGATCATCAATTGCTGCATCATTCTAACCTTCTATTGGAGAATCTCATCCGATAATGAAAAATAACTAGATCATAGAAGATTATGACAAAATAAACACTAAGAATTCCTTCAATCATTGGTTGGCATTTTCTTTTAGAAAAAAGTATTTGATCACTAGGTGGGGATTTTAAATTTGAGGATTATTCCCATTTTTAAAAATTTATACTGATAATTTCAATTCCATTTTTTGATCTAAGCCAATTGTGGCTTGATCATGCACCAGGGTATTAGAATATTAATTAGATATTCTTATTTTCTAACTTGAATATCCCCGTTCTAGATCAATGGTGATTAAATAATTAAAAATTATTATTAAAAAATTTATATTTTTCTTTTACCTATCAATTTATTTTTTTTCTTTATAGGTTGGTCCCCATTGTCTATGATTCACATTTACTAATGGTAATAAGATAGAATAGACTCCCTGAATCATGTTAAAAGCATAAATGATGGGTGATCAATGAATATGAGTTATATATGGGTTGTTAATTTGTTATGAGATTTCATTTAATTTATTGGTAGAAGATTCATCATCATCATAAATAAATTATATTTATTCGGCCATGTAGATAAACACCACTAGTCAAGGACAACTTATTTCTGGGCACCAGAAGGATGGGAATGTAAATCATTGACTAGATTCTCTTATTTTAGCTGAAGATAATGTCAGTTATGATGGTAAAAGACTATATAAGTGTAATAGATAAAATATTCGTGAAAAATTATTAATATAAAATGTTTAGTGTTAATAATGCACATCGTGTTGGACCTAAGTTGTGGAGGATAAGGATTCAGTAATTTCATATATGACATAGTGTGTAGCACTTCTACAACTATGTACCAAATTATCTAGTGGATGAGTCATGTGACGGAGCCCACAATAAAGACCCTGTGTGGCAGTATATGGCTTGAAACATGGACATGTACCAATGTACATGGATACTGTGTCATGTACAAAAATCCTGTTGGATAAATGGACACATCCAAGAACATGGGAAGGACCCCGAGTAGCATTAGAAAACCATATTATTCCCCTAAATTCCATGAATACCTTCTCGGGTAGAATAATGTGTACCTATACTGACATGGATCAGTGATAGTGTTGGACCACACATCATGTCAGTCCCTTAAATGCATTTTACCCTTGGTTTCATTGGAGGAATCTATAATATCATACATCTAATCCTTTGAACATGGATTTGGGAACGAAAAAAGGATATTTTCAATGAATATAGTGATCAATATAGATCACCAATGATATTCAGAGTGGAACCCTCCTACTATGCTATGAATTGAAAATTTATTACAAGAGTTCAACAATATAGTTAGAACATGAAACATTTCTTCTACATAACTAGTGGAACACCATATATTATATGGAACTAGTCCTTGATGAACAGAGTGGAACCTCCCATCATCTTTGGTGTAGGACCTTTACCTACTAAGTAGAAACTCATATTAGATAGGGTGTGGATCTGCATGAAAATATTGTGAAAACCCCTATCATCATAGTATAGTTCATCTACTAATAGATTGGAACCACATATCAGATAACATATGGGTCCCCGATGAACATAGTGGAACCCCCATCAACATGTCTACTGGTCCTCAATAAACCGAGTGGAACCCCCTGTGTGAATGGAGTGTATCCTTATAACACACATTCAGAATATCATATCTGTGTTGGGTGGTATTTTTATGGATACATAATGAGTTGAACACCTAGTCTGATGGGTAGTGTTCCTCTACAGATACTTATACAGTGCAACCAATCTTAAATACTATGTAACAATTCCTAAACTTTGTGTTTTTTACCCTAGTTAGTGCACCACATTATAGATATGTTATGCTTTATATAGATACTTCTAAGAAAGTCCATGAGATAGTAATAATTGTTGATAAATTTATGGAACAATAGGAAAATATTTTCCTAGAATGAGTTATGACATAAATATCTCCTCTATCCATCATTTGGGATTCTATTACTGAACACACACACACACATATATATACATCTATATCCTTGCTTTGTGATTTTTTTATGTCTAGCCATGGGATGAAATGACATGTGGGGTATTCCACAAAATAATTTAGTGTATCTTATCATGGATGTAAGAGTTTAATCTTCATCTATGTGTTATAGATATATTATGTGTAGTTAATATAATCATTGGGTAGAACCTACTATTATTTCATATGGTTACTATCTATTTCATAATTTCACCTGAGATATATCATTTTTATTATATTATATCTTCTTGCTCATATTCTATATGTTATTTATCCTCCTTATAATGTTATGAAATTCTAATGGATATGTGTATACTCATTACAACCTGGGATTTTCCAATAAATTTAATGACTTATTCAATTGAAGGACAAGACAATGGTTACAACATATGATCTTATAAATTGTAGTTACATGGTACCACATACAGGGTCATATCATGAAGGTCAGAAACTATGCTATATATTATTTTTTATTATACTTTTTTAGGTGAGGACATATTTCTAGTTGATATTGTATTTTACCCTATATTTTTTAATATAAAGTTACATTTTATAATACACCATAATTATTGGGATTATTCATTTTTATTTCATTCTATTTGATTTATCTATTTATTATTATTATTCATCACCTCTAAATTGATATTTTCATGTTTCTACATAGAGATGAATTTAGGAGAGTCCCTTATATAGGATATTCCTTTATACTCATGTTGACACCCCTGTCCAATAGAGGTGGGATTGGGATAGTTGTGGCTCAAACCCCGGTTAGGATCGGGTCATGAAAATTGTGGCCTCAAATTACAAAAAATTGATCCCTCAATTTTGTAGAGGAGATAATCATCTTTGTGTTATTCACATACCTAAATGAATTTAAACAAGGATGTATGGATAAGAAAAACCCTTATGTGGTTTCACGTCATATCACTTATGTGACAATGAAAATTGTAAATTTGATTTTATTGTCTCTATGAATTTAGGTAGATAGATACTGTCAGAATTTGACCTGTGAACTACCAATTTGAAATTGGATATATAGTTCAAAATTTTAATATGGATTTATGGATAATTGATAAATGTTCATTGTGAAAATGATAGATTTAGTCAGCGTCAATGAAAAAAAGGGAAACATAAATGCTTCCAAAAAATTATTAAAAATCATGAAATAATAATTCAACATGAAAAAATATAAAATAAAATTTATTTATATAATTATTTTTTAAGAAAGAAAATATTTTTAATTACTAGGATTTTATATTGTTTTATTTCTATAAATTAATTTGGAATATTATGCGAACAGATACATAAATGGCATGTTATTCGAAATCACAGTGTTCCATGAACAATTCATTGAATAATGTTCATGTTTTAACAAAGCACATGGTTGGTTGTTCATTAAAGAAGGAATAACTCTAAAATATCTATCTAGGTCAGAAATGATAGGCAACTATTCCTTCAAAACAATGGATTTTTCATAGGTGGGGCCTAACATCGACCGGTTCTGGTCGGGTGTGAATGTTAGTATTTGGGTCTATCGATAATGAAATATTTTATAAAAATATATTATTTCGACTTTGAGATCACATTTTTTTATTTGAGTTTCCTAGAGATTTAGGGTTACCACCATAACCATATAATTTCCCTACGAATAGAGAAGGATTTTATCTCCATGGTGATGACTGATCAGATACTCAAACATGGATCAAAGATAGATGGATTGATGAATAATGACAACACATTCGCACCCATTTTCAACATATTATCCAAAATCATTGTAGGGAGTTGTGATTTAAGTTTTTTTCCCCATTCATAGAACTAAATTTGACTGAAAATTGGCCAACAAACATGTTTACCCAATGTTCAACATTTCATGGGGAATGGAGTTCATTTATGATAATTTAATGAGATATGAATATATTTAATTATTCATTATTTCTTATTGCGTTATATAAGAATTAATTGAGGCATACATGAACAAAGGGAAAGATCTGTTCTTTAGGCCCTCATTTTCATTATTCACTCCCCTCAATATCTCTTCTCCTTTTTATGATCTTAAAAATCTTCATGTTCTTCATTATTTTATGAGAAATCAATTATTGCAGCTTTGATTTATTATTAACCAACTTGAAAAAAATGATCTAAAACCAGAAATACTCTGTAGAGGTTTGATGGTTATGGAACTATGTGATTCTGGAATGAAAATTGAGGGATAATGCGAATGGACCGCCGGTGTGGTGATTGTAAGTAGAACATGAGGATGTCTTCTAGGCTGGAATGTGTTAGACCCTGCCATAGTGGAGGTCGCATGTGAAGAACAAGTACGTGGAAGTGATGGGATTAGTACATAGCTAGTTTTTAGTGCATCTCTTGGTAGAAGAGATCGTGGGGAAGAATAAGGAAGTGGTGGTCATATGTGTTTACTACAGATGGATGTGTTAGACACATGTTGTATTCGGGTAAAATCCCACATGCAGAGGGCTGGGTAGGATAGAACGAGCCACTCTAGAAACCTAGAATGTTGGGTCAAGTGCTCCAACATCCTTACAAGAAAATGAGTGTGGATGGGATGGACCTGGGCCAATGGTCCATGTCAGGTCAGTCGACAAGACCAATCTGGGTTAGCTGGTCGGGTTGGGTTGGAGTCAGATCAATCATAGGTAGTAATTCTTAACTAAAAAGGATGAAACTTTCAAATAGAAGGTCTATTTAAAGAGCCTTCTCTGATGATATGACCTTTAGGATAAGAAATTACTTTTGAGCAGGCTTCATGGGGTTTTTGTATGGTCCAATATATGTATAGAATTTTCCATGGTTCCTTAGATGAGGGATTGTTATGAAATTACATACACATTATAGGATATTAGTCCACTCTAGAATCTGAGTCCTAGATAGAGTTTTAGTATCCCTTCATGGGACTAGAGAATTACTTTTATCACCCATGTTGGAGTTTTGTGGGAATTGATGTCACATATGAGGGCAAGATATTAGTACTCCATCCAATGGGTCGTATCTACTAGGAATATGAAGAAAAATGAATGACATTTTCATGTAAAATGTGTATTATATGTTAACCTGAACATTGTTATCATATTTCAACAGATGTATTAATACAAAAATAAATGAGAAATCAGCATTGTATAATTGATATAATATGATATATAGTCAATAAATTTATCCTTTTTACCATCCATTAAATGAATAAATGAAAAATAAACCACCTCACTTTAGGTGGTGGTAGTCTATAAATATGAACGAGTTCCATTATCATTTTCCAAATAAAAGTTATCTAAGAAGGTAAATATGATATCGTTAATCTAAGTTAATTATAATTTCATAAATATAATATATTAACATTATTCCCTTCATAATTTCCATAAATTAATTATGGTAATGGGAATTTTATTATATATATATATATATATATATTTGTGTGTGTGTGGAGGTTATTGTCCATAGAAACATACAAGTGATGCATTCACATTACATTTTTATAAAGGATGTAGAATAATTAGTGATAATAATTGAAAAAAATTTATCAAATATATATGATATCATGGTTATCAATTTTTTATGAACAATAGAGATATATATGTGTGAAAAGAATTAATAAAATATAAAATATTATGTTATGATTTGTATAAATTCATTGACAATCATCTATTTTCATACACTATATGCATGAATGAATGATATTTTTGTATAAAAGGTTATCTAAAGCTATTATAATGAAAGTATAATTGTACTATGATTGGTATCGAAGGTTATATATGGTTAAAAATAAGTGCAGATGATAGGTGAATAGGTTCCCTTTAATTATATTGGGGAGAAACACACGTAGAATTATTTAATGGTTTAAATTTATATATAATATTTTTTACACATTAATGTCACCAAAATGATATATTTTTATAATTATATTAAAATAACCCTATAAAATCTCAATAATTAACATTTATAATATTTTATGTGATGTTTCAACCCATAAATCATTTTTTGATTGCATTTTTATAACATTATAGAATTACAACACTATCATAGAATTTTACATTATTAGGGTTATTATTTTTACAATAAAAATTCATGTGACCCATAATTAGAAAATTATTTACTCTTTCATACATATAAAATTACACTAGATGATGGTTGGAATTTAATGAATTTTAAATTTTTCATGAAAGAATCAAATTTCATAAAATAATATTAATGTATTTTTTTAGAAATTAATTACTAAATATGACCTAGAAGGCATCATAAAAAATGTGGAATTACAATATGAACTTTTATTAATTATTGTTTTTCTTCACTATCTATATAATTCAAAGAGCACAATAATTAATATGATTTTTGTATATTTCTATAATTATAAAAAAATTTATATTTTCTCTTAATAGAATATAAATATATCATCAGATTTATTCATGAATTTATAGAACTTATTCAATCACTAAATACTAAGAAATTACCTAGAAAAAATTAATTTATATTTAATATGAATATATAAAACTGAACATAACTGTTTCTTATCATTATGAGAAAACATTATAGATATTAACTGTAAAAAAAATCTTTTTTGTAGCTATTAGTTTAATAAAATTTTACAAACATAAAAATATAATTATAAAAGAACAAAGATTCCATATTTTTGTGAAATGGATATCAATAAATCATATCCACTCATTAAAAATAATAAATTTTTTATTTTTCAAAAAAATTGTACTTACTCCTAATGTTTTAACCCTATTTTAGAAATTTGACCCTTAACATGGATAAAATATTTACCAATTTTATAAATATAAAATAGAAAAAAATAAAATATACATATTTAAAAATATTTTTCATGTTGGAAAAAAATATGGAATCAATTTTATCAAATACAATTCACAAAAAGGAAAAAATTAATTGAAAATTTTACATGTGAAATACAATGAAAAGTGACTATCTTAATAAATTTCCTTTATGTTAAAAATGATTTTATATTGTCCTGTCCTGAGATCCATATGATTTTTCCCCAATATGATTGGACACAAGAACTCATGTGTGCCTTAACAAACGCAAAAGGCTACCAACTAGCAGGGGGTCTGGTAAGTCAGGATTTGGAGACTATAACCTCTTTTATTAGAATTAAATAGAGGCATAAATAGATAAAATAATCATTAATAATATGTACCAAAAAAATAAAAATGTATATGATTAAAACAAAAAAAATATTAAATTGAATGGGAATACATTCTATTGAAATATAAGTTTCAATGTGAATAAAACATAAAAATGAGATAGGGATACTAACAACTCTCAAGTGCTCCTCTATCCAAATCTTGTTCCTTTATCCACAATCCAACTCCAATAAACAATCTAACATTAGGTCCATTCCATTTACCCATATTATAATATTATATTTCATTCGGTTTCCAATAAAGCATCCAGAATAGGGTGTTCGTTCAACATAGTAGGACACCATGAACAGTGTCTAAAACAAGTCTAGTCAAAAGATAATGTATTAGTTTATTTCACAGAATTTGAAAGTTAAAAAATATATGGATATATCAGTTTAAATTATTCTTTATTTAATCATAGTAACTCCATAGTTCATGGGGAAACCTATACCTCTATACAATCTTCAGCTCATGCCAGAACTTGAAGAGTTCTATAGGTTATATCATATCATAGCAACTACTTAGACTTGTGCCAGAGATCAATGTATTCAATTTTGATATAATATATCAGTACCTGATTCTTCTCAAGATAGAGTTTTATGTATTATCATGTGAGGTCATATCTCATAGGTCCATTATTCCCATTCTTTAAATTCACACACATATTCAAAGGTAAGCAATAAAATATTCAAAAGTAAGATGAACACAATATCACTCTTACATCTCAATAGAATGTCCATGGTTCCATTCCTTTAGTCACAAGTACAATGACTATGCTACCATTCATGGTTCTGATTTGAATGTCCATGTCCCCATTACTTTACTCATAAGTACAATGATCATGTTACTTTTTTAAATTCACATTCTAAAATGACAATGTTCCTATTATTTCAAAATTATTAACTCAAAATTATTTTTCTACATCCATTACATTACTAATTCTATAATTATTTGAAAACATAAAATCAATTAGTTATCAAAACAATTAAATAAGTCCATAAATCCCATTAATTAATTAATTAATTAATTAATTAGTGAATATAATAAATCATTTTTTATAAGTAGGTTTCTATAATTAATCATCACATTATGAATCTAAACTCTTCATAAATAATCACAAAATTAATTATCATGATTATAATATCTAAAGTACATAATTTATTCAAAATTATTTATCTCAATATATCCATTTCAATAGCTCATAAGTAATCCCCAAATTAATTATCTTTATCACAACCCCTGATTCTCATAATCAATTATATCAAATTAATTATCTAATTGTACATTTCATTAATCTCTTGACCAATCACTCATTTAGTATTTTAATTGTACAATTATTTGATAAATCAATTGTTAATCATAATTAAAAAATTAGTAATTTAATTGATAGAAAATGATAGGAATTCTACAATTTTACATATAGGTATGATATACAAGAAAATTAGAATTAGATTTTAGACCACCTACATAAATTCATTTATGGAAATTCATTCGATGGAAATAAAAAATCATATTTCACAATGATTGATTAAGGTCACTGATCTAAATACATTAATCATGATCACGGATATCAATATCTTATCCATCTAGATCAAGATGAACAATATAATATAAAGATCTGAACAGTTAGGTTTAGATATAAAAAACAGAGGAAAAATTCCAGAAAAAATTTATGGAAATGGATATGAATGAATGGAAGTGGCCTTAGGATGAGATCCAGATACTGCTAGATGAGAAGATCTCTTATTCGAGCCTTGAATCGTGAAGAATGTTGGTGAGACGACATTGGATCCCCTCCAAAATGATCATGAATCATCCAAAAACGTCTAGGTCTACATCTAGGATGAATAAGAGGTTTTTAAGGGTATAATGGGATTTTGAAACTATATTTTGGGTTATTAATAATAGCTCACACTATTTTTTGGGTAGGGCTACTTGGTGAGGGTATTCCATAAACTAATCATGCTACCCGCATTGTTTAGAGTCACACAATTATCTATGTTTGGTCGGATGGTTTCATATATCCATTCAATAACTATGGACAACCCATTTTTCATATTTTTCTTAAAACTCCATTCAAAGACACCCTAATTCACAATTCCCATTAATGTTACTTGAAAAGATAAAAATGTAAATGAAATATTTTTTAGATAACTCTTGAAAAGGACGTGATATTACCATATCCCTACCTTATAATAACTCATCTGTGAGCTGCAATTCTTATCATTTACAGGATTCTGAGCTGGAAAAATAAAACCATTGATCCCTCATATCTACATCAATTTCCATGTTTCCTGTTGTATGCTTCCATGTTTCCATAAAAATGAACAATTTTCATTGTCTGTCCACACAACACTTTCTCATTGTGATCCAACACATGTAACAGATGCCCCTAGAATGATGAATCTATCTCAATATCCACCTCATCCACATCATTCACATGAGAATGGTCAGGTTGATACCACCCTAGATGAGACACATATAATACAACATTCGTATCCCTATATTTCGATGGGAGATCCTATTGGTACACTATCATCCTGATTATCTCCACTACATAAAATGGTCCATCAAACATGGAAACCAACTTGACCTGCCTCTAGATCTTTCAGTGACCCAACAATGGTGACTACTGATGGAACATATGATAACCCATTATAAAATCTAGGGTTCTTCATCATCTATCAACATTCAAATTCTTTCTACTCTGAGCAATAACCTTAAATTTTCGAATCAACTACACATTCTCTAATGTATCTTCCACGAGACTTAGTTCCAACAACAATAACTCACAACCAATATCCAACATAGATGTGTTTAGTATTTACAACAATAAAATCCTAATATTGTTCCATCTTTATATATTCTTAATAAATATTTTTATTATAAAACTCCACTAATGGAAAGTGATTTTCCCAAATCCCACTAAAGTCATGTACAAAAACCTATAGAATATCTTTATGAACCATTATACTATGATATAAATGCTTATCTACCTACAACTGGAATGTGATGGTGAATAAAAACAATGTACCATGTTATTTTTTCATGCCATTTTAAAAGCGTTAAGAAAATCCAGAATCACTATCTGAATATATAGTCTTTGGAACCCCATGCAAATTAAAAATCTCTCGAAAATATAATTCTACCATGTAATATACTATAAAGGATTCCCATATATGTAAGAAATGTTCTCACATTGTTTTTTAGATGCACAATAAGCCAAATAGCATCATTACTCCTAATAACTTTTAAAAGACCCTCCAAAAAACCTGTTATCACATCATCCCACATTCATTTAAGAATAATAAATGGTTTTGGAAAAAAATCAGGTCGTTAATGATCTTCCTTCACGTTCTGAGAGGTGATTAATCTTTTCCCAAACCCTAATATTTACTTTTTCATTCATAGAATACAGATATATCTTCATAGGTCATGGTACATTTTGGTTACATCTGGATGCACCACCCTATTCGATGCATGGAAATGTCAAATGAGTTGTCCTTGTATGCTTGCAGGTAGAAAAATTCTATTCTTTACATATGCCATCCCATCCTAATCTATCATCCAGTCTGAAGGTGTCTCCCTACTATTAATGAATTCCCTCAAGGCTATACACTCTAGATCATTATACTATCAATATCCAATCTGTCTCAAAATTACATACTCAAATGGAAATAAAACTAGAGTAATAAATTATTACCTCTCTAGATCAACCACATTCATTTTAGCTCGTAGGGTTATCATCTTCCACTCTCCCCTTGTAACATTAACCATTAGAGTATTAGTTTTCTTCCCAAAGGAATCAATCAAACAATTTATTTTCGACATTTATATTCCAACTCAATATAAAATGTCTACAAATATTGTACCTAAAAACATTTATAGAATTTAAAATCACACTATGTAAATATGTAAATCAAGATATTGTGATATATATAGGCTATACAATTTTCTCCAAAATGATAGTTTCGCAAAACCAAAATATTAAAAACCACTGCTTACAACATGAGGTGATGCATATAGTAGTTCCATTCATGTGGTCTCAAATACCGAGACCCATATAACAAGAATCTATCCCCTTGAATACACACAGCCTTAAGTCCAATCCCAGCAGTATTACAATAAACTTTGTACTCCTCACATGACTCAAGATTGATGAAAACTGATTCCATCATCAAACACTTCTTCATATTCTGAAAAATCATTCTCACATGATTACTTAACATCAATATTTATTCCCATATTGGTAATTCCCGAATGTGATTCACCCAAATTGGAAAATTATCAGTTGGGTATCCTTTAATATCCATAAAATCCATATAAGAATCTGATAACAAAAAAAATCTTTGGATGCTAACAATAACCCTCTGTCTGAACCATATCTGTGTTTACTAACACACCTTCCAAAATGAAATTATGTCCCATGAAGTGTACCTAATCAACCATAAACTGATACATAGATATCTTAGTATATAATCAATGTTCTTTCATTATACATAGTTGGATGTAAAAATGTTGGTTAGGAACTTTATGATTCTTGGGATACAGAATGTTGTGATCAAAAAACATGTCCACAAAATGATCCATATACAAAAGAATGATATGTTTCATCAAATACATATGTAATGGAAGTTAATTTGTCAGAACAAATGGCATTTCAGTAAAATCATAAAGGCCATATTTGTTTCTGAAAGCATTCATAGGTATATCATAAGTCTACACTGTCAACCAGGGATACCCTGATCTCATGTCAATATTTGGGAACACACTATCTCACTTCAAATTGTCAAACATATCATTGATGTGTGTAAGAGGATATTGGTTATAATCTTTTATTTCGGTCAAATTCAGTCAATCGAAAAAAAACATAATCTCTTGTCGACCTTCATTGTGAACTATATGAGTGATCTCTATACATACATACATGGATGAATCAATACCTTATCATCGAAATCCTCCAACAATGAAAGGTTCTCCAAATTCTCTACTAGTTTTGCTCTGTTATGTCGAATAGATATTGGCACAGCCCCCGACAAGATCAACTGTTGATTGCTTATCTCTCTTAGGAGGTAGCCTTGGAATGTCATCATTGAAGACATCCTAAAACAGTTATTATACTAGTCGAAGGACATATTATCTAACAACATCATCATCCCGCAATAGACAAGAATCAAAAGAAGTGAGATATCCTAATTTCTATGTTATTGGCCATTCTTGCCAAAATGGATATACTACTCTCCATGGTGAATGTATTCATCACCATTAAAAGACACAAATGTCACTCTCCAATTATAAAAAAGAATGTGGGCTTGGCATACGACTAGCTAGTCCATGAACATGATAGGGATGAAAAATGTAATATAAATAATATAGTGATCAATATAAAATGATATTCCATGATATCTAAGGAATGTCCCTAGAATAGACATCTGCCTATATACCATGTTCCCAATGGTGTAACGATAGTAATTATTCCACATAAAAACTCCTTCTCCAGGCTCAAAGAATAAACATTTTCTAAAGATATAATGGAATAAAAGGCACCAATATAAAATAAGGAACTAGATAAAGTATAATCTACTATAAATATTACTCTCACTATCGATAGACCAACCTTTCTCTCTACCTATGTAGGCCGCACCTCATGTTACTGTACTTCCCCTCTTCCATGTGATATTGTGGGACTCCCTAGATTAGAATCACTATGTTTATAAGGGTTCCCTATACATCATGGACAATATCAATTACCCCTACCACATAGGCTAGTAGAACTCCAACTGCCATATCGATACAGAGTAGAAATCCCCTTCCCACACTCTGACTCATCTTAGCTTCTCCATCAAGATCATTCTATTGCTATGTTATGTAGAACATCTGTAGGTCTCCCATATTACCATAGGATCGAAACGATATTATTGGTCAAGGACAATGATGATAATAGTGACACAGCCGACCACACTGATGAATGATCACCCTAGAAATGTCATGTCCAACAGACCATCCTATTAGTTTACTATACTTCCCACTACAAAGGATTATGTTTTCATAATTGTGCTTCCTCCACTAGTATTTCACGCCTATTGATGATCCAGTAATAACTACATATCCAATACTAGAAGGCTCCCTCATGTTTTATTAATGTAAGAGAGCACAATCCACTACTTCATTAATGATTATAATCAAAAAAGATTCACTTGAGATTTAATCACACACATGTTCTCATTCTGAAAGCATCACATAGAAGTTGCCTCATATATTACTAACCCATATGAAAATTATTTTAGATATGTGAAGCATCCAACATAATCCATCATGGAGATACTAGCCTGGGTAAAATGATTTACCTCTATTTCTTTCTCATTTCCTACTGTCTTTAGAAAAAATTGCCCCAAGAACCTCTCAAATATGTCATTCCATTACATACAATTAATTTTTCCAGTACGTGCCTGGATGTACCACCGCCTATTCACTAATAACCATAACATAAAAGTAGCCATATTGACCCTCCTCTCAGATATAGTCTCCTAATGGTAAAATATTATATTTATGTAATCAACCTAGAATTCAAATCCCTCGATTATATCCTCATTAAAAAAATTCGATGGTATATTTAACTACAACTCCCCTATCAAATCAGACATGTTTTTTAAAACTCACCCCAGGTATGTTTCCATAAATGGCATGATGTGAGCAATGTTCTCTCAAAATTTCTCCCATTAATCATTAGTTGGCACCAATGGAACCTCAAGTTCCCTTAATGGAGGACCATTCCAAGCTATTCTCCTCTGTCATCCCCTTAATAAGTGTCATGGAGGAATATTCCGTATAATATAAAACAATTGTATTAGGTATCATAATACAACCTTATAACATATATGAACGAGGAATAATAACAATAGGTCAAAATATCACAGTGCAAAAAATTTTATTTAGAGAGATTAAACTGCCGCTGAATCATATGCCGAGAAACAAATAGAAGTGCTTTAAACCATTGCTAAATCATATTAATTTTTTCTGTAAAATTATTTTAAAAAATTTAGCTTCTTATTTCGTAATTTTTTGTATTAGTAATTTATTTTCTTTATTTTCGTAATTTATTTATTTATTTAACATTTTTTTGTAATTTATTTATTTATTTTCATAATTTATTTATTTAATTATTAATTGTTTCCACACCCATGTCCATCTACACGCATAAGTATATGTACATGAAAAAAGCCATTTCAATGCAGTAAACCATGTCCATGCACATGCTCATGCCATAAATAGAAATTCTGCGTTGGGTGAGATTTGAACCTCTTACCTTTTTTTTATTCTCTAAATACTTTATCACTCGAGTAGGTTCTTCATGTGGTCAATAAATGGAATTTAATATACTTATACATATATATATTAATCTAAAAAACAAGTAATACATAAAAAATATCTATACACGAAATATTTTTTAATCAATAATGATTAATCATTAATTATTAATCTATCATGATTAATCATTACTCAATGAACAATAATTAATAATTAATAATATATAATATAAAATATATAATATATAGCATATAATATATAATACCTGATACATAATATATAATACATATTAAATAATACATAATAAATTATAAATTATATATAATATTTATTATATATTATATATCATATAATTCATAATATATAAAAGATTATATATAGTAGTTAATAGGTATTGATAATATATCATTTGAAATATGTAATATGTAATATATAATATATAACATATAATATATAAGTAATGTATATATAATAAAACAATTACAAGTTAATTCAATATATGATTAATAAATAACAAATTAATAATAAATTTAAAAATAAATGATATATAAACAAATAATAAATAACTAATAATAATAAATAATAACTAATAACTCATAACTCATAAATAATAAATAATAAATAACAAATAATAAATAATAAATAATAAATATCAAATAATTAATAATTAATAATTAATAATTAAAAATTAATAATAACAAATAATTTATAATTGATCATTACGAATAAACAATTTATAATTAATATTTAATATTTATAAATTTATTAAAAATTTAAAATATTACTAAATTATTAACAAATAATTAATAATTAATTAAGAAAAAATTTATAATTAGTATCTCAATAATGAATACTGAATAAATAAATTGATAAATAATAAAGGAGTAAAAAACTAATAACCAATTAATATTTGGTAAATTAGAAATAAAATAATAAATAATAAACAATGAATAATGAATGATGAATATTAAATTATAAATAATATATACTAAATACTAAATAATAAATAATACATAAATACATAAATACATAAATTCATAAACACATAAATAAATAGATAAATAAATAAATAAAAATTAATTTTTAATTAATTATTAGTAATTAAAATTAAATAATAGTTTATAATTATAAAATTAATAATTCTTAATTAATAATTAATATTTATATTTTAATACTTACTCTACAATATTCAATATTCAATATTTAATAAATAATTAATAATTACATAATATGTAATTAATAAATAATTTATAAATAACATATTAATAATATATAACTAAATAAATAGTAAATGAATAATAAAATAATAATAAATTAATATTTAGTGTTTTAAAAATAAATTAATAATTAATAATTAATAAATTATAAATAATAATTAATAATAATTAAAGATTAAAGAAAATATAATGAATAATGCATAATAAATAAATTAATACATAAATAAATAGATGATAAATAAATAATTAATAATTAATAACTAATAATAAATAATAACTAATAATTTAAAATATATAATTAATAAATATTAATTAATTAATAATGAATACTTAATGAATAAATAATGAATAATAAATAAATAAATAAATAATACATGAAAAATTAAATAATTATTATTAATCTAATAATAAATAATTAATAATTAATAATTAATAATTAATTAATTAGTAAAAAAATAAGTTAATAACTAATATGTACATAATAACTAAATAATAAATAAATAAATAATATTAAATTAAAAATTAAATAAATAAATAATATTAATTAATATAAAAGTAAATATTAATTATTAATTAATTAATTAACTAATTAATATTAAATAAAAAAATAAAAAATAAAAAAATCATAAAACCTTCTAAACCTCTTAAAACCATAAAAACTCTGTAATGGACATAAAATATTATCTGATACACCTTTTTAAGTGAGACAACCAGTCAATTCGAAGATTGTGAAATGATCTTCAATATCATATGTGGTACAAGATGAATTGTCCAATTGATTGAACGTTATAGCCATTTAAATTTTAAGAATTTTATATCAATAACTAAAACATCTCATTCGAAGGCCTTTTAAGACATTATGATAAAAAAAGGGGTAAAATAAACCAATAGTTGGTACCTGTAGAAGTGGTGAAGAGCTCGTTGCAGGATTCAATTTGATATGTGGTAGAGCCCAAAAAGACACCCGGATTAAGAGTTATAGTCGTTTGAAGTTCAAGTTCAATTTTAATCTTTTGAATTTTGAATATATATTTTCACTCTTCATTATCATATGATTTAAATCTCACTTGTTTTTTTTTCTCATTTGATAAAAATTTATTTGATTGGTTGTAGAGCTGAAATGGCAGCTCGGATCAGATGTTATAGTCATTTGATGCAGAAGGCTATTATTATACTTATTGAAGATTTGTTTTTAGATTAAAAATATTATTAACTAATAATTATAAATATTAAATAATTGAATATATATATATAATTATCAATATTAAATTATATTTGATTGTAATTAATAGAAAAAATAAAAAATAAAATAATATAAAATAATTCTTATCATTTTACTTAAATTTTGTAGCGGCATTCAAAAACCACCGGTATTTCTCTGTAGTTTTTTAAGAAACTACAGTTTAAAAAATTGGAAAATTTTTTAATGAAATTTTAAAAAATATAAAATTATTTTTTAAAAATTAGTTTTGGTTTTTTAAACCACCATGAAAAACCCGCTATTAAAACACTATTTTCATGTAGTGATTGTATATTCCCCATATATCAAAGAATTGTAAGAACAATGGTTTTGTCATTACACTTAACCATCCAACAACTATGTTCTTGTTGACAATGTTATACACACTATCATAATCTTGTTTGTCATTTAGACACAAAATTATTCTATTTTTACATAATTTTTTATAACATTCCCCAATTAATTTTGCCGACCATTCTTCATTTCATTCTAATAGATATAGATAAAAATTTATATTCATAAACATACCCATAAATCATCATCTCTTTCATACGTGAGATCAGTCATGTAAGAATGACCATGAGTTCTTAGAAAGATGAATCAAGACTGAAGTCTTGTGTAATTCGGGTCCATGGATGTATACTAAAAAATTATTAGAAACAATAATCACATCACACTAAAAGTTTGTCACCTAAGATGAAATTTTATTAAAATTTAATAAAAACATTTATAATGTCAATCCCACCCGGATTACTTGGTTTTTCTCCCATACATGGGTTTGTAAATAACATGCACCACCTCATTACCATGAACTAAATATTCCAAGTCTCCATTATAACATTCCACATTGTGTAATAAAATAGAATATGATATCAATCTGGTTTTCGAATACCACTTTGTAATGTCACAAACTAGGAGCCACACGTTGGTTCCCCAAGCCATTTAGTCACATGACCTCAATCATTCATCCTTATACGCCATAGGTTTTTTACTTACTGTGATGACATCTTACGTCTAGATGGGGATAATATTCCATCCATTTTTTGAGTATAACAATATCAGAAATAGATTAAAAAATATGAATCATATATAACTAGAACCATACCAATGTCATAAGATAACAAAAACAACAAAACACAATATTCAACTAAAAGGGAAAACATGTTATTCCCATATACGTGTCAATGTGCCAAACACACAATTGAAAATAATGACACAAACGACTCTCAAGTGGGTCCCAATCCACACATGGTTCCTTAATCTTAGATGAAACCAAAATCATCAATCTAACACAGGGACCCTTCACATAAGTTGTCATACAATAGAAATTTCTATTCAATTATCGATCAAGTAACCCGATTAAGGTGTTACTACAATTTACTAAGGCACCAAAAATAGGGCCTAAAATAAGTCTTTTGAAAATATAGTTTTATAGTTCTATAATAAAAATAATACAATGAATAAATATATTTTAATCACATAATAAATTATTCATTTTATTTAATCATATTAACTCATGTGTTCCTGGGGACACATGTATCCCTTTACTATTTTCATCTCTTTTCAGAGCTCAAAATGTTCCCTAGGTAATATCATATCTTATTACCAACTTCGACTCCTTTCAAAGCTCGAAGTATTCAATGGTAATATAAAAAATTATTACCTAATTCAAATCATTCCAAAGATCAATGAATTATCATGTGTTTCTACTTCTCTACGTGTCATTATTACCATTATTTAAATTCACACAAAAATATCAATGATACCAACAAAAAAATTTAATTAAACATGACTAGGTTACAATTATTACTTCTAAATATAATGATGATGTTTCTATTAAATTTATCACAAGTACAATGAACATGATACCATTTACACTACTCATTTAAATACCCATGTTTCTATTCATTTACTCATAAGTACAATGGCCATGTTACTATTAATATATCTCATTTTAGAATTACTATTTTCCCAATATTTCAACATAACTAATTCATAATTAATTATCCACATCAAATCAATTACTAATTAGTAAAGTAGTAAAATACATTAAATTCTTTAGTTAACTCAATAATTTACTATGTGCATGAATCCCATTAATAAATTCATTAATTAATTAGTCAATATCACAATTCGAATCCCAAAATTAATTTTTGAGAAATAATTATCTCTTTCTAAATATCTAATCTTTATAATTAATCTATCAATTAATTATACTGATCATAAATTTAAAACATCATAATTAATTAATAAAAATTATTCCAATTTAGAAATTCTAATACCTTGTAATTCATCCCTTCATTGATTATCTATATTACAACCCATAACTCTCATAAAAAGTCCCTAAATTAACTATCTACTAGGAATTCATCTTAATATCATGATCATTTATTTAATTGATCATTTATTTCAAAAAATCATTTATAAATCAAATTTTCAACCCAATAAACCAAATTTTGGAATTAAATTTCCATATAATATGATCAATTATAAAATTTTATAGACACAGAACAAATCCATGACCATGAGAATTAATTTTTAGACCACCTAAATCAATTAGTTGATGAATTTATGTTCATTGGAAATCTCCAAAATCTGAGCAGCACAATGATGTAGATATAATTTATTGACCTAAATCCCAAAATCATGATCATGGATATAATGATCTTATTAATCTATATATATATTTATAATCAGAGATCAAGACCTCACATATTATATTTTGATCTAATTTAACAGGGGATAAATTCCCAAAAAATCTCATGGAAATATAGATGAATGAAAAAGATAGGCAGCAGGATGAGATTCAAATACTGTGAAAAGAATAGATAATTTATTCTGGCCTTAAATATTGATTAACTGTGGTTATACCGCCATGTAAATCCTCCCAAAATCTCTAGCATCATAAAAAACCGTCTAGGTATATGTGAAGGTTGATAAGGTATTTTGAGAGGTTAATGGGATTTTAATACACATTTTCTTGTAACGTATAACCACAAAGGTGATTTTTCTTCTTCCACATGATATGATGGAAAAAATAATACATAGAACATATAAATGGTGGTCTATTGGGCGGTAACTATAGAGAAATGTTAAATTTTATTTAAAATAAATTGTTCTTTTATAAAATAATTTTTTACTTAACCATTGAGTTTTGGATTATATTAATTTGGGAGATGTAATGAAAATATTATGGAGATGATAAAAAATATTTTTAAGTAATATTCCTGACATATCACATGGTAAAAAATTACCGTTATTATGTTTCTATGATTGAAATATTTATGGGAGTTCACCTTTATATTGAATTAATCAGGGCTCAACTTGGGAATAATCTAATCCATGATCCCCAAACCAATATTGTAACACCTTAAATTGATAATGGGTTAAATGAATAAAGGATTTGACTCATTTCATCATGTTTAATCATCTATTTTGGGAGCCAACGTGATTAGGAATTCACAGTTACGAATGCTTGTCCTGCAGTAGTGATCATGATGGGTGACCTTCTAGGATGTTTTCTAGGGTGTGTGTGAGTGAGGACATAACTCACTAGAAATGACATGTGTTAGACTGTGAGTAAATCATTAGTCAGATTACCCATTCAGGCATGTGGGTGGGGGCCACATGTCTATTGGGAAACTGGTGGTATCTAGTGGGCCATGACTTGTCATCCATGATCGGGCGGGGTTTTTGTGGTGTCGATGGAACAAGGTTTTCACATTTGGTATCAAAGGTGGTACTCAGCCATAAGTGTGTTGCACTGCCTGGGTTGTGATATAAGTTCCACAAGGAGGAAATTGTGCTCTGGGGAGGGGGGTGACTGTAACACCCCCAAATTATAATGATTTAAATAAAAAAATTATACGACTCCTGTCAACTAGGTGTACCTTCCTTTTTGAGAGCCTACCATATTAGAACTTTATAGTTAAACATGCTTAGCCTGACGTAGTGATTAGGACTGGTGACCATCTTGGATGTTTCCAATGGAGTGTGTGAGTGAGAACAAAGCACACTGTAAATGACATGTGTTGTCCTGTGGGGACAATCTTTAGTCAGATGACATGTTCAGGCACATGGTTGGGCCCTATGGTAGGGACCACATGTTTATGAGGAAACTAGTGGTACATGGCTTGTTAGGGCATGATGATTATGTTAGAGTGGGGTGTATGTGCTGGGATTAAGACTCAGTTGTTACAAATCGACCCCATAGCCACAACGTAGGGTCACATGAGCATCAAAAATAAGTTATAATAGTCACGATATTCCATAGTAAATATAAACACAAGGTGAACAGTGATATTAAATTTAGATTATAAATCCATAAAAATACACACACACACACACAGACATATATAAAAAACTCAAATATAAAATAATTAATTTTTTATACAATGTAAATTCACTTAATTTATATATATTCAATATTTAAAAGGAAACACACATATAAACACAAAAGAAAATCATTAGTTAGATGTATCGTTCTGGAACATGGGTAGGCCCTAGGGTTGGTACCACAAGTCTATGGGGAAACTGGGGGTATTTGGTGGGCCAAGACCTAAAAACCATGTTAGGGGAGGGGTGTCTGTACTACCAGTGGGACCCAGTTGTTACCTTTGTTATTAGAGGTGGTTCCTAACCTTATGTGCAGTGTACTGCCAGCATTGAGATGTATGGCCCACAATGAGGACATTGTGCTGTTTCGGGGGGGGGGGTGATTTTAACACCAACAATTTATAATGGGATAAATAAATAAATGATATTTTTCTTGTCTACAAGGTGTTCCTTAATTTTTTAGAGCTTACGTGATTAGAAATTCACAGTTAAACTTGATTTTCCTAGAATAGTGAACAAGATTTGTGACCATCTGGGAAGTTTCCCAGGGTTTGTGTAAGTGAGGACAGAGCACGCTAGAAATTACATTTGATGGCATGTAGGGGTTGTGATTAGTCAGATGACCCATTCAAGATAATGGATGGGCCCCAGGTTAGAGACGATGTGTCTGTGGGGAAACTAGTGGTACTTGGCAGGCTAGGACCTGGCGACCATGTTAGGGAAGGGTGTCTATGCTGTCACCGAGACCATGTTTATACAACTCAATCCCACATAGCCACATGATAGGGGCATACAAGAATCACCAATATGTTATAATAGACAATAGATTCCATATTCAATATAAATCTATAATGAATAATGATATTCAATTTAGAAGTTAAATCCATTAACAAAAATCCATGCCCAAACACACATAGACACATATATATATAAACAACTAGACTGTAAAATAAATAATTCTTGATACAAAATCAATTCAATAATTTTATATGTATTAAATTTTGAAAAAGAAACAAAAATATAAACACCGAAGAAAACACTATTTTATCAAACTATTCATAAAAAAATAACAGGGATAAAATTTTATTATATATTGACTATAGTGATGTTATTACTAAAATAAATTTTTATAAACATATTTCTAAATCTAAATAAATGCACTGGTAATAGTTCCTCTAGATAACCATCATCCTCTAAAATCACCTAGAATATTTACATAATCATTATGGAAAATACATGTCTGATATAGAGTCATGTGTTTGATTGAATGTCCATATATATGATAGGATTTAATTGGACACAAAATAAGGTAACCAATCATATAAACTAAAAATAAGATAAGGAAAATAGAAAGAATAATTTTTTTTCAATATATGATCAATTTGAATATAACTCATTATATATTAAGAATAAAACTAATATATTACTATAGACACTATGAATTAGACCTCACTATTGAGAAATGGAATCCTGAATATTGAATATCTAATAATACAAGAATTCTATCAACAAAATATAATTTTTATCATGAATAAAAAATATTTGAATTACATTTTACAAGATATAAATCCTCTAAAACATATGAAATATAGAAAAAGTAGTCCTTATAATCTTTCTCCGACAAAAACATAATGTTTACATGGCGTATTACCCTCATTCATCATTGAAAGTCAATTTTGGAGGTACTAGAGAAAATGGAGGACCTAAAACATATCATGTGTTTTATGAACAAGATATGGTTGATACAAAATATAGTAATGGAGAACCCATGTCTATATTATATCGGCGTCAACTAATTAGACACGTTTTTGGGGGAAATGTTCAAAAAAACTTGTACGGTACTATGTATATTTGACCATATGTCATATTCTACCTTCTTATCACTACATCTATTCACCATCTATAATATAAAAACAACATATTAACTCAAAATGTTTCAAAAAAATACCTATATTAATATAATATATTCAAAATTTCTTTCTCCATAATAAATTTCCAATATTTGTTTAATTATTTTCTCATATTCTAATACATGGGTGAGAAAATTTAAAAAAACTAAATATGGGACAATACATTAAAGGTAAAATTTAGGTGATAACATGTAATCCTCATCTATTCCTACTTAAATTCCATATAATATCAAATATATATGAAATTAAACTGATATGTAACGTATATTAGGAACTATGGCATGTGGGACTCTCTATTTCTTCTAGTTATGAACATCACATACATGTTGATACAAAATAATAAGTTATATTAACTTTTTTACTAAATATATTTAATTTTTATCGGATCCAAAATGATCATGTTGGGTCTAGAAACATACACTACATCTTGATGACTATATTAATTTTGGAACCCATTGTCCACTTTTATGTGTAAATATAATATAAACCAGGCCATGTAACAATTGAAAATGGTTTTTTCATTTACCAACATGGTGTGTCTTTCTACCATGTTAGTATTGCTAGAAATTCTTTACAAACATCATTTCTATGTGCTATAACACAGGGTGTGTGGTCTATAATCACTCCCCTAATAAAATTAACAAACTAATTATTATACTAGTGCCCCATGTGATATTTGATAAATGTACTGTGACCTAGACAAATACATGAATTGTAATATAAAATACTATAGATCTAAAATTATATAATCTTATTCAAACTCCAATTAATATTATTGAAAAGTTAGTTTTAATTTTCTTCCACCTCACATACCATTGAAACCCTTCTCAAACGACATGTGGCACATCAGAACTGCACTTCGATGTCCGATAAAAGAAAAATATTCATTTAATATATGATTTCATATAAAGTTATATGAACTCAGATAATCAAGACTACATTTGATATCATTTTCATTAATAATTCTTGTTATCACACATTAATATAATAAAACCATGAAAATGTTTTTTAGATTCCTTGAGGAATGGAATCATATACATTTAATTTTACATTACATATCAAAATTCGCCCTCAATCGGTCCACAATAAAAACCCATATAGACTCATTATAGGATACACTCATTGCAATGACACCGAAAATGGATGAATAAGATAGGGGAGATATCGAATTATCTATGAATGAAAAATTATAAAGAAATCATAACAGTTTAAATCATATGAAAATTAGAAAATAAAAACCATGAATATAAGTCATTTAATTGTAGGATGAAATTTAATATGGGAATGATATTATAATATCATGGAATCATTATTTTTTTGTAATAACATAATACATGAAATTTTAACCATAAACAAATAATAACTTTAACAATGGCACTACGCAGTGTGATAGGATGAATACCCATGTACCATATAATTTATGATATAAAATGAAATCATTAACCAATTTATAAAATATAACTAAATTTAACCTACCTATGATATAATGATGAAAATATGCATGTATTCAAGAAGGACATTAAAATATACATAATTCAAACATAAATTAATTATACCATTCATTACGAATGGCTCTCATAAAAAACCTTATAATAGTTTATAATATATATATATAAGTATGGGGGATGGTGAAATATAAACATATCCCTTTTATATCATAATTATATTTAAGGATGTTAAAATAATTGGAAAAAATCATTTGTAATATTAATTGATAAATTATATTAAAGAATAAGTAGAAATATTATTTTTTATTTTAATATCAATAATAAACATGTCTATTTGGAATACAATTTTAATTAATTGAATATTGGATACAGAAAAAATAATTTCGGTAATTAAAATAGTTTGTTTAGAAACATGAAATCCCATAAAAGTATTTTTTTTAATATATTATTACAAAAAATTTAAACAGGTAAAGGTAGGGGTCACATTGAAAATATTTTTTATAAAATATTGTGTAAAATACATTGAAAGAATATTATTTTATTAAATAAACCTCAATAAGGGGTCTTTTATGATGTCACAATAATTATCACTTAAGAATTTTATATGGATGAAAAAAAAAATTATAGAAGGGATATTTTTTTAATATATTATAATAGTATTGACGAAATATCCCATATTTGAAAATGAAAATAAAACATACATACATAGAAAACTAAAATTGATTTATTTTGGAAATAACATGTAACAAAAAATTTTGTTTTTGGTTATAAAGTAAAGAATTTGTGTTATTAAAAAATATTGAAATTAATGAATGATTATTTTAGAAGTTAGTGAGATTGATCATAATTATTACATAAATTTTTAATGGAGAACATCGTTATTGAGGAAAATTATATGGAATGAGTAATTCTACAAAGATAGAAATATGATGTTCAATAAAAATTAATATGGTGAAAATAAAAAATTAATAGAGAGTGATTTTTTATGATGATGCATTATAACATAATCTAATTCATACTTGGAGTCATTTAAATTTAATTCAAATGATTTGAGATATAATGTTGGATATCTAATTTTCATTAATATTATAAAAAACATTAAATATAAATATCAAATGAATGTATATTTAAAACATGAAATGGATACATCTGGTGGATAATTTATACTTCTCAATGAAAAAAAATTTATAAAAGAAACTCCAATGAATATAATAATTCATTATATAGGTATCATTTTAAATGAAGATTTTATGATGGAAAAAATAACTATTAATTTCAATATAATAAATTCTTATAAAAAAACTAGAAACATATATGAATAATAATCTAAAATAACAATTATAACTCATTGAAATAGAATTTATTTTAAAATAACCATTAAATATAATCCTTCTTAGATTAACATGATAAAACCACCTATATATGAAAAAATATCCAATATTTTATCATTTTTAAAATGGTATTCCAATGTATCAGATTTTATCAACTTCATTTATATTAAAATTTCAATAACATATTATAATGTTTTATTTTATTTTCATGATTATATAAAATTAGAATCAATTGTTTTTTAGTACAAGGATCAAAATAGTTGTGTCAATTATAGATAACCTATTCATATATCATCATTATAACATCATTATATTAAATAATTTATAGTATTTATAATTATTTATATTTTTTAAAAAATATTTCATATTACCAATGATGAAAAAGTAGATTGTTTCTATAATTTTAAACAATAAAAAGTAATGAAAAATAATAATAAGTTAATTTAATCAAAATATTTAAAAAATAGATAAAAACTATTATTTTATTGTTAATTTATATTAAAATTTGTTTCTATGGATCTAGAGTTATCAGAGAGATAAATTTATTTCATTGTTCAATTATGTGGCTAAACTATCCCAAACAATAACAAACTATAATATATAGATGTGTTCGATTATGAATTTGATTTTTTTTGAATTTTATCACAATAATTGAATAATAATTATATAATTTATATAAAATAAGTTTTGAAATATACATTCAGAGTTAATGATAAAATGTAATTTACTAGAGAAAGAATATAATACTTCAATTTCATAGAGGCACCATATTGTTTATATTCATGCTAAAGCTTTCATTCGCATACACCAGCATAATGATATAGAATGGTATGCAGTTTTTAGAATATGAAATGTTTTGTAAAAACCATAATATTTTAATATATGTATACTATTACCCATATATGGAATTATTTAATAAAAAACATATATGTTATGTAGGTTCAACTCATCATATTAAATAAGTGATTTTTTCTAACAGGTCGGGTGGATTTTAACAAAATGACATTCAAATAATCTTAATAACATCTCGTTATACATATGATACCAATTTATTTATTTTTTATGGACTATGGAATGTATGTTTTCCTATGTAAATTTTTTTGAGTATTTGGGATGTGGTGTATTCAGAAAGTAAAAGCCTATTACACTTATATTGGAGTGTGAGAGTGTTGCAAGGGAGGAATTTTATGGAATCGAATAGAAATGGATTTTAAGGAGAAGATTGGAGGTGATGGATCCAAATATAATATAATGTAGTAAAATATATATTGTTTATACATTTTATATCATCATTGTTAAATTATGATCCAAATTATACAATCCTTTATAATGAGGGGAAAATTTCCTTTCTGAAATTATATATATGATCAATTCATATTATATTAAATGATTTCTAATTATTCAATCCACTATAATGTGATCTGTGTTTTCTTTAATCTATTCCTATATTAATGGATAACATAATGATATATAGAATCAATTTGTGGCATATACATTGCAATAAGGTAATAATCATATCATAACATGATGATAATTTTATATTAATTCATGAATATTCATAAAAAATGATGAAAATATATATTGAGTTGTATACCTCTGAATGAAAATATTATTTTCTTTTACCAGTAAAACTCTATAAAAAAGAAAATCCATGGAAAATTACAGAAATATAATTATTGTACATAAATAGACATTATATGGATAAATAAAATAACTATATAGATGTTAATAAATATTTATACATTTGAATAGTATTTCAATGTTCATAAAGAAAAGTTTACATAATAAATTGTGAAACAAAATGTTTTTTACTATATTTGTTGACAGAAGGAAAAGATTTGAGATATAATACCTTTCTTTTAGGGGAGTCTTATTAATTATATAAAGGAGATACATAGAACCATATATAGTTAGTGGGAGTAATCTAGATGGAGAAAATGATAGGAATTTAATTCTTATTTTATTTAGTGTGATGAATAATATGAGAATGAATGCAATTTTACAAAAATACTGATTAATTATTTATTATTTTCCAATTAAAATCTGTATGAACATTGTTAATATAAAGGTCATATCGATTGTGTTACACATGGTTTTCCAATTGAATTCTATAATATTAGATTGTTTTTCGATTATATTATTTTGGTAAAAACTTACATTGAATTTTACAAGGGAAATACGAAGGTTAGTTGTGTTCATAATGGATTAATTTTTATTTATAAAATATATTGTGGTTTTCCAAATATTTACTGTAGGTTAGTAAAATAAATATATGAATAATGAATTTAAATTTCATTTATTTTAATGTTCTATTTTTATTTTTGATTGTCTCAATAGTTTTGTTATGTCAAATTTAAGGCTTGTATATTGGCATAATAGCTAAAGTATATTTATTCCATATTAAATTTTTACCAATGAAATTTTAATGTCTAGAAAACTATAAAAAATTAATAATTGGAATAATTGAATGAATTGATAAAAATAATTAAAATTTTTCTTGTCCAATTAAATTCCAATATAGGGTATTTTACTTTTTTAAAGAAAATCAAAATTTCACTAAATATTATTATATATACCTCACCAATTTTTTAGCCCTAAAAAATTACATGCTACTTTGTTATGTTGTATTATTGGACATATTTAAAAACATTCTATATAAGTCAATTTGATGTGAATATCAGTAATTAATTTCCCTTGAATTTATAGAAATTTATATACTCAAAATTAAATATATATTACCAAAATATAATATTTTTAAATTTGTATGAAAATATAATTAGTATAAAATTTATTACATAATATGTAATTGTAAAAAAAATAAATGAAATATAGTTTCGTCTAAAAATTTTTATATTTATAAAATTCAAATTAAAATATTCATAAAATTATGGTATTGATTCATAGGATCTTATAAATATTATTTGAACCTAACGAGTAATGTGTGAAATGGTTTTAAATTTATATTGTTTTTTCATTAAATATGGTTCAGTTGATTATCTCGATAATATTGAATTTTTCCCATAAATAGTTATTCATGAGTTTCAATACATGAATCATAGAATAGGAACTATTATATTAACCTAGGATTATTATACATGGATATAGTATATTTTTAGATGAATAATAATCATATTACCAAAACACATGCCTGACTACATTAATAGTTTATCACATCTAAAAAATGAATCAAAAAATCTAATATTTTGAATGATATTCTATATTTAATGTAATAATCTTCTCATTTAGTAACCTTCATAAAAATAACAAACATTAAATCTTTTAAAAAAATATAGTTAATGAAACCATAAGAATGAGATATCTCATATGCTCGGAAATGGTTAGAAAAGTGTCATCAATCAATGATCATATGAAATCATACAGTAATAATATAGGTATGTGATAATCAACATAACCTATGATTTTCATACATAATATTTATTATATCATAATCATGATCCACAACATAAAACATTTTATTTTGTAAAATAATGGGCTATAAAGGAGATAAATCATCATATATCAATCATGAACACTAATAAAAATTCATGAATGGGTGCCATGATTATACATATTGGAAAAACAATTATGCGTAATCTTCAAAAAATATAAATATTAACACTGAGAATGATTAGTTATAACATGTTAACCATTTGTAGATTTTGACACAACTATTTACCGAAGAAGATTAAGACATTCATATTTCCCATTATGAATCATGACACACATGATTCCAATATTGGATTAGGAAACACTAATTTCACATAGTTTGTTAGGACAAACTAAAATCATATAGTAGAAAAGGAACACATTTTCTTAGAAGGGATCAATACACATATGTGTCCTATAGTTCTTGAAGCCATACCTATTTACTATAATATATCATGACAAAATTGGTTCCCATAGTGGATTGGGACATAATTATATGATATAGTGGATCAAGATACACATGTCTCGTATAGTGGATCAGGACATAACTGATTCCCATAGTGGATCAATCTCATGAAATTGTTTCCCACATTTTCTTCATCAGATATAATTCTTTCCCTAATATATTAGAGGGATATATACATCCCACTTTTAACATAATGAAAATCATACCCAAGTCTTCATAAAGATCACAAAATAGTTTTTATATCATTTTATATAAAATGAAATGGGATTAACAAATATTCCATTATATCCTAACCAATGTAAAAGAGATAGTTTTCCTAATATTTTTTTCATATCATCAAGTAATTAACCACGAAATACAAGAAAATTTCATAATAATTATATAATAGTATAAATCATTGATGATATACATGTTTAATAATCATTTTGAACAAATAAACCATTTAATAATGATTATAAATGATATTTGTTGTTTATATCCCTAGTAAATACTTTTAAAATCAAAATATGTCATCATAGAATAAAATTGATTTTGAATAATTACTTTAGAAATTTATTCTATAAAATATATATTCTTTTAAAATCAAATTTTTAAATGGAATAAATTACGAAAATTATTTTCATTAAAATTAAATATGAAATCCAATACATGAGTCTTTAAAATCATTAAAAAAATTCTGATACATATAATGTTCCCACATCAAAAAAGGCTGTTCAAAACAAAAATAATTTTCAAAATAATTTTTTATTATATATAATATTTAAAAATGATAAATGATGAATCAATTAAAATAATTTTCATAACAATGGTTTGTTTCATTCCTTTTATACACATTAAAGAAAATATTATGTTCACAATTTTTTGATAAAAAATTGAAAATTATTCTAATAGGGCCTTGAATATTACTTAAAAAAATTCAAAATGTAAACCCCAATATATTTTTTTATTAATATTATAAGATAATAATAAAAAAATATAAATTTTTTCAAAAAATACAGCTTTGGATGAAAAATGTTTTCAACAAAAAAGAAAATTTTTATTAAAAAAAGTGTTTTTAAACTATTAATTACATAAATAGAAAGAAAATGGGAAAAATATATTCTAATTAAATATATTAAGGGTATTATTAGTCCTTATTTTCTTGATAGTCGGATCATAATATTCAATAAAAACATCATCATAAATAATCTAGTTAGACAAATATATCGAAACATATTATTTATACCGATTTGATAACATTAAATCATAAGAACTATGAAGTAATGTAATTAAATGAATCATAAAATGGATTGAGGATAAATATATTCAGCATATTAAATGTCATAGGGTATTTATAAAATCCTTATACAGGAACATATGCATATATGATTATTATATATCTCAATGTAAGAAAATTGAGAAAAAAATACCTTTCATGTTTTCATACATTTAAACATAAAACGCATGATAGAGATATACTAAAAATGGATATTAAGATATATATAGTATTAATTTTATTAATATTTATAAAAATCATAGTCATAATACAGTACATAAAATAAGAATCTGTTGAAACATGCATTTGTCTCACAAAATGTAATTGTTTTAGAGAAATAAATTACCATAATTCTCAATATCCTTCACACTCATTCGAACCACATATATGATAAGAATATGTTTAATCTCTATATATAATAGAATGATTATGATTTATCATATAATTTATTAATAAATTTTATCCACTTATTATATGTTTATTATCAATCACTTGTTATAGTCACATTTTAGGTAATATTATAACTGTCTTTCATATATATTTTAATTTTTTTACGGTCATCTTACATTGATCATGGTTGTATCATCTCTATATTATGAAAAAACATATAAAATTAATTATATTAAGTATATATATATAAATATCTTTATATTAATCCATAAAATTTAGTGGATGAAAATGAAATACATTGTTCATGGAGATAATAAGTTGATTGTACACATAATCATTGATTCCATTTTATTGTCTGAATGAAGTATATAAAGAAAATTGATATATTAATTAAAAAAAATATTTTTTTCATATATATCACATATCTTCATCAATTAAATTATTAATGAATTTCTTTTAATGAGTAAATGAATCATGTCGTGTCACGACACATCCCTCGGGGCTCATGTCGTAACCACTAAAAGCCATCCACCCAAAGGCCAGAGGATGGGAAATAGCACCGATGGCATCAACCTACTAGTATGAGGCATTTTCCTGAGTACCTGTATGCACACACATTCCCAACCATGTCCCACAATCTATAAGGGAAAATATGTTTACTAAAACAAGCGATGAGTATAAGTACAAGAGAAAAAGACTATTCAAGAATACAAACTGAACAATAAGAACTGAAAATAGGAACGTAAAAAATATGCCCAGGTATCATTCCACTAAAAACCCCACCTAATAGTAAGATTAGTAAAGCTATTAGAACCTGATGTAGTACGTCCTATCCACCTGAGCCAACTTGGCCCCACATGGTCCATGGCCACCAAGTCATCCATCAAAGCGTCGATCATCTGCACTAGACCCAACACATGTGGGCGAAGCCCATGATGGGGTGAGGAACAAAACACTCAGTAGGGGTCCCCAAAACACAAAGGAGAGGCCACAAAGTAGTCCTCAAAGAAAATAACGAAGCATAAACAAGAACCACGAGATTTATGTAAAAGAAAACTCACACAAAAAATATTCTAGAGTAGGAAAGGATCAACTGTTATAGTGAATAATGTTATTAGCACTAAGAGACTAATCCTTAATGAGTCACTGATGTCTGTAGGGTCACTGAGGATCACACGGATGTTGTTCATCTTCCAAAACACTAATATTGACATTATTCTTCTGGGCCACTGAAGTCCACACAACTCTGGTATGCCTGGTCAATGAGGTCTTTGAAACAACACGTTTACTGGGCCACAAATGTCCACATGGCTGCTGCTCATACGCGCACTTTTTCCATGTAGAACCACTCCCCAATATATTTGTGTAGCCACCACACGTGCAACAATTTGTGTGTGCCTGGGATGTAACAAATGTCATCGTCATGTCCCCTCCTCTGTCTGAAAGTGGCCTGCAATGGGAGACCCCCTAATCCATCATGTTGCCCGCCTGGCACCGCATCTAGCACTGACCGTAGCTAACAAGTCACAAACTCCCCTCCTCCAGGGTCTGGATACCGCGGCTCTCCAGGTCACCTAGGTGGCCCAAATGCGTGCCGCCACTTCCACATGGTTCATGTCAGCACCGCTCTTACATTTTCCCAAGGTGAACAAATGGTAGTGGTAGTACATAACTATGTGGGCCACTAGAGTTTCCCTACTTATCCTTTTCTTGATCTACCTATCCCTACGGGTGACGTATTGTGTCACTGTCACCGTAATTGTCTCGGATGTGCATTGCCTATATCATGGAAAATCCATTCACAATGAAGAAAAGGCTCTACAAACTATATGAAATATCCCCAAACCCTAAGGCTGATTATAATTATCAGTAAAATAAGCGAACATTAGAAAATTATATTCCCAATGAAGTAAAAAATGTTAATACACCTAAATAAAATTCAAACATCCTACATGATATATGAGTATAAATAATACTACATCAAGTTTAAAACTAAAATTTGCAACAATATATAAGAAAATATGAAATAAAATGAAAATATCTCAAGGGGAATAATATAATACCACTCTCAAAATATTATAATTAACATAAAACCAAAAAATATTGAAATTATATCTCATGTTAAACAATACATTTCATGCATGGGGGGTCTGTATTCATTGATAGAGTGTATGGTAAATTTCCCTATCATGTAAACCAATATATAACATATAAATAAAAAACAATGTAATCAATCTTGCGGTGAGTATAAAATTAGTCTGTATTCTTAATTGATATACAATTCAATATTCCAAATCCAATTTATATTTGGAAGTAACTCATATTCTTTTGAAGGTACCTATGCATAGGTATATAACCAATTCCAATGTTTCAACCCAACAATTGAATTCCATAAATCATGGAAACATGTTTTATTCCATGTGAAACATATCATTTCATATAGTATGACATGGGTAGTACCAACCATATAATTACAAACCAAGGACACCATTATGCATTTTATGTACACCATTTGGGAAATGTTAAATCTATTTATCTTATTATAACCACTTATAGTTTAGTTGTTATGTTTTCTTGGTTTTACTCTATGAAGGCATACTGTGACAACCCATCATTTTAATATTGTGAGAAATCCCATATATCAGATAGATTTGGATAGTGTCAGGTATCCCTCCATATAGACTATGGTGTGAACCTATATCTATCAATTATCTAGTTTTTTAAGTTATCTCATACATGAAACAGAGGGTGTGGGATACCATTCATAGAAGGTTATTCAATGATGATATCGGTTAACCCCCATAGGCCAAGGTTGTGATATCCTACCATTATTTTGACATCTAATGTGACATATTATGTTCTTTAATAATAAAATAACCAATGATTTTAGCCTTTAAAAATATTTCAATCAGTGTCATTTGGTACCAATGGTGGGATCCCTTGAATGTATGTTACCATAATGCCTCAATATAAATTTACTAGTTTACAAGTGTGGCCTTATCCATGTTATAATACATAGAATCATATATTGAAAAAATGTGGGTACAATTTAATATCAAATTAATTTGTAATTTGAGTTGTATTATTCATTTATGACTTCTGGATTGGGGTATTAAAGGTAGTCAAATGTGAAGTTTATAATCATCCATTTATTGAAACATACTTTTTTGATTAAAGAGAGTTTTATGATGTTTTTTTATTCAAGGAGAATTCGTTTCATAGTTAGGATAAATAGAAAATATATTTCTCCAAGAGTTTTAATTTAGTATTAGTACCCCTTTTTATGAAGGTTAATATGATTTAGGGTTTTTATATGGTTAAATTTTTCTAATTATATAATTCAAAATTATTTTTAAAATACTCTTATGTGGGTTTACATAAAATTCATTCATTTATAGTAATATTATTTACTTTTTAAAATTATAATTTTTTATAGTTATATGTTTATGTGTGAAGGTTCATTACACTAAGGGCTTTCATGTTTGTTAAAAGCATATTTAGTGCTAGTATCTTTCCCTCTAACCTATAGAATGTCCTATTGGGGTTTCAAACATGGATTTTAATTGACTAGCTAGGGCCCTAATGGTAGAGTAGTTAAATATACTAGCAATATCAAGCATTAAAGGATTACCTTTTACATTAATTTATTATTACTATCATAATTAATCACACTATCTTTGAAGAATTTTAGTACTATATTTTTTTTATAATTACTTAAAATGAAATGAAATATATATTTTTATGATTTGAAAAAACTAATTATAAATTTTTAAATCAAATAAATTATATTATTTTTCAATGGGTTGTAGAATTCAATTTTAATAAAATTATTCTAAACATGAAAAAGAAAATATATAAATAATATGCCTTTAGGGATAATAAATGAATATAGTGTAAAAAATTATTTAATATTTCACCAAAATGTATTACTTTTCAAAGAGAAAGTGGACAGTATATTATCATTAATATTATGAATGAAATTAATATAATATTCCAACTAATCAATTAAATAAAAGGAAACATAATTTTTTATTTATATTTGAAAACAATATAAGATATGTTTTAGAAGGTCAAGAATATGTTCATATTTTTAAAATATTAATCTTTAATGAATTATTTTTACCGTGAAGGAATTTTTAATTGATATAATGGTTTAATAAAATTCTATAAATTGATAAAATAATAATTATGTCATAAAATGATTGATATCATTAAAAAACATTATCTTTTACTATTTTTTTAAAATAAATTTTTTTTAAAAACTACCTGAAATAATATTCCTAAGATAAATCAAATAATAATAATACAATATTGATATTTATTTATAAAATTATAAGTCTAAATTTAATAATATAAATTTTTAATGAAAACCATAAAACGTGTGGAACAAAATATAATTATAATTCAAACTACATTCTTTTCTAAATAGAAATGAATATTTATATTCAAAATCGCAATAATATTGAATCTAATTTAAGAGAACCATATCAATAAGATTATATCTAGTAAATATGAAGAAAATATAAAAGCTATTACATAGTATATAAATTGTCACATCATATTCTCCCCTCCCTATGGAAGCTGTGTACATGAAAATTTATTAAGTTGTATACTTTAGGGATGATTTTATATCATAGAACATTAATGTTTTCATATTAATTTATATATAATTTTAATTTTATAATAATTATTTTTTATTTGAGTTACATTATCTTAAAATAAATATTCACTATGATTAGATTTATAAGTTAGTTTTACCTCGTAGGATGTATTCTCCTTCGCCTAGAACACTTTAGTGTTGTATAAAATAGATGTATTGGGCACGTACTTCTCTATAAATTAAATATTAATCAGATTAGGCGCCATTGTTAAAATCATATATATGGAAATAAAATAAATTACTAATTTCCCATTATTAAGGAAGAATATAACATTATTCTATTGGTATTTTTTATATAAATCATAGTCACTTACTTGAATTGGGAGATAATTCCCTATTTTCTTCCATATAACATCACTTACTTTGAGATCCCTAGTATAATAATGAATTTTCTTTAACAGTTTGACAAGAAATTCTACAAGTCCATTTTCTATGAATTTTTTTATCAAAAACATCTTCATAAAATGTTAGATATGATCATTATATTAAATATGACGTATATTTTTATATCTATATACTTTTATAAAAACCACTATTTTATTAAAATTTTTCTTTTTGGGGGTTATTGATCCCAATATCCATTAGAATCACACAAGAAATCCTGGATCATATCCATGATATTTTGAATTGTATTTATCAATTTTCCATTAAAATGAGGATTAAAATTTTATCATAGAAAAAATAGTACTCAACAATAACTATACTCCCTTAAAAAATTGATATAAACAATAGTTCATGTTTAAAATATAATTAAACTACTGAAATTGTTCAAATTATAAGATCCTATTTTTATAATGATTAAGATGTTGATTCAAATACATATCACCACAGATAGAAATAAAATTAAAAAAATTTCTGAAATCGTAAACAATATATGACATAAAATTGTTAATTTTATCTATATTTTTATAATTTGATATTAAAATCCATTGATATATTTTTTCATATAAATTCATTAATTAAAATAATTATGAATTCAATATTCTAGTTATTTGGATGTTTAACATTTTCATAAATTAATCCTTTAATAAATAATATAAAATGTATTCCATCATTCTATCACACCAATAATTTTTATATTTATTTTTATAAATTATATATCTATAATGATGAACAGAATAACGTGATATTTATTCCTCATTATATAATTAATTTTCCAGTTGTGGGTTACCCCAAAAATATAACATAAAAATATAAAATATAAGGCCCTAGCCTTAAATCTTACTTAATCATGAGTTATTACAAGATTACACATTGAGGATCTTTTCGGGTTTAGAGTTTTAGAGAATTAGATCATAAAACTTGCATTTCATTCCACATATAAACAAAGTGGTTACATAAAGATAGTATCCTTCATTCCCATCAAAGGAAACATATTTAAAATAAAACATGGATTCATTCTTGACACTTCCTTGACACTATCATCATATCATGTACCTTTCCCTTGACATGTGAAAACATTTAAAAAAAACTTGGGATGAGCATAAAAAGCTCAGTATGGGTTATAAAAATATGGAAAGGAAACATGGGTACATATGTACATAAGGATGAGATCATACTTTACCCATAAAACATAATCACTTTAACATACCTCATCAAATTACGAATAAATCATAGAAATCATAAGACATAAAGGTAACTTGAGGCATTCATAACATTCTTACGTAGGGAGTAACCCTCTTTGTTACATTTGGAATACCCATCACAGTATATTCCCTAAAATCTCTTCGGAGAAACCATAACGTTTCACTCCTTCGTGTTACCCAATGCATTGGAGAGCTATATCGGGCTCACCCGCCCTTAGTTTATCACGGAACCACCCGTCTTCATAATAATGCCCAAGAACCATAACATAATCGTATCACATAAAGCATGAATAAAAGAAACATAAAATTTCCACATTTCAATCACAAGATATCAATACAACACAAAAACATTGTGAAAACCATTTTCAATACCAAAATAAAAGAAAAGTAAAACATGGTATTTATTTTTCTTTTAAAAAGAAGGTATGGCTTGTAGAGGAAGCCAAAACTCAAATAACGGTCACGACGGCGGAGAAGTCGTTGTCGCCGCATACGTACGACAAAAACATTCCCTTTTGTAGTTTAGTAAATGATTCTTATAAAAAAGATTCCTTTTGAATAAACGTAAAAGTCAAAGGGGTTTATACACCGTATAAAAGAAAGTTGTGTATAAAATAAAATATGCCTCAATGAAAGGAGATTGAGACGAAGTCCCATACCTCGTATCCGACTTGACCCGACCATTCTTTAATCTCCTGAATAATAAACTTGAGTTAATCTCTACTTGCTTATGAATCTTTTTCAAGTTCATTATTCCTTTTATACCATGTTATTAACATCATGTAATCATTTAAGTTAATAATGTTCATTTTGTCGGTATTTGGTTCTTAAGTCAAAAATAGACTTCTTACACTTACTTGTTGTTAATTTGGTCAAAGGTTCATTATATCCAGAATGGTATTCATGATGTAGATATCATATATGTCATATATATCCAGTACATACATGCATTTATAATATTACATAATCATTTAGAGGTAAGAAATGAAATGCACCGTTCATGGAGACGGTAAGCCGTACGTACGCATGAACGCTACTTCCATTTCTATTTCATATTTTCTGGAATGGAATCATAATGATATAAGAGTATATTATAATTCCAGTATAATAACATATATAATATCATTAACTTTATCCTTTACACATCTCATATATGGTATTAACGAATCAAATCACTTTCAGGGGGCGGTAGTCCGCACTTCCTAAAATGAAGATATTGTGTTTACCCATAATGGAAACCATAAATGTATGCCCAAAATGAAAAAACATAAGCTTAAGGAAAACATAAACATATTATATATCATATATAAAAATAGTGACATCATAATGGCCACCTTTGAAGGTGTTAAATGAGTATTGAACAATCATCGTTTCGGGAGGCAGAATTTCGCCATCCACGGAAACCGTATGTTCTTTAACCATTTGATGTAGTTGTGTGAGAGTTTAGCTCAAATAAATATTATAACAACATCCTATTATATTGAAGATACTGGTGTTGTTACAAAGGAAGTAAATAAAAAGAGTTTAGGGGGTTGGAGAAACAAAATAAAACAAATGAACATGAAAAAATGAATTACCTTTAAAAGTGTAACTCCTTTTGATTTGAGCCTAAAGGCTTCCATTGAAAAGATTCTGCCCAAAGGGAATCCTCTAGGATGGGTAGAGGGATGTGGAGAGATTAAATGGTCAGGGGTTGGCCGAGCCAAAGGCTTGAGGTGTGTGTGAAATGAGGTAGAGGTGGGGGCCTTTTATAAGAGGAGAGGAGGGGCACTTTTGGAAAGTAAAGAAATATTACTTTATTTGAAAATGTGTTTCGGTTTCAAAATGTCCCACATTGATATAATTCGTGGATAAGGTGATAAGGCTTCGAAATCCACTCATCCAATAAGTTTTGGACATGTGTAGTTCATAGATTTTACATTATCTTTCCATTTTATTTAAATCGTCAAATAATGATGTCATCGCTGCATCATTATTATGTCATAAATAATTTAATTTATTTAATGTCTAAAAATCATAAAAAAATACTATGATGTAGTAAATCTTTTTATCTTTCCAATTACTATTTATAATCAAAAATATGATCTTTATAACCCCATGTAAAAATTGTTTTCGTAAAACATCTCTTGTTTGTGTCATTTTTACTTTAACATTTAATAAAAAGTTATTTATGTCATTTCCAAACCAAAGTGTCTCCATGGGGTCCCCAAGTTGACCCATGGATTGTCTTGGTCGGCCATGACACAACCAATAAGTTTGGTAGATGTGTCTAGGTCATTTCCTATTATTAAAGAATTATTTATACCTTAAACTACCCTAATTACCACTAATCGCGATTAAGCACTTAATAAGTTACTATTCACCAAAAAAATTATTATAATCTCATTGATCCACATTTTACTTTTTAATGACAACCATGTATGTTGGATTTTCAAAATTCAATACACATTATTGGTAAACTTTCATTTAACTGAAAAATCATTTTGCTTCATTACCACTTAGTGGTTTCACTATTCATCAAAAATTGAAGATTTTCAGAAAATTACCAAATATTCACCCTAAGCTATATTTTATATTCAGAATTCAAAAATGAAGTCCATTTTACAAAATTCAAATCATATAAGTCACATTAATTAATTCAATAATTAATTCCCACTGCCAGAGCAAATAATGTGTTTTTACAAAACAATAAGTATCAAAAGATTGACACCAGTTTAAGTCTAATTTCAAAGTGAAATTGATTCCAATGACCACCATTGGATAAAATAGTAAAAATATATTCTAATTTCACTTCAAAACCAATTCAAAACATAATCTAATCATATAAATAAATTAGATTAAAAAACAGTTTTGATGTAAAATGCAATATTTTTCACTATTCATTAAAAAAATGAACATTGTCAGAAAAATACCAAAAAATCTCACAAGGTAAATTTTGATGTCCCAATAATAAAGAATAAGTTTATTTTGACAAACATAGTTTATAAAATGGTCAAAATATAGATTCAAAAATGGTTTGCCATCAAAAGGCACTAAAACAATCTTTTAAGAATATTAGTGTATTCCATGCATAAGATTGTATTTATTTTCATTTTAAGCCTCTATAACACTATCTTAATCATTAATAGACATAGATAAAAATATCTATTATTCATTACATACTTGGGATGTTACATCCTTACCCCCTTTAGAAAATTGTGTCCCCACAATTTATTTACTTATCGAATAAATGGGGGTACTTATCCCTCATTGCATTTTCAGATTCGCATGTTGCCTCTTCAATAATGTGGTTTTTCCACAAAACCTTTACCTAGTGAATCACCTTATTCCGTAACACTTGCTCCCTGTGGTCAAGAATCTGGACCGGTTGTTCCTCATAAGATAGGTTCTCTTCCAGCTGAACTACCTCTGGACTCAAAACATGAGATGGATCTGGCATATACTTTCTCAACATCGAAACGTGAAAAACATTGTGTACCTGAGATAAACTCGAAGGTAAAGCCACTCGGTATGCAACTGATCCAACTCTCTCCAGAATTTCGTATGGTCCAACAAACCTTGGACTCAACTTTCCTTTCTTACCAGATCTCATCATGCTTTTCCAAGGAGAAACCTTGAGAAAAACATGATCACCTACCTCGAAAGATAGATCCTTCCTCCGGTTATCTGCATAACTCTTCTGCCTGCTCTGAGCTGTTCTCATGTGTTTCTGAATCAGCTGAACTTTTTCTGCCATCTGTTCTACCAATTCTAGTCCCATCAACTTCCTTTCACCCACTTCATCCCAGAAAGCTGGAGTTCGACAACGCTTCTCATATAATGCCTGAAATGGCACCATCTGTATACTAGAATGAAAACTGTTATTATATGAAAACTCAACCAAAGATAGATGTTGGTCCCAACTTCCCTGATAATCCATAGAACAAGCTCGTAGAATATCCTCCAATGTCTGAATTGTTCGTTCTGACTGCCCATCTGATTGAGGATGAAAAGCTGTACTAAAATTTAATTCAGTACCCAACAACTTCTGAAGGCCTTTCCAAAAGTTAGAAGTAAACCTAGGATCACGATCCGATACAATGGGGAGAGGAACTCCATGTAACCTAAATATCACTTTAAGATACAAATGGGAAAGTTGATCAAGAGAGAAAGTATCTCGTATAGCAAGGAAATGAGCAGATTTGGTCAAGCGATCAACAATAACCCAGATTTCATTATTATCTCGAGATGTCTTCGGTAATCCAAAAACAAAGTCCAAGGATATATTCTCCCATTTCCACTCTGGCACTGGTAAAGGCTGAATCATCCCTTTCGGTAACTGACGCTCTGCTTTAACCTGCTGACAAGTCAAACACTTCACAGTAAAATCAGCAATATCTCTTTTTTAATTCCATCCCACCAGTAATACTCCCGTAGATCTCTATACATCTTAGTACTGCCCGGATGAACTGAAAACGGAGAACTATGAGCTTCACATAACAACTCTCTCTTCAATTGTGAATCACAAGGCACACACAATCTCTTCCCAAATCTCAAGACGCAATCATTATCAATGTTGAATTCAGGAAACTTACCTTTCTGAACCAGCTCTACCTTTTTCTGCAACTCACCGTCTTGCTTCTGTGCTTGCTTGATTCTATCTGATAGAGAATATCTCACTGATACCTGAAACAAAACAGAAGGACTTCCTGCACCAACAACTTCTATGCCAAAGTTCATCAAATCGTTAACCAAAGTATCATGTTCCAAACGCAACATTGTTAATGAAACATTACTTTTTCGACTCAAAGCATCAGCCACTTTATTTTCTTTTCCCGGATGGTAATGAATTGTACAATCCTAATCCTTGATTAATTCTAGCCATCTCTTCTGTCTCATGTTTAACTCTTTCTGAGTGAATATATACTTTAAACTTTTGTGATCGGTATATATTTCACACTTTACTCCATACAAATGATGCCTCCAATTTTTTAAAGCAAAAACAACAGCAGCTAATTCCAAATCATGTGTAGGGTAATTTACCTCATGAGTTTTCAACTGTCGTGAAGCATAAGCAATTACCTGAGCATTCAGCATTAGGACGGAACCAAGTCCTTTCAATGAAGCATCACTGTATATAACAAACTCACCATTCCTGGAAGGTAGTGCCAAAACTGGAGCATTCACCAATCTTCTTTTCAATTCCTGAAATCAATCATCACATTCTTTTGTCCAGATAAACTTAACACCCTTCCGAGTTAGCTTATTCATTGGACTAGATAGCCGTGAAAAATTTCTAACAAACCTTCGGTAATAGCCCGCCAAACCAAATAAGCTACGAATCTCGGTTACATTTTTGGGTCTTGGCCATTCTTCCACAACTTTTGTTTTTACAGGATCAACAGTTATTCCATCTTTATAAACAATGTGACCAAGGAAAGAAATTTGTTGCAACCAAAACTCACACTTGCTGAATTTCCCATACAGTTTCTTTTCTTTTATGGTTTGCAAGATAACCCTTAAATGTTTTTCATGCTCCTCTTTACTTTTAGAAAACACCAAAATATCATCAATGAAATCCACCACAAACTTATTCATGAACTCATGAAAAATTCTATTCATTAAGTCCATGAATATAGCAGGTGAATTCTTTAGCCCAAAAGGCATTACTACAAATTCATAATGGCCATATCTCGTACGGAACGCGGTCTTCGGAATATCTGCCTCCTTTACCTTCAGCTGACGGTACCCCGATCTCAAGTCAATCTTTGAAAAAAACTGAGCACCCTGGAGCTGATCAAACAAATCATCGATATGATGAAAAGGATATTTGTTCTTAACAATTATATTATTCAAGGCTCTATAATCAAATCAAAGTCTCATAGAACCATCTTTCTTTTTAACAAATAAAACAGGAGCACCCCATGGTGATGTGCTAGGTGTAATGAAACCTTTCTCTAATAAATCTTGCAATTCCTCCTTCAACTATAAAAGTTCAATTTGTGCCATTTGATAAGGGGGTTTTGAAATTGGATTAGCATCAGGAACTAAGTCAACAGTAAACTCAACTTCCCGATCTGGTATTATTCCAGGCAACTCATTAGGAAAAACATCAGGATACTCATTTACCACTAGCACATCATTAATCTGAACAGTTCCTTTATTTTCAACGACGTGTGCAAGGTAACATTCATTTCCATCTTTTACAAGTTTCTCGGCCTCTTGATATGTTATCAAAAGTAAGGGTTCATTCTTGTAAACAAACTGAAATTATTTCTGAAAAGAAACTTCTTTAGATCTACAGTCAATCTTAGCATGGTAAATAGAGAGCCAATCCATACCCAGGATAACATCAAACTCTACTAGAGGTAGAACAATAAGGTTTGAAAGTAGGTTCTTTCCACAGATTAGGATAGGAAGATTCTTATAAATTCTTTTTGCCTCATCATTCCCCCCAGGTGTTTTTACCAAAAGTTCAGGAGTCATTTCTTGAGATGGTATTCCCATTTTACTAGAAAAGGTTTCAGAGATGAAAGAATGTGTAGACCCCGAATCAAACAACACACTGGCATAATATGAAAAAACAAACAAAGTACCTGATACAACTTCATTTGATGGCCCGACATCTGCTGAAGTAGTTGCAAAGGATTTCACCACCCCTTTCTGCTTGTATTCTAAGTGCTTCACATCACTCAAGCTCCTTGTCGGACACACGTTTGCATAGTGACCCATCTCATTGCACTTATAACATTTCACTAACTGTAAATCAAATTTGTTCTTTCCTTCACCTTGATCCTTTTCAGTGCAATCACGAGCCTTATGTCCAATCTTACCACATCGGTAGCACTTCCCAGAATTCAGAAGACATTCCCCAGCATGCCTTTTGCCACATTTATCACAAACTGGAAACATAGTTCTCTTACCATCAGACTTTTTTGAAGAATTCTTACCTTTCTCCTGCCACCTCGGTCTCTTCTTCTGCTGGTTGTTATAGAAAACTTGGTCATCTGCAAACTCCATTTCCACCTTCTCAGCACATCGAACAAGCTTTTAATAACTTTTAAACTCACGAGAAGCTAATTCCCTCGATATTTTGGCTTTAATCCTGAGTAAAAACGATTGATTTTACTATCAAGGTCCCGGATAAAATTTGGAGCTCACCTTGCCAATCGTGTGAACCGTTCTTCATAGGCAGCCACTGAGTCTTCCTCTTGCCTCAATTCCAAGAATTTCATTTCCATCCTAAGTCGAACAGCCTTAGGAAAATACTTCTCAAGAAACATACCTTTGAATTCATCCTAGTCAAGAGCATCAATCTCATCGGCATCCCTGATATTTTTAACCATAGACCACCACTGATCTGCTTCACCCTCCAAACGGTAAATATCAAGACTAACCTTTTGATTGTCTAAACATCCCATGACATCAAAAATCTTCTCCAGTGCTTTAATCCACCCTTCAGCTAGCACAGGGTCAGATGATCCTCTGAATGATGGTGGATGTTGCCTCATGAAATGTTCCACCACTGACATGTTCCTCTGCGGTTGGTCTAGCTGATCTCGTGTATGGATACCACCTCCATTTGTTGCTTGAGTCAAATGCGCCATTACTGCAACAAACTGTTCAGTTCCAATTCCGACCATTTCTGGATGCTGATTTGGAAGGTTATTTCCTTCTGTATGCCTTCCTAGCACTGCTTCCCTATTTCCTCTGCGGAAAACCATTCTGAACAAACATGTCTTAGATGAAGCAACATGGTAATCTTTAAATGCTATATCATTTCAAAAAAAAAAAATTTGGATAATCATTTAATAGAATTATAACTCCTAAAGTTATCTAAACCGACCTTTGATACCAACAATAAGGCCCCATCCTTAAATCTTACTTAATCTTGAGTTATTACAAGATTACTCATTGAGGATCTTTTCGGGTTTATAGTTTTAGAGAATTAGATCATAAAACTTGCATTACATTCCACATATAAACAAAATGGTCAAATAAAGAAAGTATTCTTCATTCCCATCAAAGGAAACATATTTAAAATAAAACATGGATTCATTCTTGACTCTTCCTTGACACTATCATCATATCATGTACCTTTCCCTTGACCTGTGAAGACATTTCAAAAAAAACTTGGGATGAGCATAAAAAGCTCAGTATGGGTTATAAAAATATGGAAAGGAAACATGGGTACATATGTACATAAGTATGAGATCATACTTTACCCATTAAACATAAGCACATTAACATACCTCATCAAATCATGAATAAATCATAGAAATAATAAGACATAAAGGTAACTTGAGGCATTCATAACATTCTTGCGTAGGGAGTAACCCTCTTGGTTACGTTTGGAATACCCATCATAGTATATTCCCTAAAATCTCTTCGGAGAAACCTTAACATTTCACTCCTTCGCGTTACCCAATGCATTGGAGATCTATATCGGGCTCACCCTCCCTTAGTTTATCACGGAACCACCTGTCTTCATAATAATGCCCAAGAACCATAACATAATCGTATCACATAAAACATGAATAAAGGAAACATAAAATTTCCACATTTCAATCACAAGATATGAATACAACACAAAAACATTGTGAAAACCATTTTCAATACCAAAATAAAAGAAAAGTAAAACATGGTATTTATTTTTCTTTTAAAAAGAAGGTATGGCTTGTAGAAGAAGCCGAAACTCAAATAACGGTCACGACGGCGGAGAAGTCGTTGTCGCCGCATATGTACGACAAAAACATTCCCTTTTGTCGTTTAGTAAACGCTTTGTATAAAAAATATTCCTTTTGAATAAACGTAAAAGTCAAAGGGGTTTATACACCGTATAAAAGAAAGTTGTGTATAAAATAAAATATGCCTCAATGAAAGGAGATTGAGACGAAGTCCCATACCTCGTATCCGACTTGACCCGAACGTTCATTAATCTCCTGAATAATAAACTTGAGTTAATCACTACTTGCTTATGAATCTTTTTCAAGTTCATTATTCCTTTTATACCATGTTATTAACATCATGTAATCATTTAAGTTAATAATGTTCATTTTGTCGGAATTTGGTTCTTAAGTCAAAAATAGACTTCTTACACTTACATGTTGTTAATTTGGTCAAAGGTTCATTATATCCAGAATGGTATTCATGATGAAGATATCATATATGTCATATATATCCAGTACATAAATGCATTTATATTATTACATAATCATTTAGAGGTAAGAAATGAAATGCACCGTTCATGGAGACGGTAAGCCGTACGTACGCATGAACGCTACTTCCATTTCTATTTCATATTTTCTGGAATGGAATCATAATGATATAAGAGTATATTATAATTCCAGTATAATAACATATATAATATCATTAACTTTATCCTTTACACATCCCACATATGGTATTAACGAATCAAATCACTTTCAGGGGGCGGTAGTCCGCACTTCCTAAAATGAAGATATCGTGTTTACTCATATTGGAAACCATAAAGGTATGCCCAAAATGAAAAAACAGAAGCTTAAGGAAAACATAAACATATTATATATCATATATAAAAATAGTGACATCATAATGGCCACCTTTGAAGGTGTTAAATGATTATTGAACAATCATCGTTTCGGGAGGCAGAATTTCGCCATCCACGGAAACCGTATGTTCTTTAACCATTTGATGTAGTTGTGCGAGAGTTTAGCTCAAATAAATCTTATAACAACATCCTAGTATATTGAAGATACTGGTGTTGTTACAAAGGAAGTAAATAAAAAGATTTTAGGGGGTTGGAGAAACAAAATTAAACAAATGAACATGAGAGAATGAATTACCTTTAAAAGTGTAACTCCTTTTGATTTGAGCCTAAAGGCTTCCGTTGAAAGGATTCTTCCCAAAGGGAATCCTCTAGGATGAGGAGAGGGATGTTGAGAGAGTAAATGGGCAGGGGTTGGCCGAGCCAAAGGCTTGAGGTGTGTGTGAAATGAGGTAGAGGTGGGGGCCTTTTATAAGAGGAGAGGAGGGGCACTTTTGGAAAGTAATGAAATATTACTTTATTTGAAAATGTGTTTAGGTTTCAAAAGGACCCACATTGATATAATTCGTGGATAAGGTGATAAGGCTTCGAAATCCACTCATCCAATAAGTTTTGGACATGTGTAGTTCATATAGTTTACATTATCTTTCCATTTTATTTAAATCGTCAAATAATGATGTCATCGCTGCATCATTATTATGTCATATATAATTTAATTTATTTAATGTCTAAAAATCAAAAAAAAAATACTATGATGTATTAAATATTTTTAGATTTCCAATGACTATTTATAATCAAAAATATGATCTTTATAACCCCATGTAAAAATTGTTTTCGTAAAACATCTCTTGTTTGTGTCATTTTTACTTTAACATTTAATAAAAGGTTATTTAGGTCATTTCCAAACCAACGTGTCTCCATGGGGTCCCCAAGTTGACCCATGGCTTTTCATGGTCGGCCATGACACAACCAATAATGTTGGGACATGTGTCTAGGTCATTTCCTATTATTAAAGCATTATTTATACCTTAAACTACCCTAATTACCACTAATCGCGATTAAGGACTTAATAAGTTACTATTCACCAAAAAATTATTATAATCTCATTGAACCACATTTTACTTCTTAATGACAACCATGTATGTCGGATTTTCAAAATTCAGTACACATTAGTGGTAAACTTTCATATAACTGAAAAATCAGTTTGCTTGATTACCACTTAGTGGTTTCACTATTCATCAAAAATTGAAGTTTTTCAGTAAATTACCAAAAATTCACCCTAAGCTATATTTGATATTCCGAATTCAAAAATGAAGTCCATTTTACAAAATTCAAATCATATAAGTCACATTAATTAATTCAATAAATAATTCCCGCTTCCAGAGCAAATAGCGTGTTTTTACAAAACAATAAGTATCAAAAGATTGACACCAGTTTAAGTCTAATTTCAAAGTGAAATTGATTCCAATGACCACCATTGGATAAAATGGTAAAAATATATTCTAATTTCATTTCAAAACCATTTCAAAACATAATCTAATCATATAAATAAAATAGATTAAAAAGCAGTTTTGATGTAAAATGCAGTATTTTTCACTATTCATTAAAAAAATGAACATTGTCAGAAAAATACCAAAAATTCACACAAGGTAAATTTTGATGTCCCAATCATAAAGAATAAGTTTATTTTGACAAACATAGTTTATAAAATTGTCAAAATATAGATTCAAAATTGGTTTTCCATCAAAAGGCACTAAAACAATCTTTTAAGAATATTAGTGTATTCCATGCATAAGATTGTATTTATTTTCATTTTAAGCCTCTATAACACTATCTTAATCATTAATAGACATAGATAAAAATATATATTATTCATTACTTACTTGGGATGTTACATAAAATCCCACACTTTTGGTTATAATTATATGTAAAAGTCCATAAAACAGTTTCCTTTATAAAGACTAATATATAATGGTAAATATATCTGTTTACTTATATTAATTTAGTAAAAAATAATTAAATTATATAAAAAACACAAAAACACATGAATGAATGGTTTTGTTTCATTTTGGACCAATTATAGAGAAAAACTATTTTTGATATTTAATAACGTTGCCCCATAATTAAAATGCACTATACAATTATCTAAACTAATCATATGTTATCATAACCTTTTTAATCCATTTAATGGAAAAATATATAAGGAATGATATCAAACCCAATTTAAGGTTATATGTTCTCATAAATTTATAGGTGTGTTCCTCCATATTTTTTATCCTTACAATATCATTGATTATTTAGATTTATAACATGATCTTGTATTTATATTGAATGCCTTCATGGATAAAGGATATAGATATAGATAGAGGCTATAGTTGATTTGATGGAATTGAAATGTTGTTTCACCATAGTCTAGTTGGTGAAGACCAACAACCAATTGGCATGCTTCCCATAATAATTGTAATCATATATGAGTCTCGCATACAATCATTTGGGATTTCTACTAATATTGTGTCATTATTTAACCCCATTCGCCTATCATTGGAATTGGTATCGGTAGGTAATGTTATACAAAGGTAGGAATCTTCCCCAATACACTATTTCAAATCACATTTAAACAATTCAATATTAACATTGAATTCATATATTTTTAATGATATCCACGGTTCTTGAGGCTTATATAACTCCCATAATTTGTTTTATAATCAGGTCTCTAAGTCCATGATCTAAAAATGAGCAGGTTCTTTTTCTAATTGAGTAATTAATCATTTATTTCTATAATACATATGTATTCTATCCATGAGGTTGTGTTATATTCACTATCAATATGGGAATGTGGTGTATCACATTGATATGAATCTTGGTCATACATTATTTATTGTTAGTTTTTTTGGTGGGTAATTTTAAACAAATATCAAAGGGCTAATTTGTTTCTATAATATGTAAAACCTAAATGATATTATTATAACTTCAGTTGTGTGAAAATTTTTATATTATTAATTATTTAATTATTCATTAGGAATCTTATCATGTTTATTGAATATACCATTGTTATTGAGACGACGATTTTTGGCAATCCGAGATGTGTTACAACCCTTTTAAACTATATAATAACATTTAATATAAGATCATAGAGACATTGTTAAATTTTTAATTGATTATGTAAAATTGTAATCGTTAATTGTATTTACAGTTTTTCTTCGCCATGGGAACACAAATGTTATAGTAGAATAGTAATTCAGAGTGTTTTATTTGTTGATGAAAAAGTGTGATTCGTTTCGTTAAACTGTATGATATGGCTAATTCAACATTGGGTGGTGATTCTTTGGGTGGTATAGAAGATTTATTCTATGTACGATAATATATAAATTAATATAGATATTCTGGATCATGCTATTGAAATATTGGGTAACCCCTTGTGTCAACCATGATCACATGGATTGAAATGTTTTCATGATGTTCCATATTAATTTATTTATTAATTCCACTATTAATCATATTTTTCATACACAATTTATTCATAATATATTTTTTATACATAATGGGTGTTAAAGTATTGAGTTATACAAAAATGTGGTTATGAAGATGACGGGTACCTATGATTATTTCATGGTTAAAGGTAATGATTTACGAAATAGCCACACTTTTTTTGCTTCTTTGTAAGATGTTATTGCATAATAGAGATGAGAATATGAATGAGTTTCATGATAATGGTTCGTAGTGTCATTATTTTGGAGAATTTTTCTATTTGGTTATATTTATGCCCTTCAACATGACATTTAGACTATCATAAAATATTTCACGACCCAATTTATTTTTATTATTTTTATTGATTTATATTCATATATATTTTTATTGCTTTTGGGTATTAATCTATTTTTTCATTTAAATTTTTATTGCATCTATTTTTAATGATTATATTCTCCCCAATGATATTCCATTGACTGTTTTTTTTTCATAATTAGCCTCTAATATAATTGGTGTTCTGCCTAAGGTCACATAACCAAATCCATTAATAACATGAGGCATAATAGTTCTTGATATGTGATATATTATGAAAAGAGATCATGCATTTTTTATTTTATTACTATTTTTTATGTTATATAGGATGATATTATTTGTTTAACCTTGGAAACAGTATCACACATGACTATAGTTAACCCATGTGTCAGTAAATCACAAGATCCCATTGATTGTATTATAATTATTGAAGTTAATTTTATATTTTTATTATTTTATCATATTGGATGATGAATTTGGTTTTTTAAATCTGTATATTATATGGTATTTTTCCCATGGAATGGTATTACATTACCTGAGGATTAATGTATCATGTCTAGAACTAAGGAGAAATATGTTGAAATGCACCATTAATGATATGGATATAATATTCATATATAACATAACTTCCGATCTATAAATTTAATTTTTTTTTAAAATTCAATATCAAATGAAATGGAATAAAATAAAAAATATGAAATAAAAAATATCTTGATAATGAATTTTTTGGAGTAACAATGTTGAAATGATCCTATTTTATATTATTATTTTAAGTGTTTTATCATGTTATATATCATATTATCTATGGTCTGAGTTTAAAAATTATAGAAATAACTACATTTTATAGTATTTAGGTTCATCTTTATGATATTTTATGTTATAATACCCCTTAAAATGATTATCAGAAACAACAAGAATATTGGAGAAACCAAATGAGCAATAATATTATAAAAAATATCATTTAGGTCACAAAATCAATAGAGAGGGTTACTACTTGTAGTACATCTTCAACATTGGATATTTCCAAATTTCTCATTCTTCATCCCATTTTTATGTTCATTGTTCAGGAAGTCCACCAAGAAGCTACATTATCATTCAATTCCATCTAGATGATCATTCAACACCAAAATGATCTTGCAGATGGGATGTGGATGATTACAGTTTATAATATATGGGTACTAAACCTACCTTACATGTACATAATAAATCATATATAAAATTAAGTGGATGTATCTAGGTATTCCTTTGAGGTGATTTCACAATGTAACTTTTTCCAGGAGGCACATTAGTACATGTGTGATTAATAATTAATACACATGATTAAGGGGATACTATTAGTGTTGGACTAAAAATGATGTCTGATCAACCTAAAATGTTTTAATTTTATGTAGATCTAGTATAAATGGAAACAAAAAACATTTATGGTTTTTATTATGATATTTAGACACAGGTTAACTTTTTTCAGCTAAATATCATTGTTAAATTGATTAATAAAAAACTCATCATCAATGCGAAACTAAATTATGATATATTTAATGGGATGTAAATCATAGTTGGATGATTAAGCTTCTGTAATACATATTATTTTAACTACCAAAAAGATATTTATTTCTTGGGATGTGGATATCAGGTCATCAATGTTATTGGATATTAATTTTAGAATAGTGGATATAGGAAGTGATTCTAGTGTAATAAGGATGTGAACATTTTCTTTCGGTGTTATTTTTGGGTTTTGGACAATGTAACATGTAGTATTATTGGCCATAATTATATTTCTTCTATGTGTAGTAAATAATATTGAGGCTGAAGAGGATCTCGAATGGTATTATTGTGTATGAATTTCACATCTACACCTCTCTAGACTACTAGATAAAGATTCGTAAGATCCGCAAGGCAGTGTATGGACATAAAAACCCAATGTGTGAGTACTATTATTAGATGAATAGAACAATACTATAGATATTTACTTGATTATAGGGGTGAAGATAACATCTGTCACATGTTATAAAGCAAACACCTACCTATTTTGATGAAATCTCATAAACCATTAGATGTATAAATCCTAATTTATCTACCATTTCATATGTATTTTTGATATAATAGATTCATAATCCACACTATTCTATAAATTTGTAAATATATTTTGTTTGGATATAGAAACAATTGGTGGGTTTATAAAAATAAACACACCATTAGATACGTGGTTAAATGGTATAAAATGCAGGAAGCAGTGATTTATTTAATGTTTTGATTCCATTTCCTTTTAGAGAACATTTTTCATGAAGTAGAGGGGTTTTATTTATTTCATGGAATTTATATATTTATGGTATTTCATTATAATTTAATATTTTATCAATGGAGTGTAACATATCTATACCAAGAAGTTGGAATCTTTATCTACTAGGATGAATGGGATCTTTAGGATGGACATAGAAGAGTTATTTAGTATGGATTAGATTGTCTGATATCTTTCATAGGTAGAATTATTCGGAATAATGTTGAGTTGTATTCTAATACATTATCTATTGAGGTGAACTAATTAAATTATTTATTAATTATATTCTTCTATAGTTTATCAGGTGAGTAGGTTATTGAGTTCCCTATATAATTGGTTTGATGATCTGAACCCATTTATGTCCCACATTATAGGATAACACTAGTGGTACTTCTATATTTGAATGTGCATACAGGAAATTCTTATTCTTATTGATTAATATAGACAAGTAATTCCTTTTGGATTTATTATTTCTTATTTTCAGTGAAGTTTTATGTCATTTCTTGCTTATGTTAGGACTAACATTTACTAGAGGAGATGATGTTCATGAACATATATCCAATTCTAAGAAACAATGACCTCATTTTTAAAATAATAGATTTTTATTTTTTATATAATATTTAATTGAATCCAGCAATCATTTACATAGTTTTTAAAATTTGATTATACCTTGTAATTAATTTAGGAAACATTAGGACTTATAAAAAAATTGGTTATATCATTTTTGATGAACTCACCAACGGTATTAATTTCATTGCGTAATTGAACATCCACATTTTTATATTTGTTTTCTATTGGTATAAAATGAATTTATGGTTTCCACCTAATCTAAATACAACCATTCCCAACACCATAAATGCATATCTAGTATGAATAGAAAACGTTAGGTATACTCTAACATAGAAAATTTTGTCGTCTAGAATAATGAAATGAACTTTTTAGTTCATGTTTTCATATTTTTTGGAGTGTATGTGGAAGAATAATTATTATATCCATGGTATAATTTGAGAGAACCAATTATATCTATAGGATTCCGTTAATTTTAAGTCAGGTATGTTATTTTTATATATTAATCATTGAATACTCCCATATAGTAGGATTTATTTTCGATCTGACATTTAAATTTGCATTGTTTATTTAGAAAAATTATTTCAAGGTGGTTTTAAATTACAAGAAGAGTATTCTGACCTCATAATAGAACACAATAATATGTGAATACGTTATGGATTGCAAAACCTATAATAAATCCTTATTAGTCAAGCATTGAAGATTTCTGATGTATTATGATTGAGATTTTTCTTATGTAAACAAAAAATTGTGGTTGTATGTATATAATCATCCTCACATGATATAGTCATTGGTTTTTAGGCACAATTGTTATGATACTGGACAAAATATATTTTTTATGAGTATATGGTGTAAACAGATCATAAGTTCATAGATTGAATCATTTCACATCCAATCATAATCCATCGTTAGAGAAGGTTTCTAGTGTGTTAGGATTACTTTATTTTGTATTGGTATTAATTTTAGGTTTTATAAACTTCATTTCCTATGAATTGAGTTGGAATACACAGTTAGAGGTAGTGTGGGTGTCTTTGGATTAGTGGTATCCAATGTAACTATTTTTAGACATGCGTCAGGATGTTTATGAGTCACCAGTGTGATTGAATCATACAATAATGTTTTTATCATTTTTTCAAGAAATTATCAAGAAAGAGAAGTTATCAAATATGTAGTGTTTAACTATGAGTAAAAGAAATAATGTTTGGATCCAACATATGTATCTTTTAGTAGTGATGTTGTTTATCCTATACATGCTGGAATATTGGTTATTATGTTTCACTTTAAAATGTGATGTGGAAATTTAGTAATTATAAATTGATGGTTTATCTAGTATACCATAGAAATATCAGTTTCATTATCAAACAAAATGTTTCTATGAATAATATTGTATGTAGTTGGTTTGTTGAATGATTAGTCATATGTCACAATGTGTAGGCTGAGAAACAAAGTGTATCTAAGTTACTATATCCCACTCCAATTACAACATAGAATTGTGATGACATTACCATTAAAATAAAGATGTTATTACCAAGGAAACATAATAAAATTATATAATATAGGCTTTCATTTATCAAATAAAAAGTATATAAAACATTTTTTCAATTAGGGAGTCTATAACCATTTTATAGTCGGGTAATATCTATTTTAATAATATTGATTTTTAAAATGTTGGCCAATATAGTATCATTTATAATAGAGTCCCATAATTAACTTCATTTTTAGGTTATTTACATGGATTTTGAACCATAGTTACACACACACACATATATATATATTATATTCATAATAAAAATGGCCAATCTAATCAAACATTTTAAATTATGGAGGATAGGTAATGAGACTATAGTTTAGATTTATTCGAATCTAGGTAGAATCACCGGAAACTCAAGGAGTTCACATATTATAAAAATTGTAATAATAGATACAAATATAACATTTGAGTGCCTATATATATGTTTGTGGAATTACCATATACACTAGGTAGAGGTGGGTGTGTTAGCCCAAATTCAACCTTATACATTTCAATAGAAATACGAGTAGTTTTAGTTGAAACGAATGTGGTGTCTAACTAAGAAGAGATGAAAAAAATCAAATTTTGATGAATAAAAACATCATTTAGGTTTTTTGTTTTGTGTTAAAATTTCTAATATTCTATCTCCATGATTGGTAAATTCCATATTAAAATGTTTGGAAATACGACACCAAGGTTTGGTAGGATATTTAATAGATCATAGATGTTTTTTCAAGGGAAATATTGGACATGTTTTGCATAATAACATTGTTATTGGTATGAAATATTTTAATATTATATTAATAGATATACTATAACAATGAATTAATTTATGATATATCTTTCTATTAATTTTTATAATATCATTGGATTTCTTTATATGTAACAACATGAACAAATTAACTGTGTCATAATATTTATATATCAAAATTTATTATTATAGTTTTCAAATATCTATTTAATTGGTGGATATGAATCGGGTTAACAAAATTATGATATATAAACAAATTATCCACTCAAAACAAACATTATTAGTTAATAAAAAATATTTTTTAGTAAATTCAATATGTTCTAAATAAATCATTTTGTTCACTAATGGTATTAATATACTTTAGTGAGATAATGTTATCATTAAATAATAGAAATATTAAAAAATTATTTTAATAAAAACATATCATTTTAGAAATGAAAAATTTAAAAATATATTTGGGAGAATTTATTTTATTTTTCAGAATCATTCCAGTTTTTAATGAATTTTGAAAATAAAAAACTTAACTGAATTTTTAAAAAATATTTACACAAATACTCCTTTTTTAAAATGTTTTCAAAATAAAATTTTTTATATTATAATATTACAGATCCTATTATCTTCATTCAAATATATTTTATGGATTAATTTGGAATAAAAGTATTTTATTACTTATAAAGCCATTTTTTCTTAAAACATGTTTTTCATTGATTTTTGTTACAATTATTATATAATTTAATCTACCTTTATAAATTATTTTAATTAAAATGGTTTCTATATTTCGTACCATAATTTCCATATGTGGATAATACATCACCAATAATATAGGTCAATATGAATAGTAACTATAATAATTTTATTTACCAAAATATAATAAAACTTGGTAAATTAGTTTCAAAATTAATATGATATGTGTTGAAATGTAATTGTAACATTAAATTGTCATATTTCATAGAAATATATAATAATCTAAATCTATGTATTGAACATATCAACACATGGTGATAATTTTTGTGGATTATGAACTTACATATGAATTCATGAAAAGAATAAGTAAGAAATTTCAATGGTTTTATTATAATTACTCATAATTGTGGAAATATAAATAGAAAACAATATTTTAATTTTAAAATATTTATTTAAAATATTATCTTGAAAATATTTGTTACATATTCCATTGTTACTATAAATGCATCCCCAATTCAAAAGAAAAATTATTTGAATTGACAGAAAAATAAAATATATAATTTTAGAATTATAAAAGTAAATACCATATTGATTAAATATAGTGATAATTATTTTTATAAAAATGTAAAATATTATGGATATGTAAATGTTCTATATTATAATTCCTTTTACTTCATGTTTTCTCAAATGTAAATTTAAATAAATTACTCCAAAATAATATTGAATGATATTTTATAATAAATATTGTTGTCATAAATTATTTTATATTAGTAATATATAAATATTAAATCCTATGAATAATATAATGTTCAAATAAAAACCATGCTCCATTTATTTTCTTATCTTAACCATTTTGGTAACATTCTTACCCCTTAAAAAATTTACATCATTAATTAATTATCAATAGGGTAAACAAGGGGTTCATAATAATTCATTGAATTAAAATACTACCAAAATATGTTAAAATTATAACAAATTATAGACATGAATAATATCAGCATATTATAAATTAATTATAATAAATTTTCATCAAACATTAATAAAAATTACTAAAATTAATTTTATACATTTTCTCATTCGAAATGTTCTCCTCACCTATGATTTAAAATCCAAAATCCTATACTTCATTATTCATAATTTTTTAGTCTTATTAATAAGATATTACATTACCTAGTATCATAATATCATCCTTATAAAAATCATAAAATTATTTTTGTTTATAAAATTTCATATTTCAAAGGCATGAGGTCTAGCTACTCGACCCCAGTTACCCAGAGTCGGTGCATTATTGCCAAACATTGTAATGATCACAAAAGATCAAGTCTCAAAATGACTGATTAGATTAATATCCTTGGAAACACTAGATACGTTCATCAATGTTACATTACATCATAAAGTGAAAAACTACAATAACATAGTCTCCATTTTCAACACTCATATCCCTTTTATACTATCCCTGCAGGTCATCCCTAAAATACTTCTTCACATCCTGGAAAAATTTAAACACTGAAAGCGGTGAGCTCAGATGCTTAGTAAGGATAAAAATATAGCAGATTCTTTCATAAATAAATATAAAAATTTAAGGCAATGTATAACTAAACAAAAGCCTTTTAAACGTGAACATCAGCATAATATGGAGAAAGTAAAATGAAATAATGCCATTTACATATTCACAGGGATATTCTACTGGTCGAATAATCACATGAAATATCAATAACCACTTTCATAATGATGGAATGCATAATGTCAGACTATCATAACCACGTATACAAGTCCTCATGCCAAGACCACAAATAAGATTTTTTCAAGGGCTCATGCCAAGACACTAGTTTGTCTCATGAGACCTGCGGATGCATCGAGGAGCTATAGTGGGCTCCACCCGTCAGTTATTAATTCCAATTCATTCCTCATATGAATAGGTTTAAACATATCATAAACCATAACATAATTTTATCTCATAAAACATGAATAAATGAAACATATGATTTCCACACATCAATCACAAGATATCAATACAACAATTGATATAATAAAAACATTATCAAAACCATTTACAATTCCAAAGTAAAAGAAAAGTAAAACATGGTATTTATTTTTAATTTAAAAAACAAATTATGGCTTATAGAAGAAGCCGAAACTCAAATAATAGTCATGGCAGTGGAGAAGTCGTTGTCTCCGCATACGTAAGAAAAAACATTCCTTTTGATGTTTAGTAAAAACGCTTCGTATATAAAGATTCATTTTGAATAAATGTAAAAGTCAATGGGTCTTATACACCGTATAAATGAAAGTTGTGTATAAAACCAAATATGCCTCAATGAAAGGAGATTGAGACAAAGTCCTTAAAAAGATCATTTTTAAAATAAAATAGATCTACTATGTGTATTCACTATAATTACACATAAGTAAAGTAAAAATACAAGATAGGACATAATAATATCCTGGCATATTTTGAATGTAAGAGATTAACCCAAAGAATGGAAATTGGGTTACAAAATTCCCTTACCTCGTGTCAGACTTGACTTGATCACTCTTTAACCTCCTGAATAATAAACTATAGTTAATTTCTACTTTCTTAAGAACCGTTTTCAAGTTCATTATTCCATTTATATCACATATTATCATGTTATAGACATCATGTAATTATTTAAGTTAGTAACGGTCGTTTTGTTGATCTTTGGTACTTGAGTCAAAAATAAACTTCTTATAATTACAAGTTGTTCATGTGGATAAATATCCATTATATACAAAATTATATTCATGATGTAGATATCATATATATCATATATATCCAGTATATACATGCATTTATAATATTACTTAACATTTAGAGGTAAGAAATGAAATGCACCGTTCATGGAGACGGTAAGCCGTACGTACGCAAGAACGCTACATTCATTTCTATTTCATATTTACTGGAATGAAATTATAATTATATAAAGTTATAATATAATTCCAGTAATATATAATGTATAATAATATTTACTCCATCCTTTATACATCCCACATATGGCATAAACGATTCAAATCACTTTGAGGGGACGGTAGTCCGCATTTCCTAAAATGAAATTAATGCGTTTACCCATAATGGAAATCATAAAGGTTTTCCATAAATGAAAAATACAGAATCATAAGGAAAACAATAATATATATATCATATATAAAAATAGGGTCATCATAATGTCCACCATGAGAGGTGTTAAAAGAATATTGAACAATCATCATTTCGTGATGCAGTAATTCTCCACCACAGAAACAGTATGTTCTTTAACCATTAAAAGAAGGTGTCTGTAAGTGTAGCTAGAATAAATATTATAACAAAATCCTAGTATATTGAGGATACTAGTGTTGTTACAAAATAAATGAATAAAAATAGTTTAGGGGGTTGGAGATGAAAAATAAAACATAAGAACACAAGAGAAAACACTACCTTTAAAACAGGTAACTCTTTTTGATTTGAGCTCAAAGGATTTCTTGGGAATAATTCTACTCAATTTGAGTCTTCTAGGAGTAAGAGAGGGAAGTTGAGAGAGTATTTGGGAAGGGGTTAGCCTAGACAAAATGCTCTGAAGGTGGGAGTAAGGTGGTAGTGGTGGGGGCCTTTTATAAGAGGAGAGGAGGGGCACTCTTGAAAAGTCTTGAAATGTTACTTTATTATATTATGAGTTTCGGATTTTAAAGGTCCCACAGTTTTATATGTCTAGGATAAGGTGATAAGGGTTCTAAATATACTCATAAAATAGGTTTTGGACAAGTGTATGTCTTAGATTTTACATTATCTTTTCATTTTATTTAAATCATTAATTTATGAGTTAATCGCTTCGTCATCATGGTGTCATAAATAATTTAATATATTTAACATCTAAAAATTATAAAAAAATATCATGATGTAGGAAATCTGTTTATATTTTTAATGAATATTTATAGTAAAAAATATGATTTTTATAACCCCATTTTAAAATTGTTTTAGTAAAACAACTCATGTTTGTGACATTTTTATTTTAACATTAAATAAAAAGTTTTTAATGTCATTTTCCTACCGAAGTGGCTCCATGGGGCCCCCATGTTGACACATGGATTTTATTGGTCGTCCATGACTCATCCAATAGGGTTAGGGCAAGTGTAAAGGTATTTTCATATTTTTATAATATCACATTTACCTTAAATTTCACTAATTACCTATAATCGCGATTAATTAAACTTAAAAGTAACTATTCACCAAAAAATTATTTTAATCCCATTGAACAACATTTTACTTTATAATGACAACCATGTATGTTGGATTTTTGAAAATCAAATCACAGAAGTGGTAATGTTTCATTTAAACGAAAAATCAGTTTTTTAACTACCACTTAGTGGTTTCATTATTCATCAAAAATTGCAGTTTTTCAGAACAATGCCAAAATGTCACCCTAGGCTATAATTGATATTCCGAATTAAAAAATGATTTCTATTTTACAAAAATTACATACATATAAGTTTCATTAATTAATTTTACCATTAATTCCCGCTGTCACAACAAATAGCGCGTTTTTAAGAAACAATATATATCAAAAGATTGACAATTGTTTATGTCCAAATTCAAAGTGAAATTAATTATAATGACCACCAATAGATAAAATGGTAAAATATATTCTAATTATATTTTAAAACCACTCAATAGTATAATTTATCACTACAAATTATTTTGATTAAAAAGGTTGTTTTTTAAGTATTTTTAACTATTCATAAAAAATTGGATGTTCTCAGAAAAATACAAAAAATTCAACAAAGGCTAATTTCGATAGTCCAAATCCAAAAATGAAGTCCAATTTGGAATATAAAATATATATAATTTCAAAAATTGGGTATTACTATTCATAATGGTTTTTTTGATTAGTCGCGGTGTGTTAGAATCTCAAACTTGCTCACAATGCTAGCTATTTCTTTATTAACAGAGAAGTGTATCATTGAAGCTTAGTGTGTTACATTCTCCCCTACTTCAATAAATTTCGTCATCACAATTTGAAATTTTTCTTTGAAAATAAAAGGTTGAAAAAAGAAAATACTTTTATGGAAAACCCACATCGGAAATAAGGTTAATAGAATTTAGCCTTAATAAGAGGGAAAGGGAAATGAAAAATTCACCATCAAATTATGATCTCGATAATGAGAACATTGGTGGCAATTAGAGACATATAATTAGAGGAAAAATGTAAATATTTTAAGGGAGTGATTGAGGTCATCAATCACAAACATGTGTAAAATTGATGGCCTCAATGCCTTCAATCTATGTTGATTTAAAATATTATCAGTTCAACAAGACATAAGGTATTAGGATAACACATTTTTTTGTTTTAATATCCCTTTAATAAATTTTACAAATTAGGTTATTCATAGAATAAGAGATAGGTATATATATATTTATTCTTGACAGGTAGAGTTTCAACCATCAACTAATTTCTACCACAAACTAATCTTTCACTCAAAACGATAATAGAACTAAAAAATATAACATTTATTCTAATCGTACAATGTTCAAAATATTAACACATACCATTTAGATTAGGAATACTATTTTCTAATAACAAGGGAATTCCTGTAGGCTCGTGGTAGGTAACAAAGGCCTGTCGTACTATGGTTGTTGGTTCGATTCCTACAGCTTTTTCCGATGCAACAGGTTATCCAACAACCTAGATGTTGTCCTTTTCCTAAAACTGTATTATTATAATATTCCGAAAATAATCTTCAGAAATGTTTTAACCTTACACAATACTGTACAAAGTTCAACTTAATCCATTCCAACCATTATAGTTATCCAAAATACCTCTACCCAGACATTCTCTAAAAGGACTCTAAATTCCAAAATCAATTGTAACATCAGATTCCCCAAACAATCTAAATTTTATCTTATTGTTACATACTAAAAATATGATTACCTTCGTCATATTAAAACCTTAATGAAAACAACATGTACTGCAGTACAATACTTATATATATCACATTATTCTTATAACCAGAATATATTCCTTGAGTCCAAAAGCACCAATACATTAATTATTCCACTTCAACTGTAGTAACAGCATAATATTTTCCTTGACCCCTTTTCCTTTTCTAAGGTAAGTTTCCCTGACGCTTAGGACATTCATTTTCATAATACCCTATTTCCCAAAAATTGTAGCATTCAACATTGATAGCCTCTTTCGTTTCCTTGAAATCACGAGCCTGGTGATGTTTTTATCCATATTTATAACAAACTCCCATTCCTTTTAGGCAAGTACAAGGGTGATTTTTCCCACAATTATCGCATAATGAAAAATCCTTCTTTCCCTTTTTCCCTTTATCTGTCTCTTGTTACACCGTTCTCTTCTTCTCTTGCGTAACTTTATTGTCATAATATTAAGAGAATTCCATTTCTGTCTTGACAGCACACGAGACTATATCTTCTTACGACGAGAAATATTGTGAGACTAAGGCTCGACGGAGAAATGGTTTTAACCCGTCAAATAAACGATCAATCTTACTTCATGGGTTACATATATAATCTGCTGCATGCCTATCCAACCTTGTAAAGTTAGCCTCATTCTTTGCAACATTCTCATTCTTCTTTTGTCTCATACTCAGAAATTGCCATTCCATATCTGCACGATGGTCACGAGGGAAGGCTTTTTCTAAGAAAAGCTCTTTGAACTCCCTCCATTCTATACATGATACTTCTTCATCGTCCGTTGTATTTTGAATCAATGACCACCATTGATCAGCATCTCCTGTGATTCGATAAACTGCCATGATAACCTTTTCCCTTTCACTACTCCCCAAGGCATGGAATATTTTCTCTAAGGAGTATATCCATTGCTCAGCTACTAACGGATTTGTACCCCCATTAAATGTTGACGGTTTATGTCTCATGAAGCGTTCTAACATTGATCCTCCAGGTTGCGGATCAGGTTGCTCCATATGAGTAAGTTTATTATTCATAACCTGAGTGAGTTGTCCCAGTATGGTAATAAGTTGATCAACACCAGTTGTGTCTCCAACTCCAAAATAATTATCTTGAGCACGAGGGAAATACCTACACGGAGTGCGTGCATTGATACAGTTTCCATTCCTCCCATTAGGCCCCATTTCTAAACAATGGCATAAACTAGATTAGTTTATGAATCAAAATACATAATTCCATCCTTGTAAAACACATAACATAAATTGAACTATTTATGGATATAATCCATAATCATAAAAATGTTTTCTTTGAGGAAGTATGTACTCATAATCCCTTCATAATAGTTTGTAAAGAAAATGATAATTATCCTCAGCATATCCCCTGGGAGTGTCGTAACCAAGAGTGAAGCAAGGCCCGTTGTTGTGCACCAGTTCCCGTTCGAGTCTAGCTCAAAGTGGGGTTTTTGGGTTTTACCCCTAGGTAAATCTGTACCAGAGCCGCCTCTACCTGCTTGTATCCAAACAGGGATGTATTTTTCGGAAAAATAACAAAATTTCTATAATAACAAAATTTAGGAAGTACTTCTATACTAACCCTCAGAGTCTATCTTTGGGCAATATTCTTTAATCAGAGTTTATCTAAATCTAGCTTCCAAGGTTAGTACTAAACTGCCTCTAATACCAACTGTAATGCCCCGACCCTAGTTACCCAGAGTCGGTGCATTATTATGTATCATTGGAATGATCACAAAATATCAAGTCTCGAAAGACCTATTACTTTAGTAGCCTTGGAAACACTAGATACATTCATAAATGTTACATTACATCATAAAGTGAAAAAATACAATAACATAGTCTCCATTTTCCACACTCATATCCTCTTCAGACTATCCCTGCACATCATCCCTAAAATACTTCTTCACATCCTGGAAAAATTAAAACATTAAAAGGGGTGAGTTCAGTTGCTCAGTAAGGATAAAAATATTGTGGAAGCATTCATTAATAAACATAAACATTTAAGGAAATGTATAACTAAACAAAAGCATTTTAAACATGAACTTCAGCATAATATGGCGAAAGTAAAATGAAATAATGCAATTTACATATTCACATGGATATTCTACTGGTCAAATAATCAAATTCAATATGAATAACCACATTCATAATGATGGAATGCATAATGTCAGACTCTCATAACCACGTATCCAAGGCCTCATGCCAAGACCACAAATAAGATTTTGTCAAGGAATCGTGCCAAGACACTAGTTTGTCTCATGAGACCTGCCGATGCATCGAGGAGATATACCCGGCTCCACCCGTCACTTATTAAGTCTGGTTCATTCCTCATATGAACAGGTTTAAACATATCATAAACCATAACATAATTGTATCACATAAAACATGCATAAAGGAAACATAAGATTTCAACACTTCAATCACAATATATCAATGAAACACAATGATATAATAAAAACATTATCAAAACCATTTTCAATACCAAAATAAAAGAAAAGTAAGACATGGTATTTATTTTTCATTTAAAAAAATTATGGCTTATACAGGAAGCTGAAACTCAAATAATTTTCATGGCGGTAGAGATGTAATTGTCGCCGCATACGTAAGAAAAAAACATTCCTTTTATCATTTAGTAAAAACACTTCGTATAAAAATATTACTTTTGAATAAAAGTAATAGTCAAAGTGGTTTATACACCGTATAAATGAAAGTTGTGTATAAAACCAAATATTCCTCAATGAAATGAGATTGAGACGAAGTCCATACAAATATCATTTTTAAAATAAAATAGATCTATTATGCATATTCACTATATTTACACATAAATAAAGTAAAAATACAAGATTGGACATAATAATATCATGACATAATTTGAAAGTAGAAGATTAACCCAAAGAATGGATATTTGGATTATGAAATTACCTTACATCGTATCGGACATGACTCGATCGTTCTTTAACCACCTAAATAATAAACTAGAGTTAATTGATAATTGCTTAAGAACCCATTTCAAGTACATTATTCCTTTTATATCACTTATTATCATGTTATGCACATTATGTAATTATTTATGTTAATTACGGTCGTTTTGTTGATCTTTGGTACTTGAGTCAAAACTAAACTTCTTATAATTACCATATGTTCATGTGGTGAAATATCCATTATATCCAGAATTATATTCATGGTGTAGAAATCATATATATCATATATATCTAGTATATACATGCATTGATAATATTACTTAACATTTAGAGTCAAGAAATGAAATGCACCGTTCATGAAGACGGTAATCCGTACGTACGCATGAACGATACATTCATTTCTATTTCATATTTAATGGAATGAAATTATAATTATATAAAGGTATAATATAATTCCAGTATAATATAATGTATAATAATATTTACTCCATCCTTTATGCATCCCACATATGGCATTAATGATTCAAATCACTTTGAGGGGGCGGTAGTCCGCACTTCCTAAAATGAAATTATCGCGTTTACCCATAATGGAAATCATAAAGGTATGTCATAAATGAAAAATAAATAATCATAAGGAAAACAGAAACATAATATATATATCATATATAAAAATAGTTTCATCATAATGGCCACCATGAGAGGTGTTAAAAGAAAATTGAACATTCATCGTTTTGTGAGGCAGCAATTCGCCACCCACATAAACAATATGTTCTTTACCATTAGAAGAAGGTGTGTGTAAGTGTAGCTAGAATACATCATATAACAACATCCTAGTATATTGAGGATACTGGTGTTGTTACAAATGATATGAATAAAAAGAGTTTAGGGGGTTGGAGAAGTAAAATAATACATAAGAACACAAGAGAAAACACTACCTTTAAAACAGGTAACTCTTTTTTATTTGAGCTCAAAGGGTTCCTTGGGAAGACTTCTGCCAAATTTCAAGCTTCTAGGAGTAAGATAGGGAAGTTGAGAGAGTATTTGGGCAGGGGTTGGCCGAGCCAAAAGGATCTGAAGGTGTATGTAAGGTGGTAGTGGTGGGGGCCTTTTATAAGAGGAGAGGTGGGGCACTCTTGGAATGTCATGAAATGTTACTATATTATTTAATGAGTTTAGGATTTTAAAGGTCCCAAACTTTTATTTTTCTAGGATAAGGTGATAAGGGTTCGAAATATACTCATCAAATATGTTTATTAAATGTTTAAGTCTTATATTTTACACTATCTTTTCATTTTCCTTAAATTGTTAATTAATGAGGTAATCGCTTCATCATCATGGTGTCATAAATAATTTAATTTATTTAAATTCTAAAAATTATAAAACAAATATCATGATTTAGGAAATATTTTTATATTTATAATTAATATTTATATTAAAAAATATGACTTGTATAACCCCATTTAAAAACTGTTTTATTAAAATAACTCATGTTTGTGACATTTTTATTTTAATAATAAATAAAATGTTTTTAATGTCATTTTCATACCAAAGTGGCTCCACGAGGTCCCCATGTTGACCCATGGATTTTACTAGTTGGAAAGGACTCATCCAATACTGGTAGGACAAGTATAAATGTATTTTCTTATTTTTATAATATCATTTTTACCTTAAATTTCAATAATTACCTTTAATCGCGATTAATTAAACTTAAAAGTTACTGTTCATCAAAAAATTATTTTAATTCCCTTGAACCACATTTTACATCCTAATGAGAACCATGTATGTCGGATTTTTTAAAATCAATTCAGAGATGTGGTAATGCTTCATTTAAATGAAAAATCAGTTTTTTAACTACCACTTAGTGGTTTCACTATTCATCAAAAATTGATGTTTTTCAAAACAATGCCAAAATTTCACCGTAAGCTATAATTGATATTCAGAATTAAAAAAGGATTTCTATTTTACAAAATTCAAAAAATATAAGTTTCATGAATTAATTTGATAATTAATTCCCACTGTCACAATAAATAGCGTGTTTTTAAGAAACAATATATATCAAAAGATTGACAATTGTTTATGAACAAATTCAAAGTGAAATTAATTCTAATGAACACCATTGGAAAAAATGGTAAAAATATATTCTAATTATATTTTAAAACCATTAAATATTATAACTTATCATTATAAATTATTTTTTTTATTGAAAATATTGTTTTTAAGTATTTTTCACTATTCATAAAAAATTGGAAGTTCTCAAAAAAATACAAAAAATTCAACATAGGCTAATTTCGATATTCGGAATCCAAAAACGAAGACCATTTTGAAATATAAAATATATATAATTTCAAAAAGTGGGTATTACTATTAATAATGGCTATTTTGATTAGTCGATGTGTGTTAGAATCTCGAACTTGCGTACAATGCAAGCGATTTCGTTATTGAAAGAGAAGCGTATAATGGAAGCTCAGGGTGTTACATGAGGCGTAAACCAAATAATCATTTATAATAATGAGTTGAAAATTTTATCCATGCATTTTAAATTCTAATTTTTATTTCATATCCTAGATATATATGATATATATTATGAAATAATGAATTATTCATATATTATATTCTAAATTGATATTAATATAGTGTATAATTAATTATTAACCTTCTTCTCATCTATTAGAGGATGATAAAATCACTTGTGAAAATGTTTACACTACCACATCTATGTAATCTTTTGAATCATTTTCAACAATTTAATACATAGATGATATTTAGGGAAATTTTAATGAATTTATAATCTATATAATATATAATAATTAGTTATTTAAATTTAACTATTATTTACATTTTCTGTCTACCATCGTTTGATTAGTAAAAGTGATTTTAAGCATATTTAAGGCCAATATTTATTGTGAATAGTATAATATATTATTTATTTTTATTACTGGGAGGATAATATGTTTACATTCAATATATATTATATTTTTATTATTATTATAAATATATATTTCGCAAAGACATTTTTATTTAAAATGACAAAGGCATCTGAACCAAATAATTCATAAAAAATAAAGAAGTTATCAATAATAATATTTATATTTTAAAAAATTTATTAATGAATGGGTAATAAGATATTTTAAATAAATATTAAATGGTATTATATGTATTAATTTTATAAATTAACAAACATATAATAAATTAGTATTTAATATATAAGTTGTTTGATGAAATATAATGAAATATTGGACTGTTTGTGATTTATGTGTCAATCAAATTTTATTCATGATTGTTAGTGCTTCAATTTCATGTGATCAAATTATATGACTCCAATCAAATAAATACATATATTGTTATCGTGATATAATTATTTTTTTTGTAATTTTTTTATTTGTTCTATCATTAAGAGCATAAGTCAATGAATTTATTTAGGAAATTCCATCCTGTTTTTATATTATCAAGGTAATATTATTCTATCAGGTTTATGTGTACATAAAAAAAATTATGAATAATTTTTATTATTATTTTTTTATATATAATTTTAATTTTTACTAATTTCTAAATTTTTATGAATAATTATCAATGACATATAAATAAGATTTTATCAATGATGTATTTTATTTTTTTTAGTGTAATTGATGTTTTAAAACACACATCTTGAACATAATATCCCATTTTGACCCCCAATCAATGAATTTAAGCATCAATTAATGTTTTCATAAATTATTTTAAATGAAACTTTTATACGTAATATTTTAGAATTAATTTTATAACAAATGTGTTACTTAAAAATTAAATGTGTACTTTCCTAAAAAAATATTTTTCAATCATTTATAATAATTATCACCTTTGTTAATATAATTTAATGTAGTTTATAATTTACCATGTATATAATATAATGATTTCATAATTATAATAACTCTAAATTTTTTATTATATTTATTATAATATTTTTGTTAAACCCATTTATTTTCAATGTTTTATGATACAATACAACAATGAAATGTTTTGGAAAACCAATTAATTTCTAATGGTTATGTTATGACGTTACAATAAATGTTTATATATATTTTTGAACACATATGTATGAATTTTGATATGTGATTTTTGAGATTTTAATCATACATCTCTATAATATATTGGGATTCCCATAATAGATCATGAGATTATTATTGTAAAACATCTAATGTTGTTGATCTGCTATGGGAAAGGGTTTGGGAATCTTAGTCCACATTGGGTTAAAAGTTATGATTCATGATCTTCTTTAATATCTGAAAATTGGTTTATTGATGGTCCACTATTATTTTATATTATTTTAGTAAAATATAATTTAAAAACTATTTCAACACATATGATGATTCATTAATCTTATGATTTTTTATTATAATGATCTATTCATAAGTTCATGATTTATTTATAATGATTCTTAATTGTTATGATTCATGTGTATATATTTATAACCTTTTATTCTTTTCATCGTGCTTATAATCCATGATAGATCAAGCATGAATTTTTTTTAATGTTTGTGATCCCATACCCATCGACATAACTTAAGATTTTTTATGTTAATTGATTGATCTATTTGATTTTTACCATTATGGAATATCACAGATCAACCTTTATTATTTTTTCATTCAAAATTTATGATAAAATTATTAAATTATTGCCCTAAAATAAGGGTATATAGTGAAAATAAATTAATGACATGTAATTAAAAATATACTTATATTTAACGATTATATATATAGTCATTAGAGAAAAAATATAATTTTAGTTACAGAATGGATCATAATGTTAGGTATAATTTTTTTTTTCAAAAAATAAAATTCATATTCATGGAAGAAATGTTTTGTTCTCTATAGTTTATATAATAGTGTTGTTTATTATTCCAGGAGATATTAGGATAAGTATGATTTTTTGGAAACACTAGTTTCTATCTTTGTATATAATAACATTATAAAATTTTATTAATGGCCCTTGATAAATATGGTTAGACCTTTTTATCCATAGGTTGAAAAAAAAATTACATTATTTTTACGTCATTATAATGATATTTCCGAATTATGTGATATAAAAAACGAATTTTATTTCTAATTTAACACTATTAATTTTCTTTTAAATAAATAATTTGAATAATAAGAACTCATAATATTGGGGAATCTGATCAGATAAATTATAGATTTTCCACTAGAGAAAAAAAATAGACGTAATTGGAATGGATATTAATTTTTCTATGATTCAGTAAAATTATCATGAAATGAATCATACTAACCAAATAGGCACGAAAAATAGTGAAAAATGTATTGTTCAGTCAAGCATGTCACAAAAACCACATTCTTGTAGTAGTAATTTTATTTCCCCAGTTTTTAAGAAATGAATCAACACCATTGAAAACATAATATTTTTTCTTAAATGTTCCAATCATTAACAGATACCCAATAAATTTATCATTTAAAAGATAAATATGAACAATGGATGAATTTTAATTATTATATGGAGAAAGTGGTCAAAATGGAACCCATTTAATTGAATGATTTTAAACAGTTAATTTTTTTTTGTTTTTATCATCCAGTGAAATGAAAAAAATAATGGGGATAAAATTCGTTTATATTAAGAATAAAGATATTGAATTCAGCTTTTCATATAAAAAAATTTCAAGAATCATATATTGGACTTTATGTATAATAATAATTTAATCATAAAAATATAGATCAATTAGTGTATTAAAACATATTTGACGAATGACATTGGGTGTAGATTACTTTTCTACCAGAAAGTAAATTATTTAGAGTAAAATACTTTTAAAAATATAAATTTAATATTTCTAACCTTACTAGAGTTATAATTTGAAAAGAATTTTTTTATAATGATATCTAAAATAAATATAATGATGAATGTAAATTATATCCTCATAAATGGAAAATGTTAACATGGAACATAATATAAATTTATTTATGGGAACTATTAGGTTTTATAAATGTGTTATTTTTTGTCACAAATCCCATGAATTTAGAATGTCCATTAATAAACATTTTTGATCTATGTGTAAAAAGTTATAATTTCTTCTCCTCCTACAATCTAAGGATTCAAATTCATTGATTATTGAATTACCCAAACTAGTGCATAAAAAAAATATTTTCGATCATGATATGCATGAAAAATATATTCTATAGTAGCTTATGAAATGCTCATATTGTTAAGCCCATGGCTATGGGTTATGAGGATGACATTGTTAATGGTCCAATATTCGTTCACTATAAAAAACATAATGCTTATTTATATTTTGTATCTGCCAAATAATTTACATTTATTTAATTTTCCAATGGAATGGAATTAAAAAATTATTTATTAGATATTGAGTTAGAGGTGAATTTGATAATGGTATTATGGTTATTTCAAATGATTAATTTTTTTCTATGAGTTGATCTTTTGGGGTTAATTTTTTGTAAATATTTTGAATATTATATTATCTAAACTTGATTAGATGCCTGGAATTTATTGGATATCTTTCTAATGAACCCATATAAAATTAAGAAAATGTATCATGATTCTTGGTATGTTATAAAGTTAATGATTTCAGATAATACTATAATATTATATTAAAACTGTTACATATGCATGAATGTAAATGTGAAATAATTAAGATGAATTTCATCATTAGTCCCAAAAAAATATACAATATGAACGATTCTATTTGGGTTTTAGTATATTTAATTAATAATTTTTAGACTAATATTCCATCAAAAAATAATTATCTTCTTATCAGTGAGATTGATTATATAGTATAAACTTCTTTCTATTTTTTGGAGTACCATATTTTATTTAATCTAATAGAGGGTTTATGTTTTACTCAATGTATTAGAATCATATTTAGTAAGTCGTGAATGAAATTGTATTTTTTAATACTATTTTGTATCTATTAAGAAATGATTATTTTGAGATAATGAATAAATTTCATTATGAAATGTTTTGATATTTGTCTCTAGATTCCATAGGAGGTTATGATCAACACATTACATTATAATATTTTTTATGCACCAATATATTTTACTCTAGATTTATTATTTCTCCGCATGATTCCCATTCTATAAGGATGTCTACAACTCTAATATAATAGTATGAAGATGGTGAGAGAAATATATTTAGAAATTTAATAGCTTTGTAAGTGGAATAAAAACAATAAATCCATTTAGTTGCATTTAAATCCATCTAAAGGTTGATAAAAACTTTATGATAAAAAATATTATTGGGGTAGAGAGTTTTACATTAGTAAAACGGAATTCCATTTCATATATCTAAGGAATATGTTTTTTTTGTTTTGAAAAAAAATATAATAAAGGGAAAATAAATATCAATACTTTAAATATTATTGATCACTTTTGTATTGTTTCATAACATTAGTAACAACAACCATATATCTCTAAACTTCATGATTTTTTCCTTGTATCTCTTATGATAATTTACATATAAAATAATATACCGAAACAAAACACATAGATTGTATTAATTGGGAACATTTTTTCTTTTGAGGAAAAGGTAGTGGGAATTTTTTATCATGCTGATAATGTTGTACAAAATAGATCTCTAAATGAGCCAATTTAATAATGGTGAACCCATAAATTTAAGATACTAAATGCCAACATAGTGATGTGATGAAAGATGCATGTCATAGATTTTCTATATCCATGTAATAGAATATTTTGAGTTTAATTATTTTTAATGTGGTCATAATGTAGAACAATTTTATATTTTGATATCATTCAGTATTAAAAAACTATGATTTTGTTAGCCTTCATAAGAAACAACATTTATTTTTATAAAAACATGTCATAATATTGATATTTTATTGTCTTGTAATATTTTTTATCCATGAAATTTAATTCGTTGTTTCGAATTGGAATTATCATATTAGAATTTATATATATAGTTCATAATCTGTAGAATGTTATTATTTTATAATAACATGATGTTTATTAAAATCATTTTATTTTTCAAAAAATATGATCCTTCAATACAATATATTATTTATTTTAATGAGTTATAATTATATTTAATCTATATAACATTAATAAAAAATATATAAAGGGTAAAATATATTAAAAGAACATTTCAAAATTTTCCTAGGAAATGTTTTAGGATATTAATAAAAATATTTTTTTTCTAGTTAATAGGGAAAAATATTGATTATATTTGAAATGATTTATTTAATCGTAATTTTTTATAATGGTAAATTTTGTTTTATAAAATTTTTAAAAGAATAATATTTAAAATATATTTTTTATAATGGAATTATTTTAATTTTAATCAATTTTATGGATGAAATTTGAAAAATAAATATTCCCAAGTAATTATCTTCTAAAAAATATTTTTTGATAGTTCTTGCACAACTTTTATTAAATAATTTCTTATAATTTATAAAAAATTTTATAGAAAATAGATTACATATTTTGAATAATAAGGTAATTTTTTTGAAAATATATTAACATTATTTTTCCACATGATTATTGAAAAATTAATTAAATGTTACAATAGTAAAGGAAAAATGGGTTAACTATAGATAAAACTAATGGTATATGGCCTAAAATTCGTTTAGAACCATTTCATTATTTCATTCAAGGAATTTAATTCCACAATTTCAACAAATATAAATAATTTGTGGCCACATGGTTTAATTTTTCTCCTTTTATCATATTTATATTAATTTATGTAATGAATAAATACTAATGCGATTATATTTAAATTAATATATTTAAACAAAATTCATAACAATTGAAATTGGATACATTTTTTTATAAATTATTAAATAAAATATGAATTATTTATTTTATCATGGTAATATATACAAAAATGTTTGGGGACTAAATTATTACATCAAATTCTTACAAATAACCAACATAATAATTTATCAATTAATATAATATTTTTAAAAATGTAAAATTTAATAAGGTTTTGGATAAAAACATATTTACATTAATTTTTTGATTAATATTACAATATATTGATGTTTTATATATTAAAATTTTATTTTGATTCTTTTCATTATGTATTCTATTTCGAATTAAATTAATTTTTTAAAAAATAAAAGTAATAATATATTATAATAAATAATACTATTAAAAAAACAAATTTCCAAAAAATTACTATATATCCCAATTGGAATTTTTATAGACGAAAAAAGATTACATGTTACATTTATCATCCACTTTTACCTTTTCGGTTTCATTATTATACCGCTATCACTAGAAATTTTTTTATTTTTCAATAATTTTTACAATGGATAATGGTCGTATAAAACATTTTGATAATTTTAAACACATTAACAAAACATTCCATAAAACTAATTAATCTAATTATATGAAATAATTAAAATATAAAAATAAATTTATTTCAATTTTGGTCCATTTTTAATTGGATATTAATTTATATGAATCCTATCAATTTTGGAAATCAATTGGTGCTACGACCCTTATAAATGAAAACCTACCCTATTTCAATATTCATTATGACTGATTCAAAAAATATATAATATAATACCCTAATATCATTCTAAAATTGTTCATCACATCCATAATCATATTTTTTTCAAATTTAATCATTTCAAAATTTATTTTTTAATAGATTTATATTAATCAAGGAATATGTATGTATATTAAAAGATATTTTTATATATTATTTCATATTATACATCCACAAAAAATATTGTAACCATTATAATATGATGAATTTAGTTTATAGAATTTTATTCAATTTTTTTATTATTATATAACAACAATTATAAAAATTCATCCAATCAATGATAAAATGATAATATTCCCAATGCATATGTGTGGACTACCGCCTTAGTGGATCGATGTTATGTTTTTTTCCTATTTAATTTAAATATATGGTAATATAGTTAAATTTAATGAATATATATGATATAAGTTATTTACTATTTATTCAGAAATGATTCATTATTCTTTACCTTTTTCCCTTAATGTGTTATGAATACATAGTTTTTATGTACGTACCGCACACTATCTCCCTAAGCACTCTAATTAATATGTATTTTACTGCCTTGTATATATATATATGCCAAAAATATCATTTATATAATTATTAATAATTTATATATGATGGAATAATTATTTAAAAGGACTGATACAATAAATGACGAACAAAAATATTATCACCAAAAAATTATTTAAATAAAAAACTGTTAAAAAACTTGTAATTAGTGTTAATAATTAAATAATATATGGTATAATATGTTTTATTATGGTTATATGATAAAATAATAATAAACAAATTTTTATTATATATGATTTTTGAATAATTACAATTATTGAAAAAGCTTTATCTAAGTGTTTACGTCGTTTATTATGGAATTTTTATGATTGAATATGAATTGAAGAAATTAAATGATATTTTGTAAAAAAATACATTTCATTTATACCTCAGATATTTAATTTCATGTATTACATGTTTTACTTTCAAAATCTGTAGTTTATGACCAATTTATATTGAATGAATGTTTTAATGGAAAATTGACTATGTAATGGCATTTGGCCGAGAATAATTTTTTCCCTGAAATTATTTCCATGGAAGGTTTTTTTTAATAATTTTATATTCACACATTTTTAATAACATTTTTTCCCACAATTTATTTTCAATAAAAACAATTTAATAATATTATATTTTTTAAAATGAGATAGATTAATATTTTATAAACATAATTTTTTTATCTTAGAGGATATGAAAATAAATTCCACCATTATTAAATATAAATAATAAAAATCATCCCATTATAAGAATAAAATTTTATTTTCAAAAAAATTAAATATTATTATATAAAAAAATAATTTTCAAGTAGTTATTTTTAAATTTCAAGGGTATTTTCCCGAAGACTAGCTTTGTGAATTTTTAATAAAATTTTCACCTATGATAATGAACATTAATATTAATTTTGATTTACTAGTGTTATATTATAATAATTCCATACTTACTATTTAATTGGATGGATTATGATATTTTTATTATATTTTGATAATTAATATTTATTTTCAATGTGATAGAATATTAAAAACATTTGAACTGTTTATAAATGACATTTTCGATACATTTATTATGTTACTATTATATGTTGAATCTTTTATAATCATATATAATACACATATATGATTTTTATTATGATGTGGGTGGGTCTAAAATTATATCTACCCATAATGTATTAGGTAAAACATGAAATATCATGAGATAAATATGGCATAAGAGATAACGTGCTAAATCCACTATAGAAAATGAGTTGGGATTCATAGTCCACTAAGGGATAGTGTTGATGATTTATAATCTATTTTTGATTGAAAATTTAATGTTGAGAGAAGATCCACTATGATTTGACCGTCTCATTAATTACCCCTTGCATATCTACTTTTTTAAACACCAATGATTGTTACATGCTCTTTGGAAATATTTTTATTCATATTATTCGAACATATAGTTGATGATAGATTTATGATTATTAATCACTTTTATTATTAATTTATTTATAAATATAAATTTTTTATTACATGATTTTTATTTATGACATATAAATGATTTTTTATTACCTTTTTATAATTTGTTGATTATATAATACACTATTTATTATTTTATTCATCCATATGAATAGTGATTAGTATCCCTCATGCTTACCCATATTAAAAATATATTCTCATCCCTTATTAAATATCCATTTCTATTCTTACAATGATTGGTATTTAGTAGGGTATGAAAATATAGTGAAAAATATAGATGATCGTAATTAAATATAATGAAGATTCTTCTTAAATAATATGTATATGTATATTTTATCAAAATCCACTAATCCATAAAGGTATTGGAATTTCCATAATTTAATTTATTGCATATAAATATAATATTCTGTAATATTTATTTATGATATGTTCAAGTATCTATATATATCTCCTTCAAACTTCTCACATTATATATGTTTTTTTGTTTGGATTCATGTAGATTCATCCTTTTTTGAGAATATGACATGGATAAATGAACATTGTACGATGAATCTAAAAGTGAATACCTTCCATATTTTGAGATTGTAATGGATGCATTGGTATGTGATTGATGATACCTTTTATGGTCATATTTATATGTCGATATAGTTTTCTCAATTTGTTCACTAAAACCATTCTATGATACATGTGAACACAACCTATGGTTGAGAATTTATATAGTCCAGAGGATATAATATTCATCATGTAAGGAAACAGAAACAAACATTACATGATCTTGAGTTTTAATCATGAAATTAATTTCATTCTCCCAGGTCATCAGTTCGGGATTAATGTTTTAGAGAACTAATCCATAACTCATACACAAAAATCATAATTTACAATGAATAAAATTTATATGAGTATCAATTTTTATCATAGTATTAATATATTAATATAAATAAATAATTTATGATACGTAAAATCTTCTTAACATTTAACATGACTTCAACCATTCCATTACTGATCATTAAAACATATGAATAATTGTTCAAATGAATGATATGAAAACAGAATCACAATAAGGGATATAAAAATATTGAAAACCATTAGTATGTAAAAATAATCAAAAACCCCTGAATTATTTACCGTTACATCAATTATTTCCAATAAAATTAAATAAAAGATTATCACATGAAATCACACAAAAAATTAACTTAAAATATACTTTGAAACCCAAATATATTAATTACAAACACCGTTTTTTGTGAAATGAAGCATCACATTCATAAAACCATTTTTATATCCATTTTTATTAGAATACAAAGATGGATTAATTCCAATATAATCATTACCAAATATATTAGAGACTAATTATTTGAATCACACTTAATATAAGTTATATTAAGATCATTGTGACCTGTAACGGGACAATCCACTTCAAATAAGCTATATGAGCATCATCCTTTTCATTAAATTATCATGTACCATATCCTGAATAAAAAAATCACCATAAAACCCATTTTAAATTTTTTTTAAACCAATATGAAAAAAAATTATTGATCAAAATAATATTCTAATTTTAAAATATTTTATAATACCAATATAGATAAAAAATATAAAGGTTGTTTTTCATAGAAGAAAAACTAACATATTACAATAGAGGATATAAATAAAATAACATCCACATTGGAAGAAATTTCATTGTGTTTATCTATGTTTTGGATATTATATTCTTTTTTTTATTTCTCTAAACATGTTGTATAAAAGATGTAAAAATATTAATTTTTGATACCATTAAAATAAATTATAAAGGGAAAAAATATCCATTATAAATAAATATTACTATTTATAAACATTTATAAAATCATTACACTAATATTGATATGGAATAGAATTAGTTATAAATACAATTATAATATATGAACACTTTTAAATGAAAAATACGTTATCACACGTGAAACACATGAATTGTAACTCCCATTGAATAATAAAATCAAAAACAATATTAAACAACATACAAATAATAAACATCATGTTATAAATTTTCAATGGGTCCTTATATAAACAATATATGAAAAAATAGGTTCATATCATCAAAATATGCTTTAACATAAGGAAATTGATGCAATGTCTCTTACCATGATTACAATTCATTATATGTGTCTTCTTATCCTAGAATATTAAATATATGAAAATTATTTAATATAATTAGAACAATTTTAACATTTATTATAACTTCATATAATATTTTTATATTATTATATACACCTACACATAGACATATATAGAATAATAATAAAAAAATAGTATCATAGTTACAAATAATTTATAATTTTAATATCAATATTCAAAAAATTATTATGACAAATGAAGTATGTTATGATCCTGGGGATTGTAGGTCGTATGTATGTATTAGTAGTGTTTCCATATTTCAATTATTCTAATGAAAATTATAAATGTAATATTGTATCTTACATTAATTACAATTATATTCTAAATATCATATAATTTAATAATATATACTTATATATATGAATCTTCTATTAAAATTCAGAAATAACAAAACAAATCACATCATGGAGGCAATGTGCTACTCTTCCACGAACTACATTATAATTTCTCAAATATTGAAAATGGTTAAAAAAGAAATGATATCTTTTTCATTAAATAATGATAATTATAAAATTAATATCATAAATATATAATTTATATAACATATATTTATTATATTTACCCATATTAACCTTTTCTTTACACATTAGTGATAAATGAATCACATCGCTTTTTGAGGTGGTGGTTTGTTCTAGACAGAATATAAGTTATATCATACCTTAAATAATGATATGGTATAAAATCAGATTTTAAATCATTAATATATTGGTATATTTATGATATAAATTTTATTTATATAAATTTGATGTATCAACATACCGAAGCAAGAGTGTTTGTAATGAAAAAACGAACAACATTAGTTCACGAGTCGGATGTCTACCCGACACATGGATGATGAAATTTTAAAATAATTAATTGAATAAGGAAATGATTAATTTTTACCATTAACATAATAAAATCTATTTATATTTAATATAGGTTGGTTAATATATAAGAATTTTTTAAAATAATTTATGGAATCACAGTACAATATAAAATAAAGACACTCACTGTATAAAGCTAACTCTCATTTTGGTATCCTCAGTGTGTTTAAAAAACAAATATTACAATAATGGATAATATCCCCAAATAAGGTTTATAATATGTTAGTATGTATTTTTTGATGTGATTTATGTAGGATTTTCTCAATATAATTTCATAGAATGATGTAAATTAGTGTCGGGAGTGAGTGTGTTTTATCGTTAAGGATGGGTGGAATTTTTTGTAAATCCCCAAAAATATCCACTATTGCGAGATTAATAATTCCTCATGAGAAAAAACTATTTAAAAATAATTTTTTATAGTTAATTAATGTTAGATCTACATTCATACCTTACAAATAAAAACACGTTTTTTTAATCCCGGTGTTCCCCAACTTATATGTGTCCTTACTTTCACCAATTTAGTATTTAAAACGTTAATAGGATTATATTAATTGAAATTATAAATTTAGAAAATAAATCAAATGAACTACATTAGCTGATTTTTACAAACTTGATAAAAATAATAAATTAATTCTAAAAAAATAATCCAATGTGGGTTTAATGTTAATTTAAACCCCATCACATGCAACATGAAAAACCTAGCATGATCATTAGTTGCACTAATATAGATATTAAAATATTGGTGTCAATATAATTATTTTAGAAGAAATATTGGTACATAATATTACCATATTTTATATTTTTAAACCTTTAAAAATGACATTGTATATGATATATTATCCTGTAAATTTAAATATACCAAAATAAAATTATTTACTATTAAAAACATTTGTGTCAATTTGAAATATATTCAAATAAATTGGGTTTAAAAAAAATCAATACAATTATGTATCTCACATATATTACATTAAATATTATTATATTTATACAATAATATAACTTGTTAGTGAAAATTAATGAATAATTCAATTTAATTCAACTTAATCATTTTTAGTATCATATATATTTTTTAATTATTAATAAATAATTCAAAAATTGGATTTTCATAATTATTTTATGTAATTAAATCATCAATAAAATTTTAAAATAAATTGTAATTATATAAAACTCACAAATATTACAAAATAACTTTTATAACCAAAACTAATGATGTTTTTTCATTTCAAAGTACTATTGATATTAATAGTTGGAGGGTTTTTTCTTTATCCTTTTCAAAATTATTAGGTTATATTCATGGAATAGTTTTCCATAGAGTAACAAACATATATAAAATGAATATATAGGAAGTAATATTTTTCAATAGTTTATTTCATACATGTTGGATGGTAATTTTACCCATTATTTATATTGTTAACTCCATAATAAACATGTTCTTACCCAAATCACTGTAATAATTATAATAGTTTTCCCTAATAAATATGGTAAAAAAGTCGGTTGAACTTATTAGACAATAAACACCATGTTTATTCAAAATATAGATTTAATTTGTAAAAATTAATCTCATATAATTAATAAAATTTAATTTAACATTAGTTTTTGGGATTCAATAATAATGCAGGGTTGTAATGTGAAAATGTACAATATTTTATCATTTTTTTTAATAAAAAATAAATGTGAAAAATATTAAAATAATCAAATTTTTTAAATGATATTAATATTAATTATAGTTTCATTAAAACTATTTATATATATTAATATCACTATATATATTTTAATTGAAATGTTTGTTTTCATTTAAATTTAAATATTACTAACTATTCATGAAAAATTGAATAATTTTAGGAAAAAACAGAAAAATACCTCTAAAATAATGATTGTATAAATATTTTTAAAATTTCAGTTATTTACTCAATTAATATTATTGAATATATAATAAATATTTTTATTTAAAGAGTGGAATTTTTTAAGAGGACTAGTTTTATTAAAAATTATGTTTCATGTGTCAATTTGGATTAATTTTTATATATTTTCTAAAAGACACATAATAAGGATATTGAACATAATATTATATATATATAATATAAATTTCATTAAAATAACATAATATTTGTTATTTTTTTGTTTTTATTTTTTTTATACAGTTCTCTAGATTGCTTCTAATTTTCTTCTATTAAAATCTGATGGTATTTCATCCACCCCCATTAGTTAATTTATTCCTCAATATTTCAACATTATTATTGTAATCAAAAAAATGGGAATTGGAAAATAAAATTTTTTAAACCACATTACCGAAATGGATTATTAAAAAATTGTCGATAGGAGTAAAAAGGAAATTAATATGGTCATACGGAATAACACATAACTTGGTTACTAATAACGAGAACATATTTGTGAATAAAATAATGAAATTAAATTTAGAGAGTGATTTAGATCATTGATAGAAACAAATTTAATGCTGAATAAAAATTTACAGTTTTATAACCAATAAATAAATAAGGATCGGGTAGAAAATTGATTCATCAAAATTAAAGGTACACAGATAATAATATATTGTACAATAAATTTCAATGATTTTATGAATTTTCTGACCATATAAACATAAGTAATATGTAAATATATTTATTGGATGAGTATAATTTTATCCATTTCTAAGTATCCACCATAATATCATATTTTCCTCCGACTATGTATATTCAGGATGAATTATTCGTTCAGGATGAAGAAATATAATTTTAATAACTAAATAAATATAAAGGGGATAAAAATATATTCATCATGTATTTAACCATTGAAAAAAATTAAAATTGTAAGATCATGGTAAGACAATTCCCAAAATGGTTAAATTTTTTTAAATTAATATGTAAATTACAATATTATAACCTTATTTTCATTACAAATCATTCCTTGAATTGTTATCCATAAAATTCATCAATCATTTACTGACTATATAAGAAACCTAATGATTATAAGAATTTTATCAAATATTATTCTAAGATAAATATGTCATTATAATGAAAATAATGTATTATATGTTTCTGAAATAAACAAAATATTTTCCTTAAAAAATTTTATTCTAACCAGGACATCATTTTGGAAAGTGGAAGGCATTAATACATTTTCATCCTTCAATCATATGTTTAATCCCCACCACATTACTATATGTGATGGTTTTTTATCCAATATATGTTTTGTTAATTTTTTAATTTAGTAACTAGTTAAATAATTATATTTTAAGAAAATCACCTTGTTGATTTTATGGGTTATATATATCTAATATTTATAAAACATATCGAAAACATTTAACTAATAACACAAAAATATTTTATATTTTGAATAATCAAATGAGGACTATAATTAATTTAATATATGATCTACATTAATATTATAAACATATAAATATACCCATTCCTATTATGATAACCTCACATGAAGACACAATAATGTTCCAAGCTATCATAATTTACTATTGATACAAACTGTAAGGACCTAAACATTACCATGACTTGATCATGAGTTTTATTTATGAATTTTTTTCAATCACATAGAGTATTTTTTCGGTTTTTAGTTTTATATAATTTATCCCAATATTACACATAAAACCCCTTACAATATAATATAAAAAATTATGATTGATATCCTCTTTTTTGAAATATAATACTTTTTAGATAAGGAATTATTTCTTTTCAAATAATGTATCTGAAACCTGGGAAATGACTTTATCCATTTCATTACACATCCTTATACAATATATTCTATAGAAAAGCATTAGATTGACAAAATTATTAGTAAGGGATATAAAATAATTGAAAATATTTATTTCAATGATAACAGGAAATCCCATTAAATGTTACCATTTAAATCAATGATCATTATTAATAATTAATAAAAGAGTTTCATAAGAAAACACAAAAATTAATTATTTTATGAAATAAATAAACACCCAAAACTATCAAATAAAAGAATTTTTTGATTAATTAGAGCATAATATTCATATTTTCATTTCAATCCCATTTTAATAGTAATAAACAGACAACCATTGTTCAATATAATCATTAATCAATGAAATAGAGAGCTATAATTGGGCTCACCCTTCATAGAAGTTGTATTAGCCCCGCCGTTTTTCATGATCTATAATGGATACTAGCCCTTAATGTAACCTATATTAGGGTCACATGTGAAATATAATGAGTATAAAACAATATTATAAGACTAATCATGCTAAACTATTACATATATTTTTTATCTACCACATAATGAATAAATAAACATCATCATAATACCCTTTAAAAAATATTTTTAACCCACATGAAATAAACTTTATTTAGGAATATTATTTTCCTTATGTAACCATATTCAGTAATGAAATATGCCAAAAAATAAATAGGTTTTTTCATCTAAAAAAACCAAAAACAATTTCAAGGAATACCAAAATTATATAATTTCCATGGTAGTGGAATGGTTGTTTTCACAACGTGGGTTAAGGATTGAAAATTTTGTTTTTCATTTATCAAATGATTTATAATAACATTGGTACACGTATTGATTTTTAAAACCATTGATATAATTTATAAATAGACAAAATAAGTACAATATAAATCAATTATATCTATATAAAAACATTCAAAATATTATTATAATAACACATACATGGAAGAGAAATTTTTGGATGAAATACATTAAAGGATGATTTTTTTATAATGAAAATACTCTTATCACTTTGGAAAAACATGAATCTTAAAGCCTATTTAATTTTAACAATAAAAAAAATTACATACCACGATAGTATATAAATTCATAATATAACATGATAATGGATATGTATATACAACTCATAAATAAATATAGGTGCATAATATCAATATATTTATCAATAAAAGGAGAATGAGATAATGTAACTTATAATTAGTCTAATTCATCTTGTGTGTCATTATCATAATTAATAGTAAACCAATGTTATTAGTTTAGAAAATTGATAATCCTTTTCTTTTTTACTATTTATATTATTTCTTCACATTAAATTTTTTTCGCAATGACTAAATCAATTATATTTGGATTGGAAGTATTGACTATATTGAAATTATGTATCAAAATCGACATTGGTAGCTTGAAAATCATCAAAGGGATCATCATTTAAAAATAAATTGATTAAAAATAATTAAAAAATTATAATATTTATACATTAATTATTCTTTTATAAGGATCAATGAAATATGGTTTGGATAAATTATTTATGTTATGATCATGGAGATGGTAGGTCATACGTATGTTTGAATAATGGTTCAATTTTTGTAGAAAAGTATATAAATTAGTTATAATATATATTACCACTATAGAATTATAATAATATTATAAATTCCATATTTTTTCCACAAATATTTTGATATATAATTATTTTAATGCTTCATTAATAAAAATTTATCAGATCGCTTCATGGAGGTTGTAGTCCACATGTCCATGAACGACATTATCACTTCCTCATGTGTGAAAAGGTAATAAATTAAAAGATAAAAAATATTTATATAATTATAAATATGTCATTAAAATAATTAATATTTTATTTATATTATTTATATTCATTAATATTATACTTAGTACATTTTGTGTAATGTGTTAGTAAAAAGTGACCCACATTAAATTTGGTGGCGTTATTCCTCTTTAAAAATGAGTTGCATTTTCTTATACCTTAAAAATGTGAAAAAAATTATATCTGATATAATGAATTCAAATGTATAATTAATATATAAATATCATATATATATATATACTTTATATACATCATCATACACATGGGTGAAAAAGTTTTAATAGAAAACAAACGATATCTATTAACAAGTCAATAGTCCATCACACACATGACTAATTGAATTAGAACCACATTTGATGGAAGAGGGAAATGATTTATGTTAGGAAATTAATGAAATGAAATCATGGAATAGAGTATATATTTTATTTACTATACAATAATGTTTTTAAAAATTTAAGGAGGCGAAGGATGATATAAAATAATGGATCATGTTGAATAACATTACCTAATATTTAGTTATACTTATTATGTTTTCACTAAAACATTAACATTATTGATTTATGAGATAAAAAAATTTCAATAATGAAATTAAATAATATTAAAAGTTAATATTATATTGTATGGTCATATAAAATGTCTTGAGAGGATCAATGATATGAGGTAGGTGACTTCCATTTTATAGTTGACGAGGAGTTAATTTTGTTTAATATTTAATATTATTCACCATTGAGATGTTAGTAATACCACATGTGACTACAAAATTTTCAACATATGGAGTAGAGTAAATTTATGGTTGATCCAAAAGTACACCACACACAATCAAAATTAATAAAACATTTTCTAACTTAATGTATATTATTACATAATTTTATAAAATGAGTTTTTTACAAAGAATAAAAGTCATTTATATTTGAAACTAATAATTTTGAAAATCCATTAAATGAATAGAATTATATAATTTGGACATAGTAGAGGAATAATTAATTCAATATTTTAAAATAAAAATAACATGGGTGTTGTATAATAATTTTAATTAAACAAATGAAACGATAAAAAACATCGTCTAAACCCCCACTACACTAAAAATATGTTTCCTTTTTATATTTCAATATATTCAATCTTAACGTAAAAATGGGTTATAAATGTAACATATTATATATATTTTATCAACTGAAAATCATTTGTTATAATGTCGTATGTTTATAAATTTTAAGAAACTTTATGAAATATTATTTATTATGAAACAAAATTTCTGTAACATTTATGTATATATATATATGTCATTTAAAATATCAAGATAATGATAAAATTTAAATATATTATTTTAATATATGTTTTAGAATATAGAATCATCAAAAAAGTTACAATATAAATCACCCAAATTTAATTTACATTTATCATTTATAGTATAATTTTTTTATAATATTATTAACTAATAAAATCATTCATTACAATTTCATAAGAAAATCTCATTCATATTTCAAAAAAATATATTTATGGGTGAATATATGATATTTTTGATCATATCCTAGATATATATATATATCTATAAAAGATAATAATGATTATTTTTTTCCTTAATAATCTTATTATATAATTATATTTTTTGGAATAATATCTTAATTAGTCATAAAAACAAATAATAAGTTGATTAGGTTCTCAATATGACCATCAAATGGGTTTTGGATATTTTATAGTCATTTAACCCGATATAGATTACATTTATAACCCAATAATCATGTTTTTAACTTAAAAATAGTAATAAATTTGAACTAATTTTCACTAATCATTATTATAAAAATATATATTTATCATAAAAGATAATATAAAATATTTTTATTAAAAATAAGAATTCTATATTTCCAAACTCAACTTCCATAATTGGCATAATTTAATTAAATATTAATCCCACATATGTGACTATGCATTAATATTTCAATGTGGAAATGTTCTAATGATAGTAAAAAAATTTAAATAAAAAATAAATATTAAAAATATATAAATTTATATATATTTGACTAATTTATATATGAATGAAATAATATTTTAGTTAAAACTTCTAAAAATATAATTTAACAGTTCAAATTATTTAAATTAAAATATTCCTTCCACTAAATATTAGTATTATTAGTATTTTTAAAAATGGTAAATTTTTAAAAGGTTAACATAAATTCACCATAATATAATTTGGGTATTATTATTTAAAAAATTTATGTTTATGATGTGATAATATTTAATAATTTTATAAAAAAATTTCTCTAAAACATGTTCTCCATCATAAAACAACAAAAATATTTTTAAAAAAATATTCATAGAAACATAAAATCAGGAAAAAAATTATATTCACAATACATTTATATATTTTTTATAAGAATGAAGGAATGAAGATAATAAAAGGATCACATTAATTATGTCTCTAATGATGGATCCCAACAGTATCATCTTTGAAGAATCTAGTCCCCTCAAGAATAATTTTACAAAGGCTTTAAAAGAAACTGGGACACATTAGAGGAAAGATAGTTTTCAGGCATTAGCCTAACTCCAAGAATGTATAATGGTAATGTGGTTGTCAATTAGAAACATTCATAATCTACAAGAGTATTCAATGGAGCCTGTAATATACCCTTTATATGATATTGCACAGTATAATTCTAATGAATCAATCTGATTATTTATGCCTGGAATATTACCATTCTTTCATATGAATGGAACTATGATTATAGCATGTGATTCATATTGATGTGAATCACAACTCCCAATGGAAGCTAAGAAAGTTGTGATATCTGATCCTATGAGGACATAAAACACTCCACGACAACACATACAACATTTATAGTATGAACAGTATGTATTTAATTTTTTCTCGAAGAAGGGAGATTTTCATTTGATCCATTTTCACAAAACCTTACTGTAATTGTTGAGGGAGGAGCCTGGGGGAATCAGGGACCTGAGGAAAGGGGAAATATTCAACCCTTAGCACAATTTGGAATGGTCGAGAATTAATTTTTTAGTTTTGAAGATGATACAATTGATGGCCCCTGGTGAAGATAGGTGAAAATTTTCATTCTTAGATGACCGAAGCAGCCAATAAACAATATTGAATATCAATGAAATGACCATTATTACTGCATCTGTTATGTGTTTCCCTTGTTAAAATTTTTAGAGAAAGGAATTTGTGGACAAAACAAGATCGAAAAATCCAATGAACTATCCAAATGAACCCTAAACTATCTCATACCATTCACTATTGAAAAAATAATGTTTAGAAGACTCAGATAGCAGCACCCTACATTAACAGATTTTAGAGACATGGTTGATCCTTCTCCACTATATACACTCATATATTTATAAGAAATTTCTCTAGATGTTAAAAACTAGAAAATATAACAACGATTGGAGATAAATTCACTATACGGTCTCTACAAAATCATTCTGAGGAGTGGAAAGAAACAATAATTTATGAAAATATGTAATTGTAAAAATTCCCTCCACGGATCCAGTGAAATTACAGTTGATTGAATCTTGAGTCTCCAGGATGTTGTCAATTATACTATTCTGATCATCATCTAAGGTGGAATTGATGAAGATGATATTCTCACTAGCCACCATGAAGCTGATATTTAGAGTGGATAATTTTGGGAATCCAATAACTTTCCTAGATATTCTCTGGTGGTAATAGATAATTTATCACTTCTTAGTAAACTATCTAGTATGTTTCTAGATTATAGGTATATAAGTATGGATCATATTAATAATTTTGGGTGAATTAAATCTATCCATGGTCACATTATTTCCAGAATAAAATTTCACGTACTTAGCCAATAAAATTTTACCCACACATATCCATTAGACTAGTTTCTCATGATGTTCATTCGTGGATCTAGAAATACTCTTCTGGTTAATGCACCATTCATTAATGGGTTTATAAACCATATTTCAAGATTCCCAATGGAACATAACTTAAAAGAGGTCATCCCATAGAAAGGATATCAGATTTTTATCTATTTTAGAAATCAAATTCTATGTAATCTTCAATATGGACAATATATACACATGGTTGGAATTGAAGACAAAATTGATTAGAGTTATACATCCACTAAATTATAAGAACCTATATTTTTAGTGTAGTATAAGTCCCCAGCCTTAAACCTTACTTAATCTTGAGTTATTACAGGATTGCACATTGAGGATCTTTTTAGGTTTAGAGTTTTAGAGAATTAGATCATGAAACTTGCATTACATTCCACATTTAGACAAAGTGGTTACATAAAAGACAGTATTCATTCTTCCCATCAACGGAAACATATTAAAAATAAAACATGGATTCTTTCTTGACACATCCTTGACACTATCATCACATCATGTACCCTTCCCTTGATCTGTGAAAAACATTTCAAAAACTTGGGAAGAGCATAAAAAGCTCAGTAAGGGATATAAAAAATATGGAAAGGAAACATGAGTTCATATATACAAAAGAATGAAATCATACTTTACCCATAAAACAAAGGAACTTTAACATACCTCATCAAACCATGAAGAAATCATAGAAATCATAAGACATAAACGTAACTTGAGGCATTCATAACATTCTTACGTAGGGAGTAACCCTCTTGGTTACGTTTGGAATACCCATCACAGTATATTCCCTAAATCTCTTCGGAAAAACCATAACGTTTCACTCCTTCGCGTTACCCAATGCATTGGAGAGCTATATCAGGCTCACCCGCCCTTAGTTTATCACAGATCCACCTATTTTCATAACAATGCCCATGAACCATAACATAAATGTATCACATAGAACATGCATAAAGGAAAACTAACATTTCCACATTTCAATCACAATATAACATTTTATTATATTGAAATAATGAATCCATTCAAAAAGAAACCATTTCCAAAACCATTTAAAACATTTAATAAAGAGATTTTTGAATCAAAGTGTCCCATACCACCTTGAATCTTAAAATTTTAAACCATTAATATCCATATAAATAAATCCTTTAAACAATTTTGAAAACATGGATATTAATAAGAACAAATAATTAAAACATTTAAAACGATATTTTGGTTAAAGGGGTTTTACCAAAATTAGAGACACATGAATACAATAATTGAGGAATAACATTTTAGTCAGAACTTTATAATATCATGATAATAAATGGATTCATGATATAATACCTCAAAGGACCGTATATACACCATATAAGAGTTAATTGGTGCATAACAACAATGAACCCTCAATAGAAATGTCAAATGTGATGAAATCCCTTATAAAGAAGGTATCCTCAAATTAAAGACAAATTAATCTCAAAAATATGTGTGAAAAATATAAATACACCCAATATAAGTGGATATTATGTGTGAAACAATAAAAGGTTATTCACACATATTCAATGGATGACATATTCAATGACTACATGTTGAACCCAAAGAAATTGAAATTGGGTTAAAAAGTTCCCTTGACAGCCCAACGACATCACATCAAAATGAGTTGATGAGAGATAAAAAGTGTATCTCATCACTTGGACATAAAATTTACATCAATAAGGATATATGAGAACGTATCTCAACATAACAATATGTAAATTAAAAGACCCAACAAAAGAAGTCTTTTAAAAAAGAGGAGGGTGAAAGGTTCCCTTACCGACATGGGTATATTTCAAAACATACACCCCATGAAATAAGGACAATAGATCATTGATGTAAATACTCATAAACGAAATTATATTACACAAAGAGAAGAATAATTGGCAGTACATACACCACTCAATGGAATTTGTGGCAAATGTAGCATAAATCTCACGGGAATAAAAGTGAGATGAAAAATCCCTCACGAAAACTCGGCAGCCTAACGGCGCCACATAAAACTTCCGAATATGGATTGATGAGATCAAATAGGGTATCTAAACACATTAAAATATAATTTACTGAAAGAGTAATATAAAATAACATCCCCCAACATTACAAAGATGATCTTAAAATAAGTGACATAAAGGAGAGTACTTAAAAACAAAGAGAGAGGTTAGATCTCTTACGAAAGTTCGACAGCCTAACGACGCCACTCAAAACTTCCAAAATGGATTGATGAGATAGAATAGGGTATATAATCACATGAACATAAAAATTACAGTAATTTTAATATAAAATATCACCCCAATAACAAGAAATATGAGCTTTTAAAAGGAATGACATAAAAGTGCGTACTTAAAAAGAAAGAGAGGAGTAGGATCCCTTACCTCGGGTCCGACTTGACTCGATCGTTCTTTAATCTCCTGAATAATAAACATGAGTTAATTTATACTTCCTTAAGAACATTTTTCAAGTTCATTATTCCTTTTATATCACCTATTACCATGTCATAAACATTTATGTAATCATTTAAGTTAATAATATTTGTTTTGCCGATACTTGGTTCTTAAGTCGAAAGTGGACTTCTTAAAATTACATGTTGTTCGTGTGGCCAAATGTTTATTATATACAGAATTGTATTCATGATTTAGATATCATATATGTCATATATATCCAGTACATGCACGCATTTATAACATTACATAATCATTTAGAGGTAAGAAATGAAATGCACTGTTCATGGAGACGGTAAGCCGTACGTACGCATGAACGCTACTTTCATTTCTATTTCGTATTTTATAGAATGGAATAATAATAAAATAAAGGTATATTATAATTCCAGTATAATATCATATATAATATCATTAAATCCATCCTTTATACATCCCACGTATGACATTAATGAATCACATCACTTAGAGGGGGCGGTAGTCCGCACTTCCTAAAATGAAGATATCGCGTATACCCATAATGGAAGCCATTAAGGTAAGACACAAATGAAAAATACAGAAGAATAAGTAAAAAATAAACATATTATATATCATATATAAAAATAGTGACATCATAATGGCCACCTTTGAAGGTGTTAAATGAGTATTGAACAATCATCGTTTCGGGAGGCAGAATTTCGCCATCCACGGAAACCGTATATTCTTTAACTATTTGATGTAGTTGTGTGAGAGTTTAGCTCGATTAAATCTTATAACAACATCCTAGTATATTTAAGATACTGTTTTTGTTACAAAAGAAGTAAATAAAAAGAGTTTAGGGGGTTGGAGAAGCAAAATAAAACAAATGAACATGAGAGAATGAATTACCAATAAAAGTGTAACTCCTTTTGATTTGAGCATAATGGCTTCATTTGAAAGGATTATTCCCAAAGGGAATCATCTAGGATGAGGAGAGGAATGTGGAGAGAGTAAATTGGCAGGTTTTGGCCAAGAAAAAGGCTTGAGGAGTGTGTGAAATGAGGTATATGTGGGGGCCTTTTATAAGAGGAGAGGAGGGGCACTTTTGGAAAGTAAGAAATATTACTTTATTTGAAAATGTGTTTCGGTTTTAAAAGGTCCCACATTGATATAATTCGTGGATAAGGTGATAAGGGTTCTAAATCCACCCATCCAATAAGTTTTGGACATGTGTAGGTCATAGATTTTACATTATCTTTTCATTTTATTTAAATCGTCAGATAATGATGTCATCACTGCATCATTATGATGTCATAAATAATTTAATTTATTTAATGTCTAAAAATTATAAAAAAATACTATGATGTATGAAATATTTTTATATTTCCAATGAATTTTTATAATCAAAATTTGGACTTGTGTAACCCTATTTAAATACTAATTTAGTAAAACAACTCATGTTTGTGTCAATTTAATTTTAATATTAAATAAAAATATATTATTGTCATTTCCCAACTAAAGTGGCTCCATGGGGTCCCCAAGTTGGCCCATGGCTTGTCTTGGTCGGCCATGACTCACCCAATAGGTTTAGGACAAGTGTCATGGTGTTTTCACATTCTTATAATATCATTTTTACCTTAAATTACACTAATTACCTCTAATCGCGAATAATGAAAAAAAAGGTACTATTCACCAAAAAATTATTTTCATCCCATTGAACCACATTTTACATACTAATGACAACCATGTATGTTGGATTTTCAAAATTCAATACACATTAGTGGTAATATTTCATTTAACTGAAAAATCAGTTTGCTTGATTATCACTTAGTGGTTTCACTATTCATCAAAAATTGTAGTTTTTCAGAAAAATACCAAAACTTCACCCTAAGCTATATTTGATATTCCGAATTCAAAAATGAAGTCCGTTTTAAAAAATTCAAAACATATTAGTCACATTAATTAATTTAATAATTAATTCCTGCTATCAGAGCAAATAGCGTGTTTTTATAAAACAAAAAGTATCAAAAGATTGACACTAGTTTAAGTCTGATTTCAAAGTGAAATTAATTCCAACGACCACTATTGGATTTAATGGTAAAAATATTTTCTAATTTCTCTTCAAAACCAATTCAAAATATTATCTAATCATATAAATAAATTATATTAAAAAGAGGTTTAGAATTAAAACACAAGATTTTACACTATTCATTAAAAATGAACTTTATCGGAAAAATACCAAAAAATTACACAAAGTAAAATTTGATGTCCCAATTCTTAATAAGAGTTATATTTTGTCCAAAAGAATGTATAAGAGTGATAAAAACTATATTTAATGACAGTTCTCCATTAAAAGGCGATAAGTGAACCTTTAGTGAAAACTAGGGCATATACGCCTAAAATTGAATTCTTTCCGTATTTTAAGCCATTAGCTTTTATTGGATAAATGTAAAAACAATTAAAAACATATATAATCATATATTAGTTATTTATATCCATTCCCGCCAATACAACGGCTACATGTTAACTACCATTTAAAATAATATTATTTTATTATTAGAGTGCAACATAAGATTCCTAAGAAACTAGTTGTTGCGTGTTGGGTACGCCATCGAGCATAGCATCCCCTTTAAAGTAATTTAAATATTTTATTCACAAATATGGATAAATATGAAATGTCATATTATTTATTTACCTGGGTTGTTACATCCTTCCCCCCTTTTGGGAATTGCATCCTCGCAATTTTTAAATTGCGCTGGGAAACATCCTTGAAAGTTCCACATCGGAACATGAGTCGGTAAAACAATCACTTTAAAATAAAGAAAGATAAGTACATGGGTCACCCGAGTTAACCCATACTAGGAATCCATGTAGGAAAACATGGACATGGAGGAGAAAACATAGGGTCATGTTCTGATGGAGAGTGATAGAAAACATGTTTAGGAGAAAGTTAACAATAAGAAAATCACAAACTTGTGATGGGTTAAACGGTGTTGGGTTCCCCAGTAGGAAAAGTTAATAGACAACATTTTTGTTTTAAGTTACTTTTTATTGAGGAATTTATTCATAAGGAAACATAATCACTTATCATGTTGACTGTCAACTTTTACTAGATTCCTTAATCAAACTCATATTTTTTTCAAAAGACGAGTATTTAGGGAGACTTGTTCTCATTAAGAGTACTATAATCAACTCCTATAGAATCACCTAATCCAAAAAATAGAACTATATACTTCCCATGTCTTTAGACTCTAACCAAAACCAAAAAGGTTATTAGAAGATCAGATAATCCAGAAAAGGATAACCCTTTATAAAAAGAAAATCTATTCTTAACCTCCAAAATTTGTCAAACAAAACCCAAAGTTCAACGAGGACCATTCTATAATCAATTTGTCCATAAAATTCTTCAAAGTAAACCAAACTAAGATTGAAACCCAAATATTTGAAGGATTTAGTCACATAGTCTTCCACGTTAAATCGTAACATTTATCTCCAAACAACATCAGTTGCTCCTAAAGTCTCGTATTGAAAAGTAATTATCCAAATCACATATCCTCCATGATAGGTTAATCATTTTCATAAATAACCCAAAATCAACTTACTCTTAATTCATAAAATCATATAACCAAAAAGAATCGGTCAAACTAACCAGGGACTTCACGTAGTCCAGTGGTAGGCAATAAATACCAGTCGCACTTTGGTTGTGGGTTCGATTCCCGCAGCTTTGTCCGACGCGACGGGTTGTCACAAGGTCTGCGTGTTGTCCTTTTTCCAAAACTATATAATTCTTAAATCATTCCCCAAAAAGAGATAAAATCATAAAAAATGATTATAACATATTTTAACCTCATGTTTATCTCATGCCTTTCATTTTCCAGCATATCATATAATAACCCATAATTACCTCAAAAGTAAGGATCATATAAACTCTAATGGTTACCTTTATAATTATTACCTAAACTTCCACATGGATTAGTCATCTCGTAAATGATGCATTACAGAACATACCAAGGTTCAAGTGGTTGATCATGACTCCTTGATATTTGGTTTAGAACAACCACGAGTTTCCTCATTGAATCCTCCATTTTATCTTGTATCTTAATTATAGAACCACTATAGTTTCCTTCAAACCTGTTGTCTCTTTGGTGGCTGCTAGATCCATCCATTCACTAAAAATAGAAATGTCAGTGTGAGTATATCAACAAAACCATCATGTACTAATGAGGAAGGTAAACACTAAGATACACTTACTCATTCACTTTATCTAAAACTATGACTCTGTCTAAAATCCTAATCATTATGGTAATGTCACTTATGCTTAAATAATACACTAACCTTTAAAGTTATCTAAACCAACCTTTGATACCAACTATAAGGCCCCAGCCTTAATCCTTACTTAATCTTGATTTATTACAAGATTACACATTGAGGATCTTTTTTGGTTTAGAGTTTTAGAGAATTAGATCATGAAACTTGCATTGCATTCCACATTTATACAAAGTGGTTACATAAAAGACAGTATTCATTATTCCCATCAACGGAAACATATTTAAAATAAAACATGGATTCTTTCTTGACACATCCTTGACACTATCATCACATCATGTACCCTTCCCTTGACCTGTAAAAAACATTTCAAAAACATGGGATGAGCATAAAAAGCTCAGTAAGGGATATAAAAAATATGGAAAGCAAACATGAGTTCATATATACATAAGAATGAAATCATACTTTACCCATAAAACAAAGGAACTTTAACATACCTCATTAAACCATGACGAAATCATAGAAATCATAAGACATAAAGGTAACTTGAGGCATTCATAACATTCTTACATACGGAGTAACCCTCTTGGTTATGTTTGGAATACCCATCACATTATATTCCCTAAATCTCTTCGGAGAAACCTTAACGTTTCACTCCTTCGCGTTACCCAATGCATTGGAGAGCTATATCGGGCTCACTCGCCCTTAGTTTATCACGGAACCACCCATTTTCATAACAATGCCCATGAACCATAACATAAATGTATCACATAAAACATTCATAAAGGAAACATAACATTTCCACATTTCAATCACAATATAACATTTTAGTATATTGAAATAATAAATCCATTCAAAGAGAAACCATTTCCAAAACCATTTAAAACATTTAATAAAGAGATTTTTGAATCAAAGTGTCCCATACCTCCTTGAAGCTTAAAATTTTAAACCATTTATATCCATATAAATAAATCCTTAAAACCATTTTGAAAACATGGATATTAATAAGAACAAATAATTAAAATATTTAAAACGATATTTTTGTTAAAGGGGTTTTACCAAAATTAGAGACACATGAATACAATAATTGAGGAATAACATTTAGTCAGAACATTATAATATCATGAGAATAAATGGATTCATGATATAATACCTCAAAGGACAGTATATACACCATATAAGAGTGAATTGGTGCATAACAACAATGAACCCTCAATAGAAATGTCAAATGTGATGAAATCCCTTATAAAAAGGTATCCTCAAATTAAGGACAAATCAATCTCAAAAATATGTGTGACAAATATAAATACACCCAATATTAGTGGATATTAAGTGTTAAACAATAAAAGGCCATTCACACATATTCAATGGATGACATATTCAATGACTACATGTTGTACCCAAAGAAATCGAAATTGGGTTAAAAAGTTCCCTTGAAATCCCAACGGCATCACATCAAAATGAGTTGATGAGAGATAAAAAGTGTATCTCATCACTTGGACATAAAATTTACATCAATAAGGATATATGAGAAAGTATCCCCACATAACAATATGTAAATTAAAAGACCCAACAAAAGAAGTCTTTTAAAAAAGAGGAGGGTGAAAGGTTCCCTTACCGACTTGGGTATCTTTCAAGACATACACCCCATGAAAGAAGGACAATAGATCATTGATGTAAATACTCATAAACGAAATTATATTACACAAAGAGTAGAATAATGGTCAGTACATACACCACTCAATGAAATTTGGGGAAAATGTAGCATAAATATCACGGGAATAAAAGTGAGATGAAAAATCCCTCACGAAAACTCGGCAGCCTAACGACGCCACATAAAACTTCCGAATATGGATTGATGAGATCAAATAGGGTATCTCATCACAATACAATATAATTTACAGCAAGAGTAATATAAAAGAAAATCCCCCAACATTAAAAAGAGGAGCTTAAATGAAGTGACATAAAGGAGAGTACTTAAAAAGAAAGAGAGAGGTTAGATCTCTTACGAAAGTTCGACAGCCTAACGGCGCCACTCAAAACATCCAAAATGGATTGATGAGAGAGAATAGGGTCTATCATCACATGAACATAAAAATTATAGTTTGTTTAATATAAAATATCACCCCAATAACAAGAAATATGAGCTTTAAAAGGAATGACATAAAAGTGTGTACTTAAAAAGAAAGAGAGGAGTAGGATCCCTTACCTCGGGTCCGACTTGACACGATCGTTCTTTAATCTCCTGAATAATAAACTTGAGTTAATTTCTACTTCCTTAAGAACCTTTTTCATGTTCATTATTCCTTTTATATCACTTATTACCATGTCATAAACATTTATGTAATCATTTAAGTTAATAATATTTGTTTTGCCGATACTTGGTTCTTAAGTCGAAAGCAGACTTCTTACAATTACATGTTGTTTGTGTGTCCAAATGTTTATTATATACAGAATTGTATTCATGATTTAGATATCATATATGTAATATATATCCAGTACATTCACGCATTTATAACATTACATAATCATTTAGAGGTATGAAATGAAATGCACCGTTCATGGAGACGGTAAGCCGTACGTACGCATGAACGCTACTTTCATTTCTATTTCGTATTTTATAGAATGGAATAATAATGATATAAAGTTATATTATAATTCCAGTATAATATCATATATAATATCATTACATCCATCATTTATACATCCCACTTATGGCATTAACGAATCACATCACTTTGAGGGGGCGGTAGTCCGCACTTCCTAAAATGAAGATATCGCGTATACCCATAATGGAATCCATAAAGGTATGACAAAAATAAAAAATACAGAAGGATAAGTAAAACATAAACATATTATATATCATATATAATAATAGTGAAATCATAATGTCCACCTTTGAAGGTGTTAAATGAGTATTGAACAATCATCGTTTCGGGAGGCAGAATTTCGCCATCCACGAAAACCGTATGTTCTTTAACCATTTGATGTAGTTGTGTAAGAGTTTAGCTCGAATAAATCTTATAAAAACATCCTAGTATATTGAATATACTGGTGTTGTTACAAAATAAGTAAATAAAAATATTTTAGGGGGTTGGAGAAGCAAAATAAAACAAATGAACATGAGAGAATGAATTACCTTTAAAAGTGTAACTCCTTTTGATTTGAGCCTAAAGGCTTCATTTGAAAGGATTCTGCCCAAAGGGAATCCTCTAGGATGAGGAGAGGAATTTGGAGAGAGTAAATGGGCAGGGTTTGGCTGAGCCAAAGGCTTGAGGCGTGTGTGAAATGGGGTATAGGTGGGGGCCTTTTATAAGAGGAGAGGAGGGGCACTTTTGGAAAGTAAGAAATATTACTTTATTTGAAAGTGTGTTTCGGTTTTAAAAGGTCCCACATTGATATAATTCGTGTATAAGGTGATAAGGGTTATAAATACACCCATCCAATAAGTTTTGGACATGTTTAGGTCATAGAGTTTACATTATCTTCTCATTTTATTTAAATCGTTAGATAATGATGTCATCGCTGCATCATTATGATGTCATAAATAATTTAATTTATATAATGTCTAAACATTATAAAAAAATACTATGATGTAGGAAATCTTTTTATCTTTCCAATGACTATTTATAATCAAAATTTGGACTTGTGTAACCCTATTTAAATACTTTTTTAGTAAAACAACTCATGTTTGGGTCAATTTAATTTTAACATTAAATACAAATATATTTTTGTCATTTCCCAACTAAAGTGGCTCCATGGGGTCCCCAAGTTGGCCCATGTCTTGTCTTGGTCGTCCATGACTCACCCAATAGGTGTAGGACAAGTGTCATGGTGTTTTCACATTCTTATAATATCATTTTAACCTTAAATTACACTAATTACCTCTAATCGCGATTAATGAAAAAAAAAGTTACTATTCACCAAAAAATTATTTTCATCCCATTGAACCACATTTTACATAATAATGACAACCATGTATGTCGGATTTTCAAAATTCAATACACATTAGTGGTAATCTTTCATTTAAATGAAAAATCAGTTTGCTTGATTACCACTTAGTGGTTTCACTATTCATCAAAAATTGGAGTTTTTCAGAAAAATACCAAAACTTCACCCTAAGCTATATTTGATATTCCGAATTCAAAAATGAAGTCCATTTTACAAAATTCAAAACATATTAGTCACATTAATTAATTTAATAATTAATTCCCGCTGTCAGAGAAAATTGCGTTTTTTTATAAAACAACAAGTATCAAAAGATTGACAGTAGTTTAAGTTTGATTTCAAAGTGAAATTAATTCCAACGACCACTATTGGATTTAATGGTAAAAATACTTTCTAATATCACTTTAAAACTAATTCAAAATATTATATAATCATATAAATAAATTATATTAAAAAGCGGTTTTGAATTAAAACACAACAATTTACACTATTCATTAAAAATGAACTTTATCGGAAAAATACCAAAAAATTACACAAAGTAAAATTTGATGTCCCGATTCTTAATAAGAGTTTTATTTGGTCCAAAAGAATGTATAAGAGTGATCAAAACTAAATTTAATGACAGTTCACCATTAAAAGGCGATAAGTGAACCTTTAGTGAAAACTATGGCATATACGCCTAAAATTGAATTCTTTCCGTATTTTAAGCCATTAGCTTTTATTGTATAAATGTAAAAACATTTAAAAACATATATAATCATATTTTAGTTATTTCTATCCATTCCCGCCAATACAACGGCTGCATGTTAACTACCATTTAAAATAATATTATTATATTATTAGAGTGCAACGTAAGATTCCCAAGAAACTCATTGTTGCGTGTTGGGTACGCCATCGAGCATAGAATCCCCTTTAAAGTAATTTCAATATTTTATTCACAAATATAGATAAATATGAAATGACATATTCTTTATTTACCTGGGGTGTTACATGTAGAACGTGACTGATGATTTCCATAACAACTATTTTTTATTAGGAAAAAAATTAATACATTCAAATTAGAATCCATAATAATTTTAACCCAAGAATTATTATAATGAATAATTACCCCCACAAATAGACCTTATAGTTACATTAGTGAAGTGATTTGGGTCATCCTCACACAGAAAATAAGAGATACCGTTATTAACTACTTTTTTTGGTTAGGGATAACCATACCCATATAAATCAAATGAATAAATTATGTTTTGGGGACTCTTGATTAATTATAATAATGGTGGAAGATATAGGATCTCTATATTATAATACTCTAAAATCATTGAAAAAACGAAACTATTTTCCAATTAATGATGTAGACTACCATAAGGATCTAAAAAACTAAAAGATTGATAACCCACATAGAAAACATCAAAACATAAATAACAATGTTAATATATCTCCTTTAAAATCTATCATATGAATTTTTCATATCAAGTTTTAAGCCCCATAACATCCAAAGGTTTTCAAGTTGACCTCATTGATCACATCATGGCCAAGCCAATTACACCACAGATTGACATACCATCGTGAATCCTTGTTGTTACAAATCTAAAAAACATGTACAGAAGGGAGAAATGATTTTGTTAAAAATTACTATAAGGATTTTATAGGGAACATAGCATAAGGTAATAGGGTGATAATTTTTCAAATTCTGATAATTTTTGACATTGGGATAAAAACACTAATATTTTGACATGCAAGTCTAGGGAGATTACCAACATGGAAAATGTCATGCACCACTCTGATAATACTTATCTTCAAAATATCCGACAAGGCCATAAAAAAGGATGTAGATAAAGAATTTGTACTTCGTAATATGTAATGGATTATGGAATAATCCACCTCAATACATTCTTCATCATCTGGTATATCCTTCATCCCTCTATTCAGTTATTCAGTCATAATAGAGTAAAAAATCTAAAAAACAATAGTTTATCCACTCAAATAACCACCTTGCATGCTCAGGTAATGGGAATCTAGTAATGACATAAGGTACATATCGTTCACATTTACAAAAACATACAAATCATTATTGTAGGATCCATCATTATGAAAAAAAGTTGGGAATAATTAGTCATTATTTTTATTTGATACACTCATGAAAATACACAATTTTTATATTTCATTCACACAACCATTTAAATGTTGAATCATTATGGTAAATGTGTACCTACTTCAATAATTTAACCTACATTGAGTCTTTGTTTAATCTGAAACCACAAAATACATCATCATACCATACATTGTACAGTCTTGTCTCAAACAGTTGAATGTGCCTACAGATTAACTCAATATATTGATCACCAATGGGAAGACTCTTAACCTATGAGATATTTCATCCTTTAAGTTTCTATAGATAATTATTATTATAATGATATGTCTCAACTAAAAATGGGTGGTCTTAGTAATTCCTCAAGATTTCTAGAAAATATATATGATCATCCCATTAATAAGAGAAGTATAAAAAATAATCATTAACACTTCTAGAACTCTAGAAAATAGAAAGAAGTGATTGGTCTGAGAGACCGCAAGCCAGGTGAGAGCCATTGATATCTATGAATGAGTAATGAGTCTCCACATTCACAATGTTTTAATCTAGATGACTCCATGCACATTGATTACCATAAAAATTATTGCACTAACTGAATGGATCACTAGAGAATTTAGTATCCATGGGCTTGTTATTTTCCATAAACAACACGGTTTATTGGATTATTCTTGAATGAAAGGGAATGATACATTTTTTATCCTCTGTACAAGACTCAACAAGGATATCTCCTTGAACTATTAATGTAAAATATCCTAGGTAGTGGGGGATTAATTCATCCAATAGTGGATATCTAGCTTAGGTACTGTATTGGTAATAAAAAATTGATAGGATGACCTCTATAACTCACATTGATATTTTGGTACTAAAAAACTGATCAATCAAAGAGTTATTTTCATCAGAAATACAAGTTTTTCAGAGTAACCATATGTTTGAATTGGTAGAGATACTATTAAGGAATCAATGAACACTCAAATAATGAGAAAAACATGACTTTATAAGGATCATGTTTGGGTTCAAGAACTGTAAACATTGAGATGAAATTAATAAGATGATCATTGGAGATGGAACACTATTTTACCCGGGAGCCCAATCTATAGGAATTATATAGGAGAATATAAATCATCAATGGAAGATACGCATGGAATTATCCCCAGACTGATGGAATTGGATATTCATTAAATACCTGGTTTTGGTTCTGTATTATGGTTGTGATCTATTTTAGACTCCAAATTGAAGGATGCAGGTTAGAGAAGGACGATAATGAATTTTAGTCCTTGAATCCATTGTGATGGAGAGGTTTATTCCCATAACTAGGGGCTTGTATAATCACACAACCATATGAGAGGAAGGGGATATTATAAATTGGGAACAGACATGAATTATAGATTCATAATTATCTTATGGGTCTAGATCTCTATTGGTGAGGCACATTGGGGAGGTGGAACCATGTTATAAAAATATATTCTCTTATGGAATGGAAGATATTATATGGGAGGAATATAAAAATATTTCATGATGAAACACAAAATATCTTAGAAAATTGAGAGGAATCATGTATAGACATGGTGGGGGTAAACACAACTAGATGACTATTAATGTGATAAGAAGATACTTCTAGATCTGAGGAAGAAGACAAGAAGAATCACTCCCATTTCTTGATCTCTGTAACACTCTGAGATTTTATGAGAAGTATTCTAATTAATTTATTTGATATCATGTGTTGTATTCTACACCAATATTATCTTGCACTATATGCCACACTCTATTAGCTTTCAGTATATGCAACACTATTCTTGGATGATGTTATACAAAATTTCAAGTTCTTTGATAGTAGTAATTCTACGCAACATTGAGTGTATATATATATATATATATTCAATTTATAAAAGAAAATGGTTTGATTCTATTATAAAAAACAACAAAAGAGTCTTTCACTACACGCAACCCTGACTTGCCTTGTATTACACGCAATCACGACCTTCTTCGATAGCCTGTGTTCTATGCAACACCAAGTTTCACTAAAGAACAACATAATGTTATATTATTTTTACGAACTATCCATTAGGAATAGTATTTAGTAAATTTTGAATTTTATAACATTATTATTTATCTTACACATTTTTTAGAACATTGTGTGAGAAGTAAATAATTTTTTCGAGTAAAATAAGTATTTTTCAAGAAATGTATTTTTGTCGCCTTTTGATGGCACACCCACTTTTAATATAGTTTTTGAATAGTTTATAAGTTCAATTTGAAAAAATAAAATTTTTCTTTGGAATCAAGATATAAAAAATTACTTTGGATAAATTTTTCATATTATTCTGATAACTTTCATATTTTAATGAATAGTAATAACATGCTATATTTTAATTAAAAAAGGCTTTTTTTCATTATAATAATTTATATCATAAAATTATAACATTGAATGATTTTAAATTATAAATAGAATATAATTTTACAATTTAATATAATGAATGTCGTTAGCATTGACTTTACACTGAATTCATAGGTAAAATCAATTCAATCATTTTCAATGTTTTAACTTTCAAAACTCATTTTCTTAATAACGGGATTAATTTTAAATTAATTTCATAAACATCAAAGATTTGAATTTAGAAAAAATGACTCCATATTTGGAATCATTAGGTCCAAATTATGTTAATAAGCTACTTTTTTTAGTCACTATGAATAGTAACTACAATAAATTTTATTTACCATAGTTAATGGTAAATCGAGGTAACTAAGGGTAAATATAATATTATAAAATTACCCTAGCACTTTTACTAATATAATTTGATGATTATATTTTACCCTAAATCATACTTGGGTCTAAATGGAATCTAATGTATATCAGATGTATTTGATTAAGACCTTTTATTTAGTTTTTTAAAGGAATGTGAAATGTCTCGCTAAAGCTTTAATAATTAGACTATTTTCAATATATAGTTATACAAAATAGAAATTAGATTATAAATACTCATTTGAAATAAAACGTGTTTTTCTTTGACATGGAAATTTATTTGTAATTTATAATAAATATTTTATTACCTTAAAATCTTATTCATTAATAATGTAGACATTATTTATTTAGTGAAAAATCAATAATATAGTTTTTATTAAAATTATAATACCTATCAAAATGACCATAAAACTGACCAACCATTATTTTTTGTTTATATCTATACCCTAATCATTCAGAGGTTGATATTCAGACCATTTGGAGTAACATAATACAGATTAGGACATTTACATTATTTTATTTTAAATGATGTCAAAGATGTCACCTTCATAATTTAATATATATAACAACTTAAATATTGTGATTTGAATATGATAAATTCGAGAAAAAATATTATTATGAATTTTATTATATTTATCTTCATTATAATATTTTATTTCTATTTTTTTGCAAATAATAATTATATTAAATGATTATACAAAAATGATGGAGTAATTTTTTTATTAAGGGAAATATCAAATAAATGGTATTAAAAATATTAAAATAAATATTATATGTACTATTTCATGTTCTCCACTAATTTTATAGAAAAATATGACATGTTATGAATCTACAAATTCTCTTAGTTTGAAGAGATATTCTGTGAGGATTTTAATTAAATTCAAATAAATGAATACTGTCAAAATTGACACTATTGTTATTTTATAAAAATAACATAATATAAAATTGTTTTAAAATCAGAAAAATGTTTACAAATAATAAATTAAAATTTATATGGTCTAAAATTCCTTAATTATTAAATTATTTATAATTCACAACAAATAAGTAATTATTTATAACAATTTAAAATTTTGAATCTTATTACCACAAATAAAATTAAATAGATTAAATAATGATAAATCATGTTGATAATGATTAAAATAAATTCCCAACACATCTATTTTTTTTGGTTGATGATATTACAACTCTATCTCATCTAATATTTGGATTTTAGTCATTTTGAATGTTTTATTTGGGGTTTTAATTTGATATAAATTATTATTTTTGAGGTTTCTAAAGGTTCCCCTCTCCTCCCTTATAAAAGGGAACCTCCTCCCTCTACTCTTCACACACTTTGAGCCTTCAAAATCAGCCAACCCCTGCCATTTAACTTCTCTAATTCCCTAGAAACATTCTATAGGTTCTGGTCTTCTCAAAATACCAACTCTAGTCCCTTAAGAGGAACCATAAAGGAGGTGCATCGAAGAAGAGGTAATCTCCTCTACCGATTCTTTCAAGTTTCTTTCTTCTTCAACTTCTTCTTATTCAGGTGTTTCATTATAAAGTAATAACATAAGTATCACTAATATACTGATATATTATTATAAATATGAAACAACCCCATTTCACCTTCTATCCATCCTACGGAAAATGAAATCACCATGCGTGTGTACGTACGGAATACCGTCTCCACGCCGTGGTGTAATCTGTTTTTTCAGCACCACCATCCATGGGTGGGTATAATGGTGTAAAGAATATCTATATATGGTTAATATAACATCACAAGGATTCTGAGATATTATATCATCCACTCCAATTCCCTTCAATAATTATGGGAACGATATCATCGCTCATTCGTACGTACGGATTACCGTCTCCACAACGCGATGAGATTCATTCTCCATGTTATCCATTCAATAATGATTATAAAGTGTATATAATGAATAATAATGGTATATATAACATAATAATTCTACTGTATTTATATATATATATACATTTCATCTACTTACTTCCATTCAAGTCAATAAGGAATGGAAAATAACGTTATGCGTACGTACGACCTACCGTCTCCATGAATGGTGTATTTCATTCTATTTATCGATATATCATATATATTTATATATTGAATATATATTCTATATAAATCATGTTTTAAATTATGGAATTAAGTATATAAGGATATATGTAAGAACAACATGTCAAAACACGTATGACAAATGATATGATTTTACCCAAAATGCTTCTTTAACATAGAATTTACAAAAGAACATGTAATGTAAAGTCATAAGTGAACCGTATATAATATCATAACAATGATTATGATTAAGTAATAAGTCAATGAAATTATTGAAATCATTATACATGAGGTTTTTATACATACAAAGCATATCAGAAATAAGTTAAGGGATAATTATTCCAATCTTATTCTTATCTGAGATTGTTTATTCGTTAATATTTACTAGGTTTATGTTTATCACCCATGACCATGTTTTCTGAAAATGATTTCATAAAATTTTTACTATTATTCTATGTATGTTCATGGTCATTTTTTTACCCTCTTTGGACTTTTACCACATGAAATGTAATAAAGATTTCTTTTGTTTACCATACTAGGTACTTTTTTGTCTTTTCCAGAAAAAGTACCTGAAGAATGTTTTTTTAACTTATACGTCATGAATGGATTTTTACGGTTTCATAATGCCTAATTTTCAAGAATATTCCTCTTGAATATTTCATGATTATTTACAATAAAATAATTTTTTTTAAATTTATTGGCATTTTTTGAAAAGAAAAGGTTTTTAAGAAGATAGGATATTTTCCTCAAGAATACATTTCAGGTGTTTTCTCAAAACAATTTTCCATATAAGATGACAATTTTTAGGATGATTATGTTTCATGTATAATGTCTATATTATTTAAATGGTTTGATTTTTATTATAATGAAATTATATCCATTTTTTATACGGATTACGTTATGATGGGATGATGTTTATGAAACCCATTTTTAAAAAATATTTATAGAAAGATAAAATCGAAAAAAAATTATATTCACAATACACTTATATATTTATTAAAAGTATGAAGGAATAACGATAATACATGGATCACATAAATTGGGTCTCTAATAATGGATCCCAAGAGTATCATCTCTGAAGAAGATAGTCCCCTCAAGAATAATTTAACCAAGGCTTTAAAAGAAACTGGGACACATTAGAAGAAAGATAGTTTTCAAGCATTAGACTCACTCCAAGTATGTAGAATGGTAATGTGGTTGTTAATTAGAAACATTCATACTCTACAAGATTATTCAATGGAGCCTGGAATATACACTTTATATGATATTTCACATTATAATTCTAATGAATCAATCTGATTATTTATGTCTGGAATATTACTCTTCTTTCATACGAATGGAACTATGATTATAGCATATGATTCATATTGATGTGAATCACATATCCCAGTGGAAGGTGAGAAAGTTGTGATATCTGATCCTTTCAGTACAAATAACACTCCACAACAACACATAGAACATTTATAGTATGAAATGTATGTATTTAATTTTTTTCTAAAAGATGGGAGATTTTCATTTGATCCATTTTCACAAAACCATACTATAATTGTAGAGGGAGGAGCCTCGAGGAATTAGGGAAATCAGGAAAGGGGAAATATTCGAACCTTAGCACAACCTGGAATGGTCGAGAATTAATTTTTTAGTTTTGAAGATGATACAATTGATGGCCCCAAGTGAAGTTAGGTGCAAATTTTCATTCTTAGATGATCAAAGCAGCCAATAAACAATATTGAATATCAATGAAATGACCTTTATTACTGCATCAGTTATGTTTTTCCATTGTAAAAATTATTAGAGAAAAGACTTTATGGACAAAACAAGATTCAACAATCCAATTAACTATCCAAATGAACCCCAAAATGTCTAATACCATTCAATTTTGAAAAAATAATGTTCAGAAGACTCCGATAGCACCACCCTACATTAACGGAATTCAGAGACAGGATTGATCTTTCTCCACTATATACACTAATATTTTTATAAGAAAAATTTCTTAATGTTAAAAACTATAAAATATAACATCTATTGGAGATAAATTCACCATAAGGTCTCTACAATATCATTCTGAAAAGTGGGAAGAAAATGTAATTTATGAAAATATGTAATAGTAAAAATTCCATCCACGGATCTAGTGAAATTTAAATTGATTGGATCATGAGTTTCCAGGATGTTTTCAATTATACTGTTCTGATCATCAGCTAAGGTGGAATGATGAAGATGAGATGCTCACTAGCCACCATGAAGCTGATAATTGGAGTGGATAATTTTGGGAATCCAATAATTTTCCCTGATATTCTCTGGTGGTAATAGAAAATTTTTCCCTCCTTAATAAACTATCTATTATGTTTCTTGAGTATAGGTATATAAGGATGGATGATATTAATAATTTTGGGTGTATTAAATCTATCCATGGTCACATTATTTACAGAATAAAATTGCATGTACTTAGCCAATAAAATTTTACCCACACATATCCATTGGACTAGTTTCTCATGATGTTCATTCATAGATCTAGAAATACTCTTTTGGTTAATACACCATTCATTAATGGGTTTATAAACCATATTTCAATATTCCCAATGGAAATTACCTTACAAGTAGTCATCTCATAGAAAGGATATCAGAGTGTTATCTATTTTGGAAATCAACTTCTATGTAATCATCAATATGGACAATATATACATATTGTTGGAATTGATGAAAGAATTGCTTAGAGTTATTCATCCACTAAATTATAAGAACCTATATTTCTATTTGGGAAGGTGAATGAGGATTTCGATAACAAATATATTAATCTATGTGATTAGAATGGTAATACGAGACACTAGGGAACCATTGCAGTTCAAAAGGAATGAACATTTATTCATACCATGTCTATATTACAAAGTCATTTTCTACCACTCTGAGTTTTTATTAGGAAAAAAATTCATCCTATAAAATTATAAGAAATAATAATTTTAACCCTAGAAATCCTCTAATTCATAATTACCCCCACAAATAGACCTTATTGTTCCATTAGTGAAGAGAGTTGGGTCACCCTCACACAGGAAATATGAGATGCCCTTATTAACTACTTGTTTTAGTTAGGTATAACCATACCCATAGAAATTATATGAATAAATAACTTTTTGGGGACTCTTGATTAATTATAATAATGGTGGAAGATATAGGATCTCTATATTATAATCCCCTAAAATCATTGAAAAAATGAAACTATTTTCTAATTAATGATGTAGACAACTATAGAGACCTAAAAAAATAAAAGATTGATAACCCACATAGAAAACCTCAAAACATAATTAAAAATGTTAATATATCTCCTTTAAAATCTATCATATTCATTTTTCATATCAAGTTTGAATCCCCATTACATCCAAAGGTTTTCAGGTTGACCTCATTGATCACATCATGACCAAGCCAATAACACCATAGATTGACATACCTTCATGAATCCTTGTTGTTCCTAATATAAAAAACGTGTATAGAAGGGAGAAATAATTTTGTTAAAAATTAATGTAAGGATTTTATAGGGAACATATAATAACGTAATAGGGTGATAATTTTTCAAATTCTGACAAATTTTGACATTGGGATAAAAACACTTATATTGTCACGTGCCACTCAAGGGAGATTACCAACATGGTAAAAGTCATGCACCACACTGATAATACATCTCTTCACAATATCCTACAAGGCCATAAAAAGGATGTAGAAAAAGAATTTTTACTTGGGGAGATGTAATGGATTATGAAATAATCCACCACAATACATTCTTCATCATCTGGTATATCCTTCATCCTACTATTCAGTTCTTCAATCATAATAGAGTAAAAAATCTTAAAAACAATAGTTTATCCACTCAAATAACCACCTAGCATGCTCAGGTTATGAGAATATAGAAAAGACATAAGGTATATATCATTCACATTTACAAAAACATACCAATTATTATTGTAGGATCCATCATTATGAAAAAAGTTTGGAATCATTAGTCATTATTTTTATTTGATACAGTCATGAAAATACACAATTTTTATATCGCCTTCACACAACCATTTTAATGATTAATATTCCTGATTAATGTGTACCTACTTCAATAATTGAACATACATTGAGTCTTTGTTTCATCTTAAACCACAAAAGACATCATCATCCCATACATAATATAGGCTTGCCTCCAATAGTTGAATGCCCCTACAGATTAACTCTGGATATTGATCATCAATGGGAAGACTCTTAAACTATTATATATTTCATCCTTTATGTTTCAATAGATAATTTTTATTATAAAGATATGTGTCAACTATAAATGGGTGGTCATAGTAATTCCTCACGATTTCTAGAAAATATGTATCATCATCCCATTAAGAAGAGAAGTCTAAAAATTCATCATTAACACTTCTAGAATTAAAGACGATACAAACAAGTGATTGGTCTGAGAGACCGTGAGCCAGGTGAGGTCCATTGATATCAATGAATGAGGAATTAGTCTCCACATTTACAAGGTTTGAATCTAGATGACTCCATGCACACTGATTACCATAAAAATTATTACACTAACTGAATGGATCACTAGAGAAGCTAGTATCCATGTGCTTGTTATTTTCAATAAACATCATGATGGATTGGATTTTTCTTGAATGAAAGGGAATGATACCTTTTTTATCCTTTGTACAAGACTCAACATTGACATCTCCTTGAACTATTACTGGAAATATCCTAGGTAGTGAGGGAATAATTCATCCAATAGAGAATCTATAGCTTATGTATTGTAATGCTAATAAAAAATTGATAGGATGACCTCTATATCTACCATTGATATTTTGGTACTAAAAACTGATCAATCAAAGAGTTCATGTCATCAGAAATACAAGTTTTTAAGAGTAACCATATGTTTGAATTGGTGGAGAAACTATTAAGGAATCAATGAACTCTCAAACAATGAAAAAAAACATGACTTTATAAGGATCATGTTTGGGTTCAAGAACTATAAACATAGAGACGAAATTAATAAGATGACAATTGGAGATGGAACACTATTTTACCTAGGAGCCCAATCTATAGGAATTATATTAGATAATATTAATCATCAATGGAAGATACGCATGGAATTATTCCCAGACCGATGGAATTGGATATTCATTAAATACCTGGTTTTGGTTCTGTATTATGGTTGTGATCTATTTTAGGCTTCAAATTGAAGGATGTGGGTTAGAGAAAAAATATAATGAATTTCAGTCCATGAATCCTTTGTGATGGAGAGGTTTATTCCCATAACTAGAAGATTATATAATCACACAACCATATGAGAGGAAGGGGATATTATAAATTGGGAACAAACATGAATTATAGATTCATAATTATCCTATGGGTCTAGATCTCTATTGGTGAGGCACAATAGGGAAGTGGAACCATGTTATAAAATAATATTCACTTATGGAATGGAAGATATTAGTTGTGAGGAATATAAAAATATTGCACGATGAAACACGAAATATCTCAGAAAATTGAGAGGAATCATGTATAGACATGGTGGGGGTAAACACAACTAGATGACTATTCATGTGATAAGAAGATACTTCTATCTCTGAGGAAGAAGACAAGAAGAATCACTCCCATATCTTGATCTCTGTAACACCCTGAGATTTTATGAGAAGTATTCTTTTTAATTTTACTTGATATCATGTGTTTTATTCTACAATAATATTATCTTGCGCTATACGCAACATCGTATTAGCTTGCAGTATGCGCAACAATAATCTTGGATCGTGTTATAAAAAATTTGATGTTCGTTTCATATTAGTTATTCTTTGAAAAATTGAGTATATATAGATATTCAATGTATAAATGAAATATGGTTGTATTTTATTATACACAACAACAAAAGAGTCTTGAACTACACGCAACCCTGACTTGGATTGCATTACACGCAATCACGACCTTCCTCGATAGCATGTGTTCTATGCAATACTGAGTTTCACTAAAAACGACATATTGTTATAATATTATTATGAACTAGACATTAGGAATAGTATTTACTACATTTTGAATATCATAACATTATTATTCATCTTTCACATTTTTTAGAACATTGTGTGAGAACAAAATAAATTTTTCGAGTAAAATAAGTATTTCTCAAGAAATGTATTTCTGTCGCCTTTTGATAAAGCACCCACATTAAATATAGTTTTTGAAAAGTTTATAAGTTCAATTTGAAAAAATAAAATTCTTCTTGGTAATCATGATATAAAAATTTACTTTGGATAAGTTTTTCATATTATTTTGATAACTATCATATTTTAATAAATAGTAAAACAATGCTATATTTTAATTAAAAAAGTATTTTTTTCATCGTAATAATTTATATTGTAAAATTATAACATTGAATGATTTTAATGTATAAATAGAATATACTTTTACAATTTAATATAATTTATGTCATTAGCATTGATTTTACACTGAATTCATAGGTAAAATCGATTAAATATTTTTCAATGTTTTAACTTTTAAACCTTGTTTTCTTAACAACGAGATTAATTTTAAATTAATTTCATAAAATTATGTGATTTGAATTTAGAAAAATTTATTCCATATTTGGAATCAGTAGGTCCAAATTATGTTAATAAGCTACTTTTTATTTTTAGTGACTATGAATAGTAACTACTGTATATTTTATTTACCATAGTTAAAGGTACATCGAGGTAATTAAGGGTAAATATAATATTATAAAATTACCCTAGCACATGTACTAATATAATTTGATGATTATATTCTACCCTAAATCATACTTGGGTCGAAATGGAATCTAATGTATATCACATGTTTTTGATTAAGACCTTTTATTTAGTTTTTTAAAGGAATGTGAAATGTCTCGCTCAAACTTTAATAATTAGAATATTTTTAAAATATAGTTATAAAGAATATTAATTAAATTATAAATACTCATTTGAAAGAAAACATGTTTTTCTTTATCATGGTAATTTATATGTAATTTATAATAAATATTTTATTACTTTAAAATCTTATTCAATAATAATGTTGAAATTATTTATTTAGTAAAAAATCAATAATATAGTTTTTACTAAAATTATAATACCTATCAAAATGACCATAAAACTGACCAACCATTATTGGATGAGTATATCTATAAACAAATCATTCAAGGGTTGATATTTGGACCATTTTGAGCAATATTAAACCAATTAGGACATTTATATTATTTTATTTTAAATGATGTCAAAGATGCCACCTTCATAAATTAATATATATAACAACTTAAGTGTTGTGATTTGAAGATGATACATTCAAGGAAAAAAATTATTATGAGTTTTATTATATTTATCTTCATTATAGGATTTTATTTCTAATTTTTATTCAAATAATAAGTATATTAAATGATTATACAAAAATTATGTAGTAATTTTTTTATTAAGGGAAATAACAAATAAATGGTATTAAAAATATTAAAATAAAGATTATATGTACTATTTAATGTGCTCCACTAATTTTATAGATAAATATCACATGTTATGAGTCTATTAATTCTCTTAGTTTGAACATATATTCTTGTGAGGAATTTATTTAAATTCAAATAAATTAATAGTGTCAAAATTGACACTATTGTTATTTTATAAAAATAACATATTATAAAAATTTTTAAAAAACAGAAAAATGTTTACAAATGATAAATTAAAATTTAGATGGTCTAAAATTCCCTAATTGTTAAATTTTTGAAAATTTACAACACATAAGTAATTAATTATATCAATTTATAATTTAGAATCTTATTACCACATATAAAATTAAATAGATTAAATAAGGATAAATCAAGTTGATAATGTTTAAAATAAATTCCCACGTCTAAATTTTTTTTGATGATATTACAACCCTATCTCATCTCGGATTTGGATTTGAGTCATTTTGGCTGTTTTTATGTGGGGTTTGAATTTGATATAAATTAACAATTTTGAGGTTTCTAAAGGTTCCCCTATACTCCCTTATAAAAGGGAACCTCCTCCCTCTACTCTTCACACTCTTTGAGCCTTCAAGATTGGCCAACCCCTGCCACTTAACTTCTCCACATCCCTAGAAACATTCTATAGGTTCTGTTCTTCTCAAAATACCAGCTCTAGTCCCGTAAGAAGAACCTTAAAAGAGATGCGTCGAAGAAGAGGTAATCTCTTCTACCGATTCTTTCATGTTTCTTTCTTCTTCAACTTCTTCTTATTTAGTTGTTTCATTTTAATGTAATAACATAAGTATCAATAATATACTGATATATTATTATATATATATTAAACAACCCCATTTCACCTTCTATACATCCTACGGAAAATAAAATCACCGCGCGTGCGCACGTACAGAATACCGTCTCCACGTCGTGGTGTAATCTGTTTTTTCACCACCACATTACCTGGATGGGTATAATGGTGTAAAAAATAACTACATATGGTTATTATAACATCATAAGGATTCTGAGATATTATATCATCCACTCCAATTCCCATCAATAATTAATGGAATGATATCATCGCTCATGCGTACGTACGGGTTACCGTCTCCACAACGCGATAAGATTCATTCTCCATGTTAACCATTAAATAATGATTATAAAGTGTATATAATGAATAATAATGGTATATATAACATGATAATTCTACTGTATATATATATATACATGTAATCTACTTACATCCATTCATGTCAATAAGGAACAGAAAACAATGTTCATGCGTACGTATGACCTACAGTCTCTATGAATGGTGTATTTCATTCTGTTTATCGACAGATCATATATATTTATATAATTAATATATATTCTATATAGGTATGTTTTAAATTATGAAATTACGTAAATAAGGATATATGTAAGAACAACATGTCAAAACACGTATGATAAATGAAACGATTTTACCCAGAATGCTGCTTTAACATGGAATTTACAAAAGAACATGTAACATAAAGTCATAAGTGAATAGTATATGATATCATAACAATGAATATGATTATTTAATAAGTCAATGAAATTATTTAAATCATTATACAGGAGGTTTGTATGCATACAAAGAAAATCAGACATAACGTAAGGGATAATTATTCCAATCTTGTTCTTATCCGAGATAGTTTATTCATAAATATTTATTGGGTTTATGTTTATCACTCATGACCATGTTTTCTAAAAATGATTTCATAAGATTTTTACTATTATTCCATGTATGTTCAAGGTCATTTTTTACCCTTTTTGGACTTTTACCACATGATATGTAATAAATATTTCTTTTTTTTACCATAGTAGGTACTTTTTTGTCTTTTCCGGAAAAAGTACCTAAAGAATGTTTTTTAAACTTATACGTCATGAATGGATTTTTACGGTTTCATAATGCCTAATTTTCAGGAAGATTACTCTTCAATATTTCCTGATTATTTAAAAAAAATCATTTCTTTTAAAATTTAATGAATTTTTTTGAAAATAAAATGATTTCGAAGAAGAAAGGATATTTTCCTCAAGAATTAATTTCAACTGTTTTTTCAAAACTATTTTCCATATAAGATGACAGTTTTTAGGATGATTATGTTTCAAGTATAAAATCTATATTATTTAAATGTTTTTATTTTTCTTATAATGAAATGATATCCATTTTCTTATACGGATTACGTAATGATGGGATGATGTTTATGAAACCCATTTTTTTCTTTAGGTTATGATGAATGATTCATGTATATTTTCTGGAAAAATTAAGAATGATTTCATTATGAGATTGGTGAAACCTATATCTTCCTCCAATTCATTGGGTATAGATTTATATATCATGAGATAGACATGGATGGAACGACTAGTTAATCTTGTTCAATGATACAGGAATGGAACGAGGAGTGAACTCGATTCAGTAAGTGACTTTGTCCACTAAGATGGTCTTGGAAATAATGTCTTGGCTACTATGGAAATCATATCAAGTGCTTAAAGATTTTCCACAATTACATTTTTGCATGAAATTTTTATCATGATTGATGTTTCTTTATGAACTATTCCTTACGTACTTCTAGGATTTCTTCACAACTCAAGATTTTTATGTGTAAACATTTTGTTCATGTTTTTAAGTTCAAATGTATATGGTTTGTTTTATTTTCTCTATCTTACCCTTACTGAGAATTTGAGCTCACCTTTAAATGTTTTCTTTTCCCCAGGATTTAAAAATAGGTTTTAAGTAAGATAAAAAATTGGGATGATCTTTATGGAATATTTTGATGATCTTTCACCACAATTAGAATATTATTTTTCGAGTTTCCAAAGACACTAAACTACTACGGTCCTTGTGTGTCTATTTTTTGTTATGTATTAAGTATTCCAAAAAATTAATTTAATTTCTATGTACGTCATGTTTGGGGTCTCTACAGTAGGTATCAATGGAAAGGTTTAGTTAACCTATGGAAACAAGGATGCGAAAACTTTAGTGAAATCCCTAGAGATATTTCTAAGGTATGTCTAGGGATGTTCCTAAAGTTATGTATATGTATAGGTTAGATTCCTAGAATTATGTTGACGATCATGAATTACCTAGGTTGAACCTAAGGTGTCATAGAATAAATAATTTTTGATAAGTTAGAAATCCCATAAGTGACTTTTTATGATTTTTTGGTTCCTCGTTATTTTAATTGTTTCTTACACTATGGCTTCTGGTCTTATTCAATGGAGGGAACGAGAAGGAATTCAGTTTACATTGATTCCAATGGAATTTTTTTTGACTATGATCAATGAAATTATGTATCTCCTATAGAAAATGATATTGTGATTATGCCGAATCAGTCATCTCGATATATGATTAATAAGGTGAACTGTAGTTATATTCCAACGTCTTAAAATAAAAGGAAGATGGAATTTTATGCATGTTCTCATGGTGAGGAGCATAGAGAAAGGAATATTGAGATTTCTAAATAAGGTAATAAGAACCATGAGTAATTTATAAAATGGAGGGGAAGATATTATCAATTTTGAGAAAAGGGTCATAGAGTGATAGACTATTATGGAGTCCAATGTCTTATCTATGGAGAACATGGGCATTACATAACTCAATACCCTGACCTAAGAAGTTATTTCTAAATCAAAAAAGGACCTATTCCATGCCAATCATTGAAGAGGATGGATTTAAGGGATTATGTATTGGAATTCAATAATAATGTTGATGAGGTACTATTATAGCATATTGAAATATCTGTGTATTGGTCCATTGTGGTTTTCTATAAGAATATGGTACCGGTAGCCATGAATGGTTATTCAGATATTTTAGGAATGCACCTAATATGAGCATGAAGAATGGATAAGGTGATAATGAAATTTTTTATAGTATTAATGAGCTCATGACTGATATAAGGACAAAGTGATATCATGGTTTGAGTATATAGATTTTTTGGGATTTTGGTATGTAGAAAGTGTTACCTTTTGACAACATTCATGTTTTCATAATGGTTTATGGTAATTTATGAGAAAACATGATTAAGGTATTCCCATGTTTGGAATGTGATCAACAAGATATATCTTAGGATATATGGGGGATAAATGATGGTATTCACGTTCTTATTTTGTGACCTTTATAGTAATCGTTTTCATTATACTATGAGATTTGAATGATTTATTTTGGATAAGTCTGAATATTGGAATGGATTATGTCAGACATCATATAGTATTATTTAAGGCTAGGAATTTTTTTTGACATAATTTTTTTAATGATATTATAGTTTTAGAAAAAGGACAACTTGTAGGATGGGAGACAACCTGTCGCAGTAGACAAGGTTGCGGGAATCGAACCCACAACCGATGTGTGACATTCCTTTATCACCGAACACTGGCATACAGGGAGTCCCTGGATAGTATAAAATAGTTTTATTTTATTAATCATTTTGATATATTAAGTATAAGTCCATTTTAGGAACCATATACGACTAATATCACCATAGATTCAATTACATATATAACTTTTGTTAACATTATATTAGAGATAGGTGGAATAACCTATCATTCTATCTCATGATCTTCTAACACTTCAAGGAAGACAAAGTCAACTTCATTTTTTAAGAGATGAAGTGGAAATTGTTCAAGGCAGAAACAATAGTGAGATTGTACCATAACCAAGTAAATATTTCTTCTAAATCAAATTTTTAAACATTAGGGAATGGATATTGAAAACCAAAAATGTTGTCCTAGTTCTCTTCTATCTGATAAATTATATTGTGCCTTAGATCATTACAAATATTTGGCTTTGTGATTTTTGGCTTTTTTCATAGCGATGTTCTCTAACACTCTTCATCCAAACATGAATGTTAGATTTCTCTTCCATATCCATATTTTTTCCAATGTTATCCTATGTGGAAACCTAGTGATTATTTTATTTGGGTAGCCATTATGTTTCATACATTAGTTTTTAAAATTAAGTTTTAGTATTCTTTTTTACGATGTGGGTTTCTATGGAAGAAACTTTCAAATAGTAACCAATTTATAACCCTAGCGAATTTTGAGGGCTAAATTAATTTTAAGGGGGTGTAGAATGTAACACCCCGAGATTTTTTGAGAAGTATTATTTTTTAATTTATTTGATGTCTTGTGTTGTATGCTACACCAAGATTATCTTGCACTATATGCAACACCGTATTAGCTTACAGTATACGCAACACTATTCTGGGATGATGTTACAAAAAATTTCAAGTTTGTTTGATAGCAGTTATTCTACAGAACATTGATTATATATATATATTCAATGTATAAATCAAATATTGTTGGGTTATATTATATGCAACAACAAAATAGTCTTGCACTACACGCAACCCTGAATTGTCTTGCATTACACGCAATCACGACCATCCTCGATAGCATGTGTTGTGCGCAATACTGGGTTTGACTAAACAACGACATATTGTTATAATATTATTATGAACTAGTCATTATGAATATTAATAACTACATTTTTAATTTTATAACATTATTATTCATATTACATATTTTCTAGAACATCATGTGAGAACAAAATAATTTTTTTAGTAAAATAAGTATTTTTCAAGAAATGATGTTTCGCCGCCTTTAGATGGTGCACCCACTTTAAATAAAGTTTTTTACATGTTTATAAGTTCAAATTTTAAAAAAAAATTCTTCTTTGGAATCAGGATATACAAATTTACTTCGGAAAATTTTTTCATATTATTCTGATAACTTTCAAATTATAATGAATATTAAAAACACGCTACATTTTAATTAAAAACATATTTTTTCATCGTAATAATTTATATGGTAAAATTATAATATTGAATGATTTTAAAGTATAAATAGAATATATTTTTATCATTTAATATAATTTATGTCATTATCATTGATTTTACATTGAATACATAGGTAAAATCATTTCAATCTATTTCAATGCTCTAACTTTTAAAACTTGTTTTCTTAACAACGGTATTAATTTAAAATTAATTTCTGCAACATATGAGATTTGAATATGAAAAAATGGATTCCATATTTGAAATAAGTTGTTCCATATTATGTTAATGAGATAATTTTTATTTTTTGTCATTTTGAATAGAAACTACGGTAATATTTATTTACCATAGTTAAAGGTAAATCGAGGTAATTAAGGGAAAATATAATATTGTAAAATTACACTAACACTTTTACTAATGTAACTGGAAGAATATATTTTACCATAAATCATACTTGGGTCGAAATGGAATCTAATGGATTGCACTTGTATTTGATTAAGACCATTTATTTAGTTTATTTAAAGGAAAGTGAAATGTCTCACTAAAATTCTAATAATTTGATTATTTTTAATATATAGTCATATAGAATATAAATTCTATTAAAAAAACTCATTTGAAAGAATTTTTTTTTCTTTATCATTGTAATTTATTTGTAATTTATAATAATTATTTTATTACCTTAAAATCATATACCTTAATGATGTAGAAATTATTTATTTAGTGAAAAATCTATAATATAGTTTTTGTTAAAATAATAATACCTATAAAAAGGACAGGAAACTTGACCAAACATTATTTTTCGAGTATATATATACCCTATGCATCCAAGGGTGGAAATTTGGTCCATTTGGAGCCTTATAAATCCAATTAGGACATTTACATTATTTTATTTGAAATGTTGTCAAAGCTGTCACCTACATAATTTAATTAATATAACAATTTAAATGTTGTGATTTTAAGATGATAAACATGAGTAAAAATATTAATATGAAATTTATTATATTTATCTTCATTATAGGATTTTATTTTTAATTTTTATGCAAATAATATGTATATTAAATGATTAAACAAAAATGATGTAGTAATTGTCCTATTAAGAGAAATATCAAATACATGATTTTAAAAATATTAAAATAAATATTATATCAACTATTTAATGTGATACAATAATTTTATAGATACATATGACATGTTATGAATCTATTAATTATTTTAGTTCGAAAATATCTTTTGTGAGGATTTTATTTAAATTCAAACAAATAAATAGTGTCAAAATTGACACTATTGTTATTTTATAAAAATAACATAATATAAAATCGATTAAATATCACAAGTATATTTAAAAATTATAAATTAAAATTTATGTCATCTAAAATGTCCTATGTTATCCAATTATGGACAATTCACAACTAAAATTTAATTATATATAACAATTTAAAATTTATAATCTTACAACCACAAATCAAATTAAATAGATCAAATAAGGATAAATCAAGTTGATAATGTTTAAAATTATTTCCCAACATGTATAAATTTTATTGGTTTATGAGATTAAAACCCTATACCATTTAATATTTTTATTTGAGTCATTTTGGTTGTTTTTATTCGGGGTTTGAATTTATTATAAATTAATATTTTTAAGGTTTCCAAAGGTGCCCCTCCCCTACCAAATAAAAGGGCACATCCTCCCTCTACTCTTCATAAAACGTTGAGCCTTCATGGTCGGAAAAACCCTGAAATTTCACTTCTCCACTTCCTTATAATCATTCTATTGGATCTGGTATTCTCAAAATACCAACTCCAATACCTTAAGAGGATGCTTAAAGGAGGTGCGTCGAAGAAGAGGTATCTTTTCTACCGATAATTTCAAGTTTCATTATCTTCTAATTATTCTTCATTAGTTGTTTCATTATAATGTAATAACATAAGTATCAATAATATATTGATATGTTATTATAAATATGAAACAAGTCCATTTCACCTTCTATCCATCCTACCGAAAACACAATCACCGTGTGTGCGTACGTACGAAATACCGTCTCCACGTTGTGGTGTAATCTGTTTTTCCACCACCACCTTACATGGATATGTATAATGGTGTAAACAATAACTATATATGGTTATTATAACATCATACTGATTCTGATATATTATATCATCCACTCTAATTCCCTTCAATAATTATGGGAACGATATCATCGCTCGTGCGTATGTACAGATTACCATCTCCACAACGCGGTGAGATTTATTCTCTATGTTAACCACTCAAGAATGATTATAAAGTTTATATAATAAAGAATAATGGAATATATGACATAATAATGCTACTGGATTTCTTTATATATATACATTTCATCTACTTACTTTCATTTAATTCAATAGGGAAAGGAAAACAACATTCATGCGTACGTACGAGCTACTATCTTCATGAACGGTGTATTTCATTCCATTTATAGATATATCATATATATTTATATGATGAATATATATTATATATAAATCTTTTTTCCATTATTGAATTAAGTAAATCAGGATATAAGTAAGAACTACTTGCTAAAACACGTACAATAAATGAAACGATTTTACCCAAAATGATGCTCTAACAAGGAATTTACAGAAGAATAGGTAATATAAAGGAATAAGTGAACTTTATATGATATCATAACAATGAATATGATTCTCTAATAAGCCAATGACATTATTTAAATCATTATACAGGAGGTTTGGATTAATACGATGTATATTGGACATAAGGTAAGGGATAATTATTCCAATCTCGTTCTTATCCGAGATTGTTTATTTGTAAATATTTACTGGGTTTATGTTGATCATCCTTGTCCATGTTTTCTAAAAATGTTTTCATAAAATGTTTACTATTCATCCATGTAAGTTCAAATTCATTTTTACCCTTTTGGACTTTTACCACATGGTATGTAAGGAATCGTTCTTTTGTTTACCATACGGGGTACTTTTTCCCTTTTCCCGAAAAAGTATGAGAAGAATGTTTTTTTACTTATACGGCATGAATGGATTTTTACAGTTTCATAACTCCTATTTTTCATTAATATTCCTCTAAAATGTTTCATGATTATTTTAAAAAAAATCATTTTTTTAAAATTTAATGGCATTTTGTGAAAATAAAATGATTTTGAAGAAGAAAGGATATTTTCCTCAAAATTTCATTTCACGTGTTTTCTCAAAACTATTTTCCATATAAGATGAAATTTTTCAGTATGATTATGTTTCATGTATAATGTCTCTGTTATTTACATGTTATTATTCTTCTTATGATGAAATAATATCCATTTTTTATGGATTATGTTATGATGGGGTGATGTTTATGAAACCCATTTTTTTCATTGGGTTATGATGAATGATTCATGTTTATTTTGTGGAAAAAGTAAGAATGATCTCATTATGATATGGGTGGGACCTATATCACCCTCCAATGCATTGGGTAATGATTTATATCTCATGAGATAGACATGGATGGAACAATAAGGTAATTTGGTTCAGTGATACAGGAATTGAACGAGGAGTGAACGCGATTCAGTAAGGGAATTTGTCCATATAGATGGTCTTGGCAGCAATGCCTTGGCTACTATGGAAATCATATCATGTGCTTAATGATTTTCTTTAATTACAAGTTTACATTATATTTTATCATGATTTATGTTTCTTTATGACCTATTCCTGATGTACTTCCAAGATTTATTTCATAACTCAATATTTTGATGTTTAAGCATTTTGTTCATGTTTTTATGTTCAAATGTATATGGTTTGTTTTATTTTCTCCATGCATACCCTTACTGAGCATTTGAGATCACCCTTTATATGGTTTATTTTCCCCAGGATTTAATGAAATTTTTTAGGTAAGAAAACAAAATGGGATTATCTTTATAGATTATATTGAAGATCATTCCCCATGATTAAAAGATTATATTCCAAGTTTCCAAAGACATTAAACTATTATGGTCCTTGTGTGTCTGTTTTATTTATGTATTAAGTATTCCAAAAAAGTAATGTAATATCTATGTATGTCAAGTTTGGGGTCTTTACAATCTCTATGGGCTAGATCAGATCTGATTGGGAAATAACTATGCTTCAAAAATTATGCCTTAAAATTTAGATGAATCTTCTCTTAATAACGAACAATAATGGACTGGCGTGATTTACCAAATTCAAGGGATACATGTCCTAGAAGTGGAATATTGTGCAGAATTAAAACATGGATAGATATACCCAAAAATATGACAAATATAGAATACCTTCATCCTTGAGAAGAATTTTGGATTTTTGTGGGTGCACTAAAACAAACTCCACACAAATCCATGATTTCTATGAATCTTTCATATAGATGGACCTTTTAGCAACATAATGGAAGGACCAAAAGTTATTCCAAATACCACTAAGGAAACAATAGTTCATGAAATGTAATGGGTAGGCTTGGAAAATAAATCCACACCAAAACCACGCTAGAGTCTTTACCAAGATTCAAATTAATCAAATAGTGTAATTTGGATAACCTACATCATCCAATATATTTTGTGTTGTTACACAATGACAAGAAAAATTCCCCCCTGTGAGTAGTATACAATTTCAAATGACTTATGGTGTAGCATAAAAACCAGAAATAGTGACCACGAAAGAAATGATATGATGAAGAATTGTAAGATAGGAAGTAGAGGATTATCGATCATGAATATCGTGACAGGTTCCACTATAATCGATAAGTTTTTCCATTGAAATCTGTAGTAGAGGTATCAAGAACAAGTAGGCCATATTCCGAAAAATATTGAGGTCCCTATAAAACCTATATAAAATAATAAAAACTATTCATGTTTAACGGGTTCCAGTAGAGGGATTATTAGAATGACCATGAAGAAGGATGCTAGATATTGGAATGCTCATAAGGGATCGATATGCAAAATGTGATAAAGAATATTCCAATGTCGGATCAATTTTCATGGGATCTGGAGATGACACCAACGTGTAAGGAACATTTTGTCAGTTTAAAATCATTTCAATTTGCAATACCCATCTATTTTTCTATATAACTTTTCTAGAAAAATCATTAAATGACTGTCGAAAATTATAATGAATATTTCATATATAAATTTCATTATTATATTCCACAAATAGTTCTTTTTTTGAATCATATTGTTGGGTGTCATTTAAAGTATAAAATATAATTTCATTCAATTAAAATATCTCATTTTCAATGTATCATATCACCGGTACATTAATGTATATTTATTTTGAATAACATCATAGAGTTTTATTTAAAAAAATTACCTTGTAAGCTATAACATATTTCTTATATGATGCATTTTTTCTATGTGTTTGTCATTATTGGATGTGAAGCTAGTAATAGAATTCAGATGGTGTTTTTTAGAAGAAATTTTATACCATGACTAGTTAGCCTAGGAGAATCCCATCTGGCCAGTGTTATTTAGAATATTTTATCTTCTATAAGATAATAACTAGATCAATGTTGGGGATTCCATACAAGTTGCAGAATTTATGGAGATGACTTATTTTCCCCTCGCACCCACTAGATAGTAGGTGGAATTGGTTTGGGACAATAATGTTACGTGTAATTTAATATTAATTCCAAAAAATAAAATTTAAAAAATTATTCAATATAATTTATGAATATTCTAGATATATAAGAAATGTAATATTTCTACATGGAACTTTATATTAATCAAACACAAATTCTTGGTCATGTCATTTTTTATTTGATCAATGTATCAAAAATCATAAGATCAAAATTGAATAACTAAATTCTTATTATATTCTAATCGGATGTATTTATATAAATATTTAATGTATCGATCACTAAATGCATATTGGGGATCATGACATTGAATATTTATTTAATTCTCAATAATTTAATCATACTTATATTTTTCATGATGCTTGGGGACTAAAATAACTCTATATTTAATGATATTTTCCCATCATGTGAATCATATTTGACCATACAAATGTTTCATTGACATGCACATTAATATTTTATATTCTATAACTATTCATTCTTAGAAGTCCCATATTTCATACTGTGTTCATTTTCATTTAGAAAACATCATTCAGCCACCTAAGAGTTGTTTCATCCACCAGGTTCTTCAATGGAATGCTAAATATATGAACAGTGACCCTATAAATTTGGGAATTTTCAATTCCATGGAATAATGTGTGATTTTAATAATAATAGATATTTATTAGAATTTGAATTAATGTTATTTGTTTCTAATGGAATCACATTTACTAGAATAGGTTAATAAGAATGGGAATGGAAGCTGGATGATAATGTGATATATGATTCCTATAATGAATTGATAAATGGTATTAACACAAATAACATGTGAAATGTAGTGGGTATAATTATTTTGGTATTTGTTAACATTGAATAACCGAATAATTGGAGTGATAATTGGTAATTTGGTAAATTGAATATTATTAAAAATGTTAAATCATTTGGGATATTTAGTAATTTAATGCATTATCTATTATGGTTTTCAAGGAAATGTATATAATTACATTGTATTGGTTACTTAAAAAATAAAACAAAAAAGTTTATCTATCGTCTGAATTATAATATATACTTGTTTATAATGTTTTATTCATTCATGGAATGTGTTATATGATATTGGAACAACATAGATAGTGTACAATGGTAATTCAAAAAGAGTCATGTATGATATTGTCAGCTTTTCCTTGGCATGGTAATCCACCACAAAAAGATGTAATATTATCAAGCATGCAAATCCATATATATTTCATTATTGAGTTTTGAGTAAGATATGTTTAGATAAACGAAATGATCTATATGATTCATCCTCTATTTGAGAATCAACCAATGATATATTAAATACATCATTTGAATGAGAATTAGAGAATAAATAGATATATCCAGGGTCATAATAATTTATATTGGAAAAAATCATTATCAAAGACAAGCTTGATGGATTGGAATATTTATTCAATGTTCCATATTAAATTAATAATAAATAACTATATATATAATTTTATTAAATTGACTACTTATTTTAAATAAATTTTTTAGAACATATGTGTGTTGGTATGTTTATTTGTGCTCACATCTGTTTTAGGTTCTTTTTGAAACCTAAGAATTCATCAAGGTTGTTTTTTTGTTATGTTTAAGAGCCTTTGAAATTGAATTTTTATATTTTAAATATGTAAATTAAGCTAGTAGGTGGGAATAAGAGTTAATGGTGTTATTAGTGTTCTTATAAATCATATGAACGAATTTTTTCTATTGATTACATGCGAAGATATCAACATGAAATTTATTTTCTTTATAGAGTACATCATATGATTTTATGTTGTTGATATTTAGAGTGTTTAATATCAATATATCATATTTCTGAGTTTTATTTAATAGTTTATTTATCACATTTCATCTAAAATTTCTACTCTATTATGGTGGAAATACTCTCCAAATGATACTTCTTTATACTGTCTCTACTAATTTTCAATGCATGAGGTCACATTACAAATCTTCTAGGTCATGTGGGGGAAAATACTAAGTGTATGTTACATATAGAAAACATATCTTCAATTCATAAGGTGTAAATCATGTAAATATATGAACACATTTCTCAGTTGAAATATCATATTAAAATGAACTTCCAAAATTATGATATTTAAATAATTCTAGATTGTATACCCTCTAATAAAAAATTAAAAAATGTCTACTATGAAGTATGAGTGTGAGATATTATTTTAATCATGGAATAAATGAGTTATATATCATGTATATGGAATCATAAATATGTTCCAAAAACATATAAAATTGATTGATTATCATAAGTCAAGGATCCATTCAATGTATTTTATATCATCACCAATAGAGTCACATGGTATATCTGGTTCACTACGTATTCCTTTAAGAATAATTGATAGATTCCATGGTAGATTTGGTTTAATAATGAATCCTTTTATATTATCAGATGATATGAAAACATTATATAGTTCAATTTGTATATATATATTGGACCACTATTCATATTTAAAATGTTCGTAGGAATATGTGAGCATGAAAACATAAGGAATTATTATGTGCATTACAAGAATGATAACACCCATTATAATTAAGTGGGTTTCATATTTTATTCTCAAGGATCTATTGAAGGATATTCCATGAAGATTTAAAATATATGAAATTATTTTATTTTATATTTTAATTTTCATAAAATAAAAAATATTACTCGAATGTTGATTTTGAATGATGAAAATTTTATGATAAGCATAAAAATGAAACACCTGTGTGATGATTTGTAGAATAACTGAATGTTATTTTAATGATTAAATTATATTTTTATATGCATTTAAACTATAATTCATCTATGATATTTTTTTCATAAGATATTTATTGTCTTTTATATAAATTTATTATAAAATAAAAAATTTGATGGATGTGAATCGTTATATGGATTAAATGTTTTTATGTTTAGTTAAGTTCTGTTTACATAAAATAAATAATTAATAGGGAGTTATAAAAAATGTTTACTCCTGAAAATATTTCAAAAACCAACATATTAGTATAGTAAATAAACACACCAATATATATATATATATATATACTAATGTAAATAAATTTTAATAAGGTAGAGTGAAGGGGATAAAATGAGAGATTACATGTAACCGAATTGTGTTGATAGTGGTTTGGAAGAATTATTTTTATGTTATAATGAGAAATTTCTTAACCCCACATTTTTAACGTGCATAGAATATTATAATTTGAAATGGTTGAAAGTTAAATAAGTGTATTAGAGATCATAAAATGTATTAGTATTCCCATACAATAGTGGATAACATGAAATATAAGAAAAAATATTGACATGGAGGTGAAAAGAGGATTATAAATTGTCATATCTAATCATAATAACATCATAAATTATATTTATAAATTATTCATAAATTCAATTATTTTCAACAACAATTACCCTAATAAAAAATTATTTTTCATGAAATATACATAACTAAATGAGTAAGGTGATATGGAATGGTACATTCAAGAAACATAACTTAAAACCTTCATGGGATGAAAATGTAACTCCCAAACTATAGATGAGTTAACTGTCTTAATACATTGGAAATGATATTGGTCGAAAATGAATTAAATTTTTAGGAATAGATATTTCTATAAAATAATTATTAAAAAAATAAAGGAGATTTATATAAATCAAAACATAGGGTCCAATTTTGGATTATGAATCATTAATAAATGATGAAAAATTATGATATGGAAACCCTTATGCATGTCCCCATTCATACAATTTCTCATCGTAATATTTTAAATAATTTACTTAATTTTTTAAAACTATTTATTATTATTATTTTCATCATTTAATTTTATATGTCCATTTACTATATTGTGTAAATTTTATATTAAATATATGTAACACTTGTTAACTAATTGAGTTGGTTCAGTTGATTTAAATGAAACATCCTCTTATATTGAAAATTGTAAATTGTCTTCTAAAATTTCATTATATTCATAGAATGTGTAATTGTATATGAATTTTTTTTATTAAATTTTCTCTACAATTATATAGTTCCATATTTATTCACAATGTGGACTCAAATTAATAATGGTAGCTTGATATTTTTATTAGTATGTTTTTCATAATTTATAATCATTTACTATTTATATATCACATAATCTATTAAATAAAATCCTATAATGATATTACTATATATTTAAAAATAATTTTTTTACGTAGATTTTTATTTATTTTCTCAGTTTAATGTTATGGAGAAAATATAACAATCCCTTCAAAGGGGAATTAGTCAACACATACACATAATTATTTAATATTATTTTAAGGGTTTTTAGGAAGATAAAAAATGGTTATTCAATTCATATAAGTATATTTCTAAATTTTTAAAATATATAAATTATCAAACATTCATGGAATGAATCAAATGTATTTGGTTGTTTGTGTAAACTACTATTAGAGTTTCATTTATAACATTTCATATCAATTTTTTCTATTCTCAATTAGGTAAAACTATAATCATCAATTACATGTCATTATTAAAATTCCAAGGATTCTAAATATTTGGAAAACTATAGAGGATAGAATATGGTATGATTTTTTTAATGACATTTAATTGTAATGGGTAGAGAAATATTGTTCATTTTATTCCTTTATCTATTTAATGAAAATTCAATTCTTTTAAAGAATGATTATTTTTTAAGGGATGTGATGAATGTATTGAAGGAAAACATATCCAAAATATGTAAATAATTTTGGGCATATATTAGGTCGATTAGGAATCTACCATTCAATTTGAAACAGCTTGAAAATATTTTTTATATATTTATAAGTTCATCAATGTTTACCATTATAATATCTTTACATGGTGGGGATTTTTCATTTAAAATGAATTATATATTGTTAAATTATATAGTTGTGTATACAAGTGGTAAACCCTCATAATCCTAAGTCGAGTAGAACATGTTCAAAATTCTCTGAGGGGATATCTTTTAGTTACTATAGAATAAATTAAACCATTACTATCTAAATTAATATAGTTTTACTTTATTTGTAGATCCATTGAATAATAATTGGCCTTCATGTTGTACAATTTGGAAGAAATTCCCCAAGGACTTGAGACCATCATGTAGTTTCCTCATCTTGAACATCTGGAAAACATATATTGATTTTAATTTTTGATGATCAGAGAATTAAATTGATTATTTCTAAAATATGATAGTGTAACATAGAGAAAGACATATGATTCTATGGTGGATGTCATAAAAAGGAACTGTGTGCATGGTCACATACTAACATTCCACTCACTCTCATGTAAAAAATATCCAATAGACAGATTTACTACCATTGAATATCAAGTAGTGGGGCCAGTCACATGAGGTGTCTTTTAATGTAGGGAGAGTTGTGGGGTAACACCAAAAGAATCATTAGGTGGTAAGATATAAAAATGGATGCAATTTTTACACTATTTACCTGTCCCTCTTTCTACGATGTTAATGTGGTCACATGGGTTTCCCCAAAACAATGTCATAGACAAGTTCTTGATTTATCTATTCATATTAAGAGGGGTTATATAGAATTTAAAATTCAAATATTGTTTTCTGATTCATATCATTGGTAAAAAAAATTCATTGACTACATACATAACATTATACAGGTTGATCAATTATGTACTTGGGTGACATGCAAGATCATTTGGCCACATATTCTCCTTTAAAGAAAAAACCCGTTAATTTATATATTATAAATTTTTTTAACTCTCTATAGGGACATTATATGTAACCAAATTGTTCTTATGGGTGATTTGTAATCCATGTTTTGTGGGATGATTTTTTAACCACTATGGTGTATTTATTTTTCTATGTTTTAGTTTATTTTATCTCCTACTTCCATTACAATAATTTTAATTATAATTATAATTCAACATCTACTTCTAAAATCATATGTTTATATACTAAATTTATTCCCCATATAATTTAATTGAACTTCAAATTAAGAAATGAAGAAAATTTTAAAACATTATACATATCAAATAGTTATTTCATTTCAATATAAATTTATATATACTGTACTATTATATAATATTAATCTTTTTTCATATTGATAACAAATACATTTAGTGTAAACATAATTTAATATATGTGTGAACATCATATTGGATTCATAATAAAAATGGGATTAATTTATTCATTAAATTAAAAAAAATAAAAATTTCACAACCCAATAGAGTAAAACCTTAAATCTATTTATCTAAACATGTTAATAGTGCGACCCGAATGTTTTTCCTGATCCACAATGACTAGAGACTAGCACATAACAAATGTGAAAAAACTAGGTATTTATTTTTTTACAATATATACACTAACCAACATGAAATATATTATATGGTCGGTTTAAACAAAAATAACATAGTCAAATTGTAGAAAAGTGACACATAACGGAACAAACTAACCAAGCACTATGTACAATTTTCTATGAGTTATAAAATTTTCCACTCTATTTGTGTGATAACTAGGAAACATCAAACTCCCTAAAAAATTTAGTCCAATCCATGATAATTAAAATATCTTCCCCATTACTATGATGACATTATTTTTCTAGCATAAAAAAAATAAATTCATGAACACATCCATGATTTGTTGTTGGGTTTATGATAACAAGCCTAGTGGGTTTCCACTATGTATTCCATAAGATATTTAAAATGATCAAAATATTCTCAAATTAAATGAGTGAAAGATATTATAATCAAGAATAACTAATTATATAAAAACATGTCTACTAAATCTTTTCAAAAATTTATATTCAATATATTATAAAATACTTTCCAAATACCATAATTGAAAGAAAATATTATTTTTCAATGATATTATCATAGATCCACATTAAATTAAATAACAATAGATACTAATGTAATGATAATATATGTCATTGATAGATATGATCCTCACCGCATATAATCACTTATATGTTGTTCCTAACAATAGATATACCATTATGATGAACTATGGTTCATTGAAACACGAAAATATATCAACCCCTATCATTTTATGTAAACAAACCCTCAAAATATAGACAATCTGTGAAATGGAAAACCTAGTTATGCGAAACAAAAATACTATTCATTGAAATTAGTCCTTGTAAAAACCCTCTCATAAGTACCATAGGACCCTATTGGCCAATTTTTTTATAATTATTTCTAATGTTCTTATTAAATTTCATTAATCCACCCAAAAAAAATTCTCAGAAAAACCCTACTTTGAAATAAAATCATCATAATGAATCCCAAAAATCTATTAAATCAAAATTTATTTTACACTGTAAAATGAGGGTAAATTTTATATACAAATGAAAAATATATTAATTTAAATAAAACATATATTATTATATTAAAAAAATGGTAAAAATATGTTTCATTGTCAGATGTCCCCACTTGTTTAGAAGGAAAATTCATTATAGGAAACCACCAAGTGAATGAACAATTTATTTAAAAAACATCATAAGACTCAAAAATAAAAGGTGAAGAGGTCCTTTAGAGTCTCAATAAGATCATAAACCATAAATACAACATCAACAAATTTCTATTCTTCAATCAAAAGATCTATAGATATGTTAAATATAATAAAAAACATTAATAACATATAAAATCAACCAACAATCAACTCATATACAATAAATTACACCACATTCAATCAATGATCTTATTTTGTCATAATTTTATCATCAATCAAATATATGATCGAGTTTAGAAACCATTTTCCTTTTAATATCTATGTTGAATGAGTATAAATACAGAATCATGGAGAATAATGGGTTTATAGAAAGACATTACATTGAGAATATAAGTTAAACCACTATGTTCTATGATAATCAATAAATAAAAGTAACATAAGAACCATAAATTAAAAGAGTAATATCATTGGTTTATTAGTCAATACATGTGAGGAAAATTGAGTTCAATTTATGTATTTTATATTCTTAAAAAATAAATCAATGTTATTTAACAAACATTTTATTATTTTGTTTCATTATTTCACATGTTTTTCTCCAACTATTTCACCCTTCTATATAATATGATCCACATGGATATGAAATGGGGTAGAGAAAAATATACATCAACCATGTGAAATATATTTACACCATGTTTGATAGTTTGAGGATATGTATTCCATGTATGAAAATGTCATGCAACATTCTCCGAGACATTAAAATAGGATAAAAATTTCTAAAGTATTAACAATATTGGTTCCCATAACAATGAACCAATATTATATAGTCCTACGAATCCATAAAAACACATATATATCAGTCAATTATATCCATGAAATGATATAATATTGATATTAAAAATATATAAAAATATCTAGTGGGTTTTTGGGATGTGAAAGTTATCCTCACAACATCACATTATTCCCCCATAATTCTTAACATTTAATGTTGATGACAAAAGAAATGATAGTATCTCTATAACATCAATGATTCTGTCAACGAATTCTTGGGTAAATTTTTTCAATTCCATAAAAAAAATTCGATTCAATACTCATTCCACGAAGGGATTTCTCCTAAAAATTACCAATTTTCAATGATTCATCATACATAGACATATCAAAATCTAGATACTTATCCTCTAAATTTAAGACCTTAGAATATTTTGAATCATATTTCACAATCTATGATATACGAAATATATTATGAGTATTAGTAAATTCAGAGGATGATACCAGTAAATGTTCTAGGTTTCCAATCTACTGGACAATAAAAATATATATAATATATCTCCATGATATATTACCCTATTTCTAAAGCTAATGGTGACCCAACTAAGGTGATATGTATAAAAATATATTCCCCATCTAATAATTAACAATGAAAATATCTCAAACACATTCCTAAAAAAATTTATATCTTGTCTATAACCAATTATCATGGATTAATAGAACATGTTGTTTATGAACAATCCCATTATTATTTTATTGGTAGGTTTATTTACATAATATTTATATCAATGTGACACAATTTTAGTTTTTTATGGATTCATTACATGCCACTATAACCATTGATTCATCTCATAATAATGTTATATAGTGTAGTAGTGAATTTTATAAAATTAACTATAACAATAATACACTATGTAATTAAAAATAGATACTAGGGTGACACAAACACACATGAAATAAATCCCTTCAAAAGGAAGAGTTAATCCAATAATAGTCTCTACACAATATAATAACCCAAATACATACAAAAAAATTTCGTCCAATTGATTCTATTTAATAATCTAATGAATCGTACATGACATAAATTGGAACTAATGAGATTTATACATATCCCATCTTACATCTCTTCCAAAGGAATTTGAATAAATTTCATGATAATATTACATTACTCTGATTATTCAATGATGATATAAGTGGGTTATTTTCCTGAAAGGTAGTTAGTAACTATATTTCATATTATAAGGATGCATGTGATGTCATCATTAAATGAATAAAGGTACTACAACCGTAATCATTTTTATGTGTCAGGTATTTATGTTAAAAGATGTATTCTAAACATGTATGAACAATAAATATATTTTAATTATCCAACAAAAGGTAGTTTTAAAAAGCATGAGAGAAATCATTACTGTGGTTAGGACAAAATCATGAGTGGGATTTTTTTGGGTGGTAAAGGCTGATGAGGGACATATTCTAATATATGATATCATCAAAAAAGAATATGTCCCAATTCTAATCCGAATAAACACATGAATCAGCATATATAATTGTCATTTAATTTCCCCCTCACAAAAATATAACATTTTCTTGAACATGATCTAATGAGATTACATGATGAAGAATAAAATCCTAAAAAACTACATCATGAAATAAAATTTCAAATTTATATAACCTGATATAAATATTTTTATTCATCTAGATTCAAAAATCCTATTACAGATCATGTTGATACACCTACATAAATTTTGAATAATCGTGGATATCATAAAAAAAATGCAGAAAAATAGTGTTTAGATACTAATGGAATAACTGGTTTATCGCAACTATAAAACAAAATCGAACAGAATTATAAATAATAAAAATCATATGATATTTAGTTTTTTAATATATCCCATAAAAATTGGTATTTTGGATACACTATAATATACAATAATTTTTTCATATATGCCTTTCATTTTTTTATTCATTGGACCTTGGTGGATGGGTCTTATTCAGAGATGGTGAGCCTTTATTAGCTAAAATGAAAGAAATTTAAGGGTAGTATTGGTGTTTGACTTATTGGATTTTTGGTTTTAACATGTTAAATATGTTTATATTGTGTTTCCATGATTTGGAATTGTTCAATTATTTATGGAGATCATAGGAATAAACTAGTTTATTAAATGCCCCCTAAAAATTTAAATTTCATGCTGATACTACATGATGTGTAAATTAATTGGAATATGTCAAGAAAAATAATCTAGTTACACGTTTTTTAAACAATTCCTGTCATGTAATAGGAATGAAGGGTTACATATTAAAATAATGCAAAGGGCCTTTTTTCTTATCTCATGAATAGAGAAATACTCGATGTGGAAGGGTTATAATTTATATAAGTTTTACCAAAAAAATTTAGGGATCCCATGAATTTTATTCCAATATTTAATTTAGTGTTGATATCCCTATAATAAAAAATTACTGTGCTCAAGGCAATTTTGGTCCCCACCCATCCATTTTTCACATTTCATTTTTGGTTATGATCCTTGTTGAGATCATCTACGATGTATTTCCACTCTCTTATCTCATTCCACATCATTTTGAGAGAAATAAATGGGCTTTATATGGATTTGGTTTTACATGTATGCAATGTGATATAGGAATTAATTAGCAATATCCACTGAATTCATTTTTTTTAGGGGTACACATTGTTTTTTTACATCAGTAGATTATGGTATATTGTTTAAAGGTATACCTATGATCTATTTGATTTTTATGTATATTGAATATTATCATTTCCATGATGTGATATGTTCACTAATTATTTTATTCTTTTATTAATGGTTTATATGTTATTTGAATATTTTTTGTATCTCATGTATTAAATAGCTTATGAGAAAAATATTATTTCAACAAATTCGATTAATGGAGTGTTTATTAATTTGAATTGAATAATTTCATAATGATTCCTTATCATAACTTGAAATTCAGGTGATTTAATGATATTGATTCCACATGGATATTTATTTTATTATTGACATTGTTGGGTTTATTTTGGTTTAAGAAAAAACTAATAATTTAAAGTGTAATTTAAAGATTAATGATAATTATCATAGTTAACCATTGAGGATTATGATGTGGTATTGTTATATCCCTCCATCTATCAATTGTTGATATATGTTTAAATTATTATATTTAGAAATATATACCCATCACAATGTTATATTTATTATTTTGATAATTTTTTGTCAATTCCCATGAAGTAATTCTTATACTGAGGGATATCTTTCTAATCTAATCCATTAAGGCATATATTTAATAATATATTCCCACTTTACTGCTATTATTAATATAATGTAGAGTATTTTTATGGTAAAATTCTATATTTATTATATTTAGTGGACTCTACCTTGTCCTATATGAAAATTATTATATAGTAGGATTAGCGTACATTTCCCTGATTTTCTAGGGATATGTTTTTCCTTCATGGCATGGGTATGCTACAAAAAAGAAGACATTCTAGCATGGTTATCAAGTAGGTGGATTATTAAATTTTATTAATTTATAATTTATGATAACAATTCATCTCTTATTTCAAACATGTATTATCAAGAATGTTTTGATTAGAAATGATGTTGATGACCATCTGAGTTATACTTACACATTATTTATGTTCAATTTAGTACCTGACTAGATTATATGAATATTGGTATGGATAAGGGATGAGAAAATTCTAATGACTTACTACATTTAGGTTGGGATGGAGTTTATAGATGATCTTGACATAGGGTTTGGGACCTAGGTCATTTGGATTATATTGTGTTAGATGAATAATTTATTTTATTTCATTTTATTTATCATTTATACCCATCCAAAAATATAATAATGTGATTCATTATTAATTGTCATATTGGTTACTCCTTTTACATATAAATCTTTTTTTATATTACTTCCTATATTTCTGTTATGCAGATTATGATTCATTAAATTTATTATAATCGATTCTACGTAACTCAATACCAGGGTGTATATTCTACCCAATACATAATCTTACTCCCTGTTTTGGTCATATTCCTTTGGCATACATTGAGGGGTACTTGATGTATCATAAAAAAATTACATGGTGATCTAAGAGGTCACCTTATTGGGGGATTTTAAAAATTTGTATCATTAGAGAAAAAGTTTTTGTCTTTTATATTATTATTTTATAATGGTATGTATGATAATTAGTTATTTTGGGACATGGCTATGAGCCTTTGCATGGGAATTTCCGACCCATGGTTGGGGAAAACAATTGTTGCCATTTATGGGATTTATATTTTTGTTGATATCTTATTAAAGATGGTTATAATTTATATTTGGTGATTCAGGTGATGTGAGGTGTTATGGATTCTATAGAATTAGATTCTTGACTTGGTATCATGGGAGAGAATTATTAATAAACCATGAATGAAACATAGATATATATTTTTACATTAAATCTTAATGGTAGATACATATATATTGAATTTGATACATAATTTTCTATATAAACTATGACATGAGATAAGTATTATATTTAATAAATGAAATAATAGAACAAATATTTCAAGATAAAACACATAAAAACTATATATATAGATGCAAGGAGAAAATTATCTTAGTTATTGTCACATTTTGAGGATGACTTTTTTATAGATGGTATTCTTAAGAGTGTGTTTTATTTTTAATAAAATATGTCATGATCATCCTTGGTATGAGTTCATAGAGTGTGAGAATTTGAATGATCCAAATGAAACAGAACCAGCGACTCTTTTAGAACCTAAGGAGAGGATGTATGTTTACACTCGAAACATTTTCAAGGGTCAGGTGATCGATAGAATAGATGACTATTCATTATATTCCATTGATGTATGAGTTGATGAAATAGTTATAGATATTGAATTTTTCTATTTGAAATATGTATAGATGCCCCTATGTAAGTGAGTTTTGGATTGAGTTAGTCCAGATTTTCATTAATCATATTAATAAACCCATATATATGAAGTTGAAGAGAGTTTTGTATATACTATGTTGGCCTACCAATCCTTGGTGGGATGATCTTGTGTAATATTGGTAGTATGATGAGTTTAATTATAAGTAATTCTGTCTAATTTAATTGAGAAACATATATTTTGGGATGTTGAGCATATGAAATTTTGATAATTCATCCATATGACCCCTGGGGCATGTTAGTGACTACCTATGATAAATGTTTCACCATCTTTTGGAAATTTCAACCGCCCTTTAAAGGTGATGAGGTTTCGGGGATGCTGTTTTTTCACGATTGGATACACCTAAGATTAATTTTCATGTGAAATTTTACCATCTGAGTATTATTGAAAACATGGTGATTTAGGCAATCAACACGAAATAAAATCTAAAAAAGGACTTAACAGGTGGTAGAATATTTATGTAGGGAGAAGTGGAACCTCATTTTCTGGTATTATGTAGCATAACTATGATAGTTATCTCCATAAAAATATAGAAATAGTTTTCGTGGATGTGATAAAAAATATCAATATCATTCTATATTAAAGTGAAATATATGTGGAATATTTGTCTATAAGAGTCCTCGGCGTGTGTACCCCTCTGTTTAGTGTTTTCCTTGTAGTAGTATTGTCCAAACTAATGTGTTTTAGGGGAATAAAACCGCATATCAGTGGCGGGAGAGTAGTATTCCAACCCATTCTTAACCTACGTGGATATTTTGTCAATCTAGATAAAAATTCAGATCTTTAAAAAATTACTTCTTTGAGGACCATAATATCTTAGTGACATGGAAATCATAGAGAAAAATGTTCTAGATGGGTGAAAATTCATCATTGTTACACACAATGACCATCTCCTTTTGTACAACTACGGAAAACCTTAAATAAAAACCTTGGAAAACTAAAAATATTAAGAAATGGTGAGCTTATATGCTTATTAAGGGTATATAAGGTAGATATATAGGCATAAAATTAGAATAAGGGTATTATAAGATGTTACTAACATTTTTATGTCATCACTTTCATATCAAATATTATAATAATGAGTCATGGAATAATAATTTGATATTCATAATACATGAATGATAGGTTAGTCATGAGCATCTGCCACATAATCATAACATATGAATAAGACATATAATTTTTTGAAGACACATAAGATTATAAAATTATTTCCATAGTAATTAGGGCATATCTTCCAATACCATATCAGTAGTATGGTTTCTAACCCCATTCAATCTTAGTAGTCATGGTTTACTCCCATGAAAGTATTTCCAGTCAATAATCACTCCCAATGTCATATTAGTAGGAAAACTCATTTACTAATCCATGATCACTCACTGTTATAGACATTTCAATCTCATGAGATATAAATCCTTAACCAATGCATTGGATGGAGATATATATACCAAAAATCTCAAAACAAAATGATACTAATATGTTCAAAAAAATAAATAATCATATCATTACACATTAAATGAAATGGGTATCATAAAATTGTAGTCTTATTGTATCTCATGGACAATGAGATATATTTTATAATTATTTAATCAAATAATAACCCATGAAAAGAATACGGTTTCATAATCAAACATCTCATTAAATTGAAATAGAGTTCAAGAAAATATAACCCTTAAAATATACAGACACATATAGGGACCAAAACTAGTCATTGATAGAATTATCAACCTTGTGAAACAATATATTGTGAGTTAGAATTGTGTTGTGGCACAAATATGGGTTTTGGAAATTTTATAATATTGTTTAAATAATAAATTGTTACATGATTTGTTATCTAGGTATGGTTTCATGGATTGTTGAACCGTCTTCCCATGCTGGTGGGGTTACACCATTTCTCCTTGGTGAGAAGCATTTTGATAATCCATGAGACAACTGTGAAAACACCCACTACCGGGGATTTTATGTTTCTATATGTAGTGCGATTTTTTTGGAAAAACCATGCATCAATCGTGAATAGCCCATGAGACCATGAATATTTCAATAAATATACCCAAATATCCTCTAGATGAGAGACAACCATTCAATGATAAAAAAAGAGGTTTTGGGGTACCTTAAAATAATAAAATTATGTTACAACATCCCTTCCATAGAAAACATCTAGCCCAAAAATGAATTTTATAAATATTATAGTTCAAAAACAAAAGGCTACTAATCTCTAATATATTCATGTATATTCCATGTCCCATGGGTATTAGAACTATTGATCTATATAACATGAACTAATTGTATCAACCTCATTTAAAATACCTTGGTTTCAGAATCCACTTTCTTGACAAGACGTTAAGTTATAGATAAATTTGGATCAACAGCAAGATCACTCCATCTCATAATGTGAGATGGATCTTAAATATAGTTCTTTTTTTTATAAACATGAATCACATTATGTATAGATGTAGTGTAACGCCCCGACCCCAGCTACCCAGAGTCGGTGCATTACTTCGTAACATTGGCATGATCACAAGAAAGATCAAATCTCGAAAGACCGATTGGTTTAGTAGCCTTGGAAACACTAGATATATTCATAAGTTTTACATTACATCATAAAATCAAAAACTACTACAACAACATAATGTTTCCACAGTCCACACTACAATCCCCTCATAATATCCCGGCAGGTCATTCATAACTTACATCTTCACTTCCTGGGAAAAATAAAACATAGAAAAGGGGTGAGCTCAAATTCCCAGTAAGGATAACAATATAGCGGAAACTTTCATCAATAAGAATAAACATTTAAGGCAATGTATAACTAAAACAAAAGCCTTTTAAACATGAACTTTCAACATGGTATGGCATAAATAAAATGAAATAATTCCATTTACTTATTCACATGGATATTCCACTAATCGAATAATCACATGCAAAAATAAATAACCACTTTCATAATGTTGGAATGCATAATGTCAGACTATCATAACCACATAGCCAAGGCCTCGTGCCAAGACTACAAATAAGATTTTGTCAAGGCCTTGTGCCAAGACACTAGTTTGTCTCGTGAGACCTACCGATGCATCGAGGAGCTATAGCGGGCTCCACCCGTCACTTATTAAGTCCAATGCATTCCCATATGAAAAGGTTTAAACATAACATAAACATTCGTATTAAAACTAGCATACGAAATGTCAATAATTTCACCATAAACTATGAAGGGTATAAAAATAGCACATCCACAGTCAAACATATCACAAAACCTTCAATACAATATAGAAGTTTTGTATCATAATAAATCAACTTCAAACAATCTTAAAATCCATCAAAGGATGTTGACATAGATGAAATCAAAATTCTTTTTAAAGAAGTATCTCCTTTTATTTTGAAATCATTTAAGATCCATATAAAATAAAACATTTTCTTTGAAAATATTCTTATAAGCTTGTAAGGAAATCTTTGAAGATTTTATAACGGCGTAAAATAACCGCACCCGCCGTATAAGTTAAAAAAAACATTCTTACCTCAATTTTGTCGAAAAGGTTAAAAAGGACCTTGTTTTGAAAACGACGGAAAGATTCCTTTATACACCTCTTATAAAAGTCAAACAAGGGTATAAATGACTTTAACCCATATTCTTGTAAATAGTAAAAATGTTTTGAAATACATTTCGAAGAAACATGGATGTGGATGATAAAGAGATCCCAGTAGATTATTACGTATAATACAACCTCGGATAATGAAGAGATTGTGAAATAACCCTTACCTTGTACTTTTCCTTGGTTGGGGTAGGTTAAACTCCTGTATAATGGTGAAATAATTGTTATTAAATTATACAAGAATCATATACATTAATATGATATCATATATGATCTTTTAATATTGGTATCTTAGTATTATCGTTGTTTCGGGTGTTAACTTACTTGTTTTATTTCATATGTTTTGTTACGTAAGACATGTTTGTAAAGAATAGGTTGTGTATTATTCATATCCAGAATGATATCAAGTCCTTAAACATCATTTTTAAATCATCAAATGATAATTATACTTTAATGGTTACGATGGAGAATGAATCTCATCGCGTTCGTGGAGACGGTAGTCCGTACGTACGCACGAGCGACAATATCATTCTTTTGATATTAAAATAATATATAAATGGATGTTATATCATATATACAGAATCATTAACATGTTATATTTATTATTTACATGAGTTACACATCATTATTATACCCATCCAAATAATAATATATTGAATAACAATTACACCACGACGTGGAGACGGTAAGCCGTACGTACGCACGTATGGTGACATGTTATTCAAAGGGTGGATAGAATACTGAATATGGTTGTACCATATTTATAATAACATCACAGTATATGTAAGATACTGGAGTTATTATTTTAGAATGGTAAGAACAAAGAAAGAGGAAGTGGAAGAAGAAAGGAACTTAGAAAAGGGTGGTGAAATCATTACCTCTTCTTCGGGTTCTTCCTTTTGATTTGATCAAAAGGGCTCCTTAGGTTGGCTTTCTGATCCAACTAAGGCCTCTAGGTTGTATTGAGGGATGTTGGGAGAGTATTTGGGCAGAGTTTGTCCGAACCAAAAGGCTTTAGAGGTGTGAAGAAATGAGAAGGAGGAGTGCCCTTTTATAAGAGGGGTGAGGGGCACCTTTGGAAAATTTAGAAATATTAATTTATAATAAATTCATATTCGGTTTCTAATGGCTCCAAAGTTGACTATTCAAAGGTTAAGGTGGGGATAGGTCGAAAACCACTCAACCAATAGAATTTAGACAGGTTTGGGTACTTATATTAACCTTATCTTTAAGTATTAACTCTAAGTTAATTAGTTTCACTTTTACAATGTCTCTTTGTATTTTTATATAATATGGTTAATAAAATTACTATATACAACCAAGTGACCCCCAAGTGGTCCATTAATGATTAACCTATCATAATATAAGTCTCTTGGCCGATCCTTAGATTTTTAGGAATTTAATATCAATTAATAATATAATATTTGTTTTAAGAACTCTTTTATGTCAATTTTGACACTATTCAATAGTTGATTTTTGTGAAACTCATAACAGATTGATTACTTCGAACAAAGTCCATTAAATCAATCCTAATATATCATATTAGCCTAGAAAATTAGTTTAATTCATTAAAAGTTTCATATTATATTTATTTGGGTATTTATAATATCAATTATTTTAATTTTTCACTATTATATTAATTACTGCATCATCATTGTGTCATATATAAAATAACTTATTTAATGTCTAAAAATTATAAATAAAATATCATCATGTAGGAAATCATTTTATCTTTCTAATTAATATTTATAATCGAAAATCCAACATGTATAACCCTATGTAAAAATTGTTCTTCTAAAAGATGTAATCTTATGCCATTTTTATTTTTATTTTAACTTTATTAATATAATGTGTCATTATCACTTACAAGTGGCTCCAAGGGGTCCCCAAATTGACCCAAGGATGCCCATGGTCGGGTATGTGTACACCAATAAGGTTAGGACACGTTTTAGGGTAATTTTGTATTATTATAATATTATTTTTTTAACCCTTATTTACCGGATTTACCCTTTAACCATGGTAAATAAAATATTTACCGCAGTAATTATTCAAAATGTCTAAAAATAAAAGTTACCCATTTACACAATTTGAACATCCTGATTCCAAATATGGAATCCATTTTCCTAAATTCAAAACACAGAAGTGGAAGAAATTAATTTAAAATTAATTCCCACTGTCAAAACAAAAAGCGTGTTTTTAAGAGATAATAACTATCAAAAGATTGACACTTGTTTATGTTCGGTTTAATTGTAAAATTATGTCCAATGACCAACATTATATTAAATGGTAAAAATATATTCCAAATATACTCTAAAACCACTCAAATTCACAATTTATCACTATTAATTATTTTGATTAAAAAAGTTGTTTTTAATTAAAATTTAGTAATTTTCACTATTCATCAAAATATGAAAGTTATCCGAAATGTACCAAAATTTCACCTTAGGATAAATTCGATATTCCGAATCCAAAAATGAAGTCCATTTTAAAATATAAAATATATATAATTTCAAAAAGTAGGTATTACTATTCACAACGGCTAGTTTAATTAGTTGTGGTGTGTGTTAAAACTCAAGGTTGCGTACAACACACGCTACTGTATTATTCAAAGAAAGTGTACCGTGGAAGCTTGAGATGTTTCATTTTAAATTTTTGATGTCCCCATTTAGTCAAAAAGTTTAAAATATTGTATTTAAAAAGGGTAAACGTTGATAAAAGTGCAATACTGAAAATGAATTTGTTCTTGAATTATATCTAAGAAACTCATAATATGGATTCTAAAATTATAAGGATTATATAAAGTTTAAAATTCGGTTAATACTATTCATAACCTCTTTTGAATGGATTTTTTTTGGTAAGTCATGGTGCAATTGAACTCGGTGTTGCGTGTAGTGCAATTTCTTGAATTATTTTGAAGAAATAACGCACTATGAAATCTTGGGGTGTTACATTCTCCCCTCCTTCAATAAATTGCGTCCTCGCAATTTGAAATTGTTCTTCGAAAATAAAAGGTTGAAAGTAGAAAATATATTTGTGGGAAAACCCACATCGGAAATTGGGTTACTAAAATTTAGTCTTAATATGAGGAAAAGAGAAATGAAAGAGTCACCACCAAATTATGATCTCGATTAGGAGAACATTGGTGGCAATTAGAGACATATAATTGGAGGAAAAACGTAAATATTTATAGGTAGTGATTGAGATCATCAATCACAAACAAGTGTATAATTGAGGTCCTTAAATTCATCAATCTATGATGATTTGAAATACCATCGGTTCAACAAAACATAGGGTATTAGGATAACACATTTTTGACGTTTCAAAATATCCTAGTTGAAATCCCACATCGAAAAATGAATTAATGAGGCCTCTATTTAAAATAAAGAGCCGAAAGTATGAAGATTACCGAAAATAACACATACTAGGGTTCCATGTAGGAAAATATGGATATGGAAGAAAAATCTAACCATCAATTATCTGATGGAGAGTGGTAGAGAACATGGCTATGAAAAGGCCAACAATCCCAAAGCCATAAATTTGTGATGATTTAAGGTACCATCTAGGACAACATTTTTGTTCTAAGTTCCTTTTCTTAACATTGTGGAATTTATTTATGAGATTGGCTAAGATCATAAGGAGGTATACATACATTATAATTAGAGTTTTATCCATTAATAAATTTCTACCACAAACTCATCTTTCACTCTAAAACATAATAGAACGTAAAAAAAATTCTATTTACACTATTCGTATAGGGTTCCAAAATAATCGAATTTATAATTCATCTACAAGATCTTTTAATAAAAACTAAATTATTTAATCCAGGACATCTCATGGGCCAGTGGTAGGTGATACACCCTTGTCGCCCTTCGGTTGCGGGTTCAAGTCTCGCAGCTTTGCCGGACGCGACGGGTTACCGCCCGACCTCCGGGTTGTCCTTTTATGGCAGTCCAAAATTAATATCAAACTTAGAATTTATCCAAAATACATCTGTCCAAACTCACAGTCCAACATTTATAAGGAAGGTAAACATAATGTAGATCCTTTTTACCCTGTAATAGAATATTAATTCCTTCATCATGTATTCTTTTAAAACACTGAAACATCCTGATTTACCATAATCCTTATTGATTACATTCATGCTCCCTTATTCCATATAGAATGCTGGATATACTTCATCAATCCAAAAATGTTTTAAACCCCACAATGATGGAATATACAAATCATTAATCAGCTTCAAGGTAGTCAAGAATATCCAATATAATTTATCCAAATCAATCATGTATTATTCTAAAATCACTACTTCGGTATCAGAACCATATTATGGTTTATCTTTCTCTCAACCATATATTTTCCAAAAATTTAACCTTCTATTGAGTCACTTTTCTTTGTTCCACACAATCTCAAGTCCTTAATGAAATAGTACTGCAGTACAATCCTTATATACTCCATAATTATTATAACAAGTACATTGTTGATACAACACTCAATTGACATAATCAACATAAGAACTCTAATCATTCCTCTTCATCTGTGGTAGTATCATAACTTGATTATTATCCAATAGCATCATTTGCGGCATAGTCTGATGACTGGGACATAGGTTCGCGTAGTGTCCAAACTCCTTGCAAATGAAGCATTGTACATTTGAAACCATTTTCTTACCCTTACAGTCACGTACTTTGTGCCCTTTTCCTCCACACTTATAACAAACTCCCATTCCTTTCAGGAAAGTTCCAGGGTGTTTCTTTCCACAGTTAACACATATGGGAAAATTCTTCTTTTCCCTCTTCCCTTTATCCATCTTTCTCTCTGCTATCCTTTTCTTCTCTTGCTTCCCTTCAAAGCCATAGGACTCAGTAAACTCTTTACTTATCTTATCAACACATGATATTATTTCTTCATATGTTGATAATACATGGGAGACTATTTCTCTTATAAATTCTAGCTTAAGACCATGAAAGATATGATCCTTCCTTCTCTTTGGATCATGTGTATTTCTAGAGTTCTCATTCCTTCTACTGGGCGCCATTTCTAAACAATGGAATACACTAGATCAGTTTATGAATCGAAATACATAATACCATACTCATAAAACACTTAAAATAAATTGAACTATTTATGGATATAATCCATAATCATAAAAATGTTTTCTTTGAGGAAGTATATACTCATAAACCCTTCATAATGATTTGTAAAGAAAATGAGAGTTATCCTAAGCATATCCCCCGGGAGTGTCGTAACCAAGAGTGCAGCAAGGCCCGTTGTCGTGCACCAGTTCCCGTTCGAGTGTAGCTCAAAGCGGTGTTTTCGGGTTTTACCCCTAGGTACATCTGTGCCAGAGCCGCCTCTACCTGCTCGTATCCAGACAGGGATGTATTGCTCAGAAAACTCACAAAATCTCTACAATACCAAAATTATAGGAAATTCTTCTATACTAATCCTCAAAGTTCATCTTAGGTCTACGTGCTCTAATCAGAGTTTATCTAAATCTAGCTTCCAAGGTTTGTACTAAACTTCCTCTGATACCAACTGTAACGCCCCGACCCCAGCTACCCAGAGTCGGTGCATTACTTCGTAACATTGGCATGATCACAAGAAAGATCAAATCTCGAAAGACCGATTGGTTTAGTAGCCTTGGAAACACTAGATATATTCATAAGTTTTACATTACATCATAAAATCAAAAACTACTACAACAACATAATGTTTCCACAGTCCACACTACAATCCCCTCATAATATCCCTGCAGGTCATTCATAACTTACATCTTCACTTCCTGGGAAAAATAAAACATAGAAAAGGGGTGAGCTCAAATGCCCAGTAAGGATAACAATATAGCGGAAACTTTCATCAATAAGAATAAACATTTAAGGCAATGTATAACTAAAACAAAAGCCTTTTAAACATGAACTTTCAACATGGTATGGCATAAATAAAATGAAATAATTCCATTTACTTATTCACATGGATATTCCACTAATCGAATAATCACATGCAAAAATAAATAACCACTTTCATAATGTTGGAATGCATAATGCCAGACTATCATAACCACATAGCCAAGGCCTCGTGCCAAGACTACAAATAAGATTTTGTCAAGGCCTTGTGCCAAGACACTAGTTTGTCTCATGAGACCTACCGATGCATCGAGGAGCTATAGCGGGCTCCACCCGTCACTTATTAAGTCCAATGCATTCCCATATGAAAAGGTTTAAACATAACATAAACATTCGTATTAAAACTAGCATACGAAATGTCAATAATTTCACCATAAACTATGAAGGGTATAAAAATAGCACATCCACAGTCAAACATATCACAAAACCTTCAATACAATATAGAAGTTTTGTATCATAATAAATCAACTTCAAACAATCTTAAAATCCATCAAAGGATGTTGACATAGATGAAATCAAAATTCTTTTTAAAGAAGTATCTCCTTTTATTTTGAAATCATTTAAGATCCATATAAAATAAAACATTTTCTTTGAAAATATTCTTATAAGCTTGTAAGGAAAGCTTTGAAGATTTTATAACGGCGTAAAATAACCGCACCCGCCGTATAAGTTAAAAAAAACATTCTTACCTCAATTTTGTCGAAAAGGTTAAAAAGGACCTTGTTTTGAAAACGACGGAAAGATTCCTTTATACACCTCTTATAAAAGTCAAACAAGGGTATAAATGACTTTAACCCATATTCTTGTAAATAGTAAAAATGTTTTGAAATACATTTCGAAGAAACGTGGATGTGGATGATAAAGAGATCCCAGTAGATTATTACGTATAATACAACCTCGGATAATGAAGAGATTGTGAAATAACCCTTACCTTGTACTTTTCCTTGGTTGGGGTAGGTTAAACTCCTGTATAATGGTGAAATAATTGTTATTAAATTATACAAGAATCATATACATTAATATGATATCATATATGATCTTTTAATATTGGTATCTTAGTATTATCGTTGTTTCGGGTGTTAACTTACTTGTTTTATTTCATATGTTTTGTTACGTAAGACATGTTTGTAAAGAATAGGTTGTGTATTATTCATATCCAGAATGATATCAAGTCCTTAAACATCATTTTTAAATCATCAAATGATAATTATACTTTAATGGTTACGATGGAGAATGAATCTCATCGCGTTCGTGGAGACGGTAGTCCGTACGTACGCACGAGCGACAATATCATTCTTTTGATATTAAAATAATATATAAATGGATGTTATATCATATATACAGAATCATTAACATGTTATATTTATTATTTACATGAGTTACACATCATTATTATACCCATCCAAATAATAATATATTGAATAACAATTACACCACGACGTGGAGACGGTAAGCCGTACGTACGCACGTATGGTGACATGTTATTCAAAGGGTGGATAGAATACTGAATATGGTTGTACCATATTTATAATAACATCACAGTATATGTAAGATACTGGAGTTATTATTTTAGAATGGTAAGAACAAAGAAAGAGGAAGTGGAAGAAGAAAGGAACTTAGAAAAGGGTGGTGAAATCATTACCTCTTCTTCGGGTTCTTCCTTTTGATTTGATCAAAAGGGCTCCTTAGGTTGGCTTTCTGATCCAACTAAGGCCTCTAGGTTGTATTGAGGGATGTTGGGAGAGTATTTGGGCAGAGTTTGGCCGAACCAAAAGGCTTTAGAGGTGTGAAGAAATGAGAAGGAGGAGTGCCCTTTTATAAGAGGGGTGAGGGGCACCTTTGGAAAAGTTAGAAATATTAATTTATAATAAATTCATATTCGGTTTCTAATGGCTCCAAAGTTGACTATTCAAAGGTTAAGGTGGGGATAGGTCGAAAACCACTCAACCAATAGAATTTAGACAGGTTTGGGTACTTATATTAACCTTATCTTTAAGTATTAACTCTAAGTTAATTAGTTTCACTTTTACAATGTCTCTTTGTATTTTTATATAATATGGTTAATAAAATTACTATATACATCCAAGCTACCCCCAAGTGATCCATTAATGATTAACCTATCATAATATAAGTCTCTTGGCCGAACCTTAGATTTTTAGGAATTTAATATCAATTAATAATATAATATTTGTTTTAAGAACTCTTTTATGTCAATTTTGACACTATTCAATAGTTGATTTTTGTGAAACTCATAACAGATTGATTACTTCGAAAAAAGTCCATTAAATCAATCCTAATATATCATATTAGCCTAGAAAATTAGTTTAATTCATTAAAAGTTTCATATTATATTTATTTGGGTATTTATAATATCAATTAGTTTAATTTTTCACTATTATATTAATTACTGCATCATCATTGTGTCATAAATAAAATAACTTATTTAATGTCTAAAAATTATAAATAAAATATCATCATGTAGGAAATCTTTTTAGCTTTCTAATTAATATTTATAATCGAAAATCCAACATGTATAACCCTATGTAAAAATTGTTCTTCTAAAGGATGTAATCTTATGCCATTTTTATTTTTATTTTAACCTTATTAATATAATGTGTCATTATCACTTACAAGTGGCTCCAAGGGGTCCCCAAATTGACCCAAGGATGCCCATGGTCGGGTATGTGTACACCAATAAGTTTAGGACACGTTTAAGGGTAATTTTGTATTATTATAATATTATTTTTTTAACCCTTATTTACCGGATTTACCCTTTAACCATGGTAAATAAAATATTTACCGCAGTAATTATTCAAAATGTCTAAAAATAAAAGTTACCTATTTACACAATTTGAAAATCCTGATTCCAAATATGGAATCCATTTTCCTAAATTCAAAACACAGAAGTGGAAGAAATTAATTTAAAATTAATTCCCACTGTCAAAACAAAAAGCGTGTTTTTAAGAGATAATAACTATCAAAAGATTGACACTTGTTTATGTTCGGTTTAATTGTAAAATTATGTCCAATGACCAAAATTATATTAAATGGTAAAAATATATTCCAAATATACTCTAAAACCACTCAAATTCACAATTTATCACTATTAATTATTTTGATTAAAAAAGCTGTTTTTAATTAAAATTTAGTAATTTTCACTATTCATCAAAATATGAAAGTTATCCGAAATGTACCAAAATTTCACCTTAGGATAAATTCGATATTCCGAATCCAAAAATGAAGTCCATTTTAAAATATAAAATATATATAATTTCAAAAAGTAGGTATTACTATTCACAACGGCTAGTTTAATTAGTTGTGGTGTGTGTTAAAACTCAAGGTTGCGTACAACACACGCTACTGTATTATTCAAAGAAAGTGTACCGTGGAAGCTTGAGATGTTTCATTTTAAATTTTTGATGTCCCCATTTAGTAAAAAAGTTTAAAATATTGTATTTAAAAAGGGTAAACGTTGATAAAAGTGCAATACTGAAAATGAATTTGTTCTTGCATTATATCTAAGAAACTCATAATATGGATTCTAAAATTATAAGGATTATATAAAGTTTAAAATTCGGTTAATACTATTCATAACCTCTTTTGAAAGGATTTTTTTTGGTAAGTCATGGTGCAATTGAACTCGGTGTTGCGTGTAGTGCAATTTATTGAATTATTTTGAAGAAATAACGCACTATGAAATCTTGGGGTGTTACATGTAGTTTTGGGAATAATTTCCACATGGTAAGAAACATTCCCAACATTATAATTAACTATGAAAGGTCCCAAAAAATCAGGAGAAGTTTTTCCTTTCCACCAATGTCTTTGATTATCGTAATAGTGTAAATAAATAAATAACACCTAGTCGAAAACTAATAAATCATTTGTTCCATGATGAATATCATCACAATATTTATATTGTCTCTATTCCATCAACATTATCTAATGAATGAAAAATTTATTTGATGTTATCTCTTGAATCATGTTTTGTGAAACCATGGAATGCTCACTATTCTATGAATAACATAACAGAAATTTTCATGGCCAATCAACAGTTGTCAAAAAATAAGACATTTTGATCAGGAAGTAGTAACTATTTTTATAAGAAATCTCTTACTGACCTAAATGATAATCTAAATCTCTACTAATGTAATGACTATTGATGTGATGAATATCATGCAAAATCTATATATCGCTTTCGAACTAATAATATTACTTCAAATAGAATGTTGTGTTAAAATGAAAATGTTATCTCATTTCATTATATAGGAATTTTCTGACGTGAAAAGAAAAAATGGGGAACTCTATCCAGGAATATAGAATTGAAACCCCTTGAAAATTAAAAATAACATTCACATATAAATTCCCTAGATCCTCCATATTGGTTGTATCACAATCGGGTATAATGTTACTCGATTTAGTGATACTATCGATCATTAAATAAATCACATTCAACATTCTAGGGTACATAGCAAATCTACCATATAGTCTATAGTGATTTCATCCGACTACCTAGTCAGAACATTCTAGGGTTACATAAAACTCAAAAGTCAATGGTTCATGGCATTAACATGTTGACATGTAGAACAATATTACTCGAAATCAACAATGTATCATATTGTTCCTATTCCTTATAATCATACCAAAATTACATTGAACACTGTTATGGTTCCCTTGTGCATATCCCACTATGAATTATAGAAATCTCTAATCATTTCATTCCTAAATTCTAAACATTCCATAAAACGTTTCTGATGACATGAAATTCATTCCATAGAGAATGATACGTAATCATTGGAATCACCAACATAAATATTATAATGACCCATACTTTACATACATTGTTAATACTTCAAAATTGAAGCACACTTATTACAACATATGACAAAACCACAAAGGACTGTATAGGTATAGTGTCTTTCGAATCTGGGAAACATAAACAACTGTTTCATAAATCTTCTACAGTGTCTCCCATTTATTTCATCATATCTAGGGTCCCTTTTTGCATATTCTACTTAATATCCATCTTCCTGACCTGGGGAAAAGAAAACATAAAAGGGTGAGTTCAAATACTCAGCAAGGGAACATAAAGGAAATAAAAATAATATCATATCTTTTTGAAAATCATAACCTGCAAAAGAGATCATAATATCATAACATGGAATAAATCATAGAAGTGAAAATGATATCCCCATAATCATAACATGAAACTTGAAACTTTGTGGCATGCACACATAATCATGGAAAATCATTTCTTGTTAGTCATGACTCATTGCCAAGACTATCTTAGTGGACAAAGTCCCTTTCTAAATCAATTCACCCTCATTCCAGTCCTGTTTCACATAACCGGTATAACCTACCATTCCAGCCCTGTCTATCTCATGAGATATAAAATATTTACCCAATGCATTGGTGGGAGATATAGGTCCCACCCATCTTATAATGAATCCTTTCTTATGTGTGCCATATAATCATAAACCATACATCATAGCGTAACCCATGTAATAAAAATGGAATTCTTAAACAACATGACATCATAACACAATTCATATAAGATAAAGGAATTCATAAAAATATCACAACATAATCAAATCCATGTAATAATAGGGATAAAAACAGAACCCTTTTATTATCTTAGATGGAAAATAATTTTGATAAAATACTTGAACTCCATTCTTGAGGAAAATATCCTTTCTACTTCAATTTTTTTTTTCCTTTCATAACATGTCATATGAATTTAAAATAAAATAAGTTGATTAAAAATAAACTTGAAAACTTGTAAAGGAAGCTTCTTGGAAATAATGTTTTAAAAATCCATTCATGCCGTATAAGTTCAAAAAAACATTCTTCTCGTACTTTTGTCGGAAAAGTCAAAAAAGTACCTCGTACGAAAAACGACAAAATATTCCTTTCATATCCTTTACTAAATATTCACCGAAGGGTAAAATTGAATATAATCTATTGTATAAGGATATAAATATTACATATTGTGGAAACATGGATGTGGATGATAAAATACACCCCAGTAAATGCAAAAGTATAAACAATCTCGAATAAAAATGAGATTGTGATATTTCCCATACCTTAGGTCCGATTTGCTTTGTACATGTCCGAACCTCCTTCATAATGGTTTAAATAATGTTATTAACTTATTCCAGAATCATATATATTGATATTATATCATATATGGTCATATTCATAGCTTCTTGTTAGTAATATTTCATTGTTACTTGTTACTCGGGTCCTTATTGCCTTTTGTTCTTATGCGTGTTTTGCAGAATAAATTCTTATTCTTCTTTTAAGGTTATAGATAACTTATATACAGAATGGTGTTAGTGTAACATATATCATATTTATTCATTCAATTCATTTATATAATTACTATGTAATGATGATCATGTAGAACGAGTCGCATCACATCGTGGAGACGGTATTCCGTACATACGCACGAGTGATGATATCGTTCCTATGATCATAGAACTGTATTGGAGTTTATATATATTATTTCAGTATCAATATTAAACTATAATAATCATAAATAGTTACTCATTACACCATTATACCCATCCTTGTAAGGTGATGGTGGAAAATAGATTACACCACGGCGTGGAGACGGTATTCCGTACGTACGCACGCGCAGTGATTTCATTTTTCCATAGGATGGCTAGAAGGTGAATTAGGGTTGTTTCATATTTATAATAACATATAAGTATGTAAGTAATACTGATGTTTTTACTTTATCATGAAAAAACTCAAGAAGAAGAAGTTGAAGAAGAAAGAAATTGAAAAGATCGGTAATGGATATTAACTCTTCTTTGGAACGCCTCTTTGAATCCTCCACTTAGGGAACTAAGATTGGTCTTTGAAGAAGTCCAGGACCTCTAGGATTATTCTAGGGAAGTGTAGAGGATAAAATGGAAGAGTTTTGCCGAGCTTGAGTGCTCAAATTGGTGTGAGGAGGAGGGGGAGGAGGTGCCCTTTTATAAGTGAGGAGAGGGGCACCTTAGGAATATCTCAAAATATTATTTTATATTAAAGTCAAAATCGGTTTATAATGGTTCCAAAGGGTCTTATTTCGAAGCTAAAGTGGGTATGGGTCTAAATAATATCAACCAATAGGATTTAGACAAGTTTAGGGTATTATTTTAACCTTATCAATTAGATTTAACTCTAAGTTAAATAATTTAACTTTTACCGTGTCTTTTTGTTTTGGTTCACTATATGGTTAATACTCTTACTATAACATGCCAAACGAACCCCAAATTGTTTATTATTAATATATATATCTTATTCTAAGTCATTTGGCCGAAAATTAGATTTTTAGGAATAAAATAACAATTAATAATATAATATTTTATTTAAAAAATATTTTGTGTCAATTTTGACACTATTTGATATATGATTTTTGTGAAAGTCATAACAGAATTATATGTTCAAAACAAGTTGATTAAATCAACACTAATATATCATAGTAACCTATAAAATTAGTTTAATTCATAAAAAGTCTCAAATTACATTTATTTTGGTGTTTATAACATCAATTATGTAAATATTTCATTAATAAGATAATTACTGCATCATCATTGTGTCATAAATAAATTAAATTATTTAATGTCTAAAAATTACAAATAAAATACCATTATGTAGGAAATCTTTTTATATTTCTAATTTATATTTATAGTCAAATTTAACTTATGTAAAACCCCATATTAAAAATGATTTACTTATTAAACTTTGATTTTAACTATTTTAACCCTTCTTTAAATAAATTAATAATAAATGTCCTAATCTAACCCAAGTGGGCCTAAATGGTCATATTTTATTCCTAAGTTTGTTTTTGGTCGAATTAAACTTATCCAATAGAATTAGGACATGTGTTAGGGTAATAGTAATATCATATTTACCCTTAGTTACCCTATTTACTATTAACCGCGGTAAAAAAAATAAAAAGTTACTATTCACAAAAAAAATTATTTTTATCTCATTGAACAAAATTTTACTTACTGATATCAACCATGTCTGTCGGATTTTCAAAATTCCATTCACAGAAGCTGTAAAATTACGTTTTATGCAAAATTCAGTTTTTAACCTACCACTTAGTGGTTTCACTATTCATCAAAAATTGAAAGTTTTCAGAAAAATACCAAAATTTCACCCTAGGCTAATTTTGGTATTTCGAATCCAAAAATGAAGTCCATATTGAAAAATAAAATTTATAAAATTTCAAAAAGTGGTTAATACTATTCATAACGGCTAGTTTTAATAATATTTTAAAAGCATATCGTTGTTTAGTGAAACTCGGTATTGCGTACAACGCAAGCTATCGAGGAAGGTCGTGATTGCGTGTAAAGTAAGCCAAGAAAGTGTGTAGTGAAAGATTTCTTTGATGATATATATAAAAAAAATTACTCATAAAAATCTCGGGTGTTACATTCTACCCCCCTTAAAATAATTTCACCCTCAAAATTCATCACTTTGTAACAAACAGATGAGGATACCTCTCCCTCATCATATCCTCAAGCTCCCATATAGCTTCTTCTAATTGGTGGTTCCTCCATAAAACTTTCACCAAGCGAGCGGTCTTGTTTAGTAGGACTTTTTCGCTACGATCCAGAATCTCTATCGGCTGTTCTTCATAAGAAAGATCTTGCTCCAGCGGTACAACTTCTGAGCTGAGTACATGTGAAGGATCTGGTATATACTTTCTCAGGAGAGATACATGGAAAACATCGTGAAAATGAGAGAGATTCGGTGGAAGCACCAATCGGTAAGATACCTTTCCAACACGATCTAGTATTTCGAAAGGACCGATATATCTAGGGCTCAACTTCCCCTTCTTTCCAAATCTCATAACCCTCTTCCAGGGAGATATTCGTAAGAAGACTTTATCACCTACTTCAAACACTCGGTCTTTTCTTCAATTGTCGGCATAACTTTTCTGTCGACTCTGAGCTGCTCTTAGGTGTTGTTGAATAGATCTGACCTTTTCTGCCATTTCATCAACGAGATCAGGTCCTTATAACTTTCTTTCCCCAACTTCATCCCAGCAAGTTGGAGTCATGCATTTCTTTCCATAGAGAGCTTCATAAGGAGCCATCTGAATACTGGAGTGAAAGCTATTATTATAATAAAATTCCACCAAAGGTAGGTGTTGATCCCAACCTCCTTTGAAATCCATAGAGCAAGATCTCAACATATCTTCTAGGGTTTGAATTTTTATCTCAGACTGACTGTCTGTCTGGGGATGATAAGCAGTGCTGAAACTCAACTCTATATCCATAGTATGATGAAGAATTAGCAAGAACTTCGAGGTAAATCTCGGATCCTGATCAGATATAATAGAAAGTGGTATTCCATGCAATCTTACCACTTCCTTTACATATATCCTGGAAATCTGATCTAGAGATAAATCCTCTATAATAGCAATGAAGTGTGAAGACTTTGTAAGATGATCAACTATGACCCAAATAGCATTATTGCCTTTGGATGTTTTAGGAAGTCCTGTGACAAAGTCCATAGTGATGTTTTCCCATTTCCATTTGGGTATGGGTAATGGTTGTAACATCCCCTTAGACTTTTGTCTCTCAGCTTTAACTTGTTGGCAAACCAAGCATCGAGAGACATATTCAGCAACATCTCTTTTCATGCCATCCCACCAGAAGTACTCTTTCAGGTCCCTATACATCTTCTTGCTTCCAGGATTAATAGAGAATGATGAACTATGAGCCTCATCCAGCAGCTCCTTATTTAATTCGGGGATGGGAGGAACACAAACCCGATTCCTGAACATTATTATCCCATCACAATCAAGGTTGAATTCAGGAACATTTCTCACCTTCTTTTGTAACTCGACATCTTCTTTCTGTGCCTCTTTAATCTTCACATGTATAGATGGTTGAACATTCATTTGAGAAAGATAAGACTTTTCCCCTTCCATTATAATTCCAAGATCCATCCTTTGTAAATCCAAAAATATTGGATCTTTTGTGATCCTCATCATGGATAAACTAGCATGGTCTTGTGGACTTAATGCATCTGCCACCTTGTTTGATTTCCCAGGGTGGTACTGGATTGAGTAGTCGTAATCCTTAACCAGCTCCAACCATCTTCTTTGACGAATATTCAACTCCTTTTGTGTGATAATATACTTTAAACTTTTATGATCAGTATAAATATCACACCTTTCACCATAAAGGTAATGCCTCCAAATCTTTAATGCGAAGATTACCGCAGCCAACTCCAAATCATGTGTTGGGTAATTTTTCTCATGGATTATCAACTTTCTTGAGGCATAATCTATCACCATATCATTTTGCATAATAACACACCCCAATCCCTTCTTGGATGCATCACTATAGATCACAAACCTTTCTCCACTACAAGGCAGTGTGAGCACAGGTGCACTAGATAACCTTCTTTTCAACTCCTTGAAATTCTATTCACATTCCTCTGTCCAAACAAACATAACTCCTTTCTGAGTCAACTTGGTGAGTGGATTAGATAATTGTGAAAAATCTTTTACAAAACGTCGATAATATCCAGCCAAACCAAGAAAACATCGGATCTCAGTTACTGTTGTTGGTCTTGACCATCTTTCGATAACCTCTGTTTTTGCTGGATCCACAGATATCCCCTCTTTTGAGATTATGTGACCTAAAAATGCAACTTTTTGAAGCCAAAATTCACACTTGGTTAATTTGGCATAAAGCTTCTCCTTTCTCAGGGTCTTCAATATAATTCTCAAGTGATCTTCATGCTCTTCCTTGCTCTTTGAATAGACAAGAATATTGTCTATAAAGACTACCACAAATTGATCAAGATAGTCTCTAAAGACTCTATTCATTAGATCCATGAAGATAGCAGGGGAATTAGTAAGACCAAATGGCATCACTATAAATTCATAGTGTCCATACCTTGTACAAAAAGCCGTCTTTGGTATATCCTACCTTTTAACCTTTAATTGATGATACCCTGAACGAAGATCAATCTTGGAAAAGTATTGAGATCCTCTTAGTTGGTCAAATAAGTCATCAATGCGTGGGAGAGGATATTTGTTCTTGATAGTGATCTTGTTAAGTTCTCGATAATCAATGTAGAGTCTCATTGATCCATCTTTCTTCTTAACAAATAGAACATGTGCTCCCCAAGGTGACGCACTAGGGCGTATGAATCCCTTATCAAGATTCTCTTGGAGTTACTTCTTCAATTCCTGCAACTCAATTGGGGCCATTCTATAAGGTGTCTTTGAAATTGGCAAAGCACCTGGTACGAGTTCTATTGAAAACTCAACTTCACGATTTGGTGGAAGACCCGGTAATTCCTATGGAAAGACATTGTCAAACTTCCGTACAATGGGCATATTCTTAATCGTGAGTTTCTCACCAACAATTTGAGATAAATAACCTTCATTTAGTGGAATCAATACCCATAAGATGGAAGAAATTTCCACTGGAAGGTTATGTTCATCCTTGCATTGATAGACGATCGTAGATTGATCTGGAATATGAAATGTGACTTCCCTTCTTTGGAAATTGATACGAGCACCATGTAGAGAAATCTAATTCATGCCAAGAATCACATCAAATTCCACTAAAGGAAGGATCACAAGATTTGCAGGAAGATCTTTCCCACAAACTTCGATCGGAGAAGAATTATAAACTTTTGATGCGACTATTGTGCCATTAGGTGTTGTCACAGCTAACTCAACATCTAATTGTTGAGGTAATACGGTAATACCCTTAGAAAATTTTTCAGAAATAAAAGAGTGGGTGGATCTAGAATCAAATAAAACATTTGCTACTTCAGAGTGGATGGTAAGTGTACCTTTCACCACTTCGTTATCGTACTCCACATAGCTGATAGAAATTGCATATGTCATTCCTTTGTCTTTAGCCTTAAGATTTTGTTGACGTCGACCATCATCATCAACCCTTGGATTTGGGCATTGATTGGCATAATGCCCCATCTCCTTGCACTTGAATCATTGAAGTGTAGTAGGTTCATTCTGTGTATCCCTTACTTTGTTTTCATCATTAGACATCTTCTTCCCATTATCACGGCATTCAAATGAACGATGACCTTCCTTTCCACATTTAAAACATTTACTTGTCCCTTTAAGACAACTCCCTCCATGTTTATTTCCACACTTTGAGCATAAGGGACAACTCATCTTCTTTTCAGTGTGCTCTTTAGATTTTACTTTGAATTCCATCTTCCTCTTCTTATCAAACCCAAGTGACTGATGGGTTACTCCAATCTCTATCTCGACTTTGAGAGAACATCGAACGATTTCCTCATAGCTATTGAAGTCCCTTATGGCTAACACCCTTCGAAGACTTGCTTTTAAGCCACTAAAGAATCAATCGATCTTACTCTCATGTTGGATTACAATACCAGAAGTGTACCTTGCAAGTCTTGTAAAATTTGCTTCATAGGTACCAACAGATTCATCATCCCTTTGCTTCAGTTCAAGAAACTCTTTCTCCATCTTTTTTCGGAGAATACGAGGGAAGTACTTATTGAAAAATAAGTTCTTGAACTCGTCTCATTCCATAGACTCAATTTCATCCCTTTGCCTCGTATTCTTAATAAGATTCCACCATTGATCAGCATCTCCTTCCAAATGATACACTGCTAGGATGACTTTATCATGTTAAGAACATTGAAGAACTGAAAATATCTTTTCAGTAGTACTAATCCATTGTTCAGCAACTAATTGATCAGTAGACCCGCTGAAAGAAGGTGGACGCTGCCTCATGAAGGATTCAACAGAATGTTGCTCTTTCCTTTGCTCGTTTGGAAGTCCTGCATGATTCATAGCTTGAGAATGTTGTGTGAGCATGGCTACAAGATTTTGCATTCCAGCTCCAATATCGTTTGGTTTCTCAGGGGGACAATCATTGCATTGCCCATCGCATTTCGCATTAACACGGTTCCTTCGGGTTCTAGCCATTGACTAAAACCAAGAAGAATAGTGTGAGAAACACTAATTATAATAGGAAAACCACATAATCAAGGATAAAATTTCACACTTAAGGTATTATCATATGGTATTCATGGCCATTTCTAAAACACTAATATTGTGTTCTATGCTTATACATATCCTTAGGGTTCTTACTAAGGCTTTCACATCCTAGTTTCCAAAGGTTGACTATACCTTTCCTCTGATACCAACTATAATGACCCACACTTTACATACATTGTTAATACTTCAAAATTGAAGCACACTTATTACAACATATGACAAAACCACAAAGGACCGTATAGGTATAGTGTCTTTAGAAACTGGGAAACATAAACAACTGGTTCATAAATCTTCTACAGTGTCTCCCATTTATTTCATCATATCTAGGGTCCCTTTTAGCATATTCTACTTAATATCCATCTTCCTGACCTGGGGAAAAGAAAACATAAAAGGTTGAGCTCAAATGCTCAGCAAGGGAAAATAAAGGAAATAAAAATCATATCATATCTTTTTGAAAACCATAACCTGCAAAAGAGATCATAATATCTTAACATGGAATAAATCATAGAAGTGAAAATGAGATCCCAATAATCATAACATGAAACTTGAAGCTTTGTTGCATGCACACATAATCATGGAAAATCATTTCTTGTTAGTCATGACTCATTGCCAAGACTATCTTAGTGGACATAGTCCCTTTCTGAACCGAGTCACCCTCGTTCCAGTCCTGTTTCACTGAACCGGTATAACCTACCGTTCCAGCCCTGTCTATCTCATGAGATATAAAATCTTTACACAATGCATTGGAGGGAGATATAGTTCCCACCCATCTTATAATGAATCCTTTCTTATGTGTGCCACATAATCCTAAACCATACATCACAGCGTAACCCATGTAATAAAAATGGAATTCTTAAACAACATGACATCATAAAACAATTCATATAAGATAAAGGAATTCATAAAAATATCACAACATAATCAAATCCATGTAATACTGGGTATAAAAACAGAACCCTTTTATTATCTTAGATGGAAAATAATTTTGATAAAATACTTGAACTCCATTCTTGAGTAAAATATCCTTTCTACTTCAAAAACATTTTTCCTTTCATAACATGTCATACGACTTTAAAATAAAAGAAGTTGATTAAAAATAAACTTGAAAACTTGTAAAGGAAGCTTCTTGTAAATAATGTTTTAAAAATCCATTCATGCCGTATAAGTTAAAAAAAACATTCTTCTCGTACTTTTGTCGGAAAAGTCAAAAAAGTACCTCGTACGAAAAACAACAAAAGATTCCTTTCATATCCTTTACTAAATATTCACCGAATGGTAAAATTGAATATAAACTATTGTATAAAGATATAAATATTACATATTGAGGAAACATGGATGTGGATGATAAAATACACCCCAGTAAATGCCAAAGTATAAACAATCTCGAATAAAATGAGATTGTGATATTTCCCTTACGTTAGGTCCGATTTGTTTTGTACATGTCCGAAGCCCATATATAATGGTTTAAATAATGTTATTGACTTATTCCAGAATCATACATATTGATATGATATCATATATGGTGATATTCTTAGCTTCTTGTTATTAATATTTCATTGTTACTTGTTACTCGGGTCCTTATTGCCTTTTGTTCTTATGCGTGTTTTGCCGAATAAATTCTTATTCTTCATTTAAGGTTATATATACCTTATATACATAATGGTATTAGTGTAACATATATCATATTTATTCATTCAATTCATTTATATAATTACTATGTAATGATGATCATGTAGAACGAGTTGCATCACATCGTAGAGACGGTATTCCGTACGTACGCACGAGTGATGATATCATTCATATGATCGTTGAACTGTATTGGAGTATATATATATAATTTCTGTATCAATATTAATTTATAATAATCATTAATAGTTACTCATTACACCATTATACCCATCCTTGTAAGGTGATGGTGGAAAATAGATTACACCACGGCGTGGAGACGGTATTCCGTACGTACACACGGGTGGTGATTTCATTTTTCCGTAGGATGGATAGAAGGTGAATTAGGGTTGTTTCATATTTATAATAACATATAAGTATGTAAGTAATACTTATGTTATTACTTTATCATGAAACAACTAAAGAATAAGAAGTTGAAGAAGAAAGAAATTGAAAAGATCGGTAATGGATATTACCTCTTCTTTGGAACGCCTCTTTGAATCCTCCACTTAGGGAACTAATATTGGTCTTTGAAGAAGTCCAGGACCTGTAGGATTATTCTAGGGAAGTGGAGAGGATAAAATGGCAGGGGTTGGACGAGCTTGAGTGCCCAAATTGGTGTGAGGAGGAGGGGGATGAGGTGCCCTTTTATAAGGGAGGAGAGGGGCACCTTAGGAATATCTCAAAATATTATTTTATATTAAAGTCAAAATCGGTATATAATGGTTCCAAAGGGTCTTATTTCGAAGCTAAAGGGGGGATGGGTCAAAATAATATCAAACAATAGGATTTAGACAAGTTTAGGGTATTATTTTAACCTTATCAATTAGATTTAACTCTAAGTTAAATAATTTAACTTTTACCGTGTATTTTTGTTTTCTTTCACTATATGGTTAATACACTTACTATAACATGCCAAACGAACCCCAAATTGTTTATTATTAATATATATATTCTCATCTAAGTCATTTGGCCTAACCTTAGATTTTTAGTAATAAAATAAAAATTAATAATATAATATTTGATTTAAAAACTATTTTGGGTCAATTTTGACACTATTTGATATATGATTTTTGTGAAAGTAATAAAAGAATTATATGTTCGAACCAAGTTGATTAAATCAACAATAATATATCATAGTAACCTATAAAATTAGTGGAATTCACAAAAAGTCTCAAATTACATTTTTTTGGTGTTTATAATATCAATTATGTCAATATTTCATTAATAAGATAATTACTGCATCATCATTGTGTCATAAATAAATTAAATTATTTAATGTTTAAAAATTACAAATAAAATACCATTATGTAGGAAATATTTTTTGATTTATAATGAATATTTATAGTCGAATTTATCTTATGTATAACCCCATATTAAAAATGATTTACTTATTAAACGTTGATTTTAACTATTTTAACCCTTCTTTAAATAAATTAATAATAAATGTCCTAATCTAACCAAAGTGGGCCTAAATGGTCATATTTTATTCCTAAGTTTGTTTTGGTCGAATTAAACTTATCTAATAGAATTAGTACATGTGTTAGGGTAATAGTAATATCATATTTACCCTTAGTTACCCTATTTACTATTAACCGCGGTAAAAAAAATAAAAAGTTACTACTCACCAAAAAATTATTTTTATCTCATTGAACAACATTTTACTTACTGATATCAACCGTGTCTATCGGATTTTTGAAATTCCATTCACAGAAGCGGTAAAATTAATTTTTATGCAATATTCAGTTTTTAACCTACCACTTAGTGGTTTCACTATTCATCAAAAATTGAAAGTTTTCAGAAAAATACCAAAATTTCACCCTAGGCTAACTTCGGTATTCCGAATCCAAAAATGAAGTCCATTTTTCAAAATAAAATTTATAAAATTTCAAAAAGTGGTTATTACTATTCATAACGGCTATTTTTAATAATATTTTAATAGCATATCGTTGTTTAGTGAAACTCGGTATTGCGTACGACACAAGCTATCGAGGAAGGTCGTGATTGCATGTAAAGTAAGCCAAGAAAGTGTGTAGTGAAAGATTCCTTTGATGATATATAAAAACAAAATATTACTCATAAAAATCTCGGGTGTTAGAAATATAGTCACTAATTCTATTGAACTCATAATCATGATGCTATTCCTGAAGAATCATATCGATAAGATTAGACAAAACTCAACACTAGCTAATGAAAAATTCTCCACATATTAGAATTCTATAATATGAATCTATGAAAATATGATCCTTTAGGTTCCACTCATTAAAATATTCCTTCATGGAATGAGTATAATGTTTCCCACTAAATGTATCAATATGATGTTCAATTTTTTTCTGTTATAGGCATGTTCAAAGTCCTATTATTCAAGCTATTCGACCAAAAAGCATAGTAGGGAGTTTAAATAATTATTTGAGAAGATATAAACAAATCAACTTAGGTCAGAATACATGAAAAAATTTCCTTAAAAAGGTATAACCACACACATTTTTGTGAATGAGTCAAAGCAGAATGTTTGAGGCCATGGGATAGATAATTCAACATGGGTGGCCTAATACATTGAGAAACATATGTAATGAAAATGATCACTATACTAATGATCACATACCAAAACTGAATCTTATGACTCATAGAACACAATGAATCCCTTCATGGCCTCTAGAATACACAACACATTCGCCTTTGTCAAAATATTTTTCAAATGAAAAATGAACTCTCAAATTTCTAATTCCAAGAAAACTGTACACGGTTCTGAGTTTGAGCTTTCAATAGAGAATCCATATTTCATAAAAACATTTAAACTATTAATAATATCCTAAAAAAACTAAGAAAACACAAATATTATAATCATATCATGGTTTCAATAAATTCATTTCTGTATTCACCATTTGAGGATAAAAAATTATCATGTTCTGACACCACATTTCCCATGAAAATGAATTCATGAATCTAGAAATTACAATTCAATAGATTTGTATAATATTTCAAATTTCTCAACATTTCTACAACATAAAATAGGTTTGAAATTTTATCCTCCTATTATTTAGTGTAATGAATGATTTTATCCTCAAATAATCACATTAATGTTTCAAGAGACTCATGTAAAAGGTTTAATATAAAATATATATACACCACATGACCATTGGTTACATCAAATGGCATGACAAGTTACTCATAATTGTTATAACATCTCTGAATGGATTTATATTAATGTTAAAAATATTTTATTCTCTATTGTTGATAACCCAATATAGGATCAATATTCGAAATCCACTACACACCTTTTTATAGTTCATACTGAGCATCATTTCATAGAAAACTATATTTTTTATTATTATTATAAATCTATTGAGTTTTTAGAAATCATTGAAAAAAGATAAGAGATGCATGGTATTTTATTGTAAATATAATTGGTACTACCCAAGGTGACATACCGAAGCATATAAATTTGTTCTCTAATATATCATCTTGAGATGGATTAAATCCTTTCATTTTAGTTGGAACCATGTGGTAGTAAGTAATAGATAATGAATGGGTAACCAGAAGTATGCTACTATAAACATTACCTCCAACTACGGTGGAAATAATTAGATTTTAGAAAGATAAAACATGTTGAAATATTATAATTAATATAGGTATATCTTCAAAACATGATTACCACTCCATATAAAAAATAAAACATGGGTATTACCTTCCCTATCATTGGATAAGAGGTCCAACACTACTCATCCATGTGATTCATTCTCCCTGAAATATAGGTAACATAAAAATCATGGGTAGTAATGGAGACCTGATGATGATATAAATCAATTCAGAATTTATTATATATGTTCCAATCCATCCCAAATGAGATTTATAGTGAAATAATTTCAAGAGATAGATTATCCCAAAAAAATCTCTAAATTTGATGATGAGAAAGCTGAAGAAGTGTTTCAGGTACCCTTCTCTCGCTTCATTCTACGGTTATTAATAACATCAATAACAGAATAAAAATCTTCATTAGTGGATTTAATAGACTCAAAATATAGTTTAACATAAACAAATGATATGAACATGTAATTAATTAAAAAGTTACTAATGATAAAGAAATATTTATGGTACATATCATTGTCATTGGACACATATCTTCTTCTTATATAGCCACCTTCACTATGTGATGATTGTTCCTTCTAGATGTCTATGTAAAAAACACCAATTATCATGAATGATATGATTTGACTATAGTTTTATAGGAATTTAGAATGCTTTTTCACTATGTGGACTAGAATAGACAAGATATAACTTTAAAAACTAAAACTATTGTCTGTAGGAACAATATATATTGGGCGCTTAAGTGAAAACCTATTTGAAAGTTCTATGAAATTCCACACTAGTAAAAAATATAATATCATCATATAATAACAAAAATATATCTTCATGAAATATTTTAGTGAGAACCCCATTTAGAATTATCATTCCTCTTGTTATCATTATGGGAACTCCTGGAACTACAACTAGGTGAAAAAGAAACTCCCATTAACCTTGAGTTACCAACCATGTATATCTCAACTATCAATACTCTATATAGAATATCATAATATAATAGAATAATAATCATGAAAAAATAATAATGAATATTAGATCAAAGACCAATCTTTAACCATTGAGAATCAATCTTTTCATTTGATAATCTCTCAACTGAAAAAATCTTATGCTTAGAAGAACAATTTTCATATTCTATTACAATCTTCTGAGCCTACATGACAGTAATAATATATATATTCTTGTCAAAAAGAATATACAATATATAAAAATAGTTCATGAATATTCTTGAACTGTATTTCTACTATAATCCTTCATGATATCCTCATCCCCATAGTTGTATACCATACCATACTAGGCCCTTCTACATTTAAGATAGAATATTTTCACTTAATTTCTACCAACATCAACAAGAACTAAATTAGCATCTAAATATTTCTCAACCAATCCTCAGCAATTTGAAGAAAAATAGTTATGTAGAATTATTATGAATTCATTCAATGGAAATATTAAGCAAAAATCCCGAGTTCATCCCTATTAGGTTAAATTGGTGGAGCATGAATGTGAAAAGGTATAGGTACCATTCAAAGATCTTGAAAAAAATACATAATAACATCAACCAAATTATTCTCCATGGGTGAATTTTCATACAGTTTTCCTTAGAATATTCTTTCTAGATTTGAATCATACATCCTCTTATAGGGATGATGCAATTAAAATTCTAGAAAAACATTGAAGACACATGAAATGTAACATAGACATAATTAAGATAAGATTAATATGTTAAAATAATCCTATCATATAGAAAAAATTGATATTGATTTTAATCTACCTATATAAAAATAAAGAAAAAAACTATTACTAGTCATCAAGATGCCCTTCCAAAACCACCCCATGTGGATTACGATTAATTATCATGATATATTCATAGGAATAATATTATTAGTACCTATTACCTCATGAAATGGTCAAAACATTCATACTAACATCATAGAATAACAATAAACCTGAACTATGAATACAACTATTTCATGAACCATCCAAGATACCTCAATACCCTGATAACTAATTAGATCATAACATTGCACAAAGGTTGTTCTTTTTTCCCATGGGTTTGTGACTAGAACCTAGTATCATATAAAATTAATATGGAAATAATTTTTCCCCAAACCAAACAGAAGCAAGAGATATTATTCAGTGCTTACAATATAAAAATCCATAGGGATTATTGTACATTAATTTATATTTGAGTAAATAATACAATTAAAATCATTGATGTAATAGAAACTAAGAATATAATCTTCCCCTATAACAATAGACACTATAGTTCAATGTACAAATATCAATAGAAACTACCTATTCTAAGTGGTTCTTTTCCAATTCTCAAACCTGGTAGGAAGAAATAAATAAATGGACAAAGACACACATATAGTGCAATATAAAATCCCCATATTTTTTTAACTTGGTTTCTAGAATAGGATTTCATAAATAATAATCCAAAAAATGATTCATATTTTAAATAAAATAGAAATTTCCATTCAATTTAGTATTTAAATATCACACTTTGGTCTCAATTTATAGAAATATTTCAAACAATTTATCAATAAATATTTAATATAACAAAATTACTATAAATTCACATGGAATTTGTAAAATAGTTTAAGAACAATGAAATATATATATAAGTAATTACAAAAATTTTACATGTCCATCATCCAAGAGTTTTGATATTCCCATGTTATTGGATCCTTACACACTCAAATGATTATAATGACAATGTGAACTGAAATCCCTCTTACCACATACAAATAATACTAACAACCATACCACTATGGATAACATCTGACAATATGGTTAAGTTATATTTGAAATGAAATAATATGTTTTTAGGGAATTTGAAGATAAACTTGTTTGTCCCTAATTACACACTAACTACCTAGAAATTCAGGTCCTCAAAAAATAATCAGTAATTGAAAATTTATCTCAAAACTATTAAAAATACAGTTATCCAATTTTATTTTTACACTTTGATATGTCAATTTGCATTTAAAATATAGGTTTTTCATAAAAGTATTCAATTTCCTAGATTTAAGAAATTAGATATTATAAAAAAAGTAATATTTTTTTCCAAATAAAGATTTCAAATTAATATCCCAAGTTAATTTCCAAATTCAAATTCCATAATTAATGTACATAATTTAATTTTCACAACTTTCAATCGAATTCCACATGATATCCCTAATTAATTAGAATAATGGTTTTCCTAATTTTAATAAAGAAATATAGGATCCCAAATTACATCAAATTCAATTTTCATAATAAAATTCTAATCAATTTAATTTAAATCATATTATATACTTTTATATTTATTGTAAAATAATAAATGAGTCTTCTTACTAAATATCACGTGATCAAATATCACAACTCCCGTAATAGGAAACAACAACCAAGAAAATTATAAATGATTATCTAAGAAGAAAACATAGATTAATTGTATAAATAAATGAGTATTATATTCATTATTAAGACATATATGTAGAAAAAACTTTTTATAGAATTATAAGAGACCCATATAGAAGGAATATGAAATTAATTTCTACAGGGAAAGGATCTAATGATGATTGTTGTGATTTGATTATCTCTATAAGGGGTTTGTATGAGGAATATTGTGTCATTGAGGGAACTATATTAATAAAAAATTACATAGGTTGATTTTGAATTTTCATCTATTGTATGTTGGGTTTTAATAAAATTTAATGGAATTTTTGGAATAATAAAACTCTATGTGGACGGTTTGCAGGGTAGGGCTATATAGTTCATGAAACCATGTGACCTTTCCATGCACCCCATCTAGAGGGGTTTAATAATTCTCCTTAATGTTGAATAGTTCGAAAAACTATACACCCACAATGAAAACCCACACTTCACCGGTTTTCATGTTTTTCACTAGTAGGGTCATGATTTGGGAAAAATATGGGCCAACAATGCACAACCCTAGTCTAATTTAATATTTCAAAAAATAAACCAAAATTTACCCCTGATGAGACCTAAAAATTCATGTTCAATATAAAGGTTGAGAAGTACCTAAATAAAGTAGTATTACTTTAATAGAATGTAACACTAATCAATACACATAATTAATATGGATATATAAAATAAATGAACACGTATTAAATTAAAGAATATTATTTCAACAATCATAATTTTTTAAGAAAATTACAGAGATAATATAATGTATACAAATATTATAATTTATCATGGATGAAATTATTATTTTTTGGAAATTATGCTTTTAATTAATATGATATATTTTACCTGAATAACATTCATAGTACTCTAAATCAATTATGTGTAAAATCCAATTTAATTTATATAACATCAATCATTTCATGAGAATATTGATGTGATGAGTGGATTTTATATATATATATATTCTCAAGCCATTATTTTAGGTCCAAATAATTACTCATATATAAATATGACCAATATATTAAATTAATTAATATTAATTATCAAGAAAACTCTGTAATGAATAAAAGACAAGGATTTAACCTAATTCCCTCAGTTATTCAAATAACATAAAAAATAATCACCATATGCCAAAAAAATTCAAAAAAATTTAGAAAAAGTATAATGAATTTACTATGTGCATAAAATTTAATACCAAATTAAAAAAGTTAATCTTCAATATACTATAATCAAATTTTATTTCACACATTACATTATAATGAATGAAAAAGATGTTTAACAAAATAAATGAAAAATGAGTTAGGAAAACATGTAAAACATGTAACAAATTAAATCATATTCTCTTAAAAAGAATAAAATTTCAAAAAACATATAAATAAAGGTAATAAATAATTTAAAAATATATAAAGTCAAAAGGTCTGTATATACAACATTAGATAGAAATAGGTGTTGATTAAATCATATGTCCAACAAAAATAATTGTGCTTTGAGAAACCCATACCTTGAATATTTTATTAGTTAGATGTGATCTAAGAGACTATATATTATTTTAAATAATGTTATTATATTTTACCATAACCATAGAAATATTAATTATATCATATTCTATCCTCTTATATCATCTTACAAACCTTTTCAATAATATTTTGTTGTTACTCTTTTTTCGAGTGTTGACTGCTTAATTTTCTAGTGCATGTTTATACATTTAAGTACTCGTTATTGTGAATATTTTATAGTTATTCCAAATAAATAATTATATTAGGTTCATATGTATCATATTCATTCATTTTATACATTTTTATAATCATTTATGAATCATGATCATAAAAAAATGAATCATATAGCATCATGAAGATTGTAGATTGTACGTACACATGAATGATGGAAACATTTCTATAATGGGGAATTAAATGGATTTGTATGATATCATAATTTTTCTATAATCCAAATAATAATATTATTATCATATATATCAATTATTTCAATCATTATACACTTCAATATAAAGTGGTGATGAATATAAAATTAAACCACGATGTGGATATGGTAAGCCGTAAGTATACATTCACATCACATTCATTTTTCCTAAGATACATAATACATAGAATATGACTATCACATTATCTTTATAAAATATAAAAATATACATGATACTATAGTTATAAAATTATTATTAAAGCAACTCATGTTGGTGATGTTTAAGAATAAATTAACTTGAATTATTTGATAATGATGACTACCACATGATCTGATGAATTCCATTAGATTCATAATAAGTGATCCATGGTTGCTCATTTGGAAGGTCCATAAAATATAGAATATAAATTATTATTTTTAAAATTTTAATTGGATGTTTTTTTTGATCTAGATGACATAATGTGGTGTAATAAAATGAAGCAGTAGAAGGACATTAATAATTGAGTTGATGGTAACCTAAAGAAACACTCAAAATATTAAAATATTATTAATTAATTTTGAATTAAAAATGTATCCAAATTACGTTATTTAAAATAATAATATATTTTGGGTAAAAATATTATCATTAAACAATTATATTCATGTTTATGTCATATTCTAACACATATCTTTTTAAACCATATTTACTCACATTAACTCTAATTGTTACTCCATCGATTTTTACTCTTTGAAGGACAAAATTGAAACAATAAAAAATCGAAGGAATCAGATGTTAATCATAAACGAATTTAAAATATTATAAAAATTAGTTGGATGAATTGTTTTGTTTGAAATTTTATATCATTTTAAAAATATTTTTTTAATAAAAATATATTATTACTGTCTATTTTGAAAAATTTCATAACAAGCAATTTAAAAAATTAATATATCATGATGTATTTTATATAACAACTATAATTAAATTTTAATATCTATATATAATTGATACAATTAGTGTATGACATAAATTATCTCAGTTTTCATTTATTTTACGTGTTTCAATAATATTTATTTGATTTTTAAATTAATTCAATAATTATTGCCTCATCATTGTGCAAGAAATTATTGTAATTATATCATAAAAATAAATTGTAAATAAATTAACATAATAAATATAAATTAATTATGATTGAAATTAATATTTCATGTTGAACATATATTCTATATTACCATACATTAAAAATGTTATACTTATAAAAAAATTAATGTGATAAATTTCACTTGTATTAAAATGAAATGCAATAAGATAAATAAATTTATGAAGCTAGACCCAGGTGGTCATAAATTAATATCAAGGTTACTTTTGGTCAAATATTACTAATACCATAATATATTAACCGAATTTAGGGTTTTCTTCTAATCAATATTAAAATAATATATACCCTTAATTATTTGATTTACGAATAACTACAATAATAAAAATTAATATTATTTTTATTATTCATATGCACAAAAATAAAATTAACCTATATACTAAATTATAAATTTATTTTTCCAAATATGGAATTAATTTCTAAAAATTCATAACAAAGAATTTGTTAAAATTAATTTAAAATTAATATTCTCGATGGGGCTGTAAAGGGTGCTTTTAAAGTGAAAATGGTCAATGATTGACTATGTTTTCATATATACATTCCAAATAAAAATATTTAAATGACCCATATTAGTGTTAACATATTAATAATATATATAATTATAAATATATAATAATATTAAATATAGAAAATAATTAATATTATTTAGATAAAAATTTAGTTTTTAATTAAAAGCAGAATTTTTCACAATTCATCAAAAACTAAAACATATAATAAATAAATTACAAACAATTAAAATTTTAGATATTCCTATTTATAAAATGAATATAATATTTTAAAATAAAAATAATAAAATATTCATAATTTTTTTAATGATTCATGAACAGAAAATAATGTAAAACTATCATTAGAAAAATTCCTCTATTATGCATAAAATTGGATTTATTTTTATATAATTGCTAGAAAACACATCAATTACATGGTAATCTATATATTTAATAATATTTTTATATATATCAAAAATATACATATTCATGTTTAAAAAATATTTTTATAATTCATGTATTATTATCATACAAGTGATTCGTATAGTTTGGTTATAATAGTATGGTTTAAATAATAATATTCAATTCATCATTTACGTTTGTTGTTTCATCCAACATAAGAAATCAATGAAATAAAAATAAAAATGATATGTTCCATAGAAAATGGAGAGTTACATTCAACCATCCTTTAACAAACTATGTAATAAAAATTTAAAATTTCATTTCAAAAATCAAGAGTTAATACTTGATGATTCTTTTGAAGGAAGACATAATAAAAAATAGAGTTAATAATATCTCACCTAATAAGAGAGAATATAATTTATGATGGCCAACAGATGTAACACATAATAAAATTCCTCATAAGAAAACATTTACAGGAAATATAGATATAACTATAAATCTCTTATGGTGAGTGGTAGAGAATGTGGTCATCAAATAGGTTACCATCACATAACTAGAAATCAATGACCAGTTAAAAGAACGTTTTTTTTCCTCATAAATTAAAGTAAATGTACAATGATTTCATTCCAAAATCTTTTTACAACACTATTGGATAAATTTAATATCTAGATATATAACATATAAAAATATATATATTTTATTTCATTCCTTGAAATAATCATAATCTCATCCTTTTTATTAAAAATAGATCAATTTTTATGTCATATCTAACACCTGAAAATTGATTTTCAAAATTAATTTCTCATACCTCAAGTCCATCAATTAATCATAGGATACACAAGTCAATAATATAATAATAATGTTTTTTTTGAAATCATAATTTTTAGAAAATGTTATTCAATATGGTAAATCATATGTGAACCTAAAAAATTAATATCCGTAATACATTCCATAACTAGTTAACATTAAAATCATCTAGTATTTTCCAATCCAAATTCAAATATAAATAATTTAAAATATAAGAAAACATACAAAATCAATAAAACATTAGGTTCCCCAAATAACATAATGTATCATTTATTGTATCATAATATATATATACCTTGATCAATATACAAAAAAAATTTAAAACAAAAATAATTATAAAAATAAAATATCCATCTACTAATTATATTCATTTAAATGAAAAATGATTCAAGCATCATCAATGATGAGATAACCCACAATGTGGATAAATAAATAATATATTCTCAGGTACTTAATATAATTCTATTGACTTTATCCACATCAATAATCTCTTAATCCAAAAAAAATTATCTCAATAATTGTAACACATTTAAGAATTTATTTTCGTCAATCATTATGTTTTTCATGAAGATCAAATTTTCACTGAATCATTCTTATTTTTATTTGGTATTAATTAGTAAATTATTTTATTTAATTTGTGAAAAATATATACAATAAAAGATCTAAACATTCAAAAATTAATTTAACAAGGAAATCATCAATGAAATAAAATTACAATATAATTAAATGATCTAAAAACATGATAAAAATATCCATTACACCTAAGATATTTCAATAACATATTAGTCACTATGATCAAATAAAATATTATAAGGTATATTATCATGAGAATTGGTAGATTTACTTCACATGGTGCTCTATATCCTTGTAGTTGTAGAAATGAATAGTTTACTTTTTCCCATTACAATTTCATTATTTTTCTTAGTGACCCATATCTCTTCACTTAAAACAAAATGTTAATCTCTTCAAGCACTTCCCATGGAAATTTCTTCCACGTTATCACATGTGGTAAAATCACTCATTAATTTTATACCATTAACCACTATTTTAATTTTCATACTCTTCTCCTATTTATTATTTTTGAAAGCATAAATTTAAAGAATTTATTATCTATCTTGGTATCACATAATACTATTTCATCGTATGATGAAATTTATCCCGAGTCCAATAGAAATAGAAATGTTTTCTTTATCCCTTTAAATTAGTTGTCAATCCTGAACTATGTATTGATTATTTAATATATAAATTACTTGGATATCCTTGTAAATAAGGTTTCATACACTGCAAAAAATTATAACCCCATACATTATGCTAATTTACTTTAAATTCATTTCAATTTGATCCCTTCTATGGAATTATTTTTCAAAAATGTGTCCTTTAAATACTTACATTCCAGAAGACCTATTTCTCTTTTATTAATTATATAATGGATCAATGTACAAAATTGGTTAGTATCTCCTTTTAGAAAATATATTACAATTTTTCCTGTTTTCCTTTTCTCTACATCGCAATTCATTGAATATATTACACTAAGACATAACCATTTTGTAACCTGTAATTTGATTAGTCATCCCTATAAGGATGGGGGCCTCTATCACATAATGTGATATTTTCTAGGAGATTGTTTCTATGAAATCTGATTTTCCATATGGCCAAGGTAATTTTTAATAACATAAATAAGCCTACCAAAAATATCAATGAATTAATTCATCCCAATAAAAACGATATTAGTTCCCTAATTAGAGAAATATTTTAATATTCTAAAATCATTATCTCCATTCTTTCTTCTATTAGAAATTTATAATTAATTGAATATAATATATTATATTGTATCATTATGAAAAAAATGTATAGTCCCAAAAAATCTCAAATTTATTAAATACATTGAACAAATTATGGAGATCTAATATCAATACCATAAAATATGTACCTTTAGGATTTGATTATACATATCACCAAAGTCTATGTTATAGAAATATAACCTCATACATGATTTCTTAAATACATTTTCCATGGTTTTTATAACACATCCTCTTATAAAAACTGTGAAAATCCAAAATCTAGTGAACCAATGTTAGTTTTTGCTTTGGAAAAATATAATTAAATACCATAAATTGAATCCCCAAAGATAAAATATTTTATTAATTTTCAAGAAAAATATACATACCTGGTAACCTTATTCCCATAGTAATTAAATATAGAAAATAATATGGGAATTCAATTTTCATTATTTATGTAATTCAAGGAAATCGTGTCTATATCATGTTGAAAAATAAAATAAATTAATTTGTTGATTTTAAATTCTTATTTGGTGTTACATACTATGGAAGATAACATGAATTCCTAAGATTACTAAAAATTTAAATGTAAATTAAATGAACTCATATTAAATTTATTTATTAATTTATAACAACTTGTATCCATGGGTAATATCATATGGAAAATATCATTTATAAAAAAATTAAATTAGTAATGATGGAAATTATTATAAATTGGAAACATTTTTTCCATGAACATGACAACTTTAATATCATTATCATTCATAATAAAATTTAATCATTATTTTTTATGTTATATTTATTTATATCTTCTTTATTTGTTTTATGTGACTACTGATGCATCATGTATATATTTTATATAAGATCACCAAAAAACTGATATTCCAATAAATTACAAAATTATATAAATGGTAAATTTAATTCCAAAATCAAAAGTCCATATTAAAAAAATTTCCCTATTTAGATATTAATGCGTATTTAATATTATTTCCCCAACTATTAAAATATCTTAAAATGAATATTACTAATGTTAATGTGGTATATAGTTTATGAAATGAGAAAATGAATCGATTATGATTATCAAAATTCAACCTACACAAAACAAGTGGAAACTAAAAATATGATATTTAACATTACTTTAACATATAACCTTATCATAATTGAATTATAAGTATAACCAAATTAATGAAATTTGAGTATTGAAATCTTATACCACTTGTAATCAGTAAAATCATAAGCTCCATGAATTATTTTTTATTCAAAAATAGTAAATATCATGATGATAAATTATTTCATTATACAATGTCTCATATGGGTAGTATATACATAAATAATATGTGTCGAATAACGCATATTTCCCATAGAAATAAAAGAAATATGAAAAAGCCATACCATGCACTTTCCTTTAGATGAATGTCCTTTAACCACATTTATAACGTTATAAAGCATAATAATATTTTATTCTAGAAAAATATCCATATTTATGATATAATATATGATCCAATATATCAATTTATCACCTTTTTTTAAATTTTGTTATTAAACTTGTGTCATTGGTAAAATGTTTTATCTTTCTATGCATGATTTTTCATGTATTTCGTCTTTCATATTAAATGGATAAAGTTTTGTTATCTACAAGAAAATATTAAGGTAATTTATATTATATTAATTTATCAAATAAATATTATAATCATTCTTGAATGGTTATAATGAATAATTAATCGCATTATGTCATGGAGATGGTAGGCCATACGTATACACGAGCGATTATGTCATTACAATTATAGGAAAATGATAAATTATTTGTTGATATATTAATATTTTAATAAGAAATATAATTCCATAATTATTATATATTTTGATTATATAAATAATTATACTCAACCTTGTAATGTGGTAATGCAAACAAAATTACACTGTGGTGTTGAGATGGTACGATCTAAGTACGCACATTCCATGCTTATATTATTCATAAGATACATAAAAATGGAATAGGGTTTTCCCATAGTCATAATAAATTATAATAATATAGGTGACCCTAGAGGTATTACATTATATTGGAAAAACATATTAAGAGGATTTATAATAATAAATTAACTTGAGTGAGTTAATAAAGCGATTAAATTTTATTTGAAAAAATTCCTTTTATATATTATTATGGGAAATTGGGTAGTGATTTTGAAAGGATAAAAACTTATATAAATAAAAAATGATTTTTTTAGTGAAATAGTAAAATTATGGTCTATATAGGTGGCTAATAGTTGTGTAAATAACATAATGTGTATGGTCGCCATTATAATTGTGCTGAGGTGAACATCTGGAAACAACGAAAATATAAATTACTATACATTAATTTTCAAATTTAAATAGCGAAAAAGGTGTTATTTCAAATATAATATGAGAATTTGTAAAAATAATATCATTCATTAATTTTTTACAATATTAATTCACATTATGACCCTTATATTTTAGCTTAAACACTTATTTAATATTTTTAACTCTTACCTTGTCTATATAAATTTTTAAACATTTAGCCACAATATTCTTACAATAATTTGTAAAATGAACCATAAAAGAAATAGAGATAAAATTTAAATTATTATCCTTATATTTTTTCTAAATGTTATATTTCTATAAAATTTATATACTTAAAGAAATTTATTTATTTCAATATATAATTAATTTAAATTTTTAGACTATTCATTACATGATACTTGATGCCATTAGATATAATAAGACATAAAAAAAAATATTCAATGAAATACATTATATTTAAATTTCACCTAGAATGTTCATGTATGGAATTATGTATCTCTAATTTTATTTATTCAAATTGTTTTAATATCATTTATTTTATTTTTCCTTCATTTTAATAATTACTGCCTCGTCGTTGTGAAATCCTTCATAATAATTTTTTGTTAACAAAAAAAATAAAATTAATTACCATGATGATGATATATAATTTATCTTCAAAAATAATTTTTATTGTTAAATATGGCTTCGGGTTGGACAAATAATAAAATTGATAATCATATTAAAAAAATTAGAGTATCAAATTTGACTTTAATTAAAATAAAATATTATAATGGGATTATTATATTCAATGTGGTTCCAAGAGGACGTAAATTCAGAACAATGATAAAATTATTATAATAAATCATCCAAAAAATTATTTATTTGAAAAATTATTATATTAATAATATAATTATTATAAACCAATATTTCACTACATACCCTTAACCATGTTGAAAAAAATAATAGGTATACAATTCAAAATTTTAAAATAAAAAAGGGAACTATTTAATAAATTTATCAATTAAATTTTCAGTATGAATTAAAATTTAATATTATAAAAAAGTAGATGTGGTTCAAATTAAGGTAAAATTAATTTGATCGACGAGGCGAGAAAACGGGTTTTAAAATGAAATTATTCACAAATGTATATTATTGTAATATCAAAATTCAATATAAAAATTATTCCAATGGTATTAATTGTAATAAATAAATATTTATTAATATAATATTATTTTCAAACCAATTTAAAATATAAATTATCATAATAAATTATTTATATGAAATGTAGGTTTTTAATTAAAATTTAGTATTATTTTCTATTTATCAAAAAATGAAACTTATTCAAAATAAAAATAAAACTAAGAGTAATTATATTTTCAAATTAGAATTCAAAAAATAAATAAATTGTTTCAACTGAAATTCATTTATGTTTCAAATTTTAGTTTTACATTAATTTGACAATGAAAATGTGAAAAAAAACAACTTTTTGAAAATTACATCTTTTTATGCTTGAAAGTGTATATATTTTTTGATCTTGTCTGGGTAAAAATGTAATTGATTTTAAAAATTATATTGAATTATTGTGTATAATAATAAATAATATAGATATAATTGTTTAAATAATATTATCATAATTATTTTAATCATTTTCTTACACGTTCTTGTAACATCAAGGTTACAATAGTAAAATTTAAATAACATTTAATAGTGCTTAATTTATAAAGGTTGTCGTATAAAACACATGATATTTGATTAAAAAAAATAACTTTGAAATACCATAATATCATGGAATTTACTTTTCAAAGTAATTAAAATAAATTATAGTTATTAAAAAAAAATATTTTCACTATTTTGAGAAAACAATTTCATTTATACAAATTCTAAAAAAATCGCACAAACGTGATGTTGACATAATTAGTGTAAAAATGTATTTTAATTTTTCTAATTTTTCTTAAAATTGAATAAAAAATAAATATAATTGTGTAATATGTGACAAAACAGTTTTCATTGAAATTTAATTTTGTTTAGAAAACATTTTATAATTCATTGAAATGAAAATTATTTTATTTATAAAAAATATGTAAACTTTTAAATCTATTGTTCAATTTTAAACCATATACTATTCTTAATGTAGTTAGTACTGTTAATAAAAACCAAATAAATGGTTATGTAATAATGTTATACTATAATAAATTCCCTTTGGTCTTAAGGTTGTGTGTTCTATAAGGTATCAAACTGATCAAATATTCCTCATGAAATGAATCATAATATCTTGAGGTGTTAAATTATCATATAATTTCAATTGTTATTCATTTTATGATATCAACCCCAATTTTATTCAATTAATATCACGGGGTTTTAAATCCCTCATGCTAGAATTTTTTATACACTCGAGCTCCCTCCAAATAAAATATGGAACTCCATCTATTAGACTTTCATTTTGTTCTAGAGTAGCTCCTACTAATTAATAATGATGTGAAGGTGATTTTCACTCCTCTAGAGATAAGGTATACACAGTAGTTAAATCACTATGATATTTGAGGTCATAATTATGCATATATAATATAATTTTATAAAACATATAAAGATTTATTATATTGTAGAAATTTCTATATTAATTTACATATGAAATAATATTACATTATACTTATATATATATATATATTAATATATTAAAATTAATTTTTATGTATTTTGGAATCTAAATTTAATGATTATAGTTTTATGAGTTGACAGTTTTGGAATTATAATAAATAATAATTAGGTATTATAGGCGTATGACTTTTTTTATTATATAAAACTTCAATTAATGTGTATTTTATTGAGAAAGTTCTTATTTTAAATTTTTATTTATGAAGGTGTTCGATAGGGAATAATTTAATATTAATTATATATATTATATAGTATGTGAACATATTAGTCATGGGGAGTGAAAATGTTTTTTTGTTAGTATTTTACTTCAAAATAACATAAAATTTAATATCATATAATTTTGTAATATTAAATTTAGATATAGTAATGTGATTTTTGTTAAAAACAATTTACAAATTTATTAAATATTCCCAAAAAAATAAACTAATTTTTTTTGAAATATCAACCCTCTTATAATTTATTTGAATATTTATTTCAAAAAAATATATTATATGGTAATATATTCATGAAATTAAATATTTACTATAAAATGTTATGATATAGATATCATAAAATATGGATTTACCTATTTTTCTTATTGATGGAGACGTTAGGGATATTAATAACTAATATGGATGTTTTTATATATTTCCCTACCAAACCTGACTATTGATGTGTGATTGATTATTCCAAAGTCTTTTTCATAAAAATTTATATTCCTCATTAAATTTAAATTCAATTATTTTTTACAATAAATTTAATGGCCTTATTCATGATTTGTACAACCGATATATATTTCCCTTCATTATAGTGTTTGTGAAAAATATTTTAATTTTTGTTTAATGTTTTACTGATTTCTCATTTTAATTCAATAAACATTATTAAAAATAAGTAAAAAAAGTATCCACATGAAATAATGTGAGGGATATCCTTCAATTTGATTAATTTAAAAAAACCCATTAAACACCATCATGATGATATCTTTTGAATTTTAAAATTGATGTTTTTGGACCAAATAGATTATTTCCGTTGTTCAATTAATAAAATTTTCATTTACCATAATTATGAATGATTAAGAGTTATAAAATGAATATTTTTATTATATGTTTTTTATTTAAAATTCATATTAAATACAATTTTAAAGGTTTTTGTTAAAACCAGTTGATACTATTTGTGGATAATATATATCAATCATTTTAAAATATGTCTCCTCTATAGAAATCAATTTTCTTTTATTACTCGAATTTTTTATTTTAAACATTAATTTATAAGATGTATATGTTAAATTGAAATAATTATGGTTTTATATCCCCACAAACACTTTCTAAATTTTCCAATATTATCACATTGTTTATTTGGTTGATAAGGACTACCATTATCATGTGTGAATGGCAGGTTCTTGACTATATACAGAACAATCTCCCTCTAAAAAATTATTACATTATTATTTTAACATAATGATCCTTAAAAAATTCATATTTCCTTATAGGTATAGTTTCAATTATATATTAGTTATGAAATAGATAAACATAATTATATTCTATATAATTGTTATTTTAATGACCATAATGTTACTTAATATCTTTATGGACCACTAAATTGTTTGTGATATCCTAAGGACATTCAAAAAAATGTTATGATATAATAATTCAATGGTAACTAAATGGATTATTAGAATTAAAATGTAATTTATACGAGGAGTTATGTATATCATGATAACAAAAAAATTATAATACCAAATAAAATTTAGGAAATCAGAATTAAGAGATGTTATCATAATATAATGTGATAACTAAAATATGCAATATAACATTAAACATTCAATAATAAGAATATTCCAAGGATCTCCACATAGATAATATAACATAGTATTTTCGGCTTACACCTCATTCACTATCAATGGTGTTTCATGATATTAACATAATTAACTACATCAATGTGCGGTTTCATAATTCCAGACCTACTCATGATATTCATAACATGTACATGAATATGTGTTCTACATATTGAAATCAATAAAAGGATATAAAATATGTAATATATATAAAAAATTATATCTATTTTGTATTGTCACCTAAGATAAGAAATTTAAAATAAAATTTTTTTCATCCTAATAAGAGATTAAATTGTTATGAGATTTTTATGAATGATTAAGTAATTTATATTCATGGATATACATCCCAAAATAATTTAACACAAATAATATATGTAGATGAGGTTTTCGAAATATTCTTCATAATATGGTTTTTAAAAAAATATGACAAGGATCCATTAATGATGTGTAAGAGAATAATTATTTCTACAAAGGTATAAATAAAAAATGGATGTAAATTTAAAAATTAGTTCTTTTATAAACAATTAATGTTGCACCAAATTTAATGTTGTTTTATGTTATATAAGTTATAAAATAGAAAGGTTCCCCATAATCAGGATTACATAACAACTGAAATTTAATGATTAATTTAAAATTTTATTTCCCCATCAAGTAATGTTACATTGGAATAGTTAGATTTTTTTAATAAATCATATATAATGAATAGAAATGAAATAAATATTATGGATTTTGAGTTCAAATATGATTATATATAAAAAAAATAACGAAAATATTAAGATAGTGGATCAAATGTTCCCATAAATTTATGTACATCACTCTCTTTTGTAGTGTCACATAACATCATGAGTACTCACATGAAATTCGTTAATAACTTTATTCATATAATTTTTAACATAAATTAATATTTTTAAATTCATTTTTTATAAAATGTTTATAATTTATAATTTATTATTTAAAAATGTAACATGAGGTTTTTTGGTGAAATTATCTAAAAGTACTATAGTGAGTTATTCGTGATTCAAGGAATTGGAAAAATTTTATTTAATCCTTATAATGGTATAAATATTTATTCATTTTATTCTCATCATCAAATGATATTTATAGTTCAATAGATGAACCTAAATAGTTCTTAATTTCAATATGTGTTCGAATAAAACTATTTCATGATGGTTTCATTATCATGATGTTTTTCGAGGAATATCTATTATTATATAATAAAATGATTTTTTCTATATTATTACTTGTATCATAAAATATATTTATATATTTAATCTAATTTAGAAAATTGTCTTGAATGGTGGTGATAGAATGTGGAATGTCTTTTTTATATTGTGATGATCTTTCTAAAATATAAATATTGATTATCTTTTTTATGCAAGAGTGGGATAGTTAAATTGTTGAAATTTTGTAAATATAATTACTAATAATGCTTCTATAATAAAATGGATATAATATATAAGTTAAGTTAAAAGAATAAATTATTTTAATAGACATCGGTTAAGAGTAATTAATTTTACTTTAGATTTTTACTCTTACATTACCCTTAAGGATCATTGGGATGTACATTTGGAAAAAAACATAGACATTGTTAAGATGCATTGGTAGAGAATTTGGAAGTGATTTCAGAAGTTAAGGAACATAAATTTTGATGATAAAAGTTGTGGGAAAGGAGTTTATTTATAAGTGTTGTTTGTGGGTGTTTCTCAAGATAAATATTCTTCAGTTGCTTATTTTTTATGAAGACTACCCCTACAGATGATTCATTTGACTATATAGTGTAATTTGTAACACTTTTTCTTGTCTAGTTTTTAACTGTTTCACTATTTATGTGATGAAATATTTATTTAGAATATAAATTAAAATACTATATTTTTCCACATATTATTATTCCTTTAATATAATTTATTTCTGTAAAATAAAAAATCATCACTAGTACTTAATTTCATTATGCTGATTAAAATATTCATATAATGTTTATTAAAATAATTTTTCATTATGATAAATTTTATTTTTAATTTTAATTATTATTTTTTGAAATAATATATTTTATAAAAAATATAAATTTTTATCATTTACATAAATTACCTATTGTTTCATAAAATTATATTATACTATTTATGAAAATATATAATGTTTCGGAAAATAATTTTTTGATTGTGAATTTTTATTACTAATTTATAATTTATCATTATAATTTATTTTAATAAATTCAAATTATATTAATTTTATCATAAATATTATTAGGATTTATTTATATTCTGAAATTATTTTATAATTTTTTACAAATTTATGTAATAATAAAATAAAATAAATCTATTATATTGATTTAAAAATATAATAATATTATTCCATTTGTCATTTAATATTATAATGGGTTCGATTGTAATTAAGATGTTGATATAATGAATATACCATAATAGTGATATTTCCCATTAAACCCTATATAAACACCACCATTTTCATATTTCATCATTAACTATATTAGTTATATATTACCATACCCTTCCCCTGATAATAAATATCATTTTCCAAATTCATATATTGGATATTATCTAATTTATGTTTGGAGTGATTTTCCAAGGGGATTTATTCCTATAGAGTATTCCTTAAAATATTTACTATCCATTGATGTTTTTCTCCTTACTTATTCCATAATATTATATTAATTTTTATCTATTTTTTCCTATTCACATGATATGTAAAATGATTTCTATGTGATTTTATTTGATAAGAAATAATTCATGATAAAAAATCATATCTTTTACAAATATAAATATTCTTTAATCAATTATATATTTTGTAAAACCCGTGGGTAGTAATATAATATATTATTAATATGAATAAATTTATTTTGAAAGGACTATTTCATATATAAACATATTTTTTAGTATATCCCACCACAAATTAAAAAATATCCTCTACTAAATTAAAATTTATATGTAATACTGAAAAAACTCATGGACTTTTTGTTTATTAATTTGTCATTTTCCTGTTCACCGTCATCATATTTGATGATTCTTCTAAAATGCATTGGATATATGTGTTTCCTTATTTCATATAATTTTTTATATATGTTCTATGATCATCACAGATGTATCCTCATATAAAAAATATTTTCGATCAAGATATCCTCTAGAATATGTATACGTGAAATATCAGGTATATACCTATTCAAATGAGATATGTGGAAAATATCATGTATTTTGGATATTTATTGTGGTATCAAAAGTTGTAAGGAAAAAATTATGATGCTTCCAAACATATAAAATAGTCCAATATATAAGCTATAGATATCTTTTGTCCCTATTGTCATGACTCTCTACCAGAAATATATATTACGAAACACATTATCACCAATACAAAACTATAGTTCTATTTAATAGTCATCAACATAAATATTCTAATAATTTTATACATCTATGATATTTTATGAAATTTCCATGAAAATTTATATTAATTCATTATATAGATATGGTCCTAGTGGGTTATATTCTCTAAATTTATCCAATATTTTGGTGTTATGTGATCAATTAAATAATGTGATTTATAAGGAGGATTATGAATCCTTTATCGAGAGATACAATATTATAATAAATAATCTAATTGAATATTTTGATTAAAGATACTACTAATGACCATTCAGTTTGATCTAAACATATCCTACATTTTTCAGATTATCTACTTTGATTGGAGATCAATATGATGGAGATAGTCCACACTAAAAATAAACTATTTTTAGATATAATGATAGTGAATTCAGTTATTTTTTTATTAAAAATCTAATTACATTTAGATATATTTATACTAGTGCTTCCAATATATATACCACTTATATAATGCATTTTTAATTCTCAATGAGATTTCCTCTTGAAAGGATATGAGATGAGGAGAATTTAATACAATGTGTATCACAATTTTTATTGAAATATTCTCTTTTTTTGTTTTTTACATCTGAATGAAAATTTATAAGGTATGTTTTCTGATATTCATGATGGTATGGTATATGGTAACACCCCATTTTTTTACCACAACATTCATTTAATGAGTTACCAGTCCCTGTGATGTCAATAAAATTATATCCTTCATTATATCATCCAAAATAATTGTTTTCTAGGTATCTTTATATATCATTCTTCTCCATTCACGGATACCGAATATTAAATTGTGAGATTAAATCTATTTTTCCTAAATTATGTCATATTCATATGCTATTTAATGTGTTCCCAAATTCCCAAAACTCATTATTCTCCAATTTTAATACATTAGTTTTCCATTGTATTATCGAATCCTCCATACATTTAATCTGCAAATCTTCCCATTAATATATTTTTTCTTATCTAAGAGTAGATTGGTGATACACCATATTAGAATGATAGGACGTGATTCATTACATTATTATTCCCATATCCATCATTTCAATGAACAAAAATGTTGGATAACTATTATTAATACTAATGATTGAGGGATAAAGATATCATCAACATAAATAATCCTCTACAATATTCTCCTTCCAAGGGTGTTAATGGATGATTTTCCACAATTCATTTTCCTTTTTATGAAATATTAATATATCAAAATGAGATCTTTATTTTAAAATATATACATGAGGCTCTTATTATCCCCAAATAAGGCACACTTCTCGAAATATAGATAATATATTCAAAACATAAATGTAATTATTCCTTATCAATATAATTCATTAGATAGTATATATCATGTATTATCAAATTTTTGGAGCCTTATTCTATAAAATTAACATATTCCAAGAGAATTAATCCTTACCCATTCATTATAGAATCACAAATAGGTCAAAACTACTTCCCCAAAGGTTTGGAATGTCATTTTATCTGTACTAATTAGAATTTTCATAAAATCCATTATAATCTCTTCATATTAATATTCCTATAGGATCATCAAATAATTTAGGACGATTTTTTGTAATATATTTAATAATTGTGTAGTGTTTCTCAATAATTGACAATATGACAAGTTCTTCCAAGGGTTCCACAAATCTCTATTATAAATTTTGGATTGGTCCATTCCTCAAGAACTATGATTTTAAAGGATGCATATATATTTCATCACATGTGATTATATGGAACATGATGTATATATTTAGAGGAATAATTCATAATTTTTTAACCTAAAATAAAATTAATCCTTCATAAATTTCCTATGAATAGTAAAAAATTATTTTCTTCTTTCTCTATGAGTTTTCAGTACATTTTACTATCTTGTATAATTTATATAACATTTTTTCAAGGATATTTTTAAAAAAATATTCATGAATCCATATATATTTTATGACATTTATGTGTCTAAATGGAAGTATTATGATCATATAACATGTGCACCTTTAATAAAATGTAGTATTGGATATATCCATATTTATCAAATTTATTTTATAATGTCGGAACTAAATATCCATATTAGAGATGTATATGGACGCATCTATCATGTAGATCATATAATCAATCCATGGTTGGTGACAAATATTAATAATCACAGAATTTGTTGAGTTTATAAATATTAAAAATATAGATGAATCAATCAAATATTATTGTTGGAAAAGATAATTAATAAACTACATATAGTGAAACACTTTGGTGTAAAAATACATTTTCCATATTTTACCTTAGTTTTTTCCACAATTCATCAATTTCAATAGAGTCTATTTTATGTAGAGTATTATATATAAATATATCTATAATTATAATATCTATATAGAAAACAACTTCATGGTTTTGATAATTAAAAACACTCATTAAAGATCAATATTGTATTTTACATATAATTTCCATGTCATCAAAATTTATCTTATAAATTATATTAAAAAATTTTCCATATATCTATGAATATAAGGAAAAATTATCAATGATTGAGAATAATTATTAATAAAAAATTCATCATAGACATTAAAAAAATATAGAAATATAGTAAGAAACATAACATCAAATGATATTTTATATTCTTAGAAATTTAAATGGTATTAATAAAAGGGAAACAAATTCATGGCGTGTATACATTTAGAACACACTAATGGGAGTATAAATATGATTTTTTATTTTTTGAAAATATATATTTACAATAGATGAGTCATATTTAGTAGATTCCATAATACCCTAGATTTTGGATTCTAATGATTAATAATCATCTAATTTTTTAGGGGGTGCATCCATAGTTTTATGAGACAAGAATTATTTGATGGAATTTAAAAAATATATCAAATAGTTTTTTTAATATTCAAAAATTATTAACATGTTTTCCTATAAGTACTTAATTGTCAATATTCACATATTCCATAAATATTAGATATTCATGACACAACACTTTTAAATATCATGTATTTTAATATTGGTAATAATAATTAATATTTTTAATTTAAAATTGGATTGATATGTTTATTTATTGATTATAATAGTGAAATTGTAATTTATTCTTATTTATTATCCAATAATTACATTCTCCCATATCATTATTTTGAATATTTATTTTTAATCAATATTTATTAACATGATTCCAATATTTTTTATAAAAAATTCATCAACTTCATCACTTTATATAGTTTCATGAAATCCTATACACTACTATATAGAATTCTCATAGAATAATATTTGTGTAACTATGAGGATTATTTAATGATAAACTTAATTGGAATTACAATATTTAAATATAATATTTGGTTATGTGGGACCAATAAAAAGATAAAATATGCATCTCCACATTTAGGGAACACTAGAAAAATTTTCTTTATGTATTTTGATTTATATAAATATTAATTAATTACTATAAATTTTCATTAAAATAATAATGATGAATTCAAAAATAATTTCATCATCCATATAAAAATCAAGGACATATCTTCAAATCCATAAGATGTTATATTTATAATTCCAAAACATTTCTTCTTATATTTTATTGAGTTCAAGGAATTACAACTTTATTTATTGAGTGGGAATATGGGGTAGATATTTTTCAAAAAATATATTGTTTAATACATCCCCTTCAGTGGATTCAATTCCATTTATAATTATTTTATTACAGATCAATTTCTATATTTTTCAACTCTTCTCTATAGTTAATAGATAACAAATGTAACATTCTATCTCAAAGATCATTAGACTACATTTTATAATTTTTAAATCTATTAAATAAATTTCTCATCATTTAAGGGGTAATAATATATTGAAAATATACTATTTCATTACTAGATATGGTCTCAAATGTAACAATTTCTATCTTATTAATGGGATTGTGTTTTACTTCATTTTTTGTAATACTCATAAATTGTTTCATTTTTTCTATTACATTTATGTTGTTTTTGACATGTGATACCATCATCTTATTTAGTACATTAGGTAAAGTAAAAAATTATACACTACATTAAACTAATCATGATTTCATATTTTACAAGTAATTTTATAAAATAATGTAATGTTTTTATAATAATTATAAGACTAAGTATCATATAAAATATATAAAATAGAAATGGGTAAAATAACATGTACTATGTAACAACTAAAACACTATGTTTCACCTGATTATAACAATGGTCGCCTTAATATTATTTTCTGTATCCCATATAATTATAAACTAATTGAAATTGTTTTTGAGTACATTATTCTATTTTGTAATGATAATGTTAATATACCCAATCATATAACACAATATTGTTAGACATGGTGTCGATTAAGGCCCACCACCACTTCCTGTTGTTAATATATGGTTAATAATAAACCATAACATATTAATAGTTTTAATAATAGTTGTTTCTATTGGAAAAATAGAGAAAATTATTGTTCCAGTACATGAATAACAGTACATGATTACATGAACCAGAATACTTTATAAAATATTGTTTTTTTCATATTCACTAACATTCTATATGTCTTTATATGAATCATTCTAATCCAAATCCCAAAAAATGTCTATAGATTTCATTGATATGAATAATAAATACCCAATAAATTCACATAATTCATTATATTTTTTATTTATCACAAATATACTTATAAAAAAACAAAATATATAATGGAATATTGGTTTTTTTAGTGTAGATATGATGTACTTCAAAAAACTTAATACTCACTTTTTTTATATGACACATCATAATGATAAAATATATGACATTAAATATTTAATACTATAAAAATTAACTTCTGTGTGTATATATATAAATAGATAAGGGGGTGTCATAGATCTCAATAATGAAATAAGAAGATTAAATCATACTACCATGTAATATATATAATGAATGATTATTTCCATGGAAACATAAATCATTATACTTTGATATTAGAAAAATTAAAACTGTAATTAGATGATGGTAATTTATAATCATGTACTTAATGGAATTTGGTAAAAAATATTAAACTTGAAATAATAGTCATGATTCAAGGATCAATACCATGATAACAAAAAATAGTGTGTTTGGCTAGCTGCATGTGGATCGTTTGTGGTACCACATGAAATAAATCTATAATATAATGATTGAGGGTGATTAATAATTATATCCCCAACATCCATGTTCATAACTTGTTAATTAAGGTGTGTGACACATATTAAAATTATTTTTAATATATAATCATAATTATAACCTTTTAAAATTGACATGGACAAAAATATATAGATTTAGGGCATAAAAAATTACAGTGATATTAAATTTAAATCATATATTATAGAATGATTTCATTTAAATGAATGTATAATGAAGTATAAATTATGAAAATAATTACAATGTGAATAAAATAAATATAAAAATTGTGGAAAAGAGGGATTATATGTAAACATCTTATGCAGGGTTTTGCAGGAAAAGGTTTTATGGCCTTTAAAAATGATAAGATAATATTAATTCCACAAAAGGTTCAATGATTCTTGTATTTATAAATTAATTTTGACAATCCAAGGAACTATAAATTTTATTATTTAATAGGTACATGATATGAGGTATGAAATTGAGAATTTAAAAATAATCGGGTTTTAATAAAGAATAAAAATGATAGGGGAACCTAATAAAATATATCACCTTGTTAGGAAGGGATAGTTTAACATTATATATTTGTGTGGATAAAAATATAACCTCATATAAAATAGTTAGAATATAATATTAAAAGTTATAGAGTGGGATTTAGTGAGAAAACACATAACCCAAAATTGAAGGGTGAAGTTTGGAAGTTCCCATAACATAGGCCCCTAACTCTCTTGGGAACTATTTTCAAACATTTTAATTAATAAATTTAAAAATAATATTTACATCCTTTAAAACCATTCTTATAAAATTTCATTTTATATTATTTACATTCGTTTATTTTAAATCATTAATTGAATATTAACAATTAATATATATTTTTGGGAGTTGTTCGATTGACTTCTCCAAAACTGCTCTAATTTCCAAATCATTAATCATGGTGTTATAAATGAATCCCTATAATTTCTTAGATGATACATTATTTTTTCATATTTTATGGAATTTTCTAAAGAATAGGAATTGAAACAGCATGCGATTAGGGTTCCATGTGTGCCAAAAATTTATATTGGAAATATATTAAATATATTAAAAATAACACACATGCAGTTTTCCTGAAATGGTGGAATAATATTTAAATGGGTTACTAGATTATAAATATGATGGAAACATTGATTTCAATGTGATTATTTTAAACTAATAGGAACATCAAATTAGTCAGTTCATGTCATTTTTAGATATGTCATTACGAACCTGGAGATAAAAAAAATAATTAAATAGAAAAATTTTATTATGAATTATTTCATGACAATTGTTATATAATTATATAGTTTATTATCGTGAATCCAAATGGTTTCCCTCATAACCATGGAGACGTAGGAGGATCGGCGTAGTGAGATCCTTGGAGAATCGTTTCAAGAGAATGGAAAATAATTTGAGAATCAATGTTCGACGATCGTCGAATTTGACATACCCAGCCTAACAAAGATGACGAAAGCACATTATTCCTGTTTTATCGATCCAAATCATGATGAATCATTAATTTTATTTGGATTTCATCTCCATTATTAATTTATGTAATGGATAAAAATAAACTCTTTCAAAATTTTATTTTTGAATTGGTCGCCTTATCAGATAGGTTGTTTGTTGCGTGATTTTAATGGGACATGTAACATCCTGATTTATTATTCATCATTAAATTGTAATTATAGTGGATAAAAATTGAGATCAATGTGAACATTGATTCTGTTCCATTCCTCTCATTTGATTCTGTTCATTCCCCTTTAAATTATCCATTCATCAGGACATTATTTATATTTCAACTATTTGATGTATTATCGAGTGATAGATCATTAAAGAAGCATTTCATTGAACAATAATAGATATCATTGAACTGAGTTCAATTTAACACGAAATAGGAGTGGAGGTGGAAGCATGATCAAATCCAATAAAAATTGAAACGTGATTTTGTGTTCTTTCTCAGTATTCGGTTTGTAATATAGAAAAGTGATGATCTCATTTTCAAAGAGGAACTAATTAATGAATATAATTTATTTGGGTAAGGATAAAATAGAAAAAGGGATATCTTCAGTTTTCTAGAATTTTTGTCAACATATCGGAGGTATAAAGATCATCCAAGGTATATGGATGAAGAACCTGGGATTCTTGGAAATATATCTCCCCACAGCATGAAATCTAATAATACACATTGTGTTGGGCCACATAGTAGTTTATTGGGATTTTTGGAGAATGTTAATTATTATAGGATTAGTGACCCATATCAAACGATATGTGTTCTACTTTGGGAATCTCATAGTTTACCTTTAGATGAACACAAACATGATACGAAGTACACAAACTATTAATACGATGTGAACTCTCCCACATGGACAAGGGTTGGGTGAGTACATGGGTCAAGATGGATATTGAAATAGGAGTAGAGTACACATGATGCCTACAAGGTGTGTACTATTACACAGACATGGTCTTTTAAAATTGGTAGAAACCAATTTCAAGGGGCATGACGTGTAACCCCTCAATATGTGGTGCACTATTTATTACATGGATAAGATATATTATCATATATATAGAGCAATCTTTATTATCATATGTTTTCATTATCGCTTTCATGAGGTTTGGTAGAAATAATTTCCTAATTCAGGGAATATGATTCCCTCGGTAAGGATTACAAGATAGAGATGTTTCAATACTACCCAAAAGCATAGATTGTGATCATCTATTCATCATTATTCTTTAGGTGGAGTTTATGATATCGATGTGACCAATACTACTTGATTATAAATACTCTAACTAGTATGGTTAATCTTCATTGTTGTGGTAGTATTACCCCATGGCCCATGAATTTATCATCATCTATGGGTCGTATTCTCATTGTACTATCATCATGTATCTTTCTCATGATGAGACCCATTGAGTGGTACCTCTTGGGAGGATTCCATCGGGGTTTTTATATTCAAGAGTGAGTTCTCCCAAGTAGTAATTTATGAAATTTTTGATATGAAATCATAGGATGTCATACTATGATCGGGATTTACTTATATATTATGTTTCTTGGTCGAGTATATCATGAAAATCTTTTTGCATGTGATGTAGTCATATACATGTGTACAGATGACTATATATAATTTTTTTTTCATTATGGTAATGTGGTTTCCTAATGAGTATTGTTATATTCACCACTTATGAGGATTTCATTCATATATAATATATTGTTTATAAGACATGCATTATTATGAAGTTATAGGAAAAACAGTACTAGATGGTCATTAATGAGATGAGTAGACTAAGTGGTGTTCCTACGAATTTTTAAGAGCATTCCCAGAACCTTTTCCTTCAGGTTGGAAATGTGTTATATTTTTATATTGATTAGAATGTATTTAGCCCTTTTTTCTTACATTATATACTTTCATACTACAAATTATTTATTTAGATGTATTCATTCATTATATTTTTGTGATTATTATATTTTGTTATTTTTTTGGTAATAGAGATTTTCTTTAATATGTACATGTCTGTAAGAAATCCCTCCTATATAAGTGATATTACAACTCAGTGCTAGTCACCATCCCCAGACTTATTAGAGGAATGTTTGGAGAGTAATGGAATGGGGCGCATTTAGATGGGTTAGGAAAAAGTTGTATCAGTGAATTATGATCTACATGAGGACCAAGAGTTTGTTAGATTTGTTTGGCGCAAAAATGTTATTTTTATCCGGTTTTTATTTAAATCGAGGTATTGTGTGTTTGTGTAGTGTCCAAAGTATCCATAAAAAATGACTCTGATCACCATATTTTTATTCATTACATGATAATAATAAATTAATGGAAACCAATTTTACATGAATCATATTAGAATGGGTTGTTGTTTTCATATCCTTATTGAGTCAGATCTCCAAATATAATAATTTATATTTGTGAATCTTGTTTATTCTGGATGACTCTCAAACATTTGAGAGATCAGATTTAGTTGATTCATCAAGAGGATTATCCCACATGTGATGAGGATTCAATGCAGGAACAACATTCCATGATGTTACCTTTGGGTGTTCTAGAAACCAAACCACAACCTTTAGACCATGATTTGGTACCCACAATACTAGTGTTAGATGGGGGAAGGATAAGCACACACCAACACATTAAATGGAAGATACCGTAATATTTCCAGGTGAGCCCAAACCATAGAAGACCGGGACTTTCATGAGTTGATGACATGAGTTTTTATTCTAGACATGACAATATCATATTGGATGGTGGTCTTTTCATAAATCCTTCTTTTTGACTCTATGGGGTGATGGTTTGGTTTAGTTAACTTATCATACGATGAGGTGAGTCTTTCATGTACAATGTTTGAGTTCCTTTTAATGGAGGATTTCTCACCAGATATTCTATATGTCATACATATGATAGATCATTTATCACTGTAGTTGTCTGTCATAATAATAGTTGATAATTATTTATGTTTTACGAAACACTCTAAATTCTGGACATATTGGGTTTCATATCTGTTCAACTATTATCAGTCCTCCGAGCATGGTATTCATAGATACATCATAGCTAGTGTTTTCTATTTGTGAATTCCTACCTATGATGGGGTAAAATATTGATCTTTAAAGGTTTAGGGTTTCTCATATTAGTATATAAAACTGGTGGTTATGAATATTGTGTAACCAGAAGGCAAGAACATGATAGTAGTGATCCAATGCTAGTCTCAAATACCTCATCCAAAGAGTAATTTTATGAAGAGGTCCTATAAAAATGTATTTTCATGTAAGGGATCATAGGGTGTGCTGAGTTAGCCTATAGGGAGGTAGTTCAACTCATATGATGGTAGGGGACATATCTCCAGATATTTTACTACCCACCATATAGTTAAGAGATAAATAGTTAATGGACCACCAAAGCTGGAAAAAAATGATTTTATAAGGCTGGTTCACATTTTGGAGGAAATTAAAGTTGTTCAAGAAGAGAAGCTGTGGGTGGTCACTATTTTAACATGTTACCACCACCACCCATAGGTGTTACACACAAGGATAGGGGGGATATAGTACATGGGTGGGAACATATACAGGAAAATGATCGATACAAACCCATGGCTCTAGAAATAATTCAGGGTACAATATTTGTTTGTTTACATTATCTAAATTACTGATATACATATGTTCTTATAATTTCTTTCTTTCCATTTACCATATATGATTCATATAGATTCCATTTGAACACTTTATTTGAAACTTATGCTTTAAGGATGCTACTGGAGAAGACTATTGAAAACACACTTCTTCCAACACTATGAAAAGCCCATTGTAGGTGAGATTTTGATTTGGAATATCATGGTTGAATCATTTAAGCCTTATGACATTGTTTGTGGTATGGATTTGTTATTTACAGTTCACTCATATAATTAAATATTTTGGAAATGGTTTTGATGTAGCCGTATTGATGAAACTAGGATTTTAATTTTTATTAAAAAGGTAACCTAGGAAGTATAAAAATAAATCATGCTTTAGAGGGTGCATATAATTACCCATCAGTTTGATAGACTTTCCCTTGTTTCATTAGATGTTAGGGGTTCTCAATTTTCGGCAGTTATGTGGAAGTCATAGTGTTTATGTCTGGATGATTTTCATGGATTACCTCCCCACATAGAGATTGATCTACACCATGGATACCCACCATTATCTACACCGGCATATCAAGTAACTATTGTAGAGCTTCATGTGCTGAAAGTGTTGTCGGATGACTTGTAATGGAAGGGAATCAAGTGAACCATTGTTTAACCATTTGTAGCCCTAGTTTTCTTGCAAAGAATTAAGATGATAGATTGAGGTTCTATGTGGACTATCAAAGATTAAACTATGATTCCATGAAGAACATGTATCCACTACCAAGGATTGATGTCCTCATTTATCTTTTGAAATAACCACTGTGGTTCTTGTAGATTTTTTTCTAGTCAGGTTATTATAAATTGTGATTATAAGATAGAGATATAATGAACTAGAAAATCAGATGTCTATACGATAAATATGAGAACCAGGTGATTCTATTTGAAATAATGAATTCCCAAATAGTTTTCATGGGACTCATGAATAATATCATTCTTGATTACATAGACCGTTTCACCGTAATATTCATTAATAATATCTTTATGTACATTTTTTATGAGGATTACTACATAATACAGTTATGGAAGATTTTGGATGTAATATGAGTGAATCATATTTATGGAAATATACCAACCATCTAGTATGGACTCATGATGTTCTCTTTTTGGGACATGATATCATTGTGGATGGAGTTTCTGTGGACCTAACCTATGTCAAGGTGGAGTCATATTGTGATACAACTAAGTGTGTGATAGAGGTTAATGTCATACATGTTTTGGTAGGAAATAACTGACGATTCATACTCAATTTCACATGATATCATGAACCATGAGATATTTTACTAAAATTGGAGGCATTTACATTCGATGGGAAGGTGCTAGTAGGCTTTTTGGTAGTTGTGGTACTGACTAAAAAGTTCTCCAATATTGATATTTAAAAAGTAGGGTGTCAAGTATACAATATTTTTTGATGCATTCAGAACGTAGAATGGATTTCTTAATATGTTGAGGCTAGAAGTGAATGCTCATTATTCATTCTAATTGAGACCATGAGATCAGAAATACATGAAACAAGATCTTGATATAGTAGTTGTATTATTCCCATTGATGGTGTGGTCAAACTATTTCATGGGAGAGGATTTTACATTCTAATGTAATAACATGGGTCTCATATAAATATTCTCTCATGAGGATCTTAAAATGAGGTAGTGGTGCTGGTTAGAGTTCCACCAAGATTATGACCATACGATTGTCAACACTCATGAGAAGGGTAATGTGGTAGTAGATTCTCTCATCATGAGATCATGATTACAGTTTCTGAATGAGGCTTCAGAGTAAATGAAATTGTGGCATTTATCCCATGACGATTGAGATGGATCAGCTTACCTATAGTCACCGTTTTCACAGCTCCACTCTTATAGTGAGTCATGGAGACACAACATAAGGATATTGACTACTAGACAATATGTGTTCAGATACCTATATGGAATTATAATAATTGATTCTATAATTCTTGGGATCATGTCGTTATTTCTAATGGATGCATGATTGTACCAATATAATTTTTGGATGTTTTCCAAATAGATTTTAATACATACCCTATGATTGTATATCCATGTGTTAAAAATATGTATGATGACCTTTGATGTTGTTTTTGGTGGGGAGGGATGACAAAAAGAGTTCCAAAGCATAACTCTTGATTACTTTCATGTCAATTAGTGAAGTCTGATCAATAATTCCCCATGGATTTAGATAAACCCCTAGAGGTGACAAAATCAAAGTGGGAAAGTATATCTTTTGACTTTGTAACGATATTAAAACATAAGTCTAGGAGACATGATTCCCTCTAGGTTACCATAGTCTGGATGATCATGTCAACCCTGTAACAGCCTATGTAAATAAGGAATATGAAATTTTTTACCCTATTTGGGAATAAAATGTTAATATTAATTTAAATGGAATGCTATTCTCGATGGCTTACCCAATACGCAACAACAAGTTCCTTTGAAATCTTACGTTGCACTCTAACAATAAAATAATATTATGTTAACACCTAGTCGTTGTAAGGACGGGAACTAACTAAAAAATGATTATATATGTTTGTCAAATATTTTAACTTTTTACAATAAATGTTAGAGGATTAAAAATGCGAATGAATCCAATTTTAAGCGTAGACATTCTAATATTATTTAAAAGGTCGATTAACCACCTTGTGATGGTGAACCTCTATTAAATCCACTTTATGAAAATTTTATGTGTTATATTTGACATAATAAAATTCATCTTTAGGTTTGGGACATCAAAATTTACTTTGTGTAAATTTTTGGTATTTTCCGATAAAGTTCATTTTTAATGAATAGTGAGAAATGTTGTATTTTAATTCAAAACCACTTTTTAATGTAATTTATTTATATGATTATATTATCTTTTGAATTGGTTTTAAAGTGAAATTATACTATATTTTTACCATTTAATCCTATAGTGGTCATTGTAATTAATTTCTCATTGAAATTGGACTTAAACTAGTGTCAATCTATTAATAAATATTATTTCTTAAAAACACGCTATTTGTTTTGACAGTGGGATTTATTTATTAAATTAATTAATGAAACATATATGATTTGAATTTTTTAAAATAGAAATCATTTCTGAATTCGGAATATCAAATATATCTTAGGGTGAATGTTTGGTATTTTTCTGAAAAACTTCAATTTTTGATGAATAGTGAAACCACTAACTGGTAGTTTGAAAACTGATTTTTTGTTTAAATGAAAATTTACCACTTTGGTGATTTGAATTTCAAACATCTGACATACATGGTTGTCATTAGGATTTGAAATGTGGTTCAATGGGATTTAAATAATTTTTTGGTGAATAGTAACTTATAAGTTTTTAATCGCGATTAGAGGTAATTAGTTTAATTTAAGGTAAAAATAATGTTTCAATAATATAAAATGACCTTGAAACATGTCTTACCCTTATTGGATGAGTCATGGCCGACCCAGACAATCCATGGATCAACTTGGGGACCCCATGGAGCCACCTTGGTTGGAAAATGACAGTAATACCTTTTTAATTAATGTTAAAATTAAAATGTCACAAGAATGTGTTGTTTTACTAAAACAATTTTAGATGGGGTTATACAGGTCATATTTTTTACTATAAAAATTCATTATAAATCTAAATAGATTTCCTATATCATGATTTATTTTATAATTTTTAGATATTAAATTAATTAATTTATTTATGACACCGTGATAATGTAGTGATTACCTCATAAATGAACGATTTAAACAAAATGAGAAGATAGGGTGAAATCTAAGACTTAGACTTTTTCAAAAACCCATTTTATGGGTGGATTTCGATAATTTATCACCATATCCTCGAAATATATCTTTTTTAGACCTTTTAAATCTTATAATCATTTTCTAATAATGTAATATTTTATAACCTTCCAGAGTGCCCCTCCTCTCCTCTTATAAAAGGCCCCCACCTCTACCACCTTACACACACCAATAAAGCCTTTGGCTCAGACATCCCCTACCCATTTAATCTATCCAAATCCCTCTCTTAATCATTGAAGCCTCACTTTTGCAATATTCTTTTCCAAGGAAGCCTTCGAGCTCAAATCAAAGAGAGTTACCCGATTTAAAGGTAATGTCTTCCCTTGTGTTCTTTTGTTTTATTTTTCTTCTCCAACCATCTAAAATATTTTTTTCCTTTATTTTTTAACAACACCAGTATATTCAATATACTATTATGTTTTTATGTGAATTATTAGAGCTACACTTACACACACCTTCATCTAATGGTTAAAGAACATACTGTTTCTGTGGATGGCGAATTTCTGCCTCACGAAACGATGATTGTTCAATCTTATCTTAACACCTTTCATGGTGGCCATTATGATGTCACTATATTATATATATGATATATATGGTATTTATTTTTTCTATATGCTTCTGAATTTTATATTTAAAACATGCCTTTATGCTTTTCATGTTGTGAAAATGCGATAATTTCATACGAGGAAGTGTGGACTACCGCCCCCTCATGTGATGTGACTCGTTCATGCAATACATGGAATGTATAAAGAATGATATTATTAAACATATGTGATCTATATAACATGTATAGTATACTGGAATTATAATATATATATCTCTCAATTATTTTTAATTCCATTAATATGAAAAAGAAATGAAAGTAGTGTTCATGCGTACGTACGACCTACAGTCTCTATGAATGGTGCATTTCATTTATTTTGTACCTAAAATTGTTATGGCGTAGTATAAAATGAATATTTACTGAATATATATGATATTTAAATCATTAATACTATTTTGGAGATGATTTACTTATAACTACATGGACAATCATTTTCAAACAAGTTCATTTTTGACTCATGTACCAAACATCGACAAAAACGCCTGATATGAACTCACATTATAAACCAATTATTATAACATTATAATATGTGATATGAACTGAATAATAATATTTAAAAGAGTTCCTTAGGTAATTATAAATTGACCAAGGTTTATTATTTAGGAATATAAAGAAACAAACAAGACAAGTCGGACATGAGGTAAGGGATCCTACCCCTCTCATTCTTTCAAAGCACTCTCTTTTATTTCATTTCCATTAAGCTCATATTTCTTATGTTAGGGATGTTCTTTTATATTCTTATTACTGTAAATTTTATGTTCATGTGATTGGAGACCCTATTTGATCTCATCAAACCATTTTTGGAAGTTTTAAGTGGCACCTTTAGGCTTCCGTGTTTTCGTAAGGGATTTTTCATCTCACATTTATTCTCGTGACATGTATGCTACGTTTTCCACTATTTCCTTTGATTGGTGTATGTACTTCCCATTATTATACACTTTTTTTAGTATAAAATAATTAATGGGTTCTTACACCTTCATTGTATGACCCTTCTTCCATGGGGAGTACGTTTCGAAAGTTACCCCAGCTAGTAAGGGAACCTTTCACCCTCCTCTTTCTAAAAGACTTATTTTGTTATGTCTTTTAATTCACATACTATTATGTTGGGATATGTTATTATATATCCTTATTTATGTAAATTTTATTTCTATGTTATGAGATACCATTTTTATCTCTAATCAACTCATTTTCTGAATTTTGAAGTGACGTCGTTAGGCTGTCGAATTTTTGCAGGGGAACTTCATAACCCAATTTTGATTATTTGGGGTAAACTTGTACTCCTTGAATATGCCATTATATGAATATGTGTGAATGGAAACTGATTGTTTTACACTTAATATCCACTTATATATGGTGTATTCATTTTTCAAACATAATTATTTAATTGATTTATCCTTAATCTAAGGAAACCATCTTTGTAAGAGACTTCGTCTCAATATCATTTCATTGAGGCATATTTTGTTTATACACAACTGTATTTATAGAGTGTGTAAACCCATTTGACTTTTACATTTATTTAAAAGGAATCTTTTTTATACGAATCATTTTACTAAACGACAAAAAGTTTGTTTCTTTTAACGTATGCGGTGACAACGACATTTCCGCTGCTACGAGTATTATTTGATCTCTGTATTTCTCAACAAGCCGTAATATTTTTTAAAAGTAAATAAATACCATATACTCTTTTATGTATTTTCGTATTAAAAATGGTTTTGATAATGAATTTGGTATGTCAATATATTTAAGTGATATATTGTGATTGAAATATGGAAATGTTTTCTTTCATTTATAATTGTTTTATGTATTATGATTTTGTAATGGTACTTGGACATTTTTCGGGTGGTTATGTGATAAACCATATGACAGGTTGTTCCGTGTATACCAGGATGGGTTGTTACGTTATAACCTCTAATGCATTGGGTATGGAAGTCGGTCGTATGGCTATTCCATTAAGTATGTGTGGAAGTCGACCGTATGGTTATTCCATTTAAGTATCTTTATGTCCCAAGTTACCTTTATATGTTATGTGTTCTTTACATGGGTTTTATGGTAATCATTTGGTTACAAAAGGGTATGTAATGGTATTTTAGTCTGTGAAGGCATTTTACTACTTCATAAAGGTGAAAAGTATTACTTTGGTAAAGTATTCATGGTTTACTTGTTGTTTTGAAAAACTAACAGTTTTCCTTCTTTGTGTATCTTTACTAGGATTTTTATGCTCATACAAAGTTTTTGAAATGTTTTCCACAGGACTTAAAGATGAATAGGGTCAAGGATAGGATCATGGAAAGACATGCTATCTAAAACATGGAACTAGACATGTTTCTTTTTAAGTGTTTTATTATGGAAACTTAGTAGAAGTGTCTACTATTAAATATTTTGAGATGTCATAGTTATGACCTAATTCTTTAAAACTCTAAACCTGAAAAGTTCCTCAATGGGAATTATTCATTTAATTCAATATTAAGTATGGTTAAAGGCCAGGGCCTTATAGTTGGTATCAAAGGTCGGTTTAGATAACTTTAGAGGTTAGGGTATTATCTAAGCATAATAAACATTACCATAATGGTTAGGATATCCTAAAGAGTCCCAGTTTTAGATAAAGTGAATGAGTAAGTATATATTAGTGTTTATCTTCCTCATTAGTACATGATGGTTTTGTTGATATACTCACACTGACTTTTTTGGTTTTAGTAAATGGTTGGATCTAGAAGGCACCAAAGTAACATTGGATTTGAAGGAAACTGTGACAATTTTCTGAGAGAGCAACTGAATGATATGGGAGATGCAATGATAACTATAGTGTTTATCCTCAACCAACTATCTGGAGTCATGATTGACCACCTAAACCTTGGTGCTTTCTATAAGGCATCATATATGCGAGAAACAAATCCCTATGGAACTACAGGTAATTATCATAAGGTAAGTGTGTTAAAAAACCTATGTGTCAATGATGTGGAAAGAAACACCTAGGTAAATGTTTCAAAGGGACAGAAATATTCTATAGATGTGGAAATGAAGGTCATAAAGCAAGAACCTTCCATGGAAAAAGGATGCATCCAGTTGACTTGAAGAAAGGGAAAGAAGTTCTTTCTAAGGGATAAATTGAATGTTTTAAATGTTGTGTGCATGGTCATTATGCAGACACATGTCCTATGAAGATTTTTGAGGAATGGGATCACCAAGATCGTACAAATATAAGCTTACCATAACTAATGCCATTCTGATTGAGGATGAAAAAAAACTGACAATGGCTAATCAAAGGGCTTCAAGAGTTATGATGAAATTATTAAGATTATTAAGTCTCTTTTGATGATGGGGTTACATTAGAAGACATTTTTTAGTATGTGTAACCCTGATGTTTGATATATGAAAATTTTATTCAAGGAATAGTTATCTGTTCTCTTGTGGACATAGTTATAAAAAACCATTTCGGTTTATATAATCCTTACTTTTGAGGTAATTATGGCTTACTATATGTTATGATGGAAAGTGAATGGAATGAGATAAAATTACGGTTAATTTATGTTATGGTTATATTTGATGATTTTATCTCTTTTTGGCGGCTGATTTGAGAAATATATAGTTTGGAAAAAAAGAAAACACAAAGACCATTTGACAACCCATCGCGTCCGACAAAGCTGCGGGAATTGAACCCAGAACCAAAGTGCAACTGGTATTTATCACCTACCACTAGACTACGTGAAGTCCCTGCTTAGTTTGACTAAATATTTTTAGTTAGATGATTTTATAAATTAAGATTAAGTTGTTTTTGGGTTATCTATGTAAATTATTAACCTATCATCGAGGATATGTGATTAGGTTAATTACTTTTCAATACGAGAATTTAAGAGAAATGGATGTTGTTTGGAGATATATGTTACAATTTAACTTGAATTACTATGTCATTAAATCCTTCAAATATTTGGGTTTCAATCATAGTTTTGTTTACTTGTGGTCTTGGTTGAACTTTGGGTTTTGTTGGACAAATTTTGTATATTAAGAATTGATTATCTTTTTTATAAAGGGTTATCCTCTTCTGGGTTATCTGATCTTGTACTAACATCTTTGGTTTTGGTTTTGGTTAATGTCTAAAAACATGAGAAGTATATAGTTCTCTTTTGTGGATTAGGTGACTCTCTAGAAGTTGATTATAGTACTGTTAATGTGAATAAGCCTTCCTAAATACTCATCATTTGGGGAAAGTATGAGTGTGTGTATGAAATATAGTAAAAGATTAAAGTCAACATGACAAGTAAGTATGATTCCTTAAGATCAAAAATAAATTCCTCAATGAAAAGTAACATAAAACAAAAAAAAATTCTGTTAACTTTTCCTACTGGGGAATCAAATACCGTTTAACCCATCACAAGTTTTTGATTTTATTATGGTTAACTTTCTCCTAGACATGTTTACTATCAGTCTCCCTCAAAACATTAAACTTTTCTTTTACTTCCATATCCATGTTTTCCTACATGTAATCCTAGTATGGGTTAACATTAGTGACCTTTGTACCTCTCTTTCTTTCTTTTAAAGTGATTGTTTTACCAACTCTTGTTCCGATGTGGGACTTTCAATGATGTTTCCAAGCCCAATTTTAAAATTAGGAGGACGCAATTCCCAAAAGGGGGGAAGGATGTAACACCCCAGTTAAATAAATAATATGAAATTTTTATCCCTATTTGTGAATAAAATGTTAATATTAATTTAAAGGGAATGCTATGCTCGATGGCTTACCCAATACGCAACAACAAGTTCTTTTGAAATCATATGTTGCAATCCAATAATAAAATAATTTTTTGTTAACACCTAGCCGTTGTAATGACAGGAACTAACTACAAAATTATTATATATGTTTGTCAAATATTTTTAGTTTTTACAATAAATGTTAGAGGATTAAAAATGTGAATGAATCCAATTTTAAGCGTAAACATTCTAATATTCATTAAAAGGTCGATTAACCGCCTTTTGATGGAGAACCTCTTTTAAATCCACTTTTTTACAATTTTATGTGTTATATTTGACAAAATAAAATTCTTCTTTAGGATCGGGACATCAAAATTTACTTTCTGTAAATTTGTTGTATTTTTCCGATAATGTTCATTTTTTAATGAATAGTGAAAATGTTGTATTTTAATTCAAAACCACTATTTAATCTAATTTATTTATATTATTAGATTATCTTTGAATTGGTTTTAAAGTGAAATTAGAATATATATTTACCATTTAATCCAATATTGGTCATTAGAATTAATTTCTCTTCGAAATTGGACTTAATCTACTGTCAATCTTTTAATAGAAATTATTTCTTAAAAACAGGCTATTTGTTTTGACAGCGAGATTGAATTGTTAAATTAATTAATGCAACATATCTTATTTGAATTTTTTAAAATATAAATCATTTTTTAATTCCGAATATCAAATATAGATTACGGTGAATTTTTGGTATTTTTCTGAAAAACCTCAATTTTTGATGAATAGTGAAACCACTAAGGGGTAGTTTAAAAACTGCTTTTTCATTTAAATGAAACTTTACCACTTCTGTGATTTGAATTTCATAAATACGACATACATGGTTGTAATTAGGATGTTAAATATGGTTCAATGGGATTAAAATAATTTTTTGGTGAATAGTGACATTGATGTTTTTAATCGCGAATAGAGGTAATTAGTGTAATTTAAGGTAAAAATAATGTTTTAATAATATGAAATGACCTTTCCACATGTCCTACCCTTATTGTATGAGTAATGGCCGACCATGAAAATCCATGTCTCAACTTGGGGACCCCATAGGGCCACTTTGGTTGGAGAATGACATTAATACCTATTTATTTAATGTTAAAATTAAAATGTCACAAACATGTGTTTGTTTACTAAAAAAAAATTAGATGGGGTTATAAAAGTCATATTTTTTAGTATAAATATTCATTAGAAAGATAAAACTATTTCCTACATCATGATGTTTTTTATAATTTTTAGATATTAAATAAATTAATTTATTTATGACACCGTGATGATGTAGTGATTACCTCATAAATTAACGATTTAAATAAAATGAGAAGATAGGGTGAAATAAAAGTCTTAAACCAATCACAAACCTATTGGATGGGTGTATATAGAAACTGTATCACCTTAACCTCGAAATATATCCTTTTGGGACATTTTAAATCCGAAAATCATTTTATAATAAAGTAATATTTAAAACATTCCAAGAGTGCCCCACCTCTCCTCTTATAAAAGGCCCCCACCACTACAACCTTACACACACCTATCAATCCACTGGCTTGGCCAAACCCTGCCAATTTCATCTCTCCACATCCCTCTCTTCATCATTGAAGCCTCACTTTGGGCATAATCCTTCCAAGGAATCTGTTGTTCTCAAATCAATGGGAGTTACCTGATTTAAAGGTAATGTTTTCCCTTGTGTTATTTTGTTTTATTTTGCTTTCCAACCCTCTAAAATAATTTTTCCTTTCTTTTGTAAAAACAACAGTATATTAAATATACTAGGATGTTGTTATGTGAAGTATTCAAGCTACACTTACACACACCATCATCTAATGGTTAAAGAACATATTGTTTCTCTGGATGGAGAATTTGTGCCTCACGAAACGATGATTGTTCAATATTCTCTTAAAACCATTCATGGTGGCCATTATGATGTCGCTATATTTTATATATGATATATATGGTATTTATTTTTTCTATATGCTTCTGAATTTTATATTTAAAACATGCTGTTATGATTTTCATGTTGTGCAAATGCGACAATTTCATACGAGGAAGTGTGGACTACCGCCCCCTCAAGTGATGTGACTCGTTCATGCAATGCATGGAATGTAAAAAGAATGAAATTAATGAACATATGTGACCAATATAACATGTATATTATACTTGAATTATAATATATATATCACTCAATTATTCCTAATTCCATTAATATGACAAGGAAATGCAAGTAGTATTTATGCGTACGTACGGCCTACCGTCTCCATGAATGGTGCATTTCATTTATTTTTTATCTCCAAATGTTATGGAGTAGTATAAAATGAATATTTACTGGATATATATGATATATAAATCATTAATACTTTTCTAGAGATGATTTACTTATAACTACATGGAAAATCATTTTCAAACAGGTACATTTTTGACTCATGTACCAAACATCGACAAAAACGTCTGATATGAACTCACATTTTTAACCAATTATTATAACATTATAATATGTGATATGAACTGAATAATAATCTTTAAAATATTTCCTTAAGAAATTAGAAATTGACCAATGTTTATTATTCAGGAATATAATGAAACAAACAAGGAATGTCAGACTTGAGGTAAGGGATCCTACCGCTCTCTTTCTTTTTAAGCACTCTTTTTATGTATTTTCCTTTAATCTCATCATTCATATGTTAGGGGATGTTCTTTTATATTCCACATACTGTAATTTTTATGTTCATATGATGATAGACCCTATTTGATCTCATCAAACCATTTTTGTAAGTTTTATGTGTCGACGTTAGACTGCTGTGTTTTCGTAAGGGATTTTGCATCTCACTTTTATTCACGTGACATTAATGCTAAGTTTTCCATTATTTCCTTTTATTGGTGTATGTACTGCCTATTATTATACACTTTGTGTAATATAATTTCATTTATGGGTATTTACATCTTCATTGTATGACCCTTCTTCCATGGGGAGTACGTTTCGAAAGTTACCCAAGTCGGTAAGGGAACCTTTCACCCTCCTCTTTCTAAAAGACGTCTTTTGTTATGTCTTTTAATTCACATTATATTATGTTGGGATATGTTCTTATATATCCTTATTTATGTAAATTGTGTTTCCATGTGATGAGATACCATTTTTATCTATCATCAAATCATTTTCTGAATTTTTATGTGATGTCGTTAGGCTGTCGAATTTTTGCAAGGGAAATTCTTAACCCAATTTTGATTCTTTGGGGTAAACTTGTACTCCTTGAATATATCATTCTATGAATATGTGTGAATGAACTCTTATTTTTTTATTGTTAATATCCACTTATATTTTGTGTATTCATTTTTCACACATAATTATGTAATTGATTTTTCCTTAATCAAAGGATAGCGTCTTTGTAAGGGACTTCGTATCAATCTATTTTCATTGAGGTATATTTTGTTTATACACAACTTTCATTATACAGTGTATAACCCCCTTTGAATTTTACATTTATTCAATAGGAATCTTTTTTATACGAATCATTTTACTAAACGACAAAAATTATGTTTCTTTTAACGTACGCGGTGACAATGACCTTTCTGCCACCGCGAGTATTATTTGATCTTTGGATTTCTCAACAAGCCGTAATATTTTGTACAAGTAAATAAATACCATATACTCTTTTATGTATTTTGGTATTAAAAAGGGTTTTGATAATGTATTTGTTAAGTCAATATATTTTAGTGATATATTGTGATTGAAATATGGAAATGTTTTCTTTCATTTATAATTTTTTTATGTATTATGGTTTTGTAATGGTACTTCGACATTTTTCGGGGGGTTATGTGATAAACCATATGAAGGGTGGTGCCGTGAAAACTAGGATGGGTGGTTACGTTATAACCTCCAATGTATTAGGCTTGGAAGTCGGCTGTATGGCTATTCCATTAAGTATGTGTGGAAGACGACCGTATGGTTAATCCATTTAAGTATGTTTATGTCCCATGTTACCTTTATATTTTATGTGTTCTTTACATGGGTTTTATGGTAATCGTTTGGTTACAAAAGGGTATGTAATTTTCTTTTAGTAGTGAAGAGTTTTCACTACTTCATAAAAGTGAAAAGTATTTCTTTGGTAAAGTATTCATGGTTTACTTGTTGTTTTGAAAAACTAATAGTTTTCCTTCATTGTGTATTCTTTACTGGGCTTTTTATGCTCATCCCACGTTTTTGAAATGTTTTCCACATGACTTAAAGATGAATAGGGTCAAGGATGGAATCATGGAATGACATGCTATCTAAAACATGGAACTATACATGTTTCTATTTAAGTGTTTTTTTTATTTTATGGAATCTTAGTTGAAGTGTCTACTATGAAAAATTTTGAGATGTAATAGTTATTAACTAATTCTCTAAAACCCTAAACCTGAAAAGATCCTCAATGTGAATTATTCAATTAATTCAATATTAAGTATGGTTTAAGGCCGGGGCCTTATAAACCAACTTCCATGACATCTGAGAAAAAATATCAGTAGAATGTTTATGACACCCATATGTCCCTGAGTTAGTACAACTAAACTTATTTTTATCAATGATTGTTTCTTATCATGATGTTCTATTTACACCCAGATTGTTGAAGGGATTAAATAAGCATTAAGGGCTCTGAAATTATTGGAAAAAATGATTCTACCATAAATCAATAGCTATATTGTGCATACCATTCTTGTTCTTGAGGACATGTTGTGATATTTCATGGTGGAATTTGGATATAGTTGGGAGTATTACCTACCACATGTGTAGTTTTTTTACATAAATACATACCATTACACCATTAGTATGGAAGAATTCATGGGTTTTTATAGGAAACCTTGAAGGTCACCGCCATGTTGGGTAAACATAGGAGAGTCATTACTCACAATCCTAGAGTTTGTGAGATCTACAACTGAGAAGGTTCATGTCATCTAAGAGTTGACGAGGATTACGGAGTTCGGTCATAAATATTATTCAAGAATTAGACGGAAACTATTAAAGTTAGAAGAATGATAGATTTTTTCCTATAGGTTTCACCTCAATATGGATTGTGGATATTTTGATAAGGTATCAAGATATCAATAATGATCATTTGAACTTTTTAGATAATATATTGAGTTTGTTAGGTGGCGTACTATATAGCTCTTCATCCGTAGTTAGAAAGAGTGAATCACATATTCCATAGGTCATAGTCATGGTGTTACATGCGAGAACCATTTCATTTTATCGACTCTGGTGGTATTGACCTCAAGAATAGAAAAACCAATGTGAAGTACATAGTGGAATTTGGGGATCACCAAGAGAGTATCTTCACTAGAGATCAATTCCTTTTTTGTGTTTATAGTAGCAGTACAAGAATCTCAAGGACATAAATTGTGAGTGGGAGGATCAGATTCATGATCAATACCCATATCTTTTTTAGTATAAATTTTATTGAATTTCTAGGCACATAAAAACACATGGTGGAGAGAAATTAATTTTTTGGATATTCCATGTATTATTATTTTTATATAATATAGATTTCATTCAAGATAAAGCGTTGAGAGGGAATGTGATTCAGAGTTCATGTTTTCCTAGTATAAATGGTAAGAAATATATTAAAAACATTTAATAGAATGAACTTCCAATTTTCTGGAAAATGTAGAATAACAATTAAAATTATTACAAGATTAGATTTATGAAGGAACTGTACAATTTAGAATGTATGTTTTACCCTAGGAATGATTTAACATTAGTCAGTGCGGTTCATTTTTATAAAAATCATCATTGTAATGGAAAATAATTAAATGTATAAATAAATACATTTTTATTTTAATTGTATATTAAATGATTTTGGGTCCTCAAATATATGCTTATATAGAATCCTTGGTGTTAACTTCATAAACATGTATCCTTTAGTGGGTAATTGGGGAGAGATCCTTAAAGAATAATCTCTGGAAAATAATGACATATTTGTAGATCAACGAACGATGAAGCTCATATTCTATGGATCTATCATAACAATGATGATGATAGATAATTATTTTTCACCATTCGAACCAAATATACGTAGGGAGTGTAGTTTTTTGGATTTCCTTATATTTCATAATTTATGTAGAGAACACAAATCAATTGATCAAATAGTTGATTTTTAGATTGACTTATTTATGCTATGAGATTTTCTCTATGGGTTTTTGATAAGCGATTTATTTATCTGATTAACAATTGATTATTATATTATAATTCTAATGGACACAAACTGATAAAATCTTTTACTGAGGTCGATCCCTCTCATTTGATTCTGCACTTCACTCCAATGAATTATCCCTTCGTCATTGGGTTCTTTCGTTTTATGATTTTTACCATATTATTGATCAATTTATCATTGCACAAATGCTTCTTGGTGAAATAATGTGACGTCGTAGAGTCAGGATTGATACGATGTGATAATGGTGTGATGGTGGTTACAGTGATTGATTGAATGGCGATTGACATCAAATTTCATTTCCTTTCATGTTCTTCAGTGAATATAGAAAAACCATTATCATAACATTTTCTATAAGGATCAAATTATTGGATCTTATTGATTCAGTGATAGAATGTCTATATGCGGTTAGATCATGTGTTTTGCATCATAACTATTGTTGGATTAGAGACTATAAGTTAGTTTATGGTTTTTAGGGAAAGAACCAGGGATCCTTGAAAATATTCATTTTCATTATGTGTAACATGTTATTATATATTGTTTGGGGGCCCAGACTATCAGCTAGGGTTTTCAGGTGAAACACAAGTGTTGCATGACATGTTACCCCTATCACATGGAATGCTGTCTCTTCTGGGTAAAATAAATTTACCATGGAATGGACACAACAATATGGTGGAGTACACAGACTACATACCTAGTTTGTACTACCCCACACAAACATGTGTTACCATGTACATGGTTTGATCCCATGGAAAGATAGTTAAATTACCTGGTATACCAACACATCATGTACCACTAAAAACACATGGTTTTAATGACATGGTCCATTTATATAGGATGAAATAGCCATAAAAGAACATGGCGTGTAAGCCATCTACAAACATTGTATTATTTATCACCATTCTTAAATGACATTTTCTATTAATATTAGATAAGTTTCATTATAATTTATTATCATTATTAATTCCAAAAGTATTGGTATGGATCATTTCCTACTACTATTATTATGACCCCATGAGTAATAATTCTTAGATAGAGTTTATGGAATCCAACCAAGAGGCTCTGAGTGGGATTCACTATTCTTATTAATTTCATAGGAGGAGTTCTTGGCATTGATGTTACCAAAAATCCATTAGAACCAATCTTTTATATAGCTGAGTTATTCATATTTTAGTTGTTGGAATAACGCGTTGGCCATGCATGTGATCTTCATCTATGTGTTATATTCTCTTTCGATATATCAATGTGTATTATTATCATGATGATAACTGGTGGGCAGTACCACTCGAACTAATTTCATTATATCTATTAGAGATATGAGTCTATTCTCATGGATTACTGCTTGGGGGAACATCGAGATGAAATCTAAGAAAAGTATACAATGGTTTGGAATTTTATCTAGACTGTGTGTCTTGGTTGTGTATCTGTTAACATATAACGTTGTAGAGATGACAATATAGAATTATTATGTTCTTTTTGGTTTCTAGGTGTCATACTGTGTAGGTTTATACTCACCCATATAGGGTCTTTTTCCTCATATGTCTTTCCTTTTACAAAACATTGACCTTTTTATGGAGTCATGGGAGGACCAGTACTTGATAGTTCCTTTTGAGATAAGAAATAATTTTGTGTATTTCTTTTGACATTCAAAACTACATCCCACATAAACTTTAATTCAGTTTGGACTTGTGTTACAGACACTTTTTGGTGTGCTTGTATTTATCCCATTTTACCTTTATTTACATCCTATCATACTTTGGTTAAATGATTTAGACGAACTCAAGAATGGTGTTTTAGTTGTTTTTTCATTTCAAAATTTTAATGGGATTAGAGATGTGTCTGTGTGTGTAGGTAGTTATTCAATTTATCTCTTGTTAGTGAAATTCCTACTCAGAACTAGTCACCAACCCCTAGCCCAATGGAGGTAAGATTGGGGATTCGTGGCAAGAGACCCACTAGGATCAATCATGACATTCACAAATCTAAATATGTATAAAGTAATTTATACTATCTAATTACATTAAAATAATTGTGTAATAGTTAAATTAATGGTAAATATAATTTACAGATTTAAAAATGTGAATCAAATGAACAGTATTTTTATAGTCCACATTTCAATGAACATATATTAAATACTTCATTTATGTAAAAATGAACTTATATTTCAAAAATCAAAATATTATCATAAAAATATATTTATTCACATAATTATTTTTACATTCATGACATTAATGTTTGTTATGTAATACTGAATGTATTTTTCAAGGAGGAGGTGAGCATGGAATAATATTAATGATTATCTCATTTTTAATAATTTTATAAATCATATGTTAGTTAATATTTAATTAATATAAAATTATATTTGTTTATTAATACTACATATGTTATTATAAATACATTAATTGAATTTATATAAATAGTAATAACTTCTAAATAATTTCCCAGTCCTCTATTGAGTTTATTAACCTTTTATTTGGCTGTTAACTCTTTATATACCATTTTGTAATCCATTAAATAGTTTTTGGTTTTACTAGAAGTCATTATACATTGTAAATATTTTTTAGATGTGATTTTTTTAATAGATTATTAATGTAAATGAACATAGAGTGTTGGGATAGGAGGGATGGAATTTAAATCACCAATGGATGTTTTTTGAATTTAATATTTAGTTAACTATTATGTTCTTCAAAGACCACTAATAATGATTCGTCATGTGAAAATAAAATATATTTAGTTAACCTGAGGCAAAGTGAATTTTTTCATATATCACCAATTCTGTTATTTTTCATTTATTAAAAATGTAATTTAAAATATCAAATTTGGTCATAAATTACAATTCTTAATAAAGTAGTCATATTTAGAAAATTTGAAAAAATAACACAAAAAATTGCATGTTCTGATTGGAAAAAATAAAATTAATTATATAAAAATATTTATAAATATATAATAAATATAGAATAAAATCAAAATAACTACTTAGTGAATTTTATATTAAATGATAAAATTTCTAATACATTAAAAAATAAAATATTGATCATTTATTTATTTCATCCTATTTATTAAAATATATATAATGATTCATTAGAAATTTATTAATGTTAAATATATTAATAATATATACATATATGAGAAAATTTTATTTGAAGAACTGTAAATCAACTTTTTTTCAATGAAATTGATTCCAATTTGTTAATATCAATAATTTATTTTAATAAATTTAATTATTTTTTATTATATTTTTATATAAAATCCTATTATTAGTTTTAAAATATTATTATACAATTATCTTTGTTATTTAACTATTTATACTGGTCATATTACTATTCTAATTAACTTATATTAATCTTATAACGAATGTAAAATTTATCTTTATACTACATATATAAATCTACATTTTCAAAATTCATCACTCGGTACATAATATACACGGTTTCATAAACATACATGGAAAATATTTTTCATATTCAAGATGTATCTCTTTTATATTAATATACACATGTCAACAGTGATATTCATTGGAGATTTTGGTTTGAAGGATTTTTCCTTAATGTTTTCAATTCTCTCTAATGTAAATTTCATTTCCATTATAGAAAATTTAATTTCATGTTTTTCATCATTCTTATACAATTTGAGAGGATTTCAACATTATTATATTGGATAATAAAAGAGTAATTTTGAATTATGTATTCTTTTTAAAATATAATTATTGTTTGAGTCGTATAATATTATAAATTACAAGTGTTCTAAAAAATATTATACTTAATTTATGAATAATATTATTTTAGAAGGATAATTTCATATATTGAAGACTAGGTCATTAAAATAGTTACTCACTAAGGAAATTCTCATGTCACCAGGGTTATTCAATATAGTAATATCAACTTTAGGTTTTTAATTATATCAATCTATAAATTCAATGAGAATTTATAGTGATGGGAAAAATATAAGGAAAGAAATGATAATCCATTAACATGGGAGTCATATAAAATTTTGAATGTAATGTTTTCCATTCTAAAAAATAAAATAGTTGAATTTTATCTGAAGACGACCAAATATGTACCATGTGAGGTTTCATAAGTTGTTGAAAAAAGTATCTGTCAAATAAAACAATTTCTTAATCACATAGAAAATAATAACTTTTTAATACATTCATTAGACGATATGTGTTGATATAGAGACAAATATAAAGATATAGAATTTGATGGAGATTATTCTCTCGGTGGGAGGTTTTCATTAGGATTAGTGTTCTAATCTATCATAGTGTTGTTATATATATATAATATAAGTTATTCTATATAATTATAAACATATTTTTGTTATAGTTAATTTTTTTATTTTTATAGAATGACAATTAGGTTATTTTTATGTTTTATAGTGTTTAAAGATAAGTGAACCCTCCTATTGATCAAATTTTTTATTTTAAACTTATCTTCAATATCCATTATATTATATCAAATTTTATATATGAAATGTATTTATTTCATGTTATGTAAACAAATATAATTTTATTTCTAAATTAATTTAATTTATTTATTTTATTATTTTATGATATTTTGTATGTAATGAAATTATATTGTTTCTGTGGGCCTCTAAATCGTCATAAAACATATATTTTTCTTGCTAAATGATGATGATATTTTGCTAGAAATATTTATTCTATATGAATATTTTTTTAATAAAACATTTTTTATGAATATATATAATTTTTTTTTGAAATGTATGAAAATAAATTCTAAAAATATTATTCCTTTATTATTTATTATTTCAACATAATTGAAACACTAAATAAAAATCATTAAATATATTTTATAATTTCATAAAAAACTATTCTTTTGATTCTTTATATCTATAAATAAAATTCTATATTAGAAACAATGTATATATGTTGTCTTATTTTTTCCACCTATATCTATATATGTTAAAACATTTAATAACACATATTATTTCAATGAGTGGTTTTTTACATTGGTAAAATTTCATAAAACAAAATTTAATTTCAGGGGATTCTGATTCTATGATATTTGATGGATATTTTTCTATTTGATTATTCATCTATATCAAATATAATTAGATGAATTATTTTGATATGTTTTCTATTAAAGTTATATGAAATGATATTAGATTGGCTATATCATTATAAATATTTTTTTTATTTTTTCTGAGAACTGTTAAAATGAGGATTTTGAATATTTTTAGAATATATTCGGTGTTAACATTAACTAATTACTATAGTATACTATTATTATATATGTGATACATCCCTAACATATGTAACTATAGTTCATGATCATTTCATTACAATATTTTTTTTTCATTCCTAAACTTATATGCAATATACCAACCTAGTTATAATATCTCTATTAAATTTTTACATACCATATGTTCAATCATTTATTTAAGAGAGTGACCCATTATGTTTTTCCATGACAATTTATTTTACAAATAAAGTACACTAATTATGTATATGCCAATGGAATATCATCTGATGATGTGTATATTAGAAAAATGATATAAATAAATTTACCAATAAAATATATGAATTTATTTTTTATATTAATAATAGTAATATTTTATTTTAGGTTTTATATATATTGTTGTGGTATATTTTCAATTTGTTGTAAATGTTGGTGGATCTAGTCAATTAATGTGTTTATTAACAATAAATTGAGGTGTTTTAATAATTCCACAAATTAGATTAAATTGGTTTAATTATTTAAATTACAAATAAATAACATTATCTACATATTGTGTATTCAATCTTCCAATATAACAGATGTAAAATTAAAACAAATAATACCAGTATGAATATAAAATCAACCTTTAAGACAATGTGTTAGAAAATTTTAATGAAGTTATAAGAGAATTTAAAATAAATCCTATGAAATATTAATCAAAACCACATTTATATGATTTTTAAAAACTAGTTTTTTTAGTCTAAAATTAATAATATATATCATATTGTGAAATATACAACAAACCTATCATAAATTGAAGAGGGAGATGCTTATAAAATTATTATTAGAATGTGTATGTTATAATATTTTTTTTAAAATTTGAATGTACGAATATTAAAAAAAGGACTGTGAAACTATATATAATAGTTTTGTATAATAATTATGTATTAATAAATACCTACTAAATATGTTATAATTTTATTAAAGTCGTTTTATGCCTCAAATATTATTTTTCTTGTAATATTATATTTTTTTAATTTTATGACAAAATGTAATAATTTATTTCTATATATTAATAAATATTAATTAATAAATAAATAAAAAACTTTAAATCATCATACCGAAATAATTTTATTGTAATATATTTTGTTTATTATATAAAGCAACAAAATTTATGGATTTGGGGAAAAATAAAAATATTCCACAAAAATTATCTTTTGCATTCATGAATTTATGGTGCACCATTTTGTTTTGAATTTAATTTAAGATTTAATTTGGAATTTTTTTAAATAATAATAATTTTAAATTACTATAAATTACACTATTATTTTCTTTTCGTATGAAATATTTTTTTATACATAAAAATTCATTTTTATATAAAACAATATCTTGTCACATTTTTGAATTCATATAAAATAAAATTTAATAAAATTGAAAAAATATTAATTTGATTTAATAAATTTCATTTCTTTAATTAGTATGTCAAACATTTGTAAATAGTTATCATTTTTGATTCCTTCTAAATTGTGATGGTGGAAAATATTTCCCCCTGTGGAAGGGTAAATATGATTATTTAATTGAAAAAAAATTGATATGGTTTTTAAAATTTATTTAAAAAATATCATATGTATCACTGTAGAATTATCAATCTATAAATTTGTATTTAACAGAATGTATGAAGTGTAACAGAAACTGTAGAAGGGAATATAACATCCAGAGACTCAATAATATACATTATATTTTAAATAAATTTATTCAGGGATATAGCTCGTGTTGCACACAACACTGGGTTAGATGGTGTTACGTGCAAGAATGACATTCTTTGACATATTTTTTACTCCCATGACTGGGATTCAAATAATAACAATATATATTTATTATTATCATTTAATATAAAATTTTTCTCATATTTGTTAAATGGGTTAGTATAAATCGTATTAACTAACATATGAAAATATATCATGGATTTCATTTCTTACTAATTAATTATAAATGAATATAAAAAAATTGAATAAAAATGAATATTTTTTATAAAAATAATTGTTTCCCAAATTGATTTTATTGTAATAATGTAATTTCAATTCTATTAGTGAATTATATTAATTAAACATACCTATATAATAATTTATTTTACAGTCATCTAATATATTGTTTTAATAGAAGACAAGGAAAAAATTATACATAAAAAAATTTATTTTAAAAACATTTTTCCTACTTTTTAAGGGTGTACTAGATTTTAAAATAAATATTTAAACATTTATAAATATAATTTAGAAAATTAAGAAAATTTATTAAAACGTGACTAAAAATTATCTTATGTTTAATTTTAAATAATTTCCAATGAATTTTCCTTTTTTAATGATTAATATAAAAACTAAATTTATATTGGGAATTTTTTTCTAAATTATTTATAATGAAAAATAATATTCTAAATAAATTTTAAATTTTAAATATGTTACCAAAAAAATATTAATTTTTTTCCTATGTATTACATTATATATTGAATATTAGAAAAAATTAATATTAAAATCATTTTCACTTTTAAAATATGTTTTCTCATATTGTATGAGAGTTTAATTATAAACTAATTTCTATAATTTTTTATATTTAATTATATGTAATAGATTTAAATTTTTTAATGATAATAATTTACAAATTCAATTAATTCAATGTTATATTTTTTATAAAAATATATCAGTGGAAGTCATTAAAATTAATTATCGTCATTAGTATATTAAAAAGAGTTTAGTAATAGAATAAACATTAATATTATATGGAAAATGACAATGATATCTATCAAATGTCCCATTTTCATGACATGTATAAAACAAATCTGATATTTTATTAAATAATTGGCATTATTGGGGGAAACATATAAGGGAGTTATCTCAATATTTTTTTTACCTTTGGGTATTTATAAAAATTCCACTCCTCCTCCAATATAAATGTGAACTCAACCCCTCACTAATTAAGAAATATCAACCAATTTTAATTCGAAAAACCAAAACAAATCAACATCAATCATCCCTCCCCTCATCTAAGAAATTTTTTTTGTAGATAAATCTAATCATGGTTGGATTTAGATAAAAATCAAAAAGAGTTAATCAAAAGAGAGGTAATGTTATTCAATGATCCCATTTTTTTATTTATTTCTCCACACCATAAATTATTCTTGTATATTTATTATTTTCTTACACATATATTGTAAATTTACTGATATTATCTTATGTTATGGTTACTATTAACAACCACAGACATTTTCATCAAATGGGAAATACTAACGTCGTTCTTGTGTACAACAGACTACCGACTCACGAACTCATATCATTCATTCAACCATTAAAACCATCCACTATTCGAAATAATGATGTATTTATAGTTTATATATTATATATATTATATTTATAATTTTTTCATAATTAATTATTATATGACAAACTACATAACGCTTTCCATATTTTAAGAATATGATAATGTCAATTAGGTGTACAATTCACTACAGCCTCATGAACTAATGTGATAAATTTTGGATTTAAATGGAATTTATTATGGTTGGTTTTAATAAAAACGAGTTATAAATATGATGAAAAAATTATATTATAATAATAATATACACATATATCATTAACGTTTTCCATATTTTAATATGTCATGGAAATAGATTATGTTTTCAACCGTGCATAGTACCTATTTTCAATATAAAAAAGTGAATTATATTTCCGATGATTATCATTTTGGGATTAATAAATAGTATAGTATAAGAAATATATATAATTTTTATATAATTGTTATCAATATAGATATGATGAAATTGGATTAATGTAAAACAGGAAATATAAAAAAGTCAAAACATAATAAAAAAGTCAACTAACACAAATAATGAAGAAAACAATGTAAATTTGTTAATGAATAAGTTATAATATTGTATAAAATGATTATATATGTAAAAATATATATTATTATATTATTATTGTATGTTTTTAATATCATTTAAACTATTAAACATGTGTTTAATGTGGATCAACCTAATGGAATCTTATGGTAAGGGTTTTTGTCTAAATTTTATTATAATGTGTCATATTGTAAGATTATAAACATAATTAATACTATTATTGATTATATACATACCATGAAATGTGATATCATGAATAATTAATTATTCATTTAATTTTAACTTCCAAATTAAATTATTTCATCAAAGTGGATTTCAATTAAAAGATACAATGTGGTGATGAATTCAAAAACCCAATTCCATTTTATAGGCTTATATTACATCCACATTATTCAGAAGATTCTAGGATTATGTTTGTGATTTGTAACATCTTGATTTTTTTAAAAAGGATCATTGTGCATGATGTTATTCATTATACAACACATCGATGATAATCGAACAGCTAAATATTATTATTTTAACGTTACTGTTATAATGTAGCCATTAGAATGGAGGTAATGGATAATAGTATCTGATTTAGGAAAATTTGTGTTACACATGAATATATAATTATTTATTTTATGAAAAAATAATTATAATTGAATGTAAAGCCCTTTTAATAATAAACATTAATTATTCTTCTAAAAAGGTTTAAAGGTAAACAATTGGGTTTTATACCAATAATTTAATAAATCACTACTTTCGAATAATATAATTGAAATATATGTTAAAAATGTATAATATAATGACTAAAATTAATATTATGTATATTAAATAAGTAATATACAAAGAAATCCAATTTTAAGAGTACATGATGTTTTTTTGAAAATTGCAGATTTACAACCATTTGATGGAAAACCATTTTTATGTACATTTTTTCAATGTGATTAAGAATTATTTTAAAAAAAATCTATTCTTATTTAAATTAATAGTGTAAAATTTTAGTCTAGATTATTATTTTTCAGTTATTCTAATTTTGTACATATTATTGATTAATATTGAAATAAATAATGCATTTAAATTGGAAAAACCTTTTTATAATAATTCTTTTATAGCGATAAATTTTAGTGTTTATTTGTTTAAAATTATAATGAGATCATTATTATCATTTAAACAAATTTAGGTAATTGGAAACACTTTCAAATTGAAACTACAAATAAAAACATTGTGAACAATTGAACGTTTTTGCATTATAATAAATTTTCCCCGAGCCACAGATCAGATTAACATTAAATTAGTTTTATCAACATATTTGTTTTGAATTTTGAAAAATATACATTTATGTTTATAATATGTATAAATATTTTTATCAAAAAGGTACATTTTTTCAAATATTATGAATAGAAACTGTAGTAGGTATTTTTATTACTAGGGTAATGGGTAATTCCAGTAAATATGAGTAGAAATAATATAAAAAAATATTAAACCATACTAAAATTTTACCAAATTTCAATAGATTACAGTTTTTTGACCATAATATTCCATAAGTTGATGTTATACCATATTAATGCCAATTGGTTGTAATTAATATAATTATATTATTATTTTCAAAAAGATGATTTTTTTTACATCCTTATTTCTAAAATGTAATATATTTTTATTATTGGTCTAAATTAGTGATATTATAGACTATAAATATTATTTTTAAATGTATAACTATAATATATATAATTTTAATTTTTTAAAAAATTATTATGAAATATATAATTAAATTAAATCCTGATATAATAATGATTAATGTTATGTTTATTTAATTGAAGAATAGAATTAATGTTATTAAAAATGATAAAATAAATACACTTTCAAGAAATTATGACATAAATTAATTTAATGGATTCAATTTAAATAATTTTTATTATTTCAAGTATATGTTTTGAATTTATTTTTTTGTATTATTTTATTAAAAAGCTAACTAATTAATACTATTTAAATATGCATTAATGATTTTTTAAATAAATAATATTTTGATAAGTTATATAAAATTAATGAAAATAAATAACTTAATAAAAGTATTGATATATAAAATTAAATATCATAAAATATTATAAAATATTAATTTACTATTTTTTTATATTAATATTCACTAACTACATGTAAATTATGTGATATTACTAGAAAAAATAAAAGGGTTAAATTACAGTTAAAAAGGAAGGAAATGTTTTAGAAATTGTAAAAAACATTTAGAAATATTATTTTAATAATTTATTTCAATCCATAATCAAAAAATATTTTAAATCAACCAGTTTTGGAACATTTTTATTGGAAACATTATTAATATTAATTTACTTTCTGAAAAAATTCCATGAGTTCCCCTTCCATATATTATAAAAGGGAACTACTATTTAATATTTATTAACCCATAAAAAAATTTGGTCACCCAATATATTCCCAAATACCATCATATAATCCCTCCCTGAAATCTAGAGGATTTATTTTTTTCATAACACACTCCTTTAAGGTGTTAATGTGCAAATCATTGAATCTCGTCTAATGGAATGGTATCATTGATAATTATGTTTTTTATTTTATTTCTACTTCCACATACCTACAATATTCTTCATCAATGATAAAATAAAAAATAAAATATCATTAAGAAGATAAAATTTTATTTATTTATATTTCACCTAAAATCATATCAACATCCATAAAATGGGAATGGAATTAATCATTTGCGTTTACATGTTAAATATCACCTCTACAAATCGATATAATTTGTTTTCAATCATCATCTCTCAATACTGGTAGTAATGATTGAAATATTGATTATATATAATATTCTTGATTTATTTACCATTATTAATTAATAAATATATTATATGTTATAAAATTTCCATGAACATAAAAATGATAATGTCATTCTATTTTACATTTTTACTATCACTTCCACTAATGGATGTGATTAATTTTGTATCACCGCATCAAATAGATGGTATGTATAAATGAAATTAAATTATTAATATTATATTGAAAATATTATGGTAATTCTAGAATGAAAAAATAATAATACCCTTATATTTATAATGACCAAATAGAAATGAAAACGTTACATGTGCTTAAATATAACCTACTATCTGCATGATCATAAATTTGTTCAATTTCCATAACCATACATTAATGTTTTTATTTAAAATTATAATTTATGTTTAAAATTTAATATTATTTAATGAATATTTTTTTATATATTATAGTATTATAACCATTTGAGTATGGACATTGTACCAAAATTATTTTGGATTATAGGGTCGAATATCATCAAAACATCTAGTGTGAACTTTAATAATTAAGTAATTGTACGAAATTTATAAAAAGTAATTTATAAAATAAAAATAAAATTGGTAATTTTTCTGAAGAACAAAAATTAGTAACATGTGTTTATTATTCAGGTAGGTAGTGATTTTACATGATGACTCAGACTCAAGGTAAGATATTTCATCTCAATCTCCTTTTATTGATTCATTTCCTAATGATATACAACATTATTCTATTAAAAAATAAATATAAATCCACTATGACATTTTATATCCATTTTTGATCTCTAAACATTTTTAATGGATTTTTATAAATTTATTATTCATGGATATTATTATTTATATGTTCAAATTGGTATGGGAGACATTTAATGTTTATGTATTTAATTATCAAATAATTTTCTCTTTATCAGTAATCTTGATAATAATATATTTATTTATTTATATGGATTGAAAAGTAATATAAATTAAATGTTATTTATATTTTGAATTTTATTATATTTTTCTTAAAAATTTCAGCGTTAATGAGTTATTGTATGTAACATTATGAAAAATGACAAAACAAATGTTCTATTATTAACGTATCCAGTGAAAATGAATGTAGTACCATCACGACAATATTTTTTTTTATCTTCCTTTCAAATATTTATTTCCCTCGAATGAAAAGAAATGTTTAATTTTTTTAGTTATATTAGTATTGAAAATGGGTTTTAAATGAAAAGGGTGTTTTTGTGTTGAAATTGGGATATTTAAAGAATATGATATTTTTATCTATAAGTGGTTTTATATCGTATTAAAAATATATTTAAAATGGATTTATGATTAATTTTTTTATTAATGATATGGTACAATTGAATTATATGAAATTACTTATCTCAATATGACTTATGTGAAGGTATGAGCCCCTTCGTAGATAATAGGTCATCTTGATATAGCTTATACGAATGATTGACCCTCATTATAGCTCACTTGTGATAATAATATATCTTATACTAATGGTGACTCCATTATATATCTTAAATTTATTTCAAAATAATAATATTATATGTTGACCTTATAGTTATTTCAATTAAATTGGTTTTTAATGGATTTTATGTATATGATTCTCTATTCCCCTTAGAGTGTTTTAATTTCCTCATATTAGTTTTAATGTTTTTTTCTTTGTGGAAAATTAAATTGTGTTTTTCATGTGAATCTTTATTTTCTATTCATTTAAATAACAGTAAATAGTTATCAATGTTTTCACATCACTAATGATTTTTTTATTTATATTCCTCTTACTGAGCTTTTCATGCACATCACGTGTTTTAAAATGTTTTTCACATGGTTATTTTAAGAGTACGGAAATGAGTGAAGACAACATGAAAATTTATGTTATTGATGATGGCTCTAAAAAACTCATTTTTTATTTTAAAATTTAGTCCATTGCTGAAAAAATATATACTAAGTGTAAGGGTCAACACATAATGTATGGGTTTACATAGTAAGAGATTCTTCGAATTATGTAATACTCTATGCTTAAAATAATATAGAATGTAAATTATAGATAAAACTGTACTAAAATTTGAATTGTATAAGGAAAATTTCTTAAATGATGATTTTTTCTATAAATTATTGAGTTTCAAGATGTTTTTGTAGATTTATAGTATATACCCACAAATTATTCCTTAGTTTCATTTCACACAAATGTAAGGATATTAGAAATCATTTGCTGAAAAATTTCATTTTATTCAACATTATTTAAACTAGAAACTATATTAAAGGAAATTATATTTATAAAATTTTAAAAACCCATAATTTTTAGTCTCTTATTAATTTTCTTGATTAATTTAATGTGGTAGTACCATTTTATGACTCATGGCTAATTAAAATTATTATGATGTTGTTTTGATAAAATAATTATTAATTTTTCTCATTAGTTGAAAATATTTTTTCCTTCAAAAGTATGTTTTCATAAATATTTAAAATTATTTATTTATCATTTTCAAAATAATTCATTAAAATTAATTTCTTATCATGTTTTATTTTAAAAAAATATTTTCCATAGATAATTTTTGTCATTTTATATAAAAAATTTATATCCATTTTATATTGAAAAGGGATTATTATTTTTAAAATTTACCAAATTTCACATTTTCATTTAATTAATACCTCCTTTTCAATTTGAAGTTAATAATATTAAAGGAATTTTTCTAAAAGTGTTTTTAAAATAATTGTATTTTCCAAATGTTTTCGAAAAAAATATTTCTATTTTCCCAAAAACAAATTTTTTGAATAATGTAAAGACCTGGAAAATTCAAGGAAAATTCTTTCTTAAATTCATTGAAATTTTATGAGTATGCAGTTTTTGACGGCACCGGATTCTAAGGCCCAGAGTTCCCGGAATAATCCGTCAAAATTTTGTTAAGCCTAAATTAATTCGGATATTAAACATTCCGGAAAAAATGAAATTACACTTAAACGGTTAGTCAGATCAAAAATCTGAGGCCACCTTTGGGCATAGGATGGTGGGATTACCCTATGCGTGAATTATTATTAGTCGGTGCAGACCACCTGTGAGACAACCCGAAATTGTCATAATCATAAATAAAATAATTAAATAAAGTTATTTTATTTTTCAAATTCTTATAACTCACAAACGGTAACTCGGATTATAAATACGAGACCACAACAGAACTTGTGATGGTATGCATTCTTTAAGAAGAGACTAACATGGGTCGGCGAGGTCCACCATAGAAATTTAGTTTTTGGATGCAAATAAAATAATTAAGTGACAATTATTTTATAGTAATATTCATAACTTTTAAACGGTAAATCATATTGGACATACAAGGGTACTGTTGGGTTTGTTGGGGCATGTTTCACTTAGACAGAGCCTAACCACGATCCCAGTGGGTCGAGGGTGGCTATTAATAATATTCTGAATTTTTTTCGGGTACGTTCAGTAAACGTACGTGCGGGTTATTCTATCTTTTGAACCGATGCCTGAAATTGAAATATGGGGACATCGACGAACTTGCAGTTACAGTATTTGTTTTAAGAGACCTCTACTGTAGTTATGTTTGGTAGATAGCGGTTATAATATTTGTGGATTCTAAATAAATTAAATAAAATTTATGTGTTACATAATTTTATTTAGTTGGTGGTTATTATCTCCAAATGGAAGTTGGAGGTGGGGTCCACCCCCCACATAGCCTCCCATGGGAGGATATTATGTGGGGGGCCCACATGAGTTCAAACACTTCACCTCCCCTTTAAACTCCCTTGAGCCACCATAAACTCTTGGGATTCCATGGTTTAATTCTTGCCCACCCCCCACCATTAATGAAGAGAATTAATTCATTTTTAATTCAAATATTTTTGAATCAATCCCTCCATATTTAATCAAATGTGTTGTCACATATAATGAGATACAAATCATGAGTTGATGTGCCATAAAAATAATGGAGAGAAATATCTATTATTTTGGATTATCTTTTTGGTGAGCTAATGACAAAAGGAAGATCCTTCTTCCCATGAAGAACACGAAGAACCTCTCATCCACTTCTTTAACTGGGGCTAGAAAGTGATGCGACACCCTCGAGGAATTATCGTCTTCCTTCCTCTTCCTCCGCGTCAAGAGAGAAGATGATGCCCACAATGAATTCCGCCAACGAAAACAACTTTTTTCCCTAGCCTTGAGGGAATGAAGACCGTCTTCGGCGACGCCTATCTTTTTGTGACTCTACAACTTTCAATGAAAAGATACGAGGTAGGAACTTTCAATGAAAAGTTACGTGGTATGAGGTTTTGTATAATGTTAAATGAATAAAATTATACCCTCGTTCTTGATGATTTATTTGGTTCGTCATTGGCCTTTTGTTATTACCTAACACGGAGGTCGCGGGCCGAACAAACACGACCCAACAGCCCTCTGTTGAATCTTGGTTGTGTTAACAATGGAGGCGGAGGTGGAAGGGCTTGGTGCCATCACACCACGCCGGAGGAAGAGGCCACGACCATGCGGCGGCGGCGACAACGGAAGGTTGTGGCCAGGCTGGGCCATGGAGGTGGAGGACTGATGCCATTGCACCGACCCCTCGGAGGGAATCACAGGCCGCATCCGCTGGCCGCTCGGGACCAACCAAAAAAGTCTGCTCCCTGCCGGCCAGGCTAGAGGACTGCGGTGCAGCTTGGCGTCGCGCTGTGGAGAAGAACGCAGCCCACAAGCGCAGGCTGCTCACCAGGAGAACCGGCCAGCCACCTGCCGGCCATGCAGAAGAAGTCACGGCGCTGCGTTGGGAGAATAGCGGCCCACTGTGCGGGCCGATCGTGCAAGACAGAACCGGTCGGCTTCGGCCAACCGGGCAGGGAGAGGCGGCGCCGCTTGGCTCAGCCTGTAGAACCGGACCGACCCACTACACAGGCCACTTCGCAGGGGGACTGAGCCCCGCTGGGACGGGCCGAAGCCCCAGCCGGGTTGGACTGGCCGAGATGGGTCGGGCCGACCCGCTAGCCCACTGGGATTGATGGGCCAGGCCCGACTTCGCTTAATTAAGAATATCTTCAAGACCGCATGTCCGAACGACACGACATCTATGACAATGGGATCCTCGTGTTGAAATGTTCCTTTTGCGATACTCTAAGTGAGTATTTAAAAATTTTGGAAAATGGTCAGGAATGGAATGAGCGTAAAACCAACCGAGACACTGGAACAAAAATGCCAATAACTATCATACAGGGATTCTGATTTCGGTTCCGTTTGTCGCGTTGGGTTTATTTTGATGAGACAGAACTTTGGGATACATCAACATAGGACTTCGTGATATTAGATCTATCGAGCCCTTTGATCAAGAAGAGTACACTCTCGGAATAAAGTGTGTTGTGTGCAGGAATCATAGAGCTGGTTGTTACTGCGTTGAATACTGTAATTGAATCCTAGGTGGGTTCAAAGAAAATGACTACTTTACCAGAATCCCGTGTGGGTTTTATAGTTCTAATAGAGTATCTTGTTCTATATACTGTGTGGGTTTTAACGACTAGATGAATCAGTTACTACATCTGATCATCTCTATTACTCTAGAATAGTTGGCATGTATCATGTGTGGGTCTGACAGCTTAGACGAGATAGCTGGCATGTATCATGTGTGGGTCTGACATCTTAGATGAGATAGATGGCCTGTATCCTTTGTGGGTCTGACAGCTTAGATGAGATAGTTGGCATGTATCCTTTGTGAGTCTGATAGCATAGCTAGTCCTATATCCTTTGTGGGTCTGATAGTTTAAATGATCTAGTTGATATATCTGATCATCTATATCTCTCTACTATTGTGGCATAACTGTGTGAGTTGAGTCATGTCTTTCAACCATTATCATAATGGTGATTGACTTTACTTCCTTTGTTGAATTGTTTTGTGCTTATGCTAAATATTTGGAGTCGGACTGAGATTTGTAACTTTGGTATATGTATGGGCATATACCTAAGTAGGGTTGGTTGATACTTCACAATTGTATCTTTCTTATTTTTTTTATACTTAGTGGATATAATGAGACCATGTAGGTCTTGGGTTCCCTAATGAGTATTGTTATACTCACCCCTGCATAGTGTATGCTCGCATCTCACTGTGTTGATACAGATGACAGTCATCGCTGATGGAAGCCAAGAGCTCCACGACTGGACGGTACCCAGAGGTGAACCTTGCGATGAGTCGGCACATGGAGGAGACTGATGGACGTGAGTGTTGAGGTGGAAATCTGTACCTACCCTTCAGGTAGGAACCCTAGAGGACGATCTAGGATCTACTCTTTACTTTCATCATTTTATACCTTTTTACTTGTACTTGTTGTTCATTTGTGTTTGTATACTGGCCCATTTAATTTCCAGCACACAATTTTGTAATGAGTTTTACTTAGTGTTTACTCCCTGTTTATTACTCTATTGTTTTTGTTTACATTAATAAAGCCAGCGCTTTCCCAGCTTAGGGATTTATGCCTTTGGTGCTAGTCGCCAGCCCCTGGCCAGTGGAAGGCGGGATTGGGGTATTCACGGCATGGGTTCCCGAGGACGGGTTGTGACAAATTGGTATCAGAGGAGTAGGTTATAACGTAGAACATAGAACTGTTATATGTCTTACTGTGATGTAATAGTGTTAAGAGTATTGAGTCTTGTTTTCAGTCAAGGGAGTATAGTGTTGGTGTGGTGACCGACGTATCCATGATCCAGGACACTGACTTATGATTTCCGACTCAGTGCATGAAAAAATTGATTGTGAGTGTTTTTTCAAGAGCCATCTTTGTGAACTCTTTTAGTCAGCTCAAAAGGTATAAATTTTTTAATTTGGAACATCAATTCCTTATCAGGATGTCGCTTCATAGAAAGCCAGCTAGCGTTTCAGAGAGAGTACACGATGATGGCCCACCGAGCCACGAGGCTCCGGTTTAGGGCCCTCTTACAATGATGACACCTTCAGGTGGTGTACTAGAATCACCACCACCCACAGGGAAGTAGATTCCACTAGCCACATTGGAAAATGGTGCACTCTAACTGAGCGAGTTTCAAGAGTTCCAGCAGTAGAGGCCTCCAAGGTTACAAGGCGAGATAGATTCCCAGGCAGCAGAGGATAGGATGGAGGTGATTACTGGAGTTTTCCGCCTACTTGAGACAGTAGTAGGGCAGATTTTGATCTTAGCTACTAATCTTTTTCAATGAGTGACCATGAGGATGGTATGCATAATGATGATATTTCGGTACTTGGACCATTTTCCGAGATGGTACATTCAATCAGTGTGCCAACTATATCATTTCCCTTTGGTCAGCAGACATTACCGGAGGTACCGGTAGAGAACACATGTAGGCTTATTTCCTTACATGTGTTTTTTCACCATATATCCCTCATGTTATGAGGAGAACCCGACACACAGGTGGCTGAGGGATGGCTTGAGGAGGTGGCTGAGATTTTTATAGAGCTTACACATCTTCGGCAGGAAGACGTGTTGGTGGCTGAGTATTCATCGAGGCATACCGATCTTTCCAGGTACTTGATGAATATGATTCGATCGATGATTTAGAGAGAGTTGTGTTTAAGGATATATGAGCCATAAAATTTTCATCTATTTATTCCAACTTATGATAGGCTTCTAGAGAGAAAATTTGTGGTTGAATGTTCATTGGATGAGCGGATACAACCAGTGAATGTTAGCAGTTGGAAACCATGAAATTGGTGTTAGTCATAGAGACTTGGGAATGTGAAATGTTTCCTGAAGAATTAGTTTTAAGGACAGATGAATCTGCAGGGAAGCAGACATGTAAGCTGAGTTAGGAGAGCCACATGAGGTGGTTAACATTTTGACATGTTACAACCACCCACCATTATAGTCACCACTAGGTTCATAAAGCTGGAGGACATGGGTTGAGAGTAGCTGCATGCAGTCAAGGAGTGGGACCCAAGGTCTCTACGAATGATTTGAGGTGCGGTCTATGTGTACTACTAGCTTCCGTATTAATATACATAGGTACCAGTCATTCCTTCCTTCCACAAATCTTATCCCAGACCTAGAGTTTCCGGTTAAGCCGTTGAATTGTCTCTCACGTCTGGAGATACGTTTGGGAGGAGACTCAATAATCACACTTACGCCGATGATGTGATCTGAACCTTGAGGTGAGTGTTTAGGTTAGAAACTCTTGGTGGAAGCATCGAGGCCTTAATACATTAGTTTGGGTATGGACTGCGCAACCACAGTTCATACACATATTGACTATATTAGGAAAAGAGGTTGTGGTTTATCTACAACATTGGGATAGTGTTTTTCTTTGGTCGGTGAAAAGGAAAACTCTGGCAGCACAGGATGGAATCATGCATAAAAGGGTGCAGTCAATCACTCTAGAGCTGGAAAGATTTACCTTTGTGCTAGACTTAACCAGAGAAGCAGCACCACTGTCATCATTGATGAAGGAGGGTAATCCCTTCATATTGTCAGAGAGAGGCTAGTAGTGCTTTCAGGAGCTGAGGTAGAGATTGACCAGTGCACCCATCTTGAGACTAACTGAGGAGGGTGTTGGGTATGTAATTTACTGTGACGCATCAGGGACCCAACACTGGTGTTTAATGATGCAAGATCGAGCAGTGATCGCATATGGTTCATGGTAGTTGATATAGCGCGAGCATAACTATGCTACCCATGACCAAGAGTTAGAAGCAGTGGTCTTCACCTTGAAGATGTGGCAAAACTAACTGATGGGTGAGCGTTTTACAATCTATTTTGACCACTAGAGTCTCAGGTATAACTTCTCGCAGAAGGACCTGAACCTAAGATAGTGGTGATGGCTTGAGTTATTCCAGGACTATGAATTTGTGATACTCTATACTCTTGGGAAGGGGAAATGTTGTATTTGACGATCTCAGCAGGAGATCAGGCATTCAACTGCTAAGAGAGGCGACATAGTAGCTGGTCACATTGCAGATAACCTTTGTGGATAGAGATGGAGTATCCTTTCTATAGTCTCTCATAGTCCCTCCTCCACTTTTTCAATTGGTCAGGGAGGCATAGTGTGGGGACATTGACTGTGAGATTTGATGTGCACAGATATCTATAGGGCAGACACCTGATGGTTTTTTAGAAGGTGGGGAGCATGTCATTCTCTTCAAAGGACGTACCATAGTACCAGTTACACTTCAGGAGGAAGTATTGAGGGAGTTCCACACATCTCCTTTAGCGGTATATCCTGGAGTAGAGAAGATGTATCGGGACCTCCAAAGACAAAACTGGTGGTTGGCAATGAAGAAATCAGCGGAAGAGTTTCACTCATGATGCCTCACTTGACATCATGTGAAGGTGGATCAACAGGTACCAGTAGGCTTAGTTCTGCCTTTGGAGGTCCTAGAGTGGAAGTAGGATCAAATATACATGGACTTCATGATCGGTCTTCCACGTACATCTAGGAGATGTAGACCTCTAGAGTTTTAGGATGGTGACCACATCTTCATAGGGGTCTCACCTCGATGAGGTCTACGATGTTTTGGCCAAGGAGGAATGTTATCTCAGTGTTTTATCAGGCCATTCCAATTCCTCGGGAGAGTAGGCGAGGTGGCTTACTGCCTCGCCCTTCTACCTTAGTTTCACCAAGAGCATGAGGTCTTCTACGTAACTCATCTAAGGAGATACGTGCACAACCCGTCCCACATCATCGACCACAGGAAGCTAGATATCGATGATGGGGCGACATTCACATAGGATCTAGTGGAGATTGAGGGTTGAAAGGAGCAGGTCCTGCGTGGAAAGTCGATTTCTTGGATTCACGTTCGTTGGAAGCATGGGAACCTCTAAAAGATCACATGGGAGTGAGAGTCTCAGATGTGTGCTCAGTACCCCAATTTGTTTTCCTAGTGTGTGTTCTAGCTTTATGGGGACATAAATCCCTGAGGTGGGGGTATTGTAATGTCCTGTAAATTTGAAGGGAATTTTTTTCATTAATTATTTGGAATTTTACGAGTCCGTAGTTTCTGACGGTGCTTGATTCCAAGGCTGAGTGTGCCTGAAATGATCCGTCAATGTTTTTTTTATGCTTAAATTAACGCTAGTATGTAGTTTTCCTGAAAAAGTGGAATTACTCAAAAAACTGTTACTAAAATTAAAAATATGTGGCCACTGTTGTGCACAGGATGGAGGGTTCACCCTAGGTGTGACTTGTGTTTAGTCGGTGTGGACCTCCTGTGAGAAAACCTGAAAATGGCATAACTGTAAATAAAATTATTTTATTTTTCAAATGCTTATAACTCACAAACGGTAACTCGGATTAAAAATCTAAGAACACCACTAAACTCGTGAGGGTATTCTTTCGTTAAGCAGAAACTAACATGGGTCGGCGAGGGCCACCATAGAATGTATGTTTTTGGCCACAAATAAAATAATTAAGTGACAATTATTTTATTGTAAAATTCATAACATTTAAATGGTAACTCAAATAGGGAATTTGAGGCTACTGTTGGGTTATTTGGGGAACGTTTCACCTAGGTAGAGCATTCCCGTGACCGCAGTGGGTCGAGGGAGGCTGTTAATAATTTTCCAAAATTTTTTTGGGTACGTTTAGTAAACGTACGTGCGGGTTTTTTATTGTTTGAACCGATGCTCGGAATTGAAATCTGAGGACACCGACGAACTTGAAATATCGGTATTTACTTAAAGAGACCTCTACAAAAATTGCATTTGGTCCAGAGCAGAAGTTAATTATGGGGATTTGAAATAAATTAAATAAAATTTATGTGTTACATAATTTTATTTAGTTGGTGGCTATTATCTCTGAAGGGAAGTTGTAGGTGGGTCCCACCCCCCACATAACCTCCCATGGGATGATATTATGTGGTGGGGCCCACATGAGTTCAAAATCTTTACATACCCTTTAAATTCCATTGAACACCCTTAAACTCTTCGAATTCCATGGTTTAATTCTTTCCATCACCCCACCATTAATGAAGATAATTAATTAATTTTTAATACAGATATTTTTGAATCCATCCCTCCACATTTAATCTAATTTGTTGACACATTAAATGAGAGACAACTCTTGAGTTGTTGTGCCATAAAAATAATGGAGAGAAATCTATATTATTTTGTCTTAACTTTGTGGGGAGCTAAGGAGAAGAGGGAGAGCCTTCTTCCCAAGAAGAACACGAAGAACATATACTCCACTTATTCAACCGGGGCAAGAAAGTGAGGCGACACCCACGAGGAACGCCTGTCTTCCTTTCTATTCCACCGCGTCAAGAGAGAATACGCCGCCTGCAAATAACGCTGCCAATGACAACGACATTCTTCCCTGACATTGATGGAACAGATACCGTCATCTGCAACGCCCGTCTTTTCGTGACTCTTCAACTTTCAAGGACAATTTATGAGGTAGGGGGTTTGTATAATTTTAAATTAATAAAATTATACCCTCATTCTTGATGATTGATTTGGTTCATATTTGGCCTTTTTTATCACCTAACGTAGAGGGCATGGGCGAAAAAAACACGGACCGCTGTGCGGGATGCTCGCACTGGAAAGAACAGTCATGCCTTGGCCGGCCGGGCAGGGAGAGGCGGCGCCGCTCGGTGCCCACGGGCGAACCGAACCAGCCCGCTCCACGATCCGGGACTGCAGGTGGGCCGCACCCCACCGGGCCTGGCCGAGCCCCCAGCCGTGAGGGTCCTGCCAAACCGGGCTGGGCCGACACCCCAGCTAGGTCAGACCCACCGAACCGGGTCGGTCCAACCCCTAGCCCACTGGGCATGACGGGACGGACCTGACTTCGCTTAATAGTTAATACCATGAAGACCGCACGTCCTAACGATGCGCTATCTGTGTGATTGCGATGCTTATAATGAGACGGTCCTTTTTTGATACTCTAAGTGAGTTTTGGAAAATTTTGGAAAATGATCTGGTTTTGAATGAGTGTAAATCCAACCAGGACCCTCGAACAAAAATGCAAATAACTCTCAGACCAGGCCTCCGATTGACGTGCCGTCTGTCACGTTGGGTTTCTTTTTATGAGATAGAACTTCAGGATACATCAACATAGGATTTCCTGATAGTTGTTGTATCGACCCCGTTGCTCGAGAAGCGGACCCTCCTGGAATCGAGCATGCTATGTGTGGGAACCCTAGAGCTGGTTGTGACTGCGATGACTACTGTACTAGAAACTTCTATGGGATTGACGACAACGACTACTGTAACAAAATCCTGTGTGGGTTTGACAACTCTGACAGAGTATCTGTTCCTGTATCCTGTGTGGATCTGATAGCTTAAATGAATTAGTGACTACATCTGATCATATCTATTACTCTATAATAGCTGGCATGTATCCTATGTGGGTTCGACAACTTAGATAAGATAGCTAGTTTGTATCATGTGTGGGTCCGACATCTTAAACAAGATAGCTTACATGTATCCAATGTGTGTTTGATATCTTAGATGAGATAGTTGGCATGTAGCATGTGTGGGTCTGACAGCTTACCTGGTCTTGTATCATGTGTGGGTCTGACAGCTCAGATGATCCAGTGGCTACATCTGATCATCTATATCTCTCTACTATTATGGCATACCTCTATGAGCTGATTCATGTCTTTCAACCATTATCATCATGGTGATTGACTTTACTTTTTTTGTGGAACTAGATTATTCTTGGGCTCGAGAGTTGGAGCTGGAATGAGATTGGTAACATAGGTATATGTATTTCCATAAACCTATGTTGGGTTGGTTGATACTTCATGATTGTATATTTATTCATTTGTTTATCCTTAGTGGATATTGTGAGACCATACGGGTCTCGGGGTCCCTACTAAGTATCTTTATACTCAACCCTACATGGGCTATGCCCGCACCTAGTTGTGTTGGATGCAAATGATAGAGAATACTGACGGAGGCCGAGAGCGCCATGACTGGATGGTACCCGGAGGGGGACTATGAGACGAGTCCGAACACGGAGGATACTAACGGACGTGAGTGATGAGGTGGCCATCTGTACCTACCCTTCAGGTAGGAACCCCAACGGACGATCCATGATATTATCTTTACTTTCAGCATTCCGTCCCATTTTACATGTACTTGTTGTTCAGTTGGCTTTGTATACTGGCCCATTTACTTTCCAGCACACTCTTTTGTATTCAGTTTTACTTAGTGTTTAATCAATGTTGCGTACATTTTTGTGTTTGTTTAATTTTATATAGGCAATGCCTTCCCAGCCTATGGATTTACGATTTTGGTGTTATTCACCATCCCCTGGCCTATAGAAGGCGGGCATGGGGTAGTCACGACACTGGCCCCGAGGACGGGTCATGACAGATGAATTTTTTAGTTCATTATTATAATAATACCTTATTCATACATCAATATTTATATAAAATTTTGATACCATCCTTATTCTTAGTCTTTATGGATTATGATTATATTTCTGTGCGATAATATTGAAATTCAATTTCATGAATTAGTTTTATAGTCATATACTTCCAATTGAGTTATTTAATTTTTATTGACCATATATCATTAATATCAAAAATATATTTCACATGTATAATTTTTTGATAATAAATATAATATTTTTAGATTTTTTTTGTACATTTAAATTAATTTTTTTACCAGGTGATGTATTGAATATTATATACTCTTTACTGAATAAATATATTTTATATGTAACATTATTTATTAAATAAAGTGATTCATTGATATATGATTAATTATTTTCTCTATTTTGACATAGCTTGGGGAATACTTACATTATGCTCCTCAATTTGTATTTACTCTCATTGCGTAATTTAAATTTGAAAAAATACATTCTAATTTGTTTCAAAGTATTTTAAAATATTCTATAATATATATCTGGAAGTTAATCTCCTGGGGAATCTCTTTAAACAATTCATATTGGTTTATACACATAAATATAAATTTATTTAAGGTTATTTACTGATAGTAAAAGTTTTATGTACCGGTGGAATATGTCATATACTATTTTATAATATCTTACATTCGAAATATTGAAATTACAATAATGATATTTTCAATGTGAAAAAAATATATTATTGTATTTTAATCTCATATTGTTGATTAAATGTTATGTGTTATTATATATTTACCATTCAATATTATTTATGAATTACCATGTATGTAATTATTACATTCCATGTGTAATTAGTTATTTAATTTTCTATATTTATTATTCTGATTGATTCATTATTTCATCTATTGTAATTACCCTTATAGAGAATTTTTTATCCCCCTTTTTCCATTCCCAAGGATTTAATGAATTGTGCTAAGAATGATATAAAAGTATATAAATGTTTTAATATGTTTTTTTAAATAATCATGTGGCAATATTTTTATTCATTTATAATACAAGACCTATGTAGGTATACAGTTTACTAAGACAACAAAACTATTATGTCTTTGGTAAGTGATTTTTTTTGTATCTATGTGAAATTCCTTGTACTAAGAACATGATTGGGGATTCATGGATGGGTCACTATAGTCGTTAAGATATAATTTTTATTATATTCCATGATATATATATTTATGATATCATATATTAAGGAACATAAAAAAATATAATAATTGAATATAAGTTTACTAGAACATACAATGTTTTGGAATGGTAATGATTATGTGGTTTCTTCAAGAAATAAATCCTTATCAGGGAAGTATCATGTTTTTATGAGAATAATATTGAATATGTATTTTAAGACATAAACTCACCATTTGAGGTTTAATTTTATTAGATTATACCATTATAAAGGAGCTATTGGATAAATTTATTGAATGAATATATTTTAGCTGAAATGATAATTGATGAATAATTCTTTTCAAATGTATATACACATTTTGTTGTGTATTGATAAACATTAATTTTAATATGATCATTAATGACATTTAAATAATATTAAAATAATATTATTAGACGTTAAAAAACTATATGATTTATTGAAACCCCTAATAAACATTTCATTTAATGAATAATTTTATTTAATGAATTCATATAATATTTTTTGGAAATGTTATATGTTTTAGATTATGGTATATTATAAAGAAGGGAAACTATAGGTAGCTTGACAACCCCTCACATCCGATGAGGAATTGGGGCCTGAATGAATAAACAAAGGGAAAAAATGGTTTCTCACAAACAATTATCCTACATGACGTCCTGGATAATATATCATTAGTAATTTTTAAAAAAATTCACTTCTAAATAATAATTACGAAATACAAATATTAGTTTTATGATTTTAAGATAAATTAAATAAACATATTGGTTTGGAAAACTATTAGAAGAAATTGTAAAGACATGGTTTAGGGATTATATGATATATAAATGTTAGTTCTTCTAGAAAAAAAGAATTAATTTTTAGATATTTAGTTTCCAGAGTATGTGATGAATATGAATTTTATTGAGGAAAAATTGAAGAATGAAATTTTTCATTTAAAATAGAATCATTTCATGTAAGTATATTTCAATATATTTGTATATACTAATTTATTCCCCATAATATAAAATATGATATTGAAATAAAATACTATCCTAATATTATAATATTTAAGGATATCAATGAAATTTTTACAACTATTATCTTTATAATTTTTAGGCCCTCAAATTTTAATTAATAGTTTACCTATTATTATTAATTTCACTAATCTAAATATGTAATTATTTATGATTTTTTCCATGTAGATATTTCACTTACTAATAATGTTCTCCATTGTATTAGAATTATTATATGTTATTCCATGATACTTTTGTACCTCCTTTTTTAACTCATATGAGGATATTTTATTATCTGTTTTACGTTTTGTGTTTTTAGTAATGGGATGCCCAAAAATAAAACCCTATTTTATTGAGATCGTGTTTTTATTTTGATAATGATATTTATTTATTGTGGAGAAAATAAAACTTGTAAATATTAAAATAAATTAATAGATTGTTTTACCTAAAACAACATGCATATATGAGATTATATATTCCAAAAATATTGCAATATATTAGGACTTAATAATAAATTAAATCTATGATATTGTTTTTTTTGTATACAACACTGAGTCAGATAGCATTACATGTAAGAACCAAATTTTTATTTTCTATATTACATGAATGACCTTGTCTTAATGAAAAAATATATATGTTTAATATTATTATTTAATATGAAAATTACCTAAAATATGTAAAAATGTCGTTATAAATAGGATTAAAAACATATGATAATATATAGACGAAAACATTTTTTTAATAATTAATCATAAATGAATTGATGACCTTATTGAATACAAAGTAAATACTTTTATGTAAAAATATTTACTAGTGCCAAAGAAATATTATCATAATAAAATAAAATACTTACAATTAGTAAATAATCATAATTAAATTTCCATATTATATTATTATTTTTATATTTATCTATTAAATTTGACATGCATAATTTTTGAACAATTCCAATTTTATGCATAAAAAGCTATATTATTCTAAAGGTATATTTTATCCTTTTATAGGATCATGTGGATAGAAATGTATTTTAACACTTTTATAATTTTAATTTGAGAAAATTAAATTCATTTTTCAATTATTATTTTCAAAATTATATTAGTGTGAGTAGTTTTTATTTTCATGAAGAGTTTAATTTTTTAATGAATATGGAAAAATAATTAATTTGAATTTGAATTTTCTTTTTCTTCAAATAAATTCATAAAGTTAATTATATTTTTTTGATAAATTATTTTCATAATATATCAATTATAAATTTATTAATCCAATATATTTATTGTAATAATATTAAAATTGAATTATAAAACATAATATATTTTTTAACATTTTAACATTAAAACTAATAATTTTCATCCAATATATTAGATTAATTATAAATAAAATTAAACCAAAAAATGAACTGAATTTATAAAAAATTATATATTATTTGGAATAAATATAATTTATAAGTTTGATTTTGGTGAACTTATTGTTTACTAACAATATTTGCGAAATAAATAAAAAGTAATTATGTTGATTAAGAAAATAATAAGTTTATAATTGGATGAACATTTTATCTTAAGGGAAATATGATATAAAAAATATCCCAAACCTAATTGCTGCAAAATATTGACATATCACTTCATTTATAAAAAAAATTTACTATTATCAGAACATGGGTTATACAAGAACTCCCAAAAGTGTTACCCTTTTTGAAATTACAATAGTCACTCTCTCCCCCAACTATAAAACGTCACTAAAACCATTGATTTTTAATACTTATAAATCCATTTTTATTATAAAAAACATAAAACAATGTCACTAAAAATATGTCACTTTATAATAGAAGTTGTATTTTTAAATAAAAAAATTACCAATGATGAATTATGGTTTAAACTATTAGGGGTTCTCCGAAAGAAAACGTACAATTTTTCAACGAGCACTTTTGTATTACTTCAATATCCACACCGTAAATAATCATTATATCCTTAATATGTAATCAAATATGTATATTATATATTATTTTATGTTTCTATGTTATTTTTACTATAAATTACTGCACAAAAAACAGTCAAATGGGATACACAATAATTTCTCGTGTGTACGACGAACAACAAACACACAAACTAATGTCATTTATTCTTCAATTAACACCATTATAAGTTGATAATAATGATCTTTTAGTTAAAATATAATATATATGATATATATATACATTTTATGATTCTATAATTATTATATTACACTTATGATCTGGATTTGATTTTTTAGAAATATTATAACATCGTTCATGTGTACTGTGGTCTACATCCCCAAGAAGTGATGTGATTCATTAATTCCATGCATGGAATATATTATAGATGATTTTGCTAAAAAAATTACAAATATTGAAATAAATTTATCCTATAATAATAATAAACATATATTTCATTTTATTTTTTATTTTTAATGTGAATAGAACATGAATGAAATTTTCAATCCTACATACAACCACCCTAGACCATGAACAGTTGATTCCATTTATTATAAAAAAATTTAAGGATTCATATAAATTCATATGTAATGAATATATATTATATTTAAATCATGGTCTATAATATGGATATTATAAAATTATGATTTATATACTGGGAAGAAAAAAAGTCAACAAATATTCGAATAAGAAGACAATTAACACCAAAGTGAAAAAAAATATTGAAATATATTTATTAAAAAAATATCATATGTAATAAAATTATTTTATAAGATATAATAAATATAAATATTGTTATATTATATGTTAATAATACATGTAGACACATTTTCTTATTTGTTGGTGACCATTAATACCAAAGGAATCATAAAGCAATATATTATATCTAAATTTCTTGACATTGTGTTATATTGTAATTCTTTTATCCAAATTTCATTTATATAGTCTACAATCATCCCATTGAAATGGATTGTCACGAATAATTCATTTTTCATGGAATATCAATTATAAATATTAATTATTCTATCATATGTTATAAAAATTAATGTTCACTAAGTGTTTATGAATTTAACAAACCCATTTTTTTCAAATGGTCATATTTGTTCCTCAATTTCTTTGATCTATTAATATAATTATTGAAGTGAATTTTGTCTTTCAATTTTCATATTTTAATTTATTATATCTGGATTTATTATTTATATATATAATCAACTGCTCAGTTGATTATAATATGAATGTAATAATATTTTCAAATGTTGTGTTTATAGTGTAACATTATTTAGGATTTTTTACACATAAATCTCAAATAAAGTAAATTATTCAATAATTATTTAATTAAAAATGTCATAAGATTATCCTATGTTTATTAGTGATTATTATCATGTTCTAATACCATTTTTCGATAAATTGGTACCTAATGTTATTAGATTAATTTTTTAATAAATTTTATATCCTTTCACATTTCGATTGGAAATATGTTTTTTTTCCAAATTCATGTTTTATAGAAAAATAATAATTTTTTATTTATACCTTAAAAAATTATTTTTTAATGTAGGTTATGATAAGTATTTTATTTATAAATTTTATTATCAATGGAATATTCTATTTTGTATCCCAATTAAGATAATTATAAACTTTTTATAATGAAAAATGAATGATATTTTTAGCTTATATGAAATTAACCACCATCATTTATTTGAAGATTCCATTAAAATTTTATAAAGATATTTTTATATAATTTCAATTTAAATGTTAGATTCATGGAAAAAGATTTTCATAAATTTTTTCCAAATGAAAATTCTATTCATATAGATAATAGTTTAAATGGTTTTTTTTAATTTCGTAAATTACAACAACCATTATTATTTGACAAATTGTTATATTTTATTTTGATACCATCCATATTCTTGATTGAGATGGCTGATTATTATTTTTGTCTTGAAAGAAACTTGAAATTTACTTCATGATATCATTTGTGCAGTTATTAACGCCTCCTTGAGTTATTCACTTTCTAATAACCACTGAAAATTAAATATCCTCAATATTTATAATGGAAATTATTACACCCTAAATTTTACTCCATTTTCTACATGTAGTGATTATGTTCAATGTTAATTAGTAATACTAGGATATATTGAAAATTCTATATACTTTACAAAATTTTCATTTTTTTCTAAGGCATGTTTTTTATGAATCATATAGATTATTTGATATATAAATAATTCATTATATTAGTATTGCATAGGTTAGGGAATATTTAATGTAAGACCCTTTATGTATTCATGGTATCATGAGATGAAATTAGTTGGAAGCAAACCATTATCTTTTTTATCTAAGTAGTTGTAAAATTTCTAGATGATAAATATTGGTATTTCGGTTTTGTTAATGTTCTTGACACATCTTAGATGAGTTTTATCCTATATACAAAAACTACATTGAGTATAGATCAAGGAAGTATTGGTATTATGAGCATGGAAAATATAATAGTAAATTTTTATGAATTTAAACCATCCATAATTAATTTTTTATTATAAATTATATTTTCACTATAAAAAAATATGGATCCATTTCATTCTCAGTATATTGATTAATAGATACATGTTTTTAATCATTTATATATCCATATAATTTTTGTATTTTATTCTTCTTAGTTATTACATGGCATGTTTTATCATTTATCTAATTTTTTATATTTATTATAATAAATTATACATTAATTATTTCATTGTACATAACAATTTCCTTTCCTTTGATATCACCCATATTTTTATTTTATATCCCCCAGATTTCATAATGTGTACTAATGATTATATAAAAGTAATTTATATATTTAATATTGTTACGTTTTAATGAAAATTGTGTCTCATATTTTTATTGATTTATAGTAAAATACTCATTTATCTATCTAGTCTAGTAAGATTACTAAACTAGTAGTTCATTTGGGACATTATTTTATTGTATCTATGCCAATGTAATTGTAACATGCATCACCTTTCTGGCTTATTATTTCACAGTATCTAAAACATATTTATATTATATTAGTTTAATATTACAAAAAAATTATCATATATGAAAAAAAACTTTATTTAGTATCATTTTTCTTTTATTAATACATTTATAATATTTTAGTAATTGGAGAATTCAAAAATATCTCATTTTTTATTTATATTACTACAATTTTCATAAAAGAATAAATACAAATTTTTGTGGTCTATATATTTACAATAATTAGTTATTAACATTATTATTATGTAATTTATTTTTCTTATATATGGAATAAATATTATTGATAATTTTTTAGCTAAAAACATCATTGTGCTATTTCCTTTAACCAAACAATCAATTAAATTGTTTTAAAAACATTCATTGTAATAATTTTTTTTGCATTTTGATGTTACATAAATTATTTAGATAAATATAATTTATCAACTATTTTTTAAATTATTATGTTTTATTTTAATTCCAATATAATTTACATTACCAAATATCTGAATAGTCATAAAAATTAATTTAATGGTATTTTATGTTTAAAAATATTTTTATAAATTTTTTAAAATTCATAATATGGTTATAACAATCAAAATGAATGCTATATGGTTTTTACACATTAATTTATTTCATTCGACGATTGTAATTTATGTTATTACCATACTATATTTATAGAATTTCAATTTTGTTCAACATAATCAATGAAATTAATTTATATTTATATAACACATTATTTAATTCCAACAGTGCCACTCTCTAATATAATATAATGACCCCACATAACCTCTATTCTTATGACTCCTTGATAATCAAATATAAACAATACAATATTAAATAAACATATTATCCTAATAAAGTGAAATATATAATTAATATAATTATGAAAAGACTAATCCAAGGGTCCTCATGGGGAGATCTATAGGGGGTTATTCAATGAAGAGGTACTCTCTATAACCAATTATTTTAATTTTACTAATTTTTCCACACCCATATATTTTTATGTAATTATTTATATATAATAACATGAAAATAACTAATACTATTAAATGATATTATCAACATTGTGTAAGAATTTAATTAACTCCTTACACATCAAATGGGTAATTAATCCATATGGCATCCATACATGTGGGATACCGCCTCACGAAATAATATAATTCAATTTACATCATTGCCTCTCACGTATCAACACAATTATGAACTATCATATATTTAAATGTGTTTGCATCCATTGAAAATTGATATTATTATTTATGAATTCATATACATTACTACAAGCACAATGTGATTCATTCATTATTCATAATGGCCTGACGTGGTTGGTGTATATTATTGGATACAAATAATTTTTATTTTATTTATGAAATAATATGAAGTAGATAGTGATATTTATGGACCTCATCTTCCATATGATAATTGAAAATGGAATTTTCACACAGTTGAATATATAGACTATCGTTTATATTATATAACATAATAACATTTTAAAAACAATAAAAAATTGATTTATCTAAAACTCTAATTTAGTAAGATAAAATAAAATTATTTCATTATTATTATTCAATATAATATATATAATTTTTTCTTTTTAACCACATTCAGCCTACCAAATTAATTATTAATTTATGAATCAATCATTCTCAAAACACATGGAATATACTTAATAAACAATATAACTTAATATACTATTGAAAGAAATGTAGTATGTTTTTAAACAGTAATAAAAAAGAAAATAATACATTTCCATAAATATCTAAAATAATTTATATTTTTTTATTAGACATGAGTTAATGTACATAAAAATTAAGCTTGAACTCAGGGTAAGGGGTTATTAAAAAACTTTCAATTCATTGCATTATGCTAATACATTAATTAATATTTTTTGTAACTATTTCTATTAAAATTTAGACTATTTTTATTATTTTTTATTTTATTTTTTCCAGTGTTTATATAATTACATCACATAATAATTTTATTCCAAAATTCTATTATCAATGATATGATCATAGTACGTTTTATTTGTATCATTCTCTTATTATTTATACATGTTTCTTGTTACGAAACATTATTATTTATGTGTTATTATTACTTCCCCATGATGGTGATTTAATAAGAGAGTTCATTAAAAATAAGGTATTTAATGAATTATGTTATGTTAAATAATTAAATAAATTTTTGATTCATGAATTTTTCATGTGTATTGGGTTTCTATCCCGAACATCCTTCTTTGAGAGTTCTTTAGATTGATACTAGAATATACAATTTTTGGTGAATAAAAAATATTTAAATATATGAATATAAATCATTTTACTATCATGTTATGTTATATTGCCAATTATGTTATTAATTTCTTAATTGTTTTCTTTTTTATTTTAGATAGAGGGGAATTTTTCTTCATTATGAGTTTTTCTTTGTCAAATTTAAAGACATTTAACAAAATATTTTTTATATGTTCATTGTCAATGTTCAATAATATTCACTTATGAACATAAATAATTTTAAAATTAATTTTCCTGAAATATATACCTTATTTTAATTGTGTTTTAATAGGGAATTCTTATTATATTTTTTAGAGGTAACTTATATGACTATAAAGACAAAATTTAAAAAAATATTCTTTTTAATTATTATGAAATGATCAGATTTTAATAAAATAATTAATATTTATTTAAAAAAATCATACTCTACACATTTCATTGGTTTTCATAAAAAATTATTTTCAATATTTTTTATACTTTTTAAAATACATATAATTAAAAGGGAATTTTAGATTACCATTATTTTTAGCTTTTAATATTCCATTTCTGGGAATAATTATTTTTTAAAAGTTCTTGAAATGGTTCATATGCATTACTAGATAAAACATCCCAAATTGAGATCCAAAAGACAGTGCCATGAGATGGTTTGCAACAAGACCACTCATACCCCTCCGTAAATACAAGAGGTTGTTGACTAGCTATGAGGGTCCGGTAAGTCATTCATGGAGTGATTATACCATATTTTATAACTGTAAAACATATTTATTAGTACATAAGCTATAGTAGAAGCATAATTAATCATAAAAAACAAATGTAACAAGATAACCAAACTCATAAATACAATAGTCAATGGAAATTTAAACATGTCATTCTAATGTAAAGGACAATGTCTATAAAATGAAAATAAAAAAATACACTAAAAACTCTTACACTAGTATTGAACCATGTTTGGTTCCCTCATACGTGATCCTTCCCCAATTAGAAATCTAATGTAGGTCCTTGATCTTATCACATCCTATAAAAAATAATGTATATTCAGGTATCGATCATCCAGCCTATATAAGGTGCGAGTAAAACTCAGTAGCCCTCTACAAACAGTGTCTAAAAATATTACACTCAAAATATATTCTAATAATTTCTATAAATAATTGTATATAATGAATAAATAATTAGTTATAATATTATAATTTATTAATTATTAATTTATATTGACTCTAGGGTTCTATGTGGTACCCGTACCGCTGTACTAAATTCAACTTTTGCTAGATCCCAATGTGTTCTCTTTGTAATATCATATATTAATACCTGGTTTAACTCGATCCAAAGATCAATTTATTCATTTTTTCGATGATATCTCATATCCTAATTCAACTCATGCTGGAGTTCAAAGTGTTTTCATGTCATGACTTGACATTGAGTTCCCTTACTACCATTCTTTAGATTCACACATAAATGATAATGTTACCAATAAAAAATTATTATGTAAAATTACGATGTAAACATTCCTACATCTCTATATAATGACCATGTTACCTTTGTATTAATCATAATTACAATGAACATGTTACAATTTATATTTTTTCCTTTGAATTTTTATCCTCCCATCACATTACTCACAAGTACAATGATAATGTTACCATTTATACTTCTCAATTCAGAATGAAAATTTTCCCATCCATTCTAACATAATTAATTCCCAAATGAATTATGTATGTAAATCCCATTAATTAATTGATCAATAATTTAATCAATAACATAATTAATATACTATTATTAATATTTTCAAAATAAATTGTATCGTTCAAACTATTATCTCTTCAGAATTATTTTTATATTTAATTATATCAATCATAATATCATTGAAAATATTTTTTTCATTAATATTTATCTCAATATAGATAATTAAATATCATATAATTAATCCCATGATTACTTATCTATATTAAAACCCCTAACTCTCATAATTTGTTTAAAAATATATATATCTAATAGTACAACCCATTAGTCTCATGATTAATTCCCCAAAAAAATAGCTAGATAAATGAACTAATAAACTAAATTAACTCAATTAAGGAATTAAATTACTAAATAATTGTATAAATTGTAAATTTTTTCATAGAATCATTAAATATGTGACTTTCTGAATTATATTTTATACCACCTACCTCAAATCATTTATGGAAGGTCATTCAATTGAAATTTCAAAAATCAGAGTTTAACAACGATGTACATCTGAGTTCTAGATTTGAATCAAAAAAATGTAGGATATCAACATCAAATAAATCTCTCTCTCTATATATACATACATTCATATATATAGATATCATCAAACACATTTATATATAAAAAATATAGGATTAACTCTACCAAAATATCGTGGTAAGAGTAAATAATAAAAGGGATACATATCGAGATGAGATACTACTACCGATATAAGAGTGGATCTAAGATTCAAGCCTTGAATCATGATGAATAGATATCAGAATGACTTGGAACCCCTCTGGATGGTTAAGAAATCATCCATAAATGTCTATCATAATTAAAGAGTCTAATACAAGGTGTTTCAGGGGTTCATGGGATATTAAAACTAATTTTATGTTTAAAATAAGCTACAAACATAATTTAATGGGTATGGGCACAAGGTTACGTAAATCGTCCACAAGCCCTATGACCCTCACTATCTAGGGTCCTACATTTTCCACTAACCATGAACCAACTATTCAGGACCCCCATATCTGTATTATTTACATTACAACACCAAATCACACCCAATATCATGACTCCAACAAAAGGTTCATAAGAACAACAAATATTACCTGATGATTTAAAATAAGATAACTCTAGAAATATTCAACTCCTTAAAATTCCCCAACTTATAATAGCCTATCCTAAAGTTGCCCATATAAGATTTTCTATGATTCTAAGTGAAAAAATTCAGTCCATTGATCCCTAATGTCTTCATACCTTTTCTATGTTTTCACTTTCACATATCGATGATTTCATAACACATAAATTATCGGAACAATCGTTCCCTAAAAACATTGTCACTATGATCAAGTATACTTATCATATGTTCTTAAAAGGATGAATCTATCTCTAAGTTAACCTAATTTTCATTGGTAACATGGTAAGGGTCAAGTTGATACATCTATAGTAGTGACACATTTAATTCACCATAAATATTGCTGTATTTCTGTAAAAGATCCAATCACTATGACATTGGATTGATTCTCTCAACATCCTAAAAATGTAAAACATTCAATGAGCCAACATTACTTTACTCTATATCATATAGTGACCCAACCTAAGAGAAACATAAAGGGAAAAATAATCACCCTAGGTAGTTTATATGGTTTACATTCTATTATTAGATTACATCTTTTGCCTACTCTGATCTATATTCATATATTTTTTAATCCACTGCACCTTATCTGATGTTTAGAACTTGATACTCATTCCCAGTAATATTGACTTACATGCTTCAATCTTGAATAGTGATGATCTACCTTTCCTACCATATAGAGCCTCATATGGTTCCATCTACAATGATTCCTAATCTCTATTGCTAAAAGAAAACACCATTAAATCAAAGTGATTATATAAATTCACTCCAATGTCATGATTATAAGCCCACATCATCTCCTCACGCACCTATATATTATGCTCAGACTAGCTATCGATTTGTTAGTGGAAATATGTACTCAATAAATCCTATGAACAATAATTATTCTACAATCCCTTTTAGAAGTGCGATGTAAATAATAAATCATGATATTAAACAATTATTTATCTCACCCCATTCTAAATAACTATCTATCGATCATGAAGGCCTCATAACAACTCTAATTTAATGGCTACCTATCCAGGTAAGAAATGTGATACCATTCTCACCTGATCTAAAATGACCCAAATAGCTTCATTCATTTTAAGAGTCATTGGATGTCCCACCACAAAATTTATTTCCATGTTTTTTCACTTCCATTATTGAATTAGAAATGACTGTATTAAACCAAGAGGTCATTATTGGTCGGCCATGATGTGCTGATAGGTATAGTATCTATTCAAAAACCATGCTATCTAATTTTTCATGACTAGTCTCCAAAACATTCATCATACGTCACAATACATTTTGGTCACACCGGGATTCACCTCTAACTTTGAGGTAATAAATTCTCACTTGGGATCCTCTTGTATGATTGTAAGAAAAAAAAATTTATTTTTCAATTTTATGATATCATCATAATCTATCAACTTATACAATGGTGTCTCCCCACCTTCAAAGATTTCCCTCCAGTATAAGGACTTTAGATCCACATACTATTTATCCATGATCTATCCCAAAAGTGAATACTCATCTAAATCTATATCCAGCTTCATCTACACAGGAGACTCTGAAACCACCACATAGAATTCATCCATCAATATCTTCATCATCCATAATTCACTCGATTCATAATCCATCTTAGTCATATTTCTCGTTCTCATGGAATCTTTCATAGTATTTACATTCCCCAATAAATATTTTTGTTCAAAATCATATACTGATATGTTCTCTACACATCTATGATATCAAAGATTTTAATCACACTATAAAAATATATACTTCATGCTCTTTTAATATGTATAAAGATTAATTTTTTTACCCAAAAGGATGTGTCTCAATCACATAATAGAATAAAACACTTCTTCCAAATCGTTTTCATTCATAGTGTAATATCATTTATTTTTCCTCAACTACCGATTCCCATATGAGAAGACTATATCTCCCTACATCAGCACCACTCCATGTCCAATCCTTAATGAGTCACAATAGTCCATTTACTCTTCACCTTACTCAGGTAGGGTCAAAATTGGATCCATTTCCAAATGCATTTTCATATTTTGAAAACAATTATCACATAATTTAATCTACTCAAAAATTATCCACATCTTGGTCAACAATGAAATCAGTGATTTCAAACAGAAATAGTCTTGGATGAATATCATGTGATATCTAACCAATCCAAAAAATTCATCATATATTAAAAAATTTCATGTGATGACCCAAATACAATCAATTTATTAACCTTCCCTAGGTCCACATACACACCTTCCTTTGATATTATGTGTCCCAATTTGTGTATCTGATAAATATAAAACAAAAAACCAAGATATATTTTCATATAGATGATTCTATATCAGTGTACTTTGGATGATTTAAAGATTATTGGCTTGATAATCATTTGTACTTGAGTACACCAATATGACATCCACAAACTCGACCAAAAAATTGATCTAGATATAGATGAACAACCATCTTCATCAAATCCATTAACAGTACAAGTGTATTTTATAACCCAAATTCATTACAAAAAAAACTCATACAGGTCAAAGTTACTCCTAAAATTATTCATTGGTATATCAGAAGTAAAAACTCTCAACATATGATACACCGATCTAAAATTAGTCTTTGATAACACACAACTTCACTATGAATGGTAGTACAGATCATTGATATGTGGAAGATGATATCATAACTTAACATTAATTTTTTTTAACATATAATAAGTGATAGGGAAATATATACTCTGGTTGGAATTATTTTTGAACAATATAGATCATCCCCATAGATTCTAACATAGAAGGATAATTCCATTATCGTTAAACTCATCTACCGAAATCTTCAGATCTTGATGTACAATTAGTAATATTTAGTATAGTGGAATATATACTAGAATAGAACTCGATATGAGCTCAATATTGAATTACACATCACTATTAGGTGGTAGCACTACAATGTATTTGATAATGTCATCTGGAAATAGTTCTACTACCATTGGATGGATATATAGCCTAACTCCCACATCATCTAGCAATAGATGAACCACATTAGTTGTGTGCTCTGCCAATTACTAAGTAATTGTCCCTACTCTTCTCAAATGGATATCCCACACTACAGTAATTTTATGGGATACTCTTGGTTGAAACAAATGTTACACTCCTAAGGTAACAATCTATGCGAGCATAGTATGTGACATGACAGTCGATAGCCATTTTCCGGTCGAAGACCATAATATAAATAAAAAATAGATCCCATAAAAAACATATTCACTGATCTTTAGTTGATGACACTTTCATAGATAGATTTATATAGAAAATATTCCCAATGGAGTATCAATTGTCATTTATCTCTTCATGAAATCCAATTATAAGCTGAAGCCATTATCATGTTTTGACGATATGAATTTTTAATAGTAACCATATCAAATAAGGAACTAGATAATTTAGATGCTAATATAATAGTATATGTTGATGTAAATAGACCACTATCTCTCCCCACAAGAGTAGGATGAACTACATGGAACTATAATATCCCTAATTTCTGTGATGTTCTCTACCTCGTATGATTAACACCCCTCAGATGATAAGTAAACACTATAATTGTTGCGCCACACACAGTACCTCTGAATCTTCATCATGTAGAACTCCAAATTCAATACCGATATGGTTCAGAATACCACAATACTTTTCTATGACTCTTCCCAACTTCTCCCTCAGCACCATCTTGTCGCTGCAACCTACAAAACTAATGTAAGTATCCCTTCATTTTCATGACTGATTCTCAATCGGTGGTCAGGGATATTGTCAAAGATAGTGTACCGACCTAAAAATATCAATGAATGATCACACTAGTATATTTATATCATAAGAACTATCATGTATATGCACTATTTTTCCCATTGTCTTGACTATTGTTTTCATTACTATGCTTTATTCTCTAACAAGTCACTCCTCTTGACTATCGAGTAAAAACTACATGTCAAATATTGGAATCCTTCATCAAGTAACATTTATCCATGAGAGTATGATCGAACAATTAATTAATAATTAATTTATCAAGAAATATTGACTTGGGACTTATTAATTCACATACTTCTATCCTGAAAACATTTCCCCAATCTACCTCATCTACTACTAAGACTGGAACAATGAATTGCAGATCTGTGTAGCATCCTACATAATACATCTGGGACATGGTCTCCTAATTATGATGTATGAAATCTTAATATTTTTATTTTTTATTGTGTATAAATATAGATGTTCACCAATAACCTCTCCAAAATTTTATTCAATAACATACCACTGTGTTTTCAACTTAGTGACCAAATGTCCCACCAACTCTTCAGTAGTCCGCATTGAATATAAATAGAATGATTGACCCTCCTCTCATCAAGAGTCTCTAAATGGTAATATATTCTCTATATGGGCTCAATCTAAAACATAACTCCATTAGGTAAACACACATCAATAAAATTTGAAGGTTGATAAAAATGAAATTCCCTCATCAAATCAAACATGCTTTTCACAACTAACCATGGTTATTATTCAATTAATTGCATGAAATAAAAAACATTATCCTATAATTGATTCCCTTTATCCCCACCTAGAACTATCATTTCCTTATGTTTCCCAACTAGAATACTATTCATATCCATTCCCTCAGTCATCCCCTCAATAAGTGTGGTGGAGTTTTATTCTATAAAATTATAATCAATCCACATAGATCTCATAACGCAACACAAAAAAATTAAATAATATGTAAAAACATTAGATCCTCACATATCATTCTCTCTTAAAACTCACTCCATTTTAAAAAACGAGTCACTATCACCAACCTCAAATATCTTTCTTATAGGTTTTGGTTATCTATGTTAAACACAATATCATAAAAATGTTTGTACTTTTTAAACCAAAATATTCAAATTTAAAATAATTTTATAACCTTTTTTTAATTTATGTTTGGAACCATTCTTCCTTTTAATCTCACAAGCAAGGAAATGAGTTCATGTTCAAAAACCTACACATATATTATTTTAACATGAATGCCTAAAATAATGAATGTCATAGTAAAATTATGTTCCTGGAATGATGCTTGATGAATAACCACTGTTTTCATTCATGGACCCTAATCTATTATCAAAACTCATAGAAATAATAATCACATCACTTCAGAAGTCAATAAACCAAGGCGAAATAATATTCAACTATAAAAGGAAACAACAATGACAACAATCGCACCCGGAGTACCCAAGATTTCCCTCTAACATGGGACAGTAACTCCCATGCACGATGTCATTACCAAGACCTAATAATTCATAGTATCCATTATATATTTACCCAAAAATTAAGGCTAAATAATATGATTGAAAACTTAACTCTAACACAACTTTGTAACATCCCGACGTGTGAGACACATGACGGTGCCCTGTGTCGATTGGACACATGAACTTAGGCACACCACTCCAAATTTCTGAGACTACCAAATAGCAATAAGGGTCCATTAATTCACTAATTGAAAGAATATATCCTATTTAATAAAATTAAAACACCAATTTAAGTACATAAGCAATATTTGGTGCATATGTAATCCAAAAATTACTAATTTCCCTATATAACCAAAATAACAAATACAACAGTTGAATGAAAGGGAAACATGACCTTCTAAAGTAAATACAAATATTTGTAACATGAAACTATAAATAAATACACCAATGACTCCTTAAGATGTCCTGAACCATGTTTGGTTCCCTCATACATGTTCCACCCCCAATCAAAAATCTAGTCTAGGGACATTTTATTTAACTAACTCTACAATAATAAACTCTTTTCAAGTATTGAGTAGGAAACCAGACTTGGGTATGAGTACAACATTATAGGCCACCAGAAATTGTGTATAAAAAATTTGAGTCCAAATATAATTAAATTAATTCAATAAAAAAATACAAAGAACATAAATAAATAGTTATCACTTTAGCATTTATTCTTTACATAGTCATATTAAATTTAGGGTTAATAGGGATACCCAAACATCTATACTAGAATCATCCTGTGTCGCATCCCAAAGTGTTTCCGAAGTAATACAATATATAAACAACTACTTTGACTCATTGTATAGATTTAATTATTCATAGGTGATATGTTATCTTAGTACCAAAATCAACTAATGATAGAGTTCAAAGAATTATCATGTGAGGCCATAACATGGAATGCCTTTATTACCATTATATAGAATAGTAAAAATGACAATTTATCCAATAACTGAATAATGTGTTATATGACCTTCATACCATTGTTACTTTTCAATAGAATGCATATGTTCACATTTCATTATTCACAAATACAATGACCATGATACCATTTATACATATCATTTGAATGACCACGTTCTTATTCCTTCACTCACATGAATAATGACAGTGTTACTATTCATATCTCTAACCATATATTGGATATTTTTGCATACTTTAATAAATAAATAATTAATAACTCATTATACAACTAAATTACATTACTAATTCAGTAATTAGTTAAATGAAACAATATGCTAAATTTACTACCCTTTTAATTAGGTATTCCAACCCCATTAATTAATTTTTCAATTAATTAAAAAATAATAGAATTTATATCTTATAATTTATTTTTCTATAATCAATTACCTCATTTTAAATATTAACTCTTTATATTTTGTAACAAAATTAATTATCTGGATCATAATATCAATGAAACATATTAATTCAAGTTTAATTATCTATGTCTTTCTAATTCAATATCTGATAAATAATTCCATAATTAATTATCTAGATTATAACCCATAAATATCACAATAAATTTTCCAAATTAATTATCTAATAAGAAACCCATTATTATTATGAGTAATTCCACAATTAATCATCTATTTCAATAGTGCTTTGATAAATGAATTGGTCAAATTAAATTACACAATTTAGGAATTATAATGTTAAATAATTCTATTAATTCCAAATAATTCAACACACACATCAAATCCCTGACTATGGGAATTATATAATAGACCACTTACCATAATTAATTGAGGGGAATTTATTCAATATAAATCCCCCAAATATAAGTATCAAAATGATGTAAATCTATGTTCTAAATTTTAATCAGTAAATATAAATCAAGGATATCAATATATAATCATTCTACATCTATATCTACAATACTATATATATATCTCATAAAATAGTATTACATATAATGAAATAGAAGATAAATTCTAGAAAAAAATCATTGATAGAGAGAAAAATGAATGTGATAGGAATTAGGTTGAGATATACTTACATGGAGAATAGAGGATCTTTGATTCAGGCATCAAGTCTCCATGAACAAAGGTTAGACAACCTTTGAGACACTCTAATAAGCTTCGAATTTTTCCTGAAATGTCTAGTCCTATGATGTGGTCATATAGGATGTTTTTCATGGGTTTGGTGGTTTTGAAAACTAAATTTATGGTGAAAAAAAATTCTACACATGGTTGTCTAGGTATGGATTCATGGTTAGGTAAACCATGTTCCAACCAAGTGACCATCACTATACAGGGCTACAAGGTTACATGGTATTAGGTGGAAGTTTTTTTCCAAAAATGAACCATCCACACACATCATCTATTTCATAATTTTTTCTCTAAACTCATACCGAAGCAACCCCATGTCCTGAATCCATTAAAATGTACTTAAAAATAATAAAAGAACCTAAATAAATTCAATATTACTAAATGAAATTTAATGATATTACTTCCTAAATGTGATCATATGATACAATACAACATCATTATACTGATAGATTATGAATATTTTTTTATAGTGGTTATCAGGAAACTTGTTTTTTCATAGGGTAATTCAATCTATAAATAATTCTTCATATCTTCAAATGATTTATGATAAAAATGATAGATTATTTGTATTATATTCAAGTATCATACATTTATACTATTTAGGATGTTCGGTGATTATAATATATTACATGATGATAGATTATGTAATGTTCTATCTAATTAATGAGGTAGTTTTCCATTTCCTTGAAGAAAATAAAAGAGTTAATTAGTGTGGGTTCTCCTAGAGATTAAAAATTTTTCTAGATATTTCATACATGAGTAGTCATGGGTGATGGAGAAAATTTCTCAAGATATCAATAGTTTTTCATTTTCATTATAAGTGTTTATATTTATTATTTTGATCATGTGTGAAATAATATAACTAATGTCAATGATCGTAATGAATTACCCCAATGTTTAATATTTCAAAAATGTTAAAATTATTATATATAGGTTTTTATTAGTATATATACTAATATGTAATTCTTGTAGAGCATGAATCTATTCACATACAAATATTATCATTTTGTTCTCCATGAAGATAATTAATTTTAATTTTTATGTTAAACCAAAATGATTAATTTTCATTAATATTATTGTTTTAATTTTCCCCAACAAAAAAATAATGTCATTAAATGTTATATGCCTATAAGGATTTCATGTGGGTAATTATGATAAAATAATGTGAATATTAAATTTATGGTATAGTGGGAAATTTATTTCCTAATGTTTTATACAATTTAATATAATTTTTTGTTCTAATTTCCTAAAATTTTAAACGTTAATATTCAGTTGGTACATATGTGACCAAATAATCCATAATCTATTGAATTTATTTTATGTATAAAATTGGGTCCAGTATATCAGTATAAAATTAAGAAATATAGATATTAAAAAAAATTAATAGGATATTATAATATGTGTTTGATGATGTTATAAATCGAATCATAATATGGTTTAGAATAAATAAGATTGTATTATGTTTTCTTATTAGGATAACAAGATATTTTTTGATACAATGTTGAGTTTATAGTTTAAAGTATGATCATAAGTTCAAAGGCTTGGAAAATATTTTTGATGTTTTATGTTATTATTTTGATATAGAAATTTTATTTTGCTGATGTATATGTAATATATATTTGTATTTTTTTGATTTAACATGATGTATAATTTGGGAAGAATGTTAAAAAAATCTAGGGTGTAATTAGAAATGAATGAGACAAACATTTCTATTAAATGGTTAATTAATGTAAAGGTTATTAGGTTATTATAAATATAGGGTTATTTATTTATGGAATGATATATATTGAACATGGTGTTTTATAATTGAATATTTAGAATTAAATAAATTCCTTATTCATATGATTTTTTATTCATTTTGGGAATTACCAAAACAATTACAAATAATATTTTATTCTGTAATAACATTTGGATTTTTTATCTTTTCTTGGATCCCATGATCTGTTAAAATTTTATTATTTTTTTATAATAATGATTAATAACGCGTAATATTTAAATTGAATATGGTATGGGATAGTAGAAACAAATATTTAAATAGGGTACCAAAGGATGAAATTGGAATTATGGATTTCATGAGAATAAAATTATTAAGTTTTTATATAAAGATATTCTTCAAGATATCAAAAAAATCATTAAAATATTTTAAATTTTATATTTTTAGAATAATTTTTATAAAATTGATTCTATTTTAAAAACTCATATTTTTTTCTATTAATTTAAATTATCATAATCACTTATTTTCAAATTATCAATTTTCTTGTCCAAACTAAACTATTATTTATATATTACATTTATCTTCTATGATGATGATTTCAATTCACATTAGTGGTCATCATACTGGGAACACCATTATTTTTAATTCATGATGAAATTAATGTCTCCACTTTACTATCTTTAATAGGATTTTTATTATCTTCTTTAAGGATGTGGTTTTATAATAAATGTATTTGTTTCAAAATATTAAAATAGTTCTTAAAATTATGATTTATTGTTTTATCTTCCTCAACATGGATTTCGTCTGAAAAATATATTCTTTTATGAAGAATAGAATTAAATGTTCAATATATATAAGATGAATGAAAGTAAGACTATACAATTTTTTTTAAATGTATACTTTGTCCAATTTCAATCACCAAAAAAAATCAAGAAGTAAAGGAATTTTTACATTATATAAATAATGATTACTTAAATGTACCCCTCATAAAATGAAAAAAAAATTGGATTGTATGATTTTTTATTAATAAATTTTTAAAAAATATATGTATTTTATGTAAATCAAATTTATTGATTAATTAATAATTTATATTAACTAAACATTACGTAATTTCATTTTATGCATCAAAAGTACTTATTTATATAAAAATTTGTTTTATTTAATTTTTAAGAGAATTCTAGAATTTATTTATATTACTTAAATAAATTATATTATAAAAATTGATCTATTTTTTAAATCAACATATTAAAAATATCATTTGAATAAATATTTGAATTTTTATTAATTGAATAATTTTAATTTTAATAGTGAAAAAATATATATTTAATATAATTTTTTATTTTATATTCAAGTATTTAAAATATCCAATATTGTAACAAATGAATTTTTAAATTTTATTATCATCTTTTGAATAAACATGATCATACAAATATTATTTTATTATATAATATTCTTTTCATAAAACAATATCTTATTACTTATATATACTTTCTAATTGAAATCATTTTTTCATAGACATTAGAGGTATAATATTAAAAATAATTTAATAATGTTATAGGATTATAATTTAGTAAAATTTATTGGTTATTTTGAATCAAGAAAGTGAATATTTAAAAATGAATACTCTTTTTAACTAGTTATCAGGAATAGTAACTCTGGAAAATATTATTCATCTTTTTTGGGGTAAAAAATGTGATTAAGTTTAAAAATAATGTGATAGGTATTTTTAAATCCACATATAATATATATTATTTAAATTTTATGTCTATAATTCAAAAATATCATAATATATTTGAAAATAATTCATTATGGTACCATTCTTCTTTGAAAAAAAAATAATATTAATTATGAAAAAATATTTAAATGTATCGTTCACTCTTTTTACACATGTATTATATTTTGATAGACATGTAAATAAGTTATTCTTAATTATAAATTTATATTAGAAATTTTATTGAATATTTTTCCTAGATAATATATTTTTAATTTAATGCAATGAAATAGTATCCTCCAAGGCTTCTGAATTTTTTTCACCGTTCATGTTCTCAGATCAATAAAATGAACTAACTATATAAAAAATAAATATATATTTTAATGGATTATAATCATGTACCACGATTTTTTTGATAAAATAATTATTTATTAATTATTAAAAAATTTAAATACAAAACATATTACTACACTGATACTTTTAGAGTCAATTATATTTAATAGTTGATGAAATGATAAAATATTTATTTTATGAAAAAAAATATTTTATAAAATGATAAAATTTTTAATAAATATTTTATTGATAGAAAATATAATCAAATATTGTATAGAATATAAAATAGTTTTCATTTAAGGGTGTATTTTCCTTTTCTGAAACCTTCATGACACATAGAAACTTTACAAGTATAATTTTAATATGGTAATAATTAAATAGGTTAACATGATAATAAATCAGTGAGATAAGGTATTCGTCACTTCAAAAATATGTTTAAATTTAATTATATATTTAGATTTATAAATTTATCTATCCTATATACTAAATTAATTAATTTTTAGACTAAATCATTATAATTAATTCGTATAAATTTAATACTTCAAGTAATTCCAAGGGTAACCCTCTCTTCTCATATATTATAGAACCACATGTCCCCTATATTTCACATTTCATAACCCCCATATTTCAACCCTAACCTACCAAACCAATATAATATAATCAATATCTATATTATTCATACTATATTATTCATAATATACAACACCTTGGTTCCTTATGTATGTCTTAAAAAGATGTTCTTAAAACGCAATGTTACCTCTATAACCGAGTGTTTTTATTTTAAATTTTATTGTACGAACATAAATTTTATCAAAACATTTAATTTCTTATAATGTAATTTTGAACCATATAATTATAATTTATTTTTTGTATCTTATGATACATTATACATCTCTTTTTAAATTATATAATAATGGAATCTACCATTTTGGTAGATTTGGAAACCACAACCTCATGATCTCATTTAATCGGTATACCAACACCAAACCAAGTAAACTGTTATACTGAAAAGTTTATTGAATATATTTTATATTATTTATATATATATATATATATATAATTATGAAATATCAACTACCGACTTATCCTTTGACAAATTGAAAATTTATATTTTCATTCCAGCATTCTGGTTGACTAAAACCCCCATGAAGTGAGGAGATTGGATTTTCATCATTATCTCAAAAAGTTTGTGAATATACATAGATATAATGATATTATATGTTTTATTTTATATAAACATCAATATATAAATATAAAATTAATAATAACTACAATTCCTAATATTATTTAAAAAATTGAAATGATAATCATCCATACATATACACTAGCATCTTGATGGTTAGGCAAGCTTCATTTACCATAACCCACATACATGGATTTTTATATATTTATAAATAATGTATAGAAATATAATTACTCCATGATTTATTATTTTAGATTTTCAAATATTAACCTACTGACCATGATTAACCTACAATTGTATGTTTTCAATTATGAACCAGAAGATCCAAAAACAGCTGACATCATCTTAAACACTTCTTTAATTACATATGTAATTGAAATAAATTAAATAAATGGTATGATAATATGATAATAATCCTAGAAATATTAGTTTAATGATGAATAAAAAATATTTATTTATTTATTAGTATATAATTTATTCACATAATAATTATTGTTTTGAGATAACGAGTTTATCGAGAAAATTTACATTAAATGGGTTATAATTCTATATCATTAACAATATTACTCAAACATTCAATAGGAAATTACCTATCATATTATAATATGTTATTTATTTTTTCATTTTTTATTCAATTATTAAAACATATCAATTAGTTATTTAACATTAATATTAATGAATTAGTAATTTTATGTATTATTCATCTCTATCATATTTTTTTAACATATAATTATTATCGTGAACAATTCCCCCAGTATATGGTGTACATATTACTAATTAAATTTGTAAAAAATATTCATTCATAATTTAAATCAGCTTAAAATATTAATTTTATGTTGATTTATACTATTTACTTTTCATTTAATCATTCTAAAATTTCAATGGTTGTTCTCTCAAACTTTTTTTATAAATAATTTTTTTAATTATGATACTTCAATAAATAAAATGATTTAAATGTAATGTCATAAATCATTTTATTGACATGGTATTTTTTTACCTCTCTCTCTTTGTACATTTAATTTTTTTTAATACATTGTATGTTAAGATTCATTAAAAACATTTCCATAATATTTGGAATATTTAAACAATACTAATCGTCCGTATTTATTATCACAATACAATAATATTCTTTTTTTTAAAAAAAAATAATGTATTTATTTTCTATTTTCTAAGACATTACATTAAATTGTTTAAAAAGTAATGATTGTAATATAATCAACATTGGAAAAATTGACTCTCTTTATAAATGTTTGAAAACAATTTTTAAGTTTTATTTTTATGAATTAAACATATTTTCCCATTAACATAACTTTTCATTACATAGAAAATTTTATTACAAAATTCCATGGATATATTCACTGTAAAAAATATTTTCAATATTTTTGGAAATTTTAGTTTTTTGGGGCACCAAAATAAATGTTTATTTTCCACTTTTTTCAAGGATATATATTAAATGTTAATTTAAATTTATATAAAATAGTTTCAACAGAAATTATTGATTCTCATTCTTCACTAGGAAAATAATATTATTTTACAATCATTATTCATTTTTATATATTCCTTATGATATATATTTTACTAATACTATTATGACACACAATCATTTTCATTGGGAAAATCATTCAATCATGGAGTAGGGGTTTTTTAGACGAAACATGATGAAAATGGTAGATTACATGTTTTAAATTCATGTATGGTACTTGAATTGTATTGAAGATTATGTGTGATCAAAACAAAATTGGTCATGATGGGTTATCCAAATATAAATATTGAAATAGATGAGCTCAATATACATATCCAATAAATTATGTAATGTTGCATTTTTTTATAAAAACATAGAGAGATATTCCAAGGGGTTCTTTGACTTTTTTTATCTTAGATCTTGTAATTTTTATAATGAGGGAACATTGGTGATTATGATAATGTACCAGAGCAGTGGGAGTTAGTAGGGAACAATTTTGTGCTTCACATATGGTGGGGAGGGACCCATGGCTCCTGACTCCCTGACTCTCCACATAGATGATCAACATAAGATCAATAGACCACTAGGGAAAAGTCATCAGTTGAAGAGAGGAGGTCCATGGGGTAGAGGATGTGGTAGAGTAGTAGTATGGGAAGCAGGTAGTGGTCAAATATTTGACGTACTTCCTCCACCACACTCAAGTGGTCCATCATGGCCTTAGAGAGCAGGTGGACTGGGGCGAGCTCAGATTCAGGTGGTTGAGGCCTATGACCATGATGCTCTGAAGATGTTTAGTGGTATAAGTTGTGTCTTCTCCAACATAGAGTAAGTTATCCACAACTAAAAATAGTGCTTATAATAGCGCAAAAACTTCCTTTAACTTGCTAAAAAGTTCTGTTAATCTAGACGAAGATAAAGGGGGACCTTTATCAGTGCTAAAAATTTGTTGATAAATGTGGGACTTTATCTGCGCTTTCTGAGAGCTGATTAAGGTAGTATTTTTTCAGCACTATTTTCACTACTGATAAAAGGATAATATATCAGCACTGAAAAAAGTGCTGATAAATACTACCATTATCAATGCTATTTTGAGTACTGATATATTATCTATTTATCAGCGCTTAAATAGCGCTGATAAAGGCCAAATTGCATTTGCAAACCCAGAACCTGCACAACACCTGCACACATATGACAACACCTGCACACAACAAAAACAACACCCACACACAAAGCACATAAGAAAAAAAATGCTATATATATGCACTTGAAATATTGAATACAAAACAACACAATGTGATATACATTTCAAACAATGTTTAATTTGGTTACAATTACAATTATCCAACAAGCAGTTAAAAACATTAATGTTTCATCCATTTTACATCTATTATGCGCTCTAAAAAATTTCCATCCATGGTATTAGTTGGTGATAAAAGCATTCGAACTCAATAAAAATATTTCACCTATATAAGAAAATAAATATTTTGTTAGTAATACAATAATGAAATCAATTAAACATTAATATGAAAGAATACAATAATAAAATTTCAGTTGTTACCTGTTACAAACTTTACATGTCCATATTTCCTTGGACAACACCCCCTCCCTCCCGTGGATGGAACCCCCATCCCTCCCCTTGCATCCCTCCCTTTCCCTTGATAGCCCCCTTCCCACCTCCTGGATGGTCCCCCTCCTGTCTTGGACATCCCCCTCCCCTACGGGACACCCCCTCCTTCTTGGACAACCCCCTCCCTCCCATCCCCGAGACAGCCCCCCAAGGCACCCACTCTCTACCCTTGGACACACCCTACCCTACCCTTGAATCCCCCTCCCTCCCACAACTCCTCCTACAAAACCCCTCACTCCACCTGGATAACCCCCATCCATCCCCTTGCATCACCCCTCCCTTTCCCTAAAAATCCCCCTTCCCACCCCCTCGTTAGCCCCCTCCCCTTCTGGATAGCCCATCATCTCCTCCTGGACACCCACACCCTCCCTCCCACCTAGACTACCCCTCCCTCCTAGACACCCCCTCTATCCTAGTTCATTACTGTATATGTCACGACCCATCCTCGGGACCCATTACATGACTACCCTAATCCCTCCTTTCATAGGCCAGGGGATGGAGACTTGCACCAAAGGCATAAATCTCTGAAAATGGTAAGTAATTTCCATTATAAAATATAAACACACACAACAGAGTATATATTGGAAGAGAAACAACAAATAAAACTGTATACAAAAAGAGTGATGATAAGTAATGGGGCCAGAAATACAAGTCCGACTGTAAATTACAAGTACAACTGTAAGGAACCAAAATAGTTTAGAGATGTAATGAAGCTCTGGGATATTCTACCATGGATCCCACCTAAAGGGTAGATACATATAGCCTCCACAACACTCCACGTCTATCCATCTCTTCTGTGTACCATCACATCATGTGGTCCACCTCCGATTACCATCATGTATTACCCACTATGCCTCGTTCAGCACTGTCGGTCGTTTGCAAACAATACAATGAGGTTTGGGAAAAGTCCATGCAGGGGTAAGTATAACGATACTCAGTATGGACCCTGAGACCACCATTATCTCTCAAAATCCACCAAGGATAAACAACAGAGTATGAAATCAAATGGATAGCCATTACATAGGTATATTCCCATACATATACCTAATTAATCATGTAATCAATCTAACTCATGAGGTAAACCCAAAATTCCATGACACAGCTTAAACAATGATTTTATTCTAGGGGGTAGTAAAATGTAACACTCCCAGTCAAACTGACCAAACCTAGGAGGCTAGAGTAAACTGCCTATATAGAGTATTATGGGCCTACCGTATCACATAGAGGCACATCCCACAATCCTGGAATCCTGAGGTACTCCTCTTATCGTGGGTCGTGGGTCTGCTGCAACACACAGAGGTGCTCCCATTATGGGTATGTCGCGTCACACAGAGGCGCTCCCTCTCGTAGCATGTTAAGATAATCATCATGTCGAGTATCGTAGGTTTGCTGCATCTCAGAGAGGCAATCCTTATTTTGGTCAACCATGACATCAAGGCGCTCCCCACTAGGCTAGTCAAAAAACTCCGAGTCAAATCGGTCAACAGTTGTCAGGACTAATCCAGCTACTAGGTCCTCGCACTATGTCCGCTCATCTAGAAGGATATACTCCATGAGATACTGCTTGATTATCCACCGGCCATGAAGTCCCATTAAGAAGTATCTCATAGTTCTGTCACGTCATAGGGGTCTCAACCCTACAGACATCGCGTCGATCGAAAACTCGGTCGGTGAGTTATTTACATTTTAGTCTCGGGGGCCCTGTTGGATTCGTGAATGATCCAACCGGACAATATGCCAACTGTGTTAAATCCTCACGTGGGGTATACCAAAAAAACTATCTTGCTTTAAGCTTTCCATTTCCATAGAAGGTTTTTCAATCAGACACTCGTATCCCATGTTATGGGAGAAATGGTGAAATCAGGTCAAAATGGGTCCAGGTCCGGTCCGGCCTAATCAGACTGTCCCGACCTGACCCCATCCACGGGTCTGACCTGGTCCCCAGGTCTGACCCATTCCACAGGGGTGGTCGGGCCCACGCTGGGTCCGGCCCCATGGCCCACGCTGCGTACGGCCCCGCGGCCCGTGCGGCTGGCAGCCTACGCGGCTAGTGGCCCGGTGGCCTGTGGTGTCTGCCCTAGCCACATCAAGGGGGAGGCCATGCCTCCTGGGGTTCCAAAATGGCTATGATGTTTGGGTGGGAGACAACCGGTGGTAGGTGGCACCGGTTCATGTCACGTGGGACCTGCTCCTCCTTGCTGGCTGAGCGCCTAGCCACCTCTCGTAAGGCACCGGTTGTGACGTGCCTCCTCAGGCGACCCGGAGGCTCGGGCCACCGGACCTAGTCATGGTCGGACATGTGACAGCCACCGTTTCACCACCGCGACAAGAGGGCGCGGCTTCGTTCTGCTCCACATCATGATGTCATTGTGCCACAACTCCTCGGTCATCCCAATGGCTCATGCCGCCAGTTTATTTCACGGTCGGTCTTGCACCGCTGCGTCTAGGGGCGGCAACTTCTCCTACGGTGGCTCCATTGTGCCACCACACTCCACACGGATAGCCTATGTGGCGGCCGCCCTTCAATCATTCCAATAGTGTCATTCTCCAGTTACGACCACCACTGAACATTTTGTGGGTCAATGGACGAGTTCTGGTGGCCCGATTCCTATTTCGAAAAAAGTCATTCACTCCCCAGGATGCCACCTTCAATCTAAAACCATTGTTGATGAGTAACACTCATCCTAGACTCATGATACATTTAGCGTCAAATTCACAAGAATGCGGAGGGATCAGTCCATGTTTGTTCGGCCCGTGCCCTCCGCGTTCGGGTGATATCAAGTGGCTTCGAATTATAATCCATGAAGGAAGACGAAGAACAAGAAACAAAACATTTTCTAACCCTTACCTTTGTTTTTTGATCATTGATGAGGTCACAGAAGGTAGACGAATAGAATCGTCTTTCATCACGTCTGTCACACACTCCCAATCCCGTGGTGTGTTAGTTGTGGAAGACGCTCTACATCGGTAGGTGTCTAGGGAGACGTCTAATGAAGAAGGTCGAGGAAGACCGTTCTTCGTTTTTGACGGTGTTCATCATTGGAAGCTTTCACCAAATATTTCTCCCAAATTCCTCATTTATCTCCATCCACCCAAAATGAAGTCGTATCCAAATAATAGATTAGGAACTATTATGTTCATTGGCGTAAATTCAAATTGAGTGATTTAATTAAATTAAATGACTCCTTTAATTAATGTGGTGGAGTTTGTATAACAATTTAATTTGGAGAAATAAATTAAGTGAATCCACCTAAATAATGCATGGGAGTTGTCACGTATTAATTAGGGGAGGTCAAGAGGCTCTCCATCATTAATGATGTAGATTTGAGAGGATTTATCCTCCACCATCAATAGGGGGTTAAGCCCCGCGTAGACCCCATGTCATAACCTCTCATGGGAAGTTATATTCATGTGGTCCCCACCACCATAACCTCTCATGGGAGGTTAAGATGTGGTGGTTTCACCTCAAACTCCCAAGAGGAGGTTTTATCTACCAGTCTCCTACATGGAAGCTCAATAAAATAAAGGTTTAGCTCATTTTATATTATTATTATTTAGGAAAACCCAAAAAATAACTTCAATTCTCGACCAACTGTTATCGAGGTGAATGTATCCTTAAGAGAATATCGTCACTACGAGTTCATCAGTGCCCACAGATTTCAATTCCATGCACTATTTAAAAAGTTATAAATACCCACTTGTATGTTTACTGAACATACTTGATCAAAAAATCATAAATTTATTCCGGGAACACTGGGCCTCGGAATCACGCTATGTTAGTTTTCATGTACTCGTAAAATTCATATATATTTAAAAACAATTCTAGGAAATTTTAGGGTCTTTAAATTCTCTCCACATCAGGGCTTTACGTCCCCATAATCTACAACTCGAACTATGGGAACACGTGGGGGTACTGAGAATGCATCTGAGCCTCCCACTCACATGTGTTCTCCTAGAGGTTCCCGTGCTTCCAGCATATGCACATCAGAGGTATCGACCGTCCACATAGGACCCACACCTGTTGATCCTCAATCTCCAATGGAACATCTGTAAATCTCACCCCATCATCGACTACTAGCTCACTATGGTCAATGATGTGAGAAGGGTCATGCACATATCTCCTCATCTGAGATACGTGGAAGATGTCGTCCACCCATTACAACTAAGGTGGGAGATCCATGTGGTAAGCCACCTCGCCAACTCTACTAAGGACCTACAATGGTTTGATAAACCTTAGAGATAAAATTCCAACTCATCCAAATCTCTGTAGACCTCGTCGGGGTGAGACCCATAGAAAGACGTGGTTTCCACCCTCAAACTCCATAGGTCTCTGTCTCCTATCAGCATATGACTTATGCCTGCTCTGTGCAGTTTTAATCCTCTCTAGGATGATTTACACCTTCTCCGTGGTAGCTCATACCATCTATGGTTCCACCAGTGCTGACTCCCCTGGGTCTGTCCTACACAAGGGTGATCTGCAAGGTTGCCTATACGACTCCTCAAAAGGTGACATCTCTATGGTGGAGTGATAGTTGTAGATGTATGAAAACTCCACCGAAGTCAAGTGAATCCTCCCAGTTGTGACTGAAGTCTAGGAAACATGCACGAAGCATGTCCTTGAGAGTGGGAATGGTCTGCTCAGTCTGACCATCTATTTGAGGATGGAAGGCGGTTCTCAGATGAAGCTGTGTCCTGAAAGCCTCCTGCAACCCCTTCGTTAACAAGGAACTAAACAATCCATCATGATTGTAGATAGTAGAAGAAGTTACTCCATTTCTCCACACAATCTCCTACACATAGTGTCGTCCCATGATCTCAAACAATCCATGCTCTCTGGTCTGTAGGAAGTGGGCCGACTTGGTGAGTCGTTCAACGATCACCCAAATCGAGTCATGTCCCCTGAATGTACGTGGATGAACCGTAACTAAATCCAAAGATATCCCATCCCAGTTCCACTCTCGGCCCACTAAAGGATGTTCCAAGCATGCTGGTACCTGGTGCTCCACCTTCACTTGCTGAATAGTGAGGCATCGAGAGACAAACTCCTCTACCGCCTTCATTATACCTAGCCACCAGTGCTATTGTCTGAGGTCCCGATACATCATCGCCACACCTAGATGTACCGATATATGTGAAGTGAGGAACTCCCTCAACACTTCATCCTAAAGTGACACTAGCACCATAGTATGTCCTCTAAAGAGGATGAACTTCTCCCCACCTTCTGAAAATCCATCAGGTTCCTGTCCTCTGGATATCTGAGCACGTCATATCTCACAGTCATTATCCCCATTCTGAGCCCCCATAACTCGCTGTAGAAGTGGGGAGTGACTGTAAGAGACTATAGAAAGGCCACTACCTCTCTATCCAAAATGGATATCTATAAGGTAGCTAGTTGCTCTGTCACCTCTCCGAGCAACTGTATACCAGTTCCCCTACTGAGTGCTTCTGCAACAATGTTTCCCTTCCCAAGAGTATAGACTATCTCGAAGTCATAGTCCTCGAGGAACTCAAGCCAGCATCGTTGTCTCTGGTTCAGGTCCTTCTGAGAGAAGATATACCTGAGAATCAAGTGATTAGAGTACATAGAAAAACATTCTACCATCTGATAGTGTCACCACATATTTAAGTTGAAGACCACTACTTATAACTTCAGGTCATGGGTAGCGTTGTTCTGCTCATTCTACATCAGCTACTAAGAACCATACATGATCATTTTTCACTCTTGCATCAAGACACACCTAAGTCTGGTCCCTGGTGTGTTGTAGTAGACTTTGTACCCTACGCCTTCCTATGGAAGCCTCAGGATGGGAGCACTATTTAGCCTCTTCCTCAGCTCTTGAAAGCTCTGTTGGTATCTCTCCGACCACACAAAGTGTTGCCCCTTCTTTGTGAAGGCTGATAGTGGTGCTTCATCTTTGGAGATGTCTGGGACAAAACTCCAGTAATATCCATCCAAAGAAGACATCCCTCCCCCTGGGGGCGGGGGGTTATCGTAGAAACATATTTTGAAAATATTCCCCGATGATTTGTCGCTTCTTATTGGAACTAAAAACTCCAAACTACAGCTTCCATGAGGGTAAGGCTGTTCGACTCAAGAGTGATCGGCTGACCCTCCTATGAATGAGATTAACCTTTCCTGCCTCTGTTCGTTTTTTCTCTGACTAAGGAAATCCTCATCCCATCTTTATCGATAAACCACAAAATTTTTTACTAATACAATCAATTTTTTATGAACTGTGGGTGCCCAGTCCATTACCAATCTAATGTCGTAAGGCCTCGACGCTTCCACCAACAGGTTCCAACTAAAACTCTTGCCTCATGGGTCAGATCACACCGTGAGTGTATGTGTGATTATCGAGTCTCCTCCCAAAGTTATCTCTGGACATGAGGGTCAAGTAAACGGTTTAACTGTATACTCTAGGTGAAGGACATGATTTTTGAAAGGAATGAATTATTGGTACATATGTCTATTGATATGAAAACTAGTATTAGACATAAATTTTACCTCAAATAATTACTAGAGCCCTCGGGTCACACTCTTTGACTGCATGTAGCTACTCTCTTCCCCTTCCCTCCATCTCCTTGAGCCTAGAGGGGAATACAAAGGTGGGTGGTTGTATCATGTCAATATGTACACCACCTCATGATTCTCTCTAAGCTCTGCTTCCATGTCTACTGACCTATTGATTCATCTGTCACTGTCACATCCTCTTCCTGAAACATCTTGCACACCCATGTCACTGATACTGGCGCCAGTTTCCTGCTTTCCCACTACTAACATTCAATGATTGTATCCACTTAGCCAAAGAACATTCAACCGTAATGGTTCTCTCTAGAATCTAGAAAAAACGTGCAGGCTTGGATGTATGAACCCCAAATAAGTCATCGTGTCATATTCATTGAGTACCAGGAACGATCGGTATGCCTCGATGAATACTCAACAATTGAAAATTCGTCCTGACGAAGCTGTACAACCTCTAGAAAACACACAACCACTTCATCAGGTCAGTCCTCAGCCGCCTGTGAGTTGGGATCACCTCAGATCCTGAGGGGTATCCAATGCTAAAACACATGTAAGGCACTAAGACTACATGTGTCATCTACCGGTACCTCCGGTTGTAACTTCTTACCCACCAGAATTGATATAGCTAACACACTACCTGAAGGTACAATCTCAGGCCACGTTCCACGTACCAAAGACACATCATTATGCGGAGCAACATCCTGGTCACTCACTGAAAAACACTAGTAGATAAGATCACCATTTGATCTACTAGTGTCTCAACTATGCGGAAAACTCTAGTAATCACCACCAGCCAGTCCTCTGCTATCCGGGAATCTATCTCACCTTATACCATCAGAGTCCTCTCATACTATAACTTATTTAATGCGCTTTTTCGACATGCATTATCCGCCAGTGAGGCTGGTTGAATATGTTGCCCAACGGGTGGTGGTGCTGCCGGTACACCACCCGAAGGTTCCAACATTGCAAGTGGGACCTGCACTGGAGCCTCGTCGCTCGCTGGGCCGTCATCGTGGACTCTCTCGGAACTCTAAATGCCTATCTACATGGAGGTATCCTAAACTGATGCGACACGGTCATAAGATAATTTTGCTGAGATGTCCAGGTTGAGCTGACATAAAGAAATTTTTTGAAAATATACATGTAATCAGTGTTTTCGTGCATTGAGTCGGAGATCTGTTGTTAGGGTCCTGATATATGGAAACATCGTCCACCGCACCAACACTGTACTCGTTGAACTGATAACCAAACTCAGGACACTTAACACTATTGCATCACAAAAAACAACGATTAGAGTAATAAGTTCTGTTGTAGAACTGACTCCTCTGATACCAATTTGTCACGACCCGTCCTCGAGACCTATGTCAGGACTACCCCAAACCCGCCTTGCATAGGCCAGGGGATGGCGACTAGAACCAAAGGCATAAATTCCGAAATGTGGGAAGGCATTGCCTTTATAAAATATAAACACACACAAAAAAGTTTAATTTGGAAGCAAAACAATATGTAAAACAGTATTCAAAAGAATTTCTGAAATGTAAAGGGGTCAGAAATAAAAGCCCAAATGTAATGTACATGTACAACTGTAAGGAACAAAAACAGCTGAAAGGTGTAAAGTAGCTCCTGGATCGACCGCCACTGATCCTACCTGAAGGGTAGGTACAAATAGAATTCCCAGCACTTCACGTTTGTTCGTTTCCTCCGTGTACTGTCACGCCACGTGGTCCACCTACGGGTATCATCTAGCCCTGCCCACTCAGCCTCAGTCAGTGATGTCCATCGTCTACAACCAACACATTGAGGTTTGGGAAAATACGGTCCAGGTGTGAGTATAATGATACTCAGTAGGGACCCCGAGACCACAATGGTCTCTCAAAATCCACCAAGGTTAAACCAAAGAGTATGAAATCAATGGATAGACATTACATAGGTATATTCCCATACATATTACTAAGTTATCAAGTAATCCATATCAGTCATGTGGTAAACACAAAAGTCATTGACTTAGCTCAAACCAAGATTTTATTCTAGGGGGTAGTAACATTTGACACTCCCAGTAAAACTGTCAACACCTCAGCTGGTGGAGTAATCTTACTCTATAAAGTTATGTGGGCCTGTCAAGTCGCACAGAGGCACTTCCCACTATCCTGTACTGCTAAGGTACTCCTACTGTCGAGTACCGTGGGTCTAATGTGTCACACATAGTCGCTCCCCACTGTGGGTCTGCCATGTCACACAGAGACACTCCCCCGTGTAGCCTGATGAGGTACTCCTCTTCTCAAGTATCATGGGTTTGCAGCATCACACAATGGAGCTCCCCACTATGGGTCTTCCTTGACAACAAGGAACTCCCCAATGGACTAGTTAAAACACTCTGAATCGAATCGGTTATCAGTCGTTAGGTCTCAGCTAGCTACTAGGTCCCCACACTATTCTTGCTTGTCTCTGGAAGGATCTGCACCACAAGATAATAATCTATGATCTATATTCCACTAACTCCCACGATGAAGTATCTTATAGGTTTGCCACATCATAGGGGTCTCAACACAATAGACTACATGTCGATTGGACACTCGGTCTGTGAGTTATTAGACTTTTAGTCCTGGCGGCCTGGTTGGATTTGTGTGTGATCCAACCTGACCATACCCCAACACTGTCTAAAACTTAAGTGGGTTATACCAAATGAACTGTCTTTCTCCAAACATTTTCTCTCCATAGAAGGTTTTTTAATCGCACACCCATAGCCCATGTGATGGGAGAAAAGGTGAAACCAGGTCAAAACGGATCCAGGTCCAGTCCATCCAAGTCGGACCGAGCCGGACCGACCTGTTCTATGGGTCTGACCCCGTCTGCGGGGGTGGCCCAACCTGCACAGAGTCCGGCCTAGTCGCTCGTGCGGCTGGTGGCCCACGCAGCTGGTAGCCTGGCAGCCCGTGGAGTTCTCCCTAGCCTTGTCTAGGTGTAGGTTGCGCCCCCTGGGTTTCCCAAATGGATAAGCCAATTTAGTGGGAGAAAACCGGAACCAAGTGGCAGTGGTCCACGTCACGCGGGACCCATTGGGTCCTGCTCCTCCTGGTTGTCCCAGCGGCCAGCCACCTTCCGCAAGACACCAGCTGCGTCATGTCTCATTCGTCGACGTGGTGTCTCTGGCCGCTAGACCTGCTTGCGGTCGGCCGTCCGCCATCTGCCGTTGCAGCACCACTGCCAAGGGGCATGGATTCTTTTTGCTCCATCATGCGGTGCCCTTGCTCCGTGCCTTCTTGGTCATCCTGGTGGCTCGATCCGCCAGTTTCTTTCATGGATGGATTGCACCGGTCGACGCTTCATCGCCGCGGCCAGGGTACGCGGTTTCTCCTCTATCAGCGTGATTGTGGGACCACTGTCTGTGATGTCGGCTGGTGTGTCAGTTTCCCTTCATTCGTTCTACTGGTTTTGTTCTCCAGTTCTGACCACCGTCGAACCTTCCGCAGGTCACCAGATGAGTTCTGGTGGCCCAATTCTTGTTCCAGAAGAAGTCTCACACTCCTCGGGACACTGCCTTCGATCCACAACCAATGTTGATGATTAAAGATCATCTAAAAATCATGCTGTGTTTAGCGTCAAATTCCACAAAGAATGAAGAGGGGTTAGTTCGTGTTTGTTCAACCCACGCTCTCCGTGTTTGGGTGATATCAAGAATCGTAGAATTATAATCCATGAAGGAAGACGAAGAACAAGAAACGAAACAATTTTGAACACCTACCTTTGATTGTTGATCATTGAAGAAGTCACAGAAGGCAGATTAAGAGAATCGTCATTTTCCGTGTGTGTCACACACTCCCAAACCCGTGCTGCATCGGCTGTGGAAGACAATCCACCTCGGTAGGTATCTGGGGATGAAATCCATGGAAGCGGTTGAGGAATATCGTTCTTCATTTTTGAATGTGTACATCAATGGATGCTTACTCCCAATATTTATCCCAAATTCCTTCTTTCTCTCCACTCCACCCAAAATGAAATTGTATCCAAATAATAGATGAGGATCTATTATGTTCATTCGCGTAAATTCAAATTGAGTGATTTAATTTATTGAGATGACTCATTTAATTAATGGGGTGGAGTTGGCATAAAAATACAATTTAGAGAAATATATTCTTTGGCTCCACCTAATTAATGCATGAGAGTTGTCACAGATTAATTAGGGGAGTTCAGGAGGTTCTCCCTCATTAATGAGGGAGAGTTGAGGGGTTTTATCCTCCACCATAAATAAGGGCTTAAGCCTCGTGTGGACCCCACGTCACAACCTCTCACATGAGGTTATGTTCTGGTGGTCCCCACCACCATAACCTCTCATGGGAGGTTAAGGTTTGGTGGTCCCACCTCCAACTCCTAGGAGGAGGGTTTAACTACTAGACATCCACATGGCAGCTCAATCAAATAAAGTGTTATCTCACTTTAATTTTTTATTATTTAAGAAAACCCAAATACTAACTTCAATTCCCGACCATCTTCCATTGATGTGAAAGTCTTCTTAAGCGAATAATGGTGCTGCGAGATCAATGGTGCCCTTAGATTTCAATCCTGAGCACTGGTTCAAAAGTTATAAAAAAAACTCTTATGTTTACTAAACGTACCTGATAAAAACTTCCAGAATTTTATTTCGGGCATAGAAGGCCACAAAATCATGTGTCGTTAGTTTTCACGAACTCATAAAATTTCCATGTATTTTAAAAACATTCCATGGAATTTTCAGGTCTTTACAGTATACCAATTAATAAACATCTTTATCCAACTATATTTTTATCATCTATTTGATAATTGAAAAAAATATTAATCTTACAACATCATTCAACAATATTAATTATAAAATAATATATATTTTGAAGAGATACAGTTCAACAAATCACGGAAAAACACCAAACAAAAAATATATTAGAGGAATATGAACGAAATTTCACATAAATATAATGTGTAAAATTTAAATGATGCATTTGATTGGTCTTTATGAAATTATATAAGATATTTTGGGCCTTAAATAGAACTAGAATATAACTATTGGGCCTTTACATGGGCTTGGAATTGGTTTGGTTGGTTGGAACTTTTGATGCCTCACTGTGGACCCACATCAACCTACTCTATAAGTGATCTACCAATTGTATATTATCAGTATTGAATGGAATTGAATGGATATTTGTCTAGACACCCCCTCCCTTCTAGACACAGCTCCGCCCTCTACTCTTGGACACCCCACTCATGGGAACCCCCCTGGTCACACCCCTTCCATCCCCTCCTAGACACCCTCACACCTGGACACCCCCTCCCTCCTAGACACACCCCCTCCTAGACACCCCCCAATCCTGGACACCCCCTCCCTCCTCGACACCCCCACCCACATATAAGGGAAACTAAAATTATAAAATTTAAATTCAAAGATATTGGTTCCCATAATGCTTTTTAGATGCTCGTTAGTGTACTGAATGACTATGCATTTGTCAACATCCACACAATCGACTAGTGTAGTCCAATCAGTTATGATTTACTAGAAAGAAAAATCATTTCTAAAACGAAACATCATAACCAATGAATATAAAACATAATAAAGGTTGATCATATATTCTCAAAAATTGTAAACAAGTGAGATATTAATGATCATATATAGATAACATAAGTAGTAGGATTTCACGTTCATCTGATTTCTGTACAAACTTCCATCAGGAATGCTATCCATTCGTTTCTAAAGATGTCTATATCATCTTCAAAATATTGGTATTTGTGACAGTCATGGTAGTACTGAAGAAATATAAATACACAAAGGATTAATAAATATTTTAAATGAACTCATAATTATTTTTGAAGATACCTCGTCAGGGATGCGACTTTGTTGACGAAATACGATCTCTTTCATAAATTTACAAACATAATAACCATAATCCATTATGTTTGTTTTTTTTTGACACTACAAAAATATCGACAACATTAATTAATATGTTTTGATATGTTATTGGATAGTGATGTTTTATTATATATTCCAGTATACTTTTTCAGTTGTAGATATTATAGGAGTTCTTATCCATATGCCCTGGATTCATTCCATTAATTCCATTAAGTAGATGATATTGATGCACCACCCTATCATAACAGAATCCTCATTAAAATATAACATATATTATGTAACTAGATGATTAGTTTTAAAATGTAGGATCTAGTGAATTACAAATTAACAAACTCCATCATGTGTGGTCGGTTTGTTGGATATCCATGCATTGAATCAAGAAAATAAATATTTGGAGTATCGAAATTGACTAATATCACCATCCAATGCTGCATAAAAATAAAAAAATTAATACATAAAGAAGGAAACAAATATATATTTGATATGATTAAATTTTAGAGTTTTACCCCTACATCGTTGGTATTAAAAAGATTCTGTCATCCGTAATTTAGTTTTCAAAAAAATTTATTAGGGATGACATTATTGCAACCTCTTTATCAGAATGTATTTCGTCTTTTGAAGAGGTGGTGTGAGGACTAACGAGTCAAAATTTATGTTCATGGGGAAATCCTTTTAATTTTTTTCATATATATTCATAAGAATAATATAAAATGTATTTAGTCATAATTATCAGAGTAAATCAGCTTTTGTAAAATCAATTCATGAAAACATACCTCATGTATACTTTCATAACTGAGGTGCCTATCCATTCATACATGAGGATTTTATTTACATTTTCATCACTAATTAAATCTGATTCTACCTCTTCATACATATTTTTTTCAAAATCAACTATGAGAGCATTTCCGTCTATAAACTTTGTATCCACATGAGCCTATATTGATATTAACTGTGGATATAGAACGAGCAGGGTGAAGTTGCTATCATTAGACCATTTCAATCGGTTGGTTGTTTCTTGAGATAGTTTTTAGCTGACATTTCTTTTCACCCCCTTCTCTTTGTTGTTTTGTAATAACATTCATCGGTTCAGACCTTTTTTCATTAAATGTTAAATGTCCATCTAGAAAAATAAATTGGAAATGGATACCTCCTTGTCGACATGTTTTTTTACAAAAATTGTCAGCCATGCGATGAATGTTCCAACAGCTTTTTCAACCGTATGAATGTTTTCATCGTCATTTGGAACAGGTAGCTCGGCACTCGGCTCATTAGCTACGTTAATTGACACTCTTTGATGATCTGTTGGTATCGGTCTGTTGTGTAGCTTGTCGTTCTTCGTATTGAACAACATAGCACTTGCTATAAGGAGATAGGTGGGAGTTGATAGATATAAATCATAGTCATTTTCACCATGTATAATATTAGTATATGGATGGTATCAGTGTCTATGTGAATCACATTTCAAAAAAAAATATTAAAACATTGATTACCTCAGTTATTTTGGGTTTTTTAGGGGAATGGCTCGCCTCAATGTTGGTGGGGGTGGGGTGGGATCGTCATGCACGAGTTGTGGTTGAGTTGTTTCTCCTATTTACCTCTCCCCCATCAATGACTCTATAATCTATATATAGTATTGTAATTATTCTTGAAAAATAGCTAATTTTTCTTGAAACTTTTCCATTTTTTCATTTTGATCCTCCACTATTTTTGTTTTAGAAAATATGTTCGGGGTGTTACCCTAAAACCCACACCTCGGATGCAGCCATACAATTCTGGATACTTCAAGGCTGGTGAAAGTATGTCTACATCTGCTGTGGATGTTGTTGATTCATATGATTATGTCAGATAGAAAATATTAAAAAATTAGTAGTCATTGTAATGTAATAGAGATTTAATGAAAATAAAATTTATATTATGACATCCTTACACATGTTTCCCACAATTATTATGTGTTTTCATATATCAGTATCTCCTCTTTATTTACATGATATTCCTTCTATAGCACATGACATGGACTGAATATAGCTTCTGATTTCGAATCATCACTCTATATATAAATAGAGAAACCTAGTTATGGTGTTTTTTTATGTCACAAACAAGTAGTATGGTAGATTTAAAATACGTACAAATTATTTCTCAAGTGAAGCGTACCCCATCCTTGCTTTACAATAAGGGTACACTGGTTTTGTTGTGTATTTTTTATTTTCAACACTCATTTTTTGTTTCATAAATATAAAATTATCAATCAATGTGATAAATACAAGCAATGTCAAACAACGTATTACCACACACAATGTACCTGAAAATTCTGCTCCCCACGACGGTTGCTAAATGCATCCCACACTCCTTGGGATATCAAGTGTGCATAAAGAGGAGGTGGGTGTGGCCTGATTTTCTCTTTAGCTTCTTTAAGATGATATTTCATTAAAATTGTGCGGAAACCACTATGAATCCTTCCTGAAACTCTTAATACATATTTCCTGTGAGAGGCCTCATCTATAAATGCACTCTGAAATGGATGATGAAGAGTAAGTCAATGTTTTGGTATTTTATTTTATTATAATAAATTAAAATAATGATATCATAATTTTATTGTAATCTCTTCCCACATTAGTGTCTTCACCCAGTTTAAACATGGTGCCATGACTGATCATAATTCGGCATGTGTTTCTGAGTGATTATTCCAATGTAGCAACTAAATATGGCTCTATTGGGGTTAACATGTTGGCCTCGCTTATTATATCCCACCTCAAATTTGATGCCTTTTTATTTTGTCTTAAGAATTTTGTATAACACTGTAAAAGTACAACTCTCTTGTTTTTTTTTGAAATATCAGGGTTTCATGTCCTACCATTTCCTCAGAAGTATCATTAATCTGTTCCTCCGGAGTGCTACCATCGGCACTGAGACTAGCATAAATATGTTGACAAAACTGTTGTACCTCAGCACTGTGACAAGAAACAATAGGTTGAGAAAGCTGTTGTTTCTCTGCACTAGGACCTCTAGAAAATGGTTGGGAAACCTATTGTTGCTCTGCACTAGGACCACCATCGGCTTGTTGAGAGAACTTTTGTGCCTCAAGATTAGGCACATCAATATGTGTAAAATTAATTATATGTAGAAGTTGTTTTACTTTTAATTTAGATTACATAAAAGCAGCAGAAAACAGATAATAACATAACATAACAAAATGTATATTACAATAAAAAATAACCTTATTATTTTAATCTCTTTTTTTTCATTAAATGCTGAAGTGAATTGACTCCTCTATTGACTATATAAATCCATTCATTGTGGTCTCCTATGACATAAAAAACGCCGTCTACATTGGGACCGCTGTGAAATGATTGTGATTCCCCTATAAAAGGGTCATCCTCCTTTGAACATTCATCAGACCCTTCAGTTGTTTTGTTCGATAATAGAACAATTAAACAATATCGTTTTGCAGGGTCTGGAACATAAAATACCCATACTGCATGTGATTCCATTATAAATGGTCCTTCATTCTTCCTACTCTTACTCAAATAAACATTCATGAATCCTAATTAATCTATTTTAACAGCACCCCAGTTATCTACCCACATTCATTGAAAAATCGGTATTTTGAATTTCATATAATCGAACTCCCATATTCATTTGATGATGCCAAAGTATAAAATATTTTCATAAATTGGATTTCTGTCCTTAGCACCGAAAACATGCATCATGTTAACCAAAAGAGTAACCCCGCTATTCTGGATGGTAATATCTTCATCGTGTTCATGAGTATAAAATATATTGCCATTAACTGCATAATCATTGTAAGATAATACATATATACTTTATCCTCTGGTTAGCCATCGAATTCGTTCTGAAATTGAGTCTGGATTTTCATCTAACTGCTTAAAAATATTGTTCTGAAACCATCATATAAACTGTCGATTATGTGTATCTAATATCCATTTTCAGCCTTAGATAGATTCAAATGACTATGAATTTCTTTGTTGGATTGAACATATGGGTCAAAGTCGAAACTGTTATGAAAAACCTAATGGTTAGCCTACTCTTGATCTATAATATTGATTGTGACAACCTATCTTCCAGAAATTCCTTCACCCTCAAGACGCTCAGTGTGACTTGATTTTGGTAGGTCAACGTTTTCCACACCAGACAGGTATTCAGTACAAAATTCAATGACTTCCTCAACAATATATTTCTTTGTCATACAACCCTCTGGACGATATCGATTTTTGACACACTCTTTAAAAATCATCATATACCGTTCAATGGGGTATATCCATCTATAATGTACAGAACCACATAGTTGAATCTCTCTCACCAAATGAACCATCAAATGAACCATCATATTGAAAAATTTCTGCACGAAGAACATTTCAAATACACATAATATGACGAGAATTACTCATTCCATAGTTGGCAATTTCGTTGGGACTATAACATTGATTAATATAGATATGAAGATGAATCATATTTTCATTAATGTATGGCGGAAATTATTTTGAAAAATGCAACATAAATCTATTCAAATTAGATATTTCATAAAAACATGGTAGTCATGTAATTTCAGACCCTATCATAATAAATCGCTCATTGAAACGTTGTTCTTGATATTTAATGAATACCCCTCTCGAACCTTTATGTCATTCATGAAGTTGCAAAACTGAAATCTCTCCTGCCTAGAAAGTGTGTAAGCTGTAGGAGGAAGAAATGTTTGTTTTCACCCTTCACTGTGGCCAACTATTCTCGTATTCCCATCTCAACCATGTCCGATATAGCTTTAATTCCATCCTTTTTTGGTTTCATTTAGCAACGTGCCAATGACACTATCACCTACATTTTTTTCAACATGCTTAACTTCAAGAAAATATCTGACATACATACAATTCTAGTATGGTAAAAATAAATCTCTTTTTCCAAGTAGTTTTCGTAAGGTTTTTTGAAAAAGGTTTTCCAAAACTAGTGTCCAAATCATTTACTTTCTCAAACAATTGATCACCTGTTAGTGGAGATGGTGTTGTACATTCTTCTGAACATCCGTCGAATGATGTCGTCTAAGATTGGTACTTATGTCGTCAGGGTAGAAATCTGCGATGTCATAGACACACGGTTTTTTATGAATGTTTCAACCTAATTGATTGTGTACCTTATTCACAAATGGGGAACCCTTGAGTTCCTTTAATTCTGAATACCGAAAAATTTCCATAAGCAGGAAAGTCATTTATCGTTCTGTACAACATGGCTTTCAAAGTGAAATCTTCATTTTTGTAAGCATCATACAACGTAATAGATAAATCCCAGAATATTTTCAATTCATCGATCAATGGGACCAAATAAATATCAATATCATTACATGGTTTTTTTGGTCCTAATATAAGCATAGATTACATGATGTATTTTCATTTCATGCATAACCATGGTGGGAAGTTATAATTTACCAACATAACCGTACATGTACTATGAATGCTGCTTTGAAAACCAAAAGGATTCACCCCATCAGTTGATAATGCCAAACGAAGGTTTCTTGGATCATTTCCAAATTCAGGATACTCATGATCAATTATCTTCTACCAAGGAGTGTATGTCAGGTGATGTAGTTTCCCATTTTTAATTCTTGTATCTGAATTCCATGTCAATTGTCTTGAAGTCTCCTTAATTCTATATAGGTGCCTAGACCATGGAACGATTGGAATGTGCCGTACAACTTTCGTAGGACTAGAATCATCTTTCTTGTATCAAGAAGAACCACACTTTGGGCATTCTTTATGTGATTTTTGTTCCTTGCGAAACAATATAACATCATTCGGGTAGGCGTTTATTTTTTCATAGATCATACCCATCGATCATTGCATTCGATTGGAATCGTATGTTCATCTTGTGAGTTCATTATCAACTAGAAGCATGTCATTCAAGATAGGAAATATCTACATAAAAATACTGTTACTCCACCCATTTCCTGATTTCGAATTATATAGCTTCAGTACGGCTGGAAATGCTGTATATTTAGTGCAACTAGTATACAATGGCGTTTTTCACAACTCTTTAACTTCCCAAACAATTTTGGGAGATCCTAAAGTTCATATTCATCTGTCCTTGTAATTTCTACAATATATTCTTCATCATAATTCACATATATAATCAACCCACCATACAATCATCTTCGCCGTTCATGCTTGTAATCATATCAAATGATCCATAAAACTCCATGTTATTCGACCCACTACCTACAGTCATTTTATCTCGTGTTTATTCCATTATGTATAACGTTGATCTATTAGGTGACAGATCATGTGTTCTTCCTACTTATCTGGACTAATTTTTCTTGAATAAAAATAGCGTAAACACGGACAAAGTATTTGAGAAGGGTCACATGCATGATATTTTGTAAACTTTCTAAACTCTTTCACCCCATGTTCATACTCTTTTATCAACTGATTTTCATTCATCCATTCATTCTTTATATTCATAATTTTTATGGGTTGGATCTCAAACATTTCTAATATTATGTTTTAATTAATCAAGTAACATTGTTGGAGATTTATAAAAAAAATCACGGTACAAATGCGTCGACAATGAAATAGGGGAACCTACCCAAAAACATGTGAATGTACTTGAACTCTATCTATATATGGGGGACTATGCCCTGTATTTTTAATATCTCCATGGAGTACCTAAAACCTATAAATGGAGATTCTTCACCAAAACATGGGGGAGTTACATAATTTATATTTTCTCCAAACATCTCACTTTTCACATGTCAACTCTCAAGAAGAGTGAAGATAATTAAAACATCCAAACCACATCATGTGAAATTTCCAATGAATAAGGGAATCATACAATTGTGATCTCCATGAGAATATATTTAAAATGGTCTACTCATACATGAAATACTATCATATAAGTGACAAATAAATAATAATAATGAAAATAACATAACACATAATTTGTTTATTGGATACACAATGTGTAGGGTTCTTAGTCAAGGTTGGTTGTATAGTACCATTTATAAACTCATGTGAAATACATATACATGGTCTGTCCAGTATGGTGAACATCATGTATGGATAAGATACCTGATTTAATCTGAAATATATCAAATTAATTCCATGTTAGTCTTACAAAGACTGCATGATGGCTTTGAAAATACCTGACATATAGAACAACTTGAGCTAAAGGCGTGTACTTTAGATACATACTGAGTCACCTCACCAGATACACATCACAATTTTGTGGAATACACGGTGTCTAGTCCTGACATGACCACTAGGAGTGTATAGTCTATACGCATCATGTTTCTATGGTATCTATACATGGTGTGAGGGAATTAGAACTGATATCATACGGTTCTACCTATATTTCATGGCATGTACATGGATCTATGCTAATGTATATTTCTAGGAGTTACATTTTGTGCGACCTATTTTTAGATGACATGTAACATTTAAAATGAAACTTATTACATGTTTGAGTCAGAAGATGAGTCATTTGGTGCAAATGTTTGAGTTAAATGTTTTCTGGAATTATAATCTATATTAAATCCATGTATGGTGAAGAGTGTTTTATTTAACAAGACTACATAACATGTATTTTAAACATATATATAATCTGAACAACATCATCTTCACACCGGAAAGTGTCTCATAGAGTCCTCTAGTAGTGGTTTTCTAGAATTTAGTGGAATTGCACTAGTAAAAATGTGGTGGTTCCATTGAAATGTGTAATGTTTGGAATGATATTCAATGGTGGAAGAACTACAACATGGAAAAAAATGGCATATCAGTCATGATAACAAACGCAACACCAAACTAAAACACAACCACGCTCACAATCACAACACCATCCAAACCAAACAATCCCAATTTTAGATTTCACAAAGAATCCCTTATTCAGTTTTTTTTGTTAATTTAGGGGTTATCATAGAAGTTTTATCATCTGGGGGTGTTCATTCATAATTCAAGTATATGAAAATTACTATTTTATTATTAAAATGTTTAACAAGAGCCATCCAACATGAAATACATTTAGTTCACAAACAAGGACCACAAACGACCACGTTTTTAAGCAGGGAATTTAGCATGTACATTTTACATTATAACCACCAATATCAATTAGTAATAACATTGGAACAATAAGAAATCAATTAGTAATAGAAGGAAACTCACTGCAAAGGTGTCGTTAAGCACACGGTAGAGGTGTGTTCGTGGTAGAGGAGAGGCGCACAACAGAGGATATTTCTAACTTAAAAGAAAAAATAATACAGGGTAAACCCATGAGAATAAAAAATTATCAAACAAAGAACACCATTTACCACATACCCCAAACCCCAGGAAGCCACCAAATCTGAAATCAACCCACACCATGGTTAAACACACCTTAAGATAACAAGAAATTATAGAATCCACCATCGATAGAACGAATTCAACAGACATTTAAATTATAAAAGATTAACACACAATGGGTAAGCCCTAACAAATAGGTCATCATTACTAGGTATAATCCCCATGTTTATTCTAGATACTATATCCCAAATGGGTAATCCCTAATCAATCCTCTGTTATCACACCTTTCATGACACATACATCATAATAGCCTGACTTTACACTTAACGGTACAATCGTTTCAAACAACCTTAAACTATTTCCCTTAAACAATGAGGACTTTGATTCCTATTTCGATAGGATATGTAATATTCCATCCTGAGTTCTAAACCAATATTCATATTTCACACCCATCCTCATGAATCCATCTTCCTCATGAGATAATCCACATCCTTCTCTTTCTTAACATACAAATGTGTGAGACATTAGGTGTTTCTAGTAATATGAATAAACCCATAGGAAATTGTCTGAAAAACATATCCTGACACAAATATTGTGATACCAAACTCAGTCCACCTCGCAACCAAGAATCAGGCTATGTTGTTTTTATTTGAAACAAAAATTATTAAATTGACATGAAATTATTCAATAACTAAATAAATTAGGTTCCCACATGTCTGGACATTTTATTTTCGTGTCACATACAAAAAAAAATAGTGAACCCAATTTGAATTATTCAATATGAATATAATGGTGTTCCTAAGATGTTTGACTATTTTGTTTCATGTTTCCCACGTAAACAAATTTTTTTAATATAACATGAATCCTTTAGATGTTAAAATGATTAATCGAATATACTTATTTTCAATAATTCAGTAATAAATATTCTTTTTTGGTAGTTTTTTGTATATAGGTAGCCCTTATGAGCTCCATTAAATCTAATGAGAAGGTCTCTACATCCACTAGATGTCCCCATGCTTCAATTTTTTCCAAATCTACTACCCCATGATCCAAAGGAATACATCACCAATTAGGAGACCTAAAAACTAGGTGTATGACATGATGGTAACGGGGAACCACAAACACAGTACCGTCCCTACACATGAACATTCATATGAGGGTATTCAAATTTTGAAGCCTCACAACCCACCCCATTATAGGGAAACAATAATAAAGAATATGGAACCTACCACCACAATTAATTAATTCATAATTACTTCCATAGATATTGATAATCATTATATTACTTATCTTAGGAAGGTGGATCAAGAAGCCATCCAAGACTTCAACTCAGTTTAGGGGTCACCCAGTAGGGATCCTAACAATCACCACTATCGCCAACATCATGTGCCCGCTTACCCTTAGAAGCCTGTTGAGGGCAATACAATACATACCCCTTCCCTATTCTCTTAGATCCAAGAAGCTATGAGGTCTCTCTAGGAATTAAGATCTATTGATCATAGGGAGAAGTTTCATATCCCCACTTCCACATAATATTTTTTTAACACAACACATGGTATCTAGTGAGTAGGATCATATCCCTATTCAAACTCAATGAGCCTAACCCTACATCTTGAAAAATTAGGTGGAATGCAAATATAACCACACCCATGCATAAATTCCACCAGTTTCATAGGGAAGTGGATGAGGGGAGAGAGTAGGTTTATATCCCCACTCCTACAAACAAACAGACTCATAATACTATTGTAATTATAGAATCCCATCAATACCACTTGGAGGAAATATAAAAACAACCCTATATCCCAACCCATGTCTTAAATAGTTGTCAACATATATTGGAAGCATTAGTAGAATGTGGTAATCGAAATATCTCAAATATCACATAATTGTATGCCCATATTCATGCTTCTATAAATGCTGAGAAAGGTAACATCCTATCCCAATTTCCATATGATACTATGCCTATATACCCACACCTCGTTAAGAGGAATGTTAGCATATCCCAAAAAAGGATTGGATTCATATTCTCACATATGTCCTGAAGGAGAACTAGTATATTCTAATAGAATTTTTGAATTAATCACACATTCCTGCTCCCCTCCAACCTAAAGAAGGATGATGACATAACGCAACAACTAGTAAAAGGTAGGAACATAATCCATTTTTGTTTGAAGGGATCCATTATCCATTTTTAGTAAAACATAATGTTCAAGCCCATATTCATATCCCTGGCTTTGAATCCCATCATTTAGCTGTATCCATGGCATGTGTTTGATCCATGAACACTCACATTAGGTATGGTAACCAATCTTACCCAAGGATAAAAAATAATGAATGGATTCTCTAAAATAATTTAATAACCCAAGAGAAGGAAAATACTCCTACACTGACCAGTGGCAGCGGAGGTAGGGTCGACGGAGGCATCAGCGGTCGTAGTGGAGGAGGAAAACCTAGTGGTGGTGGTGGTGGACATGAAAGAGGAGGAGGATGATGATGAGGATGAGGAGGAGGAGAGGTCACGTCGTAAGAGGGGCCTGGATCAGCTTCCGCGAAAGCATAACCATGTGCGAGAGAGGGGGGGCTATTAGGGTTATTAAATAAAAACTCCTGGAACCCTTATTAGCACTCCTTCAAAGCACTGATAAAGGTATGTTTTAGCAGACCTAAAATAAATGTGCGGATAAATCATACATTATATCGATGATAAATAGGGATTTCATCAGCCCCTTTTTTAGCGCTGATAAAGGTATCTCTTTATCCGCGCTAAGAAAGCACTGATAAATGTATGTTTTATCAGTGCTGAAAAAACATAAGTTTATCTGCGCTTTCAATGAGCACTAATAAAGGTTCTAGCGGTTTTTATTTAATAATTTATTTATATTCTTATATATTTATTTAAAATTTCATATATATTAAATATATATATATTTATTAATATTTATAACAATAAAGAGTATATTTTTATAAATATTGGAATATAATTGTTAAATTATACAAAGAACATTATTTTTTATTATATATATTCTAATTTTATAAAAATTCAGAATAAAAACATTTATCAGTGATAAAATAAGCGCGGATAAATGATACCATTTAAAAGCACTAAAAAAATCACTGACAAATGGTACATCTTTATCAGCGCATTTTTTAGGGCTGATAAATGTTAGATTTATCAGTGATTTTCACTAGCACAGATAAATGCATAGCCCTTTATCAGTGCTTTCTATTTAGCGCTGATAAAGGGAAGTACATCCCTTGCCCTATTTTGTGGTAGTGATTATAGACACATGTTATAATCACTATTTTTTTCCATGGTCCTCATTCAAGTCTTGAAGAATTCGGTGGATCCATAGGCTCGATCTACATGATTATAGACTCCTACTAGAGTGTATTTGATGATTACAGACTAGTGTCGGTAGTGTGAGCTTACTCTTGATGGGGAGAGCTTCGTCTGTGATCTCATAGTAGATTCATCTACGACTTTTGATGTCATCTTCAGAATGGAATTGTTATCGACATTTCATGATCGGATCATCTTTATTAGAGTTACGGTGCGGTGGGTCCTTGGAGATAGGACCATGTTTTTCTTCACTGGTGAGAAGTGAACTATTGTAGTATATGACAAAAATTCTAGGAGGCGGGTGCAGCCAATTACTAAAAAATTGGCAATCCCTTCCAACAGTGTGGTGGATGAGGGGGGTTCGAGCTTTAATATAGTGCTAGACGAGTATGATGATTTCATTCCTAATGATGTTTTGGGACTACCTCCTCATAGGCAGGTAGACATTGACATCGAACTGTTCATTGGGACAAAAGTGATATCCACCCTGGAATATCAGATGCCTATCATAGAGAATTGTGAAAAAATGATAATGTTGAAGGATATCATGGAGGAGGGATTTGTGAGGCAAAACATGTCACCATGGTAAGCCCCAAATTTTGTATTCAGAGAAAGAAGATGGGATAGTTAGGCTATTCATGGACTTTTTTATCATGAAACAGGTGACTGAGAAGAATAAATAACCATTGATGATAATTGATTACCTCTTCGACCAAATTAAGGGAGTGAGGAGGTTCTAGAAGAGAGGCCTAGGGTCAAGAAATCACCAGCTTCATGTAAGAAATGAGGACGTATTGAAGACAACCTTCATATGCTGGTATGGACACTATGAGTTCTTGGTAATTCCCTTCGGCATATCTAATTCCCCGTAAGTGTTCATGGCACTCATGAACATGATCTTATAGACATATCTCAATCGTTTGGTGGTGGTATTAATAGATGAAATATTGGTGTACTCGTCATCAGAAAAGGATCATGCTACACAACTGATGACAATCCTACATACACTCCGAGAGCACAAACATTATAAAAAGTTATTGATGGGTCAATTCTGGAATCGAGAGGTCCACATTTTGGGACACTTCATCTTAGAGTCTAGTGATTTAGTGGATCTAAAATATATATATAGGAAATGATTTCTTTGGTTCCACCCATGAGTGTTACAATGGTGATGGGTTTCTTGGGTTTTTCCACATACTACTAAAGTTTTTTCCAAAAAGTTTTAGAGTATCAGAACCCTAATCGGCATTGACACATAAGAGACAATCCTTTGTGTGGATGGTGAACTAGAAGAAGTGTTTCCAGGAGATGAGGTGGAGAATGATGAGTTCCCTCATCATGAGACTACCAGTAGAGGGCATTGGGTTTGTAGATTTTTGTGATGCATTAGGGATATGACTAGGTTTTGTGTTGATGTTGGAGCAAGCCATGATCGCCTATATTTCATGAAAGTAGAAGAAATATTAGAAGAACTACAATACCCATATAATATAGTAGGATGTAGTGGTAATTTATTTAAATATGTGGAATCACTACTTAATGAGTGAGTAGTTTACATTCTACTCTTACCACTAGATTATTAGGTATATCTTCTCCTAGTAGTACCAATGGAATTGTAAAAGGATATTTTGAGGTAGTTCCAGACCTCCCCCTTGGAGGTACATCATAGAGTGGATAAGATGTACTAGGATCTTCAACATCATTACAAGTGGAAATAGATGAAGAAAATATTGGATGGGTTTATTTCATGATACCTCACTTTGCAGCCAATGAAGGATGATAATAGAGTTCTAGCACGCCTGGAACACTCACTGGAGGTAATATAGTTGAAGTGGGATGGTATCTGAATGTAATTTGTGATGGGATTACGATGCACGTACTAAGTAAATGATTTAATCTAGGGGATCATTGACTGACTGAATAAGTCGTCTCACTTCTTACCCATCCGAGAGATGGGATTAATAGGTTTTTTGTGATTCCTCTACATCCAAGGGATAGTGTGGCTACATAGGGAACCTTCAAAGATCATCTCATAAAGTAAAAATCTACTTAATCCCAGCTATATAAGGGATTAAAGGAGGTGTTCATGAGTCAGCTGCACTTGGGACCTTTCACCCTCATACATATGGTTAGAGACAACAGACTATATTGATATTGGAGGACATATATTGTGCTTGTATCCTTGATTTTGGTCATAATTAGGAGGAATAGATGCCACTAGTGGAGTTTTAATGAAACAATAACTATCTCTCAACCAATATAATGGAACTATTTTAGGCATTGTACAGACAACAATGGTGATCACCCTTATATTAGACAACCCCATGGGAGCCAGTAGTCATCGGTCCATTGATGTTATGGGCTACCACTATGAAGGTGAAGATCATCTAGTGGTGGATGAGGACGACACATAACAGGTAGATATATTATGCTAACAGGAGATTTAGGCCATTATTATTAGAAAGAAGACCATGTTTTTCGTCAGTTCAAACCCTAATAATGATTGAGGAGATTTTGAATGGGTAGATATTTATATCTAATGTTCATAGGAACTTTCCAGATTCCGAGTGGTGTTTTTGAGGTGGCATACAACCATGATATCCCCCCCTATGATGCACTTGGTGAACCATATTATACATGTGTCCCAACTGAGGAGACACGTGCATGATCCATGGCACGTAATCAATTAAGGCGAGATGGACATTGACGATTTGGTTACATTTTTGGAGTTATCAGTAGAGATTGAAGATTGACAAGAGAGGGTCATTCGTGGATGGTCAATTCTTCTCATTCACGTTCGATGGAAGAATAGCATCCACCATGAGAGAACATAGGAGTGGGTGGCTCATATTTGTTCTCATTGCCCCAAATTTGTTCATTTAGATTTGTTATAGCTTACAGGTACATGAATCCCTAATGGTGGGGGTAATGTAATATCCCGAAAATGAAATGATTTCTTTATATTATATGCGATTATTTTGTGATAGGATGCTCTGATGGTGCCTAGTGACGAGGTCCAGTGAGCCCAAAATATAACATTGACCATTTTTTAGTGAATTTTAATAATCATTAAGCAAGGTTGTTTCTAACATATATATCAGTGCTCATATCCAAAATCAGATGGAACCATTGAACTCATAACAGTGAGATTTTCCTAGAATGTACCAGTTGACACCCCTTTCCGTCACATTGTCTAAATGAATGAAAAGGGAAATACCTTGAACAAAGAAGATTAATCCTTTGAACAAATATCAATAATTGACAAAGGAATGAAGAAAAAGAACATTGCCCAAAGGTCGCGCAATTTCTACAATGGTCGCTCAAGTATACTTGCACGCCTCAATGGTCGCGCAAGTACACTTGCGCACCGATGTTGGTCATGGAAGTGACTTGCGCGCCGATGCTGGTCGAGCAAGTGACTTGCGTGCCCTAAATGTTAATCGTTTGGGGTCTTCTCCTGCCTATAAATAGACCCTATGGGCCCCCCATTCGAAAAGGAGTTTTTCCAGAAACACATATTTGAGCTCTTGATGCCCTAGTCTCTTCTCAAAGCTTCTGTAACACTTATAAGGTAATTTATTACCTAGAACGGAAGATCTAAAGAGGTGGAGGAAGGCCTAAGTGTTGAAACTCATCAAAACTTGCGCGCCTGAGTGGCCAGCCCTTAAGAGGAAAGGACCACACTTGTGCGCCACCTTACTCCTTCAATAGATCTTGTGCGCCCCTCTTCTGGAAGAACCTCAAGAGGATTCTAAAGGCTTTAATGAAGAGTCTCTCAAGTATTACCCTGCTGGTTAACCATCGCGCAAGTACACCATTTGTCACGCAGGCATACCTGCGTGACCAGGACATGTGCATCCACGCAGTACCTGCGCGCCTGCCTGGACATGCGCGCCCCTGCCTTTTTGGGTGCCTTTCTTGCCCATTTTACCCTTCTTAAGCCATTACACCTTACCTATTCAAGATTCAGTCTTCAATACAATCATTAAATCCATTTATGGAATGATTTATTGATTTGACTTCCTTATCTAAAAATAATTCTATAGAATATCTCTCAAAACATAGTGATTTACACATCTTTATGTCACTAAAGATTGATATTTCATTCATTCAACCTCATCCTTTAAAATGAGAGAATCCTTAACCTGGGCCTCCTTTTCAGGAGTAAGTCCTAGTAATAATTCCTTTAACTTGGGCCTCCTTTTCAGGAGTAAGTCCCAGTCATAATTCCTTTAACATGGGTCTCCTTTTCAGTAATAATCCCCAGTCATAAGTCCTCTAATTTTGGAATCCTCTTAGGAGTAAGCCCAAGATCCCCTAACCTAGGCTTTCTTTATAAGAGTAATCCCCGGTCTCAAATATGGGCATCCCCCTTAGGAGTAATCCCCAATTATAATTATTAACTTGGGCATCTTCCTTAGGAGTAAGCCCCAATTCTTAATGTTCCCAAATCTGGGCATCCTCCTTAGGAGTAAGCCCCAGTCCCCTAATTTGGGCATCCTCCTCAGGAGTAACCCCAAACCTTAATCCTTGACCTGTGCCTCCTTTTCAAGAGTAAGACCCAGTCTTAATTTCTCTTAACCAGTCCTAATTTACCTTTTATCTGGGATTCCTTCTCTGGAGTAAACCCAATCATAAGTCCTCTCCTAATTTGGGCCACCTTTTCAGGAGTAATCCCCAAGATAGAGTATTCAAAATTTCCATGAAGCACAAATACCTTTATGGACCCTGTTTTTGGATTTCTTCCCTAATGTAAATCCTAACCATCATTTATCTGGGAATTCATACATATATAAGCCCCAGATTATTTATTATGATTGCATCTTTCCTGGCACAACTGTCTAATTTTTTTACCAATACCTCTTGTTTCTCACACCGAGCATGACTCACGTGAGCTTAGAGTGTAAAAGTAATTATGAAATCCCCATTGAGCCATCAATCATAAACATCATACTCCCTTACTCGAACTATGTGGGTTCTGATTCCATTTCTAAACAAAGGATACGTAGGTAGCCCATCTGCGGGTTCGATCCGAACTCTGAAATAATCCATGTCTTTCTGAATGACAAAAAACATCAAGTGTCCCACTGAGTGGCTTTAAAACCAACATGGTCATCATAATGACCAAGAGACTTCTATATAAATGTGTCGAATGGTAACATTGACCAAGAATCTCTAATAAATACATATGATTCTATATTGATAAAGAACCTCAAATACATATAAATGATTCTCTAAATTTCCTACATATCAATCATTTATTGTCAGATTTGAAGGAAAGCTCATTTTATACTTGGGAATGTAATAAGGATTCACCTACATAACTTAAATCTATAAAGAGAGTCCCGGAATACACACTAATTCCCTTTAAAAAGGTGCGATGAGTCCGACCTCCCATCCTCTCGACCAATGAAAATTCCTAAGCCTCATAAATCCACAAACTAATGAGCACCTACATTTAGAAAGTAGATCTGAATGGATATGGAATCATTGGATGTTTCCGGTTCTATGAACAAACCCGTTAGAAACCTATCAGAATGTTTGAACCTCCCATCAAAGGCAGTCATCCCCGGATTCCGAGGGAATCAAAAAATGGTGAACTCGACGTGAATCCTTAACCAAGTTAAAATGATGTTTTACCTATTTGTTAGGCCCCTATTTAAATCTCAATGAGAGGGACAAAAATAAAAATCATTGATATATGTGCTCATCCAAAATTTGTAGTGGATGAATTTGTCTTGATTAAGTCTGTTATATCAAACAAGCACTCTTTTCTCAAGATCATCTGCATTTCTAGAATGGCTGCTCTCATGTTCACACCTGTGAATACTGATGCTGCCAATGCCACTACTGCTACTCCTGCTGGATCGTCGCCCGCTCTTAGGATGATATCACCTACTCAGCATTTTCAACGCTGGGTATCAAATGCATTGGTTAAGGATTACCTTCAACACGGTACCATCCCAACTCTGAAGGCTTCCCGACAATCCCTCCAAGTAAACAACTCACATTGGTCGTTCGGAAAACGATGACCAGTGATCAAGAAGCAGGCGGTGCTGGCTACCGTCTCAACCCGTTTCGGGTCGTTATGCCCAGAATGCAATCACCATTCACTCCCTTATTCTGGGGAGGTGAATGAGAAGGTCCGTCAGGACCTTAATTTAAACAGACAGGAGTCCTTCCTGAGGGCTCCCCCCAACAATCGCTTCCAGAATCGTGCGGCAGTGCACCCTCAACATGATGAGGGTACAGACTCCAGGAGTTTGGTTCAGGTTCCTCGAACCTGAGAAAGAAAGTCAAACCACCAGAGGCGGAATCCGGTCAACAGTGAGCAGGTTCTCATCTCTTCCATATCTGGAGAAGTCCACCAACCTAGCATAGTGGAAAGCAACGAGCAGGAATATACACCTGCCCATTTTAAAACCATTGTCCAGCAGACTCGTCTGGAAGCATCATGCCAATCCCGCCTGGCAATTCCGGCGGAGTACTATAGGCGAGAACATACACCTGTTTATACATCATCAGCTGGTCAGCAGGCTCATCTGACTACATATGATGGATCTCATCAACCACGTTTGGCAAATTGCAATCAGCAGGCACATGCACCTGCTGGTATTAATCAATTCTACCAACAGTATCGCTTGGTAGAATTCAGAGAAGTTAGTCGGAAAGCCCTGACAACAAATAAGTGGCAGACTCAACTCTCTGCACCCACACTTGAGTACTGTCAGGATTCATTGACAGGAAAAGGAGGACAGGAGCTGACACATACACCTGCTCCAAGCCTGGAATTGATGTATATTCTCGTTCCGGCAGCTGAATTCACCAAGAATATTTTATCAATGGTGAAAGAGCAGAAGAAAATCCATACTCATATTCTGGATGCCTATCAGGATATTATAACAACTTCAGTAGAATCTCAGGGAAAGACACATAAATCTATCCCTACCAGTGGAGTGATACATCAACAATTCACTCCAGAACAAACAAACAGATCTGTTCCAGTCCAAGAGGGTTGTGGGGCATACTCCACCATATCATACGGACAACCAAGTCAAGAACATACACATGATTTGAGAGGAGATCGTCAGCCTAACCTGGCCATCTTTCCTGATCAGGCACATATACCTGCTCAGAGAAGCAAATTTCGTCAACAAGTGGTTTCCAAGGAATGTAAGAAGGCATCTATGAAAAAGACCCGCCCAGCACAGTCAGGAGATCAAGTGCCAATATCTAACAAGTCCTTGCTCGATGCGGGAGTTCTTGAAGCCCTCAAGCAATTATTTTTTGGAATTCAAGATTCTACTCCCTCAATTCCCAATAGTTAGAACATTAATTCCGGAGGTCTTCAATAGACACTTCCTCATGAAGGCTTGCTTCATGAAAATTTGGTCGATCTCGAAGTTTCATCTTCATATGAGAGCCACAGGAACCCTTTGTGTGGTCCGAAGACCAAGGTGAAAGAGATATCATCTTTTGTTGTAACCCATTATGGTGGTCCTCCCCATGATGATGAATTTCGCTGTGAAAGTCCTCTCCGTAGTAGTGATGCACATTGTCGTGAAAATACTCTAGTGGACAATGTAGTGTCAAGAAATACCTCTCATATTGAGGCACTAGAAAATGTGAAACCAGTCATGTCTGAAGCTTCATCGCTAGCAGGTGAAATACTTTCTCAATCAGAAGATAGCCCAGGGTGAAGGCATTCTCCGAACCACCCCTAAGTCATTCATCTTCTAGATTGATCAATGATTTCTCTACGAATCTGGTTGAATCCAATGATGCAACAAGGAAACACCAACTCTGGTCAAATCAGGTATAATAATCTAGATCAAATGATAAAGAGGAAATTCTGAATATGAGAAAACAACTGGTGAAAGGTGAAGTGCCAGTCATGTTTTGGCCTCTGGCTGACTCTCAGTATAATATTTCAGAAATGTTGACGGAAGATGAAATTCATGATATTCGTCTCAACATATGGAAAACACTTTGTCAGTTGAAAAAGAATGTATTATATTATGATGAATATGAAAATCATCTTAAGATAATAGAAGGGTTACAATGTCAGATTAATTTGGCATCTCTATCAGTCTCTCGATATCCGAAGGCTGAAAAGTAGTAGAGATCCCTTAAACATTCATGATTTGGTGCACTAAGAATATTGCGTCAGTTAAATTCCAATTCCCCATCTGGTATTCGTGTCAGAGGATGGGGTGTTCATGGAGAACTGCATTTCACGATGCTCTCCAGTTAGCAAAGCCCGCCGAAAATTGTCTCATGAAATGTTATTTCCCATGGTCGGCCACAGTCAATGGGCATTGTTTGTAAACAAAAGCTTGCTCAAGAATAGGCTTCAACTAGTTCCTCTCGAAATCAAGCATACAGAGAACAATTTGTTGAATATAATTCTACATCAAGCAAACAAGAATCTTGAACATGCCTCTCGTATGGAGAAAGCACATCATCAAGTGACAGAAGTGTCAGAAATCATCCAACAGTCTTTTGAACCGGGTGATAAAAGCGGATACAGATTAATGAATCTAGCTAATTTCTGGACTAAGATTCGCATGATCAGGAGGACATTCATGAACGTCTTAGACATAGCATGTCAAGAGCCACCCCAGCTCGCCAGACTGGGTACTCTTTTAGACCAACCCTCAGAATCAACAAATAGGATTCGAGGAGTTGAGTGAGAATAACAGGAACAACCCCAGTCCACTGGACTGGGGACTTTTTCAAATCATCAATACCCTCCTCAGATAAAGTCGGTCATTTCTGGATTAGGGAAGAGACCTCAAGAGGAATGAAGAGACAAATTATCAGGAGATTCCCTCCAAATTACGGTTCGTCAAGAAGTTCATGAGGGATTGAATCAACAAAAGGCAATGTCTCATCAAAGACATGGAAGAAGAAAATATCACTGAAATGCTGAAAGAAGGGATGTGATGCATTATGCATCAATCAATGACATCAATGTCGTTGTTGCTGATCCCCCAGATGAGGCTCACTCAGGGGACTTAGATGGAGAGGTTCCTGCTCAATAAGATGTACACACCGACACAAATGAAGATGGTGTGCGTACATGAAGTCAAAGGATTACTCAGAACATAAGTAATCCTTCGAGTAACCCACTTCCCCCTCTCCAAAAAGATCCAACAAAGGGATGGGAAAGAACCGGGTCACATATCATTCCTCTGGAGAAGGTCAATCTCTCCCACTAGAGCAGAGGATTGCACAACAGCATGAATAAATGAAGTAATTAAGAAGGATGTATTCAGAACTACTTCAGAGTAGTCTTCTTCTTAAGCATACTGGAGTCAATCAGCCAATGCAATTTGTTGCAGCTACTGAGATGGATCAAGAATATCCTCCTCTATCAGTACACCCTCATAGGTCTAATCCTACGGGTCAAGTGCAACAATAGTTGGCAGTGCTACCATTAGTTGCAGCACCAATCGCCACATCTGTCCAAGCTCCATTCATTGCACCTACCCAAGTCCAAGTTCAACCGGATGCTTCTCAAAAGTTAATAACTACTATTGAGTCATTAATAGCTCGGTTAGAAACTATGGAAGGCAAAAGTGCACAAGTTCAACTACAAAATAAAGTTTACCCTGAATGGGTAGATTCAATTTCTCCTCCATCTAGTTTTGGGAATCTTGTATTCCCTATTTTCAATGGATCGGGCGATCCTGAGAAACATTGGATGCATTACGTGTCTTGTTGCGATCCAATGATGGGAAATCTAGAGCTGCAAGATGCAGTGAAACTCAGATGCTTCATGCGAACCTTGCAAGGACCAACAGTTGTTTGGTATAGAAGATTGTAATCCAAGTCAATTACCAGATGGGAGGATCATCGCCAAAAATTCCTCCTTCAGTTCAGCTCAACCTTGCCAAAGACAATAGTTTTAGATCTTACAAACTGTAAGAAAAGGGAGAATGAAAGAGTCTCTGATTTCATTGCTCATTGGAAGGGATTAACATATTACTTGAGTTTAGCCCTCCCTCAAAAAGAATTGGTGCCAATCTGTGTGGAAAATCTAAGTGACGAATTACGCACGCCGTTAATCCCACTGAAATACACAGGAGGGTTTCAAGACCCTACTTCAATCGCTCAGCAGATTGAAGATTCCCTTATAAAGGCTAAGGCTAAATATTGTGTAATTCCATCAGCTCCAAGAAGGAGAATGGGTAAAGAAGAAACGGCTATAGTTATTCTTAAAAAAGCACTTGTACCTATTTCTACCTCAAAACTTTCATGTTCTCAAAGGGCTCCACCTCTAGAGCGCCAACAACAACGGCCTTTTCGTCCAGGTGATCAAAAAGATCAAAGACGAAAACAATTTGAGGATCTGAAGAGCAAAACATACTCTTTATAAAATGAACATGTTCCTGGTTAATTCATTTCAGCTCTGGAAAACAATTTGGTTCAATTTCCAATACCGATGAGGCCAAACTATAAAGGAGATGAAGACCGTCCTAATTATTGCCCTTTTCATCAAATGTTGGGGCATCCCATCCAGGAGTGTTTTGTCGTCAATGACCTCCTGCAAAAGATGGTCGACTTGGGATAGGTCACATTGAAAGTCTCCTCATCCCAGGTAGCATGTGTCACTACTACTGTTCCAGAGGAGGAAAATGAATGGCAGGAAGTCAAAAGCAAAAATGCACATAAATATGATGATTGGATGGTCAGAATGACAATCAATCGAACTCATGCTATTTTAAAAACACAATTAAAGAATCCAATTGTGTCTTTTTCCATGAATGTTGCGGAAAAACCCTCTTCGTCAGAGGGAAAGTCCTCAATGAAATGGAATGATTCAAAGAAAGAAAAAGAATCAGAAGTGGATGAGTATGTGTCAAAGCCTAAGTCGTCGTTGGCTTTGGTGGACTTCATGCCATCTACTTTAAATCCACGGGCACCGCCACACCAAACGGAACAGCTTGAACAGTCTAATCAGGCAGAGTCTTCATCAGACGAAGAGTTAATCTTTTATTCTATTAATATGATTCAATTAACAGATCCATAAGCCAATCGCAGTTTTTATTTCAACGAGTCTGAATTCCCTATATCAAACAGAGGAATCAGAGGATGTTTTAGGGGCTCATGATACAGGGGAAGACGTGGATCTTTCAGAATACACTATTCCAATTCAACCTCTGCAAGAACTGTATACGCAGCAGGAACTCGTGGTAGAGCTTTTCAGCGAGCTCAGCAAGAACATGCAAGTTCTTCTACTAATAGAAAATTCAGTTCTAGCACAGTTATTTTGGAAGACCGATTGAAGGTTCCATCTTCTTTTTCTCAGCAAGTAAATTGATCAAATCGGTATAATCTCCCAAAACCATGGATGTTGCCAAATCCTATCGCAATACACGATGCATAAACTTCCAAAGCATTTGCTTCCAAGGTACCTGCTAAACCACATATTCCTATTGGGAAACGCAGACCTATGGATCAAAAGTATGATCTATTGAAACAATTAGACCATGTACCAGCCAAGTTATCAGTTATTGATGCTTTGATTCTATCAAAAGATCTTCAGGAAGCACTCATCGAGGCTTTGTCTAGTCCTCAGGAGTCTAAAACTGAAATTGCGGCAGCTGAAGTCTATCACATAGAGAATAATCCTGCAGAATTCCATGAAATAATATCTTTTACTAATAAAGATGAATATGATGTTGTTCATGGACATATTAGACCTTTGTATTTATCTAGAAAGGTCAATGGTGTAGACGTCAGAAGAGATTTCATTGACAATGGTTCAGGAGTCAACCTCATGCCCGTTCGTACACTTCATCGATTGGGCATCACAGAATCTGATTTATCTCCTTCTACCTTGATGTTAAAAGGATATGATAAAAATGAACAAGAACCACTGGGCGATGTTACAATCAGAACTCAATTTGGATATCTTGTATCCAATTTGGATTTCAGGATTTTTGATCAAGACTCAGCTTTCAACGTCTTGCTTGGAAGACCTTGGCAACATCAGCATGCAGCTATCCCTTCATCATACCATCAATGTCTCAAATATTGTTTCGATGGTCAAGTTGGAACATTATATGGTGATAAGGCCCCATTCAAGACATGTGAGTCTCAATACATTGAGGCGGAATTCTATCACATGAAGGGAAAGAAGAAATCCACAACAAAGGAAATTACCAAAGTTAATGCTCCATATGGTTTGGAAAAAATTCAAGTAAATCCATTTACACATGTGATTACAGATTATGTGTTACCTATCAGTAAAATTGACAAGATATAACCAAATCAAAATACTCTTATAGAAAGATCCATAATGTCAATTATGGAAATCGAGCCAGAAAACATGGGAGAAATTGGTAATCTACCAAGCAGTGATAAAAGCACAAATGGTGACGTCTTCATTTCATCTGCTGAAATCCAACAAGTCTATGCTTCGGCAATTAGGCCAGAATAATTTATAGAAACATTGTAGGTGAAAAATGATGTCTATTCTCAATCCATCATCTCCTCTTTATTACCCAAAGAATACTATTCATCATCAATAGGGTCAAAAATGGAAGCTTCCTCTTCAAAATGTGCAAATTTTGACATCTCTTATGATCATCGAAATTCTTCTTTGTCGTCTACTATGAAAGTAGAAACAGATGAAATAACACATGATGATGAAGAAGAGGAAGATCTTAGAGATGCTCCTCTAGCATTTGAAGAGGGTATATCTACCACTGTCGATGAATTTATAGAAATAAATCTGGGTACAAAGGAAGATCCACGCCCCACTTTAATCAGTGCGACCATGACTCTTGAAGAGAAAGAGATGTATATTTCTTCTCTAAAGAGAAATAGAGATATTTTTTATTGGAACTATGCAGAAATTCCTGGGCTTGATCCTGATGTTGCTACTCATCATTTTGGTTTACCAGAATAACATCGAGGATTTAAACAAGCCGCGAGAAGAACACACCCAACATAGGATTCTAAAATTGAACCTGATGTGGATAATATCATCAAAGATAACTTCTTTAGAGAAGTTTAGTATCCCATGTGGTTGGATAATATTGTCCCTGTAAAGAAGACGAATGGAAAAATTAGAGTTTGCATCGATTTCAGAGATCGTAATCGGCATTGTCCTAAAGATGATTTCCCAGTTCCGATTACAGAACTTTTAATTGATGCAACAACTGGATATGAAGAACGTTCCATCATGGATTGATATTTTGGATATTATCAGATCCGAATTGCCCCAGAAGATGAGGAATCAACATCCTTCAGAGCCCCTCAGGGTGTGTTTTGCTACTGGGTAATGCCCTTTGGCTTAAATAATGCAGGTGCAACATATCAGCACGCCATGAATTGTATCTTCAAACCCTTCATAGGAAAATTTGTTGAATTCTATGTAGACGATTTGGTAGTTAAATCCAAACAACGCTCTAATCTCTTGGCTGATTTGGAAGTCATATTCTGCAAGCTTTGACAACATAATTTGAAGATGAACCCCTTAAAATGTGTTTTTGGGGTAACCTCAGGAAAATGTCTCAGCTTTGTTGTACGCCATCTTGGTATTGAAGTCGATCCTGAGAAGACCAAGTCAATCATTGGTATGTCACCTCCTCCAAATTTGAAATAATTAAAAGGACTTCAAGGACACTTAGCCTATATTCGGTGTTTCATCGCCAATTTAGTAGCAAAAAATCTTACCCTTCACTATATTGATGAAGAAGGGAGTCACTTACCAGTGGACTGAAGAATGTCAAGAATCATTCAATATTCTCAAGAAATACCTCTTGAGTCCACTGGTACATATGCCACCTGTTGAGGTAAGACCACTTATCCTCTACGTAACAGCTCTAGAGCGATAATTGGGTGCCTTTCTTGCTCAAAAGAATGATGCTGGGAATGAAAATAGCCTCTACTATCTCAGACGAACAATGCTTGAAGCAGAAACCCGGTATTCAAGTATTGAGAAATACTGCCTGGCATTAATCTTTGCAGTTCAGAAGTTGAGACACTACCTACAACATCACGAGTTCTAATTGGTATCTCGCAATAACCCGCTTAAATTCATCCTTAGTCGTCCAATTCTTACAGGACGTCTAACAAGGTGGGAAGTTATTTTTCAGCAATTCGACATTCTGTATGTGTCTCAAAAGGCGGTAAAGGGCCAAGCTCTGGCTGATTTCCTAGCTGAACACCCTTCAGTGGAAGACACGTCTTCAGATATTGAATTCCCTGGTGATGAATTCTTCTCTATTCAAGAATGTCCTCAAACATGGGAAATGTATTTTTATGGTGCTTCCAGAATTCCAACAGGGAAGAAAATGGAAAATCCTAAATTCAACAAAGTTGGCTTAGGAATTGTGCTCATTTCTCCATAAAAGGCAGTGTTACCTTATTCCTTCTTATTGTGGGAAGGTGGTACCAATAATGAATCTGAATACCAATCTCTTATTGTAGGCTTCGAATTAGCGCTTCAAGCACAAGTGAATCACTTATAGGTGAACGGTGATTCAGACCTGGTAATCAAACAAGTCAATGGGGATTATTCCATCAGAAAAGAAGAACTAATACCTTTGTATGATTACGTCTGAGAGTTAATGGCGGAATTCCCTTCGGAACCAACATTTTCTTATGTCCCAAGATCAAAAAATGCTCAAGCTGATGCGCTGGCTAAGATAGCCACAACTCTGGAAGATACAAATCGGGAAAAGACAACCATCAGTATTGCCCATCGTCGTGAAATTTCACCTTATGTTCGAATCATAACAGAGGAAATTAATGAAATTTGTCTCATCCCTGAACCATTTGGTCATACTACAGGATGTATGTCACTTATCAGGGAATACCTTCAAAATGGAACACTTCCACCTTATAGAGCTGAGAAAGAACAAATTCAGCGATGTGTGGTTAATTTTACTCTTTATGATAGCCCAGATCACCTAGAAAAAAATCTCTAAAAATGTGGTTTTTATGGAGTTTTCTTCAGATGCATTGATGGTGAAGAGACAATGGCTGTCATGAAAGAAGTGCATGCAGGAGTCTGTGGTGCCCACCAGTCCGGACATAGATTGTCTGATCAAATTCGAAGGCTTGGATACTTTTGGCCATCAATGATACGAGATTGTGTTGATTTCACAAAGAAGTGTCATTCATGCCAAGTACATTCCAAATTCATTCATAAACCTCCGGATTTTCTTTATACAGCTAAATACTCGTGGCCATTTCCCACATGGGGGATGGATGTGATGGGACCTTACCCTTCGGCTATGACCAAGCAGTTTAAGTACATTCTTACTGCTACTGACTTCTTTTTCAAATGGGCAAAGGCAATACCTCTCAAGGAAGTCAGTTCCAAATGTATTATTAGCTTCATCAAGTCTAACATCATTACCAGATTTGGTGTCCCTCATACCATATTAACGGACAATGGCACCAACTTCTGTTCATCTGAGGTGAAGAAGTTGTATCAAGAATACAACATCAAATCCAACCATTCATCTCAGTATCATGTAGCGGCCAATGGCCAGATAGAATCCTTTAACAAGACTCTTTCAAATATAATGAAAAAGATGGTGGATAAAGATAAGAGGTCATGGCCTGATAAACTCATTCATGCTTTATGGGATATTCGGACTACCACCCTCGCTGCAACTCAGTCAACTCCATATTCATTGGTATATGGAACAAAAGCTATCTTGCCCATTGAAGTTCAATTACCCTCGCTCAGAGTATCCATTTGCGATCAGTCATCTACATATGAGCAATCTCAAAAGTGATTGAATGATTTGGAATAGTTAGATGAGAAAAGATTGTGCACTTTGCACTACTTGCAAATCTATTAGAATCGAATAGCATTAGCATTTAACAAAAAAGATCGTCTTTGTTCATTCACTCAGAGAGAATTGGTATTAGTTATCAGAACTCCAATGATACCAGAAAAGAAACCTCCCAAGATTGAGATAAAATGGGAAGGACCTTATTCAATACATAGGGTCTACTATAATGGAGCTTATTCATTAATCTAGATGGAAGGATAACTCATCACCACTCCAACCAATGCCATATTTTTTAAGAAGTATTTTGTATAAACTGCAAAGCACCAATGTCATTGCAACATGACACTAAACTGTGTAGCACCAGATCGTCCTTGCTATAAGACGTTAAACAGTAATGTCCCTGCAACTTGACACTAAAGTATGCATCACCAGATCGTCCTTACTATAAGACATTAAACTGTAATGTCCCTGCTACATGACACTAATCTGTGCAGCACCAGATCATCCTTGATATATGACGTTAAACTATACATCAATGGTCTAGTATGACTTTAAACTGGAACTTCGTCCCACACGATGTTAAACTGTGAAAAAATTCCCTAAATTGTCCAGTATGACCTTAAACTGCAACTAGGTCCTGTATGACCTTAAACTGCATCACCAATGGTCCATCCATATGACCCTAAACTATTTTCGAGTCCCTTATGTCCAGGAAGATGTTAAACAGTAATGTCCTAACTACATGACACTAAACTGTATAGAATTACCTTACGTCCGGAAAAACGGTAAACTTCATAAGCATCAAAGGTCCTGTATGACCTTAAACTACACTTTTTTCTAGCATGACATTAAATTGAACCATCCACGGTCCATTCATATGACCTTAAAATATTCACACATTCGTCCAACATGACGCTAAACTGTGGAAAAAATACCCAATTCATCCAACATGATGTTAAAATGGTGCACTCTTTTTTCATCACTGCATGACATTAAACTGAACAGTCCCCCCCTGTCGTCCAACATGACGTTAAACTCTATTGTCCCCATCATCCTAACTACATGACGCTAAACTGTACAGAATGTCCATGATACTTCCTACATGACATTGAACTGTATTTTAGCCCTGCTACATGACACTAAACCGTGTAGCACCCATAGTCTTAACTGTAAGACTTTAAACTGCATAGTCCCTTTATATTTCCTACATGAAATTAAACTATGCATCGTTATGGTTGTTGTTACCTCTTGTTTCTCACACCAAGTATGACTCACATGATCTTAGAGCAAACCTCAACCATGACACTCTCTCTAGGATGCTAACCATGTGTAAGTCCCAACATCATTTTTTAGGTCGTTGTCCCCAAGAACAACTTGATCATTAAATCATTCTTTAATTGAACTACACAGACTTTGATCCTTTCCTTCTATAATGGGTATGTAGGAAACCTCTCGTGGTTCAAGACCAATACCAATCTCTTCACATCGGTTCACCTCCATCTCATACGATGTTGGTTCGTGAAACCGCCCCTAGAATCAATATCTTTACATTGGTTCACTTTCTTCCTTGTTATACGAAGTTAAACTATACAACACTTTTTTCCAGTATGAAAATAAAGTACAAATTTATTTGATACCATCACCTAAGAGGGAACCATTATTTTCATCGATTTTTCAATCATGTTTCATTTCAAAGACTACGTGCATACATGGCAATGCCCAAACCTTTTATCTTTGGTTAAACCATCATTGTACTAAAGTCCCCTTTCACCCTTCATATGTATGAACCAAATTTGTACAAAGGGTATTTCTAGAACTACGTGGGATTGATTCCCATCATTATGGGATACGTAGGAACATTCGAGTGTCCCTCGAATCTAGCCCCATGTCTTTGGGCCTAACACCAAATTCCACTTTCAGTCCCTTGGCTGAAATGTCCCCATGAAAAAACACATTGTGTATTTCATACAATGGTCCAAGATCTATGACCCTAAACTAAGATCTCTAATCCTTTTTTCCCACATGATGTTAAACTGTAGTTTAAGAACTACGTATGGCTTGATTATCATCTTTATGGGATACGTAGTGATGTCCAATATTTCAATTCAGGACCCAGCCACAACATGATTATGGTTAGCATTAATCTGTGTATCTCTGTATACATTGAACAATACCCATATTTATGTGTCATAATCCTAACTTTAAATATTTTCAGATCCTCATAACCCTTTTCATGACTTCTAGTCACAAAATGTAAAACTTTTCAGAGTTCTTTTGTCTAACTATGCAGCACGTGCCCATAGGTGGCCTTGCATAAACAGTCTACATAACGGACTTGTTAGCCAAAAGATACTATTATTTGACTATGCAGTCAATGCCCTTAGGTGGACCTGCATAATTCAACCCCCTAATGGGTTTGTCAGATAGTGGTAACATCATTCCTAGGAAGAATGCCTCTTTTGTCCTCATTTTTCATAAATGATAGTATGTAGGGATCCGCAAAAATAGCCATCCTTAAAATATTTGTCCCATATCCTTTTTCATGATCTGAAATTATTCAAGTCTATGGTTTATATTCTCCTTCCCTACATTTGGGTCAGACCTTCATAGGAGTGATATTCATCCAGTTCTTCGATAATATTGTTTGGAAATATCTTCTCCATATTCAAGTACCTCTTTCCATAAAGCAAAATCTATACTTTGGATGATTTTAATCTCCATAAACAATAACTGGCTTTTAGCACTAGGAAAGTAAATTTCTGAGAGTTCTTTTGCCTGACTATGTAGCACATGCCCATAGGTGGCCTTGCATAAATAGTCTACATAATAGACTTGTTATCCAAAACATACTATTTTATTTAACTATGCGGCCAATGCCCTTAGGTGGACCTGCATAATTCAACCCCCTAACGGGTTTGTTAAATAATGGTTACGTCATTCTTGGAAACTACTTCTTCTAATGCCTTTTATCTCTTTTTCATATCATTCCTCAGATTCAAATATTCTTAAGTCATATCTTACATATTTTCCCTCATACCTGAGTATGGTAATATGCTTTCAGATGAATTTTCAAGGAATTGAGTCAATTCTAATCCATTTAGGTGAAAGCTATTTCGACCTTAAACATTAGCCTCTTTATGTCCGACATGCATGACATTAAACTGCCAGATTTCTTATTTCTTCTCACCTCAGAGTCAAATCCTCTTTTCTCTCTCGATCCAACTCTGAGGGGGGACTTTTGTTGACGCTCCTTTCCATCACATAGTCTAAAGGAATGAAAAGGGAAATACATTTAACAAAAAAGATTCATCCTTTGAACAAATATCAATAATTGACAAAGGAAGGAAGATAAAGAACATTGCGCAAAGGTCGCGCAAGTTCTACAATGGTCGCACAAGTATACTTGCACGCCTCAATGGTCGCGTAAGTACAGTTGCGCGCCAATGTTCGTCGTGCAAGTGACTTGGGCGCCGATGTTGGTCGTGCAAGTGACTTGAGCGCCATAAATGATAATCGCCCGGGGACTTCTCCTGTCTAAAAATAGACCCTGTGGGTCCCCCATTCGAAGAGGATTTTTTCCAGAAACTCTGATTTGAGCTCTCGGAGCCCTATTATCTTCTCAAAGCTTATGAAATACTTCCAAGGTAATTTCTTACCTATAACGGAAGATCTAAAGAGGGGGAGGAAGGACTAAGTGTTGAAACTCATGAACACTTGTGCGCCTTAGTGGCCAGCCCTTAAGGTAAAAGGACCACACTTGCGCGCCGCCTTACTCCTTCTATAGATCTTGCGCACCCCTCTTCTGGAAGAACCTCAAGAGGATTCTAAAGGCTTTAATGAAGAGTCACTCAAGTATTACCCTACAGGTTAACCGTCACGCAAATACACCATTTTTCGTGCAGGCATACCTGCGCGACCAGGACTTGTGCGCCCAATGCAGTACCTGCGCGCCTGCCATGACTTGCACATCCCTACATTTTTGGGTGCCTTTATTGCCCATTTAACCCCTCTTAAGCCATTAAACCTTTCCTATTCAAGATTAATTCATCAAGACACTCTTCAAAGCCATATATGGCATGATTTCTTGATTTGAATTCCCTATCTGAAAGAAATTCTATAGAATATCTCTCAAAACCTAGTGATTTACACATCTTTATGTCACTAAAGATTGAGATTTCAATCATTCAACCTCATCCTTTAAAATGAGAGAATCTTTAACCTGGGCCTCCTTTTCAGGAGTATGTCCCAGTCATAATTCTTTTAACATGGGCCTCATTTTCATGTGTAAGTCCCAGTCATATTTTCTTTTGCCTGGGTATCGTTTTTAGGAATAATCCCCAGTCAGAAGTGCTCTAATTTGGGAATCCTCTTAGGAGTAAGCCCCACATCCCCTAACCTAGGCTTCCTTTTCATGAGTAAGCCCCAGTCTCAAATATGGGAATCCTCCTTAGGAGTAAGCCCCAGTCATAATTGTTAACTTGGGCATCATCCTTAAGAGTAAGCCCCAATTCTTAATGTTCCCAAATCTGGGCATCCTTCGTAGGAGTAAGCCCCAGTCCACTAATTTGGGCATCCTCCTCAGGAGTAAGCCCCAAACCTTAATCCTTGATCTGGGCCTCCTATTCAAGAGTAAGCCACAGTCTTAATTTATCTTAACCAGTCCTAATTTACCTTTGATCTGGGATTCCTTCTCAGGAGTAAACCCAATCATAAGTCCTATCCTAATTTGGGCCTCTTTTTTAGGAGTAAGCCCCAAGTTAGAGTACTCGAAATCTCCATGATGCACATATACCTTTATGGACCATGTTCTTGGATTTCTTCCCTAATGTAAATCCTAACCTTAATTTATCTGGGCAGTCATACATACACAATCCCCACATTATTTCCAATGATTGCATCTTTCATGGAACAATTGTCTAGTTAATTTACCAATACCTCTTGTTTATCACATCGAGCATGAATCACGTGAGAATAGAGTGTAAAATAAATTATGAAATCCTTCATTGATCCATCAATCATAAATATCATACTCCCTTACTCGAACTACGTGGGTTCTGATTTCTTTTATAAACAATGGATACATAGGTAGCCCATCTCCGGGTTCAATCCCAACTCTGAAATAATCCATGTCCTTTTGAATGACAATAAACTTCAAGTGCCCCACTAAGTGGCTTTAAAACCAGCATGGTCATCATAATGACCAAGATACTTATATATAAATGTGTCGAAGGGTACCATTGACCAATAATCTCTAATAAATATAGATGATTCTCTAACGATGAAGAACCTCGAATACATATAAAATATATTCTAAATTTCCTACATATCAATCATTGATTGTCAGATTCTAAGGAGAGCTCATTTTATACATGGTAATGTAATAAGGATTCACAAACATAACATAAATCTATAAAGAGAGTCCCAGAATAAACAATAATTCCCCTAAAAGGTGTGATGAGTCCGACCTCCCATCCTCTCGACCAATGCAAATTCCTAAGCCTCATCAATCCACAAACTAATGAGATCCTACCTTTGGAAAGTAGGTCCGAATAGATATGGAATCATTGGATGTTTCCGGTTCAATGAACAAAACCGTTAGAAACTGATCAGAATTTTTGAACCTCCCATCAAAGGCGATCATCCCCGGATTCCGAGGGAAATAGTACCTAACATCAATTTTTATGGGTTGAAAGGAAATGTTAATTTTTGGACATTTAGGGAAATTAAATATGACATAAAAATTTATTTTATTGGATTTTCACAACTATTTCACGGTGGCATGACAACAATAGGATTCGGTGTAAAAGAGGAAAGGATTCACATTAAATGAAGCTCAGTAATGGCTCATAAGCATGCAACATAAAAATGCATTAAATGAAGCTTAATAGATACAATGTCTCATTAATGAAACACCATAATGACGTGATGACATAGCAGAATAGAATCATTGTTACATATCTTTTTTAATGGGTCATCATAATAGAGAAATACAGATCAAATGGTGTAATTTCTCTAAAAATACTATGATGGTAATTCTCTCCAATGACGAATGCCAACGAATCGTCGATAACATCGACACACCACGATGAATGGGGATAGAGAAAGTCGAACACAAACAAATCATTAATTCCTATGGAAAAATCACTTCAACGATGCACTAAAAAGAGGAAAGGGTTTGTTTTTTTATGTATCACCATTATTTATTATAAAATTAAAAAGGTGGACCAAAAAATGAACAACATGATCAGTGGATCGCTTGTTCTTGTAGGTGGGTACTATTCATGGGGTTTTGCTCCAGGATTATTAATTATTTTGTTAGATAGAACTTCAATCCCAAACCTTCCCTATTTAAAATCTAATGAAGATGGTTATTGATGACCTAAAAAAGGATAGTTCCCCGTATCCATGTGCATTATTCATGACCAAAGCTCAAATTAATGAAAAAGCGGCTTTGAGGCCATAACAGGAATGTTAAAGACCCGCAGAGGCTAGAGGCGTATATACCCTGAATAATGGACCACATGAGCAGACAAGGTGGTTTATAGAAGAACCCACCAGTTCGAGTGATATCCCACAACTGCGGCTGAAAGAGGGTGGTGGCACGCCCAGACGGTGCGCCGGAGGCAGTAGCCGCGACTAGCTTGGACCGATGGCTCGTGGTATGGACATGACCCATTTTCCACATCAGTGGATTAGTCTACAACCATGAGCTATGATTCCCCATGGAACGTGGTCGCCTGACCACGATAAAAAAACCGGGGCAACCTAGTTTGACTGGCCACAAGATAGCACGCCCAAGGCGCATTACATGTCCCAACCGGATGAGGAAACCGATCAGCCTATGGTGGAATGGGTAGGGTGTGGGCCGACCATCAAGCCAGAACCCACCTATTGGTTCAGGATAGATAGGGCCAAAACCAGGACGGGCTGGATCTGGTATAGGTCCTAGAAATCGGGTCGTGTTAGTGGACTATATGGTGGATTTGGTCTGGTAGGTCCGACTGTGTCAGACTAAATCTGAACCCAATCGATATCTTTTCTTAAAAGAGACATTATCTTTCAATATAGGTGTCTTATTTAAGAGCCTTTTTTGGGATTGTAACCCTCATAATGAGGTGGAACTTTTAGAATACTCTAAAAAGGATTTCATTGAAGATGAAATATCAGTAATGGATTGAGGTGAGGTTCTCTCATACAAAATTCACTACATGTGGTGATCCAATGGAAGACTGATACCTGAAGACATGGTGACAAGGGACATTGTGTGTATCAGCTTAGATGTCCTAGTGGGATGTGACTCTGAATGACCTAGTAAGCCCACAATAGTGAGTGGCTCTATGTGACCTGGCAGAACCACATTACTCGATGGGGGCGGGGTACCTCAATATAATGTATATGGTGGTAGGCTGCTCTTTGTGACACACCATTCCCATGGTGGGGAGAGGCGTTGTTTTGGAAAACATACACATGGTACTCATTAGGTATCAGTACCACAGTACTCCACGGTTAAGGGGAACGGGAACTGTGTGACCTGGTAGGCCCACAGTGGGCCACAACTATGTGTCTCCCAGTTTACCCACAATACTCATTGGGTATAAGTACTCTAGTAGCCCATGGTGTTTAATGACATGACCGATAGTGTTACATTCCATACTCAAGATTATACCTGATGTGAATTTTCTTTCTTTGTGATCCTGCTTTGTGATCATGATATGTGGGTTTATTGTGTATTTATTTGTGGTATTTCCTTGTTCGTAAGGGGACCATACTGGTTATTTTGTTACTCATCCCAACACAGCCTTTGTCCTCACATGGTGTGTCTGATGAAGATTACCAAAAACATAGAAGAGGACTTGGTTGCACAACACCAGGAGGGGCCCAGTGAGATCAGGCATAAAGGACATGCTTCAATGACTTCTGACCGTAACTCTATACAAACCCATAAGGTGGATTTTTCAGTAGGAGACATTCCATCAATCATTCACTTTCTCTTATTGTAGCTGAATTATTTTTTTTTTGTATTAAGGCCCATTTACATTCAGTTTTACCTTTAAACATAGTGGTTGTTTAGTTGCATGTATGTTCCCTTTTCAAATTTTCATGGGAAGTGGTTGTTATGTATGTGTTTACATGTTCATAGGAAAATGCCTCCAATATGAATGTTGACGCATTCGATGGTAGTCTCCAAACCCTAGCCATTGGGAGGTGGGATTGGGGAGTCACATCATGGACCCCAAGGCATGAGTCAGGAAATAAAAATCCCTTGAATGTACTATTGTGAATATCTACAGTTTTGGTATGGTGGATGATCACTGCCATTGGAAATGTTCGAACCCCCAGTGGATGATGTGATAGTAGATGGTGAAATGGTTGATGTAAATTACAACACATGAAACAAATGATTGAACCATCATCTTGATATTTGTTTTGTAGCAATTCATAAAATATATTACATGATACCCATGTTAGTATAGTTGATTACATAGTATATATAGATCAATAGTATTATAGAGGATAATATGCTATTAGATTATTATTTTACAAAATATGAAGAACCTTTTAAACTCATTAGATGTGGATATATTCTGAAATTAAGGAATAGTATTTGGGGAACTACCCTTCCGAACAAATATTTCATGATAAACTACCACCAAGAAGATTGGTGGTATATTATCAAGGGAAAAAATTAGAGGTGCATTGGATATATATTTCCATAGGGTGATGGCAAACAATTTATGATTATACTACCACTATGAAAATTCATTCAATAAAAAAAATATAAACACACTCATCATATATGGATATTACAATAATTTAAATCATAAAATATACCTTAAAACACTGACTAATACTAAATAAATATTATAATAATACAAATGACTCAGATTGACATGTTTATTACCACTTTAATATAAGGGTTCTCTTACCAAAGAAATTATCAGGGTATTAGTGTGAAGGATCACTTTTTCTAGTACTTTTTTGTGACACTAAATTATATTCAGTATTCACTATGCTTTCAACCCCTCTCAATTCCATTAAATATATTATGAAGGATGGTCGGAATTTTATGGATTTTGGGTGAAGTATATGTGACCCAATTATTTTTATTTTATACATGTTTAATTATTATCCAAATAATGATATGTTTTCTTTATTGAATTATTATTCCAATATAAATTAAATATTTATTTAATAACGTAGATATTTTAAATATTCATAAATTACTTTTTTTCATTTTACATCATTAAATAAAAAATTTCTCCCATATCATGTTTATTTCCTAACCCATCATTTTGTTAATATCGAGTGCAATGGAAATATTTTTAGTTCATAAAAAATTCATATGGAAGTAATCGTGGTATAAATTAGATTAATGGTAATTTAAAAACTAGATATGGTATTACCTCTGAAATTAAATAAATGATTATTCTCTCATTACGACATTAGAAATATAGTAATTTAAAAAAATTAGATTTTTTCAATTATTACCGTCAGCATCAAACATGAAGAATGGTCAAAATATAAAATTATTGTTTATATTTTCATAAATATATTAATAAAACATCAAATAATATCCAAGAGACAATGATATAATAAGAAATAGGAAATCCAATGAAAACTAATATTCAATTTTTTCACTTATTTGTTTCCTAAAAACACATGTTTCTTTTCATGATACTCATAGTGATCTCATTCATATAATTTACACTTAAAAAATAAAAAAATATATTAGAGAATAACTCTATAGATACAACATTTTTTGACAATAAAACTACACCCTATAGAATGTTATATATATATTTCTACAACTAATGTTTGTTTCTTTCAAAACATGATTCGATTTGTTTTTATTATGTATTATATATCAGGTATATAATGGCTTGTTTCTCAAATGATTGATAATTAACTTCTTATCCTGATATAGCAGGTACTATTCAAAATATATATAGAATCCTGAATTACCTTTTCGAAATCAATATGTTGGGACAATGTTAAAAATATAGTGATTAATATATGATTACCATTATGGATTTAAAACATCAAATAAACTATATGGTAATATGTACCCAACAATTATCCAAAAAATGAATTTGATAATTATTCCTACATAATAATATAAATTTGTATCATGTCATAATGTGATTACCAATATAATTAATTTTCATGGAATTTTGTGAGAACATGCCCTCCATAACAATTGGTTTTTTACCTTTGTGTGCTCATTCTTTAATTTGAGAGGAGTGTATGAGGAAGATGACAAGTTTAATGAATTCCCATTTCATGTTGAGTGAGATGATAAATTTTTTTTGTACAACCTACAATCAGAAGAGATCCTTGACTATGCTCACCCACAATGATATGTACAAGAACTATTCTTCCCCATCTATCATAGAACAAAAATAAGTGGTCAAGTCTGTGCTATATAAAATTATACTGTTGAGACACTCATTGAGTATTGAAAATGGTTATAATATCCTTTTTCAATAATGTATCATTAACAGGTTGAAGAACAACACGTTATAGACTTCCAGTACCATGAATTACTATTGAATGTAATTAAGAACATCTATGTTTAATTTGGAGGATCAATGATTGAACAAAAACTCATGGAATATTGGATCTAACATAGAATATATAAATTAATTCCTATTATATTAGACTAAGAAGTAATAGAAAAAGTGTTATCATGATGTAAAAACTAATGAATTATTACCTCTATAAGAAAATGATTTTTATGATTAAACAATTCTAGGATGGAATATTGGTCTGAAAGTTGATATCAATGAACCAACACCTTTATATGTATGTGGATTTTTCTCATTGTACCATCACTGGAAAAATAAATGTACATCGATACATGGTTTGGAGTGTGATGAATCCACATTCCAATAATGTAAATTATATGATGTTCGTCATTAGAGAGAAAGGAAATTCAAATAGTGATTTGGAAGCCCAAAAAACTTATATACATACCTCCCTTTAAAATTTAATACCCATAACAACCTCCATTAATGTTTCAAATTAAAAAACCAAGAATTTACAAAAACCATACAAGAATCATTTCAAATAATAATCATATAACCTCCTCCTTTAAAACATTAATCATATAGAAAAACCGCTTCTATTTCATGAAGACATGAATGATGGTATGGAATAGAGATTGAGGATCATACTATTACACTGATGTATTTTATTAATTAAATTTTAGATTCTCGTTGACCTACTCTATAAAAACCATTTGCAAATTCCAGCTGAAAAAAAACCAAACCCAGGGGAGAGTGAATGTATGCTCATAATAATGAGTGTCGGGGATAACCAAATACAAAATAAAATGGAAGATAAAATTAATACATAATATAATATAATGTATCCTAAAATGATGGATAGTAGCTAGAAGAACAACCCAACCCACCATAATCAGAATAAAAAAATAATGATGAATAAAAAATGACCACATTTATTGATTAAATACACAATAAAACATTTAATATAATCCAGTAGGATAAAAATTGCATTCCACATTCACTCCCTTTCAAGTTTACCTAACCAATGGAAATATAGGAATATAAAAATCCATGATATACCTATAAGAAATTTCATATTGTTTAAATTTAGATACCTTCCTTGTATTTAATATAGAAATATAAAAAATACTATAAATTCTTAAATATTATTTGAACCAAAAGATAGGGGCTTGATTGGAATTGGATGAATTTCTAAGGGAGGAAAATCTCAACTATGATCATACCACTATAGAACAAAAATATCACGATTCGTAGACTTGTTGTATTACTATCTCCATTGGTTCTTTTAAATAAACTAATTATTTTTGGGATCATGTTGCATCAATTAATTTCTTCAATAGTTTTTTAAACTTTTATAAAGGGAGAATTGATGTACATATGAGTGTTTTTCTATCAGGGAATCAAACCTACTATTTTTCATGTATGATAAGAATAGGATGTAACAATGGAAGTATAAGGACCAATTTTTTCTATTATATTTATATTTTTTCTACAAGGTATAAGATAAAACACTATTCCACTAAGACAACATTTTTTGAACAAAATTACTCCAAATAGAGTAAATGGTCATTAATGTACACTATGGAAAACATTCAATTGAGCATGATGAAAGCCATGTGATCTTTATAATCCTTGAATATTAGAGGAATACCTCATTAACATTCTCCCTATATTCAATCACACATGAAGAAGTTATTTATTCCATTGACAAATCACATATTCTCAAAATATTTTTAAACATTGAGATAGTATATTATCTTCAAAACATAATGGAATAATTTATTACTCTATGATCCAAAAATTATAGTTTCATATCATCGAAAATAATAAACTATTATTTTTTGATAATTTATGGTAAAATTAATACATATTTATATTTACCTATTATATTCATTATAGTTTGTGGGATATTTAAATTCAATATCATATCTAGACAAAACCCATAATATACTATTAAAACCTCTCCCATCTGTTTTATAATAAGTATATATTATAGAATATTGAAAAGTTAAGGTAATAGTATCTAACCAACTATATAATGACAGAGATAAAAACAGATTATATATTTTATATAGAAACATCCATTCCATGTGGTGGTGACTGGGAGAAATCCCTAGAATTCACAATAGTCTACTTTCAAATGAAAATTACTTGAGGAGTATTTATTAATTGTTTTCATCACAATGTTGGATAAAAACCACCAAAATAGAAAAATTAAGAAAATTAATAATGCAATAGTTTACTACATCCTAAACCCAATTTCTGATTCCTAAATTTTCAGGCCATCTATGTGGTTCCGAGGAAAACTGGTTTTGTGATTCTGTTAAATGAAAATAATGAATTAATCCCCTTGTGATTTTTTTAAAATTAGAGAGTAAGAATATTGTATATAATGGGGATTCATGTCTTTAGAAATTAAAATATCCCAAATCATTCAATGACTAAATGGTTTAAATTCTATAATAAAGGATATGATATGATTTTTTGGACGATTTTGTTAATATTCTCAGGATCTAATTAGAAAAAAATATCACGAGAATACCAAATTCAAATAATTTTATTCTATGTGGAATTTTTGGTCTATGAAATTACCTAGGTATAATTAAAATATATATAGTTTAAATATTATTAAATAAAATTTAGTAATAAAAAATATATTTATCAACATGTTCAGTGATTTGTTCATATACATTTTTATCATTTCATGGGAAATATAAAATTTATCAAGAAAACATTCATTAAAAATCACTTTCAAAATAATGCAACATTTCAATTTTTGATTGAAATGTAATATCTATAACATAAATAATTTAAAAAAATGTCATTGAGGTAAAAAAAAGTTAATGTTTCATTTATCAATTCCATTCCATATGACGCATATAATAAAACATTCTAGATAAATATTTTTCAATTTCGGATTATATATATGATTTATCATGGACATCAGTAATATTAATATTTAACTTTTAATATTACATTTAAATGATGATTAATTTTTCATTAATGCTTATTTTAGGAAGAAATTTGAAGAAATGAAATTGAAATGGATCACAGAAATTATTAATAACACCTATATTGGGAGAACACATTTCCAATTATTTGTGATGCATCAAACTAATCTATAGGAATAGCCATTTCAAAATAATTTTAATGAAAAAAATGTCATAACATATTCCTGGTGAACTATGAATTCCACTATTAATTACAATCAATAAAAGATAATATTTCTAGATATATAAATTTCATTTAATAAATTTATATCATATTTACATGGAAATATAGTGATTTTATTTTTAGATTATTTAGACCATCACAAAAAAATTAAATATGGATCATTCAAATGCATCATTTTTAATATTTATTCCACTCAATCAAGGGTTTAAACTAGTGATCGTTGGAGAAAATACTAATCTTAAAATATTTTGATGGATCCCTTAAATATACTTTCAAGAACATCTAAAATAAAAATTATAGAAATCAACACACCCAGTGATGACATGTTTTATGAAAAAAATCCTTATCATGGAAAGTGATGTGCCATGATATAATCACATAGTGAATTATTTGGCCATATCTTAGCTCCCACCTCACATTAACTCTCATAAAAACAAAATACTAAAGCTATAAAATAGATTATATATTTTCTAGGATATAAATTTTGAAAATATAGATTGATCAACATATAATTAGGTTCTTACATGAGAGTGATATATAATATATTTTTTTACATAGGCTTTATTTTTTAGGCCAATATGATCTATAGTGAACGACTATAATGAATATCAGATATTGAAATTACATCACAATTACAATTAATTAATCTCTTACATATTTCATTTAATAGAATAGTGTAATTATTCTGGATATATTAAAAAATAATATGGGATGAAATATAAAACTGTCAATTTTTTGAAATCATTGATGTATTGGGTATTTATTTCAGGGAATCCATTCCCATGGATTTTTAAAATAATATTATTTTCATTCAAATCAATTAAATATCTTAGTTTCGGGATGTTATGGCTAATAAAATTTAGGTTTCTTGAGTTTTATTTAATTTTGTTATCTCTAACAAATTAACTAGGTTTAGAGTTCGACAAGACTTAATTAGTGACCAAGGGACTAGATTTTTCAATTGAAAATTTAGAATATAATGAAAAATTTATGCAGTGCATCACAATAAATCTACATCATACCATCATAAAAAATTTCCATACTAATTTTTCTAACATTCTAATTAAATTCATCATGGAGAAAATGGTAAAATCCTGCTGAAATATTTGGAGGATAATCTAGGAATAAACCATTTTAAATACTATATTTCCTAAAAAACACAAATTAAATTAATCCCATAATATTTGATATATTGAAATAAAATCATCTCCCGATGATGTTGGATTATCAAGAATATTTTCTATTAAAAATTTATCAACTTGATTTTGTGTGTGTATGGAATGGGATAAATCATCAATGAAAAGATATAAATGAATGAAAATTTTATGATTATGAAAGCTCCATAATTTATATAGGGAAACCCCATTTGAAAAATAATATTCGGATTCAACGAACGACCATTTAACCAAGATATCATGTTCTACTAAAAAATATTATATTGAAGATAGAATCCTGTTAGATTAATTATACGCCTTATGGACATTATATTTTCACCCACATTTATACCTTTGATCCTTTTAAAATCACTACTAATAAATAATGATTATTTTTTACTATAAAAGGGTAAATGATGAAAAGTTTCCATGTAAATCTACCTTAATATATGATGTAGGAGAACAATATTCTATATCATATGTAATTATTTATTCTCATGACATTATGTCCTCAAAATAAAATTAACTAGATTATATTCTTAGATGAAACCAGAAAATTTATTAATAATATTTATGAATTTTGGATATAGTCACATCTTTACCTCAAAAATTTCAAAATTAATATAACGGTTCGAACATTAGTATGGGTAATTGTACAAGAAAACTGTAAAGAGAGTCGTATAATTAGATAATACAATTGAATGTAATTGGAGAATATTATATATGTTAATATGGAGTTTATTTATTCATTATTTATGTTTTACAGTCCATATATATTTTTGGAAATATTTTGTAATCAAAAAATTCTAGGATCTATCATGAACATAATATTTTATGCCCACATGGAAATTTTTGTATTACATGAATTTTCTAGTATGAATGAACTTTTATTGAACCCTTTGTTGACATTATAAATATTTCAATTATAATGAGATTATATGAGTAATATTTCGAATATAATTTTTAATTTAAATCATGGATATTGATTAGATGACCACGGATTTTAGGCCACATTTTAATTTCAATAAATGAATTTTTACTTTAGATTTTCATAATATGAATATTTAAAATTTTTATGTGTTAATTTTTTTTATATATATCCAATCCATTAGTGATTTTTTAATTTTATACATCCCAATAATTACATTAATTCATGACCAAATACATTCTATTATATATTGACCATAATTTATTATAGATCATGTGAAATTTAACTTTATAGAACTTATCTTGAATATTGTCAAATAAATATATTTTAACAAATAACATTTCAATGGAATAATGATTTATTATCTATACAAATTTATACATGATAATGATAGTTACATTGATCATTGTACATTTTATATATAGCATGAATGAAATTATTGGGAATAAGAAACATAATAATCCATTTTTATCAATTCCTACGATGCTTTTAGTATATTTCATGAACAATCAAAATTGAAGCATGGGGTGAGGTAATTCAAGGGGTAATACTTTTGTACCCTATATGTCAGGACCCGTCCCCCGGGGCCCGTTCCGTGACTACCCCAAGCCCACTTTCCATAGGCCAGGGGTTGGCGACGAGCACCAAAGGTGTGAATCCCCAAAATTGGGAAGGCATTTCCTTTATAAAATGTAAACACACACAATAGAGTATGATCTGGAAGTAAAACACTAAGAAAAATTGTATACAAAAGAGTGATAAAAAGTAAAAGGGGCCTAAAATACATTCCCAATAGGAAAGTACAAGTATAACTAAAAACAACTACAACTGAAGAAAAGTAAATCACCTACTGGGTCGTCCTCAGAGAATTTCTACCTAAAAGGTAGATACAAATAGCCTCCACAGCACTCAACATCTGTCAGTCTCCTCTGTGTACCGTCCAGTCCTACTACTCTGATCTTCAGTTAGCGTTGTTTTTCCTCTACAACCAACACAACGAGCGCATGCATAGCCCGTGCATGGGTTAGTATAATAATGCTCAAAAGGGACCCCAATAATCTCAAGGTCTCATAAAATTTGAAAAGGATAAACCACAATGTATGAAATAAACAGATAGCCATTACATAGGTATATGCACATACATATAACTAAGTAATCAAGTAACCCATCTCAATCATGACGAAAACAAAGAAGTCACTAACTAAGATCAGGCCATGATTTTATTCTAGGGGTAGTATCAAGTAAATCCATAGTCACATTGTCGAAACCTCGGCTTCTCTAGTAATATGCCTCTATCGAGTACAGTGGTCCTGCCACGTCACATTGAGGAGCTCCCCACTATCCATGGACTACTGAGGGACTCCTCCTTTCGAGTAATGTGGGTCTTCCGCGTCACACAGAGGCGCTCCCAACTGTGGGTCTGCTGCATCACATTGAGGCACTCCCCCTCATAGCCAGATGAGGTACTCCACATGTCGAGTATCATGGGTCTTCAATGCTAGACATAGGTTCCCCCCATCGTGGGTCTACCACCATACCAGAGCACTCCCCACTAGGCTAGTCGAGTCACTCCGAGTTGAATTAGTCAACAGTCATCAGGTCTCAGCCAGCTACTAGGTCTCTGCGCTATGCTATCTCTTCTCTGAGAGGATCAGAACCACCATCTGCTAGTCGATACTCCAACAGTCACGATGTCCCATGTAATAGTATCTAAAAGATTTGCCACATCACAGGGGTCACAAATCCACATATGGCACATCAATCAGACGCTCGGTTTGTGAGTTATTAACTTTTTCTTCCCGGGGGCCCGGTTGGATTCGGGTACGATCCAACCTGACCGCATCTCAACATTACCCCGAACTCTAGTGGGGTATACTCAAAGGGACCACCGTGTTCTAAGATAACCAGCATCATTGATGGGTCGTCAAACCGTCATTCAGTTCCAATGATATGGCTAAGGGAAGTAACAATGAGTAATGGGCCCGGGTCCAGTCTAACCCGGTCGGACCAACACATCCCATCCCAGTTTAGGCCGACCCAGTCAGACCCGCTGTGTCTGACCGAGCCCATTCGGTGGGTCACCCCACTAGGTTTGGCATAGTCCTCTAGGGGCGTGGCTCGTCGGCTCAGCCCAGGAGGTCGAAAGGGCACCGGGAGGCCGTGTAGGGCGCATGCAGGCCGACACGGAGACATGAAGGGCACCATGAGGCCACGATGGGTACTGGAAGGCCGACAAGGCAATGATCAGGGCATGGGCATGCCGTAGGGAGGCGAGGGGCAGGCTGGCAGGGGGCCGGTCAGGACGGCAGGGCACCAGGCATGGTGCCGGTAGGTTGTGCAGGGCACAGGGCAAGCCGGCCGGGCACATGGAAGGCCGGGGGGAGCCCTGGGAGGGCCGAGGGGTGTTGTACAGGATGGCGGAGGGCTGAAAAGGCTACACAGGGCACCCACAGCACACTGACAGGCCGCGCGGATCGCCGGGCAGGCCGTGTGGGGTGCTGGCTGGGCACGGGCAGGTCGGTGAGGCACTGGACAAGCAGCGCGGTGCACCAGAAGGGCATGGGCAAGACAGGACGACTGATTTGGCGAGTCTCGGGCCGGTGCAGGTTGGTATGGATTGGCCGTGAGTATCGGGGCGCAGGGGTAGTGGCGAATTCTCAGAGGTTGTGGGTAGCGCAACCTTTTTCGTTTCCACCTTCATCGTCGTCACCTCAATGCCATGCCAAAAATACATCATAGAATATCGGCCGGGGGAGTCGGGCCATGTTAATTTGGCCAGCAACCTCCGCGTTTAGTGGTTATATCAATTTTTTCATCAAAGGAGAACGGTGAACCAAAATTTTATACAAACATTTGCATCGATTACCTTAAAATGAAGATGAGGAAAAGAAAATGTATATCACTCAAATTAAACCCCCTACCTTTAATTTTTGAGCATCATTCATTGACGGAGTCAAAGATGGATGACAGAGTTGGAATTCGTCGCATTCTCCCCACTCTTCAACTCCAAAATTCGTACGACGGTTGTGGAAGTGGTTCCACGACGGTAGGGGTCCGAGGATGAATTCAAAGATGGATTGTCACCGACATTCATTGTTCTTTGTTGGGAGGAGTGTTCTTCGTTGGTGCCTTCTACATATAATCCTCTCCTCAAAGGCTTCCCACCATGGAAAAATACCAACCAAAATAAATAATAAGAGATTGATATCTTATTAATTGGTTGACACCTTATTCAAATTGGTAGAATTAAATTAATGGTATCTACCTAATTAATTCTTGAGTATAGGGAAAAAATTAATTATGGGAGATCACAGGGCTTCATTAGGGTGGTGGCACCATTATGTGGGGAGCTCACGTGGTTTCTCCCAACTTAATGGGGAGTTCAAGGGGTTTTATCCTTGCCGCCCCCCCACTTTAATCCTCAAATGGGAGGTTATGTTTAGGTAGGTCCCACCTCCTTAACCTCTCATGGAAGGTTAAGGTGTGGTGGTCCCACCTCCAACCTCTATGGGGATATTTTATCCACCACACACCAAAATAGCGGCTCAAATAATATAACGGGTAGCATACTTTACATTATTATTTTTTATGAAAAACCGAAAAACAAAATTTTATTCTCGACTAAATGTCGTCGAGGTGAAAGTACTCTTAATCGAATACTGGTGCTGCGAGAACAACGGTGCCATCAGATTTCAGTTCGGAGTACCGTTTCAAATGTTATAAAATTCCACTCATATGTTTAATGAATGTACCCAAACTAAACATGAGAAATTGATTCCGGGAACACCGGGTCTCGGAATCATGCATCGTAAATTTTTGTGGACTAGTATAACTCCATGTATTTAAGATAAAAATTTCCATGTGATTTCTGGGACTTTACATTCTCCCCAACTCAACGCTTTACATCCCCGTAAGCTACAACTCAAACTAAGGAAAAAAATGGGGGTACTGAGCATGCATCTGAGCCTCCCGCTCCCTTGTGTTGTTGTGGGGGTTCCCATGTTGTCAAGGAATGCGCACTAGAGGTATCGACTGTCCACACATGACCCACTCCTTTCAATCCTAAATCTATACTAGAACCTCCAATAATGTCACCCCATCGTCGATGTCCATCTCTCTATAGTCTATGATGTGTGAATGGTCATTCATGTATCTCCTCAGCTGAGATACTTGGAATGCGTCGCGCACCTGGTGAAACTGAGGTGGAAGAGACAGGCAGAATGAAACCTCGACAACTCTACAGAGGACCTAGAATGGTATAATAAATAACAAAGATAACTCTCCACCTTGGCCAAATATTCGTAGACCTCATCAGGGTGAGTCCCATAGAAAGACTTGGTGGCCATCCTCGAACTCCAGAGGTCCCTGTCTCCTGTCAGCATACGACTTCTGCCTGCTGTATGATGTTTTCATCCTCATCTAGATGATCTGAACCTTATATGTGGTAGCTCATACAATCTCTAGTCCCACATGTGCTAACTCCCCAGGGTTAGTCCAACACAAGGGAGATCTGCAAGGTATCCTGCATAACGCCTCGAAAGGTGCCATCCCAATGTGGAGTGATATTGGTTATTGTAGGAAAAATTTACCAAAAGTAAGTGGTCCTCCTAGCTACGACCGAAGTCAAGGACACAAGAACGTCGCATGTTCTCGAGGGTTTGAATGGTCCGCTAAGTCTGTCCATCAATTTGAGTATGGAAGGTGGTGCTCAGATGAAGCTACGTCCCAAAATCCTCCTGCACCCCTTCCATAGACAGGAAGTAAAACGTGATTCACGATCAGAGACTATATTCAAGGGTATAGAATGTAAATGCAGAATTTCCTTCACATAGAGGTTCCCCATGCTCTCTACTAAACACTGCTCTCTGATCGGTAAGAAATGGGCCGACTTGGTGGGTCGGTTGACAATCACCCATATCATGGTGTGACACATGGATGTACGTGGAAGACCCATCAAGAATTCCCTTGATATTCAATCCTACTTACACTCTGAGACCTTTAAAGGCTTAATCAAGCCTACCGGTACCTGGTGCTCCACCTTCACTGGCTGGCAAGAGAGGCATCATGAGGAAAACTCTGCTACTGCCTTCTTCATACCTGGCCACTGGTGCTGTCTTCTGAGGTCTGGGTAAATCATTGCAACTCCTATATGTACTGCTAGAGGAGAAGTGTGGATCTCCCCCAACAATTCCTCCTAATGTGACACTGGTACCATAGTACTTCCTATGATGAGAATGAAATTATCCCCACCTTTAGAGAATCCATCAGGTGCCTGTCTTATGGATATGTGAGCAAATTGTGTCTCACAGTCAACGTCCCCATGATGTGCCTCTCTAACTCACTGTAGAAGTGGGGTACTGACTGTAAGAGAATTTATAAAGGCTACTCCGTCTTTATCCACAATGAATATTGCAAAGAGGCCAGCTGCTCCATCGCCTCACCTAACAGTTGTATACCAGACCATCTGCTGAGTGCATTTTCTACAACATTCACCTTCCAAGGAGTATAGACTATCTCGATGTCTTTGTCCTTGTGGAACTCAATCCATCGCTTATTTCTTAGGTTCAGGTCATTCTGATAGAAGATATACCATAGACTCATGTGATCAGAGTATACAGTAAAACATTTTCTCATCAGATAGTGTCACCACATCCTCAAGGTGAAGACCACTACTACTAACTCAAGGTCATGGGTATCGTAGTTCTGCTAATGTTGTCTCAACTGCTAAGAACCATATACAATCATTGCTCACTCCTACATCTGGAAACACCCAAGTTCGGTCCTTGATGTGTCACAGTATACTACGTGCCCTACGCCTTCCTCTACAAGCCTCAAGACGAGGGAACTATTTATCCTCTACCTCAACTCCTGAAATAATTTTTTGGAATTTCTCTAACCACATGAAGGGTTTCCCCTTCTTCATCAAGGTTGTCAGCGTGGATGTAAATCTAGAAAATTCTAGTATGAACCTCTGATAATATCTTTCCAATGCAGACATCCCTCCCCATTTGGTGGGTAATCCTAGAAACATCTTTTGAAAATATGTCCTCATGTTCTTTCACTCCTATTTGGAACTGAAAACTTAAAACTCATGCTTCCACGAGGGAAAGGCTGGGCGACTCAAGTGTGATTGGTTACACCCTCCTATACATGAGTTTAGTCTATGCTTCCTGAGTTTCATTTTTCTCCGAATAAGGAAAACCTCATCCCAACATTGTGGATAACCACAACCTTTTTGCCTAATAAAAACAATCATTGAATGAACTGTGGTTTCCAATTACATACCGAAACTAACCTTTTAAGTCCTCGATGCTACCACCAAGTGGTTCCAACCAAAACTCTCGCCTCAAGCGCCAGATCACACCATCGGCGTAAGTGTGATTATCGAGTCTTCTCCCAAAGGAATATTTCTATATGATGGTCATGTCAATAGTTTAACTAGAAACACTATGTTTAGGACAAGATTAGTGGAAGGATGGAATGATTGGTACCTATTTCTATTGGTACAATGACTAGTAGGAGACACAGACTATACCTCGAATCTTTCATAGAGCCCTTGGATCACACTCCTTGACCACATGAATCTACTCTATTCTCCTTCCCTCCAGCTCCCTGAGCCTCACGGAGACTACTAAATCGGGTGGTTGTAACATGTTAAAATGTACACCACCTCATGCTGCACTCCTAGCTCTGCTTCCATGTCCGCTTCCCTACAGATTCTACTTTCCTTAACATTTATTCTCCTCAAAACATTTTACATGCTCAAGTCTTTGAGAATAGCACTGGATTCATGCTTTCCCACTGCTAAAATTCACTGGCTATATTTTCTCAGCCAAAGAACATTCAACCACAAAGGTTCTATCTAGAATCAATAGAAATGGTGTTGGCTCGGTTTTCCTAAAACACACCTAACTCGGTAGTCCGAGCCCCAAAGCACTGATCATATCGTATTCATCGAGTACCAGGAGCAATTGGTATTCCATGATGAATACTCAGCTACCGACATGTCATCCTGACGAAGCTATGCAAGCTCTAAATAACTCTCAGCCACCTCTTCAAGCCAGTCCTCATATGCATGTATGTCGGACATGGACTGTTTCCCAATATTGTTCCTTCAAAAAGTGTGTCATTTGTATCACTACATGTTAGTCAGCAGTTACCAATGCCTCATCACTATGCGGACCGACCTCATGGTCACTCACTAGAAAACACTATTATCTAAGATCACTATCTACTCTACGGGTGTCTCAAATAGGAGGAGAACTCTGGAAATCGCCTCCTGCTAGTCCTTTGCTGCCTGGGAATCATTATCGCCTTGTAACCTCAGAGGCCTCTATTGTTGGAACTTGTGAAACACGCTCAGTCGGCGTGCACCTTCCACCAGTGAGGTCGATGGCATATGCTGCCCAACAGGTGGTTCTGCTACTGGTACACCACCACAATGCGCCAACATTGTAAGAGGACCCTGCACCAGAGTTGCATCGTTCATTGGGATGTCATCATGTACTCTCTCCGAACTTCAACTGGCTCTCTGCGTGGAGACATCCTAACTAGATGCGACACGGTCAAAAGTTATACATGGTGAGCTGACCTTGTTGAGCTGGCTTAAAGAAAATTGTTTAAAACACACATGCAATCAGTGTTTTTGGGTACTGAGTCAGAAATCAGAACTCAAGATTCTGGTGTATGGATACATCGGCCGCCACACCAACACTGGGCTTCCTGAACTAAAATCCACACTCAGTACCCTTAACACTCTTGCATTACAAAATAGAATGATCAGAGTCCTATGTTATGTTGTAGAATCGATTACTCTGATAGCAATTTTTCAGGACACATCCCCCAGGGCCCATGCCACGACTACCCCATGCCTGGCTTCCATAAGCCAGGGGATGGAGATTAGCACCAAATATGTGAATCCTTAAAACTTTGAAGTTATTGCCTTTATAAAGTGTAAACACACACAACAGAGTACGATCTATATGTAAAAAACTATGAAAAACTGTATATAAAGGAGTTTTGAAAAGTAAAAAGGGCCAGAAATAAAATCCCAATAGGAAATTACATGTAAAACTAAAAACATGTACAACTGATGAAAAGTAAATCAGCTAATTGGTCGTCCTTAGGGAATACCTCCCTGAAGGGTAGGTACAGAAAGCCTCCTCCGAAGTCCACGTTTGTCAGTCTCCTCCGTGTACCGACTCGTCGTAAGTTCTACCATTTTGTGCCATCCAGATCTGCTACTCTGATCCTCAGTCAGCACTGTCTGTCGTCTATATCCAACACAACATGGTGTGGGCATAGCCCATGCAGGGGTGAATATAATGATACTCAGTAAGGACCATGAGACCCTCAAGGTCTCACAAAATCCAACAAGGATAGACCATAATGTATGAAATCAATGGTTAGAAATTACTTATGTATATCCTTATACATATAACAATGTTATTAAGTATCCCATCTCAATCATGATGAAAAAACATAAGTCACTGACTCAGCTCAAACTAGGATTATATTCTCGGGGTAGCATCATGTAACACCCCCCAGTCACATTGTCAAAACGTCGGCTACTGTATTAATTATCTATCGAGTAAAGTTTTCATTCTGCATCAAAAATAGGCACTTCCCTCATTCCTTAGACTACTTAGGTACTCCTCATATCGAGTTCCGTGGCTTTTCCACGTCACACAGATGGGCTCCCCACCGTGGGTCAGTTATGTCACATAAAGGCACTCTCTCTCATAGCCAGCTGAGGTACTACACGTGTTGAGTACCATTGGTCGGCCACATCTCAGAGAGGTTCTCCCCACCTTGGGTCTACCATGACACCAAGGCACTCCCCACTGGGCTAGTTTAGTCACTCGGAGTCGAATCAGTCAGCAGTCGTTATGTCTTAGCCAGCTACTAGGTCTCTGCGCTATGCTCGCTCATCTCTAGGAGGATTCACTCCATGATATGAATGTTGATACTCCAACTGTCATGAAGTCCCATGTAGAAGTATCTCAAATTTCTTCTACGTCAGAGGGGTCTCAATGCAACAGACGACGCGTCAATCATATGCTCGGTCTGTGAGTTATTAGATTTTTTATCTCGGGGGCCCGGTTGGATTCGGGTACGATCCAACCTGACTTTATCTCAAATTTACCTCAAAATATATTAGGGTATACTCAAAGGGAACATCATGATCTAAAAAAACTAGCACCACTGACGGTTCGTCAAACGGTTGTCTGAAGCCAAAGATATGGCCAAAGGAAGTAACAGTTAGTAGTGGGCCCGGGTCCGGTCTGACCCGTTCTGGGTCGACTCTGCCTGAAACGCTGTGTCTGAGCCATCCCTTTGGCTGGGTCATCCCACTAGGTTAATCACAGTCTACTGGGCCCGACCCAACGGACTGCGGAGGCAGTTTGTCCTGGAGGTCGCCGTGTAGGAGGCTCGACCCGGAGGGCGCGGCCTGTTCGGCCAGCGCCGTGAGGGGCGTGGCTCGGTCCTAGAGGTCGGCAGGGCACCAACAGGGTGTCAAGAGGCCTCTCAGGTCCCAGGAAGGCTAGCGGGGCGTCGGGAAGGGTAAAGGGGAGCCACACTAGGCATGGGTAGGCTGACATGGCACCAAGCAGGGCGTGGGCTTGCCGTGCTGTGTGAGGGGTTGGCTGGCAGGGTGTCGGGCAGGCCACGCGGGGCACCGAGATGTCCAGCAGGGAACCGGGCTGGCCTGCAGGGCGCCGGAAGGGAGCGGGCAGGCTGGCGAGGTTCTGGGAATGCCACGTGGGGCACCGGCCGGGCCCGGGATGGCCGATCTGGTCGGTTCGGCAAGGCTTGGGCCGGCGTGGGCCGACTGTTGTCGGTCGGGAGCATCGGTGCACCGTAGGGGTGGCGAATTCACGGAGGCCTTGGGTAGCACAACCATTTTCGAGGCTTCCTTCATCACTATCCCCTCATCTCCATGCCGAAGAAACATCACATAAGATCGGTGGAGGGAGTCGGGCCATGTTAGTTTGGCCAACACCCTCCGCGTTTAATGGTGATAGCAATTGGTTCATCAAAGGATAACAATGAACAACAATTTCATAAAAACCATCACATCGATTCCTTTCAGAAGAAGATGAGGAAAGGAAAAGGTATATTACTCAAGGTAAACCCCCTACCATTAAATTTTGGGCATCGTTCGTTGATGAAGTCGCGGACGGTAGATGTATTTGTCGTTCGTCACGTTCGCCGCACTCTTCCACTACCGAATTCGCATGATGGTTGTGGAAGTGGTTCCATGTCGGTAGTTGTCTGTGGATGAATTCGAAGAAGGATCATCACCAGCATTCTTCATTCTTTGTCGGGAGGAGTGTTCTTCATTGGAGCCTTCTCCCAATAATCCTCTCTTCAATGGCATCCCACCATGTAGAAATTCCGACCAAATGATATAATAAATGTTTGATATCTTATTAATTAGTTGGCACCTTATTGAAATTGGTAGAATTAAATTAATGGGCTCCACCTAATTAATTAATGAGTGTAGGAAAAAAATTAATTAGGGGAGATCATGAGGCTTCATTAGGGTGGTGGAACTATTATGTGGGGAGCTCAAGAGGTTTCTCCTCGAATAATAGGGAGTTCAAGGGGTTTCATCCTCGGGTGGTCCCCACCACATTAATCCTCACATGGGAGGTTATGTTCGGGTGGGCCCCACCACCCTAACCTCTCATGGGAAGTTAAGGTGTGTTGGTCCCACCTCAAACCTCCATGGGGAGGTTTTAACCACCACACAATAAAATGGCGGGTCAAATAAAATAAAGTGTAGCAAACTTTATTTTATTATTTTTTTTATGAAATCCCCAAAAACTAACTTTTATTTTCTACCAACTTCGGTCGTGGTGAAAGTCTTCTTAAGTAAATACCGGTGCTCCAAGATCAATGGTAACCTTGGACTCTAGTTCCGAGCACCGGTTCAAAAGTTATAATGTCTCTCTCTTATGTTTACTGAACATACCCGAACAAAACATCAGAAATTGATTTCCGGGACACAGGGTCTCGGAATCATGCGCTGTAAATTTTCACAGACTCGTATAAATATCATGTATTTATGAACAAAATTTCCATGATATTTCTGGGTCCTTACACTATAATTTAAAATTTTTGGGGTTTATCATTGGGTATTGGAATGGTATTACGATTCATCCAATGTTAGTAATTATTGTCCATTTTCTAAAATAATAAAAATGAAAACAATTTGTTCGTGTTATTATTAGAATGAATATAATATCACATTACTAGATCTATTTTTTGTCAGGTATGTTAAGTGGTTTATTTGATATTCATTCCAAAAATATATGCCAAAAAAGATAAAAATTGAATAATAATGTTATTTGATAATAGATTCAACTTTTCAGAAATTTTAGAATTACAAATTCATTCACATGTTGCCATTAAAAATAACCACACATTTGGTATGGGAAGAGGTAACATTCTCTTGAATGGTGGATCGTAATTAAAATACTAAATTTGATGTCATTATTTATACTATATATCTAACATATTATTTAATATATATTTTTCTCATAGAAATAAAAACATACCAAAATAAAAAACAACATAAATACCTATGATTGAAAATCCATTAAGATTTTTTTTTACTTTTGAATTTGAAAATTAGAAATTTTATTTTCATTTATAAATTATGTAAAAGTGGAACGTCTTCATTATATGAATACAAAATAAAAAAAAATTATTTCAAGTGCTGAGTGAAATGTTTTAATGGTAAAGGATATCATTCTTTTTTTTAGTATTAATAAAATCTGAATATTGACTGAATAAAGGGGGGATTCCCATCATTTTCCAAAATAGATATAGTTAGATAGTAAATTTTTATTCTAAAAAATGGATGTTAAATTTATATCCTTGTGGAATAGGAATATATTTTATTATAGTGATTGAAATTCAATATTATTAATTTTTTATAGGAATAATTATAAAATCGTTTCCCTGTTTAATTAAATGTGTATATTATATTCTTGTTGTTAATTATAGTTTATGGGTGGTTTTAATTTATGTAGACCAAATTTAATGAAAAAAATAATCAAAATGATGTTAATTTGAAATTATTTTCAATAATATTCCATATTAATTGTGTTTTTTATTTTATATGTGAAATTATAGTTAAAGAATTATATTTTGAATTAAATTACTACAAAACAATTCAATTTTGGTAGCTGAATTTATATTATGAAATTATTATTTAAAATATTTTTTAATTTTTAATAATTTCAAGTAATTATTTATCAAACATTTCTAGTCCTCAGAAAGAAGGCTCTAAATTTTTTTTCTAGAGACAAAACAGCTCATATGGAAATGGTGGCCAAGTGGGAAGGAGATCCAGGTGGTTGAGGTGTGAGACCTGATAAGGAAGAACCTATGCATCTTTTGTTATAATGCGTGCGCATGTTGGAACATACCATGTGGTGTGGTCAAGTGTAATGGGATACCCTCATTTAAGAATGATTGTATTCCAATGTTACCACACCATTTAATATATGAAATTTACCACCCATAAAAATTTTTGATGTTGGAAGAATAAAAAAAGGATAAATGGACATAATTTAATGGAATTATGTCTTCCCACATCACTCGCTATCCACCTCAATTTTGATACACCTTTACACCATCTTTCACATGTACTCCACTGATGTAGCTACCTGACAACAGACTGTTTCAACATACACTAATTTAAAAACACGATGAATGTCCCCATGAATTCTCAAAAAAAAAACTGATATCCTATTTTAAAATCAGGAAGTACCATTGAAAAATTTTGGATTGATAAACGACCTTCATACCTCAACCTCTTAATGCCATTTTTTTCTAATTCATCTCTTTATGAACCACCATGAAGTCCCCCATAGATATCGGTATCAATGAAAACCCATTGTTCTCTTGCCCTATATCACCCATGTTGAACACCTCCACATTGCAAGGCCATCATCTGGAAAATTTTGAAGGGATAAATCAATTTCAGTTAATTAGAATTCCCATCGGGCCACTGTGGATAATATAATAGTTTTGGAGAAAAAACTACCATTACATGTAAAAATTTTCTGATCTATAATTGAGTAAGACTATATGATACTAAAAATAATAATGATATAGCCATATTCGGTGGTGAAATGGTGTATTTTATATTATTATATGTAAGCTATGTCACTTGAATGGAATGAAAGACAAACCTTCAGGATTGTATAAGTGGAACTGTTGGGAACCAACGATGGATGATATAAATAAATATATGGTTGAGTTCACTTTAAAATAAGTGAAATAATTGTACATTGGATATATTGATGGTTAAAGATTCACCATTGAAGCATAATGGTAGTGAAAATTTTATTCTGTTTTGGAATAATAGAAAATGAACTATAGAAGAGCATTAAAATGAATAATAAACTACAATATCGAATAATGTTGATATATTATAAACAGATGTACTATAGAGGTTCAATGACGGTAGATTTCCAACGGTATATAACCAATTATATATGTTGTTACCAACACTATGGTAAACAATTGATAATTTAAATGTCTAAACAATAGATATATTTGGAGATTTAGTGCAGTAAATATTAATAACATCATTATTTTAATAATGATAGAAATATATTTTGAAGATAAAAATTGTATGATCCATGTAATTCAATTAAGTAAGAAACCATTAAAATATAATATAAATCATTTTTTTGGGAGTCAAATGGACACCTAGTGAATTCAATGCTCTTTAGAGGGTGTCTGGTGTTTTTTGGAACTCAAAACCTTTACATGGATGAATAAGAATTAGTGGCATGTTTAGAAGAAACCATGTGATCCAGTCTAAATGGTTTCACTAACGTTGTGAGGCAGTCTATTGGACCATAAGTGGACACATTGTTTGAGGAAAATCTATGGAATATATCACACAACTGTGATAGGGAATCAACATTTTTCATCCATTCCATTGAGCACATCTGGAAGATGGTTTCTTAGACTAGGTCACCTAATCATGTAGGCTCATATATGAAGTTGTTCCATGCACAAGTATATAGTATGGTTAGACCATTATATTAGGGAAACCATAAAACCACGTAAGTTTTTGGTAAAAAGACTGAGAATAGGCAAATATGTTAAATAAACAAACCCTTCTATAAAATTTCATTAATAGATCCATGAACATCTCACTCATTAAATTTGATCCCCCAAACATCACTTTTGTCTTGTTTAATCTCGATTCTTAATTTGTTGTCCATTTCATGTATTTTTGTCTCATTGGATTCCATTTGGTAAGAGCTCAAACCTATTACCTTTTATTCATCAATTATTTTCATTAATTTTGTTCCAATATTAATTAGTCTCATATAAGGCCCCAATATGTAATATTACATAATCTTGAGATATGTCTTAAATTTGAATTTAATTCACGACAAGAATCATTTCAGGTTTTATGAATTAGAGAATTAGGTCGTAACTCAGACATAAAAACATAAATATTTCAATTATAATAATCTACTCACAATCCTATTTTTTCATAAAATAAAAACCTTTTTTTAAAGGTTCATTTCAGGATTAAAATATTTGAATTATCCATGATATTATCCTTGAAACCATTCTTCTTTATTTCCTATAAAAAACATTTCAAAACATGTGATGATCATAAAAATCTCTGTAAAGGATAAAATAATAATAAAAACTATTATTATTGTGAAAACATTTAAATCATGAATACTATATCATTAAGTAATACTTTTCATCTTTATGAAGAAGTAAATATTTATCAATGAATATAATCTCATTTCATACACTTATTATAACAAAAAATTTACCATAATTTCAATAAAAATGAATATATAACATGTAAAGGTAACTTGGGTCATAAACATATTTAAATGGAATAACCATACTGTCGACTTCAACACATACCACTAAAGGGAAAATCCATATGACCAACTTCCACACCCAATGCAATTGAGGTTATAATGTAACTACCCGCTCATGGTATATAATAGAACCAAATATATTTGCATTATCATATATCCACCAATATATGGTTTATCAGGTAACAACATGTTATATGTCTATCTTCCATAACATAATAATAAAACAATAACTAAGAAAATGGAAAAATAAAATTTCCACATTTCAATCACAAGAGATCATTTCAAGATATTGGAATTATAAATCCTTCTTTAAAAACCATTTTAATACCAAAATAAATTATAAGGGTATATGTTATTTATTTTTCATTTAATAAAATTATGTCTTATAGAGGAATGAAAAGATAAAATAATTATTGTAGCGGTGGAGGAGTCCATATTCATGAATATTTTAAAAAAAATTGCTTTTGTTATATAGTGAAATGATTAATATAAAAATATTCACATTTAAAAACTATTGAATGAAATTTATTTTCAAATGATTGATTATACACAGTATAAATGTAGGAGGTTTATATTATCATAATATGAATTAATGAATGAAGATTGAGAAGAAGTCTCTTAACTTGAGTCAGTCTCATTAGGTAAAATCGTTATGTTCTAAAATAATAAAAATAGGTTATTATCTAATATATTGATAACCAATTTTATTTATACCCTTCCATTAATTTAACATGTTATATTTTGATAAAAATTATATAATTTTTTTAGTTTATATCAAGTGTTTTGTCGATACTCGGTACATTGGACGAAAATGAAATTTTTTATGTAAATTTTCCATGTAATAAATAGTCAATAATCTCCATGTTATGATTAAATATATATAGAGAGAATGTATATTTATTTATAACAACAATAATATTTGGATATAAGAAATTAAATGCTCCATTCATGGAGACGGTAGTCTGTATGCACAAATGAACGATACTTTTATTTTTGTATCATATTAAAAGAATGAGAACTAAATGATACATATGTATATTATAATTCCATTATAACATATAAATTATATATTTTAAATGTTTTCATTAACACAAACCATTATATGTTCTATATATGGCATGAATGAGTCATATCACTTTGAAGGGGTTTTATTCCAAACACCCACAAATGAAATTATCATATTTACACAACAATAAAAGCATAAAAGTATTTTTATAAACAAAAATTACTTAATTATAGAGAAAAAAATATATTACGTATCCAATATAAATATAGTATCTATAATTATATCCCTAATGAGTGGTGGTAGGTTATATTTTAACAATCATCATTTCATGATGCAGTAATTCACTGTACATATAAATTGTTTGTTCATTTCTCATTAAATGGATGTGTGTTAGTATAGCTCAAATATTTATCAAAACAACATCCTAGTATATTTAAGATAGTTTTGTTGTTATATGATCATAGAATAAAAGATTTTTAGGGTGTGTAGAATGAAAATTAAGGAAACAAATATGATAAGGTGATACCTATTAATCAGGTAACCACTTTTGGTTTATACCTAAAGTCTTCTTTGAGAGGCATTCTACCCGAATGGAGGCTAATAGGATGAGTTATAAGATTCTAGTATGGTTTATGTTCAGGTCATGGCTGAACCGAAATGATTTTATAGTCTTTGGAAAATATATTAATTGGTGCCTTTATATAAGAGATAGGGGGAACCCATTTAAAGTATTAAATTATTAAAACAATTTAAAATCCATTTCAATTCCAAATGTTCCAGAACTCTTTTATTTATATGATAAGATTATTATAGATATAAATAATCTCAACCAGTAATATTTAGTAATGTATTTACTATATTTTAAAACATATCATTTTAGATTACCCTAAATTACTCTCTTTTCATTTTAATGGAGGTAACAACATATTAGCTATTAAAAGGATATTAATTTCACTTTTAATTGGTAAATTTAACATAATTAGACTCTTAATTATCATTTATAACTTAAAATAACTAAATTTTATTTTGAAATTGTTTTTATAATTTTTAAATAACTTAATAAATTTTGATTTTTATTAAACATAAATTGTTATAATTTTGACACTATTCATTTCATTGAATTTAAATAAAATCTATATAGTGAGATAAATTCATATAAAAGCATTTAATTATTGTATAAAATGACTTATTAAACTATAAAAATAGTTTATCTCGTTCATTATTTCATATATTTTTAATTTTAATATTTATAATATCATTTATTTGATATTTATCTTAAAAAAAATATATTGTATCTCTATTTTGTCAATATTTTTGGTGAATATATAGACTATAAATATTATAAATAAATTCAACTAATGTAGTAAATTTCATAAACTTTTTTTATACTATTAGTGTTTGATGTTTCACGAATTTTAACACTACATTAAAATTGTTAATCTTATTAGATATATTAGAGTGACATTTTGTCAAATTATCTTGTTTTAATAATAGTAACATCACATTCATGAAAAATTACAATTAAAGGAATCAATTCCAGCTCTTATGAGATATTGGTTGAATTTAATTCATCCAATAGTATTCTAGATTGTTTTAGCATAATATTTTTTATATTTCTCATATAGATTGCTACCCCAAATTACCCATTTTACATTTATCTGTGGTAAATAAAAATTACCAAAGTCACCATTCATATTGTCCAAAAATAAAAGGGACCTATTTAGATAATTTGAACCTTGTGATTAAAAATATGGAATCCATTATTCCAAAATAAAAAAATTTATGTTTTAATAATAAATTTGAAATTAAATCATGTTGTAAAAATGAGAAAATCTAGTTTTTTTTTAAATTAAAAAAACATAAGAATATGGACATGTGTTTTGTCACGACCCATCCTACTGGCACCCACACTGTGACTCCCCAATCCCGCATCTAATAAGACATGGGTTTGTGACATGAACCAAGTAGGAACATTACTAACATGGGTGACATTGCCTATGTTCCCGTACATACGCACACATCTCCAATCCATTAAAAGCTGAAATGTAAAAAACGACTAAGGTAAAAAATGAATTCCTATAAATAAATCCCAGAGTACAATGGATGTAGAGTACTGAATGTAAATTGGGCAATAATATAATCCCACCCAAAAAGAGACTGAAAACATCAATGTCCAACCTACAAACACAAAGAGGTACTGGGACTACTGGTCTTAGCTACAGGAACACCCCAGCCTCTAGGGAACTTAAAAAGCTCAGTCATGTCCTGGCCCGCCCTGGACTCTGTCAAAAGGCTGCTCGTCTGCACAAGGTATGACATGTGTCAACAAAGACTGTGTACGTGAGAGTATAATAATACTTATTATAGGACCTCGAAAACCACAGAATAATACAAAAGAGAAAGGTATAGTCAGCTCTTACTCAATATATACATATAGAACATATAATATGAGTAAAAAAATAATCCCATATATTCTTAAAACCCAGACCCTCATTCTAGAGAGAAGACAAAAAGCCACATTCCCCCACTAGGGATTCTGTTTGAATATTCCACAAAGCACTCATCCGGGAAAACTCACTCCACGAGTCTGATCTCTCTAATGTCGTCCGTCTGAAAAGTATTGTTCGTTGGGAATAGCCATGAAAGATAGATACACACATCCTTGGAGAACACACTCATGAGTGGGGAATGATCCTGATAGACATATGAGGATCACTACAAGGGCCTTGGTGGATACTACGACTCATCCGGATTCACATGTTAGGTATATGATCAGCGACCTGTGGAAGTAGTCACGTCGATACATGACTCTACCTAGGGTCAAGAATGGAAAGAGGATCTCACTCCAGGCCTCTCGTAGAGACACCTGACTCTATATAGGAATGTCCTGGTGAAGGGATCATACTTTTGAGAAGGAAATGATTCATGAATTTTAGGGGAACGAGAAAAAGGTGAACTCACCAAAGGGAAACATGTCCATGATACGGTGGACATGAAATATGAAGCAAAGTACTGAAATGTAAATTGTGTGTAGGACTTTATCATGCCATGTATACTGACCCTAGGTAGTTCCTGTGTTCAGGGATCTGTTTCATAAGGCTTTTCATGTAGAAAAGTTAGTACACATCATTTAGTGAAAATCACATTCCATGTCGAGTAACTGGGGTCAGCTCAGTGTATGCGGCCTTGTGCACGCACATGGCTTTATCGCATGTGTGTCATCCCATGTAACAAATACATGGGCTAACTAGTGAAGCCATCCTGGTCTGTCCATGTGGTGGATTACACGGTAGTGTACTCCATCTCGTCTCCATGTATCTCCCATGATACATGTTGAGTCCCGTGTAAGGACCCACACTCCATTTTCTTAGGGGAACAAATTATGTCATCACTTCATGAATCGCAGAACCTTATCCACCGCTAAGCCAGTCCCACATGGCATGTTCTTTTGGATAAAAACCACATTCTATGAATATTTCAAGAATAATTATTCATCATCTACATTCCTTGGGCTACATTAATGCTCTATCTGGTTATCTGATCATCACGATACTCATGATCTAAGTTCTCTCCACCATTCCATCAATCTTCCAAGAGGTTTTGGGAATTCTATCGAACCTGAAAACCTTTTTCGGTCATCAGCGTGAAGAATGGTTGAAGAATTATCCCTTATAAGCCATGCTAACTCATCAAATACCATAATGGATTCACCTCTATTAGGTCATCATGATGTCATATCTTTAATTTGGGATCATTGCATTCTAGAATCCATGTGCAAAGATCTGTTGTTAGTCGCCTCGCAATGAAAGTGAAGAATGGAAGTAAAAAGTGGAATGAAATACAAAATCAAATCGAGGAATGAACCTATACAATTTTTATTCATGGTGTTGATCATCTCTAATTCGTAGGATCAAATGAATCATAATAAAAACAGAAAAATTAATCTTTCATGGATTATATCCCTGAATAAAAAACCTAAAGAAAATAGAATAATAACGCTCCAACAAGAACGTATGATCCATGTATCAAACTGTTCATGGGTTGATCCGCATTCAACGTTTATTACAGGAATGGGGGAGAGTGAGTCGAAATAACAATCCCCTACCTCTGTCGTCAATGAAGAGGGAGTTCATTCGTTGGTCGGGATTCGATATCGCTGTGCAACGATCCACGCATCGCCATTCATCAGTGTCTGTTGAAAATCATTCAATGTTGCATCTTCTCCAATTCTCAAGAATCTTATTTAGGGGATCTCAAAGGTTATTATTATAACCTTGGGCTCTTTCATATTCAGAGAAAATAAACATCGTTTCGTTATGTAAAAATTTGAAAATAAAAAAATTATTAATTTATTTAATTTCTTCTAAAACTCTTAAAAACTAACTATTTCAGTTGACCCCACCGGTCGATGTTACACCTCGCCTAAGGTAAATTCACAATTTTTAACACAAAAGTTCCCTCATATATCTAATTCGATCACTTGTATAATGGTTATTCTAATTTCACTGGAAAAATGCTCATGCACACTGTATGAAATTTTAATTTATTTCAAACATTTATTCCTGGCACTCCGGGCCTCATAATCGAACGCCGTCAAAAGGTCTGGTCTCGAAATAATTACATATAATATTTAAAAATACAACACAAAAAATATGATACATTACATTCTCCCCACCTTGGGGGTTTGCATCCCTGAAAATCCAAAACAAGAGAAAATAAAAAAGATGTGGGTACTGGGAACAGATCTGTGTCTCCCGCTCCTATGTGATCTCATGATGATGTTTGTGTGTCCATCGAACATGAAACATCTTAATCAATATTCCACAATGGATCCACTCATACTGGTCCCCGATCTCTACTTTGTACTCAACAAATGTCACTCCATTCTCGATGTCCATCTCCCCCCAGTCGATGACCTGTGATGTGTCATGCATGTACCTCCTCAGCTGTGACACATGGAATACATCATGTACCCAGTGAAACTATAGAGATTGAGCTAGGTGGTACGCCACCTCTACAACTATGCACTTTATCTAGAATGGTCCGATGAACCACGTAGATAACTATCCTCCATGGAGAATTCTATGTATCCATCGTCAAGGTGATACCCGAAGAAAGACATGGTCTCCCTCCTTGAACTCTATAGGTCTCTGTCGCCTATCAGTATAAGACTTCTAGCTCTGTGCTATCTTCATCTGCTCCTGGATGATCTGAACCTTCTCGGTGGTAGGTCGCACCATCTATGGACCCATTAGTGCTGACTCACCGTGGTCTGTCTAGCAAAGAGGTGACTCGCATGGTCTCCCATACAAGGCCTCAAATGAGGCCATACCAATGGTGTAGTGGTAGCTGTTATTGCATGAAAACTCCACCAGTGGTAGGTGGTCCACCAAACTGTGACCAATGTCAATGATATGAGCCCACATCATATCCTCAAAAACCTAAATTGTCTTGTCTGTTTGGCCATCAGTCTGGCGATTGAACGTCATGCTTAAGTCTAGCTGAGTCCCAAAAGCCTCATGTCATCCCTTCTATAGTCGGGATGTGAAGAGGGTGTCTCGATATAAGACTATTGTCAAAGGGACGCCATGAAGAAGATCTATCTCCTTCACAAAGAGGCATCTCATGCTCTCTATGGAACTCTTCTATCTAATATCGAGAAAGTGGGATGACACTGTGAGTTAGTCAATGATTACCCAGTTGGAATCATTCCCTTGGGCATCTGTTGTTAGCGCATCATAAATTCCATCGATATTCAATCCCAGTTCCACTCTGGAACATCTAGATGCTGAGCTAATCCAACGAAAACATGGTGCTTATCTTTCTCCTGCTGGGATGTAATGCATTGAGAAACAAACAATGCTACTGCCTTCATCATGTATGGCCACCAGAACTGTCGTCGGAGATCATGGTACATCATTGAAACTACATGATTTACCACCAAGAGGGATGTATGAAACTCCCTCGGGACCTCCTCCGACATGTCCACTAGTACAACAATTCATTTTGTGAAAATAAGTATTTTCTACCCACCTTGCGAATATCCATCAGGATTAGGTCTTTTGGATAACTGAGCACGTAAAGCCTCACAGTGGACATCCCCATTTTTTGCCTCCAAAACTCATTGTAGGAGAAGATCAGAGACAACCATCGACTATATGTAAGTTTCATCCTCTCTATCCACAAAAGATAACAGTAACATGGCTAACTTATCTATCTACTCACTCAAAATAAGCGAGCTACACCTTCTTCCAAGATTATCTTCCAAATTTTTTTCTATTCCCATTGAGTATAGATAATCTCGAAATCATTGTCCTGGAGGAACCTTATCAAACTCCTCTGCCTCAAATTCAGATCCTTATGCAAGAATATGTACTTGAGTCTTATGTGGTAAGAGTGGATGATGAATAATTCACCCATATGGTAGTGTGGAAAAATCATCAACGCGAAGAATACAGATTCCATCTCAAGATCATGGGTTGCATTGTTATGCTCTTCTAGCCTATACTGGCGTGAACCATAAGCAATCACTTCTTGTCTCTGCATCAGGACACAGCCATGCTCGGTCCCCGATGTGTTGTAATAAACAACTTACATGACACCCTCCTCTAGAAATATCTAAAATTTGGTGCTCGTCGAAGTCTTCAACAACTAATTGAAACCCTACTGGCACTTCTCCTTCCACATGATGGGTTTCCCCTTCTTGGTCAGGGATGTCATCGGTGCTAATATTTTGGAGAATCTAGGAATAAATCTCCAATAATATGCTTCCAAACCATGGAATCTCTAATCCTCAGTCACGAATTATTGTGGCACCCATTATAACACTTCCTCCACCTTTCCTGGGTCTACAGAAACCCCATCTACTAAGATGAAATGACCCAGAATGTGGACCTCCTAAATCTAGTACTGTACTTTGATGGATTCTATTAATCTGGTGCTACCAAATTATGTCTAGAACTATCTACAAGTGTCTCTCATGCTCCTCCTCTGACACCGAGTACACAAGGCTGTCGTCGATGAAGACCACTACAAAATGGTCTATGTATGGCTGAACGATCCATTTTATCAGTCCCATGAATAGTGTTGGGGAGTTTTTCATGCCGAAAGGTATCACCAAGTACTCATACTGATCGTAGCGGAATATGAATGTCTTCTTCGGTATATCCACATCCCGTACACAAAACCGGTGATAACTTGATCGAAGTTCATCCTTAGATAACCAATATGCCCCTCTAAGATGATCAAAGTGGTCCGTGATCATATGCAGTGGATATGTATTAATCAATTTAACATTTTTCAGGCACCGGTAATCCACACACAACCCCAAACATTCATCTACCTTCATGGAAAACAAAACTGGGGCCGCCCATGATGAAATGGTTGGTCTTGCGAAACCCTTGTTATTCAAATAATCCAAAATCCCCATCATCTCGCAAATCATCATGGGAGGTACACAATATACTGGTGAAGAAATCATTTCCATCATGGGGTGTAAGTCAATTTAGATGTTGTTTTTTATGCTAGGATGTTGTCCTAAATCATCTTTGGGAAAGACTCCCTAGTACTCTTCCACTACTATTGGGAACTGGAAGCTCAAAACATCTACTGCTCTAAGGTCAAGGCTATCCAACTGATGAGTGATCGGTTGTTCATTTTTATGCATGATCCCATTATATGCTTCATGTGTCTCCTTTTTTTACGACAAATGAATACCTCGTACCATCACTACAGACACACTGCACCCTTGGCCAAAAGAAGTCAATTTGGGCATGGACTGAAGATAACAAATACCTACCGAGAATGACTTCGTAAGCCCTCAAAGGTACCACCAAGAGGTTCCAACTAAAACTCCCACCTCCAAGTGTAAGATAACAATGTTTTCAACGATGTTTGATCATTCAGTCTCCTCCCATTGTTGTCTCCATGCATAAGGATTGAGTCTTCACCTTCATCAGAATCACAAGGTTTTGAAGAAGACATTTGGGGAGGAAGGAATGTCTGACACCTATATCTAAAAGTATGACTGCTAAGGTATATAAAACATAGATCATACCTTGGATCCTCACAAGAGTCCCTAGGTCATACGCCTCGACTGCATGCAGTTTTCCCTACCCCTACCACAATCCCCATGAGCCTGGTGCGGGACATCTAGTGGTGGTATGATCTATGTTTTATATACCTTAGCAGTCATACTTTTAGATGTAGGTGTCAGACATTCCTTCCTCCCCAAATGTCTTCTTCAAAACCTTGTGATTCTGATGAAGGTGAAGACTCAATCCTTATGCATGGAGACAACAATGGGAGGAGACTGAATGATCAAACATCGTTGAAAACATTGTTATCTTACACTTGGAGGTGGGAGTTTTAGTTGGAACCTCTTGGTGGTACCTTTGAGGGCTTACGAAGTCATTCTCGGTAGGTATTTGTTATCTTCAGTCCATGCCCAAATTGACTTCTTTTGGCCAAGGGTGCAGTGTGTCTGTAGTGATGGTACGAGGTATTCATTTGTCGTAAAAAAAGGAGACACATGAAGGAAACAAATATGATAAGGTGATACCTATTAATCAGGTAACCACTTTTGGTTTATACCTAAAGTCTTCTTTGAGAGGCATTCTACCCGAATGGAGGCTAATAGGATGAGTTATAAGATTCTAGTATGGTTTATGTTCAGGTCATGGCTGAACCGAAATGATTTTATAGTCTTTGGAAAATATATTAATTGGTGCCTTTATATAAGAGATAGGGGGAACCCATTTAAAGTATTAAATTATTAAAACAATTTAAAATCCATTTCAATTCCAAATGTTCCAGAACTCTTTTATTTATATGATAAGATTATTATAGATATAAATAATCTCAACCAGTAATATTTAGTAATGTATTTACTATATTTTAAAACATATCATTTTAGATTACCCTAAATTACTCTCTTTTCATTTTAATGGAGGTAACAACATATTAGCTATTAAAAGGATATTAATTTCACTTTTAATTGGTAAATTTAACATAATTAGACTCTTAATTATCATTTATAACTTAAAATAACTAAATTTTATTTTGAAATTGTTTTTATAATTTTTAAATAACTTAATAAATTTTGATTTTTATTAAACATAAATTGTTATAATTTTGACACTATTCATTTCATTGAATTTAAATAAAATCTATATAGTGAGATAAATTCATATAAAAGCATTTAATAATTGTATAAAATGACTTATTAAACTATAAAAATAGTTTATCTCGTTCATTATTTCATATATATTTAATTTTAATATTTATAATATCATTTATTTGATATTTATCTTAAAAAAAATATATTGTATCGCTATTTTGTCAATATTTTTGGTGAATATATAGACTATAAATATTATAAATAAATTCAACTAATGTAGTAAATTTCATAAACTTTTTTTATACTATTAGTGTTTGATGTTTCACGAATTTTAACACTACATTAAAATTGTTAATCTTATTAGATATATTAGAGTGACATTTTGTCAAATTATCTTGTTTTAATAATAGTAACATCACATTCATGAAAAATTACAATTAAAGGAATCAATTCCAGCTCTTATGAGATATTGGTTGAATTTAATTCATCCAATAGTATTCTAGATGGTTTTAGAATAATATTTTTTATATTTCTCATATAGATTGCTACCCCAAATTACCCATTTTACATTTATCTGTGGTAAATAAAAATTACCAAAGTCACCATTCATATTGTCCAAAAATAAAAGGGACCTATTTAGATAATTTGAACCTTGTGATTAAAAATATGGAATCCATTATTCCAAAATAAAAAAATTTATGTTTTAATAATAAATTTGAAATTAAATCATGTTGTAAAAATGAGAAAATCTAGTTTTTTTTAAATTAAAAAAACATAAGAATATGGACATGTGTTTTGTCACGACCCATCCTACTGGCACCCACACTGTGACTCCCCAATCCCGCATCTAATAAGACATGGGTTTGTGACATGAACCAAGTAGGAACATTACTAACATGGGTGACATTGCCTATGTTCCCGTACATACGCACACATCTCCAATCCATTAAAAGCTGAAATGTAAAAAACGACTAAGGTAAAAAATGAATTCCTATAAATAAATCCCAGAGTACAATGGATGTAGAGTACTGAATGTAAATTGGGCAATAATATAATCCCACCCAAAAAGAGACTGAAAACATCAATGTCCAACCTACAAACACAAAGAGGTACTGGGACTACTGGTCTTAGCTACAGGAACACCCCAGCCTCTAGGGAACTTAAAAAGCTCAGTCATGTCCTGGCCCGCCCTGGACTCTGTCAAAAGGCTGCTCGTCTGCACAAGGTATGACATGTGTCAACAAAGACTGTGTACGTGAGAGTATAATAATACTTATTATAGGACCTCGAAAACCACAGAATAATACAAAAGAGAAAGGTATAGTCAGCTCTTACTCAATATATACATATAGAACATATAATATGAGTAAAAAAATAATCCCATATATTCTTAAAACCCAGACCCTCATTCTAGAGAGAAGACAAAAAGCCACATTCCCCCACTAGGGATTCTGTTTGAATATTCCACAAAGCACTCATCCGGGAAAACTCACTCCACGAGTCTGATCTCTCTAATGTCGTCCGTCTGAAAAGTATTGTTCGTTGGGAATAGCCATGAAAGATAGATACACACATCCTTGGAGAACACACTCATGAGTGGGGAATTATCCTGATAGACATATGAGGATCACTACAAGGGCCTTGGTGGATACTACGACTCATCCGGATTCACATGTTAGGTATATGATCAGCGACCTGTGGAAGTAGTCACGTCGATACATGACTCTACCTAGGGTCAAGAATGGAAAGAGGATCTCACTCCAGGCCTCTCGTAGAGACACCTGACTCTATATAGGAATGTCCTGGTGAAGGGATCATACTTCTGAGAAGGAAATGATTCATGAATTTTAGGGGAACGAGAAAAAGGTGAACTCACCAAAGGGAAACATGTCCATGATACGGTGGACATGAAATATGAAGCAAAGTACTGAAATGTAAATTGTGTGTAGGACTTTATCATGCCATGTATACTGACCCTAGGTAGTTCCTGTGTTCAGGGATCTGTTTCATAAGGCTTTTCATGTAGAAAAGTTAGTACACATCATTTAGTGAAAATCACATGCCATGTCGAGTAACTGGGGTCAGCTCAGTGTATGCGGCCTTGTGCACGCACATGGCTTTATCGCATGTGTGTCATCCCATGTAACAAATACATGGGCTAACTAGTGAAGCCATCCTAGTCTGTCCATGTGGTGGATTACACGGTAGTGTACTCCATCTCGTCTCCATGTATCTCCCATGATACATGTTGAGTCCCGTGTAAGGACCCACACTCCATTTTCTTAGGGGAACAAATTATGTCATCACTTCATGAATCGCAGAACCTTATCCACCGCTGAGCCAGTCCCACATGGCATGTTCTTTTGGATAAAAACCACATACTATGAATATTTCAAGAATAATTATTCATCATCTACATTCCTTGGGCTACATTAATGCTCTATCTGGTTATCTGATCATCACGATACTCATGATCTAAGTTCTCTCCACCATTCCATCAATCTTCCAAGAGGTTTTGGGAATTCTATCGAACCTGAAAACCTTTTTCGGTCATCAGCGTGAAGAATGGTTGAAGAATTATCCCTTATAAGCCATGCTAACTCATCAAATACCATAATGGATTCACCTCTATTAGGTCATCATGATGTCATATCTTTAATTTGGGATCATTGCATTCTAGAATCCATGTGCAAAGATCTGTTGTTAGTCGCCTCGCAATGAAAGTGGAGAATGGAAGTAAAAAGTGGAATGAAATACAAAATCAAATCGAGGAATGAACCTATACAATTTTTATTCATGGTGTTGATCATCTCTAATTCGTAGGATCAAATGAATCATAATAAAAACAGAAAAATTAATCTTCCATGGATTATATCCCTGAATAAAAAACCTAAAGAAAATAGAATAATAACGCTCCAACAAGAACGTATGATCCATGTATCAAACTGTTCATGGGTTGATCCGCATTCAACGTTTATTACAGGAATGGGGGAGAGTGAGTCGAAATAACAATCCCCTACCTCTGTCGTCAATGAAGAGGGAGTTCATTCGTTGGTCGGGATTCGATATCGCTGTGCAACGATCCACGCATCGCTATTCATCAGTGTCTGTTGAAAATCATTCAATGTTGCATCTTCTCCAATTCTCAAGAATCTTATTTAGGGGATCTCAAAGGTTATTATTATAACCTTGGGCTCTTTCATATTCAGAGAAAATAAACATCGTTTCGTTATGTAAAAATTTGAAAATAAAAAAATTATTAATTTATTTAATTTCTTCTAAAACTCTTAAAAACTAACTATTTCAGTTGACCCCACCGGTCGATGTTACACCTCGCCTAAGGTAAATTCACAATTTTTAACACAAAAGTTCCCTCATATATCTAATTCGATCACTAGTATAATGGTTATTCTAATTTCACTGGAAAAATGCTCATGCACACTGTATGAAATTTTAATTTATTTCAAACATTTATTCCTGGCACTCCGGGCCTCATAATCGAACGCCGTCAAAAGGTCTGGTCTCGAAATAATTACATATAATATTTAAAAATACAACACAAAAAATATGATACATTACATTCTCCCCACCTTGGGGTTTTGCATCCCTGAAAATCCAAAACAAGAGAAAATAAAAAAGATGTGGGTACTGGGAACAGATCTGTGTCTCCCGCTCCTATGTGATCTCATGATGATGTTTGTGTGTCCATCGAACATGAAACATCTTAATCAATATTCCACAATGGATCCACTCATACTGGTCCCCGATCTCTACTTTGTACTCAACAAATGTCACTCCATTCTCGATGTCCATCTCCCCCCAGTCGATGACCTGTGATGTGTCATGCATGTACCTCCTCAGCTGTGACACATGGAATACATCATGTACCCAGTGAAACTATAGAGATTGAGCTAGGTGGTACGCCACCTCTACAACTATGCACTTTATCTAGAATGGTCCGATGAACCACGTAGATAACTATCCTCCATGGAGAATTCTATGTATCCATCGTCAAGGTGATACCCGAAGAAAGACATGGTCTCCCTCCTTGAACTCTATAGGTCTCTGTCGCCTATCAGTATAAGACTTCTAGCTCTGTGCTATCTTCATCTGCTCCTGGATGATCTGAACCTTCTCGGTGGTAGGTCGCACCATCTATGGACCCATTAGTGCTGACTCACCGTGGTCTGTCTAGCAAAGAGGTGACTCGCATGGTCTCCCATACAAGGCCTCAAATGAGGCCATACCAATGGTGTAGTGGTAGCTGTTATTGCATGAAAACTCCACCAGTGGTAGGTGGTCCACCCAACTGCGACCAATGTCAATGATATGAGCCCACATCATATCCTCCAAAACCTAAATTGTCTTGTCTGTTTGGCCATCAGTCTGGCGATTGAACGTCATGCTTAAGTCTAGCTGAGTCCCAAAAGCCTCATGTCATCCCTTCTATAGTCGGGATGTGAAGAGGGTGTCTCGATATAAGACTATTGTCAAAGGGACACCATGAAGAAGATCTATCTCCTTCACAAAGAGTCATCTCATGCTCTCTATGGAACTCTTCTATCTAATATCGAGAAAGTGGGATGACACTGTGAGTTAGTCAATGATTACCCAGTTGGAATCATTCCCTTGGGCATCTGTTGTTAGCCCATCATAAATTCCATCGATATTCAATCCCAGTTCCACTCTGGAACATCTAGATGCTGAGCTAATCCAACGAAAACATGGTGCTTATCTTTCTCCTGCTGGGATGTAATGCATTGAGAAACAAACAATGCTACTGCCTTCATCATGTATGGCCACCAGAACTGTCGTCGGAGATCATGGTACATCATTGAAACTACATGATTTACCACCAAGAGGGATGTATGAAACTCCCTCGGGACCTCCTCCGACATGTCCACTAGTACAACAATTCATTTTGTGAAAATAAGTATTTTCTACCCACCTTGCGAATATCCATTAGGATTAGGTCTTTTGGATAACTGAGCACGTAAAGCCTCACAGTGGACATCCCCATTTTTTGCCTCCAAAACTCATTGTAGGAGAAGATCAGAGACAACCATCGACTATATGTAAGTTTCATCCTCTCTATCCACAAAAGATAACAGTAACATGGCTAACTTATCTATCTACTCACTCAAAATAAGCGAGCTACACCTTCTTCCAAGATTATCTTCCAAATTTTTTTCTATTCCCATTGAGTATAGATAATCTCGAAATCATTGTCCTGGAGGAACCTTATCAAACTCCTCTGCCTCAAATTCAGATCCTTATGCAAGAATATGTACTTGAGTCTTATGTGGTAAGAGTGGATGATGAATAATTCACCCATATGGTAGTGTGGAAAAATCATCAACGCGAAGAATACAGATTCCATCTCAAGATCATGGGTTGCATTGTTATGCTCTTCTAGCCTATACTGGCGTGAACCATAAGCAATCACTTCTTGTCTCTGCATCAGGACACAGCCATGCTCGGTCCCCGATGTGTTGTAATAAACAACTTACTTGACACCCTCCTCTAGAAATATCTAAAATTTGGTGCTCGTCGAAGTCTTCAACAACTAATTGAAACCCTACTGGCACTTCTCCTTCCACATGATGGGTTTCCCCTTCTTGGTCAGGGATGTCATCGGTGCTAATATTTTGGAGAATCTAGGAATAAATCTCCAATAATATGCTTCCAAACCATGGAATCTCTAATCCTCAGTCACGAATTATTGTGGCACCCATTATAACACTTCCTCCACCTTTCCTGGGTCTACAGAAACCCCATCTACTAAGATGAAATGACCCAGAATGTGGACCTCCTAAATCTAGTACTGTACTTTGATGGATTCCATTAATCCGGTGCTACCAAATTATGTCTAGAACTATCTACAAGTGTCTCTCATGCTCCTCCTCTGACACCGAGTACACAAGGCTGTCGTCGATGAAGACCACTACAAAATGGTCTATGTATGGCTGAACGATCCATTTTATCAGTCCCATGAATAGTGTTGGGGAGTTTTTCATGCCGAAAGGTATCACCAAGTACTCATACTGATCGTAGCGGAATATGAATGTCTTCTTCGGTATATCCACATCCCGTACACAAAACCGGTGATAACTTGATCGAAGGTCATCCTTAGATAACCAATATGCCCCTCTAAGATGATCAAAGTGGTCCGTGATCATATGCAGTGGATATGTATTAATCAATTTAACATTTTTCAGGCACCGGTAATCCACACACAACCCCAAACATTCATCTACCTTCATGGAAAACAAAACTGGGGCCGCCCATGATGAAATGGTTGGTCTTGCGAAACCCTTGTTATTCAAATAATCCAAAATCCCCATCATCTCACAAATCATCATGGGAGGTACACAATATACTGGTGAAGAAATCATTTCCATCATGGGGTGTAAGTCAATTTAGATGTTGTTTTTTATGCTAGGATGTTGTCCTAAATCATCTTTGGGAAAGACTCCCTAGTACTCTTCCACTACTATTGGGAACTGGAAGCTCAAAACATCTACTGCTCTAAGGTCAAGGCTATCCAACTGATGAGTGATCGGTTGTTCATTTTTATGCATGATCCCATTATATGCTTCATGTGTCTCCTTTTTTTACGACAAATGAATACCTCGTACCATCACTACAGACACACTGCACCCTTGGCCAAAAGAAGTCAATTTGGGCATGGACTGAAGATAACAAATACCTACCGAGAATGACTTCGTAAGCCCTCAAAGGTACCACCAAGAGGTTCCAACTAAAACTCCCACCTCCAAGTGTAAGATAACAATGTTTTCAATGATGTTTGATCATTCAGTCTCCTCCCATTGTTGTCTCCATGCATAAGGATTGAGTCTTCACCTTCATCAGAATCACAAGGTTTTGAAGAAGACATTTGGGGAGGAAGGAATGTCTGACACCTACATCTAAAAGTATGACTGCTAAGGTATATAAAACATAGATCATACCTTGGATCCTCACAAGAGTCCCTAGGTCATACGCCTCGACTGCATGCAGTTTTCCCTACCCCTACCACAATCCCCATGAGCCTGCACTAACACTGGAGTTTCTTGCTTGAATGTCGCGCTCGAAACACTTTACCATGTTTCCCCAAACCAATCTCACTGATTGTTGGTTCTAAGGCTGGACCAACCACCTCTGATACCACTTGGTCATGACCCATCCAAACAGGGCCCACCCCGCAATTCCCCAAACCCGCTTCCAATAAGCCAGGGGCTGGTGACTAACACCGAGAAGGCTTATTATATACATTGGAGCCATTTCCTATGTACCTGTACACACACAGACATATCCATGCCCAAAAATGCTGAAATGTAAAAAAATCAGTAATGGACAAAATGAATGCATACAACTAAACCCTATAGCACAATAAAAGTATAGTACTGAATGTAAATTGGGCTAGAATATAATCCCGACCAAAATAACAAGAGTATGAAAACTAGAAAGCCTAACCTGCAAAAACAAAAAGGTACTGGGACTACTGCTCGTAGCCATAGGAACACCTCGTCCTGTAGGGAACTGAGAATGTTCGCACTTGTCCTGGTCCGCCCTGGACTCTGTCAAAATGATTCTCATTTTCACAAAACACAACACGTGTTCGAAAAGCTCATGAAGTGGTGAGTATAACAATACACAGTAGAGGACCCCAAAAACCACCAAGAAATAAAAAATGTTAAGGTATAAACAGATCTTAGTCAATATATGAAAACTGAACATATAACAAAAGTAACAAATATAAACACATATATAATCAAAAACTAGACCTACAGTCTAGAGAGTTGTCACCCAACCACATACCCCGACTAGGGATTCAGTTCAAATATTCCATGAAGAACTCATCTGGGAGAACTCAATAAATGATTTTGATAGCTCTGATGTCAATCATCCAAGATGTACTTTTTATCGAGAACAACCATGAAAGATTGACACACTCATTCTAGGAGAACACACTTCTGAGTGGGGAAATATCTTGATACACAAATGAGGATCACTTCTAGGGCCTTGGCAGATACCACAACTCATATGGATTCTCATGATAGGTAGAGTATTGGAACCCAGTGGATGTAGTCATGTCGATACATGAATCTACCATGGGTTAATAATGGACAATAGATCTCATTCCGTGCCACTCGGAGGGATACCTGACTCTATCTCTAAATGTCCTGTTAAGGGATCATAATCTATATAATGATACGATACCTGACCATCAAGGGAATGAAAAAAAGGGGCAGTAACCCAAGAAAAACATGTCGATGATATTGTCGACAAGAAGATCATACCATGTAAAATAAAGTACAAGGCATGTAGGGCTGTCACATGCCATGTCTTCTGACTCCGGGTACTACACATGTACAATGAACAATGTCATAATGCATGTCATGTAGAAAAGTCAATACATGGTGTGTAGTACAGATCACACGCCATGTCTGAGTAACTGGAGTCAGCATCGTGTATGCGGTCATGTGCCTGTACATGGATTTATCCCATGTGTGCCATCTCGTGTAACTGGTACATGGGCTAACCTGTGTAGTCGGCCTGGTCTGGATGTGTGGTAGAGTAGATAGTTGTGTACTCCATCCCATGTATGTGTATCTCTTGAGATACATTCCTAGTCCCACGTAAGGACACACATGCAGTTTTATTCACGGAACATTCCATGTCATCGCTTCGTGCATCGCGGAATCCAAGCCGCCACTAAGCCTGTCCCACACTGTGTGTTCTTTGGGATACACGTCGTGTTCTTCAGAAATTTCCAGAACCTTCATTATTTATCGATGCATTATAGGGACCCTCCAATATTTGATTCATTAGTTTGGTCGTTGCGATAGTCATGAGCCAATGTCACCCCACCATGCCATCAATACTTCGGGAGGTTTCGAGCTTTTGATCTGCCCCGAAAACTCGTTTCGATCATCTATGCGAAGAAGAGTCGAAGAATGTTTCCTTCCAAGCCATGTTGATTCTTCCATGAAAATCACAGTGGTACCTCCGGTAGGTTTTCATCATGTTGGATCTCTAATATAGGGTTGTTGTGTTTCATAACAGATGCACAATGATCCCTTGTTCGTCACCCCGCGAAGAACGCAAAGAACACAAGTAAAATGGAAAATGAAATAAAAAAATTCAGGAAAGAACCTCCACCGTCATTCTTGATGGTGTTGATCCACTCCAGTTAGTATGATAAAATTGATAAGAATGAAAATAATCAAAATAACCCAGCATGGATTAAATCATTGAACCTGAAACCTGATGAAAAGAAAATAATAACCCTCCCACATAAATATATGATCAGCAGATCAACCTGTTAATGGGATGATAGGTGTTAATCATTTATTCCATGAACGAGGAAAATCAGAATCAAAATAACAAACCCCTTCCTCTTTCGTCTATGAGGAGGAAGATCGGTTGTTGGTCGAGATTTGATCTCACTGCGCAATGATCTATGCATCGTCCTTTGTTGGCGTCCGCCAAATATCCTCCATGGTTGAATCTTCTCTAATGCTGTAGATAATTTTAGGGGGGATCTCAAGGGTTATTACTATAACCCTAGACACATTCTTATTGAATGAAAACAATCATAGTTTCATTATAGAAACATTTTAAAATTAATTTTTTTTAATTTATTTAGTTTCTTCTAAAATGACCAAAAACTAACTTTTGCAGTTGACCTGAACCCGTCAATTTTTAACCTCTCCTAACATAATTTCACTGATCTAAATGCAACGGTGCCCTTATATTTCTTATTGGGGATACCGTTTAAATTTTATTCCAATTTTACAGGAAAATCATTCACACAATGTAACAGCCCAAGATTTTATGAAAAATATTATTTTTAATTTCACTAATGTCTTGTGTTGTACGCAACAAAAAAGGAGCTTGCACAACACGTATCCTTGACTTGTCTTTCATTACACGCAATCGCAACCTTCCTCGATAGTGTGTGTAGTACGCAATAACGAGTTTCACTAAACAGCGATATGCTATTAAAATGTTATTAAAACTAACCGTTATGAATAGTAATAACCACTTTTTGAAATTTTGTAAATTTTATTTTTCAAAATGGATTTCATTTTTGGATTCGGAGTATCGAATTTAGCCTAAGGTGAAATTTTGGTACATTTCAGATAACTTTCATATTCTGATGAATAGTGAAAATTACTAAATTATAATTAAAAACAACTTTTTTAATCGAAATAATTAATAGTGATAAATTATTAATTTTAGTGGTTTTAAAGTATATTTAGAATATATTTTTAGAATTCAATACAATGTTGGTCATTGGATGTAATTTCACATTTAAACCAGACATAAACAAGTGTCAATCTTTTGATAGATATTGTTTCTTAAAAACATGCTATTTGTTTTAACAGCGGGATTTAATTATAAAACTAATTAATGCAACTTCTATGTTATGAATTTTGTAAAATAGACTTCATTTTTGAATTCGGAATATGATATATAGCTTAGGATGAAATTTTGGCATTGTTCTGAAAAACATCAATTTTTGATGAATAGTGAAACTACTAAGTGGTAGTTAAAAAAATTAATTTCTTCATAAATCTTAATTTTACCGCTTCTGTGAATGGAATTTCAAAAATCCGAGAGACATGGTTGATGTCAGTAAGTAAAATGTGGTTCAATGAGATGAAAATAATTTTTGGTGAATAGTAACTTTTTACTTTTATTTACCACGGTTAAAAGTAAATAGGGTAATTAAGGGTAAAAATGAAATTAATATTACCCTAACACATGTCCTAATCCTATTGGACAAGTGTATCTCGACCAAAAACAACCTTAAGTGTAAAATATTATCATTTAGGCCCACTTGGATTAGATTAGGACATTTATTATTATTTAATTCAAAGAAGAGTTAAAAGAGTTAAAAATCAAAGTTTATTTACTAAAACATTTTTAATATGGGGTTATACATAAGATAAATTCGACTATAAATATTCATTAGAAATATAAAAAGATTTCCTACATAATGATATTTTATTTATAATTTTTAGACTTTATATAAATTAATTTATTAATGACACAACGATGATGCAGTAATTACCCTTTTAAGGAAATATTAACATAATTGATGTTATAAATGCTCAAATGAATGTAATTTGAGAGTTTTTATGACTTAAACTAATTTTCTAGGTCAATATGATATATTAGTGTTGATTTAATCAACTTGGTTTGAACATATAATTCTGGTATGACTTTCACAAAAATCATATATCAAATAGTGTCAAAATTGACACAAAATAGTTTTTAAATCAAATATTATATTATTAATTGTTATTTTATTCCTAAAAATCTAAGGTTCGTCCAAATGACTTAGATAAGGATATATATATTAATAATAAACAATTTGGGGTTTTTTTGGCATGTTATAGTAGGTGTATTAACCATATAGTGAAAGAAAACAAAAAGACACGGTAAAAGTTAAATTATTTAACTTAGAGTTAAATCTAATTGATAAGGTTAAAATAACACCCTAAATTTGTCTAAATCCTATTGGTTGATAGGATTTCGACCCATACCCACTTTAGCTTCGAAATAAGACCCTTTGGAACCATTATAAACCGATTTTGACTTTAATATAAAATAATAATTTGAGATATTCCTAAGGTGCCCCTCTCCTCCCTTATAAAAGGACACCTCCTCCTCCCCCTCCTCCTCACAACAATTTGAGCACTCAAGCTCGGCCAACCCCTGCCAAAATCTCTTCTCCACTTCCCTAGAAACATCCTAGAGGTTCTGGTCTTCCTCAAAGACCAATTTTAGTGCCCTAAGAGGTGGTCTCAAAGAGGCGCTTCAAAGAAGAGGTAATTACCGTTACCAATTCTTTCATCTTTATTTCTTCTTCCACTTCTTCTTCTTAGGTTGTTTCATTATGATGTAATAACATCAGTATCACTCATATACTGATATGTTATTATAAGTATGAAACAACCCTATTTCATCATCTATCCATCCTACGGGAAAAGAAATCACCGCGCGTGCGTACGTACGGAATACCGTCTCCACGCCGTGGTGTAATCTATTTTCCACCACCACCTTAATAGGATGGGTATAATGGTGTAATGAGTAACTATATATTATTATTATAAAGTGACATTGATACTGAAATAATCTACATACTCTTCAACACAATTCCACGACCATGGGAACGATATCATCGCTCGTGCATACGTACGGAATACCGTCTCCACGACGCGATGAGATTCATTATCAATGATTAACCATTCATGAATGATTATAAAGTATATATAATAAGTACTAATGAAATATATGAAATAATAATGATACTGGATTTATGTAAATTTATATGTATGTCATCTACTTAATTCCATTCACTTAAATAAGGAAACGAAAACAACGTTCATGCGTACGTACGGACTACCGTCTCCATGAACGGTGTATTTCATTACATTTATCGATATTATATATATATATATATATATTCTGAATATATATTATATATAAATCATGTTTTACATTCTGGATATAATTAATCATGATCCAAGTAATCATATTAATAATTACAAGTTAAAAACATGAATGACAAATGAGACGATTTTACCCAAAACGCTACTTTAACATGGAATTTACAAAAGAACGGGTAATATAAAGTCATAAGTGGACCATATATGATATAATAACAATGAATATGATTCTGGAATAAGTCAATAACATGATTTAAATCATTATACAGGAGGTTCGGATACGTACAAAGCATATCAGACATAAGGTAAGGGAAATATCACAATCTCATTTTTATCCGAGATTGTTTATTCGTAAGTATTTACTGGGGTGTATTTTATCATCCACGTCCATGTTTCATCAATATGTAATACTACTTCCATCCACCTACAATTGTTTAAATCCATTTTTACCCTTCGGTGAGTTTTTAGTAAAAGAAATGAAAGGAATATTTTGTCGTTTTTCGTACGAGGTACTTTTTGACTTTTCCGACAAAAGTGCGAAGAATGTTTTTTTAACTTATACGGCATGAATGGATTTCTAAAACATTATTTCCAAGAAGATTCCTTTAAAAGTTTTCAAGTTTATTTTTAATCAACTTCTTTTATTTTAAAGTCGTATGACATGTTATGAAAGGAAAAATGTTTTTTTGAAGAAGAAACGATATTTTCCTCAGGAATGGTGTTCAAGTGTTTTATCAAAATTATTTTCCATCTAAGATAATAAAGGGTTCTGTTTTTATCCCTATTATTACATTGATTTGATCATGTTGTGATGGAATTATTTTTATGAATTCCTTTATCTTATATGAATTTATTTATGATGTCATGATGTTTCAAGAATCCCATTTTTGTTACATGTGTTATGTGATGATGTATGTTTTATGATTATGTGGAACACATAAGAAAGGATTCATTATAAGATGGGTGGGACCTATATCTCCCTCCAATGCATTGGGTAAAGATTTTATATCTCATGAGATAGACATGGCTGAAATGGTAGGTTATACCGGTTCAGTGAAACAGGACTGAAACGAGGGTTACTCGATTCAGAAAGGGACTTTGTCCACTAAGATAGTCTTGGAAATGAGTCTTGACTACCAAGAAATGATTCTATATGATTATGTGTGTATGCCGCAAAGTTTCATGTTTTAACTTATGATTATTGCGATTTCATTTCACTATTATGATTTATCCCATGTTATGAAATTATGCTCTCTTTTGCAGGTTAAGATTTCCAAAAGTTATGTTCTTGTGAATACGATGTGATTGATTTTTCTTTTTTATACCCTTACTGAGCATTTGATCTCACCCTTTTATGTTTTCCTTTCCCCAGGATATAAAGAAAGGTTTTAGGTAAAAAAGGGAAGATCTTTATGGGAGATATTGAAGATCTTTCACCTCTATTAGAAGATTACATTCCGAGTTTCCAAAGACACTAAACTATTACGATCCTTGTGTGTGTGTTTTGTTATATACTAAGTATTCCGCAAATGTAATGTATTGTCAATGTACGTCAGGCTTCGGGTATCTACAGTTGGTATCAGAGGAAAGGTTTAGTCATCCTTTGGAAACTAGGATGCGAAAACGTTAGTGAGATCCCTAGAGATATTTCTAATGTATGTCTAGGGATGTCTCTAAGGTTAAGTATACGTATAGGTTATAGTCCTAGAATTGCTCTAATGATCTTAGAATTTAACCTAAGATGTTAGATATTGAGGGTACTACCCCTTTATTATGTTGTTTTCCATAGCATGATTTTTGCCTCTCACACTATTCTTTTGGGGTTTTAGACGATGGCTGGAACCCGAAGGAACCGTGTTGATCAATACAATGGAAAATGCAATGATTGTCCCCCTGAGCAACCAAACGATATGGGAGCTGGAATGCAAAATCTTGTAGCCATGCTCAAACAACTTTCTCAAGCTATGAATCATGCAGGACTTCCAAACGGGCAATGGAAGGAGCAACATTCTGTTGAATCCTTCATGAGGCAGCGTTCGCCTTCTTTCAGTGGGTCTACTGATCCATTAGTTGCTGAACAATGGATTAGTACTACTGAAAAGATATTTTCAGTTCTTCAATGTTATGAACATGATAAAGTCATCTTAGTAGTATATCGTTTGGAAGGTGAAGCTGATCAATGGTGGAATCTTATCAAGAATACGAGGCCAAGAGATGAAATTGAGTCCATGGAATGGGACGAGTTCAAGAACTTGTTTTTCAGTAAGTACTTCCCTCGTATTCTTCGAACGAAGATGGAAAAGGAGTTTCTTGAGCTGAAACATAAGGATGATGAATCTGTTGGTATATACGAAGCGAATTTTACAAGACTTTCAAGGTATGCATCTGGCATTATCATCCAACCTGAAAGTAAAGTTGATCGATTTTTCAGTGGCTTAAAACCAAGTCTTTGAAGGGCATTAGCTATAAGAGACTTCAGTAGCTATGAAGAAATTGTGCATTGTGCTATCAAGGTAGAAATGGAAGTTGGTGTTACATATCCATCTCATGGTTTTGACAAGAAACGAAAGATGGAGTTCAAGGAGAAATCTCAGAATAATGGTGAAAAGAAGATGAATGTTTCCTAATGCACAAAGTGTGGAAAGAAGCATTGTGGAGATTGTCTTAAAGGGACTAGAAAATGTTTTAAGTGTGGAAAAGAATGTCATCGAGCAGCTGTGTGTTGAAGTAATGGAAAAAGGGATTCTAATGAAGTGAATAAAGCAAACACTGCAGAGAACGCACAACCAACACTTCAATGCTTCAAGTGCAAGGAAATGGGGCATTATGCTAATAAATGCCCTAATCCAAGGGTTAGTGATGATCGACATGAGAAACCGCTTAAGGCAAAGGACAAAGGGAAGTCACATGAGATCACTATTGGAGATGTTGAATATGACAACGATGTGGTGGAATGATTAAGTGTTTATGTAATGGGATTCCAAAATAATGTTGTATCATAAAGTATTGGAATATTTATGTATTGGTCTAAGGTGGAATTAAAATTGATTGAGATATTTTTTTTGGAAATAAGATGATATGTGCATAATAAAGGGAAAACGAGAAAACGAAATGTTTGACATTATTCATGAGCTCATGATTGATATAAGGACTAAGTGATATCATGGTGTTAGTATATATAATTTTGAGGATTTTGGTATGTGGAAAGATTTAACTTTTAATAGAATTCATGTTTTCAATAAGGTTCAATGTGTATTAAAGAGAGTACAAGATTAAGGCCTTTGAATGTTTGGAATGTGACCAACAAGATATATCTTATGATATATGGGGATCAACGATGGTATTAAATCTCTGGTAATCGTTTTCACTATATTATGAGAGGGACTGCAGTATTATGGATAAGCCTAAATATTAGAATGGATTATGTTGGAAATAAGTTAGTATTGTTTAAGGATAGAAGTTTTTTCGATATTATTGATGGGATGTTATAGTAATATAGTTTTAGAAAAAGGACAACCTGCAGGACGGGCGACAGCCCATCGCGTCGGACAAGGCTGTGGGAATCGAACCCACAACCGAAGTGCGACTGGCCTTTATCGCCTACCACTGGCCTACAGGAAGTCCCTGTTTAGTTGAAACTAGTTTTATTATATTAAGTATAAGTCCATTTTAGGAACCATATATGATTAATCTCACTATAGAATGACTTATGTATATTTAATAACTTTTTCTATCCTTTTGTTTGAGACAGATGGAATGACCCATCATTCTATCACATAATCTGCTAACACTTCACAAATAACAAATTCAACTTCATTTATTTAAGAGATGAAGTGGAAATTGTTCAAGGCATGAACAACAGTGAGATTGTACCAAAATAAAGTAAGTATTTATTCTAAACAAATTTTCAACTTTAGGGAAATGATCTTGAAAACCAAAAATGTTGTCCTAGTGATCTTATACCTGATGAATCGGATGGTACCTTAGATCGTCACAAATTTATGGATTTGTGATTGTTGGCTTTTCCATAGCCATGTTCTCTACCACTCTCCATCAGAACATGATGGTTAGATTTTTCTTCCATATCCATATTTTCACATATGTGGAAACCCAGTGATTAGTTTATTTGGGTAACCGTTACGTTTCATACTTTCGTTTTTAAATATTGGTTTTGGTATTCCTTTTTACGAAGTGGGTTTCTATTAAAGAATCTTTCTAATAGTAAACCATATATAACCCCGACGAATTTCGAGGGCGAAATTCATTTTAATGGGGGTAGAATGTAACAGCCCAAGATTTTATGAAAAATATTCTTTTTAATTTCACTAATGTCTTGTGTTGTACGCAACACAAAAAGGAGCTTGCACAACACGCATCCTTGATTTGCCTTGCATTACACGCAATCGCAACCTTCCTCGATAGTGTGTGTAGTACGCAATAACGAGTTTCACTAAACAGCGATATGCTATTAAAATGTTCTTAAAACTAGCCGTTATGAATAGTAATAACCACTTTTTGAAATTTTGTAAATTTTATTTTTCAAAATGGATTTCATTTTTGGATTCGGAGTATCGATTTTAGCCTAAGGTGAAATTTTGGTAAATTTCGGATAACTTTCATATTCTGATGAATAGTGAAAATTACTAAATTATAATTAAAAAAAACATTTTTAATCGAAATAATTAATAGTGATAAGTTATTAATTTGAGTGGTTTTAAAGTATATTTAGAATATATTTTTACAATTCAATACAATGTTGGTCATTGGATGTAATTTCACATTTAAACCAGACATAAACAAGTGTCAATCTTTTGATAGATATTGTTTCTTAAAAACACGCTATTTGTTTTAACAGCGGGATTTAATTATAAAATTAATTAATGCAACTTCTATGTTATGAATTTTTTAAAATAGACTTCATTTTTGAATTCGGAATATGAAATATAGCTTAAGATGAAATTTTGGCATTGTTCTGAAAAACATCAATTTTTGATGAATAGTGAAACTACTAAGTGGTAGTTAAAAAAATTAATTTCTTCATAAATCTTAATTTTACCGCTTCTGTGAATGGAATTTCAAAAATCCGAGAGACACGGTTGATGTCAGTAAGTAAAATGTGGTTCAATGAGATGAAAATAATTTTTGGTGAATAGTAACTTTTTACTTTTATTTACCACGGTTAAAAGTAAATAGGGTAATTAAGGGTAAAAATGAAATTAATATTACCCTAACACATGTCCTAATCCTATTGGACAAGTGTATCTCGACCAAAAACAACCTTAAGTGTAAAATATTATCATTTAGGCCCACTTGGATTAGATTAGGACATTTATTATTATTTAATTCAAAAAAGAGTTAAAAGAGTTAAAAATCAAAGTTTATCTACTAAAACATTTTAATATGGGGTTATACATAAGATAAATTAGACTATAAATATTCATTAGAAAGCTAAAAAGATTTCCTACATAATGATATTTTATTTATAATTTTTAGACTTTATATAAATTAATTTATTTATGACACAACGATGATGCAGTAATTACCCTTTTAAGGAAATATTAACATAATTGATGTTATAAATGCTCAAATGAATGTAATTTGAGACTTTTTAGGACTTACACTAATTTTCTAGGTTACTATGATATATTAGAGTTGATTTAATCAACGTGGTTCGAACATATAATTCTGGTATGACTTTCACAAAAATCATATATCAAATAGTGTCAAAATTGACACAAAATAGTTTTTAAATCAAATATTATATTATTAATTGTTATTTTATTCCTAAAAATCTAAGGTTCGGCCAAATGACTTAGATAAGGATATATATATTAATAATAAACAATTTGGGGTTTTTTTTGGAATGTGATAGTAAGTGTATTAACCATATAGTGAAAGAAAACAAAAAGACACGGTAAAAGTTAAATTATTTATCTTAGAGTTAAATCTAATTGATAAGGTTAAAATAACACCCTAAACTTGTCTAAATCCTATTGGTTGATAGGATTTCGACCCATCCCCACTTTAGCTTCGAAATAATACCATTTTGAACCATTATAAACCGATTTTGACTTTAATATAAAATAATATTTTGAGATATTCCTAAGGTGCCCCTCTCCTCCCTTATAAAAGGACACCTCCTCCCCCTCCTCCTCACAACAATTTGAGCACTCAAGCTCGGCCAACCCCTGCCAAAATATCTTCTCCACTTCCCTAGAAACATCCTAGAGGTTCTGGTCTTCCTCAAAGACCAATTTTAGTGCCATAAGAGGAGGTCTCAAAGAGGCGCTTCAAAGAAGAGGTAATTACCGTTACCAATTCTTTCATCTTTATTTCTTCATCAACTTCTTCTTATTAGGTTGTTTCATTATGAATTAATAACATCAGTATCACTCATATACTGATATGTTATTATAAGTATGAAACAACCCTATTTCATCATCTATCCATCCTACGGGAAAAGAAATCACCGCGCGTGCGTACGTATGGAATACCGTCTCCACGCCGTGGTGTAATCTATTTTCCACCACCACCTTAATAGGATGGGTATAATGGTGTAATGAGTAACTATATATGATTATTATAAAGTGACATTGATACTGAAATAATCTACATACACTTCAACACAATTCCACGACCATGGGAACGATATCATCGCTCGTGCGTACGTACGGAATATCGTCTCCACGACGCGATGACATTCATTCTCAATGATTAACCATTCATGAATGATTATAAAGTATATATAATAAGTACTAATGAAATATATGAAATAATAATGATACTGGATTTATGTAAATTTATATGTATGTCATCTACTTAATTCCATTCACTTCAATAAAGAAACGAAAACAACATTCATGCGTACGTACGGACTACCGTCTCCATGAACGGTGTATTTCATTACATTTATCGATATTATATATATATATATTCTGAATATATATTATATATAAATCATGTTTTACATTCTGGATATAATTAATCATGATCCAAGTAATCATATTATAATTACAAGTTAAAAACATGAACGACAAATGAGACGATTTTACCCAAAACGCTACTTTAACATGGAATTTACAAAAGAACGGGTAATATAAAATCATAAGTGGACCATATATGATATAATAACAATGAATATGATTCTGGAATAAGTCAATAACATGATTTAAATCATTATACAGGAGGTTCGGATACGTACAAAGCATCTCGGACATAAGGTAAGGGAAATATCACAATCTCATTTTTATCCGAGATTGTTTATTCGTAAGTATTTACTGGGGTGTATTTTATCATCCACGTCCATGTTTCATCAATATGTAATATTACTTCCATCCAACTACAATTGTTTAAATCCATTTTTACCCTTCGGTGAGTTTTTAGTAAAAGAAATGAAAGGAATATTTTGTCGTTTTTCGTACGAGGTACTTTTTTACTTTTCCGACAAAAGTGCGAAGAATGTTTTTTTAACTTATATGGCATGAATGGATTTCTAAAACATTATTTCCAAGAAGATTCATTTAAAAGTTTTCAAGTTTATTTTTAATCAACTTCTTTTATTTTAAAGTCGTATGACATGTTATGAAAGGAAAAATGTTTTTTTGAAGAAGAAAGGATATTTTCCTCAAGAATGGAGTTCAAGTGTTTTATCAAAATTATTTTCCATCTAAGATAATAAAGGGTTCTGTTTTTATCCCTATTATTACATTGATTTTATCATGATGTGATGGAATTATTTTTATGAATTCCTTTATCTTATATGAATTTATTTATGATGTCATGATGTTTCAAGAATCCCATTTTTGTTACATGTGTTATGTGATGATGTATGTTTTATGATTATGTGGCACACATAAGAAAGGATTCATTATAAGATGGGTGGGACCTATATCTCCCTCCAATGCATTGGGTAAAGATTTTATATCTCATGAGATAGACATGGCTGAAATGGTAGGTTATACCGGTTCAGTGAAACAGGACTGAAACGAGGGTTACTCGATTCAGAAAGGGACTTTGTCCACTAAGATAGTCTTGGCAATGAGTCTTGACTACCAAGAAATGATTCTATATGATTATGTGTGTATGCCGCAAAGTTTCATGTTTTAACTTATGATTATTGGGATTTCATTTCACTATTATGATTTATCCCATGTTATGAAATTATGCTCTCTTTTGCAGGTTAAGATTTCCAAAAGTTATGTTCTTGTGAATATGATGTGATTGATTTTTCTTTTTTATACCCTTACTGAGCATTTGAGCTCACCCTTTTATGTTTTCTTTTCCCCAGGATATAAAGAAAGGTTTTAGGTAAAAAAGGGAAGATCTTTATGGGAGATATTGAAGATCTTTCACCTCTATTAGAAGATTACGTTCCGAGTTTCCAAAGACACTAAACTGTTACGATCCTTGTGTGTGTGTTTTGTTATATACTAAGTATTCCGCAAATGTAATGTAATGTCAATGTACGTCAGGCTTCGGGTCTCTACACACAAGATATTTAAAATTTTATTTTATTAAAAACATTTATTCCGGGCCCTATGGGCCTCAGAATCGCACAATGTCGAAAGGTATGATCTCTAAATGATTAGATATAATATTTTAAAATACTACATGGAAAATATGAGGCATTACATGTTTATATCGTATTTGAATGTTAAATTACCTATAATGGCCAAAATTATATTAAATGATAACAAAATAATATATATATATATATATATATATTAAAAACAATTCAAAAGAAAATTTATCAAATTATTATAAATTAAAATAAAATGGAGATTTGAATTAAACACTAATACATTTCAGTATACATTAAAATATTAATTTTATCATAATAATATAAAAATTTAATGAAAATAAAATATCGATGTACCTCTTCCTAAGAAGAAGTTTATTTTTTTCAAATATAACATATAAAAGTGGAAAAATTATTTAAAAATGGGTTTCCATTAAAGGTCTTAAAAAGTATTTTAAAGATATTTTTTTATTTTATACTAAAAATTTGATTCATTATTATTTTTAGCCTCTAGGATTTGTTGGATATATGTAAAATAATTTAAAAAAACATTTCCAAACATACTATAGTTAGTTCTGTTCATTCCCTCTAGTTGAACATCAACGATTTAACTACTATGTAAAATAATAAAAATATTATTTTTTTTAATTTTTATATATGTCTTATTTTTGTGTACAACATTTGATTTTAGAGTAACCTGTTGGTGTGTGTCTCATACACAGTCATACAATGATTCCCCTTTAATGTAAAATAAATATCTAATTCATATATATTAGTAAATAATAAAAATTTGTTAATCTATAAATATCTAGGATGTTACATCCTTCTCTAATTTTTTAAATTACACCCCCATAATTTTATTTACTTATCATATAAGTGGGGGTATTTACCCCGCATAGAATTTTTGGATTCCCATATTTCATTTTAAACCATATGTTATTTCCAAAATATAATTACAAAAATAATCACCTTATTCCAAAACACATTCTCTCCACGGTTATGAATCTGTACAGGTCATTCCTTATATGAAAGATTTTATTCAAACTAAAATACCTCAAGACTCAAATCATAAGATTTATCTGGTATATACTTTCCTAGCATTGAATCATGAAAACCATTGTGTAAATGGGATTAATTTAGAGGTAAATCCACTCTATTAGAATATTGTTGAAATTTATCTAAGATTTTGTATTGTATAACAAACCATGGACCCATCTTCCCTTTCTTATGAAATAGCATCTCACTTTTCCATGTTTAATCTTTTAGAAATAATTGATTACCTACTAGGAGAAAAGGATCCTTCAGCTGGTTATACTCATAAATTTTCTTCCTACTCTGAACTATCCTCTTGTTCTTCTGAATCAACTAGACATTTTATTCCATCTCTTCGGCTGATTATTGTCCCATCAACTTATTATAACATAATTCATACCAAAATCAAGAGTTTGACCCCACCATCCATATAATTATTAAAATTGTGCCATATGTATAATAGAATGAAAAATATTACTATAATCAAACTCGACCAATGAAATATGTTTATCCCATATTCCCGAGTAATCCATTGAAAAATAATTTACTATATCCCGCAAGGTTTTAACTGTTTATTCTAACATTACATCTAATTGAGGGAAAAAAGTTTTACTGATACTAAATTTAGTTACCAATGACTTTTAACGATCATTCCAAAAGATAGATATGAACTTAGGATCATGATCAGATACAATGGATAAATGAAATCAATGTAACCATACTATCACATTATGATAGAATAGAAAAATTTGATCAAGTGAAAGTGTACCTCGAATAGGTTGAATATTAGCAGATTTAGTCGATCGATCAGCAATAAAATTGATTTCATTGTTACAATGAGAATTCTTCAGTAATCACAGTACATAATGCATTGATATATTTTCCCATTACCACTCTTGGACTGGGAAAGGTGGAAGCATCCCATTTAGTATCCCGGGTTCTGATTTAACCTATTGAAAAGTCAAAAACATCATAAAAATTTCAATAATATATCAATTCTTTCAAAATTATCAAAAATACTCCCAATTTTCTATATACATCTTAGTACTGCCAGGATGAACTCAAAACAAATAATTACAAGTTTCAAATAATAACTAATTATTTAAATATGAATCAAAATGAACACATAAGCTCTTTACAAACATACAAAATAGTAATCAGTATTAAATTAATGTAAATTACCTTTTTAACCAATTATTCCATTTTCTGCAACTCATTATCTTCTTTTTATTCTTTCATATTTATGTCTCATAGAGATGATTTCACTGCTACCTAAAAAATAGGGTAATTCCCTACACCAACAACGTCCAATGTAGAATTCATCAAATCAATAACCAAATGATATTTTTCAAGACATAGAATGGTTAATATAGAATTAATCTTTTGAATCAAGGTGTTATAAACATTATTTTTCTATTCTTATATCATGATTAATCATGGAATCATAACAATTGATTAATTACATCACTATACTCTATCTCATGTTTAATTAATTATGATTGAATATACAATTCATTTTTTTTTATAATTATATATTTCAAATTTTATGCAATACAGTTGATTCCTCTCAATTATTAATGAAAAAATAATATCAACTAATTTTAAATCATGTGTATGGAAATTTAATACAGGAGATGTCAACTAATGTGAATCATAAAAAATTAACTAATCATTTTTCATTAGGACACATCCATGTCTTCTCAATGATTCATCACTATAGATAAAAAATTCACCATTCTTTTATGGCAGGTCCAAAACTAGAGAATTTACCCATCTTCAATTCAATTATAGAAAAATTCTTCAAATTATAGTTTACTAATGATCGTAAATTTATTATGTGTTATATGTGTTAGTTTTATAGTTAACTGAGATAGGTTTTCAAAAAATATTTAGTAATATCCCTAAATTTTAATGAGAATTTTAATCTCTATGATATTATAGTGACTTGTCCTTTCTTCAACGTCTTTTGTTTTATAAGAGTGAACATTTATGCCATCATTAGAAATAATATTTCCAATGAATACAATTTATTGCCACCAAAAGTCACTATTACTAAACATTACATATATTTTCTTTTTTTTTTGTTTTCAAAAAAATCATATATGACCTTTATGTTCCTCAAGACATTTAGAATATACCAAAATTATATCTATAAACACTATAAAAAACTGATCTGAAAAGTGATGAATGAATATGTTAATGAGATTACTAAAAATAGAAGGTGAATTAGATAATCCCAAGTGAATAACTACAAACTCATAATTTCTATATCTTGTGCAAAAATAAATTTTTGGAATCTATTCCCCCTTCACCTTCATCTGATGGTACCTGGAAGTCAAATAAATCATCAAAAATTACTGAGCTCACGGGAGCCGATAAAAAAATTCATTGATATGATGAAATAAATAATCGTTCTTAATAGTGATGTTATTCAAGGCTCTATAATCAATACATAGTCTCATAAAACAATATTTATTTCTCCCAAATAATATTGGAGAACCCCATGGTGATTTGACAAGTCGAATGATACCATTATCAAGTAATTATGAGTATTAATTTTTCAATTCCATCAGTTATATTTGAGCTCTTCGATAAGGGGTTTTATAAACATCCTTAGCATGAGGCACAAAAACAATAGAAATTTTAATCTTCCTGTTAAGAACAATACCAAAAAATTCATTTGAGAAAACATCCACAAATCCTTTCACTATTGGAATATCAATAATAAGTATTGTTTCTAACTTTTCGACAATATGGTCTAGATAAAATTCACTACAATCCTTAATCAAAATTTCATCTTCATGATATGGTATCAAAGGTATGATATCATTGATCAAAAGTTTTTGGCATTATAATCTATTCTATAATGATAAAATAAAATCCAATCCTTAACCAAACTTATATCATATTCTATAGTGGCATGTTTGACAATATTTTCAGGAAATAATAACCCAATAATGATAATATAAAAAATACTATAAATATGGGGTACATTAATACTTCCACTGGGAGTGCTTACCAAAAGATCTATATTACATTCATGAGGACTTATTTCCAATTTACAAGAATAGTTCTCAGAAATGAAAGAATGTAAAGATATAGAGTTAATAAAGTGTTTTTTAATATTTGAAAAAAATGTGTATCATACCTATCACAACTTCATTTGACGGTCCTATATCAACTGTAATAGTTGAAAATTACTTTTACATGCCCATATGCATCAATCGTGTTGATTTCCACCCAATGTAATCCGCTTTTGACACAAATTGACATAATATCCTATCTCATCTCTACTAAAACATCTTACTTCTATGTTTTCATTTCCTTCAAGATCATATTCCTTATAGTTACGAGAAATATGTTCAGTCTTACCACATCATACTCACTTTGAATAAATTGAGAGACATTCTCAAGGGATCTTTTTACCCCACTTTTCACATGTTGGAAATTTAATTTTTTTACTTCCATACATCAGTAATGAAGTCATTCCCATTTCCTACTAGCTGGATGGATACATTTTCATGCAATCATTGAACACATGATCAGTTGAAAATTTTATATATAGCTTCTCATCACATCAGGAATCATTCTCATATATTTTGAAATCACTCGAATCTAACACCCCTTGATATTTCATCATCAATCCTTTCTAAAAATGATTAAAAATTATATCTATATCCTAGATAAAATATTTAATGTACAATGAAAAACATTAGAATATATAGCCACAGATTATTCCTCTTCTTATTTTAAATCCATGAATCACATTTCCATCCTAGGTCAAACATACTTTGGAAAATATTTCTCAATGTATAAATCCATAAATTCATCCAATTCCCTAGCATAATTATCTTCACTTCCTCCTATATTTTTAATCATACACTCCTACTCATTATATTCACCTTGAAATTGATAAATAGTAAGACTAACCTTTTGATTGTTTGAACAAATCATTATATCAAAAATCTTTCCAAGTTCATCAATCCACACCTCTGCTTGCACAGGGTAATATGGTCCTCTAAATTATGGCGGATGTTACCCCAATAAATTCTCGAATATCAAAATATTCCTCTATGGTTGGTCTAGTTGTTCTCATGAATGCACAACACCACTGTTTATCACATGAGTCAACTGGTACATCTAGGTAACAAACTATTCTATTCCTATTCTGACCATCTGAGGATGTTTATTTTGAAGATTATATTATTATGAATGTATTACCAACACAGCTTCATAGTTTCATCTATAGAAACATATTCTGAACAAACATATCATAGACAAAGTATCATGGTAATATTCAAATACTCTATCATTTAAATTTTACTATATTGTATAAATATTTTATATGTATTCTATTATCAAATATTCTAACTCCAAAATTTATTCATACCGACCTCTGATACCAACTGTAACGTCGATGCCTTAAATGTTACATAATCTTGTGATAAGTCAATAATTTGAATTAAATATAAATCAATATTATTATTTTTAGAAATTTTGATAATTAGTTCATAAGTCATAAAAAACAAATTATATATTACTAGTAGACACTTATACTCACAATCCATTATTTTTATTATAACCAAAACTTAAAAAAAAACATTGTTCATTTCATGTTTAAACGTCATGATTTTCCTTGATCACATCCTTGAATCAATTATTCATTATGTACTCTATACTACATTTCAAAACATGGTATGAGCATAAAAACTATGAAATGATACATAAATAATGAAAACTATTAGTCTTGTAAAAATATGTAAACCATGAATACTTTATCATAAAATAAACAATTTCACATATAAGAAGTAGTAAATATAATTCAACGAATATAATCTCATTTTATACCATTGTGGTGACAAAAATATTGACATAAATCCCATAGAAAGAAAAATATACAAAATAATCATAGCATGGGATATAGAAATACATAAATTGAATGACAATATGGTCAAATTCACCACATGTCCCTAAATAGAATATCCAGATGACCAACCTCCCCAACCAATGCATTGGAGGTTATAATGTGAAAATACATCCTTGGATTATCATGAAACCACAATTATATTGTTTTTAACTTCTCCATATACCTTTGGTTTATCACTTTACAACCCACCAAATGACCAAGTACCATTACATAATCGTAACACATAAAACAATCAAAATGAAAAAAATAAGATTAGCGAGTTTCAATCCCAAAAGATCCTTTCATTATATTGAATTAATAAATTTATTATCCAAACAATTTTTAATTCAAACATACATGAAATGAGTTTATTTTATTTATAATTATTTTAAAATAATTTTGGCTAGTATGAGAATCCTAATATCAAATAATGGATGTGGCAGAATAAATGTCGTTGTCTCCACATGTGAATAATAACATTCCATTTTTTGTTTAGTTAAATGATTCATATAAAAATATATTATTTTTCAAACCATTGAATTAAATTAGTATTCAAAGGTTTTATTATACACATTATAAAATAGAGAGGTTTATATTATCAAAATATTCCTTTATGAAAGGAGATTGAGATGAAGTCTTTTACTATGAGTCATAGTCGTCATATACAATCGTTATATTCCTAAATAATGAACATATTTTAATTTATACATTCATGAAAACAATTTCAAATTTATTATTCCTTTAATATCACTTATAACCATCTTTAAAAAATTAAATAATTGTTTATGTTTTTATCAGATGTTTTGTTGATATTCGGTACACGAGTCGAAAATGAACATATTTTGACGTATGTTTTCCATGTAATTAAGAGTCTATCATTTCCATAATATTATTCTATATATATGTAGTATATTTTTATGTATAGTATATATAATATTCCAATATAATAAAATAAATTCACCCTTTATGGAGATGGTCTTCCATACGTATGTAAGAGTGTTACATTTAGTTCTCTGTGATATTAAAAGAATGTGATCTGAATGATACATATGAATATTATAATTCAGTATAGTCTCTTTATTATATATGATACATTGTATCATTTACACCATGTATTTTATGTTCCAAGTGTGTAATGAATGAGTCATATCACTTTGAGGGTGTTGTAGTCCACACATCATCAAATGAAATTATCGTATTTACAAAACATGAAATGAATGAAGGTATTTTCTAAATAAAAATTTCAAAGGAAGAGTTTAAAAATAAATAATATATATATAATATATTAATATAGTTTGCATCATAATGGACACTATGAGAGGTGTTAGGTAAAAAATTTTACAATCATCGTTTCTTGAAACAGTAATTCACCATATATAGAAATAGCATATTTGTTTCCTTTTAAACAGAGCTGCATGTAAGTACAGGTCTTAACATTATCATAAAAATATCATAGTATATTTAAGATAATGTTTTTTTTGTATTATTATAAAATAATTAAATTATAGTTAGTTGATTATGGAAATGAATGTAAAAATTTTTGAGAAGACGTTATATATTTATCAGGTAACCAATTTTGGTTTATAATAAAATGATTTATTGAGATGATTTATTCCTTATGGGAGGCTTCTAAGATGAGATCATGGATTCTAAGAAGAGTTTTGATCTAGTATTGGTAAAACCAAAATGATTTTATACCATACAACAAATATATTAATTGGTTCCTTATTATATGAGAGGGGAAGGGAACCCTTTTAGTGTATTAAAATATTAAATTAATATAAAATCACATTCATTTCCAAAAAGATAAAATGTCATGACCCGTCCTCGGGGCCCGTGCCGTGACTACCCCATGCCCACCTTCCATAGGCCAGGGGCTGGAGACTAGCACCAAAGGCGTAAATCCTGATAACTGGGAAGGCATTGCCTTTATTAAAGTAAACAAAACACCATAGAGTACGAGCGGAAGCAAAACACTAAGTACAAAGAAAGTGATGAAAAGTAAATGGGCCAGAATACAATCCCAAAAGTAAGTACAACTATAACTGAACAAAGTACAATAGAAAAAGACAACAGCTGGAAGAACGGAAGCGGCTCCTGGGTCGTCCTCCTCGGATCCTACCCGAAGGGTAGGTACAGATTGCCTCCACAACGCTCTCTCCTATCAAATTCCTTCGAGTGTCGTCTTGCCGTGAAGTCCACCTCCAGATACTGACTCGTCGTGTAGTCCACCTCTGGGTACCGTCCAGTCATCGAACACTCGGCCTCCGTCAGCACTGTCCATCGTCTGCAACCAACACAACAAGGTGCAGGCATAGCCCGTGCAGGGGTGAGTATAAGATACTTAGTACGGACCCCGAGTCTCTCAAGGTCTCACTAAAACCAACATGGATATCCACAAGAAGATTTCAACAGATAACCCCTACTTAGGTATATGCCCATACATATATCTAAGTTATCAAGTAACCCATCTCAATCATGAGGGAAACACATCAACGGATAAACACTACCCAGGTATATGCCCATACATATACCTAAGTTATCAAGTGACCCATCTCAATCAAGAGGTAAACACAAAGGTCATAAGTCTCTGCTCAAACCAAGATTTTCATTATCAAAACCGTAACTACTGAAGAGCTCCGTCTCTGGAGTGTACAATGGTCCTGTCACGACCCCGAGGTACTTCTCCCTAACCTAAGACTGTGGAGGTACTCCACCTGTCGAGTACCGCGGGCCAGCCACCCAAACACAGTAGTGCTTCCCGTCGGGGTATGCCACCCAAACACATTAGTGCACACCCCCTAGAAGCCTGATGAGGTACTCTCCGGACATGTACTGCAGGTCTGCACTATCACACAGGTAGTGCTCCGTCCACCATAGGTCTGCACCTCACAAAGTAGTGCTCTGTCCACTGGGCTAGTCGACTCACTCCAAGTCAAGTCGGTCAAGTAGTCGTCAGGACTCAGTCGGCTACACGGTCTTCGTACTCCGCACGCTCGTCTCTGGGAGGGTCTGATCCACGATCTTCAAGTTGATACTCCAAGTATCTCAATGTCTCACGAAGAAGTATATCAAAGGACTGCCTTGTCATAGGGGTCTCAACACAACAGACAGTGCGTCAATCGGACGCCCGATCTGTGAGTTACTAGCCTTTTTGTCCTAGGGGCCCGGTTGGTTTCGTGAGTGAACCAATCCCGGCCATGTCTCAACTGTACCCCGAACTCTCATAGGGTATACTAATAGGGACCATTTCTCAACCTGATCATCAACGCCGCTGACGGTTCGTCAAACGGACGTCCTGTCTGAAAGATATCAGCTTTCCCGATCTAGGGGCCCGGTTGGATTTCGGGTACAATCCATCCCAGCCACTATCCAACTGTATCCAAAACTTGATAGAAGTATTCCAAATGTTCCGTCTCAACAAGAGAAAATCAACGAGACAGAAGGTGCGTCAATCGGATGCCCGGTCTGTGAGTTATTGACTTTTTCGTTCCAGGGGCCGGATTGGATCTCATGAGCGAACCAACCCGACCGCACTCCGAAGGCATCCAAACCTCAAGCGGAGTAAGCCAAAAGATCCGTCTCACTTAGAGTAATCCATAAAATTCGACGCCACGTCAATCGGACATCCGAAGCTCAAGATATAAGTGTTTCCGCTCCGAGGGCCCGGTTGGTTTCGTGTACGAACCAACCCGGACGAACCCAAAGTTCTCTAAAACCTTGAGTGTAATATACCGAAACGACCACCACATTCCAAGGATTGCTATGCAACTAATGGTACATCTATCAGAGGTTTGTAGCCCAAGATATGGGCATTTGACTGAAAGTGGTCCGAAAACGGGGGGTCTGGGTCCGGACCGACCCGGCCCGACCCCCCTGGGACGGCCCGAACCGGTTCCGACCCGACTGGACCCGGCCCGGCCCGGCCCGGCCCGGCCCACCCGGCTCAGTCCGGACCGCCCGGCCAGCTGCAGCTCGGCATGGCCGAGCCGAAGTCGGGGAGAGGGGGGTGCGGTCGGCCCGCCCCTCACCGTTAATTGAGGGAGGCGGCGCAACCGCCGCCACCAATTCTTCCGGCGATGCGCTCGGGCGCCGCCACAGCCTGGCGGCCGGACGGCTCCGACAGCCGGCGACCCGCGCCTCCGGGTGTTTCCACGGGCCACCAGAGTTGCTCCGGTGGTCCGTTTTCAAAACCGTCTGAGCCGGTGTTCATCTCAGGTCTCGTACTTTACTGTGCAAGCTTCAAAAATACATTTCGGCCTCGTTATGTCGTCGCTCGTCAATCCGCATGTCAATTAACAAAAGGCGATGTCTTTGTGGTTCTCCGGCGCGACGCGTTGGCACCGCGCCCCTTCGCCGTGGCCCGACTCCGTCCATGGATGTCTTCAGGTTTCTCCGACGCGGTGCGACGGTGTCACGGCCTTGTTTGTTTTTCACGACGCGGCGCGACGGCGCCGCGCATTTTTTTGTCGCATGATTCTGTGTGGTGCGACGTCACCACGCCTTCCCGTACCAAACCACAAAGAAATTCAACATGGAAAAAGGAGGTGGGTCGATTGTGTTTGTGCAGACCGGCCCTCTCTCGTTAAACGATAGCAGTTGGACATATTTACGAAGAATAAAAATCAAGGGAGTAATCTTGAACAAATTAAAGTGAAGACAATCCCCTAAAACCTCTTAAATAAAAATTTTCATAAAATAATCCCAACCTGCAAAATAATCTTCGTGGATCAACTTAATATTTAGTTGAACCGCGTTCTTAGATTTAGAAGGGAGTAAACGAGGGTTCACCAACAATCACATTTTAAATTCCCTACCTCGTAATTGTCGTTCGTTGACGATCTCGGAAAAGAGCGGATATCTATTCCTCGATTGTCGTGTTCATCACACACTCCCAATATTGAGCTACATCGGTTGTGGAAGACACTACGTGTCGGTAAGATCTGAGGGAGAAAGTCAAAGAAGGTTGTTGACGTTCGTCGCTCCCGTCATTGAAGAGGCGTCGTTCTTCGTTGAAGATGAAGTTCTTCAAAAGCGGGAAGAGCTCTCTTCCAAATTATCTCACAAAACCAAAACTCCCAAAATAAAATTAGGCCTCTCATTATTTTATAATTTTTCTATGCATTGAAACAGACAAAAAAATTCAAAACATAATTCACTTAATTAATTAAACAATGAGTTGTTTAATTTATTAAGTGATAGGTTGGCAAGAATTTAAGAGGGAGAGAGGGCAGAGGAAGAGTTACACAACTTAAGTGGGGGGGTTTGAAAAGGTGGGGGCTCGTGTGGGCCCCACCACACATTATCCTCTCATTTATCCTCACATGGGTAGTTAGGTGCCACCCCAACTTCCCGATGTAGGATAAAACTACCTTAGACTTAAGAAATAAAATTGTCTCACAATTTTATCCATTCCTCAATTATGCCACAAATTTTAACAACTCCTCCCGTGAAAACGCAACTCTGGAATAGGAATTCCTAAGAAAATACTGGCGCTGTTGTTCCATCAGTTCCCTCAGAATTTGGTTCCGAGCACCAGTTTCAAATATAGAAATTCCCGCTCGTTCGTTCACTGAACATACCCGATCCAAACATCAGAAATTGATTCTGGGCACACCGGGCCTCGGAATCAAGAGCCGTCAGAAACTACATTCTTGTAAAATACCAATGAAAATTAAGAAAAAATATTCCTTGAATTTTATGGGTCTTTACATTACTCCCACCTCAGGACTTTACGTCCCCGTAAGGTTATAACACAAATTAGGGGAACAAAAGTGGTACTGAGCATGCATCTGAGCCTTCTGCTCTCATGTGCTCACCAGGAGGTTTTCGTGCTGCCTACGAAAGCACACAAGAAGAATCGACCATCCTCGTAGGATCCACTCTTGTCGATCCTCGACCTCTACTGGAACTCTACCAAAGTCACCTCATCATCCAAATCCAGTTCATCATGGTCAATGATATGCGAACGGTCGAACACATATCTCATCAGTTGAGATACGTGGAAGTCGTCGTGCACCTGGTGCAACTAAGGTGGATGGGTCAAGAGGTAAACCACCCCGCCTAACCAGCTTAGGACCTAAGAAGGTCCGCTGAACCTCGAAGATAACTTTCCGCCTTGGCCACATCTCTGTAAACTTCGTCGAGGTGGGACCCGTATAAGGACATGATCGTCATCCTTGAACTCTAGAGGTCTCCAATTCCCGTTAGAACTGGAACTCAAACGACTGTTGCCATGAGGGTATGGTTGACCGACTCAAGTGTGATCGGTATCACCCTCCTATGAAAGAGTTTATCCTATGCTGCCTAGAGTTTCCTTTTCTCCGACCAAGGAAAACCCATCCCGACATTTTCCTAAAACCATCAATTTGAGCATGAACAGTTATTTCTCATTCCATACTCAAACTAACGTCGTAAGGCCTCGACGCTTCCACCAAGATATTCCAACTGAAACACTCGCCTCGAGGGTCTGACCACACCGTCGGTGTATGTGTGATTATTGAGTCTTCTCCCAAGGTATCTCCAAACGTGAGGGTCAAGTTCACGGCTTACCGGAAACTCTAGGTCTGGAACAAGATTTGTGAAAGCAAGGAATGATTCATATCGATGTCCATTACTACAGCAGCTAGTAGTGGACACAGACTATCCCTTGAATCATTTCTAAAGCCATTGGGTCACACTCCTTGACCACATGCTGTCGCACTCTTCCTATGCCCTCCAGCTCCCTGAGCCTGGCAGGGATATATAAGGCGGGATGTTGTATTATGTTAAGATGTACACCACCTCATGCTGCTCTCCTAGCTCTGCCTCCATGTTTGATGCTTCGTAGACTCATCTATCCTTAAATCTTCCTCTTCTTGAAACATTTATCACGCTCGAGTCTCTATGACTGGCGTCGGTTTCCTATTTCTTACTACACTGTGCAGTGTTCATCTTCTACTGGATGATCTGCAACTTCTTTTCCTACGATCTGAAAGAGCTGATAAAATTTCTCCTTTTCCGATAAGAGAAACTCGGTCTCATCCCCTGAATGAACCACGCCCATTTCCTAATACAGTCAATCCTAACATGAATGACGCATTCACGCCATGGATGACATCGTAAGGCCTCAACGGAACTACCAAGAGATCCAACTATCACTCTAGCCTCCAATGGTCGAGTCACACTGTAGGAATCAATGTGAAGTCACTGGGTCTCCTCCAGTAGAAATCTCGAATGTGAGGTTCAAGTCAACAGTTTTAACCAGGACCACTCAGTATCAACCAAACAAAATGATAGGAAAGCAAACATCACAAGATAAGTGTATTTTTATTATTTCAGCTCATAGTACAAAGACACGAATACAACAGCAACATGGAACTAGAAGTAAAAGTGACGTATCCACTAGTTCCGCTTCTGTCCACCTGATCCCGGAGCTCTACTACCTTGTCCATTGCTCGGCTGTTGCTCAAGTACTCGCCGCTGCTTCTGCCTCGGTGGCTCCTCCAAATCCTGTGGATCAACTGTACGAGGAGTCGGACAGTCACGTGCCAGGTGACCCTTCCCGCCGCATGAGTAACACTGTCTGTTTCTGGCACGCCTGGAACTGACCCCACCCCGGGTGCCCCGCACCACCGGTCCTAAAACCCGAGATCGTCCAGCTACTGGTATGGTCCTCCTGGGCCTCTGCATCATCTGTCTACTGCCCACAAATGACTCAGCTACCAATTGAAAAACACACGGCAAAGGCTGCAGCTCCTGAACACGCTCGGGGTGTAGACCTACTAGCACAAACTCCACCCTGAAGAAGGTCTCAAAGTCTTCCTATGCGAAGTTCATCCCGTCGCAAAACTGAAACAAGTGGCTCCACCACCTGCCTGCTGCTTCCTGAAGAAGGCTAGCAGCAATGATCACCATGAATTCTGTCAGTGTCCCCACTAGCCTGAAGACTCTCACCACAGCCACCAGCCAAACCTCAGCCGCCTGCAGGTCCATCTCTCCAAGGAACCTAGGTGGCCTCTGGCGCTGGAACTCGTGCAGCGCACTCAAGTGGCGTGCACCGCCTACTGCTGGGGTTGGTGGCATCGGTGGCCCAACATATGGTAGTACCGCTGGTGCCTCCGCTGGTGCCTCCACATCAAGAGGGCCCTGTACCGAAGCCTTGTCGCTCTACAGGCAGTCAGTACGCACATCCCTCTGGGCTGTAGTTGGTCGTCCGAGAAAAGGAATCCTGAAAGAAACAACGTAACACGGTCAAACGATTATACCTGGTGAGCGGACTTGGTTTGAGTTGTTTTAAGGTAAAACCATTGAAAACACACACGCAATCAGTGTTTTTGTGCACAAAGTCGGAAATCTGTTGTCAGGGTCCTGGTGTATGGATAAGTCGGCTGCCCGCACCAACACTGGACTCCCTAAACTGAAAACCACACTTGGTACTCTTAACACTATTGCTTCATAGAAGGAAAATATCAAAGTTATAAGTTCTACGGTAGAGCCGACTCCTCTGATACCAATTTGTCACAACCCGTCCTCGGGGCCCGTGCTGTGACTACCCCAAGCCCGCCTTCCATAGGCCAGGGGTTGGCAAAAAGCACCAAAGGCGTAAATCTCGATAACTGGGAAGGCATTGCCATTATTAAAGTAAATAAAACACCACAGAGTACGAGAGGAGGCAAAACACTGAGTACAAAGAATGTGCGGAAAAGTAAATGGGCCAGAATACAAACCCAAAAGGAAGTACAACTACAACTGAACAATGTACAACAGAAAAAGACAACAGTGGGAAGAACGGAAGCGGCTCCTGGGTCATCCTCCTCGGATCCTACCTGAAGGGTTGGTATAGATAGCCTCAACAATGCTCTATCTCTTCAACCTCCTCCGAGTGTCGTGTCTCTATGAAGTCCACCTCCAGATACTGACTCGTCGTCTAGTCCACCTCCGGGTACCGTCCAGTCTTCGAAAACTCGGCCACCGTCAGCACTCTCCATCGTCTTCAACCAACACAACAAGGTGCGGGCATAGCCCGTGCAGGGGTGAGTATAACGATACTCAGTAGGGACCCCGAGACCCTCATGGTCTCACTAAAACCAACATGGATATCCACAAGAAGATCTCAACAGATAACCTCTACTTAGGTATTTTCCCATTCATATATCTAAGTTATCAAGTAACCCATCTCAATCATGAGGGAAACACATCAACGGATAACCACTACCCAGGCATATGCCCATAAATATACCTAAGTTATCAAGTGACCCAACTCAATCAACAGGTAAACACAAAGGTCAAAAGTCTCATCTCAAACCAGGATTTTCATTATCGAAACCATAACTGCTGAAGAGCTCCATCTATGGAGTGTAAAATGGTCCTGTCACGACCCTGAGGTACTGCTCACTAACCTAAGACTGCTGAGGTACTCCTCCTGTCGAATACCGCGGGCCAGCCACCCAAACACAGTAGTGCTTCCCACCGGGGTATGCCACCCAAACACAGTAGTGCACACCATATAGTAGCCTGCTGAGGTACTCTCCAGACATGTACCGCAGGTCTGCACTATCACACAGGTAGTGCTCCGTCCGCCTTGGGTCTGCACCTCACAATGTAGTGCTCCATCCACTGGGCTAGTCGACTCAATCCAAGTCGAGTCGGTCAAGAAGTCGTCAGGTCTTAGTCGACTACACGGTCTCCGTACTCCGCACGCTCGTCTCAGGGAGGGTCCGCTCCATGAGCTACAAGTCGATACTCCAAGTATCTCAAATTCCCATGAAGAAGTATCTCAAAGGACTGCCTCATCATAGGGGTCTCAACACAATACACACCGCGTCAATTGGACACCCAATCTGTGAGTTACTAGCCTTTTCGTCCCAGGGGTCCGGTTGGTTTCGTGAGCGAACCAATCCCGGCCGTGTTTCAACTGTACCCCGAACTGTCATAGGGTATACTCGTAGTGACTGTTTCTCAACGTGATCATCAACACCGCTGACAGTTCATCAAATGGACGTCATGTCTGAAAGATATCAACTTTCCCGATCCAGGGGCCCGGTTGGATTTCAGGTACAATCCAACATGGCCACTATCAAACTGTATCCAAAACTCAGGTGAAGTATGCCAAAAGTTCCGTCTCAACAAGAGAAAATCAACGAGACAGACGGCGCGTCAATCAGACGCCCGGTCTGTGAGTTATTGGCTTTTTCGTTCCAGGGCCCCGGTTGGATTTCTTGAGCAATCCAACCTGACCGCACTCCGATGGCATCCAAACCTCGAGTGGAGTAAGCCAAATGATCCATCTAACATAGAGGAATCCGTCAAAGTCAACAGCACGTCAATCGGACGTCCGGAGCTCAAGATATAAGTGTTTCCGCTCCGAGGCCCCGGTTGTTTTCGTGTACAAAACAACCCGGACGAACCCAATGTTCTCCGAAACCTTGAGTGTAATATACCGAAACGACTGTCTTGTTTCAAAGACTACTATGCAACTGACAGTGTGTCGATCGGAGGTCCTTAGCACAAGATATAGGCATTTGACTGAAAGTTGTCTGAAAACGGGGGTCTGGGCCTGGACCGAACCGGCACGACCCCCCCTGGGTCGGCCCGAACCGGGTCCGACCCGACTGGACCCGGCCCGGCCCGGCCGGCTTGGTCCGGCCCGACCAGCCAGCCACGGCTCGGCGTGGCCGCGCCAATGTTGGGGAGAGGGGGGTGCGTGCGGCCCGCCCCTCGCCGTTAATTGAGGGCGGCAGTGCAACCGCCGCTGCCAATTCTTCCAGCGGGGCGCTCGGGTGCCGCCGCCGCCTGGCGGCCGAACGGCTCCGGCCGCCGCCTCTAGTCGTCAGCGGCGCCGCGCCAGCGACCAGCGCCTCGGGGTGTTTCCGCGGGCCACCAGAGTTGCTCCGGTGGTCCGTTTTCAAAACCATCTGAGCCGGTGTTCAACTCGGGTCTCGTACATTACTATGCAAGCTTCAAAAATACATTGCGGCCCCGTTATGTTGTTGCTCGTCAATCCACACATCAATTAACAAAATGAGCCATCTTCGTTGTTCTCCAGTGCAAGGTGTTGGAACCACGCCCCTTCGTCGTGGCCCGACTCCATCCGCGGATGTCTTCGTGTTTCTCCGACGCGGCGCGCCGGTGTCCCGCCCTTGTTTGTTTTTCACGACGCGGCGTGACGGCGCCGCACATTTCCTTGTCGCATGATTCCGCGTGGTGCGGCGACACCACGCCTTCCCGTACCAAACCACAAAGAAATCCAACATGGAAAAAGGAGGTGGGTCGGCCGTGTTTGTTCGGACCGGCCCCCTCTTGTTAGACGATATCAGTTTCGCATATTCACGAAGAATAAAAATCAAGGGAGTAATCTCGAACAAATTAAAGTAAAGACAATCCCCTACAACCTCTTAAATAAAAATAATCATACAATACTCCCAACCCGCAAAATAATCATCGCGGATCAGCTTAATATTTAGTTGAACTACGTTCTTAGATTTAGAAGGGAGTAAACGAGGGTTCACCAACAATCACAATTTAAATTCCCTACCTCGTAATTGTCATTCATTGATGATCTCGAAAAAAGGGTGGATATCGATTCCTCGACTGTCGTGTTCATCACAAACTCCAAATCCCGAGCTACGTCGGCTGTGGAAGACACTACATTTCGGTAGGATCCGAGGGAGGAAGTCGAAGAAGGTTGTTGATGTTCGTCGCTTCCGTTGTTGAAGAGGCGTTGTTCTTCGTTGAAGATGAAGTTTCTTCAAAAGAGGGAATAGCTCTCTTCCAAATTTTCTCACACAACCAAAACTCCCAAAATAAAATAAGGCCTCTCCTTTTTTTATTATTTTTCCATGCATTCAAACATACAAAAAAAATTCAAAACCTAAATCACTTAATCAATTAAACAATGAGTTGTCTAATTAATTAAGTGATAGGTTGGCAAGAATTTAAGAGGGAGAGAGGCGAGAGGAAGAGTTACACAACTTAAGTGTGGGGTTTGAAAAGTTGGGGGCTCGTGTGGGACCCACCACACATTATCCTCTCATTTATCCTCACATGGGTAGTTAGGTGCCACCCCAACTCCCCATGTAGGATAAAACTACCTTAGACTTAAGAAATAAAATTGACTCACAATTTTATTAATTCCTCAATTAAGCCACAAATTATAACAACTCCTCCCATGAAAACACAACTCCGGAATAAGCATTCCTAATAAAATACCAGCGCTGCGGTTCCATCGATGCCCCCAGAATTTGATTCTGAGCGCCGGTTTTAAAGATAGAAATTCCCGCTCGTTCGTTCACAGAACGTACCCGAGCCAAATTTCGGAAATTGATTCCGGGCACACCGGGCCTCAAAATCAGGTGCTGTCAGAAACTGCGTTCTTGTAAAATCCCAATGAAAACTAAGAAAAAGTTTTCCTTGAATTTTACAGGTCTTTACAGAAAAACTCATTTATTTATAATATAAGATGAGTATTGTTCAAAATAATGACATACAATAATTTTTATACATGTTTTTATTTTATTTTAAACTATATTCTTTAATTTTTCACATAATTACTCCCTTTTAATTTTAATTGAGGTAAAAGAATATTAACTATTAAGTGGAAATTAATTTCACTTATCTGTGGGAATTATCCCATAATTAGTAAATTCGTCATCCATCTGAAATTAAGATTGGTACATTCTAATTTTAAAATTATTTATAGGATTTAAAAAAATATATAATAAATTAATTTTTTTAAAAAACAACAATTATTAAAATTTTAACACTATTAAATTCATTTAATTTAAATAAAATCCAAAAAAAGAGATAACTTTGAATAAAATAATTTAATAGGCTTATAACATGTCATATTAGAACTAGATAAATTGTGGATGACATATGTTATTTCTATCATATTTATTTTAATATTTATTATATTATTTATTTGATATTTCTCTTAATAAAATTATTATTGTATTACTAAATTGTTAATATTTATGGTAATAATTTAATCTCTAAAAATTCCCAATAAATTCACATAATGTAAATACATGTATTTTATTTTTTAAACTATTAATGTTCTATTTTTCATCACATTTATCAATACATTTAAATTACTGTATGTAAGAAAGATAATAGAGTGATTTGTTGTCACATTCTTTTGTTTTAATAATAACTACATCATTTTCATGGAAAACAGTTCATTAAATTAATCAATTATTAACCTGAGGTTATATTGGTCTACATTAATTCAACTAGTAGGATTCTGGCTGATTGTAGTGTAATTTTACTATCCTGATCATATTGTTTTTACACAGATTTACCTGATTTAACTTTCACTATGGTAATTAAAAATTACAAAAGTTACTACTCATAAAGTCCAAAAAAGGTGTCTATTTACACAATTTTTACCTTATGATTCCAAATATATGTTTTGTTTTCCCAAATTCAATATTCCTAATTTGTAGAATTGATTTTAAAATTATTACTCGTTGTAAAAATTAGAAAACATGTTTTTTAAAATAAAACCCATTAAATGATTGCCATTTGTTTATATCAAATTTCAACGTAAAATTTCCCCAAATGACCATAATTTGATTAAATTATAAAAAAATAATATAGAAATAATTTAAGACAAATTATTATATTAATATATAGATACAAATATATTATAAAAAACGCATTTTTGAATTAAAATGAATTATTTTTAACTATTCATTGAAATATGATTTTAATCAGATAAATTTAATAATTTTAAACAATGTAAAATTTGATGTCCCTATTCCAATGAAAAAGTATATATTCACTAATATGACATATAAAAGTGTAGAAACCTATATTTAAAAATTTCATTCTATCAAAAGATGGTAAAACAACCTTTTATAAATACTAGACTATTTTATGGAAAAATTTGGATTCATTCTAATTTTTAGACCTAAAATTTTATTTCAATAAATGCAAAAACAATTACGATACATTTGTAATCAGATTATAGTATTTTTTTTTCATTCTTGTAAATAAAATAACTAGTAGTTAACTATCATTTTAAATAATAATATTAATATTGTATTATTTTTTCAGTATAACTCAGAGTTCATTGCAACGTACAATTTTTAAAAAACCCATTGTTTCATGTCGACTATGCTATCGACAAAAGAATTAATTTTAATATAAAATATATATATTATTCCTAAATAATAATATATTTGAAATTTTTATTATTCTATACATTCTTGTGATGTAATATATCAAATTTTCAAATTTCATTGAAATTATCCATTCAATATATTTCTTCTGATCCAAGATAATATAAAGGTTGATACTCGATGAGGAATGTTTTATAGGGCTAAAATAGGTTGTCTATAACTTTTCCCTCTACTGTCCCTTTATTATAAATTTTTTTTTATCCCCATGCTTATTTAATCAGGATTTGCATAGAAAGTTTATAATCCATAATTATAATCAATTTTATTATATTATATAGACCATATATTACTTGATTATGAAATCATTGGGGGTTGAGACCTCATATATTCTCACCCAAAGGTGGCTGATTCCTTAATTATTCCATGGTACCCCATGTGGGATTATCTAATAAATCAATCAAGTGTGTGTATTATCCGTACTATTGTCAATAACTCTTAAGTTATATTAATTTTTTGATGATAAATCTGTTGAGATGAAAATTTTATAGTTTTTGGTTGTCAGTTTTAAAGTAATCCTTCCTTAAAAATATTGGTCCTTTAAAATTAAATATGATAAATATATTTATAGATATTAAATTCCCAAGTTAATTATTAATGAATTTAATATGGTTTAATTTAATTATACATCCATATCATGTCTATTAATGTTAATGGATTGATCAAAATAAATAACTACGGATTGAATTTATTTAATGGTTGCATTTCATCCATGGAATGGACTCTCTATAAATTTACAACATAGATTGTAATTGTATTCATTTCCAAATTATCCTTTTCACATAGTATGAATGGAAATAAAATGATACTATAGAATTATTAAATTAAAGGAGTTTTATTGGGAATTAATGAAAGAAATTAATTATGTATAAGGTGCATATTTCATACAATAATTTTTCCCATTATATGAGAATTTATTCTTGATCCATATATGGAATTCCTTGAGAACACAATGGAATCCATTTGGATTCTAGGAGCTATTTTCCAAGGGAGATGTCCACTATGGAATATTGTATTTTTATACAACTGGATGACCATCATGAACCCATGGTATCCACCCACTATCTTCTAGATATGAAGATGTCTATGAAACACTCATCCGTTCATGATATATTTTTGGATATGTGGTTAGAATGATACACCTCATTGGACCAGTCTTTCTTAGTACTTATTACTTGTGATGAGATCCTTGTTATTAGTAATAAATATTTATAGAGGAATTCCTTGGGTGATGTCTCATGGATTACAATCAGACCCCTTATCGACCGACTTCATTTTATTACTATGCTAGCTCAATCACTGAGGACATGGATTCATTGGTCACAACATTTTGATCTTATATCATAATTATTTTAATCGACGATTCCTGGGTTATTACCAACAACCCTATATTATAAATATTATAACTATTTGATTACATGGTTATACATTGGGTCATCTTTACTGACATATTTTAATTTGGAACATAATTAAATAAATGATTTCTTGTTCAAACACAAACTGATTATGAAGAATAAATTGGTGTCTTTATATTACTTTAATAATATTAATTTCATATGTACCTACACATTATATATGTTTATATAACATATAAGGGATATTATAGATGTTGTTGGTGGCAGCCAATAGAGATATATATCACAACCTTACATGGGTCATCAATGGTACTGTGGAAGATTCTTTGTATGGATGTTTTGATAAGTGGAAGATTACCCCTTTGGAAACCTCATATTGGTTTCATTCATTAGCTTTTAGCTTGGTAGTAGATGACTGGTCTAGTGCTCAAGATTATAGATAGATTTTTGGATTCAATATTATTGTTTTTTATTGAATGTATTACCTACTTAATTTTATATATATTTTCTGGTTTTGTTGATATGTGACATAATTGATCATTATCCTTTTATATCGTTGAACTTATAAATTTTTTGTTTCATTATTATTTACAGCTATTGTTTATTATTTATGTCTTTTTATGCATTAATGGTTTTTTGTACTACTTTTAACAGTATATGTTTCAAATGGTCTATCTATTTAAATATGTTGTCACTATTTAACTGTTATTAATTACATCCACATTTATTCTCGATGTAATGTTGTAATATTCTCCCCACAATCAAACCCCAATTCCTTATTGCTATTCAGTAGCCTCATTCATATGCGGACGCGCTCTTGAGGCCATGAATCCAACCATATTTAGGTAACCGTTGAGTTCAACCCAGTCAGAGACCTCATAATATGGTATAAGTGAATATATTTAATTTTATTTCTATTTTTATTAAATGGAATGAGTTTAGGAATGATTTGTGAATTAGATACAAGTTGGGCCTCCATGCAGTCATCACATGTTTTGTGTAAGTTCAATGATTCAAAAAATAATAATTGGATTTATTTGTTTTTCAATTAATTGTGGATATAGATTCACTATGGGGTGACACACAAGATATGTGTTGATAATGATTATTACAATTATTATTGATTATTCAATTTTTCTCATTAACCATAGATGTTAAGAAAATAAAGAATCAACCATTCATCATCATAGGAACATTGAATTCGAATGATATGTTAATGGCATTCCAAATAAGTGCATTTAAATACATTAATTTTCCTATGTGGCATGTTATTATAGTGATATATAGTTTTTATATAGGAATTTTCTAAAAAAAATTATTTTAGGGTAGGGTATTGGTTATTTAATATGTCATCATAAATCAAAAGATTTTCATTACATAAGGGAGTAATGTGGAACATTAAATAACTTGTTTCAATCAATTTTAGCTGTATACCTATAGTTACATGAGAATATATTTCGATTTGATTAAGTAATTTACAGTTTAAATAATTATTTTATGATTTATCAAGGATTGGAAGAGGAAATTTTCCATGTGGTTCCATCAAATATTACCTGTTACATATTGAGACCGAATTGAGATTATGTTAAATTGAAATTAAATGGGTGTTGATTTCACTGATAAGGTGTATGGTCCCTTACTCACTAGGAATGGACATCTATTTTAAATGAACCATAATATATTTTTATAATAAAATTAGAAATATATTTTATTTCATGTAATATAAAAAGATATGGTTTCTAATAAATGACGTTGAATGGTATTGATAAACCATCATCTAATAGATCATCTATAGATTATACAAGAAAACGTACAGAATACATGCCTCAGAAGTGTTGAGTCAATAAGGTTATCCTTATGACCTTTCCATTCCTTCGTTAATGGGGGAGTTTGATTATGTCATAAAGGATTTCCTTATAAAATTACCATTTCTATTATTTTTAAAATCACAAAAACCTTATCTCATGGGAAATATTTTTTTTCCTCATTTTACTTCTCTAAGGAAAATTTCCATCCCTAAACAACTTTATCCTCACTATGTTTTCATTACCTATATCATATTTTCAATTAGTGTAAAATTAGGAATGATACCAAAACCTAGGAATCCAATAAATACCTAGATATGAAACATTCTGTTCTATGATCAAAATTCTCAGAATTCTGGTTACGAACTATTCTGAGTTCTGAATCCAAATTCTGAATCAGAATTCTGGTTACGTACTTTCTGAGTTCTGACTCTGAATTCTGAATTACAATTCGGGTTACAAACTTTCAGAGTTCTGACTACCGAATTCTGATTACGAATTCTAGATACGAACATTTCTGAGTTCTAACTCTGAATTCTGGATACGAACTCTCATGATGTTCTACTCTGAATCCTATATATGAACTCTCATTAAGTTCAACTCTGAATTTTGGATACGAACATTCATGATGTTTGACTCCGAATTCTGATTACGAACTTATGAAAGGGTTGACTATGAATTTTTATTACGAATTTTGATTACAAACATATCCATGTTCTGACTCCGAGTTTTCAGAATACAGTCTCTGAACTCTTAATGAGTTTTGACTCCGAATTCTCATGAAATTTGACTCCAAAATTTGTTAGTTCAAGATCTAAATTCTTGTGAATCTATACTCCATATTTCCTTGAAATTCAGAATCAAGAATTCTATAGAATTCAGGTTCTAAATTCCTAGAAAACAGAATCTGAATACCTTTTTATTTTAGACTCCAAATTAATTTTTGGTTAGACTCCGAAATTTCATATTTCCCTACATTCTGAATATCAGATTTTGGTTTTGATGACACTTGTTTAGTTATAAAACTATTCCATGCTTTCAGTTACTCACTAACCGTTGCTTGAGTGACACGTGTACATGTCCCTCCAAAATTCAAGGAAAAATATGACCGTTGGAGGAGGGAGCCGACCGTTGAAGCCATGTCTATAAATAAGAGCTCATTTAAAAGAGCTCATTACATATTTTGGACTGAAATATGACAATTGTGCTTACATTCTATTGAAGTTATTTCTAGAGAGATATGCTATTATAAAATCTCAGGCTTCATGCAGAAAGTTTGAACAAATTGTTCAAACTTTTCTTTGTTAACATTTTCTTAGTGCAGAGGTTTGATTTACTGGGAATCAGAGACTTCGGGTTGTGAAGTCGGAGGTGCCGATTTTCTTACAAATCGAGGGCATGCATGGATAGCAAGACAGATACAGATCTTCATATTGAGGGCTTACCTAGGTATGGGTAAGATATACTTTTTTGAAACTATAAATCAAGGGACCTCTTATCCATAGTTTTTGGATACCCTCCTCATTGGTTTAAAAGAGTTCCTACTTGTCACTTGTCGTGTTACTAATTTGTTTTCCACATTGTAATTTTATTTTTTAAGGAAATTATATGTTTAATATACTTCCTTAAACTTTTACTCTGAATTTATAAGATTCTATATGCTTTAAGGTAGAATCCTATTTGGTGTAAACTTTTGATAAGTTTCATTATCAGAATCACTTTTTCGGAATCAAGCAATTTATTAGAACTTCAAGGTTTTGTTAATTACTTTGTTGAACCTTTTTAAACATTACTATCTTTAAAAATTCTAAAGGAATTTTTAAAAAGTATACAATTCACCCCCCCATTTATTTTAATCTCATCGTACATATTCGATCCTACATTTGGTATTATTGAGTATATCATAATCAAACTTACCATTATAACAATTGGTATCAGAGGTTTGGTTACCTCTGAATTAATCTCATGATTAGATTTAGAAAAGAATTCTCGGAATTGATTTTACGGAATCATGTTTTCCGGATTCATCTTTTTTAGAATCACTTTTTCAGACTGATATATTTCAGATTGACATTTTTTTAGAGATACATTTGTTCTATATTTTACTTGCTTAGGAATATTTTCATTGTTTACAAACTTTTTCTATTAACATGTTTTGTGTAGAATTAATTTTCATAAAGATGGAAGGAATAAATGTTGGTTCCAAAGACAATATCCATCATACTATACCACCTATCTTTGATGGAAATGACTATGAATATTGGAGAGATCATATGACGAGATTCATTATCAATACTGGTGTTGATAACTTTATTATTCTTATTGGAGGATATAAAATACCTGACAAGGAAGTTAGTAACTTTACTAAACAAGAAAAGCATGAATATCAACTGAATTATAAGGTACGCAATTCTTTACATTGTTATATAACTAGAAATATATATAGCCAAATTTCATCTTCTGAAGCAGAACATTCTATCTGAAGGAAACTTGAAGTTACACACTTTGGAACTTCCAACGTTATTGAAACGAAAAGAGCTATGCTCAGATCTGAATATCATGGTTTTAATTTTCTTTATGGAGAACCCATATGTGAGGATCAACAAAGGATCATGACTATTCTAAATAAATTTCAATTCATAGGAGAATAGGGTTTCAATGATGAGGCTGTTTTAGACATGATCATAGATATCCTGCCAAATGAATGAGAGTCTAAGAGTATGACTATTGATGAGAACAGGAAAGTCACTCAGATTTCCTTAGATGAGTTGTTTAGAACTCTTCTTCAACATAAAACCAGAATGAAGAGAGATGCTAAACATGTTAAGAAGAAGAATGAGAATATAGGAGTTGCTTTTACAAACAATTCTAAACATATTAAATCCAAGAACCCAGAAAGGGTATCTAGATCAAAGACAATGAATGTCATTATAAAGTCAGAATCAAGTGATAAGGAAAAGTCTGAGAATGAATTAGCGAATCTTGCTTGGAGAATGAACAGGACTGTAGCTCAAAAGAACCATCAGAATATGTAAAAGAAGAAAGACTACAATGATAATAAATATAGAGAATATACTTGTTATGAATGTAGAATAATAGTTCATATCAGACCTTATTGTCCTATTTTGAAAAAGAAGGAAAAGAAGGAAAGGAATTCAGAAAGGAACAAGAAGAAATTATCTTGATCAAAGCACAAGAAAATTCATAAAGTTAATGACACTTAGAGTGCTAGCTATGGAGACTCTTCAGATAGTGAATCTTCTGAATATGATTCATCAACCTAGAAGAATATGGGATATATTGCTACTACTTCATTACCTAATACATGTCTTATAGACAAGGTAAACTCTACTGAGGCTTTTATAGATTTATCTCCTAATAATAAATACTATTACTAAAATATTACTTCTAATGAAGATACTTCATCCATAGAAAATGAAGAAATAACTTCATATGAAGAAGTTTCTAGATTTTCCAAGTTTTTTTAAGTGGGAAATTTTAAAATTTATAGGAAACTAGTCAAGGAAAAAACTAGGGAAGAAATTATTACAAAAAATATTTTAGAACATTCTAGAGATCTTAGAGATAAATAAGTGCTTATAGAAAAACTTTCTAAAGACCTTTAGAATGATAATTCTGTTAAGGAAGAACTTTATAAGAATATTAATAATGTTATTTTAGAGATAAATGTTTTTGAGTACAAATCTAACACAAAGTAAATTATTCCTGGGTATAGGAATTTAGCCATGAGACTGAAATATGAAATATTTTCTCTTAAGAATATTCTTGAAAAATTTACCTCTGGGAAGGAAAATTTTGACAAGATGTATTCTCAAATTAAACCTCAAGGAATCACTAGTGGAGTATGTTATACTCACCAAATGACGGTTTTTAGAAATAACTATTTTGTTCCTTCTAGAGACCCATTTTGTACAAAATGTCAATGTGGTGGGCATTGGAAGAAAAATTGCTTCTTGAATAATTTTCAATCTCTTGGGTTTCATAAAACATATTTTTCTAAACAAATATGGATACCCAAAATTTTATTGTCTAACAATTCCATATCCAAGAATGTTTGGATTCTAAATGTCTAACATTCTTATATTCATAAAAATAGAGAAGGTACCCACAACAACACATGGTACATGGATAGTGGATGTTCCAGCCATATGACTTTTAACAAAAACTATTTTTAAAATATTATCAAGACAGAAGGAGGAAAATTAATTTTCAGAGATAATGATCAGGGAGAATTTATTGGTATATGTAACATTGTCCTTGTTGGAAAAACATTGATTTCAAATGTTTTATTTATTAAGGGTCTTAAGAACAACCTCATTAGCATAAGTCAGTAATGTGATGAAGGTTACCTTGTGAATTTTATAAATGACAAGTGCTTAGTACACAATTCCATGGAATAATTCATTCATTCTTCCAATAGGCAAGATAATGTTTACAAAATAAATGTAGAAGACCTTAGGAGACAAGATCTACCTTGGATTAGTGCAATGGAAGAACATTATTGGTTTTGGCATATAAGGTTATGACACTGTAACATTATGAACTTATGAAAATAGTCTATGAAAGGACTAGTAAAGGATCTACCAGATCGTAGATTTTATTCTTCTAAAGTTTGTGACCCTTGTAAATATGGAAAGAAACATAAATAATGTTTTAAATTAGTTTGTGAAGTCACAAATACCGATGCATTATAGTTAGTGAATATGGATCTTTTTGTTCCTACACAAACTGGAAGCATTGGGGGAAAATATCATGTATTTTTCATGGTTGATGATTACACTAGATTTACGTTGGTCTATTTTCTAGAAAAAAAAATCTAAAGACTTCTCATATTTCAAAATTTATAGAGCCCAAGAAAAAATGATATAATACTTCCATTGAAAACTATTCATAGTGATCATTGAGGATAATTTCAAAATTCTAATTTTGAAAATTTTTGTAGTAGAAACAACATTACTCACAACTTCTCAGCACCCAAAAACACTCAACAAAATGGTGATGTTGAAATAAGAAATATAATTCTTCAAGATATAACTAGTTCCATTTTGACTAAGTATATTGTAGCCAAACATTTTTGGGATAAAGATGTATGTACTGCTTATTATAATATAAATCGAGTTTTGATTAGACCATTCCTTAATAAAACTCTTTATGAGTTATGGAATGGTAGAAAACCAAGAATTTCATACTTTAAGTATTTTGGTTGCAATGCATTCATTCTGAATTCAAGAGATAATCTACATAAATTTTCAACAAAATCTGATGAAGGAGTTTTCATAGGCTACTCCACAACATCTATGGCTTATAGAGTTTTCAATAAAAACACGTGTATAGTAGACGAGACAGTTCATGTAAAATTTGATGAAACCGATCCTTTTGTTTTTAAACAACCCCTACCTACATCTTCGTATGTGTTTTAAAAAACTGATTTTCAACCTTTGATAGAGGATCCTTATGATAAAGAAAATGTTCAAGAAGATACTTCTGAACCATTTACCCTAGAATATTTTCTACTCTATGTTGATGAACAGGTTTTACAAAACCCAAATTAGTTGTTTCTAAAGAATCGTCCTAGTGATAGTGTCATTAGTGATGTGAATCACCCTATAAGTACTATAAGTTCCTTATAAAATGAAGTATAACATCTAGAATTCATTTCCCAATAAAAGAAAAAAATCACTGATGAAGCATGAGGTGATGATGATTGGATTAAAGCTATGTAAGATGAACTAAATAAATTCAAAAGGAATAATGTCTGGACCATGGTTGAATGACCTATGGAAACTTCGGTTATTGGTGTAAAGTGGGTCTTCATAAATAATCATTGAGAAAATGGAATCATTGTTGGAAATAAATCTAGATTAGTTTCTAAAGGGTATAATCCACAAGAAGGAATAGACTATGAAGAAACCTATTCTCCGGTAGCTAGACCCGAATCTATTCGTTTTTTACTTGCCTTTACAACATTCTTCAATTTCAATCATTTTCAAATGGAAGTGAAATGAGATTTTCTTAATTGATATAATCAAGAGGATGTTTTTTTAAACAACCACCTAACATTGAAGATACAAAACATCCTGATCATGTTTTTAGATGTACCAAATCTTTGTATGTATTTAAACATGCCCCCCGAGCATGGTATGAATGATTTATAGGATTTTTGCTTCAAAATAACTATGTTAAGGGAAATGCATATCCAACCCTTTTTAAAAATATAGAAAAGATTTTTTTTTGATTGTTCATATTTGTGTTAATGACATTATATTTGGTTCAAATCAGAAATCATTAACTCATTCCATTACAGATTTAATGAAATCTGAGTTTGAAATGAGTATGATGGCAGAATTAACATTTTTCCTTGGTTTTCAAATTTCTAGAAAACCAAAAGAAATATACATATCCCAAAATAAGTATATTAAATATAGTAATAAAAAGTATGAATATGACAATATTAAAAGTATAAGTACTCCCATCGGTACTTTAATCACACTTGATCTCGATAAAGCTGGGAGACCAGTAGATCATAAATATTTTAGAGGTATGATAGGAAGTCTGCTTTACATGACAGCTAGTCGTCCAGACTTAATGTTTTTAGTATGCTTATGTGTAAGATATCAATCCAATCCTAAGGAATCTCATTTAATGGCAGTGAAATGAATTTTTTTCTACATAAAGGGAACCATGGATTTAGGACTCTTTTATACATCTGGAAATGATTTTGTTTTAAATAGTTTTTCAGATGATGACTTTGGTGGATGTAGAATGGAAAGAAAGAGTACATCCGGAACATGTAATTTCTTAGGAGATTCATTAGTTTCTTGGTCATGCATGAAGCAACACTCAGTAGCGCTCTCCACTGCTGAAGTTGAATATGTAGCACCTGGAAGTTGTTGTGCTTTTGTGTTGTGGATGCAACACACACTCACAGACTATGGTATGAGTTTTACCAAAACAAAAAATTTGCGGGATAATACAAGTCCCATTTACCTTAGTAAAAACCCTACACATCACTCTTTTGTAACGAATATAGACATTAGAAATCACTTTATTTGGGATCATAGATAAAAAAGAGATATTATTCTTCAGTTTATCAGAACACAAGATCAACTTGCTGATATTTTCACAGAATCATCACCTTCTGATAGATTTGAATACATTAAACAGAAGTTAGGAATGATAACCGTAAGGTAATCTTTCTTGATTAACTTTTTTTACACCAATCTTCTTACAGTAATAAACTCTTTTCCATAGGGGAGTACATTTGCCGATAAGTTTTTCATAAAATTTCGTAATGAAAATTGTTGTAGACGGTTTTTCAAATTTTTCGTAATAGAAATTTTTTTAGGTAGTTTTTCAAAATTTCTATAATGAAAATTTTCATAATTAGTTTTCCATATTATTCTTAATGATTTTTTTCATGTTTTTTCCATATTGTAGTTTTTCAAGTTTTTTTCATATTGGAAATATTTGGAGTAGAAATTTTAATAATGAAAATCTTCAGACATGAGATTTTCGTAATGAAAATCTTCGGACCTAAAATTTTCATAATGATAATCTTAGGACCTGAAATCTTCTTAATGGATATTTTCGGATTTGATATTTTTCGTAGTGAAGTTTTTTTTCATATTATTGTTTTTATAGAATCTAAAGTTCTTTAAGAGGAATATTAATCATAATGAATAATCATCCTAGAAATCCAGAAGGTATGATTATTTCTGGAGTTTTTTGTAATTACATTTTACCTTCAATTTGTTTATATTGTTTTTAAAATTTCTCAGATTCTAATCTCATTAAATTTGAATGTATTCTTTTAAAACCTCAAAATATCGAATTCAACCAAATTTTTCCGAGAGGCTATCATTTCAACCGTCACATCAGATATGAATAATTCTTAGCCATTGGATTCAAATGAAAAGTTCAACGGTCACTTCATCACCTACATAAATGGGACCCCCGATGGTTGTCCCACAACTGTTTTCAAAGCTTGTGCGTGTCGAAGCTCTTCCCCTCTACAAAAGATAATTCTGAATTCTTTAGAAGTGCTCAATTCTGAATTTCTATAGAAGCTCCCTCTCAAGATATTTTTACTATCAAAAAAATTTTGGAGTGTCAAATTTACAGGGAGAGGTTGGACATCCCAAAATTTTTCAACAAGTATGATTCTATCATCACCAAGAACATCATGCTCAATGGTTGGGAAAGTGTAGCTATTCTAAGGACAAGAGATTATGATGATGTCTATCTAGATCTACTCATAGTATTCAATGAATCAGTTTTCTTCTTCAAGGAATAAGTTAGAGAAAAATTCTCCTTCAAGATTTATGGGAAGATATATATGCTTTCTTACACCAATGATGCATGCTTGGTGGGGATGTCATATGAAGCAGAAAGTGGATTTTTCTCTCAAAAGCTCCCAGATGATCAAGGAAGTTTCATCAAGGTGAATACCATGGAATTAATTAGTCTTACTGATTTTAAGACAACAACGATTTCCCATCTATCTACCAAAAATAGGATCCTATAGCTATGGGTTCAAGGATTTATTGTACTCAGAAAGGGAAAAAAGGACACCCTAAAGGAAAGTAAAATGAACATCATGGACTTTTTGGAAATCCTAAGGGAGGTCAACCTCATGAAGCATATTCTCATTACGATTGAGAATATCAAGAATGGAAATTTGAGAGCTTATATTGTTATGTATCCTACATTAAATTCCATGCTCATTGTTCGGTGTCTTAGATCTTTCAAGATCCCTTATAGTTCCAAGACAAGGAATTGTAATGTGATGCTAGTCAGTGATGACCCCTTGAAGAGAATGAATGTTGGATTCTCTATGGAGTCAGCAGTGTTTTATGATCCTCCAGTGGAGGAGGCAGAAACTATTTCAAAAAATTGAAAAAGATGCTGAACCATCAAAGAATGCTGGAAAGAAAAGGAAGCTAAATTAAGTAGTAGTTGAAGGAAAAACCCCTAAGTCTAAGGAAGTCCAATCAGCATCTCCTAAACCAAAGATGTAAAAACCCTGCCCGAATGAGGTGGTATCAATGAGGAGGTAGGATAAAGAGAATAGAAAAGTAGGGGAGCCACAGTTCGTTTTGGATCCTACTGAGGCTAAGGCCTTGAAAGAGAAAGGAGCTGATGAGCTGGAGAAGCAGTCCATGGAAAATAAGCTGATGAAAAAGATGACAGAGGGTGAAATTTTTCAATCCCTTCTAAGGGATACTAAAGTTTCAGCCAAAAAAATTCTCGTACTTGAAACATTTCTTGATGAAAAGATATCTAAGAGTCCGGGTAAGAGGCTTATAACTCTGGAAAAACCACAATAGAAGATTGTGGAAGTGAATAAAGCTGCATAAGGAGCACAAGAAGAAGAGAGCATTGGTGGCCCTAATGATTTGATTAAGAAAGATGAAGAGTATCCGGAAAAGGAAAGTGATTCTGAAAATTTTTCACTCTGGACTTTTCAAGCCGGATATTCAAAACATTCTACCCCTGTAGATGATGATAATGGTGAAGAGGAAATAAAAAAATTATCTGAGGAAGAGAGTCACAATCATCACTTCATATATCCCGAAGACAGTAAGGCGGGAGCTGAAAAAGAGAAAATTGATGAAGATACGATTATTCATTTATCCAGAAGTGAGCATGAATCTCCTAATGAGGAAGCGATACCGAGAATTGATAAGGGTAAACAAGAAGTTTCTGATAACCCACCCAAAGATATTTTGAGGAATAAAGAATCTAGAGGATCCTATAAGAGGAAGGTGATAGAGTTAGACGAAGAACCATATCCAATTAAAATGTCTGATTCAGAGTCATCTTCCAAAGGACATGATTTTGTGGTTCAGCCCTTGAAGAAGCTGGTGGATACCATTCTGATCTTTCCATCAGTTGATTCTAGATTCCAGATTCTTCAACATACCATGAGTCAATATTCAGACTTCGAATCCATAGTGATTGATAGATGTGTGATGATTGAGGCTGATCACAAAAATTTCCTGATCAACTATGATGATTACATAAAATCTTGCGAGAATATGACGAAGTTGTCTAAGAAAATCATTGTTGATTTGGATGATCTTGATCATTTTCAAAATGATGTCAGGGAAGCCATTTATTCCAAAGATACAAAAATCAAGAATATTACAAACATCTTCCAGGAAAAGCTAAATCTTGAACAAAATACTCAAATTCAAGAGGTGAATGATCTGAATGGGAAGATTATTTATTTTGTTCAAAGATGGAAAAATGAAAAGGATCTTTCTATTTAGATGGAAGAAATGCTTCTAAAGCAATATAACTTTCTGAAGGCTCAGGTAGAGGCCCTGAAGGCCCAAGAGGATAGGATCACATCCATAGAAAAGCAATCTGAGGATGATCACAAAGTGTTGAAGAAGATGAAGACAATTATGAAGAAGCTCATGCCGGAGGAAAAATAAACAAAATAGACCCAAATCCAATCTTTTGTTGCATTTTTTCTCCTTGTACAAATTCTTCCAAAATCAATTAAATTACAGTTGCTTGATTTTTTTGGATGTCTATACTAATATTTCCGGTACTATATTTTTTCTATTCCTTCAAACTCTTTTTGAAAATAAAAAAGGCAGAGAAAAAAAAATAACTCTAAAGGGGAGAAAGAAAAGTATTTATATGTAAAGAAGAGTCATCCCTAAGTAAGGGAGAGTTTATCTAAGGGGGAGTTCTCATTACGAATATTTCTACATTCAAATGAAAATTCTCATTTTGGAAATCTTGAATTCAATCCTTAGTGTTTCAATAACTAAGGGGGAGTTAGACATATTCACCATTGTTAATATGTAAAGGGATATAAGTTTTATTTTCAATGTCTAGAAAATTTTTCTATATCCTAGTATTATTTTTCAAAAAGATGTTTTTTCTTTCCAAAAAGGGGGAGATTGTTTAGTAAATAAGGTTTTCATAATGTCTTTTGCATTACTTCTTTCATGGGGGATATTGATTAAGCCATTAAGGCTTTCCTTATGACTTTACCATTTCTATTTTTTTGAAAATCACAAACAGCTTATCTCAAGGCAAATATATTTTTACCTTTGTTTTATGTCTCTAAGGAAAATTTCCTTCCAAAAGGAAATTTATCCTTACCATGTTTTCATTACTTATATAATATTTTCACTAAGTGTAAAATTAGGATTGATACTAAAACCTCAGAATCCTATAAATACCTAGATATGATGCATTCTCTTCTTGGATCCGAATTCTCAGAATTCTGGTTTTTAATTCTTCTGAGTTCTAACTCTGAATTCTGAATCAGAATTCTGGATACGAACTTTCTGAGTTCTGACTCCGAATTATGAATCATAATTCTGGTTACGAAATTTCTGATTTCTAACTATCGAATTCTGAATATGAATTCTTGATAAGAAATTCTCTGAGTTCTAACTCTGAATTCTGGATATGAACTCTCATGAAGTTCAACACCTAATCCTGGAAACGTCCTCTTATGAAGTTCAACTCCGAATTCTAGATACACACTTATCCATGTTCTGACTCCGAGTTCTCTGAATACAAACTCTAAACTCTTAATGAGTTCTGAATCCGAATTTTAATGAACTCTGACTCCTAACATTGTATGCTCAGGTTCCGAATTCTTGTGAATCCAGACTCCGAATTTCCTTAAAATTCTAAATTCGGAATTCTATAGAATTCAGATTCCAAATTCCTAGAAAATAGAATCCAAATACCTTTTTATTTTAGAATCTGAATTCATTTTTTGTTAGTCTCTGAACATTCATATTTCCCTACATTCCGGATATCTGCTTTTGGATTTTCTTACAATAGTTTAGTTATAAAACAATGTCGTGATTTCAGTTACTCAGTAACCATTGTTTGAGTGAAACGTATACAAGTCCCTCCAAAATTCATGGGAAAATTTGATCATTTGATGTGGGAGCCGACCGTTGAAGCCATGCATATAAATAATGGCTCATTTGAATGAGCTCAATACAACTTTTTTTACTGATCTTTTTCAAATTTTTTTACATGATGTTGATGTGATTTCTAGAGAGAGAGGCACTTATAAACACACATGCTTCATGATGATTGTTTGAAAGACTTGTTTGAACATTACTTCATGTAGTATTTCGTAGTACATAGGATCGATTTCTTTAAAATCAGAGACTTCGGGTTGTGAAGTCAGAGTTTCTGATTTCCTTACAAATCAAGGTCTTTCGAGGATAGCTAGAAAGATACCGATCATCCGATTGAGGGCTTACCTAGGTTTGGGTAAGACAGACTTATTTGAAAGTTTAAATCAAGGGACCTCTTATCCAGGGTTGTTGGATACACTCCACTATGGGTTCAAAGAGTTTTTAATTGTTACTTGTAGTGTTACTAATTTTTTTCCACTTTGTATTTTTAGTTGTTAAGTAATGTATAACTTTCATATACTTCCCTAAACTTGTACTCTGAATTTATAAGATTCTATATTCTTTAAGGTAGAATCTTATTTGGTCTAAACTATTGTTAAGTTTTATTTCTGGAATCACTATTCTAGAATCAAGAATGTTTTTAGATCTTAAAGGTTTTGTGAATTACTTTGTTTAACCTTGTTAAACGTAACTATCTTTAAATGTTTAAAAGGAATTTTAAAAAGAATACAATTCACCCCCTCTTATATTTGTATCTCATCATATATATTCGATCTTACATTTGGTATTATGGAGTATATCATAATCAAACATAACATTCTAATAAGAAGTAGGCATTTCAATGGGTACAACTTGGGTAGTGGGCCAGTTAAATATTAATTTATTCTATTAATTTTATATACCTAAAAAATATATACTTCTAAACCATGTTTTTTCTATTTATTGAGATATTCCACAACAACTTCCTCATTACGTGTGCGAAGATAGTTGTAATGGCCATACTCTAGAGTTTTTGGGCCCAAATACACCATTGATTACTACTATGGTGACCCATAAAGAACCAACTTCTATAATAAAATTGGGTACTGATAGATAGTTTTGATATGCTTTTGAACATATTATTTAGTCCATGTTGGGTGAATCATGACCATCACTGAATATAGATGATCTAAATCATGTGTTCCAACAACAACATATTCATACCATATCATTGGATAGATATCCACATGATGATGATTCTTTGATGGAGTCTACTATAGATATCATTGAGAATATAAATTCATCTAAATAGTTGGGTTTTATGATTTCTACATATATTATATATTATTCGGTCATGTGCTAGTGGGATGTTATTACACATTCTAGTCAACATCAGGGCATGGTAGGGGCAGACATCAACACTTTCTACAATAAATAATTTATTACTCATATAATGATAGATGGCCAAGTCATAGATTTCATGATCTTGGATTACGGTGTTATGACCGTCATGGAATATTCATCACATTTTTTATATTTTCATCACTTTTTATTACTTTTTTTATGATCTGTCAAGTTTTAGGAAATTCGAAGATGGGTATAGTTATGAAACTATCCCAAATGTTTATTTCATTATCCTATCATCTTTTTATACTATTTTCTATCAAGTTATAATCACTATGTGAGACATGATGGGTGGATATTTTTTTATTCAATGAGGTTTTGTGACTATGAATGGAATTATTTCATCCGATAGTGGGATGTGTAGACTTGATGTTTCTCATTAGAGAAGTTGTATTCATAGAAACTAGAAAAAAAAATATTATATTCCATTAGTATAGAAGTTAAGAGAATCAGAATCATATATGTGATAAGGTCCTGATGAACTACTGTTCTTGCATCCATATGTGGAATCTTCAAGGATTCTCTTAGACCATTCCATATACATCTAGTGGAATAGGATTTGAACTATCTCCACCTTGAGGGTTTGATATTTTATTCCACAAATTGCAGGGAAATGGAGTAGCCCAAACAACAATATATTAGTGGGTGTTTAGTGTCATGGTAGATAGCCTTTTGATTATCAACACTAGCAAAGTGTATCTCTTCAAGGATGTCTATTTATAACAATGGTCCATTGATAAGGTCAGTTACCCAATTTATTTTTGATACCCAATGATCAGAATAAAAGTCCACTTATAGTATGAATTACTATTCTAGTACCCTTAACTCTTGTATCTTATTTATTCGATATCGGTGATTCACTTTCATTTTTACTCATTATAAAACATAGAAATTCTCATATTGGGAATTTAATATTAATGTGGAGTGATTAACTTGTATATGGAACTAGATTTACTGTCCAAGGGAATAATCCAATGTAGGGATATCCAACATGGGTTAGGTATTTACACATTATAGTTAACCTTCTTAATACTCAATATTATGTGCTTCAATGACATTATATAGATGGAAATGTTAGCTCCTATCAAGTAAATTTTGATTTTCATCACCAAATGGTTTCATTTAGGTCAAAATTGTTAAGTAGGTTTCTCCAAAATGGTGAGTTGGACTTATATAATACATGAGATTGGATATAAAATCATAGGATAGTAAGAGTTAATAACCAAATATTTAGTCATTTATGGATTATTAGGTCTTTAATTAGACAAATTTCCATCAATTAGTATATCATTCCAGATATGTCTTTCCTAATGATTTTTTATCTTACCTCCAGAAAAATTAGTAACAGTCACGATTGATCATGATCAATGATTAGCTCCTGCATTGGTTCCTCCATACATGATGCAACCAACTAAGCTATATGATCTCAAGATATACTTGGTGGATATAGAGGACAAGTGTTTTATCAAACCTAGTAATTATTCTTACTGTTCACAAATTCTTTTCACAATGAAGTATGATGAGACTTTTTTTATGTTATTATTATCAATGGTTGAATGACCTCAATGTTAATAAAATATATCCACTACCACAAATATATTATAACATTTAATAGATATATCTATGAAGGGTAATTTTGAACATTGACATGATATTGGCATAATATTTTGTTCAACACAAGACTTTATACATACAACGTAATAAATTATAAAAAATTTATTATTTATAAGTAATTATTTGTGTATTTTTATCATATGAACATCCAATCTATTTTAAATTAATTTATTATTTTTATTCAATCGAATATTGATTCTTTTGATATGGTCTTTGGAGAGACCGTCTAGTTGTATTCTCAAAATTGTACATAATATACTAGAAATCATGATGATTTTTTATATAGTAAGAGACAACCAACTTCATTTAATGATTTGTATTTTCCACTTCTAAATTTAGACTTTTTCATCATGGGTCATATTTACATCGACTGTGGAGTTTCTTTTGAAATAGTGAAGGTAAGTATTGTGGTTTCTTAAGATCATACAACAAACATTTTTAATGAATGTTTTATATTTGGACATATAAATATTTATTGTATTTCATAAAAGATGTATATTTCCTTTATTCACCTCATACTAATCATGAATAAATGGGTTTCATGTTCATGTAATTAGAACCATTTGATAAATCCTTTCAAGATATGTAATGTGGGTTTTTTAAAACTAATTCGTATTTATTAGAGACTATAATGGGAATTATAGCGTTATTTGATTTGTCCTTAATTCTCCGTAGTGATGTGATTACTAATAATGATTGTGTTTTGCATATATATATATATATTTGTTTTTGAGGCCTCATTGAAAGAATTACCATATGCACGACCTTGATCTAGAAGTTATTTTCTATGCCTTATACAGTAAGAAAAAATGGCATTTGGGTTAGCTCTTTGTGTAGTATATAGAAAATGAGATCCTCAAATATATCATTAAAAATATTACATGAATTTGGATAATTGAATATGGGTAAAATATATTTATTCATTTAAAACATATCTTACCTATACACGCAACAAGTTTAATTCCCTAGACGATGCAGTAGTTCAAAAAACCTAGAATCATCTATAAAGTAATACAGTGAAGAAAATAAATTAATGGCCCTATTTTTAGAGATACATCTAGATATTCATTATAGAAAAAATAATTATTGTCTTCCATCGTTGAAAATTACCTCCTTCTTACTTGATCTGGTGAAGAGATAAAAAATTTTTGATCATAAAAACATGGTTGTTCGATAGATTATTTTCTGTGATGAACAACATCCTTATTAGTATGTCGATAGAGAATTTTTTTATACATGTAAATGTTTCAGTTACTATATAAATGAGTTATGAACTGATTTAACATTCTCACAAATCTAAATTTGTAGTTCAAATAGGCATATCCATGATGTATTGTGATACGTCACATGAGTATTGATGGACTATAATGAAATGTTAGAATATAGGTTTTATCATAAGGTGTTACACCTATTAGTTGGATAAGGTGAAGCACCAGTGGCCTATGGGAACATTTCATCCATTACGGATCCCAAAATGGAAATTTGAAGATGTTTTCAATGAAAATTTACTCAACTTACTGAGGTCACATCCAAGATATGACACTTTTTTGTAGTTATGGATAATATCATGAATTTATTTAGCATCCATCCAATTTGGGAGATGTTATCAGTTGATTAGTTTGGAAGACAGTATTTTTCTCATATCATACAACTGCATAGGGTAACTGATACTATCATTTATGATAGGTAATCTCATTTCACATCATTATTATGGTACGGGTTTTAGAAAGTATTGGGAACATCTGATATTCTTAGAAAATATTTCATACCCAGATAGATGGTTAGTTGTAATATACAATAAAGGATTCATATTACATGATTGAGGCATGATTCCATGATTTTAGTAGTTCTTGGGATAGTCATATCTCTATTGATATGTTAAACTACGATAAAAACATTCATTAAATGATTAAGATAGATCTTTTTGAGGCATTGTATGGTTGGTCAAGTTATTAAACCATTTTCTATATAGATATAGGATAAGAAAAAATAAAATTTCCTCAAATAGTTCTTGAGATATTTAATATGGTTAATCTTATCTGGAATAATATTTTACTTCTCAGTCTGGACTAAAATCATATGTCGATCCATGTCAGAGACCACTTGATTAAAATGTTGGGGATCGTGTTTTTGTGTGGTTATCATCCATGAAGGGGAAAAGAGAGATACAGAGGAAATGGAATCTATTGCCTCGTTATCTAATTATAATTCATATTTTAGAAAGATTATATATTATATACTATCAATTGCAATTTATATATATATATTTCTCGTTACATGATGTCTTCTATGTTTCAGAAGATCATTGTTTTCATGCGATCTAGTCTCATAATAGTAATCCCAATGATGTTGAATTTGATGATCATAAATTTTTGAGGAGTTTCCAATAAATATAATTTCTCTGAGAATAATAGATCACTAAGTCCAGTCTATCCATTGATAAAAACTTCTATTGAAGCATGAACACGTATAAAATGATACATGGGAGTGGGAGGTTGACATAAATTCCCAATGGAAGGAGTTATTATGAAATAACATTTTTCTTACTTGGAAGGTAAACATGGGTAAAAGTTCGTTAATGCATCGAATACATTAAAATCCTATTTATTTATTTGGTAATGTAATTTAAATTTATTTCCCATTTATTTTTTAGGACTTTTTATGGATTCCTTGCAAATTGAAATATATTTAATGGTGGTAAAGAGATTTTTAGATCTCAAGTGCCCCTTGGGAGGAGAAAAGGATTGGACAACACTATTAGTAGAAATCATTTGAAAAAATTCGTATGGTCTCACTAACTATGTGAGGAAAGACACACTGAAATAGGAGGGTTCATGGTTTGATGAAACTATACGAAAATGGGTGAACGCCCATGAAAGGGAACAATTATTTTTTTAGAGGTACCAAGAATGGTTGAAGTAGGATCCATAAAGAAAGAATTATAACCATACAAATTCCCCATGAGTTAGTTCCATGTGCATGGTTGGCACACAGTTTGTAAAAAAATATGACCAAACCATTCGACCATGAGTTTTTAGCTTAAATTTAGTAAAAACCCATAAACTCTTAATAAACTGCCCATATATTTTATTTTAATATCTAGTTCCATGAACCTCTAATTCTAAATTTTAGATCACCCAAACTCTGGTTTTATTATTTTTAATCCTGATTTATTATCGGGTGTCCAATCATTGCATCATTTGTATCTTTAAATTTTTCTAGGTATGAAATTGAACCTACTTCCAGCAATTCTTCATTTAACTTGAATGTTTTTTTTACTATTTTCATATAAGTTGAAATACCATATTTTTTGGGCATTGATTCATTCTTAAGATTTCTTCTGATCCATGATGTTCTTGAGGTAGATTCTAGATTTAGTTTGTGATGTATTCTCAGGGTAGTCTGTTTATGAATCTTCCTTCTTGTCCTTTCATTTTATTAACTATGATCATTATGAACATGACTATTTCATATGGTGTTTATTATTTAGTGTGTATTATGTTTTTAGAATAAATGTTTTCATACTCTATATTCATTCCTTTAATAGATCATCACCCAATCAGGGATTAAGTCCACTACTATTCTAACCCCTTGAAGGGTTCTTACTTAATTATACATTGGTAACCCAATTAGGTTTATCTAAGAAAACATTAGGGTTTGTTGAATGACCATGATAATTGGAAGAACACTTAAATTATAGGAACTTTTAATTGGAAATATATTTCCCATCATATATTACAGTAATCACATGACCCCTATAATTTACTATTTCACTAAAATTAATATACCATTAAAATGATGAATAGAATGTATATTTATAAATATCAATTGTACAAGTTAGTTAATAATTTTTTTATTGTTATAGATCTTTATCCCACTAAGAATTAATTATGAAAGGTAATGATTTAAATCCAATAATTTAATGTGGAAATAAATTATTAAATGGGTTCATCACTCTAAATAATGAAACTAATATACATTTTTAGTCGAATTAATTTTTTGTATATCCTAATTAGCATTATCTACCAATAAAAATAAAACTGGAATAAACATTTTTAGTTATCAAATAGAATTAGTATTAAATTCACCTAATTAAATAATTAATTCTATTTATGGTTCATATTGAATTCTAACCACATTATATTTGTAGATGTTTTTGTACTTTATTCATCATGCAATTCCTATGAGAATAACTTGAGAACTCAGGGGACATCATTCTGATTCTAGGAGACAATTTTAGAGGAGGGAACCCACATTTCAACATGGTCAATCATTACTATAAGATTCCAAAAACTTAATGAAAAGATTATTTCATGATATTCTAGATATTAGGATTCCATTGATACTATCCTTGGAAATATTTTGAAATCAGCATACATGTGGAGGCATTGATACACCCCATTAGGCATAGTCCATCATAGATTATTTTTACATAGATGTAATCTAGGGACTTAGTTAGAACTATATATAGTGTAATTCCATGGAAATTCTACTTGGAGTTCACTCAGACCACTTATAGTTGTCATTCATCTTATTTCAGAGTTTTCTCATCCCCTCGGGTAAAGGATAAAAAGGTTACTAAACTATATCCTTTATCATTATTATCATCAAATTTGATTATTTTTCCTTGCCTTTAATCCTATAGTATTTATAATATTAAAATAATAATACCTCTCCATTCTGCAGATCCAATGAAATCACTTATTAGAATCTGAAAAAATTTGATTCTATGTTAAAACACCACATTAGGATGATGAACATATTGGGGTTTTCATATTACAGTAAATTCATTACATTCATTTATTCTAACAAACAGATTTAGTTTCTATTTCATGGACTACATGGAATTGATGACATTGGTGGTGGACTACAATGATTTGTCTCACACCATATATAGGTCGTTGAGGGTACCTGGGAAGATTATATTTATGATTGTGTTGATAGGGGAGTCATATAATGTTTGACATGATATCTTTATTATTTGAATTTAGATTTATATTTATTGTAAATGATTGAGAAAGTGATTGAGATGAGGGATAGTTATGTATAATTTTTATCTCAACTGTATATCATGTATTTCATGATTCTATAAATAATTATTTGTCCTGTTTGGTATAGATGTGACATACATTTTCATAAGCTTTTCTACATGATTCAATTTCTATTTTTTGATTATTATTGTAATGTTTTCATGCAATTTATTAACTATATATTCTTTAACTATGGAAGGTTACTAGTATGTTTGTTATAGAGTAAAGTTTCATTTATATATATATTAACATATTCCAAGGATATTTATTAGTTTATGTTTATATATATTATACTTGACTCTAACATGTGGGGATAGAATCCACACTAAGACACACTAGTCCCTCACTACGTGTCAGAAACCTATAGCTTATGGGGATAAGATTCTTATGCAATGATGAAAACTAGATTTAGGGAACTTTTCAGTGGATCTTATTTTAGGATGTCAGTAGAAATATGGATATAGTGGGGGTTTCCTCCGTCTATATATACTTGTGTTTTTTTCTAAATAAATTATCTATGTACCAAATCTAAGGGACACTATTTCATTACTTTTATATACTAAATATTATATTGTTTTTATTTTATCATTCTTACTACCCATCACACTGTCATTTTTTTTTCAAATTGAGGGGTATAATTCTTATTTTTTTTATGGTTAGGTTACCTTATTTTTGGATTCTTGAGCATATATTATGGATTTAAACTAATTTTTTCATTCATAAATGATTTTAAAAACAAAATTGAAATATTTGTATATGAATATAAATGTGTTTCTATTTTATTATTTATTTTTAATATTTAGTTAATTAGATATTATATTTTATCCCACTTATCTATTTATTATCACAAATGTTTGTGATTGTAGAGTCAGATGGTGAATTTTTTATTGTTTAATAATTTTTTTAAAACATATTTTTCTAATTGAGATTAATAGGTATTTCACAACAATATTTCTTATTAAATAAGGAAATAAAATTACTACCACTATTAATTTTACACACTAGAAGAAGAGTGATATTATTATGGAAATATTGAGGCTTATTATAATTAATATATAAAATATTCAATGGATAAAGGAGAAATATTATCTATAATCATTTATAAATAAATTAATAAAAAGTATATTAATTTAAAAACCACTATAATAGAATTAAATATAACAATGTAATAACCCCCATTAATTTATCTTATATTTTTATTATCAAAACACTAATTCATTTTCATGTTAGTCTTAGTGATCTAATTAATATAGTATTCTTTTACACATTTTAAATATTATTAATGCATTTATAATTGGAGAAATCATTTACTACTAATATTGCACTCCTAGGAGAAATTAAAATATTTTTTCTAGAATCCACAATAGGCGTTTCTCACCTCTGATGGAAATTCTTCCACTATGTCGTGTTCCTTTACTCCTTTGACATGTGTATATATCCCACTGGATATTTAAGTGAATTATTTTCATATAGTGGACTTCATAACCCATTATCTGTAACCATAATATAACATAGGCATAGGTTTACAGAATCATAATAGATGGATATCAAATCCAAAACCTGTAGAAATTTTTTCATCGGAGATTAAAAAATATTAGTGTTTACCAACCTTGTTGTAGTATTAAAATGTTAGGCTAACACTGATGGTTCTAAGGGACTATCTAACATATATTAATTATTTTCTATTCCCCTTTAGGAAGTTTTTCTAGTTTATTTTCAATGAATTTTAGATAAATGAAAAATTAAAATATGTCTTTCATCATATTCATCAAATGGTCATTTAGGAATCAACATTTTTTCAGTATTTCGTGGGTTAAAAAAAAATCAATTTTTAAATTGTTAATAATATTCCATGGTAGTTAAATTGGGATTTTCAAACGGTTTTTCATTCATTAACCCATTTTTTTGGATTTTTCATTGAGGTAATCATTGAATTGTCGTTATAATCCAAGGATCCTACATAATGATATTACATAGATGTAAAAATTTTACATGAGTATTAAATCATTAAACTTTTTTTGGATTTATCCAAATCATAAAAAGAATTCAGGAATTATATCTTTTATCATTTATATTAAATAATTTTTATATAGTTCATCCAATTCATTATATATCAATCCAAACTTCATATTGGCTATATTAATATGTGTTATCATATATTTCTAAAATGAATCAGTAAAACTAATTTAGTAACCAATAATATATAGTTTTTTTATAGTGGAAATATTATCCATCAAAGAACACCCCTAGAGCATAAAACAATATGTTAGATGTTAGGCCCCCTAATTATTCAATGAGTGATGATTGAGATAACATAAAATTTTCAATTCAATCAATTATTACCCTAATGTACAACTTTTATGGATCCAATATCCTTATAAAGTATCTATAGATGGATATATTTATAAGGAAAACCATTTAATAATTTCCTTACAAATATTTATTTATACCATCCTATATTTTGGATAATCATTATAGTTATTATTAAAGTTCATGAACATTACTACCAAATGTCTGTGAAATAATCTCAATGAATTACCAATATAATTTCAAGAAGAAGAAATTAACCATGCTCTTATAATAACTATATAATTAAAATTTAAAATTATCATAAATAGTAAAATTTTATTATTATTTAAATACAACACCATAAAATATGTAACATAAGTAAATGAGTGAATGTTTTAGTGTCTTGTAAATTAGCTATGTTAAAATATAAATTTTTAATATATAAATAAAATTATACTTATTTGTTATCCTATTTAATATTTTAAAAAAATTAAATGATCCAATCATATTTCTAATGTGTTGATTTAAAATATGTTAATGTGGTGATATGAAATATTTATTATATGAAAATTATATCATTTATTATTAGATCATAGGAATAGAGGAGAATATAATGATGAGAAAATATTTGGATAATAAATTGTATGACCATGTATGAAAATAAAAATACATGATAGAGACAAAAATATAAAAATATAATATTTAATGAACCATATGAAATATTACATGTCTCAAACACATAAAATTGATAATAAAACATGTGTGCATGTTATAAATTTAAATAGTACATAAATGTTAGGAGGGATCATGATTTTATAACATTCCTTTAAAATGAAATGATTATTTGAAATGAATAATAACATGATGAGGAACATGGTAATGTGGAACAACCATATGTATATGAAATCCTATCTGATAAATTACATTATTTTATTCCTATTTGAATAAAATCATCACATCCTCACATAAAAATGTGATCAAACCCATTATGAAAACTCCATATTATAAAAACACAATAATTTAAATCCTATGTGTCTCCTAAGATACAAAAATAATACAATATATTAGATGTAGATATCGGAACCACACATAATAATCAATAGATTTTTGTACAACATTAAATCAATCATTACCATAACTAACATAATTCATGCATTATGAATCACTGAATAGTTGTTCGTAATGGATCCAACTCATTCGCATCATTAATGGATATGGATGGAAGGGAGGCTTGCGCCTCATTTTTTTATACCATTTGAGGTTATTGACCAATGGATAAATATTCATATTGTTTGGAACTTCCACTATAGAGGCCATAGGTTCAATTTTTTTCTTTTCACTCATCTTCGAATGTATTTTTATAACCCAACTCATGTTCTTGAGTTGGAATGATCTTGAAGAAGAACCACTTTTATCTGAGATTGAATGGGCAGTTAGGGTAGTTGATTCTGAAACCATGGTACTTCATGGGAGGATGATACATTTGGTCTATTTTACATGACAGTGTGTTTTTGATTCTCATGAGACTTGGGATAGAGAAGAACTAATTTTAGGGTAGTGACCTCATCTTTTTGAAATGGAAGCTACATCCTAAGATTTCTAGTGGTAGAATGTTACAATGGTGGGTAGATTTTAACATCCTATTACTGTTGTCAAGTTTTTAAAACTCACATCTTTTACATTATTAATATATTAAGTGGGAAATAAAAAAATAATTTATCATATATATACATTGATAAATAATTTAATGATCATAAATTCCATTTAACATAATGGAATATTGAGTTGAATATTTATGTAATTTGACACAGAGATAGAGTGAGAATTTGAGGCTAGAATAATATCAATGAAGAATGAAAAATTAAATATTTTAAACTATTCATGTGTATTTTATTCAAAATAATTAAATATCTCACAAACAGTGCATTGTATGGGAAATCTGATACCACTAAATGGTCCATAACATGTTTTTTTAGGAGTGGTATAGCTTATTTTTAATCAGATGTTTGGATGCCTCGTTCATGAAAATAATTTAATCAATAATTTTTTTATTAATTTTGCAAATAATTTAATATCATCACAATGAAAGGGTTGTGTGGGAAATATGAAGCCATTGATAGGTCCATCATGTTTTCAATATCCTAGATAGTGTAAATCCTTTGTATACATCAGAAATTTTGATGTCTCACATCCAAAAAAATTATTTTAATATTTAAATAATTTTTCTACTATTTTTTTAATATGAAATAATTAATAAATCTCAAATGGTGCACCATAAGAGATATCTGAGTCCATCGTTGGGCCTGGAATGAGGAGATTACCTTATAAAGGGTTTAACATTAATTTGAGTCGGATGTTTGGCCACATCATGGAATATAAAAGCCATTTTATATTAAATTAATTAATTAATCCCAAATTTAATTAAAACTATTTAATTTCACTCAAATATTGCATTGTATGAGAAATTTTTGTCTACTATTAGGTCTAGGAGCATGATTTTTACCCTATGAGGGGCATAAATTTCATTCTTTATGGGTGTTTGGTCAGGTTTATAATGAAATAACAATATCAAATAAATGAATTAAATAATTAAAATATCAATTTGATATAAAAATTAAAAATAATAATCAAAAGTTTTGGCACCATAAATATGAATGTATCATGGTTTTAAAAGCATCTATATCTTATAATTTTTAATTTTATTTATTTGCAACATCATTAAGGGTTTAATTCACACACTCCATCTTAAAAATTGGACTCAATCGGGGAATAAATTTCTATTTTAAATTTACAGTACTTAATGAAATATTTTGTCAAAACGTTAATGGTGAAAATAATTATAGATAATTAATAATAATAATAGATTTTTTTTTCATTATTATTGTAATTTTATATAATATTAATTGTGAAAATTATGAAACTAATTTGATAATATAATTTTGTTAAAATTATTATTATTAATGTGAGATATACATTAATTATATAAATTAATTCTATAGTAATTATAAGTTTTTGTTGTTATCATAAATAGATTTTGTTCATAACTTCCATGTCTGGTTAAAAAATAACATGATGTCAGAAGTAACCTGACAATAAAATTTAGTCAGTATTTTCAAGAAAAATGTTTTATATTTAATTTTGTCTCATGTTGTAGGTACAAAAAGTGCCCAATATGATGGCACAGAAGTCATAAAATCCTATTATTAAACGGATATGATATTAATTAATGTGTAAATACGAAATCATCAATGTAACAACTAATAGTTTCATGTAATTAAATATTATTCATGTTATTATGGTACCTTCCATTAATTCCATTTATCAAATGTGAGTTACATTCAAATTGATTTTTAATTCATAAGGATGAAGGATTGAACAATTATGAATTTTTAGAGCTCCACAACATGATTGTGGTAACACATAATGTAATACCCCAACATTATATCAGAATTATGAATATGAAACAACATCAAGTGTTTCAACACATATGAAGTCATAAAACATTTAGAGGGTGTAATGGATTACACACTGGGTAACACCATGACAACTACTATAAAAGGGATGAATCATGGTTATTTATTAATTATCCCTTGTTTTATTCTAATTATCTCGAAAAAATTATATCCCTATGAGATTTTGAAGTCTTCCAAATTTTTTAGATCAATTCCTTTGTAATTTGATCTTCATTTCTTTGGCGGTGACATCTTGGTAAGTGTTCTTCATCGTTGTTCATAAATCTCACTTTCTCCTCCGTTGGTATTTTAATAGGTCATCATAATATTGATGGATATATACTTCATGATGTTATATGTCAATTATAGGTTGATTTTTGAGATCTTATCACACAAAATTCTCATTTATGGGTGTTGTTATGATTTTTGGGTTTTGGGAAAGCGATATGGTGTTCTGTCCTTATTAACAAAATTGATTATCCTTGAAATATTTGATTCACATTAATTGTTGTTATAAATTAAATTTATCAAAATAAAATTTATTTAATTGTATTAATCCTATTTTTTTGAGTTAGATATTTGGAAATGGTATTTTCTTAAAATACAGAAAAAAACCCAATTCCACTGAATTGTGATGTGATTATGGAAATTGGATATTTTATATTTTCTAATATAAATTGTGTATTAATGGAAATGATTTGAATCAATTTGATAAAATTATTTGTGGAAAATAATTATGAATTTCCTGGAAAATGTGTTGAATGGATGTAAAACATGTGAAATTGGATTAAAGTGTTTTTAAAGAAACCTTCTTTTTTTATCTTGTTAAAGAAGTAATTTTTAATAAAACATGTTTTGTTTTTAAATGGAAAATTGTATTTTTAAATAGAATAGTGATATTTAATTGTATTTTAATCAGTATTAAAATAAATTTATCATCATATATTGTGTATGAACACATGAGTTACATTGATAGATTTTGAGTTATTTGGCCACACACTATGATCATTAAAACATTCTAAAACATATATAAAATAGGTCACATCCCTTAAGTTATGGTGATGAATCATCTCTGAACCATTTCCAGGGGAAATATGTGTACACATATTGTCATGATCACATATAGTGTGTAATGTCTTATTGATGGAAATAATATTGTACCCATTGGGAATATATCGACATTGTTCTCCTATATATTTATAATTCAGATATAAATGTATTCCAATTATTTTGAATCACTATACATGCCAACTAAATATATATAATCTTAATTATGTAACTATTATAATTCAATCCATTATAATACAAATTCCATCAATTCATAAGCCTTTTCATAATTTATTTTTCCATCATTTTAAATGTATAGGATTATTAGTTTTATTATAATTTAAAATTCCAATCCTGTTTATATTAAAATTTATAGCACTTAATTTGTTATTCAATTTTCCCAAATGTTTAGGGATATTTTATGGTATCCTACATGGATTATGACCACACCATACTTTATCATTATGATTTTATAGACATTCCATTTCCAGGTTTATGAAAATCGATGGGATATATTTGAGTTGGGGCTAACTGTTGAGATTTGGACATGGTGAGTTTTGTCTTTTGGGAATGTGTTAGAGTTATACCATTTTTTGTATATGGGAATACTAATTTGGTATTTTATTTTTTATTTTATCATATTAATTTACACAAATATGTCTTTTATCATTAGATATATATATTATATTATCTCTTTTATTTATGCATTTTAGTGGAAATTTTATTCCCACATTCATTTAGTATGATGCTAGGTTCTCATTTCCAACCAATGGGTATTGGGAATTCCTTTCGATCTAGGTAAGGGCTATCTTGGTTTTTAGGTTACCTGGTTACGTAGGATGGTTTGTCTCATTATCTATTATATATCATTTTCTTTTATTTTCATTAATTAGATATTTAAAATTTTTATAGAAAGTAGAAGTATTAGATATGTAGTGTTAGAAAATTTTCTTCTTCCACTATTAAAAAATTTATGTAAATTTAATTTATTTTAAATAATGGAATGTATGATTTATGTATTTATGTATTTGTAATTTTATTATTTGAATATTTTAGTATTTATAATTGTAGATGATATAAAAAAATAACCATCTTGTTGAATTTCTTCGTATGAATTTTGTATCTTAATTAATGATTTAAATATTAATTTATCAAATTCATTATATAAACATATTTAATTTTATATTTCTATAATATTATTCCTCATTTATTTTATCATAATCATCCTTCATAATGTTTCTTTTATTTTTTCTTATTTAATTTTATAAAATCCCAGACATGAAATTACCAGTATTATCAATGATTATGAGTTTATTTATTTTAAAAATTTTTGCAACAATAGAATTTTGACTTCATCTAATATTTATTTATTTTATTAATAAATATTTCAATTAAAATAAAAGATGAAGTGATGGGTACTAAAATATTATATTTCATGAATTAATGACTTTATTCTTAGTATGTATTTATAAAAAATTTAATTTTGTATTACTATTTATTGATCATATCATCTGTAATATCGAAACAATTTTAACAGTAGAACATTAATAATATAAAAAACAATATTTTTATATTTTAAAAGAATATTTATAAACTCTAATGTATTGAGGTGATGAATGATATAAAATATTTTCATTTCCCCATGGAAGTTTTAGCCCATATATATGCATTTTTGGGGTTTTCATTTTCCATAGAAGGTGAAAAACCGAGTGATTTGGTTTTTATTTTAAGAATATGAAATATATCCATAATATAATAAATATATAATAAATTTTATATTAGGAAAATCCATTTTTTCATTTTATAAAAAACAAATAATGTTATGACTTATATGTAGAATTATACAAAACCCAAGATTCATGTTTCTATTTTTCCTAATAAATCACAGGAAGATGGTTTATTATTATATCATAATTATAGTAAAATTAATGTACAAGTATTAAATCAATATTTTCATTTCTTGATCTATAAATGATTTTATATGAATAGTAAATTATTTTAAATAAATTTAAATTTAAATTTTATGTTAAAAACATTACCCCGCATCATGGAATATATCCATTTTAAATTTGATTAATATTTTACGGGATTTGAAAAGGGAACTGTAGAACCTCATTAAGGAGGATATGATATTGGAGGATAGAATATTTTTTTGTGCCACATATGTTTTTTGTTTGAAGAGAATCAAGGATTAGAGTTCCCAATTTATATGTGAAAAGTAATGGTATTTCTAAAATTATAATAACTCATTAGTAATGGGATGCCATCTTCCTAATATTTTCCTCCAAAATTGATAAATAATACTTTTGAAAAAATAAATATCCATAAATAAAATGTATATAAAAATTTTGTTTAAACATGTTATTCCATTTAAATGTAATGTTATAATCTTGTTATAATTTCTTCCCACCACACTTCATAGTTTTCACAATTATTATTAATCCTTTAAATATTAAAATTCGTTCCTTACAATATAATATACAATCAATAATTATAAATATGAAATATATTTTAAAAAAGGATTAAAAATAATCAAAATTTAAAAATATTTGATAAATCATAACATTCCACAAAATAATTAGACATGTATTATAATATATTATATTTTCTACTGGAAAATTAAATAATGAAAATATAAATTTTTTCAATGAAATAACATATTATAAAATCATAAAATAGACAATATATTAAAATACATTATCTAGGAATAGAGTATCTAAATACTTTTATAGAATATTCAATACATTTATTTGATTTTATTGAATGAATTTATGTTCATTCAATGTACATTTTAATAAAATTACATTGACATTCTCATTGAAAAATAAAGAGAACACTATACAAAAAATGAATATAATGTTAATGTTAATGAATATTTTTCATAAATTTTAACCTGAAAAAATATAATTAATAAATATAATTGTAATATGAAAATAACTATTTAAAATTTTTAATTAAACTTATTTATATGGATTAAAAATGTTCTCAAATGAGTGGAATACCAAATTAAATTTTCTTTAAAAATAGTTTTTTTTTCATTTTAAGTACGTAATAATAAATAAATGAAAGGTAAATACAATAATTTAAGGAATTAACTAGATGGTAATAAAATATATTTTATATATGATATAAATATTATATATTTCCATGCATAGTGACATAATGATAAATAATCATACATAATGACGAGACATTGAAATAAACCCATTCATTATGTTATACTTCCTATGTATGTGTTTGAATATCATATAAAACAAATAATTAAATATTATACATAAATTCATTTAATAAATAATATATATCTTAACATATATTATTTACATTTATCCTTTTATCACCAATTTTTTGAAAATTCAGTATTAAAGTCACTATTTCATTACATAATAGCATCAATATGAAAGTATATATTTTTTTATTTTGGTATAATACCATGATTGTGGTAAAAAAATAACATTAGTTTTAATAATGATATTAATATAAATTACATTCAATATATATATATATTCATCCATTAGATGTTGAAATAAAATTATAGTTACATTGTTAGTAGAAAATATATGACAAATGAATGCATGAACATTGATTTTACGTTGTAATTGATTGAATTAACTTAAGGTAAATAAAAAACAACATTTAAATAATAACTAATAAATATGACATATAATGTATACTAATTAAATATACCCATATTACAATCAATGTTATGTGTAAATTAAAAAAATCGCATCACTTCATAAAGGTGGTAGTCCAAACATACACATATAAAAAATTATTCTTTTAATTTAATGAAAAAGTGGATGGAAAATAGAGGATTATAATCGAAATAAAAATTAATTATATTGATAATAATAAAATAAATTTTATATAACAAATGAAAATAAAAAGTAGGTAAATAATATTGTCTAAAATGAATGTGATTAGTTAGGACGATAACATTTTTATGAAAATAATTCCATGATATGCCCACTTCAAGACCACTATGTCAATATATTGGTAATATAATAACCTATATATCATCTATAAAGATGATTATTATGGTATTTAAAAGAGTAATATTATATATATATATATCTCTATGTGTTTTAATGAATGGTGATAAGTGGTTCCCTTTATAATGATGAGAAATGAAACACTTGAAATTAATAAGATGATTCAATTTAAAATATTACATTTAAATAGAAATGAATCCAAAAATACGTATATTCAAATAAAAACAATGTAACGATGATATGTCGAAATAAAATTATGTTTTTATAGGATTTTTGATCTTTTTTAAAAATATATTATCGATTAACACCATGGATAATGAATTTTCATAATTACAATGGTATTGGCTTTTTAATAGCAGTGGTTTTATTTTTATAATAAGATAAAAATGGTTAACATATTACCATTGGATGATTTTTTTTACAATTGAATAGCATAATTATCCCTTATAAATTTTTTTTCATGGTTTCTTTATTCATTTTAAAAAATATTATTATCATAATATAACAATATTTTTTTCAAGATATATTCATTTGATTTTAAACTGTAAATAAGATGAAATAAATGGAAATTGAATGTAATCCTTTAAAACACGTATCATTATATATTTTTAATTAAAAATATAATTTTTCTTATATTATCAAAAAAATTAAATAGTTTTTTATTTTTCAAAATTCAATAACTTTTTCCAACTAAGTGAATAATTTCTATATTGGTGTTGCATAAAAATTCACGGTAAGTATTAATTCCTAAAATTTTAAAAATAAATTACCATGATAAAAAAGTGGTCATAATTTTTATACAAAGTTAAATTGAGATATATTCTTCTTCTATCATTATGTAAATATTTTACATATATTAAATTTAAGAATGTGATATTCTGAAATTATTCATTCCATAAATTAATATAATGGGCTTAATCACCAAAAAACCCACCGTGTGGACATTATTAATTAAGTTGATGGTAATGGCACAAATCACCCAATAAAAGATGATAAAGTAGATTATTGTATTTATTAAGAGACCTTACTGCATTGTTTTAACACTATTTTACCAATTTTATCTTTACTGAGATGACACATACATAAAATAGATAAAATGAACAAATTGTAGAATATTTAGAAAATTTGAACCTTGTGATTATAAATTTATTATTTATTTTTTAGTATAGAATATTTATAAGTGGTAGGAATTTATACTAAAATAAGTGTCCAAAATGAAAAGAAAATAATTTTTGAAAAATATAATTTTAAACATATAATTGGATTTATTCTCATTTCATACCTACCAAAAATAATATAATAATGATCAAATGATTTATTGAATACATAATATATAATATTGATTAAAAAATTCACCAATAAGGATTAATTTTATTTTTTATGATTTAAATACATTTCACTCATAAAATAACCATTTAATAAAACATCTTTTTATATAAAAATGTTATTTTTTTATTTGGAGAATTTTATAACCAATGAATTCAAAAAACACTTTTTTAAAAAATATTTTTAAAAAAATTAGTTTATATTATTCAATAAAAAATTATAATTGAGTGAATATATCTATCCTATTAAAAATTAACATTTCAATAGTATTAAATGGATTTTATAACTATGTGTGGTGTGTAAAGAAATCTATCAATGATAGGGAGATGAAGATATAAGGTCCCATGCGTTAAACATTACAAAATCATGGCTTAAGTGAAGAATTCACAATGAGGATCATTTTAGTGTATGATTTTTTGAGAAAGAGGCCATAAAAATTACATTACATTTAAAAAATTACAAATTAGGCACTTTTACACAGTTTCCATTATTTCCATAAAATAGAAACTCTTTAAAAACATGTGTAGTTCCATGTTTTAGACAACATGATATATCCATGATCCCATAATTGACCCTATTCATATTTATGTCATGTGAAAACCATTTCAAAACATGGTTTGATCATAAAAGGATCCAAAATGGTAATGAAATAAGGAAAGGAAACATTAACCCATTAATAAACACAAATCAATGAATCCATGATTTTCAATCATAACCTACCTCATGAAATAATAAGATTTATTAATAACACAAATAAATCAGAAATCATAAAGGTATATTATGGAATGCATAATATACTTATATTGTAGCTTTCACGACTATGTAGGGAGTTACATTTGGAATACCCATCACAATACATTCCTTAAATCTATTAGGAGAAACATTTATGTCTTCCACCACCATGTTACCCAATGCATTGGGGAGCTATCTTGGGCTCACCCGCCCTAGGATTATCATGGAACCACCCGTATATGTAAACATTCCCCAAGAACCATAACATAATAAAAACACATAAAATAGTCATAGTGGAAAGATAAAACTTCCACAAAACAATCAAAATATATCAGTTCATGGTATTTACATAATCAATCCAATTTAAAAGAGACATTTAAAATATTTATAAAGAATATTTTTGAATCAAAGTGTCCCATACAACATTAAAATATTTAAAGGAATTAACATTTTAAAACATTAATGTCCATATAAAAAAATCATTTAAACCATTTTAAAAACATGGACATTAATTAGAATGGTAATGAAAAATACATCTCAAAAAGTTTCAAAATCATGTTTTAGTGAAAGAGACTCGTAAAACTTGAGAAACACTACAAGAAAAATAATTACAAAATAACATAAAAAAAACTTATAATATCATTATAATAAAGAGATTCATGGTGTAATATGTCAAAGGGTATGATATACACTATATAGGATCGTAAATGTGCACAATATCAAGATATACCTCAATGAAATAAGATTTAAACGTAGTCCCTTACAAAGATTGCATCCTTAGATTAAGGATAAAACAATGAAATAATTACGTGTGCAAAATATAAATACACCCAATATAAGTGGATATTATTTGTAAAAGATTCATAGTTTATTCAATCATATTTATATCATGACATAATCATGAAGTATATGTTCATCCTAAAGATTGGAAATTGGGTGAAGAAGTTCCATTAACTCATGTCCGACATTCCTCATTTGATACTTGTTCTTACTGAATAATAAAATTATGTTAATTTATACTTTCTTCAATATTTTTTTCAAGTTTATTAGTCCTTTTATATAACTTAATACTTTGAAAAAACTATTAGTTAAATATTCGAGTTCATTTAAGACATGTTGTCGATATTCGGAATTTGAGTTAAAATTGAACATGTTATAATTACAATTTGTCCATGTGGTAGAAATTACATTATCTATAGAATGATATTCATGATTTAGATATCATATATCCCATATATATCCTATATATATGTATCTATAATTTCCCATAACATTTGGACGTAAGAAATTAAATACACCATTCATAGAGAGGGTAAGCTGTATGTACGCATGAACGCTAATTTCATTTCGTTTTTTTAGTTTTAATGAAATAAAACCATAATGATATATAGTTATATTATAAATATAGTATAATATCATATTTTTTAAACGTCAGATAATTTCATTAACAAAATAATTTATATATTCCATGTGTGGTATGAACGAGTCATATCACATTGAGGAGTGGTAGTCTGCACTTCCTCAAAGGAAGTTATTGTATTTATACAACATTAAAAGCATAAAGCTATGTTCTAAATAATAATAATAGAATAATTTTGATAAAATAAAATAAAATATATATTTTATATATTTCCAATTCTATCGTAAAGGCCACTATGATAAGCAGTAAGAGATAATTGAACAATAATCGTTTCGTGAGGAAATAGTTCAATGTCCACAGAAACAGTATGTTCTTTTACATTATATAGAGGTGCGTGTAATTTTAGTTTGTATTATTTTCATAAAAATGACATATTTTATTGTGTATACAGGAGTTTTTATAAAATAAAGTAATAAATTGAGTTTAGGGGGTTGGGTGTAACATCTCAAGTAATAAAAAAATAATACATTTTCTTGATTATTAATATTTGTGAAATAAATATTAATTTTACATTAAAGGGGTTTCGATGTTTGATAGAATACCCAATATGTAACAACGTGGTTCTTTGTAATATTATGTTGCACAGAAGGATGATTCATACAAAAATAATAATAATATATTATTATTTTCTTAAATGGTAGTAAACGCATACCCGTTGTAATTGAGGGATTGAATAGAACATACTATAATTTGATTATACATGTTTTTTAAATGTTTTTAAAATTATCCAACAAATTTTAGAGGATTAAAATGTTAATTAATTTAATTTTAAGCATAAATACTGTAATATTTTTTTAAAACATCAATTTACCCCCCCTTTTAATGGAAAATTTCCTTTAAATCTAGTTTTGTTCACTTTTATATGTTCTATTTGAAAAAATATAATTCTTCGTTTGAATAGGGACATCAAAAATTACTTTGTGTAAATGCATTGTATTTTTCTTATCCAAATGATTTTTAATGACTAGTGAAAATAATATATTTTAATTAAAAACATTATTTTAATGTAATTTATTTAAATTTACTGTTTAATCTAATGTTTTCAATTTGAAATTATTTCACTTTGAAATTGGACTTAAATAAGTGTCAATCTTTCGATAGTTATTGTTTCATAAAAACACACATTGAGTTTCAATAATGGGAATTAATTTCAAATAAATTAATACAAAATATCTGTATTGAATTTGATAAAATAGAAATCGTTTTTGAATTCAGAATATCAAATACAGCTTAGGCAAAAATTTTGATAATTCTCTGAAAAACTTCAATTTTTTATGAATAGTGAAAACACTGAGTAGTAGTTAAAAAGATGAATTTTATATTTAAATGAAAATTTAACACTTATGTGAATATAATTTCAAATATCAAACATACATCATTTTTATTAGTAATTAAAAATTGGTTCAATAAGAAGAAAATATTTTTTGGTGAATAGTAACTTTTGAAATTTATTTATCGTGATTAATTGTTAATAGGGTAATTTAAGGTAAATACTATATTATAATAATATAAAATTACCTTAACACTTGTCCTAACCTTATTGGATGAGTAATGTCGGTCCAAGAAAATCCTTCAGTGAGACTTTTGACCTTTGAAAGCCACTTTGGTAAGATAATGATATTAATAACATTTTATTTGAAGTATAAATAAAAATATCATAAACATGTATTACATTTATAAAACAATTTTAATGTGGTGTTATATAATTTAAAAATTTTACTATAAATAATAATTAAAAAAAATTTACATTATGGTATTTTTTTAAAATTTTTAAACTTCAAAATAATTTAAAATATTTATGACAGAATAATGATGCAGTTTTTACCTCATTAATAAATGATTTAAATAAATAATATTATAAATATTTAAATAATATCATAAACCCATAGAATTATTAGTTTATGATTATATTTAGATCATGAGTCATCTTATCATAGACTTTAATATGTTTGGGATATTTAGAAACCGAAAATCATTATATTATAATATAATATTTTCTTACTTCACTAAAGAGCCCCTCCACCCTCTTATAAAAAGACCTCAACTCTAAACCATTACTAACACCTATAAAGCCTCTTGTATCGTCCATACTCTACTAAAATAAGCTTTAAAAATCCCTATTTTTCTTCTAGAAGCCATACCTTAGGAAGAAGGCACTTCATGTAACCATTTTGGTTCTAACCAAAGGGAGTTACCTTATATAAAGGTAAGGCCTTCTCTTAAGATATTTTGTTTTCATTTTACCTCTCCAACCCCAAAAACTTTTTTTATTCCTATCAATTATAACAACAACAGTATCCTTAATATAATGTGTTTTTTTATGACAAGGATTCAATCTACACATACCAACACCTCTATCTAATGGGTAAAGAACATGTTGTATCTATGGACGGTAAACTAATGCCACACGAAATCATGGTTGTTCAATATTTTCCTACCACCTCTTATGGTGGCCATTATGATGGAAGAATATTTATATATGATATATATTATATTGTTTCTGTTCTTTTTTTATTTATATAATACCTTTATGGATTCCATAGTAAGAAAATACGATAATTTCATTTGAGGAAGTGCGGACTACTACCCCCTCAAAATGATATGACTCGTTCATGCCATACGTGAAACGTATGAAGAATGAAGTTTTTGAGATTTGATTTATGATATTATACTCTAATTATAATATACCTCTGTATCATTATGTTTTCATACCATTAAATATTAAATAGAAATGAATGTAGCGTTCATGTGTATGTACGACTTACCGTCTCCATGAACGATGCATTTCATTTCATTCCTCAAAATTGTTTATACTATTATAAATAAATGTATATACTTGATATATATGACACATATGATAACTAAATACTAAATATCTTTTTGGATATAATTTAAATTTGACCACATTAACTACTTGTAATTATAAGAAGTCCTTTTTAACTCATGTACCAAATGTCAATCAAACCAGCATTATTATCTTAGATGATTACACAAAGTTTATGATAAGGTAATAAGTGATTTAAAAGGAATGATAAACATTAAAACGATCATAAGAAAGTTTATATTAATATTAATTTATTATTTGGGAGTTTAAATAATGGACGTGTCATGTCCGACACGTTGTAAGGTACTTCATCTCAATATCCGTTCATTGGGGCATATTTTGTTTTATACACAACTGTATTTTACATACTGTATAAACACCTTTGAAATTTCATTTAATTAAAATGGAATATTTTTCGTCGAGGAGTTTTAATAAACAAAAAAAAAATTATTCTTTTAATGTAAGTGATGACAATGACCTTTTCCACCAACGCAAGTATTATTTTTTCTTTTGGCTTCTTTAACATGTCGTAATGTTTTTAAAAGGAAAAATGTAACATATACTCTATAATGCATTTTGGTATTACAAATTGTTTTGATATTGGAAATGTTATGTCACTATATGTAAAAGATATATTATGATTGAAATTTTGAAACGTTATCTTTTCTTTATATTTGTTTTATGTGTTATGAATATGTTGTGCTCCATGGGAATTGTTAAGTATAGGGGTTGTTATTTGATAAACCTAGGGAGGGTGAACCTGAGATTTCTCTCCAATGCATTGGGTAACATGACGAAGGTAAACATGAATTTCTCTCCTAATAGATTTATGTAATATACTATTATGTGTATTCCAAATGTAACTCCCTACGTATCTGTGAAAGCTACAATGTATGTATGTTATCGATGCCACAAGTTAACTTTATGATTTGTGTTCACTATTTAAATCTTGTGATTTAATGATGTATGTTAAAGAGATTATGTATTGTATTTACTGATGAACAAATGTTTTCATTCTTTGTTTTATAACCCTTACTGAGCATTTCATTCTATTCCCTTGTTTTGAAATGTTTTTTACAGGACATAAAGATGAATAGGATCAAGTATGGGATCATGGAAAAGACACACTGTCTAAACCATGGGACTAGACATGACTCTTTTTTTCATGAGTTTTGATTTTATTAAAAAAATGGAAACTGAGTAGAAGTGTCTACCTTTTAATTTTATATATGTAATGTAATAGTTATGGACTAATTATCTAAAAAACTAAACCTAAAAAGATCCCCAATTTGAATTATTCTTTTAATTCAATATTATTTAATGTTTAATGTCATGTCTTTATAGTTGGTTTTAGAGGCCGGTTTAGAGAACTTTCGAAGTTAAAATTTTGTAAAATTAATGACCATAAATTAATTTACGGTAAAATTGTAGTTATATAGCATTTAGAGATGTCCATGTTGCTTTGACTAAGATATTTCATTATTTGGAATGGTTTTCCATAGAGAAAACATGACACCTATGATGGGAAGACATCGAGAGGAAGACAACCTTCCAAATAAACAACCAAAGATAGTATGAATCAGAACTGAATAGTTTTTTTTTGCAGTGATGGCACAGTAGAATAAGGATATAAATTGTTGGGGTATTCATACACGAGATGATCTAGATCAACCAAAGATTAACATGTCAATAGTGGAGCATTTCATGAGACAACATACCCCATCTTTCAGAGGATCATCTGAACATGTGCTAGCAGAAGGTGCAATTAAAGCACTTGAAAAGATTTTTGATGTCATGGGGTGTTCATAACATCCAATGGATAGTCTCGTTATTATCTATTTTGAAGGTGAATCCCATTAGTGGTGGTCGATGGTAAAAAAATATCAAGGATAGTTTGGATATTGATGATCTAGGTTAGGATGAATTTAAAGGTATGTTTCTAGAGAAGTATTTTCCTAAGGTGGTTCATCTATGGATGGAAAAACAATTCTTTGAATTGAGGCAGGGGGTGACTTGGTGACTACTTATGAATCAAAATTCACTAGACTAGCAAGGTTTGATTGAAATTTTATACGATATCATGATAGTAAAATCAACAGTTTTCACTTAGGATTAATGACAATGTAACGAAGGGTCTAAATTATTGTAAGTTCAAATGCTTTGAAAAACATGTTCGATGCGAGGGGAAGGTTAAAAGGTGTTTTCTAATGATCATTTCTTCTTTGAAAAACAATATAATCGGAGGTAGAGGTGGAATATTATATGGAATAACTCTTCAAAAAAGACTAATGCTAAGAAACTGGTGTTTATTGTTTGTGAAAATTGTGGTAAAAATCATGCTAGGGAATATATTTGGAATTATGGTAAGTGATAACGATGTGGTAAAATGGTATATAAAGCACGCATTTCACTAACAATGTTCAAGGTAATGGTAAAAAAATATGATTTACAATCAGTAAAATGTTTTCAGTGTAACAAAATGGTTCATTAGGCAAATTTGTGTCTAATGAAGAACAAAACTGAGGGAAAAAACTAGTCTACAAGAAGAAAGGGGCGGTGATGTCCTTTTCTACTACTTTGAAAGATGTTGGGCCATCATATGAAATAGTATCAGGTACATTGTTTGATTGTTTAGATTATGACAATGTGTTTTTTGATTAATGGTCTACACATTTGTTTATTTTTGATAAGTTTTCAAGTATATTGGAAATTCCATATCACGATTTGAATCCTGAACATATGGAAAAAACACAGGGGGAAATGTTGAGACAAAATAAAATTATAAGAACCTTCCAATCCTTTTGTGCGGAAAAAATCTTCCTAAAACCATATTGTATTACCTATATAAGAGTTCGATGTTATTTTGGGTCTGTATTGGATTTCTGTTTATCATACTATGATTTACTACAGATCTTAAGAAGTTTCTTTTCATAAATATTTTCTGTTTGTGTACAAGAATTAGCCCATACATTTGATAACATATGAGGAAGCCGAGAAAATAGTAAAAGATGTAAATTAATGTTACCTAGCATCTATTGTTCAAAACAATGGAAATTTTGAGATTCATGATGTGCCAGTGGTAAATAAGTATCTTGATGTTTTTTCTGATGAGTTTCCTAGTATTATACTAAACTGGGATGTTGAATTTTCTATTGACTTCGTTCTTGATGCTAAGCCAATTTCAATACCCCGTTATTGAATGGATAAAATTGTGAATTTAGAGTTAAAAAAGCAATTATAGGAGTTATTAGACAAAGGTTTCATTTGATCTAGCGCATCACCATGCGGTTCTACTATCTTATTTATTAAAAAAAAGATTGTTCAATGAGACATTGCATTGATTATAGAGCATCGAATAACATCAATATTATGAACAAGTATCATTTGCCTCATAGTAATGATTTGTTTGATTATCTCCAAAGATCTCAATTTTTTTTAAAGATTTATTTGAGGTTGGGTTACCATCAGTTGAATGTAATGGAATCAGAGATTCTAAAGAGCATGTTTTGTACTGATACTGGTCATTATGAATTTTTTGTTATGCCTTTTGGTTTAACAAATGTACATGTTGTATTCATGGATCTTATGAATAATATTTTCCATTAGTTCTTTGATAAGATTGTGGTTTGTTTCATTAATGATGTTTTGGTTTATTATAAAATTAAAGAGGAGAATAAAAGTCATTTAAGAGTTTTCTTGCAAAAATTAAAATAAGATAAACTATATGGGAAATTAAATAACTGTGAGTATTGGTTAAAATAAATTTCATTCCATTGTCACATTGTTTCAAAAAATTGAAAAACTATTGATCCTACTAAAACAAAAGTTATTGAAGAATAGAAAAAACCCCAAAATATAACCTTGATACGTAGTTTTCATGGATTTTCATGTTATTAGCAGAGGTTTGTTGAAAAAATTTCATGGTATTCTACTCCAATGACTACATTAACTAAAAATGTTGTTATATTAATCTAGAAAAAGAATGTGATGATTTCGTTTAGCAATTGAAAATATGATTCATGAATGCTTCTGTTTTGGAAATATCTTTTAGAAATGGTGTATTTTTTATCTACAATGATTCTTCATTGAAATAAAATTGTTGTTTCTTTATAAAGAATGATCATGTATATTTCTTATGCTTCACGTCAGTTGAAACCTCATGAGTTAAATTACCCTACACATGACATGGAATTAGTTGATGTTGTTTTTGTTTTATAATTTGGAAGCATTAATTCCATGGAGTAAAATGAAAAATATATGATGAATTTTTTTAGAAGAATATATTCAATTAGATATAATTGAACATGAGACAGAGGAGATGGTTGGAATTAATAATGGATTATGATTACAAGATCCATTACGATCTGGGAAATGAAAATAAAAATGTTGATTGTTTGAGTTGAAAAATTAATACTTCATTAACCATACTGCCTTTGGAATGATATCCTATGGTTTCTTATTTGATGAAAATTTTCATTGAAGTTGTTAGTGTAGAAAATTCCTTTTTTTTGTTCCAAGTTTCAATGAGATAATCTTTATCAGGCAATTTTAAAAAAGCACAGAAGGAAGACAATGAGTTGCACAAAATGGTAGAGTTGGTTCAGAAGGGTATGTTTCATTATATTAACATTGAAAATGATTCTATTGTGATATTTGTGAAGATATTATGAATGTATTGTGATTCATAGTTGAAGAATGAGTTGTTATGTGGAGCTCATAGTTCAATATTTTTAGTTCATCCTGGAAGTACTAAGATGTACAAAGGTCTTTGGGGTTATTACTGGTGGGATGAAATGAAAATAGATATTGCTGACATTATTGTGTGGTGTTTGAATTGTCATCATATTAAAGCAGAGCGGAAGTTATGGAAAGGGATGTGTTTTTCATTACCTCTTCTAGAGTGGAAATGGGAAAATATTTCAATGGAAATCATTGTGGGATAACCAAATACATCTCGAGGTAATAATACAATCTGGGTTATTTTTTATCGGTAGACAAAATCTTCTCATTTACATTCTATTCGAGATAATTTATCTATAGATCGTCTTTCTCAATATTATGTTAAAGAGACAATCAGGTTGCATTGAGTTCTCATGTCCATTGTATCTGATCATGATCACAGGTTTACTTCTAACATTTGGTGAGGACTTTAGAATTCATTGGGTACTGAATTAAATTTTTGTAAAACATTTCATCCGTAATATGATGTGTATTCAGAATGAAAAATTAAATCCAGGGAGGATAAGCTACGTGCTTGATCACTAGATTTGTAGGGATTTTGGGATCAATATCTATCATTGGTTGAAAATTCATATAATAATAGTTTTAATTCCTATACATAGATGACTCCATTTGAGGCATTATATGGTAAGCCATGTCAAACACTAGCTTTTTTGGATGAAGTAGGTTAATGTATACTGATGGGAACATAATTAGAAGAAGAGATGGTAGGAAAAGATCAGTTGATTCAGAAGCACATGATAAAAAATCAATGAATGTATAAAAGTTATACAAATAACTGAAGGAAGTATCTTTCTTTTGAGGTAGGTGATCATGACTTTCCCAATGTTTCTCTATGGAAGAGTGTGATGCATTTTGGTTAGAAGGAAATGTTGAGTCTGACGTTCATTGGACCTTATGAAATCTTGGAAGAATTTGGATAAGTTGCATACATAGTGGATTTAACTCCAGGTTTATCCCATGTTCACAATGTTTTTAATGATTCAATGTTGAGAATGTATATTCCAGATCCATCTCATGTTTTAATCCCATAGATAGTTCAGTTTGAAGAGAATCTCTCCTATGAGGAACAACCAGTAGAGATTTTTGACCGAAGAGAGAAACTGTTGCAGAATACAGTAATTCACGATGTAATGGTTTTGTGGAAAACCCATATGGTTGAATAGGTAGCATGGGAATCTGAAAATTCAATGAGGGATAAATACCGCCAATTATTTTATAATTGAATAAAAATTTCAAGGATGAAATTTCCAAAAGGGGGGAAGGATTTAACATCCATATTAAATAAGGAATAATAAATTATCATAATTATTAATATTTGTGAAAAAAATATTAATTTTAATTTAAAGGGATTTTTCTTTTCGATGGCATACCCGATACGTAACAACGAGTTTCTTTGAAATCCTATGTTGCACACAAGGATGATTCATACTAAAAAATAATCATAATATATTATTATTATTTTAAATGGTAGTTAACACAATGCCACATTAATAGAAGGAATGAACAGAACTGACTAAAATATGACAATACATGTTTTCTAAATGTTTATACATTTATCCAATAATTTTTAGTGTCTTAAAATGTGTATTAATATAATTTTAATCCAAAAAATGCTAATATTCATTAAAAGGTCGATTTCACACCATTTAATGGAGAACCCCATTTAAATCCTGTTTTGGTAACTGTTATATGTTATATTTGACAAAATAAAATTCTTCTTTAGAATCAGGACATTGAAATTTAATTGGTTATATTTTTTGTATTTTTTGATAAAATTCAGTTTTTTAATGAATAGTGAAAAATACTGTGTTTTAATTAAAAACTACATTTTAATCAAATTTATTTATTTTGATACATTATTTTTATAATTGTTTTTAAAGTGTAATTATATTATATTTCTACCATTTTACTAATGTTGGTCATTGGATTTATTTTCACTTTGAAATTGAAAATAAACAAATGTCAATCTTTTGATAATTATTATTTCTAAAAAACACGATTTTTGTTTTGACAACGATAATTAATTTTATATTATGTAATGAAACATCTATGTATTTAATTTGGTAAAATAGACATGGTTTTTTAATTTTAAATATCAAATATATCTTACGCTGATTTTTGGTATTTTTCTAAACGACATCAATTTTTATGAATAGTGAGAACACCATGTAGTAGTTTAAAAGCTGAATTTTTTATTTAATGGAAATTTTAAAACTTATGTAAATTGAATTTAAAAAATTTGACATACATGGTTGTTATTAGTAAGTAAAATTTGGTTTAATAAGATGAAAATATTTTTTGGTGAATAGTAACTTTTGACTTTTATTTACTGCGGTAAAAGGAAAATAGGGAAATTCAAAGTATAAAAAATATTATAATAATATGAAATTACTATTAAACATGTACTAAAATTATTTTATGAGTAATTTCTGACCAAGAAAATCCTTGGGAGATACATTGGGCCATTGAAATCCACATTGGTAATATAAAGATGTTAATAACTTTTTATTTAATGTGGAAATAAAAATGTCATAATCATGTATTATTTTTATAAAACATTATTAATCATGGGTTTTATAATATATATTTTTGAATATAAATATACAAAATAAATATAAATATATTTTATACAATATGGTATTTTTTTAATTTTGAGACATCAAATAAATTAAATTATTTATGAGACAATAATAATGCAGGGTTTACCTCATTAATAAATGATTTAAATAAATGAGATTATAATGAATAAAATAATAAACAAAACCTATCCAATTCTTATTGAATGATTTTACTTTTACCCATAGTTATCTTATCTTTGACTATACTATGTTTTGGACATTTAGAAACCAAAAATCCTTAAATAATAATATAATATTTTGACACTTTCCTAAAGAGCCCCTCCTCCCTCTTATAAAAACCCTTCACCTCTAACTGATTACTCACAATTCTAAAACCCCTTGGATCGCCCATACACTACCCAAATATTATCTCAAGATCCCTATCTTCCTCTTAGAAGTCTTACCATAGGCAGAAGGCACTTCAAGAATTTTTTTGGTTAAAACTAACGGGAGATACCAGATTTAATGGTAAAGTCTTCTCTTTTGTTATTTTGTTTTGTTTCACATCTCCAACCCCTTAAATATTTTTATTCCATTATTTTATAACAACAGAAATATCCTAAATATACTAAGTGGTTTTTATGAGATGGATTTTAACTACACTAACAAACACATCCATCTAATGGATAAGAACATATTATTTCTGTGGATGACAAACTAACGCCTCACGAAATGATGATTGTTCAATATTCTCCATACACATCTTATGGTTTCCATTATGATGGAAGTGTATTTATATATGATATTTATTATATTGTTTCTATGCCTTTATATTTTTCATTTATATAATACTTTTATTTGATCCATAGTTAGTAAATATGTTAATCTCATTTGATGAAATGTTGACTAACTCCCCCTCAAAGTGATATGACTTGTTCATGACATACGTGGAACGTATTAAAGAAGGAGTTACTAAAATTTTATATATGATATTATAATATAATTAAAATATACCTATTTATCACTTTTTCATTCCATTAAATATGAAATAAAAATGAAAGTAGCATTCATGCGTACGTATTGCTTACCGTCTCCATGAACGGTGCATTTCATTTCATACCCTCAAATGTTATGTACAATCATAAATACATGTATATACTTGATATAAGTGTTATATATGATATATAAATAATGAATATAATTATTGATATAATGGAATTTTGACCACATGACCAACTTGTTATTATAAGAAGTCCATTTTTTACTCAAGTACCAAATATCGACAAAACAAAAATTATTAAATTAAATGATTACATAATGTTTATAACACGGAAATAAGTAATTTAAAATGAATACTAGACATAAAAAAGTTTCTTGAGAAATTATAAATTAACTTCTTGTTTAATATTTAGGTGATTAATGAATTAACGGGCCAAGTGGGACATGAGAAGAAAGACTTCGTCTCAATATCCTTTCATTGAGACATATTTTGATTTATACATGACTTTATTTTATACCCTATATAAACACATTTTACATTTCATTTCATTCAAAGGGGCTATTTTTATATGGAGAATTTTACTAGATGAAAAAAGAATGTTTCGTTAACATAAGTGGTGACAACTACCTCTTACACCACCACTAGTATTATTTGATATTTTGGCTTCCATAACAATCCGTAATTTTTTTAAAAGGAAAAATAAACACCATATACTATGTTAGATATTTTGGTTTTGAAAATGGTTTTGATAGTGGATTTGTTATGTAAACATATTTAAATGAAATACTGTGATTGAAATGTGGAAATATTATCTTTCCTTTATATTAGTTTTATGTGTTATGAATATGATATGGTTCGTGGGCATTGTTATGTATATGGGTGGTTCTGTGATAAATATAGGGTGGGTGTGCTCGAGATAACTCTCCAATGTATTGGGTATCGTGACGAAAGTAAATGTGAATTTTTCTCTTAAGAGATTTAGGGAATATATTGTGACAAGTATTCCAAATGCAACTCCCTACGTAGCTGTAAAAGAAACAACTTAATTATGTAATGGATTGCACAACATACCTTTATGATATGTGTTTTCTATGTAAGTCATATGATTTCATGAGGTATGTTAATGAGATTATGTTATGTATGTATTGATGAAATAATGTTTTCAGTCTTTGTTTTATAACCCTTACTGAGATTTTTATGCTCATCCCATGTATTGAAATGTTTTTCACATGACATAATGATGTATAGAGTCAAGGATGTGATCGGGGAAATGTCATTCAATCTAAAAAATGGGAAAAGACATTACTCTTTTTTTTCAAGAGTTTTTATTTTATGAAGAAATGGAACCTTAGTAGATGTTTCTACTTTGTAATTTTTGATATTTAATGTAATATTTACAACCAATTTATCTAAAACTCTAAACATGAAAAGATTCTCAATGTGAGTTATTCATTTAATTCAATATTATGTAATGTTTAATGCTGGGTCCTTATATTGGAGAGTAAAATAAATGAAAAGAACATAAGAGAGGATGTTAGCTTTAAAATAGGTATCTCACTTCGGTTTGAACCAAAAGGTTTACTTGAATTTCCTTATGCCTAGGTAAAATATTCTTGGAGGAATATAAGACTATAGAGTGCTTAATTGGAGAGTGTTTGGAATAGCCAAGGGGCTTGAGAGGTTTGAGTAAGGGGTTATAGTTGATGGCTTTTGATAAAGGGGAGGAGGGGCTCTTTAAGAATGTTTGAAATTTTTCTTTTTTTATAAAATGAATATAAGTTTTAAAAGATCCAAAATTTATTTAATTCTAATAAAAGGTTCATATAAGTCTAAATAAAATCATTTAATATTAATTGGATTTTTTGGATATTTTTTAAAGCTTATCTTTTTTATTTATCCTTTTTTTAACATATTTATTTTTTACTATATTCACACTATAAGTTTAATATATTTACAAAAAAAATCATAAGAGACCCAAAATGGATCATTAATTACATTATTAACATCATATATGTTAGTTTCCAAAATCTTATATTTATAGTATTATATTATCAATTAACAAATTCTTAATTGTTTTAAAAACACATTTATATCAATTTATAAACTATTCATATCATGACTATTAAAAAATATATAACAACATGATTCCTTCAAAAAAATCATTAATTCAAAGATAAAAATTCATTATTGTATCTTGTAATCAATTATTTAATTAATAGTTTCAAAAATAATTTATTAAAAAATATATTATCATTTCTTTGAATGCTTTATTAATGAAACAATTATTGCATCACCATTGTGTCATAATAAAAATTATTTATTTAAAATATAATATTTATAAATAAAATACCATGTGTTAGGAAATATTTTTAGATTTAAAATTAATATTTATAGAAGAAGTTATTACTTAAATAACACAAAATAAAATTTATTTTACTAAAAGATATATGTTTATGTTAGTTTTGTCATTACATTAAATTAATTAATATAATGTGTCATTATTAGTCTCTTGGGGATCCATGGTGTCCCCAAATAAACCTAAGGATGCACATGGTGGGATATGTATTGGAAACTTTTATTAGGACACATATTACTGTAATTTTATATTATTACAATTTTATTAATATACCCTTATTCATTATATTTATCTTTTAACTATGATAAATAAAATATTAACTGAATTAAATATTCATGATGTATAAAAATAAAATATACCAATTTACACAATTTAGATCTCCTGATTCATAAAATTGAATATATTTTTCCATATTCAAAACAAAGATGCCATAGAAATTAATTTAAAATTAATTCCTAGTGTCAATTTTTTTAATGAAATATTAACTATCAAATGATTTAAACATCTTATATTCCAATTTCATTGTGAAATTACTTCCAATTAACAAAATAGGATCAAATGGTAATAATATAATTTAATTACACTATAAAACCAATTAAAAATATAATCTAACCATATAAATACATTAGATTAAAATCTAGTTTTGAATTAAAATGTGGTATTTACATGACTAAAAAAATAACCATTATCAGAAAAATACCAAAATTTCTTCCAAATAAATTTTGAATCTCGGATTATAAATAATAATTTAACTTTGTCAAATAAAATATATTAAAGTGACAAAAACAATATTTAAAAAGGTTTTTCCACCAAAAGGTGGTAAGTCACGAATTTAAAGAATATTCAAGTATTTATGTTTAAAATTTGATTCATTCACATTTTAAGCCTCTATCATTTATTGGATAAAATTAAAAAAATTATCAAACATGTGTAATCATGTTATAGTTAGTTGTATTTATTCCTTCAAATAAAAAGATTATTCTTCAACTTCCATTTAAAATAATATTATTATTTTATTATTTTCCAGTATAACTCAATGTAGAGTGCAACATAAGATTTCAAAAATCCTGTTGTTGCGTGTTTGTTATGCTATCAGACATAGAATCTATTTTAAAGAAAAATTAATACTTAATTAATAAATAATTATAATTATTAAAATTTCATATTCTTTACTTAAATATGATGTTACATCCTTACCCCATTTTTGAAATTGCATCCTCATAATTTTAAAATTGGGCAGGGAAATTTCATAAAAAGTCACACATTGGAAAAGATGTCAATTAAAATATCAAATTAAAACGAAGACAGTAAAGTACCATGGTTATCTTAGATAACCCATACTATAATTCAATGAAATCATGGACATGGAGGAGAAAACTAACTATCATGTTCTGATGGAGAGTGATCGAAAATATGATCCTGAGAATGTTAACAACAAGAAAACCATTAAATTGTGATTGGTAAAATGGTCTTTGATTCCCCAGTAGGAAATGCTAACGGACAACGTTTTTGTTTTAAGTTACCTTCCATAATGTTGAGGAATTTTTATATGAGATATATAAGTAAATATTCTTACCTTCCATGTACAATTTCATCCCATAATAAATTTCTTCCACAAACTCATATTTTCTTCAAATGATGAGTAGTCATGATGACATTCTCACAAAAGAAGCTCTAGAATCATCTTCAAGAGAATCAAAAAATCCACAAAATAAGAAATATATATTTTCCTTTTATCTAGACATTAACCATTAACAAAAATGGTTAGTATGAGATCAGACAACCCCAAAAAATGATAATCCTTTATAAAAAGAAATACTTCACTTAATCTATAAAATTGGACAAAAATTACCCAATGTTTAGGAAATAAAATTCAATACACAATTTTCCTTAAAAATTTTCAAAATAATTCAAACTAGGATTGATATCTAAAACTAAAAAGGATTTAATCACATAGTCTTACACACTGAATCTAAACATTTATCTCCAAAAACATTGAAAACTTTTAAAGTATCTTACTAAAGTGTAATTAACCCAATTACATATTCTCTATGATATGTTAATCATCTCAAGAAATAACCCAAATCACTCTATATAAATAGTAAAAACATCCAAAATAAAATTTCAACAATTAATCCAAAAATGATATGACATAGAAATCTATTTTCCTTTATTATATTTTATTCTAAAGATAGATAGAATCTTCCCAAAAAAAATTTATCAATTAATCACCAAATCATTTTCCAATACTAAGGATATCCATTTGATAAAACATAAGATCCAAAATCAACATATTATTGACCTATTAAATCATTTAACTAAAAATAATAAGTCATAATAACTAGGTACATCACATAGTCTAGGGTTTGGAGGAAAATTTCAATCGTGCATTGGTTATGGGTTTAATTCCCGAAGAATTTTCTGACGCGATGGGTTGTCACATAGTCTATGTGTTATATTTTTTATAAAACACAAACAAACCCTAATCTGTTTTAACCAAAAAAGTTTTGTTATTCCTTTCATTTTCATAACAATACATTAATACCTCATCATCTTTTATATTTTTATTTTCTTCACCTCCATATAATAAAACTATTAAAAAAATAAATAACATCGTACATTGATCATGGTGTCCATATGGTTTCATAATCATCTTGTTCACATAGGTAAAAGGTCCATGCATTACATCAATTACTTAGAGATCCATCAAAATCATTTTCAACCTTTGTCAAAATATAGATTTTATTACTTGGGTCAAATGGGTTTTATAAAAAAAATAGTTTTGGAAAATAATAATGTGTGACATATTATTTCAAAACATCTGATAAAAAATTGTTTTTATAAAACAGTCAAACCGAGTATGATTTGAAACATTCAATCAATATTTCTTCTAAAAACACATAAGTATTTGCTGAGAGAATATTTTGTTAAGGTAATTATAAATAGGTTTCACATGGGTCTTTTTCTTCATTACCTTTTTTGAAATCATAATATGCTTCAAAATCTTGCGATAAGGTAAAATATTTTAAAATTCCATGATAATATTTATATTTCTATAAAATATTAGAATATTGTGAAAATAGTATTTGATTAAATAAAACCCGTGATCCATAATGATATCGTGGTATAGTGGTGGTGTTTAGTATCCTATAAAATTTATTGCAAGTGAGTAGCATGTTTGAAAATGATTCACAATCATCTGAACACGACATTGCAATAATTATTGAAATCATGTCATTAATAAGATATATGAATGATATTTGAGATCCTCCTCCTTCCATTTGTAACAAGATTTTCTTAATCTGAAAAAGTTATAAAACAAGGATTTAACTGAAATAATTGACATATTGATTAACCATGTGGTTAATGAAAAATCTCAATCCATTCTGTTTTCTAGACCGACATCTGATAACAACTATAAGGAGCAATCCTAAAAATTACATAATCTTGAGTTATGTTAAGAATTAAAATTGTGGAACTTTTCAATTTTATAGTTTTAGATAATTAGGCCATAACTATTACATTAAATATCAAAAATTTCAAAGTAGACATCTCTACTTAGTTTCTATTTCTTTTAAAACACTTAATAAAAAAACATATCTACTTCCATTTCTTATATAGCATGAATTTTCCATGATCCTATCCTTTATCCTATTTCCCATTATGTCCTGTGAAGAATGTTTCAAAACATGGTATTATCATCAAAATCTATGTCAGTGTTATAAAATAATGAAAGGAAACATTAACCCATCAGTATATAAAAATCAATGAAACCATACTTTTCAATCATAACATACCTCATGAAATAATAATATTTATGAATAAAAAAATGAAATAATAAATAATAAAGGTAACTTAATTCATACATAACATACATATGTTGTAGATTTCACAGCTATTTAGGGAGTTATAGTTGGAATTCCCATCACAATATATTCCTTAAATCTCTTACGAGAAACATTAATTTTTAGCTCCATCATGTTACCCAAGGCATTGGAGAGCTATCTCATTCTCAATAACCCAAGGTTTTTCAATGAACCCACCATATAAATAAACATTTACTAAGAAATATAAAATAATCATAACACATAAAACAATTATAAATTAATGATAACATTTCCACATTATAATCAAAATATATCAGTTCAAGATATTTACACAATCAATCCAATTTAAAATAGACATTTAAAACATTTAAAAACATCATTTTTGAATCAAAGTGCCCCTATCACTTTTAAAAATTTAATACAATTAAAATTTAGTAACATTAATTTTTCTATAAATAAATCCTGAAAAGTTTCAAAATGATGTTTTAGTGAAAGATTCTTGTGACACATGAGAAACAATTGAATAAAAATAATTTAGAATTAACATCAAACAAAGTGTATAATATATTTATAATAAGGATATTAATGATATAATTTATCAAACGGTATTACATACACCATATATGATAATAAAAGTGCACAATATCAAGATATGCAACAATAAAAGGAGATTGAGATGTAGTATCTTTCAACGATTGTATCAATATATTAAGTATAAAATAAAGAAATAATCTTGTGTGATAAATTTAAATACACCCAATATAATTTTATATTATAATTAAAACAATCATATTTCATTCACACATATTTATAGCATCACATAATCAGTAAGGATAAGTTCAACCCAAAGAATGAAAATTGGGATAAAACATTCTGTTACATCGTGTCCTACATGACTCATTTTTTCTGTGTTCATCCTAAATAATAATAAATAGTTAATATATAATTTCTTCATAACCTTTTTCATGATTATTATTCATTTTGTATCACTTATTTCCTTGCATTAACAATTAGTATATTATTTGAGTTCATATCGGGCATTTTGTCGATGTTCGGAATTTAAGATAAAAAATAAACTTGTTATAATTACAATTTTTCCATGTTGTAAAAAATACATGATCTATAGAATGATATTAATTATTCAGATATAATACATATCATATATATTTAGTATGTATTTATTTATATTATTCCTTAACATTTGAACATAAGAAATGAAATGCACCATTCATGGAGACGATAAGTCGTATGTATTCTTGAACACTACTTTCATTTATTTTTCCATTTTTAATGAAATGAAAACATAATGATACCTTGGTATATTATAATTACAGTATAATGTCATGTTTTATATAATTTTTATAATTTTATTAACACCATCATTTATAGGTTTCATGCTTGGAATGAATGGGTCATATAAATTTGAGGGGGTTGTAGTCCGCACTTCATCAAATGAAATTATCGTATATATACTACATGAAAATTATTAAGGTGTTTTATAAATGAGAATTAATGAAGAATATTGATAAAATAAAATGATAATTATATCATATATAATAAATTTTTCCTCATTATGGCCATCATGAGAGGTAGTAGAATATTATTGAACAATCATTATTTCATGATGTAGTAGTTCGCCATCAATAAAAATATTATGTTCATATCCATTAGATGAAGTTGTGTGTGTAGATCGAATAATTTTCATAAAAACGTCCTTCTATATTTAGAATACTATTTTTCTTATAAAATAAAGGAATAAAAATAGTTTAGGGGTTTGATAAGTAAAATGAAAGAAACGAACTTAATAGATGATGTTACCTATAAATCGGGTATCTCCCTTGGGATTGAACCAAATGGATTAATGAATTACCTTATTCCTAGGGTAAAGATACTAGGATTAAGAGAGGTATATAAAGAGATTATTTGGGCAGAGGTTGGATGATCTATGGGGCATGATATGTGTGATTAATGGGATAGAATTGATGGCTCTTTATAAGGAGGAGGAGCGGCTCATTAGGAATGTTTGAAATTATTATTTTATTATAAAATTAATTTCAGTTTAAAATGGTCCAAAAATTATATAATGCTATGATATTATGAATATAAGTCGAAATAAAATCATCCAATAATAATTGGACAGGTTATGACTATTTATCCTAATACATATCATTTTTATTTAACCTTCCGTTAACTTATTTAATTTTTACCATATTAATACTATAAGGTTAATATATTCAAAATCAAATTCCTAGAGGCCCAAAATGGATCATAAATGTCATTTATAACATCATATATTTCAGTTGAAAAAATCGTATATTTTTAGGATTATTTTAACAATTCGAAAAAATTTCATTGTTTTGAAAACTCATTTATTTCAATTTATAAACTATTCATATCTTGACTTTTAAAAAATATATAACAACATGATTATTTCAAACTAACTTCATTAATTCAGAGATAACAAGTCAATGATAATTATAAAATTAATGGATGACATAAAAATTTTTAAAATTTATTTAATTTAATAATTAAAATATCATTTATTATAATCTTTTATTAATAAATAAATTATTGCATCATCATTGTGTCATAATTATGATTATTTTTTTAATGTCTAAAAATTAAAAATAAAATACCCTGATGTAGGAAATATTTTTCTATTTCAAATTAATATTTATTTTATAATGTATTATTTATATGAAACCATATAAAAATTGTTTTACTATAAGATATATGTTTATGTTACCTCTACCTTTACATTAAATTAATTAATATAACGTGCCATTATCAAAACCCATGTAGATCCAAGGGGTCCCAAAATATACATCAGGATTCCCATGGTTGGATATGTATCAGAAAATTAGATTTTGACACATGTTAGGGTAATTTAATATAAATATAATATTATGATTTTTTACTGTTTTTTACAAGATTTACCTTTTTACCATAGTAAATTAAATATTTACTGAAAAAAATATTCATAAAGTGTCAAAATAATGATACTTATTTATAAAAGATGGACTGACTGATTCCAAATATGGAATCCATATTTCAAAATTCAAGACACAAAATTTTTTAAAATTAATTTAAAATTAATTATCATTGTCAAAACAGAAAGCGTGTTTTTAAGAAATATTAACTTTCAAAAGATTGACACTTATTTATGTCCAATTTCAATATATAGTTACTTCCACTGATGAAAAATGGATTAAATGGTAAAAATAAAATCTAATTATAGTTTAAAACTAATTAAAAAGATAATATAACAATAAAATAAATTAGATTAAAATAATATTTGGAATTAAAATGATTTATTTTTCACTATTCATTAAAAAAAGAACATTATCAGAAGAATATGAAAATTTCATCCATTTTTACTTTTGATGCCCTGATTATAAATAATAAATTTATTTTCTCAAATAGTAGATATAAATGTGGAAAAAACTAGATTTAAAAAGGGTTCACCATGAAAAGGTGGTAAACTGACCTTTTAAAAAAATTTAAAGAATTTATACTTATAATTAGATCTATTCAAATTTTATGCATATACAATTTGTTGGATAAATGTAAAATTATTTAACAAAAAAGTGTAATCATATTGTAGTTAGTTATTTTTATTCCCTCCAATACAAAAAATATGCATTATGTGTGATTTAAAATTATAATATTATAATATTATTTTTTAGTATAACTCAATGTTGCATGAAACATAATATTTCAAATAAAATAGTTCTTGGGTATTGAGTATTCTATCTGACATATAATATCTTTTAAAGTAAGATTAATATTTATTTCACAAATATTAATAAATATGAAAATTTCATATTCTTTATTTCTCTTGGATATTATAAATGTAGCCCACCAGTACTGGATGAGGAGGAGGTTGTTCTCATATTAGCCAATATTCTGATTATCAACACTATAAGAGAGGATATCATTACAGAATATAGCTGAAACACATGGCCATTTATTATGTTAGTTCCAATCTTTATAGATGATACCCAGTGATCAGAATAATGTATAGTCTATAGTATGAAATACTATTCTATTACCCTTTATTATTGTATCTTCGTTATTCGATATAGGTGCTTCACACTCATTTTTACTCATTATCGACAAGGGTAGGTGTCTAATTGTAAATTCAATATTACCAAGGTGTGATGACCATGGATAGGACACTAGAATTACAATCTAATGGAATACTCTAATGTTGGGACACTCAACATGATATAGGTATTTACTCATTCTTATGAAACCATACTCAAGATTGTGAGTTGTGATTTCATTGTCAGATAGACTATTTAGTTCTTATCAAGCCTATTTTTATTTTTATCACCAATGATTTTCATTTATATCACAATAGAGAAGTATTTTTCTCCAAAAATTTGAGTATTACATCTTGGATACTAAAGTGTGGCCAGATAGTAATGGGCTAGTTTGTGTGACATGCCCATTTTCTAATAATTTATGGATGATTAGGTCTTTCCTCCTACTAATTTCCATCAATTAATAGATTAATTAATATATGTATTTAAAAATAATTATTTTTATTACCTCTAGATAAATTTGTGGAGTTCATGATCAGGATTATTCTTGGATTTTCTCATGCATCCATTCCTCCATACATAATAGAACAAACTGAGATCTAGGATCTCATTATACAGTTGGAGGATCAAGAGGCCAGGTGTTTTATCCTACCCAGTACTTAGTCCTATCATTCACCCATACTTTTCACCCAGAAAAAATATGGGACAATTTTTTTATCAATTGATTATCAATGGTTCAATGAGATCATTTTAAAGAAAATATTTATAGTGCCACAAATATATGATCACATTGAATACCTTGGAGGAGCAAGGGTATTCTTGAAGATCAACATGAGATCGGTCAAATATTTGGTTCAAGTAAAGTCATGATACATAATCTGTACTACATTCCATTAAATTAATTATAATTTTTAGTGTATATGTTTGTTGTTCACTCTTACGAGAATTTCCTATATTTTCGTATAATTGATGATTTTTTTCACCCCAATCTAGATTCCATTGATATGGTTTTTAATGACATCATATAAGTGTGTTCTCTCACTCGAATATATTATAATAGATATCATGATGTTGTTTTTAATATATTGATATATATTAATCATAATGCAATGATTTATATTTTTCACTTATTTATTGATAGTGTTCACTTCCTGGGTTATATTTTCTTCGAATGATGTGTATCTATTGAAAAAAAGGTTGCTGTTGTGGATTCCTAGGATTATCCCAAAAAAAAATTTAAACAATGATTTTCTTTGGGATATATGTATATTTCATGATTTTTATACTAGAAAAATCATTCCTTTTTTCACCTATTATTAGTCTTAAAAATACGGGTTTCATTTTCATATGATTAGAAACGTTTGATAAATCCTTTCAAGATATAATATAAGGGTTATTCTTGGAACTGATGCATATTTTATAGAGCTTATAATTGGAATTATAGTGTTTATTATGCATTAATAATTTTTTCATGTGATGTTAATATTTATAATAATAGTTTTTTATAGATATATTATTTTTGGGGGCTTCTATGGAGGAATTACCGGATGCACGACCTTGAGCTTGAAATTGTTATCCATCTTACTCCAGAAGCAAAAATGTCATTTGGGTGAGCTATTTCTTGTGTATGTGGAAAATTAGAGAATCAAATTAATAATTATAAACTTGAGATGAATACGGTCAATAGATTATGGGTTAAATTTATTTATTCCATTTAAATTTAGCTTTCCTATACACAGAAAATGTGAAATGAGATAGAGGATGCACTCTGTCAAAAAACCAAGAAACATCCATATAGTCATCCAGTGACGAAAATAAGTTAATATAACTATTTTTGGAGATAAATATAGATATTCATAATAGAGAAAATTATTCTTGTCTTGATTCCTTAAAAATTACACCTTCCTATACATGATCAGTTTAAGATAATGAATTTTTAATATCTTGAATACACGTTTATTCAGTAGAGTATTTCATTAGAGGAACTACCTCTATAAGGGTTTGGGGGTGGAGAAAACAACCACTCTGTACATGGTAATGTTTGAGTTACTAAGGATATTATATATTAAATGATTAAACATAACCAACATTCTATATTTTTAGTTTATCAAGTCATATGAATGATGTATCGTGATAAGTGAAAAAAGTATTGATGGCCTGGATGAAATGTTAGATTATAGGACTTATCACTAGTTGTTAAACCTATCAGTAGTTTAAGGTGAAAATATAGTGGCCTATGGTATTGTTACATCCATTATCGATTCCAAAATAGAAATGTGAATATGTTTCTAGGGCCAATTTTCTCCTATTATCGAGGAATCGTCCAAATTATGTCACAATTTAAGTAGTCCTGGATAATCTCATTAACTTATCAAATTTCCTTCAAATTAAAGAGAAATTATCAGTTGATTTGTCTAAAAGTTATTATTTACATGGGAACATAAAACGACATGGTTTCACATGAAAAATCATTTCTAATAAGGGATGTAATTTAACATCATCGCTATGGTAGGGGTTGTAGAGATTTTTGGGAACAAATGTTATTGAACAGATACATTTTCATAACCAAACTGATGGTCAGTAAGATAAAAAAATAATGGTTTCTTATGACATGATGTAGTGATGATTCCATGATTTTATTATTTCATGGTATAGGAATATCTATATCATTGAGTTAATATATAATAACATCATTCTAAAAATTATTCAAATGGGTCATTATGAGGACTTGTATGGTTGGCGATGCTATTCAACCATGTTCTCTATAGATGTATGATAATAAACACATAAATTTACATATATAGTTAAGAAATTATAGGATGAGGTTTATATTATCTAGAATAATATTTTATCTTCTCATACTAGACATAAATCGTCTGTCGGACCACATTGATAACCTCTAGAGTTCGAGGTTGCAGATATTTTTTATGGGTATCAACCCAGCATAGGCATAGACATATATAGAGGCAAGGGAATCTATTGCCACATTATCTAATTTTCATTCATATTCTAAATAGATTTATGATTATAGAATATTAATTAATATTTTAATCGAGGTAATCTTTCTTTCATGGCGCCATATAAAATACAGAAATTCATTGTGGGCATTCCATCTCATCTCATAATATTTATCTGATGTTGGATGAAATAAATGATAATTATTTTTTTGAGGGGTTTCCAATAATATCATTTTTAAGAGAATAAATTATCTATATTTCCAATCATTCACTTTACAACAACTTCTATTTAAGCACAACCATGTATAGGATGAGACATGGTAAGGGGATGTTGCTATATATGCTCAGGGGAAAGTGTTTTTCGAAGACAACATTTTTCTTCCCTAAGAAGGAGAACTTGAGGAAGAGTTCTATAATTTGGGGAAGACTCTAAAAAAATATTTTTATATTAGGTATGGTGATTTTAATTTAGGTCCATTTTTTTATGTGTAATGGATTCCTTGTAAGTTAACATTATTTTTAGTTTGATCAGGGCATTTTTAGAGATAAAAACCCCATTGGGTAGAGAAAAAAATTAAGCTACACATTTAGTAGAAATTATTGGATCCAATTTTTATGGTCTTAATAACTATGAGAGGGTAGACATTGGTCGTTATGGGGCCTCATAGTTTAAAGAAACCATATGAAATGTGGTGAATGCTCATGAATGGTAATTGGTAGTATTTATCAACGCCACTGAGAATGCTTAGAGTAGGTTTAATAGAGATAAATGTATAAACATTTTGATTACCTCATGATGCAGATCCATGTACATGGTTGGAACATTTTGTTATCCCAAAAAGTGGCCATACCATGAAACCATGATTTTATGGGTAAAATTTCATAAATACCCTTAAACTGTTAATAAACAAACCCATATCACATATTTTAATTTCTAGTTACAAGAACAACTCATTATGCATTTTTGAGCTCCATAAACCACCATTAATATTTTTTATATTGATTCATTAAAATATATCCACTATTTGAATTGTTTGACTCTTTGGATTTCTAAAATTAATAGATTGAAGTTCATACATTTTATTGTTGTTTTATCTTTTTTGTTTATTATTATTTTTATATAGGATCAAATACCATATTTTTCATTGGAATTGATCAAATCATTAGATTTATTCTAATAAAATATAATATTGAGGCTGATACTTGATGTTGAGAGTGATGTAGTCTGGTGTTATAAGGTCTAAAAATCGTCCCTCTTGTCCCATCGTTCTATAAATTTTTATCATTGTGAACATGAATATTTAATTTGGTGTTTCTAATTAAATTACTATTAATTTTTTATAATAAAGTTGTTCATTTTCTATATTCATACCATTAATTGACACTTAATGTATATATTGTTGATCCCTATACTCCTCAAAGCCCATACAGGGTTCATATATAACTTTATGTTGGTAACCCAAGAGGGTTTCTCTATGAAATCTATTGGGTGTGTTGATTGACCATTATTATTTTAATATCATTCAAATTATGAAAATGTTTAATTGAAAAACTATTTCTTATATATATTATAATTTTCACTTGACCCATCCTCTAGTCACATGAAGAAATATTTTTTATTGATTTTCTGATAATCCATCTTTAAGGGGTGCGGTAGAACCCTTACAAGGCCCGTTGGCATAATTGTTACACGGCTCATAGGCCTTACGGGAATTCATTTCCCATAGGCTCCAAACATTACATACATCCCAGAATAACTACTTGAAACTGCTCCTCCCCAGCAACTTCATCGTGAAGTCAACTCTCCACCTTCTCATGACTATTCGACTACACTTTCCCTTTCATGCACAGGCATGTCCCGATTGCAGGTGTCATAACCTAACATTTTTGCAATATGTTTAACTTCGGCTATGGTGAAAGCTCCATGCTCATCCTACCTCTTGAGCCTTTTCCTTATAGGTTTTCTGGTCTGTATCCACACATACGGTGGCATTAAGGTGTTGAGGTAGCTTGAAGGACTTATTGACCTGAAGGTCTAGATGGCCTGAAGGCCTTAATGGACAGAGGGACCAAATCTGAGGTCCAAAGGCCCAAACAGGGGAATAGACCTGACTGATATTGTGAAAAATAGTCCCTACTACAATTCCCACTACAGTAAATGCTATAGTGATACACAGTTCCTACTAGAGTACTACTACTATACCTGCTTCAATAATGAAAAAATGCCTCCTCCTGGATTTGATCCCAAGTCATCTAGATGCACTTACAGAGTCCTCGCCAATCGGGCTGAGGCTCATGTGCATTATCACTTGACCCGTGTATTGTAATCAATAATTATTATTAAATAATAATTAAAATTATAAATTAGATGTATATTTATAAATATCAATTTTTATAGTTATTTATTAGCGAATTCTTTATTGTTATATTAACTTATCCCTCCATGTCATTATTAAAAATGGTAATGGATTGAAGCCAATAATTGATTGTAGAATTATATTACTAATTTTTTTTATATACATTTTATAATGATCCCAACAAATTTATTTAGTCAAATTCAAAATTTGTTACATATCATAATTATTGTTGTCACATAATATAAATGAAAATGGAATATACTAGTTCACTTATTAAATTGAATTTGTATTGTGTTTCCCTAATTGAGTAATTAATTATGAATAAGGTTCATATTGAATAAAAAATATTTATCATCATTATAGTGTTCATACTGGATCTATCCATAGATTTCCATGACAATCCCTTGAGAACGGACACGATGCCATTCTGATTCTAGTTGCCGATTGTAGAGGGCGAAACCACATTTGAACATGGGCCATCCCTACTAGATGATTCCCAGAATAACATCACATGATTCCTTTTCTATATTGTGGATATTATAATTATATGTAATGACTTGCTGGATATATATTAAAATCATTGTACATGAGGAGAAATCGATACACCCCATTAGGCCCAGTCTTGCTTAGCTCATTTTACCTTTGATGTTATCTAGGGAATTGGATAGAAATATATATAGTGCAATTACTTGGATATTCCCCTTAAATTACACCTAGACTCCATATATATATATTCATTACCTTATTTCTAAGATTTTTCAACCCCTTAGGACATGGATGACATGGTTGCTATGCTGGATACATTATCATTATTATCATCATTGTAGATTCCATTATTATTACCTTATATCATATATTATTAATATTGTTACAATAAAAGTGAATTATAATTACTTGTATCCTCTTACATCACATATTAGAAATTGTATCAAATGTAATGAAGTTATTATATGGTCAAAAACCAACCCTATATGAAGAAGGTATTGTGGTATTCATATTACAGATTTGTCATTACATTCATATATTCCAACAAACAGTTTCAATTTATATTTCTTAGACTAGATGGAATAGAGACAATTAGAGGAGGAATACTATGATTTATATCACACCCTATCTAGGTCATTGAGGGAACTAGATAAGATTATATATTTAATGGTTTTGATTAGGGGAATCATCTCACTTTTGACATGAGATCTTCATTTTTTGAATTACGATGGATGTTGTTAGCAGAAGACTGAGAAGGTTTTTGGGATGTTAGATTATTTAAGGATTATTTTTCATTATATTGAATTTTGGGTATTTATCATATCATTAAATAAATATTTTCCAATTTTATATAGATTTGACATTCATTTTCATGAAGTTTTGAATATGATTTAGTTTCCAGTATTTCAGTTTTATTGTTATTTTTCTGCAATTTTTTAATTATGTATGCTTCTGCTATAGACGGTTACTAGTACAATTGTCATAAATTATATTATCATTATTCCATACATTTACATATATTTATTATATTTATTATATTATTATTATATCTATTGTACTTGACTCTGACATGAGGGCATTGTGTCCCCACTAACACACACTGGACCCTCGCTGCGAGTGAATAATCACTAACATACTGGGATAAACTCATTAGTAAATGAGGAAATATTTATTTGGGAACCACTGAGTGGAAAATAATTATGGATATTAGAAAATATATAGAGATAGAGTGTGTTTCTCCCCCTAACAATACAAAGTATTTGTCTTAAAATAATTGATCATATTATTGATTCGAAGGGTCACTATTGCAAATATTATTTCTACTAAATTTTATTCTATTTTTTCATGTTGAATACCCATCACACTCAGATTATTTTATGAATTGAGGGTTATAATTATTATGTTTTATTTTGAGGATGAGGTGATCTAAATTTTTGATGCTTGAGTTTAGATTAATTTTATTAAATATATTGTTTTCATTTGTAAATGATTTTCAAATAGTAAATCCAATATTTCTATATGAATATGATTGTGATTCTATTTAATTATTTTATTTCTATTTATTTAATTTGATTAATATGTTCCCCACTTATCTATTTTTTTATCAAAAAAAAATATGTTGGCATAAGGATGTATAGAGAAGTAATTTGTGTGTATTAATTTATTTTTAAAATATGCATCTTACTGGGATTCTTTAAAATTTCAATACAATATTTTTTATTACATAATGACATTAATGTAGAACCACTATTAATTTTACATATTCGAATAAAAATAATATTATCAAGGAAGTTTTTGTAATTATTCTAATTAATATATAAAAATTTTAATGATGAAAATAGACTTATGATCTCTTATCATTATAAAAATTTATTAATAAAATATTAAAAAACACTATGATTGAATGTAAAATATGTATGTTAAGGTAGAAACCCAATAAATATCTCTCAAATTATTATTATCCAACACCGATTCATTTTCTTGTTATCCTTAGTCATTTAACTAATAAAATATTATTTTTCCAATAGAAAATATATTAATTCTTTGATCGTTGGAGTAATCATTATTTACTGATAATACTATGCCCCTAGTAGAAATTAAATAGTTTTCCCACAACCCACAATAGGTGTGTCTCACCTCTGTCAGAAACTCAACCTCTGTGTGATCTTCCTTCACTCCTCTTACATGTGGATGTATCCCTGTAGATGTTTAATCATATGGCTATGATGTAGTGGACTTTAGAACCCATTATACCTAACCATAATATGAAATGGATAGAGGTTGACCAAATCAAAATAGATATCTATAATATCCAAAAACAATTACACACATTTTCTAGGGATAGATAATAAAATTAGTATTTCCCAGCCACGTTATACTATTAATATGTTAGGTTCACACTACTGGCCATAACTAACTATATAATATATCTAAATCATATACTATTCACATTGAGAAAATTTTACCTATTTTTTATAATCATTTTAAATATATTAAAAATAGAAAACATTTTCCATCTTCATCTTCACAACATGGTCATTTATGGAATTTCATTTTTTCATTGTTATGTGTGTTTTAGACATTTTAATTGTTAAAATTGTTAATCATAATCCCTGATAATAAGTTTTTTCATAGACACACAGATTCTCATTCTTAAAACTATTTTGATGGATTTTTTTGAGGCAATCATAGCATGATCATTATAACACCTGTCTCCTTATACATATATAAATTAAAAATACTCAAATGGTTTACATTATTAATACATCATTCAAAATTTTGGGGATTTATAAAAATCATGAATGAAATAGTGGAATAAAAACATTTATCATTTACATAAAATCATTGGAATATAGTTCATCAAATTTATCATAAATCGATATTAGCTATATATATGCTACATTAAAATGTGTTTTCATACACTTCTCAACTGAATTAGTAAAACTAAATGAGTAACCAAAATATATAGTGTTTTTAATTGAAATATGATCCCCTAATGAAAAACATCTTAGAGTGTCAAATTGATTGAAAGATATTAGGCCCACTCATCATGCAATAAGTGATTATTGAGATAAGAAAAAAATTTCAATTTTAACAATTATTACACCTATGTACAACTTTTATGGAACTGAAATCCTCTTATTGTTTCTAGAAATGGATATATTTATAGGTAAAAAAATTTAATGATGAACATAACAATATGCCATTATATGAATTTATATTTAGGTTCATCATGATTGTTTTTATTATGGTTCATGAAAATTAATATGACATGTTATTAAAATAATCTCATTTAATTCTAAAAAAAAATTATACATGATCATATTTTAACTATATAGAGACAATTATAAATTAACAGAAATAGTAAAGTTTTCATATTATTTAAATACCACACCATAAAAATGTCATATAATGAAAGAATTGAATATTTTAGTGTCTTTTAAATTTTGTATGTTATCAAAAAAATTATCAAACATTTAAAATTGTATTCCTAATTATGAACCTATATAATCATTTACTAAGTCTCACATGATTCAATAATATTTATATTGTGATGATTTTAAATATGTGAATGTAGTGTTCTCAAATGATTATTAAAAGAAAATTCTTATCATAAATTAGTAGACCATAAAAATGGAGGAAAATATAATGATGAGAAAATATCAGGATGATATATTGTATGAAAATGTATGAAAATAAAAATACATTACAGTGAAACAAAATATATTAAAGTGATATTTAATGAAACATTTGAAATATTACATGTCTCAATCACATATCAATAATATTAAAACATTTTATCATATTATAATATTTAATATTACATTAAAGGTTATGTAGGATCATGAAATTATAACATTCCATTGAAATGAGATTAATCATTTAAATTCATTATAAAATTACATGGAACAAGGTAATGTGGAACAACAATAAGTATGTGAAATCTTATCTGATAAATACCATTATTCCACTTCCTTCATGAAAAAAATATTATGGCTTCAACTAAAAATGTTATCCATCCCAATATGCCCAATTCATTTGGTAAAACTCCATAATTACATTCATAACATTATCCTATGATAAAAAAATAATCCAGTACATTATATAGTGATATTTGACCCACACATAATCATTAATAGATTTTTGTACCATAATAAATTGATCATCACCATAACTAACATAACATATTCAATAGGAATAGGTGACCAGGTGTTCTTAATGGATTCACCATGATTAATTCATCGACATATTTGGAGGAAGGAAAGATTTCTTCTCATTTTTTGGTGCATTTTATGTGGTTGAGAAAGTGGGTAACGATGCATATAATTTAGCACTACAACCATAAATAGAATTGATATAAAATTTTATTCATGTATATCATCATCAAAAGTATTTTTATGACCCATCTTATGTTATGAATTTGCATGATCTTAAAGTAAACCCTATATTATCTGTTACAGAATAGCCAGTTAGGGGTGTTGTTTCTAAGACCAAGGTATTTCATGAGTGGACTATACCTAAAGTCTATTTAATGTTACAACATTCTTTGGATTATCATGAGACATGGGATATGGACACACAAATTATAGATTAGTGACCCCATATTTTTGATGTCAATTCTACTTCATCATCTTTACACTGATATAATATTCATATCATTGAGAGTTTGTAACATCTCATTACAATTATTAGGTTTTATATAATCCTATTTTGATAAAATATTAACATCTTCAGTGAGAAATAAAAAACTATTTTTTTAGTCAAATAATTTGAAAATTAATTTAAAGTAATTATGTTCTATTTAACATCTTTGAATATTTAATTGAATATTTTGCTAATTTGACACTGAGTTAGTTTGAGAATCTGAGGGCTGAAAAAGATTGAAGAAGACTGAAAAAATATTCCATATTTTATATTAAGCACTTGTATTGTATTTAAAATAATTAAACATCTTAATAATGGTGCATTTTATGAAATATATGATACCTCCAAAAGGTTCACAATGCATTGTTTATGCTAGAGAGGGTATAACATTTAAACACATTGGATGTTTGGAACCTTGTTTTTGAATGTAATTTATTAATTAATTTTTATTATATTAATTTTCAAAATCCTTTAATTTCTCCAATATAATGGATCATATGGGAAATCGGAGATGACTGATAGGTTTGAGACATGTTTTTTACCATATGTGGCATATAAAATTTTTTAGCGTCTGATATTTAGATGTCTCACTCACAAAACAATTTCATTTTAATTTATAATTAATTATTTATAAGTTTCTTTGAATATTAAATATTTAATATATCTCAAACGATGAACCCTACGAGAAATATGAGAACAATATTGAGTCCAAAATTATGCATTTACCCTAGTATAGTAATAACATTAACATGTAGTTCATGTTTGGAAACATCGCATGCAATAAAACCTATTTTATAATTTATTAAATAATTATTACATATTTTAAGTATTGATTAATTAATTGCACACAAATATTGTATCATATGAGAAATATAAGTCCACTATTAGGTCTGGAATGATGGATTTACACTTGGATAGGCATAGATTTCATACGCAATGGGTGTTTGGTTAGGTTTCTAATAAAATCATGATATTTAATAAATTACTTAAATAAATAAATTATTAATTTAATGTAAAAATATAAAATATTTTTCTTAATGTTTCGCACGATATTATTTAATGAACATTAATTTAAAATCATATATGTCTGAACATTTTTAATTTATTTTGGTGGAAACACCATTTATGGTTCAATTTACACACCCCATCTTTAATATTTTTTAGAATCATAGAATAAAAGTCTGTTTTATTTTCTTATTTAATGATAGTTTTTTTCAAACTGTTAATGGTTAAAATAATTATAGATAATTAAGGATAATAATAATAATAATTTTAATTATTATTTTTATTTAAAAAAATATTTTCTTTTTGGGAATTATGGATGTGATTTTATAATGTAATTCGGTTTCCATTATAATTGCTATTGTTAGATATTCAATAATAATATCAATTGATGACATTATTATTTAAATATCTTTTCCAAAAAACCATTTTGGTAATAACTCCAACGTACAGTGTAATATTTACACATCATTAGTGGTAGATTTGACCCAAGAATTTAGGTATTATTTTCCATAAAAATATTCGATATTTTATTTGGGATTATGGTGTTGGTGAAAAATAAGCCCAATATGATGGTGGGGAGGTGGTAACATGTAATTACTAAACTAATAAAATATTACATATCATGTATATATGACATATTCCACGTAACAAAAACTAGTACCAATCCATGATTTGTTATTCAAATTGTGATGAGTATACTCTATGAATTCCATTTATATAATGTGTGTTATTTTCCAATCAGTTTCTAATTCATAATGATGAAGGCTTAAATAGTTATGAATGTGTAGATTTTCCCAACATTATTTTTTTATAAAATCATCTAATACCCCAAAAATAAATTATCACTACGAATGTGACAAATCTTCGTGAGTTTAGATAGTTAGGAAACATACCAGTTTCACATCATGCAATGGATTAAATTCTACATAATGCCACAACAATATCTCTAAAAAGGAATGATCCTAGTTATTTATTCATTATATCCTATAAAATTATCAATATCTAGACCTATGTACTTCTCAACGATATTTTGGAGTCTTCTAACTCTTCGAGATCCATTCCTTCGGCATTCGATCATCATTGCATTGGGATGTGATATATGGGTAAGTATTCTTCAACATTATTCATAAATCTCTCTTTTTCCTCTTTTGGGATTTATGTGGATCATTTTAATGTTGATGGTTCTATTCTCTAAGATGTCTGATTTCACTTTTATGTTCATTTTTAATATATTCTAAAATGTTGATCTCATTGATGGGTGCTATTATAATTGAAATGTCTCAGGAATTATTTAAGGGGATTTGTCTTGATTGGCCATCTTTATGGTCCATGTATTATTTTATATACATAAATTAAAGTTATAAATTTAATTTCTTTAACTTTTTTTCAATTTATTTTTTGAAACACAATTATAGTAAATTATATGTTTGAAAATAGTTTTCGAATGAAAAATGGGAAAACCCCTAATTCTATTTCATTGAGATGTGCTTATAGAAATATGTTATTTTGTATTTTATAATTTAAACTATGGATTGATGGAAATTATTTCAATAAAATAATTGAATTTAATTGTGGAATAGAATTGTGAAATTTATGGAATTTGTTTTCAATTTATTTCAATCTTGTGAAAAGGGTTTCACTTTATTTTTAGATAATCCCAATGGTTTTATATTGTTAGAGATGCATGTTTAATTTTTAAAAACATATCTTAGTTTTAAATAGAATTTTTGATTTTAAAATGGGGGAAAAGGATTTAATTTAATTTTATTCATTATTTAAATACATTTCCCATAATTGATTTTATAAGAGCACATGTATGCCTTTGGTATATTGTGAGTTATTTGGGAACACACTATTATTAGACCAATATTCTAAAACATACATATAGTAGGTCACATCACAAATAAGATGATAACGATTCCATTGTGACATGTTTCTAGAGGAAATATGTGTACAGTTATAAAGTGAAAATACATATAGGTGAAAATACTATTATACTTATTCAGTAGATGACCATGTTTCTCACTTGTTTACTTATATATGAGATATTATTGTATTCCATTTATTTTGAACAACATAAAATTCTTGGTGAATTTATATAATATATTTTATGTAACTGTTTTTATTTCATATATTTTTTGAATTATTCCATTAGTTATAAATCCTTTTTTAATGTTTATTTTCATCAAATGAATAGTATGGTATAATTTTTTTAATTATAAATTAATATACCAAACCTGTTAACATTCATTATGAATGCACTTACTTGGATGAATTTTTTTTTGTAATTTGAAATGGAATCATTGGTGGAATATGACTAGGAATAGGGTCACCGCCTACTTTTTTACTTCAGGCATCTATAGAATTTTTGTTTCTAGATTCAAGAAAGTTGACGAGATCTCTTTAAGGTGGAATGAGTTGATGAGATTTGGATATGGAGAGTCGTGTCCTTAGGGATCTTTGGGATGTTTTCCCATTTTGGAACATTGGATGTAGTACAGTGAAAATTTATTCTTTATTGTATTTTGGTACTATACTAATAATGTAGTTTTTATTTTGAAATGTATATTGTCGTATCTCTTTTATTTCCACATTTTTAGAGGAAAATTAGTTCCCAGATGAATGTTTTATAATTTTAACGCCCGACCCCAAAATCCAGGAGCCAGTTAATTATTACATAACATTGGCATGAATACATGGAATCAAGTCCCAAATGACCGATCTGTTTAGTATTCTTGGGAAAAAGAAACATACATAAGTTCATCACTACAACTTGAAACGAAATACAACACTAATTTATTCCATTAGAAATATCCAAGTTTTTAAGATTTTTCATGAAATTGACTCATAAATAACATCTTCATATCATTGGAAAACGAAACATGGGAAAAGGGAGAGCTCAAACACTAGGTAAGAGTAAGAAATACAGCAGATGATAACATAAGCCTTAGGCATGGTGAATAATTAAAAACACATGACTTTACAAATAATAAACATGAACACTTTATTGTAGGAATATGAGCTGAATAAATAATGCCATAATAAATAAGAGTAATGGTTATACTAATAGTCGAATAACCACATGAAATATTAATATCTAATCTTATAATTATTGAATTCATAATGCCGGACATCAAAACCACACAGTCATGGCCTTGTTCCCAGACTAAAAATATGATTTTTTTCAAGGCATTGTGGAAAGACACTATTTTCTCTCATGAGAACTACCGATGCATAGAGGAGCTATAGTAGGCTCCACCCATTACATAATAAATCCCATTCATTACTCATATAAAAAATTTGAAACATAACTAAAACATCCGTATTAAAACTAGCATATGAATGTCAATACATTATCCACAAACCATGAATGGTATAAAAATTGCACATCTACAGTCAAACATAACACATTCAATACAATACGAAAGAGTTTATTGTAATACATTAACCTCAATAGAGAATAATGAAGGATATGGATATAGATGGAAATACTTATCAAATCTATTTGAGAAAAATATCCACCTTGTTCTTGAAAACATTTAAAAGTCACACTATTTCTCAAGAATCTGTTTAAAAATAGATTTTTGAATAAAAGTGTCCCATACCACATTGAAATTTTAAAAGGAATTTTTATTTAAAAACAATAATGTCCATTTAAATAAACCTTAAAACCATTTTGAAAACATGGACAGTAATGAGAATGATTTAGAATAATATATCTTTAAAACATTTAAAATGATAGTTTAGTTAGAGTTCCTAACGAAAAGAGAGACACCTGAATACAAATAATTGAGGTAATAAAAACATTATAATATCATGAGAATAATTTTATTCATGATATACTATGTTGAAGTTTATTATATACACCTTATAAAAGTGAAATGGTGTATAACAACAAAGAAGTATCAATGGAAAGTAAATTGAGATGAAATCACTTATAAAGACCACATCCTTAGGTTAAGGATAAATAGACAACATAATTATGTGTGACAAATATAAATTCATTCAATATGATTGGATATTAAGGGTAAATAAATCACAGGACATTCACACATATTCTTGTAAAAACAACAGCAATTAATTGGATGTTTACCTCAATAAGTGAAGATTAAGTTAAAATTACTGTTATCAAGTTCATATCGAATAATTGAGAATTTAACAATTGAGTGATTATGTGTATAAAACATTTATCCACAGAAATGGGAGTGGAAATTACTACACTAATAAAAAATACTGATTCCACAGATAATCATGGTGTATAATAATCAATAAAGTATGTGTAAAGCCCAATTAGTGGAATTTGAAATTTGAAATTCCTTACAGATTCAGTAACTTATTAAACCTACACCCCCAGAAAGAAGTATCATACAATGAAGATTTAAATACCCAAACATGAATTTAAATTAAAAAAAGAATAAAATCATGGGTATTAAATACTCCACATAAAAAGAAATAGTGTACAGTAAATCATGAATCTCACTAGAATAAAAGTTAGATAAAAAACCCTTACTTCATTGTAATCAATCAAGTCGTATGAAAAAAAATTAATAACCACATAATTAATCACAAAATAATAGTAATATAAATATAATAATGATAATATATATCATATGGCAGTACACAACACAACACAAGAAATAAATAAGTGGAGAATAATGGTAATCTCACGAAATTAAAAGTTAGATAAGGAACCCCTTACCTCAAGTCCATCTTGTCTTGAATGTTCCTTGTTCTTTAAGAATAATAATCATAACTTAATTTCTACTTGATTAAGAACATTTTTAAATTTTATTATTCCTTTTATATCACTTATTACCTTGGTATAATAATTAGTTAATTATTTGAGTTTATAATGGATATTTTATCGATGTTAGAAACTTGAGTCCAAAATGAACTTGTTATAATTAGAATTTTTCCATGTGGTCAAAATTCCATTACCTCTAGAATGATATAAGTGACTTAGATATCATGTATACTTATATATATTATCCAGTAAATATATCTATTTATAACAGTACATAACATTTGGAGATATGAAATGAAATGTACCGTTCATCGAGACGGTAAGAAATAGATACACATAAAGGCTACTATTATTTCTATTCTGTATTTTAATGGAATTAAAAAATAATTATACATAGATATATTATAATTCCAGTATAATATAATTTATAATTTCATTATGTATATCCTTTATACGTCCCACATAAGGCATTAACGATTCGAATCATTTTGAAGGGGCGGTAGTCCGCACTTCCTCAAATGAAATTATCACTTTTTACCCATAATGGATACCATAAAATAATGATATAAATGGAAAATATAGACGCTTAAATAAAAAATAAACATAATATATATATCATATAATATTACAATTCCATATTAATGTCCACCATGAGAAGCGGTAGGAGATAATTGAACAATTATCTTTTCGTGAGGCGTTAGTTTTTCATCCACAGAAACAATATGTTCTTCACCCATTTGATGGAGGTGTGTGTATTTGTAGTTGGAATACTTCTGAAAAAAACATCCTAGTATATTGAGGATAAGTGTATTGTTATAAAAAAAAGTAATAAAATTTTTTAGATGGTTATAGAAGTAAAATAAATCAAAATAAATAAAAAGAATTTAAGACAAAGTGCTACTTTTAATTTGAGTAACTTCTTTTGGTTTGAACCTAAAGTACTTTTGAAGTACCTTTTGCCTAAAATAATGCTCCTAAGAGGAAGAGGGGGATCTATAGAGATTCTTTTGGTATGGGTTGGATGATCAATGGGGATTGATAGGTGAGTGGAATGGGTTAGAAATAGTGTCCTTTTATAAGGTGGGGGGGGGAGGGGCTCTTTATGAAAATATGAAAATAATATTTTATTATATAGTGATATTTGGTTATTAAATGTCCAAATATAATTAATGTAGAATATAATATGACTAATGGTAGAAATAAATTCATCTAATAAGAATTCTATATGTTGTTTTTATTATTATAATATTAATAATCATATTTATTTAAATCATTTATTAATGAGGTAAATACTACATCATTATTGTGTAATAAATAATTTAATTAATTTGATGTCTAAAATTTATAAACAAATTCCATACTATAAAGAATGTATTTATATTTCCATAATTATTTATAGTCAATATTATGACTTATATAACCCCATTTAAAAGTTGATATACTAAAAGTTATTTGTTAATGTCATTTTTGTCTTTACATTATGTTAATTAAAATAAAGTGTCATTATCATTCATAAGTGGCACCATGTGGTGCCAAAAAAGACCCAAGGATTCCCATGGTCGGCCATGACTCATTCTGTAAGGTTATAACAAGTGTTAATCTAATTTTTGATTATTGTAATATTATTTTTACGTTGAATTACCCTATTTATCTTTAACAGTGGAAAATAAAATTCAAAAGACACTATTCACCAAAAATTATTTTCATCTTATTGAACCAAATATTACATACTAATAAAAACCATGTATCTCGGATTATCTAAATTCAATTCACACAAGCGGTAAAATTTCATTTAAATGAAAAAGTCAGATTTTAAACTACTACTTTGTGGTTTCACTATTCATCAAAAATTGATGTTTTTCATAAAAATACCAAAAATTCAGCCTAAGATATATTTGATATTCCTAATTCAAATATGATGTCTATTTTACCAAATAAAAAACATACAATTTGTGTTATTTAATTTAAAATTAAATCCCGTTGTCAAATCATATAGGGTGTTTTTATGAAACAATAACAATAAAAATATTGACACTTGTTTATGTATAATTTCAAAGTGAAATTAATTTCAATGACCAAAATTGGATTAAAGGGTAAAAATATAATCTAATTAAACTTCAAAAAAAAATTAAAATATAATCAAACAATATAAATAAATTAGATTAAAAGGCAGTTATAAATTAAAATCCATTATTTCTAACTATTCAAAAAAATGAATATTATAAGAAAAAAACAAAGTTTCATCCAAAGTATGTTTTGATGTCCCGATTATAAATAATAATTTTATTTTGTCAAAATGAATATGTAAAAGGGTCAAATTTTGGATATAAAAAGGGTTTTCCATAAAATGGTGGTATACTTGATTTTTTTTAAATACATTTTATATCTAAAAAATTGAATTTGTTCTTATCATAAATCTAAGAAACACATAACACATATGTTAATATAATATGTAGTATATAAAATTCAATATCCAGTTAATACTATTCATATCCTCTTTTGAACGACTAGTTTGGTAAGTCATGTTGCGCTCAAACTCGGTGTCTCGTGTAGTGCAAGGTATACAATTTAATCAAAATAACTTACAATTAAATCATGGGGTGTTAAATTCTACCCTCCTTCAATAAATTGCGTCCTCGCAAATTTTAAATTGTTCTTCAAAAATAAAAGGTTAAAAATAGAAAAATAACTTTGTGGAAAACCCATATTTGAATTTCGGTTATTAATATATAGTCTTAATAAGAGGGAAAAGGAGATGAAAAAGTCACCACAAAATTATGATATCGATTAAGAGAACATTAGTAGAAATTAGAGTCACATAATTTGTGGAAAAACATAAATACATATAGGGAGTGATTGAGGTCATCAATCACAAATGAGTATAAAATTGAGGGACTCAAACCCATAAATCTATGACGATTTAAAATATTATCGGTTCAAAAAAATATAAAACAATAGGATAACACATTTTTAGTTTTATGATACCTTCCCTAAAGGTAAATAAATAATTTATTCATATAATGAAAAAACAAATATATACTTAACAAGTAGAGTTTCATTCATTATCTAATTCTTACCACCAACACATCTTTCACTCGAAATGATGAGTATTAATGATGAATTGGTCACACCTGAAGCACTATAATCAACTTATAGAGAATGACATAGTCCACAAATGGATGAAATATATATTAACCTTTTCTTTATAGATTTAACAAAACCAAAATGGTATGTAAAAGATCAGATGATCCTCAAAAAGTATAATACTTTTGAGAGAGAAATACAAATCTTAATTTCAAAAATTAAACCAAAAATACCCAAAGTTCAATAAATACCATTCAAAAATTAATTTTCTATAAAATAGTTTAATATAATCAAAACTTATATTTAAACCCAAAACTCAGAAGTATTTTCTTTCATATTTTCCCATGTTAAATTGTATCTCCAAATAATATCGACTACACTTAAAGTCACATACTTAAAAGTAATTAACCTAATCACATATTCTCTATGATAGGTTAATTATTACTATAAATATTAAAAATCACTATAAATTCACAATAAAAACATTGTTAAAAACACCTTTACTCTTGAAATGAAATCCCATAGAATTCTATTTTCCTTAAGTATATATTAATTTCAATAGAGCGAGTGTCTTCCAAAATAACATTTATCACTTAATCACTTAATCATTTTCTTATAATAAGGCTGTCAATTTGATAAGACATAAGATCCCAAATCAACTTATTATTGATCAATAAAATCATTTAACTAAAAAATAATTATTCACAATAACCAGGGACTTCACGTAGTCTAATGGTTGGTGATAAATCCCAATCGCACTATGGTTGTGGGATAGATTCATGTATATTGGTTTGATACGATGGGTTGTGACACAGTCTACGTGTTGTCCCTTTTTAAAAACTATATAATTTTATAATATTCAAAAAAATGATGTAAATTCCTCAAAATAAATATAACATAATTTCATCACAAATGTTATCTCATACCTCGTATTTTCATTCCAAAATATAATAACCTGTAATTTCTTCAAACTAATTGATCATATTAAACGAAATGGTTATTTATAACTATATCCACAATGAAAAGATAATTCTTCCTCAAATATCATTTTCACATGACAAACTGCATGGTTACAAATACAAGAAAAAAGCCATCAAAAGTAATCCCACCAACAAAGAGCACTAATAATTTTAAAAAAATTCTCCATCCATTTATTTCAACATAGCTTCATCCTTGACCAAGATGATATCCTATAGAATAGGGAATTCCCTCAGGTAATGGCCATGTCCCCTACATTTATGGAAAATGACTATAAATGGATTCTTAAGACCATTTTTATTTTATTCCATATTACTCTTTATTTTTTTCTCGGTAATTATTTACATTATGTCCTTCTTTCCCACACAAAAAGCATTTCATTGTTCCATTGAGACACCTTCATTCGATTCTCCTTCCAAATTTCATGCATGATGTAAATTGAGCATTTTTTCTCTATGTTCTTCACTACTAGAGCTCTTATCATTCCCCACTTTTCCCTTCCTTGTTGATTCCAGGAGATGGTTAATATATATATGTTGTTGATCATATTTTTTAAAATCTAATTCTGCATGAACATGATATCTTTTACTCTTATCAACATTCTATTTTGTTTCTCATTTCCACCACCAATCAAACCTTGTAAATCATTCTCAATGTTACTATGATTCCATTGGAATTAAACTATTGACTAAAACCAGAAAGCATTGTGTGAGTAATAATAGTCATAAAATCATTTGGAGAATATCAGGACACTTTATTTTAAATTTAAAATACCTTAGGATTATTAAATTTCATTTATTATAATATTATATTTAAATCCTTCAAATCATATTGTAATGATAATTTAAATTATCCTAAGAATATCCCCCGAGAGTGTCGTAACCAAGAGTGCAGCAAGTCCCACTGTCGTGTACCAGGATTCCCCAGGCCAAGCCCGAAACTGTCTATCCGAGTTTTCACTCCTAGGTACATCTATTCTAGAGCCTCCTCTTCCTGCTCATAACTAAAGAGGGATGTAATCCTGGGAAAATACAAAATATCTCTATATTCCCATGATTTATGAAGTTCTTCTATACTAATTCTCATAGTATATCTTAGGGTAATGTGCTCTAATCAGAGTTTATCTAAATAAATTCTCCATGGTTGGTACTAAACATCCTCTAATACTAGTTGTAACACCCCAACCCCAGAATCCAGGAGCCAGTTCATTATTACATATAACTGGCATGATTAAAAGGAATCAAATCATGATGAACCAATCAATTTAGTAGTCTTGGAAACAAGATACATACATAATTTCAACACTACAACTTGAAAAGAAAAACAACAATAATTTTTTCCATTAGAAACATCCACGCTTCCAAGATTATTCTTGCAAGTCACTCATAAATAACTTCTTCTTATCCTGAGATAATTAAACATAAAAAATTTGTGGGCTCAAACACTCAGTAAGAGTAATCAATACAGTAGAAGATAATAATAACATTAGGCATGGTGAATAATTGAAAGAACATGACTTTACAAATATTAAACATGATCACTTTATGGAAGGAATATGAGCAGAGTAAATAATTTCATAAAAAAACATAGTCATGGGAATTCTACTAGTCGAATAACCATATGAAATATTTATATCTAATATCATAATGATATAATGCATAATTCATGACATCATAACCACATAAGTGAAGGCCTTGTTCCAAGACTAAAAATAAGATTTTGTCAAGGAATCATGCCCAGAAACTAGTTTTTTTAATGAGACCTTCTGATGCATTGAAGAGCTATAGCGGGCTCCACCTGTCAATTACTAAGTCCAATGAATTCCTCTTATAAAATGTTTGAAACATAAAATAAACATTTTTATTAAATCTAGCATTCGAAATGTCAATAGTTTATCCACAAACCATGAATGTTATAAAAAGAGCACATCCAAAGTCAATACTAACTCATTCAATACAATATAGAAGATTATATTGTAACAGATCAACCTCAACAAATAATAATGAAGGATATTTACATAGATGAAAATAATCATAAAATCTATTTGAGAGAAATATCCCCCTTTTTGTTGAAAACATTTTAAAGTCACACTATTTATCAATAATCCATTTAAAAATATATTTTTGAATCAATGTGTCACATACCACCTTGAAAATTTTAAAAGTAATTTTTATTTAAAAACAATAATGTCCATGTAAATAAACCCTTAAAACCATTTAGAAAACATGGACATTAATGAGAGAGATATAGTATAATATATATTTAAAAAATTTAAAATGAAAGTTTAGTTAGAGTTCCTAACGAAGAGAGAGACACTTGAATAAAAATAATCGAGTTAATAAAAAATTTATAATATCAAGAGAATAATGTGATCCATGATAAACTATGTCAAAAGTACATTTTATAAACCATATAAAAGTGAATTTATGTATAACAGCAAAAAAGTTTCAATGGAATGTAAATTGAGATGAAATATCTTATAAAGACTATATCTGTAGGATAAGGATAAATCAATGAAATAATTATGTGTGAAAAATATAAATACACTAAATATGATTGGATATTCTTTTTCAATCAATAATAATACATTCACACATATTCTTGTAAAATGAACACCAATTAATTGTATGTTTAACTCAATAAATGGAGATTGAGTTAAAATTATTCTTATCAAGTTCATATCGATGACTTTATAATTTATCAATGGAGTGATTTTGTGTATAAAAAGTATATCCACATAATGGGGAGTGTAAATTACTACACAAATAATAAATAGTGATTCCACACATAATCATGGAGTAAAAAAATCAATGATGTATGCGTAAAGCCCAATGAGTGGAAATTGAAATTTGAAATTCCCTTACCGATTGGGTAACTTATAAAAAATACACCCCATGAAATAAGTATAATAAAATAAATATGTATATAAACATACGTTAAATTATATTTAAAAAACAATACAATCAAGTGCAATACATAATCCAAATAAAATTATAGAGTGGCCAAAATATCATGAATCTCACGGGAATAAAAGGGAGATAAAAAACCCTTACTTCATTATAATCAATCGAGTCGTATGAAAAAAAATTTATAACCAAAAAATGAATCACATTATACCATTAATATAAGAATAATCATGATAATATATAGCAAATTTCATTACACAATACTCCTCAAGTGTTGAACAATGTAAATATCTAGAAATTAAAAGTGAGATAAAGAACCCCTTACCTCAAGTCTAACTTGTCTTGTATGTTCGTTGTTTTTCCTAAATAATAAAATTTATTTTAATTTATACTTGATTACGAAAATTTTTCAAGTTTATTATTCCTTTTATATCAGTTATTACCTTGGTATAACAATTAATTAATTATTTGGGTTCATATTGGATATTTTATCAATGTTCGAAACATGAGTAAAAAATGTACTTTTTATAATTACAATTTTTCCATTTTGTCAAAAGTCCATTATCTACCTAATTTTATGGATGATTTAGATATCATATATATATTATATATCCAGTATATATATCTATTTATAACAGTACATGTCATTTGGATATAATAAATGAAATGTACCGTCCATGGTGATGGTAATCCGTACGTACGCATGAATGCCACTTTCGTTTCTATTTTTTTATTTTAATGGAATTAAAAAATAATGATACAAATGTATATTATAATTATAGTATAATATTATATATAATATCATTAGGTACATCCTTTATATTTCCCAAATAAGTCATTAACGATTCATATCATTTTAGGGGGCGTTTGTCCACACTTCATCAAATGAAATTATCTCATTTTACCCATAAAGGAAACCATAAAATAATTATATAAATGGAAAATAAAAAAGAATAAATAAAATATAAACATAATGTTTATTTATATCATATGTAAATACACTGACATCATAATGGCCACCATTATATGGGTTATGAGATAATCGAACAATCATCGTTTCGTGAGCCTTTAGTTTTCCATCCATAGAAACATTATGTTCTTCCTCCATTAGATGGAGGTGTGTGTAAGTGTAGTTAGAATCCTTATCATAAAAACATCCTAGTATATTGATGATAGTTGTTTTTTATAAAAGAAAGTCATAAAATGTGTTTAGGGGGTTGGAAAAGTAAAATAAAACAAAATAAAACAAAAGAATTTAAGAGAAAGTGATACCTTAATTTGGGTAAGTTTCTTTGGATTGAAGCAAAAGAAATTATTGAAGTGCCTTGTACCTGAGGTAAGGATTATAAGAGTAAGTGGGGGGATCTTATGTTATTATTTTGGAATGGGCTGGATAAGCTAAGGGGCTTGATAGGTGAATGGAATGGGTTATAAGTGGTGTTCTTTTATAATAAAGAGGAGGGGATCTTTAAAAAAGTATGAAAATATTATTTTATTATATAGTGATATTCAGTTTCTAAAGGTCCAAAAAAAATTATAGTTGAGTATAAGATGCCTCATGGTTGAAATAAAATCATCCCATTACAATTAGATAGGTTTTGGATAATATTTTAATACTAATAATCATATTTATTTAAATAATTTATTAATGAGGTAAATACTACATCATTATTGTGTCATAAATAATTTAATTTATTATATGTCCAAAAATTTAAAAAAATTACCATAATTTATAAAATATCTTTAGATTTCCAATTATTATTTATAGTCAAACATATTACATATATAACCCCATGTAAAATATGATATACAAAAATATATTTGTTAATGTCAATTTTTTCATTACTTTAAGTTAATTAAAATAAAGTGTCATTATCATTTTGAAGTGGCTCCATGGGGACCTAAAATCGACCATAGGATGCCCATGGTCGGCCATGACTCATACAAAAAGTTTAGGACAAGTGTTAATGTAATTTTGTTTTATTGAAATATTCTTTTACCTTGATTTACCCTATTTACCTTTAACCATGGTAAATAAAAGTCAAAAGTAAATATTCTCCAAAAATTATTTTCATCTTATCAAATAACATTTTACATACTAATAGAAACCATGTATCTCAGATTTTCTCAAATAAATTCACATAATCTGTAAAATTTTATTTAAATGAAAAAAAATGATTTTTAACTACTACTTAGTGGTTTCACTATTCATAAAAAATGATGTTTTTCAGAAAAATACCAAAAATTCATCCTAAGCTATATTTTATACTCTGAATTCAAAAATGATGTTTATTTTCACCAAATTTAGAAAATATAAGTTTGATTAATTAATTTAAAATTAATTTCCATTGTCAAAACAAATAGCGTGTTTATAAGAAACAATTACTATACAAATATTGACACATGTTTATGTATAATTTCAAAGTAAAATTAATTCCAATTACAAAAATTAGATTACAGGGTAAAAATATAATATAATTACACTTAAGAACAAATTCAAAATATAATCTAACCATATAAATAAATTAGATTAAATGTCAGTTTTGAATTAAATTACATTTTTTCTCAATATTCATAAAAAATAAATATTATTCGAAAAATAGCAAAATTTCATCCAAATTAAATTTTTATGTCCCTATTGTAAATAAAAATTTTATTTTGTCAAAATGACTATGTAAAATAGTCAAATATTGGATTTAAAAAGGGTTCTCCATTAAAAGGTGGTGAAATTTATTTTCTTAAAAAAATTACATTTTTTATTGGAAAAATTGAATTTTTTCATATAATATTTCAATGAAACACATAATACATATGTTAAAATTATATGGAGTATATTTAATTCAAAATCCAGTTAATACGATTCATAACTGCTTTTGAACGGCTAGTTTGGTAAGTCGCGGTGCGCTCGAACTTGGTGTTGCGTGTAGTATAAACTATTGAAATTAACGAAAATTACATACTATGAAATCATGGGGTGTTACATTCTCCCATCATTCAAAAAATTTAACATCGCAAATTGAAATTGTTCTTTGAAAATAAAGGGTTAATAATAGAAAAATACCTTTGTGGAAACTGACATCAAAAATAGGGTAAATAAAATTTAGACTTAATAAGAGGGAAATAGAGATGAAAATGTCACCAATAAATTATCATATTTATTATGAGAACAGTGGAGGAAATTAGAGACACATAATTGGATGAAAAACATAAATTCATATATGGAGTGATTGAGGTCATCAATCATAAACATGTATAAAATTGGGGGCCTCAAAACCATCAATCTATAATGATTTAAAATATCATCAGTTAAAAAAAATATAAAGCATTAGGATAACAAATTTTTTGTTTCAAGATCCCTTACCTAATGTTTGATAATTAATTTATTTATAGAATAATAAAACATAAAATAAACATAACAAGTAGAGTATCATCCTTTATCTAATTCTGACCACAAACTCATCTTCCACCCAAAATGATGTGTATTAAAGATAACTTGGTCACACCTGAAGCGGTAGAATAAACTTATAGAGAATCAAATAATCCACAATGGATGAACTATATATTCCCCTTTACCTTAGAGATTTTAAAAAACCAAAATTGTTAGTAAAAGATCAGATGATCAGTAAAAAATATAATAATTTTGAGAAATAAATAATAATATTAATTTAAAATTTTAAACCAACAATACCCAAAGTTCAATAAATACCATTCAATAAAAAATTGTTCATAAAATATTTTAATATAATCCAAACTAATATTGAAACCCAAAACCTTGAAGAATTTTCTTACATAGTTTTCCACATTAAATTGTATCTCTAAATAATATCGACTACTCTTAATTTCAAATAAGTAAAATTAATTAACCTAGTCACATATTCTCCATGATAGGATAATTATTTCAATAAATAATCCAAATCGTTAAAATACACAATACAAACATTTTTAAAAACACATTTACTCTCAAAATTAAATCCCATAATATTATATTTTCTGTAGGCATATTGTATTACCAATAGAGAAAACATCTTCCCAAATAACATTTATTACATAATCTCCAAATCATTTTCCTATAATAAGGATATACATTTGATAAAACAATAAATCCCAAATAAAATTATTATTGATCAGTAAAATCATTTAACTACACAATAATTAGTCACACTAACCTGGGACTTCTCGTAGTCAAGTGGTTAGAGATAAATCTCAATTGTACTATGGTTAAGGGTTTTATTCCCACAACTTTTTCCAACACGATGGGTTGTCACACGGTCTACGTGTTTTACCTTTTCAAAAACTATATAATTTTATAACATTCCCAAAAATTCGATAGATTCCTCAAAATAAATATAAAATATTTTCCTGAAAAACATTATCTCAAACCTCGCATTTTCATTCCAAAATTTAATAACATGTAATTTCCTAGAAATAAATGGTCATATAAAACCAAATGGTTATTTATAACTATATCCACAAGAGAAAATATAATTCTTCCTCAAATATCATTTTTACATGAAAAACTACAGGGTTACAAATAAAAGGGAAAAGTTTTCCAATGTAATCCCATCAAAAAAAAACTAATACTTTTTAAACATTTCTCCATCCATTTATTTCTACATCATAACTTCCTTGACCAAGATGATATCCTATTGAATATGGAATTCACTCGGGTAATGTCCAGATCCCCTACATTTACAGAAAATAACTATAAAAAAATTATTAGGAACATTTTTTTTCTTCCATAGTACTCTTCATTATTCTTGGAAATTATTTACATTATGTCCTTATTTCCCACACATAAAGCATTTATTTATTCCATTAAGTCAACTTCCAAGGTGTCTCCTTCCACATTTCCTTCATGATGGAAAGGGAGCCTTCTTTTCCCCAGGGTCTTCATTGCTAGTGCTCTTATCATTAACCACTTTTATCTTCTTTGTGGAGTCCGGGATTTGGTTAATATATATATTGTGGATATTATTTTTTGAAAACCTATTCAGGTATGAACATGATATCTTTTACACTTTTCAACATTCCATTCTTTTCTCATTTCCACCACCGTTCAAACCTTGTACCTCATGCTCAAAGTTACTATGACTTCCTTTGAATCCAGCCATTAACTAAAACCAGAAAACATTGTGTGAGTAATAATGTTCATTAAATCAATTAGAGAATATCACGACCCCTTATTTTAAATTTAAAACACCTTAGGATTAACCAACGTCATTTAATCTCATCTTATATTAAAATCGTTCAAATCAGTATGTAATGAGAATATAAATTATCTTCACCATATCCCCTGGGAGTGCCGTAACCATGTGTGCAGCAAGGCCCGTTGTCATCTACCAGAATAACCTGGGTCATGTCTGAAACTCCTTGTTAGATTTTTCACTCCTAGATATATCTTTTCCAGAGCCGCCTCTACCTGATCATATCTAGAAAATGATTTACTTCTTGTAAAATACAAAAAATCTCAACATTAACATGATTCTAGGAAGTTATTCTATACTCATCCTCAAAGTCTATCTTAGGGTAATGTTCTACAATTATTGTTTGTCTAAATATAGTTTCCAAGGATTGTACTTAACATTCTCTGATACAAACTATAATGCCTCGACCCCATAATTCAAGAGATGGTGCATTATTACATAAAATTGTCATGATTACATGGAATCAATTCCCGATGGACTGCTCAGTTTAGTAGTCTTGGAAACAAGATACATATATAAGTACAACACTATAACATGAAAAGAGAAGCAACAATAATTTAATCCATTATAAACATCCAAACTTCCATGATTATTCCTCCAAGTCACTCATAAATAACTTATTAATATCCTAGGATAATGAAACATGAGAAATAGGTGAGCAAAAATGCTTAGTAAGAGAAAGCAATACAGCGAAAGATAACATAAACATTAGGCAAGGTGAATAATTAAAAACACATGACATTACAAATAATAAACATGAACACTTTATGGAAGGAATATGAGCTGAGTAAATAATGTCATAATAAATCATAGTAATGGGTATTCTACAAGTCGAATAACCACATGAAATATTAATATCTAATATCATAATGAAAGAATTCATAATTCTGAACATCATAACCACATAGTCAAGGCCTTGTGCCAAGACAAAAAATAATATTTTTTCAAAGCCTTGTTACAAGACACTATATTGTCCCATGATACCTACCGATGCCTCGAGGAGCTATAGCGGGCTCCACCCATCACTTACCAAGTCCAAGGAATTCCTCATCTAAAATTTTTTGATCCTAACACAATCATTCGTATTAAAACTAGCATATGAAATTTCAATAATTTACTTACAAACCGTTAATGGTATAAAAAAACACATCCATAGTAAAACATAACTCATTCATTACAGTATGGAAGATTGTATTGTAACGGATTAATCTAAATTAATAATAATGAAGGATATTGACATAGATGAAAATAATCATCAAATCTATTTGAGAAAAATATCCCACATATTATTGAAAACAATTAAAAGTCACACTATTTGTCAAGAAGTCGTTTAAAAATACATTTTTTAATCTAACTGTCTCATAACACATTGAAAATTTTAAATGGAATTTTTTTTAAAACATTAATGTCCATAAAAATAAATCTATAAAACCATTTTTTAAACATGGAAATTAATGAAAAGTATTTAGAATAATAAATCATTAAAACATTTAAAATGATATTTTAGATAGAGTTCCAATCCAAAAGAGAGACACTTGAATACAAATAATTGAGGTAATAATAAAATATCATGCGAATAAAGGGATTCATGATATACTATTTCAATTTACATTATATATAACATATAAAAGATATTTTGTGTATAAAAACAAATAATTCTCAATGGAATGTAAATTGAGATAAAATCTCTTATAAAGACAGTATCCTTAGGTTAAGGATAAATCAACGACATAATTATGTATGAAAAATATAAATACACTCAAGTTGATTGTATATTCATTGTAAATAAATCAGAGGACATTCACACATATTTTTATAAAAACACCGCCAATTAATTGGATTATTATCTCAATAAATATAAATAGAGTTAAAATTACTCTTATCAAGTTCATACCAATGACTTGAGAATTTATCAATTGAGTTATTATGTGAATCAAAATAATATCAACAGAAAGGGGAGTAGAAATTATATAAAAATAATAAATGGTGATTCCAAACATAATCATGGAGAAAAATGATCAATGAAGTATGTGTAAATCCCAATGAGTGGAAATTGAAATTTGAAATTCTCTTACTGAATGTGTAACTTAGGAAGCAAAAACCCCTTGAAATAAGTATCATAAAATGAATATGTAAATTACTATACATTAAAGTATATTAAAAAAAATAATAAAATCAAGGGCAGTACATACTATACAAAATAAATAGTTCCCTGTATATCATGAATCTCACGAAAATAAAAGTGAGATAAAAAACCCTTACATCATTGTAATAAATCGAGTCGTATGAAAAAAAAAATAACCACCAAATGAATCACAGAATTCCATGAATATAAAGAGAATGAAGATAATATATATCAAATTGCAGGACACAATACAACACATGAAATAAATAAGTGGTGAACAATGGAAATCTCATCGAATTTAAAGTGAGATAAGGAACCCCATACCTCAAGTCTGACTTGTCCTGTATGTTCCTTGTTCTTCCTAAATAATATACCTACATTAATTTCTACCTTATTAAGAAATTTTTTTGGTTTATTATTCCAATTATGTCACTTATTACCTTGGAATAACAACTAATTAATTATTTTAGTTCATTTTGGATATTTTATCGATGTTCGAAACATGAGTCAAAAAATGAACTTGTTAGAATTACAATTTTTCCATGTGGTCAAAAGTCCATTTTCTCCAGAATGATATAAATAATTTAGATATCATTCATATTTTATATATCCTGTGTATATATATATATATATATATATATTTTATAGTACATAACATTTGGAGATAATAAATTAAATTTACCGTTCATGGACACGGTAAGTCGTACGTACGTATGAACGCTACTTTCATTTCTATTATGTATTTTAAAAGAATTAAAAAATAATTATACTTAGGTATTTTATAATTAAAATATAATATCATATATAATATCATTACTTCCATCCATTATATTTCCCACATAAGGCATTAACGAGCCATATCATTTTGAGGGGGCGGTAGTCTGCATTTCCCCAAATGAAATTATCGTATTTTACCAATAATCGAAACCATAAAATAATGATATAAATGGAAAATACAGAAGAATAAATATAACACAAACATAATATATATATATCATATATAAATATAATTCCATATTAATGGCCTCCATGAGAGGCGGTAGGTGATAATCGATCAATAATCGTTTCGTGAGGAGTTAGTTTCCCATCAACAGAAACAGTGTGTTCTTCACTCATTATATGGTGGTGTGGGTAAGGTTAGTTCAAATCCTTATCATAAAAACATCATAGTATATTTATGATACTGTTTTTGTTATAAAAGTGAGTAATAAAATGTTTTTAGGGGGTTCAAGATGTAAAATAAATCAAAATAAAACAAAACAATTTAAGAGAATGTGTTACTTTTAATTTGGGTAACTTTCTTTGGTTTGAACATAATGGAATTCTTGAAGTGCCTTCTATCTCAGTTAATTATTCTAGAAGGATGTGGGGGATCTTGAGAGATTATTTTCTCAGGGGTTGAATGAGCCATGAGGCTTAAGAGGTGAGTGGAATGTGTTAGAAGTGGTGTCCTTTAATAAAGGGGTGGAGGGGCTATTTAGTAAACTGTGAAAATATTATTTTATTAATAACTGATGTTCTATTAATAAAGGTCCAAAACTATTTAAAGTCTAAGATATGATGAATCTTGGTCTGAATAAAATCATCCAACAAAAATTGGACAGGTTTTGGATATTATTATAATATTAATATTCATATTTATTTAAATAATTAATTAATGGGGTAAATACTACATCATTATTGTGTCATAATTAATTTTATTTATATGATGGATAAAAATTATAAAATAATTCACTTAATGTATAAATATTATTAGCTTTACAATGATTTTTTTATATTAAAACATATGACTTATATAACCCCATGTAAACTTTTATATACTAAAATATACTTGTTAAGGTAATTTTTGTCGTTACTTTTAGTTAATTAAAATAATGTGTCATTATCATTCTTAAGTGGCTCAATGGGGTCCCAAAATTTACCCAAGGATACCCATTGTCAGAAATGACTCATCCAATAAGTTTAGGATAGGTGTTAAGGTAATTTTGTATTATTGTAATATTTTTTTACTTTGAATTATTTTATTACCCTTTAACTACAATAAATAAAAGTCAAAAGTTACTATTTATCAAAAAATATTTTCATCTTATTAAACTAAATTTTACATACTATTAACAACCATGTATCTTGTATTTTTGAAATTAAAATCACAGAAGTGGAAAAATTTATTTTAAATGGAAAGGATGGATTTTTAACTACTACTAAGTGGATTCACTATTCATCAAAAAGAGATGTTTTTCAGAAAAATACAAAAAAATTCATCATAGGATATATTTGATATTCCAAATTTGAAGATGATGTCTATTTTACAAAATTAAAAACATAGAATTTGGATTAATTAATTTAAAATTAATTATCGTTGTCAATACAAATAGCGTGTTTTTAAGAAACAATAACTATCAAAATATAGATACTTGTGTATGTATAATTTCAATGTGAAATTAATTTCAATGACCCACATTGGAATAAAAGAAAAAATATAATCTAATTACACTTAAAAAAATTTAAACTATAATCTAAAAATATATATAAATTTGATTAAATGGATGTTTTGAATTAAAATATAATATTTCTCTATATTCATAAAAAAATGAATATTATTAGTAAAATACCAGATTTTAATCCAAAGTAAATTTTGATTTCCTGATTTTAAAGAATAATTTCATTATGTCAAAATGATTATGTAAAAGGGCCAAAGATTGGATTTAAAAAAGGGTTCTCCATTAAAAGGTTGTAAAATTGATTTTTTTGGAAAATACATTTTTATCTGAAAATTTGAATTTTTTCTTATAATACGTCAAACAAACATATAATACATAATTTAAAATTATATGGAGTATAGAAAATTCAAAATCATGTTAATACTATTCATAAACTCATTTGAACGACTAGTTTGGTAAGTCGTGGTGTGATCAAACTCAGTGTTTCCTATAGTACAAGCTATTGATTTTAAAGAAAATAACTTAATATGAAATCGTGGGGGGTTACAATAATAATTGGCGCTAGTAACCAATAAATGGGTATAGAGAATACCCATCGAGCCATCTGAGGGCCATCATGGTTATCGGGTTACTAGGGTACCTAGGATGGTTCCTGATTTTATTCATTGTATATTAAAAATTATATTATTATTTTCTTAAATTAGTGGTCTACAATTTCGATAGATAGAAGTATCATCTGATATATAGTGTCTGTATATTTTCATCTATCACTAATATAATTTTAATTTTAAATAATTTTATTGTATAGTATGGATTATATTATTTAGGTATTTTAAATTTCATTCAATTAGTATTGTAGTATTTATCCTTTTATATGATGTCAAAAAATATTTATTTGAGGAATTTATATATATAATTTCCGTTTTCCAAATGAATTAGTTAATTTTTAATTTATCAACTTTATAATATTGTAATACTTAATTATATATTTATATAATATTATACCAGAATTATTTTATCATAATCATCCATCATAAAATTTCATTCTATTTTTATTGTAAGAGGTTAAACTAACCCAAATATTAAATTACCTTGATTATGAATGATTATAAGTTAATTTAATCATAAAATTAATACACCAGTATCATATTGAATTCATTTAATATTTATTTATTTTATTAATAAAAATTATAATTTTATAACAAGATAAAGTGAAGGATACTAAAATATTATTTTTCATGAATTAATGATTTTATTCATAGTATTGTTTTTTGAAACTTTTTTATATTGGATAACTATATTTTATCTTATCATTGATAATATCTCAAATTATTTACACTAGAAAATTAATACTTTAATAACATTATAATAATATTTTATAAACATTTTTATAACAACTATTGTATAGTAGTGATGAAATCAATAGTAGAATTCAATTTCCCCATGAAGGTTTTAGTACACATGTATGCATGGTTTGTTAATTAATTTTACATATAATAATAAAAATGAAGTGATATGGATATTATTTTAAGAATTTAAAATATTTCATTAATTAAATAAATATATAATAATTTTCATATTAGAAAAAATTCATTTTTACTATCTATAGAAAAATGTTATTTCTTGTAGGTAGTATTCTACAAAACACACAATTCATGTTTTCATTTTTCATAATAAATTAATTGAGTTTTGTTTATTATTACAACATAATTATACTCACATTATTGTTTAACCATTAAAATAATATTGTCATTTCTAGATCTAGAAATGTAATTTTTTATGAATAAATGATTTTACAAAAATACAAATATAACGATTGTTTTATAAATGTTTTCCTCACATCTTGGAATATCTCAGTTGAAAATGGGATTAATCATTTAGTGTTTTCCAACTTGGGATAAAAAAACTCATTAACGAGGGTATGTTTTTTTAAGTATAGAATTATAAATATTTTTGGTGACAAATAAATTTTTGTGTGTGATGGGAATGGAAGATATATGTTCCCTATATACAAAAGTGGTTGTATTTAAATAATTAAAATAACTATTTTTTAATGGGATTTCATCCTCATACTATGTTCCTCAAAAATTGATAAATAATATTTTTTAAGAAAAAAGTCTTATCAACAACTAAAATATTTATAAAAACGTGATTTAAAATTGTCATTCCTATTAAATATATGGTTATAATATTTTTGAACGTTTCCCACATCACTCGACCTAGAAATAACATTGGTAATTATTCCTTTAAGCATAAAAATTTATCCCTTAAAATATAACAGAAACTCACAAATTAAAAATATTAGATATAAATTATAAATTAAAATTAAAATTTATGTATTGTGAAAAATATATGGTAAACAATAATATTTATCAAAATAAGTAGACATATATTAAATTATATTATAATAAAAAATGGACAATTAAATTAGGAAAAAACTTATTTTTACCATGAAATAACTTAATATAAAATCATAAAATTGCACAAATTTTAAAAAAATAATCTATAAAAGGGAGATTAAAATATTTTTTTGGAATATTCAATTCATTTAAGATTTGTTTTAGAATTTTTTTTATTATATTAATGTTTAAAAAAAATACTTTGACATTTTCATAAAAAAGAAAAAAGAACACCATTCAAAAAAGGATTATAACATTTCTGTTAATTATTTTTTTCAGAAATTATTAATTTTGAAAAATATAATTAATAAATATTTATTTAATATTAAAAAAATTATTTAAAACATTTTATGATTATTATGTACATGAAATAAAAATGAACTCAAAGAGTACAAAATAAAATTAAATTTTACCTAAAAATATTTTTATGAACATATTAATATAAAATTGAATGGAAAAGGAAATAAATTAATGAATTAATAAGAGGAAAATAAAATATATGTAATATATGATATAAATATCATATATTTCAACTAATAGTGACTTAATTATAAATAATCATGCATAATGATTAAACATTAAAATAAACCCTTACAATAGGCCATACGTTTTCTGTATGTGCTTGAATCTCATGTAAAAAAATATATATATATATCATAAAAAAATTAATATAAAAAATTAATATATATCTTAACATATATGATTTACGTCTAACATTTTATCACCATTTTTTTAAGGTTGAGTATTAAAATAACTGTTTCATTTGATAATAGTTTCATTTTGCACATATTTATTTCTTTTATTTGGGTCACTATACATTGACTGTGGTTACAAAATAAAAATATTATTAATAATGTTATTAATATTTTATATAGTATATATATATATATTCCTCAATAAATGGTTGGGATAAAAAAATTAATAACACTGCTAATGGAAATTTTTTGACAAGTGTATGCATGAACATTGATTTTACATTTTAACAAATGGAAAGAATTATATGTTAATAAAAACTATCCTTTAAAGAATAAATAATATATAATACATATCATTTATCTTAATTAAATCTACACATATTACTATCCATTTTATTTTAAACTTAAAAAATCACATCGCTTCATGTTGGTGGTATTCCACCCAGACACATAAATGACACTAATTTGTTTTTCATTTGATGAAAAAGAGTATGGATAATAGAGATTTAATAATTGTAATAACAATTAAATATACTAATAATTCTTAAATAAATATTTTATAATAAAAAACAAAAAATTTATAGGAGGTAAATAATAATACCAAAAAATTATCTGATCAATTAGGGCGATTACCTCTTTATCAAAATAATTCATTTAGATTCCACCTTCAAGACCATTATGTCGATCTATTGGTAAAAAATAACATCTATATCCTGGATATGGATGTTTATTATGGGATTTGGAAGGGTATACTTGGATATATGGCACTATGAAGTATAATTAAATGGGTTATGTGGTGGCCTTTTATATGGATGAGAAATGAAACACTAGAAAATATTAGGAATATTAAATTAAAACTATGAAATTCAAAATAAAAAACATTCTATATATATATTCAATTAGAAACATTATAGGGTTTATATATCAAAATCCAATGTAATTTTTATATGTTTCTAAATCTTTTTAATACATATCTATTATCTTAACTCCTTGTTAAACAGATTTTCAAATTAAATATAGTATTTACTTTTAAATCATAATGGTTATATTTTTTTCATAAGACAAAAAAATGGTTAACATATTACCTTGTAATGAACTATTTGACAATTTAATATCTTAATTATCAGCATTCAATTTTTATTTGGTTTCTATAATAATTATTACAATATTTTTATCATATAATAAGTGTATTTTTTTCAAGATATATTCAAATGATCTAATAATGAAAATAAGATGAAAGAAATTGAAATGAGATATAATCTACTAAAAGACCTATAATTTTATATTTTTCATTTGAAATTTATTTTATCTTAATAAAGCACTAATATTAATTTACATTTTTATATTTATAAATACCATTATTTTATTTTCATATTGAGGGAAAATAATTTATATCTGTGTTGGAAAAGAAATCATGGTAAGTACTTACTCAAATAAATATTGAACATAAATTACCAAGATAAAAAATTGATCAATATTTTTATATATAATTATACTATGATATATTATTTTTTTATCATTATGAAAATATTTGATGAATATTAAATCTAATAAAGTCAAAATTTTAAACTATTCATTCCTAAAAGTAATAAAAGGATCATAATTAAAAAAATCACAACATGAGAAAATTATTAAATTATTTGATAGGAATGGATTATTTCCACCCATAAAATATTATTGAGGTGAGTGTTTTCTAGATTTAGATACCTTATTATATTGTTTTAATGCTATTTTACAATTTTATCTTTACTATGGTGACACATACTTACAATGGATAATATGAATAATTAGTGTAATATTTATGAAATTTGACCCACATGATTCCAAACATATTATATATCTTTCAGTAGAAAATTTATATAAGTTGTAGGGATTCATAATCAAGTAAGTGAGAAAAATGAAAATAAATTAATTTTTTAAAATTATAATTTTAAACATATAATACGATTTATTCTCATCTCACCACCACAAAAAACAATAGAAACACTATTAAATAATTTATTGAATATATAATATAAATTTCATGAAAATACCTCACCAATAGTAATTTATTAAATTTATTATGAAAAAAACACATTTCATGCAAATAAATATTCCTTTAATAAGAAAATATTTTTAACATCCAAATGTTATTCAATTTCCTTTAGATTTATTAATAACTAACGTTAATATAGTATACTTATATAAAATATATTTTTCAAATTTATATTATATTATTCATAAAAAAAATTGGAGTGAATATATCAATCATATCAATTAAAAACATTTCAATAGTATACAATGAATTTTTAATTGTGAAGTACAAAAAAATCTATCAACGAAATCAAATTTATTTATAGATAATGTCACCATATAATCAAACCGTGTTAAGTTTAACCGCAAAAATGAATTTACCACATAATAATTTATCTCACAAATATATATAAATTAGGATATCTCTGTTTCTAAACATCCTTCTGTTCCGATGTATTTATTTATAATTATGTGGTATCCACAAAACAATGATCTTGTGAGTTGTATTATTTAATTGAACACTAACTATATCATCTAGAGTCTATATTGATTTATTCTAAAAATAATGATATTTTTACACTAGAATGAAATTCATGTTTATTACTAAAAAACTAATTGGTCTATACATCCACTATATAGATATGTGGACCACATCAACATCATGAGAGAAATATAGTGGAATCACCTGCGAAAAGCTACCATCCATAGATGATTTGAAATCCCATGAGGCCAATATTATTATGTCACATAATTTTATTGATTCTGAATCTCATTCCATTAATCAATGATAATATTTAAATTAATTCATTCCCACCATCTCCAAAATCCTGATATTATAGAAAATTATCATAATATTCTTATTGTTGACTTTGAGATCCCCATTTTACCAATTCTGACACTGTGATCCCTCATGTGACTAAGCAAGTTGTCTACAAAACTTCATGTTTGTCTTCCTAGATATTAGAGACTACTGCCCAGAAATTATGATCTAATTCATATTGTAGGGATACTATACGCAATTATAATGATTTTCTATATAAGATAAATATAAAATTACTATATTTGAAATAGTATAAAAAATCGAAAGATACTCACACGAATAATGATGATAGAGGAAAAACTGAATAAATAGAAATAATAGAGGAATAATTTAATAACTCAATGAAACTATTAATGATACTAAATTAAAAATTGAAATTAATTATTATAATTGACTAATTTGTATCTAATAGTGACTCTAAAGACCTTGGTCTGGAAAAACCTATTATTCCTATCTTTGAGCTCCAACTGATGAGGTTATCATGATTTAAAAAATAAGGCTCTTTTCCTTTTTCCTAACCTACAAAAATGAAATACATCCAGGTACCAAATGTTTTCATTTCTAGGGTGTGATTACTCAGTACTAGGTTGACAAATCTGTGTCAAAAAAACACCATCTAATAATTATAGTTAATGTAATGAAGTGATTAACATAGTAATAATTTAATTAGTTACTTGTGAACACGAAATATTCGAACATGACCTTCTATTATGGGTTATCACCTAATTCTATAAAAACCATATTCATAACCCTCATGGGTATATATATTAATGGTTGAATCCCCTTGCATCATGGTAGATCTCATGTGTTTATGGGAGAGTCTTCGACTGATGATGACTCACACTAACAAGAATACCACAAATGGACATTCCCTAAATACCACCTATAATTTCACCCTCATGTATCTAAATAGTATGAATATTATCCTCATACATATTATATAATCATATACTCTACCCTCATGCATCATTTAACTATATACCTATCCATTAGGTGGTAAATTTTTTTGAAGGCATACTTCAGGCATCAGCATTATCCATGAATCATATCGGGTGAAAATAAATATTTCAATATTAACTCATACGTCATGTATTAATCAAATAAATTACCAATGAATTTAATCTATTAAAAATAAAAACCCCAAGGACAATAAAAAATATAATAGTGACTTGATTATATGTTTCATTGAAAATTTTATAAAGTCATGATTTATTAATCATCATATTTCATTAATTAATGTTCCTTATTGTCATCATAATTATATAAAATATATTTTAAATATAGATTAATAATAAGTCCATTTACATTTCAGTTTACAAAATTTATGCATGTTGATTTCTTTTTATGAAGTCACACAATTAACTTGTTATATCAATTCATTATATTGGGATTATAATTAATCAATATATATAATTTATTATAGAGGTCTTACTTTAAATCAACCATGTTTCAAAAAGGTCTTTGTATGATACACCAATTGAGTGACTGAAAGTCTTATTATTCATTCATATATACCCAATGTGACCGGATAGATTGTTTATCGAAAAATATCATCATTTGACCAGGATTATCCAACTCATTTTTTCTGTAAGAACCTAAACCCAGTTACAAAGAGTCGGCTCTTTAATTTAATACATTGTCATGATTACAAGGAATCATCTTCTAAAGGACTGTTCAGTTAGCAGTCTAGGAAAATTGATAATATACATGACCATTACATTAAACTTTGTGACATATAACACAAATTAAATAATCCTTATATAACACCATTACTATCATATCTTATTCTTAAATATCAATCAAAAACACTTCTTGGAATCCTGGGAAAATAAAACATATGAAAGGGATGAGCTCAGATGCCCAGTAAGGGTAAATAATTTATTGGATGCTATAAACATTTATGTCAAGATGTGTAATAAAAACAACTGCATTTTACAAATAAACATGAACATAATATGGAAAAAAATCAAACATTATCATATTAAAACCCACATGGATATTCTACTAGTCTAATAATCACATGCAATAACTAATTTCATAATAAGGGAATGCATAATGTTGGACATCATAAGCACATAGTCAAGGCCTCATACCAAGACTATAAATAAATTTTTTCCATGACAATGTGCTAAGACACTACTTTGTCTCCTGAGACCTATCGATTCATTGATGAGCCATAGGTGGCTCCACCTATCACTTACTGAGTCCAATGCATTCCTCATATGAAAAGGATTAAGAATAACATAAACATTCGTATTAATATTAGTATACGAAATTTCAATACTTTTACCATAAACCATGAATGGTATAAAAATACCACATCCAAATTCAATCATATCACAAAACCTTCAACACAATATGGAATATTTTATAATTATTAAATAAGCTTCAAACAAGTTTAAAATCCATCAAAAGATGTTTTCATAGATGAAAATGATCAGTAAAATGATTTGAGAGAAATAACCCGTTTTTATGAAATCGTTTAAAATCATCACAATTTATAAAGGAATTAATTTAAAAGATATTATTGAATCATAGTTTCTCATACTACCATGATGCTTTTTAAAATAATTACAATTTCCAAACATTCATGTTCAGATACATAATTTCATAAAATCATATTAAAAACATGGACATTAATTAAAAGCCTTTAGAAAGATAAATCATTAAAACATTTAAAATGATGATCTAGTTAAATAGACCCTCCAGTAAAACCATAAAAGATTACTTTTTATTTTTGATGAAATATCGGTATCAATAATAAATATTTTCCAGAAAATACTTACACACGAACAACCTTGGATAATAATGAGATTGAAAAATAACCCTTACCTTGCACAATACTTTGGACGAGGGTTTCCTTAACCTTCTGTATAATGACCATTTTCTATTATTAAATTATATCAGAACCATATTCATATTTATTATATTATACATGATTCATTTATGACTTTATAATACCCATTTTTAACGATTTCCATGTAAATTAACATTTTGGATAATAATCGCTTTCATTATTGTACGTGATTTAACTTGTTATTCATGATTGTAACATTTATATCATGATTTAAATACATCCATAATATAATCATTATTTATATATAATATATATTTTTAATATAAATTTTTATAATAGATAGATATATGAAATGGAAAACAATGTTTATGGAGATGGTAGGCCGTACGTACGGTTAAATACTGTTTCTGTTTTCATATAATATTGAACGGAAGTAAGTCAATAAGATAGATGTGTGTCCATAAATACATATATATATATATATATCCAGTCCTATTATTATGTCATATATTACATAATTATTAATAATATATATTTTTATAATCATCATTGAATGGTGAACCTGGAAATGAATCTCATATCGTTGTGGAGACGGTAATCAGTACATAAACATGATCGAGGAAATAATTTGTTTAATGATTAAAATGTGAGGAATTGGATGGTATAATAATTTTAATGAAAAATTATCATGGTGTTTTCATTATTTACCTACATATTATTCATCATTATATCCATCCAAATAACATAATGTTGAACAAAAAATTACACCATGGCATTGAGACGGTAAGTCGTACGTACGCACGCATGGGGACACTATCATTCATAGGATGGATAGAATAATGAATATTGTTAAAAAATATTTTTAATAACATCAAAATATTTATATGTTAATGAAGTTATTGATTTTTTATGGAAATAACAACTAAAGATGTAGTAGAAGAAGAAAAGAACTTGAAAGAGGGAGGTGAAATTATTACCTCTTCTTCGAGTGTTTCCTTTTGAGTTGATAAAAAGGGATCCATAGGTGGGCTTTCTGATAAATGTAAGGACTCTACGTTGATTTTAGGGAAGTTGGAAGGATGTTTGGGCGGGGTTTGGAAGAGCCAAAACGCTTTGAATCTGTTATTTTGAGAGAAGATGACATGCTCTTTTATAAGAGGGGCGAGACTCACTTTAGGAAAAGATTAATTTATTAATTTATTATACAATTAGATTCGGTTTATAATGGCTTCAAATGAATTTATTTCTTCCCTTAGGTGTTTATTGGGTCTAAATACCTTCATCCAAATGGTTTTATACAACATTATGTTACCATTTTAAACTTATTTTTTAGATTTTACTCCTCATTAAAATGTTTAACTTTTACCATGTCTTCTTGTATTATTACACTATATGGTTAATAAAAATAATCTAAAATTCCAATAGAATATAGAGTAGTTCATTAATGACATATATAATATTATTTAACCCTTTTGTCCAAACCATAGATTTTTATGAATAGTATATCAACCAATAATATAGTATTTGTTTTAAAAACTATTTTATGTCAATTTTGAGACTATTTGGTATTTGTTATTTGTTAAAATCATAACAGAATTATTACTACAAAAAAAAGATTGCAAAAAACCTAACATGTCATATTAACCTATAGAATTTGTGTAATTTATCAAAAGTCTAAAATAACATTTATTTTGGTATTTATAATATCAGTTATTTTAAACATTTACTAAAAAAGTAATTAGTGCATTATCATTGTGTCGTAAATAAATTTAATTATTTAATGTATAAAACATATAAATAAAATAAAATTATTTAGAAAATAATTATTTATTTATAATTAATTTTTATAGTTTAATTTATCCTATGTATAACCCTATATTAAAAATGTTTTAGTTACAAAAACATGAATATAACACTTTTAACTCTTCTTTTAATTAAATAATAATTAATGTCCTAATCTAATACAAGTGGATATAAAGGATAATTTTTATTCCTAAGGTTTTTTTGTCTAATTACACTTATCCAATAGAATCAGGACATGTGTTAGGGTAATTATAATATAATTTTTCCCTTAATTAACCAATTTACATTTAATCGTGGTAAATAAAATTCAAAAGTTACTATTTGCTAAAAACTATTTTTATCTTATTGAACTAAATTTTACATACTGAGTTTAACTATAAATCTTGGATTTTCATAGCTCAACTCACAAAAGCGGTAAATTAGCTTTTTTTCCAAATTTTCAATTGCTTCTAGAAGGTGGGTAAAAGAATGTAAATGATCAATAAAATTTTATATATCTAAACTTATTATAAAATGACTCCAATGAGTCAAATTGAACATATATACGTATTATGTATCTATTTTTACCTAAAATAAATTAAAATAAAATAACTAATTACATAAATAAAAAGTTGGTTTAAAATAATAACATAGTGTTTTCACTATACATAAAAAATTAAATGTTTTCAAAAGAATAACAAAAAATCACACTAAGCGAATTTTCATATTATGAATTAAAAGATGATGTCTTTTTTAACAAATTCAAAACAAAGAAGTTTAATTTATTAATTTAAAACAAATTCTCATTTTCAAAACCCAATAGTGGGTTTTTAAAAAAAGTAAAAACTATCAAAAGATTGACATGTGATTATGTCAAATTAAAAAGTGAAATTACTTATAATGAACAAAACTATATTAAATGATAAAAATATAATCTAATTATACTTCAAAGCCATTCAAATGTATAATTGAACTCTATAAATTATTTTTATTAAAAATGTTATTTTATGTTAAAATTTATAATTTTCATTATTCACCCAAATATGGAAGTTACAGAAAAACACCAAAAATTTATTGAAACCAAATTTGTGTGTCCCAATTCTAAAAAAGTTTATTTTGAATTATTTAATGTATAAAAGTTACAAATATTAGAATTAAAAAGGGTTATCAATTAAAATGTTGTAAAATTGCATTTTATTAAAAATACTTCTTTTATATGGAAAAAATGAATTTGATCTTATATTATGTCTAAGAAAGACGTAATATGGTTTTGAAAATTTTATATAGTATATAAAATTGAAATTTCAGTTAAAACTATTCATAACTATTTTTTGAATGGCTTGTTTGGTAAGTTGTAGTGCGCTCAAAATCGGTGAATTGTTGTGCAAGATAATGAATTACATTGAAGAGATAACGTAAAATTAAATCATGGGGTATTAAATTCTCCCCTACTTCAATAAATTTGGTACTCGCAATTTGAAATTTTTCTTCGAAAATAAAAGGATAAAAAAAAATACCATTTTGGAAATCCGACATCGGATATTGAGATAATAAAATTTAGTCTTAATAAGAGGGAAAGGGAAATGAAAAAGTCACCACCAAAGTAGGGTTTTGAATTGGGGAACATTGGTGGAAATTATAGACCAATTATTGGAAGAAAAAAATATATATTTATAGGGAGTGGTTGAGGTCATCAATCATAATCAAGTGAACAAAAAATGGGAGATTGAGGGCCTCAAAGCCATAAATCTATGATAATTTAAATACAAGTGGTTCAACAAAATATAAGGTATTAGGATAAATCATTTTTGGTTTTACAATCCCTTCCCCAAAGATTAAGAATTAAATTATTCATAGAATAAGAAGGAAAAAAATAAATTAGACAAGTTGAGTATCATCCTTCAACTAATTCCTACCACAAACTCATCTTTCACTCCAAAAGATAATAGAATTCAAAAATATTTAATTTATCAAAAAAAGTATAGGGGTTCAAAAATAATGAATTTATAATTCATTTGTCATACTATTTAAAAACAACAACATTAAACAAACCACGAAATCACATAGGCCAGTTGTAGGTGATTCAGCCTTGTCGCCCTTCGGTTGCGGGTTCAAGTCTCACGACCTTGCCAGACGCGATGAGTTGTCGCCCAACCTCTGGGATGTCATTTTTATAACAATCCAAAACTATTCTTATTAAATGAATTATCCATAATAATAGTATCTAATTTAAAACATAATCCATTCAATCCTCTAGATTTATCCAAAATACTTCTGTACAAACATACTTTCGAAAATTTATAAGGATAGTAAACACAATACAGATCTTTTTTCATGTAATAAAATGCGAATAACATCATCATATATTCTTTTAAAACATGGTGAAACCCTGAATTTCCATAATAACTTATTGATTACATTCATGCTCCATTATTACTAATATAATACTAGATATATTCCTTGTATCTTAAAATTTTAAATACTCCAACAATGATGAAATAAAAAACCATGAATTAGTTCCAAGGTAGTCAAGAATATCCAATATAATTTATCTAAATTAACCATCTCTTATTACAAAATTACTACCTCAGTATGAGGGCTATATTAAGGTTTATCATTCCTCTAACCATGTATTTTCCTAAAATTTTAACATGTTGTTGAGCCACTTTTCAAAGAACCATGTAATCTCAAATCCTCAATGAAATAGTAATGAAGTGCAATCCTTATTTTTTCCATAATTCTTATAACTAGTATATCATCAATTAAACACTGAAATGACTTAATTCATTAATAACAACATCAGAACATTTGTCATTCCTCTTCGCCTGTGATAGTATCATAATTTGATTATTATCTAATAGCATCATTTATGGTATACTCTGATGACTGGAATAATTATTCATGTAGTGTCGCAACTCCTTTAAGATGAAGCCTTTTACATTTGAAACCTTTTTTCTTACCCTTGCAATAATGTACTTACTGACCTTTTTCTCCACACATATAAAAAACTCACATTCCATCAAATATTTAAAAAGGTGATTATTTCCACAGTTATCACATGATGGAAAATCCTTCATTCCCCTCTTTCCATTATCTATATTTCTCTCTACTATCCTTCTATTCTCTTTCTTCCCTTAAAATCTATAGGACTCATAGAATTAATAACTTATCATATTAACTCATGTTACAATTTTTCCATATGTTGAGAATATATGGGAGACTATTTCCCTTATAAATTAAGTCTTAATACCATGAATGATATGACAATTCTATCATTTTGGATCATACATATTACTGGAGTTCTCATTTATTATATTGGGCACCAAAATATGGCATACACTAAGTCAGTTTATGAATAGAAATTCATAATCCAAACTTGACAAATACCTTACATAAACTGAACAGTTTGTGGATATAATCCATAATCATAAAAATGTTTTCATTGAAGAAGTATTTACTCTTAAATCCTTCATAATGGCTTGTAATTAAAATGTAAATTATTCTAATCATATCCCCTGGAGTGTCGTAACCAGTAGTGCAGTAAGGATAGTTGTCTTACACCAGTTCCAGTTCGAGTCTAGATCAAAGTGGTGTTTTGGGTTTTAACCCTAGGTGCATCTATACTAGAGCTTCCTCTACCTAATCGTATCCAGACATGGATGAATTTATCGAAAAAACACACAAATTCTCTATAGTACAAAAAATATAGTATGTTCTTGTATAATAATCCTCATAGTCTATATTAGGTAGTGTTATCTATTCAATGTTTTACAAAATCTTCTTTCAAAGGATTTCACTAAACTTCATCTGATACTAACTGTAATTCCCCGTCCCTAGTTAACCAGAGTCGATGCATTACATTAACACATTGACATGATTATGAGGAATAATGTCCTGAAGAACTGATCATATTAGCAGTCTTGGAAAATAGATTGCATATAGGAACATTATATTACACTTTCTATCATAAAAAACATCATAAATAGTCTTTTGATAACACCATTGTTCACTTATCATAACCCTACATCACAATCATAATACACTTCTTGGGATCCTGGGAAAATAAAACATAAGAAAAGGGTGAGCTTAGAAACTCAGTAAGGGTAAATAATATGTAGTAATATATAAAATTTTAAGAAAATATGTTTAATAAAAACAATATCCTTTTAAACAAAAAAATTAACATAATATGGAAAAAATAAATCAAAAATTACAATATTATCATCCACATGGATATTCTACTAGTCGTATAATCCAATTTATTAACTAATTTTATAATGGGGGAATGAATAATTTCTAACATCATAACCACATAGTCAAAGCCCAGTCCCATGTCTACAAATAAAATTCTTTGTGAAGTCTTGTGCCAAGACACTATTTTCTCTCATGAGAACTACCAATGCATTAAGAGATATAGAAGGCTCCACCCGTCACATACTAAGTCCAATGCATCCCAGATATGAAAAGGTTGAAACATAACATAGCCATTAGTATTAAAACCAGTTTAAAAAATGTCAATAAATTAACTATGAAACATGAATTGTATAAAAATAAAACATCCACAGTCAAAAATATCACAAAACATTCAATAAAATATGGATGATTTTATCTATAATAAATCATCATCAAACATGTTTAATATTTATCAAAGGATGTTGACATAGATGAAAATGATTAGTAAAATACTTTGAGGGAAATTCCACTTTTTTATGAAATTAATTAAAAGTATCATAATATATAAAGGAATTCATTTAAAATACATTTTTAATGAATTTTTCCCATAAAAATTTGAGTTTTTTGAATATAATTATCATTTCAAAATATTCATGTCCATATAAATAAATTATTAATATAATGTTGAAAACATGGACATTAATAAAAAGGGTTTATAAAGATAAATATTTAAAAAAATTAAAATGATGATATAGTTAAATATAAGATCCTATAAAACAATAAAATATTCCTTTTCAAAACATTTTAATGAAATATGGGTATCTATTATAAGTGTGTCCCCGAAAATTATTACACATGAACAATCTCATATAATAATGAGATTGTGGAAACAACCATTACCTTGCACATTCCTTTGTTTAAGCATACAATTAGACTCTTATATAATGACCATAATATATTAATACATTATACAAGGACCATATTCATATTTATTATATTATACATGATTCATTTATGACTTTATACTACCCTTTTAATAATGATTTTCAAGTTAAATTAACATTTCGGGTAATAATCACTTTCTTTATCGTACGTGATTTATCTTATTATTCATGATCATATCATTAAGATAATGATTTAAATACATAATTAATATAAACTTTATTTATAAATCATATATATTTAGAATATAAATATTTATAATAGACAGATATATGAAATAGAAAACACCATTTATGGACACGGTAGGTCGTACGTACGCATAAATGGTGTTTTTGATTTCATATTGTTTTGAACGGAAGTAAGTGAGTAAGATATATATAAGTACATAAATTCATACATATATCTCCAGTATCATTATTATGTCATATATTAAATCCTTATTATCAATATATATTTTTATAATCATCATTGAATGGTGGACTTGGAAATGAAACACATTGCATTGTGGAGACGGTAATCAGTACGTACACTCGAGCGAGGGTATCATTTCATTAATTATTAAGGTTTGGAATTGGATGTTATAGTAATTTTACAGAAACATTATCATGTCATTGTCCTTATTTACATACATATTACTCATTATTATATGAATACAAATAACATAGTGTTGAATAACAAATTACACCACAACGTGGAGACGGTAAGTTGTACGTACGCACAAATGGTGACTTTATCATTAATAGGATGGAAAGAATAATGAATATTGTTGTGAAATATTTATAATAACATAAAATTTTTTATATGGTACTGGATATTTTTTTTGTTATTGTGATAACAATGAAAGATGAAGTGGAAGAAGAAAAGAGCTTGAAAGAGGGTTGTGAGATTATTACCTCTTCTTCGGGTGTTTTATTTTTATGATGACTAAAAGAGATCCTTAGGTGGGCTTTAGGATCAAAGTAAGGACTCTAGGTGTAATTGAGGGAATTTGGGAGGATATTTGGGAAGGGTTTGGTTGAGCCAAATGGAACTGGAGGTGTGATTTTGAGAGAAGGGGCAGTGACCTTTTATAAGAGGGGGGATGGTAACTTTAGGAAAATATTAATGTATTAATTTATTATACAGTTATATTCTATTTATAATGGATCCAAATGAATTTATTTCGTTTTTCAGGTGGTTATGGGTTGAAATCATTTTATCCAAGAGGTTTTCGACATGAATAGGACACCATTTTAAACATATCTTTTAGATATACCTCTTTGTTAAATATTTTAACTTTTTTACTGTCCTCTTGTATTCTTACTCAATATGGGTAATTAACATACTCTAAACTTATAAGATAATCTAAATTGGTAAATTAATGACATATATAATATTATTTTATCTTTGTGGCAAATCCTAATATTTTTAGGAATACTATTTCAACCAATAATATAGTTTTTATTTGAAAAACTACTTTATGTCAATTTTGACAATATTTGGAATTTTATTATTGTTAAAATCATAACATAATGATTAATTCAAAAAAAATTGATTCAATCAAACCTAATATGTCATATTAACCTATAAAATTTTTGTATGTTATCAAATATCTCTAATTACATTAATTTGGGAATTTATAATATCATTTATTTTAATCTTTTATTAATATGGTAATTACCGCATAATCATTCTGTAAAAAATAAATTTAAATATATAATGTCTAAAAATTAAAAATAAAATACAATTATGTATGAAATATTTTTTTTTCTTTCTAATTAATATTTATAGTCTAATTTATCTTATGTATAACCCTATATTAAAAAACATTCAGTTATAAAAACATGATTTTAGCTATTTTATCTTTTCTTTAAATTAAATAATAATAAATGTCTTAATCAATTCAATGTGGACCTAAAGGATCATATTTTTTTATAATGTTGTTTTTAATTTAATTGCACTTATCCAATAGAATTAGGTCATGTGTTAGGATAATTATAATATCATTTTTACCATTAATTACCATATTTACTTTTAACCATGGTAAATAAACGTCAAAAGTTATTATTAAAATAAAATTATTTCCATCTTATTCAACAAAATTTTACTTAGTATGGTTAACCTTGTCTTTTGTAGTTTTTATATTCAACTCACAGAAGTGGTAAAATCATGTTTCATGCAAATTTTCAAATGCTTTTTGAAGGTGGGTAAAAGACGGTAAAATGTTCAATAAAATTTTATATATATAAACCTATTATAAAATTAATCCAATGAATCAAATTGAAAATATATATGTATTATGTATCTATTTTGACCTAAAATAAATTAAAAATAAAAAAACTAATTACTTAAATAAAATGATTGTTTTAACCAATAACGTAGTGTTTTCACTATTAATCTAAAATTGAAAGTTTTCAGAAAAATACCAAAAATTCACCCTAAGCTAATTTTGATATTATGAATTCAAAAATGAAGTTTATTTAACCAAATTGGAAACATATATGTTTCATTTTTTAATTTAAAATTAATTCCAGTTGTCAAAACCAAAATGAGTGTTTTAAAAAAAGACTAAAAATAATCAAAAGATTGACATGGGTTTATTTCAAATTTAAATGTGAAATTACTTATAATTACCCAAATTGTATGAAATGATAAATATATAATATAATTATACATATAATCCATTCAATTGTAAAATTTAACACTATAAATTATTTGGATTAAAAAAGTTGTTTTCAGTTAAAATTTAGTAATTTTCACTATTCACACAAATAGGAATGTTATCCAAAAAACACAAAAAATTTGTTGAAACGATATTTTAATGTCCAAATTTTAATGAAGAAGTTTATTCTGTCATATTTAATATATAATAGTGTTAAATTTTGGATTTAAATATGGTTTTCCATTAAAAGGCGGTAAAATTTCATTTTAAAAAAAATACAACTTTTATCTGGAAAAAATAAATTTGTTCTTATATTATTTCTAAGAAACACATAATAAGGATTATAAAATTTTATATAGTATATAAAATTTAAATTTTAGTTTACACTATTCATAACCATTTTATCAACGGCTAGTTTTGTATGTAGTGGTGTGCTCAAACTCAGTGTCGTGTGTTGCATAAGTTATTGAATTAATTTGAAGAGATAACGTAATATGAAATATTTGGGTGTTACATTTAATTTCTTGTTGTGTAACAAACCAAAATTTTTATCAATGAAATTTTAAAAATATACTTATTTCATACAGTATAAATAACATAAATCGGATTGAAAACCCATCCTAAATTTATATTATGTATTATTATAATGATTATATCATTTTACTAGATCATTATTAATTTTATAGGGGATGTGAAATTAATTATAATATATAGAAAGTTGTTTTCAAAATAATTGTGGATTTTAAATAAAAATAAAATTTCTCATATTTGTAAAATTATTTTCAAAAAAATTACTACATTTATTAAATACCGAACAAATAGAGCGATTTTTTGGTAATTGCCCAAAATAGTTGATTACTTTGTCAATAGTAAAAAATTAGAATATAAAATATGAATCATTTATAGAATAATATATGAATTCACGAGTAATGTTGGATGTATCCTCTAATTATATAGAAATATGAAGCACAATTTAAATTATATTACAATAATATCATACCCCATTGATAGTCACGATATAAATAATAATCTAATGAATATAATAATATAAAAAAACCCTCTCATCCTTTTTCAAATACCACCCCTTATCCTCAAACCATCCATGAATTAGACCATTCCTACATTCTTCCCAATTACATTAAAAAATCATATTACCCACATTCTAGTTTAATTTGTCTTATAAAAATACAAATTCCCTGTTATTTGTGGAGCCTCATAGAGAGATGACATTTAAGAGATAAAATATTCAATCATTCTATGTAATATTATTTTTATCATGTATCTTTCCATCACATATAATATGAATATATAAGATAATAATAGTATCATATATAAACTATTATATGATTATGTTAATGTATTATCCATCATAAAATCTATTCTATTATCTCTATATAATGAATATTAAACATTATTCGTGATATATCTGTCTGTCACCTTTGTGGATGATGAATTTTCAATTTCGATTTTGACCTTCAAGGCTAGTCATAAACACAGTAATATGGTCAAACATGAATATTATATTTATATTAAAACATTATGATTTTCTAGAACCAATATATAGAAATAATATTAAACAAAATGATACTATTTTTTTAGTGTCTAAAAAAGTGCCAAAATAAGAAAACATTAGTCATTAACATTTTATCAAATGATTCATCCTCATACTAGAAGAAAAAAATGATATATGGGAACATTGAAAAATATATAAGGGAATTAATGTGATCATTATTACTTATAATGTAATATAACAATTTGATATGAACTACCATTAATATACAAAAGTTAGTAGACCACGAAACAATGAAATGAATTCTCTTAAAATGGTGAAATTAACCATTTCAATTCATTAAAATGGTAATTAATGAGACAAATAAAATTAAAATAAATTAATTATATATGAAAATTTATATTAATATTGTAATTATTTAATATAAATTTATTTTTTAACACATTATTACAATGTCATATAGATAATCATACATATGGTAAAGGATTTATCATAATACCCATTTTTTCATTTAGTTTATAATTATTATCTCATCACCAAAATTAATTTAATCATTTTTCATATAAAAATGTTAGAAAATATGTCTATATGTTTCACAAATAAATTAATATATTTCTAATATAAGTATTTTATTTTTGGGGAAATTTAATTTTGAATACGTTTACTTATCAATTCCCCCTGATAAATAATCCCGATTAAATGAAACTTCGTTATGTATTTAAATTTTCATATACAATGAAAAAAAATTTTAAATACATGAATATTTTTATAAATTATATCTATTATAATTAATATGAATTTTTTACAAATAATTATCTTTAAAATAATAATTTTTTCTTTCATAAAAAATACACTTAAATTGATGATTTATAAATTAAACAAACCATTATTTTTTATGTTTCAACATCAGATATAAATAATTATTTATAATATATTATTATTTTCCTTTAATAATTATCATTAATGATATAAATTATTTATTTCATGAATACCATTATGATACACTCTTTTTTTATGTCTTCTAAAAATATTATGAAACCCATTTCGTTCTATTGGTAACACTTATGTTTATTCCTTTTTTTTTGATTTTTAATGTGCAGCACATATTAATGAACCTATTATTATGGGTGTTCCTAGATAGTTATCTAATTCATTAGGTAATGATTTTTCTCTTGATACACTATATATGGGATTATAGAGTAAACCTAATCCATTATGTGACATTGTTAGTTATGTGATATTGCCTTGGAAGATTACCTACACTCATGTTTATGTCATGTTATTTCTTGTCTCCAACTTCCCATATTTACAATATAATAATTTTACATGTATTATATATTATTTCTCCATATTATTATTCATTATCCACACATTATGTTATCATTATATGTCTTCTACTTCCAATACTATGATTATTCCCATGTTTATCCCCTTTATGAGTATTTATCTCATCCCTTTTTGTCTATGTAATACGTTGGATATCCTATGAAGAAGTATCATCTCAATGGAATTTATTATATTATTATTTACATTATTAAAAATATGTATTTTCTTATATTATTCTACATAATTACTTACAATGATTTCGAAATACTCAAGGATTTTCTACTCTTTTTTTATTTGTTGAATAAAAATGATTAAAATCATTTGAAAATATGTGTTGAGGGATATGGTCCCTATAGTTGTTAAGAAATCATGGTCTAGCTATTTTTTGGGATTATGATATAAAATACTAAGTAACAACCCTTAGTATAATTCTACTATCAGGTATAACCTAGTATGATTATAATGAATCATAATTTAGGATATAAATTTTACTTATATGATTAACCATATCTTATAATATATTCATTTTTGTATTTTAATTAGATAAGTATTCACCCCCTCTAAAATAATATTAAATTTTAGAATTAATAGAATAAATTTGAGAACACATTCCAACATCCAATGTGATTATTTCCCAAAAAATATGAAAATCATGATAACAGTGAGATCATAGATCACCATGTTAGTGCCAGTACAACTGGATCAGGTTATGAATAATATCTTGTCTTTTTTGGAATCCCCTCTATATCCTAGTAATGAAAAGTTTATGGTAGAATAATATATGAAAAATGTTCTCTTATATTTATTTTATTTTTTGATCAAAACATTACATAAAAATTGTTTAACATCATTAAGAACATATTCTGAATCCTATAATGTTTAGAAGTAGAGGAATTAATGAAAGAATTCAATCATTTTTATTTGGAAGCTGGTAAATAGCGAAAAATTATAATAAAAAAGAATAATGAATAAATTTATTCTAGTTAATTGGAAAGATTCAATAAAATATTCTTCTATAAATATTTCCCTTGAACTATCATTCTTATGATAAAGAGGGAGTTTCATTTAATAATAAAAATGGTAATGTTTTTTATTGGGGTTTATAAGGAAAATTTCACAAGGACGTCCTGATAAGAAAATCTATTTCATATAAACATTGAATGAAATTTGGATCCATACATTAGTTGAGTAAATATATATATATGATTAAAAATGGTGATTCTAGAGTTTGATAGCTATGAGAGGATTTTATATTGAATGAAAATGTTTGAAATGGATATTTTTGACACATACTGTTCTAATTAGAAAGGTGAAAAAATCATGAAAATGGATTTTAATATCATTGATTAAAAATATAATTCGGAAGGAGGAATTAAATTCCATCACCCCATGTGTCAATAGTGTGGGAAGAAGCATCTTATGAACTATTTAGGTGAACTGTGAGATAACTCAAATGTGTAATAGTGTGTCATAAAGATGAAAATTATAGATGGGATGTGAAGAATCCAAAAAACTGGTATGAATAAAAAAAACTTTCTGATCAATATTCATCTCCCAGTATAGTGTTTGAACTCTAAGGATAATGTTCATTATAGAAGACAGTTCCTTAATTCATGGTTTATTGGATACAGTCAATGGTAAAAAATCCATCGTAGACTGAATGCAGATATACTATCAATACCATTTAGGTTGTTCCAAAATATAGTTTTGGGGTATTTATTTTTAGATATAAGTTAAAATACAAGTAATATACGTTCTGATTATGGTCCATCACATTTTTCTCATCCTTCATGTTGAGAGAAGCAATTCAAATTCAACCTCATAATATAGATGTTTAGTTATATGTTAGGATATAAAATTGTGAAATTATTTCATCAAAGAAATATAACTCATCTATGGTCACTATTTGTAGCCTGAAACTCTGAGAAACTATTTTTATACTTCCATTAAATGTGTTTGATGCTATATATTACCATTATTAGATAACATTACATGAATCCCACATAAAATGTCTTCAAAAAGAAAACCAATTTTCACATCACAAGCCATCTACCAATTTATGTAATTTTATAAGAGGTTGAAGATTATATTTATAGAAGAACATATAATAGTGAATATTATAATTTCATGATAAGTAGAATCTATCTCAAACAATTAGGAAAATCTAGAGTATTGCAAAAACATTTTGAATCTCATGGACTACACTAATGTCTTCCATAATGAATTAGGAAGTATTCCATCAGTACATGGGGCATAGTTTTAAATTGAGATTATACGAGGATCTCTACCCATATAACAGACTCTAGACATGATGTCCAAAATTGAGGTAGAAAAAATGAATAAAATAGTAACACGATAATTTTTACAGGGGTTATTTATGACTGAGTTCCCCCCTTTTGGATGTGGCAGTCCTATTTTGTAATAAAAAAGATGGATTAATAGGATGTGGAAAGAGATATTATGATGAAATATTTCTCTATAATAATAAAAAACCAGTTATTATAAGGTAATTTAATTATAATATCATTTCGATGAGCGGAGACAAAATAATGAAAAAAAATTAAATTATCCCAAAATAATTGAAAAATTGAGAAATCCCTCATGAAAAATTCGATCCCTGTCAACATCACTTAAAAATTCATAAAATAGTTTTATGAATGAAATGAGGTATCACATCAATATTACATAATATGGGCATAATGTGGAATATGGATTGACATATCCAAAAATATTCAAATTGACGAATAAAAGTGAAAACATCAAATGAAATCTTTATGAAGAGAGAAGGGTTGTAGATTCATTTACCACAAAGAGTAATTCCCAAAACAAGATTGTTGAGACCATGGGGAATTTAGGATAGATTTGGAGGATTCATGGGGAGGTAAATCTACTAGAGCATCAGGTATTATGGACTTGGACTTAATGAAAACCAAGGGATGGGTGGGTATTTATAGTAAACAAGAGAGACCATTTAATTAATTTAAAGGGAAACCTCACTAGTGGTTATTTCAAAACCATGGGATTTTCCATGGTATTTGCCCACATTTATAGTCAAATGGAACACCACAATGTCATATTTTAGTGTATAAATGTCTATCAGAATTATATATTAACTATAAAATCATTATTATGTCATTAAACTACCGAAAACATAGATCTGTATTTTTACTATTCACAAAACAAATTCATGTATTTTTGATAAATCCCAAAAAAATCACCCTAACCATTTCCAGCCATGTATAATTTTAAATTGAACTCCATTTTTTGAAAATAATTTTCTAAATTTTTTTAATTTATTTTATAAATAAACTCATATTTTATTCCAAAAAAATTAAATCTTTAACTAATTTTTCAACATCATGAATAATTAGTGAACATCTGATTACCATACAACATTTAGAAAATAAAATTATAATATGTTTTATTATTCTGATAGATCATATTACTATTAGTATTACAATTAATAACGGTGTGATACTATTGATAAAAAACAAGTTGGTTCTATCAAACTCCACCAAACCTACTGGTCAGAACTGCAGATGACCATTTTATGAAACTCAAAACACAGAACTGGTTAATTTAATATCAACGGGTAGGTTATAACATTCCCCTATAATGTATTCTTTCATAAATACATTATTTTTTTCATAAAATGTTGGATATCTAATTTCTAGAATGTATTTAGGAGAAACACACCGTAAAAAGTTTGGGGTGTTACATTACTCCCTAATTTAGAAATATCAACCTTGAAATTTTATGTATAAATCACTCAAAAATATATGGGAAGTTATTCTTCATAACATCCTTCAGTTCCTACACCCCCTCCTCCATCTTACGGTTCCTCCGAAGAATAATTACCAAACATGTTTTTCAATTTCTCAATGCATGTATTCAAGTATCAAGAATCTAGATAGTCTCTTCACAATAATTGAAATTAGGCTCAAGTTCTATTTCATCATCGGTGACTACATGGGTTAGGTCTAGCATGTATTTCTTTAACCTTGATACATGGAATACACTATGAACATCAAAAAGACTTGGAGGCATTTCCAATCTGTAAGCTATGACTCCAATTAGATCTATAATTTTAATTGTATGATGTACCTAGGATTTAATTTACCCTTCTAACAGAATTGTATAGTACCCTTCCTTGGAGATACCTTTAATGAAACTTGGTATCCTTTTTAATATATCAAATACTTACTTTGGTTATCATCTTTTATATTTTTACAACATAGATCTAATTCAATATTGGTTTGTATAATATTCACCATTTTCTATTGTTTCTACAATAGCTAATGGGCCTACAATATATCTTTCACCAACATCATCTCAGAAAGTAGGTGTACAACATCTTTTCAATATAATGCTTTATAAGGCGGAATCTGAATTCATGAATGGAATCTATTGATAAAGGATAATTCTATGAGATGTAAATGCTTATCTAACATACCTTGAAATTCTCGTGAACGAGACCTCAACATGTCTTCTAATGTTTGAATAGTTCGTTCGGATTGTCCATTACTTGATGGGTGGTAGGCTATGCTCAAACGATGATTATTATCTAGGGACATCTGACGAATTTTCCAGAATTGTGGTATAAGATGGGGATCACGATTAGAAACAATTGATAAGTTTACTCCATGAAGTCTTAAAACATGATTAATATATATTTTTTCTAATCGTTCTAGTGGTGAATCTTCACTTATAAAATGAAAATGGTATGATTTAGTATTAAAATAAAAAATGACCTATATTGCATAATTAATTCATGGATTCCTTGGTAGCCCCATGAAAATTTCCATCAAAATATCATCCCATTTAATCATAGGTATATGAATAGGTTAAATGACACCTCCATGATGTTTTCTTCTATCCTTCACATGATGACAAACCAAATGTCTTGATACATAATCAGTAATCTCTCTTCTCTTGTTTTCCCACAAAAAAGCATCCTTTATATATCCATAAATCGTTTTACTACTAGGGTGTATTGAGAAATTAGATCTATTAGAATTATCCAATGGTTCCCTCTATAGCTAAGGAATTGAAGGAACACAAATCCCCTTTAAAAATTCCAAAATACCACACTCCTATACGATTTCAATCAACATACCATCATTTAAAGCTATAATTTTATTTTGAATGACCTCATCATCAGCTTAAATTTTTTATCCTTTATAATAAAGAAGGTTTGCAAACCATTCCAAAAATTTGTGATGTGATACATTCCTTGATAATTCCCATATCTATATTTACAAGATTTAGGAAGATAAAATTCATATTAACTCTCATGTTGTTATGAATTCTGTGGTCTTTTTTAATTAATGAATCTTCCACCTAATTTTCAATCCCAAGTGAAATTGTATTGTTCAATCATATTTCTTGAGTAGCTCAGTACATATCCTTTGTTTCATGTTGAGTTAATTCTATGAGAAGATATATTTCAAAGTCTTATGATCTTTATATATCTCACAATTATCACCATATAGTTAATACATATAACTCTTCAGAGCTAAGATTACCGCTTGTAACACTAGATCATGGGTTTGATAGATTTTTTCATGAATTTTTAGATTCCTAGATTCATAGACAATGACTCTATCATTCATAATAAAAACACAACCAATTCCTTTTATAGATTCATCATATTAAGTCACAAATCCGTCCTTCCCTGATGGTAGATTCAATATTTGATCATTCAATAATCTTCTATCCAATTCATTAACACATTATTCACATTCCTCTGTCCATACGAACTTAACCACTTTTTGTGTAAACATGGTCATTGTGGTGTATAAGTTGTTGATGTTTTGAACCAAACACTGAAAATAACATGCTATTCCAATAAATATCAGAACAGTAGTTATTTTCGTTTGAATAGTCCATTCTTCCATAGCCTTTGTCTTTATAGGATAAACATATATTTCGTCTTTAGAGAAAATGTGTCCAAGAATGAAACTTATCAAAGCCTAAATTCACACTTTCTAAACATCCCATAAAATTCATTTCTTCTAAGATAAGTTATAATAATCCGTAAGTGATTCTGTTGGTATTCTTAGATTTTGGTTTATACCATGATATCATAAACAAATAGAACACAACATCATTAACGTATTCCTTGAAAACTCTATTTTTTAATCCATGAAAACATAAGGTGAATTAGTAAGTCCAAAAGTCATCACTGTAAATTCATAATGATCATACCAATTTTGAAATATTGTATTTGGAACATCTTCCATCCTCACACAAATTTGATGATATATAGATCAAGGGAAAATCATTGAAAAATATTGTTTCAATTAATTTGGTCAAATAAATCATCAATTAAAGGAAGAAGATAATTATTCATTATTGTAATGAAATTTATATTCCTTTTATTAATGCATTTTTTCATGGATCCATATTTCTTTTTGGAAGAAATAACATGCGATCCCCATGGAGAAACACTTGGTCAAATAAATAAATTATCACTCAATTACACTAGTTTTTAGCTCCACTAATTCTACGGTGTCCATTCTATAGGGAGACATTGATTTATGAAGTGATCAAAGAATTAATTCAATAGAGAACTCAACTTCCCACTCTGGAGGATGTCAAGGTAAATCCTCCATATGTATTTCAATGTATTCATTCACTAAAAACACATATTCAATTTTAATATTTCTTTCCTCACTCATAGACATTGGGTTCTCTTCCACTACAATAATTACATTTAGAAGATCTAATTTAGGTGGATCTAGATTAGAATCAAATGGCGAGGTTTCTACTCAAAAGATAAGGGATTATACTCCATTTAAAAAATGATTATCTTACTTATTCATGCAAAAAAAAAATTGTTCCTAAAATGATATCCTATTCATACCTAAAAGTACAACAATTTAAATCATTGGTATGATGATAAGGTTAAAAACAAAAGCACATTTTTGTGTCAGGAGGTGGACTGATCGACATTCCATTATTACAATGATACATCTAGTATGAGTTTTGACAAATAAATCCTCTATTAAATCAAATTGGACATCTGTAAATTTCATGGAAAATTAGGAATATATAAATAAATGAGATAAACTGGAATCAAATAATGAAATGGATATGTTTGAGAATAAAATTAGAGTACCTTCCACCATATCATTAGGAACATCAACCACTGAAGTTTTAATTTCATATTATTTTTGTTTCTCTTATGGACTTTTTAGAGGAATTTTTCCTTGGAATATAGGACACTCATTTGTATAATGTCTCATTTATATAGATTTAGATCATTGAAAATTATCGACATGTTTATTCCCAATAAATTCATTAGGTTGAAGACCCTTTTCTCCATAATTATTGCAGATTCCCATGCCTTTCAAGAATTTCTCAGTATGATTCATTCCATAGTTCTTGGAAAATGGTAATTGGTTCATTTTGTTGTTTTTATTTGGCACCTCACATTTTCCTTGTTTATTGGAGTTCCACTTCTTATCTTGGTTTCCCTTGATGAAATTTTATTTAGCTGATTCTTTCACTGTTTTGATGGAACATGATACAATTTCATAATATGTTGAAAATGTCTGAGAGGCCAGTGCCCTTCACTAAAATTGATTAAGACCATCAAAGAAAATATCAATCTTGTCTGTTGAGTATTTTACGTAATCTATGGCATACCTGGCCAGTCTTGTGATGGTAGACTCATACTCTATAACACTATCTTCTTCCCTTTTCATTAATATAAGAAATTTCTTCAACATTTTTTCCATTTCTCACAAGGGAAATATTTTTTGAAGAATATTACCTTCAAATTCCTCCATTCCATAACATATATTTATTCTTCCACTGTGGTTCTCTAGATCAAGGTCTACCATAGATCAGTGTCACCCATAGGACAATATACTGCCAGCACTACCTTCTAAATTTTATTGAATCTTATTTCCATGAATATATTTTAATGGGACATGATCCACTACACCTCCACCACTAGATTAGTATTCACACTAAAATATGTCGTATTCTTCCATAAAAACAATCCAACATATGTGTAACACAGTTATTCATCACAACCTAATTATGTTGTCCCAATATGATCCTGATTTTATCTCCTCCAACATTGACTATGTTGACTTGATCTATAGAAAAATCCCTACCATCCCCATGAGAATTGATTCCACTACTTCAATTAGGAGACATATATAAATAAAATCATATGCCAGATTAGGTTATGAATCATAATTTATAATCTCCTCTATAAAAGGACATAGTATAAACTAAAATTCTATGCATATCTAATATGGTATCTCTGAAGTAAAATATATGTTAAACTTCTTCATAATGGATTAAAAAGGAAATTTGAATTATCCAAAGAATATCCCCTGATATTGTCCATACCAAGAGTGTATCATGGATCGTTGTCGGGTAGTAGGATACCCAAGGACCAGCCTCAAACTCATTGTTCAAGTTTTTACTCCTATGTACATCAATTCTGGAGCCACCACTACTTAATTTTTTCAAAAAATGGATTTATTTTCTAGATTTATCCACATAATTTTCCACTTACAGAAAATCTAGGATATTATTGTATGTCGGTCCTCAATTACTAGATTAGGGATTTGTTTCTTAATCTATATTTCTATATATAGTTTCAACTTTCATACTAATGTTCTTCTGATACCAATTATAACCCATGACTACAGAATCCCGAGATGGTTAATTACATTTTTATATTGTAATTACTACAAGGAAACATAATCCTGAAGAAATAATTATTTTTTTATTATTTATGAATCTAGATTCATATATTTAACTGAAATTATATTGGGAAAGGTGAAAAAATAAAATACATTAAAAAACTAATAAATTAAAACCATAGGAACTCAATAAATATTATCCTATTCATAACATGATGAAGGTAAAAAATGAAATGGGTTAGATTAAATTCTCATTATGGGATACAAATATCAGAAACATGAATAAATAATAAGTTAATCATAAACAATTTGACATAATCAATATGGCCTTGGGAATAAAAAGAAAAACTCACGCCACTAAAAAACAGAGAATGAAACTGCATCCATATATTTTGACATAGTGAAAAACTCATGGATAATAGTAACATAAAAATAATAAAAAGATTGACTATTAATTTTTCATAATTTATCTATAACATGATACCATAATAATATCAAAATGTATTATTTTGTGGGTAAAAACATGTTTGATTTTTGGAATCAAAGTCGAAGGGTTTGTCACCAACTTATTTGCCTCATGAGATCTAAAAATACACTGTTGGGATATAGTGGGCCCCGCCTATCACTGATTATCCACATAATTTTTTATTTTAAGATTTAATACATGTACACACTTCCTCATCAACATCCGCAAGTTATAGGGGATACAGATTCATCAATATTTCCACAATTAAAACAATATTTCAAATAAAAATTGTATGTAAAATGGTATACAACATAAGACAATACTCATATACATGAATCCATAATATAGATATATAATATATCGAAAAATTTAATTTTATGAATGATCTCAAATGGGTAGAAGATACCCCACATTAGAAATGTTTTTTTCACAATACTAAGAAGGTCTCAACGAAATGGAAATTGTGACAATGTTCCTTACAAGAATGTAATCAGTCAAATCATATGACCCAAAAAATAATGATAAAATTAAACATTTAATTCAATGAATATAAATAATATCATGTTATTATTTGACTACTTACAGTACAAAGACAACACATACATGAAATAATTGGCGAACAATGGGAATCCCACAGAATTGAATGTGAGATGAGAAACCCCTTACAAACATTTCCACATGGTAATAAGTGTTCTTATGAGGTTTAATAAGATTTTAATGGGAATATAATAATATATATATCATAATGAATATATGTGGGAGGTTATAAAACATACACCATAATTATTAATTAAAAATAAATGTACAGAAGATAGTGTTGATTCTTGAATAATAATGAGTGAGAGGATCCTTTACATTATGCCAGAAACCATTCTTAGACTGATAATAATGTCCCGAATAATCATATTTCGCCTTATTAATTAATCATTAAATTACCACATCAACATTTATTTGATTTATTTTTACCATATTAGGTTTATTAATTTCCCTTTTCTTGGGTTCAAGAGGTTCAATTTTATTAATTTGGACTCATTTTCTTCATTGGTTTTCTTGATTGTTTTACTTATATTTATGAATGAATGTTTATTTGTAATGTGGTTAAGCATCCAGAATTTTTAATATATGTTATTAGTGACATATTTAGATATATAAAAGATCTTATAATGATTTTCGTTAAATACCATGAGGATTAATTGTTTGATAATAGATAATCATAAACGCTTTGTTTACTTGGTGGTTTTGTGAATAATGAACTTGTTTTGTATAATTATTTTTTATTATGAGTGTGTAAGGATTCCATAACATATAATAATATGTAATACATATATTTTTATCTTTTTCAACCATAACATCGGTTTCATTACTATAATTTTAGATTGTAATAAAAATAATGATCTCATCGTCCTTGAATTTGATAAATCAACACATCGGGGATGGTGTTTTCATTTATTGTATAAGATGATAGGGAATGAGAGATGATGAGGAAATATTCTACTAGAATAATATAATTCCAGTTCATGTAAGGTAGTTTAATTATCATATAAATGTTTTTACAGTAGATGAGTAAATATAAAGAAAATAATGTAACTCAAATTAAATGAAAAATTGTGAAATATCTTACGAAAATTCGGCAGCCTAAGGACATCAGTTAAAAATTCATAAAATTGTTTGATTATAGAAAAAATGTATATCATCAAAATTTAATAATATTTAAAGATAGAGTTATATATAATAATATATCCCAATAGAATCAAATTGGAAAAAATGGGAAAATATAAAATGAAATTATTAAGAAAAGAAAACGGTGGTAGATTCTCTTACCAAGAAGAGTAATTCAAAACACCTAAAGGTTGTGACCTGAAGGGATTGATGAATCCTTGGGTTGATTACTTTAGAATTAAAAATATAAGAGATTCTTGTATTATGGATTATTAATGAATGAAAAATAATGGATGAGTAGGTATTTATAGTAAATAGGAGGGAGTTTTTAATTTATTTAAAGGGACACCTCAATAGTAGTTTTTGGAAAACCATGGGATGGCCTATTGTATTTCTTGATGGTTTTAGCCAATTGGGACACTTAATATAATATTTTACTTTAATAAACTTGAATAACCTTTAATATTAATTATTACATTGTTATAATGTCATTAAACTACTAGAAACTCCAAAGTGAATTTTTTACTATTCCCAAAAAATTCTAGTATTTTAGAAAAAATTTAAATATTCACCATAAGAATTTTTTTTATGTCTATAAATAATAAATTGAACTCTATTTCATGAAAATAATTCTCTAAATAATATTTAATTAATTTTTAAATAAAATTATAATTTTTTCAAAAATAATTTTTTTAAATCTCTAACTAATTTTTCCACATCGTGAAAAATTAACCAACATATCATTAAAGTATATCCTTATGAAAAAAAATATGGTATTATATTCTGTTGTATAATAATATTCATATTACTATTTATAAGGGTATTTACAATTCCTAAAAAAAAGTTGGTTATATAGAACATCAAATAACATAATGGTCACAACTGTATATAGACATTTTTTGAAACCCATAACAAAAATGTAGAAAATTTAAGTTCAATTGATTTGTTATTACATTATTATATTAATTTTTCTTTAATAGAGACATCGTGCTTCATGTAATTCAAGTTTTATAGTTAATATAAATTATTTAAGAACAACATAACATAAAATATTAGGGGTGTCACATATGTCACATAAGTCAGAACATATGTCCCATCTCAAATTCATTCTCCAGGAATCAGAATATCTCTACATGGACAAGATCTTTTTAATACAAAACTTTTATCCTATATTCTATTTTAAATAAATATAATTTATCCTTTTCTCATTATAAGGTACATTTTATCATCAATTTCCTATTATATGGTGAAATACCTTATTATCTTTTTCAACATAGGGGGGAATAACACTCAACCATTGAAATGGATGGCATAATGAATATCCAATTTTTATCCTAATACTGTTATCCTCTATTTTTGGGAAGTCAAATATTTGTTAATTATTGTATTTATATTACATTTAATCACAAATTTTGATTTTCTTATTTATCTATTAAGGATATGTGTATTCATTAATGGTTTCACTAGAAATATAATGATGATTTACATATCATTGATATATTACATATTTTCACTTATTTTTATATTAATCATTAATGAAATTTTCTGGACCATATTATTGGAGATTTCATTAGAATTAATTTTTTATTATATATGAATATTTTTCCGTCCAACATTTTTAGACATTATATTTCAATATAAACCTTTAAATTAAACATTTTTTTAGTCATTTTTATTATTGTAAATGAAACATCATATAAATAAATTTAAAATATCGCATGAATTTCAAACATCATTCCCATTAACAAATATTTTATAGAGTGATCATTCAATTTTATATTTGTTTTATGTTTGGAGTTTTTAAATTAAAAATGTTATATTAACTTTATTTTCCCATTAATAATATAAACAAATTAAACCCATTAATGACCCATTCATTCTATATAAATTTTTATAAAATGATTAATAACTAAACTATATAATTGTAATGATATAGAACTTCATTATTCAATCCCAATGTAATAAGGTTAAAGACCATAATTATTCAACCATTGACTTACACTTTTTAATAACCTATTGTTGAATATATTGATTTAATGGTGTTCAACTAGTCTCATTACATTGGGTAGTTGTGAATGTTTTCTATAAACTATATTTTATTTTTATATGTGTTGTAAATACCATTTACATCATTTCACCAATTTAATGGTATTTAGTAAAAATATTGTGTGACATATTTTAATTCCCATTTTATTTTAAGTGGTTTATAATTTTATAATTATCAACAATTTTATGAATAATACCTTATATGAATCCATTTTATAAATAATATAAAACAATTTTAATCCTATGCATTCTAAAAGACACATGGTTTATTGATATTATCAGGTACACATATGTTCTTATGATGACAGGAAGATCCTATAACACACACCAATTGATGAGTAAAAAGAATATATCTCATTATTCATGTAAATATCACTATAATTATGTCACTTATTAGTGTTCTTACAAGAGTATATCTCAAAAAGATGACTCATATAGTTGTTAATGTTTCTTCCACGGTCTATGTATTTTTTTAGTGAACATGTTATTATCTAATGGATCACATTTGTTGACTTGGGATTACACTCCTTGTCCTTATTCATGTCTTATTTTCTTCCTTGATGTAATCCATTAATCACATTTTAAAATACATTATTTATTTTCAATGGTTTTATTATCTATTGTTATTATACATGTATTCATATATTATGATCACATGTGATTTATGATTATTATTTCTTATTTTTAATCTTAAATATTTTTTCTATAAATTTACCCACCATATAAATGTAACCCTACTAGGCTAGGGGTCATATAATAATGGTAATGACACCCCCTATAGTACTACCTTCAATAATGTGTCAATTAACAACAAGAACATAATATAATTCACATAATGATGGAAATAAATTATATAATAAAAATAAAGAGTTTTAAAGATGGAATAAATAATTTTAAAATAAAATATATTTAATAACATAAACCACAAGAAAATACATCACTCAATTCAGTTATAATTTTAAAATATACTCATAGGAGTATCCATAAAATTCACAAAATATGTCTTATGATCATGATCTAATAGTTAATCCAAAACCAAAGCAATGTTTTCAAAACATTGTCCCCAATGTCCTTATTTAAATTTGAATAATAGTATTTTTAGACATTATGTTTGAATATTATCTTTAGTCATTATTAAATACATATGTTTTTTCATACCCTTGTGTAAATATTATATTAATTCACTATTTGAAAAATAGTAGAATCATTATTTACATATGAAGGTCCACTAACCATCCCCTTCCTCTCTATGGAAAATTTATAAAATCACAAATCCAATATAATAACACTATATCATAATAGTATAAAAACACCTAAAAATAATGTCCCATTGGATTTCATCTCTTATTAACTAACATAAAATTACATGTCTTTCTGTCCCTACCATGCATATCTCTATACAAGTTTAACTATATTTGATTTTTGTTTGCACACAAACCTACATATCCCAAACACAGGTTTGGTCTTTATTATGGTTCTACCTTTATTAATGTTATTTATTATATTCTAAATATCAAAACAGCATTGTAGAACCATGGAATTAAGTTATCATGAACATGAAACACATCATCCTTTTTAACTTCCCGGATCATAAATCATAGTCACCACAATTCAAATCATCACTCCCGTTAGGAATTCCATAACATCATCCCATATCACCATTGGTTATTCTACAAAAACAACCATTCATATCAAAAAATGAATGAATTATGATGAAAATAGTGGCATCATCCATCAAATTTACCATCATCCATGGTGATTAGAAAAAACAACGATCGATAAAATTTTGGTTGTTGCTACAATTATTCAACTCATGTGTGGAGTTAAAAATTGTATCATATTATACAATAAAGATAAATACAACACAATATGAAACCATTGGGTTCACAATAATGGAAATCATTACTCCCCATAAATACCAATTCATCACCAGATAATAATAAATATTTCTTACACCGCTATGAAAATAATTCCACACATCCACGACACATAGAAACATAATTCAACATTTTTATAAATAGTGCCTCCACATTATATAATTATTGAGTTTCCTCTAACTTTTATTTTCTAATAAATTTCATTTCATATTAACACATATGATTCATTTATCATGAATTTAATTTTAACCAAGAATATAATTTTCATTCCATTATATTGTATTATTTAATTCTAACCCAAAATTATTCGTTTTTCCGACCCAAGTTATTTATATTTCACTAATTTAGTTTCATTATATTTATACCTGATAAACACTCGTGATTATACCATATAATAACACATAACTCCACATTAACAGTCATCCTGACACTTCCAAATACAAACTTCCATCTCTTTAGTACACAATATAGTACCCATCCAATAAATCAATTCCTATCACAAAAAATTTTCGAAAATGTTTCAAAGAGAAAACAAATTCAAAAATAAAAACAATGTATATTGATCACAAATTTTTTATACAAATAAAATATATTAGACATCATTTTATTTTTTATTACATGTTAGGGTTATTATTAAAAAATAATAATTAACTTTGGTACCCAATTCTATGACCTTATATATGTTATTAAAATTTTTAATCAAGTTGAGTTCAATCATTAATCAAGATAATGATTTCCAAAACACAAATAAAGTATAATAGGTGATCCAATCTATAGTTATTTTCAATGATGGAAACACTAAAAAACAAAAGATTTGTATGAAAATAAAAAGTAAAAAAATTCTAAATATCTTAATTACATTTTCATTAATATTTTTAAAAAATATTACCTTTATTATGTATACCCTTACAATCCACCCAACTTAATTTCTATGGATTAAATTTCAATATAATAATAAAATACTTGAATGAAATATTATCTCTATCCAAAAAAATAATTCAATACATGGTTTAGGAAAAATGATTTAGGGAAATGAGATGACATCCAAAATTCAAATGAAACTCATTACAATAGACCATAGAATGTGAACCTAAAAGTATACATGAATGGAGTAAATAACTAGGGTGGTTTTGTTTATCTATAAAACACATCAAGAACTTATAACATGATTATGGTTTATCCATATTTCTCAATAAAAGGATGACTCAAATGGGAATGGTGTAATATATATAAGATGGGAAATGGGTTTATAGTAAATTTCATGATGAAATAAAATTTAATTTACAAATTGAATAAACCTATAATCATATATGAATTTTGTAAAATAAATTCTATAAATATCAACCTTCCAAAAATATTTATTTTCATAGAAAAGCACTGTCAAACAATATTTACATTTTATGTGGATATTTAAGACAATATTCACGAAATTTATATTTATCTATAAAACATATCCAATTCATAAAATATATTGAAATTTCTATTCTCATATAGTTAGAATGACATTCTATCCCCAAATAACGTGCTAAGACAAACCCAACAGGATACATCTTGAATAACTTCATATCTAAAGAACTACATAATTACATTACAATATGGTAAAATATTATATTTTGGGAATCTTAAAACCCCATTGATGGAATTGGTACATCTAGGTATAGTAATTATGAAAATTAATGGTTCTTAAAAAATAAATCATTACAATTAAAATATATCAAAAAATATAATATTCAAAAATTAAATCCTAACATGATTGTGAAAGGATGGGTCTATGAAAAATTCCAACTAGTTTCCTTCTAGTGTTATTATTACACCATAATGAATAATATAATCCATGAAAACTGGGAAAAGAATGACATTAGGAAATGGTACCACTAAAACACATCATCGTCCCCCACATGGAACTACACTATACTATCTCAACCTACCCCATAATAGTATGTATTCTATCATACCATTTTCTCTACAGTTTTAAACACCTAGAAACAAATTTTAGAATAAAATATAGATTCTAAATGACACCACAAATATGAAAATAATAAAGTAAAACACCACAATATATAAAAAATTATTCACATTGGGTGAAACTAAAATGCCCACATATTTTTCAAAACATTTGTAAAAAAAATCCCATTTTGATTGGGAAGGTGATCTAGCCTCTTCATTGCATGGATTCTATACGACAAATCATCAGGAATAGAAAAAATCACATCTCATTAATTATTAATATCCCAACATTACGTGAGCAAATAAAAATAATAAGTATAAAAACAAAAAAATTAGGAAATTGGATGACATATGCATAGAAAATGCCAAAGTTCTATCAATCAAGACATTGTATCTCCATAAAACAAAATATATGCATATTATTCATAGACATTGAAATTTTTCATGGTGATCCTCGATATCTACTAACCACTCTAAAATTGTTATGTATGCTTTGATATCAAACAATCTACAACAAATGATGTTGTAATCATCATAAAGACACTAATTAATCATGGACACATTGAAAAATGATGTCGATCCTTTCCAATTGTGTTTTATGACCAATAACCTATGACACCCCACATACATGAATGAAACATCAAATAGCTCAATTAATGAATATGATAACTTACTCCCTCAATAAAACATCTTTTTCTTCTGTCATGTGGAGACTTCTGAGAAGACATGGTATCAAAGATCAAACAATAGGGGAGTCATAAAATTATTATCACATTACAATTGATATTCATGAATCATCCTCATCTACTCTTAGACCATATAGATACTCTTGTTCATACAAGAAAACTCTATCATGAACACTAAGAAATTATTTCAAAGCATCGGTCTAATAAATAAGATAACAACATAACCAATCATTCAATCTATCAAATTGGGTAATAAAAATGGATGATAGTTAACTGTTTTTAACATACAACTAGACCAATGTAATGTGATTTAAAAATTATCCCAAAAAATTACATGATACAACCGAATAATATATTCTATATCATTTTAACAGTTTTTTCTATCGTCACATATATGTGAGGGTGACAAGATATGATATGTTGAAATACAAAGAAAAATGCATTCTGAAATCACCTCCAATACTAAAAGGTAAAATGGGTATCACAAAAATAGAAAATGGTATACAATACCACATGATTCAGAAGAAAATATTTCACATTCATCTATTCCAAAACAACCATTACACAAGATTCGTGGTTTGAAAAAACTATAACCCATTATCATTAGTTATTCACAATCACCCAAAAACAATCACATACTCTAAAATCTCAGGTTATCCTAATGTTGTAATCTAATATAATTTCCTTCAAATTTTACTCGAATACATCAAATGGTAGTATAAATATATACAAAATCGATGATCATCCTTCAAGAACTAATATATAACAGAGAACGCTATAAATTCATCAAATTGAAATATTCATTGTGGGGCATCATATATTCCTCCTTAAGACATAATTCTTATTAAAGACACTGATATGTGTAATTAATGTTGATATATAAAATTCTTGACATATTTCTTCACTCAACTTAATTAGAAAATAAATTACCAAAAAATTTCATCAAAATTCCACCATCTAAACAACCCTACAGATAATATCTTGATCTATATTTTTTGACATCATGTATTCTTAAAAGTCTACCCACTTAGTCTCCAACTACATAATCTGATATATTTATATAGAAAAAATATAAATAAATCATTTGTTATAGTTTTCCTAGACATCATGATTAAAAAATTTGAGAACCTCTACCAATTTTAAAATATTTATAAACACCCTAGGATCATTTCCTCTGACCATCTGAATTAGTTAAATTTTGATTATCTTCCCAAATCCTAGAGTATATTAGATCTCAAAAATTGAAATCATAATCAAAAATCCATCCACCATCACTAGTTTATATTCATAACATACTATGAGTAGATATATTGAAGTTGATTGGGGTTATAAAGAACTATAATATTCTCACTGATGATATAAATATCCTATAGAATCAATGAAAACCAACTTATATAAACTCTATATAATTTGTGCTACAATTATGCTCATTACGATGTAACTATATAGAAAATAAGGTTACCACCTTACTTAGATACATAATGAACTACCAAATTCATATAGGCAATGTTTCAATGGAAACCAAAATCTTCAGATAGTCATCATGAAACTGAATCAAATGGGAAATTTTCATCGTTTTCATTATGTAATTTAATTATATAGTGTATTGATCAGTCCAAACTAACCCTAGAACTTGATACTAAAAATTGTTTGTTGGGATGAAATATGATAGGTAATGGAAACAAAATTAATAGGATGTAGGGCCTTGTAAACTATAATCATGTACCAAGTTCATGGGTACAACCTGAGATACAAGTGACCTCAACATTAATGGGTCTCAAAACACACTTTACTCAAACACCACAATTCCATATAAATTCACTAATCTCTTCATGATTCTCCTTTAACATTGTGTGTATTATAATGTCATAGATTAACATGCCTATGAATATTTATATGAAGTATGAAACCCGAATTTCATGATCCCAATATACACATTAGGTTCGGTCTAGACAACTAATGAAATGACCATGACATCTATCTAAACAATCATAAACATTTAGCAGTGTTCAAGACATTCTCATCCTTAACCTCCATCAAATGGTTCATAAAGTATCAAAAATATTGAACTACCTATGAGTTACATTTGAAAGGATTAACACATCATAAATTCATTGAGTGGGTAATATATTTTTTAATAAATTGGTTTATCTTATGGTAGACAATGAATGTGCCAAAAAATTATTCATTTAATGATAACAACATTATATTTCCTTATGGAGACACATTTTACTTTATTAAACCACTCCACATCAAATCATCACCAAAAAACAACAATGTATAACTATAGGATACATTAAAAAATCAATCAAAACATGATTTTCTCTAGTATAAAACATTATTTAAAATATGAAGTCTAATAGATTTGACAATTCCATGACCTAATCCTGTAAAAAATTAAGGAACTCCTATAAACCCATGGTCCACACACCGCCTGATGTATATTGATATCTCTACCAACTAGTATTAATGTGGCTCCACATTCTTATCAACCATTAAATATATTCACTCTCTAATAATCATCACAATTTCTCCAACTAAATTTTGAAAACATATAAAGAATCATGTCATTTACTACACCCATGGAATACTGAAAATTAATTCCAAGGATAATATACATAGTTTCATCATCAACAACCAAAAATCCCCCAACTAAATATGGTAACCCTCTAAAAAGTCAATATCTTCATCTCAAATAAAAAAAATAGCACGACATTTATAATCTATGGTTAACACAACACAAATATCATTTCTCACCATATATATTTATCTTTAATGGTAAAAAGTCATTGAAAAAAATATATACTAAAAAATATATCAATTATCAAAAAATAGATGATGATAAACATATCATTCCTTAGAAAAAATCCACCCCTTCACATTCTACCTATTTTATTGCCTGAATATAACCATTCCCAATAAAATTCCAGATTTTCATGTGGCCTCAATGTCCCTATTCAATCAAAAACCTTATAAGATACGGATCATCAATTTTTTTGATTTCCAACTCCACCAAACCTTGGATGTTTATCATGAATCAGTGGTCATCATGCCTATATTTTCATTGGATTCCACTATGATTACTTATATATAGTAGTATAACTACTATTCTAGTAGTTTATTTTTTGATCTATTTGGAAACGATTTTGACCATGACAAAAATACAAACAAATTAATAACGATAACCTAAAAACTCACCTAGATTCATAGAAACCACTAGCCCTATCAAGATATAAAGCTATCTATTATCATTATTTGTGTACCCGTCAAAAACATGACTAACTAGACATATGTTATCCACAATATGAAATAATACACTTTATAATTATTTTATGGGGTCTTTATTGAGTCTTTCATTAATGTGAAAAAATAATATCAATAAAATCATCCATAACCTAAAACTATATATACATATTAATAATATGATGGGTGACTACAAACATATATCTTGTATGTAATACATCCTCCATGTTCCAAATTTAGGAATCTTCATCGAGGAAGGCATGAAGTTAATAAATTTGGATATCCTTCAAAATGATCGCATGATATTCTATTCAATAATTTAGCAACTAAAGTCATTTTATCTCCTTACACTTTTATTCCTTCATCATTAATAACAAGTACTCTAGATGAAACACATTCGAAATTACATCATATAATCAATATAACACCTCCTACTCAAGAAGATGGACATTCCAAATCGTATGGTCTTCATTCATTATTTGAATAACTAAAAAATACCCCTGAAAATAGCATGATATCAAATCAAGATGAATGTGATCTCATTATCCACTAACATGTTCTTTTCTCAACATCTTAGATCATTCCCTATTACATCCATAATATTCACTAAAAATCATAATGAATACATGAACATCATGATTCACATTCCTCTATCAGGTCAATCCTATAACAATTTACAATTTAATTATGTTGGGAAATACTATCTTTTATCCATACATACAATCATCTAGAACGATTGCAAAAAAGGGAAACCATTAAAATGTTTTCATGAAATTTTATCACAACTTATTTAATCAAAATTGCATTAATTTTAAAAATTCACCAAAATTAATTAAGAAAATGTATATATATATATATATATAGCTATTTATCCATGGAGTATACAATTAAAAATTTAATACCTTTCTTTATCAGTTATTAAAAATAGTTTTCATTATTTAGATTATAGGGTCCTTAATATTTCATTTACTTTTCAGTATCTAGGTCATTGGTCATGCGCCGATATCACCTTTCACTGCCGAATGTATAATAATCAGAATAAAAACAATGTGATATGTATTTTTATATCTTATATGTCATCCAAAACAATTGATACCAATCAACAGTGATCTACTCTCGATAATATTACCTGTAACATTCCTATAATGATTGAAAATATATAATGACCCAATAATCCTTCAATTAACTTTCCCCAATATGGTAATTACAACCGAGGAAGTAAAAAATATCAAATTAGAAAATGTTTCCACTTTCTATAGGTCATGAAAATCAATTTAACGGTTTTATAAAGTGTTTATTTGAATAATCATAATTTATGGTAAATGGGGACATTATCAAATAAACAAATTATAAATGGAATTAATTGGTGGAATTATTAAAAAAAATATTTTCATATTGGATATTATTTAATATCTAGTGTTAAAGAGGTGTCTAATATACAATAATCTATGTTCTCAAAATGACTAAAACAATGACTATAGTTTGTTTGTGGGATATATAATATCTAATTTTCTATGATTTAATATGATACCCCAAATATATTTACTGATAGAATAACATAATGTGGACTATGAGGGAGTTTAAAACAAAATATCTAAAGTCAAAATGTACATATGCTTGAGTACATAATATATCCCTAATCTCTTTTGATTTATATAATATATACTTGTTACCATAGTGGTATTATTATTCATATATTTATGTACATTTATTTGATGTGTTTTTTTTATTTCATAGACAAGTATCTCCTTATATTGTTTGTAATACTTATTAAAGTCATAATGTGTATGGATTATGATACATTAAGGTATATTTGTTTATGTATGGGATTTAATGGTTGAGATTATTTACATTATTTGTTATAAATGAAATAAAAGATATGGTGGATCCAAAAAAAAGATACGGTTACTATCACAATTTATGGCATGAGATGAAGAGATGATGTGATGAACCAGTCTCATGTAATGATATATTAACATTGGTTTTTTTGGCTGGGTTTTATTATAGAGTCATGTTCCTAAAAGTATAAAATTTGATAGTGTAGAAAACAGAAAGGGAAGTAGTAGCGGGTACCCATATAATAATAATATATTAAAAAGTCACTTTTATGAATTAATTGGTGAGATATTTTAATGGGGTGGATAGAAAAAAAAATTAATTATTTTAGGGGAGTGTTAGCTTTATTTGTTGTTCAATATGATCTAATTTGTTTCAAATATGTTTCCTATGAGAGGACCCAAAGTGGATGATAATGAATGTACATTTTATCCTCACCTTAAATTTATATTAACTATTTCACAGGTCAACATGTAATGGATGGAAATTTCAATTCATATTTCTATCTCATGGGTTGTAATATCTCTCAATCTGGAACTATCTTATTTGTCCATTTTTGGTTGGTTGTGTAAACTCATGTGTTTATACTCATACACCAGAGGCCACCAACTACCAGTGCATATGGGATGTATATAATGGGTAGACTAAACCCATATACATAGATTCAATATAGAAGAAATTAATATCATAGTAATGAAAAATGCATTATCTATATATCATATAAATGGGAACTAGTGGAGAAAAAATATAAAAATAATACTAAATCATGTAATTAGAAACTAGTTTGTAAATAAATTTAAAAATGAATAAAATTGTAATAAACTATTCATATAGAATAATTAATCACAAATTAAGAAAATCTATAAACCCATGTTAGTCAAATAACCAAAATCTGTCAATAAAATAAGAAAAATTCTGAACCAAAGTCAATTACCATGTAAAAACTTGAATCCATGTAATCTTCTTATTTATTAAATAGGCGCGTGAATATTTTATGAGTAAATATGAGTAGGACAACACCATCATGTCAAATGAAAATCATCCTAATAATAAATGCACGTAGGAATGCGATAAGTAAGTGTTTTATTTAATCAATTAGTGTCAAATGAAAATCAACATGCTTCATCACCATTATAGAATTTCTCAGAGAATGTGGGAAACTAATGGAAGTATAATAATAAACAATGGAATAGACACAAAACCCATGAAATCACTCCATATATGCATTTCATCCATATACCAAATCCATATTTATAATAATATCATCATCAACTAGTGCATGCCCAATATATAATAAATTCATTATTACTTGAAATATCCCTCATATTTAGGTATTTTAGCATAATTCTATACCAATAATCATATATAATAATGTTATTACCATTGAGTGTAGAAATATTTATATGCATTATAGAATCATAAGAAAAAGATTTATATATAAGTAATATCGTCATAATCAACAATTTATAATAGAAAGGATAACAAAATATCCCATCATAGGTCATGATTAGTTGTTATGAAAATTACAATTTGTACATAAATTTGACAATCATTTATATATAAAACTATTAAAGGTTATATTAATAGCACATAATTTATTAGAAAAGTGATTATATATCCAGAAATCAACTAAAATATCTTGTCATTTTAAACACACCTTATACAAGTAGCCAATTCATTATTTTTCTAGAATTCTATTAACTCATGTGATATATAAGAATGATCTCACAAACATTGATTCCAATGGCTTGTGATGAATAATATATCATGTGATTTATCATCATTCATAATTTAGTTAATTACAATACATATTTAATTAGATGTTTCACTATATTTCACATTCATGAAAACTAAATCATGCACAAGAATTGGTTTTGAAACCCACCCTTAATCCAATGATAAATAAAGGCTTCATATTAAAATCATAACTAAAAACCTATATGGGGATGATCATAAGATGTAATTGGGTATCATATGCTAAATTTTTTTTTCAGGGAGGAATGGGATCTAAAAACATTTTTAGCCAATTATTATTTTCAATAGAGGAGAGGGTTTCACCTAATGAAATAAAATCACCGGAAAAATCATTCAATAAAAACATCCATCCTACAAAATACATTATACTTAATTCCATTTTATGTCATATATTATATATTTAATTATTAGTTTTACAATAATGTAGAAAATTTTGTATTTAACCCTTCAAGAAAATTACATGATAGTTAATTTTTATTCATGAAGAGTAATCCAACCATTTACATGTACTTGTTCACAATATCTAACCATTTCATGTTATCATATTTACTATAGTTACCAATCATGTAACCAATTTACAAAATGTTTAAACAATATACATAAAACATCCATTTCAACATGATCAGGACCCACCTATTAATACTAATAAACATATTTCATACCATCTTTAATTAAATTAACATGGCTATACATAGAGTTAATTATATCCAAGAAAAATACATGTCCCAAATATTTGTCTTTTTGAAAACATATTTATCTATTTAGAAATAAGACTCAACCAAATATTATTATATACAAATAAAACCACAATAAAATATGATTGAATTATAACTCAAAGAAGGACATACATGAAATAACACAAGAACATAAAAAATCCAGAGTATATAACATAACCACCCTTAGATACTATATGAATAAATGTGTAATCTGGTAAAACAATTCAATATATTAGGATATCACATTAGAATCCCTTTCATAGGTTTCATCCTAAACCCTCCCATGCATCCTAGATCATGGGAAAATATATATTCTTATCATGGATATACTAAAAACTATTTTCCATAATCTATATCAAATATACCATAGAGGATGTATCTAAAGAATATTTTAGTCCTAGATGTCTATGGCATTAGAAGTGTTAGGATGATATCTCTGAATGTGATATGTGAAACACCCCATACATAGATCGAGCGTATTGTTGATTATATAATTGGTATGTTTTTTACCAATAATATCCACTATCTTAATCATATACGAAAATTCAGTTCCTTGTTTCCAATATTTCTTAATATGTATTTTCCTCAACCTATGAAAAACTCCATGAAAATCCTGATTTCTATCAACAAACACTATATGATATATTTTATGGTATCCATTATATTTATTCCTTCTTTCCATGATCAGAAACCACCTATAGGTCTTTTAATCCCTTTCAAAAGAAGCTATCACAATACTAGGTCAAACAAGCACATATGCACTATCCACAAACAAAAATAGTGGATAATGATATTAAATTCTATATTAATGATCATATAATAAATACAAGTGATTTCATAGGTGATTTTATTATTTTCATACTCCACTATTCCCTTGTTCTTCTCCCATGGACATCAAAAATTCAAAAATAAAGTCTCATAACCTATCGCTTAGAATTTGAATAGTCGAGAAATATTAACCATTAGTCTATGGATGATACGATGTATTCAAAAGATCATGTGATACCAAAGTAATTGGAATTCCCTAAAAACCATGATTTGAAATGATTTTATATATGTAAAATTATACTTTTTCAAAAATAATGTAACCAAACTATGTCATTGATGTACAAACTACCCATATCATTAATGATTTAGGTATATAAAATTAGAAAAAAGTGGGATACACTGATCTATCATTCAACGAATAACAATATTTTATCATTATTTCTTTTTTAACACCATAATCCTATTAAAAAAATCATAGTGACATTATACGATTTCCATAATACAATATACTATGGCTACAAAATACCATCTTGACTAATATTCATGGATTTAACCTAATAAAAATTGAAACACCTAACCAAAAATCCTACTAACTTCTTCTACATTCCAAACAACTATATATATCCAAAAATTAACATTATACATATTATTTATAATAGGTTATTCCATCCATCTAGTAGAATTAAACTCTCTCATTTTCATCTCACATGAGCAAGTACAAACCCATACATGACCACTAAAATATATTATTGTCGCTTCTAAGAGTCCATTACAATGGTCTAACCCATGAATATAAGCTTCCTATTAGAATTGAAATATCAAGATCAACTAATTTATCTATTAAGATCTCCTCACTATGTTTTAGTATGATATATTTCATAATTATAAATACTTTTAAAAGGAAATCCGGAAAATATGAATGTATATAAATGAATTTATCCATCATCTCTCAATAATCATAGAACTCCCACAATACATTTTTATATGTCAATCTACTCAATGTGTTAGAAATGATATTTCCCTTTCCCATTGTGTATTCCTTGGTAAAATCTAATGATAACATATATCTACCAACCTCATTTTTCAATGTTTTGTGTCTTTATGATACAATATAAGACTTTGGAAGATATGTTCAATTTACATTAGAAAAATCTCTACCGAATGCATCTTTAGTATCTCAGGGAGTGTACCAGTGCTACTAAATCCATATCTGTTAGTGGAATAGTTCATCCAATGTGGTCATAACAATCTGGGTCAAAAATAACCCACATGGTCCTTATTCATAATACCTACTCAATCTTCAACTAATAATACATCAATATATATGGTATAATCCTTTCCAAAATCGTGAATGGTGATTATAAATAATGAGATCATCCTACTCATTATCTCATGGAAATCTCCATCATAAGTAACTTTTAATAATAATTTCACCCCTTTATTTAACAACATTTAAATTAGTGAATCTAGATCGGAGAATTCATATATTTAATAATGATAAAATAATTTAGAACATAAGAACTTGAAAACCTAGAGACATTCATGGGACAATCCCATGACACCATGGTTTCTAACTTCTATGGCCCCACATACAATCTAGCCTCTAAGGTAACTATCCATGGAAAGGAAAATCTATCAATCCTAAAACATGATTTGGATAACATTATGAAAATTTGAATAACATTAGTTATGCTTTGTATGATGTCTTGTTTTTCGGATTGATCATCTAATAACTAAGATTAAACTAATTTTTCTTCTACCAAAACACTAAAAAATTGTTCAATGAAAGGAAAAAGGATATAAGCTACTAATTCCATAAATGTAGCTTACATGATCATCAAATTAAATGGAATCACTACAAACTACAATAATAAATACCTACTATTAAAAGATGTTTAGGGTATGTTCATGGGTGAAAACATATTATAGTGGTGACTATATCTCAATTATAATTCATTGAAAATCATAAAATGTCTTCATTGATCTAATATATAATCAATAGAATTTAAGGGATACAAACTCCTCGTTGTCATCTAGTTCAATCTTTAAAAATAAACATATATGTTCAATGTTCTATCATCCTTATTGGGAGAAAAGAAAAAGGGAAATCAATGGATGTGTACTAAAACATTATAAACCAATAGATTCTCAATCTTAAAGTAGTAGCTTCAAAACATGATGACATGATGGTACCATTGTTTAAGGATGGAAAATTGATATCCATGCTCTCTACATGAAATTTATGAAGTTGTAATTTATATAACTCATTATGAAATGGATCATAAATATAGTCTACCATTGGAGGAATAATATCCTACTAAATTCCACCGTCATCCATAACTATACTTCTTATATTTTCGGTGATACAATTATATTTTATATTTATATTTCTTGCATAACTATCAAGAAGATCCAACTAAAACTGTAGAGAATTGATATGTTTTATATAGATTAAAATGTAAATTTTTTCTATTAATATTCAATATGAGTTGGAACATAACATGATAACCCATACAATAAATCAAAATGAATCGTATCATTTCTATAAAAAACCACTCCCATAAGAATGAGTAATAAAATATTTCAAAAAAAAGACACCTTACAATATTTTTTATTCGTTATACACACTCATAATAGTGTATCTATGTTAAAAGTACCATAAAACATTTTGAAAATTAAGTCCAAAACATTTTTAAAAAGGTTATATAAATTAAATTTTATGTCTACATATTAAAAATTTGACAGTAAATGGTAGTAGATGTAACAACCCATCCTCGGGGCCCGTGTCGTGACTACCCCAAGCCCGCCTTCCATAGGCCAGGGGCTGGCGACTAGCACCAAAAGCGTAAATCCTGATAACTGGGAAGGCATTGCCTTTATAAAAGTAAAAAAACACCACAGAGTACAAGAGGAAGCAAAACACTAAGTACAAAGAGAAGTGATGAAAGGTAAATGGGCCAGAATAAAAACCCAAATGAAAGTACAACTACAATTGAACAAGTACAACAGAAAATGAAAACAGCTGGAAGAACAGAAGCGGCTCCTGGGTTGTCCTCCTCGGATCATACCTGAAGGGTAGGTACAGATGGCGCAGCTCCTGGATCGTCCTCCACGGATCCTACCTGAAGGCTAGGTATATATAGCCTCCACAAAACTCTCTTTCGTCAACCTCCTCCGAGTGTCGTCTCACCGTGAAATCCACCTCCGGATACTGACTCGTCGTGTAGTCCACCTCCGAGTACTGTCCAGTCCTCGAACACTCGGCCTCCATCAGCACTGCCCGTCATCTGCAACCAACACAACGAGGTGTAGGCATAGCCCGTGCAGGGGTGAGTATAACGATACTCAGTAGGGACCCCGATACCCTCAAGGTATCAATAAACCCAATAATAATAACCACAAATAAGATCTCAACAGATAACCTCTACTTAGGTATATGCCCATACATATACCTAAGTTATCAAGTAACCTATCTCAATCATGAGGAAACACAAAGATCATGAAATCAACAGATAACCACTACCCAAGTATATTCCCAAACATATACCTAAGTTACCAAGTGACCCATCTCAACCATGCGGTAAACACAAGGGTCAAAAGTCTCAGCTCAAACCAGGATTTTCATTATCAAAACCGTAACTGCTGTAGAGCTCCGTCTCTGGAGTGTACAGTGGTCCTGTCACGACTCCGAGGAACTGCTCACTAACCTAAGTTTGCTGAGGTACTTCTCCTATCAAGTATAGCGGGTCAGCCACCCAGACACAGTAGTGCTTCCCGCAGATGTATGTCACCCAAACACATTAGTGCACACCCCCTAGTAGCCTGCTGAGGTACTCTCTGGATGAGTACCGCGGGTCTGCACTGTCACACATGTAGTGCTCCGTCCGCCATGGGCCTGCACCTCACAAATTAGTTCTCCGTCCACTAGGCAGGTCGACTCAGTCCAAGTCGAGTCGGTCAAGCAGTCATCAGGTCTCATTCGGCTACACGGTCTCCGTACTCAGCATGCTCATCTCCAGGAGGGTCTGCTCCATGAGCTACAGGTCGATACTCCATGTATCTCAAAGTCCCGAGAAAAAGTATCTCAAAGGACCGCCTCGTCATAGGGGTCTCAACGCAACAGACGGCGTGTCAATCTGACGCCCGGTCTGTGAGTTATTACCCTTTTGGTCCCAGGGGCCTGGTTGGTTTCGTGAGTGAACCAAACTGGCCGTACCTCAACTGTACCCCGAACTCTCATAGGGTATACTCAAACGGACCGTTTCCCAACGTGATCATCAACGCTGCTGACGGTTCGTCAAACGGACGTCCAGTCTGAAAGATATCAGCTTTTCCGTTCTAGGGGCCCGGTTGGATTTCAGGTGCAATCCAACCTGGCCACTATCCAACTACATCCAAAACTCGGGCGAAGTATGTCAAATATTCTGTCTCTCCAGAGGAATCCAATGAGACAGACGGCGCGTCAATCGGATGCCCGGTCTGTATGTTATTGGCTTTTTCGTTCCAAGGGCCCGGTTGGTTTCGTGAGCGAACCAACCGGACCACACTCCACGACATCCAAACCTCGAGCGGAGTAATCCAAAAGATCCGTCTCACATAGAAGAATCCAACAAAGTTGACGACACGTCAATCAGATTTCCGGAGCTCAATATATAAGCATTTTCGCTCGGAGGGCCCGGTTGGTTTCGTATCCGAACCAACCCGGCCGAACCCAAAGTATTCTGTATCTGTGAGTGCGATATACCGAAACGACCATCTCGTTCAAGGATCGCTACACAACTGACGGTGCATCGATCGGAGTTCTGTATCCCATGATATGGGCAATAGACCAAGGAGGGTCCAAAAACGGGGGGTCTGGGCCCGGACCGACCCGGCCCGACCCCCCCCCCCCCCCGGGTCGACCCGACCCGGCTGGGCCCAGCCCGGTCCGGCCCGACCGGCCTGCCGCAGGTCGGCCAGCGAGGCCGGCCAGAAGCCGCAGGTGGGGTGCGCGGATTCCCCCTCCCCCCTCGTCGCTGATTGAAACTGGCGGCGAACCGCCGCCGCCAGCTTTCTGGCCGCGCGACGCCGCCACTGCCTTCCGCGGACCACCAGACGCGCTCCGGTGGTCCGTTTCTCCTCCCGTCTTCACCAATGGTCCTCCCGGGACATGACCTTCACTGAAAAGGGATTCAAATGCCATAGCGGCCTGCTTCGTCGTTGTCCGTCGATCCGCACATCGATAAACAAGTTGCGGAGGGTTGTCGGGCCGTGTTTGTTCGGCCTGCACCCTCCGCGTTAGGTGTTATCAATTGGCAGATAATAACACATGATTTGAATCATTAAAGAGGTTATAATTTATCCAAAATAAATTTTACGAACACCGTGAAATCAAAATACCCACGCACGAGAGTTTAAAATAAATTTGATTGTGCGACGTGACGACGTCACACATTCTTGTCGCTCGATCCCGCGTGGTGTGACAATGTCGCGCATGCTTGCCGATCGATCCCGCGCGGTGTGACGATGTCGCGCATCCTTGCCGCTTGATCCCACGCGGTGTGACGACACCGCGTCAATTTCATTCGATCTGCAACAATATGAAAAATAATAAGGGAGGGGAACGTCCATGTTTGTGCGGTCCGGCCTCCTCCCGTTAACTGATATCATGCAGTCCAAATAGACGCGGATAAAAGATAGAAGAGTATCGCATATGGAAAATCACGTAAACCCCCTACCTTGGTTTCAAGAGAGGAGTCACAGAAAGAGGATTTGAAGATGACGTCAGGGTGGGTATGAGGAGGAAGCGGTGTCTCCTCACGCGTTGCGGTGAAGAGGAAGGAAGCCATGTCGTCGTTCTTCATGGAAGGATGATGTTCTTCTTCGGAGACCGAATCATTATTCACATTCTTCGTCGATGAAGAAGATTTTATTCAAGCTTCCCAAATCCTCCCAAGCAAAATTGGAACTAACCCAAAATAAATTAATCCACACTTAATTTATTAACTCAACATGGCTTTGGAAATTCAAGTGTTTGAATTTCAAAAACTCACATTAAACTCACTACATTAATTTCATAAGTTATTAACATAAGTTAACAATATTAATGGTGAGTTGAGGGGGTTAGAGGATATGAAGGGGTAGGGTTCGTGTGGGCCCCACCACCCTCATAACCACCCAAGGGAGGTTGGGTAGTTACCCAACTTTCTTCCAAAGGATTAAACACTTAGAGTAAAATAAAAAATTTTGTTACATTTTTATTTTTAACTTCCACAATTTTTATCAACTTCTCTCGAGAAAACACAACACTGGAAATGGTGTTCCAATGCAATTATCGGCGCTACGATTCCATCGGTGCCCTCGGAATTCGATTCCGAGCACCGTTTCAAAAGTTAGAAAAACCCGCTCGTCCGTTCACTGAACGTACCCGAGCCAAACTTCGGAAAATGATTCCGGGCACACTGGGCCTCGGAATCAGGCACCGTCAGAAACTGCGTTCTTGTAAAATTCCAAATAAAATTAAGAAAAAATTTTCCTTGCAATTTCCAGGTCTTTACATTACTCCCACCTCAGGGCTTTACGTCCTCATAAAGCTTAAACACAAACTAGGGATACAAAAGCGGTACTGAGCACACATCTGAGCCTCCGGCTCCAATGTTCTTACATAGAGATTCCGTACTGCCAAAGAAAGTGCACCCGAGGAATCAACCGTCCTCATAGGATCCGCTCATGTCGATCCTCGATCCCTACTGGAACCTCTGTGGAAGTAACCTCATCGCCATCGTCCTACTCCTCATGGTCGATGATATGCGAAGGGTCAAGCGCGTATCTCCTCAGTTGAGATACCTGGAAAACGTCGTGTACCTGGTGCAACTAAGGTGGATGGGCCAAATGGTAAACCACCTCACCTACCTAGTTGAGGACCGAGAAAGGTCCTTTGAATCTCGGAGATAACATGCCGCCCTGGACACATCTCCGTAAACCTCGTCGAGGTGAGACCCATATAAGGACGTGATCGACATTCTCGAACTCAGAGGTATCCAACTCCTGTTTAGAATAGAAACATAAAACGACTGCTACCACGAGGGTAAGGTTGACCGACTCAAGAACGATCGGTCACACCCTCATATGCAAGAGTTATTCTGCGCTGCCTGGGGTTTCCTTTTCACCGACCAAGGAAAACTCATCCCGACGTCGTAGTTAAACCACAAGATTTTTTCCTAATATAGTCATTCTATGTATGAACTGTGGATCCAATTCATTCTCAGACCAACGTCGTAAGGCCTCGACGCTTCCACCAAGAGATTCCAAACAAAACTCTCACCTCGAGGGTCTGACCACACTGTCGGCATAAGTGTGATTATCGAGTCTCCTCCCAAGGTATCTCCAGACGTGAGGGTCAAGTCTACGGATTACCGGAAACTCTAGGTATGGAACAAGATTTTTGAAAGCAAGGAATGATTCATATCGATGGCTGTTACTACAGTTGCTAGTAATGGACACAGACTATCCCTTGAATCATTTTTTTAGAGCCATTGTGTCACTCTCCCTGACTGCATGCAGCTACTCTCTTCCTCCGCCCTCCATCTCCCTGAGCATGGTGGGGAGAACTAAGGCGGGTGGTTGTAGCATGTTAAAATGTACACCACCTCATGATGCTCTCCTAGCTCTACCTCTACATCAGCTGCTTCGCAGACTCATCTCTCCTTAAAGCTTCCACTTATTGAAACATTTAACATGCCCGAGTCTCTAATACTAGCGTCATTTTGCTGTTTCTTATTGCAATGTGCAGTCTTCATTCGCTCCTGGATGATCTGCACCTTCTTTGCCTACAATCTGAAGGAGCTGCTAAAATTTCTCCTTTGCCGAAAAGAGAAACTCGGTCTCATCCCCTGGATGAACCACACCCATTTCCTAATATAGTCAATCCTGACATGAATGATGCATTCAATCCATGGATGATGTCGTAAGGCCTCGACGTAACTACTGAGAGATCCAACTGTCACTCTCGCCTCCAAGAGTCGAGTCACACTGTCGGCATCAGTGTGAGGTCATTGGGTCTCCTCCAGTAGAAATCTTGAAAGTGAGGGTCAAGTCAACAGTTTTGATCTGGACCACTCAGTATCAACCAAACAAAAGGATGGGAAAGAAATCAAAGATAAGTGTCTTTTTATTATTGTAGCTCATAGTACAAAGACACGAATACAACAACAACAGGGAACTAGAAGTACAAGTGACGTATCCACTAGTTCTGCTCCTGTCTACCTGCTCCTGGAGCTCTACTACCTTGTCCACTGGTTGGCTGTTGCTCAAGCACTTTTCGCTGCTTCTGACTCGGTGGCTCCTCCAAAGCATGCAGATCAACTGTATGAGGATTCAGACAGTCACGTGCCAGGTGACCCTTTCTACCACATGATTATCATTGTCTGTTTCTGGAACGCCTGGCTCTGACGTCACCCCGGGTGCCCCACACCACCGGTCCTAAAACCCGAGATCGTCCAACTGCTGGTCTAGTCCTCCTGGACCTCTGCATCATCTGTTTACTACCCACAGATGACTCAACTACTAATCGAAAAAGACACGGCAAAGGAAAAAGCTCCAGTACACGCTCGGAGTGTAGAGCTACTAGCACAAACTGCACCCTGAAGAAGGTCTCAAAGTCTTCCCATGTGAAGGCCATCCCGTCACAAAACTGGAACAAGTGGCTCCACCACCTGCCTGTTGCAGCCTAAAGGAGGCTGTAAGAAAAGATCACCATGAAGTCTGCCGGCGTCCCCACTAGCCTGCAGACTCTCACCACAGCCTCCAGCCAAACCTTAGCCGCATGCGGGTCCGTCTCGCCACGGATCCTGGGTGGCCTCTGGCGCCTGAACTCGTACATCGCGCTCAAGTGGCGTGCATCGCCTACTGCTGGGGCTGGTGGCATCAGTGGCCCAACGTATGGTAGTACTGTTGGTGCCTCCGCTGGTGCCTCAACTATAAGAGGTCCCTGTACCGAAGCCTCATCGCTCTATAGGCTGTCAGTACACACATCCCTTTGGGCTCTAGCTGGTCGTCCGAGAAAAGGCATCCTGAAAGAAACAACGTGACACGGTGAAATGATTATACCTGGTGAGCTGACCTAGTTTGAGCTGATATTTAAAAAAACTTCTGCAAACACACACGGAATCAGTGTTTTCATGCACAAAGTTGGAAATCAGTTATCAGGGTCCTGGTGTATGGATACATCGGCTGTCCGCACCAATACTGGACTCCCTGAACTGAAAACCACACTCGATACTCTTAAAACTATTGCTTCATAGAAAGAAAATATCAGAGTTATGAGTTATGCGGTAGAACAGACTCCTCTGATACCAATTTGTCATGACCCGTCCTCAGGGCCCGTGTCGTGACTACCCCAAGCCTGCCTTCCATAGGCCTGGGGATGAAGACTAGCACCAAAGGCGTAAATCCCGATAACTGGGAAGGCATTTCCTTTATAAAAGTAACCAAAACACCACAGAGTACAAGCAGAAGTAAAAAAACTAATTACAAAGGGAAGTTCTGAAAGGTAAATTGGATAGAATACAAACCTAAATGAATGTACCACTATAACTGAACATGTACAACAGAAAAAGACAACAGCTGGAAGAACGGAAGCGGCTCCTGGGTCGTCCTCCTCGGATCCTACCTGAAGGGTAGGTACAGATGGCGCAACTCCTGGATCGTCCACCACGGATCCTACCTGAAGGGTAGGCACAGATAGCCTCCACAACGCTCTCGATCGTCAACCTCCTCCGAGTGTCGTCTCGCCGTGAAGTCCACCTCCGGATACTGACTCGTTGTGTAGTCCACCTCCGGGTACCGTCCAGTCCTCGAACACTTAGCCTCCATCAACACTGCCCGTCGTCCGCAACCAACACAACGAGGTGCGGGCATAGCCCATGCAGGGGTGAGTATAACGATACTCAGTAGGGACCCCGAGACCCTCATGGTCTCACTAACACTAATAAAGAGAACCAAAAAGAATATCTCAACAGATAACCTCTACTTAGGTATATGCCCATACATATACATAAGTTATCAAGTAACCCATCTCAATCATGAGGAAACACCAAGATCATGAAATCAACGGATAACCAAAACCCAGGTATATTCCCATACATATACATAAGTTATCAAGTGATGCATCTCAATCATGAGGTAAACACAAGGGTCAAAAGTCTTAGCTCAAACCCGGATTGTCATTATCGAAATCGTAACTGCTGATGAGCTCCGTCTCTGGAGTGTACAGTGGTCCTATCACGACTCCGAGGTACTGCTCACTAACCTAAGACTGCTGAGGTACTCCTCCTGTCGAGTACCGTGGGTCAGTCACCCAGACACAGTAGTGCTTCCCGTCGAGGTATGTCACCCAAACACAGTAGTGCACACCCCCTAGTAGCCAGCTGAGGTACTCTCCGGACGAGTACCGCGGGTCTGCACTGTCACACAGGTAGTGCTCCGTCTGCCATGGGTCTGCACCTCACAAAGTAGTTCTCCGTCCACTGGGCTAGTCGACTCACTCCATGTCGAGTCAGTCAAGCAGTCGTCAGGTCTCAGTCGGCTACACGGTCTCCGTACTCCGCCCGCTCGTCTCTAGGAGGGTCCGCTCCACGAGCTACAGGTCGATACTCTATGTATCTCAAAGTCCCACGAAGAAGTATCTCAAAGGACCGCTTCATCATAGGGGTCTCAACACAACAGATGGCGCGTCAATCGGACGCTCGGCCTGTGAGTTATTAGCATTTTGGTGCCAGGGGCCTGGTTGGTTTCGTGAGTGAACCAACCCGGCTGTATCTCAACTGTACACTGAACTCTCATCGGGTATACTCAAAGGGACCGTTTCTCAACGTGATCACCAACGCCGCTAACGGTTTGTCAAACGAACGTCTAGTTTTAATGATATCAGCTTTTCCGTTCCAGGGGCCCGGTTGGATTTCAGGTGAAATCCAACCCGGCCATTATCCAACTGCATCCAAAACTCGGGCGAAGTATGTCAAAAGTTCCATCTCATCAAGAGGAATCCAATGAGACAGACGACGCGTCAATCGGAAGCCCGGTCTGTGAGTATTTGGCTTTTTCGATCTAGGGGCCCGTTTGGTTTCGTGAGCGAACCAACCCGAACGCACTCCGACGACATCCAAACCTCGAGAAGAGTAACCCAAAAGATCCGTCTCACTTAGAGAAATCCAACAATGTCGATGGCACGTCAATCGGATGTCCGGAGCTCAAGATATAAGCGTTTCCACTCCGAGGGCCCGGTTGGTTTCGTATCCGAACCAACTCGGCCGAACCCATAGTCTTCTGAAACCAGGAGTGAGATATACCGGAACGACCGTGTCGTTCCAAGGATCGCTACGCAACTGACGGTGCATCGATCAGAAGTCCGTAGCATAAGATATGGACAATAGACCAAAAGGGGTCCGAAAATGGGGGGTCTGGGCTCGGACCGACCCGGCCCGACCCCCCTGGGTCGGCCCGAACCGGGTCCGACCTGGCTGGGCCCAGCCCGGCCAACTGGCTCGTTCTGGCCTGACCGGCCGGCCGCGGCTTGGCCAGCGCGGTCCGGCGGAAGCCGCGGGCGGGGTGCGCAGATTCCCCCCGCCCCCCTTCGCCGCTGATTGAAGCCGGTGGCGAACCGCCACTAGTCGCCGGTGCCGCCGCGCCGGCGTGGCGCACCGCCCCTGCCTTCCGCAGACCACCGGACGCGCTCCAGTGGTCCGTTTCTCCTGCCGTCTTCGCCAACGGTCCTCCTAGGACCCGACCTTCATGGCAAAGGGACTCAAACGCCATAGCGGCCTGCTTCGTCGTCGTCCGTCGATCCGCACATCGATAAACAAGCTACGGAGGGTTATCCTGGCATGTTTTTTCGGCCCGAGCCCTCTGCGTTAGGTGTTATCAATTGTTAGATAATAACACGTGATTTTAATCATTAACGAGCGTATAATTTTTCGAAAATAAATTTTACGAACACCTTCAATCAAAATACCAACGCACGAATGTTTAAACTAAATTTGATTGCGGGACATGACAGTGTCGCGCATTCTTGCCGCTCGATCCCGCATTGCGTGACGATGTCGCGCATGCTTGCCGATCGATCCCGCGCTGTGTGACGATGTCGCGCATCCTTGCTGCTTGATCCCACGCGGTGTGACGACACCGTGTCAATTTCATTCGATCTGCAACAATAAGAAAAATAATAAGGGAGGGGAACATCCATTTTTGTGCGGTCCGGCCTCTTCCCGTTAACTGATATCATGCGGTCCAAATAGACGCGGATAAAAGACGGAAGAGAATCACGTAAGGAAAATCACGTAAACCCCATCCCTCGGTTTCAAGAGAAGAGTCACAGAAAGAGGATTCGAAGACCACATCAGGGTGCGTCTGAGGAAGAAGTGGTGTCTCCTCACGTGTTGCGGTGAAGAGGAAGGAAGGCACGTCGTCGTTCTTCGTGGATGGATGGTTTTCTTTGTCGGAGAACAATTCGTTCTTCACGTTCTTGTTCGATGAAGAAGATGTTTCTTCAAGCCTCCCAAATCCGCCCAAGCAACAAAGGAACTAACCCAAAAGAAATTAAGCCACACTTAATTTATTAACTCAACATGGCTTTTGAAATTCAAGTGTTTGAATTTGAAAAACTCATAGTAAACTCACTACATTAATGTCATAAGTTATTAACATAAGTTAACAATATTAATGGTGAGTTGAGGGGGTTAGAGGATATGAAGGGGTGGGGTTCGTGTGGGCCCCACCACCCTCATAACCTCCCAAGGGAGGTTGGGTAGTTACCCAACTTCCTTCAAAAGGATTAAACAATTAGATTAAAATAAAAATTGTTTCTGAATTTTTATTTTTAACATCCAAAATTTTTATCAACTTCTCTCTAGAAAACGCAACTCCGGAAATGGTGTTCCTAAGAAATTACTGATGCTACGGTACCATCGGTGCCCTCAGAATTCGATTCCGATCACCGGTTCAAAAGTTAGAAAAACCCGCTCATCCGTTCACTGAACGTACCCGAACCAAACATTGGAAAATGATTCCGGGCACACCGGGCCTCGGAATCAGGTGCCGTCAGAAACTGCGTTCTTGTAAAATTCAAAAGAAAATTACGAAAAAAAATTCCGTGAAATTTATGGGTCTTTATAGTAGATAGTAAAAACATACCTCTAATGGTACTTGGTCCGACATCCACAATATTCATGGTGTTGTGCATAGTAGGTTTCTTACATTCACATCAAAATAATGCTCCAGTTTGAGTCCCCTATGAAATTACCTCACTTTGTTACAAATAATCATTCACTATGATAAGACATCCCATGAATCGATAAAAATGTCAGGTGTATATCATGATACCATTCTGTTGGGGTTTATCTGAGTCCTTCTAAGACTGTTGTACAATTCATGATCTACTACCACCACAATGATATAACATTACCCTATATAATTTCTACAGGTTACATAAACTATTTCAAGAATTTTACTCAAATTTAGCGAATGGAAAGTGAGGTATCTCGAGGATAAACATTCCACATTGATATTACAATAATGAAACAATTCCATGAGATGTATTTACACTATCTTCATTGATCTTCCTTTTATTTATTCATAGAGACCTATTGAATCACTGATTCTTTCACAAAGAATAATATATCATAGTTCACTATATAATACTAGTGGGTCGGCTACATGAGTTCTATCTCATATTTCATTTCAAGAAATTTTCTATATTCACCACATTGAAATATCTACTCAAGGGAAATATTTTCACTTTCAATATCATATAATAGTGAAAACTATATATAAAACATATCTCCCTAGATATCCCATCATCTAGTTAAGATGAATCAAATCACTAATGGTTGATGAACCATCCAATATTGTGAATTACAATGATACCCTCCAATGTTAGATGCATGAACTATCATTCCTTTTTATTGCCCAACATCTCTTAATAACAGTGGATCATGAATATATCCTAAAATTCCTTCTAGTATAACTCTTCATATATCCCATTATGATCTAGAATAACCCAGAAAAACTATGTAGTTCTACAAAGCATATATTCTGGAATATTTATCCATATATATACAGATGTCTAATGAATCATGAATATCATCTAAGATGAATCAACCAATAACCCAACTTTATGGGGGACCCTTCTGAGATAATATAGGTGGATTCTATAACAGAATCTCTCAATTAATCTCACACATCAATGGAATTATGCAAATAGTATATTGGTCTCTAGATAGAAGGACTCTAAAAATACATTCACGAAAATGAAATTACATTTTGTCATCAAGATCTGTTAGATGTTCCACTTTAGATCTATTTGGAATATTCAGTTCTCCAGTCTCATTTTTCACTATTCCGAGTCACTTAAGAGTCATTTTCTATAAAATACAAACAAACACTTCATAACATTATCTATAACAACACTATCCTCAATAGTTGAACACAGTAGTGAGTCATTTATCATATTCAACATAAATATCTTTAAAAATATTTTTACCATGAATAAAAATTCACTCATTTCATTTATTTTATATATCATTTATCTCATTTCATAGTTAATATAGGAAATTATTTTGCACATGTCATATATTTTTTCCTATAATGATCAAAGATGATAAATATATTTTTACATATGTTCCTATCATAATTTATGGATACTACACTACTGTAATAACATTCCATGAATATAAATCTAAATAATATATAAGATCACCCAACGTGTGAGTCATTTATGGTGAACAAACATAAAACCATAACCATAGATCATCCTGAATAAAATTCAACTCCTTAGAACTGATATTTTTTCATAATCACATGTTAGATACTCCCATGAACAAGTTCATCACGCTATCCTGACACATCCATATCTCCTTTAATAATTTTCAAAATATTAAATCAATAAAAAAATAATCCCCACTGATTGAACCTCGAAATGTCCCCGAACCTAGAACTATGTCACATGGTCAAATCATGTTTGATAAATAACATCAATTGTGTCACTATATATTGAATGGGATTCCAACTGGCAGAAGCAGTGAGATGAATATATTGGGAGACTATACCACCTGGTGAAAAATTAAATTTTAATGAAAATAAATATACTATTAAAGGATATAGAAGAAATATTATATCATACTACTGGGAATTAATGAAGAAACAAACATTATAATAATAATGAATCATGTAATCTCATACAGAGTATCTAAAAAGGTAAAATTATAAAAAATATAAATGACATAGTTATATGAAAAATTTATTATGAACTAACCCCTTTCATAAAACCCATAATTTTCTCATTTCCATACACTAAAATTTATAGTAAGAAACTATCAACAAAATGGTTACTTACCCATTTCTAAATATATATACAATAAATCTACATGTGTACCAAATGGTGTCCTTAACTATGTTTGATTAAAACTCAATAGGTTTATATAATCATATCTTATAAAAACAAGTATGTTTATAAGTTCATTAAAAATTTTGAAAGGGAAAATTAAAAAAATAAATTAGTACCATAGATAAATCAACCTACCTCGACACCATGTCGGAATTCCTATAACCACGTGGAACAACCATTCCATCTATAACCATTAATCATTAATGATTCAAAAGACCATTAAAATATACCAATATAAGAATCTAATCCTTGAATAAGACCCCTATATATAAGTATTTTTGGGTCAACTAGGACAATCTCTATTAAATTTTATTAGCATCACTAGTCATGGTCCTATTTAAAAGAAATTAAATATAAAATAAGACGAATCACACTATATAATAATTTCATGAACATAGGGAATGTCAATGATTATAATCATTGTAGTATCATCATGCATATCCACATATATATATATATAATCATTATGGAATCAATCTCATGAATTCATAAAAATATGTATATCTCAATATCATACCACATTCCTTAATGGAAAATTGTTAAAAATACAGTTTTTTATTCAATTTTTCTTTTATATTTGTATTATATTAAAAACATCCATATCAATTTCCCATTAGATATTGACAATGTAATTTTATGTCAATAAATGACTGAAAATATTATTTCGCACTCAATAATTCTTAAAGCATTATCAAATTTATTAAGTTTCCATGGTAATCCTCCCTAATTGGTAAACATATGTCTTGTCATAATACAATTTATTCTAATGTGATCCAAGAAATAATTTATCACATCATTTATCTTCATACATGGTTCAATTAATTAGAGAACATGCTATATTGATTTAATCTCCATAATTTATATACATGACAATAAAACAGAATACAAGGTAATATTTTAGATCTCCTACTATAGTCTAAATATTAATAATTTTTCCAACATGAGTCCCCAAATATAATGAAGCATAGGTTGATCACAAAAAAATCCAACATTTAGACTCTTAAAAAGAAAAATAAAAAAGTAAAGGAATCCAAAATAATATGCTTCACCTTTAAATTACTGAGAGGATTGGGAAACATAAAATGAAATATAATTATATTCAATATGTTTCTTTGTGACAAAGGACCTCATGAAATAATAAATCCGTTTACCCTTTCATGTCATGAATTTTCTATTTATGGGATTCTCTGAAAATTATATCTTCATACATGAATATAACCATGATAGAACATTACATTCCATGTAATGATGACTTATAACATCGAATACAACTCACTCTAGGAACCGGTTTAAATTCTATAACATTTTTATAGAATCAACCTTGTGGTAGTTACACATCGATTAAACCATTTACATGATATTTAAATGACATGATGAAATATCTTAGACCTTGATTTGAATAATTAAAAAGAACAACTATAAAGTCATCCATCTTATGGGAACCCCTCATAAGTCAATTTAACAAGTTTATAAATATATTGTATTAATTTAAACAGACATTCTTCTACTAAAATTATGCCATTTTTATCAAATAAATATATCCATATCCCATTGAGACTCGATCAAATATGTTAAATGACAAAATAACTCAAAATGAATAGATTCATATAAAAAAATGTAAATACCAGAAAAATAATTGGATCATACAAGGGTAATTCTATATTTTTATGGGATTCAGGCCAATACTATGTTTCTATTTTTGTAATCTCATTTCAATTTTGATTATGTTAATTTTGTTTTATGATCATACTTTTTCTATTATCCTTATGAGAAATATTATATTGGTGTATATTTGTAATATCTCATTAAAAATATCCATTTATTGGCTAATTACAAGCATTTATATTTATTATTCCCTCTGTCATTATTGTTGACCTATGTCCTAATAGAGTTCGGAATTTGGAAATATTTTTTCACATAACTCACAGCTAGTTTAGGATAGGTACCTTTTTGTTGTGGGTTAATGAATGAGTAGTATTAATAGTTCATGTTGATGAAGGATATATATATTGTCATTGTATATAAGTTAGAAATCATGGGTTGTTTGATAGATTTTTTCATATATGTTTATTAATAAACATTATAAAAGGTGACCAGCTATGACATGTCCATTGTCCCTCCTTATGAGCTGAAGAATATAAATTTACGTTAATAGGACATATTATGTGATGTGATACTAGTTTTATAGAAGATACATAGTAATGTCTAATGAAACATTATTATTTATTAATATATTGTAATTTGGATAACCATGGGATATGTTAAAATATAAAATAAAAAAAATTAAATAATTCAGGTATAATATTTTGTATTCTGGTTCGAGGTGTCTCTTTCCATTTAATCTATTATAGTTAAGGACCTGGATCGATGTACCCATCAGGTATTTTATTGATTATATTAAGTAGAATTCAGTAGAATATTATGGATAAGTAAAATATTTAATTAGTATTGTTATTTGAAAACAAATAATGAATTTCAACAGAAAATTCAATCGATGTATGGTGGATCCATTTCAGTAATAGTGATATATGATTAGTTAGAGGATTTTGAGATAAAATTTAACTTTTTACGTACACAAATGAAGAACTAAGTTTTATTGGAATTGATGAATCTATTTGAATTCTCATTGTTGTTGTTGATATATTTCATTTATTATGAAAAGGATATAGTGTGTCGTGGTAGAGTATTAGTGAACATTTTATAAAATCATATCATTATTTAATGACAAATGAAACAAGCCATAAGTTTTGGTACTTTTTGATATAGTAGAAACATTAAGCGATAGTTTGGGAAAAAATTATAGACTATTATTTGAGTTATTTTAGACATATTTCCATATGAGGAGGATTAAATGTATCATTTTATGAGATATTATGTCCTGATATCCATCACATTGTAACCCCATTTATTTTTTCAATGTAGCTCAATGTTATTGGGAGAGTATATTCTTATAAACATAAGCTATCCATAACAAGATAATCCAAATAAGAGACTCATAAAGACTAAATATGAAGTATATTTCATAGGGATGGGTCTCTATTTCCTAGAAAAAAAAGATATTATGGACTTATAAGAGTTGGTCATCGCCATAAATATATGGTGTCTCCATGGTTGGATGATTTTTGACATTTTCTAGGGATCATATATATTTTTTCCATGCATTGGTTGAGTTTATTATTAGATATATATTCATATCATTCAAAGAAGGATGGGTTTAGTGTTTTTTCAGCATCATGATCTTTTGTTGAGTAATTTTCATCTGATGAAGTAGTCATAAGATGAATCAAATTAGTTATTAAGGGAAGATACATGGTTGGAGTAGGGTGATACCATAGATGTTCCAGATCCTCAAAGTGTATAGCATAACTATAGTGTATATTACTACCTAAAATTTTGGGGTTTCTTAGAATGATATGGAAAGTTAAGATGATTTGTGATTCTATCTCCATGATATTTGAAAATTGAACAATGTAACACATTGACTATTTATTAAATGATTCCATGATTTAATTAAATATAGTTCTACACACTACTTCATATAACCTTCCCAAGACGGTGTTCTTGGAATGGGGGGGGGGGGAAGATTAGTATTAGCCTTTGAAATGACAAAAAACATTTTTGGATGAGAATATATGTATGATGTATATATATACAGTGAGATATTAACTGGGGAAACAATTATCATTGTGATAATGAATATATTTATTCAGAAGAATCACTATCTCTTAATCTCAATTTATACTAGTTATATTCATTGCAAATAATTGTATATTATATTAAGAGATATATTGTTTTGTATTATGATGACTGTGAATCTCCATGTTTTCTGCAACAAGGCCCTAAAAAGGATTATTTTCATGGTACATTTTTATTTTCATTGATAGTTATTATAATCATGCATTCAACAATGGTTTATCTATTAGTGTTTCAAAGTGTTATGTATGATTACATTGATCATTATCATATTGATATTTTAATGATACAACTTTGATGTGATATAAAATTTAGGTTATTGATATATATTGTAATTTCATTGAACTAAATATATTCAAATAACATTGAGCCTTCGTAGTGGAATGAATTGAAAGTAAAACATTATAATCTTTTGAAAAACGGGCTTCTCTATACTATTTACTTTAGGGTGTATAATTTTTTATCATGAGCAAGGGTATAATTTTTATTCATCACTATTTCAATTAGCATCACATAAACTTGTTATAATTTTTGAAATGATTTCCCATTAAATATATTGATTATTTATTTTACTAGAAGTAAATTCCCTGGTTCATCGTAAAGACTTATCTACATACAATATATCATCATATGTGGGTGATTGGTTGGTTGTTATAAATAGACAATTAAAATGTTGATATGGAAACTATGTATTAAATGTTATATAGATTTGTGTGATGAATGATCCATATGCATTTATCTTTTTGATGAATGTAGAGTTCATGGAATTTATGGATCATCTTTTGGTGGCATTCACTTATAACATCCATGTTTACATAGTATAATTGGATTATCATTCAGATTATCTTGAGGTGGTTTGAGGAGTTCTTCATTATTAGTATCTATTTGGGAACATTCAATGTGTGCGTAATTGGAAGAGGAATTATGGTTCATGGGGATATTTATTGACCACCAAGCTATTATTATAGAACATTGGATGATTGAAGTCGTTATTTTTTGTGTATCTGTAATGACTATTTTAGTGTTTTAGAGCTTCCATGGTCTCTAATGTAATAATATGAGGATCATAGATTACATATCATGGTATGTGACTCCAATAATAAAGAATACTAGTAAAAATATTTTTTTTGAGTGGATAGGCTTGTGTGAAAAAATGTTTGAGTTATTCAGGGAGAGTACGTTTACATCTAAAATTATTTTTGTTCAAAAAGAGTGACATAATTTTGAGGACTTTTTTATGATTTACATCATTGGTTGGGTTGTGTTTTCATTTAGGTGAGTTCATTTTTTTTCTTGTGGGTAACAGATTTTAAATCCCCTTACATGTATCTATTCCACAATTGATATTAATGTTGTAGTAATTATATTTTCTTTGATTTTGTTAAATTATTACGTCATTAATGAGTAATTTAATTGTTCATTAAAATAACAAGAGATCTGGATATGAATTCTCTCCGCAATACATGATCTTCCACCTATGGTGGTGGATGATATTTCTAAAAGATTATTATATTGAGATTTCTTAAACACTTGGAAGGTGTTATGTTATGGTTGACGAAATGAGAATTATGTCATATAGTTATTTTGAGATTAAATATAATGATATAATCAAAATAATGAAATACCAATTAAAAATTAATCTCCATAGAGTGAATATGGATTTATAGGTTTTTCAGTTTATATGATGGTGTAGTCATATTTGTTGATGTATGTGTAGCATTCCCAACTGATGTATTCCGAGGAGGTGTTCTGATGTTACATGGTTTAATTAAATTATTCTTATAATGGATGGTCTAATAATGAATGGTAACATGTGTTAGTATTGGTTCATATTTTAATAACTACATTGATGAGTGATATGGTTCACTTTCAGTCCCATTTATCACCCTTATAGGTACAACATAGTGTGAAAATTATATACCAAGATGTAAGAGGGATGTTATGGTGCATTTGTTTGAGGAGTGACATTGCACCATTTTTACGTAATGATTTATGTTCTACAGGATGAATATTGTACATTTTGTTCCTAATTGGTTTCTAAATATTTTAGTTTTCACAACTAGAAGTTGCAGGGAATCTTGGTGGACATAAATACAAATTAACCTCATGTTTAGGGTGTCAATGATATTATATGTATGATAGTGGGATGTTTGTTGAAATTAGACTACTTAATCAAGGATAAGGATTTGTTAATTTTGGAGATATTTTTGAGGTGGAATATTGTAAAGGAGGAGGGAGTCCATAATGTATAGTGGATGATCATATTTGACCATGATCCATGATTTTTCTATGTGGTGTGGAGAGTTCATTATCATGCATTTGGATCTCATTTAATACCTCAAAAATATTTTTCATAAATAAAAAATTAGGTTTTGACATTTTGGAATACCCAAAAAATTTGGAAAAATTCGAATTCTTTTTATAGTAATTTACTGTTTGTTCTAGATGAAGAACCTTCCCTTATTAGAGATTTCAAACAAGAATAGTTTTCAAACAACTATTCCTGTGATATTATTAGAAACCTTCAATTACAAACATTTCAATTATCAATTATATTGGGTAGCATATAGAGTCTCCAAAATTTTCATTCCAAAAATATTATATAACACTACTATTAATCATAATTTTAATAAAACTATGTTCGATAACATACTTTCCCTACCAAACTGACATTAAACGAACCCCATCATAATATTAAAATATTATATAATTTTGAAAATTATAATTTAGTCTTATAATTGGTGGCTATTGAAAATTTTCTACTTACTAAAATATATTTAACAGTCACAAATTATAAGAAGTAATTTACAAATTCATCTTAACTGATAATTATGTGTTATGTATAGTAATAGTTTTCATCATAAATATATTCTTTTAAAATATTATCTTGACAAATTTTTTTAAGAAAATAATATAATTAATTATTTCCTATTTAGGAGAATTTATTATTTAAAATGCTATTAAATTTAGATATAAAAATAAAAAAATTTACATATAATGAAATTTTGGTATTTCTTGGCTAATAATAATTTTATTGTTAATAGTGAAAATGAAATTTTTATGAAATTTCCATATCTTATTAATAAATTATTTAATGTTATTAATTTATATGATTAACAATTAACAAAGAAAATAATATGTATTATAAAATATTATTAATTACCTTCAAATAATTAGTATAATGAATATTATTTTATATCTATTCTCTGGCTTAAAATAACAATTTTCGGAAAATTATTATAAAGTGCCTAATGTTTCTCTTTTTTAAATTTATTAAAATAACCAAAAATGGGGAAACATTTCAAGCATATATATATATATATAAGTTTTATATATTAAAATATTTATTCATATTCATTTTATTTTCATTAATTTTAATATATTTATTTTACGAATATATTGTTTATGAAAAAATCATTTAATAGAATAAATTTATTTCCTACAGGTTTATTTTTATAATTTTAAATCAAATCATAAAAAATTATTTTTCATGAAATTGAAATATTGGATTCCAATTTTTAATTTCTATAATATATATATTATAATAAGGTCTTCATTATTTCATTTCATATTTTTTTGTGAAAATAGTAAAAACTGTTTGACTCAGTTACGATCAAAACAATTTTTACAAGGGTAAATATAAATGGATGAGGGTTAAAAATGGCCCAAAACTTTCATAATTAATATATTATGTTCAATTTTTGAAAATATATCAAAAAATATTATTAAATGGTAATTTATTTGTTTTTTTGGTAAAAAACTTTTGTTATATAATTTTTTCAAAAAATTGACTTGTATACTCTACCCCACACATAAAAGCCCACCATATATCCTATACTCACCAAAGCTTCAAATATAACTTGTTCAAAAAAAACTACCCTATATTTTTTTAACTTCCTTAATATAATTATGGAATCCATTGCATAATATGAAATAAAATGTGGATTTACTTATTTATAACACTAAAGTGTTACTCAAAAGAATAGGTAATGTTTATAATTATGAAATAAATATTAATTCTTCATTAAAATAGTTAAATTATTATTAAAAAATTGTAATATTATAACAATAAATAATTAAATATAATGATATGTCTTTTTCTTATTTTAATAATCTAAAACCATATCCTCCACTATCAAATGGTTAATTAAACTGTTGATCAATTGTAAAATGAAATACTCCCTCCCAAAAAGATGTAATTATTTTCTGAGGCCACAGATCACAAAAATATATATATTATTATGTATATAAAATATACATCGTATAATTATAATTTTGGAATTATAATATCCAATTCACTTTCTTATGTTTTATTATGTTTGAAATATAATAATGTCGCTCGTCTGTAGGGTTGACTAGTTTATCTTGATGTAATGTGATTAGATTTTTAAATAAAATTTATATCGAAAGTATTAAGTAAATAATTATTATATATGATTTTAATTTAATATTAATGATTATTTAAAATAAATATGTCATATAATTTCATATGTAACCACAAATTAATGAAACGATAATGAAATTTGTGTTTATGTCAGATTAGGATCATACGATGCTCTGTATATTATTTATTTTCAAATCACATGGATGGAATATTTAATGGTATTTAAAAAATAACATTATATTTAATATATATTTATCATCATAGAATGATAACATAACATGGTCCTTATTTCCATCCTGACAATTGATAAATGGAAATGATAATCATGCTTAGGTATGTCTTACTATCTCCATGATTGTAGCAGAAGTCATCATTTTTTACCACATATCACCGATGGATTGAAAATAATTTTTTATGTCAATAAATTTTATAATAATTATTATTCTAATTTTCAAATTTATGAATTAATAATTTCATTTAAAATAGTTCATATACAAAAGTGATTATTGAAATATGATCCAAACATCGTCAAAATAGTGGTTTTGAAATGAAATTTTTAATTAGTTACAGATATCATGATAATCATTATAATAAATGAAAAAATAAAATAATAATATTTTCTTTCGAATTTAAAATATTAATAAAGAATTATATTCACAACGATAAGGAACACATGTGATGGTATTCAATTCAGGAAAGGGTTTTATATAAAAACATACAATTTTTAGACAAAAGTTATTATATGTATTCAATTGGCATTAAATTATGTGTATACATTTCTTTTAAATATTAATTAATTAATCATTTAATGTACATGTTATGTTTTTTTAAGATTCATTTAACTCATTCATGTGGGTTTTGATACTAATGTTACTATGGCGGGAATGGTACATGTTAATCTCACATTAATAAGGATTTTTGATACATGAATTTCCATTGATGGAAATTATTTGATCCTTGTAAATTTTAATCATTTAATTTTACTATCCAATGGTTACAAATAAACATCTAATTTTATATTAATTTTTTCATCTATTTGGAATACAAAAAAAATTTAATATGCATTTTTTTTTGCAAAGTTACTTTATTTCACTCTTCGGATGAAGACAACATTCAAATCTCTACCCATGAATTCATTATAGTTTTTTTATAAATTAATAAATATTATTTGATTAAATTGTTATTTATTTTTTTTATTAATTGTATTTTAAAAAAATAACTAAATGTAATATTCATAATATTGTCCAAACAATGTACTTTTTAATATAAATACAAAAATTTGATTTGAATATTTTTTGACATACTAGTCATGAATATAATTAATATTTCTCAAGAAATATTTTCTAATGGAATATATATTTATTTTTTTACATTATAAATTTTAATTAAAAACAATTCTACAATTTTTCAATTTCTTAGTGTTATTTTTTATTTTAAATGGTTATATTCATCATGAATATTATTAAATATATTCCGTTTAATCAAAAACAACAATGTATATTTCTATGATATACATATCTTTTTTACATTTATGTCACATAAATATATACCTAGCTAAATATAAATTAAATGTATGTGGGTAATGTATTTATTATATTCCATTCCTAGTTTCATTCAATGTCAAATTATCTTTCATTATAATATGAGTCAATATTGTTCAAAACATTTATTATCTGGTTAATTATTTTTTTATTACTTATGATTTAACTCCATAATATGGAACACATAGATCATGTTATATATACGTTGGGTGGGCATAGATATCACTCTAATTCCATGGATAATTCTTCATTCTTATGAGGCATCATGTAGTATACTTACTACATTTTGGAAATTTTTCCACCATGTGATATTTTCTGGGATTTTATATTTATATAATATTATCATCGCATCATATGTTACTAAATAACTTCATTTGATTTCATGATATTTGATTCTCTCTCAAATTTACCCAAGAGAAGAAGGTAAGACGGTCCTTGTAGATTAGCTTGGGTTATCGAATCCAAAGAGACCTAAGAAGAAACCTATAAACACCTACATTCTATGGACTGTTTTTAGCTATGAAGTGGCCAACATGGGTTGATTTTATATGTGTTTAAAGGATATCTATCAGATTTAAGTTAATTAAATTTAAAAGACTGAGTTGATCCTAGGTTATCGCTCGGGGTGGATTGGATGAATTACTTTTTTAATGATTTCAATTTGTTATAATTGAAATGGATTCATTTAATAAGATCAAACGAAATCATCACTTACTGTTCTAATGTCTACACACCCTAATAATAATCACCTATACACTTAAAAGATCAACATTTTGAGAACTCTGAGGTAGAGGTTCATATTAGCACTTGAAATGTGTGACCTTAAATTCAATAAGGATGAAGATGTTTTAAAATCATCAAATAAAAATCTCATTTAAAAGAAGTGATTATCCATTAATGGAGTGATAAATAATATCCAATCCATCCTCTTGCTACTCCCTTGGATCAACCCATAACAGAGTTAGCCCTCCATTGATGACATGTCTTCAAAGGAAGCTGAAAGTAGACTTACAAGGGTGGAATCGAAAAAGGAAAAACAACAGCAACAAAAAAGATCACTCCTCCGTTGTGTGATAAATATCACAAAGTATGGTGTGAATAAATCCACACCTTGACCAACAGTACCAACATGATAATTATAAGAACAGAATAAGAGTAAATGAAGAACTTTTATTAAGAAACTAAGGTGAATTAAACAACTTACATGATAAAGAAATGCGATTACAAACACAAAGCGACAACATAACACTACAATGAAACCAAGCATCAATGATTTTTAAATCCTCCAACACCACTGCCTTAAATAGGAATTTTTTGATCCCTTGGGTCGAGCCTCAAACAGTACAAATCATCTCAATTAATTTTGGTAGGCCATAGGTGGTGGAAAGCATGTGAAATTTGAACTTTTTTACATTTGACACGAGGTGGCAGCCAGCTTTCATCCACCGAAAAGATGCGTTTGGATGACCTTATTGATGGATGAATAAGAGTGGCCCATAGAAGAAGAAAATGGATCTCCGGATGTCTTCTAACATCCTGTAAAATATGGGGCCATTTAGAGTTGTGGATTATGAGATATTATCAAATAAGTGTGATGTTTTTCTGGGCCGCAGAATCTGGCCCAGAATTTTATCTCCAAATTGGACCACCTAAATTACAAACACGGCGGCCGAATTAGAATTACCTCCTAATTAGTGATTTCTTCCTATACATGTATTCTAGAATCCCACCAAATTTGAGATTAATTGTTCCTGTATGTTGTGCCCCACAGTCTAATCAGTGGGATGATGTCCAATCTGCCTTCTCCAGAATTGCTTCCTTTCATTTCCAAATATCTCCATCATCCTCCATAAATTCTCCACTGATCCCTAAATCAAACATGTTAATATTTATGTTTAGATAAATTTCCAAAAATATCAAATTAAAATATGTATAATTCAATTCCTTAAAATCAGATGAATCATTGGGTACTTTAAATGATGTTAAAAAATGTACCACATAATAGTGCATTTGAAGAAGGTATTACAATCATAATATGAAATGATGTTCAAAGTGTAAAATGCACTAAAATGGTGTTTATGAATAACAAAGAACATGAATATTATGTATATTAATAATGAATATTAGCCTCATTTAGTGGATAATCACACCCCCCAACTTGAGTTTTGCTAGTCCCGAGCAAAATATATTTCAACAATATGAAATTCGAATTTCCTTTTCCAAAAACATTTTAATACACAATGATCACCAAAAAACCTTATACCAAAAAATCATGAAACCCATCAATATATTTTAATACAAGATAGTTTCACAAGCTGATCTAAATCCCAATCCCATTCCTTTGTTCAAATTCATTGCCATATTTCATCCATTATCAATTATGTATGAGGATGTGTTGTGCATCACAATAGACATGGGGGTTCATCTTTATTCAAGGGGAAAATTACGGAAGTGCTAGGTGGAATCTCATTTCAATATTAAGATGAGTAATCATTTTTTTGTGTAATTTTTTTTGGTTTTTTTGTTTTTGTTGTTTTTTTTTTGCAATTTTTCCTGCATAATTGAAGTTGCACTCCAAAGAGTCAACCCCTATAGCGAGACTTTGCTGATGACTCCCAGGCTCAAAGACCTTAGGGCACCAATGGAAGCCCACATACTTGGGAATCATATCGAGTTAACTCAGTCAAAAACAAATTCAAATTACCAAAAATAGAGATAAAATTACTAACTCTGTGCCAAACAACTATGGAGTCACGATCCCCAAGTGCTGAAAGCCATGCATTTGGTCCTTTCATTGGTCTACGGGCAATTTTTTTTTAAATTTTTTTTGAATAATCATATTAAACTAAAATGATCACCAAACCTATGCTATTTATTTAAGGGACCCCATGAACTTAAACTAATACACCACTATCCAAAGGACATGCATTGTGATTTTTTTATTTGGATGAAAATATAAAAGCTGAAATATCACATTGGACAGCCACACATTCCAAAATCTATGCTCATGAAATTATACAAGGATTAAAATCGGAATCAGGGTATACTAAATTATTTGATAATCAGTTTCAAAGTGTGCAATGTGTATTACCATGTTTAAAGTTAAAGGAATTTTTCCTTCCGTTTAATTATTTTTTTCAAATTATTCAATTTTTTTGACAAAAAAACATTTTTTTATTTTATCTCCCCCCCAACTTAAAATAACACTGTCCCTAGTGTTTAAATAAAGGAAAATTTAGAAGGGGGTGGAGGTAGAAAATTAATGTTCAAAAAGGAAATTTAAAATGAGGGTCATGGAATGAAGTAACCTAGTGGTTGAAGTTTGAAGTTCATACTGCTCCAATTTATTCCTTTGATATCCATGTCGCTTTCAAAGTTCCCTAGTGGAAAAAGGAAAAACAAAACAAACAAAACAAACAAAAAAAACAATATATATTTATATATATATTTATATTAATGGAGGTAATACATAAGTATATATTTAAAAATTATAGAATAAGGAAGCACAAGAAGCCGCAGGTCAGTGGTAAGCGCGCGCCCCTGTCTCCCTTCGGTCCCGGGTTCGAGCCCCCGCGGCTTCGCCGGTTGTGACGGGGTTTTCCCCATGGCCTATGGCGTGGATTTTTTATTATTATTATATTTTTGTTTTTGTTTTTTTAATTTTTTAACCTAAAAACACATCAAAAAAACAAACTGATGATACATTGTCTTCTTTTTTAATTTCTGGGTAAGGTATTACTCAAGAATCACACCACATGACACAGATGAATATGGTGCTCCCCTTTCATATCCATCCGTACTCATTATAGAAGAACAGGTCAACAGTTTATTTTTTTAGTAATATAAAAATGTCTCATTAACCCTATTTAAAATATAAAGTTGATTAAAATAACGAAATTATTGGAAACTTGAAAACCATGGGTTGCCTCCCATCAGCGCTTTGTTTAACGTCGTTAGCCCGACATGGACCCTAAATCTATTAATTTGTTCCTGGTTCATAGGTTGGCTCAATTAACTCAACCTATATTTCCTGTTTATTGAATGATTCAATGAATGGTTTTAACCTTTGACCATTGACCTTGAAAATGTAACCACTTGTGGGATCTTGAATTTCTACTGCCCCATGGGGGTACACATAATGCACTATGAAAGGTCCTGACCATCTAGACCTTAACTTTACTGGGTGTAAATGAAGTTTTGAACTATACAAGAGCACATGTTTTCCCAGTTCAAAATGTTTGACCTTGATATTCCTAGATTGGTAGGCTTGAACTCTTGCTTTATTGATCATTGAATTTTCATAAGCCTCCATCCTTAGTTCCTCCAGTTCATTGAGATCTAATTTCCTTTTTGTTCCAAACAATGAGAGCTCATAATACATTTTCTTACTTGCCCAAAAGGCCTTATGTTCAATCTCCACTGGAAAATGGCATGATTTACCAAAAACCAACCTATATGGGGACATTCCTAAAATGGTTTTATATGTAGTTATATAGGCCCAAAGAGCATCTAAGTGTTTCTCAGACCAATCTTTCCTAGAGGGGTTGACCGTTTTTTCAATAATTTGCTTAATCTCCCAATTCACTAACTCAGCTTGACCATTGGTCTGAGGATGGTATGCAGTGGACAATTTATTAGAAATACCATACTTAGACATGAGTGAAGATAATGGGCGGTTGCAGAAATGGGTTCCTCGATCAATGATGATATCCCAAGGAATTCCAAATCTTGAAAATATGTTCTCTTTTAGAAATCGAATCACAACTTGATGATCATTATACTTAGTGGGAATGTCCTCAACCCATTTTGAGACATAATCAACAGCTAAGAGTATGTAGAGGTATCCCCGAGAGTTTGGGAAGGGACCCATGAAATCAATTCACCAATAGTCAAATATTTCAACCACTAAGATGGGAGTGAGTGGCATTTGATTCCTTTTTGTGATGGACCCTACTTGTTGACACCTAGGATATCTTTGAAAAAATGTGTAGGAGTACCTTGAGAGGGTGGGCTAGAAAAGACCACATTGAAGAATCGTAGAAGATGTTTTCTTAGAGGAAAAGTGACCTCCACATGCCTCACTAGGACAGAATTTAAGGATGGACTCTTTTTCATATTCTGGAACATACCTCCTAATGACGTGGTCAGGGCAGAACTTATAGAGGTATGGATCATCAAACAAATATTATCTAACATCAGAATGAAATTCCTATCGAGCATGAGTCCTTATGAATTTTGGAATGACTCCTGTCACTAAGAAATTTTCTAAGTCATCATACCAAGGGCAGTCACTCACAGAGTTTAGGTGTTCATCCGGAAACAAATCAGACACAGAAAAGTGATTTGAGTTTTCTTTGAATTCCATCCCAGAGAGGTGATCAGCTACAACATTTTCAACTCCCTTTTTATCCTTGATTATGAGGTCAAATTATTGTAAGATAAGGACCCACCTAATAAGTCTAGCCTTAGCATCTTGTTTTTGGAAGAGGTATTTTAGTGCATAATGGTCAGTGAACACAGAGATGGGGGATCCTAAGAGGTAGGACCTAAACTTATCTAAGGAAAACACAATAGGAAGTAACTCCTTTTCAGTGGTGGTGTAGTTGATTTGGGCATCATTTATGGATTTTTCTTGCATAAGCGATGACATAAAGAGTTTTATCACAATGTTGTCCTAACACAGCTCCAACAGCAAAGTCACTGGCATCACGCATAAGTTTGAAAGGAAGGTTCCAATTTGGAGATTTCATAATCGGAGGAGAGGTGAGAGAGGATTTGAGGGTTGAGAATGAACCCTCACAAGATTTGTGTCCAAACAAATTGATCATCCTTTACTAGGAAAGCACAAAGGGGACAAGAGATTGAACTAAAGTCCTTGATGAATATTCTATAGAAAACAGCGTGCTAAGAAAGACATCACTTCCTTGACAGTTTTGGGTGATGGATGGTGACGAATGATGTCAACCTTGGATTTATCAACTTCAATTCCCCAACCTGAGACCAGATGGCCTAAAACTAGTCCCTCTTTAACCATAAAATGTCATTTTTCCTAGTTTAGGACCAGATTTTTTCTTCACATCTTGACAAGACTCTCTCCACATTCTGCAGACATCCCTCAAAAGTATCCCCAAACACAGAGAAGTCATCCAAGAAGACCTCTAGAAAATCCACTACCATGTCTGAGAATATTCTCATCATGCACCGATAGAAGGGTCCAGGGGCATTACATAACCCAAAGGGCATTCGTTTTAAGGTTAAGGTATTGAAAGGACATGTGAATGTAGTCTTCCCTTGATCCTCTAGGGAGACCTCAATTTGATTGTACCCCAAGTACCCATATAAGAAATAGTAGAAGGAAAGACCTGCCACTCTCTCAAAGACTTGGTCAATGAATAGTAAGGGGAAATGGTCCTTCTTGGTGAATGAGTTTAGTTTCCTACAGTCAATGCAGACCCTCCATCCACTGCTCACCCTTGTTGGAAGAATCTCTCCATCCTTATTGGTTATCACTGTGATTCCAGCCTTTTTTGGAACCACTTGGATTGGGCTCACCCATTCACTCTCAGCTATGGGATATATGATACCGGCTTTCAACAATTTCAGAAGTTCTTTCCTTACTACCTCCATGAGATTAGGATTGAGTCACCGTTGAGGTTGACGACATGGCTTTGAATCAGATTCCAGAAAAATCCTATGAGTCCCAACAAGTGGGCTAATCCCAGGAATATCAGAAAGGGTCCAACCAATGGATTTATTATGCTTCCTATGGACATCTAGAAGCATCCTCTCATGATTGGATTCAAGAGAAGAATAAATGACAATAGGATGTGTTTGATTGTCCTATAGAAAAGCATACTTGAGTGTAGCAGGATGTTCCTTCAATTCATGATCAGGTTGGTTCAAAATTGTAGTAGAATATTGGGACATTGGATCAAGATAAATTTCTTTTTTTAGAGTTTCAGATAAGATTGATTCCTCACATGTAGAAGTTTCAGCTACTAGATTGGCTTGATCAGATTTAGGGAAGGAATTTACAGGGGTATCTATGAATGTGGTTTCTTGAAAGGCTCCACTGATTGTTGGACCTAAGACATCATTATAAGAGAAATTTGAAAATGATTCACGCCAAGGAGATAAACTTCCTTTATATGTACAAAGGAAATCAATCTCATCCTGACTTAAACATTCATTAAATAATCCTTGATGTTCCATGGATTCATTATCAATGATTCCTATCATGTTTACTTCATGAATTTACTCATCATCCCCTATTTGTGAGCTTGCATTATAGATGTTCAAGTCTAGACTCATGTTCCCAAAGGTGATGGTCATGTTCCAATTTCGAACATGGATAACATAGTTGATTGTAGCAAGAAAAGGACGACCAAGGATGATTGGGGTTTGATCCTTATTTCCTAAGTTTGGATGGTTGTCAAGGACAATGAAGTCAGCAGGGTAGATGAATTTTTCAACCTATATCAGAACGTCCTTTAAAGTCCCCTTTGGAACCCTAATGCTACGATTAGCAAGCTGAAGTGTGACAGATGTGGGTTGGAGCTCTTCTAGGCCTAACTGACAGCACACAACATATGGGATGAGATTGACAATAGCAACTAGGTTACACAAGGCCTTGAAAACTTTGCTCCCTCCTAGTTCAACATTGATGTAAGGGCAACCCGAGTCTTTCAACTTAGAAGGAATGGTCCCTTGAATGGTGGTACTCACATTAGTATCCAAAAGGACTTGGTTTTTATGTGAAAATTTTCTTTTAAAAGTCCATAAGTCCTTAAGTTACTTTGAGTAGGAAGGTATGGTTTAGATTGCATAGAGAAGAGGAATGTTCAACTTGACTTGTGAGAAGATTTCCCTCAATGTTTCACTCAGCTCAGGCTTGGGTTTCCCCCCCATGCGTTGAGGAAATGGTGCAGGTTGTGGGGTCGTTTTTTGAAGAGTTGTTTCCTTGAAAATGTTATCAGTTTCCTCAGTTTGATATTGTGGTTCATTTGAATTTTCATCCAAATTTAAATCATCAGGTGTGTTCAGAATTAGTTGTTCAGGTTTCCCAATTGATTTCACACTTCTTAAAATAGTCACAGCCTTTAGTTGTTCATGAGTTGTTTGAGCACAACATGCCTCTCTCCTTGAAGTTGAGGATGGAACCTCCTGAGTAGGCCTGGGAGCCTTTCTAGTTTTGATGGTTTGAAGTTCTTGTTTTAGGGAAGAGACTTCTGAGTTCATCCTCTCCATTTGTTTGCACAGTTGTTCTAGTAGGCTTTGTGGAATAGTTTGGGTTGTTGCTTGAGAAGATTGGTTTATCCCAGGGGGATATTTTGGATGTGGGATGGTTTGTTGAAAATGGACCGGTGGCTATCGGTATTGGATAATTTGGGTTTGGAACTGGTTATGGGTTTGGTAGTTCTGATGGAGGTAAGGATTTTTTCCCTGTGGTTGGATAGGATGTTGGTTATCTTTCCAGCGGAAGCCTGTGTGGTCGTTATACCTTGGGTTGAAGGTGTTTTGGTATTGAGGCTTTTGAAGGTTCAAATCATTTACTTATGTTGGGGGTCCTCCTAAGATAGCATCCTTGATGGATGGAATGGTTGGGCAGTTGTCTGTCTTATGGTCATGTTTTTCACAAATTGTGCAAACAGGGTCAACAGTTTGGATTTCATGGACTTTCCTAAGTTCTATCTCTTCAAACTTCCTAGAGAGTGCTGCGAGTTTAGCCCTAAGGCTTTCCTCTTCTCTAAGTGTATGAATTCCAGTAGTTCTTCATGGATATTCAGAATAAGGTGAAGTTACCCATGTTTTTTTTGTTCAGAAAGGCTTTCTAGATACTCGTAAGCATCATTTGGGGCATTGTTTTTAAAGGTTCCATTACACATCATGTCAATGAATTGTTTGTCCCCTGGAACCAAAACATCATAGAAAATTCTCACTTATTCAGGAATAGAAAAACCATGGTGTGGAACCATGTTTAGAGTGTCTATGAACCTCTCCCATGTTTCATAGAATGACTCTCCCTCTTTTTCAAAAAAAAAATTGGATACAATTTTTAAGTGCAACTGTTTTGTGGTGGTGAAAGTATTTTTTGTAGAATTTTCCTTATAGTTGGTCCGAATAGTTGATGGATGATGGTCTCAAATTTATTAGAAAATTTTTCGCTCAATCCTTTAATGAAAAAGGAAATAGCCTCATCTTAGCTGATTTTAGTTGATGTGGGGGACCCATGGTTTCTACAATGTCATTGAACTCCTTAATGTGAAGGTATGACATCTCGGACTCCATTCCATGGAATGTGGGATGGTGGTTTAGGACATGGGGTTTAAAGATGTAGTTGGAATCTCCTAGGGAATTGTGTCTAATGCATTAGGCGGCATTGGTCCAGGAAGGTGTGAGGTAGTCATTCATGGTTTGATCAATTTCATTCTCCATGTTTGGGGCTGCCTCATTTGGGATTCCATTTTGGTTCCCACCCGGGTTTATGAGTTGGTTTCTTTGAAGACCTTCCATTGAAATTGAATCAATTTCGGAGTCTAAAGTATTAGGAAGATTATGATCTAAAGTAATGAGTTCCCTTAGTGTACTTGACTCCCCAACCCCAGGACTATCCACCCTAACTAGACGGTTTGATTGATCGCGGGTGTAGGCGGACATGCGCCAAAAGAAAAAAAACGAGAAAGGGACAAGATAAGAGAATTTAGATAAGAAAATATGAAATGGGGGAGAATAGAATGGGTGTTTAGATGACTTACTCGGGTCCCCAGCAATGACGCCAAAATTTGATTCACTCTCAAATTTACCCAAGATAAGAAGGTAAGACGGTCCATGTAGTTTAGCTTGGGTTATCGAATCCACAGTGACCTAAGAAGAAACCTATAGACACATACATTCTATGGACTATTTTTGGCTATGAAGTGGTCAACATGGGTTGATTTTATATGGGTTTAAAGGATATCTAACAGATTTTAAGTGAATTCAATTTAAAATAATGAGTTGATCCTAGGTTATCAATCGGGGTGGATTGGATGAATTACTTTTTTAATGATTTCAATTTCTTATAATTGAGATGGATTCATTTAAGAAGATCAAACAAAATCATCACTTACTGGTTTAATGGCTACACACCCTAATTCTAATCACCTATACACTTGAAGGATCAAAGTTTTGAGCACTCCAAGGTAGAGGTTTGTATTAGCACTGGAAATGTGTGACCTTAAATTCAATAAGGATGAAGATGTTTTAAAATCATCAAATAAAAATCTCATTTAAAAGAAGTGATTAGCCATTAATGGAGTGATAAATAATATCCAATCCAGCCCCTTGCTACTCCCTTGGATCAACCCAAAAAAGAGTTAGCTCTTCATTGATGACATGTCTTCAACGGAAGTGGGAAGTAGACTTACAAAGGTGGAATTGAAGAAGGAAAAACAACAACAACAAAAAAGATCACTCCTCCGTTGTGTGATAAATATCACAATGTATGGTGTAAATAAATCCACACCTTGAACCAACGGTATCAACGTGATAAGTAGAAGAACAGAATAAGAGTAAATGATGATCTTTTATTAAGAAACTAAGATGAATTAAACAACTTACATGAGAATGAAATGCGATTACAAACACAATGTGGCAGCATAACACTACAATGAAACCAAGAACCAATGATTTTTAAATCCTCCAACACCACTTCCTTAAATAGGAATTTTATGATCCCTTGGGTCGAGCCTCAAACACTACAAAGCATCTCAATTAATTTTGGTAGGCCATAGGTGGTGGAAAGCTTGTGGAATTTGGACTTTTCCACATTTGACCCGAGGTGGCAGCCAGCTTTCATCCACCGAACAGACGCATTTGTATGACCTTATATATGGCCGAATCAGATTTGTCCATAGAATAAGAAAATGGAGCTCCGGATGTCTTCTAACGGACTGTAAACTTTGGTCCCATTTGGAGTTGTGGATTCCGAGATATTATCGAAGTAGCGGGCTGTTTTTCTGGGCCGCAGAATCTGGCCCAGAATTTTATCTTTACATTGGGCCACCTAAATGACCAACATGGAGGCCGAATTAGCATTACCTCCTGAAGAGGGATTTGTTCCTATACATGTCTTATACCATCCCATGGTGTTTGGTATTAAATGGGCATGTATGTTGGGCCCCATAGTCTAATCAGTGGGCTGATGTCCAGTCTGCCTTCTCCAGAATTGCTTCCTTTCATTTCCAAATATCTCCATCATCCTCCATGAATTCTCCACTGATCCCTGAATCAAACATGTTCATATTTAAGTGTAGATCAATTTCCAAAAATATCAAATTAAAATATGTATAATTCAATTCCTTAAAATCAGATGAATCATTGGGTACTTTAAATGATGTTAAAAAATGTACCACATAATAATTCATTTTAAGAAGGTATTGCAATCATAATGTGAAATGATGTTCAAAGTGTAAAATGCACTAAAATGGTGTTTATGAATAACAAATATAATGAATATTATGTATATTAACAATGAATATTATCCTCATTTAGTGGCTAATCAATATTACAATACAATTTATTTTATGTTATTCATCTACGTGATTAGCTAATTTAATCCTCTTTTGGGATTTTATGATATTCAATTGACTGACATTTTATTTTTTGTTATCATTTTCATTTCCATAAAAAATAATTTATTCAATACCTTTAGATATCCCATGTTTTGGGTGAGATAAACTGTATTTAGGATCTCAGTATTGAGAATAAATAAAAATATTCTATGGTTTTATTAAATTCATGTATTATAATAGTAATATTTTAATGACCATAGACCTCACAATTTATGGGTGTGTACATGTTTTATATTTACCTTTAAAAATAATTTAATAATATCTATAAAATGAATATGTCAATATATATCTTATGATGCAAAATTTTTAGTTATCCTTTTTAAATTTGGATCTCAAAACCATAACGATAACAATATGTATTAGAATATACATTGTACTAAGTATAATAAAATTCATAAAATCATTGATAAGTAAGTAGAGAGTTGATAATAATTAATTTCATCCCATTATTGATAATATATTTGGATTTGGTTCTTGAAAAGCTATACATGGGATTAATAAATGGAAAAAATGAGATTCGGGATTGAGTTCAGTATTTTCTTGTATATGAAATCTAACCAAACTAGGAACATATTTTAATAGCCTGAATAGGTATACATAGAAAATATAAATTATTTTTAAGAACAATTATGAAGCGATTGAATGAATTATTATGTTAAAAACCTATTTTAAATAACTATAATGAAAAAACATTTATCATAAAATTGAGTCCCATATATTAGAAAATACATAAAATATTTCAATTATATATTTTAGTTTTATATGTTTCCATTTGTTATATTTGAGGATTATAAACATAGGTCTATTAATATAACTAGTGAATTCTTGGATATAGGTGAATGAATTATGAAAAAAAATTTGTCAACATCCAAACATCTCACACATAGATAATACATTTTTTTATATGAATATTCATTATATTACAATAATACATGTTAAATGACATAAAGGTATTGTGACTTTGGGAATAAAGAATCATTTACAACTGTTCAATATATAAGCTACATCATCTCCCACTAAGTTCATCAATACTAGAACACTTCTTAGATATATAATTCTTCAAAAATAATATCATAACATGGTGAAAGTAAGCATAAGAAATGATGAGTTCATATGCTCATTAGGTATAACTTAGGTAGAAATCAGCATAACATGATCATACATGAATGATAATATTACAATACAATTTTAATAACCTATCATGTATATTATAGAATATAAACACAAGTAGTTGAATAAATCTAGTATTTTCACAAGACAATAATCATAATCAGATTAAATAAAATAAAGTATGGGATCATAACATTGTCATATCATTTTGCATACATAGAAGCACAAAAAAATCATTTTCCTAGTGTTTCAATTATAATTTCAATGAATGTAAATATGGATTGGTTTCACTACATAAATAATCTTATAATTCATGCTTCAATACAAATACAATCATAGTGTACGTAGTCCCTTACTAAACTAGGTTTACACTTCATTCTATCAATATATATCTCAAGAGGTCTCTATATTTAACCATTATATTAGTGGGAGACAGTGTCCACAACTATTATATGAGGAAGATCAAACAAATATGTTCTAAATGATCATAAGATATTCATAATATAAGGTCCTATGAAAATGAATTGTTTTGATAAATATCTCACCATATCATCTAATTTATAAAAGAAATAATTTCATAATTATTAAATAATTTCTTTATTTGATAACCAGGGGAAAATGTAATGGGTTTCATAAGAATCATATCGTGGTATAACCGGTGGAAGAGAAATAGGTTTCATTTAAATATTTTCATTGTAAAAAATAAAATATGAAGATAATGAATAATAATTTTATTATTGGATTATATCTTTTATAAAGAATTAATAACATAAAATAACATAATCATTTAAGAAAAATAAATTTTAATGAAAATCCAATTGTATCATTAATTGAGGAAAATGTTCATTAAATTAAAATCAGTTTTAACTAAAAATTCATCAATTGTTTTGAATAATAATTTTATTTACAATATCACAATAAAAATTAATAGTAATCTTTAAGGAAAATAATTTTAACATTGTCAAGAAAATATAATTCATATCATAATTGTTAAATTACGGAATACATTCATTTCTTTTAAAATAAAATTTCTCTTTGATTTTAATAAATAAAAAAATTCATATACAAAAATTTTATAAAACATTTACCACTGAAAAAATTCAATTATAAGTAATTTAGAGAATTTGAAAAAACATTTTCTGATAAAACATTTAGAAATATGGGTATTTGAAAAAAAATATTTTTAAGATGGATATAAAGACATTTTATCATTAATATATTATTTTAAAATGGATCGTTCAATTTTTATAACCCACGATTTTAGTTATGTAACCCTTCATCTCTGTATTTTATGTGTATAATGTGTTTGCGTGATGCTTGGAAGTGTTTGGAAATTTTTTTCAATTTTTTGGTGCAATTACTGGAGGAGCATGGTTTTATCACGGTTATTACCAATTTTGAAACATAAATAAGGAAACTAAAATAGAGATTTAGTTGCCTCTATAGAGGCACATTGTTAGGCCTGAGGTTTTTCAAAAACTATGTGGACACATAGAATTAACCGAGAAATTTGGAAAAAAAGACAAATCACGGTGGGGGAACATTTTTTTCAAATGGTTTAAACCAACTATTGGAAGGGTTTTGGGAGGTGGTGGATAGAAAATGGTTGGAGCATGATCTGTTGAACCATGTTATCTGACCATACATATTTAAAATATAAATCCTAAAAAAGTGGATCTATGTTTTTCACCAAATCCCCAATTTTTACTTTTTAAATTCTAATTTTTTTCCCTTCGTCATCACGCATACGTAGACTTTCCTATTTCATCTAATAGTGGTCTGATGGATGATCATTCTACATTGAAGGTATGACTCTTTGGTCAGTTTCTAGTATTTTTAGTTTTCCTTAGATCCACATCTTTTCTTTCTCTTGGATGGAAAGATATCATTCATTTTGGGATAGATCTGTGATACTGGATTCAAATAATGATGATATAAGACTATGTTGATGTTAGGGAATATGATCAAAAGATGGTTTTGAGATATTCCACCTAGTTTTTTTTTTTGAATAATAAATATCATTCATTTTTGTAATTATAATATTCAAGATATATGGATTTAATCATCACTCCTATTTTTTGAACAAGAATTCATAGTTTCAAATTGAATGAATTGGATGAAATTTGTGGTTGAATTTATGTGAAAATCAAGGATTAAACTTTCTTTATTAATGTTTTTTTTTGATTGAAAAATTATAGAATAATTGGGGAATGTTGTTTGATCGAAATATTTAAAAAATAAATTTTTAAAACTCATAGCTTGGTTAAATATATAGGTATTGTGTTTAATTGTTTGAATGAAATTTATGTTTTATTTAAATGGTTGGTCATAATTGTTTTGGAATGGTTTTATCATAATTGGGTGGGTTGGTTTCATTTTCATTGACATGAAAATGTGGAAGGGGAATGTTCCATTGTGTAAATGATATACTATTACCTAATGATGAAATTATTGAATGATAAAAGACTAATAATGATTATGAAACTTTCACCTCAGAATTCTTCTGTGGATATCGGGACATGTTGAATGAAATAGGTTATGGAAATGAAAATTTTCAAATTATTTGAACGGTTTTATTTGGTGGATTCCCATGTATCTTTTTTATGAAATTCTATTTCCTAGATATATCCATTTTAAAGGGTTTTAAATAAATTCTATTATATATATATGATAAAATTTTAAACCACAGTTTTGTGAGTAAGTACTTCATTGAGGAAAATTTTATTGAGTTTCATTAATCCCATCATACTATGAAGATTTGGTGATTTTTAAAATATTATTAATCAATAAATAGTTAAGGGAAACATATCTCATTTATTAGTGACTCATAATGATACATTGGGATGCTTTTTGGAGTTATTAAATGGACAATGTGGGGGAGTTGTGGAGTTATATCTTTGAATTCATTGAGATTTTTGGTTTAATCATCTTCTTCCATACTCAGAAATTCGTTTTTGTTTTTTTATTAAGAATTGAATTTAAAAGTATTAAATTTTTATCATGAATTATATTTTTTTCATTAGATTGGTATAATTTTTTGTGATTGTTTTATTTTCAAATGGAAAATTATCCCCAAACTGTATTAAATCACAATGAATGTTGTTCTATATTTGCTAAATTTTCGATGTCACCAAAGGCCATATATCAATTATAAATCAACTAATGTCATAGAGGAGATTGGGATGTTAAAAGTGGTATCAACATTTTTAGTCCTTGAATGATAATCAATTTCAATATAAGTCAGTAAAAATATTTATGGAAAGAGGTATTAGTTTTCTATAATAGATTTTCAGTGGGGGTTTTCCATAAGTTATCATGGTACAATGAAGTATGATTTTTGAGTCATGAAATTTTGATTATTAAAATATGTAGATAACTTATTTTTATTGAACTTTTAGTTTCAATGTTTTTTGGTACATAAGTGAATTGGAGAAACTTATATGTGTTTTAATCTAATTATAATGGTTTTATAAAATTAAAATATAGTGATAAACATTATAGAAATGGAATTTAATTGGGACTTTATATTTAATTTGAAGTAATGTATTATGATGTTGTAAAAATACTATAAATATTTATGAAATATAAGATTTTTTTTTCAAATGCATGCTTTAGAAAATGAATGATATAGGTGTTTTGAATATAAAGCATAATGTGAATTTCAAAAAAAATGGATTTAAAATCAAATTATTATTTATTTTAATTCTTAAAAAACATGTTGTGGTATGTGTGATATGTTAGAATTTCTTGTTTTCAATTCTTCATTTAATAAGGTGTGAGAATTATTATGTTTTTTTGTTTATAGAAAACATCACATCATAGGTATCGCTACAACCAACTGAAAGAAGATTATTAGAATGTCATTGAAATTGTGTAATATGTGAACCAAAAACTACTTCAATGAATACTCTATGATTTGCAGGCTATCTACATATGAAATAAAAATGATTAAGCAAGGAAATAGAATCGTTCCATTTAATTTTAGAATTAGAATCAACCAATAATTTGGGGTGATCCGGAACTATGGAATGGATGGTAATGTATTAACAAGATCAATCATGGCGTTGATTTCCTTGTCATAGAAGAAGAGATGAATTTTTTTTTGGGAACATATATGGTGGATGAAATTTTATTAATTCTATCGTATTTACTAGTTAATATTATGATACTTGATGACATTGCAGGGGTGTAATTAGATGAATTGTACAACAAACAATTTATCATCATACATTCAGGATTGTTAGAACTATGGAATTTTTCAGCATCAATATGTAGAACATCCCACTGATATATAATGTGGATTAATTTTAATTTTTTTTTCCTATTTCCCCCTAAAATATTATTCTACTGTTTCATAGAATGAATGAATTTTGGAATTGAGGATGACATAGGAAATTATTTCAATGATTTTCATTCATTGTATAAAATATTATAGAGAGTTGGTAAATATAGAGATAATGGATGATGTCGATATACAGTGACATATGAGTGATGGGGATTATGTTGATACCTAATGGAAACTATGTGAACTCTAATTCTATGAATAAGACGATGAGAGAAACATATTTACAATGTATTAGAATGACTTAGAAACAGTTGTATGGATCAGTGAATCTTTCTCAAAAAAAAAAGATTAATGATTGATTTTCCAAATGTAGTTATTCATATCACTTAAATAGAGAGTGTATAGAACCACATATATCATCCCAAAATTTCAATTATATGGTCCATGTTCTTCATATTTGTCGCATTTCTCTACATTCAGGTGTTTGAGACACTTCTCAGGTGTTTCATGCGTCAAATGCTTCGATGTGATGAGGGAGTAGAATAATAATTCATAGTAGAATACTGATAGCCATTGTGATTCTACTAATACCTTTACTCCCCAATTGGAGAAATCTAAATGTGGAAATATATAACATAATACAATGAGAAAGAATTTATGTGGAAAAGAACTTGTTAATATGGATTATTAGTCTAGACCATTTCCATCAAGTGGAATTTTATATTTAATTCTACCCTTAAATGTTTTTTTGATAACTATGAATCCCATTACCATATTATTATTATTTATCCATTTAGATTACATTTTGTGATGATTACTTCTGTTTTGAATACTAAAACTCCTATCAACCATATATAATTTTATGTCGTTCTGTGTAAAGTGTATGTTATAACTGTTGGTACTGATGAGTTGATATGGGTTTCCCCTATGCTTGAGATGGATGTCTCAAAATATTTGTGGTTATAGATTGATTGAAAATGTTCAATTCTCCCATTTTCATTTATACCTAAATGGTTTGTTTTATAACTGATGATTCTATCAAGAGTCTCTATAAGAGAGACTAGAATGTTAAGATCGATGAAACGATCTTGGGGGAACTATCAGTTGGAACCATATCATATCAGTTGGAATTGTTGAATTGGTATTAGAGGATATTAATGAAAATACATCTTATATTGTTATTATTAAAAATATTCTAAAATATTTTACATTTAATTTATTAGGGTTTCCACCCACCAGAGGAGTGGGGTTAATAATAAATCTCTTTTTAGGGACCATTCTTATCTCACTTATATCCTCTCAAATGTCATGACTAATGTTAATGAAATTAAATGTGAATTTAGACGAGGTAGAATGAAAAGGTTTTATTCATCGAAGAACATATATGTGGATTCCACCAGTTTTTTATGTCAAAAAGGATGATGGAACACCATCGATTTGTGTAGATTATCGTAAGTGTATCCAAGTTATGATAACAAACCAAAAACCAATTCCATACATCAATTATATATTCGATAAATTTATGGGAACCTAGTGTTTTATTAAAAAATAATTGTAATCAGTATATCACGAATTGTGGGTTTGGAAATCGGATATTCTAAATTCACATTTATGGAGTATATATGGGAATTAAAAATAAAGGGTTATACATTTTATTCATATGAATTCGGCAACCTGCTTTATTTCTATGATTAATATTATATTTTATAGATATATGGATTTTTTATGTTGGTGTATGTGGAAGATATATTTTCGTATTCAAGGGGAAACTCTAATCATGAGAAACACTTAGTGATTGAATTGGGAATTATCTAAGATCATCATCTGTATGATAAAATTTCAAATGGTTATTTTTGGATTCTAGAGGTAAATTTCTTAGTCCATGTAATATCTAATGGAGTTGATTTTATAAATATATAAAATATTGAGTTTTCAATCTCTTGGTAATCACAAAAGCATGTCTTAGAGATTCACAGTTTCCTACATTTTATTAACATTTAGATCTTGATGTTTCACATCTACCTTCACCTATGATATATTTGACAAGGAAAAATATTCCATTTAAATGGAATGATGAATTTCAAAATTCATGTAAATTGATATATGATTCCCTGACATTAAAACCCATTTTTATATTTCTTAAATCATGATAATGTTATATGGTGTATTTTGGATCATCAGGATATAGGTTAGAGTGTGTTATCATGACATGTGATCATGATGTTTCTTATGGATAAAGAAAATTATACTTCAATGAGAAGAACAACACAAGATATTATTGGAATTAAATTTCTCTCATACACAGCCTTAATATATGGAATTATTAACACCATTGTGAGAAATTCATAGTAATTATAGTTCATAAGATCTCGAACAATATTTTACCACAATGGGAATTGAATATTAACTAATGTAGATGTTTGTATTATCTCTAAATGTTCTTCTTTGAATTTATGTATATTCCACGTAAATAAAATTCAATTTCAGATGCATAAAGAATAAATTTATAATCTTTTTTTGAAATTGAGATCCCAAATTAGTGGAAATTGAAGCCAGTCATTGTCAACATGAACTAGGTTTTTAGAGAATTTGATATTGTTTTTATTTTCTATCTATATTATTTTATTCATGATTTGGTAGAGACTGTTAAAGAGAAATGAATATCAAATTTAGAGGTAGTCGTTATGAGGCCAAAACTCAATATTTGGGAGACCATTATGGGATATATATTGGATTGGATTTAATTTTTATGGTTTTTAAATAGAATGGTCATAAATATAGATTTTTAGGAATAAATTCTTCATGCATACCACCATTTGAGTTAGTTTTATCATTTTTTAATATGAATGATTTATAAGTCATTGATGGAATAGTTTTCATGGGTTGGTATGAAAATTTTTTTTGATAAGTTTTTTTCAAGATGCTTAACATTACCACAATTTAATGTAGAGCATCAACAGTTATCAGGTCTATTATAGTGTTTACCCATTCATATTTGGATATAGAAATATAAATCCTGTGATTTAATAATAGTTATCCCAAAAACAGTTAGGAAAAATGATTCAATATATGTGATAGTGCATCATCTCAAAAATTTGGCCAATTTCATCCATATTCATGAATCTCATAAGTTGAAAGACTTATGAAAAATATATATATGGGAATTTTTATAGAAGAATCACATATTATTTTTTATAGTATCAGGATGATATATGATGTTTACATCTCAATTATTGAAATACTTATAGAAAGTGCTTTGGAATTAGTCAATAATGTGAATGTCATATCAACATCAGAATTATAGAAAATCATAAAGGAAAATAAGTTCATAGGAAGACATGCATATGGAATGTGTGATTGATTTTGGTGGCTCGTGGGAGGAGAAAATATCTCTAGTGATGTTCACTTATAAATATATTTATCTATACAAGATACATATGGAACATTTATAAAAATTAATATGGCATCGTTGAAATTGACACCTTATTTTTTTGGAAATGGGTGAGACATTAATATATGGGTTTAGCCTTGTCCGATATAATGGGGAGATGATTCAAATAGTCAGAATTGGAATGGAGACGTCACTATGTTGTCAGATGTTATATGCGGATCATCATCGACAGTCATTGTGTTTTTTGGTGAGAGACCATGTGTTCATGAGAATATCTCCAACCCATTAAAATCACCATGATATGAAACATGACATATTATATCCTTGATAAATAGTCCCTTTTGATATAATTGAATGTGTTGGTGATGTTTAACAGTGGTGGGATATTATGGTATATTTTATTGTAGTGTAAAATTTGGTTCGTGTATCTTAGTTGAAAGATTATTAGCCTAATCGTTACCATGTAAATAGATGAGATTGTATTAGAGTAGAGAATGATTCTTAAATAGTATAAGTTCTAGTATGATGATTGGATAGGAAAAATAAATTCATTCACTAAAAAATCATTAGTTTAGTGTATATTTTGTGGAAATTTGGTCACATTTTAGAAACAAATGGGAACATGGGAATGAAATAGTTGAGAAATTGCTTGAACACATCTATGGAAATTATAATATTGTATATATTCTAGGGATCTAATATCAAATAATGGTTAAAATTTAACATCCTAGCTGTCATGAATGTGCCCATTCGTTTATATAATTAATTTATTTAAAGAGATTGTGTGAATTTTTGGAGGGGTTGGAAAACATTGGGAATATTTCAGGTCTTTTCTGGAGGTACATGATTTGTTCATGGTTTTTAAAATTTGTTAAACCCAAAGCGTATATTGTCTAATGATAAAAAATGGGATATGATAATGTGAAATTTAATGTCTGTAGTTTTGAAAAACCCTATGGTCACATTGGAGAAATTTTTCAATGTGAAATATATCGAAAAGAAGAGTTGGTGAATAGTTTGACTAAAAATTGGATCCATCCATTTTATGGGTGTTGGGAGGAAGTTTATAGATCACATATGACACATGATTTTTAAATTCATATGAAAAACCCATTCGCTATTAAAATTCTGATCCTAAAAAATTATATCTAACAATATTTTACCCAAAATCCCATCTTTTAACTATTTCAGAACTAACATAAGGTCCCGACATTAAACATTACATAATCTTGAATTAATGAAAGAATTCATATTGAGGATCTTTTATGGTTTATATTTTTAGATAATTATGCCATAAATATTACATTACATCTCAAAAATTAAAATGTAGAAACTTCTACTCAGTTTCAATTTTCATCATAAAATAAAAAATCATAAAAAAGGAAACATTTCTAGATACATGTTTTAGACAACATGATTTTTCATTGATCTCATCCTTGACCCAATTCATCTTTAAGTCATGTGTAAAAAATTTTCAAAAATTGGATGAGCATAAAAATCTTGTTAATGGTTAAAAAATAACTAAAGGAGAAAATAACCCATAAATAAATACAAATCTATGAAACCGTAATTTTCAATCATAACATACCTTGTGAAATCGTAAGGTTTATGAATAACACAAAGAAATCATAAATTATAAGGGAAACATATGTCATATATAACATACATTCATTGTAACATTCCCATATACATAGGGAGTAACATTTGGATTACCAATGAAATTATATTCCATGAATCTCTTTGGAGAATCATTAATGATTACCTTCGTCATGTTACCCAATGCATTAGAAATATATCTCGGGCTCACTTGCCCTAGGTTTATCCCGGATCCACCATCATACGTAAAAAAACCTAATAATAATAACATATTCATAATACATAACACAAAAATAAAGGAAGTATATCATTTCCACATTCCAAAAATTATATATCGTTTCCAAATATTTAAATAATTAATGATTTAACAAAACATTTAAAACATTTAACAAATATTTTTTTGAATAAATGTGTCCCATACCTCATCAAATCATTTGAGAAAAAAATATTTATTTTAAAACAATAAATTAATATATAGTTAAATCCTTAAAACCATTTTTAAAACATTTAAATTAATAAGAATGATATATAAGAATAATTCATTAAAATATTTTATACAATATTTATGTTAATGAGTCCCTTATCACATGAGACATTACTTGAATAAAAATAGTTATGGAAAAAATTAGAAAAAAAATATAATATCTTAATAATATGGGGATTAAAGATATAATATGTCATAGGGATGTATATAAAATCTCTAGGATTATAAAGGTGAAGAAGAGCATGATATTCCTCAAATGAAGGGAGATTGAGATACAGCCCATTACGAAAATGTGGCAGCCTAACATCGTCACATTAAAATTCAAAAAATGAGTTAATGAGATAGAAAAGGATATCTCATCAATTTTACATAAAATTTATATAAATAAGTATATATAATGACATATCCCAACATAAGAAAAAAAATTAAAAGTCATATAATAAAGAAGTATATGACTAAATGATGATGGTGAAATGTTCCCTTACCATGTCGGTATCATTAAATTAAGGAAAAATCAAGGAAACATTTATACATGAAAAAAATAAATAAACCCAATAAAAGTTTATATTAATTGTAAAAAATAATATTTCATTTAAACATATTTATATTATGTCATTATTAAGAATTTTATGTTCGACCCAAATAATTGAGAATGGGTGAATAATTTCCGTTAACTCATGTCTTTCTTGACTCGTTTGTTCCATATTCATCCGGAATAATAAACATAAATTTATTTATAAATTTTTCATAACCTTTTTCAATTTTATTTTTCATTTTATATCACTTATTACTTTTCAATAACAATTATTTAATTATTTTAGTTCATATGAGATATTTTTTTGATGTTCGAAATTTGGGTTAAAAATGAACTTTTTATAATTACAATTTGTCAGGGTGGTTGAAATAACATTATCTCTAGAAATATATTAATGATTTATATATCATATATATCATATATATATTATATATGTATTTATAATTTTCCATAAAATTTGGTCATAATAAATGAAATGCACCGTTCATGGAGACGGTGACTTGTACGTATGCATGAACACTACTTTCATTTCTTTTTTCATTTTTAAAGAAATAAAAACATAGTGATACATATGTATTTTATAATTCAAGTATAATTTCATATTTTATATATGTTACATAACTTCATTAACTCCATCATTTATATGTTCCATGTATTTTGTGAAAGAGTCATATTACGTTGAGGGGGCAGTAGTCCACATTTCCTCAAATTAAATTATCATATTTATACAACATAAAAAGTATAATGGTATGTTATAAATTAGAATTACAGAAGAATATTGATAAAATTAAATAATATATATATCATATATAATTTGATTCCCATTATAATGGACACCATTAGATGTGGTTAGAGATAATTGAACAATTATCGTTTCGTGAGATAGTAGTTCAATGTCTACTTAAACAGTATATTCATATCCATTAGATTGAGTTGTGTGTATGTGTAGTGAAATACATCTAATAAAAACAAACTAGTATGTTTAGGATACTAGAGTTGTTATAAAATAAATTAATAAAATGATTTTAGGGGGACAGATAAGTAAAATAAAAGAAAATTACTTATGAATATATGTTAACATTTTAATCGGGTATCTCCATTTGTTTTGAAACAAAATGATTACTTGAATTTCCTTTTTTCTAGGGAAATTATTCCATGAGAAATAGAGGGGTGTAGGGAGCTTAATTGGGACTATTTTGGATGAGCCATGTGGCTTGATGGTTGTGAGTAAGGGGATAGAGTTGATTTCTTTTTTTAAGGAGGAGGAGGGTGTCTTTAGGAATGTTTGAAATTATTATTTCATTTCAAAATGAATTTCAGTTTCAAAAGGACCAAAACATATTTAATTTTAAGCTATGGTGAATATTGTTTAGTATAAAATCATTAAATAATAATGGGATAGAATTTCTATATTTTATTAATCCTTATCGTTTTTATTTATCCTTTTGTTAACTTATCTAATTTTTACCATATTCATATTATTCTTTTAATATATTTCTAATAAAATGCCAAGGGACCCAATATAGATCATTACTAACATTTTTAACGTCATATATGTCAGTTGGAAGAATATTTTATTTCTATTATAATTCTAATATTTAATAAAATAATAATTGTTTTAAAAACTCATTTATTTCTATTTATAAACTATTTGTATCATCACTTTTAAAAAATCAATGAAAACATGATTATTTCGAAAAAACATCAATAATCCAATGATAAAAATACAGTATTATCACTAAAAATCGTTTATGTAATTAAAAGGTTAAAAATTAATTTATTTTAATTATTATAATATCATTTATTTGAATCCTTTATTAATGAAGAAATTACCGCATCACCATTGTGTCATAATTAAAAATATTTATTTAATTTATAAAATTTATAAATAAAATACCATAATGTAGAAAATACTTTTATATTTAAAATTAATATTTATAGTCGAATATATTAGTTAAATAAAAATATATAAAATTTCTTTTACTAAAAAATATATCATTGTGTTAATTTTGTCATTAATTTAAATTAATTAATATAAAGCTTCATTATCACTCCCATGTGGATCCATGGGGTCCCAAAATCGACCCAAGGATTCAAATTGTCAGATATATATCATAAAATTATATTAAGAAATATGTAAGTGTAATTTAATATTATTATAATATTATTTTTTTACACTAATTATGCATATTTACATTTTAATCGTGGGAAATAAAATATTTACGTAAATAAATATTCATAATGTGTAAAAATAAAATTTATCTGTTTTCAAAATTTAGACCTCCGAATTCCAAATATTGAAACCATTTTTTTCAATTCAAAACATATAAGTTTATGAAATTAATTTGAAATTAATTCTCGTTGTCAAATCGAAAAGAAGGTTTTTTTGAAATATTAACAATAAAAATATTGAAACTTGTTTATGTTGAATTTCAATGTGAAATTTTATCAATGAAAAACATTGGATAAAATAGTAAAAATATTATATAGTTACCCTTAAAATTAAATTTGAAAATATAATCTCACCATATAAATAAATTAGATTAAAAGAAAGTTTGGAATTTAAATGCAGCATTTTTCACAATTCATTAAAAAATATACAGTATTAGAAAATTAAAAAAATATCATCTAATGTAAATTATGATGCCCCGATAAAAAATAATAATTTTATTTTGTCAAGGAGAACATATAAAAGTGAAAAAAACTATATTTAAATAGGGTTCCACATCAAAAGTCAATAAATAGACCTAATAATGAATATTAGATTATTTATGCTTAAAATTAGATTAATTCACATTTTAGGCCTCTAAAAATTATCTTATAAATGTAAAAACATTTTACAAACTTGTATAATTAAATTATAGTTAGTTATATTAACTCTCGTGAATACAATGACTATGCTTTAACAACCATTTAAAATAATAATATCATATTATTTTATTAGTATAACTCAATGTTGTGTGCAACATAAGATTTCAAAGAAACTCATTGTTGCATGTTTAGTATGCCATTAGACATAACATCCCATTTAATATAAAATTAATATTTTGTTTAAATATGAAAATGTCAAATTCAGTATTTAAGTTGTATGTTACATAAATCCCCTCTTTTGGAAATTGGAGTATTGATATTTTAAAATTGGGCTCAGAAATTTTATTAAAGGTCCCAATTCAGAAAAATGGTTAACAAAACTATAACATACGAAAGAATTTAATGTAAAAACTTTACTTGAGATAACGAATACTATGAGTCCACGAAAGCATAGACATTGAAGTGAAAACTAACCATAATGTTTTGATAGAGAGTGACATAGAACATGACCAAGAGAAAGTTAACAATATGAAAACAAACATCTGTGATTAGTTGAACTTTCATTGATTCCCCATTTAAAAAAAATTAATGGAAAAACATTTCCTTAAGTTACCTTTCATAATGAAGAGGAATTTATTTATGGGATTGATAAGTAAATATTTAAACCTTTTATGTAGTGCTTCTTACTTTAATATATATCTTCCAAAAACTCATATTTTCGTCAAATGATGAGTATACAAGATGACATGGTCACATCTGAAGTGCTAGAATCAAATTCTAGAGAATAAAACAATCCATAAAAAAAGAAAGTATATGTTTCCCTTGCCTTTAGAGATTAAACCAAAAAAAAATGGTTAGTATGATATTAGATAATCCCAAAAAGGATAATCTTTTACAACAGGAAATACTACTCTTAATCTCCAAAATTCAACATAAAGTACCCAATGTTCAAGAAATACCACTCAATACACAATTGTCCATAGAATTAATCAAAATAATAAAAACTATGAATGAATCCCAATTTCCAAAGGATTTAATCACATAGTCTTCCTCAGTAAATCTTAATATTTATCTCTAAAAACATTAACTACTATTAAAGTCTCATATTGATGTGTAATTAACCTAATATCATATTCTCTATGATAGGTTAATAATTTCTATAAAAAACCCCAAATCACCATATGTCGATATAAAAATAATGCTTCTTCCAAAATAATATTTAACCATTACACCACGAATGGGATCCCATAGTATTCTATTTTACATAACCCAATAGTGTTCCCAAAAGGGAGAATGTCTTCCAAAATAACATTTATCAGTTAGTCACCAAATTATTTTCATATACTAAGGATATCCATTTAATAAAACATAATATTTTAAATCAACTAATTATTCATTAATAAAATCATTTAACTAAAAATAAAATTTAATATTAACTAGGGACATCACATAGTCCAGATGTAGGAGACAAATACCAATCACACATTAGTGGTGGGTTCGATTCCCACAGCATTGTCCGTTGCAATGGGTTGTCTCACGGTCTGTGTGATTACCTTTTTATAAAATAAAGAAATAATGCTAAAATTTTTTGACCTCAAAGTTTTTCTTATATCTCTCATTTACATCCCAATAGATTAACCCATAAACATCTTATAGATGTCAATTTTTTAACCTCCATGTTATAAAACTATTCCAAAAAGAAATAAAATCATAAAATGATCATGGTGTCTATATGGTTTCATCATCATCTGGTTCACATTGGTAGATGGTCCATGAATTGTAACAATTATTATGAGGTACTTAAAAATAATTCTCATTCGTCATCCATGTACACATTATACAACTTGGGTCATATGGGTGTTTTAGAAATATATTTTTTAAAAATAATCATGTATGACATATAATTTCTAAAACATCTGATAAAACATGTCTTTTATAAAACTGTTGGTCTATGTTTGAGTTAAAAAATTTAATCAATGTTGTTTTAAAATACCATAAATATGTGTTGAGAGAGTGTATTATAAAAGAAAATATAATATGTTGTGCAAGGTTATCTTCTTTCAACACCTTAATCAAAATCATAATATGTTTTAAAATCATGTGCTAAAGTAAACTATTATAAAGTTTATTGATAATATTTAACTTCCTTGAAAATATGAGAATATTCTGAAAATAGGATTTGATTAAATACAACCCATGATAAAAAATCATATCCTGGTATAGTGGTTGTGTTTTATATCTTAGACAATTTCTTGCAAGTGAGGAGAATGTTAGAAAATGTTTCACAATCATCTGAACACAACATTACAATAATTATTTCATAAATGTCATTAGGAAGAGATATAAATTTTGTTTTATATCCTCATCATTCCTTCTGTAACTTACTTTTCTTGATCTAAAAAAGTTATAAAACAAGGAATTATCAGATATTATAGACATAAGAACTAGAAATGTATTTAACAGAAAGTCATAATCTATAATTTTGTCTAAAATGACCTATGATACCAACTATAAGGACCACCCTTAAACATTACATAATCTTCAGTTAAGTCAAAAATTCACATTGAATAAATTTTTTTGTATTGGTTTTTAAAGAATTAGACCATACCAATTAAATAACATTTCAAAAATTTCAAATTAGACACTTCTAATCAGTTTCCATTTTTTCATTTAATAAAAAAACTTAATAAAATAAACAGTCTTGTAAATAGTTTTAGACAGTATTATTTTTCCTTGATCTCATCCTTGACCATATTCATCTTCTACTCTGGTGAAAAACATTTCAAAATGTGGGATGAGAATAAAATGATCAGTAAGTGTTATAAAATAAGGAAAAGAAACATTAACCCATAAATAAATACAAATCAATGAAACTATGCTTTTAATTCATAACATAAATCATGAAATCATTAGATTTATGAATAACAGAATGAAATAATAAATCATAAAGGTAAATTAGGTCATACATAACATACATACGTTGTAGCTTCCACAAATATGTAGGGAGTTACATTTGGAATACCCATGACATTATATTCTCTTAATATCTTAGGATAAACATTAATGTTTACCTCTATCACGTTACCCAATGCATTAGAAATCTATCTCGTGCTCACATGCCCTAGGTTTATCACAGAACCACCAATATACATAAACAATGTCCAACATACATAACATGTTAATGATGCATAAAACAAGAATAAAGGATAGATAATATTTCCACATTTCAATCACAATATATCATATCACGATATTTGAATAATCAATTCTTTATCAAACCATTTTTAAACCATTTAAAAAAATTAATATAGAAATTTTTGAATCATAGTGTCTCCTACCACAGTAATTATTTTGAATGAAAATTCAATTTTAAAAAATTCAGGTCTATATATATAAATCATTATACACATTTTTAAAACATGTAAATTAATAAGAATTAATTATATTATTTAATCATTAAAACATTTTAAACAATGTTTTAGTTAACATGTCCTTTACTACATAAGAAAATAATTCAATAAAAGTAATTTAAGAATAACAATAGTCAAAATAAATAATATCATGATAATATGGAGATTGATGATATAAAATTTCAAAGTGTTTTATATGCATTCTGTAGGATAATTATGGCATAGTAGATCAATATAGGCCTCATATTAAGAGATATTGGGACATAATCCTTTACAAAAGTTCACCAGCCAAACATCGTCACATTAAAAAAAAGAGTTGTTGAAATATAAATGGATCACTCATTACTTGTACATAAAATTTAAAGAAATAATTATATATAAGAACATATCCAAACATAAGAAAAAATAAATTAAAAGACATTTCAAAAAATAAGTCTTTGACTACAAGAGGATGGTGAAAGGTTGTATTACAATGATCGTATAATTAAATTAAGCATAAATAAATGAAATAATTATGTGTAAAAAATATAAATAAACCCAATATATGTGGATATTAATTTTAAAAAATTATATGTTATTAACACATATTTATATCATGACATAATGAAGAAGTATTAGTTCAACCCAAAAAATGAAAATTGGGTGAAGAAGTTCCCTTACCTCATGTCTGACATGACTCGTTTGTTCATTGTTATTCATGAATAAAAAACATCATATAATTTATAATTGATTCATAACCTATTTCATGTTTATTATTTCCTTTATATCAATTATTACATTGAAATAACAATTAGTTAATTATTTGCATTCATATCAGATATTCTTTCGATGTTCGGAATTTGAATTAAAAATAAAGTTGTTATAATTACAATTTCCCTCTGTGGTAGAAATTACATTTTCTCCAAAATTATATTCATGATTTAGATATCATATATATCATATAAATACACTATATATATTTTTATAATATAACATAACATTTTTACATAAGAAATTAAATTCACCCTTCATGGAGATGGTATGTCATATGTACGTATAAACACAACTGTCAATTATGTTTTCATTTTTAATGAAAAGATAACGTATTGATACATAGGTATATTATAATTAATTTATAATATCAAGTTTTATATATGATACCAAATTTCATTAACAAGATCATTTATACGTTCCATGTATGGTTTGAATGAGTCATATCACTTTGAGTGGGTGGTAGTCTGCATTTCCTAAAATGAAATTATCGTATTTATACAACATGAAAAGCATAACGGTATGTATTAATTGATAATTAGATATATGTATTGATAAAATAAAATAAAATAAATATCATATATAATTAAAGTTCCATCATAACGGCCCCCATGAGAGGAGGCAAGAGATTATTGAACAATCATCATTTCGTGAAGCAGTAGTTCGGTGTACACAAAAACAGCATGTTCGTATCCATTATATGGAGATTTTTGAAAGTTTATTTCGAATACTTATCATATAAAAAACCTATTATATTGAGTATAATTGTTTTGTTATGAAAAAATGTAACAAAAACTTGTTATGGTGTTGGAGAAGTAAAATAAAAGAAAAGAACTTAACAGAAGACATTAACTATAAATCGGGTATCTCCCTTCAGTTTGAACAAAATGGTTTACATGAATTTCCTTATGCATAAGGGAGAACTTATATGAGGAATATATGCATAAAGGTATCTTAATTGGGAAGATTTTGGATGAGCCAAGGGGCTTGAGAGGTGCGAGTAAGTGGTTAGAGTTGATGGCCTATTATAAGTGGTAGGAGGGGCTCTTTAGGAATGTTTGAAATTATTATTTTATTATAATATGATTTTAGGAATGAAAAGGTCAAATAAATATTTAATTATAATATATGGTTCATATAAGTCAAAATAAAATCATCTAATAAGAATTGGACTGGTTTGGTATATTTTTTGAATCAGTATCATTTTAATTTAACCTTTTGTAATCTTATTTAATTTTTTCCAGATTCATACTATATGGATAATATATTTACAATAAAATTCCAAGTTACCAAAATTGGATAAATAATGAATTTTTTTACATCATATATTTAAATTAGAAGAATATTATATTTTTATAATTATTTAAGCATTTAATAAAATATAAATTGTTTTAAATGCTCTTTTCTGTCAATTTATAAACTATTCATATCATGACATTTAAAATATCCACAAAAAGTTGATTCATTCGAAAAAAAATTATTTCAACAAAAAGAAGTCATTATTATCTCTGAAAATCATGTATGGTGTAAAATGTCTCAAAATGTATTTATTTTAATAAATATAATATCATTTATTTGAATCCATTATTAATGAAGCAATTACTGCCTCACCATTCTATCAAAAATAAAACATTTTATTTAATATCTAAAAATTATAAATAAAATACCATGATTTATGAAATATTTTGAGATAATAAATTAATGTTTATAGTCAAAGGTATTAATTATATAACACCATATAAAAATTGTTTTACTCAATCATATACGATTTTGCGACTTTTGCATTTACCTTAATTAAATTAATACCGAGTTTCATTATCACTACCAAGTGGATCTATGGGGTCCCAAAATCAACCTAAGGATTCAAATGGTCAGATATGTACCATAAAATAGGACTAGGACACATGTTAGGGTAACATAATTTTTTAATAATATTACTCTTTTATCTTGAGTTACCAGATTTTCCTTTTAACCATGGTAAAAAGAATATTTATTGAAATAAATAATCATAAAGCCTAAAAATAAAATTTATCTATTTGCACATTTTGGACCTCCTAATTCAAAATATGGAATAAATTTTTTTCCAAATTCATAACAGAGATGTTTCAGAAATTAATTTAAAATTAATACCCATTGTCAAAACAAAAAAAAGTGTTTTTACGAAACAATAACTTTCAAAAGATTGACAATTTTTTATTTCCAATTAGAAGGTGAAATAACGTCCAAAGACCAAAATGGGATTAAATGGAAAATATATAATATAATTTAACATAAAAACCCAATTAAAAAGTTAAATTAACATTATAAATAAATTATATTAAAAGCCAGTTTTGAATTAAAATGTAGTATTTTGCACAATTCATTAAAAAATTGAACATTATCATAAAAATAATAAAATTTCATCCAAAGTAAATTTTGATTCCCCAATTATAAATAATTATTTTATTTTTCCACATAGAACATATATGAGATACAAAAACTAGATTTCAAATGGGGTTTTCATCAAAAGGCTGTAAATCGACCAATTAAAGAATATTATAGTATTTGTGCTTAAAATTAGATCCATTAACATTTTAATACTATAACATTTATTGGATAAATGTAAAAACTTTTTAGAATCATGTGTAATAATATTTTCATTAGTTATGTTTATTCCATCTAGTACAATGACTATGCTTTAACTACCATTTAAAATAATAATAGTACATTTTTAATTTTCTGTATAACTTAATATTTCCTACAACATATGATTTCAAAGAAACTCGTTGTTTCATGTTGAGTATTATACAATACATAGAATCTCCATTAAAGTAAAATTAATATTTCATTCATAAATATTAATAAACATGAAAATGTCATATTCATTATTTACCTGGGATATTACACTAATCATTCTTTTTCATCCTCTAAATGGTTTTGGAGACTTTATCCATTGATAAATGAGTGGTTTTTTGTCAAATCATAGGGTTTTAAAGGCTAGATTCCTTTTTAATTTTCCATTATATCTTGAATTGAATAGATCTACATCACTTTCCATGATTCATTTCATACATCTGATTTTTTAATGATATATATGTGATGGTGTATTTGAATCATGAGGAGATAGAGAAATATTGTTATTATGTATTGAGATATATGCTAGGTTTTTTATGATTGATCATAGTTTTGTTGAATAATTAGTGTAATTCATCATTTATTCAAGAAAAATTGATATAGGATTCTTCACTATTGGTTCTTATTATTATAACATGATGGGTTAATTTAAAAATGATTGAATTTAATGATATTGATTGTAGAATTATTTTGAAACCACTATTATAACCATCATTAGTGAATCTTTGTGGATTTTTTTATTTGTGGGTTATTTTTGAACATATAGTTGATTGAATGAATTAAAAATTATAACTTTAGTTTCAATGTTGTAATTTATGTTAACTAATTATGTGCATGGAATTTTAATAAATATTTTTGTTTTATTGAATTGGTTGGGAAAAACTGTTTTGGTATGTGTTTGGCATAATTGGGTGGTGTGTGAATATTTTCATTGATATGAACCTATAGAATGAGAGTGTACTTTTGTGGAACTTTTGTATAGTTACCTTGTGAAAGCATGGATTATCAATGAGAGATCGATCATGGGTATGGAACTATCATAGGGGGAATGAATGTGAAGATCTAGGGACGTGTGGAATGAAATGGGTTATGCCAACATAATTTGTAGAATGGTTTGAAAATATAATATGGTTTTTTTATTGAAACTATTTAATTATGAAAAAAGATTTCCATGACATAATTGTTTTAATGAGTTTTATATAAATTTGTATATATAAATTATTTTATATAAATCTGATTACATGTTTTGTCTAATTGCATTGAGTAGAGATGTTGTTTGGGTAAAACCTAATGAATATTATTAGTCACAACTTATGATGTCACCTTAGTTATTTTTCATATATTATTTATCAAGGCATAGGGGATTAAAATGTATTTAAATTATTTAGTTATGCATCATGAATCATTTTTATGGTTTTAGGAGTAGGATTATGTAGAATTTTATGATGTGTAGTGTATTATATGTTGAGTCTTTGAGCATTTTGTATTGATTTTCTTCTTTAGTATTTGAATATTTATTTGTCCTTTAGTTTTCTTTACAATTTTCATTACATTCAGTTATATTGAATAGTTTTCATGGATTATATAATTCTATTTTTTATTATGGTACACAAGGTTGTGTTTTATTTATTTTAAATGGTAAAATTTCCACTAAACTATACTGAATCCCCTCACTTATATTTCCTACCATCAGCTTCTTGGGAATTTTACTTAAGGCTAAAAACTAATTTTACCTAATCTCAAGCCAGTGAGGAGGGGCATGGTTTTACATAATGTGAGGAAAACAAATCGAAATCACATGTACTCTAGATATATACTTATTTGAATAAACCACTTGAGTTTAATGATTGAAAAGTTATAATATTTTATTATCTGAAGCATAATTGTTTAAAATCTGAATACATGATGAGATTGTAACATAAAACAAATATCGATTTGGTAAAACTGAATCATATATCCTATGAAAGAATTTAATTAAAGAGAAAAATAGAATTTCCTATTATATTGTATTCATATTATATACCATGTAAAATTTTTAGTATACACCCCTTATAAAATAACATGGGTTCATATCATAACATATGTATAATTGAAGGAAAATTTCGACAACAATCCTTTATCACTTTGTTATCTTTTTAAATCTTACCCCAATGAAATAGAGATTATAAAATGAATTTTTAAATAACTATAATTTTAATTATAATAACCATAAAAATAATATAAAATATATATACCACAAATGTAAACTTGGGGTGATTTTAGTAATTCCCTCATAGAATATAAAAGTGATGTGGAAACCACTTACCTTTTGTCATGATTTCTATCATACAATCTAAAATATTCTCTAGGAAAAATATATAAATATTATAATTATATCATAGAAACATTAATATATATATAGTAAATGGAACATACATAACTTATATTAAAGGTAAATTTCCTTTAAAATATATACTTTCATTGTTTTAGGGGTTTCCCATTCATTTCTATATGAAAGGGTGAGTTTTCATGATTTGGGCCAAATTGAGAGCCCATTTCCAGATTTATAAACCAATTTTGATTATTTTATAACTAATTACTTTTTAAATACTTTCCTCCCATTACACTTATAAAATTTCTTCCACTAACCTTTTAACAACAACAATGAATTTTGGACCCCTTATAAATCCATAACAATGTGGTATTTGGGTTTTAATTTAAGAATTGGGCCAACCCGAAATCCCATATTCCAGTTTTAAATTGTTTTTTAAAATTTTTTAATATCAAATTCATTATAATGAAATTTTCGGTGATTCTACTTCCCTATAGACCTTAAAAAGCCCAGGTGCGCTCCCATTTCCTTTCCCCCTCCTTAGAGCACTTTGAAATTGAGAATTATGGTACAACTTCATAGGGTGTCTCAAATCGGCCGGAATTGAAGAGGTAATTTCATCCCATATTAACACTATCAATTATTAATCTATTCCCTCCATTCAAGTTCCTAAATTAACATATAAATCTTCTTCATACAAACCCTGAATTTTGGCTGTTTTCAATTCCAGATACTATTTTTTTGGAGTGATTACTTCAGAATAATTTATGTCAGTGAGTCCCTTTCTTTCCTCTATCAAATTGCTTAGGATTTCATTTGTTTTTATTATGGTTTATTCACTCTTCCATGATTTACCAAATTACCAGGCAGTATGGTTTTGATCCTAAGGTTTAACCTTGGGTTTTCTTTTCCAATTCCTGTGGTTTTAGGTTTGTTCTATGTCCTTATTTGTGTGGTGGTGGTGCGAATTAATTTTCGCATGGTGATTCAAGGGTTTTCCTTAATTTGGTAAGTGATTCCATTATGAATGCAATTTTGTGAATTATCGTTCTTTTTTCATTGTATTTTCATGTTTATTTCATTTCAGTGTTCCTGAAAAAATTGGTTTTAGTTTCATTTATAAGACAAATGAATTTATAGTTCCAATTTTTTGTGAAATTGGGCAGGTTTCATAGAAATATTTTATTGGTTCATTTGGGGCTGACCAATAATTACATAGTGGATTTTATTGAACTGTATTAGAATTGGAAATCAGGTTTATAATTTTTAATCTTTTTTTGTTGCTAGAAAAGTTTATTTAAATGGTGTTCGGGATGAAAATGAGCTTTAAGTGCCATGTTTGTGTGAAAATGGGGGGTTTTAAAAAATATAACTTCTTGGTTCACATGGAGAAAACCAAAAACTTAAGTTTTGGTTTCATTAAAGGTTATTGAACTTCCATTGTGTTTTGGTGACTAAAAAGTGTGCACATAGTGTTCAATGTGGATATTTCAAAGAGCTTTGGGTGAAAAACAATGAGATATTTTGAGAGGTTGTTTTATTTAAAATCAAAATGTTTTGTTGTGTGTTTTAAATGGTATAAAGCGTGTATAGCTACTATATTATTCATTTGTGTCTAGTAGTGGTGTTTTATATGCAAAAGGATGTGTTTTGTTTTTGGAAATTTTTTGAGCACAAAAAGGAGAATCCTATGTACTTAGGTTGGCGGATATGTACCAGTACGACTAGTAAACCGGATGGGTTGTGTCCATGTTTCACGAAGAAAATGGATAATGAAAACTCTAACAAAACTATGTAGAAGTTATTTTGGGACCACTAGGTTATGGGTATGTTCCCTACTAGTGGATTGTGCATGGGAATGGATTGTGACTTGGATACTTTACACCGAGGTACGAGGTACATAGGGCCTGAAACTATCTAGTTTCCTAGGGGTGTTCATGGTTTGGGGTCTAATTGGATTTGTGGTATTTACCCTTATATTGGGGTGTTTATGGAAGTACATTAAAATTTCTCACATGCCTATTTAAATATCTGAACATTATGATATTTTTATCTTGAAAACTGTTATCAATTTAAAGTTTCATTTCATTGATTTTATCACTACTTTTCGTTGCGTATTAAAACTTCTTGTCTTTTTCACATTATATTGATTTTTATTTGAAATCATTGGGTGGTATTCTATTGGGATTAGGCTCACACCCTACTTACACCCTTTTTGTGTAAGTATACATGGTTATGTTTTACTCAGGTAATGGAAAGGCTAAGGGTGATGGTGGTTCAGGGTGTTAGTCCTCATCCTTGTGGCGATGTTGTAGAGAAGACTTATAGGCGATGAACCCTAGTCATGTGGAGTATGTGGTGCTATCTTTTTAATATATTTTTTTTATTTGGACCACTTGTACTGTCCTTAAACAAATGTATTCAGATCTGGTTTTGCTAATAATTGTTTAGCATAAAAATTTCAGATTCGGATTAATGTTTGTTTTTTTATGTTATATGCTTTCATACTCGGGTAAATCATTCCCAAACCAGAATTTTTTATACCTGGGCACTTGTGCCAGCCCATGGGGATAGGGAATGCACTTCGGGCCTTGGCACGGGCTGGGTTAGGTTCCGGTAATAGTGGAGACCAGATTCGGTTCGTGATAAAATTGTATGAGATGAGGTTAATGTTTTTGCGTTATATTGATATTTTGGGATGAGTCGGGATAGAAATAAGCTAGGGCTGTCAGGGATCAGGGTTTTGGTTGTGATTAGGGTGCCTGGCCTACACCTCTCATGGCAGACCATGAGTCACCAAGGGATGTTGGATTTTACGGATTGACTTCACTTCGTGGTGAGACGTGTGGGTTGCAGACCACACGTGGACATCAGGCGGAGGTGGAAAAGTTGTTTTTTTTATTACTTGAATGTGTATAGATTATTTATATTTGATGTATATGATTAAAATGTCCCAATTTTTTGTATTTATTTTTTTGGTACTGTTGCATTTTGTAGCAACAAGGCTCCCCGGAAAGCTCCCACACGCCCACGGGAGGAAGCGGGAGAGATTTCTCCTACACCGATTAATCAGAGGCTCGTGGAGGCTTTAGTTCGGGATATACATGCTTTGGGATAGGGCCCAGATCTTACTCCTATTACTATTAGGTCAGAAGAGATAGGTCATAGAAAAGATAAAGCACAACAGATTCTGAAAAACAAGCCTCCTACCTTTTGAGGCATCTCAGAACCCCAGGAAGCATAGGAATGGATCGAGAATATCGAGCGTATATTTGAGTTCCTGGAAACACCTGAGGAGATTAGGGTGAAGTGTGCATATTTTTTGTTGGAGGGTCTCAGCTGCAAGTGGTGGGAGTTAGTGCTTCCGACTGGGAAGAATGAGCAGATGCATTGGAGAGATTTCAAGGATGACTTCAATGAGTAGTACGGCCCTGAGGTGTTGGCTAATTCTAGGTCTAGAGAGTTCAAGGAACTTGTTCCGGTGAATCTATCTGTGATGGAGTATTCCAAACGTTTCACTGAGTTGGTTCGGTATGCTCCAGAAATTTTCTCTAATGAGGAGGAGAAAGCCCAGAGGTTTGAGAAAGGCTTGTGACCAGAGATATACTCCCAGGTGTTCTTATTTAAGATGAGGTCCTATACTGAGGTCATTGATCATGCGTGCATGGTGGAGATTGATAGGAAATGTAGGTCTGGTTTATATGGTTCATTATCATTAGTGGGCAGTGGTAGCTCCTCAGAGAATAAAATGAAGCGGGAGGATCATGTGAAGAAAGGAGGTGGTAGTTTAGGTCACTCTTCAAGGCAGTTTTCTTCTACAGCTTCTGATGCGAGACGGGTCTTGTGCCACCATTGTGTGAAGCATAGGCATATCTGACTTGCATGTTCACTTCCTCCGAAGCCTTGTTACTAGTGTGGAGGTATGGGGAATTTTTAGCGCTTTTACTGTGTGGCACGTCCACTCCCAAGTGGGGTTGGGTCAGTGGCTTCAAGAGGAGTGACAACACAGTCCGAGACGTCGAGGACTGGGGTATCTTGATTTGGTAGTCATGGTGGTAGGGTCAGATCATCTTCTGGGTATATCCAGTTCTAGGCAGAGCCAAAGACTAGTAGTCATCCTCAGGTAGATCTTAGACATCTCCATGCAGTGGATCAGGCACCAGCAGGATCAGAGGCAGGGTCGTCGACAGCTCGAGGTACCGTTCTGATTTCATCTTCTATACCTGGTTCTTTTTTTGATACTAGAGCCTCTATTTCATTGATTTCTTCCCATTTTTTAGACATGCTGAATTTACCAACTTAGTTGATGTCTTTCGCGATGGATTTGGGGACACTGCTGGGAATAAAGAAGGAGCAGGGCCTCAGGTTCCCCGCATGTGTGCTTTCCGTGTCAGGGGTTGATATGGAGTGGGACCTACTGGTTCTAGATATGGAAGTATTTGACATAATACATGGCATGGATTGGCTAGTCCACTTACAGGCACACATCGATTGCTACATAATGCGTGTGATTTTCAAGGCACCTCATGGGAGTCTTCATATTTTTCATGGAGAATGGGGTCCTTAGTCAGGTTGCACAGGGCCTACACTCCCAGAGTTGGGAAGTGTTATCTTCCAATTAACTTTTCTCATGCTAGAGGATGTTCTTCCCCCTAAAGTTTCACTACCAAATGTAGTTAATAAATTTCTGGAGGTATTCCCGGATGATTTTTATGTTTTTTCCCTTGAACAAGATGTGGAGTTTTCGAATGATCAGGCATCGGTAACACATGTGATATCTCTTCCCTCTTATCGCATGGCCCTTACCAAGCTAAGGGAATTAATGATACAGCTGGACGACTTAGAATCCAAAGGATTAATTCTCCCGAGCATCTCTCCTTGGGAAGCTCCTACATTGTTCGCGAAAAAGGCCGATGGATCCCTCTGATTGTTCAATGACTACCATAAGCTGAATAATGTAACAATAAAAAATAAATACCCATTTCCCAGAATAGATTATTATTTTGATCAGTTGAAGGGGGAAAAGAGGTTTTAAAATATTGACCTACATTCAAGGTATCATCAACTTAGGGGGAAGGATTTAAATATCCCAAAGATCGCCTTCTGAAGCAGGTACAACCACATTGAGTATTTGGTCATGCCCTTCGGATTTACCAATGCTTCAGAGGTCTTTATGGAAATTGTGAATAGGGTGTTCCATAAGTATCTCGATTCCATTATTGTGGGGTTCATGGATGACATTCTAGTATACTATAGCTCTGAGGTGGAGCATGGACATCACTTGAGGATTGTTTTGGGTACATTATGGGATCACAACCTATATGCAATGTTTTCAATGATCACTTTCTGGATTAGGGAGGTGAGATTTCTGGGGCAAGTTATCTTGGAACATGGAGTTTCAGTGGACCCCAAGATAATTAGTGAGGTTATTTCATGGGAGCTTCTAAACATTGTGTTTGAGATCAGGATTTTCCTTGGCATGGCTGGTTATTACAGGATATTTGTTCGAGATTTATCTCAGCTTGCTTCACCGATGACAATGCTCACATGGAAAGGGGTGAAGCTTTTATGGGGTCCAATAATTTCAGGCATCATTCGAGGAGCTGAAGTGGCGGTTGACTACCACCCCTGTGATGATTTTTCCAGAGGATGGAAAAGGATATGTGGTCTATTGGGATGCTTTAGGTATGAGTCTTGGGTGCGTTCTTATGCATGATGATCACGTGGTGGCGTATGGCTCTTTCCAAATCCGACCACATGAAAAGAACTACCCAACCCATGACTTGGAGTTAGCAGCGGTGATGCATGCTTTGAAGACTTGGCATCACTAACTATTTGGAGAGAAGTTTTTGGTCTCCTATGATCACAAAAGCATTGCCTAGATCATCTCGTAGATGGACCTCAACTTGAGGCAACATCGTTGGATAGAGTACTTGTAGGTGATTGACTTTGACATTGTCTACACCCCATGAAAGGGTAATGTGGTGGCCCATGCTTTGAGTAGAAGAGTTCCAGTGAAGGATTTAATGAAGTATAGTGATGAGTGTACTTTGATGGGGCTTTTTTCTCAGATGCATGTGGAGACTAGGGAACACGGTGGAGGGGAATTCTTGGTGAGCGTCCAGTTGACTCCTTCTCTATTGGAGTTCATTCAGCAGGAACATCCTAGTAATGAGCTCTGTCAGCAGTTGAAGTAGTTTCTTCATGGTGGAGAGACATCCTCTGATTGGTTATCATCTTCCGAGGGCATCTTGTGCTTCAAGGGCCATTCAGTAGTTCTGTTATCTCTGCGAATGGTGGTGATGCAGGATAGCCACCAGTCTCGTTGGTCGGTCCATCCAGGTGCCACTCAGATGTATTATGATGTCCTTCGGATGTTTTGGTGGCCTGGTATGATACAAGACATAGCAGACTTTGTGTCAAGATGCAACACATCACAGTAGGTGAAAGTAGAGAACCAAAGGCCCTCCAGTTTTCTCCAACCACTACCCAATCCTACTTGGATGTGGGACTAGGTCACCATGGACTTCATTGTTGTCTTACCTCGTACACCACGGGGTAAGATTTCAATTTGGGTGGTGATTGATCGTCTGACCAAATCATCCCACCTCATTCTGATAAAAGATACAACTAACGTGGATGAGTTGGGTCATTTGTATCATTAGGAAGTGGTGAGGCCTCATGGCATACCATTAGTAGTTGTCTTAGATAGAGACCGTCGCTTCACTTCTCGATTTTGGGAAGTACTTCAGAAGGCCTTGGGACCCCGATTAAGATGAGAACTACATTCCATCCTTAGATGGATGGTCAGACAGAGTGGGAGAATAAGACTTTGGAGGACATTCTCCATGCATGTGTCCTAGACTTTAGAGGTTCTTGGGATACCCATTTGGGATTGGTTGAGTTTTCTTATAATAATAGTTACCAATCCTTGATTCGAATGGCTCCTTTTGAAGAACTCTATGGTCGGCCTTGTTGTTCCACCATATGAGGGGATGAGGTAAGTGAGACCTCACTACTGGGGTAAATTCTAGTGCAGGAGACATCTGAGAAGGTAAAATTAATCTGGAAACATTTATTGACATCTCAGAGTCATCAAAAATCATATGCTGACCAGAGTTGTTGAGACCTAGTTTTTTTGTGGGTGACAGGGTATTCTGGAAAGTGTCCCCTCGTCTGGGCCATCGTCGATTGAGGAAACAATGTAAGTTGATTCCATGGTATGTCGGCCCCTTTGAGATCACTAATCATATTGAAAATCTATCATAAAGGTTTGCCTTACCTTCTTAGTTGACGTCCATCCATGATGTCTTCCATGTCTATCAGTTGAATAAATACAACCTAGATCCGTCCCATGTGCGGAGTTGGGAAGAACTGGAGATACCTCCAAACTTTCCTATTGTAGAGCTACCGGTGCAAATAGTAGACTCCCAAGACAAGGTTCTTCACGGGAAGTCCATTCCACTAGTCCGTGTTCGTTGGCAGCATGGTAGTGATACTCATGAGGCAAGGTAACTGAAGCCATGGGTCGAGGAAGATTACATGTTCTTGATTCAAATCAAGCTTCATGTTGACTTTCTCGGGTGGAAAGTCATTCATGGTGGGGAGAATTGTCACATAAATAACTTATTTTAAAGTAAATTTCATTTAATATCTATAAATTCTTTGTTTTAGAGGTTTCCCATTCATTTCTAGAGGAAACGGTGAATTTTCATGATTTGGGCCAAATCAAGAGCCCATTTCCAGATTTAAAAACTGGTTTTCATTATTTTATTACATTTTTATTTTTTAATATTTTTCACCCATTCCACTTCTAAAATATCCTCTAGTGACCTTTTAACACCAAAAATGAATTGTGTACCCCTTATGAATCCATAACATTGTGGTATTAGGGTTTTTATTTCAGAATTGGACCATCCCAAAAACCCATATTCCAATTTTGAATTATTTTTTATTTTTTAATATCTTATTCAATATAAGGAATTTTTTGGTAATCCCACCTCCTTATCGACCATAAGAATCCCAATCGCGCTCCCATTTCCTTTCACCCCTCCTTGGAGCTTTTGAAATCGCGAATTAGGGCATAACTCTATAAGTTGTCTCAAATCGTCCACAATTGAATATGTAACTTAACCCCTTTTAAACTCTCTCAACTGTTACACTTTTCCCTCCATTAAAGTTCCTAAATGACCTCCTATGTCTTGTTATAGAAACAGATGAATTTTGGATGTTTTTATATTCAGATACTGTTGTTCTAGAGTGATTACTTCAAAATACTTTAAGTATGTGAGTCCCTTCCTTTCCTCTTTCAAATTTCTTAGGGTTTCATTTGTTTTTATTAGGGTTTTTTCCCTATTTCATGATGTAACAATTTATTAGGGTGTAGGGTTTCGAACCTAATTTTTAACATTGGGTTTTATTTTCCAATTCTTGTGGTTTTAGGTTTGTTCTAGGTCCTTATTGGTGCGGTGGTGGTGAAAATTAATTTTCTCAAGGTGATTCAAGGGTTTTCCATAATTAGGTTGGTGATTCCATTGTGCATGAAATTTTTGTGACTTATCTTGCTCTGGTCATTTTATTTTCATGTTTATTGAATTTTAATATTTCTGCAAAAATTGTTTTTAGTTTCATTTATAATGCAAAGGAATTTTAAGTTCCAATTTTTGGTGATATTGGGAGGTTTTCATACAAATATTTTATTGGTTCATTTGAGGATAAATAATAATTACATAGTAGATTTTATTGAACTGTATTAGGACTTAAATTCTTGTTTTGAATGTTTATTCTTTTTGGTTGTTGATTTGAAAGTTTGTTTAAAATGAGTTTGGAGAGCAAATGGGATTTAAGTGCCATGTTTGTTTGAAAATGGGGGTGCTAAACAATTATAACATCTTGGTTCACATGGCGCTACCCAAAAACTGAATTATTGGTTTAATTAAAGGTTATCGAACTGCCATTATGTTTTGGTGACTTAAAAGTGTGCACATCTTGTGAAAAGTGGATATTTCAACGAGCTTGGGGTGAAAAACAATGGGATATTTTGAGAGGCTGTTTTATTAAAAATAAAAATGTTTTGTTGTGTGTTTTAAATGTTATAAACTTTGTTTTGCTACTGTATTGTTCGTTTTTGACCAGTAGTGGTGTTTTAGATGAAAAAGGAAGTGTTTTGTTTTCTGAAATTTTTTTAGAACAAAAAGGAGAATCCCAGGTATATAGGTGGGTAGATATGTACTAGTACGACTAGTGAACTAGATGGGTTGTGTCCATGTTTCACTTAGAAAATGGATAACGAAAACTCTAACTAAACTATGTGGATGATATTTTGCGACCACTAGGTTATGGATATGTTCCCTACTAGTGGCTCATTCATGGGAAATGATTGTGACTGGGATAATTTACACCGAGGTACGAGGTACATAGGGCACGAGACTATCTAGTTTCATAGTGGTGATCCCGATTATGGTGCTCATTGGATTTGTGGTATTTACCCTTGTATTGGAGTGTACATGTATGTAAATTACATTATCACACACGTATATTTATATGTGTGAACATTCTGAAATTTTTAGCTTGAAAACTGTTATCAATTGAATGTTGCATTTCTTGGATTTTATCATTTCATTTCATTGCATATTAGAACTCCATGCTCTTTCACATTATATTGATTTCTATTTGGAATAATTTGGTGGTATCTATTGATATTATCATGAAAACATACATACACCCATTGGGTTAAATTAGACTTAAATATGATTGACTCGGGTAAAGGAAAGGCTAAGGGTGATGGCGGTTCGGGGAGTTAGTCCTCATCCTTGGGGTGGAGTTGTAGAGAAAACTTATGGGCGATAAATCCTAGTCGTGTGGAGTCTGTGGTGATATCTTCCTGCTATATTTATTTGTATTTAGACCACATGTAGTGTACTAAAACAAATGTATTCATATCTGGTTTTCATAATAATTGTTTAGAATGAAAATTTCAGATTCTTAATATTGTTTTTTTTATGTTTTATTATTTCATACTCGGGTAAATTGTCCCCAAACCAGATTTTTCGATACTCAGGCACTTTTCCCAGCCCAAGGGGATAGAAAACGCCCTTCGAGCCTTGGAATAGGCTACGTTTGGTGCCGTTAAAAGTGTCGACTAGATTCGGTTCGTGACAATACAAAATAATATTAACTTTTGAAATTTTATTACCAATTTATAAATAATTTCTTGTTAATGTCACATTTTGGGTAATAATTACTTTTTTTTAAGGAATTATTTGTTTTGGAATATTTTTGTTCATCTATATTTTATAAAGGATAAATTATCTCATGAATTTTAACCCTTATATATATATAGTCATTATATTTTTATTTAGAGTAATCCATAATGTATTGTTATAGAAAATGAAATATATTGCTCATAGAGAAGGTAGGTTATACATATGAAAGAACACAGTTTCTATTTTCTCATTAGAATTAATGAATTTAATTTTAAAATATATATTTTCTTTCAGGATTAATATTTATGTAATATATATATATATGCAATATTTTAATTAAAAACATATTTATTACGTTCTATGTACAATGTGATCTAATATCTTTTCTTTGTGTGGTGGTACCTTGTTGTCCACATGAGTGAAATAATTGTATTTCCACCAAATTAAAAGTAAAAAAGATTATGTGATTTAAAAATTATATAAATATTATAATATTTAAATATTATTTTTAAATAGCTAATAAATAATTAAATCCATCAATGAACGACGGTTTTATAAAACCAATGGCATCAAATTCTGAGTTCATAGTCCGCCATTCATAATAATGATGATTGTGTAAACCATTTGATGCATATCGAGTTGGATTTAATTCAAGAACAAGGCATAAATAATTTCATGTATATATAATATTTTCATTTTATTATATCATATTGTACATACTAAAGTAAAATGATGTTAGTGGAAAACTAAAATAATTTTTGTTCATAATATTCCATCATCTCAAGGTAACCTCCATGGAATTGAATAGATAACCTTCCATGGATAACCTTATGATACAAACAAGGTTTATATGGTGAGTGATGGTGCATAAAAAATATATTTTGGTATTGTTTTATTGGAAAATATTTTTTAGACATATGAAGTGGATTATAGAATTTGGGGCTTTTTATTCACGAGGTGTGTGGCACAATTGAATATTTTCAAAAAGAAAATGTGTACCCATGTTTTTCAAATTCTAAAAGTCTGTTAAATGTTCCATTAGAAATATTAGATCTTTTTTGTTCAAAATATATCAATAAAATGGTGGGTTTTACAAGATTTTTTGTCCATTTTAAACCTTGTATATTTAGTTTAACCCCTCATAAACTAATTTTTCCTAAAATATTCAAAATATGTCTTCTATTTTTTAATATTAATAATGTTAAAAACGTTACTGTTAATTATAAAATAAAATAAATTATTATTATACAAAATATATAATCCATTTTCAGAAATTTCATCCACTTTATTGGAAATTTTTTATCTAAAATCAATAATTTATATTCAATGAAAAATTGAGTTTTCTATTTGAATATTTTTAAAATTTGAGAATTTTTCATAAAATAATTCATTATGAAATTGATTATAAAGTAATAAATTGTGTTAATAAGTATATAGTGCAATAAAATCTACTTATAGGTCAACTATAGAAATATGAAATTTATAAAATCCTTAAATGAAAATGATGTCTTCAATAAAAACTGTATGTTTCACAAATCATTGAAAAATTATTCATTTTTTAAAAAACCCAAATATTCACCTAATAGAATGTTAAAATTAGGATATAAATAAATTAATTTCATTTTTTGGAATTTTTTTTCCAAAATTATGAAAAATTAATTTTAAAATAACTGTCCAAATTTTGTAATATATACATTTTAGAAATAAAAATTATAGTTTTAAGAGTAAAATTGTATTTATTCATATCTCGGGCCTAAATAATACATAACATGATTGTAAAATGAATCATTGAATATATAATATTTTTTTTAAAAAACCATTTTACAGTAGTTATTTTTTTAATTTAATTAATTAAATCTTGTTTCTAGGCTTAAAATTTGTTTTCTAGAATAATATTTTAATTTATTTTCAAATAGTAATTATTTTAATATCTAATTTTTCCACAAAATATTTTATTCTATATACATGCGTAATAAATTAATTTAATAATTTACATTATCATATCAATACGTGAAATTTAAATGCATAGATGATAATTATTATATAATATTTAAACATTTTAATATCATGTCACCTTTAATTTAAATGGGATGTTTCTTGTATCAAACAGAATACTCGTTGTTGTGTGTGATCCATTATTAAATTATTATTTATTGAAACAAAAATATCTATAATATTAATTTTTTTTAATTTTTTTAGTAAATCTAAAGTAGTTACATTATACCTCAAATAGAAAATTATATCCTCATATTTTTAAATTATGTGTAGTTGGGTTCAAATTTAACAATTATTTGTTTGGAAGACCAGATCGTAACAAAGATTATAAAACATCACCCTAATAATAGTGGCAATAAATAGAAAAGGCAACATTGAATAATCAACAGTAATTTTTCTAATTGGAAAACATAGGATGGATTTGATGATTTCGATAATTAATAGAATCATAATTTCAGTATAATGATGGAGAGTGAAAAATATCATTGATCACAAGAAGTTCAATGATAATGGAGAAATCAAAAACAATAAAACCAAAATAGAAAGTTAAGTGATAATGGTTTTTGATATCTTTAGAATTCATTGTAATTAAACAAAATCTTAGTTCATGTTCATTATTATAAATTTTTTGAATTTTGATAAAAAAAAATATATTTTTATGATTTCATTATATTTTATATACACTATATCAACCTCGGGTTTCACTTTGATCAATTTAGACACATTTTATTACTTTAACAAACATTGATGAATTTTTTATACCTATAGGGCTAGTGGATCAAAAGATCCATAATTGAATTATAATTCATTCCAAATATCAATAGTCATCCTAATGAAAATATTTTAAAAAAGGTATCCAAGATCTGAAAATCATTATATAATTAAGAAATATTTTATTCTCCAAAACCTCATGCAATGTTAAACTACAACCTGTCAAAAAATCATAACTTTTTCATACATCAATAATTCAATATTAAAATATAATGTAACTAAATTTCAAAAATTAACATAACATTATTATATGGAGACATAGGGTTAACATTCATGAAAATTACATCATTTTAGATTAATATTACAAAGATAATAAAAATTCATGCATGAGGAGTGTAATAGTTTAGTGTCTCTAGAATAGTTATACAAAATATTCAATCTTTGTTAAATATAACAAATTTTTTCCACTGAGACCATACCATATATTACACATACAAAAAAACATTGATCAAATAAAATGTAAATGAATCCTAATAAAGGATGAGATAAAAATATCAGTATGGGTAAATAAAATATATTGGTATGTCTCTCATTAGAAAAAGGTTATGAGATACTATAAAAAACATTTAAATATCAAACCATACATATTAAGGATAATATACTTGAGCCATGTAAATATGAATGGATTTTCAGAAGACATGATGAAAAAGGTAATCAAGAGAATAATTCATTAGGACATACCATAAAAACATGATACATAATATCTTTATTACACGTAAGTATATATAATTATTCCATATAATTAAAGGATTTTTTTTAAAAACAATAAGGGCACATCATGTGGACTACATCAACTAGTTGTGACCCACCACCATCCCCAGAAAAAAAAATTACATTTTTATTTTCTAGGATATACATTCATCCCCATGTGGATCAATCCCATCGATATGTCCCTATCATTATCATATGAGATATAACCATTTACACAATTCATTACTGATCTATAATGGAATGACGTAGTCCTATCTAGTATAACCCATAATATAATCTATAATTGGATTATACAACACAATATGTAATACCCCATATTTTAATTTATAATCAAATTAAAAAATTTATTGTAATCCAATACATCATATAAGATGTGATGAGATTACGTAGTGATATCCGAGATACCACATTTTATAAGTTGTAATGGGAAAACCTAGGTACATTGGGGAAACCAATAATTTAAGAAATAATGTGAACAACCAATTATATATAGGTAACACCATCCAATAAAATGTAATACCTTTCCTAATTTTATCTAGGACACTCTATCGTATAACATGTAATGGGCTTACTAGGTGCTATATGGGCCAGCCTATCATATGCGATGTTACTTGTTTGTTTTTATCTATCGTGCTCACTGAATCATATAAGATGTAATGGGATTACTCGGTGATATATATCACACCCCATTGTATATGTTGTAGTGGTATTACCCAACTCTACATTGCCTACAACATAATATAGGCTATAATGGTTTTACTCGATGCAATATGGGAAACTACATCATATAAGTGGTATTCGGAAAACCCGAAAATATCGGTTCCACCAAACGATATAAGATATAACCGTGTAACACCAGATGAACAAACTAAAAATACCTTTCATATTTTTATAAATCTCATAAATACAATTATTCCTTCATAACATGATTGACCCATGGAAATGAAAAGGATTTTATATCAGTCTCTTTAGAATGTGATTATCCCTTTTAAAAAGAAACAAGTTTCATAACAATCTCTTCAAATCATGGTTAAAACATGGTAAAGATACTTTTATTATAAAAATAATTCCATAAATAAATAAACAAATCGAGGGAATAATATTAATCTTATCCTTCAATCATATACCTAGTAAAGAATTAATATATCAATGGATATCATCTTATATGGGAAAAGATTATATAGGATCACTTGGAATATAAATTTTCATTAAAAAAAATTATCTTCTTAAAATATATAACATATTCAAAATCCAATTTCCCAAATACCAAATTGAAAAAATATAAATTAAGAATTAAAAATAATTTAAATTTTTTCATGAAGAAAATATCCTTTCCACTTTGAAATTTTTTTTTGAAAATATACAATATTTTGATAACAATTTCTTTTAAAAATAAGCTTGAAAAAATGTAAACAAGGAATCAAATAATATTTAAATAAATTTCTAAAAAATAAATTTTGTTTGGATAATATCTTAAACGATCATTTAAAAAAATTTCTTTTTTTCCTGAAAACATTGTTTTCAAATTACAAAAATTTATAACAAAAAATATATAATGTCTAATTTTTATAAAGACACATTATCATATAAATTTATTACCATAGACTGGAAAAATTCAACAAAAACATGATGATTTCATGAATAGCCATACGAAAAAAATTTAATGAATCTCTTGATATATTAAAAAAAACAATCCATAAATATAATCACAATCATAATCAATTATTATAAATGATAAGATTATAGAATTTAAAAGTAACCACTTTTGTCAGTTTTAATCATAATTCTCATGAAATAAAAACAATACATAAAGAATAAAAAATAATTAAATTAATGAGATTCAAGATATTACATGTAAATGATATTTATATAAACCACTTATATAGACATATCTGTATAAGAAGGCATGTGTTTCAAAGAAGGATAATTGAGTAAAAATATATTTACTATATTGGTAAATATTTACCACAAACCCCATAAAAGAGGGATAATAAAATTTATATGTATATATAGTTAATATTTAATGTAATTTTCATGTAATACAATAATTATATTTATATTTATATCATTGTTAAAATATGTACGAATATGGCATTCTTCTTGTAAAAAAATGAGATTACAAATTCCCTTACTATTTTAGTATGTTTCAAATCATGTTTTCCATAAAGTTAATTGAAGAATTTAATACTATTATATATTTATATATATAATTATTTATATAAAAGGTCATAATTAATTATATGAATCAAATAACATGATTATATGGTGAATATAATATATATCTCATAGAAATAAATATATGTCGAGAAAACCATTACCGTATGTCTTAACACCCCACATACACATTATAACATTATTTTTAACTAATTTATGTTTTTTATACATATAAAAAAGAACCATTTTATTATATATCATATGATATTTTATTTTATTGAGACAACATATTTCCCTTTTATTAATTATTCCATGATAAACCAACATTTTTTTAATAACCAATCTGTTTATTTTTATTAGTTTCGATATGTTATTATTGATCCAGTTATATAGATCCTGATTTAATTACACCCTAAATGAAGAAACTTATTTTAATATTATATATATTTAGTAAAAAATTATTAAAAAAAATCTAGAAATATTTAAATATTAAATTCAGTACACTATTTGTGGAAATAATACACCATACTTATGAATGATTCATATTTTTAATTTCTTATTTCTTTGAATGATATAAATGTATTTGAAATATATGTGTATATTGAAATTATATTTATAGTAAAATTTTAATTTCATATATATCATATAAATTTATTAAACACATCCTTTATATGTGCCACATATTGTGTGAATTAGTTGCATCACTTTGAGGAGGTGGTAGTCCACATTTCCACAAAAAAAAATTTCATTCAAAAAATTAAAATCATGATGGTATGTGAAAAATAATAATACAAGAATAATAAATGAATAATATATATAATATATATTATATATAAACAATATTAAATTTATTATTCACAACTCCTAGATGTGTTAAAGAAATAATATATGTCTTTGGTTCACTATATGGTAGCCTTCGAAATAGACAAATGATGATTTCATATCCCATTTTATGGAAGTGTGAGTGAGTTTAGGTAAAAAACAAACATAAAAACTTATTATTATATTTATAATACATGTCATAAAATTTAACAATGATTAATTTGAATTTACGTATTAGATAAATAAAGAAATTCAAAGTGTTTATTAAAGTATGTTTTTTTGGATAATTAAAAATCTTTTTCATCAAAACACTAAAATGGACTTATTTGTACCCATTTTTATGATTAATTTTTGAGAGTATTGATTTGGGTTATTTTTTACTATTTCTTATCCAAATGTGTTTTTTGGCATGATGTCTTGTGGGGCTGACTTCCATTTTATGTTGGAGGTGGACTAGCGTTGTTGTAAATATAAAAGGTAAATATTATTGACACGTCTCCCTAACATAATGTGACCCTAATTAAAGACTATATTTTATAAAATAATTTATATGCTCTATATATGTCCATAAAATTGATTTTGGATCTGTTTCAATGTTATTTTTAATACAATGATAATGTAAAACAAATATACATACTTTTTTTACTTTAATCGAGGTATGTAATTTAATTTAAATTCTCAAATATTGTTTGTCAAAAAATAATTTTAACTTCCAATAAAATATATATTACTATTTTTAAAAATATTCAATCAAATTTTCCAAATTTTTATCACATAAGTGGCAGAAAATAATTTTAAATTATTTTCTGAAATTGGATGACAAAATTTTCTAAAGTTAACATTTTCAAAAGATTTAAATGATTTTATATCAAATATCAATGTGATGTTTATTCTAATGACCTAAATTTTATTAATTAATATATAATTGATCTAATTATACTTAAAAAATTTATATATATTTTATCTAGATAAATAAATTAGTTTAAAATGTACTTTTAAATTTATATTTAAAAGTTTTCACTCATTATCAAAAAATGAAAAATCTTAGAAAAATACCCAAAATTATTCATAACATATTGAAATTTCAAATAAAAAAATTGTGTTTATTTTATGAAATATAAATAATATAATAATAAAAATTTTAAATTATAATAGGAGCGTCCTTAAAGGTTTTGATAATAAATTATAGAAAAATATGTATCTCTATAAATAAATTTTTTTAATTATTAAGTCATGTATAGAAATAACATTATATTAATGTAAATTTATATAATTAATATAATATATATATATATATATATATTTAATTTTTATCATTTATCAAATGTTGTGAAATTATTTTATTTAGGTTAAACGTGTTTAGTTACATAAATACTATTTTCTGGTAAAAGATTTAATCTATTTTCAAAAGAATTTTATTTTAATTTTTATTTAATTGGTTAGAAAATAATTATTGTTATATTTAAATATATTCCAAAATAAAATAATTATATTAATTTTATTGATATCAACCATTCCAAAAACTAGGTGAAAAATATAATAATATTTTAATGATTTTATAAATATTACATAGATGTTTTGTAAAACTACTTCAAGCGTATAACTTAATATATTTAATGAAATCATAATTATGTGTAACATAAGCCAATCATATCGTTTCATGTAACCCAAGATAATATATTTGCGGAATTAACTGCATTATGAACATGGTTTTATGTTTAACAAAGTAATAACAAGGTTATTTCATATAAGAGAAGCTACGTTCAATGTTTCATGAAATAAAAAATCATGAAATGTTTAAATTGATTCTCAAAAAAAAATCACAAATATTGGGGTATTATATTATTCCCCCTTTAAAATTAATTTCCCCCTCAAAATCCACCTAGGATTATAACGGTTTAATAATACAATGTTCCTTCTATTGAAACGAACATCATAAAAATGAATATAAACAATTCATCTACCAATGGATGTTGGAATTATAAAATATTATCAAAATATTCATAACTAAGTTTCCATAATTGTGAAAATAGGTGGGACATGAAAACATGGAAATTAATGAGAACTATAAGTATCATGGTCTTATGGAGGGTGCTAGAGAGAATGGTAAGGATAATGTTAATAGGCACAAAGCTATAATATTTTGATAATCTAATAGACCATTTCATTAATCAGAAATGAAAGTAATAGGATAAAATTTCAAAATTACTGAGCCACCATCTAATTTTGATGAATGTTAATGTGAGTAAGTAATTAATTGATTTCAATACAATTTATTATTACCATAGTATCCCTTTTTTGTGTCGTGATCAATTTTAGTATAATATTTTAAAACATGAAATGAAGCTAAATTTATTATGCATGAACAACTAATAGATAAAATGATCTATAAGATTCATTCCTTCCCCTATAGTAAAAATTTAAAATTGTTTATAAACTATAGAAAAGTATTTATATTATTAGGTAGTAAATTAATATTTGTCAACAAATCAAATATTAAACTTAAACCATTTCAGAAATATGATCCTTGTAAACCTTCTAAAACATGAAAATAAAAAAAACTAGAAATATGGTTACAAAATCAGCATAAAATTGATCCCCTGTATAACATAATGTTTCACTAGTTTTTAAAATTCCAAAAATATTAATACCCTTATCATTGATTGTATTGGAATATGGAAATTACGTGAATTCATATAGGTCATTATTGAAAACATGAAAGTTTCCTTATTTCAATGTTTATTGGATATATTCCATGAATCAAGAAACTTCATAAACTCCAACCATGATATCATAAAACAAATTTTCAACAAATATTTTATCTATAATTCTTGAATTACTATACATATACACTTGAATCATCCAACATTGTTCTTTAACACTTTTTGTGACCTCATCACCCTATTCCATAATACCTATTTCCTATAATATGAAATATAAAACATTTTATAATGATAATAAACCTCAGTTTTATCATTTTTTTTCACTGAAGATAACACAAACCATATATGGAAAATTATTTTGAAGAATCCCATGGAATGAAACCATTCATTTGAAAAAATAAATTATGAAAATGTTTAAAATTTTCAATGTCATTTTCATGAAAAAAATTGTAAACATATGATGGAATATTTAAACATAATTTAAAATTTTTCTTAGGGAAAACCAATTAAGATAAATAATATGATAATTTTCCTTAGATAACATCCTTATAAAATCATAATCTATATCAAATTAAAAAATCATAGATGGAGATTTATTTTTATGGATCTTAGAGAACCTAACCATTCATTAAAAAAATATTAAAATGTTTAAAATTTTCAATACCATTTTCATGAAAAATAATTTTAAAATTCATGATGGAATATTTAATATTCATTTAACAAAATTCATATGAAAAATATTCTTTATACTTTAAAATAATATTTTTAAAACAAAAAACACATTGAAAAGCATTTCCATTGAAAATAAACATGAAAATATTAAAATAATATTTAACGAAATAAAAAGTATATTTAAAAATTAAATAAATTTAATGTCAAATTCTTGGAATATGTTCAAAAATTCTCATTTTAATTATTATAAAAACATTCTTTGGAAATATATATTTATAAGAAAATAGATTTTCGACATTGTAGAGATAAATTCAAATTTTCATAACACACTCTTAATTATGTTATTTAAAATATATTCAAAAAAATGGAACAATTAAATAATTATATAATTAATTAATATATTATAAAAAAATCTGGGGGGTTCTTGAGATATCGATAATAAGATTTCATCAACGGATGTATAGTCATAAACAATCTCGATAAAAATTGATGTTGTAGAAATAAATTGTTACCACGTTGATAACATTGAATCATAACCCCAAAATTGAAAAAAATTAAATCAATAATACAATATTATTAAAATATTAATATATAACATATTTTACTTTAATATGAAGTATATTCACGTTTTTTAGGAATATAGTTTCATAACAAGGCATGTATCTCAATGAATAAAGAATGAAAAAAATAACATTATAGATTTGGTAAATTTTGAATCATAAAATTCATGAAGGATAGATAAAAAATTGATATTTATATAAGAATAAATATATTTATTATTATAATATAATAAACTAAAGGTTATTACATAACCTATATAAAATACAAAAGTAGTGAATAAAGAAAAAGTCCCATAGAATAACAATGACACAAGAAATACCCTCACTACTAGAGTATCTATTCAATCACGGGATCTGGGAATTAATAAAATAAATTAAAACATATAATATCATTAAATAAATTAAAATAATGATTTATCATTTCATAATTAAATATATATTAATCAAAGTATGAATATGTTGTTAATACTGTATTTACATCAGAGAAATAAAAGTGAGGGAAAAACACATACCTCAAGTCTTGTCATTCTTAGTATACAATAAAATATTATATATAAAAAATATAAGAATATTATATATCTAAAACTGATCCAAATTTTTATATATATTACCATAGGTGATTTATGTTACATTAGATAACCCGTTTTTAAATAATATTAATTTACAGTTCATTTTATAGCTTCAATTCTTTTTGAATTGTTATACTTCATCCACATACAAAGATGTTGATTTTAATATTCCCAAAATGTAAATCAGTATTTAAATATATTTTATATTCATTATATAAAATACTATTATAATATTAAAATTATAAATACTTAATGAAATAAACTATTCATAGAGACGATAAGATGTATGTATGGATGAATGTTGTTTCTATTTTCCTAACATTCTAAAACAAATAAAAAATGAATTATATATATATATATTATTAATATATAATTATTATTTCAAATACATAATATAATTGTAATAAACACATCTTTAATAAATCCCATGTAATGTGTAAGCGAGTCACATTACATTGATGAGGTTGTAATACACACGTTCACAATTGAAGTTATCATATTCCAAAAAAATGGATGAATGAAGGTAAGTGTCATATGACAATTAAATAATAATTAATACGTTAAAAATTTCTAATATTTCTTATAAATTATGTATTTGAATCATTACTCCAAACCATGAATGTGATAATGAAAGAATGAGTTGCATTGGTTCATGAGACGGTAGTGCATCATAGACATGAACGACAACTGTATATCCCTTTATATGGATGTGTGTTTTAATAGAATTTAATCCCATAATATAACAATATATAATTATATTGATTATATATAATATAATTTTCAATCATTTAATAATAATAATATATGGATGGAGAAGGAAATAAACGTAATTTTCTTGTTGAATAATATTACCTCTACTTTGGGTAATTCTTACATGTTTCCATCAAAAGAATAACTTGATTTTTATTATTAAAATGATGATCCCTATAGGATGGTAAGATATAATTTAGAATAATATTTGCGATGGTTTCAGAATATCAAAAAGGATTTATATGTTTTATGATGTGAGGGCATGACATGCATTTGATAGTTATGGAAACGTTGAATTCTTGTATATTTAAAAGGGTAAACACTATTGAGAGGTCTCCTTTACATAATGTAAAAAATATGAACTAAAATTTACAACAAAATAGGATATGGTTTAATTTTTTTTTATAAAATTACTTCTAAACATGTTTCTTGGTTAATATTATATTATGTTTTTGGTTAACCACTGAGTACACTCATTCTTACTTTAATCATTGAATGTATATTTAATTATAACCACAAATATTTTATAGTAAAAAATTTGTTTACCATAATAAAAATTATATATTACTTTTATTAAAAATATGTAATCAATTTTTTTAAATTTCTAATAATACAACTGGTAGAAATTAACTTAAATTTAACCCTGCAGATTGGATGATACCTCGTCTTTTTTATGTAAAAATGTATAAAATATTGAAATGTTTTTATATAAAATTTAAATGTGAAATTTATTAATATTGACTAAAATATATTAATTATACATTTAAAACAGTTAATATATATATCTTTACTATAAAACAAATTAGATGAAAATTTTGTTTTTAGATAAAATTCAGAATCATTCATTATTCATACAAATTTATAAAATCTCAGAAAAATAAAAAAAATCATAAAAATCAAATTTTTATGTTATGTATCCAAAAACAACTTTATTTTGTCATTTATAATTTATAAAATTTTAAATATTTTTCTGAAATGGGAACATCGTTAAATGGTTGAAAAATTACCCTTTTAAAATATATAAATCTTTATCCGTAAAATTGATTTTATTCATATATATTTTCTATAAAACACTTTGTATTAACATTAATTGTAGTATTTAGTATATATATATATCATTACATTCATTTATAATAATTTTTTTAGATAATTTATTACGGTAATACGTCTTTCGTTGAATGAATATTTTTTTCCTTCCAATGATTTTCTATATATTCCAAAACGTTTTATTTTCATTTTCATGTTGATTGTTTTCCAAATAATTATTCATATATACATGTGTAATCAATTTTTTCATCATTTAATTAATTATATTCATAAGCTCCATACATATGTATATGTGACATGTATAATAATAATTTTGAAATGAAAATAATATTTCATTTCATTTCTATAAAATTAGGTCTTATCTATGACAAAATATATCAAATGAACTCAGTAGGGTTTCAAAACTCATATTTTCATAGTGTTTCGTGTACAAACAACTAATATATGTGTATTTTTATGTCCAATCCCGACAGGGGTTTACTTAAAAAGAATGGATAACTTGTTTAGTTTATATAAAAAATGCTATATAGAGTGTTCCATGAAATTAAAAATTTAATCAAGTTTAAATTTATTCCAAAAATATTTTTTCCAAAATATAAAGGTGTTATATAATACACCAAATATCATTAATAATACTTTATTTTTTAACATTTCATAATTGAACATAAATCATTACTTAAATGTTAAAACCACATTCAAATTTTTTAATAAGAATTCCTCGAATAAAACCATAGTTTATGTAATATATTCAATATGTTAAATATATATATATATAACACCATAAATGAGTATATAAAATACTTTGTCGATATATAATATATTAGTTATGAGATTATCAACATTATCAAATTTAATTTATCTATGTTAATAATTTATTTTATAAAAATAATCATGATTTAAACAAAATATTAATGGATATATTCTATTAACTATGTGTTTTTAACAACATATTAACATTAAATAAAAAAAATTAATAATCATTTGTACTCTTCAACATATTCATACATATTGATAATAAAGTACTTCTATAGAAGAATTGATTTATATTTAATGACTCATGGTACATAATGCATTAATTTTATTATATATAGTGATTAATCATCCCCCCCCCAATATTAAACCATTGACATTGAATTATCATCTTATTCAATTACACCGTGTTCTTTAAAAATTCAATAAAAATTCGTTTTTTACGTTTTTCATCATCATTTTTATCATTCCTCACATATTTGACATAAGAAATACTATCAAAAGAGAAAATAACGTTCATATGTCATTTTTAGTCTCCTAATCATAAATATTATAACAATTACATTTACTATATTGGTGATTCTACAAATTATATTTTCCTAGGGAAATTTATTTTTATCTTTCCCCTACATTCCAGTTTTATAGTATTCGAATATTGATAATTCCTATTGGAAACCATAATTCACATACAATTAAATAACTAAAAATTTAATTTTTCCATGGTAATTAAATTAATTTAGTCCTTATATTCAGTGTTAGAAAACAAATTTATTTACGTTGATACATTCTATTGAGTTCTACTTCCAACATTCATGACATATAGAAAATTGAGTCTTCTTTAATCCATGGCCTCCACTACCCAAGAACTGAGTTTACACTATTGATCTGTTAGTTAGTGATTCAAAATAACTACCCCAACCCTATTAGAACAATGTTAGTGCCTTAAACTATTATATTTTAATATATTTAATATTTAAATAACAATATACTACAAAATTTAGTAGTTCTATAAATCTAGATTAAAAATATGACACCTATTATAAACTAGAAATATAAAATAAATCATATCAAATTTGAAAGCATTTAATCCTTAAAACACAATCCAAGAATTAATAGATATATCATTTGGAATAGAAAAAAATAGGGTTTATCTCAAATACTCATTAATGATTTAGTACATTAGAATTAATCATTAATTAACTAGAACAAATAGTATGATAATGTAAATAATTGAACACATGTGATATTACTCCAATAATGTGAGAACAAAATGAACCCACGTATAATATCATATGGAATATACCATGGATAATAATGATACAGTTTTTTATGAAGTAACAATTTAATTGTTCTAATTTATGTATCAGGAACATGAAAACCTCTAATGTCATGATATATTCTCCAAATAATTTAAAATTATATGTAGACATCAATTTAATTTAGAAAAATGAATTATATCAAGAGACCTATTGATGCCTTAAAGTTCTATATGAATTCTATTCCCCACATCATACAACAAGTCAAATGAATCCCCCATATACAGAAAAACTTATTCAATAGATGAGAAAAATGACTTATCTTGAAATATCAATACATAGTAAAGCATACATATTTATCAATATTACCCTAGTTAATAAAATAAATTTCACTTTAAAATATCATATAAAAATTATTATATGGTTTACCAAATATTTATATACATCACTAAAGAATATGGATTTTTATGAGTAACATAATTTCTAATTATTAAGGATTATAACAGTGTCATTGTGTCATGGTATTGTTAATAATCATGTAAGAGAGTGAGATTTGACAATATCATTTATTAGTGGGTAATTTTCAAATTAGTTAAACAATGATGAAATATTTTAAATTGAAAAATATAATAATATGACTGATAAAATATTAAATATTTTACATGTCAACTTGGAATAATATATAACACATATGTGTGAATTTGGGAATTATAAAAAATAATCCTCAATAAAATGTATATTTTGATAAAAACCCTTACCTAATTTTTTTTATTGAACATTTGTTAACCTCAACATTAGTGTATTTAAAAAAATTATATACATAAAAATATCTATTAGTGTTTACAATATCATATATTATCCTTTCATAACAGATTATTACACTTTTATTAAAAATCCTCCAATATTTTTATTATTTTGATTGTCAATTGTGGTTTCTTCTCACTCATGATTCCTCATTAAAGATCTATTTCAATTATATGTTATATATTTATGTCATATAAATAATAATAATCATTAAATAATTATAATATTTTTTATGTTTATAGTTTGTTTAAATCAAATCAGAAATGACAGTTAGAGAAAATGAGGTTTGTTGTGGGTATGAAAATAGTTAGCCGTACATATGCATGAGTAACAATTCCATTATCCGCAAATCATTATTTAATGGAGGTAATAAGTATTTTAAATTTCAATAATCATCTTAATATCATTAATATCATATTATATAGTTATATACTTGATAAATTTGGTTTGGTGATTCAATGTGAGTCACATAACTTTGTGAAGGCGGTACTCCACACAAACACGAACGAAGTTGTCATCATTAAATAATTGAAAAGGGAATGGAATAAACAGATTTTTTTCTAGAATGATATATATACCATTAATATAATAATTTGGATATATATGTTCCATATAATCATTAACATTAACATTATATTTATACCCATCCACATGTATCGTTAGGGTCAGATCAGTCACATTGCTTCGAGACATGGTAGTATTCCATACATATGACAAAAATTATAGTATCACATACAATATTGGATGTAAATATATTTATGTGATATCATAAATCTATTGGTATAAAAATGTTATAAATATCTTATATATATTTCATATGAATAAAAATACATATCCTTGATGGGTGGAAATGAAATAATAGAAAACAGTTCATGAGGTGGTAGTATGCCGCATACATGAATGACGATTTTATAATCCAATATATGGACTTGGAGATAAATTTAGATCATACCCTTATCATAAAAACATCCTTATAAATGAATGATGTTTTAGTTATTATATAGGAAAAAATTAATGAAAATTAAAGGAGATGGGAAAATGATAAATAAAAATATGCTAATTGTATAATGTTAACTCGTCTTCATTTATCATCCTTCTAGTTGTACAAAACACTTCCATAGATGGAATTTTATATCAAGGGAGGTTGGTACAAAATGAATGTTTTTAAATTGGTTAATTACACCCATATGTTTTTCATCCCACCAGACCCCAACAATGTTCAAATATCAGTAATATAAGTATTAATGTTGAAATGTATCCATATAATTAGAATTAAAGAAATTTCATAGTCGTTTTTCCCCTTAGGTAAAATATTAACCCATTATTAAATATATTCATACTTTAGTCTAATTGATTAATTTTAACTATTTTCACAAATCACATTAAACAAAAATTTATTTGCACTGATTATAAAATATATATTCTAATGATTCCAAATATGGATTCGATTTTCCTAAGCTTAATTATACAAACTGTAAGAATGATAATTTGAAATGAATCTCATAAAAATGATTATAAAAAATTTTCATTAAGGAAACATGTTCAAGATGTTTTAAATGTTATTATATCTACACTAATTCAAAAAATTATTCCAATGACCTAGATTAAATCAAAATTAGATTAATCAAACAATTTTATCATCAAATACAATTAAAAATATATTTTAATGATATAAATTATTTATAAAAAATATGAGTTTTCAGTTAGAATCTACTTATATTCATTATTATTCATAAAAAAATGTATTTAAAAAATTATGAAACATTCAATATAAGGTAAATTTTATATTCAAATTTAATAAATTTATTTTATTTTTCCCATATAATGTTTTGAAAGATGATTGGAAAATTTTTATTTTATGCTATCTATTCACTATTAATCTGTCTTTTAGATAAAAAAAATTTTGTTATTGAAAAATAATTTAATTTTAAATAAAATTATAATTATTATATTAGTGAAAGATATATTGTTAATATAAATTATTATCATATTTATTTATATAATCTATTTATTCATTTTCATTTCCTCCCTTATAATGGACATGTGATATCTATTACATTAATTAATAATATTAATAGTTTATTATTATACCGTAATAATCAGTCTTTTTTCTAACACAACAATGGATGAAAATCATTATTTAATGTAACATAAGATTAACTAAGTATTTAATTCATTTAAAGGTATGTAAATTTTTTAATTTATTTAAAATAATAAATATATCTTATTGTCTAAGGATGTTATTTTCCTTCTGCAATGGTGTTTCAGGTAAAACATGCTACTAAATATGATGACCATATTTTAAAATTTCATTGCGATATATTCTCCCAACAATTTATAAATTGTGTCCTCACAATTTATTCTTGGAATTAGCAATCAAGGGTTTTTCATTTAGAATTTCCATTATAGAAAACCCTATATTGATAAATATTTAGTAATGTACCCTTTAAAAAGAGTGAAGGGGTAGTAGAAATTTCATCTAGAATAATCACATAACATGGATTATAGATTAGATAGCATAGGTGGGAAACTAATGATAGATATCAATGAGAAAAATAAATACAAAATACTAGTAGAGAGATAGAGATGATTTTATAAGAAATTTTAAAAACCACATAGACATTAAAAATAGATATGAAAGAGACATATATATCATAAAAATGATGATATTTTAAAAACAATTTAAGGACCTTTTAAGAGAGTTGGGAAATTTGTCCACTCTCATGGTATATATGAAAATATACATAATTGATACATTAATATTTCATTCGAACACTATCATCCATTGGAAATGCATTAGTTACATTCTAATTCAACTCTTACTCCATGAAATGAATATCAAAAAATTATTCCTTTTCTTAATGCTTTAGAATTACAATTAATTAGATGGTAGTATCCACAATATAATTATAATTCATTCCTTCAATCTCTAGTTATTGTTATGAATAAATGGTTATCATAGTTCATCCAATATGCATAAATCTCCATATCACGAGGTAATAAACTATTCACTACAACCTCATGAGAAATAGAATTTTAAAAATATTATAGTTTGATATCTTTATAAACCTTCTAAAACATTGAGATCTGAATCATTAAAAAAATGTTCTCTTAATATCCAAAATGATCTTATCATTGAGATTCCAATAAAATATTATGTCTCTTAATTTTCAGATAATATAAATTTTAATATTATCAAAATTAATTATCTAAAAACATTGTAATAACATTAAATACCATAAAAAATCATTAAAACATGAATCATATCATTTTTCTATAATAAAAAATTGTTATTTAATATATTCTTGAACACCTGAAATGCATAAACTTATATCAATGATAGCGTAAAAACATTGTTCATGAAACGTTAACAAGTTACAAGGTTGTAAAAACAATCCAATTTACATCATCTGTATCAATTATCTCATTATCCAAAAATAATTAAATCAACATCAAGAAAATATTAAGGATTATATTTCCCTTAATAATTTATTTTTATAAATTTCATCATGAAAGTAGATCATTGTTCGTACAACCATCCAACACATATTTTATTGAATACCTATTGAAATATTTTTAAATAAAAACCATTATATATTTCATAACGATTATATTGATAATATCATAAATAAACTAATTTTACAAGATTTTTCTTTGACCAAATAGGCTATAGTATTTGTAATTAGACATTAGTTGTTCAATAACATATGATATTCCTTCTCCTATGGGTATCTTCTATGGTAAAATCCAATGATTAGTGGGAAATTTTTCTTTACATTGTTCCCTATATACTTTTAGTTAAAATTCTAGACATTTCTCTATTCATTATTTCCATTTCATTCATTTTTTAATGACCATTATCTCCACACATATACATTTTTGTAATCATTTATACAATTTCATAGGATCTTTTTTTCATAGTTATCACATGTGGGAAAATCATTCTATTAATTATTCCCCTTAATTATTATTTTATACTTCATAATGTTCTTATCGTACTCCCCTTTGAAGTAATATATGTTAAAGATAATTATTTCTCTATTTTGATACCATATAATACGATTTCATCATATGAAGAATATATTTGGGTGACCAGTTCTCATCAGAAACATGGATTAGTCCTTTCAATGAAATAATAAATAATGTACTTCATGTATAGTATATTGTCTGTATCATACATATATGACCTGTAAATATTTATTCATACATTTTAATACATTATTATTCATTTTTTATTAATTTAATGATCATTCTCAGTTTCTCGATTTGTTTCCATTGAGGGTAATATTTATTATAGAATGCATCTTTAAAAGTTTTCTATTACATATCTTGAACATTCTCATCGTCCGAAGTATTTTGCATTAATGACCACCATTGATTAGAAACACCTTCCAGACAAAATACATGATTTTTATCTTTTTCATTTTCACTACACCCCAACTCCCTATATTTATTATCTATATACATTATCCATTTATCTATTTTTATTTAATTAGTTTCGTCTATAAATGATATGGTCCTATATAATGTAATAAAATTGAACAAATATAATTTAATAGTGTAGTTGGTTTCTCCATCTATAAAATTATATTTATCAAAACTCGATGAATACTTCCAAATATTTCCATAACTCTCCCAGTCCCCATTCCATCACTTTTTTCTTCTTCTATATGTCCATCTCTAGATTTGTAAAAGAATATAATCCAATATATTTTCAAGGTTTTATTTCTAAATAATTAAATACAGTGAATGAGATCCAAATAATATGAATCTTATATCATAATTTCAAATTCCATATATAGTGTGACACTAATAATAAATTATATTTATGAATTGTTATTCGAAAAATCCTAAAGAATGGTTATTTGAGAATATATTTACATTGAAATCCATATTAATTGTATTTAATAAAAATGTTAATTATCTAAATCATATAAACTATGAACTATATATATGGGTGTGTATTACGGCCCATTGTCGGGTACTATGTAACAGATGATTCGTTAAAAAAATTCTTTTCCGATGTTATTACCCCTACAAAACACTTTTTCAAATCCACATCTAATGGTATTACACAAACATGAATGTTTTGGTATTAAGACCAACAAAATAACTTCCCTACCAATAAAATATTATTTCATCGATTCATATAATCAATTTTTATCATTATGTGATGTTTACTAATATATTTTTTCATTACCATATTTCTGAATGATTGTACTAAACATGCATTGATTGCAACAATAATTACACTAGGAACATTATCTCAATTCCAATGCCATAACTAATTGCATTGACATATATAAAATATTCAAATCACAAAGAATGGAATTGTTTAGAATATTTGGTAATCGAAATTACATACATGATACCCATTTCCCAATGGAATGTAAAAATTATGAAAAAATAACCTAAAATCTCAGCATCATTGAAACTAATTAAATGAATTCATATTCAAATCCTAGTGAAAGGATGACATAATGGGTGAGGAAAAATTCTTAGGAAGGGTTTTTTTAAGTGAATTAAATAGTGAATCATAACGCATAATCAATAATGGAAGGTAAATAACTATAAACACACATCATTTAATCAATTTACTATGAATCAAATGAATCCATAAAAAATAATAGCTAAATTATCAATCATAATAATTTTTGAATTAAAATTGATTGAAATTTATAATTATTTGAATTGATTTTTTACGGAAAATGAAAACCACATCTATTAAGATCTTTCATCCAGAAACTCTAAAACATTAGAGAGAAACTTGTTTAATTTTCCAACTCATTTGTCTGGTGAGACCAATCGAGGCATCGAGGGGATATAAATGTAAATTTTCCAATCATAATTAAAATTATATTGAATTCCTCTTATATTGAGTTAACTATTTTAATAATAAATAATATTGATTATAATCAACTATTATTTTTGATAAATAGAAAAAAATTTATCATAATTTCCCCATTTTATTAAATAAAATTAAATGTAAAAAACATATAAAAATGGTATATAGATTATGAAAAAAAGAATATATATCACATAATAATATTAATAATTATGAGAAAAAAATTAAAATGAAAAGATATTATAATAATTTTATTTATTGAATAAAAAATTAACAATTTTATAATAGAGTGATATTTCATAATAAAATTTCTCACATAGAAAAATTTAAATCAAATTTCATGAAATGGAACAATATAAATTGTAACATATAAAACCCTTAATAATGAATAATCAGTATAATTATATGATCAATGACATGTCATGAACCGTCCCCCATGGCCCACTCGGTGACTACCCCAATACCACCTCGGATATTCCAGGGGATGGCCATTATCGGTGAGTAGGAATATCCTAGAAATGAGAGGCATTTTCCTAAGTACCTATACCCTCAAACAGAACTAAAATACAAATGTTTTTTGAATGAAAACGCCACATAAGATATGAATGAAATCTGGAATGTATAACATAACCATAGTGAATTGAAAAGTAATGTATTTGGTGGAATACCGATCCAGAATACAATCCCACGAAAAAAAATATAGAACAAAACTAAAATTCCAAGTCCAAGAATCTCTTTCTCCGATAATCCAATCTGAAGGGAAGGTGATGGGTAGCTGCTCGTAGCCATAGGAGTTTGCTTCATCTCACTAATCCCAATGATCACCACCTATTACTTTTCCCCCATGTACTTTTTCAAAGGTTATATCATCTAAAAAATACATGACATGGGTAGGCAAAGCCTATACATGGGTGAGTAAAAAATACTTTTTATGACACTCCAAAACCACAAAGTTAAAGCATAATAGAATACCCACAAGAAATGCACAATCAGCTCTACATAGGTATATTCTCGTACATATATCCATACCATCCTGATATACTCATTATAGACAATAGGAATCAAATGGTTCCAAACACATAGCCGACATCAAGATTCCAATCATAGTTTTGAGAGGGTAAACATGAAACTAGGAGATTTCACTCCATGAGCTCAAACATCCTCGAATGAACTCATTTGAGAGGTACAATCCATCGAAAACAACTCAACCATTCCAAATAGTATATCCAAGAAAACATGTTCTATCAGGAACATTCTACTTTGGTTAGGATTCAGTGCCCAACATCAGAGTTTAAGTCATGATTGCCTTGTGCCGACCTCAGGATAAAAGAATCCCACGTGCAGAGGCATCCCTCCCCACTGTATAAGAAAAAGGGATCCCTACTCCTAACCATCTCTACAAAAATATATCACTCTTATAAGGAGTTTTCAACAACTCAGCCTCTCTCGAGAGTAAAATCTCTTATCTAGGCATCAATTTCATCAATTGGACGGACCGGTCATCACTACTCTTTCTAACAACCTATGGAGAACCAACTCTAAATGAGGGATTTCACCATACCTAGTATGGGATTACTACTCGGTGACCAGAGGACATGTGCCTAGGTGTGACAGGGGAGTACCAACTCTATCAGTTCATATGTGATGGACCTACACCCTGGAACCACTGGGGAGTAACGATTCCTATAATAGAGGGCCCACACCATACCAATTAGGGTAGTACCAAATCCATTCAATCATGTGTGGAGGACCGACACTGTCACAAACCAGCCTGAGTCGACCCTAAACTAGTCACCCAGGCCAGCTCGTGACAAGTCCCGATAGGCATTCACTATCCTCTAAAAATGGAGACAAGATCATAGGGCATCATTATTGTAAACAATTGAATGATTTTCCCCATATATAAAAAATCAAACAAACTTAAAAATGATATGGATAGCCAAAAATGCATTTACATTATAATTGAACTAAACATATTTTTGAATAAGAAACTGAAATTAAAACTAAAACAACAACCCAACTAACCAGAACTAAAAATTGGATAACTCTATGTGACCCCCGTGATCAATCTCTAACACAATGATCACACATCGCCAGAAGTTATCAATCTCAATCTAAAACCTCCACAATGGATAAAAACATAATAAGATGATATGCATGGGTATTAAAACTCTATAGGTTATCCCAATATTCTATTCCAAATTCAAATCCATTAAAATAAAAGAATCATCAATTTCATGTTCTAAGTAAAAGATAAAAAGGTATGTCTTCCAAATTAGTTCATATTCTATAAAACATTACCAAACAAAAACATGCATGCTTTATAAACATGAATGCAAGTGAAAATTTTCAAATAGATGCATCATAAAAATAAAACTAGTTTTCACGAGGGATGTTTTAAAAAATGTACACTTTTATGTAAATCACAGAAAAGGCTAAATTTACCAACATAACACACAATATGCTGATGAGGGGTACAAAATATCCAATGAGCACAAGTCACCGGAACACCCCTAGGCACTAGATAGTTTTGAGCCCCAGGTACATCGTATCTCTGTAAAAGTAACCATAATAAATATCCATTCTCATGAAAACGAGCTATTATTAGGGATCATACCCATAACATAGTTGTCCCCCAACAACATCATCATCATAGTATAGTTTGTTTTGTCATCTTCATTCATGCTATGTGAAATAGGGGCCAAACTCCACGGGATAAGCTTACTGGTACACATCAACCCACCTAGATACCTGGGATTCACGTTAGTTCTCAATCAAGTTACAAAAATTATCGAATATAGATTTCACATAAAAATTCAATTTCCAACCCATAAACACAAAAATATATCACAAAATTTATTTACATTTTTTTCATGATTCAATAAACCCCTAAAAATTTTTGTATAACAACTTCAATGAGTGTATTAAATATTTACACAAAAAACTCATTCAAAAATAGTCTTTTAAGTGTAAAAACACAATAAAACCATACTCAAAAAGAATTGGAAGCCCTAGAAACATTTAATAAAAGCATTTCATGGACCATAAAACAATTCCAATTGACACAACAAGGTATATAGATGAAAAACACTCATTATTCATTTTTAGGAATGTCCAAACGCGCCTTTAAACATTTTCTCAAAAGTATCATTTGACAAAGTTAAGAATTTAAATTTTATTAAAAAGGTGTATACACACTATTTAAATTAGAAAAACACATTAAAATATCCCTTAAAGCACTCATGTGACATATTTAAAACACAATCACTTTCATAATGATGTGAAACGGTCCATTTTCTGGAAACTCATGAAAAAACATGTTGTAAAACAAAACCTTTTTGTTTGTAAAACCAAATCCATTTTGGAAAATCCAAAATGGATTCCCAAAATATATATTTTTCATTATTTCATGGTATTTATAAATCCAATCAATTAGTTTTTAATTACACTAGATATATAAAATCCAAACAAGAAATTTACCGAACACAAGACATGAACTATTTAACAAAACAACTTTTTTAAGCACATTAAAAGGGATAAAATATAAATTTCATTCCATAAATTTAATCAATCAACCGAAACATATAAAAAATACCATAAACCATGTTTTTAAGGTCATGTAATAATTTATCAAACAATCGGAGTGCACATTTATACCAAAACAACTATATTTCTAACAAAATAAGTCATAAAACATCATTTGCATACAGAATAATTTAAAAATAGATTTTACAGCATCACATATCATATAAATAATGTTATAACAGAATGCGAATGATGAAACATAAATGATAATGTCTTGTGATAGGGAAATCCTACCTCAAATCCATATCGGAATGCAAACGCACACCCGGAATCACGTGTTGTGGTTCCCAAAACACTACATCAATGAAGAACCAACATAAAAAACAAAACCCCAATCAAAAATCATTCCAAGATAGTATAATATGTAATTAATTTCTAGGGGATAAGGTAAAACTAAATGTAAATGGATGGAGAAGGAAGAGGGGGAAGAAAGGAGAGGGAATCTCACTTTGGGAAATAAAGGAATCTTCATCTTACCTTATATCTTCACACATAGAGAAATGGTAATGGCATGTAACATTTTGGGGATTCTTTTAGGTCTGTATTAACACGGAAATTTCGATTTTGGGTAAGAATATTGAATGATAAAGGATTTATGAAAAAGAAAATTTACCTTAGAAAATAAGAATGATTTCCGAATTATTGAGATGTTTCACCCTAATACTCGTCTACATTGATCTCCATAGAGTTAAATTAGACAATGGGGGTGCTCCTATGTATCTTGGGTTGAGTTTTATGTAGAATCATCCAATCAAGTCAAAAAATAAAAATTATATAAAAGAAACAAATAATGTTTCTTAAACTGGAAAAGTGCCCACTGGTTAGCCTAATACCTGAATAGATAACCCAAATTAACACTGCTTATTAATTCGTAATGGGTCTGAAAGTATATATTGGCTTGAAGATGTCAGGGTAGGAAAATTATGATGTTGAATGATTAAAAAATGTTATAAATTAAGGATTTATAAAAGAAACCAAATATGTTTTTAAATCCAAAAATGGGATAATAGTTTGGCCCAAATCATGCAGTAACCACCCATTCTACAAAAAATCTCAAAAAATGAATTAAGGCACCCAAAGATGGATTATTAGAAATATATGAAACTTAAAAACAGAATTTAATATCATCTAATACACATTAAAAGGATCATGATTTATATTGAACCGGGTCAATACAATGACCTAAAAAACCCTGTGTAACAATTCTTTCCACCATTAATGATTTCTACCCTCGGAAAGACATAACACTATCCAGAATAAAGATCAACACCAAAAAATTACTTACCAATATGATCCTGCCTCTCAAGTCAAGGAAATATCATTCAAAATTAATGTATCATAACCCTCTTTCCTAAAAAAACACCAAATCACAACCATTTCATGAGAATCAACCAGTAGATAGAGTCACAACCTCCACAACAAAATTAAGAACAAGATTGGTGGGCCTTCTCCTAATGAACACAATGATCACCCAAACCATAGATCACTCACGAAAACCAAATATTATAGGGGGGTCTAGAATGGAATCACTACCATTAAGAAATAAGTAGCACTAGACAAGTTCATAGGATGAAAATACATGAGACTCATCGTGGGTCTCCCCACCATTAAACACCAACTAACAACAAACAAACAAGAATTAAACATGAGTTAGAATGGGGCCTCACTCCCACAAGCCCACCCGAACTCTATTGAAACAACCTCCCAACCCATGGTGAGAAGAATACAACATGAACATTAAATCCACCCACTCTCGAATAGAGGTGGCAGGAACTGGGTCAACACTCACTACATGGATCAAAACCCCCACCAATTAGGGAGGTGAGGGACGGGGACCCTATAATTAGGCCATTGAAAAAAAAGAAACAAAGGAAGTACCACAATGAAATGGTAGTGGTATGAACTTAGAAATACTATCCACCATCCAAGGACTCCTGACTATGTGCCAGCTTCTCTCTGAATCCTCTTTTTGGAGCTTTGATGGATGAAGCATCCCTTTCCTCACAATCAGGCTTTGATAATCCCTAACTTGTACTCTATACCATAGCTCCACACAGTACCACATAACACTCCAAGGATGAAACAATATATATAGAGACACATTTTAAATATCTTCCTCAACAACACATTTTTTCCCAAAAAAGAACATGGAGATACACAACACTATTTTCACCTTCTCCAAATGAGGATCAGAATGAAGAAGGCACACAAAAACACCCACTAAACATCCCTGACTACAACTACTAAAACTGAAAGAATCGCCATAAAAGTAAGTCACATTAAATAGATCCCAAACAACTTTCTATTTGATCAAACGGTCTGAGGTATCATTATAAGAGGTGGATTTAGAATTTGAAACAAATTTATAGGTTGATCAACTAGAAATATTTCAAATGGAGAACCATTTATGGCCACATCACCACATACAACACATCACTAAAAACCCATTGAACATTTCCTCAAAACTGAGCAACCAAAAATATACTATTTCAAGATGCAACAAGAGTAAGAATTCTAGATACTATGGAAGTATACTGAACAAAAAAACTACTAATCAATTAGATAAATTGTCCACATAATTTTTTTTCATAACAAACACCACAATACTGTAGATCAAATATATTTTGTAATGAAAACTAATCTAAATTTGTTTATATTCCCATTCACCAATGGTTTTTCATAATGTCTCACTTACATGAACATTTAAATGCCACCTTGAGCACTCAAATACCATTCCATGTCATGAATTCTTCCATATATCTACAAAATATTTCATGGGAGAACCAATGAAAACACAAAATGAAAAAACAAAACATCATCATTAAAAAATAATCTTTTACCATCCAAAGTAACATTAACCACCAAATCAAAAACCATTTTCAGATTTCCCAAGAAAATTAACGCTTCATCATGAAATATATGATTGAAAATACAATCAATTTAATTTATATAACATCAAAAACATTCTATTCTAAATATCCTCTTCCCATTTTGAAAAAATCGGTAAGGTCTATTTTCATAATCCGACAACCACAAATGCCAAAACCCCTTAATAGAAAAACACCAGCCGCTCAAAACAAAATTTCCAAAACCAATTAATCTGATTCAAATAATTTTAATAGAAAAAACACCCCATTTAATAAAATTATTCAGAATTACATAAAAATTATTCACACTTTCAAAACATTTTATTTCAACAAACCACAAGTTTAGACTAGGGAAAATACGATCCTATAAAATCAATTCTACTTCTTCCCCAAAATTTTTTTAACAAAAAAAACATACCCAAAAAAATTATTATATTTAAATTTTGAAAACCCCTTTTCCACTTTTCAAAATCAACTCCTTACTTTAAAAACTATTTACATAATTATTGCATAAGTATTTTTAAAACCAAAATTCATAATTCAAGAATGTTCCAACAAACCCACTAATGGAAACTACTGTCGGCGGGTGACTTGAACATTTGGTTCACGGCCATATGTCAATAACAACCTCAACACATAGAGAATTATTTGGATAATGCACTAGATCCACATGGATTACCAGGCCCAGCGAGCTCACAGAGGAAATTAGTTAGACTCCACTTGTCATATCCCAACATTAATCAAACAACAAGAACAAAGGACACTAACAAAATAGAATATCTCGTGGAAACTCAAGGATTAGAATAAGAAAAAGTTCATGAATCTCTACCCACACATACCCCTAATGTCCCAAAAATCATACTCTATATAACTTGACATCTCCTAAATTATAGGTGTGCTATAAAAAGTATGGTCTACAAAGATCTGACCCCCTCTGATAGCATTTTTCCACAAACCAGCCCGAGTCTACCATGAACCGGCCACCCATGCCAACATGTGACATGTCCTGAGAGGCATTCCCTACCCTCTTGGGATGGTGTAAATAACATAGGGAACCATTATAGTACACTAGGATTTTATTTATCCCAAATATAAACACTCAAAAAAATAGAAGAAGGAAATGTACAACTACACATGTTTTTACATAAAAATTGAACTGAACATGTTATTGTACAAGAAAATGGAATTAAAACTAACGAAAAATGCTACATACCAAAACAAATAACCAACTAAATCCATGTATCCCCTATGGTCACACTCTAGCATAATGATCACATGTTCCCGAAGGTTATCTAACTCAAGTTAAAACCTTCACAAGTGTTAAAAATAGATGGAGACTATAGGCGTGAGTATAAAAACTCAGTAGGTTAACTCGATATTCTATTCCCAATTAACATCCTTTAAAATAAAATATACTTACATATCATGTTTTAAATACAATATATAAAGGCATGTTTTCAAAATGCGGTACCATTCTATAAAAAACTATAATACAAAAAATTGTACGTTTTATAAATAAGAATGCTAGAAACAATTTTCCAAGAGGTGAAACATCAAAATTAAACTAGTTTTATAGATGGATGCTTTAAAGAATGTACACATTTATGTAAATCACCCATCCTTCTGAATTTAACAACCAAACAAACAATATTCTGACAATGAGTACAAAATAGCCAAAGAGCACAAGTCCCAGGAAAACCCCTAGGCGCTAGTTTGTTGTGAGCCCTAGGTACCACATGTCTAAGTGAAAGTAACCATAATAAATAAATGCTATCATTCATACGAGCCAGTAGTAGGGACAATAACCAGAATATAGTGGTCCCATAACAACATCACCATCATACATTCATTTTTGTTGTCATTGTCAAACTTGTTACGCAAAACAGGGGCCAAACGCCAAGGGATAACTGGAATACTAGTACATATCCACCCACCTAGATACATGGGATTCTAGTTAGTACCCAATCAAGATACAAATATTATAAAATACACATTTCCCATTGAAATTTCATTCCCAAACCATAAACCCACAAATATCCCTCAAACATTTCATCACATCTCTTTCAAGAATCAATAAACCCCTAAAAATATTCGTATAACGATTTCGAGGAGTGTAATGAGGATTCACACCTAAAACTCATTCAAAAACACACTATTAAGTATAAAAACCCAACAAATACACACCCAAATAGATAGGGAATCCCTAAAAACATTTAATAAAATCATTTCATGGACAATTAAACTATCCCAATTTGAAAAAATGGTATATACATGTAAAACACTCATTCTCCATATTTAGGATATGGAAAACAGGCCATTAAACATTTTCTAAAAAGTAAAATTTGAAAAAGTTATGCATTTATATTTTATTAAGGTGTGGTATACACACCATATATAGCATAAAACCACATTAAAAAATAACTTAAAACAGTATAGTTACATATTTAAAACACAATCATTTTCATAATAATGTGAAACAATCCATTTGACGGAAACTCGGGCCAAAACATGTTGTAAACCATAACCCATTTTCTGGTAAAAAAACATAAAAGGTTCCCAAAATAACTTTTCTCATGATTCCAATGTAATATAAATCCAAATAAATCATTTTAAATTTTACTAGACATATAAATTCCAACTATGTAATTTAACAAACACACGACATGCACTCTTTAACAAAAAAACATATTTTCATCACTTAAATGAGATAAAATACCATTTTTATGCCAAAAGTTTTTCAATATACTAAAACATATTCTAAATAATATTATCCAAGTGCATATCTCATGGAATAATTTATCAAAGAATATGAGTGCACATTTATACCATAACATCTATATTTTTAACAAAATAAGGCATAAGACATCATTTTCCCACATAATAATTAAATCCAAGGTTTCAAAACGGCACATATCATATAAATAATGTTATAATAGAATGATATTGATGAAAATTAATTGATAAAGGATTTTTCAATTGATGTCCCACCTCAAATCCATGGCGGAAAGGAATCGCACACCTGATATCACTTGTTGTGGTTCCCAACACCCTATATATATGAAGACCCAAACTAAAGGAACAAAATATCCATAAAAATATTTAAAAAATAGTAAAATAAGTCATTAATGACTTGGGGAGAATAGGAAACTAAATGAAAATGGACGGAGAAGGAAGAGGGAGACGAAAGGAGAGGGAATCTCATCTTGGTTACTAAATGACTCTTCATCTTCCTGTTGATATTCCCCTTATAAGAACGGTAATGGCATAGAACATCTTTTAAATTCTTCATAAGTCTATAAGAACGAATTAAATTTTATTTGGGGTCAAAATATTGTAAGATAATTTATTTATAAAATAGAATTTACCTTAGGAAATATGGGTGATTTCAGGAATCTTGAGACGAATCCCCCTAATACACGGCTACGATGAGCTCCAAAGAGTGAAGATAGACAATGGGGGTATGCCTAGGTATATTGGTCATGATATTGAGTTAGAAACAACAAAAAATTTCAAAAAATTAAAATTCTATAAATTAAAAACATTATAATTTTAAAATCGGAATTGAGTCCATAGGCTAGCCCAATACCTAAAGAGATAACCCAAATTCACCGTGATTATTAATTCATAATGGGACAAAATGGATATATACGAATGAATAAGTCATGGGAGGAAAAATATAAATTGTAATGAGTCAGAAAAATTAAAAAAATTAGGAGTTAAAAATGAAAAAAATATGTTCTTAAATATGGAAATGGGCTCATGGTTGGACACAAATCATGAAGTAACCACCCATTCAACAAAAACTCTCTAAAAATAATTGAGGAACCCAAATATGAATTATTATATATAGATGAAACTTAAAAATTCAGAATTAATATCACCTATGACTCAAAATATTTATCATGATTTCCAATGAACCAGATCAATATAATGACGTGACAAATCGTGTGTGACATGTGCCCCAGAACCACAGGGGAGTAATGACATGTTCCCTGGTATGACAGATGAGTACCAACTCTATTAGTTCACATGTGGAGGACCCACATTGTAGAACCACTAGGGAGTAATGAATCATATCATAAAGGACCCACAAACTACCTAGTAGGGGAGTATCGAATCTATTTGAACATGTATGGAGGACCCACACGCTAGAATAGTCATAGAGTATTGACTCCTATCATTGAGGCCTCTTACCCAACAATGTAGGGGAGTACCAAATATATATATGTTATAGGTGGAAGAAATTATCCCCAGTTCTATACAGAAATACCAACTCCACGGATAGAGAACCCACTCCATGGTCTCATAGGAAAGTACCTACTCTACCTTCAGGAATATCTCCACGAAAATGCACCCTAGTCCTTCGGGGGTGTGGCCAAACAGAGGAAGCTACCCGATGTAGACAAACCTTCTCCCATGACATGGGGATTTATATCTTCCCAAAATAAGAGTATTTTCTCTCAATATTTATTATACCGTAAGGACCTACAACTCAAACCATTAGGTCATCTTCCAAAATTTATAAAGACTCACATACAGTATCTCAAAGAGGTCATCCCTTCATAAGGGTACCAATTTTATAGACGGCTTGTAAAAAGGGTTCTCCATTTGAGAGTTATGGATGTTTGAGTGATATAAGTGTTGGTTGAGTCTGGGTATGGTTTGACCCAACCCGGACTGGGACCCAAATCCCTAATCTGGTCCCACAGAACAAACATGGGTCTGACCTTCCCTTGGTCTGACACAGACCATTGGCCCCAGCCTGCTCGGCTGGGTTTAGCCCAGTAGCTTCAGCTCAGACCACATCAAGGAGGGTCAGTGGTGCTCACCCAAGATACAACAACCACCACCACGTCCCCCTTTGTGGAATTCAACTGGTCATTACTGGCAGCCAGATCAGCACACCAACAACTTTGAGCTACGGGACCGATTCAATGTCGCGACCGAGGCCGCGACCTCATCCGCATAGATAGACACATGGATGAAACATTAGCTGTTGTCACGGTACACCTCCTCTGCCACCCTACATCTGACCATCGATGCACTGGGGGGTTTTCCATGGGTTACGAGACTCTTTCTGGTGTCCTCTTTTTGAATCCTGATGTTGTTCCATATCCCTGGTGCTGCCCACATCACTTGTGTGGGATCGTAACTTCGTTGTGATCCCTAGAACTATAAATATATCTATTTAGGACATCTCATGCCCCACTTTGGCCCACCTGTCATTTTCGTCATCTCACTAACTTCGTTCCATTTCCATATAGGATGATCAATATCAGATCATTGCACCACAAGGTGAACATGCGATGATCATTTGTTAATATCCTCATGAGGAATGAAGAGTGTGCATGGATAATGGGGAGAGGAAAATCAAGGCAACAATTTGATGAATGAATCTTCTTTTTCGTTTGTCCGGATGTTAATATTCTCTTATTATAATGATAAAAAAAGGACCAAACAAAAACACATTTCCACCAATTCAACACGTAGTTAAGTACCTCCTACAAGAAGGAATAAACCATAAGTCAACATGTTTGTGGGTTGATCTGTGTTCATTTAAATCCAAGAATGGGTAAATATATTATTAAAAGAACAAACACTAACTGGAGTGAATATTCAATCAAAAGTTTTATTTTTTTATGATGGATATCCATTCATGCAAGTGCTAGATTTGACGTCAAATGTGATATCTTCTGAAGAGGAGGGAAAGTGCTCAATGTTGTTGGCGATTATCAATTTCTATTCATTTTTCTTCATCAACGATCTTCTAGAGATTCATAGAATTTATCCCACATCAATTTTACAATTATTGTTAAATAAATATAGTAGGAAACCCATTTGTGTTACTACTATCTTACAATATCGTTATGCATACTAATTAATGTGGTTAATTAAATAAGAATCAATGTCTCCTCATCACTCGACCACAGTGCTAATGTTCCACTGATTAAAGATGATGGAAAAAATAAATTAAATGTTTTATTTATTTTATTTATCATCTAAAAAGCCCAAAAAAATATTTTTCAGTCAACTCTTACAGGTCATTATTTTGTCATTTCTAGGATAATCTTTGCATTCTGAGTTCAACCGTGCCATCAGATTTCTTATTTGAGAACTATTTTAAATGATATAAAAAACATATTTCATTATTATTTAAATGAAAAATAAAATAGTTCAAACATTATCTTTTTCCCTTAACCCATGCTGGTCAAGGATAAGTTATTTATAAGAAGAACAACTCATATTGAACCGAATAAGGGTATCTTATTTTTAATCGGAGTTACCATTTCTGGGTTATATGGATTTTAAAATAAAATAACTTTTATTTACATGATTTATTTACTACTACATCGCAAAAACCAACATTTACATCCAGCCTTCACCATCCGATGTTAGGCATTTCCTAATGGATGAATACCCTCCCGAACTCAACATTAATATCAAATTTCAAATCAGTGTTACCGTTTATGTGTTATAAGAATTTGAAAATAGATTTCCATTATTCAGTTATTTTATTTACATCCAAAAACCTCATTCCATCATTGACCATTACTAGCTAATATAAGGCTCTTCCTAATGAAAGAATACCCTCATGCGCTCAATGGTGGCCACATATTTCAATCCATTTCACCAGTCATGAGTTATGATGAATTAAAAAAATTATTTTATTTGTTTATTTTAGTTATGGTGATTCTATTTTTATGGATTGCTCAGTAGAGGCTTATGCCAACTAAAATTAAGTCACGTCTAGAGAAAACCCAATATCATGAATGCAATAGTGCCCTAATATTATTGATACAGTCATCCATTTCAGATTTATTCCACATTTTCAATAAAATCACTCATGTTCTCTATTTATGAATATAACATGATTTCATGGAATTATAGGGTATTACATTACTCTCCCTTTTGTTCATTAAATCCTTGTAATAAAAAATAAGCATAAATAAAAAATGGGGTACTGAGATCGAATCATAGCTTCACGCTCCCATGTGGTCCCCCAGAGTTCCATGTCCTGCCAATGAATATGAACCATAGGAATTAATCATCCATGAGGGGTCTTCTTTTATCGATCCTATATCTCTTCCAGGTACTCCTCGAATGTCGCCTTGACCAAATCATTGTATATCTCGTCTATGAGATTTCTGTTGTAATACGTCCCCCCCCATCATCGAACTCGAAGGGTCTCCATATCCTATCATCATAAGACTTTTTCAAATCTATGTAGTATTCATCTGCTCTCGGATGACCTCCACCTTTTCAGTGGTAGCATGAACCATCTCCAGACCCAAGAGTGTTGACTCCACTAGGTTTTTCCAGCATAATGGTGACATGTGTGGTTGTATGTATAGTACCTCGAATGGTTCCATACCAATTACATAATGTAGGTTTCCTCCCCTATATATGGTATATCCCCAAATATTCCATGGACCACATGTTTCTCTTCCATATCCTCTTCATCACCCACCATATTGTTGAACTCCTTTCTCAAGGATTCATCTCTTCCATGGTGGCTTGTCAACAGGCTCCTTTCCGATGGAATGTTGGGTCAAACAACCTCTAACCAGATTCCCTTGACCAATATAAGCATAACACTGCATCTCCCATAGTTGATCTGTCCCACGATGTTGCTCATATGCCACAATCCCACATGTCTAAGTTTGGGCCTTGGTATTTCTCTTATGTTGTGATCCCACCACCAATAATCTTTTTGATCTTGTAGATGCCTCTGTCTAGTATCCTCTCCTTTGGGTCACATTAAACTATTCATGATCCTAGAAAATATCAACCATCATGGATCACTTGAGAACCACAACATATTTGGGAATATTCGGAATATCCTCTAACTCCATGATCTCATTCTTTAATCCTTGATATATGGTTTTATATATGATAAAATTGTATCATATCATTTCATAAATTACTGGGACAAGTCGTTGAACCTCGCAGAAACTTCACCACATTCATGTTGTCTAGTAGAAGCTACAAAAGCTCCTGGATATGTACTGAGCTCAACATTTTTGGGAAAAACTCCTCCTAGATAGTTGTTCTAACTCCTCCCAATTGATTATTTCCTTATAATGTGATTGTATGACCATTTTACATCATCATCCTATCATGCACTGAATATGTCTCTCATCTAGGACCACCATCAGATCATCATATGAGCATCCATGGCCCAAATTGCTAGTAAAAAATGCTACTCTACACATGGTGGCACCGTCGGTAGACCAGTTGGGGAAAACACCTTATAACCAGTGCCCTGTAGTAATGAATCTCCCATGGGGCATATCATCATCATGATTGCAGTGATGAATCTTATCTAGATTTAATCATGGATGAGTCCTCAAATAGATCAACATGAACCACAATTAATATGGTATATCTAGAAAGCTAAATTAGGAGGGTCATTAAAATCAAAACAATTATTATATGATGCATGTATGATTTATTTCTAGTGACCTTTGTTTGAATTTACCTAGTTGATAATTAACTTATCAGTGTCCAAGTGAATGGATATTTCTGCCTCTGTACCAACACTAGAACCTCTGGGCAATGATTCAAACTCGAAACATGGTAACAATGTCACTATGTTGCCCATACCAATCTCATGACACAATGGTTCTAATAAAGAACATAGCTCTTTTGATACCACTATATCATGACCCATCACTCGGGTCCCATTCCGTTACTACCCCAATCCTTCCTTCAATAGGCCAGGGGAAGTGGGCTAGCGCCGAATAGAAATATCCCAAAAATGTGAGGCAATTCATTAAATACATGTAAACATGCACATAACTCAAATACACAGGTATTAGAAGTTATAATTCCAAGGAATCATTCCATGCTAGCCACTAAGTATAACAAAATCTGAGTGAGACAAAAAGTAATGTACATGTGGGAAAACTGGTCTATTATACATGAACAACAAAATAAAGAAATAAAACATGTAAAACTTCATGTTCTTGAAGCATGTCCACTAACAACTATACAATAAGGGTAGGTGATGAGTAACTGCATGTGTCCATAGGGGTATGTCTCATCTTTCTAATATCACTGAGCACCACATGGTCCTAGTCCTCCCAAGATTTCATCAAATCATTTATTGTCTTCACAAGACATAAAAAGTTTGGGGAAAGACTATGTAGGTTTGAGTAAAATAATACATTGAATGAAACACTGAAACCACAATGGTAAATCACATGTGAACACCCACAATAAAAGAACATTCATCTCAACCAAGGTATATGACCGTATATAAACCTAGAAAATCCTGATATACTCTTTTAATACATTAGAAATTCTAAATTCCCAACCTCATAGCCAGTATAAGGATTATCATCATAGGTTTGAGAGGCAACACATGAAACCAAAAGATCACACTCCACGATCTCAGCCATCCTCGATGGCACCCATATGATAAGTATAATACACTAGGAACAATCCTACCATTCTAAATAGAATATTTGAGAGAACACGATCCATCAACAACATTCTACTATGTCTAGCTTTAGTTCCCAACATCGAAGGTTCAATCATTTCTATCTTGAGCCCAAAGAAATGCTATGGAAACCAAAGTGGATAGTCCTTCCCTCACCAATTAACATGAAATGAGAAGCTCTTCTCCTAATGGTCTTATGAAACCATAGTCGCTCTTATTAAGAGTTTCTCACACCATAGTCTGCCTAGGGGGTAATACCTCCAATATAGATATCATTTTCATTTATTGGATGGGCCCGCTTGTTTCTATTGTGTTCGAGATCCAAGTGTTCTCCAACTATAATTGAGAAGCCACACCATTCCCGGTATGGGATTACTATTCCACGACTATTAGAATTACATCCTACTATGATAGAGGAGTACCAAATATGTCAAGTCACGTGTGGAGGACCCACACCTTAGAACCACTGTAGATTACCAACTACCATCATAGAGGACACACACCCTGCCATGTAGGGGAGTACTAATTCAATTTGATCTTGTATAGAAGACACGTGCCCTGAAATAGTTGGGGTGTGCTGAATTCTATCATAGAGGTCCCATACCAATCCTAGTAGGGTTCTATAGAAAATATGAATGTTTTAGGTGGAGGACCCATTCCATAGTATTATAGGAGAGTACTGACTCCACAAATAGGGGACCCTCTCTCTAGTCCCACAGGGGACTACCTACTCTTCCTTCACAATCATCTTCAAGAACCCAAATTCCAGTTTTTTAGGTGAGTGACTCCCCTATAGGAAGCTACATGATGTAAACAAATCTTCTCCCATTATATAGGGAGTCATATCTATAAATAAATTTCTAATTCATGCTTAAGTATTCTTGTACTAGAATCCCTACAACTCAAACCACAATGTAGTCTTCCAATATTCACAAACAATCACATAGCGTATCCAATGAGTACCACCACGTCGACACAGTACCAACACTAGAGATGGATCATCAAAAGGACACTCTATTTGAGAGTTATTGAATTTTGAGAGAAAAAAGCGTTGAAGGGGTCTTGGTCTAGTACAACCAGATCGAACCATCCTGACCCAGCTCAACCCAGGATGAACCAACCTAACCCGGGTCCCCCTACCTGACTCCTATCTAATCTGGAAGGGATGGGCCTAGCCCTATTGGGACACAATTATGTCATTCTACTGGCTTAATCGAATTGGCTGGGCTCGACACACAATCTTCAACCCAACAAACAATGAAGCGGGTTGGTGGTCCTCTCCTAGGATGAAAAATTCACCAACATTTCCTCATTCATGAGGTGAAACCGGTTGATTCTGACCATCAAATCAACATGCACACAACATTGAGTTGCGGGATAGAGTAACTGTCTCCATTGAGACTACAACCATCAATGCGTGGAGGATCACATGGATTTGGATGTCTCCACCGCTGCGTCACGCCAACACCACCGTCCGACGTGTTGCCTCCATCACACAGGGGGATTTCCTATGGGCCATTGTACTCGATCCTATATTCTATTTTAAAATCCAAATGTTGTTCTAGATCCCTCAGGAAACCCTCTTTTAAACTATATGATCATATATTCATTGTGATCTATTCTTCCTGAATGATCTTGATTTCTGTAATATCACACGCTTCTTTGATCCAACTGTCGTCATAATTGTCACACTACCTTCATTCCATGTCAGTCTATGATCCATGATATTAGATAATTATTTTGTAAGGTGAATGAGAGATGATAATTCATTCATATACACATGAATAATGAATATAGTATAGTGATAAAGAAAATAAAAAAATCTAGTCAAAATTTTGGTGAACGAAAATCCACCTCCATTTGAAACAAAATTAATCTAATTTTGTTAGGAGAATCAACAACAAAACCAAATCTAAAACTCATTTCCCCTAAATCATCTCCATTTAAGAACCTCCTACATGAATGATCAAAATGTGGGTAAACTTATTCATGGGTTTTTCCTTATTAGTCATTTAAATCCATGAATGTGGAATGATAGCAATAAAATCACCCTTACATGGAGAGAAAGTTTGATTTAATGGTGGATTTGTCACTGATGGTGATATGTCTGTTGAAGCGCTTGATCAAACCTCGAATGTTGGATATCTCAATATGGAAGGGGATGTTCTCAATGTCATTTGAAATCTTAACTCATCTCACTTCATTCAACAATAGAAATCCTCCAAAGATTTAGATTATTTCTCCCACATCAATGGTTAACCCACTTGTTAAAATATTGAAGGAGGGAACACCTTTCCACTATCGCTGCATTGCAATGCTGTTAGGTTGATTCATTAATGAGGTTCATTAAATGTGATTCAATGGAAACTTGTTGATGCACCATAGTGATAACATTACCCTACATAATAGTGAATAAAAAAATTAATTAATTATTTATGTTATTGTATTTTTCATTAGAAAATTCCGAAAAAAAACATTTCCACTCAACCCTCACTGGTTGATGTTATGTTTTATCTACGAGAATCTCAACATTCTGAGTTCGAGGGTTCCCTTATATTTTCAATTTGAGCACCATTTTAGTAGATAGAAAAACCAACAGGAACATTTATTTAAATAAACATTAAAATAGTACCAATATTAAATTTTTTCCTTTAAATGTGTTGTTCAAGGTTAAGTCCTAAATAAGAAGAACATCTCATTACAAACTCAATGGTGGTATCAAATTTTTTATCTGATTATCCCATTTTCAGATAGGAGGATTTGCAAATAAAATAACTTTTATATAAATTATTTTATTTACAATTACGTCCCAAATACCCTAAATCATTGCCTTCCCACACAAACTGGTGATTTTCTCTAACTAAGTGTTTCATACCCTCACAAACTCAACATTACTCTCGTGTTTTCAATACGGGTTATTGTTTATGAGTTATAAGTATTTCGAAATAAAAAAACAGTGTTGAATTATTTCATTTAATGACAAAAAAATTTCCATGGATGTCCCATGATGGCCATTGTTACTCACTACCAAAAGAAATAATACCATCATGATTTCAACAGTGGTCTCATATTTTCAAACTATGTCACCATTTGTGAGTTATAAGGATTTTATAAATAAAATAATTTTATTTAATTATTTTATTTACCGTTATGTCCTATTTTGTTTTTCACATTGGAGGCCCACAATGACAAAAAATATGTACTGGTTATGGTAAACCCACCATCATGAATGAAACGTGTCCCTAAAATTTCTGATTTAGAATCCTATTTGAGACTTCTTCAAATTTTGGTTTAGAAAACTGCTCATGAGGGAAATTTAAAAACATAACATTTTTTTGACGAACCGTTCTAGGAACACAAGGCACTGAAATTGCACATTTTTTAGCACCTAGTCTCAGAATAATCCCATTTAATTTTAAAAAATCATGTAATTTCAGGGTATTACACAATATTTATAAAACAAATATTATTTAATATTTTCATAACAATAAATATGTCTTGATGAAATTCAGTTATAGAGGAAATCGCATCCACTAAAAATATGTTTCGCACAAAATAAAATAAAATACTATATAGTGATCATAAAAATGATTTTAACAAATAAATAAACCGTAATTTTATTTAAAATATCATATATGATACATTAATTAAATTTTATTACACATTAATTAATAATCCACAATTATTTTTATTCCATCCTAGATTAATTTATTATTTTCATATATGTGTTTTATTCTGAAGGATACATCTCTTACACATATTAAATACTTATATAATGTAATAATAATAATAAAAATAATGAAATTTATTCATCAGTAGATCTATTATAACCTATTGTGAATGATGGTAATAAAAAGTGATGTATGTTACGATCATGGATATGGTAGGCCATATATATGCATGAGTAACATTTCCTTTTTTCGTAGATCATTATATAAATATTGTTAGAATTATATTAATTGAAAATAATGATAATATTATAAATAATTTTATAATATATAGTTTTATAAATAATTATTATTTTGGTGAATAAAATAAAGTAACTGGGCTTCATGATGTACGTTGTACACACATACAAAAATGATGTTATCAACATTACATTAGTAAATTGATTGAACTATATTGATATATCTTTTATTTAACTAAAGAAATTTTTTTAATTAATATAATAATTATATCATGAATGTCACTTATACCCATTTAATTTATCATTATCACCTTCCATGTAATGTTTTGGTGAATAAAAAATCATATCACTTCGTGAGGTGGTACATTATCATACACATGAGTGATGTTATCATATCTTATATGGATTGTAAGTCACAAGGATATATATTATGTACTGTCTTAATAAGTATAAATATGTTTTAAATTCAATATATATATTTTATATCCATCATCAGAACCCTCCTCTGGTGGTAGAAATGGAAAAGGGAACAAAATCAGTTCTCTACATAGTAGTCTGCACTACACATGATGAATAATATCATAACGAAATTTATGGATGTGTAGATGGTTTTAAATAATTAAAATTCTGTAAAAAATCTATTTTTTTGTAATATACATAATTTATTTAACATTATTTTTTAAAAAATTAATGTAGTGGTGAAATGAATAAAATAATGACCTTAATTGGAGAAAGTTACCTCTTATTCAATTATCATCATATTTTATACAATATACTTTATAGATTTTATTTATTCCTAGAATAATGGTTCCATTCTAATGATATGAATTTTGGGATATTATTTTGACTGATATTGTCCAAAAAAGATTTTTTTTGAGGTTATGAATTGTGGAGGAGACTCGGTGGCCTTTTCTATCTATGGTGAATGGAACACTTATAATTATTTTAGAATGATTGAATTCCACAGAACTATTTTTTATTTCACTAGGCCCAAAAAATTCTAAATTAAAAAATTATAATTTATATAATCCTAATATGGAAAATAAATGTGTTGTAGAAATTTTTTGATGTCATTTGGCCATTGAGGATTAATTTTTAATCCCTTGGAAAGCATGTTTTTAACTTAATCATCATTATTAATATTCTCAATTTTATATAATCAAATATGTAAAAAATTATTTTTTATATAATATAAATTATAATTAATTCAGATTAAAATTGATAATTTTATTATTCAAAATTAATTTCACATATATTTAAAAATAATAATTGAAAATTAATCATGCCTATGTGACGAGAAAGCGTGGGATTTATTGGAAAATAATAAGAAGTTTTCCAATCATTGATATATAAAATAAATTTTAAACCAATTAAAATGACCAAAAATTAGATTATATTTTGTTTATAATTGAACTATTTTTATATTAACTATAATTCATAAAATTTAAATATAATTTGATTTATTATGAAAGAAAATGCAATTTTCATAAAAATATCGTTTTTCTTCAGTATTCATCATGAAATATAACATGTCATAGAAATTCCAAAAACACACCATAAAATAATTTGGATATTACTATTTCAAATTTCAAGTTTATTATTTAATATGAATTTTATTATTTTTTTAAAAAAAAAATTAGTTAATTTTTCAATGCACTACTAATCACCCTTTTAGGAAAAAATCATATTGTTCTGAAATGATTTCTTTTTTATTTTCAATAATGATTATTTTAATATTAGTAGAAATATAATTAATAATAAAATTTAAATTTATCTTTTTAAAATATGTTATTTAATAACATAAATTATCTAAAATAAAAAATCTATGAAAAAAATTGAAATTAAATAATAATATTAACATTATATTTTTGGTTGGTAAGGCCCGGTCTTTTGTATGACATAGAATATTAAACAAAATCATTATTGAATATAATTAATGATTAAATCAGTGTCTCGTATTCAAAATCTATATAGTTTATTAAATTTATTCAAACTAGTAATAATATCATAATATATAAGGATTTAATATATTCTCTATGGTTGTTGTTGAATTTCAGTCATGTAACCAAATATAATGCTTGTACCTTAATATTTTCATTTGTTACAGTCCAATAGTTGGTTAATGTTGACGTTTTACAGTGTACATTATGATAGCTGATTTTTCATAATAATAATATTCCTAAACCCATTCATAATCCCATTTTTTCATAAACACATTTTATACCATATTTAATGTATGACTACTTCCTTCGAGTTACTTTAATTGACAAAAATATAAAAGCATAATAGAAGAAAAAAATTCACACTTTAAAACGATATAATAATAATAAATCATGGGATTCCAAAATTATATCACTACATATATCCCCATTGTTTAATATTATGTAATTATTCAAATCCTTCATGATATTTCATAAATATTTTTTTGAATAATAAAATTATATCCCTGAGTACATTCAAAATATGAGTTCATCATTGCCTATTTTATTACACCAACTGAAGATCGAGTCTACATAAATGGGCTAATTTTGGAGTTATTTACCCATAAAAACCGCTTTGATATATCGAAATCCACTTCTAGTATAGAGATTGGGATATAATGAGTATAAACACTCACTCTATCCTTTAACAAAATTATGGAACATTTTGTTATACACATTGTAGTCCACGTACTTGTCCTCATAAATATTACTATACATATCTATATAAATATCTGTAAATTACTCGCTAATGTTTTCTCATTCAAGTTTATAATGGTTAACAAAATCCTACCTCTGATAGTAAATTTAATCTTCCAAACCTCTAATACATAGATATTCATCAATATATGTTAATATTAATCATATTAAAAACACACAAAAATTTAGGATAATAATTGTATAGTGCCTTTAGATACTTGAACACTAATACAATTAGTCCATAAGAGAGATATCACATCTTTAACTATGTTCTCAATAACTAGAAAAATCCTGAAACAAATAATACATCACACTTTTCATCATATATTGGTGAATATAATCATAATAATGATAATCATGGATGATCATAATGGGAAACCAATGGAGATGTAAGAATATCATAATCATAAGGTTGCGATTACATGATAATAAAATTTTGAAAACATACCACGTATATCATATATCAAAAAAATTAATGGAAGTATTATTGATAGTGCAGAGAGATAAATAATAAGGGTATCAAATAAAATTAACAATGATATCATAACATTTAAATTTATTTGTAGTAGACAAATAATCAAAGAAAATCATTTCAATATTAGTTAATGAATAGTTGAAAAGTCTATCTTATCTTATTGGTTTCACACCCAATATGATCATAGTATTCATGGTGCACTCACAATACAATAATTGTGAGACAATTCCCTATACTGAACTACATTGACTCACAATTCCATTCTACTTTATCTCAATTTGTTATCAATCCTTACTCAATGCATTGGATGGAGATATATTTCTCACATATCACCTAATGAGATGGTTATATGTGAGTTACATGATATTATAAAACATTTATCATAAAATAAGATGTGAAATAAATTGGGTTTAATAAAAACATCATAATATTTTATCCAATATAAATGAAACTAGTTTAAGAATTATTTCATCATCTCACAGAGGTATTACCAATGGGAAAAGAGGTGGTAAATATATGCATTTTATCATGGTATAACTCGTGGAAGTGAATTGGGTTTCATACAAATATTTTCAACACTAACATAAATACGTAATTTAAATTATTTGAATGGTATCAATGTATTATATACCTTATAAATTATTATTATAGTCATATAATTTATGATTATAAAGAAAATGATTTTGAAGAAAATCAGTTTGAATGTTTCTCGAGCAATATATCCACACATTGAAAATAATAATTATAAAATAAATTTTTTTAGATTTAAATTTTAAACAATAACATGAAAATAAAAATGAAAAAAATATAAATTTTCTTTCATTGAAAATAATTATCATTACATGTCCATAATTTACATATAGTTTAAAATAATGATTTCAATCAGATTTTATGAAATAGAAAATGGGACCTGTTTTAAAAAATAAATGATGATTACCTTAAAATCTATTAAAATTTGTAAAAAATTTAAAATTTGACTTTAATATATATTTTCTGTGATTTTCAATTCATTTTTTGAATTATTTAAATGATAAAATTATTTTTGATAAAATGTATTTTCGACTGAAGTGGAAAATAATAATTTTTTTTATAAAATATGTTCTCTTGAGTATATAGATAGAGGAAATTAATTTCAAATAATTTATTATCCATAAATAACTATATGATAATAATTAAAATGTGTTTCAGCATAGATATATCATCATATTTCTTCCGTGAAATCATAAATATGATCTATCAAATCAAACAATGATATTTAAAAAACCAACTTACCACATTGGAATCATTGAATCATAATCCAAATAAAATAATAATGTTAATTGAAACATTTAATATAATATGTATTAATAAATTTATGAACATACATGTCAAATGGGATGTATATATATCTCATAAAATAAAATAGTTCTATAATTTAGCATATGTATAAAAGAATGTAAATTGAAACAAAGATCAATTACTACATTATTAACATTTCAACCAAATAACCAAATAAGAAGGGATCATAAAATGTATATGTAAATAAAAATAATATTAAAGAAAAAAATAATACAATAAAATAATGTTTTTATATACAAAACATACATTAATATTTTGGTAAATATGGGATATTCATTAGAAAAAAAGTGAGATGATTATCTATTAGCATAAGTCCTAATTTCCTTAATATTCATTTAGAACACATATATAAGAAATTTAATTTAATTATAAATATATTAAATTACCATAAATAATATTTTCATGCCAAAATATGCGACAAATAAGAATAAACAGAAATCCTTTGGGGCTACCTCAAAAAGCTGGTTCTGGGAGCCCCAAAACACCATGTCCAGCGCGAATCTTCTCTCTGTGAATCCACTGTAGAGGAAGAAGGTATGAGGCTTAATGAACAGATTTGATGTTTTCTAAGACATCGTATATCAATGAGGCATGATGATCTGTGAACAGATTTATTGTTTTCGAAGCCCCAACAGAGCAAGTTGGCCGGAGGCACTACGAACCACTTTGACGTTTGGGAAGCCACCGTGAAGGAAGGAGGTGGGGGGCTCCAAGAAAAACATTGACATTTGCGAAGCTGTGGCTGATCAAAGAGGTTGGAGGCTTCGTCATTACAACTAAGCTCCAGGTGACACTGAACCGATCAATATTTTCTTCGCGGCACCTCTTTCTTCTAAATACTGAGCTCCCCTCATGAACAAATGAAAGATCCTCTGATATTTTTCCTTCTTATTTATGAAATCTGGATGAAGTTTCTTCTCAATGAACCATGAGCTCTTCAAGGTACATTTCAATCGCGAATTTAATTTCACTTTCCATAAATTCAACCCATCTTCAGAGAGGGATTCCCTTCACTGCGTCCAATGGCCTCCACGAATGAAGGGGATCCCCAAGGGGACTCGGGTCATTAACGAGCTCTTATGCTTTTAGAAGTACCCTCCATGTACATGTAGACCCTATGGTAGGGAAAGTTCACTGTGCTTTGTGAAGCACATTGCTTCGTGAATCACCTTGCTTCACAGTGCTACACTCCACAGGGCACCCATGCATCGTGAACCCCTACTTCACGAAAGCCTTTTTACTTCACGAAGCACCATCCATATGCACATATTCCCAATACCTAGGTTTGGAGACTTCACTTCATGAAGCATACCCCTTCCTGAATCCCCTCCACTACACAGAGAACTGGAGCTTCACAAGGCCTCTTCGTTTGAACCCCTTTACTATGAAACTTCTTTTACCATATGACATTTAAAGCTTGTACATAGTGACTTTAAGCTCCCTTGGGTGTTTCTTCTTATTGTGTTGCTTCACCTCATGCCTTTTTACATAGCCACGCTAATAGATATAGCTTTTTTGCATGGCCATGCTAACATGGGACCCTCAAAGTATCAGTCCACAACACCCCCTCACCATGATGTTGCTAATTCCTTCCCTTCCCAAGGGGTGGGTGGGTATCAGTTATGTCTGTCCTAGGGAGATGGAGTGAACCCGCCTCCTCCAAGATGGAGGACATTAAAATTCCAAGCACCATCATCCTCAGAACCTGATGTTAAACTGTGATGACAACCCATGCATTATACGCAGGGTGACCCATCTTGGAAATTCACTATACCCACTCTTCACTACGAGAGTGAGATATTCCTCACATGGAAAAAGATCATTTTTGATGGATAAACACCAGTCTATGGAGAAGGGTATCCATCATGGTGTAATCGCATAGTATTTCATACCTGAGGCATCACCCATTTTCGTACATTCTTCTTCAGTTCCAAATAACTAAGAGGTGAGATGGGCACAGAGACATTCAACCATGTCCCTCTCACAATGGTCATTGTCACCCAGGCCTCTATCATGAAGTATGTCCCAATATCCATCTCCTTTGGCTGCTCTTTGCGTAAGACCCTGTATCTTCTTTGGGCCAGTCTATGCTTAAGCCCCGTTATCTTCATTGGCATTGTATCTATGTGTAAGCCCCATTCCACTTCCCATGTATGCAAATTTCGCAATTTGATCATTAGGTCCTTACTACCACCTGTTTATCATGCCGATCCTGACTCAAGTGGTCCTAGAGTTATAATCAACCATGACATCCTATCTGGGCATCCATAATGTGTCATCCCCACACCATCCGAACTATGTGGATATTTTTCCTTTCCAAGGCAAGGTATATAGGTAGATTCCCTAATGTTGAATCCAAACATCTATTGGTCCTAACCACTTCACATATGTTCACCAATACATCATTTTGAACAACATGTCGTATGATCCATTCCATGGAAAGTTACGTAAGAAGCCTCTCGATGGTCAATCCCAACATCTATTGGTCTGAACCTCTTCACGTCCGTTTTCCAATAAAACATCTGAACTATGTGGAATTTTATTCTTCCCAAGGTATGTTTTGTAGGAAGCCTCTCAGAGGCTCAATACGAACACCTAATTGGCCTTATCCAATTCATGTCAGTTCACCAAAACCATCATTTTTAACTGGGTGCCCTTTGATCCTTGACAAAGAAAGGTATGTAGAATACCACCCTGAGGTTCAATCCAAACATCAATTGGTCCCTAACTCTTCACGTCGGTTCACTAGAATATCATTCTGAACTACATGAACTTCAATAATTTCCAAGGAATAGTTTGTAGGAAGCCACCCTAAGATTCAAGCCCAACACCTACTTGGTCCCAACCACTTCACATTGGTTCTCCAAACCCACCATTTTTAAATTTTTGGTCTCTAATCCTTTCCAAAAAAAGATACATATGAAGCTTCATCAAGGTTTAAGCCCAACATTTATTGTTCCCGACCACTTCATGTCAGTTCACCAATACACAATTATGATCTAAGTAGACATTGATCCCTGCCATGGTAGGGTATGTAGGAAGACTCCATGAGGTTCAAGCACAACACCTACATGGTCCCATCCACTTTACATTGGTTCACCAATCCCACTATTTTGATCTATGGAACCTTTGATCCTTACAATGGTAGAGTACGTATGAAGCCTCACAGAGGCACTACCAAAACACCCATCTGGTCTTACCCCCCTTCCACATCGGTTCCCACAGTCCCATGTATTCTACATGTGTTTGATCCCTATCTCCTAATCATGGTACGTAAGTGGCCTCCATGAGGATCAACCCCATTTAATGGTAAGCCATTGTGACCCATATAGCGGAAATCCATTGTTACCCATCTAGTGGTATGCTGTTGTGACCCATTCTATGGTAAGACGATGTGTTCCTCAATCAGTGGTAATATATTGATTCCCCCTTTGTTGGGACTCACATTTTTTCTCCTCCCCCGAGTGTCATACAAACTTGGGATTATATCCATGCATAAGACCTAGTATATCCTCATGTCATTGTCGAATGTGCACACACCAACTCAATACCCACATCAAGAACTTTGTGGACTTTGATTCCCAGCTACGGTGACAAGTAGGAAGTCTCTATGATGCTCATGCCCAACATCACCGCCATCCTTACGATGGATCCATATAATTATCTATCCAATTCTCAAAAACATAAGTATCTATCTTGATTCTTACATGGGATTCCACATCCCGGTAAGATCATGCCACCCACCCTCTCACTGCTCCTCGAAGAAATCAGGTTGCTAACAACGAGTTAGTCCCAAAATCGGTGTTCTCTCTGGGGATTGCACCTATTAGACCCACTCCTATCAGTGTTATGAACAGTCTCATCCATATCTACTAGACTTTAAAACTGTGGTATACACCGTGTTAAACAAAGGAAACATAGGAAAACTTTCGATACATTCAAATGAAATATAATTACACGCACTCGATTGGATATGCTTCGGTATTCCGCACCTTCATGAAGCCCTATCATAAGGGGAAGAAAACAGACGAGCCAGTGTTACAGTGTCCCAACATGCCAGTGATGTCCAAAGTGACTACTCCCTCAGCCAAAGGTTGTTGCCTTGTCATTACCTCTTTGAATGTTCTGATAGAATCATTGTATATAATCGGTGTCCATGAATACATGGCACTGGGAAGAGTTTCACAAACTAAGTCTTAATCATTAAGGGGGACCCGGAATAGGTGATGAGTTCCGAGGAAGAATCCATGGAAGAAGGAAATGACATCTGATCATCCAGTTTCAATCTAGGAGTAAACGTCCTTGAATAATAGATGGATGCCTCCCACCTTTGGAAATTGTGAATGTAGGGAAAAAGTTGTGCATCCCCTATGGCAGACGGATATGCGCGCCCCGGTGAATGTTTTGGAAATAGAAATGGAGAAATTGAGTTTAAAATCTTCTCCTCAATACAGGGATTACTAACGTTTTATACATCGGTATACTATAATGTCACCGAATGCAGTTATCTAGCACTAGGTTTAGGAATGAAAATAGTGTGCCTAACTTGGAACTCTATAGATGTTAGGGTATTTAAAACATTGGACATCCCGATCTACGACGTTATCAGTGTAGATCCCTTTTAGCAGGCATAGAAGACAGATTTTTTTTGGGGAACTGGTCATTGATTTCCATTTATTTTAGAACTAATAGTTTAATCTCCCTGCATTCAAGGAAAAAGCTGTTGCATTGGGAAATCAATCACCACCAGCCTACCTATGCCGGTGCAGGGGAAACGTTATCCCGGTCGTCCTGCGTAGCCCCATTTCCTCCATGGCAGTCACCATGTCCAAAACTACTTGGCAACCATGCCCCATATCTCATTATTAATTTGAACAGTGAATGGTGGTAAACGAACTTGTCCACTGGTACAAGGGGGAGGGGATTATCCTGACTCGAGATATGGACATCTTGGATCTATAGGCATCAGCACCTTCTCGCCACCGCTACCCTCGGGGACCACACAGGGAGCCACTAATCCCCACTCTAACGCACAACTATTTTGGGAGACTCTCCCGGGTATGCATCAATGACTCCTCCCCCTATGCCGATGAAGTGGGGGATGTCCTGGATAGATAAATAGAGATTCTGTTCTTGGGGATCCCATAGAGGACCTCCACTTGGCCACACCAATGCCACCACCAGACCCCACTAGATGGGGAGTAGGTAAGATATGTGCATGCACCGCCAGCCTCAGTCTGGTTGGCCCGACACCAACATCATGCACATGAAGATGAGGATGCCCTCCATGGGGCGTCGACATCAATGGATTATGTGGATTTCACCATAGTTGAAATATACATTTCGTCCCCTATTTCTGCCGATCAATGTTACTTATACACCTAGATCGGGTTGATATCCCACCCACCCCAAAAGTAGACTGGGTCGACTCTCCTTGTTACTGGCATAGGTAGCATCTTTTGGGTGCCGACCCGTAGTAATAAAACCCAACACAGCGGTCCTCTCCATACCGCCACAATTGAAAACAGGATTCCTCCCCAATCTCAAGCTCGTCATGGAGGTATGCCCCAATAAACCTTTAATCCAAACGAGGGTTGTCTCCATGGTAGAGACACATAGTAGGGGAGTCTCTCTCATGATCATTATATTTGGTATGAAGTTGTTCATCCTGTTTTATGCTTCTGAAGTGGATATGTCACACATCATGTCAATATCCAGCATGGGGGCCCTATCAATGTCCTTACAGTAGGTGGTGAATGTCATCCTTGCCCTAGAAATCAGAGGACTGAAGGCCATCCTCACTTCATAGGAACCCATCATAGAGGTCCTACCTATTTTCATCTTGACTAGTATAAGGATCTTACATGTACTAATACAACCACAGGACACAAGCATGGAGGCCATACACAAGATCCCACTAGCTCTGGTAGATTTCATTCCCTATCCAACACTTCTCATGGAGATCCATATCGTCCGTTAGCCAGTGGACACAGAGGCCCTCCCTGTATTCCTTTTAACATCTATCCAAGTGATCCTCGCACTCTAGCTCATTATTGGGGAAGCCCAATCTATCCCTTCACTAGTTCGGATGAGGACCAACTTGCCCCATAAATCCCCCATTTCACGAATAACAAGTATGAGACAGGAAGGAAGGTCATCGCCTTCAAAGGAAGAATGTGGAGAAGCTTCAGACATAGACTAAACGTGCTTTCATATTGAATTCCAATGAGGAATACGACTCTGAAATGGGGAATCACCTCGATCCTCTATTTCAAGGTCCAAAGTTACAACAAGGAGAATTATCCTCATACTTTCTAAATGAGACATCCACCAGATCCCTACCTCCCACTAAAAATAAATCCAAGTGGAAAAAGACTTGGTGTCTCCCTAGGGAATGACTATGAAATCACAACCATCATCAACATGAGAACTCTCTACCTCATCTCAAGATCATGGAGTGTTATTCTGGGGATTGATGGAGAATGAGCAGTAGTGGGGAAAACCATTTACATTTGTAGTCTATGCACTAGAAACCACAGTCAGCTGCCCGTATTATCACAATGTGGGGGATAGTTCACTGCCCTCCATGGAGGTTAGCCCGAGAAGCGGAGGCTTGTCAGCCTGCTCAGTGTATTCTCCATCGGCCAGCCTACCACCCTAGTGGTCCCCCTCTGTACTACGGCTGATTTCTCAGCTGCCACTGGTTGATAAGTGGGGCATCCAAGGGCCAAAACCTGAGTCTGAGCTGAGGAGCATGTTGAACATTCTTACAGCTGACCATTTTCCCAATATGTTTTGGCCAAATGCGGCACCAAATTTTAGTGCACTAGAATCGCTCACCCAAGAAGAGGTCGATGGTTTCTTCCAGACCCTCTGGGTGACCCACTTCTTCCTTTGTTATTAGAATGTGGATTAACACAAATTCCAGATGAAATTGAAATTCATTGACCAAAAAATAATCCTGGTTGATTTGGCCGCACTTCGCATGGCCTAGCAACCTGATTCATTAGGCCACCATATAACCATCCAATAGTGATGTGTTCATAGCTTCATTGTGCTCCACAGGATTATCAAGAAGGCTTCTCACTACATGACGATCTGTGGATGGGGAAAATATGATACCCTCCACTTTAGTGATATTTGATGCCAGCCCAATTCACCAAGAGATATTAAGGATATGATTCCAGGTAGGATCACATTTAACATGTCCAACCTTACAGGGGATGAAAACAATCTACAGTTTCATGGAGAATACATGCCTCCCAAAAGAGTATCACACCTGTTTGATCTGTGGAGAAGGGTCACCCGCTAGTAGTGGAGTTTGTTGGGTCTTTCTATACCTACCGAGTCATTAACCCTCTATTGGAATCTAGATAAGGGTAAATAGTACCTTGGAGCCACCAAATAATTGACCCATCTGGCTCAGTGAAGAAGATGGAGGATGAACCCAAAAATGATGCACTGTGCCAACAGCTCGCAAAACATAAGAAGACGGTCGACAACTTTTTTACTGAACACATTTTGGGGTGACAACTAGACAATGATGATCATTGACCAGGGCAGCAGGGGTAGACAGAAATCCCCCCCCCCAAGATTTCCTCTAGGTGACCCTTACATCCATTCGACGCAGACATGTTAGAGGATAGTACCAATGGTAAGAGTTCACGATATGTGTATCCCAATCCACTCAAGTGAAATGACAATTCTTGGGGAAAAACTCAGGTTCTCCCAGCCAGTATGCAGGTCATCCCTCCAGCTTCTCCACAAGAAATTGGGCTTGTTTATCGCGTTGAAGAAAACCCAACACACTAGTGGTCTCGGATCCCTATCCAGATAGGAACCCCTACCCAGATAATCCCATGGCAGAACTAATCGCTCACATCGAGGCACTAGAAACATGATAGTTGGTAGTCCCACCTCATGGGAAACTGTTCCCGGCATGGGTAGATGAGAAGCCATCACTCCCAAGTTTTAGAAATCCCTCCATCCCCTATATTAATGGGAAGGGAGACCCACTGTAGCATCTAGATTACAACAGTTTCTGGTGTGGACCCATATTGGTAAATCTAGCACCACAAAAGGACACCAAACTCTGATTCTATGTGCATAAATTTGAAATGATTCACATACTCCATTGACATGTCGCTAAATCAGGAGTAGCTACTAACGATGTGTGTGGGGGATTTCAAGATAGAACTGGTTCCCTCTCTAATCCCCTAAAATTACCTTGGGGAACTCTGAGACTTCTTTGATAATCCCCAGAGCCTAGAATAAGCTCTACAAGAGGCCATCCAGGCATGTCTTCTGCCTACTTCAATTCCAGAAAGAAGGGTCGTCGAGGACGAGCCTTCTATGGTGGTCGATATAGAGGCCCCCGCTACAACTTGATTTATTGTCAGTGAAGCCACCTCTACAGCCTCACAGAGGCCTACCACCGCAATCATAGCATAAGACCGAGTAGTGTCAACTTCAATATTTGTAGCCTCCCCCACATAACACATCGCCACAACCCATGAAAGATAATCATGTTCTTCCACCTAGACTGGCTTCTCCATCCCCTCTTCTGGTTCAAGCTTATATGGCCCCCTTCATGGATAGGAGATTTATGACCTCAACATTCCATGATGCTTAATTTCCCATCTATTTTCAATATTCCTTGGAATAATGGAATATATGCTTGCTGGAATATAGAAGACCAGAAGAGGTGAATCTAATTTCTCGACCCGATTATTGCCTCTATAATAAAATATTGTTGAATACACTCAAGAAGTGCTATGTGTTTAAAGATTGGATTCAATACTAGGTTGACAACAAAATAGTCAGGTTGGGCCCAGCTCCGACACTGGTGGAATGTGTATTCGTGAATACGGACAACAGCTGTGAATGCGAGGCTTAGTGGCACTAAGATTCCACCCATTGGTCCTAGAAGTGTGATGAATGGGTGGCTCGTAAGACGGTCACTCATGCTCGCATTATTATCCTTGCACGCCTAAATTTGATAGATCCTACATAAGCTGATGTGTAGGCCTCTACATATTCTTCAACATCATGTCATCCATCCTTTTCCCAAAAGAGCAAGCATCAGTGGCGTAATGGAAAATAAAGTCCCCCACCAATGTCTTAGTCATCCCATACTCTCAGACACATCATGCCCCTAGAGATGGTGATCCCCCCCCCCACAGAATCCATCTAGTGGTGGAGGATATATCAATTGAAAGACAAGGGTATGCCATGGTTAACACCGTAGAGCTGGTATACCCTTACATCATTTAGGAAGTCGAGGAGAAACAGAATAATCCTCCCAATGTTCTTAGTCATCATTAGCATCGACAGAGCCGCAAAAATATGGGTTGTCAGAGTGCCTTAGTAAATATTTCAATCTAGGATATTCATCCTACCCATACTAGAATGTAGGACTAGTGAATAGCTCAATACGCACATCCTTCTCATCTAGTGTCGTCAGATTCACCTTCGCCCCCGTCTCTATTGCTTGATCAAGAAGATCCACATCGATCACACTGTGATCAGCTGCACTCTGCTACAGACTGGTCTCATTCATTTGGACATCATCCTATAGTCACTCCACAGGCTTATAATAGGGAGCAACATGATGTTCCTTGTAATATTTAGCCTCTAGTCCATCTAGTAGAGCCCACCATACCTCTTGTTATAGAGTGGTCTCCTATATGTAGAAGCTCACATTTTACACGAATGAATGACGTCTTCATAAATATTTCCATCAAATATCACCATCCTTGAGGACCTTCTCCTCTCAGCAGATATGTGTGAAGCCTTGGACATGTCTTTAAGAATCCCCCTCCAGTTTGAGAAAGAGGTAGTAGCTGAAAAATCCTTCCATGCTGAGGAAGTCATGTACGCATAATTCCAAGACATCATTTCATTTTCTAGAGAAGATGATGGCTCTAACATACTAGGGAACATCCTCCCACTATTTATCACCTGCTATTTTAATGGTGTGGAGGTTCGTCACTATCATTTCAACATAGGTTCCCAGATAAACCTAATCTCGAATCGGACTCGGCGAAAACTGGGGTTGTTTGAGGATGATCCATGTCCCTCTAAACATAAAATTCAAGGTTATGATAGGAAAGAATAGAAACTTCTCAGAAATTTTTTTCTTGAAGTCTAAATTTAGAGGATTAGTTTCCAGCACTGAGTTCATGGTTGCATCTTAAGACACTGCCTACAATGCAATGATGGGCATGCCATGGCTCCACCTGCTAGTGGTGGTTCATTCATCATATCACCAGTGCCTCATGTACTCCCTAAATGGTTGAGTGGGTGTACTTAAATGTGATGGGTCTCCCTTCACCTCTTTTAAATCCCACTACCTTGATGTAGACTATTACAAAATCAATGATAAGTATATTCAGGCTAGCGAATTGAGCCTGTTCCGACTACGACTGACTCGTGGATGGATTTAGTTAATGCCTACGTCTTCCCAATCAATCTATTGGAGTCTACGAACCATGATATTGGTAAATTCTTCGTTGTTTCTAGAATGAAGGGGGATTATGTTTCCAATTATAGATGATTCTGGAAGATCACCTCGTATTCTTATATGAATCAGGCACTAGTGATCCTAGAGATTCCTATCCAAATGCGGTATCTGGATGTATACCCCATGGTGAGATCAATACGCCATATCTTCTTGTTCCACTTGGCATGGATAAATCGGCTCAGAACGACGTGTCACCATTGCTTCGATATCATCAGGCATGGATTGTTAGGCTGAAGACCATATGGGATCAGATCGGTAGATTTCATTGTCATGGTTTTGGTAGCACATGATTCCCTCGATGTTGCATCTACCAACACTCAGGCTAGTATCAGTCTCTCATCGAGATTGTCCAACTCATTATAAAAATAAATTCCTCCAACCGAAGATCCATTCTCTATTATTGAAGAAGAGGATTTATAGAAATTCCCCCTCCTTTGAGGTGGGTGTCTCTACCATGGTTTATGAACTGGTGTAGGTGAATCTATGTGTCAATACAGATCTGAAACCCTCATTGATCAGTTCAGCTATGTCTTTTGAGAAGCATATAAAATATTTTTATTTCCTAAAGCCTCATTTCTGTTTATTCTCATTGAGTTACGATGAGATTCTAGTACTAGATCCTCACGTAGCCTTCCACCACCTCAGTCTACTAGAAAATCATTACGGGTTCAAGAAGCCTCCCAGAAAGATGAACCCTTCACATGGTGCCATGGTCTAGGCTAATGTTGATATGCTCGTAGGATCCAATTTCATCCAGGAGGTATATTACCCCAGTTGGTTATCCTGAATCATGCATGTCGGGAAGAAGAACCGATTGATTAGAGTCTATAGTGATTTCTATGATCTCAACTATCACTGTCTGAAGGATGATTTTCCCCTTCCCATGACCAAATTATTGATTGATGCTACCACTGGGTTCCGGACCCTCTCTTTCATTAATGGGTATTCCCGGTATAATTAGATCTGAATGGACCCCAAAGTTGAGGAATCTACGACCCTCAGGGAGGAAAAAAGTACATTTTTTAACCAAGTGATTCCCTTCAGTTTAAAAAATTCAGGTTCCACCTACCAGCATGCCATGCATCTCATATTTATGTTGCTCCTTAAGAAATTGGTGGAGTGATATGTGGATGATCTAGTGGTCAAATCTCTCCAGTGTCAAGACCATCTCAAAGACCATTATAATGTGTTTGGCTTCTTTAGTTCTCACCACCTAAAAATAAACACATTGAAGTTTGCCATTAGGGTCACCTCTAGAATGTTTACCAACACTGTTGTCAGATATAGAGGCATTGAGATCTACCCAGAGAAGATCAAGTCCATCAATCTGATGTCTCCCTCGAGAAAACTTTGGGAGCATTGAGGCTTTCAAGGCCACTTATCCTACATACAATGCTTCATCGAGGATCTGGCTGGCTAGTGTAATCCATTTTATTAGTTAATAAATAATGGCACTGCCTAGTAGTGGGATGAGGAATGTATGTCCATGTTTGAGGAAATCAAGAAGTATCTTCTCCGGCCTCTGGTCTTGATGCCACCATCATTAGAATGACACAGGTCCTTTATGTAACTTCCCTAGAATAATCTATTAGCGCCCTTCTGGCCTAGATGAATAACTAAGGAACATGGAACCATCTATACATCCGTAGACGCATGATCCTCAATACAAAGACCAAATACTCCCCCATAGAGAAGAGATTCCTAGAGATGGTAATCAAAGTACAAAAATTGTGACATTACTTGTCACATCATGAGGTACAGTTAGTGTCCTGAGTGGACCAACTAATGTACATCATGAACTACCCCATGATGAGAGGTCATCTAGCTCTATAGATAGTAATCCTTCAGTAGTTCTATATCAGCTTCATCCTTCATAGGGCCATCAAGGGGAAGGAGTTGGTAGTCTTCTTTGGTGCCAATATTTCTCATGCAAACCAATCCTTGGACATTGATTTCTCAAATGAGGCAATTGTCTTAGTAGTCCAGACCATTCTGTGCTGGAAAATGGACATTGATGGTGATTCTTGATGCCATACCGACAAAAATCTCAATTAACCCATAATAAATAGAGTAGGTATGGGTGTCATCTTCATTACCCCAGTGCAAGTCATCCGACCATATTTATTCATGTCGTTAGAGGGTTGTACCATCAATGAGGTAGATTACCAGGAACTCATCACTAGCCTCGAGCTGGCCCTCGACATTGATGTCCCCCACATTCATGTGAAAGTGACTCCAAAATACTCTTCAAAAAGATCAATCATGATTGTGTTGACAGAAATACGGATCTCATACAACTGTTGGAATGAAACCTCTAGTTGATAGCCCTATTCACATCTTTACTGGAGGTTACTCATGTCCCTTGGTTGTAGAATGGTAGATAAGATGCCTTGAATGGAATAGCTACATCACTTTCTAAGCCTGAACATGATGATTTTATTATCCACATGGCACAATAGAGAGTCATTGCTCCCATCACTCCAGATGATTTTGAGATCCCTTAGGTAAGACACCTAACCACCGAAGCCTCCACATCAGGACCTTTAGGTTTCCCAGATGCAATGATCGGTGTAGCTTTTTATTGGAGGAAACCCTTTGTGGAGTATCTTTAGCACAACCATCTTCTGGTAGATCGGGCAGAGCGCAAGAGAATCTGATGATGCGCAGTATAGTTTACCCTCTAGAGTGGTCCCGATCATGAGAATATTTTCTAAAATCACAATTTCAATGGGGTTCTACTCTGTTGCATTCAAGGTGTTCATATTTTTCTAGTCATGTAGGACGTTCATTCTCAATCATGTGGGGCTCATTAGAAAGGGCTGAAACAATCTCACCAGATCTAGAGGAGGGGATTTTTTGGGTCCTATATGATCATTGACTACATTAATTTTTCCCAGAGGTTCAATTATTTCCAAACTCATTCTAGTTTTTTCCATCAGCCACTAGAGACACTCCACAATACCAAGTAATTTGGGCCCTTTGCAGTCTGGGGACCTGATTTCGTGTGACCCTACCCACCGTCGAAAGCTCACTAGTTCCTTTCCATTCTACTGATAAGGATTTCATTTCTATGAGGCCATAATAATTTCCTCCCATAGAGGTTGATGTCCGTTATATAGTGGATTTTGTGATCTACAATATCATCTTCCTGTTCAGAGTCCCTCACATCGTCCTCACTGATAACAACATGAACATCCAAGTGGTATAGTTGAAGAAATCATATGCGAAGTACAATATACATTATAAACATACCTCTAACTACCACGTGCAGGTAAATGGGCAGATCAAGGAGTTCAATAAAACACTATCTTGTATTTTTTAGAAAATGGATGGTCAAAACAAGATGAGTTGGCTGGAGAAGATCTCCAACGCCCTTTGGGATTATCATATGACAACTATTAATTCCACACAGGTGACCCCATACTACCGAGTGTATAAAACATAGGCTTCCCAACCTATTGAAATTCATTTTACCTCATTATGCACAACTGTCTATGATCAACAAGAACGATATTGGGTAGCAGAAATTTGTGTGGCTAAATTAGAATCACTGGATGAGGACTAGCTTCTTTCCCTTCATAATATGAAAAAGCATCGGAACAATATATATATAGTTTTCAACAAGAACTTTCACCTCCACACTTTCTTGCAAGGTGACTTGTTGTTATCCTTGAGAACACCAATGATACCTAGGGTAAAATCACCCAAATTAGTCCCCAAATGGGTGGGACCCTACATCATTCACAAGGTTTATCCTAAAAGCACATACTCACTGGTCACCATGGATGATGAGCGTATAACTCATCCCACCAATGCCAAGTTCCTCATGCAGTATATTGCCTGAGAAAGGATGGTCCTACATTACATTAAACCATTATGTCCCACATAAAATTAAATTGTATCTCATCGCTCGAGATGTTAAACTCTATGTGGTCCCACACGACCCTAAACTACCTCATCAAGCATGAAGTTAAATCGTAGATGGTCCTACATGACCTTAAACTATTACATCCCGCATGAAATTAAACTGTATCTCATCCTGTAATATGTTTAACTTTTTTTTGGTCCCATATGTCTTTAAACTGCCTCGTCCCCAACATTGTTAAACTGTATAGGGTTCTACATGACCTTAAAGTATTTTGTCCCATAGGAAATTAAATATTATATCATCCTGAAAGATGTTATAATGTATTTGGTCCCACACAAACTTAAACTGCCTCATCCCACATGACGTTAAACTGTAGAGGGTTCTGCATGACTATAAACTGTTATGTCCCACATGACATTACATTGTATCTCATCCAACAAGAACATAAACTCTATTTGGTCACACATGACCTTAAAATGGCTCATCATGCACGACATTAAAATGTAGAGGGTCCTACATGACATTTAATCGTTATGTCCCCCAAGAAATTAAACTATATCTACTCATGTGATATATTAAATTTTATTTGGTCCCACCCGACCTTAAACTGCCTCGTCCAACACGATGTTAAGCTGTATAGGGTCCTACATGACCTTCAATTTTTGTATCCTGTATGAAATTAAACTATACATCGTCCCACAGGATGTTAAACTGTATTTGGTCCCGCACGACCATAATTTGTCTCGTCCCCCATGACATTAAACTATAGACGGTCCTACATGACCTTAATATGTCTGGTCCCACACGACCTTAAGTTGTCTCGTTCCACATGATGTTAAACCATAGAACGTCCTACAAGACCTTTAACTTTTCAGTCCTACAATACCTTAAATTTTTATGTCCCACATGAAATTAAACTATATTTCATCCTTCATGACAGTAAACTACATTTTAAGAACTATATATGGCTTGATTCCCATCCTTGTGGGATACGTAGGAATTGATAGTTGTCTCATCTTGAGTGAAGACCCCATACATTTCTCTTTAACTTCACACCTTGGGGTAGTTCTCTTGGAGGCTCCTTTAATGGTGGAGTGTAGTATTTATTTTAGCCCCACTAATGTTGGGATGACAATGACTGCACCATGTGATCTCATCCTTTTTCTTCTATTATTTCTTTTCCCAACTAAACGATGCTAAATTGTATTGTAACACCCCAGGTAAATAATGAATATGAAATTTTCATATTTATCCATATTTGGGATTAAAATATTAATATGACTTTAAGGGGGACGCTATGCTCGATGGCGTACCCAACATGCAACAACGAGTTTCTTGGGAATCTTGCGTTGCACTCTAATAATAAAATAATATTAATTCAAATGGTAGTTAACATGTAGCCGTTGTATTGGTGGGAATGGATAGAAATAACTAAAATAAGATTATATATGTTTTTTAAATGTTTTTACATTTACCCAATAAAAGCTAATGGCTTAAAATACGGAAAGAATTCAATTTTAGGCGTATATGCCCTAGTTTTCACTAAAGGTTCACTTATCGCCTTTTAATGGAGAACTGTAATTAAATATAGTTTTGTTCACTCTTAAACATTCTTTTGGACCAAATAAAACTCTTATTAGGAATCGGGACATCAAATTTTACTTTGTGTAATTTTTTGGTATTTTTCTGATAAAGTTCATTTTTTAATGAATAGTGTAAAATGTTGTATTTTAATTCAAAACCACTTTTTAATCTAATTTATTTATATGATTAGATTATATTTTGAATTGGTTTTAAAGTGAAATTAGAAAATATTTTTACCATTAAATCCAATAGTGGTCGTTGGAATTAATTTTACTTTGAAATCAGACCTAAACTAGTGTCAATCTTTTGATACTTATTGTTTTATAAAAACACGCTATTTTCTCTGACAGCGGGAATTAATTATTAAATTAATTAATGTGACTAATATGTTCTGAATTTTGTAAAACGGACTTCATTTTTGAATTCTGAATATCAAATATAGCCCAGGGTGAATTTTTTGGATTTTTCTGAAAAACTTCAATTTTTGATTAATAGTGAAACCACTAAGTGGTACTTATAAAAGCTGATTTTCCGTTTAAATGAAATTTTGCCATAATTGTGTTTTGAATTTCAAAAATCTGACATACATGGTTGTAATTCAGAAGTAAAATGTGGTTCAATGAGATTATAATAATTTTTTGGTGAATAGTAACTTATTAAGTTCTTAATCGCGATTAGAGGTAATTAGTGTAATTTAAGGTAAAAATGATATTATAAGAATGTGAAAACACCATGACACTTGTCCTAAACCTATTGGGTGAGTCATGGCCGACAAATACAAGCCATGGTCCATCTTGGGGACCCCATGGAGACACTTTGGTTGGGAAATGACATAAATAACTTTTTATTTAATGTTAAAATTAAATTGACACAAACAGGAGTTGTTTTACTAAAACAATTTTTAAGTAGGGTTACACAGGTCCAAATTTTGATTATAAATAGTCATTGGAAAGACAAAAAGATTGAATACATCATAGTAGTTTTTTTATTATTTTTAGATATTAAATAAATTAAATTATTTATGACATAATAATGATGTAGCGATGACATCATTATTTTATGATTTAAATAAAATGGAAAGATAATGTAAAATATATGAACTACACATGTCCAAAAACAATAGGATGAGTGGATTTAGAAGAATTATTACCTTATCCACGAATTATATCAATGTGGGACCTTTTAAAACCGAAACACATTTTCAAATAAAGTAATATTTCTTACTTTCCAAAAGTGGCCCTCCTCTCCTCTTATAAAAGGCCCCCACCTCTACCTCATTTCACACACTCCTCAAGCCTTTGGCTCGTCCAACCCCTGCCCATTTACTCTCTCCACATTCCTCTCCTCATCCTAGAGTATTCCCTTTGGGATGAATCCTTTCAAAGGAAGCCTTTAGGCTCAAATCAAAAGGAGTTACACTTTTAAAGGTAATTCATTCTCTCATGTTCATTTGTTTTATTTTGCTTCTCCAACCCCCAAAACTATTTTTATTTATTTCTTTTGTAACAACACCAGTATCTTCAATATACTAGGATGTTGTTATAAGATTTATTCGAGCTACACTCTCACACAACTACATCAAATGGTTAAAGAACATACAGTTTCCGTGGATGGCGAAATTCTGCCTCCCGAAACGATGATTGTTCAATACTCATTTAACACCTTCAAAGGTGGCCATTATGATGTCACTATTTTTATATATGATACATAATATTTTTATGTTTTCCTTAAGCTTATGTTTTTTTCATTTTGGGCATACCTTTATGGTTTCCATTATGGGTAAACGCGATATCTTCATTTAAGGAAGTGCGGACTACCGCCCCCTCAAAGTGATTTGATTCGTTAAATACCATATGTGGGATGTATAAAGGATGGAACTATGATATTATATGTGATATTATACTGTAATTATAATATACTTTTATATAATTATTATTCCAATCTATAAAATACGAAATAGAAATGAAAGTAGCGTTCATGCGTACGTACAGCTTACCGTCTCCATGAACGGTGCATTTCATTTCTTACCTCTAAATGATTATGTAATGTTATAAATGCATGCATGTACTGGATATATATATGAAATATATTATACCTACATCATTAATACAATTCTGGATATAATAAACATTTGGCCACATGAACAACATGTAATTGTAAGATGTCCACTTTTGACTTAAGAACCAAATATCGGCAAAACAAATATTATTAACTTAAATGATTACATAATGTTTATGAAATGGTAATAAGTGATATAAAAGTAATAATGAACTTGAAAAGGGTTCTTAATGAAGTATAATTTAACTCATGTGTATTATTCAGGAGATTAAAGAACGATCGAGTCATGTCGGACCCGAGGTAAGGGATCCTACTCCTCTCTTTCTTTTTAAGTATACACTTTTATGTCATTCCTTTTAAAGCTCATATTTCTTGTTATTGGGATGATATTTTATATTACACTTACTGTAATTTTTATTTTCATGTGATGAGAGACCCTATTCTCTCTCATCAATCCATTTTGGAAGTTTTGAGTGGCGCCGTTAGGCTGCCGAATTTTCGTAAGAGATCAAACCTCTCTCTTTCTTTTTAAGTACTCTACTTTGTGTAACTTCTTTTAAGATCCTCTTTGTAATGTTGGGGGATGTTCTTTTATATTCTTCTTGCTGTACATTTTATTTTAATGTGATGAGATACCCTATTTGATCTCATCAATCCATATTCGGAAGTTTTATGTGGCGTCGTTAGGCTGCCGAGTTTTCGTAAGGGATTTTTCATCTCACTTTTATTCCCGTGAGATTTATGATACATTTGCCACAAATTCCATTGAGTGGTGTATGTACTGCCCATTATTCTACTCTTTGTGTAATATACTTTCGTTTATGAGTATTTACATCAATGATCTATTGTCCTTCTTTCATGGGGTGTATGTTTTGAAAGATACCCAAGTCGGTTAGGGAACCTTTCACCCTCCTTTTTTTTTAAAAGACTTCTTTTGTTGGGTCTTTTAATTTACATATTGTTATGTTGGGATCTGTTCTCATATATCCTTATTGATGTAAATTTTATGACCAAGTGATGAGATACAATTTTTATCTCTCATCAACTCATTTTGATGTGATGCCGTTAGGCTGTCAAGGGAACTTTTTAACCCAATTTCGTTTTCTTTGGGTTCAACATGTAGTCATTGAATATGTCATCCATTGAATATATGTGAATGTCCTTTTATTGTTTTACACTTATTATCCACTTATATTGGGTGTATTTATATTTGTCACACATATTTCTGAGATTGATTTGTCCTTAATTTAAGGATACCTTCCTTATAAGGGATTTCGTCACATTTGACATTTCTATTGAGGGTTCATTGTTGTTATGCACCTATTCACTCTTATATGGTGTATATACTGTCCTTTGAAGTATTATATCATGAATCCATTTATTCTCATGATATTATAAAGTTCTGACTAAATGTTATTCCTCAATTATTGTATTCAAGTGTCTCTAATTTTGGTAAAACCCCCTTAACCAAAATATCGTTTTAAATGTTTTAATTATTTATTCTTATTAATATCCATGTTTTCCAAATGGTATTAAGGATTTATTTATATGGATATTAATTGTTTAAAATTTTAAGCTTCAAGGTGGTATGGGACACTTTGATTCAAAAATCTCTTTATTAAATGTTTTAAATGGTTTTGGAAATGGTTTCTTTTTGAATGGATTCATTATTTCAATATACTAAAATGTTATATTGTGATTGAAATGTGGAAATGTTATGTTTCCTTTATTCATGTTTTATGTGACACATTTATGTTATGGTTCTTGGGCATTGTTATGAAGAAGGGGTTTTTCCGTGATAAACTAATGGCGGGTGAGCCCGATATAGCTCTCCAATGCATTGGGTAACTCGAAGGAGTGAAACGTTAAGGTTTCTCCGAAGAGATTTAGGGAATATACTGTGATGTGTATTCCAAACGTAACCAAGAGGGTTACTCCCTATGTAAGAATGTTATGAATGCCTCAAGTTACCTTTATGTCTTATGTTTTCTATGATTTATTCATGATTTGATATGCCTATGTTTTATGGGTAAAGTGTGATTTCATTCTAATGTATATATGAAGTCATGTTTCCTTTCCATATTTTTTATAACTCTTACTGAGCTTTTTATGCTCATCCCAAGTTTTTGAAATGTTTTTCACAGGTCAAGGGAAAGGTACATGATGTGATGATATTGTCAAGGATGTGTCAAGAAAGAATCCGTGTTATAATTTAAATATGATTCCGTTGATGGGAAGAATGAATGCTGTCTTTTACGTATCCACTTTGTTTAAATGTGGAATGTAATGCAAGTGTAATGATCTAATTCTCTAAAACTCTAAAACTGAAAAGATCCTCCATGTGTAATCTTGTAATAACTAAAGATTAAGTAAGGTTATAAGGCTGGGGCCTTATAGTTGGTATCAAAGGGAGGTTTAGATAACTTTATAGGTTAGGGTATTCTTTAAGCATAAGTGACATTACCATAATGGTTAGGATTTCAAAAAGAGTCCTAGTTTTAGATAAAGTGAATGAGTAAGTGTATATTAGTGTTTACCTTCCTCATTGGTACATGATGGTTTTGTTGATATACTCACACCGAAATTTCTATTTTTAGTGAATGGATGGATCTAGCAGGCACCAAAGAGACAATAGGATTGAAGGAAACTGTGGTGGTTCTCTGATTAAGATACTAGATAAAATGGAGGATTCAATGAGGAAACTCATGGTTGTTCTAAACCAAATATCAAGGAGTCATGATCAACCACTTCAACCTTGTTGAGTTCTCTAATGCATCATGTACGAGATGGACAACTCGATGTGGAAATTCAGGTAATAATTATTAAGGTAACCATTAGGGTTTATATGATACTTAATTTTTAGGTAATTATGGGTTACTATATGATATGATGGAAAATGAAATGAATGAGATAAACTTGAGGTTAAAATATGTTATGATTATTCTTGAAGATTTTAACTCATTTTGGGGAATGTTTTAAGAATTATATAGTTTTGAAAAAAGGACAACACGCAGACCGTGTGACAACCCGTCGCGTCGGACAAAGCTGCGGGAATCGAACCCACAACCAAAGTGCGACTGGTATTTATCGCCTACCACTAGACAACGTGAAGTCCCTGGTTAGTTTGACTGATTCATTCTAGTTATATGATTTTATGAATTAAGAGTAAGTTGATTTTGGGTTATTTATGAAAATGATTGACTTATCATGGAGGATATGTGATTAGGTTAATTAATTTTCAAAACGAGACTTTAGGATCAACTGATATTGTATGGAGATAAATGTTATGATTTATCTTGGAAGACTATGCGACTAAATCCTTCAAATATTTGGGTTTCAATCTTATATTGGTTTACATTGAGGAATTTTTATGGACAAATTTGTTTATAGAATGGTCCTCGTTGAACTTTGGGTTTTGTTTGAAAAATCTTGGAGGTTAAGAATAGATTTTCTTTTATAAAGGGTTATCCTTTTCTGGATTATCTGATCTTGTACTAACCTTATTGGTTTTGGTTTTGGTTAAAGTCTAATGACATGGGAAATATATAGTTCTCTTTTGTGGATTAGGTGATTTTCTAAAAGTTGATTATAGTACTCTTAATGTGAACAAGTCTTCCTAAATACTCGCCTTCTGGAGAAAATATGAGTTTGATTAAGGAATCTAATAAAAGTTGAAAGTCAACCTGACAAGTGATTATGTCTCCATATGAATAAATTCCTCAATAAAATGTAACTTAAAACAAAAATGTTGCATATTAACTTTTCCTACTGGGGAATCGAATACCGTTTAACCCATCACAACTTTGTGATTTTCTCATGGTTAACTTTCTCTTAAACATGTTTTCTATCACTCTCCATGAGAACATGAACCTATTTTTTCTCCTCCATGTCCATATTTTCATACTTGGAATCCTAGTATGGGTTAACTCGGGTGACCTTTGTACTTATCTTTCATTATTTTAAAGTGTTTGTTTTACCGACTTTTGTTCCGATGTGGGACTTTCAAGGATGTTTCCAAGCGCAATTTTAAAATTACAAGGACGCAATTCCCAAAAGGGGGGAAGGATGTAACACCCCAGGTAAATAATGAATATGAAATTTTCATATTTATCCATATTTGTGAATAAAATATTAATATGACTTTAAAGGGGACGCTATGCTCGATGGCGTACCCAACACGCAACAATGAGTTTCTTGGGAATCTTGCATTGCACTCTAATAATAAAATAATATTAATTCAAATTGTAGTTAACATGTAGCCGTTGTATTGGCAGGAATGGATGGAAATAACTAAAATATTATTATATATGTTTTTAAATGTTTTTACATTTATCCAATAAAAGCTAAAGGCTTAAAATACGGAAAGAATTCAATTTTAGGCGTATATGCCCTAGTTTTCACTAAAGGTTCACTTATCACCTTTTAATGGAGAACTGTTATTAAATATAGTTTTGTTCACTCTTAAAAATTCTTTTGGACCAAATAAAACTCTTATTAAGAATCGGGACATCAAATTTTACTTTGTGTAATTTTTTGGTATTTTTCCGATAAAGTTCATTTTTTAATGAATAGTGTAAAATGTTGTATATTAATTCAAAACCTCTTTTTAATCTAATTTATTTATATAATTAGATTATATTTTGAATTGGTTTTAAAGTGAAATTAGAAAATATTTTTACCATTAAATCCAATAGTGGTCGTTGGAATTAATTTAACTTTGAAATCAGACTTAAACTAGTGTCAATCTTTTGATACTTATTGTTTTATAAAAACATGCTATTTGCTCTGACAGCGGGAATTTATTATTAAATTAATTAATGTGAATAATATGTTCTGATTTTTTTAAAACGGACTTCATTTTTGAATTCGGAATATCAAATATAGCTCAGGGTGAATTTTTGGGATTTTTCCGAAAAACTTCAATTTTTGATGAATAGTGAAACCACTAAGTGGTACTTATAAAAGCTGATTTTCTGTTTAAATGAAATTTTGCCATCATTGTGTTTTGAATTTAAAAAATCCGACATACATGGTTGTCATTAAGAAGTAAAATGTGGTTCAATGAGATTATAATAATTTTTTGGTGAATAGTAACTTATTAAGTTCTTAATCGCGATTAGAGGTAATTAGTGTAATTTAAGGTAAAAATGATATTATAAGAATGTGAAAACACCATGACACTTGTCCTACACCTATTGGGTGAGTCATGGCAGACCAAGACAAGCCATGAGCCAACTTGGGGACCCCATGGAGACACTTTGGTTGGGAAATGACATAAATAACTTTTTATTTAATGTTAAAATTAAATTGACACAAACATGAGTTGTTTTACTAAAACAATTTTTAAGTAGGGTTAAACAGGTCCAAATTTTGATTATAAATAGTCATTAGAAATATAAAAATATTTCCTACATCATAGTATTTTTTTTATAATTTTTAGACATTAAATAAATTAAATTATTTATGACATAATAATGATTAAGTGATGACATCATTATTTGACGATTTAAATAAAATGGAAAGATAATGTAAAATATATGAACTAAACATGTCAAAAACCAATTGGATGAGTGGAATTTGAAGCCTCATCACCTTATCCACGAATTATATCAATGTGGGACCTTTTAAAACCGAAACACATTTTCAAATAAAGTAATATTTCTTACTTTCCAAAAGTGCCCCTCCTCTCCTCTTATAAAAGGCCCCCACCTCTACCTCATTTCACACACTCCTCAAGCCTTTGGCTTGGCCCACCCCTGCCCATTTACTCTCTACACATCCCTCTCCTAATCCTAGAGTATTCCCTTTGGGCAGAATCCTTTCAATGGAAGCCTTTAGGCTCAAGTCAAAAGGAGTTACACTTTTAAAGGTAATTCATTCTCTCATGTTCATTTGTATTATTTTGCTTCTCCAACCCCATAATATCTTTTTATTTATTTATTTTGTAACAACACCAGTATCTTCAATATACTAGGATGTTGTTATAAGATTTATTCGAGCTACACACTCACACAACTACATCAAATGGTTAAAGAACATACGGTTTCCGTGGATGGCGAAATTCTGCCTCCCGAAACGATGATTGTTCAATACTCATTTAACACCATCAAAGGTGGCCATTATGATGTCACTATTTTTATATATGATATATAATATTTTTATGTTTTCCTTAATCTTCTGTTTTTTTCATTTTGGGCATACCTTTATGGTTTCCATTATGGGTAAACGCGATATCTTCATTTAAGGAAGTGTGGACTACCGCCCCCTCAAAGTGATTTGATTCGTTAAATACCATATGTGGGATGTATAAAGGGTGGAACTATGATATTATATATGATTTTATACTGGAATTATAATATACCTTTATATAATTATTATTCCATTCTATAAAATACGAAATAGAAATGAAAGTAGCGTTCATGCGTACGTACGGCTTACCGTCTCCATGAACGGTGCATTTCATTTCTTACCTCTAAATGATTATGTAATGTTATAAATGCATGAATGTACTGGATATATATATGACATATATTATATATACATCATGAATACAATTCTGTATATAATAAACATTTGTCTACATGAACAACAGGTAATTGTAAGAAGTCCACTTTCGACTTAAGAACCAAATATCGACAAAACAAATATTATTAACTTAAATGATTACATAATGTTTATGACATCGTAATAAGTGATATAAAAGGAATAATGTACTTTAAAAGGGTTCTTAATGAAGTAGAAATTAACTCAAGTTTATTATTCGGGAGATTAAAGAACGATCGAGTCAAGTCGGACACGAGGTAAGGGATCCTACTCCTCTCTTTCTTTTTAAGTATACACTTTTATGTCCTTCCTTTTAAAGCTCATATTTCTTGTTATTGGGATGATATTTTATATTACACATACTGTAATTTTTATGTTCATGTGATGAGAGACCCTATTCTCTCTCATCAATCCATTTTGGAAGTTTTGAGTGGCGCCGTTAGGCTGCCGAATTTTCGTAAGAGATCTAACCTCTCTCTTTCTTTTTAAGTACTCTCCTTTGTGTCACTTCTTTTAAGCTCCTCTTTGTAATGTTGGGGGATGTTCTTTTATATTCCTCTTACTGTAAATTTTATTTTAATGATATTAGATACCCTATTTGATCTCATCAATCCATATTCGGAAGTTTTATGTGGCGCCGTTAGGCTGTCGAGTTTTCGTAAGGGATTTTTCATCTCACTTTTATTCCCGTGAGATTTATGCTACATTTCCACAAATTACATTGAGTGGTGTATGTACTGCCTATTATTCTACTCTTTTTGTAATATACTTTTTTTTATGAGTATTTACATCAATGATCTATTGTCCTTCTTTCATGGGGTGTATGTTTTGAATGATACCCAAGTCGGTAAGGGAACCTTTCACCCTCCTTTTTTTAAAAGACTTCTTTTGTAGGGTCTTTTAATTTACATATTGTTATGGTGGGATATGTTCTAATATATCCTTATTGATGTAAATGTAATTTCCAAGTGATGAGATACAATTTTTATCTCTCATCAACTCATTTTGATGTGATGTCGTTAGGCTATCAAGGGAACTTATTAACCCAATTTCGATTTCTTTGTGTTCAACATGTAGTCATTGAATATGTCATCCATTGAATATATGTGAATGTCATTTTATTGTTTGACACTTAATATCCACTTATATTGGGTGTATTTATATTTTTCACACATATTTTTGAGATTGATTTGTCCTTAATTTAAGGATACCTTCTTTATAAGGGATTTCGTCACATTTGACATTTCTATTGAGGGTTCATTGTTGTTATGAACCAATTCACTCTTATATGGTGTATATACTGTCCTTTGGAGTATTATATCATGAATCCATTTATTCTCATGATATTATAAAGTTCTGACTAAATTTTATTCCTCAATTATTGTATTCAAGTGTCTCTAATTTTGGTAAAACCCCTTTAACCAAAATATCGTTTTAAATGTTTTAATTATTTGTTCTTATTAATATCCATGTTTTCAAAATGGTTTTAAGGATTTATTTATATGGATATTAATGGTTTAAAATTTTAAGCTTCAAGGTGGTATGGGACACTTTGATTCAAAAATCTCTTTATTAAATGTTTTAAATGGTTTTGGAAATGGTTTCTTTTTGAATGGATTCATTATTTCAATATACTAAAATGTTATATTGTGATTGAATTGTGGAAATGTTATGTTTCCTTTATTCATGTTTTATGTGACACATTTATGTTATGGTTCTTCAGCATTGTTATGATGAACGGGTGGTTCCGTGATAAACTAAGGGCAGGTGAGCCCGATATAGCTCTCCAATGCATTGGGTAACGCGAAGGAGTGAAACATTAAGGTTTCTCCGATGTGATTTAGGGAATATACTGTGATGGGTATTCCAAACGTAACCAAGAGGGTTACTCCCTACGTAACAATGTTATGAATGCCTCAAGTTACCTTTATGTCTTATGTTTTCTATGATTTATTAATGATTTGATATGCCTATGTTTTATGGGTAAAGTGTGATTTAATTCTAATGTATATATGAACTCATGTTTCCTTTCCATATTTTTTATAACTCTTACTGAGCTTTTTATGCTCATCCCAAGTTTTTGAAATGTTTTTCACAGGTCAAGGGAAAGGTACATGATGTGATGATAGTGTCAAGGATGTGTCAAGAAAGAATCAGTGTTATAATTTAAATATGATTCCGTTGATTGGAAGAATGAATGCTGTCTTTTATGTAACCACTTTGTTTAAATGTGGAATGTAATGCATGTTTCATGATCTAATTCACTAAAACTCTAAACCTGAAAAGATCCTCAATGTGTAATCTTGTAATAACTCAAGATTAAGTAAGGTTATAAGGCTGGGGCCTTATATGTATGGCCTTCAAGAACAACATTCGGCTTGATTCACATCCATATGGGATACATAGGCACACCCGGGCATTTTTTCTTGTTGGCCTAGCCCCAATTTCAAAATCTCCCTCAGTTCAAAATACATAATGTGGTGACAACTTTTAACTCCATCACGTCGTATTCATCATGACCACAACATATACCCGCTTCCCTGGATATCTCTACCTCTTTCAATGTCATTTTTTACATTAAATTGTATGGTCACATTTATGCCTCACCCACTCCATCATTTTATCTTCCATACCCTTTCACATAGAAAAATGCCCCCAAACGGAACATATTCTCAGCCTAAGGGATCTCTTATCATTACAGGCCAATGTCGTCGAGGACCTCGAATGAAAATTTGATACAAGTCCTGTGTTGTGAATATGTTTAGTGGTCAATAATCACTTGTTCCTCCCATCTCTGGTTATAATATATAGATTATGAGTTTTGAACATGGAAAACAAATATCATTCATCATCTTTTACACCACCATATGTATAAAATATTGAGTGTAGTGGTCCATTCCACCTCGTTGTCTCTTCAAGATTCTCTCTTCCTCTTGTAGGACTGTGAGTTCAGTTCTCGAACACCTATATGCTGGGGAGAGTCAAGCCATACACCTTGTTGTCCCCCACTGAGCAATACTGACATGGTCATAGGTGCTGTGGTATGAAAATTCTCACATGATGTGTCATATGGATACAGTTAGTTGATAACACCTGTTTGAAGTCCCTCAACCCATTTATCCCCCTGGCCCAAGTTCTCATCTTGGATTCGGTGGTGCGGTATGGACCCACGTCCTTATTCACGTAGGGATATTTCTTCCACTCTATACATATCCCCTTGAGAGATCTTTTTCCCATGCATATGACCTTAAACTAGTCATCTATGTTCCAAGCCCTATGAACTCAAACTAAGATCATCATCGTCTATATTAGAAGACATTAAAATAAGAATTGGTTGTGATCCCTTGTATTCAGTCACTCAACCCTGTTGGCCCTTGGCTGATGTTCTCATCTAGGATTGTGTGATGTGGTTTGTGATTACGTCCTCTTTCATTTTAGGTTACTTTCCATGTAGTGTGCCTTCTATCCACATCCTTAAAGATGCTAATCTGCATGCATAAAACTATGTGTGGCTTGATTCCCATACTCATGGGATATGTAGTACCACCTGGACATTTAGTTTGTGGGCCCATCTCATCTCTCAAAAACTTCTTTATCCTCCTATCCCACTATAATGAGTTCTTTTAGGGGTGGGGTACGTGGTGTGGTATATGCTAATGCCCATATTCACATCGGTTTTGCAACTACTACACCACATACCTTTCTCCCTTGATCCGTCTTATCTTCCTTGTTATACACTCATTTTTTTGAGTTGAATGCTCTTATGTTGTGCCCCTTGACCCAATTTGGTGATTCAATAATGTGCTAATGTGTACATTGTTTCATAACATAGAGTGCTAGAATCTTCATAGATATGCTTTCACTGATTTTTCAGGATTTTTGTCCACTTAATTTGGGTTTTAATCATATTTCACATCTAATGGGACCCCCAAATGCCATGGATTCTCGGTCCATGGGCTCTCCTGCAATTTCAAGCCAACGTTCTTGAGGGTTTCAAATGAAAAATATATATAGGTTCCACATTGTGTACATCATCAGTAGTTGGCACCCAATTCTTATTTCCATTTGAGGTCACATTTAATTGATACTATCATTCAAACATGGTCAATAATTATCCTCTATATTCATTCCAACCCCATCAAGACCAAAATTTCATATGCATGAATCACACCATTATCCACTTCATCATGTGAAATTAGGACTTTTACACTCATGGTATTGTTCCTCAGTGCACATTCACATGATAAAAGGAAAATTCCATGTGGAGGCATCGTTTGGGGATTCACACTTATTTTCCTCTTTTATGAGCATTTTGTGTATTTCAAATATCTCTTTGTTCTGTTTTTCACACACCGAGTTTGTCTCACATTGGATAAAGGATCAGATCGAGGTCTTCCCTCTCTTGAAATAGTTTCACTTCTTTATGGTCCAATCTCTAAGACCATAAACTATTATATCCTTATATGTGCACTATTTTTATTTATGTATTTTTTGATTCCCTTCCTCATTGGATATGTAAGAACACGTTGACGTTTTGTCCTCAAGTCCTACCCCATATGTTTTTTTATCTTTGTTGGCCCCTCAAACCGAGGTTACTTCCTCAGAATCAAGCATTGTGTGATGTGTACCATGCCCTCATTCATGTTAAGTATTCTTCATCACATCATGTGCATTCCTCAGGACATTAAATTGTTGTGTCTTTATCACACGACATTAAAATACATGGTTGGTTCTATCACCCAACCCTAAACCATGACATCATCATCCTGGCAACACGATGAAAAATGAAATTGCATCGCGATGTCCTCATTCAAGGGATCATCATGTTATGTATTCTTCATCCTCCATGAAAATTTTCAATTCCTATATGTTGATTTATTTCTATACAGACATCGTGGTTCTCTATCCTTGGATTATCCCTTGAAAAAAACACACATCTATCGTAAATGAAAAACATAATTTATCCAATGTGACTTCATTCAGCATGAGGGCCACACCTGCATGACCTTTCAAGAACTATGTATGCCTTGATTCCATTTATCATGGGGTACGTAAGAACTCTTAGGAACTTTGCCTCAGGCCCAACCTAACTTTATCATTTTGTCCCTCAACCATATAGCCTATAGGGGAGCTCATTGTTGTATGTGATTATTTCCCCATTCACATATAGTTTTAAAATTACCACACTGTGTGTCTCCCCCACCACATTATATCTATGGTCTGAGATCAATGACCATAAAATTAGTCAACTCCACATCCTTGCCGAAATACCTTAAACTATATCACACATTACATAACTACGTATGGATTGATACTCATCGTTATGGGATATGTAAAAATTACCATTCATCATGTCTTTGGGTCCAGCCCTAGGAATAAAAAAATTCAACCCTTTTCTATCCCCTTGTCCTGAACTCGTTTGGGAACACACAATTATATAGACTCTTGCTATCCCCATTCACGATGAGATATGTACCTTGATGCATATTCTCGTTCTAAGTTACAATGTCCTCGTCACATGACGTTAAACCTCAACTATTCCCTAAACATGTTTGGGATGTCCCAAGACAATTCTAGGATGCATCATCTTCCTCCACATAGAGGTCCTATCTAGATGAGGTAATGATCCATGATCAGAATGATACACCCAACTAATGTGTTTCCACCACGGTGGTGTGATTTCGAGTGTATTGGACTCCATTCATATAACCAACCACTACACATTACACACTTTTCATAACATTTATTTAGACACTCATCCTCATTCATGTCTAAAGGAACACCCTAAAAGTATGGATGATCAACCTATGGCACACCAACATTATAGGTTTAGCATTCCAAAAAACTAATGGATATCATTCTGAGTGAGACCCCGTGTTTTGAACATGGTTAGCGGTCGACCCTCATTTGTTTTCCCCATATCATGCTAACACAATAAGCATATTGTGTTCTGAACATGGATAACAATTACCCTTCATTATCATTCCACCCCCATAATGTTCCAAATTTTGGGTATCGTGATTCACATCTCCCATTCTCTTATTTTTGGATTGATTCTAATTCCCTTGGCGTTAGCCCGCTCGTGTGCCTGAGAACACTTCGAAAATGAAAATTTGACGGTCCTATGAATTTCATCCTCCAGTCATCCATCCTTATTTTCTCCCATAAATTTGGATTGGTTTCTTAAACCCTCTGTTGTTTGGTCGGCACCCACATATTCGGATGGAATACTGAGGTGGTCATCCCTTATTTCTCGCATCGGTCCCGACCCACATGAGCTTAGGGATTGATCACTATATGTTTTTCAAATATAACAATAATGAAATAAACCAAAATGAATAAGAAAACTCATTCATGCTTCTAGAATAAATAGTCAAAACATGATAGAACATTAAAAGGATTCATGAATTACACACCTAAGGATCGACCCCTATAATGGACGTGTTGACCCAATAAAAAGAGCATTGTAGATTTTCCACCCTTTGGCTAGTGGAATCCAGGATTCGCTGTTGCCTATTTAGTTCCCCTTATCCTTGGCATCAATGAATCACAATTCATAAGCAATGATCTAGGACGGCTTCTCGTTGGTTCAGATGATAGTCATCTCTTCGGAGGCCTTCTCCATGCGCTCTTCGACCACATCCAGCTAGGTATCTAACCGCGATATAATCTCTTAATGTGATTTGAGGGTGGAAGAGTGCTCAAATGACCATATTTTCAGCGGTAGAATCTCATCTTCAGCCTCTTAGAGCCTCTTAATGTTCACTAATTTTCTCCACCGCCAACCCACGCCAAGGCCATGGTCATATTCCTGAATCTTCTCTTCCATGTGATCTCAGACAATCATATGGGGACATTTGGCATCCACGACCCCAACACACATTTCAAGCATTCATGAACGATGTCTCCCCATCTGGTCCATCCATTGTTCTTGAGGGGTGTCGTCAATGAAGCACTTGATCAACTTCCATGACCAGAAACTGACTATTATGCTATCATATTCATCAGAGGTCGTCTCGTCCTGTCCTACAGGGTTGGAAAGCTCATACATGGGAAACACCACTAGTAACTCATAAGAAGGGTCTTCTTCAAATATCTGATCGGGTAGATTAGCAATCACATAGTCTGATTGAACCCCTATCATCATATTATACATCAACAATTTCAGGTTAACCCCCACTAGCGGTCCAATTGGTTGTTGGTAGAGTCGCAGTTTGGTCAGTCTGGATATTTGTCTTCATGACCAACAATGTTCCCCTTGGAATGCCACCACCAGGGGTACCAACCAAACTCTCTATGGCATCCCACACCATTTGAAGAAATATTCATTACAAAAAGGGAACAAAATATAGTTAGCATAGTCAATGGGTGGAAGTCATCAATTATATAATGGAGACGTACAGAGATCAAATTTCCACTCTCACTCCTAGGTTATTTTTATGGGGAACCCAAGGTGTGACCCTCCATATATTGTTGGAAAGTCTGAAGACTCAAGAAGAACCACCTCTGGTATCCCATCCCCAGTAGGCATTGATACCGCCATAGTTGTGGGTGTGGATCCCAAAGGACCCGCATATGAATCTATTGTATGAAGGGAATGAATTTTTTATATGAGTCCCCCCTTCATATTTCAAATATTAATGAAGATTCCAAAGTGACCAGGAAGCGGACCTCAGGGATGGGGATTAGGGTTTTACCTCAAGGGCCTCTGCATAATATTCATGTGCTTGTTCTAGAACACTAGATTTCCCTCTTCTAGAGGGCTCCCTCTACCAATCTCTTCCCCCAAGAGGATTTGTCTGATTCTTCTAGTGGAGGGAAGAGAATACACAATTCATTAGAAAACAACTAAGAAGTGGTCGTTTAACCCCAAAACTCTTTCACCCAGTCTTTTATTGGACGCAGGGAACCCCGTGAGTGCACTAAACCCTCCAACTTGGCCAGGTATTGCTCCGCCTCCACCGGGGAAACTGAAAAGTTGGACATGTCTAGGACAAATCCTGGGAAATCCTTCCCGATATGGTTCAGGTGTTTCCACATATAGGACGGGTTGAGAAATAGCCAGTTGGCAACCAAGATATACCGAGCTTCTAGGAAGAAAATGGTCTCCTGTATTTCTATGTGGAGAAACCACTTCCCCAGAGACCGAGTGGATATTCTACAGAATCTTCTTGGTTGACTCCCCTCTAGATGAATCTTCTACTCTGTGACCGCCAGCACCACTTTCTCTACTGGATCCACTCATACCTCCCTTTCGACCGATGTGGGCCTCACTGCCACTACTGCCCTGCCACCATGTGATTTTATCACTGGCATTTTTCTCGGACGTCAAGGATGGTGAGGCACCCCATTGATGAATCAAAAGGTTGGCTACATAATCATATCCTCGAGGTATTAATCCTCACAGATCTTGGCATACTCTTTTACTATCCCGAAGATAGCTGTGGTCGGAGGTACCTCGTTCCGCATCTTCCCATCTTCTAGTGTGAACATGAGACACATCTTCCTCCTCACACACGTGTGTTACTCAAATCATACCCCCAAATATACCTGGGGTTTTAGTCGTTGTATACACCAGAATTGACTTTAAAATCGGTGGAGGGAATATGGATCACAGAAGGACTCATGGTCCACCCGTGCCACCCAGACTCCACCTCGAAATGCTAGTAGGTAGGACCTATGTTCTTTTGTTCCCTTGCCTTCATCAGTGAACCTAGTTATTGTCCACGAGAACGGGAGGAAATTAAACTCGTCATCTTTCTAGACCAGATTCAGTACCACATGTACAGTCATATTAGTAAGAAATCCCGTAGCCGCATTCAGAATGGCTGGGAAAAAATTCAATTCAAGAGGGGAGTTGTGGTTTGGATACTCATAGGTACCCATAATAAGTGCTGCTATACACCGATACAAGATGTGGGATAACCCAAATATCATCGGTGGCTTTATCCCCTCATTGATATGCCACACCATCATGAATAGCATGGAAAGCATCGGGAACCCAAGGTTGAACCTTCCACCTATCTCAAACATGGATGCCATGATTAAAGTTCTCGGTCACACGCCCATGTTCGTGTCTCTCACTTATAGGATCCAACTACAGATGAGCACCGCATTGAATGCAGCTATCCTGACTACCATTTGTTGCTCTGTGCTGACACTAAGTCACCAGATTTTCCACCATCTGTCCTCCAAAATTCACCAGTATGAGAGATCATTGCCTCGTTAAACCCCTTAGAACATGTCTGAGGTCATACAAGGAACTATCTATTCTCTAAAAATTTCAAGAACTACTCAAACCACCGTTTGAAATGGACGTCCCCCACCGACTGTTTGTCCTCTCCCGACACCAGGTCCTTCAATACCCTCTCCCATGGTGGAATCTGATCCAAATCATCCCATGAGCATATAATGCGGAGGATCACATCATAAATCACACCATGTATTGGGACCCCCAAAATTTGATGAAGGTCGAAAAGGCTGATGCTGACCTCTCCATGGGGAAAATGGAAGGTATTAGTCCTCGACGACCATCTTCTTAGCAACATTGGCATCATCTGCTTCGGCTGATATATATGGAATGTGGAGACCCAAGAAAACTCATACAGACCCACTCACTTCATGTCTTCTAAAATTCACCGCACAAGGCACCTACCCAGTATGCTCAGGCCAAGTCATCTATGAAGTTGTCGTCCTGGTGCATATCTAACTCGTCAGACCATCAATTCTCTGGTTTCCTCAGGTCTGCCTTCAAGATAGTATGATATGGAAGGGGATATGCCTTTGGATATAGTTCATTCCTATCGCAGTTGTTCACATGATTATACAGGTAGTCAACGTTGACATGAATGAAGTCCTCTCATGCATGGCTGTCATCCACCCTAAAACACTGGCCCTGAGAGAGTGTGATCCCAAACTAGTAAGTTAGCTTGTCTCCCCTCACTTCTGGGTGGAAGACATCATCCCTCTGAAAAAATCTCTACAGAATCACCCTCATTAAAATTGGATAGTCCGTCTTTCTTGTGAACAATAATTCCACCAGTGAATTATGGTCTGAATGGCTTCGTACAAATGCCCAAATACCCGAGCTATCCGCCATTTCCTCCCTTCGGGCAGCATCCACAAAGACCCCATGATATCTCCCTAGTTATCCAATCATTCTTTATAACATGGATGTTTTTTGGTTCTTATTTGTGAAGCTTTTTGTAGATCTCATTCATGAAGACCAATTGTGGAGCTCAGTCCTAGTAAAGAAATTGCAGAGCCCTACCTCGACATTCAGGCGCAAGCCTCATAGTGCACCATCGGGGAGTAAAAGACTCATTGTGCGCTACGAAGAAGAAGTCCTTATTCTTGAAAATAAATTACATAGTAAATGGTTCTTTGTGAACCAGGAGTGCTGAATTCCAAAAAGTGGATGATAGAAAGGAGAAAAGAGAGGCCAGACTCCTTTAATTATAGGGAATGACCCCTTGTGATTCATAGCGTGTCCGACTGTGGAAAACATCACGGTTCCCAAATCTGGCACACCAACCCTCCACCTCATAAGCCTCCTTCACAATCCCTCATAATTATTGACCATATATTTTTGGTGATTGAAACATAGACTTTGACCGTTGATTTCTGTGAGAACTCCAAGCCTGAGGTGGGGTATTTGTTGGAGATAAAATTTGTGAAAAATAAGAACAAACGAAATGTAATTGGTGTTGCCTTGAGAAGTTGGTTCGCAGAGCCCCACAGTATATTGGCTGGCAGAAAGATTCCTCTTTGTGAAGCCACCGTAGAGGATGAAGATGGGAGGATTTGCAAATAGATTCGATTTTTGAGAAGGCTTCACAGAGCTAGGAGGTGGGAGAATCCGTAAATAGCATTGATGTTTTTGATTTCATCATGGAGAAAGGAGGCAGGATGTCCCATGAACTACTTTTTCATTTGTGAAGATCCCGCGAAGGAAGGAGGTGGGAGGATTCGTGAATAGATTTTATGTGTGTGAAGCAGCCATAGAGAAAGTAGGTGTGAGGCTCTGCAATTACAACAAAGTTCTACGTGGATCTACACCAACCGATATCTATTTCATGATACCTTTATTGTTAATAATAGGCTCCCCTAGACCGCAAAAGATGGATCCTCCAACCTTTCTCCTTCATAGCTCTCAAATCGCAATTCATGTTCTTCTCTGAGAACCATGAGCTTTTCATGTTATGTTAGCATCACGAAGTGCATTTCTTGTTGCTTAAATTCAACCCAAATTCAGAGAGGGATAACCTTCATAGATCCCATGAGAATCCATGAACGAAGGGGATCCCCAAGTGACTTGGTTCTTCATGGAGCACTTTTTCTTCGTCATGTACCCTCCATGCACAAGTACTAGCTATGTTATGGGAGTTTCACTATACTTCGTGAAGCACATTTCTTTTACTTAATATGCTTCATAGGGCACTCTTGCTTCGCGAAACTGTACTTTGTGAAATCCTCTCTACTTCGCGATGCAACATCCATATTCATGTGGTCTCTATTCCTAGGATTGGACACTTCACCTCATGAAGCATTCATCTTTGTGAAACCCCTCCACTACACGTATCACCAATGCTTCATGAGGCCATTTCTTATGAACCACTTTTCTCTGTAAATACTTTTCCCATATGACCCTACAGGCTTGTTCAAAGTAATTTTATGGTCCCTTGGGTGTTTCTTATTATTGTGTGGAATCAACTCATGCTTCTTCACATATGCACACTAACAATTATTGCGTCTTTGTATAGCCACACTAACAAGGGCCCCAAAATGGATCACTCCATAAAACCCCTACATTACAACATTACTGATGTATTGATTTCCCTAATAGAGGGTGTGTATCAGTTATGTATGTCTTATGGGCGCGGAGTGAACCTTCCTCGACAGAGATGCATGACATTAAACTTTTATGCACCATCATCCTCAGCACATGTTGTTAAACTATGAACTCACCCAATGCATCATATGTGGGGTTCTCCATCTTGGACATTCACTTTGTTTGCTCATATCCTTTAGAGTGAGATCTTATTCCTGTGGAATGAGATACTCTTTGATGGAGAGGTGTCGATCTGCAGGGAAGGGAAAAATTTGTGGTGTATTCCACTAGTCTTTCTTATAGTAGGTTGTACCCCTGCTCCTACTTTTATCTTCAGTGCCAAAAAACTAAGAGGTGAGATAAAATTAGGTACCATCCACCTTTCCCCACTCCCATTGGTCTTTGATCACTTGGGCCTCCATCATAGAGTAATTCACAATATCCATATCCTTGGGATGATCTGCATGTAATCCTTTATTTTTCTTTGGGCCACTATACGCGTAAGCCTATGTTTCCTCATTGGGCCTCTAACCATGTGTAAGACCCATTCCACTTCCCATGGATTCTCCTTTAGTGATGTGATTATCAGGTATCTACTGCATCTTTTTTCTCACATCAACCATAAATCATGTGTTCGTAGTGTAATCATCGACCATGACATCCACTCTGGGAAGCCTTAGTGTGTATGCCCTAAACCATCTGAACTATGTGGACATTGATCCTTTCCAATGAATGGTACATAGCAAGCCTCCATGTGGTTCATGCCTATCATCTATTGCTATCGACCTCATCACATCGGTTTTACAATAAATCATTTTGAACTATGTGGCCTTTGATCCTAGCAATGGAAATCTACGTAGGAAACATTCATGAGGGTCAAGGACAACCTCTACTGGTATCGAACTCTTCACGTCGGTTTTCCAATAATCAACCCAAACTATGTGGACATTGATCATTTCCATGGTTGGGTACATAAGAAGCCTCTCCGAGGTTCCATCTGAACACCTACATGGTCGAAGACACGTCATGTTGGTTCACCAAACCCACCATTTTGAACTATGCGGAATTTGAACCTTTCCAAGTCAAGGTACGTATGAAGGCTCCATGAAGTTCAAGATCAACATCTATTGTTACAGACCTCTTCACATCAGTTCGCAAATACACCATTCTAAACTACGTGGCCTTTGATCCTTGTCAAGGCATGGTACGTAGGAATCCTCCCAAAGGTTCAATCCCAACACATACTTGGTCCTATCCAATTCACATCGGTTCACCTAACCCACCATTTTGAACTATGTGGCCTTTGATTATTCCCAAGGAAGGGTACGTAGGAAGCCTCCCTGAGGTTCAATCCCAACATCAATTGGTCCAAACCTCTTCACATCAGTTCTCCAATACCCCATTCTAAACTACGTTGAAATTTATTCGTTATAAGGTAGGGTACGTAGGAAGCCTTCCAGAGGTTCATGACCATCACCTACTTGGTCTCTACCACATCACATCAGTCCAAAATAACACACCACTTTCAACTGCGTGTGCTTTGATATTTGAAAATGTAGGGTATGTAGGAAGCCTCTCTGAGGGTCAAGCATAACACCCATAAAGTCCGACCCCATTTCAGGTTGTTTCCCACCTTCCCATGTCAACTATATAGGTTCGACCCCAGTCTCCTTGCCTGGTAACGTTGGAATCCTCCATGAAGATCAAACCCATACATCAGTAAGCCGTTGTAACTGATCCATTGGTAAGATTTTATGACCCATCCCACAGTATTTGATTGTAAACCATCCAGTGGTAAGTCGTTGTGTTCCCCCATCTATGGTAAGCTATTGATGCCCCCTTTACCGGGATTCACATTTAGGGACCTCCCCCGTTTGTCAGACCAACTCGGGATGCTATCCACATATAAGCCGAAGTACATCATCGCGTCATTTTCCTCTATTCATACCCCGAATAAATACCCACATCATGAACTACATGGACATTGATTCCATGTCACATGGATACGTAGGAAGTCTCTTCGAGGCTCAAGACCAACATTACCTCCATCCTTATGACAGTTCCATCTCATTCTATATATATTTCTTCCAAATATCTATATTCATCCTGATTCATACCAGGCCCGCCACATCCTATTAAAATATTTCCTCCCACCCTCTCGCTGCTCTAGGAATAAATCGAGTAACTAAATATGAAAAATCCCTAACATCGGTGTTCCCTCTAGGGACTGCAACTATCTGACCCAATCCCGTCAGTGTTTTGATCTATCGAATCCATCTCTTCTAGGTGTTAACCTTGTGTCATACCCCATGTTAGACATGGGAATCTGAGGAAAACCTCATAGACATACCCATAACATATTATTCCCCACACTCGATGTGGGATGCATCAGGCTTCCACACCTTGGAGAAGACCTATCATAATGGAAAGAAAACAGACGTGTTAGTGTTCCAGCATCTAGACATGATAGTGATTTCCAACAAGACTACTCCCCTGACTAATGGTTGCTACCCTGTGAAGACCCATTGGAATGTCCGGATAGATGCAGTGTAATTAATAGGCATACATGAAGATATGGCACTAATAAGAGTTTCACGAACAATGTCTTAATAATTAATGGAGACCCCAACATGGTGACATAATCCTAGGAGGAATACACGGAAGGAGGAACTGATATCCCATCAACCCGTTTCGATCAAGGAGTGAAAGTCCCTAAATAAGAAGTGGATGTTGCCTACCATTGGAGAGCGGGAATGCAGGGTAACATCAATGCATCCTACGGAACAGACAGATGAATGTGCCCCCATGAATGAATTAGAAACAAATATATAAAAAAAATATTAATTAATTAATACATTTTATTTCCCTTTTATTTTTAATTCCACTTTGAACTCATGTTTTCGAAAACAACCACATTGTTTTTCATGTATGTTTCAATTTGTTTTTTATATCCTCCTACAATTATCATGGTTATATCATATATATAATTTATACCATGATATAAATATCATTTAAATTCAGTATATATGTATCTAATATATTCCAATAAATATAGATATATAAATTAAAACACACTATTCAATGTGATGTTGGGCCCTACAAAGTCATGTACGCTATTACAATATTCCTAAAAAATTCAAAGTAAGAAATATATATAATATTTTACCAGTATATATTAATTTTTTTCATTTATATCACATATTTACATTATACTATTTCCTATTACATTTTATATGTACCCTGAATGAATCATATAACTTTATGTGTCAGTACTTTTCCAAACACATAAATAATATTATCGTATTCCCAACGAATGGAATGTATAATAATAGAAGATATATAATAATTTAGGAATTATAATAATATAATTAAATTAATACATAAATAATTAAAACCATTATTACTTAAATTTGATATAGTTGTTCATTGGAAACTAATAACCTTGGTTTGCGAGGTGGTTGTTCATCATACACATGAATGATGAATTTTAATACCCATTAATGGAATTTCAGGTTTTTTCCATTAATTAAATTATCATAATAACACACCAATATTTTAATATACATATAATTTATATGACCATGGATTAAAAATAATTGATGGAGGTAGAATAATAAATAAAATAAAAAATGGTCATTATAGAAAATTACTTATTATTCATGTAACCTCAGTGGGTTAACACTGAAAGACGTCATCTGAAAGATTGATTACTCAAGAAAGGAATAATTTATTATAGAAGGTAATTAGGGATAGTTATTGGGAATATATTTTATGTAAAAAATGTTTTCTAATGTTTCTAATGGGGAGGAGATGGTGTGACCATATATAAGCGATGTTTATGGCACACTTGTAAAATTTAAAAAGAAAATTTTGAAACCATGTTTTATTCATTACAAATGTATTTTAAATGGAATGATGTAAAAAAATAATATGATTGTTTGAAATTATTCCAAGAAAAATGGTTTTGGATATTTTTAGGTATATTTTATGCATTATATTTTATATTTTAGTCCATTGTAAACACATTTTTACATTAACTGATGAAAATAATATTTACTTCTTTCACAATTAAATAAGGAAAAAAATAATTTGAACTTATTATATAATATAAATTATTCTGATTGAGTGTATGAAATAAATTTTTAAAATTTTTATTTAATTTAGTGGAAAAATTGAATTTAAAACTAATATAGTATATGTGATAGAAATTTCGGATTTCAAAGAGAAAATTTTCATAAGTAGATATTGATTGAATATCCAAATTAAAACAACCCTCAACTTTTTTTAACACAGAAACATATTTTCTTACATAAAAACAACACATGATACAACCGAGAAGATCGAGATTCCTAGTGTCTTTGGGGATTAGGATCATTAAATAACAACTTAAAACAAGAAATACACATCTTTATTAAAATCTTCTTTAACATTACCTCATAAATTATTTCATAGTTAGCTTTGAATGTGATAACATGAGGATATTCATAAGAAAAGGGTGAGCTATAAACCCCAATAAGGGAGTAATCAAGAAATAAAAAGTAGAATACAGTACATGTTATGAAATTGGAATATCAATGGATCCTACAAGAAACATGAACATAAAGGCATGATATAGAATGATTATCATGACATGGAAATGTGGAAACAACACATAACATGGTATTAGTAAGTCGTAAGGTTAATTGTACATGTACCATGACTAAACCCTCATTGCACTTGAATTAGAATGAGTAAAACCTCATTTATCTTGAAATATATTAATTCTAATCTTCACCCAATGCATTGGAGCGCTATCAGGGTTCACCCTTCTTAATCATTTCATTTCATGAATAGTTGTTCCACATGTATCATATAACATGGATTCATTAAACATCACTATTTTTTACATGATAATGGAATGTTGAATTCATAAATGAATCTATATAATCAATAATTTAATGTTAATTAAGGTTAATACCCTTAATAGAAAAATTTGAATTTTGTTCACTACACATTGTCTTTGGCATAGAAAATCAATGTGGAATTTCAGCAGCATAACGACGTGACATAAGAGTTCATAAAAAAGGTTTTTCAGAGAGAAGGGGGTCTATCCTGATATATAAATGATATGTAATTTATGGGGGTTATATATATACATTTCCCATAATAATTAATGAAATTTAGATTCATAATAAAAACTAATTTCATGAATGTAAACGAGGAGAGAGAAATTCCATACAGAATTTCAGCATGGTAACAGGTGTAAATGGGTGGAATTAATGAGACATAAAGGAGTCAATAATTATTCAAACATAAGGAGTTCATTATGTTGGAGGTTCAAAATAATACCCCAAAATTTATAATTGAAAACAAAATGTTATAACAAAAAAATAAAATTTGGGAAAAAAATGACAAAGAAATAAATCTCTTACGGAATTTCTGTATGGTAATAGGTGTACCTGGGAGACCTTAATGAGAGATAATGGGATACAAAATCATTATAACATTGGGATAGAAGTATAAGGGTTGTTTTAAATCATTCCCCAACATTTATAATTGAAAATAAAAGGACATAAAAATATTAAGAATCATTGATTAAATGAGAAAGGGGGGAATCCCTTACAGAATTTTTGAATAGTAACATGGGTAGATTAGAAGTATTAATGAGAGAGAAAGGGGACATTCATAATTATAACATAAGGATGGATTTATATGGTATATTTAAATCACAACCCAACATTTTTAATTGAAAACAAATGTACATAACAATATTATGAAAATTTTATAAAATGAGAAAGGAAGAAATCCATTACATTGATGTGTGAACCCAAAGGCTTGGGAGAAGCATGATAGAGGCTTATGGGAATATTGGGGAGACATTAAAAGATTATAGAGAGAGGATTGAAGTTTTTTTTGAGCTCTAAAGGATTTTACTGAAGAGTAAGTGGGGTCTTGGGTGGGTATATTACGAAAAAGGGATGAAATTATTTATCATTTATCTTTTTCCACCACACATTAAACGAATCAAACCCACAAACCAATCCATGTTTTTTTGCCATGATTATTTCCAAAGGGGAGAAAAAAAAATTATTTTATAAGGATAATGGCCTAATATTTCAAAACATTATGGTCTCTTATGTGGATGTGAGTCACACTCTCAAGGAACTCATTTTAAAAAGAAAAAATGCTTTATATGTCTTGGAGGGTCCCCTAAGACATTGTAAAATAATTTAGACAAACCTAAAATCAATTTTTAATGGTAAAAAATATATTCTCAGAACAACCCACTTATATTATTTTATTATATCACTTTTAGGACATTATGATTTTATAAGACATATTATATATTTAAACGGTATTTAATTTTTACCAAAAAATTTGGTTCTCTAATAAAATTTGGAAAAATTGACCATTGATTAATTTGGGAATCCTGATTAAAAAAATAATACTTATTTTATATAGATAATTATCTATATATGTGAGTTTTTTACATTAAATAACTAATATTTATTGAAAATTCATGGGTTTTGGCAAAAATGTATTTCAATCCTTAATAAAAATAAAAATTTATTTCTTAATAATTATAAGATAATTACTATTTAATATAAATTTATTTAGTGATAATATTTTATTAAAATATTATTTAACTCATTAATCTATTAATTCATCAAAATAGATTTCTAAATTGACTATTAACTAAAAAATGCAATTTTTTATTTAAAAACAATTTACAATGTAACAATAAAAAATGAATTTATTTTCTCTATACAATATTAATTTACATAATCTTAGTGGTAGGGTATTATTACATAACCCCTTATAACATTCGCATAAGATAGAAGGGTAATGTGTGTGATGGTGAGAGACTAATAGGGAGGCTCAGATAACATCGCTCGGGTGGTAATCTCTACCAGCTTCCACTTCTCCCGTAGCTAGTTCCGCATGAGGTTAACATGTTGACGATTTGATTGGGCTTCATCAATAGAGAATCCCAATTATTCCACCTCATTTTGAGCTCCAAAAAATGGGCTTCGTGTGGAAAAATTCTACTGGATGAGGCCATTTCTTCCTTTGTCTGAGTAAATTGTATTTTTTAATGTCTTATATTAATACTAATCATGTGATAACTATTTAATTGTTATATTAGCAATGGTCACTATTAATTACAACGTTTTAAATTCAAAAAGCATAAAACCAATGAATTATATAACTTTTATATATCCAAAATAAGGAATTTAATTAAATCAAAAATAATTATCATTAATGAATGCTTGGGTCCTTACAATCATTCCCCCTTAAGAAATTTCACCCTTGAAATTTTTTTTTTCCCAAAAAAATGAAGATGAGGGTAACACTACTTCATAAATTCCTATGATTCCCATTTTTCTTCTTCAAAATCATGGTTTCACCAAAACATCTTGATGAGGTTCATTGTCTTATTTCATAGTGATTGTTCCCTTTGATCTATGATTTTCACCAGCTTCTCTTCATAAGAGAGGTAATTTTCCAATGGTACCACCTCTATATTGAGTACATGCGATGGGTCAGATATGTACTTTCTCAAGATAGATACATGGAATACATCATTTCATTGAGATTGGATTGGTGGGAATTCTATTTAATAGGACACTTCTCTAATCAGATCAAGGATTTAAAAAGGGCCGATTTACCATGTAATAAGATTTCCCTTCTTCCCAAATTTAATAACACTCTTTCACATCGATATGAATAGGAATACCATGTCTCTGATATAAATCTCTAGGTATTGTCGACTATTATCAAAATATATATTTTGTTCACTCTGAGCATCATTAATGTGTGGGTGGATGGTCTTAACCTTCTCCATAATTTCTTCATCCATTTAAACACTGGTATGGGTAATGGTAGCATCATTTGCTTAGAATTTTTTCTCTCATCCTTAAATTTTTGATATACTAGGAACTTTGATTTAAACTCAACAATATCTTTCTTCGTGTTATCGCACAAATAGTTCTATTAGAGATCTCTATAAATCATTGTGTTTCCTATTTGAATGGAGAAGTTAGAACTATGTGCATAATCCAAAAGAACCTTATTTAACTCATTATTTGTGGGAACACATATTCTTGTTCTAAATCTCCCAATTCCTTCTTGATTATCAATAAACTAAAAGAATTTTTCTTTTATAATAGTTTCATCTTTATAATAAATCCCCACAATAACTTTTTGAGCATTCGTTAACAGTTCCAAATAATATGGTTTATCAATCATTTGTAAATAGGAGGATTATGTTCCCATCATTATGATTCTCATGTCCATATTAATCAAATCTATGAGAACTGGATCCTTTTCAATTTTAATAAATGATAGAATTGATGGGTCTTTTCTACTTAGAGTATCTTCCACCATGTTCTCTTTATGAGGATGGTAATGGATTGAGTAGTCATAGTCTTTGATCACCTCTAACCATCTTTGTTGTCACATGTTATACTATTTTTGAGTGAATATATACATGGGGCTTTTGTGATTCGTGTATATATCAAACTTCTCTCTAATGAGGTAATGCCACAAAATTTTCAATGCATAGATCAGATCTATCAACATCAGGTCATTTTTTGGATAATTTGTCTCATATACTACTAATTTACTTGAATTATATGCAATGAATTTTTCATTTTGCATCAACACACATCCTAAACCCTTTTTCGAAGCAAAACCGAATACCAAAAAAATTTCTCCCATTGTGGGTAGTGTGAGGGAGGGAGAAGTGATATGACTCCTATTCAATTCCTTGAATCTATTTTGGCATTAGTCACTCCAAGAAAACAATACTAGATTCTGAGATAGATTTATAAGATGGATGGACTATCATGAAAAATTTCTCACAAATCATTTATAATAACCATCTAACCCCAGGAAGCAACGGATATTCGTTATTGATATTGGCCTTGTCCATTCCTTAATTGCAGTTGTCTTGGAGGGATCATCAAATATCCCACTGCTTGTCATGATATTACCAATAAATGAGACCTCCTACAACCAGATCTCAAAATTTCAATACTTTTCATAGAGCTTGTCCTTTTTAAAGGACACTAGTATAATTCATAGATTCTCGTCAAGCTACTTCGCGGTTTTATTGTATATTAGAATATCATTTATAAAGACTACAAAATTTTTTTTGGGTAATGTATAAAGACTCTATTAATAAAATCGATGATAATTGGTAGATAAATAGTGAGTCCTAAAGGAATTAATATGAATTCATAGTACACATACCCTGTACAAAAATGATTCTTGGGGATATCCACCTTCTTCACCCATACATGGTAATATCCTGACCACAAATCCACATTGGAAAGTATTTTTCACCACATAACTGATTGAACCGGTCATTAATATTGGGAATAGGATACTTATTCTTTATCATGATTTTGTTGAGCTCACGATAACCATTGTAAAGGAACATTGACTAATCCTTATTTCTGATGAAGAGGAATGGTGAACCCCATGGTGATGCACATGGGCATATAAAACCATTATCCAGATTCTCTTGAAGTTGTTTTTTCAGCTCGTCAAGTTCCACAATTGACATTCAATATAGAGTCATGGATTTTGGAAATTCCCCAGGTATAAGGTCAATTAGAACTCAACAGCTCTTCCAGGATGAAGACCAAAAAAATCCACTGAAAAAGCTTCCCTAATTACCTCATAATAGACATTTCTTCAATGATGGATTCTACTTTTGCCTCAATCATTTGGGTAATATATGCATTCTCATAGGGCCTTAATATCCACAATAGGGATTATAGAGGTAAGGAGATTCATGCACCTGCTTTCACTTGTATAGAATCATGGGTTAATTCTCTATATATAGAGTGATTTCCCTCTCACTACAATATATGAAGGCTCTATATAAGGAATGCCATACTATGACGGCAATTTCATCAAATTTCACTAGAAATAGTATGACATGGTTTTCTGGGAAGATAAATACACAAATTATGAAAATGGAGGAGTTATATTCATGGGATAAATTGATTTCACCATTTGTTGTACTCACCGACATCCTTACTTCCATGATTTTTGATTGTTTTGGAATTTTTATACTAATCATTAGGGATATAGAATAATGTGTATAACTAGAATGAAAAAGTTCATTCATTATTCTTGAATGAATTACCAACTTAACTTCACCACTTGGTTGTCAGGGTTCACATCAGTGGTAGTGAAGGAAAAAAGCTCTCCCTTAGTTGCTTGGAGGTGTTTTCTTTCCACAAAAAAACCTTGTCATAGGGAATATATTGGAAAGGTTTCCAGGTTCATTAATATTAATGCAATGAAAAATACATTGAGAGTCAAACGGAGCGTTCCTCTCCTCTGTCACAACAGAAGGTTTTTATTGGTTATAGTTAATGGATAGGTTCCCTTCTCTTCTACATCAAAAGCATTTTCTAGTCCCCTTCAGTCAATTTCCAGGGTGCTTCTTTCCACACTGTTGGAAAGTGGGGTGAATGATTTTCTTAGCACCGTTGGACTTATCCATTGGACTACTAGAATTTATATCCTTCTTTTGATTTTTCCCCATGATACACCAGAGATTCTCCGATCTCAATTTTGACCTTGAGGGAACATCTGAAAATTTACTCAAACCTATCGAAGTCACAGATCTGTAGGGATTTCTATATACTAGGCTTTATCCCACCAAAGATGTACTTAACCTTTCATTCATGGGTTATGAAAATTATGAAGGCATATCATGCAAGGCTTTTGAAGTTAGCCTCATACTCTATTATTGATTCATCGTTATTTTTTCTTGAGGGATAGAATGTACCTTTATATCATAAGTCAGAGGGTCCCAAGAAAAAAATGTGTTGAAAATAATTTTCCATAAATCTATCTATTTCAACACATCGATCTCCTCATTAGGCCTTTTATTTTGGATCAATGTCCACCATTGGTTGGAATCACCATTCATATGTTGAGAAGCTAGAAGAACCTTCTCTTCTATGGAAAATTGAAGGATGGAGAATAACTTTTCAATGGAGTTGATCCATTGTTCGAAAATTGATAGATCAGATGATCTATTAAATGTATGAGGCATTTGTCTTATGAATTCTCGATTGAGAATTTTTTTCATAGGTTGGTTTGATCATTCCTCATGACCGGTGTTTCTATTTAAACCATGATTCAACTAAGATATTATCATGAAAACATTTGTGATTCCAACTCCCATTTAAATGGGAATCTCATTAGAACAATCCTCACATTGATCTTCCCATCGATTGTTAGCCCGAATACACATGTTATAGTCTCTTGTCTTTAATAAAAGGAATATTAGTGGTAAAAAATAGAAGGTTTTCCAAATAAAAAAGGATAACATATAAATTAAACTTATATCCTTAACGTATGAATTACCAGGATTGAACATATTTTATTCATGATCTACTTCCAAACATATATTTTTAGGTGTGTTTTTTCCTTAATAATGGTTCATAATAAGCTCATGAATTTACAAAAGAATATCCCCTAAGTATTTTCATAACCATGAGTACATCAAGGCACGTTTTCATGTACCAACATACCCCATGTCATGCCTGAAACACCTTGTAAGAGTTTTCACTCTTATGTACATCTGTGCCAGATATGACTGTACCTTATTGTATCCAGACATGGAATTATTTTTTTTGATAAAAAACATACTAAATAATCATTAAAATTTAAGAATTTTTTATAATTATTATTATCTCTAAGGTTTCTCTAGTGTTTTATTATTCTAATCCCCAAAATAACTAAACATGTCCTCTAATACCAAATTAACAACCATGCTCTTAATTTCACACTTGAACATATTTTAATACATAAAAACATTACTTGATACTAAAACTAATATCAAGTGGTATAGTGTATTTAGGGCTTAGTAACATTACATAAGAACATAAAACATGAAATTCAAATATTTACTATAAACTGATTTTACATGACCACACACATTCCTTCATACATAGCATTGAATGAGATTACAAGAGGACATGAATATGAAAAGAGTGAGTTATAATGCCCATTACGGGAGTAAAAAAGGACTAACATGAATAATACAATACATGATAGTAAATAGGAATATCAATGGAGCATAAGAGAAACATGAACAAAAAGGCATGATATAACATGATTATCAAAACATAGAAATGTGGCGACAACACATAACATGGTATTAGCATGAGCCAAGGCACATTGAACATGGAACATTAGTAAAACTTAATTCCAATTTAATTAGAATTAGTAATCAATCATTTCACATGATATATCACAATATTAATCTTTACCCAATTCATTGGATCACTATCCGGGAGCAGCTTTCTTAATCATTTCATTTTATGATTTAGTGAGCCACCTAGATAATATAACATGGATTAATTAAAAATTATCATTTATTCCACGGTAGAGGAATGTTGAATTTTACATGAAACTAAATAATAAATACGTAAATGTTCATAACGGTGAATACCCATGATTAAAAAATGGGTATGGTATTCACTATAAAATGACTTTGTTTTGGAAAACTACAGTGCAATTTCAGCACCATAATGATGTGAAAAAATAGTTCATAAAAATGGTTAATGAGAGAGAAAGGGTTTTGACATAATATTAACACAAAATGGAAAGTATGTGGGTCATATATATAAATTTCCTAACATTTTTAATGTAATCTATATATATAATACAAATGGATTGTTTTATGTAAATGAGAATAGAGAAATTACTTACGGAATTTTGGCATGTTAATGTGTGTACATGGGAGGAATAAATGATATAGAAAGGGTTATATCATCCTTCAAACATAATGTGTTCAGTGTGGGGTGGTGATAAATCATACCCCAACAATTATAACTGAAAAAATGTGTATACCAACCTAATGACATTTGGACAAAAATGAGAAAGGAATAAATCCTTTATAGAATTTTGGCATGGTAACGGGTGTACAAGAGAAAAGGTAATGAGAGATAAAGGAGTATATCATCATTAAAACATAATTATATAAGTATAGGGGTGATTATAAATCATAAAACAACATTTATAATCTAAAATAAATGGGCATAATCGTATTATGAAACATTGATAAAATAAACACTGAATGAATCCCTTACAGAATTGTTCCGTAGTAACAGATGTACATGAGAGGAATTAATTAGAGAGAAATAGGAATATAATCTTCAATACATAAGGACTAAATTATATAGGAGTTAAAAAATCATACCAAAAAATCTTTAATTGAAAATAAAATGACATAAAAATATTAAGAATCATTGATAAAAAGGATATAGGAAAGAATCCCTTAAATAAAAGTGTGATTTAAAATAATTGGGAGAGGCTTAAGAGAAGCTTCCTAGAAGTATGGAGCTCATTGGGGGTATTCTAGAGAAGTGGGGGCAGGGTTTTGTTGAGATCCAATTCCATTGATTGAAAAGGATGGGTGATCCTGTGTAGGATTATATACGAAAATGGAGGGAATTATTTATTTTTTAGGTTTTGTCCGCAAAATAGTAAAATAATAAAAAACACATTCCAAACCTTTGTTTTTGAAAATATTTTTTTTGAAAAATTTTACTGTAAAACATTATTGTACAAGGAAAATGGCCTTAATTCTTAAAATATTAGTGTTTCTTATGTGGAGGTGTGCCTCACTCTCAAGGAAATCATTTTTAAAATATAAATTGTTTTATATGTCTTGGAGGGTATACTATGGCATTGTAGAATGAAAAAAATAAACCTAAAATAACATAATTTTAATGGAAAGACATATATTTTATGAACACCCCATTTATAGTACATTATTACAACACTATTGGGACATTATGATGTCATAAAACACAATATTTATTTAAACAGTATAAAATTTCTACGGAAAAATTCGACGGTCTCAAAAAAAAATATGAAAAAATCACCATTGGATAATTTTGATGTCCAAATTCAAAAAATAATATTAATTTGATGTAAATAATTTTCCAAATATGTGAATTTTTACCATTAAAATAAAAACTGACATTTATCGAAAATATATGGGTTTTGAAAAAAACATGTTTGAATCCTTTATAAAAATCGCAATTTTATTCATAATAATTATATGATAATTTATATTTAGTAATAATTAATTGGGTGATAATATTTTATAAAAAAATAATTTAATTCAGTAATCTGTTAATTAATCAAAATATCTATCACAATTGAATATAAACTAAAAATGGTATTTTTCATGAAAAAGTATTTAAAAACAAACACTAATAAAATGAATGTATATTCTCTATAGAAAAATAATGTACAAAACAATAGTTTTAGGGTATTATTATATAACCCCTTATAACACCCACGTAAGACCAATGGATGAGGTGTACGATGGTAACGACTCTTGGGGAGGCTCATATAACATCCCTCTACTGGTAATCACTATTAACATCTAATTCTCTTATAAGTGGTTCCTCTTGAGCTTAATGTGTTGAAGATCGACTTTGTCATTGTCAATAGTGAATCCCAATGTCTCCACCTCCTTTTAGAGCTCTGAAAAAATGGGCTTTTTATTCAGTAATTCTACTTGATAAGGCCATTGCAACCTTTGTTTCAGTAAATTTGATTTGTTAAAGCCCTATATTTATATTAATTATATGATCATTGTTTAACAACTATGTTAACAACACTTAGAATTCATAATGCTATATTAAAATACAAAAAAAACAGAGGAATTGCATATGTCTTATATATCCATAATAATAAATTTAATTAGATTAAGAAAAATTTTCATTAATTAATGTTTGGGTTGTTACAAAAAATCTATATAAATTGATTTCTTTGAAAATATTGGATTAATAAATATATAATTTAATTAATTTACCTTTTAGAATAATTTTATAACAGAAAATTAACCCTATAAATTTCATACAATAAAATGACGTTTTTAATAAAATATAGTATTTTTCAATATTCATAAAAAATTAAACCAGTCTGGAAAGACAACAGAATTTCACAAAATATTGTTATGAAATGAATATTTGACAAAAAAAATTACATTTTATAAAATTAATATTATTTTTTTTTAAAAATCAATATATGTTTATAAAATGTGTCATAATTTTTTTATAAAAAATATTGTTTTTAGTGTAAAATTTGATTTATTCATATCTCATTCAAATAAAACTCATTAGTTAAATGATAACAATTTGATTGAATATATATGATCTACATTAAATTTAAATTTTCTAGAAAACAATTTAATTTATTGACGTAAAACACATTTTTGTGCCAAAAACTAGGGTTACACAAAATATTTTTTGTCATTTACAAATGGGGTTACTTTCTTTTTAATTAATATGTCACCAAATATTTCAATTTACATGTTTAATGAATGTATTTTCATAATTTTTTTAATCCTATTCATAAATTAAATTCTTATTGCTATGTGAAAAATATCATAAGAAATAATATTTTTTAATTAATTTGTCACGTTTGGATTAAAATTGATGTTTTATATAACAAAATATAAAATCAGTTTACTGTGTAATAAAAAAATGACATCATGTTTGATGTAACAAAACCAATTTAAAAATATTAATTTATTTGAAAAGAATAAAAAATCATTATATTCTTCATGTTTGATGGGAAAGGTGATGACATCCCAAATGAGAATCCATAACTAATGGGAATATAATATGGACATATTGGGATGACCAAAAATTAAGGTATCTGTATTTATGATCAACAACTTGAACATTTATGAATTTCACTATCTAAAAAGTATGAGATATGTGTCTGGTTAGGTAATCTAAGGTTATAAATTTAAAAATAAAAACTTGATTTTTCTTTTTATATGTTATTATTATGGGAATAAAAACCATAAATAGTTTCACAAGTAGTGTGGAATAATTTTTATAAATAGAAATAAGGATAATATGGAAATGGTATTCTTGTGAACACAATTTATTATATTTGTTGAACTGGGGGATTATCTGAGTCAATTTCATAAACAATGGGTGACAACATAGACCAAATAATAATGTATGTTATTCCAATGAATGGGGATAAAATATTTACATTAAATGAAATATTGAATCATTTTGATGATTTTTTTTCAATGTCATTCTCAATATATAATCTAGGAATCATCTACTAATTTTGTCAATATTTAAAGCCTATATGATTTCCTATATGAACAAAAAAGGATTCATGGGTTTTATCATGGTTTTATGGTATTATGGATGATCAAACATTAATATTTATAAACCAGCCCATGTTGTTTTATTTAAATCAATTTAGATTTGACAGATGATATTTTGGAGTAATGTTTATTTAGTTGAGTACAATATATCACTTACATTTAATGTGTGGTGTCATTTTTTAAATAATTCTACTAGGTTTTTAAAAATGCATTTTAATGTATATTAAATAATCATTAAATTTTTTAACATTATTAATTTTGGGGATATTGATGTTATTTTTTATTTTAAGTTATTTATTTAATTAATTATTTTATTCAATCATGTGGATTAATTTGATAAATTTATATGACTAATATATTCATTTTCATATGGGTTATTATCCTAAATTGTACAAATAATTTTGGTTTTAGTTTACATTATAGGAATAAATTTATATTCTAATATGTAATATTTTATCTATTAGAGTCCCTTCAGGTATAGACTATTAATATTCGATATTGATTCCTTAGATAAAAATTTTACATGCATAGTGTTTAAAACTAAATTAAAGGATTAAATTATATCAATGAAATAAAAAATTTGCCTTTAATGAATATTTTCACATTTTATCTCTCATATTATTAAAATAATACATCAAAAATCAGTAATTATAAAGAAAAAAATGTTTTTCATTTATCTAGATATTGGATTAATCAATTGTATTTTAATTCATCATATATTTTCTTGTTTTGATCATATTGACTCTATCTTGATCATTCAATATATTATTATAAATGATCTCTTCAAATATCTATAATTATTTATATTTATAAATAATTTCAATATCATCAATTTCTTTAATTTTTGTATAGATCGATGTATAATTACATGTGGGATATGATATTTCTAATTATTTATTTATATAAATGTTTTATTAAAAGTTCTTATGATGTGGGTTTTTTCAAAACAAGATTTTCATATAGTAAACCATTTATTACCTACCATAATTTCATATTTTATGTAAAATTAATAATTTAAGGGGGGGGGTTATTTTGAATCATCATGATTTCAAAAGATCACAATGTTTAAAATATTACTCTATACACATAAATAAGATTCAACGAACTGTGAGATAGGAGTAAAATATTAGTTAAATCATTTGAATATTACATAGCCATTAAATTAGATGGTATGGATAATATTATATTATTTTTAAATATTATATATAGTTATACCTCATTATGAATTATATTAAAATATTTACTATATTTTATTCTATGTAATTTTATTCATCAATAATATATTTTCATCTAAATGGATTTTTATTACCTTTTTTGATAAAATAATATATTAATTTTTTTCACATTAGTAACTATATTTCAAAAAATAAACATTGTTATTAATTCATCCTATAAAAGTTTATAAAGGGCTAAAATGTTTCATTTTTAAAATGTATTACTTTTATGAGGAAAAGTTAAAAATGCATATTTTTATAAAATCGGTATTTAATTTAAACAATATATGCATAATTTTTATTTAAAATTTATTTAAAAATATTATAAGTGATAGTTAAATATTTGTTTTATAATTAAATTCATGTAAATCATCTTTATACTATATATTTGTATAAGATTATTCTATTTTTAAAAACACATATTTTTAAATACAATTTTAATGTGAATAATGATTCTCCAATTAATTTATTACAATATACCATAATGGGAAATTACATTAATGAAATATAAATATGATATATATTATTATGAGTTTAGATTAATTTTTTTATAATTAATTTTTTAAATTTTTTACAATATCATCCTATTTATGAAACATCATTTCTTGAGAACTATCTTTTTGACACATTTATAGTAATGATTTTAAATTAAATTATTCCCCTCCATTGAATTTAATTGGGCCATATGTATTACATATTTATGAAAATATCAAAATATTAATAATATAATAATATGAAATTACTTATTTACAATAAATTATCGTTAAAATAGAATAAAATATTTTCCATGGTTATGGAAAAACATATTTACCATTTTTTCAACTAATCATTTATCATAATAAAAGACATGAAACAAGTCTAATTCATATTTTTTTGTCTTATCTAGACCAAATATTTCCTATTTTTTTTGAAAATAGTCTTTTTCATTCTTACATTGTATGAAAAACGTGGGTTTAATTATTTATTGTGAATTTTTTCAAATGTGTCATATCCCACACTAAAAAGGAAAGCAGTACCCTCTCCTATTCAATCTACTGAAACCAATTTAACTCCAATACATTAAAAATTATATTTTTTTCATCCATAAAATCATAATAGAATCCAATGTTGGATTATATATCCGATTAAAAAATGGATTAGTTATAATTCTAAAGTGGTTGTTCATAAAATACATGTAATTATTAACCGATCATTATGTTTTATTTGTTCATCAAAATCATTCTAATATTGTCAAAAACATGTTGATATAATGAACATAGTAACCTATAAAACAATTATTTACTACTAAGGGTATTACGTAATACCATATCATCCTCCCCCAAATGAGAAACAAAAATATTTTTTTGTGTACGGAGTATTACATCCTCACATAACGATAAAATATATTATACGTCACAAAGTATCATGTTAGGATAAAATGATTTATTAATTTTTTACATAATATATTTATAATATAAATATATTTATATTATTATAATACAACTCAAAAATCCTTACAACCCATTCAAATAGAAAAATGATAAAGCCACTTATGTGTGTCATAGACTATTGCCTAATAAAGTGATGTGAATTGTCATTTATATACAATTTACATGGATGATAATAAAGATTTATTATATGTATATATATATATATGAATTTAATTAAATATTTTCTTTATGGAAATTAAATATATAATATACTTTCTTAACGTACCATAAATTGAATTAATAATAGTGTAATTCATGATTACTATGGAATACCACCACTAAATGATATGTCATTGTTTTATATTACCACATAATATGTTAAATATATGTGAGGGAATTTAATGAAATAATATGATATTTATTATAAAAATATCTTACTAAAAATATAAAATATCACAAACCTTATTTTTATCATTATGTTCAATAATTGGAAACACAACTCATGTTTAAGTACAACCTACCATCTAAATTACTATAATATTATTAATTTTCATATCCAAATTTCATGGTTTGTTTTTAAAAGTATAATTTATATTTTTAAATTTGAATTATTTTTATTTATTATTACAAAAATTATGTATTGATAATTTCTATATCATTAATTAACCAACCCATGTAATTATGGACCTAAGAGCCAACAATCCTAAAAACATATGAATTCTGCCTATATGATTATGTTATTGAAAATAGAATTATAATTAATTGAAAAAAAGTTAAAAAAAATATAATAATGTTCTATTTCAGCTTTATAATTATTAAAGGATTATTATTTGGCAAGATAATAAACACACATTATGATTCATTGTCAAGGTAAGGGTTTTTAATAATACCATTCTTTGAGAAACATTGTATTTGATGCACCAAATTTATTTTATGTTTTGTATATAATACACATTATATATTATATCATCAATCATACATACTTAATGATAGTTTTTGTTATGATTTAATTAATTCATTCAATCTATTTTTGATAAAATGTCACCGTGGATGAAACTATTTAGGCATCATTTTTATTTCCCTTAGGATTACAATGCGTGAAATTCCATTAAAGGTAATTGTTTCACTAAACAGGTTTGGATTTCGTCCGACCGAACACTCAACTGATTCTATGAAATTCCCATGATGCATTCATAATCTTCCTAGAATTAAAACTAGCACTAGTTATCAATGATTATCCATTGGGAACAATTTATCCAAATAAGATTCTAATTTAAATTAATCAGAAAAGAACAGGAACTAGTGAAACATAGTAATTTAATGAAAATAAATACATAAATATGATCCAAACACACATGAAAATAAAAAAAATACCAAACTAAAAATTGAAACTAAATAAAACCTAATACAATTCAATATCTATATGACCTCTTGTCCAACACCAATTACAAGGTGAACCTACTCTAAAGGTAAACTGTATATTGAAACATAAACCAGAAAAATAGTCCAGGTTTACCTACAATATGTTTCATAAGTATGGTGTGAGTTTAAAGATAATAGTAGTAATTAAACACATAAATAATACACCACGTTTATAAACCAGTCCATAAAACCCAATTTTATAATCATTTATAAAACTTGTTTCTAGGAATTCTATGAACCACACAAAACATTCTCAAAATTCCATTTTTTAAACAAGACACATAAACTTTAATTTTTGAAAATATGTTTTTATTAACAACCCAATTTATAGAACCAAAATACATTATATAATTCACACTAAATTATAAAATGGGATATACTAACAAAGTAATGAAAAAAATGAAAATAAAAAAAATAGGGATATCCTCTAAAACATAACAAAAATTCAATCTAGAATATAGATAGAATATCATAAGAATTTGTTAAGAATATATCAAAGAAATCCCTAGAAATAATCGGTTCAGAAACACTTAATACTCTATAGTGTAGATCTATAGTAAATATAAAATAGGATTATCTAAACTGGACAATCATGTGTCACTTACCTCATAGAATCATAAAAAATGTAGGGGTACCAACCATTCTAATCAGGGTTGATTTGAAACCATCAATACAACCACCAATTTGTTTTCAATAATCCCATGATATTTCTACGTCATTAATGGTGTGGTCCTCACAAGCGTTTCTCAAATTAATAACCCATTTCCATTTGGAATTCCATGCCCAAACTCTGAAACAACCTATGTAGTGCCTCTATATTATGTTTTTCCACCATAGTGGTCACCATCCAATCCCATAATCATAAAAATTTCCCAATTGGGACTTAATCATTTTACTTTTAAATCACATTCCCAAAAAACCTAATATACTAATAAATCATGTGAAATTTGAAATACCAAATCATTTCCAATACATTTCCTCAACTAATGTAAATATATACAACATGTTCGAATGGATCCAAGAGGGCCTTCATTAATGACAAAGTACCAACCAAAAACTAAACATTCCATAATATCCTAAACAATGGATAACTTCATTAGAAACAATTTTTTTTCATTTTAACATAAAAGAACCATGAATAATACAAAGAGGCTTGAGGATAGAATTTTAGAGGCGGTGATGGAAAATGGAAAAGGAAAATGAGAGAAAATAATTTGGAAATTTAGATTATGGTGAACAGTTTATCTAAAGGATCCATGATCATTTCAAATCCCATCCATATGGTAACACCATGCACATATGGATATGCCCGTAGGTAATGTATCAATTGAAGCATCACCAAACCACATTATTCCAAACTAAGAATAAAAATTGTCTTTGAAACTATTTTATCCCAAACTAGAAGACCATAAAATGGAAGACATTTCTAACACACACCATAATTCATTACCAAAATATTTACCAAAAATAACCACGTAAAAAAACCCAATCCTTAAAAATTATTATATTTGAAAATGGTAATTAATATTTAATCGAACACTTAGAATCCATATACATATATGTATATCTATGTAAAATAATTTGAAAAATATTTTTATTAAATTTACAATGTTTATATCCCAAAACATGTAGCACTAACAAACATAAATAAATATTATATAATTATAAAATCATTTAAGGATAGATCATGCATTAGAAAAATATTTAGAAAAGGAAATCAACGGAGACACCTACATCAATGGTGTGTGAATGAAACAAAACTCTCAATGAAGTAACAAAAATGATCAAGAGACTATTCACACACCTTAACTTAAAATGAAATAATGATACATGTCATTCCATGTCTTTAGGGTTTTTCTAATAGATAATCCTCCCATGTACGACCTAGAACCCAAAAGGGGGAGAATACAATAAAAGTAAATGAACCTAAAAACCAATAAATAATCACCTAAAAAACATATTTGTGATTACATTGAAGGAGGGGAACCAATGGGAAGGGGTTTAAGATCCCCTTCACACACAAAAATGTCCAGGATGGATGAGACACAGTTTGGGGTATATGAGGGTTGTTTATAATATGAATTTCGTAGTTGGAAAACACCTAGGTAAATCACATGATTAGGATGTATGATTGGACAATCCATGCTCCATCCATACATACACTACTAGAGAGAACGCACACCAGCACGAGCAGGAAATATGATTTGAAAAAAACATGACCCCACTATGGAAAATGGATCATTAAAATTATAGAGGCACCCATAATGTTTTTCTCATGCTTTCAGCAAATAATGTGCATTATATGATCCTTCACCAAAGACCACCCATGAACTACACTCTTTCTCATTTTCTGTGAAATGTTTTATCCAAACCATATATAAAATTTTCAAGGATAAACATACCAGATGTAAAAAACACAAAATAAACTCCTCCTCAACGTCTAACATGGTTTACCCTATAGTCATGGACAAAATACATGTATAGGCCTAAAATCCACCAGAAACTCCAAAATTCAAACATTTATTATTTTATATTGACATGAACTTTAACCAAAAGAACAAAATACAAGAAAATTCTAAAATAAAATTAAAATAATGGTTAGGGTGTAAACAATCATCCAACTAATATGACATTGAACAACTAGAAATTCACTGATGTAGATGAAGTGAAAAGATGACACCTGGTATGAGATGATATAAAATCAAACAGGTATCCTCTGTGTAACCGTTCGTTCTGAACGTAACACCCACTAATATATTATAGAAAACTATGAAAGTATATATGTGGGTTAGAAAATATGGTTCTACCCACTACATGAACCTGTCCTGGTCAATGGTAATAACATAACAAACTTCTCATGAACTATACTGAAGTATTATTTACACAAGTTAAACAATATAAACACCATAACAAAGAACCCAAAACCCGAATAAATTCCTAAAACATAAGAAGAATTAAAAGGATTAAACTCCACTAAAAAGAGAAGAAACCTTCAAGTCATACATTCCACGAGACATGAGGATTACGAATGAAATCACAACATCACATAGATAAAAGACTAATCTAAAAAACATCAAAATAATTCATAAATAATGAATTAACAAAAAATTGGAAAATTTATCCAATTTAAAATAAATAAAAATATACAATAGAAAATTTGGAAACAACATAGAACATTAAAATTCATAGTCAATCATCCAAGATAAAAGATAGGACTATAATCCACGAAACCCATAGTTCCTGAAAACATTCAAGAATCACTCTAGTTCTTATGGTTGGATCCGTAATTTTGGAAAATTACACTACCACATAGTCATGGGATAACATCCTCTGATAGAGGCATCCTCTTATATCAACACCATTTAATAAATTCTCTATATGACCGAAATGGACACATACATGAAAAGATTCTGGGGGATTAAGACAGTATGCCTTTGATTCTCAAAATCAGCCACACCAGAGAAACATGAACAAATATTCTAAGGATAAATAAGAATGACCATCTCCAATGACATTTTTTAGGAAATAGATAAAATTAATTTTCCTTATATCTTTATTGGTGTCCTCTTATAATAGCAAGACACATTGAAAATCCAACTACATGTTCTATAGAAACTAGCTCATCAAATAACTCATCATTGACCAACATATCACAAAAGACACCACAAAATCATAGGACTCACTACTTGTTCATTCAATAAATACCTCATAAAAATATAGGAATATTTATATATTCCTCTAAATATGTATCTATATAAAATAAAAATAATTCTTTAAACTCTTCAACATAGGCCATCATCATTTCCTTACGATTCCAAATAATCATAAGAACATTTATATTACATGAACCCACATCCTCATTACTAACCATTGTATGAATGTGTTTATAAAAGCATCACTAGACACCTAATCATAGAATGGTGTTGGAATTATCACCTTTAATATATTCAAAGATAGACCCTCAATGAAAATAATAATAGGATTCACTCTATCCACTTTTGTAGTTACCAAAACCTAAAAAAATTGAAATACTTAAGACACTCTTCTTCCTCCAACAGACCTTAATCTCCATGTAAAACCACCAATAAAAAGAAATAACAACACTATATCATCCATAATGGAGTTTGGGAATGAAAAAAATACTAGATAAGACTTTTAGGAACCTCTTGAAATTTTATGGGTGGAATGATCCTAATAGAAAATTAACACTAACACAAAAATATAAATAGAAACAAAATCATAAATAAAGATAAATATTGAGAAAAAATAACAATCTTATAAGAAAAAGGTCTCCATGAAAATATAATATTTATACAAAAACAACCATTTTCTATTTCAATTCAAATCCATTTTGAAACCCATAGCCACTTTTGCCAAAACCCAGCTCAATATCGATTATGATCCACTCAATAAATATTATATTAAAAAAAAGTTTCAAAACCATTTTAAATTATTTAAAATATTTTTTAATAAAAATCCATTTCCATTTCAAAAATTAATGACATCAATGAAAAAAACAGAATACCGACACATAACTCAAAAGATAGATACTAGCAATGATTCAAAATTTGGTAACATGGTTTACTAAACCATTACCTAAGAAAATATCAATAACTATGTATACCATGTACCAAGAACCAAACAAAACAAGGGTCCCACCCAATTTACTACCATTGCAACAAAATATCATACTTATATTTTCATCCCTAATTCACATTATCCAAAAAAACAATTACTAAAAGTCCAGACTACACCTTCAAACCTGACGATCAATCTGTTTAAGGGTTTATGAAATTATTCACATACCTACCTATCATGTTTAAAAATTCATAATATATATCATACCTAATTACCTATCTACTGTTGTGATCATATGATACCATTATGTCATGAACAAGGTCGGGATGCCCTCCGACCCGACACCTGACCCAGTCTGAAATAATCACTAATTGATGTTCATTATCCTCTTGGGATAATGATTATAACTAGGCATATAATATATTTAAATGGAATGATTTATCCTATTAAATATATATGATCAATCAAACCAAATATACCACACAATAATAAACAATAACTAGTTAATAACAACAACTACCGAAATATGATCCTTATATAACTATTAATGATTAATGATTACAAATAAAAAATTGTAATAAAAAATAACCAATAACTAGAAATCTCCATGGTATATCATGATCACCACCAACCACGTGTCCTTTGTTATCTAATAGGAATCTCAAACGAGAAACTTGAGCCTACATAATTACTCAGGTCTACCTCTACGTACTAGTGAAAACTGTGTGTGAGTATAAACATATCATTTGGTAATCACCATAGCTTCCAGACATTTACTTTCCAAAATAATTCATTAAATAATATTTCAAAATAATGTTATAAAATAGTTTTATAAAAATTCAAATAATAAAACACTATTATCAAAAATTCCATTTCTAAAAAAAATCACTTGCAAATTCTAATTTGAATACATTTTTCCATTAAAAACATTAATTTACATAATGATAATCATGATGATAATATATATAATATAATAAAAAAGGTTATTATGAAAATAAATTAGAAAAACATAATATTTCTACCCACAAAAGTACAATATAAATAAAATTGAACAAAGATATAGATAATCATAGGAATTTACTAAAAATATTTTTTATAATTCCTTAGACATACTCAGTTAGGCATCACATTCTTGAATATAATGTGTCTCTATATTCGATAACCAACTAATCACCCTAATTTAGAGAATCCCATGTAATGTCCCACCTAGCCTTATTCCAATCCATAGGGTACCATCCCATGTAATCATGAATGATAATAAATTGTCATTTGATACTATAGATAACACAAATAAATACCATAAAAAAAGTATACTATAAATGGGGAGGTCCATACATGTGTGGATCAAACCAATAACCCACAAAAACTTTTCTTACCTAGAATAATCACCTACACCTCCAATTGAAGTGACCCACTCCATAGAGGGGTTTCATTTTAGAGCCCAAACCATCATAAATAATACATATGTTACAACTAAGCCTAAATATCATGTAACATTAAAGAAAATTTCTGAAAACATCCCAATGAATCAACCATGGCATTTAAATTTAAAATACAAATCCATTTTCTAATAATTTTTTAAATCAAGGAATAAAATATGATATGTTCGAAAGAGACCATTAATAACATCATTAAATTCAATCTAAAACCCTAAAATCATGATTCTATATGGTATAATACATTTAAAAACACATCTGGAAATATAATTTTCATCATTTTTACACAATGGAACCATCTATAAATTAATGAGGCTTCAGGAATCCTTTTACAAGGAGGAGGATAAAAAAATATAAATGTGGGAGAAGCATTTAAAAAACTGTGTTCAAGGGGAATGTTTTCTATAAATGATCCATCATCATTTTTGAGCCAATACATATGTGAAACAGGTGAAAATAGTGATTTACCGACTTCTAATGGACCACTTGAATGATAACCAAATAAAATAATTATAATCTATGAATAAAATAGGTCGTTGATACCATTAAACACACATGCATCAAACTATTAAAGGGAACCCAATCTATAGACAAACCCACTTTCTTATCAACATAAAAATTACCAAAGATAAACATAGCCAAAAATATTAGTCAACACCCAATATATTTTCTAAATGAATGTTATAATTTCATCAAACACATTGAATACTTATACATATAAGTATAACTTAAGGAATCCATTTGATTTTTTTATTAATTTTCCAATTATGAGATTCCAAAACACGTCACACTAACTCCCCACAAGATAGATGATATCATTTAAAAAACATTAATGGAAATCTCATGAAAGAAATAAATGTGATAAAAAATAAATGAATGAAAAAACCAACATCATTGGTGTGTTAATGCATCAAAACTCATAGAGAAGGAAGAACAATGATGAAGTGAGAAAACACACACCCTTACATCAATGAAAAAAAATATAAAAATAACAACTCATGCAACTAGGGTTCTACCATGATATAATCTAGCTAAATAAAATCATCAACTAATGAGAGGTATAAATGAAATTTTTTAATGGAACCTAAAACCATAGAGAATCTCACCTCAAAATACTTGAATATGATCTACGGAGGGAGGAGGACAAAATTGATGGGTTTAAGAACCCCTTTCTTAATAAAAAATGATAAGGAATGTAGGGCACTCGATATGGGGTAAAATTATGGGAGGGTGTAATTGTAATTTCAATGTTTTAAAACAACTAGTTATCTAACATGTTTTGGCCACACAGTTTAAAAAATCATTCACCAATTATTAACAACTTACTAGAGAGAAGATACACTGACATAGTCTAACCACATGGTTTCTTAAACTATGTGTCAATCAGAAAAAAATGGTTCTTTTAAAATTGAAGACCCTCCCTGTATTCATTTCAAACGGTTATAGAAATTCATGAATAGGTCATTCTCTGGCCACATACACCACTCAATAACTAAATAGTTTCTTCTTGGCCTTTATTGAGTTTTCCAAAAACTTTTATATTCCATTGAAGGAAAACCATTCAAGAATATGAAAAATTAAAATTCTATAAACCTCAATATGCATAATGGTTTATCATAAATACATGCATAGATATAAATTATTGCTTAAAAATCAACCTGAAAACCAAAAAACATAAAAATTCAAACTGGTAACATTACTCTACCATCATCCAAAAGAAATAAACACTCGAAAATAATAGACTAAAATAAACAACATAGTTAGGGTGTGAAAAATTATTTGATAATAGTATAATGAAACACATAAATTTTAAGATCATTTGGTTATTCATGAATTTATCAGGTAATTGAAATATTTATTTTTAATATGTACATAAGAATATTTATGTTTTTTTTATGAAAAACTGACTTCAATTCTATGTATGGTTAAAACTCACTCATCTTCAATGTAATTTTTTTATTGTTGATTTAGAACTTTTTAATATTCTCTAATCACTGTATAATTCTATTTTTACCCATGATATGATATACATAAAATTAAAAAGAATCATTTTGGATTTTTTACAAAAAAAGGTACCATTGAATATTCTTATGAAAATATGAAGGGAATATTTGTTTCAACATACATAGTTTGTACATAATTTCCTGCAACCAGGAACACTCAAAACATTGAATATTCCAATATATTTTAAAATTTTATTTATCATAAAGAATTTTTTTCTACAATATTATATGAAATTATTTTATTTTTATCAATTTTATTCAACATAAACGATTATTACACAAATGAATGATTTTCAATTAATTTCAACTCATAAATGACAAAAACCAATAATTTTGTAAATAATTCTAAATTATATATTAATATTTTCTTCCAACATGTATACATAACTCATCTACAATTATTTTAATAGGGTAATGCATTTCATAATGTTTATTTTTTTTAAATTCCATCATTATGATATATAATTTCATTATTAAACAATATAATATTATGAAAACCATTAAATTTTATTGTGTTATTATTATTTTATTACATATGATAATATTCCATTAATTGGAACACAAATATAATGAAATTAGAATATTGTGTGCACCTTGATAATTCTTTAATTCATTGGGTAATTGTTTATTCTAATGACACATCTTGTATGGAATTCAAATGTAATCCAAATACATTTTGTTAATTTCATTCCACCTTGTGATATTATCAATTTAGTGACCCATGAATAATTATTTTGTCTTGTGATATTACATATAAAAAATTTATTTGATGATACGATCATGTGATATTAATTTTTATGTTAGGATTCCATGTGATTTTTTATGTACCGAGTCATTAATGATATATTATTATACCAATGAATCACATCATTACATCATTATAATTTAAATTTACTTATTGGGGTTTTTATATCACACGTCTTTTCTATATTTATTCCCAAGGTTTTACAATGTAGTTTTGGTTCTAAATTAGATTTTAGATCTCATTATTGAATAAAAAATATTATATGATTTCTTCAATTTGAATAATTATGATACTAGTCTTCAATTTAATGTAGGCCTCTTGATATTTGGAATTTTTTTGTACATTAATTCATTTAAACCATGTGATAATATTTTTATAATCATTTGTTAACTATAGTTGGTAAATATTAAAGACATATTTTTATTTTGGAAAATAGAATGATAAAACGATATTGAGAAAAATATAGATAAGTATAAGGATAAGTCTATGTATATTAAAAAATAAATGAAGTTTAGTGATGTATATAGAGATGATAGTTTGAGAAATTACAAACCTTTATAGAAAACAGACGTGGATGTGGTTTTAGAATTAATTTACCATGGGTTAATAACTCAAAAAATTAATGTATGGATTGAATTGATCATTATATGAAACTTGGAAATGTGTCTTACTATTCACACGATGTGATGTAACATTTGAATTATTTTCAATTTCAAAAAATCAATAAGAAACATTACCAAGGCCTTTATTGAATTGTTAGCTTAGAAACGTTTATAGGAATCATTACCAAGGAATACATATTTGAAACTAAGAGGCTGAAAATTATTTATTACATATCAATTGTATATTGTTATTTATTGGTATAATGTTTTTAGTTTCATATGTTGATGAATTTTCATATTATTTCATTTTCAAATTTTATTTAATGGAGTAAATTCTGAGATATAATATTGAAAATAACTTACATGGGAATTGTAAAAAACTCAGACCAGAGATGTTCAAACTAAGGAGAAAGGAATGTAGAGATAATTAATCCTTCCAAATGATCTCTATTGAATTCTAAACATAAACTAGAACATATTTTAATTTCTATACATCTAGAATAAAAAAAGGTTACTGCCATATGGATTTTCATGTGATAAACATAAAAATGGGAATAATATTCAACTTCTTACATGTATAGATTGTGGGAAGAAGGTCTATTATGCATATCTATAAAGGAGTTGAAATTATTTCTATATCAAATTAATGGTTATAGATCTTTGAATTGGAAATTAAATAGATATATTATATAAGAATAATTGTGTATTATTTGATGTAATGTCATAATATTGGGCTTATCCCCTATAAAAATGATGGAACTATGTTATAAAAATCAATAGTGCAGTCTTTTTTACATATACAGAACTCAAGAATCACGCGGTTGATGCATTTTTATCAGCAATATTATACTTATAAAAAAATTAATGAGTATAAGTATTGTGTTATTTTTTATGTTATATATGTCTTCATGCGAGATTATCAATAGAATTATATAACCCATCAATGAATTATGAGCTTATGGTTGATCATAAGGTCTAATTTAAACATACTAATTTTTTGTTTTTCGGAAATTTTATTATAAGGTGATTAATTATCATTCAAGATTTGTTTTATTTGTTTTAGGTAAATATACCCATAGGTTTAAGGTGTATTATTATTTTTTGAATGATATTTAATATATTTTTTGGAATGTAATTTAAATTATATAAACTATATTTGAGATTAAAAATATAGTTCATATTGGTTTTACTGAGTACATTTTGGATATATGGTTATTATTTAATCAATTTTATTTGTAAAACCATTGGTGTAATTGTTGAATTTTGGTGTTTAGTGCATTCATAATCATTTTTTTAATTATGTTAACCTTTTTATCCATTTTGGTTTCATTATTTATTTGTGGAATATCTTATTATTTTATATATATTATATTATCTATTACATGATCTCTAATAATACCAATTTCATATTTAAAATTCATTACTTATGAGTATTAGGTGAAGCGAAAGGTGGACAAAGTACATATAAAGGTTGAATTTTTGTAAATAAAATAATATGATATTGGGTAATCATATTTTTATTTATTTTTATATTAACTCAAAAATAATAGTACAATATTTATAGAACTTATCTTCAATATTTTTTTCATATTTCCTTCACATTTGATGAATCAATGGTCTTTTAATTCATAAAATATTTATGGTTTCATTGATATCTATATTCTAATGATCATTAAAATTTATGTTATCAATAATATTTTCAAATATCTATAATTTTTTATAATTCCATTGAATGTTCATATATATACATTCCACTCATTTTATCGTACATATAAACTCTATAATGTGATGAATCTTGTATATCATTTCCCACATTTTAAGAGGATGACTTGTTAATTTTTTTTCAATATGGTTTATTATAAAATGAAATTATCATATTTAATAACCTTGAATAGAGATAAAAGTTTCAATTTAAGGGAAATAATTTATTTAATGGTGTATAATTTAACATTTCAATAGTTTAAAATTACAATATATTATATATGGAACTCAGCACACAACTCTGATTTTAATAGAAACATGATATAATATTATTATATTTTATAAATGGGACTAATTATACATAGTTGTTATATTGGAGGGGATGAATTTTAATATCATGACTAAGAAATTTATATAATGTTCTTCAAAAATATAAATTTATTTATAAATTGTAATTTACTAATCACTAAATTTTAGGCAATTTATTTTTATTCATAAATATATATACTCTTAAAAAATTATGTAATACTATTTGTGGGGAAATAAAATAAATAATTTTTTAAAATATATAAAATTTAATATAATTTTTAATATAATTATTTTAAATTACTATATAGAAATTTCTGTCCAAACATTTTTAATTTTTGGAAAATATTATTTTTTGTTTGAATAATGAAAATATTAATTCATATAAAATTGTCAATAAATTTTAATAAATTGATTCCCATGATATCATTAATTTGATTTGAAATAACATAGATATTTTTTAGTTATCTAAAATAAAATTTATTATGTTTCAATCATATTTTCAATAGATTATAGTATAATTTTATTCAAAGGCATAAAAATCAAAATTTTCAAAAACTAATTTAATGTTCATAATTTATGTGTTAAATTAAAATTTATTAATGTAACAATTATGAAGAAATATTAAAATTAAATTTATATATAATATTTTTAAATTTATGAAATTTTATTCATTTACTTATTATAATTTGTCAAATATTTATACTATGTTTATTTTATTCTTAAAAAATTAATTTCATAAAAATATGTTTGATCGTAACATTTGTGGGATTAATTTTATATCAATTCTTTCAAATTATTGTGAGTTGAATTTTTAAAAATTAATTTTACATTTGGAATTAAAATAAATAATATTATCTAATATAAAAAACTAAATTATTTACTATGATTAATTGGGAAAAAAATAATAAATTGTTATTGTAGTTCTGGTAAATATGTGTTTAACAGGGATAAAAAAAACGATAAGGGTCAAATATAAGGAATGAAATGTTAAATATTACATATTCTATTAAATTTAAATATATATAAAAATTCATATTTCGAAATGATATTTTAGATTAATGGTTTCAAATAATTAATTCATAATATCATGCATAAAAACCCAAATATAACAATGTACATAGTATACTTGATATCCTTTTTTTACAATAAGAAAATTTTAAATAAAAACATGATTTATAATTGTAAAAAACATCACAAATTTAATCATTAAGTATATTTCCCTTTTAACCATACATAAACCATATGAAAAAATTTTAAAACATAGATTGATCACAAATATCATATTATAGAATATAAAATGAATGAAATTAATCACGTGTCAACAAATACTTATAGAAATATTCTTTTGAAAATAAATATAATAACATACATTATTGATACAATAAATTATTGTAAAAACATTACATGAATAATCAATACATATAGGTTACTTGGGGCATCTTTTTTATATCATAAATACCTATGGTGTAACCCCCAAAAATACTATATGATTATACCCATGCACCATAACCTTATAATTGTATACCTCATGGGTCTGTTATGATTGTAACTATTGTAATAACACTTGCAGTAACTATTATCATAAACATAAAACATTTAAAATGAATTGTCGAGAAATCATAGAACCACACATATTTTTATATAATGGAATGTACCATAATAATAATCAATTCCAAAGAACTAGAATTATATTCGTAAATCACAAATACTTGTATCAAACAACAGGCATTTTTGAAAATCACTTTTTTTAAATAAACATTCACCTTCAAAAAGAAAAATATTTCTTTTTAAAATTTCTATTTAATATTGTAATGGAATCTCCCAATGTTATTCCATTATGAATGTGGGAAAATTCATTCATTTCATATAATATTAAAAAACATTTCATTTGTTAATGTAGTTCTAACGTTAAATGTAGATTTTAAAAAACAAAACCCTATTAGACAAAACTCAAATAAAATCATTTATGAAACCATTTGACCAAAATCATACATTATAATTTTAAATCATTTAATTCCAAATAAATTAATTCATAAATATCATTTTGAAATCATGGATATGAAAGATAATTATTTAGAAGAATAAATCATGAAAATACATAAAATGATATATTAGTTAAAGAGTCCCTTTCCTTCAGTCCAACTGAGAATGTTAAATAGTTGTATTCCTCAATAATCAAAATTGGTTAATTAACACTATCTTAATAACATTTTTCACATTTATTATTTATTTTATATCACTTTTTACTATCTTATTAGTATCATCAATTTGAGGTTGGTCAATTGGATGACATTCAGTATACAATTCTAAAATTACTTTATTTGGTTGAATGTGGTCAAAGTGGACAATATATAATCATATAAAGAATAATATTTAAAATTTTCCTGTATAATTATAATTTCCATCATTGTACAAATACAAAAAAAAAATTGATGAAAAAAATCATAGGACTATGTGGAGACTGTATGTCGAATTTACTCATGAGCAATGATAATTTTTTCCATATGATGGATAAAAAGAAGAATAAGTTTTTTCCATAATCACAAAAAAAAATATAATAATATATATGAATTTTTATTTAGTACATTATAATGGAAACATATATTAATGATTACGTTTACTAATAAATAATCTTCAATGAATTGATATCGATGATTATATCTTCTTTAATGGACTACCTTTAATATCTTATAAAGGGATAGAGGGTTGTTATTTTGGAAGGACTGGAACATCATGTGATTATATTAGGTTGTTGATAAGAGAAATTGGTAGAGTTTGGTATAATATTATTTCCCATTTTTTTAATGAATTGTAATACAGATTTCCCATTTATAAATGAGGTGAGGGGATCTTTTAGAAATTTTAAAAATATATTATTATAATAAATTCATTTTGAATTCAAATAAAAAATATTTCGATGTATAAATACAAAATATTGGATATTTTCATAATATCAACATCAAATAATATTTATACAATATATTTTATTTTGAAGCATTAAATTTTTTAACCATAGTTTAACTATTTTAATTCTATTTATTATAAAACTTTTCCCAAAATTTTGAAGTTATAATTTTTCTATATAAAAATTCAATTAGAGAATAATTGGAATAGTTTTTACATTTAAAAAAAATAAACTTTTATTTTTAATATTTTTATGATTTTCGTAATAATTTAATAACATAATAATTTGAGAATTTATAATTAGTATCAGTTTTGACAATATTCAATACATAAACTTTATGAAACTGAAGACAAAATGATAACATAAAAATCCTTTTAATACACCCCTAAAAATCCATAAAAAATTATTACACTATCATATAACCTTAATCAATTCAAAATTTATTTATTTTAACATTTTTATAATCATTTATTTGATTGTATCATTAATTGATTAATTACACCTTCATCGTTGTTTAATTATTTATGATACTTATTTCTATACTAAATATTAATAATTAAATACAATTATGTAGATAAGTATTTTTTTGATAATATTATTTATAAAAAATAACATATTTATAATAACATCATATTAAAAATTATGTAGTTTTCAATAATATAAATGTGACATCATTGAAATTTCGTAAAATAAAACACTATAAATATCATATTATTATCTAAGTAAATATAAAAGTGATAAATAAAATTATATTAAATATATATTTTTGTAATTAAAAAATGGGCACATATATTAGTTGGTGAACTATAATTTTTCCCACGCAGAAACATACGAGTCATTTAAGACATATGAAGTGACATTTTGTGACTTCCAATACTATAAATATTATATATTTATTTTTAATGAACAAGTGTACATAATACAACTAAAATAACATCATCTGGTGTAAATTATTTATTTAACTACATATATGAAATCTTTGTAATTTTTTATTCTAATTTTCTTTTACTTATCATTTCATTAATACCTACAGTTACCAAATTTACCCTTAATTGTGGAAATAAAAAATATAAAAGTTACTATTCAAATTTGGGAGAAAATAAAAAGAACCACTTAAAATATTTCTAAGCTCCATATTCCAAATAAAGAATAATTTTCTCAAAATAAAAAATAGAGATGGTGAATAATATATATTAAATTTAAACCTGAAAAATGCAACAAAAAATATATTTTTATATAATGACATTTTAAATTTAAAAATAATCATTGTATTTTCTAGTAGAAACTACATTTAACAATATAAATAATTTGTATATTTTAAATCCAATTGATATAAAAAATTTAATAACAAACCCACAAAATAATTTTTCATTGTAAATACATGAAAAATATTTTTATAATAAAACGTGTTATTTTTAACTATTTATAGAAAAATCATTCAATTAAGAAAAATATCAAAATTTAATGATTGGAAAATTTATATATGATGACGTAAAAATTTATTTTAATTTTATAAAATAAATTTTCTAGATTTCTCAAATAAATAATTATATTCTTTATTTATAAAAATTAATAAAAAACTATGTGACAAAAATATATTATCAATGATTAAAACTACATTACAAGAAATTATGTTATTTAATTAAAAAACATAATATTCATATTGAGTGGGACCTTTAAATTTATATTATAAATTGATTATTAATATTCCTAACCACCACCTTAATTTTCAGGTTATAATCGTTTCAATTTAAAAATAATTTTTATTTGTTCAATTCTGCTTGATGTAGAAAATCATAAACTGTATTGTACATAGTTATCCTTTTAAAATATCCAGATATTACATAACCTAATTGGAAATTAATTCCAAATAATTTTCAACTAGATTATGGTAATTTGGGTTTAAATTTTTAAAATACATTTACTGAAATCCCATAATAAAAATATGCTCAATCAATCATATATTTGATAAAAGTGAAACAAATGTATAAATGTCACATAAAATAATGAATACTCATTTTATATGAAAAAAATGTGGACATAGAATAGAAACTAACAATGGTTATCTTATGGAGAGTGATGGAGAACAAGGTAATTAAAAAGCTAACAATCATGAAATACTAAATTCATGATGTGGTAAATACTCATTGATTTTTTAGTACTAAATGTAAATTAATAATTTTTTTTGATGTTTTATTTAAATATTCTTTACCTAGAGAGGAGTAAATCCAATAACATATATAAAAATAACACACTAAGATATTATTACTTGAAAATATAAATTTTATTTCTTAATCCATTTTAACCATAATGTAATACTTTTCTATAAAATATGAGGTTGTTTTTTTCATTCATAATGAATTAGAATCATCATATACAGATCACAAAAACCAAAAATGAAAATAACCAATTCATATTTTTATTTGGAATTAAACCAAAAAAAAATTGTTATTAAATGTCATTTTAATTCTCCAAATGGAATGAACATTTATACATTAAGAAGTAATTTTTTCTACAAAATGATATTATAACACCCAATGTTCAACATACACTATTAAAAAAAATATTCTCAATTTTAATAAATAAATATTTTAAAATAAAAATTGATCCCCAAAAGTAGAAGGACTTGATATCATAGTCATAAAAACATATTTTATCATTTATCACCATATAACAAAAATCCATCATATTGTATTATAACAAAAATGATATTTCTTAAATCACATAATCTCAATGATTTTATATCATTTTCAATAAATAACTTCACTCCCCATAAATAAGTAATAAAATTTTTTTCTTCCTCTATATCAAAATTCAACCTTTATTCCATGTCATATTATAGTTATATTAATATTATAAGATTCTCGAATTATTGAATGTTTTTCGAAATAAAATCAACCACATATTCATAATATTATTTCTAGATCCCATGGAAATATATTAAATAAATAATATGTTTAAAAAATAATAATATTATTAGACCATAATACATTTAACTAAAAATTAAATGCTAACAAGGACATGGTGTTAGACAACAGTTGTCATTCCACACTTATATACCCTAGGTCACGAGTTCAATTATTGTGGCCCTACCGGACACAATACTTTCTCTCCCAACCTATTTGACATCCTTTCTTCTAAAACAATAATTGTTATAAAGTACCAATAAATGTACGAAGCAACCAAAAAAATAAAATAAAATATATTTCATTATCTAAATGTAATTAACAAAAAGTTTATGTTATACCATTTAATTTTCATCATATATTATAATAAAAAATAATTACCTAAAAAATAAATGTCTTCTAAAATACCTTTAGTCACGTAAAAATTTACTAACATAAATCCTCAAAAGGGCATCCTAATACACTGAACATATGAAAAAATGTATTATTATAAACCAATGATGATTTCAATTTATATTTTGAATACTTATCAAGAAAACATCATAATCTCTAATGTTATCTAAACCGTTCTCCAATACAAATTCTATGCACATGGCCATTAAACATTACTTCATATATTTAATTCAACTAGAATTCAGATTATTACATTCCCAATGACATTTTTGGTCAATATTTATTGATAATTAAGAAATAATTGAATACATAAAAACTCAAATATTATAAATTAGAGACATCGATTCCGAAAAATATTTTCCAAAATTTGAATATTTTAAATGAAAAAAATGATTTGCCTCATTAACAAACCATCACATCATTATACATGAATTATTATTTTCCATTTATCATAAATTAAAATTGTGAGAAAAATTTATAAAAAGTACCTGAAATAAATATTATTAAGTGAAATAATAAATAATTATCGAAATAATTATTCCATAAAAACAAATAAAAACATAATATTGATCTTAAACAAAACAACATAAATTATGATGAAAATATATTCAAGTACAAATATTTTATGAATAGTAAAAAAATATAGGTAACTTGGTGAATCATTTTATTATCATGATTTCATACGACGTCACACTTCTAGGTACCATAGCAATCTAACCCTCACTATTACCTTATGATTTTAAGCATTGTAGAAACCTTGTGATTGTAATGATCACAGATACACATAGAATTATGATTATGGTTGACTTGTAACATAACCAATTCATTGGAGAACTATAATAGACCATCATATCATCATAAACTATTCCTAGGAACCATAATAACAATAAAAAAATATGAATACTCATATGATAAAATTCTAAAAGTAATAAAACCACATGTTTTAATAAAATGTTGTATACTCAAAAAAGAAAAAACATTCTCTAAAATTATCCATGTTGTATTTTCATGGACAATTAAAAAAATTATATCATCATGAATGTGTGATATTTCTTTCATTCCATAAATATTATGAAACATTTATTTAGTAAAAAGATTACTAGCAATAAATTTTTATTTTAAAAAACAATTTCCCTTGCATAAAACTCGAAAATAATTGTTTTTTTAAACCATTTGAGATCAATTTTAAATTATACTTTTAAATATTTTTTACATATAATTTCATTCATAAAACCCATTTTGGAAACATGAAAAAGAAAATTAATTCTATTGAATGATAAATATTTAAAACATTTAAAATGATGATTTAGTCAAAGATTTTATTACTATGAGTCTTGGTCCGCATGTAAAATCATTATCATTGTGAATAATAATAATTGGTTAATTTATACATTATTGAGAATATTTATCAAATTTATTAAAAACATTATATCACTTGTTATAATGTTAGTAATCATGTGTGTTTTTATTGGAATTTTGGATTATATTCACTTCCGAAGTCCAATATAGATTCATTTGACTGACTATGTTAAAAGAGGCCATTATTTAATCTTCATCATAATATTATTCATGTAATGTATATCATTAATATTTATCATTTATATCATTATAATCATTAATGAAATGGGGTGAGGAAAAAAATAAATATATTGGGAAGACACAGTATGTCATATGTACGCACATATAGTGATTTTGGTTTTCATATGACAGATAAAAGGTATAAAATGGATGTTTAAAAATCATAATAACATATAAACATATTTTTTATACTAGATATATTACACTATTATGTGAAAAACTCATTAATCTGATGAGGAAGAAGAAATAACCATTAAAGAATCAAGAAACATGATTAACCTTTCTTTGACAGACATAGTTTAGTATCATTTTAATTGACCTAGTGGTAGTATTATTTGATGGGCCATACCACAAGAGAAAAACTATAGATATTAGAATAAAAATGGATTGAATTTTTTCGATCTAGAATGTTAAAAAGTATCAACATAAAAGATGTAATTAGTTCCCATTTATAATTTATGTGAGGGAAGCTATATCAAATTTTTAAAATAATAAATTAAAACAAAATAATTTTCTATGATAATAAGATAAAATGAACATGGATGTGGAGATATGGTGATAATAAGTTGTAATGTCATTACAAAATAATATTTATAAAATTTTTGTTTTTATTTTAAACCTTATCTATTAGAATAAACTTTTTTATCCAAATTAAATTATAATTGGGCCAATAATTTATTTAATATTAAAAGATTGTAATTTTTAAATATAAAATTGATATTAGAAAAAAAATGGAATGTTTTATGTTTTTTTATCAAATATCCATCATTTTTAATTTTTTCTTATGATTTTAATATATTTTAAAAATTTATTATTTTGATAAAATATCATTTGTGTTACATTTGAAATTATTCACAATAGTGACAATATGAAAATAAAGACTACATGAAAACTTCAAATAAAAACTTTTAATACACGAAAAATATTAAATAATAATCTATAAATTTAATGTATGACATTATTTGAAATAATTTATATTTATTTTAATAATATTATATTATCAATTTGTTCATTAATTGAATAATTTTTACTTCCTCATTGTGTATTTCTTAAGATATATATTAATTAATAAAAATTGAGAATGTAATCAAATTATTTAGATAAATATTTCTTCCTTACAAATAATATTTATAGTCTAGGATATTTTCTATATAATCTCATATTTAAAATGATAATGTCATTAATAACATTAATGTGACATCGTTGGGTTTTTATTAAATATTATATAATAAATAACACAATGCAATCCAAGTGACCCAAAATGTATTGAATAAATTTATATCATGAAATTATTTTTATTAATATTGAAATTTACCCCCATATTCGTTCATAACAATAATTTTCCCTATATAGACACAAATATGTTGTTTAATGAAAAGATAGTAAAATTTTGTGACATTAATTTTTTAAATAATATATATGTATTTTTCATTGAATCTTTTCCATCAATAAAATAAATTTATATCCATATGACTTAATTTTTTTTAAATCAACCAATAAAATTTAGTAATGTTTTTTAATAATTTATATTTGTGATAATTTTATTTTTACCTAAAAATACTTAATTTAACCTTAACACTTTTAATAAAAAATAGAACATTATTTTTTATGTTAGAAAAAAATATCTAATTCACTATATTATGATTAAAAATATGGAATCCATTTTTTAAAATTCAAAATATATATGGTTCATTGTTTACATTAAATATTAATAAGAAATACACTACAATATTTTTTATAAAAAAATCAATTTTTATATTTAAAATTTTCCATAATATTTTCAAATATAAATAAACTTTTGAAATTAATAAATATAGGATATTAAATTTAATTTAACAAACAAAACATTTAAAACCAATCCATATAATATTTTCACCTTTAAAATACTTGAAAAAATTATAACTACTAATAAAAAATGTCATTTATCTCAATTAATTTAAAAATAAATCTTTTCATAACATTATCAAAATTTAATAATAGAAAAATATTGATATTTGGATTTAAAATAAAATCTTAATTTAAAAAAAATTGAAATATCTATATATTATATATATTATTTTTAAAAAAAATTGAATATCATTTTGAAGAATATATTATTTCAAGGAATAAAATGAATTTACCAAATATATTGTGGTTACTTTATATAAAGTTAGAAAATAATATATTCTAATTTGGATATTTCAATTTATTTCTAATTTGATTTATTATTATTCATTCATACTAATATAATTTCTAGGTTATAACTATTCTATTAAAATAATAAAATATAGTAGTTTATTTTTTGATTAATGCAGTGTATTTTATACGCAATCAAACAGAATTTTTCCTCAAAAATATAATGATTTAACATTAAAAATTACATAAAACATTTATAATTTTCATCTTATTCTCTTATTTCAATCTTATATATTATAATATTAAAAAATGGGCCCTTTTGGAGGCATACGTTATTATATAAACACGCATGTAATTATTTATTTTCATAAATATTGCATGTATTTTCTTTTATAATTATATAAGGCCACCCCTCTCCTTTAAACATAATGCATCCAAAAACTATTGTATTGTTCTATACCTACAATAATATTGTACTAACATCCCTAAAAAATCATATAACCCTTGGTTTGATCATACATCCAATATGGGATATATATTTGTATATTCTGAAGGAGTTGGACTAGAAAAAAGGTATTGTACATGATCAATAATTTTATTTCATTTTTAGTATAGTTTTATAAAATATTATTAACATATAATGTTATATTATCTATATATTCTTATTTATATAATGATTATTAACAATCATGAACTAAAACTATCTCTTCCTCCATCATGGTATTTGAAATTGTTTATCAGGTTTCACACGGACTACCGCATCTTGTACCAACAAAATTCTTTTTCTATCAACTCATCCCACAACATGAAATAATGATGTATTTAATCAATATATATTATATTTTAATAAATATATATTCATTTTAATTATCATGTCACATAATATAACTTACATTCTTTTCTATTGTGAATATGAAGACGTCACTCATGTGTATGGAGTACACCCATATCACGAAGCAATGTGATAAAATTTTCTATAAAGATAAAAATGGAATTAAAGAATGAAAATTATGACTTTTAAATATTATATTATTCTCATATTAATTATTCTGTATTTTCAATCTAGCAGATTATTTGTTACATTACATTGATTTAATTAATGATAACACCATTTGTGTGTACAACTGTCTATAATTCTGTGATGGGATTGGTATCATTTTTTATTACTACATTAAATTGAATTCATTTAAATAGTAATTAACCAATCTTTATGATATTTATGATATAATGATCATCCTATAATGTTAAAGTAACATCATCTTTCTTTCTATCATTGTCATCAAAAAAAGGAAATGTTAATCATGCGTACATAGGAAGTACAATATCCATGATTATAACATATTTAATTTTTGATAACAATACTAAGTTGATGTTTTAAAATATATAATTTATTAATAAAAATAATAAATATCTAGTTATTATAAATTTTTAAATGAATACTTGAAAATATATTTTAATTTAATCATCTTACCTATGTGATTTTGGACATATAAGCCAAACATCATTAAAACAAACGAGTAGATTATAAATTATTATACAAATTATAAGATCATTATTTAAAATGTATAAAAATACATATAAAAAATTTTATGAAAAGATTTATTTTTAAATTAATTGAGATAAATGACATGAACATCCAGATATACTCAACGAAGACACGCATGATCAAGGTAAACTTACAACTCTAATTAAATCCTTGTAATTATGCTTTATGGTTCTACATAACACTCGCCCATGAGAACAGACTCTATAAGATAAATATAATTGATGGATTCCAATAAATATATACTTCTCATCATATCCTTCCATCATATTTATACACTATATGATAGAGATGAATGATATTCATATAATGATCACACTCAAGTCCATAGGGTATACCAAAAAACCAATTTATAATTAATCACTGAATAGAGGATTGAATCCCATATATTATTATTTATAATGATACCATGAACTCCAAATAGCATATGATGATCATATATTATCCCCCAATATGATTCAGAGTTAGATTCCCAAAACGCTTCCAAAAATATTTACTGAAGGGATCACTATCCGATGTGTATGAGAATGTCCCATAATAACCATCATTGAATGATTTAGGGGAACACACATGAATGAAAAAAATACCAAAATAAAGAGGAAAAGGTTAATAAAAAACTTCTCAGTAGTGCATGGAATATCCATTGTGTATCAGGTCCTTATGTTTTATCATATAACATTACTTTTCCTATGTCTATTTCCATGATTCTGTCATAGTACATGGTGTGTCTATGTTTTTTTACTCCTGACCAATACTTTATACTAGTAGATATGTCCATGTATGTGAAAACATGTCCATGTACTATCACAAGTACATTAAAAGACTTTTGGGAAGGGCCACGCATAGTGTGATTGGGTGACACAGTGTGATGATAAACATATTCATGGAACCCTAACACTATGTTAGGGGTTCCCACACAACCTTTTTTCTCAGACATCACATAGTATGTATTGTGATTTTCTAGAATCCCAAAAAATGACAGCGTCTCATCATCAACACATACGACCCTAATTATGGAAACCCATATGATATTATAATCATGGATCGAAATGGTAAATGTCAAACCACCATCAATCCTCAAATTTTGGCCCATTTATTTTGTTTGGGAATCATCGAGATGATATTTAAATAGTTGTAGACCCAAGAACATAATGATCAGTATACCCTAATTCATGTGATTTGATGATGTTTCTATTATATAATGATTTTATTGTCAAACCGTATGTAGATCATCAATATCGAACTTCTGTTTTCTGAACTATGACCATAGTTGTTCATACATAAATATTTGGTTGAACAACAAGTAACAAAATTCCTCAATGATGAACAGAAAATAATGATGGGATAAATCCTAAAAATATAAAAAGATAAATGAACCTCAGATGAGTATGGATGGCCTCAATTTTTTTATAATAAGAAAATTAATGAAGTAAAAAATAATGATTAAAAATTATCATAATAAATACCTATAATTGAACACATCCCATAATAAATCCAGCAGGATAATAAATTCATTGGTTAAATGAATCACTTAATTCTTTATAAATAAAGAACATATAATTAAATAAAAAATCATCTCATATCAAATTAGATTGATCAATAATTCTGAATGAATTTTCATCATTATTATTGGTGAGATCCTATAATTTCCATACTGTATTAGTGGTGGATATTTGATCAAGTTATAATTCTCTAGTTTAAGCTCCTCTAGTTTCTCTCTAATGGATCCTTTAAATATTTAGGGTTATGAGGATAAACATGAATTTATAAAATATAAGGGTATTTGTGTCACGACTCGTCCCCTGGGGCCCATTCCGTGACTACCCAATGTTCGTCGTCCATAGTCCAAGAGCTGGCGACTACCACCGGATAGGCGTATTCCTTATACTAGAAGGTGTTGGATTTTTAACCTTAATAGACACACAGTCCAAGAACACAACAAAAAGAAATTGTGAAGTAACTGCGGTAGTAAAAGTGTGCTTAATTTAAGGGGGCTGGAATAGAAGTCAAACTGGAAAATTACAAGTACAGATGAAATGTAAAAATACAACTGAAATGTGAAAAGAAGCACCTAGATTATCATCTGTGGGTCCTACCTGAAGGGTAAGTACAACTAACGATCGATATTCCCTAAGTCACATAATACCAAATGGTCCACCTCCAATCATTGTCCATCCCTTCCTCCCACATCCTCGGTCAATGATATACGTCATCTACAGAAGACAAATCAAGGTGTGGGTGTAGCCTGTGTAGGGGTGAGTATCACGATACATAGTAGGGACCCCGAGACCCCTGTAGGTCTCATAGAAATTCATAAATAAAAAACCACAGAGAAATAAATCAACTATATTTAGGTATATTCCCATACTTATAGCAATGTTTTCAAGATATACTCATCCCATACATGAAGGAAGATTACCATGAAGGTAACACCATGAAGGTAGAAGTACCACAATGTTAACACCAAAAAGCTATAAGTACCACACAGGTATCACCATGAAAAGTACACTGTGAAGGTAGAAGTACCACTCATTAATCACTATGAAGATAGATATACCACACAGGTAACACCACGAATATAACACCACAAAGGAAGAAGTACGGCATTGGTACACCATGAAGCTAGAAGTACCAAACAGTTAAAACAATGAATATAAAATTACCACACCGGTAACACCACGAAGATAGAAGTACCACACAAGTTACACCATGAAGATAGTAATACCACAATAGTATGACCGTGAAGATGAATACATGATGTTAAAAGTAACACACAAGTAATAACATGAAGGTAATATTACCACACAGGTAGCACCACAATGAAAACACCACGATGGTAGAAGTACCACATTGGTAACACCATGAAGATATATGTACAAAAAAGGTAACACCCTAAAGACAACACCAAATAATTAGTAGTACTAGGAAGGTCACCCCACGAAGATAGTATTACAACCGTGGTAATTCCACAGAGGTATACGAACCACACATGTAACACCATGAAGTAATCAGTACCACACAGGTAACACCACAAATGTAGAAGTACAACATAGGTAATACCATGATGATAGAAATCCCACACAGGTAACACCACACAGGTAGAAGTACCAAACAGGTGACACTACGAAGATAGGAGTTCCAGCTCAAACCTATTTTAACTAAAGTAAAGAAGTATAGATGATTAGTCATAAGATACATAATCTTATTTTGTTATCAAGCAATGCTACTGGCCCACACAAGATCTATAGGTAATAACCCCCGCTCACCCACACAAGATCTGACCCACATAGGATCGGTGTGTGAAAACGCACACAGGATCGCTGAGCACCAGCCCACACATGATCTGAAAGATGTTGACCCACATAGGATAGATTGATGCTGACCCGCATAGGATCACTGTTCTTTCTTCATGTTACAGCCAGCAACAAGAATCCTCAAATCTGGTGTGCTCGAGTTCTATAGAATCATCCAATAAAGTTATTGGTTGTACCTCAACCGACCCTATGTTCTACTAAGGAGTATCCCAAAGGACTTCAATGTCATAAGTGTTCCAACTCAACAGATGGTACGTCAATCAGACGCCTGATCTGTGAGTCATAAGTGTTTTAGTTCCGAGGGCCTGATTGGATTTGGGTTTGATCCAACCCAGTCGTAGTCCAACTGTCGCCAAAAATTATGCATAATAAACCCAATGGACCATCTCAATCCAAGGATCCCAAAACCACAAATGGTTCGTTATGATATTTAAGGTTCTCAAGATATGTCCATTAACGTGTTTCTGAGTCCGACTATTCTTGGGTCCGGTCCGACCCAGCCAAACCCAGTCTGGGCCAACCCGACCAAGTTCGGGTTGACCCGACCCCATCCTTGTCTGACATAGATGGGCAGGGCACGGCATGATTAGACTGTTGTCCCATTGTCCAGACCAGCCCGCAAGGGGCACGGCCCGCTAGCGCGTGGCCCGTTGCGCAGGAGGCCCGGCCCGCAAGGGGGCGTGACAGCCTATCGTGTGGCCTACTAGGAAGGTGGTCCGACCACGTGATGTGCGGTCTACAGTCCGCACAAGTTGGAAATAGGGAGGGGGAGTTCAAACATTATGTAGGGGAAGAGAATTCACCTTTGGGTCTACAAGGTCACCTGCAGGACTTGCTGCTGGTCTCGCCACGTGCTATCGGAGCCGCAGCTCCACCGGTAGCACGCTGGTCACTCCGTCCTCCTCCTCCACGGCTAGAAGATGTGTCAGACACCCCTTTTGACCGCTAGAGCTGACATGCCATGTATGGTTCCTCTGGAAGTGTGGTTTACCCTCCTCCACCCTGGTGGCCAACCAATATGTTGCTTCCACCTTCACACACCGCGGCTTCAGCCGTAGTCGTAGCACCATCACCATGGCTGGTCGGTGTTGGTTGATCCTATTACCATTGTATTCTACTGTCCCGGCTGCCTTTTGCGTCACGTAGCCTCCTCTTGTAGCATGCGATAGTGCACTTCATCCATCATATTCGGTTGGTTTTTCTGTATCAGTGGTCTTCTATAGAGAATGCAAGGGTAACAAGGTAGCTAAGGTTCTGGGACATGATCATTAGGTCTACACCCTCTGTGAAAGCTTGTAATCACGAGGGTGGATTTAAAGTGTTTATGAAAATCAATTGAATTAAAAAAACCACCCCCTACAACAATATTGATGTAGAACTCCCCCATTTGATTAAATAGGCCGGTGTTATTCAGTGTAGCATATAGCCTCCAATGACGTCTTTTTATCATCAATTCCTCTGTTCGAGGTTTCAGGGTTGCTCACCACCTCTCGGTGGAACTAGCTCCGTCCTCCAAGGGTTTGGCATATTAGCACATTTTCATGACTTCATTGATTGGTGAATAAGTTCTAACACCTCTCACTAAATTCCATATAAATAGGATAGGGGAAGGTAATTAATGACATTAGAAATTAATGGGCTCTCATTAATTAGGATCCTTCTAATTCTTAAATGTTGCAGTTACATAGGATTGAATGTTCAAGCCATTTTTTGTCATGACACGTCACCGGTCCCATGTTGTCGCTTGACCATTGGAGGAAAAGGAAGATATAAATCCAATAACAATGTTATTTTATTAATTCTTTTAAAAAGTACCTATATCTATATTTTTCTCCAACCCTCCTTCTGTCAAAGTAAAGCTTCCCTTATGAAAATTCTGGCTTTGCAGATTCAATGGTGTCCTCAAATTTTTAATTCGAGCACTTATTGAATTGCTTGAAAACACAGCTCGTGCGTTTACTAAATGTACCATAAAAAAGTTCAGTAATTCATTCTAGGAACACCGGGCCTTGGAATAACATGCCGTGAATTTTTACATACTCATAATAATTCCATATAATTATGAAAATTAGATGGAAAATCCAGGTCTTATGTTCTCTCTACATTAGTGATTTTCATCCCTGGAATCCAAATCATTGTCTAAGAAAACAAATGTGGGTACTAACCATGAATCTAAGCCTCCGCTCCCATGTTCTCTTATGGAGGTTCCCGTATTGCAAGCCAATGTGCACCAGAGGTATTGACCACCCACAAAGGACTCAGCCCTGTCGATACTGAATCTCTAATAAAACCGTCATAAACGTCTCCCCATCATCAAAGTCCATCTTTCCGTGGTCTATGATGTGAGATTTTCCATTCACGTATCTTTTCAACTGAGATATGTGGAAGACGTCGTGCACCCTCTCCAACTACGGCGGTAGTGCCAAGAGGTATTCCACCTCTCAAATTCTCTGATGTATTAGAAATGGTCTGATAAAGCTCAGTGATAACCTTTAGCCTCAGCCAAATATCTGTAATCCTCATCGTAGTGAGACCTGTAGTAATACATGATCAACCTCCATGTACTCCAAAGGTCTATTTCTTCTATCGGCTTAAGACAACTGTGACTACTTTCAATATCTCTGCCCACCAATACCAGCACTAGAAGTCCTGGTACACCTTCACAACTCTATGATGTACGGCTAAAGGAGATGCATGGATCTCCCTCAACATCTCATCTTGAAGCATCACTAGTACTATGGTGCATCCTCCAAAAAAGATGATTTTATCCCTTCCTTCAGAAAATCATTAAGGCAACCATATTGATGATATCTAAGCATGTCAGCCCTCGTAGTCAATGTCCCCAGCTGTGCCTCCCAAATTTGAAAAAGAATAAGGGGACTGACAATCATATACTAGAGTTAAGAGTCTCCATCTTTATCCATGAATGATATCCACAGTGTGACTAACTGCTCTGATGCCTCACTTAGTAGTTATAGACCAGACCTCCTCCTGAGTGTGTCTTCTAGCACGTTCCCCATCCCAAGAGTATAGACTATCTCAAGGTCATAGTTCTAGATGAACTATAACCATCATCATTGTCTTAGATTTAGGTCCTTCTTTGAGAACATATACCTACGACTCTTATAGTCTGAGTAAACTTTGAACCATTCTTCCATTAGGTAGTGATCCCAAATCTTCATCGCAAAGACCACTACTGCTAAATCCATGTCCTAGGTAGAATAGTTCTACTTGAAACTCTTTGTCTTAGATCATGAAATCCTTGCTGACACTTCTCTATCATTAGGAAACGCTCCACCTTTTTTTAAAGCTGACAAGTGTGATACTACTCTTGAGAAGTTTGGTTCAAAACTCTTGTAGTACCCAGCCAATGAAGTGTTCCATCCCCCATTGGGTTGGTAATCCAAAAAACATATTTTGAAAAGTTTTCCCCACACAATGCTAGTCCAATTGTGAACTGATAACTCGGGAATGTTACTACCACAAAGGTAAGGCTAGCCGACTCAAAATTTTTCGGCTTCAACTTCTTATGCATTAGTTTATCCATTTCTGTTTGGGCTTTCTATTTTGGAAACAAAAGAAAAACCCATTCCAATATTGTAGATAAACTACACCCTTTTCTCTAATACAATCACGATGAGTATGAACTGTGTATGTCCAGTCCATACCCACACTATCTTCGTAAGGCCTTGACACATCCACCATGATGTTCCAACCTAAACTCTGATTTCAAGGGCCAGATGACACCATCGACCTGAGTGTGATTATCAAGTCTCCACCCAATGTTATCTCCAGACGTAAGGGTCAATTCTTAAGTAAGATGGAAACTCTAAGACTTGAACATGATTCGTGGTAAGAAGGAATGATCGGTACCATTGTCTATTAATACGGTAGCTAGTAGTAGAAACATATCATACCTCAAATCATTCCTAGAGCACTTGGGTCAAACTCTTTGACCACTACAGCTACTCCCTTCCCATGCCCTCCAGCTCCCTAAACCTGATGGGGACCACATTGGTGGTGGTTTTAACATGTTGAAATGTATTCCACCTCATGGTAATCATCTAGATCTAATTCAATGTGTATTTCCACGTTGATTCTTATGTACATATCATAAGATCTTCTAAAAACATTTTCAACACCCAAGTCTCTGATAATTGCTTTTTTCTGCTACTTTCCCACTACTAACAGTCACTGGTTGTATTTTATCTACCAAAGAAAACTCAACCACAATGGTTCCCTCTAGCACTCTAACATATGTAAAAATTCATAGAGAATAGTTCTGGCTCATATGTCTCTAAACATACCTTGATTGGAGGTTTGATACCTCAATCACTTATCATACTTTATTCATCGAGTACATGGGATCGTCGGTACACTTCAATGATTACTCAGCTACTGACATCTCGTCATGTTGAAGCTGTAGAAGCTCAGGGGAACTCTCACCCTTTAGATTTATATAGAATGAGACCCCTTCTATGAGGGTGGTTCTCAATATAGTCCATAAAGAAGTTACCTCTTAATAAGATCAGGGTAATTAAAACCCAGTCATCTTCTTCTTGATCCACGTAAATTTCTCTATACGAGGACCTCCATCTTATTGAATGCTTCCCTAGCTAGATGGAATCTCGACCAGAACCTCAAGTCAATCCATAGCTACCTATGAGTTGGGCTCACCTCGGAACCTAAGGGGTATTTGATGTTGAAACACGTGCAACATACTAGGCCTACATGTGTCCTCTATCGGTACCACCGTTTGTAACTACTGACCAATGTAAAGTGATAACGTTGGTACACTACCTGAAGGCACCCTATCAGGAAACAGTCCATGTACCGAAGCCTAATCAGGCTATAAACCATCTTCATGGTCATGCACTGATAATGAATTTCATCTAGGATAATAATCTGGTCTCTTGATGTTCCAACTAGGCATAAAACTCTATCCACATCCTCTGGAATGTCCTCAACTGCCTGGGAATTTTTCATGCCTCAAAGCCTCGGAGGCCTCTTCAGCTGGAACTCGTGAAATGCTCTCATTTGGCGTCCACGGTCCACCCATAGCATATATTTCTGTTCGAAATTGGATCACTCGGTGTTGATCCACAAAGGATCACTAGATTTTTGATACACACATGATTGCTCAGTGGGCTTTCATTGTGTACTCCCTCGGGAATCCTAGCTAGTAGTCTACACACAGAAATCATGACAAGGAATAGGTGTGACATAGTCCTTAAGTTGAACCTATTGATTTGACTTCAATGAAACCAAGGAAACAGATTTCCAAAACACACACAATCAGTGTTTCCATGCACAATGTCAGAAATCAGAATTTAGTGTCCTGGTGTATGGACACATCATCCACCGCACCAATACTGGATTCCCCAAACAGAAAACCACACTTATAACACTTAACACTATTTCCACCTAAAAAATATCAGAGTCCCAGTTCATCAATAGAACCGACTCCTCTTATTCCACATTGTAACAACCCATCCCTCATGGCCTATGATATGACATCCCCAATCCCACATTTCAAAGGCTAGGGGCTAGTGACAAGCACTGGAAAGGCGTATCCCAAATATGGGAATAAATTGCCTTTTTGACCTGAACATACACACAAACCATGAACAAAAAAAATAAGAAACCCTAGAGTAAACTAGTATTGTAAAATTGTGTTGAATGTAAAGGGTCTGGAATAAAATCCAAACTAGAAATGTACATGTACAAATGAGAAGTACAAATACAACTAAAATTTGAAAAGAAGCTCATGGATCGTCCTCCGAGGGTCCTACATGAAGGGTGGGTACATCTCATGATCAATAGTCCCTATGTCATGTCACTCCAAATTATCCTCCTCTAAGCAGCATCCAGTCCTGGCTCCCTCAACCTCGATCAATGATGTACGTCATGTACAAAATACACATCAAGGTGCATGCATAGCCCATGCAAGAGTGAGTATAACGATACTCAATAGGTAAATTTTGACCCCCATAGGTCTTCTAGAATTCCACAATGGAATAACCAAGAAGAAATACATCAATTATAATAAGGTATATGCCCATAACTATACCTAAGTTATCAATATATATTCATCCCATACACGGGGGAATATTACAATAAAATTAACATAACTAAGGTATAAGTACCACACAGGTAACACTACGAAGCTAGAAGTACTACACAGGAAACACCATGCAGAGAACACCACGAAGGTTGTAGTACTACTCAAGAATATCCATGAAGATAGAAGTACAACACATGTAACACAATAAAGACAAAACCACGAAGGTATAAGTACCTCACTGGTACACCACAAAGCTAAAATTACCATATAGATAAAACCACTAAGATAGAAGTACCATACAAGTAAAACCACGAAGATAAAAGTACCACACATGTAAAATCACAAAGATAGTAATAACACATAGGTAACACAAAAAATAAAAAAAAATAAGGTAGAAGTTCAACATAGGTAATACCACAATGATTGTATTACCACACAAGTAACAACATGAAGACAACACCAGAAAGGTAGAAGTACCACATAGGTAATAGCGAGAAAGATAGATGTACCACATAGGTAACACCGCGAAAATAACACCATGTTGGTAGAAGTACCACATAGGTAACACCATGATGATAGAAGTGACACACCAGAAATACCACGAAGGTATATGTATCACAAAGGTAACATCAAAAAGATATAAGTACCACACGGGTAGCACCACGAAGGTAGAACTACCCCACAAGTAACACCACAAAGATAGAAGTGCCACACAGGTAACACCACAAAGGTAAAATTTCCATACAGGTAACACAAGGAAGTTATAAGTACACGATAAAATCATGTATAATATAAGTCCAGAATTACATATGATAAGTCGTATGGATGGATCATCTTATTCAGTTATGAAACACTGCTGCTGACCTACACAGGATCAATATGTAATAACCTTCGCTGACCCACACAGGATCTGACCCACATAATATGAGTATAAGCTGACCCACATAGGATCACTGAGTGCTAACCCACATAGGATCTGATAGATTCTAACACACAGTAGATCGATAAACATTAACCCACATAGGATCATTATTTTTTCTTCATGATCCAACTAGCCACGGGATTCCTCGCACCCAGTGCTCACGAGTTACATCAAATTTTCCATTAGAGAAATATTTAATACATAGGAATCCACTAATATCTATAAAAAAAGTAACCCATATTACCAATATGTTGTAATGATTTCAACACAACTGACGGTGCATCAATCGGATTCCCGGTCTGTAAGTTATAAGTGTTTTTGTCTTGAGGGTCTGGTTGGATTCAGGTTTGATCCAAACCATCCATACACCAACTATCTCCAAAACTCATGTTTAGTAGACCCAAAAGACTATCTCGATCGATGTATCCCAATGCTGCAGACAGTTCATCAAACACACGTATGATTTTCATGATATGTCTCTTTAAGTGTTTCTGGGTCTGGTTGGGCCCAAGTCTAGACCACCCTGCCCCGGGCTGGTATGGGTCAGGGCCGGCTAGGCTGGGTCGTGGTGAGCTCGGCCTGTTGGGCCCAGGTGAAGAAAGACCTGCAAGGGGGCGTCCCGGCCTACACGGGGGCACGACCTACTGGGTCGCGTCCCGTTGGGTAGGCTACCCGACCAGCAAGGGTGAACAGCTCGCTTGGAAGGCATCATATCCACGAGATGTGAGACCCAAAGAGGGAATGGCCAATGGTCCACCCATGCTCACAAGGGGGGTCTCCATTCGGTAGGTGAAGTTGCAGCGCCATTGCTGCTTCCATGCCACCCGCAGGAACCACTGCGGGTCCCGACACTGCGGCTCCACCAGATGAGTGCTGGTCGTGTCTCCCTCCTCTTCTATGGCCAGATGGTGTACTGATCGCCTCTTCAAACTACTGCAGCAAATAATCCATTACCATTGCCTCTAACGGTGTTGTTGCACCATCTCTTTCACCCGCCATGGTTTTGCCCGCAACTCCTTGCTCATCGGTGGCGCATGCTGGTGTTCCACACCTCTTCAGTGGCCGGCCAATTCCATCCAATGCAATGACTTTTGTGGGTTCCTCTTGTGGAATGGGACAGCTCACACCCTCCTCTTGTGTCACCAAACAGTGTGACGCCTCCATCGTAGCCGGTTCGTGTCACAGCACATGAGGTCTCCCATGGAGAACGCAATGGTTGCAAGGTAGCGGAGGGTCCGAGCTCAGTTTGTAAGGCATGTGCCCTCCATGTTAGCTTGTAATAATCAAGGAGGATTTAAAGGGGTCATGAAAATCACATGAAATAAACAAAAAACAAAACCCCTTCCTCACAAACGAAGGATAACACCCGTAGTTGGGGAAGTCAGTCGGTGTTCGCCATCCTCGCAACTAGCCTCCAATGACATTGCTTGATCATCGAATCCTGGGTTCAGGGATTCAGTGTTGCTCATCACTGCTCGTCAAAACTGCCCCATCCTCAAATGGTTTTTCATTCTCAGGATTTTTTTATCACTTCATTGCTTAGTAAAGAAGTTCCGACAACTCTCCAAAAGCTCCATATAAATTGGAGGGGGGGATATTAAGTAACAATTCTGGGAATTAATGGGGTATCATTAATTAGGAACCTTCCTAATTCCCCAATGTTACAGTTACATATGATTGAATGGTTATGCCTTTTATTATCTTGAAACATCACAGGTCAAACGTTGTCGCTTGTCCATTTGTGGAAAATGCAGAAATAAATCAAATAACAACGTTATTTTATTTATTCTTTTAAAAATTCCAAATATCTATCTTTTTCTCCAGACCTACTATGGTCGATGTAAAGCATTCATTAAAAGAATACTAGTTATACAGATTGAACAGTGTTCTATGAATTTTAATCTGAGAACTGGTTCAATTTTTAGAAAACACTGCTCGTGCATTTACTAAACGTAACATAAAGAATGTTCAGAAATTCATTTCGAGAACTCCGGGCCTCAAAATCTTGTGCCATAAATTTTCTAAGACTCTTAAAAATTCTATATAATTAAAAAAAATCACAGAAAATCCAGTAATTTATAATTTATAGTAGAATACCAGTTTATGTGTGAAAATAATTAAATAAATAACATTATTCATTTTATACCCACGATGATTTTTTCAAGAATATCCCACACTAAATATCTTTATGTTCCACCTACTGTTAAACCCTCACTCTGAACTCAATATTTCCTTCCATATTTTTATCTCTTATACATTTATATGATATTGAATATTTCCAGCAAAACCCATGCATGTGAGTAATTAATAAGTTATATATATTTCAAAATTTTATTCCCAATACCATGGGCCTAAAGGGCACTTAACTATTCAATGCCTAATCTTGAAAATAATTCATATGATATAAATATATATAACCTTGAAAATCCATGTAACTATGTTTTCCCCACTAAGGGGATTTATGTCTCAAAAATCCTATTAATTGGCTACACAATAATATATGGGTTCTCATCATGAATCTGGATCTCCCTCTCCCAAATTCTCCCTAAATGATTATAGTGCATCCAAAGATATAAAAATGTTGAATTACTCACCCATGTATGATATTTTCATAATAATCCTTGATACCTACATGGTACTAAGCAATGGTTCCACTATCCTTGATGCTGAGATCACCATAGTATAAAACATGCAATGGATCATCCACATATGTCATTAGTTGTTACATGTGGATGACATCTTGTTCATGTTATAAATGCAGAGGTCGATCCAAATAGTACACAACCTCACCATCTCAATTAATTACCTAGAAATGGATAATGAATAGCAGTTTCATCATTCCACCTTAGAACAATCTCTATACTCCACTTTCATGGTGAACCCCTTTGGAAAACATGGTCTCCTTCATTAAACCCCAATGTCCTTCGTAGTTGGTCAACATAAGGCTTATGATAGTTTTGTGTAGTCCTCATATTTTTCTTGATGTCATGCACCTTCTCTTTATTTGACTCCACTTACACTATATCAATAAGTGATAACTCTCTTTTTTCAATCAAATAAAGCATTGACATTCACAGTCTCCCTTATAAAGAATAAAAACCTTCTATTATGTTGGTGTATTGTTATTTTTGGTTGGTTGCAAACTCCTCCAATAGAATATGATCATCCAAACTATAGGAAAAACCCAAAATTCAACCATACAACATATCCTCAAAGACCATAATGGTCAAATTAGTCTATGGAAAAAAAATTATTCTCTAAACTTGCTGAATCACAAAAGCCTCCAACAATACCTTACATGACTGAGATGTGAAGAGACCAACATAGTTCAGAAGTATCATCAAGGGAACTCATTGGATTCAGTCTGCTTCTTTTATGTATAGATATCCAAACCAATTTACTTATTTCTTCTCTTTGATAACTAGTATGTTGGTCAACATGTTTTTCTGGTATATTATTAACCATGTTAAATCATTTCATTTGTATTAACATTGTATTCCCATCATGATGTTCATGGATATTGCATCCCACTTCCATATTTATACCTCAAGGGGTTGAGATAAATTTAATAGAACACGGTGTACATCCTCTAAATTATGACATGTTTGTAATAAGAAAATAAAATATAAGACAACTTCTTCATCCCTATCCACCAAAACATACAATAGATGTCCTAGTATAAAATTTTCACACCATGGTGTATCGTAAAAGATATGTATCAATATATCTCATATCCTCCTCCAGTAACATCACTTGTACCACGACGAATCATCTAAAATGAACGAAATCCCCCCACCAATAGAAATTTTATTAATAAAATGACCAGTTGATGCCCAAGTACATATAGTCTCATAGTCGGCGTCCCTATGTTGTTCCTCACAAACTCACTATTAAATTTCAGGGGTAGAAACCATTGACCAATGATAATATTTTGTTTCATAATCCATAGATATATACATAAATGAGGTTAGAATCACTTAAACCTAACGTTGTACGTATAAACAAGATCCCCATCTGAGAGAACATACTACCTTTTTACCCTTACTATGAGTGTTAATAATATCAAATTCATATGATTGGAAAAACTCAAGACATCAACTCATTCCCATGTTAAGGTCGTTCTTTGAGAAGATAGATATGAGCATATATTTTTTGGAATAGATGATAAATCAGACATCGATAAGTTATTTCCTCGACTAATTTTCTCAATAGACTAACAATAATACCATAGGAAAATGGGTCACATATTTTTTCTCATGTGATCTCAACTTATGTGAAAAATAATAAATCACTACATTACTCTGTATTAGAAAACATCTATGTTCTGCTCCTGATGAATTCTAGGAAACTTCTTACTCGACAACCAACATTTGAGATTTGAATATGGTATTACTCATAAATATCTACATCAAATCATATAAATCCATCTATAATAACCTTATCTGTATTAAATTATTTTACTATGTGTTCAAATATTTCTATGATTTATGATAACCTAGACACATCAGGTATGAATCTCTGATTGAATGCTATTAACCCAAGGATTCTATGATCCTTTAGCATGCTCATGGGAGGATCAAATGTTAACACTTCCATGACCACTTCTAGGTCCTCTTCTACACCATCTACTAAGATAACGAGTCCCATAATGTGGAGTTATTGAATATTTAAATGAAACATTAACACATTAAAATAATGTGTTCTCCTTGAGTAAATAAAAATACATCCTCAAGTGTCTCGTGTACTACTCGAAAGCTGAGTATAATAAGATACCATCGATGAAGGCTATGATGAAGCGATCTATGAAGGGATAAATGATACATTTCAATAGTGCCCTGAACACCATTGTGGTTTTCTTCTTGGATAAGAATATCACCATGTAATCATAAAGACCATAGAAACATATTTAAGTCATATATGGGATATCATCATCCCATACTCACAACTGGTAATTGTCTTATTAGAAGTTATTCATCGAGAACCATCAAGACCCTACGAATTGAGGAAAGTGGTTGTCTATCATCATTACTGGTATCTTATTCATCATGGTATCATTGTTTATAAAATAATAATTGTCACATAACACTAATATATCATCCCCATTTTGTTTGTACAACATTGGGGATCACCAAAGAAATATAATGGGTTTAAAAATGTCATTCAAAAACTAGTATTCCAAACACAACCTCTTCTCATGAAGCTCTATAAGAGACATCTAATATTGTGGAACATATATCCTGGTCAACAAGGTGCGTACATCAATTCTTATTTTTATCTCTGGATGGGGAGATATTCTTGGAACATATTACGAAAACATTTCCCCATATTATTCCACTACAATATGGGATGATAAATTCATAACATCAATTTCACCATGTTACTTAATAGAAAAATGATGAGGTATAAGATATACCCTCAATGCCAGAGTCTATTCTTTACTTACAGGGTTTCCATTTCCTCGAAAAATGAAATCCTAACCAAATTGTTATGGGAAATCCACACCATTAACACAAAATATTATATCTTGGAAGGAATAGTACATAACCAGTCCATAACGTAGGAGGATTCATAAGTAATTATTACTAAAATAAAGATATCCCAATATAAGATCATTCCTCCAAGAGTGAGGTCACACTATTGGCTCAAGTGTGTGATGAATGATACATCTCTATTAGAAGCCTCTATGCTCATATATTGAGAACAAGAATTATCTAAAATCTCTATGCCTCAAGATAGATATGTGTAAATAATATAAAGAAAAATAATCATCACTATTGTTATGTTATAAAAGATATAGATCCTACCTTTTATCAACCATAGAGCATTTGGTTCATAGAATTTGACCACCAATAATGTCCCACCCCATTCCACTGACTCTCTGAGTCTAGCGGGGATTACCTAGTTCTGGTGTTGGTAAAAATTTGAATCTTCTACAACATTGTGATTCTATCCCAACTCCTATAAATTGTCTACTATCATGAAAAACTATCTTCCTCCTCTAGTGCCTCTATCTTTGTGGTCCATCAATTGTCTTCCGATAAACTTCAAGATATTTTTTTTAATCTTGTGAAAAATAGACCAGGTGCTCACCAGAATAGAATATCAGCTCACTGGTATAACTAGACCAATATCATGAGACCAATAAATTTTACCCTTGATAGTGGGACCACCTCGCATAGAAAAACCATCCAGCTCGGAACCCTCCTCGTAAGCATCCCAACCTCCTCTAGCACACCAAAACCCGTGTGTGCGCCTCCCCTTGCTCGACCAAACACCTGATACCTTCCCTATTTTTTCTGACGCCGCACAAGCCTGAAAGCCTCCTCGGAGCTCCGAATGACCTTCTGCACCATCATCGTAGGTGTTTTTCCCTTCGTCTGATATGTTCTTCCATTTCTTTTAATTGTTTGGTTAGGGTTTTTTTCAATTTTTTTATGGTTTAGTTGGTTTAATTATTTTTTAGGTTCTAATTTTGTTGTTCGTGGTGCGTTTGGCATGTGGTATCAGTTTTGCACATAAATTTTGATGTTATCCACACCGGGGTAGGTGGTTCCGCGTATGAGTATTAATTGTTGTGTTCATTTTCTTAATTAATTAATTTAGCATTTTTAATAATTAGTTAGTTTGGTGAACATTTAATTTTCACTTGAGGTATAATATTATTTATTGTGTTTATTAGAGTGTTAATATGAAATGATTATATTGTTACCATGAAAACCTCTATCGAACAACTTTCTAGAGTTTCATAAGAGGTGTAGATTTTTTAGGAGGTTCAAAGGGAGAAAATAGTGTTTTTGTGTAGCATCTATATGTGTTTTTTTAAGTGCATAATTTCGTGGGTTTTTTGGTTCTTAATGTCATGTGATGTATTTTGAAATGGATTTGTGTTTTTTTATGTCTTGGTTAACCATATTAATGGTCTTCTCAACTGTGTTGGTGGTTTTTTAAATTGTGTGCATGATGGAAATAATATCATGAGATGGTGTTATGTGAGGATGGTTATATAAGGGTTGTTTGGGATGGTCTAGTGTGTATGTGTTGTTTTCTATTTAATATTTATTTATGAATATTTTAATTGTTTTATTAAATAATTATTAAAGGGGGAAAATTGTTTTCGATAAATAGTGTAAATGTTTTGGCTACGTAAAGTCATGCGACATGTCTGGAAATTGTTTAATAAATTTTTTTAAATTTTTTGTTTCATGATGAAAGTGATTTGTTTTACTATGAAATCATTTTAATTGGTTGTGTAAGTGAGGGTGATATGGATTTAGGTTATTTTTAGGGTGGTTATCTTTTTTTATATGGATTTTGTGTGTGAAAATGATGGGTTTGTCATGTGTATTGACTTGTTTGGTCTGAGAATATGATTATGAACTATGACATGGACTCTTAACAACTTGAGCACAAATGGGAATCCTGGGAATGAGGTGGGTGGTATAGGACTAGTGCGCAAGTGATATAGAAGTGGCATCGACTTAGTTTCACACAGCTGGATTGACAAAAATAAAAATAACTAAACTTTTGGATGATGTCTGGAGACAACTAGGTTATGAATGTGTTACCCTACTAGTGGATCGTGCACGGGAACATATATTGTTGTGTTTCAATACCATTGTTCAGCGAGATGTGATTTTCTAGGGTCCCACTTCTTGCTATAATCATTAGGGTATCTCCCATGTTTTGTGCCCCTCTTTTTCATTATGCACACCATCAGAACAGGGTGTGACATTGGAGTTACCATTAAGGTTTGTGATTGTGTGTGTTTTAATTGAACTTGTTTTTCATTAAATTATTCATCATTAAACTGTTTTCATTAAATTTGATTTAGAATTTATTTATTTTTCTTCTAGTAAATTGAAAATGTATTTTTCATTTAATAATTATGAGTGGATCCTTTTATCGGTGGCATACTACTAGGATTTTGGAACTCACCCTACATACACCATTGGGTGTTTGTAGATCCTACTTCGTTTTTATTTCTGGTTGAGGAAACAAGAATAGAATGAGTTGTTCGGGTTGTTAGTGGCACCCTTGTGTCTGTTTGGTGCATGTGGAATGAGGTTGTTGCAACTCATGTTGCGTGGTGGGTTGATTTAGTATTAGTGGTTCTTCTTTTTTTGTCATTCCCTTTGGGTTTTTTTGTTCAATTTGTAAAAGTTTTTTTCCTTAGTTTAAGGGTCTGTTTGGTTGTCTGATTCTTGTTTAAATTTATACGTCTTTCTATTTTCTTCATGTTTTTTAATCAGGTAAACCATTCTATAGTTTTATTTTTTATACTCGGGCAGTTGTGCTAGCCCATGGGGTTTGGGGACGCCCTTCTGGCCTTGACGTGGACCGGGTCGGGCGTCGGTTTGATGGTGACACAACTTGTTTCATGAAAGAGGAGGCCACATTTTGGTGTATTATTTGATGATTATAATGTTGATATTCACGGTGATATAGATGATGATGTCACATATGTATCAATGTTTGATGAAATTATTTTATGATGGGATTTATTACAGATATTTTTAGAGCATTGATTATTTAATTCTTTCATTATACACATGAAATACATAGATGGGTTTCTTGTTTATGTTCATTATTTTTCCTCTTTCAAGAAAAAGTTGTCTATTTATATTTATATGTATTTTTGAAAAAAGATTTTTCATTTTGTACTCGGAATTATGGAACATTAATAAAGATTAATAATTTTTTTATCCCTTTGGATTTTTTTCTTATCTAATTCTATGAACATGATAATCTTGACAGACTGTGGACTCTGTTGAATTATCCATATTTTGAATGGGATTTTTCATCTTATTTTACTAATTTTTCATTTGTATGAGGGTAAATAAAAAAATTTCAATTTATTAGATTAATAAAAAAATTAAAATATAAAGTATGTAATCAAAGTCATCAAAAATGTTAATTTTCATATGGATTATCATATTTTATGTAGTTTCTTCCTAGTACTAGAGAAATGATTCCAACATTTGAGACACATACTATTATAATTCCTAAAATGTGGTTGTGAAATATTTTATAACTCATAATATTTATGATTTCATACACTAACCCAACCACAATATTAGGTATAATTACAATATTGGTTTCTAGGAGGATGTATTAATAAAAAATATTTGGGATGGTCAAGTATGAATTCAATATTATTCCCTATAAAACCACTATGTTTTCATAGTAGTAATACATCATAGGTTAAATTAATGTTATTATTCACATTAATGTTCCCATGATATTGTGAGGGATATTGGTTATTTCACAAAAAAGTGTAAATTTTTTTAGTACCTCGTGTATTATTATAGGTATTCCTTTTATGTTATGTTACGATTTCAGAGAAAATAATCATCATTTTGGCTATGATATCATTAGGTAAAAAACACAATTAATGATACATGATATATGGGTAATGGTGGTTCATATAAGCAAATTAGTAAATCTCGGGAGATGTGAATTTAATGATGAGATGGATTGAATAATTGTTATCATGTTACGATATATTGTACCAATTTTTTTTGAGGAATATTATTTAGAGAACAATCGTTATAATGAAAAATGTTGGGGTATTGTGGATAACCCCTTAGGATGCGGTAGTAGATACAATGTATTATTACTATATTTAATGATCTATTATATATATTACATTGTGTATGATATATTTGGTTCGGATTGGAACACTGTAAAAAACTTTATATGATGAGAAATATTTAATAGTTTTTCTAATAGGATTTAGAATGTTATATATATATATTTCATAGGAGGATCAAATGAGGATCTACGTAATTAAACATCCAACTCTCACCTTACATTCATATAAACTATTTCTCAAGTTAGGTGTAATAGGATATATATTTGGATTGGTATTATTATCTTATGTGTTGTTCAAAATCATTGTTTGATTCATAGACTCTTTCTAGTTGATATATTGGTATGTGTAATTCTGTTTTGGTTTTAATACTTCAATATGAAATTGCATAATTTTTTTCGAGTTCCATTATCATTATAAGAATGAGTTATTTATATTACATTACTTATCTCTTGTCCATAATTTTATTTTAGAGTGTAATTATTTCAATTTTTATATTTAATATAACCTTTGTTCTTGTCAAAACCCCATGACATATTTGAGGCAGGAAACATGTTCCATTTTCACTGTTCAATAACTATTGTCCTGGGACGTGAACCATTATGTGTATGGGATCATGAGATATCAAAAGGAATGTTACAAAAAAATTAATAAAAGGATATAAATATTATATTTTTAATGAATTTAAATTTAAATTATATAAGTCATTAAGAATTATTTTTATGGGAATTTTTTTATTTATTACATTATAAATAAAAAACTAAATTTTGAAAAAAAAAATGAAAAGAGTAATCAATTTTTTTAAAAAAAATATTTTAATCACAAACTCTCAAGAATAATATTATACCAAAGAACAACATGATAAAATAATAACTATTTTTAACCACGGAAAGAAAATTCTTCCTATATAATATGTTGATACTTCTTTATAAACATTACACCAATATAAAAACATGATACCATGAGAAGAAAATGCGACTTCTAGAACACATTACTGCAGAATGATCAAATATATACATTTAGAATAACCTAATAATGATAAAAAACATGATACCCTCAAAAAAACATTCTACCAACAAAATAAAATAACATTTTCCATACAAAATTACTTCCAAAAGAACATATTACACTATATGATCCACATTATACTATATGAATGACATAAAAAATTAGAAAATGCATTCAAAAAAATGAAAAACATCCTACTACATGAATAATAGACTTTCAATAAGAAAAATATTATACAACTATAATAAGAAAAAAAATTAGAAATTTATAAAAAAAATCTCCCAAAAAGACACATTTTAATATTTACGAAAAAAACATAGGATAACGGTTTATTGGAAGTATAGATTTATAATTTGATCTTAATAATTTCATTTGTCTTTAATTCCATGGGATATAATTAAAAGTAATTAATTTTATATTTCCCCAAGAGTATCATGTGTGGTTTTTTATTTGGATATTTTAATGTTTTATTATTGATTGTGTAGTATATTATATGATGGTGAAAATATCAAATATTCATATGATAATTTTTTTTAAATGTTGTTTCATCAATTTCAAAATCACTAAACCTAAATTAATATGGAAATATATTAAAATAGAATATTTTATATGTGTCATAAAATTGATATGGACCTATTTTAGGAGTTTCTCTAGTATACTATCATCTAATATAAAAAAAATCACTAAAAATGAACTTAAATTCACATATAATTATTATTATTACAACAAAATGAACTATAAAGGAAAAAAATTAAATATTAGATGTTAATTATAAAATAAATGAAAGGAAATTACATTGTTTTTAATTTTAACTAAAATAGAAGTTGACTCCAAGTGTGATGAGTGTTAAATAATTATTACAAAGAGTATAATAAGTTTTAATGGATCTATTTGTAGACCTTCTTTAAATGTATGCATAGTCTTCAAATTATTAGTGTCATGTGTGTCTTCACAAAACATGTGCGTTGAGGAAAAAATTTAATTTACAAAAATAAAAACATATTGTCATCAAATATATTAAATAATAAAGAATATAATTTGTCGATATTTCTTTCAATTATCCTTAAATTTATTTCTAAAAAATAAATTATGGAATATAGATAATAGTAATATTATTCTATTTTAAATAGATGTAATTAATTCATTCCTTTAAAAAAAATTCATTAAGAGTTTTCTATTGAGAAAACCTCTTGTTTTTGAGGATATAACATTTCCAACACACGTATTCAAAATTAATAACTTGATACAAGGAAATTATGAATCTTTATTTAAATATTATGATTTATATTAATGGTTTTTACAATTATTTTTTATAATAATGAAAATTTGATCACACTCTTCATGTACAAATTGATTTTGATAACAAAATTTTTCTTACAAAATAAGTATTAATGTTATATATTTTTTCAAATAAAAACAAAAAATATAGTTTTATTAATTTAAGGAATGTTAATTTCAGATTATTTTTATGTGTAAACATAATTACATTCTCATACTCCAAATAAATCATGTAATGAAGGTAACTATCATAAATCAACAAGTGTATATCATAGATTATCAAAAACAATTATGATACAATACTATATCTTGTATTCAAAATACAATAGGTACCCTAAATAAACATGAATTGCAAGAAATTTATGAAATTTTTTTATCACCCAATTTTTATATGTTTGATCATAAGATTACATTATACATATTATAGTATATAATAGAATATCATCAGTGTTTTAATGAATGAAATATTTTATGAAAATACAATGAAAACACCATATTATGTGACTGAAGTGAATATTCAGATATAATAATTGATAATTATAGTATTCATTATTATATTATTATAAATATGATATTAAATTTAATATTAAATTGGATATATGTTGTAATGGTAAGAGAATGGATTGGAATAGAATGCCCAAAACATGTCAGATTCAGTATGATGTGACGGTCTCATTCCCTAATAGGTAGAATTTTTTTTCAATCTGCATAAAAACCCTATTAAATGATTATACAGATTAGTTCACTCAATTTTATTAGATTCATTATTTTATACCGCATTTTTTTATGTTGTGTCCATTTAAAGATTAATCTCTTCAATAGATTATGATGAATACAACACCCATGACAATGAAAAAAGAATATTATTATGTTATAATTATATATGTGATTTCACTTTTGATGGAATAAATCATATTCAAAATATTATGAAATATATAGAATTCCAAATAATTTTTAAATAGTTAATTTAATCATTGTTAAAATTCACTTGATTTTAGTAATGTCAATTTAATCATGTGAAAAATGGGTCCTCAAGAAAAAATTATTTCATTATTTTCATGATTAAATATCATATTCAATTTCAAAAACTATTGTAAAAATTATTTTATGAAACTAATTTTTTTTGAAATCATCACATTAAAATTATCTTATGGTAAATTTTTTATTTTTTTCTAAGTCATCTAATTTTTCATTAAAAAGATAAATATACATATTTTAATTGAAGGGTCAATTTATTTATAAAAAATGTTTTTTAATGATTCTAATTTGATCACAAGTCGTATTAATTGTTGGTATGTATTTATTATATAATTAGTTATATTTTTTATTTTAACATCACATATTTTCCGTTAATATTTTTAGATATTATATGGATTAAATTTCAGAGTAGGCAGTCAAGAAACATGTGATTCCGAGGGTCAGTGTGTCCCAAAAAATGTCTTGATAAATAGTTAAAGATATTAATGTTATGAATGTGTCTTATTTTGGAAATTTTTAATAAATATTTAACATGTTCTTGGATCAGTAATCTGTGTGCACAATTGAGATCAAAAGGGGTTATTTACGCTAGGTGCAACATAATATTGGTTGGCGCATATCATCTATCGAAAATTTCACCAAGGACTACACTGTAAATAAAATAATTAAATAAAATTTATTTATTTTTAAATAAATATTAGACATGAATGGTGACTCAGATAGGATATCAAAAACCACCGTGGAGTACGTAATGTGGTTATTTCTTTAAGTGTGACTTAACATTTTATAGTGTGGGTCTTCTGTTAAAAAAATTCTCTAGATGTATATAGAATACAATTTCGTTAAGAATAATTATTTTGGATGATGTTGTGCCTGAGAATCATTAAAAATTATTTTGAGGATATATTCCATGGTTAATATCATAACTCAGGAAACCTTGGGGAACCATTGGAGAGAGAATTGAGGAGTCTATCTTAGGAGATGGGGAATGATTGTTGATCAACGACAGATGAACCTCATATTAGAAGGATCTTGAAAAAATCAATGATTATGAGATCATTCATCACTAGCAGGTAATTTGATTCTAGGAAGTTCAGGAGCTTCTGTTTTTTATTTCCGAGAATTTAATTTATATAAAGAACCCAAATCAATAAAAAATTAGATTGATTCATGGATCATGTGTATTAAGGGATGGGAATTAACTTTTCCATGTTTTAAATATAGATTAATCATTATGATTATTTGTTTATTTAATCTTCATTCTAATATCAAATTATGTATATCTATTAAAAAACCGATCGAGGATCGTTCCTCTCTTTTGTTCACATTATTTTATCACCCGATTTATCATTCGTTATGGGCATTCTTCATTTGGACCTCGACTCATCACATCTGAATCAATGAATCATTGGACACCAAATTATTGGAGAAATATATGATATTATATATCTAGAATAGGAATTTAAAAGAGGAGGGGCAACAACTTAGATAGAGAGATTCAGATGGCGTATGATTCCTATATTCACATTATCCAACGTTCTTTAGCACAATGCAAAGAATGATTGCATGACCCATTCTGTTAGTACATTAGTAGATAAAATATATTAATCTGGCATTATAATGAGTGAATGAGCTTAAATTTATGATTTTATTATTATTCAAGCATCTGAGGAGGTGATGTGGTAAACTAAAGGGACCATTGATGTAGTAATTTTGACCAGCGACGGCGGCAGCGGAGCCGCGTATGGTGGGTGAGACTAGCGGTGGCAGTGGTGGTGGCCACAACTGATGGTGGAGATAGCGAAGGCAGACATAAAGGTGATAAAATGGGATCATATTGGTTAGACCTGTTGACCAGGTTTGCCCATTGGGTTGGGTTGGATGCAGCAAACCAGAGTTGGATCTGGGGAGGTCAGGGAGGAGGTCAGTCATGGTCAACCTTAACAGTTCACTGAAGGTTCATCGACAACTAGAACGACTGCATTGTTTATTGACCAACTATGGTAGACAACCATCGTTGTGGTTCTGTATTCCCTGATTGGCCTGTGGGTAGTTTATCTCAAACGAGCATAACTCATATACAAGGCATCTAATCGAGCAGCCTTCTTTGGTGTTGAGACCTTAACATTGAGACTGTTATTTTGAAACATGTATTGCATTTTAATCTTGTAATGTTATACATTTAATTAATTCCCTTGGACCCTTCATTGATGGTTTAGTATTCCATTAAATCCACTGCACATGATTTTGATACCCTATAGAAGAAGAGTCCCAAATAAAACATGGTATCTCTCTGTAGAAGTGTATTGTGATCCTATACCACACCTAGTGTATTTTTTATGAATATATGTACTCACATAGGGAATGGAATTTTTCATCCATATAGAACACCACATTAGTAGGGTTAGTGGTATTCTCATGTTTTCCAAGGAATGATCCTCTTTGTTGTTTGTTGATCTTTATTGAGTACATGGTATTCCCTATTGTATTTTGGTAGGATAGCTTCTTTTTTCTATCATTTTATTCCATAACAAATGCATTCGCATTGTCTAGGATCCAAATGAGCTAGTCCTTTTTGTGACTATTTTCGAAAATATCATGGACCCATGGTCTGATTTCTCTTGGAATGATCATGCTTCGAGCAGAATGAAGTGGTTGGTAATTGGATGTGTGATACCTCTAGACAATGTATCATGGATTTAGTATTTATGGATATACATGTCATATGTTATTTATATATATACCTTTGTAGAGATGAATTATCATTATTTCATGGTATTCTTCTATGGTAATTCATTGTAAAAATCATGTTTTGTATTACATTGATGAAATATTGTGTGTTATTCCATTGTGATAATCCATTCATGGTAATAATTTGTGGTATTATTTCTTGGTAATCCTATGTTGTAATCCATTGTGGTAATGATGTGTGTTATTTATTTTTGGTATTCTTATATGGTATTCTATTAGGGTAGTCACTTCATAGTAATAATTTGTGGTATTCTTTCATGGAAATCTTGTATGGTATTACTTCATGGTAATCCTATGTTGTATTTCTCTATGTAATTAATTTGTGGTATTTTATTATGTTTATATTGTCTAGTATTTCATTGTTTTATTCCTATGTTATAATCATGTGTGGTATTCGATTGTTTTATTCCTTCATATTTTTCCATGGTTTTATTACAATTTTATATTATATTGTGGTATTCATTTATTTTGTTCCTTTGGGTTATTATATTGTAGTATTTTACTGTGTCTCCATTGTGTCTAACTATGTATTGCTAGACTAACCCTATATGGGCTTTTATCACATATGTCAAGTCTTTTGAAGATATTCATCCTTTTCACAATGTTCCAGGTAGGACAAGACTAGTGAATGCTTGTGTGACCGGACAGAGTTAGTTGTGTTCCTACGACATTTAGAATAATGTCCCAATACCACATTTTTATAGTATTGACTTTTTGTCACAAACCATTTTCAGTGGTATTGTTTCTGAACCTATTTAATTTAATGTACATTACATTTTTCTATACTCTTATTGTGGTATATAGTTGTTTTTATGCATTTTTTTCTTACTGTTGTTAAAATTTATCAATTCGGGGTTGGAGATGTGTGTGTTCATACAGGTACATAAAGATAATTCCACACATTTGAGAGCTATTTATACTCAGTGTTAGTCACTCGCTCGTAAAATATTAGAGGTGGGATTGGGGTAGTCATGACATTGGCCCCTTTGGGAAGGGTTATGATATTGTTGTATCATAGGGGGGTCAATTGTACATTAGGACCAATAGTCTATGAGAATGGTTTTAGAAAATGATGTTAAGTGTTATGAGGTTATCATTCAGGTCAGGGAGTCCGGTATTTGTGTAGTAACTGAAAAATCCATACACAAGGAATCTAATGATATGTTTTTTTACTTGGTACCTGAGAAAACTAGTTTTAGGGAAAGCAATGATACATTCATAATATAGGAATGGTTTCAATTTCCATGTACATCATGATTAGGCTCTCTAGATATACTCAGTTATCATGGTTCATCTTATTTTATTTCAGTATGTATCCTTGTAGAATGCTACATAGGATTCCACAACATGACCTTGAGGATGATCAGCTGGGTTATGTGGCATCAATATAGGGATTTGTACTAGAGATATCACATCTAGGTGGTGTACCATCTATACCACCACCTATATATGAGTACATGTATCCCTCCATACTAGTTGATGAATAACATTTTCTGAGAAAATCATGTGGTTTTGAAGTATAAGTTCATTATGTTACATGGTGATCTTGACACACATGTAGCTAAAGACTCGCTTTAGGTGATAACCATAGTTATCAATCTATTCCAGACAACAATAAATCAGATGGTGGTCTTGGTGGAGATCCATATACATGGCTCTATATGGAGATGGTGGGGTTTTGTTAACTGATCATACGATGATATTAGTTTCTCATGAACAATGATTTAAAAAAATCCATAGAGTAGTTATCGCCTTAGAATCCAAGGGATATTCATATCTAGGAGCTTCTACAGCTCCGGAATAATGACATATCGGTAACTACCAATTTATCAAGGAATACCAACCTCTCTACGTACTCAATAGATATGATATAAGATCTATACTTTAGGGCTTGGAAAATTTAGCAGGGTATGTGTTGGGGACGTCTGATCTAGTGTTATCCTTCTATGTATTAATAAATATGTTGGGGTTATTGATGATTTTTATATTGATGAAAGATTCATGGAAATGAATAAAAAACCAATAATTGTCACTAGTGGTAAAACAGGAGTATAGACCTCAGTGGTAGGGGGATGACATTAGTATCAAAGAAAAGAATGTGTGATAGGTTTCATGAGGAATTAACATGATAGAAGATCCCTAGTTCTTGGCTCACTGGGTGAGTCTATTCATCCAAGAATGAGGTGAATCAATTCATGTGATAATAGAGGATATCATAAAAAGACTTTCCATCCCATTGTACAGTTGATAAAGAGAACGTGGATGGACCACTGATATAAAGACAATGACAAGAGAATATATATTAATTGAGTAAAAGATATGGAAGATGAGAAGGGAGAGCAGCATAAGGTGGTTGACATTTATTAATTTTAGGACCAAAAAACCAAGGTTTTCCACACCAGGATCATATTGAATCTTTTAGGTGAACTGTACAGTGTGTACGAAGTGTGGTAACCAGTTTTACATTGTTTGTGAAAATGAATCCTAGGCCACATAGGACGGACTCAAACATTTGAGGGTGTACCTGATTAATCATAAATTGACGAGCTTAACACATAGTATAGTGGATGTTATGTGTCCTCTATTTTATACAATGGATATAGTTTTTTAGTTCATCCAGAGAATGTAGAGATATAAGTATTGGCTATATTTTTTCCAGGACTATAACATTGAAATTGTATGTTCTTCTTGGAAGGGGAACATGGTAACAGATTCACTTAAAAGGATGTTTAGTTTCTATTTGCTGAATAAGGAGTATGAGTAGTTTTCATCTTCAAAATAATTAATTTTTGATAGGAATTTAACAACTTACCTCCACTGGAATGTTTTCACTCATCCAATCATATAGAGAGTCAGGGAGGAACAACATGGAAATTTCAACTATGACACCATATATGTGCATATAATCATCGAGAATTACCATGATGGATATTATAAATGTGGGGAGAATGTGATTATTTTTATAGAACACAAAGTTAATGAATAAGTGGAATAATACATAAATGAAGGCCTGGTAGACCAAAAATAATTTTTTTTTCAAAAAAAATTATAATTTTTACATGCATTCAAAAATAGTTTCACGAATAAATGGAATAACACATAAACTGATGCCCAGAATAGAAATGTGAGTACACCATTGTGCTTAGAATGTATGATTTACCCTAGGAGTGACCTAACATTGGTTGACATGAGTCATCTCGCGATAATGTTACCTATGATGTAACTGAAAATAAAGTAAAAAATAATATTATTTTATTATAGAATCCTAATAAATCATGAACAATGACTCGAATTGGAAATATGATAACACCATTCAGTTATAAATGTGGTCTTTCCCTATTTGTTACATAACATTATTTTGTTTGGGTCATTTTTTAAAATACTATTGCATAATGTATGGAGAACAAAAATTATGTAATAAAAATTATTTTTGTTGATGTAGTTGGTTACAAATAATTTAAAAGATTATGAAGCATAATTTATTGGGTTAGTCACATAACATTTGATTCCATTGAGAACTTTTGAAGAGATCATTTATAATTCTATCTCAGGTGGAGGTGAAAGATCATGGGTCAATGACTAACACTCCTTTGATTAGAAGGATCTTACCTACTACCACGACATGTTTACCAATATTCAATAGTGAGTGATCCAAATAGAGGATGGGTGGGACTTTCAATTATTAATTTCTCCATTCATAATTTCTACACTAAATATGAAAAATCATAAAATGGACTAATTCACAGATCATGTGTATTACAGGATGATATTTAACATTGTATGGTTTTAATAGGAAACTAATCTTTCTGATTGTTTGTTTATTCGATTTTTTTCAATATGATGGACGAAAATCAACATGAACACCAATCAAGGATTGTTCACTTATTTAGATTTTCTACTGTTCTCCCTCGATTCAACATTCACATTGGGAATTCATCGTTTGGCCCCTGAGTCAACACATCCTGATCAATCGATCATTTATCATACACTTCTTGGTGAAATGATCTGATATCCTAGATCATAGATTAGCATGAAATGACACATGTGTAATGATGGAGATGGACAAATTTAGATGATGCATGATTCCTAGATTCATGTTGTACATAATTCTTGCGCATATAACATAGAAAGATTATTTGATCCAATTTGCGAGTATATCATAACACGAAATGTGTTGATCTAGAGACAACATGACATGATGATCTTGTTCAAACAGTTGTTCTTTTATTTCTAAAATCGGAGGAGGTGCGGTGGTCTTCATAAGGGTCAAAAAAATTGGAACCGATGACTAGTAGTGGCAGTGACGCCTGGTAGTAGGAGATAATAGTAATGGTTAGATGTGGTTTCAGTAGACAGGTCTGTAAGGGTGTACACGGTGGCAATGGAATGGGTCTTTCTGGGTCAGGTGGCACCCTATGCAGGGTCCGGTGGGACCCTAGGAAGGGTCTGACGCATCATACCCAAGTTGGATCCAAGGCATCCGAGGCACAGAATAATTGTGTTTGTGGTCAACCTTGAAGCTCGACCACAAGTGCAACCACGGCATGAATAACAATGAGGTTAATCAACCGACCACAACGGTAGGTCCACATACCCAAGAAATACTATACTTAATTTCACTCAAATGACCAAATCTCCAAATCAAAGCATCAAATCATTGAATCATTAGCGACATTGAGACCCTGATGATGAAAATATTCTATTTAAATGATTAGTGGGTTTTTGATTTGGACCATAACAGGTTGAGAGTGTTCCATTGGACTATTTATAATGGGTTATATATGACATTACTTCCACATCACTGGATTATATATCCTCTATAGTTTGTGTATTATATAGAGTAAATGATCCCTATGTGGGTTTTATTGGGATCCTCTATCAACACTAGTGTTGTCTTGTGGTATTGATATAACCCCTTAGATTAGGGATTAGGTCCTCCTCCTAGCAGGATGCATCTACAGGGTCAGTGAATTCTTCAGTTGGTATGGGAAGGATCCTCAATAATATGTGTTGATCTATATTTGGTATGTGGTTTTACCCAATGTTTCTAGGTAGGATATCCTCTTCTATTATCATATTCTTCATTGAATAATTTTATATCTTTGGGCGAGGCCCTAATGAGATAAAACTCTATTGGTGTCTCTGATGATATCATGGCTTGAGGAATGAGTTCTCCAAGAACTACCATGATCAAAACAGAATATTATGTCTTGTAATTGTCAATGTATCACCTCTAGAGTGTGTTTCCTTGATTGATTTTACATTCATATCCTTGTTTTATATTCTTTATACATATACATTTGTAGATATGACTATACTTTCCTTAGTGGTATTCTGGTGTCGTAATATTTTTGTTAGCCCCATGTGGTATTCCTTTATGTTAATCATGTGTGGTATTAAATTGTGGTAATACCTACATGGTATTGCTATTTGGTGTTCCTTCATGGATTTCCTATGTGGAAATTCATTATAATAATCTCGAGTGGAATTTCATTGTGGTAATTCTGTGTGGTAATTTTTTTTGGTAATCCCTCCATAGTAATAATGTGTCGTATTCAATCATGGAAATCATTCATGGTATTCCATCATGTTAATCATATGTGGTATTCCTTGGTTGTATTCCTTCATGGTAGTCAATCGTGGTAATCCTGTGTGGTATTCCACTACTGTATTCCTTAATTATAATACTATGTCATATTCCTCTGTTGTATTCCATCATGGATTACTTTGTGTTATTCCATTGTGGTATTCGATTGTGGTATTTCATTACTATATTAATTTGTGGTATTCTATTTTGTTATTTCTTTGTATTTTCAGGGTGTCCTTCTAAGTATTTTTATACTCACCCCTGAATGGTCTTTACCAACATGTGTCATGTCTTTTGCAGATGATTGACCTTTAGATGGAGTTCCTTGAAAGAAAGGACTCATCGGTAATTTGGGAGATAGGGTAGACTTGGGTGTGTTCATGTGGATTTTAGAAAACATTCCTAGTATATTTTTCCTACCAGTTGGACTTGTGTTTACAACCTTATATTGGAGGGATTGTTTCTTCTATGAAGACTTTACTATGCATTACATCCTGTGATATAATTTTTGAGGGATATAGTGGTTTGTATGCATTTAATACATAATGTTTTTACATTTCATCATTTGTGTCTTGGATATGTATGTGTGCATACATGTACTATATGTTACTACCTCTCATTTTTGGGATTTCTTTCTCGATTGTTGTCACTAGCTCATAGCCGATTGGAGGTGTGCATGGGGTTTTCATGTCACTGGTCCTTCTGGGACTGGTCGTGACATAAATCATCCATATACCATATTTATTTATAAGTATATTATTATGTTAATAAATTAAAAATTTTGATGAATACTATTTGTTATTTCTATTTTACGGGATTAATTTTTAAATAAATTTGGAAAATTAATATTTTTTACAATCCAAAAATTATTTAATTCATTGATTGAAAAGGTACAAATTTTTAAATATTTAAGATTTTTTTTTTAAATAATACTTGATATTTTTTGTTACCATAGTAAATCGTAAATTGTGTAAACATGGATAAAAATAATATGGACTAGAAATAGATGTGAAAACTTCTCTAAATTGTATTGGATGAGTAATAATCATCAATAGTCATCCATTTTTCAATAATATGACCATTTATGTCCATTTTTATAACATTATGATATTTATAGTAGTTAATTTATTGAATAGTCAATGATGTCACAGTCATATTTTTAGGTAAAATAACGTTTTTTAATATGGTGTTTTCTCGATTTTTTCCATTAACTATTAATATTATTTTGAAATATTATAGAATTATATTCATCATCTCAATTTATTTTTAATTTTTATGCAATAGATAACTATAGTAAATAATTACACAACACTAATCAACTATTTATTTATTTAATTGAAAAGTCAAATAAATGGTATTAAAAATAGTAATAAAATATTACATGAAATAATTATTATAAAAAATATTAATGGAATTAATATATCGGGGATGTTATATTATATTTTATTCTAAGATATATTGTTATTTTTAATTTTTGTAAATCCAATGCAATAAAAATTCATTATAATTGTTATTATGAATATTTTATAGTTAATAATATTATATTAATTGATATTAATTCAAAAAAATATTAAATTTGATCAAATTATTTATATATGTGGTCAAATATAATATATGGTCTATTTTTGGGTCTTTTGTCATTTTATTACAACAATATGAAACCCTAATGTGAAAATATCTATGTTATCATCATAAGAGATAAAGAGGATAAATAAGGTTTAAACAAAAGTATATGGCTATAACCATGGCCTAAACTTGTAAAAAAATTATCAAAATAACATTTTTATAAAATTATCACTATATTCTCAAATAATTTTTATTTAATTTTTACTTCCCAATGAAGATGACACATATTCTATTAAAAGAAATTATTATTAAAAAAATGTCACTTTCCATGTATTCAATAACATTTTGTGTCTATGTATGGTACAAATCAACAAATGAATGGAAATAAATTTCACATTAGATCATTATGAAGTTATTTTTATTATATAAATTTATTTTAAAATTATATAATTATAAAATTACATTAAGGACATGTGAAAATATTATACAAAGTTTATTTATTTGAAGGAACAAAAAATTAATATAAACATATAAATATGAATATAATTGGAATTAATTAATTTGAAAACAATTTTATATATTTATGACAAATATTAGAGTTATATTAAATGATCATATTTTAATTAACCCTTGTATTAAAATATTTGTATTCAAATTATATGAGTTCATGAAAAATTAATGTATTGATAATTTATCTATATTTTAATTTATTTAATTAGTTTAATTTCATAATAAAATATAATATCTGTCAATGTGATTCCAATATAGTGAAAAGAAAATATATTTTCCATTTATTATTAATTTTTTCATTTATAGTAACATTAAGAAGACATTATGATTAAAATAGTGGTTAATATGATTAAGGTAAAAATGAACTATACTAAGTGTAAATACAAAGGGTAATGATTAAAATGACCTAAAAACACATGTAAATTGTTTTTGAGGATTTTATTTCCAATAATATACTATATCATTCTATAATATAATTCCATTTTTTAATGTTTTAATTATAATTTATTTTACTATAATTTAATCTTTTGGGATATTTCAAATGTTACCCCCAATGAAATTATAAATGGGAACCCCCACTCTTATATATTAAAACACCATTAATCCTTCTAAATAGACAATAACATACTTATTTTTCATTAAAACATCTTTATACGTGTTCTAGTGGTCATGAAATTACAAAATTTCCATCCAAATTTTCCCTATGAAAATATTTAAAGGTTGAATCAATAAGTTAAAAAAAATCATCTTTACTATCTTTTACGAGTTTTTTTTCTTATTTTTAATATATTTATAGTATTTTGAAAATAATAATATATTAATATAGTATCATTAACATACATATAATTTAGTTTTCTTTTGGTAAAACAATTTTTATTCTCTTCTCCATCGTTTGAAATTTCAACACACCACTCATGCATAGATTCGGCATAAAGTTTCCACGTGGTGGTGTGATTTTTTTCAAAACCACATCTATTAGATAGTTATAAATATGAAAATATTTAATTTATTTTATATAAATGACATAAATATTGTTCTAGAAAGATTAAATTACTATTAAATGTTCTTTCAATCTATCCATTGAATGATGTAAACAGCATTCAAGCGCACATACGACCAACCTTCATCATGAAATCTTGTGTTTTTTTTTACTCTCATAATTTTAAATATTACAATATATATATATATATATACATGTATATATATATATTATTAATATCAAGATTAAAATTTTGTAGATGATTGAACCATGAAATATTAATAAGGACAAGGACTTCCAAATCAATACATATATTAATAATGATGATGTTATCACACATAATTGTAATTTATTAGGTCATAAATTGTTACATTTAAATAATATATTTTATGATATATTTTATTATGGATTAACAATATATTTATAATAAAACAATATTTACTCTATATGATGTTCATATTAATAGAAATATACCATGTGTAATGGTAATCGTTTATTTCACAACCTCATCATTATTCGGTAATTATTTTACTTTTTATTTCCATTAAGTAATATTTATCCTCCATGTCCATGTATTATCAATGTTATTTAATTTATAGTAACATTATCCAATCATTTTATAATTCCATTTTTTGTATATTGTAAAAATATATTTTAAATGTAATTTTCCTTTAGATTTCTAAAACATGGTTCTTTAGTTATTTTCCTATGAAAGTGTAAAAGGGAAAATTATTAATCATATAATCAAAGATATCAATATACCACCATCATAAAACCATAATTACATAAGTATATATTTAAATTCTGAAAAGATTATTTTCATGAAAAAGGATATTTTTTACATGCGAAGGATTTAGGTTTAAAATATCAATTTAATGTATACATTGTATTTTTCACTAGAATTATCTTATTAATATAATTACACTATTATCAAATCTATCAAAACACATTGATGAATATAAATTTGAGGATGTACACTAATGAAACTATTGAACATATTTTATTCAATTGTTTTTGATCGGCTTGATTGAGAATATAATATTTTGATACAATCATCTGGAATACATTTTAATGGTTTCGGATTTTTTTTTAATGGGGAATAATTTTAACATTCTATATTCCAGTTTCATTATGAATATATATGTTTATTATTTTTAACCCCTTTCAAATGAAAAATTCATTAGAATTGTAATGTGATGGATTGGGCACACTATATCCCTTCAATTAATTTTTTGTTCTCTTGAGACAAACTATATCAGTGTCTAGCTGAGGCATTATACATTTAGGTGGACCTCTTATCTGTGGAACTGAAAATATGTTTTTTCACATAAAATGATGAATTCTACTATTATGAATGAATTTATTTATATTCATTGTAATTTAATGACTATTATAATATCCATGGGTATCATTAATTTTTAGGAGATTATTTATATTGAATTATTTGATCATAATGTATTCCAATAATAATATTTTATATATTATGTTTAAGGCCCTATGTATCGATTATTCACCATTACATTATTATTAATTCCTAATTTATCCATGTGTTCTACAATATAGTTTCCTTATTATGAATTTGAGATCAACCCTTTGTTCTATATTATTTTTCCCATGTATTAGACTAATTGTTTTGTGGGCGATATAAAGGGAAAAAATAAGGTGAATAATAGATTTCTCAATGATATAATTTTTTTAATTTATTAATAAAATTATAAATTTAATTTCAAATATTTATCATGTATTCCGTGAGTAATAAACTATTAGGTCTTGTGGGATGTGATTCTTTCTATGTTATGTAGGTGTAACAATGTTCACAATGACATTAATTTATTCGGTTCAGGGTCCATACAGTTTGTATAAAAGCATTTTTAGTATAAACATTGCGAAGATGATTTTGGAAAACTAGATTTAGAGAATGAATCCCTTTTATATTTTTAGGATATATATTGACATAAACTATTATTATGAATTATAAATATTTTATACATATATTTTAAATTTAGGTTATCTATTTAACATAATTATAGATTATACATTATTTTTCACAGTGTTATCATATAATCCATTGAATGCCATTTTTTTAGAAATGGAACCCAGTGGGAAGAATGAAAATAGTATCATTGAATGAAGATATTTTCCTCATATAGAGGAGAATTAAGATAGTACTGGGGATATAATTGGAGATTAAAATATATAACTATACTTGTATATCTGATATAGGTTATGAGGAATAAAATTTCCCACAAAGACTAAAAAATGATCCAAAATGTGGAGTCTATATTTTAGACCTCTTTAATAAAGAACAACCTCCAACATTCATTGGACTGATGAATATATTTTTATCTGAGAAATGGATATGTTTCATAGATTATATGTTAAATTCATTTAGATATATTAAATGGGTAAATGTTTTTGTGTATTCTTATCATCTCTAATGGAGTATAGATCAATAGTTGTCACTTATTCAAAACACTAAGGATGATAGGGTAGTAACAAGAATTGAATGGATTTATTTTATGGAAACATTTCCAAAAGAATATCTTCTATGAAAAAAATGAGAAAATATGGAGAGAAAATTATGGACTATGAGATAAAAAAAGGATGATAATGTTTCTAAGTATAATTAAAATAATATATGGTGGGAAATGTATGTTGTATACTATGTATGTAATCCAAATATCAAGATATATAAGTTATTAAAAGGAATTAATAAAATAATTTTAATGAAATTAGTACATCAAGCATTCTCAGTATATGAGGATATATTACCATGTGGTATCAAGAGAGAGATATTATTCTATATTTTATATTAATTTGGAATTAAGAAAGAGAGAGGAAAATATAGAAAAATATGGAAAAATAAATGATGATAATGAATGATTTTCCCACATATAATAATTGTGGAATGAAACATCATAGTACATTCTTGAATTGAATCAGAGTTTACTAAAAATGTGGTTATAAATTCTACAAAGAACATGACTGGAATAGATGGAAAGAAGTTGTCCAGTAAATTAATTAAATGGTGATGGTGAACTATGAAATTGAATTTCCCATGAGTCAATGTAATGTTGTTCATAATATGTAAAGTGATCAGAGACAAGATTAATTCATTATTATAGCCAATATGGAATATCTAAAGTATATTTTTTATTCATGAACTATGCTAGGAAATAATTTTATTATTGATCTCAGGGATTTAATAATCATGATATATATATAGACTATATTGTAATAGTTCTTATTTAATTATTTTTATGTATCCATGTTTTATTTAAGGTTTAATGGTGATCGATGTATTAAAATATTTTGTAATTTATTATAAGAGCTAAATTATGTTTTATCAGTTGAATATCATTTAATGTTTATTATGGAATTTTAGTGACCTTCATCCCCAATCCTTGTCTATTTAATTTGGATAAAAGTTTTTTAATGAGGACTAAGGTAACTGTAAATGTAATTTATTATGTTGAACATTGAATATTATTATTTTAGGTTAAATAATGACTAATCACACTAGATAACCTATGTTATGTATTATGGTTTTTTTTAATATTTAGAGGATTAAATAATGACTTCTCCTATTTAATATTTATTAATTATCTTCATGAATTAAAAATATAATTTCTAAAATTAATTTCATGGAATAAGAGATAATGTTAAAATAGATCAAATCATAACCGAAGGATTATATTATTCGTATTCAATGGTATGAGATCAAGTAATTTTATTTGATTATTTAATTTATCATGATATTAATATATTTTTGCATCCCATGGTAATGTATTTTAAAACAATGTTAACCATTTAATGTTATTAATGGGAAATAAATGGTCTCTTAATTTATCACAAACTAATGGTTTTGTGATGGAAAACTATCTTGTGATCATTATATCTACCACAATTAATCATAATATAATTTTTTTATTTCTATTCCACTTCCATGTTTTAACAACCCAATAATTTTATACTTTTTGGATGCCTATTGTTTTGGTGACATTCATAGTTCCTTTACACTCTTAATAAGAGTTTATCTTATGAAACACATTTAGAATATGGGTTTCTCCATAAAAAAATCAAATATCAGTCTTTTATTCAAAATGTAAATTTTTATATAGTGATTAATTATTTTATTAATGTATGAGAGATTCTATCACCCCTATATCCTATCATATGTATTAGATAAATAATTAATCTCTTTGAAATCTTACAATTTATACAACACATAGCCTGAATGAATAATGAAATATTATTATGTTATTGTTATAACCAAGGTATTAAATTAGAACGACTGGATTATATTTTCCAAATTATTAAATATATAATTATACAACTAATTTTTAATTTATTAATTTATTCGTTGTTTATAAGAACATTATTTTTTTTTAAATTCAATATATTCATTAAAAAAATCATTTCATAAAGAATTTTTTTTCAATTTTTTAATGTATAAATATTATAATTAACAAATTTAATTTTAATAAATTTAATTTTATAATGAAAATATCATTTATGAAATAAAAAATAAAAATTATCTTAAGGTAAATATTTTAGTCTTTTTTGTGAATGTTTATTTTCCAATGAATCTGGAAAAATTTTACTTTTCATAATACTCACAATTTCATTATATTAAAAGTTATATTATTATAATAATATTATCTCTATGTAAAAAAAGATCAATTTTGTTACTTATAAAAAAAATTAACATTTTAAATCATCAGCACACTATATTTTCATATAAGTATATTTTTTGCATGAAAAAGAAATTTTTCTGTTAAATTATTTATTATTTCATTTTAAGGAATTAATTTTGAATTTAATTTTGAAACATTGCTGTTTTGAATTTTTAAAAAATGTATATATATTTAGATTAATAGGATCCCAATTTAGTAAATATATCCCTTGTTCCAATATAAATGGAAACATTGTAATATTTATTACCATGAAAAATGTTAAATAGGGTAATTTAGGTAAAATATAAAATGATAATGACTTGAAAATGACCATATTAAATGTCTAAATTATATTAGATGTATAATTATCATCTGAAATAATTTATGAATATTTTATATTCTAATTTATAGCCATTTCCATTATGTTATTATATTTAAAAAAAAGTATTTATTGAAAAGACCAATATTTCATAACCATATTTTTAATAACTATAACATTATTAATATGGTGTTATCGTGAAGGCATCCTATAAAATAATTAGTATTTTAAAATATAATGTAATTATAATAATTATAGTTAATTATTTATAATTTATAGTGAATATGTAATAACCTTAAAAAGTACCCACCCATATACTTAAAATATTTACTTAATAGAAAAAAACAAAATGTTTTTAAAACTATTCAAATAAATATAATTTAAAATATTTAATGTAACACATGATTATTATTAATGACCATTGAAAATTAGTGATGTATTTATATAGTTATTTAGAATATATATTTTCAAATTGGTTTTTTTAAATTCACTGAAATGAATTGTTTTTTAAAATTGACATATTGAAAATTTAAATTTCAATAATATTTTATTATTGATAAAATATTTCTAAAAATATCAACTCAAAAAAATAACATTAATAGGGTTTAAAATTAAATCAATGGTCAATTTATTGGTCAAAAAATAATTTGTTTTCAACTATATTGACCAATATGAAGTAAAAATCATGGCTATCAAGATAATGGTTAATGATAATAAATAAGGGTTAACTGGAAGGATAATGTATTAACCATGATCAAAACATGAAAAATCAATTTTCTGATTAATATGATCCATAATTTACCGCCATATTCTATAATTATATTTTTAATAGAAATTATTCATTGAAAATGATTTCTACATTGCGTAAATCAATGATTTTTTTAAAAGGTTGTGGCTCAAAAGGCCTCTTTATTGAAAATACAAAATGTCATAGACAAAGGAAACAAAAATAAAAAATGGCATGGTGTCATAAATTATTACTATAAGGCCCCAGCCTTAAACCTTACTTAATCTTGAGTTATTACAAGATTACACATTGAGGATCTTTTCAGGTTTAGAGTTTTAGAGAATTATATCATCAAACTTGCATTACATTCCACATTTAAACAAAGTGGTTACATAAAAGACAATATTCATTCTTCCCATCAACGGAAACCTATTTAAAATAAAACACGGATTCTTTCTTGACACATCCTTGACACTATCATCACATCATGTACCTTTCCCTTGACCTGTGAAAAACATTTCAAAAACTTGGGATGAGTATAAAAAGCTCAGTGAGGGTTATAAAAATATGGAAAGGAAACATGAGTTCATATATACATATGAATAAAATCATACTTTACCCATAAAACATAGGCATATCAAATCATGAATAACTCATAGAAAACATAAGACATAAAGGTAACTTGAGGCATTCATAACATTCTTACGTAGGGAGTAACCCTCTTGGTTACGTTTGGAATACCCATCACAGTATATTCCCTAAATCTCTTCGGAGAAACCTTAACGTTTCACTCCTTCGCGTTACCCAATGCATTGGAGAGCTATATCGGGCTCACCCGCCCTTAGTTTATCACGGGACCACCCGTTCTTCATAACAATGCCCAAGAACCATAACATAATCGTATCACATAAACATGAATAAAGGAAACATAACATTTCCACATTTCAATCACAATATAACATTTTAGGATATTGAAATAATGAATCCATTCAAAAGAAACCATTTCCAAAACCATTTAAAACATTTAATAAAGAGATTTTTGAATCAAAGTGTCCCATACCACCTTGAAGCTTTTAACATTTTAAACCCTTAATATCCATATAAATAAATCCTTGAAACCATATTGAAAACATGGATATTAATAAGAACAAATAATTAAAACATTTAAAACGATATTTTGGTTAAAGGGGTTTTGACAAAATTAGAGACACTTGAATACAATAATCGAGGAATAACATTTAGTAAGAATTTTATAATATAATGAGAATAAAAGGATTCATGATATAATACTCCAAAGGACAGTATATACACCATATAAGAGTGAATTGGTGCATAACAACAATGAGCCCTCAATGGAAATGTCAAATGTGATGAAATCCCTTATAAAGAAGGTATCCTTAAATTAAGGACAAATAAATCTCAAAAATATGTGTGAAAAATATATATACACCCAATATAAGTGGATATTATGTTTAAAACAATAAAAGGTCATTCACACATTTTCAATGGATGTCATATTCAATGACTACAAGTTGAACCCAAAGAAATCGAAATTGGGTTAAAAAGTTCCCTTGACAGCCTAACGTAATCACATCAAAATGAGTTGATGAGAGATAAAAAGTGTATCTCATCACTTGGACATAAAATTTACATCAATAAGGATGTATGAGAACATATCCCAACATAAAAATATATAAATTAAAATACCCAATAAAATAAGTCTTTTAAAAAAGAGGGGGGTGAAAGGGTCCCTTACCGACTTGGGTATCTTTCAAAACATACACCCCATGAAAGAAAGACAATAGGTCATTGATGTAAATACTCATAAACGAAAGTATATTACACAAAGAGTATAATAATGGGCATTACATACACCACTCAATGGAATTTGTGGAAAATGTAGCATAAAACTCACGGGAATAAAAGTGAGATGAAAAATCCCTTACGAAAATTCGGCAGCCTAACGACGCCACTAAAAACATCCAAAATGGATTGATGAGAGGAAATAGGGTATCTCATCATATTAACATAATAAATACAGTAGGATTAATATAAAAGAACATCCCAATCATAAGAAATATGAGCTTAAAAGGAATGACATAAAAGAGTGTACTTAAAAAGAAAGAGAGGTGTAGGATCCCTTACCTCGGGTCCGACTTGACTCGATCGTTCTTTAATCTCATGAATAATAAACTTGAGTTAATTTCTACTTCCTTAAGAACATTTTTCAAGTTCATTATTCCTTTTATATCACTTATTACCATGTCATAAACATTATGTAATCATTTAAGTTAATAATATTTGTTTTGCCGATATTTGGTTCTTAAGTCGAAAGTGGACTTCTTACAATTACATGTTGTTCGTGTGGCCAAATGTATATTATATCCAGAATTGTATTCATTATTTAGATATCATATATGTCATATATATCCATACTTGCATGAATTTATAACTTTACATAATCATTTAGAGGTAAGAAATGAAATGCACTGTTCATGGAGACGGTAAGCCGTACGTACACATGAACGCTACTTTCATTTCTATTTCGTATTTTATAGAATGGAATAATAATGATATAAAGGTATATTATAATTATAGTATAATATCATATATAATATCATAGTTCCATCCTTTATACATCCCACATATGGTATTTAACGAATCAAATCACTTTGAGGGGGCGGTAGTCCGCACTTCCTTAAATGAAGATATCGCGTATACCCATAATGGAAGCCATAAAGGTAATACAAAAATGAAAAAATACAGAAGCATGTATAAAACATAAAAATATTATATATCATATATAAAAATAGTGACATCATAATGGCCACCTTTGAAGGTGTTAAATGAGTATTGAACAATCATCGTTTCGGGAGGCAGAATTTCACCATCCACGGAAACCGTATGTTCTTTAACCATTTGATGTAGTTGTGTGAGGGTGTAGCTCGAATAAATATTATAACAAAATCCTAGAATATTTAAGATACTGGTGTTGTTACAAAATTAGTAAATAAAAAGAGTTTAGGGGGTTGGAGAAGCAAAATAAAACAAATGAACATGAGAGAATGAATTACCTTTAAAAGTGTAACTCCTTTTGATTTGAGCCTAAAGGATTCATTTGAAAGGATTATGCCCAAAGGGAATCCTATAGGATGAGGAGAGGGATGTGGAGAGAGTAAATGGGCAGGGGTTGGCCGAGCCAAGGGCTTGAGGAGTGTGTTAAATGAGGTAGAGGTGGGGGCCTTTTATAAGAGGAGAGGAGGGGCACTTTTGGAAAGTAAAGAAATATTACTTTATTTGAAAATGTGTTTCGGTTTTAAAAGGTCCCACATTGATATAATTCGTGGATAAGGTGATAAGGCTTAGAAATCCACTCATCCAATAAGTTTTGTACATGTTTATTTCATAGAATTTACATTATCATTCCATTTTATTTAAATCGTCAAATAATGATGTCATCGCTGCATCATTATTATGTCATAAATAATTTAATTTATTTAATGTCTAAAAATTATAAAAAAACTACTATGATGTAGGAAATCTTTTTAGATTTCCAATTACTATTTATAATCAAAAATATGACTTGTATAACCCCACTTAAAAATTGTTTTAGTAAAACATATCATGTTTGTGTCAATTTTACTTTTACATTAAATAAAGTGTTATTTATGTCATTTCCCAACAAAAGTGGATCCATGGGGTCCCCAAGTTGACCCATGGCTTTTCTTTGTCGTCCATGATACAACCAATGAGGGTAAGACATGTGTCAAGCTCATCTCATTTTATTAAAGCATTATTTTTACCTTAAACTACACTAATTACCACTAATCACGATTAAAAACTTAATAAGTTACTATTCACCAAAAAATTATTTTAATCTCATTGAACCACATTTTACTTCTTAATGACAACCATGTATGTCGGATTTTTTGAAAATCAAAACACAATTATGGCAAAATTTCATTTAAACGGAAAATCAGTTTATATAAGTACCACTTAGTGGTTTCACTATTCATCAAAAATTGATGTTTTTCAGAAAAATCCCAAAAATTCACCCTAAGCTATATTTGATATTCTGAATTCAAAAATGAAGTCCGTTTTACAAAATTAAAAACATATAAGACACATTAATTAATATAATAATTAATTCCCGCTGTCATGACAAATAGCGTGTTTTATGAAACAATAAGTATCAAAAGATTGACACTAGTTTAAGTCTGATTTCAAAGTGAAATTGATTCCAACGACCACTATTTGATTTAATGGTAAAAATATTTTCTAATTTCACTTTAAAACCAATTCAAAATATAATCTAATCATATAAATAAATTATATTAAAAAGTGGTTTTGAATTAAAATACAACATTTTACACTATTCATTAAAAAAAAGAACTTTATCGGAAAGATACCAAAAATTTACACAAAGTAAATTTTGATGTCCCGATTCTTAAGAAGAGTTTTATTTGGTCCAATAGAATGTATAAGAGTGAACAAAACTATATTTAATGATGGTTCTCCATCAAAAGGCGATAAGTGAACATTTAGTGAAAACTAGGGCATATATGCCTAAAATTGAATTCTTTCCGTATTTTAAGCCTCTATCCTTTATTGGATAAATGTAAAAACATTTAAAAAACATATATAATCATATTTTAGTTATTTCTATCCATTCCTGCCATTACAACGGCTACATGTTAACTAAAATTTAAAATAATATTATTTTATTATTAGAGTGCAACGTAAGATTCCCAAGAAACTCGTTGTTGCGTATTGGGTACGACATCGAGCATAGCATCCCCTTTAAAGTCATATTAATATTTTAGTCACAAATATGGATAAATATGAAAAAGTCATATTCCTTATTTACATGGGGTGTTACATCCTTCCCCCCTTTTGGGAATTGCGTCCTCGCAATTTTAAAATTGCGCTTGGAAACATCCTCGAACGTCCCACATCGGAGAAGAGTCAGTAAAACAATCACTTTAAAATAAAGAAAGATAAGTACAAAGGTCACCCGAGTTAACCCATACTAGTATTCCAAGTATGAAAATATGGACATGGAGGAAAAAACAAAGGGTCATGTTCTGATGGAGAGTGATAGAATACATGATTAGGAGAAAGTTAACCACGAGAAAATCACAAACTTGTGATGGGTTAAACGGTATTCGATTCGCCAGTAGGAAAAGTTAATAGACAACATTTTTGTTTTAAGTTACTTTTTATTGAGGAATTTATTCATAAGGAAGCATAATCACTTATCATGTTGACTTTCAACTTTTACTAGATTCCTTAGTCAAACTCATATTTATTCGAAAAGACGAGTATTTAGGGAGACTTGTTCTCATTAAGAGTACTATAATCAACTTCTAGAGTATCACCTAATCCCCAAAAGAGAACTATATACATCCCATGTTTTTTTTGGCTTTAACCAAAACCAAAACCAAAATTGTTAGTACAACATCAGATAATCCAGAAAAGGATAACCCCTTATAAAAAGAAAATCTATTCTTAATCACCAAAATTTGTCCAACAAAACCCAAAGTTCAACGAGGACCATCCGATAAACAATTTTTCCATAAAATTCTTCAAAGTAAACCAATATAATATTGAAACCCAAATATTTGAAGGATTTTGTCACATAGTCTTCCAAGTTAAATCTTAACATTTATCTCCAAACAACATTAGTCGCTCCTAAAGTCTCGCATTGAAAAGTAATTATCCTAATCACATATCCTCCATGATAGGTTAATCATTTTCATAAATAACCCAAAATCAACATACTCTTAATTCATATAATCATATAACTAGAAAGAATTAGTCAAACTAACCAGGGACTTCACGTAGTCCAGTGGTAGGCGATAAATATCAGTCGCACTTTGGTTGTGTGTTCGATTCTCGCAGCTTTGTCCGACGCGACGGGTTGTCACACGATCTGCGTGTTGTCCTTTTTCCAAAACTATATAATTCTCAAATCATTACTCAAAAAGGGATAAAATCATCAAAATTAACCATAACATAATTTAACCTCAATTTTTTCTCATGCCTTTCACTTCAATAATAACATATGGTAACCCATAATTACCTCAAAAGTAAGGATCATATAAACCCAAATGGTTCTTTATAACTATGTCCACAAAAGAAAAGATAACTATTACTTAAATAAAATTTTCTTATATTAAACATCAGGGTTACACATAATATAAAAAGTCTTCTAATGTAACCCCATCATCAAAAGAGACTTAATACTCTTAAGAATTTCACCCTAACTCATGAAGCCCTCATATGTTGACATCTTACTCATTCAACATTCTTCATGATCCATTATCCATTCCTTTCCAACTTATTCCGAAATACCTCTTTCCTACAAACAAAATCATGAATCATATCCTATGATTCCAAAATAAGAAAACAATAGTCATGAAATAGTATATACATTTGATTGGTCATTGTCAGTTTCTTCATCCTCAATAGGAATGGCATTAGGTATTGGTAAACGAACATTTTTATGCTCTTGGTGACCCCATTCACGAAACTTCTTCATAGAACATGTGTTTGCATAATGACCATGCACACCACATTTAAAACATTCAATTGATCCCTCAGAAAGAACTTCTTTCCCTTTCCTCGAGTCAACTGGATGCTTCCTTTTTCAATGGCAGGTTCTTGCTTTATGACCTTCATTTCCACATCTATAGCATATTTCTGTCCCTTTGAAACATTTTCCTAGGTGTTTCTTTCCACATCTTTGACACATAGGTTTTTGAACACACTTACCTTTATGATTATTACCTGTACTTCCGTAGGGATTTGTTTCTTGCATATATGATGCCTTAGAGAAATCTCCAAGGTTTAGGTGGTCAATCATGACTCCAGATAGTTGGTTGAGGATAATCAAAAGAGTTCTCATTGCAGCTCCCATATCATTCAGTTGCTTGCTCAAAAAACTGTCACAGTTTCCTTCATTTCCACTGTTACTTTGGTGCCTGCTAGATCCAGCCATTTACTAAAACCAAAAAGGTCAGTGTGAGTATATCAACAAAACCATCATGTACTAATGAGTAAGATAGACAATAAGATATACTTACTCATTCACTTTATCTAAAACTAAGACTCTTTCTGAAATCCTAAAGATTATGGTAATTGTCAATTACGCTTAAAGAATACCCTAACCTCTAAAGTTATCTAAACCGACCTTTGATACCAACTATAAGGCCCTATCCTTAAACCTTACTTAATCTTGAGTTATTACAAGGTTACACATTGAGGATCTTTTCAGGTTTAGAGTTTTAGAGAATTAGATCATGAAACTTGCATTACATTCCACATTTAAACAAAGTGGTTACATAAAAGACAATATTCATTCTTCCCATCAACGGAAACCTATTTTAAATAAAACACGGATTCTTTCTTGACACATCCTTGACACTATCATCACATCATGTACCTTTCCCTTGACCTGTGAAAAACATTTCAAAAACTTGGGATGAGCATAAAAAGCTCAGTGAGGGTTATAAAAATATGGAAAGCAAACATGAGTTCATATATACATAATAATTTAATCATACTTTACCCATAAAACATAGGCATATCAAATCATGAATAACTCATAGTAAACATAAGACATAAAGGTAACTTGAGGCATTCATAACATTCTTACATAGGGAGTAACCCTCTTGGTTACGTTTGGAATACCCATCACATTATATTCCCTAAATCTCTTCGGAGAAACCTTAACGTTTCACTCCTTCGCGTTACCCAATGCATTGGAGAGCTATATCGGGCTCACCCGCCCTTAGTTTATCACGGGACCACCCGTTCTTCATAACAATGCCCAAGAACCATAACATAATCGTATCACATAAACATGAATAAAGGAAACATAACATTTCCACATTTCAATCACAATATAACATTTTAGGATATTGAAATAATGAATCCATTCAAAAGAAACCATTTCCAAAACCATTTAAAACGTTTAATAAATAGATTTTTGAATCAAAGTGTCCCATACCACCTTGAAGCTTTTAACATTTTAAACCATTAATATCCATATAAATAAATCCTTAAAACCATTTTGAAAACATGGATATTAATAAGAACAAATAATTAAAACATTTAAAACGATATTTTGGTTAAAGGGGTTTTACCAAAATTAGAGACACTTGAATACAATAATCGAGGAATAACATTTAGTCAGAATTTCATAATATCATGAGAATAAAAGGATTCATGATATAATACTTCAAAGTACAGTATATACACCATATAAGAGTGAATTGGTGCATAACAACAATGAGCCCTCAATGGAAATGTCAAATGTGATGAAATCCCTTATAAAGAAGGTATCCTTAAATTAAGGACAAATAAATCTCAAAAATATGTGTGACAAATATATATACACCCAATATAAGTGGATATTATGTGTAACACAATAAAAGGTCATTCACACATTTTCAATGGATGACATATTCAATGACTACAAGTTGAACCCAAAGAAATCGAAATTGGGTTAAAAAGTTCCCTTGACAGCCTAACGGCATCACATCAAAATGAGTTGATGAGAGATAAAAAGTGTATCTCATCACTTGGACATAAACTTTACATCAATAAGGATGTATTATAACATATCCCAACATAAAAATATGTAAATTAAAAGACCCAATAAAATAAGTCTTTTAAAAAAGAGGAGGGTGAAAGGTTCCCTTACCAACTTGGGTATCTTTCAAAACATACAGCCCATGAAAGAAAGACAATAGGTCATTGATGTAAATACTCAAAAACGAAAGTATATTACACAAAGAGTAGAATAATGGGCAGTACATACACCACTCAATGGAATTTGTGGAAAATGTAGCATAAAACTCACGGGAATAAAAGTGAGATGAAAAATCCCTTACGAAAATTCGGCAGCCTAACGGCGCCACTCAAAACATCCAAAATGGATTGATGAGAGGAAATAGGGTCTCTCATCATATTAACATAATAAATACAGTAGGATTAATATAAAATAACATCCCAATCATAAGAAATATGAGCTTAAAAGGAATGACATAAAAGAGTGTACTTAAAAAGAATGAGAGGTGTAGGATCCCTTACCTCGGGTCCGACTTGACTCGATCGTTCTTTAATCTCCTGAATAATAAACTTGAGTTAATTTATACTTCCTTAACAACATTTTTCAAGTTCATTATTCCTTTTATATCACTTATTACCATGTCATAAACATTATGTAATCATTTATGTTAATAATATTGGTTTTGCCGATATTTGGTTCTTAAGTCGAAAGTGGACTTCTTACAATTACATGTTGTTCGTGTGGAAAAATGTATATTATATCCATAATTGTATTCATTATCTAGATATCATATATTTCATATATATCCAGTACTTCCATGAATTTATAACTTTACATAATCATTTAGAGGTAAGAAATGAAATGCACCGTTCATGGAGACGGTAAGCCGTACGTACGCATGAACGCTACTTTCATTTCTATTTCGTATTTTATAGAATGGAATAATAATGATATAAAGGTATATTATAATTATAGTATAATATCATATATAATATCATAGTTCCATCCATTATACATCCCACATATGGTATTTAACGAATCAAATCACTTTGAGGGGGCGGTAGTCCGCACTTCCTTAAATGAAGATATCGCGTATACCCATAATGGAAGCCATAAAGGTAAGACAAAAATGAAAATTACAGAAGCATTTATAAAACATAAACATATTATATATCATATATAAAAATAGTGACATCATAATGGCCACCTTTGAAGGTGTTAAATGAGTATTGAACAATCATCGTTTCGGGAGGCAGAATTTCACCATCCACGGAAACCGTATGTTCTTTAACCATTTGATGTAGTTGTGTGAGAGTGTAGCTCGAATAAATATTATAACAAAATCCTAGCATATTTAAGATACTATTGTTGTTACAAAATTAGTAAATAAAAAGAGTTTAGGGGGTTGGAGAAGAAAAATAAAACAAATGAACATGAGAGAATGAATTACCTTTAAAAGTGTTACTCCTTTTGATTTGAGCCTAAAGGCTTCCTTTGAAAGTATTATGCCCAAAGGGAATCCTATAGGATGAGTAGAGGGATGTGGAGAGAGTAAATGGGCAGGGGTTGGCCGAGCCAAGGGCTTGAGGAGTGTGTTAAATGAGGTAGAGGTGGGGGCCATTTATAAGAGGAGAGGGGGGGCACTTTTGGAAAGTAAAGAAATATTACTTTATTTGAAAATGTGTTTCGGTTTTAAAAGGTCCCACATTGATATAATTCGTGGATAAGGTGATAAGGCTTAGAAATCCACTCATCCAATAAGGTTTTTACATGTGTAGTTCATAGATTTTACGTTATCTTTCCATTTTATTTAAATCGTCAAATAATGATGTCATCACTGCATCATTATTATGTCATAAATAATTTAATTTATTTAATGTCTAAAAATTATAAAAAAACTACTATGATGTAGGAAATCTTTTTAGCTTTCCAATGACTATTTATAATCAAAAATATGACTTGTATAACCCCACTTAAAAATTGTTTTAGTAAAACATATCATGTTTGTGTCAATTTTACTTTTACATTAAATAAAATGTTATTTTTGTCATTTCCCAACAAAAGTGGATCCATGGGGTCCCCAAGTTGACCCATGGCTTGTCTTGGTCGGCCATGATACAACCAATGAGGGTAAGACATGTGTCAAGCTCATCTCATTTTATTAAAGCATTATTTTTACCTTAAACTACACTAATTACCACTAATCGCGATTAAAAACTTAATAAGTTACTATTCACCAAAAAATTATTTTAATCTCATTGAACCACATTTTACTTCTTAATGACAACCATGTATGTCGGATTTTTTGAAAATCAAAACACAATGATGGAAAAATTTCATTTAAACGGAAAATCAGTTTATATAAGTACCACTTAGTGGTTTCACTATTGATCAAAAATTGAAGTTTTTCAGAAAAATCCCAAAAATTCACCCTAAGCTATATTTGATATTGTGAATTAAAAAATGAAGTCCGTTTTACAAAATTCAAAACATATAAGTCACATTAATTAATTTAATAATTAATTCCCGCTGTCATGACAAATAGCGTGTTTTATGAAACAATAAGTATCAAAAGATTGACACTAGTTTAAGTCTGATTTCAAAGTGAAATTGATTCCAACGACCACTATTGGATTTAATGGTAAAAATATTTTCTAATTTCACTTTAAAACCAATTCAAAATATAATCTAATCATATAAATAAATTAGATTAAAAAGTTTTTTTGAATTAAAATACAACATTTTACACTATTCATTAAAAAAAGAACTTTATCGGAAAGATACCAAAAATTTACACAAAGTAAATTTTGATGTCCCAATTCTTAAGAAGAGTTTTATTTGGTCCAATAGAATGTATAAGAGTGAACAAAACTATATTTAATGATGGTTCTCCATCAAAAGGCGATAAGTGAACATTTAGTGAAAACTAGGGCATATATGCCTAAAATTGAATTCTTTCCGTATTTTAAGCCTCTATCCTTTATTGGATAAATGTAAAAACATTTAAAAACATATATAATCATATTTTAGTTATTTCTATCCATTCCCGCCATTACAACGGCTACATTTTAACTAACATTTAAAATAATATTATTTTATTATTAGAGTGCAACGTAAGATTCCCAAGAAACTCGTTGTTGCGTATTGGGTACGCCATCGAGCATAGCGTCCCCTTTAAAGTCATATTAATATTTTATTCACAAATATGGATAAATATGAAAATGTCATATTCCTTATTTACCTGGGGTGTTACAATTACCCCTTCTAAGGTAATGTTCTTATAGTGTGGTGGGGAACGTGGAAACCCCTACCCTACGGATTTTCATACCATCCTCCAAGTATAGACATGAATCCTAGGGCCATCAATATCATCTGAGGAGTCTCTCACATCATCAATCACTGGGATTTTTACTCTAGATAAACCATCATTCCTTTTTACATCATCATCAATAATGTTTTCATAAAAAAATCAAATTAAGTTTGAAAGTTAACATTACATTTAATATTCTTAACTGAGACCGGCTGCATCATCAAGGACAAACATCCCCTTTTGGGTTGTATTCAGCAAACCCCATCAATAGTTGATCTCCAGGGGGATGTGTTGGTTTAAGGACCCCCAAATAGAGGAAAATTATTAACCACATGTGTTGTTCTATCAGATTCATTGACATAAGGATTATCCTCCTTGCATTGAGACCCAATGTATTCATATGTATCAACTACATTTCCATCCCGAGAGGCATTATTTATCCAAATCAGAGGTTTTTTAGACACTGGATAATCCTCAACTATATATGTTCTCTCAAGACTATGTTCCATTTCAACCTACTTGTATGCAGTCACAGAAGGTGATCCAATTCCTAAATCAGTATTTAGACATATGGAACATGCAACATCATTCAGTACATGTTTTTTTCTATGATATTCTATGGTATATGTCCCATTCCTTTAAGAGCGAACAATTTTTGGTTCCTAAGTAGTATAATGGATTTCATTTCTTCAAGTAAATATATTATTTTTTAAAGGAGATTCAATATAAGTACTATATGCCGCTATATCTATTTTGAGGGGTGGATTTATTTATTTACTAATGAGAATTTTGAAATTCGAAATATTAATAGAAAACAACGATTTATAAAAGTATTTCAAAGGAGAAGATTCAGATAGATCTAGGAAATCATAGTTATAATCCTTCTAGAACATGGATTTTCATGATTTTGTGGCCTCTTTCATTGTTTTTCCATTTCAGTTGTTAGGTTATATGGAAATGTGTTCCAACCAAATATTAACATCCACTTTTTCCCCAGCAGTAACTTCTATACCCACTTGAGTGTCTTCTAAATCCTTTCCTTCTGTGTCCCCACATAAACATCTAACATGGATATATTTTTACATTGTTATTTTATAATCCATTTCATTTCCCTCAGACATGTCCTCCCAATAGGTATTACTACTATTGAAAATGGTGGAGGTAAAAATATCTACATCTATACAAGGATATGAAGGGGGCCCAATTATGGGGTTTCATGGGTTTTCCACATTCTATGAATTATTCTTAGCACCATAAAATTCTACAAGTGATTAATATTCCCCTACATGAACATTCATCTGTGTATGGTTTTTTTCTACGAAGAGGAACATGTTTATCCTCATTTAGGGCCCCGATCTCATCTTGGGTTTCACTAGACCTAATATCATCTTTCTCATTACATTTACATTGAACAATTTCCCATAAATGGCATATCAATAAGACAAGGTTCATTCCTCAATTGGTATATTCAAAACCTACAATAGAACAAACATTAAAAAATATGACATTATTTCAAAGAAAATTCAAAGTGTTATTTTATCTTGAGGGGTATCGAGAATCTCTTTTTCAACAAAGGGGGGTAAATATATTTAATTAATTATTGATTTTTTAATAAATTTTGTATTTAAAATATATAATTATGAAATACTAATATGGTATTTATTTAAATAATAGAACAATAAAATTAATTATTTAAAAAATTATAATTTTTATATTATTTGAATGAGTTAATGTGTTCAGATGATTATCTTTATCTCTATGAATGTTTATAGTGGTTGTAAATCATAATATTTTTTCCTTCTTTTTTTTAACATGAAGTCAAAGGAAATGAATAGTGTGAAATCAGAAAATAATGATAATTTATCATTATAATATTTTATTTAATTATTTAAAATTGAAAAAATATTATATTTAATAATGTGAATGGAATATTTTCAAAAAAATATCAATGATTCATTTTATAATTCATTTTTATAATATGATAATTATAAACTCCTTATAGATAAAATAATTGTTACCATGTTTAAGGTAAACCATAAGTAAATATGCGTTAAAACGAAATGATAAGGCATATAATGAAACCAAATGATGTATAAATTATATTAGATGATTGGATTAAAACCATATTATCATGACCCATTCTAGTGGGGACTGACTCGCGACTCCCCAAGCCTGCCTCCAATAGGCCAGGGGCTGGTGACTTGAACCGAGTAGGCATATTACTAACATGGGAGGAATTGCCTATGTACCTGTACACATGCACACATCTCTAAACCCACAATTGTTGAAATGTAAAAAAACTACTAAGGAACAAAATTCATGCATACAACTCAACCCAACCACCATAGTACAAGGGAAGGTAATGTGCTGAAAGTAAACTGGAGCAAAATACAATCCCACCAAAACAGGAGTCTGAAAACTGAAAAGTCCAACATGTGAACACAAACAGGTACTAGGATTGCTGCTCTTAGCCGTAGGAACACCATGGCCGGTGAGGAAATCAGAAAACTCAATCATATCCGGGTCCACCCTGGAATCTGTCAAAAGGCTGCTTGTCTAAAAAAGACGTGTCATGTGCGAGAAAAGCCTCTGTAGAGGTTAGTATAACAATACACATAAGAGTACTCCAAAAACAACAAATAAATACACAAAGTAAAAGTACAGTTATCTATACACAATATATGTATATAGAACGTATATCATGTGAAACAAAATCCATATATACATGAAACTCAGAATCACAGTCTACATGATAGTAACACAATCACATACCCCGTCTAGTGATTTCGTTTGAATATTACACGAACCAATCGTTCCTGGAGAACACACTCCATGATTTTGATAGCTCTGATAACATTTTTCTGGAAAGTATCGTTTCTCGGAATGGTCATGAGAGATATATGCACTCATTATGGGGAAACACACTCTTGAGTGGGGGAAAGATCATGATAGATTGATACACTAATTACAGGATAACACACTCTGGAGTGGGGAATGATCATGATACATAGATGAGGATCACTGCTAGGGCCTCGGCGGATACCGTGACTCATCCATATTCACCAGTTAGGTAGAGGGTCAATGCCCCATAGAGTTGGTCACATTGATTCCTGACTCTACCTAGGGTTATAAATTGATAGAGGATCTTGCTTTGGGACTCTCAGATGGACACTTTACTCTATCTTGGAAAGTCCTACTGAAGATAGAGATCACTATACACAGATTAGGATCACTGCCAGGGCCTAGGAGGATACCACAACTCATCCAGATTCAACTACTAGGTAGATTATCAATAACAAGTAGAGTTTGTCATGTCGATTCTCGACACTACCTAGATTTAAGAATGGATAGAGGATCTCGCTCTTTTCCTCTCCGAGGGATGCCTAACTCTATCACAGAAAGTCCTATTGGAGGGATCATTCTTCTGGGGTAGGAAATGATACCCGACCTTCATGGAAATAGGAAATTGGTCACTCACCCAAACGAAAAATGTTCATGATATGGTGGTCAAGTAGATCAATCCATGTAATATAAAGTACACGACGTGTAGAAAGGTTAGACTTCATGTCCTCAGACCCCAGATACTAACCATGTACAACTTCTTGTGTCACAAGTTTGTTCTTTAAAAAGGAAACTACACGACGTTTAAAAATATAACACGTCCTGTATATGTGTCTACGGTCCGCCCCGTGTACGCTGGCCATGTTCCCCATACATGGTCTCAACCAATTTACTCCAACCCGTGTAATCGGTACACAGGGTGACCAATGCAACTGGCCTGGTCTAGCCATATGGTAGAGTACTAATTCCAAGGATTGGAAAAACATCTCAGAGGAAAAATTACCCTCACTTATGTGGTGGGGAGTCTCATCTCTATAGGAGTAGATGAGTTAGAAATACCCATGCCTTGAGTCATCAAGAGAGTAGCCATCCTAAATCTCACTAAAATAAACACCTTAAAAATGTTCCTCAGGTCATCGACCATACCTCAACCACAATGAAGTTTCACAAGGGTGAAACCCAATGGTCCACCATGTTATAAGGGTTCCAACACAATAGATGGTGCATCAATCTGACACCCAATCTGTAAGTTATGATCATTTTAGTACCGAGGGCCCGGTTGGATTGATGTTCAATCCAACCCAGCCGTACTTCAAACAACACCAGATAAACAAACTGGTCAAAATGTTGCTATCCATATGAAAAAACACATGATATGGACGACATAGTCGTCCAAAACAGATAGCCGGTGAAAATGTTGCATTTCACCGCAACACGCGTGAACCGGGGCCCGTGGGGCCTGCGCTTTGATCTTGACATAAATATCCAAAACATGTCTTGAAACATTCATCTTAATTTTAGGGTTGTAATACCACAGACTGTTTTTCATTCTGACATTGTATGTGTGAGATATATCAGTTATAAGATCTCGTAATAATAATGACATTATTATTATTGGTTGTTTCATGGACACGAGCCACGAACCGGAATTTAATATTCAACATTAGACTTGAATCAACTGTATTAATGACAGGATTACGTCACCACTGATAGCATGTCAATTGGACATCGCACGTAAGATTTATGTCAGGTTGAATATTTAATAATAATATTAAATCTATTAATTAAGGAGAATTTCGGGTACCCGATCCAAAAACCCGAAAAATTCATCCAATCATTGACTCAGAATGTTCATCTCGAAGTCAGAGTCGCACTGTAGCTGACAATTCGTGAAACAAATATCGCATGAAGAAGTTGCAGACAAAAAAGTGTATTATCATCAAAATTAATAATATCAATATTGAATTATTATTATTAATTATTTATTTATTTACTTTTATAAATCCAAAATAAATCACGATTTGGACTCCCTTGGGCGCTGGAATACATCACCAAATCCCCCATATAATATTTATTTCTCATTAAATTTTATTCCCACTATTATCTTATAATTCCTCTATCTCTCCCATCTCATTTTTTCTTCCATGATTTATTCACGCTCCAACAAAAGTGGGGCCTCCCCTTTCCTATAATCCATGCCCAACACACTAGATCACTTCTTTGATTTTATTAAATTTATTCACTCTTTTGAATTTTTCTCCTTTCAAATCTGTTCTTTAACCAATCTCCTCGTCCATGGTTTTTATTACTGGAACCCTAATCACATGTTGTCCTGCACGTCCAGATCGATGCCACCACCCCTGGCTACCCACACCAGCGTGCCTCAAGCCAGCTGTATCTCCTGGCCCCCGTCCACTGGCCACAATAAAACTACGCCCTGAAGTCACACTGAAATCGCACCGTTATGTATCCCCCTTCCGAGGTCTGCTGAATTATCATTTTAACCCTGAATATTGTGACGAGTGTAGAGTCACAATCCTCAGGTCGAGATGTCCATGTATTTATGTCACTCTCAACGAATCATCGATGTTTTGATGTGCTTAATTATTTTTCATGAAAGAACGCATGAAGAATGAAATAAAAATAGGGTCATGGATTATGTCTGGATTGATGGCCATGTTTGTTTGGACATAATCATCCAGAATCAAGGACACAAGTAAGTGGTAAATAAATTTTATCACACTTAATGATTTTCAATCTCAAGATATACTAGAAGAAATAATTTATTCAACCAAATGTTTTTCAATCTGCAAATTAATTCATTTAATTTGCATTCGTCATGAAAATTCAAACGGGTAAGGAATTCACAAAGATAAATCCTACCTCAGGTTTGGAATGATTATTGGAGAAGATCTCATTCTTAAAGATCCATTTGGTGTTTATGAGGATCTCCCTTTCAAAACTATGAGAAGAAGAAGTTGCGTTCATCACTCTTCTATTCGCTTGGACCTGAGGCTTCATTTATCTTCGTTCGTCGTTCATCAGCATGAAGAGGATGAGAGGAGAAGAAGGGAGGGTTTACCATCATTGTTAAAAATTAATTATGAGGCCAACCCCATCTATAAAAATAATTCATAACCTCTCATAAGGTTAACAGAAATTAATAAAATAATTAAATAAACATTTATTTAATTATTTAATTAATCGTCCACGCTGTCACAAATTCCATCATGTGGACGCCGATAAAGGATATACATTTATTAGTGTAAAAACTACGTTCTGAACTCATCGGTGGTCTCGTATTTTTCACTTGAGTCCATGTCTATGAGTTATTTGGGTTTGAACTATTAAATGAATAAATTAATAAATTAACATATCCATTTAACACACCGCCAATGAGAGCAGGGTTTAAACATCCCGTGCTAATTTATTTATATCACACCTAAGGGAAACACTACGTTCTGGACTCAACCGTGGTTTCATATTTTTTATCTTATTAACCATTTAAGAGATATCCCATTTTCCATAGTTAACAACGTGTGTGTAATATAAAAACACATAACATTTTTATCAAATTAATTCCGGGAACACCGAGCCTCCAAATTGAATGTCGTCTTAGCTCCCATCTCTAGAAATATTTTTAAAAATATTTCAAAGTCTTATTAGGCCAAATTACAATTATCTACATTATTCACTCATTTAATCATTTTTTCATCAAAAATAAAAACCAGGGAAACCACTTGGGATTCCAAGCCCCCACATAGCTCTCCCAATCCTAGGGAAACCAGTAAGTTTCTGTGATGCCAAAGAATGTTGACCAAAGGTGTGGTCCAACTTCATAAGTCTTTCTTCAATTGCAAAACATATATGATGTTGTGTACCAACTCTAACTATTTGGGGTAATGCAAGGTGGTATGAAACCTCTCCAACTCCTTGCACAGTCTCTAACGACCTGATAGAATTTGAGGGATATTTTTCCTCCCCGGTCGAACCTCTACAGCCCATGTCACAACAGGAATCACTGTTTGTCACTAGGGCAGAGTATCCTAATTCCCTCATTCAGAATATTCATATAGTGAAACACCTAAGGATATCTAGTCACTTAGGATTTCATAGTAGATGAATAACAACTTAGACTCTCTTACACACTCAAGAGGTGAAGGATTACACACTGTCGACTGAAGAAAAGTTTTATTCTCATATTCCACTAGCTTCATGTACAGGGATGTTCACTTCTCTGAAACTTCCCGCATCAGGTGAGTCTAGGACTTCCCACACTTATGGTTAAAGGCATCTTCTACACAATCATACCTTGAGTGAACATGTCTGAGAGATTCTTTCACCATGCTTCCACTGCACTGTTTGGGCCTTATATGATCACATTCTTATGACTGATCAAGATAAGATCTCTTACATTGAGATCTCATCACAAGGCGTCTGCTAGCAGAAGTAGACATATTAGCTCTATTTCACTCACTTTCACAACCAGCCGTATGTCATGATAGGAAGTTGTCTACCACTAGTGCCTACTCTCTCACCTTGATAATGTGGGAATTCAGAAGGGCACTATGATAGCATATATCTCTCTACAGAGTCCCATCTTGGACGCCAGTTCTCAGAATCTACTGTTATAGACAAGTGGACCACAAACTAAAGCCAAACCTCTACTATCTGAGGGCCTGGATTACTGTGGAACCTTGGTGGCCTCTGGTGCTGGAACTGATGAAGTGTACTCATCCTTCACACATCCTTATCCTGCTCAGTTTGGTTTTTCTTTTTATCAATAAGTACGCGGGATGCTACCTACCCACCTCGAGAAAGTGGCTCGTATGTCGAGTCCTGAACGGGGCTCTCGTCTCTCACAGAACCGTCACCACGAACCGTAGCTAGTATCCTTGATGGGTGTTGTTGCGAGGACATACTGAATGTTATCAAGGAGTACCATGGTCAGATGAGAATATCTATATATAGAAACAATGAGGGGGAGCTGGTTCGACCCTTGTGCATTGTTCAAACATTTCCCTAAAATGGTCTTGGTTGGGTTTAGGGAAACAATGCCGATGTGTCTCGAGAGAGGCTCTTGAGAGAGCATATCGATAGGATTCCCTAAAGGATCAAGGGAGAAACATGAGATGTGCTGAAGAGGACAGCAGTAAGAGAGAACAAGGTACAACAAGAGTGAACAAAAAGAGTACACCTCCAACCAAAAGTAGATATTATCACTCAAAGAAACCCAAATGAGAGAGTAAGGTGACTTCATCTCACAACTCACACTAGGTATATGCCCATACATTTAACCAGGACATCCAGATATATATATGTATCTCACACCTTCTTAGGATTTTCCCGCATTTCGCATGCCCTTACAGACGACAGACAGGTTGGTCGTGACATCAGAGGAGTTTTAGGAAATGTGGTGCTTGGACCACGTGCGGTGGTCGTAGCTTGGGATTGAGGAGTGGATATCTTCCAGCTATTTTACATTTTCACCTTTTTCTAGTGTGTGGATATTTTCTAGTTGGGTGTGTATTTTTCCCCTTTCCCTTTCTACTTTACTTTTCTTGTACTTGTACTGTTAAAGGTCAATGCATTTTTGTATGGTTCTCTTTTTATAGCAGTGTAGTTCCTTGTTTTCTTTTTCCTCTGCATTTATGCATTGATTTGACTACATGTGTGTGTGAAGGTTCTTAGGAAAAGGCCTCCCCGAGTTTATTTTGCCTTCGGCGCTAGTCTCCAACCCCTGGCCTAAGATGGCCGGATTGGGGTATTAGCGATTCGAGCCCTAGTACGGGTCGGGTCATGACAACTATCATATGGTTTATTGATATTAATTTCATTTAGAGTAATTTGATTGGTATATTAATTTAATATAATATAATGTTTTCATAAATTTCATAATTTACCATGTCCTCTGTAGAGACCCAATCTTGATGTACATGGACATTACACTAATTTGTAGAATAATTAATACATAACAAAAACCAACACTCAAGGACCGTAATAGTTTGGTGTCTTTGGAGACTCATAATATAATCTTCTAGTCTTGGTGAAAGATCTTCAACATCTCCCACAAAGTTCATCCCTTTTTTTCTTACCTAAAACCTTTCTTTATATCATGGGGAAAAGAAAACATGTAAAGGGTGAGATCCAATGCTTAGTAAGGGTAGGCATGGAGAAATTAAAACAAACCAAATAAATTTGAACATCAAATCATAAACATAATATTTATACATAAAAATCGTGAGCAATCACATAAAAAATGGCAGTATGTAAGGAAGAGATCATAAAGAAACATTAATCATGATAAAATAGTATGGTAATAAATCATGCAATTGTGGAAACCATTAATCACATGTTATGATTTCCATAGTAGCCAAGGAATTGCTGCCAAGACCATCTTAGTGGACAAAGTCCCTTTCTTAATCGAGTTTACTCCTCGTTCTAGTCCTATATCACTGAACCAGATTAACTTGTCATTCTAGCCATGCTTATATCATGAGATATAAATCATTACAGAATGCATTTGAGGGAGATATAGGTCCCACCAATCTCATATTGAAATAATAATTACTTGTGCCACAAAATAAACATAAATTATTCATCATAACCCAAAGTATAAATTGGGTTTCATAAACATCATCCCATAATAACGTAATCCATATAAAACAAATGGATATAATTTCATCATAAGAAGAATAAAAACATGTAAATATTATATACATTATACTTGAAACATAAAAATACTAAAAAATTTCATTTTATATAGAAAATAGTTTTGATAAAACACTTGAAATGAATTCTTGAGGAAAATATCATTTCTCCTTAAAATTCATTTTCATTTCACAAAATGACACTAAATTTTAAAAGAAAAGGATTTTATAAAAAATAACCAAAAAAAATGTAGAGTAATCTTCTTCAAAATTATGAGATATGAAACCGTAAAAATACGTTCATTCCATATAAGTTAAAAAAACATTCTTCTCGTACATTTTCCAGAAACGTCAAAAAGTTCTTAATTTGGTAAACAAAAGAAAGATTCCTTTCATAACACAATGTAAAAGTCAAAGAGGGGTAAACATGAATTTAAAAATACATTGAAGAATATGAAACACTTTATGAAAAACATTTTTATGGACATGGATGAAAAATATAACCCTAGTAAATACTTACGTATAAGCAATCTCAGATAAAAATGAGATTTGCAAAATCATCCCTTACATTAGGTCTGATATGCTTCGTACGTATCTGAACCTCCTGTATAATGATTTAAATAATGTCATTGACTTATTAAATAATCATATTAATTGTTATGATATCATATATGGTTCACATATGACTTTATATTACCGGTTCTTTTGTAAATTCGATTTAAAAAATCATTTTGGGTAAAAAAAATTATTTATTATACGTGTTTGGACTTATTGTTATTAATATTATTATTACTTATATCATGATTTAATTACTTAAATAATTTGAATCATGATTTATATATCCTATATATTTAGTATATATATATAGCAGATAGATAATTTAAATGAAATACACCGTTCATGGAGACGGTAGGCAGTACGTACACATGAATGTTGATTTCTTTTCCATATTGACATGAATGGAAGTACGTAGATGACATATATATACATATATATATATATATATATGTATACATAAATCCATTATCTTAATTATTTAATATATTTAATTATTATTCATTATATATACTTTATAATCATTCTTGAATGGTTATCATGGAAAATGAATCTCATCATGTCGTGGAGACGGTAATCCGTACATACGCACGAGCGATGATATCGTTTCCATTATTATTGAATGGAATTTGAATAGATGATATAATATATTAGAAAGAGTATGATGTTATAATAACCATATATATTTATTCTTTACACCATTATACCCATCCAAGTAAGATGGTGGTGGAAAACAGATTACACCACGACGTGGAGACGACATTCCGTACGTACCCACGCGTAGTGATTTCATTTTTCGTAGGATGAATATAAGGTGAAATAGGGTTGCTTAATATTTATAATAAAATAACATTAAATAAGTAACACTGATATTATTAATTTATAATGAAACAACTAGATAAGAGGAAGTAGAAGAAGAAAGAAACTTGAAAGAGTCGGGAGAAGAGATTACCTCTTCCTCGACACACCTCCTTTAAAATTCTTCTTAGGGCACTAGGGTTTGACTTTTGAGAAGACCGGAACCTCTATAATGTTTCTATGGAAGTTTATATGGGAAATGGGACGGGGTTGGTCGATCTTGAAAGCTCAAAATTGTGTAAAGAGAAGAGCTAGGAGGTTCCCTTTTATAAGGGAGGAGAGGGGAACCTTATAAAAACATAAAATATTATTTTATAATAAAGTATTATTCGCTTTATAAATGCTCCAAATTAATTTATTTCGAAGATAATGTGGGTATGGGTATAAATCCTCTCAACCAATAGGTTTTACACATGTTTAGGTTACTATTTAAACCTTATCATTTTGATTTAACTCTAAGTAAAATAATTTAACTTTTACCATGTCTTCTTGTTTACTTACAATATATGGTTAATAAAAATACTATAACAAGACATAAGAAGCCCAAGTGGTTCATTAGTAATATATATAACCTTATCAAAGTCATTTGGCCGATCCTTTGATTTTTAGAAATATTATTACAATTAATAATATATATTTTGTTTTAAAAACTATTTTATGACAATTTTGACAGTATTTGGTAATAGATTTTTGTGAAAATAATAACAACATGATTAGTTCAAAAAAGGTTAATTGAATCAATTATAACAAGTCTTATTAACCAATAAAATTAGTGTAATTCATAAAAAGTCTCAAATTACATTCATTTCTGTATTTATAACATCAATTATGTTAATATTTCATTAATAATGTAATTACTGCATCATAATTGTCTCATAAATAAATTAAATTATTTAATGTCAAAAAATTATAAATAAAATACCATTATGTATTAAATTTGTTTATATTTATAATGAATATTTATAGTCGAATTTATCTTATGTATAACCATATATTAAAAATATTTTAGTTATTAAACAATGATTTTAACTATTTTAACTCTTCTTCAAATAAAATAACAATTTGTGTCCTAATCTAATACAACTGGACCTAAATGATAATATTTTATTTCTAATGTTGTTTTTGGTAGATTTAAACTTATCCAATATAATTAGGACATGTGTTAGGGAAATAATAATTACATTTTTCCCTTAATTACTCTATTTACTTTTAACAACGATAAATAAAAGTAAAAATTTACTTTTCACCGAATTTTTTTTCTCTTATTGAACAACATTTTACACCTTAATATTAATCGTGTCTCTCGTATATTCTAAATTATACTCACAGAAGCGGGAAAATTATGTTTTATGTAAATTTTTAAATTCTCCTAGGAGGTGGGTAAAAGACGGTAAAAAGTTCAATAAAATTATAATATATCTAAAATTATTATAAAATGACTAAAATTAGTTACATTGAACTTATATAGATATTTTGTATCAATTTTGACCAAAAATAAATTTAAATAAAAAAATAATTATTTATATAAAACGTCAGTTTTTAAATAGTAACCTAGTGTTTTCACTATTCATCAAAAATTGAATGTTTTCAGAAAAATACCAAAAATTCCCCCTAGGCTAATTTCGATATTCCGAATCAAGAAATGAATTCCATTATGAAAGATAAAATTTTTAAAATTTCAAAAAGTGCGTATTAATATTTATAATTGCTAGTTTATATAATATTTTAATAACATATCATTGTTTAGTAAAACTTGGTATTGCGTACAACACACGCAATCATGGAAGGTCGAGATTGCATGTAAAGCAAGCCAAGTCATGGTTGTGTGTAGTGCAAGGATCATTTGTTTTTGTGTATAATAGAATCCAACCATATTTCATTTATACATTGAATATATATATATATATACACTCAATGTTTCATAGAATAACTTCTATCAAATGAACATGAAATTTTGTGTAACATGATCCAAGAATAGTGTTGCGTATACTGCAAGCTAATACTCTGTTGCATATTGTAAAAGATAATCATGGTGTAGTGTATAATAGAGGACATAAATGAAATTAAAAATTATATATCTCATAAAATCTCGGGGTGTTACATTCTACACCCATTAAAATGAATTTCTCCCTTGAAATTTGTCGGGGTTATAAATCGTTTACTACTTGAAAGTTTTTTTGTAAAAACACACATCGTAAAAGGAATACTAAAACATAATTTTTAAAAGTAAACTATGAAATATAATGGTTACCCAAATGAACTCATCACTAGGTTTCCACATAGGAGAACATAGGTGGAAATATGGATATGGATGAAAAATCTAACCATCAAATTCTGATGGATAGTGGTATAGTACATGGCTATGAAAAAACAAATATTCACAAAGCCATAAATTTTTGATGATTTAAGTTACCATCTGATTCATCGGATATATGGACACTAGGACAACATTTTTTTCAATTTCAAGTTCATTTCCATAAAGTTGAAAAAATTTAAAATTAGAAGAAATACATTCTTGATTTTCATAAAATATCACTATTGGTCATTCCCTGAACAATTTCCATTTCATCTCTTAAAGAAATGATGTTGAATTTTTCATTCATGAAGTGTTGGCTGATCATGCGATAGAATGATAGGTCATTCCATCTCTCTTAAACAAAAGTTAGTGAAAGTTATTAAATATACATAAGAACATCTATAGTGACATTAGTCATATACGGTTCCTAAAATGGACTTAAACTTCATCTATCATAACAATTAATAAAATCAAACTCTTTTATACTGAACAGGGACTTATTGTAGGCCAGTGGTATGCGATAAAGTCTCGTCGCACTTCAGTTGTGGGTTAGATTCCCACAGTCTTGTCGGACGTGATGGGTTGTCACTCATCCTATGGGTTGTCCTTTTTTCTAAAACTATACTATTATAAAATTCCAGAAATAATATTTATAAACAAGTTATATCCTTAAATAATTCTATATGATGACCAACATAATTCATTCCAATCATTAGGCTTATATAAATTACATTTTTCCAATCTCATACTATAAATAAAACAATTACTAGAAATGTCATTTTTCGAGCATGTGAATACCATCATTTATCACCCTTATGTCATACAATATATCTTGTTGGTTAAATTAAAAACATGTCAATACCTTAATCATGTATTCTCTTGAAAAATTAATACCCAATGATCCTTAGTGAAAACATGAATTCTGTTAAAAATTAACACTTTCCACATACCAAAATCCCAAAATTTCTATATACACAAACCATGATATAACTTTGTTCTTATATCAGTCATGAGCTCATTTCATTTTTTCATTATCCCTTTATTATGCGCATATAATATTATTTCCAAAAATATTTCAATCACTTTTCATGGTTACCGGTACCATATAATTATTGAAAACAAATACATAGATATTCCAAAATTCCACGATACCATAAATTAGATTCCATGATACTATTTTGAAACCCCATTGCATAAACAGTTAATCATTACACAACATCATTTTCATACTCAACATCACAAATAGTGATCACATGTGACTTCACATTATCCTTTTCCTTTATTGGTTTCTCACATTGATCATCATTAACCCTTAGATTAGGGCTTTGATTAGCATAATCCCCCATTTACTTTCACTTGATCCATTGAAGTATTGGTGGTGCATTCTCTGCAGTCTTTTCCTTATACACATCATTAGAAACCATTTTTCCATTACATTGACACTAAGCTGCTCGATGACCTTCTTTTCCAAACTTAAAACATTTTTTAGTCACTTTAAGACAATCTCCACCATGATTCATTCCACGCATTGGGCTTGAAGAAACATTCATCTTCTTTTCACCATTATTCTGAGATTTCTCCTTGAAATCCATCTTTCATTTAATGTAAAAACCATGAGATGGATATGTAACACAAACTTCTATTTCAACATTGATAGCAGAACACAAAATTTAATTATAGCTACTGAAGTATCTTATAGCTAATGCCCTTCGAAGACTTTGTTTTAATCCACTGAAAAATAAATCAACTTTACTTTCAGGTTTGATGATAAATCCAGATGAATACCTTGAAAGCCTTGTAAAATTCGCTTCATTTATACCAATAGATTCATCATCCTTTTTATTAATCTCAAGGAAATCATTTTCCACCTTTGTTCTAAGAATACAAGGGAAGTAATTATTGAAAAATAAGTTATTGAACTCATCCCATTACATGGATTCAATTTCATCTAGGGGCCTCGTACTCATAATTAGAGTCCACCATTAATCTACTTCACCTTCTCAATGGTAAACAGCAAGAATAACTTCTTCATGTTCCGAACAACGATGTATGAAAAATATCTTTTAAATGGTACTCATCCATTGTTCAGCAACAAGTGGATCAGAAGACCCACTAAAAAAGGTAGACATTGCCTCGTGAAGGACTCAATAGAATATTGATCCCTTCTCTGCTCATTTGGAAGTCCAGAATGATTCATATCTTGTGTAAGTATAGGAATAAGATTTTTCACTCCATCTCACATAACATTGGTTTTTTCATGAGGACAATCATTGCATTGTCCATTACAATGATCTACACGGTTCCTTTGGGTTCCATCCATCATCTAATGCCCAAAAAGAATCGTGTGAGAGGAAAAAATCATGCTAGGGAAAACAACATAATAAAGGGGGATTACCTTCAATATCTATCATCTTATGTTTAACTCTAATATCATTACCCTAATTCTAGGACTATAGCTTATACTTATACTTAACCTTAGGGACATCCCTAAATATATCTTAGAAATATATCTTGGGATCTCACTAATGTTTTTGCATCCTATTTTCCAATGTTTTTCTAAAACATTCCTCTGATACCAACTATAAAGACCCAATCTTGATGTAAATAGACATTACATAACTTTTTGGAATACTTAATACATAAAAAAAACCAACACTCAGGGACTGTAATAGTTTAGTGTCTTTGGAAACTCAGAATATAATCATCAAATCATGGTGAAATATCTTCAACATCTCCCATAAAGATATTCCCTTTTTTTCTTACCTAAAACCTTTATTTATATCCAAGGAAAAATAAAACATATAAAGGGTGAGCTCAAATTCACAGTAAGGGTATGCATGGAGAAAATAAAACAAACCATAAACATTTGAACTTCAAAACATGAACATAATATTTAAACATAAAAATCTTGAGCAATGACATTAAACATGGATGTACGTAAGGCATAGATCATAAAGAAACATTAATCATGATAAAATAGAAATTGAATAAAACATGTAATTTTGGAAACCATTAAGCACATGTTATGATTTCTATAGTAGCCAAGGCATTTCTTCCAAGACCATCTTAGTGGACAAAGTCCCTTTCCGAATCGAGCTCACTCTTCATTCCAGTCATGTATCACTGAACCAGATTAACTTGCCGTTCCGGCCATGTTTATATCATGAGATATAAATATATATCCAATGAAATGGAAGGAGATATAGGTGCCACCTATCTAATATTGAAATAATTCATACTTGTGCCACAAAATAAACATAAATCATTCATCATAACCGAAATATTAAAATGGGTTTCATAAACATCATCCCATGATAACTTAATCCATATAAAAAAAATGGATATCATTTCATCATAAGAAAAATCAAACCCTGTAAATAATAGATAAATTATACTTGAAAAAAAACATGCTAAATAATGTCATCTTAGATGGAAGATAGTTTTGATAAAACAATTGAATTGGATTCTTGAGGAAAATATCATTTCTCCTTAAAAATCATTTTATATTCACAAAATGCCACAAAATTATAAAAGAATAAAGTATTTTATTGAAAATAACCATGAAAACATGTATAGGATTCTTATTTAATATTAGGCGATATGAAACTGTAATAATCTGTTCATTCCGTATAAGATATAAAAAACATTTTTCTCGTAATTTTTCCGGAAAAGTCAAAAATTACCACGTTTGGTAAACAAAATAATGATTCCCCTCATAAAAAAATGTAAAAGGAAAATAGGGGTAAATATGACTTTAAACATACATGGAAGAATATTAAACACTTTATGAAAAAAAATTATGGACATGGACGAAAAATATAACCCCTATAAATACTTACGTTTAAGCAATCTGAGATAAAAATGAGATTTGCAGAATTATCACTTACCTTAGGTCTGATATGCTTCGTACGTATCTGAACCTCCTGTATAATGATTTATATAAATTCATAGACTTCTTACAGAATCATATTCATTGTTATGATATCATATATGGTTCACTTATGACATTATATTAACCGTTCTTTTGTAAAATCCATGTTAATGTAGTGTTTTGGGTAAAACGTTTTATTTATCGTACGTGTTTAGACTTGTTTTTCTTGATATATTATTACTTATATCATGATTTAATTACTTCTAGAATGTAAATAATGATTTATATATCATATATATTCAATATATATATATATATTATAATATATAGATAAATTAAATGAAATACACCGTTCATGGAGACGGTAGGTCGTACATACGCATGAATGCTGTTTTATTTTCCTTATTGACTTGAATGGAAGTAAGTAGATAAAATATATATATGTATATGTATACATAAATCCAATAGCTTCATTATGTCATATATTTCACTATTATTTATTATATATAATTTATAATCAATCTTCAAATGTTATCATGGATAATGAATCTCATCACGTCGTGGAGACGTTAATCCGTACATACGCACGAGTGATGATATCGTTCCCATAATTATTTAATGGAATTGGAGTGGATAATATATTATTTAAGAATCAGTATGATGTTATAATAACCATATATAGTTATTCTTTACACTATTATACACATCCATGTAAGGTGGTGGTGGAAAATAGATTACACCACGGCATGGAGACTGTATTCCACACGTACGCACGCACGATGATTTAGTTTTCCGTATGATGTATAGAAGGTGAAATATGGAGAAAGGAAGGATGAGAAAGGGCCACCTCTCTGATACTCTACTGAGGCAGGAATGTCTGGCTTGGGAGAAATCAAGTATTCATTGACTTAGAGAGGGGGATCAGAACATGGGTTTCATTCAGGCTTGCATCAAAGAGCGTCGGTGAGTGCAGAGGCCCAACAATCTTAGGACAGATGGATCTTTTTCCAATGATTAGTAGTAGGTGGGGAACGTAGAAAATGATTTTTTTTAAATACTTAATGGCTGGCCCCATTGCTGGCCAGGTTGGTGGGTACCCGAGGGGTGACTCTGAGCCTTTCTCGGAGATCCACACATGTGTTTTGGAGGGCGATGATCTGAGTTTGAGCAGGTTTCCGGGGGAGGTTGAGGATCAAGAGGCAGTTTGGTCTTTGAATCCAAAGAGTGACCCTGGTCCCGACGCATTTCCTAGTTCTTTCTATAGGGCAGCCTAGGATATTGTTAAGGGAGATCTTGTGAGGGTCGTGCAAGACTTTTTTAAGGGAGGGAACCTTCCACGTATTGCTTGTGCCACAAAGATGGTCCTCCATCCAATGATAGTTAACCCACAATCCATTGACCAGTACCGGCCCATCTGTTTGTGAAACATGCCGTATAAGGTTTTGGCCAGTCTTCTCAATAAAAGGATGTCTCCTTATTTGGTTTGTTGGGTGTCTCCAGAACAGCATGGCTTTATTAGAGGGTGATCCCATCCATGGGCAATAGGTGTGGTTCAAGAGATTGTTAGTGAAATAAGAAATAAATCCTTTGGGGGAAACTTGGTGATCCTACTTGATATGAGAATGGACTATTATTTTATGGAATAAGGCTTCATCCTTGGAGTTATGGAGTGTATGGGCTTTTCAAATTGGACTACGGATCTTCTTTTTCGGTGTTTCATCTCTGCTTGAATTTCAACCTTCTTCATGCGTAAACAATTTGGGTTCTTCAAGGCTTATAGGGGCCTCATGAAAGAAGATCTATTGTCCCCCACCCTCTTCATCCTCTCCCGAAATGAATTTAGCCATTACATCAATGGGGTATTGTGAATGGGGAAAGTCCTTTCTTATCGGAACAGTTATGCAGTGATGGGTGTCTCGCACCTGATGTTTGCATATGATACAATTATTTTTGTCAACGGAAGCAGGAGATCTATTCAGGGGATTAATGAGCTTCTTGGGGACTATTTTAGGTGGAGTGGTCAGGTGCTGAACAGGGATAAAAGACCCTTTCTTACTTCCAAGAATATTTCTGAGAGCAGGGACAATATTCTTAATGAACGCCTGACTATGAGTAGGGGTCCTTCCCGATGGAGTACTAATGGGTGTCGGTGAGTCCTTACACTCTCAGAATTCATCAATTTGATAATCTTGTGGTAAAGATCTTGGGTGCATTTATAATTGGAAAAAAAGATTCCTCTCGTTTGGAGATCGCATCACCCTTGTGAATAGTGCCCTTGTCTCTATTTCCATTCACATTTTGTCTACTTTGAAGGTCTCCAGAAGAGTTCTTGCTACCTTAGATAAGATTGTGGTGTCCTTAATTAGGTATGGGAAGAGGGAGGGTAAGTACCAGTGGGCATCGGGGAAGCGGATGGCAAGACCTCTTTCTGAAGGAGGAATCAATTTGCAAAGTGTTTCTGAGACCATGAAAGGGCTGCATGCCAAACTAGCATGGGAAGCAATAGAAGGTTGATCCTTATGGGGTAGGTTGGTGCAGGGAAAATATGATCAGAACATGAATGAGGTGAGGGTCGACCATCCAATATATAGAAATTGATTAATCCTTACTCAGAGATCTTGTACCAGCATTCCAAATGGCTGGTGAGAAGAGGTGACATTAACTTATGGCTTCAAGACTGGGGGCTGGCAGGTTATGGTTCCCAGGGCGTCCTACCCTGAACCTCTATTTTTGGGAAGGCAGTGATAATCTAGGCTTCATCCATGCTATTCTTGATGAAAAATAAACATTTTAGGTTTAATTCTGTGGTCATCAAAGAGGAATGTGACAAGCTTGTTTTCACAGGCTACTCGACTGGGGGTTCTCTTAGAAGGCCTTCTCTCAGATGAGGAGGGGTGTTGTCAATTATGATCTTTGGGGGTGATGCTATAGTGCAAGGAGATCCCTTCCAAAATTTCATTCCTACTGTGGAGGGTGAGGAACCGAGCCTTGACCACTTACGATAACATCAAACGAATGGGTGTTCAGTTGGCGTCACGGTGTTGGTGTTGTAGCAACCCTAAACAAGAAATAGTGGATCACCTGTTCTTCGACAGTGAGTGGTCATTCTATATTTGGAAGGCATTTGGGGACTTTGCTGGTTGTAATGGTCAGGGTGGTTCGCTGGAGAGTTTTCTCAGTGCATGGTTTCAAGGATCTAGGGAACAAGGAGCCGAGAGGATTGGTCGGGCGGTGATTGTTTCAGAAGGGTGTTGGACCATCTGGATGGCGAGGAATGCTGCACTCCATAAGTGTGCTCGGGGTTCTCAAGTTAGTGTTCTTTTCAAAATGAAGAATCTTTTCCAGGACTTGGTTAGGTTATGTGCAGATTGTCATGGCGCACCATCAGTGAGGGGCATGGTTTCAAATCAGTTCCTCTCCAATCAGGATGGCACCTCGGGTCAGGGGCAGTAGGTCCGCTAGAATCCTCTCCACTGTGGTCTCAAGATGAATACGAATGGATTCCTGGTTAGGGGGAGTTGTGTGGAGGCGGTGTCATCAAGAACCCAAACATGTCAGTGATAGAGGATTTCTCTACTTATTATGGTAGGGGTGATCTTTTAAAAGCAGAGGTGCATGCGATGATCATAGGGTTAGAGCATTGTGTCTAGCGACGCATCGATCTGAACGCGGTGGAGATAGATTCTCTCATACTCTTCAAAGCACTCTCTGGTCCTGGCCGATTTACTTGGAATGTCTCATACCTCATTAGAAAGTGCAAACAACTTTTTGGCACTTAAGTGGAGATCACTCATACCTGGTGGGAGGGGAATCAGGTTGCAGACTTCCTAACGTCTCTATCACATCCGGCTGAATGTTTTTCTCTCTTCCTTAACGTCGGCTCATTCCCGAAGGAGAGAGTGAGGTTTGTTATTAATGATGCTCTCGGTTTGCATTTTTTTTGGCCCCCATGATTCTCTTTCTCCCTATTTTTGTTTTTTTTCTGATTTTATGTCTTTTTGTACTCTCTTTTATTCAATAAACATGTTAGTTTTCAGTCAGTGTTAAGAGAAGTGGGAGGAGGTTCCCATTTATAAAGGATGAGAGGGGCACCTTAGGAAAACATAAAATATTACTTTATAATAAAGTCATATTCAGTTTATAATAGCTCCAAGTAGATTAATTTCAAATCTAAAGTGGGGATGGGTCGAAATCCTCTCATACAATAGGTTTTAGACATGTTTTGGTAACTATTTTAATCTTATCATTTATATTTAACTATAAGTTAAATAATTTAACATTTACCGTGTCTTCTTGTTTTCTTACAATATTTGGTTAATAAACATACTATAATAAGACATTTGAACCCCAAGTGGCTAATTATTAATTTATATAACCTTATCAAAGTCATTTGGTTGAACCTTATATTTTTAAGAATATAATAACAATTAGTAACATAATATTTATTTTAAAAACTATTTATGTCAATTTTGACACTATTTGGTAAATATTTTTGTGAAAATAATAACAACATGATTAGTTCTAAATAAGTTAATTGAATCCATATTAACATGTCATATTGACCTATAAAATTCTTGGAATTCATAAAAAGAATCATATTACATTTATTTGGGTATTTATAACATCAATTATATTTATATTTCATTAATAAGTTAATTAATGCATCATCATTGTGTCATAAATAAATTAAATTATTTAATGTATAAAATTAATGAATAAAATATCATTATGTTGGAAATCTTTTTATCTTTCTAATGAATATTTATAGTCTAATTTATCTTATGAATAACCATATATTAAAAATATTTTATTTATTAATCATTGATTTTAACTATTTTAACTCTTCTTTAAATAAAATAATAATAAGTGTACTAATCTAATTCAAGTAGTCCTAAATGATAATATTTTATTTCTAAGGTTTTTTTTGGTCGAATTAAACTTATCAAATAGAATTAGGAAATGTGTGAGGGTAATAATAATATCATTTTTACCCTTAATTACCCTATTTACTTTTAAACGTGGTAAATAAAAGTAAAAAAGTTACTAATCATAAAACCATATTTTTATCTGATTGAACCACATTTTACTCCTTGATATTAACCGTTTCTCTCGGATTTTATAAATTCCACTCACAAAATCGGTAATATTATGTTTTATTTAACTTTTCAAATTCTCCTAGGAGGTGGGTAAAAGACGATGAAATGTTCAATAAAATTTTAATATATCTAAAATTATTAGAAAATGACTCAAATGAATTAAATTGAACATATATAGGTATTATATATCAATTTTGACCTAAAATAAATTTAAATAAAATAAATATTTATTTAAATAAAAAGTCTGTTTTTAAATAGCAACCTAGTGTTTTCACTATTCATCAAAAAATGAATGTTTTTAGAAAAATAGAAAAAATTCACCCTAGGCTCATTTCAATATTCTGAATCTAAAAATGAAGTCCATTTTGAAAGATAAAATTTATAAAATCTCAAAAATCGGTTATTACTATTCATAACGGCAACATTATATAATATCTTAATAACATATCGTTGTTTAGTGAAACTCGGTATTGCGTAAAACACATGCTATCGTGGAAGGTCGCGATTGCGTGTAAAGCGAGCCTAGTCAGGGTTGCGTGTAGTGCTAGATTCATTTGAGGTTGTGTATAATTGAATCCAGTAATATTTTATTTATACATTGAATATATATAGACACACACACACACTCAATGTTGCATAGAATAACATCTATCAAACGAACTTGAAATTTTCTGTAACACAATCCAAGAATAGTGTTGCGTATACTGCAAGCTAATACGGTGTTACATATAGTACATTCTAATAATGGTGTATTGTATAATATAATACATCTAAAAAATTAAAAATAATATATCTCATAAAATCTCAGGGTGTTACAACCTCAATAATAAATGGGATCCTCCTCCTTCATTTTTTCACACCACTTTGTGCCTTATATATTGAAAAATAACTAACAATTTATATTCCCAACTTATTTATAATATTTCTAGAGATACATTTATTTCCATTTTAACCAATATGATGATATTTAATTATGTATATTCGAAATAAATTTCCTTAACATATCAATCCTAAGAAGATTTGAAACATCGTTTGTGCTTGTGTAAGGTTTACCCTCAACATAAAATGATTTAATTCATTTTTGATTCCCACATTACATAAATGGTTATAAAAAAGGAAATAATTTGTATATATTATATATTTTACATATATTTGATTCTTGAAATATTAAATCAGTATTTACATTTCCTTTATTTTAACCTTTAAAACATGGAAACAACATTCGTGCATTCGTACAACCTACCATATCCATAAATAGAGTTGTTCATTTTTCTATATATACATTTAAAGTATTTATATAAATACCTCTATGTTATATATATATATATTATATATATATATATACACATGTTGATTAAATTTCTAGATATAATTGAACCATGAACACAGTATAATGAATGATGCCTCTCAATTAAAATATATATATAAATTAAAGTTGTTAGAACATAAAATTGTAATTTAACGAGTGACAAAGCATATAAGAATGTAATACGATATATGATATATATGATAATGATCTTGGAATATATTTTCAATAAATCTATATTTATTTTACAAAAAATTTTGATATATATGATAGAAATCAGACAAAAGCTATGGGTTTATTTAAAAATGTAATCATTATTTGGTATTTTATTCATTTAACTATATTTTTGGGAATATTTCTCCCTTTGTTTGATGTATGGTAATTTTTTCAATTTTTTTTTGTATTATTCAATTACTTTTTATGTTCAATTTTACACCTATTACGTTTAAAAAAATTTATGTTAAATGATAATTTCTAATCATTTTAAAAAAAAATGATACACTATGAATTTTAATATGGAAGTGTATAATGATTTTTTTACAACAATGGATTGAATTAAATTTCATGCTTTTTTGATTACTTAATGATTTTAATCATTATTTTCATGTTTACAAGGATATTTTAAATGGAAATAATTTCGTTATTACATGTGCATATTTTAGATTATAAAATATTTTTAGGTAAAAAAGAGTATTTTACTCATTAAATATACTATTAATCTATTTAAAATATTTTCATCTATCTCATCATAATATATTGAATATTGGGTTGTGGATATACTCTTATTTTACCCAACACAATTATTTATTGAATTGTTAAAATCGGTTTGATAGGGAATGTACAATGTTTATATTATTTCCATATTACAATGGATGTTTTATAAATATATTTATTAATAAGTTAAGGTAATTAACAATTGATATGTTAGTTAGGATATTATTTTTTATATTTATAATTTTTAACCCCTTTAATAAGACAAATGATTTTCAGTAAGTTTGTGATAAAGAGGGAATTTTACATCACCTCAATGCATTGGTAGGTATCATGTAACACACAAGACCACATTGTTTTGTAGGATTTAGCCTTTTATATAGAATTCATGGATGTTTCCTTAAAAATATATTTTAAAATATGTGTAATTATGCATTTCATCTTTATAAACTCATTTATAGCCATTACAAGTTGTTATTCAAATTTTATAATATACATGTCTATTCTTAAATGTCGTATGATTATTTATATGGAATTATATGGTCATCATATATTCCTCACATATTGTGATCATAATTTAATTTAATTGAATTTTATTCAGTCATTCACCTAGCTATATTTTCATTATTATTTACTAAATTATGGATTTTACATTATTCATTCCATTACTAGGCATGTGAGATCTCTAATTTCATAGTTTTATTTTTACCCAATATATTAGGATTTATGTCACGACCCCCTTCCATCAAATATGCCCCTCCTAAGCTGGCAATGGTGAAAGGGAGATAATGACCCCCGAGTCCCGCCTCCAGTAGGCCCCGGGATGGCGACTAGCACCAAGGGTATGAGTTTATATTTTTTTCAATCATGGGAGGCATTACCCTTTTTATATTTAGGATCGGAAATAGGACAAGTAAACCACCAAAAAGGAAAAAAGAACAATGGTGCTGAAAAGAAACCCAAACCAGTCCCATATGCATGTATAAATAAACTGAAACAGGTACAAGTACAAATAAGCTCATGGTACAAGTGAGTACAGCACCAAAAGAAAAACAAGAAAACAGCAACTGCACAGCTCCCACTGCCTGACTAGTAGGGTCCCGCACGACCCTGGTAGTCCTCCTGAAAACTTGAAACAATGTAGGGTGAGCATACAAGTATACTCAGTAGAGAACCTAAAGCTCTCATGCACAAGTGGAGAGACACCCTATAGTCCCGTGAGAAAACAGGAGAACCAGAAACTAACAAGGAAAAACTATCCACCCAGCCTCACTGGTCACACTCACCAAGTTACACAAACAAGTTTAGTATATATATAGAACAATATTATTGGGTACCCCGCACCATTTCCCAATAATTAGATACTGCTCTTCCTAACGGAAAACGTCCTGACGCTACCACACTCTTCCCGCCCGCACACACCTGGGCCAAACCACACATTCCTCCCGCACACACCTGGGCCACAACCACCAACCCGCCCGCAGACACATGGGCCTCATCCCGAAGGTTCTTGGGAACGGTAAGCCTGCCCGAAGAGTCTTGGGATAAAGGTCGCCTCAAGCCATCACAACCTCCGAGACCTACCCGAAGAGTCTTGGGTGTAAGGTCACCTCATGCCATCATAGCCTATGGAAGAAGGAGTAGGAAGGAGCTAGTAACTTAGGGGGAACACCCTCTCCCATAAAATGGGAGTGTTCGACACTAGGTGCCTGACATGGGTGTGGTGCGACAAAACACAAAGATACCATTATATATATACATATACCAAACACACAGCCCAACCTATGTCTTCTTAAAAGGAGATACTGAGCATGTGCCTCGGCACTACTACCACGAATCATGAATCAACAACCAAACAATCATCCCCCAACCCCATTTAGGTTTTCATGTTTCATGCAATGGTTTAACAAATTATTACTACTGGGCAACTATCATCCAGACAAAACCTTTCACAAACATATCCCTTCCATCCACAACCAAGGTTAGGTAAAACGCAAGCAACCACATGCCATTTCATTTACAATAGATTATCACAACCATACAACATTCCACCATTCATTTATTTCTATGTCCCACACATAAAACCCTTTCCACACACAAAACATTTCCGCATTTGAAAACACATTTTACTTCAAAACACTTTTCATAATCAAAACACTTTTCATAAATAAAGGCATTTTCCACAAAACAACCAAACCACCAACATGTTCATTATTCCAACTTTGTTCAATCGAGGTGATCACACAAGGTTTTCATTATCATTTAATCAGCCAGTCTTTACGTGCTTATCCATTTTCCATGTTTTAACAAAACCAACCACAAACAATTCAGATATCAATTGCGCACGCAAAGGCCACCAACGACCTTGATTTTCAGTAGGCAAAGGCCTTTCAATCCAAAATCACAATCAGAAGATAAAGAAACTGGAAGGCAATAGAAACAGCACAAAACCCCAAACCCTTCTTTATCCAGTTATTATCTTTATTTAAAGTTCAACTGCATCCCATGGAACAAAAGAAAAATATCCCACCCCGCATGTTGCACCAAAAAGAGAGACGAAGGTAAACCCCTACCTCAAAAGGTCCCGATCACGTCGCTTCCGACGACGTCCTTCGGTGTCTTCCGCCTTCGCCAAACCCGACAAACGCCTCCTAGGATGGAATATGGAGAAGGAAGGTTGGAAGGAAAGGTGACAAGTCTGGGCTTAGAAGCTTCGTCTCGTCTCTACGATCCTGTGGCTGCTGACGGATCGTAATTCGGAGCTCGGACAAAGAAGTTAGAGGAGGAATACTTCTCGATCGTCCAAGAGCGTCGTCGTGCGACAAAGAAGCGATCGATATGGAAGATAAAACATGACCTCGTTCTTATATAGGCAACGAATAGGTATATCCGTATTCAGTGTGCATTAATGAATACACGATGTGACTGTACATACGTTACATGTTTTGATTGGTTAACACACAACACGTCACGCGGTTTCCACGCGTTTTAATAATAATGATAATTCTATCAATATGTGGTATTTCGTTGACCCGAGGCATGAGTCATAAAAGTAGCTCATAAATGGTCTTAAAATGACCGTCATAATTTCAGGGTTATGTTGTCGCTGACGGATCGTCAATCCGATACCGTATGAGGGAGATATGTTGGATACAAGATCCCATAATAATAACAATATTAAATCTATTAATTCATGAGCGTTTCGGGTACCCAATCCAAAAACCCAAAAAAGACATCCAATATTGGACTCATAATTTTTGTCTCGTAGTCAGGGTCGCACTGCCACTGACGGTTCATGAAACCGAGGTCGCACGAAGAAGTTATTGTGAAAAAAGTGTTTTATTATCAGAAAAACATGATAACAATATTTTATTAATTATTTATTTATTTATTTCTCTAACTCCAATCAATCACCATTTGTCATTTTTCATGCTGGAAATTCATCACCAATTATCTCCTTTACTATTTATTTCACACTTAATTTTATTCCCATTAATATCTTATAACTCCTCCCTCTCTCCAGTCTTTATTAATTCTTTCTCCCAAGATTCTCTCCCACAAAAAGTGGCGCCTCTCTCTTATATTTATTTTTCAATAAATTTTATTTTCTCTCTCCAATCTTTATTTTGTTGGTGCGCCTCCCCTTTTATTTCATATTATTATATTTTTCATCTTCTCTCTCCTTGTGGCACGCCCCAAATTTATTTTAAACCTTTATTTATTTATTTTTACACAATTATCATAATATCTTTAATTTATTCTCATACCTCAAATCTCATTGCATTTAATTCAAAACATAATTCTCATTAAATCATTATTACCAGATCTATCAAAAAAAACCAACATTATTAATATAATTATTTAGTATAACACTTATAACAAAACCCCAAAAAAATTTATTAACACGTCACCATTTATTATTAATAATTATTATTATTTTTGATGTTCGCGGCATTGATCATATAAAAAAAACGTTTTTACAAAGTAATCGACCGGAGAGGTCCGGGCCATTACATTAGATACCTCTCAAAACATTCTCGTCCTCGAGAATTAAAAACTGAACCAGAAGAAGGAAAGGATCTGAAGAACCACTCCACAAGATACCTCTCAGGGCTCTCGTCATGACAATGAACCAAACAACATCTCTATGAGTTAAGAATTCCCTCTCCTATGTCAAGATACTATCCGCTTTAGGCGGCACTGACTCGCCTGCACGGGTTTAATCGCATCCTCATTAATGCATCTTGATTAAGGATCAGGTTTTTCCTTTCCCATATATCCGGACAAGCCACACACTTCCCAAGAACAAGGAACAAAGATCTCACATCCAACAACCCAACATTTTATATATCAAAGGTACATGGTAACAACAACAAACAAAGGAAGGTACAAGTCAAAACAACCCCGGGTACTGAGCGCGCATCTAGGTCTCCCGCTCCCAAGTTCTCTCCTCAAGGCCGCCATGCCTCCACAACACATGAACCAAGCCGATGGTTCGTCCACGGAGCACTTTCTCCTTGCGATCCTCGATCCTGACTGGCCGTTCCTCGAAGGTCGCGTCTTCTCCCACATCTAGCTCTCCCCAGTTGATGACATGAGAGTCATCATGTAAGTACTGACGAAGCTGGGAGACATGGAAGACGTCATGGACCCTCTCCAACTGAGGTGGTAGGGCCAGCTGATATGCCACCTCGCCAACTCACCTCAGCACCTCGAAAGGTCCGATGAACCTAGGGGAGAGCTTACTCCCCTTTCCGAACCTCTGCTGCCCCCGTAGAGGGTAAACCTTCAAGAACACATGATCTCCCACCTCTAACTCCAAGGGCCTCCTCCGACGATCAGCATAAGACTTCTGCCGATCCTGAGATGCTTTCATCCTCTCCCGCACTAGCTGGACTTTCTCCGTGGTGCTCTGCACTACTTCTGGTCCAAGAGTACCAGTCTCACCAACCTCTGCCCAGCAAAAGGGTGAACGACATGGTCTTCCATACAAAGCCTCAAAAGGAGACATGCCGATAGTAGAGTGGAAGCTGTTGTTGTAGGAAAACTCTACTAAAGGCAAGTGTCGTACCCATGATCCTCTGAAATCTAGAACACATGCTCGCAGCATGTCCTCCAATGTCTGGATAGTCCGCTCTGTCTGTCCATCAGTCTGAGGGTGAAAAGCAGTGCTAAGGAGTAGCTGGGTGCCAAAAGCATGCTGTAACCCCTTCCAGACTCGTGAGGTGAATCGAGTGTCCCGATCTGAGACGATAGTCTTCGGAACTCCATGCAAATGCACCACCTCATCCACGTACCTCTGTGCTAAGGTACTCACAGGTCCTGACTCCTTGATGGCCATGATGTGAGGAGATTTTGTCAGTCGATCCACCACTACCCAGATAGCATCATGCCCGCCCTGAGCTCTGGGTAGTCCTGCGACGAAGTCCATCGAGACATCGTCCCACTTCCACTCGGGAACATCTAAAGGATGCAACAAACCACCAGGAACGCGGTGTTCAGCCTTCACCTGCTGACACACCAGGCATTTAGCCACAAACTCTGCCATTGCCCGTTTCACCCCGGGCCACCAAAACTGTCCCCTCAGGCCTTGGTACATTTTCGAAACACCTGGATGTACTGCCAAGGCTGAGCTATGGAACTCACGAAGGACTTCATCATGCATCACCTCTGGAACAAAAAACCTTCCATGAAAGAGCATCTGATGTCGGCTGTCCTCTGACCATCCTTCCGGAGCGTTCCCCTGATCGACACGATCCCGCAACACTTCCACCTCAGGGTCTCCCCACTGCGACTCTTCCACTTGCTGCAACAAAGAGGACTGTACCATCATCTGAAACAAGAAGCCTCTAGCACCTTCCACCCTCGCATCCAAGTTCATGGCAGCCAACTCCTCCATCGCCTTCCAAGCATCAGCTGATTCCCGAACCACTTCCGGATGCGGCTTCCTGCTCAGGGCATCAGCCACAATGTTTCCCTTACCTTCAGTGTACGAGATCTCAAAGTCATAGTCTTGGAGAAACTCGACCCATCTCCGCTGTCGCAAGTTCAAGTCACACTGGGAGAAGATATAGCGCAAGCTCTTGTGATCGGTGAAGACCACAAAGCGCTCCTCAATGAGGTAATGTCGCCACAGCTTCAATGCGAACACTACTGCTGCATGCTCCAAGTCATGGGTGGCATAGTTCCGCTCGTGAGGACGCAACTGCCTAGACCCATAGCAAATCACACCCTTCTTCTGCATCAACACACATCCCAAGCCAAGGCCAGAGGCATCACAAAACACCTCATACAAGGATCCTTCCTCTGGAAACCTAAGGATGGGAGCACTAACGAACTTCTCCTTCAGGTAGTCGAAAGCTTCCTGGCACTGCTCATTCCACATAAAGACCTGATTCTTCCTAGTCAAAGCTGTCAACAGAGCAGTAACTCGAAAGAAGGCCGAGACGAACCTCCGATAGTATATAGCCAACCCCATGAAACTACGAACTTCTGCCACGCTCTTGGGTGTTGTCCAAGAAACAAATGCTTCTACCTTCGACGGGTCCACTGACACTCCATGCTGAGACACCACGTGCCCAAGGAAGTGTACTTCTTGCATCAAGAACATACATTTTGACAACTTTCCAAAAAGCTGATGGTGCCGAAGGACTTCCAAGATAGCCCTAAGATGCTCAACATGCTCCTCCTTTGATCTTGAGTAGATCATGATGTCATCGATGAACACAACGACGAACTGGTCCAGGAACTCTCGGAAGGAAAAGTTCATAAGACCCATGAACACAGCTGGTGCATTCGTAACCCCAAACGGCATCACTACAAACTCGAAGTGCCCATACCTGCAACTGAAAGCTATCATTGGGATGTCACTGTCTTTTACCCTCAGCTGATGATATCCCGACCGCAGATCAATCATAGAAAACCAACATGCTCCCCTCAGCTGGTCGAAGAGATCATCTATTCTCGGAAGGGGGTAACGGTTCTTGACCGTTACCTGATTCAGCCTTCGGTAGTCTATGCATAGCCTGAGACCACCATCCTCCTTTTTCACGAACAGAACCAGAGCACCCCGTGGCGACACACTGGGTCGAACGAAATACTTCTCCATCAGATCGTCAATCTGAATCCGCAACTCCCGCAACTCCGAAGGTGCCATCCGATAAGGAGCCATCGAGATTGGACGGGCACCTGGCTGTAAGTCTATCCCAAACTCAACATCACTTCTAGGGGGTAGAGTCACGACCTCCTCGGGAAAGACATCGAGGAATTCCCCAACAACTTCTGGAACATTCATCATCTCCGTATCAGCTGGAACCACTGATATCCCACCCAACAAAGAAAAGAGAGGCTTCACATGCTGGCTTCCCACCTGATAGCTCCTCTCACCAACAAAAGTCACACGTTGTCCATCCATATCGGAGAACACGACTCTTCTCCGAAAGCAGTCGATAACAGCACTAACAGAGAACATCCAGTCGATGCCTAAGATGACGTCGTATGGCTGCATCTGTAGCAAAAGAAGATCTCCAATGGACCGATGTGGTCCCAACGTCAGCTCGCATCCCCGACAAACACAAGACAAACGGGTCTGAACTCCAACAGGCGTACTCAGTACCAGGGGTATAGAAAGTCTCTCTACGTCTAGACCCAAAGCATGGGCTAGACTGGGTGCAACAAAAGAGTGCGAAGCTCCTGAATCGAACAAGGTAGAAACAAGAGTGCTGAACAAACAGATCGTACCTCGTACCACCTCTGGTCCTGCTGGAGCTTCCAACTCTGCTACGTGCAACTGTCCACGCCCAGCTCCTCTGCCTCTCTGATGTCGACTGCCTCCCCGACCACGCCCTGGTCGAGGTCCCTGAGGAGCACCCTGAGATCGGCCTCCTCCTACAGGGTCTACCCTCGGAGGGCCCTGCTGCTGCTGAAAGGGCCTCGACGGCAACTGCTGCTGAGGCGGGTACTGATCCTGACCACCTCCACCCTACTGAGCTCTGGTCGGGCACTGACTCCAGACGTTCCTGAAACCTCCACAAGAAAAACACTTCATTCCAGGACTCGAGAAGGAAGGACGAGGGCCTGAAGACCTGAACTGGAACCGCTGGGGCCTGCTCCCCACCGGCCTGAACCTGGAAGGTCCGGTCGCAGGAGGTCTGCTACTGACTGCATTCCCCTTCGACGGACCCGCCTGGATCCCTTCTCGGGGTGCACCTCCCTGCAAGTGCATCCTCACTACAACTTCCGCCTTCTTTTCTAAGGCTAAGTATGTCGGAAGGGTGAAGGGGGTCACAGCATACTGGAGCGAAGGACGAAGCGCCTCTTCCAAACGTCTCGCCCGAGACTCTTCATCTGGAAAGAGTTTCGGAGCAAAGCGTAGGAGACTCTTGAACTTAATTCCCAACTCTCGAACAGTCATACTCCCCTGCTGAAGGGAGAGTAACTCCTGATGCTTTTCCGCCTTGATCAAAGAAGAAAGGAATTCCTCTCGGAACTCCTTTTCTAAGTCAGCCCATGGAATCTCTGCCTCCTTCCTCTCCCTGAGGTAGAGCATCCACCATTGGCGTGCCGCGCCTCTCAGCTGACTGACTGCTAGGGGGACCCAGTACTCCTTCGGAGCACGGATCAAGTTAAAAGCGATCCCTAGCTCTTCAAGCCACCCCTCCGTCTCCAGGTCCGAAGTACTTCCCTCGTACTTCTTGAGAGTCTGACGCTGGAAAGAACAGAGGGTCTTCTGCCACTGGCTGTCTTCCTCCTCTCGATCGATCCTCAGTTGATCGATCGCCTGAACCTGCTGGGCCTCGGCCGCCTGAGCCAACTGGGAACACCGTCCAGGTGCCATAGCTGTACGGTAAACAAGGAAAACCTAAGCCCGAGTAGTAAAGAGATTTCTCAAGGGTTCATTTTATCATTTTACTTTATTCCCAGAACGCCCCAAATCAAGTAAAACACAAACATGATGATGCATGTACCTTTCCTAGGGTTCCTACCCTAAAATCAATGTATCCTCACTTGGTTGTTCGGTAGGCTCAGAGTCCTTGCATCGGATCACGGGGGGCCCTAAAATCCCATGTCCTAGCCGGTCATCCCTGGCCTATGTCACACACCAAGATCAGCTAACACTGTTTCCCTACCATCCCATGAAATCCTCACTGTGCCTAACTCTAGACTCCATCCTATCTCTCAACCATTCCTTTGATACCATTCTGTCACGACCCCCTTCCATCAAAGATGCCCCTCCTGAGCTGGCAATGGTGAAAGGGAGATAATGACCCCCGAGTCCCGCCTCCAATAGGCCCCGGGGTGGCGACTAGCACCAAGGGTATGAGTTTATTTTTTTTTCAATCATGGGAGGAATTAACCTTTTAATAGTTAGGATCGGAAATAGGACAAGTCAACCACCAAAAAGGAAAAAGAACAAAGGTGCTGAAAAGAAACCCAAACCAGTCCCATATGCATGTATAAATAAACTGAAACATGTACAAGTACAAATAAGCTCAAGGTACAAGTGAGTACAGTACCAAAAGAAAAACAAGAAAACAGCAACTGCACAGCTCCCACTGCCTGACTAGTAGGGTCCCGCACGGCCCTGGTAGTCCTCCTGAAAACCTGAAACAACGTAGGGTGAGAATACAAGTATGCTCAGTAGAGAACCTAAAGCTCTCGTGCACAAGTGGGGAGACACCCTAAGGTCCCGTGGGAAAACAAAAGAACCAGAAACTAACAAGGAAAAACTATCCACCCAGCCTCAATGGTCACACTCACCAAGTAACACAAACAAGTTTGGTATATATATAGAACAAAAGTATTGGGTACCCCGCACCATTTCCCACTTAATTAGATGCTTCTCTTCCTAACGGAAAACGTCCTGACGCTACCACACTCTTCCCGCCCGCACACACCTGGGCCAAACCACGCATTCCGCCCGCACACACCTGGGCCACAACCACTAACCCGCCCGCAGACACCTGGGCCTCATCCCGAAGGTTTTTGGGAATGGTAAGCCTGCCTGAAGAGTCTTGGGCTAAAGGTCACCTCAAGCCATCACAGCCTCCGAGACCTTCCCAAAGAGTCTTGGGTGTAAGGTCACCTCAAGCCATCATAGCCTATGGAAGAAGGAGCAGGAAGGAGCTAGTAACTAAGGGGGAACACCCTCTCCCATAAAATGGGAGTGTTTGGAACTAGGTGCTTGACATGGGTGTGGTGCGACAAAACACAAAGATACAATTATATATATACATATACCAAACACACATCCCAACCTATGGCTTCTTAAAAAGTGAAACTGAACATGTGCCTCGGCACTACTACCACGAAGCATGCATCAACAACCAAACAATCATCCCCCAACCCCATTTAGGTTTTCATGTTTCATGCAATGGTTTAACAAATTATTACTACTGGGCAACTATCATCCAGACAAAACCTTTCACAAACATATCCCTGCCATCCACAACCAAGGTTAGGTAAAACGCAAGCAACCACATGCCATTTCATTTACAAGAGATTATCGCAACCATACAACATTCCATCATTCATTTATTTCAATGTTCCACACATAAAACCCTTTCCACACACAAAACATTTCCGCATTTGAAAACACCTTTTACTTCAAAACACTTTTCATAATCAAAACACTTTTCATAAATAAAGGCATTTTCCAAAAAACAACCAAACCACCAACATGTTCATTATTCCAACATTGTTCACTCGGGGTGATCACACAAGGTTTTCATTCTCATTTAATCAGACAGTCTTTACGTGCTTATCCATTTTCCATGTTTTAACAAAACCAACCACAAACAATTCAGATATCAATTGCGCATGCAAAGGCCACCAACGACCTTGATTTTCAGTAGGCAAAGGCCTTTCAATCCAAAATCACTATCAGAAGATAAAGAAACTGGAAGGCAATAGAAACAGCACAAAACCCCAAACCCTTCTTTATCCGGTTATTATCTTTATTTAAAGTTCAACTGCATCCCATGGAACAAAAGAAAAATATTCCACCCCGCATGTTGCACCAAAAAGAGAGACGAAGGTAAACCCCTACCTCAAAAGGCCCCGATCACGTCGCTTCCGACGACATCCTTCGGTGTCCTCCGCCTTCGCCAAACCCGGAAAACGCCTCCTAGGATGGAAGCTGGAGAAGGAAGGTCAGAAGGAAAGGTGACAAGTCCGGGCTTAGAAGCTTCGTCTCATCGCTACGATCCTGTGGCTGCTGACGGATCGTAATTCGGAGCTCGGAAAAAGAAGTTAGAGGAGGAATACTTCTCGATCGTCCAAGATCGTCGTCGTGCGACAAAGAAGCGATCGATATGGAAGATAAAACATGACCTCGTTCTTATATAGGCAACGAATAGGTAAATCCATATTCAGCGTGCATTAATGAATACGCGATGTGACCGTACATACGTTACATGTTTTGATTGGTTAACACACAACACGTCACGCGGTTTCCACGCGGTTTAATAATAATGATAATTATATTAATATGTTGTGTTTCATTGACCCGAGGCATGAGTCATAAAAGTATCTCATTAATGGTCTTAAAATGACCGTCATAATTTCAGGGTTACGCTGTCGCTGACGGATCGTCAATCCGATACCGTATGAGGGAGATACGTTGGATACAAGATACCGTAATAATAACAATATTAAATCTATTAATTCATGAGCGTTTCGGGTACCCAATCCGAAAACCCGAAAAAGACATCCAATATTGGACTCATAATTTTCGTCTTGTAGTCAGGGTCGCACTGCCACTGACGGTTCATGAAACCGAGGTCGCACGAAGAAGTTATTGTGAAAAAAATGTTTTATTATAAAAAAAAATGATAACAATATTTTATTAATTAATTATTTATTTATTTCTCTAACTCCAATCAATCACCATTTGTCATTTTTCACGCTGGAAATTCATCACCAATTATCTCCTTTACTATTTATTTCACACTTAATTTTATTCCCATTAATATCTTATAACTCCTCCCTCTCTCCAATCTTTATTAATTCTTTCTCCCAAGATTCTCTCCCACAAAAAGTGGCGCCTCTCTCTTATATTTATTTTTCAATAAATTTTATTTTCTCTCTCTAATCTTTATTTTTTTGGTGCGCCTCCCCTTTTATTTCATATTATTATATTTTTCATATTCTCTCTCCTTGTGGCATGCCCCAAATTTATTTTAAACCTTTATTTATTTATTTTTACACAATTATCATAACATCTTTAATTTATTCTCATATCTCAAATCTCATTGCATTTAATTCAAAACATAATTCTCATTAAATCATTATTACCAGATCTATCAAAAAAACCAACATTATTATTATAATTATTTAGTATAACACTTATAACAAAACCCCAAAAAAATTTATTAACACGTCACCATTTATTATTATTAATAATTATTATTTTTGATGTTCGCCGCATTGACCACATAAAAAAATGTTTTTACAAAGTAATCGACCGGAGAGGTCCGGACCATTACAATTTATTATATTATTTACTTATTGGGATATTATAATGTTAAAAATGGATTTATAAAATAAATTACTAGGGTATTTTATTTTTTTATGTGTAATGTGAATTTATCTATTTGTCACCTTTTTCAATACTACTAAAATCATCCATCATATAAGATGTGATTCCTTGCATCATATACCAATGTAATAATATAACAATCACTCAAAACTATAATGTATAGGGTTCTTACACATTTCATTCAATATATTTTGTTATGAATTTGAAATAACATTTATTCATTATAATAGACGTTAGAAATAAGTTATTTTATGAAAAAACAGTAAAAATAAATATAGTGAATGACAATAGCATAAATCAACATTATACTACTATTATATTTACTATACTTATAAAAAATTGTATATTTTAGTATATTAATTTGATATTGATTATGAACATTATTATAATATGACTTTTCCATTATTATTTAAAATTATCATGATAGAAGAAATCACAATGGGGAAATTGGATGAAATATTTCATATATAACTAGAGACAAAATATATGAATGTCTCACATTTATTAAAAATGATTAATTCAATGGATATAATAAATTTAAAAAATATTAACTTCAATATCCATATATTATGTAATTTATAATAGTTATTAGATGTAATGATAACTATCAACCCATAATAATATTTTCTAAATATTCATGAAATTAAATTTTACTAGTATTTTATAAATATATATAAAAAATATTATTTGAATTTATATTATACATACTATTTTCATACACAAAGATCTATTTGAGTTCAATTTGGTTTACCATTTACCATGTTTACCGTTGTATTTTTATTATCTTTTTAAAAAATAAAGTGTTTTATTTTGTATAACTCTTTTGCGGAACGGTAAATTTTTGGTGAGCCTCTATAAAGGTTAAAAATATTTTTTAAATAATAAATTTATTTAAATAATTATCAATAAAATATAAACCATTTTTATTAGGTGAAAACATTGTGTATGGTATGTATTTTTTACTTTTTTACAATTTACCTAGTTTTTCTCACAATTTTTTTGTGTTCTACATGATAACAAACAATAGTGATAATTAATATCGTTTTTTATTTTAAAATAAAATAATAGTGTATGTTAGTGATATTAAATGAGCATAATTGATTTCATAAAATGTATTTTCATGTATTCCTGATAAAGTTATATTAAAATTATTGAGAAAGGGGGAATTTTGTTTTCAAAATTTCATTACATATCCAAACAAAATGTATGTGTCACATAACATAATGATATTTTTCAACATTACAGAATATATTTCAAAAAAAATCACTAATTTTGTTTTTAATTTTATCATGAAATTAAATTTTAATATAAATCTATTTTTAATTCGAACTAATTTTTTAAAAAACAATGTTGATACTTTTTTCTTTGGATGCATGGTATTATATTACAAATTGATAAATAAAGTGAATTGGGTATGAAAAATTATTTATTTATTTTTTCCACAAAAAAGTGAGGAATTTTTTTATAATATATATTTTAGAATTATTTTTTTCTGAAGCATATAATTTATATTCGTTTTAATTTTTTTTGAAAAACATATTTTATCCCCATTAATTCTCTAAATTTGGATTATTTTTGTGGAAAATTACTACTTTCATATCCAATCATTTTTAAAACAAAATTTAGATGACTGAATTCTATTTAACTATATTTTTATGATTTAAATGAATATAACATATAATAATATTTGTGTTAGGGAAATAATAAGATCAATTATATTTCATATAGATAAGAAGTGTGACTAAAGGTCATAAAAGGACCCACCCTTATATATTACATAATCTTCAATAAAATGAATAATTCACATTGAGTATATTTTTAGGTTTAGAGTTTCAAAAAATTTGGCCATAACTATTACATTACATCTCCAAAATGACAAGGTAGACACTTCTACTCAGTTTTCATTTACTTCATAAAATAAAAACTCATGAAAAAAATATGCAGGTCTTGTCCCATGTTTTAGAGAGCACAAATTTTCCGTGATCTCATAATTGACACTATTCATCATTAGGTCCTGTGAAAAACATTTCAAAACATGGGATGTGCATAAAATACTAAGGGTTATAAAACAATTATAGGAAACATTAGTTCGTCAATACATACATTACATAAGATCATTAACATACCTCATGAAATCATAATATTTATAGTAAACTCAAATCATAATTGTAACATGTTGAATCCATAAAAAACATACATTTTTTTTTCACACCTACGTAGGGAGTTATATTTTGAATAACCATGACAGTATATTCCCAATGTCTCTTAGGAGAAACAATCATGTTTTCCTCCATCATGTTACCCAATTCATTGGAGAGCTATCTCGGGCTCACCCACCCAAGGTTTATCATAGAACCACTCATATACATAACAATTCCTCAGAACCATAACATATTCAGAACACATAAAACAAATATAAAGGAAAGATAACATTTCCACATTTCAATAACAATATATCTTTTAAAAATATTGACATAAAAAATCCATTATCAAAACTATTTTCAATAACAAAATACATAACAGAGTATATGGTATATATTTTCCATTAAAATAATTATGTCTTGTCATGGAAGTCAAAAGATCGAATAATACTCGTGGCAGCAGAAAAGGTTGTTGTCACCACTTACATTAAAAGAAACATACTTTTTTAGAATTTAGTTAAATGCATCATCGAAAAAGATTCCATTTTAATGAAATGAATTATCAACGTTGTTTATACTTCTTATTAAATAAAGTCTTATATAAAATAAAATATGGCTCAATGAAAAGATATTGAGATGAAATCCTTAACAACATATCTGACATGAATTGTTTTTTCTTTAATCTCCTAAATAATAAACTAAAGTAAATTTATACATTATTAAGAACATTTTTCAAATGTATAATTCCTTTAAAATATCTTACATCTATTTTATAAACATTATTTAATCATTTAAGTTAATAATGGTCATTTTGTCGATATTTGGTACTTGAGTCTATAATGGACTTCTTATAATTACAAGTTGATAATGTGGTAAAATTTTCATTATATACAGAATGATATTCATGTTTTATATATAAAATATATAATATATATCCATTATGTACATGTATTTATAATATTAAATAACATTTAGAGGAAATAAATGAAATGAACTGTTCATGGAGATGGTAAGTCATACATACGCATGAATGATACTTTCATTTCTATTTCATATTTGATGGAATGAAAACATAAGGATACACAGTTATATTATAATTATAGTATAATATTAAATATATAATCTCAATAAATCCATCTTTTATACATACAACGTATGGCATTAACAAGTCATATCACATTGTGGGGGCAGTAGTTTGCATTTCCTCAAATGAGATTATCGTATTTACCTAGTATGGAACCCAAAAGGTATTATATAATATAAAAATAAATAATTATAGAAACAAACATTAATATAATACATATCATATATAAATATACTTCCATAATAAATTTCTCCATAAGATGTTGTAGAAGAAGATTGAACAATCATCATTTCGTGGGACATTAGTTTTCTATCCACAAAAATAGTATGTTTTTTACCCATTAGATGGAGCTGTGTGTATGTGTAGTTTGAATCCTTCTACAAAAACCTACTATGTTGAGTATACTAGTTTAGTTATAAAATTAAGGAATAAAAAGTGTTTGGGCGAGTGGATAAGTTAAATAAAAAAATAACTTACCATAAGATGTGACCTTTATATTAGGGAACTCCGTTTAGATTTAACCGAACAGTTTTTTTGAAGTTCTTTATGTGTAAGGTAAGGCTTCTAGTAGTACGATATGGATCATGGGAGATTATTTTGTAAGATTTTGGACGAGTCAAGTGGTTTTATAGGCATGAGTAATGGGTTAGTGGTGAGGTCATTTATAAAGAGGAGGATGGGATCTTTAGGAAAGTCCGAAAATATTATTTTATTATACAATGATTTTTCAGTTTGTAAAGCTCCAAATCTTATTAAAGTAGAAGATAAGATGATTCATGGTCAAAATATAATCATAAAATAATAACATAATAAGTTTTGGATATTAATTTAATCATTATAATCTTATTTATTTGATTCATTTATTAATGAGGTAAACACCGTATCATTATTGTGTCATAAATAATGTAATTTATCTGATGTCTAAAAAGTATTAAAAAATACTATAATTTTGGAAATATTTTTTGAATTATGATGAATAATTATATTCAAATATATAAATTATATAACCCCTAATTAAATTTTTTTTATCAAAACAATACATGATTAAGCTATTTTTATTTTAACTTTAAATAAAAAGTTATTAATGTCATTATCATACACAAGTGGCTTTCAAAGGCCAAAAATCACACCCATGATTTTTATTGGCCATATATTACTCATCCAATAATTTTAAGAAATGTGTTAAGATAAATTTTATATTATTATAATATTTTATTACCTTTAATTACCCTATACAGTTTTAACAGTGGTAAATAAAAGTCACAAGTTACAATACACCAAAAAATATTATCATCTTATTGAACAAAATTTTACTTAATAAAAACAACTGTATATGTCAGATTTTTAAAATTAAACTCAAATAAGTGGTAAAATCTAATTTAAATATAATATTCAGATTTTTTACTACCACTTACTCTTTTTACTACTAATAAAAAATTGTAGTTTTTTAGAAGAAAAAAATCCAACCTCCGATTTTTTTGACATTATGAATTAAAAAATGATGTATATTTTACCAAATTGAAAAAATAGAAGTTATACTAATTAAATTAATATTTATTATCTTTGTCAAAACCAAAAAAAATCATGTTTTTAAGAAGTAAAAAATATCAACAGATTTCTAATTGTTTATGTCCAATTTCAAAGTTAAATTACATCCAATGACCAAAATTGGATTAAATGGTAAATATATAATCTCATTAGACCTAAAAACCAATTAAAAATATAATATAACCATATAAATAAATTATTTTAAAAGGAATTATTAATTAAAATATAGTACTTTTCACTATTCATTAAAAATGTATTTTATCAGAAAAATACCACAAATTTACCCAAATTAAATTTTAAGGACCCAATTATAAAGAAAAATTTTATTTTATCAAGTAAAATATACAAATGTGAACAAAAATATATTTAAAAAATGTTCTCCATTAAAAGGTATTAAATCTTATATTTAATTAATATTAGAGTATTAATGCTTAAAATTAGATTAATTCCCATTTTATGCCTCTATATTTTATTGGAAAAATGTAAAAAAAATTAACAAAAATGTATAATCATATTGTAGTTAGTTCTATTCATTCCCACCATTAAATATGTTAGGAATTAACTACCATTTGAAATTATATTGTTATATTATTATTATTTAACATGACTCAGCCTTGTGTGCAACGTAAGATTTTTCAAGAAACTTGTTGTTGCATATCAGGCATGCCATCGAACATAGTAACCCCTTTAATGTAAAAATTATTATTTAGTTCACAAATATTAATAATTCTGAAAACATATTATTCATTATTTACTTGGGATGATACCAATCCTTCATAGGATGATGGGTTTTCAACCTTGTTTATGAAATCCAAACCTAGTGATCCAAGAAATTACCTTTTTATTTTAATGTCAATATAATATTAGAGTGGAATTTAAGGAATAAAACATTTATGGAAATTTATATTACATAATAAATACATAATTATTTAGATTTTTTCAAATCTATACAAGTTATCACATGTGTAAATTTTTAGTGTATTTTCAAATAGATTTTTTTGGGTCCGAAAATGGATTTTACAATTTTCAGGTTCAATTTCGCTTTATTAGTTTTGATCTTGAATGACAAAATAGTTTCTTGGTCTTGGAAACAATCTATTCATAACATGTATTGTCAATTAATTTAGGTTTTTATAATTTATTATCAATCAAACATATTGATGAGGAGAATGATTATTTTGATAACCAATGCTAATGGTTTTATCGATGATGATCATATATTAGAACCTGTATAATGAAAATGGTATTTTTTATTATGTTTTGGTGGTAGAGTAAGAAAAAAAATAGTTATTGAACCATCTTCCTATTTTAGAAAAAATAAAAATTATCACATTAATTATAAATTTCTATAGGATTATATTTAATTAGTGGGATTATATTTTAATTTTATAATATATTTTCTTATAATTGTATTGTATTTATTATCAAAATTTATCATATTTCCATTTTTTAATTAATGGTAGTTTTCTTTTTTTTATGTGTCAATATCTTTGAATACAATCACATTATAGTGTAAAAATTATATGTTCAACTTTTTCATCATTTGATCCTCATTTATTTATACGTTGAAATATTTTTGGGATAACACGTTATTAGATTTTATGAAAAAAAGTTATATAGATAATATTTTTTGATTATTTTTGGGAAACACAGTTTCAGTTATCATGTTTTTTTGGAAGAAAACATATATTCATAGACTCATCAACACTTGATATAGTGGTGGTTTCTAATAAAATTTAATATTGTAGTTTTCAAATATATACTATTATAAAAAAAATTAATGAAATTGTAATCAATGAAAATTTTGTGAATTAAAAAAGTGGAAAAACACCTGATGAAATCATTTGATTTAATTATAGATGATTTTTTATCTGGATTCAACAATGGATATTTTTTATAAAAAGAATCCTCCATCAAAACTTATGGGTAAACTATCCTTTTCATAACAATTCAAAAATACATTTACATTTTCTCTTCCATTTTTTTATATTAGTGTATGGATCATGTATCTTAAGATATATCACACTGATTTTTTATTAAAATTATTTCTCCCATATATTATAATATTTATTTTATCTAGTAAAAATGATTATCATTTTTTTCATGCATACAATTATTCATTAATGAAAAATTGTATTTCTATAATATATAATTTTATTTGGGTATTTGTGTGTTATCAACATCAATACCATCCATTTTTATTATATTTATTGGTTTAAAAAATCAAAACCACTCTTGAAATATTGACTAGAATAAATTCACTAAATAACTCATTCTCAAGTGTCTAGAAAACATATGAAATGTCCTTATTTATATATATATTTGTATCAACATTTTTTTTATGATTTTTACCAACCAACTGTTTTATTTCAGTTTGATTACAATTATTTAGTCATCTTATTTAATTAATATTATTTCATCCTAATTTCATTTAAATGAGTATGAAACAAATCAGTCTAAAAAATTAGAGAATTTATGTAGATTTATTTTATAAACAATTGTAAACAAATATATAATCACTTTAAAAATGATCCTACTAATATGGACATGGTTCATTAGAAGAATATAAGGAAATTTAATCAACGATACCTCATCACAATATAAATACTATGAAAAATTTGTGGTATAACTATTGAATATATTATCAATACAATATTTTCACATATCCCACCTCAATTCGTGAACAAATTAATTAAATAATGATTTTAACATGAAAAATATAATATTTCTTATTTCTTATCCATGGGTATATTCAATAATCATTTAATAAAAGCATTCATTTTAAGTAACAATCTATTTAAAGATTGGTTATTCATGTATATAGATGAATAAAATACCTACATTTTCTTATCAGCGTGAATATTAGTAATTAAATTCAAAAAATATATCCATTTAAAGTTGATAATGAATTTTGAGGTGAAAAAAACTCTGATATGATTTAATTTTTGAATAATAATATTGAAACCATAGTTATAGTTATGGTAAATTACTGTAGATGTAATTTATCTATTAAATCTCAAATTCATTATAACTTGTAAATTTATTGCAGTGAATCGATATCACACCCCTATATCAAACAGAGTCTATATGGATAAAATTAAGAAAATAACTTCAAATTATATGAAATCTATATTTTATGAGGTTTATTAACAATATGTGACATAAATTTTTGTGTAAATTGTCTTTTATCCAATGCATATATGAATGAATACTTATTATGATTATTAACATAAATGTAGCATTATTTATATGATTAAAACAACCCCAACTCTTGTGACCCAGATATGGTGTATAATTTATCACATTGGAATAGATTCAAGGGATCACATTACAGAAAAAATATATAAATAATATACATTTTACATTTGTAATACAATTCATGTATTAGAAAATGAAAAATTTCAGAATCCATGAAACTCTTTTTTTCAACATGTCATTAGTAAATGAAACAAAATATGGGCAAGTTAAAATAAAATTTAATGGTAATGTACATTGAAATAAAATATTGTCAGATAAGTCCCAATTAATATGAGAAGCTCTATAATTTAACACAAATTACATTTGAATAATACGTTGAGAAAAAATTCGTCGATAGTAAATATCAATGTAATAATACCATGGAATAAATAACCCAATTCTCAATAAAGAAAATTCATTATATTGAAAATCATTATCTCACGCATCAAAAAATAAATACCATAAATGATTTTAAAAAATAAATATTAATACATTTGTATGAACATTTTAAATTTGAAAAACTAGTTTGCTACATGATACCTATCAATGCATCAATTTAAAATATAATTCTAGTCCTACATTTCATTTATTGTCAATTTAATTCCACATATATCGAATGATCGATGTAATAGTAAAATAATATATATTATAAAAAATATCCAAAATAATTTAGAATAAGTAAACCCACAAAATATGTCTAGAATAAGTAAAATATCATAAAATTTTTACCGATTTGGGGAAGTACGTTATAAGAGCACATATCAAAAAACATATATTTTTTCTTTTTGAAAAAATGAAAAAAAACCAATTTAGAAAATAGAATTAATATTTCATTAAATCATTTTTCAAATTATTGTATAAAATAATATTTCATAAATAAATAAAATTATTATATTTGAGGTTTTTTGGATTTTTAATGAAAAACAAGAACATGGAAGGAAAATATATTTGATTAAATGTGAGAAATAATTTGTTCACATTTGAACATTTTTTACCTTGAATAATGATCTCAATATCATAAAATATGGATTGAAAAATTTGAACAACTGGAATATATAAATTATATTTTATTTTATGGTTGTGAGGAATAATATATTATAATATTTCATCAATTAAAATGTGTCCAATCACAAAAAAAGATATTTTTAATGAAATTTATTACATGTATAGTAATATGAAAATTTTAACACCTAGATATAATATAAATGAATTTGGACATTATTAATAACAAAAATGTATGTATCCATTTTAAAAACATCAAATTTTCAGTATGAACACTATCTAACAGTGAATAGGTACATAATGAGAAATAAATATCAATTGAATAGAAATTGTGTAAAAAATTATTACTTGAAGGGCCCCATTAGTTGATTAGGAACTATCCTATTTTATAATTGGTTTAAAAATAATATTAATTTCTTCCAGAACCATATTAACATGTAAAATATCATATTTAAACCACTTATACCCTCTTACCACTAATTTATTAACATGAATGCATTTTTTCTATTGTTTCTATAGTTAACAATATTTTCTAATTCATGTTTTTTAAGAAAATTCCTATTTGCATTCGTTAGATATTCATATATACTATATAAGAAGATATTAATATTATTAATATAATATAATTTTATTACATATATATTACTATTCAATCATGAATCTGGGACCAGTAATGAAAATCACATCACTTTTTGTAGATTATAGGTCATATGTAAGCTTGAGTGACAATATCATTTCCTTTATGGTGGAAAGATATAGAAAATTGGTGATTTATTAATTGAAAAAATAAACTAAAATTCTGTTTTATCATATAAATTCATTATATACAACAATATTACTACCCAGTTTACTTAAAAATGGATATCATAATTTCATCCAATCACATGATGGTATTCCACTTTAGACAGAAGTAGTGGATTTATGTCCCATTTGATGGAGGAGAAGGAAGACAAGATTTATTAAATTAATATAAAATTATCATAGTATATGAGAGATATTGGTGATATTATACATTTATTTTTGAGAAATTATTGATGGTGATAACTATATGTGTAAAAATAAAGTGAATTGTGAATAAAATTACGTTCTCTTATAAAAACATTATTTAGATAACATAATGTGGATTATATGATTAGTAATTTGGAAAAAAAATCCAATATAATTTGAATAATATATTCGAGAATAAATTTTTATAGTTTTTTTTAGATAAATGGCATATTATTTCTGATTAATTTTGGGGAGTAGGATAACATTTATAGGTTATTGTGGGGAACATCTTGGAAACTACATGGAAATTCCCCAAAAAAACTCAAAAAAGTAATGTAATTCAAAATAATAATAATAAAAAAATTAAAAACTATATTAATTTTATAGTTATATTCTTGAAATAATTCCAATAAATAATATTTTTATATGGTCAATTGTAAAATTCATAGTAAATTTAGGGTTAGTACCCCGATAAACCTTTTTGATCCAATATTGGTGTAAATAAATTATAAATTTTTCTATTATTCACTATGAAGAAAATATATATTTATAATTTTTATATAACATTTAATATACATATCCTATATATATAATCTATTTCCAAAATTTAATTTCATTTATGTAGAAACAACCTATTTAAAAATAAACATAAAAACATGTTGAAAAATGTGTTTAAAAAAATTGATTTATTGATCTATAAGATGATTTTCTATAAACTATATGAATATTAGTCATTAAAAATTAATTTAAACTCAAATTTATATATATATAATATATATATTTAAAATATACAATTTATTTTAAACTATTAATCATTAAATATTATTATAATTAAAAAAATCGGTATAGATTATTTCTTATTAAACCAAAAATGTTTTTTCGAAAATAAATATTCTTTACTCCAAGAATTCTTAAATTTATTACAATAAACAATTTTATTTTAAATTTTTAAATTTCACATATTATAATGAAATAATATACAATAAAATAATAATTTTCAAATAGTTCATTTTTTATTATTCATAAAGATTTATTTCTAATTGAAATTTTCATGAATTTATTCATGAATTAATTTTCCATGTATGTTAAAAATTTATATAAATTAATTATATTAGATTTTATTCAATTAAAATAAAAAACTGTACTAATATCTAGATTTATAGAAAAATAATTTTCACTTACAATAATTGAATTGTGAAAATAACATTAATTCCCTTTATATAAAAATAACTCGTTATAATGCATGAAACCAATTTGATTTATCAAAAAAAACATTTATATATTATATACATGAACTATTGTTCTAATATTCTAAAACAATATTATGACAAAAACATTTCAATTTGGTGTTAATAAGTGTACATTATATTCCATTACAGGTCCATATTAAAACCCCACCCTATTGGAAATATTATACATTTACATCCATTTGTTGAATAATATTTTTTATATTATCCCTCGTAAATCTTCAGGACATTGACACCAAGAAATTAAATAGATTATTTTTATCATCATAAAAAATATCTTCAATTATTTTTTACCATTGTATATAATATATTGTAGTCATTAAAATCAACCTTATTAACTTTATATATGAAAATAATATATGATTTAAAATACTAATACATAATAATTTAAAATTATATAAAATCTCATATATTTTTTAAAACCACTTTTAACTATCATGTTTCAAGAATGTGAAGTATATTTTCTAATATTAAATTATTAATGTTCATTAATATTCTAAAACATTATTTTTATTCATTAAAAATCTACTACATAATATAATACATATACACTAAATTTTAACTTTAGATATTTAGTCAAAACTATCATGTGTCTTATCTAAAAATATTGTGAAATTGAATTCTAAAACATTAACATATAATTCTCTTCCAATATAACCTCTAAATCTCATATATTTTCAACATTAAAAACTCTATTTAAGAAATATCTATCATTCCCTTAATATTGTTGCAAGAAAAAAAATTGATGAGAAATTTCATAAAAAATTAAAATCATATTAAATTAAATTACATTATGAATGATTTTTTATTTTAACTTGAATCGTGATATTTATTCAGTGATGAATAATAATTATTCATTTTTATTAGTTTTATATTTCATACGATATGATCATTTACCCTTTCATGAATCATTAACAAATCTAAAAAGTAAATTAAAAATACCATATTGATCATATGCATTATTGGAATTATTCTTATGTGATCAATGTTTACTGTAATGTAGCCTCAAGAAAGCCTGAGTTATTATTACTCCAGAAAAAACATAGCATACATTGGTGAATTTTTAACATCAATGTATCTTAATTAATATAATATATATTTTATACAGACTAATTTAAATATATTCATCTTTCTTTCATATTAAAATTTAAACATACATTCAATTACAAATCAATGATATATTTTTACATGGCATGTAGGCTATTTTTAGGAAGTTCTATTCCAATAAAATGTATTATTACAAAACCACGAGAGTCACATATTTATTTTTCAACATTAATATGTTAATTTTATTATAGAATAAGTTATTATTATATGGATTTTATAAATACTTAGTCTATGCTCTAAATGTAAAAGCATTTCATATATAGAATCTTGTTACACATAAACATAAGAATATTTATATAAGAAAATTTAATTTTATTCTTATAAGAAAATGAAATTTCAAATTATTAAAATACATTTAACTAAAAAATATTATGGTATGTGTCATTTAGTTCTGTTACAATGTTTTTTTTGAGTATTAGAGGTGTTCTGGGGAGGATCTTAGAGTTTTCATGGATATTGGTGGTGCAATAATGATGTTTCATGAATTAAACATCTTGTATGTGTATTACACAATGTGAAAGTCTTTTTCATGTCTTGTCAAGGGATGATTCATGTTTTAATGTTTTTAGAGGTTAAATAAATAATAAAATGAAGTGGCAAACATTTTTTTGTATAAACTCAACCCCATGGATTACATGACATGAAAAGGGATTACACAAGTTTTAATATCCCTATAAAGTTCATTTCATAAATTATTATTGTGCTGAATATTCATTCATTCGGTCATTCCATATTCATCCTCTCGTTTTGGGGGAAACCTCAGTGCCCTAAGGTGTTCTATAATTCTTTCTTCACCCATCTTTGATCTGCTGTTACTGGTGGTTTTTCATCGGTGATCTACAGTTGATCTGAGGTGAGTTCCAATGCATCTCACATGTTTTCTACCAATCTTCTCCTAGGTAAATGTTGTGGTTGTGATTCATTTGTTGGTGGTGCGTATTGGGTTTCATTTGATGGTCTATGGATGTAGGGTTGGGTGATCTGTAGTTATCTCATCATGTTGTTGTGGTTTGAAGGCATTCAAAATTTCCCTACAATGTACATAAAGATGAAAACCTTCCCAGAGGTAGGATTTCCCATGTATCTCTATAGTTTTGAATCGTATGGGTGGGGGGTTTTATCTATGTATTTTTTGAGTGCTGGATTAATTGAATATAAGTAAATTTTATAATTGAACTGAAAAATGGAAATGATTATTGCTCTTCATTATTTTATAGAGTAGATATTATTATATATATTATAAATTATTTTAACTTGATTAGCTACTAAAAAATATTTTCATTGGTGGATTTATTAGTGTAGGATATGCATGATTTGATTGTTGTTTTGGTAGTGGTTTTTTGTTATCACCCTATAATAGATATTATCTGAGAAAGTATATTTGGGTTATATAATGGTATCCCTTGTATTATTACTTTTTTGATAATGAACCAAATAAATAATGTGGAATGTGTTAAAATACCCTTTTCAAATCAAAAAAATATTTTGATGTCATTCAGGTTGAGTGGTTGGGGCTTGTGATGTTGATGGATGTTTGGCCATGATTTGGGGGTGGTGAGGATGCGAATTTTTTTCCATGCTTGTAAGGAAGCAAGTATTTAGTTTATTTGGTTGATCCCTTTGGGATGCAAGGATATTATGTGTTTTAATTGTTGGGAAATGGTGTTTTCTTGTATTACATGCCTACGTAGAGATGGAATTAATAAATAAATAATTTTTCAATAATGGTTGAAATGGAATGTTTTTTTGGTTAAAGGGCTGATAACTATAATAAAATAATCTAAATATGGGTTTTGTGATTAATGGTAGAAGATGATATATAATGAAATAAATGGGGTTATTCGAATGGGAATTGGTAGTGAATGAGAAATGAGGTTTGTGGCATGATATGTGGTGTTAAACATTTATAGGTTAAAGAATAAGTTGAAGTGATGTGAGTTCGTTAGTTTTTTTTTGTAAAATTATAGGTGAGGCTTCTATTCATCTATCGACGTGTATGTGTACACTGTACATTCTATTGATTTTTGTTCACATCCCACCCACAATGATCATAGTGTTCTGCACTCCTGCAGAGTCATGTAGGGTGTGTTTTTTCCAACATCCAGTGAGATGTACCCATGGATGGGTACCACACTATTCATTTCATTATTATATTTAAGGTTGGTATTGCATAGGTTGTTATGGAAGGTGGTCTATTTGAGAATTAGATTGTGGATTTGGTACCCCATGTTTCTTCAGAATGAGTTATGATGATGTAACCCTTGTTTTTTAAAGATGACATGTGATGTGTTTTCTTATGTGTTTTCAGGATGATATTTTATCTGCATTACCATATGTTTTTAGGATGATATATTATATGATGTATTTTTTTGAATCATGTGTTTGGGGGGGGGGGTATTTTGTGACTCCAGTTGTGTGCATTGAATATGAGATGAGCTATAAAGAATGGATGATAACACCAAGACATAACACGTTTGGTGAGATAAGTACACTAGTGGTAAAGATGTTGGGGTACCCTATAATCAATGTGAATTAATTTTTATAATATTACATAACATCTATAGCATTTGGAACATTCCTAATTTTGGAAGGCATGATTTTTATACCTTGATATATTTGGTTTTTTTTCTCTTGTTCTCTCACAAATGAATCAGTATGCTTTCTTTGGAAATTGGATTCCTTACTATGTATACATGTATGCTTACCCTATGTATATAGATATGTTTTATGTTTACTAGGAGTATTTTATGAATCATGTTGGACCTTGCTAGCTTGGATCTAGGATAATTATTGTGTCATTGATTTAGCTTTACTTTTGGGAATTTAATTTGGATTCATTATTTTATTTGTATTAGTTCAATTTATAAGTTCATGGGGGATGGTTTGGGTTTTCCATTGGTCTTTTTATTTGAGTTTTTTGGATGATTCATTATATCTCACAATCTATATTATTACCAAGGGAAATGCCTCTTATATTTATGAAATCAGTATACCCTTAGTTCTTGTCACCAACTTGGGGTCTACAAGAGGTGGGACTCATGGGATCATTATATCACATTTTTCGTTTACATCCTAAGAGGGGTATATTTGGAGGAGGAGGGTCTTTATAGAGTGGTATTAGAGGTTATCAATGAGATATATGATCTTTTTTTGAGTTAGGCACTATGAGGATTGCATGAGGTTGTTGGTAAATTATGTAAGATGATCTTTGTGCTTGAAATATGTCTGGGAAGACCATTATGGATATAGGGTTTTCACATTCCCCATTATTTGATGTATGGAATTTGATCCTACAGAATAACCAAGTTATGCCACACCTCTATAGGGATACGTACCTAGTAATGGTACCAGTATCATAAATAATTTTGTTACAGTTTGAATTGGATTGTAGTTAGAAATACAAAATGGGTAAAATTAATTAAATAGATTAATGTTATTTAAAAATATCATAGAAAATATCATACTACTAGGGAATATTAAATAAATATTTTCCTTTCACCTATGGATCTTGTTTATAGTCCATGTGTGGATTAGGTATTTGAGGTTCAGTAGGATGATCTAACTAATCACCATATGTTTGTTATAGTGGAAAAGTATGACCAGTCTGAGGTGTAATTTCACGATTTCCATAATCATGAATTGGGAAGATACAAGGGTAGTGTTTTATACAAGGAGATAGAGATCCGAATGGAGGATCTTGAGGCATATATCAATTTTATTCATGCCCCGAAAGAGTGTTGGGTCCCTTTCGAAGTCAGTTAGTTGTGATGATCTATGCATCAGTGGTGGAAATTTTATATTGTAGTATAGAAGGTGGAACATGTTTTTTGGATCGAATTCCAGATGGTGATTCATGCAAAGATCAACTCTTCAACCATGAAGAACGATAAGATGTGAAAGGTTCATCATGATGTTGTTCCTTTTTACAAGCAGTTTGTCAATTATATGAATAATCAATCATTATGCATTTTATTATTGGAAAAACTATCTGAAGTTATATATCTACCATCAATAAGACTCAATGGAGGTGTTACTATTCTTACAGTAATGGATCAAACAATGTTTGGTGCTGATTTTTCATTATTCATTACACAATTAAGAATATTGATGATGTTGTTTTCTGAGAATAATGATGTTTTGAATCTTGAATAATTGTTGATTGAATGGAAAAATAAGTGTGGATCAAGAGATTCATAGTGCAATGATCAGCAGAATAAAGACTTGAGGATATATTGTTGAGAGTGGGAGTAAAAAGACAAGTTTTGGAATACCCCAATGCACGTGACATGTTGTTCATTACATCACAGTATGTAGTGTCATTGGATTAACTTCATATATACATTGGACAGTACACAAACCCATGGTAGAGTACACATTTATCTTACATTGAGTATACTCCATACATGACATTATCTATAACATATACTTGTGCTACCCCATGTTCTGGTACATGGGCACAGATACACAGGATGACGTCATGTACATGAACATGACTAGAGTACATGGGTATAACCCAAATACTTCCACGCCATATTTAAACCATTCACATGTCATGGACTATTATACAAGATACTGGTTGATGAAATGGCCCATTTAAACTGGCAGTATTTGGGTTAATTTGATACATTTTGTACCCATACTACATGACATATACCCTTTTAAGCATGTATTTATTATATTTTTCTACATATATTTTACAAGCCACAATAGTTTATTTTCCCAATATTTTTTCATTAATATTGGTATGAATCACTTATGTCTCCTTGGAATATGATCTCTTCTGCTCAAAATTGAGAATAGAGTAGTCAAAGTCCCTCCCAATAGGCTCGTATTAAAATCCACTATTAATCTTGATTCCCTATTTGGAGTTATTAGTAGAAAACAAAACCAACGCTACTCAATATATGATCCTTTACTTATAAGATTTATCCTGATTGAGTATTTGGTATCACCATTGGCCCTAGCTATGATGCTAATTTGTGTATCATATTATCATTATATAATCAGTGTATTTTTTCTCAATGTGAAATCAGATGAGCATCACCTATGTGAAAGATATCACTAGTGCTATCATACTCAAAAATGTGTTCTCTTATATGAGTGCCATGTTGAATCGTTGAAGTGAAATAATTGGGATAAAATAATATGGTTATGGCACCCATATATACTGTGTTTCTTTGATTTATTATATCGAGATATTCTTGTTATATGTTTTGTCGGAATAAAACATTTAGATATTATTGGACTTTCATTTTTTGTGTTTTTTATGGTTTTAGGGATTCATACTAATTATTATTATACTATCCTATACTTTGGATTCTTCTAACATGTGTCTTGTCTTGTGCAGAAAATCAACCGTTTGATATATTCAATGTAGGACATAGACCATACAGTTCTTAGATATTCTAGATAGACAATGTTTCTTTCATGTGGCTTTCATATTGCAACCCCAATACCATTTATCTACATGTTGATCTCATGCTATAGACATCATTGTGGTGGATTTATATTTTTCATGTTATAAATATTAATTACTTATTTTAATAGTCTTGTGTTGGTATATAGTTGTATTCATGCATTAGTTACATTTTCGTTTTTACATTTCAACATTATTTGGTATTATACATGTTTGTGTGAGTACATGTACTTGATAAAATTATTCTAAAGTTCCCTTTGATGGGGGTGGTATTCCACCTTTTTTTATTTTACTTTAACTCTTTTCATGTTATGTTTCATGGTATGTATTTCTATGTGTGTATTGGTTACTTAGTGGGTTTTATCTTTCATATATTTGTGGGAATGGATTTGTGAGTGAGAATACGAGTACATTGAATGTTCCTCCAATGTTAGTTATATGACCCCTCAATGCTATTTAGCAGCCCTTTTCCAATTAGAGGTGGGTTTGGGGATTCATGGAACTGGCCCCACTAGGACAGGTCATGATAGGGTCTTGTTGAGATAATGGTTGCACGATCATTATTTTTGGGTGGAGAGGATGCTGTTATTTGGCCATGATTTTGGGGTGGAGAGGATATGATTTTTTTCTAATCACTTTTAGAGGTATTTTGATAGGGTTTTCTTAGTTTTTGAATGTTTTTGTTTTGTTCTATAAGCCCGAGTAGTAATAGAATTAATAAAATAATACTATTTAATAAGGATTGAAATCACTTAGGTCAGTTTTTTTAGTAGGATGAGATCTATTAAATAATAATATAATAATGTTTTCTAAGGCGTTTGATGTTAAATAATGAAATGAATGGGATGATTTTAATGGGAATTGGTTGTGAAGGTGGAATGAGGTTTGTGGCTCGATATTTAGTGTTATGCATCATGAGATGGAAGTAAAAATGATGGTGATTTTAGTTGGGTTTTTTTTTAAACCCATAGGATAATATTTTGTGTTATTCTCTACAAATATGTATACACTATACATTTTTGTGATTTGTATATACAACACAATCACTCTGAGAACAATGTGAAGAGCACTCGTATAATCACACGACTGATGTCTTTTCCCATCAACGGGTGATAATTACAAATTTATAGGTACCTAAACTTATATACTATCTCTTTTAGGGGATGTAGGTCATTCACATGATGAAATTGTAGAAGTTCTCTAAGTGAATTGAATAGAGGTTTTGTTATCCCATGCATCTTTGGGTGAATTTTGATTCGATGTCATAGGTATATTTGTGATGAGATGTGATTTTAATTCCCATGTTTTTTCATGATGTGATGTGATTTTCATTACTAGGTTTCTTTGATATTAGATGTGATGTGATATGATGTTATCTAAAGCCTATGTGTTTGCTGGAACAATGTTTTGTGAGGCTGAGGTGTGTGCATGCGGTATGTGGTGTGGTATATTAAAGGGATGGGAGTGGAAGGGTGTATAATGTTGGAAAAAAGCTTCATTAAAGTGGGAATGGAATGTAAGGTACCCTATCAATGATGTGCTCTATATTATTTTATATTACATAACATGTGTTACATTGTGAGAATTACATTGTGAGGATGGGATGGTTAGTATACATTGATAGGTGCGGTTTAGCTATGATATTTTCTCATATGGGAAATAGAAGAGATATTTGATGTGTGCATGATATACATTGTTTTTTCTACATTGTATATTTTATTTCTCAACCTATATATATAAAATTATTTGTCAGTTTACAAGAGGATTTCATGGATTATTCAATTACATGCTAGAATGGATGCTTTAATGTTGATGTGTCACTGCATTTGATTTTCATTTGGGGATTTACTTTAGATACATTATTTTATTTTTTTCTGTTCTATTTATATATACATGTGGGGTGGTTTTGGCATCCCTTTGATGATATTTCTTATAGTTATTCTAGATGATTATTTATATCTCCTTATCGTATTTTGTTTAATGGTTAATGAATCACATATTTTATAGATTTGTACACATTTGGTTTTAGTAACCAACTCATGGCATAATGGTTGCGGGATTTGATGTTCAATATATCACATTTATCATTTTCAACCCATGTGGGATATATTTGGATGAAGGGGGTCCTAACGAAATTGTCTCTATACCTTTCAAAGTAACTAAAAATATCATTAAACTATTCAATTAAACTATAAACATTGCATTATATTCTATAAATAATCATAATACCTCAGAACTCTTCATTAAAATCGACAATGAATTTTCTCCATGTATGGGATTCATTTTTTATAGATAAAAAGATAACAACATCAACCCATACATATACATATAACAATAATCATAATGATAATGAGTACATTTTTTTATCCCAAATAAAATTTCTTTATAATCCAATTGATAAATAATTTTTTAGTCCATCATTCTTCAGAAAAAATGATAGACATTATATCCCATTATATAATCATCATTATTTTTATACAACCATCTTATAATAATCATCGCATAATATAAATATATAAAAATACAAATTTTATATGAAGCTTTTATCAATATTCTAACATACTGTACATGGAAGCACTATAATATTCCATTTTTATATGTTTTACATTACTAAATAGATGTATAACCTATATGAAATATGATCATTGGAATCATCTCTATCAGGACCCGCCTTCACCAAAAGGAGGGAAGGGATAGTAGATTTCCAGACCTATCCTTTTATAAGTTGAAGGAGATATATTGACCCCCGTGACCCTCCTTCAATATATAAAAATACAAAATTAATTTTTTTATAGGATCGAGATATAAGATAACAAACCCCAAAATAACTGAGATGAAATTAAAGTCAATACCAAAAGTAACCCATTACCATATGAATGTTCAACAGTAAATGATACAAGCCTCAAAAACTCCAAAGGTAAAGTACCAATAAAAGGAAAATGACTACAGCAACATCCCCGAGGTCTGAGCTAGTACGGTTCTGCACAATCCCGGATGTCCTTCTGGAATCCTGAAAGCAGTTTTATTAACATAGTGTGAGCATACATGTACACTCAGTAGGTAAAACCAAAGACTGTCATGCACAAGTGCAGATACATTCTAATTTCATGTGTGAAAAGAAAAACCAAAGCACCTAGCAAGAAAAACTATCCACCCAAGCATCACCAAGGCACGCTCCCAATATAATGCAAGGAAAGTAAAGTATAGTAATAACACATCGATATCTGGGTACCTCATGCCACTTTCCCACTGGTTATTAAAGACATCCTATGCATCGAACCAATCCTGCCATTCTCACTGCAGTCCCACTACCAAACCGCACCTGCACACACCTGGGCCACAACCTCACCACAGTCCCACTGCAAAACCCCACCCGAACACACCTGGTCCAGAACAACTACTGCCACACCCGAAGACACATGACCCAGAAAAACTATGTCCACACCTGAAGGCACATGGGCCTTATCTCGATGACACTTGGGAAACAACCTACCCGCAGACACCTTGGATAACCACCGCAACTATGTTTCCTGAAGATTATTGGGTTAATAATGGACCCCATGCCATCACAGCCTGCCCGAAGAGTCTTGGGCTATTCGGGAAAGGGAGCAGAAAAGTATCTAATAACCATCCACTCATAGGAGTTTTGGAAAAAACACCCTCCCGATGAAATGGGGTGTTCTGCACTAAGTTCTCAACATGGGTGGGTCGCGAATAAGAATCATAAGAAATACAGTATATTTATAGGTAAAAACCACTCATCCCATCTTAGGGGCTCCAAAACCTAATCACAAACACCCTTGTTACTATTCATTAAAAAAGACGCCACGAAACTCATGTCCAAGTCAAAAATCACTCCCATATAAATCCCCATTCAACAATTCTTAATTTCATTTTCATGTGATTCCATTTGGGTGAATTCTGCACTACTTGGAAACTAACAGGCACAACCACAAGCCAGAAAAGAGAAACAACCAAACATCAATTTTAGTATTCACACCCAGTTCTCTTGTAGATTTGCATCAACAAAAGGGGATTAGTGAGATCCCTCAATGTACTGGAACCAAATAAATCCTCACAAAAGGGATAAGTGAGATCTCTCTAATTAATGCAATCAAGCAAACCCCAAGACACAACCCCATGTACCCATAACCAAAAACCAACGGTTTCACAACAATACAGGATTCCACCCCAATTCGTGATATAAGTAGAGAATCCACAACCCCAGATTCACAACCAGCAACCATGCCACATCAGAGGATCCCATCCTCACCCACATCACCCCCTAAGAAAACAAACAGAACAATTCACCTACTACCAAAACAATGTAGAGAAACTTCCAGGTTCATGCATGTCATTTATCTATTTCCTCTTTCTGTTAGATTACCGGGGTGACTAGACAAGGGTATATGTTTACAGGTCATCCATTTAATCCACCGAGTTCACATGATTAACAAATTTCTATGTTCCATCCATTTAATCATCATAGAATACAAGAGTTTATCAGTGAACAAAGAAAGACCACCGACGACCATGATTTTCAGTATGCACAAATTCATATAGTTCACAACATATATCAATTAAAAACAATATATAAGAACATCAAACACCCCCACCCCTTCGTTATTTAATGGTTCGTTCATTATCTTCAATAATTTTAGTTTCTTTAATTCCCACATAGAAAAAGCATACCCACCCTCCATGATACATTGAAAAAAGATGTGAAGGAAAAATCCATAATTTATTGATCAAGGATAGATGTTTTTCTCCACATGCCAAGGTCAGGGGATGTGCGACTTGCAGGGGATGAGTTTCATGGACTGAAATGGGTGAACAAAGCTCTAGGAGAGGCGTACTATAGGCCTCGGGAAGAAGGGACTCCAGGTGCACCAGGGGGAAGAACGAAGTCGGCCAAAGTTAGAATAGGAAAAATAACATCCCGTGCGATATATAGATAAGATCCCATTGTTATGGGATATGTGAATTTTTAACGTATGGAATGTCGGATGGAGGTTTCCTACATGGTTCGGCAGTTACGCACGCTGGAATTAATTTTTTATTTAATATCCCCCATCGGTGGGTTTCTATGGATTTTTAGAAATTAATTATGGGATTTAAATGGCCTAGAGAGTGTACAAGAATTAATTTACGTCAAAAAAATACATTGTGGGAGCGGGACTGGAAAAATAAATGGAGGGTTGGGTGACGACATGGTGACACCATCACCTTTTCACCTTGTGGTGCCACTGTCACGAGGTCACCATCACGGTTCCACTGTGATTGGTGCTACAATCATGGTGCCACCATGAACGGCGCCACCGTCACGGTGCCACTGTCTTGGTGGAACATTATTTTTGGCCAAGTGATGGCCAGGGTGTTCCATACCATTACATCAGATACCTCACAAACTATTCTTTCCCTCAAAAATCAAAAAAAAAACAAGAGAAAAGAGAGGGTCCGAACAACCAACTCTAAAGATACCTCTCAAGGGTGAACCTCATTGGCATCTAGAAACACCTCTCCCTCAAGAATCCAGGCAACATACAAGGGTCAAACTTCTTAGTCATATGGGTTGGGGATTCTCTTCCCCAATGTCAATATATTATCCCCTTTGGGCGGCACTAACTCTCCCGCATGGGTTCAATCGCATCCACCTTAATGCGTATTGATTAGGGATCAGATCCTCCCCTCCCCATAGCGAGGACTTTTCACACACATTTAGAGAATAAGGAAAACCACGCATTTCACAGCCAATAAGGTAAAGTGTTCCATCACAAACAAGTACAATAGAACATCACAAAACTCAAAAAAAATCTGGGTACTAGGGGTTCATCTATGCTTCATGTTCCCAGGTACTCTCCTCGAGACCACCATGCCTCCGCAACACATTAACATGAGGAATGGTCCATCCACATAGTACCTTCTCTTCATAACCCTAAACCCCCACTAGTATTTCCACAAAGGACATGTCATCCTCGATATCCAGCTCTCCCCAGTCTAGGACGTGTGAATCGTCATGCAGATACTGACAGAGCGGGGACACGTGGAAGACATCATGTATCCTCAGTAGCGGCTATGGTAACACTAGCTGATATGCCACTTCTCTGACCCGACACAACACTTCGAAGGGTCTGATGAATCTGGGAGAGAGATTGCTCCCCTTATTGAACCTCCATTGTCCACGTCGAGGGGAGACCTTCAAGAACACGTGGTCCCCAACCCTGAACACCAAGGGTCTCATACCATTATCGGCATATGACTTCTGTCGGTTCTGTACCACCTTCATCCTTTCCCGTATAATCTGAACCTTCTCTGTCGCGCTCTGCACTTCTTTCGGGCCAAGAACACTTGCTTCCCAACCTCAGTCTAACACACGGGTGAGCGACATGGCCTCCCATACAAGGCTTGGAATGGAGCCATGCTAATGGTAGAGTGATAGCATTTATTGATGGAGAACTCTACCTGAGGCATGTGTCGCACCCATGATCCTCCTCAGTCCAGAACACATGCCCGCAGAATATCTTCCAAGGTCTGGATGGTGCGCTCTGTCTGTCCATCTGTCTGGGGATGGAAAGCAGTGCTAATAAGTAACTGGGTTCCAAAAGCATGCTGCAATCCACTCCAGATTTGTGAGGTAAACCGCGCATCTCTATCCAAGAATATGGACCATGGAACTCCATGAAACTGTACCACCTCTTCCACATACCTTTGTGATAAAGCATCCACTTCACCCGACCACTAGATTTCCAGAAAGTGAGCCGATTTTGTCAACCGGTCCCCCACTACACATATAGCATTACAGCCCCATCGAACCTTGGGTAGTCTCGTGAAGAAATCCATCGAGATGTCCCCCCATATCCACTCGGGGATATCTAGATACCATAGAAGACCGCCTGCAACAAGGTGTTCTTCCTTCACCTACTGACACATGAGGCACTTTGCTATGAACTCTACTACTCCCGGTTTCATCCCGAGCCACCAAAACTGTCTCTTCAGACCCTAGTACATCTTGGAAATTCTTGGGTCCACCGCTAGGGGTGATTTGTGGAACTGACTAAGAACGTTTCCACACATTTCCTCTAGAACAAACAGTTTTCCTCAGAAAAGCATCTGGTTCTAACCATCCTCCACTAATCCTTCCGGGGCATCACCTTGGGTAACCCGGTCACGTATCACTTCGCTCTCTGAGTCTCCCCATTGGGACTCCTCTACCTTCTGTAATAGAGAATATTGCATTGTCATCTGATACAGGAAACCTCTACCACCTTCCATCCTAGAATCTAGGTGTAGGGAAGCCAAATCCTCTATTGCCTTCCAAGTATATGCCGACTCTCGGACTGCATCCTTCCGCGACATTCTACTCAGGGCATCAGCCACCATATTTCCTTTTCCTGAGGTGTAGGAAATCTCGAATTCATATTCCTGAAGGAACTCCATCCACCTTCTCTATTGTAAGTTCAGGTCCGGCTGGGAGAATACATACTTCATGCTCGTGTGATCTGTGAAGACCATGAAGTGCTCCCCGATGAGATAGTACCGCCACAACTTTAGTGCGAACACGATCGCTGCAAGCTCCAGATCGTGGGGGGAATAATTATTTTCATGAGGGCGTAACTTTCTAGACCCATAAGAGATCACCCCTTACAGTTGCATCAACAAAAATCTGAGGCCTTCCCCTGAAGCATCATAGAACATCCCATATGCTACACATTATTCTAAAAACCTCATCACTAGGGAACTAACCAACATCTCCTTCAGATAGCTAAAGCCTACCTCACACTTCTTTTCCTATACAAAAGCCTGGTCCTTCTTGGTCAAGGCTGTCAAGGGTGCCACAACTCGAGAGAAGTAGGGCACGAACCTCTTGTAGTAACCTGCCAGCCCGAGGAAACTATGAACCTATGCCACGTTCATGGGTGCTTCCGAAGAAACAACTGCCTCGGCCTTCAATGGGTCAACTGCTATCCCATGCTCAAACACCATGTGCCCAAGGAAATGCACTTCTCGCATCCAGAACGTGCACTTGGAAACTTCCCATAGATTTGGTGCTAACGGAAGACCTCTAAAACCGTTCTCAAATGCATAGCATGATACTCCTTTGATCTTGAGAAGATCAGGATGTCTTCAATAAACAAAACCACGAACCGGTCCAGATATTCCCAGAAGAAGGAGTTCCTGATCCCCATGAACATGTCTGGATAGTTCATAATGCCGAACGACATGACCATGAACTCAAAGTGGCCATATCTTTACCTAAAAGTCGTCTTCGAGGTGTTTCCCTCCTTCACCCTCACTTAGTGATATCCAGACCGTATATCTATCTTTGAGAACCAACCTGATCCCCTAAACTGGTCAAAAAGATAATCTATCCTCAGAAGAGGGTAGCGATTCTTGACTGTGACCTGATTCAGCCTCCTATTGTCTTTGAATAGCCTTAGACCACCATTTTCCTTCTTCGCGAACAAGACTGGAGCACCCCACGATGATGCACTTGGCCGAACAAAACCCTTCTTCATCAGATCATCAATTTGGATCCACAACTCCATCATCTCAGAAGCTCCCATCCGACAGGGAGCCATCAAAATCGGACGGGCACTAGGTTGCAAGTCTATCTCAAACTCAACATCACGTCGAGGGGGTAGAGTTGCCACCTCTTCAGGAAAGACGACTATAAACTCAATGACGATTACAGGGAAATCCTGAATTTCTACTTCCACCGACTCCATTGATAGCTCAGCTAACAAGGAGAGGAGGGGTTCCCCTCGCTTTCTGCTCTCATGGAAACTCCGCTCACCGATGAAAGTCGCCCTTCGACTGCCCAAGTCTAAAAAGAAAACCCTTCCCCAGAAGTAGTCAATGACGATACATAAAGAGAACAGCCAGTCAATGGCTTGGATGACATTGTATGGATGTATCCGCAATAGGATAAGATCTCTGACTAACTGATGTGGCCCTATCATCAGTCTGCATCCTCGAAAAACATCCAACATGTCGGTCTGACCTCCGACTTGTGTGCTCAGCACTAGGGGCACTGGAAGTCTCTCAACATCTAAACCCAGAGCATGGGCCAGACTGGGTGAAACAAAGGAGTGGGAATCTCCTGTATCGAACAAGGAATATGTAAGGGTGCTAAACAAGCTGATCGTACCTCGAACGACCTCTGGCCTTACTGGAACTGCTGCCTCTGCTGCGTGAAACTTCCCATGCCATACTCCTCTACCTCTCAGATTTCATCCACCTCCCTGACCATGCCCAGGCCGAGGTCATTGAAGTCGGCCTCCTCCTGCAACGTCGGTCCTTGGTGGAGCAGGAGCTAGCTGCCCCTGCTGCTGCTGTTTAAAGGGCCTAACCGGGAACTGCTGCTGGTGAGGTGGGTGTTGGACCTTCCCACCCCCACCATATTGTACTATGTCTGGACACTTGATTCGACGGTTCCCATGGCTGCCACAGATGAAGCACCTCGGTCCCGGGCCTGAAGGGAAAGGGGGAGGACCGGGATATCGGAATTGGAACTGATGTGGCATGATCCCGGCCAGTCAGAACCTAGAGGGCCCTGATACTAGAGGCATGCTGCTGACAGCCTTCCCCTTTGACTGGACCAACTGGATTCTCACTCATGACACACCTCCCAGCATGTGCATCCTCTCTACAACTTCATCCATCTTCTGCAACTCCAAGTTTGTTGGTACGGTGAAGAGAGTAACAGTGTACTGAAGGGAAGGTCGGAGTGCATCCTCTAAACATCTTTCCAGAGATTACTCATCTAGAAAGAGGTCCAGAGTGAAGCGAATGAGATCCTTTAACTTGATCCCCAACTCTCTCACTAACATAATCCCTTGCTGGAGGGAGAGTAGCTCCTGCCTCTTCTCGTCCTTCATCATGGAAGAGAGGAATTCCACCCGGAACTCTTTCTCGAAGCCAGCCCACACAACCTCAGTCTCCCTCTTCTCTACAAGATAAAGAGTCCCCCACTAACACGCTTCTCCCCACATCTAGTTGATGGATATAGGAACCCAGTACTCTATCGGATCCTGAATCAGGCCAAAAGTGATAACTAGTTCTTTAATTCAGTTTTCCGTCTCCATATCTGAGGTGCTACCCTCTTACTTCTTGAGGGTCTGTCACTGAAAGGCTCGAAGCATCTTCTGCCACTAATCATCCTCCACCTCTCAGTCGGTCCTCTGCCGATCGGCCAAGTAAACCTTATGGACCTCGATTGCCCGCACTACTCGTGGTCACCACCCAGGTGCCATAGCTGGAAGGTAAACAAGGAATGCCTATGCCCGAGAAGTGTAGAGTATTTCCCTTAAATTTTTTAAATTTTTTATTTATTTTTTTGGACTTCTGATTCTTTTAAAATCCCCATAACACCCCAGAAACATGAGAAAACAGGTAATTAGGATGTATGTACCTTTCCTAGGGTCTCTACCCTGCAATAATTGTAGCCTCACATGGTCGTCCATTAGGTCCAAAGTCCTTGCATCAGATCACGAGGGGCCCTAAAATCCTATGTCCAAGCCGGTCTTCGCTGGCCTAATTCACGCACCAAGGTCACCCATCACTATTTCCCTACCACCCCATGAAATCCTCATTGTTCCTTACTGTAGACTCCATCCTACCTCTCAACCATGCCTCTGAAACCATTTTGTCATGACCCGCCTTCCCCAAAATGAGGGAAGGGACAACAGATTTCCAGACCCTTCCTTCTTTAAGTTGAAGGAGAGATCATGACCCCCGAGACCTGCCTTCAAGAGGTCCCGGAGTGGAGACTATCACTAAGGGAATATAATCTCACACAAAATAGAAGTCATTACCTCTATTTAATTTTTTTTATTAGATCTAGAGATAAGATATAAATCCCAACAATACTAGAGATGAAAGTAATGGAAAATCCAAAAGTAACCCATTCCCATTTGCATGTTCAACAGTAAATGATACAAGCCTCAAAAACTCCAAAGGTAAGATACCAAGAAATGGAAAATGACAACAACAACTGCCCCATGGTCGGAGCTAGTATGGTTCTTCATCATCCTTGAAGTCCTCCTGGAAACCTGAAAGCAGTTTTATAAACGTATGGTGGGCATACAAGTACACTCAGAAGGAAAAACCAAGGACTCTCGTGCACAAGTGGAGAGTCATTCAAATTCCCTGTGAGATAATAAAAACCAAATCACCTAGAAAGGAAACTATCCACCAAAGTCTCACCCAGGAACACTCCCCAAATAATGTATGGTAACTAAGGTATAGTAATAGCACATCGATATCTGGGTACCCATCGCCACTTTCCTAGTGGTTATTAAAGACATCCTATGCATCGAACCAATCCCGCCATTCTCACCAAAGTCCCACTTCCAAACCCCGCCTGTACACACTTGGACCACAATCTCACTGCAGTCCCTCTGCCAAACCCCACTTGCTCACACCTAATCTAGAACAACTACTACCACGCCCGAAGACACCTGGGCTAGAACAACTACTTCCACGCCCGAAGACACCTGGGCCTCATCCTGAAGACACTTGGGAAACAACCTACCCGCAGACACCTGGGCCAACCACCCCCAACAATCCTGCATGAATATTATTGGGCTAATAATGGACCTAAGTCCATCACAGCCTGCCTAAAGTGTCTTGGGATATTCATGAAAGGGAGTAGAAAAGGAGCTAATAACCAGCCACTCATATGAGTGTTAGGAAAAACACCCTCCCAATGAAATGGGGTGTTCGACACTAATTTCTCAACTTGGGTAAGGTGATAATAAGAATCATAAGAAATAAAGTATATGTATAGGTAACAGGCAGTCAATCCAAACTAGGGGCTACAAAACCTAAGAACAAACACCCTTGTTACTATTCATTCAAAAAGACGCCATGACACTCACTCCCAACTAATTCCCCATTCAACCGTTCTTGTTTCCATGTTCAAGTGACCTCATTGGGGTGAATTCTGTACTACCGGGAAACTAACTGGCCCAACCCCAAGCTAGAAAAGAAAAACAACCAAACAGTAATTTAAGCATTCACAATCAGTTCTCTTGTAGAGTCGCTTCAACGAAAGGGGATTAGTGAGATCCTAAAAAGTACATGAACCAATGAAAACCTCACAAAAGGGATACGTGAGATCCTTCAAAGTAATGGAAACAATCAAACACTAAGACATGGCCCCATGTCCCCAATACCAGAAACCAACTATTTCTCAACAATAGAAGATTCCACCCAAATTCGTGATATAAGAAGAGTAATCACAACCCCAGATTCACAACCAGCAACCATGCCACATCTGATGATACCATCCTCACCCACATCTCCCCATATACAAACAAACAGAACAATTCACCTACTACCAAAAAAGAGTATAGAAACTTCCAGGTTCAAGCACATCATTTATCTATTTCCTCTTTCGGTTAGTTAACCGGGGTGACCACACAAGGGTATATGTTTTTAGGGAATCCATTTAATCCACCGATTTCACATGATTAACAAATTTTTATACTGTATCCATTTGATATTCACATGAGACAAGAGTTTATCAATGCACAGAGAAATACTACCAATGACCATGATTTTCAGTAGGTATAAATTCATACAGTTCAAAATATATAGCAATTAAAAAAAGTATAGCAGAACATCGATCACACCCCCCATTCTATAAAGGTCCATTCATTATCTTAATTATGTTTGGTTACATCAATTCCCATAGAGAAAGCGTACCCACCCCGCATGATACCCAAAAAAGATAGGTGAATGAAAAATCTCTACTTTCTTGATCAAGGATCGACGTTTTTCTCCAAGCGCTAAGGACAGGGGATGCACGGCTTGCAGGGGAGGAGTTTCATTGACTCCAAGGGGTGTAGAAAGCTCCAGCTAAGGTGCGCCATAGGCCACGGGAAGAAGGGACTCCAGGCGCCCCCGGGGGAAGAACGAAGCCAGCCCTAGGAAGGAGAGAAAAAAAGAATATCCCGTGCGATATATAGATAAGTTCCAGTTGTTACGGGATATGGGAATTTTGAACTCCTAGAAAGTCGGACCACTTTTTCCTACATGGTTCGAGAGTTATGCACAATGGAATTAAGATGTTATTTAATATCCCCCATCCGGGGGGGTTATTGGGATATTTAGGAATTAATTATGGGCTTTAAATGTCCTTGAGAGGGTAAAATAATTAATTTACGTCAAAAAAAAAAGACGTTGTGGGAGCAGGACTGGAAAAAGAAATGGAGGGCTAGGTTAGGAAATGTTGCCACCATCACAGTGTCACTATTACAGAGCCACCATGACTGGTGCCACCATCATGGTTCCACTGTGACCGGCACCACCATCACGGTGCCGCTATGACCGGCGCCACCTTCAGGGTGCCACCGTGACGGTTACCGCCGTCGCGGTGCCACTGTCTTGGTGGAGCCTTATTTTTGGCAATGTAATGGCCAGGGGGTTCTAGGCCATTACAATCTCATTTTCTTATTATCCACTTCTTATTTATTTTTTTTAGAAAAACTATTCCCACTAGAATTTATGATATAAAAATAAAATTACAATATTCTAAAAGAGTTATTTTATATTTGTCTATTTGAAAAAGTGTCCTTAAATAAAGGGGAGTGGAGTGTTTGAAAAGTTGTAGTCATTATCAAGCACTCCACTGTTTGTAAGGCCATCAGTAAGGGAGTTTGTTGCATGAATAATAAATTTGATAATATAATTCATTTAGCTGATCATATAATGCAATATTGACCATATAGCAATAAATTTCAAGGATATAAGTATATTTATAACTCTAATGGACAACACTATTGTAGTGGTGTAACATTTGAACAAAACAATCCCATTTTTGGGCTTTCCATGTGGCTAGCACTATCTTTCCCAAGCGGATCCACTCCAAAATAATTATAAAAATAACATTTTCCTAGAAGAAAATCAATGACATTATCATTATTGTCTCTAAAAACATACATGAATCCTAATGGTCTAGTATTTCCTATATAATTATTATCAATGTTGTATTTAATCAAGCAAAAAAATATTACTTACCAAAATACAATGACTATGCCAAGATAGGAATGGACGTTACATGGCATTTTAATATATCTCATCATTGTGGAATCATGAAATGGGTTATTGAAAATTCAATTTGTTTAGATTTTTCATTCTGGACATAAACAATGGTCACTAAAATTATTGAAGCAGATTGAAGGGTTTTTTCATGAATGATCTTGTATCTTCCCCACTAGATGACATGAATGGTTTCAGGAATGGTAAGCCTAAAGTTATTTCTCGGTTTCTAAGACATCATGATGTAGAGAGAATCCTTATGGATATTCATAATATTAACACCAAGTAGCAGGTGAATCTACAATATATCTAAAACTAACAAACAATGAGATGATGTTTTTTTTTCATTCCATAAAGATTTTATCCACATATTCAATTTGATGGTGGAATAATAGAGTCATTAAAAAGATAGAAATGTCTACTAGTTTAAGTTTTACATCTACAATAACATTAAAAAACTATCCAACATAATACTGAAAATAAGGATGGCAATATATATTTTCTATGGAAATCACAAATCCATTTTGGGGTTACCTATACATAAACCTTATAAAATGACATTGAATAATGAATTCCATTCATATATATTTCCTATATTAAATATTCTTCTTGGTTCATAACTTCATTATAGGAATCGACTGATCTATTGTAATTTGAGTTACAATCACAACATTCCTGGAGATACCTTATTATGTTATTAAGGTATGTGGAAGTAAATATTAAAAATTTAAAATTCATTAAATTCATCAATCAATACACTAAACTTCTCATATTTAAATCACATGATATGAATAATGTTTCAGTGTCATACAAAATATTTCTCATTGCATCATATATTCACTTCATATTAAAATTAAAATTAATTTTATATCACATAATCAATTTAGGCAATTTATTTTCACCCATATATTAATATGTTATTTAAATAAATTATTTCAATAGAAATAATGTACAAAATAGTGATCTATGTCGCAATTTATATCCCCATAGAAAAAGAAACATTCAATAAAATGGTTTATTATTATTAATCTAATGATAACCTTATAAAATTTATTCAGACATCTCCACCAAATAAAAACATAGTTAGAAGAAAAAATAATCACATGGAATTTGAAAATCCAGTTATAATACCCACATATAATAACTGAAAAATTTTATGAATAATAGATTGAATAATATACATAATATATCAATAATAACTGGATTCTGAATCATTTTTCCAAAATGAATAAATAATCTAAATTGAGATTTATATTTCAATATTTTAATTTTATTCTCTTTCCTAAAATATATATAATTCCAATTAGTGATAAAAAAATTCTTCTCAAAATACATATTTCATGTTAAAAATATATATATTTAGTTATATTTTATACATAATTAATTAATCTCATTTTTTTCACACAGATCTTCCCTTTCCCTATTATAATCTATTTTATTTCCTATATCAAGATATCCAATATGATAATACACAACATTATCTTTTCCATTTATTAACGTGAATGGAGATCCCTCCACAATTTTTTCATATCACTGTTATTTCATTAGTAAAAATCCATTAATAAAATACTTTCATCACATGTCTAGTAATGTTATATGATAAAAATTAATTAAAACTTCATTCCCATGGGAACCCAAATGTCATTATTCCATGACATAACACATTAATTGTATCAGCTAATGACAATAACTATTACTAAATATTGGAGATCATAGTCTAATAAATTGGAACTATATTTACCAGCTACAAGAATCTGTCCTAGTACACTACATATTTATCTCACACAAGGACACTAATAAAATGTCTATAAGAATAGACTATACAATACCACCTTGAAATATATCACCATTGAGGGATAACATAATTCCATAATAATATGTAGACCATTTGTTCTAGTCTTACTATGACATTCCTTTTCTAACATAGAATTCAACTTTCAATAAATCTTTTCATTTCCCAATCAAAGCTACCTAATATCAAATTCTAAACCAGATATGCAATGTATTTTACATGGGTAAATATTTTGAAAATTATATAGTTCAAAAAGAAATGTTAGCTTTACAAAAATTAAAATAATTACATTACATCTAAATATTATATGAAAAATCCAAATAATGAAATCTACGATGTTAATTAAATAAGTTCCTCATTAAATTTATAATGAAGAAACATATTATAGGGGTTCTAACATATTGAGGTATTTATATTTTACCAAAAATATTGATAAGCCACTAATACATCATTGAACGAGTATAATTGAATGAAAAAAATGGATTTCCAGTCATTGAATTTTGTTGAAGAATATGAGACAAATAAAAATATAATATCCCAATATAAACAAAAAATATATAAATACAGTTTCATATATAACATATATATACATGTAATCTCTCACCAATTTATTGATAACCACCCAATGTGGTCTTAGTGGGAAATTAAGTGAAAAAATATCACTATAGAAAATCCAAAGTGATAATGAGTCTTAAAAGACTAAATGTTACTCCTTCATTTCAAAAAAGTTCTCATTATACTTATAGAGTCTAAAATTTTACAACGCCACATTTATGATTGATTTTAATCGAGTAAAATAAAAATGTGTGAACATATAAGAGGATTCCAGGGGTGTGTATTTTAGTGGAAAAATAAAATATAATGAATTAGTTTTAAAATGTGTTTGAATTAATTAGTCATTTTGATTAGTGTATAACCTAACCCTTTAGGACAATTATCTATGCCCCATGATGGTGGCTCATAAGTCCTCAAGAACACCTCCCAAAATGCTGGATTCTTATGACTAGTAGTGAGGGAATGGGATATGTCTATGGGGTAACAATTCCCACATAGATCAGAGTAGACGACAATATTTATTAGAAAGAATGAATAAATTAATAAATAAATTAGTCACCTAAATATTTAAATAAATAATGAACACGGTGTTCTATTATAAGATCATCCAATTATAACTTTTATTGCAGAACACAGTGTCTCTAAACCATCGGAACCATCATGAGTATAGTCAAGAATATACTGTGATAATTTGGACTACCCAAATTATTGTGATTGGGCTTGGATGTTGTGTCCCTAGGTCTACAATATAATGTCATCGAAAATATTTTTCAAAATATTTAATTCATTTTTACATCAATTTAATATCTCTTCTAACTAAATGGATTGTCACTGATATCCCTTCCTTGAAAATAATAAGTGACATTGAAGGTATCTATTAATGGGATTAAAATATAGCCAATGATAAGGATTATGTCTAGGGTGATGTAGGAAGAATTCATTAGTATCACTCTATTAATGGTTTGATAAAATTAATAGTCTAATATAACTCCATTTCTATACCATTTATTGCATGTAGGGGCCTATGTCTAATGTACTTGTGTCACTATTCTTGAGGAAAATCAAAGTAATGGATGATAATACCATCTATGGAATAAATAATGTCACCCCAGACGTGTATACAAATCACATAAAAATATATAAATATAGACCAAGAGTATTTTCATGGGGAACTAAAATCAAAACCCCTTATTTTACCCCAGACAAAAAGCTGATGCATCTAAACAAGAAACACACAAACACACACACACACATATATATATAATATGACTTGTAATGCACCATTACATTTTTTTGATCATTTCTATTAACAAAGGTTTTCTGGTCATTGAATTTCGTTACGTGAAAACTATTGAAGACATAAGTCAAAATGATTAAGAAGATGACCAATTAATATAATTCAACCATTTTAAAGTGGAAAGGGCGGAAAGGCTTCCCATTGGGTTCATCAAACTAAACAAATAAATGTATAGAACCATATATTTAATATGAAGAAGAAACCCATTCAGTTGATCAAAAAACCAATGATTTTTTTTTAATAATTATAGGGGAAGAAATCCTAATTGGATGATATTACTCAAGGAGATCAACCCACAAGGATGAATCTCCACTAGCTCTAATCCCCAAACTAATGATAGGGAATTCATTTTAATTTATCTTAACTAATTTGTAGTGATCTTGAAATATTCATGTTTATGGGACTATTAAAATTTTCATATAATGCATAGAATCTATAGAATGGAAGTTGACAACATACCTTATCCTCACAGAGCTTCCCTCGGGCAATCTAATCCTTTTATTTTAACTAGGATGGATGATTTCGATGAACCGGTACAATTCCTTGAAAATGAAGAAAACATGCTTTCACAAAAAATTTCACAACTGATGATAATAGTAAGATAAAAAATATTGTATTGGATAAAATAATGTACATCTAGATTTCCATTTCTAAAAAAGCATCTGAATCCAAGGTCGAATGGAGGAGGGTGATTAAAACATAAGAGTATGAATGTGTAGAGATTCATGCATGCATGGAATATGATCCCAATGCGGGAAATAAGCTGGAGGAAAAAGTCCAATTATTAAATCACTAAAAGAAGAAAAATATTAAATTTCACTAACATTTATATGTCTTCACGGTTTGGCTTCATGGTTTTCCAAAAAATGTGTCAAATATTCAATAAGGAATTATGATAAGTAGTACATCACATGGTTTAAGTCCCAACTTATCTTGCAAAAGGTAATATTTGAATAACCACTCTGTATAAATTTGATGAGAGATCACTTGATCTTATGCCATGTTTCACCCAGTTGTACACAAAGCATGAGACCCAAAAGTTATGATTGTTTTAAGAAGTATGGTGAAGGGAAACAATAAAGGTAGGGTATTATAATTTTTATTAATAGTGTGGAACAACCATTTCATTACACATTTGGGATCCATACTCTAAATGTTCCCCATTTTCACTTGAAAGATCCTTGAGTTTTTTAAGATTCATTATTAGTTCCGTTAAGTTATTTTGAAACTTAAAAAAACATTTGCAACCTTGGGAAGAGTAGAAAAATAACAACCGTACCTGCATTAGATAACTATTCTCTATGTTTCATTTCCAATGGTAGTAGAAAATCATATAAGATTAGTTCACACCACTACACATCTACATTTTCAACTCATGCCCATGTCTCATTCTATACGCATCAATGATTCCATAGAACCCAAACAAAAGGTTCTGTCCTACCATAAAGAGTCAATGTTCTCTAATCAACTATACATATTTGATTCCCCCCAAAAGGATTCAGTAACAACTGTTTCAAAATAATCAAACTCATAAAAATTATATTACCTTGTATGTTGCTGTCAAAACTGATATAGGGTGCTGAATTCATATTTGTATTAGTATCTTTAAGGTAACTTCCTTCGATTGAATACAAGAAAAACTATATTCACAATCTCAAAAGTCGAGAGAAATCATGTTGATATATTTACTTATTTTTTAATTAATTTACCATTAAATCAATGCATGAAATTGTAAAAATCCATATTCCACACCTCAAACATCAGATTTATATCGACACAATCAGTGAAATACATATAACTGGAATGATATGGATACATACACTTGTGAATCAAATATACATTATTATATGTCTCTTAAATAATATGGTGAACTTGTAGAGATGCCTCAAATACATAAAGATAAAATATAGGTAAATTGAATGGGCTACAATATAGGGCCTCATTATGAGCTATTTGAATCATTTCATTAAAAAAACATTATAGTAAAACTAAACTACTAAAATGTAATTTACTATATGAATCTAAAATAAAAGACATGGACATGTTTCATTCCCTCTAATGCATATATCGGCACCTTAAAATTCCCATCAATTTTAGGTTGATATGTTATTCAAGATAAACAGTGAACCAAGTGTTTTGAAACCCCTTCCAGATCCATGATGTATAATGAGAATCTCTATCTGAAATGATATAAATAGGACATACATAATGTTTCAATATCTCCCAGATATACATCCTTCATATATCATCAAAAGATTAGTAATTATGAATTAGTAGGAAGTACATGAACTTAGGAAACCTATTGATGATCACCCATATTAAATCACTACCTTGTGTAGGTATTTTAATGAATAGAATGAAATAAATTATGAAATCATTATATTTCCACTCATGAATATATAGAAGCTTTAGAAGTATATCAGGTCAGTAGTCCAGTCCTTTCACCACCTAAAAGGTGGAGCACTAACAAATGAGTCCCACAACCTTCTTGTTCATAATTAGAAACCATCACTGATGAGACAATTCTTTGTGCATCATGGTGAGACCGGGGTTAACTACCTATACAGAGGTATGGGATTCCCTTATCAACCCTTCCCATGTATTAGAAGGCAGCCACATATGGCCATGGAAGTGTATGGTTTCACTTTTATCAATAATACAACTAGTGTGTGGGTTCCCCCCTTGACACTCTCCCCCAGGAAGAGGCCATTGGAAATAGAAAACCAAAATAATCAGACTCTCTCTAGGATGGTGGATCTCCATTCTATATATTCATATATGGGTTTCTCTTATTGATATATATCATTAATATGAATCACATGTAATATATCTATAATCTTCAACACTCTAATGGACTCCTTAATAGAATGCATCCGAGTCTTTTGGCTCACTTCATCGAAAATTTCATTTCCCTTTCTAGATGTCAATGAAATATCAAAATAAAAATAATGTAGGTATTCCACCAACCATCTCTACCTCAGATTAAATTATCACTATTTGGAGATTCATTTGTGGATTTTATGGTCTGTGTAAATAATAAACCACAAACCAAAAAAATAAAACATCAAATTGTGAAAATAATAAACCAATAATTTTAGCTCTAGGAAATACTTATGGGAATTTTACTCATGAGGCCACAACTAGATTGACCCATAAGACCTAAGCTGATCACATTGCATAAGATCTCTATAAAGACCCGTAATATTCAAGGGAAATTTTTTCTTAATTTTCATTGGGATTTTACAAGAATGTAGTTTCTGACGGCGCCCGATTCCGAGGCCCTGTGTCCCTGGAATTAATTTCTGAAGTTAGGATCGGGTACGTTCAGTGAACGAATGAGTGGATTTTTCTAACATTAAAATCGGTGCTCAGAATTGAAATCCAAGGGTACCGATGAACTTGTAGCGCCAATAATTGCTTAAGAAGACCATTTCTAGAGTTGTGTTTTCTTGGGACAAGTTGTTTAGTTTTATTGATAAATACTTCCAAGAAATAAAATGTGTGCAACTAATTTTATTTATTTTAAGTGGTTAAATCCTAAGGATGGAGGTTGGGTGAACCCAACTACCTAAGTGAGGTTAAATGTGAGGTGGGGCACACACGAACCCCACCCCTTCAAATTCCATAACCCCCTTAACTCTTCCCAATAAAACCCCATTGTATTAAATGATGTGACTTCCTTTCACATCAAATACATTCCAACACTTTGTAATTAAGGAGTTCAACCTCATGAATTAATTTTGATTTGAATAGTTTGAATTTTGAAGTGGCTTGTATTAAATAAAATAATAAGGTAGCTTGTTATTATATTTGGGGGAAAACTTCTTGGGTGGGATCTCTTGAGTTATTGGGGAAGAACACCGGCTCTTCGACGAAGAACGCCTCCGACGGAGAACGCGAATACACCGACGAAGTGACTTCTCTTCTTCTTTCTCTGGGTCAAAGGAGGAGACACCACCGCGGGGAACTTCGCCATCGACGACAGCTCTTCCTTCGATGACAATGGAATCGACACCGATCTTCCGCGATGACCGATCATCGCGACGCTTGCCTCTTTCCGCGACACGACGACTTGAGACGTCTTTTCGAGGTAGGTAATTAATTTGTGAATATTAATGAACCCTGTGTTACTTCCTTCCAAATCAAAGAACACAGATCAACTAATTATTAAGTTGATCTACGGAGAATATATTTGCGGGTTGGGAATTCTTGATTGTGGGGAAAACTGTTGGTGTTGATTACTTTTGTTCGTGAAAAATCCTTTGTCGTTATTCATCTTTTGGGCCGCTTTTTATCAACTTAATGGGAGGAGGACAGACTGCACGAACACGGACGACTCTCCTTCCCCTTTGTTGCTTTGTTCATTGCGGCACGAAAAAAGGCGGCGCGGTGCAACGACACCATGCACAAACAAGAAAGAATGTGACCAAGCAGCACGGTGTCGTCGCGCCACGCCATTGAGGCCGAATGAAACTGTGGCCGGTGTTGGGGCTGCGGAGGCGATTCAAAGACTCTGATGGTTGATCGTTGTGCGCGGATTGACGGGTGACGACAAACAAGTCCGCAAAGTCAATTTGAAGCCTCCATAGTGTAGGTCGTGTCCCGGGAGGACCGTTGGCGAAGGTGGCGAGGAAAACGGACCACCAGAGCACGTCCGGTGGTCCGCGGAAAATCATGAAGGTGCGCCACGCCGACAGGGTGGCCGGCCGCCAAGAGGCGGCTGGTCCCGCAGTCGCATGGGACCAAGGACGACGCGGCGCCGGGCCACGTCGCTAGCAGGGAGCGGCCACCACGCGGGGGTTGCGACATCATTCACAGGGGGGAAACCACACACCCCCTGTTCCGCTCAGCCGGATAGCCGAGCGAGCATGTGGCCGCGCAAGCACGGTAGGCCAACCGGCCAGGCCGGGCCACGCCCATTTGGGCCAGACCCAGACCCGGGTTGGGTGGACCCATTTCGGGCCGACCCAGGGGGTCTCGGGCTGGGTCGGCTCGGGCCCGAACCCCCTATTTTCTGCCAGTTTCCATTCAAATGACCATATCTTAGGCCTCGGACCTGCGATCGGCGCACCGTCAGTTGAGATGCCATCCTTGAATCGAGACGGCCGTTTCAGTATATTATACTCAGGGTTTCTGAAAACATTGGGTATGGCCGGGTTGGTTCGAACACGAAACCAACCGGGCCCTCGGAACAGAAACGCTTATATCTTGAGTTCCGGACGTCCGATTGACGTGCCGTCGACTTTTTTGGATTCCTCTTGATGAGACAGAACATATGGCATACTTCTCCTATTATTTGGACGTAGTTGGAATATGGCCAGTTTTGATTGTACCCGAAATCCAACCTGGCCCCTGGAACGTAAAAGCTGATAACTTTCCGACCGGACATCCGTTTGAAGAACTATCAGTGGCGTTGGTGATCACGTTGAGAAATGGTCTCTATAAGTATACCCTATGAGACTTCGGGGTACAATTGAGATATGGCCGGGATGGTTCGCACATGAAACCAACGGGGCCCCTAGGACGAAAACGCTAATAACTCACAGATCGGGTGTCCGATTGACACGCCATCTATTGCGTTGAGACCCCTATGACGAGGTGGTCCTTTGAGGTACATCTTCATGGGACTTTGAGACAATTGGAGTATCGACATGTAGCTCATGGAGCGGACCCTCCCAGAGACGAGCGTACGGAGTATGGAGACCGTGTAACCGGCTGAGACCTGATGACTGCTTGACCGACTCGACTTGGAGTGAGTCGGCTAGCCCAGTGAACGGAGCACTACATTGTTTGGATGCAGACCCATGGCGGAAGGAGCACTGTTGTGTGATAGTGTAGACCTGCGGTACTCGTCTGGAGAGTACCTCTGCAGGCTATTAGGGGGTGTGCACTACTGTGTTTGTGTGGCATACCCTGGAGGGAAGCACTACTGTGTTTGGGTGGCTGACCCGCGGTACTCGACAGGAGGAGTACCTCAGCAGTCTTGGGTTAGTGAGTAGTACCTCAGAGTCGTGACCGGACCACTGTAAAGCCCAGAGACGGGGCTCATCAGCAGTTACGGTTTTGATAATGAAAATCCTGGTTTGAGCTGAGTCTATGATCTTGTATTTACCTCATGATTGAGATGGGTCAGTTGATAACTTAGGTATATGTATAGGCATATACCTGGGTAGTGGTTATCCGTTGATTTCATAGTCTTTGTGTTTCCTCGTGATTAAGATGGGTTACTTGATAACTTAGGTATATGTATGGGTATATACCTAAGTAGAGGTTATCATTTGAGATCATTCTTTGTGGTTATCCATGTTGGATTTAGTGAGACCTTGACGGTCTCGGGGTCCCTACTGAGTATCGTTATAATCACCCCTGCACGGGCTATGCCCGCACCTCGTTGTGTTGGTTGCAGATGACGAGCAGCGCTGACAAAGGCCGAGTGTTGTAGACTTGACGGTACCCGGAGGTGGATCTCATGATGTGTCAGTATCCGTAGGTGGACCTCACAACATGCCAATACTCGGAGTAGGTTGATGGGCGAGAGCATTGTGGAGGCAATCTGTACCGACCCTTCAGGTAGGATCCATGGTGGACGATCCAGGAGCTATGCTATCTGTACCTAACCTTCAGGTAGGATCCAAGGTGGATTACCTAGGATCTATTTCTATTCTTCCACCTGTTTGTATTTTCTGTTGTACTTTCATTCAATTGTAGCTGTACTTTTCAGTTGGGTTTGTATTCTGGCCCTTTACTTTTCATCACATCTTTTTTACTTAGTATTTTACTTCCGCTTGTACTCTGTGGTGTTTTGTATACTTTTATAAATGAAATGCCTTCCCAGTTATAGGGATTTACACCTATGGTGCTAGTCGCTATCCCCTGGCCTATGGAATGCGGGCTTGGGATAGTCACGGCACGGGCCCCGAGGATGGGTCGTGACAAATTGGTATCAGAGGAGTTCGGTTCTACCGCATAACTAAGAACTATGATCTTTTTCTATGTAAAGCTATAGTGTTAAGGGTACCGAGTGTGGTCTTCAGTTCAGGGAGTCCATTGTTGGTGCGGAGGCCGACTTATCCGTACACCAGGACCATGACTACTGATTTTCCGACTTTGTACACGAAAACACGGATTGCATGTGTGTTTCCAAAGTTTTAAAGTCAGCTCGAACCAGTTCAGCTCACGGGGTATAAATCGTTGACCGTGTCACATCTGTTTAGGATGTATCAATGCAGAGAGTCTGTTGGACTTCCGAGAGAGTACTCGATGATGGCCCACCGAGCGGCTAGGCTCCGGTGCGAGGCCCTTTTTACTATGTTGGCAACCTCGGGTGGTGTACCAGAAGCACCCCCACATGTTGGGCAGTAGATTCCACCAGCCTTACTAGCGAATTGTTCACACTGGCAGAGCATGTTGCACGAGTTCCAGCAGCAGCGGTCTCCGAGGTTACGAGGCGAGGCAGATTCTCAGATAGCAGAGCATTGGCTGGAGGCGATTGATAGAGTTTTCCACCTAGTTGAGACATCAGTAGAGTGTATGGTGGACTTGGCTACTAGGGTTTTCCGGTGAGTGACCATGAGGATGGTCTGCATAGCGATGAGGCATCGGTACATGGACCGATGCCTGAAATAGTTCCTTTAGGTGTTGTGTAAGCTATACATCACTACCTATTGGTCCGCAGTTACAACCGGTGGTACAGGTAGGTGAAACATGTAGGATTACTGCATTACATGTGTTCCAATATCATATACCCTCATGTTCCAAGGTGTGCCCGACTCACAGGCAGGTGAGAACTGGCTTGAGGAGGTGACTGAGAGTTTTCTAGAGCTTATACAGCTTCGGCAAGACGATGTTTTAGTAGTTGAGTAGTCATCAAGGCGTACCGATTGTTCTTCATACTTGGTGACTACGATATGATCAGTGCTTTAGAGCTTGGACCTCAGAGTGAGGTTTTTAATGGATATCCTAGTAAACACTCTTTTCTCTATGCATTCCTACTTATGTTAGGGTGCTAGAAAGAACCTTTGTGGTTGAATGTTCATTGGATGATCGGTTTTATCCTGGGAATGTTAACAGTGGGAAGATGCGAACTGGCATCAGTCTCAGAGACATGGGTGTGCGAATGTTTCAAAAATAGGAAATGTTAAGGACAGATGACTCTGCAGAGTAGCAGACGTGGAGGCAGAGCTAGGAGAGATGCATGAGTTGGTGTACATATCAACATGTTACAACCAACTGCCTTGTTATTCCCTCCAGGCTCAGGGAGCTGGAGGGCAGGGAAAGAGAGTAGTTGGATGCGTTCAAGGAGAGTGACCCAATGGGTCTATGAATGATTTTAGGGACAGCCTGTGTCCACTACAAGGTGTGGTTGTAACATACGTTGATACGAATCATTCCTTGCATCCACGAGTCTTGTCCTAGACCTAGAGTTTCCGGTTAAGCCGTGGAATTGACCCTCACGTCTAGAGATACCTTGGTAGGAGACTCGATAATCACACTTTCACCGACAGTGTGATCTGACCCACAAGGCGAGAGTGTCGGTTGGAATCTCTTGGTGGCAGTGTCGAGGCCTTACGATGTTGGTCTGAGTATGAATTTGATCCACAGTTCATACACAGATTGACAGTATTAGTCAAAAAGGTTGTGGTTTATCTACAACGTTGGGATGGGGTTTTCCTTGTTCAGCAAAAAGGAAAACCCAGGAAGCACAGGATTGAATCATGTATAAGAGGGTGCATTCGATCACTTAGGAGATGGCCAAACTTACCTTTGTGCCATAATTATCCAGAGTTGCGGCACCACTTCCAGCAGAGCTTTCAAGAGCTGGGTTGACCGGTACGCCCAACCTGTGGGCATTGGTTACATAGTTCACTGCCATGAATTTGGGACCAGACTCGGGTGTGTCCTGATGTTGGAGTGGTAGTGATCGACTATGGATCACGGCAGATGAGATTTCATAGAGATGATAGGAAGCCCCTGGAGTTCAAGGATGACGACCACGTCCTTATATGGGTCTCACCTCAATGAGGATTATGGAGATGTGGACAAGGAGACAAGTAATCTCTGAGGTTCAGCAGACATTTTCAGGTACTCAGCTAGGTAGGCGAGGTGGTTTACCGCTTGACCCATCCACCTCATTTTGCACCGGGTGTACGACAACTTCCACGTATCTCAACTAAGGAGATATGTTCTTGACACGATGCATTTCATCGACCATGGGGAACTGGACTTTGGCGGTGATGTGACTTTTGCAGGGTTCTAGTAGAGGTTGAGGATGGACAGGAGTAGATCCTACGATGACGTTCAATTCCTTGGGTGTGCTTTGACTGGCAGTATGGGAAACTTCAGGTGAGCACATGGGAGCGAAAGGCTCAGGTCGGTGCTCAGTACCACTTTTGTTTCCATAGTTTGTGTTAAAGATTTACGAGGACATAAAGCCCTCAGGTGGGAGTAATTTAAAGACCTTTAAAATTCAAGGGGAATTTTTTCTTAATTTGAATTGGGGTTTTATAATAATGCAGTTTCTGACGGCGCTTGATTTCGAGGCTCGGTGTGACCGGAATTAATTTCCGAAGTTAGGCTCGAGTACGTTCAGTGAACGAACGAGCGGGTTTTTCTAACTTTAAAACCGGCACTCAGAATTGAAATCCGAGGGCACCAATGAACACGCAGCGCCAGAAATTACTTAATAAGACCATTTCCAGAGTTGTGTTTTCTCGGGAAAAGTTGTTTAGTTTTGTGGATAAAGACTTCCATGAAATAAAATTTGTGCAACTAATTTTATTTCTATTAAGTGGTTAAATCCTAAGGATGGAGGTTGGGTGAACCTAACTACCTATGTGAGGTTAAATGTGAAGTGGGTCCCACATGAACCCCACCCCTTCAAATTCACTAACCCCCTTAACTCTTTCCATTAAAACCCCCTTGTATTAAATGTTGTGACTTCCTTTCACATTAAATACATACCCACACATTGTAAATAAGAAGTTCAGCCTCTTTAATTAATTTTGATTTGAAAAGTTTTAATTTTGAAGTGGCTTGTATTAAATAAAATAATAAATTATCTTATTATATTATTTGGGGGAAAACTTCTTGGGTGGGAGCTCTTCAGTTTTTGGGGAAGAACACCGACTCTTCGACAAAGAAAGCCTCCGACGGAGAACGCGAAGACACTGATGACGTGCCTTCTCTTCTTCTTTCTCCGCGTCAAGGGAGGAGACACCACTGCGGGGAGCATCGTCATCGACGACAGCTCTACCTCGGATGATAACTGAATCGACACCGATCTTCCCCGATGACCAATCATCGCGACGCTTGCCTCTTTCCGCGGCACGACGACATGCGATAACTTTTAGATGTATGGAATTAATTTGTGAATATTAATGAACCCCACGTTACTTTCTTCTAAATCAAAGAACGCGGATCAACTAAATATTAAGTTGATCCACGGATAATATGTTTGCGGGTTGGGAATTCTTGATTGCGGGGAAAACAGTTGGGGTTGATTACTTTTGTTCGTGAAAATTCCTATGTCGTTCTTTGTCTTTTGGTCCGCTTGTTATCAACTTAATGGGATGAGGACGGACCGCACGAACACGACCGACTCTTCTCCCCATTTGTTGTTTTGTTCATTCCGGCATGAACAAAGGCGGCGTGGTGAAACGACACCATGCAGAAACAAGAAAGAACGCGATGAAGAAGCGCGGTGCCGTCACGCCGCGCCGTTGAGGCAGAACGAAACTGCGGCCCGAGTCGGGGCCGTGGAGGCGATTCGAAGACTCCGCTGGTTGATCGTTGTGCGCTGATTGACGGGCGATGACAAATGGGGCTGAAAATTCAATTTGAAACCTCCACTGTGAGGGTCGGGTCCTGGGAGGACCACTGGCGAAGGCGACGAACAAAATGGACCACCGGAGCACGTCCGGTGTTTCGTGGAAAATTCATCTGGTGCGCCACGCTGGCACGGCGACGCCGGCAGCCGGAGGCGGCGGCGCCCGGCACGCCGCGGCATCAGCCGTGGTGACCACGCGGGACCAAGGATGATGCGGTGCCGGGCCGCGTCACTTTCAAGGAGCAGCCCCCACGCATGGGCCACAACTTCTTTCACGGGAGGGCAACCACACCCCCCCTGTTTCTGCTCAGCCGGACAGCCGAGCGGGCATGCGGCCGCACCAGCACGTTAGGCCAACCGGCCAGGCCGCGCCCATCAGGCCGGGCCATGCCCTGTTGGGCCGGACCCGGACGCGGGTTGGGTCAACCCGGTTCGGGCCAAGACAGGGGGGGTCTCGGGCCCGGTCGGACCAGGCCCGAACCCCCTATTTTCGGGCAGTTTCCGTTCGAATGACCATATCGTGGTCCTCTGACCTCCGATCAACGCACCGTCAGTTGCGATGCGATCCTTGGATCGAGACAGTTGTTTTGGTAAATTACAGTCAGGGTTTTGGAGAACTTTGGGTATGGCCGGGTTGGTTCAAACACGAAACCAACCGGGCCCTCAGAACAAAAACGCTTATATCTAATGTTCTGGATGTCCGATTGACATGTCGTCGACTTTTTTGGATTCCTCTTGACGAGACGGAGATTTTTGCATACTTAGCCTGAGGTTTGGACGTAGTTGGAATATGCCCGGGTTGGATTGTACCCGAAATCCAACCAGGCCCCTAAAACGGAAAAGCTGATAACTTTCAGACCGGACGTCTGTTTGACGAACCGTCAGCGGCGTTGGTGAACACGTTGAGAAACGGTCCATATGAGTATACTATATGAGAGTTAGGGATATAGTTGAGATACAGCTGGGTTGGTTCGCATACGAAACCAACCGGGCCCCTAGGACGAAAATGCTAATAACTTAGAGACCAGGCGTCCGATTGACGCACCGTCTATTGCGTTGAGACCCCTGTGACGAGGAGGTCCTTTGAGATAATTATTCATGGGGATTTGAGATACTTGGAGTATATAACTATAGCTCGTGGAGCGGACCCTCCGGGAGATGAGCGTACGGTGTATGGAGACCGTGTAACCGGATGAGGCCTGATGACTGCTTGACCGAATCGACTTGGAGTGAGTCGACTAGCCCAGTAGACGGAGCACTACATTGCTTGGGTGCAGACCCAGGGCAGAAAGAGAACTACTGTGTGACAGTTCTGACCCGTGGTGCTCCTCCGGAGAGTACCTCTGTAGGCTATTAGGGGGTGTGCACTACTGTGTTTGGGTGGCATACCCTGGCAGGAAGCACTACTGTGTTTCGGTGGCTGACCCATGGTACTCGACAGGAGGAGTACCACAGCAGTCTTAGGTTAGTGAGCAGTACATTGGAGTCGTGACAGAACCATTGTACACTCCAATGACGGGGCTCTTCAGCAGTTACGGTTTCGATAATGAAAATCCTAGTTTGAGCTGAGTCTATGATCTTGTATTTACCTCATGATTGAGATGGGTCACTTGATGACTTAGGTATATATATGGGCATATACCTGGGTAGTGGTTATCAGTTTATTTCATAATCTTTGTGTTTCCTCGTGATTGAGATGGGTTACATGATAACTTAGGTATATGTATGGGTATATACCAAAGTAGAGGTTATCTATTGAGATCTTTCTTTGTGGTTATCCCTGTAGGATTTAGTGAGACCTTGAGGGTCTCTGGGTCCCTACTGAGTATCATTATACTCACCCCTGCACGGGCTATGCCCGCACCTCGTTGGGTTGGTTGCAGACGACGAGCAACGCTGACAGAGGCCGAGTGTTTGAGGACTGAACGGTACCCGGAGGTGGATCTCAGGGCGAGTCATTATCCAGAGGTGGACATAAAGATGTGATGATACATGGAGGAGGTTGACGGGCGAGAGAGTTGTGGATGCTATCTATACTTATCTTTCAGGTAGTATCCATTGTGGAAGATCCAGGAGCTGCGCTATCTGTACCTCCCCTTTAGGTAGGATCCGAGTTGGATGAACCACGATCTATTTCTATTCTTCCATCTGTTTGTCTTTTCTGTTGTACTTTCATTCAGTTGTAGTTGTACTTTTCAGCTGGGTTTGTATTTTGGACCTTTACATTTCATCAATTATTTGGTACTTAGTGTTTTACTTTCGCTTGTACTCTATGGTGTTTTGTTTACTTTTATAAAGGCAATGCCTTACCAGTTATTAGGATTTACACCTTTGGTACTAGTCGCCAGCCCCTTGCCTATGGAAGGCGGGCATGGGGTAGTCACGACACGGGCCCCGAGGATGGGTCGTGACAATCTCCATCTAAAGAAATTCTTGAAAAATCATAGTAAACTGTATATCTTCTACACAGCTCATGAAGAATCAAGATCACCAGTTAGGTTAATAGTCAAATTATCTTCTCAAAATATGTCTCACAAGATGCAATCAAATAGAGAATCCCACCTATCATTCTCAACTTAATATGTTTCACTTCCATGTATTAAAACTCATATATGAATCGCCCGTATTGTCTGGCCATCATTAACAAGTCGTGTATATTGAATACAATATTAGGATTCTTCTAATATTTAATGATACTCACCTATTCTCGGGGACTGATACGCTTAACTCAGATAAGATATAATCCAATTAGTGAACATTAATAATCTAAATGTTACATATAATGATCATTTCATATAGATGATACTATTTATATGTTACCATTATGATTTTTTTGGTCATGTACTATGTGTAAGTACACTAAGATTTCATCTATAAAGACTAAGTCAATAGAATCAAAAAAATGGGGGGAATCCCTTATTAAATACATCCATGAAGACTACCAGTGCGTTCTTCAACCGGAACTGCATAACTAGAAACTCATACATACAATACCTCCTCCAGAAAATTGTACACGGTATTTTCAATGATCTCAGGTTAACATAATGATATCTTGAAATCAATTTGATCATAGAAAAATAATTTCCATCTTAAATGTAGTTGAAGTGGTCATTTAAAAAAGGGAGTGGATACAAGTTCTCTACCATCATCAATTTTAGTTAGTGGTATTCTATTAAAAATTGATGGGCACTATAAACATTATTGATGAAGGGAATAGGTTAATCCCAAGGTGATGTTATGGGTCTAATGAAACTCTTAGCCTCTATGTCATTAATATGTGTTTGTAGTTCTCAATTCTATATAGGATCCAAAATATAAAGAAGAATGGACAATTGGTGGCACAAATGACAGATGATTGATGTTGATATCAACCTCTATATTAGTAGTTGAGATAGAGAAATCATTAGGGAATACATCCTTGAAATTATCCATAATAATAGGAAAATATAGAAGCTTTATTTCGTGATCTCTCAAAAAGGAACATGCTAGTCCATACTATGAATTATATTGAATCCATTAATCTCCGGGAACATGAAACTCCACAGAAAATGATACAAAAATATTTTAAAGGGGAAATCATTGAAATGGAATATAATCTCTCCTTGAACCCCTTATAAAGTATCAACAATCATAATAGTAGTGTAGTATTCTATCACCAATCCTAGAATCCATATAGATACCACAGTTAGAATTAATTTTGAAACACCTATATCAAACGGCATAATACTAGAATAGAAGCTAAAATAATTGTACCTATATTCATAGATTTATATTCTCTATACTCCTATAGAATAGAATAATCTGTATAAATATGGAAAGAATTTTATCCCATGATTCTTCCAGTGTACCATGTGTTGGTCTACTCTATTGATGGTGGAACATTGATGATAGACTACCTCATCCACGACCACCTTCTCAACCGAAATTACATTAATAATAATACATTCTTACCCAAAAATTTGTTAGTTTCACTTAACCGTAATGTGGTTTCATCATAGAACACTGTTCAAATGGAACTAGTGAAAAATATTGGATGAAATGCTTGAGGTGACCTATCCTGTCAGTAGCCCGACACTCGGATGACGTGATCATACCATATGGATTATTATCCTCTAGGATTCCACACTAGTGAAAAAACATTAGTTTTTCAGTGTGTACCACCTAGTTGGTACAACCGCCATTTTTACTCTTTATTTTTCTCATCCAACCACTAGATAAACCACTTCTCTACCTGGAAGAGAAATTTTCCTTATTTCACATCTCTTCATTCCCTCAGGACGTGCTCACTGATGAGCGACTATAACACTTTATGTGGAACTATTTTCATTTGAAATATTTTTTCCTAATATTGAATGGAATATAAAATACAGTCGTCAAATCACTTTGTAGTTGGCATCTCATTTGCAGTTAAGGACAGTTCGAAACATTAATATTTTGTGAAGTGATGTGTATTCTATCACTGACACATCACCTTTCTCATGGATTATGAATTCCGAAACATGATTGGTTTTCAAGGACCAATGAAAGAAGTGGATGATGAATGATATATGGATGTCCCACAAAAACATACAATAATTTTTTATATACTTAATTATAAAATCAATCCAATGATTTTAATTTTAATGTAGCATGTAGGTTGTGAGAATGATTATCCTATTAGGATGTGTCTTTATATTCTCCAAGATTGGCACCATAGCCTCCAACCACGACACAACAACCTTATGTCCACCTTCCCACAATTAGGTGGGTGGTAACTTCTTTTGAAACCCCCGATTAGCTCATCCCTATAAGGGGTCATTCGGGAAGCACTGTGGACAGATTCCATAATCCTAATTAAGTAATCCATGTACTGGGTGTCAACACCAAGTGGATTTTTTAGAGGAGGTGCCATTGGTGTCACTATAGAAGGTATCATAGCTGGATCTGGGCTAACAACTTTGGAAGTATTCTCATATCCACTCTCATAGCATACAACATGTTATCTTCATGGTTACATAGATCAACAATTTCCAAGAACACACCACAAAAATATTTTATAATATATTGGGAATAATTATATATGGACTTGTAAAAATATCATATATAAGAACACTAAAATATGTATCCTTCTATGGGAGGTGGTTTTGGGTGATCAGAATGTGTAATTGAATATTTAAAATGAGATATGTCTAACATACCATTACTAGGTTTGGTAAGGGTCATGGTTGGGTACTTCTTATATATGGTATCATAATTAATTCATTTAATGGTTGTATTCTATTTTAATTTATTTTTTATTAGAATCATGATCTCATAAATTAAATTGAAATTTTAAATTTTGAAGGGCACATACTCATCATAAATTTAATATGGTCAGTCTAATAACTATATCCTAACCCTTACACCAAAAAATAGGTGTAATAATTTTCTTCTTGTGTTTTTATTAGATAAGTTACCGTTGACACTAACGAATCAAATCAATAATTTTTTATTTATCGGGTGTCATAAAATTTAGTTTTCATTTATGAAAAACTTATATGGGTAATGTGAAAAACATGAGTTAAAAAATAAAAGTAGATAACTAAGTTATTAAAAGGAAATTAAAGGCTACCACAATTAAGAATGATGATTAATTTCAAAGAGATGGGGTTTACCTTGCTGTGTGGTTCATCTATTATAAGATCATTTAAATGAAAAACCAGCATATCCAATGACTGTATGAATTCCTAAGGTATTTCTTCCAATCATCAAATCCCTAAACATGAATCATATCATTCTTGTTGATCAAGTATATTTTACCTCATTGATATTGATCCAGAAAGATCTTACATTCATTTTTGTGTCTTATTCATCCGTAGTGTTGAGAGTCAAAACCTATTCGGCCATTTATTATTTCGAGCCCATGAAAAAATCCAAGAATTTATCAATTGTTCAAATGAAAAAAAATCCATCATAAAGAATAAAATCAAACTGATGGTAATATTAAACAAGGATCAATGAACAATCACATGTAACCAAGGCAATTTACGCATAATTGTAATTTTTTCATGGAATAATACATCAAATTTTAGATCATACGGTGCATACAATGATTCATGATTCTAATATTACCTCAAATCATAATGATTTAAAAATAATTATCCTATTAAAATATCAATAAGGAAAATAATGTGCATAACCCTAAGGTGAAATCCCTGAAATTGTAACAATGCATATAAAAACAACATTACACATCCTTGGTAATTTATGCATCACCTATATGCGGGGATGCTACTCCTAATAATAACATTAATACCAAATACAATTTTCATTGATATATTGTCTATCCCAACAGTAAAAATTTCTATTAAACCCTTTGATAAAACTTTGAATAATCTTGCCACATATTCCACTTGACTCTACCACAATACAGTGGGTAAGATGACCTCAAGCGTGACTTAGTGAATATTAGTGGTCATCATCGAGTAGTGCCGACATATGATGTTATGTAGGGAGACTATTTCATCATAGATAATGGTACAAAAATGATTATATATATTTAAATATTATAAAAATAAGAATAATAAAAATAATTTAAAAACATAAATATAAAATGAAAATAATTATATATAATTGCTGGATAATGAAATAAAGTAGTAGATGAAAAATAATTAGAAGATACAACATGATTATCATGTTACAAAAACTATAAAAAATGAGAATGAAAGGGGAATGAGATGCAAGAGTAAAAGATATTCACAAATAATGTCATAAATGGAATTAAAACTATGGAAGGGTTCTTGAGGATAGGCTCATTCCTCTACTCCCATCACTATCCTAGTAATGTGGGAAAAGCATCACAATCATTCTATTTCCCTTTTTCCTTACATGAAACAGTAACGTCTAACAAGGAACTAGAAGAACCTTGGAAGAAAGTGTATTAAAATATTAGTATGACATTATCCATAGTTTCTAGATCATTTCATTTAATGTAATATATGTTAGAGAATGTTACACTATATATAAAAAATGATAAAAAATATAATTTAAATAACCTTAACTATGCTCAATTAGGAAACCCATCCAATTATACCTGATTTATCCTATTATATTGAATCTAAATCAATATAACCATAAAGGCTATAGTGAGAGATATTATGTGGGAAAATGGTATATCCCCAACCTTGTTATTGGGATTGGAAGAAATTCCCCTAATTCTCCAAATCTAAAAGGAATAACTCTATTTGGATGAAATTAATCCACATTGTAGTTAAATTAAACCTATTTTATAAATTATTGAGATTCAACCATATCATATCATTATCAATAATGATAAACCTTCCAAGAATCTCTAGAGTGGATCATATTGTTTTCAATGTCAAGGATACCAAGAATGAATTCCGAACTGTCACTAAGGACATGGGGTGATAAAAGTAAATGTATATGAAAAATATGACTACAATACTAGAAACTCATGAAGGGGATCAATTATCTCATTTCATTTTAAAACAAATCATTCCATTGATACCATTCATAAAGATTCTCAATGGGAACTACTATCACTCAACTGAAATAAAAAAAAATGCATTAAGGGACCATCTCAAACGTAGGTAATGTTGACATAGTAATTTTTAAAAATAAATACCCAAATATAAATATGGAAAAAGAGTCCATCCAATGGGTATATAAATTTCAACCCCTTATACCAGCCATGCCACTAATGTGAAGTTGTTTACCAAGAAACACACAAACGCAGACACAGACATAGATATATATAACATTACCAGATAGTTACAATTAAATTTGTTCAAGAATTTTTATTACCATAGGTATACTGTTAAACGAAATAAATTTTGTAAGAAACTCATATAGAATAAGTAATAAGAACATAGAAAATTCAATTAACTCAACAATTCAAGAGTGGTGTGGGGTGAAATTACCCAAAACTAGGTTTATCACCCTAAACAACTCAAATAATTAATCAAGGAATTAAAAATGAGAAAAAAATATTTTATCGGTATTTGAAAAGCTAAGGAAAAAATTAATTAATAATTATAGGGTAAGAACACCTATTTAGATGACATTAATCAAGGTGATCAACCCAAAGGGTTTATTCTCCACTATCTCAGGTCGCAAAAGTCAATGTAAGAAGTTCATTTTTATTTTATTTAAAAAAATGAGGTTTGATGCTGGAATATTCTAGCAAGAGAAACAAATTATCATTTCATATAATTCATTTAAATAATGGTAATGGATATATAACACCTACCTTACCTTTTAGAGCATCCATTGTATACTTTGTGCCATTTGTGAGGTTTAGTTCATAATAAAATAAAAGATATAATCAATATACATGAAAATTGGGGAAATGATCTTACACTCAAATACTATATTGGATGGGAGAATGTACATGAAACATATTATAGATGATAAGAAATTGTTCCTATATATTTCTTTTCCATCAGATAGAGATCAAATAATTTTATATATAGAGGATGGAGATTTAAATATATAAGGAGGAAGGAGAGATTCATGTGTGGGTGGAAACAAAGACCTCTAGAGAACATAATGAGGATGAATGTAAATTAATATTAAATCTTTAATGTATTGAGAAATTTAATTTCTCACACATTTATTACAATCCTTTTTTTGGTCGCACATTGGCCAAACAATGACAGAACTATGAGCGAAGCCACCGCTTTATGGGTAACCCCATATATTTTGGTGCACAATTTATCAAACTATGAATAAAATAAAATAATTGCTCTGTCAAAATTTATAGATGTCTCACCCGACGGTGTGGCCTACAAATTCACACAATCAAAATCCACATGGTTTTGGGAATCTTTGCAGACTGGGATGCATGGATTCTTATTACTAGGATGCCTTGTAATTTCTTCAATCATTGGGGTTCTATGCTAAGAACAAGACATAGACACACATGAATGGTTAATGAATTTATTGGGAATCATTACTACCTCCATTTAATTAAATTTCAACTAAAAAAATATAATGTACCCTAGAAATAACATGGATCGTTATATTGAATATCGTGTATGTTACTAAATGGCACAGTTTGATCAAAACAATCCTCCATTCATGATCCCGATAAGGTCTAAATGACAATATAATTCTCCAATGACGGAAAACCTTTCCTGCAATCATGGACACATAAATGATAATTATTTAAAAATTATAATGATAATGTTAAATTGGATTCAAATTTTGAAATCCAACAAGGATCAACCATTTATTAGATATTCAGGGAACAAACCAACAAAAAATGAAAAATTCATTATATAAGAGTAATAAAATAAAGAAATAAATAAAAATTAAAAAAAACTAGGGAAAATAAAATATAAAATTAAATTAATTAGAGATATAACATGAAAAAGTTATAAAAAAAGGATCATGTCTATAACTCTAATACACAAATTTCGAAAAATTTAAAACCAAAACAACACCATTATATAGAAAAACCATGTGAATAATAATCATTCACAACAAAATTATACCAAAAACTAAAATACATGAGGTTCAATAAATTTAGAGAATATTATTTTAAACATGAACATAAATAATAAGATATTTTTATTCCTTTGGGATTATACATGGTGTGAGAAAAAATATGCATCAGGATTTCAGAAAATATTGTTCAAAATTTATTCATCTGGATTAATATAAGAACGAGTCTCTTATATAGTTGAATAATAATATTTTATTTCTTGGTCATAATAAACTAATAAATAAATAAATTCCACTCTATATAAATATTTTTCTACCTTTATTAAAAAAATCATCAAACAATCCTTTTTCAAAAAAATACTACGATGATAATTTTTTTAATCAATAGAAGAAACCACCTTTCATATAAAATTAAAAAATCACATTCAAAATATTTTATTAGTAATTTTACATTTAATATATATTGTTACATTTTGCATTTATAACCTAATTTTGAATCATTTCACTAAATAATTTACAATACTCATGTACATTATGAGAATAAAATGGTAAAATTGAACAATATATTTCATAAAATGAAATTTATAAAATATATTAACTGAAATATAGTTCAGTATCACACGTGAGACAATTATTTTAATTTCATATTATGTCATTGTAATCCCCTAAATAATATATCATTCTCAGGATTTGTTCTATTGGTTTCTAACATAGTTCATAATGGTATATAGTATTAATATTAACAAACACCAACCATCCTATTAGATAGTGGAATATAAAAAAATCAACATGTAATGACTTGGTTTTTTCTATAAATTAATTGAAATATTTATATATATTTTTTCATATCATGGTACTGATATGACATGCGATTTTGAATATTTATCTTCACATAAAAAAATTTATATTTATATTAAATATATATTATATTACTTTTCCACGTTTTTATTAATAAAATTCAATAAATCATAACGTGATGCTCAAATTAGAAATATGAGACCACTTTTACATCCAAATGGAAATTTTTACCTTATTTGTGACCTAATATATGTCGGTGTAGGGTATTTTGGAACTTTAAACCTAGGTTTCACATTCAATGGATAAATTAATTTGTTAAATTAATTAAATAACATGTTAAATATAATCTAAAATCCTATTGAAATGCATCCTTGGTGGTATTTAATGTATTGGAGTAACAATATGGGGACATTATAAGACCTTACTCTCACTCCTTACATTGTAAAATTAAATATGATGATTAAGAAATTCTAGATAGGAGTAGAACGAGACTTAACGAATGCAACAACAACCTTCAATCATTTAATACAACAGTCATTGATAAAATTTTATCCAAACTCTATGTATAAATATTTAATTTGTGTTTTATGATGTCATTGATAATATTTATTTATCATATCAATCCCTTTAATGTATCAAATCCAATTTTGTTAAATTGCATTTAAATGTGTTGTGAAATTTAAATTCTTCTTTTCAGTTTTATCACACAGATTATGTTTTTTCTTGATCGTTGGTCATGAAATCATCGGAAACGATGGATAAATATTTTTATTATGACTTTACCCTTCAATTTTTTTAACCTATTAGGACACCGTATTATGAGTTTGACATTTTTAGGAACTGACGCTACTGATAAGACCCCCATATTCATGATGAAATACTATGTTAGAAGAGGATCCTTGAATCAGGCATAAATTTGGTATGTATGAAGGTTGCGGATGTTTGTTTCAAAAATAAATGACTTAATTAGTGTAGTATGAACTTTTTTTGTTTGCATGGAAAGAGTGGCATATCACTGAGGATCACCAGAATCCAATTTCTTACATATAGTGGATGAAAACTATATTGATCATATAGATCCACTAATATTGAGTGGAAATAGGGATTGAATCAGTTGAAATAAATAGAATATGAGTTGTAAAATGATGAGCATGAAATAATTGAATATCTAGAATAGATTCCTTGTATTATGATGAAGCCATGACTTGTATCCCACTCGATATTAAATCTAGTGTTTCAGTTACATATAAATATGTCATGGAATGACCCCCCTACACATCGTGTACCTCTTCCTCAAATCTACAATATATATAGGGGATCACCTAAGTAAGACTTATTTGTGAGTACACATTCAAGCACAAAACCATGTAATGAAGTACACAATCCCCACATCATGTACACATACATGACATGAGTACATGGGCATGAAATTAATGACATGTAATGATCCCATATATTTTACAAATTTTGTGTAGTCCACCTTCGTAGTTTGTTTTCAAAATTTATTAGGATCTGTGTACTCGGTAGAGACTCAGTCGTGTGGTGTAGTGGGACCACAAACAATGTTGTTCCTATCACATTCCATGTTCTTATTTGTTCCTTTTTAGGAAAAATATTGGTTTTGTATATACTTAATATTAACCCATATTTTCCCAAAAAAAATAATCTATCATATGTTTTTTTCAACATATAACGGCATGGTTCTAATGGTAATGGATTTTGAGACACAATGAAAAGTGTTCCATGTTTCATTCTTATTTAGGGGTTGCATGAAGACAAATGTGATCACCTAGTAAAACTAGTGGCATATTCAGTGGAAGAAACTAGACAATATGATAATGGGTTTTTGATGAATATTTGTTAGAACCCTCAATCTGGAAACGGATTGTGTCCTATAAATGAATCATGAGTGGAACCCTCTGTTCATTCTTGTTATGGGTTCTTGATGAATAGATATGAACCATCAAGTTATCACAAGTCATGGGTGATCTCCATAATTTTATAAATAAACCATCAAGATATAATGGGATTTATTCATCTAATGACATCCCAAGTGGATCCATCCAGTTATGTTGGGCATGTGTCCTCAATAAATTTATGGAATCCACCTTTAATTATAGGCCATGTAACCTCTTCATAAATTTATAGAGTAATCCTTCATGTGGGTTGAGAATAGTTCCTCTACTAACTCATAGAGTGGAACCCACATATCCACACATTGCATGGGTCCATTTTTGACATCCAATGTAGAATCCTCTAGTCTATCTATGTATGGGTCCTCAATGGATACCAAAGTGGAATGATCCGGTAGTGATGGGTAAGGATCCTCAATGAATCCTATCATGGAACCATCATGTTTGGAAATTTATGGGTCTTCTATCATTGGATAGGATACCTTTTACTAGGTGGGGCATGTGTCCTCCATCAAATATAATATTGGAACCCTCATATTATAATAGGGTATATGTGCATTACCTAGATACTTTTTCTCCATGACATTGTGGCATTGTGACGAGGCCTGGCTAGATTTGGATGGTTAATTTTGGGAATATATATGATATATTGAGAACCATTAATGGAAATTTGGATCTATTGGTGGTTATTTTTATTATTATGATTTATGAAATGGAGATATACATTCACACTCATTGTGGTTTCATTTAAGATATATATATATATAATATGGTATACATATCATTGTATTTTATTATGATTTTTCTATGGGTTGTGAAATCCTGTGGGGTATGAAACCTGATTTCTCTGTTTATATTAATTTCATTGGATGGGTCTACTATCATGACATTAGTGGAGAAAACCCTGTTGTGTAGTTTAGATACACGCCTTATTAAGCCCCTTGAGTTTAGATGTGGTTACTCACACATTGTTTGGGTTGAGTCATTTTCCTTAACTATATATTTCACCATGTTTACTATCAACTATTATTCCATTCTGGTTGTATTTCTTACTCCACCACCATTTGATTTTAGGTAATCCTTTGGGATATGTAATTACTCACCCTGTTATGGGGTTTTACCACATGTTTCATGGCATATAGAGACGATGAATTGGTCTACGGTGAGTTCGGGGGAGGTTATGGATATCTAATACTTTGGATTTTGTATTGTAGTCGTAGCTATGTGATCAAGAGTTAAGAACACTCAACATTTTTATTCTTCCATTTTTCTCAGGTTGAAACTTATTTCTCATTGGGTCTGTAGTTTTTTCAATAAAAATCCATTTGATACACCAGTACTCGTATAATATCAATATTATTTCAATTCATCTTCATTTTATGAGAGTTATTCAATTAATTATATATCCCTATTAACATTTCAATTGGATTGGATTTTTTTATTCATATAGGTAATTAGTAAATTTCCTCCCCATATAATTGTTTTGATAGAAAATTTATTTTTAAATAGAATAATCCCCCTATTATGTGATGAGGGGGAACCCAACATGACATCAATGTCATAAAACAACTACTCCTCCACATTACAATGTTCTAGGCCAAAAACAACTTATTCCAAACTACAAAGAAGAGCCCCTAATAAACATCAAAAACATTAAGACCAGCTTCAACCTTCTCTTCACTACTATATTATATTCCTAGTGCATGAATGAATGGGCCTGATACCGATGAAAATTCCATACCCTCTCAAACATCCTAATCCAGATTGTGATGACCATGTGATAATGCTTATATATAAACCTCATCTGGAGCATCCCCTTATAGTTAAACTAGATTCAAGACCCTCAAACCGCATTCTAGTGGGAGAGAATGCAGTTATCATTACACAATTCATAGTGGGATGTGAAAATATCATCTACCTCAATCATCAAATAGAAAAAGGTCAAACAATTTCACTAAAATACTTTCTGATTTATTTTCCCCACCACCAAAGACATCATGGGTAAATGCCACTACACTACACGTGACCCCCACCTCTACCATAACCACAAAAGAAACCAGAAGATGATAAATGGAATGCACAGCCAATCCATCATCACCTATGAATATATATCCAAAAACCACAATAATGTCACATCACTGATAATGGAATCCAGGACAACCTAAACCAGAAACACCACATTGGGACTAGGTCCACATAGAATAGAAAATAGAGGTGGCCTCATAAAATTCGGAGACAACCAACACACAAGAAGTCTAATGACCATCCGAGAAGGATAGATTTGACCTAGAGACGTCAACTCCAAAAACCAAAAGATCAATATATCCCAAAATATCCCCTACATCAAAGACATCAAAATGAAATGTAAAATCACTGAACAAAATCATGAATGATGAGCTGTAAAATCGCTAAAATCAAAATTCTGAAAACTCGATCCTCCCACATCAACATTGAAGTGTTGTTATATATATATTCTAATCTGATCACGCCATATATCAATTAAAATTATGGATGCCTCCATGACTATAGCCCTATAGGATATGAGTTTCTAATATTTTCAACAATCCAATGAGTGATGTGGCCTCAATTTAGGTTCCATCGTGTGAGATTAATCCACTAGGTTGGTAGCTATAATATCATGCACCTATCCAGATGTATATCATTCTAATAGAGTATGCTGTGAATGATTGAATCCATGTAATTCATTATGTTTTGAGAAACAGAGGCCTATTAGTATCCCTAGAGAGACCGACGATTAGGAATCATAGGATTGTATAGAGTAAGCGATTCATTTCTTTGGTCTCATCTTAAAACCAAATGAACATGTTTTTTTCAATTACAACGGAAATTTTCCCAAGAATAACATTTTTCTTGTGTATCCTTTTTACCCATATGGATGATGAGTCAAAAATGTCCACACCTAACATACATCAATTTCTTTATGAGTGTTACTACCCCAATTTTTCTAACTCAGTTCAGATTCAAGATATTATATAGCTTAAAAATATAGGATGATAATAGTTAAGTATAAAATGAGGTTGAATTAACTTTTATTGTACTCCCTTGACATGATGTATGATGGAAACATCTAGGAATGGAATATTGATCAGGGAATCCACAGAGATATCCATTCTAATTTGGTTCCATTATGTATCCTAACCTATGACAATATTTTATATTGGAAACTAGTGATAAAGAGATTCCAAAAAAGGACACTAGATAGCTGGACATGGTAGTGGGAATCATAGAGCTAAATTTCTACATCATATAGTTGGCACAAATCTGTAGGATCTCAGATCAAGATATCCTTTAGTGATTAGACATAGGAATACAGTCACATAGTTTAGGGATATTATAGTTCATCATGTAAACCCATGGTGGTTTTATTATTTTGTAGTGATTGGTGAGGTACGTAGAACACACCACCAAACTATACATGCTATGGAGAACATGAAGATAACTGACAGGCCACCAAAATTGAGGAAATGCCTTGATCAAGGATCTCCCTAGTAGGATTTGGTTCTACCCAAGGAGGTGAAGATGGTTGAGTTCTCATAGGATCTATCAGTGGAAGAAAAATATATTATATTCTCCCACCACCACCACCATTCATCCCAAATCTGGATTAAGGAGTTGGAAATCATGGTTGCAATAGTTTTATACTCTGGAGGTTTATTACCCTACATTGCATGAGATATTTAGAGGAAAAATAGGTGTTTATTATACTATAGGTGGAAAAGACTCAACGGTAGTATATCTACTCACCTTTTTTATCCCCCTTTGTGTTTAGTAGCAGATGATGCTTTTCTAGAATGCATGGGAATATGAGAAAGTAATTTTGTAATGAAACATTTATCAAATGGTGATAATCCATGGTAATGTAGATGCTGGAATTTAAAGGTGATCTTGAATCATAAAAGTAGCGGTTGATTTTGAATGTGATGTCAATATAGTTTAATGTGGAATTTTTCATTGTTAATTAATGTTTAAAGAATTAATTAACGTACAATGGAAGTGATAAAAAGGGAATTAAGTAATCTAATAAAGCTCTTCAAATGGTTGTGTGCTTATAGGATACCTAGTCTTCGAAGTAGAAGCCCGAATTCTGAGAGACGTTACCTACAGTTGTGTCTAAGACTAGGTAATTCCCATATTGTGGTTGTGTGATATAATATATTCTATACATTTTGGGTTTCTATACACTACTCCACCATGTTGTTAAGGGAAACTAACACACCTGGGATTCTGAGCCCTGGGGGTGTTTTCCCAATCATTCTAATAGGAGGTTGAATGGATGACTACCCCCTTTTCCACCACACTCTTCTCTTGGTAGATACAAGTTCCTTTGGCACAGCAGTTAGTTTTCCCCATATATGTGTGTAGAGGGCTATAAATTCTTGTGGTTATTTCACACACATATATTCTGGATAGAGTATTCTATGGACTACTATAGGTGTAACGTGTATAGGCTGTGATGAATTGAGGATCCTTACTCGGCGTTTGGGTTGTGATAGCTTGAGGTATAATACCTGATGTATGATACACATTATTAGAGCTGTGGTGGATTCCAGAAACTACCTGGTTACTTTTGGTTATGAGTATGGTGTGGTGATTAGCACATGTGTCTGTGGGCAAGACTTTGCGGTGCATGTGGTGCAGATTTTGGACCATAGCCCAAGTTTATACGAGCATGCCTTTGGAGAGAGATGCACAAAACATATGTCATTGGGGAAAAGAGGCAAACCAGTGGGGAAGTAGTATTGGGGTACCATTGATATTCATTACTATATTCTATATTCTTGTATGCATTACTTTGTGAGAGTAGCCATAGTGAAGTTGGGAACTTAGTATACCTGTTTTAGTGACGAGTTAGTTTCACTTGTTGTTCACTAGGCTTTATCATGATTTCATTACTTTTTCAAGAGAGGATTCAAGGAGGATCCTACTGAGTATACTGTAATAATCACCCTATATATATATATATACCATTTTCAGGTCACTTTGAGTAGGTTGGAGATCAAGCTGGTTACTACCAGCTTGTTGTTGCAGGAGCTGTTCGGGATTGTGGTTGCTGCTGTTTTATTTTCTTTTTGGTACTTGTAGTTTTCCCCTTTCATTTGTAGAACTTTTTCATGGAATTTCATATATGTACTTGGGTTTCATTTATATTCCAGTTTTGAGTTGGATTTGTTCGGTTTCTATCTTATCTATCTCTTCCACATGTGTTCGCATAGAGGGTAATGCCTCCTATTTGTGTGTTTTCTATACCCTCAGTTCTAGTCGCCAAAATAGGGCCTACAGGAGGCGGGACTCGAGGGTCATTATCTCCCTTCTCACATTTTCACTCTAGGAGGGGTACACTTTGTGGGGAGGGGGTCGTGACAGAGTGGTATCAAAGATCTGCTTGATGGATAAGATGGAGTATGTAGTCTGGCACAGTTTAGGTTGCATGGCTTGGTAGGGCAACAGTGTCATTCATGTTTAGAAAGTGGGGTAAAAACTGGAGACCGGCAGAGACATAGGAATTTAGGGCCCCCTATGATCTGATTCACATACCTTTAAGGTTACAATGGTTACTAAACAAGGTGATACAAGTTTATGGGTAGAGACCTAGGAATGGATCATGCATCATTCTTTTTGGTGCCTGTGATTGAATGGCTAGACCTTGGGATTGGTTAACATAAAATGAATAAATAAATAAATTAATTAATTAATGTTGAGTCTCCCATAATCCAAGCATAAGAGATCTATGTGTTTGTTATTCTATAGGTGTGGCAACAGGTCAACTTCATCGTCAGGTTTTCATAAAAGATGTCCAGTAGGCTGTGTGAGAAGATCGTCGTTGGGTAGAGGTCGATGACTGCAACACATGGATTAATACAATATGAGAGTTTCAGCACCAGAGTCGGCAGAAATAAGAGGTCTCTGTTTCAGATCCAGTCACAGAATAATGGTTAGAGGAGGTTTAGATAGGCTTCCGTTTGATCTATTCTCGGAAGGAGCATTGGTTTCCATGGTTGTGGCGATGCTTCATGGAGCAACAAGGTAGTGGTGGCTCTTGTTCTTCAGGGATTGTGAGGAGTCAAAGATCTCATGAGAGGAGTTTTGAGAAAAGTTTAGAGTTGAGTTCTTTTCCTCGACCTTGAAGGCGTCTAGTCGTCGGGAGCTTCTTAACCTTTGATAGGAGAGTTCCAGTGTTCAAGAGTTTGGTATCCGTTTCAGAAACTTTCTACGATATGCTTCAGACCTGTTACCATATGAGGAGGCTAGGGCGAGACATTATAAGGTGTCTTTGCATCCAGAGATCCAGTGCCAGGTCATCACATTTATACTCAAGACATATCTTGAGGTGTTGGAGAATGCAGAGGTTTTTGAGAGTACTTTGGCCAGGACTGGATCGTCATGAGAGGGGAATCATCATGATTACTCACGAAGCAGAGTTTTGGTCTGGGGTTCCCGGTTATTAGGGTAGAAGAGTTTCTATTCACCTGGGGGTAGGTCCCAACCCTTTCCATCTCGTTTCTCCGGAGGCAGCAACTCTCAAGCCTACACCAAGGGATCAAGTGCTTGTTTTTCTTGAGGTGGTCATGGTCATCAACAGTGGGAGTGCCTGAATTTTTATAGTAGTCATCGTGCACTGGGCACTCCGCTCTAGGTTCCTCTGTTGAGGTAGTTCCTGCTGAGGCAGTAGAAGCAGGTTGCACCAGATTTCGATCACTAGAGGGTAGATGAGGCAGGCATATGAAAAACCCATGATGCTCCCCATCCTCAGAGAGCAGAACGTGGCCATGGTGGTGGTCATCATCAGTGTCAGAGGGGTCATGTAGGAGGTCACTGTCAGCTTCATGCTCTAGCGTTTCTAGCTCCGGGAGAGCCAGACGTCGTTCGAGGTACCCTTTTATTGTTTTATACCTTGGTGTATGCCTTGTTTTATTTAGAAGCGACACACTCCTTCATATCACCTACCCTTTTCCATGCATTGGGACTTGAGGTAGGGAGGCTTCCAATGCCCTTGGTGTTGACTACGCCAGTTGGAGGTTGAGCTAGCTTGTTTGAAATATGAAGAGACTGTGATCTAGTGTTGGGGAAACACCGCTCTTGGGGAGATTACATATGTTTTCGGATACAACCATATGATGTCATCCTTGGCATGGATTGGTTGTATTCGGTGCTGGCTATTGTGGATTGTTATAGGAATATGGTCGTTTTATTTGATGTAGATGGAGAGGAAGTGGTGTTTGTTAGTGATCGAGACCCTCAGATGGGTCATAGGCACATCCCATCATTATCATCCATGATGGGTGAGATGATGCTATGTTCTTCAGAGGTTTAGCAGTTGGAATTTCCTAGGGTTGTGGAGGAGTACACTAATGTCTTCCTAGAAGAGGTCATAGCATTACCCCCTCGACAATAGATCGAGTTTGGGATCTAGCTACAGCCATGAGAATCTCCTATCACTATGTCTCGGTATAGGATTTCCCCTTTTGAGATATGAGATCTATGTATACAGCTTGATGGTCTATTGCAGTGCGGTTTTGTTTGGCCAAGTGTGTCACCATGGGGTGCACCAGTCTTGTTCGTGATGAAGGCCGATGAAAGATTGTGGTTGTGTGTCGATTACCGTCACTTAAACAAAGTGACAATAAATAAAGTATATCCTCTTCCACATATTGATGACTTATCCGATCAACTGAAGGGTGTATGTTGGTTCTCAAAGATCGACCTGCGGTCAGGATATCCTCAGATGCGGGTGAAGGATGAGGATATTTCGAAAACTACTTTTCGTTATCTTCATCGGCATTATGAGTTCGTTGTAATGTTGTTCGGTGTAATGAATGCTCTGGCTGTGTTCATGGGATTGATGAATTTTGTGTTATGTGAGTTCTTGGACAAGATTGTGGTCGTTTTCATTGACTACATCCTTGTGTACTCCACATCTGAATATGAGCATGTAGAGCATCTCTGAGATGTTTTGGGAGTTCTTCACCAACATTAGCTGTTTGGGATGTTTTCGAAGTGTGAGTTTTGGGATCGAGAAGTCCATTTCATGGGTCATGTTGTGTCTTAATAGAGAGTAGCCATGGATCCATCGAAGATAGAAGATTTCATTTCTTGGGAAGCCCCAAAAATAGTGTTAGAGGTGAGAAAGTTTCCTTGGTCTCGCAGGATACTACAAAAGGTTCGTTGCCAATTTCCCCCGAGTTGCGACTTCTCTGATAACTTTGACCAGGAAGGATCAAGAATTCATATAGACTGATTAGTGTCAGGAAACTTTTGAGTATCTAAAAGAGAAGTTGGTAAGTGATCCAGTCCTTTGACTTCAAGCGGAGGGAGCCCAGTTTGATGTTTTCTATGATGCTTTACATCTAGTGCTAGGCTGTGTTCTCATGTAGTAGAGGTCAGTTGTTTCTTATTGGTCTCGACAGTTGTTCCCCCATGATCACAACTATGCCACCCATGACCTTGAGTTGGCATCAGTGATGTTTCCTTAGAATTTGTGGAGACATTACCTCATTGGTGAGCACTTTGTGGTTTTCACCAACCATAAGAGTTTGAGTTATGTTTTCTCCCTGTGTGACTTGAACTTATGACAATTTCAGTGGATGGTGTTATTATAGTAATACGACTTTGAAATATCATATACACCTAGAAAAGGGAATGTTGTAGCTGATGATATGAGTCGAAAGTCACGTAGTGATGCTCTACATGACTCCAGTGATTCCTTTATAGTAATGGAGATCTTTCAGCTTTGCATCTTGATAGGGACGAGGTTGGAGGTTGAGGATGTCTTTTTCAGATGACAGTGTAGTCATCCATGATGTAGAAGGTGGAAGATTTCTAGTTGGGTGATCATGAGGTTGAAGTTTGGAGAGACAGAGTTGTTTGTGGTGAGTCCCCTGATGGTTGGTCAGAGGATGAACAACACCGAGTGTCATATCATGGCTGGCTTTTTGTTCCCTTAGAAATGCGCGGGACGGTTCTCTGATAGTTTCATAGTTCTCCCTTAGGAGTACATCCTTGTCTGAAAAAGATGTACCGACCCTTGAGGAGTCAGTTTTGGTGGCCTGGGATGAAGCGTGCGGTTGTGGAGTTTGTGTCTCGATGTTTAGTCTGCAAGAAGGTGAAGGTCAAACACTGTGTTCCTGGTGGTCTTCTCCAGCCATTAGAGATTACTCAGTGGAAGTTAGAGGAACTCTAAATGGACCTTGTTACAGGTTTGTTATAGGTTTACCTCGAGATCTGGGAGGACATGATGCTATATGGGTGGTAGTGCATCATTTAACAAAATCAACCCACTTCATAGAGATCAAGGAGTCGAGCTCAGTGGAAGTTTTGTCGAGGAAGTATCTAGAGGAGGTGGTGAGACTTCATGGAGTACCTAGGACGATCATTTAGGATCGAGATCCTTGTTTTAACTCCAGGGTGTGGAGAGGATTGCAACATGTTTTTGGTTCTCAACTAAGCCTTATCACTGCTTTTCATCCTCAAACGGATGGTCAGACAGACCGAACCATCCAGAGTCTTGAATACATGTTGCGATCTTGTGTTCTTGACATTGGAGGTTCATTGATGAGGCACTTAACCTTTATGGAGTTCGTTTACAATAATAGTTCTCACTCCACCATCAGTATGGAGCTGTTTAAAGCCTTGTATGGCCGACATTCTCATTCTCCATTGTGATGGACTGGGGTCAGAGAGTCAGCAATTCTCGGACCGGAACTAGTGAAGAATACAACAGAGATGGTTCAAAAGATTCGTGAGAAGATGAAGATAGTGAAAGATCGTCATAAATCATATGCTGATCAAATGAGGATACCCTTGGAGTTTAATGTTGGGGATCATGTGTTTCTGAAGGAGACTCTCTGTCGTGGGCAGCAAAGGTGTGGTCGTGGAAGTAAACTTTACACCCGTTTAGTTGGGCCTTTTGAGGGTTATCTCATGTTGGAGCTGTGGCATATCGAGTAGTACTTCCCCCATAGATGAGTCGGATACATGATGTTTTCCATGTATCACAGCTTTGTCTTTATCTTCATGACGACAATCACATCATTGATTGGGGAGGGATCAATGTTGATGATGATGCAACCTTCGAGGAGAGACCTGTGGAGATCCAAGACCGCAAAGATAAGGTGTTGTGTGGGTGTTCAATTCCATTGGTTCATGTCTTATGGAAACATGGTGGAATGGAGGAGAGTACCTAGTAATGTGAGTCACAGATGTGGGTCCCGTACACAGAGTTGTTTTATGTTGTTGTGATTAGTTTTCTTTGATCCTTTATTTTATAAACCTTTGATGTTATATTATGCTTAATTTGTTGGGATATGGAATGTATGTCCCCTTGCTCTTGGATGTCGAGGTTTTGTTTTTTTCTTTCGAACAAATCTGGGTGGTTTTTCTTCTGAGAGGTATCTTATGGGGTGGTTGTTCAGATACCTCTTTTCTTCTAGGTTGGTTTTGAATTCTCAAGGATGAGAATGTTTTGAGAGGTATCTGATGTAATGGCCTGGACCACTCTGGTACATTACTTTATGAAAATATGGTGTTGGAGGTGGTCCAGGAGGTCAACATAACATATCCCCAACACTTTTCCAAATTTCCAGTTCTGTGAACAGTGTTTCCACTTTTATGAACAGTAACATATCTATCTTGCAGATCGATCTCACAGATCGGTGTCACGGATCGGTTTCAGAGGTCGGTCTCACAAATAAGTCTCACAGATTGATCTCATAGATTGGTCTCACAGATCAGTCCCATGGATCGTTTTCAAAGATCAGTTTCAAATATTGGTTTCATAGTTCGATGTCACAGATCAGTGTCACAGATCGGTGTCACAGATCGGTCTCACAGATCCGTTTCAGAGATCGGTCTCACAAATCAGTTTCACAGATCGGTCTCACAGATTGGTTTCATAGATCGGTTTCGTAGATCGGCTTCACATATCGGTTTCACATATCGGTTTCACATATCGGTCTCATAGATTGGTAGGTGTACAGTAACGGTAGGTGAACAATGTTTCCAGATTCCTACAGTTTTCTCCTTTAGATGTTTCCTTTGACATAAAATGCATTTCACCATTATTTTAAGGACTCATAAAGGCCGATTCAAAGGCCATAAATCTTATATTAATTATTCCTATGATCGGTGTGTTTTTACTTGGTCAAACAGTGTGGGTTAATGCGATCCATTTTTAATGGAGAATTAACAGGATCTTAAACCGTCACCTCATTAAATCTTCCAAAAGGAACGAGATTTCATTCTCCCTTGTTCTTACTCTTTTTTATCGGCTATAAGACTCTATAACCTTTCAATCCTTCCCGTAGGAGTTTCACAATCAAACATTACTATTCGGATCAGTTCCTCTATGTTTTGAGGCATCCAAGCTGTGTCGATCATTCTTCGATATAAGGAATGTTTATCATTGTTCCTTCCGGGATAATCTTCTCTAGTTCTCCTTTCCATATTATCATGTAATCTCCATGCTTCAAATAGGGTTCTCTTGGGGTTTGGTTGGTTCGGACGTACCATGGAATCCTCTGGTGGATGTAGTAGTTGCGAGATGAGGATCATGACCCGTTGTGTGGTTAAAGAACATCAAGAACTCTTCAAGGTAAGGGATTCATTTCTTCTCTAATTTTGTGTGTGCAATCGTAGATTTTGCATGATTCAGCCCTTTGGATCACAATAAATTTGATCTAATTAAATATTTGAACTTTATAAAGAAATTTCGATCGGTTATATGTTACTGTCTCATATTTTTCTATATAGTGTAATATCTATGCTTGCTTTTCATATCTATTTTTTCTTGATAGAAATTGATAACGAATGTAATGACTGAATTAATTGATAATTACTTTTCAAAATATAAAGAGGCATGTAAATGAATCTGGTTGTTGCCGTTCATGTAGTTGTTCTAATTTTATTTTAATCAAATTGGTATAGTAAGCATGTTAAATCTTTTGAGATTGATTACTGAATATGTTTCCTGGAATTGGAATCTACGAATTGAATCTGTTAATTCAAGTGGGATTAAAGAACCTGTTGGTAGGTAAAATTTAACGTCTAGTAGGGTTCTTAGTTACACTCTTGTTCGTAAGGTCGAGTGCCTTGTTCTTTAGATCCATGAGTGATCATTTTGTATGAAGGCTGGATGCCTTGTAAAAGTTCCAAGAGCCCATTTGATGTGATATTTGTTTTCCAGCTGCTTGTGCTGTGATGTGACCCTGGAGGGGTGTTGTGATATGTGAAGGCATGGAGGCTTTTTGGTTGTGGTAACGGATGACACCTCGAGTGGCGAGCGGCATCCGTTTATGCATGTGGGTTTCGGGGATGACACGAAGAATGATGGTATGGGATTGATGTGATGGGTGGATGTTGGTGGTTATTTTGGTTGCTTATCTGCTTTACTTTTCCCCACTACTCAAGGTAGTTGGTCTTGCTTACCCTCCTTCCGAAGGAGGCGAAGACACGCGGGGTATTCAATGTGCATTCCGTGTTTATCCTCCCAAGGGAGAATGGGTTTTGTGCTCTTGCTATAGGAGACAAAGACTCGACGTGTGTTATATCTATTCACCGTGTTGAGACCCCTTTCTATTTATTAGCATATGATGCTTTTCTAGAATGACTGAGAATATGGGATGGTAATTCTGCAATGAATTATTGATCAAATGGTGATATTCCACGGGGATAGAGAAGTTGGAATTTAATGGTGATGTTGAATCTTAAAAGGAGCAGTTGATTTTGAATGTTATGCCAATTCGGTTTAATGTGGAATTGTTCATTGTTAATTAATGTTTAAAGAATTAATTAACATACAGTGGAATTGATAAAAGGGTAATGAAGTAATCCAATAATTCTCTTCGAATGGTTGTGTGCTTATAGGATACCTAGTCCTAGACATACCAACCTGGAGTCTGAGAGATGCTAGTTGTATTTGTGTCTAAGACTAGGTAATGACCATAGTGTGGTTGTGAGATATAATATATTTTTTACTTTTTGTGTTTCTATACGATACTCCACCCTCTCGGTAAGGGAAACTGACACCCCGGGGATTCTGACCACTGGGGGGTGTTTTCCCCAACATTCTGATGGGTGGTTGAATGGGTGACTACCCCCCTTTATCTCTTCTCTCTTATCTTGGTAGATACTAGTGACTTTGGAATGACTGTTAGTTTTCCCCATATATTTGTGTCGAATGTTTTAATGGATTTTGGTTATTTCACACACATATATTCTGGATATAGTATTCTATGGACTAATATAGGTGTAACATGTATAGGTTGTAATGTCTTGGGGATCCTTACACGGTGTATGGGTTGTGAAGGATTGATGTATAATACACGACGTATGATACACGTTATGCGAGCTGTGGTGGCTCCCAGAAACAACCTGGTTACTTTTTGTTGTGAGGATGGTGTGGTGCTTAGCACAGGTGTCTGCGTGCAAGCATTTGTGGTGAACGTGGTGTAGATTGTGGAGCATAGACCAAGTTTATATAGGTAATCCTTTGGAGAGAGATTCACATGACGTATGTCATTGGGGAAAAGCGGCAAACCAGTGGGGAAGTAGTAGCGGGGTTCTCTTGATATTCTTTACTATATTCTATATTCTTGTACGCGTTACTTGGTGAGAGTAGCCATGGTGAGGTTGAGAACATAGTATTCCTATTTACGTGACTAGTTAGTTTCACTTGTTGTTCAGTAGGCTTTAGCATGATTTCATTACATTTGAATGAGAGGCTTCGGGGAGGATCCTACTGAGTATACTATTATACTAACCCTATGTATATATAAACTATTTTTCATGACACTTGGAGCAGGTTGGATATCAAGCTGGTTACTACAAGCTTGTGGTTGTAGGAGCTATTAGGGCATGTGGTTGCTACTGTTTTATTTTCTTTTTGGTACGTGTAGTTTTCCCCTTTCAGTTGTAGAACTTTTTCAGGGCATTTCATATATGTTCTTGGGTTTCTTTTATATTCCAGTTTTGAGTTGGAGTTGTTTGGTGTATATCTTATCTCTCTCTTCTATAAGTGTTCTATTAGAGGGTAATGCCTCCCATTTGTGTGTTTACTATACCCTCGGTGCTAGTTGGCAACCCGAGGCCTTCTGGAGGTGGGACTCAAGGGTCATTATCTCCCTTCTCACATTGTTGGCCCAGGAGGGGTACACTTTGTGGGGAGGGGGTCTTGAAAAAATCTATATTTCTACTAGTGTATTTTTATGGTTTATGATATGATGGATTAAATATTATCTTTTGGGAAATAATATACACGATTTCATCTTTTGGAGGGTGGGTCCTATATAGATCTTTCTAATTCCCTGAGTGAATATTTATATATCATGAGATAGATTAGGATGTCATAGAAAATTAAAAGGGTTTAGTAATGGACATTTTCTACTATGAGGGTCTTGAAAGTGAACATTGAATGCTAATATGGTATTGGAAATAAAAATTGACTTCTAATGTGGTGTGATGAATGAACCCATTTCAATAAGATAGCCATGGAATTGAGGATTGACTACTATTGAAATAATTTCATATATTTTTCATTCTTCAACAATTCCATGTCTCATTTCTATATAATGATCTCACAGTTTATGTTTATGATTTTCTAATGGTAAACATATCATTATCTTCTATTGTTTATGCCATTACTCATGAGTATAAACTTTGACATCATGGTTATGATCTTAAAATGTAATACTCATGTTATCATACCATTACTTTTTTGTAATCAAAATATATATTGTTTTTACCCATACTGAGCACCAAAACTAACTCTTTCTCATGCTTCCTATCCTAATGTTATGAAGACTGATTTTAAAGAGGAGCACTGAATATTAAGAGCTTTGTGAGAATTGTTGATTATATTTCATCAAGTAAGAAGATATTGTTCCATTTTTTTAATAACAATAAACTAATATGGTACTCGAAAACGTACTTTTGTATTATACTGAATAATAATCTAGAATGATGTAATACCCATGCATGAGAATTGTGTTTAACTATATTCATGGTAGAGTAATATATTTTTTACTAATTTATTATTATGTAATTTATACATCAATTATTCAATATAATGTATGACTAAATGGTATTATATAATTCAATAAAACGTTAATATTTTAAAATAATTATAAAAAAATATTTATTCTACAATTTATATGTATAAATCAATAAATAATTGGTTAAATTAATTCCCTCTCATTGATGATTTAAATTATTAATGAAATAACTAAATAATTTATAAAATACCTTTACAATTATAAAATAAGTTCATTAAAGATGTAATTGAAATGTTTTTTTGATGATGAAATATATGTAGATAGTCATTTTTGTATATATATATATATAATTTAATAATAAAATTAATTGATTATAAAGTCTCTATTTTCCTAAAAAAGATATTTTATAGTGTATTTTATTTTAATATATAATGAAATAATCTATATTAAATTATATATATGAAATAAGAAATGTAATTGAAGATGTAAAAAATATATTATTATCTTTAATAATTTAATTTTTTTTGGTTTTTTAATACTGATGTAGGTACATTCTAATTTTAATTAATATATTAATATATTATTTTCGATATTTCAATGACAACATTACAATGATAGTATGTACATTAATGTTATAATAATTTATCGATTTATTTATTAATAACATAATAAATATATAAGAAAAACCACATAGTTCATGGAGAGAATAATTTCATATCTATATGAAGAACTATTTTACATTTCATATATATTTCTTATTATTTCATAGTTTCTTGTAATGCGTTTACATAAAAAATTTATATTATTAATGGTCAACAAATGTTATTAATAATTATTTAATAATTATATAATGATCATACCTAATGAATATATATTGAATGGTCATTTTTCACACACATACTACTAAAACATTGTATATAATTATTTCAATTAAATACTAAAATCTTATTTCCCCAAAAAAAATTTATATAATGATCTATTTTTTTATTTTTTTTATTTTTTAAAATGTTCATTATACACGATATATGATAAAATAGAAAATATATTTGTTCTATATTATATATTGAGGAATCATGAGAATATAAAATTTTCTTGGAATTTTATAAATATGTGAAAATTTTGTGAGGTTATGCACACAATGAAATTATTATTATGTGAGAAATAACTTTATTTTATTATTTAAAATTCATACTAATCATTATAATTTGTGGAAAATTGTCTTAAATTAAAATTATATCTATTTCCTATGATAATCATTTTTTAAAAATTTTTAATTTTATTTTAAATTCTATTTAATAGTTATATGTATATTATTTAATATTTTAAGTAACTTAGTAATGAAAATTTGATTGTCTTCCATGTTTATTTATTTCTATAATTATGCATGATAAAAATATAACCATATCCCCATAATGAAATTTTATTTTGTCTTAAATATGAAAAATATTAAATTAATTTCCAAAATAAAGAAATAATTATTTTCTAATGATTATTATATATATCCTAAATGTATAATTTTATAAGGTGATTTTGAATAGTATTTCAAATTGATATTTATCAAAGTAATAAATATAATGTATTATTCATAAAACACACCATTAAATTTTTACATATTTTTATAAAAATAATAATACATTAGTTACAACATTATATTATGTTGATATATATTTTATTGTAATTTTTTATTTATATATCTTACAAACGTTTTAATATTATTATTTTTCAAAATAAATATTTTCGAAAAAAATATGAAATAAAATTTTTCCAATTTTATTTGGATATATATATATATATGTATATATGGTATTCAATAGGAGTTACGAAAAATTAAATATTTCCTTTGACATATAATTTTTGGGATATTGAAAAAATATGTGTAGAATATCATTGAAATGAAATTTTATATGATACTACTTATCATATGTATAATATATAGTTAAATTGGAATATATATTCTAGTAATTTAGATATAATAAATGTTATGTGAGAATACAACAATCAATATGGATTTTTTTTATGTTGTGTCAAATATGGATTAATTTTTTTCTTTTAAACATATAATTTCTATATAATTTATATTATATAAATATTATTTATGTTAGGATTTTTGGAATATAAAACATAATTAAATGATATAGATACATCAATATTGATCCTAAATTTCCATGTATCATCCAAAATTAAATACAATATGTTGATTGAAACATCATGATCAAAAGATAATAAGTTGAATTATTATGAACTCAACAATTGTCTCCATGTATGGGAGGGAAAGTTATAATTAGGAATCATAATAAAATAGAAAACATTACCAATAACCTTGTTTTGAAGTATTTGATATATTAGATACATAAGATTTCTATTGTGAAATAACATTTTCAAATTTGAGTAAATGTATTTTTCTATTAATTAAATCATTCAAAAAGACAATACAATGTATTCCATTCGATTACCTAGTGAAATAGAATAAATATGAAGGGAGAGCTCAGGGGTCTTTTAGGAAAATCATGTACTATAAATTATCATGGAAAATTAATGAAATATGATATATATGATGAATAATCAATTTTTTATGCCTGATATATAAATATAAAATACATGAAAATGGATATACATAATAACAGGGTTCCCATATTAAGGGTAATTATGGGAATGAATCTTTTTGGACATTACAATTATATTGGTGAAAAGTTATTCCTATACAATATAAATGAACGATATCTTGGATCCCATTAATTAATTGTAGTTATATATGCACACCATCCAATGTATTTAGGGTCCATATAATAAATGGAACCCCACAATACATTAATATCCAATGAATTTTATGACAATGTAAATGATCATCGGTTATTTAATTAATAATTTTCATAACTGATCTTCTATGGAATACAAATAATAATTCTGTAATAGAGATTGTAATTCATGATTTCATAATATGTCAAAAATTATTTTATAAATTATTATTAGATTTAAATTACCCATGTCTAAAAAATAGTTTCTAGTGGAATTCCATTTGAATATTATAGGGAAGATTTTGGGATTCAAGTCAAATAAATAACTATTGTTATTATGTGACTAATATGGAATTTTAGTTTTCATATACATAGTAAAATTTTGATAATCATATATCATGTGAGTTAGTAAAATATATGTGTTTCTATGGTGGGAGAGGAAGTAAATAATTTATAGAACATGATTGAAATATAATAAATTATTTTATAATGGTATATAAATATATTAATAATATTCCTATGAATATCCCCAATAAGTGAAAAACAAGGTGTGAAGTGGGGAACAACTTATTGGGAACTAATTAGTGATCATTATAAAATATATCTGGCCATTTTTATATTATTAACAATATATTAATATATCCAAAAATAAATCCAATAGTTTTTTATCTAGACCTAAATTTCCATTAATGGAAAACAACACAAACTATTTTCACTATAAAAATGAATGATTGTTTTTAGGATATGAGAAATATTGATAATAGAAACATAATAATAATAAGAAAATAATGTGATTGTGAAGTGTAGTCACAATTATATAATAATATAAAAAATATATAATGATGTATAAACTTTTATTGATTTATAATAGAGATGTTGAATGTGGAACAATTCAGGAAAATTTAATAGGAATTATAATGGGAGATAAACATGACTAGTACCACTCTTAACATTCGTAGATTAGAGAATAACATGAAATTAATGAAATCCCTTCCAACAGACAAAGTGATATATTATATAATATAAAAGCGATCTATGTAGATGAAAAATTGAATTTATTTTTTGGAGAATTAGAAGTGTGGTTGTATGTTTATAGATGTGGTTAGTAGAATTTCGTGAAATAAATTAATGATTATATTATTTCTTCTTAATCATAAGTGTTTCACTACCCTACATGTTACCCCATTAACGTGGCCAATGAAACAAATAATTATTATTTATATAAAAATAATCACAATATAACCTTTATATGTTTCATTAATATTGTTGTATATAAATTTATATTTTCCTTATTTCAATATATTTGACATTTTTTCATACATTTTAAATATTAACAAAAAATTATATCATTTAACCACTTGTTCAATAACAACATTCCTATTGGTTATATAAATATTAAATTTTATTACATCTATCAAAAATTTATATATAACATAAATTATATTTAGTGATATAACATTTACAAAAATTGTTGTATGAGTGTAAATATCTGTCAATTTTATTACAAATTGAAAAATAAAAAAATTGAACCAATAAATACATATCCCATTATCACACCAAAAATGAACAGATAATAAGGTGTTTATGGTTGCTACATATATGGGGTTGTTAGTCACAAATTTATTAGGTATTGATCACCTCTCACTAAACTCCCCTTGTAAACTAATTTTCTCTCTATATATGTATTTAATTGCAACATTGTCCTAGTAATGGGAATAAACTTGTGATAATAACTCATTCATTATTTGTGTAAATATAACTTTTAAGTGATGTTAAAAATATCCAGAACAATATTTTCCCCCATCATTGATAGTTATCCATTCACATTACTATAAATATACCCCAATATGTTCTATATTTATATACCTCCAATGGTTATAATTCTTGTACATCATATTAACCATGTGTTATATTGAAAAACAATCTCATTTAAAAATAGTTATATTGCCTATAATTATTGATGATAAACTACTATTTGACACATTAAATATTAAAAATAAATTATATCATGTCCTTATATTATTTCTTATTATTTGCCTTTTGAACGATTTTTTTATATTTTTAGTATTAATATTTTTTAATACATATTATTATTATTTATGTTCAATACAGTAAAAAATATTATTAATCTGCTACAAAAAAATTTAAAATTTTATTTCATTGGATAATTCTATTATATTAAATAAAATAAACAACATGTTGTTATTATAATATTTTTTATATTGAGATGATGGAATTATGGAATTAACAACGTGAAATATTATTCAGACCAAAAAATTACATTTTATATTAGGATACCAATTAATGAGTTCTCCCCCATTATAATTACATCCTTAAACATGTGAATTTTTATATAAAAACATTTTTGATTCATTCCTTGTAAACCATTTATCCACTTATAATTTATGATTCCTCCTCTAGACCATTTCAAGATGAATCAATAAATTTAGTAGAACTGTTTATCTCATATTAAGAATCTAGATACACTATTTTTAATATGATATTTCAATATCTAACTATTCTTGGTAAAAATTCAGAAAGTGGATTATCCAGTATTTTCTTCCTTTGAAGTAATATGTGATTGAAATCATATAATTAGGATAAATTTGGTGGAATATAAATCTTTTTATAAAACTCTTATGTAATCTAATATTCTGGATATTCTAATGTACTGAGGACTAAAAATCACTTTGTTTCCATATATCATGACCCCTTTCGACATACATATTATCATAAATACATGTCCCACACATGGAACTAATGATCTATCCTTTTATTATCACCATTATGTTTATTTCACAATTATGTAGGGTTGATATTATTTTGGATGAATCATAACAACAATGATATTAATTATGAAACTTTATGACCTAACAACATACATTCTATATATATATCCCATAAATTATGAATTGAATACATTATTCCATATATGGTTTAATTTGGATACATTGTAGTGATGATGCAATATTTTTTATTATAATAAAACTCTATTAGAGACACATAATGTTCCTTAAATCCTTGAATTTCAATTGTGTGAAACCATATCTTATCATCCAATGATATATTTTTCTATTCATAATTTCAAATTTTCTTGGTGGTAAGTTTTACTAAGATTTAGATATATATTTAATTACATATAAGGACTCCCTAGAAACATTAAATTAATCATTTTGTAGGAATAAGAAAATATGGTTATGGGAGTTATATGATGCTTTAAAGCATCAATTATATAAAAACTCACAATATGATCCACTCTTATGGAAACAGGAAATTTTTATATTTGAATATTATATAATTTTAATAATAAACAATGTAACAGTTTTAAATTATCGAAATGGAATCTTTCATGGGAAAATTATGCTTACATATCACTTGAGAAAAATAAAACATAATAATTTATTTGAAAACATATTCATTAACCTTATAAATCTCATTAATTTTACATTGTACATGAACTTACCTATGCATATACATCAATGGAATGTTTGAGGAAAATGACCTATAAGAGGATAAATATGTGACTTCAATCATTGTCAAATTGGTAATGAAAATGATAATATTTATAGCAGACTGATATGATAATCATCAAAATAGATATATAATAATTTTATTAATGTAAATGATTATGGAAATCTATAAAAATGGTATATCACATCATACTGGTCAAATATCACACTTCATATTGAACCAAACTAGAATCATTTTAATACATAACATATTTTCATAAATAATAATATCATTATTGTAAAACAAATTATCATCATGTTAAAAAAAATTATGAGATATATCATATTATTAATTGAATTTGTGGTATATATAATTCCTTGATCACCCATCAAATAAAAATAGAAATATAATCACGCATGACACTTAGAACATATAACAATCAATGTGAGGAAATAACCTATTAAAAAGGAATTTATTTAATAAATATTTCATTTTTAATGATTTTATTAATAAAGATGGAGTTTCCAAATATAAAATAGAAAAAAATATTTGGATTATGAATCATTATTCTCACATTCATAAGAAATAAATCAAGAGTAGTAAAAGATGTTTATAAAAAATAAAATCGACTTTTGGAAAACATTAGTCTATTGGTTTTATATCATGGAGGTAAACTGTGTATCCAAAAAATAATAGGGTTGAATATTATAATGGTATATAATGAATATTAAAAGAATTTATATACTGATAATGATGTGAAATAGGCATAACTCATAGAATGGATTGGGTTTCTAGTATCCCATTTCTTTAAAAACTGTTTTATTTCATTACTTTTCCACACCCAGAATAATAAAAATATGTTAATTAAATATTAGTTCCATAAATTAATTATGTCATTTTTTAACTTTGTATGAATTATTATTATTATATTCTAATTTATAATCTCCATTGTCTCATATGATTTTTTGGATATCATGTTTTCATTAAAATTTTCGATATTTTTCAATGTATCTTTTTCTCATTCTCATTTATGGATAAGTGAAAATAGATATATTTTCATAAAATAAATTTATTTATATGTTTTTATATCATAATTTTAATTATTTTGACCATCAATATTCTTGGTCATATGAAAAGAATTGAAAATTTACTCATTCATGATTAAATGTTAGTTATTGGACATTGTCAAAAGTGTAAGAAAGGGATGAATGAAATATAAATATTTCATATTTAGGATACATTAGGTAGGATAAAATCATTATAATATTATGAAAAAAATTGCAAAATTAATATTATAAGACTTTTTTTAAATAATTGCGGAGAAATAAAAATAATATGAAAAAGAGAAAACAATTGATATTAATATAGTACTTCCTTGGTGAAATTTATAGTGTATAAAACTAAAACAACATTTGTTATTGGAGTTGGTTTACTATTTAACATCCATTAGAATTATATTGGGATTTATGTGGAGGATTTTTGAATATATGTTTCTTTGTAATGTGATATATGTTTATTTTCCATTGGGAGGGATTGAGTTCATTTAAGCTTGTGGAAAAATGCATTTTTAGAATAAAATTATAATTCAAATATTATATCATATTAATTACATGTAATAGGGAATTTATTAATAAATAAATCATATAAAAATACAATATTATGGTTCTAGAACTTTAAAAAACTTTATAATCCTAATTCACTTATTTTATAAAAATATAAATTGGAAAAAAATGAATTTTTATTTTTAGTTACCAGTTTTGACACAATGATTTGGAAAAATAATCATAGGTTTGGAAAAAAGGATTAATTTATATTAATTATTCATTTTTTAAATTAATTAATATTCATACAATCATCATGTTCAATAAATTAGTTTATCATTATTACATCAAGAATAATTTAATTTTAGATACCTTAGTTATAATAGGACCTTTATTTTTACTATTCATATAAAAATTAATCTACATAAGAGAATGAACCAAAAATACCATTTGATAATAAAGAAGTGATGATTTAATAAATTATATTAATTTTATGAATAATATTTCAGACTAAAGTTAAGTTTTAATTTAAATTTAAATTTTTTTGTTTTTATAAAAATTCATTTGTATAGAATTGATTAAAATTGTATATATATAATCTTTAATTTTTCTCAATCTTTAATTTTTTGGAATTAAAATATTTATATTTATATATTTAAGTAATTATTAATATTATTTATATTACATTTTAAAATTTTGATGTAGAATTACACTTCCAATTTTCATGTTACAATTCCCCATAGTCATGATATTTTTCAATGGTTTATTACTTTTCAAATGTTCAAATTACCTTGTATAAACAAATCAACATTACTTGATTAATGATTCAACTTAGTTATTCCCAAGGATATATATTTTCATATTTTATATTTAATAATTGGTTACAAATATTTTGTCTCATTTCTATAGTTTGTTCCATTGAGGTGATGAATCTTTTAGATTAGAGGGATCTATATTTTCTCATTTATTCTTTTCTATTTTATTTTTTATTAATTCTAATGATTTGATTTTTCATTTCATTTATAGAACACTAATTAAAATAAATTTTTAATGAGATAAATTGGTTTTTCCTAAATTATTTAAATGTATAAAAATTATTAAATATTATAGAACTCACATTAATTTTGGTGACAAATATTTCGAATAAATAATGGTTTGTTACATTCTTCCACCCAATCATTATGAAATTTTCCCTGATATTTAATAAATTTTTTTGATTGATAATAAGTTACCACACTTCTATATCATTTTATACACTCTTTCTAATGATTCCTCTGCATACATAACAATCCATTACAATACAATAATAACATGATTTATCATTTTTTGTAGAAAATAGTCAATATGATCCAATATCTTCAATTAAAGATGTCCATAAGGGTTACCATTCTATTGTTTTTTCACATATAGATTAAGTACATGAGAAGGATCTTAAATGTCCTTTCATTGATTTGATATATGTTACAAATCATGATCTTGAGGAAATTTTTTTCTAAAGTTATTGTTGATAGGAGAGTACGACTATTTGGGAAAGGATTTCAAAGTGGAAAATGAACCAATGGCTAGGATTACCTCCCATTATATATTTCATAACTTCATTCCAGAATGATTTTCTGTGGAAAATATTTTCACCAAATTCTAACCACATATTAAATTAATGGTGGTCATCGTATTATTTTGGTGAATCAATGTAGCTATTATATGTCGTTTTATGGAATTATCCATCTATATTATCTCTAACATAAGGTTAGGTATGAGTTTCAATCATTCCATTTAATTCTATGACCCAATAAGCACACAGAATGCGCATTACTATATTTATTTTCATTGATTACCTAGAATAAAATTCACAATTAAAGATTAGTTTATTTTTTTGGGAAACCAAATTATATAAATCATATCAATTTTCAATTGGGGATAAAAAATAAAATACATTATATTAAAAAAAATAAAAAAATCAATCATTGAAACTCGTTCAATGATTTCATATTTATTTATAATGGAAAGGAAACCAAATCAATGTGAGCTCAAAATCATTGTGAGGTATCAATACAATATAAGAATTATGTAATATATTAGATAAATAAATATTTTAGGTCACATAACTGGAAAAAAATTCAATGTTTTCAATATATTAAAACAAGAATCCTTATATTTTGTCATAATTAAATGCTTCTGGATAATAATAACTGAATTTCTAATGCATGTAATGCTTAATTATTGGATGTCATGTCTATACGTCATGAACTGTTACCATCAATAAAATTCAAAAGATGGGTTATTATTTATGGGAAACCCCCATTTATTTTAATCATGACTAATTCATACCATGATAATAGTAATGCATCGTGGGAATATCTATAACTGAGCCCCACCGATGTCATCCAGTCAAAATCATTCCCCATATATCGAATAAATTATTAAATTAAAAACAATGTTCTCAATCATCAAATATCTATATATACTAATTGATATATATTATATTTATATTGTTTCTATGATATATATTATTTTTATATTGTTTCTATGCATATTTATTTTTCAGTTATATAATACCATTTTGGATTCAATAGTTGGTATATACGATAATCTCATTTGGGGAAGTGCGGACTACCGCACCCTCAAAGTTATACGACTAGTTCATGCCATATGTGGAATGTATAAAGGATAGAGTTACTGAGATTATATATATGATATTGTAATGGAATTTTAGTATACCTATGTATCATTATGTTTTCATTCCATTAAATATGAAATTGAAAAGAAAGTAGCATTCATGCATACGTGCGGCATACAGTCTCCATGAACGGTGTATTTCATATCTTAGCTCAAAATGTTATATACTATTATAAATACATTTATAAAGTAGATATATATGATATATATGATATCTAAATAACGAATATATTTCTGGGTTTGATGAAAATTTTACCACATGAACAACTACTAATTTTATGAAGTCCAATTTTAACTTCTGTGAAAATTATCGACAAAACAAAAATTATTAACGTAAAATGATTACATAATGTTTATAACATGGTAATAAGTGATTTAAATGGACTTATAAACTTGAAAAAAATTTCAATATAAGGTTAAAATTGATTTTAGTTTATTATTCAAGAGATTAAAGAACAAACGGGTCACGTTGGACATGAGGTATGGTACTTCGTCCCAATCTCTATTCATTGAGGCAATTTTTTTTATAAAATAAATTATTTTATACTCTGTATAAAAAACATTGAAATTTCATTTCATTTAAATGGAATCTTTTTCTATGTCGTTTATTACTAAATTAAAAAAAATAATGTTTCTTTTAATGTATGCGGTGACAATTACCTTTCTATTGCCGCGAGTATTATTTAATCTATAAATTCCTTAACAAGTCATAATGTATTTAAATACAAAATAAATACCATATACTTTGTTACATATTTTTTTATTGAAAATTGTTTTGATAATGGATTTTTTATGTCAATATATTTAAATGATATTTTGTGATTGAAATGTTGAAATGTTATCTTTCCTTTATATTTGTTTTATGTGTTATGAATATGTTCTAGTTCATGGGCTTAGTTTCCGATATGGGTGGTTTTGTGATAAACCTAGGGTGTGTGAGCCCAAGATAGCTCTCCATTTCATTGGGTAACATTATGGAGGTAATCACGAATGTTTCTCCTAATAGATGTAGGGATTATACTTTGATGGATATTCCATATGTAACTACCTATGTAGTGGTAAAAGCGACTACATAAGTATGGTTTGGATGCCACATGTTACCTTTATGATTTGTGTTTACTATGTATGTCTGATGATTTCATGAGGTTTGTTAATGAGCTTATGTTATGTATGTATTTCAGAACTAGTGTTTTCTTTTCTTGTTTTTAAATCCATAATAAGCTTTTTATGCTCATCCAACGTTTTGAAAAGTTTTTCTATACTATATAATGATGAATAGGTTAAAGGATGGGATCAAGGAAAATTCATGCTTTCTATAACATTGGACTAGAGATGATACTTTTTTTCAAGAGTTTTTATTTTAATAAAAAATGGAAACTGAGTATAAGTGTCTACCTTGTAATTTTTGAGATGTATTGTAATAGTTAGGGCCTAATTCTCTAGGACTCTAAACCTCAAAATATCCTTGTTGTCAATTATTCATTTAATTCAAGATTATGTAATGTTTAAGGATGAGTCCTTATATTTTGTATCATATATCGGTTTAGATATCTTTTTATTTTAGGATATTGTTAATTTAGTGTACATAAAATAATTTATTGTAATATTGAAGTGATATAGAATTTATAGATTACCATTTTGCTTTGCCTAAGATATTTCGGTGTTCCGAAGGGTTTTCCACAGAGGAAACAAGGAAGCTATGATGGGATGGCATCAGGAGCAAAACATCCTTCAAAATCAGCAACCTGGGATGGTTGGAATTAGAACTAAATAGTTTGTTTCAGTGATGGTGTAGTTGACTCAGTATATAAATGGTGCTGGTATCCAGCATGAAATCATCCAGATCAACCGTAAAGGAATATGTCAGTAGTCGAGAATATCAAAAGGCAACATCACCCATATTTTAGAGGATCATCTGACCATGTTCTATCAGAAGGGTGGATTAATGAACTGGATAATATTTTTGTTATCATGGGGTGTTCAGAACATCAAAAGGTTAGTCTATCTTTTTACCGTTCTGAAGGTAAGCTGATCAGCGGTGGTCGATGGTGGAAAATATCACAAATAATGAGAAGATAGATTCTCTTGATTAGGAATAATTCTAAGGTAGGTTTCTTTAGAAATAGTTTCCTAATGTGGATCATTTTAGTTTGGAAAAACAATTCCTAGAATTGAGGTAGCAGGATGACTTAGTGGCTTCTTATGAAGCAAACGTCACTTGACTGGCAAGGTATGATCCAAAATTCATATGACATCATGATAGTAAAATCAACCATTTTTACTCAGGATTCAAGCCAAAGTATCAAAGGTATTTAGATTCAATTGAGTATAAAATTTATGAAAAACATTTTCATTATGAGTTGAAGGGTGTAATATAGTTTACATATGATCAGGTCTTCATTGGCAAACAGTAGATTAAGAGGTTGAGGTGGCAGAAGAAAGGGAAGATCGCTTCAAAAATGTCTGATGGTAAAAAACTAAAGTTTATAGTTTGTGAAAATTGTTGTAAAAATCATGCGGTGGAATGGATTTTTAATTATAGTAAGTGCTAAAAATGTGGTGAAATGGGACATAATTCTTGTAGTTGCACAAAAAAATATTTGGGTAATGTTAAGACAAACTATGATTTACAATGAGTAAAATGTTTTTTTTTTTGCAATGAAAAGGGTCAATATGAAAATGAGTGTCCAATGCAGAACTCACCTAATGTAAATAAACAAGAATACAAGTAGAACGGGGTGGAGAAGTTCATTGAAACTACTTCAGATGATGTTGGGCCATCAAATGATGTAATATTAGGTACACTATTTGTTTGTTTTTTTAAAGGTATGGGGGCAATACCGCGTCTATTGAAACAGAAAAAAACTCCATTTTAAGGGAAAAATGAGGAACCCTAAATAGAGATCGATGCATAACATATAGAAAAACAAGGCACTCATCCATACAATAAAAAGAAGAAAAAATAAAAATAAGAACAAGCCAGAAAGTCGCATCACACCCCCCCCCCCCAACCGAGAATGAAACAGCGAAATCCACCAATGTGTTGTTTGAATCCGGGTCTACACATTCAATCATTTCTGATATGTTTTCTAGTAAATTTGGAATTCCATCTCAAGACTTGAATCCTAAACATTTGGTAAAAACACTGGGGGAATTCATGAGACAAAGAGAAATTATAAGAACCTTCTTATACTTGGGTGCATAAATAATCTACCTGTAAACCTTATTGTTTTTCCTCTATTAATGTATGATGTTATTCTGGGTATGGATTGGATTTCTGATTATCATGATACAATTGACTTTGGAGCTAAAGAGGTTTCTTTTAATAAATATTTTTAGATTCTTTATAGGATTGAACCCTTACATTTGATAACAAATCATAAATCTAAGAAACTAGTAAAAGATGGAAATGAATGTTACCTTGAACATATTATTAATAAAAGGAACTTTTCAGTTTAATTATGTGCCATTGGTAAATGAGTATCTTGATGTTTTTCATGATGAAATTCCTTGTATTATACCTTATTGGGAAGTTGAATTTACTATTTAATTATTTCTTGAGGCTAAGACAATTTCAAACCGCCCTTATCTAATGGATCAAATTGAAATTTTAGATTTAATGAAGAAATTGCAGGAGTTATTAGATAAAGGTTTCATTCAACCTAGAACATCACCATGGGGTGGTCCTATTTTATTTGTTATTAAAAAAATGGTTCAAGGAGACTTTTCATTGATTTTAGAGCATTGAATAAATCAAGGTTATGAACAAGTATCATTTTCCACATATCGATTATTTGTTTGATCAGCTCTAGGTTGCTCAGTATTTTCAAAGATTGATTTGAGGTCGGGGTACCATCAATTGAAACTAAAAGAAGCAGACATTCTGAAAACCAGGTTTGGTACTAGATATGGCCATTATAATTTTTTAGTTATTCCTTTTTGGTTAACCAATTCCCCTACTATATTTATGGATCTTATGAATAGAATTTTCCATGACATATAAGATAACTTTGTGTTTGTGTTCATTTATGATATTTAGGTTAATTTGAAAAGTAAATAAGACCATGAATGTCATTTAAGGGTTGTCTTTGAAATCATAAAAGAAAATAAAATATATGGGAAATTCAGCAGGTGTGAGTTTTTGTTATAACAAATTTCATTCATTGGTCACATTGTTTCAAAAAATGGCATAACTATTGATCATGCTAAAACAAAAGTTGTTGAAAAATGGCCACGACCCACAAATATAACTAATATGCTTAGTTTTATTTGTTTAGAAGGTTAATACCAGAGTTTTGTTGAGAATGTTTCATTGTTATCATGTCCAATTACTATGTTAACTAGAAATGGTTTTAAGACCATTTGGATAAAAGAAAATGATGATTGTTTTTAGTAATTGAAAATATGATTGGCGAATGAACTTGTTTTAGAGCTTCCTTCTATAAATGGGGCATTTTTTATCAACGATGATGCTTCATTGAATGTACATGGTTGTGTCATTATGCAGAATGATCAGGTAACTGCTTTGGCTTCACGTCAGTTGAAACCTTATGAGTTAAATTACCCACCACATTTATCGGAATTAGCTACTATTGTTTATGTATTAAAAAATTTGATGGCATCATTTCTATGGAGTAAAAAGAAAAATATATACTGACCACAAAATTTTTATTTATATATTCAATCTAAAATAATTGAACATCAGATAGAGGATATGGTTTGAATTAATCAATGATTATGATTTCACGATCCATTACCATCGATGAAAAGTAAATAAAGTGGATGATGCTTTGAGTTGAAAAAATAATGATTCATTAACCATGCTATGATTGGAACATGATCCTCTAGTTTTTGATTTGATGAACATTAGAGTACAAGTTATTGGGGTAAGAAAATTCCTATGTTTTGTTTCTTTTGTCAGTGATATCATCTCTATCAGACAGAATTAAGCAAGTGCATAAGGAAGATAGTGAGTTGTAGAAAAAGGTAGAGTTGGTCTAGAAGGGTAAATTTCCAGAATTTAACATTGATGATGATTTTATTTGGAGGTTTGCGAAGAGATTATACATGAATTGGGATTCAATTTTGTATGATGAGTTGGTTTGTGAAGCTCATAGTTCTATGTTTTAAGTACATCATGGAAGTACTAAGATGTACAAAGATATTAGGGAGTATTACTATTGGGATGGAATGAAAAGAGATATTCCTGCCTTTATTGTGAAGTGTTTGATTTGTCAGTAAGATAAAGTAGAGAAGTAGTTACCAAATGGGATGCTTCAGTCATTACTAGTTCCATAGTGAAAATGGTAAAATATATCCATGTAATTCATTGTGGGATTCCTGAATACATACCCAAGTAATAATGAAATCTTGGTTGTAGTTGACCGTCTGACTAAATTTTCTCATTTCCATTCAATTTGAGATAATTTTTCTCGATACCAACTTTCTCAGTTGTATGTTAATGTTATTATCAGGTTCCATGGAGTTCCCCTCTTCATTGTATCTGATGGTGATCCTAGGATTACTTATAACTTTTGGAAGACCTTCAAAAGTCATTAGGTACTAAATTAAATGTTAGTACAGCTTTCCATCCTCAATCAGATGAGTTGTCAGAAAGAAAATTTCTAAACATTGAAGATATTTTATATGCATGTTCAATAGTTTAAATGTGAAGTAGTGACCAACATATTTCTTTGGATTATTTTTCATATAAAACATTTTTCATTACAGTATAGAGATGGATCCATTTGAGGAATTCTATGGGAAGTGTTGTCAATCTCCATCTTTTGTGATGAAGTAGTTGAAAGGGAGTTTATGGGAACAGAATTGGTATAAGAGATGGTAAAAATGTTCATTTGATTTAGAAGCACATGAGAACAGCTCAGTGTGGGAAGAAAAATAATGTGGATAATGGGAGGAAGGATATTTATTTTGAGGTTAGTGATCATGTCTTTCACAATGTTTCTTCCTAGAAGAGTGTGATGCATTTTGATAAGAAGGGAAAGTTGATTCTGAGGTACATTGGACCTTATGAAATCAAGGAGAAAGATTGATCAGTTGAATATAGAGTGTATTTACATCCAATTTTATCTTAGGTACACAATTTTTTTCATATTTCAATGTTGAGAATGTATATGCCAGATCTGTCCCATGTTTTGAGCCTAGAGTTAGTTCATTTGGAAGAAAATCTCGCTTATGAGGAACATCTAGTCTAGATTCATGACAGAAGAGATCAAGTGTTATGGATTACGTTTAATAACCATGTAAAATTTTTGTGGAAAACCCATATAGTTTAAGAGGCAATGTGGGAATGTGAAAATGATTTTTGGGATAAATACCCCCACTTATTTGATAATCAAATAAAAATTGCAAGGTCACAACTTCTAAAAGGGGGAAGGGTGTTACATCCCAGGTAAATAATGAATAATAAATTTTCCAAAATATTAATATTTTGAATTAAATATTTATTTTTCTTTTAAAAGGTTGCTACGTTCGATGGTGTAGCCAATACGCAACAACAGGTTTCTTTGACATATAATGTTGCACACAAGGCTGAGTCATACTAAAATAATAATAATAATATATTATTATATTAAATGGTAGTTAACTTCTAACCATTGTAGTAGAGGGAATGAACAAAAATAACTACAGTATGATTATACATGTTTGTTAAATATTTTTTCATTTATCCAAAAAAGTTAGAGGCATAAAATGTAAATTAATCTAATTTTAAGCATAAATACTCTAATATTCATTATAAGGTCGATTATTGCTATTTAATGGAGAACCTTTTTTAAATCTAGTATTGGTCACTATTTTATGTTCTATTTGAAAAAATAAAATTATTATTTTGAATTGGGACATCAAAATTTACATTGGGTTAATTTATAAAATTTTTCTGAAAAAATTTAGCTTATAATGAATAGTGATAAATTCATTATTTTAATTCAAAACTACCTTTAAATATAATTTATTCCAAGGGATTGAATATAATTTTGATTGGTTTTAAAGTTTAATTGTATTATATTTTTACCATTTAATCTAATTTTGGTCATTGAAAGTAATTTTACTTTGAAATATGACATAAACAAGTGTCAATCTTTTGATAGTTCATATTTCTTAAAAACACGCTTTTTGTTTTGACAATGGGAATTAATTTTACATTAATTAATGAAACTTATATGTATTTAATTTGGTAAAATAGACATCTTTTTGTAATTTGGGATATCAAATATAGCTTTGGATAATTTTTTTTATTTTTTAGAAAAACATCAATTATGGATGAATAGTGGAAACACTGAGTATTAGTTAAAAAGAATTCTTTTTAATTTAAATTATATTTTACCACATATGTGAATTAAATTTCAAAAATCCATCATACATGGTTATTATTAGTAAGAAAATTGTGGTTCAATAAGATGATTTTTTGTGAATAGTAACTTTTACTTTTTTTTATCGTTGTTAATGGTAAAAAGGGTAACTCAAGGTAAAAACAATATTATAATAATATAAAATTACCATAACACTTATCCAAACATTATTGGATGAGAAATGGATGGCCAAGACAATCCTTGGGTGAGACATTTGGCCTTTGAAAGCCACTTGGGTAAGATAATGATATTAATAACTTTTTAATTAATGTAAAAATACAAATAGCACAAACATGTATTGGTTTGATAAATCAATTTTAATGTGGGGTTAAATAAATGATATATTTTCTATAAATATTCATTATAAAGCTAAAAATATTTCCTAAATTCTGGAATTTTATATAATTTTTAGACATGTAACAAAAAAATATTTATGACATAATAATGATGTAGTGCTTACCTCATTAATAAATCATTTAAATAAATAAGATTATAAAGATTAAAATAATATCAAGAACCTATCGAATTATTATTGTACAGTTTAACATTGACCATGAGACAGTCTATTTCTTACTTTAATAAGTTTTCAAAATTTATAAACTAAAAATAATTATATAATAAAATAACATTTTCCCACATTCTTAAAGAGCCATCATCCCCCTTATAAAAATCTCTCACCTCTAACAAATTACTAACACTTATCAAGACACATGGGCCATCAAAAATCTAAAAAATTAATCTCTAATGATCTCTCTCTTCCTCCTTGAACCATTACCTTATGCAGAAGCCACTTCAAGAAACCCATTTTGTTCAAAACAAATGCAGTTTCTGATTTAAAGATAACATATTCCCTTATGTTCTTTTGTTTTAATTTAATTTACCAACCCCCTAATCTCTTTATATTTGTTTCTTTTATAAAAACACCAATATAATAAAATATACTATATTTTTGTTATGTGAAGTATTTTAACTACGCATACACCCACCTCCATCTAATTGGTAAAGAACATACTATTTCTGTGGACAACAATCTAACGTCTCACAGAGCGATGATTGATCAATCATCTCTTACCACCACTCATGGTGGACATTATGATGGAAATATATTTATATAAGATATATATTATATTTATATTGTTTCTATTCTTCTGTATTTTTCATTTATAGAATACCTTTATGGTTTTCATAATCGGCAAATACGACAATCTCATTTGAGGAACTGCGGACTAACCCCCCCCCCCTCAAAGTGATATGACTTGTTGATGCCATATGTAGAACATATAAATGACAATGTTACTGATATTATATATATTATATTATACTGGAATTATTATATACCTATGTATCATTATGTTTTCATTCCATTAAATATAAAATAAAAATGAGAGTATTGTTCTAGGGTACGTACGACATACCATCTCCATGAACGGTGCATTTCATTCCTTATCTCCAAATGTTATGTAATATTATAAATAAACTTATATACTGAATATATATGATATATATGATATCTAAATTATGAATATCATTCTGGATATATTGAACTATTTACCACATGAGAAATTAGTAATTATACGAAGTCTATTTTTTACTGAAGTGCCAAATATTGACAAAACGACCCTTATTAACATAAATGATTAAATAATGTTTATAACATGGAAATAATTGATTAAAAAGGAATTATAAACATTAAAAAGGTTCTTAAGATAATAGAAATTAACTTTAGTTTATTATTCATGAGATTAAAGAATGAACATGTCAAGTTGGACACGAGGTAAGGGACTTCGTCTCAATCTTTTTTCATTGAGGAATATTTTGTTTTATATATGACATTATTTTTTATACAGTATAAACACCATTTACATTCCATTTAATTCAAAGGGAATATTTTTCTATGTGTAGTTTTACTAAATGACAAAAAATAATGTTTCTTTTATCGTATGTGTTGACAACGACCTTTCCACTTCTGCGAGTATTATTTGATCAATAGATTCCATAATATATCGTAATTTTTTTAAAAGGAAAATATATACCATATACTCTGTTATGTATTTTGTTAATAAAAATGGTTTTGGTATCGGTTTTGTTATTTGAATATTTTTAAATCATATATTTTGATTGATATGTGGAAATTTTATCTTTCCTTTATAATTGTTTTATGTTTTATGAATATGTTATGGTTTTTGGGAATTGTTATGTATATAGGTGGTTCTGTGATAAACCTTGAGCGAGTGGGCCTGAGATAGCTCTCTAATGCATTGTGTAACATGACAGAGGTAAAGTTGAATGTTTATCCTAAGATATTTACAGAATATATTGTGATGGGTATACCATATTAAACTCTTTACGTAGTGGTAAAAGATATAATGTAAGTGTGTTATTTATGCTACAAGTTACCTTTATGATTTTTCCATCCAAAATGGAAACCGAGTAGAAGTGTCTACTATGTAATTTTTGAGAATCAATGTAATTATGGAATCCCGCCTTTTTATTACATAACATTTCATTACATTTTATATACATAGGTTATTTAATGTCTAGTATCTTGAATATCATGAACATAATACTTTTAAAAAACATAAAAAATCCATCTAAAACACTTATAAGGCTTCATCATAGATTAATCCTATATAAAATTACTGTATCTCATAACCTGGAGACATACATCAATGGAAAGTGTGAGGAGAGGGCCCAGTAAGGAAAACAAGGCATCGAGTTTTCGGATGAAATCAATATGAGCATGATAAAAACATAAAGACATGAGCAATGTTAGTATAAGAATAGCATAATAAAAATAACATGAATACAAAATTTAATATTTGGATAAAAAATTTCAATAATACATTCATGAACATATCACCATGGTTTATCCCTTAGGTTTCATAAAAATTACCAAGGTTATTCCCCAAGGGATCGTGAAAATTTTAATCTATCGAGATTAAATTATTTTACAAATGAATTGGAGTAAAATTAGGGATAACCCTCAATATGTCTTTATTTTCATGTGGGCTACATAGATCATAATAAAATATTTCATAAATAACACATAGAGAATAAATGAAATGGGATTCATTTCAAAATTGTGACTTTTTAAATGTTCTTAAAAACTTGATCGTTGCATAATTTATAACCCATTGAAAGGGAGTGAGGGTTATATACATGCCAATTAGAGAATAAAATAGATCAATTTTATGTATTTATAAATTACCCTATAAATGAAAATAGATTTATGTATTCTCATAAATAATTTTTTGAGAATAAGAGAGAGATTTGAGACGAAAATTATACAGTATAACGACTATATAACATGGTTTAAGAATACATTAAAAAGAGAGGGTAAAAGGGTCTCCCACTCATAAATAACATATAATATAGTAAAATTAAAAAATATCATGGAGATAATAATATGGTATGGATATTTTAATGACATACCACATGAAAAAAAATGTGAGAGGAAAGAGAATATGCGATTTCTTTTAAAAAAATTCAGCATCCAAACGATATCACTTAAAAATTCAGAAAATAAATTGATGATAGTGGAAACGGTCTCCCTTCATTTGGAAATGAAATGGACTGTAATAAGGATATATTAGAACATATACCAACATAATAATATGTATACTAGAATCCATAACATAAATGAAGTCATGGATTAAAGGTGGATTGTGAAAGAATCCCTTTCCTTGAAGAGTAACTTCGAAAGCGTGATGATCGGGACCTTGTGAGGATTGAGGGAACCTTGGTAGTACTCTTTGGGTGGTATGGAGACCAGAACATCATTGGGGATAATATTGGAAGTAAATGAATGAGATAATGGATTGGTATTTATAAGTAAAGTGAATGAAAAAAGTTTAAACTTATAAGGGATACCTCATCAATGGTATTTGCAAAACCATGGGCTTTCCCATGGTATTTTTTCATGGTATTGGCCACTTAGGACACCTTATAACATACCTCACTACCCATAAGTCAACTAGAAAGCTTACATCATTTTCACATAATTAATGATGCCATTAAACACTCAAAACTCAAAATTTTATTTTGACCATTCAACGAAAATTCAGCTATTTCAGAAAAATCCAAGAAATTCACCCTAACCTAGTATCAATGATCTGAATTCCAAAATAAACTCCATTTTATAAAAGTTATTTTTTAAAATATTTTTAATTTAATTTTAAAATAAAATCATTATTCATTCAAAAATACAACTCTAAAACTATAACTCATTGTGTAATTCTTTCATAATGTAATCAAGGTCCCATAAAATTTTTTAATAACCATAATACAATAAAGAAACAATTTATGATTACATTATATGAAAATATATTTCCCATTTAAATTATTAAATTAATTATAAAAATTTGAATAAAATATTTATGATATACAAAAATTCCAACGCTTATACTATGATCGTTTTTCCACTTTTAAGATGTTTAAATTGTATTTATACATTTATGGGTGAAGTTTCCTAATTTTTGGCCAATTAACTATTCATTACTATTCATTACTATTCATACAGGTATGTTTCTATTCATACATTAATATTAACTAAAAATCAAGTTGATCATATTAGACTCTAAATTTATCATCCATCACAACTGTAGAAGACCATTTTTAAAAATCATTTCACATTATTAATAATTTAAAGTCTACATAAATATTTTAAAATAACCTTTCTTCCCAAAATTCATCAGTAATATGGAACTATAAATTCATCCTACAATTATCCGGATGTTTGATATTCACAAACATTACCATTATAAGATATAAAAAATGTATTCATATAAAAGGATTACATAAGGTAGCTAATGCCACGTTACATAGCCTCTTATAACACCAACATAGAACCTAAGTGTATGGTGTGCTATGGTGATAGAATCTTGGGGTGGCTCGAACAAAATTTCTCGAGTGGTGATTTCTATCAGCTGGAACTTCCCCCTTAGGAAATTTTTTTCATGCTTCATTTAATGATGTTAGGATTGGTCTTTCTCCTGAGAAAATCCCAATGATGCAACCTCCTTCCCAAGCTCCAAAAGATGGGGTTCATATGGACCGAGTCTACTAGATAATGCCATAAACACTTTTTTATGTATTAATTAACCATGTTCACTTGAATTTATAAACACTAAATGTTAATATTATAGATTCCAACTACCATATTGACCAAAGGTCATATAGCAGTCGAAACCCGACTGTCTCATTTTAATTATACCAACTTCATTAATTAAAGGGTATAGTTCTGTTTAGTATAAAATAAAATAACACACAAATTTAAGAAAAAAATATAATTATAATGTTCTGGTTGTTACATTCATCCTACCTTAAGATATTTTTTCCCTAAAATTATTTCTCGTACCCTCTGACGAGAAAAGGTGTGGGTACTTCGATCTCTTAGAATCTTCCAGTCCCCATGTGGCTTATTCTAATTTGGGGTTCCTCCACCACACCATAACAAGATAGGTATTCTTGTTGCTTAAACATTATCTATAGGATCCCATATCTCTGTCATAGGCTTCTTATAAGAGAGGAAATGTTCCAGTTGTACCACATCTAGATTTAGTACATTTGAAGGGTCAGGTATGTAGCTTCTCAAGAGGAATTCATGGAAGAAATCATGAACTTTGACTATATTTGGAAGAAGTACAAGCTGATAGGACACCTCTCCCACATGATCAATGATTTATTTTGGGCCAATGTACCTAGGTATGGGCTTCCCTTTTTTTCCAAACTTCATGAATCTCTTCCATGGTGAAATCTGAAGAAAGGCTTTTTCACTAACTTCAAAATCCAATTCCCTTCGATGGCTTTCGACATAGATATTTTTCCGACTCTGATATGCCGTAATGTGTTGCTGGATGGAATGGACCTTTTCTGTCATATCTTGCACAATATCAGGCCCTAAAATATTTTTATCACTAACTTCATCTCAAATAGTAGGAGTTCTACATCACTTACCATATAGAGCATAATAGGGTTTCATTTGAATGCTTGAGTATAAGCTATTGTTGTAAGAGAAATCAACTAAAAAGAGATGTTGATCCCATCCTCCTGTAAACTCTATTGAGATAGTTCTCAACATTTCCTCAAGTGATTGAATATTCCTCTCAGATTGGCCATCAGTTGGGGGGGGGATAGGACATACTAAAATTCAATTTTGTGCTTAGAAAATATTGAAGAATTTCTCCAGAATTTTGATGTGAACCTTGTGCCATGATTAGATATGATAGAAATCGGAACTCCATGAAGCCTTACCACATCCTTCACGTATATCCATGAAGGTTGATCAACGGAGAAATTTTTCCGAATATAGATAAAATTGGCAGACTTGGTGATATGGTCCACAATAACCCATATCGCATTGTTTTCTTTAGAAGTTCTAAGGAAACTAGTGACAAAGTCCATAGTGATATGGTCCCTCTTACATATTGGTATAGGCAGTGGTTGAAATACCACTTTAGGAATTTGTCACTCTGCCTTCAATTTTTGACATACCAGACACCTTGAAGTGTAGTCAGCAGTCTCCATTTTCATATTATCCAACCAATAATGATCACGAAGGTCCCTATACATTTTCGTGCAACCAGGATGAATTGAGAAAGAAGAGATATGAGATTCATCCATCTTCTCCTTCTTTATTTCTCGAATATATTTAACACATTGTCTTGTATGAAATTTCACTACACCTTCGTGATTAGTATTGAACTCAGAAAACTTCCCATCCTTCACTGCCTCAAACATCATCAGTAACAAAGGATCTTCTTTCTGTTCTTTCTTTATATTATCTAGTAATGATTGTTGAGAAATAATTTGGGATATGGTTTATGATGTCCCTTACCTTATAAGTCACATGTCCGAATTTACTAGGTCCTTGATCAAAGGTTCTCTATGAATCCTCATAATATACAGAAATACTAGTTCTTTCCTGCTTAAGGCATCAGTGAATTTGTTTTCTCTTCTGGGATGATAATGAATTGAACAATCATAGTCATTAATAAGCTCCAACCATCTCATTTTTCTCATGTTCAATTCCATTTGTGTGAAAATATACTTCAAACATTGATGGTCTTTGTATATTTCACATTTCTCCCCTTAAAGATAGTTCCTCCATTTCTTCAGAGAGAAAAAAGAACGCATCCAGCTCCATATCATGCGTAATATATTTATTTTCACAAGTCATCAACTATCGAGATGCATAAGCGATGACCTTTCAATTTTTCATGAGGACGCACCCAGGCCCTTTCAAATATGTGTTGCTAAAAATAACAAATACTTCTCCACTTGAGGGAAGAGTTAACATGGGTGTAGTAACCAATCAGTTCTTTAGCTCTTAGAAACATTTCCCACATTCCTTTGTCCAGATGAACTTGACCACTTTTCGGGTTAACAAGGTTAATAGATTATAAATTCTTAAAATAAATTTCACAAACATATCCAAGGAAACTATGAATCCTATTTATTGTTTTAGGATGAAGCCACTCCTCTATAACTTTTGTCTTTGCATGTTCAACTATGATTCCTTCATTGGTAACAATGTTCCATAAGAAAGAAACTTTTTGTAACCTAAATTCACATTTACTGAACCTTTCAAAAAGAATCTCTATCTGTAGAGATTGAGAAATAACCCATAGATGATCATCTTGCTTCTCACGACTATTTAAATATACCATAATATCATAAATAAAGACTAATTTTTTTATCAAGGTAGTATTGAATGTCTTTATTCATCAGGTCCAAAAAATAGATGGCACATTAGTAAGTCAGGAAGGGATAACAACAAATTCATAATTCCCATATCCTGATCGGAATGCAGTTTTTAGAATATGTTTTTTCTTCACCCTCAGATGATGATAACCAAATCAAAGATCAATCTTAGAGAAGAATTCACCCCCACGAAGTTTTTCAAATAAGTCATCAATTCTGGGAAGGGGTTAATTGTTCTTTATTGTGATCGCATTCAGTTATATATAATCAATGCATAGCCAAAACGATCAATCCTTCTTCTTCATAAAGAGAACAGGTTCTTACCAAGGAGAGACACTCAGTCGGATAAACCCCTTATCCAAATGATCTTCGAATTGTTTCTTTAAGTCCTATATATTTACATTTTCCTTCCTATATGGGGTCTTTGATATCATGTAGGATCCAAGTACATGTTCAATGGTGAACTATACCTCCCTTTCTGGGGGAGGTCTGGGTAAATCCTCTAGAAATACGTCAACGTATTACTGGACGATTGGGAAATTTTTTATCTTCAAACTCTCATTTTCTTCATTTTATTCACTTATCAACAACATAAATAAGGATAAATGAGGTCCTCCTAGAAAAATATCTGGTTGATATATCTCTCCTTAAAAGATAATTGTAGGTTCTCCATTCGAGACTAGTGTGATTTCCTTGCTTTTGCTTTTGATCTTAGAATTATACTTTGAGACCCAACCCATCCCTACAATAATGTCAAATTCTAGAATGGTAATGACTACTATATTTTTGTTAATATTGGTCTCACTAATTTAAATACTAGAGTTTTTAAACACTGACAATGCTAGGAAAATCCCACCAAGATTCTTGACTGATAACTCTACTTTTAGCAAATTGGGAGTTGATTCTAAATTATTTTCAAACATAAAGTAAATAAAAGAATGAGTAGAACTATAATCAAAAAAATAACTTCCTATAATTGAGAGAACAACAAGGTTAGTTGCAACGACATATTTCAGAGCATCAAATTCAGCTGTCGTGATAGAAAAAGCACAACATTTTTTCCTTGGCCTTTGTTGAGGCTGATGGTGTTTCCCCACTACTACACTCGTATTTGTAAAATTATTGGTGAAGTTCCCAAGTTGTGCACACTTAAAGCAGTTTACATCAGTTAGGTCTTTCAGCATCTTACCCTTATCATAAGTGTTTGGAAGTTGAGGTTTCACCTCACTACGACAATTCCTCGCAATATGGAAATCACTTTCACACTTGTTGAATTTTCCTCTCCAGAGAATTTTGTTCCCCAAATGCTTCTTCCAACATTTATTACATGTGAGACGTTTTACTTGTTTTACTCCTCTTCCCTGAAAAAAATTCCTACCTAAGCTGGGATCCATCGATCTGTTCTTATCGTTGGATTTATGAAACCACTGCATCTCACCAAATTCCAGCTCAATATTCATCCCACTTCGCACGATCTCCTTATAGCTATTATAGACTCAGTTGGATAGATTCTACCGTAGATGGGGTCTTATTCCACCAAAGAATCAATCAACCTTACCACTTGGATCCATGACAAATATTGAGGTGTAACATGAAATCCTTGTTATGCTTATCACAGAGCTTCACACAAATTCAATCTCCTTATGCTTCAGCTTGAGAAACTCCTTTTCAATTCTTGTTCTTATGGAATGAGGGAAATACATACAGAAGAAGATCCCCCTGAACTCTTCCCACTCCATAGATTCAGCCTCAACTCATTACCTCATGTTTTTAATAAGTTCCCACCACTGATCAACTTCTCTCTCTAAGCAATAGATAGCCAAGGGTGACCTTCTCTTCCTCTAAATAGCGAAGCACAGAAATGATCATTCATATAGTGCTGATCCACTATTCATCAATCAATGGGTTAGTCGATCAACTAATGCTTGGTGGTCATTGACGCATAACGGACTCAAAATAATTTTTTCCCTTTATTGTGAGATCGTTATCTCATCTGGATTCATGTTATTTCCCATAACATGAGTCAGTTGGTTCATCCTTCGCATGAATGTTTCCATTCTGGCTTCCATCGAAGGGTCACCAGTTCATGGTCCAATGTGGTCACAATTTGCATGGTTCATCCTATGGCCATCAATTTATAAAAGAATAAAACGTAGGTAAAATATTATTTCATTTATGAATATTTTAACTATAAATGATTTTATGTCATAAAACATCATGATTAAATGATTATATTTCATTATAATTCCTTCACAATGAATCATAAAAAACATATGATTAATGAAACATATCTCCCGGGAGTTTCGTAACCAAGAGTGTAGAAAGCCCGTTGTCGTGTACCAGTTCCTGTTCGAGTATAGCTCGAAGCAGTGTTTTTGGGTTTTTAACCATATATATATCTGTGCCAGAGCCTCCTCTACCTACTCGTATCAAGACTAGGACGTATTTCATTGATAAACCACATACTCAATACTCAACAAAATACCATGATGTTTTGTTATATTTATAGTTTTATATAGGGTTTTTCCTAAAATTGTTATATCCTACTTCCCATAAATAACTAAACGTCCCTCTAATACAAACTATGGCATCTCTCTTTCTTATTACATAAATTTTCATTACATTTTACATAAATTGGATCTTTAATGCCTAGTGTCTTGGAAATAAGAAACATTATACATGAAAACAACATAAAACATCCTTATAAAACACTTGTAAGGCTTTATCATAGGTTCATCCTAAGTAAAATTGTTGAATCACGTTACCTAGAGACATTTTTCAAAGGAAAGGGTGAGCATAAGGCCCAATAAGGAAAATAAGGGAATCATATTACTTGTGAAATCAATAATAACATGATAAAAATATAAATACATGAGCAATAGAAGCATAGAAATATCATAATAAAAATAAATTAAATCATAACATGAATATGTGGCTATACCATTTCATTTATACATTCAGTAACATATCATGAGTGTTTATCCCCGAGGTGTTATAAAAATTACCAAGGTTATTCACCAATGTATCATGAAAGTTGTCATCTCAAGAGATTATATTTTTTACCCGATGCATTGGAAAGATATCAGGGAACACCCTTAATTTGTTTATATATTTATGTGATCCTGATAGATCATAAAAAAACACTTCACAAATAACCTATAGAGAATAAATGAAATGGGTTTCATTTCAAAATCGTGGCGTTTTAAATGTTCTTAAAAACATGATCATTACGTCATTTATAACCCATGGAAAGGGAGTGAGGGTTATATTTATGTTAATTCCTGAATAAAATAGATCAAATTTATGTATTCATTTATACCCATATAAATGAAAATAGATTTACATATTCTCATAAATAATACACGATAATTTTGTGAGAAAAAGAGAGGGATTTGAGAGGAAAATTCTGCTACATAAAGACTATATAACATGGTTTTAGAAAACATTTAAAGGACAGGGTACAAGGGTATCCCACTCATAAATAAATTATAATACTGTATAAATACAGAATAAAAAAGAGATAAAAACATGGTATGGAAATTTCAATGACATACCACATGAAAAGGAAACTTGAGAGGAAAGAGAAGATGCGATTTCTTTTACCAAAATTTCAGCAGCCAAACGGCGTCACATAAAAATTCAGAAAATAAATTGATGATAGTGGAAGGGGACTCCCTTAATTTGGAAATGAAATATAACGTAATTAGGATACATAATGACATACATCAATATAATAAGATAGAAACTAGAAGCCATAACATAAATGAAGTCATGACTTAAAGGAGGGTGAAAGAATCTCTTACCTTGAAGAGTAACTTCGAAAGCTTGAAAGTCGAGACCTTGTGAGGAATTAGAGAACTGTTGGAGGGCTCCTTGTGAGGGAAAGAGATGAATATTAGTTGAGGAAGTTTTTTAAATGAAATTAATGAGGGATTGGCTTGGTATTATTAGGACAACTGACAGAATATATTATTAATTTCTAAGGAACACCTCATCGGTGGTATTTGCCAAACCATGGGCCAGCCCGTGGTATTTTCCCATGGTATTAGCCATATGGGACACCTCATAGAATATATCACAATTCATTAATCGAACAAAAATCTTAAATCATTATTACATCACTAATGATGTAATTCAACACCCTAAACTCAAAACATTATTTTCTACTATTCACAAAAAATTCAACAGTTTCAGAAAAATCCCAAAAATTCACCCTAACCAAATATCGATCCTCTAAATTCAAAAATGAACTCAATTTTATGAAAATAAATATATATATATTTTTAATTTAATTTTCAAAAAAAAACATTATTTATTAAAAAACACTAAAACTATAACCCGTTTTGTAATTCCTTAAGAAAGTAATCAAGGTCCCATAAAATTATTGTATTACCATAATACAATAAAGTAAAAATTTATGATTACATATTATGAAAATATATTTCCATTTTAAAATATTAAATTAATTATATATTTGTAAATAAAATATTTATGACATACAAATATACCAAAACATATACTATTATCGTTTTCACATTTAAGATGTTTAAATTTTATTTATACATTCATGGGTGATGTTTATATTTTATTGGCCTATTTACTTTTCATTAGTATTCATATGGGAATGTTACTATTCATATATTAATATTCACTAAAAATCATGCGTATCTTATTAGAATCTAAATTTCTCACTGATCACGACTGTAGAAGACAATTTTTGGAAATTCATTTCACATTATTAATTATTTAAAGATTACATAAATATTTAATAATACCTTTTTTAAAAAAATCATTACTAATGTGGAACTGTAAATTCATCCTACATTTATCTAGATAATTAAAATTCATAAACATTACAATAAAAATAAATAACAATTTTATTTACATGAAAGGATTACTCAAAGTAGCTAAGGTCTCAAAACATAGACCCTTATAACACCAACATAAGATGTAAGGGTAAGGTGTGATATGATGATAGAATCATGGGATGTATTGGAAAACATTGATCAAGTGGCTATTTATATTATCTAGATCTTCTCCCTTGGGATATTCTGTTCATGCTTCAGATGTTGATGTTCGGCTTGGGCTTGGTCTAGAGCAATGCCCAGTGATGTTACCTCCTTCCCAAACACCGACAAATGGGATTCATATGGACCGATTCTACTAGATGATGCCATCAACTCATTTTTTATTATTTATTAACCAGGATCATTTGAATATATAAACACACAATGTTATGTTTATAGTTTCAAACGGTCATATTGACCAAACATCATATTAACCAAAGCTTATATAATAGTCGAATCCCAACGGTCTCATTTTAATTATACTTAAATCATTAATTAAAGGATATAGTTTTGTTGTGTATAAAATAGAAATACACAAAAATTCAGGATGAAAATATAATTAAAATGTTTGGGTCATTACATTAATATTAATGGCCAAATTCTCTAAAACACTAAACATTAATAGATCCTCAATGATAATTATTCATCTAATTTAAGATTATGTAATGGTTAAGGCTACGTCCTTATAATAAATTATATTTTTCATATTAATAAAACTATTTTCATAAATTTATAATCATTATTTAATTCTTCAAGATGAAAAAATTTATGGTAGAATTTTCTGTATTTTTCAGAAATACATGAATTATTAATTAATAGTAAAATACTTTATATTATATTATAAATACATTATAAGGTAAATAATATATTCCTTGAGTCATTGATGATGTAATCAACCCTAGTTCAATAAATTCTAACTTATTATTTTTATTTTTTTAGAATAATCAAAACTATTTGTTTTCTTGAGCAGAACAAAAAAAATAGTGAATAGAATAATGACAAATTACCCTTCTCTTCTTTATAAAAACCATCAGTCAATCCCTCCTCCCCTCAAATATTCCAAACATTTGTCCTTGTAAAATCTATTCATAATACTCTTCCCAAAACCATACCCCATTTATAGATAATCTTTTCTCTCAAAAAATTTAAAATGAATCCTCCAAAAAGGATTCTCAAGGAAGATTATTCACAGGGTTAAGTCCTCATCCATTTCTTTTATTTTTCTTTTCATGTTTTTTATTTTATTTTTATTTATTCCCTTTTATCAATCCAAATTATCATGATCAATCCAATATCGTTTTTATACACAAATTAAATCACTTCAATTTAAAAAATATCATTAATATCTTTATTCAATCTTGTTTATTTTAAAAATGAAATAATTGTCAAGGAAATACCAATTGACAAAATTCTTGGATGCTGAAGATTTATTATTTAATTTCTCATTATTATGTTGTTAATAAACTAATTTTATTGATGAACCATATTATAAAATATTAGTTTTCCTTATATATTGTTCCTAAATAATTTTACGTACATAATGATAAATCATATGACAAAACTAGTTTATGGTGATCAAAATACCATCATAATAATCTAAATGGTTATCATTAAATTACTTATTTTATTAATCATTGAAATACCATATAAAAATATGATATATAGATGCATTTACACATCTTAATTTCATTAAATAAATTGAAATATGATGGTATAGAAATATACCCATTTATATAAATTTCATTACTTATAAAAAAGTGAACTGATCATGAAATCCATGAGAGGAGATTCTCCCAAATAATGAGGTTAAAATCAATAAATCATCAATAAAAACATAAATGAACTTAATTAAACAATAATAATTCAATTAACTATTTAAAATTTTTTTAAATAACTAATTATTTGAATGAATTTGATTATCCATGATGTTATGGCCAAGTGTAGAACTCAATCAGACAGATGTTAAAGATTTCCTTCTTGAAACATCATTTTCATTCGGGTTATTCTTTATTCAACTATAAAACAATGTTATAGTTTATTTATTTTATATACTAAATCTCAATTCTTCTTATATTTTCCAAAATAATGTATTCTGATTATTTCATCTTTTTAAGGAAAATACATGTATCAAAATGTTTCCATTCTCAGTTATTCATGATAAGAAATCAAAATTAATGGGAACATCTTAAATTATCAATTGTCTTCAAGAAAACTCAATAATCTAGTTCAAGACACCATTATTTTTCTAAAACCACTAATTTTATACTGGAAAAACAATCTTAGTTCATTTATGGTTTTATTCAATGATCTTTCTAAAAGAACTATTCTTTTAAATTAAATGTTTATTTCTCTCAAATATTCCATGATGAGATTATTAGAGTATTTTTGCCTATATAAACACCTCTAATGAATTTCATGTATTATTGTGGTAAATATTTTATATTAATCAACCACCATATTTTAATAAATTCTTTATAATCAGTTTGAATGTGGATGTGATGTTTTGATACCATTCACCATATTACTCGCAATGGTTAGTAATTATGATTATATAGTCTGAAAAGTTAAATACATTTCATGTGTATAATACAATTATGTTTAACCCCATTCATATTATTAATTCATTGGATATAGAATTTAATGCGTGGGACCCACTATATCCCCAAAATACAATAGTTGGTCTCATGATACATAACAAAAAAAAATTTTGGTTGAGGACTTTAGTTAATATTTTCAAATGTCTTGGATAAGGCCACGAAAAAATGATTCAGATGTCCAAAATTATGAATTAATTCATTATGATAATAGTAATTGATATATCTCTTGATTATTAAACTAGTAGAATATACGTTGTTATGTTTTATTCACATATGATTATTAAATTGATTTATGTAATCAACATTACTACTTCCATATTATTCTCATGTTTAGTTATAAAGTTTTCTATTTTTAGTTAATACCCATGTTTATTTTTTATGTTTTTGATAACATCCACTATATTAGTTTCCCTTACTATGAATCTGAGCACACCTCTTTATTATGGGTTACTTTTTCCTAAGATGTGAAGATGAATATTATTATCATTGAATTGTATAAATAATGGATGTGTCTATTGGTGATTCTAATGAATATGAATTTTTTTATTCATGTTGTAATGTAAATTGTATGTTTTTATCCATCTCTCAAAAAATACTAAACTATTTGGACATCTAGTTTGTGAATCACATGTAATCCTACCAATGAAATAATATAATCCACCACCTCTAGAAAATTAGGGTATGGGTCCTTATAGTTTTTATCTGAGTATCTTTAGTTTAATCCTTGGAAACTATATTTAGAAAACATAAATTTTGGAAAAAAACCCTAAGACTAAATTTAAAGATATGTATACAAGAACATAATATAATTTTGGTAACATATATATTGTATGGATGTTTCTAGAATATAAAACCATGTATTGATATTACATGTTAATGTGGTTATGAAATACATGTTCCTAGTAGTAACATCTTCGACCTGGTGTTTCAGGCTTCAGTCACGGTACCATAGTACAGGACAACGACCCCTATTGTGCACCTGGTATAACAACATTATGGGATATTATTTGGATAAATAAACTGTTCATTATAAAACATTATTTATTATTTATATTTACATATTTCATTATTTAAATTGTTCTTATGAAAATGAAATTACACATGCATAAATATTCAATTTATGCTATGTGATTTTACATTTCGAAATTATAATGTATGATTCATAACCTAATTTATTATATTTCATTATTTAGAAATGGAAAATTATGGAGGGAATGGAAACCACATGAACACACATATCACATGTAAAGACTACCCTCTAATGAAAATCAATGATGCTGGCAATGAAGCTGTGACATGTATTGAGAAAAATATAACTATACTGGGATAATAGAAATAGGTTGTGTACAATTGCATTTCCCATATAGTGCATCCCTATCCACAACATGAAGTATTAATGTTACACTACTATATTCTATAATATCTTCTATCATATAATGTGACTATAAATCCATTCACAATTGTGCAGTGGATATGTTCCAAAGGGAATATATTTCTCCTTTTGGGATGTGACCAAAGGGATAACACTATTATAGTAGTCTATCATCTATTGGTAGATGGGGATAAGTGGTGTTAATTAATTAAAATTATTATTGAGGATAAATAATTAAATTAAATGGAATGGAGTAAAATTGATGAAATATTCATAGAGAACTATTTTCCTTTAGAATAATGAGCAGATAATGAGAGGAAAGTCATGAGTTTGAAAGTAATAAACGATGAAAACATTTCAATGTATGAATATTATTTAACAATTATATCATGTTATTCAATAGACTACATAAATAATCTACATATCATTATTTAATGATTAATTTATGGGTTAAAACCATTTATCCAAATGGAACTGGTTTTCCCAAAATTATCATCATTCAGAGATGCAGTCTCATTTGAAATAATGATTGATAAAGGGATCAATATGTCATATGATTTTAATGGTCTCCATGATTAGATGATGTAGTCATAGTATATAATGAAAAAATGGTTGAATAAAAAGGGGAGTATTACAACATGTGATACTTTTTGAAAGAAGCACCTTATAGCCAGCTTAAATTCAAAAATAGTTTGTTACAAATATGGAGAAAGAGGCCCCAAATATCATGATTATAATTAAAAGAAAATTCAATAAATTTTCAAGTAAAAATTGTAAAGAGATGGAAAAATATTCAAATAATAGTCTTATGTGTCCTAGAAACATTACCTGGGAAAGGCCATGGGATAAAGGAAAAGCATATGAAATCAGAACTAACAAGATTTAAGTTCTTAATGATGTGGTGTTTGTTAGAATAATGGTTTCCAAAAAATTATCCAATTATTTATCTTTATTCTAGGTCATTGAATTATTAAATATCTATGTATTTTTCTATAAAATTATTAAATTTTTAATTTGATTCAATAAAAAATATGCTAGCAAAAACTCCAGAGGGAAGTTTCATTGCAACAAGGATGTGTCGATTAGTACCCCTTATGTCACATAATCATGATTTACTTAATAATCAAATCATCATAATCATGGTTAATTTGTAAAAAAAAGTATTGGTATGAATTGAATTTCAATTTATTATGTGATAATATATTTCACAAAGAAGGATGATACAATTTTTGAGAATAATGTAAAATACCTTATCATTAGGTCATAAACCTCATAAATTTATTTATCATATATTCCAACCACAGTAGTTCTACTGAGTGTTATTCATGTGTTTGAATAAAAAATCTGTTTATGAGGAAGGAAATAATTAAATTTATTATGTAATTATTGTGAACCAAAAAATTTGATTTTTGTATAGATGATTTATTTGGACATCTTCCATTGTGGGAAATTGCATATTCTATTGATTTATTTCTTTGTGGAATGAATATATAATATACTATTTATAGAATGGCGAGTGTGGAATTAGTATAACTGAATAATGAACTGGAATTTAGTGGTAATGGATTTATTTACACTAGTTTTTCTCAATGGTTATCCCTTATTACATTTTCAAGAAAAATGATGGATCCATGAGGATGTGCATTGATTATAAAAAATAAATCATATTATAATAAATAACAAGTATCATCTACCATAGATTTAAGATTTATTTGATCAACTTCATATAGCCCAGTATTTTTCTATAATTGAACTTTGATCATGATATCATCAGTCATGTGTGAAAAATGAAGATATTCCAAAGACAACATTTCGAACTAGTTATTGACATTACATGTTTACATTAATTAATTCTGGACAGAATAGTTCACCCTGTATTTTCATGGATCTAATTAAAATAGTTTTCAATTAAATTTTGATTAATATTTTGTGGTATTTATTGATGATATCTTGGTAAACTCTAAAAGCTACAAATATTATGAGAATAACTATAACATTATTCCAAAGCCTTATAATGAAATGAGCTATATAACGTGTTTATAAAGTGGGAATTCTAGTGTCAAGATGATTATTCTCTTGGTTATATTGTCTCTAAGGATAAACATTTAGTTGATCCTGTAAAGAAAACGCTGGTTTTGGAATGGTGTACTCTAGTGAACATAACTAAAGTATGCAGTTTTATGGGTTTATATGGTTATTATTGGAATTGCATTTAGAACATCACCGAATAAAAAAAATGTTAACCGAGATTACTTTTAAAGAGGATCAGCTTGTATGGACAAAATAATGTGATCAATGTTTTATTAAATTGAAGAAGACATTAATTAATTCCCCAATAATGACTCTACCATCAAGAAATGGTGGATTTATTATTTATATTGATACATTACAGGAATGAATTTTGTGTTCCCTTATACAGAATGATATAGTAATTTCATATGAATCAATTCAATTTAAACTAATGAATAGATATATCCAACACATGATCTTGAGTTATCCATGATAATAATTTATCTGAATAATTGGATAAACTATATATATGGTGAATGAAGTGAGATATTTAGAGATCATAAGAGTTTGATATATATTTAATCACATAAGGAACTAATAAAGAGGCAAAGTTGATGGCTCGAGCTACTCAAGGATTGTGATTTTTCAATAAACTACCACTCAGGGAAGGAGAATAAATTAGTATATGCATTAATTTAGAATGATCAAGGGGTTATAAAAAATTCAAATTTACAAGGATCAAGTGAGAATATATCTATTATGGTCAGATATGTAAAATAATCATTTAAGATGAATCAACATTTCTTTTTAATTTGGTCTCCCAACCATCTTTATTGAATGTAATTAAGAGTTCTCAGTATGATTATGATAATAATCAAAATATTATTAATTCCTTGAAGGATGTGAAGTTTTCAAACATCTTGTGTGAGGATAAAAATATGAAATTTTGGATGAGGATATATGTTCCCTCTATACTCAAGATAAAAAAGGGAGTTAATTGATGATTCCCCGAGATAGAATTTCTATATACACCATGGTTTCACTAACAAGTATAGTGATCTTTTTGAACATTCCTGGTGGGATGATATGCTATAGGAAATTATAGATTATGTATCGATATTTTTAGTATGTAAAGAATTCAATGTTTTAAGAAAAAATCCTAGGTCAGTATTTTAATCACTTTCTATTGCTACATATAAAGGGGAATAAATCACTATGGAGTGTTTCATGAGATTACAGAAAAATAAAAGAAGGAATGATGCAATATGGGTCATTGACGATTGAAATAAAAAATCATTATATTGCGTCTATATAAGGGGAGATTTTACACAATAGTGCCTTATATAACTCTATATTAATGGGGTTGTAAGAAATTATAAGGAACTTATCTCAATTGTGTTTGATTTTTATCAATTATTAACATCGTTTTGTATGAAATTTATTCCAAATGAATTTGATACTGAGCATCATTTGAGTACTGCATAACACCATTAAACTGATGGGTTGTCAGAAAGGACGATCCAATATATAAAAGACATGTTGAGATAATTATCAATTGTTTTTAATGGAATGTGGGATCATTATTTTCAATTGGCATAGTTTTCCTAAAAAAATTTATTCTATTCTTGTATTCAAATGGAAATGTATGAAAAATTATACGGAATATGATGTTATACCCCAACTTGTTAAGATGAAGTTGGTGAAAGGAATCTTGTGGGAACATATATTATGGGGGAATCAAAAATTAATTTCAATACTATTTAATCATGTATCAATGTAGCCAAAAGTATAAAAAAATTATATTCCAATAATCAAATGATTTATTTCTAATTTCTAGTTGGGGAACAGATTTTTTGAATGTATCTCGATGGAAGGGTCTTATAAAATTTTTGAATAAATGAAAACTGAGCCCTAAGTATATTAGTCTTTTTTAAATTATATATTGAATTCGAGCTGTGTCTTATTGTTTAGAATTATTCCTAACCTTTCTACAGTACAAAATGTTTCCCAGGTCCCTTTGTTAATGAATTAATTTCCAGACCCAAAACATGTACTCATATCTAATGGAATTGAATTAGAACAAGACTTATCATATTGTGAATAGCCTATCTTAATATTAGATAGTAGATAAAAGGTATTGAGGAATCAGACAACACGACAGGTAAAGGTACTATGGAAAAATCTTAAATATGAAGCAGTGATGTGGAAGCCTGAAGAACTTATGAGGAATACCTTCCCAAATATTTTTACGAGGTAAAATTTAAGAAATATTGAGGACAACATTTTTTAAAGGTTGGAAGAATGTAACACCCAATGCACTTTCATATAATATTAATATATAATTTAAGGAATAAAACCCTATGTATTTTTAACAAAACAGTTTTTTATTGTAACTAAGCCATTTAATATAATTATTCCACCTCATTGATTTGGATTTTGATAAATTTATATAAAATTTTGTGATCAAGAAGACAATTTTTGTATGATTGTACCAAATTACAGTTTTGGGGAATAGTAACATGACCATAATAATAGTAAAATTTACCTTATGTATAGTAAATCGTCTTAATGAATAGTTACCAAAAAAATGATTAACAAATAAAATTTATGGTCCTTACAAATGAAATAATTATATAATTATATCATTTTATATGAGAATAATTAAAAATTAATAATTATGTTTTGGTATTATAGAAACTAATAAATAAATAATTTCAATTTTATAATTAACAAATGTATTTATAAAAAAATTGATTTTCCTAAAATGTATTCATAAATTAATATTTCATTTTCTTGTGATATTATAATAATTTTCTAAATTATTATATAATATTTAGGGTGTTATAACATCATTTTTAATTTTAAAAACATTATTTTTGAGTAAATGACTATTTTAATAAAAAATAAATTTATCATATTTAGAAAAATATTTTTAATTTTTTTTCATTTTATAATTCTATGCATTAATAATTTCATAGTGATATATATTTTTGGATTATTATGAAATACAATAATTTTTAGTCAATTGAAAAATATGAAAAATTACAATAAAAATAAATTATATGTTAATAACACAATTCTATTATCATAGATGCTGTAATAACCCTTCGTTTGAACTCACATTAACTTATTATGGTATTTATTCATAAGAATCAACACTATTGGGTTTCTTGGGAAAAATAATAGTATAATGAATAAAATTGTGAGAAATTTCCCCTCTACTCCACTATAAAAATCACCCCCACTCTTTCTTATCCTAATACCTATCAAACAATGAGACGTATAAAAAATTTCATCCAAATAATATTCCCAAGATCCTCACCCACATCCAGAATCTCTTGGTCTTATAAAAAGGCCAATATAAATCCCTTCAATGAGATTCTCATAGAGAATTAATCAAAAGGTAAAATCCCCTTCATTTTCCTTTATTTTTCATTCCACATTATTTATTTTATTATTCTCTACTCAACTCATATGCAACAATGATCGTGATAAATCTAGTATAACTTATATACTAGAATTATATCATGTTAATGGATGAACCATCATCAGTCTCCTTACTCCCCATTTTATTTTTAAATCAAAATCATGGTCCAGGAGGCACCAATTTACAACTTTGTGGATGAAAGACAATAATTATTTAATTTATCCTTCAATGATGCTCATCAAATCATTTTTATAGGTTAACCAAATTATAAAAAATGTTTAATTTATTATTTGATTTTATGTAAATATTATATATAGATTATAATAATTCATAGGACAAAATAATTTCATGGTGACCAAAATACAACTATATTATTCTAAACAATTATCACTAAATTTGATATCTAATGATTAATTATCATACCATATAAAAATAATTTTTTTATAATAATTAACATTTCCTGATTATAATTACCCTACAATTATTAAAAATTTAGAGAATAATACACATTTACATGAACATCATTAATTATAAACAAGCGAACTGATCCTGAAATCCTAGAGAATGAATGTTCCCAAACGATGATGTTAGACACTATAAATCATTAATAATCCCATAAATTAACACAATAAGAATATAAAAAATCATATAAATATATAAAAATTTCTTATTTAATTAAAAAATGGATGTAGTTTAATTTTAGGATGTTAATTTCATATATAAAATTTATTCATACATAAGGTAAGGGTTTGCTTCCCGAATATTTATTGTCATTAGGGTTGTGATTTATTCATCTATAAACCTATGTAATTAATTATTAAATTTATATAAATCTTATATAATCTTGATATATTTTCCTAAATCATGTATTAAAGACTTTTCATGTTTATTTTTTGTAAAAAATATATGTTTTAAAAGGGTTCCCCTCTTAGTTATTCTCCCCAAGAAATCATGATTAAAGGAAAATTCATGAATTATTACCTTTTTTCAAGTTCTATATATAATATATTTTAAGAAAATAATATTTTTAAAAAATAAATACTTTTATCATAAAAACACTTATTTCATTTCTAGTTGTATGATTTGAGTTTTTTAAATGAACTCTTCTTTACGATGTAATGTTTTATTTCTCTCAAAAAATCCTCGATAATTTTATTTGGGACTTTTTTTCTATTTCACCACCACTATAAAAATTTTTTTCCTATAGAGGATAATATCTTATATTTATCATCATCTATATTTTTTAAATATTTTTTATCTATTTGATTGTGGATGGGCTATCTTGACACCATTCACATTACTATAGATAATGATTAGTAATTATTTATAAAAATTCGGGATTTTAGTTTAAATTCATTGTGTATAAGTTGTTTATTTTTTACCCCATTAATAGGATGAATGAATTGGATTTATAAATTGAGTTGTGGAGAAATATATATCCCCTCAATTCATTATTATGTCTCAAAAGACAAAACAAAATTGGGTTTTCACTAGGGCTTTTCCCTAGTATTTTCAGACATGTTGGATGAGGCCTTGACCACATGTTTTAGATGTCTAAAAATATGAATTCCCTAAAAATGAAAATAATAATTTATTAAACATGTTATTATTTTTCTAATAGAATATCCATGGTGATGTTTCATTCACTTATGATCATTTATATTTCTTTATACATACATCTTTCATTCTAACCATATAATACTCCAGTTTCCTTCCAACGGCATGTGTTTGTTGTTATTCATCATTCCTAATGTTTATTTTTGTGATAATATTCTTTTTATTACATAAAATTAAAAATAATTTATACACACCCTATTTTGAATGTTTTACATTCCATGAGGAGATGAAGATTAATATTATTATGAATGAATTTTAGGAATAATCTAATAGTTTATGTGAGTTTCTAATGGCGAGAATTGTTTTTTACGTCAAATTTGTAATGTAAATATTATGACTGTATCTGGTTTTAAAAAAACTAAACTATTTAGTCCCTTGTTATGTGACTCTTATTCTAACATAGTATTTTATTATTATAATTCACCAACTATAAGAAACATTGGACATGGTCCTTACAGTTTTTGGTTTTTTGATAAGTCACATTGGTTCACGATTTGAATACACTATTTATATATATGAGGGATGTAATATACATGATGTTACTATAATCCTAGTAAAAATCATTAATAATTTTATATTTTGGGGTGTAAACCATCACATTATAACATTCTTTTCATAAATGCATGATTTTATTTGATTCATGCAACAAATTCTCGATGGTATGTTTCAGATGTCTCACATTATACCTTCATGATTAAGATTTTTATTGATATTCCATGGTATTGTTTGACTAGAATAAAATATGTGCTTATGTTTCATTATCATTTGATTATTTATATATAAATTTTCGATCACCTTTAATTTTTTTGTTATTATGGTCACATTACTAATAAAAATGAATCTGGTCTAGTTATATTTCCATTACATATTTTTTATAACTTATTCACTCCTTTATTCTACTAGAATTAATAAATATTGAGAATTTAATCTCACATGTTTCGTGTTATTTATTTTTCCTTACGATTACATGAACTATATATTGACTAATATGTAAGGATACAGTCTGGGTAAAATTGGATTTCTCAACAGAATATTTTTAATATATTTATGTTTGAAAATATAATTTAAATTTCATGAATATATCATGTTTACCAAGTTCAGTAAAATATTCAGTCATACATTTTGTGATTCTTTGTATCATATTTTTATGTAATAATGTAGCTATCAACTCAAGAATATAAGGATTAATGTATTTCCATATAAATTATCTTTTAATTAAATGATTTTTTTATTATGATGCTCCAAATTAACCCATTGTACCACATTGATATTCTATTAGATAGATGGTTGGAAAAACCTTGGGATGACATATTATGTATCCATTTTTTTAATGATATATAGATTACATTGAAATATATATCTATTAAAATTAAGACATTCTATATCAACATTATTTAAAGAGTAATAAGATCATTCCTGCTAAGAGAATCCACTATAATGACTTCCTTTGATATATGGTAGTGAGTAGGGATATAAAATAACTTTTTCAAATGAATCCATGTTCTTTCATTCATTTTCAGATCCTATTATGTGAAAATATGCATTAGACTCTTATTATATCTATATATGTCAAAATTATCACCATAGAGGAAGTGTATTAAAATATTCTATAAAAAATCCTTGTTATATATCTACATCATGGGTGATGAAGTTGTTGTCATTAATATTCAAAATTTGTGGAGAATATGCTCTCAGTTTTTTATTTTTTATTAGCTAATAACCCAACCCATTCATTGAAACATCAATTTATAAGGCCAAAAATTATCCCCATTATAATTTTGTGAGTAAATTTTCTACGAATATCCTATTCAGGTAATCCTAAATTTATTCATCATGTTATTCTATCTATGGTAAAATTTCCCCAATATAAGTTAAATTACGTTTAAGGATACAAAATCCTGAGAAATTTATCACATAACATTATTAGTACTTTTTTAATCCTTAAAATCAATATAATTTAGTGACATTAGTGGGTAGACTCAATTATTAAATTAAAATTTTATTTAAGGTGTCAATAAAAATTCCTTTAAATATGATAACATTCCCAAAGAAGATGAATTTCCTTATCCAAAAAGAAATCTCTATAAACAACTACATTTTTTTCTATATTTTTAATGTCCTTAACTCAATATGTATATGACTTTCATGATCATCCATTATCATGGTGTAATTGATAATATCATATATATAACTAAAATAAAATTGGTGGTATTTAAATACAATAATCATAAGATCCCTAAATATTGAATTGGAATTAGTATTATTATTGGAAATCACTATGAAATCATAGTGCCCATAACCTGTATGGAAATTATCCTTATGAATATATTCTTTCTCGATAATTAGTTGATGATAAATAAAATCGATATCTACAATTAAGAAGTTGTGAGATATGTTTAGTTGATAAAGTATTTAGTGAATTCGTGGTAGGGGATACTTGATCACTATTTTGACCATTTTATGGTCATGGTAATTGATACACATCTCCATTAACACATATTTTTTCTTTATAAAGATTATTCGTTCAGGAAAAGGTATTCCCTTCGGTTGTTTGAAACAATATTCCATTTGATCTTATGGATTATTTTTGTAAATTATCCATATTGATCATCAACATATTATTGGTGTATTTAAAAATGATGAGTCTCCAAGTATTTATTTTATTCCTGAATCCACCCCATGAACATAATTTTGTATGGGTAAATATTTAAAAATACATCATTATATAAACAGAAAATGGGAATTTCCTCACATTATATGCCTTCCATTGACTAAAAAATTTAATTATGGTATGATTCATTATAGGGTATCAACACCCACACCATTGAGAGAATTTACAATTGAAATTCATTATATTCATTTAATTTATAGAGGATCATGGTGGGTTTCAAAATATTGAAGAAAAATTAATTTTCTAGAATTTTTATTTCTGATTAATATAAATAGATCAATTAAATTCCTATAATTGAATCAAATTTTTCAATGGGAAGGTTTTAAAGATTCAATGGAAGAGTATTCCAGAATACACCACTTTTAGAAGAGTTAGACACATGAGTTTCAAAGATCTCTCAAAAATATTTTTTACTAATATATCAATTTTAATGTATTACGATTTTATTCAATAGTTTAATAAAAATGTATGATATAATGTAATTAATGAGAATAGACCCAAATAAATCATTTTATGTTCATATGTGAATAGTATGTTTACATTTTATGGATTCATTTTCATTATCTACATCATCTTTTGTGATGTCATAAAAATTCCCTAAACCCTTTCACATTGGGGGTTTCATATTCTAATTAACCCTAATAACCCATGGTTTATTGTACATGAGTCCACTTTTCCCTTCCTTTAAAGATATGAAACATTGAAACATTAGTTGTTGATTACTATGAGAATTCATTTCCTCTGCCATGTTTTTCGACTACTTTTTTCCATTTCAGAATTTTTGATATTGGCGAACTTCTCTCATACACATGAATAATTAATCAATCATATTGATGAAATTACCATCATATTTCTTCACAATCTATTCATAGGTTGGTTGTTGGATCAACATTAATCCTGTTTCATTTTTCTTAAAATCCTTAAACTCCATTATTATATTATAATCCATATTTATAAAAATTAATATATGAAATACATATCTATTTTTATGAAACATCATACCAATTATTAATAACTGTAGAAGTATTAGATACAGAAATCCTTTCAAAGGACTGGTTTTTAACGAATAAAAAATACATCAATTTTATTATTTTTATAACAAGTTAATAGGTATTTCATTCAATTATTCTGATGAATTAATCATAATCCATGAATAATTCACCTCTAGATAACATTATTGTTGTGAATTGACACTCTAGAATAGATCATATAGATAATGAGAAATAAAATGTTATGAAATACTTTCTTAATGATTCCCCACTCAATGTCATCCTTTTAAACCATATTCTTAGTGACATTATTAAGGGACATTTTTTATCAGATTCACTACATTAGAGATTTGTGACTTGATTAACATTATTATTTTAATTATAATAGGGGACCTAAAATATATCCTCCATTGTGTGAACTCATTTTTTGTGATTATTTTTTTATAATATCTACTAAATGTCACTGTTGGTTGTTGTATAAAAATATAAATATCAAAATTATCTTTATTAAATGAGTTTTTCAATGTTGTTAGAACTATTTTTATATCCTAAGACTTCATGGTAAGCTATTCTAGAATGTTTTTAACTCCACCTCCCATGGAATTGAGGATTTTTTTTGGAAACCCCCCAAAATTAAATAAGTAACAATTTATTTATTACTTTTATATATGAAAAATATATCTATAAATATTGGGAGAGGATGGATACATTTTGGGTGTTTTATGGATTCTATATTAGTGAAAATTTGTCCCATGATTCTGTAAATATTTGAAACACCTATATGAAACTATTCATAATGAATCAATGGGTAATTAGAAAGAGCAGGGGAGGTGCATGATTTTCCAATACGATAGAGAATACTAGGTTAAAGTTTTTTATATTTGATAGTGGTATCTTGAATGGTTTGTGTATGAATTGGAAAATGTGCAATCCATCTATGTGAGATGCATCCTAGAGTCAATGGATGGTGCATGGTTTGTACATGGTTTTCCTAACAGTTCAACAAAACTGTGTGTGGTTAAAAAAAATAGATCCTAAAAAAGTGGATATATCCCAGATTTGGGTTTTAATGCTTCATTTTTTACATAGCATTTCCAATATCAATATTTTAACATTTAAAATATTTTACAACCTCCCCCCATTTATTAGGAAGTAATATGAAGATATATCTTAGTGATTTCAAAGTAAATTCTCATATTATGTCTATGTCCATAGTCAGTTGTGCTAGCTCATAGTTTATACTAGGGAAGCAATTCAATATTTCCTTTTCCCCCAAAGAGTCCCTAAATCTAAATTTCCCCTATCGTTCTCCTCTGTTTTGGGAAAAAATATGTCCGACCTCACTTTTTGGGGTGAACCTTATCACAGAAACAATTGAGAAAATTTGGTTGATAATGAAAATGATAGAGATTATAATTAATCATTAGAAATCATATTTGAATCATCGTAGATTTCCTTTTTCATTATCAATGAATGATCATCTATTCATGAGGATAACTCCATTCCTTGTACATCATTGTTTAGGGATGTAAGGAAAGATATATCCTTGATAAGAGGGCCTTATAAGATGCTAGAATATGTTTGTTTAGTGGAACACTGGTTGAAATTACCATTATGGTTCAACGAAGTGTATAATGTGTTTCCCGTATCACAGTTGAAAAACTATGTTGCTAATATTTAAAATTTGATTATATGGGATCATGTTTCACTAGATATAAATGTTTCATTTTTTCACATGCCTATGTGGGTTGCAGATAAGGAAGGGAAATTCATTCATGGAAACTGAATTAGTATAGTAAGATTCTTTTGGAATCATGGTTAGATTCACAAAAATACATGGTAACTGGATAAGGAAATAAAAGAGTAGTGGGAAAAAATTTTATAATGATGTTAGTTTTCAACATTCTTGGGATGAAAATGACAATGTTAAGGAGGATATAGAGCCACCAATATTTTATAAGTATCATTTTTATGGGATTTATGTATGCATTTTATATGGTTACTATTATTGTGAGTTTTTATAAAATTTGGATAGTTTTTGTATTATATAATTGTTGAATATTGTTGAATATTTTTGGGAGACCATGAAGAACCTATAAAAAAATTCACACAATTAATACGAGGATAAAGAGAAGGTTGACGGGTAGAATATAGTTTTCCAAAATCGTGTGGAAGCCTAGGAGAAACCGTGCTATGTTGGAAAATGATATTTGAAAAGGATGGAATAGGGTTTGAAAACTATGAGGCATAACCATGTGAGGTAATCCTTTATAAAGTGTCTGATGCATAGATTCTCCATAGTTTTCTTAATCGTTTGATAAAACTATGTGTAGTTTAAAAACTAGGTCATAAAAATTCGATCTAGATAATACTTCTGTTTTAATGCCTCGTTTATTCCCCAAAACATCTCTAACACATGATTTTTCTCTTTAAAAGTTTGTATATCCTCTCTCGGACAATTTGGAAGAATTATAGAGGCATATCATGGTTATTTAAAGACACGATATTTTGGTAAGTGATTATTCATTATTCATAATGGTGGGGTTTTCTAGATATTATTATTTATCTCTATTTATGTCATAGATCTACATTTGTTATGGATAGATATATTATTTTTTATGCTAAATATGAAAATAGTTTCTCTTTTTATTATATGTAAATAGATCTAAGATTATATTACAGATATTTAACATAGTTTCATGGTTCTTACAGTGTTATTCTTCATTTTACTCATAAAACGTGAAGTAATGTCCTTCACTCTCAACTCCTCCATTTTGAACATGATATATTAGTTTACAGTAAAGTAGATTGATTGAAATTAATTGTTGAATTGGTTTTAAAATAATGGTACAAACTATATTGAGTGATTGTTTGTGGATTTCTAAATAATTGTAAATTGTTGTTCTGGATGCTTTATAAGTGGCTTTCAAATTATTATTAAGAAAAATGTTGTTTGATTATTATTTCATGAAAAATTTATTCTAATAAGAAGCTGGGGTTTATTGAAATTAGTTTTGTCATTGTTTTCAATAATAATATTGTTCTATTGAAATGGTATGGTAATTTATGTTTTTTTCATTGAAATGGTATTTTGGGCATACTTGGTGGAGTTTGAATTTATGATGTTATATTTATGGGGTTTTGTTAGTTTTAATCTTCTCAGTACATTTTTATATAGTTCTATTTTCTGGTTCTTGGTTTTAATTAAATTTTAAAAAATTTGATTTATTGAGTTGTCATTCCTTTATATCATGCATCACGTAGTGGTTATTGTTTTATGGAATTTTTGGTTAATTGTTTTATTCCTAAAAGTATAATCATTCCTCATATGTAATGAATCCCTTAAAAATTTATTTTCAGCCTTTTTCATCTTTGTGATATTGATAAAGGTCATGTAACATCCTTCATCAATCTCAAGCCAATCAAGAGGGGAATGATGTTACATCATTTTGATAATATTTTAATTTTCCCTCATATAGAATTAAATACTACCCTCTGAGAGTTCACATCATTTTCTAAAATATAAAATTTATCCAAAAAACATAATTCATAAAAATTATCAAATAATATATATTTTTTCATTGTTTTTATAAATTAATATTAATTGAGACTTTATATTCATATTTTTTCTAAAAAAATGTATCTGGTATGATTATATATATTTAGAAAAAACTATAAATTATGTCAGTAAATTATTTTAAGAAATATTAAAAATTTAATTAATCAAAACCTCTCATACTAACTATAGAGTCACTACTTTTTCATATTAGACTATTACATAATTTTAAAAATATAGAACATTATAATTTTATATTGAAGGGTATAAATGACTCATATCCTTAGGAAATTAGAATCATAGATCTCATGATTATAATAGAATATAAAAATAATTTACATTATTATTATATATTCTCATAACTATATTATTTCATTTTTTGTACATGTAGTTACCTTATAATGTTCATTAATGAATATAAAGAGATAAAATACCAATAATAGAGCGAATAATAGAGATGAAAAAATATGACATTGTTGAGAATAATAAATACAATAAAATAATATATAGAGTATTTCATTCAAAACCATTATAGAATCATTAGATATTGGAATTGAATGTGAAATTTAATAAAATGAAACATCATGTCATAATGGTCAAATACCACAAATATTTGTGAACAAAGCTAGCATTATGTCAATGCATAACATATGTGAATAAATTATAATGGCTTCAATATGAAGAAATATTGACTAATTTTCATCCAAAATAGAACTTATCTCATGAGATAGGTAAAATTATATATTACCTTTTATGGCTATATATGTTTCTCTAAACAAATAACAACATATTATTAACCTAATCAGGAATTTTATATAGAATATATAACTATCACATTCATATAAGAATCCATTATATGGAATGTGATTCATAAGGATATCATAAATAATGAAATAATGAAAAAATTGGTTTTCAAAAAAATAAGTTAAAAAATATGGGGAATAGACATCATCTTTCATGAGTAAACAACTAGTGTTGAGGAGAAATTGATGTGTTTTGATTTTTTTTTAAAAACATTTTATTTTTATTATATATAAATGTGGTAACATGTATATCCATTGAATAAAATAATTTTCATATAATATTTATTAATCATAAGAAAAATTTACATATTCATATATATGAAAATTCGGTACAACCAAAATAATCGATTTGGGTTCGACAATCCCATAACCTTAAATCCCACATAATTTTAGTTCCTTTTCGCTACCTTGATAATAATAATTGGATTAGTAAAAAAATTTATATAGGTCAATCGTGTTTATTTGAACCAATAATTATCTTCTATACCTATTAGATTCAAATTTATAGGACTCACTAAAAAATATGAATTTTCATATCATGTTTTCATTAAATATTCACATTTTCTATTGAGGTCACAATTTATATATGATGTAATTTATGTGCCAGTGAAATTAAATCTACATGAATAAAATATATAGATTTATACATTAATATATCATAAATAAAATTTTTAATCATTCCTATGTTTTGTGATAATAAATTGATTGTTAACAGCCTTATTTTCAATTAACTGATTATTGACAGGACACTGTATTAAGGGCAGGATAGAGAAAATTGAAATTTATATATTTCATAATTATGAATATTAAATTATGTTAAATTAATTAATATCACATTTATATAATTCTTAATTATGTGTATATGTTTTTAATATAATTGGTAATAAATAAATAGAATAAAAAATAGAAAGAATAGTTCATTGAAACATAATCATTTCATGATGTGTTTCCTCAAATATGAAACTATATATCAATTTATTTTTAGAGAAATAGTACATAATAATGTACCTATATAGTCCAATAGACATGATATGAATTATTTTTTATTATTTTTTATCTATTTCGGATGTGGGATGGGTAGTTTTCCAAGGGGAGGGAGATGGGTTATTTATACCTAATGATATGAAAATTTCATGAATAAAATAATTATAAAAATATAATATCAGCATTAAAACTTGTAATGGTAAATATTTGAAAATATAAATAAAATAAAAAAATAATAAATTGAGTTTATAAATTTAATATCCTATATATTTTAAATTCAATTATTTTTTAAAAATGGACTGTTGGAAAAGAAATTTATTTATAGTGATCACTTTTTACATTAATATTTTAATTTTAATTGTTTTTGGATGAATGTTTATTGTATTTTAAAAAATATTTTGTGAAATGAAATATATTATTGATTAACAACATGTTCTATAAATTATTTTTTCATTATTAGTTCATAATTGATGTAATTTAAAATACACCATTATCATTAAGATTGGTACTTTTACTATCCACATGAAAATTGATTTATTTCAGAAAAAATCAGTTATATAACTGATGGATAATTAAGATATAATTATTTATAAAAACACAATAATATTATAAAACTAATTATCGTTCATTGGTAATGTTAACTTTTAATATTATGAATAACGAGTTCTATGAAATACACTAAAATATAGTTTATTAAAATTTGCTGATTTTTTCATTGAGTTTACAATAAAGAATTTTTTTTATAATAATTATATTTACATATATTAATAGTCTTAAATATTTTTTATATCATCATTAGTATTTTTTCAATTTCATTTCTAATGGCTAGGTTATTATTCCCAACAACGAGCTTACTATTTTAAGAGTCACACTTCAATTACAATTGTCACATTATATCATATAAATACTTTTACAATCCCTAATTCATTATTCAACACAATTAATAAATAGGTTATATATTAATTTATTCTTTGTAATTTATTGTTTTACAAATATTTTATTCATTTTAATATATGTTTTCAAGGGGAGATGATTCTAGTTAAATAGTATCATCCATATTTTCCTTTTTTCTTATTTTAATTAGTATATTTATTATAAAATTTTAATTTCTTTAATTCTCAGTAGTGTCATTTCAAATAAATTTATTCTTATTTAAAAATGAAATTTTTTGGTTGTTATATCTCTATTTGTTTGATTAAAATTATAAATTAAAATACAAATCAAAATTATTCATGAAAAAATATCAGAAATAAACACATGGACATTACAATAAAAAAATCATCCAATATTAGAGGGAAATTATCTGAAATTATATAATGATCCATAATGAAACGTATCGCCTTATGTTCTATCGATGTCATTTGAAATCTAAAACTGAAATTCTTAGACACTGATAGTTCACCAAATTCATAAATTTTTGGGATAAATTTTATAAATTTAAACCGTACATAATTAATATCTCCCATTATTAATTGAATCAGCCAATTTTTATTAAATTATATTATATGGTTAGTATAATCAATGGAAACAAATAAGATAATACGATTACAGTTTTGGTGTAAATTGTGTAATGTGTTCTTCTTTGATATGTTGAGAGATGCAATAGAAGAGTAATTTCATTAACTTATGAAAAATAGGGCAAATTAATAGAGATATACCAAAACTATACAAAAATCCAATTTTCTACCTAATAGGTAAATCCAAAGAAGCATCATATAGATCATTCTATTCGTAATTAAGAAATAGTATAATAGTGGATATAGTGAAATAGTGATTTTTAATTGGTTTTTATAGTATCATAATGAGATAATAAATGATATGTGGGGTCATGTAGTAGTTTTAGTGTTCTACCAAATACTATACATCAATGATCCACAGTTATTTGAAATTTATTCATTATTATTGGGAGAAAACAACTAGAATATTCAATGTTGTATTATACTCATCACATGTACTATGAACATAAACAGTTATAACTCTATCTAGAGTATTGGTCACTGCCTTCACCCACAGATAATAATTGCACCATAGAAGTCAACCAATGCACTATAAAAACAACATGTACACAATATGAGATGATTCAATTCTTTTGGATATATGACTAAAAATATTTTGTTTCTATATCTATTCATTGTGGTCACCCTTGATTCTAGAGATGATTCAAGATAAAAGTCTTTCACCATTTTCACGACACTTGGTTTTCATATAGTGTGATTATAGTCAATTTGTGTTACTTTTATATCTTCGATGCTTTTTTAGTAGAAAAAAAGTATGAGTAATTCCAACAACATTTTCGTTCCAATGATGAACATATTTAACCATTTAAATTTCATATTTAATGATACATGAATTAATTTTATGACAAAGGGTATCAAAAATGTCATGGATATACCAACCAAATATGTATTGAAGTATTATAGTATTAGTATGTATATAACCATAGTTGTATGGATAAAATATATAAATGTTGATGCATGAATTAATGATTTCACTAATTATATGGTTGATCAATAATATTTGAGATCACACCAGATTTAGTTTATTTAATGATATTAATTTTCCTAATCTCATTGGGCTATAAAAATATGATTTTAGAGCATAAAAGGAGGATAATAAATGACCATACACATGGTATTATTCCTATATTTAATGGGTCAGAATGTATCAAAAAACAAGGAGTCGTTATTCTATGAAAAAGTAAATATTTCTATAGATTCAAATTAATCATTGTGTACAAAAACTTCACTATTGATGTTATTATTTTTGGAGGAATCACAAAAGGATTTACTATATTGGGAAAAGTGGAGGAAATAATGGATGAGGAAAATGATCATTTTCGATGTTTATGGATAAATATAGAGGATGGGATGTTATATTCTGGGGACAGACTTAAACCATCAACTACAGCCTAGATCATGTAGAATTTATGATGTATTGTGAAGCGTCATTTCATTAAGTCTTTTTTATTTTTAAATCCATAGAAATTGTTTCATGTGGTTTTAATCATGTAACACCATGTTATTTTTTGGTATATAATTTTTTGAATTATATCCAATTTATTTAATAGCATGTGTAACACATAACACTATTCATAATGAACTATAGTATAATAATATTTATGTTTTTATTAATTATATATCCATTAAAATGGTGGGTATGTATTAAATTATACTATTTATCATATATATATAAATATAAATCCAAATATAAATGTATTTATAAATTATTGGTAAACAATCACTATTTCATTATAATGTTGTTCTATTCAACAAAATATCATTGAATTAAATATTTTTATTGAATTAAAAAAAACATTGGTGGCACTCTGTCGATTGATAGGATATTTTATTTAATTAAATGTCTGAAAATTTAAATTTATTATATTAAAATTATATTAGGATGATTATTTGAGAATTTATTTTAAAATAATGATTTTTATTTGAATATAAAAAAATAATGGATTTTTTTTAGAATCATATATTTTAGTGATATATAACATACCAAAATTTTTAAGAGGATTTGAGTGTAAAATTTAATCACATATATTTTTAATAAATAAATTGACATTAATTTTAACCATTTATATTTTAATATGTTATGAATACAATTTTATTTGAAAAAAATTTATTTTAAGGAAAATCACTTTTTCTGTGCAAAATGTATTTTTATTTTAATAAATTAAATTGATCGATATTTGTGAATTATGCAAATATAATTTATATATTAATTTTAAAATCATGAATTTGAAATTAAATCTGATATTCATTATATGGATAGGGTAAAGTTAAATAATTATTTATTATTAAAATTATAATATTCTATAAAATGGTTTTGGTAAGGTTTAACATGATTATTTTTAAAATTAAATTCATCACTATTTAGGAAATGAATTTGAAAAAATTGATTCTCTATTTAGGAATAGTATGATAATATTTTTTTAAATACTCTTTTTTATTTTTACTTTAATATGAATATTAATTATGATGATATTTATTAGCTACTTTTTTTAAATACGGTTAATCTTTGTAAAACTACGTGATATGATGATAAATTTTGATCTTTTTTCTAGTTGTTGGAACATAATTAGACCTTTATCATTGTATTTATCATATTTAAATTATTAAAGGTTAGTATCCAAAAAAATTGACCAATATTCTATTAAAATCGAAGAAATTTAAGAATATGACTCTCAATGTTGTAAATACATGTAGTGTTTTCAAAAAAATGTTATGAAGTAATATAAATACATATATTCAAATTATTCAAATTATTTAAATAATAAAATAATTTTTTTAACTTATTAAAATTTTTAATTACCATTTAATCTTATACAATGGAAACCTAGTATTTATCAAATAAATAAAAAAATTCATAAAATATTTTAAATATATTAAAATTAATATCAAATTAGTGAGTTAAAGGGTGAAAAATAATGTTTATTTTTATATTTTATATTTCTGTTATGTTAATTAATTAAATTTATAATTTCAAAATTTTCATTATTTATATTCAGTCACACTAAGTGAGAAATATATAAATTAAAATAAATGATATTTTATGAAAATAATATATTATTAAGTTACAATAATAATAACAATTTAAAATAGAAAAATGGGGATAATATATTGTATAATGATTCAATTATTCTTATTTACTAGAAATTTGGATCCATTTTTTTAGGAATGAAAATAATATATTTTTTTCTTTAAATAAAGTCCTATTGTGTACCTACCATATATAATAATTGGGAACATATCCATTATCTTATTCCCTATAAATTGATCCTAATATATTTTCAATTCTCCTCATGTTCCCTTATAAGCATTCATATTAACATAAAATTGGTTCTGTTTATTCAACCATGCCAAACCTATTTCCCTTAAATTGAGATGTAAACCAATTTTTTCTATAAATATGTATTCTAAATAACTAAATAATATACTTTAAATTAAACTTATACCTCATATAATTATTAAACAATATTCACAAAAAAAATTATCATCAATAAATTAATTTATTAATCAAAAAACCAGTATTGTTTCTCTTTCCAATAAATTGCCATTAAAAGCATCATTTATATATATATATAAATATATTCAATGTAAAAAAGTTACTTTCCATAATTATAATTCATTAATGATTATTATAATGGGTTTAAAGATTATATTTCATAAATAATATATAGTTAAACCTCTATAATTGTATTTTTTTTCCTACCTTTTTACCATCCAAACTCTTGGAAGAATATTTCTTCGCTCATGCAGATGAATGAACTACAATTTCCATGAAGAGATGCAGTTCAATTTTCAATTAAGATTTTATATAGAATGTAATATAGGTGAATTTAATGAGTATATATGAAATTTATGATATAATAATGTTTATAATGGTTTATTATTAATATTCATTCAGTCATTCAATTTTTTAAAAAACAAATGTTCACAAGTGTATACAACCTACCATGTCCATGAATTATGTAATTAATTTTCCTATAACTATAATTATGAATGACTAAGAAAATCTGTATTATTAATATACATTTTATTTATATCATTTTTTATGATTTTAAGATAGAAGAACTACAATTAATGTAAAATGACTGAAACTCCCATAATAATATATAAAAGAAAATCATAACAGATAAAGCAGTGAATATTCATATAAAAATAAGATTATTTAAAAAAGTGATAAAATATAATAATGGAATCATATATTGTACGATATATATTATTATTTTTATTATATATATATATAATAAATATATTGTTTTTATACTTGTGGTTAAAATGCATACCAACGATTTGGGATATGAGTAAAGGATGTTCATCTCATTATTACCTCTATTATTCAAATTCCATATTCAGTACTTTTTTATTTTATTTTTTGAATATAGATCCAATGAATTATTATCATTAATCTATTATGTATTTTTGGGAAACTAAAAAATAATTTATGTATAATTATATAATAGGGATTATTTTTATAATTTAAAAAAATGCTAAGGGATTTTTGTCACAATATGATATTTTATCATGATTGAATATTATTATGTTTATGATTATTCAAATCTATGATATATCTATAATTAAACTCATCAATCATCTATTCTCTAGTAATTTTCATTAGAATAACTTTCATAATGTAATTTAACAAACCTCACATACACAAGAGGCCAAAAAACTATTTTTAATGAACATCAAACATATCTTTCTATATGAAGGAAAATACGTTTTCACCAATATAATTATTTTAGAATTTTTTTTAAAATGTTACTAAATATTCTATTCAAATTGTTTAAATTCATTTAAAATACTTTAAAAATTTTATGTATTTATTTATGTAATCATATTTTTTCCTAATTGATTTAATTTTTGAATTATAACTAAAATTATGGGAAATGAATTATTTAATTTAACATATTTTGAAATAAAAAAATTAACAACAATAATAATGCACATTGTTTTTAATAATCCGTTAAAAGTTTTTATTTATATTTTTAATAATTATATTTTCAAATATATTTTTAAACTATTTTCATTTGAAAAGTGTTTTAAAATTTCATTGAGATTTTATAATAATACAAAATTTCATTGATCATTTAAGGGAATTTTCATATTTTATTACAACATTTGATGAAAATTATTAATAAATTATTTGATTATATGGATTATAGTTCTATGAAACATGTATATATTCTAAGGGTTATGATATGATTAATTGAGGAAATGTTTATGTGTCCAGTTTTAATTACATATGTAATGATGTTATAAAATATAGAATTTTTTATGATAATGTGGTACACATATATATTTTTTAAGATTGTGATGGGTTTCTATTGTTATATACAAGGGAGGTGATTACAGCGTAACCAAGTATAGTGTTACATTATTACCAAGGATAGTGGTTACATTATAACCATGTATGGTGGCTATGTTATAAATGATGATGTGTGGGACTGGAAATTTATTACCCTCCATTGTATTGTGTAATGACTAGTATCTCTTGAGATAAATAGTTCTTGGATGATTGGTGATCCCAATGTAATATTGGACATTTTCCAAAATGATATTCCTGGGAGTGAACTTTGACTAATTTCATGTAATTAAAAGTTATACCAATACACTGTGATAATAATATAAATTATCCTTCACTAATATAAAAATCATTCTCTAAGACGATTCCTCAATTTAGTGTGTTTTTCCAATGTTATTAATTTATTTTCCATGTTATTTGATTACAATATAATTCCTGTATTTTGAAAAACCATGATTTATAACATGTCCCAAATTTATGAATTATGATATATATGTTATTTATTTCAAATATTATGCTCATGGTATCTTGAAATTATTTTCATGTAATAGTAAGGAGATCACTGATATGTCCCTTATAAACCCTTGATGAGCATATTATATCACCCTTTCTAGAGACTCCTTCCATTAGTTAAAAAATTTATTTTAGTAATTATTAATATAATAAATAATATAGTTAGGGATAATATAATAAGAGACTCATATGATCTAGCAATTTATGTTCTAATCCTTCCAAGGACACATGAACTAAAAATTTCATTCACTAATCATTATGAAATTTTACGAACATACATCTAATAATATTTAGTCTCTATGTTTTCAAATTATAGGTTATAAATGTTGTTAGGGGAGATATGTGTCTTCACCTTTGGAAAATAGGATGAGAATACATTAGTCAGATCCCAATGGAGAAGCCTCATTATAGGATATAATCATAATGATTTGGTAATGATTATGGACAACCTCAAGAAATATTATTTAGTCATATATTATATTATATTATTATTTATTCAAATATATTATAAATTATTTTTAATGATTCATCTATATGATTAGTTTTTACATATTATAATTTTTTTATTTAGTCAAAGTCAGGAACTCAGATGATTCATGTTAGAATTATCAGAAAATTAAATTATTTCCCTTTTTATAGACCAAATAAAACATTAGATGCATAATAGATCCTTATGTATTGTTCTAATCTAATATCTTGATATATGATTAACAACATAAAAATATTTGAGTACAATATAATTAATAATATGTAAAATTCTATTTAAATGGATGTTTTTGTTGTAAAAATCATGGAGGTAATAAAGTTCAATTTACTTATTATAAAAAAACTATGAAACACATAGAATAATTTTTCAAATAATGGGTAGGATTAGTTTTTATAGAAATAGAATACCTAATGAAATTAACTTCTTTATAATTTGATGTCATATATTTTGAAAAGAATTGAAATATCAGTCTCATGATCATCTTCTATATTTTAACTCATTGACTATGGATATTCCAATTAATTTGAATGAATTATGCATGTATATATTATGATACAAGAATTAATATTTTTCATAGTGTCACATCAATGATATTCTGAATGTTAGGATCATAAAACATCTAAAAATTTCCCCAAAAATATTTCTAATACTTATGTTTTTGTGGGATAAATATATTATTTTTATTGATAAGTTAGTATTGGTGACAGAAAAAATTATTTGTTGATGGAAAAATAAAACATTTTAACTATGATTATATTTATTGAATTTTTATATATATAATATATTCAATATATTATAGAAATGTTTTGCGAATTATATTTGTGTTAATAATTGAAATAATATATGTATTCATGTTATGATAAATAAAATTTTATGGATACCCTCATGGGTAAATATGTATAAGGATATTCCAGTGTTGATATTCATAAAAAATCCATTTTAAATGATTTTTTATAGGATATTTAAATGTAATGTGACTCAATTACCGTGCTTTTAGAATAACACTCTAATGGAACATTAATGACCTTTTGGGGTTGGTATGTTATTTTATATTATGTTATTTATAGTTCAGTTGATTTTGGGATAAAAATAATATTGATCGTTGATTAGTGATTCATTTGAAATGTGATATTTTTTGTTATATTAATGGTCTCGTAAAGAATTACCTATTAGGTTGTTATCAATATATTATTTTTGATATGTTGGTGATGATAAAAACATTGATGTTTATTTTAGTGATATATTGTCACGACCCGACCGTACCCGGGCTCGAGCCGCAACTACCCCAATCCTGCCTCTATAAACCCGGGGCTGGCGACAAGCCCCAAAGGCTAAATAACTCGGAAAGGCCTTTTCCTGAGTACCTGAACACACACATACAGCCCACTCAATGCAGAAGTGCATAGTAAAAAAGGAAAAGTAATGTAATAACCGCTATAAATAACCAAAAAGGTTTATCGACCTCTAACAGTACAAATAAGGTGTTGAAGGTAAATTAGAATGAAAATGGAAAAACACGCACCCAACCAGAAAAGTGCCACATCCCGGCAATAGGTGAACAAAAGTAGATAGTTGGGAGGTTCCCAGACCTAGAACCCGACTATGACCATCGCACCTAGTCCAAGCTCCCGAACTACTATGCTCCGTTGAAGTAACGGCCAACCTGTCTGTTGTCTGTAAGGGTACACCAACTGTAGGAAAAGCCCAAGCAGGGGTGAGAATAAAAATACACAGTAGGATACCCCGAAGGCTCGAGGGAGCAAAAAAGGAGGTACTGAAGAGGTGAGCAGTAGATCGAACATGGAAAAGTAAAGGAGTAAAACTGAGAGTTCAGTAAAGAGTACAGCTCCACCCAACAAGATAAAGGATATAGACTCATCAAAAATCATGGTGCAAGAAACTGTGAGAATATAAATTTATCATCGAGTCTTCACTACCTATAGCAGGAGAGTAAAATCATCTAACCACAAGAATCTAGACCTGGAATGCACGTGGCATACCTCACGCGTATTCGGAACTCCTGGAAGGAGAGTAACCGAAACCCATGAAGTGGGTACTGGTTCAAGGTTTACATATATATATTCTCTGTCATGAAACCCCAACATGATCGTAAGGGGATCTCCATCCCAAAGCTCAGCCCAAGAAAATGAGTAGCCAACAGTCTCAGAAGTAAACACCATCGATTCCCAGTATCTATACGTCTGCCCCGAACTGCAGGTTAAGGGGCTCAAATCACCGCGCCTTGACACTATCCACTTTTGCCGGCAACGTCTCACCCGCACGGTTTTAGGTCACGTCACAAGGACATGTCTCGGTGGGGAAAACTCCCCTCATACTTGAGAGTTATGGGGTAAAGATAAAACCACACCTCGTCATTGTCACATAGTCGATAGGTATTCTCAAAGTCAAAGATGTCACCACACTGACTTGTACAACCAAGGGTCCCACTCTGGTAGTCATGGAGAAAAGCCACAAACCATCCTAGTAGAAAGGAATGAGTCTGAAATAAGTCATCAGGTAACCCACTGCCCATCCTCATTGGAGGGTAAACCCTAAGAGGTCATCAGGTAACACATTGACGGGTCTCTGTTGGAGGGTAAACCCTAAGAGTTCATCGGGTAACACACTACACAGTCTCTGTTGGAGGGTAAACCCTAATAGGTCATCTGGTAACCCACTGCCCAGTCTCTTCTGGATGGTATACCCTAAGAGGTCGTCGGGTAACCCATAGCCCAGTCTCTGCTGGAGGGAAAACACTAAGAGGTCGTCGGGTAACCCACTGCCCAGTCTCTGCTAGTGGGTAAACCCTAAGAGGTCTTTGGGTAACCCACTTCATAGTCTCTGCTGGAGGGAAAACCCTAAGAGGTCTCGGGTAACCCACTTCCCAGTGTTTGCTGGAGGGTAAACCCAAAGAAGTCAATGAGTAACCCATTGCCCAGCCTCGCTAGAGGGTAAACCCAAAGAATTCGATGAGAAAACCACTACCCAGCCTCACTGGAGGGTAAACCCGAAGAAGTCGATGAGAAAAACCAGGGTACCCCAGCCAACCATGCTGGTCTAATGCATCGTGAACAGAGGGACCCTCTACGTTGTGAGAGATCAAATGTACGTAAAGAAGAACACGACACGCACAAGGGGCCCATACGACGTATGGCCTAATCTTATCTCCAAACCAAACACACAAACATTCTTAGGTATTACAACATGTACCTACAGGAATCCTCGCATACTCCCAGAGTATAACACATCTCTAGAAAAAAGGCTATCGTGCACATGATGTCCAAAGTCAATGCAAAAAATGTGAAAACGTAATTACACCAACCTACTTCTTCCACAACCCAAACATAGCCAAACACATCACTTAAAGCATCCACTTCACTTACATGGGAGTGAACGCAATCACACGCCAAGGGTTCTCTACAAACATCGCAAGAAGAACCACCACCGGTACACCTTCCAGGCTTTCATATTTAAAGAGATCTCTAAAGAGACTCTGCTCATCCAAACAAGTCATACCATTCTAATACTTGCAGGAAAACACGCGAGATTGTCTACTTACTCTCCCCAAATGGATATCCAACAGAAAATCCATCCAACACTTCTTTACGCCAGAATGGTGTCCCGTTGTCTTAAGCCCAAAAAACAGTTGGTCGCATGGCACCGTTGTGATCTCCTCAGAAAGTCATGTCAAATTGACTAATTGATTGCATGGAATGGATAACCGAAAGAAAAGATACATTTAACTGTACCGCACGCGATTGGTGCTTTGTGGGACCCACATCTCGGTCTCGAAGTGCAACGAACAGATCACACTGTTGTGATTCTCTCGAAAAAATTCACTAGATGGACTATCCATTTTTCTGAAATGGACACCCAAGGATAAAGATAGAAACCACCGCCAATTCCGAAAACAACCCACGTGGGGCCCACATGACCGTGCATAATTAAAGAAGGCGGATTGATCCATTGCAATTCCCTTGGAAAAACACTCAGAATCAACTCCTCGCATTCCCCCGAACGGACGTCCGATGAAATAGTTGTGAAAACACGGCTCACAGCTCAAAAGACGGGTTGTGGGGCTCATGCCTCAACTCTAGTTTCAACACCTGAAAACCCTTTTTAAAACTTATTCTCGACACTAGGGTCTCAATGCCTTAGACTGCACCCAAATTGGACTCCAGACGCGCTCATGCTATCCAAAACAAAACCTCGAAAATGCGCTAAATAGTATTTAGCAGACGTTTTTCATCGCCGAGCCCCCGTCTCGGAAATTCTAAATTCCCTAAACCATCTCAAAACCTTCGTCTCAAGCCTAGTATTTCACTACCATAGACATAATGAAAGACGGACACCCGTATCAAATTTTACGAGTGTCTAAAGTCGAGGGGACGAATTCACCTTGGGTTGGACCGGCCGAGGCCGGCCCGCGGCTCAGCCGGACGGCCTGGGACTAACCCGCGGTCCACCCGCAGACCGTCCCTCATGGATAATCATCCTACAATGTGAATACCCACTGAGGGTGGGTCTTTGTTCCCCCACTGGGTCGCGCGCTGCGACCCCGGTCATCCGCGTCGACCAGTCAGCACAGCCGCCAAGTCCTCCCACCTCGCGCCCCCTCGTCGTCGCCCCCAGCTCGCCCGCAACCGCTCCACCTCCGCCAACCGCTGACGCTCGAAACCCCCACCCACCATCCGAGAACTCCGATTTCGCCCCGCCGCAACCTGAGCGAAGGCCGCCCCCACCTTGAGGATCCGTGTTGGCGCCGTCTGCTCACCGGACCGGCCAGGACCACTAGAAACTCCCCAAAACCCCTTGAAACTTAGCTGGAACGATGCAGTCATCTCGGGACTCGAAAAATCTATCGAAAAAAAGCTTCGGAAAGATCAAAACATATAATATTCATTTATGGTATTCAATCATCAATTCGATAGGAATTCGATGCATGTAATTCAATTTGAAGAAGATTGTTAAAATTAAAACTATAAAACACGAGCCTACCTCTTGGGTGTAGCCCGATGATTCGCTTGCGATCTGTCGAAAGTTTCAACAACTTAGAGAGGAAGAGAATATAGAGGGGAGATTGAAGTTGAATGGAGGGATCCTTGGTTGAGAGAGCTTCTTCCAGAGGATGATCCAAGGGGAGGAGGGTTGGGTATGGCTTAAGTAAGGAAAAAAATAAAAAATTAATTAATTAATTTTTAATCTCCCATGAAAGGACCCACATTTGAAACTCTCGGCGTTGTCGATTTATAGACTCCCCTTCGGTAAACACCACCACCCGAGCACAACAGAGGTCTTGGGATTTTAATCCGAGCCTCCGTTCAAAACTTATAAAAGTTAGGGTCTGAAGCTGATAAATTATGAAACGCCCCTGGTGGAATTTTTCAAAGAAGGCACACACCCGCAAAAAGTACACCCCTTCTCGGGTAAACGACACACTCCAAACTCAACGGTGCCCTCTGTTTTCCAATCCTAGATACCATTTATGAGACACCTGATTTTAACCATTAAAAGAATAAATTAATTATTTTATTTATCTGTTTAATGTTCTGTCAATGGGTGAGGGGTCCCAATGTCCCGCGCCGACATGTTTTGTGTCATTACGAGGGTAAAAACCCCATTTCAGACCCATCCGTACTCTCATATTTAATATCTGAAACACCATTTAGGAGTTATCCCATTTATTTGGTTTGCCCAGTGTGAATGTAGTGAAAAAATAATTCTGGCCACACCGGGGCTTGGAATCACACGCCATCTGAAGTCACTGCTATGGAATAACATCAAGAATATTACAATGTATTTTATAGAAAAAACCGGGTTCTTACATCTTCCCTCATTAAAGCTTTTCTTCCCCGAAAGGAAAAACTAAGGAACAACATAGGGTACTAAGCCCACACCTGGCTCTCCCGTACCCAGAAGAACTCTTTCACAGTTCTACGTCACTGATGACAGACCAAAGGATTTGATCGGTTCATTCAAGGTCTTCGCTCACCGATGGCGTGTATAAGAGCATGCACAATTCCTCCCAGGTGAGTCATGTGGGAGAATATATGCACCCAAACCAGACTTGGGGATAGGTCTAGGCAGTAGGGAACATCGCCATCCCTTCACAGGGCCTCAACCAGCCCGATGGCCCTTGGGGGTAGATTACCTCCTCGGTCAAATCTCTATGTCGTACGCCACCACTGGAATCACCGTTTGGACAAGGGACGAAGCCTTGTGATTCCCTCCTTCAGAATATCCATATCGTAAAACACTCAAGGATATCCGATCACGCAAGGTTTCACAGTCGATGTCTTGCAACCAATACACTCTTAAATCCCCAGAAAGTGATGGAGTCGACACCATCGACTAAAGAAAAAGGCCCCATACCATTTCCCTTACCAACACAGGGTTACACCGACGCCCAATGCCACACTAATAACAACTCAAACAAGAATCAGGAAGAAAATCATTTCACTCAAAGAGTCTAACAATTATACTTCAAAAAGTAGATGAGTTTTATAATGTGCCTCTTATCACCACATGCTCAGCATGATCATATACATCCAAATCTCACAGTTGTCAGTGGTCCCTACTGTTAGATCTCGGAGCCTGACGTGGACGGCCTGGAGGTGATGAGAATACCTTGTAAGGTCATCCTCCACATCCAGCACCTCATGTTCCTCTACAAGCACCACCATTATGGGCGCTACACCGATCTCGGTGCTACCTCTACTGTGGTGGTGCACCTGCTTCCTGCCTGATATTCTCAGCATACCTGGTCAGGCAGTCCCATGCCAGGTGACCTCAGCCATCGCAATCATAGCACTGGTGCTCTCTAGGATTCCTTGGTACCCTCTAGCACCACTTTGGTGTACGACCACGGCCCGGAGTCCACTCACAGAAGGGTATGCTTGGATGAGGCCCTGCACTATGCTGAAAAAGTGGTGCAGGACCACATCTCCGAAACTGGCGGGTAGAAGGCCGCCTACGTCGAGGTTCTGTCTCTTGACGTCTACTAGCTACAACAGATGTCTCGGCTCTGTCGAGCATACTGCCACCACCAACTGTAGAGTGTGACAAGAAGCTCTCTATCACCATCGCATGCTCTAGCACCCCAACATATGTGTAAATTCCCAAGGGTACTATGACAACACGAATCCCAATGCGGAGACCCTGCTCAAAGTTCCGTGTTCAGAAGTTGTCGTTGTGGACCATGTTTGGGTAAAAACGTGCACATTCTGTGAACCTAGTCGTATACTGAGTCACTGTAATCCCTCCCTGCCGAAACTGAAGGATCTCAGGGATCTGACCGCAGCATAAGTATGAGGGGTAAAAATTCTCATGAACCATTAACTGAAATTCCTTCCACGAAAGTGATGACTCATTAAGAAATTGAGTCACCAGACTCTACCAATCCCCAACATCTCCATGGAAAAGGTTGGCGGAAAAATCCACCATAAGATCTTCCAGCATCTACACAAGCCTGATGAGGCGAACCACTATATCTAACCATACCTCTGCTGCCTCAGGGTCCAGCTCACCACTGAACCTCAGCTGTCTCTATCGCTGGAACTCACGAAGTATTCTCAACCTACGCTCAACCTCCGCCTGCTCTGCTGGAGCTGTCTGCTGCTCACCAGGTGGGGGTTCTGGTATCGACCCACCCTGATAAAGGAATCGCATGATGGGTCCTGTACTGAGGCCTCGTAGCTCATTGGGTCATTGGCACGAACCAATGCTAGTATCCTGGCTAGCTACCTTCGTGGGGACATCCTGAATGTTATTAATGAGTTCCACGGTCAGATGAGTATATATGTATATATAACAATAAAAAAAATGGGGAGATGACACAAGAAGGATAGTCAAGAATCAATCCTATGTGATGCAAAAACAAGTTTTCCCTGAAACAAGGGTCACAGTATGTCGAGTCGACAAGAGGGTTATCAGGGTCCTGGTGAATGGATACGTCGGTCGCCGCATCATCACTCGACTCCCTAGCCTGAGAACCGCACTCAAGTCATGTTGACATTATTGACCTAAATCCCAACCAATTCCTTTTTAGGGACGTCCAAACAACGTTCCAAGGAACGAACCATCTTTGATACCACTTTGTCACCTCCCGACCCTACCCGGGATCGAGCCGCAACTACCCCAACACCACCTCCATAGGCCAGGGGCTGGCAACATGTGCAGAAGGCTAAACAACTTGGGGAGGTCTTTTCCTGAGTACCTGTACACACACAAACAACCCACTCAATGCAGAAGTGTAGAGTAAAAGAAAAAGTAAAGTACTATCTTCTATAAACAACCAAAAAAGTGCATCGACCTCTAAATAGTACAAAGCAAGTGATGAAGGAAAACTGGAATGAAAAGGGAAAAAAACGCGCCCAACCAGAAAAGTGCCACAACCCAGCAACAGGTGAACAAAAGTAAACAGGTGGGGGAGTCCCACACTTGGAACCTGACTACGACAACCACACGCAGTCCAAGATCATGAACTCATAATCTCCTCTGAAGTCACAACCAACCTGTCTGTCATCTATAAGGGTAGACCAAGTGCGGGAAAATCCCAATTTGGGGTGAGTATAAAAATAATCAGTAGGATGCCCCGAAGGCTCAAGGGACAAACACAAAAGGTAATGAAGAGGTGAGTAGTAGATCGAATAGGGAAAAGTAAAGGAGTAATACTGAGAGTGCAGTAAAGTGTACAGCTCAAGCCAACAAGAGAAAGGAAGTAGACTCATCAAAACGCAAGGTGCTAGAAATTGTGAGAAGATGAACTTATCATCGAGTCTTCGCTACCTATAGTAAGATAGTAGACTCGTCCAACCATGAGAAGCTAGACACAGAAAGCACGTGGAATACCCTGCGCGTCTTCACTTCATCTGGAAGGAGAGAAACCAAAACCCAATAAGTGGGCATTGGTACAAGGTATAAATATATATATATATATGCTCTGTCAAGAAACTCGGACAAGATCATAAGGGGATCTCCGTCCCATAGCGCAGCCCAACAAAATGAGTAGCCAACATTCCAAGAAGTAAACACCATCAATGCCCAGTATCTGTACATCGGCCCCAAACTGCAGGTCATGGTGCTCAAATCACCTCACCATGACACTATCCACTTTGGGTGGTGCTGACTCACCCCCACTGTTTTAGGTCGCGTCAAAAGGACACATCTTGATGGGGAAAGCAACCCTCGTACATAAGAATGCTGGGGAAAGGTCAAACCACACCTCTTCACTTTCACAACACTAACCCATACAACCAAGGGTCCCACTCTGGTAGTCACAGATAAAATCCATAGACCAGCCTAGTAGATATGACTGAGTCTGAATGAAGTCATCGGGTAACCCACTACCTAGCCCCGCTAGAGGGTAAACCTGAAGAGGTCATCGGGTTACCCACTAGCCTGTCTCTATTGGAGGGTAAACCCTAAAAGGTGGTCGGGTAACCCTCTGCACAATCTTTGTTGGAGGGTAAACCCTAACAGGTCATCAGGTAACCCACTGCCCAGTCTCTGCTAGAGGGTATGCCCTAAGAGGTCTTCGGGTAACCCACTGCCTAGTCTCTACTGGAGGGTAAACCCTTAGAGGTCATCATGTAACCCACTTCTCAGTCTCGACTGTAGGGTACACCCTAAGAGGTCGTCGGGTAACCCACTGCCCAGTCACTGCTGGAGGGTAAACCCTGAGAGGTCTTCGGATATCCAACTGCCCAGTCTCTGCTGAAGGGTAAACCCTATGAAGTCAATGAGAAACCCACTGTCCAGCTTCACTAGTGGGTTAACCCGAAGAAGTCGATGAGAAAACCACTGCCCAGCCTCGTTGTAGGATAATCCCGAAGATGATGATGAGCAAAACCTGGGGAAACCACTCAACCCAGCTGTTTTAAACCATCGTGAATAGAGGTACCCTCTACGTCGCGAGAGATCAATGGTATGTAAAGGAGAACATGACATCCAAAAGGGGCCCACAAGATGTGTGGACCTATCTCATCTCCAAACTAAACACACAAATTCTCTCAATTACTACAACATTTATCTCCATGCACCCTCACTTACTCCCAGAGAATACCTCATCTCTAGTACAAAGGCTATCGTGCACTTGATGTACAACATCAACGAAAAAAAGGGAAAAAACATAATGACACCAACCTACTTCCTCCACGGCCCTAGCATGACTAACCACATCCCTTAAAGCATCAACTTCAATCACACGGGAGTGAACACGATCATATGCCAAGGGTTCCCTATAAGAACCATAGGAAGAACCACCACTGGAACACCTTTCAGGATTTTATATTTAAAGATATCATGATAGAAAAACCACACATCCATATGGATTGTACCATTGTAATCCTTGCGAAAAAAAACATGCGGGTGAGACTACTTACTCGCCTCAAATGGATATCTGACAGAAAAGCCGTCCAACACAGCTTTACGTCTGAATGGCATCCCATTGTCCCGAGCCCCAAAAACAGTCGGGTGCATCGCACGGTTGCGATCTCCTCGTAAAGACATGTCAAATTGACTTCTTACTTGTGTGGAATGGATATCCTAAGAAAAAGATACATTTTTCCGTACCGCACATGAGCAGTGCTTCGTTGGACCCACATCTCGGTCCAAAAGCGCAACGAACAGATCGCACCATTGTGATCCTCTCGAAAATGTACACAAGATCAACTATCTATTTTTCCGAAACGGGCACAAGGTGATAAAGATAAAAACCACTCCAACTCCTAAAATGGACCTCATGGCTCCCGCACCACCGTGCAGAATTAAAGAAGGCAGATTAAGATATTAAAATTCACTTGGAAAAATAATCATAATTGACTGCTCGTACGCCCCAAACAGACGTCCAATGAAAATGTTTTGAAATGCAGCTCGGAGCTCAAAATACAATCTGTGGGGCCCACACCTCAACTCTGGTTTCAACGCCTAAAAACCCTTTGAAAAACTTCTTTTTGACGCTAGGGTCTCAACACCTCTGACTGCGCCAAAATCAGACTCCAGACGCTCTCGCGCCATCCAAACAAAACCTCAATAGTGGGCTAAATAGTATTTTGTGTACTTTTTGCATTTCCGAGCCCCCGTCTCTGAAATTATAAATTCCCGAAACCATATCAAAACCTTCTTCTCGAGATGAGGATTACACTTCCATATACGACAAGAAAAACAGACACCCGTAGCGAATGTTACAGGTGTCTGAAGTCGAGGGGACGAATTCCCCAGGGCCTGGATCGGTTGGCCCAGCGCTGACCCGCGGTCCTCCCACAGACAGGCCCTTGTGGCCGGTCATGCTTCCCTTGTGTCCAGTCGTCCTTACCTATTATGACCCACCGAGGGCGGGTCTTTGTCTCCCCACGAGGTCTCATGCCGCATCCCTGGTTCTCCACGTCAACCGGTCGGCACGGTCGGCTGGTCCTCCCGCTCCGCGCCCGCTCGCCGTCGCCCCCAGCTCTCCCGCGGCCACTCCGACTCAGCCAACCACTCACACCCGCAACCACCACCTACCGTCCAACTCACCAGTAGCGCCACATCGCCTCCGTACCGACCAGGACTGCTGGAAACTCCCCAAAACCCACGAAACATCGCTGGAACGCTACAGTCGCTTCAGGACTCGAAAAATCTATCTGAAACCAGCATCAGAAATCTTGAAACATGTACTACGCATTTATGGGCCTCTCGCAAAAATTTTATAGAAATTAGACTCATGTAATTCAATTTAGAGAAGTTTGTAGGAATTAAATCTATAAAATACGAGCCTACCTCTTGGGCATAGCCCGACGCTTCGTGTGCGATCCGTCAGAAGTTGAAACACCTTGGAGAGTAGGAGAAGATGGAGGGGAGCATGAGGGTGAAGGGAGGGCTCCTTGGTTGAGATAGCTTCTTCTAGAGGATGAAACAATGGGAGGAGTGGTGGGTTTTACTTATGTAAGGAAAAAATAAAAATTAACTTAATTAATTTTTAACCACCCACATCTGAAACTCTCGGCGGGGTCATGGTTAAGCATCTCCTAGGGTAAACACCACCTCCCGAGCACAATGACGGTCTCAAAATTTTAATCTTATATTTCATTCAAAAGTTATAAAATTTAGCGTCCGAAGTCGCTAATTTACGAAAATTCCCCTGGTGGAATTTTTCACAGAAGGCCCATGCCCACGAAGGTTACACCCCTTCTAGGGTACACGGAATGCTCTGGACTCAACGGTGCCCTTGGTTTTCCGATCTGAGCAAATGTTTAAGACACACCTGAGTTTAAACATTAAACGCATTAATTAATTATTTTATTTATTCGTTTAATGTTCCGTTAAGGGGCGAGGGGTCCCAATGTCCCACGCCGACAAGTTTTATGTCATTCCTATGGGAAAAACTATTTCAGACCCATACTTACTCTCATTTTTATGATCTGGAACATTGTTTAGGAGTTATCCCACTTATTTGGCGTTCCTAGTCTGAATGCACTGAAAACATAATTCCGGCCACACCAGGACTCGGAATCGCATGCCGTCTGAAGGCGCTACTCTGGAATAACATCAAGAATATTCCAATGTCTTTTATAGAAAAAACTGGGTTCATACATATATCATGGTAATTAAGGGTGTTTGGGAGATTTTTTCCTTATGTTTAGTTACATGTATCAGTAAGGTTTAACAACTAATTTAACATGTATTATTATTTGGGTAAAATGAAAATAATTTTTTTTATCATTTAATATGAAGGGTTTGATGAAGAATCTGAGAATTAATATTCAATTCACATTTAGGTTATGGAGATTATTATGAATTTTGATATTAATAATGTATTTCATCAGTTATTTTTTTATACATATTTTAGAAATAACTTAGACTAATAATTTTTTAGGTTATGTAATAAAGATATGATGAATATATTTATAGACTTTTTTGACCCATTAGATGTTTATTTTATCCATTCAAACTTGAAACCAACCTCTTCAATACTCATTGATTAGAGAAAAATATTAAATTTGTTTTTGGAAATTGATTAAATAATGGAATTGTACATGTCCTATTAGAATATTTCATTATGTCATTATCTAAAATGGAAAATTAATTAAACCAGTCAAAAAAATATTTTTAAGAAAAAAATTTCTTCTGAATCTCCATTTCTGATTAATAAATGGTCTTTGTACTGAAAAATGATTTATGGTTTCATTGTAATTGAATTTCAATTCATAAAATTCTTTATAACTCTCTGTTAGTCCTTGTGTGTTTTTTTCCATTCCATGTCTACATATTCACTTAACATTGATGTTATTATATTTGGAAACCTAGCTTATCAATGACCTACATACATACCATGCATTATTTCTACTTGGTTTTTATTTTTTATTTTGTTGGTGTTAACTTTTAGTGTATTGAATTTTCTAATTACAATCACATGATTACAAATGAAAAGTTATTGTTTCATTAAAAATATATTTCGAAGGGGTGATATGGTTACACCAAATGATTTTTTAGAATATATATATTTCCACTTAATTTTAATATCTTTTCATGTTTCAATTACATGATTCACCAACCTCTAACAAATCATGAAATATTACAATTTAACGAAGACAATTTAACAATGAAATTAACATATAAGATATAAATACGACCAAATAAATTATAAAATACTGATAAATGTATTAATAAATATAATTATATTGATAAATTATTATAAATTAATCACTAAATTTTTTGTAATATCAATTTATTAATAAAAAATATCATTAAAAAATAAATAATTATAATTTTCATGGGAAAATATTATGAATATTTTTGGGGAAATTTAAAATTTTTACAATATAAAATGTAAATATTTTGGAAATAATCATATTAAAATTTATTGTTGATGAATTTTTGATATTTTTTAAAAAATAATGATTTTCTATTGAATAGTGATAATTACATGTTTATGTGGAAACTGTATTTATTTTCATGAACGTAAAATTATCCACTTTTAAAAATAAATAATTGTAAGTATATTTTTATTATATTTTTAATCATTAATTTACATTAAATTCATTTGATTTTTGGAATTATATTATTATACAAAAATTTATACATAAAAATGAGTATTTGAACCCTCTTTTTAATGCATTCTATATGTATTCATCTAAAATAAATAATTTTTTTTATTTAGGGATTTTTTACATTAAATATATATATATTTTAATTAATAAAATGTATTACAATTCATCAAAAATTATTTAAATTCATGAGATAAGAATAAATAAATTTTTATGCCTAAAAATATATTTTTCAAATTGTTTTTTATCATTGTGTATTAAGTTATTATTTTCCCAAAATATTACATAAAAATATATGAATTTAATTTTAAAAATATATTCCATATTCAAAATATGGAGGTATAAATTTATTAAATGTATCCACTTATTTATGGATAAATTGAATAATAACCTTCATTAAATTTATCACATATATAAACGGTTCATGGGGTTAATATAGGTTAAAAATATGTGATAAAGACATAATTTATCATCAATGATTATATTGGAGTAAGTAAATTCATCTTTTATCACCATAGGGAAAAAATATAAATGTTAATTGACACATATATAGGTAAATGACCGTTATAATATTTAAATCAAATAATGATTCAACATTCCACTCTCATAGTATTAAATATAATTTATATGTCCATATTGGGACAAATGAATGTTATGAATGAATTTATATTAATATTTTAAACTTAATAAAAATTATTTTTATGATAAAATTTTATTTCTATTTATTAGAAATATTTTATATAACTCTAATGCTTATGAAACATCGATGTAGTATTTATCCAATTAATATTTATTATTAAAAATATTAAAAGTTATATATTTTTAGTTATTTTATGTTTGACTAGAAATTTTAGATAAATAGTGTATATTATTATTCAATTAAATAGTTAAATTCATATTTAAACATTATCATTGTGTTTCTAATAAAATTTATTAAATTATATTTAAATTGGATATAATGATATTTTATGGACATAATATTCTTAAATTTTTTTTAAAAAAATAATAATAATATTAAAATAGAAATATGTGGATAATTTATCGTTTAAAAATTCAACCCATTACCACATATAGTCAACTTGTAACTATATTTCTTAAATATGAAAATAATAAATTTTTAATTTTTTATTAAATTTTAATAGTGCCCCTCTCCACAATTAAAGAAGGGAACCATAATTTATCTTCTTCACACCAAATTGTGTCATATAGCATACATAGACACTTAAATATTCTCTTATATACTAACATGAACATATAATATATGTTTTTTTCTTCACAAAATACCAATCGTAGAGCCAATAATTGGATTTCTATGTTTTTCATTTCAAAGAACCGACAATCATGTTGAACTATCACCGTCTTTGCAATTCTTATTTTTCATCCACTAAATTAATTATATTCCTTATATTATAAATATAATAGAAACCTAAATATATTGACATATAATTATTATTATTATTAACCAAAAATTTAACACCCTATTTATATATTGATTTTATATAATGCATCACTTATGTGTACGTAAAGATTATCGTATGACATTGTGATAATATTTATTATCCAAAAAATATTTCCCAAAGGGTCTTTATGTCGGTTTTTATTATTATATATGATACTAATGAAATAATTTTACCTATGTAATGATAATATTATATATACCTTCATACCATCCAGGCTAGTAGAAAATGATAAGTTTACACATTCAAATAAAAGGACAAACCACTACAAAATAACACAATTTCTTTAATAGAGGAATATATATGTGTAAAAGTATATTTTCTATTGGAAAAGAGATTTAGTAATGAAAATTTTCACATCAGAAAATATATATTAGTATATAATTTTCAAAATGTTATTGAGATAGATAAAATTGTTCTGTGGTAATTATAAATATATAAATAGATAATATATATATTAGAAATATGTTTTTAGTATATTTATATACAAAATTTATTTTTTGATAATATTATTGACATTTATCCTCTTATATATCATATGAAATATCAATAGTTAACATTTATTTGTAAATTGTATTTTTAAATGTAATAATATATTTTTATTCTAAAATTAATTTTAAAAAATTATATTTTTAATTTTTTGATAATATTTTTTATAATATATATAATGTTATTATAAAATAAATAAAAAATTATATTATAGGAATTTTTTCAGTCATGACACGAATCAACCATAAAATGTTAAAAAATTCCTTCATAGTCTTTAAAATACAATATTGTCTACATGAAAAACCAATCACTCATACAAAATTTTTCATTACACGGTAATTAATAGTTGTGGGTGCATCCATGTAGGGATCATCTACCTCACTGTCCTGAAATTTTTGCCATACGAATTTCCTAAAGCAACAAATCCACCCATGAATTTTAAAAGGAACTTATTCTTTTGATTCTTATTCCATAATGAAATTAAACCACTATGACATGCTCAACATGCATGTAATTTTTATCCCATTATAAAATATTTAATGAGGATGAATAAGGTCTTATTCACCTATCATGAAGAAACATGTATTTTGTTAAATTCCATTATTAATATATCTTCCCTAAAAGTACTTCATTTTAATGAATTATGATTTAATCTCTATATATACATACCAATAACTGAAAAAATGTTAAAAATAATAAAGATATGTATATGCAATTCCTTTTTCCCAAAATAGATTAATGGAATGAGAAAAAAAAAGTATGAGTAATAAAAATATTAATTTAACTAATAAAAAACAGAGATAAATTAAATAATAAAAGAATTATATTTAAATCTATACATCCTAGAAATTTATAACCCTTCACTCAACACAATTAGAACGAATTATTCATCTTAATTTTGAATAAAAATTCATTGTAAGGTGGATTTCCTTAAAACATCAATTATTTTTTATATGATCCTCCATGAGAAAATATATAATGGGATAATTATCCATTGAAAGAAATCACAAAATTAGGTTTTTAATAGAAATAATAATTTTCAACTTGTAAAATATCTATTTGATGATATACACTTTTTAAAAAATATTGAATAAAGAGAGACATGTTATTTGTGAGCCTCAATGATAACCGGTATTCCTCAAATGTATATTTACATGAAGTACTATTAGGTAATTTTTTATAATAAATGTTTATGAGATGAAAATTTTTAACAAGTTTGTATCTAATATAAAAATTATTTTAATCATTTATTTTAAATTCCTAAAATAAGAATAAAATTAAAAAAAACAATATTTATTGATAACATTTATTTACCCTATGCGTTTTCAATAGATATATTATCAAGAAACATTTATAATATTTCATTCGGAGATTTGGAATCTTATCAACTCTATATCTAATGCAAGTAGTAGAATCATTTAATTTATTATATGTGGAATAATATATATATATTGAAAAAAATTATATAGATAGTTCATTGTTTAAAAATATATGCATAATAAAAATTTATGTCTATTGGAATTACAATATGAAAAATTCATATAGTTGTTTTATCAAAGGATTCATCAAAAGATATACTGAAATATATGTTCACTAGTTTCATCGTGAATTTATAAATAATTTACATCATGTATGGTTGAAAAAAATCTCTAACATGGATAGATTTTTTTTACCTAAGTCTTCTATTAAATATGGACTTCTGGTGACGTGTGATGAATTTATGTCACCATAATTCAATTGTTTTCATAATTTATGGATAAATCTTGAACTTTTTTTGGATTTCCATATCCATGAAAATAATATGACACAATTAATGTGATGATGGTATGACTAGATAGTAATTTTTATACGATATATTGGATATTGAGGATAAGGGATTTACTTTTTGAAGTTTATTTGAAATAAAAATAATTTTTATTCTATTTTAAAGTTATTGATAATGTATGTCAATCATATGTAGAAGAAAAAAAATATTAAAAAAATTATAAATTAAAAATGTCAATAACTATTAATAGATGAATTAAATTAAAAACATCATTCACATAATATAGTAAAATATTTTATTAATTTTAAATATGTTAATGAATAATTACATTAAATTTATATAAGGTGAATTGAGAAATATTGATTTATCAAGATATTTTCATAATGAATAGATTTTTTTAATAATTTGTTAATAATGATTAAAATATTTTATAATTATATAATTCGTTGTAAAAATCAAAATCTAATATAAATAACATGCTTATAATGTTTAATATAATATTCTTCGACAAGTAACATGTACTGAATCATCATTATGAATGTCAGGAAACAAATCTATATGAAAGAAAAAATAATGTCATCAATTGATCAAACATTATTAAATTACTCTAATTAATCATATTAGAATATAAATGTGATTGTTTCATATTAAAATGATATAAAATGAATGATTTTATATTTTAAATTTAATTTTATAATGGGAAATTCAAATATAATGAAACATATGGATAATATAAAAACTTTTATATCACAATATATGGTAATGTGTATATATTTTTTTGGTTCTATAAGCCTAGGAATATTAGTATGAACTATAAAAATGACTATGTTTATATATTAAATCACATATATAAGATTACTAAATCATATTAATTGAAAATATGAAATTGTATATTATTAATATTCAGTATAAACATTTGTGTAATAATGACCATAAACATAATTATATATTAGTAAATAAATTTTCATATATATAATAATAATATAATGAAAATAAATTTGTTGTGAACTATATATTGTCTTATTTTTACAACTATATTTATATTATAGTATATGAAATTCTATATGTGATATACTATTTTTATAAGAATGGTTATAAACATAATCATAGAAATTTTCACTATAAACTAGATATTGTTAATGTATTGTAGTATATGATTAAGTATATTCATAATAATCTGCAATGTTAACATTAAATGTGTATATTTATGAAATTTTATAATGGTTACCATGAGAATAATCATAGGAATAAGCATATGTATATATCTATTCGATTGTGTTACAAGTATGTGAACAAGCATATGATGATGTACATTATTGAAACATATATATTATAGTTTTATAATATTTTAACATAAATATTGAATAATAATAAAAATAAATATTAAATTTTGTTTATATTAATATTAGAATGTTTTTATATATTATAGTATTTTTTAAATTATGTATATTTTAGTATTTGTGTAAGAATAAGATAAAGCACATATAAAGGAAATTTTTGGATAAAAATGATAATATGATAGAATTCATTTTAGAATCATAATATTTATTCGAATAAACATAATAATATGTAGAAGGTTATTTATATATTTCTGGTAATACATTACAGTCTTCCTACAATACAAAATTTAGAAATTTGTATGTATTTTCAGATATTTATATAAATATTTTACTTATATTTTTTGATTTATAAAAAAATACTTTGGTAAATTTTGATAAAAATTTATTTATTGTGAATAATTGTAATTTATGCTTGATTAAATGTATAATAGTTTATGGGGATTTAGAAAATATTACAATACAAGAAAAATATATGATAATGTATAGATTCTCGAGAGGGGATACGATACAAAAGATGAACTATTATTGTGAAATAAATTTCATATATTTATATAAATATGTTATGAAATATTTATTAAAATTTTTAATTTACTATAATTCATAGGTTCATACCACATAGGTTCCAGTCTGGATAACCAAACACATGAATTCTAAAAAATCACTATTGTAAAACAATTTTCTATAAAAATAGCCACAAATAACATTTATTTTATTTTGAAAATAAATTTCATTAGATTAATTTGGAGAATAAATTTTTTTATCCATATAAAAGGATCTACAATAATCCAAATTGTTAATAGACAAGTTTCACTATCAATCAACCAATTCTAAACATGATACAAATGATTGAAATAATGAAAATATATTGACAAAAAACTAACTAGTTATTTCAGAAACAAATTATAACCAAGTTGTATTTTATATTATATAAGTAGAAAATAATTTATTTTCATGGACATATATTTTATAATCTAATATTAAATGTTTTAAAATAACTTTTTTCAATGATTGAAAAATTGAATTTAAAATATAAATAACTGAAATGTTATTGTCAAAATTATTTCTTGTGAAACCACTAAAACATAAAACTTTTTTGACTAGTATTGCTTAGAGTCCATTAATATATTTACTGAACAATAATTCCAACACCACATAAACTAGACATACATAAAATAAAATTTAGATTCATTTATTGATTCATAATAGTAAATCACTATAGTGGTGTACCCTAGGTTTCTCATTAGAATGAAGCTCACAATCTTTTTTCATATTATCATTATTTATTTATATTAAATATTATAACTTTTGTTAATAAAATAATAGTAGGCAATGTAATGAATATATAATATGTATATATAATAATGAAATGGAATGATTATAGAATGAAACAAAACACAATTTAGATAAATTAACATAATGTAATAAAATTATCAGACCAATCTTGTTAATCAATTAAAACTATACAATATTTATTTGAAAATATTCCACCCAATTAAACAATAAATTTCAAAATAAAAACACTTTATTGTCTATATCACTTTATTATATGTATATAATCATTTATTGAATTCAATATAATAGAATTATGTTATAAATAAATTTCATAAACTCACCTAGTAACTTTTAAACAAAAATAATCATTATAAACTCACTATTCTAGAGAGTAATAATCTGAAACCTACTATTTCAATCATGTATAATGAATCCCTTAACATTACACTTATGTTATAAAATCATTCTATTTTATATGAATTTATGATATGATAATGAATAAATATATTGGAATTATAAGAGGATGTATTAATCCATAATAAACAAAATATTCAATTTATATTACAAAAATACATGAGAGTGATTTAATTATAAGTTTCTAAAATATTTATTGATCAGTACATATTTTTTAAGAGTTTTTTATTTTTATATAAATATAGAAATAATAAAAACATGAAACCTATATAGTGTCACGACCCATTCTTAGGACCAATGTTGTGACTACCGCAAGCCCACCTTCCACAGGCCAGGGGCTGGCGACTAGCACCAATGGAGAAAATCCTTAAGCTGGGAAGGCATTTCCTATATAAAAAGTAAGCACACACAAACATAGTACACAACTAGAAGCAAAACAATATGTTATACTATATATAGAAGAAGTGTTGGAAAGTAAAAAGGGGATGAATCCTAAAAAAACATATATGACATGGTCAAACGATTTATACCTGGTGAGATGACCTAGTTTTGCTGATTTAAAGAAAGAATTTGAGAGCACACACGCAATAAGTGTTTTCATGCACTAAGTTAGAAATCAGTTGTCAGGGTCCTGGTGTATGGATACGTCGGCCACCATACCAACACTGGACTCCCTGAACTGAAAACCGCACTCAGTACCATTAACATTATTGCTTCACAGAAAACATAGATTAGAGTCCTATGTTCTGCTATAGAACTGACTCCTATGATACCAATTTGTCACAACCCGTACTCGGGACCCGTGTCGTGACTACCCCAAGCCCATCTTCCATAGGCCAGGGGCTGGAGACTAGCACTAAAGGTGAAAATCCCTAAGCTGGGAATGCATTGCCTTTATAATAAGTAAACACACACAAGCAAAGTACACAACTGGAAGAAAAAAAACTAAGATATACAGTATATAGAATAAGTGCTTGAAATTAAAAAGGGGCCAGAAATACAATCCCAATAGTAAAGTACGGGTACAACTGAAAAAGGGACAAATAAATGAAAGGTAAATAGAAGCTCTTGGATCATCCTCTCAGGTTCCTACCTAAAGGGTAGGTACAGATGGCCACCCCAGTACTCCACGTTCGTCAGACTCTTCAATATACCGACTTGTCGTATGGTCCACCTCTGGGTATCGTCCAGTCCTGGAGCTCTCAGCCTCCGTCAGCATTGTCCATTGCCTGCATCCAACCCAACGTGGTGCAGGCATCGCCAGTGTAGGTTTGAGTATAAAGATACTCAGTAGGGACCTAGAGACCCTCAAAGTCTCACAATATCCAAAAAGGATAACCAAAAAATTAAGGAAAAACGGAAGAACCCTTACATAGGTATATGCCGATAAATATACCTATGTAATCAAGTAACCCATCTCAATCATGAGGTAAACAGAAAAGTCACTAACTAAGCTAAAACTAGGGTTTCAGTTATGTATAGAAGTACAGTTGATTAGTCGCGAACCTAGATCATTTTATTCTGTCAAGAGGCACTGATTTTGACCATACGAAGTCTGACCCACACTGGATCGATAGGAACTAATCTCCACAATGACCCACACCGAAACGGTATGCGCTCACCCATAGAGGATTAGTGAGTGATATCTCACACAGGATCTGACCCACATAGGATCGGTATGCATTGAACCACACTGGATCGCTAACCGCTGACCTCCGTATGATATGTCTCCAACCTTAGCCTCACTATCAGCCTCTAGATTCCACACACCTGGTGCACTCATGCTCTGTAGAAACTTCCCTCGAGATATCGGTTTTACCTCAACCTCCACTAAACTCCACAAAGGAATAACCCAATAGACCGCCTTGTCGTAAGGGTTCCAACGTGACAGAAGGAGAGACAATCGGACGCCCTATCTCTAAGTTAATGGCATTTCCATTCTAGGGGACTAGTTGGTTTATAGGTTCAAACCAACCATACAGTACTCCGACTATGTCCAAACCTCAAGTGGGTTATGACAAAAGAAACACCTCGCTCTAAGATTTCTGTTGACACAAACGGTTCGTCGATTGGACACTTGTAGCCCATGATATGGGTGGAATGGTGTAAACTGGCCAAATGGGTCCGAGTCCGGTCCGACCCAGTTAGACCGACCAGGCCCGACCCTATCCGCGGGCGACCCGGCCATCGACAGCCTGGATGAGGGCTACCCAGAAAAAGGCATCCTGGCCTCCTGCCCTAGCCTTACCTAGTGGGGGGGGGGTAGGCGTGCACCCCCTGGCACCTAAACGATTGAACCATTTGGGTGGAACCGAAATCGGCTCCAGGTGTCATCGGTCTTGCACACGCATGACCCGACGGGGTCCTGCTCCTCCCGGCTGGCCCGAGCGGACAGCCGCTCCCCGCCACTAGTGTGCTGTGATGATGCTGTTCCCCTCCTTCGTGGCCCGCCCGAGCCACGACCCTCTTCTAGCCTCCGAGCTATGCGACGGTGCCACATCCCATCATGGGCGCGGCTATCCTTCTGCGCGCCATGGTGGTGCCGCACCCTCTTGGCGACCCGGCCGCCTTGTGCCGCCTGTTTTTTCATAGTCGGCCAAATGCTGGCTTCCGTTGCACTGCATCCTCTATCAACACAACGATAACAACAATAGGGGGAGGGTCAGACCATGTTCTTGCGCTCCATGCCCTCCTCATTAATATGATATCAATCGTCAACAAGAAGCACAACAAAACAACAGAGAACAGGGGGTAATAACTCATACATAATTCAACTCAAATCCCCCTACCTTGTATTGGTCAATTGTTGACGATGGAAGGATAGGATAAGCATACGCTGATTCATCAACATCTGGAAGCGTCCAGGGAAGAAGCGACATCGGTGTTCTTCGTGATCGGCTCCTTCTCTTTTATCTTGGTCGAAGATCGATGAAGACGTTTATAGTTCTTCAGTGGTGTGTGGCTTTCTTCGTTGGAATGATGAAGTTCTCCCATGTTATTTCTCCTCTCCGAAAGGTTACACAAAAAGAAAATTCCAACCAAATAATAATAATATGTTTTCTATTATTTTATTGTTGGCACGCAATTCAAATGGAGAAAGAAAATCCCCTTAATAAATTCACACGCGTAGGCACAGTTAATTGGAATGTGTGTAGGCAAAATTAATCGGCATGTGAGTTGGCACAATTAATTTCAATGAGGAGGTCAAGAGGTCCTCCTCATTAATGAGGGGGAGTGGAGAGGTTTCATCCTCTACAATCAATAGGGGTCGGGTGGTACCCACCTCAATTGTCCTCTCATGGGAGGATATGCTGGTGTAACACCCCAGGTAAATAAATAATATGACATTTTCATATTAATCCATATTTGTGAATAAAATATTAATATGAATTTAAAGGGGACACTATGCTCGATGGCGTACCCAACACGCAACAACGAGTTTCTTGGAAATCTTACGTTGCACTCTAATAATAAAATAATATTATTTTAAATGGTAGTTAACATGTAGCTGTTGTATTGGCGGGAATGGGTATAAATAACTAAAATATGATTATAAATGTTTTTAAATGTTTTTACATTTATCCAATAAAAGATAAAGGCTTAAAATATGGAAAGAATTCAATTTTAGGTGTATATGCCCTAGTTTTCACTAAAGGTTCACTTATCGCCTTTTGATGGAGAACCATCATTAAATATACTTTTTTTCACTCTTATACATTCTATTGGACCAAATGAAACTCTTAATAAAAATTGGGACATCAAAATTTACTTTGTTTATATTTTTGGTATCTTTCCGATAAAGTTCACATTTTTAATGAATAGTGTAAAATTTTGTATTTTAATTCAAAACATCTTTTTAATCTAACTTATTTATATGATTATATTATATTTTGAATTGGTTTTAAAGTGAAATTAGAATATATTTTTACCATTAAATCCAATAGTGGTCATTGGAATTAATTTCACTTTGAAATCAGACTTAAACTAGTGTCAATCTTTTGAAACATATTATTTCATAAAAACATGCTATTTGCTCTAACGGTGGGAATTAATTATTAAATTAATTAATGTGAATTATATGATTTTAATTTTGTAAAATAGACTTCATTTTTCAATTCGGAATATCAAATATATCTTAGGGTGAATTTTTTGAATTTTTATGAAAAACTTCAATTTTTGATGAATAGTGAAACTACTAAGTGGTACTTATAAAAACTGATTTTTTGTTTAAATGAAATTTTACCACTTCGGTGTTTTGAATTTCAAAAATCTGACAGACATGGTTGTCATTAAGAAGTAAAATGTGGTTCAATGTGATTAAAATAATTTTTTGGTGAATAGTAACTTTTAAGTTCTTAATCGCGATTAGAAGTAATTAGTGTAGTCTAAGGTAAGAATAATGTTTTAATAAAATGAAATGACCTAGACACATGTCCTAACCTCATTGGATGTGTCATGGCCGACCATTAAAACCCATGGGTCAACTTGGGGACCCCATGAAGCCACTTTGGTTGGAAAATGACATTAATATCTTTTTATTTAAAGTTAAATTAAAATCGAGACAACCATGAAATGTTTTACTAAAACAATTTTTACATGGGGTTATACAAATCCGTTTTTTGACTATAAATATTCATTGGAAAGATAAAACGATTTCCTACATCATAGTATTTTTTTTATAATTTTTCGACATTATATAAATTAAATTATTTATGACATCATGATGATGAAGCGATGACCTCATTATTTAACGATTTAAATAAAATGGAAAGATAATGTATTATCTAAGACCTACACATGTCCAAAACCTATTTTATGAGTAGATTTCGAACCCTTATCACCTTATACTCGAATTATATCAATTTTAGACCTCTTAAATCCGAATATAATTTTAAAATAAAGTGACTTTTCTTTACTTTCCTAGAGTGCCCCTCCTCTTGTCTTATAAAAGGCCCCCAACTCTACCTCCATACCCACACTTCCAAAGACTTTGGCTCGGCCAACCCCTTCCCATTTTGTCTCTCCAATTAACTCTCTTACTCCTTGAAGACTCACTTTGAAAATAAGTCTTCCCAAGGAAGCCTTTTAGCTCAAACCAAAGGGAGTTACCAGATTTTAAGGTAATGTCTTCACTTGAGTCCTTTTGTTTTATTTTGCTTCTCCAACCCCCTAAACTATTTTTATTCAATTATTTTGTAACAACTAAAGTTTCATAAATATACTAGGATGTTGTTATAAGATGGATTCGATCTACACTTTCACACACCTACATATAATGGTTGAAGAACATACTGTTTCTGTGGATGGCGAATTTCGGCCTCCCGAAACGATGATTGTTCAACATTATTTTAACACCTTCAAAGGTGGCACATAAGATGACACTATATTTATATATGATATATAATATGTCTATGTTTTCCTTAAGCTTCTGTATTTTTCATTTTGGGCATACCTTTATGGTTTCCGTTATGGGTAAACGAGATATCTTCATTTAAGGAAGTGCGGACTACCTCCCCCTCAAAGTGATGTGATTTGTTAATGCCATATGTGGGACGTATAAAGGATGGATTTAAAGTTATTATATATGATGTTATACTGGAATTATAATGTACCTCTATATCATTATTATTCAATTCCATAAAAATATGAAATAGAAATGAAAGTAGCGTTCATGCGTACATACGGCTTACCGTATCCATGAACGGTGAATTTATTTTCTTACCTATAAATGATTATGTAATATTATAAATACATTTATATTCTGGATATATATGATATATATGATATCCAAATCATGAGTATAATTCGAGATATAATGAACATTTGACCACATGAACAACATGTAATTGTAAGAAGTCCACTTTCGACTTAAGAACCAAATATCGACAAAATAACATTATCAACTTAAATGATTACATAATGTTTATAACATGGAAATAAGTGATCTAAAAAGAATAATGAACTAGAAAAAGGTTCTTAATAAAGTGGAAATAAACTCAAGTTTATTATTCAGGACGTTAAAAAACGATCGAGTGAAGTCGGACCCGAGGTAAGGGATCCTACTCCTCTCTTTCTTTTTAAGTACACTCTTTTATGTCATTCCTTCTATGCTAATATTTCTTGTTATTGGGGTGTTATTTTATATTACCCTTACTGTAATTTTTATGTTCATATGATGAGAGACCCTATTATCTCTCATCAATCCATTTTGGAAGTTTTGAGTGGCGCCGTTAGGCTGCCGAATTTTCGTAAGAGATCTAACCTCTCTCTTTCTTTTTAAGATATCTCCTTTATGTAACTTCTTTTATGATCCTCTTTGTTATGTTGGGGGAGGTTATTTTATATTCCTCTTTCTATAAACTTTATGTCAATATGATGAGATACCCTATTTTATCTCATCAACCCTTTTTTGTAAGTTTTATGTGGCGCTGTTAGGCTGCCGAGTTTTCGTAAGGGATTTTTCATCTCACTTTTTTCCTGTGAGACTTATGCTACATTTGCCACAATTTCCTTTGAGTGGTGTATGTACTGCTGATTATTTTACTCATTGTGTAATATACATTCTTCTATGAGTATTTACATCAATGTTTTATTGTCCTTCTTTCACGAGGTGTATGTTTCCAAAGATACCCTTGCTGGTAAGGGAACCTTTCACCCTCCTCTTTTTAAAAGACTTCTTTTGTTGGGTATTTTAATTTACATATTGTTATGTTGGGATATGTTCTCATATATCCTTATTGATGTAAATTTTATGTCCAAGTGATGAGATACCCTTTTTTATCTCTCATCAACTCATTTTGATGTGACGACGTTAGGCTGTCAAGGGAACTTCTTAACCCAATTTCGATTTCTTTGGGTTCAACATGTAGTTATTGAATATGTCATCCTTTGAATATGTGTGAATTTCCCTTGATTATTTCACACATAATATACACTTATATTTGGTGTATTCGTTTGTCGCACATAATTATGTAATTGATTTATCCTTAAACAAAGGATACCGTCTTGGTAAGAGACTTCGTCTCAATCTCCATTCATTGAGGCATATTTTGTTTTATACACAACCTTATTTTATACGGTGTATAAACCCCATTGAATTTTACGTTTATCCAAAAAGGAATATTTTTTATATGAAGAGTTTTACTAAACGACAAAAGGGAATGTTTTTGTCGTACGTATGCGGCGACAACGACTTCTCCTCCTCCATGACCATTATTTGAGTTTCGGCTTCTTCTACAAGCCATACATTCTTTTTAAAAGAAAAAAAATATCATGTTTAACTTTTCTTTTATTTAGGTATTGAAAATGGTTTTCATAATGTTTTTTTATCAATGTGTTGTATTGATATCTTGTTATTGAAAGGTGGAAATGTTATGTTTTCTTTATGCATGTTTTATGTGATAAGATTATGTTTTGGCTCTTGGGAATTGTTATGAAGACGGGTGGTTCCATGATAATCTAAGGGCGGGTGAGCCCAATATATCTCAATGCATTGGGTAACACGAAGGAGTGAAACGTTATGGTTTCTCCGAAGAGATTTAGGTAATATACTGTGATGGGTATTCCAAACGTAACCAAGAGGGTTACTCCCTACGTAAGAATGTTATGAATGCCTCAAGTTACCTTTATGTATTATGATTTCTATGATTTATTCATGGTTTGATGAGGTATGTTAAAGTGCATATGTTTTATGGGTAAAGTATGATTTCATTCTTATGTACATATGAACTCATCTTTCCTTTCCATATTTTTATAACCCTTACTGAGCTTTTTATACTCATCCCAAGTTTTTGAAATGTTTTTCACAGGTCAAGGGAAAGGTACATGATGTGATGATAGTGTCAAGGATGTGTCAAGAAAGAATCCTTGTTTTATTTTAAATATGTTTCCGTTGATGGGAAGAATGAATATTGTCTTTTATGTAACCACTTTGTTTAAATGTGGAATGTAATGAAAGTTTCATGATCAAATTCTATAAAACTCTAAACCTAAAAAGATCCTCAATGTTTAATCTTGTAATAACTCAATATTAAGTAAGGTTTAAGTCTAGGGCCTTATAGTTGGTTTCAATGGTCGGTTTAGATAACTTTAGAGGTTAGGGTATTCTTTAAGCATAAGTGTCATTACCATAATGGTTAGCTTTTCAGAAAGAGTCATAGTTTTAGATAAAGTGAATGAGTGAGTATATCTTAGTGTTTACCTTCCTCATTAGTACATGATGGTTTTGTTGATATACTCACACTGACATTTCTGTTTTTAGTGAATGGATGGATCTATCAGGCACCAAAGAGACAACAGTTTTGAAGGAAACTGTGGTGGTTCTCTGATTAAGATACTAGATAAAATGGAGGATTCAATGAGGAAACTCGTGGTTGTTCTAAACCAAATATCAAGGAGTCATGATCATCCACCTGAACCTTGGTATGTTCTATAATGCATCATGTACGATATGACCAATCAATGTGGATGTTCGGGTAATAATTATAAAGGAAACCATTAGAGTTTATATGATCATTACATTTGAGGTAATTATGGGTTATTATATGATATGCTGGAAAATGAAAGGCATGAGATAAACTTGAGGTTAAAATATGTTATGATCATTTTGGATGATTTTATCTCTTTTTGGGGAATGATTTAAGAATTATATAGTTTTCAAAAAATGACAACACACAGACCGTGTGACAACCCGTCGCGTCGGAGAAAGCTGCGGGAATCGAACCCACATCCAAAGTGTGATTGGTATTTATCACCAACCACTGGACTACGTGAAGTCCCTGGTTAGTTTGACTGATTATTTTTAGTTATATGATTTTATGAATTAAGAGTAAGTTTATTTTGGGTTATTTATGAAAATGATTAACCTATCATGGAGGATATGTGATTAGGTTAATTACTTTTCAATACGAGACTTTAGGAGAAACTGATGTTGTTTGGAGATAAATGTTACGATTTAACTTGGAAAACTATGTGACTAGATCCTTAAAATATTTGGGTTTAAATCTTATATTGGTTTACTTTGAAGAATTTTATGGACAAATTGTTTATCGGATGGTCCTCGTTGAACTTTGGGTTTTGTTGGAAAATTTTTGGAGATTAAGCATAGATTTTCTTTTTAAATGGTTATCCTTTTCTGGATTATCTGACCTTGTAATAACCTTTTTGGTTTTGGTTTTGGATAAAGCCTAAAGATATGGGAAGTATATAATACTCGTTGGTGGATTAGGTGATTCTCTAGAAGTTGATTATAGTACTCTTAATGCGAACAAGTCTCCCTAAATACTCTAATTTTGAAAAAAATAATGAGTTTGATTAAGGAATCTAGTAAAAGTCGAAAGTCAACATGATAAGTGATTATGTTTCCGTATGAATAAATTCTTCAATAAAAAGTAACTTAAAACAAAAACGTTGTCTATTAACTTTTCCTACTGGGGAATCGAATACCGTTTAACCCATCACAAGTTTGTGATTTTCTTATGGTTAACTTTCTCCTAGACATGTTTACAACCACTCTCCCTCAAAAACATGACCCTTTTCTTTTTCTTCCATGTCCATGTTTTTCTGCATATGGGTTAACTCGGGTGACCTCTGTACTTATCTTCCGTTATTTTAAAGTGATTGTTTTACTGACTCTTGTTCCAATGTGGGACTTTCAAGGATGTTTCCAAGCTCAATTTTAAAAATTGCGAGGACGCAATTCCCAAAAAGGGGGGAAGGATGTAACACCCTAGGTAAATAAAGAATATGACATTTTCATATTTATCTATATTTTTGAATAAAATATTAATATGACTTTAAAGGGGACTCTATGCTCGATGGCATACCCAACACGCAACAACGAGTTTCTTGCGAATCTTACGTTGCACTCTAATAATAAAATAATATTATTTTAAATGGTAGTTAACATTTAGCCGTTGTATTGGCGGGAATGTATAGAAATAACTAAAATATGATTATACATGTTTTTAAATGTTTTTACATTTATCCAATAAAAGATAAAGGCTTAAAATACGGAAATAATTCAATTTTAGGCGTATTTGCCCTAGTTTTCACTAAAGGTTCACTTATCGCCTTTTGATGGAGAACTGTCATTAAATATACTTTTGTTCACTCATATACATTCTATTGGACCAAATAAAACTCTTCTTATGAATTGGGAAATCAAAATTTACTTTGTGTATATTTTTGGTGTCTTTCTGATAAAGTTCATTTTTTTAATGAATAGAGTAAAATGTTGTATTTTAATTCAAAACCGCTTTTTAATCTAATTTATTTATATGATTAGATTATCTTTTTAATTGGTTTTAAAGTGAAATTATAACATGTTTTTACCATTAAATCCAATATTGGTCATTGGAATTAATTTCACTTTGAAATTAGACTTAAACTAGTGTCAATCTTTTAATACTTATTGTTTCCTAAAAACACGCTATTTGCTCTGACTTCGGGAATTAATTATTAAATTAATTAATGTGAATTATATGATTTTAATTTTGTAAAATAGACTTCATTTTTGAATTCTGAATATCAAATATATCTTAGGGTGAATTTTTGGGATTTTTCTGAAAAACTTCAATTTTTGAGGAATAGTGAAACCACTAAGTGGTACTTATAAAAACTGATTTTTCGTTGTAATGAAATTTTACAACTTCTGTGTTTTGAATTTCAAAAATCCTACATACATGGTTGTCATTAAGAAGTAAAATTTGGTTCAATGTGATAAAAAAAATTTGGTGAATAGTAACTTTTAAGTTCTTAATCGCGATTAGAAGTAATTAGTGTAGTTTAAGGTAAGAATAATGTTTTAATAAAATGAAATGCCCTAGACACATGCCCTACCCTCATTGGATGTTTCATGTCCGACCAAGAAAACCCATGGGTCAACTTGGGGACCCCATGAAGCCACTTTGGTTGTAAAATGACATTAATATCTTTTTATTTAAAGTTAAAGTAAAAATGAGACAAACATGAAATGTTTTACTAAAACAATTTTTACATGGGGTTATACAAATCCGATTTTTGAATATAAATATTCATTGGAAATATAAAAATATTTCCTACATAATAGTAATTTTTTTATAATTTTTAGACATTACATAAATTAAATTATTTATGACATCATGATGATGCAGCGATGACCTCATTATTTAACGATTTAAATAAAATGGAAAGATAATGTAATATCTAAGACCTAAACATGTCCAAAACCTATTGGATGAGTGGATTTAGAACCCTTATCACCTTATCCTCGAAGTATATCAATGTGGGACCTCTTAAATCCGAATATCATTTTAAAATAAAGTGACTTTTCTTTACTTTCAATGAGTGCCCCTCCACTCCTCATATAAAAGGCCCCCACCTCTACCTCATTACCCACACTCCCAAAGACATTGCCTCGGCCAACCCCTGCACATTTTGTCTCTCCACTTCCCTCTATTACTCCTTGAAGACTCACTTTGGGCAGAAGTCTTCTCAAGGAAGCCTTTGAGCTCAAACCAAAGGGAGTTACCCTATTTAAAGGTAATGTCTTCACTTGAGTCCTTTTGTTTTATTTTGCTTCTCCAACCCACTAAACTCTTTTTATTCATTTCTTTTGTAACAACTCCAGTATCATAAATATACTAGGATTTTGTTATAAGAAGGATTCGAGCTACACATTCACACACCTACATATAATGGATAAAGAACATACTGTTTCCGTGGATGGCAAATTTCGGCCTCCCGAAACGATGATTGTTCAACATTCTTTTAACACCTTCAAAGGTGGCCATTAAAATTACACTATATATATATTATATATAATATGTTTATGTTTTCCTTATGCTTATGTATTTTTCATTTTGGGCATACCTTTATGGTTTCCATTATGGGTAAACACGATATCTTCATTTAAGGAAGTGCGGATTACCGCCCCCACAAAGTGATGTGATTCGTTAATACCATATGTGGGACGTATAAAGGATAGATTTAAAGTTATTATATATGATTTTTAATGGAATAATAATATACCTCTATATAATTATTATTCCATTCCATAAAAATATGAAATAGAAATGAAAGTAGCATTCATGCGTACGTATGGCTTAATGTATCCATGAACGGTGCATTTCCTTTCTTACCTCTAAATGATTATATAATACTATAAATACATTTATATTATGGATATATACGATATATATTATATACAAATCATGAGTATAATTCTGGATATAATGAACATTTGACCATATGAACAACATGTAATTGTAAGAAGTCCACTTTCGACTTAAGAACCAAATATCGACAAAACAAACATTATTAACTTAAATGATTACAAAATGTTTATAACATGGCCATAAGTGATCTAAAATGAATAATGAACTAGAAAAAGGTTCTTAATAATGTGGAAATTAAATCAAGTTTATTATTCAGGACGTTAAAGAACGATCGAGTCAAGTCGGACCTGAGTTAAGGGATCATACTCCTCTCTTTCTTTTTAAGTACACTCTTTTATGTCATTCTTTATAAGCTCATATTTCTTGTTATTGGGATGTTCTTTTATATTACTATTACTGTAATTTTTATTTTCATATGATGAGAGACCCTATTCTCTCTCATCAATCCATTTTGGAAGTTTTGAGTGGCGTCATTAGGCTGCGGAATTTTCATAAGAGATCTAACCTCTCTATTTCTTTTAAAGTACTCTCCTTTATTTCACTTATTTTAAGCTCATATTTGTAATGTTGGGGGATGTTCTTTTATATTACTTTTTCTATAAAAATTATTTTAATATGATGAGATACCCTATTTGATCTTATAAACCCATTTTTTTATGTTTTATGTGGCGCTGTTAGGCTGCCGAGTTTTCGTAAGGGATTTTTCATCTCACTTTTATTCCCATGAGATTTATGCTACATTTGCCACAATTTCCTTTGCGTGGTGTATGTACTTCCCATTATTTTACTCATTGTGTAATATACTTTCTTTTATGAGTATTTACATCAATGTTGTATTGTCCTTCTTTCATGAGGTGTATGTTTTGAAAGATACCCATGTCGGTAAGGGAACCTTTCACCCTCCTCTTTTTAAAAGAGTTATTTTGTTGGGTCTTTTAATTTACATATTGTTATGTTGGGATATGTTCTCATATATCCTTATTGAGGTAAACTTTATTTCCATGTTACGAGATACCATTTTTTTATCTCCCATCAACTCATTTTGATGTGATGTCGTTAGGCTGTCAAGGGAACTTCTAAACCCAATTACAATTTCTTTGGGTTCAACATGTAGTTATTGAATATGACATCATTTGAATATGTGTGAATGAACTTTGATTATTTTACACTTAATATCCACTTATATTTGGTGTATTCATTTGTCAAACATAATTATGTAATTGATTTAACCTTAATCCAAAGATACCATCTTTGTTAGGGACTTCGTCTCAATCTCCATTCATTGAGGAATATTTTGTTTTATACACAACCTTATTTTATACGGTGTATAAACCACTTTGACTTTTACGTTTATCCAAAAAGGAATCTTTTTTATATGAAGCTTTTTACTAAACGACAAAAGGGAATGTTTTAGTCATACGTATGCGGCGACAACGACTTCTCTACCTCCGTGACCATTATTTGAGTTTCGGCTTCTTCTACAAGCCATACCTTCTTTTTAAAAGAAAAATAAATACCATGTTTTAATTTTCTTTTATTTTGGTTTTGAAAATGGTTTTCATAATGTTTTTGTATCAATGTGTTGTATTGATATATTTTTATTGAAAGGTGGAAATGTTATGTTTCCTTTATGCATGTTTTATGTGATAAGATTATGTTTTTGTTCTTGGGAATTGTTATGAAGACGGGTGGTTCCGTGATAAACTAAGGGAGGGTGAGCCCGATATAGCTCTCCAATGCATTGGGTAATGCGATGGAGTGAAACGTTATGGTTTCTATGAAGAGATTTAGGGAATATACTGTGATGGGTATTCCAAACGTAACCAAGAGGGTACTCCCTACGTAAGAATGTTATTAATGTCTCAAGTTACCTTTATTTCTTATGATTTATATGATTTATTCATGTTTTGATGAGGTATGTTAAAGTGCCTATGTTTTATGGATAAAGTATGATTTCATTCTTATGTACATATGAACTCATGTTTCCTTTCCATATTTTTATAACCCTTACTGAGATTTTTATGCTCATCCCAAGTTTTTGAAATGTTTTTCACAGGTCAAGAGAAAGGTACATGATGTGATGATAGTGTCAAGGATGTGTCAAGAAAGAAACCGTATTTTATTTTAAATATGATTCTGTTGATGGGAAGAATGAATATTGTCTTTTATGTAACCACTTTGTTTAAATGTGGAATTTAATGCAAGTTTCATGATCTAATTCTCTAAAACTCTAAACCTAAAATGATCCTCAATGTGTAATCATGTAATAACTCAAGATTAAGTAAGGTTTAAGGCTGGAGATTTATAGCTGGGATGGGCCCCACCACCATAACCTCTCAAGGGAGGTTGGGGAGTGGCGGTCCAACCATCAACTCCCAAGTAGAGGTTCCAACTACCCTCACTCACATGGTGGCTCAAAAAATAAAATAAAGTGTTACACATTGTTTTATTTTTTTTAAGAAATCCAAAAAACAAACTTTTATCCTCAACTCCCTGACGTTGAAGTGAAAGTCTTCATAAATGAATATCGGTGCTGCGCGTTCAATGGTGCCCTCAAATTTCAGTTCCGAGCATCAGTTCAAAAGTTATAAAAACCCACTCGTATGTTTACTGAACGTACCTGAAAAAATTCTTCGGAAATTCATTCTCGGCACACCGGGCCTCAGAATCATGCACCTTAAATTTTTGCAGACTCGTAAAAATCCCATGTATTTAAAAGAAAATTTCCACAGAATTTCTGGGTCTTTACAAATAGTAATATGGATGAATAATGTTGACAAAAAAATTTTTTTTGTTAAAAATACACCATATTAATTATTATAACATCCCAAGAGAATCAATTTTATAAAAAGATGCAGATATAATAGAGGGAGACAACTGATAAATGGTGTTGTAAAATAGGTACCAATTGTGGGAGGGAAAAAATTAATAATCCTACTTAATAATTCAATATGAAATAGATATAATTTACTTTAGCTCATAGTTTCAGTACTCATTTAACTAATAACTATTGAATTTATACTCCACTAATAGAAGATTATCTTAAACACCTAAAAAAATATCCCCCATCATATATTCTAATTATCTCTATCATGGAATCATATGAAATAATTTTTTTCCATATACATTTCATTATATTTTCAAATTTAATTGGTTTTGACAAGACTATGGTTGATTGACCTCCAAAATAGAAATCCAAACTCATCATCATACTGCATTGAAATTAACTTTATGAGAATTCCTATAAAACATTATCAGTTTCAAGCCCCAAAATTAATGTTACTATACAAAAATTTATTCCTAATCACACAATGAATAATTTATAGTATATTCATCTTAGTTACTGTATTTTTTATACATCAATCCAATGGATATTGAAACCATCCTAAAAAAGTTATTTTTGAAAATATTATACTGATTACAGCACACAGATGTGAAATAAAATATTTTCCTTGGCCCAAAACCAATGATCATATGAGAAATATAAATATCAATGTCATTGAACTATATAATGGTATATTTACTTTAGATTATAGTTACATGTAACATAAAATATGTATCTATAACCCTATGAAGCTGTAATATCTATTTACAATCACTAGATCAAGTGAACTGAAAATAACATCGCATCCTAAATATCTTTTTATGAAATTGAAATTTCAAAATATATCATGTATTCTATGATCCTAACAAAGAGAGATACTAAAAAATAAAATTAACTACCCTAGAAGGACCAACTACATTCATGCACCTTATTTTATCTGTATCTTATGATCTAATATATATATCATCATATTGGATAAATTTAATCTACATCATTACATTCTATATGTGAAATTATCCTAAAATATTTAAGAATAATTTGACTAATCACTTCCTATATATATGGAATTTAATATTATTCCATAAGAAAATAATGTCATTTGATCTTGATCTTCAAAGAAAAGAACAAAATGTCATCAACCAATCCCATAAAATCCATATTCAAACGGTAATAGAAAAAAAATTATTAAATTTTTCTATATAGATGAAATAATTATTTTTATCATCATTAAATTATTGTTGAAGAAAAAACACAACCACATTTTTGTATTTTTATTAGAAATAAAATTCAAATATTCTACCAATTTTATATCACCATCAAAAAAATAGAGAACACAGCCCTTCAACCATGTATTGGAAATTCTTGAGTACAATTATACGTGAATATCTATACAATAATAAAACATCACATTTCAATTTCTCATAGAAACCATGATGTCAATTATTTCCTTTGGTTTTTCATATTTACCCATCAATGAAGCCTTCATCATGGTTAATTTAAAGAGATCATAAGATATAGTTAGTAGTGAATACCAACACTAGTGTTGTCCATCCAATATTTAGACATGTTTATTCATTTTAGGGTTTCTGATCATATAATCACTACTGATTTTGGTTGGTAATTATAAGAGGTGCATAATTTATCATTTCCATTTAATTAAAAAAGATAATAAATAACTACATACATAATAAAAAAATTTCATTTTAAATGAATATATACAATTAAAATAGAGGAAAATTTTATTATATTTTTAAACATTTAGTTGGTTTTTATCCATTTTTCTATAATTTTATATATCATATATTTATTTCCTAAAACATTATTAAATTATTAATATTATAATTCAATATAGAATGATATTTCATTTAAAAAAATATGTGTTTGGATAATTAATTTAATATATATATATTAAATAATTACTAAAATATTTATTATTGTTGGAATTTTTTTTGATCATATTTTGATAAATTTATTTTTTCATATATTAATAATTCAAATAATGTATAAATTTTTTTATGGAACAATTATTCATATTTATATAACTAAATAACTAACTCACCGATTTGTAAATGATTTTTTTGTATTAGATGATTAATGAAAAAAATATATTTTTTTATTAACAAACATTTTTTCAGAAATAAGAATAATACCAAGATGAATTTTTATCTATTTTAAATGGAACTTTTTTAGAAAATATTTTATCTTTTATTGAATTTGTTTTGGTATAAGTCATTTTATTGTGCTCGACATCTCCATGAAGCAATGTGATTTTTTTCTCTCATGATTTACATCGATGGTAACAATTATATGTTTAATTGATTTTTATGATATACATGATATAAAAGTTATTAAATTGTAATTTTTTATTATTTAACATTATTTAATTACATTTTTTAAAAAAAATAATGAAAGCATCGCTCATGTATAAATAAGGCCCACCGTCTTCATGGAAGTTGTTATTAATTTTTCAATATCTACATTTATATAGATATATCAAAATATTTATAATGAATATATATGATATTTGTATCAGGAATAAAATCTAGATATTATAAAACAATTATCAATGTACAAGGAACAAAACTAATCAAAAAATTCATTTATGAAAAGTGATTTTAAAATCAACCGAATGAGGTTTCAAATAATGAATTATTAATATGGGGTGAAAATAGGTTATAAAAAACAATATATTGTATGATAAAAATATATATTTTTTAATAATATATTTCTAATAAATATATATTTATTATCTTAGTGTTTTTAACATGAAATAAAAAAGTAATTATTTAAGAAAGGTATTTAAGTCTCATTTTAATCTATTTGAGACAAATTCCATATTCACTAGTTCATTTTTTTGTGGTGAATACACTACCGATGAATGTATTTTTTTATTTTTATTATGATTTTTGTGGATGACTTTCATATACCTATATGGTTCTATATTTGAGGAGGTATTTGAATCAAAAAATAACAATATTTTAAGTGTTTTATATGATAATCTTTTAGTTAAATAGGATAGTTAATTCTTATTTTTCTCATAATTAATATGTATGATTTATCCTTGAAGAAATTTATTTTTTATTATCTTTTAGTAATTTAATTATTATTATTATTATATTTTATTTTTCTCATCATACATACTAAAGTGATAAATATTAACTTTTCTATAAAACCAGACATATTTCTCAATTTGGTAAAAAAATGATTCATCCATATTGATTTTTTATAAAAAAAATTAAATAATTTATTTCATAATAATATATTATAAATTAAATTCATTTTTACCATGTTATATTTTTTATAAAATGTTTTTATTGGTTATTTTCATTTTGTTTTTAGAATAATATAACTTTAATTTTTTTAATTGTGGACATAATGTATTATTTAAAACTATTATACATGAAATAAATTTCATACCACTATGAATCATAAATGTTCATATTCATTTATATTAAATTTTTAGTGCACTTTTTAGATAAAATTTAATTAATAAATTTTTTTAAATATTCGTAGATTAATTTATTAGGAGGGGAATGAATATTTTTCATAAATTACTACTCCAGTGATCTTCCAATATAATTTTAATATATATATATATATATATGTTAGGTTATTAGGAGAAAAATTAAATTTAAATAGATAGACAGAAACACCACAAAAAAAAGGTATAGATGAGGGACATATCACCATAAATATTATATCCCATCATTATTACTCTATATTAAGATCTGTAATTTGTATGTTTATGATCAGTTTGTGAAACATATTTATTTCACATGGTTTATTCTTTGAGAATTTTGGAAATGTTTACCAAATATGATATATTTTAATGAGTTATAATGTGTTGATATGATGAATGTTTTAATCACTTTTGGAAAAAATATGTGTAGGTTTAATTTTGTAATGGGTGGATACAATATAAACCAATGATGATTGTTTTATTATAAACAATGATGGTTTTTTGTTATTACTCATCAGTGTTGGACCCGTTATAACAAAGGATGGTGGATTCATTATTACTGAGGGTGGGTGGGCAAGAAATTATAAATACGTCCATCTAATTTAGTAATGAATATCTTTTCATGATATAATGAAGATATTAACTATATGGAAACCACTTTCAGTACAATATTTTGTATTTTAGGAAAGGAATTAAGGTAATGCATGAATACTATGATGGAATGAGTTTTGACCAAAATAAACTATGATTTCATTAGAAATGAGCCTTATCAACTATTTAAATAACTATATAATTTTATTCTATTGTAACATATGTAATGAAAAAACTCCCTCCTAGATCATGTTCTATGATTCCATTGTGATTCATATATTATAATATAATAGGATTTTGTTGTCATTACTCATTAAAATGGTATATTATATAATGTAAAATGATTTGAAATATTAATCTCATGTTTTATTACCCTTATATCCATTTTATTCTAATGTGAGAATTGTTATATGTTTACCCATAATATGAATATGGGAACATAATTTCTTATGTTTTCATTCTATGGGTTATATATAAGGTTTTTCGACTACTATTTCTATGAATTGTTCTATTCATAATAAAAATAATATAATATAATATTTTTATGTCATTGTTTTTAGAGATTAAATATTTATAAATTTTTGGCATTGATATTTATGAGATATAATAAATATTCATCAAATATGATGTCATATGTATGTATTCGATGTATGATTCACTATTAATAATTATTTATTAATGGTAGTCAATGAAAGGGGAATAGACCAATTAATATTTTCTTGTTGGTTTAAGATGGGTTGTTTAGTGTGTTATTAAATTTTTTAAGCCATATCCACCCATTCCCATGCTTGAATAATTATTATTTCATTTTTTCCATTGATTTTATGTACACATTTCACATTCAAATGTGATGAAAAATTCATATATAATAATATTTATGTTTAAATATGTTTCTTAATACCTATATCATTCATAACTATACACATATTGGATAATGTGGTGTCTCTATAATATAGGGTATGTACTCTGAGTGAAGGTTCCTCAGATATCAATTTATTCACCACTGAAACTATAACATATTACATTTTCGACATAATGTTCATGAAAATAGATTTATATAATATTATTATGATCATATCATCAATTTAAAATCATTTTTATTTTTGAATATCTTGATATTAAATAATTAGAATATAGATAATTGTTATATTTACCTGTTCACAGGGGGAACGATCTCTATGTCCTCTTTGGTACACATAAAATTAGTTAAATATATTTTTAGTTTATCAATATCAATTTATTTACCTGTAATTATTCTAATAATCAAACAAAATAACTAATTAACCACTCTATAGTGAATGGAAAAGTCTTAAATATATAATTAAATAATTTAATTCCAATTTTTTTTCAAATTGAATCACATTTAAAGTTACCTCAATGGGTAAGGATCAATTTCAAAATATATTATTGGTGGATAATACATGAGTAAATCATTAAAGGAGCTATATGAGTCGTTGTAAGGGATTTCCATAAATATATTTCCACTTAAAATTCATTTAGGAAAATCCAAATGATTGATAATTTTTTAAAATAGATAGGTTTCTTAGAAAAAAGTATTATATTTCATGGTAATTGGATTATATGACAGAAACTGAACATATTCAATTTATAAAAATTATAAACTAGAATGATCATGATTATAATAATTAATATTATCCATAACGATAAATTATACACTATAACAATAGTTGAATCCTTGAAAATGAATTCTATTTATAAACTATGATCTAAAAATCAACATTAAGGTCCTCTTATATATTTTAAAATCCAAACATAAGAGAAAAATATACAATATAATGATAATAAAATGAAAATTAATTAATGATTTCGAAATGTACTCTAGAAAACTAGGGGATATTATTTAGGAATTAATATAATTCATTAATAATGATAGGTTTTAAAGTGGAATACTTATTTTCTATTGGGAACAATTACAAGCTGACTCATGATGATTCTTAAAGAAAATTTACATTATATTCTAAAGTTCAAAGACACATAATGAAAAATCACATGACTTTTCATTGTTTGAAAACCTAGGATACATCAGAAAGGGACATAATACATATTGAAGAATAAGATGAAAATAAATAGATGTAGATATAGGGAAAAATGACAAAATTATATGATAAATAGACAGATGGAGAGTAAGAACTGTCAACATAACATCCACCAAAAACATAATTTTTTGGAGAACGAAAAGATAAATTTTCGGAAAAATGTGCCACAATTATATATATATTTAAAAATTAATATAAATATTTCCTTTTCTAATTTCATTTCAGTCATTGCAATTATCGAAAAATTTATTGGGGAACCAGTTTAGAAATATAAGCTATAATGAATGTCACTATACCACTAATATTGACTGTGTGGTTTTGATATCAAGAGGTATACTAAGTAGAAAAATTCATCCTAGTATTATTTTATTCTGATTATAATTTGATCAACTGTCCATGGAAATTATTATTTGTTTTATATGAGATGGTAAATATATTTTCACACTCAGTATTAAAATGTTTGAGTGTTATAGAGATGAAGTGAACTCGAGTTGTGGACCCACTTGTGGATACAAAAATGATAAGTCCCCAAGGTATATTTGAAGATGTCTTCGGATAGATTTACTTGTATTACTTTTCTATGGATGTTAACATTATGGAAATAAATAATATGAAATGTCAAATAATAATTGGAATACTATTATAGGAATTTTTGTAGGAGTAGAGAGGGGATTTATACTTTACTATGGGTGGGGAATAGGGGATGTTAATAATTATCTAGGTAATTCAGAATATGGATGAGAATAAAGGTTATAATGGAGAAGATGAAAATCATGGAGTTGATGCCACTATTTCCCATTAAAAATGAACTTTTCTAGATGTTTTAAAACTTATAATTAGGGTAAAAAAATGATACGGTATAAAAAAAGTTATCTAGAAATGGAAAAGAAAAATAGGGGTCTTTTTCCCCCAACCAGTTAATATAGGTACAATTGTTTTTCTATTAATTAAAATATCTTTGAATTTTAAAAAAAAATTAAGCACATACATATTAGGACAATAATAGAGTAGAAATATATAAATTTATAATGAGAGTATTTAGAATAAAAAAATTAAAATGGCCCATTTAAATAGAGGATGCACATATTTGAATTTTTTTTTCCTTACTGGGTAACTGCTTTCCCACACTCAATCAAATGAGATTGAAAGGAAAGGTAATTATCAATTACTATTACCAAACCACATTAGAGAGGGATCTCTCATTTTTTTTTATATTTCATATCATTGAATATAATAACATTGATAATATTTTAAATAACTATTTTAAGAGTGAACTCCCCTCTATGCATACACATTCACATGAATATTCTAACAATTTTGGTATTTGATTTCTATTTCCATGACAATGATTATTCATGCATCCATAACCTTTGTTAGGTAACAAGATGAACCTATGAATTTTTTTCTTCTCAAATGGGTGTAATTTTTTTTTAAATTAACATTTAGAGTGATTTGGGTTTTTCGTATTTATTTATCTAGTTTCCTGGGGAACCAAATTTTATCATTATCCTTATATTGACCATTTTTACATATACTAATTTATTAAGAATGATAATGAATATAAGACTATAATATATATAAATACATGTATTCTAATGTTTAGTATCACTACAAAGTATAATTTGTGTAATTAGGTGAATTCATTGTGAAAGGTGGTTCTATTACAAGGAAGAAAATTGTTGTCTATAGTTCATTATATTTCATTGGGAATGGTAAACATTATATTCCATTTGATCTACTATTGACCCCTCTTGGGGAAAAATAAAATTAATTTGTTTTATTTAGGATGGTTGAAAATAAGCATGACAATTTCAATAATATTTATTATTTTGGGATGGTTAAGGGGATCGAGAATTATCATTGAAAAATTATAACACATATTTAATTTATTCATTAATTTTAATTAATTCGCATGGACTTGATTATTCATATCTTTAAATTTTGATTGTGGAAGTTGTTATTATTTCTTTTGGATAGGTTAATTTCTTTGAAAATTACTTTGATTAACATAAATTGTAAATAATTTATAATCATCATTTATAATTATAAGTAATTTTTTTTCATCCACAACCTAATATCATATAAACAAAAATAATATTAATTATAGAATTTTGATAACAATGTTTGTAAAAAAGTAAATATTCATTTTTTACATTAGATTATGAGGATAAAAACAATTATGAATTCGGTTATAAAATTTATCTTTAATAATTAATTGAGTGTATTGAATTGATAAATAGAGAGCCTATGAAATTTTTTTAGAGGAAATATCTAATATATATATTTTTAGTGATGATTTCTATTAATTTTTTCTTGCTGACACCTGATAACATACTCTACCGATTGAAAAAGTTATTCTTTATGAATATAATTTTTTTAAAAAAATTAATAGAGTTATAATTATTAATTCATGGTACATATATGTGACTGAAGGAATAATATATGATGTATGGGGTGAAATTATGATTTCATTAAATGATTATGTTTTTTGATTAATATAATTAATTTAGGAACATAATTTTTTATAATTTTTTATTATTTATTTTAGTCAATTGTTTTTCAGGGATCAAAATATTTTTTATTTGAAAAAATAAAAAAAATATTAGATTCGTAATCTATTGGGTGATTTTTTAATTTATTTTAACTTTTGATAGTGTGTTTAAATGGAAATTAAATTCTCATTAGTTAGATAGAAAACTGACACATTTGTTATATTTATCCCTCGATGAGAAAATAATTCCCATGGATACCATATAGGGGTGGGTATCTATGTTGCTGAGAGAGATTGAACGTGGGCCTAGTAAAGATATGTAGGTTCGATCGATTGAATTGGTTCTTGGGAGGATGGTTTGAATAATTAAAGGCGGAACACATAACCGGCATTATTTTAAATTTTGTGACTTTAGGGGTCCTTTGACCACTACCTATTTTTTATTTACATCGATTCCATTAAATTAATAATATATTAAATGAGGAATACCTGAATCATTTATGTGTGATAAGAATGTTTGTCACAACCCCCTCCAACCAAAGATGCCCCTACTGAGCTGGAAATGGTGAAATGGAGATAATAAACACTGAGTCTCGCCTCCAGTAGGGCCCAAGGTGGTGACTAGCACCAAGGGTATGAGTTTTCAAAAAAAGGGGAGGCATTACCCTTTTTTTATTTATTTAGGATCGGGAAATAGGACGAGTCAACCACCAAAAAGGAAAAGAACAAGTGTATAGAAATAAATCCAAACCAAGCCCACAAGCTTGTTTAAACAATTTTATAACAAGGTACATGTACAAGAAAGATCAATGTACAATACCAAAAGAAAAAGTACAACAACAGCAACAACTCCAACTGTCCGACTAGTTGGGTCCCACATGGTCGTGGTAGTCCTCTTGGAAACCTAAAAGTAAACGTAGGGTGAGTATACAAGTATACTCAGTAGGGAAACCTAAAGATCTCGTGCACAAGTGGGGAGGCATCCTAATGTCCCGTGAGAACAACAAGAGAAACCGAGCTAAGAATTATATCCACCAAACATCAGCAGCCACACTCACCAAAACACAATCACAACAGGTAGTAGTATATAAGAAAAAAGTGTATTGGGTACCCCGCACCATTTTTCTTTAATTAGCTGCCCTTCCTAACGACGAACGTCCAGACGCTGCCACACTCTCCCCGCCCGCACACACCTGGGCCTCACAACCACGTATCCCACCCGCACACACCTGGGCCTCACAACCACGTATCCAGCCAGCACACTCTTGGGCCTCATCCTGAAGATTCTGGGGAAACAGTAGAACATTCCCGAAGAGTCTTGGGCTAAATCCACCCCAATCGAAACCTACCCGAAGAGTCTTAGGTGTAAGGTCACCTCAATCCATCACAACCTAGGGGAGAAGAAGCAGGAAAGAGCTAGTAACTAAGGGAAAACACCCTCTCCGATGAAATGGGAGTGTTTGGAACAAAGTGATTAACATGGGTGGGGTGTGATAAAACACAAAATATACAGATATATATATATGTATAACAAACACACAACCAATCCTATGTATTCTAAATAGAGAAAATGAGCACGTTCCTGAGCACTGCTACTACGAAGCATGCAAAAAACAAAAAACCCCAACCCCATTTAGGTTTTCACGTTTCATCAGTATTAGTTTATTTAGTTCCTTAACTACTGGGAAACTATCCACAACCAACCACATCGATCGTTCGTAAAACATATCCCTACCATCCACAAATCAAGTTAGGAAAACACAAGCAACACAACCAAGTCCCTTCTAATTAACCATCCAACCCATTGATTATTAATACCGTTTTATTACCACACCCCACCATTCATTAACTCTTCCACTTTTATTTATTATTCACAACCCATGGTCCGTTCACATTTAAAGCCATCCCTCCAGCACCGCAGCCAACTTCCATAACCACAATCGTACCGAAACCCGTACATCAATATCCCTTTAATACTATTTATTTCAGCCCTACTTCCCGACACCAACATAACATTCACACCAACCCACATCCAAGTAAACCGTAGCCCCGCTGCTCACCCAAACCACAACAACCCACAAAACACCCCCATCACATGCCACATGACCAAGTCAACACCCACATGATCATTATTCCATTTTTTTCAACCGGGGTGATCACATAAAGATTCCAGATTTTAACAGCCAACATTACATGATTAACAAAATTTCCATATTCCAAAAGGTTCTATCCATAAGAAAATAAAGAAGGAGAGGGCAACATTTATTTTCATAAGCAAAGGCCCACAACGACCAAGATTTTCAGTAGGCAGAATCTCATTAAATTCACAACATAATATCATAGGATATAAAGTAACAACAATCAAAAACTTTCCAACCCCGTTCTTTAACCAGTTATTATCTTCATTTAATGGTTCAAATGTTTCTCATTAAAATAAGAGGATACCCACCCCGCATGATGCCAAAATTAGAGAGATGAAGGCAAGATCCATACCTCAACAGGTTCTGATCGCAATGCTCCCCCGGATCAACTTTAAAAGATGTCCGTTGGAATCCGTCACTTCCGTCGAGTCCCGGAAAAACCTCCTCGGGTGTAAGTCAGAATGGAAAGGCCGAAGGAAAGACAACGGATCCAAGCTTGGAAGTTACGCCTCGTCGTTACATTCTCGTGGCCACTGACGGATCATAAATCGGAGCTCGGGCGAAGAGGTTATGGAAGAAAGAGACTTCGAGTCTCTTGGGAGAACTCCGCTCAGAGGAATGGGGTGGAGAGGGGTGAGTTGAAAGGAGGAGGGTACCCCTCCTTTTATATCAGAGAAAAGGAAAAGTACATGGCATGTACTTTATGTTACACGGTGTGTACTCGGTTATTTTACATGGTCTCCACACGGCTTCCAACACGGTTACATGGCCGTTGACTGGTCAACACACGGTTTGAGGATAACGCATATGCGGGGAGGGACTACATGGCGTGTAGTTTGGACACACGGCGTGTACTCATTTATTGCACACGGCAAGGACACGACTCCAACACGGTACATGGCCATTGACTGGTAATGCGTTCGCAGGGAAGGACTACACGGCGTGTAGGAACTGGACACACGGCGTGCACCCATTATTCCACACAGCAAGGACACGGCCTTCAACATGGGGTATACCCAGAAAGGTAGTACACAGAGGGTAGTTACACTACACGACGTATACTCATTTACTTCACACGGCAAGGACACGTCCTGTGACACGGGGTATACCCGGAAAGTGGATACACGGTGTGTACTCATACTACACGGCCTGTAGTTTCAAAATTCTGGAAAGTGTCGGAAAATTCCATTTTAACCTCCAGAACACTTCATGACCTTTTTTTCACAAAGAAATGGGGCGGAGTGGTCCGGGCCATTACATCATATACCTCTTAAAACATTCTCGTCCCTGAGAATTGATAAACCAACCCAGAGGAAACCCAACAAGATACCTCTTTGGGTTCTTGTTATAACAGGAACCTAACCAACAACCCTAATCATATGCGTTAGGAATTCCTTCTCCTATGTAAAGAAATTATCTTCTTTAGGCGGTAATGACACGCCTGCACAGGTTTAATAACATCCTCATTAATGTGTCTCAATTAAGAATTGGGTCTTCCCAGTTTCATACATTAGTATTTCTCAACTCATACTACCCCCAACACCACACAACCAACATACTTCCCGAACACGTGGTTTTGGAAAATTCCTTCTCCTATGTTGAGATATTATCCGCTTTCGGCGGCACTGACTTGCCCGCATGGGTTCAATCGCATCTGCATTAATGCATCTCGATTAAGGTTCAGGTTTTTCATTTTCCCACACATCCGGATATGTTACACATTACCAGGGAACAAGGAAACAAAAGGTCTCACAACCGATAAGCCAATCATTCCATATATCAAAGGTACAGAGTACAAAAACAAAGCTCAGACGAAAAAGGCAAAACACAAGTCAAAACAACTCCGGGTACTGAGCGTGCATCTGGGTCTCCTGCTCCCAAGTACTCTCCTCGAGGCCGCCATGCCTCCACAACACATGAACCAAGGGAATGGTTCATCCACGGAGCACCTTCTCCTTACGATCCTCGATTCTGACTGGTCGTTCCTCGAAGGTCACATCATATCCCATATCTAAATCTCCCAAGTCGATAACGTGAGAGTCTTTGTGTAGGTACTGACAAATCTGGGAGACGTGGAAGACGTCATGAACCTTCTCCAACTAAGGTGGCAGGGCCAGCTGATATTCCACATCACCAACTCGCCTTCGCACCTCAAAAGGTCCGATGAACCTAGGTGAGAGCTTGCACCCTTTCCCAAACCTCTGATTCCCCCATCGAGGGGAATCTTTCAATAACACATGATCTCCCACCTCGAACTCCAAGGGCCTCCTACGACGATCATCATAAGACTTCTGTCGGTCCTGAGCTGCTTTTATCCTCTCACGTACAAGATGGACTTTCTCTGTGGTGATCTGCACTACCTCTGGCCCAAGAGAACCTGTCTCACCACCCTCTGCCCAACAAATGGGTGAATGACATGGTCTTACATATAATGCCTCAAACGGTTCCCTTCCAATAGTAGAGTGGAAGCTGTTATTGTCGGAAATATCTACTAAAGGAAAGTGTCGTACCCATGATCCTCCGAAATCCAGAACGCATGCTCGCAGCATGTCCTCCAACATCTGGATAGTCCGCTCTGTCTTCACATTGGTCTGGTGGTGGAATGTTGGGCTAAGGTATAGTTGGGTGCCAAAAGCATGCTGTAACCCCTTCCAGACTCTTGAGGTAAACTGAGTCTCCCGATATGAGATGATAGTCTTTGGGACTCCATGAAACCGCATAACTTAGTCTATATACCTATGTGTTAAGGTACTCACCGGGCCTGAATCCTTAATTGCTAAGAAGTGAGCTAATTTCGTCAGTCGGTCCACCACCACCCAGATAGCATCATAACCACCCTGAGCTCTGGGTCGTCCTATGACGAAGTCCATTGAGATGACATCCCACTTCAACTCAGGGACATCTAAAGGGTGCAACAAACCACTGGGAACACGGTGTTCAGCCTTCACTTGTTGACACAATAGGCATTTAGCCACAAACTCCGCCACAACCCATTTCACCCCGGCCACCAAAACTGTTCCCTCAGGCCTCGGTACATTTTCAAAACTCCTGGATGTACCGCCATGGCTGAGCTATGGAACTCATGGAGAACTCCCTCACGCATTGTCTTCAGGACAAACACCCTTCCATGGAAATGCATCTGATGTCGGCTGTCCTCTGACCATCCTTCTGGAGCGTTCCCCTAATCGACACGATCCTGCATCACTTCTGCCTCATATTTCCCCCACTGAGACTCCTCCACCTGCTACAACATGGAGGACAACACCGTCATCTGAAAAAAAACATCCTCTAACACCATCTTCCCTTGCATATAAGTGCAACACAGCTAACTCTCCCATGGCCTTCCAAGAATCAGCGGATTCCTGAACCACTTTCGGATGCGACTTCCTTCTCAAGGCATCAGCCATAACGTTGCCCGTAACTTCATTTTATGTGATCTCAAAGTCGTGGTCTGGGAGAAACTCGACCCATCTCCACTGTCGTTAGTTCAGGTCACGCTGGGAGAAGATATAACGTAGGCTCTTGTGATCTGAGAGGACAACAAAGCGCTCCCCAAAGAGGTAATGTCTCCAAAACATCCGTCTGAACACTATTGCTACAAGCTCTAGGTCATGGGTGGCATAGTTATGCTCATGAGGGCGTAACTACCTAGACCCATAACAGATCACTCCCTTCTTCTACATCAGCACGCACACCAGACCCACGCCAGAAGCATCACAAAACAACTCATACAACAACCCTTCCTCTGGGAACCTGAGTACAGGAGCACTGACCAAATTCTCCTTCATGTAGTCAACAGATTTCTGGCACTGCTCTCTATATAGGAAGATCTGGTTCTTCCTAGTCAAAGCTTTTAATGGAGCAGAAACTCGAGAGAAGTCCAAAACAAACCTCTGATAGTAACCTGCCAACCCCATGAAACTAAGAACTTCTGCCATGCTCTTGGGTGCTACCCAAGAAACAACTGCCTCCACCTTCGAGGGGTCCACTGACACTCCATGTTGAGACACTACATGCCCAAGGAACTGTACTTCTTATGTCAAGAACATACACATTGACAATTTTCCTTAATGTTGGATGTGTAGAAGGACTCCAAAAACTACCCTGAGATACTCAACGTCGTCCTCCTCTGACCTTGAGTAGATCAGGATGTCATCGATAAACACAACTACGAACCGGTCCAGAAACTCCCAGAAGACAAAGTTCATAAGTCCCATGAACACAGCTGGTGCATTCGTAACACCAAACAGCATCACCAAAAACTCTAAGTGCCGAAACCTACACCTGAAAGCCGTCTTCGAGATGTCACTGTCTTTTACCCTCAGCTGATGATATCTAGATCGTAGACCAATCTTGGAAAACCAACCTGCTCCCCTTAGTTGGTCAAAGAGATCATCTATCCTTGGGAGGGGATAACGGTTCTTGACCGTTACCTGGTTCAACCTTCGGTATTCTATGCATAGCCTGAGACCACCATCTGCCTTCTTCACGAACAAAACTGGATCACCCCATGGCGATATGTTGGGTCGAACAAAACCCTTCTCCATCAGATCGTCAATCTAAATATGCAACTCCCGCAACTTCGAAGGTTCCATCCGATAAGGGGCCATCGAAATCGGACGGGCACCAGGCTGTATGTCTATCCCAAACTCAACTTCACGTCAGGGGGGTAGAGTCACAACCCCCTCAGGAAAACATCGAGGAACTCCCCAACAATCTCTGGGACATCTATCATCTCTGTATCAGCTGGAAACACTGATAGCCCACCTATCAAGGAAAGAAGAGGCTCCACACACCGGCTTCCCACCTGATAGCTCCTCTCACCAACAAAAGCTACATGCTGCCCGTCCACGTCGGAGAACACGACTCTTCCCTGGAAGCATTCGATAACAGAATTAACAGAAAACAACCAATCGATTCCTTGGATGACATCGTATGGTTGCATCTGTAATAGAAGAAGGTCCCCACTAGATCGATGGGGTCCCAAAGTCAGCCTACATCCCCGGAAAACACATGATATGCTGTTATGGCCTCCAAATGGTGTACTCAGCACCAGTGGTACGGACACTCTCTATACGTCTAGTCCCATGAAACTATGGTACGCTTGAGCTTAAATTGGGGTCATAATGTGAAATCACATTGAATTAAATAGATTTTGATATAATTGGTAATAAGAAAAATTTTGAAAAGTGATAAGGTGTGATTTTATATCATGTAGTTTTCACACAATAAAAAATAATGATATTGGATCAAATGTGTTCGGAAATATCAGTAACGAAATTGGATGATTTTATAATAAGTTTTTGTATAATTTTTACTCCATTATAATGGATGGATTTATGATTAAGTATTATAAACTATGAAAAACTGACAGATGAATATGAATTTATTTTGGGGTAAATGATTATAATTATAATTTTAATATTTCCTAAACATGACATAAATTTTTTTCCACTAAAGTTAACATTTTATATGATTTTATCATAGGGAAACACATCAATTTTATATATTATCATTGAAGAATCAAATTTGTGTATATAAACCATGGATAGTAATTAATTTTTAGATGCCATGTATAAAAATAAATTTCAATTTAAAAGTGATGGAGTATAAAAATAGTGATCTCATATGGTGGAAAACATCTTGGGTTATGCAAAAATGAATATTATGTGATGGAAATTGGAATTTATGATGACCAAAAAAACCCAAAGGTATACACTATGAAGACAGTATTTAAATGGATTATATATATTAATATATGTAAAATGTATGGATGAAAAAAACAATCATAAATTACTAAATCATGTAAAAATATTTCATGTATGGTGTCATGGGTTTTGACATCAAAATCATATAATTTCTATAAAGTATAAAATGATAATTTTGGAGGATAAAAGAGATTAATTTATAAAAAAATAGTTGATGGATTCCAATAATTGAAATATTAATCCAATAATAAAAGTTATTATATATAATAATTAAATATAAACTTATTATGTAAACAATTTTTCAGGAAAATGAATGGTTTTGAAGTGTGATTGAATACTACAAAACATAAAGAGTGGCTAATGGAAATATTAAAAGGAGGTATCAATGTACCTAGAAATGAAGTGATGATATTATGATATTTTGGAGTTTAAAATATGCCTATGGTAATTGTAGAAAATATATACGACTTCATGAGGGATATTTTTACAATAAATTGTATGTACAACATGTAATGAAGGATAAAATAAAGTTAACAATTGATATTGGTTAGAGAGTAGAACAATCCACCATACTGAAACCCAATACATAGAAATCAAAATGTAATGTATGATTAAATGAAAATTATTTTAATATATGTTATTATGAAATAACATGTCAATATACCATATTCTAAATAAATTGGGAAAATTAAATCATATAAAACATTATTAAAAGAATATGATTTATTAATATATATATATATGAATTGGTAACTATAATAATTGGAAAATATTGTCCTATGGTATCAAGAATCATGCCAGAAAAAAAATTGATGCAAGTATATTATATATTCTAATGATATTAGATCAATTGATATTGGAAATAAATTGTGTTAATTACATGAGAGAAAAAAATAACAAACATTCTGAAGCATGATATTGACATACATGAATCTAACATGACAAACTCTTCAACATGTGGATACAATATTGGGAAATCCATATGGTCTACATGAATATATCACTATCGTAGTGGGAAAATATAAATTTTTGGTATACTACTCTTTGATTTATTTGGTTGAGGATTATAATACAATAACAATGGGAGGATCATTCCAATCTCTAGGAAAATAATTAATAAATGTTAGAAGAGTTATATATGCCTATGAATAGGATAATAACATGTTATGTTCAATATTATTCTAAAAATTAATAATATATAAGAAAATATAGTTGTTGGAGAGAATATAAAAAAATGTATTTGATTAAATTTCATCCCTGTAAAAATTAAGTGTTCAAATTATTTTAGAGAATAAATTATTTGGTTAAATAGAGGTAAGAAAAAACGAGATTTTGGTGGAAAAAGATGATGATCATGGACAGAAATTTATCAATGAAGTGTTTGAGGATAGGCAATAAGTTATGAAATTAAATTAACTTCCCCATTTTAGAATGGTCGAAAATAAATTGATATGACCAATAGAGCTAGATAAAGAATTAACCTATAGAACAATTGATATAATATATAAAAAATAGTGTACCCTAATAGATGGAGAAACCAAAAAAATAATCTTTTTGATATATGGACAAGTTATAAACTCTAAAAGCATCAATGAAATTCCATTAGAATGTAATTTCTAGCTTCACAACTTTAAAAAGATAACATTTTTTAGACAACCAATATTTTGTATACTTTTGGTATTATTATTTAATGTATTTTCAATTATATTAAAGATTTTAGATACTTAGGAAGTTCTCTATATCATTGAACTTTCATTATAACTGGATTACACTATCAGTATTTGAATTTCATTTTTATGTCCTTGTTAAATCTATGAAAAAGGACCTAATTCATACCTAAATAGAAAAAATAATCTCTTCTTGATAAATGGGAGGAAACATTAAATTTTTTGATTTTATTATAGTCCCAATTTTCTAAATGTATTTAAATATTTAATAATAAAAATAACATCAAAAAATATATAAGTAATATTTTTTTGATCCATGATACATATATTTATAAGAAACCCCATGATACAATGATTTGAATTTTATGATGATAAAAATTGTATTATTAAGATTGTGTATTATTTGAATATCATGAAGCAAATGAATTTGTTTTAAATGATTCATCATTTTCCATTATTAGTCACATGAATATGATATTTTCCATACCATTTCCTTGTTTTTTATTTAATATGATCATGTGTATTTATTTGATATCATTTGACACAACAGTAGTGATTTTTTATATATCAAAAACACATTTCTTTATAGGATAACTAAACCTAATTTATCTTTTCATTCTATTTATAATTATTCAGAGATATTCAATCTTGTTATCTACTTTGACTTCTATTTGATCCTTCCTAAAAAATTGATTAGGAAAATTCCCTTTTTAAATGATTGAGTCATCATATTTGATATTTTTATATATATACATCCTTAATTTGACATTGATAAAACATTCAAAAATTAGAGACCATGATGGCCATGTAGAGAGGAGCCAAATATTACAAAATTATATATATTTTTATCATTAAACTAATGTTTTTGATAATTATCAAGATATCATGTTTGGTGGATAATAAATTTACTATGAAATTATGATAAATTTTAAAGTTTGAAATTGGTGTTAGTGGTTTATTGGATTTTTTGGGGATTGAATAATCTTATTTCAATTTCTTTCCTATTTTTATCCATATTTAAAAAAATAATTTAAATCAGCATGTGTTTTGTAGAGTCTAAAATACTAATGAGTTTACAATTTTCTTTATTCGCTTCAGTTGTAGATATAGATTTCATATTTATCCTTGAATTTATTTAAAAAATATAAAAACTATGAGATTTTATTAATTTGAATATCATTATTCATGGGAATACATTGAGATTGTGTACATGGGTGTTTTTACTTTTTCGCAGGTGATATTTTTATCAGATATTACTATGTTTATAATTAACAATAAATTATTTATAATAATCTTTTATAATACCATGATTTTGTATTTTTAAATTAATTACCATACATTGGACTCAAATTTTTTAATTATTACTAGGCAATTCCTCGTTGTTTTTTGTGAAATATTTTTTTTATTATTGTAATGATTGGTCCTATTCTAGTTCTTATGTATGATACATGTACTCAATGTATGTTTAGAAATATATAGACATGTTTACATTGAGTGATGATATAAAAATTAGTTTTCAATAAAATCAGAACATATATGATTCATAATAAATAAAAAAATTACGAATATAATAATGTATAGGCTATAAAAGATTTTAATTGTAAATTTCAACCAGATTATTATTTCATAAATAACTGGATTATTTTTTCATATGTGACGATTGAAAATTGATTCTTCCAATTGATAATAATTTTTCTGAATTTTAATTTGAAATATTAATAGAAAGGTGGTTTCCATTGTAATTCTTTGTTGATGTTTTTTTGGAAAATTATTTCATTACTATTAGTAATTGATAAGTTAATTAAATTTTTTAATTTTAGTATAATCTTAATGTAAATATTTATTATTTAATTTTATTAATTGAAATATAATAATTTTGGCTAAATAAGATTGGACGGATTTTTTAATTATTAATTATAATAATATTTTCCCACGTGGAGGAGATTATTTAATGTTTTTTATGTGAATGTATTGAAATGAAAGATTAATCATAATTATTTTTATAAAAATGAGTCAAGAATATATGGTTATCCATTAAATAGTTCATAAGACACATTAATAAAACCTAGGGGCTTCTATCAAAGAAGTCAAGAAATTCTCCCCCTTGTAATAACAAAGAAAATAATAATTCATCAAATTAATCATTGCATAAAAGAAAGTTATTCATGATAGAGTGAGGATAACATAACATGTGTGATGGAAAATTTGATTCATTTAAGGGTCGTTAAACCCCTATTTATATTTGATGGAAAATTATTCCAGATTATTTTTTTTATAGTGGAGACAAGACATATGAATTTTTGATGATGTGTATATATCAACATCGGTAAGGTGAACATAAATAGAAAATATGTTCATTCACGTAAGGAACTATGTATTTATTTATAAAAAATATATATGTTGATAATGTTGAATAGTACCCCATATATCATTCATGGCCACCATATGGGACCCTCCGTAACCATTGTAAATTAAAGAACACCCACACAATTACAATGGCAACATTCCCTAGTCCATGTAATCACTAAATTGTGTTTAATTTTTTCTTTATAGGTGATGTTTCAGCAAAAACATTACAATATTCTTATGATGGGGAATATGATCTTTAATGTTATGTATTTAATTTTTTCACAAAAAAAAATTTTGAACTCAATGTGGAGGCATGGTTCATCGATTAATATTTTTCATCATGGAAGGTTGTAGGGATAATTTGTTGGAAAGAATATTGTATCATAGGGTTTCTATAATGTAATGTAGAGAATGATAATGGGTTTTTCAATGATTAAAGTTGAGAATGTGGTTGCATCTATTAGTATATTGATAAACTATAGATATTTAAATGAATTGATATAAAATTGGACATAAGAGATTATTGCACTGTGATATTCCACTCTAAACTAACATTTGTGTATCAACCAATGTTTTTATTTATAATTTAAAATAAAATAAATTTATTTGATATATTACTCAAAAAAAATACAATGATAAGTTTATCTAATAGAAACACTGGGTTTTCTTAGGTTACACAAGATAACGTGTTTTCTGAAAACCACAATATATTATTAATATATTTTAAACAATACCATAATAAGCACAATTATAATCCTATAAATATTCATTGTAATAAAGAATGTTATATATTTTGTATAGTGGTATTATGAAAAAAAAAGTATCAATCATAAACACATAATTTTTTATAGTAATTATTTTTTTTGAATATACTATTTTATCAAAAATATATTTTTATTGATTTTAGAGAACAGTAATATAATTAAATATGGACACTTTAAAAAAATTGTAAAATAAATTGAATCTGGGAAATAATTAATTTAGTATGGTAAATTTTTTATTATTTTTTGAAAGATTCATTTTTTAATTAATAGTGAATAATAGATTATATTAATTAAAAATAATATTGTCATTAATTTTTATTTATAAATAAAAATTATATATTAAATTGATTATAATGGTACATTATTTCATTAATTCATTAATTATTTTAATTTAGGTAATTTGATAACCATATTTCATCCATTCCATGTTAATGGTTTTAGAATTACCATTTTGTACCCCAGTAACATATGAAAAATGATGTAGGAGTCATTTTTCATAAGAACACTAAGTGTATCCTGTCCTCTACTTATAAATGTTCAACCATATCTTACAAAATTTAGACTATAAGAAATATATTTTTTTTAAATACCTACCGATATAATAACCCATATAGTATCACCTCATCCTAGAAGCCTTAGATTTTAATGAAATCCTTCATAGGAAGGCATTTAGTTAAAACCTAATCAGTATACCTGAATACATTTTTGCATTCATCGATGATTTTTTTGTTATATTTAAAACTCCAAATAATTTCTTTCTTATTATTCTATGATGATATAATAACTTCATAATATTCTATACAATTATATTCTTTTATGTTATGTTAATAACTAACAATCATATCCACTTTCATTAAATGGGTTATAAAATCATCTTTCATGTGTACATCGGTCTACAACATCTCAAACTAATTTAATTTTTTCCATTTTCATCACCAATATTTGAAACTAATTATGGTTTTCTTATTTATATATGATATTTATGATATTATTAAGCTTCATTATTTTTTATCTCACATAACATCATGATTTCCATTTTTGAGAGTATGATAACGTGTCTTATGTGTATGAAAATCTACCGCTTAACGAAGCTATTTGATTCATTAAATATTAACCTGGAATGAATTAAAGTTGGAATTATTAAAATTATATCATATAAATGACAATAAAATCATTATGAAAATATAATATATATCATTTAATTTTTATTAATTCATTCAGAAAAGAAAAATGAAAATAACATTCTTTTGTATATATGACCTAACATTTATAAAAACTATTTTTTCTCATTATCCATCACTATATTTTATTTATTTTTATAAATAAATACATAAGGACTACATATTCAATTTAAAATATGTTTATAATTAAGTAAATTATGTATACAATATCCAATTATGAGGATGAAGAATATAAAAAATATAAAAACATATAAAAATATTATTACTAGAAATGTAACTTTATTATGGTATTGTTAATAAAAGGGAAATAAATTGAAATAAGAAAATAAAATATTTTATGATATATATTAATATGGTTCTCTAATATATTTATAATAATCAAATATTTTATATGTTAGATGATTAATATATTAGGAAAGACGTAAAAATCTAATGGTAAGAGATTTTTGTCTCAATTTAATTTCAGTGAAATACATGTTATGGAATGTAATAATATTTTTTCTAAAAGGGAATATAAATACACATTTACATGTAATATAATGATATAAATAATCCAAAATATATTTTATGTTTTTATTTATGTTGTCATTTCACAGAGATTATAATCCAAGGGTACCATATTGGTAATGATTTAATTCTACAATATCATTATTTATCGTGGTTGATTATGATTATGTTTTTGATGATAAATTTTTTATGACCAATAATTCATGAAACTCATGCATATTATTCACCGGCAGTTATTTGTGGAGTTAAAAATTAAAATTAATATTTTTAACTGTCTTTTACTTATTTTAATTTACCATTTTTAATAAAAAATTTCTTTATATTTATTTTCTATTAGAAATATACTATATTACAATACAATGTATTGAATATATATTATAAAATAATTTTATTATTATCAAAATGTTTTATTAGAGTAATATTTACCATTTATAACTTTTAAAAAAAATAAATGAATCGTTATGTTGTCTTCCTAAACATTTTGATTTAAAGTTTATGGAAAATAATAATTCAGTCATCATTCGAATGTGTGTGTAAGGAAAAAAAATTTATTATATCATGGTTAATCCATTAATTTATAGTTACAAAATAATTAATCAAGTTTATAATGAATGAATTTTATTTTGAATTTGATTTACATTTAAAAAAATTATGAAAAAATGAAATTTTCATCATGAAATGTTTTAAATGATCTATAAAAATCAATTTACATCTAAAATGACATCAAATAATGATAATTATTTCATCTTAGAGATAGGATCCAAGAATACCATTACTATTAATTATTATAATTATTTATTTTTTTGGTGACAAGATGTTTATGAAACTATTTTCTCTTCTTTGTGCTATATCATGATAGAATTCTTATGAAACCCACTAAATTTTACATGTTATGATTAGATGAAATTATTAAGAAATTTTTCTATTTTATATAGGTTATTATATGATTCAATTTTTATGATACCCATTTACTTTCATGGTATAGGATATTATGATTGTTTATAATCTTTTTTAATTAAAAAATTGGTTTTCCTTATTTGATGAGTGGGACCTATATCTTCACCAAACACATTGGATATAGATATATATATATCATGATATAGATAAAACTACATAAATGTGTGATCATGTTTTAGTAATAGACATATTCCACTATGAAATTATTAGGAGTGAACTATGATATCTATGATGGTTTGGGGAGTGAGCCAATTCAAATATGATATATTGGGTATTGGGCCATTTGTAATATGTAGAATATCTTATATATTTATGTGTATTCTAAAAATTTATTGTCCAATGAAATTGATTTTCACTCATGGATATTGACTATTTTTTAATTCTATGATTCATGTCTTTTAGACATCTACTAAAAGATCCATGCCCCATTTTTATATTCTATTATATATAAATAATTCTTTTAAAATGTTATTTGAATGTTATTATTCACTTTTATTGATGTTACTCATCCATATCACCCTTATTTACAATTACAAAGCATATGTGACCCCCCTTTATTATGTACCATTTCCCAAAATAATTATGAAATGTATTATATATGATATTTCTCTAAATGGATATAGGTATGAATAATGTTGTTGGAGGTGATGCATCTCTTTTTGGAACAATTATTATGTTTTTAATTTTCTAAAGGCACTAAAATAACATGATCTTTAGTCTTGTGTTATTGTAATTAGTTTAATATTAATAAATATTTATGTAATATAAATTTATGATAATCATATGTAACAATAGTTTATTTATATGTTTATTTTTAGAATAAATATATGTTTTTTTATATTCATATTTTTTTGGATGATCATTATCAAATAATCAAAGAGTACCATGCACATGGGTCTCTTCATGCTTATAATGTATCTTGAGTGAAAAAAACAAACAAATCATTATCTTTGGATCAAGTGGTAATTTTAATAGATTAAAATATTAAGTTGATGAAGAACCCTCACATATGATATTTATGTTTTAGGAGAAATCACATGTGCGGCTACTATTTAAGTAAAATTAGGCAAAATAAATTAAGTTTAGAATAATATTTTCAATGATGATTTCAATAAATAAGTTTTTTGAGATGTTATACCATGAAACAGAACTAATAAGATATAAACTATTATAGACCCTATAATAGTTTTTATTTTTTTGGGAAATGTAGCTAATTTAGGACTCTAATCATTATCATATCTCCTCACAAATTACATGAGTTAGAAATCATTGTTATATTAAGATATGAAATGAAAGGGGTGTCTACTTCTGATAATACAGTTTTTTGTTGGTTAAATATCAGTTATTTAGTTTTTTGTAAAATTTAAATATTATATCCCTACTATATAATGCATTACCATTGTATATTGATTAGAGTATTCATTTCAATGTATTAACAAATTTATCATTCTTATTGAATTACCAGAGTAAAAAATTGAGTTACTATGTGTAGTTGTAATTTTAAATACATATTTATTTATAAATATAGGTAAAAATGATTTAAAATTTGATATCTTTTGAATATAATGTGAGTGATTCGAGATGTTTCCCCTTATATTAAATTTATAATACTATCGTTACTAGACAAAATCACTTTTCCTTAATTATGTGAATGAACATGTATTTATATATACATAGAATATCAATATCTGAAATTTAATATAAAATAAATAAAAATAGATTATTTTAAATGAATTAATTAGATTTTCATAGTAATTTAAAAAAAATCCAGATAGACTATAAATTTTATATTATTTATTAATAAATTATTGAATCATAGTATGAGTTTATAAGTTATAAAAAGTAATTACGAAAATAATATTAAGTCATCCTTTCAGGTGATATTTATTTTTCCTGCTTCCACAATATTATTTAAAAATAAAGAATAAACCCTTTTGGAAATTGAATTTTAATAATCACTTATTGGTATAAAAATCATCTCCCTTTATAAGTTGAAATTTATCACATAATACTTTCCCACTAGAAATGAAATAAAAGACCACTATATTTTTTTACAATGGTATAAGAACAAAAATATATTTTATATATGAAATTCATGATTTTAAATAAATTTATTTTATATTTAGTCAATTTGAATTGCATAAATCATATGTTATTGATAAAATATAGAAACCATAAACATACATTTAGCAATATATGAACTCATATTTAACAAATTAAATTTTATTATTATATTGATTACTATATAAAAAGGTTTTTATTTTATTGAACCATTATTCGAGAAGAAGAACATATTTGTTTATTGAAAATAATATATTTGGGAGATAAACACAAATGAATAGTGAAAGCACTATGAAAAAATTCAAATGAATTAAATCTCACTTGATGTTCAATCCTCAAATATTGATTATTAAAAAGGAAATTAAAGCATTTTGAATAGTATCGTTGTTACCTTATAAAGTTTAAAAACCATTTTGGTTTCTGTTGTTTATAATAAAATATAATTATAGTGGAATATATAAATATTGTTTAAAGGGAAATTTTACTGTAATAATATGATTTTTTTTCAAAATTATCTCCTCGTTTGAATTTTATTATTATTGATAAATATATTTAATTTCCCAATATAACTGTGAAATTTCTTTTTAAAATACTACAATTTTTTTACTTATTAATTTATTTATATAAATATTTTTAATAAAATAAAATATTTATTTTACACAATAAAAGTAAGATGAATTTTTTGAAAAACACATAAATTATTAATCATGAATATATAAATCTACTAAAATTAAAATTTATAAATAAATATTCCTTTAGTAATTGTTATTTATTTTAAAATTTTATATTTTAAAAAATATGATACTATAATTTTTTAAAATTTCATTTCATTTTTTTAATGTTATATAAATTGTAGTTTCACAAATCTTCATCAATATAAATAAGAGTCTTATATCAAATTAAATATCCCTTATTTGGAAACTAATTCTTGAATAATGGATTCCATTTTTTAAATCACTTCATACTAATTATCTTACATTAATTTGTGGTATATTTCTATATATGTTAATTTATTATTGAATGTGAATAAATGAATTTTTTTCTAAAATAAATTTTAAAAGAATGGTAAAATAAAAAATGTATGAAGTAAAAAACCCTTAGATTTATCATAAATGCTAGAAATAAATTATGCGGTCATTATATATGTCACAATTTATTAGCTAGAGAAATGAAAATAAACTAATGAACATTATTTTAAAAAATCATACAGTCATCCCCATATAAATAACCCCATTCAACACCCTTTTCCTCCTCACACTATTATGTTCCCTTTAATGATAAATCTGTGTTAAAATATATCTCAACCCATCATTCTCATTTCCAAGTATTAATATTCTAAGCAAAATTCATTCTATATATTATAATGGAGTAACCAAAGACTCAATATCGAATGAATATTTAATAATATCAAAAAATGAACCTTAAAATAATTGTATCATATAAATCGAAATATGAATTTTATAAATGATTTTTATGAAAAAAAATAGTATTATTAATATACAAAATTCATAAAACATTTGTTGAATAAAAAATATCAAACATTCTTTCACATTATTCTTACACTAAAGTGTTGTTCAAATTACGGTAGGATCACTGCCTTCTTGAAAATTTTATTTTTCATCCCATGACTATCATTCATAGATTGTTATAACAAATTAAATAAAAAAATAGATTATTTTTAATCATATAAAGAGCATATAAATATTTCTTTATTATTATAGTAATTGTATCACAAAAATGATTATCGTAACACTAACTATAAAAAAAATGAAAATCAGGAAACATTTCAAATTTTTAAATTGTTTTCCATCATATATATAACTATAATATTCAAATGAAAATATAATGATATGAAATAAATACATATTATATATTTTATATTGAATCCCATGTTTACAAATAAATAATCATGACCAACTTGTTGAAATTATTTTTTAGTTGTTGACCAAAAAACACTCATTCACTCATTTAAAGAATAAATACATAAGTATCGATAAAGATATATTAAAAATGGAATTTAAATATTATTTTACAAGAATCAAGATCAATATTAAGTGATTGTAAAAAATTTGAATATTCTAGAGTTAAAAAACACTAAATTAGTAAGGAAATCAAGTTATTGGAACATCCAAACCAAATTAATTTTATTAATCCTCTTTCTTTTCCATGGGAAACCAATAATATAACTTTCCTGCACACATGACTTATATTAATATTCAATAAATATGTTATCAAAATAATTATTTTAAATTTAAATTATATTTTCATCAATGATATATACATGTATTCATGGTTCCCTTATAAGTATACTATGATTAGAAAGAAAGGTTATTGGACACATGGATTTTTTGTAACATATTTCATTAAATAATTAATGAATTTATTTCATACATATGTATTATCTAAAAAATTAACATTCAATATTTAGAAAACAATGCATAATTTCTTGTTTTATTGATGTTATTATTCCGCTACCCTTAATAATAAAATTATAATTTTCCTTAAAATGTAGGATTACGTGACTATTTCTAAACCAGATTTTCCACTGTATATATGTATTCGCATCAATTTTGAATTATTCTCATTACATATTCTTCATTTCTCATTCATTAATGACTAAGAATAAATTTCTCCAAAAATTAATGTGAATCTATATTATATTCCATTATTTTCTATATAATAATGGTATATTACACATTTTCATTTACATGGGTTGTATTTAGGCTTATTTCGTGTTAATGATTTCATTATGTGGAAATGATATTCATTTTCATGTTTCTAATATGATATCTATGTCCATATTTTACATCATTAAATAAATTGTGTAATTTTTTCAAATCATGAGAATCCATGTGTGGTTTATGGGTTATTTCTTAATAAACTATTATATGTCATATTTAAATTTATCTATGAAATAGTATTGTGATGTTATGTTTTATGTTGTATAAAATGTTCATATAGTTAAATGATATCATAAAACAGTCTTCTCATGTCCGGTTTCTTGGTTATTATATCTGATTATTACCTTATTGGTCTAAATGGTTTTACAAATTAGTCATTTTTATTAATTAATTTCACTATTATATTGATTATTCAATTAATAGGATTCTTATACTATCCTTTAGATATGTATATTATTAGGGTATCTTATATACTGTTAGAAGTTAAAACAAATCATGGAGAATTTTTTGGGGATTATAATGAATTAAAAAAAATAATTTCATTTCAATATACCTTATACCATCCTATATTTTTGAAAATTTACTTGTTTCCTCTACAAAATTACATCAAAATAGGAAAAATATAAGTGGTTGAAATTCTAGATATTATTTTCCATTGGGAAATATCCCTGATGTTTGATGGTCTAATATTTATTTGACCATCACAATGGGTATGTGTTCTATTATATACTGGAATCATAAGTTACATCTAGAGGGGACGTGATTTAGTAAATTGACATGTTATTTATATTCCATGATAAATAAATTAAAATGTTTTAGGAATTAATATATAAATATTTGGTATAGAGAACATAATATTGAAATGAAAATGGATGACTTACGATGAGACCTATTATTTCATTAGTATGAGTATAGATGTTAAAAATGATTTAATTCTTACAAATTTAGAATTTGGAATTTATATATTTATAAATTTTGAGAATTCTCATAATATTAATTCCATTAATCTAGAAAATGTATGGATGTATATGGAATCATGTTATAAATAATATAGTGAGAAAATGTTATAATTTCTCTAATGAAATGAAAAAATATATAGGATAATTCTTTGTGAACATCATGGACGTATTAGAAAAATAGACACATTTGTTGAGTAATAATATAAATCATGGGGTACTTCCTCATTATCCAATGATGGAAATGTTTTTTTTTATTCATTTATGTGACAAACTCTGCATTATCTTACTAAATTTTTTAATCCACTAGTTGTGAAGAAGTAGATAAACTACATTTATAAAAATATATTTTACATCCAATTAATATAGAAGGATAAAATCACTTATGTCATAGATAGATGTGTAAAAATATAATTAATGGTGGGAACTAAAATGTAATTTTATTTTCATGGTTTTGGTTGAATCATTTAATGATATGGAATAATAAAGATATTTTTTATAAATATTTTCCCAGGAATATGAATTTTAAAATATAAATGGGATTCATTAAACTCTTATAAATGGAGTAAAAATGTATTAGTACATATGAGGGAAAATCACATGGATATCATGATACCCAATTATAATTATCATATATATTTAAAGTAAATCTTATATAAATTGTTTTGGGTTAATTCCAAGTCTTTAGAAACATTCAGAGACTGATAAAATTGATATATGTATGGAAAATATGGAATGTGGCCCAAAACTATATATGACAGTTATAGATTATCAATGTTCATTTATTATTTAAGATATGATATGGGGAAAATAGTTTAACATTTATATATCTTTGGACAAAACTCATGGAATAAACAATGTTAGGTAAACCATAATCAATTAAATATAGATTGAATAATATATAATATTTCATGAAAAGAGAAACTTGAAATTATATGTGTGGAAATGATGGGTTTCTATATAATGAAATCTAAAGGTATATGAATAATCCCACTAAACTAATGGATGAAAAAAACATTATTATCACCCCTAGCCCTATCAACTAATGAATAAATAGAACAATATAGATACTAAATTCATACCACTGACCTGAACGGAGGATTCATGATAATAACTAATTATAACAATAACCATGTCTCAATGATCATGGATGAGGAATTGAAATCCATAATTTTGTGGACGATACATTGAAAATATTTTGTACATATACACTAGTTATTCTATCGATAAGAAATAGAATACTATTTGATTTTGTTTCTAAAAATTAACATATATCATTGAAGATTAGTACAAATATTTATATACAATCCCAATGAATGGAGGACGAGTTCTCATTAAAAACATATTAATAGAGAAATTATTGTATATAAAACATATAACTCCCTTCAAGTAAATATATTTTAAGTAAATATCATAAATAATATTTAAATATATTTTTAATTTTTAATTTAATATATAATGTAGATATTTTGGTTGCCCTAATAAAAATCAAATATCATATTTTTGGAAATATATGTAACAATATTTTTCATGAACCATCTCATGAATATAAAAAAGTGAATGGTATATAATGATCCTCCCTTGGTGTATAATAGTAATCATTTTAGAGTATATTTTATTAAATAAGTATTAATTAAACTTCTTCGGTATTGGTTAATGAAATTCTACCTAAAAATAGGAGGGGTCTCATGAGTGTTTTGAGGGTTTATCATGGAAAAAGGTGAAATGAACCCATTCATTGATTGGAGCATAGTTTATGCATGACCTATATTAAAAAAACTTCCAGCCCAAAGAAACTATACAATCTAACTCCATTGAATAGATTCTAGTGAAAAAACACCTCAATGATTTTTAAAATGTTTGGGTGCCCCAAAAACAATATAGTCAGGACCCCTCATGTATATAGGGTGCTAAATTATTTGTTCTTGGTTTTCCCAAACATGTTTCAAAATAGAATTTATCATATAAAGAGTTGTATTTACCATATTACCCTACAGTATTTATGAAATCATACCGAAATTATATCCCATTTCATCGAACTGAATAATACGTTTTGAACTTATAACATCATGATTTTTTACTGGAAACACTATGTTCAATTACATATATTATACATTACATTTAGCTTAAATGAACAACTTAATTTTATTAATTAATATGATAGTTATCACATATCCGTTAGAATAGTTGGAATGCAAATTATTAAGAAAATTATGAAATTATGGTTTAAAAATTTTTAAATAAGGATTCATAGGTTACCAAATTAAATAGAAAATTATTGAATATTGAATATTTGTATTTCTAAATATTAATTAAATAAAAAATAAGTGATTTAATAAAATAATAAAATTAAACATATTGGATTTTATTAATCAAATATCTATATAATATAGTAAATTTTATGTTTGAAATTATTCTTATATGTTTTAAAGATATTATATATGAACAATTTCAATTTTATGGATAAAAAGAGTATTTTTTTTAAAAACGTAGTTTTACTAAATTTTAAGGGAGAACATAATAAATATATTGTTTTTTCACATTTATATGTTATATTTTAAAAACATATCTTCATATTTGTAAGAGATATTAATCGATTTATTTTTTTAAAAAAAATTTGGTATTTTTCAGATAAAATTTCTATTTTAATGAATAGTGAAAAATACTGAATTTTAATTCAAAACTACCAATTCATCTAATTAACTTATATTCATAGATTATCATTTGAGTTTTTTAATATAAATTCCGATTAATTTTTTATAATTTAATACAATTTAGTTCATTTTATTTAATTTCACATTGAAATATAATATAAAAACAAGTCAATATATCGAGGGATTTTATTTTTTGAAAAATTTATTTCTCATTTAGACAACTAGACTAAATTTTATATTTAAATTTTCTAATTATTTGAATTGAATTATTAAAACCTATAATACATGGTTTTAATAATTATTTATAATTTTATTAATAGGATCAAAATAAATTATGGTCAAATGCGACTTTAGTATTATTTTTAACCATGGTTAAAAGGTAAATCTTCTATATAATGGTAAATATAAAATTATAATAATAATACACTACCCAAAAACATATCCCAATAATATATTATGAGTTATGTACTACCAATAAAACACATGGGACTATTTTTTTCCTTTTGGATGCACTTGAGTGTGATAATGATATTTATAAATGTTAAATAAAAATAATGAAAAAATAGTGTACATGACTCTTATTACTATTTTTTCATATGGGGTGTTTTTAGAATTATATTAGACTCTAAATATTTATCTGAAAGATAAAAATACTACCTACATCATTTAATATTATTTATAGTTTTTTCTCATTATATAATTTAATTTAATTATGACACACTGATAATGTAATAATAGCTTTATTAAAGGACGAGTCAAATAAATGATATTAATAATATTTAAATAACAATAGTGTTATTTATTTGTTGTCAACAATTAAATTTTCAAGGGCCATGACATGTTGGGATTGATTTACAATTTTTTTCTTGAACAAATCAAATTATTATGATATTTTTTAAAGAATAATATATTCAATAATGTCAAAATTAACATATTTCATATGTTAAAAAATAAAATATTTACTTAAGTGATTTAAAATTCATAAAAATATAAGAGTCATCTGAATGGTTATATTATTTATTAAATATTTATTAGTGAGTTGTTTACTGTACTTCTGGAATGATTTGATTTTTATTTTAACCCTATAAGTGTAAATTACATGATAAAATGGTATGATTTAAAAGGTCCAGAAACCAAAAATATAAGGATAAAAAAAATATTACAAAGTTTTAAATTTGTATTAGATTATGGATATTTGACCCAAAATCACATAATTTTTTATATAATGATTATCTGAACATTTTTAACAGAAATTGAATTTAAATTATTTTAATATTTATGAGTTTCTAAAGGTTCCCCTTCTTTTCCCCTATAAAATGGTAATAACTCATCTCGGATAATCACCACATTCAAATAAATTTTGGTTTTCCAAGATCATTCCAAACCCCTTACTAAAATCTATAACCACTTTATTGAATCTTTTTTGGGGAAAAAACCTTCTGTCAAGGGGTTCTTTAATGGTGATCAACCAAATAAAAGGTATTGTATTTTTAGGTGTTTCTATTTTATATTTTTTTCTACATCCTTCAAATAATAATCGTCCCAGATTAAATAATAAATACTGTATAATTAATATACTAATATGTTATTATGTCATTATCATCCCCTAAATCCATCTACACTCCTATTTAATGGGAAAGGAAATAGTCGTTCGTGCTACTTGTGAACTATCACCTCCACGAACAAATATAATTTTTCATCCGTATATTTCTCTCATGGGTGTTTATAATAATTGAATTAATTTTTATATTTGATAGTCATGAAGTATTTTTACTATAACATATTAACATATCAATTATTTTTTTTTTCTATGTTGATAAGAATGATAATGTAGTTCGTGCATAAGTGTGAACTGTCAGATCTATATAGCGATATGACTCATTTTATTTCATTATATCAAATTTATGATATATATATATATATAAATGATTAATTTAATATTAATTATTATATTATTATTATGGAAAATGACGTAATAAATACTTTACTTAAATAATGATATATTAATAATAAATAAGTTACTCATGCATATGTAGGGCTTGTTGTCTCCATGAATATAACATTTCTTCATTTTTCATAACTACACATCATGGATTTATTTAATGATATGAATAATTTTTAAATATAATAATAATTTCCTCAATATTATTTGAGTGATAATTGACTTATGAGTACATAGACTATTGACATCAAAGCATGTTCATTTTTGACTCAAGTACCAAATATTAAAAAAACATCAAATATAAAAATAATTAATTGTATAATTGTTAAAATATACTAATAAGTGATATAAAACTAATAATAAACTTGAAAATTGTTCTCATGTGATTAGAAACTGGCATAAGTTTAATATTCAGGATGAATAAGGAATATACCTGAGGAGTTGAACATTAATGTGAGGGACTTTGACTCAATCTCCATTCATTAAAGCATATGTTGATATTATATACCACCTTATTTTATATGATTTAATATTAAAACATTTAGAATTTAATTTAACTATTTTTTAATAAAAGGACACTTTTTCTATGAAGAATTTAACTAAACTATAGAAGGAATGTTTTTTCTAACGTATGTGGTGACAACGACTTTTCTGTCGTTGTGACCATTATTTGGTATTTATATTACTCTATAAGACAAAATGTTTTTAGAAGAAAAATATATCCATTATATCTTTTTATGGTTATTTTTATATTGAAAATGGTTTTTCATATTTATTGACAATTTCAATGTCTAGAAATTATTAATTTTGAATGAAAATGAATTTTTCGAGGGAAATATTGATAATTTCAATAATTTATTTATTATGATTATATAATGGTACATAGATATTTGATAAGTGTTTATGTGAAAAAAAAAATATTAGTAGTTCTGTGATAAACAATGTATGGGTTATTAGGTTATAATCATCAATTCACTGTTCATGGAAGTCAGTGGCATGTATATTCTAATTTTAATAGAAATATATATGGAAATCAACCAAATTGTTATGCTATTTAGCTATGATTATATCCCAATTTACCTTAATATGTTATATGTTCATTATATGAGTTTCATTATAACATTTTTTATACATATGGTTAATAAATTAAATTTTATTTATTGAATATTATTTACTACTTCATAAAGGTGAAAAGTAATACTATATGAAAATGTATTCTTGGTTTACAGGATTTTCACATAAAAGTAGTTTTCCTTATTTATGTATCCCTTACTGATATTTTAATTCTCTTAACATGTTTTTAATTGTTTTTCACGTGAATTAACTAAGAATGGAGTCATGGATGGGATCAAGGAAATTTTATGATGTTTAAATGTGAAATGAGACCACGTTTCTTTTTAAATGTAGCTATTTAATAAAAAAATAGATACTAAGTAGAAGTGTATACTTTTTAATATTAAAATTTTTATGTATGAGTTATGAAATAATTATCTAAACATCTAAACATGAAAATTTTCTTAATGTGAAATGAGGTCAAATTATTAATATATCTCCAGAATATATAATTTTTATGGTGAGGCCATTATATAATTATTCTATCAAGATTCACAAGTTTCCTATGCTTTAGATTTTGGACATTTTAATTCTATTTTATTTGGATCAAAGAATCATGTGAGTCACCAAATACTCTTTTTTTATACATTCTATAAAAATATTTTTTTGATGTTTTTTAATATTCTACACCCTATAAAGCCTTTATTTTTAGAATATCCAATGTTTGAGCATTGCTGGTTGTTTGAGTATGAATCAAGGTCCATGGTTGAGTGACCCCATGTCTATGAGCATGAGGTATTTGGTATATAAGATAATTTCACATTGTAATGATGTTACACTTGTGTATAAGATGTTCTAATTCACTTTAATTCCACACCTTCATATTTTAACTTAATAATAATATTTTTAACCCTAATTAACATGATTTACCATCACAATTCTCATGGGGTCTATTAATTATACTAATATTTTGTCTACAAACACACAAGGGGTGTATACCACATTTTTTATGTTAAAAAGTGTTATCAAATATTGTTTTTAATATTTTATAATTTTAAATAGAACAAATTGTGTATTGGTTCATAGAATTTAATAAGGGGTTGTTTGGATCACATTGAAGATGTTATATGATTTATGACGTGTAATGAGAAAACGTGATAAATGGTAAAAAAATATGCATTTCCATATGGTTACATTTTTTGAATAGGTGTCATGTTGTCAAAATTGTGAATAAATGGGGATATGTTCTTTCTATTAGATTGATTATTTACATAAATGTGATAAACCATGGTAATGTTATAATTTAAGTGTTAAACCCATATATTTATTTTTTGAATAAGAGTTCATAGAGTATGATCCATGGAATGAATGATAATTATCATGGAATAAGGAAACGATTAGTTAATTTGGTCTAAGCTAATTCATATAGGATCCAGAAATGAATTTTAATGTTTTAGATTCTATACTAATTATATATGTTCATATTGCGTCGACATGTGGTGATAATTGGATATAAGATATTTGGTACATTAGTGAATTATGTTTTTCAATTAATTTATATGTGATATATCATATTCGACCCGAGCTTGTATGGGAAAGGACATTGAGGGTGGCAGAGGGGGATTATTCAGTGAGTGTCCATGTAGTACCTCGTAGCATATAGTGTAATGAATTACTATAAATATATAACATGATTGCTTCCACATTATTAGTTATTAATCTTGGAACTTATGAATATACATTTATATAAATATATATTATTTTAGGCACCATTAGGGGTGTCAAACTTATTTGTAGTGACACTATGCATTGTCCACTACTTGGTAGTTGAGCAGACGTTATGGTTGGTGTTTAGGATAATAGAATGGTCCTTATGATAAATGTTTTATATTGGGTTTGGGATGGACATGGAAGAGGGAAATGGATATGAAATAATGTCCCATTATAGGGAATTATCATTGAAACATTTTTCTTGTTTTATTATGTCATAGTAGACTATCATGTCATGACATTTTTGCTACTTTTATTTTTGGATATTTCAAAGAATTTTAATGTGGTATGTGATGTTTAAAAATTTAATAATATAAAATGTATATGGTTATCATGATTTCTAATATTGGTTTACTATGGTAAATATGGTATTTTCTGAACACATGTTCTATTAGACTCCACCTACTTGTTGGTATCCTCTAGTGTATTAGTGTGGGGGACTTGTTTATTTATTCTTAAGAACCATCTCCATTAATTGGTTTATTGAAACCCAATCGAGGAAGATAAAATGTTTTAACAAAGGGTTTATTTTCTATTATCTATATTATTTTTGGAAGGTAGACATTAGGACTGGATGTATCGGGTCATGAAAACTAATTCATACATGGGAGTAGTATACCCATTTTTATGGGAAAACCAATATACCATGGGTTAGACTATTATTGTTGATATTTTAGATTACTATGGGATTTTGTTTAACACTATGTGTTCAAATGTTTTTATTGTGTTTTTTAATAGGTTTTATTTCTGTGTTATCATGGAATAATGTTTTTGTGTGTTTTCATCGTTTTAATATCTCATGATCTATGTGACAAGAATAATATTATGTGATCATAGAAAATCATTTTATGGTGGATCATGGGAAATTAAATTTATTTTTTGGTTTACTTGCTGAATTATTTAAATAGTGTCTAATAAGGATGTTTAAAATAACATCTATATAATTGTGATACTTTAAAATGGATAAAATGGGTCATTAAGTATAATCATTTATGTTTTTTTATGTAAAATGGTTTATATGGTTTCAAATGAAAATTTTATGGTTAGGTAATTCTAATTTTCCCCATATAATCAATGGCCCTTAATAGTGATCAATGTGGGTAGTGTTATTGATTAAATAATAATAATTAGGAAAGTGCATGTGAAAGGGTTGTTATTTGTTTTTAGTGAGACCACTTTTGCAGGAATTTTGGTAGCTATATGTTGTGTGTTTAGAGATGTATATTTATTGGTGTAGGTTTTAAACACCATGATAAAATTACTTATTGAGATATAAAAGGAAATAAGTAAGAATAATTTATCTGTAGTGGGCTAAGAGACCCATTTATTATAGGTAACGAGAGTGGAGATATGAATATGATACGTCAAAACAATTATTATTTTATGATGTTTATGGAGATATTATAAATATGGGATGTACTTAGAATGTGTGATGAGTTAAAAGAGTTGTATCTATATAAATATATTATAATATTCAGTAAGATTCAACCCGAGGATGTTGAGTTCTTCATATAGTCTTTGAATAATATTTAGTACCACAATGTGAGTTCCTTAGACAAGATGTTCAATTAGAATGAATATATGGTGAATGTATTAGCAGAGAAATTGTGATACATTTTGGATAAATATATAAAGCTGGACGGTATACTTTGGAATAATTTCTATGAAACTATTTTGGATCCTTTATATTGAGTGACAGTGAGATAAAAGATTGATATGGAATTTATGAGGTTGAATCATAGGACTATGTTCATGATGTGTTATGTTGTAATATTAAATAACATGATACACATTTTATATATATGGTAAGGGAGGACGTAACCCTCAAAAGGAAAAAGGGGCATTACAAAACCCTCATAAGATAAGTAATATTGGAGGATCAATACATATTAAGATATCATGAAGGGGTTATAATACATCATACCATGCTAGAACATGGATCTCGTTGATGAATACATATCAAAGTGGATGATGTAGTGCTCTTGGATTATAGATGAAATATAATTATTTTAGTTTAGTGCATTAGGACAAATGAGATTTCGCACGTATGTGGGACATGTTACTAACATGCAGTTCAACATACACATAGTGGTGGTGTGGCAATATGTTTCGACTATCCGAGGAATGATTTATATATATTCTAAACATTATAGATATTTATTTCCTTTTGGAGAATCCTATAACATTATTTCATAAATGATTGTATTGTTTTTGTCTCGTAGTGGAGTATATATTTGGAATGATGTTGATGAACAATTATTATGGGCAGTGATGAATGGGTATTCATCATTGTAATGAGTGATCCATCAATGGTTACGAGTACCATCTCATTTGGAAATGTACTTTCTCTAGATGATATATTGTTACCTTACACTCGATGTGGACTATATGGTTACATACAAAACTCAAATTCACTATTATCACATTAGAGTGGGCTTCACATCTCATCTAGGCGACCCAAATATTAAATGGCATGATTGGATATAATGGAAGACAATTTAGGGTCAATTCATATAAATTTGAGTGATATCATAGCATATGAGGAAATTATTATGCTTGATGATGTGGGGGTGGTTCCTGATATGTTCCCCCAAATAGTTTATGTGTTTAAAGATGTGTTTCCAAATGATTTTAAGGGGTTTCTACCCAAGAGAGAAGTTGTGTTCATGAATGATCTGATTCCATGATTTTATCTAGTCAACATTATTCTTTATAGAATAGAAATGATATAGTATTAGGATAATAATATTATGTTGTTCATATTGGAGAATAAGAGGATTATATTTCCTTATGTGTCTTTTTAGAGATCTATACTTTTTTTTGAATGATATATGGATAATTGTGGCCATCGGTTAATTTTAGGAAGATGAAATTTATTATTATAAAAAAATTGTATCCAATACTTTTCTTTATTGGTATATTGTAATTAATGAGTGGTGCTTCTATTTTTTTTATTTAATATAATCTGGGATATCATCTACTAGGTATGAGAATATATGATATAGTACATACTACATTTAAAATAAGTTATGCTTTATATCAATATTCCATAATGTAGTTTTGGTTCATGAACTCACTAACTATGTTCCTGAAATTGATGAACTAAATCCTTTTATCATTCCTACATAATCTTGATGTTTTTTATGGATGGAATCACCAGGTTCACCAAGGAATGTGATGGTAATTCCATAAATCTTTTATTAATAAAGAGAAATCTTAGAAGGATCATATATTTGGAAATATATAATACTATTATTTATGGGGTGATAATGAAAATTTCATGGGATACATTATATTAGAGGAATGAGTTTGAGTAGTCCTTGATAATGGTCATGAAGTAGTATCATTGGAGTATCCAAGTATTTATATGATATTTGATGATTTTTTAGTATAATAGGATAAAATAAATGGGTCATTAATTATTTTTTATCATTAAATGATCACATAATTGGAAAAACCTAATGTATATAATGATTTAAATCAGATGAGAATTATTTTCAAGATCATTAAAAAAAATTCAGCGTTGCACCAATCCTGATAAAACATTATTTAGTAAGTGAGTAAAACTTGTTTCCTAATGTATCTAGGATTTGAATTGGGTAAATGTTTAATGTGGAAAATTGAATAATGCCATTTTTTTCACAGATTTATAGGACACCAGAAAAGAAATATTATACTCATCAACTCTGGATGGATTTTGTGGTTTATTCTTTTAAATTTTAACAGAATTATCTATGTGGTTAAATTTATATTATTTTGTAAAATTATATGTTAATTAAGTACATATAATCCATTTATGTTATGATTATTTGGTGTATAATATTTTTTTATAATTTGACGAATAAATAAATTGAACTAAATAACATGTTCATATGGGAAGAAATGAATCAAATAGATTGAGTACAAAGGAAAAGACTCAAATAGTTCATGAGTATAGATTTGAGTGGTAGATAATTATTTTATTTTCAAAGATACCTCTTAATCTTAATGATTAACATGATTTGGTGACCCTGATGTCACTTTATATTGACCCATATCTTCTAAAATATGATTAAATTAGGCAATATGTAGATTTTGAATATTTTCATTTGAGTGAAAAATATGAATGTAGGGATCCAAATATTGATATATCTATTTACGAGGACAATATTATTCATTTTCATGTGTTTTTATGCCTACATTAATTTTAGATAAGACGAATCATTAGTGTAATTTCTTGAAGTGGGTCATGAAGCATAGTTTCACTAATATATTAAGAGATAATCAAAGATTTTATTTATCCCAAGGATAAAATATCATATTGAAGGAATTGTGGTGTGTGACTACACATATCACTAGGTGGAGGTCAAACATCTGCGACATGGTATATTTTAACAATCGTTGTTTATTCAAAAATATTTGTTATATAAAATTACCATGTCATTTTTTGTCTTACTTTTGAGGAGAACTCATATGAAAGACACTATTTCTACGATTGTTAATTAGTTGAATAATGTACCTAATTACATGATGATTCATAACACATTTACCATTTTCCATTTAGGTGACATGTTCATCTCGGAGATTGTATAATTCTATAAGGTTTTATGGATTAATCATTTTTTCATGATAATTTTATTACTTTTTATCTATTATAAGGATTTATATAAAGAAAAAGTAACATTGGTATTTCTATGTATGGATTTTTGGCCATGTACTGAATGGAATTTAAAGCATACTATCTTGATATTATTGGGAATATAGAGGGGGTGTTTTCTATATAATATTGGATCCTTGGAGAAACACATTACAAAATTTCAAATCACATATAATAATAGTTATCATGTGATTATTCAAACAACACAATGCGAGGAACACTATGGTATTCCATATAGATTTCTATATAATGAATCCGATTTTTTTGATAGAATATCCCATCATATATGATAGAGTAGGTTCAGTTGATACATAACAAAATGTCTACAAAACATTTCAGTAAGTAGTTATCCACTGACCAATGTCATCAACCTCTTCATTTTATAGATGTTTCTAAAGATATCAATTTTTCCTCTATTTTTAGGTCATCCCCTGATATGGAAATATGGCATGTTTACACCCTCTTATTGTGTGATATTTGGGATTGTATAGGGGATCACAATGGTGGAATTACAATATAATACTCCATATAAATATGTTGGTATTTATAGTGTTTTTTATTTTTTATTGCTATGAAATTATCACCTAATCATCAATCATCTTGTAGATGTTGAGGATGTCAATCATGAGATAGATTCGCCCTTTGAAAAGAATTGGGTTTGTGTTGTTGTCCTACTATGAATATTTTTAGGGTACTAAGCTATATTTATTCAACGATTCGTGGAATTATTGATGAGCTCAATAGGTATCATGTAGAGGAAGTTGAATTTCTAGTCTTAGTGGTGTGATCATTTTACTATGGTAACATAGTGATTCTATAGAGAGAAGCTCGAGAGAAGGATGTTATAAGTTTGTGAGGTCATAAAATCATGTCCTTTGTATGATGCAGGTTATTAATCAAATTCTAATTACCCCCATTAAAATGGATAAAAGAGTGATAAAGGAACATTATGGGTCAGCAATCTAAAATCTATATAGTATGTACTAATCGTTCACCTTAGATTAAGATACATTATATACCAATAACTATGTATAGTGGTTGGATCACATCCACATCATTTTTTTATCAAACCATGTGGGTGGACCATAAATTACTTGTGGCCATAGATCCCTATTGGGTTGACAGTTCCACATGATTGGCATAGGGTTTTTTCAACTGTGTGGCTAACTCATGTGATAAATTTAATGCTATGAACACTCAATTATTCATCGATGGAACTGAAATAATCATTAATTAATTTTCTCCCATTTAATATTCTTATATCCTAGATTATGAACCAAATCATCTCAATCATCCGACGTGCGGTCCATCTACATTTCTAGTCTGTTTTATGTGTTATTGGTAGAGAATCAAACCATTGGGAGTGTCAACAAATCATCATCCAAATATTTTATGTAAGTTCCATGTTTTTAGGTTTATTATCCTTCTAAATCATATAAAAATTTTATGATTATATATTTGATATCTGAATGTTGTTTGAGTTGTAATCAATGGATATTATTGATAGAGAGATTGTCAATGAACATTAGTTTTGAAGTCTGCATATTAATTTCTCAGTGTCATAATTTTGACCATCTATATGCTTTGTGCTAAGGAAATATCATTTAAAAAATTTATATTTTTAATTCGTTATTATTTTCTGATAACATAATTTATTTGTGTGACCCTTCATGATTTCCTTAGGATCTATTGAGGATGATTTTACTAGATTAATTGTTACTTAAGGGGGTGGGTGTGTCCCTTTGATATCATAAATAGAATTATCAAAAAATATATTAATAGTTTTCTAAAAATAAACATTATAATTTTTTATAATTGAATACGGGATAGTTTTTAATAACTATATGAGGATAAAGGATTTTTTGAGAATAATGGTTAGATATGAAGATCATTATATAATGTATTCAAATTTCAGTTATTTCTATGAAAGGGTGACCAATAGTCACATGAATGCATTAATGATGAAAATTAAACCATGTTGAATCATGTAAACAGTGTAATTTTATGTATATTGGTAAAGTGATAATAGAAAAAGGTAAAATTTATTTTTATTTAGGCTAAAAAGTTCAGAATGGATGTACTTTCTAATCAATGATAAGAAAATATGTTCGGATATTGGATATTGGCTTCTCTCCCATTAGAAGGAATAAAATAATTCTTTATTAACCACTAATGTATTGTATGGTTTATGATTATTGATAGATTCACCATGTTCCAATGACATGGGAATTAGATGGGTAACAAGTATGAGGGTCTAATTAATATTGTTAAATTGGATATACAAATGAATTCCCATGTTATGTATAGTGTTGATCTTAATTTAGGATGGTGTAGACATTCAAAGAAGGTCCATGTTGGTTTTGTAGTCGAGGGTCCAAATGGAACATGAGGGACAATCTAAGTAGTAATTGTAAGTATAAAATGTCATTTTATTAAAAATCATGTTTATTATTCATAGAAAATTTGTACAAACTTTTACTTGACTTCATATTATTGTATACACCTTTTTGTGTTGACTACTATATTGTGAGTACATCCTACAAAGGGCACTATTATGTAGAAGTGTAAAAATTATATGGGATTTAGGATGAACATGCTAGAGTTAATTGATGTGAAATTGATTCCTATATCCAGGGATTGCATTGGAATCATTATTTTGGATATATTTGGTCACATCATACAAGTATAACATTACATATTAAGTAAAATATTTCATTGTAAATTCAGATCATGGAAAAGTGGTATGTGGCATTTGTTGTATTAATACTTATATTATTTCACTATTAATGTTAATTTATACTATTGATATTCACTTTTAGGGATGGTAATGTCTCCAAACATAATTGATTATATCCATATTAATAATCAGAACACCCTTCCATATGAGGAGGCTCAAATGAGGTCATATGGAATACCAACTTGGGGAAATTATTTAGCTCCAACTATGATGATATGCTACACATTGATTTTTTTTAATCAATAATAGGTAATGGTTTTTATGATCAATAATAGGGATATAAAATTATTGAGAAAAATTAATGGATTTATCTTTTCATAATGTACATTATAATGACATATATTATAAATTTCACCAAAACATATTCCTACCCCTCCAAATAACCATTAGATTGGGATAACGAATGATCATATTCCTTGTTATTTTCCAATCATAATGGAATCTAGAATAATATTCCACATTGAACTATAGAAAATAATGAATAATGTACAAATTAATATGGAAATGGTGTTCATACATTAATGTGAATCACCATAGGGTGTACTGATTATATTTTTCAAAAAGAGGGATGTGTTGATGATGCTTTGTTTTATTATCATGAACATAATAAGAGAATGAAAATTAATTTTATCCCCTTCCACTCATTGATCATATTTTCAATCATCTATATTCCATTTATGAAAATGTGATTTTATACCATTATCCTGGGTAACATCAAATAATGGCGAGAAAAAGGTTATTCCCAATGTTTCCTTTTGTACGTGAAAAAATCACAATGTGTTAAATGAAATTCACATTGGGTTACCCGATTTGATAAAAATATTATGGGACAAATTAATATAGTTATTTGAGTTTAATATGGACGTTTTATTATCATCTATATATATTATAATATGATAAACTCCAAATTAAAGGAGGAACATAATGTGAATATGTGTATAGTTATAACGATATCATGAGGGTATACATTGTATTAAATGATCATCATGTGTTAATAATTATTACATAAATTATAATTCATAGGTCATAAAATCAAATGTGGGGGTATATACATGGAACCGTAAAAAAAATTATTTTTAAATAAAAACACCATAAAAAATTTTGTAAAAAAATCCATTAATTTCTAGAATTCGATGTGTACTATTTGGATTTTTGTGTGGAACTAATAACAATTGTCAAAAATTATATAAATAAAGGGTAGCGTTTTTTATTTTAAATTTTATTCAAATTAATGTTTTATAAAATTGATAGGATTTCTCTCCACATATGCAAAATTATATTGAAATGTATCAATATTTTCGTCAAATAGTTTCCTAGCCTTCCTCATATCCTTTATATTGTGTTATAAAATTAATAAATACATTATAATATTCCAATATAAAGGGAACCCTATACAATTTCTATAATTTAACTATAATAATTAATGAATAGTGTACAAATGAATATTAAAATGGTCTTTATACATCCATTTGAATCAGTATAGGGTGACCCCATTAAAATTTTCAAGAAGTAGGATGTGTTGATTCATCATTAGTTGATAATCATTAGATAAATAAGATCAGGAAAATATTTTTATCTCATTCCACTAATTGATTTCATTTTCAATCAATAACTTAAAATATAGTAATACTCTATTGTTATCCATCGTTCAGTGTACATCAAAAAAAGGTTAGTAAAGAAGATATTCCAAAGATTACCTTTAGTACATTGTTCAATAAATATGAGTTCATAGATATTCACTATGGTTTTTATAATTCAATATAAATATTACTATAAAAATGAATAAATTAATTAATGATTCAATTGTATATTTTGTGTATTATATATATATGTATATATTATATTCTGATATACTTCAAATTAAAGTATGAACATAATGATAGTAAGTGTATAGTGCTAAAGATATCACAAGAGGATACATTGTATTCAATGGTCATCATGTGTGAATTATTGGTATATAATATATAATTCATATGTTATATAATCAAATGATCTAGTATAAACATGGGTCATTTAAAAAATTATATAATAAATGGAGAATAACAATAATTGTCAAAAAGTTCAATAGGTTCTTCAATTTACATGGGTAATATAATAATTTTATAGACTATAATAATGATTGTAAAACCTGTTAAAAAAAATAACTCCAAATATTTTAACATTGTTTTATAATATTGAATTTGATGAGACAACAATTAATCTTAATATGTGTATTATCACTACTATTTTCCTCACTCCTAGAATTATTAGTGATGGATTTTTTATTTGTAGTGATTACGCAAAAAGATCTTGTGATATGTCCTCATAAAAATTTTCAAACACATAGTCTATGTCTATCAACATTGGATGTTTCATTATAGTAAATATTTTATGATCAATATGGAGGTATTTTTGTAGTAAAAACATTTATTATTTGTATACATTATCTATATGTTGAAAATAATGACATATATATATATATTATAAAATCAATTTTTATATATTAAAAAATAAGGATCTCTACATTCACTATCAACGGTGGAAAGAGATGATGAAGGATTACTAATTATAAATATATTACAAACCATAAAAGGATAGTAATGTGGTATATTGTGGATATATAAATGATCTATTAACCAAATATATAATTTCATTGGAGTGGGATCCAATACTCATAGAAATTCAATGAATTGAAATGGGAATAATAATGAAATGAACAACATCTAACCATGATCAAATTATTTTTCAACCATAATTTAAAGAAAAGATAGTTAAAACCTGAAAAAATGATTTTTATATAAAGAATATGGTCCATTATAATTTAGTGGGGAAATAATTTGTATTCAACATTTTGTAAAACTACGTGTCATATGTTGTTCATTTTTATGTGTATGACAATTTTTTTTTCGTTTCCTGATAATAAAACAAAAGGGTTTAATTGCACATGATTTCATTTAGATATATTGAAGAACCCTTCATAACCTTTTAATTCAAAACGAATTGTAATTTAATAAATATGAATGTATTTTTATTACATAAATGGATTCCAAAACGTGATAACATTATCAATTTTATATGATCATGATTTGACACTCACATCAAAATTATATAAGATACGTCTATATTTTTTGAAAAAAATCTTGAACATAAATACAATGTTTAATCATTGTGTTAATGGCCAATGTATGTAAAAAATCAAGATTCATTCTGATATATTTAGTAATATATCAATGGGAATAAAATATAGTTTTGATAATTAGCTTACATTGGTTGATTCCTAATACAATATTTTAATTCAATCGAGAATGAATTTTCATCCTTATAAATACCATTATAAAAATAAATTGAGAACATTGAAATGATGAAATGATATTTTAGAAAAAATAATTTTTATACCCAATATAGTTTATGTAACACCCCAAGCTTCCATGATATGTTTTCCTTTGAATAATTCAATAACTTGCATTGTATGCCACTTCGGGATTCTAACACACCACAACCAATCAAACTAGCCGTTATAAATATTAATATCCACTTGTTTAAATTTTATAGATTTTATCTATCAAAACAGAATTCATTTTTGGATTCGGAATGCCGAAATTAGATTAGGGTGTATTTTTGGTACATTTCTGATTACTTTCATATTTTTATGAATATTGAAAATTACTAAATTTTAATTAAAACCACTTTTTTATTTGAAATAATTAATGGTGATAAATTAGGAATTTTAGTGGTTTAAAAGTATATTTAGAATATATTTTGACCATTTAATACAATGTTTGTCATTGGACGTAGTTTCACATTTAAACCGGACATAAACAAATGTCAATCTTTTCATATTTATTATTTCTTAAAAACACGCTTTTTTTACAGTGGGAATTACTATTAAATTATTATATACCACTTATATGTTTTGAATTTGGAAAAATGGTTTCCATATTTAGAATCAGGACTTCCAAATTGTTTAAATATGTAACTCTAATTTTTAGACATTTTGAATAATTACTGCCGTAAATATTTTATTTACCATGGTTAAACGGTAAATCCGGTAAATAAGGGTAACCAAATAATATTATAATTATATTAATTTACCCTAAAACATTTCTTAACCCTATTGGTTGATATATATCTGACCATGGCAATCTATGGGTCGATATTGGGACCCCATGGATCCACTTGTAAGTGATAATGACAACTTATATTAATTAAGATAAAGTAAATAAAAAAATGACAAAAGCATATATCAGTTAGACAAACAATTTTTACAAAGGGTTATATATGTTATATTTTTTACTGTAAATATTCATTAGAAAGTTAAAGGGATTTTCTACATAATGGTATTTTATTTATAATTTTTAGAAATTTAGTAATTAAATATATTAATGACACAATTATGATGCAATGTTTTCCTTATTAATGAAAGAATTAAATAATTTGTATTATAAATTTTAAAATAAATATAATTTGAAATTTTTAATGACTTCCACAGATTTTATTGGTTAATATGACATGTTATTATTTCTTAAATTAATTTTTTTTAATTAATAAAGGTGTTAAGACTTTAACAAATATAAAATTTTGAATAGTGTCAAAATTCACATAAATGATTTTTTAAAACAAATATTATATTATTAATATATATTCGATTCTTAAAAATCTACGGTTCAACCAAAGGACATATATAATGATATTTGTATTATTAAAGGACCACTTTGAGGTCGCTTGAATGTTTATAGTAAGTTTATTAACCTTATAATATAAAAATACAATGTGACATGGTTAATGTCAAACTAATTAACTAAGAGTTAAAACTAAAAGATAAGGTTATTAAAGTGTCCCAAACCTGTCTAAAACATATTGGATGAGTTTTTATCGACCTAAACCTACCTTATAATTTAAATAAACCACTTTGGAGCCATTATAAACCGAATATGAATTTATTTTAAATTAATACATTCTGTTTTTCCTAAAGAGCCCTCATCCCCCTTATAAAAGGACACAACTTCTATCAAATACTTCACACATTAGAAGCCTTTTAGTTCAACCAAACCCTACCCAAATACTCTCTAAAATTCCCTCACTTCAACCTAGAGTCCCTCCTTTGGTGAGAAATCTAACTTAAGTAGCCCTTTTGATCAAATCAAAAGGAAGAACCCGAAGAAGAGAAAATGATTTCACCACCCTCTTTCAAGTTACTTTCATCTTCCACTTCTTCTTCCACTATTATTTCCATACTAAAATAATAACTCCACTATATTCTATATACTGTGATGTTATTATAAATATGGTATAACCATATTAAGTATTCTGTCCATCCTTTGAATGACATGTCACCATACGTGCGTACGTACGGCCTGCCGTCTCCACGTTGTGGTATAATTGTTATTCATTATATTATTATTTGGATTGGTATAATAATGATGTGTAATACATATAAATAAAAAAATATAACATTATAATTATTATTTATATATGAAATACCATCCAATTATATATTATTTCAATATCTAAATAATGATATTGTCACTCGTGCATACGTATGGATTACCGTCTCAACGAACGCGATGAGATTCATTCCCCCATCATATGAATTCAAGAATAAATTTATTTTGATGATTAAAAATAATTTTTAGAGACATGATATCATTAGTTATATGAATAATATACATCCCATCCATAATAAATATGTCTCTCATAACAAATAATATAAATGAAAACAAATCTGTTAACACCCAAAACGACGATAATACTAACATATTATTAACAAATCAATGATAAAAGATGATATATGATATATTATTAATGTATATAATTCTTTTATAATTCAATAAAACATATTTCAACATTATTAAAGAGGTTAACCTACCCTCAAGCAAGTAAAAAGTACAAAGTAATGGGTTTCTTATTTTACTTTTAATTCCGTGAGATTTTCATTGTTTACCACTTATTTATTTCATGTGGTGTGTGTACTTCCCATGATTGTATTCATTGTGTAATATAATATAATTTATGGATGTTTACATCATCATTGGATGATCCTTCTTTCATTTTTGTATGTTTTTTAAGTTATCAAATCAATAAGGGAATTTGAAATTTCAATTTCCACTCATTCGGCTTTACACATACTTCAATGATTATATTACTCCAAGATTATGTGTGGAATCACTATTTAATTAATTATGTCATAATTTCCACTCCCCTTTCAGTGGATATACTTTTGATACACATAATCACTCCATTGATAAATTCTCATTTCATCGATATGAACTTGATAAGAGTAATTTTAACTCAATCTCCATTTATTGTGTTAAACATTTAATTCATTGGTGTTGTTTCTAAAAAAATATATGTGAATGTCCTTTGATTGTTTTACACTTAATATACAATCATTTAGAGTGTATTAATATTTTTCATGCATATTTATGTCATTGATGTATCCTTAACCTAAAGATACAACCTTTATGAGGGATTTCATCTCAATTTACATTCCATTGAGACTATTTTGTTGTTATACACCAAATCACTTTTATATGGTGTATATAAGGTACTTTGAAATAATATATAATGAATCCCTTAATTCTCATGATATTATAATGTTTTTATTTCCTGAATTATTTTTATTCATGTGTCTCTATTTTGGTTAGTAACTCTAACGAAAATATCATATTAAAATGTTTTAATGATTTATTATTATAAATATTTCTCAACAATGTACATGTATTAAAAATTGTTTTAAGGATTTATTTATATAGACATTAATGTATTAAAAAATCATTTTAAAAGTTTCAATGTGGTATGGGAAACTTTGATACAAAAATCTTGTTTAAATGGTTTCTTGACAAATAGTGTGACTTTTAAGTGTTTTCAAGAAAAATGCGGATATTTCTCTAAATAGTTTTATGATTATTTTAATCTATGACAATATCCATCATTATTCTCGATTGAGGTAAATCTGATACAATACAATATTCCATATTGTATTTAATGTGTTATGTTTGAATATGGATGTGATATTTTTATACCATTAATGGTTTGTGGTTAAAGTATTTATATTTTGTATTCTTGTTTTAATATGAATGTTTATGTTATGTTTCAAACATTTCATATTAGGAATGCATTGGACTTAGTAAGTGATGGGTGGAGCCCACTATAGCTCTTCGATGCATCAGTAGGTCTCATGAAACAAACTAGTGTCTTGGAATGAGGCCTTGAAAAGATATTATTTGTAGTCTTGGCATAAGGTCGTGGATACATGGTTATGATAGTCTATCATTATGAATTCCATCATTATGAAAGTTGTTATTGATATTTCATGTGATTATTAGACTAGTAGAATATCCATGTGAATAAGTAAACTGTATTATTTCATTTTATTTTTTTCCATATTATGATGAAGTTCATGTTTAAAAGGATTTTGTTTTATTTATACATTTCCTTAGATGTTTATTCTTATTTATGATGGTTTTCTCTATATTGTTATCCTTACCGAGCATCTGATCTCACCACTTTCTATGTTTTATTTTTCCTTATAGGTGAGGAAGTATTTTATGACTTATATGTAGGGGTAGCCTGAAGATATATGAGTGTGGTCTATGGAAACAATGTTGTTGTAGTTTTGCATTTTATGATTTAATGTAAACCTTATAAACGTATCTAGTACTTACAAGGCTACTATACTAATCGGTCTTTCGAGACTTGATCTTTTGTGATCATGCCAATGTTATTTAATAATGCACAGACTCTGGGCCTTTGGGGTCGGGGCATTACAGTTGGCATCATAGGATGTTTATTACAAAACATGGATGCTAGATTTTGATAAACTCTTATTAGAGCACATAGCCCGAAGAAATACTTTGAGTATTAGTATAGAAGAACTTCCTAGAATTTTAGTATTGAATAGATTTTTTGAGTTTTTCAAGCAATAAATCCCTATCTAGATATGAGCTGGTAAAGGTGGATCTGGAAAATATGTACCTAGGGGTAAAACCCAAAAACACCGCTTTGAGCTAGACTCGAACGAGAACTAGTGCACGATAATGGGCATTGCTGTACTCTTGGTAATGACACTCCCGGGGGATATGCTTAGGATAATTTACATTATCATTACAAACCGATTTGAAGTATAATATATAAGATGAGATTAAATGACCTTGGATAATCCTTATGTGTTTCAAATTGATAATATGGTGACATTATATTCTCTAAATGATTTTATGACTACTTTTACTCACACAATGCTTTCTAGTTTTAGTCAATGGCTAGATTCCATGGAAGTCATAGTGCCTTTGAGAATGATGTACATGGTGGGAACCGTGGTGGCAATGAGAAAAAAAAAGGAATGTTGATAGGCATAAAATATATCGTCTTCATTCCAAATCAATTCTCCAAAAATATGATCAATAATATATATATTAACCAATTCCCAGACTCAACAATGAAGAGAAAGGTGATGAATGATAAAATCTTCAGCAGTGGAGAGCATGGAGAAAAGAATCCTAAATTTCCATCATGCAGGAAATGTGGAAGGAGACACCCAGGAAAGTGTTTCAACGGAACAAAGAAATGATTTACGTATGGGAAAGAAGGACATAAAGTGATGAATTTCGGATTAAAAGTTAAGAATACTATGTAATAAAATTAAAATGGTCCCAAGAATCTATTTACAGTCATTTTCCGTAAAAGTAGGGGACCTAGCCACTACCCGAGTGAATGCCTTATTCTATAGGATAACCTCTTAGTCAAGGAAGAACCTATGATGAAATAAATGGATGGAAAAATGTTTAAAAGTATTAGTACTCATTGTTGTTTAGATTAATTTGGGTATATTTTCTCTTATATGGGTAACCCTGCAATTTATCACGTGAGAATGATATTTGAGGAAGAATTTTCTTTTCTCATGTGGATATAGTTATAAATAACAATTTTGTTTTATATGATCATTGGGTTTGTGGAAATTACATTTAATTATATTTTGTGATGAAAATGCAAGGTATCAGATAAAATTTGTGGTTAAATTATGTTATGGTTATTTTGAGGAATTTATCTCATTTTGGTAATCTAATAAAAATATATTTTTGAAAAAGGATAACACGCAGACCGTGTGACAACCCATCGTGTTGGAAAAAGCTATAAGAAAATAACCATCAACCCATGTGTGATTGGGATCGATCGCCTACAACTGGACTACGTCAAGTCCATGGTTAGTATGACTAATTATTTTTAGTTAAATTATTTTATTGATAAAAAATAAGTTGATTTGGGATCTTATGTATTATCAAATGAATACCCAATGTATAGGAAAATTATTTGGTGATTAAGTGATACATGTTATTTTAGAAGACGTTATCTTTGTTGGGAACACTATATGCCCAGTGAAAATAGAATACTATGGGATTTAGTTTGAGGAGTAATGGTCGATTGTTATCTATGTTTTTATTGTGGATTTATAGTGATTTGGGTTATTTATGGAAATGATTAACCTATAATAGGGAATATGCGATTGGGTTAATTACTAATAAGTATGTGACTTTAAGAGTAGTTGATGAAATTTGGAGATTCAATTTAATGTGGAAGACTACATAACCAAATTATTCTATGTTTTGGGTTTGAATATTAGTATTGATTATATGTAAGGATTTTAAGGACAATTGTTTATTTAATGGTATTTATTTATCTTTGGGGTATTGTTGGTTTAATTTTAGAAATTAAGAATAGTGTTTCTTTCTCTAGTGGAATATCCTTTTGGGGGATCATCAGATCTTGTACTGACCATTTTTGTTTTTATTATTCTCTAAATACAAGGTAAATATATAGTTTATCCTTTGTGGGTCATGTTTTTATCTAGATGTTTATTCTAGCTCTTCTAGTATGACAAAGTCTTCTGGAATAATCATCATTTAAAAATGATTTTGTAGTATAAATTTATTAAAGAATGAAACATTACATTGAAATTAAGTATATATCTTTATGTTCTCAGTCAATCTTAGAAATGAATTCCTCATCTTTATGTAATATACCTTAAAAAAAATTTCCTTTTACTTTTCCTACTGGGAAACTAATGACCGTTTCTCACTTCACAAGTTTGTGGTTTTCTTATAGTCAACTTTCTCCTGATCATGTTTTCAATCCCTCTCCATCATAACTTGACACTTATTATATCATCCATATCCATGTTTTTCTACATGGAATCCTTGTATAGCTTATCTCGGGTGACCTTTGTACTTATCATTCTTTCTTTTAAATTGATAGTTTTATTGACTCTTTTTCTGATGTGGGACTTTGCATTATATTCCAAAGCCCAATTTTAAAAATTGTGAGGACACAATTTATTGAAGGAGGTGAAAATGTGATACCTCATGCTTCAACTGTACATTTCCCTTTGAATAATGCAATATCTTGCATTGTATGCCACTTCGAGATTCTAACATACCCCAACCAATCAAACTATCCATTATGAATAGTAATACCCACTTGTTGAAATTTTATAAATTTTATCATTCAAAATGGAATTAATTTTTGGATTCCAAATATTGAAATTAGCTTAGGGTGCATTTTTTGTACTTTTCTGATAACTTACATATGTTGATGAACAGTGAAAATTACTAAATTTTAATTAAAAACAACTTTTTTTATCGAAAATATTTAATAGTGATAAATTATGAATTATAGTGGTTTTAAAGTATATTTAGAATATATTTTTACAATTTAATTAAATTTTGGTCATTGGACGTAATTTCACATTTAAACAGGATATAAACAACTGTCAATCTTTTGACAATTATTATTTCTTAAAAACACGCTTTTTGTTTTGACAGCGGGAATTAATTTTAAATTAATTTCTGCCACTTCTGAGTATTGAAATTGGAAAAACAGATTCCATATTTAGAATCAGGGTGTCCATATTGTGTAAAGGGATAACTCTTAGTTTTAGACATTTTGAATAATTACTTCGGTAAATATTTTATTTACAATGGTTAAAAGGTAAATCCGGTAAATAAGGGTAAAAATTTAATTATATAATAATATAAATTTACCATAAAACGTGTCCTAACCCTAATGTTTGTCACATTTCCAACCATAGGCATCTATGGGTTGATTTTGGGATGCCATGGATCCACTAGTAAGTGATAACGACACCTTATATTAATTAGGTTAAAGTAAATACAAAAAATGACCAAAGCATATATCTTTTAGACAAACTATTTTTAATTAGGGTTATATATGTTATATTTTCGACTATAAATATTAATTAAAAAGATAAAAAAAATTCCTACATAATGGTATTTCATTTATAATTTTTAGACTTTTAATAATTAAATATATTTATGACATAATAATGATGCAGTATTTTCCTTATGAATGAACGAATTAAGTAATTGGTATTATAAATGTTAAAATAAATATAATTTGAAACTTTTCATGACATAAACGAATTTTATTGGTTAATATGACTTGTTAGTGTGTCTGAAATTAATTTTTTTCTGATTAATAAATTTTTTATGACTTTAACAAAAATAAATTATTGAATAGTTTCAAAATTGACATAAATAAGTTTTTAAAACACATATTATATTATTAATTGATATTCTATTCGTAATAATCTAAGGATCTTCCAAAAGAATTAAATAATGATTTGTGTGTTATTAATGGACCACTTGGAGGACTCTTGAAAGTCTATAGTATGGTTATTAACCATATAATATAGAAATACAATGTGACATGGTTAATGTCAAACAAATTAAATAAGAGTTAAAACTAAAAGATAAGGTTAATAAAGTAACCCAAACCTGTCTAAAACATTTTGGTTGAGTGGTTTTCGATCTATCCTCACCGTAAAATTTAAATAATTTACTTTGGAGCCATTAGAAACCGAATATTAATTTATTATAAATTAATACTTTAAGTTTTTCCTTACGAGCCCCTCCTCCCACTTATAAAAGGACACAAATTCTAACCAATTCCTCACACCTTCAAAGCCTTTATGTTCGGCCAAAACCTGCCCAAATACTCTCTAAACATACCTAACTTCATCCTAGAGGCCCTCCTTTGGTCAATAAGCCAACTTGTGAAGCCCTTTTGATCAAATCAAAAGGAAGAACCTGAAGAAGAGGTAATGATTTCACCACCCTCTTTCGAGTTCCGTTCTTATTACACTTCTTCTTTCTTTGTGATTTCCATTCTAAAATAATAACTCTATTATATTATATATACTGTTATGTTATTATAAATATGTTACAACCATATTTATTATTCTATCCATCCTTTGAATGACATGTCACCATAGGTGTGTACGTATGACCTACCGTCTCCACGTCGTGGTGTAATTGTTAATCTATATATTATTATTTGGATGGGTATAATAATGTTGTGAAATTCATGTAAATAATAAATATAACATGATAATTATTCATTATATATGATATACCGTCCAATTATATATTATTTTAATATCAAAATAATTATATTGTCGATCGTGCGTACGTACGGATTACCGTCTCTACGAACGCATTGAGATTCATTCCCCCATCATATCCATTCAAGACTAGATTTCATTTGATGATTAAAAATAATTTTTAGATACATGATATCATTCATGATATAAATATGATACATCCCATCCATAAAAAATATGGCTCACATAACAAATTATATAAATGAAAACAAATATATTAACACCTGAAACGATGATAATACTAAGATATTATTAACAAATCAATGTTAAAAGATCATATATGATATAATATTAATGTATATGATTCATGTATAATTCAATAACAGTTAATTCACCATTATAACGGAGTTTAACCTACCCTCGACCAAGGAAAAGGTACAAAGTAAGGGGTTTCTTATTTCACTTTTAATTCCGTGAGATTTCCATTGTTCGCCACTTATTTATTGCATGTGTTGTGTATACTTACAATGATAGTATTTATTGTGTAATATACTATAATTTATGGATCTTTCCATCATCATTGTATGATCCTTCTTTCATTGGTGTATGTTTCGTAAGTTACCAAATCAATAAGGGAATTTGAAAGTTCAATTTCCACTCATTCAGATTTACGCATACATCATTGATTATTTTACTCCAAGATTATGTGTGGAATGACTATTTATTTTCTTATGTCAAAATTTCCACTCACATTTATGTGGATTTAATTTTGAGACACATAATCAGTCCATTGATAAATTCCCAAGTCATCGATATGATCTCGATAAGAGTAATTTTAACTCAATCTCCATTTATGGAGTTAATCATCTAATTCATTGGTGTTGATTTTACAAGAATATGTGTGAATATCCTTTGATTGGTTTACATAGAATATCCAATCATATTTAGTTGATTTATATTTGTCACACATATTTATGTTTTTGATTTATCCATAACCTAAGGATACAGACTTTATGAGAGATTTCTTCACAATTTACATTCCATTGAGACTCTGTTGTTGTTATTCCCCAAATCACATTTATATGGTGTATATAATGTACTTTGACATAGTATATCATGAATACATTTATTATAATTATATTAAAATGTTTTTTTTACCTCAATTATTTGTAGTCATGTGTATCTCTTTTGGTTAGGAACCCTATCTAAAATATCATTTTAAAATGTTTTAATGATTTATTATTCTAAATCATTCTCATTGATGTACATGTTTTAAAAAAAAATTTAAGGATTTATTTATAAGGACATTAACGTTTTAAAATCAAAATTCCTTTTAAATGTTTCAAAGTGGTATGGGACACTTTGATTCAATAATCTAGTTTAAATGGATTATTGACTAATAGTGTGACATTTAAATGTTTTCAATAAAAAGGGGGATATATCTCTCAATAGTTTTATGATTATTTTAATCTATGTAAATATCAATCATTATTCTTGATTGAGGTTAATCTGATACAATAAAATCTTCCATATTGGGTTGAATGAGTTATTTTTGACTGTGGATGTGCTATTTTTATACCATTCATGGTTTGTGGTTGATATATTGACATTTCATATGCTAGTTTTAATACGAATTTTTATGTTATGTTTCAAACTTTTCATATGAGAAATGAATTGGACTTAGTATGTGACGGGTGGAGCCCGCTATTGCACTTCGATGAATTAGTAGGTCTCATGAGACAAACTAGTTTCATGGAATGAGGCCTTGAAAAATCTTATTTGTATCCTTGGCACGAGGCCTTGGCTATGTGGTTATGATAGTATAACATTATTCATTCCATCATTATGAAAGTGGTTATTGATATTGAATGTAATTATTTGACTAGTAGAATATACATATGAATAAGTAAATGGAATTATTTCATTTTATTTTATCCATATTTTCTGAAGTTCAATTTTAATAGGATTTTGTTTTAGTTATACATTGCATTACATGTTTATGTTTATTTATGAATGAATCTGCTATATTGTTATTCTTGCTGAGCATCTGAGCTCACCCATTTCTATGTTTTATTTTTCCCACGAGGTGAAGAAGTATTTTATGACTTACCTATAGGGATAGTCTGAGGTAATATGAGTGTGTTCTATGGAAACAATGTTGTTTTAGTTCTTCATTTTAGGATGTAATGTAAACCTTATAAATGTATGTACTACTTCCAAGGCTACTAATCTAATCAGTCTTTCAAGACTCAATCTTTTGTGATTAGGCCAATCATATGTAAAAATGCACCGACTCTGGGCTTCTAGGGTCGGGGCATTACAGTTGATCAAATAATAGATAATTTCAAAAAATAATTAGTCGCGCAGTAGAAAAGGAAAACATTAATAAAAGAGTTTATCTAAAAACCATTTATGAGACCCTAAGTTTGAGGTCATAGAAAAAATTTTCCTTTATGCATCTCATTTAAATATATACATGAGGTTCAAAAATAAGAATATTTTATATATTATGGTATATCATTCACTTTGAAATTGATAATTACATTTGTATTGCAGCCTATGGAATTTCACTATCATGACATGTCCCCCGGGGCCCATGCTATGACTTCCCCAAGCTCGCCTCCTAAAGGCCTACTGATGGTGACTAGCACCGATGTTTTTAACCTTAATGTGTGAGGCATTTTCATGAGTACTTGGACACACAAATACAGACAACTACATACCACAAACTAAAGTATAAACAAGGTTCTACTATATATCCACTGAGTCATAGTACATCTGAAACAAGTTGTCTATAAGACAATCCCAACAAAAGAACTGGAAATAGAAAGGTATAAAAAAACTTTTTGGGCCATCTGTTGAGAACCCCACCTGATCGTAATAGTAGTGTAGCTACTGGAAGCATAAGTAGTACACCATGTTCTCCTAGTCCTACTGGGAACATCCTGGTACTTGGACACCATGTACATCATCGAATCCTTCATTGATTCTGTCTCCCTGAGCATCTATGGGTCTCATTTCATCAAAGACCTTGTTGAAGAGCCGACCTCTCGTATTGTACAAAATGTGACTGGGAAAATCCCATGCAGTGGTGAGAAATGTGAAACTCTGTATGGAAACTAAAACATGAATAAATTTCCACATATAAAGCCTTAAAGAAAAGAATAAAGGACATGAAAGCTCGCACTCGGTATGGATTTAGGGTAGTTATAGTAGAATCATAATTCACATCATCGAACATCTCAGTTTCATGAGAACACCTCCTTTGTCAAGTATAATTGTCATGCCAAGTCAAAAAACTCTGCTTCCCACTAACCATGGACTATTCTAGTACTCATCCCAGATGACAATCGTCAGTATGCTGGGACACACAGAGCTGCACTTCACCGTGGGTCTGTTGGGTCACATAGAGCTAATTCCCACCATGGCTATACTGAGGTACTCCCCTGGTCAAGTATCATGGTTCTGCTGCGTCACACTGAGACACTTCCCAATATGGACCTACTAGGTCACACATAGCCACTTCCCAATGGGCATTCATTGAGTCACACATATTCGATAGTCTTTAGTCATCCGGACTAAGGCAACTATATGGTTCCGTACATAGCATTCTTCAAAGAACGTCCCTTCAAGTCATTCATCACGTCTAATATTACTTGAAAGTAACCATAGATAATTCCAAAATATCCAACTTATAGGGAGGGTCCCAACACCACAAACTTATCTTCAATCAGACGTGAAAGTTTGCTTGATATGGTCATTTTAGTAAACAGCCACTAGTTGCATCTAAGGTCGGTCAGACCCAATCAAACATCCCCAATAAACACATCTAAAGGGTCCCACATGCCATGAGTTGAATTCAACCCACTCGAATTGAGCTAGTTTGGGTATGGGATGATCTTTTCTAGCCTTCCCTATCAGCAAGGTGTAATGGGCCACACTGGACGAAGCCCGCTTTGGCCGAGGGTCCATCCCACCTAGTCATCGGCAACCTGGTCAAGTCTGGCCCAGCACAATGGTCACAGGTTCAGCCCGTTCGGTGAGGTTCTAGCCTGCCAACATTGGTTTGGACTTTAGGGACATGGGTATGGACTGCTAGCATGGGACCGACCTACTGGGCCTGAGACCATCCCACTAGCCCGTGGAACCGACTTGACATTATGGCTGGGGGTGCAGCCCACCAGACCAAAGAATGGCCATGTGGGTGGCCGGTGGTGTGCTCCTAGAACGTTTCAGCTGGTTACATGTGACTTCCCCCCATCCCCGCATCTCTCTAGCAACCCGGGAAGCCCACCCCTCCAGACGACACCGGTTGGAACTGCACCTTCCACTGTCGCGACATGTTGTCATGCAGTCTAGCACATGGTTGCCAATGTCGTGTTCTTCCGCTGCTTCCAACACTATCACACAAACATATTCTTATTTGGGACACCAGATGTTCTCTGTTTGTATTTTCTTCATGTCGTTGACACCTACGGCCTCCGGGGAGCATCCTCTTCACCACGATGGTCTCAAACCCACCTTTTCATCGATTTAGACAATCCTTTCACAAAACGTGCACTTGTGTAGGACCCTGATTCATGTTCATATCATACTATGACATCTTCACTATATGTTTATAATCTTGGGGAGGCATGGTGATTTCAGCTTAATCATACTATAGAAAAACTAATCTTGGATAAATATTCCAAAAAGAAATGTCACCCTCCCACAAAAACAGAAGTTTCAGAGATCAACCTATTTGTGGGTTGATCCACATTCATCATTTTTAGAGTATGAATGGAGAAAACATTCAAAAATTAAAACCCTTCCTCTTTTATGTTAATTTTCACCATGTTACATCCTCGGGGATTAAGTCATCGATGTCGTTCTTCATATCCTACTTCGTTATGTCAGGTGCATCAAAGAAACATGATGTTCTTTGAAATTTTTCATTCTTAATTGGAGAGGATTGTTTTGAGAGGTTCATCAGAGAATCCACACAGGTTAATTCTTCATCCACTATGGCATAAAAAATTGGAAAACATGCTGCAACATTTCTGTTACGTTGTGATATCGCATCATTAAATTGTTTCATATATGAAATAGTGTTGCTATTTCACATTATTAAAGCATTGTTACACTGCGAGATATCAAGCCATTAATGATCTTATTAAATTTTCTTTGTCACAACACCACACAGTTTCCATCTTGAACATAATATATGAGAAATGAAAATAAATAACTTCTAAATGTTATTTAGTTATTTATTTAAATGTATAAAAATTATTATTTATATTCATCCCTTATCAGCCTTATTTAATTATTTTATATGAAAATTTCTATGTTATCAAATCAACGGTTCCCTCATATTTCTGATCTGAGTAGGGGTTCATATGATAGAAAAACCCACTACCACATTTACATATGTGTACATATAAAAGTTCAAAATTCAATTTTGGGCTAACAAGGCCTCAAAATTGTGTGATGTCAAAGTGTGTGGTCTCAGAATAATTCCACAAATTTAAAACAAATACATGGAATTTCAAATAAATTTCATTCTCTCCTCCATATGTTTTTACATCCCCAAAAGACAAAAATACTAATAAAGAATATGTGGGTACGGAGCAAGAATCCATGCCTTCCGCTCACATGTGTTTTCTTAGAGATTCCTATGATGCCACCAAAATTGAACTATGAGAACTGACCGCCCAAATTGGACCCACTCATATCAATCCCATATCTCCACAGAGAATCCTATAAATGTCACCCCATCATCAATGTCTAGCTTTCCCCAGTTAATAACTTGTGATGGATCATGCACGTACCTCGTCAACTATGACATGTAGAAAACATCATGCACCAACTGCATCTATGGGTGAAGATCTCGGCATTACCCCACCTCTACAACTATACACAAGATTTGAAATGGTCTATGAACCTCAAAGATAGCTTGTCGCCACGTCCAAATCATTATAATCCTCATCGGGGTGAGACTTGAAGGAATATATGTTCACCCTCCTCAAACTCCAATGGTCTCCATCTACGGTCAACATAAGATATAATCCTACTCTGTATAGTCCTCATCTACTACTAGATGATCTACACCTTCTCCATGGTATCTCGTACCATCTTCGGACTCATGAGTGCCGACTACATTTTGTATGCCCTGTAGAGGGGTGATCTAAAAGGCCCCTTGTATGAGGCCTCAAACAATGCCATTCCAATGTGGAAGTGATATATATTGTTTCATGAAAAATCCACCAGTGGCTGCTGGTCCTCCCAACAACAATGAAAATCAAATATTCAAAAATTTAGCATGTCCTTCAATGTTTTTATGTTCCACTCCGTCTGGCCATCCATCTGGTGATGAAAATCATTGATCAAGAGCATTAGTGTCTTAAACACCTCTTGTAATCCCCTCCACAGCTTATATGTAAAGCAAGCATCATGAGCCTTGGTGGACCCTTGACAATCTGTTGGTTATCGATACAGAGTTTCAGGTAGTCATGAACCATGTCTACTTGCCTAGCGCACATGAAGCACTATGTGGCACCCTACTGACACCATTTGGACTAGGAGCCTCACACTACCAACCTTGAGTCCTTGATTCATCCTTTGAATGACATGGCCAAATTTTTCCTTCACCATTTCTATCTTATGTCTGCAGAAGACTCCGCCACTAGGGGTCTATGTTACCTTTTAGCTATGGGAGCCTGATTCTCTAATAATTTCTCTACCAAAAGGGCTCACTCTAGTAGCCCTGCTAGATTTGGGATGCTAAGACAAATTACTGATGACCGGATCTCCCACAAGAGTCCTTTATCAATGTCATGTCCCCTAAAGAATGGGTCTCTCAACATATAAGTCGAGTAACGAGATAACTCATTTATCATCACTTAGTACTCATCAACCATCATGTTTCCATGATGCAGGTGAAGCATCTACGGAATGCTCATAGAGTGCATGGTTGGAGGGGAAAACTGCTCCTGGAAAATCAATTTAAATTCCGACATGGTGAGGATCCCCACATTGTGTGTCCGAGTGTTCATGTTCAACCATCCCATTACCAATCCCTATAAACGGCTCACTTCAAAGATCATCATATAATTGGTAGGTGGCCTCATTAAGTTGAATACCCATGTCACTACCTCCATCCATTCCATTATGACCAGAGGATATATCTCTCCCATGAACTTGGAGGTCTCTATCATTGAAACATGGACATGGAAATGATTCTTTTCACATCCTCTACTTGAAAAATCAGCATTAAATAAGGACCATCGGATTGTGTAGCACAAATACACCACTACATTGTTCAATATCTGGAACTGGTCCCTGAATGGATGCCTCTTTGCTAAGAGGGTTTTCCTCATGACCCTGTATTAGGGACCTGGGTGGTCGTCTGCTTATAGAAATCTTGAGATAGATCTAGATGGACAAAGATCAGAAGGATATACCTGGTGAGATAAATATTATTTAAATGAAAATTAGGATACAAATATGAAACCAGTGCTTTCATGTATAGAGACGAAAAGAAGAATTCATGGTCCCCATGTATGGATACTTCAGCCGCCGCACCAACACTAGACCCCCTGCATCTGTAAGTCATACAAGAAACACATAACATTGATTCCCCAAAACAAAACATATACACCAGATATTTATGGTAGGTCTGACCACCCTCTGATACCAATTTATCCTGACCCGTCCCCCAGGGCCTGTGTTGTGACAAACCCAATCCTACCTCCTAATGTCCCGGGGATGATTAATAGTTCCAAATTCATCAACCTACTTGTGAGAGGAATTTACCTATGTACATGTACACACTATAATTCAAAAAAACATCCCAAAAACTGGAGGGGAATCATGGAGCTACCATATAAACACTGAGTACAAGTACAACTGGAATGAATGTTCAAAAGGAACTCTGATTTCCATATGCAGAAAAACCATCATGATCGAATGAGTAGTGCTTTTACTAGAAGCCTATGTAGTATGTCATGTCCGCCTAGTCCTACTAGGTCATTCCTGCTCCTATGATACACAATCCACCACTGTAGTTTTTGTCTGTCCCATCTCCCTAAGCACCTCTGAGTCCCAGTCCACCAATGTCCATGTCGAAATGAAGATCACTTACATGGGACATGACACGAGTGGGTGGATCCCATGGAGGGGTGATTATTGTGATACTAAGTAGGGACCCTAAAAAATGGAATACCACACATCAATCCTCAATGTAAATTACAATTCACAAGACAGTTCACAGTAGGTATACATTTTGGGTAGTGAGAGTAGAACATCAGTCACATCATAAAACACAAATAAAGCTGGATAAACCCTCCTCTATCATGTACAGTGGGAGTGTAAGGTTACATGGAAGAATCCTCACATGAACCATAGACTGTTGTGGTAATCATCTCTAATGAGTACCATGGTTATGCTGGGTCACATAGAAGTGCTCTGTATCGTTGGAAATTCATGTAACTTAGAGTCGCTTCCCAAGTTGTCCATATTAAGTTACTCCTCTTATCGAGTACCATGGTTCTTTTCGGACACACAGAGCCACTCCCCACTATGGGACTTCTGGGTCACACATGGAATCTTCACATTGGGCTTTCATTGAGTCACGCATAGTCTATTGTTGGTAGTCCTCAGGTCATAGCGAACTGTAGGGTTCTGTATGTAGCACGCATGAGTGATTCACTACTCAAGACATTTGTATTATATTACCATCCATGAAAGTTCCCATAGACCATGCCAAATGATCCTCCTCATAAAGAGGGTCCCAATTCCATAAATGAATCATCAATTAGATGTGCAGTTTTCACAATAAAAGTGTTTTAGTAAATCAGGTCATGTTGCACCTTGGCTCGGTCTGAACCGGTCAGACCGACTCGTCCAAACATGTCTAGGGGTAATACATACCCTGGTTTAAATTTATCAAAATCGACTTGAACTGGTTTGGACCAGTGTTGTTCCAGTCTAGTCTTGTCAGTGGAACATGCCTAATGGGCCTCAGTGGACCCATCTCGGTTTGGCTGAGAGTCGAGCCCACTTGGTCGCCCAATGGCTGAGTCTTGTATGGCCCGACATGAAGATCATGTGTCCATCTCTCTAGGTATGGATCTATCCCCCTATCATGGGTTAATCCCACGAGACGTGGGTTTGTCCTGGCCTTTTTTTTAGGGGTGAAACCTGATGACTCGAAGAATGGTCACCCGGGGACGTGGTAGTTGGCTGCGTTTAGCTTCCCACCTACCCCATATATTTGAGGGGCTCTACCATCCACGTTTGGCCAACCGTAGCTCGCAAGCTACCCGAGTGTCCTAGACATAGGAAATCTTTCCACATGGCGCCACTTGGGACCACACCTTCTTCCACCGCACGCCGAGGGGCAAGCCAGTCAACATATCCACCCATGAGCTATTGTCCCACCGTCCACTATGGGGCCGACACTGCATGCACATCCGCACAGATATAATCCTTAGAGGATGATCGGACGCACACCGATGGGATTTTCTTCATGACTCCTTCTCATACATCCTCTAGGGATGATCTTTTTTATTGTGAAGGTCTCAACACTGCCTTACTATAAATTCAGAAAATCCAATCACAAAGAGAGCACATGTGGAGGAGATCAGGCCTTGTTCATGTTGGCCCACACACTCCAATTTATAAGATAATAATCATGGAGAGGATTGGGGTTTGTGTCATAATAAAACAAGAGAAATATAATATCGGATAATAACTCTCAAATGAAAAGCCACCCTCTCGCATAAACGAATGATTAGAGGATCAACATGTTCATGGGTTGATCTGCATTTGTCATTTTTAGTGTAAAAATGGGGGAGAACATGCATGAATTAAACCCCTACCTCTTTGATGTTCATTGTTGCATTGTTATTCCTTCGAGGTTTTGACATGTCGACGTTATTCATCTCATCCGACTCTATTCTTCATGGTGTGTCAATGTTTGTTGACATTCATCATCTATTGATGTTCTTTATTGGAGAGAATATTTTACGGAGGATCGCCAGAGAATCATCTTAGTTTATGTCCTCATTATCAGAATGTGTCATCCCAAAAAAAGGAAAACATGTCGTAAGATTTCTATTCTGCTACTACATCATGTCGTTTAGATGTTTAATTTATGAAACAATGTCGATGTTACCTGTTATTATTGTGTCATTACACTATGAGTAAACAATCCATTAATGAGCATCATCAATGTTCATTGTCATTTCACTGAAATGTCATCCTCTGATGCTCAATGGATGATAAAAACAAATAAAATAACTATTTATTGTTGTTTAATTACTTTTCAAAAATATTGTGCATTAAAATTTCGGTTCGGCCCATTCTGGACGAAGTTAAGACCTTCCTAGGAAAATACCAGCATCCTAAATTCAAAAGCGACTACATATTTTTTAACCAAAAACTGGTTAAAAATTTATAAAAACCCACTCACACATTCTCTTATGAGTACTTAAAAAGGGACAAAATTCTATTTCGAGCTCTCTGGGCCTCCAGATCACATGTTTTCAATCTTTGTGGTCTCATCATAATACCATAAAATTTAAAAACAAATTACATGAAATATCTGAGACATTACATTCACTCACTCTATAATATTCCAAAGTATATGATATGATCAACGTATCGTTATTAAGGATTTACATACATTAACCGTAAAGTATAATGAATCTCACAATGGCATAGTTAGATAATGATATATAATATGAGGATCATATAGAAGTTATCATAATATATAGATGCAATGTTCTAGGAAATAATAAAAAAGTTCCAGGTCTATGTGAATTAATGGAATCCTAATTAAAAAGACAATTCTAGTGAACCTATTATGTATATAATCAAATAATACCCACATTTTTTATAATAGTCCAGGAAAAGAAAATTTAATGCAATAATTTATAATAGGGGGGATTAATTTAATGACTTATATGTTAATATATAGAATATCCCATAGAAAATAAATTATTCTATATATAATTTAATGATAAAGTATAACAAAATTCACTATATTATATACTATATTCTAAAAGTTCCTTTTATTATTATATAAAAATATATATCAATTTTCTGTTTTATTATAAATTAATTTCTCATTAAATTAATATTTAATTTCATAGTACCATTTCATATCCTCAATAAATATTAATTGTTATAAAATATAACATTTCATTGAGATAAATTGTAAATAATATTGAAATGACATGAAATAGTCTATTTCCCGTAATTCAATCTTGAAGAAAACTCGTATAATTACGACAGAAAAATTTATCGTAATGATAATGAATACGTAATATATTAATGATTTAGGTTTAGGATCTATTTTATATAACATAATGAATGGTGATGTATAAGAAAACTATAATGTATATTCTGTTTAGTGGGAAATGTAACTGTTTTGGCATGACCATTTTCTAGTAATTTGATGAGTAATATTCTTATAAAGAATAGTGAACCGACCTATGGAATTTGAAATTCATTTTTTTAATATATTATAATAATTTTCTCATAATATAATATAATTAATTAACATTAATAGTTATAGTAAATAAATTTCCAACATACCAAAATTATAAGGATATTATAGAAAACCTGAATATGTATCATTTAACTTATTAAAAATATTTTTGTCCAACATTTTTAAATGATTTATATAAAAGTTTATATTCATAACCCGATTTGGAGAATTAAACTGTATTTTCTAAAAAAATAATAATATAATTTTATGAAAATATATTTAATTTATCTATTTGGTATAAATTTTATCACATTTTGAAATATTTTTAGGACTAAATAATGATTTTATCAACATATTAAATTTCATATTATATAAAAGTTATATTCATAATGTGGTTTTCATTTTTGGGATCATCATGTTGAATTTATAATTGTGTCATTATTTTTACTTTTTAACAAATATGAAATTTTTCATGAACAATAATATATAACCAAATGTTATATGATAAATTATTTCATAAATACTTGTTAGAAAACATAATTTGTTTTGAAATAAAGAAATATCTCAATCTGAATTTACCCAATATCTAAAAATATTAATTAAATAATATTTTTCAGATAGAAAAAAATAGACAATTAAATATTAAATAAAATAACACCCTCCTTTCCCCCAACCATAAAAATATCACCAATATTCTCTTAACTATATTTGTTTATTAAGTTTATAGTTATGTATCTAAATATCTATCCAATCATCCTTATCCCATTTAAATATATTTTATTGTTACAAAACACATATCCATGTGTCCTTAATGTGAAATATAAGATTCATTATCTAATAGAATAGGCAATAATCTTAATTCACATCATTTAAATTCTTCTCTTCAAATGCATCTTCAAATTTTAGGAATCTATGATGTTATAATGAAATATAAATTATTAATATACATAAATTTTATTTTCCAAAGTTGTATTCCATATATTATCTTCACGTTCAAAATTTTAAAATGATTTTTTTTTACAAATTATTATCTATTAATTACATAAAAAATACGACATTTCATTTTGCATCATCACCGTAGATGGTTAGTTAGTAAAATGGATTACATAAATATGTATATTATTTGTGATACTGTTAAAATTACGAAAACAAATTATACATATATAATAAATATTAATATCAAAGGATTATGTTAATGATAACCCTCAAATTACATGTCAATTGAGGGATAATTTGAAATTTGGTGCTATTTTTTATCATCAATTGACTGGTAGCACTGTTATACTAAAATAATGGTAAAGGTTAAATAATTATAACATTGAGGATATTTGTTTTTAGTTTTTCGAGACACCATGAATCATGCTGAAATCATCAATGTTTTTTTACTAAATTCGAGTAAACAACTCGAAACTGCTCATGAAATTAATAAATATATAATATAACGATGAAGAAATAATAAAAAATTTAATATAAAATTAAATCACACGAAAAACTTTATAAATAATATATATATTAGAGATAATTTGAATATCCATGATGCCAAATAGACCGAATAAATGTGTGAATGGACCTATATAAAGGAACTTCTAATGCAATTTCTTCTAGTTCCGGTAATGACTTTTCTCAATAAACCTATGTAAACGTTTTATTCCCTTTTATTAGATTTATATTCATTGAATATGTGTTCCTCACATATATACTCAGTTTAAACTGATTTTATATGTTTTTAATATTAAATCTTTCATAGTTCCCATTACAATTTCCATTTTATTAAACATGATTTAATGGAACATATCTATTTTGTACCTCATTATATGTGAATTTTCATTAAATTAGTTCGATCCTCCATGGGGTCAAAAACACTATTTCAATTTTTATGCTAATTTTAGTTCATTTTTTAATCAATGTTTATATTTTCTTAGCCACTATAAATATTGAAATCACTTTTTCATAAAACCTTTCTTAAGAAGGTGAATTCCATATTCTATTCTCAACTAGTTTGATTTCATCTATTATCATGGACTCTATTTTCATCACCTATTCATATATTAAAAATCATAAACCAATACTTGTGAATTAGTAAATTTTGGGAATAAATATTATATTCCATTTTTTATTCTCTATGAAAATATGTTGTAACCTGTTTCCTTTTTCAAGGGTTTTACTTATCCTTATGGATTATCAATGATTTACTTTAGTGACACACATAATTATGTATATAATATCAATATGAAATCTATTATCATAATTATAAACTACATGAATGCATTGGATAATGATTTCATGTCTTGAAGTACGATATACAGTGCATGGAATACTACCATAGAACATTATATTATGTTTTCATTGTAGAAATCCCTAACATATTCATATGATGGATATATTTTTATTGTTGATAGATTCTTATGATTAAATGATCGTATGGTACAATATCCATCAAAAATTTTCAATGTAATTATTTTTTAATCTCCCCAATTATGTTATCATGTAATCATATTTCATTATATGTATTACTTATCATCACTAATTGATAGGTCAAATCAATTTTTGTGACTTTTTACCCACCCTTTATTTTTATATTTCAATAGTGTGTCCTATGATATGATATATTTTAAATAGGTTAAATGATAAAAATGCATATATTAAAATAAATATTTTATTATCTTATATATTTTTATATATATTTCCATAATTTTTTAACAATTAATGTAGACAAATGATCATTTAGTTCTGTTTTATTGTTCTATATTTTGAAATTTATGCTATAAATTTTAATGAAAGGACATGTTTGCTATAGTTGGATATTATTGTGATGTTTGATTTATGATTATCAAATAAATAAAATTCTATTAAAATTCTATTAATAGAGAAATTTATTTTATACAAATCCATAAAACACAATCATCACTAATGTTAAAATATCATAATATAACATTACTAAATAATTACATATTCATTTTTAAGGGTTTATATTAATTATTAAATTTCCTAATCCTATAAAATATATATGGATATCTAATTACATATGATTTGAATGATTATTTTCTTCCCCTGTAATAATATTCAATCATTACTAGATCATTGAGATCGGGTTCATCCTCCAACCTTATCAATAATAATATACCATTGCCTTTTATACATATTTAACCTAATACATTATTTGTATTCACAGGATAATAAGTTATATAAAATTAAAAATAAATCATTAGTTATAACTATACTATTTATTTATCACTTATATCATTCATGATAATCATGTTTTTAATCATTCATAATCAATATATTTATCAAAAATCATTTTTTAGGGAATATATCCATATCATTAATGAATTCATCATTATAAGAAACTGCAATGTATGCATTAGATAATATAACAAATGGTTCTTCAATTTTGATTATTCATATTCCATTACTCAATGATGTTTTACTAGAACACATCCAAGACCATTCAATTATACATCAATAATAATAGAAATCCCTTCTTTAATAGAAGAAATAGTCCATAAAGGGGAACTAACCAATATATTATATAAATCCACAATTATATCCTTACATTATATTATCCACGTAAACATTAACCCCTTATATGATATCACGGTTGATTAATTACATAATATATTTATTTTTTTAAGAAACCATCAATAATATATATTATTTTCAAAGAATCTACATATTTTAGTTATGCATATGTGTTTTACCTGATGATCCTTTCTATATATTATGTATGAAATTTTTACACTAAAAACTGAATATTGTTATGTAGTTTATTTACAAAAATCTGTAGAAGAATTATTTGGATGAATTTTAATAAATATTTGTAAATAAATATCATTTAGAATATTTTTTTGTGTAGTTGAAAATAATTTTGAAATTCAAAAATAAAGAAAGTGACCATGATAATAGTAAAAAACATCACATATTATGACATGTCTATTTAGATCATTAATGTTTATAACATTATAAAAACCATAATTGTTAAATAATTTTATGAATTTTATATTAATATATATAGAAGAAAATTTTTTGTACATCTAATTTAGGATTAAACTTACATAATGTACAAGATACATATCACCAAAAACTAGTTTTATAAATTATTTTGTTGAATATTTTGTGTTTAATGTACAATTATGGATCATTTATAAAAGAAAAAATGATTGAAAAAACATTTCTACATAGTTAATTCTATATAGAGTTATTTAGATGAACCTGTAAAAAAATAGACTAGTTAAATAAATCGAAGGAAGTCTAATGAAGTGGTATATAAAGGGGGATTGGTAAAAAAACTATTACTAGATGATGATTCATTGGAAATATAATTATTAATTAAATTTATAATAAAATCAAAAAATTAAAATTGATAAGCCTATACTAAAGGGAATATTACACAACATCTACCCGAAAAACAATCAAAATAATAAATGTGGCATTATTTGTACATGCATATGTTTGTGTGTTATATCAAGTTGAAACAAAGTTGGATCCTCTATCAAATAAGATTGGATAAAAGGTAATGTTTATCTTTATTTTTAATGATGTTTTATATAATGAGAAAAAAATACAAAACAATCTCTTGACCTCGATGACCAATATCAGTGCCACAATATAGTTCATAACACAAACCTATGTGCACCTCCACGTATATCATAGGATGGTGACTAGAAGTGTGGATCTAATTTATAGTGTGGGGGAACATTTACATCATTCTAAAATATTTAACTCGATTGAAATAAAAATTTAATATAATATAATTATTATAATAAAATTAAATAAACCAAATAACAAAAAATAAATCAATGAAAGAAAACAACAATAAACCAAAATAGTAAACTTTTCATGCTACACCTTTCTCAGATGTCACATGAAAACCGAAAATAGCAGCACATTGAACACTCCCATAAATATCTAGACATCATTAATTATTGCTTCATATGGGCTCTATCATGAATTTAAACACATACATCGAACATAGGGCTCTTTCTCATTCCATATTCATCAAACATGATGTCAATTTAGGTACCAATATTGTGGAATAATGCGGATGTTATGGAAACTCAATAGGTCACAACTAATAATGTCTAAATTACCATCTAGTAAATAGTAGTTTAAATGAATATATAATAATTTTAAAATAAAATTAAAATTTCAAATAGGTATCAAATTGGTTAATAATTAGTCAACCATGTCATACAAACATCGTCTTGTGCAGATAATGGTCCATAAACAATAGGTATGTTACATGATATAATTTTAATAGGAATTATTTATTAAAATTAGTTCCAATTTCATTAAATACCTTATATTATCATTCCATTTACTATTATAACATATACATAGAGAATCAGTCTAGTGTCTTTTCACATTCATTCATCAGGGTCCTAGGGCATCAGTATTCCACATTGTAAAAACATGGAACATTAGTCCATCACCCAAAAATCCTTTTTCACAATCACATAAATATATACATTTGTTTATTAGATAATAACTTTTTCACCTTTTGGGTTCATGGATAATCAATCCCTCTCACAGAACACAATTTTCAATATTATATAATGACATGTATCAAGGTTAGTGATCAAATAAATTTTTTTCATTCATTTTAAACATAGTGAACTATAAAATTTATCAATCACTATATTAGATGATTAATTTTATCCGAAGTGACAATAGTAATTTTTACCCAATTAATCCATTTATTATATATTTTTATTAAACTCAATAAGCCTTCATGGTCAATAAAATTTGCAATATAAATGAAATTTTTAATCCATGTAACCATGATTTGGTTCAATTCAATATTAAAAATATTCCCCTTTTACATTTGATGAATCTTTATTTGGAGGATATTTTTCACACCTCATTATTTTACATCATTCTCATTCTCATAATTTCCAATGGGTCCAATGTAATTACTGAAGTGTCTCAAAATTACATTTAATGGAAATTGTGGAAAATGGAAACACAATGGTAAAACTAAAAAATGATATTATGATCAAGACTATGGAATGATGAAATTATACCTATATTTATTTTATCCTTCATTAAAGCATTCAAAAAGATTACCCTATATTAGATATAGAATGGTGGAATCCAAAATAGATGTGTTGATTTGGGATCAAAAACTAGGATCAAGATCCAAAAAAAAAATTATCCATTTAAACATATATATATACTATAAAAACCCATTGATTAATCCTCTATAATAGAATAGAAAAACCTGAGGGGTAGGAACCTAAATTTGGAATATTTCACATGGAGAGAAGTATATTATTACAAAAGAAAATTAATTATCAAAAATGAGTTCAAAGACCGTAGGAATCCTCTTGACTGTTTCCAAGGGAAAATAAAAATGTATTAGGTTGAGTGGGGTAATTAGGGATATAAATTGGTTTTTCAAGAAATTTCACTTAATTTTTTTGAGCTTGTAATATTAATAGACCTGATTTCCTTGACATGGTAGAAAATTATAAAAAATGTGTTCCCTAATTGTGCACCCCTAATCTATATGATTAACTATTTCCCATAGGTGTGTGAATGGTTTTTTAATTGTGAAACAATCATTTGGCCACCCTTTTCCCATATTAGGTTTTTTTCGTGTGAGTGCATGGTTTTACAAGGCAATGAAACTAATATACAGTACCCACATATATTATAAAAGAAGAAGAAACATGAATTTAAAAAAGACATTACAAATGTAGGTGAAGATAAAAGGGGTAATTATATATTATTAAATGAATATGTGATATTTATTGAATGTTAGCATATTAAATTAATTCATTATATAATATCAACATAGATTTGTACTCCATGTATCACTAGGCCTCATAGGTGAAATGTTTGGTCTACTAGTACAATATATCACCTTCCCTATATCATGTTTCCTCTTTTGTAATAACATGTTTCCCAAAAACACGGAATATCATTATGAACATTGCTTAAAAAAATTCTCACATGGATTCAAAACGTGAATTAGATGTTCCTTAGAGGATGCATCGACATCAATCTCAAAATCATCAATTTTAATCAAATCATAAGGGTTGGGGTGACAATATTGATGCTTTGACACATGAAAAGAATTATTCACATATATATACCTCTTTGGAAAATCGAATCCATATTCCAATTATCTGATCCTATCAATAGTATCATATGGTTTGGGAAACCTGGTCTTCAACATTCCCTTCCTCCAAATCATATAATATCCCAATATCAGTGAAACTTGATGGAATACGTGATATCCCACTATAAACTCCAGATTACAATGACATTGATCTGCCTAAGAATTTTCTTCTTGTAGCGATGTCCATACATTTCAAAATATATTGAACCTTCTCTGTTATATCTTACATGATACGTATTACAAACAACTCTAACTCACTATCATTCATGCAACATAAAGTTAATCTATATGGCCTACTATAAAATTAAATATATAGTTCCATAAGAAATATAACCTTATAACTATTCATATAGTTTAACTCAATGATAACTAATTGTTTCAACCAAGATCATCTAATTTATAGTAAAAATTATTATAGAGATTCCACTAGAACCTGAATAGTGTGTTCTGTTTGCATTAAATCTATTAAAAATGAGTACCCAATGCATTCTTTAAAACATTATAGTAGTGTGACGTCAAAAAATATCATTATCCAAAAATATAAATTATTCACCCCATAAAAGTAGTCGTTATACCAAAAATAAAAATCACCCAAATGATCCATCATGAATGTATACAAAATTGGGAGGAAATTATACACTTTTTTTAATTGGTATAAAATCATCTCCATGATGTCAATCTTCGCAGGGATCCATTGTAAAACTAAAAAAGTTTTATTTTTAGAATCATCTGAATTTAATTCATGAATGAGAAATGGATATTAAAAACCACCATGTAAATGAGTCTCTACCTTCACATAATGATATTTTTAGATCAATGTTATGACCCCTTTAATTTGTTTCAACATTATTTTTCACCTTTATTTTATATAATTTCCATTGTACATTTTTTTAATCCGTATTTTATTTTCACTTTGAGGATTATAAATAGGGCATCAAACCATCTCAAATACATGTAGGATCCATAATAGCAGCCACAAAACATAGATTATGTCATCCAAATATATTTTAACACACATATATTTTGTGAATTATTTTTAAAAAAATTATTTAATCTTTCTGACAGATCACATTTCAACAAACACATTTAAAAAATTATTTTATATCGATGTATTATGTATGTACTGTGTAATTCATTACAACAAGTTAATAATTCAGTACACAAAACATAAATTTCATAATTCTATAAATATAACACTTATGTTAGATTACATTAATCGTTAGACTAACATTACTCAATTTCATTCAAAACACACATGAGTGAGTGTATCAAAACAATAATTCATTAATAAAATATTATTATTTTATAGAATATGACACACACATTAAATTGAATATTATTGTATAAACTTACTTTAGAATATATTTTTATTATTTCATTATCTGATTATATTTGAAAGCCTTGGATATTATCTAGAAAATCCATTGGTAACTCATCCATCATATGTAATAATCCACTCCCATGAGCACCACCATCACCAACCGTTAAAAAGACTGGTTTTGATAAACATAGTTTCCCAATTACCAAAGTGGAGGTCATGCACATCCTGAAGGATGATCCTATTCATCCTAAAAATAGGGTTACTTCTATAAAGTGACAAAAAAACATACTCACCATCTATAAAAAGTTGTTTCGCCTAAAAATGAGAAATCCAACCAATATGGAGTGTCACATAAAGTTGGTCAAGTACCAAAATTTGAAAAACCCATTCCAAATCAACACCTAACACGATGAGTGCAAAAGACAAAAACCAAAAACCCCTCTCTATATCTTTTTAGAAATATATTTTACTAAATCCATCAGATATTGAATATGCAAAATTTGAATCTATAAAAAATTGAAATGATTGGTAGAAAAAAATAAAATTTAGGTATAAGTGTCAAATTGAACAAAATATAATTATCATACAATTAGAGTTATACCTCGAAGTGTCATGGGACCTATATCAAATTCCATTATTGCTCGATACACCTCATGAATTTTTATCATCTCAACATGATCTTGAGAATAACCACTAGCCTACGGCTCTACCCTAATCTGAATCTACCCAAAATCTAATAAAAAAATTCTTCCATAACAGCCACACCAATAAACCAATATATTGTATGGGTATGAATAGGTTGACATAACTTTTTATGCCACATAACTTTCACCACTTTGATATGGGTGCCCCACATTGAACAATCACTACATGTTCCGTATAACTCTGCATCGGTGACAAGGTCTATGTGAAAATATAGATACAGGTTGTGTGTTATCTACCTTCATGCCATGAAGGAACATAGTCGAAATATCATCATAAGCTGTATAAAAATATAGAATGGAAGTATGGCCTGAACTACAACCTCTATTCTTCCCTGTCCAGTCTCACTTCATCTTCTTCTTAGATCAATTTCCATATCCTGGACCCACTACTGATTCTTGTCTAGGGAACCAATGATTCCACCATAATAAATTTCAACCATCATCAATTGATCTACTAAATCATCACATAATATACTAAATTCTCATATGTATTTATATTAAAGAATAATGGAAAATATCATATATGTATATGTAAACCTATTCTAATTTTGGAGCCTTAATCTACTCAATAGAATTGATCGCATGTGTATACTAAAATAACTCTATAATGCTTTTAGAATGCACCATCATGGAATAATATCCTCGGATAAGCTTCAAATACACTTGGGACCACTTGAATTATATAATATTTGGTAAATAATACTCATTGAGGAAAACATTAAAATATTTTCAACTCTTCTGCACATGATTTCTAGATTCCACCACTAAGTCACACCACATCTGATTGCGACCTTCCAAAATTAATGAAGATAACATCACCATTACATCCACATAGGTATCAGGAATCTCAAACATCCACACTCTATTATCAAGGAACTCTTCTGATTAATGAGATTCCATGGTACCCCGTAAATAATGAGGGTTGTTTTTTGAGGAATTCATGATTACTGTTATTGCTAGGACATAGTTTGGAGTCTTTAACCTGACTAGGAACAAAGCAAACTCATGGTCCTAATGAGTGGATAGAGAAAACCAAGGCTTCCAATAACCATTGATCAATGTATGGGGGATAATTATCTTCATCCTCCTTCCATGGTTTCAAAAGAATACTCTTGGAAGGAACTATGTAGAAATAAAAATTAACCATAAGGAAAATAATATATACAACTATTCTGAAAATTTTATTAAACAAAAAAAAGTAACCATAACAATCATAAATCCAAAGATAACCTAATTTATTACAATAAAAAGAAAACCAAACCACTCCATCCATACCTAGTGTCCATATACAATCTACATTTTCTATAACTCACATTGAGGAGAATTAAAACTAAATCCCAACATCCCATGGCTAATCGAGTCCTATCAAGAGGTTTGTTGGCCATGAACATTACTCATAAATATAAACTAAATCTCTATCAATCCTAGATCTATTATATCTATTCCCTTTCTCTAAATCATGTCAAATAAAAGTGTGACACTCTTTAATACCATTTTTCAAAGAACCATGTTGGAGTTCTATCCTACTTGAAACCCGACCTAATTTGTGGCATGGAATAATGGGAATTCTCAATACCCGTGTGCTAGAAACTAATTCAGGAGTATCAATAATAGGATATGGGAATGATTTCATCCATTTAAATAATAAATAATAATAATTACAAATATTGATAACCATAACAAAACAATGTACAAGAATATTTAGATTCAATGCTTTAAACTTTCACTAAAACCAAAAGTATTATAATTGAAAGAGAACTGAAAACTATCCAAAAAAACTCGATGATAAATTATGGATATCACTCTATATCCACCACCATAGACACCTATAATATGTGAAACATTATAATTTCGATCCACTATCCCCACCATGATACATATTTCTATTACCTAGGTCATGCATAAAAAAGTCTACATACATGCAATGGTGTATAAAGGGTGTCATCCATATCCCTTTATGATTCTATTCAAAAAAATCTTCCATTATATAACACTATAATAAAAAACAACATACAAATTTATATAATAATATATTAAAAATTTTAAATAAAAAAATTACATAAAAATTTCCCAAAAACACTTTTTATGAATATAAATTCCTAAATAAACATTCGATGAATAAAAATGTATGCAAGGTTAACCATATGTCGATATCAAGAACCACTTCACACAAGAATCATGCAACAATAGAGAATTATGGTAAAATCCCCATACGTAATTAGAACAATTGGGATTCTATGAACCTCGTATCGTAGTGCTCAAAATCCCCCACTAAACTACCTACACCAATATCGTTCATGATCAAGTATATGGGATCCCACCCAAATGTCTAATGATGTATATATCAGAAGCTTATACCTATATTATTCCCTTGAATGACCCATTTGAGAATAACACATATGATGTTCTAGTCAACACTGATCATATCATATGTTTATTTACTGTTATAATATCAATAATTTTAGATGGTCGTGGGCCTCCACCACTTCTTAATCAACTATAGTAACACTTATATCTCCCCCACCTAAATAACTTATTTTCCCATTATACTAATATTATATTTCACATATCACAAAAAGCATCACTTTTACATATACATGGCAATAATCATATGAACACATGTAAATCACACCTTTTTAATTTTGCATGTTGGTCCAAAAACCAAAATCTACATGGAAGACACCACATTCCATTATCAAAACCACTTGCAATGTCAAACGATCTCATAATCCATTTGAAAATACATTTCTCACCAGATTAACAATTTATGAAACCATCATAGAACCCAAAAGGAAAAAAAATATGAAATTCAACAATTTCCATGTTAAAATCCCCATTCAAATTTATACTCACAAAAAATTAATTTTATTACATGCTTCACATCACTTTTATAATTCAATGACACATTTAAACATGAAAAAAATTATCCAACATTCAAATGCCCAATGTTATTTAAAAAAACAACATCCAATGAATTTCTACCTCTAAATATGTTTTGAAACACATTTTTATCCATCCACACAAGGTATAAAATATATTTAAGAAACACCATAAAGAAGAACACCTGAAATATAATAAATTTCTTTAGAATACTCATTTTCATCAAATGTTCATGTGAAAATATTTTTAAATTTAGCTTTTCTTCAAGAAAACAATCCATATATCACATTTAAACCCGCAAAAAATCATTTCAAACTCGTCTAATAATTTAACATAAAGTTATATCCTACCTCGATCTTGGAAACTTCAATAAACTATTGTAAAACTACAACTACGCCACCGAAACATCCTATAAAGGAATGAATGAATAGAAAACATGGATATTTCTCACAAAATCTCAATATCAGACAATCATTAGGTCGAATGACCCACTAGAAAATATGAAATAAATAAATTGGGAAGAATAATGCTAGAAGGAAGTAAAAATAATGGGAAATAGTCTTAATTATATATTCCTGGATGTTCCCACACCAAAACTACTCAAATAATTATGATCAAGAGGTACATAGAACCTTAAGGAGGCTCTCAAGGATAAAAATCCCAAAATGGATATAATATAGGATATTTTTGGGATAAAATAAATGGTGATAGAATTGTAAATTTATACTTTTCAATGAATATGACAGGTCTCACAAGTATCTCACACGGTTTTCCAAACAATGCATAAATTGTGAATCCATCTCTATTTGAGAGCACATGCTATAAAGTAATCCTGCATGGTATGAAAAACTATTTTCCAACCATGTGGTTTCCACTGTGAAAAATTGTACTTGGATGAAATCTTACTTAAAAGAATGTTCATGGATTCCCAAAACCATGCACCAAATGTGTACCAATTTCTTTTAATCCCAGAATCACTACGTTTCTCCAAAAATAAAATAGGAAACCTTTTAAAATATTTATCACAAAAAATGAAAGAAGTAATCACTCAGACCAAAATCATGGGTTTGGAACTATTTACATCCTTAATTTTGATATCATTGAAGATTTAGATATGTTATCTTAGAACATGGTGCATTAAACATACCTCTATAAAGTTCATGATGTGTTTAGTGTATCTGCTTTTAAGAAGTAAATACCGAATTTCTCAAATGTACTAATCATCGATCATGTACATCTTGAAAATTATATTTCATATAAATAAAAACCTACAAAGATATTGGATTTTATATATTTATTTCTATAGAAAAATATTAATTACATGGTTATATTCATTAAAGGGACTATCAATTTGAGGATCCCATATAAAAACATGGGGATGGGATAATGCAGAGATATATTAATTGTTTAAATTAAAATAATGTAATTTTGATGGATTAATTAAATATTATTTCAATCCAATACATAAGGTAATGATTAATTTTTTATGATCCCCAAAGGTACAAGGTATGTAGTCCCAATACAAAAAATTGTACATGAGAAGATACACTAAGCTAAAAAGGTACATGGCTGGTTATCTAAATCTAAACATGTGGGGAATTTATTTATGGGTATCCTAGACATAATATTTTTATGATTAAAATTATTCCTCATATTAATCAACTCTCTTATAAAATGATCTTATCATAATGTTATTCTCGCAGGGATCATGTTCTTTGATTCCTATAAGATTCATGTATTAGATAAAACAAAGCATTATTGTATACCTCATAAAAATCTGAATTTTTGGGTTTGAATTTAAAATGAAAATATCTTTTTCCCTTTCCATTATTCTTATTATATTCTTTTTTATGATTACTAGTTGAAATTTAGCTTGTTTACCCTTATTGTATATCTGGTGTCACCCTTTATTATATTCCTTTTCCCCTCATGATATGATGAAATTATTTACGTATTATATGTCTCAAATGGATTCTAGTCATGAACAAAATATATAATATATAATTCAGATATTTTATTTACTGGTTATTTATGTATCCATGTTCCCCAAATTCAATATACCATTAATGTTTTGGAGTAGATCTGAATGTCATGTAATGAATTATAAAATCTAATAATGTAATATTTATGTTTGAAATTCATGGTTTGATATAATATTTTTCTTTTTTTTAAAATTAAAATATGTTTTCATATATATCATGAAAAATATGAATTTATTATGGTATAAAATGATTTCAAATAGTGAAATTTTTACCTGTGTGAAAATTGAAAATAAAATATGTTTATAAATTTATTATTGATATATTAATTATTTTAATCTTATTAAGTTAACAATTTCAATATAATTGTCATATATTATTTCTATATGATATTTTATATTCAATTATGTTAATTTATGAAAATTTTATTTTAAATTATTTTATTTATATATTGGAATAATAGAAAAAACATATAATTAATATTGCATTATTTGATGATAATTATAATTGTATAATAAGTATTTAAAAATGATTAATATTGTTTGGTCTTATAGTTTAAAATTTCTCCAATAGGAGGCCAAAATAGAAAATGAATATGTTTGTATGAGTCAATTTCATTAGAATTTGTGTCAACCAAACTAGTCGTATAGGTCATCTATTGTCCATGAAGTTTATAAATAGAAATTTAAGATGATATTTGGGGTCTATTTTCTCTATATATGTGTCAATTTTATGAGCATGTGTGTTCAATTATTCGTGTTTGTGTTTGGTCGTAAGGGTTATTTGAACCAAATGTAGGTGTCAGTTCAGGCCTACGTAGTTGTCAATCAACCTGTTTATCTATAATTCATAAATTTTAGAGATTTATTTAATGAATTAAATAATTGATTCATTGAGGGATTAAATTATTCTTAGTGATGATATGTGAGGCTCCTATTTTATCTTGCATGAAAACAAAATGATCCAGCCTCATCGATTATTTTTAATAAAATCACTTCCAGACAAATAATCCAATTATGTGGTAAATCTGAATATTACCATGAATATAATATCATAGATTGTAATTCAAGATATAAATAATAAATAATAATTAGATAAAATCAAAAAGAGAAAACATATAAAATTTGACTAAGAAAATCCAAACAAGGACATTGTATTAAGAATCCATTGAGGGATTCACAAGAAGATATATTGCATTGTGGGATTTAACTATGAATATAATTTCACTTAATATATTATTTAGTTCTTCCTATTTAATGAAAAAAAATTATTATGAATATTTATATTACTTCACACCAATTCCATCCATTCCATAAAAGAAACTAAAATTAAATTTATATAAAATGATCTTTTTATTCCCATTATTTATAGTTTACTGATTTTTTTAATCCTTTTTGTGATTTTGGTTTTATACAAGGATATTTCCACGTGATCAAATGTTTTTTATATACATTTAAGGTAGATATTTATATCTTCCACTCCATATATTTTTTAGATAATATTTATGTTATTTACAAGTTTCCATTACCAAATATTCCATTTAATGTGAATGTTTCCAAATTATTTTCAATATAAGTTATTGAAAAAATAATTCTTTTTAAGATATCGTTGTCAATTTTTGTTTTTAAAAGTAAATTTTTTCTAATTATTTTTACTTTAAATTTTTAAAAGAATTATTTATTTACATTTTTTAATATGTAATGCTTTATTTAAAACGTTAATGTTCTCAATATACCTTAAAATATGATTTCTAACATTATGTATTTTTTGGGATAATATATTTTGTCCACTATGTTTTAATAAAAATAAAATATCATCTTGATAAATAATGTTATTTGGAAGAAATTACAAATTTATCATCTAGAAAATTGTTTATAAGGATTTTGTAAAAAAAATTAAATTAAATTTTTCCTCTACATTTTATCACCCATTAATTGTTGATTTCATCACCCTATTTTTTTTATTATATTATGAATACTTTTGGTAAATTTTGTTTTAATATCATATGATTTCATATGTTTGTGTTATTAGAATATTATAGGAAACCATTCATTATCCTTGTGTCGTTTAACATATGATGATGCCTAATTTTAAGTATTAAAAATGTGAATGGATTATTATGGAGGGTGTCATATATCAACCTCAAATTAATTGGTTTAAGACTATATCTCATGACATATTAAAGACTTAACATAATTAATATTTTCACATGGTTTTTGGAATTATGGAATTGTTCACAATTTTGGTTTTTTTATATTGAGTTTATTCACATATGTTTGAGAATAATAGATTTACTCAGAAATTTATTTCCCCGTATATATTTTATTTCAACATTTTTTTATTTTAATAACGTTATAACACATTACCAAACTATTTATCATATTATTTTAGGTATACCTGATGAATTAAATATACCTGAAATTTTAATGGTTTATATTCTTTCAATTTTTTTAATGTATTTTCATTTGTATATATAATTCCAAAAGGTTTTAGGATTATTTATTTTTTATTTGATCCATGTAATAAATTTTATGCATAATGAAAGATATTTTTATGATCTCATGTTTCTCCATATTGTTTCATGATTATAAAACATAGTGTTGTGAACATTATTAAGATATATTTACTATTCATATTGTCCATAATTTTTAGTATCTAATACCTTATGATATTTATAATCCGTTACTAATAATTTGTTGTTAACCCATTATTTTAATTTCATTCACCTTGTTATGGAGATGTTTATGTCATATGAGGTATCTTGAAAATAGACTATAAGATTAGGTTTATGGATAAATATCACTACTGATTAAAAATTATATCTTTATATGGATATTATAAATGACACTAAAACATTATTTCCTTTGGTTACGTGATTTTTTTTGTGTGTACTATTTAAATATTTATATTATTTTACAATTTATGTTATCTTTAGCATGGGTTTCTACGGATGGTATAACAGGCATGGTTTAGTTATTTAGGAGATTATTTTAGTTATTTCGGATATTAGTTTAGTTATTTTGGATATTAAATAAGTTATTTTAAATATTATTATAGTTATTTTGCATAATAGTATGGTTTTTTTATATGTTAGTTCAAATATCATTTGTGTTTGGATTAAAAAAATCTTAGTAAAAACCTAAGATAACTTTATATGTATATGATGAAACCCTAAATTATTTTCAATCTCTTGATTAGATGGTATTACCTATAAATGCTTTTAGGTTATGAAACTAAAATAGATGTGGATATGGAATAAATGAACATATTGGTAATCAAAATGAATAATCATTTTTTAGAATTGACTCAATTATCACATAGATATATGATTAGAGGTTTTAATAGTACACATATATGTTGAAGCTCTTAGGGGGTATTTATAAGATGATCATGAACTTGTTAAAACAACAATTATGAATTTTTTTCTTAGTATTGTTTGAGTGAATATATTGAAAATTTTAAAAATAATACAAAATCAAATAACTCATGTAAAACAATTATTTATACAGTTGTAACTAAAGAATCTATTGGCCAATGTGATAATGTAAAATAAAAATTATTTTAAGGGGTAATTCCATGTAATATTATTAATATTTTCCCTTATTTTAATTTTTATCACTCGTTTCTACCTAGTTTTGTTTTAGTGAAGGATAGAACCCGAAGGAATTAAGTTAAACATGATTTGGAATCCTAATGAAATGATTACCTCAACAATAAACACATTGTAAAGTGATCTAGAAAAAAAATTCATAATTATATCAAACCACTATAATGAAACATTATTTAAAATTTTACCATATTATATATATTTATTTCACTAAAGATGAAAATGATGGATGATCAAAAAAATACAGCTAATGGTGATGATGAATGAAATGAATGTTGACCACGTATATATAAAACATTTGAGACGAATCATCAAAGGAACAGCCTCAAGGGGACTAGAAGCTCATTTACATATATAAACAGTATCCCTCAATCTTCCAACAATATAGGTAAAATGACGAGTTTCGTTAATATAAGATAAGACATAGAAATCATCTAAGGGAGCAACTAAAAAATAAATTTCATATGTGAAATTAATATTTGAAATATACAATTTAATGCCCTATTTCAAGAATTTCTAAAGATTTTAGGAATAAAAAAACAAATTATACATAAGGATTAATGAAGAACCTATAAAATTACTTCAATAAATAATATAGCTATAATTAGATGTTCACATATCCTTATACATGAATTTGTAGATTTATTTTGGTTCAATTAACCCTATTTTATCCTAGATTATTTTTAAGATCATTAATTCACTACCCCATATGAGTTTTCATTAAGGAAAACATTTATTGGTATTATAATTATTTTCATGCAAATATATATTTTTTAAATTATAACACTATTCTTTATAAATAAATTTTATTTTATTTTCAAAATTTAATAGATATATTTATAATTTTATGACAATAAATTATAAAATGTGAAAAAACATTCTAAATCAATTATAGACATCAATACATTCATGTCCAATGATTAATTAGATATCAAGAAAAATTAAACCTTCAAATAAAATTTAATACCTAGTTATGAGTACATTTCCTTGAAATGATTAGGGAAAATAATTGGTTTATAATATTCTATATGATACAGATATCATATCTTGTGGAATGTCAGTTTTTCACAACATTTAGCTATTCTTGTATATGTGAAAAATAATTTCACGGGATTGAATTTATTTAAGGATGTATAATGTAACAATGTGATTTTTTTATCGATAAATAAATATTTTGTAAAATGGGTTGCTTCATATGAAACCAAAAAAAATGAATATAAAAAAATTTATGGTTGTTACAGAATTATTATGTAATAATTATTGTAACAAAATTATTAAATTTTATATAAATCAACATATAATTATATATAAACAAAACCAAATAATATTTATCTTAAACATAGAACTCAATAAGTACAGTTAAGGAACTAATGAAATAACTTTTTTATGCTTATAAATTATTTTCTATAAATGAATATTTTTCAAAAAAAATTTATTTATGATTATCTATATTTTTAAATTAAATAAAACATATTAAAAAATTTATTCCATAAAAAAATATTTTCATGAAATCATAAAATTATATTTTAAAGTAAAATTAATAAATTTTAGTATGTAAATATGATATTTTAAAACTCATATTGGGGTTTATCACTGAAAGAAAACAATAATGGGTATTTTGGGCATTTTCCAAAATATTTTTTAGGTGTCTTGTGAAAAATACCATTTTTAAATAATATTTTGTTCTCTTTAATAAAATGGTTATAATCATATCCTAAAAATTTTGAAACCATTTTCATGAACTAATTTACATTTTTTAAGTCAGGTTATATATTTTAAAATATCATGTTTTCATTGAAAATCAATATTTGATATTTTAACACATAATCTATGTATTCAATAAAAATACATTGAAATTTTATGTTTTAAAATTAGTTTTCCAAATATAAAAAATGGAATTTATATCAAATTGTAAATTATTGGGCCTAAATTATCAAATAAGGGAGAATTTATTTTTTCAAATAAAAAATTGATTTACTGAAAATCCAATATGAATAGTTTATGAGTGTTGTTGTATATAGTGTAAATAGTATTTCATTAGATAAAAAATGTATCTTATCCACCTTATGGAAAATAATTGAAATTGAATCATTTAGTCCATATATAATAAGGATGATGATACTACATTTTTCCATACAAATGATTAATTAGAATGATAGATCATTTTCCACATGGGATAACTTAGTGTGGAAAGTAGGAGTGATTTTATGAGGACATAAATATGGTCTTCTAACTAATTCTGTATGTGATACAATGTCTATATTTTTCATACATTGTGATGTAAAATCAAATTTTCATTCAATAATTATATTCCTAGAACTTAATTAAAAATTAATCAGATATTAAAAGTTCATAGACAATTTTGCCCAATGTTCTATGAGTAAAATCATCAACTAAAATTCATTTTTTATGGTCATAGTGGATATAAAACAAGAATGGCTATGATATTTTACTCGGTAATATTATTTTCCATATTCTATAATGATTATATAATCTTCACAATATATGTGAAATAAAATTTCATAAAATATCATTTATCATTCCTCCGAAAAATGTGGTGCACACACATCAATTTAGCAGTGAAATATATTCATCATATAGTCTTGAAGATGTTCATGTTGATAAACATCCATTGTTAAACAATCCATATTTTTAACATATTATGAATATATACTTAAACATGTTATCTTCCACTTTTTTCATTAAGTTATCCTCTTTATAATGAGACTCATATTCCATTCCCCGCAATATAAGCACCCATAAACTACAAAATAAATTTGAAATGAAGATGGAACACATATGAGATTACTAATAAGTAAAATGGGGATGTAAATTTTCTCTCGACGAAGAAACTTTATTCCTTGATGATATAATGTGTATATAACTCTTGAGTATTATAACATCCTTAATGTTATAATACATCATAGTTCAATTATTCTCATTACATATTTTCATATTCATTTTTTGTACATTATTTTTACTCACATCTACAAGTAGTTTGATAGATTACCATGAAATTCATTTATAAATCCTCAGTATCTCTTATTGAGTTGGTAAAAGAGTCATACAATATATTCAATTATATACACTATCTATTCACATTCAAAATAAATTTTTTAAAAACACTTGGATTTCCTTTTATTGACAACCACTCATGAAATTATAGATATTTTATTAGTATAATGGAATATTTTCATTTATCTTTTTCTCTAGAAACACCATTATCTTCAGTAATTTCCATTTCTTAAATGGAAAACAGAATATCCAGATAAATAATTGGAATATATTTATTATCATATTAAAATTTTAAGATTACTTGTGGATTAATCAATATTTTTTTGTATATTATAAGGATAACTTATCAAAACATCATTCATGATTGTCTTAAACCAATTATATCTAGCTATTTCTCTCATTGATTGATTTTATTCCTAATTTCTCCATTCATAAGTTGATTTAAATTTATATATTTCGTTTCAATTTGTTCATGGTGCATCCTCTCTATGAATATTAGTTGAAAAATTTCATATTTTACATGAATTTATTTTTATATGTATTCTAATTCTTCATAGCTGTGTATTATTTATTTATTTTCATTTTTTGAGCACTTTTCGTCACATATTTTTCTCCCAATGTTTCTCATTATCCTCTCATTATTATCAAAATATATTTATGTTTTAGTATTTAATTCACATTAGAATAGTTGTTTTACCTAGCAAGGATACACCAACATTCTTCATCAATGTGGCCACATATATTTTAGTACACATTGAAATATTAAAGACATCTGAATCTTTTATATATATATATATATATATATATATATTCCTTATATGGAATCTATTTCTTTTCAGTAGGCCTCTTCATTTGTTCACAAATACTGCCCTAGAATTTAGGTCTTTTATAGTCTTCAAATATTCTCATGTTTTGAAAACACATAGTATCCTGAGGTCCAAATATCAAAAGAATAAAAAATTACTAATAAATATCTTTATTTTTCTTATAGTAATAGTCTGACAAGATCAAGTGCCTTTCTATTTTTTGTATTGAAATTTTCTTGTATGCAATTTAATTTTGGGAGTTATTTTTATTTATATTATCATTATAGTCTATTATTGTATTGGTGGATTTATAAATATTTTTATCTACCCATACCTTCGAATCATTATCCATTGATAAGGTGCTATTAAATGTTATTGGAATAGTATATATATAACTAAAAAGGATTTGAGTGTAATTCTTCTATGTGCTTATAGAAGGATGATAATGATATAATTTTGAGCTCTTCCATCCACCAATATTAGTGAATTTATATAAATGTGCCTCATGGGCATTTTATATATCTACATCACTTTTAGGTGATGGACATTATTTATAGGTTTGTGATAATTAATTATTCATATTATAAACTTGAGAAGTTCTAATATGCATCCTGTTAAAATTTATCAATTTAACCACGGATTTATAGAATTTCATGTTGAGGAAATCATCTAATTTTTAATTGATTTCATCCCAACATCACATTAAAATTTCATTTTATTTATCATGTATTCATGTTATCTTCTACCATCACTAAAAGAGGATTCATTGTCATTTATTCATCTAGAATTAACATCCAATTGGGATTCCTTGACACCAATAGTATATTTATGTGATTCATCTTGAGAATAGATCATTAGCATATACTCTTTACTAAACATGAGATTTTATACCACAAAAAAATCAATCTATTTAACATTATAATTTGTTTATTCAAGAATAACATTACTAAATTTAATGGAAACATTAGAATATTTTTCAATTAGATGGATTACCGCAATAAAAACATGTTTCCATATGATTATCTCGTACACATTTATTGGATTATTCTTTAATTAATTTAATATTTTCACTATAATGAGTCAAATATTCTTTTTTTTATCTAATGAGGACTATGAGATAATTGCACATTTTAGGATTAATACGTAGTTCATCCACAATATTATTGATTCCCACTTCAATATGGGCTTTTACATCAAGATGAACCATTAAAAAATGTATATATTAATCCTATTAATCAATATATTTATACATATATCAATAAAATAAAGAATATAAGTCCACAAAATATTTTATAGACATATATTCTGCATACTCCCAACTCCTTGAGAAATTTTCATCCGAATGATTTGTGTCGAATGATTTGTTAAAAGATAACTGATAATTATTTTATTTAATTAATATATTTTTTTATATCTTATCTCTCCCGTTAATTGAAATTTTTATATTATTTATTAGACATTATTGTATTCTTAAAGAAGAGTGTCCCTGAGGTACATCAAAATCAACTACATATCTATATTTCAGATAAACCATATTAAATGAATTCAGGAAAATTGTTCTAATAAGAGGAAAACTATTCTTTTATACTAGTTGTATAGCCCATATGGATTATTTAGGGAAACTTATTTTTTTGGTAAATCAATATTCCTCGATTTAATTATATTTGAAAATTATTTCTAATTAACTCATATTTATCGTAAGCCACATATCGAGTTTTGTGTATTGGAGGTGATACACACTCTAAATAATTAATACACATTTATTTTACATACTAAAATAAATATAAATAGACTTATACATTATAGGGATTATCATCAATGATAAATACCTAACATTTCATTATCTACCTATGTTTTCAATTGATTTTAATATCACTATGATTTAAGTGATTGCATGTGCCTAAAAATTTCCATCATGTTTGAAATCATAGTATTCACGTCTTATATATGATGAATGGACTTAATTTTTCAGGTAGTACTAGTTCTTTATTAGAATAGTTCATAATCACACCCCCAGTTCCTCAAAGATAACTTGCACGAAATTTCTGAACCAGGTCACACAATCATCTCGAGGACGTTAACATATAAAATTAAATAAGACCATAATCATCAATAAATAGTTCAAAAAAACCCAAAGTAATATCAAAGGTATAAAATTTTTTTAGTACTTCTATATTATCTCACATATATAATGATCGTAACATATTGATTATATAATAATAAATATTGTCATCATACTCAATTATCCATTATTTGGGAACGAAATTTCCACTTCGAATGATGATGTTCTAATCCTCAGTTAAATGGGTACATGTGATCCACACAATTTTGTAAATTTCATTTTATACATCAATTAATATTCATATTATAAATTTCATATCATTTTTAACATTCATTATAATTTTCCCAAGTTCACTTAATTAAATATTTTGTATTTATATCTAGTGTTCAAACACAAGAACATAGTATGTTTTATCTTTATTTTTTTGTGTCATCTCAATGTATTTATTATGTTTCAGTTATTTACTCATTCATGAACCTCAAGAATGTAGTTATACCATTTTTATTCTATCACAATTTATATCATTAATTCACCCTCATTATTTAATTTTTATTGGGTAATTGAGGAAACGGAATTCTATAACATCAAATTCATGAAAAAAGAATGGGTATTTAATGTCATATTGAAAAAAAATTAAAATAGTACACACAGATCACCAATTTCATCATGCATTTATATCTTAATAACTATTATATTTCTCACATAATTTATGATCAGTAGTTCATGAACAAATAATTATTCAGTTTAATATAAATAAAAATACATGGTTTTTATCCTTATATATAGTATAAAATGGTACTTGGAATCATTGTGACTTTAAGAAATCTAGGATGGATTTGTGCAATAGTTCATCAAAAATGTAGTGATCATAAAAATGTATGTTCTTAATCATTAAGGTATATGGTTTGGTTTCTAGAATTTATCATCCTAATATGTATCAACCTTGATGTGAAGACCACATGCAATGTACACATACTCTTATTCATCACATAATGGGATGTTGGATTTCTCATCTCTTTCTGTATACAGCTAAGTATCAAAATAGGGTATTCTCCTAAAAAAACAAATATAGATTGTGGTACACTATTTTGTTGGAAAATTAAATCCTTCTAATATATTTTTCCTAGTTTTCCTTCTCAGGTTCAAAATATTTATAGACATTGAGCACCAACATTACTCTTTATTTATTACCACGTCCAGGGTAAATATAACATCACAAAAAATATGGAATGTCATTACACTAGGATAAATTCAACATCATGCAATATTTAAATTTCTTGAAGATCTCAAGATTTATATTATATCTTTTCAATAGGGTTCTATTTTTATTTGACATCAGGAAATGTGTAATCTTTATGTGATAATTAGCTTATTATTTCATGATCTGATACTCACATGACATAGATCCAGCTATTAATTATTGTTATGCATCTAAAAATGATTATTTGGACCTCAAATTTAGTCATCATATGTTCATCCATGAACTATATCACATGTGAAAAACATATGTAAGTGTTAATGTTAAAGTCTAATCATGGTGTAGATTAAATAGTCTTAATGGATTTCATCAAATGGTGGTTATATATCAATATGTTTTAAAGTAGAGTAATAGTTATCCACACTAATTTTTTCCCCAAAACAATTCTTCATTTTGAAGACAAGATTAATAATTTTTGGTCCATGCATTTGGATAAAAAAAATTAGATCAAGACCCACTCCCAGAAAAACACTCGTGAGTTACTAATTTTCTTCATTCCACCACAGATTTTGGATAAATAACCTCCATGTGAAAACTCACCCACACATTAACCTATATACTTATATAAGAGCTTGTTACCTACTTCCACTATGATGGATCAATGGGGAAGATCTCTCATGAAGTTGATGACTCCAACAACAATTTGGTTAATCATGTTTTCCCAATAAGAATATGTGGTTGGCAAAATTTATTTATAAAACATATAAAAAATACATAAATTTAATCTTCATTATCTAAAAAATTATGAACCATATGATCAACATAAATATTTACAATGTCCCTTTTTAACATTCCCCACAAAATAATTTGGTTGTATTTTTTCATGGCCATTTATTTTTGTGGTGATGCTTAATAAACCATGTTATGGTAGGAGAAATCACCCACATATGATACTGATCCCATTGAGCTAGTATGGTGTCTGTCACACCCGTCGTCTCTAATTTTATTTATTTTATTAATTTTATTTGCGTCGGGTAGTTCGGGTCAAAACCCGACTTATGATTTCGAGTTCTTTATGGTTTGGACTTGTTTGCGTCCAGCGCAACGCGACCGAAGCTGCGCTGCCTCACCTGGGTCACCGCGCGGCCCCGCCTGTTTCACCGCACGCCCTGCTTGATGGTTAATTAATTAAATGAAATGGATCAGTATAATAAAACAATAATATTAATGGTGTTAAGAATATAATTTGTCTTGTGTCGTTATTAATATTACTCTTAATAATAATAATAATAATAATAATAGTAATAATAATAATAACAATAATAATAAAAGTAATAAGGATTTATAGTTTGTTTTAATGATAACAATAAATATAATATAATTTGAGGTGTTATTATTATTATTAATAATACTGAATTTAGGTTTCTATTTCCTTTTTATTTTATTTTGTTTTAATTGCTTTTTATTTTATTTTATTTTTTATTTCTCTTTCTTTCTTTTCCCCCCTTCTTTTCTTTTCCTCCCTCCATTTTTTTTCCCACTCCCATCGGATTCCCCTGCTACCCCCCCCCCCCCTCCTCGTCGCGGCTCACCCCCCCTTTCCCCTCTAACCCTAACCCTGCGTGCTACCGGCCCTCTCCCGCTTGCCCCACCGCCGGCCGGCTCGCCCCGCCATCGGCTCCCCGTCACGGCCCTCACCTGCTCGCCCCGCCATCAGCTCCCCGTCACGGCCCTCTCCCACGTCGCACTGCTCCCTCCCCTGCTCGCGCCGTCACTCGCACACACCCTCCCTCGGCAAACTCCTTGCCGCACGCCGCACGCCCGCCTCAACCTTCTCACGACCGTCGCCGGCTCCCCATCCCGTTTCCCCATCGCTGCCGCCTCCATGGCCAGCCGGCCTCCGCCGCTCCTGCTCCCTCTCCCTCTCGGTAGAGTCCTCCCTTATGTTTTTTTTTCCTTTCTAAATCATTCATTGTTTTTTTTGGTCTTCCAGCGGGAATGGGTTCTTATTGTATGGTTTTGACATGAATTTTTGTTTGTTTGTTTGAATTCGTGTTTTGGGTGCACGCTAGGTTGCATAAGGTTCGGTTGAGGTGTGATTGTGAATTCGCACATTTTGCGGAAGCTTCCTGGTTCAAGGTAGGTGGTTCCGTGCTATACCATCATTAGATGATTTAAATTGCTCCTTAATTAAATTGCAATGTTTTCTAATGATAATTTGTGTGATGTGAAATTTATTTTAGGCATGCTTCGATTTTCAGATTTGATGAATTTGAATTGTTCTTAAGTAAAATTCCAATGTATTTCATGTGCGTCGAGTTTTTGAAATCTTTATATGTATTTTGGTTAATTGGTTAAGGTGTGAAAATTGTGTTTTCAAGAACGCTTGAGGTGCAAGGGTGATTAAATTGAGTTTTCCTTTTAAAGAAGATAAACAATTCTGATGTGTTAATTTTTATTAAGAACCTTGAGTGTGTTTTAGGGGTGCGAATGATGTTTTAGAAGGGTTGGGACGTGCAATTGATTTTCAAATGGTTTTGGCATCTAAAAATTGTGTGTTTTAAAGTGAGGTCTTGTGGTATGCATATGTGATGTTTTACAAATTAAGAAATTGTTTAATTAAGTGTCGTTTAAGATGAAGAATATGGTTGGTAAGGTTTTCGAGGTTGCATGGTAGGTGCGAAATGTGTTTTCAAGTTCTTTGGGGGGTGTGTGTAATTAAATGTAGATCTTCAATCAACATGAGTCAATTTGGGTGTGTTTGCCGTGTGGCGTACTTTTGGAATTAAATGGAAAATTGTTTGAACAATGGGAAAATATGTTTTACTTTGCATAAGATACACTTTTGGTTTTAAAGTGACGTTCGTATATGAAATTGAGTTCGTCGTTCTGGTGCAAACCTTTTCTTTCTAATTTTAAGTGTTTTATAAAATTGTTAATTGCACTTATTAAATTATATGTGGAGCGTGAGAGTTGTGTTTGACAGTATTAGGTGTGCGTTAAGTTTTAAAGGTATTCTTACATGTGAGATTGGACATGCCTCATGTGAAAACTCTTATCGTGCTATTTTGAAATGTTCTTCTAATTGTTTAAATAGTTTATCAAGTCACGCAAGTGATCTGGACTATGTGATAAAATGGTTTTGGTGTGCGTGTGTTTTTTTTATGGTGTTTGGGTATGCAAATGGTGACGTGTATGTGTAATGTTTTGTTTGGTTCGCGATATGTGGAAGCGATATACATTATTTGAATGTGAAACTTGTTTGAGCACATGGTAAAAACCCTGGGTATCTAGGTGGGCAGACTAGAACTAGTGTGCTAGTGAACCGGATGGGTATCGTCCCTGTTTCACTTAGCTGGATTGACGATTGCAACACTAACTAAACATGATATCTGAGGGTCGTGGCCTTCTAAGCCACGTGTTCTGAGGTTCGTGGCCTTCTAAGCCACGTTTTCTGAGGGTCGTGGCCTTTTAAGCCATGTTTCACCGAGACATGAGGTTCTAGGGTCCCACTTGAGCTAGATGAACCTTAGGGGATTTGCCCGTAGTGCTCTACCATCTTTGGCGTGGTGCCTTCCGTCAGCATATGGAAGACCACGTGAGTATGTGTGTGTGTGTGTGAGCATGTGTGTGTGTGTGAGTATGTGTGTGTGTTCCCATATTGAACATTTCTCTTCCCCTTTAAAAATCGTGTTTGTTAAATGAGTTCTTTTTAATGTTTTTCTTTTAGCGTTTAGCTTGTAAATGTTTTCTTTAAAAGAATTTTTAAATTAAAATTTTGAATAAGCACTTTAAATTGTCTTTTGATGTTGTGGCATGGAACCATTTCTCGGTGGCATCCTACTGGGCTTTTAGCTCACACCCTGCATACACCCTTGGGTGTATGTAGATTCTGTTTCTTCTGTATTCCAGGTTGCGACTTCGTGTTCAGTGATGGTGGTTCAGGTTGCAGCTGGTCTTCTCTTTCAGAATGGTGTTGATGTGGTCTCACTTCTGCCGGGAGGTTGAGTTTGAGTTTTAGTTTCCGCTGTCGTATTTTTCTTTTTAGTTATTGCTTTGTGTTGTAGACCTTAAACTTGTTCATAGTTTAAAGGCACGTCTCGTTGTCTACTTCTAATTTCAGTTTATCTATCTTGTTAGTTGGTTTCTCTGTCTTGTATTTCGGGTAAAACCGTTCCCACTTGTTAAACATGATACCCGGGCACTTGTGCCAGCCCGTGGGGATCGGGAACGCCCTTCGGGCCTTGCCGCGGACCGGGTCAGGCGCCGGGTCGGATGGCGACCCGGCCTGGTTCGTGACAAAATGGTATCAGAGGGCAAGGTTTGCTCTCTTGGGTCGTTTTCTGTTGAGATGGAGTCAGAGTGGACAAAAATTTAGGTTGTCGGAACTCAGCATTCTAGCTACGAGCAATGTGCCTGGCCAGCACACCTCGTGGCGGGACTCGAGTTACCAAAGTGTGTTGAGTTTTGTCTGTGTTTTTCGTCATTGCGGTTAATCTTGTCTATGGGAAATGAAAAAGGGGTAAGGTCAGTGGTCCCAGTGAGCTCGCAGGGTCTGGCAAGCCATGTGGAGCCGGGGACGCTGTCCTAGAATGCCCTCCGTTGCAGTGGCATGACTGGCGTATGGCCGCCAACCATACGTTACAGTCACCCTCTGACACAAGTTTTCTCTTGCGTCATTTCTCGTCTCTTTGTTTTGGATTCGTGAGAATTGGGTTTTTAGGTAAATATGTTTGGGTCTTGGAAAATGATTTCAAATGAAAGGCTTTAAAAAGAAAATGACGCGAAAGGTTTGAAAAGTGTGGGATGAATGTTTTGGTTTTTAAAAGTTGAAAGGTTTGGTCTTGACCCTTGGTGTTCTCGTGGGTAACCACATGCATGAGCGTATATGGGAAAAAAATGGTTAATGGCACGAGCGGATGAGTGCTCTGATGGATATGAGGTGGGTGCCAGTGCAGCACGAGAACATGCATGTGCGAGGCCCATGAGACACCATTGGTGTTTGTGCAACCCACTGGCTTTTCTTATTTTTAAAATGTCTTGCTAAAGAAAATGTTTGGTGTTTTAGTAAACGGTGTTTGTGTGGCGTGTCCTTGTGTTTTTGAGATGTTGGATGCGTGGCGTTTTGAACTGAGTATTATTTCTGAATGGTTTATGTCCCGAGTTTGAGTTCTTATTTGTAAGTTGGTATGTAAGCGTGTGGTTAGTAAATTACTTTGAAGAGTACATCGGGGAGCACTTGCAGTGGTTTCCCCTGCACGTTTGGTGTTTGCTTGTGGTATGTCTTGACTATTGGACCAGTTTGGTTGGGTCCATAGTTTTCTTTCTTGACTAGTGTATGCCCCCATAAAGCATTGGCATGTGATTGAAGTATGACTACGGGGAATTCCCCGTTGGCCGACACTCCAGTTGATCGAAGGATTCTCTTTTTGAATTCTGGAATTAAACCCACCTTTACTTTTTACAACTAAGTGGATCCTCTCGCACTGGGATGACAGATGCGAGGGGAGTTGAACAGAGTTTTGGTTTCTTTGAGTTCCCTGAGTCATCGAGTATGAAATTTGACGTCGTTACGCTTGAAGGTTTGCCCTAGAAATGGCGAAAGAAATTCCAGTGGGGAAGGGTGAAGGCGTTTGAGAGGTGTCAGTGCTTATCGATGTTTTGAATGGTTGGTAGTGTTTACATTAGCCGCAAGGGTCATGTTCGGTGACGTCTTGCAGCGTGAGACCTCTTTGATAATCAACAGTGGTTTGGAAGCAACCCTTAGTCGTCAGTGTAGCCTATCATTCTAAATGACCTCTGATCTTTGGTTTGTCTTGTTTAAGAAAGAGGTTTACGTTAGGCCACTAGTGTGGCAGACCCAGTCACATGGGGATGCTACGGTCAATTGCAGGAATCATGTGTTGTTTAAGACCTAGTTTGAAGTCCTTCTCCGTATAATGTTCCTCTCAACAGTAATGGTCATGTTCGGTGACGATTTGTGGTGTCGTGTTCTCATCCAGTGTGACAATGGGTGATGCGCATGCACCATTGCAGCTCTTATGTTGGTTAATGTTTTGTGTATGATCAGTTGGATGTCATGGTGTGTTGTGTCTGATGGTGTATCCTCAGGTGCAATAGGATTTCGTGTGACACCAAAAAGGAGAAGCTCCGTTCGGGAGTTTTCCACGCCTGGCTACGAGGCAGAAGATGCTTCAAACATCAGGGCTCCAGCCATAGGCCTCGGAGTGAAGCTGGCGCGTGGTCAGGAACCCCGAGGGGGTATGAGACCCCGACTTTATTTCTGTCATCGGTGTTGAAAGTGAATGCAGCTCAAATTGATTTCTACGGTTGTTCTACTCCAAACGAACCATCTGTTTGCAGATGGTTTTCATGATCGTGTGGAGGCTTGTTCGTCTCGTTGACTTAAAGTCTTTGGGGTTGCGTCCCATTGGATGCAATCACCTTTAGAGGTCCTTGAGAGTCTGTTGGGAAAAAATCAGTCCCAAAATTTTATAATGCTCATCCCGGAATGTGGATGTGTTGGTCAGGTCTTAGGTCATGGTTCTGACGCCCGGGTGGTTAGGCCCCTCCCTCCCCGCCCCTTGTGGTGGGGTGTTTGGTCACCATTGAGAAGTTTTTCAAAGTTCTATGCATTTTGTTAGTTCTAATGGTGGGGAGTCCTCATGGACCTCCCCATGCTGGTTTTCTAGTCTCGCCTTTGGCGTTGGCTGGTTCTTAATGGTGGGGAGACCCACATTGGGTCTCGCACGAATGTCTCTAGGATGAATCAGTGCTGGACTTTTCTTTAATGGCGGGGAGTCCGCTCGAACCTCCCCCTGTCGGTTGTCCACTCTCATTTCGAGCATTAGTGACTTCTTAATGGTGGGGAGCCCCTCGAGCTTCCCCTTGTTGATCTATAGCTTCTGTTTTCAAAGATAGTTTTTTGATAGTGATAGGAGTGTTCTGAGGACGTGGTTTGACCCCTTTTGTTCATATTAGCCAAGTGATGTGGGTTCGGTTTCAGAGTGCTCGAGATGTCTCGACTTGGGAAGTTGGGTTCTGTGGGTTTAAGAGTTCGTTTTCTAAAACAATCAGCTGGAGGCATTCTATCTCTTTCTGGTGGGCGACACATATCAAAAAGTCCTTCTACGTGTTTCTTGAGGTTGCCATTGGAGTCACTCTCTCTGAGCACGATGCTTTTGCCTCTCTTTGCTTGATGTTGTGGGGATCCCCTTTGAATCAAGAGGGAGTGTGGTTTTCTGCTCTGAGATTTGGTTTTAGTTGTGGCTTTCCGGGGGCGGAAAGCTTTATGGTGGGGAGAATTGTCACACCCGTCGTCTCTAATTTTATTTATTTTATTAATTTTATTTGCGTCGGGTAGTTCGGGTCAAAACCCGACTTAAGATTTCGAGTTCTTTATGTTTTGGTCTTGTTTGCGTCCAGCGCAACGCGACCGAAGCTGCGCGGCCTCACCTGGGTCACCGCGCGGCCCCGCCTGTTTCACCGCACGCCCTGCTTGATGGTTAATTAATTAAATGAAATGGATCAGTATAATAAAACAATAATATTAATGGTGTTAAGAATATAATTTGTCTTGTCTATTTATTAATATTACTCTTAATAATAATAATAATAATAATAGTAATAATAATAATAACAATAATAATAAAACTAACAAGGATTTATAGTTTGTTTTAATGATAACAATAAATATATTATAATTTGAGGTGTTATTATTATTATTATTAATACTGAATTTAGGTTTCTATTTCCTTTTTATTTTATTTTGTTTTAATTGCTTTTTATTTTATTTTATTTTTTATTTCTCTTTGTTTCTTTTCCCCCCTTCTTTTCTTTTCCTCCCTCCATTTTTTTTCCCACTCCCGTCGGATTCCCCTGCTACCCCCCCCCCCCCCCCCTCCTCGTCGCGGCTCACCCCCCCTTTCCCCTCTAACCCTAACCCTGCGCGCTACCGGCCCTCTCCCGCTCGCCCCACCGCCGGCCGGCTCGCCCCGCCATCGGCTCCCCGTCACGGCCCTCACCTGCTCGCCCCGCCATCAGCTCCCCGTCACGGCCCTCTCCCACGTCGCACTGCTCCCTCCCCTGCTCGTGCCGTAACTCGCACACACCCTCCCTCGGCAAACTCCTTGCCGCACGCCGCACGCCCGCCTCAACCTTCTCCCGGCCGCCGCCGGATCCCCATCCCGTTTCCCCATCGCTGCCGCCTCCTTGGCCAGCCGGCCTCCGCCGCTCCTGCTCCCTCTCCCTCTCGGTAGAGTCCTCCCTTATGTTTTTTTTTTCCTTTCTAAATCATTCATTGTTTTTTTTGGTCTTCCAGCGGGAATGGGTTCTTATTGTATGGTTTTGACATGAATTTTTGTTTGTTTGTTTGAATTCGTGTTTTGGGTGCACGCTAGGTTGCATAAGGTTCGGTTGAGGTGTGATTTTGAATTCGCACATTTTGCGGAAGCTTCCTGGTTCAAGGTAGGTGGTTCCGTGCTATACCATCATTAGATGATTTAAATTGCTCCTTAATTAAATTGCAATGTTTTCTAATGATAATTTGTGTGATGTGAAATTTATTTTAGGCATGCTTCGATTTTCAGATTTGATGAATTTGAATTGTTCTTAAGTAAAATTCCAATGTATTTCATGTGCGTCGAGTTTTTGAAATCTTTATATGTATTTTGGTTAATTGGTTAAGGTGTGAAAATTGTGTTTTCAAGAACGCTTGAGGTGCAAGGGTGATTAAATTGAGTTTTCCTTTTAAAGAAGATAAACAATTCTGATGTGTTAATTTTTATTAAGAACCTTGAGTGTGTTTTAGGGGTGCGAATGATGTTTTAGAAGGGTTGGGACGTGCAATTGATTTTCAAATGGTTTTGGCATCTAAAAATTGTGTGTTTTAAAGTGAGGTCTTGTGGTATGCATATGTGATGTTTTACAAATTAAGAAATTGTTTAATTAAGTGTCGTTTAAGATGAAGAATATGGTTGGTAAGGTTTTCGAGGTTGCATGGTAGGTGCGAAATGTGTTTTCAAGTTCTTTGGGGGGGTGTGTGTAATTAAATGTAGATCTTCAATCAACATGAGTCAATTTGGGTGTGTTTTCCGTGTGGCGTACTTTTGGAATTAAATGGAGAATTGTTTGAACAATGGGAAAATATGTTTTACTTTGCATAAGCTACACTTTTGGTTTTAAAGTGACGTTCGTATATGAAATTGAGTTCGTCGTTCTGGTGCAAACCTTTTCTTTCTAATTTTAAGTGTTTTATAAAATTGTTAATTGCACTTATTAAATTATATGTGGAGCGTGAGAGTTGTGTTTGACAGTATTAGGTGTGCGTTAAGTTTTAAAGGTATTCTTACATGTGAGATTGGACATGCCTCATGTGAAAACTCTTATCGTGCTATTTTGAAATGTTCTTCTAATTGTTTAAATAGTTTATCAAGTCACGCAAGTGATCTGGACTATGTGATAAAATGGTTTTGGTGTGCGTGTGTTTTTTTTATGGTGTTTGGGTATGCAAATGGTGACGTGTATGTGTAATGTTTTGTTTGGTTCGCGATATGTGGAAGCGATATACATTATTTGAATGTGAAACTTGTTTGAGCACATGGGAAAAACCCTGGGTATCTAGGTGGGCAGACTAGAACTAGTGTGCTAGTGAACCGGATGGGTATCGTCCCTGTTTCACTTAGCTGGATTGACGATTGCAACACTAACTAAACATGATATCTGAGGGTCGTGGCCTTCTAAGCCACGTTTTCTGAGGGTCGTGGCCTTCTAAGCCACGTTTTCTGAGGGTCGTGGCCTTTTAAGCCACGTTTCACCGAGACATGAGGTTCTAGGGTCCCACTTGAGCTAGATGAACCTTAGGAGATTTGCCCGTAGTGCTCTACCATCTTTGGCGTGGTGCCTTCCGTCGGCATATGGAAGACCACGTGAGTATGTGTGTGTGTGTGAGCATGTGTGTGTGTGTGTGTGAGTATGTGTGTGTGTTCCCATATTGAACATTTCTCTTCCCCTTTAAAAATCGTGTTTGTTAAATGAGTTCTTTTTAATGTTTTTCTTTTAGCGTTTAGCTTGTAAATGTTTTCTTTAAAAGAATTTTTAAATTAAAATTTTGAATAAGCACTTTAAATTGTCTTTTGATGTTGTGGCATGGAACCATTTCTCGGTGGCATCCTACTGGGCTTTTAGCTCACACCCTGCATACACCCTTGGGTGTATGTAGATTCTGTTTCTTCTGTATTCCAGGTTGCGACTTCGTGTTCAGTGATGGTGGTTCAGGTTGCAACTGGTCTTCTCTTTCAGAATGGTGTTGATGTGGTCTCACTTCTACCGGGAGGTTGAGATTGAGTTTTAGTTTCCGCTGTCGTATTTTTCTTTTTAGTTATTGCTTTGTGTTGTAGACCTTAAACTTGTTCATAGTTTAAAGGCACGTCTCGTTGTCTACTTCTAATTTCAGTTTATCTATCTTGTTAGTTGGTTTCTCTGTCTTGTATTTCGGGTAAAACCGTTCCCACTTGTTAAACATGATACCCGGGCACTTGTGCCAGCCCGTGGGGATCGGGAACGCCCTTCGGGCCTTGCCGCGGACCGGGTCGGGCGCCGGGTCGGATGGCGACCCGGCCTGGTTCGTGACAGTGTCCATAGGTATCAAACACCTATATATGTAGGTGGGTGCTTGCATGGTTGATTGTGAGAATAGGGGTTCTATAGACATTGTGTGGGGTGAGACAATTACATGTCACTAATGTGTGCGACTCATTCTAGCGGAAAATCCCAAGCCACATGATTCATCTAAATGAATAGAATAAAACCAACTAAATAAAATCTTTGTACTGAGAACAAATTCAATGTGTTACATTGATGTGTCGAGCATTGTTACTCTACATAATAATGTTTGTATATATCACCACCATGTAATCATATCTATATAGACCATTGGATCACCCCCAATTCGTATTAATCAATAATGTGTCTTGAAAAAGGATTTTACATGGGACGATGTACATGGGTGAACCTCTTTTGATCAAACTAGATGTCCCCATATTCATTTGGTGGTCGTATGTTTACATCAATGATGCGAGGAACCTCTATACGGGTAATTATTTTTCACATGAATGAATATGTTTGAAGGAAATGCTAAAGTAATGTGTAAAATGAATGAGCATAAGGATTTATATCATGAGATTATATTATAATGGAAGAATAATATTAAAATGATTCAAAAAAAGTTATGCAGTCAAAGAATAAATAACACTCATTTGAATTACTCATGAAAATCTAAAGATCTTTATGTGTTTTAAATAATCAATAGGAATGCAATTTAACCTAAAGGATTAACATAGAAAAAAAATATTATTTTATAATTAACCCTAACACGGAATGAAATTTGGATTGAAGGTGGATCTTGAGGTATTAAATTACTGAGACATTGATCTAAATGAAGGTTACTACATATATTCTAAAGATATCATTTTCTATTTAAATAGAGTAGTATTCACTCTATAGATTTATAATGATAATATCCCTCTGTGAGCCATACTTACCTATTTGAGGAATAGAAGAACATGCTCCTCCATTTTCATAATTAATAATACCCAATGTATGATACATGTTATTTTTACAACTTGAATTATCTTGGGGATGTTTAATTATTCATGAAAGAACACAGAATTTTGTAAAGAAGAAAATATCCCACAGATAATATCTCTAAATTCACAAACAAATATTCCATAAAAGAAGTCACATTTTTTACAATTTCATTGTGCTACTGTGTACCATTGTTATAATAAATGTAACGATTGGGACAATGAATTTTTGTTTATAATATACTCAATATTTTTTAGAAATAAAAAAACTCATAATTTTCATGAAGAATTCATATATTAGTTTGACATAATTTATGAATAACTTGATCGTCAATTTTTTAGGATTTCAGGAAGTTATATCAACAATAAATTGACTACCTGTAATATTTACACCAAGAGTTTGTTAAAGAAGGTTGTGTACTCGGTTATTCTATAAAGAAAATAAACCATGTTAGTGTACTCATGCTACACAATTTGGATGAATTAATATGATCTAACGACAAGAATAATGTATGTGAATGAAAAAATAACTCAAATAGAACAAATACATTTTAATGATATATTAAATAATAAAAAGGAAAATTATTTGTCTTAGGTAAACACCACTAGATATACCTTTAGCATGTAATAACCATATCTCTAGTAACCTAGAGATTATGTACAATTTATTAAATTTGAATATATAAATGAGTTATAAATCATAAATTACTGGGTAGTTTAGTCGTCAAGGAGAACAAAATATAGGTAATATTTTTATTACTTTGGAAATAAAATATAAATCATACTAATGGAAATTATTTTTCATCCTTGAACTAAATAGAATAATTCTTATTGATATCCTAATTAAAGTTAATAAATATTGGTGAACACAATTTCTTTGTATATTTTATGTGCATTAGAAGATATCATGAGAAAATAAGTCATAATAGTTATGGAAATGTAAATAACCAAAAACACATGCCATTTAATCAAAAACATCAACAAAAAATGAATCTGAAGACAATATCAATGAAAAAATCTCATGAAATATAATAAATAAATTACAAATTAATGAAATGATTATTATCAAATATCACAATTTTATATATCATGATATCTATATCATCATGTTCTTGTACTAATAATGTTTAATCAATGGATCAGTATACACAAGAAACTCAATTAATTATGACAAAACATTTGTCTCACTATACATGTTGATGAATTGATTGGATATATAATTCTAGGATCCAGCCATCACATCATGTAAAATGAATTACTCATATATTTAATGGTCAATTTAATAAATGAACAAAATAAATTTTTAATAAATGTATTTATTGAATAACATACAAATTAATAAATCATATTTTTAAATGGTATACTATTTATCCATAATTATATACATGACAAGAATAATACATTAATTTAAGATAAATTTGATATCTAATTATCATAATAATATGTATTATCCATCAGAAACATAATGACCACAAAATTAATATGAAATAACAAAATATTGTCGATTCATTAGAAATATAGGTTTTGTAATAAAAAATTTTCCATTTTAAAAATAATGAAATATTTGTTTAATATTAAAAAATAAATCTATCATTTTAGAGTTTATTATGACTAATGAGATTTTATAAACTAAGTTAGATATGTTAATATGTTTTAAATAGTGCAAATGTATCTTAATGCCCTTTATTTTAAAAAACATTCATTTTGGCTTTTTATATATAAAGTCAAAAAATCATTTTAAAATTTTATAAAAATTATTTTCATTACTATTAAAAATTAAAATATCCTTAATAAATTATTTCAGTAATAAAAAAGATTTTTGTAATGCAATTTTGAAAAATATGGACATCTAATAAAAAATATCTGATTCAAAAAATATATGGTTTTCTTCTAAATATATCTTTTTATGATTCAAGTAAAAAAGGAATTGTTGGCATGAAAAATGTAAACTAATCAAATATCCATTGGATAAAAAGAAATATATTTTGAAGAATGTATTATAAATTTAATTTAATCATGATTAAGAATATTCAAAAAAATAATGAGATGGTAAAATAAATCCTTTATTCTTTTGTAACTCTTAAATTATAACCCTCAAAAATAATATACATAAATAAAAACATAAAAATAATTACTAACTATTTATTATTGATAAATATTTAAATGGTTTTTTATACACACAACATAAAATTAAAAAGGTGTGTATTATCAAATATTTTATAATAGAGGGAAAATTCAGATGAAATTTGCTTACCTCAAACTTCTCTTAAGTGGAGCATTCTATTACCCACTATAAAATAATTTTACAAGTTTTATTAATTTATTCTAAAAATAGATCTACATTCATAATATCATATATTTATGCTCTTATAATGTTTTATCACATTCTCTTTCATAATATATTATTAATTCCATTTTTTCAGGTGATAACAAGTTCATTTTCCCAAGAGTGTTTTGTCATAGACATTCAATTATTAGAGCATATTATATAGTAACATCATCGAATGAATGATATTAAAAAAATAAATATAATAATATTTCATTTTATACATTTTCGTTACCATTATTAAAATTTGAACATGGAAAATTAATCACAATGCATTGTGGAGGTAGTAGTTCGTACGTATGAAGGAGAAACATTATCACTTTATGAATCTAGGACTTGTCCATGATGTAGATGATATATTAAATTTACATAATCATTATCATATCATATATATAGTATATATTTATTATTACTATAATTAATTCTATCAATGTGAGTATGTGATAAAAAATATTTTGTAATGGATCAGCCCTCTCTAGTCCAACCATTTGCTGAAATATGGTGTTTCAAGTTTCTTCAGAGGTCAAGGTGACTCATCCCCAACACATATCCAAATTTCTAGTTATTTGAATCGTGATTCAAGTATTATGAATAGTATCACAGTGAGTCAGAAACAGTGAGTCAGAAAAGGTGGGAATGAAATGTTGAGACCGAAATGGTGAGACCAAATCAGTGAGATAGAAATAGTGACTCAGAAATGGTGAGACAGAAACGGTGAGTTAGAAATAGTGAGTCAGAAATGGTGAGACAGAAATAGTGATTCAGAAACTGTGTGTCATAAATGGGGATATAGAAATGGTGAGTCTGAAATGGTGAGACAAAAATGGTGAGACAAAAATGGTGAGACAAAAACGGTGAGTCAGAAACGGTGAGACAGAAATGGTGAGACAGAAATGGTGAGATAGATATGGTGAGTCAGAAAAGGTGAGTCAGAAACTATGAGAGAGAAATGGTGAGATAGAAATTGTGATTCAGACACGGTGGGACAGAAATGGTGAGACAAAAATTGTGAGACAAAAATGGTGAGACAAAAATGGTGAGTTAGAAATGGTGAGTTAGATATGGTGTCACAGCTCATGAATAGTGTTTCCAGAATTCTTTCATATTTTCTTTGCCAAATTTCCATATTTTTTCCAGTTTCGCCAATTTAACAATTTCTTTTACATAAAAAATATTTATCTCCTCGTTTTAATGGATCTAAGGATGAATAAAATACAATAACTTCTATATTAAATTTCTTAAGGCATGAGATTCATTTACTTAGTCAAACTGAGTGGTTTTATGCGATCATAATGGAAAATCCATTTCATCTTAAACCACTGCTCCATTAAATATTTTGAAGGAAAAATGTATCTTCCTCCATTTTTTATTTCTCCTTGTCCTTTGGTGATATATGCTTGAACATTTATTTCCTTAATGTAGTAATCGTGATATTAAACATTTCCCATTGGATTAGTTTCCCTCAATGTTCTTCTTGTTGCATGTTCAACCCCTATTTTGGTGAAACCAAGTAGTATCCACCAGTCTTCAATATTGGGTATGATTTATCATTTTCTTGTTGGGTTCACCTTCTCTTATTTCTCCTTTATATATTATGGCATGTTATCTCCATGCTTCTAATATATTTTATTGTTCTTCGGTTGGTGCGGTCGTGTTGCGACATCATCGGGTTGATGTAGTTGTCATGGTAGGAGGTGATCGTGATCCATTGGGTGGATCATTCTTGTATGAATATCCTTAAGAACCTTTTTAAGGTATGGGATTCATTGATTCTTGTTTATTTTTATGTGAAACTATAGAGTTATCATTTTTTAGCCACTAGATCACATTGGAATTGACATTAAAAATATTTAAAATCGGTTAAATAAATTGATATCGATAATATGTTATTGCCTCCGCTTTTCCTAGATAGTGTGCAATCAATGATTTCTTTGATTAGTTGTTCGTTCTTGATGGAAATGTGGTAATGAATGTTAACCTCAATTAATTGATAACTATTTAGATAAAGATAAAGAGGCATGTAAATGAATCTGGTTCTTCTTATGGAAATTTTATGTTAGAAAAATTGGTTTAGTAAGCATGTTTAATTTATTTTGTATAGATTACTGTTTATGTTTCTTGAAAATAGAACATATTAATAATAAATTGGTTAATTCAAGATGGATTAAAGAACTGATTGTCTTATAATTCCTTGAACGGTTCTATGTTACAGTCTTGCTTGCTTAAAGGCTAATATCCCAGTTGATATGATTGTTTTTTTCCTGCTACTTTTGTTCTGATGTATTCCTAGAAGGTTGTTGTGCAATGTGGGGGTAGGGAGGCATATTTGTTGGTGGAATCATTTTACACCTAGAGTGGTGAGAGGCATCATTTTATGCATGTGGGTGTTAGGGAGGACACCCGGGATGATGAAATGGGTTGGATGTGAATGTTTGGTTTTCTGCTCTTTCTTCATGGTTATTTATCCGCTTTACATTCCCCACTAGTCGGGGTAGAGGGTCTTTATTACCATTATTCCTAAATGGGAGATGATGTGCAGGGTATTCCACTTGCTTTTCGTGTTTAGCTTCTCAAGGAAGGATGGGTCTACGCTCTTGAAATAGGTAGAAAAGACTCGACAGGTAGTTCATATAATCCCATTTTAAGACCATTGTGTTTAGAATCATTGATTGTTCTTCTAGAAAGCCTGGTAATATGGGGAAATAATGATGTAAATAAATAATTAACTTATAATGTTAACCCATGGGTTTTGGAGCATGCTGGGGTGCAATGATGAGGTTGTGATTTGAAAAAATAGTGCACAATGGGTGTGATGCTAATGAAATTTAATGTTGAATTGTTATTGGATAATTAATGTTTAATGAATTTATTAATGTAATGTTCATATGATAAAAAGGGAATTAAGTAAGGTATTAAATCTCTTTAAATGATTGTGTGCTTATAGGATACCTAGTCTTAGAATTAGTAGCACATAGTCCGAGAGACGTTAGCTTTATTTGAGTCTAATACTAGGTTATACCTATAGTGTGATTGTGAGATATATTATATTCTTTATTTTTTGTGTTTCTATACGCTACTCTACCTTGTTAGTCTGGAAAAATGACACCCCTGTGATTCCAAGCCATGGGGGTGTTTTCCCCATCATTCTGGTGGGAGGATGGATTGGTGACTACCCCCTTTGTCCCCACTCTCTTCCGTTGGTAGTTACTTTTTCTCTAAGGAACATTGGTTTGTTTTCCCCATATATTTGTGTAGAGGGATATAATGTCTTGTGGTTATTCACATTCAAATATTTTTGATATAGTTTTCTATGGACTACTATTGGTGTAACGTGTATAGGCTCTAATGTCTTGAGGATCCTTATTCGGTGTATGGGTTGTAATGGCTTGAGGTATAATACCCAATGTATGATACATGTTATGCAAGCTATGGTGGCTCCCAAAAACTACCTGGCTACATTTTTACATGGACGTGGTGGTTTTGTTACACAAGTTTCATGTTGTGGTGCTTTGCCCAGGTGTCTGCAAGCAAGCCTATTTGGAGAGAGATGATTAGGACATGCGTCGTTGGGGAAAAGAGCCGAACCAGTGGGGATGTAGTATCTAGGTACTCCTGATATTTATTAGTATATTATATACTCTTGTATATGTTACTTGGTGAGAGTAGCCATGGTTAGAATGGGAACATAGTATACTTGTTTAGGTGATGAATTAGTTTCACTTGTTCTTCACTATGCTTTACCATGTTTTTTTTTACTTTTCACGAGAGCCTTTGGGGAGGATTCTACTAGGAATAATGTTATACGCACCCTATGTATATATAAACTACATTTTAGGTCACTTGGAGTCGTTTGGAGATCAGGCTGGTTACTACTATCTTGCGGTTGTTGGAGCTATTCGGGCTTGTGGTTTCTACTGTTTTACTTTCTTTTGGGTAATTGAATTTTTTTCCATTCAGTTGTAGTAGTTTTGCATGAAAGTTCATGTGTACTTAGCTTTTATTTTATCTTACTGGTTGAGTTGGATTTGTTCGGTTTTTATCTTATCTCTCTCTTCCGCATGTGTTCTCTTAGAGGGTAATGCCTCCCATTTGTGTGTTCACTTTACCCTCGGTGATAGTCGCCAACCAAAGGCCTACTAGAGGTGGGAATCGGGGGACATTATCTCACTTCTCAAATTTTTGGCCGAGGAGGAGTTCACTATGTGGGGAGGGTTCATGAGAGAGTGGTATTAGTGGGTGGTTGAGAGACAGGATGGAGTTTTGAGTTTGGAACAGGTGAGGTTGCTTGGGTTGGTAGGGCAACAAAGTCATTCATGTTTAGCAAGTGATGTAAACACAGGAGGCCGGCTGAGACATAGGTGTTTAGAGGCCCCTATTTTCTGATGTACATACCTTTATGTTTACAATGGATACTAAACAAGCTGATACTAGTTTCATGGTAGAGACCTTGGAAAGTATCATGCATCATTATTCTTGGTGATTGTCTTAGAATGGGTAGACCTTGGGATAGGTTAACCTAAAATGAATAAAACAAAACAATTAAATAACTACTTAATGATGAGTCTCCCATAATACATGTTTAGGTTCTCTAACTGGTTGATATTTTATAGTTATGGCTCTAGGTCGACGTCCTCGTCAAGATCGCATAGAAGATGTCCATCTTGTTGTGCTAGTAGATTGTCGCCAATTAGAGGTCGATGATGATGACAGTTGGAGGAGGACACTCCGAGAGTTTCAGCGCCAGAGTCTGAAGATGTACAAGGGATCCATTTTAGATGTAGTCATAGAAGACTAGTTGGAGAAAGATGAGATATGATTCAGTTTGATCCATTCTCGAAAGGAGCACTAGGTGTCCATGGTTGTGAAGATGTTTTGTGGAAAAGCGAGGCTGTGGTGGTTTTTGTTCCTCGGTGATCCCGATGAGTCAAAAATCTCATGGGAGGAGTTTCGAGACAATTTTAGAGTCGAGTTTCATTATTCAACTGCGTAGGAATCTAGTTTCCAGGAACTTCATACACTTCTATAGGGGAGATATAGTGTGCGATAGTTCGGAATCTGTTTCATGAAACTTTTACGATATGCTTCCGACCTATTGCCAGATGAGGAGGCTATGGCAAGGCATTTCGAGGAGGCTTTGCATCTATAGATTCAGCGCCAGGCACCCCATTTATGATGAAGACATATCTTGAAGTGATATCATGAGTAGAGGTTGTCAAGAGGAATTTTTTGAGAACCAAATCATCATGAGAGGTGAGTTTTCATGATTTCTCATGATGCAGAGCTGTTGTCCAGGGTTCCCGGTTTTCAGGGCAGAAGAGTTTCAATTCGGTTGTCGATAGGTCCCAACCCTCAGCATCTCGTTTCTCTTGGGGGAAGCATCTATTAGGCCTATGACAAGGGATCAAGCACATTTTTTTTCTTATGGTGGCCAAGGTCATCATCAGTGAGAGTGCCTAACCATTCAAAGCAGTCATCATGCACAAGGATTTCTACTCCAGGTTCCTTCGTTGAGGCACATCCAGTCGAGGAAGCAGTAGTTCTCTGCACCAGCATTAGATCAACAGAGCGTATATGGTGCAGGGATTGGGAAACCATGTGATTCTCCCTATCCTAAGAGAGAAGAGCGTGACTGTGGTGGTAGTCAATATTAGAGTCGGAGAGGTCGTGGAGGAGGTCTTGGTCATATTCATTCTTTATCATTTCCATCAACATGCAATCCAAATGTCGTTCGAGGAACCCTTTTTTTTTACCTTGTTCCATGCCTTGATTGATTCTGGAGTGACACACTCCTTCATATCACCTACCCTTTTCCATTATTTGGGACTTGAGGTAGAGAGGTTTCTAGTGCCCTTGGCGTTGACTACGCCCGTTGGAGGACGAGTTGTCTTGTTTGAAGTATGTAAAAACTATGAGCTGTTGTTGGGGAAACACCTCTCTTGGGGAGATTTCCTATGATTACGAATAAAACCATAGGATGTCATCCTCGGCATGGATAGGTTGTATTTGGTGCATGCTATTGTGGATTTCTTCCGGAGGCAGGTTGTGTTCTTCAATGCGGATGGAGATATGGTAGTGTTCGTTGGCATGCAAGACCCTCGGATGGGTCCAAGGCATGTTCAATCATTTTCATCCATGATGGCGGAGATGATGCTAATTTATTCAGTGTTACACCAGTTGGCGTTTCCTAGGATCATAGAAGAGAACCCTGATGTCTTTCTTGAAGAAGCTGTTACATTACCCCTTGGACGAGAGATTGAGTTTGGGATCGAGCTATAACAAGTAGTGTCTCCTATCTCTATGTCCCCATATAGGATGGACCCTTCTATGTTATGAGAGTTCCATATTCGATTTATGGTCTGTAATAGTGTGGTATTGTTCGGCTAAGTGTGTCACCGTGGGGTGCACCAGTTTTTTTCGTGAAGAAGGATGACGACAGCTTGCGGTTGTGTGTCGATTATCGTTGCTTATACCAAGGGACATTAAAGAATAGCTATTGTATTCCATGTATTGTTGATTTATTCATTCAACTGAAGGGTTAATGTTGCTTCTAAAATATCAATTTGCGGTTAGTATATCATCAAATGCGGGTGAAGGATGAGGATATCCTGAAGACTACTTTTTGTTGACGCTTTGAACATTATGAGTTTGTCGTAATGTCGTTCGGTGTGACGAATTCTCCAACGGTGTTCATGGGATTGATGAACGTTGTGTCCCATATGTTCATGGAAATGTTTTTGGTGGTTTTCATTGACTATAACCTTTTGTACTCCACGTCTGTGGAGGAGCATGCAGAGCATATACACAAGATTTTTGGAGTTCTTCATCAACATCAGCTATTTGGGATGTTTTTGAAGTGTGAGTTTTGGGCTTGAGAAGTCCATTTATTAGGGCATGTTGTGTCCCAGTGGGGGGGTAGCTGTGTATCCATCGATGATAGAAGCATTTGTGTCCTGGGAATCCCCCAAGACATTATCAGAGTTAAGAAGTTTCCTTGGCCTCGCATGCTACTACATGAGGTTCATAGATGATTTCTCTCGACTTGTGACTCCATTGAGATCATTGACCAAGAGGGATCAAGCATTCATATGGACTGATCAGTGTCAAGAATATTTGGAGTATCTAAAGGGGAAGTTAGTAAGTGCTCCATTTCATTGTCTCCCAGCAATGGGAGTTTAGTTTGATGTTTTCTATGATGCTTTTCATATGGGGTTAGGTTGTGTTCTAATTGAGCAATGATCATTTATTTCTAATGGGTCTCGGTATTTGCATCCTCATGAACATAACAATTCCACCGATGATCTTTAGTTGGAAACTGTGGTGTTTTTTCTGAAGTTGTGCAGACACTACCTCATTGGTGAGCGAATTTTGGTTTCCACCGATCAAAAGTGCCTGAGGTATGTTTTCTCCCAGCATGACTTGAACATAAGACAATGTTGGTGGATAGAGTTCTTACAGGAAGACAAATTCAAAATATCATATACACCTGGAAAAGGGAATGGTGTAGCTCATGTACTGAGTTGAAAGTCACGTAGGGATGTTGTGTGTGAATCTGGTGACTCTTGGAGAGTAATAGAAGAACTATCAGCATTAAATCTAGATATGGGTGAATTTGGGGGTAGAGGTTGTCTCTGTTAGATGACGGTGTAGTCCTCTCTAGTGTAGTATGTGGAAGAGTCTCCGTTAGGGGATCTAGAGGTAGAGAAACGGAGAGACCAGGTTGTTTTTCATGAAGCCCCGGATGGTTGGACTGAGGATGAAAAACATTGGTTGTAGTATCATAGAAGGATTTTTATTCCATTGGTGATGCATGAGACGGTTCTCATAGAGTTCCATATTTCTCTTTTAGTGGTACATCCTAGCATGAAAATCATGTACTGATCCCTGAGGAGTCAGTTTTGGTGGCCTGGGCTGAAGTGTGTGGTTGCAGAGTTTGTGTCTCGATGATTAGTCTGTGAGAAGATAAAGGATGATCACTGCATCCTTGGTGGTTAGCTCTAGCCATTAGTTATTCCTCTGTGGAAGTGGGAGGACATATCAGTGTAATTTGATACTAGTTTACATCAGTCTCCTGGAGGACATGATGTTTTTTGGTGGTAGTGTATCATTTAACAAAATCGACCCACTTCATAGTGGTCAAGGAATCGAGATTAGTGGATGTTTTGTAGAGGAAGTATATGGAGGTGGTGGTGAGACTTTATGGAGTCCCAAGGATGATCATTTTTGATCGATATCCTCACATTACTTATAGGGTGTAAAGAGGTCTCCATCATGCTTTCGGTTATCAGCAATGTCTTAGCACTGCTTTTTATCCTCAAACAGATGGTCAGATAGAGAGAATCATCTAGAATCTTGAAGACATGTTACAGTCTTGTGTTTTTGATTTTGGAGGTTCATGGATGATGCACATACCCTTAGTGGAGTTTCATTACAATAATATTTTAAACTCCACCATTTGGTACGGTTCCATTTGAAGCATTGTATGTCCAGCCTTTCCATTCTCTGTTGTGCAGGACTGGGGTCGGAGATTCAACAATTATCGGACTAGAGCTATTGTAGAATAAAACAGAGATTGTTCAAGTGATTCGTGAGAGGATGAAGACAATTCAGGATCTTCAAATATTATATTCTGATCAAAGGAGGAGACCCTTAGAGTTTGATGTTGGGGATCACGTGTTTTGGAAGGTGACTCACTGTCACAGACAATGAAGGTTTGGTCGTGGGAGTAAGCTTTCTCCCCATTTTGTTTGGCCTTTCGAGGTATTAGCTCTTGTTGGAGTTGTGGTGTATCGAGTATCACTTCCCCTGTAGATGATCCAAATACACGATGTTTTTCATGTGTCACAGCTCCGTATTTATCATCATAATGACTCTCACATCATTGATTTGGGAAAGATCGATGTTTTTGACGATGCGACCTTCAAGGAGTGACCTGTGGTGATCCAAGACCGCAAAGAGAATGTGTTTCATGGGCATTCAATTCCTTCAATTTTTTTCTTGTTGCGATATGGTGGCATGGAGGAGAGTACCTGGGAATGTGAGTATCATATATCTGCTTAGTACCCATATTTTTTTGTTGTTTGAACTATTTTAATGTAATGACGTCCCATTTGTTCTTATAGTCCATTCGTATTTATATGATTAATTTATTTTTTTTCTTATGACTTCCTCTCTTTTTGAGAGGTATCATGAGCGTGGTTTTTCGAACCCATTTTCAATATCCTTTTGGGATGGTTTTGGATTCTTGAGGACGAGAATGTTTTTAGAGGTATCTGATGTAGTGTCTCAGACCACTCTGGTCAATCCCTTTGCTGAAATATGGTGTTTGATGTTTTCTGGGAGGTCAACGTGACTCATCCCCAACACTTTTCAAAATTTCTAGTTTTGTGAACAGTGCTTCCAGTTTTATAAATAGTGACACGGGGAGTCAAAAAACGGTGAGTCAAAAACAGTGAGATAGAAATGGTGAGACAGAAATGGTGAGACAAAAATGGTGAGATAGAAATGGTGAGCCAGAAACAGTGAGTCATAAACCATGAGACAAAAACATTGAGTTAGAAACCATTAGTCAGAAACGGCGAGACAAAAATGGTGAGTCAGAAACAGTGAGTCAGAAACGGTGAGAGAGAAACGGTGAGAAAAAAATAGTGAGACAGAAATGGTGAGTCCGAAACGGTGTGACTGAAACGGTGAGAGGGAAACTGTGAGACAGAAACGGTTAGTCAAAAATGGTGAGTCAGAAACTGTGAGACAACAATGGTGAGATAGAGATAGTGATATTGAAAGGGTGAGACAGAAATGGTGAGACAGAAATGGTGAGAGAAAAATACTAAGTTAGAAATGGTGAGGAAGACACATTGTCACAGCCCATGAAAAGTGCTTCCAGAACTGTTTCATATTTCCTTTTCCCAATTTCCAAATTTTTTCAGTTTTGCCAATTTAATATTTTCTTTGATGTAAAATGAATTTATGGCCTTGTTTTAAGGGATTTATGGCCAAATCCAATCCCATAACACTTATATTATTTTTTAAGGCCCAGTATGAATTTACTTAGTGAAACCACGTGGTTTAATGCGATCTTAATGGAAAATCCACTGTATCATAAACTGTTTCTCCATTAAATCATCTAAAAGGAAAAGATATCTTCTTACCTTATTATTTTTCCTTATTATTTGTTGAAATATTCTCGAAATATTCCTTCCCTTTTAATATATTATTGTGTTTAAAAATTTCCCGTTATATTGGTTTCCCTCAACGTTCTCCATGATACATGTGCAACCCCTGTTTTGGTGAAACCAAGAAGTATCCATAAATCTTTGATATAATGTATAGTTTATCACCGTCCTTTTGGGTTTACATTCTCCTATTTCTCCTAGACATATTATGGCATGTGATCTTCATGCTTTTAATGAAGTTTCTGGGGTTTTGGTTGGTGTAGTCATGTCGCGACATCCTCGGGTGGATGCAGTTGTCACATGAGGAGGCGATCGTGATCTGTTGTGTAGATAATTCTTTTATAAATATACTTAAAAACATTTTTTGGTTAGGTTATTCATTTATTCTCATTCCTTTTTACATGAAATTGTATATTTAGAATGTCTGAGCCACTGGATGACAATAGAGTTGACATAGTAAATATTTGAACCAGATAAATAAATTGATATCAATCGTATGTTGTTGCCTCTTATTTTGATAGATAGTGTGATATCTATGATTTTTGTGTTTAGCTATTCGTTCTTGATTGAAATTTGGTAATTAACGTAAACCAAAATTAATTTATTACAATTTGGATAAAGATAATGACGCATGTATAAGAATCTGTTTCCTCTTTTTGTAATTTGATGTTAGTCAAATTGGTGCAGTAAGCATGTTTAATTTATTTGTGGTAGTTTACTATTTAGGTTTCCCGAAAATGGAACCTATGAATAATAAATTGGTTAATTCAATATGGATTAAAGAACTGATTGTCTTATAATTTCTTTAAGGGTTCTGATTTAACCTGTTGGTTTCTTAAGGGCTAAGAGCTTGGATGATATGATGGTTGTTTTCCTGGTGCTTGTGTTGCGATGTGTGTCTGGAAGGATGTAGAGATATGTGGAGGTAGGGAGGCCTATTTGGTTTTGGAAGCAGTTGACACAAAGAGTGGAAAGATGCATCGGTTTATGCATGTGGGTGTCAGGGAGGACACCAGGAATGATGAAATGGGATGGATTTGAATGTTTCATTTTCTACTAATTCTTCTTGATTTTTTATCAAAATTACATTCTATACTTCTCAAGGTATCTAGTCATGCATAACCATTTTCTGAAAGTGATGAATATTAATGGGGCATGCCATTTGCTTTCTGTGTTTAGCTTCTCAAGGGATGTTGGGTCTACGCTCTTGCTATAGGCAACAAAGACTCAACGAGTAGTTCATCTACTCACCATGTTGAGCCCCTAGTGTTTAGAAGCATAGATTGTTTTGTAGAATCCATGGGAATAAGGGAAAGTAATGCTGTAAATATATAATTGAATAAATGATGTTAACCGATGGGATTTGGAGCATTCTGGGACACAATGCTGAGGTTGTTATTTGAAGGAAAAATGTACATTGGGTTTGATGCTACAAACATTTAATGTGGAAATTATATTGGTTAATTAATGTTTAAATAATTAATTAACATAAATTGAAACTGATAAAAAGGGAATGAAGTAATGTATTAATGATCATTCAATGATCGTGTGCTTATAGGATACCTAGTCATAGAAGTAGCTGCCTTGAGTCCGAGAGACATTAGATGTAGTTCAGTCTATGACCAGGTTATTACCATATTGTATTCGTGAGCTAGAGTATATTATGTAATTTTTTGTGTTTCTATACTCTACTCCACCATATCAGTAATGGACGCTGACACCCCGGGGATTCTGAGCCCTGGGTAATGTCTTCCCCAACATTTCGGTGGGAGGATGGACGGCTGACTACCCAATTTGGCTCTGATCTCCTATATTGGTATATACTTTTTCTGGAAGGCACATTGGTTAGTTTTCCCCATATATATGTGTATAGGGCTGTAATGGCTTGTGGTTATTCCCACACACATATTCTGAACTTAGTTTTCTATGGACTACTATAGGTGTAACATGTATTGTTTTTGATGGCTTGAGGTTCCGTACTCAGTGTATGGGTTGTAATGGCTTGAGTTATAATACCTGATGTATGATACATGTTATGCGAGCTATGGTGGATCCCAGAAACTACATAGTGTCTTTTCTTACGTGAAGGTCGTGGTTTTGTTGCACGAGGTGAAAGTTGTGGTGCTTCACCCAGGTGTCTGCGGGTAGGCCTGTTTGGAGTGATATGCTTAGGACATGCGACATTGGGGAAAAGAAGAAAAATAGTGGGGAAGTAGTAGTGGGATATCCTTCATATTTTTTATTATATTATATACTCTTGTCTCTGTTACATGGTGAGAGTATCCATGGTGAGGCTGAGAACAAAATATACCTTTTTAGGTGACAAGCTAGTTTCACTTGTTGTTCACTGTGCTTTAGAAGGTTTTCATTAACTTTTCAAAAGAGGATTTGGTGTTAATCCCACTGAGTATATTGTTATACTAACCCTATATATATATAAACTACTTTTTAGGTCACTTAGAGAAGGTTGGAGATCAGGCTGGTAACTATTAGCATGTAGTTTTAGGAACTGTTCGGGATTTTGGTTGTTGCTGCTGTACTTTCAATTGGGTACATGATGTTTTTTCCCTTTTAGTTGTAGTATTTTTGCATGATATTTCATATGTGAACATGGGTTTTATTTTATCTAATTGGTTGATTTTGAGTTTTTTGGGGTCTATCTTATCTTTCTCTTCCGCATGTGTTATCTTAGAGGGTAATGCCTCCCATTTGTGTGTTCGCTATACCCTTTGTGCTATTCACCAACTCGGGGCCCAATAGAGGCAGGACTCAGGGGTCATTATCTCCCTTCTCACATTGCCATCCCAAGAGGGGTACACTTTGTGGGGAGGGGTAGTGACATATTTTGTAAGTTTGTAAGGTGGTTGTCTTATAAAGCAATAGGTGAGTGTTTCATTTCACAATTGGTATATAAGATGTGTATAAATACTAAACCATAAAGATAATAATATATTAGTATATTGTAGATAATAATAATTGTTATTTTTTATTTTTAAGACATAATTCAAGGAGGTTAATAAGGAATTAATAATGAAAGGGATTCGTGAAGACAATTACCTTTGTCCAGAACAACAACTTTCTAATATCTTATTATGTACCCTAGGGATAGGCTATTAGGGATTAAAAAAGATAGATATCATTGAAAATTATCTTTTAGATGGATTTTGGTGGGGGGGGGGGTTTGAGGTAAATTGTCATGACCCAACATGGGTCGACCCTAAACCGATCACCCGAGGCGATCTGCAGCGTGTCCTGAGAGGCATTCCCAATCCTCTATGGCTGGAGACAAGGGCCAGTGCATCGATAAAGACTATGAGAATGGTTTCTTTTAGGAAAAATAATATTATATAAGAGGAATCAATAAAGGTAATATGAAAATAAATAAACCAAACAAAGTGACTAAACCCGAATTTATGAAAATAACACTAACCAAACTCGATGAATGAACTAACTCTATGTGACCCTGTGGGTCACTTTATGACTCAATGATCAAACATCTCCCAAGGCAATAACACACAAGCTAGAACCTTCAAACAGACTAAAAACATAAAATAACTATATGCGTGAGTATTAAAACATAGTAGGTTAGCACGATAATCTATTCGCAATGCAATACCATTAAAATAAATGAAAAACCATTTCAAGATTGAACTACAACTTATAAATTAATTTTTTCTAAATATTATACATATTAACAAAGTACCAACCATTTCCCTTAACCATTTTCATAACTAGATTCTTTTCATTAATGTTAATGACTTTTTCAAAGGTAAAGCGATGATTACATTTTTATATTGGTAAAAAGAGGATAAAACACATTGAATTGAAAAGAATTTCTAGAAACCTAATAAAATTATTTTCACCACATTCTATGAAAAAAACACTAGAAGGTATCATAGGAACCACACATTAATGGAAATTTAGGTGTATTTACAAGCTTCATAATCACTACTACAAGAAATAAAATCCAAATAGACATGGGTGAACCAAAGAGATCCAGAATAATCTAGAAGACACCAATACATGATACCTCATCCTCATTGACATATCACACATGATGAAATCAAAAAGATCTCCATCCTTTCTTAGGCAGGACAAGGGAAAATTCCATAGAAATGAACCCAAATATATCTGCCTATTATGGGCCACTTGTCTGTACCATAACCTTCCAATGCCAAAATCATTCTCACAATATTCCTTCAATATTACATGTTCCCAAGTCTCATGTTTTTAAAAAGGGGGTGATCCAACTGATTCCACCTAATAATCCTATCACAATATATATAATTGAAATAATGCACAACAGGTGTCTCCCAGAGCCTCCCTTGAGACAATTCTCATGAATTAAAAAATAACAATTAAAATGATTTCAAACTGAATAACCCAATAACTGTATCCCGAGTATCCCCAACAATTACCTTAAACCCATTTCATTCAATTTAGTCCTAAAGAACTCCCAATTATGGTTTTCATAATAAATATTTTCACACATTTCATGAAAAATTAAAAAGTTCCCTTAAACATTAACAAAAAAGAATTATCTGAAAATGAAAACAGTTTTTTGAAAGTGGTACCAAGAACATTATTACCACAGAAAACATTTATAAACATTTTTCAGAACATTCCTTTTTCATATTCAAACAGAATAGTTTTACAGAAGCATGCCAACCAGGCCACAATTCAAAATATCACGTCAAACCAATTTAAAAGCCACAAGTACTCATTTTAACAAAAAACCATTTAAAACATTTTTTCAAAAACCCATGTTAACAAAAAAACAAAAATAATTTTCACAAAGGGGTGAAAGATCACCAAAAAAGTTTTTAAAATAAAATAATTCCATCAAGAATCCCAAACAATTCTCGAATCTAAATAAGGAACCGAAAACCAAATTTTGTATGTTGCAGCCACATTAATAAATTTGAGGCAACCAACTGTTAGATCACCCTTATCACGTAAAATCCTACTGAGCAATATATATATATATATATGATAATGACACAATACATGAGAATTTACCAAATCAATTTCTATTTGATACAAAAAATAGCATAAACACCATTATCCACAACTCAAAAAAAACCCACTATTTCCAACCATTCACAATAACCCCCCCCCCCAACATTTTTTATTACTCCGAAATTAAAACATTTCACACAAATTGAACCCATTCCATTTTTAGTGGCATATGAAACATTTTTTAAAACAATTTATATTTAACACTCAACATAATGAAAAACACAAATTTCATTCCTTATATTGATTTAATGTTCTATTTATCATTTTTATTGTAATAATCTATGTGTGAATGCCAACGAAAATTTTGATTTCCAAATTTTAGGTGTAAATGTTTACAACAAAATAACACTAACATTATACGACATTGAATAAACCACTATTGAACACTATGAAAATAATTGAAGGATCATAGGATATATATTTAGAATATAACTAAGGTGAAAACAGATATGAAATAAAAATTTCATAAATTATAATGGCGACTACAAGAGAGCCATACCTTGGAACCAATGCGCGAAGAAATGACACATGTTTAAAACCACTCGGTAAGTTCCAACATACAACAAAATAAATACCTAGGACTAAAAAATAACACACAAGCGTGATTTTGTTCTATACGGTTTCTTTAAAAAAATTTAAAACAGTCAGGTTAAAATTTTTTGTCAAAATTCCCCTCAAAGGCGGCACTGCTGATGATTCTTATGCGTTTTGGGGCAAAGGCGGCATCGGCGGAATTTCCGATGAGGAATTCATGTTTCTCTAAATCCATTCTGCTTTTCCGATGCGGAATTCATGTTTTTCCTTTCCTGCGCATTATATTCTACATTTCTGATGTGCGATTGTGTTTCAAGTACATGATTTTGAAAGACAATAAAATATATACTATGAAATGAATATAACTCGAACTTTATACATTTATTAAACATATAATAAATATTTAAAAAAAATGAATGTCCAAAAAAATGTTTTTGAAAACTAATCTATAAGCTTTCAAAAGCGCCTACTTGAAACTAAAAAATGGTTCAAGTACGTGACATTGAAAGACTATAAATTATTTACTATGAAACGAATATAACTAGATCTTTAAACATTTATTATTCATATAAGAAATTGTTTAAAACAAAATGAATTTCCAAAAAATTGTTATTGAAAACTAATCTATAAGCTTTCAAAAGCAGCTACTTGAAACTTAAAAATGGTTCAAGTACGTAACATTGAAAGACTATAAAATATATGCTATGAAACGAATAAAAATGAAACTTTAAACATTGGTTAAAAATATAATAAAAAGTTAAAAACGAAAGGAATTTCCAAAAAAATGTTAGTGAAAAGTAATGTATAATCATTCAAAACCGCTTACTTGAAACATAAAATTGGTTCAAGTACGTGACTTTGAAAGAATATAAAATATAAACTATGAAATGAATATACATGAAACTTTAACCATTGATTAAACATATAATAAATAGTTGAAAAAAAGGAATTTTCAAAAAAATTGTTAGTGAAAATTAATCTATAAGCTTTAAAAACCGCCTACTTGAAACATAAAAATTGTTCAAGTACGTGACTTTGAAAGACTATAAAATATAAACTATGAAACAAATATACATGAAAATTTAAACATTGATTAAATGTATAATAAATAGTTGAAAAAAAATAATTTCCAAAAAAAATGTTAGTGAAAAGTAATCTATATGTTTTCAAAACCGCCTACTTGAAACTTAAAAATGGTTCAAGTACGTGATTTTGAAATACTATAAAATATAAACTATGAAACAAATATAAATGAAACTTTAAACATTGGTTAAAAATATAATAAATAGTTGAAAACAAAAGGAATTTCCAAAAAATGTTAGTGAATAGTAATGTATAAGCTTTCAAAACGGCCTACTTGAAACATAAAAATGGTTCAAGTACATGAGTTTGAAAGACTATAACATATAAACTATGAAACAAATATAAATGAAACATTACACATTGATTAAAAATACAATAAATTGTTAAAAAAAGTTTCCAAATAAATGTTACTGAAAAGTAATCTATAAGCTTTCAAAACCGCCTACTTGAAACATAAAATTGGTTCACGTACGTGACTTTGAAAGACTATAAAATATAAACTATGAAATGAATATAAATGAAACATTAAACATTGATTAAACATATAATAAATAGTTTAAAACAAAAGGAATTTCATGTACGTGATATAGATAGACTATAAAATGAATATACTATTATTACTATGAGCTGTTCTTATATGGTTATCCATTATTTCAGTTTTTATTTATATTTTAGGCATAGTTTATATTTGATACCTTTAAAAGTCAACTTCTTGAAAGATATCATTAATTATTAAATTTAATATTAATAACTTTAAAAGAATATAAAATATACAGTATAAAATTAGATATGCAATTCACGGTAAGAAAGAACACAAGGTCCAAAAATCGTGTGTTTATGTGGAGCTTCTGGTATTTGTTGCAGTGAATTGGATATCAAAATAAATACTGGATATCAAGAAAGGTTGATTCCACATTTCATTTTGCGGGAAACACCACCGTAGTGTCTTAAATGTAGCTTAGGTGTTCAATTTAGTTTCATTATATTTGGAAAAAACCTCGTTTTTACCGAAATATCAGTCACATATCCAAATTTACCCTCCAATTCTGACGCCCCTGGGTTCATACCGTTCGATGGGGGGGAGACGTCCATGGTAAAACTCCGAGTGACAATGAAGGAAGACACACTTACAGTTTTAGATAAAACCCTTCTACTAACATGAAAATTAATCAGGAACTCACATTTCTAATGTCATTGACATTTTTTATCTATTATAAAAGGTTTTATTTACATATATGATATATATTTTATACATTATTATTTAAGTTAGGAATATTGTTTATTTTCTAATGTTATGATGACTTTAACAGAATAATTGATTATATTCTGACTGCTTTATGAGGGACACCTATGATATTGTTAATGATACTACATTTATTTATTTCTTGAACGTTTTTCATCTCAATCGTTATCTATAATTCATCGGAAGGCATATGAGATCTCAAAACAAATGTCTACTGTCCTACAAGTTTGTTTTGCCTTGATCTTTCAGGTTTGATTACCTGGAAAACATTATTGGTTTTTATGCCTTTATAGTATACTTGTATGTGAGTGTTTAGAATGAATATATCAATGAGGTCCTATAGAAGGCTTTTGAAGAAGATTGAGGATAAAGATTTGGTGATGAAGAGTTCGATGAGCTATGTGGAATCGTTGGTGTTTTCATATGATCAACTGGAGGCAGGTGGAATGTGTGTGTCTCTGGTCTCCACCTCTCCACGAGTGCAACTAGTAGGTGATGATCTACAAATGTAAAATCTGATACAGCAAGACCATAGAAGCGAGCACGACGCAAATACGGTCTAATGGCAACAGGAGGCTCTGTGTGATGAAAATGTTGCGCTCGACACACCCTGATCAGTAAAATATTGTGATTTGTTGAATGCAAGACATGTCATGTTTATTCACAACGTTTTATGAAGTTTTTCTACCAAAATAATTCATTTTCTTCAAATCATATTAATAAGATATGCTTTTATCTAGAATTGAGATATTTGTAATATATGGTTTTATATATTTACATATATAAAACATTTTTCTATGTTATATAGATGTTTATTATAAAGGGATGTGATTTATAATTTATATATGATGTCTCACATTATGGTATGTTTCATATTTATTTTTTCCGTCACATTTTAATGGCCCGGAACTCTCCGGTCTATTACATTGTGAAAATGTGGTGTTGGAGGTGTTCCGGGAGGTCAAGGTGTCTTATCCCCAACACTTTGCCAAATTTTCAGTTCTCTAAACAGTGTTTCCACTTTTATGAACTGTATCAGTAGGTGAACAGTGTTTCTATCGGTGAGGTTTTATCGGTGGACTTCTATCTGTAGACATGAACAGTGTTTCTATCGGTGGACTTCTATCGGTAGACTTGGAATAGTAAGCATGTTAAACCATTTGTGACAGCTTAATGATTAGTTAAATATGGATTAATGAATCCCTTGTTTGATAATTTCTAAAAGGGTTCTGAGTTACCCTTTTTTTGTTAAAGGGCCAAGAGCCCATGGATGGGATTGTTGTTTGCCTGCTGCTTGTGTTGAGCATCCTTTGTGTTTAGTAGCATAGGATTCTTTTTTAGAATGCCTGAGAATATGGGAAAGTATTTCTGTAATTAAAGATTGATTAAATGGAGATAATCCAAGATAAAAGGAAGATATAAGAACAAATTTATAATATAAAAATCTACAAATAACAACAATACATCGTTGGGCCTTAGAGTGTGAAGTCGACCCAACAATGTTAGTACATCATTTCCTATTATGACCTTCTTGATGACATATAATGCATCTCAAACTCTATATTTGTTCTTGAGGCCAGTCCATCTCATTTCGCATCCTACTGGCCTTCGGTCTCCCATGGGGATGCAATCGATTCTTATCAGGTATCACTATTTCCTGACCTTCAGGCATTGGGAAATAACGAAACTCGCCAATAGGTGTCCATGTCGCAACATAACAGTTAGCAATGGTGTCCATCCAGTACACTGGATCAACATATGAATCCCATGATATGTTAATAGAGGCACATGCTGCGATGGCGTGTGAGCATGGAAACTGTAAAGCCTGTTAGTTCCCACATTTGCATTGCCTCGTTCATAGTAATACCACCATTTTTTCACCAACTCTATTTGTGATGGGGTTCGACATCTCTTTAACTTCAAATCGAGAGTCCTCTCGTCGAAATAGACAGAGATGATAAGCAGAAGCTTCTTCAATGTTCTTTTTAATATCTCGTTGAAAATGTTATCCGTACGTTAGCCCCTAGTGTATTCCATCTGATTCTAGTTTTTGTCTATCAACAAAGTACTTCACGCAACGATATAATGTCTCCTAAACTAGGGCAGCTATAGGTAGCTTGTGTAGCCCTTTGAACACACCATTGATTCACTCTACAATGTTGGTGTTCATGTGTTCGTACCTCTTCCCCCCATCATATGCCAATGTCCATTTTTCTTTTGGAATATGCATCATATAATCGTAAACTTCTTCATTAACCTGATGGATTTTTTCGAAACGTTCTTCAAATCGTAATTGATTCGACTCATATGCTACACAGAATAGATGATATTTCACATATTTTGACTTTATTTTTACGTTGATATAAAAAACAAATACAATACATACCAAGTCTGGTGATTCCCTTCTTCATCGGTTCATTGTGAAATTTCTTATGCAAGTTTCTAGAAATATGTCTAATACAGAAACGATGATGTGCATTTGGATAACCCCATGTATCATGATCTGCATTGAATGCCTCATTAATTGCCCGATGTCGATCAGATATCAAACAAACACCATGAATGTTAGGAAAATCATTACTGATACATGTTAAAAACCAACTCCATAAATCATAGTTTTTTTCTCTACAATGGAAAAGGCAAGCGGGAGAGGTGAACGATTTCCATCTTGGGTTGCCGCAATCAACAATACACCCTTGTATTTTCCGTATAAAAACGTTCCATCAATCTGAATGAAGTGTTTACTAAAACGAAATGCGGAGATACATGGTAGGAATTCCCAAAACAATTGATGAAATCGAACACGAGATGGATCAAGTCTGTTATCATGAGACACATATTCGTTTGTATCAAGATGTAATACAACTTCATTATGATGACTCAGTATAGCAAGCAATTGCAGCAATACTCGATATGAGTCATACCAATCACCATAAACTTTCACAATTGTTTTTTGTTTCTCCTTCTGTGCCTTATTATACGAAATCTTATAACCAAATGTCTGTTGTATCCTCTCTTGCACAAGGGCTATCAGAACATCTTGACATGTCCTAATCATCTCAACAACAATGGGTGACACAAATTCTGCATCCAATGAATCATGATCTTATGTCAGGCTTGGCTGAATGCAAGATGGGTTGCCTCAATCTTCAAGATTCTCCAACCTCCAAATGCAATGTCTGAATCTCCCTCAATTGAAATCTACAATCATCCCTATATTTCTCACATCGTATGACATATCTTCTATGATCTGATTCATTAACTACATAGCTGTAGTGCCTCTCAATTTGAAATCTCTTTAACATATTTTGTAATGCATCTTTACTTGAAAAATTTCTTCCAACATATTAAGTTTTGTCAAGCTCACTAAACCTATCTTGTATAACTCCAGGAAACTCAGTTGCCGGTGTAAGAACATTATCTTCAAATTCAGGCACATGTGTCATCGCTTCTGACCAAGATGCAAAAAGTGGTGGATGATATATTGTAGGCCGAGTCTGTTGTACAACTACTGGATTTCTCAAAACATCCGTTGTTCATTCCTGATCACCACTATTATCATCATCTGTTTCATTATTATGAAACTCTTCATCAGAATTTCGGTTAACATGTATATCCGGGAGATCAAGTAGGTTGTCCTCTTCTTCAACATTTGGAATAGTCTCAACTTCATGAGGTGGACTATCTTCAATGACCCTTTTAAGTCTATGTCTATGTACAATTGGATGTTGTTGTTGTACAGCAGAAACATCAACATATAACTCCATCATCGTACCATCCGATCGTTGAGAAAACAAATTAATTACTTGCATCCAGTGCGCATTATCAACCAATGGACAAGCTATATGCCACAATGTTGATGGGAACTGCAATGTCTATAACTCATTACCTTAATATTTTGATCGGGTCCTATATTTAATGAGCCATTAATTCTGCCTTGAAGGTCACTTAGGGTTACACAATCACTTGTATTAACCACCGTTATTGGTTGGGTACTGTAAGAAGCTCCTTGCTCAGTTTGAATAACCTCCCCATAGCAGTACACACAAGCAAACATTATGCTCTACGTAAAAAAGGATTCTGATCAAGATTCTGATAATGTAAGTGACATTGATGGTTAACAATATAATATTATTAATCCAAATTATTTTTAATACATTGACTGATTTTTTATATTCAAAAAAAACATTAAAAAATCAAAAGTTTTTATACTGTGAATATTTAATTAAACTATCTTATATCTTAAACTCGAATATTTCTACACTTCATCATTCTTCAATCATTAGTTATTTCTTAAAAAATTAATAATTTGTTAGTAGAGTAAAAAAATAAAGAGCATGTCGTGAAAATATAAAGAACACAATATTTCGAGCTTCTGGCCTTTGTTGCAACGAATTAGATATCAAAATTTCCAAACAGGTTTTTTGAAATTTTGATATCCAATCCATTCCAATAAAAACAAGAACCTCAAAATATTGTGTTATTTATATTTTCACAACATGTTCTTTATTTTTTTAATTCATTTCTAATTAACCATTCCAAATATTTTTTGTTTCACTCCGTTTTTTGAGTTAGTGTTATTTTTAACTCTTATTTATTAATCATATCATTAATTTATTAATTAATTTCTACTTAATCATTAATTTATTAATTAATTTCTACATAATCATTAATTTATTAATTAATTTATACTTAATCATTAATTTAAAAATTAATTTCTACTTAATCATTAATTTATTAATTAATTTCTACTTATTCATTAATTTATTAATTAATTTCTACATAATCATTAATTTATTTATTAATTTCTACTTAATCATTAATTTATTAATTAATTTCTACGTAATCATTAATTTATTAATTAATTTCTACTTAATCATTAATTTATTAATTAATTTCTACTTAATCATTAAATTATTAATTAATTTCTACTTAATAATTTATTTATTGATTAATTTCTACTTAATCATTAATTTATTAATTTATTTCTGCTTAATCATTAATTTATCAATTAATATCTACTTAATCATTAATTTATTAATTAATTTCTACTTAATCATTAATTTATTAATTAATTTCTACTTAATCATTAATTTATTAATTGTTTTCTACTTAATCATTAATTTATTAATTATTTTTTACTTAATCATTAATTTATTAATTATTTTCTACTTAATCAATAATTTATTAATTATTTTCAACTTAATCATTAATTTATAAATTATTTTATACTTAATCATTAATTTATTAATTATTTTCTACTTAATCATTAATTTATTAATTATTTTCTACTTAATCATAAATTTATTAATTATTTTCTACTTAATCATTACTTTATTAATTATTTTCTACTTAATCATTACTTTATTAATTATTTTCTACTTAATCATTACTTTATTAATTAATTTCTACTTAATCATTAATTTATTAATTAATTTCTGCTTAATCATTAATTTATTAATTAATTTCCACTTAATCATTAATTTATTAATTATCTTCTACTTAATCCTAATTAAACATTTATTTATTTATTAATTTCAAAATATTAAATCTAATTAAATAATAACTATTAAGATCATTACGAAGCTAATAATAACAACTATAAAGATAGTACTCTATGTGTGTTTTTTTAATATATCTTTGTTTTCTCAGATATTTTAGTAGTTTATAAAGAAATATGACATTCGTAAGCAATCCCCCGGGGTGTGTCAAACCAGAATGCATCAAGTCCAGTTATCGTGCAACCGTTCCTGTTCGAGTCTAGCTCAAATCGGTGTTTTCGGGGTTTACCCCTAGGTACATCTCTACTAGAGCCACATTCACTTGTTTGTATCCAGACAAGGATTTCGCTTAGAAAACATAATCATTATGCTACCAAAATATCATATTTAAAACTAACAAAGTAATTACACAATCTAATCTACAAAAAATTTAATATTTACAACTAAAAATAATTCAACTAAAAAAACATTAAATTAAATAATATCATACCTCTAAATGATGCTTTGGAAAAAAAATCCCACAACCTTCACTACACAAGAAAAATCAAAGATTCTAGAGAGAATATGAGAGGGAATGGAAGTTTGGAAGTGAGGAGAAGGGGGGGGGCGCTACCCTTTTATAGGGCGAGAGGGAAAAGGCGGCACCCTCGGTGCCGCCTTTCGGGATGACATCATGCGAAAGGCGGCATGCGCGGTGCCACCTTTCTAATGACGCGTCTCGAAAGGTGGCACCGCGGGTGCCGCCTCTGCCACGTCGAAGATCTGGGCGAAAGGCGGCATCCGCGGTGCCGCCTTTTGTCGGTAGTGCAAAGGTGGCATCCGCGATGCCGCCTTTGAGGTGTATTTTGAAAAAAAAATTAACCTGACCGTTTTAAAAAAAATCTACAAACCCTATAAAAAACTTCTGAAGGGATCTAAAAAAAGTGAGAAACCATGAGGTGGGAAGATAACGCATAATTATAGGGTCGCAAGGGCTGTGTGCACCAAGCAGAAAGGTCACAGCGCCAACTGAACTCGCTATAAGAAGGGGGAGCAGCGTTGGCCAAACAATTTATAGGTAGGGAAGGCGATCTGGTCAGAACAGTCGTCGTCCAGGGGAAGGGGTGATATGATATTGTGCAAGAGGGAATATGACGGTCGCACCGCTACTGGTGGGGGCTGTTCGGGAGGTCGGGCTGCTTAGGACATCAGGTCGGATGGTGCTGGGATGTGGATCACTGTTTTGAGAGGAGGGGGCCAAAGGTCTCGTGGTCCCTTACGTATTGGATAACCCGATATAGGGGATGCTTTTGGGGCTGCTGCTGGGTAGGATAGGGGGTTCGACTAATGGTCGGGTAGGAGTATGTCGGGACGGCAGAGGTAGATGGAGCTATGTCGGCAGGGAGTAGGGAGAGAGTCGGGCACGCTGCAAGGGAGGGTGTCAGGGTTGGAGTTGGGTGACTATACCTGGGGAGGAGGTGTCCTTTAGGAAGCATTATGATGGATGGGACAAAATGGGAAAGGTTTTTCCACTGGGTAGGGGGCGCATCAGAGGTCGCAATAGTAGGGGTCAGAGTGGGTGTGGTGGGCACGCTACAATGGGTGCACTGCAAAGGTGGACGAGGGCCAGAGCTGGGTAGAGAGGTGAATTCCGGATGAGCATTGAGCAGATGAGGTGATCTCCACTCGCTACTGCACCCTAAGAAGAAGGCAACAGAGAGATGGCTGGGTGTAAATATTCTCAAATAGAGGAAAAAAGGGGCCGAGGGAGAGCATTTAAAACCCAAAAAAGGATTAAAAATAATTAAATGAAAAATAAAAACTGTAGATATATATATTAAACATTACTTCTAATAAATATTTATTAATGAATCAACTATTAATAATAATAAAAATAATAATAATTATAATAATAAAAATAATAACTATCATTATGGTAAAATAAAAATAATAAATGTATTCTTATAATTTATGAATAATAAAAATATTAACGACAAAAAAAATATTTAAATGAAAAAAATTAAAGTTTGTTTGTAAATAAAAAATCTATTCATTTTCATTTTCATAGAATGGACCGTTCTGTGGTTTCTAGGGCGATGTCACATGTCTTATAAATTTTACGCTCCTCTCGTGTGCCCGATGACGTCAACACCAAAAAGAGCACATTTTTAAAATAACATGAAGAAATTAATCTGAGACTAGACCTGAACCCTGACCATAATTTATTTAATGATAGTAAATAAATAATATCAATGACTCGCACGGGTCAGGGATTGACAATTCTCCCCACCATAACTCTTTCCACCCCTGAAATCCACAAAAAATATACCAGATCGATCAACATCTAAGGATTCCACCTATACACGATCTAACCTCTTAATCCAAATACATCCCATCAACCACCAACGGAACTCAAGATCATTTCTTGAAACTGTTCACTAGCATAGGGGTGGCCTGAATGGACTCCCCACTATAATAACTCAACTATCATCTGATAAAAATATAATAAAACCCCCAAAGAGACTCACGGTGGGTACCCCCACTATAAGGAGCAATCCTTAAAGTAGGAAAACAAAAAACCAACATAGAACTAAATCGAGACTTCTTCGTGTTAATAGAAATACAACAAGAACGTTTAAAAAATTCACATCCATCCTAAAGGGATAAGAGTAAAACCTAAAACTTTTCACGAACTAAAAACCTAAAGCCCATGGAAGGGGAGTGAGGGCCAAACAATTGGCTCAATGAAACTAAGATGGTCAACTACTCATTAAAAATAACTTCAGGATGGACACAAACCTAATACACAACTGATTCACATGGATGGCCCATGAAAAACCACTGATCATCATCTTGAAACTGAAAACACACAATTACTGATATTGTGTGAGAGATTGGCTTGTCACACTCTTTACGACATGAGAAATTTTACGACAACTGAGAAACTAGAAAGAAAATTCAAGAACTGCCTCACTGCAACGATAGAGGCAGAACCTTAACCAAAGTCCTCACAATCCCCCAGGGTTCCTAACCTCATGTCATCTTCACTCCGAGGCCTTTTGGATAGAGATATATTGGATGAAGTGTGACTAACAATGTAGTTAGTTTTTGATAATCCCAATAATAAACATACATATTTTGATTTGAAAATTTAATGAACAATATTTTGAAACAAAAACCACACTGGCATTGATAAACGGAGTTCATCATAAGACCCACAAAATTCGCATATCATTTGAAACCCATAACACCGTAAGTAAAACTACAATGATTAAAGATCCCATGCACTAAAATGGGACATAAAGAAGAATACTTATAAAAAACCCAACAACACAAAACCTATAAGAACATCCTCCATGAAGTTTTCTAGTGATTCCATGACAGATCATTGTAATTGTCCCAAATGTCCAAAAGCATTAGAAGGATTATTTGTACATGGGCCTAACAGTCTCTACTAACATGGCTTGCCACACTGATATCACAAGAGGATCTCTCTCTCTGAATAGTTTGATGAATACTCTTGAGGCCTTTTGATTCAATGACATGCTTTATCCACTTTCAATCTCTTCCTCATATCCTTTTCAAAATCATCACCACCTCTCACAGGGATTGAAGGAGGGAGGACTACATTGAGAACTCATGTCAACATGGATTTGACATGAAAATCTTGCCACACCACTTCTGCAAATGATGTTAGGTTGGACTTTGACACCTTCAACAACAGATCGGGATGGATACTCACTTCAAAAGTTCGAGCCTTCATAGAGTCATATGTTGCATACCCTGAATCATAAGGGGCTTGGTCTATAATGCATTGTAAATAATCCAATAATGATCCATCACCCTGCTATAGAAAACACATCTCCATCCACTTTCTCACAAATTATTTCTCATTGAAATACTAACGAATGAATAAATCTTTGAATAACTTCCATGTAGGCTCTTGACAGGCTTTGTTCCGAGACAACGAATTCCACCACATCCACAGTGAACATTCATGTCTGAAGGTTTAAACCATGACCTTCAATGAATTGCTAAAATAAATGATTTTAATGTCCATTTCAATCATTAGCATCCACTCCTCCAATACAGAATGGTATGCTTGACCGTAACATAGAGGTGTATCTATCTTCTAAAACTCAAGAAAAAAATCCTTAGGTTGATCAACTGCACTATGATCACTTATCGAAGCTTGAAGGCGAAACCACTGGATGAGAAAATTCAGGAACCCAATTAGGGCCAACTCAATAAATAAAATCCAAAAAATAAAACAAATCATAGGTGAAAAGAACTAAACATAAGAAAACAAGCTGTATTAACATCAAAACATTCTGTTTGAATACAAATTAAAATTAAAACGAGCTTGGTTGTTGAAAACCTCGACATTGGTAATCCATAGAGTCTCACTCACATGCATGTTTGTGTGCAACCTTGAAAATCCATACATTATTCCAGACATCTGTTCATATTCCAACATGCCACTAGGTATGTGAGCATACATAGGAACACCATGGTCAAAAAAAGTAACTTTTTGTTTCAAAAAACAAATCATGCATCCCATTTCAATTAAAAAAATCCACAAATTAGACACGTCATTTCAAACAACCATTTTTTCCTAAAACCGAATTTTCTACTTTGAGCAATATTCGGAAGACAGAGTGAACCTAAAACAACTCAAATTGGGAACTAGTGTGTGTGGGTGACTCGACCATATGGTTGGCATACATATTCCAAACATGTCATCGACATGGAGAGCCTTTTTGGACCATGTCCCTAGCTATACATGGATAACCATACCACATGGATCATAACGAATATTATCTCATCTCCCTTTGTCAAATCCCAATCACAATAAATACCCTAAAACCCCAAAAAAACTAATTAAACTGGAATTTCCATGGAAATTTGACGATTAGAATGACCAATAGTTCACGATTCTCTTCCTGCACCTACCCCTGAATTCCTGAAAATCCCACTCCATCTACCATGACATACCAAATAACAAAGGGTGCTATGAAAAGTGAGGTCCACTAAGATCTTACCTCCTTTTATAACATTTTTTCATGATCTATCCCTGTTTTACCTTGAACGGGTCACCTGTGCCGATCTACGGCATGGCCTGAGAGTCGTTCCCAATCCTCTCGGGATAACGACAAGTGACAGGGAATCATTTCTCCCATGAAAAATAAATAAAATCAATGAAAATAATAAAGAGAAACTCAAAATAAATAAACCAAAAAAAGAGACTAAACAAAAACTAAAGAAAATAACACTCGTCGAACATGATGACAAAACTAACTCGGTGTGACCCTATGGGTCACTCTCCAAATCAATGATCAAACATCGATCAAGCTGAACAAACCCAATCTGGGACCTTCCAATGGAAAAAATATAGAAAAATCTATAGGGATGAGTATTAAAATTCAATAGTTTTTCCTTATAATCTATTCCCAATGCACTACCTTTAAAATAAAATAAACACAATTTCATGTTAGAACTATAATTTATTAAAGTAATTATTTCAAAATAATTTACTTAAAAAAATGTACGATCCATTTCCCTTAAACATTTTCAATACTAGATTCTTTTCATTAGTGTCAGTGACAATTTCAAAGGGAATGTGATTCATACAATTTAATATTTGGACATAGAGGATAAAAAAAATTCATTTAAAACCTTTTTCTAGAATCCTAATCAAAGAAAAGTCACCACATTCCATGAAAAAAACACCAGAAAGTAGAATAGAAATCACACGGAAAAAGAAATGTAGGTTTACATACAAGCATCATAATCACTACTACATGAAACAAAAGCCAAATAGATATGGGTGAACCTAGAAGATCAAAAATAATCTAGAACACACTAATAATTGAGACTAAATCCTCATTGAAATGATACACATGATGAAATAAAAATGCTCAAAATGCTCGGGCATCCTTTCTCTGGCAGGACAATGGAAAATCCAATATAAATGAACCCAAACATATTGTCCAACAATGGTACACTTGTTAGTTCCATAACCTACCTACTCTGAAATCATTCCTAGAATATTATCTCGATCTCCCATGTTCCCATGTGGCATGTATTTAAAAAGAGGGTGATACTACTGGTGCTAAATGACCATCCATTCAATTTATATATAATAGTAATCATGCAAAATATGTCTCACCACATATCTCCAATGGGACTATTCTCAAGCCTTAAAAATTCAAAATTAAAAATATTTCTACTTGAATAACACTAAAAATGGATCCTAAATATCTCTATCAAAAACCCCCCATCCATCACAAGAATTACTGGCAAGAGAACTACCCAACATGGTTTTTCTTAATAAATAGTTTTCACAAATTTCACAAAATGGCCAAACGTTCTCTTAAACATTAATAAACAAAGCCTTATCTCAAAATGCCAACAATTTTTCAAAAGCGGTGTCAAGAACTCTGATTCCACTCAAAACATTTATAAACATTTTTCAAATCATTCATTTTTCACATTAAAACAAAACATTTTCACACAGGCATGCCAACCGAGATATAATTACACATTTCTCACTAAATCTATTTTAAATCCAAAACTATTACTTTTAATGTCAAACCATTTAAAACATTTTTTCACAAAACTATGTCTAACAACACTCACAATCACTTTTCACAAAGGGTTTCATGCTCCAAAAAACACTTTGAGAACCGAAACTAATTCATTTAAGAATCCCAAACCATTTTAAAAACAAAATAAGGAACATAAAACCCAATTTATCAAGTTGACTCTATATTTATAAATTCAAGGAAACCATCTATTAAATCACTCTTATCGTGTAAAATCCAAATAAAAAATATGTATATATAAGAAAAATAAAAAATACATGAAAATTTATCATATGAATTTCTATTTAATACAAATAAAAGTATAAACACCCAATATCCACAACTCAACAAAACAAACCACTCTAAACCGTTCACAAAAACTCTCCAAAACATTTTTCATTACAGTATGAAGTAAAAAATTTCACAAAAATGATAAACTGGCCATTTATCAGTGACACATGCCCAATTTTAAAAAAAAATTATATTTAACACTCTAAATAATGAAAATCCAAAATAGAATGCCTTAATTGATTTAATTTTGTTAACATAATTTTAATTCACATAAACTATGTGTGAATACGTGGATAATTTTTTTCCCAAATTCTAGGTGTGCAAATTTACGAAGAAATAACACTGACATTACACGACAACTTATAAACCACCATTTAAAAATAAAAAAAGTCATAAAAGGATCAGACAAAATATATTTAGAATATAACTAAGTGGATAAAAGGCATGAAATCTAAAATTCATATATTATAAAGGAGACTACAATGGAGGGCTAACACGGAACAAAGGCACGGCGAAATAATGTGCATCTAAAAACACATTCTAATATCAATCCTATTGAAATGTAAATAATAAGGACTCTAAAATAACACATGATGACTCTAAAGGAATCTATTTGAAACCATGTGGTGCGAAGATAACACAAAGGTAGAGAGTCGCATGGGATGTGTGTGATGAGCGGAATGGTCGCGACACTGGATGGACTTGCTGGAAGAGGGTAGAGGCACACTGGCTAGGGAATTCATAGGAAGGGAAGGTGATCTTGTTGGACCGGTCACTAGAAAGTGGGTGGGTGGTAGAACTGCTATGTAGGAGGGAATATGGGGGTCATGCCGCTGGTGGTCATGGCCGGCCAGGAGGATGGGCTGGTCATGGTGATTGGTTGGAGGGTGCTAGGATGGGGATAACCGGTTGGAGAGGATGGGCCTAGGGGTCTCATTGGCCCTTGAGTATGGGAAAAGCTAGGATAGGGGAGGCTGAGGGGACTATAGATGGCCATTAAAGGGGGTTCGACCAGAGGATGGGCATGAGGATGTTGGGATGGTAGTGGCAGAAGGATATGCACCGACCGGGAGCTGGGAGAGAGTATGGCGCGCTGTAAGAGAGTGAGCTGGGGTCAAGGCGGGGTGGCACCCCCAGGGGAGGAGTTGGCATCTGAGAAGCAAGAGGAAGGATGGGTTGTGATGGGAAAAGTTGTTCCACTGATTTGGGGGCACACTAGAGTTCGACGTTGTAGGGGTCGGATAAGTTGTGTTGGCCACGCAATAATGGGGGTGCTGCAAGGGTGGATGAGGGCCAGAGTGGGGTGGAGAGGAGTCCACCAGCTAAGTGCTGAGAAGAGGAGGAAAAGTCTGGTGGATTCTGCACACTATGAAAAATGCAACGAAGTGACGGCTGGGTGCAATGAGTTGCATGGAGATGGAAAAACGTGGGAGAGGTAGAGCATGGAAAACCCTAAAAAAGATAAAAAATTATTAATAGAAAATAAGAGTATATATATATTGAACATAACTTTTAATAACTAATTAATAATGTATGAAATAATAATAATAATTATTATTATTATTATCATAATGGTAAAATAAAAATAATAAAGGGATTCATATCATTTTAATAATCACAATCATCATAGTGACAATAAAATTTTAAAATGACAAAAATTATGGATTCATTAAAAATACAATATTTATTAATTTCATGTTTAAAAAAATGGGTGGTCATGTGATTTCATGAGCGATGATGTGCGGCTTCCAAATTCATGCTATACTCGTGCGCCTGAGGAAAACTACTCCTAAAAGCCCACTTTTTTATATAACTTAATGAAATTAATCTGGAACTAAACCCAAAACATGACCAAAAAATATTTTATGACATACAAATAATAAAATGGGAGACTGACATGAGACTAGGTGAGACATAAATGGATTGATATGTATGAATAAGTGACTGGATGAGCTATCATTTTATAATTGAAGTGACATCATCATTTTCAATTTCTCAAAGATTCACAATAATTTCAGGCAATGTTCCAATACATAAGGATATAAATTGTATCATGTTATAATGTTGTAATTTTATGTCTGAAAGAAAACCAAAATGAGTTTTATAAACTCCTTTCCCATTTTAAACCTTATCTTTTTAGATTAACCCCTGATAAACCATTTTTTGTAATTAAAATATTTCATTTTAACTATTATTTTAAAAAATATGTTCAAGTAATACATAATATTATTATTTGGGTTTTAACTAAGAAATACAATTTTTAAAATTCAATTTACAGAAGTGTGGGGACTAAATTTTAAAAAATATTTGAATAAGTGTAGAAATAGACATCCAAGAAATTCATTTTCCAGGCATAAGAGGATTTTATTTTATATATATCATCGTTAATAATTATTATATAGATATAAATTTTAATAATTAGGTGTATAATATATAAATTTAATTTACATTTTTTATAAATAAAAATTATATTAATTAATTAAAATGAAATGAAATATTCCTTTATTAAAAATAGTTTTCTACAGAAGATTTATTTTACATCCATATGATATTATCGTTACTTCAAAAAAGTTGTCTATAACTTCATGGTAAATTATATATATTTTAACACATTATTAAAAATAACTACAGTAATATTTAAATAATATATTTAAAATCATTCATAATGCTTATTTCTATGGGAAATTTTTGAATACTCATTCTAATCTTACTTTCACCATGTAATTTAAAGATCAATTTTCATCAATTCAAATTAGAATATTTATGTCATGAAATATTAAAATGTTGCATTTCACTGTAGATTTATTATAATATAATGTTCACTTATGATAATTTTATCTCGGGTGTTATATTCTTACCACTTATCAAAATTTAATCCTAGATATTTTGTTAGATATTTATTTCTAAATAAGTTAGGGTAGTTATTCTTCATAACTACCATTGGATCCGAATTTCCTTCCTCAATTTTTTGATTACAAAGAAGTAACATTATTAGTCAAGTTACCCAATTTCCCAATATTAGATATCTAGTGTCAATAGTTTTAATGAGGTCTTCAATGTATGATATATTATCATCCAATTAAATTTCATAATATGCCCAAACATGTATATGTTGTAAAATGTTTTTATGTACCATTGATATATAGAACACATCATGTACATTAGAGTGAATTTGGGTAATTTTTTAATGGAAACCCACTATTTTAATTCATTCAATATTTTCAAATGGTCTGTAATACCTAGAGACAAGTTTCATTTTATTACTAAACCTTATTAATCCATTGCATGGAGATACATTCAAGAAAACATGATCTCTCACATAAAATTACAAGCCATTCTTTAATTTATTTTCATTCCTCTTATTTCTGATTTCAGATTATTTTATATGGGTATGAGTAGTCTATATCTTTATTGTTGTCTCCCTAATATGTTCTATTCATACATGTTCCTTTTAGTGACTTTATCCCAAAAAGTTGGAGTATTACATATCTTTCTATATAAGTATCCATACAAGACCATTTGAATATATCAATGAAAAATCTTGTAATTAAAATTATCATCCAAAGGAAAATATTTATCCACTAAAACATGAATGTAATGTGACTATATTATCAAAAATTTTCTTAATGTTTGACTATCCCTTTCTGAATGTCCGTCAATTTTGGATGGCTGGCATTGAATATGTAAATTAATGTAATATTAGTATTCTAATGACCATTCTATAATTTTGATGTAAATCAAGGATTATGAATAAAAAATTGTTATATTCTCACCATTAAATATTAAAATTTCATTAATGTAAAGTCATTAAAAGGGTTTAAAGAGGTAAATCAATTCTTATATCAAGGAAATGTATATATATGGGTATCTGATCAATAATAACCGATATTATATCATTCATTCATTGACTATTTGGTAATACACTAAAAAATTCCAAATTAATTACATCTTATTTACTCATAGGAGTTGGTAACAGTTTCATTACTCCCCCAAGATTCTATATATAAGATGTTACGAACTATCAAACCAAACATAATGATATATAATTATCTATTTTATGCTTTGTGTTATCTCAAGAAACATTTCCCCAAAAGTCCCAATGAATCATGGTGATACCTGTTTTTATAGGTAAATTTGATCTATAGGTATCAGACATTAATCTTCTATTTAGAATATGTATGGATATAACACAAATTATCTTTCCAATTTTCAGAATTTCATCATCGTAAATGAAATCTACCAATTTTCCAATATCCAAGTATTTAATATTTCTCTAAAAAATATCATTATCAGATTCAAAACTTATTATCTATTTCAATAAATATGGTTTCAAATAATTAGAATAAAATTAATTTTTCACATTCCATAACAATTACCATATTTTTTATTTACTAGATATATGAAAATGTGATCGTTATTTCTATTTATTTTCATAGAAATCAAAGATCATTCCTATTCAATGGATCAGCTACATTATTTACCGACACTAGGTGGTGGTGTATTGAGAAATAATGATTTTTGAGTAGGTAGATCCATGAAATTATGATCATAATGATATTTTTCTATGAAAAAATGTATCTTAGGAACATATTTTATATATATATCTCATATATTTAACTATAGAGATAATTCCTCAACAACTATGAAGAAAACATAATATCTTACAACTTGATAACATGTCTTGGATAGTTATTATCTTGAGTCTTGAATGAACATAATGAACATAAAAGAACATATCATTTTGTACAAGTTAAAAACGAAGCCTCATATTTGACTTTTTACAATATATAAAAAAGGCATCGCATCGTTATGGTAGATTAAATATTGAATCATTGGACAATATTCTCTAAATATTTTCAAAATGTTCCTCAAATTTCATTATCTATATGGACATAAATCTTTTATGTGTATGATGGTTTAATGATTGGATAATCAATGAAAATTTTAAAAAATCACCATCATTAACATTCTCAAACTATAAAACTATGTACTTCAATTATGTTCATTGGTGTTGGTTATTTATCTAGTAAATTTTTGTTCTTAGGATTATCTTAGACTCCATCCTTGATAAAACATTTACCATAAATGTATAATTCTAAATAGAGAATTCATACTTGATAATTTTACAATATAACCATTTTTCTTATAGGTTTTTTAATAATAATCATCACGAGAATCTGATTATCTGATTAGATTTAATAATATACTAAAATTTCATTAATTAAAAAAAATTATAATTATATTTCTTGAATACTCTATTCATTATGCCCCTAAAATTATTATGCATTATCCAATAAAAATTGGATTACTATAACCTTATAATTTTTATACCTCAATCAAAATGTTGTCTTCAACAAAAATTCCATATTTTCTCACATTTAATGATACAGAAAAATGAAGATAAATAATTGAAAAACTTTGATCCGTTTGAATTTAATTTAATTAGTATTCAATATATGGTATATTATGCTCTGAATTTATTAAAAAAACTGATTTTTCAATAATCTATTCACAAACTCATGGATCTACGATTCATATTAATGAAAAGAATAAGTTCTCTCTATGGTGAAACACTACGATATACAAATCCATTATCACACCAATCCATTAGTTGTTTCTTTAACTCCACTAATTCCCTAGTGACCATTATATACATATTTTATAAATATAGGTATTGTATCATTGATTAAATAAATTGAAATATATATATCATATTGTCTTTTCGGAATAGGTAATTTCTTTGAAAACTCATGAAAGTATTCTTTTATAACAGGTACATCTTCAATTTTAATAATACCTTTACCATATGTATCTTTGGTCTACTCTTTATCCCCAAGAGTATAATTTAGAAATTATATTGGGGACATATATATAAATCACTTAGATAATGTCCTCTCCACTCTAAAGGTAAATAATTCCATATCATCATCATAATTCATAAATTCATTCTCTTTTAGAAAACATCATATTTTTAAGTATAATACAAATCAATGATTAAATTAAATATAAATATCATGATAAAAATATAGTCTGATAATGGGTCCTTTTTTATGGTCTATAATGGGAACTTCCTAAAATATCCTTGTTTCAATGAGATTTCCACTAGGTGATTCAACTAATAACTCCCTTTGTAATGTTATAAGGAACTATAAAATTTTCATAGAATATTTGGAAGACGTAAAGGATTGGGATGATACATAATAATAAGACAATTTGTTAAATTTGAGGCTCTGATTAATATAGCTACCACTACATCCTTTGTAACATCATCCTCATCTTTAGTGATCATTTAATCCTTTCCTAACTCCCTTGGACTCTTCTATAGTTTATTCCCATGATACCTAGGACATTGGATTTAATAATTCCCCATTTCACTATAGATAAAGAAATGGATAAAAGGTTTATTTTCTTTCTCATAAATTCATTACCTAGATAACACATATCTATAAACTTGTTCTAAATTTCTATAACCCTTATGAATTATACATCATGTTTCTTTCTGTAATATACATGTGTTGCAAATTAATTCATCTTATTCTTCATTATTAACATTTCACATTTTTATGATGTCCAGTTGATCTCTTATTATCATTTATTTCCATCCGTGTATAGTATCTATAAAACATATTCTCAATTTTTATGTCCTATAATACTTTTGAATAATATGATGAAATTTTTTAATAATCTAGTTCCATACAAATATTCAAATTAAGCCCATCTATGAAATTCTTACTCTCTCATTTGGTATTACAAATGTAATATAAATAATACACTGATGGTCTGGGAAAAGTATCATCATACTCCACAACACATTATTATTCATTTTTCTTTAAAATATTTAAATATAAGTTCCCTTATTTTGAGTGAAATATTTTTCAAATAATTTTTGTTTCAAAGATTTCCATACCATGAGTTATATTTTTTCTTACTCCCAAATATTCTGGATCAATGATCACTATTTATTAGCATTACCCTTGAGATAATATACTTTCATTATATACTTTTTCATTTTATTTCTTCCCATGATAAGAAAAAAAATTTCATGTGACTTGATCAATTTTTTAGGTAACACTTGATTAGTAGTTCCAATAAAATATAGGGACTTCTTCCACATGAAACTATATAATATATATGTATCATTCCATGATCCATATTTATTTTAAAAATGATAAAGTTTATTATTAATAACATGCATCATCATAACTAATATATTCATGATCCACTCATCTCCATAATTAATTTTTTTTTCTCATAAACAATATTTCTAAATTGGTCGTGATTATTTGTATAATTTCATGTTACATTTATAAATAATGGCCTGTACAACATTCAATATTGAAATTATAAATTATAAATATTTATTTAATATTCCACATCATGTGTAAAATATAACAAAAATTGATAACAAATCTGTTATTTATCTCATAATCATAAACACGGTTTCTTTAAGAATATCATTTAATCATAAAAATATTTTCAAATCCATGTTAATGGTTTATAATAAAAATGGTAATTATCCTAATAATATCAATTTTGATTATAAAAATTTGGGTATATTTAGTATCCCACTAATCCATAAAAAGAATAATAGTATAGATATAAAGAACCCACTCTATTTCAGGCTATTACATCTATATGGAGTTGTTTGGAAACAACATCCACTAAAAATATAATGAGTGGGTTTTGTATATTAAAAAACCAAATAATAAATATACTAACTAAAATAAGGATGTTATCATATACTTATAATTATACTCAAATAAATAGAAAGAGTTATGTACCTAAATCTATTTTTTCACAAATCTAGTTCCCCATGTTTCTACTAAACATACATCAATATCAACTGTAACAATCCAGACTCTAGTAACCAATAGTTGGTGAAAAAATCAATATATTAACATGGATATAAGGCTTATAATAATGGAGGACCAATTGGTTTTTTCATGGAGATCTAAATACATAAATGATACTGATTTTAAATTTGGAATGATATATACATCAAGCAATGGAAAATAATTAACATCCTTTAACCTAATGGAAGAATTGTTATTCAAATCATGGGGAATGGAAAAAAAATAACAGTGAACTCAAATATATAGAAAGTATTCTGTAAAATGTATTAAATTTGGACTAAATATGTAATAATAATTATGGAATGTTAAATTAATCAAAACTCAATCCATTTAATTAATAACATTACCATGAAATGAATCAATGGATAATTTTAATAAAAAAATATTTGGGATGATAATAACAGGATTAACAAAGTTGGAAAAAATTAATATTCAAATTCATGATTTAGAACATCATGATATATATTTCATTATGATCTAATTTGAATATAATTTAATTTATGGTTAGGTATATACTATAAACATATTTAAATTTCCAAACAAATTTATCTCATTACATCATTTGATGCATCAAAGGGGCTATATAATTTTATGAAATCCCTTAACTGCTAGCCCAATGCATTCCTCATATATTGAATAATATTTTTAATTTATTAATTATATTACCTATCAATAAATATACACATTTAATAAATAATAAAAGACATCAATATTTACCTGGTCAATAAAATAACTTTGAAAGTAAAAACCGATAAAAAGAAATGGTATACAGTTTTAGAATTAATAACACTTAAAATACATTGATTGTGGAAATTTAGTGAAATTAATTTTAAAATGATCATAATAAGGTGAGTATTTTTTGGGAAAGTCAGTGACCAAAAAATTTATAAAATAAAAAAATTACCATAGGTTTCTCATTAATATAGGATTTTCAATAAAATCTTGTCCATTGGATAAATATGGAATATGGAATGAAAATTTTTAATTTAAGATTTTATATTTAAATTATCTTTTTAAAACCATTGAAAATGTGTAGATGAAGCCATATATCATATAAATATTATCGATGTAGTAATATATAATATTCAAGTATATGTTAAAAAACATGCCTTTTATTTTTTAAATAAAATTATTCAAAAAGTGAATCTTTTTTAAAATATTATATAGAGTCATTTTATATAATCTAAAAATCATTTTAAACATTAAATGTCCTTAATAAATATTTTTTTAAATAAAAATTATTGTTGTGAAAGAATTTTTTTTAATATGTGTACATGGAGGGAAAATATATTTTATTAAAAAAAATCATTTTTCAATCATTTATTATATGTATTCAAATGAATAAAAGAATATAATATAGAATAAAATATGTAATAAACTTAAATATCTTGAGGATAAGTAAATGTATGTATTTTATAAAGGATATTTTATACTATTCCTTTAATGAAACTTATAAAAATTCTAAAAAATGATATCGTAAAATAAATCCTTATCATTTTGGAAACTTTTACGTACAACTAATTTTAATAATAAATATTTATTTAAACATAATTTATCATTAATAAATAGTTATTCATGTTAAATATGTAAAATTTTAGTATATACACCACACAAAATTAATAGGTGCAGTGTATAAAAAATGTATTAGTGGAGTGGAAATTGAGATGAAAATCACTTACCTTACACTTTACTTTAGACGAACATTCTTTAAAATATTTTATAATAGTTTTAAAAAAATAAAAATTTTAATAGAAATATATTCATAATTATACTATCATATATTTTATTTTTTAACAACTTATCACCTCTTAATTAATAATATTTCACTATTCTAGTTGTTTCAGGGGTTTACTATTTTGTTTCCTCATGCATGTTTATTCATGGAAGTACCAAAAAATATTTGGATATAGATCCATCATCTCTATAAATATATTAATGTAATAAATAACATAATTTTTCATTATATAAGTTAATATAATATCTCTTGGAATTTTAATATGGATAAATTTATCTCATCGTTTCTTAAAGACGGTAGGTCGTATGTATGTACAAGGGATATTATAATTTAATTAATGGGTGAAAGGGTAATAGATTATATTATAATAAATTTAGAAAAATATCATGTCATATTTATCATGTATATTCATTATTTTAAACATTATTACTATCCAAGTTAGTCAAGGATAGAAAAAAAAGTAACATTGGTTCATGAGGTTATAGTCCACTGTACACACAAGTTATGGTTTTGTTTCCCATTTAATTGAGTAGGTGATGTGTAAAAATACAAATAATACATAATAAAAACTAAATATATTCAAGATATAGTTGTAACTAGATTGTAATTTTTAATACATAATTAATTGTCTCAAATGATGAAGTACAATAAGAATCTCTTGGTGAATAAAATAACCATCTCTTAGAAATACCTCATTTGGACATTTAATTGAGGAAACTAGTTATTGAATTTTGGTATGTCAATACTCATTGGAAATAATAAAAATCTTATAATTTATACACATGCTCACTTCGTGAACTATCTTTTGTAGACGCTTTGTAGCCCAAACTACACAACAACCTCCTCAATCCCCTTCTAATCAACTCTCACTACCAAATATGTAAATTAACTATCTATGAAGGTGTTTATGTCATGACTTTTCCCCAAAGGCCCATGCCATGACTACCCCAAACCACCTTCTATAGGCCAGGGGCAGGCGAATAACACCAAAGTCATAATTCCCTGAAACTGGGAAGGCATTGTGTTTATAAACAGTAAACAAAAACAACAGAGTACACAGGTGGATACGAAACACTATGTAAAATTGTTCAACAACAAAGTGATGAAATGTAAAAGGTGCCGGAAATACAATCCCACCTATAATTTACAAGGAACTGGAAATACAAGTACAACTGAAGAAAGGAAAAACATTTGATGCTTCATCCTCTGGTATTCCTACCTAAAGTATAGGTACAAATAGCCTCCTCAGAACTCCACGTCTGTCAGTCCCCTCTATGTACCATATCTTCGTAAGGTCCACCTCCAGGTACCATCCAGTCCTGGTACTCTCATCCTCAGTCAGCATTGTCCATCATCTGTAACAAACACAATGAGGTGCAGGAATACCCCGTGCATGGGGGAGTATAATGATACTCAGTAGGGACCCCGAGACCCTCAATGTCTTACAAAATTCAACAAGGATAAATCACTAGGTAATAAATCACCAGATATTCCCAATTAGGTATATGACTATACATATACCTATGTTATCGAGTAATTAATCTCTATCATAGGGTAAACACAAAAGTCACTGACTCAGCTCAACCAGGTTTTTTATTCACATTATCTAAATGACAGCTGCTGGAGAAATCCTCTTCTATCAAGTACAGTGGTTATGCCGTGACACAATGGCGCTTAATACTAACCTTGGATTGCTGAGGTACTCATCCTGTCGAGTACCGTAAGTCTGCTGCATCACCAAGGTGCTCCCAACTGTGGGTGTACCGCCACAACCAGGCACTCCCCCTAATAGCATGTAGAGGCACTCCTCATATCGAGTATCACTAGTCTGCTGAAACAACCAGGAACTCCTCCTCTGTGGGACTTCTGCGACACCAACACGCTCCCCACTGGGCTAGTTGAGTCACTACGAGTCAATCGTTCAACAGTCATCAAGTCTCATCCAACTACTAGGTCCCCACACTCTGCTCACTCGTCACCGTAATGATCTGCCCCACGAGATATTGGTCAAAACTCCAACTATTAAGAAGTCCCACAATAAAGTATCTCAAATATCTTCCATGTCATAGAGGTCTCAATACAAAAGATGTTGTGTCAATCAGACGCCCAGTCTGTGAGTTATTAGTCGTTTAGTCCTAGGTTCCTGGTTAGATTCGTGCATGATCGATCCTGACTGTATCTTAAGTATAACCCAAAATCTAGTGGGTTATTCTCACTGGGACCACCATGTTCCTAGATAACCAACACTGCTGACAGTTCATCAAATGAACATACGGTGCCAAAGATATGTCCAAAAGAAGGTAAAAGGTCAGTAGTAGGCCCAGGTCTAGTCCGACCTGGTCAGACCGACCTGTCCTAACCTATTCTAGGTCGACCAGGTTTGGGTTGACCCAACCTGACCTTTTGGGTCGGCCTAGTGGCGCGGAGCCGATTTGGCCCAGCGCACCGTGAGGGGTGTAGTAGAATGATTTGGTCAGGGCGCGGTGAGAGTTGCGGCTCGTGGGGCTAGTCCCAGAAGGCCAATTCAGTCAGACGCCGTGAGCGGCACGGCTTGGGCGGCTTGCCCCAGGAGCTAGGAGGTCTGTGGGCAGCCAGGATCTGGGAGGCGGGTGGGCAGGTGGCCGAGAGCTGGGAGGTCGGCGGGCAGCGGGGAGGACGGCGGGCGGCCGGGAGGTTGGTGGGAGGCCAGGTGCCGAAAGGTCGGCGGGTGTCCAGGTAGCTGGGAGGAAGATTTGGCCGAAACATCGCGATGGCAGCGTGGGGTGCGGAGTCCATGGGTAGCATGGTCATTTCCAGTCTCCTCGTCGTTTTGTCGCCATGCTGAATAACATCACAAAAGAGATCGATGGAGGGTGTCGGGCCATGTTAGTTTGGCTCGCACCCTCTGCATTTAGGATTATCAAAATCGGTTCATATGAATGAATCACAAAAACCCACCCATAAAAGGTAGAAGTCCTTGCTCTACATTTTGAAAGAAAATAAGAACACGAAACTTAAATTAAATTAAACCCCTAATAGATCATCGGTTTATGTGTCGGCTTGTCGTAGTCGAAGGCATCTTATGTCGAAGGAGGTTCCAAGGAATAAAGTCGAACACGCTCATCGCTGGTGTTCTTCGTTGGAATAATCTTTTCTTCGTTCTTTATTGGTGAGATATTTTCTCCCTAAGATCTCTTCTCTCCAAATTTCCACCAAGATTAATATGCCAATCCAAAATAATAGATTAAATTTATGTATTATTTAATTATTGGAACAAAATTCAAATGGGTTAAACAATTAATTAAATGTGTTGGATCAAATAATTAAGGAAGAGGATATGGCATAATTAAGTGTTATGGGAGTTGAAGAGGATTCCCTACACTTAATGGGAGTTTGAGGGTTTCTCCCCATTAATGGGGAGTTTCAAGGGAGTTAAAAACCCGAGTGGTACACACTATAATGAACAAGAAGAGGAGGTTAGGTTCGGGTGGCCCCACCACCATAACCTCTAGTGAGAGGATATGGTGTGGTGGTCCCCACCTCCAACTTTCACATGGAGGCTTTAACCAAAAATATAAATATAATGCTACACAAATTTATATTAATTATATTGTTTCACTAAAAACCCAAAAACTATCTTTTATTCTCGAACCACTTCTGTTGAGGTGAAAGTCTACGTAAGAGAATACTGGCACTGTGAGTTCAACAGTTCCGTCAGATTTCAATTCTGAGCACTGATTCTAAATTTATAAAAAACCCCTCGTACATTTTTTGAACATACCCGAACAAAACTTCAGAAATTGATTCTGGGCACACCGGGCCTCGGAATCATCTGCTATAAATTTTTACGGACTCGTAAAAATTCTGATTTAATTAAATAAAATTACATGGAAATTCTGGGTCTTTACATTCTCCCCATTTCATGCCTCTACGTCCCTGTAAGAGACAACTCATACTAAAAGAATAAGTGGGGGTACGAAGCATGCATCTAAGCCTCCCGCTCCCATTTCTCTCCTAGAGGTTCTCGTTCTGCCAAAGAACACTCACCGGAGGTATCGACTTTCCATCAATGACCCACTCCTGTTGATCCTCAATCACTAAAGGAGCTTCCATAAAAGTCACCCCATCATCGATGTACAACTCTACATGGTCGATGATGTTAGTAGGGTCGTGCATGTATCTTTTCTGCTAGGATACATGGAAGACTCCATGAACCCGGTGTAACTGAGGTGGAAAACCAATGTTTTATGCCTCCTCGCCAACTATGTCGATGACCTAAGAAAGACAGATGAATCTCAAAGATAACATGCTACCTCGTCTAAATCATGGTAACCCTCGTCAAGGTGAGAACCATAGAAAGACGTGCTCTATATCCTCGGACTCCAGTGGTCTCTGTCTCCTATCAGCATATGACTTCTGCCTGCTCTATGCAGTCTTCATCTGCTCTTAGAGGATCTGAACCTCCTATGTGGTAGCTTGTACTATCTCTGTTCTCATGAGTTCTAACTCCGCTGGGTCAGGCCAACAGAGAGTTGATCTGCAAGTTTGCCTATATAATGCCTCAAAAGGTGTCATCCTAATGGTGGAGTGATAGTTGTTGTTTAAAATAATTTCCAAACATGTCTAAATTTTATTGTTTGATGATATTACAACCCTATCTCATCTAATATTCCAATTAGAGTCATTTTTTGGAGTTTTTTAAGTGGGGTTATATTTATTATAAATTAATATTTTTAATATTTCCATAGGTGCCCCACTCCTCCATTATAAAAGGGCACCACCTCCCTCTCTTCCTCACACCATTTTGAGCCTTGAATCTCGGCCAATCTCTTCCCATTTCACTTCCCCACTTCCCTAGAAACATACTAGAGGTCCTGGTCTTCTTTAAAGACCAATTTTATTGCCCTAAGAGGCGGTCAAAAAGTAGCGCTTCAAAGCAGAGGTAATGTCTGTTTCCGATTCGTTCAACATTATTTCTTTTCCACTTCTTATTCATTAGTTGTTTCATTAGGAAGTAATAAAATAAGTATCACTAATATACTTATATGTTATTATAATTATGAAACAACCCCATTTCACCTTCTATCCATCCTACAGAAAATGAAATCACCGCACGTGCGTAGGTACAGAATACCGTCTCCACGCCGTGGTGTAATCTGTTTTTCCACCAACACCTTACATGGATGGGTATAATGGTGTAATGAAAAACTATATATGGTTATTATAAAATCATACTGATTCTGATAAATTATACCATCCACTCCAATTCTATTCAATAATTATTGGAACGATATCATCGCTCGTGCGTACGTACGGACTACCGTCTCCACGATGAGATGAGATTCATTCTCCATGTTAACCATTCATGAATGACTATAAAGTATGAATAATAATGAAATATATGACATAATAATGATACTGTACTTATGTATATATATATGTATGTCATTTACTTAATTCCATTCAATTCAAAAGGGAAACTAAAATAGCGTTCATGCGTACATACGGCATACCGTCTCCATGAACGGTGTAATTCATTCCTTTTATCGATCTATAATATATATGTATATGATGAATATATATTATATATAAATCAGGTTTTACATTATAGAATTATGTAAATCATGATATAAGTAATAATATCAAGAACGACTAGTCGAAACACATACGATAAAGGAAATGATTTTACCCAAAATGCTGCTTTAACATGGAATTTACAAAAGAACGGGTAATATAATGTAATAAGTGAAACATATATGATATAATAACAATGAATATGATTCTGTAATAAGTCAATGACATTATTTAAATCATTATACAGGAGGTTTAGATATGTACGAAGCATATCAGACATAAGGTAAGGGATAAGTATTCCAATCTCATTTTTATCCGAGATTGTTTACTCTTAAGTATTTACTGGGGGTTTTGTTTATTATCCATGTCCATATGCTCTCAAAATGTTTTCATAAAATTTTTACTTTACTTCCATGTATGTTTAAGACATTTTTAACCTTTTATTACTTATACCACATTGCATGGAAAGAATCTTTCTTTTGTTTACCATAAGAGGTACTTTTTGACTTTTCCGACAAAATTACGAGAAGAATGTTTTTTTTTAACGTATACAGCATGAAATGATTTTTACGGTTTTATAAAGCCATAGTTTCATGAAGATTCCTCAAAACGATTTCATGAATATTTTCAACAAAATATCTTACTTTTAAAATTTCATGACATTTTGTGAAAAGAAAATGATTTTGAAGAAGAAAGGATATTTTCCTCAGGAATTCATTTCAAGTGTTTTATCAAAACCATTTTCCATCTAAGATGACATTATTTCATATCTATATGTTTCAAGTATAATGTCTCTAAGATTTACATGGTTTCAATTTTCTTATGATGAAATTATATCCATTTGTTTTATATGGATTATGTGATGATGGGATGATGTTTATGAAACCCATTTTATTCGTTTTGTTATTATGGATGATGTATGTTTATTTTGTGGCACAAGTAAGAATGATTTCATTATGAGATGGGTGGGACCTATATCTCCCTCCAATACATTGGGTATTGATTTATATCTCATGAGATAGACATGGCTGGAACAGCAAGTTAAAACGGTTCTGTAACACAGGACTGGAACGAGGAGTGAACTCGATTCAGAAAGGGACATTGTCCACTAAGATGGTCTTGGAAACAATTCCTTGGCTAATATGGAAATCATATAATGTTATTAATGTTTTTAAAAATTACATGTTTTATTCCCATGATATTTTATCATTGTCAATGTTTCTTTATGATCTATGCCTTACATACTTCAATGTTTTATGTCATTGTACAAGCTTTTGATGTTTAAACAATATGTTCATGTTTTTAATTTCAAATGTATATTGTATGTTTTATTTTATCCATGCTTACCCTTACTGAGCATTTGACCTCACCCTTTTTATATTTTCTTTTCCCCAGGATATAAAGAAATGTTTTAGATAAGAAAAAAAGGGGAGATCATTAATGGAGATGTTGAAGATCTTTCACCACAATTAGAAAATTATATTTCAAGTTTCCAAAGACACTAAACTATTACGATCCTTGTGTGTCTGTATTTGTTATGTATTATGTATTCCGCAAAAGTAATGTAATGTCCATGTACGTTAGGCTTCGAGTCTCTATAGCTGGTATCAGAGGAAAGGTTTAGTTAACCTTTGAAAACTAGGATACAAAAATGTTAGTGAGATCCCTAGAGATATTTTGAAGGTATGTCTAGGGATGTCCCTAAGGATAAGTATACGTAGAGGATATAGTCCTAGAACTATGGTAACAGTCGTAGAATTTAACCTATGATGTTAGATATTGAGGGTACTCCCCCTTTCTGTTGTTGTTTTCCCTAGCATGATTTTTGCCTCTCACTGATTTTTTTTTGTGTTTTAGTCAATGGAGGGACCCAGAAGGAATTCGGTTAATATTGAATCCAATGGAAAAAATGGTGACTATGAGAAACAAAATTGCGTAATGCCTAGAGAGAATGATATTGTGATTATGCCAAATCAGTCATCGCGATATATGATTAACAAGGTGAAATTTAGTGGTATGCCTAATTAATCAAATAAGAGGAAGGTATACTTTTATGCATGTTCGCATGTTGAGGAGAATAAATAAAAGAAGATTGAGATTTCTAAAGAAGGGAATAAGAACCTTGAGGAATACCTCAAATGTAGGGGAAGATGTTATCTGTGTGGAGAAAAGGGTCATAGATTGACAGACTGTTATGGAGTTCAATGTCTTATTTGTGGAGAACATGGGCATTACCCAACTCAATGCCATAACCTAAAAAGTTTCTTCTAAATCATGGAAGGAATTATTCCAGGACAATCATTGAAGAGGATGTACTAAAGTGTTTATGTATTGGTATTCAAGAATAATGTTGTTGAGGTACATTTATGGTGTATTGAATATTTTTTGTATTAGTCTATTGCGGTTTTCAATAATTTTATGGTACCGGTATCCATGAAAAGTGATTCAAATATTTTGGAAAGCAGATGATATGCGCATAATGAAGGGATAAGGAGAAAATGAAATGTTTGATAGTATTCATGAGCTCATGATTGATATAAGGACTAAGTGATATCATGGTTTGAGTATATTGAATTTTGAGGATTTTGGTATGTGGAAAGTGTTAACATTTAACTGCATTCATGTTTTCACTAAGTTCAATGGGTATTCATTCCTTAAGAGAATACATGATTAAGGTATTCACATGTTTGAAATTTAACCAACAAGACATATATTATGATATATGTGGGATAAATGATGGCATTCACGTTATTGTTATGTGAAATTTCATGTAATCATTTTATTTATACTATGAGCTTGGACCGAAGTATTTTAGATAAGCCTAAATATTGGAATGGATTATGGTGGACATAAGTTAGTATTGTTTAAGGATAGAACTTTTTTCGATATTATTGATGGGATGTTATAGTAATGTAGTTTTAGAAAAAAGGAAAACCAGCAGGACGGGCGACGACCCATCGCGTCGGACAAGGCTGTGGGAATCGAACCCACAAACAAAGTGCGAATAGACTTTATAACCTACCACCGGCCTACATGAAGTCCCTAGTTAGTAGAAACTAGTTTTATTTTATTATGAGGTATGATATATGATGTATAAGTTATTTCTTGTAAATGTATACGATTAACCTCACCATATATGGACTTATGTATTTTTGATAACTTTTCTAACCTTTTGTTTGGGACTGATGGAATGACCCATCATTCTATCACATGATCTGCTAGCACTTCACGAATGACAAATTCAACTTCATTCCTTTAAGAGATGAATTGCAAATTGTCCAAAGAACGACCAACGGTGAGACTGTACCAAAATCACAAAAGTATTTCTTCTAATTCCAATAACTGTAGGGAAATGATCTTGAAAACCAAAAATGTGGTCCTAGTGCCCTTATATTCGATGAATCAGATGGTACCATAGATCATCACAAATCTATGGCTTTGTGATTGATGGAATTTTCATAGCCATGTTCTCTACCACTCTCCATCATAACTTGATGGTTAGATTTTTCTTCCATATCCATATTTTCACCTATGTTCTCCTTTATGGAAACACAGTGATGAGTTACTTTGGGCAATCGTTACATTTCATACTTTAGTTTTTAAAATTAAGTTTTAGTATTCCTTTTTACGATGTGGGTTTCTATAAATAGTAAACGATTTATAACCACAACGAATTTCGACAGAGAAATTAATTTTAAGTGGGGTAGAATGTAACAACCCGAGATTTTATGAAAAATATTATTTTAAGTTTATTGATGTCTTTTGTTGTAAGCTACAACAAGATTATCTTGTGCTATACACAACACTGTATTAGCTGGCAGTATATGCAACACTATTCTTAGATTGTGTTACACACAATTTCATGTTCTTTTGATAATAGTAATTATACGCAACATTGAGTGTATACATATATATATATATATATATTCAATATATAAATGAAAAATGGTTGGATTATGTTATATGAAAAAAAAATTAGTCTTGCACAACATGCAACCCTAACTTGGCTTGCATTACATGCAATCACGACCTTCCTCGATAGCGTGTGTTGTACGCAATACCAGGTTTTACTAAACAACGATATATTATTATAATATTATAATGAACTAGACGTTATGAATATTATGAACTAAATTTTTAATTTTATAACATTATTATTCATCTTACACATTTTCTAGAACATGGTATAAGAACAAAATACAATTTTCAGGTAAAATATGTATTTTTTAAAAAATGCAGTTTTGCAGCCTTTCGATGGTGCACCCACTTTAAATATAGTTTTTGACATGTTTATAAGTTCAATGTGACAAAATAAAATTCTTCTCTTGAATCAGTATATAATAATTTACATTGGATAAAGTTTTGATATTTTTCTGATAACATTCAAATTTTAATGAATAGTAAAAACACGCTATATTTTAATTAAAAACTACTTTGTTCATCGTAACAATTTATATGGTTAAATTATTATATTGAATGGTTTTAAAGTATAAATATAATATATTTTTACCATTTAATATAATTTATGTCATTAGCATTGATTTTACATTGAATTCGTAGGTTAAATCAATTAAATCTTTAGCAATGTTTTAAACAAAAACCCCTTTTCCTTAGACAACGGGATTAATTTTAATTTAATTTCTGCAACTTCTGTGTATTGAATTTGAAAAAATGAATTCCATATTTGGAATCATTGGGTCCAAATTATGTTAATAGGCTACTTTTTATTTTTAGGAATTATGAATAGTAACCACGGTAAATTTTATTTACCATAGTTAAAGGTAAATCGGGTAACTAAGGGTAAAAATATTATTATAAAATTATCCTAAAACATTCCAAAATTCTATTGAATGGCTAAAAGTATACCCATATCACCTAAGGGTTGTATTAGATTCATTTTATGGACTTTTGACCATGAAAACAATTTAATTATTATTAAAACCAAAGAAAGTGACAACATGTCACTCTCTTAAATCTTATAAGTATAATAATTTTAATTTAGTGATAAACATCATAAAACTTCAAATTTGTATAATCTCCAGAAATATAATAAAATTATATAATCCATGATAATTTATTTAGAATTTTTAGGAATTAAATAATTGTCATTAATGGTGATACATTAATGATGCAGAAATTATATATTAAGTGAAAAATCTGTAATATAGTTTTTATTGAAATAATAATACCCATTAAAGACCCAAAAACCTGACCAAAACTTATTTTTAGTGTATATAGACACCATAATCATCCAATTACCTAATATATAACCGTTTGGAGTCTTATAAATGGGATTATGACACTTATATTATTTTATTTTAAATGACGCCAAAGTTGTCACCTTCATAATTTAAAATATATAACAATTTAAATATTGTAATTTTAAGATGATAAATTAGTGTAAAAATATTATTGTGAAGTTTAATATATTTATCTTCATCATAGAATGTTATTTTTAAGTTTTATGCAACAAATAAGTATATTAAATAATTATACAAAAATGTTGTAGTAATTATTTGTTTAAGAGATAAACCAAATAAATGGTTTTAAAAATAATAAAATAAGTATTTTATGAACTATTTAATGTGCTCCACTAATTTTCTAGATTCATATTACCTTTTATTAATCTATTAATGCTTTTATTTCGAACATATCTTCTGTATATATTTTATTTAAATTCAAATAAATGAATAGTGTCAAAATTGACACTATTGTTATTTTATAAAAATAACATATTATAGATTTTTTTAGAAATCAAAAAAATATATAAAAATTATACATTTATATTTATATGGTCTAAAATGTTATAAATTATCCATGTATAGACAATTAACAACAAATAAGTAATTATTTGTTATAATTTAAAATTTAGAATATTATTACCGCAAATAAAATTAAATTGATTATGTAAGGACAAATCAAGTTGATAATGTTTAAAATAATTTCATAACATGTCTAAATTTTATTGGATGATGATATTACAACCCTATATCATCTAATATTCGAATAAGAGTCATTTTTTGGTGGTTTTTAAGTGGGTAAGATTTATTATAAATTAATATTTTTAAGATTTCCAAAGGTGCCCCTCTCCTCCCTTATAAAATGGCACCGCCTTCCTCTTTTCCTCACACCATTTTTAGCCTTGAATCTCGTCCAACCTCTGCCCATTTAACTTCCCCACTTCCATAAAAACATCCTAGAGGTCCTGGGCTTCTTCAAAGACCAATTTTAATTCCCTAAGATGAGATCTCAAAGAGGCGCTTCAAAGAAGAGGTAATGTCTATTACCGATTCTTTCAACATTATTTCTTCTTCCACTTCTTCTTCCTTAGTTTTTTCATTATGAAGTAATAACATCAGTATCACTAATATACTGATATTTTATTATAAGTATTAAACAACCCCATTTCACCTTCTATCCATCCTATGGAAAATGAAATCACCGCGCGTGCATACGTACGGAATACCGTCTCCACGCCGTGGTGTAATCTGTTTTTCCACCAACACCTTACATGGATGGGTATAATGGTGTAAAGAATAACTATATATGGTTATTATAACATCATACTCATTCTGATATATTATACCATCCACTCCAATTCTATTCAGTAATTATGCGAACGTTATCATCGCTCGTGCGTACGTACGGACACTAGTGCAGAAAACATTTTTTACGTCGGTTATTTTTCATTATTTACGTCGGTTTTTAGGCGACGTTAATACGGACGATGTTATAAATAACGTTTTTTACGTCGTTTATTTAAAACCCGACGTAACATCCCTAACATCACGGTGTTTATCACGTCGGTTCATATAATAACTGACGTGATAAATATGCGCGGGGGGGGGGGGGGGGGGGGGTTTATCACGTCGGTTATTTTCTAAACCGACGTGATAAAACGCCTGGGATATCGTTTATCAAGTCAGTTATGACATAACCGACGTGATTAACCCTTCCCCGGGCCTATTATCACGTCGGTTTCTTAAATAACCGATGTGATAAAAAGGTCTGGGAAACGTTTTAGCACGCCGGTTATCCAATAACCGACATGGTAAATCGATTCCCAGGCCTTTTAGCACGTCGGTTATATTAAGAACTGACGTGATAAAAGGCCCGGGAACGGTTTATCACGTCAGTTCGCAAAAAAACTGACGTGATATACCCCTACCAATTTATTTACCACGTCGGTTATAAAATAACCGACTTGAAAGCGATATATTTTTTTTTAAATAATTGCACTGCTCTCACCAAAAAGCAACCAGAAACCAAACAACAAAAATAACCATGCCAGCCCTCCCCCAAGCCCCAACTGAACCCCACCCTCATCTATACCCACCTAACAACCTGTCCAGCCCTCCCCCACCACATTGGAGCCCCACCACAACCCTTGGACACCCCCCACCCCTTGGACAGCCCCCCCCCCCCCCCACCCTCATTTACACCCCCACGACCCCTAGTACAGCCTCAAACACCCATTGGACACCCCTCCCATATCCCTTGGACACCCCCCAACCCTTGGACAGCCCCCCCACCCTCATTTACACCCCCAAGACCCCTAGTACAGCCTCAAACACCCATTGGACACCCCCCACACCTTGACATCCCTCCCAGACCCCTTGGACACCCCCCCCCCCCCCGACCCCTGGACACCCCCCCCCCCCCCCCGAGCCCTTGGACAGCCCCAAACACCCCTTGGACACCCCTCCCATATCCCTTGGACACCCCCCCCCCCCCCACCCCATGGACACCCCCACCCCTTGGACTGCCCCCCCACCCTCATTTACACTCAACCGGCCCCTTGGACAGAACTCCCAGACACCTTGGACACCACTCCCATATCCCTTGGACTCCACCCACCCCTTGGACACCCCCCCACCCCTTCGACAGCCCCCCCACCCTCATTTACACCCCCCGAACACTAGGACAGCCCCAAACACCCCTTGGAAACCCCCTCCCATATCCCTTGGACACCCCCCCCCCCACCCCTTGGACACCCCCCCACCCCTTGGACAGCCCCCCACCCCCTAGACACCCCCCCGACCCCTTGGAAACCCCCCCCCCCCCCCCCCGACCCCTTGGAAACCCCCCATCCCCTTGGACAGCCCCAAACACCCCTTGGACACCCCTCCTATATCCCTTGGACACCCCCCACCACTTGGACACCCCCCACCCCTTGGACAGCCCCCCCCCCCCCCCCCCACCCTCATTTACACCCAACCGACCCCTTAGACAGCCCCAAACACACCTTGGACACCCCTCCCATATCCCTTTGACACCCCCACCCCTTGGACACCCCCACCCTCATTTACACCCCCCCGACCCCTAGGACAGCCCCAAACACACCTTTGACACCCCTCCCATATCCCTTGGACACCCCCCAAACACCCACCCACCCCCTTGGAACCTCTCCCCCCATAAAAAAATCCAGACCAGAAAAACCATCAACAGTAGACCAAAACAAGAAGTAGAGAAAAATTAAACATTCACTTATATAACATTCAAAACTTACACTGTCAAATTCAAAAAAAAACTAAATCCAACCTAAACGACTACGAAATACACAATTACATTGACAATATTCAAAATTACATTTTACATTACAAACAACTAAAAGTCAATCAAACCTGTAAAATAATTTGACCACTCCACTTGTAAGTGTTTGATATCTTCAGCAGTAAAGGGTTGAGGGTCATCAAAAAGCTACAAAGGAAAAGGATAGTAGTCAATGTGTATAATGAATAAATCAAATTGAAATATTATGAGAAAGAGGAAATCTTACCAGGTCAAAACTCAGAACTGTCCCAGTTGTTATTATTTCATACATAAATCTTAACATGTAATATCCACATTCGATGATGCCTTGTTGCTCATGACATTTCTGTTTGAATGAGTGTAAATTCAATATATTATTTTTATGTAATAAATCAAAATGTACAAATTATAAATGGATATTTACCTTCGCATGTACATATTTGATCTTGAAATTCCTTTTCTTTGCGCTTTTTCGAAAGTGGACCCATGCCCTGTTAGAAAATAATACGAATGGGGTAAATTTAAAATTCATTATAATATATAAAACTATTGTGAAATTGAAACTTACGTTTCCAATATATTCTTAAAACTTTCTCACACATCATCATGGAGAGAGCATATCCAATAAAGTGCTTTCTCCCTAGGGCTAAAAACCCCTAACATCCAATGATCCCTGATAAAAGGAAATTTATCATTAGTGGTTTTTTATGTTAAAAGATAATTAACTCTTTGAGAGGGATGTGTTTCATACCTCTCACAAAAAGGCAACATCCAACACTGTGTGATTACATTCTTTTCAAATCTATCAGCAATATAAATCATTCTTTGTTCCTCATCCAATTCACATGCTTCATGGGAAATCAATTGTGGGTCCACGAATCCATATACATCTGTCAGCTCATTCCTCTCACAAATTTTATACAGATACCTAATACAAAGCAGACATAAGTATACATTTTTAATAAATATAACGCAAGGAAAAGGTGTTAAGACTTACATGATAAAAATTTGCACCACGTTGATGCCCAAATTATCTCCAGTGACAAACTCCATGATATCAGTTTTCATAATCCCCACACTTAGTTCACGTCCACAGACATGAGCTTCCATTGTAAAGTCATAATGATCCGCCAAAAATTTGAATATCTTGACAATTTGTCAAGACTGCTAGTATCTGAATCTGATGTCATAGCTATCTGTCTTTGTTGTTGTCTATACAGTATTTCATTACCTTTGAAGTATTCCTGTAAAAATAAATTGAAAAATATATTAGTTTTCAAATGATAAAACATTAATAAAAATATAAAATAAAATATATAACATCCATACCTCTATGGTAATGAGTCGAAGAAGTCTGGATGGCCAAAGTAAAAAATGGCTGATACTATTTCCAACTGTCGTCACCTCATCTGTAGGTAATGGTATCCGAGCTGATCTATCTATAATATCATGTACAGTGACCCTCTGATTCTCTACCTCTAACTGTTGATGATGAACTGTATCTCTTATACAATATACCATCCCATATGCAACTATATGATGTTGAGGATCATCAACATACAACTCACAATAAGTAGGTAGCTGCGGCAGAGGAGGAGGATCAAAAATGGGGTCCGCAGGCTGAGGTGGGGGAGTGGGAGCTACTGGGAGAGGTGGAGTGGGAGCTGCACCCTGAAATTGTCTTTGCAAGTCTGCAAACATAAACTGCACCGATGCTCTAATCTTGTCCTCCATTGTCGCATTAATATTATGGACTTCAGCCTCCAAGGATTGTATTTTTTTTTATAAACTCCCTCAATGTTATAAGTTGAGGAACGTGGCAACACTTTTCTTACCGATACACCTTCCGGATATCCTCTTACACGGCCAGGATGTTCAGGCTTTCCCAATGCCACAGATAAAATATCTTCCCTCCCAGATGGTGTAAATGTCCCCTGTGAACTCTGCTCCTCAAGAGAGTCCTGTAATAATTAATTGAACATTTCTATAATGATTGGAAATATATGACGAAAATAGTAAACTTAAATAAATAAAATAGAAATATTACAATCCTCTCAACTATGAGTCTCGATTCTTCCGAAAGATATTGTCCTTTTTTGCCCTTCCGAGCTCTTTTCCATTTCGCATGTCTAGATGGAGGGGATGGAGGGGCCACCTCTCCAGAGCATGAAGACTCAGCTCTTAGTTGTTGAAATTTTTCTGCCATCATTTGTTCTTCCAATAATGCATACCCTCCCCGAGATAAACTATGAGGGTATACATTTTTAGATTGGATCTCTTGATGAGCTTTCCTTGTTTTCTGTAAATTAAGAATAAGTAATCATTAACAAAACAATAATAAGATCATTTATATAAGAAATCTTATAAAAGTTTACATTGCCCTTACCAAAAATGATTCTTTTCTTCTACTTTCAAAAAATTGTCTCCATGTGTCTTCATCTATAAAAGGATATATACGACATGGATTATCACGACTCCTATGACCATAAATGAAATCAGATGAGAGGGTTGATTTGAAATCCCTCCATCTCCTATCAGCCAACGATAAGCATTTCTTCCTGACTCCTCCAGTGTCAGGAATATCAAATGTCATCTGGTAAAAAAGAGGTTAAAAATATTATATATACTAGAAACATTTAAAGAACAGTCAAAAAATAGCAAAAGATCTTACCAAAATGGTCTCCCACAGCTGAGAAATTATCGCCTTATCCACACTTCTCCAATCATCATAGAGAATGCTTACTTTGCTCTTAGCCTGAGTTGCTACAAAACCCTTAAAATCTTTAGCATTTGGACCTCTAGGAAGATCATCATCATCAAACTCCATGACTATCCTCTCCTCCTTCGTACGGGCAAGTGATAATTTTGGTAAACGTGTGCACCCATGCTTACCAACCTTTGAACTCTTTTTCGTAATAGGAGCATGTGAATGTTCCTCCCCAGATGTATGACCAATATGCTCATCTCCAGAATCATGTGGCTGATCAACTGATTGATCTGTCATTTTCCTTCAAATCAAAAAAACAAACATTAGTTCACAAATATACAAATTCAAATATTGTAATACTACTTAATCAGAAAATAGAAAAGTGTACTAAATTACATAATAGTAAACATTGGTAATATGTTAAGAATGTTAAACAATGATAAACATGGTAAACACAGTCTGTTGTACCCCTCTCTCTTGGATTTTAATGATCACAATCACTCTTATTATGTTCTAACTTGTTTTCAAGTGTTTTTGTTGATAGGAAAAAGGTTGCCAAGGAGTTGGCCCAAGAAAACTGAAAAGTGGACTCACTGAGTCCACCGGTCCGCCGGTGTGAGCTCACCAGCCAGCCAGAGGACCCAGGCAGTAGACTTGCCCACTGCCTGGTGTCACCGGCCGGCCGCTGGCTCACCACCGGCCGGCTGCTGGATCACCACCGGCTGGCCGGTGGACGAGACAGAGAGCCTTCCTCTCTGTCTGGACCACCGGCCGGCCGCTGGCTCATCACCGGCCGGCCGGTGGACCAGAGAACTTTGCTGTCTGGACCATCGGCCAACCGGTGGTCCACCACCGGCCAGCCGGTGCGCCCAGGACTTCTCCTCTTTACGGTTTTTAGTGTTTTATCATTTTGGTTTGATACATGTTTTAATAAGTAAAAAATTTACAATATCTAACATTATATGAAAAAACTAAATGTAAACAAGAAATAAACATGTGTTACCTGTAATTTTAGGAATGTACAGTTGGATTGTTTTCCCAAATTCCTTCGTCGTGATTGTTCCTTATGGCACAAACCATGTCTTCAACATACTCATCATTATGTTCTATTAATATTTCCATGGAAGTAGGGATCTCACATAAATCAGCATCTTCATCAAATTCATCTTCACCAACATATTGTTTTTTCCCTTGTAAAACAACAGCCCACTGCATATCTGATTGATCAACTACATAGAAAATTTGTTTGGCATGTGTTGCCATTATAAAAGAATCAGCTGTGTCTTCCAATCTATTCAGATTAACAAGTGTCATTCCAAATTCATCGTGTCTGACACTGTTGTTACCGATAAACCATTTACAGTTAAAAACATGATCATTAATTTTAAAGTAATCAGCCTCCCATATGTCTTCAATCACTCCATAATATGCACTTGATGCCGAAATTGGGTTTCTGTCCTTAGCACTCGAAAAATGCATTGCTTCTGCAAACACCAATACACCACTATTCTGAACTGCACTTCTGTTGTCCTGAGCTTTCGTATGAAATGTATAGCCATTAATGTCATAAGCGGACCATGTTATCACATTTAAAGATGGACCACCCACTATCCATTTTAATGTCTCTGATACATCTGATCTACCAAGCAAGGACTTTTTAAACCATGGAAAAAAAGTTTTGTTGTGCTCATTCAAAATCCACATTTCTTTCTTCTTTGGATGACATTGTTTCAACTCATTAATATGCAATGTGATATACGGTTGAACATCAGCTATGTTATTCAAGATGTATGATTCTAACTTCTTCATCTGTTCAGCTGACAGTGATTTGACTTTCAAGCCACGAATCCCCTTTCCCTCGTTATTAACCCGTTCATGGCGAGATGCAGGCAAACCGATGTGTTGCGCCGTAGCAAAGTAGCTCGTACAAAACTCTGCTACCTCCTCAGAAATATACTTTTCAATAATGGAGGCTTCAGGTCGATATGGATTTTTAACATATCCCTTTAATATTTTCATATACCTTTCAAAATGATACATCCAACGAAGATATACAGGTCCACAAAGCTTTATTTCTCGAACCAGATGAATCATTAAATGCACCATCATATCAAAAAAAGTTGGAGGAAAATACATTTCCAAATGACAAAGTATAAAAATTGCATCCTTTTCCAAAATGTTCAAAGCATTCACATCAATCGCCTTGTTACAAATTGAATTGAAAAAATAACACAACCTCATTATAGAATTTCTGACACGGATGGGCAATATTCCACGCAGTGCAACTGGTAGAATTTGTTGCATCATGACGTGACAATCATGTGATTTCATACCTATCAACTTCAAGTCTTTCAATGAGACAAAATTTTTTACATTTGAAGAATAACCTTGAGGCACTTTGATATCATGAATACACTAACAGAAGCTACTTTTATCCCTCTTCGATAATGTATGACAAGCCGGGGGAAGAAATGTTCGTCTTCCTTTAGGAGTGGGAGCTAACTCCAAACGTATTCCCATTGATAGTAGGTCTAACCTTGCATTCAACCCATCTTTTGTCTTTCCTTTAATATCTAGCAATGTTCCAATCAAAGAATCACAGATATTCTTCTCCACGTGCATGACATCACTATTATGTTTGACTTCATGATACCTCCAATATGGTAGCTCAAAAAATATTGACCTTTTCTTCCAAATATGTCTATCATTACCAGATTTCTGTGTCTTTCCCAATGTCACATCAAGGTTTTTCACCCTCTCAAAATACAAATCTGGGGATAAAGGTTTTGGAGCAGTATCAAATTCTTGTGATCCATTGAATGCCTTTTTTAGTCTTCTATAAGGGTGATCCATAGACAAAAACTTTCGATGACCCATGTACACTGTTTTCCTCCCATGATGCAATTGACAATATGACGTCTGTTGTTCGCAAATTGGACATGCTTTATGCCCTTTAACACTATATCCAGACAAATTTCCATATGCTGGGAAGTCATTTATAGTGAATAGAAGCACTGCATGCAGTTGAAAATATTCCATTTTATAAGATTCATACACCCTAATACCATCAGCCCATAACAGTTTCAAATCATCAATCAGCGGTGACAAGTATACATCAATATCATTGCCGGGTTGCTTTGGACCAGAGATCATGATACTCAACATGACATATTTGCGCTTCATACAAACTTCAGGAGAGAGGTTGTAAATTACCAATAAAACAGGCCATGAACTATGTGTGCTACTGAGGGTTCGGTATGGATTCATTCCATCTGTGCACAAGCCTAGTCTCTGATTTCTTATTTCATTTCCAAATGTAGGGTACCGGGCATCAATTTTCTTCCATTGTGGAAAATCAGCTGGATGACGTATTTTTCCATCACATACCCGCTCATCAGTATGCCATCTTAACCTTTTTGCATCATGTGAATTAGCAAATAAACTTTTGAAACGAGGAATTATAGAAAGATACCAAAATACCTTTGAAGGGAGCTTTGTAATCTCTACATCAGCTTGTGATTTTTCTTTCACCTTATACCGTGATGTCCCACATTTAGGAAACTCTTTCAGAAATTCATATTCCTTCCTATATATAATGCAGTCATTTGGACAGGCATGTATTTTCCTGTATCCCAATCCCATCGGGCATAATATTTTTTTGGCCTTATAATGTGAATCTGGAAGATCGTTATCTTTTGGAAGAATGTCTTTCATCAATTGTAGCAGCTCTGTAAAACTTCTATCACTCCATCCATCCCCTTGGACAGCCCCCCACACCCACCCATCCCCTTGGACACCACCCTGGACACCCCCCGACCCCTTTGGACAGCCCCCGACCCCTCTAGAAAGCACCCCCACCCCTCCTGGACACATCCCCCCACCCCCGACCTGCTTGGACACCCCCCTGGACACCCCCCAACCCTCTGGACAGCCCCCCCACCCCTCCTAAACACCACCCCCACCCCCTACCCCCTTGGACACCCCCCTGGACACCCACCCACACCCTTGGACAGCCCCCCACACCCACCCACCCCCTTGTAAACCCCCCTGGACACCCCCCGACCCCTCTGGACAGCCCCCCGCCCCTCCTGGACACCACCCCCCACCCCCTACCCCCTTGGACACCCCCCTGGACATCCCCCAACCCTCTGGACATCCCCCCCACCCACCCGGACAACCCCAAATACCCTCTAAAGAGGCCGCCACCCACTTGGACAGCCCCCCACACCCATCCAACCCCTTGGACACCACCCTGGACACCCCACCGACCCCTCTGGACAGGCCGCCACCCCCTTGGACAGCCCCCCACACCCACCCATCCCCTTGGACACCACCCTGGACACCCCCCGACCCCTCTGGACAGCCCCCGACCCCTCTAGAAAGCACCCCCACCCCTCCTGGACACAACCCCCCCCCCCCCCCCCGACCTGCTTGGACACCCCCTGGACACCCCCCCAACCCTATGGACAGCCCCCCCACCCCTCCTAAACACCACCCCCACCCCCTACCCCCTTGGACACCCCCCTAGACACCCCCGAACACCCACCCACACCCTTGGACAACCCCCCACACCCACCCACCCCCTTGTAAACCCCCCTAGACACCCCCCGACCCCTCTGGACAGCCCACCACCCCTCCTGGACACAACCCCCCACCCCCGACCTGCTTGGACACCCCCCTGGACACCCCCAACCCTCTGGACAGCCCCCCCACCCCTCTTAAACACCACCACCCACCCCCTACCCCCTTGGACACCCCCCTGGACACCCCCCAACACCCACCCACACCCTTGGACAGCCCCCCACACCCACCCACCCCCTTGTAAACCCCCCTGGACACCCCCCGACCCCTCTGGACAGCCCCCCACCCCTCCTGGACACCACCCCCCACACCCTACCCCCTTGGACACCCCCCTGGACACCCGCCAACCCTCTTGATAGCCCTCCCACCCCCCTGGAATCACTGAAAATTTACCATAACAAGAAGTTGGGCCATTCAAAGAATGTTTTTAGGTGTGGATGAAGAATTGAGTTTCAATAGATAGAGAAGGAACTCGACATTAGGTTGTCTATTCCAGGTGTGGATTTGAAGGAGTTAATGTTTGTTCAGTGACCCAAGAGATTGAATCAGAAATTCCGATGTTGTGCCATTTTCTCATGATGAGGATGATTAATTGGTGGCGTTTGACTTTTAAATGGAGAGCTTAGCAGACCATCATATTTTCTATAGATCAGTAAAGGATATTAGCATCGAACATAAGGCTTAAGGGATGCTTTCAGATCCAAATATGTATGTTGATGGATGCAATGAATCTAGTAGAGGTTCTAGAAATAATGGTGGTTTTATTTGTTTAGGATAAGTAGTGAAGAAAAAACTAGTTAATTTTTTACTTGCTGAAAAGATGGTATCTAAAATTTTTAACATGCCGAGGGGAAATCTGGCGAGTCCTCCTCGTGAAACTTTGTTTGCAGGGGGTGAAAATGGTGATGTGATCCCAAATCCATGCACCCATGCCATGGTTGTGTGTGAATAAAGTAGTAACAACTGTAAAAGGGCAACCCATACAAATGGACACGCCCCAACCCTCTCGGGGATTTATAGAAAACGATGAAAAATTAGTGAAATCATAAAATTAGTGAACATTGCAAGTCGAACAAATAGATCTAGTGATGATAAATAAGATTATGGTTCCAAAACGAGTTAAAAGGGTTCGCAATCAAATAATCTTAGCTAGTTTCAAAAAAAAATCACAACACTTATATATATACCATCCGCGAAAAAAAATGAACGAGTGGGAGGATTACCTGAGTGCTGCGAGTTTAGATGATTGATCCGAGGAGATTAAATATGAGAAACGATGATCGCAAAACGAATCTAAACCAACGAAATGGACGAGCCGATTCGGGTTTACGCGCGAGAGAGACGAGTCGCGACTGTCGAAGGTAAACTCGCGAATGACAATCCACATTTTTAAATGAGTTATCACGTCGGTTCTTCAATAACCGACGTTATAATTTTTTAAAAAACATTTATAACGTCGGTTATTCAATAACCGACGTAAAAACCTTCCTCCGATTCTTTTTTTACGTCGGTTATTTCATAACCGACGTTATAAAGGGCTCAAAATCCACGTTTTTTTACGTCGGTTATTCCATAACCGACGTCAAAAACATCTGCGGATTCTTTTTTTACGTCGGTTATAAAATAACCAACGTAAAAAGGCATTCGAAACCCGCGTTTTTAACGTCGGTTAATTTTATAACCGACGTAAAAAACAAAGCCGCGCGATTAATAACGTCGGTTATTTTTATAACTGACGTTAAAGGTGTACCGAACACAGGTTTTTACGTCGGTTATTAAATAACTGACGTAAAAACCTCATTTTACATATTATGACGTCGGTTTTATATAACCGACGTAAAAAATGGTGTCGTAAAAAACATTTTCTCCACTAGTGGGACTACCGTCTCCATGACGCGATGAGATCCATTCTCCATTTAACCATTCATGAATGATTATAAAGTATGAATAATAATGAAATATATGACATCATAATTATACTGAACTTATTTATATATATATGTATGACATTTACTTAATTCCATTCTATTCAAAAGGGAAAAGAAAACAGCGTTCATGCGTACGTACGGCCTACCGTCTCCATGAACGGTGAATTTCATTCCTTTTATCGATCTATAATATATATGTATATCATGAATATATATTATATATAAATCATATTTTACATTATGGAATTATGTAAATCAGGATATAAGTAATAATATCAAGAATGAAAAGTCGAAACACATACGATAAATGAAATGATTTTACCCAAAACGCTACTTTAACATGGAATTTACAAAAGAACGGGTAATATAAAGTAATAAGTGAAACATATATGATATCATAATAATGAATATGATTCTGTAATAAGTCAATGACATTATTTAAATCATTATACAGGAGTTTCGGATACGTACGAATCATATCAGACATAAGGAAAGGGATAAGTATTCCAATCTCATTTTTATCCGAGATTGTTTACTCGTAAGTATTTACTAGGGGTTATGTTTATTATCCATGTCCATAAGCTCTCAAAATGTTTTCATAAAATTTTTGCTTTCCTTCCATGTATGTTTATGACATTTTTACCATTTTCTTACTTTTACTATATCGTATGGAAGGAATCATTATTTTGTTTACCATACGAGGTATATTTTGACATTTCCTACAAAATTACGAGAAGAATGTTTTTTAACGTATACGGCATGAAAGGATTTTTACGGTTTTATAAAGTCTTATTTTCATGAAGCTTTTTCCACAAGATTTCATGACTATTTTCAAAAAAAATAAATTTCTTTTAAAATTTCATGACATTTTCTGAAAAGAAAATGATTTTGAAGAAGAAAGGATATTTTCCTCAAGAATTCTTTTCAAGTGTTTTATGAAAACCATTTTCTATATAAGATGACATTATTTCATATCTGTATGTTTCAAGTATATTGTATCTATGATTTACATGGTTTCACTTTTCTTATGATGAAATGAGATCCATTTGTTTTATATGGATTATGTGATGATGAGATGATGTTTATGAAACCCATTTTATTCGTTGGGTTATTATGAATGATGTATGTTTATTTTGTGGCACAAGTAAGAGTGATTTCATTATGAGATGGGTGGGACCTATATCTCTCTCCATTGCATTGGGTAAATATTTATATCTTATGAGATTAACATGGCCGGAACTTCAAGTTAAACCGGTTCAATAATACAGGACTGGAACGAGGAGTGAACTCAATTCCGAAAGGGACTTCGTCCACTAAGATGGTCTTGGAAATAATGCCTTGGATAATATGGAAATCATATCTTTTTCTTAATGGTTTCCACAATTACATGTTTTATTCCCATGCTATTTTATCATTATTAATGTTTCTTTATGATCTAGTATTTACGTACTTCCATGTTTTATGTCATTGCACAAGATTTTGATGTTTAAACATTATGTTAATGTTTTTAAGTTCAAATGTATATGGTATGTTTTATTTTATCCATGCTTACCCTTATTGAGCATTTGAGCTCACCCTTTTTATGTTTTCTTTTCCCTCGGATATAAAGAAAGGATAGGTAAGAAAAAAAAGGGGAGATCATTAATGGAGATGTTGATGATATTTCACCACGATTAGAAGATTATATTCCGAGTTTCCAAAGACACTAAACTATTACGATCCTTGTGTGTCTGTTTTTGTTATGTATTAAGTATTCCGCAAAAGTAATGTAATGTCCATGTACGTCAAGCTTCGGGTCTCTACACTTGTGATCAGAGTACACGGTAAAACGCTCGCCCTTTAGATAGTGTGTCCACATATTTAAGGAAAATACCACTGTTTTTAACTCCAGGTCATTGGTAGAATAGTTTTTCTCATGTAGTCTCAGCTGTCATGAACCATAAGCGATCATTGCTCACTTCTGCATCAGGACACATCCGATTCCGGTCCCGATTGCATTGCATTAGACTACATACCCAAAACCTTTCATCTGGAAGCCTCAAGACGGGGGCAGTAGTCATCCTCTACCTCATCTCTGGAAAGCTCTACTGTCATCCCTCCGACAACTCAAAGGGATTCCCATTATTCATCAAGGATGATAGTGGTGCAGCAACTTTGGAGAAATCTAGCACAAATTTCTAGTACAATCCACCAAAACCCTAGAAACTATGTACCACTATCACACTTCTGGGTGGATCCCAAACAAGTACCACCTCAATCTTCACTGGATCCACTACAACTCTAGCCTCAGATATGACATGTCCTAGAAAGTGAACATCTCGGATCCGAAACTAACACTTCGAGAGCTTAACATAAAGCTGGTGCTCTCAGAGTGTGTCCGTTACAACCTGCAAATGGTAGGCAAGCTCCCTATTAGTAGTTGAGTATATCAAAATGTCGTCAATGAAGTCTATGAAAAAGAAATCATGGTACGGCTGAAATATCATGGTCATGAGTCCCATTAACACTGCTGGAGATTTGGATACAACGAATGGCATAACCAAGAACCCATAGTGGACGTACCATCAACTAAAGTCCATCTTCTGCACATCCTTGTCTCAAACTCTGAGCTGGTGATAGCCTGATTTGAGGTCTATCTTTGAGAACCACCATTCTCCCTTCATCTAATAAAAGAGGTCACCAATCCTCGAGAGTGGGTACTTGTTCTTCATGGTCACCTGGTTTAGGCTTTGGTAGTCGATCCAAAGCCTCAAGCTCCCATCCCCCTTCTTGGATAACAGAATTGGGGCTACCCAGGGGGAAAAACTAGGTCGGATGAATCCCTTCCCCTTCAAGTCCACTAGATATACCTACAGCTCCTGAAGCTCCGTAGGATCCATCCGATACACTGGAGTAGATATCAGTGTCTTCCTTAGGCACAAGTCAATGTAAAAGTCCACATCTCTATAAAGAGGTAGACATGGGACATCATCAAGGAAAACATCTGTGTACTAGTCAACCACTACAGGATAGCTGAGACTCTCCACATCAGCTACTCTGAGGGTAAGGCAAGCCAACTAATGAGTGATCAGATGCACCATTCTCCTAGTAAGTGCATCCTATGCTTCAAAAGCTCCCTTCTCATCAGTGAAGGTAAACCTGGTCCCATTTCTGCGGACACACCACACTATGCACCTAATACAGTCAATCTGAACAGTGACTATAGTTGACCATTCCATACCCAAGATGATTTCGTAAGGCCTCGACGCCACTACTAGGTGATCCTAGCCGAAGCACTTGCCTCCTAGAGTAGGCTCACACTACCAGTGCCAGTGCATAATCATCAAATCTACTCTTTTAGGAGAATATAGCTATAAGGATTGAGCAAACGGCTCCATCGGAATCTTCGAGCATTGAATGAGTGAAATGGAAATGAAAGAATGACTAGAACATGTGTCTATAAGTATTGCGGCTATGGTGGAGTAGACACAGATCATACCTCAAAAAATATCAAGAGCACCAGGATCATAAGCCTCAGCTACCTGGAGATGAGATCTCACCTATCCACCTGCTCCCTCTAGTCGAGGTGGACGTCTTGGTGGTGGTGGTGGTAACACCTTGTAACGTCATCCACCACTAGCGGCATGACTAGCTCCTCTACCACATCTGCCTGTGCCATGCAGATCGCCTTAATCGAATCTCTATCTCTGCCTGGGTGGTCCTTTGACTATTTGCAGATCATCTGAACAACGGTTTGGATAGTCACGCGCCATGTGACCCTGCCCACCGCATGTGAAACACTTCCTGCTCCTCACATCTATGTCTCTGCTCTAGGTGCCCCGCACAACCGATCTTAAGTTATGCGGTCGTCCACCTATAATTTTTGTCCTCTTGGACCTCTATGGAAACTATCTACTGTCAGTGACAAAAGACTCCTCTACATGTCGACTGGTGGTGGATCTCGCTGCTGGAGACTGCTTGGAAAGGAAACTCTCCACTACGAGGGATCTCTCTAACACCCCTGCCTGTGTTGGGATGCTGAGTGAGATCACCAATGATTTGATCTCCCACATGAGTCCATGCTTGAGGGTATGGGACTCGAAAAAAGGGTCTCGTACTATATTAGTGGAGTAGCATGAGAGGTATGTGAACCTCGCTGAGTAATGAGCTATAGTCATGTTACCTTGCTTCAGATGAAGTATCTCATGTATGTGCACTACATGAAGAGTTGCTGGGAAAAACTCTTTCTGAAACACGCTCTCGAAGTCTGCCTAGAGAAGCGTCATCTCGTCGTGGACATGGAGCATCAAGCTCCACCATCTACCCACTACTGCCTGTAGAATTATGGAATCAAGAATCACCATGAAGTGTGATGGTATCACTATAAGTCAGAAAACTCTCACCATAGCCTCCAGCCAATCCTTAGCTGCCCGTGGGTTCGTCTCTCCCCTGAACCTGGGTAGCCTCAGGCACTGGAACTCATGCAATGCGCTCTAGCAGCATGCATCATCTACTACTAGGTCTTGTTGAATCAATGGCCAACGGGAAGGGGTACCGCTGGTGCCTCTGCTAGAAAAGGGTCTTGCACCAAGGCCTCGTCACCCGATGGGATATCTGTGCATACAACTCTTGAGACTCTAGCTGGTCATTCGCGGGGAGGCATCCTAAAAGAAACAGATGCGACACGGTTAAAATATCAAAACTGGTGAGCTGGCCTAGTTGAGCAGACTTAATGAAAACTTTTGAAAACACACATGTAATCTATGTTTTCATGTTGTGAGCCGGAAATCAGAAGTCAGGGTCCTGGTGTATGGATACATCAGCCACCCCACCAACACCAGACTCCATGAACTGAAAACCGCACTCAGTACCCTTAACAATATTTCTCTACAGAAAATATCTGAGTTCTATGTTTTGCGGTAGAACCGACTACTCTAATACCATTTGTCACGACCCGTCCCCTAGGGCATGTGTTGTGACTACCCTATGCCAGCCTTCCATAGGCCAGGGGTAGGAGCTAGCACCAAAGGCATAATTCCCTAAAACTAGTAATGCATTGCCTTTATAAACTGTAATCAAACACAATAGAGTAGACGACTAGATACAAAACATTACGTAAAAATGTATAACAATATAGTGATGAAAATTAAAAGGGGCCAGAAATACAAGACCATATTTAAAGTACAAGGAACTGAAAATACAAATAAAACTAAGGAAATAAAAAATAGCTGATGGGTCATCCACCGAGATTCCTACCTGAAGGGTAGGTATAGATAGCCTCATCAGCACTCCACAGCTGCTAGTCTCTTCCGTGTACCAACTCATCGTATGGCCCACCTCCAGGTACCATCCAGTGCTTGTACTCTCAGCCTCAGTCAGCGATGTCCGTCTTCTGCAACCAACACAATGAGGTGTGGGAAAAGACTGTGCATGAGCAAGTATAACAATACTCAAAAGGGACCCCACACTAAAAAAATCACATATACCAGCAAAAATTTATTGACCTATGATATATCTGTTGGTAAAAATGAGCAATTCTAACAGATAATAAATTTTTTGGTATAGATTTTATGTTCCAACAATTATTTTTACCTACAGTTATATCTGTTGATATTGATTGTTTAACACCAACAAATCTTTGACCAACAAATGAATCTATTACTATTAATTTTTATTATCAATAAATATTTTACCATTATAAAATTATGTTGCTATAAATTATCCAATAACATAAAATATTTTACCAATATATATATATTTATATATATTATTTTCAATAAATGTCATAAATTATAAATATTTTAATAAAATCATATAATCATCTGTTTTCATTGACACATTATATGTTTGTGATAGTATATATATATATATATAATATAAAATTAATGATAAATGATTATAATTTTTGGAGACTTGAATTAGATCTAATGTAGTAAAAACTAAAAAAAAATCATGTATATATAATTTCATTATATGTATATAATATAATTTTTTATTCAAAATATATATAAATTTAATACTTTTTATTATATATAAATTTATAATACTTCGTAATTTTTTTAAATTTATACGAATAATATGACACTCTATTTCCCAAAATTAAAAGTCTGTAGCCGTATATTCATATGTTAATTTAATTTTCTTGTAAAAAAATGTTTATTATTATTATTTCATTTTATTTTTACATTCGACATTTTCTTCTCCCTTCTTCCCCTATGTAGCCCCTTTCTTTTTGCGTCGCAAACCCAGCCAGAAGAACCCTAGCAGTGTTCCTCCGCCCACCTCCGGCCATGGAATGTGTCGTCACTGCTTCCTATTTCAGATGCGGTATCCTCCAGTTTGCATTCCTTATCCACTATTTTATTCTTCGATGTCAATTGTGATTTCCTTCTCTTCCTCGAGTTGCACATGAACCATCTGAAACCTGCAGGAGATGGATCCTCGGCTCCCCTTCTGCCTCCTCCTCATGGTGTTGTTCCTCCCTTTAACCCATGATGACTTCCTTGAATTCCATTGATGTCTCTACTTCCCATGGATTTAGGTTTCAAACATAGTGCTACGCCCATATTGATTTCTCCATCAGAGTTCACAACATCTTCTTTCCTTCTCGACTTATCATTTGCGGATCATTTTGAATGGAAACTTCCCCCAGATGGTGCCTTCAGTTGCTTCATTAATGGAACATGAGATCTTTAGAATCAAACTATAGTGAGTCTCCTTGATCCACAACACTTTCTAATTGTTTTAAGGATGAATATGATCTGGATTTTGCTTGGACTAGTGCCCATCGGTCCTTTGATTCTATCAAATTATATCTTTTTATCAGTTTTTTTGAGTTTTATATGAATCGAGATTAGACTTCCTCAACCATATGGGTATGTCTCTCTACATTACCTCTCCCATTTCTAAATCCATCTATTATTAGGATTATTGATCATTTCCCCTCGTATATATGTGAATTTAGATGATTCAAAGGCCCATGTAGAGTATATTTATATTGAAATAGATGGGTAGTATTGTTATAAGATAAAGGTTGTCTAAAAATCATGGAGAAATTTCTATGTGTCTTTCCCTCTCCTGGGTTATCTTATCAAGGACTATCGCCACCCAAGGAGTGAATATCTTCTTGGAGGTGTATATTTAATTTTGTAACCTTCCCTTGTGGCTGCTAGAAATAGTAATTGGTGTGGTTCTATCAATTCATACTCAAACTCTTACCTGATGTCAAAGAAGGGCTTGTAGCCTGCAAACCTTGTTGTTGTAAATGTAAAAGTCAGGAAATATTATAGCCTTGTAAATAGTTTTAGAGATGTTGATAATATGTTCATTGGTTTGGCATTATATATGTGGATAACTTTATAGTCTGAGAAAAGAATCATTCCATACAATCTAATACTTAGGAGAACAATTTCATTTCATCACCGTTGAGTTATTATTTCATGATTTTATATCATCACCACATGAATTTTTCATTAAAAGGTCATGTGATGTTAAACACTTAAGATGAACATGAGAACCATCATCTAATGTGTGGGGCCTATTTGGACCATTAAATTTGATTCAAGATGTCCACAGTAGGGGATTAGGAGGGACTAATACTTGATTCAAATGAGGGAATTGGGAGTTTATTGGGGTTAAAATTGTGCTACACTCATGCAGTCTCCCATATATAGACACTTTATGTATGTTTTTCATTACTCAGTGTTGCATTTCCCTTTCATGATGCATCAATATTTTCTGTAAGTCCAGGTTTCATGGTTTTTGTCACTTGATTTCATTAATATAAATGGATTTTCGAATTGGTAGCTTGGAGTTATTAATTATTATACACTCTAGAAATGATTGTCGGATTTCTCCTGGTTCTACTGTAATTATTTGGTGATTTATATTCACAAACACATAAAACACATGTATGCACAAACTCTCATAAATTGTAAAAGTGTTGAAGGATTTTATATAAACATTTCTGAGAAGGATTTGTTTATTTTATTAAAATATTTAGTCATTTAGTAATTACCTGTGATATATGAAATTGATTGTACTTCCCTTTTTGATTCCCTTAACATTTAACCTGGATAGGTGAACACATTTTCCCTTATAAAAACAGAATGAAAATATTTGTGTTCAACCAATTTTACTCTAAAGTAGATGAATAGATAAATCTATTTAAGTAAAACCATCATTACTTTCCTTTTGAGTCATCATTGTTTACATCCTTTTGTGTAAACTTAGATCATGTGCATCCTCTATGTTATCAACTTCTGGATCCATAGTCTACTTATCCCAATCATTGAGTCTTATAAGAACATCCTTATCTTTTGGAGTGATATTAAGAGGATCTACTTCCCCTCCCTTATCAATAACCATCTCATCCTATTTAGTTTTATTCACAGTATCCTATGAATTCTGCCCAATATCAATGGCCATGTCAGCTTCATTTTTAGGTAGATTCAAAGAAGCCAAGATATTATTTATTATCTCTAAGAACCAGCTGTATAAAAATAGAATGAAAATAAATAACATGTTTTCTCATATTCAATAATTTACGGTGGAATATTTTATGCCTAATTTTCAGAAAAAATATTTTCTTCTTGTTCTTTCCCCAGCTTGATGGTGGCTAACATGGAATTTTGTTTAATGTTATAGAAGTTTGAAACAGATATGGATTTCATTGATTTGGGTGTAATAATCTCTGTTCATGTAGTTTTTATGATTTTCGTTTATGCTGCTCATTGGTTCAGGTTTTTCTCCTGAGGATGTCACATAAAGAATCACTGTGGAGTAGAGACAGCTTGATATTTTTTCGTTTAGAAGTGTGTTTTATGGGAAAACTCAGATGAGTAGAAACTTTTATGTGCTCATCCTTCCCCCCAACAGTTCCTATTTTACAGCTCTATCATGGGATTCTCCAAGATAAAATGTTGGAGTGGGCGGCTGTGATGTATATGATAAGGCTAAATTGGTTCCCACATGATGTTGGTAAAAGTGCATTTTCTCGTGGTGTTACTTATCATTTTTAGTATTGTTGTCTTTTCCTTGATTCTCAGGTTCTTTTTTGGCATTCTAGTGGCAAGGTGTGCATGTAATTATCATTTTATTTGAGGGACGGTAGCCCATGTATCTTGTAAAATCTGAATAGTAAGATACTTCCTCAACCCATGAAATTTTACTTGTTCTAATGACCTTCATTGTTTTATGGATGTGGCTTTGGATCATGGTTTGATATTTTGATGTGTTTTTTCAACTGTTAATTTATTCACAGTTTTGAAGTAGTCACATTTATATACACATTCCGTTGAAAATCATTAACTTGTTTTCTTTTTATCTTTTTGATCAATATGGTTAAAGAAATTTGCATGGATATTAGATGATAAATCAGTAGGATATAATAAAACTAATTATGTAAAACAACCTTGATAATAATAGGATTCAGGAGAACAAAATAGCATATGAGGAAGAAGGTCCCCTAGGGGTAAAAGTGGTTGTTCCTTATATTCATTACAGAGGGGAATCAAATTTAGTTACCTATAATCTAGGTGGAATACTCTAGTATCTTCCCATGAAACATCTTCAACAATTTTATTTATGGGGGCCTATTTATGTTTTGCTCTTAAGGGGTTTATTTGGAGTCACATGACATGTTCCTTGAGTTTTTTAGTTTATGTTTTTTGTTCACATTTGAGAATATATGTACTGTAACTTTACCAATGTTGGAGTCACTACTCATTCCCCACATTCTCTTCCACCCTCAAAATGATACATTATCACAAATCCAATATGGACTTCCATTTATTTTTTTTCTTATTTAAATGATTTTAAATTGTTTATTATTTTTCCTCAATTATCGTACAAGTTTTGTATTTTTTTCTTGAACCATATTTTTTTGGAAATTTAGTATATTTTACTACCTCTAGATTATTGTCCCCCTGTTTCCCTCTTATAATTTTTTGTTTCCTACTTTTTTCATTCTCCAAATTTTTCTTCTTGTATATTATTTTATTCTAGTTTTTTTTCCTTTTTACCTGTATTTATTGTCAGATTATTGGTTGCATTTTATGTGACTCTTCTTATATTAATGAATTATTTTTTAGATACAAGGATATATTTTAATGTTTATTTCCATGTTGTGTAGGTATTCTCTTTTTTGAAAGTCAAAATGAAGTTCAACACAATTGCAGGAAGTTCAACACAAATGTTTATTCCTTGTTGTTCAAGTGCTACATTTATCACTATGGTGTAATCAATTTCAATCACTTGTATGTATAACTCCCTCAAATCCATATGAGGTCTTTCCTCATCTATTTTTTCATCCATTTGTGCATATAATGGTCCTAATATGGATGGGGCTGGAGCTGGAGCTGGCATAAACTGGAGCCAGCATTGATCGGTTGGAGCTGAAGATGGAGCTGGCATAGAATGGAGCTGGCATGGATGGGGATAGAGATGGATGAACTGGAATAGACTGGATATGGCATAGATGAGGCTCTGGAAGACTTGTATGGGAAGTGGATAGATCTCACATGGACGGACTGGTACTAGAGTCGCTGGCGATGATGGGTTGGAGTTTCTGGGGTGGTTGATCCTATTTGGGGGAGATCCAGCATGGTGGGGGTGTGGGTAGTGTTGTCGAGTGCTCGAATTGTGGAAAACAATTGTGGGGGGGGGTTGCTGGGCAGGGTGGTCCATGATTGATCTTGGTGGGGATCTAACAGGTTCTATTTGTATTTAATTTCATTATTAATATCATTTATTCTTGTGTACTTTTGAACTTGTTAAATTAGTCTTTAGTTTAATAATTATAACATATGTATTATATATGATAAATTAATAAATTAGTGATTAAATTTTAATTAAAATAAAAATTTATAATTTGTATTTAAATATAATTTATTAAAAAAATATTATATATTTGTAATATTATTACCCACAGAAAAATTTTTCATTAGAACCTGTTGCTAAAAACTTGGACCAACATATATATTATCGGTTGGTATTATTATAATTGCAACAGATCTATTTTATCTGTCGCAAAAAGATTTAGCGATAGAGTTTTTACAAACAGTTTATTGACAGAAAAATATATATTGGTAAAACGTTTTACCAGCATAAAATGCACTTTTACCAATCGATATGTTAATGTTGTAACAAGTGAAATATTTTGTAGTGTCGAGACCCTCATGGTCTCACAAAATCCAACCAAGATAAACCACAAGGTAAGAAATCAATAGATAATCCCTCATAGGTATATGCCCATACATATACCTAAGTTATCAAGTAATCCATCTCAATATTGAGGTACACACAAAAGTTACTGAATCATCAATCAAGGATTTTTATTCACATTATTGAAACCAAGAATGCTAAATAACTCCTCCTCTGTCAAGTATAGTGGGCCTGCCGCCACAGCAATGTGCTTCCCACTAACCTTGGACTGCTGAGGTACTCCTCCTGTCGAGTAACGTGGGTCTGTTGTGTCACCAAGCCACTCCCCACCGTAGGTCTACCACCACAACCAGGCGCTCCCCCTAATTTCCTATAGAGGTACTCCTCCCGTTGAGTACCACGGGTCTACCTCCACAACCAGGCGCTCTTCCGCCAGGAGTCTGCCACAACACCAAGGTGCTCCCCAATGGGCTGGTCGAGTCACTCCGAGTCAATCGGTCATCAGTCATCAAATCTCATCCAGCTACTAGGTCTCTACACTCTGCTTGCTCGTCCCCGGAAGGATCCGCACCATGAGCTACTTGTCAAAAATCCAACTGTCATTAAGTCCCACAAAGAAGTAACTCAAAGGTACAAAACATCATTGAGGTATCAACTCAATATAAGAAGAGTCAATCAGAGCCCCAGTATATGAGTTATTTGCCTTTTCGTCGTGGGGGCCGGTTGGATTTGTGTATGATCCAACCTGACCGTATCTTCACTATACACCAAACTCTAGTGGGGTATACTCAAAGGAACTTCCATTCTCCAAGATTACCAATGCTGATGAAGGTTCTTCAAATGGAAGTTCGGAGCAAAAGATATGGCCAAAAGAAAGTAAATGGTCAGTAGTACGCTCAGTTCTTGTACGACTCGGCTGACCCAGTCTGGGTCGGCCCTGTTCGAATCGACCCGTTGGGTGGGTCGGGCCATTCAGTACGGCCCAGCTTGCTGGGCCTAGCCCAGCACGCCGTGATGGTGGTTTGATAAGGAGTGGGCCACGTAGGCGGCTCGACCAGATGATGCAGAGCCAGTTTGGACCAGAGCGTCTCTAGGGGATTGGGAGGCCGACTCAGCTGGGGAACTATGAGGGGTGCGGCTCTAGCGGCACGGCCTGGAATTCCGGCTCGGTCGGACGCCGTGAGGGGTGCGACCTGGGTGGCTCCGCCAGGGAGCCGGGAGGTCGGCCGACGAACAGGAGTCGGGAGGTCGTCGGGCGGCCGGGAGTTGGGAGACCAGTGGGCGGTCGGGAGCCGGGAGGCTGTCAGGTGACTTAGAGGTCGGTAGGTAGCCGAGCTATTGGGAGGCCAGCGGGCGGCCGGGTGCCAGTTCGTCCGAAGAGCCACAAGGGCGGCTTGGGATTCAGAGACTGCAGGTAGCGCCGTCATTGTATGTCACCTTCGTCGCCTCATCATTTCGTCGCCATGATGATGAACATCACAAAAGAAATTGATGGAGCGAGTCGGGCCATGTTTGTTTGGACTTCAACCTCCACGTTTAGGGTGATAGAAATCGGTTCATAATAACGAAACCCAACAACCGACACGCAAAATGAAAACATCATCATTCATTGTTTTTAAATAGAGGAATAACATGTCATTTAAATGAAATTAAACCCCTACTTGATTGTCGATTTGTGTGTCAACTCATCATAGTCGAAGAAGTCCTACGTCGATGGAGGTTCCAAGGAAAAATGTCGAAGATTCTCCTCGCTGGCGTTCTTCGTTGGAAGAACTCGCTCTTCGTTCTTCTTTGGAAAGAGATTTTCTTTCTAAGATCTCTCCTCTCCAAAGTTCCACCAAGATGAATATGCCAAGCCAAAATAATATATTTTTTTATCTATTATTTAATTGTTTGCAAAAATTCAAAAGGGTTAAACAATTAATTGAAAGTGTTGGCTCAAATAATTAATGAATATAATTTGGCATAATTAATTGTTAGGGGATTTGAAGAGGCTTACCTACACTTAATGGAAGATTGAGGGTTTCTCCCCATTAATGGATTGTTTCAAGGGGGTTAAAAACTCGGGTGGTCCCCACCATAATAAACATGAAGAAGAAGTTAGTTTTGGGTGGGCGCCACCATCGTAACCTCCCATGGGAGGTTAAGGCGTGGTGGTCCACACCTCCAACATCCACATGGAGGCTTTAACCAAAAAAATAAAAATAAAGCTACAAAACGTTATTTTTATTTTATTCATTCAGTAAAAACCCAAAAAATTTCTTTTATTCTCGACCCACTATCATTGAGGTGAAAGTATCCTTAAAAGAATATCGGCAATGCATGTTCAACGGTGCCATCGGATTTTAATTCTGAGCACCGGTTCAAAAATTATAAAAACACGCTCGTACGCTTACTAAACGTACCTGAACAATACTTCATTAATTGATTCTGGGAACACCGGGCCTCAGAATCACCTATTGTAAATTTTTGCAGACTCATAAAAATTCCCATTTAATTAAAAAAAATTACATGGAAATTCTAGGTCTTTACAGCTTAACATTACATTAGATATCCATAAAATAATTATAATCCATTTTAATCACAAACAAATCCAAAAAATAAATGGTAGGGTTGGAATAGTCTTCTAGTGACCTCTATAGAGTCTCATTACACTAAAAACACTACCCCAAACCAAACATAACAAAAACAAATATATTTTTAATGTAATTTATGAACACTACCAAAAAATAATAAATTTAATATCTAATAACGAAATTCATAAAATTAATTTTGATATTGGGAGAATTAGTAAGACAAAATGACATCATTATTAATTCATTGTTTCTGTATCTCATATAGATTGATTTATTGGGTATACATTTACATTTTTTCCATCAATTGATAGTGTAAAGATTTAATAAAGATAGAAAAAAATATTGATCTCCTCATAATTGACATAACAAATCATCAATATAGAAAAAATTATTTTTATTCTGTATTGATATCTTTTTTTGTTCTAAATAATAAAAGGATATCCGCATTAAGACTGATTTAATCTTAAGAAAATGAAAATGTGAATCCCATGGTTATGATAATGGTAGAATTAATCCATTATCAATATTATATTTAATTTTATTTTTCAATTCATGATACTTATCTGTTTCAATCAGTACAACCTCTTTGAAATTTGTGTACAAATAGGTATGATTTCTGTTGAAAATACATCTTTATTATTCAAATGAAATATATGAAAATCATCATGAAAGGCATCAAAAAACCTCCAAGAAATTTGATAATATTTAATTTTGAATAGATACCAATACATTAATGATATATAATTGTAGTTATTATTAATAAATAGACATAAAATATATGTAATTTCAATTGGAATATTGTATTCTTCCTCACATAGATAAAAAATAAAATATTTATTCAAATTATCAAATGAAAAATCCATTAATTATTAATTGATGGTGTATTTATATAAAAACATCTAATAATTAACCAAAATAACATCAAATTCAACAAAAGTAAGAATAATGATATTTTATAGAAGAACCTTTTCCCGGATTTTAATTAGAGAGGAATCATAGAATTGGTGTTTATTCATCATACCATTTTTAGTTTTCACTACTAATTTAGAATATAATCCTTATGGTGGTAATATGATACCCTTATAATGATATTAAAATATAAAAGATTGAGCACATATATAATAAAATATGACAGTAATAACTCTAGAGTTGCTGATATGTATATATTTATCCAATTCATTATTGTACCCCACATCATCAATAGTGATCACATAAGATTTCCCTTTCTCTATGGGATTATGTGGGTACAAATATTGATCACCATCATTAAAAAATTTATTCTATAATAGGTGATCATATATCCTATTCTCATTTCATTTCAAACACTGGAGTATGGGTGGTGCATTGTTTGGAGCCTTATCCACATTCACACTGTTAGATAACATCTTCTGATCACGTCAGCATTAAATTACCTTATGAGCTTTGTTTACAAACTGAAATCATTTTATAGAACCATTATGAAAATTTCCCCATGTCTCTCTATAGAATCCTAGTATAAATGAAGACTCATCTTATTCTTTCTATGGGTTTTATTTTTATAAATTCATTTTAATTCCATCTATATTTTCTTATCAAAACCATGATTTTGATATATTAATCCCATAACCATTTAAACTAGAAGAGCAGATCAAACAATTCATTTATAAATACTAAAGTATATTAAGGATACTTATATTCATTAATATTGTACAAATATACTAATTAATTAGTGAATTTTTTCAGGTTGGATGATAATACTTGAATTTTACCATGGAAGTCATTTAAAATTTTATATAAGTATTAAAATGAATATATCCCCCGTCATGTCTATCATAAGGATTTTTTTTCCATTATTATAAGAATAATTCAATGAAATTACTTATTTATAAATAAATATCTAATCTCATAGCACTCCATGGATTCAATATCATTTTGCTTCCTCATTTTATTGACAAGATTCAACCATTGATCTACTTGTCCAACCAAATAAAAAAAATACAAAATAAATTTTCAATTCTCAAAAAATATATAGAATTGGAAATAAGTATTCATTCCAATATATCCATTGCTTATGAATTAGCGGGTCATTATAATCACTAATATAAGGTGGAAATTGCCTCCTGATGGACTCAATAGAATTTTGTTACCTCTTTTAATGTTTAAAAGATAAACATGACTCATGTATTGATAATGTTTCATAATAACAGTAGTAATATGTTTCATTCTAGCTCCACAAACATTGGATTTTTCAAGATTAAAATATTTTTATTATATATTACAATCAGTGATAAGGTGATTCCTTCCAGTTCCAGCCATTGGATATAACCAAATTTTATTGTCTGAGCAACAACAATCTTAGTTAAACCCCGTATAATCAAGAACATCATTTCTATGATATTTAAATTATGAAACCTTATTTATAATGTATTTCACCTAAGGTTTAACCTTGTAAATCCATGGAAATATAGTTTTGAAATACATTATAATAAACATAAAGTAAAAAATTTATAAAATAAATTATGATATCTCGAGAGTGCCACGCATGATTTTTAGCCTTAGGCCCACGCATCATGCATCGGTGAAGATTGAGTTAATACCCAGTCTCCTAATTTAGCATTTGAACCTCTAGATTCATCTATAATTCACCTCTATCAACATCCAATAAACTATATATCATTTAAAATTCTTGAAAAATAAAAGACCTTTATATACAATAACATAGAATGGTGTCCTGTATTAGGCATATCTTGTGGATTGTCAAAAAAAATCCTCATCTTAGTTTACAAAAATAAATAAACCAACCCATGTTCACAAATGAACTGAGAAAATCATTTTATACATAAATATTACACCATATTAGAAAAATATTCATTATAAATAAATATGATACATTCTATAACAGTAAAGGATTAATGATTATGGAATCATAGAGACGTAAAAAAATAGTACATAAAAAAATACATAGAATCACAATTAGTTCAACCCTACTAGAACCCTTCTTATAGAAATCATACTTTAATCCTCTCTTTATATCCTATGGTAAAGGAAACATAAAAAATGGGTGTGCTTAGATTCTCAATAAGGGTAATGAAGGGAGATATCAATGATAAATTAAACATAACATTAACTTAAGGGTTTTATAACATGTTAGTTACATTTGAAAATCATACCCATAAATTTATTGATTATAATCAAGAGGCACATAATAAATTGTTGCAGTTCATAATACATTAATAATAAATTAATCAAGGTACGTGATCTATGGGAGACATAAAATAGCATATGATCATCTCATAAAAGTGTGGAATAGTGTTTTTAACAATCTTAATGAAACAAATATTATTTAATGAATACCCATCCAGTCTTTCAACACATGATACAAATGACATAAACACCAATTTACCAACTTCTGGGTTGTGATAACCTCTCTTGTACCGTTTTTTGGATTTTTCTAACCACATGTGTACCCACTTATGGGTATGGTATTACCTCACATGTACCCATTGAGTTAATAAAATATAAATCATTACACAATGAATAAGAAGGTTATAATGGACCCACATATTGCATAATAAAAATCCAATCATATGTAAGCATCATGTTAAGGAAAACACTTATCATTTTATTATATATTAACTCATAGAAAAGGAAATTTAACACCCTTTCATGAACCTCCATGTTGGAACTAAGGATCTACAATACCTCATGGGTTCTACTCTATACGCAAGAGGAACCTGACCAATAGAGAGTGCCTAATTCCATCAGTGGGGAGACTATAACCTTCGTATTATTTCATATATAAAACTATAAAATAATAGAAATATAAATAAATATATCATCATATTCAAGAAACAGAAAACTGATTATACATAATGTCATATGGTGTATGTGTTGTATATTAATAAATAAATGCAATCCTAATGTTTAAATCCAAACAGGAATAAATCAAGAGAGTAAAAATATATGGCAGTAATGGAATATGTATTCACTAACATAACATATATATCCAAGTATTTTTCATCTTAAACCCACACCATAATGCCCTTCTCCTTCACTAGATACTTGGTTATAAAGTCTGCACACGCATTGAGATTCCCCTATAGGGTGTGAGTAATAAACATAGTATGACACAACCAATGTGTTCAAAACATATATTAACATAATATATAACAATCTATGGTATGATATAAATAAATTCAAAAATAACTATACAATCAAACATATCCCAATAAATAATGCACTATCAAATCCACTATAGACACCATCCCCACCAACGTTTTCCAATTTATTATATGCATGTTAAGGTATATAAAACAAAATACTACTTATAAAGAAACACCACATGACATATCCCATTTTTTCTAATTATTAGTAACACTTAATGATCCACCCAGATGATACACACAGCTATAACTTTTCACACCCAACCATTTCAGTGTTCTTTATCATAGAATGATATAAATTCCGACAAGATATGTTTCAAATAAATGGATAACTCAAAAATTCCTTGCATATAATTATCACATTTATTCAAAATTCAATGGAATATTATCCCATATATTGTCTAAAAGTTCATAAAAAAAATTTCCCGGATCTGACATGCAACATAAAATGATCCAAAGTCTGCATACCTTATTTAATCACCACACATCCCCTCTAAGGTGTGGTCGAAGTAATGCTGGGAAACCGAATCAACTTGGTACATGAAACCTGATTCAATATGTTATCCAAAACTACCAAAAATAGATATCATATCAAAGAATAAAAAGTAGCAATAATGAAAAAATCTCAAAAGGCTACCCACAACTATATTAAAATAATTAAACAAGTTCTTAAAGTCCCTCAAACACCGACATGTAGACATCTAACAACCATGGATTTTAATGAATAAATTTACATTGAATGATAGTTCAATATATATAGTAAAAAAATGCGGACAAACTTCCTAACTAAAGCTTATTGAGGTTAGTGACATCATTTTTTAAGGAAATATCACTTGAATAACATGTAAGTATTTATTAAATCAAGCCAACTACTAAGGATTCAACGAATAAAATCAAAATACTTTATTTCTAAATATAATATAAACTATACATGTGAAAATATATTCTCTCCTTGATAATATATATTAAACATGATAATTTCATATTGTCCCGCTGATTATTATAGATTATTTATTAGAGATTAATTTGAATTCCACTTGTGACAATAGTTTCTCTATATTGACTAATCAGAGTTACGTAAGAAGGGTATTTTTATTATTTTCCATATTTTTGGGATATTGTAATTATAAGAAATAATTATCAATTTATTGAAATATTTTGAAAAATAATTCCACAATTATTAATTAAATAATTTTATTGAAACATTATCGGGGATTTAACATTTAAAAAAACCCCAAGGAATAGAAAAGAGATTGTGAGGTGATTTTATGCCTGGAAACTGGATGAAGAACTCAGTTAAGTTATTCATGTTTTCACCAAACATGAAAAATAAAATATAGAATTATTTACACAATGTACTATCCAAAAAATATAGGCATAAAAGGGTTCATGTATTTTAAAAAAATACCCAATGATTATAATTCATAATATTTCGAAATACCATAAATAAATTTCCATTAATTTGTTTCCTCATAATGTTTTTAATACTATTGAAAGTTAGTTATTTAAAATAATAGTTATGAACTATAAATTAGTTAAGTTAATAAAATACAATATTTTTTCCCATTAAAATAGATAAAAAGTTGGTATGGGGTCAAGATTTTGTAAAATAACCAACAACGGGAGAAAAACACATCTCACACAAAAATTGAACATTGTAAGGTTGACATGATATTACCCTTACACTGCTCATGTAAACCATGTATGCTTATTGAGTTACAATTTTTTTACAATTTTATAGAAGGATCTACTCTTAAGTAACACAACTATACCCTTACATGCCCTTTAAAATATTGGAGATAAACCTACACTACTCAGCATTTACCCTTATACAACCTTTCAAAACTATTGATTAGCCTAATAAAGCCTCTTGAAAACCAAAACAAATACCCTTACATGAATCCTATTTAATCTTATAATACCTCTTATTACCCTTTCAATCTTAAGGCTTCTGATTAATATCCCATTATTTCATTTAAATAGTGACTCAGTACTCTAGCACAACCACTATAAAATAGATCTTACACTTATAAAACAGATAGGTTACCCTTATAAAACATAATTAAATAGATTATTTCCATTATTCAGTGACAAAAATAAAATTAAACTTACATATAATCTAGTTTAAAATTACAAAAAACATATAATTGGGGAGTTTTTCATATAAATTCTCCATGACTAGCCTATATTATGGAAGATTTTACATACCCTCACTAATAACCTATGCCTTTCATATGGGAAGATATTTATCTGAATTTTTTTAATATTTTACCAAAAGACTTATAAATTAAAAATAAATTATGGTTTATATATTATTTAAATAATCATAATTATACAATTCCCTTATATAATAAATTATCATCTCCAAGAAGTATCTCTATTGGTCTTTCTAGATCAACCTTGGATACAAAGCTCAAGCATCAGACTTCTACTCCCATGTCTATCCCTTGATATGTCCATACTAAAAATGTATCCATCAAAGTGTCACCATCATCCCCCAAAATACATTATTACCATGGTCTATAATCCACACAATACTCTCCGCATAATTCTCATTTGGCTTCATCTCAACATCTTAAAATTCTATAATATTCATATAATCAAGTGTGGGCCTCCATAGATGAGAAATTAGAAACACATTAATCATTTATCAATAATATAGATGAAGGTAAAATTTGAGAACCAAAATTACATCATTTTTTTTATCTTTAATGGTCCAATAATCCAATCATCAAACTTCCCCTTTGTCGAAAAATGATGATGCCCAACTTAAGTGAAACTCACAAGAAAACAAAGTCGCTAAAAGTGAACTCAATATTCAAATTCCTTAGTCTCCATACAATTGATACCTGATATGAGTTGTTTTTAAACACTTCTCAATCAAATTAAACCTCTCTATTCACTCAAGAAGTATATATTGGATAACAAATTCCGCATCACCAACCACATTCCAACATAGTGGTGAGCGCCACAACCATCCATTGACATCCTTAAAATGCTCCATCTCTATATGAAACTGTACATTATTTTTGTAAGTAAACACCACCAAGGATATGTACTCATCCCATGCTCCATATAACTCAGAGAAATATTATCATACCATATACTCTAGAATCTAAATTTTTCTCTCTGGTTATCAATCTATCTAATTATTGTACATTGTGCTCAACATCAACTGAGTCCTTATGTAATTATACAATACCATCCAAAAGATAAAATTGAAACATGATTACCTATTAGAATCAATTCTCTTCATAAATCCAAGTAAGTGAACAATCTCATAAGCATACACCATTTCCATCTCATCCACTAAGTTATCCCCTCAGATCTGTGAGATGTGAGAAACCTTCATCAGCCAATTGAAAATCTCCCAAAAAGCATCATCACTCTTTTGGGTCATGGGTAACCCCATCACAATATCCATAATGATTTCTTCTAAGTTTACCATTGGAAATATAATATCTACAGTAATCCACCAACACAATTGTCCTTGGTCTTTACCCTCTGGTAGGTAAGACATTAGAAAAACACCAATTTCACCCTTTATCCCCAGTCTCCTAAACTGTCATCTAATTTTATGGTACATAATTTTTGACATTAGAATATATATAGACCATCTATATGTATTTAAATCAATCATAACTTTATCACTAATAAAGGTAGTGACTATTGTTTTGCCTTACACAATTATATGATTTTCATCTCTTCATGACCATTGGGGTAATCAGGTTACCTCCAGGTAGCTTTTACCACATCAAATCACACTCTAGATCATCATCCATAACAGACATTTGTTGGTCTAATATAGAATATTTGAACAAAACTAGATAAAAATACATAATCATTCATCATCCAATCACCCAACAAGATCATCAGGCACCAATTCTACACTGATGAGTGCTCACTGAGCTCCTACTCAACTTATATATAATGAATAAGATAATTTGAATTAAATTACCATTACCTGGTTCATAAGCCATAACAATGTCAGTTTTTTTTAACACACAATACCTAGCAACATTTATACAGGTTTAGGTTCCATTATGATAATATATAACATAGGAATTTGTGGGCAGTGTAAACTAAAAATCTCTTACGTAATAGATATCATCACCAATACTTCATATCATAGACCATGGATTTCACCTCCATGTAATGAGTATGGATGTTTAGATAATGGTTTCAAAACTAATGTTAGATATAAGGCACTACCTACTATTTTTAAAAAAAAAATTCTCAATTCCCACACCTATTAGATTGTATTATATATAATAGTTACTCCAAGCTCGTGGAGTAGCATTGCTAATGTGGTAGTTAATGTCTTAATTTGCCTAATAAATCCCCCTTAGCAATGTACCAATAATTAGAAATTTACTTTATTTTTCTCTAGAATAATCTTTTATGATGATAGATGAGGTATTTCATAGATAAATAGATATTTGTATCCAACTAAATCTATAAATATACTGATCTAGAAAACATTTCAAGGGCTTGTCTAGGTCATCACTACCACCACTTTTATTACGAACACGTATATACCTATCTTAAACACTACATGTCATATGAAATTAATCAAATGAATCTAGAAGTTACATTTAATCATCATGAGATATGTTTGATGTGCATGAAGAATAATCAATACTATCTCATGTGTATTCAATGAGGATCTAGTTTTGTTTAGTGGATGACGATTTATTTAATGATCAACACAAATAAATAGTTTATTTAATGGTGGATGATCATGTTCATGAGATCCATGAACATATTTGATGAATTATTTAAAACAAATAGAATCACTAAGAACATTTATAGCCCATAAACTATCTAAAAAAATATTTGGGATTCCATCCCATCTATCACGTAGTCCGTGATAGCCTGATCGAAGATAAATCATGAATAACCACTAGGATCCCGGTAACTGGTTGAATAGGTCATCAATTCTAGAAAAAAGATATATGTTCCACAGTGTCTCCTGATCTATATTCTAGTTATTAAAGAAAATTAAAATTATTCCATACACTCTTTAAGATAACGACAATGTTGTACCCCATTGTGAATTATATGTCCAAATAAATCACTTTACTTCAATTTTAATATTCCTCCTTGATCTCTTTTAGATCGGATGGTGCCATATAATAGGGGAGAATTAAAACATGTTATAAAACAGAATAAAAATGACTTAATCTAAACACCTCTATCTCAAAGAAGATCTAGGAATTTATCTATAAATATTTCCTAATATAGATCAAAAACTATATAGAAAGTCAAGGAGACTCTTACTAATTCTATAGAAAAATCCAATATCACCATCTTTGTTGTGATACTCCCATGATAATTGATTTATTTAACATCAATACCTAGTCCCCATTCCCTCTTTTTAGTTATCCCCTCAACCTATACCTTTAATGAAAAAAATTAAATCATTATCTAATAGTAATCAATGTGAACTCAGATATTTCCCATCTAGTTAATATCGAGAATCACATTAATTATCATCATATCAAGAGTCAGTAAGACCAATATATGTTCATAGATGACGATAAATATAAGACACTTAGAGAATAATTAAATATAGTTCACTTTATTCCCCAATTGTATATAAAGGTAAGGTGAATTTTTGGTTAACATCACTATTAATTACTACTATATAAATAACAGTATGGGAAGAATCAGTATCAAAAAAGTTATTAGATAATGTAGATGAGATAAAAATGGTACCTCAAACAGTATATGGTCCCATAACACTATATTTTATAGTCTAATATAATATGTAAATTCATCATGTCTCCAGTAAATAACCATATAACAGTGTCTCAATAGACAATGAAGTTTGAATCCTATGTTGAAATCATCTACCCCAGACATGACTGATCATCTTGTACCCCTCCAAGAAACTCTAGAGTAAATTAATCGAAGATGAACAACCTTTCCACAATGGAGCAACTCCAAATATGGCATCAATTAACCACTATTATAATTCCCCCATATTCTGTAGTTGAAGTACCTTTTGGAATCATATAAATTATAGGATACTATGAATGTTATTCTCTAAAATGGCTACATTTTTTTGATGGATTCTATTCTTATTTACTCTTCCTTCTACTAGAATAAAATACTAGATGTATAAGAGAAATAAAATTCACTTCCAATCTATGGGAAGGAAGAAAACATGATTATTTTTCCTCTTATAGCCCAATCCTAATTATTTATTCCTTTATAAGAAATTGTGTGTAAATTTCCATATCATATCCCATAACCTGACAATCAAGATCTGATCAAAGTTCTATATCAAAAATTTAATCCTTCTATAACACATTACAATCAAATAAAGGATAAAACTTATGTAAATATTTCATACTTGAATAACATGCAGAGTCAATCACATAACCTTACATTAAATCCCTGAAAACATGGGGATGGTCTGAATTCATTTTGTTAAGAATTACTACTTAATAAATATCTCCATGAAGGTCACCAATGTAAGACCATATCATCTAAAATTGGGAATCATGGAAGCCCATCATCTCCAAGACGGTCATCGATCATGATTATCATAAAAATTGTGCGACCATACATAAGAGTCCTCACTTGATTTAAAATATTATTGAAAACATATAACCAATACTCTTCATCATGTGGGCCACAAGTACCCTAAAATGATTGAGGATGTTGGAGCTAGAACTCTCTAGCATAATAAATTATGGCCTTCTAAACAGTTTTGAGTTAGAGGGGAACAATATAGAAGAGACCTAGTTGAATGGGATCTCTAGCCAAGAACACTTCTACTTGTATGGTAACATGCCGGTGTATGTCCCCTTAACCCATGGGTGTTGTCTATAAGAGCATCCTAGTATACCTCAACTGGTGGTCACATCAAATGCCTATATGGTGGTATTATAGAATTTAGTCAAACAAATAGAATTTTATTGATCGATCATAACCTAACTATAGGATAAAAAACGATTTCCTAGGATTATACACTCAACGAAAGGTATATGTAACACCCTAATATTATGGAAAATATTTTTTTCAAAAGAATTTAAACATTTCAATATTTTTAATGTCATTGAACACTGAATATATCTTTTGTTGTATGAAAGACCCAATTTATTATTACATTGTACATATCACCAAATCAACTATACACTAAATAAAATACTTAGATTAGCTTGTAAAATGAACAACTCTATGTATGTCTTGTGTTATACACAATTTAATGTTGATTTGATTTTTTGTTTTAAATGCAATAACTTATTTACCAAACTAAAATGTAGAATTAATATTAATATTTAATTATTAATATTAATATTAATACTTTATTACATTTGTAAAATAATCACATAAATAGTTTTGCTAAATAATGCTAATAAAAATTCGAATATATATATTAAAAAGTATATAAAAAATTATTTTTTGACTAATAAATTTATCATTAAAATAAATTCCTTTTGAAATTATAATAAATCATTTGCGGATAAACTATATTTACGCAATAAGCACATTCTACCTCAATAAAAATAATTAAACCCACTTACGATTAATTATATTATTGAAATATATATATATATAGTACTTAGTAATGTAATAAAAATTAATATTATGTGTTTTCTAGAAAATAGAAATGAATAAAACCAATTTTACGCATAAAGATATATATTTTTCTAAATGGTAATTTTTTAGGCTTTTAATTGAGTTCTTGATTTAAGTATGAATTTTTACACATTATTTTATTCCACATGATAAAAATGGATTCGTTTTTTAATGATTAATATCAAAATTATATAGCAGTGAATTTATTGTATTTTTTTTTTGATAAGTTTCACTTTTTTGATGAACAATGAAAAATAATAATTTTGAATTCAAAACAATATTTTGGTATAATTTTTTATTGTTGAATTATATTTAAAATAGGGTTTCAATTATTAATAGATCAAAAATACATCAATTAATAAAATTTAGAATTTTTTAATACATTACACATTGAAACTCTATATAAATACATTTCAAACTTTTGGCCTTTTTTTACTTAATAAACCTGTTGTCTCATCCCATCTGAGATATTAAATTTTAATTAATTTTTTTCCAAAATGTGTTTAAAATTTAAAAAAATTTATTCTATATATGCATTGAAACTAATTCATAATATATATTAATGATAACATATATATTAACTAAAAATAGTGAATATAATTAAAATTAATTATAGTGATTATGGTAAAAAAGACATTACTTAGTGGTTAATCATTAGATTGCGAGGAAACATTACCAAAAACAAATAAAAATCCATCTAGTTTCATATTTCAACCATTTAATTAATTTTAACTAAACATTATCACAATTGGTCTCACATGATGTAAGAGATACCTTTCAATAATTTTTACATTTACATATTTACAAAAATGTCACTCCTCCTCAACTATAAATGGGAACTGAACCCCCTCACTTTTTACCACAAAAAAACATTTCGATCCTCAAAAAACAACCTTAATATGCTCCAAAAATCCCTACTATATTCATAGTTACACTAATTTTGTAGAAATAAAACCATGTTGGTCTTTTGATGCAAACCAAAATGAATTTTCCAAAGAATATGTAACATCCTTCAACGTGATATTTTTTTATTCTTTTATCCAAACACTAAAATTTTCTTCTTACATGAATATATTATAACCTCAGTATCATAAATAAATTGATATTTTTTATAATATTTTTCCAAGCTACACTCAGAAACACTTCCACCAAATGGGATATGAAATCATATTTCGTGTGTACGGCGGACTACCACTCCGCGAACTGGTGTTACAGTTTTTTACATTAACACATTTCATGGTTGGGAATCATGATTGAATTAATGAATTTATATTATATACATGATATATATTATGTATTTATTATTCTATAATTATTATACAACACATACCTTCGTGAATTACATTTTTTGGGAATATGATTACTTTATTTGTGGACGTGTGGACTACTAACACCACAAAGTGATTTGATTTGTTCGCACATTACAAATTATGTATTAATGGCGGGATTAGTTAAAATATATTAAATATATGAAATGATAATTATATTTTAACAAATATATATATATATATATCTCTGTGTGTGTAATTCTAATTTTTCATTCAATAAGATAAAAAATAGAAACAACCTTCATGCATATGTACAACCTACCGTCTCCATGAATATTGTATTCCATTTAATATTTATATATTTTAAGATTATTATAATTAATTATGGATTAAATATATATGATATTTAAATAATTTTTTACATTATTTAAATAATAATTTCACGATCTATGTAATATTATCATGAATAATGATTTAACACATATACACAAAAGCTAATTAATTGTTTCCCGAAATGTATCATTGACATTAATTATTTAATAAACATGTAACATAAATTCATAAAAAATCACATATATATGGTATGATATATAAAAATATGGTTCTATGTTAGATGTATAATAAAAATATATTTATTATAAAATAGTTATAAACATGTTTGAATAATTTCACGAATTTAGGTAATGGTTTTCTCATCTAACATTTATTTTTGTTATATATATTCTCTATTAACTAATTATTGTTGTTTTATGTTGTATATACTTAACTATGAAATTTTATATAATGTATTTATTTAAATTAATTATATTATAAGTTTAAATTCATATTATTTACTCACAGATCCCATGATACAAAAGTTACTCAAGTTGTAAGGGGAATTTTATTCTCACTAAAATTATGTGATACTTATGCCTTATTCACCGCACATTTATTTTTTCTATTGTAAATACTTCCCATTAATTTATTATAAAATTCTTATCCGTAATGTTATTTTTATTAAAATAATCATTTTATTATCTCTTTTTAATGGGGTTTAGTTTCAAAAGATAGAAAATCTCAAAAGTAATTTTGTCTCAATTTTCCTTCAATGAGACACATGCCATGTTAATACCCTGTGTTCTTATATATGGTTTATATATTCCATTTAGATGTAATATCCTGAATCTTAATCTTTTAGTAATATTATAATCACTATTTAATTTTTGTTACATCACAGGGATTAATAATAATTGTTTCCAATGTTGTATGATTTATTAATAAAATCTCATCGTTTATAGGGATTCATTATAATTATGATTCCATTGATGAAATATTATGATCCATATCTCAATAAATACCATTAATTTTATTATCTTATGGTTATTATTTAAATATTCATTTAATGGTACAATTTTATCACTCTTCGATACTTAACAAAATTAAGAGTGTTTTTTTGAAAATCTAACATTATCTATCTTCGGTCAAAAATATGTTCTATTACAAAACAATGTTTTCTAGCCAATTCACCATGAACCCCAACCCTATTTGATTCAAGTTAGTGCCATTATGGATATGAGGGTAAGTAAAAAAATTTATTAATTTTTGGAAACAATGAATATCCCACATTGATGTTGGACATTATTAGAAACACAACATAGTCCACTCAAATGAAGGTTTTTATCTTGAACACAGCATTTACCACCTTATTGATGGTTGTCATCATTGAATTATGGTAATTACCACCCAACCTGTTTAATTTAATTAAAAATATTAATACCATTATTCATATATTTCTCCCACTTTAACTAATAAAAAGGTATTCTCTTCTCATTCATAGTCCACTCCAAAATAAATAATATTTTCCATGATCAAGCTCGTACCATAAAATGGAATATAGTCTATAGACCAAATTACATAATCAAAATTACCCTCTAATGAGTCTTTTAATCATGTTTTAAAAATCGTGTTATAATAAGCACTAATATATGGTTTTGTGGGCTCTGAAGAAGAACAATAAATAAATTTCATAATAAAGAATCACACGGAATATCAAGAATAATGATATGGAATCTATACACTTCCATTTGATTACAATCAACCATGATATCAAGGCTACCCATAAACCAACTTGAAAACATATTAAAAACATGGGTAATTAAACACACACAAAATCATGTCATTATAGTATCCTATATAATGGTAAATATGTTATTCAACAGCCTTCCCCATGAATTTTTGTTTCATCATCACTTTCATTCAAGGAGTCATCTCGCATGTCATATCAATTTAATATTAAACTCAAAATGACCACAAGGATTCCTATATCATAATTAAACTATTTTAAAAAAAACATAATAGCTGCATGAGATAATAGATTCAATCTCTCGCATAATAAATAAAGACTTGGTAATTACATATTACACTTCATGATAATTCTAGATTATTTTTGGATAATAATTTCAATTCAAAATGTTATAACAATTTCTCTTACTTGAAAAAATCAAAATAGAAAAGAATAACTATTGTAATTATTTTTCATTATTCGATGTTATAGCACTTTCATGAAATCATTTTCATTTTAGAGAAATATTTGGAAGATAAATTCCATAAACTAAGTATGAATTAATTTTCGAGATATCTTTCCTCAGGATTTACCTTTTGATAAATAGAACATACATAGTGTAGTAGAGAGGTTGAGGTTCTATCATTCATATAAACTTGAAAAAGAACTCATCTTGGTTGAATAACGTTCCAATAAACATAAAGATGGAAATTGGGAATAATTAACTTAGTATAATAATAAAAAAAGCAATATTGGGTCTTAGTATTTTAGAAAAATAATTATGTGTTTTGATTCCTAATATTAGGAAACCCAAAATCTAAATTCATATTTTATTCATTCTTCTTATAGATCATGAACAAGAAGAAATAAAAATCATTAAAATGTGGATTATAAACGTGAAATGTGTCATGGAACTAGTTCCCATGAATTGTTTTTTTAACAGTTAAAAACAAGTGATTTGGTCAATACGGGGAAGAGAAATCAAAAATATGAAAACAATTTATCCTAAAAAATAGATCCCAGTAATAGTAACATGGTGTTACCCATGAAATTCTCACATCACTATTAAAAAATTTGAAATATGTAGAGTAATCATTTTTCTGCATTTTCGAAAATCACTGATGAAGGCATATTTTATCTTCCCAAAAAAATCACTGATAAAGGATCTCTTTTATTAGTTCAAAAAATTGAGAAATGCCACCAGTTATTTGGGCCTTTTTAGCCCTCATATTATAGTTTTTTTTAACTAACAAATTGTTACCTTAATCATCACTTTTTCTAGATCTCATAGAGGTCATGATCTAAGCATGATTACCACATAGAAATAATTCATGTTTAGCTATTTCCCTACATATGATTCTGTCACACCCACACCATGGAAGCCATCTATAAAGATGGGATCATTCATACACTATAAAAACACTCATATGGGCCTATAGGCCCATGCTGTCCTTTTCCCAATCTACGATTTCAGTGGTTGTTGACACACATAAATATATAGGACCTGGTCATACACATCCCGGCCTACCTACCCCATGATCTGAGAATATACACGGTCCGACCCATTGCCCATATTTTTTAGTACATAATAAACAAGTGTTAAAAATATTTAAAACAAGATGTAAATAAACTAATAGAAATTAAAGATGAATATATTTTAAACTTTTGATAATTAAAAAATTATTAATAACGTTAATATATATTATAAATATTAATAAATATTATTTATTATATACATATATTTAAAATGAATAAATTAAATTTATAAAACAAATAAAATGTAAAAATCTATAAATTACATGAAATAAAAAAATGATTAAATAATTAGTAATAAACATCTTCAAATTTAAAATTAATATATTTTAATTATAATTACTAATAATTGGATTAAATGTAATATAGATATATAAAATGATTAATTTTTAATAATTAAAAAAATAGAATTGAATAAATTAGTAAAATTATTTAAATAAATTATGAAACTTTTGATAATAAAAATTGGTAAATTTCATGTATATATATATATTAATTATCAATGCTAATTATTATTATATATTAAATATAAATATATAAAATGAATAAAATGTAATAATAAAAAATTATTCATGTTGTATTTATTTTTACTGGTTTCTAAAAATAATTATTATTTAATATATTTAATACTTTTAATATAAATATATGTTCTTATTTATTTATATATATTTATATATATGCATTTTCATATATATAATATTTCATAAAAAATGGTTTATATAATAAAAAATATTTAATCACATATTAAATTAGTCATCTATTTAGGAAAAAAAAAATTTACAATTAAAATTTAATATTATTTAAAAATATTGACTTATTGTATCAAATTATGGGCATTTAATTTAATGTCATTTTATTTTTCTATTAATCACATATTAAACATGTGTTAAATTGAAATAACACACACATATATGTAATTAATAAATGTTTATATAAAACATTCACACACACCAAATATTTTTGTAATTTCTTCAATTTTTAATATTAATTTTGGAATTAAAATTATTAATTTTTTTTATTTAAAATAATTTTTTTGTTTCAAATTGGTATATTTTATCATTTTTTTATATTTTTATTCAATATATAGTAGTTATTACTTATTAATATTTTTCAAATTTATTCAATATTTTTATTATTTATAACATTACTATACATTATATAGTCTAAAATGTTGTCAATTTCACACACACAAGTAGTTACAAATTTTATAAAATATTGTATACAAACACATATAAAAAATATTTATGTAATTTATTCAAATTTTAAAATCAATTTTTGAATTTTATTTTGTAACATTATATATTTAATATATTATTTTTTAAAAACTAAATAATATTTATTAATTTTTAATATAATAATATTTAATATTATTAATTCATTTTTAATTTTTTTCCGAATTTAATCATTTTATAATATTTTTTTTATACATATTTTTTACTATTTTTTAATATTTTCAATATGTACTCATCTTCATTTCAATATATATATATATATATTAAAATTATTTAATTAATCAAACTAATACATTCTTAATTTTATTTAAGTGTACGTATTTTAATGTAGTCGAATTTCACTCATTTTTATCATTCATGTAGTTTTGTTTGTTATTATTTTATTATTTTATAAATATACTTATAAATATATATTTATAAAAAATACATATATTATATATATATATTCGATATTTAAATATTGATATATTTATAATTATAAATAAAAAATAATTTTTTTAGAAATTATTTCTATAATTATAAATAAATAACTAGACACTTAGCTACTAAAATTTTATAATAAATATATTTACATATTAAATATATTTACAATATTTATATTTATATTTATATATTTATTTATATTTATATTTATATTGAAATTAAATACATATATAATAATATAAATTTATAAAATGCTGTAAATTTATTTCAAATTGCAAAATTATAATAAATACTACAAAATAATGAATATATTTACAATATTTCTATTTATATTTACATATACTTATTAAATATGAATATAATTATATAAATATATATAATTATATAAATATATTTATAATTGTAAATATATTTTCAAATATATTTATTCCTTAATCTATGTTCACTCTGTTTAAAAAATTATATATTAATGATTATAATTAAATATTTATTATTTTGTTATGTATTTATATCGTTACATATTGGTAATTATATTTTCAACTTATTATAATATAATAATTTACTTATTTAAATGATAAATATATTAAGTATATTAAATAAATTTATATTAATATTAATATTTATTTATTAAATATATGTATATAATTATTTAAATATATATAATGATAAGAATATTTTTTGAGAAGGTATGGTGAAAGCCCTCTTATAAAGAATAAGGAAATATAAAAATGGGTGACGGTGTAGTACAAGACAAACTACCCTCAAAATTTAATATATTCAGAAGCCTATCTTTTTAATAATCTTATCTCAAATATGGAATTCCTCATCACACATAGCTTTCCAATCTCAACGCCCATGCCCACGTCCTCGAATTTTGGGATGATGACCTCACATCCATGTTTTCACATTTTGTCAAAGCCTCTCCGTTATATTGTCATTCATGTTATATTGAACAACCTCTTCAAGGACCACCTCTTTATTATAGGTTCTATCAAACAATGTAACTACATTATCTTGCCGTTTTAGGGGATCATTCTCAATCAACTAAATTTACCTTTCTAAAAAACATATCACGATTATAGTATAACATCATGCCTCATGGTGAACCAGCACATCGCATTCCTTCCCTTCAAAAAAATAGAATAATACACTCCATATGGATTATGAGTAGTCGCATGTGCTTTACGATATTATTTTTATGCTTTATGATTGATTTTAGAAACATTGATTCCTATAGAGGATAAGCACTTTGCATCCGGTTAATCCACCTTCTTATACACCAAGGCTCAAGGGTGAATTTCAAAAGTGAGTATAACAAGCCTCATGACAGTAATATCTATATGGGTAGGCAAAAACCTCAATGCATCGTCATATAGAGGCATAATTTCTTCCCGTATATTTTGAATCTTTATAGAAGAATAAAAAAAAAATCTTTTTTTACCTTTATTAACTCATAAAGAAATCATTTTCTAATGCAAACACTACTGGTTATCCATGTCCAGGGCAATAATTTCATCAATCGATTGACCATTTGTAAGATCCTCATATGGTCTAACATCAATAGATTGTTTCTTTATTTCATCCCTTCGTAGATGGGATATCTTTATAAAACCTTTGTTGATATCTCTTTAAGGGATGTCACTTTTTCTAAAAAAATCAAATCCTCGAGACTTTTAAGTGTATAATTTAATGAAACATTATAAATTATGTTGGATTTATTATAACTTATATCATTGATTCCTCTATAAGGTAACCATTTTTTCTTAAGGAGACAAACTATGGACCTATATTTTATTCAATAGGTATTTCTTCCCATTAATTATTTATGCAATAAAAATTCTTATCACCATATAGAGAAAAATGATTAATGATGGCGTAAAATATCACATGTAATGCTAACTCAATTAATTGGGGAGAAATATCTAAAGTCGTAGCATCATCAGGTATATTAGAGGGATGAACACACATCATTTGGGTTCTTTAACCACTTAATGAGAAACTAGTGAAACCTCCTAGACAACTCCTATAATCTATGACACAACCTTCTCATTTTCTAAACCATGACCTACATGATTCACACCTTTTTGTTTTTTTTAAACATTAGATTTCATCATGTCCTTTGACAAAGAAGACAGATAATATAACCGATGTTTACAACTCAAATTTTCATTCCTGATGAACTAAAATTTCAATCAAAATAGTTTTCTTTTCTAATATTCTATATGAAGTTCCAATTAATCATAATATTTTGACCGCATCACATTATAATAAAGAGTGGAGTTAAATTATAATTCAACCAAGAGATGTGCATAATGGCCAATTACATCTCCTTATAAATCTTTTTGGGAATTCCAATACCCAAATCTCTGTCAATAAAAATTAGAGGGATTTAAAGGATCCATTTCAAAATATGATCCATGACCAATATTTGAATTGATATATGACATGACTCGAACTTGATGTAGCTAAAATCCCATTCATAGATTCGTAGAATACTTGTCTTCATCAAAATTGAAACAAAACCCCTTGTTTCTATCATCAGTTCAATGAAGGGGAATACGATATGAGTGATCACATGTCCTTTTGAAACTTATTTCCAATTTGAGAAACCCCAAATTTTTTAAATTAGGAGCTTCTAGGACACTACTTTTCCATGGATTACAACTCCCATGCAAGAAAAATTGAGCATTTATAAAATTCTTTTGGATCTCAACTCTTTTCGATACTGAAATAGGATCTTCCTTAATATATGAATAATTAGCCTTACATTCAAGATCTCTAGCAACACCATTCACAAAGAGATAGAAAGATGTGATAGACATGATCATTAGGATAGAATTATCCATTTCATTATTTTGATCAGTCCACTTGCACTCCTTAATGACTACAAATCAATGAAAATTGAAACTCCCCTACTGAAGAAAATGATTATCTAATGAAGGATGAAGCAAGATAGACATGGATTCGATGCCCTAAATTCGTTCAATGAGTTTGGAGGGAATCTACCTCCAAGAACCAATTTCTTTCATTATAACGACAATAATATATTTATAACTATAAAATTCTGAAAAATATATTTAGATATTGAATATAATTTTTATATTTATTTTTATATTTATATTTATTTATTAAATATACATATAATAATATTTGTATGTATAATGATATAAATATATTTATAATTAGAAATATATTTATTTATAACATTATATTTACTATTTTTAAATATTATATATTTATAATTATAAATAAATGTTTATAATTTTTGAAAAAATTATATATATAATAATAAATTAATACATATTTTTTTTAAATATTTACAAAATTATATTCATATTTTTATATAATGAACATAATTAATATATTTATATTTAGTTATTTAATATATCAAAAATTATATAAATATATATTATGATATAAGTAAATTTATAATTATATAAATATATTAATACATTTGTTTAAAAATATATTTATCTATAACTATAATTATATATCTTTTTTAATATATATTTGTGCAAAAAAAAATTTAACAGATGAAAATAAATTTTATTAGTGCCTCTTTCACACCAATGAAGATTTATCATTATCAATGCTAAAATATTAGTATTGATAAATATGCCTTTTATGAGTGCTACATTAGAATTGATAAAGATCTATCATTATCAGCGCTTATTCTTTTAGCACTCATAAAACCATCCTTTTCACCTTTTTTGGATAAATTAATAAATCACTCCCGAGTCATTTAAAAATAACTTTAAATACACCAATCCTAGTCATGTCATTCAAGATCTCAAAGAAGAAGAGTGTTATCGTCCCTCCCCTTTGAATATCTCTTAAAAGAATCAAGACTAAACTATTAGGTATTTTAATTTTTTCTCCACCACTCTCATTTCATACTTGATCAGGTTTCAAAATGTGTGATATTTTTTTTCTATCTTGGATTGGTGGTCTCTTGATTAAATTTTTAAGAGCTCAATTGATGAAGTCACCACCACCATTCAACCTCTTCTAGAGGTTAAATATTTCGTGGTCTCTGCAATCCTGATTTGACCCTACTATGTTTTCATAGATCCTTCTCAACTCTTGTGTTGTGTTTTGGGTATTCAATTCCTATCCCACTACACAACAATTGGTTTCTTCCTAGTATTACTTTCACCTCATTGTAGGATCTTTGGAGCACAATCCTGTATATGTTATTATCCACTACATCACTTTATATACTTGATATAGTAGTTTATCGATTGTTCCTCCTGGTGGAAGATCATATATCATGTGAATTTATGAAGGATGGAACATATTTCAAAAAAAATTATATATTCTATCTTAGACAATGTTATACTAATTTGTTCATTATTATCATAAAAATCTAAAAGAATAAAATTTACCATTACATATTTAGGGAACATAAAATTATGTATCCCTAAGTCGTATTTTTTTACCTTTATATATTATAAATTTATTAAATTTATTTATTTTTAAATATTTATTTTATTTTTCATATTTATAAGAGATAAATATTTGACTTTGAATATTAAATATTTTCAAGACGTTTTAAATTGGTATAGACATCTTGATTTAGTTTCTAATTTAATGGTAATATAAATCCTTTCTCAAAAGTTCTGATAAATTATATGTCATTTTTTCATCATTGTTTTAGTTCTTTGAAACCTATTTTTCCTTGTATTTTTTACTAATTAATTTATATAATGTGTCCATATTATATATAAATATATAAGAAAAAAATGATTAAAAATTATAAACTGCATTAATTTTGATATCTATAACTTTCTAGGTTAAAATCATAGATTAAATGTATATAAATGTTTTAGTTAGAAATATATGAATGATCATAATTATTTTAGAGTAATATATATGAATATTGGTTAGTTTTTTAAATTATTTAATGGATTAAAAAATTTATTTGTATCATGATTATTTTCGAACAACTAAAATTTATTATAACGTTTCAAATGAAAGTTTACGAAAAATAAGGGAGAAATATTATTATATAAATTGTGAAACAATAATGTTAATGTTAATGTATTTTTTAGATATTCACTTTTAAGAAATACATATTTTATTGAAGACGATTACTAATCTAATAATAATGGATTCAACTATGTGTTGTAAACTTAATTAAACATTATATATATATATATCTGTCAATTTTAATTCTACACTTCTAATACACAATGCAATAGATAATGTTTCAATTAATTTTACATAGCTATTAGATCTGTAAGAAAATTATCTAAAGGATAGTCATAATCTTTGAAACAGATATCATGGAAAATTTCTTGGAACCTTGTCTATAGATTCATCTTCTTCTACCTAGTTGTGAGATCACATGGGAAGTTATCTTAAAAAATATTATCATGGTTACATTGGGTGAGAATGGATTTTACGAGGGGGGGATATTATATATATTAATGAATGACTATAAAAACAAATCATTTTCATCATTATTGAAATTTTATTTACTTATAAAATATATAAAAGATAGATGATTAAAATAAACTAATAGTATGAAAGGGGTTATTATTTTTAAAAACATTTTAAACCACTCAATTTAACCCCCCCCCCCCCCCCATTTCATTAATTTTATATGATATTTTTGGGATAAATATTTCATTATTTAAATAGTTTAGAATCATAGAGAATATATTATTGAGATTATTTATATGTAGAAAAAGATTATGAATATGAGGATAAGGAATGAAAATATCAAGTTGTATATTTATCCTTTAAGACTCACTTTTTATTACAGATTCAAATATATATCAAGGTTTTTGAATTATAAAATTACATATGTTATGAAATATTATTTTTTGTAAGAGTTAATGGATAATTATTTCACATTTTGAATCTATATATTGATTCTAGTGGATAGTGTGATCATGGGTTTTATTTAATAAATCTATGGATATACCAACCCATCATGATTATTGAACCTTTTTAAATTACACTATGGGATAACATTAAAATTTATAAATATTTAAAGACACATTTGATAGAGAACATTAATTAGAATAAATGATAGTGAATGCCTAAAATATTTATTCACCAATTCAATTAAATAATTAGAAATAATATTATGGGTTATATAGATAACTACTAATGAATTATTATTTTAATAAGATATATATTCATGGATAGTAGAATATAATTGGCACATTGAAATAAAGTTAGTTATTTTTCATCCATGAGAGTAATTATGTCACATTAATGGGATTGATGAACATATTTTTATTTAATATATGATGATTTTAAATTCATCTACAAAAAAAAATTAACAAATTAATTGGACTGTATATAAAAATTACATTAGTGATGAGATTTAAAATATTTAATATTTAATGGTTATGTGTAAAAAAAATTTAAAAAATTGTATACTATAGTTCATGATGTTTTAAGAATTATATAACCATCATGTTTATAACACAATAATACAAGAGTTTAGAAAGGTATAGAACATCTTTACAAAGTAATGGGTAAATAAATCTGGTGGAATATATATAAAAAAATTATTAACAGTTTAAAGGAAATTATATAACAGATTAACCAGGATATATTGTTTATTATGGATACAAAAATTCCCAATTTAGTTATGAATTTAAATTTATTTATGCAAAAATCTGTATTATAAATTTATAAAATGGTTGACAAATTTTTTAATTGAATTGAACATATTATCTTCCTATAAATATTATGGTTAATGATAAAGTAAATTTCATTGATATTACTACATGAATAATTAAAATGATATATGATAATTATTTAGAAAGATATGAATAGAAATATAAACAATGTGTTAAATCGTTATAAGAATATATAGATTGTGATAATAAACTAGACAACTGCTGGTTATAGTGTAAATATAATTTTTTGTATTTATATAATACATTGTCTGGAAATATATATATAAAAATATATTTTCATTGAATCCAACTTCTCTTCTATCATCAATATTAATTTTATCCATTGGTTTCATGAAATCTTATGATCGATGACCCTCTATCCAAATCTGGTGATTACATGAACATATATTTCCTAAGAAAGATAGTTTCACGAATTTAGAAAGCCATGTTGTAATTAAATGGTAATAAATATGTAACCTTTTCCAAGTTATTTTGTTCATCCAATAATAAAAAATATTTTCCCAATATATTTTTCAATTATGGTTAGATTAATATATTTCAGGAAGGTATTCAATTAATTAAGAATTAATCTTTATGATGAAAAATTAATAATTTAATTTATAATTATAAATGAAATAATAATTCACTACTAGAAATTTATGCTATAGACATGGACCTATAGCCCTTGTTTTTTAGGTCAGTGGTTATAGCCAGCTATAACCACAGTTTAATTAAAAAATGTTGTTAAATTTTGGCATCCTTTTTTTCATAATCCATCAGGATCCACCTTCATTATCTCCAGATCCATGACCATCTTCACCATCCTCTTCCATTTTCCCTAAATCGGTGACCCTCCATGCCCTCGACCTCCCTCTCACAATGGCGCCCTCCTCCTCTATGCTCCCCCAATCTGTGAACCTCTACATTAACCTCTCTTACAGTGGTTCCCTCCTCCTCTTTTGTCCCTCGATTCACGATCGTCTTCCCTAAACATATCCCACGATAGTTCCCTCTTCACATATATCCTCTACATGCGACCCTCCAACCCTGAAAATTCCCATCACAACTTATCTCATTATTTATTCTTATTTTATTCTAAATCAATAACATGGTCTATTTTATCTATTTCAACGAATCATATTGATTTAGATCATTCCATACATCAATATCAGATAAAGTTGCTCATATAAATATATTGAAGGTGGTCCATACTTTTCTTCTTCAATTTATATGAGTTTTATGTTATTTATGATGTGTGAGGCTTGAAAAGCACGTGAAAATGTCTTGATATAAAACCAGATTGCATTTCATCATGTTTAAATAATGGAATATGAATTTTAGTGTTGTGAGAGATAGACTGGGGGTTTTTTTTACTGTATAACCATATATTAACATGTACATAATTTAAATCATTTAGGAATTATGGATTGATAACTTTATAGGGGTTTCTATTCGATATTTTTGACTTAGTAGACCTTGTTATGTTCTCTTGATTTCTTTATGACTATTGGGTACTCTTATATGTGAGAGGATAACATGGGGTTTACCTAATCATAATATTTTTATTAGGATCAATCAATTGATTGTTTGTTTATAGTGACACATTATGGTTTTCTTATTTTTGGTGCTTCATTTTTTTGTATAAATGTACAATTATTGAAATTTTTTTATTCCAAAACTAGTTTGGGGGATTATTTTTTAAAGTAATATTAATATAATTTATATTGTTTCCAAGAGTAATAATGTCTAAAAATAAATTGGTAAATGATTTAAAATTATAATACTTTTCATAACGTGTTTCATTTTAAAACCATTTCAATGATTAATTTGAAAATAGGACTTGTGGATGATTTGTATAAAAAAACTGGTTTTGTTATTTTTCTTTACTTTTACATCATACATTGAAAGTGTTTGATTACATTATATTATTTTTTAAATGATTTAAAATGAAATGGGGTTTCATGAAAAAAAATTCTTAGGATTAAAATCACACGCTGTTTTAAAAGTAGAGGATAAGTTTATAATGTTTGAGTGATATTTTATTTTAAATAAGTTCATGATTATCAAATTTACTGATAATATATTTTAAAATTATATACATGGGATGTTGTAATTTTACCCTTTTAAATGGATTTTGTATTTTTTTAAGGATGTTATATTCTTTTCAATGTTCTTTTCTTTTTGCAATGATCTTTCATACTATTATTAAAATGTGGGGATTTTTAAGAAATATATTTTTATAGTTTGATATTATTTATGTAATTTAATTTAATACCATATTTCTAAATGAGATTTTTTTTTTGGATGTATAAATCATATATGGTTTATAAACATGGATTGTGATATTAAATTTAATTCTTCCTTAAATTTCTTAAGAGAATGTATAGAGTGTGTCTCCTTGTATGACGATGAATATGATTCTTATCATCATTGTGTGTAGCTATTCTAGTTCTAATCTATACCCAAACATTTTAAAGAGAATAGTTATTGAACCATTCCAAATTTTGGGTTTTTTAAATCAATGGCCTATGTTTCATGGTGATTGAGGTTTACTGTAGATGAAAGAGTAGTCTAAATTTGACAACAGATATTAAAATTTGATTGGGTAGTCCTTGTATTTTTTATGGTTTTAAAGATTTGAGTGATCAAATTTTTTATGTACTATTATGGACCTAACATTACAAATAACATGATAGGGGGTCAAGGAATTATAGAAAATAAATTTTTAACTCTTTACCTTAAATATATCATCGCATTTTTCATATCTTGACCTCTTAAACATAAGGGTCACTCTTTTTTATATTTTTATTAAATTTATCCAATTAAAAATTAACTTGAGCCCTTATTAATATATACTCATTAAGAATTATTACCTTGATTTTAGTGTTCCTGAAGTGGCCATGTTGTTCGACGATTCCTATGGGGATCCTTCTAAAAAACAACATGTCGAAATATGGGGAGGATTTATGACATCCCTGCTTTTTATTACAACATAAACATGATTTATTACAAAAAAACATCACTTGATACAAAAAAGAAGGTCGAGAGGTATAGTTTATTTGGGGCTTAGTATCATTACATAAAAACATAATACATGAAATACAACATCTTTATTGAAAACATCATTTACATGACCACTACATACTTTCGTACTTAGCATTGCATGTGATAACCTGAGGACATGCATAAGAAAAGGGTGAGCTATAAAACCCAGTAAGGGAGTACACATGGAATAACATGCAGAGTAAAATAAATGTTATCCAATAGGCATATCAATATATCATAAGAAAAACATGAACATAAAGTCATGATAAATCTTGATAATCATAACATGGAAATGTGGCAACAACACTTAACATGGAATTATCATGACCCAAGGATCATTGCACATGGAGCATGAGTAAATCCTCATTGCACATAAAGCACGATTAAACCCTCGTTGAACTTGAATTAGCATGAGTCAACACTCATTGAACATGACATATCATGATTATATACTTTACCCAATGCATTGAAGCGCTATAAGGGCGCACCCTTCTTAAACATTTCATTTCATGCATAAGTGTGCCACATGGATCATAAAACATGGATTCATAAATCATAATCATTTATTCCACGATTAAGTAATGTAGAATTCTTACATGAAACATTACAATCAATATGTAAATATGCATAATGGTGAATACCCTTGATGGAGAAATGGGAATGGTATTCAATACACAAAGACATTGGCTTAGAAAATCGGTGTGATTTCGGCAGCATAACAGCGTGACATAAGAATTCATAAAAATGTTTGCTGAGAGAGAAAGTGGATCCTAATCATATTTACATGTAATTTACAGTAATGAGGTCATATAGATCCATGTACCAATAGTTGTAATGGAATTTAGATTCAATATACAAAAGTATTGCTTGAATGTAAAAGAGGAGAGAGAAGTTCCTTTCATAATTTCAGCATAGTAACGGGTGTACATGGGAGACATTTAATGAGAGATAAAGGGTCTCAAATAATTCAAACATAAATAGGGAAGTATTATGGAGGTGAGAAACCATACCCCAACCTTTATAATTGAGATTAAATGGGCAAAACAACTTAAAGAAAATTGGACAAAAATGAAAAAGGAAGAAAAAAACCCTTACTTGGAAGTGTGCTTCCAAAGGCTAGAGAGATGCTTGTGAGAGGCTTCATGGGAGCTTGGGGAACCATGGGAGGATTATAGAGAGAGTAGGGAAGAGTTTGGACGAACTCCAAAGGCATTGAATGAGAAGGAAGTGGGAGCTTAGGTGGGTTCATATAGGAAAGGTGAGGGAATTCTTTATTATTTAGGTTTGGGACCACTTATATTAAATTAATCCAATCCACAAACCATCCCATGGTTTTTTCCCATGGTTTTTGGAAAATTTAAGAGGAATTTAATATTTTTTAAGGCCAAGGTCCGAACTTCATAAAATAATAGGGTTTCTTATGTGGAGATGAGTCACACTCCCATGGAAATTAATTTAAAAAGACAAGGTGTTTAATAAGTCTTGAGGGGTCCATTAACGCTTTGAAAAGTAAGCCAAATAAACCCAAAATCCAATTATTTTAATGGTAAATCATATATTGGCCGAACATAAAGATTATAGTATTTTATTACATCACTATTGGGTCATTATGATGTCATAAAACACATTATATATTTAAACGGTATTTAATTTTTACTCAACAATTTGACTGTCTCAGAAAATTATGAAAAATTCACTGTTGGATAATTTCGATGTCCGGATTCCAAAAATAACATTTTTTTTATCTAAATAATTTTCTAAATATGATAATTTTCACTTTTAAAATAAATACTGACATTTATCGAAAATTCACGGTTTTTGACAAAAATGGCTTTCAAACCTTAATAAAAATTATAATTGCATTCATACAATTATATGATAATTTATATATAATAAAAATAATCTAATAATAATAATAATAATAATATTTTATTAAAATATTATTTAATTCAAAAATATCTTAATTTAATAAAATAGATTTCTTAATTAAATAATAACAAAAAACACCATTTGTACTTTAAAAACTATTTACAATGTATCAATTATGACAAGAAATTATATTCATTATTATATACAAAAATAATGTAAATGAACATAGTACTATCGATTAGTTACATAACTCCTTAAAACAGCCGTATATGACCTAAGGGTAAGGTGTGCGATGGTGAGAGACTCTTGGGGTGGCTCGGATAACATCACTCGACTGGTAATTTCTATCAATTTCCACTTCTCCTGTAGACGGTCCTGTTCAAGCTTGACATGGTGAAGCTCAGCTTGGGCTTGGTCAAGGGCGAAACCCAAGGATGCCACCTCTTTTCTGAGCTCTGATAAATGGGCTTGGTATGGGGAAATTCTAATGGATGAGGCCATTGCTTCCTTTGTCTAAGTAGAATTGGATGTGTTAAAGCCCTATATTTATACTAATCATGTAATCACTATTCAATTGCTATAAAAGTAACGGTCACAATTTGTATCATGAAACCATAGAAGTTGACATTTTATAAACAAAAATTATATAAAGAGACATTTAATAAGATCAAGAGGGATTTTCCATTAATGAAACTTTGGGGCGTTACAATATTCTCCCCTTAAGAAATTTCGCCCTCGAAATTTTCATTTTCCCACACTAAAACAGATGAGGGTAACTCAGCTTCATCACTTCCTCTGATTCCCATGTTGCTTCTTCAAACATGTGGTTTCTCCAAAACACCTTGACGAGGGGCATTGTCTTATTTCGTAGAACATTTTCTCTACGATCTAAGATCTTCCCTGGTTTCTCCTCATAAGAAAGATCATCTTCCAATTGTACCACCTGAGAAGAGAGTACATGTGAAGGGTTCGGTATGAAATTCCTTAATAGGGATACATGAAATACATCATGTACTTTGGCCATAGTAGGCGGAAGTTCTATTCGATAGGCCACAACCCTGACATGATCAATAATCTCGAAGGGGCCGATGTACCTTGGACTTAACTTCCCTTTCTTTACAAACCTCATGACCTTCTTCAACAAAGATTAGTGTAGAAAAACCATGTATCAAACTTTAAACTCAAGGTCTCATCGACGATTATCTGCATAACTCTTCTATCAACTCTGGGCTGCCTTGATATGATCTTGAACGGTTTTCACATTCTCTACCATTTCCTCGACCATTTCTTGTCCAAGCAGATTACGTTCACCGACCTCATCCCAACATGTCGGTGTTGTGCACCTTTTCCCATACAGGGATTCATATGGTGCCATTTGGATGCTCGAGTGGAAACTGTTATTAGAAGAGAACTCAACCAGAGGAAGATGTTGATCCCATATTCCATTAAAGTCCACTGAGAATGCTCCCAGCATATCCTCAAGTGTTTGGATAATCCGCTCAGCTTGGCCATCAGTTTGAGGATGATAGGCCGTACTGAAGATCAGTTCAATATTCAGAGCATGTTGAAGACTCTTCTAAAACATAGAGGTGAATCTTGGATCTCGGTCAGACACAATAGATAGTGGTACACCATTCAACCTTACCACTTCCTTGATATATATCTGTGCTAGTTGATCCAATGAGAAATCCTCCAGAATAGTAATGAAGTGTGTAGTCTTTATAAGACGATCCACAACAACCCATATTTTATTGTTTCCTTTGGATGTCCTCGGATGTCCAGTGACATAGTCCATGGTGATTTTTTCCCATTTCCATTCTGGTATGGGAAATGGTTGCATCATACCCTTAGACTTCTGTCTCTCTGCCTTCACTTACTGACACACTAGGCACATAGATGTATATTCAGAAATCTCCTTCTTCATATTATCCCACCAATAGTTTTCTCAGAGATCTCGATACATCTTTTTGCTCCCTGGGTGAATAGAGAAATTTGAACTATGTGCATCATCCAAAAGTTCCTTCTTCAGCTCCGGACTTGATGGAACACATATTATTTTCCCAAACCACACAATTACTTCTTCATTAACATTAAACTCTGAGGATTTACCTTTTTACATAGATCCCACTTTTTCTTGAATTCCTACATCATCCTTTTGAGCATCCTTTAACCTTTCCAAAAGAGACAATTGAGCAATCATTTATGAAAGGATTGATTGTGTTCCCTCTCTATGATTCCCATGTCCATTTTCATCAAGTCTATGAATATTGGATCCTTTTCAATTCTCATCATTGATAGAATCGCTATATCCTTTCAACATAGGGAATCTGCCACCTTGTTTGGTTTCCCAGGGTGGTAATGGATTGAACAGTCATAATCCATGATGAGCTATATCCATCTTATCTGGCGCATATTATTCTCTTTCTGTGATAATATATATTTAAGACTCTTGTGGTAAGTATATATCTAACATTTCTCCCTATAAAGAGAATGCCGCCATATTTTCAAGGTAGAGATCACCGCTTCCAACTCCAGATCATGTGTTGGATAGTTCCGCACATGGATTTTCAACTACCTTGAGGCATAGGATATCACTTTATCATTTTTCATCAGCACACATCCTAATCCCTTCTTTGAAGCATCACTGAATACCACAGAAATTTCCCCACTGGTGGGTAAAGTGATAATTGGCACAGTGATGAGCCACCTTTTCAACTCCTTAAAGCTTTATTCGCATTCATCACTCCACGATAACTTTACTCCCTTTCGAGTTAGCTTGGTAAAAGTGTTGGAAAATCAAGTGAAATTTCTTAGAAATCGTCGATAATTTCCAACTAACCCCAAGAAGCTATGGATATCTATTACTGATGTTGGCATCATCCATCCCTCAATTGCATCTGTTTTGGAGAGATCCACAAATATCCCATTGCTTGGGAAGATATGGCCCATGAATGAGACCTCCTTCAACCAGAACTCACACTTGCTATACTTTGCATAGAGCTTCTCCTTAGTACAGTTCTTAAATGATTATCATGATCCTCCTTGGTTTTGGAGTATATTAGAATGTCATCTATAAAGACTACCAAAAATTTGTCTAGGTAGTCTCTAAAGACTCTATTCATCGAGTCCATGAATATTTCTGGAGCATTCATGAGTCCGAAAGAAATTACTATGAATTCATAGTGCCCGTATCTTGTACGAAAAGCAGTCCTCGGTACATCTTCCTTCTTCACCCTTACTTGATAATATCCCGACCGCAAATCTACCTTAGAGAAGTATTTTTCTCCAAGAAGCTAATTGAAAAAGTCATCAATTCTTGGGAGAGGATACTTTTTCTTTATCGTGATTTTGTTAAGTTCACGATAATCGATGCAAAGCCGCACTGACCCATCCTTCTTCTTTTTGAGGAGGACTGGTGCACCCCATGGTGAAGCACTTGGGCGTATAAACCCTTTATCCAGATTCTCCTGTAGTTGTTTCTTCAGCTCTTCATGCACTAAAAAAGCCATTATATACATATTCTTGGATATTGGTAAAGTCCCAGGTATAAGTTCAATTGAGAATTCAACACCCCTTCTAGGAGGAAGACCCTGCAGTTCCTCAGAAAACACTTCAACGAATTCCCTCACAATAAGCATTTCTTCAGGGATGGTTTCTTCCTTGGACTCAATCATCTGATCCAAATACGTGTGATCATAAGGCAGTAATATACATGCTCGAGATAATGGAGGTAAATGAGATTCATCTTCCTCCTTACACTTGTAATGAATCAGGGGTCGATTTTCCATATGGAGTGTGATTTCCCTCTCCTGAAATTTTATGATGGATCTATATAAGGAAAGCCAATCCATGCCAAGAATTGCATCAAATTCCACCAGAGGGAGTATGAAGTGTTTTTTCAGGAAATTCAATCCACATATTATAACAAAGGAGGACTTATATTCATGGGATTCAATGATTGCCCCATTTTCCATACTCACCGACATCTTCACTTCCATGATTTGTGGTGGTGTTGGGATAGTTCTACTAAACATTCGAGATATAAAAGAATGCATAGAACCATAATCAAAAATTACGTTCTCTATTCTTGAATGAATAACTAATGTACCTATCACCACTTCATTGTCGGGGTTCACTTCAGTAGATGTGATGGAAAAAGATCTTCCTTGCTGCCTTGGAGGTTGTTGGTTGCCTCCGAAAACCCTTGGACTAGGGCACTGATTTTCAATATGACCCAGTTCTTTCCATTTGAAGAATTGAACAATGCATTGAGGTTCGAGCGGAGCATTACTCATCGATGTCATATCAAAACATATTTCTTGCTGACAGTTAACAGCTAGGTTCCCTTCCCTTCCACACATGAAGCATTTCCTCGTCCCCTTAAGGAAATTCCCAGGGTTCTTCTTTCCGCACTTTTGGAAAGTGGGGTGCTGGATATTCTTAGCACCGTTAGATTTATCCATCGGCCCACCAGCATTGAATTCCACCTTAATAATCTTATCCCCATGATACCCATGTGATTCTCCGATCTCCATTTTGACCTTTAGGGCACATTGGACAATTTCCTCATAGCTGTCGAAGTCACAGATCGCTAATGTTTTCCGCAGGCTAGGCTTCAGCCCACCAAAGAAGTAGTAGACCTTGCATTCAGGGGTAACGACAACGCCGGAAGCATATCGTGCAAGCGTTGTGAAGTTTTCCTTGTATACTCTAACAAATTCTTCATCTTTTTTCTTGAGGGAAAGCAAGTCCCTTTCAATCTTAATCCGGAGGGTGCGCGGAATATATTTATCTAAAAACATCTTCCGGAAATCCTTCCATTCCAACGCCTCAATCTCCTCCTCAAGCTTTTTATTTTTGATCAACATCCACTATTGATGAGCTTCACCCTACATATGATAAGATTCCAAGAGAACCTCCTCTTTTTCAGAACATTAAAGGATGGAGAAGATCTTTTCAATAGAGTTGATCCATTGTTCAGTGATCGTGGGATCAGATGATCCCCTAAATGTAATAGGCCTTTGTCTCATGAAGCTCTCGATAGCGATTTGTTCTTTCTTAGGGGGGTTTGTATATTCCTCTTGACCCGTGTTTCTATTCAATTCTTGTGTTAGATGAGAGAGAAGTGTGACAAAGTTCGCAATTCCCACTCCCATTGGATTGGGCATCTCATTAGTACAGTCATCACACTGATCTTCACATCAGTTGTTAGCCCGAGTCCTCCTATTACTAGCAATTGGCAGCAATAAAAGGAATGTTAGGGGTAACACATAAAGGGTAATCCAAAGACAAAAGTTGATGACTTATAAATATAATTTATTTTCCTTAACTCATGAGTCTATAGGATTCAATATAGGCTTTTCATGATCTACTTTCTATCATATATTCTTAGGGGAAATTTTTTAATTCCCTTAATAAGGGTTCATAGTAAGCATGTGAATTTACCAAAGCATATCCCCTAGGGGTTTCGTAACCAAGAGTGAAGCATGTCCCATTGTCGTGCACCAGTTCCCGTTCGAGTCTAGCTCAAAGCGGTGTTTTCGGGTTTTACCCAAAGGATACATCTGTGCCAGAGATGCCTCTATATGCTCGTATCCAGACAGGGATGTATTTCCTTGATAACACACTTACTCAATACTCACCAAAACATAGGGACGTTTTTATTGTACTTAGTCTTGTATCTAAGGATTTACATGGGTTTTCTAATGCTAATCCCAAAAATAACCAAACCTATCCTCTGATACCAACTATGAAAACCCTGCTTTTTATTACAACTTAAACATGATTTATTACATAAAACATCACTTGATACAACAAAGAAGATAGATAGGATTAGTGTCTTTTTGGCATAGTATCATTTCATAAAAATGTAAAACATAAAATACAACATCTTTATTGAAAACTTCCTTTACATGACCACTACATTCCTTCATACTTAGCATTACATGGGATAACCTGGGGACATGCATAAGAAAAGGGTGAGATATAAAGCCTAGTAAGGGAGTAAAATGGAATAACATGAGGAGTAAAATAGATGTTAGACAATATTCATATCAATAGAGCATAATAAAAACATGAACATAAAGGCTTGATAAAGCATGATAATCATAACATGGAAATGTGGCAACAACACTTAACATGGAATTAGCATGAGCCAAGGCTCATTGCACATGGAGCATGAGTAAATCCTCATTGCACATAAAGCACGAGTAAACCCTCATTGAACTTGAATTAGCTTGATTCAACACTCATTGCACATGACGTATCATGATACTATACTTTACCCAATGCATTGGAGCGCTATAAGGGCGCACCCTTCTTAAACATTTCATTTCATGCATAAGTGTGCCATATGGATCATAAAACATGGATTCATAAAACATAATCATTTCTTCCATGAAAAAAAATGTGGAATTCAAACATGAATCTTTACAATCAATACGTAAATGTGCATAAAGGTGAATACCCTTGATGGAGAAATGGGCATGGTATTCACTAAACACTGACATTGGCTTAGAAAATCGGTGAGATTTCGACAGCGTGACGACGTGACATAAGAATTCATAAAAATGGTTGATGAGAGAGAAAGGGGTTCCTCATAATATTTACATGTAATGGACAGTAATGAGGTCATATAGATACAAGTCCCAACAATTGTAATGGAATTTAGATTCATGATACAAAAGTATAGCTTGAATGTAAAAGAGGATAGAGAAGTTCCTTTCGGAATTTCGGCATAGTAACGGGTGTACATGGGAGGAATTTAATGAGAGAGAAAGGGTATCCCATCATTCTAACATAAATATGGCAGTATGAGGGAGGTTAAAAACCATACCCCAACATTTATAATTGAAATTAAAAGGGCAATAAAACTTAATGAAAATTGGGTAAAAATGAGAAAGGAAGAAAAAACCCTTACTTGGATGTGGGCTTCCAAAGCTAGAGAGAGGCTTGTGAGAGTCTTATTGGGAGCTTGGGGCACCTTGGGAGGATTCTAGAGATAGTATGGAAGAAGTTGGATGAACTCAAAAGGCTTTTAGTGAGGAGGAAGTGGGAGCTTGGGTGGGTTTATATAGGAAAGGTGACGGAATTCTTTATTATTTAGGTTTGGGACACCTTATATTAAATTAATCCAAACCACAAACTATCCCATGGTTTTTTCCCATGGTATTTGGTAGAGGTAATAGGATGATAATATTTTATAAGGCCAAGGTCCTAATGTCTTAAAATAATAGGGTTGCTTATGTGGAGGTGAGTCACACTCCCATGGAAGTTAATTTAAAAAGACAAGGTGTTTAATAAGTCTTGAGGGGTCCATTAATGATTTGAAAAGTAAGCCAAATAAACCCAAAATCACATTATTTTAGGTTTAAAACATATATTGGCCGAACATAATGATTATAGTATTTTATTACATCACTAATGGGTCATTATGATGTCATAAAACACATTATGTATTTAAACGGTATTTAATTTTTACTCAAAAAATTGACTGTCTCAGAAAATTATGAAAAATTCACTGTTGGATAATTTCGATGTCCTGAATCCAAAAATAAAATTTATTTTATCTAAATTATTTTCTAAATATGTTAATTTTCACTTTTAAAATAAAAATCTACATTTATCGAAAATTCACGGGTTTAGACAAAAATGGCTTTCAAACCTAAATAAAAATTATAATTGCATTAATTCACTTATATGATCATTTATATATAATCAAATTAATATAATAATAATATTTTTTAAAATATTTTTTAATTCAAAAATCCCTTAATTTAATAAAATATATTTCTTAATTAAATAATAACAAAAAACACCATTTGAACTTTAAAAAATATTTACAATGAATCAATTATGACAAGAAATTATATTCATTATTATATAAAAAAATAATGTACATGAACATAGTACTATAGATTGGTTACATAACCCCTTAAAATAGCTGTATAAGACCTAAGGGTAAGGTGTGCGATGATGATAGACTCTTGGGGTGGATCGGATAACATCGCTCGAGTTGTAATTTCTATCAACTACCACTTCTTCCATAGACGGTCCCGTTAGAGCTTGACATGGTGAATCTCAGCTTGGTTTTGGTGAAGAGATAAGCCCAAGGACGCCACCTCTTTTCCGATCTCCAATAAATGGGCTTGGTATGGGGAAATTCTTCTAGATGTGGCCACCAATTCCTTTGTCTAAGTAAAATTGGATGTGTTAAATCCCTATATTTATACTAATCATGTGATCACTGTTCAACGGCTATAAAAGTAATGGTCACAATTCTTATCATAAAACCAATAAAGTTAAAGTTTTATAAAAACATTTTATATAAAGAGACATTTAATTAGACCAAGATGGATTTTCCATTAATGAATCATTGGTTCATTACAGGATTGTGACACAAAAATGATTTCTTATGAATCTTTATATATTTTACATAGCCTTAAATATTTTTTAAGAAATAATTTTTTTTGTGTTATAGGTTCTTGAGTTTCCATAAATGGATAGTGGGAGAGAATAGGGGATGGGTGTAAGGGGTTGTGCAGGGGGAGGGGACTGCGGGTGTGCAGGGGGGGAGTGGTAGTGGTGTGTGCAGGGGAAGGGGGTGAAAGGGGTGCTGGGGTGCTGGGGAAGAGGGAATGGGGTGTGAAGGGTGAGGGGGTTCAAGGGGAATGAGGTGTTGGGGATGGCGGTAGGGGGTTTAGGGTGAGGGGGTGGAAGGGGAAGGGAGAGAAATGGGGGGTGCAGGGTAAGGGGTGTGCACTGGGGAGGGAGAAATTGGTGGTGAAAGGGGTAGGGGAGGGGTGCAAGGTGGGGAGGGGTGTGTTAGGGGTATGGGTGATAGGGGGCGGGGAAGGTTGAGGGGGAAAGGGAGGGGTGTGTAAGGTGAAGGGGGAGGGGGTGTCAATGGAGAGGGGTCTGTAGTTGGGGGTGGGTAGTGGTGGATGCAAGGGGTGGTTGGAGGGGTGGTGCAGTGGGTGCTAGTGTAAGGGATGTAGGAGTGAAAGAGCTACTTAATAAAAAAACATCTTGAGTTTTTATGAATAATATAGATAATGTTTATTAGATTCTTGGGTTAATCATCATATCTTATGTCATTTTGATTTGAGCTGAATTAGTAATGCATGAAAAAAAATATCTTTATTAATGATCATGTTATTTAATATTGAGATATACATATCAATCTGAATATTATTTTTTCATTTTTTTTATGAGTTCATGTATCATTTATCATGTACAGTTTACCCACCTATAATATTTATATAAGAAGTCATTATAACTCATTTATTTTCCCACTATTTTCTTATAAATGGTTTCTTATGATAAGGGTGGTTCTATACCCCACCATTGATGATAGTGAAATCAACGTCGTAATTGGGCAAGGTTTATTCTATTTTTATGCTCTCGCCCAATTTTAAATTGGGATTTTTTGATTTTTTGGTTCCTTATATTTTTGTACTATGTTTTGGATTTCATTGAGGTGGATTTAAGTCACCGTTGACGAAATATTACATGTGGATTAATAGGTAGAAATATATATATATAAGTTCCCACTTTATATTTATTCACTCATGGTAGTATGAATATATATATATGGGCTAGGTGCGGTTATATATAGATATAAAAATGCAAACATGTGTAATTGTAAAGTGGTATATGCAAGTATAAACATATATCTAAGGACCCCCTTCTGCATATTTTACCACGAAAATATGTACATAATGGTTATGTATCCTTATATATATGTGATGTTTCATATGCATGAAAGCATAAAAAATAAGATTTGAGTTATCTTCATCTTGAGAAATACGTTTTGAGGTTGATGTAGGTTTAATTTGCCAAAACATTTAACTTGATTTCTATAATTTCCTGATTTTTTGAAAAACTTGTTTCCATAATTGCTTTATTGTTTTAAAATATATATTTCTAATAACCAAAATCTATTTCAAGGAAGAATATGAATATAGATTATGAAATTATTTATATAACATGTTCAAAGAGGTTAGAAAATTCTCATTGTATCTATATACTAGAAAAAGTGATATAAAAACAATACATTGATCATCCTTAGATATATTCATGATACCATTCAACTTCCCATTAAATTCATCATAAATGACCACTAATGAATTTAAGGATCTATTAATTCCAATACCACGCTTCCTTACATATTTTCTAGTATCATGTAACTCACCCATAATATTCCTCTTGAAATCTTGAATACGTAATGGTGTAAACATATCAAACTATAAGGAATGAATATGTAAGGATACATAATTCAATTTTGAGCCACTCATTCCCAACTAACTAGCTTCATGTAATTTGAGTTGGTATCTTATAAGTACCAAATGGCCTTGAATAGAAAGATAGATAGGGTATTACTCTTATGGGATCTCAGATTATAATTTATTAAAGACATACACTATTTAATCACTCAATATGATACATATTCTACATTTGATGAATTTTTGTACTAAAATACACCAAAACCAATATTTATTGAATAATTCTTGGTTCCACCTCTCACTAGGTTCTTATTTTTCCATCACAGAACCACATTGTACTAGTATATTGTTCCTCATTAACCACCCAATGCTAGTTGTAGTTGGTTAGGATCAAGAGATATGACCAAGATAGTAATCTTATTCTTATGTACCCTCCCTGTATTTTTCATGATAAAAACTTATATTATGTTTTTTTAAATAGATTTTAAATACATAAATATTGATATCAAATACATGACTGTAACAATTGAAATGATCTGATTCTTTGAAACTATTTTTGACCTACAGTTCTATCAATATTGGTGTGTTCATTGAGAGATAAGATGTGTCAAATAAATGTAGGATAGGACCAATTCAATTATTTGATGCTGATGAATATGGAAGTCAATAGTTCCAATAGGGACACATCATCAGCCCCAAACTACTCTCATATAGTAGTAAAACAACATTCAAATACCATTTACAATAAATTATTATAAATTATTAGACACTCAACTACCCACAGTGCAACACCACCCCATACTATTATCTAAATCTACAACCCAACCCCATGTTCCCATCAATACCACTCTCTTGAAATTACAACTTTTACTCAAGGGGTAATGTCTAAATAATATAAATAGAACTACCACCTTATCATAGATTATAAATATCTTGAAAATGATCTATCTTTCACTTTATAATATCACAAAAACCTACCCTTATCCATTGATTTTTTATGATATTTCAATATTAGGGTATTACTAATTGAATTTTGTTCCAAGATAAATGAAAAATTTACTCAATGATAATATGATTTTTCAAAAAAAATTTGTTTGTCATACCAATTGAAGCCTAACGTTGGAACTATTCTTTATAATCCTTAATTTTAGAGGACCTCAAGTAATCATATAATTAAATTATTCCTAAAACAGCTTCTAAAACATCAAACAGTTCCGCAATAATCCACCATTTGAATTTCATTTCAAAATTCTCCATGAAAACTGAAGTAGTCCCAAAACCATACAAGCCCCTCTAGTAGTGTTTTTGTGGGAAAAAACTGAATAAAACAGAAAATTCAATCATATTTTGTATTTGACATAGAGAAATGGATTAGAAACATTATGAGGTATGATATATATAATTCCTAGAGAAACCATAACATACATGTTTAAATTGTACTTTTTCCTCATCAAGAATATCATATTCATTCGAAATTTTTTCAACTTATAGGCATGTGATGTAATAATTCAATAATATTTCTCTTATTTTATTCTCAGAGTGAGTTATATGTTAAACTATAAGAGATTTACAATATTTATGAACCGTGTTATTTTTCAAAATATATTTCTCAGTGAAGAATATTCTATTTGGAATTTTCTATATTTCTTGTTGGATATGTGGTTTTCGACAATGGTTTCCCATATCTAAAAAAATAAACTGGCATGTGCAGAATCAGTACCCTTAATTTCCTTATGTTTAGAGATGATAGTCACTTTCTTGTATTTATTTCTGAAATCAGTAATAAAATCAAATAAATATGTGTCTGGATTCTTAGAGTAGTTTCTACCACACCAAAAAACCTCCAATGTAGTCATATTAGCCAATGAAATCTGCAATTGGGCTCTAAATGCTACTAGAACCTATAGATAAAAAATTTATACATATTTAAAAAAAGATTTAAATGATTTTGGAACCTAATAAAATCTATAGTACAATGAAAATACCCTTATTCCATATAAAATAATTTATAAATATTATGAAACTCTTTTTAGTGCATAAGTCTTGGTCCTCTACACATTCAATTTGAACCCAATCCTTTTTATTCTCAACAGAAAACCATCTAAATAACCTTAATATATCATTTTTAGATTCACTTCCCTCCCTGTAACCTTCCACCACATTGAGATATTTATATACATATATATTTTCGATAGGTTTTCACTTCAACCAAATAGGTTTCATAAATGCAAGTGTTTTTCATTTGAATGGAAACTCCAAAAGATATTTTTGCTATTTCATACATGAAATGGAATCCCTTTACGCCCCACAACACATAGAAATAATCCCATGTGTTCATGCATACAAGAAAAAATAGAAATACCCTACATTGATGTAGCTATATTCCTCAACTCATTCTCCCCATTTTTTATCTCAGACTGTAGTGTCGAAGAAAAAGATGGATCTTGGTTACTAGTAAGTTCAACATGATCATGTTCTAGTTCAAACCCCTATTTCTACTCCTTTCAATGCATATGTACATGATATAAATTCCCCATAGCACCCACTATATATGTTTTCTTGGTAGTATTAAGTTCTTATTTTATGTGAGTAGTCATTGCCTCTAATAATTCCACCACCACACCTCCAAATATATTAATTGACACTGCATTGAAGTGAATCTAGGTAGGTCCATTCATTTTCAGTTCAAAAAGGAAATAACAAACTCGAGGAATTCAATTCATAATTAATTCTTCTATTAATATCTTTATCATTTCTTGTGTTTTTTGTATGAGAAATTTTCCATTTTTCTTCCCATCATGTGTAACCACACACCAGACACCATTGTTGAATGGATTTTTTTTTTATCTTTTGTGTGAGTAGATAACTACTCCAACTATTCTATCCATTATGCCACTGTTTATTATCCTTAATCACTATATTAATGAGATCCTGAATGTACTGGTGGGAGGGGGTATATCAAATAGAGGGGGTCTGTCTAGGAGGGGGTGTGTGCAGTGGGGGTATCCATTAGGGTTGGTTCAAGGGGGTCTTGCAGGGGTGGTCCTGTAGGGGTGTGCAAGGTGGTGTGTTCAATGGTAAAAGAGTGTGTAGTGGGGGGTTTCCAGTAGGGTTGGTGCAAGGCCGTCTAGTAGGGGCGGTGTATGGGGGTAGGGGGTGTGAAATGCGGTGTGTGCAAAGGGATAGGGGTGTGAAAGGTGGTGCAGGGGGGATGTACAGGGTGTGCAAGGGGGTTGGGCAGAGTGGTGTATAGCATGGGTGGTTTCTAGTAGGGTTGGTGCAAGGGGTGTTCAGCAGGGGTTGTGCAAGGGGTGTCCAGTAGGGGTGTGCATGTGTATAGGGGTGTGTCTACAAGGGGAAAAGGGGTGTAAGGGGGTTGTGCAGGGGGGGGGGTCAATAGGGGTGGTGAAAGGGGGTCAGTAGGTGGGTGTCCCACAGGGGTGGGACAAGGGGTGTCCATCATGGGTGTGCAGGTGTGCAGGGGTGTGTGTGGAAGGGGACAGGTGGTTCAAGGGGGGATGTGCATAGGGGTGTCTAGTAGGTGTGGTGCAAGGGGTGCCCATCAGGGGTGGTGCAAGGTTGTCTAGCAGGGGGTGTCACATAGGGGTGGTGGAAGGGGTGTCTTGGAGTGTGGTATATGTGAGCATATGTGTGTGTGCATGAGGGTGAAAGGGAGGATATGTAGGGGAGTGGGTGTGAGGGGGCATGGGAATGTGGGGGCGGTCTATCTGGGGGGCTTCTGTCCAAGGGGGTGCCGTCCAGGGGGGGTCTGTCTTGAAAAATGGTGGGTGGGGGTCTATCCAGGGGGTGGGGGTGTTTGTCTGAGAGGGGGGGCTCTTGAGGGGGGTTGTTTGTCCAGGGAGGTGGGGGTGCTGTCCATGGGGGTCTGTCCAGGGGGTTGGGGGTGCAGGGGGTGTCTGTCAGGGAGATAGAGATGTGCATTGGGGGTGTTAAAGGGGACTAGGAGTGCATGGTTGGTGTTCAGGGGGAGAAACTGATGTGTAATGAGGGTACAAGGGGGGTTGTACAGGTGGTTGTTGTCCAATGGGTGGGGGTGATATCCAGGGGTATGTGTAGGGGGTTGTTTTCCATAGGGGGCTGCTGTTCAGGGGGGTCTATTCAGGGGGTGTCTATCCATGGGTTCGAGGTGTCTATCCAATGGGTACAAGGGGTTCCATCAAGGGGTTATACAACATGGGTGGTGCATGGGGGTACATCAATGTGGGGGGGAATGGGTGTGCAGTGGGGATGTGAATGTGTGCAAGGGGGTGTGTACAAGGGGACTAGGGGTGCAAGGGTTTATGCAGGGGGTGTAAGGGGGGTGATAGTGGGGTGAAAGGGGTCTTTGTTAGGGATTTGGAGTGCTGCTGTCCAAGGGTGTCATTCCAGAGGGGCAAGGGGTCTATTTTAGAGGGGTTTGTTGAGGAGGGGTTGTAGTGGCAGTGTCCAACATGGTTGGTGCAAGGGGTGTGTAGGTGTGCAAGGGGGTGTGTGCAATGGGATAGGGGGTGTGAAGGGGGTGGAAGGGGTGTGGTGGGGAGGGGGTTCAAGGGGTATGTTCAGTGGGGGTGCATGGGGCCAAAACCAGTTGAATGGTGCTATATTTTTTAATAAATGTGAAGACCTATAGCCAAGATTTTAAACCGTGGTAATAGGTGATGACTAAAATTATCCAATTCCACAGTTTTCAAACCATTCCTATAGGGTTTTTTTCCACAATTTGAACTCTAGATATAGGTCTTTAGCCATGGTTCCAAACTATGGGTATAGGGTTTACCCTATAGACACACCAATACCAGCCACAATTGAGTAGACATTGTTTATAACCTTTAGCCATGGTTTTTGGGCCTATAACCATGGATTAAAACTGTGGCTATAGCCTTATTTTATAGTAGAGATTGGAAAGGCCTTGATTTATGATGTAACATGTTTAAAAATATGGAAAATGGAAACAAACGAGAGGGGACGAATTTATTATTGAAATTTATACCTAGAATTGATATGGTTATATATGTAAATGAATTAAGTATCTAGGTTTTATAGATACATTTCATTGGTCAAATATCCTGTAAGATTTAATTTCTCACTATGCTTTCTTGATCATTGAATTAATCTTACATGGCATTTACCCAATATCATGTGATGACCACATGAGCATTCAAACTCCTTTAAATATCTACTTATGCATTCAATGAAACACCACCTCACTTACCACAAACCATGTGAATAAAATAATAAACATTAATTCCTCCAGGTTTTTTGAATCATTCAGAGAAATTTAACAAAAATCATCCAAGAATTACTACCTCTCTCCCTTACAATATAAAATAATGATAATGTACCATCAGTCACATGATTTCCAATGTTTTTTTCTTTTTATATCACTCATATGGAAAATAATAACAAGTAAATAATCATAATTGAAAAAATTAAAAATCAATGTTCCCCTTATTTGAATTTTGTATAAAAATTTGAAATATTAATTAAGATCTTTTGTCTATTTCTTTTATTTTTTATTGAAAATTTATATTTTATGAACCTAATAGGATTAATATTATGTGGATATTGATGCACACTATTCGTATGAAAAAATATTGTGATTATGGAATTAAATATTTCAAGAGGATTTCAGTAAATCAAGCATATAACACTTCTCAAATACTTTGTTCACGTTTTCACTATTGTTATTCAAGAAAAATTAGACAAGAAGAGTTGTAATAAAATTATATTTCCCACTAAGTCGGTCATACCTATTAATTATAGATAAAATATAAGGAAACACTAATTGTGTGCATCTATTGAGATGATACTATGGTTTATAAATAATTAGACATGAATATTAATGTAAATGATAATAGAGATCATATAGAAGTAATAAAATGGAAATTGAATATGACCTTCATGATTATCCAAATTTGTTTGAGAAGTTAAATATTTTTGTTAAGAGACTTTTACATATTTATTATTTTGAATAAAAACATTGCAAGGTGTATTAGTGTTATGTAATTTGGAAGGAGACAGAAAATAGAGTAACATGATCTTTACAACACAACTTGGTCTCTTGAATGATATGACACAAGAAGAGAATGAAAATCCTTATCACACATATGGTTCCATATAAATCCTACATTAAATGGGAATTACATCTAAAAAATAAATTCTATTCTAAATAATTGCATATTTATTCATAAGAACTATGAATCACTCATTAAATGTGCTATTGTTGTGCACATTGATAAAATAATGATAAACCAAGTCCATAAAATGTTGTAAGGAAATTACCTATCCTTTCATGGTCTCGTAGACTAATTTGTTTTCAGGAAACTATTATAAAATTTATAGGGAATGAAGATAAAATAATTATATTTGTTAAACAATTTTATTTAGAAGACACTCCTTAATAGAATAAAATTGGTTATGATTATCCTATATTTGGAAATTATCTAGGAAACTTCCATGTTTTTCCAAAAAAAATGTTTAATTTTTTTGTGTTGATAATAGTACACATAGTACATCGGTAGCTATGTTGGAAAGTTATAACATGATTATATGTTTAGGCATGATGTCCAAGAAAATATGTTATCTCTATTTATATTTTATACAAAACAACCCATTAGTGATATTAATTTCTATTTGTATCTATTTTCCAAATATTAGAAATTGATATGAGATATTGGTGTTACATTATATGATTCTCATAGAAATGAATAATTCACATCGAGTTCCATATTGTAGGGAATGATAAATCCCATTTATTATTATGGAAATTTTCAGGATATATCATTAAATCAATGTTGTAGTTTCCCATTTGAGAATAATTTTTACACTCTGTTCAATTGAAACATTTCTCAAATACTTTATTTTTTGGAAATCATATGTTTTTATCTTGAAGTCCTAAATTTTGATCCAAGATGATATAATTTTATTAGAATAACGAAAATGGTACAACACCATCTCCATGTATGGTTAATCAACAGTCTGATAAAGTAAATTATATGGAAATTTTTTTGGGTAAACTATTTTTTAAAAACCATACAAATTTCGTTGAAAAAAGATATCAATTTTCATTGAATTACTGCATTGCAATTATTTTTAGATCAGAAAATTTCTTGATGTTATACATGTCTAAAAAATATATTTAATAGTGTTATTGGAACATTACAAAATGTTCCTCGAAAAATAAAATATCGAATCATGGTTAGTTTGGAGATTATTTACATGAGGAGAAGGGAATAATCGGCACTAGTGAATGGTAAATGGTAGAATTTTTTTTCTAAGAGATTACACTGTATCCAGATAATAATGTTCATAATTTTACAATTTCATTAATGGTGAAAACATTACTAAGGGTGTTAATCAAATATAAAGAATGTTTTTAGGGACAAATTTGAAGTTACAATGACTAAAATCAGACAACATTATTCTTTTGATGATATATTTGATGTCTATTTCGTTATGAATCATTTTACCTAAACAATGTATGACATACATTAACTAGAATTTACATCTTTTTCAAATCCATATATAGTATTATTATAGACCAGAAAAAGATACAAATCATGCATAAGGATACTATATTTATATTATGTGAATTAGAGATATTCTTCCCACCATCATTATACGATATAAAAGTCCATGTGATAGTTATAATTGTTTGAGATGTTTAAATATTTTTTTCTATCCAATAATGATGGGATTACCCCCAACTAATTTTATATAAATTTTAAAATGGTATGTAGTGAATCGAATTGGTCAATATGGTTGTAATTCATAGTGATTTTTTGTTGAAGAATATGTTGAATTTTTTACTTATTATCTTTCCGATGCTGAAATCATTGGTCTCCCAATGTCTCATCATAGTATACACATTATGAGAGAGTGGATTTTCAGTAGATATTTAGTTAAAATTAACATAAAAAAGGGGCTGAAATTGAAAATTTACAGTTTACATAAGATTGAATATGTTGATCAATATATTGAATCCCAAAAAGTAATTATTAGATATTTTAATACATCATTGGATGAATGATTGATATCAAATACAAAAAATAACTATTTTATATGATGGATCTGAGATCATATTTAAAAGTAGATTTTCATGGATTAAAATTCAATTGATGAATGTCTTTAATGGCTATCCTAAGGACCAAATCAAACTGTGGTATCTTACACTAGTCATTTAATCAATGGTTATATGTTCTATATAAAAGAAATAGATAAATACATTATGATGAAAAATAGTGGAGTTACTATTGTGGTGGAAGTGATTAAAATTTCTGGTTCCATGGATATATGTCCAATTTATGCATATATTTCACATTTTGACATTATGAGATAGATATAAAAGTTATATGTACACTGAAAATCATTTTTTTTTCATTTTATAAAGCTGGCTTTGGGGTGTCTGGTTCCCAATATACAGCGCCAAAGAAAATCAAAACAAGAAGGAACACCAATCAACATAGAGTTATACATTATAATAATCGTAGTCATCACCACACCCCAGCTAGACTCCTCTTCCCTAGTAGCTGATTCTCACTCCGTGTATCTCTAAAAACCCACACTTTGAATGTGATTCCTAATCTTGTCCAAAGAATCCATATCTGGTGATGTCTTCTTAATACTACTACTATTCTTGACAAAAATAACCACCTGGTTATTTTTTTTTAAGGTTACCTTGTCCACATTGGTCATGCGAGATCTAAATAGTCATTCCTTGGTCTCCTTGTAAATGTTGCAGCCAATGGTCCTTCACCCGAAGCCTCATTATGATTCCCATTTTGAACAATATCACTGAATGAATGGTCAACCGAGGTACTCAAGAACTTTTTTCCTCTCATAGAGTCCTCCTTTCCCTACCCAGGTTGTTCAACATTGCTTCCCCACCTTTGATCTAGCGTGTTATTCTCCCTCAAAGGAAGATGCTCATCCTCCATAGAAATATTCTCCACAACCGTTGTATGTTCCTCCATCCCTAAAACTCCAGCCTGGAAATCTCCTGGTATGGGATTTGTACCTTCTACCAAATTGTAGCTCCTGGTCATATTGTGGATTCCTTCCATATTCAGGACAACTGGATCCGGACCCATGCCTTCAAAGGGATGAACCTCCAAAATCTTCCTTCCATTCTTAGACTGTTCAATCCATATGTCTTCAGCATGCTGATTTTCCAGGACCACCACCTCACCCCCCCCCCTCCCTGCAATATCCTCCAACTCCATTTATTCAGACAAAATATCCTTACACGGTCTATTAATCCTATTACTCAAGGAAATAAAATGTACAACCAATGGATCCAGACCTATAGAATTCTTATCAGCAGTCTTGATAACCACCTCTTCTATGTTCGGGACCCTTTGGATCCCAGCCTATACTGAACTCATAACAACTATTAAAATAGAATATTTTCTAACTTCCTGTAAGGAATCCTTACTAGACCCTATTGTTTTACTCTCCATAACCAAACCAGACACATAGAAGACACTCGCTCTGCCAACAGGTCCTTCCAAATTTGAGTCACTGCCCATCTCCATGCCAGCCCCCAAGGCTTTGCTTCTATCATCATAACTAGTGATCACAAGAACACCTTGCCACTTACTGCGATCTTCCCCCAACTGTTCTTGATGCCCACTTCGACATACCTCAACTGAGTGGCCCAGCCTCTTGCAAGAACCACATAACTCGGTCCAATTCTCATAGATAACCTTCTTCTTACAATATTATTCTTCTCCAACCATGATCTAAACAAAATAAAATGGGATTCGAGATGCACCAACTTCAACACATACACGAGGATTCACCAGATGGAAAACTATCTCAGTGCAGCTATCAGAACAAAGAAATCCGCCCACCAGATTTCCCAACATGAGGATAATCAAAGGATTTTGAAACGGCAACGAAATATTAGGAAAATATTCCCAAACTACAATGGATGGTGAGTTGTTATTCATATGGAGGTCAAAGGACCACCAAAAAATTAAGAAGCGAGATCCATTGAAGACGTATGGAGCCCTCAACCTCTCTTTAATAAGATCTGCCTCCGTCTCAAAACTAATCATGATTTTTTTGCTATCCAGCAAGCTAACCACCGCTCATTCCTACAGATCCCATGAACCAAAGACAAAACCGATGAAGGCATCAACTGAAGGCCTCTTTTTTTTGAATCGGGTCACCAGGGTAAGATTCAACAAGCCTGAAGCATTAGAAATCTCAGAAGAGGAAAGATGAATATTTGGAACCCCAACAACTAAATTAAGAACCATAGGGTGTATCACATCTTTCAGAAAGGGATGAAGAAAATCCGGGTTAAAGAAAGACCATAAGAACTTTTCTCTCTCATGCAATGACGATTCCCCCTCCCCCACCAATGGGGGATAAGTCGGTGTGGTGGTTGTAACAGCCCAAGATTTTATAAAAAAATATTCTTTTTAATTTTATTAATGTCTTGTGTTGTACGCTACACCAAAAGGAGCTTGCACAACACACATCCTTGACTTGACTTGCATTACACGCAATCGCGACCTTCCTCGATAGCGTGTGTAGTACGCAATACCGAGTTTCACTAAACAACGATATGCTATAAAAATATTATTAAAACTAGCCATTATGAATAGTAATAACCACTTTTTGAAATCCAGTAAATCTTATTTTTCAAAATGAACTTTATTTTTGGATTCGGAGTATCGAATTTAGCCTAAGGTGAAATTTTTGTACTTTTCGGATAACTTTCATATTCTGATGAATAGTGAAAATTACTAAATTATAATTAAAAACAACTTTTTTAATCGAAATAATTAATAGTGATAAATCCTTAATTTGAGTGGTTTTAAAGTATATTTAGAATATATTTTTACAATTTAATACAATTTTGGTCATTGGATGTAGTTTCACATTTAAACTAGACATAAACAAGTGTCAATCTTTTGATAGATATTGTTTCTTAAAAACAAGCTATTTGTTTTAACAGCGGGATTTAATTATAAAATTAATTAATGAAACTTCTATGTTATGAATTTGGTAAAATAGACTTAATTTTTGAATTCGGAATATGAAATATAGCTTGGGATGAAATTTTGGCATTGTTCTGAAAAACATCAATTTTTGATGAATAGTGAAACTACTAAGTGGTAGGTTAAAAACTGAATTTTGCATAAAACTTAATTTTACCGCTTCTGTGAATGGAATTTCGAAAATCCGAGAGACACAGTTAATATCAAGGACTAAAATGGGGTTCAATGAGATGAAAATAATTTTTTGGTGAATAGTAACTTTTTATTTTTTTACCACGGTTAATAATAAATAAGGTAACAAAGGGTAAATATGATATTAATATTACCCTAACACATGTCCTAATTCTATTGGACAAGTGTAATTCGACCAAAAACAAAATTAGGAATAAAATATGACCATTTAGGCCCACTTGGATTAGATTAGGACATTTATTATTAATTTATTTAAAGAAGGGTTAAAATAGTTAAAATCAAAGTTTAATAAGTAAATCATTTTTAATATGGGGTTATACATAAGATAAATTCGACTATAAATATTCATTAGAAAGCTAAAACGATTTACTACATGATGGTATTTTATTTGTTATTTTTAGACATCAAATAATATAATTTATTTATGACACAAAGATGATGCAGTAATTATCTTATTAATGAAATATTGACATAATTGATAATATAAATACCAAAATAAATGTAATTTAAGACTTTTTATGAATTCCAATAATTTTCTAGGTTAATATGATATATTAGTATTGATTTAATCAACTTGTATCTAACATATAATTCTGTTATGACTTTCACAAAAATCATATATCAAATAGTGTCAAAATTGACACAAAATAGTTTTTAAATCAAATATTATATTATTAATTGTTATTTTATTCCTAAAAATCTAAGGTTCGGCCAAATGACTTAGATAAGGATATATGTATTAATAATATACAATTTGGGGTTCGTTTGGCATGTTATAGTAAGTTTATTAACCATATAGTGAAAGAAAACAAAAAGACACGGTAAAAGTTAAATTATTTAACTTAGAGTTAAATCTAATTGATAAGGTTAAAATAATACCCTAAACTTGTATAAATCCTATTGGTTGATAGGATTTCGACCCATCCCCACTTTATCTTCGAAATAAGACCCTTTGGAACCATTATAAACCGATTTTGACTTTAATATAAAATAATATTTTGAGATATTCCTAAGGTGCCCCTCTCCTCCCCTATAAAAAAAACACCTCCTCCCCCTCCTCCTCACAACAATTTCAGCACTCAAGCTCGGCCAAACCCTGCCAATTTCTCCTCTCCACTTCCCTAGAAACATCCTAGAGGTTCTGGTCTTCCTCCAAGACCAATTTTAGTGCCCTAAGAGGAGGTCTCAAAGAGGCACTTCAAAGGAGAGGTAATTACCGTTACCAATTCTTTCATCTTTATTTCTTCTTCCACTTCTTCTTCTTAGGTTGTTTCATTATGAAGTAATAACATCAGTATCAATAATATACTGATATGTTATTATAAGTATGAAACAAACCTATTTCACCATCTATCCATCCTACGGAAAAAGAAATCACCGCGTGTGCGTACGTACGGAATACCATCTCCACGCCGTGGTGTAATCTATTTTCCACCACCACCTTACATGGATGGGTATAATGGTGTAAAGAATAACTATACATAGTTATTACAACATCATATTGATTCTGATATATTGTATAATACACTCCAATTCAATTCAATATTTATAGAAATGATATCATCGCTCGTGCGTACGTACGGAATACCGTCTCCACGACGCGATGAGATTCATTCTCCATGTTAACCATTTAAGAATGATTATAATGTATATATAAGAAATAATAATGAAATATATGACATTATAAAGCTACTGGATTTATGTATATATATACATATGTATGTCATCTACTTACTTCCATTTCAAGAAAATAAGGAAAGGAAAACAGCGTTCATGCGTACGTACGGACTACCGTCTCCATGAACGGTGTTTTTCATTTTATTTATCTACCTATTATATATATATATATACTGAATATATATGATATATAAATCATATTTTATATTCTGGAAGTAAGTAAATCATGATATAAGTAATAATGATGTCAAGAACAACAAGTCAAAACACCTACGATAAATGAAACGATTTTACCCAAAACGCTTCTTTAACATGGAATTTACAAAAGAACGGGTAATATAATGTCATAAGTGAACCATATATGATATCATAACAATGAATATGATTCTGTAATAAGTCAATAACATGATTTAAATCATTATACAGGAGGTTCGGACACTTACAAAGCAAGTCGGACCTAAGGTAAGGGAAATATCACAATCTCATTTTTATCTGAGATTGTTTATTCGTAAGTATTTACTGGGGTGTATTTTATCATCCACATCCATGTTTCATCAAAATGTAATATTATTTCCATCCACCTACAATTGTTTAAATCCATTTTTACCCTTCGGTGAGTTTTTAGTAATATGTATGAAAGGAATCTTTTGTCGTACGAGGTACTTTTTGACTTTTCCGACAAAAGTACGAAGAATGTTTTTTTTAACTTATACGGCACGAACGGATTTCTACTGTTTTATAAAGCCTTATTTTCATGAAGCTTCCTCTAAAAGATTTCATGACTATTTTCAATAAAATCTCTTTCTTTTAAAGTTGCATGATGTTTTGTGAAAAGAAATTGATTTTGAAGAAGAAAGGATGTTTTCCTCAAGAATTCAATTCAAGTGTTTTATCAAAATTATTTTCCATCTAAGATAATAAAGAGTTCTGTTTCTATCCATATTTTTACATTGATTTGACTATGTTGTGATGGAATTATGTTTATGAATTCCTTTATCTTATATGAATGGTTTTATGATGTCATGTTGTTTAAGAATCCCATTTTTATTACATGGGTTATGAAATGATGTATGATTTATGATTTTGTGGCACACATAAGAAAGGATTCATTAAGAGATGGGTGGGACCTATATCTCCCTCCAATGCATTGGGTAATGATTTTATATCTCATGAGATAGACATGGCTGGAACGGAAGGTTATTTCGGTTCAGTGATACAGGACTGAAACGAGGAGTGAACTCGGTTCAGAAAGGGACTTTGTCCACTAAGATAGTCTTGGCAATGAGTCATGACTAACAAGAAATGATTTTCCATGATTATGTGTGCATGACACAAAGTTTCATGTTTTATGTTATGATTATGGGGATCTCATTTTCAATTCTATGATTTATCCCATGTTATGATATTATGAGCTCTTTTGCAGGTCAAGATTTCCAAAAGCTACGTTCTTATGTATATGATGTGATTGATATTTCTTTTGTTTACCCTTACTGAGCATTTGAGCTCACCCTTTTATGTTTTCTTTTCCCCAGGATATAAAGAAAGGTTTTAGGTAAAAAAAAAAGGAAGATCTTTGTGGGAGATTTTGAAGATCTTTCACCAGGATTAGAAGATTACGTTCCGAGTTTCCAAAGACACTAAACTATTACGATCCTTGTGTGTGTATTTTTGTTATGTATTAAGTATTCCTCAAAAGTAATGTAATGTTCATGTACGTTAGGCTTCGGGTCTCTACAGTTGGTATCAGAGGAAAGGTTTAGTCAACCTTTGGAAACTAGGATGCGAAAACGTTAGTGAGATTCCTAGAGATATTTCTAAGGTATGTCTAGGTATGTCCCTAAGGTTAAGTATACGTATAGGTTATAGTAATAGAATTACGCTAACGATCATAGAATTAAACCTAAGATGTTGGATATTGAAGGTACTCCCCCTTTATTATGTTGTTTTCCCTAGCATGATTTTTGCATCTAACACTATTATGTTTGGGTTTTAGAAAATGGCTGGAAACAAGATGATTCACAATAATGGAGGATATGATGGACAATGGAATGATATTCTTCATGAGCAACCAAATGAAATGGGATTTGGATGTCCAAACATCATTATTATGCCGAATCAGCAATCTCACAACATGATCAATAAAGTAAAATTTGGTAAGTTTCCTGACTCGACTAATAAGAGAAAGATGGAGTTCCATGATGATCATAGAGGAAAGAAAGTTCAATTTCCCCTATGTAAATCATGTGGGAAGAGGCATCAAGGAGAATGTTTCAAGGGAACTGGAAGATGCTTTGGGTGTGGAAAAGAAGGACACAAAGCAAGTAAGTGCAAAGGAAAAGGGTCGGTTAACACCATGGATGAGGATAATGGTATTGCTACGACATCAAAAATGGTTAAGTGTTTTAAATGTGGAATGTATGGGCATTATGCAAACAAATGCCCTAAGGGAAAGACTCATGAAGAGAATCAGTATGGTCATATGGGTAGTATTTATGTGGATGATGATGAAGAGACTACAAATGATATGTGAGATGAATGAATTTTTGAAGCTCGGTCAATGGTTTGAGAATGTAGTGGCATGATTACATGTTTATCATGTGTAATTTTGGAATAAAGAGACATATATGGATTGTTACACTGTTGTCTTTCCTTGTGTTTTGAAAGTATATGATTAATGTTACCAGTATCCATGAAAGGTTATTCAGATATTTTTGGAATGTAGATGATATGCGCATAATGAAGGGATAAGGAGAAAATTAAATGTTTAATAGTATTCATGAGCTCATGATTGATATAAGGACTAAGTGATATCATGGTTTGAGTATATAGAATTTTGAGGATTTTGGTATGTGGAAAGTGTTAACTTTTAACTGCACTCATGTTTTCACTAAGGTATTCAAGAGAATACACGATTAAGGACTTTGAATGTTTGGAATGTGACCAACAAGACATATCTTATGATATGTGGGGATCAACGACAGTATTAAATCTCTGGTAATCGTTGTCACTATATTATGAGAGTGGACTGCAGTATTATAAGCCTAAAGATTAGACTGGATTATGTTGAACATAAGTTAGTATTGTTTAAGGATAGAAGATTTTCGATATTATTGATGGGATGTTATAGTAACATAGTTTTAGAAAAAGGGACAACCTGCAGGACGGGCGACAGCCCATCGCTTCGGACAAGGCTGTAGGAATCGAACCCACAACCAAAGTGCGACTGGCCTTTATCGCCTACCACTGGCCTACAGGAAGTCCCTGTTTAGTAGAAACTAGTTTTATTATATTAAGCAGTGTGATATATGAAGTATAAGTCCATTTTAAGAACTATATATGATTAATAGAATGACTTATGTATATTTAATAACTTTTGCTTACCTTTTGTTTGAGACAGATGGAACCCGTCATTCTATCACATGATCTACTAACACTTCACGAATAACAAATTCAACTTCATTTATTTAAGAGATGAAGTGGAAATTGTTCAAGGCACGAACAACAGTGATATTGTATCAAAATAAAGTAAGTATTTATTCTAATTCAAATTTTCAACTTTAGGGAAATGATCTTGAAAACCAAAAATGTTGTCCTAGTGATCTTATACCTGATGAATCAGATGGTACCTTAGATCGTCACAAATTTATGGATTTGTGATTACTGGATTTTCCATAGCCATGTTCTCTACCACTCTCCATCAGAACATGATGGTTAGATTTCTCTTCCATATCCATATTTTCACCTATGTGGAAACCCAGTGATTAGTTTATTTGGGTAATCGTTACATTTCATACTTTAGTTTTTAAAGCCATGTTTTGGTATTCCCTTTTACGATGTGGGTTTCTATTAAAGAAACTTTCAAATAGTAAACCATTTATAACCCCGACGAATTTCGAGGGCGAAATTCATTTTAAGGGGGGTAGAATGTAACAGCCCAAGATTTTATAAAAAAATATTCTTTTTAATTTTATTAATGTCTTGTGTTGTACGCTACACCAAAAGGAGCTTGCACAACACACATCCTTGACTTGACTTGCATTACACGCAATCGCGACCTTCCTCGATAGCGTGTGTAGTACGCAATACCGAGTTTCACTAAACAACGATATGCTATAAAAATATTATTAAAACTAGCCATTATGAATAGTAATAACCACTTTTTGAAATCCAGTAAATCTTATTTTTCAAAATGAACTTTATTTTTGGATTCGGAGTATCGAATTTATCCTAAGGTGAAATTTTTGTACTTTTCGGATAACTTTCATATTCTGATGAATAGTGAAAATTACTAAATTATAATTAAAAACAACTTTTTTAATCGAAATAATTAATAGTGATAAATCATTAATTTGAGTGGTTTTAAAGTATATTTAGAATATATTTTTACAATTTAATACAATTTTGGTCATTGGATGTAGTTTCACATTTAAACTAGACATAAACAAGTGTCAATCTTTTGATAGATATTGTTTCTTAAAAACACGCTATTTGTTTTAACAGCGGGATTTATTTATAAAATTAATTAATGAAACTTCTATGTTATGAATTTGGTAAAATAGACTTAATTTTTGAATTCGGAATATGAAATATAGCTTGGGATGAAATTTTGGCATTGTTCTGAAAAACATCAATTTTTGATGAATAGTGAAACTACTAAGTGGTAGGTTAAAAACTGAATTTTGCATAAAACTTAATTTTACCGCTTCTGTGAATGGAATTTCGAAAATCCGAGAGACACAGTTAATATCAAGGACTAAAATGGGGTTCAATGAGATGAAAATAATTTTTTGGTGAATAGTAACTTTTTATTTTTTTTACCACGGTTAATAATAAATAAGGTAACAAAGGGTAAATATGATATTAATATTACCCTAACACATGTCCTAATTCTATTGGACAAGTGTAATTCGACCAAAAACAAAATTAGGAATAAAATATGACCATTTAGGCCCACTTGGATTAGATTAGGACATTTATTATTAATTTATTTAAAGAAGGGTTAAAATAGTTAAAATCAAAGTTTAATAAGTAAATCATTTTTAATATGGGGTTATACATAAGATAAATTCGACTATAAATATTCATTAGAAAGATAAAACGATTTACTACATGATGGTATTTTATTTGTTATTTTTAGACATCAAATAATATAATTTATTTATGACACAAAGATGATGTAGTAATTATCTTATTAATGAAATATTGACATAATTGATAATATAAATACCAAAATAAATGTAATTTAAGACTTTTTATGAATTCCACTAATTTTCTAGGTTAATATGATATATTAGTGTTGATTTAATCAACTTGTTTCGAACATATAATTCTGTTATGACTTTCACAAAAATCATATATCAAATAGTGTCAAAATTGACACAAAATAGTTTTTAAATCAAATATTATATTATTAATTGTTATTTTATTCCTAAAAATCTAAGGTTCGGCCAAATGACTTAGATAAGGATATATGTATTAATAATATACAATTTGGGGTTCGTTTGGCATGTTATAGTAAGTTTATTAACCATATAGTGAAAGAAAACAAAAAGACACGGTAAAAGTTAAATTATTTAACTTAGAGTTAAATCTAATTGATAAGGTTAAAATAATACCCTAAACTTGTATAAATCCTATTGGTTGATAGGATTTCGACCCATCCCCACTTTATCTTCGAAATAAGACCCTTTGGAACCATTATAAACCGATTTTGACTTTAATATAAAATAATATTTTGAGATATTCCTAAGGTGCCCCTCTCCTCCCCTATAAAAAAAACACCTCCTCCCCCTCCTCCTCACAACAATTTGAGCACTCAAGCTCGGCCAAACCCTGCCAATTTCTCCTCTCCACTTCCCTAGAAACATCCTAGAGGTTCTGGTCTTCCTCCAAGACCAATTTTAGTGCCCTAAGAGGAGGTCTCAAAGAGGCACTTCAAAGGAGAGGTAATTACCGTTACCAATTCTTTCATCTTTATTTCTTCTTCCACTTCTTCTTCTTAGGTTGTTTCATTATGAAGTAATAACATCAGTATCAATAATATACTGATATGTTATTATAAGTATGAAACAAACCTATTTCACCATCTATCCATCCTACGGAAAAAGAAATCACCGCGTGTGCGTACGTACGGAATACCATCTCCACGCCGTGGTGTAATCTATTTTCCACCACCACCTTACATGGATGGGTATAATGGTGTAAAGAATAACTATACATAGTTATTAAAACATCATATTGATTCTGATATATTGTATAATACACTCCAATTCAATTCAATATTTATAGAAATGATATCATCGCTCGTGCGTACGTACGGAATACCGTCTCCACGACGCGATGAGATTCATTCTCCATGTTAACCATTTAAGAATGATTATAATGTATATATAAGAAATAATAATGAAATATATGACATTATAAAGCTACTGGATTTATGTATATATATACATATGTATGTCATCTACTTACTTCCATTTCAAGAAAATAAGGAAAGGAAAACAGCGTTCATGCGTACGTACGGACTACCGTCTCCATGAACGGTGTTTTTCATTTTATTTATCTACCTATTATATATATATATATACTGAATATATATGATATATAAATCATATTTTATATTCTGGAAGTAAGTAAATCATGATATAAGTAATAATGATGTCAAGAACAACAAGTCAAAACACCTACGATAAATGAAACGATTTTACCCAAAACGCTTCTTTAACATGGAATTTACAAAAGAACGGGTAATATAATGTCATAAGTGAACCATATATGATATCATAACAATGAATATGATTCTGTAATAAGTCAATAACATGATTTAAATCATTATACAGGAGGTTCGGACACTTACAAAGCATGTCGGACCTAAGGTAAGGGAAATATCACAATCTCATTTTTATCTGAGATTGTTTATTCGTAAGTATTTACTGGGGTGTATTTTATCATCCACATCCATGTTTCATCAAAATGTAATATTATTTCCATCCACCTACAATTGTTTAAATCCATTTTTACCCTTCGGTGAGTTTTTAGTAATATGTATGAAAGGAATCTTTTGTCGTACGAGGTACTTTTTGACTTTTCCGACAAAAGTACGAAGAATGTTTTTTTTAACTTATACGGCACGAACGGATTTCTACTGTTTTATAAAGCCTTATTTTCATGAAGCTTCCTCTAAAAGATTTCATGACTATTTTCAATAAAATCTCTTTCTTTTAAAGTTGCATGATGTTTTGTGAAAAGAAATTGATTTTGAAGAAGAAAGGATATTTTCCTCAAGAATTCAATTCAAGTGTTTTATCAAAATTATTTTCCATCTAAGATAATAAAGAGTTCTGTTTCTATCCATATTTTTACATTGATTTGACTATGTTGTGATGGAATTATGTTTATGAATTCCTTTATCTTATATGAATGGTTTTATGATGTCATGTTGTTTAAGAATCCCATTTTTATTACATGGGTTATGAAATGATGTATGATTTATGATTTTGTGGCACACATAAGAAAGGATTCATTAAGAGATGGGTGGGACCTATATCTCCCTCCAATGCATTGGGTAATGATTTTATATCTCATGAGATAGACATGGCTGGAACGGAAGGTTATTTCGGTTCAGTGATACAGGACTGAAACGAGGAGTGAACTCGGTTCAGAAAGGGACTTTGTCCACTAAGATAGTCTTGGAAATGAGTCATGACTAACAAGAAATGATTTTCCATGATTATGTGTGCATGACACAAAGTTTCAAGTTTTATGTTATGATTATGGGGATCTCATTTTCAATTCTATGATTTATCCCATGTTATGATATTATGAGCTCTTTTGCAGGTCAAGATTTCCAAAAGCTACGTTCTTATGTATATGATGTGATTGATATTTCTTTTGTTTACCCTTACTGAGCATTTGAGCTCACCCTTTTATGTTTTCTTTTCCCCAGGATATAAAGAAAGGTTTTAGGTAAAAAAAAGGAAGATCTTTGTGGGAGATTTTGAAGATCTTTCACCAGGATTAGAAGATTACGTTCCGAGTTTCCAAAGACACTAAACTATTACGATCCTTGTGTGTGTATTTTTGTTATGTATTAAGTATTCCGCAAAAGTAATGTAATGTTCATGTACGTTAGGCTTCGGGTCTCTATAGTGGTCGCCATCGTCACCAGAGGGGGTGGAGCATCAAGGGTTCCTCAGGAGCCTCCCAAAAGTTATGATATTTAAAGATCCGAATTTCTATTCCAAATGGGTTGACAATAAGAGTAGTGAACGTTAATGAATTGGATTTCTGTAGGTGAATTTCAGTGTAGAAGTGTAAATTTATAATTTTGTCATAATGTAATAACAATAATTTCATGTATTTTATGTCTCAGATTCAGCAACCAATAATTGGTGGATTTTCCTAGTGGATACAAAAACTACGGTAGGGTTTTATGAAAATTCAATTGAAGATAACCATTTTATTGGGATACTAAAATGAGGCCATCAAGGTCCCAATGTAGATAATATATTATATATTATAGGGGACCACAATGATTGGATTTGGATTCTTGGTAGAGAATAAAAACAATTCAACATTTTAAAAAATAATGAGTACAATCATAATTTTAAGGCTCCTTTAACATAATATTATTTTACTCATAATATTATGTGTTCTCTACATTAATAACAATTTAGAAATGAAATTTTTAACTAATGAATAAAATGTATTATTCAAATTATGATTTTACCAATATCAAGGAATAATAGGTGGGCAATGATCAAATTATAGAATTATTTTGAACTCCACAGAATATTGGTGATAAAAATCAAGAATGATGTAGAATCAAAGTGTTGACTAATATTATTAAGGAATTATGTAGGGGTATAAAATTTTATATTCCATTGAATCAATAAGGAAAACGTGTTGAACATATCAATTAAATGTTAATTAGTTATGTTGAGGTACCGTAGGGATTAATGTTCCATTAGATAAAGATTTATAGCACCATATCCAGTATGTAATTTAGGAAACCATTTTGGAATATATAAAGGTAATTTTATGATAAACTATATCAATTGTTTTTGAAAAATATTATAATGAAACAGTGATTAAATTATAATTATTATTTATGGTGTTTGTTTATTTTAGATTATTATAATATGATATATGTGTTAATGGCTGTTAGAAAATCACAAATATACTACAATACTCTTCTTACCAAATTTAATCATAGGGATGTTGAGGGGAATGTAATTCCAAATAACTAGTTACTTATGTACACATTATGGAAAATAAAACATAGAATTAATTTATAATTAATCGTGGTATTAAATAATTTCTTGTGCATTATAGTTTATAATACAAAATTTGACCTTATTTATTTTATCCAATTTGATTCAAAATTATTATTTTATGGAATTGAAATTGGGTGATGAAATTAAAAAACATGCGTAAAACCCAATGTACATCTATCACAAACCAAGGATGGGGTATGATTCACTAGAGAAGAAATTGTAATGAATTTTTAATAAAAAATAAAATTATAATGTGATGTGAGAATACGTATGTTCTTTTGTTTATATGTATATTGATGAATCAAAATTTGAGGCCACTTTCATCCCATGTATTTTGTTATGCAAGGAGTCCCGCATAAACAATGATAATAAATCTGTTTATGAAATCACAAAATAATTATGGGAAACTTCTGTAATTTTCACATAATAGTAACTATTTATTCTTTATAATAGTATTACATGAAAATATCTACTTATGTTCAAATGATTTTTATATAGATTAGATGAATGAATTGATAATGACCATAGCATAAGAAGATCTACATTTATTCGCTGAAAATCATCGCAAAAAATATAAGAATGTTAGAGGTTCAGTTTTTGGATTGTTTCCACAAAAATATATAGAGATACCAAAACCACAAGACGATATATATCATATGATTAAATTATTATAGGGGAAATATGGTTTTGAAAGGTAATGTTGTCTCATCTAGTTTGGTACACTATATATGTGAAAGGATTTAAGAAAATAAGAAGGGAAACAAAGATCATCACATGAAAAACCAAATGAAACAACTACATTTGAGACTATTCATTTTCCTCATCCTCGTACCTTAATCAATTTAATAAATTTATTCATCTCTCTTTCTTAAAAATTTGAATAAAAAACTGATGAGATTTTATATTACTAAAATGATATATGGTAAATTGGTATGTTCCCATTGATCCCCTTATTGTGATGGGAATGGTTTATAATATACCAAGAGATATGTCACAAAACAAATAAATCATAAAAGATAATTTAAGAGTGGTTATTGAGGTATCATAACATTCAATTATGGAGATTCATGTTCAACTAGATTATCTAGATATTATAATGATCAATGGTGTGGTTGTATAATTCGTAGAACATCCATATAATATTATAATGATAACTAATGTATGGAATTACAAAATTTAAATGAAATACATTTAATATTTCGTAAAAATGTATGAAGTGAGGTTTGGTATTAATGAAAAATATAAATACTGGGAAATAGAATTTCATATTAAGTAAATCTAGTCAATCGACCAAAAAAATAGACCATTCAATTGTACCTTCTCTCTGCCAGTTCCATTGCAATATATATTTTCATTACAACATAATTAAGACACTATATTCAATGATGGACATGTTTCCAACATTCCATATTAATAATAAATATTTAGAACCATCATTACAGAAATGGTTGGTATTAAGACTATAAATTATATTCTCAATATAGAATGGATTAGAGTCTCATTTCAAAATATATATACATAAGATGAATTATCATAATATCTCTCTCCAGAGAAATGATATAATATGTTCATTAATGTTAGTAAATATACATAATTTCTACAATCGTTTATATCTATTCACTATAAATGAAAAAAATATGAATCACTACTTGGATTAATTAATACCTATAACATTTCTATGAAAAAAATTATGTTAGAGTCGAATGAAAATGTTATGAAAAAATATGATCTAAACTATGGAATTGTTAAGAAAATAACAATTTTTAAAAACATTGTGATGGATAAATTACAAGGAAAAATTATTCATTATAATCATAAAAAATTTATTTTAAAATTTTTAATTACTTATATTTTTTTCCTTTATTGGAAGTATCAGATGTTGATCACATTAAACATGAATAAATAATATATTTATTTCTAGGATCCAATGAATGATATCCATAAAACTAACAACGCATGTTGTATATTTTGAATCTGTAGTGAACTTAAATCAACATTTTATCAATAAAAATAGAATTATGTGATTCAATATATGTTTTAAAAATAATATTTTTATGATATGGTGATCTATAAATATAGGAAAAATTTTGGAATGATTTCTATGAATAAAAATAAGATTCCTATGGATCACCTCAAATGAAAATATATTATGGTTTATAATAAAATATTAAAATATCAAAAAATTATTTCAAAAATATACTTTTCCGAAATTCTTCTATAGTGTATAAGGAATGACAACATCAATTATTGTGTATATAATGTATAAAAATTTATGAATGATATCATAAAGGATAAAAATTCAAGCATCCCCAAACATGTAATTTTCAATGTAAAATTCAATTTCATTAAATTTATTTCTTAATATTTTTTTATCTACTTCTTAGAAATACCATGATTACCTAAAATCTATGTACTCTAAAAATGAACTCAATATTTTTTATAGATGTATTGAAATAATACATGGTGTTGGAATGTTTGCGGATATCTGATTTGGGTTATTACCTACAATGTATTTGATATAGAATAGGCTGTAACTTTTGAAATATTTTTTGGCTGCGATGTATTTTAATTATAATGGTAACATATTATTAAAGATTTTTTTTTCTTGGGGTAGTATAATTTAGGAAATACATTCATTTAAAATCAAATGGGTAGAATATGTGGTGTCTTAATTTATACAGAAATTATAAATATGATATATCCTACTAATTCTTAATTTATTTTTCTCATGATTTTTAGATTTTTATTTAATTTCATTGTCTTTTTTATCATATAATTATTTTCCTAAATTTAATATTAAATTCAAAAAAATCATCACATACTAAAAAATGATTAAAATAGATTAGGATATTTTCTTATAATAATAAAATGATCCATATTTAATGTTTCAAATGTAGTAATTGACTATACACTAGTCTGACACATGAAGTTATTGGATTTACCAAAAGTATGTTTTTAAATATAAAAATGTCATTTTAGTTTAAACACTTGTTGCATTGACAATATAAGGACCCAACCTTAAACATTACACAATCTCTTATTAAGTCAAGGATTCACATTGAGGTTCATTTTAGGTTTAGATTTTTTGATAATTAGGCCATAACTATTACACTACATCTCAAAAATTACAATGTAGACACTTCTACTCAGTTTACATTTTTCACAGAAAATGAAAATGCTAATAAAAGACACATGTCTAGTTCTATTTTTTATACAACATGATTTTTACTTGATCCCATTCTTGACCCTATTCATCTATAAGCCCATTAAAACCATTTCAGAATTTGGGATGAGCCTAAAAAGATCAATATGGGACATAAATTAAGAAAAAGAGAACATTAACCCATAATAAATACAAATCAATGAAACCATAATTTTCAATCATAACTTTCCTCATGAAATCATATTATTTATGAATAAAAAATAGAAATCATACACTACTGGAAAAATATATTTCTATGATGGGATATTTTCAATGGGATTAATTTCCATCATAAATTGTCCATCCTAGAGGATATTTGTGATGGGGGGTTAATCCCATAAAAAATAACTAGTTATTTACGACGAGATTTGGGGTCCCATCGCTAAATGTAATGAACGGTTTGGAACGGGCTGTGTGCCAAAGCGTGGGAATGTTATTTACGACGGGACCTGTTGCAAATACCAGCGGTGGTAAATAGGTTTCTATGATGGGATGGTGTCCCATTCCTAATAGTCTCCCGCCGACAAACTTTTTACGACGGGACAACATCCCATTGAAAAAATATATTTATCACTGCAGGTATTTGCGACGGGTCCCATCGCAAATACCTTCCAACAGATGCACTATTTTTTACTAGGGAATCCCCCTGTCTCAAATAACATTCCAGTGCTTTGGCACGTAGCCCATACCAAACCGTGCTTTACATTTTGCGATGGGACCCGAAGTCCTGCCGCAAATAACTAGTTATTTACAACAGGATTAGCCCCCATCCAAAATAACCTCTAGGATGTACTATTTGTGATGGGAATTAATCATGTTGGAAAAATATATTTTTCTAGTAGTATATGATTGATTTTTTTATTCATAAATCTTAAGATTTCAGGAAGAAAGTTATTATTTAAAAGTATGGTTTCATTAATTTGTATTTATTTATGGGTTAATGTTTTCTTTTCCTTATTTCATATCCCTTATTGAGCTTTTTATGCTCATCCCAAGTTTTGAAATGTTTTTAAAGGACTTAAATATGAATAGGGTATGGAAAAGGATCAAGGAGAAATCATTCTGTCTAAAACATGGAACTAGACATGTTTATTTTTTTATTATTTTTATTTTCTGAATAAATTGAAAACTTTGTAAAAGTGTATACTTCGTAATTTTTTATATGTATGGTAATACTTATAGCCTAATTCTCTAAAAAGTTAATCCTAAAAGGACCCACAATGTGAATTATTGACTTAACACAAGATTATGTAATGTTTATGGTTGGGTCCTTATATTGTAAATGTGACAAGTGTTTAAACTAAAATGACACATTTATATTTAAAAACATACTTCGGGTCATACCAACCACATCATGTGTCAGACTAGTGTACAGTCAATTCTTACATTTGGAAATTGAAATATGCATCCTTTTCATAAGGTTTGAAAATAACCTAAGCTCTTTTACTCATTTTTGAGCATGTGAGGTTATTTTTTGAACAAATTTTTAAATTAAGGAAAATAATTATCAGATAAAAAATACAAAGAAATTAAATAATAAATTAATAAAATCATGAGAGAAATAAATAAATTAGTACTAGGAAGTTACATCTTTATAATCCTTGTATAAATTATAACCCCATATATTTTTCCCATTTTATTCTAAACAAATTTATTTCTTATGTTATAATTCCCCATGAGAATCCAATATTTAATAATATGTTACCATTATAATTAAAATACTTCACCGCCAAATAACATTTCTATGGTTATAGACTATCCTATATCAAAAAAAAATTAAGTAATTGCCCAAATCAAATATCAAAAAACACTCCAACACCATGTATTATTAAAACACATCTATAGAAAATTTAATTTCTGTTTTGAGTAAAATGATTTAGGTAATCTTGGTATATTTAAAAAGTAGATAAAAAATTTATTAAGATATTTTTTTTAATGAAATTTTATTTATCATTCAAAATTACATGTTTGGGGATGAATTAATTTTTAGGGTTTAGGATATCTTTTGTAAATTTGTAAACATAATATACACAATCATTGTTGTGTTTATTCCACATATGCTACAGAGGAATTTTGGAAAGTAATTTTTTTGAAATATTTTATTGATTGTTTAATATTTCATTATAAACCATAATTTATTTTCATTTGAGGCAATCCATAGGCTTTTTATTTTAAATCATATAATTAATTCTAAAATTTATCTTATATTTATAGATCAACTTATCATAACAAAATTATTTAAAAACATATATAGAATCATATAATATTATTTTTATCTATAAAAGTTTGATTTAAGTGCACTACATATTCACAATACACATCATGTGTGGCTCGTTTGATGGATATCCATGCATTGGATCCTAGAAATAAATATTTTTTATCCATGATGAATGCGATCATCATCCGATAAATCCATTAAAATATAGAAATATTAGAAATGAAAAATATTTAAAATATATTTTATATGATTATATTGAATAATTTTTATTTAATGCAGCAAAATGTTTTCATAGTTTTTTATTTTCTTAACAATCACATAGTTTAGATCATATTTTATCTAAACAATTTTATTCGACTCCAACATAATTATTCTCATAGAAATGTTATAGGGATTAAAAAAATCAAGTAGTGATTTATATTTTTTTTCTTTTATAGAGAAGTGATATAAATGATTGTAGAAAATATGAATATTTACTAACATTCATGAACATATTATATCATTTTGGAAGATAGATATGTTATTATAAATCATCTTGAGTATATATATTTTTAACTGAGAGTCAAATCCATTATATATTGAGAATATAATTTAAACTCTTAATACCAACCATTTTGTTAATGATGGTTCCAAATTTTTATTCATAATATGGAATATTGGAAACATGAAAATCATTTAATATATTGTCTTGATGAAGTTTTAATGAAAATATATATTGCAATGGAACTGGTGGAGAGAAGGTACAATTGAAATGTCTTTTTTCTTGGTCGATTGACTATATTTACTTAATATAACTTTACATTTCCCCATAATTATATTTTTCTTTAATACCAAACCTCACTTCATACTTTTTTTAACAAATAATACTTGTTTTTCATTATAATTTTGTATGTCCATACATTACTTATCAGTATAATATTATATTGATGTTCTATGAATGTTCCAACAACACCATCGATCATTATAATTTCTAGACAATCTAATTGAACATGAATCTCAATAATTGACTCTTATGATACATCAGTAACCACTCTCAAATGATCTTTTTGGAGTTATTTGTTTTGTAACATATCACTTTTAATATTATACACCATTACCCTCCCAATAAGGTGATGAATTGGATTTGGTAGATAAAAACTACATAAAACATTATCCAATATTATTTGGTAATATAAATCTCTCATTAGTTTTTTGATTAAAATTATTAAGAAAGGGAAATGATCAAATTTATTAAATAGATTTAGGTACGAGGATGAGGGGAATTAATAGCCTCAAAGGTTGTGGTTTCATTTGGTTTCTCATGTGATAATCTTTGTTTCACTTCTTATTTTCTTTGATCCTTTCACATATATAGTCTACCAAACTAGACCAGACAATAACTTCTTTCAAAACCACTTATTCCCCTGTAAAAATTTAATCACATTATATATATCTTCTTGTGGTTTTGGTATCTCAAAATATGTTTGTGGAAACAATTCCAAACCTACACCTTTTACATTCCAATATTTTTAAGGATGATTTGTAGCTACAAAATGTAGTTCTTCTTATACTACGGTCACTATTGATTCTTATGTCTAAAATATATAAATATCATTTGAACATAGGTAGATATTTTCATGTAATACTATTATAAATCATAATGAATTATTATTATGTCATAATTACACTAGTTTCCCATAATTATATTGTGCTTTCATAAAAAAATTTACCAGAATTGTTTAAAATATTTATTGTTTATTAAAAATGCATTCCATTTTCTTCTCTAGTGAATCATACCCCATCCTTGGTTTGTGATAGTTTTTCACTGGGTTCTATGCATGTTTTTTATTTTCATCACTCCATTTCAATTTAATAAATTATTAATATTGAATCAAATTGGATAAAATATATAATGTCAAAATATTTATTATAAACTATAATGAACATGAAATGATTTCTCACTACAATGAATTATAAAATAATTATATGTTTTATTCTCTATAATGTGTTCATAAGTTACTAGTGAGTTGGGCATTACATTCCCCTTAACATCCCTAAGATGAAATTTTTTAAGAAGAGTATTAAATAATTTTTGTGCTTTTTTAACATCCATTAACACATATACCATATGAAAATAATCTAAAATTAATGAACATGATAAAGAATAATTAAAATTAAATCAAAATTTCATTATATTATTTTTCAAAAGAAAATAGATATAGTATTTCATAAAATTACATTTTTGTTTATATTTCTCTTATGATCCCCTGATATTCCAATTGCATAACATGTATCTTTCTCTTCATTTTATACCTTTTGTACTCCCTTACTAGGGTTTATAGCTCACCCTTTTCTTATGAATATCCTATGCTTATCACATACAATTTCATGTACGATGGAATGTGGTGGTCATGTAAAAGAATTTTTTAATAAAGATATTTTGTTTTGTGTTTTAAGTTGTTATATAATGTTCCAAATCCCCAAAGATACTAGGCCTCTCGATCATCAATGATGAATCAAGTGAAGAGATTGTGTGATAAAGAATGTTTATTTTTGTAATAAATATTAGGGTTTAATACTCTCTTACCCACACAATAGTATGCCCCCGATATAATGATTGGATTTTGTCTTGCTATCCCTAAAAGCCCTAGATTTAAAGGTAATTGGAACATCTCTCTTACTAGCCTTGGAATCCCTCAATCAGAAAAAGGTCAACACATCAGTCCTCCTATCTCCAGAATACCTCGATTGTATTCTCTAACAATCAGTGTCAAATGAAGAAAAACAAAGATATTGAAGATTACGTGTAAGTCGATCAAGTTGTTCATTACATGGTCACTTCAAGGCATCCACAAAAAGAAATTTTTTGTAGATACCTCATAGAGTATTATTTCTTCCAAAAAGTTTTATGTTGATAAAAATGACATTGTATTTATAGTCGTTTCTCCAATGATCATATTTTCCTCCAACTGTTATATTCTCATTTGAAATTTTGGATGTAATTGGACACCTATAACTCCAGTGGTTATCTTGTAAAAAAATATCAATGTTTTATAATTTACATAAAATTATAATAGACAACTCCATTTCAATTAAATTGTTTTCATTGTTAAACAATATTGTTTTATGGGTATGATAAAGTGGGATAGAAAATAATATAGCTCTTCTAATAAAATAAAAAAGTGAATAGTAAATGTGTACAATTATTATCATCAAGATTGTTAGTATGATTTATCTTATCATTACGATAAAGAATCATGAGTACAATGGAAATCATAATTGTTGTGACCGAGGATAATTTTATTCAGTTAGTATGATGAAAAACGTATGTGGTGTTATAAAAATAATAATGTATTATAGTAAAACTTATGATTAAGATTATAATCATATTCAAATGAAAAATCCTAATGATAAAATATGAAATTAATATCTATAAAAAATTTATGAATTCATTTGAAATGAGGTTTTTTGATTTCCAAAACATAAAAGAATAGAAAAAAATTATTTTGACACAACAATTTAACCTTTTTTGGAAATTATTGAAAAGTATAAAAAATAGATAATTTAAAAAATAATTAAATTTCATATTCATTTGTGGACACTTATAGATTGATCACTTTAGTTTTAAAACTCTTCTTAATGAACTTTTTATATGTTAAACCTGAACCTTCGGATAACAAAATCTGACTGGATTATATTCTATATTAATTTATTCCCATTACTAGTTATATTCTACTTTTGATAATTTATCATCTTTTTTAATACATTATACCCCAATATTAGACATTATAGCCATTTAACAATCATTATAAACCATTGTTATTTTCAAAATGGAATGGTTATAATCTATTAATACCTAAAAATGATAGAGAGATGAAATATTTGAAAAAATAAAGTATTTGATCATCTATAAAATAATGAAAGAACATTCATTGTAAAAGTGTAAAACATTCAACTAAAACTATACAGATAATGAAAACATTCATTGAAGGTTTTGAAAATAATACAAAAATTGTAAAAATAGTTCATTTTATTTCATTTTATTTCTCCTTGTCCATTTTTATGAGTTCCAAAATAAGAATCTTCATTTTCATGAACACTTTCCTATCTTCCATCAACTTATCGGGGTACTAGTATTTATACCAGAGTTTTATTTATTGATCTTCAAACAACAATTCCTAGTTACAAATCAGTTCATCCTAGGATATTAGCCAATAATCCAGAGTAATAATCCTTTATTATTGACCCTTAGCCTTTTCTTCTTTGTCCTAATTCATTTCTGAATAATCACTAGATAGGTTTTATAGGATTTCAAATCTATTAGTTAACAAATAATTTTTACTCTTCAAGCCAAATATATCATTCTTTTGTTCCATGAGACTTATAATTTACAAATTATGGTATTTAATATTTCTTAATAAATCATTTCTTTCTGGTGATGAGTATATTCTAATGATCAGAAATTATTTAAATGGTTTACTTTTCTTATATTTTCAGTTCCCAACTTGTTGAAATATTTTGAGAGTACATTAACCAACATCTTCACATCATTAATAGTATCCTTCTTATGCCTTGAGACATGAACCGACATTATATGAACATTTGAAAAATTTGTTAAAATCCTTTTTCATCAGGAAAAAAATATTCAAATACATTAAAATTAGATTCAAGACATAGTAATTTTTCATTCACAACATTAACTGAATCTAATATATCATTATAACTTTATGAAATAATATAAATCCTTGAATCAAGTTTTTGAAAATATGTATTGAAATTTTTTAGTATTTTCAATTCAAGATCAATATATTTCACTCATTTGATTGATTTTGTTCTATTAGAATTTGTATCCTCTTCAAATTCATTAATCTTACTGTAATGAGTTCCACAGCCACATACTGCCAGGATTGGTTTTGATTTTCAATAAAATTGGTTTCCTCTTCTTTATTAGAAATATGAATCACTTTTTCTGGTATGGTTTTCTTCAGTTCAATTTTTAATCATTAAATTCTTGGAGACATAATTTTAATGGATGTTCCTTCAGAGGATTCTATTGGAAATTTCGTTAATGGAAATTCACAACACACAACTACTTTAAAAATTTCCTTCTCTTACTCTACTTCATCTTCATCTTATTTTTCTTATCCTTATACTTATTCAACGTATTCATTAATTTTCATTAAATAATTACCTTTGACTTATACTAGTGTCTTCTTTTGAGATTTATTTGTTGGATATGATTCTAGACCATATATTTATTTTCATATTCCTTTATCTTATCCAAATGGAATAGATGGTCTTTCTTCCACATGTTGTTTGAAAATAATATTCACAATGAATTTCTCATCTCCCTTTAATATCATATAACTACTAATCGCCTCACATTTTCTCTTATTGATTCAATTTTTCATCTCTTTCTCCGTGAGGATTTCTGATGTATGGGTTTTTTGGGAAAGATCCTCATTAGGGTCAAGAACAAAATGGGGGTCACCATCTTCCCTTCTAAATTTTTTTTCCTCAAATCAGTGGAAACAACATCTGTAATTTTCTTTCTTCATCTACATATTTTAGTGGAATTGTATTAGGTTTTTCTTTCTTTAATAGAAACCATTGGCACTAATTCTTTTTAGACCTATTGACTTCATCTTGATAATTCTTTAGATTTTTCAGCCTCAATATATTTTTCAATTATATTTGATTCTAAATTAAAACATAATCTTAGTCTATTGATCATATCATCATTGATAATGGGAAAATTTAAACTCATAGGTTTTGATTATATTATTAAATTAAATATAACTTTAAGTAATTTGATATGAAACTTTCATATAATAACATGAAAAGTAATAAATTGTGATTTTATGGCACCAAACATCAATTTAATGTTTGTCAAAAGGATGAATTCCATCAGATTGAATTTTCACATATTGTCTAAATAGTTGAGAATAAATATATCTTAATACTATTAGGTTTCTTAATCACCCTTCCATTAAACTAAATAACCTTCAATCTATAGATATGTATTATATTATTTCATGAATTATGATAAAACATTATTTTATTCTAATGAATATAAAAAATTTATTGTATTTTTACTTTTCTTATTAAATATTCCTTCTTCTTTTGGGATAGTATGATAGGATGGAAAGAATACCCCTCACAAGGTATTTCAAAAAAATTGATGAATGTTTTATAGATATGGTTTATTCATTTTTATACCTAGAAATTGTAATCTTCAAATCATAATCAATTTTCAAAGTATCATAAAAATCTAAATATTCAACCACATGGACAAGATCCTGATCAGTTTTGGGATTTTTAAACCAAACTAACTCCAAACATTGAAACATTATATTTTTTTAAGATATAGATCATATTTATCATAAAATTAATTTTTAAACTAAACTTTATCTTTGAAAATTAATTAAGGATATGACTTTCAAAGTCATCTCTTCTAAATAAAAGAATTTGGGATAGAATGCAGTAGACTCTCACATGAATATAGGATGTTTTTATGTGGATGTAAAAAATTCATATTCAGATATTTGAGGAGGATAAGAGCTTTGATGAAAAGGTTAGAAATACTTACTTGAGATAAGTTTGGGGTAATTTTATATTGATAAAAGAATTATGATTGTTGAACTTCTAAAGATGAAATTAGAGCAATAATATCCAATAATTGAAAAAAAATTGATCACTTGTGGTTTTTTTCAAAACAATTATGACATTCATGATGAATACAATAAATATTTTTAATGAAAATGATGATCCAATAATCATAAATAAATTTAAATAGAGTAGGGAAAGAAAGTATAACTATAATAATATCATGATATATTTTTTGGTTTAACAAGGTTTTTCATTTAAAAGAAAAAAAATCAAAATATTAACATATTCAATAAATATTGGTTATGAAAAAATAAATTTGATTACGAAAAATTTTGATTACAAAAAATTTATGATTATGAATTTTTTAATAATGAAAAAATGTTCATAATAAAAAATCTGATTATGAAAAAATATATTTATATGGGAATTTTGATAAAAAAATGGTTACAAAAATTTTGATTATGAAAAAAAAATTCAATACAAATTTTTTTATTATGAAAACAATCGATTTTGAAAATTTGATTCTGAAAAAAATTTGAAATAAAAATTTTTAATAAGAAAAAATTTTAGTTACGAATTTTTTTTTTCAAAAAAAATTGGCGTAAAATTGTTTTTGTTATAAAACTCAAATTTTGTTTATCAATATTTTGATTACGAAAAATAAATTTTTTATAAAATTTTTTGTTTTGAAAAAACAAATTTTCTATCAAACATATTTAACCCTGATTTTAAAAAAGTAACATAATGTATGGAGTTGATTTAATCAAAAAGAATATGTGAATAATTACATTAAATTTTTCATTCCTATCTTCTATTTAATGTATTTAAATATTTTGACATGTAATGGTTTTGTAAAAATATCATCATGTTGTTCTTGATTTCCAATGAATTGTAAAATGATATATCTTTCATGTGTGTGATCACTAATAAAGGGTTTTCAAATATATATGTTTCTTTTATAAGAGTGATATGAATGGTGTTTACTTAATGATATGGGACTAGTGTTATCATATATTATTTGAGTGTTTTTAAAAAACATTCCATAATCAGTGAGTGTGTGTTGCATCCAAAACACATGAGCACAACAACTTCAAGATGCTACATATTCAGATTTTGTAGTGGAAAGTGATACAGAGTGTCACTTCTTACCAGACCATGAAAATAATAAATCACATAAAAATTAAAAGTTCCATATGTAATTTTTTTATACATTCTACAACTGCCAAAGTTTGATTCTAAAAATCTTATAGTTCAAAATAATTTCCCAAAGAATAAAAAATTCTCAAATCTATAGTTCACTTTAAATAATAAAAAAATGTTGTCACAACTTTTATATTGGGTTATTTATTATTTCCTTGATATATTAAACATAAGTATACTAAAAAAATTATGACTTAATTACTAGATTTTATGCATAGTAACTTCTTATATTCCCTCCAAAAGTTGATTGATTTACTAGTTTTCAAAATTCATAAATTTCAATAGTATTTGAGGTAGCTATTGGATTATTAATACATATTTTTTCATATACATGGTTATTAAAAAGATAATTAATATAAATATTGTTGGATATATATGTACCTTCTAGTTTTTGAGAAATTTAAAAACCATGAAAAATTTATAACTCAACCATTAAACTAATCTGAAACTCTGATTTAATAAGATTCACAAAGGAATCAGTTAATGATTGGTTATTTGATATGTAAATATTGTTATCAACATAAATTTGAATTTAAAAAAAATATTTATGTCTTTTTAAAAATATTTGGATCATTAGTTCCCTTAACATAATTTTTTTAAATAAAACATAATGTTAATCATTCATACTAGGATATAGGGGATTTTTCAAATATATATAAAGATTCATTATGTCTGTAAACATATTTAATATGTTTTGTGTCTTCAAAACAATGTGTTTTTTCAATAGAAACATCCTCTTGAACATATCTAATTTGAAAAGAAAAATTCACATCCATTAGAAAAATATTTAAATTAAATAATAATAAAACTTATAATAGTATTTTTAGAGACTAATGTCTAACTACCATAATTTTGGTTTATTCATAATATATTCCCTCTTGTTGATTAAAAACTTTGACAACTAGCCTTATTTTATTTCTAAGGATTATTCCATTTTAATCACACTTGATTCTAAAAACCCATTTTACTCTAATTATATAATTTTTTTAGTTCTTTCAACCAATATCCAGTCTTTCCTACATTAATTCATTTAGTTCATCTTGCATTTCCTTCTTGCAATTTTCATCACTGAAAGCATCATCAAGACATTTATGTTCTAATTTTGAAATGAATGTCATATGTTTTAATTCATTTCCCAAAGAAATTCATGCCCATATAGATTGATTTTCATCACTAATGATAATATCACTAGGATGCTACTTATGAAATAAGTGATTTGAGTTTTGTAAAACCTATTCATAAATATATGATAGAATTTCATCTAGATTGGTTACTTCAAAAACAATTTCACAAGTATTTTCCTCATTATAAGAATAATATATCAAATTTGGGTAATCAATTTTTGGAAAATGCATCAGAATATGTTGGATTAAATTCATTAAAAATATAATGATTAATTCCATTAAATTTAACATGTATATTTTCCCCAACAGTACACAATTTTTTATTGAAAACTCTATAAGAATTATAAGTAGTGGAATAGCCTATGATAATACGTTCATTGGAATTGGGTGCTAAATTATGTAAATTTACTTTTCTATTCCAAGTGAATACTTTCCATCCTTATAAATTAATGTATGAAACTTTTTGTTTTCAGTTAGTCCAAAAATCATAAGGTGTTTTAATAAGAATTGGTCTATTTAAAACTCTAGTTATAGTATAACATGCATTACTCAATGATTCAGCCCAAAAATTTTCAATAGAATTTTCACCCAACATGAATCTTTTTATCACTTGAAGAATATGATTTCTTCATTTAACAACATCATTTTGTTGAGGAGTTTTTGGTGCTAAAATGTCATGTGTTTTCCCATTATTACTTTATAAAGTTTCAAAATCATAATTTTAAAATTATCCACTATTATCACTATATATAGTTATCAATGGATGTTTTTACTCATTTTTAACATTGGATAATGTTTATTTGAAATATCTATAGGCTTTCTATTTCATTGTATAAAAATCAACCCATGTATATCTAGTGTATCCATCAACTAAAAAATACATAATACATGCCTCCTATAGATCTAATTTTTGTAAGAATAAAAATATCCATGTGAACTAACAATAAATCAAAATAATTAAAAACATCACAAATTTATTTAATTCTTGACTAATATTTCTTACCATATTGACAATGGTTGCAGACTTTTGTAGAAACAAATCTTATTTCCAGTAGATCATATATAAGTCCATTCAAAGAAAATTTAAGTATTTTACTAAGTTTATAGTTTCTATACCTTATATTCCCTGACTAAGATATATATTACATTTCACTATGGTAAGTTAATTCTTGGACCCCTACTTTATTTTATGTTTAGTGTATAAACATTCTTAGGTCGATGGGAAGAAAGAATAAATTTATTATTATAATTTTTTACTACTCATTAATCATTCCTAAAATTAACAATCTTACCCTAATCACATGATTGACATATGCTTATAAGGTTGTGTTTAAGATACTTAATATATAAAAAATTTGAAATCAACGCATTTCCAAGAAGAAGAATTTTACCTATACCAACAATATGTCTTTAAGATTTGTCTCTAATGGTATCCCTTCCATAATTCATTTCAATAATATTTTATAAGAAGACCCTATTAGCAATTATATGTTGGGAAATCCAATATTCATATACCATATGTAATTGTTTCTTTTACATCCTTCAATTTCAAAAAAATATAAAAATTTGGTTTTTTGAGTCCTAACCATTTTGGATCCTGAAATGTTAGAAAAAAAACTCCGAACAGACATTTGTTACGAAATATAGAATTTTATTTATGGCTATAATTGTATTCAGATGACCCCCACAATTACACTCAGTGAAAATGGGATCGTTTTTAGGAATACAATATTCGTTACTCAAAATGGTTTTGAATGAGTGTATCCCATTCCTGAACAATTACCCTGTGGATGATTTTTTAATACAATTTCTCAAAACATTATTTACTAATGGTAAATTTTTTCAAAAGTTTATTTAAATAAATTATTTTATACAATAATTTTAAAAGTAAATTATTATCTACATTGGTATAATATTTAAAAGATACTTTTGAATCGGAAACATTTTTCTCTGAAATATCATTTTCAATCTTATTTGAATGCTTATCCTTTGTAGAATTAGATTCATCATATTTTATTGAAATATTATCAATTTTAATAGAATTTTTAACCATATATTTATAAAGATATGCTATTTCTTTTGCCAAAATATTTATTATAGAATTTTTATTTTAAAATTTTGTATTAAATTTTCATTTTTCATTTTCAAGTAATTTAGAAAATCTTGAAACCTTTTCACATAAACGTAGAAAATTATCACTTACTAAGAAATTTTATTCCTCAGATGAAATATAAAATTTTTCATCAGTATAATTTGTATATAACATCATATTAGTCAAAGAGTTAGTAGTTTTTACCTTTTCTATAAAACATTTCTATTAAATAGATATTCTAGAAAGAAGCACAATATTCTTCTGTCTTCAGTTTTCATTATCTAAGGATTCATCATAATAATCTCAACCACCTTCACTCTAAGAATAATTTTCCATAGAACATTCATTCCTTTTGAATTATTGTAATTTTTCCAATTCATTTCAAAATTAAAATTTGTCATATCAATTTTTTTTACATTGGAAAATAATGTCTGATTTTCCATGTTTCTTAAATCTAAAACAAGTAACTTTACAATCATCCATATCTGTTTATTCGTTATTAATTTTCATATATTTGTAACAAAAACATTATTTACAATGAACTTGTTCATCTTTCAAGATATATTGGATAACTCAATCTATGAATGTTCTAATTCACTTGATTCTGGTTGAATTATAACATCATTAATATATCTAGAATTAATAAAAAATTTAGGAGTCCTGGATTTGATCTAATTTTAAGAAGTAGTTAAAATAACTCAAATATTATTTTTATTTTCATTTTCTATTTCAATTTTCAATCTATTTTTGTGTTCAAAATGTTTCAAAACAATTCATAATGAGTAATACTTATATCCATTCATGATTCATCAATAGTATTTCTTATTTATCCCAATTCATTAAGCATGACGTCTATGATCTTTTCTAAAAGGGTTTAATCCTCTATTCCTTTCTCTCATATTGATTGTAGACTTTTCACAGTTATCAAAAATAACCGTTGTACCTTACAAATAGTTTCGCTATAAAGAAACTAAAAAACATAACATTTTCCCTTAGCTTATCTCTTCTAGTATCAACAACTTTATATGTACCAAAATGAGTAATATCTAGTTTCTTTCAAATGTTGTTGGAACAATCAGAAGAAGAAAGGTTGATATATATATTTATAGAAATTAAAAATATTGAATTATTCTATAAGATGTAATTTAGTTGATATTGTGGTTTCTCATGATATGTAACGATTATAACTTCCTTGTTAAGAATTTTATACTCTCCATTCATAATAACAGAATTTTTAACTCTAGTTTTTATTAAAAAGTTCTTCATTATATCTCTCTAGTATTAATAATAGTTACCATAAAAACTTTGTATCCTTGTAGGATTGATATTATCAATTAAATTAACATTAATTCCTTCCATCTTTAAAACAAAACAATTTTTTTCCAACAATACAAGTTAGTGTACAAAATACTTATAAAAAACATTATAAAAGAAATATAACTAACTTGAAAAGGTAAATTAAAAAAATATATGAGAAATTATATAAGTAGTGGGATCCTACTATGATACCAGTTTATGGATTTTAGCATATATAGAGATGTAAAAATATAACATGGGGTTAATTATAGGTTTAAAAACTTTTCATTTTTATCCCAAAATGTATTTAGCTTAAAACAATTAAACTAAATCAATTCACCAAACCTCTTAATGTATAAAAAAATTAACTAGAGGGGGACCTAGGTCTAGTGATAACATTATTGAAATCTAGATGAGTGAGATAATTTAATAAATAGGTTGTAAAAGAAAATAATCACATTCACGGTTGGAAAGATTTAAACAGAGTAAGTCTTTTAAAGATTGTAATCACTATGTTTATGATTATTATAGTGAAACAATACAGAGATTCCATCATAAAGAGTGTTCAATCATATTGAGTAATTCAATATATCTTAATAAATGTATTTTTAAAAAATTATCATTATCATATTGGTTAATATAAAAAAGTAAGAAATAGAAAATGTATATAGAAAACAAATCACTTTCTATTATAATGTAGTGAGGAAATAAAAGAAGGAAATCGTTTTAACACAAAAAGAAGGGTATCTAATAACCATAGATAGAGGTTCCTTGATTTATACATTCATGACAGTCTGTATTTCTTATACTAGGTTAACCCAATGATATAATGATTTTCTATTAAATTTTTATCCCCACAAACCCTTGATTAAATTATAATCAACACCTCTATCTTTCTGTCCTCAAAAGCCCTTGATATGAAAAAAGATCATCTTTTTTCATTATTATCACTGTAATATCTTTATTGTTATCACCAATGACTTTCATTTCTTGAATAAAAACAAAGATATTCAATATTACATGTCTTTCGAACAATCTGTTCAAAACATGATCACATTAAGGATTTTTCAAAATGTATTTTTTTCTAGAGATCTTATAAAGTGTCACTTGTTCTAAAAAATTAGGATCTCATTCAAATGACATGGTATTTATAATGTTTTATTTTCATGGTCATAATTTACTTCAAATGTCAGATTTTACCCAAAAAAATTGGAAGGACTTAGACACATGGCACTCTAACGGTCATCATGTAACATAAAACACAACATCATTTTATAATATATATCAAAACAGAATATAGAAGATCGTTTGGATTAAAAAAATTTCCTTTTTATACAATACTAATCTTTGGATATGTTACTATTAGGTAGAATAAATTTTAGCTCATCCGATAAAACAAAAATTGGCAAAGTATATGAGTACGACGATTTTAATTTAGATAGTGAGTATGATTTATCTTTTCATTAAGATATTTGATGGTGTCTATTATGAAAATCGTAATGGGTGTGGCTGATGATAATCTTATTTAGTGAGAGTGATGAAAAACATATTTGGGGTTATAATGATAATTATGTAATAAAGTAAAACTTAAGGTCAAAATTATTATCATATTCATATGGAAAATAATAATGATAATATGTATAATTAATATCGTTGAAGTAAAAACATATATGAATTCATCTCAAAATTGAGTTTGTATTTTCTAAAACAAAAGGGAATATATTGTTTAACAGAAGAATTTTGACTCAACAAGAAGGTAGATATGATATTATAATTCCATAAATATAATTACGGAATAATTTTCATAAATAATAATTAAACTCATTATTATACCTTTCCATAAAATATGTTGATGATAAATGAATTGTGCCCTTGATTGAAGAGGGGATGTCAAATATACTCATGAGAGACACATTCACATATCATTTGATATGAAACAGTGTTTCTAATGGTTTTTTCATAATCATAATTATATTTCATAATTTCATTGATAATTATGTTTTTAATTGATGATAAATATAATATATTTATAGGAGGTAAATATGAGTGTCAAACAAGGTGATCACTTTGGATGAATGAATCTTCTTTGAGAAGAATCCTTATGATCTCCTCTAATGGTCTCTAAGGTATGTCATTTTGAATGAAATAACATGTATAATTTTTATATGGATGTTTAAAGTAGGAATTCTATGATTTTATTTAATTAAAATGACTTAATGTTGTTTAAATGTGTAAGGTAGGTGGTTCTCATTTAAAACACACGAGGGAGGATTTTTTGTAATTTCTCAAAATGTTAAATTGTAATAAATTAATTCTCATGTTACATTCTTGAAAATAGATAGATACACTATGTTAGGTTTATAAAAATTTCTAATTCCATCACCAAATAGAAGTTACAAAATTTTGGCGTAATTTTAAACATTATCATTTTTATTAACAATCATTTATGAAATTTTAATTTTAACAATTATGACATATATTTCAATATTAAAGAGTTTTAATTTTTATATATAAGGTTTCAATTGGCCCAAAAATTTACAATTTATTAATGTTTATGCCATGTAATATTTTGATTTTATTATTTAAATATTATTATTCTTTATAAATAATATAATATAATATAATATAAATAAAATATCTATTTATCTACTTTTTATTATTTTCATTTATATTGAATTATAAGACATAAAGAGAAAAAGTTTTAATTATAATATAATATTTTAACACAAAACATCTATTTCATATTCACAAATTGAAATCTTGTATCCTTAAGTCAAACTCAAAATATGTCACTTTGACTATTTTTTAAAGCATTTATTTTATTTTTCCATTAAGTTAATATTTATTATTTTGGCGTTGTGTAAAAATTTATGGTAATTATATAATTAAGAAAAAAGAGAGAAAGAAATTGTCATCATTAATATGACCTTATTATTCTCAATATTAATACTAGTTTTTGCATATTATTTATATCTACTGGAACATATAATGATCATTTAGAACTAGTAGTCTGATATATTGTAACATTCTTCAATTTAAATAATATAAATCATTTTCACGGAAAATTAACCATTATAAAACTTGATTTAGTGTTAAAGTTATATGGGTAAAATTTCATTTATTTAATAAAAATAGGTTGAAAATATTATAGCCTTGTCACAAAAATTTAAACAAAGATGAAACTCATTTTCATATTATCAAGGTGATAAATGTCACCCTAGTTATTATTTATATTAACCAAATAATAAAATATGTTTATTTAAAATAAATAATTTCATGATTATAAATATTTAAATAATTTATCTAATAAAATACCTGTAATTTTAATAAATAAATTTAAAATTTTGTTATCAAAATGCGAAAAAAACTACTTTTAAGAAAATTAATTGTTTTAATCATAAAAAAAGATATTTTCTAATACCCAACCTTGAGAAATAATAGATTAATGTTAAAAAACTGTAATTTCTTATTATATATACATTACATATAAATCATTCCAAATTATTGATAAATTTTCTTTATTAATTTAAAACCATATTGCACGTATAAAAATAGTTTTTTAGGAAAATGAATTTTTACATATCAAAATGAATGTATACAAAAATCTAACCTAAAAATAAATCCAATATATATAAATAGAATATTTAGAATGTAATAAAACTAATTTTACAATGAAGCCATATTAAAAATAACGTAACCTTGCACATGTTGTTTCAACAAAATAATAATTTTTTATTATTCATTGGAAAATAAATATTTTTAGAATAATCTAAAAAATACTTCCTTATTTAATTTTATTATTATTATTTCAAAAATTATTTTATTTTAATAAAATAATATTTTTAAGTGATATATAAATTAATCATTATATTTTCTCACAGAATAAAACAATAATATTTTTAAAAAAAATAATAATGCAGAATAATTAATAGACTTTACTAAAAATAGAGTGATTATTTATAATGAATTGATCTATAAATTTATATTTATTAGAACATTTATTTATATTTATCCTATATTATTTAATTTTATTTATGCTCGTTATTTTAAACACTATGATATAACTGTCAAAAATAATAATATTTTAGTGGTATATATTAGATCATTTAAACTTCGTGTTGTGTGTAATTCAAGCTGACATAAAAAATATTAGAAAATATAAGAATAAAATCTTAGCATGTCACATTATCCCCACAAAAATAAATTCAAATATCATAATTTTACTGATCATTAATTATTTAATATTTTAGAATTACACATTTAATACCCCCATTTCATAAAAGAATAATAAAAAATCACATAAAAGGGAAAATAAAAAATTAAATGGTTCACTATAATGACATAAAATCATATTCACAGATAAAGAAAATATATGTGGAATGTTAAAATATAGGCCTAAAAGTGAAAACTAACTCTCATATAGTGATAGACACCGATAAAGAACATGGTTAGAAGACCATTTCCAACCACCCGAGCTTAAATTATTGAGTTGTTAAATTCCCATAAATTAATCATTATTTAATATTATTGGAAAAAACACTCATAAGATAATTTTCCCATATTTTTGAAATTCTATTAACATCTAGACTTAGAATATTATGAAATATGATTACTTGAAAATCATAATTTCATCTTTTAATATATTTCAACCATTGTCTAATATGTTTATCAACATAATGTGTACTCAAGATAAATTTTTCATGCCAGAAGCACAAATATTAAGATATACCTAATAAAAAAATTTATCAATACATTCTTTTTTTCATTAGTAATTAACTAAATCCCAAAATTGTGATCATAAGATAATTCTTAAAATAAATAAACTAAAAAATAAATAAATCCAACATTAATCTATAAATCCTAAATTTCCTCAATAACATCACCATAAGATAATATATAAACCACAATTCCAATACCAGTTAGCTTACATACATATAAAATGTAATTTAATTATTCCTCAAAATTATTTTATTGAAATCTCATATTTAATACAAAGGATTATGTTTACCTCATCCCAAGTAATTACTATCATGAACTAGCCTGGGTACCTTGGTAAACCGATAGCTATGTTTGTAATAACAAGGCCCAAAGAAAAATACCAATCCCCATGGGTTAGTGACTAGCACTAGGAATCATAAAAATGGGAATGTGGGATTTATTTCTCCACAATAATGTAAAAAAACTAAATAAATCAGTTTTCAAACAAATTAAACCCCACTGAGAGTAATGTAATAAAAGTAAAATTGGTATAATAGCTCAAAGTACTACAATATAAAGTACAAGAAAACACGAAAAATTTCCACAAGTCCCAACGTATGCAACAGATTAAGTCTATAGATCCATAGATAGAACTAGTTCCAACTGGATCATTACCTCTACTCAAACCTAGAGTGAGATAATCTACAAACACCAGAAATCACAAGTAGGGTGTGAATACAAACCATTTAGGGTATACCTAAGGATTTCATAATATATGGAAATTTTTAATTAACCAAAGTGATATTTCAATTTAAAAAAAATAAGTTTGGAATATTATAAAAATTATTAAAATTATTCATGTGTTACATTTCAGATGATGTAAATATGTTAAAAAAAGTAATTACATTTCAATTTATTGAAAATTTAGAAAAAAATCTCACTTCTATAAATGCCTTAAATAAAAAAATTATATAAAATACTTTATATAAATCATGAGTCATGTAAAACAGTTTACAAAAATTGAATATATTCATTTGAAATAAGAAACTGAGCAACATGGTCATATGCCTATAATGAATTGACAGTTCTATGTTATAGGGACTCCACAAAATGGTGACCTAGAAATATGTACATAGGACCCATTGAATTAATCCCAAGAGTAATTATCACCATCTCCTAAGGGATGTGATGTGCTTCATTTACGTTTCGGAATGTTAAAATGTGTAAAGTCTTTTCCAAATAACTCACTGACTATATAAAGCTTGTATTTTCCTTATTACATGTCAATAATGTGTAATTTTTTTCAAGAAACTATAGCATATAATAAATATCCTTCTCGATTTCAAGTATGCCAATTTTTATTTCAAACCCAAAAAGGGGTTTTAATAAAAAAAAAAATTTTCCAATATAAAACACAACTATTTCTACAAAAAACATTATCAATCCATTTTCAAAATATAAAATATTTTAAATTAATTCACAATTAAATTTCAAAATCAAATTTTATAAATTAAATTTATAATTGTTATTTTTCAGAAGATTCCAAAAATTTTAAAATATACCCCCAAATAAATGTAATTAAGGGATTTCACTATTTTTCATCAAATCCATTTCCATAATTAAATATAAAAAAATAATTGAACAAATTTCCATCAAATTGATAATTTAAATTACAAGTTTTAAATTTAAAAAATCCCTATAAACACCCCTCATTTTAATTGAATTGGATATTTTATTATTTCATACAAAAAACATATTATAAACCCACATTCCATGGAATTTAGTTTTTTCATAAAACAAATTGATATCTATTTAATTAAAACAAATAAATAAATATTATTTCTTTAAATTGAAGAAAAAAAATGTAGGATTATCATAAATTGGGACTCATGATAGAACCACCATCCTATAAATTAAGAGATGTCAAACCACAACACAGTAAATGGAAAACTCCAATGGAGAATGAAGAAAACAAGGATCTATGAATCAATCCTAGGATTTGATCCAAAATGATGGTAATTAGATCCACAAATCAACATTAGGATTCATGAAACCCTAGTTAGGGGAAGAGATATCTTGGGAAAATTATAACATGAAGATAAAACAAAATGATAGAATATCGAAGTTAATTCCCCATCCATAAAATATCATCTGGGAGGTATCCGAGGGGCCAAGATCTCTTCTTGTGATCTCTAATGAAGGGATAAATATCTCAGAGGGCATTCAGATTTTTTTGGGACCAAAAATTGTGGTTCATGAATTTCTAGTAAAAATTTGGATTTAATAAAAATTCATACACATAGTTTCTTAGGTAGAATATCATGATTTGAAAAACCATGTAGACTAAACCTTATCCTAATAGAGTTCATGTCTTGGCTAAATATTTGAAAAACGTGAAAAACCCCCACTGACTTGGGTTTCATAACTAACTCTAAGAGGGTGCACGGTCTGGACTAACCATGCACCAAATATGCACTAACCCATAAATGTCCAAAAAAATTAAATTTCATCCTGAAGAAACCCAAAACAAATCCTGAAAAAGAAATATCAAAAAGAGAGTTTTATGAATTATTTAAAATATCAACATTATTTTTTGAACCTCTACACCATATAAACATTTCGTTCCAAAAAATACGACATAAAATATTCCCTTTCAAAAAGATGAGGACACGGGTCCCTCCTCAGTGCCTCCCTCTCCCACACACCAAGAGAATATAAACAGTTCTACTAAATCATAGTTCCCAAATTTATTTTCCTCCCATGAAGTTCCTTGATTTTAATAAACTATCTTGACTGGCCATTCAGTCATGAATAAATCACGGTCAACCTCAAGATCACTCCAACTCAAAACATGAGATGGATCATATAGAAATATTATCATCTAAGATACATGGAACATGTTATGTATCAAAATCATCCATTTTTTTAGTGATAAATGGCCGGATCCCATTACTACCTGGCCAAAAGCTCAAAAGGTCCCACAAAAAGAGGAGCTAGTTTCCCTTGCCACCCATCTTGTCGATGAACCAGCTGATGTGAAACCGTCTGGAACACCTGGTAACCAAATAAGAATTCAAAGGCACTATAGTGAAAATCATAAGACTTATATCATATCTATGTCTTAACAATTATATTATAAATCATCATTATCTATATGGAATCCACTTAGACCATGGTCAGTCCAACCAAGGAGCATTCCCCAATCTTCAACCAACTCTATAGACACTTGAATGTCTGGTCATACAAGGCCTCAAACTGAGGAATTTTAAATGTTGTAATTATAAATATTGTTATATAAAATCTCAACCAGCCTCAATTGATAATCCTAACCAAAAAAAAGTCACAAAGAATAGCACAAATCATAACTTCAAGAATCTGTATAGAGTTATTTATATCTGGACATCTTATTATGGATAGTATTTTGTACTCAAACAAATGTGAGATAATATTGCTTCTTAAATGCCTCCACAAATGTGAGAAGTGAAATGTGGGTCTCGATCATATTCTATTGTAGAATAAATCTATAAATATAAATAGATCTCCCATCACCTCAAACTTTTTTATATCACAAATGAGTATAAATGGTACCGATTTAGTGATCTTGTCAATCAAACCCCAAATCACATTCTTCTTTCTCTGTGTACAAAGAAACCTAACCACAAATTCCATTGAGATTCCATACCAAATCCATGTATGGACTATATGTGTTTGATGAAAACATGAAGGATTCTGGTTCTCAAACATAACCAATGAGAAAAAAAACTCATTAATGCACAATATTGTATGTGGGCACCCTAATTTCCATCAAATGTCATGTAAAATATTCATGGACCATGGGTAAACATACCATTAGAAATTATTAAAATACCGCTTATAAAACATGGAACCACAATAACAATTCTAAAATCATATAATTTCTTCTTGGGATAAAGACCAATAAATTATGGTCTCCCCACCATTAAGAGTGTGTAGAATTCTACAAAACATGTTATCAAGAATTTGTTCCTGAAGAATCAATTCAATAAGAGTGGATTTACACTAAACACTAGATAAAAATACATTTACCCTTGATTCCATAACCCCAATATACAATTTTGAAAATAAATCAATCAAGTTACCCTATTTTGATGATTCTTTCACTCCCTAGCTCTAAATATTTTTTATCAAATCATATGTATTGATATTACCCTTCAGATGGGTATAGGTGATGATGAAATCAAAAGACTTCATTTGCTCCACCAAACACACATAAAAAATATTTAAACCCCTATGAGAGATGATATATCTGAAGATCTTATAGTTATAACACACGGTAATCCTCTCTTTGGAATTGTAATTACCCCAACTATTAAACTCGAGCATTATAGTTACATGTTCAAGGTGATGGGTTAGATAATTATTCTCGTGCATCTTAAGATGATGAGATACATATAAAACAACATGAATACCCAAAATGAGTATGAATCCCAACCCTGAACTGGATTCATATTAGAATACCACATAGCCTTGTCCATCCTAAGGAAGAGTCAACCCCAGTGTCGTAGTCAAATGTCATTTCTTCTCAACAAAAGAATTTTGATATAGAGACCCTATTATTTCATACATTACATTAAAATCATTTTAATGATAAAAAACATAAAATCATTACACAAAGAGGAACCAAAGTTATATTGTGTTGGGAAAACTAGGACCATAAATAACATTTACACTGTAAATATAAAATTTTATTTAATTCATTATTCTCTATATTCTTAATGGCCATTGAATTATCTTTATTATATGTAGTCACCGGAGGATATACATCCAAAAGGGGTGATATAAAAGCAAAGTAAAAGGTTATATAAGAACATGAAATGATATAACATGGTGTTAGAATAATCATTTTCATTATAAAATAGACATAGTATCATAATCATGAGAGGAAGCATTAATAAATGACTAGGAATGGGGAGATGCATAAAAATGAAACATCAGGTCTTTTTTGCGAACTACCACATGTAATTGTGAATAGTTATAGAATAATTTTTACATTTTTATAACATTAATCATGATTTTCTTCACATTACCTAATTAATTGTAGTTATATATAATTATGGGTTCACCCATCACATTATAAAATATATGTTGCAGTATATAAATCTATGTGCAACCGTAACAATACTACATTTACATTATCATACATTCCCAATAGAACATATCTCAATATTGAATATATAATAACCCATGGAAGTGAATGGGTTTAATTTATTAAGCATAAATTTGTAAACTTTGGGTTAACAAATTAAATAAAGAATAACAAACTTGAAATGAGAATCATCAACCCTGAGTGAAAGAGACAATATTGAGAAATAAAAGGTGTGTTTTTTGAACAAAGTGATCTTTTGGTAAATAAAATGATTGTAATAAACTCAAGTAAAAACATTTATATCATATAAATATTAATATAAAGATGAATAAATTGATTTTGTGGTATATCCATAAATTCAATGGAGTGGAATAGGTAAATCCTGGAGAAAGAGAGTGGGGTTCAAGAATCCCTCATACCTTTTGTATGAAGGATTCCTCAATGATAAAATCCTGTATACTAAAATTATACTACTTAATTAACAATTGATGATAATTATATATATTATTATGATTCATTATGGTGTTATTATGTTATTTTATGGGCCTTTGGATGAGTTATAGTGTTTTATATCATTGTTTGGTGGTATTCAATTCAACAGTTTCCATGATCTGTTCACATTGTATTCATGAATAGAAATTCATTTATAATGTGTACGAACATCCAAAACTGTTATTATATTTTATTATGTAGATTAATTAAGTTTAAATGGAATAATAAAAATATTTTTTAATATACCATGTGGATTATTCTTTAGATAAAACATAATAAAGATCATTTTAGGTTAATTTTGGCAGTTTTTAAACATTGCAACTCATTTTGTATTACCATATAGTATTGTGAGTCTACGTTATTTAAATAAAATAAAAAGGTCTATAGAATAAAAATTAAAATCTATTTTAAAAAATTTAATTTTCTTATAAATATAAAATAAGATATATATAAAAAATGAAAGTGCATAACCCATGATGTTTGTAGATTGACACATCATAGGCGGCAATTTCATTTTTAAGATGAATGATATAGGGGTGATTAAAGTGTTATATTCCTCTAAAATGATATAATTCTTTTATTATTAAGGTACTAGATTTATCATTCCACTTGGATAATGTTATGTTATGAAAGAATAAATAATGAAATTAAAATTGGGAAAATAAAAAGAAAGGATAGAGGATTTACCTCTTGATTTCTCCTTTTAAGATCCTCCTAAAGAAACCTAGGATTGTTCTTTAGATGATACCAAGAGCTCCTAGACCAGATTCAGAGAATAGGGAAGATTATGTTTTATAATATAGTCAATTATCAAATCTTTATATGTGTGAGATAAAGAGGGTGTGAGTGTTGGAATTTATAATGGAGGAGATGAGTGTTTTCTTATTATTTTAATCCTTAGTTCATTTTATCCCCAAGACAAAAAAATATTCAGGATTATTGTAAATAAATATTGTAATTCGCAAATGTGAGGTTGAAATAATGGAAATATACATTATCCATGAGTCAAGTATGAAGAAAAAATTTTCATATTTAGCATATTTCGTAAATTATCAAATTTCACTATTCACAAATAATTGTATTTCTGAAAATTTCAATTAATTCACCAAATATATTATTTTTTGTTTAGAATTAAAAAATGGACTCCATTTTATCAATATAGTTTTTTTAAATATGTGAAATTTATTTTTTAAATAACATTATCAATTATATGGAAAATATAAATTATAGAATAATAATTAATTTTATAACACATTTAAAAATTACATAAGTTATAAATATATTATCAAAATAACATTGGACAATAATATATTTATTTATTAATACATTTGATGAAAATGAATTACAATTTAAATAAATTTATTAATTTAAAATTTTAATTAAATATTTATTACTCACAAAAATATCATCAATTAATTATTAATTTTTAAAACATTCCCTCTCATTTATAAGGTGGATGAATTTTATTTATACTTTTATTTGTGAGGTTAAAATTCGTTTTCATAGTTTACTATTCATTGGGTCATATTAATATTCATAAGGGGAACATTATTATTCATTTGGGTAAGTTACTATTCGCTAAACATTATTTTTTTCCTATCAGACTCTAAATATATTACTGATCACCACTATGTATATCATATTTTACAAATTCTAAACACATACGTGGAAAATTTATGTTTAACTTATAGGTTAAAAGGGAGACTTAGTATTTAGTAGTTAATGTTAGCATGTTGTGGAATTTTATTTCCTAAGGTGGTTTAATGTGACATAATTATAATAGCGGTATTTCCATTGGTAAACCATTGGGTCGTTACATTCATCCACTGTATTGAAATCTCACCCTCCGAATTTCATTTTACACAAAATAGGTTAGGGTACTTATTCTTCATTGCCTCCTACATTTCCCATACTTTTTCTGCTGACTTACGCTTCCTGCACAACACTTTGATGTGGTGCCTTGTCTTTTTTGTAGAACTGTTTCACTCTAGTCCAGAATGATTATTGAATCCTCCTCATAAGAGATATCATATTTCAGTTGTACCACCTCTTAGTTACGTACATTTGATAAATCTTATATGTACATCCTGATGAGTGATATGTGGAACAAGTCATGTACATAATCTATATTCGGTGGAATTACAAGATGATATGACATGGATCATATGTGGTCCAGGATCTCAAAGGGGCCAATGAAACATAGGCTTAGCATCCCTTTATTTATGAACAGCATGAATCTCTTCCATGGTGATCTTCATAGGAAGAAATTATTTCCAAAAACAATATCCATATCCCTTCAATGGTTGAAAACATATCTATTTTACCAAAAATGTACATAATTCAAATGTTAAATGATGGATTGACACTTTATTGACATCTATTTTACAACATTAGGTCTATTTAGATTTCATTTTCAACCATCAATCCAACAGGTTTGATTTCTTCATCACTTTCTATAAAGAACTTCATATGGAGCCATCAAAATACTCGAGTGGAAGATATTGTTCTATGAGGACTCATAAAATGGGATATTTTCATATCATACACCTATGAAATATTTTTAGTAGGCTCATAGATTATCATTGAGCATCTGAATAACCATTTCAGATTGGGCATCGGTTTGGGGGTGATATTTCATGTAAAAATTCAATTTGGTACTCGTGGAATGTTAAAGACTATTCTATGATTTAAATGTGACCCTCAAATCATGATTATAGAAAATTGAGAGTGGAAAACCATGTTGTATTTCCACTTACATGATATAGATAATAGAAAGGGTTTTAATCGATGGATCTTCTTGAATAATGATAAAGTGATCAATCATGGTGAGTCTTTCCACCACAACATATATCACATTATTTCATTTGAATGTCTTTGGGAGACCTGTGATAATGTCCATGGTGGAAGTTTTTCCATTTCCACATGGTTATAATCAATGGTTGAATCATCTCGTTGGAATTTTTTCACTCTGTTTTAACATGCTGACATATCAATCACCTTGAGATATATTCTAAGATCTCATTCTTCATGTTATCCTACCAGAAGTGTTCTCATAGATCACGATACATCTTGGTGCTACCAGGATGGATAGAGAAATTATAGTTTGGTTCATTCTCTAAAAGATCATTCATTATCCCTAGTGAAAATGGCACATATATCCATATTCCAAACCAAATTACAACATCATTAGTGATATGAAACTCTTGAAGCTTCCATTGCATTGTTTTATTCACCTTCTTTTGAAAATGTATATTATCCCCTCGAACCTCCTTAATATTCTCTTGGACAGATTGTTTGGATGTCAATTGGGAATGGTATGATGTATTCCCCTCTGTTATAATATCTAAATCAATAATTTTCATGTCCAAGAATATAGAGTCTTCATCAATATGCATCATGGATAGAGAATTAGGTTCTTTTATGGAAACAACATCATCTACTTTTTTGCATTTTCTAGATGATTTTGAATATTGAAAATATAGACTTTGATAAGATCTAACCATTCCCTTTGACTTATGTTTAGCTGTTTTTTGTGAATATATTCCCTATGATCTTATGATAGGTATATATATCACACTTCTCACAATAGAGTAAATCTCGCTAGATTTCCAAGGCAAAAATCACAGCGGATAGCTCTAAATCATGCATAGGGTAGTTCTACTCATGGATATTCAATTTCTAGGAGGCATAAGATATCACATTAGCATTTTCGATGAGTACATAACCCACTACTTTCTTAGAATCATTATTATATATCACAAATCATTCTACACTTTCTGGTAAAGTGAGTATTGGTGCAGTGATAAGCCTTCTCTTTAGATTCTTGATGATTTCCTCACATTATTCCATATTGACATACTTTTCCTCTTTCCTTTTTAACTTAGTTTGAGGGAATTAAAATAATAATAAATTTCTCACAAAACAACAATATTACCCAACATAGAAAATAAAAATATGAATTTTTGTGACAGTAATGGGATTGGGATATTCTTCAATTTCCTTGGTTTTTGAAGGGTCTATATAAATTATCTCACCTGTGATCACATTATCCAATAATGTGACTTTCAGCATCTAAAAGTCATATTTTCTCAACATTGTGTACATATTCTCTATCCTAAATGTATCCAACACGAGTTTTATATGTTATTCATGTTCCTATATTATATTGGAGTGGATAAAAATGTCATCAATAAACACTACCACAAATTTTTCAAGGTAATGTGTGATGACACTATTCAACAAAATCCATTAAAATGTTAGGGGAATTAAAAAGTTTTTGGGGTATCACAAAAAAATCAAATTTCACATACCTTGTATGGAAGGTTGTCTTTGGAATATCTTCCTTATACACCTTTATCTGATGATATAATGAATTGAGATCCAAATTTAAGAAGAACCCTTCTCTTCACAACTGATCAAAAAAGTCATCAATCCTCATAAGAGGATACATGTTCTTTATGGTGATCTTATTGAGTTCCTGATATTTGATACACAACTGCATTGATCGAACCACCTTCTTGAAAAATGAAACTAGCACACCCCAATGTGATTTACTAGGGAATATGAAACCTTTTTTCAAATACTATTGAATCTTCTTATTCAACTCGTACAATTCGATAGGAGTCATCCTATATGGACACATTGAGATTGAATTATATCTGGGTATGAGTTCTATTGAGGAATCCACCTCACAATTTGAGGTTATTCATAGTATCACTTTCAGAAATACATCACTATATTTTCTTATAATGGTCAATTTCCCTAAGTGGATAAATTACTTTGACTCAACCATTTTATTGAGGTATTCCTCTTCATAGGGAGTCAACACCCACACCATTGATGGAATTTTAAATGGAGATTCATGGTCTTACTTGAATTTGTAGCGTATCATGGGATGGATCGGATTATAAAAAGATTTATAATTTTCCCAAAATATTATATGTGCTTTATATAAAGTGATCCAATTCATCGCGTAAATAGAATTTAATTTTACCAAGTGAACAATTTCATGATTTTAGTGAAGAAGTTTCCCATATATGATAACAGGTGAAGTGTCCAGCACTTGTTTGGATATAATTTTACTACAATGTGTCTTTAAGGATATATCTACCTTATAGTTTTGGGGCTTCAATTCAAGGGTTCTTGAAAGCATGTAAGATATAAAAAATTTCATAGAACCATAATCCAATAAGACATTAACCATTCATGATAGAATTGGAACTGTACCTTGTATGACATCATTCAATTACTCTACTTTTGATGTTGTGATGGCATAATCCACCTCTAGATCCTTTGATATTCTTTGGTTGATGATGCTGATTACTCATGACTACATGATGTGTAGTGAACTAGATTTCATAAATCACTTTCCACCTATAGTTTTTCATTGGAATTTGGGTGATTATATCTATTCCTCCCCAATATCTTTCTGTATTTTCATGTATTTTCTACAGTCATTAGATTTTTGGAATTCTCTCCCACACATGATGCATTTCCCAATCCCATTGAGTTTGTTCCCATGATGCTTCTTCGCACATTTTTGACCTGTGGGTGGTTAGTTTTCTTTCAACCTTTTCATTATATTCTTAATCTTGAAAATCTAATTTTCTTTTCTTATAACCATATATATCAAAAAATTATTCAAACTCCATCTCCACTTTGACAGAACATTGAGAAACTTACTCATAATTCATGAATTCTCAAATCAAAAGAGCCTTTAGAAGGTTTGGGTTTAAACCTCTAAATAATCTATCTGTTTTTCTATCAATTTTGATAACAAAAATGAATTGTACCTTGTAATTCATGGAAAATTTTCTTCAGAGGCTATGATAGATTCTCTTTCCTTTTTCTTCAGCTCTATGAATTATCTCTCTATCATTGTTAAAATATTTATACTGTAATATTTGTTATTATACATTTTTATAATGTCCTCCAACTCTATATCGTCAATTTCATCCCTCATCATGGTGTTCATAATCAACTCCCACCATTGGTTGGCCTCTCTATCTAGATAATGTACAGACAGATTCACCTTCTCCGTCTCAGAACAATGAAGCACATAAAAATATTCTTCATTACCCACTATTCTCCAACTAGTGGATTAGAAGATCCATTAAATGTCATTGGTCATTGATGCATAAAACACTTTATATATAGTTTCTTCATCTTATGTGTAGGAGGATGTTTCACATTATTAATGTTATCATTCAAATCATGAGATAGCTCGGTAAGTATCACCATGATATTTTGTACTCTATCTCCCATAGCATTAGAGAAGTCGTTTGGTAAATCACTTCATTGTCCCTCGCACGTGCTATTGGACTTGTTTCTCTTAGTTCTAATAATTTTCTAAAATAAAAAATGTTTAAAAAAATAAGTCAATAAGTCAGGAATATATAATGTATTCATTTGTGAAATTTAGTCTAAATTCATACCATGTAGTATACCTACTTTTATATATCCATCATGGGTTTCTACTTATACATACTCTCATACTAATGGCTTTCACTAAAGTTCACTAATCCTAATTCCCAAATTAACCAACAAATCCTTTAATACAAACAAGAGTGACCATTATTTATCTTATATTACTATTACACCACTTTTATCATAAAAGGCATAAAATAATTACATAAAGCGGATCAAAAGTTTAAGTATCTTGGAAAAACTAGGACCATATCTAAATTTTATAGAATAAACCTAAACATTTATACAATTCTTTGTTATATGGCGTTATAATGGCAATTGAATTGTCTTTAGTACAAGTAGTCACCTAAGAATATACATTAAAAAGGTGTGATATAAAATCCAATTAAACTGATAGATAATAAAATGAAACAATATATCCTTGTTTTAGAATAATAATTATCATAAAAACCTAATAATATGATCCTAATCATGGGAGGTATCATTAAGAAAATACTTAGTATGTGGAAATGCATAAAAATGAAACATCATGACTTAGTGGCCAACTACCACACATTGTTGTGAACAATGATACATTCATGTTCATGATTATTTCACTTTAATCCTAATTATATTCACATTACCCAATGAAATGGAGATCCATAAAATTCATGGTATATCTATTATATCATAAAATTTACACTTTTATAGATAATTCTAGGTGCACAAGTCACATCACAACATTTAAATTACCATGCCTACAACATAGTACATATCTATATATTGAAAATATAATAACCCATAGAAATGAATGGTTTTAATTTCATTAGAATACATTCATAAAAGTTTCGCTCACAAATGAAAGAGAGAATAACATACATGATATAAGAATCATCAAACTTGAGTGAAGGAGACATTCTTGTGAAGTATAATGTGTGTTTTTAATGAAGGTTTATTTTGGTATAAAATTAGATAGTCATAAACTGAAGTATAAAACATGTATATCCCAAAAAAGTATGATAATAATGAATAATTTATTTTTGTGGAATAAACATACTGAAAAGGTAGTTAATGAGGGAAACCCTGAAGAAAGAGAGTTAGGTTCAAGAATTCCCCATACCTTTTTTCCAAAAGATTGCATTTGGTTAATATATTATAAAATAACATTGGATTAATTCATTGATAAGTCAATAAACATTTATACATGAATATGACTCATTATTATGTTATTATGTTCTTTTATGGTTTATTGGATGGGTTATAGAGTTTAATTTCATCATTTTGGAGCATTCATTTTCATGGTTTCTATGATTGATTCAGTTTTTATTAATTAATGGACTTCCATTTATAATGAATATGAACATATAAAATTGTTATTATGTGTTATTAATGATATTAAAAAAGTTTAAATGATCTTACAAAGAATTTTTTTATATACTATGAGGATGATTTATTAGATAAATGTTAATAATGACCGTTTTAGTTTAATTTTTTTCATTATAAAAACGCTACAAACTCATTTTGATTTATCATTTTGTATTATAAGAATAAGATATTTATAGAACTTAAAATGGGTTATAAAAAAATTTCAATTGTTTTGCAATTTTATGGTATTATTAACATCTTTAGTTATGATTTATAAAAATGAAACTACATCACACATGATTTCGGTAGATTGATACATCATAGGTGACAATTTCATTTTTATGATGGAATATAGATAGGGAAAATTTATATGTTTGATATTACCTTAACATTATATAATTATATTATTTGGAAGTTACTGGAGTTATCATGCCATTTGGATGAAGGGAGGTTTTGAAGTAATAAGAAAATAACTTGAAATTGAAAGGAAATAAAAATAAAATAGAGGATTTAACTCTTGAATTATCCTCTTGAGATCCACCTCAAGGCAACTAGTATTGGTATTCTAAATGATATCAAGATCTCCTAAAAGTAAAGGAGGGACAATGGAATTTTATTGGTTAGAAAATAGGGATGTCCCAAAGCTTGAGAGGTGTGAGGAGAAGAGGGTGTGAGGGGTTGTGTTTATACTCGAGGGGATGAGTGTTTTTTTATTTTAATCATTAGTTTATTATTTTTGTCAAGACAAGATGTATTGAGGATTATTATGGCTAAATAAGGTAATTAGTGAAAGTGAGTTCTAAACAATGGACATTTACTTCATCCATTACTCAATCATGATGCGGAAATTCACTTATTTAGCATATTTTGTAAATTATCCAATTTAACTATTCATCAAAACTAAAAGAATTTTAGATAAATCCCAAAAATTCCCCTAATATTTTTTGAATGGTTAATTTTCAAAAATTAACTCCATTTTATGTGAATAATTTTATAAATATGTAAAAATTTAATTTTTAAATAAAATCCTCATTTATATGCAATATAGAATTTTAAAAAAATTAACTTATTTTATAACACATTGAAAAACTAATTAAGGTATCATAATATAATCCTAAAATCATGGGACAAATATGAATTTATTTGGGAATAAATTTAATGAAAAAGGTTTCTATTTTATAAAATTTTATTAATTTAAAATTGTAATTCACTTTTTATTACTCAAAAAATGTCAACACTTAATTATTAATTTTTAGAATGTCCCATATAATTAATAAGTTACCTAAATTTTACTCATACATTCATTGGTGAGGTTACTATTCATTCTTCAAATTACTATTACTAAGGGCCACATTACTGTTCATAAGGTAACATCACTATCTATAAGGGTGAGTTATTATTCACTAAATTTTTAGTTTGTCCTATTAGAATTAAAATATCTTACTGAAAGAAAATGTGTATGTCATATTTGAAAAATTCATAACATAGAAGTGGCAAAATTAGGTTTAATTGCTACACTATAGGGGTCATATAGTACTTAATGGTTCAATTATTCTGGATGTGGCATTGTGATTGCAAATGTGATTTTATGTGACATAATTATTAGAATATAATTTTCATTGATATATCTTTCGGTCATTACATCTGACATTTCTCATTCAATGAAAATATTACCTCTTTCTATGTTAGCACATTCATTAAATAAGACATCTTTGAGAAGTCAATCATGAACTAGAGATAATATTTATCCAAACCCAAGATGCTCCAAATTTTAAAGACATTTTGTGTCTGTTCCCATGTCATTACAGCCTTCACCTTTTCAAGATAATCTAAAATACCATGTTCTGACACAACATGTCCCAAGAATATTATATCCCAGATCCAGATCATAGATTTCAATGCCTTGGAATAAATATGTTGATCTGTTAATAAACTAAAACCTTTTCTCAAATGATGAAATGTTCCTCCTCATACCTAGAGTAAAAGATGATGTCATCCACAATGACTATCGTGATGGTATCAAGAAACTCAGTTAAAATATTTTTCGTCAATGACAATAAAACTATATTATATTTAGTTAAACCAATGGGTATTACAAGGTCCTCATAATTTTTGTACCTTCTTAGGAAGGTGGTTTTTTGAATTTCTGAATCTTTTATCCTAAATAGATGGTACCCAAAACGAAGATAAATCATCATCAACATCCTAAGCCCTTTAATGTTATCAAACATATTATCAATTATTGTTAAAAAATATTATTTCTTTACCATAACTTGATTGAGAATTCATTAATCAAAACATAGGCAATGTGATCCATCAGCCATTATAACAAAGAAAACATATTTGTCCAAAGGTGAAACACTCGGGCGTATGAAGACTTTCTCAATAAGATTATCCAACAAGAATATTATCACTTTAATATTCACTTCTTATATTAGGTATGACATAATATTTACATGTTGATTACTAGTAATTAATTCAATACAAATCTTAACATACCTTACCGAGGGAAACTGGATAATTTTGAAGAAAACACATTGGAAAACTCGATGTTGACCATAGGGGAATCACTGCTCAATGATTATATCTCTAGAACAAAGGAAAACATTGATATCAATTTTCCCAACTATGGATAAGATGGTCTGGATCTGCATAAAATTTGTCTCATTATCCATGGAATACATGACACACAACCTCACTTGTAGTGAAGCAGACTCATCGAAGATAACAGTTGATCTGGACTTCATTAGGAATGATCCAATCCCTCCCAAAAATAATGTCAGGTGTTTTTATGTCATGTATTAGAAAACTCCAAGAAATCTCACTATATTATAGAGATAAAACAGAAGAGGGACTATAGATACACTTCTCTATTTTTTTACTAAGGGCTATAGTAATATCCATTACATATTATAGAATATCCCTAGGAAGATTTAGAAGATTAATAATGTGGTTTGAATTAAATTAATAATATTCACAAGTATCAAATAGATAAGTCATTTATGATGATTCCATAGTAATGGTACCTCACACAGTCATTGGATAAATATCTGATTCCTTTTGATACTCTTCAACTACCAGATGAAAGATCATTCTAGATTCTAGGGTCGGAAAACATTTATACGTGAACCATCTGATTGCATCGTAGTTTTAGAAGGTTTTTATGATCTTGTACCCCCATATAAAGATTAATTAACATTGTAGATTCTCTACAAATTACTTTATGATCCACAAGATCCATATTTCTTATGTTACTCAGTAAACACCCTCTTGGAATGTCTCATCCTTCCATACTAGTAACAAACTCTAGGTCCTCTTCCAGGCACTTTTGGTGGTCTAGAGTGACACTACTATCGAGAAATACCATGCTAATCATCACACATTCTCTTTATGTAGATGTAATTTTAAATTCCACTAGGATATAAAGAAACTCATGATAACCCTGACATTCAATAAAGATCCATCTAGACCATTAGTGCTATGTCTTGTAAATCAACATAAGTATGATTCTTTTGCAAGAATACCAATGAATGAATATCATGTTGAAGTCATAACTCAAACCATTGAGATTTCAACTTATCATTTAATATATTCTCATGTGTATACTACAAAATCACAAAAAAATAGTTTGAATAATCCTTCATGGTCTTCTCATCCATATCATGTTTGAAAAAATGAATGTCCTTGGACAACAACATTTATACTGGATATAATTAGTTTCTGAAAATAAAATTTAATTATTTCTACTCTAAGCCCTCATTTTTATTCTTAGTCACCACCATGCCCCATCATCTCCTGATCATTCCTTCCAACACATAGGTGGCACATTTCACTTTTAGTTCGACGAGTGTAACCAATACCCAAAACAAATGCTCAATTATACTCAACCACTCCTCAGCCTCTTGAGGATCAATTGATCCATTTAAATTTGTTGGCTTCTGATGATGGAAAACTTGAGAAAAAATATTCAAAACATCCTTATAAGGTTCAATATATTATTTTTGAATGGGAATTAGAGGTGGTGTTTTTCGCATGGTGTGGATAGTTTTCACAATCACCTCAACTAGATTCAGTTACATGAAAGGTTTCACACACTGAGGTCTAGTGGTATTTTCCTCCTATATCTAATTCTATTGTATTCTCAGAGGCATGATTCTATACAAGACCAATATAAAGTAAGTAATACTTCATGTTAATTCTCAAACATAGAAATGGGGAAATTACAAAAATATTGAAAAAAAATATTTAAATTCCAATATACCAAAATTAAAATCCTAGAAAATATATGAACTAATCCACAACACGTAATTACCTAGACATATATCATGATTTAAGTTTCATTTCAGTGAGATTTGACTAGGTAATCATTTTCTAATACCTTGTATGTCTCGATAAGATTTCAAAAAATGGAAACTAACTTCAAGAAAAAACCTCATCCCAGTGTTATGATACCACTTTGCCAGGAACCATCCGAGGTGCGTTGGTAACATGATAACTCAACCAGTGTTGACATAGTTTGAAGGGTATTCTCAATCCCAATGGGTTGGTGACTAGAATCTGGAACCATAAAACATGGAATGTGGGAATTATTTTCACAATAAAAATGTATAAAATAACAAAAAAAATAGTATTCATACGAAAGAAACACCACTAAGAGTGAAGTACAACAATTAAAACATGTATAACAACCCAAATTACATCAACCAAAAGTACAAGAAAATAAAAAAACATCCCTTGTCCTAACAGACACAACTCACAATGTATATGGATCAATATCTATTCAAACTTCTAACTAAAGCTCTACCCCTACTTGAACATAGAAGGAGATAATATACAAAATCATTAAGGCATAGATAAGGTGTGACTTAAAATAATAATAGGGTCTCAATATGTACCTCTTTATAGATTCCAATATTAAACTAACCCATCAGAGATTTCAATTTTAAAAAACTATATTTTTATTTCATATTAATAATTAAAATAATTCATTAATTACATTTCAAAAGTTAAAAATATTTTAATAAAAGGATTTACTTTTGAATAGATGTAACACTTCTATAATAATGAAACTTTTCACAAATGGAATTGATAAACAATTTTATATAAAATAGGTCATATAAATCAAAATCTATGTAAAAAGTTTACAATAATGGAATCTATTAATTTGAAATTCCAACAAGTGAGAAAAATGGGCATATTCTTAAGAATTTATGATAGTTCTAGGCCATAGAGACTCTACACTCAAAGATACATGTAAATATATTCATATATATTTTTTAAATCAAGATAAAAAAGAGGTGTCACCATCACCTAAGGTACATGATTATGTGTTTATATGTTTGGGAACTTTTTAAAGTGTAAAGTGTCATTCAAATAACTCACTAAAAACCTATTGCTTTCATGTAATATATTAAAAAATGATGGTAAATTTAATCCAGGCAACCATAAAATAAAATTGATCTCATTATCTATTTAAAATATGTTTCTTTTTCATTTAAAACCCAAAATGGGTTTGTAATCAAAACCTAACTTCTTCTAAAAAGCCCATTTTTTTCTATCAAACCCATTTTGATTCCATTTTCACAGTATAATAATTTGAAATCAATTCATATTTCAATTTTATAATCCAAATTCAGAAATTAAATTCAATTTTTATATTTTTCAAAAGATCCCCACAATATCTCAATGAACCCTTAAATCAATAAAATTAAGATTTTACTAACTTTTTCCATCAAATACATTTCTATAATTAAATTTAAATATTCATTTGAATCAATTTCAATTAAATAATCAATTTAAATTAAACAATTTAAATTTCAAAAATATACATAAACACACACCAATTCAATGAAATTTGGTGTTTTAAAATATTATAGCAAAAACCAATTTTGAATCCCCAATTCAATATAAATGTTTTTTTCAAAAAAAAATTAATTGAATGAAATGTATTTAAAATAAAAATATTTCATTTAATTATAATAATTGAATTTAAATAAAATTTTATGGGGGTAAGATAAATTGGGAATAAAAACGGAATAACCTACCTTAGGATCATGGGATCTAGAATCACAATGCCATACATGAAAAACATCCACAGAGAATGTTAGAAATAATGATATATTAATCATACCTATGTCCAGATCCAAAATAGTGGGTATTAGTACCAAAAATCAACCCAAGGATTTCTAAAACCCCATAAAATAAATTAGAGATCGTGGTAGAATGAAATTGGAAGAGGAAACTAACCAGAAGAAGATTGAAGGGAATTACCCTTTCTTAGAATCGCTTCTGAGAGTGATTTGAGTAGCCAATAACTCTTCATGGGAGCTTAAAGGAAGCGATAAATATATTTTGGGTCAATACAATCCTATGATGACCTAAAATAGTGGTTCAATAATTTTTAATCAAAATTAAAATTAATTAAAAAAAACTTATTCTCGATTTGTTGGGAAGAGCCGCACAGTTTGACCAACCATGTGCACCAACCATGTTCCATTTTTAATTAGGCTCCAAAATTTCTCCTAATATGGAACACAAATTGGCTATCCAACCACCAACCATGATCAGTACCTCTATATTGGGATTCTCTATTTACTTTAATAGGTTACAATATTAATTTTAATTCTGCTCCAACCATTCACCATCATAGAGACATACAAGACTTTCAATATTTCTCCTTATAAAACCACAAAAAACCCAACCAAAGAAATATAAAAAATGTGGGTTTTGGGAATACCTAAAGATAATGATAGGATGTTTCAATTATCATGATAGATCACTACATAATTTTGAAATTTCAATAAATTCACAAAAAATATCCAAAATCAAATTTGGATACTAACCTAAAATGTAATCCTTCACATTACCATACATATTTCAGAAAATCACACCTTATCAATGAATTACTTATAAACCATAAATATTATCTATATTCTACTATCATGTATAAAATATATAATATAAAAATAAATAATATACAAATCCCAATTTTTAATTAATCCTCCATAGAAAATTAATCATAAACCTCAGTAAAAGATTAACATCAGAATCCCATAACTAGAAACATTATAAATGGGTTTTACATTCCATAGAAGTAATTATTAGATATAAAATTATAAAAACATGATAGTATTTGAAACATTTATTTTAACCCCATATGAAAAACAATATTCTAACCCATGACAATTCTCCCTTTATTCCTTAAATACACTCATATCTTATCCGGAAATATTACTATAGAATGTATGGGTTTATCCTTAAAATAATTGATGATCATAATATTATCTATACTTTCAAATTTCATTTACATATCCCAGAATCTATATATAGAAAGGTAATCAATTATCAGAATCATTTCAAATTTCAGAAAATGAGGAATAGTAATATTTTTAAAGGCTTTTATCTTATAAACATCATCATGAAATCCACAACCATGGATTAGATGGTAAATATTTCATAATTGACATGAATCACATAATCAATTGTGATTTTATTGTCATTCCATTTTTTTCCTTTGACATATAAGTATTTTGTGGCTTATTATGCTCATTCTATTATGGAATAGAGAACTAATTCAAATAATGAAAAAAAATCCTTAAATTTTTCCCCTTGGAGACTAAGGGGTTAATTCTACTAATATCTCTTTCTATTTGTTTAATTTACAAGCATAATTACATCAAACATGAACTATTTTTAATAATTTTCAATCACCATGAACATGAAACATTTCTTGGTTTCTTTCCATCATTCACATGAGTTCTTATTCCCTTATTTTTAGAAATTTTTTTGTTGAAACTATTTATTACCTCTATGTGAAAACCCACTAGAGCTTCAATAGATCCCCATCTTCTTTATCTTATCAAAAAAACCATGAGGGTTTTTACTTGAAATAACAACTTTAAGATAACATTTAATGATTTCATCAGGGAAACCAAATTCCTTTATGGTGAATTCATTTTTAGTAATTTCTTTTAAACCACTAAATATTTATTAAAAATTGATTTCATAGATGAATATTAAACCTAATTAATGCATTAAAGACTTATAATATTTTCTATCTGGGAAAAAAAGGTTTCATCATCCTCAAAGTATGCCCAATGAATTCTATCTCTGTTATTTTATATATAATTCTTGAGTAGTACATGTTTAAAATTATTCCTATAAAATAATTGTATTACATGGATTCAAATTCGTCCTTTTTAATCATATAGTTAATAATATTTCCCCATTAATCTGATTTAACTCCAAAATGAAAAATATAAAGGATAACTTTTTAATTGTCTATGAAATAAAAAAAGAAAAAAATATATCTTTTACATAGGACTGATTATAGCTCAAAAACTAAAAGTTTAAAATACAAATAGAATTATGGTGGATGTTTTCACATAAAATATTCCATAACATGTATCTCCCTCATTGGTGTATTTGTAATTCGAACTTAATACTTTTTACTACAAATATATTGAGAGAGATTAGTGAAATTAATCACAATAAATGCCCTTTGAGCTTTTAACACATTTGGTTTCACTAGACGATAGGTGTTTCATTAGAAATAGAATTTTTTGTTTATAGGGATCCTCCAGGTTTAATATAAAGACTAATATCAAAAATTATTCTTTGTGAAATTAATATTATAGTGGAAATCATGTTATCAAAAAGTATTTTTTTCATTGGATATCTCAAAAAAGAAACATTATTTTCAATATATGAATCCTTAGTTTTATTATAGATCATTCATGATTGATACCTAAACATTTGGATGTTTTACTACACTTATACTTATCCCCGTTGTTATCACTAATGTTTTTTCATTATAGTATCCATCGGTTAACTAATCCTTACTCTTACACAAATTATTGTGACTCATTCCATTCATGCATGTATATTACATTTTAATGTATTAATATTCACTACATTACATAATGATACATTTCATAATCATATAAGTCTACTATATTTAGAATCATGGACATATAAAAAAATATTTAATACGAGTCCTCAATTATTTTCTTTACAAATAAAAACCTTCTTAGATATCTCATTCCAAAAACATTATACGTAACATATGGGAAGAAAACATAATAAATCATGACTTCAATAGCTCGGTAAGAGTAAACACAGGAGATATTAATGATCATATAATTATAACAGGAGAATAGGATATAATAATATGATCATAACACTTTTAATTCATTCCCTTCATATCAATGAACCAAATCTTGAATCATGGAATAAAGTTTTATAAATAAAAATAAATGAATCATAAAGGAATGAAATAACATGACCCATGAGAGTATAAAATTATAGAAATACATGATTTTGAAAAATATACATAAACATATTACATTATAAACATTATAAATATAAATATATTCCCTCGTTAATTAAAGGAAATAAAAATAGGACCTCACATAAACTTATTAAGATGATATCATTTTCATGTATAATCTTATATACATGTAATCTTCTTCCATATATAAACTTATGAACATAAAATATAGGTCTAGGAATAATGTTATGGATATAAAAACCTAGTCAATGCATAAATTTTTGAACATGAAATTTTGTTCACACATAAAAAATTTACCTCATTCTAGCATTAATCGTGTCATAACCCCTAAAATTAAATAGTTTTCATAAAAATTTCTTTATACCAAAACAAATGTAAATGAAATCGATTTTATAAAATTTATGACATCATATTTGTAAACTATTGTAACAAGGAATATAGATGGTATTATTGGAAAATATCCCCATTATATAAAAACGTATATAAATGGTTCTTGTATTTTATGAATATAAGTACCCTTAAAATATAAATAAAAAATTATTTTTGGAAATAAATTTTCGATGTTGAAGTATTATTTTATAAAAAACAGTTCAATTATAAAGGATAAAAATTTCATTGAAAATAAACTTCTAAAAATTTAATGAAATATTTATTAATAAAAATATTCATTATGGTGGGAAAATACGTTCAAGTGGTATAAGTTTAAAAAACATTCCTCCTATACTTTTGATAAAAACCCACAATGTATCACATTTGAAAACTTATAAAATAATTCCATTCAAACCATTTTATAGAATGTAATAAATCGTAAAAAATAAAATTAAAAATTCATCATATAATAGTAAAAATAATAATTAGAACAATTTTTTTATAACATGTATATTAATGAATATTTTTTTCGAACGAAGAGAAAAATTGTGTTGATTTTCCATAAGAAATTATTTTTCATCTGTTGAATAAATTAAGGTGAGGGAAATGAAATGAAAACAATTATTATAAATAAATTACCAGAGTATAATAGTATTCCTAAATTTATTTTGGTATATATCATAATGTTTTATCATTCAAATCCTAATCATAAACAATCTCATTAAACAATGAGATTGTAACAAAAAACCCTTACTATTGGGTATCTGTTGAATCATAAACCCAGTGAATTATATATATTTATATTGATATTAATATCCCATAAATTAATTGATAAAAATAATAAAATATATTCATGGTTTGAATATAGACCTCGCAAAAGAATCAAGTGGTGAATATGACATGTGTACCATGAAAATTAATGTGATATGAAAATTATTACCATGTGCTAACTTATATCATACATGTTTGATACTAAATTATGATAAAAATTATTTATTTTAAATATATTAAACAAAGATAATAATATATATCATTACCAACATCATTTAATTATAACTTTTTATTTCCCAATTATTAATTATTTATTATCAAAATCATTATTCCACATGATATCTACTTCATTTTTCTTGATTGTTCTAGTTAAGTATTTTTGTTCCTTGTATTTTGATAATGGTTACATCATCTCAAGAATTGAAAAAATCTTATTAACCTTAATTATACTAATTCTATACGTATTCATAATCATTCATAAAAAATTTACATAGAAAATTAATTACCTATTTTTTGTTTATAGCTGGTCATATGTACACATTAACAATGCTTTCATTTTTCGAAGGATGGACCAAAATACTGGAAAATAATAAATTGAATTTATAGAATAATAATTATTTAATATATATCATATAAATTCAATAAATATATTCTCATTACAATCCTTATATAATATATATTAAGAGCGAATCACATAGATTCTGGGATGTGGTAGTCCTCGTGTACGCATGAACGATGTTATCAGTTTCTAATAGTATGGTAGGTAAAACTGTAGATTGTCTATTTTCATTATAGGAGAATAATTATTAATATTTAACATATATAACAAATAAATAAATCATAATATACATCAATAAAATAGGGTCATGAGAAATTAATGTTATAGTTACATGGAGAAGGTAACTCGTACGTATGCACGAACGATACTTTCAGTTATCGTTTGATTGGAAAAGATATTAATAATGGTGATTTAATAATCATAATTAAATTTTGGAATATTTTATATAATTAATATATTATATTATTATAAATATCATATATTTATATGAGGAAATGAATATTGTAAGATAAAGTTAATTATTATGGCGATTACCCTTTATTTGAACGACTTCTTTCGATATCCTCTAAATGGATCTAGGGTTTATATTTTGGGATGAAAATAACCTATAGAATGTATATAAGGAATTTATAATTTTAATTAACATATTTTGGTCAAGATATAATTCTCAATGTGGTGTAAATAATTGAGGGAGGAGCTTTCGTTTTATAATTGATGTTGAGAGAAATTTTTTAATTTTTCAAAAGATTAAATAATATTAAATTTCTTCTCATTAAAAACTATTATAAATGAAAATTATTTTTATGTTAATTTAATATATGGTTGTAATAGCATCATAAAATATATTTGAGGAATTTTATTTGAAATTATAATCCTTCTCATTTTGATTAAACATTACTTTAGTAATTTTTATTTTACTTAAGGTGTCCACATTTTCAATATTAATGGGTTGAAATTTTTATTCTAACTTACCAATAGGAACATAAATAGAACATTAAAGACATTATATACCTTATTATATCCAAATATTCTTATTTACAAATTTTTATAGTCTTTAAATAATTTAATAATGTATTATTTTAATAAAATATCAATATTTCAGATTTGGATAGTATTCAATTAATATAACACTAAAAGAATAAATAAAAACGGTTTAATTAGAATATAACATTTAAAAAACACTAATATGTAATATTCACATATAAATTTCGTGGAATAATATTAATTACTTAAAATTTATCACTTTTAATATTTTCGCAATAATTTATAAGAATTTTCCATTAATTGATTAAATAATTTTTTGGTGTTGTGTAAGAATTTAAGGTAATTATAACATTCCAAAAAAATTAAATAAACCAACATCATGAATATAATTTAATTATGAAAAAAATTAAATTAATATTACTTTATAAATAAATTTTTCCTTATGTGCACATATAATTGATATTTAATGCATAGAGAGTGACATTTTGTAACATTCACTGGATTAAATAATAAATATGTAATTTTCATGTTCATGTTTCCATTAAAAACTATATTTTTCTCCTAAGGTTATAAGGGTTTAATTACCTTCATAAAATATAGAACACTATAAAAAATTTATTCTTAATAATTATTTTGAAATTCTATTATCCTAATATAGACATTATTAAGGTTGTAAATTTTACCACGTTTACAATTTGTACTCACCAAAAATATAAGGTGATCATTTACCAAATTTTTAACATCATAATTATAAATATTTAATTAAGTTTCTATAATTAAATACATATAAATGGGAGAAAATAATTTTAAATTTGGTTTGAAAATTCAACGAAATTTTACTTTAAAAAAGAACTGTTTTATATAAAAACTAATATTTATTATTATACCGTGCCTAAGGAATTATTAAATATATTTTAAAATATATATTTTAATATATATGATATAAATGTTTTTAAAATAATTCACTGATAGTGATAATTTCATTTATTAATTAAAAAACGTATTGCATGTATAAAAATAGTTTTTAAGTAATATGTATTTTTACCTAAAAAGATGTATTTATACTAAATTGAAATATAAAATTGATTAAAATAGAATTAATTTAATTGATCAAATACAATATAACAAATTTTTAATTGAAAAAACCTTAAAAAGTTTTATTTTTTCTTGCGTTTTTAAATAAAATCTTCATTTATTCTACACATTGGAAAATAAATCATTTAAGAAGTTTTTTATAAAATCATCCTAAGAGAACATTTTTTTATTTAAAAAATAATGCAAACTTTATGAAATATAATTTAAAAAAATTACATAAATTAATAATAATATTTTATTAGAATAAAATAAAAAAATATTATTTAATGATATCATTGAAATAAAAGGACATTACTAAAAATTGAGGGATTGTTTAGTAATTATTTTTAAATTATTTTATATTGAGTTATAAATTTATATATATTTAATAAATTAGTAAAAAAAATCATACCCACAAATGTAATGGATAATTTACAAATTTTACAGATAGTAATGTTTTAATAGAATATTATGGTTTTCATAAATGTGGTGTTGCATGTAACATGTACTATCTAGAAAAAAATTTGAATGCAGATACATCAAAATATCTCAAGGTGTTGAAATTCAGATAAATCCGTGTCCTTTAAAAAATGGTTATTGAAATTAAGAATTTTTTTCTACGTATTTACTATTATAAGTTTATAAAACATTTTTATTATTTTTTTAGAGTCGGTTCCCTTGTATAATTGAGGGAGTGGTAAAATAAGAAATAACATATAATTACTATATCTTTCAATTATAACACTTCCAAACCAGACTAGGAATTTATTTTTGGATAATATTTTTTCTAAATATATATATATAATAATAATTTGAAATTTTTATGTGGTAATAATACGCTTATCTCATTATTTAGCCCCGGATAAACTCATTTTAACAATAACTATGATAGGAAATATTTTTGTTTTTACTTTTAATTATATCTAAATTTGAAATTATCCTTAATGAAATTTTTTTTGATGACTCAAATTGAGTAATCCATTGCATAGGTTAAATTTTCATAATTTTTAGAAATTAATGCTATAATTAGTGAGTAAAATTAAATGAAACCACATTTTTGGTAAAAATGCATTTTTATTCATAAAAATGAATTTATATTCATCTTTTAAATTAAAAATATTAAGAAGATTTTCAAAATAGTTTATTGAATATATAATACATAAATTATTTTTAAAATATTAATCAAGAATTATTTCCATAATTTATTATGAAAAAAAACACAATGAGCACATATTTTTTTTAAAATAACTCATTTTAACAATAAATGTCATTTTCATCATTTATAAATTTTATATCACTAATGTATTATTGTTTATTAATATATTTAAAGTATATTTATTTAAGAATGTTTTTTTTAATTTTTATTAATATAAATTGTTTATATTGAAATACCTAAAATGTTTGAAATACTATTTTTCAAAAAATGACTTTTAATTATTATGGGAATTTAATAAAAAATATGATTATTTTTCAAGTATTTTTAACCAAAATTAATTTAATAATATATATATATATATATTATAGTGTGTATAGTCATATTCAACCCAATAAATTTGACTAATATTTTATAAATGTATACAATTTAATTGTTCATTTTGACAATGGGTTTTGTTTATATAATGATATCAAATACTTCAAGTTTATTTCAAATTAAAGAAATATTAAATATTCATGTTCTTCTCAAATTTTTTATTTAAGTTAAATTAATATTTGTTGATAATCATACTTCAATATTTTGTTAAATTTTTATATTTATTATTTAATAATATATTTCCTCATTTTTCTCTAGGTAAAATATTTTTTTCCACTCAAAGATGATTTATCGATACATTTTATTATCATAAAAGTGCTTGATTTAAAAATAAAATAAAATATCATATAATAAATTTTTCTTTGATAAAAAATCATAAAAAATTCATTAAAATCGTGGTTTAAATAAAACATCTTCTAGATAATCCCGTGACTAAATGACATAATTGTTTAGTGTCATGTAGACAAGCTGCATAAATATCTTATTTAACAACACGTTCAAAACTTTATTTATAATAATTATTATAAATACTCAATATATATATCTAACATTATAAAATTATTTTCATAACTTTTTTAATGAAAAAATAATTAATGGTTGATCTCAGAAGCTCTGTAAGAGAAAAATATATCATTATTTGTCAGATCATAAACTTGAAGGAGAAGAAGAGGAAGTAATGAATATCATAATGAAATATTATAATACCATATAATATAATAATTAAACATGATAAGATAAAATAATACCATATCATGAATATTAATTATACCTTGAATGTATTTCATTGATTAAAATATTTATCAGTAATCATAAAACATGTGATCATGATATAAAGGAGTTGAATAAATTAAAATAATATATATTCAAGAATACATAGACTATAATTGAATTTAAATGAATTTTAAAAATATTATACTAACATTATAAACAATATTGAAATTTGAAAAAATTACAAGCATCGAAAAAAATATTCATAATCCCATTATGTGTATGCATATGTGAAGAAACTAACTATATCCACATATAAAAATGGGTGGATTCTATTTTTCAACACCCATGTGAATAGATAAATTATGTCATTGTATGACTATATATTGATATATAAACATATAATAAATAATTTTAGGGATATATTGGACCCCAAACATCATTATCCATACGTGTGGGTTCCACATATAATCAATAATAATCATCCCAAAAGGAACCCATGGGAAAAAAGAATAGATTTTTTAAACCCCTAAATAACACCTCATAACAATAACCTAAAAAATCATAATATGTCAAAATAAATCAAATTTTATCAAATTTGTCATATAATAATATAATTAATAGGGTGATAAATAAATCATTTCATTTTTTATATACCTTTGAAGATTAATAGACATGAAAATAATTTCACAAACACTTTTAAATATTGTTATAAAATAAAAAGATAAAATAACATTAAAAATATCTATTATAATTAATGGATATAACTATTTAAATCCATATAAAAATATTTAAAAATAAATTATTTTATAAAGTATATAATTATTATCAAAAAATGAGTAGTGGATGTGATAAAAGATTTTACATTGACTGTATTGAAACACCTTTTTAAAAAATATTTTTTGAAATACCTTGATTTGAAAACACACATCGTAAAAAATGTATTAATTTATAATTTAAAATATGTGACTATATTTATGATAATAATATAATATAAATCATATTATATTGCCAAAAAAATATATTTTTTTATTGGTGGATATGAAAAATAAGGACACTGAAAAAAATATTCAATGGTAAGAACAATAGTTATTCTTACCAATGTTAAAATTTTATTTTATAAAAAAAATTATCAAATAAGTTTTTTTTAATTATGAGAAGTAATTAATCTATATATAAAATTAAATATCTTATAAAATATTTTAATGGTATGAAAAATGATATATTGGAAGGTATATTTAGGTAATAAATACTATAAGATAATGAATCGGAAATTATTTCACTGAAACTCTTTTGAAATTAGTAAGAAAATAATCATTGTAATATGAGAGGTGCATAATAAAATGGAAATTAAAATATCCTGATATATAATATATTTTAATATGTGAAAACAGTTAGTTATTGAATACACCCTATGAAATAAAATATGGAACACAATATCAAACATGTCTCATAGGAATAGAAATGAGACCAAGAAACCAATACATTTACATTTTATTTCCAAAAAAAATATTTATCTTTACTTATAATAAAGTTAAATACCTCAAAAAATAATTTATTAAATATATTAATACCAAAAATAATTTATAATAACCATTTATGATCATTATTTACATATATAATATTTAGTGTTTACCTCTTTACCACAGCAAGTGGTTATAGTTTTGACCATTTTACCAGTTTTATATAAATGGTGTTGGAATTTGTTTTTATTCAAAATTATACCATTTTAAGATAATAAAATTTACTATCATTGATTATTTATATCTATTTATGATGTTTCAATTTATTTTGATGATTTTTTTATTTTTTACCCATGAATATGAAACCAATAAGAAACATGTTTTGGTAATTCTTGATGAACAAAACGAGTTCTCTTAATTAATGAGTATAAAAATAATTCCACCCTTAAAGAACAAAAAAGGAATTTTTGTTTATTTATTTATATCATATATTACAAGAAATTAAATTTGTGTAGTCATCCGTGGTATAAATTTATATTATCATTCAACTAGGTTGTTAAACCGACCCAATCACTATCATGACATGATTAACGGATGATTATGTGGTGATTTAGATTCTATATCATTATACCATAAAAATAATAACAATAAATAGAATTTATTTTTGTGAAATGTTATTATTTTTTGGATAGTAGAAAAATTGTTAATGGATATGAAATTTTCACATATTAGGAATATTTTTCTCTCAGTTCATTTATTTAATATGATTAGTTTTATAACGTTTATTTATCATCAATATCTTTTATATGTTATACAATATTTCTTACCAAAACCTTATTTATATCATATAAATCATATTTATCTTTTAAACTCATTATCAAGACCATTTATGTAATGTGTTTAGGAAGTTAAAAATGGAAATTTATCATTCACTGGAGGTCGTGGAACACAAGAACCCCAGAATAATGATTTGTTTCCCATATAAAATATTAATGGATAAATCTGGTTTTATCAATTAAAAATATAAATTATTTCATAAATTTTATTATTATATACATAATTTGATATTACTATAAGCATGTGATGGAAATTATATATATTTTCTCATGGAGGTGGATGTCTGCACAACACATTATTCCTGTTTTAGTTTTTCTTGACAGGAAAGGGGATGTTGATTTACACTTAGAACGTCATTATAATAGAATAGAATTATAATAACATTATATATTTTATCAATATAATATGGTGAAATTAAATTTTAGACTAAATAATGGTACATAAAAAAATAAAAAAGAGAAATAAATTATATTAACTTATTCCTCACATCTTTGATTATATACATTGTGAAGACTGCTAAACCATTGATAGATAATATTTTGACGTGACCATAAACACATCAAGGCTAATAGGAGTGTTTAGGAGTGGTTTGGGGATATTTTTATGAAAACATAAGGTTTTTGGATTTAGGGAAAGTAGACGATGAGCCCTTTTATAAGTGTAAAGGGGTGAATTTTTTGTAAATACCAAAGAAAATTAAATAATTGGAGGTAACTATCAATAATTTTGGCTCCAAATTTGAGAAATAATATATAGTGGAAGAGATAAGGTCGATAAAAACATTAAACACTCAATTTTTAAATTTTTATTAATATGTTTTTTACCTCATGGGTTACAATTTTTACAATTTTGGGTTTCACCATGGTAACTACTTCATACCAATTTATATATCCATTATTCCCAAAAAGAATGATAATTTTTATATAATTTTGAAATGATGATTAAAAAATTTAAATACATTATTTTTTATTGAATTATTGATAGGGAAAAAATTTAATTTTAAATACAAGAAATATATTTTACTAGAATCAATTTTCATTAAAAAATTTACAAAAGACCTCAAATGACATTTATGCGTTAATAAAAAAACAACCAATTTTTAAAATTATATATTAATTTCATAAATAAATCTATGTTATTATAACATGGTCTTAAAAATTTCTAACACATACATACATATTAATAATGTTTTAATAGTCGTGTTAATTGAAAAAATTGTATTTATCACTATTCACCTAAAAATTAATCTTTTTAAGATGATTAAAAATATTGACATTAAGATAATTATTCATTGATAAATCATAAAAGAAGATAATTTTATCAAATTTTGAAAATAATATTTTTAATTTTTATATTTATTTAAAAATATAAAATATTTTGAAAAATAATTTTTATATAAAAATTATTTTATATATATTAAATATCGCTTCTAATGTAAATTTTAAATCTATATATTATTAATATAAATTTTTATTATTAAATAAAAATCCTAATTAATTTTAATATAATTCAAATTTCTAGAAGATACATTTTTATGTTCGTATTTATTTTATCACAAATGAATTTTTAAAAGGAATAATAATTCAAGATATATCTATACATTTAAATATTCTATTAAATCTTAATATAATACTTATTTGTACTAATATAAACCCCTATGATATATGTATAAGAACAAACCAATATTTAAGATCTATTTAATATTATGGGTGGTGGTTCAGAAAAAAATGATATTCTGGATATCTCAAAGAGATAAAAAATTTCTCCTATACTATTTTTATCAAATAGTAATAGCTCAATCTCATCTAGGTCTTGGTCCAGGGAAACCCCTTTCGATCCTATATAATTTTTTAGATCATACTAATAGGATTCCTATAGAATACATCTACTTCGATATTCAGTTACATCTTACATTAATTATTGATTTTTATGATATCGCTATTTATACATCCTAATATAGTATATTTGGTTTAATGGTAATATTTAATATTAAAAATATATCATGGTTTTTTGTTTTAATTAGGTTATTTTATTGAACATTTTATTCAATATATTATTTATTTAAGGAGTATATGTAGTGAAATATCAGGTCACTACATTCTCCACCCAAAACAAATTATGTCATCCATTTGTTAATTATTACATACTAATGGATGTTAGATGATGGTGTTTATAAAATGACATGTGATTAAATTTTCTAAATAGGTATCAATAAAATCGATTTATTTATAATATGTATAATCTAAATAATTCATTTCTTATTAACTATTTCATTTAAATACCTCTAATAGTAGGGTCTTAAGAACTATTTTATTTTTCTTTTAGTTTATAATTCTTACCAGTATTGATAGATTTTCACATATTGGTTTATGATATGAAATTTGATTCCATATTACTTTGTAGCTACACCACACACCTATATATTATGTCATATGGTTCATTAACATTGAGATTTTTGTATAGGGATAATGTTGAACAATAACGGGAAATAAGAATGGTTATACTACTCCATAGAATCTTTGGTATCCACATTCAAACCCATGATAGTCTATTTCAGAGTATTTTCATCCATTAATCCTTTATATTACCTATCCATCTTATCCTTATCCTATGTTTCCATATTTAACTAATAACCAAAAAACCCCAACCAACTTTTTGTACGAATAATTTCACTACCTAATAAGTGAAACCCTCTAAACTATATAATCGTTGGGGTATTGAAACTTTACCACATCTACTATGGCTGCCTCATCATGTGTCCAAATAATTCCTTACAATACCTATATATTTCACTCACAAAATTCATAGTGTCGTATGTTATGGGGAATCAAAACCTAATTATATAAAATATAGTAGTCTTGAGGTCACTAGGAATCCACCATTTTATCTAAACACCATGCTCAATTAGACTAATGATTGAAGTTAGAGTTGTGTTCAAAATCAACAATAAGCATGGTTATTTCATTTTATTTGGAAACATTCAAACCTACATGAAGTGGTACTTCATGATGGATAAGGATGGTTGAAATGTTGTATTATCTTGTTCTATTGTAATTATATTATGATCACTCTTCCATAATTGTTAGTTTTTTTCTACCCTCGTCTATTTTATTCAATAGTGACAATATGGTTGGTTATCATTACATGGTTAGTGAATATAGTTTATATCTTGAAATAGATAACATATTTTTTCAAAACTATATGAATGAATCAAACTAAATTTTATATTCTTGTAAACATATATTTTGAAATGAAACCATTATAAAAGTTGATATTTTTATAAATAAAAAATCATCAGGGTTATAAAATTTTAATAAAATTCAATCATGTTTTTTCTAGAATAATTATTACATATAAACAATTATAATGTGTAGGACTTATTAATCTCAATACACAAATTTAGTATTCATTGACCAATTTTCATCTTTTTTCTTTTGAAGTGGTTATTTTCCCCACTTATCATTCTTATCGCAAATATATTTATTAATCAATGTGTTTAATATCCAAGGAATTAATCCATTAGTGTTTTATTTGGATTCATTTTTTCCTACCCCAAAATTATTACCATACTCTTCATTTTTCTATGTAAATTTGATTCTCAATGACCCATCCTCTAGAGATAAAGAATCTTCATATCCCCTTGATTAAATTCCTTCAATGCTTCTTCAGAAATTTTTGAGATATATGAAATTTATAATCATTTCTTCATCATATTCATGACTTTATCTTTCATTATTTTTAATCATTATATTTTTTAGGACATCATGTGTTTTTACAATTTTAATCAAATTTCATAAAAAAAAATTAGAGAAATTACAAGGTTTCTCACTCTATATCTCATTCTAATGAGTTGTTCATTATGGTAATCTCGAAATTTTCCTTCACATCGATGGTTATTTATTTATCTTTACACAACTAAAACAAATAGTATTAAATTTAGTTATGAAACATAATAAATATGATGGAATTATCATAATCATGCAAAAAATTCAACAATAAAATATATTATTGTTTTACATTTTCAGATTGGATTATAGTTTCTATATTTTAACGAATATCAATATTATATTTACCAATGTTAATTAGTGATTTTGTATATTATTCTTATCAATATGATACCGTAAATTAACTAAGAAATAAATCCTTTATAGTTGTTCAGAAAAATGATATGATCAATTAAATAATATCACTCATGAGTTTCTAACTATGTGCATAATTATGACTCTCTCATGTAGGAGGTGATAACTGACTAAATTCCAAATATGACCTTTTTGGGGTTATTTACCCTATGTATATCTTTTCAAAAAATTTATTGACTTGTATTATCTATATATGGATGTATTTCATTGTAAAATTATTAACTCAATACATTACCAATATATTGGGATACCATCTTATACATAAGCTTATATATAGGGTATTCACTAGGATTCACTTATCCTATGATTAAATATATATAAAATAATATCCCCAAATCAATAAACTGTACACTAATTCCAACTAAATTGATCAACACAATTCATGAAAAAGAAATGCATTATTCTCATGGTATAAATCATAAATATCCGAACTATTCTAATAACACATGGAAACAAATCTTCAGTGAATTGAATACTAGAAATATAATCATCCAATATTACTATAATTTCATAAATATTCCAAAAAAATTTCTCCTCTATAAACCATTAATAAATATCACATGATATAATAACCCTAATAACCAATGTAATAGAAACATAATTATGGTATGGAAGAGTATTCTAATAAATTGGAAATCATATATTAATATGTTAGATCATAAACATGAATTAAAACATGTCGATGTAATAAGTATCCTAATAAAATATCATAATACCAAATTTGATGATCATAAAATATGATAAAGAAATAAATAATCATTATAATATTATAATTTAAGTATAAAACTAATTTCATGTATCAATATACATATCAATAATTATAAAATTTGTGATGATGATGTAATTGTATACGAATACATTAAAATAATGTATTAATTATGGAAGAATGGAATATCTTGAGAAATAAATTCTTCTTGAAAATTTGGAACAATATTAATAACAATATATAAATATTAGAAAAAACTATAAAAATAAGATATATCTTTGATAAAACCCATTATACCAACTCAAATGTAAACAAAATTATTTTTTCCACAATTTAAAATGTGAGAAAAATCATCATGATCATGACTATGTGAATAAACTAATTATGTCCATTATTGACTATTTCATTCGAGATAAACATAAACTAATTCATTTGAGGTAGATATAGGGCCCTTCCCATCATTATCTAGACCAATTTGTCCCACTAAAATTTAATCATACTCATATTCATTTCTTATGGAACATAATGAAATAAATACGTTTCAAAACCCTTTTAAAAACACCAAAAAACATAAACATACAAAATAATAATATACCAATAATAATATCATTTTTAAAATAGAGTAATATCATAATAAGAAATATTGGGTTATTCAAAACTTACTTCATAATAGATAAACCATTAACGAAAAAGATAAGGGAATATATTAATTTTTCAAAAAAAATTAAATATTTTTATAAAATATAAATAGAAATTTAGTATAAAAACATTTTATTAAAAAAAATTAGCCATATTGTATAAACAATATTAATATAGTTCAAACTCTAATTACCCTAGAAAGACATAACATTTACCTATAAAATTTTGAGTATAAGGTAAAATATTTTATATGAACATATGCAAAACACTTTTATGAAAATATTTTGAAAGAAATCGATTTGAAAACAGACTTCCCAAAAACTTATTAAAACTTTCATTTAACGATCATAAAAATAAATATTATAATCATGAAAAATGATCTATATTATATTTCTTAAAGATAGAATATAAAATTGGTTATAAAAAAATTAATATATAAAAAAAGATTCCTTAGAAATAATTGGAGTTATTCTAACAATTTTAATACTTTAATTTTAGAAAAAGTTTTTTATAAGAACTGATTTTCAGTGCTGAGAAATGATATCTCTAGAGAAAAATAGAAACTATTATATAAAATAGTTTAATTTTAGGTTCAAATAAACCATTAAAAGTATATTCATTTTAGAATGAATATAACCCAATGATTCCGAAATTTTATCAATGAAAATCTTGATGAATTTGATATAATAGAATAAATGTATTTGAGAGGATGATCGTAAAATAGAAATTAAAATATCATAAAAAGGAAAAAATAATATTTTATATTTTGGTTAATAAATTTAGTATATAATGTATGTTATTTCATATAATATCAGACATTTCCCTTAGAGTTGAAATAAAACAATGAAACTCTTACATTGACTCTTTATTCTAACAGAAGTAATTTTACCTCCTATATAACAAACATAAATATCTTAATAACTAATCAATTAAAAAAAACATACCTAAATACATTTTTTAATATTTTTTTAATTATATAAAATAATATTAGTTGTTTTATTTTAATTATTTATTTTAATAATAATTTCAATATTATAGAACCAAAAAACTTCATTATTTACTTATTTATAACAAATATTAGAGAATTTTTAATTCTCATAGTCATCTATTATGTAAATTTATTGCAATGATCGTGTCAGTTGTTAAACTAACCCAAACATGAGCAAGCCATTATTAATGGATGATTATGTGTTGGTTTCATTTAGATAAAAAAATAGTATTAGAATAATGATCATATCTAGTATTCATTATATTTATTTTTAAAAATAGTATGGGATTACAAGAACATGTAATGGACTTGAAAGAAAAACATAATATGAAAAAAATTATTTTTTTTCTAACATCACGTGTTTATGATGGTTAACTTTATTCCAATAATTTATCATTCATACCATTAAAATTTTATACAATATTTTTTCAACAACCTAACGTATATCATTAAAATAAAATTTTTCCTTTAAACGCAATCTTATAAATATCCACAAAATTTGGGGATAAAATTAAAACAATAAATTTATCATTCCCTCGAGGCGACAGTCCACACATACGCTTGGATGGTTATGATGTTTCCCATAGAATGGTGAAAATGAATAATATTATTTGTATTCTCATAATACAAAATAATTCATTTATATAATAATTAAATATTAAATTATCCATTATTACAATAATTTTATGGTTGTAAAGGAAAATCAAACATGTTTCATCCTGGTAGAGAAAGTATGCACAACGCATGATTAACATTTCCGTTATTCTTAATGGAAAATGGGTGGGTAGTTAACGATTTAATTTAATTATAAAAACAATCTATTCTAATATTTATACATTTTTAATCACATTTACATGGTGAAATAAAATATTAGGATTAAAAAATTAACATGAATAAATTTAGAAGACAAATATAGGTTACGAACTTATACCTAACTTCGTGGATTATATATTTTTTGAAGGGGTTAAATATTTAAAAGGATGGTACTTTTATAAGACTAAAACCTACTTAAAATTATTTTATGTTTTGGAAAATGGGTTTTGTATTGTTTGGGATAAACTTTATGGATTTTGGTGTAAGAACAATTGAGGAGATGACTTCCACTTTTATAAGCAAAAAGGGATTGTATTTTTGTAAAAACCTAAACGTTTTTGTTAATGGGTAGTCACAATAATGAAATATGGATCAAAAATTAACAAATAATGGATAGTATAAGATATAATGTTTATAAAGAAATCAAAACCTTGTTTAATAATATATTTTTTCAACATGTTAGTACCATTAACTCTTAGTCTACTCATTTTTTCCATTTTGGATTTCACCCCATGTACTAGTTTTCATCAAGGTAATTTATTCATTGTTCCAAAAAGTTCCATATTATATAATTTAAAAATCATTATTTGAAATTCTAAAACCATTTTTTTATTCAATTTTACAACTGATAAAAAATAATTAAAAAATACAGAAATAATAATATATTAAAAACTATGTTTTTTGAAAACAAACTAACATCAGATATAAAATGTCATATACTGGGTAATAAATTAAAACCAACTATTTTTTAAAATAATAAATTAAATTAAAAATTAAATATATGGTTATATAAAAAGGATTAGTAAATCTATAATTAAAACTTTTATACAAATATTATCATTAATGGCATGTTATTTATAAAAAAACTATTTTTTACAATTCACTTCAAAATCATTATTTTTAAAAAATCACAAAAAAATATCATATGACGATATTGTCATCATAAATAAAAAATGAGTTTAATTTTATAAAATTCAAATCCTACAATTTATAAATATAATATTTAATTAAAAAAATAAAGAAAAAATATATTTCTTATAAAAAAGAAGGCTTTTTATATATTAACTATTGATGTTATAATAAATGAATAATTAATTTAGTGATAATATATCATGTTATTATTAAATAGAAATTATATTATTTACATATATTAAACTTTTAATTTTGGAAATATTTATTTTTTAAGAATAAGGAAAATTTATCCATAAAGTATTTATGAAAAGTATAAAATATCATGATATATCTATACATATAAATTTTTTATTATATATTTATATAATTTTATTTTATACATACATCACCCCTTATGATATTTGTAAAAACCATATGAACCATATTTTAACTAATTTAATTTTTGGGTGGTGGTTCATCTAACATGGATCTTGCGGAAATCTCTCTAACCTAGATCTTCTCCTGTATATTGTTTTACTCAAACCATAATTGATTGAATTCATCATATTAATAGTTCATGATAAACCCAAAAGAATATCCCTCTATTTCTAGTTAATATAAATGAAATTTATAAGTAATAATTTGTGTAGTTCCCCAGGTTGAAATTAACACTCAAATGGGAGGGGTGAATCCGTGGTTTCTTTTTGAAAATTCCATTTCTATTCAATTCATCATTTTAAGATTGTTGAGGATCATGATCTACTCAATATTATCTCTCAAACACACATCATGTGGAATAATAAAATTATAAATACTGGAACTCCATATTAACAAGGTTCTTTATAATGAACTTATTCTTTCCAGGAAAGGTATTCACCCTCACATGGATTCTTAATTGTAATACACTATCAAAAAATTGATTACAATGGATTTAAACTACTAATTAAAGAATTATTAGCCTACTTGAACCAAAATGTTCTAATTTTATTCTGTACTAACAAAATTATTTCTTGATTCAACTCCAATTGATAAACTATATTTCCTTCTATCTCCCACCAAATGTCTTCCCCAACTCCGAGTACCAACTTGAAGGCCTTAAATATGTTTAATTTTTTTATCCATTAGAGAATAATTCAATTATTGTATTCCATGATTTTATAGTATATATCTTGTTGGTTTTCTCTTTAAGTTTCATTAATAGCTTCCAAATATGTTTTTCATCCCTTTTAAATGATTTCTTACCACATGTATTGACTAGTTTCCTTAGTGAAATAATAATAATAATTTTCATCCTTATTTTTGAAGTCCTGGCCACATTAAAATTATGGAAAGTGGTTCACAAAATATTATTCAATATTTTATGAAAGGAAAATATACCTGTATAATATTAAATCATTTTTTCATTTATATATCCTTTAAAACACACTTCATTCATGGGTTTCATGTAATATAAAATATTTTGGGAATCATAATTATACATTCAAGATTTTAATGGACTGCATGGATTTCATGCAACTTTTTTATTCCCATTTCATTAGTATATCTGGAAAAGTGTATGATCTAATAAACGTTATTCAATTTCATTACTACCTTTTAATGACATAGTTCTACTCATAGGTTCTCATTCATTTGATTCAAGAATTGATCTTGAGATATTAATACTTCCTCCACGAAATCAAATCAAATTCACACTATCAATTATCCCTCAGTCATTTTTCATCTATGCTTATTTTTCAGAAGATCAAAATTCTTTAAATATTAAAACAACTCATAAAGAGACAAGTGTGCATAGCCTCTTTCATTAGATCCTAAGACATTTTCTTAAGGACTTATTGTCCACAAGTCTATCTCAACACCTTTTAAAGACACATATTTTCTCATAGTTGTTTCGTTACGTGACTTACAATATTGAAGTACCTTCTATGAGTTCATCCAAAAGAATAGTGCTTTCTAATTGTGTTTGTATCCAAATTTTCTTTAAAATACCAGATGTCTCATGGGTCTGTCTCTAACCATTATAAAACTAGAGTAATCTCAGGGGTTGTATTACAAATGAAACTAGGTGTATTTGTGACTGCTCTCCCTTTTCTTCTCAACACATGTTGTTTATCTAAAGATTCCATCACAAGACAAGACGATCATGTTCTCTCTTTTTATCATGATATAATAATGTGGGATCCTATATTTTGAGAGTTATTATCAGGTTCCCTAAAAACCAATAGTGTCCAATCTTGGTCATTCCTTTATTTATATAGTCATAATACATCCGATTTTTAATGTGTTTCAAGGATTTACTGATGATTTTGAGATCTACGTAATGATGATATACTAAACATATCCCATGATGTTTGGATTGATTATGTTATCTTCATGATGAAAATTTATACTTCGATTTATCAATATATTGATCCTGTGATTTTCTTAGTAGAAATCATATCCAAATCATAATAATCGATTCATTAATTCATGTAGACTAAAGAAGGTTCAAATGACCATAAATTTTCAGGTAATTACATTAGTAATTTTCTTCACACAATAATTGAACATTTCCCATTTAGTCGTTTTATTTTAATATCACCATGTAACATAATAACTTTATTGTCCATGGTTATTGAAAAATGTTCTTTTGATGCCTTTTAATGCGTATTTTCTTCTTGTAATTCATTGAAGACAATTATTGAATGTATATCTTTAGTTGATCATTCATATCTAGTCCATTCAATATATCGAGATAGATTAGTCAAGGTTATCTTAAGCTTGTCCAAGTAGACACTTTATTGATAGGATGAAGATGGATACATTGTTTTGGAATATGTGGATGATTTTAAATTCACAATATGAGAGTTAGGATGATCCATCATTTTAATTATTCACATTCAGGAATAACATGAATGTGGAGGATTAGGTTGATCGAGCGGTACTAGTTTTGTTTGAATTTTTTGACATTGAAACTATACCATCATGTTTGAATCGCACATAAAAACTCATTAGAATATTCTCTTTGCTATATCAGCTAATTTGTGTCAGGATCCATCCATAAATTCATAATCTACTTTTTGTGATACCCCTCATGGTGGCAACACCATTTCTACCTTTACCATATCGACCTTAAACACAAGCCCCTGTCAGCACACTCCTATGACCACTCTAACTGTCAGCTGGCTTGGACCATGAAGGTTCCCTTTTTCATTGTTGATTTTAGAGGTCCCATATATATATATAGGGTTTATATGGATAGGTATGAACCTTAGGAGATATAATTTATGGAATCATATAATAAAATTTATTAGAGTAAACTATGTATCAAATAAATTACAAATACATACTCAATAATAATTCAAAGAGAAATCTCATGAAATTATTCATCAAAATGGACTTCAACAATAGTGAGGATTAATTCATGGCCACCATTAATTCATCTCCTTGAAATTACTTATTTCATGTCCCTCACTTATTGTATCCAATGTGAAAAACTATTTTTAACATGTCTTGTGGCATTAATTATTAGTGCAAACAATTTTCATATTTAACTAGGTGAATTTTCCAATAATTAAATTAAATTTAATGTATCTATAATATGTTCCACTTATCCCCACTTCATCCACCATATGATTTTGACATATTGAAAACAAATGAAATCTAGGATCAATAGTATCCCCCTTTATATTTTTTTTTCAATATCATAAAATATCATAATTCCATATGTGGTGCTGAATATTCTCCCCTTATTAAGAATATATATTAAAAGGTAAAATAGGTTATTCTAAAAATCTCATTCTTCTTAAAATAATGATAATTTATCTTATTAAATTTCAATATGACATCAAATAGAGGAATTATATCACATGATTTTGTTAGAAAAAATCCTTTAGTTTTATCATATCTATGTATATGAGGGATAACATAGTGCATAAAATAACATAAATTCAGCCAAAGATGGTAAAGAAATCTATAAACACAATGCATTGAAATAATAATTAGAAAATTTCAATTCCCATTGAATGGATTGGAAAAAATAATATTTATCAATGCAATTTCTATCCTTCAAACTCTTAAAAACACCTTAAAATGTTTAGGTGAAAAAGATTAGCCTCTCTCTTAAAGGATTCACACGTTTTTAACTTTGTATGGAAGTAAATAGACTCCATGATAAATAATATCATAATATTATCTAGATATGAAAGTATCATACATGTCATTTAATTCCCTAAATTATTAGCTTAAAACACATAAAATAATAGGGAATAAAAAGTGACTAATTGGTTTCTCAAAAGAAACATTCATAATGAGAGATTCCTCTCAATTTGGGACATTATTTTCATCCAATCACAACATGGGGAGATTTATTTCGACTATTTCTTCTGAATAGTGTATCTTCATTTTGATAATACTTGTTCCTCCATTCAACTTTATCTCTGTGTTAAAAAACGATTTCATCCACAGTTTTTTTGGATTTTCATGTTTTAAAAAATGGATAACTTCTCATCAGCTTTGTCCTATTTTTTGAGATTACATTCTTTTGTTTAGATTTAATATGTTTTTTTGATACCTATAGTTTTTTAGATAGTATCAAAAAATGTGTCCAAAGAAATAGAAAATCTTTGATGATATTATTTTTTATAAATTTCTATATGTATTATCCATGCAATTTTTTGAGAACCACTCTCCTTTTACAATATAGGGAAATTATCCTTCCAAAATTTTCATACATACATAATCCTTGTTTCCTTTGAAACTGAATCTTCTCTTGAAATTTTTCTAGAGTAATAATTTTTTTGTTTAGATAGTTTTGGTGTAGATCGGTTCATATGTTCTTTTCATTGATATTTTTTCCCTGAATCTCATTGATGATCCCCCTTGATTGTTGACTCATTTCTTGTATTTAAATTTTTAACTAGAAAGAGTAGTATTTGTGACCATTCTTACCACAATACCAATGACATCCTTCAAAATAAAATTTCCCATATCTATTCTAGATGAGTTTATATTTGAGTTTATATTTTTTTCTTAGGGGTTATGGAATTCTTGGAAAAAATATCATCCCCATATATTAGATATTGACTCTCATTATCCATTTACCTTATATTAACTTCTTTTGATTTCACAAATTTATTTTTGTAAGTAACAAATCTATCAACATGAGTATGTTAGATTTTAACTTTCTTGTATCCATCTTGAGAAGTTTCACCCTTAATCTCCACATAATTAATGAAATTTTCCCTTTACATATGTAAATCATGTTAAAATGGGACAAATATGGATTATATCTCCACCAAGTCATCTTCTGTAGAAATAAACATCTTTTCAATATCACAAGGTTCCTTATTATTTTCAATGAATTTTAATTTTTTCATCTTGATCTCAATAAAAAGTTAAAATTATTTTCAGATCTACATTTTTTTGTTATAGAAATTAATTATTTCTTCCTTATTAATTTATGTAGATAATTTATTATTTTCTCCATCAAGCTTTATTATTTCATTATTGAGGATATTTATATATTCTAAAATAATTATTATTTTTCTTTCTGCTTCCACTCAGGATCTCTTCATCTCTCTTCATTAGCACTAATTCATAATGAATCTTTTTTTTCTTTTATTAGGAAGAGAAAAAAATTCATTATTATAATAACAACATGATGATGAGTATTTCATATGAATTACTATAATATTTATCTTCATGATACTTAATTTTTACTTCTTCTTCTTATCTGTTTTGTATTTATGGAATCATTTATCTTCTAAATATGATTCTAATTATGATTATTCATCATTTTTCTTGGTAAAAATCTTTTAAAAATTACTATAGTTATCATAGTAGTAGTAATTAGTTGGTTTTTTGTTCTTTACATTCCATCATTAATTCACAAACCCTTTTAAAATGAGTTCAAAAGTACAAATAAATTCATCATTATCCTTTTAACTATTTGAATATTTATATTATTTATCCTTTTATTATTATTGATATCCCTTTTTCATGGATTCAATTTCCATTTAAATTTCAAATTCCATTTTAATATATGTAATTTTCCACAACTCATAAAATATGAGAATTATTTTTATCTCATCTAGAGATAAGTAATCTCTTTCTTCCTAGGTTGAAACATTTAAATAAAATTTTCCAGATTATTACATATTAATTTTTTCAATAATGACTGAGTCATCCAACATAATTCCAAATCCTTGCATATTATTTATTATCTCATTAACTATATTGAAATAGTAATCAATTCATTATTTGTATTTAATTTTAATATCCTAAAACATACTCCTCCATACATGTTTTTTTCCTTCTATGACATTAGATTTCTTTCATAGTCACTTACGATTTAATCCTATATGTCATTAGCAGTATGGAGACCCATGAACATTGTATACACATTTCTTGTTTGAGAAATCAGGATGGATATTTTATACCTTTCATATAACTCTATATTTATAATATGATATTTTATTCAAAGAAGCATCTCCAATAATGGGTGAAAACCCCATGATTATAGCATCTCTCACATCTAGGATGAGAGACAAAAGATAGGGTGGGATCATATTCATTCAAAATTTATAATTCGTACAATAAAATGATTTAATACCTCATATATTAGAAGAATTAATATTCTGAATTTTTCATAATTCTTCGTTGATTTTTCTTGTGAACCTTATCCTCTCATAAAAATTATACTTCCCATGGATGGATTGACCACTAAGAGGGTAGGGGTGAATTAGTGGTGTATTTTTATGAATTCTTGTTCTATTCAATTAAATATCTTGATCTTGATAAGGTTCTATATACACTCAATATTATCTATCAAACACATATCCTTTGTAGTAATGAATATATGAAGAGAATCACATAGAATATACAAGGTTTGATATACATACCTAATCCTTCCCTTGTTGGCTATTTCCCTCGATATAGATTCTTCATTTTATAACACTATCAACCATGTTATTATAATATAATTCATCACAAACTAAAATACTTCTACTCCAACACTAATTTAGTGACTATATTTTCTTTTGTATCTAAAAAAATGACTTATTGTTTTGTCTCCGAATGAGAGACATAATTGTCTCATGGATTCTACGATAAAGCATTACCAAATCTTAGAACTAACCATACAACTTTACCTCAATTTAATGTCTTGATGCACTAAAAGAATGTAATTGGATATTACTCTATTAGAATACATGATCTTATGTGCCAGTGTAATTTTTAGGTTTCTTTGACATCCACTGAATATATTTATCGGCTTTGCGTAATTATTTTTAATCAACAATAATTACTAGTTTCTACCACACTATAATGTTCGGGCACTTCATCCTTATTTAAAAAGAATTGAAATTACTAAAATCTATGAAATAGGTGTACAAAATATTAATCAATATTTTATGCATGTAAAATACACTTTCACAAACTCAAAAAACTTCTTATGCAAATATAAATTCACACACACTTCATGTATTGGTTTCTGTCATCCCAAATATTTCAGGTATCTCAATTATATATTAAATAATTGAATAGAGTACATGGATTTCATGAAAATATTCAATTCCACTTTTATTCATATATAATGTTAAGTGAATTATTTGATCAGTGATAGGTTGTTTTTTATAGCCTTTTCATGACCCTGGTTCAACTCAAGGGTTCTCCTCTTTTCCTCAAAACTAAAAATATCACAATCTCAACACTATATTTTCATAATCAAATTAAATTCATATGATATATTATACATTAATCATACTTCCTTAATTTATGTGTTTTTAATGATCCAATGTTTAAAAAATAAAAAATCATATTAAAAGATGAGTTTCCATAGCCTCCTTCACAAGATCTCAAGTCAATGATAAAAGGAGATGTCTCCTCCAAGTCTATCTCAACCCCCTCGAAAAACTCTAATTGTATCACATTTTCATACTAATGTAATTTAAAAAATAAATCTAAAATTGGTGAGTTAATTTTCTTGATAAATAGTGTGTGTCCATGTAAATCACCTTTTATTCTTTTCAAGACTTGATGTCTTATGGGTTCTACTCAATCTATTCAAAATGCATGGTTAAATCGGGGGTGGAATTTCATGTCACACTGAGTGTGTCCACGACTCCTCCCCCTTTACTTCACAACATGTTTTTTGTCTTTGGATTACATCACAAGAAAATAATTCTGTGTGGGATATTATTTATGTGGTTGAATCATGTGGTATCTTCAGTTTAGAGAGTTATTCTTCTGTTCTCAGAAAACTAGTAGCATTCAATCTCAATCGAGCCTTTATTTATATAAGCATTAACCTCTATGTGGAAATTTATACTGAGTATTTCTTAATGATATTTAGACTCTTGAATGATTAAATATTATTCTTCTCTATTGGCAGTTAGATCTATCTTGACCACCACCTGATGACAATTTATTCTTCGCATGATCACTCTCTTGATCATATGATTTCTTTATTTGATATCATCTCAAAAATATTAAAAATACATTTTATAATTCATGCAGAATATGGATGGTTCGTGTGGTCATAAATTATAATTTTATGAAATCAATTATTGTCTTCACACCGTCATTGATTTTTTTTATTCTATCATGTAATCATAATATCATCACATTACAAAATTACTTGATTGTTTCTTGTACTTATGAAAGTTTCATGTTATTTATTATGGTGATTTTTTTATCTTCAAATCAATAAAATATAATAGTGGAATTCCTCAATTTTTTTATACTACATTTATATAATTTTAAATATGTTGATAGATATTGGCCTTGGTTGTCTCGATCATGTACAACTAAACTCCTTGTCGAGTGGTCTAAGTCGATGGTGATATTTTGGGATATTATCTACTGATTCAAAATCCATTGAATGGGAATTATTATATTGCCTCATTTAAATTATGTGCATCATGAGATTTAAATTAATGGAATTAGTCTTGTTGATTGACTAGTGGTGGTTTTGTATGAGTTTTTATATGCGATAATAGTACCCCTTTTATTTATGTCCAATAACGAAACGCAGAAGCGACTTTCCTCTAGTATATTATATAAGGTGTTCCATGATCTGGCTAGAAATACTAAACCCCCCAATTCTATAAAACCCCAAATGGTGGATCCTTATTTATTCATTTTATCTTAATGGACTTACAAATGGTCCCTTTAGGGCGTGCTCATGTGCCCAACCATGACACCTATTGTATTTTCCAAGGATGGTTCCCTAGGTGGTTGTACACCCTTCAGGTCCCACATATTATATGTGTATAGCATGCTTGGATTGTATCTTATGCTGGGTAATTTTGTAATCCTAAATTAATATTTACATCGAAGAAACATAGTATTTAATAAATTTCAAATCCCTCCACATTAAAATTTATAATTCAATTCTCATGCATTTATTCTTCAATATGGACTTCATCAATTGTGAATATTATAGTGTGGACTCCATTAATTCATCTTCATGCAATTAATTTTTGAATTTCATTTAATTGTTATATCCAATTTTCTTATCTCCAAAGAATATGTATTTAATAATTTATGATTACTTCCAACAATCATCATATTTAACCCATATAATTTTCAAAGCATGATATCCAATGCTATGAATCCATAACAATTCTCAATGTATATTCACTTCATCTACCAAAAAATGATGACTTATTGACATAAAATGCAATCTAGTCTCAGCACATTTTCATATTAATTCCATTACTCTTTAATTATTTTTTTATATAGTTAAATCAATTTTTGAGAAATATGTTTAGGGTTATCTTTAAATTATTTGGCATTTAAAATATATAAATTTTTAAATTTTTTAATTATTAAAGGTTGAAATAGTATATTTTATGTATTAATTATTTAAGGATAATATGTAGTGAAATATCATGTTGTTACATTTAAAGACATGTTTTTTTCCATTTCCATGTTCATTATCACCAATTAAATTCTTTTCTGATTTTGGAAACCATGTTTTTGTTCACTCATGTGAAAATTCATATTTTACATTAGAAATTTTGTAAGGGGAGGTTTACTACATCTTTTTTATATTATGGGTTTTCAATAAAGGTATTTAAAAATATAGAAAATTTTTCACCATTTTGAAGTCAAATATTTTCTCTTACACTCCACATTCTTCTTTGATAACCTTTACATCTTTTCATAGATATATTTTTTAATTTTTCATTTGAAAGTTATTTTTTCCAAATTTTACATTCAAAATTTACAAAAAAAAACACTATTTAATGTTATTTGTAAATTTTTATTTTATAATAATGTTTAAAAACTTATCTAAAATCCATTATACAGTTTTTTTCATTATCCTATTTATCTCTAAAGGATATATTTACATAAAAATAATTTTTCATGAAACAACATTAAAACATTATTATAAATTACTCTTTTTGGTGAATGAGTTTTATGTAACAACCATTTACATTTTTTAGGTCTCTTTTCATGATATAATCTAGAAATGTTACGCAACACATTTTTCATCGTCAAGGTTCTTTATGATATGATGAATTAACATTATCAATTGGTTCACATATGTATATATCATTTATCAGTGGGTCCTAAATCACCCTTTGTTTCATTAATTGATGTTTTATATCTGAGGATCTCAAATAGGATACATGTATTGTCGACCAAGACCAAAATTTTACACATTTATTATCCATATACTAGGATGGTACATGCATAATAGCCCAATCCCATCAGAGTATATAGGTAATAACCCAATAAATATAGGGAACATATGTAGTGTCCCAATGTAAATAAGAACACAGGTAGTATGAAAAACCCATGATGGTACTTAGGTAGTATCATATTCCAATTTGAGTACATATGTAGTATCTCATTGACAATAGCGTATATGAGTTATAGCCCAATCCAAAGAGGTTACAGTGGTTTTCATCCAAATTCCACATTGTTATGAGAATCCAGAGTAAATTTATACTCAACTACATTATTATTTGCAATGATTTTACATATTCTATATTTATATGAAAAAATATAATGTTATGCTACCATGTATCAAGTTTATTGTCTCATATTTATACACACATTTTTCATGGTTAAGTTAAATCATTTTAGACTATAGGTCATTCTAATATATGTTATGGAAAAATTTTATTCATGCATGCTCTTTAAAATAATATATTTACCTCATTATCATGATGTATAATATTTCAATGGTCTAACACTTATTGAAATATTGTTCAGATTTTCCCTTATTGAGTGTTTGATCTCTCTAATTTTTTGGGGTCCCCATCCCAATGTTATGAAGATGAGGAAAAATTAAGAGATATATAAAAGGGAGACAGGTGTAACTATCTTATGGAGAAATGTTCATAGGTTTTGTAAAGTAATATTCTTATGTATAATTTCTATAAATACATTATATCATCAATTCATTGGATTGTGGGATTATTTGAAAGATTTAATGTTTATATTGTGTAAATGAAGATAAATAATGATAGTTTCATCTCACATTGTATCCATATTATTGTTTATAGTACGTATTTCTATCATATCTATATGAGTGTGAGTTAGGGGAACCTCATATTATATGAATCATAAAAATAGTATTTTCAGATATTTTATCTACTTTAATTATCATTTTAGGATTTTATGTTGTTTTATTAGCATAAATCAAGGATTTATCTGATACACTATGATACTTGAGGTATTAATTATTTTTTAATCATTTTGTTTTATGTTTATGTATTATTTGAAATATATATATATTACACCACCATACAACCACAAGAATTCATTGACCATGTGTTACAATATCTTATTATTTAATGTAGGTTTTTATTTTCAAATATTTATATGTAAAATTTATTGAATGCCTATAGAAAGTACCATGTATCTTAAAATTGGTGAAAACATTTAAAATATTCATTATTGAAAAATAAGGGTGATTTTTATCTTGGTGACCATGATGCATGAATGTAGATGTTTATTTATCAAATATTAATGTACATAGAGACCATTTAATTATTAAATATTTTATTTTATAGGAGGGATAATTTTTTAGGTGAATGTATCTATTATATTTTATATTTTATTTATATTTCATCTGTTCTATCCTGGTATTTGCTTCCCATGAACTCTATATATTTATGTGTGGAGTGATTTAATGTGAATGTATTGTTAGCTGTTATTATATTTTTGTTGGTTTTTAATCTATTTATAAGTCTTCATTAAATATTTTATACTTATTATATTAGTTTTTTACTCAAACAGAATTTGATATGAAAATAAAGATTAATTGGGATACAGAAATAAAAAAGGAAAATGTGTTTGTTTGTAATATAGACATTTAAACAAGTGAAATAATAAAAGGTCCTATGATGTGAATGGGAAATCGAAATAGGGTATTAGTGAATTTAAAATAAAATGGATTTGGGTATAGTTAAAAACATGGGAATCTTGTATGGGATCATGTCAAAATATCACATTCCCATACCACTTTTACAAGGTCTAATCAATTATCAATAGATGTGGAATAATATAAATTCAATTAAAATACATATTTTAACGTGAGTTTTGAATTATTTAACGAGGTGATTCAAATTTATCATTCCATTCTACTATAATATAAAGTGTGAAATGATGTCGACCATTATGAATGGTTATTAGAAGTGGAAGAGGTTTTCCACATGAAGAGGTAAGATTCATATAATTTGATAAAGAACACACTAATGAAATGAAGAATTGTACATCATAGGATTTAAACTAAGAAATAAAGGTTATTATTTTATTTCTTTAGATTTACTTTTCTTCTATCCACATCAATGGTAAAATAATTATTTCATTATTGAGGATTAGAAAAAAACTCAATGAATTATTTCTTTATTAAAAATTAATAATAATTTATTTTTATTAAATCAATTCCATAATAGTTGTCCTGTAGATATAAAAGGGTTTATTTTCATAAAAATAACTATTTTAATTTATTCATTATCTATTCTACTTTAAATAATTTTAAATATAATTACATATAACATGTTACATAACATTGAGTAGGTTGTCAATTATATTTATTATATAATAAATTGGCCACCATTTTCTACTCCCTTACATATTATTAGTAATTATTAAGATTAATAAAAAAATTATTCACAAGAAAAGAAAACATAGACATTAAATTGAATTCAAAACCCAAATTTAACCCTTATAATAGTATTATATAAATTCCCTCTATTACCCATTATCCCCATTTTAAAAATATCTCCAAATTTGTTTTTTATAAATTAATTTTATAAGTATTATTTTTCAAAAAAATAATTTCCTATTATTTGACGTCAATATCTCACAATACAAACCATTTTTAAAGGCATAGATTTTATAAATCTCAAAAAAAATCATTATTATGATGGTTGTAACACATTTTCATTATTATTATTGGGTAATAGTGATTATACTAGATTAAATTTATTTTTTGACACTACAAGAGAGATTATATTTCTCTTTTATATTATCATTATTTTTTGTGTATATAGAAATATAATTAACTGATATTCCTCTAATAAATTAATCAAATTAATATAATAGAATACTCAATTACATCTTTATTTCAAATAATAATATTTATATGGGTAGTAATAAAAAAAATTTCATACTCAATAATTACTATATTATTTTATAGAATAAAATATAATTAATCCAGGTTGTATATTGGAGAAATATTTATAAACAAAATTTCATAGAATAATTAGTCAATTTTTTAAATAAAACATAATTTAATAGTATTTCTATATTAAAAATATTTATACATATATTATGTGTACTTTCCTAAAAATTTAATAATTTTTATAAGGTGAAATTGATTAATATTTAAATACTTTTACTTAAAAATATATTACAGAAATTATTTTGGATGGTAAAAAAATTGAAAATGGAACATCAAAAAATTAATTATAATGATTAATCTAATTTAATTAATTTAATCAAAACTGTAGAAATTTTATATTATATTATTCGTGAATATTAATTAATTCATCATTTTCTTGTGGTTAAAAATTTACATTGAAAATACCTATATGGAGATGATTTTGTAATACACATATATTCTTCTTCCTCCAATTTTCAATTGCACAATTCAATTTTGAATAAATTAAATAAAGAAGAAAATTATTGATTTTTTTTGCAACAAAAAAATTATAATAACACCAATAATATTTAAATTTCTCAATTTAATGGTGTGAAAGAGTATAATATGATTTTTACCAAAAACCCACATTATTCGTCAGGAATTGGTTGATAGGAAATAATGTAAATATGATTAAATTAAAGAATCTCCTTTTATTTGTAAACTAAGTGTGTGTGATTGTTTTTATTTCATTTCAGTTTAATAAAATAAAAGGGACAACATTATTTTAGGTAAAATGATGGTTCATACTATTATTTTTTCTAAAGTGGTTTTTTTAAATTTGGTAGTAATAAATTTATTGATGGTGCTCATAATGGTATGATGGTTTTTTCACACGGTTTTTTATCTATTAGTTTGAAGAAGTTTTTTGGTTTCATGGTCATTTATTTAGTGTTGTTGTTTATTTCTAATATTAGTCATTTTAGTGGGTTTTTCTTATATCTAGTTTTTACCATTTTAGTGATAACATCTAGATGGTGAGGATGTTGTTATTTTCATGTGAGTCTCAACACTTTTTGAGTTCTATTGTAATTTATAGTTATTTTCATATCCATTTAATCATGATCGTATCAACTAAAATGGCATGAGTTACCTTAAGAAACATGACCTCAACCATTACATGGGAATAAGGCGTATGGTGGGACTATTATATCCTTGGGATCTCTCATTCCACTAGTTTTTTGTTGTCCAAAATTTTTATTTCTGATTAAATTTATTTTTTTGGATCTTGATTCTTTGATTGGTGGTAAGGTTATGGAATAAATAGGGTTATAAATTAACCATATAAGTTTATTTATTAAAATATATATATATATATATATATATATATTTGGGTGATGGGAGGTCAAGAAACTTCCATTTTAAACTCCTTAATTAAATAAACTCCATAAAAAATACATTCATTTTATTTTTTCACACAAAATTGATCATTTCAGCCTCATCACTCAAGTCTCAAAACAATGCTAGAAAAATTAAAATACAAGGAATGTGTAGTTTCTTTTTATTTTATTTATTTTATTTTATAATTTTTTATTTATTTTCTGTTTTCTATTAATATTTATTTAAAAAAATATACACATACTCGCTTCAATATAACTCATATAGAAACTCAAAATAATGTAATGTTTAAGTCATTAGGATAGAAACTACAATCTTTTTAAAAAAAAATGTACATAATTATTTTTTCAAATTATTTAATCCATTTTCCCAATAATTTCAATACTAATGATGAGTTCTATATTATTAATAATTTATTTTGAATGTTTTTTATTTTTTAGACCATTATTAAAACTTATTATCACTATTTCTATAATAAATCTAAATTTACAAACCTAAGAATTCTTTGATCCCATGTTATTATTCTATTTTCATCAACTTCATCATAGATTCATAGAATGAGGTATGAATTTCTAACCCCACTGTGATTCTTTTATCGAATAATTTAGAATATTTAACAAATATTATAAAATTTTTAATTCATTTAATAAAAATGTAATTATGGGATTAATAAAATCACATTGCCTAAAAATTTTAGAAACCTATAACTGAAATAACTTATTTCCTACTGAGATAATAAATATTATATAAAACTTATATATAGAATATAACCATCATATTTATTATTTTATTAAAATATTAAATTAAATTATTTAATTGGAAAAAATAAAATATTTAGGTTTAAGGAATTAGTGTTTCAGTGAATTATTTATATTTTATGAATTAATTTCTAATTTGACCTATATTTGAAAAAAAAAATCTGCATTATATAACTTATTGATGATTTTAAAACATTATTACTACTCTTTATCATTTAATATAGTCTTCTAATTTTTTTAAATAATAAATAAATATTCATTGGAATTTTTTATATTACTTTTTTAGAATAGATAATTACCCTTAAAATATTCAATGATTAGGGATTAGAGAAATGTCATGTTTGGATGAAATAATACATGATTGAAAATAAAATTTTTGTAAAGAATACAAATTTAAGAGATTTTATTATTGATTTTTTTATTTTAGAGGTTGAATAATATTTTTGTATGGATGAATGAGTAAAATATATATCGGTGGTATTTTCTTTCCATTTAACCATGGTTGTGAATTGTGTTTTTTATTATCTTTTCCCAAGAGGGAAAAATATTAAGTGTGGTGGAATTTGATGTGATTAGTTTTTCGATCGTTTTCTATAGTTTTATATTTATTCATATTTTTTATACTAACTTGGGTCAATATAATTTATTTTAATAATCACATATTTTAACAGAAGATTATATTCAGTACCATAAAAGAAACACAACATCGAGCTTTAACATGTGTGGATTACTATTATCATATATGACCGATATGACCCAATAATTGAAAAGGTGCATATGAATATAAGTAACCTAATCATAAAATATATGTGTAATGGTCCAATTTTATACAAATTTGTTTTAAAATTCATGAAATAAAACCATATTTTTCATGAAGACATTTTATGCTTCCAAAACACTTTTTATAAAAAAAATTATTTTTTTATGAGAAAATATTATAACTAATTACTTAAAATTTAAAAAAATTTAATTGATTAAAATTATATCATTTTTGAAAAAATATCAAAATTATCATAAGGTGATGTTTATTATTTTCCTAGAATGATTAATTTTTTTTTGTAAAGAGTGAAAAGTTGATTTAAAATAAAACATTTTATTCTTATCAAGAATTTAAAAAGAAATATTTTTTAATTTTTTTAAAAAATTTTATTAGTTCATATTTGATTGAAATAATTAAATTTATTTCATTTTAATTTAAATTATTAATTATTTTGGTATAATAAAATATTTTATACCTAAAAATTCATTCCTATAGATAATAGTTTTTCATCATATTTTGTGGGTTTATTTATTATTTACATTCTATAACTTAATGAGAATTAATTTTATAAAAACGATTATATATTTTTAATCAGAGTATAACAATTTTTTAAATAAGTCATCTTTATTTTTATCATTTTTAATAGTCAATGTGATAATATTATTCACCTTGGTAAGCTGAAATCGGCTAATTAAGGTTACAAGTAAATATATATGGCTTTAGTAATACTTATAACATCTTAATTATTTATATTTAATAAGGTTATTAGGACCATACCTATCTAATAATCTTAAATATTAAATTTTTTATGATTTTTCATTAAAAATAACATTATATAATTGTATGTAAATAAAAATAAACAACAGTGTGTTATTACCTTTAATGTTTATAATATTTTATGCCAAGTAAAATGTGACACCCTCTGGGTCATATTTATATCTAATTTTGGGCCATGTTAAACTCTATTGTTCTTAGAGATAGGTATAAAGAGTTATGGTCTAAAAAAGATATATTTATGGAAACCATGCTAGGTGCACGATCTGTAAATGTTTAACTATAACTATGTGGGGTGTATATATCAGTTTTAAATATGTTTCAAATGGGTTAGTAATGGTTTTTATGATCAAGTGAGAATATATTAAACCAGTTTTGGGGGACTTTTTTTAAAGAGTATATCACATAGGTTTCATTCAATTTTCCTAACCACATGGCTATTCCCATGTAACTGAATGATTTATCTTTAAAGGGTAAATATTTACCACAAGGTTATGGAATTGTTTGTATAACCGTAAGTCATAACTATGATATCCGGGTATATTTCCTAAAAATTTCAAATTACCTTGATTACCTTACCCTATTTAACCATTAATACTCCAATAATTCATTATTAACTCAAAAATCGTCTTATGAACGCCCTTGAGGGTAATATAATTGTTGCTTTAGTGTTTCTTCATTTTTCATTATAGATATATTTGAGGTATGTGTGTTTTTTCAATTATTTTCTTCCTTTCATTCTTTATTTTTTTTCCAATATCTCATCTTACCAATATCTTATTAACCTATATGGGTTATAATGGCCCAATCTATGGTTTATATGGTATTATAATGGCCTTCTTATATCTATGCCTATAAGGACTAACTATCTTTGTTTCTCATCACCATTTTTAAAGTAGATAAATTTTATCTATAGGTGAGGTAAGAGTCTGTATACAATTTTTTTATACCTAGAATTATTTTATGTTATATAAAATACATTATTTAAAGGCACATATTTGTTGGATCGTGGAGTGTATTCTAAATGGATTTTTTTATAAAAAAAATATTTATACACCATGTTCATGATGCAATTCTTCAATGATGGGTTTGATTCAAAAATGGGATATTTAAAAGTGGGGGTTGTGAAGACTCTCTTTCAGGAAAATTTTTTAAAATTATGACCTTGTTTTATTGATTTTTTTTAGAAAATTTATCACATGGGAGAATTTTAGGAACCATGGGTGATGATATATCCAAACCATATAGAGTATTACATGACTGTTGTAAATGGTTTTGAAATCAATAGATATTGGATGGGATTGAAATCATTATAATTCTCATTATTACATTAATTTTTCTATTCATGTCCTAGTTATGTGTTCCCATGGGATAGATTCCAATTATGTTTCATTTTATTAGTTTCATTTATGTATCATGGTTTATATACAAACATGTTTGTCCTTTATTTTATAAATGTTTTTGATTATATCCATATATATTATTATTCATGTTTAAACTCACATTCTTATAGATTTAAAAATGGATGGCATTAATGAAAACCAGAGAAATATTTATAAAAAAAATTTAGGGAAATTTTTTTATAATCCTGATTATTAGGATAAAACTTATAGTTTATAATTTATAGTCAATGTATATATTCATTTTGGTATAAAATTGAGATTTAGTTCCCACACCACACTATTACCCTTTTTCAATTGCATTCATTTTTTATAATTTAAATATAAATATAAGGGAATGATTATTTAGGGTTCCTTCTCATGGTGGATATCACCATCATAGTTCATTTTTATGGTGGTGACAGATAATCACATGGAAACTAGGTCATGGTCTCGGCTTTGTGTTCATTTTGGCTTATCCTTTTCTCTTGGTTTTGTATGTCTAATTGTTGTGAAGCATTTCTTTGTCATTATAATCATTTTTTTATTTATATAAAAGTTATATATCATGTTTTATTTTTGGGAAAAATAACTCACAATTATTTATTTGTTGATACCCTAGTGATTTTCACCAGCCTATTGTGATTATAAGTGCACATTTCAACTTCTGGAAGTCTATCATTGGTGATTCGTTTGGTCAAACTCGGTTTTTTCATTTCAATATGGTATCTTGGAATTTCTTATAAGTAATTTTTTTGTTACTTATTTGAATTGGTTTTGGGTATGGTAAAAAGGATCTATGAATTTTTTTGGATCAAGGAATACATTATTATTAGGGTCTAGATTTTCCCCTTTTTATATATTAGTTATAATGGGATATTAGGATATGATTTCCATTTTTTAGATTGAATGTGTAAAAATAAAGATGAGTCATGTATTTATGTCAGAATGGATGTCATAAAAAACTAAAAAATTATCAACCACATGAATTTTAAAATATTATGGTGTTTTTGGAACTCATATAAAATAGTTTTAAGTCACTATTCTATGATAATATTGAATCTGAATCCCATTTCTATTGTTGTTTATAACCATTTATTATTGGATTCTTTGAGTGAATCTCATTATTGAGAAAACAATCATGGTGTTTCTTGGGATATTTTGATAGCATGATCTATTTTTACTGATTGTTATGCAACTATTGTGTTTATACAAGTGTAGAATGACTGGTTTTAGTGTGATAAAATGATTTCATATAAAAAAATTAGTTTCAAAAACTAATAATTAATTCATCCTTGTCAAATGATATTTTGTTTCAATCAAATGTCATTATAAATGTTTGTTTAGTTATTAAAAAATATAAAAACATTTCATCTCATACATGTTAATGATCTACACATAAGAATTTGAGACACCTAAATAATAACATTAATTTGAATTAAATGATTTAAGGGAAATTGTTGTTTACCACAAAGTTGTAAAGGGTGTGTTTTTGGTTATATAGAAAACCCCAATATTATTTCAAAAAAATAAATCTAAAATATAAATTAGTCATAAATAAAGAATGATAAATGTAATGACCCGCCTATTATCATTGGATTGAGAGTACAATGAGTCATTACTAGGGCATAAGAGATATCCCCAAGATGCCAAAGGCTGGAAATAAATGCCGAAGGGTTTCAATGCGAGTGGGGGACGATTTAACCATTGAGAAATAAACCAACCAAAACATCACTAAATACCACTATATGATTCATGTTAATGAAACAACAAACTAGTGTATTACCAAAATAAAACTACATTGTTCCACAACCCAATACAACCAACACAATATCAAAGTACCAAGCGGTAGACTAACAAAAGACCATAACAAACCAAAATATGCACCATGGCTCCACACTGAGCTCTATGCTCCAAGCACCACCACATCTCCCAAGCATCACCATAAACCACTAGTAATGAGATGCCTTACCTTTACCAGTGTCTCGGAATACGAAATCTGAAAAATCAACAAAGTTCCAAAGTAGGGGTGAGTATAAAACTCTATAGGTTTTCCCCCAATGAATTCCATACTCACACCACTAGGATAGAAGAGTTAGACACAATTATATAAAAATAGTTTATATAAAACATTTTCTCAAAATTATTTTATAAATAAATATAAACAAGTTTCCAAAACCATTCGTAACCAAAAGCATCCAAGAGAAATTGAATCCAGTTTTCCAACAAGTTATTTTTTCAAAAAAATAACCAATCAAGCATTAGAACCATTTCAGAAAATCCATTTTTGGCATACCCAACCATTTCACAACCTGTAAAATCAACCATGGATGCTTCTTTATGATAGTTCCACCCTCATGAGAGGTTTCTCATCGATCTACCAAGTCATCACAAGGTAATTGTTTCCCATGTTCCATTACACATTTGGCACCGGGTACAATTCCATATTTCAACCACGCCTCGTACGTAAAGGTCCCATGTTCCATAAAACGTTTGGCACAGATTATAAGGTCCTATTTCAACCAAGCCTCACATATGAAACATGAACACACACCACACATTCACAAAAATCATTCCAAAACCATACTTTCAATAAAAAATCTTTTATTTAAAGCCATTTTCATCAAAAAAGTGTGTTCAACCAATTCAATCCATTTCAATAAAACTGTACATTTATTGAAATCCAAAGAATGATCCAATTTCATCAAGGTATTTTAATACAAAACCATTTCATTAAATCACCCCTTTTATTTAAAACCCATCATTCATCAAACCATTTATTGTTCCATAAAATCCATAATTTAAAATCAAAATTTTAAATTCAAGAATCCAAATCACCTTGCACAACAATTCACCAAGATTTCACAATTTCCTCAAAACCATAAATCATCACTAAAAAAGATTTCTTCCATGATTTTCACAATAAATTTCATTCAAATAACCTAATTTGAAACAAATCAAATCAATTTTAACAAGAGGGGTCGAGAGTGAATCCTCCTACCTCAGAGGTTTTGACGAAAACCCTAACAATCGGAGAATGAACAAGAAAACCGGTCTGATTCGCCAAGGATCCTCCTTAGATCTCTTCTACTAAAATAACCAAGACCAAATATCATCTTATTTTGTGTCTACACTCTTAGATCTACCCATAATGGGCATAAAACTATGAAACTGAGAGAAGATAAGAAGTAGATCTAAGTAGATCTAAGAACGAAAACAAGAACAATCACATACCTCAAGAATACAGCTTCAATTCGCCAAAAGAAGACTTCGGAATTCCTTTGGAATGATGGGAGAACCCTCCATGACCTTAGGAGAACCAAAATCATGATTTAAGGCCTCTTAGGAGGAAAACAAGCTATATAGAGGAAAAAACACGTGAGATACACATTTATAGGATCTCATTTAAGTGGTTTCACGTTTAATTCACACAGTTTGACAAACCATGTGCTAACTGTGCGTTAGATACTACCTCGATCACCCTTCTCGCACGGTTTTTTCACCTGGTTTAGATAAACCGTGTACTGCCCGTGCAGCTTCCCTTTTTTCCTCACAACTCATTCCATGTTTTCCCGACTCTCCCATTCGTCACACTTAAACATAAAACCACTAAAAGCATCAAGAAAGGGCTATATACCAGAAACCATGGGTACTAAATTCTCCCAACCATTGGTCTTTTCGTCCTCAGAAAGTATAAAATCCTCATCCAAATGGAAGAGTTCTAGCCACTGCTATTTCAATTCATTTTCATGTTCCCATGTTTCTTCCTGAATCTGACCATGCTACCATAAAACCCGCACTAGACCGATGATTTTTCCACACAAGACTTTCTCTTGCCTATCAATAATCTGTAACAGGATATGTATCATCGAGGAATCCGGCTCTAGGTCAATGTGATCCCATTTGATCACATGGTCAGGATCACGATGACACTTTTTTAGCATAGACACATGGAACACATTATGCAGCAAACTGAACCATGGTGGTATTGCCAATTGATATTCCACCTCTACAACCCATTCTAGTATTTAAAAAATGGCCAATGTATCTAGGAGATAACTTGACCTGCTTCCCAAAATGACGATGTCCAATTCCTGGAGAGATCCTCAAGAAGACATGATCACCCACAACGAATGACAACGGTCTTCGATGGTGATCTGCAAAAGATTTCTGACAACTCGGAGCCATATCCAACCTCTTTCTAATCAACTGAATCTTTTATGTTGTATGTTGTACAAGGCTTGGCCCGACTAGTGATGTTTTACTCGTTTCCACCCATCATAGTGGAGAACGACAAGGACACTCATACAATGCTTCAAACGGAGCCATGTTTATCGAGACTTGATAGAAATTATTGTATGAGAACTCTACTAAGGGTATATGCTCCTCCCATGAGCCACTAAAATCCATTACAGAAGCCCGAAAAATGTCTTCCAACGTTTTTATCATCCTCTTAGATTTCCCATCCGTCTGACGATGATACACCATGCTCATTTTCAACTGAGTTATGAGGGCCTGCTGTAATGATTTTCAGAAATGAGATGTGGACCTCGGATCTCTATCTAAGATTATAGACACTGGTACACCATTCCTCTTTATCACTTCTCAGATATAGATTTTTGAATGATCTTCCACCGTATGAGTTTCACATATAGGGATGAAATGGGACGACTTGGTTTGGCAATCCACTATCACCCAAATGGCATCGTGTTTCCGGACAGTTCTTCGAAGACCTATAACAAAATCCCTTGCTATATGATCCCATTTCCACACTGGGATAGGTAATGATTGTAACATACCAGCTGGTCTCTGATGCACTTCTTTAACCTGCTAACAAGTTAAGCACCACAAGATGAACTCGCCCACCTTCCTTTTCATCCCGCTCCACCAAAACTGCGCCTTCAATGCCTTATACATATTCTGTGTACCTGGGTGTATGGACCATCTTGAATGGTGGTAAGCATGAAGGAGTTGTTTATGAAAAACCAGAGGTATAACCATCCAATCTCTGAAACACAAAACTGAACCTACATCAAGTTTCCATCCATCAATGGTCTCCCCACCATTGTGTTATGAACATACAACCAGACATTCTTCATCAGATTTATGTGCCTCTTTGATCATCCTTACCAAATCAAGAACAATCGTAGATGAGAAGAATCCTGCAACATCCCCTCGGTTTTCATATTCCACATGCATGTCGATTAAGACCGACATCAACTACCATTCATCTGAAGAAACTTGCACTAACTGAGCATATGAATTTCTAATCAATGCATCTACCACCTAATTCCCTTTTCCTGGTGTGTACATCAAGTCAAAGTCAAACATGTGGAGATACTACATCCACCTACTTTTCCTCAGAATCAAATCATGTTGTGAAAAAATGTGTTTCAAGCTTTTTTTATCGGTAAAAACATTATATTTCTCACCAAATAGATAATGTCTCCATGTTTTCATATCATGGATGACTGCATCCAACTCCAAATCATGTGTTGGGTAATTTTTATCATGCACCCTCAACTGCCTTGATCCATAAGAAACCACATGATATCTTTGCATGATAACACAATCCAACCCTGATCTTGAAGCATAACAATACACCACATACACCTTTCTTGATTGTGGCAAGATCAGGATAGGTGCAGATGTAAGCCGAACTTTCAGATCCAGAGTGGATTTCAGACATTCTTCCATCCATTAAGAGAGATCTTTCTTCTTTGTTAGAGTTGTCATTGGTGTTGCTAGTCGTGAGAAATCACACACAAAGCGTCGATAGTGACCAGCCAATTCTCATTGGCTTGAGAGTACAACGAGTCATATCTAGGACTTAAGATACATCCCCAAGATGCCAAAGGCTGGAAATAAATGTCAAAGGGTTTCAATGCGAGTGGAGGAAGATTTACCCTTTGTAAAATAAAACAACCAAAACATCACTAACAACCACTATATGTTGCATTTTAATGAAACAACTAACTCATGAATTATCAATAGAGAACTACACAGTTCCACAAATTAATACAAACAACACAATATCAGAGTAAAAAGAGGAAGACTAACAAAATACTAAAAAAACTAAAACACACTCCACGGCTCCACACCAAGCACTGTGATCCAAGAACCACCACATCTATCAAGCATCACCATGATCCACTATTAATGAGATGCCTTGCCTTTACCTGGGTCTCAGAATACTACATCTGCAAAAGCACCAAAGTGCCAAAGCAAGGGTGAGTATTAAACTCTGTAGGTTTTCCACAATGACTTCCCTACTCACGCCACTAGGATAGAAGAGTTGGCAACAATTATATAAAAATAGTATAAATAAAGCATTTTCTCAAAATAAGTCTATAACTAAATATAAACACATTTCCAAAAACATTCGTAACCAAAATCATCCAAGGGAAATTGAAACCCATTTTCCAACTAGTCATTTTTCCTGAAAAATAACCAATCAAGCTTTAGAACCACTTCAAAAAATACTTTTTTGGCATACCCAACCATTTCACAACATGTGAAATCAACCATCCATGCTTCATTGTGATAGTTCCATACTCATGAGAGGTTTCTCTTCGATCTACCAAGTCATCACAAGGTAGTTGTTTCCCATGATCCATTACACATTTTCCACTAAGCACAAGGTCATATTTCAACCAAGCCTCGTACTTAAAAGTCCCCTGTGCCATTAAATGTTTCGCACCAAACACTAGGTCCTATTTCAACCAAGCCTCGTATATACAAGAAGAGCACACAACACACATTCACAACAATCATTCAAAAACCATTCTTTAAAAAAAATACCTTTTATTAAAAACCATTTCCATCAAAACCAAGCATGTTCAACCAATTCAAACAATTTCAATAAAACCGTACTTTTATTGAAAACCAACAAATAAACCAATTTCATAAAGCCATTTCAATACCAAACCATTTCTATAAAACACCCCTTTTTATTGAAACCCCATATTTCATCAAAAAATTTACCATTCCAGCAAATCCATAATTTAAAATCAACAATTTAAATTCAAGAAGCAAAATCACTTTTCACAGAAATTCACCAATATTTCACAATTTTATCAAAACCATAAATCATCACTAAAGAAGATTTATTCAATGAATTGCACAATCAATTTCATTTAAATAACCTATTTTGAAACTAAGACAATCAATTCTAATAGGAGTCGAGAGTGAAGCCTCCTACCTCAATGGTTTTGATGAAAACCCTAACAACTTGAGAACACACAAGAAAACCGGGCCGATTCGCCATGGATATTCCATAGATCTCTTCTCATAACACAACCAATACCAAATATCACCATATATGTCACCCAAACCCTTAGATCTACCCATAATTGGCATAGATCTAAGATACCGAGAGAAGATGACAGGTAGATCTAAGTAGATCTAAGAAACCAAGAAAGAACGATCACATACCTAAAGAATCCGGCTTCGATTCACCAAGAGAAGCCTTTGGATCACCTTTGGAATGATGGGAGAACCCTCCATGACCTTATGAGATCCAAAATCCGATTTTGGGATGCATAGGAGGAAAATTAAGCTACATAGAGTAAAAACGCTTGAGATCCACCTTTATTGGATCTTGTTTAAGTGGTCGAACGGTTAGTTTTCATGGTTTGAAAAATTGTGTGATAACCGTGCGTTAGCTACTACCTTGATCAACATTATTTCATGGTTTGGCCGCATGGTTACACAAATTTTGTGTTTCCCGTGAGGAAGCCACTGCCACTAAGAACAACTACGCACGGTTTGGCCGCATGATTTACAAAAACTGTACACTTCCCGTGTGGCTTCCCTTTTTCCCCACAACTCATTCCAAGTTCTCATGACTCTCCCATTCATCCCCCTTAACTTTAAAACCTCTAAATTCATCAAGAAATGGTTACATACCAGATACCAGGGGGTACTAAAATAAATTAGTTTAAGTCTTCTAATTTTAATAGAAACTGGTTTTCTTTCATAAAGGGTTTATAAAAAATGTTGTGAATTAGAATTATGATATCTTTTAAATAATTTCAAACAATAGATGATGAAATTCAAGATTAAAATGAATCATATTTAATGATTTGTCCTAAAAGGTAAGAGTTCCCATTTTATAATGGATGAGTTTTTAATAATAAACTTTTATATTTTTTAAAGTAAAAAAGTAAGATTATTTTTGAACTAGCTTGATTTCATAAATCAATTTTAAATAGGTATTTCTGATTTTCAAAAAGAATATTTTTTAAAGAGTTTTTTCATATTTAAGTGGACTTTTAAAAGAACATATGAAATTTTCTTCTTAATTTTTTTATTTTAATATTTTCCAGACATTTTATTTTTTGTAGGGGTTATGTATTACCCTTAAAACCACAGGGCCTGATTGATTTATCATCTTTTGTCTATTTGGAGAGTCTTCTAGTTATTTCATGACTTTATGTGATATACTACCCTCGAGAGTGTTGTTTTACTCTTAATTAATATATTAACTTGTCTTAGAGTGGTATGTAGAGTTTTATATTGTCTCTCAATGTTATTTTATATCCTATATAAAGAACTATAGAGGCTTATCTAGGATGTTTCGTTTGTAAGGACTAGTTTTCTTGGATTCCAGGAATTCTAGAAGATATGTATAATATTCAGTGCATATTTTTTTTTGGGTAGTAATGTTTATATTCTCTATCTACAAATTAATGTTTGTTATGGTTTTGTTGATTCTTTATTAATCATAATCATTTGTATCTCTGGTTTAATGATTAAATCGTATTATTGTTTTGATCATGGTGATCTCTGGTTTTCTGTTGGGTAAATGGGTTTGGTTTGGTGTTCAGTGGGGCTCAAGAATTCAATAAGGGTATTATTTTCTTTGATTGGATCAAGAGATGAATATAGTTTTAATCATTAAATCTATGTTGCTGAAAATTTATTCTAATGAACCAATATTATATCCTTCCCATTTATTATTGATTCATTTATTTATTTGTACTATATCTTGGTTGTGAAAAATGTGGGGGTCGTGTGATCTGGTTTGGTTCTTCCTTGATAGCATGGTTGTGGTTCTACACAATATCCCCTAAACGGGTTTTCAGGGTAGTTCCCTTTTATTGGTTTTATCAATATTCCATCTTATTTGAATTAATATCTATTAACCATGTCATTTTATCCTTTTTTGGTTATGGATATCTTTTGGGATTCTTTTAGATTGAATTTTATACCTTAGTTATTTAGTCGATTCCATCTTATATAGATGAATTTTTCCATTTCAAAAAATTATATGTAGAATCAAATTAGTGGGGAGACCCAAGTTAAGTATTTACTATCTGTATAACCATATGATAGATAATATAGAACATATGAATCAATCGAAAGAAAATAATTTGGTTTTACATCAACTCTATTAAGGATTCATGCTATGTCTAGTTTCATCATAATGATGTTTATGAATACTGATATTAATAACACCATTTAATTTGTGGTTTATTTAATAAAATTTTACATTGTAATACCTATAATATTTTTAAGATAACTATATTTGAAAAATTATTTACATATCATATAAACATTCCAGATTAATATATTTACATTATTAATAACATTATTAACATACTTCTAAAATAATATTTTAATTCTAAAACTGCCTGAGAAAACATGGGGATGTAAATAAGAATGGTATGTGCTATAAAGACTAGTAAGGGAATAATAAAATTATATAATAAAGAAAATAAATACATGTTAAAGAAGAGGAATATCATGTTATCACAATAGGGTTGAAATTCCCAATCTTGAGCAATGAGGCTTGATGTAACAGGATGGAATGATGGAAACATGGAAATGTGGTAACAACAAAAATCATGAAATCTTAAACAAAATCAACTATAATAATAAAGTACACAAAAAATAGATTTATTAATATAACCACTTTTGAAATATGCACATCATATCATGAGATTAAAACATTACCCGACTCTTTGGTGGGTTATATAATTATGGGTACACCCATCACATTAATATCATGTTGATGAATAAGTGTGCCAAGTATATCATCCAACCTAATGATAAATATCATATATTTTAACCCCATGATTGGAAAGTGTGGGTGATATGAATTTTAATTCCAAATCAATAAATGATAGGTATATCAAGTTAAATATACTTGTGTAGAAATAGATATGGTTATTCGTTACTCAAATGTTAGTCACGAATACAATATGGATAATTTCAATTGCATAATTGGGGTATATGATTGTTTATAAAAGGGGTGGATGTGTGTCAAAGGTTCCCTCATTAATATAGAATTACAATTAAATTAATTTGTATTTATAGAAAATATCCAAATATGAACAATAGGAAACTCCATAGTTGTGGCCTAAAGAAGGTGCTTGAATAAAGTGTAGATTGAGAGGATCTCCCACCTTGTGTAGACACATATAAAATATTTGGAATAAATTCATTAAATATTGGGGAACATTAAGAGGACTCTAGAAATGGAAACATATAGTAATGTTACAAAACAATATTTTTGAGTGTGGGGTATTTACAGATTTCGTGGGGTTATATAGAAATAGAGAGCATAATTCTTTGTTAATTTCCAAACATATGTTTTGGACTCTATATGAGAAAGTAATAAAAACAAAAAATAACCCAAGTTTTTCCAAATGGATTCTACTAAATAATATTATTTTTTATTTATTTAATTATAATAATATCCCAACATAAAAAAATAATAAACATGGTGATGTATATGTGAGTCTTTTTTATAAAGAATTCATTTTAAAACATTTAAATATAATATATGTTTTGGATGACTCATTAAAGGATAATAAAATTTATAAATTGACAATAAAAATATATTAATTTAATTTAAATACTTAATTTTTTCATGGATACTCAAATTGTATATAGGAAATCACTATTTTAATTTTACGGTGTCATAATACATACTGTATCATTATACGATATTTAATATTTACCTAAAAATTGACTCTCCCAGAAAATTTTGAAAAAAAACACAATTGGATAACATTTGGTTAGTTTTTTCAATAATAATATTTATTATATCAAATTAATTCACTAAATAAGATAATTTAATCTATTAAATAAAAAATACTAATTTACTGAAAAATACAAGATTTTTTGCTATAACAGTTCTCTAACACATATAAAATTAAATTTGACTTCATAAAATTATACTATAATTCATTATAATAATTATAAATTAATAAATATATTGTACTTAAATATCACTACTTAAGTAATTTATTGAAATATTAAAAAACATTGTCTTGATTGAATCTTTATGTTTCCCAAAAATACAATTTCTGTTTTAATGTATCAAATTTTTATTTTTTTTAAACTCGTAAATTAATGTTTTAAAGAGTACTACTAAAATGGATATATATAATCATTATTTTTTAAAAAATCAATTATAAAAATTTATAGTATTTGGTTCTAGATACATAACCCTTTATTTCACCATTGAATTCTTTAATATTAGGATGTACGATGGTGATATTTCCATAGGTTGTTTGGGAAACACTATTTAGGTTGTGAAATCAATGATCTTGAACTTATCCCATAAGAGGTTTGACTCATACTTTATTTGGTGAATCACAGCATGTAATTGGTCAATGTAAAATCATTTTGAAGTTATATCATGTGAATTATTTTATAAATGTGATTTATAGGTAATGATCATATTGGTCAAGTATATCCATTCCTTTGTCATTGTAAAATGTACTTTATTATAACCATTAATATATTGATCATAACAGTAACAATAAAGTAAGATATTTTATAAGTCGTTATGATTATTAATGGGATTTTAAGTTTCAATGACCATGTAATAGTACAAAATAACAAAAAAATACTTGCTTCTTCTACAAATAGATTGCATGAAATGGAATTTATTTGTTAAAAATGGTAATTTCATTTATATGTGTTTCGATCATTACATTATTCCCCCTTAAAAAATTTCACCCTCAAATTTTTAATTTCATAAACTAGAATGTATAAAAGAACTTTGGTATCATTACCTATTTTATTTACAATGTCAATTCCTCAAACTTGTGGTTTCACCACATCACTTTGACCAGGGTTTTTTTATTATTTCAAAGATATTTCTCTCTATGATATAGTATCTTCACTAAATACTCCTCACATGAATGAACATTGTCCAAAAGTAACACCTCTATATTAAGTACATGTTAGTGGTATAGTATTTAATTCCTCAATATGGATCCACAGAGGACATCATGTACATGAGATAGGTTGGGTGGGAGTGCTAGTAGATAGGACACTATTCTAATGAAATCAATGATTTCTATGGGTCAATGTATTTAGGATTATGTATTTCATACTACCCATGTCTCATGACTTTATTCCATGGTGATATATTATGTACACTTTATCTCCAACCGAAAACTCTGGGTCAAATCATTGATTATCTATATATATTATTTATCATATTTCTTCTGATTTCATAGGAAGTTAAATGGTTTAAAACATTCTTTTCATGTCATGCATAATATTATATCCCATTATATTCCACTCTCCAATTTCATCCTACAATATTTATGTTTTACACCTCTTCTGTAACACCTCTGAATGATACAGTGTCAAATGAATAAATGATATGAATCATGTCAACAAGGTGAATATTTATTTTTTGGATCCTACCTAATTAGATATCCACAGTTATGTGTGCGTATTCTGGAGTAGTGATATGTATAGGTGACCTTCTCGGAAGTTTCTTAGAGTGTATGTGAGTGATGAAAAAGAACAACGGAAATGATATGTGTTCTCCTGTGGGACAATCATTAGTCACATGACCCGCTTGTGGACATGGGTAGACCCCAAGGTGGGGGCCACATGTCTTCGGTGAAACTGCTGGTACCTGGTGATCCGGGACATGATGGACATGATATGGTGAGGTGTCCATGCTGTCACTGGGAATCAATTGTTACCTTGGTTATTAGAGGAGGAACCCGAACTTAAGTGTGGTGCACTGCCTGGGTTGAGATGTGGGGGACACAATGAGCATGATGTACTTTAAAGGGGGTGAATGTAAAACCCCCAAATGATAAAATCTTAAATTAATAAATGATATTACTCATATTAACAAGGTTCACCATTATTTTTAGGAGCCTACCTAATTAGAACTTCTCAGTTAAGTGTGATTGGTCTGGTTTAGTGATCAGGATGGGTGACCTTTTGAGATGTGTCTGAGGGTGTGTTTGAGTGAGGGAAAAGAATATTAGAAAATAATTGTGTTAGCATGTTGGGAATATCTTTATTTAGATGACCCATTCAGACACGTGGGTGGTCCCCAAGGTGCGGACCACATGTCTATTAGGAAACTGGTTGTACTTGGCAGGCTGGGACCCGATGACCGTGGTATGGCGGGTTGTTTGTGCTAAATATGGGACCAAGATGTTAGATATTCACCTAAAACCCTTATAATGTGTAATTTTGATTCTATAATGTAATTTTTTTGTATATGAGAACTCCATTATGGGAAAATTTTGATCCAAAAATCATTTTAAATCCATTTAACATGATCTCCACATATACTATGGAGTTTTAATATCCCTTTCAGACTATCCATTCATCTAAGGGTGATAAAGAGTGGTGAAGATCAATTCAATACCTAAAACTTATTGGCTTATTCCCTAAAAACACATGGTGATCCTCATATCACGATTCGATATAATATCAATTAGAACTCTAGGAGTACATTCCACTTTCATTATGTGTATCATGGAGACATGGTTATGATATAAACCTTCCATGATAAAAATGAAAGGTGAAGAGTTTGTGTTATCACCATTTAGTGTCTTGGACAGTCTTATGTCGAACTCCATGGTTATATCATCCCATATCCATACAGTTATGTAAAATGGTTGTATCATACACTTAGACATGTATCATTCCACCCTAACATATTATCATACCAAGAATCTATATATAATGTCCATGTATTTACCTCTTTATGTTGTCCTATCATATGTTTTCCATCAAATATCTATACATTTTAATTCATTCTACATAAATAGAGATTTATGGTTTATGTATATCATCCATAAGATCCCAGTAGAGTAATAGTTTTTATAGAACACAATTCTATGTTTTGAACCATATAATTCCATACTAAAAAAATTGTAACACTATAATATTAACTACCTTATTTTATTGCTACTCATCATATTTTATTGATTCCATGATCCTCTCAAAAATAAAAGGTTAACATTTCTTTGAGAAATGTTTAATAAAGAACCTTTTTTAATTCCCATGTCAATTCTTTTCATTTCTATTTAGATTGAACTCTATCAATCCATATCATATATAGGGTTACATAATATATTCTACTAAGAAAATATAAAACTTTTTTATGTTCTCATGATGGTAATGGATTGACTAATACAAATCATTAATTGACTATAACCACCTTCAATAGTTCATAGTAAGATCCTTCGATGTGAATATATACTTGAGGATTTTATGGTTCGTATATATGTCACAATTTTCATCATAGATATAATGTTTCTAAATATTCAATGTGAAGATAACTATTTCTGATTATAGATATAGGATTTTGTAGTTATTCTCATGGGTCATTAATTTGTGAGAGGAATAGACTATGAATTTTTAATCTGGCATGAGTACCCAACCCAACCCTATTTAGGATGCATCAGTCTAAATAAAAAATTATTCCCCACCATTTGATAATGATTGGATAGATTCAATGATTAGCCAAATCATTATATCTTTAAATAGAATTCTAACATTCATAAAACTAGAGAAACTTTTCTAATTTGTTAGTAATCATGGTTATTGTTATGTAAAATCATGATTAGTTTCTCTAAAATTGATGATAGTGACCGAATAATCCATGGAAAGTATATATTTATGACATATATGTTGCTCTAGGCCATCCTTAAATTGGATATGTTTCTAGAAGATTTATTTTTATCCATTTATCAGTGATCACAATCCCTATGAATGTAAACTATTTTAAGAATAATTTTTAGTTATAACTGAACCACTTTTTTAAGAGGGAGACGAGGAAATTCATTGGGAAACACATTATTGAATTCCCTTATTAATGGAGTATAAAAAAACATTCCGTTTTATATTGTATCAATCAACTGAGTGTGATATACATCATTATATGGTAATAATATCCATGATGGATGTGATGATACTAAAGGAGATTCATCCAACTCTACACCCATGTATTAAATTAGAGGGTGATTGCTGATATATAGGGTTAATTCGTTCTCCTGGAAATTTTTATTCTCTATATAGAAAGAAAGCTAATCCGTACCCATAAATAAATTGAACTACACTCAATGTTGGATGATAATATTTTCATGAACATTCCTACAATCTTTAACAAGTGATATAATAATCATATATGTTTTCCACATTGATATAAAATAATTTAGGGAAGTAACTCACAATTCTTAAAATCATTAAAGATGTGATAATATGTAATAAATTATAATGTAATAAGAGAAACACAACTCTAGATTAGAGGTTACTTGTACTTCAGTCATCATGATCCATCTCAGTATATGAAATTCTTTATTATTTTCGTATTTTATGTTTTTTATTATCAACATGTTTGTTTTCCCTTGGAATAGTTTATTGGCTAAGATAATGCTCATATTCTCCACATTTATGACATAGAACTATAAATAGAACCTATGATTGAACAATATTTCCAAATTTTATGTTAGTTTCACTCTTTAGTTTCCATGAAATTTATCTAAATTATGTCCTATTTATCTAATGTAAAACAAATTTGAGTTCCTCTATGAAATTTCCCTTACTCCCCCCTTCCTTGTTTTTGAAAAGTAAAAAATTGAAATTATTTTCATTTATCTGATAAACATTATATTGATTTATTCCTAAAATTCATTGTCATGGTAGGAGATTAAACTACATTCTAGATATTAATGGTTATTTTTATATATAGTTTGGAAAAATCACAATAGATATTACTATAGATCCCACCAAGTTAGGTATCTGATTTAGACAGTCATCACATTACTCCCACATTGGATGTTGACTTTGTTCCTCTTATTTTGGTAAATTGAGAATAAATAATGGGAAAATTAATTATGATAATGACTTAACTGTTAAAAACATAAATGGTAAACCATGAGAATTAAATAAATTACTCATAAATTAAATATATTATTTACCTTATAAAATTATAGGTTTCAATCAACATTACCCATTATCTATTTTAGAATATAAAATATTATGGGAATTGTTTTCCATAAAACGGTTTCTAAGGATATTTTTAATTTATCAAATCTTTTACTTGGGAGTTTCAAACTAGTTGTGTAGTAGTTCCAATTTTTTATATACTAGGTGATGATTGAGTCATGCTTAATGCACCCTTTTGGAGGTTATTAATGAAAGGTACCTCTATTCCAGACACACATCCGCTTGTAGTTTTTATATAGGGATATTTTTTTGGGAATTAACTTATTATATTCTTTACCAAAATTATGGTATATTTCTCTATTTTTCGTATTATTCATATGTATATTATTATATTTATATAATGATAATCACAAATGCAGCTAAACTTTTCTCAAATTACATCTATGAAAAATCATATATTTAATACAATTTATTTAATGATTTATTCAATAAAATTATACATATTACAACCCATAAAATCATGATTCCTAGTTTATTTTAGAAAGTAGGTATATATCATGAAAAATTGAAATATATATATATATATATTATTTAAAAGTTCAATAATATTTTTCTAAAATTCCATCATTATTCTAAAATGCCATGAGAATATTTGAATGCGTTCATAAGAAAGAGGATATTTATAAATCCTTGAAAGGAAAACAATAAATCATAACATAAGATAAAGTGGTACATATTATCCAAGAGTCATATCAAGGTATCATAAAAGGGGTGAGAATCTTATTCCTACAAAATGAGGCATGACATAAAATTATAGAATAAAGGGAACATATGAATATAGAAACAACATATAACATACCATAAAAAACATAATTCAAGGATAACCACTAATTAAAAATTACATATTGAGCTTAGAATAAACACTAATGCACCATACAGAACATCTCATGAGACTATAACTATACACAATGCAGTATAGGGATATATAATTTTGGGCCCACCCATTATATTCATTTCATTTATAGGCATAAGTGTTCCCAATAGGTCATACAACATAAGTTTATATTTCATGAAATTTAACCACAGTATTAATGATTGTGGGTAAAATAAATGTTAATACCAAATATAGTAAGGATATGTGGAACTATATTAATATCAATGAGTGTAAATGAAAATTGTTATTCACTATAGAATGTTTATAATGGAAAATCAATGGTTACTTAAGGCGGCATAATGGGTATACATAAAGGTTCATAGAAAGTGGAATGACCAAAAAAGGGATTAAAATTACATGAAAATCATAAGTAATTTTATTTGGATGTATAAAAACATATCTGAACTACAAAAATTGTAAATATGAAATTCATATCAAAAAGATGGTGCTTGAATAAATAAGATAATGATATGATCACTTTTCTTGATATGAGGCTTCCAAAATCATGGGAGGAGATTCTTCAAAGATTGAAGAACATTGTGAGGAATATATAGTGGTAAAGGATGATTAATTTCATTATCCATGTTTAATGAGTGATGTGGAATGGGTGCTTGTGTGTGTTTATAGAGAAAAAGAGAAAATATTTCATTATAAATTTGAAATCATAGGGATTTCACTCAATATGATAATGTAATCCTGACCACAAACAATCCCATTGTTTTTTCCAATGGTTCCTATATAAGGGGATTGATTTAAATTATTTAATAATGATTATAAACTATAAAATTAAATTAATTCTATATAGATGTAAAAGTCGGTCTAGTTTAAGAATAAATGTTTTTAAAACAATAATATATAATATATTATTTTATCAATCATTAAGTGTTTATAAAATAATCATATAACATAAAAAACATTATTTTAAATTAAAAATATAATATTTCACATTTTTACACTTTCCTGTGTTTATATCATCACTTTTTGGAATTTTAGGATGTCCTAATACATACCGTTTTATTATATCATTGTTAATTTTTTCCTAAAAAATTCATCTATGTAAGAATATTTTCAACAATTCACCATTCGATAATATTTTCATGATTATTTTTACAAAATTATTTATTTTATAAAAATAATTTTTTAAATATTATACTTTACACATTAAATACAAAAGACTTAATTTATTGAAAAGTACAGGATTTTTATAATAACATTTATATCACTCGTATAAAATTAAATTTGACATTATCAAATTATATGATCATTTATATCGACTAGATAATAATAAATTGTAATATTTTGTAAAAATATCATTTATTTATAAAATTATTGAATTCATAAAAAAATTGTATGATGAATAAAACTATATATTTTCCAAAATTATTATTTATGTCTCATCATAGCAATATATAATTTTCATTAAAATGATTATTTCATTATTTAAATAAATTATAATAAAAATGGTTAAATATAATAACTATTTTATAAAAAATAAATCTTAAAAATTCATATAATTTGGGTCTACATGCATATCCCTTTATTACACAAGTGAATCACCGATGAATACTCACTAAAATAGTGAGATTTTAATGGGGTGGTTCAAAGAACATGGTTTGGGTTGTGATCTTGATGAATTTGAACTTCCCTCGAAAATATTTTCTATCCTTCTTTAGTTACTGAATCTCATCTAAGGATTGGTGAAGGAAAAATCATAATGTTGTTTTTCCACCAAAACCCTTCCCAGAGTATAGAATTAATGCTCTACCTAGAAAATCTTATTCCCTTGTGGGTGTAGTAGGCATTGGGCTATGAAGGTGTTAAATTGCATGAAGTGAAATTACTTAAGTCGAAATCTTCTACCAGTGGGAATCGAACCCTGGACCGGACGGCCACAACCACCAATCCTCACCATTTGGCCACCCCAAGGGGGAAAATTCACAGTGACAATATCTCACCTGGATGATTAAATAAATTGGCTTCAAATGGTATGATCCGACTGGTAAAGGGCATCACTTCCTTTGTCATTGTCAAATGGACATTATCAAAAACCATAATTTATTAATATTAAAGGTCACTATAAAATGGATATATTATTAATGGTTATGATTATTAATGTTCTATTTAATTTTTAAGACCATGTAACATTCCAATATAAGCAATGTAGTGAATGTGTTTTCTATAACAAGATTACTTGATAAATACTTTATTCATTTAAAAAAGGGAAATTATTTTATGAAAATTTCATTCATAAAAATTTTATTAAGTGTTCTTCAGCATAGAGATTGAATATTAATTGATGTTGACAAACATTTGTGATGAATCACTATGCCAAAATTTCTATTTACCAGTGACTTTTTTCATTTATAGGCAGCTTAAACCGGATATAAATTATTCAATAGCGGTTTTTGAAAACTATCGCTAAATTGTGTGTTGAGAAATAATTTATGATGGTTTTTAAAACTAATCATAGAATTATTTAGAGGCAATTTATGGAATTCCTAAATCATTTTTGATTTTTTTATATTTTTTGTTTTTATTGGTTTTATGTTATTTATTTTTTCTATTTTAGTAATTTATTTATTTATTTATTTATTTTGATAATTTATCTATTTATTTATTAATTAATTAATTTTCATAATTTAATTATTTATTTATTTATTTTTTTTAATATTTTTTTTATTTAATTAATTATTATTACCATGATCATGCACATCTCCATGCACAAGTCCATATCCATGCACTTGCCCATGTCATTGAAAATACTCGTGCTATATATAGAAATTCTACGTTGGGTGAGATTTGAACCCCTTACATCTTCCTTAATCTCCATAAACATTGTCACTCTATCAGGCTCTTCATCTCATCAATAAATTGAATTTAATATACTCATATATATATATATATATATTGGTAAACCAAATAATACAAAACAATTAGATACATATTAATTAATTATTACTCAATATTAATTAATCAATATTAATTAATCAATAATAAATAATGATTAATCAATAATAAATAGTGATTAATCAATAAACAATAATTACTTATTAATAATTAATAAGTAATAAGTAATTATTAATATTTAATAATTACTAATTACAAATGGCTAAATAATAAATAGAATATAAGTGAATAATAACTAAAAATATATATAATATAGAAATAATTAGTAAATAAAAAATAGTAAATAATAAATAGTAAATAATAAATAATAAATAATAAATAATAAATTGTAAATAATAAATAATAAATAATAAACAGTAACTTGTAAATAATAAATAATAAATACTAAATACTAAATAATATATAATATATAATGTATATTATATAATATATAATATATAATATATAATATATAATATATAATATATAGTATATAATATCTAATATCTAATATCTAATAAATAGTATATAATATCTAATATCTATTATCTATTATGTAATATCTAATATCTAATATCAAATATCTAATATCTAATATCTAATATCTTTTATCTAATATCAAATATTTAATTCATGATATTTAATACGTAATATATAATACATAATACATAATATATAATATATAATACATAATACATAATATATAATATATAATATATAATATATAATATATAATATATAATATATAACATCTAATATATAATATATAATATATAATATATAATATATATAGGATAATATATAACACATAATATATAAAACATAATGTACAATACCTAACATATAATATATAATTTTTAATTTATAATATATATATAATTTATAATATATAATATATAATACAAAATATATAATATATAATATACAATACATATTACATAATATATAAAATATAAAATATAATATATAATGTATGACATATAATACAAAAGTAATGTATAAATAATAAATTAATAAAAAAATAAATTAATATATGATAAATAAATAAAAAATAAATAAAAAATTAATAATAATTGTATAAATAATAGTTAAATAAATAATAAATAAATAATAAATAATGAATAATAAATAATAAATATGAAAAATGAATTATAAATAATAAATAGTAAATAGTAAAAAATTTATCATTTATAATTTATAATTTATAACTTATAATAAATAACAATTAGTAATATCTCCCTAAGAATTAATAATTCACAATAAATTATTTATTTTGAAAAATTTAAAAATAATTAAGAAATTATTAATAAATTATTAATAAATAAATAATAATTAATTAATATATAAAGAATATTGTGTAAATAAATAATAAATTAATAAATAATAAATTAATATTTGGTAAAATAAAAAAAATATATAAAAAAAATATAATATATAATATATAATATATATATAAATACATAAATATATAAATAAATAATTATTTACTTCTTTATTTAATAATTAATAATTAATAATTAATGATTAATAATTAATAATAATTAATAATTAATAATTAATAATAATTAATTAGAAATTAATATTTAATCTTTATTCTTTAGTATTTAATATTTAGTATTTAATGAATAATTCATAAATAAGTAATTCATAAATAAAGAATAATTAATAATTAATTAATAACTAAAAAATAAATAAAGAATAAAGAATAAAAAAATAAACAAACAAACAAAAAAATTATCAATAATTTAATTGATTAATAAATAATAACTAATAACTAATAAACAATAAATAATATTTAAATAAATAATTATCTAATTAACCAAATAATAATTAATTAGAAATAAATAAATGAATATTAAAAAATTCAAAAAACATAAAGAACCTATAAAACCCTATAAAATGGGTACAATACTCAATGAGTTGGTACCAGTCCTAAATTGTGTAGAGCTTATCGCAAGCTTCAATTTGATATGTAGTAAATCTCAAACGAACATCCATATTAAAAGCTATGGTCATTTGAAGTCCTAGTGCCATTTTCAAATTTTTAAATTTGATTTTTTTTTCTTTGATTATCACATGATCTACATATCACTTGGTATATCTCATTTGATAAGATTTGATTTTGTGGGTTGTAGATCTGAAATGGGATCCTGAATCAGATGTTATGGTCTTTAGATGTCAAAATAAATTCATCAACTTAATGAAGAATTTTTTTCAGTTTAAAATTATTAATAAATAATAATTATAAATATTTATTAATATACATATAATAAATAATTGAAATTATATATAATAAACTGTATTTGAATGTAAATAATAAATTTATTAAAAAAAATAATAAATAAATTATAAAAAATAATAAATAAATAATGTGTATAAATTTTATACCTTCAATTTCGATGTGGTTTTTTTTAAACCACTGTAAAAAATTGTAATTTTTTTTCGAAATCTTTTGAACTTATTTATAAAAAATATGTTGAAAACAATTATCATTGATTTTTAATAACGCCGCTAAATTTTTTGTCCAAAATAATTTTACTGCAGTTTTGAAAACCTTCACGAAAAAATACCCGCTAAAACATTGTTTTCTTGTAGTGGATAAATAACTTTTCCACACCCACTATCATGAAAATAACATATCTCAATGTGGCCTTGAGTTTATAATATATTTCTTCTTTAAACATAGTGAAAATATCCCCCCATAGAAAATTTCATGATAAATTCAAATCGTAGAACCATGATGGATAAATTTACCTAGAGAAATATTATATTATGATATAAATATTAGGTTATGTGATTTCAGATATTCTATTTTAATATTGTGTAAACTGTCAAAAAGTAAGGTGTGGTCATGGACACTCTAAGAACGATGTTATCCATACATGCTATGAAGTGATCAATGGATGAGGGATACTTTGGAACTTATTATCAGAAATTCTATTACTGATGAATGAGCCACTAATATTTTTGTATTCTCATATATGAGTCGGCTAGTTATTTTTATGAAATAATATATGTCATAGGTGAACAAAACATTACATTTAGAAGAGTTTTAATGGAACCTTTTATGATGCGGATACATCATGTTCTGGTTTTGATATCCTAGTGTTTCATTGTGAATTAATAGGTACTTGGTCATTATAGTTGGTATGAGGTAGAGATTATTTAGTAATGAAAATATGTATATTTATTCCATGCACTCTAAGGTTACCATTATGTTTCATGAACAAATATTTCGATGTTAGAAAACCTATTCATGTGTTTCCATTCTATAATTTATGACAAGATTCCTCCCAACTATAAAATGAAATTAGAACACCATATAACAACATGTTTTACATGCCATCATCTATTAAATTATAGAGTTTAGATGAAAGAATAACATACTTCAGGATTAAACTGACACGGACTTCTACTGGGATGGAATATATAATTTTTATTGATCATTACCTGATTCTTGATATTGACTCATTTATTTTCTACAAAGCAAGTGATTGTAAAATAATATCTCAAAAAATTGTGTTATTTAGGGGTTTAGAAGATCTTTAGTGTACCTATTATTAGTGTCTATTAAAGACACAAATAAATTAAATAATAAATATGTACCTGATCATTGAATGTGATGTGTAATTGATCAAAGTTAGGTATGATGTTCAATGGTTATAAGGAATCTTAGATAACATGAATCATAAAATATTTTAGGATATTTTTCATGCATGTGTGTTTGAAAAAGGGAATAATCAATTATACAATATTATCCTTATCTTTTTTTAGTCCTAAATCTTGAGAACTTTTTGGGGAAGAAATATTTATAGTGGGTCAATTTTTGTTTCAATTTATTCATAAGTCCATTTAATGTATCTCCATGTTTATTTATTTTTAGGTTCTAATTATTTCAAGACATAGATATTGAAAATTTTGATATTAGGGGAAATCATACCAAGCTTTTGGTATATTCATGGTTAGTAGTAAATGTGTGGTAACCATGTGTAATAGCTTTATATATTTTAGAGGTGATTTAAATGTCATAAGCACAATTTTTTTGACTATGTGAGAGTCCATGAAAAACATATGGGATTATACATTGATTCTATAGGTTATCACAAAGCTTGGAAGGATTGTCAATTACTATGTGGATATTCACATGTAACTATCCACATAAGTTTTAAAGGAGAAGTATCCTTCACGTAGTTAATCTATTTGTTAATCATAACTATGTGACCCATGTGTGTTTTTAAAAAATAGAAAAATACTTAGAAGAACTCTATCGATTTATCCTTTGATAATCTCTTAATTACTCATTTTATTTTCCCTACCTCCATTTGACACACTATACGGTCATCCACATGGTTAATTTTCATCTCTTCTATGTTCTTGATGGATATCTTTTACAAATTTGTTTTTATCTTATCTTTATTATATCTTCTTTTTAGATCTACCTATGATCTCTCATCTTCTACATCTCATGGAAACATTGTTTTCATGTGAATTCCTTTAATTTTATTTACATCTCAGGATTCATTTGATATGGATTTTAATGGGGGTTTTTTGTAAAAAATATTAACATTATGTGCTTAATGAAATGACAAAAAGATGAATTTGAAATAAAAATGGTTTTTGAAGCATAAGGGTTGTGAGTTCTCTCATATGAAAATTTTTTATAAAATTTTATTCAGGGATTATTGAATTAATTTTCAAAAAATATCACATTTTAGTATTTTGGGAACCTTTAGTGAGGATATAATAAAACGTTACTAAGTTTTACACCACTATGTGATGTGGTTGTGATATTGGCAGACTGTAGCATGACTCAATGTCTTTATATTTCATGTTATATCGGCTTAGGGATACATGTGTATCCTAGTTATGTGTTCACGTTGGCTATAACCCAATTATGTTTTGGGATCTTGGTTTCATTTATATATCATGTTATATATTCTCACTTGGTTAACTTTTGGATTATGAATTTTTATTATTGATTACATTTATATTTTCATTCATATTTATACATATATTATTTTGGATTTGAATGTTTATTTTTTTAGAGAAACCTAAAGGATTGTATATGAAATAGGTTTTTTAATGATATTACTCTATAAAAATATTTTTTAAATATATAGCTAATAGTTTTTTAGGGATAGAAATTTTATAAATTCATGGTGGTATCTTACTATAGTTTAGTTATCACATCCTACTTTTTATTTTAGTCATGTGTAGTAATTGTTTTTTTTTGGTCTTGAATGATGATGATGAAGACACAAGAGTGGGTATTTTGTATCCTTTTATAAATTTGTAGAAATTTAAATCACCCCTCTTAAAATAATGTTATTATTTACTTATCTTTTAATGTCATCTAATACAATAGAAATTATTTAAAAGAAAGTTAAAGAACAATTATTTATTACAGTTTGGAGTCTAGATATAATATAGTCCACTCCACCAATGATCCCTCCATGGTATTGTTGATTGTAAATAATAAGTTAATTTCATATACATGCCTCAAGAATTAAGTGCAAGAATTTTAGACATTATAATAAGTTGGGATCTTTGTTTAGTACCATAATATATTACACTCGGAAGGCGACACCCCACCATGACCAAGTCCAAGCAATCTTCACCCTCATAAAAAGAAATGAAAAATAGAATTGTTGAATATTTTTATCTCATACTTTCCTCAGAAACTAAAAAATTGTTTGATCTTGAATAACTGTTTGAAAAATAAAATATATCTTTATTTGGTGTGAGATTTATTCTTTGAATGACAGCTACAAGAACAAAAAGAATACTGAATTGTTTTTCACATCAATATTTTCATCATTTTAAAGTGTAATCTATAGCATTGTATAGTTATAAAATCATTTTAAAAATATTGTAACGTTATTTTTATCATAAATATATTATAAGTAAAACCACATAGATTAGGGGGCCTAATGTCATTAGAAGATAATGTATATAAAACATCAAAAGAAACTAAAACATATAACCATAATTTTTATTCTCCTTTATTAGATCCTTAAAATATTTGATCTCTTGAAATAATATGGGCTAACATGGGTAATACAAAAAATAAATGGGTGGGATAAAAATCTCAGAAAGAAAAAAAACATGACATGGAAATATTATTTGTGAGTCAAATGTAATAAATTATATCACAATATAGAAGTCACATGGTTAACCATATAGGAGAATAACATAAATAACATAGTATCACAGGATTAATGAAATGGCGGGATTGTAAAAGTAATAGAAAACAAGAAATAATAACAATTCAAGAATAACTTCTATTACAAAATCACCTAGTAGATAGAGTCCTGTAGTGGATTTGGTTTACTCCTTACTCGATAAATGTTACCTCATTAGACTAAAGCTTTACCCAATGCATTGGAGGGAAATTTAGATGAGACCATTAATACGGGTTCATGATTATTATTTTTAGAAAATTAAAGTTAATAATAAGTCATAAACATAATAATATCCCATGTAAATAAAATAATTTTTATAATCGTTTATCATATCCCGATTCAAATAGATTTCATAAAGAATGAACTTGTTAAATGAATTTATGTAATGTGTTACACCATAAAAGGTAGAATGATATATGAAAAAATATAAGATATATATAAATATATATATAGAATTTAGACTAAATCCCTGAAATATATTTTTTCATCATTTATGAAAGCTTCATTAAAAGATCAAATTTAATATTTCTCGAGTCGAACACCCTCTTCATTTTTAAATAACTACTATAAATTATAAAAAAAAATTAAAATATTATAGAAAAAAATTTCTTTGAAGATAACTATGCAATTTTATTTAGAAATATTCATAGTATTTATTTATTATGATGAAATTAAATTACATTCATTTTGAATACGTTAAAGGAAAACATTATTTTTACATTTTTTTGTAAAAAGTTAAAAAGTGGCTTACATAAAATTATAAAACAAAGCATAAATTAAATTTAATTTGTAAAATTCTTATCATCAGTAAAAAAACATTTATTAATTAATTGGATAAAATAAAATAATTCTTTAGAACATGTTAAAGAAATATAGATATGTAAGAATAATCATTTTTACAAAAAAGATAAATAAAGGTTGTTTTTCTTGAAAAATCGTTCTCAAAACTTTTAAAATAAATTTTGGGAGTTGTACTATTAATTTTAAATTTCATGAATAACCATAGTAGAAAAAAATGGATATATTTGACAATTATTTAATACTTACATTAAATACAAATTCCATCATAAACTATCCGGATTAAAATTATATTAAAGTATAAACCCATAACATTTTAGTAACTGCTCAGCCATAACCCCTTTCCCTAAAATTAAAGAAATATTATAAATCGAATAATTAAGTACCATGAATACAAAGCGATTAATTATATAACAAATACAAGGGGAAGTATATTCACCTCATAAAAATAAATATTTTCATAGTACCAAATATTTCTTAATGTAGTGGAAATTGAGATGAAAAATTATACAAATATCATACAATTGAAGTGAGGATTAATCAATTAATTTATTATGTGTATTAATTTTAAATAAAAATTAAACAGTAAAAATATCAATGAAATATAATTGAAATTCATTACACAAATAATCATGTAATATCAATGACAATGAATAAGTGATATATACTATTTAAATGAAATTTAGTTATAAAATCAATACAAATTGGTGAGTTTCAAGTGAAATCCATTTGGATGGAATAATTAAAATTGAATCTTGTAATATAATGAAGTACAAATTATTCAAGATATTATATATAAAATTGGTTTTATATACACCATATAATTTAATTTCATGAAAAATATTAAAATATACCATAATGAAAGGAAATTGAGATGAATCCCATTATAGTTTACAAAAAATCATAATAATAACTAATTGATAGATAGATAGATTCATGTTTACTTTAAATAACCATGAATATGAATATTAAATTTTTATAAATATTCAATTTTTATTATATAAACCATTTATAATAAAATAGGTTCATAAAAGATCGTGTCCCTCAAAGAATGATGTTTTTGAGATGAAAATGATTACCTCGAGTTTGGAATTATTATATGTATCCATTTCCAATAGTATGATAAAATAATATCATCTATTTTATTAATACTAGTTTTTTCCAGGTTTAATGTCTCATTTTTAAACAATTTAATTGTTTTATTTTAATGACATATTTAATTACAGAATCAGTTTTTTTTACATCATGTGTTTTGAGGATGCTTAGTTCAAAATTTCCAAATGACAATAGTTGGTTAAATGTGGTTAAAGGGGTCATTATTGAATCATATAATGAATAATAATCAGACTATAATTATATATTTTAATCATTAACTATACTATTAAAACCAACCACGAAACAAGGATATGAACAACGAACTATGTTATAATCATGGAGTTGGTCGGTCGTATGTACGCATTTGTATCATTTCTAATTATCAAAAATCATCATGAAAATAATGAAATTATTATTTTATATTTATAGAATTAAAATTATATCAATAATATAATTTATTTCATTACATACATACATATATATATATATATATCATTGTTATCATGTAGTTATTTAAAACTAATCACATCACTCTATGAGGAAGTAGTCCACCATACTCACAAATTATGTTATAATTTTTCAATATATGGTAAAGTGAGGAATTATAAGATATATTTTTTTATATAATTAGAATTATGTAACTAATATAATATATAATCATTAAATACATCATCATAAAATATTGTTAGAGGTGATGATTGAAAATGAATTACATTAGTTTATGAGTAGGTAGTATGTCGCACACACAAACCGTGGTTTTATTTACCATTTGAAAAAAGAGGAGATGGATGTCGGTTATTTAATTAAAATTATGTATAATTATATAGCAAATACGTATTTTTTATATGATAATTTTTTAATATTATTTAAATGAGTTAAAAAAATAAACAAAACAAAAAATCATAGTTTGGAACAAAACCTCTCCTCGACCCACCACATTAAAATTATAAATAAATAATTCTATGATTCGATATCTAATAATACCCATGAATCTAAGACTTGGGGAGGTAATAATGTAAGGGATTAGGGAATGGATTGGATGAACTAATATGATTTTACATTATGTAACCTTTTATAAGTGATAGGGGTGTCATTTATTTAAATACCAAAAACTATTAAAAAATGGGAACCCACACTCAAGAAAAGTGACTCTATAATTAAAATATAATTTAATTGATGGGTAATATGGTCATTATGCACCTCCAACGGTCGAAATAAGACATATAATATCTAAAACTTTTTTAAGTGGTCCCCTCTTTCATATATTGGTGAAACCACTTTTAGTTGGGTTATCTTTCATTTACTCCTTGGTGGACAAGTCATGTTCCAGATTTGTATGAGTGTTTCATTGGATCATAATGTTTAATAGGTGAATTATAGGTTAGTACTATTCAAATTTTTAATTCAAAGTTCATGATGTGAATTGTTTTGGGAGTCTCAATAAATTTTATTCTGGGCAAGAATGGTTTTCGGTGGAACCCAAGAATTTTATTCACCCAATAAATTCACTTAACCTGTGGATTTAATTTTTCCCCTAAAACAAGAACATGAATTAAATTCACCTCATTTATTTCATTAACTTACTAAATAAATTCCATGAATTCAATTCACCCTTGAATTTAATTCATCCCTTGAAAAGACCCTATGAAAAGGTAACCAATATCTTGGATCAATTTTATAACCTAAAATTGATATATTTTGTAATTTAATGAATGGAAAATATATTTAGGAATATATGATAGAAACGATGATTTCATTTTATGAATGTTCTATTCTCGAAGTGAAATTTTTTTCTCTAGTCAAATAAACCTAAAAAACATCATGTTTTCTAGTGATGAACCCATTCTCAACTACACCCCTTCTAGTATTTATTTATAATATTCTATTTCCATATTGAATAAATACTATATTGGATAAGAGTGTTTCATATTTTCCTTGTAATCCTTCAGTTTATTATTTCAATTCGTGATTAATTGTTGACAAAAAAAATTTATTCTCGTTGAAGGGTAGGGGATGATGATTGCTACAATGAACATGATGTTTTCACATTTCCTTCTATAATTTGAAGGAAGGTCTCCTAAAAATCCATAAAGTCTATTTCAATTATACAAGTATGTGAAATGGATGTGATTTGAACTATAATATAATTCATCTGACTTGGATAATGGGATAAATTATTTATGGGTAATTGTCATATTATTAGACCTCCCATTAGATCTCATTAGGTCTGTTAGAGTTGACACCGGTCATTTATTCACATGTTGGGTTATCCTACCCCTAAAATTATTAATGAACATAGATTTATTATTTATTATGATTTCATAACAATACGTGTTTAAGTAATTTTATTATATTATGAATTCATATATTATAGAAATGTATGTTTCTTATTAGGGTGGAATCACCTAGAATAAAAAATAATTTATTTTAGACTTAATGTAAATTTTTATATTTTTTAATAAAATGTTATTGGATATCATAAATATTAATTTTTTTATATTGAAAATAATATATTAGGATGTTATACATGGTATTCTTGTTTTCTAGTCATGTGTTTTTTTTTACTATATTTTTTTGGTTTGACTTTTTTAGGATTGATTCCAAAGTGATGATTTTTATATGTTTTTTGACATTAATTATATTCATTATATATACATGGTATTGGTGCTTGAAAGTATTATATATGTTTTTGAGGGTAACATTGATGGTTGAATTCCTACTTGAGGAAAATCTACGTGGATCACAAACCACATGAGGGGAATATAAATGTGATATGAGGATAAGTTTCACAATAAATGGATGAATAAGAGAGAAGAGTATGAATATAATATATGCATATGGGATATATTATTTATGGACCTTGGGCAAGGACTACATATTTTTGATGTGTTATGTGTCATTCATCATTGGTAGAATAATCATCCATTGACTAGGGAAATTCATCCTAATTATAGAGAATAAATATTTATTATGAGATTTAAATTATGGCACCAAAGAATGTTAGGATGACATTGGTGTTAATATGAATCATGATAGTTGGATACATAACGTATGTGTTTTATTACATGAGTAATGAAGATGCTTATTTCATTAATTTATTTCATTAATGAAATATACAGAATATATTTTCTTATATGCAATGGTATGGACATATTTAGTTTTACTCACACCCTATTAATTATAAAATTTTATAAAAAAAGGATTTATGGAATATCAAATTAGACAAAGTAAGGGGGTCTTGTTGTTTATTTATTACTATATGGATTTGATCATGGGGATAAAAATATATGGGGTTCTAGACCATGGTATTTTGGAGTCTTAATTATTGTTTTTTAGTCATTTACTAGTATTATTTTTAATATTTTACTAATTTAAATTTTTCCAAAAATTACATTTTTCTATTTTTATTGTATTTTTATCTTGTCCCCTTTTGGGATTCATATGATAGTTGATTGTTTGTTTTTTCCCACTACATTGTTGTAATTTTTTATCATTACTAAATTATTTTATCATAGATTATAGTTCCCATGCTATATTCCAAACACCCTCACTACTAGTCGGTAGCCTCTATCATGTGGGGAGACACCCCTTTTTCCACATAGCATACCCTACTCAGTCACGTGAGGTATTTTCAGATCAGGGATAATACCATGTGGTATCAAATGATCAGGTTTCTTTTCTATTGTGTTATTATTTAGAAATGTTAAGAATGAGACTATGATTGGTTATGAAATGGTAATTAGATTCTTCATGGGGGTACTTAACCCATGTATGGGGGAGAATTTGAGTTCCCAATGATGAGATTGTTATTCATGTTATTCGAAACACACAACACTATGATTGTCTTATGTAACACAAAATTATGAGTTTCTTTAATATCTGGAGTTAGACGTAAGTCCTTTTTTCAAACAATAATATACCATTAATAATATTATTAATGTAGTGTTATAGTTATAACCAAGACAATGGAATATAAAATTCAAATAAATTAAACTAAAATTTGAAAATATGTTTTAAAAATCTCTATAAAAATAATTGTTTTGTTATCAAGTAATTAGAAATGAAAATAAAATAATATTTAATATAATGGATTTTTTTAACAAAAAAAAATATTTTTATGCCTATAATGGTGTTTTAAATAAATTAATTAAATTAATCAGTATTAGTGAATGATATTAATGATATTTGTTTTTTTTTTAAATTTCACAAGAATTTTATATATTCATCAAATATTATTGATAGTCATAAAATAAGATCAAATCTATTTTTTTCATAAAATGATATATTATTCGAAAAGATATATGTGCTGATTTTTTTAGGCAGACTTGTTTGAAAACTATTTTTTTATATTTTTATAATTTAAATTTGTAAAAATAAATATCATTTATTAAATAAAATTAAAATAATTTAATTTTTGAAATGGTTTTGTATTTTATGAGAATTTTTATTTTTTTACGAATATTAAAAAATATAAAAATTTAATTGAAAACTACATTTTTATAATATATTTTTATAGTGAAAATTATATTTTAAATTAAATATAAATTTTCTTTAGTAAAATTATACATATATAAAACCAATTTAGGAAATTATAATCAATTTTACATTAGAATTTTATATAAAAGTTATTTAATCTTCTGAACTTTTTACATTAATAACTTATTGTTACATCTCGTCTACAAGATTAATTTTACATTAAATTCTCATAAATATGTGATTATAATTTGTAAAAATTGATTCAATTTTTGGAATATGAAAAATATATAATTTCTAGTAATTTCAACTTAGTTCTTTCCAAAAATATTTGTGAAATAAATTAAAATTAATTATAGAGATTTAGAGAAAAATGAGAATACTTAGTGCTTAAACAGTAAATATAGGGGAAAATGATTAAAAGCATTTTCAAAAGGAAATTTTTTTACATTATTCTAAAATTTTCTAATTTTTTTCAATTATTGAACCTTATTTTATAAATATGATGTAAGATGGACCTACCAATAGTTATTATCTTTTTCTATTTAAAATAATGCCCCTCCTATTGTACCATAAAATGCAACCCCCCAAACTTATATATACATGAAAAGAATTTTTATCCTCAAAAACCTTCCCAAATTAGATACTGACATCCATAATCTCATATTATATGAATAAATTTTGTATTAAAGAAAATAATTGGTCATTTAGGTTAAACCAAAAATCGTTACCCGAACAAGTGCTAACGTTCTTCGATAAGAACTTCTATTTTGTTTCTTTCTCCACCGCATTAATTATTTTTCCATCAATACAATATTATAACAAAATTATACTAAATATACTTTGACTTTTTATGTTAAGGGTAATACCTACTACTTTACGTACGTTCATCAAATAGGATATGCAATCATTATTCGTCTATATGGCGGACAACCACCTCATGGAATGATGTCATTCATTCTTCCATTACCACCTCTCAAGGTCGGAAATAAGCATATAATTATTTTTTATATGATATTTATAATATTTATGATATATTTATGTTTCCTGAATTATTATATAACACATATCATATTTTTTTCCATTTTGTGAGAATATGATAGTTGTGGATGTGGATGTGTGGACTATTGCCTCCTTAAAACGATTTGTTTTGTTAATTCTTTACATGTAATATATTATGGGTTCAATAGAAATTTTATTTATTTTTTAAATAACAATTCTACTATGAATAATATGTATATATATATCATTTATTTTTTATTATTCAAAAATATTCTACGGAAATGAAAATAGTGTTCCTCGGTACATACGACCCAACATATCCCTTAGTAGTGTATTTAATTTCAATTTTATATATTTTATATATTATTATAAATAAATATATACTGAATTTACATGGTATATATATCATGTTTTAAATTATTTATATAATTAAAATTATATATATTTTATAGTATCACGAATTAGAAGTCGTAACATATATGAAAATCAAAGTGGTTATTTCTCGAAACGTAACTTTAACATAAAAATCTATATAAATAGAAAAAATAAATTATTAATAAAATAATATAATGTATTATATATAATAATATGGTAAGCTGGAATAGGTATAGTATACTATTTTTATTATACTATATATTTTACCATGTTCTAAGAAAACCAAGAATTATGTTAATGGAATTTCATATCACTTTTTATTTTCATGAGATACATTCCATATTCACCACTAGCTTCTTTTTTCTAGTGTATATACATCCATATGATATGTTTTATCATGAATTCACTTTATTTAATTGATATTATTCTTTCAGGGGATGGTGATTCAAAATTTACTCCTATAGTAAGGGGATTTCTAGTCTCACGTTGATTTATATGAGACTTATTCCATATTCACCACTCGTTTATTTTGCATAGTACATATAATCACCATGAATTAATTATATGATTGTTATAAAAGGTAATTATCATTATTTAAATATCCATATGATGATCTATATTTTATATGGTATATGTTTCATTAGTTACCAAATCGTTAATGTATTTTTTTGTCTCAATTTTCCTTCATTGAGATACATTTTACATTATACACCTATATTCTTTTATGAGGTTGAATATATTATCCCTTTTACATGTTATATCATAAAGATTTTTATTATCATTAATTTAATTATTAATTTAATTTCACTCATTAATGGGGTTTTGGATTCAGCGTTACCAAAATGGTATGAGTTTATTTCTACAATCTCATCATTTAACAGGATTGTTTATCATTATATTTCATTTGATAAAATGTTATAATCCATATATTAGGATATGTCATGATTTTTCATTTTGTATTTTTATTCAGGACATATTTATTAAATGGTTCCATTTTTACACTCTTTGTAAATTAAGATACTGAAATAATAATAATAAAATATGAACTTATTTCTCTCTTCGATCAATAATCAAATTCATTCCAAAATAGAATTTAAAAAAAATAAATTATGTTTTTAAATTATATTATAAACTAATTTCAAGGAAAAATTATTTTAAAATTATTATATTTATTTAAATGAGTTTAAAATGGTTTTCAGATATATTTTTTAAGGTTTTCTAGGTCATTCTCAAAGAAAAATGTTTTTAAAAATGTTTTGTGTTTAAAAATTGTTTTAAACTATTTTTAGATAATCCATTATATGTTTTCAAAGGTTATTTTTAATGAAAATTTTATCTGTGATTTTAAAATATTCCATTATATGTTTTCGCATAATATTTTTCATAGAAATTTATTTCAATTATTTTAAATCCTCATTTATAAGATTTCCAATATATTTTCAACAAAAAATGTTGTTCAAATTAGTTTATGTTTTAAAAATTGTTTTCCAAATGGAAATTATTATTTTCATAAAGAAGTATTTTCAAAATATATTCCAAAATCATTCTCTATAAAATATAACATCATTTGATACAGTTTATGAATTACTGGGGATAGGATCCAAGGACACAATTCTTATTATTTTTTTGAATGGTTTACTATTTTCATAATGAAATAATATATATGAAATAGGGTTATATTCTATGTGTTATACCATGATAAAAAAAATATTAACTTCACTTCCTTCTGCGGGTTATTCTATTAGGAAATGAATATGAAACTAGTCTCTTTTCCATGGGTTAAGATATGGTGTTTATGATACCCATTTCATTGTATGGGTGGCAATATATGGCTTATGAAACCCATATTGATTTAGGGGTCATGATATGATGAATGTTTTCTTATCCTATGGAATGTGTTTGTATGATTTCATTATCTGATGAGTGGGACTTATATCTCCCCCCAATATGTTGGGAAAAGATTTTCATCTCATGAGACATACATGGTTGGAACTACAAGGACCTAGTCTTGACATATATTAATATTAGATCACTTTTGAGGAATATTTAAATTGTTTATAAAAAAATTCCCAAAGACCATATTAGTTTTATAACATTGGAAACATAGATATATAAACATAGGTACATAATTGAGATAAATTATCTCCCACTAGGTTCTTTATAATAAGAACCCTTCTTAAAAAATAATAATTAATAAAAATATCCCTAACCTATGGAAGAAAACAGAAAATCGGTGACCTTAGATTCTCAGTAAGGGTAAACAAGGGAGACATGAAATAATAAATATGAGAATAGTTGTATGATAATAAGATCATAACATTAGAAAATCTAACCCAACATATCAACGATTAATAACATGAATCATGGCATAAATATTGGATGTTCAAAATACATCAATCATGTTTAAATGAAAAAAATAATCCATGAAATCATAACATATAAATAATAAATGTAATTTTAGAAGACATTTAAGAAAATAAAATTATTTCTAAAGTAGTCAAGGTATTGATCCCAATGCCATATTATTGGACAATGTCAATTACTGAAATAGGTTCACTCCTCATTTAATCTTTGTATTACTAAACCAAGTTCACTTTTTCACGAACTGAATCATACTGGGGATAGATCCACAACTACCACATGACCGCCTCCATAGGCTAGGGGCTAGTGACTAACGCCGAAGGTACAACAAACTTGGTGAGGCCTTTTCTTACGAAACTGTACACACACATGCAGCCATCTCAATGAAAATGTGTAGAGAAAGGAAATTAAGAGACAACACTACTACAAAAGGGAAACCAACATACATGCATCGACCAATAACTAGTACAAGTAAAGTGCAGACAAGTAAACTGAATAGTAAAAGGTTCAAAACACACGCCCAACCAGAAAGGTGCTACAACCTGGAACAGGTAAAACGAAAGTAAACCGCTAGTGAGTCTCATGCCCAGAAATCCTCCTACAACCACTGAACGCAACCCCAAGATCTTGTGTCCTCTACGCTCCTCCATAGTCTCGGTCGACCTGTATGTTGTCTACAAGGGAACACCAAGTGTGGGAAAAGCCCAAGTTGGGGTGAATATAAAGATACTCAGTAGGATGACCCGAAAGCTCGAGGGAGAAATGAAGGGGGTACTAAAATAGTGATAAGTAGAATGAACAATGAACAATGAAAGAGTACAAAAGAGAGAGTGCCGCTCAACCCAAAAAAAGGAAGGAAGTAGGCTCTTTCAATCTAAGAGGAGCTAGACATGGAAAGCAGGTGGCGTACCCTACACATATTCTCCCCTATTGGAAAAAGAGTAACGGAACCCAAGCAGTGGGAATAAAAGTAAGTTGTATATATATATTCTCAACAATAAACCCGAATGAGTGTGTAACGGGATCTCTATCTCCAAGCTCATCCCAAGAGAAGTTTCCAATTGTTCAAAGGATATCCCACACTGATAACCAACATTCATATTCTCCAAAGCGTCCTTATCACTAAACCGTACCACCACGGGTCCCTCCCTAGTAATCATGGAGAAAAATCACTGATTAGCCTCATAGAAGTGTCGAGTCTAAAAGAAGTCATCGGGTAACCCACTGCTCAGCCTCGCTAGAGGGTAAACCAAAAGAGGTCTTCAGGTAACCCACTTCCCAGCCCCACCACAGGGTAAACCACAAAAGGTCAAGGGTGACCCACTACCTAGCCCCGCTGGAGGGTAAACCACAAAATGTTGTTGGCTAACCCACTACCATGCACTGCTAAATGGTAAACCACAAGAGGTTGTTGGGTAACCAACTACCCATCCTCGCTGGTGGATAAACCACAAAAGGTCTTCAGGTAACCCACTGCCCAGCCCCACTGGAGGGTAAACCACAAAAGGTCGTCGGGTAACCCACTGCCCAGCCCAACCAGAGGGTAAACCAAAAAAGTCAACAGGTATCCCACTACCTAGCCCCATTGGATGGTAAACCCTAATGTTAACGGGTAACCCACTCCATATCCCCGCTAGGGGGGAAACCTGGAACACATCTGATAACTCCGCACTACTCATTCCATCAATAGTTGTCACTAACACCGCTACCATTCAAAGGTTCGGAGTGTGTCTAAAGAACCTCTGAAAAACACCCTTTCATGTTTCCACATTTAATGAGATCTCGAAAAATGCTCTGCATGCCCAAATAGATTAAACAGTTGTAATCCTCATCGAAAAACACGTGAGATAGACTACTTACTCATCAGAAACGGTCGCATGGTGGAAAATTTATTCAACAACGCTTTACGCCCATACGTCGTCTCAGGGTGCCTGCAGCTCAGTCTCGAAATAGGTTAGGAAAACTGTTCCATCGCAATGCACTTGAAAAAACACACTGAATCAACTATTCATACGCCCTAAACAGATTCCTAATGAAAAAGTCGCAGCAAGCAGCACACAACTCAAAAGAAGCCATGTGGGGCCCACGCCTCAAGTCCGACTTCAGTGCCTGTGACCACCCCGGTCAAATTAGTCTTGATTTTAGTTTCACAACTACACTTACGTCGCCCAAAATGGAATATGGATGCAGAAGCTACAACTCCACGTGTTATATGAAAACGGGGCCTTGTAGGGCCCACACCTCGACCCCAAAACACGTCACACAGATCGTATCATGTCGTTCCATGTAGATAAACATATGGCGTAAGCTATTCATTTTCCTTGAACGTAATTGTGTAGCATAAGTCATAAAAATGCATCATACATCTGAAAACCACCTCACGAGGCCCATGCCTCGGGACTGAATTTAGACGGGCAAATTGCGCCCTTGAAATCCCTTTGGAAAAACACTCAGAAATGAGTACTCAAACACCCTAAACGGATGTCGTGTGAAAAGTGGAGTTTCACCGTAAAATTTGCAAACTAGGCCCTATGGGTCCCGTACCTTGTCTCTATCCCAAAAGCTTCAAAAATCATCTCAAAAAGTCTGCACAAGGACTGGGGTCACGCTGCTGCTGACATCGCGTCAATCGGACATCCCAAGTAGGAGTTAGGTCCAACTCAAGATTAATTAATTAATTAGTTAATTAATTAATTAATTAATTACATAATTAATTAATTATTTTCATTAAGTGCTTCATGCCCCCGAGAAATTAAATCAAACCACAAGGGTTCTGAACCAACTCTGGAAGGACCGTCGCAACTTCAGGGCCACAGCGCTTCCAACGGTGCGTCAAACGGACATCTGGCTCGTGAACCACGTCCGTCTCAACTTTAATAATAATTTATTATTATTAATGTAAAATTTTTCAGGTCACCCTTCTTCAGGTAAGGAACCCAAAACCCCGAAACATACTTCAAAATGTCCATCTCGTTAACACGGACCTACAGCCCCAAACGGCGCATCAAATGGACACACCGTTTAGAAATTACGGACCCCCGAATGCAAGGGGGCCTAACTGATAAGTCATAAACATAATAATATTCCATGTAAATAAAATAATTTTCATAATCATTTATCATATCCTGATTAAAATAGATTTCATAAAGAATGAACTTGTTAAATGAATTTACGGAATGAATTACACTATAAAAGGGAGAATGATATATGTAAAAATTTAAGATATATATAAATATATATATATATATATATAATTTAGACTAAATCGATGAAATATATTTTTTCATTATTGATGAAAACTTCATTAAAAGATCAAATTGAATATTTCTAGAGTCAAACACCCTCTTCATTTTGAAATCAATACTTTAAATTATAAAAATCAATTAAAATATTATAGAAAAAATTCATTGAAGATAACTATGCAATTTTGTTTAGAAAAATTCATAGTATTTATTTATTATGATGGAATTAAATTACATTAATTTTGTATAAGTTAAAAGAAAACATTATTTTTACATTTTTTTAAAAAGTTAAAATGTGGCTTACATAAAAAAATGGGACAAAGCATACATTAAAATGAATTTGTAAAATTCCTATCATTAGTAAAAAAATATTTATTAATTTATTGTATAAAATAAAAAATTTCTTTACATCTTGTTAAAGAAATATAGATATGTAAGAATAATCATTTTTACTAAAAATATAAATAATGGTTGTCTTTCATAAAAATTCATTCTCAAAACTTTTAAAAAAAATGGGGGAGTTGTACTATTAATTTTAAATTTCATGAATACCCATAGTAGGAAAAATAAAATCCATATATTAGACAATCATTTAATACCTATATTAAATAGAAATTCCATCATAAATAATCCGGATTAAATTTATATTGAAGTATAAATGCTTAAAATTTTAGTAACTGCTCAGCCATAACCCCCTTCTCCAAAATTAATGAAATAACATAAATTGAACAATTAATTTCCAAGAATACAAAGAGATTAATTATATAACAAATCCAAGGGGAATTATTTTCACCTCATAAAAACAAATATTTTCATAGTACCAAATATTTCTTAATGTAGTGGAAATTGAGATGAAAAATTATACAAATATCATACAATTGAAGTGAGGATTAATCAATTAATTTATTATGTGTATTAACTTTAAATAAAAATTAAAAAATAAAAATTAAAATGAAATATAATTAAAATTCATTACATAAATAATCATGTAATATCAAAGACAATGAATAAGTGATATAAACTATTGAAAAGAAATTGAGTTATGAAATTTATTACAACTTGGTGAGTTTCATGTGAAATCCATTTGGATGGAATAATTAAAATGGAATCTTGAAATATAATCAAGTAAAAATTATTCAAGATATTATATATAAAATTGTTTTATATACACCATTTAATTTAATTTCCTGAACAATATTAAAATATACCTTAATATAAGGAAATTGAGATGAATCCCTTTATAGTTTACAAAAATTCATAATAATAACCAATTGATAGATATATAGCTTTTTATTTACATTAAATAATCATGAATATCAATATTACATTTTTATAAATATTCAGTTTTTATTATATAAACCATTTATAATAATATAGGTTCATAAAAGATCATGTCCCTCAAAGAAAGATGTTTTGAGATGAAAATGCTTACCTCAAGTTTGGAATTATTATATATATCCATTACAAATAGTATGATAAAATAATGTCATATATTTTTTTAATAATAGTTTTTTCCAAGTTTAATATATCATTTTTAAACAATTTACTTGTTTTATTTTTATGATATATTTAATTACATAATCACTTGTTTCCACATCATGTGTTTTGAGGATGCATAGTTTAAAATTTCCAAACGATAATAGTTGGTTAGATGTGGTTAAAAGGGTCATTATTGAATCATATAATGAATAATAATCAGACTATAATTATATTTTTTAAACATTAACTATACTTTTAAAACCAACCATGAAACAAGGATATAAAAAATGAACTATGTTATAATCATGGAGTTGTTCGGTCGTATGTACGCACGAGTAACATTTCTAATTATCAAAAATCATCTTGAAAATAATGAAATTATTATTTTATATCTATAGAATTAAAATTATATCAACAATATTATCTTATTTCATTACAAAAATTTATATATATCATCTTGATCATGAAGTTATGTAAAACTAATCACATCACTCTTTGAGGAAGTAGTCCACCATACTCACAAATTATGTTATCATTTTTCAATATATGGTAAGGTGAGGAATTATAAGATATATTATTTTTATATAATTATAAATATGTAACTAATATAATATAGAATCGTTAAATCCATCATCATAAATTACTATTAGAGGTGATGATGGAAAATGAATTACATTAGTTTATGAGGAGGTAGTATGTCGCACACACAAACTGTGGTTTTATTTACCATTTATTAAAATAGTATACAGATACCGGTTATTTAATTAACATTATGTATATGTATATGAGAAATACAGATTTTTTTATGATAATTTTTTAATATTATTTAAATGAGTTAAAAAAAGATACAAAACAAAAAATCTTAGTTTGGAACAAAACCTCTCCTCGACCCACCACTTTAAAATTATAAATAAATAATTCTATGATTGGATTTCTAATAATACCCAGGAATCTAAGACATGGGGAGGTATTAATGTAAGGGATTTGGGAATGTATTAGATGAAATAATAAGATTTTAAATTATGTAACCTTTTATAAGTGATAGTGGTGTAATTTTTTTAAATACCAAAAACTATTAAAAAATGGGAAGTCACACTCAATAAAAGTGACTCTATAATTGAAATATAATTTAATTGATGGGTAATATGGTCATTCTACACATCCAAAGGTCGAAATAAGACATATGAGATCTAAAACTTTTTCAAGTTGTCCCCTCTTTCATATATTGGTGAAACCACTTTTTTTGGGTTATATTTCATTTAATACATGGTGGAAAAGTCATATTCCAGGTTTGTATGAGTGTTCCATTGGATCATAAAGTGTAATAGATGAATTATAGGTTTATATTATAAAAATTTTTAATTCCGAATTCATGGTGTGAATTGTTCTGGGGGTCCCAATAAATTTTATTCTGGGAAAGAATGGTTTTAGGTGGAACCCAAGAATTCTATTCACCCAATAAATTCACTTAACCTGTGAATTTAATTTATCCCCTAAAACAAAACCATGAATTAAATTCACTTCATGTTTTTCATTCATGTACTAAAAAAATTCCATGAATTCAATTCACCCTTGAATTTAATTCATCCATTGAATAGACCCTATAAAAAAGTAAACAATATCTTGAATCAATTATATAACCTAAAATGGATATATTTTGTTTTTTAATGAATGGAAAATATATTTAGAAATATATGATAGAAACAATGATTTGAGATTGTGAATGTTCTATTCTCGAAGTGAAATGTTTTTCTCCAGTCAAATAAACCTGAAAAATCATCACATTTTTCTTATGATGAACCAATTATCAACTACACCCATTCTAGTATTTATTTATAATATTCTAATTCCATATTGAATAAATACTATATTGGATAAATGTGTTTCATATTTTTATAGTTATCCTTCAGTTTATTATTTCAGTTCATGATTAATTGTTGACAAATGTTTTCTATTCTCATTGAAGGGTAGGGGGAGATTATTGCTACATTGAACATGATGTTTTCACATTTCCTTTTATACATTGAAGGTAGGTGTCCTAAAAATCCATAAAGTCTATTTCAATTATCCATGTATGTGAGATGGATGTGATTTGAACTAGAATATAATTCATGTGACTTGGATAATGGTATAAATTATTTATGGGTAATTATCATGTTATTATACCTCCCATTAGATCCCATTAGGTCGGTTAGAGTTGACACCAGGCATGTGTTCACATGTTGGGTTATCCTACCCTTGAAATTATTAATGAACATAGATTTATTATTTATTATAATTTCATAACAATGCGTGTTTACGTAATTTTATTATATTATGAATTCAGGTATTATAGAAATTTATGTTTCTTATTTGGGTGGAATCACCTAGTATAAAAATATATTATTTTAGTTTTAATGTAATTTTATATATTTATTTATAAAATGTAATTGGATATCATAAATATTAATTTTTATATATTGAAAATTATATATTTGGATGCTATAAATTATATTCTTGTTTTCCAGTCATGTGTTTTGTTTACTATATTTGTTTTGGTTTGACTTTTTTATGATTGATTTCAATGTGAGAATTGTTATATGTTGTTTCACATTAATTGTTTTCATTACATATACATGGTACTGGTGCTTGAAATTATTATATGTGTTTTTAGGGTAATATTGATGGATGAATTCCTACATGAGGAAAATCTACGTGGACCACAAACCACTTGAGGGAAATATAAATGTGATATGAACTATTGGAGGATAAGTTTCACAATAAATTGATGAATAAGGGAGAAGAGTACGAATATAATATATGCATATGGGATATATTATTTATGGACCTTGGGAAAGGACTACATATTTTTGATATGTTATGTGTCATTCATCTTTGGTAGAATAATCATCCATTGACTGGGGAAATTCATCCTAATTAGAGAGAATACATCATTATGAAGAGAAATAAATTATGGCACCAAAGAAAGTTTGGATTAAATTGGTGTTAATATGAATCATGAGGGTTGTATGCATATCGTATGTGTTGTATTACATGAGTAATGAAGATATTTATTTCATGAATTTATTTCATTAAATAACAATGCAAAGAATATTTTCTTATATGCAGTGGTATCGGCATATTGATTTTTACTCACACCCTATTCAGGATAAAATTTTATACCGAGGAGGATTTAAGGAATATCAAATTAGACAAGGTAAGGGGGTCTTGTTGTTTATTTATTACTGTACAGATATAATCATGGGGATAGAAATTATATGGGGTTCTAGACCATGGTACTTTGGAGTCTTAATTATTGTTTTTTAGTCCTTTACTTGTATTATTTTTAATATTTTACTAATTTAAATTTTGCCAAAAATTACATTTTTTTATTCTTATTGGATTTTTTAGCTTGTCCCCTTTTGGGATTCAGATTATAGTTGATTGTTTATTTTTTCCCACTACATTGTTGTAATTTTATATCATTACTAAATTATTGTATCATAGAGTATAGTTCCAAGGCTATATTCCAAAAACCCTTGCTACTTGTTGGTAGCCTCTATCATGTGGGGAGACACGCCTTTTTCCACATAGCATACCCTACTCAGTCACATGAGGTATTTTTGGATCAGGGATTATACCAAGTGGTATCAAATGATCAGGTTTCTTTTCTATTGTGTTATTATTTGGAAAAGACAGGAATGAGACTATGATGGGTTATGAAATAGTAATTAGATTCTTCATGGGAGTACATAACCCATGTGTACGGGTGAATTTGAGTTCCCAAGGATGAGATTGTTATTCATGTTATTCGAAACACACAACACTATGTTTTTCTTATGTTACACAAAATTATGAGTATCTTTTATATCTAGAGTTACACGTAAGACCTTTTTTTTCAAACAATAATATACTATTTATATTATTATTAATGTAGTGTTATAGTTATAACCAAGACAATGGAATATAAAATACAAATAAAGTAAACTAAAATTTGAAAATATTTTTTAAAAATGTCTATAAAAATAATTGTTTTGTTATCAGGTAATTAGAAATGAAAATAAAAAAACATTTAATATGATGGATTTTTTTAAACAAAAAAAAATATTTTTAATCTTATAATGGTGTTTTAAATAAATGAATTAAATTAATAAATATTATTGAATGATCTTAATGAAATTTGTATAATGAAAATTTCACAACAATTTTTTATATTCATCCAATATTATTGATAGTGATAAAATAAGATCAAATCAATTGTTTTTTGCATAAAATGATATATTATTCGAAAAATATATGTGCTGATTTTTTTAGGGAGACTTCTTTGAAAACTAATTTTTTATATTTTTATAATTTAAATTTGTAAAAATAAATATCATTTATTAAATAAAATTATAAAAATTTAATTTGGGAAATTGTTTTTTATTTTATGAGAAGTTTCATTTTTTACGAATATTAAAAAATAGAATATTTTAATTGAAAATTACATTTTTATAATACATTTTTATAGTAATTTTATATTTTAAATTAAATTTAAATTTTATTTAGTTAAATTCTACATATATAAAACCAATTTATGACAATATAATCAATTTGACATTGTAATTTTATATAAAGTTTATTTAATCTTCTGAACTTTTTACATTACGAACTCATTGTTACATCTCATCTACATGATTAATTTTACTTTAAATTCTCACACATATGTGATTATAATATGTTAAAATAGATTCAGTTTTTTGAATATGAAAATTATATAATTTATTGTAATTTCAACTTGTTTTTTTTTCAAAAATATTTTCGAAATAAATTAAAATTAATTACAGATATTAGAGAAAAATGAGAATACTTAGTGCTTAAACAGTAAATATAGGGGAAAATGATGAAAAGCATTTTCAAAAAGAAATTTCTGAACATTATTCTAAAATTTTCTAATATTTTTCAATTATTTAACATTATTTTTGAAATATGATGTAAGATGGACCTACCAATAGTTATTATTGTTTTGTATTTTAAATAATGCCCCTCCTCTTGTACCATAAAATGGGACCCCCTAACATATATATACAAGAAAAGAATTTTTATCCTCAAAAACCTTCCCAAATTAGATACTAAAATCCATAATCTCGTCTTATAAGAATAAATTTGGTATTAAAAAAAATAATTGGTCATTTGGGTCAAACCAAAAAGCGTTACCTGAACAAGTGGTAACGTTCTTCAATAAGAACTCCTATTTTGTTTCTTTCTCCACCACATTAATAATTTTTCCATCAATACAATATAATAACAAAAGTATACTGAATATATTGTGACTTTTAATGGTAAGGGTAATACTAACTACTTTATGTACGTTCATCAAATAGGATATGCAATCATTGTTCGTTTGTACGGTGGACAACCACCTCATGGACTGATGTCATTCATTCTTCCATTACCACCTCTCAAGGTCGGAAAGAAGCATATAATTATTTTTTATATTATATTTATAATATTTATGAAATATTTATGATTCCTGAATTATTATATAACACATATGATAATTCATTCCATTTGTGAGAATATGATAGTTGTGGATGTGGATGTGTGGACTATTGGCTCCTCAAAACGATGTGTTTTGTTAATGCTTTACATGTAATATATTATGGGTTAAAAAGAAATTTTATGTATTTTTTAAATAACAATTCTAGTATGAATAATATGTATATATATATCATTTATTTTTTATTATTCAAAAATATTCTATGGAAATGAAAATAGTGTTCCTCGGTACATACGACCCACCATATCCCTTAGTAGTGTATTTAATTTCATGTTTATATAATTTATATATTTTTATAAATAAATATATAATGAATTTACATGGTATATATATCATGTTTTACATTATTGATATAATTAAAAATATATATATTTTATAGTATCATGAATTTGAAGTCATAACATATATGAAAATAAAAGTGGTTATTTCTCGAAACGTAACTTTAAGATAAAAATATATATAAATAGAAAATATAAATTAATAATAAAATAATATTCTGTATTATATATAATAATATGGTAATCTGGAATAGGTATAATATACTATTTTTATTATACTATATATTTTACCATGTTCTAAGAAAGCAAAGAATTAAGTTAATGGAATTTCATATCACTTTTTATTTTCATGAGATGCATTCCATATTCACCACTAGCTTCTTTTTTCTTGTGTATATAAATCCATAAGATATGTTTTATCATGAATTACATTTATTTAATTGATAGTATTCTTTCAGGGGATGGTGATTCAAAAGTTACTCCTATAGTAAGGGGATTTCTAGTCTCAATTTTATTTCTATGAGACTTATGACTTATCCACCACCCGTTTATTCTGTGTAGTACATATAATGACCATGAATTAATTATATGATTGTTATAAAAAGTATTTATCATTATTTACATATCCATATGATGATCTATATTTTATTTGGTTTATGATTCATTAGTTACCAAATCGTTAATGTATTTTTTTGTCTCAATTTTCATTCATTGAGATACATGTTCTGTAATACACCTATATTCTTTTATGAGGTGTATATATTATCCCTCTAACATGTTATATCATAAAGATTTTCATTATCATTAATTTAATTATTAATTTAATTCCATTCATTAATGGGGTTTTGGATTCAGCGTTACCAAAATGGTATGAGTTTATTTCTACAATCTCATTATTTAATGGGATTGTTTTTTATTTCATTTCCTTTGATAAAATGTTATAATCCATATATTAAAATATCTCAAGATTTTTCTTATATTATTTTTATTTAGGACATATTTATTAAATGGTTTCATTTTTACACTCTTTATAAATTAAGATATTGAAAAAATAATAATAAAGTATGAACTTATTTCTCTCTTCGATCAAAAATCAAATTCTTTCAAAAATAAAATTTAAAAAAAAATTAAATAATGTTTTTTAAATGATATTATAAACAAATTTCAAGGAAAAATTATTTTAACAATATTATATTTATTTAAATGAGTTTAAAATGGTTTTCACATATTTATTTTTAGGTTTTCCAGGTCATTTTTAGAGAAAAATGTTTTTAAAAGGTTTTGTGTTTAAAAATTGTTTTAAACAATTTTTAGATAATCCATTATATGTTCTCAAAGGTTATTTTAAATGAAAAATTTTTCAGTGATTTAAAAATATTCCATTATATGTTTTCACATATTATTTATCATAGAAATTTATTTCAATTATTTTAAATAATCATTTATATGATTCCAAATATATTTTCAACAAAAAAAGTTGTCAATATTAGTTTATGTTTTAAAAAGAGTTTTTCATATGGAAATTAATATTTTCATAAAGAAGTATTTTCAAAATATATTCCAAAATCATTCTCTATAAAAGATAAAATCCTTTGATACAGTTTATGAATTACCCAGGATAGGATCTAATGACACAATTATTCTTATTTATTTGAATGGTATACTCTTTTTATAATGAAATATTTTATATGAAATAGGGTTCTATTCTATGTGTTATACCATGATAAAAAAATATTAATTTCACTTCTTTCAGTGGGTTATTCTATTAGGAAATGAATATGAAACTAGTCACTTTTCCATGTGTTATGATATGATGTTTATGATACCTATTTCATTTCATGGGTGGTGATATATTGCTTATGAAACCCATATTGATTTAGGGGTCATGATATGATGAATGTTTTCTTGTCCTATGGAATATGTTTGTATGATTTCATTATCTGATGATTGGGACCTATATCTCCCCCCTAATATGTTGGGAAAAGATTTTCATCTCATGAGACATACATGGTTGGAACTATAATGACCCTTTCTTGACATATATTAATATTAGATCACTTTTCAGGAATATTTAAAATGTTTATAAAAAATTTCCCAAAGACCATATTAGTTTTCTAACATTGGAAATGTAGATAGATAAACATAGGTACATAAGTGAGATACATTATCTCCCACTAGGTTCTTCATAATAAGATCCCTTCTTAAAAAATAATAATTAACAAAAATATCCCTAACCTATGGAAGGAAACAGAAAAGCGGTGACCTTAGATGCTCAGTAAGTGTAAACAAGGTAGACATGTAGTAATAAATATGAGAATAGTGGTTGATAATAAGTTCATAATATTAGAAGATCTAACCCCACATATCAACAATTAATAACATGGATCATGGAATAAATATTGGCAGTTATAAAGGCATAAATCATATGTAAATGAAAAAAATAATCAATGAAATCATAACATAGGAATAATTCATGTAATTTTGGAAGACATTTATGCAAATAAAATTATTTCCCAAGTACTCAAGGTATTGATCCCATACCATATTAGTAGATAATGTCAATTAATGAATTGGGTTCACTCCTTGTTTAATCTCTATATTACTGAACCATGTTCACTCTATCATGAACTGACTCGTACCGAGGATTGAGCCACAACTACATCAAGACGGCCTCCATAGGCCTGGGGCTGGCGACTAGCGTCGAAGGCACAACAAACATGGTGAGGCATTTTCCTATGAAACTATACACACACATGCAGCCAGCTCAATGTAAATGTGTAGAGAAAGGAAAGTAAGATACATCACTGCTAAAAAATAGAAACCATCATACATGCATCAACCAATAACCAGTACAAGTAAAGTGCTGACAAGTAAACTGAACAGTAAAAGGGTCAAAACACACGCCCAACAAGAAAGGTGCCACAACCTGGAAACAAGTAAAATGAATGTAAACCTCTGGTGAGTCTCATGCCCAGAAATCCTCCTACGACCACTGAATGCATCCCCAAGCTCATGTATTATCTATGCTCCTCTGTAGTCTTGATCGACCTATCTGTTTCCTACAAGGGCACACCAAGTGCGAGAAAAGCCCAAGCAGGGGTGAGTGTAATGATACTCAGTAGGATTCCTCGAAAGCTCGAGGGAGAAATGAAGGAGGTACTAAAACGGTGAGAAGTAGAAAGAACAATGAACAATGAAATAGTACAAAAGAGAGAGTGCAGATCAACCCAACAAAAGGAAGGATGTTGACTCGTCCAATCCAAGAGGAGCTAGACACGAAAAGCAAGTGGCGTACCCCATGTATCTTTGCCCCCGTTGGAAAGAGAGTATATGAAGCCAAGCAGTGGGAATAAAAGTAAGTTGTATATATATGCTCAACAAGAAACCCGAATGAGTGTGTAAAGGGATATCTATCTCCAAGCTCAGCCTAAGTGAAATTTCCAATTGTTCAAAGGATATCCCACACTGATAACCAATAGTCCTACCCGCCAAATCTTCCTCATCACTAAACCATACCACCAAGTGTCCCTCTCTAGTAATCACGAAGAAAAATCACTGATTATCCTCATATAAGTGTCGAGTCTGAAAGAAGTCATCAGGTAACCCACTGCGTAGCCCCGCTAGAGGGTAAACCACAAGAGGTTGACTGGTAACCCACTTCCCAGCCCCACTAGATGGTAGACCACAAAAGGTCATGGGTAACCCACTACCTAGCCCCACTGGTGGGTAAACCACAAAAGGTCATTGGGTAACCCACTACCCAGCCACGCTAAATGGTAAACCACAACAGGTCTTCGGGTAACCAACTACCCAACCTCGCTAGATGGTAAACCACAAAAGGTCGTCGGGTAACCAACTGGCCAGCCCAGATAGAGGGTAAAATAAAAATGTCAATGGGTATCCCACTACCTATCCCCATTAGATGGTAGACCCTATAGTTAATGGGTAACCCACTACCCAGTCCTGCTAGAGGGAAAACCTAGAACTCATCCGATAACTCCGCACTGCTCGTACCACCACTGGGTGTCACTAACACCACTACCATGCATAGGTTCAGAGTGTGTCTAAGGAACCTTCGACCAACACCCTTTCATTTTTCCACATATAATGAGATCTATAAAAACGCTCTGCATGCCCAAACAGATTACACATTTGTAATCCTCACAGAAAAACACGCGAGATAGACTACTTACTTATCGGAAACAGGCTCCCAGTGGAAAATTTATTCAACGCCGCTTTATTCCCTACATCGTCTCATGGGGCCCGCACCTCGGCCTCGAAAGAGGTTGGGAAAACTATGCCATTGCGATGCTCTTGAAAAAACACACTAAATAGACTATTCATACACCACAAACAGATTCCTGATAAAAAAGCCTCATCACGCAGCACACAGCTCAAAAGACCGCTTGTAGGGCCCATGCCTCATGTCCGTCTTCAATGCCTAAAACCACCCCGGTCAAATTTTCCTTGATGTTAGTGTCACAAATCAACTTCTAGATCCCAAAATGGACTCTGGATGCAGAATCTACAACTCACTGCATTATATGATTACGGGGCCTTGTGGGGCCCACAACTCGACCCCAAAACACGTCATACAGATCATATCATTTCGTTCCTTGCAGACAACCCTTAGGCGTAAGAGATTCATTTTCCCTGAACGTACTTGTGTAGCATAAGTCATAAAAACACAGCATACGTCTGAAAACAACCTCATGGGGCCCATGCCTCAGGACCAAATTTAGGCGGGTGGATTGCATCCTTGCAATCCCCTTGGAAAAACACTTAGAAACGAGTAATCAAAAATCCTAAACAGATGTCGTGTGAAAAAATGGTGTTTCACCATAAAATGAGAGAAATAGGACGTGTGGGGACCACACCGTGTCTCTATCCCAAAGACTATGAAAATCATCTCATAATTTAGGCATGAGGAATGGGGTCACACTACTGCTGACAGTGCGTCAATCAGACATCCCAAGTAGGAGTTAAGACCAACTCAAGATTAATTAGTTAATTATTTATTTATTTATTTATTTATTTATTTATTTATTTTTATTTAGTGTTTCATCCCTCTGATCCATGAAATCAAACCACAATGGTTCCGAACAAACTCTGTATGTATCGTCACAACTCCAGGGCCACAGCGCCTCCAACGGCGCGTCAAACAGACATCCAGCTTGCGAACCACGTCCATCGCAACTTTAATAATAATTTAAAATTATTAATTTAAACTGTTTCAGGGAACCCTTCTTCGGGTAATGAACCCAAACACCCTAAAACATACTACAAAAAGTCCATCTTGTTAACATGGACCTACAGCCACGGACGGCGCATCAAATGGACAGGCTGTTTAGAAATTACGGCACCCCGAATGCAAGGGGGCCTAATTGAGCCGGTTCAGCCCGACCGGCCCGGTTCGAACCACCATCCCGTGGCCCAGCCATGGGTCTGGACCAAACCACCACGTCACGCTAACCGCCACCCGCTCCAGCCGCACCAGACCCCCTCATGCCCGGTTCTTTAAGCAGACCGTCCTTTTGGCCAGTCTTCATCGCCCAACACGACTTGCGAAGCGCGGGTCCTAGTCTCCTATGCACACTTGACGTGCTGATCGCTTTGGGGTCCCCATGCCTTGCGTGATCGGTCGAAGTCACCTGGTGCCAGTGCCTCCACCTCCCGCAGCGCCCCACTGAGCTCGACACCGCCCACACCGCCTGGCTCCCACTCTACCGCTCTGTTGACGCCCTGCGCCCCCTGCTCACCGCTGCTGCCACATCTGCCTCACACCAGCCCGTCTAATGCCGCAACCGCACTGCACTGGCTCGGCTCTGCTGCCGAATTCCATCGGCCCTCACAACCCCTCTTAACCACACCCCATAACCTCCACCCCCCCCCCCCCCGAGCTCCACCTCGGCCTAACGCCCACTGCGCTCCGCCGGTCGGCCCCACTCACCGGAGCTGAACCTTCGGCCGGTCCCCCCCAACCACTTTGGTGGTTGGAAAAATTATCCGACACTGGTTTCAGGATTCTTGGGACTGGATATTCACAATGTCTCCCCTCGCTCGTCGATCAGACATGGTTTGCACGCTTCTGAAAATTTGGACGAAGAACGCCCAAGAACGATAATTGAAACAGGACTCGGATGATGGCCATGTTCGTTTGTCCATCATTGTAATTCTAGAATTTTAGAAACTAAACAAAAAAATTGACAAAGGTGCATAAATGAACAATAATTCTACCTCGATCCGACTATTCGACTTTGGCAACGCATCCACGACCCTCCGACTTCGATATTCCAAGGTTCCGACAGTGGTTTCTCCATGATCCGATGAAGAATGCTGAATAACTCCGAAGAACAAGAGAGAGAGAGAGAGATAGATAGAGAGAGAGAGAGGAACCCCAACTGCAACTCCTCTTTTTTTATTTATAGAAAAACCACATAGCACGGAAATCCGAAATCACCGCACCCTCTCATTTTATGGCACACCTAAGAAAAATGCCCCGTTTTGAACTCAACGGATGTCTCAGTTTTCCATTTCGAGACTTCATTCAAATGTTATTGTAAAATGACTCCAACGATAAAAAATTCACTAAGTCATTAATTTAAAAATAATATTTCTCCCCTGGGTGACATCTCTCATAGCAGGCCTATGCCCGTAACTTTTACACACCGTCTATGGTAAATGGCACACTATGAATGCAACCATGCCCTTGGATTTCCGATCCGAGATACCCTTTAGGAAAAAATACAAACCTGCCATGTGAAGAGTATAAAAACACTTAATATTTTTATAATATTTATTCCGGGCACACCGGGCCCTTGAATCGCACGTCATCTTCAAGCCTAGCTCTATAATTATATGTAGAAATATTCCAAAGTATTATAGGGAAAAAACAAGGTTTCTACACACTCCTTGTTCTAACCCTATAATACTAAACTTAGATCACTCCTCATTCCATCCATGTCTATCTCATGAGATATAAATCTTTATCCAATACATAGGAAGTAGATACATTTCAAACCCATATACAAATGAAATCATATGTATATGTGCCAAAGGTTCATAAATAATCATATCATAACCAATGAAACCAAATGGGTTTCATAAACTTGTAATCACGTCATGAACTATCTAAAACAGGTAGGTTTCATCATCATTTCATCAATGAAAGACCCATGAATGGAAGTGTGTTTCAAAAACATACAATGTGTGAAAGTGAAATGGATTTTAAAAACATCGTTTCATAAAATGTAAACCATTTTGGGAAAAAATACGAATTGAAGCATTGAATAATTTCTCCATAAATTAATGGGTAACACCAATGAATGTTATATTAGTTGGGAAATAATTTTAAAAATTATTTTAGAAACACTTCATGATGAAATAATCCTTTCATCATCTAAAATGATTCTTAAAATTTAAAATATTTGGAAAACTTATTTAATTAAAATAACCTAGAAATAATATAAAGGAATATTTTAAAACACCTTAAACAAATTTCCATAGAACCCCTATAAGAGATATTGAAAACCTTGTTTAAATATTTTTTACTTAAAAAATATCAAAGAATCATGAAAACCTCTAGAAAATAATCTTCCTTAAATAATACATTTAAAAATAATAAATAATTAATGTAAATTATTTAAAAACAGTTCATTAAAATTCAATTTAGAAAAAGCAATTATTAAAAATTAATGTTTTTAAAATTAAAATGAATCTTCAATGAAATGATGGTTGGTAAATCAATAAATGTCATACGAGGTATAATTCATATTTCTTTTTCACTATAAAAGCTTCAAAATATTACTTCTTCGGATAGTGATAAAAATATTCATTTTAAAAAATTGATAAAATAGAAAAAGTGTAAAAATTTTCTTTTAATTATCATAATATATTAGTATAACATTATTGGAATACCTTGTTGAAAACCATGGTTTTCCAAGAATATATATTTCTGATCGAAGAGAGAGGTAATCTCATACTTTCTTAAAAAAATTTCTTAATTATAATAATTATCATAGAGTGGAAAATTTATTACTAATATATGAATACATCAATTATAACCATATGATAATAAAATTAATTAGTTTCCTTGAATGATGGATAGTTTAATTTTTTCAATAAAAATGTGATCACAATAAATTTCAATAAACCAATCGATTGATCCAATAAACTATTACCACATATTAAATTTGAATAATACAACCCATTTTGGAAAATTAAATTACATGCAGCTCAAAATTTCATAAAAATAATTATATTCATGATATAAAATTTCAAATTTATTTTACAGATATCATATAATAATATTGGGGTATAACATGGAATTTGTCTCAACGAAATAAAAATGAGATGAAATAAATTTACCAATTTGGTAACTTTTGAATCATAAACCTCATAAAAGAATGATCAAAAAATGGTTTTTTAAATACACATATATTTATATATAATTAGAATATTACACTTTCATGCTCAGTATATACACCACACAAAATAATCTAGTGGTTAATAAGGAATGTATCTCACAAAAATAAAGAGTGAGATAAAATTCCCTTACCATGATTTTTAGTTATCTTGAATGACTTTATATTCCTGAATAATAAAATTATTTTAATTAATTACATTCTATAGAAACTTTTTCCTGTTTTTTATTACTATTAATTAACATATTCCCATATTTTACATAACTACTTAAATAATTAATGTTATATCAGGTGTTTTGAAAAAATTTGGTTCTTATGTTAAAAATGACTTTCGTTGGTTGACTAAGGTCAAACATTGATTATAAAAAAATATCCAAAATAATAATCCAAAAATAATTATCGTATTTATAAATTCATTTTATTTTTAAAACAAAACATTAAATATGGTTGTAAAAATTGAATCAATATTAAATCATAGAGATGTTATGTCATACATACGAATGTGTCATTCCCATTTCTCATTAATCGTTAAGGAAAAAAGGTGAATAACATAAATATTTATAGAATGATAATTATATAATAAATTCCATACTATTTAATCATATATAATTATATATATAATTATTTTTATGTAAAAAAAATAACATCATATCGAGGAGGTGGAAATCCACATGTCCACGAATGATGTTGTTACTTTTTTAGTATGTGAAAGTGTAAAAACAATGTAATATATTATATTTATAGAAATATAATTATGTCATTAATATCATATATGGTTTTTATATGTCACATATTTTTAATCATAAAACATCCTTTATACATTCCATGTATCCGGTGAATGAGTCACATCATGTTGAGGTGGTAGTAGTCCACGCCTCCTCAAATGAAATTATCATATTAATAAAAATACAAAGTATAATGATATGTTTTGTAAAATAAAGAAATAATTTGAAATAAATAATGAATATATTTTATGAAATATATGAATATAGTTTCCATCATTATATCCACCATGATAGTTGGTGATGGAAAAAAAGAAAAATCATCATTTAGTGAGGCGTTAGTTCTCTGTACAAGTAAACAATATGTTTGTTACCCATTAGATGAATGTGTGTGTAATTGTAGGTAAAAACCTTATAATATCAATATAAAATTATTTTTATGAAACATTTTTTATACTATCATTGAATAATAATATTTTTTTTACTAGATAAATAAAATAAAAGAAATGAGTTTGAGGGATGGTGTTACCTCTTAATCAGGTAACTCCTTTTGGTTATCTCCAAAGGGAATCATTTGAAGAACATATTCCAAAGGGAGTATTCATGGAGGTAGATAAAAATTTCTATGAGCTTGTTTGTAATATTTTTGAAGAGCCAACGTTCCTTTAGATGTGTGAGTAATTGGGTGGAGTTGAGGCATTTTTAATGGAGGAGTATTGCCACCCTTGTAATTTTTTGAAAAAGAGTAAACCCAACCACATTTTATTAATGAAAGTGTATCATATAATTGTATAAATTTGATAAAATGTGTTATAGGGTATAAATACTTCCATAAAATTTATTTTTAACAATTTTATACATGGTTTTGGGTTTTAAGATTACGGTTTCTTCCAAAATTACGATTAATTTTACCTTATTTGTTTTAATTAATTTTTATTAATATAACTAATATTTATGTTAAAAAACTATTTCAATTATATTATAGATTATAAATTATTCTTTTAAAAAATATTTAATACATTTTAACAAATTAAAATCATATATGTATCAAAATTTAATTTAAATTTAATCCCAGAGTTAGGACCACAATACAAGTTTTTTATGTAAAAAAGTTCAAATATTTGTTTGGGTTTTTAAATCAATTTCAATATAAAATTTAATTATATGTCCTAAATATGATAAAGTGATAAAAAAATATAAATCTTTAAGCATTAAAATCAATTCAAAATATAATTTAACATTATAAATAAATTATTTGAAAAATATGTTTGGAGTTAAATTTCAGTATTTTTCTATGTTAAGTAAAAATTGAAATTTCACAGAAAAATACCAAAAATTCATACTAACATAATTGTTATGTTTCTAATTAATATATTTTGTTTATTTTTACATATAATATTTATAAAAGATTAAATATTTATATTTAAATATTTTCTCCATCAAAATATTGTAAAGGAACATTAATAAAAAAGTGGTTTCTATTTGTAAAATTGGGTTTGTTCATATCATATTCCAATAGAATCTATATTATGAATAAAAAAACTATTAAAGTTAATATTATATATATATATATTAAATTTCAATCACTCACTAATTTTAATTAATTTTATTAATTATTATAAAATATCTTTTCGAGCATAAAAATATTTCTCTATAAAAATATTCTCTTTATATTCAATTGGTTCATTGTATTTAATGAACTCATTTAATATTTTTGTAATACATACATTTCTATAAGATATTTAATATTATTTCTAACTACTTTCATAACATCTAGTTTATATCTTAATATGTTAAAAATAATATTTTAATAATATATTTTTTTTATGAAATCTCAGTCATACGTGTTATGCATGTCATCAAGGAAAGTCAGCCAGGCGTGTAACTTAAGATAACCTGAGTGTCTCATATATTAAAATGTAAAATGTTATGTGAATGATTAACATATCATTGAGTATAATAGAAGAAAAAATTAGTTCTTAAATATATATAAAATAACCATTTTTAGTGTTGTGGGTTATATAGTATATCAATAGAATAAATTGATTCGAAAAAAATTCACAAAATATTATTTTGTTACATTCTGCCCCCCATAAAATTAATTTCACCTTAAAAATTCAAATGGTTTATTACATTTTTAAAAATTTCTAGTACCTTTCTTAGAAACCCACATCATAAAAATGAATAGTTAATCTTATTTTAGAAAAAAAAAAGTTGTAAAGAAGATGGTTACATAATGTTTTATATAACTAGGTTTCCAATTATTATAACATAAGTGGGAAGTAAAAATAGGGATATGGAATAAAATTGAAAATATTTGAGAGTTATTGAGGTCATAAATCACAAAAAAAATATTAATTCATCAAATTTTTGACAAAAAATTATACATTAACTCGTACATCATGTAGACTTGTCGTAGGCATGAAACCTTTACCATCCTGGATCAGGGGTTCAACCCTCGTGGACTTGATAGAATTGATGGGTTTTCAACCAATCTACAGGATATACTTCTCTAAAAATACTTTAATATAATTTTCAAAATAAATATTATGGACATCCTTGAAATAGGTTTAATCACTATATTTCCTTATAAATATGGTTTTCATAGAAAACTTACTAGATAAATACTTCATCTGAAAGTTGACCTAAAATATCCAGTACTCTATAACCTTATAACACTTCCAAAAGTTGAAAATAGAAACAATAAAGAGAAATTAATAACATTATATTAACATTATTCCCCCATATATGACAATGTATCTCTTTGTTTTCATTTTCCAAACATGTGAATTTCTGCATCATATATTCTCTTCAAATATAGTTATAACCTAAATTACAATTAATTCTATTAGAAAACAAAAAAAATTCCTTATAAAAAAGGCCAGAAGATATATTAATTAAATCAAATATGTTTTAATCTTTATCCATGAGGACATTGAAAACTATTTAAAAAATAAATAATAAGATCCATGGTATTTAGTGCTAACCATATTAATTTTCCAAATAAATCATCACTTTATCCAAGTGAAACAAAATTTTCTCAACATCTAGATCACAATAAGGGTTTCATTACCTTAATAAAAATATCACTTTTCTATGTGTTAATAACAATTTTATGTATCATTTTTAATCATTAATGTCTACATATATTGAAAATACATACATATTTCATGATTTATATAACATTATCTTTGATTTCCAAACATAAGTTCTTTATTCATCGAACATTATTCTAAAACCATTCCTCAGGCTTCATCATCTTACTCATTAATATATCATTATTATAATATGAAATAAATATCATATCTTATAGTTCCTAAACCTCAATATAATCATTCTTCTTATGTTTAACATAAAAAATTCTATAAAAACATCAATAACATTCCCATGTCATTTGTGGTATCTTTATCTTAATAAGTATAACCAATACTCATACCACCTTCCTAATTATCTATATATTATTTCCACATAGGACGTTTAATTTCATAATCCCTATGCATTCCACATCTTAAACATTAAATGTTATTAATTTTCTTATAGTTCTCCATATTATCTATAATCAGAAACCATGGGGTGAGAAAAACATATCTTAGAAGTAAACCACATAATCATGAAAAATTACTTATATGATGTCTAAATTATAACACCTACTTTTTAATTAATGTCACCTTAGGTGTATCCTAATTTATTCATAGTCATATTCTATTAAAATCCTTTATAATTCATCATGATGTGTTTGTAAATCTTAAATTCATATCTCGTAGTTGTGTCAAACCATGTTTAGAATAAGGATCATTGACGTGTACTATATTACCTAAGTCAATCCATGGACAAAATATAGGATTTTTTAACCCTAGTTACATATGTTCCAAATACAAATAAATGTCTATAATCTAAATAGGGTCTTATTTCTAGGAAACCACTCACTCTATCTTTACCAAAATTAGAGGCCATTTTGTTATACTTTTCCTTATACTTAAACTTATCCTTATACATGTCCTTATAGTTATCACTAAGATTTTATCATCCTAGTTTCTAAAGGATAACTGAACCTTTTCTCTAATACCAATAATAACAAACCAGTCTTGATATACATTAACATGTCATCATTTTTTCAGAAAATCTAAAAAAATTAAAAAATAGAAACCGAAAAACATTGTTAGTTTTGTGATTTTAAAAACATGGAAACATAAAAATTGTTAAATAATGGAGTTATATTATCTATTTCTATTTTATTCGTTACAATCAACCTTTATAGAAAAATCAAAATAAATAAAAAACATCATAACATAGGGAAGTAAACATAAAAAGGGGTGAGCACATATGCTCAGTAAGGGTAAAGAAGGGAGGCATGTTAAAATAAATATGATAAAAGGTGTTTGAAAATGTTATCATAACATCAGAGAATATCACCCTATATATCAAGGATCAGTAAGAGAAATCCACAAATAAATATGAGCATCTCATAATACATGAATCATAAGGAAATGAATAACCTAATCCATGAAATCATAACATAGAAATAAGACATGGAATTGTGTAAGACACATAATAATATATAATGGTTTCCATAGTTGTCAAGTGTCACGACCTGCCTTCACCAAAAGGAGGGAGGGGTCAGTAGAATGCCAGGCCCTTCCTTCATTAAGTTGAAGGAGATATAATGACCTCCTGAGACCCTCCTTCAATAGGTCTCGGTGTGGAGACTAGCACTAATGGTATATAATTTCACACAAATGGAAGACATTACCCCTTTTTGTTTTATATGATCAAGAGATAAGAAGATGAAAACCAACAATACCAAGGTAGGAGAAAAATAAATCCAAAAGTAAACAATTCCCACATGCATGTTCCAAGAGTAAAAGCCAAGAAGTAAAAAAGATGACCACAAAGGTAAGTACCAAAAGAAGAAAAACAGCAACTGCAACTGCCCCAAGGTCCGAGCTAGTATGGTCCTGCGTGATCCTCGAAGTCCTCCTGAAAACCTGAAAGTAGTTTTATATACGTAGGGTGAGCATACAAGTACACTCAGTAGGGAAAACCAAAGACTCTCATTCACAAGTGGGGGAGTGTACTAAACTCCTGTGAGAGAAGGGGTAAACCAAACACCTATCAAGGTAAACTATCCACCCAATCCTCACCAAGGCACACTCCCCAAATAACACAAGTCAAGTAATATATATAATAAGAGCACATCGATGTTTGGGTACCCCGTGCCACTTTCCCACTGGTTATTGAGACATCTTACTCATCGAACCAATCCCGCCATTCGGTCACTGCAGTCCCACTGCCTCACCCGCCCGCACACACCTGAGCCACAACCAAACACAGTCCCACTACGAAATCGCGCCCGCAAACACCTGGGCCACAACTGTCACACGCAACCACGCCTGCAAACACCTAGGCCAGAACAACCACCACCACGCCCGAAGACACCTGGGCCTCATCCCTAAGATACTGGGGAAACTACCTTCCCACACACACTTGGGCCATAACCTCCACACTATCCCGCCCGAAGGTTCTTGGGATAATAATGGACCTCAGGCCATCACATCCGGCCCGAAGAGACTTGGGATATCTAGGAAAGGGAGAAAAAAAGGTGCTATTAACTAGCCACTAATAATAGTGTTGGAAAAAACACCCTCACCCATGAAATGGGGGTGTTCGGCACTAAGTGCTCAACTTGGGTAGTCCCGTGAAAAAATCCATTGAGATGTCATCCCACTTACACTCGGGGACATCTAGAGGCTGCAGTAGGCCTCCTGGAACTCAGTGTTCATCCTTCATTTGCTAACACACTAAGCACTTGGCCACAAACTCTTCCATTGCTCGCTTAACTCTAGGCCACCAGAACTGCCTCTTCAGTCCCTGGTACATCCTGTAAACTCCTGGGTGTACTGCCAGGGGTGAGTTGTAGAACTCACTGAGAACCTTGTCATGCATCGCCTCCAAAATGAACAACCTTCCCTGGAAAGGCATCTGGTTCTGTCCATCCTCTGTCCATCCTTCTGGAGCATTGCCCTGGTCAACTCGGTCATGCATTACCTTTCACTATGGGTCTCCCCACTGAGACTTCCCCACTTGCTGAAACAGAGAAGACTGCACTTTCATCTGATATAGGCAGCCTCTACTGCTATCCATCCTCGCATCCAGGTGTAAAGCAGCCAACTCCTCCATCGCCTTCCAGGCATCCGCCGACTCTCGGACCGCATCCTTCTGTGTCCCCCTTCTCAAGGCATCGACCACTACATTTCCCTTGCCCTCAGTATAAGAGATCTCGAAATCGTAATCCTGGAGAAACTCCACCCATCTCCGATGTCACAAGTTTAGGTCCCACTGGGAGAAGATATACCTTAAGCTTTTGTGATCCATGAAGACAACAAAGCGTTCTCCGATGAGGTAGTGCCGCCATAGCTTTAGCGCAAAAACGACCACTGAATGTTCCAGGTCATGGGTGGTGTAATTACGCTCATGAGGGCATAGCTGCCTGGACTAATAAGAGATTACCCTGTGTCGCTGCATCAACACACCTCCCATGCCCTGTCATGAAGCATCACAGAACACCTCATAATCCACCCCTTCTTCTGGTAACATCAGAACTGGGGCACTGACTAATTTCTCCATTAGATAAATGAAGGCTGACTCTCCCTACTCACTCCACACGAAAACCTGGCCTTTCTTGGTCAGGGCTGTCAAAGGGGCTGCAACTCAGGAGAATTTGGGTACAAAACTCTTATACTAACCTGCCATCCGGAGGAAACTACGGACCTCTGCCACATTCTTGGTTTCTGCCCAAGAAACAACTGCCTCAACCTTTTATGGGTCCACCGCTACCCCCTGCACGGACACCACATGCCCGAGTAAGTGCACTTCTCATGTCTCGAACATCCATTTTGACAACTTCCCATAGAGCTGATGCTGTCGGAGGACCTCCAAAACTGTTCTCAGGTGCTCTGTATAGTCCACCTCTGATCTCGAAAAGATTAGGATATCATCGATGAACACAACCACGAACCGATCCAAGTACTCCCGGAATATGGAGTTCATAAGCCCAATGAACACAGTCAGGGCGTTCATAAAACCGAAGGTCATGACTACGAACTCGAAGTGTCCATATATACACCTGAACGCCATCTTCAGGATGTCTCCCTCCTTCACTCTCAGCTGGTGGTACCCAGACCGCAGGTCGATCTTCGAGAACCATCCTGCCCCTTTCAGCTGGTCGAAAATATCGTCTATCCTCGGAAGAGGGTAGCGATTCTTGATCATCACCAGATTCAGCCTCCTGTAGTCTATGCACAACCTAAGACCACCATCTTCCTTCTTCGCGAACAAGACTAGAGCGCCCCACGGTGATGCACTCGGGCGAACATAACTCCTCTTCATCAGATCTTCAATTTGGATCCACAACTCCCGTAGCTTTGAAGGTGGCATCCGGTAAGAGGCCAACGAGATCAGACGATCTCCGGGCTGCAGGTCTATCCCAAACTCGATATCATGTCGAGGGGGTAGAGTCGTCACCTCCTCGGGGAATATGTCCATAAACCCATGGACGATCTTTGGCACTTCCACCATCTCAGCATCTACAGACTCTACTGACAGCTCGGCTAATAAGGAGAGGAGGGGTTCCTCTCGCCTGCTGCCCTTTTGACTGCTCCTCTCGACGGTGAAGGTAACACGCCGACCGCCCAAATATGAGAACACGACTCTTATTCAGAAATAGTCGATGACGACACACACTTAGAATAGCCAGTCGATTCCCAGGATGACATCGTATGGCTGTATCTGTAGCAGAAGAAGATCCCTAACCAACTGATGTGGCCCTATCATCAGTTTTCATCCCTGACAAACAAACAGCAAGTCGGTCTGACCTTAGACTGGTGTGCTCAACTCCAGTTGAACTGGAAATCTCTTAGCATCTAGACCCAAGGCACGAGCTAGATTGGGTGCAACAAAGGACTGGGAAGCTCCGATATCGAACAAGGCATAAGCAATGGTACTAAACAAACTGATTGTACCTCGAACAACCTCCGGCCCTACTGGAACTACTGCCTCTGCGGCGTGTAGCTGTCCATGCCCGGCTCCTCTACCCCTCGGCTGTCGTCCAACTCCCCAACCATGCCCTTGTAAAAGTCCTTGAGGTGCGCCCTGAGGTCAGCCTCCTCCTCCTACATCTGCCCTCGGAGGAGCGGGAGCTCGCTGTCCCTGATGGTGCTGCTGAAAAGGTCTGGCTGGAAGCCACTGCTGGGGCTGTCCACCACTGTTGTACTGTACCTGGTCTGGGCACTGACTCCGGAGATGTCCAGGGCTACCACAGACGAAGCACCGCGGCCCTGGGCCTAATGAAAATGGGCGAGGACCAGGGGATCAAAACTGAAACTATTGCGGCCTGCTCCCTTCGGGTCGGAACCTAGAGGGTCCTGATGCTGGAGGCCTAGTGCTAACGACCTTCCCCTTCGATGGTCCTAGCTAGATCCTGTCTCATTACACTCCTCCTAGAGCATGCATCCTCTCCACCACTTCAGCCTTCTTCTGGACCTCCATGTATGTCAGAATGGTAATGGGGGTAACAGCATACTGGAGGGAGGGTCGGAGCACCTCCTCCAAAGGTCTTGCCCGAGACTCCTCGTCGGGAAAGAGGTCCGGGGAAAAACTTAGGAGGTCCTTGAACTTGATCCCTAGCTCTCCCACGGACATACTCCCCTGCGGGAGGGAGAGTAGCTCCTATCTCTTTTCTGCCTTCATCGTCGAAGAGAGTAATTCCGCCTTGAACACCCTCCCGAAATCTGCCCAAGACACCTCAGCCTCTCTCCTCTCTCCCAGGAAAACCATCCACCACTGACGCGCTGCTCCCCATATCTGGATGAGGGCTAGAAGAACCTAGTACTTGGTCAGGGCCCGAATCAGGCTAAAAGCTATCACTAGCTCCTCTATCCAGCCTTCCGTCTTCATGTCAGAGGTGCTTCCCTCATACTTATCGAGGGTCTGTCACTGGAAGACCCAGAGAGTCCTCTACCACTGTTCATCCTCCTCTTCTCGGTCAGCTCTCTTCCAATCAGCCAAGGTTTTCTATGGGGCCTCGATCGTCTGTACCACACATAGTCGCCTTCTAGGTGCCATAGCTGCAAGGTAAACAAGCAATTCCTAAGCCCAGGTAGTGAAATTTATTTTCTTTAAAACTTCTTAAAATTTTTGTTTATTCATAATTCCCAAATCACCCCATAAACTTGAGAACACTAGTCATTATGATGCATTTACCTTTCCTAGGGTCTCTACCCTGAAATCAGCGTGGCATCACTTGGAAATTCGGTAGGTCCAGAGTCCTTGAGTCAGATCACTGGGGGCCCTAAAATCCTGTGTCCTAGCCGGTCTTCCCTATCCTAATTCACGCACCAAGGTCACCCAACACTGTTGCCTTACCATCCCATGCAATCATCATCGTGCCTAACTACAGACTCCACCCTATATCTCAACCTAACTCTGATACCATTCTGTCATCACCCGCCTTCACCAAAATGAGGGAGGGGTCAGCAGATTTCCAGGCCCTTCTTTCATTAAAATGAAGGAGAGATAATGATCCCCCGAGACCCGCATTCAATAGGTCCCGGAGTGGCGACAAGCACCAAGGGTATAGAATTTCACAAAAATGGAAGGCATTACCCCTTTTGTTTTATAGGATCAGGAGATAAGAAGATGAAAATCAACAACGCCAAGGTAAAAGAAAAATAATGCCAAAAGTAATCCATTCCCACATGCATGTTCCAAAAGTAAAAGCCAAGAAGTACAGAAGATGACCACAAAGTTAAGTACCAAAAGATGAAAAATAGTAATTGCAACTGCCCCAAGGTCTGAGCTAGTATGGTCTTGCGTGATCCCTAAAGTCCTTCTGAAAACCTGAAAGCAGTTTTATATACATAGGGCAAGCATACAAGTAAACTCAGTAGGGAAAACCAAAGACTCTCGTGCACAAGTGGGGGAACGTACTAATGTCCCGTGAGAAAAGGGGTTAACCAAACACCTATCAAGGTAAACTATCCACCCAAGCCTCACCAAGGCACACTCCCCAAATAACACAAGTCAAGTAATATATATAATAAGAGAACATCGATGTTTAAGTACCCCGTGCCACTTTCCCACCGGTTATTGAGACATCCTACACATCGAACCAATCCCTCAATTATGTCACCGCAGTCCCACTGCCTCACCCGCCCGCACACACCTGGGACACAACCACATGAAGTCCCATATCCAAATCCATCCCGCAAACACTTGGGCCACAACTGTAACATGCAACCACGCCTGCAAACACCTAGGCCAGAACAACCACCACCACACCCGAAGACACTTGGGCCTCATGCCGATGATACTGGGGAAACTACCTGCCTGCACACTCTTGGGCCATAACCACCACACTACCCTGCTCGAAGGTTCTTGGGCTAATAATGGACCTCAGGCCATCATAGCTTTCCCAGAGATACTTGGGATATCCGGGAAAGGGAGCATAAAAGGAGCTAATAACCAGCCACTAATAATATTGTTGGAAAAAACACCCTCCCTGCTGAAATGGGGGTGTTCGGAACTATGTGCTCAACTTGGGTGGGGCGCGAATAAGAATCACAAAACTACAAATATAGATATAGGTAACAAGAACTCACCCAAAGTTTAGGTTTTTCTTCAGCCCTCCTAAAGTGCACAAACAGCACTAAGTTCAAGTCATGACTCTCGCCAACAAAAACCATTTGTCCCATTCTTCTTTCATGTTCAGTAATAATGTTCAAATAAGATTATGCACTACTGGGAAACTAACACTATAAGCATAACTAGGAAAAAGGATCCAGCCAATCGTCAATTTAAACATACACACTCGGTTCTCTTGTAATGTTATAACAACAAGGAATAAGTGAGATCCCCCAAAGTACTGGAACCAAGGACAACCCCGAGAAACTGCCCTGTGTACCCTCCCCAAAAAGGTTTTTCATCAACAGAGGATCCCACCCCTATTCGTGATATAAACAAGGTAACCACCCGGTCTTACAACTTGCAAACACTGAATCCATAACAACAGGGGATCCCATCCCCAATTCCACAACCATCGAGAGTATAAAAATAGGGGGGATCTCATCCCCTCCCACATCTCCAGCAACAGGCCTGTGGAAGATAAACAAACAAACCACTACCATCAAGCAAAACATGCCCATGTGGTATATTCAGATTTAAAGATTTTACACACTCCATGATTTCAATTTCCATATGTTTTAACCAGGGGTTACCACAGAAGGGTTAATCCTAGTTCTTTCAATTTATTTAGCTGGGTATACGTGATTAACTGATTTACTTTTCACAGCAGGAGTTTACAGTTACAAAACAATCCATTTAAAGCACTACTAGGGGTTCATTAGTGCACACACAACAACCACCAATGGCCTCGATTTTCAGAAGGTGTAAGCCAGCATAACTCAGAAATATAATCATAATATAAACAACATCAACGATCACAGCCCCCCTTCTTTCCTTATAGAATCTGTTCATTATCTTTATTTAGGACTGGTTTATCCGATTCTATGGAAACAAAAGCACGCCCACCCTGCATGATACACAAAAGAGAGAGCCGAAGGAGAAAATTCCCAACCTGTTGATAGACGATAGACGATTAGGTCGGGCGTGGAACCTTAAAGATAATGATGCAGCTTGCCCGATGAACCAAAATCTGTTTTTGAAAAGCCATGATCTAGGAAAGAAGAAACCACGGCTAACCCTTAGTTTATAAGAGTCGCGGACGGTTGAGATGATAATGCCAAACCGCGTAAGGCGCGGGGTAGTGGGTTAGCCATGCGGCCCCACTAGTCATTAAGGGGGTAGGGTGGTTTAAACCGACTCATTAATTCATTATGTATTTAATTAAAACTCTTATGGAATTACGGGTTTTTAAAACACGCTCAAACAGGTCAAAAAAGGGTTTAAAACCCCAATTGCGCAAGAAAGAACGCCACTGGAATGAACCCGCGAGGTAGCCCAGAGCCACCGGTGGGTGACGGCTACCGGTAGGCCAAAGATACCGGTTGGTGAAGGCTAGCGGTAGGTGAAGGCCACCGGTAGGCCAAGGCGACCGGTATGCCAAGGCCACCTGTAGGACAAGGCCACCTGTAGGCCAAGGCCACAGGTAGGCCAAGGCCACAGGTGGGCCAAGGCCACCGGTGGGCCCCGGCCACCGTTCGACCGAGCTACCTGTAGGCCTGCTACAGGTAGGCTAAGGATACTGGTAGACCGAGCTTCCATTAGGCCTACACCACCGTGATTCCCAGACCAGAAAACTGAACACGAGATTTTCACAAAGTAATGGATCCTCACAAAACCCGGGTCATTACATCAAGGAATTGTTTGTATGGTGATTTTAGTTGAAAAAGTCTATTACTGAACTGGGTTTACTCCTCATTCCAGCCTTGTATTACTAAACTGAGTTCACTCTTCATTCTAGCTTATAATATTGAATCTGGTTTACTCCATGTTCCATCGATGTATATCTCATGACAGATAAATATTTATCCAATTCATTAGAGGTATATATATGTCCCACCCATATCATAATAAAATCATGCATAAATTTTCCACAAGAGTGTAAAAAATCATATCATAATCCAAGAAATGAAATCATTTTCATCAACATAAAATCATACTTTAAACTGTGCAAAAGTTACAGTTTTCATAATCATTTCATCAAATCATAACCCATCAAAATAGCTGGGTTTCATGATAATATAAATCATGTTATAGAAATGGATCTCATTAACATCATTCTAAAAAATGTAAACAGTTTAGATAAAGAATATTAAGGGGAACATTTTATAATTTCATTGAAAATGAATGAGTAACCAAAAATGGACAGTTTCTTAGATGAGAAGAAATTTTAAAGTTGTTTTAAAAACACTTCATGAGGAACATATCCTTTCACCATTGAATAATACTTCTTAAAACAAAAAACCTCATGAAACCCATTTAAATGTAAATAAACTTAAAAACTTGTAATGTAATCATTTAAAACACATGGAAATAAATTTCCCTTTATAAAACTAGTATATTACAATAATAACCTTTTGAAAAGTGTTTTTCAATAAAAAAAATATAAAAACAGTGAAGTTATTTAGATACCCACAATCCTTTACTGACATGTTAAAAAGTTATAAAGAAACCATGAAAATTATTTTAAAATAATATAATTGAAATTAAATTTAAAAAATATTTTCTTAAAAAACATTTAAACTTGCAAAAGAAAATTTGAAGAAATAATAGTGTGTAAATCGGTGCATGTTATATGAGTTAAAAAGAATAGTCTATTTTCAGGGTAAAAAGTTAAAAATGAATTCTTCATAAAGAAAAAAAAATATACATTTGAAAACATTATTGAAATAATAAAAATGGTAAAATTTTACTTTAATTATCATTGTCTATTATTAGAATAATCATTGCATCCCTTTTGGAAAATATGGTTTTGAACGAACACATATTTCTTACCGAAGAAAAATGTATGATCAAATTTTCATAATTTTTTTTCGTAATTATCATAAGTACAAATGAATGGAAAAAATTGTACTTAAAATAAATATATAATGATTAACCATATTATAATAAAATTCATGATTTTTTGTTAAAGATGTGTCATTTGATTTTATCAATAAAAACATGATAAAAACAATCTTGATAATTGATGAGATTGTTTCAATTAAGTCTTAAAACATGGTATAATTTAATCATAATACCAATATAGGAAAATAAAATTACTAGGATATTAAAATTTAATTAAAATAATAAAATACATGATATAATATTTCAAATGTATTATATACACCTCATATAAAATATATGGGTATAACATGGAATGTGTCTCAAACAAGGAAAATTGATTCCAAATTAATTTACCAATTTGGTAACTTCTAATACCTAAACCCCATGATATAATATCATAAAAGGGTAATGTAAATTCCCATAAATATAAAATAATAGGCATATAATATAATTATAGGCATTATATACACCCAAAAAATATGTGAGCGGTTAATAAGGTGTGTATCTCCTAGAAATAAAGAGTGAGATAAAATTCCCTTACCTTGAGTATGACTTGTCTTATGTGTCATTATATTCTTGAATAATAAACTTATGTTAACTTATTAATTTATTCAGAACCTTTTTACTATTTTTATTACTTTTATTTCACTTATTTCTATTTTTTTACATCTAGTTAAACAATCAATCTTATGTCCGGTGTTTTGACAAAATTTCATTCGTGTGTTGAAAACGACATTGGTTGGTCCACTATCATCAAATATTTAATTATATAAAACTATCTATAATAATAATCATTACATAATTATCAAATTTATAAATTAATTATAATTTTAAATAAAATAATTAAATACAAGTGAATCAACATTACAATCATGGAGACGGTAGGTCGTACGTACGCAAGAGTAATGTTCCCATTTCCCAATGATTATTATGGAAAGAATATAAGTGAAAAAAATAATTCTAGGATGATAATTATATCATAAATAGATTATATTTTGATCATATATACTTATATATAGAATTTTTATCATGTAAAAGGTATCACATCATGTCAAGGAGGCTGTAGTCCACACATCCACGAATGATGGTATCCCTTTTTAAGTGTGTGAATGGGTAATAAAGAAAATAGAATATATAATATTTCTATAATAATAATTATCTCTAGAATATCATATATTTTATTTATGTCACATATAATTAATCTAAACCTTCCAATATACATTCATGTGTCATGTGGACAAATAAAATTACATTTAGGGGGCGGTAGTCCATGCTTCCTAAAACAAAATTATAGTATTAAATTAAAATGAAAAGTAAAAAAGAAATGTGTTCGAAAATAATTATAGAATCCTAAAAACGTAATTAATATTATATAGAAAATATATAACCATAGTTTCCATAATAATTTTCATCATTATAGGTTGTAAAAAAATGAACAATCATCATTTTGTTAGAAGATAGTTCTACGTACACATAAACAGTGTGTTTGTATCCCATTTGATAAGAGTGTTTGTTTTTGTAGCTATAATACTTTGCATAAAAACATATTGTAATATTTAGGATACTAGTTTTATTATAAAATCATTGAATAATAATATTTTATGAGTGAACAAATAAAATAAAATAATGGAGTTTGAGGAAAGCTGTAACCGCTTAATCGGGAAACTCTTTCTGGTTTTAACCAAATGGATTCCTTGGAAGTTTTAATTCCTAAGAGAGGATTAAAGGAGGAATTAGAGGATACTAGAGGGATAATTGGGAATATATTTTTCAAAAAAAATATTCTTTATATTTGTGAGGAAGTGGGAGGAGATGATTCTTTTAATAGTGGAAGAGGAGTGTCTCTCTGCTAATATGTTCATTTGAGTGAATCATGACTACTAATATGGTCATGAGATAGAACCTTGACTACTAAGATGGTCTTAGGAGTGATCCTTGATTACTAAGATATTTTTGGGATTGAACCCATTATAGTAATGTAGACTTGGCAGTAATACTTTACTTCTATGGAACTAATTTAATATGCTTATGTGTATGCCAAAATTCCCTGTCTTATTCATATGTTATTATTTTATGTAATACTCTCTTTATTCGCATATAATTCATATTTTATGGACCGAAAATCCTTATTAAATGAATCATGTTTTAAAAAATTGATATGAATGGAATGATATTCTAATTTCATGATCATGCTCTCATATACTTATTCTCACCTCATGCTTATATAACTTCCTTGTTTAACCTTATTGGTAATTTAAGCTCAACCTTTCTTATGATTCATTTCCCCTTGTTATGAACAAAAGTTTTATTTAGGGTAATCGTGTGATGATATCTATATGGAAAGATATTTATCAGGGATATTGAAGACCATTCACAAAGATATAAGATTTTTATTTCCATGTTTCCAAAGACACTAAACAAATTTGGTCCCCTAGAATGTAATTTTATAATGTGTTTAATATTCATCAAAAATGATATAATATAAATGTATGTTATTCCTGGGTCACTATAGATCATATGAAAAGAAATGATTAATCAACTTTTGGAAACTTTGTGAGAAAACATTATAGATATCATGATGAATATTTCATGGTATTCTTCTAGGGATATATATGAGTATATTTTTAAGGATTAGTCAAATTTTAGAAAAATGTCCTTGAATTTTGGTGTAGGATATATCGAATGGTTTCCTCAAACTGAATCAATTATGATATATTACGAGTGGATACAAATCTAGAATATATGTACATATAGATAAAAACACAAGAAAACAATATTGAGCTATACTCAATCAGGAACTAGTTCTTGACAAAAGTATTTACAACATGCCTAGTTTAACACTCCTAAGGGAAATATTTTTTGAATTCCCAAACACATAATGAAAAATCATGATGGATTTATTTATAATATGACAATTAATAACCTTGGATATATCCAAGGTTTATTATATCAATTAATTGGGTTTCATGATTTAGATATCCAATGAGTAATTTTTCATGATTATGTGGTTTTATTTTATGTAAAATGTTTCCCAGATTATTCTATCAAGATTTAGTCAAATTATTCAACTAAAAAGAACAATTTTGATAATGAATTTTTAATATGTGGAAAGTATAGGAATTTTTAATATCAATTTCTTAAGTGGAAATAATATTAAGATAATCATGAAGGTTATACAAGTATTTTTTATAATGTGGAAGATAAATAGGATGTGAATGTCATCTTAAAGGTATGTTATGTTATACAATTTTTGTTTATATAAAGCATAATGATAATTATTAAAATTAAGTTGATGAATATTATAAAAAAATTTATATTTCTAATTCATTAAAAGGGATATTAAGGGATATTATGATGAATCTTATGTAATTGTTTAATAATTATGATTGATTATTAATGAGTATATATATAGGAATTCAAGAATTATGTTATTATAATCACAAACAATATGTTTTCCATTAAGTATTCAAAAAAAAATTGAATGGTACTATTGACCTAGAAATGATATTTAATGGGAATGTGATGTTTTTTATTAAGGTAATGTAACCCTTAATGTGTCCCTTATGTTGAGATAATTATGTTTGTCCTGGATAAAGAGATTATTGATATGGATAAAAAAATTGGATAATATTTACATCCATGAAACTATTTATTTATTTGTGGAAAAAGTGGTTTATTCTATCTTTGATGGTGTTTTCATCATTTTTGGATTTAATAAATATATCCAATAATATTTAGAACAAGAAAGCATGAATGCTTTTCTTAATGTTTTATGTTGATTTAGGTTATCAACATGTTGTAGGATAATATGTGATGAATTTATTCTCATGATTGTCATGTGTTTGCCAATATATATTTTATAATATATAGTATTAATTATAAGATAGTTTTTGGAAATTTAATGACCTTATTTATAATTTTTTTTATTTTTATCTTTTCTAAATTATAAAAGGTTAACAATTTATGGAACGTTTAAGTTAAACTTTAAATTATTTTTTAGATATTGAAGTACTATATTTCTTTATGAGGATTTACGTATATTTTATAACATTCACTAACCATTTCTTAGTGATTTTAACTAATGAAATATGGAATCAATTATCATTCAACCTCATGATCTAAAACTTCTTTGTGAATGATAATTTATATTTCATTTATTGTAGTAAGAGATGAAGTGGAAATTAAGAAAGGCACATCCAAAGGATGATGTTGTGCATATGAACAGAAATGAAATAAAGTAAGTATATTTTCTTTTCGTCCTTATATATGAAAATAATTTTCAAATTCTAGGAAAAGGATATTGAAAAATATTTATCCTAATAACGTTATTTATGTTGAACCGATAGTCTTATAAATCATCCCATATTTCAAGGTCCCTATCTTTCCTTAGATAATTCAATTTTTTATCATTTTCCTTAATCACCCTCTATAATTATTTATTATTTTCCTGCATGACCAATATTCCTTTCATAGATATATTTCCATATGTGGAAACCTACTTATGAGTTACTTCGTGTAATAGTTTTATTCAAACTATCCATTTTAAAATAAATTTTTCGATATTGATTATTATGATGTTGGTTTTTCTTAAATGAACATTCATGTAATAAACCTTTGATAACCTAGATTAATTTTGAGGTAAAAATTCATTTTAATGGGATATAATGTAACAACATGAATTTTTATGAATAATTATTTTTTAATAAATTAAAATTATTTGAGAAATCAATTAGATGTTACACCATGTAATGCAAGTTGTATATGAAACAATAAGCTATGATTTAACTAAAAGAAACACTTATATTATATTTTGGTACACAAAAGTTCAGGTTTTTCTTGTGTAACTAACAATTACAAGTTCCTTCGATAGCTTTAGTTACATATATGACTAAGTTTTACAAAACTATGATATACTATTAATATTATTCTTAAAATAGTGTAATAGTTATCACTAAGATATTTTAATGAAATATATAAATATAATTAATTAACCTCTAAATCTATGTTTTACACATGTTTATATAATTAATTATTTAGTTATTAATTAATTATAATTTAAAATTATAACATATTGAATAAAAGGATGTAGTTTTATAAGAAAAATTATTTTTTTGCCCTCAAAGGTGTTTTATCTTAATAAGTTAATGTATTCATTATAAGTGAGAGATATTAATGTATTATATTTATTATAAATTCTAAAAAATTAAATTAATCCATTATTATTTATAATAATAAAATAATAACAAATCCCGTTTTATGCATAACAATTTGTACTATACAAAAATGAAGTTTTATTATATTTTAGTGGCAGGAATTTTTTTTAAACTTTTAAACTATTATAATTTTTTTAAGAAAATAATATCATTATTGGAATAAAAATATGAAAATTTACATTTGGATAATTTATGGTACTTTTATGAGAAGATTTATTTTTTGATAAATAGTTAATATCACGAATTTTAATTAAAAAGTGCATTGTTATCTTATATAATTATATAGATAAATAAAATATAAAATAATTGAAAAGTTATAATTATTAAAATTATACAAAAATAATCCAATTTAATTCATTTGAATGAATTTAATAATAAAATTGGATATAATAAATTTCAAACTTTTTAACTTTTTACTTTAAAAACCTGTTGTTACATCTTGTCAGTCATATTAATATTAGATTAAATTCTTCTACATATATGATTATAATTTGGGAAAATTAATTCCAAATTTTTATAAACCATAATTATTAATTTTTAATAAGTTTAACTTAATTTTTTTTACCAAAAATATTACTGAAATTTGTTAAATTTTATTAAAATAATTAAGAGAAAAAGAGTAATTACTTGTTGATTAAACATTAAACATAATGTAATCATTTCCTAGAAACATTTCCAAAAGACACTGGAAACCTATATTTCGATCACTTATCATATTTTGTTGAAAATGGTCCATTATGGGAGGCACAAGATATATGAGAGACCTCTCAATCGTATTAAACTATATGTATTTCCAAGAATGCCACTCCTCATACACTATAAAAAAGAACTCCACCCCCTCACTTATTCACGCGTCTCAAACCATTTTTATAGTCCATTCCTTAAAAAATAACATATAAATTCCATTATATCATCCTACAATCATAATTTTGTAATAAATAAAACCAAAGAGCTTCATCAGTGCAAACCCAAATTAGTTACATGGAGAAGAGGTAACGTTCTTAAACGACCACTTCTATTTTCATTCAATATTCATAAATTAAATTACTATTTTAATAATAATATATAGTTACATAATTATAAAAAATATAAATAAATTTTTTTATGAAAATTATAATACCCACCACTTCACACACTTCCATCAAATATGATACACAATCATCATTCGTGTGTATGAAAAACTTCCACCTTGCAAAAAAATTCATTCATTCCTCCATTACCACCTATCAAGGATGTAAATAAAGATTTAGTTACAATTTTTATATGATATATATAATATATTTTTGATTTATTTATTCTTATTTATTTATTATATAACACATTTCTTCATGATTTCCGTTTTGTGGGAACACGATATTTTCGTTTGTGGAAAGTTGTATTATCCCCTCCTCAGAGAGATGTGATTCTATCATAATTTACATGGAATGTGTTAATGATGGTTTTAATCATAGTATATCATATTTATAAAATAATAGTTCTATTTTAAATAAATATATATATATAATTTACTTTTATTTATTTAGAAATTGGATAAGTAATTGGAAAAAGTGTTTATATGTACATAAGACCCACTGTCTTCATGAATGGTGTATTTAATTTCATATTTATATATTTTAAATATAATGATAAAAAATTAAATACTGAATATTTATTATATGTATATCATGTTTTAAATTTTGTAAATATGTAAATCGTGGTCTAAGTAAGAGGATAAACAATAACAAGTGAAAACATATAAAAAATTAATTTGTTAATATAAAATTACTATAAATTCATAATAAAATCATATATGGTATAATATATAATAATATTTTTCATTATTATATGTTTATTAATTTTAAGTTTATTATAATGTAGGTTATAACATGTTTGAAGAAATTCTAGACTTATGATGGCGTACTTTCATCTCTCTTTTTATTTAATTGATATACATGACATATTCAAAACTCACTTCTTTTGTGTGGTATATATAAATAAAGATGAAAATTATATCGTGAATTTAATTTAATTTATTTATTTTATTCTTTTATGGGTAAAACGATACAAATGTTACTCCTGTAGTAAGGGTATTTCTAGTCTAACTATTATTTCTGCAAGACATATGCCATATTCACCAGTCATTTATATAAGTCACATTAATGTATTATATGATTAATGTCATTAAATTTATATGTATTTAGGAATTTATTAAATGATCTCTATTTATTGGGTTTCATACTTCAAATGTTACCAAGTTGGAAAACTCATTTGGTCTCATTTTTCCTTTGTCGAGACACTTGTTATATAATAAACCTTTATTTTTTAATGAGGTGTATATACTACCCCTTGGAAATTTTATATCGTTAATAACCATAGTTTAATGAAAGTTTATGCTTCATGTGATTTTATTATTTCATGGGTAATTTTCTTATATGTTACCAATTTTTTAAAAGTTCATTTCCATAATCTCATCAGTTATCAAGATTGTTTTTTATTATACTTCCCTTGATAAAATCTTATAATCCTTATCTCAATAACTCTAATGATGTTTTTTCTCCTATATTTTCTCATGATATATTCATGTAACGGAAAAAATTTTACACTCATTGGTAATTATTATATTTAAGAAGATGATTTTCAGAAAATAATATTTCTCCCTTCATTCGGAATTTAGTTTTTTTCAAATTCCATGTTTTCTAACAATGTTTTCAAAATGTAATAAATGATATTTTATAATCATTTTTTAGGAAACGGGATTTTAAAAAACTTGTATTTTAATGTTTTTTAAAATTGTTTCCAAAACATCATATTAATATTTTAAAAATTATTTTTCAAAATAAAAATTCTTTTAAAAATGATTTATGTTTAAAAATGCATTTAAATGATTTTAAAAAATTTATTTACATGTTTTCAAATATTAGTTTAAAATAAATGTATTTAAATGATTTTCAATCCATAAATTATATTTTTTATAAGGTTCTTTAAAATGAAATATATTTCATTGAATTCAAATATTATTTATAATTTTTATTGATATTTTAAAAGAAAATGATTTTCCAGAAACATTTATGTTCTAAACATAATTTTTCAAAGATAAAATGCTATTTTTATCAAGAAATGTTTTAAAAATATTTTTCAAAATATTATTTCTTCTATGATAACTTCCATTGATATAATTTAGGTTATACTAGGTATATTATATAAGGACACTATTCATACCCTTTCTTTTAATTGTTTTATTTTTTAATGTGTCTAGTTGTTTTTGAATCATGTTTCGCTTTTGTGTGTTATACCATGATAAAAAAATTATTAAACCCACTTCCTTTCAGGGGTTATTTGATTATGAAATTATTATGAGACCATTATTTCTTACAATTGATATGATATGATGTTTTTGATACCTATTTCTTTTCATGGGTTATGATATGATGTTTAGAAAACCCATCAATTATAATGGGTTGTAAAAGAATGAATGTGTTATTATTTTTTTGAAAACATATTTATAATTTAATCATATTATGGGATAGAAATATATCTCATTAAAATAAACTAGGTTATGATTTATATCTCATAAGACAGAAATTTTTGGAATAGATAATAAACTCATTTTCGTTAAAGATTTTTTTCATTAAGATTGTATCATGAGTGAACCTTGTCTACTAAGTTGATAATGGGTGTAAACGATGACTACTAAGATGTTTTTGGGAGTAAATCTACACTACAAAGATAGTTTGTGGAGTAAAATCATTCCACTAATATGGACATTGAATTAATCCATTACCACTATGGAAATAATTTTATATTCTTATGTGTCTTCCTCAATTCGATTTATTATTCCTAACTTATTGTCGTGTGATCATTATTTTATTATGATTAATATCTTATGTTCTTCCAGTCATTATTAAATAATTAATTTTTATAATAATTGAAATGAATTGTATGATTTCCCAATTTTATGCTCATGTTCTCATACCCTTCTAGTTATGTCATCCTTACATATCTTATTTTCTTACACTTACTAGGCATCTAATCTATCCCTTTATTATGTTTTCGTCCCATGGGTTATTAAGGAATATTTTATATAGGGAATTCTTGTGAATGTTAGTAAAGGATAAAAACATTAAAGGGGATGTTGACGATATTCCTCCAAGTTAGAATATTGTGTTTCAATGTTTCCAATGACACTTAACAAATATGGTCCTCAAGCATGAACTTTTTTTAATGTGATAAATATTTTTCAAAAATGATGTAATATCCTTATAGGTTAAGACTTTTTCGCTATAGGTACATATCTTATACTGGTGATATATCATCCCATAAAAACTATGAAATTAAATCCCTATTAATCATGATAAAAAATGAAATAAATTGTTATGTTAGGCCAGTTCACTTGTTAATCCATGTTTACAGGACCCTTGAATCTGTGGTTCTATTTTTCTATCACCTATTATGGTTAACCTTATTTGGAATCATAATATCTATGTAGTGGGTTCGCCCTTTGTTGATAAAATTCCACCTTAACCTATTCAAATCAAGTAGAATGAGAGCAGCATTAGCGCACTCCTAAAATAGTTAATCTATAATTTCAGGTAGTTCTATAGAATAAAATAGATGATAATATCCAGAAAATTTTATTGTGGTTCATGTGATCCATAGAGTAGGATTTATTTGGAACTATATTATTTATGTTTGATATGATACTAGGGTTTTACATTGACCATATATCAATGTTCTCTGGGATAGAGGCCCCTATGATGCTATATTTTGGATCTAGTCTATCCATATGATCATCCAATATCTTGAGATATCCATAGACTATAGGGTAAATTTTAATTCTCATAGGATTCCGGGACCATCTATATATTGTTGGGAAATTCTTGAAAAATCATGCATTAATTGGTGTTATGCTGGAAATATTTTGAGCCAATATTCTGGAGCCAAGTTTATCAAAAGAAAACAAGAGATGTTGAGTCACATGGGTTCATGCACTTGGCACAAAGATACATGTTATTGATGGACTATAGTATACATATCACTTACCTATAGTGTTTTTCTATGTCCTTTGAAGCTGATTAGATAACCAATGTGAGGTATTTTTATAATGGACATCTCAGTGAAATAAGGTTGTTAGGGAACATACATAGACTGAATATTCTTGTGGATGTGATGAATCATGCACTTACCCATATAGTGTAGTTTCTTTCATGATTGGGTTTGGGTAATATATAGGGGTTTTTTAGGTACTTTTAATAGGAATGTTGTGGACGGGGATTAAGAAAAGTGCCAATTTCTGGGAGGGACACATCTACCCCTCTATAGTCGGCTGCTAGAGATCCATAAAATGTATAGGCTAAGGATGGGGATGTGGTACACCATTATAAAATAGATAGTAACAAGATTAGGGGATACCACATGGTAGTTATAAAGGATCCATGGACATAGGTGTGAGCCATATGCATGGCATACAGTATGCTCTAACTAGTCCAGATATATGACCATCTACCATTATAGGTGTGATTTTTTTATTTTATACAAGTGTTTGTGTTATTATGGATATAATTACATCAAATTACTTTCAATATACTCATTTCAAATTTGTTTGGTCATGGTATTTTAGATATTTTATTGATTAATGATCGTTGACAGACTATTGAGATTGTGGTCAGAGGATATCATATATTGTGGGTAATGTTATATAAAAAATTGATAGTTTTTATTTTTTGGATCTATTTATACTGGTAATAGAATGGTTTTATTTAATTCTTGCTATGTATCCACAAGATCATTACAAAGACCATATCGACTATTATTTGAGGAGTTCTTTCTTTCTATCTCCATAATTGGTTAGTAATATTCATCTGGAAGAGTGAGATATTCAGGCTAGTCACGTAGGATAAATTAAATGCATATTAGATTGTCTCATATTTTAGATAGAATATTTTGTTATAGATGATGGAGAAATATAATGGGATTATTTCATCTTGTTGTAAACCATTTCATTAATTCTATCCTTAAGAATTATCTGGCTTCCGAACAAAGAAATATATCAAGTTCACAATTGATTTGGTACCACTAGGTTAACTAGTTTCTATACCACCATATGGAATATAACCAGTAGTTTTACATGAATTGAATTAGTATTTTAATGATTTGGAAGTAAAGGGATTGATGTGTACAAAATTGTATCATTGGGGTTCTGTTATTCTTATCATCAATAAGGATGATGAGACCCTACCCTTATATATGGACTATTACTATTTGAACTAGATGAGGATCACAAACCTATATCCCCTTTTTCACACTGATGATATTTTCCATCAGCTAAAAGGAGAAAAGAACATTTCCAGGATTGAATTGAAGTCATGGTTACATTAGTTGTGGCCAAGACCATATGACATACCCTATACTTCATTCAAATGAAGGTATGTTTTGTATAATTTTATGGTGGTATTGTTTGTTTTCAATCAGTCCCTATAAATATTTATGGATTTGATGAATTATTGTTTTCATCTATTCCTAGATCAAATTGTTGTATATTTTTGAATGACATTTTGGTTTAATCATAGTCAGTATATAATCAATCCTGACATTTTGAAATCTTTTTGAGTATATTGGGATAGGATTGACATTACACTAAGCAATGTAATTACAATTTATATATCAATAGAGTGTGCTTCATGGTCCATTTTATCTTAGTGGATGGGGTGGAAGAGGACCTAGTGAATGTTGTAGTATCAGTATCATGGGAGAGGACTAACATTTTTTTCAAATTGGTAACATTTTGGGTTTAGCATGTCAAAATTGATTTTTCATTAAGGACTTACCCTATTCTAAATCATCGTTCTCCTAGAGGACTAGTAATAAGATGCTGTTTATTTTTAATAGAGGGTTCTGATAGATATTTTTTAGAGTGCAATGGTAGGATAACCTCAAAATTGATCCTTACCTTTCATGTTGTAGGTAAGACATATAACATGTAAATTGATACATACAATTTTGGACTCAAATAATTCTTGAAGCAGGATGACTAAGTTGTTACATATGGATCTAAATAGGTATAAACACATGATATGAATTACCCTACTCATTATCTAGAGTTATAAGTGGTACTAAATTCCCTGATATTATAGAGACACTATCTAGTGGGTGATAGATTTGTAGTGTACACAAACCATAAGAGCGTTAGGTAAATATTTTCTCTATAGGGATTGAACAATCGGCATTAGAGGTGGGCTTAGTATATGTTTTCCATCATCATTGAGTTGGATTACACTCCTATAAAAAGAAATATTATTGTCAATGACTTAATCTGTAAGATGTAGATAGAGGTCGTGTGAGTGTCATGTGACAATTATAATCTCGTAAATGTCATCCAAGACAGGCATCCCTATTTTTAGGTGTCTCATGGAAGAATAAATCAAACTTAAACATCTGTTATGCCCATGATTTTGGACCGCATCATGAAAGGGTAGTTATTTAATCACGATTTCGTAGTCATTAGTCACAAATTTCATGGTGGGAATCCACCATTATAATAGACTCTTGGAAATGGGAATTTCATTTTATCTATGGTTTATTGTGGTTTAATTAAAGCTTACATGTTGTTCTGGTGAGGGACATTCTTGATTCTATATGGGTGGTACATCCAAGTCTGAAAAAGATATATCATGATCTCCATAGATATTTATAGTCTCCATGAATGAAGGAATAAATAGTAGGTTTTGTGTGATATTTTTCATCCATCTGTAGGTGAAGGTCTAGAGTCAAAGGATGGCTAGGTTATTGCAGATTCTTGCCATTCTAAAATGGAATTCATAAATATAAATATGGAATTTTTTTAATATTATTTCCTAGGAAACATCACAATAATAATGTAGAATGAGAGATCATAGTTCAATTGTAGAATGTATCCCACTTCTATCCTAATAGGGAGACCTTTAATATTTACGATCTGGGATGTATCTACATTCTTAATATGGTTCAACTGTATAGTGTTATGAGCAGTATCATTTTAGTTCAACCTCCTCATTTCACATATCATTTTTAACAAGGTCTTCACTAGGTAAATGGACTAAAAAATCTTTTTTATTAAATCATGTCACACTTAGACAGATTTACAATCTAAACAATTAACTCATATTATGGATTATATGTTTTCATCTTATGTTCATGAGTTATATGGTTATTGGGAGCATCATATAGCACCAAAGGTGCTTTTATAGAATATAATCATGCAAGAATCAATCCAAATGGATAATTTTGAGGTCTTTCATAGTAGGGCATGTCACCGTTCTATTTTCCTATTTGAGGTAGTTTATTCAGTACTCATCATTCATAATATCATATAAAATACTTTTCAGATGGGTCAATTGAAAAAAATCAGTTGGTGACCTCATAGATCTATAATAAATTATATGTAGACCATCAGAGATGAACTCTGTCGTTCATGGTCAGTCATTATGTTTTTAAATGGATGTCACCTTGGATAGGGAAACACCATATGAGGACATAAGTTAATCTTTCACCTTGCATTTTCAGGCCATTATATATAGTGTAAATGGTTAATCATGTGGTACGTCGTTTATACCCTCTGTAGTGTTATTGCAACATGAATTATTTGTTTGGCATGTTGAATCATCATGGATATAAAACTAACTCATATAAAAATATAAATATTGATGACATTGATCTTGATGTTGATGTTTTCTTTTAGGATCATCTGATACATATCATGGACTATAGTAAGATTAATCTCCATGGGAATACCATTCCAATATTATGCGTCCAATAGCAGCATGGGAATGTAAAAAGGGAGACCAATTAGAGGGAATATGGTATACAGACATAGTGGCTATAATTATTCACTGATAGCCCCATAGTAATTCTTATAGAAAATTTTAGCTAACCTTTTATGTGGTTAGGAGGTTTTATGATCTTTTATTTTTTCTTGGTATTTCCATATTTTAGTTTTTCTGTTATAAATATTTGAGATGGTATTCCTTTTCCATAATATTTATTTGATTAGACTAGGTCAGTTTGGGTTTATTATTGTAGGGGTGCAATAAGAAAAGGAGTGAGGTTAGGCTATTGAAAAATTTCACACCATTAACTCCCTATTCACAATGTGAATTTTTCTATAACGATCCCATGAATTGTATTCCCAGCCTGAACAGTTCTATGAATACCCCAACAACTATATTCAACCTTTAAATTCAATTATCCCATGATTTTGTTTTCACCCATAAATGAACCACAGGAATTAAATTCCTCCCATGGAATTATTTTACATCCTAAACATGCTACACGATTTCAATTAAACACCAGAATTTAATTCACACACTAAATAGACCCTATGAATTTCATTCATCAATAAATGGGGGCCATGTAAAGAAAACATGAATCTATAATGAATTTCACAATGTGAAATAAATCATATATGTTTTTCTATATCATTTATGAATGATTTTATAAAATATAAGAGAAATGATGATTTGATGATGTGAATAAACTATTCCCATTATGAAATAGTCATGTCCAATTTTAAAAAATTACATTAGTGTAACAGTTTCTTAACACATACCTCTTTCTAGATCATATCCCTTTCACCAGTGATTTCAAAAAACCCTATTTGATCCAAAAGAAATACAATAATGGATCTATGTGTTTCAATAATATAGTTTATATAAATACTTTTGATTATTTTTCAAAAAATCAATTTTTTGTTGAAATGATTATTTTCATATCACTAAAGGAATGGGGGAATCTAATTTTTTCCACATATGTTAGGTTTCATCATTGTATTCTCTACTTTTGAAGTAGGTGGTCTGAAATGATTCCCTAAAGTATGTTTTATTTATCTAAATTTGTTCAACGGTTGTGGTTTCCACTAAAACATCATGTGTTCAACACATTTAATTGGATAATATATTTTTTGGAAGACAAATGGATGATAAGACCTCTCAATAGATCCTAATGGGTCCATTGGCATTAAGATCATTCTTGTAGAAACCAATAGGGTATGACTACCCATGAAATTATTAATGAACATCAATTTTTTGATTAATTTTTATCTTAAAAATGAGACTGTTTTTATTTACTTGATATAATAAATTAGCATAGTATTTAAATTATAATTTTTAATGTAATATCTTATAATAAAAATGAATAATGGTGATGTTAAAGGATTTGGAAAAAAGGAAAAATTAAATTTAATTCAGTATGATTAAATTTTATTGGTTGAATTGACAATTATATATTATGATGATCATTTTGATATAATTGGTTCTTGTCTATGCATTTTATTTTTTATCTTTTTATTGGGTTTTCTCTGCTCTGATTGATTCCATAAGGTTGGTTGTTAGATATTGTTAAAGATTAAATTTTTTTTATTAATTGTACTTATGAAGGGTGTATGAGACAATTAAATGTGATGCCTGATAGAAATATTCATATTCCAATTCCCACCAAATGTAGATATGTATGTGTCATGGATCTACTAAGGGAATGAGGTCTGGGATATGAAAAAATTGAGGGAAAGTTTAATAGTCATGATATTTTATAGGGTGGGGGTTATGATTATACTAGATTCTTGAGGGTGGGATAGTAAATGGTCTTATCGAAGGGAATATGTATCCATGATATTATATGTGTGATTCATCCATTATATGATAATAAACCACCAACATAGATAATCTTTCCTGATGTCATAGGATCCATATTTATACATATATATCATTTATAGAGTCGAAGTAAATATTTCAGACCCCAAGTGACAATCTGAAGCTAGATGGCTGGTTGGATATTAGAGTTGTCGAATTAATCAATAAATTAATATCCTTGTTTCATCACATTATTTTAAAAACATTTCATATAGAGTATATTTTTATAAATAAAATGTTATGGAAATAATTATTTTTACTCACACCATATTTGGGTCATAGTTTGGTACTCTGGTAGATTCCATGGATGTAGGTTTTGATAAGTCAAAGGGCATCATTGTTGATTTCTTGTTGGTTTGTGGGATCATTGATAGGGTTCTGACATGGGGTTTTGGAATATGGAATTTTTATGACTTTATTTGAGTCTATTTAGTATTCTATTTATATTATTTTCAACATTAAACTTAGTTATATTCATCATAAGATTACTTGTATCTTATTAAAATTGATTATTCATATTATACCCTTTTTATCTTGAGATAATAATTGAATATTAATATTATTTCTTTTAATCTATTATTATTTTTTATAGTTATCTGAACTCTATATCGGAGGGTATAGTCTCCCCACTCTATTCTATACACCTACACTACAATGGATATGTTATAATTTTCAAATTTATATAATCATAGTTCTCTTAGACTCGGTGCTACATGTCGTATAGGCAATCCAAAAAAGTTTTATTTTTCATAAAATTAATATGTTACATTATTCCCCCCATTGATAAATTAATTCGTCATGATTTGAAATTTTTTCCATTAATTAAAGGTTCTACATTTAAATAATATTTTATTTAAAACCCACAACATATAAATGGTTAATAAAACTATCCCTTAGAAAATAAGAAAATAAAGTATGAAGGTCATTCAAAATAACACAAAACTAGGTTTTCAGAGAAGGAGAAAACTATATATTTAAGAAAAAATGTATTTATATAAAAGATAAAGTTATGAGAATATGTTATACTTTTTTAAGAGAAAAGAGACCATCAGTATATCAATAGAAAATGCCATTTTTATTTCAGAACCATTTTCTTAAATTTGAGGGTTCCTTTTACAATATAGGCTAAGTATATAACAAAACATTCTTATTTGAAGAGCATAATTGTATCTATTAATAATTTTTTACCAAAATATCTTCTTTTTATCCATATTAATCCATAATTCTAATGTTATAATTAAAACATTACATAAATAAAAACCCCACATCCAAAATAACATCAACATTAAAATATTTAATTGTGTTTTTCCCAAATAATCATTAATGTTAAATTCAATATTAGTCGTAGAGGTCACATATACCTCAACCAAATTAATCATTTCTAAAAAAATATCATTAATCATATAGAAATAAGAAAATTAAATGTAATTTTATCTTAAAATATGATTCCCTAAATAAACATAATTTTTATCAATAAAATAATTTAAATAAAAACAATTTCATACTAACTAGTACATCAATAATTCCAGTGGTATGAATTTCCCTCTTTTCACCCTTCAATTGTGGGTTCAATCCCCGTAACATTTCCAAATATTATGCTTTGTCACCAAAATTGTGGGTTTTCAGTTATATATAAAATTATAGAAAAATAAATATGATAATCACATTCATAATTAACCTTTATCCTATAAAATTATCAAATATGTGATGAACATATTCAAAAATAATTATCTTTACCAAATATATCTTTTCCTCAAATTTTTTCTAAACAACTCATTCTTTCCCAAAAAAAACAAATAATTTTAATTGAATATAATTAACTCGACATCATGAAAATATTAAAGATGATGTTTTATTTAATTATGTGTTTTTTTGAAAAATATAACCTCCCATAAAATCACCATTCAAGGGACTTTAGTACCATTCAACTTATTTTTTCAAATCCTTGAATAAAAACTACTATCAAACAATCTTTAGATGTTTTGTGATTTTTATAACCAAAATATCATAGATAAAAATATTTCAATCACGTGTCTCTTGAGTTACAATATACAAACACTTCTATAATTCTTCTTCACTAATATTTATAACATTTTCCCATAGAGATTAATTCTTTGATTCGTACATTGAATCAGATAAGACCAAGTTACCAATATCCTTGACATTAAAATGTTAGTGGTTCCATATATTGACCATTATTTCCCTACATCATTTTAAATGTACTATTAATTTGTATTTGAAAATTGGATGCTTTATGGCCTCATTTTTCACACATAATTCATCTCACTATTTCTTTATTTATTTCCCATTATGCCTTTTTCCACATTTTTAAAATGTATGAAATTTAATCTCCTTTTATTTATCATCTTTATCGCATAAACTTACATTATATTACAAACCCTCTATTCAATGATGTTTTTTGAGATACATCTAACTTCCACTTTTTTTATCATAATTCAAGATAGCTCATTTCGCATTAAATTAATATATCTAACTAATGCTTTTGTTATTTTAGGAATCTCATTAGGGACATAATTACATTTCCCATCACATTGGTTTTTTTGGTTATTTATTATATTTCCCACTATTTACCAAAAATAATAAATGAAATAATCTGATAATTCCTTAACATACAAAAGGGAAATATATAAACCTAAAAAGAATAAATTATAAATTATAATTATATCATGGAATATGTGTCTCTAAGTTTAAATCTAGGTTATCCAGAAAACATTTTTATAAGGTTTTATATCATAAATATTTTTTAAAGCCCTCCATAATGGTTCAAAAATAGTTCTTTAATTTTCAAAACATATCACTTAGGATTGTAAAACTAGGTGTGAGGAAAGAACCATTGTCATGCACTATGTAATGGGTCGAACCTCTCCAGTCCATTAATTTGTGAAAATATGGTGTTGGAGGTGTTCCGGGAGGTCAAGGTGACTAATCCCCGACACTTTTCCATTTTTCTAGTTTTGTGAACACTGTTTTCATTTTTATGAATAGAAACACATCGGTCAGACAGATCGGTCTCACAGATTGATCTCACAGATCGGTCTCACAGATCGGTCTCAGAGATCGGTCTGACAGATCGGTCTGACAAATCGGTCTCACAGATTGGTCTGACAGATCGGGCTCAGAGATCGGGCTCACAGATCGGTCTCACAGATCAGTCTCATAGATCGGTCTCACAGATCGGTCTCACAGATGGGTCTGACAGATCAGTCTGACAGATCGGTCTGACAGATCGGTCTCACAGATTGGTCTGACAGATCAGTCTCACATATCGGTCTGATAGATCGGTCTGATAGATTGGTCTCACAAATCGGTCTGACAGATCAGTCTCATAGATCGGTCTCACAAATCGGTTTCATGTACAGTAATAGTGGGTGAATAGTTTTTCCAGATTCCTACAGTTTTGCCCCTTTTGACGTAAAATACATATAAAGAATTATTTTAAGGGCTCTTAAGTCCATTTCAAAGGCCCTAAATCCTAAATTAATTATTCCCAAGGCTTGGGATGTTTTACTTGGTCAAACTGTGTTAGTTAATGTGATCTTCTTTTAATGGATAATGAAGCACATCTTAAACTATCGCCCCATTAAATTTTCAAAAGGGACAAGATATCATTCTCCCTTTTTCTTCCTCTTTGTTCTCGGATATGAGATTCTAGAACATTTCAATCCTTCCCATACAAGTTTCACAATCAAACCCTACTCCTCATATTGGTTTCACTCAGTTTTGGATGTAACCGAGCTGTGTTAGTGAATCTTCCTTATAAGGTATGTTTTAGTGACATTCCCTTGGGGATCATCTTCTCTTCTTCTCCTTTCCATATTATAGCATGTAATCTCCATGCTTCTAATGGGTTTTTCTTGGGTTTTGGTTGGTTTTGTCATACCGTGGCATCCTCAGGTGGATGCAGTTGTCGCGAGAGGAGGATTGTGACCCGTTTTGTGGATAAAGAATGTCAAGAACACTTTAAGGTAATGGATTCATGTCTTCTCTAATTTTTTATGTGAAATCATAGAGTTAGCATGATTTAGCCATTTGGATCACAATGAAATTCACCGAATTAAATATTTTAACCGGATAATGAAATTGTTATCACTCCTATGTTACTACCTCAGGTTCTGCTAGATAGTGTGATATCTATTCTTTCTTTTCTTAGTTGTTTGTTCTTAATGGAAATTGATAAAGAAAGTAAAGCTGGAAATAATTGATAATTAATTGGCTAAAGATAAAGAGTCATGTCAATGAATCTGGTTTTTTCTGTTGTTTAGTTGTTCTAATTTTATGTTAATCAAACTGGCATAGTAAGCATGTTACATCTTTTGTGATATCTTACTGAATAGGTTTCTTGGAATTGGAGCCTACGATTTGGATCTATTAATTCAAGAGGGATTAAAGAACTTGTTGTTGATAAAAGATAATTCCTGACAGGGTTCTCAGTTACCCTCTTTCTTGTAAGGCCGAATGCCTTGTGGTTTGGAGCCATGAGTGCTCATTTTTTATGAAGTTCGGATGCCTTGTTAAAGGGCCAAGTGCCCATTTTATGTGATTATTTTTTTCCTGTAGCTTGTACTGTGATGTGATCCTAGATGGATGTTGTGATATGTGGAGGCAGGGAGGCCTTGTGGTTGTGGCAGCGGATGGCGCCTAGAGTGGCGAGATGCAACGTTTTATGCATATGGTTGTCGGGGAGGACACCATAGATGATGGTATGCATTGGATGTGATTTCTGGATGTTGGTGGTTTTGTTTGGTTGTTTATCTACTTTACTTTTCCCCACATCTCAAGGCAGTTGGTCTTGCTTACCCACCTTCTGAAGGAGGAGAAGACACGCGGGTATGCCACGTGCTTTCCGTGTTTAGCGTCTCAAGGGATAGTGGTTCTATGCTCTTTCTATAGGTGGCAAAGACTTGACGGGTAACATACCTACTCACCGTGTTGATCCCCCTTTGTGTTTAGTATCATAGGATGATTTTCTAGAATTTATGGGAATATGGGAAAGTAATTTTCAATAATTAAAGATTGATTAAATGGAATTAACCCATGGGATTGGAATTAGCCGGAACATAATGATGAGGTGGTAATTTGAAAAAGGCAAAGTGGACCCTTGGTGTATGCCAATGAAGTTTAATGTAGTTTTGTTCATGTTTAATTAATATGAAAATAATTAATTAACGTAATGTAGAATTTATTACACAGGGAATGAAGTAAACTAATGAAGTTATTTAACTGTTTGTGTGCTTATAGGTTACCTAGTCTTAGAAGTGGCAGCCCCGAGTCCAAGAGACGTTAGCTGTTGTTGTGTCTAAGACTAGTTTATGCCCATAGTGTGGTTGTGAGATATATATATTCTGTAATTTTTGTGTTTCTAAATGCTACTCCACACCGTTGGTAAGGGAAACTGACACCCCGGGGATTCTGAGACTTGTGGGGGTGTTTTCACCAACATTCTGATGGGAGGTTGAATGGCTGACTACCCCCTGTATCCTCGCTCTCTTCACTTGGTAGATATTTGTGTTTGTAGGCACAATGGTTAGTTTTCCCCATATATGATTGTAGAGGGCTGTAATGGCTTGTGGTTATTTCACACACATATATTCTGGATATAGAATCCTATGGACTACTATAGGTGTAATGTGTATAGGTTGTAATGGCATGAGGATACTTACTCAGCATATGGGCTGTGATGGCTTGAGGTATAATACCCGACGTATGATACAGGTTATGCAAGTTGTGGGGGCTCCTGGAAACTACCTGGTTACTTTGTGTTGTGAGGATGGTGTGGTGCTTAGCCCAGGTGTCTGCGGGCAAGCCTTTGTGGTGCATGTGGTGCAGATTGTGGATCTTAGCACAAGTTTATAAGGGAAAGCCTTTGGAGAGAGATGTAAAGGACATATGTCACTGGGGAAAAATGGAAAACTAGTGGGGAAGTAGTAGTGGGGTACCCTTCATATTATTTCTTATATGATATATTCTTGTATGCATTACTTGGTGATAGTAGACACGGTGAGGTTGGGCACTTAGTATACCTGTTTAGGTGACGAGCTAGTATCACTTATTGTTCACTAGGATTTAGCATGATTTTTTTAATTTTGCACAAGAGTCTTCGGGGAGGATCCTACGAAGTATACTATTATAATTAGCCTATCTATATATAAACTGTTTTTTAGGTCACTTGGAGCAGGTTGCAGATCAGGCTGGTTACTACTAGCTTGTGGTAGCAGGAGCTTTTCGGGCGTTTAGTTGCGACTATCTTTCCTTTCTTTTGGGTACTTGTAGTTTCCCCTCTTAATTTTAGTACTTTTTCATGGAATTTCCTATATGAACTTGGGATTCATTTATATTTCTGTCGGAGTTGGTTGGTGTCTATCTTATCTCTGTCTCTTCCATGGGTGTTCTCTTAGAGGGTAATGCCTCCCATTTGTGTGTTATTATACCCTTGGTTCTAGTCACCAACCTGGGGCCTATTAGAAGCGGGACTCGGGGGTCATTATCTCCCTTCTCACATTTTTGGCCCAGAAGGGGTACACTTTGTGGGGATGGGGTCGTGAAAGAGTGGTATCAGAGGTCTGGTTGAGGGATAGGATGGAGATTTGAGTTTGGCATAGGTGAGGTTTGTATTGGTTGGTAGGGCGATGGTTTCATTCGTGTTTAGCAAGTGGGGTAAACATTGGATACCGGCAAAGACATAGGCTTTTAGGGCCCCCTATGATCTATCGCATGAACATTTATGTTTACGATGGCTACTAAACAATGTGATACTGGTTGTAGGGTACAGACCTAGGAAAGGATCATGCATCATTCTTATTTGCACCTATGTTTGAATGGGTAGACCTTGGGATAGGTTAACCTAAAAAGAACAAAAGAAAAAAATAAATTAATTAATGTTGAGTCTTCCATAATCTAGGCTTAGGAGTTCTAACAGTTTTTTCTTTTGCAGGTATGGCTCTAGGTCGACGTCCTCGTCAGGTTTGCGCAGAATATGTCCAGCAGGTCGTTCCATCCAATCGTTGCCGGGTAGAGTTTGACCATGATGACACATGGAGTAAGACACTCTGAGAGTTTCAGTGCCAAACTCTTCATAAGTATAAGGGATCTGTTTCAGATGCAGTCACAGAAGATTGGTTAGAGGAGGTCGAGATCGTCTTCAGTTCGATTCGTGCTCAGAAAGAGCATAGGGTGTCCTTGGTTGTGACGATGCTGCATGGAGCAGTGAGGCAGTGGTGGCTCTTATTCCTCGGGGTTCGTGAGGAGTCAGCGATATCATGGGAGGAGTTTTGAGACATGCTTAGAGTTGATTTCCTTTCTTCGAACGCGAAGGTGTCCAGTCGTCAAGAGCTTCTCACCCTTCTACAGGGGAGCTCCAGTGTTCAAGAGTTTGGAATCCGTTTGAGGATCCTTCTATGATATGCTTCAGAACTGTTACCATATGAGGAGGCCAGGGCGAAGAATTTCTAGGAGGCTTTGCATCAAGAGATCAAGCTCCAGGTTACCCCATTTATGTTGAAGACATATCTTGAGGTGCTGGCGAGGGCAGAGGTTGTTGAAAGGACTTTGGATAGGAACGGATCGTTATGAGAGGGGAATCTTCATGATTCTTCACAAAGCATAGCTGTGGTGTGGGGTTCCCGGTTTTTATGGTAGAAGAGTTTTTGTTCGCCTGGGCGTAGGTCCCAGCCCCTCCCATCTCGTTTCTCCGAAGGTAGAAACTCTCAGGGTTATGCCAAGGGATTAGGTGCTTTTTTTTCTTGTGGTGGTCGTGGTCATCCGTAGCAGGAGTGCCCGACTTTTAAGAGCAGTCATCTTGCATCAGGCGCTCTGCTCCAGGTTCCTCCATTGAGGCAGTTCTAGTCGAGGCAGCAGTAGTAGGATGCACCAGCTTTAGATCACCAGAGGGTAGATGGGGAAGTCAGAGGACATCCCCATGACTCTCCTCTTCCTTGGAGATCAGAGAGAGGCTGTGGAGGAGGTCGTGGTCAGCTTCATGCTCTAGCATTTCCAGCTCCAGGCGAGACAGACATCATCCGAGGTACCCTTTTCTTGCTTTCTACCTTGGTGTATTCCTTTCTCGATTCAGGAGGGACGCACTCCTTCATATCACCTTCCCTTGTCCATGCTTTGGGACTTGAGTTAGAGAGGATTCCAGTGCCCTTAGAGTTGACTACGCCAGTTGAAGGTCAAGCTAGTTTGTTTGAAGTATGTAGAGACTGTGAGCTAGTGTTGGGGAAACACCTCTCATGTGGAGAATTCCTATGTTTACAGATACAACCATATGATGTCATCCTCGGCATGGATTGGTTGTATTCAGTGCAGGCTATCATAGATTGCTATAGGAAGAAGGTCGTTTTCATTGATGCGGATGGAGAGAAAGTGGTGTTTGTTGGTGAGAGAGATCCTAGGATGGGTCATAAATGAGTTCCATCCTTATCACCCTTGATGTCTAAGTTGATGCTGAGTTCATCAGAGGTTCTGCAGTTTGTGTTTCCTAGGGTTGTAGAAGAGTACCCTAATGACTTTCCAAAAGATGTCGTAGCATTACCCCATCATCGAGAGATCGGGTTTGGGATCGAGCTACTGCCAGCAGTGTCTCCAAAATCTATATCTCCATATAGGATGTCCCCTTATGAGATATGAGATCTACGTATAAAGCATGATGGTCTATTACAGTGCGGTTTTGTTCGGCCAAGTGTGTCACCATGGGGTGCACCGGTCTTGTTCGTGAAGAAGGCCGATAACAATTTGCGATTGTTTGTTGATTATCATCACTTAAACAAAGTGACAATAAAGAACCACAATCCTCTTCCGTGGATTTATTATTTGTTCGATCAACTGAAGGGTGCAAGTTGGTTCTCAAAGATCTACTTGTGGTCAGGATATCATCAAATGTGTGTGAAGAATGAGGATATCCCGAATACTGAATTCCGTTATCATCATGGGAATTATGAGTTCATTGTAATGTCGTTCGGTGTGACGAATTCTCTAGCTGTGTTTATGGGATGGATGAATTCTGTGTTCCGTGAGTTACTGGACATGTTTTCGGTGGTTCCCATCGACTACATCCTTGTGTAATCCACATCTGAAGAGGAGCATGCAGAGCATCTACGACCAGTTTTGGAATTTCATCTTCAACATCAGTTGTTTAGGAAGTTATCAAAGTGTGAGTTTTGGGATCGAGAATTCCATTTCTTGGGGCATGTTATGTCACAACAGGGAGTAGCCATGTATACAATGAATATAGAGGTAGTGGTGTCTTGGGAAGCCCCCAAGACAGTGTTAGAGGTGCGAAGTTTCCTTGGTCTTGCAGGCTATTACAGGAGGTTCGTAGCCAATTTCTCGTGGGTTGCGACTCCTCTGACAGCTTTGACCAAGAAGGATCAAGCCTTCATATTGAATGATCAGTGTCAGGCAGCTTTTGATTATCTAAAGGATAAGTTGGTATGTGCTCCAGTCCTTTGTCTTCCAGCTGAGGGGGTCTAGTTTGATGTTTTCTGTGATTCTTCACATCTAGGGCTAGGTTGTGTTCTCATGCAGTAGAGGTCAGTTGTTTCTAATGGGTCTCGGCAGTTGCATCCCCATGAAAACAACTATGCCACCCATGATCTTGAGTTGGAATCCGTGGTGTTTGCGCTGAAGTTGTGGAGACATTACCTCATTGGTGAATGCATTGTGGTTTTCACCGATCATAAGAGTGTGAGGTATGTTTTCTCCCAGTGTGACTTGAACTTACGACATCATCGGTGGATGGAGTTCTTACAGGAATACTACTTAATAATAATGTATACACCTAGAATGGGAATGTTTTAGCTGATGCGCTGAGCCGAAAGTCACGTAGTGATGTTGTGCATGAATCCGGTGATTCCTGGAGAGTAATGGAGGAACTGTCAGCTTTGCATCTTGATATGGAAGAGGTTGGAGGTAGTGGTTGTCTTTTGCAGATGACGGTGTGGTCATCCCTGATGCAGAAGGTGGAATAGTCCCAATTGGGTAATCCATAGGCAGAATTTTGGAGAGGCAGTGTTGTTTGTGGTGAGGCCCCTGATGGTTGGATGGAGGATGAACAACACCGAGTGTAGTATCATGGCAGGATTTTTTTTCCCTTGGAGATGGACGTGACGATTCTCTGAGAGTTCCATAGTTCACCCATAGCATTACATCCTGTTGTGTCAAAGATGTACTGATCCTTGAGGAGTCAATTTCGGTGGCCTGGAATGAGGTGTGTGGTTACGGAGTTTGTGTCTCGATGTTTAGTCTGCCAGAAGGTGAATGCCGAACACTGTGTTCCTGGTGGTCTTCTCCATCCATTATATATTCCTCAGTGGAAGTGGGAGGACATCTCAATGGACTTTGTTACAGGTTTACCTCGAGCTCCATGAAGACATGATTCTATTTGGGTGGTAGTGGATCGTTTATCAAAATCGGCCCACTTTATAGTGATCAAGGAGTCGAGCTCAGTGGAAGTTTTTTCGAGGAAGTATCTAGAATAGGTGGTGAGACATCATGGAGTACCTAGGACGATCATTTTCGATCGAGATCCTCATTTTACCTCCATGGTGTAGAGAGGTCTCCAACATGATTTTGGCTCTTAGCTATGCATTAGCACTGCTTTTCATCCTCAAACAGATGGTCAAACTGAGCGAACCATCCAAACTCTTGATGACATGTTACGATCTTGTGTTCTTGATTTTGGAGGTTCATGGATGAGCCACTTACCCTTGGTAGAGTTCGCTTAAAATAATACTTTTCACACTATAATTGGTATGGAACCATTTGAAGCCTTGTATGGTCGGCCCTTAAGTTCACTATTGTGATGGACTGGGGTTGGAGAGTCAGTAATTCTCGGACTGGAACTATTACATAATACAACAGAGATGGTTCAGGTGATTCGTGAGTGGATGAAGACAGCACAAGATCATCAAAAATCATATGATGGTCAAATGAGGAGACCCTTTGAGTTTAATTTTGGGGATCATGTGTTTCATAAGGTGACTCCCTATCATGGGCAGCGAAGGTTTGGTCGTAGAAGTAAGCTTTCTCCCCGGTTTGTTGGGCCTTTCGAGGTGTTAGCTCGTGTTGGAGTTGTGGTGTATCGAGTAGCACATCCCTCATAGATGAGTCGGGTACATGATTTTTTCCATGTATCACAACTCCATTGTTATCTTCATGATGACTCTCACATCATCAATTTGGGAGAGATCGATGTGGATGATGATGCAATCTTCGAGGAGTGACCTGTGGAGATCCAAGACAAACAAGAGAATGTGTTGCATGGGCGTTCTATCCCCTTAGTTCTTGTCTTGTGGAGACAAGGTGGCATGAAGGAGAGTACCTAGGAATGTGAGTCACATATGCGTGTCCAGTATCCAGAGCTGTTTTAAGATGTTGTGTTGTGTTTTCTTTGATCCTTCCTTTTATGTACCTTTCATGTGATGTTATTCTTAAATTGTTGGGATATGGAATTTTTGTACCCTTTCTCTCAGATTTCGTGGTTTTTTCCCAGTTGTAGAACAACTCAGTGTGGATTTCCCCTCAGAGGTATCTTATGGGGTGGTTGTTCGGAATCCTCTTTTCTTTTGGTTGATTTTAAATTCTTGAGGACGAGCATGTTTTGAGAGGTATCTGATGTAATGGTCTAGACCTCTCTCGTCCATTACATTGTGAAAATATGGTGTTGGAGGTGTTCGGGGAGGTCAAGCTGACTTATCCCCAACACTTTGCCGATTTTATAGTTCTGTGAACAGTGTTTCCTGTTTTATGAACAGTAACAGATGGGTCTCATAGACCGGTCTTAGAGATCGGTCTGACATATCAGTCTGACAGATCGGTCTCACAAATCGGACTGACAGATTGGTCTCACAGATTGGTCTGACAGATCGGTCTCACAGATCAGTCTCACAGATCGTTCTGAAATATCAGTCTCAAAGATCGGTATGACAGATCTGTCTCAGAAATTTGTCTGACAGATCGGTCTCAGAGATCATTCTGACAGATCGGTGTCACAGATCGGTCTTACAGAGCGGTCTTACAGATCGGTCTCACAGATCGGTCTGACAGATCGGTCTCACAGATCGGTCTCACAGAGCTTTCTGAAAGATTAGTCTAAAAGATGAGTCTCACAGATCAGTCTCACAGATCAGTCTCACAAATCAGTCTCACAGATCAGTTTTATGTACAGTAACGGTGGGTGAACAGTGTTTCCAGATTCCTATAGTTTTTCCCCTTTTGACGTTTCCTTTGATTTAAAATACATTTAAAGCCTTATTTTAAGGTCTCTTAAGGCCTTTTCAAAGGCCATAAATCCTATATTAATTATTCCTATGGCCTGGGATGTTTTACTTTGTCAAACCACGTGGGTTAATGCGATCCGATTTTAATGGAGAATCAAGCGCATCTTAAACTGTCGCCCCATTAAATCTTCAAAAGGAACAAGATATAATTCTCCCTTGTTCTTCCACTTTTTTCTCAGCTATGAGACGCTTGAACCTTTCAATGCTTCCCATAGGAGATTCACAATCAAACCCTACACCTCCGATTGGTTTCGCTCTGTTTTGGATGCAACCGAGTTGTGTCGGTGAATCGTCCATATAAGGAATGTTTTATTGACGTTCCTTTGGGGATCATCTTCTCTTGTTCTCCATTTCATATTATAGCATGTAATATCCATGCTTCTAATGGGTTTTTCTTGGGGTTTGGATGGTGTTGTCATACTGTGTCATCCTCAGGGTGGATGTAGTTGTCACGAGAGGAGGATTGTGACCCGTTGGGTGGATAAAGAATGTCCATAACTCCTCAAGGTAGGGGATTCATGGTTTCTCTAATTGTTTATGTGAATTCATAGAGTTAGCATGATTTAGCCCTTTGGATTACTATGAAATTGACGTAATTAAATATTTGAATAGGATAAAGAAATTGTTATCGCTCGTATGTTACTGCCTCATGTTTTTCTAGATAGTGTGATATCTATGCTTTCTTTTCGTAGTTGTTTGTTCTTGATGGAAATCGATAAAGAATGTAAAGCGGGAAATAATTTATAATTAATTGGATAAAGATAAAGAGGCATGTAAATGAATCCGGTTGTTGTCGTATGTTGTAGTTGTTCTAATTTTCTGTTAATCAAACTGGCATTGTAATCATGCTAAATTTTTTGTGATAGCTTACTGAATAGGTTTCCTAGATTTGGAACCTACGATTTGGATCTATTAATTCAAGAGGGATTAAATAACTTGTTATTGATAAAAGATAATGCCTGATAGGGTTCTGAGTTACCCTCTTGCTTGTAAGGACAAATGTCTTGTGATTTGGAGCCATGAGTGCTCATTTTGTATGAAGGCTGGATGCCTTGTTAAAGGTCCAAGATCCCATTTGATGTGATGATTGTTTTCCTGCTGCTTGTGTTGTGATGTGATCCTGGATGGCTGTTGTGATATGTGGAGGCTAGGAGGCATTGTGGTTGTGGCAGCGGATGGTGCCTAGAGCGGCGAGATGCATCGGTTTATGCATATGGGTGTCAGGGAGGACACCAAGGATGATGGTATGGGATGGATGTGATGGCTGGATGTTGGTGGTTTTGTTTGGTTGTTTATTTGCTTTACTTTTCCCCACTGCTCAAGGCAGCTGGTCTTGCTTACCCACCTTCTGAAGGAGGCGAATTCATGCAGGGTAAGCCACATGCTTTATGTGTTTATCCTCTCGAGGGACAATTGGTCTATGCTCTTTCTATAGGTGGAAAAGACTCGATTGGTAGCATATCTACTCACCGTGTTGATCCCCCTTTTTGTCTAGTAGCATAGGTTTCTTTTCTAGAATGCCTAGGAATATAGGAAAGTAATTTTCTGTAATAAAAGATTGATTAAATGGTGTTAACCCATGGGGTTGGAATTTTCTGGAACATAATGATGAGGTGGTAATTTTAAAAGGTGAATGTGAACCCTTGGTGTATTCCAGTGAATTTTAATGTGGTTTTTTTCATGGTTAATTAATGTTCAAAGAATTAATTAACGTAAAGTGGAATTGATGAAACAAGGAATGAAGTAACCTAACGAAGTTCTTGAACTGGTTGTGTGCTTATAGGATACCTAGTCTTAAAAGTGGCAGCCCAGAGTCCGAGAGACGTCAGCTGCAGTTGTGTCTAAGACTAGGTTATTCCCATAGTGTGGTTGTGAGATATATATATTCTGTACATTTTTTGTTTCTAAATGCTACTCCACACTGTCGGTTAGGGAAAATGACACCCCGAGGATTCTGAGCCCTGGGGTGTGTTTTCCTCTACATTCTAATGGGAGGTTGAATGGCTGAGTACCCCTTTTGACCCCGCTCTCTTCTCTTGGTAGATCTTTGTGCTGGTAGGCACAATGGTTAGTTTTCCCCATATATATGTGTAGAGGACTGTAATGGATTGTGGTTTTTTCAAACACATATATTCTGGATATAGTATCCTATGGACTACTATAGGTGTAACATGTATAGGCTGTAATGGCTTGAGGATCCTTACTCAGCGTATGGGCTATAATGGATTAAGGTATAATACCCGACGTATGATACACGTTATGCGAGTTGTGGTGGATCCTAGAAACTACCTGGTTACATTGGGTTGTGATTATGGTGTAGTGCTAAGCCCAGGTGTCTGCGGGAAAGCCTTTGTGGTGCTCGTGGTGCAGATTGTGGAGCATAGCCCAAGTTTACATGGGCAAGCCTTTGGAGAGAGTTTCACAGGACGTATGTCGTTGGGGAAAAGCGGCAAACCAGTGGGGAAGTAGTAGTGGGGTACCCTTGATATTCTTTACTATATGATATATTCTTGTATGAATTACTTGGTGAGAGTATCCATCGTGAGGTTGGGAACTTAGTATACCTGTTTATGTGACGAGTTAGTTTCACTTGTTGTTCACTAGGATTTAGCATGATTTCTTTACTTTTGCACGAGAGGCTTTGGGGAGAATCCTACTGAGAATACTATTATACTCAGCCTACCTATATATAAACTATTTTTCTCAGGTCACTTGGAGCAGATTGGAGATCAGGCTGGTTACTACTAGCTTGTGGTTGCATGAGCTATTCGGGCTTGTAGTTGCTGCTGTATTTCCTTTCTTTTGGGTACTTGTAGTTTCCCCTCTTAGTTGTAGTACTTTTTCATGGGATTTCATATATGAACATGGGTTTCTGTTATATTTTAGTTGGAGTTTGTTGGTGTCTATCTTATCTCTCTCTTCCACATGTGTTCTCTTAGAGGGTAATTCCTCCCATTTGTGTGTTACTATAAACTCAGTGCTAGTCGCCAACCCAGGTCCTATTGGAGGCGGGACTCGGGGGTAATTATATCTTTTCTCACATTTTCAGCCCAGGAGGGGTACACTTTGTGGGGAGGGGTCATGACACCCTAGGTCATAATCAAATGAAGACCAATGCTCCCATTTCTATTTTATTAACCAAAGGTAAAAATATTACATATCCACATCCACATGTAGTATCTAGAATATTATATAATTTCTTGAATCCAAACATATCTATACTTTACTAACATTATAGTATATGTTTTCCAATACTTTGTATATATCATTATAATTCCTCTTTTGTTAATCATTAAATTATTCCTGTATATTTCCCAAAAAAAACTAGGAATTTATATAATACCAACTATAAGAACCCCATAAATCTGCCATTATTATTACATGTTTTTTGAATATAATTATATAATAAATTTCAACCTAAATTTAATGAGGACCATTATCTTTGGATGACTATGTACATAAACCACCCAAAAAACAAAAAGATGACATAATTATATTTATTCTTTTTAGTTGCATATAAAACCAATTTGACATCCTAAAAGTGTAGGATAACCATGGGTATATTTAAGTATGTGGTTTACAAAAAAATAGGTATATGGAAATAAACATGACAGGGAAACATAATTTGTGAGTCAAAAGTAATACATGATATCATAAAAGAGAATGAACTAGAGTGATAACATGGTAGAATAACATAAAGAACTAGGTATCTTAATATCATGGAAGAAAATGGTTTTTGGTAATAAAAAACCTGACATAATCAGAATTCAAGCCTAATCTCCAAGACAACCTCACATGGTTGATTTATTCCCTATTGTATTATGTTTAATTTATAATTTATACATGAAACCTCATGAGAAAAAATAATTATAGAATTAATTATAGAACTTTCTTTGTCCAACCATCATAAAATGTTAATGAAAATTTGTTTCTAAACAAGTAAATTTATCATAAAGAAATATTATAAGAATTACATGTGGAAAGAAAATAAGTTTCATAATCTTATCTAATATGATAATCAAAAAATATTTCATAAAGAATGAATTTTATAAATGAACATAAGGAATGTATGTCCTTGTAAAATGAAGTGGAGGTGAAGTAGTTATATATGTAAGAGATATGATAATATTTTATATGAAATACATAACATGAAATGTATCCATCATTGATGAAAATTTCATTAGATGTTCACAATAGAATGATTCTTGTGGAAAAAATCTTTAAATCGAAATAAATTATTTGAAATATAAAAAAATTTAAAAACATATATATTGAAATTATTTTAAAATAACCATTGATAATTTAATAGTAATATTCAATGTATTGAGTGGTATTTATAGTGGTTAATTACATTCATTTCATATAAGTTAGAATAAAAAAATTCTTTCATAATTTTTTAAAATTTCAAAAAGAACCTTGTGTATAAAGAGACCTAAATATTCATTTTAAAACAATTTTACAATTTAATACATGGTTAAACATTAATTTAATAAATACTTATAGAATATAAATAATTATTATTTAAAAATTAAAGGGTTTTATTATAAATTGATCCAATAATATTCTTCATAATAAATTCAAGAATAAATAATAACAATTAAAAATATATTGAATCATAAATCCATACCATAATCGTATAGATTTAATCATAACCTATATAAAAGAAATAATATAAAATTAAAAATTAAATAACATTAATGTAAAAAGATTCATTATATAATTTATCAAAGTGTCATTAGATACACCTCATAAAAATCAATTGAATCATAATACCATATATGTATCAATAGAGTGTAAATTCAAAATAAATCTCTCAAAAAGATCATACCAATGGATTAGAGATTAATTAATGAATATATTATGTATATAAAATGTTAATACCCATAAAACAATCAGAAAGAAGACCTAAAATAATAAAAAAATTGAACAGATAGTATTATAATATCAAATAAAATGATGAATTTATGTAACACAATGAAAAGAAATTGAGTTTTGAAATTACTAACCACTTGGTAAATTTTATTTAAAATATACCTAGATGGAATAACTAAATTATAAACAAAAATAATATGAATTATTAATTTTTCATTATATAATATGTAAAATTTAATTATATACACCATATAAAATAAATTTACGCAAAATAATAAAATATGCCTCAAGAAATATAAATTGATATGAAGTCCATTACAGTTTAAGAAATATCATTAAAAACAACTCAGAAGAGATATATCTTGATTTTAAATCCCAAATATCATAAATAAAAGTAATAAATAATTTTAAATATTAATGTTTCCATATATTCACCTTTTCAAATAAATTAGGTTCATAAAATAACATGTCCATCCAAGAATGATGTTTGGAGATGAAAAAACATACATTAAGTCCTGATATATCACGTATATATATTATATATTGTATGATAAAATTATATAATTTATATTTTCATTATGAAAATTTAATTGGTTTAATACCTTATACATAAACCATTTAATCGCATATTTTAATCAAATATTTATTTACAAAATCATTCATGTCCAATTCGGGTGGTTTGAGGATGCTCGGTTCATAATTTCAAAATGGCATTGGTTTCTTAATCATGGAAAAATGAATCATGTTTCCATAATATCCAAAATAATAATCAGGAAATAATTAAAATATTTATACATAAATTATAATTTTAAAACCAATAATGAAAATGGTTGTGAAAAATTAACTATGTTAAAGTCAAGGAGATGGTAGGCCACAAAAACACATGAGTAACGTTTCAGTTTGTATATGGATGGTAAGGTAATAAATTCTATGATATTTTAATTCTATAAAATAATAATTATTTAAATAACATAATATAGATTAATTAAATACATTATTATAAATTTATATGAGAGGTGAGGATAGAAAAAAAACTATCTCAGTTCAGGAGGTTGTAGTCTATCTTACACAAGAACGATGGTTCTATTTCCCATTAGATTGAAGATATGGTGGATTAAGGTTATAAAATTTTATTTATAACATATAATTACATAGAATATATTTTTCTTCTTATATAATCATGGTTTAATAAGATTTTATGTATTTTGAAAAAGAAACAATTCAAAAATACTCAATTAGGAACAACTCATCTTCCTTGAACCACCATTTTGGATAATGCCTAATGTCATCATTAACTGGATTTATAATCATTATAAGGTATATAATACATTTTTAGGAAATTAGGGACTTTATTAGGGTTTTTCTTGGTGTAAATAAATGTATTTTTATGTTTCAAAAAAAGATAAGAGGGGGTTCCCTTTTATATTGAGAGGAAGTGTAATTTTCTAAAATACTAAAAACCATTCAATAATAAGAAGTATCTCATAATAAATGTTCATAAAATATTTATAAATAGTATATTTAAAGGTGATATGGTCTATCCAAACCTCCACCATTCAAAATAAAAAAAAATTAACAAATATATTCCATTAACCTATGAGGTTACTCACTTTTACCATTTTTGTTTTTCACCACAGTAACTATTTTTTTGTATTATTACTATTATTTAAAGATGAAAATTAGGTTTATATCTTTAATTGATATTCATAATTATTATTTAATATATGTAATACACTTTTTAAAATTATAATCATATAATTTTCATAATTCATTTAAAATTAATCTCGCAAAAAGTGTCGAAGAATGGTTTTCCAAGAAATGTATTTTCAATAAATAGATAATTTTATATTAAACTTATGACCACAAATAATTAATATATTAATTTATATTAATAAAATAGATGAATAATATAGTAATTTCACTTAAATATTCCATTAAAATGGTTTGTTTAATTTAATTGAAAGTGATAAAAATTACTTACTAAAAAATAGTTTGTAGAAAATAGTGTTTTTACGAAAAAAGATAAACTTATACTGAATAATAATAATTGATTATTAAATATAAATTAATTTTATTCTTATAAATATAATGAATATATATCACTGTAATACCAAAAAAAATTATAATATAACTAGAAATTATATTTTTTTGAAAAGAAATAACTATATTTTAATAATTGATAATTTTCACTATTCACTAAGAACCCATTTTTTAAAAAACCATAAATTTCACCATGATTTAATTTTTATTTTAATATTAAAAAATTAATTAAATTTTTCAAATACATTTTCTAAAATTTCTACAAATTGATGATATTATCTTTTCACAAAAATCATTTTTGAAGAAAACGTATGAATTTTATGAAGAATATAATTTATTAGTAAATATTGAGTTCTTATTTTTTAATAATTTATTAATAAATTTATATATAATTGTATATTTATATTTATTTCAAAATTATTTAATAATATCCATACTGAATAATTTAATGGCTATTTTATTATATTAATATTTATATAATAATTTTTGTGAGGCTCGGTGTTGTGTGTTGTATACGCTATTATACATACTTCTATTTTTAAAAACTTGTGGTGTTAAAAATCACAAGTTACTTTACTATATTTTTATGAAAGATTTTTTAAAGACATTTAAAACTTTATATTAATCTTCTATAATCCTAAATTAAATTTTAAAATATAATTTTAATGTTATTTGATGATTTTTTCCATAATTATATTGTTTTCATTGATTCATTCAAGAGACGCGATGTAGCCGCTCGGGAGCTCCCACTGGTCTAGGGTTTGCAACGCCCTCCTGCCCCAGCTCCGGCTCCGACTTCTCATCCCGCCTTCCTCTTGCATGACACAGATCTGGTCTTCCTCTCTCCACAAGACCAGCCACCATCGCCCGCTCTGCTCGTCATATGGTTGATGTGCTCCGGCTTCCTCCTTGTGCGATGTCTGACAACCCGCATCTCGGTGCCCGGGATACTGACGCCCGCTACTGGCTTGCCTTGCCTTGGATCATGCTCGACTCTTCCTCTCGCGACACGGCAGCTCTAGTTCCCACTGACGCCGAGATCTCCTTCCAATGAGTGTCTTTTTTCGACAGACTTAGTGATCCCGACACAGTAGGGATCCCAACGCCGATTCCTGTCCTCCCCAAGCTGCGTTATCCATGATGATGACAACACCTCTAGATCCTACTGTCGCACCTGAGATCCGCATCACGTGATTGTCCGGTGCCCTTCGGCCCCCAGATCTAGTGTGTGGCACACGTTGTCACCCGTGGAAGACCCCCTCTTTCTAGATCTGATGTGTTCATTCTTCTACTTCGACGCCGGGTCTGTTCTTCTGATGCACAGGTTCATCGCCTAGGGTTTACATGGGCATCCATGTTGCGAGATGCATGTAAGTGCTTTCATGGACAACAATAGTTCACCTAGGACCAGATTGTGGCTACTACGGTTTCGAGGGGTTCTACAACCCCCTCTTCAGATCTAGTGTGTTTTTTCTCTTTCGCTTCGACACTGGTTTGGCTCTTCTGATGCGCAGGATCGTTGCCTAGGGTTTAAATGGGCAGCCACTGTGCGGGACGCACGCGGCAATTTTAGGGGATAGGGTTTTTTTTTTTTTTTAATTTTATGGGGTAGGTTTTCAATTAATTAGGGAAATGGGGTTGTCCAGCGCCAAATGAAGTGGCGCTGGACAAAAAAGTGGCAAAGCGCCACTTCAAGTGGCGCTTTGACCACTTCGCCCCCACACCCCAACCCCATATATATATATATATATATATATATATATATATATATATATATATATAATAAACTTATTTATTATTATAAATTTAATTACTAAAATAAATACAATAATTATAATAAATATAATTAAAAAAATAAATACAATAAATACATAATTATATTTTTTATAATAAATATATAATTATGATAAATTATATTTATTATAAAAAATTTATTTATATTTAATATAAATATAATACATACATTAATTATATTATATTTATTATATTTATAATTATATAATTATTATATTTAGAATTATAGAAATTATAATAAATTTATAATTATAAAAATAATAATTATGATAAATATATAATAATGTAAATATATAATAGCAATAAATATATAAATATAATAAATATTGAATTATAATAAATATTTAATTATAATAAATGTGTAATAAAATAAATATATAAATATAATAAATATAAAATTATAATAATTATATAATTATAAATATAACAAATCCGTAAAATTATATATAGATATATAATAAATTTATTTATAATAAATTTATTTATTATTATAAAAATAATTACAAACATAAATAAAATAAAATAAATATAATATAATCAAATATAATAAATATAATACAATAAATCACAAATATAATAAATTATAAATGTAATAAATTATAAATATAATAAAAATTATATAATAAATTATGAATATAATAATTATTATATAATTATAAATATAATAAATATAAATATAATAATTATATAATAAATATAAATATATATTACAATGATAATTATATATTTAAAATCATAATAATTAAATAATTATAAATATAATAATTATATAATTATATTGTATTTATTATATTTATTATATATATTAATTATAATTAATAATTATATAATTATAAATATAATTATTAGATAATTATAAACATAATAAAGAAAAATATAATAATTATATAATTATAAATATAAAAAATATAAATATAATTATGTATATATTGTATTTTTTTATTATATTTATAATTATATAATAAATATACTATATTTATTATATTAGTTATATTTATTTTAATTTATCATGTATTTATAAATTATTATATAATAAATTATTAATCTAATAATTATTATATAATAAATTATAAATATAATAATTATATAATTATATATTTATTGTATTTATAATTATACATTTATTATAATTATATATTTATTATATTTATAATTATATAAGTATTATAATTAGAATCATAGAATTATAATAAACTTATAATTATAAATATAATAATTATAATAAATATATAATTATGATAAACATATAATAATAATAAATATGAAAATATAATAAACATAAAATTATAATAATTATATAATAATAATAAATATATAAATATAAAATTATAATTATATAATATTTATTATAATAAATATCTAATAAATGTATAATAAATACTATTATAATAAATATTATAATAAATGCACAATAAATTATAATAAACGTACAATAAATATTATTATAATAAATATACATTTATAATATTTATTATAATAAATATATAATAAATGTATATTAAATATTATTATAATAATTATTATAATAAATGTATCGTAAATGTATAGTAAATGTATAATAAATATTTGTAATTCATTTTTTATAAATGTATATTTATTATAATAAATATTATAATATTTAATTATAATAAATGTATATTTATATTTATATTTATAATAAATATTATTAATCCATTATAATAAATCTACATTTCTTTTGTACATTTATTATAATAAATATGTATAATAATTGTATAATAATTATTATAATTCATTTATTATATAATTATAATATAATAAATGTAATATGTAATTATTTATATATATTATATAATTACCATATCTATATTTATTTTATTTATAATTATATAATAATAATAATATTTATAATTTATTATATAATTATATTTATTATATAAATATATTAATTTTATAATTTATTATATTTATTCTGTTTAGAATTTATTATGTATGTATTATATTTTATTTTTTTATATATTTATATTATATATTTATTTATATTTATATTTATTATATTTTATTAATTATATTTATTATATTTAATTATATTCTATTTATAATGTATTATAATAAATTTATTATATATATATATATATGGGGGTTGGGGGTGGTGTGGGGCCGGTCAAAGCACCACTTCAAGTGGCGGATGTTATATTTAATTATATTTAATTACATTATATTAAATTTTTTAATGTATAATAATTTATTATAATAAATTTATTTTATTATGTATTATATTATATTTATTATATTTGATTATATTATATTTAATTTATATTATATTTATTTTTGTAATTAATTTTATAATAATAAATAAATTTATTATAAATAAATTTATTATATATCTATATATAATTTTATGGATTTTTTATATTTATAATTATATAATTATTATAATTTTATATTTATTATATTTTTATTTTTATTTTATTATACATTTATTATAATTAAATATTTATTATAATTGAATATTTATTATATTTATATATTTATTGCTATTATATATTTATCATAATTATATATTTATCATAATTATTATTTTTATAATTATAAATTTATTATAATTTCTATAATTCTAATTATAATAATTATATAATTATAAATATAATAAATATAGAATTATAATAAATGTATAATTATAAATACAATAAATATATAAATATAATAAATATAATATAATTAATGTATGTATTATATTTATATTAAATATAAATAAATTTTTTATAATAAATATAATTTATCATAATTATATATTTATTATAAAAAATATAATTATGTATTTATTGTATTTATTTTTTTAATTATATTTATTATAATTATTGTATTTATTTTAGTAATTAAATTTATAATAATAAATAAGTTTTATATATATATATATATATATATATATGGGGTTGGGGTGTGGGGGCGAAGTGGTCAAAGCGCCACTTGAAGTGGCGCTTTGCCACTTTTTTGTCCAGCGCCACTTCATTTGGCGCTAGACAACCCCATTTCCCTAATTAATTGAAAACCTACCCCATAAAATTAAAAAAAAAACCCTATCCCCTAAAATTGCCGACGCACGCCGGCACTTGCACGGACTCTGACCATCCATCCAGGGACCAGTTTGTTGCTACGGTAGATGTCGTGGAGTTTTCACCTGGATGGTTCATCATTTCTTTGTTTTCCTATGCCATTACATCATGCTCCATCGCGCACGACCCCAATTTGGTTGGGTTTGTTGGATTTTATGATTCGTTGGATTGTATAGGTGGTCATGGTTATGTCTTAACTTTTAGAGTGCTCTTTTGTTGGTTCTACGTGTGTTTTGGGAGGATTTGGTTATTGTTTGGTTTCACTTTTGGGTGGATCTGGATTTGGAAGTGGTTCTAAATCCCACCCGCCTATGGTTCTCCTTGATTGTTTGGTTCTCACTAACCCATAAAGTGCCGTATTTGAAAAATCAAAATAAAAAGAAGTTTCATTCATTCATTGATTCAATCCTAAAATAAATTACAAAGATAATAACATAACCAAAAAAATAATATTTGACAGTTCAAATATTCCATTTAATCTTCAAAATAATTTCTAGATAAATCTTCAAGGTAGTATCCAAAAATCATGTGACAATTTAAATCCATTTAAAATTTAAAAAAAGTTTTAATTTTAATTTTTGTAAATATATCCTTGGATGATTCTCCAAAAATTCCATAATTGGGCTTCCATAAATCTTATATATATTGATATTTTATATCTAAATATAATTTCTAAAAACTAAATATTTATAACATTATCTTCCTCCAAATATCCTTATAATTTGTGAAACTAAAATCTTTTATAATTTATCAATCAAACATAATCTTCAAATTTCTTATACTCAAATTTCAATTTTCAATATAGCCTTCCAAAATTGCATACAAAATAATCATCATGAAAATATATCATGGAAATAGTTTTAACAATTTTTAATGTATTCATTCAAATATTTTAATTTTAAATTTAAAAACCATTCAAAAAATCCCATAATTATCTCACCTGAAATTTTTCTAAATTTCATAGGTGGATGATATCATGGGATTTAATCAGTGTTTTTAACTATGAAATAATTCATCAGTTTTTCTAGATTAATAATCTTTTGATAATTTGATGATAATTATAACAATTCACTGAAAACATAAACCTAGATACTATAGTAAAACATATCATAAAAAATAACAAGGAAACATGATATGGAAATTCCTAACATTTTAGTGATTTTAGATGACAAAATCAAAAAATGACTAATTCATGTTATGACTGGATGTAACACCCCGAGCTTCCACGATACGCCTCTCTTTCAATAATGCAATAGCTTGCATTGTACGCAAGTTCGAGTTCTAAAACACCGTGACTAATCAAAGTAGCCGTTATGAATAGTAATAACCACTTTTTAAAATTATAGAAATCTTATATTTCAAAATGGACTTCATTTTTGTATTCCTAATATTGAAATTAGCCTATGTTGAATTTTTTGTAATTTTCTGAGAACTTCCAAATTTTTATGAATAGTGAAAAATACTTAAAAACAACTTTTTTAATAAAAATAATTAATAGTGATAAATTATACTATTTAGTGGTTTTAAATTATAATTGGAATATATTTTTACCATTTTATCCAATGGTGGTCATTAGAATTAATTTAACATTGAAATTGGACATAAACAATTGCCAATCTTTTGATATAAATTGTTTCTTGAAAACACGCTATTTGTCGTAACAGCGGGAATTAATTATAAAATTAATTAATGCAACTTATATGTTTGGAATTTTGTAAAATAGACATCATTTTTGAATTCGGAATATCAATTATAGCTTAGGGTGAAATTTTGGCATTGTTCTGAAAAACTTCAATTTTTGATGAATAGTGAAACCACTAAGTGGTAGTTAAATAACTGATTTTTCGTATAAATGAAATATTACCACTTCTGTGATTTGATTTTCAAAAATCCGACATACATGGTTGTCATTAAGAAGTAAAATGTGGTTCAATGGGATAAAAATAATTTTTTGGTGAATAGTAACTTATTAAGTTTTAATCGCGATTAGTGGTAATTAGTGTGGTTTAAGGTATAAATAATACTTTAATAATATGAAATGACCTAGACACATGTCCCAACCTCATTGGTTGTGTCATGGCCGACCAAGACAAGCCATGGCCTAACTTGGGGACCCCATGGATCCACTTTTGTTGGGAAATAACATAAATTACTTTTTATTTAATGTTAAAGTGAAAATGACACTAACATAAAGTGTTTTACTAAAACAATTTTTAAGTAGGGTTACACAAGTCCAAATTTTGATTATAAATAGTCATTGGAAAGATAAAAAGATTTCCTATATCATAGTATTTTTTTTATAATTTTTAGACATTAAATAAATTTAATTATTTATGACATAATAATGATGCAGCGATGACATCATTATTTGACGATTTAAATAAAATGGAAAGATAATATAAAATCTATGAACTTCACATGGCCAAAACCAATTGGATGAGTGGATTTCGATGCCTTATCACCTTATCCACGAATTCTATCAATGTGGGACCTTTTAAAACCGAAACACATTTTCAAATAATGTAATGTTCCTTTACTTTCCAAAAGTGCCCCTCCTCTCCTCTTATAAAAGGCCCCCACCTCTACCTCATTTCACACACTCTTCAAGCCATTGGCTCGGCCAACCCCTGCCCATTTGCTCTCTCCACATCCCTCTCCTCATCCTAGAGGATTCCCTTTGGGCAGAATCCTTTCAAAGGAAGCCTTTAGGCTCAACTCAAAAGGAGTTACACTTTTTAAGGTAATTCATTCTCTCATGTTCTTTTGTTTTATTTTGCTTCTCCAACCCCCTAAACTCTTTTTATTTACTTCTTTTGTAACAACACCAGTATCTTAAATATACTAGGATGTTGTTATAAGATTTATTTGAGCTACACTTCCACACAACTACATCAAATGGTTAAAGAACATAAGGTTTCCGTGGATGGCGAAATTCTGCCTCCCGAAACGATGATTGTTCAACACTCATTTAACACCTTCAAAGGTGGCCATTATGATGTCACTATTTTTATATATGATATATAATATGTTTATGTTTTCCTTAAGCTTCTGTTTTTTTCATTTTGGGCATACCTTTATGGTTTCCATTATGGGTAAAACACGATATCTTCATTTTAGGAAGCGCGGACTACCGCCCCCTGAAAGTGATTTGATTCGTTAATACCATATGTGGGATGTGTGAAGGATAAAGTTAATGATATTATATATGGAATTATAATATACTCTCATATCATTATGATTCCATTCCAGAAAATATGAAATAGAAATGGAAGTAGCGTTCATGCGTACGTACGGCTTACCGTCTCCATGAACGGTGCATTTCATTTCTTACCTCTAAATGTGATGTAATATTATAAATGAATGTATGTACTGGATATATATGACATATATGATATCTACATCATGAATACCATTCTGGATATAATGAACCATTGACCAAATTAACAACATGTAAGTGTAAGAAGCCTATTTTTGACTTAAGAACCAAATACCGACAAAATGAACATTATTAACTTAAATAATTACATAATGTTCATATCATTGTAATAAGTTATATAATAAGGATAATGAAGTTGAAAATGGTTCTTAATAAGGTATATATTAACTCTAGTTTATTATTCAGGAGGTTAAAGAATGGTTGAGTCAAGTCAGACACGAGGTAAGGGAACTTCTTAACCCAATTTCCATTCTTTGGGTTAATCTCCTACTTTCAAATTATGTCATGATGTTATTATGTACTATTTTGTATTTTTACTTTCTTTTTGTGTACCTATAGTGAATACACATAATATATCTATTTTATTTTAAAAATGATCTTTTTAAGGACTTCGTCTCAATCTCCTTTCATTGAGGCATATTTTGTTTTATACACAAATTTCTTTTATACGGTGTATAAACCCCTTTGACTTTTACGTTTATTCAAAAGGAATTTTTTTTATACGAAGTGTTTTACTAAACGACAAAAAAGGGAATGTTGTTCTTTCCGTACATATGCGGCGACAATGACTTCTCCGCCGCTGTGACCATTATTTGAGTTTCGGCTTCCTTTACAAGACATACCTTTTTTTAAAAGAAAAATAAATACAATGTTTTAACTTTCTTTTATTTTGGTATTGAAAATGGTATTAAAAGCATTTTTTTTTATATATAAATGTGTTGTATTGAAATCTTGTGATTGAAATGTGGAAATGTTATGTTTCCTTTATGCATGTTTTATGTGATACGATTATGTTATGGTTTATGATATGTTTAAACCTATTCATATGAGGAATGCATTGGACTTAATAAGTGACGGGTGGAGCCCGCTATAGCTCCTCGATGCATCGGCAGGTCTCATGAGACAAACTAGTGTCTTGGCACAAGGCCTTGACAAAATCTTATTTGTAGTCTTGGCACGAGGCCTTGGCTATGTGGTTATGATAGTCTGGCATTATGCATTCCATCATTATGAAAGTGGTTATTGATATTACATGTGATTATTCGACCAGTAGAATATCCATGTGAAGAAGTAAATGGCATTATCTCATTTTACTTTTTCCATATTATGTTGAAGTTCATGTTTAAGAGGCTTTTGTTTTAGTTATACATTGCCTTAAATGTTAATGTTTATTTATGAAAGCTTCCGCATTATTGTTATCCTTACTGAGCATTTGAGCTCACCCCTTTCAATGTTTAAAAATTTTCCAGGTTGTGAAGAAGTATTTTATGACTGACTTGCAAGAATAATCAGTGAAGATATGAGTGTGGAATATGAAGACCATGTTTTTTTGTAGTTTGTTTAATTTTGATGTAATGAAAGACTTATGAATGTATCTAGTGTTTCCAAGGCTACTAAACTAATCGGTCTTTCGAGACTTGATCTTTTGGGATCATGCCAATGTTACGAAGTAATGCACCGGCTCTGGGTAGCTGGGGTCGGGGCGTTACAGTTGGTATCAGAGGCAGTTTAGTACTAACCTTGGAAGCTAGATTTAGATAAACTCTGATTAGAGCACATAGCCCAAAGATAGACTTTGAGGATTACTATAGAAGAACTTCCTAGAATTTTGTTATTGTAGAGATTTTGTGAGTTTTCCGAGCAATACATCCCTGTCTGGATACGAGCAGGTAGAGGCGGCTCTGGCACAGATGTACCTAGGGGTAAAACCCGAAAACACCGCTTTGAGCTAGACTCGAACGGGAACTGGTGCACGACAACGGGCCTTGCTGCACTCTTGGTTACGACACTCCCGGGGGATATGCTTAGGATAATTCTCATTTTCTTTACAAACCACTATGAAGGGTTATGAGTATATACTTCTCAAAGAAAACATTTCTTTTTATGATTATGGATTATATCCATAAATAGTTCAATTTATGTAAAGTGTTTTACAAGTATGGAATTATGTATTTTGATTCATAAACTAATCTAGTCTATGCCATTGTTTAGAAATGGCGCCTAGTAGAAGGAATGGAAACCGTATCAATGCACGAACTCCGTGTAGGGATTGCCCTCCTGATCAAGATAATTATTGTGGATCTGGAGATACAACTGGTTCTGATCAACTTATTACCATACTTGGACAACTCACTCAGGTTATGAATAATAACCTTACTCGTATGGAGCACCCTGATCCGCAACGTGGAGGATCAATGCTAGATCGTTTCATGAGGCAACAACCACCAACCTTCAATGGGAGTACAAATCCTATAGTAGCTGAGCAATGGATAAATTCCTTAGAGAAAATATTCCATGCCTTGGGGAGTAGTGAAAGGGAGAAGGTTGTCATGGCAGTTTACCACCTCACTGGAGATGCCGATCAGTGGTGGTCGCTGATTCAAAACACAAAGGAAGATGATGACGTATCGAATATGGAATGGAGGGAGTTCAAAGATCTTTTCTTAGAAAAATACTTTCCTCGTGACCATTGAGCAGATATGGAAAGGCAATTTCTGAGTCTGAGGCAGAAGGAGGATGAGAATGTCGCAAAGTATGAGGCTAACTTTACAAGGTTAGCGAGGCATGCTGCCGATTATATACGTAACCCAAGGAGTAAGATTGATCGTTTCTTTGATGGGTTAAAACCATTTCTCCGTCGAGCTTTGGTATCACAATCCTTCTCATCATACGAAGATATTGTCTCGTGTGCTATCAAGAAAGAAAAGGAATTCTCTAAGTCTTATGACAACAAAGTAAAGCAAGAGAAGAAGAGAACGGTGGAACAAGAGACAGATAATGGGAAAAAGGGAAAGAAGGATTTTCCATTATGTGATAATTGTGGGAAGAATCACCCTGGTACTTGCCTAAAAGGAATGGGAGTTTGTTATAAATGTGGAGAAAAGGGTCACCAAGATCGTGATTGCAAGGGAAAGAAAGAGGCTGTCAAAGTTGAATGCTACAATTGTAGAGAAATGGGTCATTATGCAAATGAATGTCCTAAGCGTCAAGGAAACTTACCTCAGAAAAGGACAAGGGATCAAGGACAATCTTATGCTATTACTACAGTTGAAGCAGAATAACTAATGTATTGGTGCTTTTGGACTCAAGGATTATATTCTGGTTATAAGAATAATGTAATATATATATATGGATTGTACTGCATTACTTTTTGATTTCAGTAAGGTTTTAATATGATTAAGGTAATCATATTTTTGGTATGTGACAATAAGAGAAACATTTCTTTGTTTGGGGAATCTGATAAATTGATTTTGGAATTAAGAGACCTTTTAGAGAAAGTCTGGACAGAGGTATTTTGGATAACTATAAAGGTTGGAGTGGATTAAGTTGATTTTTGGATAGTATAGTTTAAGGTTAAAAAATTTATGAAGATTATTTTTGGAGTATTATAATACTATAGTTTTAGGAAAAGGACAACCTGCAGTGTGGGGCATAAACCGTCGCGTCGGACAAAGCTGTAGGAATCGAACCCACAATCAAAGTGCGATAGGCCTTTATTTCCTACCACTAGCCTACAGGAAGTCCCTGGTTATTAAAATATAATTTTACTAATCTAAATGGTATGTGTTAACATTTGGAACCTTATACAATTAGGATAATAATAATATTTTTGAGTTCTATTATCTTTTTGAGTGAAAGATGAGTTGAAGGTTGAAACACTAATTGTCAAGCATAAATATATATATACCTATCTCTTATTCAATGAATAAATTAATTCTTAAACTTTAGTAAAGGGATATTAAAACAAAAAATGTGTTATCCTAATACCTTATGTCTTATTGAACTGATGATATTTTAAATCAACATAGATTGAAGGCTTTGAGGCCCTCAATTTGACAGTTGATTGTGATTGATGACCTCAATCACTCCCTACAAATATTTACGTTTTTCCTCCAATTATATGTCTTTAATTGCCACAAATGTTCTCCTTATCGAGATCATAATTTGGTGGTGACTTTCTTATTTCCATTTTCCCTCTTATTAAGGCTAAATTTTATTAACCTTATTTCCGATGTGGGTTTTCCTCAAAGGTATTTTCTCTTTTCAACATTTTATTTTCAAAGAAAAATATCAAATTGCGAGGACGCAATTTATTGAAGGAGGGGAGAATGTAACACCCCGAGCTTCCACGATACGCCTCTCTTTCAATAATGCAATAGCTTGCATTGTACGCAAGTTCGAGTTCTAAAACACCGTGACTAATCAAAGTAGCCGTTATGAATAGTAATAACCACTTTTTAAAATTATAGAAATCTTATATTTCAAAATGGACTTCATTTTTGTATTCCTAATATTGAAATTAGCCTATGTTGAATTTTTTGTAATTTTCTGAGAACTTCCAAATTTTTATGAATAGTGAAAAATACTTAAAAACAACTTTTTTAATAAAAATAATTAATAGTGATAAATTATACTATTTAGTGGTTTTAAATTATAATTGGAATATATTTTTACCATTTTATCCAATGGTGGTCATTAGAATTAATTTAACATTGAAATTGGACATAAACAATTGCCAATCTTTTGATATAAATTGTTTCTTGAAAACACGCTATTTGTCGTAACAGCGGGAATTAATTATAAAATTAATTAATGCAACTTATATGTTTGGAATTTTGTAAAATAGACATCATTTTTGAATTCGGAATATCAATTATAGCTTAGGGTGAAATTTTGGCATTGTTCTGAAAAACTTCAATTTTTGATGAATAGTGAAACCACTAAGTGGTAGTTAAATAACTGATTTTTCGTATAAATGAAATATTACCACTTCTGTGATTTGATTTTCAAAAATCCGACATACATGGTTGTCATTAAGAAGTAAAATGTGGTTCAATGGGATAAAAATAATTTTTTGGTGAATAGTAACTTATTAAGTTTTAATCGCGATTAGTGGTAATTAGTGTGGTTTAAGGTATAAATAATACTTTAATAATATGAAATGACCTAGACACATGTCCCAACCTCATTGGTTGTGTCATGGCCGACCAAGACAAGCCATGGCCTAACTTGGGGACCCCATGGATCCACTTTTGTTGGGAAATAACATAAATTACTTTTTATTTAATGTTAAAGTGAAAATGACACTAACATAAAGTGTTTTACTAAAACAATTTTTAAGTAGGGTTACACAAGTCCAAAGTTTGATTATAAATAGTCATTGGAAAGATAAAAAGATTTCCTATATCATAGTATTTTTTTTATAATTTTTAGACATTAAATAAATTTAATTATTTATGACATAATAATGATGCAGCGATGACATCATTATTTGACGATTTAAATAAAATGGAAAGATAATATAAAATCTATGAACTTCACATGGCCAAAACCAATTGGATGAGTGGATTTCGATGCCTTATCACCTTATCCACGAATTCTATCAATGTGGGACCTTTTAAAACCGAAACACATTTTCAAATAATGTAATGTTCCTTTACTTTCCAAAAGTGCCCCTCCTCTCCTCTTATAAAAGGCCCCCACCTCTACCTCATTTCACACACTCTTCAAGCCATTGTCTCGGCCAACCCCTGCCCATTTGCTCTCTCCACATCCCTCTCCTCATCCTAGAGGATTCCCTTTGGGCAGAATCCTTTCAAAGGAAGCCTTTAGGCTCAACTCAAAAGGAGTTACACTTTTTAAGGTAATTCATTCTCTCATGTTCTTTTGTTTTATTTTGCTTCTCCAACCCCCTAAACTCTTTTTATTTACTTCTTTTGTAACAACACCAGTATCTTAAATATACTAGGATGTTGTTATAAGATTTATTTGAGCTAAACTTCCACACAACTACATCAAATGGTTAAAGAACATAAGGTTTCCGTGGATGGCGAAATTCTGCCTCCCGAAACGATGATTGTTCAACACTCATTTAACACCTTCAAAGGTGGCCATTATGATGTCACTATTTTTATATATGATATATAATATGTTTATGTTTTCCTTAAGCTTCTGTTTTTTTCATTTTGGGCATACCTTTATGGTTTCCATTATGGGTAAAACACGATATCTTCATTTTAGGAAGCGCGGACTACCGCCCCCTGAAAGTGATTTGATTCGTTAATACCATATGTGGGATGTGTGAAGGATAAAGTTAATGATATTATATATGGAATTATAATATACTCTCATATCATTATGATTCCATTCCAGAAAATATGAAATAGAAATGGAAGTAGCGTTCATGCGTACGTACGGCTTACCGTCTCCATGAACGGTGCATTTCATTTCTTACCTCTAAATGTGATGTAATATTATAAATGAATGTATGTACTGGATATATATGACATATATGATATCTACATCATGAATACCATTCTGGATATAATGAACCATTGACCAAATTAACAACATGTAAGTGTAAGAAGCCTATTTTTGACTTAAGAACCAAATACCGACAAAATGAACATTATTAACTTAAATAATTACATAATGTTCATATCATTGTAATAAGTGATATAATAAGGATAATGAAGTTGAAAATGGTTCTTAATAAGGTATATATTAACTCTAGTTTATTATTCAGGAGGTTAAAGAACGGTTGAGTCAAGTCAGACACGAGGTAAGGGAACTTCTTAACCCAATTTCCATTCTTTGGGTTAATCTCCTACTTTCAAATTATGTCATGATGTTATTATGTACTATTTTGTATTTTTACTTTCTTTTTGTGTACCTATAGTGAATACACATAATATATCTATTTTATTTTAAAAATGATCTTTTTAAGGACTTCGTCTCAATCTCCTTTCATTGAGGCATATTTTGTTTTATACACAAATTTCTTTTATACGGTGTATAAACCCCTTTGACTTTTACGTTTATTCAAAAGGAATCTTTTTTATACGAAGTGTTTTACTAAACGACAAAAAAGGGAATGTTGTTCTTTCCGTACATATGCGGCGACAATGACTTCTCCGCCGCTGTGACCATTATTTGAGTTTCGGCTTCCTTTACAAGACATACCTTTTTTTAAAAGAAAAATAAATACAATGTTGTAACTTTCTTTTATTTTGGTATTGAAAATGGTATTAAAAGCATTTTTTTTTATATATAAATGTGTTGTATTGAAATCTTGTGATTGAAATGTGGAAATGTTATGTTTCCTTTATGCATGTTTTATGTGATACGATTATGTTATGGTTTATGATATGTTTAAACCTATTCATATGAGGAATGCATTGGACTTAATAAGTGACGGGTGGAGCCCGCTATAGCTCCTCGATGCATCGGCAGGTCTCATGAGACAAACTAGTGTCTTGGCACAAGGCCTTGACAAAATCTTATTTGTAGTCTTGGCACGAGGCCTTGGCTATGTGGTTATGATAGTCTGGCATTATGCATTCCATCATTATGAAAGTGGTTATTGATATTACATGTGATTATTCGACCAGTAGAATATCCATGTGAAGAAGTAAATGGCATTATCTCATTTTACTTTTGCCATATTATGTTGAAGTTCATGTTTAAGAGGCTTTTGTTTTAGTTATACATTGCCTTAAATGTTAATGTTTATTTATGAAAGCTTCCGCATTATTGTTATCCTTACTGAGCATTTGAGCTCACCCCTTTCAATGTTTAAAAATTTTCCAGGTTGTGAAGAAGTATTTTATGACTGACTTGCAAGAATAATCAGTGAAGATATGAGTGTGGAATATGAAGACCATGTTTTTTTGTAGTTTGTTTAATTTTGATGTAATGAAAGACTTATGAATGTATCTAGTGTTTCCAAGGCTACTAAACTAATCGGTCTTTCGAGACTTGATCTTTTGGGATCATGCCAATGTTACGAAGTAATGCACCGGCTCTGGGTAGCTGGGGTCGGGGCGTTACACTGGACCCAGCCAAGAATTTCCTAGCCCATGGTAAGTCAAATGTTACACCTAAACACACCTCTCATACGCTAACAGACAGTGACCAATGATGATTAGGGAAAACAAACATACAAAAGGCCTTATCCTGTGGTACTTTTATGCACACACACATCTCCAAAATAACCATAAAATTCTAGTAAAAACAATTTGTACCAATTTTTTTTCATAGAATATATAACACATTATATTATTAAAAGCTACTTTGGTTCATAATGTTTCATATAAAATTCCCTAAAAATATATAACAGATTCTAACTAGATAAGTATGAGGTAATTAGTGTCAAATGAACCACCAAATATACACTATGTTCTACCAATCTATGAATACTCATATTCCTCATAGGGATCTGTCATTTGATCTGTAATATATATAAGACCATAAATGTTTTGTAAGAGCTTAAGAAAGGATGATTATAACAATACCAAGCTGGACAACATGAAATCAGCAAACATAAATGTAACAGCCCAAGATTTTATAAAGAAATATTCTTTTTAATTTTATTAATGTCTTGTGTTGTACGCTACACCAAAAGGAGCTTGCACAACACGCATCCTTGTCTTGTCTTGCATTACACGCAATCGCGACCTTCCTCGATAGCGTGTGTAATACGCAATACCGAGTTTCACTAAACAACGATGTGCTATTAAAATATTATTAAAACTAGCCGTTATGAATAGTAATAACCACTTTTTTAAAATTCTGTAAATCTTATTTTTCAAAATGAACTTCATTCTTGGATTCGGAGTATCGAATTTAGCCTAAGGTGAAATTTTGGTACTTTTCGGATAACATTCATATTCTGATGAATAGTGAAAAATTACTAAATTATAATTAAAAACAACTTTTTTAATCGAAATAATTAATAGTGATAAATTATTAATTTGAGTGGTTTTAAAGTATATTTAGAATATATTTTTACAATTTAATACAATGTTGGTCATTGGTTGTAATTTCACATTTAAACCAGACATAATCAAGTGTCAATCTTTTGATATATATTGTTTCCTAAAAATACACTATTTATTTTAACAGCGGGATTTAATTATAAAATTAATTAATGCAACTTCTATGTTATGAATTTGGTAAAATAGATTTCATTTTTGAATTCGGAATATGAAATATAGCTTAGGATGAAATTTTGGCATTGTTCTGAAAAACATCAATTTTTGATGAATAGTGAAACTACTAAGTGGTAGTTAAAAAAAAACCGAATTTTTCATAAAACTTAATTTTGCCGCTTCTGTGAATGGAATTTTGAAAATCCGAGAGACACGGTTAATATCAAGGACTAAAATGTGGTTCAATGAGATGAAAATAAATTTTTGGTGAATAGTAACTTTTTACTTTTTTACCGCGGTTAATAGTAAATAGGGTAACTAAGGGTAAATATGATATTACTATTACCCTAACACATGTCCTAATTCTATTGGACAAGTGTAATTCGACCAAAAACAAACTTAGGAATAAAATATGACCATTTAGGCCCACTTGGATTAGATTAGGACATTTATTATTAATTTATTTAAAGAAAGGTTAAAATAGTTAAAATCAAAGTTTAATAAGTAAATCATTTTTAATATGGGGTTATACATAAGATAAATTCGATTGTAAATATTCATTAGAAAGCTAAAAAGATTTCCTACATGATGGTATTTTATTTTTAATTTTTAGACATAAAATAATTTAATTTATTTATGACACAACGATGATGCAGTAATTATCTTATTAATGAAATATTGACATAATTGATGTTATAAACACAAAAATAAATGTAATTTGAGAATTTTTATGAATTAAACTAATTTTCTAGGTTACTATGATATATTAATGTTGATTTAATCAACATGGTTCGAACATTTAATTCTGTTATGACTTTCACAAAAATCATATATCAAATAGTGTCAAAATTGACACAAAATAGTTTTTAAATAAAATATTATATTATTAATTGTTATTGTATTCCTAAAAATCTAAGGTTCGGCCAAATGACTTAGATAAGGATATATATATTAATAATAAACAATTTGGGGTTCGTTTGGCATGTTATAGTAAGTTTATTAACCATATAGTGAAAGAAAACAAAAAGACATGGTAAAAGTTAAATTATTTAACTTAGAGTTAAATTTAATTGATAAGGTTAAAATAATATCCTAAACTTGTCTAAATTCTATTGGTTGATAGGATTTCGACCCCTCCCCACCTTATCTTCGAAATAAGACCCTTTGGAACCATTATAAACCGATTTTGACTTTAATATAAAATAATATTTTGAGATATTCCTAAGGTGCCCCTCTCCTCCCTTATAAAAGGACACCTCCTCCCCCTCCTCCTCACACCAATTTGAGCACTCAAGCTCGTCCAACCCCTACCAAAATCCCTTCTCCACTTCCCTAGCAACATCCTAGAGGTTCTGGTCTTCCTCAAAGACAAATTTTAGTGCCCTAAGAGGAGGTCTCAAAGAGGCGCTTCAAAGAAGAGGTAATTACCGTTACCAATTCTTTCATCTTTATTTCTTCTTCCACTTCTTCTTCTTAGGTTGTTTCATTATGAAGTAATAACATCAGTATCACTCATATACTGATATGTTATTATAAGTATGAAACAACCCTATTTCACCATCTATCCATCCTACGGAAAAAGAAATCACCGCGCGTGCGTACGTACGGAATACCGTCTCCACGCCGTGGTGTAATCTATTTTCCACCACCACCTTACATGGATGGGTATAATGGTGTAAAGAATAACTATACATAGTTATTACAACATCATATTGATTCTGATATATTGTATAATCCACTCCAATTCAATTCAATACTTATAGAAATGATATCATCGCTCGTGCGTACGTACGGACTACCGTCTCCACAACGCGATGAGATTCATTCTCCATGTTAACCATTTAAGAATGATTATAATGTATATATAAGAAATAATAATGAAATACATGACATTATAAAGATACTGGATTTATGTATATATATATACATATGTATGTCATCTACTTACTTCCATTTCAAGACAATAAGGAAAGAAAAACAGCGTTCATGCGTACGTACGGACTACCGTCTCCATGAACGGTATTTTTCATTTTATTTATCTATCTATTATATATATATATATACTGAATATATATGATATATAAATCATATTTTATATTCTGGAAGTAAGTAAATCATGATATAAGTAATAATGATGTCAAGAACAACAAGTCAAAACACCTACGATAAATGAAACGATTTTACCCAAAACGCTTCTTTAACATGGAATTTACAAAAGAACGGGTAATATAATGTCATAAGTGAACCATATATGATATCATAACAATGAATATGATTCTGTAATAAGTCAATGACATTATTTAAATCATTATACAGGAGGTTCGGACACATACGAAGCAAATTGGACCTAAGGTAAGGGAAATATCACAATCTCATTTTTATCCGAGATTGTTTATTCGTAAGTATTTACTGGGGTGTATTTTATCATCCACATCCATGTTCCCTCAATATGTAATATTGTTTCCATCCACTTGAAATAGTTTAAATCCAATTTTACCCTTAGGTGAGTTTTTAGTAAAGAATATGAAAGGAATCTTTTGTCGTTTTTCCGTACGAGGTACTTTTTGACTTTTCCGACAAAAGTACGAAGAATGTTTTTTTTTTACTTATACAGCATGGATGGATTTTTAAAACATTATTTCCAAGAAGCTTCCTTTACAAGTTATCAATTTTATTTTTAATCAACTTCTTTTATTTTAAAGTCGTATGACATGTTATGAAAGGAAAAATGTTTTTGAAGTAGAAAGGATATTTTCCTCAAGAATGGAGTTCAAGTATTTTATCAAAATTATTTTCCATCTAAGATAATAAAAAGGGTTCTGTTTTTATCCCTATTATTACATGGATTTGATTATGTTGTGATGGAAATATTTTTATGAATCTTATATGAATTGTTTTATGATGTCATGATGTTTCAAGAATCCCATTTTTGTTACATGTGTTATGCGATGATGTATGTTTTATGATTATGTGGCACACATAAGAAAGGATTCATTATAAGATGGGTGGGACCTATATCTCCCTCCAATTCATTGGGTAAAGATTTTATATCTCATGAGATAGACATGGCTGGAACGGAAGGTTATTTCGGTTCAGTGATACAGGACTGAAACGAGGAGTGAACTCGGTTCAGAAAGGGACTTTGTCCACTAAGATAGTCTTGGCAATGAGTCATGACTAACAAGAAATGATTTTCCATGATTATGTGTGTATGCCACAAAGTTTCATGTTTTAAGTTATGATTATTGGGATTACATTTCACTTCTATGATATATCCCATGTTATGATATTATGAGCTCTTTTGCAGGTTAAGATTTCCAAAAGCTATGTATATGATGTGATTGATTTTTCTTTTGTTTACCATTACTGAGCATTTGAGCTCACCCTTTTATGTTTTCTTTTCCCCAGGATATAAAGAAAGGTTTTAGGTAGAAAAAAGGGATGACCTTTATGGGAGATATTGAAGAACTTTCACCACGATTAGAAGATTACGTTCCGAGTTTCCAAAGACACTAAACTATTACGATCCTTTAGTGTGTGTTTTTGTTATGTACTAAGTATTCCGCAAATGTAATGTAATGTCCATGTACGACAGGCTTCGGGTCTCTACAATAAAGCATCAAGAGAGAGTAGTCATCTCCTCATCAAAAACGTATGTCAATCTGGATATGAGACATAGATATTAGAAAAATAACACATATATACTCATGATAATCACTATGGATCAAATATATCCCAATAATACTTCTATCTATATGTTTTTTTCTTGAGTATTAAATGTAATGTTTGTCTAAGAGAACTCATTCCACGATTTGTGTTATTACTGATGGCTCTCATCCAAAAGGTTGTGCTTATCTAGAATCACCAAAAAATACTCACCAGAACTCTAAAGTTCACAATACATAGATTGGTGATATCATCTAGTGCTTCTAGGGTATATCCATCCCTAACTACAATATCTTAGTATGTATGGGATTGAACGCCCCTATTTTTTGGTGATGATGGTCCCTCAAACCCCGCCTATAGAATTAGAAGAAATGATAGAAGATCCCACTATGATTCACATGAAAGTATTCCTAATACCTATCCAACTATAATATCTTAAATGGGATTATTTCCTATAATCAACACAGAATTCCTCAATTTACAATCTTAAAGATGAGATAAAGAAAATACACCCCACTAAAACAAATTCACACTAAATAGTCACAAGGATGCAACCTATCTTAGGGAAAGTAAATCACATGTACTAAGAGTACATTTTCTATCTTGTCTACCCCAGGCCTTCCAATTTATATCCATATAGCATGGAATATATTTCTCTATATACACAATGTGTATAGGTTGGGCTGAGACTCTTTGTGAGTTTCCTACCCAAGTCTATATACCCTGGACCCAGCTCATATACTTCATTCCATGAACATATACTATGGCAGTACTTGTGTACTAGGCCTAATCCAGATATCAAGTTATTCTCATGTACATTGTTCATTCCCATTTTCCTGGTTTTATCTATTCTTAAGTACCCATAGGGTACATGATGTGTATCCATCCATATGTCGCATATCATGGGATAAGTATCACCTGACTTGTGGTATTTTTCTATTCATGTACACCCTTTCACCTCAGTAGGGGACTACATATCATGTGTTCCACAAACTGAATAGAAAATAGTTTTGAAAATCATATAAACTCCATAGTCTTTAATTTTCTCACCCTCACCATCTCCTCTGTCAATTCATCTACCACATCTTCTAATAATTAGGGGTATGGAAAATGTTCATCCTTGTTGTTGCTGGTGACCATATATTGACCAAAAATCCTCATTTAAATAATCACTACTCACTTATATGTGTTGAGATTCCTAAACCTACAAACTAAGGGCATCCGAACATGAATTATTTCCTTCATTAGTTTTTCACAAGAAAAACATATAATTTATCTTAATCTCAAACCCATGGTAAAGAATCTATGTCACCAATGATTGGTTATGCAATTATCATTCCTTGAGTGTTTTTTAAAATCATCAACCAAATGAAGTACAAAAAATGATAGAGTTTATAATTTAGATATTGAATCATAAAATACAATCATATGGAACAATGTCATCCAATTTTAATGTTGGCATCACTTTATTTTCATTGGAATGATGAACATGAAGGAATAATTTTTTTATCAAATTCAAACTTCTAAGAAGATTAATAAACATAAACATTAAAAGATCAACCCTTGAATCAATGAATTCATATAGATGATTATTTTTCATCTTTATATAAAAAAAGGATAATTCAAAATACAAAAATATCCTAACACATGTTTTGATTGATCTGTGATGAATAATGATTTTGTATCAAATTTTTTCAATGCCCAAAAAATTTTGTTGTTGTGGGTGATCCATGCAATACATCGATCATTGATCCATGATTCTTCCAGCCTATGGTGACCCTCTATAAAATACTCTCAAATCCCTAGGACTTTGGTGTCCAACCCTATTATATGGATATAAACTACTACTTTTAAAAGGTGTAATTTTTAAGGAAATTGATATATAATAAATTAAAAAAATTATTTATATATTTATTATTCTTCCCATGATCACACTAAACCCAACTGCCCAATGCGCCCAAAGTTTAATTCATGCCTCTTTTAATCCCTAGATTCTTGACACAACATTGGTCTCTGATACCCAATGTGAGTCCTCTTTTGAGATTTATTCCATCCATTTAATAAAAATAATAAAACTTGATATAATATATTTAATATTCTTATTATATCAACAACGAGGCTCACCAAGCCTCATAATATCATGTTTTCTCATATCATATCATTAAAAATATTTCTCAACATTTTATAATGTCAGAAAATGAATAACATGTCCATTTAATTCTTTTTATCGCATGAAATTTCATCACAAAAATCAAAAAATCAATTCAAAAATAAGCAGGTGTTGTGCTCACATCTGGTTCTCTCACTCCTAGGTTCACTTTTAATGATTCCCATTTTATTTTATAACATTGTCAAAGAAAATAACTCTCTCATAAAATATATTAATATTCTAATCCATGATATTTATATGGTACTCTGTAATGGTAGCTCCTTCATCAATCTCCAACTCCACCAAGTGGATAAAATGTGAGGAGTCATTCACGTACCTCCGTATCTCAGACACTTGGAAAATTTCATGTACCCAATTTAACAATAGTGGTAGGTCTAATAGGTAAACCACCTCACCAACAATATATGGTATACAAAAAGTAACATTTATTGTTGGAGATAAATTATCACCCCAATCAAATCTATATAATCCATGTCGAGGTGGGACCTTCATAAACACATGATATCCCTCCCTAAACTCCAAAGGCCCCCATTTTCAGTCTGTATAAGACATGTGATAGATTTGGGAAGTTCTCATCCACTCATGAATGATCCAAACATTCTCTATCACCTCTCTTCTAACTCTTCTCCCATGATTGTGGACTCTCCATGATCAATTCACCTTATATGTGACATGAAAGTTATCCCATAAATGGCCTCATATGGTTCCATGTCGATGGTGAAGTGGTAGGTATAATTGAACTCAAACTCCACCATTGTTAGGTGATCCTCCAAACTGGGACCACAGTCAAACAAAAATGTGTGTAAAATATACTTCACATCCTGAATGGGCTGATAAGTATTTTAGTTAGTCGATGTGCTAAATTACATGATCAAAGACAACCAATCCACAAAGTCCTCTTGGCATCCTTTCTATAATCTTGATGTGAATAAATAACCATGGTCTAAATCAATCATCAAGGTTACTCTGAAAATCCTAACTATCTCATACTTGAATATTATCCAAACCACTATATTTAATTCTTCTCTTATATAACTAGGATATGCAACAACTTACTGGGTCATTATATGACTAACTGGATTTAATCATTTACTCTATAGGATTGTGGGAATCATTTTATGATGCCCCTATATATACCATTCCACTTACACTTTGGATACTCAACAGGTTGAGATAATCCCATTGGAACCAGGTGATCATCTTTCACATACTAAAGGTTAATGAATAAAGAGAAAAAATATTCAATACTATAAAGACATGTATTTTCCAGGTAAATTTTTTTTTGTTATATGGAAATATTACAAGTCTGGGAAAATTGACGGTGTGTGATTCTGTGACTCGGAGTGCCCAAAATAAATTTCTGAACTTTTGATCATGTACATTCAGTGAACACGTGAGAATCATTTTATCAATTTTGAACCATTTCTCAAATTAAAAATCTAAGGGAACCGTTGAATATGCAGTTCCATGATTCTCATAAGGGAGGATTTACATTGATGACAGTAGTTCCAATTAAAAAGTTATGTTTTGCGACTTTTTAAAATAAATGAAATGAAATAATTTTTTTATTTTATTTCATATCCTCTAATGGACAAGAAAAGGGTTGGGGCCAGTGAGGTGTCAAGCTAATAAATTAATTGACTTTCCTACCCTAAGTAAAAGAACATTTTTGGGGAATTAGGAAGCTTCCTAATTAATTATCCCCATTAAATTCCAATTTAATTAATTAACCTCCCCTATCCTTTATATATAGAGCTTGGGGGAAGGTACTTGCATAGCTTTACCAAGCAACGAAGTGATGAAGTAGTGCTCGACGTCAGACGCTTAGAATGCCGAGATGATCTTCGCAAGAGGTGATAGGTGACACCCAACCACAAACCGAAGGACGACGTACGAGCAGCATTGTTTGGAACCTGTTGCCGAAATGAATAACACCAACCCACCTTCAAACTGTGGATTCTCTCTAATGGGTTATGTGGTAGGGGTTTTTCTTTTATACTTTTAAATGATTTCCCTCTCCGCTGTTCTTGAATAATATAAAGAACGCAGGTCAATCGTCTAATGGGTTGACCCATGATTCATTCCTCTTTGTGGGAGGCTGTTGCGGGGTATCTTTTTGGGTTTATGTTGTTGTTTAATTCAATTGATTATTAAAACCTTAATTCCCCTCATGTTTACGAGCTAACACGGAGGGCGCGGGCCTATCGAACCTTGCGCAAACCCTCTACTATCTTAACTACATATTTTCACCTTCATTGAAGACTAACAACACAACGACACCGACCAGCTATGTTAGTGATAGCGCGTCGTCGCACACTGTGGATGAAGTGGGGCGCACCTTCATGCGTCGATAGTTTGCTAAGGGTCGCGGCTCATCAGCTGTGGAATTCAAAGAAGGCGGTCGGCTCATCAGTCGGCCGTAGAAGGGAAGGTCAGCGCACCATCACACGTAGCCAGGGGGAGCAGGAGGCCGCGACTGAAGCCACCGCGAAAGAGGATGAACCCGCGCCTCCAGTAGGTTCTGCGGCGATCGAAAGGTGACCGCATAACACTGCCACTTTAAAGGCTTAACGGCCATTGTCCCTTCCGGATTATGTGGGAGCGGATTCCCCTAGCAGCCCTACGGGCATCCGCCTGCCCAGCGGGTCCCCCAAACCCCAACAGGATGGGCCTCCCCATTTGCGGGCCAGGATGCCCTTGTGGGACACCACTTATTTTTGGTTGAGTCTGATAAGGCCTAGCCCAGATCGGGTCGTGCTGGGTCAGTCTAACCGGGTCGGACGGTCCCGGGCCCAACCGGGACCAAAAACACATAAATGGCCTTATCTCGAGAACAGGACGTTCATTTGACGAACCGTCTACGACATTGGGATCCTCGGAGTAGGAGGGTCCTTTTGAATTACTCCCGGAGTGTTTTGGAGAAACATGGAGTATGGTATTGTTTGATCGCACCTAAATCCAACCGGGACCTTGAAACTAAAATGCCAATAACACACAAATTGGGCGTCCGGTTGACGCGTCGTCTGTTGCGTTGAAATCCTTTTCACACGACGGATCATCGAGTTACTTACTTGTATGACTTTTTTCTGTTTGATATATGATTGATGGCTTGGGGAGTGGTTCTCCCAAGAACGTTAGGTATGGAACCCTATGACGGGATGAGACTTGAAAACTGCTTACCTTTCGACTCGGAGTGACTCGACGACCTAGTGTGGAGCGCCTCTGTGTGACGCGGAAGACCCATAGTGGGGAGAACCTCTGTGTGATGTGGCAGACCCAAGGTACTCAACATGAGGAGCATCTCAGTAGTCCATGAGGGGGAGCACCTCTGTGATACGTAGCAGACCCACGATGGGGAGCTCCACTGTGTAACGCAACAGACCCACGATACTCAAAAGGAGGAGTACCTCAGCAGTCCAAGGTTAGTGTGAAGAACCTCTGTGTGATGTAGTAGGTCCATTGTACTCAATTAAGATGATTTTTCCAGCAGCTAAGGTGTTCAGCATTGTGACTGGGAATGTTACTTGCTCCCAGGCCTAGAGGATCTGTGGATGGCTATCAGAATTTATTGTGAACATGTGTGGGTCAACATCATAATTCTGTTTCTTTGAGTTGTATACCTGGTTTGAGCTGATAATATAATTGAGTTGTGTAGATTAATTTGTGCTTTGCGATTTAGGTCATGCTTTGTGGTTTTCCTTGTGGAATTTATGAGAGAAACATGGGGGTCTCAGTGTCCCTACTGAGTATCGTTATACTCACCCTTGCACAGTCTATGCCCACACCTTGTTATGTATTGTGCAGACGACGTTCAACTAGGCTAAGGGATGAGGGAACTAGGACAAGGTGGTATGTGGAGGAGACAAATGAACATGGAGTACTGAGGAGGCGATCTTTACCTACCCTTTAGGTATGATCCTCAGAAGATGAACCCGTAGTTGTTTTCCATTTTTCATTTGTATTTCTCCTTCCAGTTTTATTAGTACTTTTTAGTTGTACCTGTACTTTCAGTTGGGCTTCTATTCCGGCCCTATTAACATTTCGAACTCCTTTTTCTACAGCGGTTTACTTCACGATTTCATCTTGTTATGTTCTCGGACCATGTGTTTATACAGTTTTAAAGGTAACGCCTTACCATTTTAGGGAATACACATTTTGGTGCTAGTCGCCAGCCCCTGGCCTATGGAAGGCGGGCTTGGGGTAGTTATGGCATGGGCCCTAGGGGACGGGTCATGACAAAGTGGTATCAGAGGAGTTTGGTTCTACCGAAAATCTATGACTCTGATCTTTTATGTGTTTCAATATGGTTTAGTGTTATTAATGTGGTTTTTTGTTTGGATAATCTAGTGTTGGTGCGACAGCCGACGTATCCATGCAACAGGACCCTAAATTCTTATTTCTGACAAAGTGTATGAAAACAGTGATTGTGTGTGTTTTGAAGATTTTTCTTTTTGATCTCTTGAGTTATCTCACTAGGTATAACTAATTTACTCTAGCAAACATATCTTTTTTCAGGATTCCTCCACATAGACAGCCATCGAAGATTCCTGATAGAGTATACTATGACAGCCCACCGAGCAATGAGGGCTTAGTGCAGGGCCCTCTTACCGAAATAGAACCTTTTGGGGGTGTACCAGTATCACCACTACCCATTGGGAAGCCATTGCAACCCTCCCCATAAGCAGAGAGTTCACACTGACTGAGCACATTGTAGGACTTTTAGAAGAAGAGGCCTCGGCGGTTCTAAGGAGAGATGAACTCACAGGCAACTGAGGATTGGCTAGAGGTTGTGGCCATAGTTTTTTTCTTAGTTGGGACACCAGATGAATTTATGGTGATCCTCTTTGCCATCATTTTTTAGACATCATCAGGGAGATGGTGAAGCCTGATGCCCTAGATACATGTTGAGTCGACCCTTATCTGGGCGGACATCGGTGGCCTTTTCAGGGAAGAGTTCATCCCAACCTGCTTACTCTCTATGCGTATACAGGACTTGCTACACTTACATCAGGGAAACATAACAGTATCCTAGTACTCTGCAAGATTCACTGATCTCTCTGGTTACTCCACCAACATGGTACATGACCCTTTAATCAGGGCCTCAGACCTTTGAGGAGGGACTCTAATTGTAGATTAGAGCATTGATGGTATCGCTCAACAAAACAAATCAGGCTAGGGTGCTAGATCAAGAACTATTGGTGGAGATCTTCCTAACTAAGAAGGCACCCACAGTGAGAGCCAGCAATAGACGTTAGGTAGTATAGTTGTTAGTAGTAGGTAGTAGGAAGATGACATAGGGGTCCAGGCAGACTAGACCTTCTAGTGGAAGACCCCGGGACATAGGTTCAGAGGTGTGAGGCTTGCGAAGAAGAGGAAGTGAGAGAGGGACACACATTGTTACACATGCGGCGAGCAGGGTCACATGGATCACGAGTCCCTAAAACACCATATGGATGACCAGAAGATAGTTGAGTAACCACTAAGGTAGATGCAGAGTTTTATGTTAGGAGGTCCACAGGGATGCAGACGTGGTAGAGGCTCTGGTCGTGCAACAGGTGGTGGGTGGCGTTTTGAGGTTCTACAGCCACCTCCACCTGTTGGTCCACCCCTACCACAGGGGAAAGAGAACATGGATGATCTCGGCTCCAGGAAGATGAGGCCTATGACCACGGTTCTCTAGATATGATTGTAGGTGTGATCTGTGTCTACTCCACCTTAGTTGTAGTACTTATAGACATAGGTTCCAGACACTCATTTATTGCCACAACCCTCATTCAGAGCTCAAAGATTCTGGTGGAGCTGTTGGATCAATCCTTTTGGATAGATACTTCTACAGGAGCGGATTTGATGATTACACACTGGTGCTGGTAGTGTGATCTAACTCTAGGAGGCGGGAGCTTTGGTCGGGATCTCCTAGTAGCGGCCTCGAGGCCTTACGATGTCATATTCAGTATGGGATGGTCATCCACAGTCCATGTTCAGATTGACTGTATTATGTGAAAATTGTGGTGTTCCCCTATGGATAAGACCAGTTTTTCCTTCACTGGTGATAATGAAACCATTTCAGAACTGGATAAACATACTCAGAGGATGGTGCAGCCTATTACACATCAGTTGGCTAGCCTTACCCTCGGAGCAGCTGACGTTTAGATTCGGAGTTATCTTATAGTGGTGGACCATTATATCAGTATCATCCATTATGATGTTTTGGGACTACCTCCACACAAATTGGTAGACTTTTACATCGACATGTACCCCAAAACAACACCGATATCTACACCAACATATCGGATGGCTCTTGTAGAGCTTCATGAGTTATGAGTATAGTAGGGGGACTTACAGGGAAAGGTTTTCAAAAGGCCCAATGATTCTCCATGGGAAACCAAGATTTTGTTCACTAAGAAGGTAGACAAGAGTTTGAAACACTGTTTAGACTATCGACACCTGAACTAATTGACTGTTAATAACAAGTATCCACAACCGAGGATTGATGATTTTTTCAATCAGTTGATGGGAGTTCATTGGTTTTTGAAGATAGTCCTCAGAACATTATATCATCAGCTTAGGATAAGAGATGAGGATGTGCATATGATGACCTCCAGGTGTCAATATGGCCATTATGAGTTCTTGGTTATGCCTTTCGATAAGACTAATGCCACATCAGTGTTCATGGGACTCATGAACAGAATTTTTCATCCATAACTTGATCGCATTGTGGTGGTGTTCATCGATGACATCTTGATATAATCAGTGATGTGGGAGGAGCATTCCTATAATCTGAAAATAGTTCTGGATACACATTGATAGCAAAATCATTATGGTAAACCTTCGAAGTAAAAATTCTGGATACAATAGATCCACTTTTTGGGACACGTTATCTCAGATTCTTGAGTTACAGTGGATCTAGCGAAGATAGAGTCTCTACTTGCGTGAGAGCCACCCATGAGTGCGACTGAGGTGTGGAGTATTCTAAGGTTTCCTGGATACAACCATCGATTCTTTCCTGACATTTCTAGAGTTGTGGAACCCTTTTCAGATTTGAAAAAGAAGGTACATCCCTTCTTTTGGACGAAGATATTCCATTAGAGTTTTCAGGAGCTGAGGCGGAGACTGATGAGTTCCCCCATCTTGAGGCTACCAGAAGAAGGCATTGGGTATGTAGTTCACTTCGATGAATCAGAGACTATACATGGGTGTGTCCTGATGGAGGAGCGAGTAGTGATTGCTTATGGATCTTGACAATTGAGATAACATGAGCAGAACTACACTATCTATGACCTAGATTTAGTAGAAGTGGTCTTCACCTTGAAGATGTGGTGACATTACGTGATGGGAGAACCTTTTATAGTCTAATCTAATAAAAAAAGTCCCATGTATATCTTCTCTCAGTATGACCTCAATTTGAGACAGTGGTGATGACTACAGTTCCTCCAGGACTATGATGTTGAGATAGTATATACTCTTGGGAAGGGGAACATGGTAGCATATGCACTCAGTAAGAGTTCCGGTCTACAGTTGTTGAGTGAGGTGACAGATCAGCTAGCCACGATGCAGATATCCTTCCTGGATATAGATGGATCTTCATACCCCCATTCTATGACAGTCACTCCCCCAGTCCATCGGTATGTTAGGGAGGCGCAAGCTTGGGGACAACAACTGTGATCCTTGACATGCTTAGGTATCCTCAAGGCAGTACACTAATGGATTTCTTGAAAGTAGAGAGCACATCAACCTCTTCAGAGGATGTTCCATGGTAACAGTGACACTACTAGATGGGTTTTTAAGGGATTTACAAAGGTCCTCTATGGTGGTTTATTCGGGTGCGGAAAAAATGTACTAGGACCTTTGGTGTCATCACTGGTTTCTAGGGATGAAGAAGGAAGTGGAAGAGTTTGTTTCGCGATGCCTCACTTGTCAGCATGTGAAGTCCGAGAATCAGGTTCAATCTAGTGTAGCTCATCCAATAGAGGTTCCGGAGTGGAAGGGGAATGAGATCTCCATGGTATTTGTGACATGGCTTCCACGTATGTTTTGTGGACATGAATCCATTTGGGTGATCGTTGATCAACTCACCAAGTCACCCACTTCCTACCTATCAGAGAGAAGGGGTCAGTAGAGGGCTTTGGATGCCTTTACATACAGTAGATTGTGAGATTTCATGGGGTTCCATCGATGATTGTATCTAATCATGTCACATGTTTCACATCCCAGTTGTGGAAGGGATTGCAGTAGGCATTCAGGGCTCAGCTGCATTTGAGCACCGCCTTTCATCCTCTGACGGATGGTCAGACAGAGTAGACAATTACAATGTAAGAGGTCATGCATTTTGCATGCATCCTAGATTTTGGTCGCAATTGGGAGAATCATTTTTCCTTTTTTGAGTTCACTTACAACATCAATTATAACTCCACCATCGTTATGCCACCATCTGATACCATGTACGGCCGACCTTGCAGATCACCTCTATGCTGGACAGACCCAGGGAAGTTAGCATTTATGGGTCCAGATTTGGTATGAGATACCACTAAAAAGGTGAAGATCATCTAGGAGAGAATAAACACTACGTAGAGTAGAAAAAAGTCTTATGCTAATAGAAGACAAATACCCTTGGATTTCTAGTAGGGGGACCACGTTTTTTTGCGAGTCTCTCCACGACGGGGACTATGGAGATTTGGACGAAGGGTAAACTCTCACCGATATTTATCAGACCATTTATGATACATCGGAGGATAAGTGAGGTGGAATACCACTTGGCACTTCCACCGTAGTTAGAGAGGGTGCATGAATTCTTCCACATATACCAGCTGAGGAGATACGTGCATGACCCATCTCACTTCATCGACCATGGCGAGCTGGATTTAGATATTGGGGCGATGTTTATGGAGGTTCCAATGGATATTGAGGATCGATCGTAGTGGGTCCTTTAAGAATGATCGTTACCTCGGGTGTGCATTATTTGGTAGCACGGGAACCTCCAAGGCAGCACATGGTAGCAGGAGCCTCACATTTGTGCTCAATACCCCCATTTTTTTCCTTATTCTATAATGTGGCATTTGGGGAAGAAAAGGCTTGTGGTAGGGAGAATGTAAATACAAGTATTTTCCATGTAATTTTTTTCTTATATATAAATATAACGAGTCTATAAAAAATGAAGGCGTGTTATGCGGAGGACTAGAGTGCCTGGAAAAAAAATTTGAAATTTTTTTCTTGTACATTTAGAAAATGTGTGAAATACATTTTCTAACTTTTGAACTGTTTCCCAGATTAAAAATACGAGGGCACAGTTGAATCTGAAACACAAGGATTCTTTTAAGGGAGGATTTAATTTGACCGTAGTTGGTCTAGATAAAAAGTTATGTTCTGTGACTTTTTAAAAAAATGAAATAAAATAATTTTGTTATTTTATTTCATATACTCCAATGGACATGAAAAGGGGTGGGTCCAGTGATGTGTCAATCCAATAGATGGCTTGACATGCCAAGCTAATGTAACAATGTCGTTGGAGAATAAAGAAGCTTTCTAATTAATGAGCGCCATTAAATTATAATTTTTTTACTTACCCTCCCCCTCATGTATATATATATGGATCATGGGGGAAGGTACCAGCATAGATTTACCAAGAAATGAAGTGTTTAAGGAGTGTCTTGATACCATACCCTTAAAAGACCGAGATGATCCCAGCAGGAGTTAATGGGTGACAACGAACCACAAACCAGAGCATGATGTACGAGCAGCGTCATTAGGAACCTGTGCTGGAAATATAAAACACCAACCCGCCTTCAAGTCGCGGACTCTCTCCAATTAATAATGAGATAGGGGTTTATCTGTTTACACTTTTTAATGATTTTCTTCTCCCCCATTCTTGAATAATAAGATGAAAGTGGGAAAACTAAATAACGATTTTACCTGTGATTCATTCATGTTTATGGTAAGCTGTTGTAGGGTATCATTGTGGGTTTATCTTGTTGTTTAATTAAACTAATTATTATACCCTTAATTCCCCTCATTATTACGAGTTAACGAGGAGGACGCTGGCCTAATGAACATGGACCGAACCCTATGATATCTTTGGTACATTTTTGTGCTCCGTGGAATACTGATAGTATGACGACACTGACCAGCTACGTTGGGGATAACATGTCGTCGCATGCCGCGGAGGAGGTGCGTCGCGCACTATGGGTGTGTAAGAGGTATCGGTTCATCATCCGCAGTAGTCGGAGAAGGAGGTCGGCTCATCGTCTGACCACAGAAGCGAAAGGTTGCACATCGTTGCATGCCACCAGTGAGCAGGAGGCCTCGGACGAAGATGTGGTGAAGGAGTCCGAACCCACTCCATTGATGGGTTCCACGACAACCGGGCGTCGCCCACGTGGTGCCACCAATTTAAAGGCCAAATTTACTTTGGCCATTTGTGATTACGGGGGAGCGGCTCCCCAAATCCTCCAGGCGGAAACCCTACAGGCCACCACCATCGGGTCGGGCCGCCTACCCAATGGGCCGCCGCAAGCGAGTTGGCTCGTGCCCCTCCGCGGGTCGGGCCTCACCCCACAGTGGGTCGGGCTTCCCCTTTGCAGACCAAGTCACCCTTGCAGGCTTCCCATTTACCGGGAAGAGTCCGCCATGGCCCAGCCCAGACTGGGTCGGGCCGGGTTAATCTGAACGGGTTGGACCGGACTCAGGCCCCACCATTCCCAGAAACACTTAAAGGGTCTTACCTCATGAACCAGACATCCGTTTGACGAATCATATATGGTGTTGGGATCCTTGAAGTTGGATGGTACTTTTTACTTACATCATGAGTGTTTTGGAGAAACTTATAGTATGTCCTGGTTAGATCACACCAAAATCCTACCCCGCCCTCGGCACTGAAATTCCAAAAACGAACATACAAGATGTCTGGTTGATGCACCGTCAGATGTGTTGGTACCATTATGATAATATGGATCATTGGGTTACATATTTTTTAGACTTCTTTATGGTTGAATTATGCCCAATGTCTTGGGGAGAGGTTCTGCCAAGCACCCTATGTACGGAACCCTGTGACTCGCTGATAATTGATGACTACTGACCTTTCAACTCTGAGTGACTTGACAGCCCAATGGGGAGCGCCATTGTGTGATGCGGGAAACCCATAGTGGGGATCCCCTCTACGTGATGCGTAAAACCCTTGGTACTTGACAGGAGGAGTACCTTAGCTAGCCATGATGGGGAGCACATCTATGTGACACAGTAGAATCATGGTGGGGAGCACCTCTATGTGATGTGGAAGAGCCAGGGTGCTCGATAGGAGGAGTACCTCAGCAATCCCAAGTTAGTGAGAAGTGCCTCTATGTGACATGGAAGGCCCCCTGTACATGATAGAGTAGGAGTTATCCAGTAGTCGAGGTGTTCAACATTGTGTCTTGAAATATTATTAGTTTCAAGGACTTGTGAATTCGTGGTTGGATATCAGCATTCATAGCGATCTTGTGTGGGTCAGTATCATAATTCTGTTTCTCTGATTTATATACCTAGTTTGAGATGAGGCTCTAGGTACCTACTGAGTATTTTCATACTCACCCCTACAAAAACTATGCCCTCACCTTGTTGTGTCTTTTGAAGATGAAGAGATATTGGGATGAGGTTTGAGGTAGCCAGGACTAGGCGGTACCCGAAAGAGATAGGCATACGTGGAGTGCTGAGGAGGAGATCTATTCCTACCAATCGTTTTGGATCCTTGGAGTATGACTCAGTAGCTATTTTCCCTTTTCTAGTTGTATTTATCCTTTCATCTGTATATTCACCATTCATTTGTACTCGTACTTTCATTTGGGCTTGTATTTTGGCCCTCTTTTACTTTCTATGCTTCTTCTTTCTACACCAGTTTACATCATAGTTTCTTCTTGTTGTGTTCCTGGATTGTGTGATTGTACAGGTTTAAATGAAACCCCTTCCCTTTTTAGGGAATATGCCTTTCGGTTCTAGTATCCATCCCCAAGCCTATGGAAGGAATGCTTGGGGTAGTCACAAAACAGGCCTTAGGGGACGGGTCGGGACAAATACACTTCCTCATCCCCACTCACCAGAACATAAATATTTTTTATTTCAACATCTCTTCTAGATCTAGTAAACTACCAAGGGTTTTCTAAAAACTCTCTCAGAACCTCCTCATGCATTTTCATGTGTACCATCATTCACCCTATGTATTGGATGACATTATCCCCATATTCGAGGAATCCATCAAGAGAATATCCATCATATATCTAAATATGTAAGTACTATAGTTAGTATATCATATTGACCCTCTCTACCATGATTTATAAGTCTTGGTGTAACAACCAATGACTGGCGGTAAGGTGAACCATCCTTTTCCACTATGAAAAACTAAAATTAGGAACGTTTATCAAATTTCTCTCTCAAAAATAGTGACCAAGATCTTCTAATTAAATAATTTTCCACAATAGTCCCCTTAGAAAGTGTATATACTATCACAAATCCATAATCCTAGAAAAACATTAAAAATCACCTATATCTCAAGTTAATATGATTTTTTAAATGATATACTTGAGATTTTTGTAGTAAACATTTATGATAAACCACTTACACATTCGGTAGTGTCACCAACCCATTAGGGTAAAGAACACTGATGTAAGATCTAGGTCATAGGTTGTATTATTATTGTTATAGGGTAATAGGTTTTGGGAGCCATAGTCAATCACATCATGACAATACATAATGACACATCTATGTCCGACCCTAGAGGAATAATGGAACACTATATACCCAAACATCTCCTCTAGTAGTCTCATTATGGTTGGAGATCATAAAACTCAACCAAAAATCATGAAAATATAGTTCGAACCACTATTACAAAATGAAATCCTTACCATTCTAGATCAAATCAAAAAAAGCTGATGACATCCTAGAGAAATGAATCAAAAATATCTAATAGTATCTATCCAACCCAAGAAATATCTTATCATGACCCATACTAGAGGAGCCCATTATGTGACTACCCCATGACCAACTCCAATATTCCAGGGGATTTATACTTGTACCGAGTATGTATATCCCCAAATAAGAGGTATTTTTTTAAGTAACTATACACACACACAAATCTCCAAACCCAAAATACAGAAAAGAAAAAACCTTTTATAAAAAAATACAAGCATACAACTATATCCCAACCAACAAAGTGTGATATGAAAGTAATTTGTAGTAAATTACATAGGGTTTGGAACACAATCCCACCAAAATTAATCTACAAATTACAAAGTCCATCTCGTAAATAAAGATAATGGGACTGTTGATTGTAGTCATAGGACCACACCCTGGCATTTTTAAACTCACTAAGAAACATATGGTCTTGGTCTGCCTGGAACTCCTTAATAAAGACTAAAATATGGAAAAACATGACACATGCTAGAAAATTATATCTAGGGGTGAGTAAAACTATAATCACTAAGACACCCAAAATACACAAATTAATACTACATGAGAAATACCACGAATAAGATACCATAAAAAAATAACACAAATGGAAATCACTAATAAGAAGATATATTCACATCAACAAAGGTATATTTGTATAAAACATGTAATAGAAATATATAGGTGTAATCATAATATATTCTAATCCTCAATTTCTCAACCACTACCAGCTATGTGGTTCTTCTCATAGCATTCTCTTCCCAAGATATCTAACTCCTCAAGCTATTTGATAGATGCATATAGAACAGGTCTACCAAAAGTACCCATAAGAACACTAGGGTCTTGTTAAGATACATTTTTTCCTCTAAGACATCAAGTCTCATATTGAAACAATTTTTTGATAACACACAGAGTGTCGGTAACAAATGGAGTGTTAGTTACACATGGAGTTTCGAAAACATATGGTGATTTGTTAACACAGAGACTATTGGTAACACAAAAATTGATGGAAACACATGTATTCTTGTCAAAACATAGATTTTTGGTAACACATGATGAGTTAGTAACACATGGAGTGTCAATAATCCATGCATCACCCAATTCACATAGTCACCAAGTCATATCTCGCTGCAAGATTCAACTTGTAGCATTCTCGTATCGAGAGAATCAACTCATGAAGCCCTTATTCCATATTATAAATTCCACAAAAACTAACATAGAGTATTTAAAAAATATTATCATCTAAAGGGTCTCAATTCCACAAAATTCTCATAAAATGGACAAATGGGATGAATTTTATGGCTATTTTTATAAAACATTCAAACCTTGATTCAGTCAGGGTCCAACCCGACCTGACAGACCCGGCCTAGCCACCCCAGTTTTTCCCACTACATATAGTCTAGTATGCTCAAATGGAATCATCCCACCCGTTCCATGCCTCCCTAGTCCACATGGTCTTGCCTGATGGCGTTTCTAATCGCTTGTCTTCCGGTGAACATGGTGTCATTGCATCCTCAATCCCCATCGCGCCCCCTACCACTGCGGCTCTATGTGGTCTTAAGACAATGAATACTTAGTATGGCCCTCTATGGGATTCTCAAAATATGGCTTATCCTTGGTTGACGTGGTTTCTTTTTCTATATTGTTCTACCTCCACATGCCACCATCAGCACTAGTATTCAGTGCTGATGCGCTAGTTGACCCTTCCATGTGACACTATTTCTCCTCCAAATACCCTATTTTTTGAAATGGAAGAATGTATGTGATCCTTGAGCTAAGTTATTCACTTCCCTAGCCTTGTATTGATGTAATTATCCATTCTGACAAAAATTCACTCAAATGGAGATATATCCTAAACCACTTTAACCAGTCCATCTCTATTGTCGTCCCACCTCTATCATGTCATTCTGATCAATAATCTTCAATATCAGATCATTTCTCTAAGGATTCAGTGTGAAATGATTGATCAATATCAACATGTCGAGTCATGTACCAAATGAAGAATGCGTGTGACGTACATCAAATGAGTGGAGAAAATCATAAATCAACCAAGAGAAACGGGCCTTGATGGATTTTCATGTCAATCGTGGTTTTTTTTCATTAGAATTAAAATAAAAATCCTAAAAATAATCACTAGATCATTCTCCCATCAATGTCCTACAAAGGTAAATCCTATACCGCAAAAATGATCAATCCTCAGGCCAATATATTTTTTTAATTGGTATGTGCTCATCATGAAATTCATGAATGGGGAAATGAAATCAAATCAAAAACACCCTACCTCGATTCAGTTTGATCGCTGACAAAGAACTTGCACATGTTTTTTTTTGGGTTAAGAACCTCCTAATATATCGTTTTTCATTAATCATAGATCCATGAACCACTAACGTTCATCAAGAGAGCTCCATCACCATTCCTTCAAATAATTCCAAGGTTATGGTGATAACGTTGAATTATTTGAGAAATGTGTTTCAAATGAAACTTCATCATTGATTCATGAGTAAAATATTTTTACCGAAATATTTTAATGCCATTTACATCCAAAAACGATGTCTCACAGCCTGCCCACACCGGCCGATTTTAGGCCTCACATAAGGAAAACCACCCCTTAAAAACATAACGATGGTCTCAGATTTCCAATCAAAGTTTCCATTTATGAGTGATTAAAATTTTAGAATAAAATAATATTATTTAATTATATTAAATATGATTACACCCTTGGTGGATTTTTTTACAGATGAACCATGCCGACCAAAGTAATGTAGAGCCTATGGTAAATATACTATTTTGAGCTCAAAGGTTCCCTAATATTTTTGATCTAGGAAAGATCTTAAATGTTATTTTAGTTTTTAAGATATTTCATTCTTGTGTGCTATTAAAAACCTAATATTTTTCAATGAATTGTTCCAAGAACACTGGGCCACAGAATCACATGTTTTTTCAGTAGATGGTATCATAATTTTCCTAAATAAATTCTAAAAATAAAATCATGAAAATATAAGTCTATCATCCACCCCACCTTAAGGATTTACATCCTTTAAATCCATAACAATGGTCTGCATAGGAAATTGATGGCACTGAGGATGAATATGAGCCTTTTACTCCCATGTTATCCCTTGGAGATTCTCATGCCTCCACCAAATTCACACCAAAAAAATAAACCACCCAAAAAGGATCCCCTATTGTTGATCCTTAACATCCATCGGGTTCTTTGTTAATGTCTCCCCAATCAAGGAACTTCAATGAGCCATGCATATATCTCCTCAACTAAGACACATGGAAGGCATCATATACCTTGTCCAACTATGGATTTAGATCTAAGCGATACGCGACCTTTCCAACTCTATTTTATTAGAAAAGGTTCGATGAACCTCAGAGATAGCTTGTCGTCCCGACCAAATATTTGTATCATGTATCGAGGAGATACATAAAGGAAAACATAGTCTCTCTCCTCAAACTACAAATTCCTTTGTAGAATGTTCGCATAAGAATTCTAACATATATTTATAGTCTAAATATGCTCCTAGATGACCTGGACCATCTCTGTAGTTGCATGCACCAACTCTAGAACCATGAGCACTGACTTTCCTTGGATAGTCCAACATGGTGGTGACATATAGGGTTTCTCTTATAGAGCCTCAAATGGTGTCATACAAATATTAGAGGGGTATCTATTATTGTGTTAAAAATCTCACAGAGTTAGGTGATCCTCCAAACTACACCCAAAGATTAATATGCAATCCCAAAGCATGTCCTCCCAAACCTGATTGGTCCTCTCCATCTGGCCATCTATCGAGGGATGAAATGGAATACTCAAATTTAACTATGTACCAAGTTCCTCCTTCATTCCCTTCCACTCTTGGGATGTAAATCAATGATCTATATCTAAAACAATCATTGATGTAACTCCATTAATCCAAAATATATCCTAGACATTGAAGAATCCCATTATCTCTACTGAACTCTACTCTTATATAGGTAGGAACTGGTCCATGATGATGAGTTGATCAATGATCCTCGAGATGGTATCCAGGAACCCTGACATACATGGTAAAACTATAATGATTTCCATTGTTATATCATACCAATTCTATTCCAGTTCCCCAAGGTTTTGAGTAAAACATGTTGAAACATGATTCTTAGCCTTCATTTTTTGAAAATTAAGGCATCAAGAAACAACATCTACAACTTCTTTATTCATCCCTAACAACAAAACTATAATAAGATTTCCCGGTTCATCATTTCCATGCCAGTATGTACCATTAAAAGGGGATTCATGAAATTCCCTATGAAAATCCTCTAACAATGCCATTGGTATCATCATGCATCTTCTGAAAAGAACAAAATTATTAACACCATTTGAATAACCATCAGAAGAATTCCCTATGAACATTTGAGCATGTAGAGCCTCATAGTCGGTATCCCAAAGTATTTCCTCCCTAACTTGTTGTAATAGTATAGGGGTGACAACCATTTACTAGAGATAATATGCTCTATGTCCATCCAAAATAGATATTTGTAATGGGGATAACTTCTATGATGCTTCATTCAGAAACTGTAGGATAGATCTCTTTCTGAGTGAGTCTTCTACCATGTTCTCCTTCCCAGGATTATAGACGATCATTAAGAAATAGTGTTGGAGGAACTCTAGACATCACCACTGTCTCAAGTTCCAATACATCTGAGATAAGATACAAATTAGACTCATGCAGTCAAATTAGATGATAAATTCCATACCCATTAGTTAGTGTCACGACATATTCATTATGAATACTACTAATACTAACTCAATATCATGGTTTGTTTAGTTTTGATTATGTTATTTCTACTAGGATGAACCATAATAAATCGTTTCTTTCCAAAACATTAGGGAAAAATCACGCATAGTTTTCCATTCAGCACAGAACAATATATACATGATACCCTCCTCTAAAAACCTCAAGAGGAGTGAAATCATCAAACTATACCATAAAATTTTCTCGATTCATTGTAACTCTACTCTCTAAGATGATGTGTCCCCAAAAAAGGACCTCTCATTTCCATAACAAACACTTCAAGAGATTCCCATAAATATGGTTCTCTCAATGTGTGTTAAGAACCATCCCCAAGTGTCTCACGTGCTCCTTATCATACACCAAGTATAGTAAGATGTTGTCAATGAATATTACCTGGGTCTACCCAGGGTGAAAGTATCGATATCCCAAAACCCTTCCACTCTAAATTTTCTAACTACACCCTTAGCTCATCACGCAATGTGGGAACCATCCAATATATTGGAGTTGATATCGGTATCATCATTGGGTGAAGATAAATACATAAGTATATATATTGGAAGGGAGATAAAACTAGAACATATTCAAGAAAAATTATTATTTAATCCACTACCATTATAGAAAACTAAGGACTCAAAACATTAACTATTATTAGGGCCAGGGTAGCTAAATGAAAAGTAATCAGCTGCACCCTCCTATGCATGAGTCCATCCTAAGATATATATATTTTCCATTCACCAATAGAAAGGTAAATATAGTTATGTTATCATGGAAGAACCAAAGAATTTTACAAAAACAATAAATATGAGCATGAACTATGGCTACTAGTTCATACAAAGAATGAAATTGCAAGGAATCAATGCTAATACCAAGATATCACTACTGAAACTCTCGCCTTTAAGAGTTGGGTCATGTTGTTGGCACAAGTTTGTGATAATTGGTTCATCTCTAGTAGGATCCTCTAAATGCGAGTCTCAAGTCAATGGTTTAACTGTAATATTAAAGGATCAAAAAAGAAAAGAGTAAGGAAATGAATAAAATAGAACATGTGTCTATCAACTACAGATAACGTAGAAAGACACATGTCATACCTGGAAACATTACTAGAGTCTCGGGGTCATAATCCTTGACCTCCTATAGCATTCTCATCCCATTTCCTCCAATTACATGAGTCTGGTAAGGACCAACTAGGGGTGGTGGTGGTAACGCGGCAAAATGATGGCCACATCATCTTACATCCTCATATACTCTTCCACATATATCGCCCAAGGGATTAGTATACTAAGGATGTTACCTATTCCTTGGTACTTTATCATCCACCTCTCTAAATTCAACCTAAATAGTGGGCCCATTCCATGCATAATGTCCCCACCCATGTCAAGAATATAAACTTCTCTGCTTAGAAGAACATGAATGCCCATTGAACTTCTGATGAAACCTCTTGTTATTCATCTTACGTCACACACCTAATCTTTGTAGGTCTTTATAACCCTGGATATCAAGTGATCACTACCTAGGAATCATATTATACACATTCAGACACTACATATCATCATACCATCCCAAAATAGTCGTCCATGACATAGCATGGAAAGCTACATCCACATGAACCACTAAATGTGGGTATATGAACTCATCAATAGGATAAAGGGCCACCTACTGACCATATTAAAGAAAAAATTCTCCATAACTAGATCCCCTTAGGGATTATTCTTCAACCAGATGTTTTAACTCCAAATACTAAAGAAAAAAATCATACCGGCTGGTGTCTAGAATACATCATTTATGAATAGAAGACGTATCACAGTTAAAATATTATACCTCCGGATATGACTCAGGAAAGGAATGAAAAAAACCTATTCTTATATAATGAATGTAAATTTATTTTTAATTTACAACTAGTGTTTTCATGTACTGAGTCAAAAATCAGTTGCCAGAATCCTAGTGTATGGATTCTTCAGCTACTTCACCAACACAACGACCCTTGGCCTAAAATTCGAACTCAAAACAGTTAACATTGTTTCCCTAAACCAATCTCATAGACTCGTAATCCAATTATAGAAATGAACCCCTCAGATAAAACTCAGTCATGACCCTTCTAATAGGTTCTCATGATGTGACTACCCCAAGACCCCCTTCAGTAGTCCAGGGGTCGGCGACTAGCACCAAGTAGTAATATCCAACAAATGTGGGGAATTTTTCTAAGTACATGTACACACATACACATCTCCAATACCAAAATTTTTAAAATTAAAAACACTAAGTAAGAAAATTCATGCATACCACTATTTCCCAACCAACAGAGTCTGATTGAGATGTAATTTTTAGAACTAAAGGACAAATGGACTTGATTACAAGCCCACAAAAAAGAGTATACAAACCACAAATTCCAACCTGTAAATAGTGGTACTCAGACTGTTGTCTGTAGTCATAGGAGAAAACCCTAGTCTGTCTTACCTCATAATGAATCGTATGGCCCTGGTCTTCCTAGAACTCTGTAATAAAGTTGAATGTATGCGTAATACATAACATATGTGGTAAAAGCCTATGCATGGAGGAGAAAAACAATACTCAATAGGACAACCCAAAAACAAAAAGAAATACCTTAGAGGAAACACCATGATGAAGATACCATGCAAAAATACCACAATGTGAAAAAACCCACAAAGAAGATATAGTCTGCTCAACATATGTATATTTCTATATAACATATAACAAAAGAAAATTCCTGTGTATTGGAAAGTTTTCTAAGAAACAAAGTCTCATCAATTTTCAGCTACATGGTTCCCCTTAATCATTCTTGTTCTAGGAGATCTCACTCCTTGATTAATCTAAAATAAACACACAAAAAAAGTTCTACCAAAAGTACCTCGGTTAAATCTAAGGTTAGTTCAAGTTATGTAGTTTCCCAAAGAAATCCAGTCTCACTAATACATATATATTAGACAATACATGGAGTTTCGATAACACATGGAGTGTCAGTAACTCAAGGAGTTTCGGTAACACAAGGAGTGTCGGTAACACATAGAGTGTCGATAACACACAATTTTTTGGTAACACAAAGAGTATAGGTAACACATCAAGTGGCGGTGACATATGGAGTGTCAATAACACATGGAGTGTCATTTAAAAATATAGTTTTTGTAACACACATATTTCTAGTAATACACAATGTGTTCATATCACATGGTGTTTTGATAAGTCATGCAGCCCCCAAGTAAGGTAGTCACTAAGTCATAGAAAGGATTATGATTCTACTCATAGCGTTATTGTACTGGGAGAACATACACCTCAATCTATGAGTCCATATGAAAACATTAACCAGAACTCACTTATATTATTTCAAAATGACCGTGTCATCACAAGGGTCCAAATCCTAAAAATATCTCAACATGGTCGATCGTTGCGTACCCACTCCACATTGTGGCCCCTACCATCGCAGCTTCATGTTGTCTGATCACCCTGCATGTGCAGACTGGCTGCCAGTACCTACTCTCATGGTCCCCACCACCATGAGGTCGACCAACTATAGTTGATCCATGGTTCACACGTCTACATCAACCATAGCGTGAAGGCGTGCCGGTGGCCCCTTCCAAGGGCCCACTATTCCTATCCAGTGCTCATTTTTTCAAAATGGTTGCACCTCTACGATCCTAGGGCCATGTTCATCACTTCCCTAAGATTGGATCGATGCCATAATGCATTCCAATGAAAAGTAACATAAATCGAGATATCTAATAAACCTATTATATCTATCTATCACCATCATCGTTGCACCTCCATCATTCTATGTTAGCCCTAGATCTGTGATATCATATAGTTGCGCCATGGATCGAGTGTGCAATGATCGATCGATCGCAACATGTCGAGTCACGGGTTGAATGAATATTTCCCACAATGAATGATGAATGGAAGAGAAAATAAAAAAACAAGCAATTGAAATGGACCTTTAATGATGTTTTTGTTGATCATGGTTCATTTTTGTTAGAGAAATAATCAAAATCTGAAAAATAATCACAAGATCATTCTCCCATAAAAATTCCACAATGGTAATTCTCATCCTGCAACAACGATTGACCCACTAGCTAATCTTTTTGTTGATTAGTCCATTTTTATCATGAAATTATAGAATATGGAAAAATTAATTAACAAAAGACTTGCAATATCCATCTAATATGATTGTTTATATAAATGTGTAGTCCCTGAGTTAATTTATTGGCATAATTTTGTATCTCAATGTGGAGGTAATTCCATAAACATCCATGGTAAAAATTTATTTGTACTCTTCCACCCCTAACAGAAACTAAAATACAATTTCATCCACATATCCATGGGTAAAAATATCTAATTAATGAGTAATCATCTATATATTTCATGTATGAGCATGACCTACTCTTCTAAGGATTCTTTCTCAGCCATGAAGGAAAACATATTCCCATCCCCATGGACACACCTCATCCTCTACTTGAGATAGCCAATATGGGAATAAACAATGGATATTTAATACACATACAAGATGATGTCATAAGGAATCATCACTTATATAAAGATATCTTGTACAAATATCTCTCCTCCTAGAGTTAGGTCATAGTGTTAGAAAAGTTGTTTAATCCCAAAATACTTTTATGTTCTTGTCTCCCATAAGAAAGATCTATCCATAGGCTTCACTATAATCTCTACATCTCGAACCAGATAAGTGGTAAGAAAAGATTGGCTCTCACCAGTGTCTATCAATATTGTTGCTAATGTAGAGAAGGAATGGAACATTTCACTAATCATTCATTGAGAATATATGACATAAGACTCCACTTCATGATACTATCCTCATCCTAAAACACCATCTCCTTAATCCCTTGCAAGGACATCCTCAGAGTTGTTGTGGAAATGAGTAAACATTTCTACCACCTCCATATGTACACTCTATAACTCTTACATTTATGCCACTCTATAATCCTCCATACCCTTGTTGATGTTTTTTTGTGTGGTTCATCTATTGTATCTCTTTCAGCTACAACGCGGTTCAAAATTTATTATTTGAGATTTCCCCAACCATCATAATAGAAACACATCCTCTCTCCCTCTCTTAGTTTACTATATTAGTCCTTATATCAATGAATTGTATAAAATTTCTCTTGAAGGGTCTTGTACACCTAGATCCCTATATCTTCCATTGGATACTAGCTTCTATGGTCTCAAGTCTTATGTTCCCACTACCAGCACTAGATTTCAGTGTCTTATCATCCAAATATCTATGCGATACCAAATCCCACTCAATCACTCCACCATTGGTGGCAATTAAAATTAATATCACTTAAACCCTGATATATCAGTGTAGGCCCTTCTCAATGTTATGTTCTTATAAAAATAATTCTTAAATATTATCCTGAGAGTATCATGATAGATTGGTGACCCTAAATGGGCTCTCATCCATGGTCATGATGCCCATAGAAAGTGGTAGAAGCTATAGGATACACACTGCTCAAAATGAGGCCAGATAGAAATCCTCCTTGAATAGATGATCAACCTCTAACCAAGGGAGATCCATCACATCATGAATTTGAGTCATTATACTCCTCCATCACCCTATGTATCCATGAAAATGGCTCATCACTAGGACGACTATCTAATATAATAGTTTCCTCATAAGAAAAACAACTCAATTAACTACATTTATCTAGTCCTTATCTTCTTGGTGGTCAGATCCCCCAGAAACATTAGCGATATTTTCCTCTAAAAAATAGAGAGTTTTATCCCCTTACATCCACACTCAGCTAGTACTTTTGGAGTAACATGCTACTCGTCATGTATGTAAAATAATGGTAAACCACATAGATCCACCACCTCATATATAAAACTTTGAACATAAGCCTAATCAGTAGTTGGATCATCCCCATGATCCTGTTCTGAAACCATTGTTGGAAATCATCACAGATGAATCAAAAAATAGAATCAAGATGTACCATGGTCGAAAGAGTATTATTGGTGATCTAACTCAACAAGGATATAAAAACCCCAACCAAATCATATATGACTCAGGAACCAATGTTTTCCGCCTACAACCATTTATTTCTTGTACCTTGTCAATAAGAAGGATATAATACCCTTAATTAATAGATACTTCATCACTCACAATAACACTAGAGTCGCAATCTTGATATCTATACATGATTTTTTTTTCATTTTTACTATAATTCCCAAAACAATCTTCATAGGTATGAAATCTCTAATCATAAGTACAGAGATGAAATAACACTCTGATACCACTTTATCATGACTTGGATAGATTAGGAAATGCCTAGTTAGTGGTATGATAATATAGACTCTCTAATACTACGCAAAATAGGACATGGTTTTGAAACTGGTTTTGATTATGAATAACACAAACATGGGAGGCCATATCATGTGGATCTCATATTCACAAAAAAATCTCAAAAATAACCCTACAATGTTGAATGGTAAAAAAATTTATACCATATTTCATTCAAAATAACATTTCAACATCAGTTTGTCATTAATTATTAGAAATCATAAATGGAAAAACATAATCCCATGAAAACTGATAAAAGAGTACAACATGTTATGTAGGATGGGACTAATATCAAATTAAACACGTGGCACACACCATAGTCTATCTACATATTTAAGATTCACCTTCTCCCGGTCCTCTTAAGACACTGGGAAATGTATTTTCATCTTTATAAGACACGACATGTGTGGGTAGAGAAAATATAGGGGTTAGTATAAATATTCCAAATAGAAAACCACAAAATTACAAGAAAACCATCAAGAGAGAGTATTAATCTTGTCTTCAATGTATATAAATCATTAAATGAGACATGGATATCAAAAAAATGGCCAAGATATAGTCACTATAAACATTAAGTAAAAAATGGGTCTCAATAATACTTACAGCCAAACTATTCTTCTTTAGGCTTGAAGTCGACACTCATCCAAAAGGACACACTGCAAAAGTATTTATCTCACCAATGATTCCCATCTGAGAGTTTTTTCTCATTGATATTCACTAATTAAATACTCTTCATAACTCTGATGTTTTTTATACATAGATAGAGGATATCGCTCATTTTTTTGGGTATATCAGATAATACCTATCGAAATATCATAATTAAGGGATGGAATGCCCCTATTATATGGTCACTATGATTCCTCAAACCATAACTATTGAAATAGAAGAAATAATATACGATTGTACCCTTGCTCACCTAAAAGAATATCAAACTCTATCTAAGAATAACTTAATATAGGGGATCACATCTTATGCTAATGACAAAATTCCTCATACCATCATGTGGATGAACTTTTTGAAAAAACACACAACAAAAACAAGTTCACATTGAATAGTCAATGGGAAAAAAACAAAACATAGGGAATTTACACGGTGTGTACTAGGTGTAAACAATGTGTCATGTGTGCCTGGGTCTACCCATGTCTTTTTATGTCACATGGAATGTATTTATCTATATAAATAGTGTTCATTAGGAGTACACAACATGTAGATGCTAGGTTTTCACTTGGTGTGTTCTACTCACCTGAATCCATGTACCCTTTCCCATTCCTATGTGCTTAAAGTCCTAACCATGTGATCTAGTCTTTCCCGTATAACTATGCATGTCTGAGTACCATTTTATTCCAGCGTACTCAATCTATTCTAATGTTTCTAGATATCTCCAAGCCCATGTATCCCTAGGGAATATGTTGGGCTTCCAACAACAAGTCTCATGGAATGTCGCATGTGTCACATGATGTGAGAGTTTTCCTTATGTGTAAATCCTAATGTCATATGAGGTGGATATATGGTGTGTGTTCATCAGACTAAATATCGTGTAATTAGAAATTTCATAGAAACACAAAAATGTTCAGGTATATCACCCTTTCCACTACCACTATAGATTCTTCTATCATATCAACTAATAATCGTGGATCTAAGATAGAATATTCCATTTCATTGTCGGTTATTAGATTTGAGCCACTGATTCAGCTAAAAATAGTCACCAGTTAGTTCACCATGTTGATATCCAAAACCCACTGTCTGGGGATCTATAAATTTGAATAAAATCCATTATCAACATTATGAACCACACATTTATCATTTATATTTATCCTGAACTAATAGTAATGAATCTATTTCTGTAAATATGTGTTATACAAAGATAATTTATTTATTATTAGTCGAATCGTCAACAAAACAAAATACTGATGATGATATCATATAGAATGGTGAGGGAAATTAATAAAACACAAACATATATGTATCGAACCTTGTCCAATTTTCGTGTAGGGATTGATTAATTATCATAGGAATAATTGAAAAAGAGAAATAAATAGTTTAATTTAAAATTTCTACTTCTAGAAAAATAAAACAACACATGAATAACACGATTGACTTGCAAATCAATTTGATCATTGAGTTTTTTCATGTATATAGTTGAATGAAAACATGGATAAATTCATATAAAACAATTTCCAACCTCGATTTTGGATAAATTTCAAAAAACAAAAGGGTTAATTTTTTTTGAGATTACCAAACTCAGTTTTCTTTGGTGATCCTTCTACTAACCCGATAGTTAATCCACAGTTAAACAATCCTCTAATGCTCCTCCATACAGTTCCCTCAAATCCCTAGGTTTTAGGGATAACACTCTGATTTGTATATGAGTGTGTACTTATATAAAAAATTAGTTTGAGTTAAACTAATAAAAAATAAATCATTTTTTTATTCAAGCAGCGATCAGGGTCAACCCATGTTCCGAGTGTTCACTAAGATTATGTTACACTTACTATAAAACCCATATCCTAAAATCTATAGTGGTTTATAATTTCCCTTGTAAGACCCCATTTATGAGTTATTCAATTATTTAAAAAATCCATTCACATGATATTATATTTTTAATATTCTTATAATATCAATAGTGAGGCACACTGAGCCTTAGAATCTCACGTTATCTCTACACCTATTACTAAAAATATTTCTCAATATATTCCAGACACTAAAGAATTAAAAATGGGGATGTTATAATTAATCTTTTTCTTTAGTTGAATAAAATGAAGATGAACTTCTCAGCTATCCATTGTTATAATAATCATTATATTATGAGGCCTTAAACTCATATTGTTTTCAAAATACCAGGATCTAAAACAACTAAAAACACTTGAATCATGAAGATAAATACTCGAGGATTGACTTTATTTTAATGTTAAAGGATAATAAAAAATACCTCATTAGTTTATTATATAAGAGATAATAAAATAATGTAGAATATATATTCTTCATGAATCATTAATCATGACTATAGTGATTCATGATAACATCTGGATTCCATAAAATCAAGAAAATTATTAATTACATGATATATATCACCGACATAGAGTTATCGAACATTATCTATATTCTAATTGTGTGGCTACAATTGTGAGATTCATCAACAAAATATGGTTCTAAACATTATGTTTATCACCAAATGTTTGGTTCCTAAAATATTGGTTCATCACTAATATGGGGCTCTAAACTTGACGATGATTTTTAATGTTAGGTTACAAACATGAAAATGATTACTAATGTGAGATTGAAAATATGAGGATGATTACCAATGTTAGGTTTCTAATTTTTGGATTAATCACAAATGTATAAATCATTTTCATTTTAAACAAAATTATTCTTATCTAAATGAATAATTAAAATAATATCTACACTCATATAATTTATCAACCTAAAATAGTTAGGTAAACATTAACACCCCAATATTTCATAGTATGTTATGTCATTAAAGTAATTCAATAGCTTTCACTACACGCAACACCAAGTTCGAGCGCACCACAACTTACCAAACTAGCCCTTCAAAAAAAGATGTTATGAATAGTATAAACCACATTTTAAATTTTATATATCCTATATAATTTTAACATTCACCTATTTTGTTTTTTAGACATAATATAATAAAAATTCAATTTTTAAGATAAAATAGGTATTTTTTCAAAAAAAAAATTAATTTTACCGCCTTTTAATGGAGAACCATTTTTAATTCCAAACTTTTACACGTTTACATATTCAATTTAACAAAATAAACTTATTATCTATAATTGGGACATAAAATTTTAATTTGGATAATTTTTTTTTGTTTTTCTGATAACTTTCATATTTGGGTGGATAGTGAAAATGATTTAATTTTTATTGAATAAAACATTTTAGTCAAAATAATTTATAGTGTTCAATTATACATTTGAATGGCTTGGATGTATAATGACATTATATGTTGATTATTTAATACAATTTTGGTCGTTAAAAGTAATTTTACATTTAAATTGGACATAAACACATGTCAATCTTTTGATAGTTTTTACTTTTTTAAAAACCCTATTTTTGGTTTTGATAGCTGGAATTAATTTTAAATTAACAAATTAAAATTTATATTTTTAATTTTGTAAAATGATCTTTATTTTGTAATTCTGAATATAAAAATTATCTTAGGGTGATTTTATGGTATTTTTCTGAAAACATTCAATTTTTGATGAATAGTGAAAACACTACATTTTTGTTTAAAATAAACTTTTTATTTAAGTAATTAGTTATTTTATTTTCATTTATTTTAGTTAAAAATAGATACATAATAACTATATATGTTCAATTTGATTCATTGGAGTCATTTTATAATACGTTGATATATAAAAAATTTTGTTGAACTTTTTACCGTCTTTTACCAACTCTCTAGGAGCATTTGAAAAAATGAATAAAACATAATTTTACTGCTTATGTGAGTTGAATTTCAAAAATCTGAGAGACACAGTAAACCTTAGTATATAAAATCTCATTCAATAATATGAAAATAATTTTTAGTGAATAGAAACGTTTTATTTTTATTTACCACGTTTAAAAGTAAATAGGGTTATTAATGGTAAAAATGATATTATAATTACCCTAACACATATCCTAATTCTATTCGATAAGTTTAATTCGATCAAATACTGCCTTATGAATAAAATATGATCCTTTAAATCTACTTGGATTAAAGTTGGACATTTATTATTATTAAATTTAAAGAAGAGTTAAAAGTTTTAAATTCAAGTTTTCATAACTAAAATATTTTTAATATAGGGTTATACATAAGATAAATTAGACTATAAATATTTATTAGAAATATAAGATGATTTAATACATAATAGAATTTTATTTATAATTTTTAGACCTTAAATAATTAAATTTATTTATGACACAATGATGATTAAGTAATTACCTTATTAATAAAATATTGAAATATGTGATATTATAAATATCCAAATAAATATAATTTTAGACTTATGGTAAATTAAACTAATTTTAGAGGTTAATATAACATATTGGAGTTGAATAAATCAATTTTTTTTCAGTGTAATCTTACTGTTATGATTTCAAAAAACAAATACCAAATAGTGTCAAAACTGACATAAAGTAGTTTTTAAAACAAAAACTATATTATTGGTTGATATAATTTTTCGTAAAAATATATGGTTCTGATAAAGAGATTAAATAATATTATATATTTCATTAATGAACCACTTGAGGTTCTCATGGAAGTTTATTTCATGTATATTAACCATATAGTGTTAGAATACAAGAAGACACTATAAAATTTAAACTATTTAACTAAGTGTTAAATCTATTATATAAGGTTAAAATGGTATCCTAAACCTGTCTACAACCTATTGGTTGAAGTTATTTCGACCCATAAACACCTAAGGATCTAAATAAATTAATTTGGAGTAATTATAACCATAATTTGATTGTATAATAAATTAATACATTAATTTTTTCCTAAAGTGACCCGCACCCTTCTTATAAAAGGGAATTCTACTTTTCTCAAAATTACACCACCAAAGCCATTTTGCTCTGCCAAAACCAGCCCAAATATCCACCATACATTCCTCAAATCCCCCAATATTCATTAATTTGATCATAAATCCATCCTAAGGAGCCCTTTTGATCGAATCAAAAGGAAGAACCCGAAAAAGAGGTAAATATTTCATCACATCATTCAAGTTATTTTCTTCTTCCTCTTCCTCTTTATTTGTTATTTCCATTATAAAATAATAACTCCATTATGTTATATCTACATTGATGTTATTATAATAATAGTATAACCATATTCTTTATTATATCCATCATATGAATGACAAAGTCACCATATGTGTGTACGTGCGGCTTACTGTCTCCACGTCGTGGTGTAGTTTGTTATTCAAATACTTCATTATTTGGATGGGTATAATAATGAGTATAAATGATGTAAATAGTAAATATAACATTTTAATGGTTATTTATATATTAAATTCCATCCAATTATATTCTATTTCACCATCAATATAAAGATATTGTCACTTGTGTGTACGTACGGATTATCGTCTCCACGATACGATGAGATATTTATTCTCACGTTCAACATTCAATGAAGATTATAAATATATAAATATTATTAATAAGTATGTAATATATGAAATAATAATGCTACTGGATATATATATATATATACATGTATGTACTTACATATATCTTATTCACTTACTTTCTTTCAATATATTATGAAAACTGAAACAGCGTTTATCCATACGTACGACTTACTGTCTCCATAAATAGTGTCTTACACTTCATATATCTATATATTATAAATATTTATATTCTAAATATATTTTATATATAAATCATGTTTTATATTCTAGAAACATTTAAATCGTCTTCTAAATGATACGATCAAGAACAACAAGTTAAAACGTGTATGATAAAAAAGCGATTATTACCCAAAATGATAATTTAACATGGAAATAATTTTTAAATGGGTAGTATAAAGTCATAAATGAATCATGAATGATATAATAAATATGAATATAGATCTTTTATAATTTAATAACATACTATGGTCATTATACAAGAGGATAAATGTACCCACGGCCAAAGGAAAGTGCAAGGTAAGGGTTAATTTCACAATCTCTTTATTATCCGAGGTTGTTTTCACGTAAGTATCAACAGGAAAATATTTATTATCCATGTCCATGTTTCATAAAATTGTGTTCAAAGGGATTATTTTTAAGGAATTGTTTACTGAAACATCATATTAAATGTTTTGAATATTTATTCTTTTAAAATTTTCTCATTAATTTTCATGTTTTTAAAATGCATTTAAGGATTTATTTATATGGACATGAATATTTTAAAATGTAAATTACTTTAAAAAGTTACAAAGTGGTATGTGACACTTTAATTCAACACAATATTTTAAATTACTTCCTTTAAATGACTTTTAAATGATATCATGAAAAGGGATATTTCTCTCAAATATTTTTAGGGATCAATTTCAACTATATAAACATCCTTTACGAGATATTATTCTTGATTGAGGATGACTTATTATGATTCAAATCTACATATTGTATTGAATGTTTTGAGATATGTTTGACTGTGGATGTGTTATTTTTATACCATTCATGGTTTATGGATAAATTGTTGACATTTCATATGATAGTTTTAATACGAATGTTTATATTATGTTTAAAACATTTCATATGAGGAATGCATTGGACATAGTTAGTGATGAGTGGAGACCGCTATAACTCATAGATGCATTGGTAGGTCTCAAGAGACAAAGTAGTGTCTTGGAACACGACCTTGACAAAATCTTATTTTTAGTCTTGGCACAAGGCCTTGACTATGTGGTTATGAAGTCTGGTCTTATGCATTCCATCATTATGAAATTAGCTATTGATATTACATGTGATTATTAGACTAGTAGAATATACATGTGAATAAGTAAATGGAATCATTTGATTTATCTTTTCCATATTATGGTGAAGTTTATGTTTAAAAGGTTTTTATTTTTATTTCATATCTTAACTCAAAATTTTATAGCTTTCGCTAAAATATTTACCCTTACTAAGCATCTAAGATCACCCATTTTTTCTGTTTTATTTTCCCAGGATCCCAAGAAGTTTTTTATAATTAAGAAGTATGGTTAAGCTAAAGGAACAATGGAATTATAAAAAGATTATTTATGTTTTGTTGTATGTTAGAAAGTGTTAGGCAATGTTCATGTATGTAATCTATTTTCCAAGACTGTTAAACTGATCGGTCCTTTGGGACATGATTCCTTGTAATCATGCCAATGCTATGTAATAATGCACTGACTTTGTGTAAATGGGGTTGGGGCGTTACATTTGGTATCAGAGGAAGTTTATTAAAAACCATGGAAACTAGTTTTAGAAAAATTCTAATTAGATAACACTAACCTAAGATTTACTTTGATGATTATTATAGTATAACTTCATATAAACTTGGTATTGTAGTGATTTTCTTGAGTATTCTGAGAAATATATCCCTGTATGGATACGAGCAGGTAGAGGCGGATCTGGAATAGATGTACCAAGGGGTAAAAAACCAAAAACATCACTTTGATCTAGAATCAAATGGGAACTGGTGCACGCCAACGAGCCTTACTGCACTCTTGGTTACGACACTCCCAGTGGATATGTTTAGGATAATTCAAATTTTCATTACAAGCCATTATGAAGGATTTAAGAGTAAATAATCCTCATAGAAAACATTTTTATGATTATGGATTATATCCATAAACTATTCAATTTACGTTAGATATATTAAAATTTTGTAATTATGAATTGTGATTCATAAACTAACCTTGTGTATGTCATTGTTTAGAAATGGCACCCTATAGAAGAAATGAGAACTTCAACAATACATATGATCCAAAAAGTAAGAAGTATAATATCTTTCATTGTATTAAGCCATCATTTATAATGGAAATAGCCTCCCATGTATTCTCAAATTATGAATAAATAGTATCATGTGTTAATAAGATATGTAAGGAATTCTCTATGTCATATGGATTTGAAGGCGAGAAAGAGAAGAAAAGGATGGTAGAGAGAAAGATGGATAAAGGGAAGAGTGGATAGAAGGATTTTTTCACATGTGATAACTATGGAAAAAATCACCTTGGAAAATTCTTGAAGGGAATGTGATTTTATTATAAGTTTAGAGAAAAAGGACACCATGTACTTGATCCCAAGGGTAAGAAAAAAGTTTCAAATATAAAATGATTCATCTGCACGGAGTTCTGACACTACATGAATCAATGTCCCAATCATCAGAGTATACCGCAAATGATACTATTGGATAATAATCAAATTATGATAATACCATATATTAAGAGGAATGAAAACTATTCTGATGTCATTATTAAAGAATTATGTCAGTTCAGTTTTGAATCGTTGATATACCAATTATATTAATTATAGAAATAAATATGGATTGTACTGAAGTACTATTTAGTTGAGAATTTGAGATTATATGGTTCTATAAAAAGTTACTCTACAAAAAGTTATTTTTTTTGGAAAATACGTGGTTAGATAAAAGATAACCCTTAATATGGTATTGATGCTGAGTTAGTAATTTCGGAATAACAGATGGTTGATTGGATAAATTATATTTGATATTCTTGACTACCATGGAACTGATAAATGGTTTGTTTATTTAATCATTGTTTGAGTATTCAATAATTTTCGATATAAAGAATATATCTAATATTATATTTAAAAAAAGGGAAATGAATGTAGTCAATATGTTATTATTATAATCCAGGGTGTAACCATGTTTTAAAAGAATACATGATGAAGGTATTAACATGTTATTCTGTGAAAAAAAGATCTTCATTGTGTTTACCTTCCTTATAAATTTTGGACTATATGTTTGGACAGAAGTATTTTGGATATGTCTAAAGGTTGTAATGGATTACGTTTGAAATTGGATACTATTTTTTAAGTTAAATCATTTATTTATATTATTTTTTGATTGTTATAAAAATGACAACCCGGAGGTTGGGAGACAACCTGTCGCGTACGACAAGGCTGCGAGACTTGAACCCGCAACTGAAGGGCGACTAGGGTCAATCATCTACCACTCGCCTACGTGATGTCCGGGTCCGTGTAATGTAGTTTTTTAAATAGTCTGATAAATGAATTATAAATGAATTATTTTTTTAACCATATAAAATTACGATAAATTAAATATTTTTGAACTCTATTATCTTTTGGAGTGAAAGATGAGTTTGTGGTTGGAATTAGTTAAAGGATGATACTCTACATTCCAAGTATATTGTTTCCCTCTTATTCTATGAATAAATTAATTCTTATAATTTAGGGAAGGGAACATAAAACCACAAATGTGTTATCCTAATACCTTATATTTTGTTGAACCGATGGAATTTAAATCATCATAGATTTATGGATTTGTGGTCCTCAATATTCTATTTGTTGTTCAGTTGATTATGATTGATGACCTAAATCACACCCTATAAATATTAACTTTTTCCTCCAATTATGTGTCTCTAATTAACACCAATATTTTCCTAATCGAAATCATAATTTGGGGGTGACTTTTTCATTTCCCTTTCCCTCTTATAAAGACTAAATTTTATTAACCAAATTTCCGATATGGGTGTCCCACAATGGTATTTTTATATTTTTTACCTTTTATTTTGGAATAAAAATTTCAAATTGCGAGGACAGAATTTATTGAAGGAGGGGAGAATGTAACACCCATGATTTTATAGTATGTTACCTCATTAAAGTAATTTAATAGCTTGTGCTACATGAAAAACCTCGTTTCAATTCACCATGACTTACCAAACTAGCTGTTAAAAAAAGAGGATATGAATATTATGAATCACATTTTAAATTTTATATATCCTATATAATTTTGTCATTTTTCTTTTGTGTTTTTTATAAATAATACATGAAAAATTAAAATTTTAAGTTAAAAGAGGTATTTTTAAAAAAATGAAATTTTTCCGCCTTTTACTGGAAACCCCTTTTTAAATAATATATTTGAAACTTTTATATATTTAATTTGAAGAAATAAAATTTTTCGTTATAATAGGTACACAAAAATTTAGTTTTAATAAATTTTTGGTGTTTTTTCTGATAACTTTCATATTTGGATGTATAGTGAAAATTACTAAATTTTTACAGAAAAAAAATTTTTATTCAATATAATTTATAGTGTTCAATTGTACATTTGAATGGTTTTTAAGTATAATTATATTATATTTTTATCATTTAGTACAATTTTGGTTATTATAATTAATTTCACGTTTAAATTTGATATAAATCCAAGTCAATATTTTGATAGTGTTTTCTTTCTCAAAACCCCACATTTTGGTTTTCACAATAGGAATTAATTTTAAAATAAAAAATGAAACTTCTATGTTTTTAATTTGGAAAAATATACTTCATTGTCGAATTCAGAATATCAAAATTATCTTAGGGTAAACTTTTGGTATTTTTCATAAAACATTCAAATTTTTATGAATTGTGAAAAACACTACGTTATTGTTTAAAATAGTCTTTTTATTTAAGTAATTAGTTATTTTATATTAATTTATTTTAAGACAAAATAGATACATAATACCTATATATTTTCAATGTAATTAATTGGTTTACTTTTGTAATACGTTTAGATATATAAAATTTTATTGAACTTTTTACCGTCTTTTACCCACCTTCTAGGAGGACTTGAAAATTTGTATAAAACATAATTTTACAACTTCTATGAGTTAAATTTCAAAAATTATAGAGACACAGTTAAAATTAGTAAGTAAAATTTGGTTCAATAAGATGAAAATGATTTCGGTGAATAATAACTTTTGACTTTTATTTACCATAGTTAAAAGTAAATAGGGTAATTAAGGGTAAAAATGATTTTATAATTACCCTAAAATATGTTATAATTATATTTGATAAGTGTAATTAGACCAAAAACAACCTTATAAATAAAATATTATCCTTTAGGTCCACATGGATTAGATTAGGACATTTATTATTATTTAATTAAAAGAAGAGTTAATAGTGTCAAATTCAAGTTTTCATAACTATAAAATTTTTAATATAAAGTTATACAAAAGATAAATTTGACTATAAATATTAATTATAAATATAAATATATTTCATAAATTATAGAATTTTATTTTAATTTTTAGACATAAAATAATTAAATATATTTATGATAAAATAATGATGCAGTAATTATCTTATTAATAAAATATTAGAATAATTCATATTATAAATATCCAAATAAATGTTATTTGGGACATCTGATGAATTCCACTAACATTATAGGTTAATATGACTTGTTATAGTTTATTAAATCAATTTTTTTAGAAGTAATCATGTTGTTATGATTTTAACAAAAAAATACCAAATAGTGTCAAAATTGACATAAAATAGTTTTGAGAAGAAATACTATATTATTGGTTGATATAATATTTTTAAAAATCGATGGTTCATCCAAAGGGATTAAATAATATTATATATGTCATTAAAAACCACTTGAAGTTCACTTGTAAGTTTAGAGTATGTTTATTAGCCATATAGTGTAAGAATACAAGAAGACATGGTAAAGTAAAACTAATTACCTAAGAGTTAAATCTAAAATATAAGGTAAACATGGTAACATAAACTTGTCTAAAACCTTTTTTTTGAAATTATTTAGACCTATAACCACCTAAGGCTCCTAATTAATTAATTTTGAGACAATATAATCCGAATATGATTGTATAATAAATTAACACATTAATCTTTTCCTAATGTCACCCTCACCCCTCTTATAAAAGGGAACTTCCCCTTATCTAAAAATCACACCTCCAAATCCATTTGGATTGGAGAAACCCTGGAACAATATACTCCCAACATTCCTCACATCAACCTAGTTTCCTAACATTGATCATAAAGCCAACCTTAGAGCCCTTTTGATCAAATCAAAAGGAAGAACTCGAAGAAAAGGTAAATATTTCATCACATCTTTCACATTCATTTCTTCATCCACTTCCTCTTTATTTGTTGTTTCTGTTATACAATAATAAATATAGTATATTATATATATTTTGATGTTATTAAAAAAATAGTACAAGCATATTCATTATTTTATCCATCGTATGAATGACAAATTCACCATTCATGCATACGTTCAGCTTATCGTCTCCACTACGTGGTGTAATTCGTTATTCAAACAATTCATTATTTGGATGGGTATAATATTGAGTATAAGTGAGGTAAATAATAAATATAACATGTAAATTATTCTTTATATATTATATAAAATCAAATTATATATTATTTCCCCATCAATATAATGATATTGTCGCTTGTGCGTATGTAATGATTGTCGTCTCCACGACACGATGAGATATTCATTCCCACGTTCACACTTCAATGATTATTATAAAAATATATATATTATTAATAAGTATGTAATATATGACATAGTAATGCTACTGGATATATATATATATATGTGTGTACTTACATATATCATATTCACTTACTTCTGTTCAATACGATATGAAAACAGAAACAACATTTATGCGTACGTACGGCCCAATGTCTCCATAAACGGTGTCTTCAATTTTATATATCAATTTATTAGAAATATTTATATTCTATATATATTTGATATATAAATCATTTTAAATATTATTTATGTATTTAAATCATGATCTAAATGATACGATCAAGAATAACAAGTTAAAACATGTACGAAAAAGAAATCGATTTTTACCCAAAAAGTTAATTTAACATTGAAAACATTATTAAATGGGTAGTATAAAGACATAAATGAATCATGTATGATATAAAAAATATAAATATGGTTCTATTATAATTTAATGACATACTATGGTCTTTATACAGGAGGTTAAATAGACCCTTGACCAAAGGAAAGTGCAAGGTAAGGGTTAATTTCACAATCTCTTTATTTTTAGAGGTTATTTTTATGTATGTATCTACTGGGAAATATTTATTTTCCATTTTCATGTTTCATAAAAGTGTGTTAAAAGGTAATTTTAAGGTACTTTTTACTAAAACATCATTTTAAATGTTTTAAATATTTATTTTTCTAAACCTTTCTCATTAATGTCCATGTTTACAAAATGTTTTTAAGGATTTATTTATTTGGACATGAATATTTTAAAATGTAAATTCCTTTTAAAAGATTCATATTGGTATGGGACACATTGATTTAAAACTATATTCTAAATGAATTCCTTGAAATAACATTTAAATGATTTCTGAAAAAGTGATATTTATCTAAAATAGTTTCACTGATCAATTTCAACAATGTCAACATCCTTTACAGGATATTATTTTTTATCAAGGTTGATTTATTATTATAAAAATCATCCATATTGTATTGATGTTTTTGTGATATGTTTAACTGTGGATGTGTCACTTTTATACCATTCATGGTTTATGGATAAATTATTTACATTTCATATGATAGTTTTAAAATGAAAGTTTATGTTCTATTTAAACCTTTTCATATGAGGAATACATTCAACTTATTAAGTAACAGGTGGAGCCCGCTATAGCCTCTCAATGAATCTGTCAGTCTAATGAGACAAACTAGTTTCATGGCACAAGGCCTTCACAAAAATTTATCTGTAGTCTTGGCACAAGTCCTTGACTATGTGGTTATGAAGTCTGGAATTATGCATTCCATCATTATGAAATTAGCTGTTGATATTACATGTGATTATTAAGTTAATAGAATATCCCTGTGAATAAGTAAATGGAATAATGTTATTTATACTTTCCGTATTGTGCTGAAGTTTATGTTTAAAAGTCTACTGTTTTTAATAAACATATTGCCTTAAAATTTTATAGCATCCTCTAAATTATTTACCCTTACTGAGCATCTGAGCTCACCCATTTCTTATGTTTTATTTTCCCAGTATTCCAACAAGTGTTTTATGATTGAGATGCAGGGTTAAGCTAAGTAAACAATGGAATATTCAAAGGATTATTAATGCTTATTTTTATGTTAGAAATTGTAATGTAGCGTTCATGTATGTAATCTATTTTCTAGGAATGTTAAACTAATCGGTCCTTCAGGACTTGATTCCTTGTAATTATTCCAATGTTTTGTAATATTTCACCGAATTTGGGTAACTAGTGTCGAGGAATTATAAAAACTATATAATAATAATTAAATAATGTACCGTCACGATAAATAAACAATAATTATTAAAAAATAATTATTAAGAGTAAATAATTTCATAAATAATAAATAATAAAAAAATTATAATTTTTCATAAATTATCTAAATGAATAATTAATACACTATATTCTCTTAGACAATTTCTCAACATAAAAATAAAAATTATTATTTATAATATGTGAATAATAAAATAATTAATGATCAATAAAAATATACAACAATAGATAATTAAAATAATATAAGATCATAAAAATTCAATTAAAAAAATATTAATATGTTTTCATTAATTTACAAAATAATATTAATAATACCGGTTTTATTAATTATCAGAATAGAAATAAGGTGTCAAGGAGTCACTCCAAATTCTCCAGCTATTTTATACTTACAAAACCCAATCGTATTAAATAAATTTCTCCAATTTTTAATGACAAAAAATTATGACAAGGATGGTTAAAAATAAAAAATACAAATATAAATAATTTGAATATATTATAAAATATGTGGGAAAAACATTTTTATTTCAATTTTTTTACTGAAAAATAACCTTTATTATTTTATTCCTTATAAAAAAGTTCACTTCATGGATGTATAAAATATGTATGATAATTTTCAATGAATTATAATGGATTTTCAGTATATAAACATAAATAGAAAAATTTTGAAATTTCTTCTATACAAATAAATCATTTAAACAAATAAAATATTTAAAAACACACCCCTTAATTTTAGAAACAATATTAAATTTATTCGATGAAATAATTTATAAGTATCTAAAATAATTTAAAAATAAATAATTTTTCACATGAAATAAATATTGTAAAATAAACTATAATTGAATATTTTACTTTATTATTTTGGAATATGAAATAATAACACATAATTGTAAATAAAATAATTAAACATTAATGAAATTTTTATGAAGAAAATAAAAAAACAAAAAATTTATTTATTTCAGAAATAAATATTTTCCTTGGAAACAATTTTGTATTATTTTAATATATATCTTCAAAAAAAATATTTAAACCTAAATGAATGCAGATGATTAATTTTAAAATTAATATTAAATTGAAAAAAAAACTAAAACAAGTTAAAGTAGTCACTTAATGTTACCATTAACATGTGTCTAATAATTTTAAAATATTTTATAAATAAAAATGATAAAAAAGTTGAAACAGGGTAATGGAGCCTAATTAAAATATGTCAATAAAAGGATCTATGAAAATATTTAAATTTATTTTCAAATAATATTAAAATTAATTTCAAATTATTAGGTAGATATTATATTATATTATAAGATATAAGACATTTAAGTACATTCCCAATGGTATTCTAAAAATTATAGATTATTACGCAAAAGTATATAAAATTTAAAATCCAATCATGCAGGCTAAAATAAAATATTAAAATTAAATAAAAATTAAGTACCTCTTGTATTTTAACTTTTTCACCTCTTAGGGTCTTTTCTATAAATTTATTTCTATAACATCCATAAAATTAATAAGAATATTAAGTCTAAAAAATTTAAACAACTACTAATTGATATAACAATGAATTAGAGTGGAATAAACATGTTAAATATTAAAAATATGTTTCTTTTGTTACTTCAATTCTTTTATGTTTGGTTTTTTGAGAAATAAAATATGTATGTAACCAAAGATATTTATTTCGTGTAAAAATTCCATATTCCAATTTTTTTAAATATTTTTGAAAAATGAATATTATTGACACCAAAAAAACTTGAAAATTTCAAACATAACAGTCATTATCATGATGTCCATTACTATGATAATGAAATTATATAATATTATATATGATTTTATAATTATAACTAATAAAAATATTACATTATAATTTTACACCCTAATATTTTATGATATATTTATCTTTAAATAAATTTAAACTCATTGATAGCATGTGATAGATGAAGACCAGAGTTTAAATAAAAAATAATGATATAAACCATTATAGCCTAGTCATTGTATTGGAAGGATTGAATTGGAAGAAATAAATTATGATAAATATATGGTTTACACATGTATAAGTCGAATTCATTAGTGATTAATCGAATATAAATAGAAATTAAAATCACTTGAGAGTAAAATAGATGTTTTATGGAAATTAATTTTTATACACCCAATAAATTTTTACATTAATAAGTTTATTTGATCATTGTTTTTGAATTATTTTATTTAACTATTCATATTATGTTTTCAATAATTTTTTTTAACATTCGTCAAATATTTTATCTTTTCTTGAAATAATAATATATATAATTTTATGCATAAATGTATATTTTTCTAAAAATGGGTTTTGTCCAAATTTTCAATATTATATTAAAATTTAATTATAACTCGTATAAAAATTGCATATTGAAAAATATATTCTTTATTTTTAATTAGTCTGATCAAATTTACTAAATACATCCCTTTTATTTTTTTCAATAAGAATAGTAATTGTAATAAATATTTTTCAACATGGTAAGTGTAAAATGGGTAAGATAGTGTTAAGAACTTGGGATATGTCTTTAAAATATATCTAACACTTGAATTTATCTAATTTAGTGATTTTAGTTTTGATATTTCCATCATCATCTCAAATATATGGCCACAAGGTGTAATGTCCCTAAAATTCCATGTGATATTTTTTTAAATTTTATTGGATTATTTCAAGACTGGTATCTAAAATGAAAAATAATTATCATACCCGGTGATCCTAGATTAAATGTTCAATCATTTTTTAGTTTTTTTATAAGAGAACACGTCCGCGGTTTTGGAAACATCTAAACAGGTGTCCGAATTCAAAATTTGAGGGCATTATTGCATCAGAAATGATGACTTTACCCATGGATGGACGTAACCTAGTCTAATGTGGGTCATGGAAAAAAGGTATTTTCTGGCGTTTTGAGGGAAAATAAATTAAACATAAGAAATTTATATTATTCAAAAATGTTTCGTTGAAATACAATGATGAGGAAATTGAATCGTTTTATAAATGAAACAACATAAAGACACAACGACTAATCATAAAATAAATAAAGAAACATGTTTAATCAATTAATACACTAATGTGGATATGGGATTATTACCACGATCTTGGAGTTTCCTTGGAGGGTTTGGAGGGTTTGTGTTGGAAAATGATGAATAGTGACAAACAATATTCTTACCTCATCCCCCCCCCCCTCCCCCATCAAATGATTGCCAACTATAATGGCGGATCAATGGATTGCCAATGATAATGGTGGATCAAAGGATCAAAAAAAGATAACGACAGACTGCGGATCACAGATCGATGAATAATAGTATGTGACTCTATTCTTTTTTGATGAATGATATGATTCTAAGAAAGGGGTTCTTTTCTGATGTGATTAATTTTCCCCATTATTCTCTTCTAATTGATGAACGTGGATCAACTCAAATACAAGTTGATCCACATGTATATTGATCATGCAGGTTTTGGAAATATATTTTACGATTCGATTTGGGGTTTTATTCATATTTCTATGTGATCCATTCATAAAATTGATAGTCTCCCATTTTCCCCTGATTAAATTTCTGACACAAGTAGACCAGCGTAGACACGGACAAGGCCCAGATCCATCTACTTGGGTGTTATTTTTGATCTCTATCTTCCTACTCTTGTTATTCATAGGAAGAGAACCGTGGTCACTTTAGACACTTTTTAGGATTTTTTGAATGTGGCCAGACCCCCAGGTTGACGATGAAATGGCTTTAAAGACACGACAGTGGAGGCGGTGACAAGAGGATTGTAGTGATACTTCAAGATCAGAAAATGGATCCGAAGAGAGATTTTGGTGGCTCGCAAACGAACATGTCAGTGCGTTAGCCATGTTCGGGAGGCAGCGCGCACTGGCTAAGGAGGCATGCAACATCCTCTGGGGGTAGTTAGTAGAGGTCGTCAACAAGTGACCAGCGGTGGTACGGGTAGACACGGTTGTCGCACCGCATCACATGGCTGGAGGACTGAGTTCCTTCCAGACTATAGCATCAGACCCCATGACAACCTATGTGGTGATGAGGAGATTTATCACTTGCCACATCTTGGGTGGAGTAGACCGTCCCACTCAAGTAGGCCAGGTTGGACAAGTGGGTCGGCCTTGGTCCAAGCTTCTCTAGCGGGCCAGGCCGACACAGTGGACCAGTTTGGGCCCCACCAATCCGAGTAGGGCCCCACTAGTCTGGGTCGGGTCGATCACGTGGGTCGGTTCTGACCCGGTAGGTCCGGTCGTTGGGCCCCCAGCCTAGTCAGGTCAGACCCAACCTAGACTTCACCAGCCCCTTTTCACTAAAATCATTATAACATCCAAAACTCATGTCTAATTAATGACCCATTTGTGGTATTGGCACCCTCATGGTGAATCCCTCATTTTGATATACTCTATGTGGGTTTTTGTGGATGTTTTGACCGAAACGAGGGCTTAAGGTGTAGACTCTATAAGAATAAAGTGTACTATGAGGGGAATCTTGTGGATCATTGTGACGAGAAGACAGTGATGAGAGGGTCTAGGGGACTTAGCTTTCTAATGTGACGAGTGGATTTTGGAGACCCATATGGCCCAAGTGATGAACGGGTTAAGTGACCCAACAGTCCAAATGGACATTAAATTTTTGGTGACTGAGCAAGTCTGAGGGACGAGCGGGTCTAGGTGACGTAGTAGAAGTAATTGGTTATTAGGTCTAGGTGACCCAGCATGCTATGGTGAGTCATCAGGGTTTAATGTCTTAGTATTACATTGTGTTCAGTATTTGTGACTGATAGTATTTCTTTCAAAACATTATATTATACCTATGTGAGATGACAACACGTTGTGTATACTTTACATCATGTTATTACCATTGTGTTTTTATGTCCTTATTGAGTATCATGTTACTCACCCCTATATAGATCCACATGCACATGTTGTGTCTTTTTTAGACAACAGACACTTCGACAGAGCCCTTGGTGGTTCAAGATAATGTGGTGCGCAGTGAAATATGACAGATGAGGTGTAGTTCTACGGCTTCAAGCGGCACCCCCTTCAGCTACCCTTTAGGTAGGGATATTTCAAATTGGCATTACTATCTTGTGATTTTTTTGTTCTTATATTATACACCATTTACCTTCAGTTCTATATTGTTACTCTTTGTGGTTGTCTCGGCGGCATGCATGTTTTATTTACAGAATTGTGGGATGTGGATGTGTGTGTGTGCATACAAGTACTTGGTAAAATTCCTCCCACATGCGAGATAATGACTTTAGTGTTACACTACAACCCCTAACCATTGTGAGGTGGTCTTGGAGTATTCATGGAATATGACTCAAGAGATAGGTTATGGAAGAGTGGTATTTGAGAAAGTAGGTTCTACCATAAGGACTGGGAGTCTATGGTTTTATTTTGGTGCCAAAGTGTAGTATGTTTTGAGTTTGAAATTCAAACTCAGGGAGCCCAATGTTGGTATGGAGGCCAACATATCCTTACACCAAGACCATGAATTCTATTTTTTTACTTGGTACCTGAAAACACTAGTTTCATGCATAATATATGAATTTATGGTGTTCTCATGTCCTTATTTAGTCAGAGTCATCTCACCTTGTATAATCTATTGACTATGGTTCGTCATGATGTATTTTAGGACACCTATATGCAGAGAGACATCTAGGATTCTGTTGTGTCACCATGAAGACTGTACGCCTAGAGATGATGCATTATTACAGGGACCAGTACTGTAGGTGGCCCCACCAGGTGGTGAACTACTATTACCACCACCCATCAGCCAGTAGTTCTTACCAGTGTTCCCAGCATAGGACGCACATAGGATCAGTTCCTTACATGAGTTCTAGAAGAAGATACTGCCCTATTCATGGTTGATACTAATACCCTGGTAGCTATGGATTTTCTTGAGGAATTTACATGAGTCATACATCTAGTGAGTACACCTCCTTACCAGATGGCAATATTTGCCACGATGTTTCTTCAGTGCTCAGGGGGAGATTATGGATATGGATTATCCAGACACATGATGATGTTACCCTTACCAGGAATGATTTTGAGAACCTCTTCTAGGAGTAATTTTTTTCTAGGACTCTACAATTTGTACACATCAAAGAGATACATCACCTACTATTGGGAAGCATGATAGTATGAGAGTACTCTGTGATATTCACTGAGAATTATCGCTACTCTACAGACATGGTGTGAGACCTGTTCTTCAGGGCTTGAAATTTTGAGTAGGAACTGTGTCAATATATTAGGGAATCCATGATATCTTTTATCAAAACTACCTATTTTGGGGTGATGGAGTAAGCTCTACTTGTGGAGAGCTTCTTAGCAGAGCGGGCTCTTGTAGCAAGAGATACTAGTAGACATCAAGAGGTAGAGTCATCAGTGATGGGTAGAAAGCAGCAGACGTGGGGAACCAAGTGGTCAAGCCTTTCCGAGGGTTGACCCCATGACACATGGTCTATAGTAAGAGGCTCCTAAGGTAGAGTGAGTTAGCAGAGGAGTAGGGTGTGATTCACATACGGCGAGGAGGGACACATGGATCCTGACTAATTGACTCGTTGTACAGACGATCAGCACATGATCAAGGACTGGCGAGGCATATGCATAGGGTCGTGTAGGGTGGTCCTTAGAGAGGCAGACATGGTAGGGGTAGGCATAGAAGTAGGCTATATGTGGAGGTTTGAGGTACTAACGCCACCACCCCTAGGTGGTTCACCATGGTGCCCAGTAGTAGGTGGACAAGGGAATTCCAACCTTCAGGCGATGGAGGCCAGTGATCCCAATGCTCCAGTGAGTATTAGAGGTATAATCTGTGCCTCTTTTCCTTTAGTTTATGTTCATAAAGAAACAGGTTCCAATCACTCTGTCCCTACCATGGACCTTGTTCGGAGCTCAGATATTATGGTAGAGTCATTGGCTCGATCTATATGATTAAAGGCTTCGGCCAGAGGTGATTTGATGATCAGGCACTGCTGTCATAAGTGTGAGCTTACTCTTGGAGGTGATACCTTCAACTGGGATCTCCTAGTAGCAGCATTGAGGCCTTATGATCTCATCCTACGTATGTACTGGTTATATACAATCCATTCTTTGATTTAATTATTTAGCAGCAGAGTACAATGTGTCCATTAATATAGAACTAGGGTCTCTTTCACCGATAAAAAATGAATGCTACAGTGCATGACATACTTTCTTGTATGATGGTGTTGCTAATCAAACACTGGTTTCATATCCATAGTATCATTGTGGTGGATGAGAGGATTCCCCAATTTCCTATAGTGGTGCCTGAATATGAGGACCTATTTCCTTAGTATGTTTCTGGATTACCTCCTCACAGAGAGGTTGACATATAAATCCATATCTACCCCTAGACAACACTGATATCCATACTAGAAAATCAGATTTCTCCCCCAAAGATTTGTGAGTTTGTGGTATAGCTAGAGGACCATTAGAGGAAGGGCTTCATAAGTCCTAGTGTTTTACATTGGGCGGCCCTAGTTCTATTTTCCAAGAAGTATGACTGAAGAGTGAGAATATGTTTGTACTGTCAACACCTATATCAGGAGATCGTGAAGAAAAAATATGCATTGTTGAGAATCAATGTCCACTTCGACCAATTGAAGGGATCAAGGTGATTTTGATGATAAATATCAGATCTGGCTATCATCACCTTCTTGTATGTGACGAGGATGACCCAAAAATAGCATCTAGATGTCGGTATGGCCACTATGAGTTCATGGAAATTCCATTCTATGTGACCAATTCCCCAGTAGTGTCCATGGGACTCATGAACATGATCTTCCAGCCTTACATTGACCTGTTGATCATGGTATTCATTGATGACATCCTAGTGTACTCGACATCTGATGAGGAGCACACGACAAGCCTAAGGATGCTCTTGGATACACTACAATAGCACCATATTTATGGTAATCTCATGAAGTTTTAGTTCTTGATTCAAGAGGTCCACTTTCTAGGACACGTTATTTTGGAGGATGGATTTTTAGTGGACCTTGAGATGATAGAGGAATTTTCTTCTTGGGAGCCACTCATGAACGTGACTGAGGTGAGAAGAATCATGGGTTTGGATAGGTAATATAAGAGTTTTGTTCCTGACGTTTCTAGGATATCATTAACTTTATCATCATGGATAAGGAATTACAACCCTTCGTGTGGATAGAAATGTTCCAGAAGAGAATCTATGAGTTGATGAAGAGACTGACAAGTGCCCCCATCTTACAACTATCATATGATGGTGTGGGGTATGTAGTGTTCTATGAAACATCATGGATAGGGCTGGGATGCCTCCTGATGCAAAATCAATAGGTTATTGGTTATGTTCTGCGACATTTCAGGCAGCATAATTTGAACAACGCAAGCCACGATCATGAGATAGCATCAATGGTCTTCACTTTGATGATGTGGAGGCACTACTTGATGGGTGAGCGGTTTAACATATATTCCATCCATTACATTCTCAGGTATATATTATACCATAAAGACCTAAACATGAGTTAGTGGAACTGTCTAGAGTTCCTCCTAGAATATTACATTGATATAGTCTATACTCTTGTTTAGGGGAACATGGTGGTGGACGTGCTCAACAGGAGAACCAGGTTGTAGTTGCTGAGTGAGGCATCTGATTAGTTATATAGGATTATTATATCCTCTGTATATAGTGATGGAGAAGCTTAACTTTAGGAAATTTTTGTCACTCCCCCACTCTTGCAGCAAGTTAGGGAGGCACATCTTTGGGATGTTGGCTACGAGGCCCAATATGCTCATTTACCCACAAAGAAGAACCCTTATGGATATTTGATGTGTAAGGATCACGTCATACTTTTCATATGGAACACCATTGCACTAGTAGAATTTTGAGAGGATGTTATGATAGAGTTCCACACCTCCCCATTGGTGGTTCTTCCAAGAGTTGTAATGATGGACTAGGATCTTTGATGTCGGTAATGGTGGTTGGGGATGAATTAAGGGAATGGTTTAGTAGTTTTCTCATTGCATCACTTGTCAACAATTGAAGGAAGAGAATATTGTTCTAGTAATCCTGGATCATGCACTCGATGTACCAAAGTGGAAGTGGGATTGTATATTGAAGGACTTTGTGATAGGTTTACCATGCATGTCTAAGGTACATGATAACATATGGGTGATCATTGACAGACTCCGCATGTCATCTCACTTTCTACCCATCTGAGAGTTGGGTTTCGTATAGTGCTAGAGACGCCTCTATGTTCAAAAGATAGTTCTGCGTCATGGGGTTCCTTTGTAGATCGTTTTAGACCATGATTCTCGCTTCATGTCCTATCTGTGGAAGGGACTGCAAGTGAAATTCTAGACATAGTAGAGTTTTAGGATGGTATTTTATACCAAAAGGACATCCAGATGGAGGGAAATATCATAGTCATGGAGTAAATGCTTTGTTCTTTCATTTTGACTTTATTCATTATTGGGAGGACCATCTACAACTAGTGTAGTTTGTGTAATACAACAGCTACCACATCACCATTGGTATGGAACCATTCGAGGCATTTTATGGGTGACCATGAGATCACCGTTATGTTGGACAGACCTAGGGGAGTCATCACTCATGGGTCCATATTTGGTACAACCCCACTGAGGAGGTGTAAGTCATCCATGAGTAGATGATGACTAAAAGTAGAAAGAATAAATCTTATAATGACCGGAGATGGAGGCCCTTGGAGTTTGATAAGGACACTATATTCTCCTTTAGGTATCACCTCAATGGGAATTGAAGATATTTGGTTGGGGCGGCCAATTGTCTCTAAGGGTCATTAGACCTTTCTATATTCTAAATAGAGTTGGCGGGGTGGTGTACCACCATGATCTTCTCCCAAAGATGCACTTGGTGCACGATGTGTTCCATGTGTTGTATCTATATAGGTACATGCATGATCCATCACAATACATTAACTGGGGAGAGTAGCACATTGATGATGCGAATACATTTTTGGAGTTTTCTATGGATATTGAGGAACAACAAGATTGGGTCCTTTGTTGGTTTTATATTCTTATGGTCCATGTTAAGTGGCACCACAGTAATTCCCATGAGAGAACTTGGGAGAAGGAGGCACATATTCATTTCCAGTATCCCCATCTATTTATTTAAAGTTTGTTTTAGATTTTGAGGAAGTAAATCCCTAAGGTTTGGAGAATTTTATGTCTTCTAAGTTCCATGTAAATATTTTTAAAATTTTATACTATTTTTTTCATACTAGAAACTTAAAAGGAACATGATTTCTTGTCTTGATAAACCCAGAATAGATGTTTGATCATTTTTTTAATCTGTTTAAAATAGAATGCATGGGCAATTTTGAAAAAATATAAACATGTTCCCTTATGAAAAATGTGAGGGCATCATTGTGTTCGGTATGGTGACTTTACCCAAGGAAGGATGTAACCTCGACCGGTACAGGTTGAGGGAAAAATTAAATTTTTGGGTATTTTAAAGGAAAATAAAATAAACTTAAATAGTCTATTTTATTCGAAAATGTTTCACTGCAATGTAACAATGAGGAAACTATTTCATTTAATAAATTAATCATTGTAATAATTGAGTGAATCATCATAATAGAAAAAATGAAATGTGTTTCACCAATAAATATCCTAATGTGTATGTGGGATCGTTTCCACAATCTTAGAGGTTTTCTTAGAGGATTTGGAGGATTTTCACTGGTGAACAATGAATGATAGAGACCCATATTATTATCTTCCCCCTACATTAAAGGATCTCCAACAATAAATGTGGATCAAAGGATCTCTAATGATTTTAGTGGATCAAAGAATCAGCAATGATAATGTAAAACTGCGGATCAAAGATCGACCAAAGATGTAGTGCGACTTCATTCTTCATCGATGAACAATATGATTCCAAGTAAGGGTTTATTTTCTAATGTGATTATATTTTTCCCATTCTGCCCTTCTAAACTATGAATGCAGACCAACTTACTAATAAGTTGATTTTCGGGTCGATCGTTCTTATGTGTTTGGGAATTATATTGTAGGATTCAATTTTGGGGTTTATTCATGTTTTCATGTAATCTATGCTTAGAGATAGATGACATACCATTAACTCTGATAAAATTCCACATGAAAATGGATTTGGATTTACACGAACACGAACTATATCCATATTCTTGGGTGTTCTTTGTGATTTCTCTATTCCTCCTCCCGTTCTTCGCCGAAGGACCCTCATGGTCACATAATTATCGTTTTGGAGGTTATGAATGTGTTCTGACACCCAAATAGATATTTTGATATCCTGGAGAAAAATATAGTGGATAAAAAGACCCAAGGATCATATGGGAACTTTCGGATCAGAAAAGAGACCATCGGAGTGAGTCTGGTGGCCAGTGGAAGAACCTGTCGACACAATGGCGTCGGGGGTGTCTTCCTGTGGGAGGAGACATGTTCCAGTAGCACGCAGTAGTGATCCAAAGTAGTGAATGAGGCCTACTACATCTACTGTGGGTAGTTAGTAGAGGTCGTCGATGGTGCAGGCTAACACGACAGTCGTACCGCATCATGCAGATAATGGTCTGCGGTCCAGCTGGACTGCGGTAGCGGACAACACAGTGAACTGTGGGGTAGTTTGGAGATGCATCACCCGCCGCATCTCAGGAAGAGTATACTTACCCACTCTAGTAGACTGGGTTGGATATTAAGGTTGGCCTCAGTCCGGTCCAAGCACCTTGGGCCAGACTGCCCTAGAGGGTTTGGCCAGCGTACCGTACCGAGCCAGGCCTAGCTGGTCGAGTTGACCCAATGCGTCTTTTCAAGTACAACGGGTTAGGTCAGCGGACCCCAGGCCGGGTCGAGTTTGGTCAGTCCGACTGGGGGGGACCTAGATCCCACCTTCCCATTTTCACTAAAAGGATGAAACCATATACACCATACATCTAATTGATGATCAGTTTACCACGTTGGGACCATCGTGACGAGGAGGTCCTTTTGATATACTCTATGAGATTTTGGGAGAAAATTGATGTGTTACTAAGGGAATGAGTAGTAGAGTCTCCCATAATCAAGTTCTCTACTAGAAGAAATCCTATGGATGGCTATGATGAGAAGACTATGAAGAGATGGTTTAGGTGACCGAGTAGGGAAAAGTGATGAGCATGTTTTAGTTACCAAGCTGGACAATGTGATGAATGGGTTTAGGTGACTTGTCATGCCAAAGAGACGAGCGGATTTAGGTAACCCAACAAGACTAAGTGATTATAGTCTCTATGTGACCTATCATGCATAAATAGTGAGTGGGTCTAGGTGACCCAACATACCTATCTGACTCAACTGGGGTGAGTGTCTCAGCAATTGTAACGTCCCGGTTCCGGGTTCCACCTGGAGGTGCCCCATACATGTTTTGTCACATGGCCTCAAGCACCTTTCCCCAATTGTTAGAGGATACCAACTACCACCAAGGACCTTGGATGTGATATTGGGAAAACTATTCCCTCATTGGGAGGTTAATGTAGCAGAAAAAAACAGTTAACAGTATTAGAAGTAGTAATAATACCATACAATAGTAAAAAGAGGAAGACAGGAAGTAATAAACAACTGAGCACATATATATAAATGATGCATGATAAATATTTCTAGTACAGTATCCAAAAAAGTCACAATGGTGGAATACAGTACCAAACCAAAGTACAAGAAAAACAAGTAAACAACTCCTCAACATCGCAAGCCTCATCTTGGTCCCATGCTGGCCATCTCCAAAGTAGTCATGTACCTGATGTAGAATGGCGCTTTCCCTTATCTATACCTACACCAATATAATCTATTTGGGCCCAATATCATGACCCAAATAGGGTGAGAGACAAATCCCAGTAGGTAACCACACAATGATTTCTGCCTAATAGTAAGTGAATATATATGGTAGTCAATAATCAAAATGAAGTAGTAAAAAATGAAGTACTCAAAAGTAAACCATCATACTGTTTCAATTGCATTCATTTTCATGTATCATGTAATAATCTAATCAAAATACGAGTAATACATTGGGAATTACTCCCAGCCTATCCCCTATAGTTCAACCAAACAATCACATGTGACCCCCTAGGATGTAGTCATGGTCTAACCCCTCTAGTTCAGCTTTAACAAATACTCACTGAAGAAGCACTCACCGTCAATTCCGACTATATTTTTGTATCAATAACTATATGAACTCTGAGGAAGTAGTCAATGTTAAATTCCCCCTTTCAGTCTCTCAATGTGGAACTACATACACTCCAAGGGAGAACAAATTCCCCCCCCCCTATGGTCTCGCAGTGTAAAATTAAACTGACAATTTTGAGAAGTCCTTAGAGTCCAATCTCCCTATGGTCTACTACACCAGGTTCCCAAAACCCTATGTAAGTCAATAGTTCACAACTATGTATGGTAGTCAAATTAATATTCAAGGACTACTTGGATAAAAATTCTATAGTATATCCAAACATTCCAGATATAATCACTCCATCCTAACAACACTAGTCATGGAAAACAAGCAACCTTACAGGAAAAGCAAGACCAAAGGGTCAATACAAAAAAAAACATGGGAAACACATCTATATCAAGTTAAGTAAATCTATTCACAATCAAACAACCTTTACTCAGGCACACAAGGCATATAAGGCATTAAGGTCTAAAACCCTAAGCACATAATACCTCATTCTCGGATATTGGAAACTTCTGCACATAATATTCAAAGACTAAATATAGAATGGAACAAACCACCTACCTTGTCATTTTATGATTGATATAGTTGAATTACATCCTTTTATTTGACTAGACCATCCTAAATATACCAAAACCTCCCAACATTTCAACCAACGATATCTCATAAGAGATGATAAATCAAGAAGCGAGGCTCTAGAAGAAGGAAGAACTCACCGTGGTGATTCCAATGCAATTTAAGGTGGTCGATTCAGAGAACAGACAGAGGGTCAGGGGCTCGGAGAAGAATCACCGGCTATGAATGCTCCTAAATGAGATGAATAGATAAGAAGGGTATTTTTTCTATTAGATGTGCCCCTGGTCCATTTAATGAAAGAAAAAGAAAGTACATGGCGTGTTCTTCAAGGGTACATGGAGGGTAGAAAAAGAGTCCTCGAACATCTCTAGCCACTATGATCATACATCGGCCCCCTCTCCCAAGTCTCATCATGTACTCACCTGTGCTGCCATAGCACTCGTATCAGAGGAACAGACCAGCCATAGAGAACCATTATACATCGATCAAAAATCTAGATAGGATGCTCCTCGAACGATGCGTCCACCTCTAGCTCACCCACCTTAGGTTGAAAAACATGAGATGGGTTAGAAGTGTAATTTCATAGCTGAGAAATGTGGAAGACGTCATGATTATCCCGGTACCTCTGAGGTACCTACAAATAATAGGAAACCTTCCTGACTCACTCCAAAACCTCAAACGGTCTGATGTATCTCGGTGAAAGATCACCCTGTCTTCTAATTCTCCTCTATCACAAACTTGATGATACACATAGAAAAACACCATCTCCGACCCCAAACACTAGAGTTCATCTCCTTCGATCTTCATAAGACTTATGTCGTGACTGTGTAGTATCCATCCCTTTCTGAATCAACTCTACATACTCTGTGTTCTCCAGAACAAGACGAGGCCCCACCATAGCTTCCTCTCCTACCTCCAGCCAACATATGGATGATAGGTATGGCCTACCATACAAATCCTTATAATATGCCATCTGAATAGTTTCTTGAAAACTATAATTATAGGAAATGTCCACAAGAGGTATGTGTTTCTGCCAAGAACCTCCAAAATCTAGGACTCATGCTTTTAGCATGTCCTCTATCACATGAATCGTACGCTCAGACTGGCCATCTATCTGAAGATGGTAAGTTGTACTTAGAAGTACCTGTCTACCCAAAGCCCTCTATAGTCCCTGCTAAACCCAAGAAGTAAAACAGGCATCCATATCTAAAACAATTGAGTGTAGATCTCCATGTAAATGTTTAATCTCTCAGATGTATAACATTCCCAGCTCATCAACACAGAAGGTCTCCTTGATCAGCAAGAAGTGAGAAACCTTCATGAGTCTATCAATGACAACCAAAATTGTATCATTCCCTTAAGGTGACCTCGTAAAACCTATCATGAAATCCATTGCAACATCATTCCACTTCCATTAATGAATGGGTAAATACATCAAAGGCCTTGTTGGTCATTGATCCTTTTCATTCACCTTCCGACAAGTGGAAGACCTCATCATGAAACCAGCGACATATCCCTTTATATCTGGACACCGATACTGATGGTGAATATCACGGTACATCATGGTGAAAATAGGATGAACTAACCAAATAGAGGAATGAAAGTCCCACATCAGCTCCTCGGGTTTGTCTGTTGACACCCATATGCACCCAAAAAATTCCAATATCTCATCCTCGCCTATGGTTCATCCTGGAATAGGGTTCTCTTTTGACACACCTACCCATAGAACTAGGCATTCATCATCTCATAGCATCCTCAATATCACTCAATCAAGAAGAGTAGATTTAACAGCTATAGAAGAAGGAAATTTATTCCCATATCTATTGTGCACCTTCAAATGCATTTCAGAGAATAGATCCATAAGCTTCCACTCACTACTGGCCACTAGAATTGTTTTTATCTGATTCCCCTTTCTCAACACATTAGCCACTGCATTTCCATTCCTAGTTGTATAGGAAATCTCAAAGTCAGAAGACAAAAGGTACTCAACCCACCTCCATTTTCTCATATTCAGGTCGTGCTGAGTGATGAAATAATTGAGACATTTTTAGACATTGAAAACCAAAAAATACTCTCCAAAAATATAATGTCTCCAACAGCATAAGACATGAACAACCATATCCAAATCGAGATCGTGTGTCAGGTTATTCCTCTCATGTGGCCTCAACTGCCGATACCTATACACAACGACTCCTTCCCCCTACATAAGCACTGCTCCTAGCCCGATACCAGATGCATCATAGTGAACTATATATCTCTTTCCTAGATCTGGTAAAACTAGTATCGGTACTGAAGGCAACCACCATTTCATCTCAAGAAATGATGATTCACATGAATCTTGACCACATGTACTTCACACCATATTTAGTCAGGCCCATTAGTGGAGCTTCTAGGAATGAAAATTCTCCTATAAAACGTATGTAGTATCTACTCAGCCCTAGAAAACTCGGTACCTAAAATAAGTTATTAAGTTTATCTTAAGAAACTACTACTCTCAATTTCTCTAGGTATAATAATACTCATGTCTCTGAGACAACATAACCCAAGAATAGAATCGGGTACATCAAAAAGTGGAATTTTGAGAGCTTAGCATATAACTGATTCTATCTCAGTGTACTCAAAACATTCTCATGATGAATTACATGGTCACGTCGATTGTGAGAGTACACCAATCTATCATCCCAGAAGACTACCATGAATAAATCCAAGTATGTATGGAACACTCAGTTCATCAGATCCATGAAAACTGGAGTCACATTCGTAAGACTGAACGGCATAACCACATATTCATATTGACCATACCTTCTCCGAAAGGCTATAAGAGGTATATCAGAGGATCTAAAGCACAACTGATGATAACCGTATCACAAGACATTCATAGAGAAAAACTGACCTCCTCAAAGTTTATCAAAGAGATCATCAATATGAAGTAAGGGATATACGTTCTTGGTGGTCAACTAGTTCAGCCTCTGATAATCCACAAAAAGACTTAGGGAACCATCCACCTTCATTGCAAAAATAACAGGTGAACACCTAAGAGATGTATTGGGTTAGATGAAACCCTTATATTGTAAATCCTATAACTAATTCTTCAGCTCCTATAACTCGGTTGTAGCCATCCTATAAGGAGTAAGGGACACTAGTGTCTGTCCTGAAACATGCTCAATAGAAAATTCTACCTCCTGCTCCGAATTAAAACTTGAAAAGTCCTCTATAATGATATAACTAAAACGATCCACTATTAGAGGAAATTACAACTATGAAGTCCCTTGGTCATCCAGATGTATACTAGAAATTTGGGCTGTAACTCCTCCAAACCCATGATGCTCAAGTACTTCTCTACATGCCTGGACATCATATTCGCTCTTATGTGGAAACTGTTCTCCCTCTAGTGACATGAAACTCACCCTAGAGTGATAGCAATAAATAACAGCCTTTAAGGGAACTAACCAATATTTTCTATGAATAAAATGATAGTCTTTCATCTCTAGGACATATAGGCCCCCTATGAAGTGATACCCAACAAACTCAAGGGGGAACTCCTTGAACTAATGTACACTATTTGTTCCTGTCCCCAACAAAGTATCCATCATCAAGACATTAGCATTAGTAAAGATTCATATCCCAAGGCTCACCACAACAGAAACAAATATAAAACTACGGGAATCCTCTATATTGAAATGCCCAGAATCTAAAACTTAGGTAACTAGAATTGTACATCGAACTGTAGAGGGTCTATGATCCTACTCATGTTGGGTCTTCTCCACTGCAAATGTCTAACTTGAACTGCAACCCTAAAACCATGTCTATCCACCCTGAGTTGATGCACCCTTTTGTCGCTGAAATCATGTTGACTGGATACCATGGCCTTGACCTCCACCTCATCCTGAAAGGCCAGAAGTACTCTAGTTTCCAGATTGATGATAAACTGGTGTTGCTGCTATGGAATGAGGAGTTGAAATAGAACCTCTATCACCAACTACTGGTGAGAAAAACTGAAAGAAATGCTGAATATGACCCATATTACCACAATATCAGCACTCTACTGGATCTCTCATGCAATGTGTCATTGTATTCCTAGTATTTTCGCATTGATAGCACACAAACTGGCTATAACAAAAATTATCCCACTTCCGAGGGTCTCCACGCGTATACTCCCAATGGTGTATCCTTCTTTCAGAAGGAGGGGTACTGACTGCTAATGTTGAGCATCCTGAATTACAGCTTCAGAGTCCCTCAGATTGGGCTCTATGATTATTGCCTGGTTGATTATAGAGGTGATGGAAGTCAACCTAAAGATGTTCATGTGAGATTAAATGTCATGCTTGAGACCATCCTCAAACATCCTTGCCATGAATAACTCATCACCTCCTGGAATGGGTGTAAAGTGCTACAGCTCTGTGATGTAAGAAGAATACTCCATAACTGAAAGAGTACCCTACACTAGACTCATGAACTCCCGGGCTCAGTCGGCCCACTATGTCTTTGGGTAGATGTAATCGTAGAAGGAATGCTGGAACTCATCCCAATCTATACCCTTCTACCACCCTACCTGTGAGATCACATCCCACCATCTCTTGGAATAATCTCGAATCATATAAGTATAGAGCTTCACCCTTTTTTATGGATGCATCTTTAGATGCTCGATGATCGAAAGCATGGCCTCCAACCATGACTTGCCAGCCTGAGGTCCTTCATCCCCTGAGAAAGTAAGAGGATTTTTCTACTGAAAGACCTACGTCAGCTCTTCCTTAGACGGGGTAGGAATAGGTATTCCCCAGAAGGTTTGTATAAAACTCATTAAGACCTCTCGGAATTGTGCATCAGAACCTATATCTTGGATAACAGTTGGTTCCAAGATGGGCATGACTGGAGGATCTGTAATAATTTTGTGATCTTCCATGTCTGGTGTCTGGTCACTACCCTGTAACTGGATTACAACCAGAATATGTCTTGGTGGCATGAATCTTAATGGTCAAATGCACACATTAGATCAATATTAACAATGACTGTAAGTTATAAGTGTTAGAAAGGAACAAGAGAAGAAAATATTAATGTTTATAAAAACAAGGATACATGTCGTGTATATACCCTACACAGTGTGTTCCCTTATGTCAATACATGGGAAAGTACTTATTCCAAAACTAGGTGTGTAACACCCCAACACTGGGTTTGTTATTTAAAAGGACATAGGGTGTACTTGAATTGATTCCCCTTACCAGAGTTACTCTACACAGCTAAGCCACACGGTTCTACTAGAGAAATACTACATGGCATGTTTGTGCCTAACATGACATGTTCTAGAAGAACTTCACCGACTCGTGTTGTTAGTCACAGGGCCAGTTTACACAACTGACTCTAAAAAGCATGTTTGTTCCAGACCTGACATGTACTCATTACCCATGATCCACTTGTGTCGTCAGTCACACGACCGAACACATTGTCTAAACAACACGGCATGTACATCTGGTAGACTGTGTCTTCCATCAATGATTTCACAATCATGTGTCTCTTCCCACATAGTCAGTGACACAGTTAAGGACTACACATTGTGTACTTAATAAAAGTTGTTCCTTCTAGAACAGAAGGATACATGGCATGTATTCATTATTGCACGTCGTGTATTCTTGGTTTTTTCAGATAGTAAGACTCAAAAACTACTCTGGAATCTAGAAAAAAGATGAAATGAACATTAAAGTGCCAAATTTTGTCCATGAGGTCCCATACTCCCCGTGAATCAATGTTTTTCATCTTATACATGTCATATATAAGCATAATAGTGAAATGATCCACCAAATTCTGATCCATGGGGGCCCATTACACCTCAAAAACCAAAGTTTGGCATTAAATCAAAGGAATCCTTACACAATACAATACCCTATGAAATATTAGGTATTTTATCTAGGAATCTATCACAACAGCATGCATATCTAGCACAACATCTATCATAATAACATACAATCGATAATTAACCCTAAATGGCATGGCATGAATTCATGACATGTGATGTATAGAAAGTTCTTATATGATGAATGAGATAGAATACCCTCATCTCATTGGGGTCAATTGAAATAGAACCTCAATAACATAAACAATAAGAGCACAATACATCTGAATCACCCAATGTTGCAATCAAATCAACTATAATAGTTGCAAAACCATAAAAGATCACAATATATGAGGTAAATTGTGTTTTCCCTATACACAAGTTAGCTACAACTGGGCATAGCTTATTACCAAATACCTATTCCTTCTTATCCATGGCTATAGGATCCAAAGAGTAAGTCAAGAAGAAAATAATTCCTTTTATACCACATTGTAACATCCCGGTTCTGAGTGCCACCCTGAGGTGCCCCATACCTTGTTATTCACATGGCCTCAAGCAGATTTCTCAAAAATCCAGAGGATTCAAACTAGTAGTGAGGTCCTTGGGTGTAATTGTGGGGAAACTATGCCCTCACTAGTAGAATAATGCAGTAGAAATAAATAGATAACATTATAGAAAGTAGTAATAATACTATACAATAGTAAATAGTGGAAGACTAGAAGTAATAAACAACTGAGCATGATTTGATTTTAATAAAATAATTTAGGGCCTTCCCCCAACTTTAAAAAAAACAACTGAGCACGATATATATAAATAATTCATGATACATATGTCTTGTAAAGCAGTCAAACAAGTCACAATATTTGAATAAAGTACTAAAACAAAGTGCATGAAAAACTAGTAAACAACTCCTCATCATCGTAAGCCATAGCTTTATCCCATGCTCTCTAGCTCCAAAGTAGTCATGTACCTGATGTAGAAGGGAACTTTCCCTTATCTATACCAGACACAGTATAATATTTTTGTGCCCAAAATCATGACACAAACCTGGTGTGAGATAAAACCTAGTAAGCAACCACCCAAAGATCTGTGCCTAACCGTGAGTGAATATATATGGCATGAAAAAATAAAAATGAAGCAATAAACAATGAATTACTCAAAAGTAATCCATCCTATAGTTTCAATTGCATTCATTTTCATGTATCAAGTATGCATCTAATAAAAATACATGTAACACGCTGGGAAGTACTCACACCCAATAACCTCTTGTTCAACCATACAATCACAAGCAACCCTATGGGATGTACTCACAGTCTAACCCCTCTAGTTTATCTTTATTAAATACTCTTTGAGGAAGAAATCACCTTTAATTCCCCCTATAGTCACATATCGGTAACTATAGACACTCTGAGGAAGCACTCAACATCCAATTCCCCCTGTGGTCTCACAATGTTGAAATATAGACACTTTGAGGGAGCACAAAGTCCATCCCCCCTATGGTCTCACAACGTAAAAGAAAATAGACACTTTATAGAAACCCTCAGCATACATTATCCCTATGGTCTAAAACCTCAGGTTCTCACAGCCCTGTAAAAGTCAACTGTGCACAACGATGTGTGGTAGCCAAAGTAAACCCCAAGGAATACTTGGATAATAATTCTACAGCATATCAGAGAATGTCATATAAAATCACTCCATCGAAATAACACAAGTCATGGAAAACAATAATCCTAACATGCAGGGATATACCAAACATTCAATACCAAAACAAACAGGGGAATCACATCCATAGTATGGAAAATAACTCTATTCACAATCAAATAACCTCGACTCAGGCACACAAGGAATAACAGGCATTAATAAGGTTAAAACCCTAACCATGAAATACCCCATTCTAGTATATTGGGCACTTTTTCACATAATACTAAAAGACTAACTATAGAAAGTCACAAAACACCTACCTCGGTGTTGTACGATCAACATTGTTGAATCCCAACCTTTGATTCAACCTAGAACATTGTAGATCTACAAAAACGTCCAAAACATTCAACTAATGATATCTCACGAGAGAGAGGAAATCGATAAATGAGACACTTGAAGAAGGAAGAACAAATAATGGTGATTCCAATGCAATCAAAGATGATCGATTCATATAACGGATGGCGAGATGGGGGCTCAGAGATGAATCGTCGGCTACAGATGCTCCAGTATGAAACGAAAATAGAAGAAGTGATTTATGTTGATTAGATGTGACCCCAGTCCATTTAATGAAATAAAATGTAAGTACATGGCATATTAATCAATAGAACATGGCATGTACTTGCTCTAAATAGACTCCACTTTAGGCAGTCTCTAGGTCACCCCACACGACGATGTACTCGACCATTACACAGTCAATACACAATCACCAGTGGAAACTGGGTACACGGAGTGTACTCAAAATTACACGGTGTTTACTCCTTAAATTTACAGATTCTCCTCTTTTCCTAAAAACTCTAGAGAAGAAAAACCCATAACTAAAAATAAGTTCTGGGTTCTTGCAGTAGTACAAGGGGTTCAATATTTACCACTGATTGTATTATTTTACATACTTTAGATTATACCTATGTGGGTTGACAACACTTTGTGCATACATCCCTTGGTGGTATTACCTTTATGTTTTGGGGTCCTTAATGAATATTGTGTTACTCACCCCTACAAAGAATCTTCCCACATGTGTTGTTTCTTGTGTAGACAATAGATGTTGTGATGGAGACCTTGGTGGTCTAGGACCAGGCGGTTCCCTGGGAGATCTGATAGACGAGGCGTATATATAAGGATTCAGGTGGAAACCCCTTCACCTACCCCTTAAGTAGGGCTTACAGAAGATATAAATCTAGATATTTTTCTTGTCCTTTTTTATTGGGCTTTTACTCTATCCCCTTTACTTTTTGTTTTCTACTATTTTTATCAATGGTTGTCTTAGTGGCATGAATGTTTACTTTTAATCATTATGGGTTGGGGATGTGTGTGTGTGTGTGTACAGGTACCCAGTAAAATTCCTCCCACTTGTAGGATAATTCTTTTAGTGCTACTTACCAGCCCTTGGCCATTGGGAGGCCGGATTGGGGTATTCACCGTGTGGGCCAAATTTCTTTAAATATGACTTCTTTTTATTTTATGAATTGAATAAATAGAAAATGTAAAACTCTTGAATTTAATATCTCGAAAATTTTGGAATAAGTATAAAAAGATGTTAGTTTCATTTTTAAATTTTTATTTTAAATATGAATACATTTTTTCAGGGTAAATTATTTTAAATTTTTAGTAATTTCAGAATTATTTAAAATTTCTTAGAAACACTAACACAATATATATTTAATTAATTGAAAAATATAAAAATGGTTTCAAAAATAAAAAAACTTATTGAATTATGATGTTACATTATATTTTAGACAAATATTACATAATACTTCTATATTAAAGAAATATATTATAATTCTATATTTTTCATGATGTCTTTAATGTCCAATTAAAAATAATATTGTCACTATTACATTAATAATGTTTTATAAAAATAATATTGTTAAAAAATAATTTAAAAATAATAAAAATAATTAAAAAGGAAAATGTGGATAAGGTATTTTTGTTAAATTTTAATTTGGAATTTTATAAACCAATGTTTTACCTTATAAGTAACATTATAGCCCTTTAATATTGAAAACGATGATCCCATGGTAAAGGTAAAAAAATTAACTAAGTGGTTAAACAAATAGATAAGTTTCTAAATGATACCAAACCCTATAAAAAATTCATTGAATATTATTATTTTAGGATTAATACATTTTTATTCTAATATATGTAAATATTGAATATTTGTTATTGAGAATTACATAATTATCTTTTTTTTAATCCCACTTCTGTCATTTCCCTCCCTTATAAAAGGTCACACAATCTCTCTTTAAATTAAATAATTTTTAAATGTATATATCATTAAATGTATGATCTTATATCATCAAACCTTCTTTCAACACATCCTATATAATCTTCTATTTCCAAGAGGCCATCTTTTCAACGCTTTAGGTGTATGCTAAAGAGATTTTTTCAACGAAGTGATATGAATCTTGACCGAATTTTTTCAACTTCATTTAATATTATATAACCTATAAATCATTGGTATCCATTCTAAATTAATTAATTCTGGTTATTAAATACATAAAATATTTATTGTTATTAAATGACAACCTTTTCACCTATTTTCAATCCTAAGGAAAATAAAAACAACACATATGCGTACATACAGATTCCCATCTTCACATGGCGGTCTAACTAGTTTTTCATTTCCAATTTTCATCAATTTTTATAAATATAGAATTAATATTTACATATAATATTTATGAAAAAATCCTACTTTTGGAATTATAATATCTTATCGTCATTATTACATTTCCATCTTTTAGAAAACAATAATGTCACTTATGTGTATGGGCGGACAACCTCCTCCACAAAGCGATGTGATTAATTTATCATTTTATTTTTGACATGGACTATAATAATTATATATTTAATGAATATATATGATATATATGATATAAATATTATTCTAGAAAATAAATGTTATATTTATCTTTCTCTGATTGCATCTGTCGAAAAATAGAAACAATAGTCACGCATACATACGACCTACCATCTTTCCAATTGAGGAATAGAAAACACTGGTGAAAACCCTAGGGATAGTTCTATGTATAATATAACACTCTATAATTGTATTAATGTCCATGGATAAACATGTAAAGCCTAATGTAACATAAATTTAGAATAAGGTGTCATGATTTCTATATTCTATGAATGAAACTTAATTATTATTTTATTACTATCTATAATTATAATAGATTTAAGGTTAAACATTTCATTTTGGATCTATTAAATAGATATAGCTATAATATGTCATTTAAAAACAGAATACGATTTTTTATCTAACGATTATACACATATGAAACTAAATGTTTTCAAAGCAGGAATAAAAATTCTTATTAACATTCTCATGAAAGTATCATTAGAAAATAATTATTCTAAACTTCCAAAAATATCAATAGAGGGAAAAACATACTATTTATTATTTGATGAGGTGGAATCCTCCTTATTTTAGTAGATATTATAACCCTCTACTCTCTGAGTGAAAGATAATTACCGTTGAGATAATATTTTTTTCTCTATAGCTCAGAACATGAAAAAGATATCAAATCCATTTATCATTAATAATTTATTATTAAATTACATTCTTATAGGTACCTATAGACCCTTATTTTCACCATGCTTTGGTTTGGTCTTACTTTGGGGAAATTTGTTGAGTATTAATAAGAATTTGGGAGCCCTTGGGGCTGTAAGGGGTTGGTCAGTAATTATGGCATGATATGTTGTTTTTTCCAGGAAATATTGCATCCAAGAATAGTATACTGGAAGGGGGTTCATGGTTTTTCCAAATCATTCGACCATCCCTCCAATCCATATAACCCTTGTAAGAAAGGCTATATATTTTTATAGTTAAATTAAACTTACCTTCTGACCAAACTTTTCACCCTAAAAATCACTATATAGTGTTCATGGATACTCTTAACAATGTAGTTTTTTTAATAAACTATATTTGTTTTAAAGATATTAATTTTATATTATTTATATTGTATATTGTTCTGATTCGGCAGTTGAATCATACATTCCACTCTTCTCACAACCTACTTTTCCGATGGGGAATTTATAGGAATTATTTCATAGTATTTTAGTAAAGGTAAGGTAATTATATAGCATTTTTTATTCCCGTTTTATCATATCCTTCCTAGAGGGTCATTTTGGAGGTGACGGTTGGTCACATGGAGACTTGTTTGTATTTTTTGACCTATATTCTAGTTTAACTAGTTTTTATTTGATTTTATGGACCTTGGTGATATCTCTTTATTCTTATTTTTACTTTAGTTGTAAATATTTTTTATGTATAATACTAGTTATTATAATCCTAGTTTTCCTCACCACCATGATGGGATATCTAGGGTGTCTTGTCTATTTGACTCGTGTTTGTTTGTTATAGATTTTTATCAATTGTATGATTATCCTGATGTGTGTTAACATTTCTTGATTTTTGTTATGTGTCTTGGGAAGATTGGTGTTAGAAAAATCGGGATTCAAAGGTGATGTGTGGGTGGATGCCTATCTAGCACAATTTCATGTATGAACTCATGTTTCCATGATTTGTTGGAAACAAGTTCTACATGTTTGAGACCAAGATTTTAAGGTTATTTGAATGAACTAGATAAAGATTTTATTAAAATGGAAATATTATTTCAAATGAGTTCTGTTTCATAAATTGAATTCAAAATTCCATAATTTCTCATTTTCCAATGAAATTGAAATGAATTATTGAATTTTGTTCCAATGATTTTTTAATTTTTCTCAAAAAGACGAAATATTATTGATAATTTTTATTAGAATATACCTCATAAGAATGATATTTTGGATTTTTGTGAGGATTTTGTGAGAAAAAATATTAAAAAAATCATGAAATGGACCCTACTTTGGTAGAACATTTAATCCATACTATTCATACATTGGGTCATCTGGGTTTTTTGAACCTAGCACAAACTGTATATAATGGTTTGGAATTCACTAGGAAACATCAACCTTTCTTTAATGATGATAATGTACCCTAGGAATTTAAAGAGTGTCTTATGTTGATTTAGTGGATATTTAACTTTTTAAATATTCCTGAGGACTCTAAAAATTTCTTCTCTATGTACATTCTATAGGTACTAGTAAGGAGATGGCTAGAATGTATTTTGCAAGATAATACATATGAGGATCCCACCTGGACTATTTCAATAAAATATTCAATCCTCAGTCTTACCTGGAGATATTACATGTAGAAAAGAAATAATATTTATGAACCTGGAGTATGGATAGCATACTATTATGAAATATTCTACCTTTTTATGAGTCGGTTCTTCCAGAACAAGATCAAGTCACTAATGGGTACCTAAAGGCTTAATGGATTGAGTTGCAATTGAAGTATGATATTATTTCGATGCTGATTCTCACGGGCCTTCCAAATTTCATGGATGTAGTTGGAAAAGCTCCATTGGTAGAGGTTGACATAGATGTAATGACTAGTTTTGTTGGAGCTTTATTTTTTCTAGTTCTTCTTCAAGGTGTGTCTTTTGGGGAGAAAATGAAGTAAAATGGGGTTCATTTTTCTTCAGTGCCAATTTTAGGATATTTCTCAAGATAGCATCAATTTATCTACTTCCAATATGGAAGGTGTGGTCATACCAATCCTAGATGTATGGAGTCTCGTAATACCTATCATCATTATGGACTATCGAGCCATATGAGGCATTTTTTTGAAAGGTTATATTACGGAAGTAAGACTAGATTTGCTCCAACAATGGTTTTTCAGGTCTATAATGATTCTTCCAAGGTTGGTGGGTCTAATTCTCATTCGAAGGGGTGTTCATATAGATATGACCATATATATTTATATATAAGAGTTTCATTTAATGGATTCTAATGTAGGGTCATCTACTATAAGTGGTATGGTGTTTATTTCATCTTCTTTCATGAAGTATTTTTTGATAATGGTTTTAATCATTATATTATGTACTCAATGTTAATTTATCTATTGGTATTACATTTGGAAGTTATTGTAATATTTTTTGGATTTTTTCCATTCCTTTGATAAAGAATACTAAACAAGGTTTCATGTTTCTCGCATGTTTGTAGGTGATAGAAAACATCATGTTTTTGCAAAACTTCTTAGTTCTTGATATTATCCTCTTCAACCTAATACATAGAATATATTAGATGATCAACAATATGACCCAAATAGACTATTATCATAATCCGGATTAGTTTTTATCTTTCTATGGGGTTTCTCATGTTTTTCAAGGTGATTATGACCCTACATTAGGAAGGGAATGGATTGTTGTTACTTATTTTAGGGAAATATCATGCTATTATTTAGAGATTTTAATTAATATTTTTGACCCTTGTTTTGTTTTTATACATTTTACAATGGTGTCTACATACCCAGAGGACATTCCCGATTATTTTTCCTATTTACCACCTTAAATAGAGGATGAGTTTTTTTATTGACCTTCTCCTCAGTGTGATTCCCATTTCTATGTCATATTATTTAATGAGTCATACTGAGTTTGTGGAACATAAATTCTATCTCAGAGAACTATAATCTAAAGGATTAATTCATCAAAGACTTTAACCAAGGACATCACCTATAATCTTTTCTACGAAGGTTGGTCCTATTCTCAGAATCTGTGTGGATTATCTAAATTTAAAGTGGGTGACTATCAAGAACAAATATCCTTTATGTTGAATTGATTATCTATTTGAAACAAATAGATTGGAATGTTAATTTTCAAATATTTACCTTTATTTGGGGAACCACTGGTTGAGAATTGGTGAAGAGGATATACCAAATATAGATTTTAATTTCTCATGTGATCATTTTGTGTTTTTGGTTATTCCATTTTCTATAACCAATTCTATCATTGTATTTGTTGATTTAATGAACCAAATTTAGCATTGGTCCTTAGAATATATTTTTGTGTTCGTGGATGACATTTTGGTGCACTCCAAGTTAGTGGAGGAGAATATGGACCATTTGGATATCATTCATCAAACCATAAAGTAACATTGTCTATAGGGTTATAATTTTAATTGTGAATTTTGGATCTGTGAAGTGAAATATTTAGGGAATGTCATATAGGATAGGGGAATCTCAGTGGATCCTTATAAAGTAAAGTCATTTTTTTATTGGAGTATCGATGAAATGTGTTTGAGACCCATGGATTGTCAGGTTTGGAATGTTACTATATTTGGAATTTTTAGGATTTTACAAGATCACATATTTCATGATAACATTAACTCATAAGGGTGTAAATTTTGAAAGTAATCTAGAAATTTAAATATATTTTTTGGATATTACGGTTTGGATTTCTTGAGAACCATTTATGATTCTTCTAGAACTATGTTAGTTTTGTGATGTTTTCAATGATTCTTCTATTATGGGTTTGGAATATATCTTGTTACAGGGGAAATATGTGGTGGGAAATGGATCTCTAGTGTTATTCTCTTACAAGAAAAACTAACCAACCCATGATCTTTTGATGGAATTAGTTAAGAATTAACTCAAAATGTGGTGTAACAATCTATTCAGGGAGAATTTTATAGTGAATTATGATCATAAGAGCCTAAAATATATTTTTACTCAGAGATATTTAATCATGAAACTAATACACTATAAGTATTATATTCATACATTTTATTTTGATATTGAAAATTATCCTACAAAATGGAATGTGGTTTCAAATGCTTTATGTATATAATTACTAACACAACCTAAGAATTAATCAGATGAGGGGTGGTCTCTCATGATTCTGTCTTCTCGGATGAGATTTAGAGTGTAAGAGGATTGTGGGATGGTTTTCATGGTATTGATGAAAGATTAATTGTTATTTAATGAGTGAGTTTAGTTTGATTAGGTGACTGAAATAGAATTATAATGATAAATTAAATTTATTTATGGATGGAATACCTTAGGTTATTGGTGTCGATCTCCTAGTGGAGATTTTTTATTCTATGGTAGGTTGTTTATTTCAATTTTTCTATGGTGGGATTTAAAGGATAGTGGAAAATAGTCTTGTTGGTATATACACCCTACGAATTCCAAGATGTATCCTGACTTGAGACGATGGTGTTGGTGGCTAGGGATGACGTGGTTGATTTAATATTTTCTATCATGATATATCATTTTTCAATAATATTTATGTGTAACACCATTGACCTATTAGTTTGTTGAATAATTTTCCATTCTGTTGTAGAAGAGGGATGAGATTTTCATGGACTTAATCATTACTCTTCCATGGAATTCTTGTGTGGAAGATTTGATTGGGTGATCATTAATCTACTTATCAAATTAGATAATTTCTTACCAATCATAGAGATGAAAAAAGTTGAGCATCTCATAGAATTGTATATTTATGAGATTCTGGGACATCATGCGGTTCCCTCTGTGATTATTTTTTTAGAGAGATATGAAGTTCACGTCTAATATCTAGAGATTTTTTAGGAGGAAATAAGTTTCTAGTTTAAATTGAGTATGGATTATCATACAAATAAAATGTAAAAACATAGATATTTTTCTATGTTAATGGGGATATGCTTTGGGCTTGTGTTCTTGACCTTGGAGTATATTATAAAAAAATTCCCCTTGTTTAATTTTCCAATAACAGTGGCTTCTAGGCATTGATAATGATTAGTTCCTTCGAATCATTGTATGGGAAACAATGTATATCACTCAAGTGTTAGAAAGAGTTGGGAGAATGTACCTTGTTTAGGTCAAGACTTATTGAGTAGATGAAGGAGAAGGGGCAGTTCGTATAGAATATTTTCTTCAAAACACATAGTTGAAAGGAATATTATGCATAAAATAAAAATTGGTCACTATAATATGAGTTTTCTAAACTATTTTATCAACATTTTACCTATAATGGATCATCATATGTTGGATAATAAATGAAAATAGGTACCAAGGCTTATGGGACCATTTCAGATTATGAAGTGACTTGGAATGGTGGCATATATGTTGAAATAACCAACACATTTGAAGTTTATTCATGAATCCTTTCAAATTTCCTAGATGAAGTGGTATTTATTGAATCCTTCCCCTGTGATTAAATAGGTGGATGTTTATCTTGAGATCGATAATAGAATTGTGATGCTATGAGTTCAAATTTTGGATGACCGGGATAAAGTATTACAGGTTAAAATAATTCACATGGTTTCAGTACTATGGTAGTGAAGATGAGATTTCTACGAGATGTGTCAGTTAGAATCATTGATGAGGTCGTGGTGGCCTTATCTTCTTGTGATTCCAAAATCATGAGATCATTATGGGGACAAAAATCCATTATGGTGGAGATATTGTAATGTCTCATTACATTCGTATAGGTATGTCTTGATCCTTATTTTGAATTTTCTTTTTATGTTTCTTTACATGGGGTTGTCTATAGAGTTTTCAAAAAACATTACAGACCATGGTGTTTTTAATGGTTTGTGCATTGTTTCTAAAAGTCATGTAGTTTGGCCCATGAAATCTTTCATCCAACCATGATATACTAGAAGGGGCACATTTTAGTCCAAATAGTGAGGCCACCCCTCTAAACCATCCACCCCTAGGAATAGGGGTTATGTATGGTTGGAACTTGGTTAATGTAACCATGATGTCAGTCATTATACCTGAAATATAAGCTCCATATTTGGATCATGGTTAAGGAACATGGTTACTCGTAATCATGAGGTATCTCCAGTAAACCATACATGTTGAATTTTAATGCACTAAATTTTTTATTAAAAATAATTAGGACTATATTTTTACTTCTAATAACCTCTTAATACAATATTTGATTGGCCTAATCATGAACAATTTCTCAAAAGGTATCTTCCTTTTAATTATTTTCATATTTCCTTCATTCTTTACAGATCAACTCAATCAATGTGGTGTCTTGATATGGTTTTTTATTTTCATTATAGATATTCGTTAAATATCTTATGCTATCATATTTTTAAACATGAAGGGGATGTGTATTACATATTTAAGGAATTTTATTAAGGATTTCTTTGTTTCTTATGGATCAAATACCATGAATACTTGATCTACTCTTCCATGATCTCCATTTTTTAAGGCAATTAATTCTAATTTCATTTTTGAGGTAGATCATCCTATATAAATATATAACTATATGAATTGTTTTTTTATTGTTATTTAATTTGGGTTATTTAATCAATATATATTATTTGTGATTTAGATGAATTTTTTTAAAATATATTTTTTTAAAGGTGGTTTTTATTTAAGTAATAATAATTCACACCATGTTTCTGATAAAATTATGGAATTATGATATTGGTTTTAAAATGGGTTTTTAAGAACTGAATAAAAATATATTTTCTTTGATAATGTTTTATAAATTATGATAATGTATTTTGAAATTATTTGGACAAAAATTGCACATTGGTAACATTAGGGGTGTTGGAAATAGACATATCACTCATAGTGTGTATAATTCCCCTTGTAGTTTTCCTTCACAATAGTGGGTCTAATGACACTTGTAGTTATGCTAATTATATCCACCATAGGCCTATATTGGGATTTATTTTTATTTTTATCATTTGTAACCATTGGTTTTACCATGAAAATGTTATTTGAATTTATGATTGGATTATCACATAATGTATTGGTCATGGTTATTTTCTCCCAAGATTTCATAATATGGATTGTTCATGGTTATTTACATGCATACAGTCACATGATAAACTGGCCATGGTTATTTTCTCATATTCATTCCTATAATGTATTGGTCATGGTCATTTAGATACATTCTTACCTTATGTTGTATCCACAGATTGTATTGATTGAGCTTTCAGGATTTATCTCATGTAATATAAGATACTTTGAGAATAGGAAAGGATAATATTAAAACCAAAGGGTTGATATACAAATGGTCTTGAGTTATGAATATTATTTAAAAAATTCTATTTTTTTTAATGATTATATTTTTTTTCATTATACTTGTATATACTCTATGGTGGAATACTATTGGGATTTGATCTCATAACCAACATGTTTAATTGGGTAGTTATAAATGTTGTTCTTTGGGATATAGGTAAATATAAGGGAATTATGTATCATTATATCTTCTATTTTCATTATACCTTCATATTGGGATTTTTTGGAGGTGATGGTTGGTCACATGGATACATTTTGACTGTTTCCCTTCATACTTTCTAGTTTATCCAGTTTATAATAGTTAGTATTTTTCATGGATGTATCTATTTCTTCCACTTTGATCTCTAGTTTTATGTCTAATTTTGTTATTAAAGACAATTGTTTTATTTATATTGTTCTACCTTATCACCATGATAACCCTTCTCAGATGGATTTTCTAGTTCACTCGGGTTGGTTCATTACGTGGAAGAAGTAACTGATTAAATGTATATATTTTTTAAGATTATGAGACAAGAGGATTAAATTGAATCTTTAGTATGATTTTATTTTTAGTGTATTTTTTAATTACATCAATTATATTCTACATGTAAATATATAAAATTAATTACATGATTTTAATAAAAAGTATAATTAATCAGTTAGTACATATGAATAAAATTTTACAGGACATTCAAGAAATGTTTATGTCTTGATCACTATCCCTGAAAGTAAAAATGATAGATTATTTAGTGTCTTAAAACTAAGTATATGAATGGAGTTATCTATAAGAGACATTATTATTTAAGAGGAAATCATTTTATGATCACTCTAGGTAGAAATGAAAATTTATGATTCCCACAATTCCCATGATTTTGATAAGAATAAGAAGAACAAGTCTAATAAATTAATGAATAAATAACATAGTGGAATGACATTTCATCCATCTACATGATATAAAAATTGTAGGAAACATCATGTTAATTTCATGAATGCAACTAGACATATATTTAAATGTGGAAATTTAGGTCATTAATCCTATGAATGTTTAATGTTAATGAATAAATTATTTAAACCAATGGAAGAAATGAAGACTCAAACAAATGAGACACCAACAATCCAATTATTTATGTGTATTTAGTGTGGTCATTATGCCAACTAATTAACTAATATGATGTATTATGATGATGATATGTATAAAAAACTCCTTAATACCTTTGAAATATAGAAATATCATCTGATCAAAAATGCCAAATTCTGTTACAAGAATTATGTGGTGAAAGGTACACTACACATCTATTTTAAAACATCTATGGTCTTATATGATTCTAAATCTACCCACTATATTATATTTAATAAATCCTCAAAACGTATTAAATTTTCAACTCATTGATTATATGTTGTGTTTAAAGTTTGAAATAATGGTATGATATCTATATCTCATGTATATAGTTCCTCACCAATTGTGGATTGTGGGAAAGTGCTTCCTAGATATATTTTAGTTATATATTTAGTTGATTTTGATGTTATTCTAGGAAAGAATTGGAATTACATATATGGGGATCATATCTATTTATAAGGACGGAAGTTCACATATTGTATTATAAATTAATATATTATAATTTATCTTTTTGAGGATTAATATGAACAAATAATGGAAATTACGTCAATATTTCGGCTCTAAATTCATATACATGAAGGAATTTTATCTTATATTGTTCGGAAGAATCTCAAAATAAATGATACTACTATTTTATGGGATTTTTTTATTTCATTCCAAAATAGTTTCATAGTCATCCTCTGTATTTTTAATTGATATCTTAATTAAACTTATACGTTGAACTTCACCAATTTCAAATATTCCGTATAGAACAGCCCCAATTGAGTTTTAGGAGTTGAATAATCAACATCTAGAGAATCCTAATTTTTTATTCATATGCCTTAGAACATATCCATGGGGTAAGATTATTTTTTTTAATAAATATGGTTCAATTCATCTTCGTATTAATTATCATGAAATTAACAAGATAATTATTATGAATAAGTATCCTCAACCCCATATAAATGATTTTATAATAATTATGAGTTCATAAACTATTTTACAATATTAACAATCATTATGGATATCCATAACAGAGAGTTAAATAATATTATATACGAAACACAATCATCCATAGTATTTATGGGAGATATGAATTTATGTTGATTAAATTTGGACTTACTGAATCCCCTAGTATCATCATGGAATTAAAAAATAGTGTATTTTGATATAATCATGACCATTGTTTGGCATTCATTATAGATGATACTCTTTTATATTCAATGTTTGAGTAATAGTAAGAAGTTCATTTGAGGATTATGTGTAAGACCCTATTGAATGATAAATTTTATGTAAAATTTACAAAGTGTAAATTTTGGATTAAGAAATTTCATGATTGGGACATAAAATCTCATGTGATGTTATATCGGTAGTTCCTTAAAAGACATAAGTTATCGAGTAAAAAACTGGATTAACCATTGTAAATAAAATGATTAGTTTTTTTGGATGGTTGGATCTTACAATAATTTTTAGATACATTTATCATGACTATGTAATCCACTCTACTTGTTGACATGGAATTGGGATAAGTTCTCATGAAAGATAAATGTGCAATGATTCCAAGGAATTGAACAGAAGGTTGTTCAGTGAAAATATTCTCACACAAAACTATTGTGGATAAATATTTTGGATCTAAATTCATTCATTAAAGAATTAATTGGGATGTGTCCCCATGACTAATTATATGGTTATAGAATATTCCATTCACGAATTAACATACTTAAAAAAGTTACCTGGCCCATGATTTAAAAAATGTGGTGGTGATTTTTTAATTAAATATGTAAATGAATTATATTTGTGGTTAAAGTTATGACAGATATACCAACCTTAAATTTTTCATATATATCATCACACAGAAAGAGTGGAATATGTGTGAGAAAATATTCATAGAGATAATTAATGATTAAAAATTATAAATACATTACCACCCCTAGGAATATAACAAGGTGGGAGATGGTTGGAGTTAAAGGGGTCAAGAAATATAATCTACTTTGAGTATTTAAGGAGATATAATACATGTGGATTTGTCGAAGAGGGAATGTAGAGACCTGAGGAAAGGGGAAATGGTATCTTCATCAGATAACATTTCAATGATCTATCCATGTGAGGAATAAAGAGTTGTAGAAGAACGATGTAGAACTATAGAAGAAATCGATAACTATTCCTGAGTTCAACATTTATTGTGATGGAATGATAATGTTTAGAAATAATGTACGTGTTATATCCATAATATATGTGTATAAGGAGATATTAGATAATTCGTAAAGTTATTAATTCCCATCACATCCTAGAAATATAATGATTTATTGAGATCTAAAATAATATTTCTAGTGTTACAACAAGAAAAGGTTTATTGGAAAGTATGTATATTGATGTATAGTATATAAATAATTTATGTGTGAGAGGAAAATTTATATTGGATTTTTACACTGTTACCCATACCAATATAGAAATGGGAAAACATTACCATGAATTTTATATTCAGACAAAAAAAACTAAACTGGGAAATAATATTCGGATTATTTCCATTCGACTTATAATGTTGGAAAAATCCATTGACATTAGAGAATAACTATCTCTAGATAAACATTTTAGTTTATAAAATAATAAAATGGTGACATTGTGTTGATAATAACATTCTATTATATCTAACTGGGATCTGAGGTTTACCTCAATGTACTCAAGAAGAATCTTTTAGGATATAGATATAGAAATGAGTATCAATACTATATAATATATTTAAACGAATGTTCAATCTGAGTTAACCATTAAAACCTGAGATGATATATTGCTATTTTGATCTCTGGATTTAAAATTTGGTTGATATCAATAGCTTTCTTTTGTGGAATTTTCATATACCCATAGCTTTCACTCGATCATTATGATGTCCCCTTATGAAGCCATAAAAGTTAGGTATTGAAATAATCTAACATTTTATGGTAAAGTTAGAGAAACAAATAAATTGGGACCTGATCTTTTTATGGAAATGGTATAGAAATGAAAAGTCATTCAGTATGACATAAGAGAATCCCAGAGTCCACAGAAAAGTTGTGGTTAAAATTTCGATTGATATCAAGAGTTTGGATCTGGAGGAAATATATTCCTATGAATATATCCTTATTATAAGGTTATGAGATTTGAAAATGTGGTAGTGATTTTTCCTAGGTATTTTAGTTCCTTTTAAATTGTTGATCATATTCAGAAGGTATCTTTTCTTTTTCAAATTTCACCAAATCACTCTCAATTTCATGATGTCTTCCAGGTATCTCTCTTGAGGAAGTACAAATACGATGATTCACATGTAATGAACTTAGAGGTCACATCACTAGGGAAATATCACACTTATAAGTTATAACAAGTTAATATTATGTATCGTAAAGATAATGTTCTATGAAACAAGACCACTCACCATGATAATGTTTTGTGGATAATCAAAAAATTAGTAAAAACAACTTGAGAACTCAAGCATGTGATGAAAGAGAGATTTAATAAAATAATTTATCAGACTTCTAGAATTTCAATTGTGAAATTCCTTTTAGGGGGTACAATGTAACACAAAAAAATTATATGACATATTTTTCTTTAAATGAATTTTATTTCATTATTAGCTTCGGATACACATAACCTCAGATCTAAATAAACCATACCAAATTAAATTGTTATTTCCTACCCATTGCAATGGAATATTTAAATATGAATTAATAAATTATAAAAAATTTATAGTTTATATGTTTTTAAAATGAAATAATTCATTAAAAATTGATTAGAAATATAAATAATAGTCATTTCAATGTAAAATAGATGTTTTGTGGAAAACTAAATTTATGTATGTAACATATTTTTGTTTTAATAAATTAAATCGATAATTATTGAATAAAAATTTTAAGTAAATTTCAATATTATATATTTAATAGAAAATTAACATTCATATAATTTTTTTAGGAATGATATAATAATATATTTCAGATTTTTTGGTTAAAAATATATATTTTCTAAAAAATAATTTTTGTCATGTTTTTATAAATTATTTTAAAAAAATTTATTCTACTTAAAGAAATTTAATATTGAAAAAATGACTCTCTATTTAAAATATAGAAAAAAAATTTAAAAATAATACCCTTTAAATGATTTTCATTATGAATACTAACCATAGTAATTCTTTTTCACCTAGTATAGGTAAAAGTGGAAATATAAGGTTAAAACTTTGGGAAAGGTCAATAAATTTTATCTAACACTGTTAATTATTCTATTAAATTAGTGGAGTTAGTTAATTTCAATACATTTCTAAAATAAACATACACTTGGTTCATTATTAATTCAAATACTTACTTTAAATTAATTTAAAAATATTAATAAATGAAAAATAAAAATATGTTAACTTTAATATCTCTAAAAAACATTTACCAAATAAAAAGTTGTATATTTGGTTTTAAATCATAATTTTAAATTTGTATATATATTTTCAGAAATGGAAATTTAATTACTATTTTATTTTATTAAATAAGTTTCTTAATTTTTGATGCAACATTAACAAATTATCTATTCAATTAGTAGAAAAATATAATAAATTATTTTATAAATATGAAAGTTAATAAAATTTGGTTAAATTAAGATGTTTTATTTACGTTTTAAGAAAAATATAACATATTATGCATATGTTAAATGATTATATTAAAATTTATTCATTACGATGATTTCATTTAAGTCAAAATAAATGAATAGTTTCAATATCAAATTAATGATATTTTATTAAAATAATATTTTCAAAACAAATAAAAAATTGTAATAAACATTATTAATGAAAATGTGGACAAAATACTATCTATTTATCCATAAAATGGTCACTTATGTTCCAATTTTCACCTTATATGTAATATTATAACCCATTAATATTGATGAAATTCCTACACTATTAATATAAGATTTTGTAACCAATGGTTTAAACCAAAATATAATGTTTAAAAAGACACAAAAACCTATATAATTTTCATTGGTTGATGTTTCTGTGACCTTAAAATCTTTTTATTTTAATATCTATCAATTTTAATAATTTTTCATGAGAATGACATAAATATATTTTAAATTTTTTTGTAATTTCAAGTGTTTTCTTTCCGACCCTTATAAAAGGACACCACTTATTTATTCTCTTTACACCACATTGAGGTATCTATATTATAAAATTCATGGTATGTTATAATCTTACTTTCATTCACCACATCTTAGATCTTTTTTCATGAAAATACTTCATTTTATGGTCTAAGGTGCAATATAAAGAGAGTTTCTCAATGATGTGGTATAACTCTTAACCATGTGTTTTTAATATTATTTATTATTATACATCCAATAAATTTATCATATCTCTTATAAAATAATGAATCAAGTATCTAATATTAAAATAATTTTTGTTATGATTATGAACCATTTTCCACCACTTATATGAGGACCCGACCTTAAAAATTACATAATATTAAGTTAAGCCCAGAATTTAGATTGAGGATATTTTCAGGTTTAGTTTTTGAGATAATTAGTTCATAACTATTAAATTACATCAAAAAATTTACAATGTAGACACCTCTACTCAGTTTCTATTTTTGCATAAAATAAACTCTTAAAAAAAAGAAACTTGTTTAGTTCCATGTTATAGAGAGCATGATTTTTTAAGGATCCCATCTTTGACCCTATTTATCTTTAAGTCCTAAGAAAAACATTTCAAAACATAGGATTAGCATAAAATGATCAGTAGGAATTATAAAATAAATAATGTAAACATTAAAATAATAATAAATAAAAATCAATGAAATAATAATTTTCAATCATAACATACCTCATGAAAACATAAGATTAATGAATAACACAAAGAAATCATAAATCATAAAAATAACTTATGGAATACATGACATACTTACATGGTAGCTTTCATAGATACATATGGAGTTACATTTGGAATACCCATCATAGTATATTCCCAAAACCTCTTTGGATAAACATTAATGTTTACATCTATCACTTTAGCCAATGAATTGGAGAGATATCTTGGGCTCACACACCCTAGGATTATCACAGAACCACCCGTATACGTAAACATTTTCCAAGAACCCTAAAATAATCATAACACATAAGATAATCATAATTGAAAGATAACATTTCAACATTAGAGTCAAATGTTATCAGTTCATGATATTTACATAATCAATCCAATTTAAAAGAGACATTTAAAACATTTATAACATTATTTTTTAATCAAAGTGTCTCATACCCCTTGGAAACATTTAAAGGAATTAACATTTTAAAACATTAATGTCCATATAAATAAATCCTTAAAACCATTTTAAAAGATTTTAAATTAATTAGGATGATTTTGAAAAATAATTATTGAAAAGTTTTAAAACGATGTCTTAGTGAAAGTGTCTCGTAACAATTGAGAAACACATGAATATATTTGTCCATGTGGAATGAAATACATTATCTCTAGAATGATATTAATGATTTAGATATCATATATATCTAGCATATATGTATTTATAATAGTGTATAAAATTTTTACAAAATAAATGATATGCATCGTTCCTGGAGATGTTAAGCCGTATGTAGGCATGATGCTACTTTCATTTATTTTTTTCATTTTTAAATAAATGAAAACATAATGATACATAGGTATATTATAATTTTAGTATAATATCAGATTTTATATATTTTACATAATTTCATTAACACCATCATTTATATGTTCAATGTATGTTATGAATGAGTAATATCACTTTGAGGATTCGGTAGTCTGCACTTCCTCAAATGAAAATATCATATTTATACAACATGAAAATAATAAAATTATGTTCTAAATGATAATTACAGAATAATATTGATAAAATAAAATGTAATATATATCATATATAATTACATATCCATCACAATGGCCTCCTTGAGAGGTAGTAAGAGATAATTGAACAGTCAATGTTTCATGAGGTAGTATTTCATTGTCCAAAGAAACAGTATGTCCATATCCATTAGATGGAGGTGTGCGTAAGTGTAGTTCGAATAATTCACATATAAGCAACCTAGTATATTTAGTATGCTGGTGTTATTATAAAATAATGTAAAAAAAAAATTTAGGGGGTTGGAAAAGTAAAAGAAAAGAAAAGAACATAAGAGGATACATTACAATCAAATCGGGTATCTCACTTTGGTTGGAACCAAAAGGTTTACTGGAATTTCCTTATGCCTAGGGTAAATCTTATAGGATGAATATAGGGATGTAGGGAGCTTAATTGGGAAGATGTTGTCAAAGACAAGGGTCTTGAGAGATTTGATTAAGGGGTTAGTGTTGATGTATTTTTATATGGGGGGAGGGGCTCTTTAGAAATGATTGAAATTTTTATATTACTATAAAATTAATTTAGGTTTAAAAAGGACCAAAATGTATTTAATTTTAAGATAAGGTTTATATAAGTCGAAATAAAATCATACAATAATAATTGGATAGGCTTTGTATATATTTTTGATCCTTATCATTTTTATTTAACCTTTTGTTAACTTATATAATTTTAATAATATTCATACTATATGGTCAAACTATTTAATATAAAATACTAAAGGACCCAAAATGAATCATTAATGACATTATTAACATCATATATGTCTCTTGGTATAATCTTATATTTTAATATTATATTATCATTTGATAAAATAATATATGTATAAAAATATAATTTATGTCAATATATAAACTATTCATATGATGACTTTTAAAAAATATATAACCACATGATTATTTCGAAAACAATTCATTATTTAAAAGATAACAAGTCATAATTATCTCTAAAAATCGTGTATGTATTAAACATTTTCAAAATTAATTTATTCTAATAATTATAATATCATTTATTTGAATCCCTCATTAATGTAGCAATTACGCCATCACAATCGTGTCATAATTAAAATTATTTATTTTAATATATAAAAATTATAAATAAAATACCATGATGTAGAAAATATTTGTAGATTTCAAATTAATGTTTATATTCGAATGTATTACTTATATAACATTATATAAATATTATTTTTCTAAAAGATATATGTTTATGTTACTTTTGTCTTTACGTTAAATTAATTAATAGAAAGTGTTATTATAAATCCAGAGTGGATCCATGGGGTCCCAAAATCGACCCAAGGATGAAAATGGTCAGATATGTATCATAAAAAAGGATTAGGACACATGTTAGGGTAATTTAATATTATTATAATTTTATTTTTTTACCCTTATTTAATATATTTAAATTTTAAACATGGTAAATAAAATATTTATTATAATCAATATTCAAAATTTCATAAAATAAAATTTACCTATTTATAAAATTTAGAGCTCCTGATTCCAAATATGGAATCCATTTTTCTAAATTAAAAAGTCAGAAGTTGCAAAATTTAATTTAAAATTAATTCCCGTTGTCAAAACAAAAAAGCTTGTTTTTAAGAAATATTAACTATTAAAATATTGACACTTGTTTATGTCCAATTTCAAAGTGAAATAACTTTTAATTACCAATATTGTATTAAATGGTAAATATATAATCTAATTATACTTTAAAACTAATTATAAATATAATCTATCCATATAAATATGTTTTATTATAAGCCAGTTTTGAATTAAAATGAATTATTTTCCACTATTCATTAAAAAATGAAAATCATAATAATAATAGAAATATTTTATCCTAAGTAAATTTGTATTCCTTTATTCTAAAGAATAATTTTATTTTATAAAATAGAACATATGAAAGTGAAAAAACTAGATTTAAAAAGGGTTCTCCATCAAAAGGGGGTAAATGGACCTTTTAAATAATATTAGTGTATTTATGATTAAAATTAGATTAATTCACATTTTAAGCCTATAAATTTTATTCGATAATGTAAAAACATTTAAGAAACATGTGTAATCTTATTTTAGTCAGTTATATTTATTCCGTCCAATACAACGACTATGCTTTAACTAACATTTTAAAAAATAATATTATATTATTACTTTTTAGTATAACTCAATGTTGGGTGAAACATAAGATTTCAATGAAAACCATTGTTGAGTGTTGAGTATTTTATCAAACATATCATCCCATTTACAGTTGAATTAATGTTTAATTCACAAATATTAATAAATTTGAAAAATGCATATTCATTATCAACCTAGGATGTTACATCCTTCCCCCTTTTAGAAATTGTGCCCTCGCAATTTTGAAATTGGGCTTGGATATTTCATTAAAAGTGAAATATCACAAAAATAGCCAAGAAAATTATCACTTTACAAGGAATAAAGTAATGTACAAAGGTCACCTGAGATATCACATAGTAGGATTCTATGAAAACATGTACAAGGAAGAGAAAACTAACCATCAAGTTCTATTGGAGAGTGATAGAAAAAATGATCAGGAGAATGTTAAAACAAATAAAACCAAAAAATATGTGATGGGTTAAACGTTCTTTGATTTCCAAGTAGAAAAAGATAACGAACAACATTTTTGTTTTAAGTTACCTTTCATAAAGTTGAGGAATTTATTTTTGAGATTGATAAGGAAATATTCATGCCTTTCAATTAGAGTTTCATCCCATTAATAAATTTCTTCCACAAACTCATCTTTTCTTTAAACGATGAGTATTCATGATGACTTGGTCATACTTGAAGTGCTAGAATCAACTTCTAAAGAGTTTCATAATCCAAAAAAGATGAACTGTATTTTTTCCTTGTCTTTAGACATTAACAAAAACCAAAAATGGATATTACGAGATCAGATAATCCCCAAAAGGATAATCCTTTATAAAAATAAATATTACTCTTAATATCCCAAATTCAACAAAATGTACCCAATGTTCAAGAAAGACCATTAAATACACAATATTCCTTGAAATTATTCAAAATAATCCTAAATAATATTGAAACTCAATACTCAGAAAGATTTAACAACATTGACTTCTATAGTAAATCTTAAAATTTATCTCCAAAAACATTGACTACTATTAAATCCTCATACTAATGTTTAATTATCTTAATCACATATTCACTTTTATAGGTTAATCATTTCCAAAAATAACTGAAATCACCATATATTCATTGTAAAAACAAATATTCTTTCAAAATAAATTTCAACCATTACTCCACAAATTATATCCCATAGTATTCTATTTTTTTAAGCATATAGTGTTCCTAAAAGATAGAACATCTTCTAAAATAACTTTTTTCACTTAATCACCAAATCATTTTTATATACTAAGGATAATCCTTTGATAAAACATAAGATCAAAAATCAACTTATTATTTATCAATAAAATCATTTAACTAAATGAATAAGTTATACTAACTCGGTACTTCACTTATAACAATGGTAGGTGATAAATCCCAATTGCACTTTGTTTGTGGGTTCGATTCTCATATCTTTGTCTGACGTGACGGATTGTCACACGGTATGTGTGTTTTCCTTTTTATAAAACTCAAAAATAACCCTAACATGTTTTAACAACAAATTTTTTTTAGAACTTTCATTTTCATCCCAATAAATTAAGACCTCAACATCTTATATATCATCATATTTTTCACCTCTATATAATAATCCTTTTTACAAAAAGAAATAACATCATATCTTAATCATGGTATCCATATGGTTTTATCATCATCTTTTTCACGTAGGTACAATGTCCATGCATTGTAACAGTGATTTAGATATCCTTCAAAATAATTTACTTCTTTAATCCAAATACACCTTGTGAAACTTCATTAATATGGGTTTTCGTAGAAAAATAGTTTAGGAAAATAACCATCAATGATAAATAATTTTAAAAAATCTGATAAAACATGATTTTTATAAAACATTTGGACCGATTTTGAGTTGAAACATTCAATAAATGTTCTTTTAAAAATACCATAAGTATGTGCTGAGAGACAATATTTTAAAACAAAATATTAATAGGTTGTACAAGGGTCTACTTCTTCAGAACCATTTTCAAAATCATAAAATGCTTCAAAATATTTTGATAAGGTATAATATTTGAAAAATCCATGATAATATTTACCTTTCATGAAAATCTGATAATATTGTGAAAATAATATTTGATAAAATACAACCCATGAACCATAATGATATCAAGGTATAGTGGTGGTGTTTCATATCTCAAGAAATTTTCTTGCAAGTGAGTTGTATATAAGAAAATTTTTTACAATCCTCTGAACACAAATTTTAAATAATTATTGCAAGCATGTCATTAGGAAGAGATAAGAATGATGTTTGAGGTCCTCCTCTTTCCATCTATAACTGATTTTTCTTGATCGTAATAATTTATAAAATAAGGATTTAACTAATATAATAGACATAGGGACTAACCATGTGTTTAACAAAAACAAATATTCCCTAAATTTGTCTAAACCGACCTCTGATACCAATAATAAGGACCCATCCTTAAACATTACAAAATCTTGAGATAAGTCAAGAATTCATATTGAGCATTTTCTCAGGTTTAGAGTAATAGATAATTAGGCTATAACTATAAAATACATCTCAATAATTATAAAGTATACACTTCTACTCAGTTTTGATTTCATTCATAATATAAAAACTCTTAAAAAAATAATGATGTCTAGTTAATGTTTTAGACAACATGATTTTTACTAGATGACATCCTTAACCATATTCATCTTTACATCCTATGAAAATCATTTCAAAACATGGAAAGAGCATAAAAATCCCAGTAAGGGTTATAAAATAAGGAATGGAAATATTAACCCATCAATAAATACAAATCAATGAAACCATACTTTTCAATTATTACATAACTCATGAAATCATATGATTTATGAATAACACAAAGAAATCATAAATCATAAAGGTAACTTATGGCATACAAAAAATACTTACGTTATATATTTCACTACTATGTACAGATTTAAATTAAGAATACACATCACAATATATTCCCAAAATCTATTAGGAGATTCATTAATGTTTACCTCTGTCATGTTCCCCAATGCATGGGAGAGTTATCTCGGGCTCACCCGCCATAGGTTTATCACGGAACCACCTGTATACATAATAGTTTCCAAAGAACCATAACATAATCATAATCCATTAAAAAATCATAAATTAAATATTAAATTTCTACATTACAATCAAATGATATCAGTTCAAGATATTTACATAATCAATCCAATATAAAAGAGACATTTAAACCATTTAAAAAGATTGTTTTTGAATCAATGTGTCCCATACCACTTTGAAACATTTAAAGGAATTAAAATTTAATAAAAGTAATGTCCATATAAATAAATCCTTAAAACCATTTTAAAAACATGGAAATTAATGAAAATTGTTTTAAAAAATAAATCTTGAAAAGTTTGAAAATGATGTTTCTGTTAAAGAGTCTCGTTACACTTGAGAAACACTTGAATAAAAATAATTACAAAATATCATGAAAAAAAATATAATATCATGAGAATAAGGATATTAATTATATAATATGTCAAAGGGTATTATATACACCTTATAGGATAATAAAGGTACACAATATCAAGATATTCCTCAATGAAAGGAAATTGAGACGTAGTCCCTTACAAAGATTGTATCATTAGATTAATGATAAAACAATGACATAATTATGTGTTTAAAATATATATACTCCAAATATAAGTGAATATTAAGTGTAAAAAAATAATAGGTCATTCACAGATACATATTTCATGACATAATCATGAAGTAGAAGTATAACACACTGAACAGAAATTGTGTGAAGAAGTTCCCTTACCTCGTGTCTGACTTGACTTTTTTGTTTCTTGTTATTCCTAAATAATAAACTTAAGTTAATTTATACTTCATTAATAACATTTTTATTTTTATTCTTCATTTTATATGACTTATTACCTTAAAATAACAATTATTTAGTTATTTGAGTTCATATCATATATTTCGTCGATTTTCGGAATTTGAGTTAAAAAATGAACTTGTTATAATTAAAATTTGTCCATGTGGTAGATTTTACATTATATCCAGAATGATATTCATGATTTAGATATCATATATATCATATATATATATAGTATATATGTATTTATAATAGTCTATAACATTTGGACAAAAGAAATGAAATGCACCGTTCATGGAGATGGTAAGCCGTACATACGCATGTACACTACTTTCATTTATTTTTTCACATTTAAATAAATGAAAAATTAATGATACATAGGTATATTATCATTAAAGTATAATATAATATTATTTATATGTTAAATAATATTACTAACACCATCATTTATAAATTCCATGTATGGTATGAACGAGCCATATCACTTTGAGGGGGTGGTAGTCCGTACTTCCTCAAATGAAATTGTCGTATTTATAAAACATGAAAAGCATAGAGGTATGTTATAAATTAGAATTACATAAGAATATTTATAACATAAACTATAATATATATCATATATATTTATATTTCCATCATAATGGATACCATGAGAGGTGGTAGGAGATAATCAAAGAATCATCGTTTCATGAGGTAGTAGTTTGCCATCAACAGAAACAGTATCTTTGTATCCATTAGATGGAGGTGTGTGTAAGTTTTGTTAGAAAAATTATCATAAAAAACCTAGTAGTTTTATGATATTGGTTTTTTTATAAAATAAATTATCATAAAGAGTTTAGGGGGATGGACAAGTAAAATAAAAAAAGAACATAAGAGAATACATTACATTTAAATTGGGTATCTTTCTTTGTTTTGAACAAAAAGGTTTACATAATTTTCCTTATTCCTAGGTGAAATATTCTAAGATGAAGATAGGGATGTAGGGATTTTAATTGGGTAGATTTTGGATGATCCAAGGGGATTTATAGGTGTGAATGATGGGTTAGATTTGATGGCTTTTTATAAGTGGTAAGAGGGTCTCTTGAAGAAAGATTGAAATTATTATTTTATTATAAAATTAATTTTTGTTTAAAAAGACCCAAAACATATTTAATTATAATATAAGGTGTACATAAGTCTAAATAAAATCATGAAATAATAACTGTATAGGGTTTAGATATTTTTGTAATATTTATCTTTTTTATTTTACCTTTTGTTAACTTATATCATTTTTACCATATTAATACTATATGGTTAATATATTTACAATAAAATTACAAGCGACCCAAAATGGATCATTAATTACATTTTTAACATCATGTATGTATATTGGAAGAATATTAGGTTTTTAGTATTATTTTAACATTTAATAAAATATTAATTGTTTTAAAAACTAATTTATGTCAATTTATAAACTAATCATATCATGACTTTTAAAAAATCGATAACAACGTGATTCCTTCAAAACAAACTTCATAAATTCGAATATAAAAACTAATTATAATCTTAAAAAATCTATTATGGAATAAAAATTTTTAAAATTAATTTATTTAATAATTATAATATAATTTTCTATTTGATTCCTTTGTTAATTAAGCAATTACTACATCACCATTATGTCCTAATTAAACTTATTTATTTAAAGTATAAAATTTCTAAATAAATTCCATGATGTAGGAAATTTTATATATTTAAAATGAATTTTTATATTCTATGATATTACTTATAAAACACCATATGAAAAAAAATTACTAAAAGATATATGTTTATGTTACTTTTGTCTTTACTTTAAATTAATTAATATAAAGTGTCATTATCGCTCCCTTGTGGATCCATGGGGTTCCAAAATTGACCCAAGGATGAATATGGTCAAATATGAATCTGAATAAAGGATTAGGACACATGTTAGGTTAATTTAATATTATTATAATGTTATTTGGTTTACACTTATTTACAAGATTTACCTTTTAACCATAGTAAATAAAATATTTACTAAAGTAAATATTTATAATCTATAAAAATAGAAGTTACATATTTACAAAATATGGACCTTCTAATTTAAAATATGGAATCAATTTTTCCAAATTCACAACACAAAAGTTTCAAAAATTAATTTTAAATTAATTCTCGTAGTTAAAACAAAATGCTTGTTTTTAATAAATATTAACAATCAAAAGATTGACACTTATTTATATCCAATTTCAATGTGGAATTACCTCTAATAACTAAAATTAGATGAAATGGTAAAAATATAATCTAATTAAACTTTAAAACCAATTATAATGATAATATAACCATATATATAAATTATATTAAATGCCAGTTTTAAATTAAAATGCAGTATTTTGCAATATTAATTAAAAATGCACATTATAAGAATAATAGAAAAATTTCATAAAAGATATATATTGATGCCTCGATACAATTTAATAATATTATTTTGTCAAATATAACATATAAAAGTTGAAAAAATAGATTTAAAAAGGGTTCTCCATCATAAGGTGTTAAATCGGCCTTTTAATGAATATTAGAGTATTTATGGTTAAAATTAGATTCATTAACATTGTAAGCCTCTAACTTTTATTTGATAAATGTAAAAACATTTAACAAACATGTGTAATTATATTTTAGTTATTATTGTTTATTTCATCCAATACAACGACTATGCTTTCACTATAGTTTAAAATAATAATAATATATTATTATTTTTCTGTATAACTCAATGTTGCGTGCAACATAATATTTTAATGAAACCCATTGTTGCATGTGGAGTATGTTATTAGACATAGCATCCCATTTAATGTAAAAATAATATTTACTTAACAAATATTAACAAATATGAAAATTTCATATTCTTTATTAACCTAGGATGTTATAACTTTTCCCTCCAACTGAAAATAGAAACAACCCTTCTGTGTACGCACGGATAACAATCTCCCATTAGTGGTGTGATTCATTTTTGAACAAGATATTTCATGTATTTTTATTATTATATATTTAATATTTATATATAATAGTTATGAAATAATTATTTTTATATAAATTTAATATAATATCTATAGTTTTACCTTTTTCAGCCGTTGTAAAATGATAACATCGCTCTTGCATGGGTGTGGACTACCACATCCACAAAGTGAGGTATTTTTTTTCATTTAATTTCAACAAAAGATGGTAAAATTGAAAGATTAAATAAATAAATATATATTATATTTATGGTATAATAATTATCATATAATATATATTTTTTAGTAAACATTTTTATTGCTTCGACCGTGAAAAAATTGAAATAGTGTTTATATGTACGTATGGCCTACCATCTCCATGAACGGTGTAATTTATTTCTCTATCTATAAATTTTATTTATGAATCTATATATATATATATGTTTTTTATATCATGATTTAAATTATATATAAGATTTAACCATGATCAAAGTAAAAGGATCAAGACTGTCGAATTGAAATATACATGAAAAACAAAGCAGTTTTCAACAAGAAAAACAATTTTAATAACATGGTGTTAATATATGGGTTGTAAGATACCATAAGTAAATAATATATTTTATTGTGGATATTATAATGGTTCTATAATAAATTTATAATAAATATATATTTATTATAAGTGAGTTTCAAACACATATGAATAAATATAATACTTGATGTTAGGGCTTTTTGTCTCACTTTTAATTTTTTAAAACACATGTTATATTCACCACTAGTTTGTTTTATGTGGTGTATATGATGACCATGAATGTATTTTATGATTCCCCTCATAAAATTATGGGACATACATATCCATCTAATGTTCATTATTTAATTGTTGTCATAATTCCAATGTTATCAATGTGGGAAGGGATATATGTCTCAATACCATTTGATTCAAGATTCTTTATAATGTAATTTAAATTTAAGATATTATATGATCCTTATTTTATAAATACCTTTAAATTTTATTTTAATATATTTATTTCTAAATAATTCATTTTTTTATTTTATTTATTATCACATTTATTACTCAAGAGACTAACTAAATGTATTTTTAAGAGAAAGTAACTATGTTTTACTAGATTGTCAGAATTATATTTCTTCAGTGCCATATATTATTTAAATTGTATCTAAGTATTTTTTTAATATTATCCAATAATTGGTTAAATTAAATTTCTCCCATTATTATGTTTTTAAAAAATAAATAGGAATCTTTCTTTTGTTTTTTATTTATGTACTTTACATTTTTTTACTGATCAATGTGAAAAGAATATTTCTTTTAACTTATATGCAAGAATGGAATTTCCATTCATCATGACTGCTCAATTAAATTAATATTATTTTAAAAATTTGTAAGTTTCTATTCAAAGAAAATTTTACCCAAAATAATGTGTTAATTTTTTATTTTTAAATCAGTGATTTCAAAGTGCAACGATTATTTTCCATTAATAAATATTACATTGATGGTTTAATAGAATTTTAACATATCATAAAATCTTTTATATTAATTATGATTTATAGGGGATATGATTCAAATAACCCATCATTTTTCATTTTTCATATGTTTTACTTTTATATTTCTTAGATTTCAAGGAAACCTAATTTTTATTCCTTGTTTGTGTTGTAATGAAATGTTATAATGTTTATGAATGTAGTTTTTTTCATGGGTTATGATCTTATGACATGATGAATGTTTTATGATCATGTGGCACACATATGTATAGTTTTCATTATATGATAGGTGAGCCTGAAATTATATATCCCTCTAATGAATGCTGTAAATCATAAATATCTTATGATTATTATAGGAAAAAAAGTATATGTTCTAGATCCACATTTTGAAATAAGTTGTTTTGTTGGATCTACTTTGGGAAACAAGTATTCATGTCTGATCTATTATGATTTGTGAAATTGTAGCTGATTCCTGATTTACTATGAATTAATAATCTAGGAAGTTAACCTTTTCATATGAAATGTTATATATAACTATGATGTTTCTTTACTTTTATGACATAATTTTGATAAGAAATTATCGTTTGTGATTGATTATAATGTTTTCCCATGCTTATAAATATTGTATTTTCAAAATATTAATTCTTGTACTATAAATCATGTTTAAGATCTTTTATATATTTTTATGAACATTTTATGATATTTTCATGATCCCGTACACTTATTCCTATATTACTATTTCATATAATCATCAATTAATATCTCCCATGATCACCCCTGACGAGCATCTAAGCTAACACTTTATTATGTTAACTTTCCATATGTTTTGAATAAATATTTATATAGGTTATTTTAATGAAGAGTTATATGTGGAATTATATTTATGGGATATGTTGAAGATATTTCATGAAACATGAATATTGAGTATCTAGTCTCAAAATACACTAATCTATTATGATCCTTGAGCATGTATTTGTGAAATGTTTTCAATATTCATCTACAGATACGTAATATTTATATATGAAATGTATAGGTCACTATATTTGGAATCAGATTCCATTTTATTCCATATATAGTGATTAGTATTATAAAACTTTTTTGAAGCACATTAAAATAAGTCTAAGTATAGGAAAAATCCTAATTAATTTTATAACCATGGATTACCAATTTTAAACCTAAGGATAGATATATTTAGATGATGGTGCCATGATATAAATATAATATAAATGATATTTAATGATGATTTGTTATTTTTATCTAATTGTTATAGAATGATTCTCATACATAGGTTTTTTTATTAAATGTTTCGATCAAGAAATCAACATGCTAAAAAGGATATTTTGGATAATGAAATGATTTTTTACCTGATCGAATATATTTTAGTCCAACTAAAATGTATAATCTTTTTTCTACGCTCAAAAACTCTATTAGTGCATGAATCATGTTGAGATTCCAAATGACGAAAACAGTTTAAAACATATTTTTGAATATTTCAGGAGGCAACACCCAAATTTTTATAGTAGATCTTCTAACTCGCTATTAAATGAGTGATGAATCAACACCATTGAAAAACATATATTCTTTTATCCATTGTTCCACACATAAAAATTTTATCATAGATATTTATTATTTGGTAATTAAATCATATCAATTGTTGAACCTAATTATGAATATGAGACAAGAGAAATAAATTTACAAAATATAATTGGATGAGTTTAAAATGATATTTTTTAGAAATTAATTCCCTTTAATTATACATAAAAAGATAGATATGGAATGACTTGATCTTAATAAAATGAATAAATCATTATTTTCTATTTAAGTTGAAAATTTAAAAAAACGTGACGTATGATTCTAGTTTAATCATTAGCCATGAAAACAATACCGATTGATCCTTTGATGGGATAAAACCAAGTTTTGGAAAGGTTTTATATATAATATTTTTTAGTATATATAAAAAAACTCATTCAATGTGCACTAAATGTAGAAACAGAAATTAGATATTCTAACTATTCCAATGGTTTTGATAAAAAAATATAAAATTTGTATCATGAAAGAATGAATACATCACATGGTAGAATGAAATTTCATCCATCTACATGACATGAATGTGGGAAGAGACTTCCAGGTAATTTCTTGAATTGAATTAGTAGGTTTATTGAATGTAGAAAGGTTGGGCACAAATCCAATGAATGTCAAAATGAGATGAATATTCCAATTAATTCAATATAGGACAAAATTTTCTAAACATGTCACCCACCCGTGCTCCAATATAACAAATTTAAGGAGTATGTGAATTTTTTCAACTAGTGTATGAATCCAGATGTTTGTGATGACTATCACTATCAGAACCCTATTAATACCCAAGACAAATGAAAATATCATGTGATCCTGACATTCAAAGTGGATTACAAGAATTATTTCATGAAATTTTCACTAATCATCCACTCTAGAAATAACCTTTTATTTTATTCATGATCTACATATGCTTTTATATTATTAAATTTTTATTGGGTATAAAATTACAACCTCAATGATTAGATGTTTAATTAGTTGAGAAAACACATAATGGTATGAGGATTACATATCAAGTATATAGTTCCTCTAATATTGATGTTTTTTGGAAGCTTATTATTATATATCTCAGGATTTTCCCTATAATATAATTTTATATAATTATATGAATGCATTGTATTTATTTATATAGATATTATATCAATTTTCAAAGAATGGAGGTCACATTTATTATTATAAAAATAACATTTATCTATTTATCAATGATAATATGAATATTAATGTACCATCATAATTAATTCTATCTTATGGGACTTAAATATTCAACATTATGGTTATATATATTCGATGGTGGGGGGAAATAACATTGAGATTATGATTATTGTATGAAAAAAATTATGTTTTACTAGAATAGTAGAATAGTATTACTTTGAATCATTATTATTACTTTATAATAAAATATATACATTGTTCCAAACCTATTTCAAAGACACATTATAGAATAGACCCAATTGAGTTGTAGAAATTAAATAATAAACTCAATGTGAATCCCGATAAGGGACTCATATGACGTATTACATCACCATGGGGTGAAACTATTACTTTTATTAATAATAAATAATGTTTCATGTTTATCATCCATGATAATAAAATAACATAACAAGAACAATATAAATAATAAGTATGATACAACCCATTTCATTGATTTTTTTGAAACATTGTGAGAAAATAAACACTCTTTAATTATTGAACTTCATTCTGGATATCATCAATTGCTGGATAAGTAGGACAATATACCAAAGAAGTCCTCTCATATGAGGTATATGCATTAGTAATTTTTATTTATTCCAAATAGACCTACTAATCCCTATACTATATTCATGAATTTAATGAGAAGACTATTTATATATGACCTTGATCAATTTTTAGTAGTTTTTAGAGATGATATTCATATATATTAAAATAGAAATGAAGTTCATCAAGATAATTTGAGAATATTTATGATGAAACTAAGGGAGGATAAATTATTTGAATACTTTACCAAGTGTGAATTTTTCTTTTAAAAAATATCATTCCTGGGTCATATAATCTCAAGTGACAAAATATTGGTAGACCCTTCAAATACAAATGTAGTTAGGAAATGGTCTAGACTAACCAGGATAATAAAAATCCAATGTTTTCATGAATTTTATAAATATTACTGATGCATTGTGAGAGAATTATCATGACTGAATAATCCAATCACCCAGTTGAATCATATGAAGGTTAAGATTGTGTTGATAGAAAAATATAAAACTAATTTCTAGGAATTGAAGTTATGGTTGGTCAATGAACCTGTGATCACACTACACTATATTATAGAAGGTTTATTGATCTATCATGTTGATTAAAAGAACCAAATAGAATATTTATTCATGTATAATGATATTTTTATAACAAATACCTTGTGATAATTGAATATATATGATAAAAATTACTGAACTCATGTTGTGGGGATGGTTTGAAAGGTGGTTTATCAAAAATCAATAAAAAATTAAGACCTTCAAGAAATTGGAGGAGGAGGAGGACATAGAGATGGTTGAGGTGATTTTTTCATAGAAGATATATATTAATTATATTTATGGTAAATTTTGTGACATATATATAGACCATGATTTATTAAATAATTATTCCAAAAATAAATATGAATATTCTCCATAGATGTTAGTTAGAGTTGATTAAATATTTTTACTAGTCAATACATTACCACCCTAGAAAATAAAATGAGGTGTCAGATGGTCAATAACAACCCCAAAATTCTATAAAAGAAAATTTCTTTTTTATAATTATGCCATATCATATAAATCACATTAATAACACAATACAAAAACTATAAATTATGAAAGAATGAAATAAGAGTAATTTATTAATGTTAAGAATCATATACCGAAGGAATAATAACTTGACCATTGGATAATAATATGGTCCTTATGAATAGTAAAACCGCCAATAGAATATTAACCTCACCCATGAAATTAAAAATAAAATTTAGGCATCTTATAAATGAAAGTGTGATAAAATTATCTTATTGTATAAGTAAAATATTTTTTTACAAAGTTAATATCTATGTGTTGGTATTTTTATAAGTTATAAAAATTTTATTACGATTTTGTAATCAATATGATAATTTAAAATAATATTTATTTCTATAAAATGTATTTATAAATTAATATTTTGTTATATAATGATTATAGGATATTTTTTAGACCTTATTTAATTTTTCAAAGGAAACTTACCTAGTCTCCTTATAGAGAGATACAACGATGTTTCTTCAAAGAGGAGTAATTAAATATATGAATTGGGATGTGAGGATATATAGTGAGTGATTTTCCATTAAAACCATATTTTAATATTTTAAATTTGTTTATTCATTTTTTTATTCCATCTATGTTCCTTAAATTTACTTAGGTATGATATTAAAATGTCTAAATGTTTTGTATATGTCATTTTAATCCTTGTTTTAATTTCTTTATGATGGTTTTAAAAGGATATATTTAATCATCTTCCAAATGGGTTATTTTAAAAAAAATACCAAAGTGTGAAATTTATATTATTTAACATATATGGAGTGGTCGTAGTTTAATTCCATCACAACTATTATTCTATAAGAACATTCTTACATAATTTTAAATTGTTTATTAATATAATAATCAATTTCATGTTCTTCTATGAATTTTTGTTTATATATTTATCAAATAAAAAATAAATTTATCATTATATTTATATGATGTATGAAAGTTATTTTTTGTGTGTGTTAAGTGGAGTAATTTATGAGATTTTATTATGTATGTTAATGATTCAATGTGTTTTATACATGTTATAGTCCTTGAACATTTTAATGATTTCGGGTGAGCCTGATATAGATCTCCAATGCCTTGGGTAATGATTATATTCTATGTATAATTATATTAGAATTTAATGAGTAAGTTAATATATTTGTAAGGATTCTTGTAATGGATATTCCAAGGGTTTTTTGAATGTAATATACCAATGAAACTATATGAGTTTTTTATATTGTAAAATTAATTTTCATGGAAATATTTTCATTTCATAAGGTCATCTAATGACCTTTTGTTTAAAGGAGTGATTATTCTTATTAATGGTAATATGTATGTATTTAAGAAGATGTTTTTTAAGGACTCTAATTTTTTTTAATGAACCATAATGATATTCATTTTTCATTTATGTTTTCATTTAATGTTTTTTATTAAAAATATTTTGTAGTAAAATTGATGTTATGTGTAAGTACATGATTATTTGAGCTAAATGTTTATTATGTATAATAAAAAATCTCTTTTATGAAAATGTTTTGAAATTTACTATAGTATTTATTTTCATTATATATATATATATCATTTACTAAGATATTTTTATCATCCCATGTATTGAAATAATTTTTCATCTAGCTTAAGGATGAGTAGAAGAATTATTAAATCCATAGTTCCAAATGAGGTAGTTACATTGAATGAAGGAAGTGTGCCATATTAAAGAGATTTTTTAGCGGAAATATTGATCACTTAGGGCCATTGGTGTTGTTATGCGTGACTTCATACCAATTATTTAAAAATATTAACTTAACATGTCCTTCTTTATGTAAGTGATCCAATACTTCTATTTTATGTTTTATGGTTTTTGTGGCTAAAATTGGGTTGTCTTTATCGTTATCAAATACAGAAATGTAAATATTATGTTTCAAGAAATGTATATTTCATTGTAGATTAAAGGATATTATATTTACTATGTTATATTTTTATTCGAGGATCCTTTTTGAAGAAAAATATTGAAAAATAAATAAATCAAGTTATTGTGCTGCACAACCATTTTAATACATGACCTTATATAAATGTGAGGTATGATAGGTTTCATGGTTATAGATTCAAAATCAGCCCAAGACCATAATAAATTTCAAGATTTATATATTTTTGGATGGTGTGGTATTTGATATGTGACGTCCTGGAATTTTACTATGTATTTTCCCTTTGAATGACTTATTTTATATGAATCATCAAACCAAAACGAACTGCTGTATAATTTATTGATATATAATTATAAGTATCAAATATATTGATCATAATGAATACATTTAATTGGTGTGTATAAATAGAAGTAACATAATTATGAAATATTTTTAAATAAATGAAAAAAATGTAATCAACAAATAGAACTCTTTTTTATGAATCTATTTATTCTGATATTGGAAGGTAGGTAGCTTTTATAGGGTTTTACCCAACCCAACCCAATTCCAACTCCAAATTTTTTTTATTGAAATAATTGATTTATGAAAAAATTTCATGTTTTTGGAAATCACTATGTGATCCATGTTAACTAAATCACAACCCAAGAAAAAAACCATGGTTACATTTTCATTAGGTATTACTATTGGAGCATAATTTTGATGGAAAAGGGGAAAGAAATAGATGGTTTAATGTCACCTTTAGTATCTAGGACAAGATTTCTCAAGACCCCTCTCACAACTAGGCCTTCTTTTCTAAAATTATCTCTTGTCACCAGCCTTACCTCGCCTATCTGAACATTAAATGAACAGTCTACTTCACCCAAATCACCTATGTGTAATGCCTTTATCCATTATTCATTCTCACCAAGGCCCATGATTTTCCCTATAAATGTACCGCCATGGACCCTATATTGAATATGGTTTTACCACTTCAATAAGAGAGTGAAATCCTCCCTATGATGCTTCTCTCAAGCCAGTAGTACCACCCCTAGGAATCTTATTACACTTTAGAACCTAGTTGAACTAAGGTCTTCCAATGTCATCCCCATGAAGACCCATCAGACAAGGCCTTCACCTTGGTGACTCTTTGCCCAGAACATTTCCATGGAAACCCAAATACATAAGGATCACTGCCTAACTGTCCAACCACCTAGGGATTCCCACCTAAGAGAACAGTCACCCATATATCAAAATCTAATAGACTATTTACCTAGGTTTTCCCACTAATGTGACCATTCAACTAGGAATTTCCACCTAAGAGACTATTCACCAAGGGATTTAGACCTAAGCCATTATTACCCAAGGGCTTCCAACAAAAGAGAACATTAATTAAAGGAATAAAACTTAAGAATACATTCACACATAGTTTCTTCTTCATTAAAATTTCCATCCTCCTTTATCCATGTATTCCATTTGACAATATCACTATTATAGATTCCTATATAGACACTAGATTTACATTTCTAGGGTTTAGATAACACCATTGTTACCTCTTTAAATCATGTATTCCCATGTTAATGGGTTTCCTCCAAATGTATTCCTAAATGTATAGGGTTTATGGTATTCTTAAAATCTTGAATCACATTGGTAAAAAGACTCCAATAATAGAGTCTGCATAAGGAATTTTCTTTTATTAAGTAGTAATGCATATTTACAGCATAATTTTTGAAACATGAAGTAGAATATAAATCATACATGCATCATTTTCCCAATTACGTGATTTTTATACCTAATACATGGGTTAGTAAATAGATAGTAATATTGTAATGGAAATCTCTACTCGATTAGTATCCTAAATTTTCTTGTTGCATATCTCCCAATTTCCCCCTAACCTATCCTCAAGAATAATTTTTATTCCTATTAGTAATCCCTCTTGGAGTATATATCCATTGTTATTTGATTTTATATCCATCATTATTTACATACCCCCTCCCTCATATGTCATTGGGTGATGAAGGAAATTTATTCATGGTATTTCTGTTTAGGTATATGTCCCACATAAATCCAATCATGTGATGTAATTTAACTTCTATTATCTCTGATTTCTAACATCGAGCATGACTCATGTGTCCTTATATTTCTTGGATGATTGTGTCACTATACTAATCAAAATAACTTTTAATGGGACTCCTATAAAGTGTAACACCCAATCTATCTTCTATGGTATCTTCAATGTGTATTCCCCTCTCAATAAAATGTTCTTGTACCTTTCACAACATAGAAACCCCTTCAAAATGATACTAAACTACATGGAAAATGTCCTCATCACATGTGGTTAAACAATGAAACTCATACTACATTGTATTTCTTTATTATCTTGATGAGATACATAGGATTCATATCTTAAGATTCAAACCCAACATCATCACCCTTATATTAATATATACAAGGGTTATATTCCTTATGTATCATTTCTCCATCAGCCCATATTCTTGATAAAATAATTTCTCCCACTAAAGTTATATATTCCTTTAGAGTCTTATATATTGTCCCCAATAATCAATTCTGGTGAGGACTCATCTTCATATTTCCACAATCTTTTTTATAGCATTCTACCATTCTATGCAAATATCCCTTATAAGTTAAACCCAATATCGTAAGGCAATATTTCCATTGAGGATAACAAGAATGGGGTTCTCACATGTATGTATCACAAAAACCACTTATAGGATCCTTTCCCTTATACATCCATACTATATAATGTTAAACTACATGGATTTATCCTTACTAGGTGATCCTAAAAGGTATGATGTGTCTTGTTTACTGACCCTCATACTATGAGAGGTTTGATTCTTATCTTGATGCATATGTATGAGGCCTCTCTCAGGTTCAAACATGATAACCCACACTTTCATCTCCACCATGTCCATATTTCCTCATAATCACTTCTTTATATGATTATATGCTATATTAATCATTACCCATATAGAGGTCTATATTCATTTGGGGACATAACTATTTTACATATCACTCTATTATGTGGTTTTAATGATCAAGAAAATTATATTTATACTATTTTAATTTTATGGATTATTGTTTTTCTTTACCCATTATTATAATATGTTTTTGGAAAGATGGGGGGATCAATAGGCATGATAAGACCATAATTGATGTCAAAATAATGCAGGATCTATTGATTACTCCTTTAGATACTACAGGATAGAGGATGGGAACTGAACAAAATAATGGTTCCATCTAGAAACCACCAATGATTTTGTGGGTTTGGAACCAAACCATGGATTGGTCCATCTTCCACTTGTTGGCTGGTGACACCCACTGGAAACCCAGTGAAACTTCTCTAGACAAAATCAACAGTCGGTGGAGAGGGACAAAATTGATTTTTTACCCCTAATGACACTCTATGCCCCTCAAAAGTTCTAGAGTGATCCTAAATCCATTATAGGATATATATACAACCTCAATGGTTCTTTTAAGTATCCAATTACCATAATGATCAATTATAGTGAAAAAATGTATCAAATTTCTCTCTTTAGTGTTCCGCCGTATAATTTTAACACCTTATCTCATCTACTTTTCATTGTATATTACTTGAGAAGTTTGATTTTTACTTAATGGGTTTTTATAAATAAGCTTTCTTATTTATTTCCTTTCTAATGTGCTCACTAAAATTTATTGGATGTGGGATAAGTGATCAAAAATATTAAATACAAGATATTTTGGTTACTAGAAAAAATCACTAAATTTATATTCATGATTTTTGTTTCTTAGTACCAACCACTAAAAACCAAGGGTCTAATTATTATTAATGGTATTCATTTATAAAATCTATAAAAATTAAGGGATTTTGTTTCTTTGTAAGGACATGAAAAAGAAAGTTTTAAACCAAAATATATCAGGTATACTTAAGGGGATAATGCATATGATTACATTATTGGATTATTTTATAAATCTTTTATCGATTGTGCCTTTCCATTAATTTATAAATTTATTATGTATACTCATTAAATTAAGTGGTTAAATTTATAATTCCTTAACTTGTGTTGTAACTCCCTCATTTTTAGTTATCGCCTTAATTCTTTTAATACAATAAAATTAAAATTAAATTTATACAATGTTTTTCAAAATCATTTCACCCCCACTTTTCATCTACACTCTTACCAAATTTTTCTATAGATCCATTCTTGATTTAAAATCCTAAACCAATTTAATGGAATAACCATTTCACATTGGATTCATCCTCTGATGGACAATATGATTTGGAAGGACATGTACATTAAGAGCACCATAGTTTGATGGAACATATATTTTATATTTTTAAAAATGGATGCCTATTTATCTTATAAGAATAAAGTATATATTTAGTAGAATATTTATTCATCAATATACCCCCACTCCTGAAAAAGATGAAAAATGAACCCTCAGGGATATCACAATATTTGAGATTGATGGTAACACTATTGATCATCTACATTACTGTTTATATATAACTGAATTCAATAGAGTATCCTTGTGAAAAATGGATCATGAAATTTAAAATAATAAAATAAAATATGCATTAATTTACTAATAATATAACAGATACTATTTATGACATGTATAATTAATATTTTGACAGAATTTTAATGAATCCTAATGAGCCTATAAGTAAAAAATTCACCCATTTTACAAATATTTGTAATGGAAAGAAATAATTAGTTTATATTATTTCAATAGTGAAACATTTGAATAATATCCATTAGGGTTTCCCTAGTTCTTTGACATCTAATGTGGTGGAAATATAAGGAGGTACAATCAAAATTATTCTAGTTAAAGAGCACATAGGTTCACTCGTAACCTATGAACTCATAATGAAGAGAAAATCCATGATGTAATAAAAATATCTCATTGGGAAATAGAACATTCACATTATAGGAAAAAATAATTAATATTAAATAATTTGAGAGGTGACTAATTATCTAGACAAAAAGATGAAAAAATTCATTATGAAAAAATACATTCCATAGTAACCAAAAATAGAATAAATAAATTATGTATAGGTATGATTTTATGACTATAATAAAAAGGATCACAAAAAACATACTATCCCAATATCAAAAATAATACATAGGAGAGGAATGAAAGAAAAAAATTCATTCAGGTTGTTAACATGGAGTGAAATTGATGAATCCCTCCCCTCATTGAAATCAAACAATAGACGCCCCGAATGCCTCACAACCTACATTGAGGTATATAATGAGGTAAATTATTTCACTTCACATTGTTCATATATTAATTTTAATTTTTAATATATATGATAATCTAGAGACCATATTAAAGATTTATATTTTAATTTTACCAATATGTTCAATGATCTTAAAAACAAATACAATATTATTAGTAATGACAAATAATAAACATTAAATGAAAATGAATAACTAAAAGAGGAAAATCAAATGACCAATGATTTTATCCGAAAAAATATATTAATATACAAATATATGATTCAATTCATTATTTGAATAAAATGAATGTTTTAAAAATTATTTAAATGTTGTTTCAGTAAAAATTGTAAATCATAAATATCATCCAAATATTGAAAAATTTTAAAATACAATCAGTGTGATAAATAAATTTTTTGAAAATGTCACCAAATGTTAAAAAAATATCAATTTTATTTTGGGTTGTCAACATCAAGGAATAGGTACATAAAATCATGGTTATTAGAATCAACAACACATATCTAAGAATTCCAAATATATAACTTTTGTTAAAATTTATTTTCAGTATATGTATTATAATTTTTATATAAATACTTCAATTATGACTAAAAGTTAACGAATTATCATTATAGAAATCCCAAATTCTATTATATTTCGTGGAATAATAATTACAAAAAAAAATAAAAGAATGTTTGTGTTAAAAATTAGTTTTGAATAACATTTATGGACCCAAATTATGTGGAACTAAATTTTTCATACAAAAATCTATGTTCTCTAAAAACATTGGTAGTAAATATGACTCAAGAATAATTCATGATGAACTAAATTAATTTATATTACTCATGAAACATATATGGAAGAAAATTATGATTTCTATTTCATGATTAAAATTCTTTCTATAATATATGATTTCTTGAACTTTGTTCATTTATTATTTAAATATTTTTAATTTAGATTTATTTGATTTTTCAATTACATATTTTAAAATTCTAAGACTTATGGTGATATTTAATAAAGCATATTTAGTTTAGTGAAATAATTTTTATTATTTAGAAATAATAAAATAAATATTCATTTAATTTATGTGTGTTTATTCATGAGTTTTTGGGTAAAAATGATTCAAATTTAAATTTTTTGGTTCAAGATTCCCAGTTAAACATCGTTTATCATGTGGCAGCCTAATTAGTAGTTTTTGGTTCATCATAGAACCTAGATTTTAGAATTCTCACACAATCAAGTAGCTAGCTCTCACCAACTTTCTATGGTGTTAATCCAGGTCTGTTTAATTTGTTAAGGGAATACCATTTAAAAATTTCCCCCTCCCCCACTTTCCACTCAGTTTCAACATGAAGTTTTATCCTCATAAACTGTCTTCGCATACCTAAAGAAATGGATTATTATATCCGCTAGATCATTACAATGGGAAAGTTTCATGAATTGTTCATCCCTTTTCCACTAATATATCATTTATTTTTATCATAATCTTTTACTTATCTCTAAAGAAACCTAGCACAAATTTTACAATCATTTTTATTTTGTACACTCAAAAATGTCAAGACTCGTATTCTAAAGAAAATAGAAAGAGTATAGAATCATCTTCTCCTACACTAGTTTATAATATCAATCATATTTGGAATGAAAAATTCATTACTCCAGGTAGCATCACCATTTCACATTAGATACAAAATATATATCCTTAATCTCTAAAGGTTTATCTATTTCCAAGGGTGGTAATCTTTCTTTCAAATACCCTCTAATTATGTGTTGTATCCATCCCTCATAAAGGAATTCTATTCCAATATCATTTTTAAATATTAAAATGATATTAATGAAATCACATTCAAGTTAAATGGAACACCTTTTATAGTATATTTTATTCAGATAGATTATTTTTTTGGATCCCAAGAATTGATTCATTATAACTAACTCAAGGATAATTTATATTATATTATTTATTTAACATTTAGGTTATCCTTTAATTTATATCTAGAAAATACTACTCTTCCATTTTCAAGCTACCAGATCTACCACCAAAAACCCAAATTTTTACAAGAGTTATTAAAAAATTATTACCCTTAAATTGCAGATCATAATAATGTCTTGTATATAGGAATTTTTCCCCTAAATTTCATTACAAATAATATATCTTAAAATATCATTTGATTTGAATTTTCGTTACATGTACTTTAACACTTCTCACCCATGGGGATCTAAAGAATTATATTTTGGCTACTTACTTTCTTCTATATTAACATACATGGGAACTAATCTTAATGACATATCATTATATTACCCTTACAAGGATAGAATTATGAACCATTTCATGGATTAACACATATTTATATGTTTTTATTCATGGCACCAAGAAAATTTTTATGATTGTCAAGTGATTATTAAGAATTAATCTCCTCAAACAATTCTTGTTGTCCCTGATATAATTATGTGCCTCCAATATCCGAGGAATATATTATTGATGAGGAAGAGGGAGAATGAGGGGAAGAGGTGGAATCTTGTGAGGAGGGAGAAAATTAGGCTGAAGGTGAAATCCATGTTGATTTCTATGTTCCGACGATGGAAAATCTCCATTGAGATGAAATTACTATTGATAAAGAGCTACCACATGATTAGACATATTTCAGGGAGAAAATAAGACATTTTCATGAGATAATTTACCATCGTTTCACTTCTTTCAAGATGACCATGTAAAGGAGAGACATCGGGTTTGAGGATTCGACCTCCTTAAACCATGAGTGGATGGAATAGATGATGAATGAGATATGATCTCTAGTCTCATCCCTCCAACATGGAACATTATGACTTGGAAACCACTTTCTATCTTTTTTGTTTGAATTTTTAATAATCATAAATTAGAAAATAGATAATAAATAAAGGTAAATTTACTTTTATCTATTGAATTTCATGATCTATATTTTTTATTCTTGAAATTAATTTTTTAAATTATTATTTGGATTGTATTGAGCATTATATGATATTATATTAGCCATTTTATTTTGTTTTTAAAAAATATAACATTTTAAAATATTTTCCTACCTTTGAAATTTATATATTGACCATTATTTACATGATTTAAATTATGTATTAAATCTTATTGATCAATTAATTTTAAATCATGAGAGCACTTATTCATTAAGATCATTTTTATTAATCATAAGTAATTGATCTATCTATCTAACTCTATTATGTTTTTTTTTGTTTATTAAACTCTTTATTTACATGTATTCAATGGTGCTTATTATTTTTAGATAATTCATGTAATCATGGAGATACAAACCATTTTAAGTTTTAAATATCCAAAGTAGATGGGTCTCAATCATTTGATTATTAAAATAATTTTGAAAAATTGGATTCTTATATGAAAATTTGATTTAAATTAATCTTTTCTTTGATTCATGGATTAATTATTTTGTCTCACTTAAACATTATTTTAAATATTTTATGGTCTTTTACTGTTGTAATTACCAAATTGAGGAGATACAAATGTTTCATTACAACTAAATCATTACCTATAGATTCAATATTCTGTAAAGAATATTAAAATGTAAAAGTGAACTTTTTTTATTATCATGTGTTTATTTTCACTCAAAATTAAGAAATACTTTTTAATGATTAGACCCATATAATGTCTGGATTGTAATTTTGAATTTTTTTATGGTGTTTAAATTTTATCAAATGAACAATTTATTTTAGTTAATTTATATAGGTTTTATTATGAAAATTAAATTTAATGTAATTGAATATTTAATTGCATCAATTATTTTAAAAATTACATGGTTTTTAAAATATATTTATTCATAAATATTTAAATCATTATGATTTTAAAATAGGGATTGGAATTTGACGATATTAAAGGTACACTTTATATTAATTTTTAATTATATTTTATGATGAAAAATAAATTTTAAAATTGTTACTATCATAGATGGTATTTTTTATAATCATAAAGGGGATAAAGTTTTATATTAAATTTAATAAATTTTGTAATCATTCATTAAATCCACTTTTATATTATTTTTTCATGTATTTAAAATAATTTGTCGAATTCCATTATGAAATATTAAATTTTTTTAGTTATATGAGTGATAAATTAATCATTAATATCTTGGTATTATTAAATTTCATATGTTTTTTTGATAATAAAAATGGGGAATAATTTTTTACATCACATTATCTTTTTTTAATTGTCAAAAATAGAAAATTATATTTCTAAAATTTTAATTGAATAAATTTCAATTTTTTATATTAAAAATTATTCCATGAAGATTTTGGACTGAATAGAGTGATCAAGAGGCATAAAAATACATCATTTTAAGACCTAAGTATGTGGGTTTCAGTAGAGACTGGATGGGATACCACCATATGGATAATGACACCCACTTTTTACCTGTTATCACTTTTACAGACAATAAATATAGTCATTGGTGAAGCCACCGGTGACCTTAATTCTACCTCTAGTGGTTCTATAAGACCCTTAAAACTTATAGAATGACCCTAAAAACTTTTAATGTTAAAAATAAAATCCTAAGGGGTCTTGGAATTTATTTGTCACCATGAAGATGAATTCTAGAGGAAAATTTTGTCAATATTATCTCTTTCTAATACCCTCTTACAATTGTTTAACCATATCTCATCTCATTATAAATTTATATTGACGGATAAGTTTGAGTGTGATTCAAAGGACATTAATAAGTTCATTATGTTTTATTTTCATTTCTTAATTTATCCCTACCATTGAGTGTGAGGTGGATATGTGATTTCTAACCATTAAGTGACTGGATTTCTTTTTCTAGATACAACCACTCCAAGGAAGGTCTTGTAATAGTTATTTGGTAAATAAAGAATAAAACCCAAGGGTATACTAATTTTAAATGGGTTTACAAGATAAAACTTCTAAAAACAAATCATTGAGGTTTATTTCCATAACTATTAAAATTAAAGTTTCAAATAAAACCATCTTCGGGATACTTGAGGGGAGGATATGTTGGGAACACATAGTATATTATTGTCAAAATAATTTATTAATTAGGCCTTCTAATTAATTTGTATTTCCACTATTATAACTAAATTATTTATTTAGTTGTTCTTATAATTCTATATCTTTAACTTTAACACTTTTAATTTATGTTATCCGTAACGCCCCGAACCCAGTTTCCTAGAGTCGGTGCATTATTACATAACATTGGAATGATCACAAGAAAGATAAAATCTCGAAAGACCGATTAGTTTAGTAGCCTTGGAAACAGTAGATATATTCATAAGTCTTAAAATTCATCATAATGTTAAAACTACTACAACAAAATATTGACTTCATAATCCACACTCATATCCCCTCATACTATCCCTGCAGGTCATTCATAAATTACTTCTTCACATCCTAGGAAAAAATAAAACATTGAAAGGGGTGATCTCATATGCTTAGAAAGGATAACAATATAGCAGAAACATTCATAAATAAGCATAAACATTTAAGGTAATGTATAACTAAAACAAAAGCCTTTTAATCATGAACATCAGCATAATATGGAAAAGATAAAATGAAATAATTCCATTTACTTATTCACATGGATATTCTTCTAGACTAATAATCACATGCAATATGAATAACCACATTCATAATGATGGAATGCATAATGTCAAACTATCATAACCACATAGCCAAGGCCTCATGCCAAGACTACAAATAAGATTTTGTCAAGGCCTTGTTACAAGACACTAGTTTGTCTCATGAGTCCTACAGATTCATTGAGGAGCTATAGCGGGCTCCACTGGTCACTTATTAAGTCCAATGCATTCCTCATATTAATAGGTTTAAACATAACATAAACATTCATATTAAAACTAGCATATGAAATGTAAAAATAACACATCACAGTCAAACATATCACAAAAACTTCAAAAATATATGGAATTTTTGTATCATAATAAATACACTTCAAATAAGTTTAAAATCCATCAAAGGATGTTGACATAGATGAAATCAAAACTATTTGAGAGAAATATCTCTTTTTTTTAAATAATTTAAAAGTCACATAATTTTAAAATAAAAAATTTACTTTGAAAATGTTCTTATAAGCTTTTAAACGAAGCTTCGATGATTTTATAATGGTGGAAAATAGCCGCACCCACCATATAAGTTAAAAAAACAATCTTACCTTAATTCTGTTGAAATGGTTAAAAAGGACCTTGTTTGGAAAACGACAGAAAGATTCCTTTATGAAATTCTTATAAAAAGTAAATGAGTGTATAAATGACTTTATACCATAGTCTTTAAAATTTTAATAATTATTTGAAATAATGTTTTAAGAAATATGGATGTGGATTATAAAGTGGTCCCAGTAGATAATCACGTATAAACAACCTCAGATAATGAAAAGATTGTGAAATAAACCCTTAAGTTGTATGTTTCTTTAGTTTATGGTATTTTGACCTCCTGTATAATAGTTAAAACATTTTTATTAAGTTATTCAAGAACTATATACAAATTTATGATATCATATAGGATCTTCTATTAATGCTTTGTTAATAATATTTTAGTATTATCGTCGTTTCGGGTGTTAACTTAATCTTTTTCTTTTATATGTTTTGCTTTATAAGGAATGTTTGATTTGGATAGGTTGTATATTATTAATATTCATAATCATATCAAGTCCTTAAACATTATTTTTAATCATCAAATGAGAATTATACTTGAATGGATACGATGGGGACTGAATCTCATCGCGTTTCTGGAGACGGTAGTCCGTACATACGCACGAGCGGCAATATCATTCTTTTGATATTAAAATAATATATAATTGGATGGTATATCATATATACAGAATCATTATCATGTTATATTTATTATTTACATGAATTATACATCATTATTATACCCATATAAATAATAATATATTGAATAACAATTACACGACGATGTGGACACGGTAGGCCGTACGTACACACGTATGGTGACATGTCATTCAAGGGATGGATAAAATAATGAATTTGGTTGTTCCATATTTATAATAACATCATATTATATATAATATACTGGATTTATTATTTTATAATGGAAATAACAAGGAAAGAATAAGTTGAAGAATAAATGAACTTGAAAAAGGATGGTGAAAACATTACCTCTTCTTCGGGTTATTTCTATTGATTTGATCAAAAGGGCTCCTTAGGTTGGCTTTATGATCAGAATAAGTCCTCTAGGATGAATTGAGGGAAGTTTATAGAGTATTTTGGCAGGGTTTGGCCGAACCAAAACGATTTTAATGTTTGAATTAGTGAGAAGGGGGAGTGCCCTTTTATAAGAGGGGTGAGGGGCACCTTTGGAAAAGCTATAAATATAATTTTATAATAAATTCATATTAGGTTTTTAATGTCTCAAAAGCGGATATTCAAAGTCTAAGGTGGTTATGGGTCTAAATACTTTCATCCAATAGAATTTAAATAGGTTTAGGTTATTATATTAACCTTATCTTTTAGTTTTAACTCTTAGTAAATTAGTTTGACATTTACCATGTCACTTTTTATTTTTATATTATATAGTTAATAAACGTACTATATACATTAAAGGGACCCCCATGTGGTACATTAATGATACACATATCATTATATAAGTCTCTTGGACGAGCCTTAGATTTTTAGGAATTGAATATCATTTTATAATATAATATTTTTTTTAAAAACTCTTTTATGTCAATTTTGACACTATTTTGTATTTGATTTTTTTGAAAATCATAAAAGCTTGATTACTTAGAAAATACATAATTAAATAAATATTAACATGTAATTTTAACTTATAAAACTATTTTAATTCATATAAACTATCAAATTACCTTTAATTCGGTGTTTATATTATCAATTATTTAAATATTTCATTAATTAGGTAATTAATGCATCACCAATGTGTCATAAATAAATTAAAATATTTAATGTCTAAAAATTATAAATAATATACCATTATGTAGGAAATATTTTTATCTTTCTAATTAATACTTATAATCAAATTTATCGTATGTAAAACCCTATATTAAAAATGCATTAGTTAATAAAATTAGATTTTAATTCTTTTAACTCCTCTTTGAATTAAATAATAATAAATGTCCTATTCAAATCCAAGTGGACATAAATGACAATATTTTTTTCATAAGGTTGTTTTTGGTTGATAAACACTTTTCCAATAGAATTAGGACATGTGTTAGGGTAATATTAATATCATTTTTACCCTTAATTATCCTATTTACTTTTTACCGTGGTAAATTAAAGTAAGAAGTTACTATTCATAAAAAATTATTTTTATCTTATTGAACCACATTTTACTCCTTGATATTAATCATGTCTCTCATATTTTCAAAATTCCACTCACAGAAGCCGTAAAATTAAGTTTTATGTGAATTTGCTAATTTTCCTAGGAGGTGGGTAAAAGACAGTGAAAAGTTCAATAATATTTTTATATGTCTAAAATTATTATAAACTAACTCCAATGAATTACATTGAACTTATATAGGTATTACATATCTATTTTGACCTAAAATAAATTTAAATAAAAAAATAATTATTTAAATAAAAAGTCGGTTTTTAACTAATAACTCAGTGTTTTTCACTATTCATCAAAAATTGAATGTTTTCAAAAAAATACCAAAAATTCATTCTAGGCTAATTTTGATATTCCTAATCCAAAAATGAAGTCAATTTTGAAAGATAAAATTTATAAAATTTCAAAAAGTAGGTATTACTATTCATAACGGCTAGTTTTGTTGGTTGTGGTGTGTTTTAGAACTCAAAGTTGCATACAACACACACTATTGTATTATACAAAGAGAAGCGTATAGTGGAGGCTTGGGGTGTTACATTCTCCCCTCCTTCAAATAATTTCATCCTCGAAATTTCTAGAAAATTACTATATAAAAAGACTTGGGTGATTCTTCATCATAAGTTCCTCGGGTTACCACGTTGCCTCTTTCATCTTATGGTTTCTCCATAGAACTTTTAGCAGGCGAGTCGTTCGGTTTCAGAGCACTTGTTCTCTGCTATCAAAAATCCTGATGGGATCTTCGCAATAAGATAGATCGGGTTCCAGTTCTAATTCCTCGTAAGTGAGTACATGTGTTGGGTCAGGCATGTATTTCATCAACAGTGATACGTAGAACACATCGTGAACTTTGGAGAGACTTGGCGGCATTGCCAAATGGTAATCTACAACCCCAATTTGTTCTAGAATTTCAAAAGGTCTGATGTACATGGGACTCAATTTAACCTTATTACCGAAACATATAATTCCCTTCCATGGAGATACCTTCAAGAAAACATGATCTTCTACTTGAAATTCCAAATCCTTCCTTCGTTTATCGGCATCGCTCTTTGCCTACTTTGAGCTGCTTTGATGTGGTTTTGGATTACCTTCACCTTTTCCATCATTTCCTCCACTAGTTCTGGACCTACAAGTTTTCTTTCACCAATGACATCCCAACATGTTGTTGTGTGACATCACTTTCCATAAAATGCTTTATATAGTGCCATCTGAATACTCAAATTGAAGCTATTGTTATAGGAAATTTCTAAAAAAGGTAAATATTGATCCCACATACCCTGAAAGTCAAGTGAGAAGGATATCAACATGTTTTCTAAGGTTTGAATAGTCTGTTCGGATTGTCCATCTGTTTAAGGGTGGTAGGCAGTGCTCAAATGAAGTTTAATATCCAAGGCCTTCTGAAGACTCTTCCATAATCATTAAGTATAACGGGGATCACGATCAGAAAAAATCGATAGGGGTACTCCATGAATTCTCACAACTTAATTAATATATAGTCTTGCTAGCCGTTCAAGTGGTAAATCTTCACTTTTAGAAAGGAAATGTGCTGAATTAGTAAGACGATCAACAATGACCCATATTGCATCGTTTCTTTTAGGAGTCATTGGTAGTCCCATGACAAAGTCCATCTTGATATTATACCATTTCCACTTAGCTATGGTAAGAGGTTGCAAGAATCCTCTAGGTTGTTGCCTTCCAGCTTTCACTTGTTGACAAACCATACATCTTGACACAAAATCAGCAATCTCCCTCTTCATGTTGTCCCACCAAAATTGTTCCTTCAAATCTCTATACATTTTGGTGCTCCCAGGGTGTATAAGGAAATTGGATCTATGAGCATAGTCCAACAATTCCCTTTTTAGATTAGGTATACTAGGAACACAATTTCTCTTCCTGAATTTCAAAATTCCATCTTCATGCACAATGTCACTCAATCTCCCATCATTCACATCTTTAATCTTCTTTTGAAATTCTTGATCATCGGTCTGAGAACTCTTAATCCATTCTAGTAAATATGGTTTGGAACCCATTTGAAATAGAATTTATGTTTCCTCTTTCATGGTGATTACCATATCCATCTTTACTAGGTCCATGCATATAGCATCCTGTTCAACTCTCATCTTGTTAAAAACTCCCTGATCCTTCCTACTCAAAGCATCTTCTACCTTGTTTTCCTTCCCCAGGTGGTAGTGTATCATGAAATCATAATCCTTGAGTAGTTCAAGCCATCTCCTTTGCCTCACGTTGGGTTATTTCTATGAGAAAATGTACTTAAAACTCTTGTGATCTGTATATATCTCACATTTTTTACCAAAGGGATAATGTCTCCATATCTTCAAAGAAAATATTATAGAAATTAACTAAATATCACGAGTAGGATAGTTTTTCTCAAGGATTTTTTATCTATCGTGATGAATAGGCAATAACCCTATCATTCAACATAAGGACACAACGAAGTCCTTTCTTCGATGCATCGCTATAAATAACGAACTTATCATTCCCCGATGGTAGAGTCAATATAAGATCATTGACTAATCTTCTCTTCTGTTCTTCAAAACATTATTCACACTCTTTTTTTCAAAAAAAATTAACCCCTTTACGTGTGATCTTCTTTAATGGGTTAGCCAATCAGGTAAAATTTTGGACGAAACGTCGATAATAACCTACTAAAACAATAAAACTGTATACCTCAGTTATACTTGTCGGTGCTAGAAATTCTTGGATTGACTTGGTCTTAGAAGGATCAACAGAGATTCCATCTTTGGAGACAATATGGCCAAGAAAATAAATATCCTGAAGCCAAAATTTGCACTTTCTAAACATCCCATATAATTCATGTCATCTCAGAGTCTTCAGGATAATGCGCAAGTGATTTTTATGATCTTCGTAGCTTTTGGAGTATACCAAGATATCATCAATAAATACCTCTAATAATTCATCTAGATATTCATTAAAAACTCTATTCATTAGATCCATGAATACAGAGGGCGCATTAGTCAGCCCAAAAGGCATTACTATAAACTCGTAATGCACGTACCTGGTTCGAAATGTTGTCTTAAAAATGTCTTCCTTCTTCACACACAACTGATGGTATCCAGACTAAAGGTCAATATTTGAAAAGTATTGAGCTCCATGCAGTTGTTCAAATAAATCATTAATGCGTGGTAGGGGATACTTGTTCCTTATTATTATAGCATTAATTTCCATGTAGTCGATACATAACCACATAGTTCTATCTTTCTTCTTAACAAAAAGGACATGGGCTCCCCATAGAGAAACACTAGGACAAATAAATACCTCATTACTCAATTCTTCTAGTTTTTTCTTTAGTTCGACTAATTCCAAAGTGGAAATTCTATAAGGGGTCTTCGATATAGGCCATGATCCAAAAATTTAATCAATAGAAAACTCAACTTCTCATTCTATAGGATGTCCAGGTAAATCATCTGGAAACACATCTACATATTCATTCACAATAGTTACATCCTCTATTTGAACATTCCTTTCCTCACCCACAATCATTTCATTCTCTTCCTCCCCAATAATTAAATTTATTTGAGCTACTAGGGGTAGATCTAGTTAAGAATTAGGTGCTGATTATTCTGCTCTAAAGATAAGGTGTTCCTTATCATCATCATAAAAAATTGTAACCTCCTTCTTTTTAAAATAAATCTTCACATCATGGTCTGAAATCTAATCCATACATAGGATTATATCAAAATCAGTCATAGGTATGACGATGAGATCTGTGGATAAAGATCATTTATGTGCTCTAATGGGGACTGATTCACAAAACTTTGATGCAATAATACTTCCATTATGAGTTTTAACTGACAACTCCCTTGTTAAATAAAATTGAAAATATATATTTTTCTTAGCAAACTAGGAAGATATGAAACAATGTGATGATCCAGAATCAAATAATGCATTTTCTAAACTTGAGGAAACCATTAAATTACCTGCCACCACATCTTTCAGAGTTTCTACCTTAGCAGTAGTAATAACATAAGCTTGGCCTTGATCCCTTGGCCTTTTCTGTGGTAAGTTCCCTTGATTCTTAAGATATTCATTTTCATAATGTCCCATCTCCCTGTAGTTGTATAATTGAACATCGGTAGCTTCTTTATTCCCCTTGAAATCACGAGCTTGGTGGCCCTTTTCCCCACACTTGTAACAGACTCTCATTTCATTTAAGTAAGTACCAGGGTGTTTATACCCACATTTATTGTAGGATGGATATTAAAATTTTCTCTTCTTCCCCTTATTTCCATTCCCAGATTGATCAGCAGATCTCTTCTTCTCTAGCTTTTCTTTAATGTCATAAGACTTTGGGAATTCTTTTTCTGTTTTGATAGAACATGAGACAATATTTTCATACGATGAGAAGGATTGTGACACTAATGTTCAACGAAGAAATGGTTTTAACCCATAAAATAAACGATAAATATTACTTCTTGGGTTATATATATAATCTCCAGCATACCTTTCAATCCTTGTAATGTTAGCCTCATAATTTGTGACATTCTCATCCTCCTTTTGTCTTAGACTCATAAATTGCTTTTCCATATCTACTTGATGGTCACAAGGAATGTATTTTTCTAAAAAAAGGTCATTGAACTCCCTCCATTCCATATTTGATACTTTATAATCTTCCTTTGTGTTTTGAATCAATGAACACTATTGATCAGCATCTCCAGTGAGCCGGTATACTGCCATGATAACTTTTTCCCTTTCACTAATCCCCAAATCCTGAAATATTTTCTCTAGGGAACTTATACATTGCTCAGCTACCAATGGATTTGTACTCCCATTGAATTGTGTTGGTTGTTTCCTCATGAAGAGATCTAACATTGATCCTCCACGTTTTGGATCAGGGTGCTTCATACGGGTCAGGTTATTATTCATAACCTGAGTGAGTTGTCCCATTTTGGTGATAAGATGATCAGCACCAGTTGTATCACCATCTCTACTTTAATTATCTTGATCAGGCGAGCAATACCTACATGGAGTGCGTGCATTTATACGGTTTCCATTTCTTCCACTAGGTTCCATTTCTATACAATGTCATAAACTAGATCAGTTTATGAATCAAAATACATAATTCCATAATTATAAAACACTTAACATAAATTGAACTATTTATTGATATAATCCATAATCATAAAAATGATTTCTTTGAGAAATTATATACTCATAAACCCTTCATAATGGTTTGTAAATAAAATGAGATTTATCCTAATCATATACCCTGGGAGTGTCGTAACCAAGAGTGCAGCAAGGCCTGTTGTTGTGAACCAGTTCCCATTCGAGTCTAGCTCAAAGCGGTGTTTTTGGGTTTTACCCCTAGGCACATCTGTGCCAGAGCCACCTCTACCAGCTCATATCCAAATAGGGATGTATTGCTCGGAAAACTCACAAAATCTCTATAATACCAAAATTATAGGAAGTTCTTCTATACTAATCCTCAAATTCCATCTTAGGTCTACGTGCTCTAATCAGAGTTTATCTAAATTTAGCTTCCAAGGTTTGTACTAAACTTCCTTTGATACAGACTATAACGCCCCGACCCCAGTTACCCAGAGTCGGTGCATTATTACATATCATTTCCATGATCATAGGATAGATCAAATCTCGAAAGACCGATTATTTTAGTAGCCTTGGAAACAGTAGATATATTCATAAGTCTTACATAACATCATTAAGTGAAAAATACTACAGCAACATCTTGTCCTCATAATCCACACTCATATCCCCTCATACTATCCCGGCAGGTCATTCACAAATTACTTCTTCACATCTTGGGAAAAAATAAAACATTGAAAGAGGTGAGCTCAGATGCTCAGTAAGGATAACAATATAGAAATAACTTTCATAAATAAGCATAAACATTTAAGGCAAGGTATAACTAAAACAAAAGCCTTTTAAACATGAACATCAGCATAATATGGCAAACATAAAATTATATAATTCCATTTACTTATTCACATGGATATTCTACTAGTCGAATAATCACATGCAATATCAATAACCACTTTCATAATGATGGAATGCAAAATGTGAGACTATCATAACCACATAGACAAGGCCTCGTTCCAAGACTACAAATAACATTTTGTCAAGGTCTTTTTCCAAGACACTAGTTTTTCTCATGAGACCTACCGATGTCTCGAGGATCTATAGCGGGCTCCACCCATCACATATTAAGTCCAATGCATCCCTCATATGAATAGGTTTAAACATAACATAAACATTCGTATTAAAACTAGCATACAAAATGTCAATAAATTATCCATAAACCATGAATGGTATAAAAATAACACATCCATAGTCAAACATATCACAAAACCTTCAAAAATATATGGAAGTTTTGTATCATAATAAATAAACTTCATATAATCTTAAAATCCATCAAACGATGTTGACATAGATGAAATCAAAACTATTTGAGAGAAATATCTCTTTTTTTGAAATCATTTAAAAAGTCACATAATTATAAAATAAAACATTTAATTTGAAAATGTTCTTATAAGCTTTTAATGGAAGATTTGACAATTTTATAATGGTTTAAAATAGCCGCACATGCCGTATAAGTTAAAAAAAGACATTCTTACCATAATTCTGTTGAAAAGGTTAGAAAGGACCTTGTTTGGAAAACGACAGAAAGATTCCTTTATGAACTTCTTATAAAAGGTCAACAAGGGTATAAATGGATTTATTCCATAGTCTTTAAAATTGTAATAATTATTTGAAATAAATTTTTAAGAAACATGGATGTGGATGATAAAGAGGTCATAGTAGATAATCACGTATAAACAACGTCAGATAATGAAGAGATTGTGAAATAAACCCTTACCTTGTACTTTTCATTTGTATATGGTATGTTATCCTCCTGTATAATAGTTAAGACATTGTTATTAAGTTATAAAAGAACCATATACATAATGATGATATCATATATGATATTCTATTAATGCTTTGTTAATAATATTTTAGTATTATCGTCGTTTCGGGTGTTAACTTAATCGTTTTCTTTTATATGTTTGGTTACATAAGGCATGTTTGTTATGGATAGGTTATATATTATTCATATAAATAATGATATCAAGTCCTTAAACATTATTTTTAATCATAAAATGATAATTAGACTTGAATGGATACGATGGGGAATTAATCGCATCCTGTTCGTGGAGACGGTAGTCCGTACGTACGCACGAGCGACAATATCATTATTTTGATATTAAAATAATATATAATTGGATGGTATATCATATATACATAATCCTTATCATGAAATATTTATTATTTACATGAATTATACATCATTTTTATTCCCATCTAAATAATATTATATTGAATAACAATTACACCACAACGTGGAGACGGTAGGCCGTACGTACACACGTATGGTGACATGTCATTCAAGGGATGGATAGAAAAATGAATTTGGTTCTTCCATATTTATAATAACATCATATTATATATAATATACTGGATTTATTATTTTATAATGTAAATAACAAGGAAATAAGATGTTTAAGAAGAAATGAACATGAAAAAGGGTGGTGAAAACATTACCTCTTCTTTGGGTTCTTCCTTTTGATTTGATCAAAATGGCTCCTTAGGCTGGCTTTCTGATCAAAATAAGGCCTATTGGATTATTTTAGAGAAGTTGAGAGTGTATTTGGGAAGGGTATGGCCGAAGAAAAAGGCTTTTAATGTGTGAATTAGTGAGAAGGGGGAGTGCCCTTTTATAAGAGGGGTGAGGGGTACCTTTGGAAAATCTAGAAATATTATTTTATAATAAATTCATATTCGGTTTCTAATGGCTCCAAAGTGTATTATTCAAAGTCTAAGGTAGGTATGGGTCGAAATAATTTCAACCAATAGAATTTAGATAGGTTTGGGTTATTATATTAACCTTATATTTTAGTTTTAACTCTTAGTTAATTAGTTTGACATTTACCATGTCACATTGAATTTTTATATTATATAGTTAATAAACATACTATATACATCCAAGTGAAACCCAAGTGGTCCATTAATGATACACCTATCATTATATAAGTCTCTTGGACGAACCATATATTTTTAAGAATTGAATATCAATTAATAATATAATATTTGTTTTAAAAACTCTTTTATGTCAATTTTGACAATATTTGGTATTTGATTTTTGTGAAAATCATAACAAAATGATTAATTCGAAAAAACATAATTAAATCAATACTATAATGTCATATTAACCTATAAAATTAGTGTAATTCATAAAAAGTATCAAATTACATTTATTTGGGTATTTATATTATAAATTATTTTAATATTTCATTAATTAGATAATTACTGCATCACCATTGTGTCATAAATACATTAAATTATTTAATGTCTAAAAATTATAAATAAATTAAAATTATGTAGGTAATATTGTAATCTTTCTAATTAATATTTATAGTATAACTTATCTAATGTAAAACCCCAGATAATATTTTTTAGTTAATAAAATTTGATTTTAATTCTTTTAACTCTTCTTTGAATTAAATAATAATAAATGTCCTAATCTTATCCTCGTGGACCTAAATGACAGTATCTTATTCCTATGGATGTTTTTGGTCGAGATACACTTGTCAAAAAGAATTAGGACATGTTTTAGGGTAATATTAATATCATATTTACCCTTAATTATCCTATTTACTTTTAACCGTGGTAAATAATAGTAAAAAGTTACTATTCACCAAAAATTATTTTTATCTTATTGAACCACATTTTACTCTTTTATATTAACCGTGTCTCTCGGATTTTAGAAATTCCACTCACATAAGTGGTAGAATTATGTTTTATGTGAATTTCCTAATCCCCCTAGGAGGTGGGTAAAAGACGGTGAAAAGTTCAATAAAATTTTTATATGTTTAAAATTATTATAAACTGACTCCAATGAATTAAATTGAATATATATAGGTATTATGTATCTATTTTTTCATAAAATAAATTTAAATAAAATAAATAATTATTTAGATAAAAAGTCGGTTTTTAACTAATTACTCGGTGTTTTTCAATATTCATTAAAAATTTAAAGTTTTCAGAAAATACCAAAAATTCAACCTTGGCTAATTTTGATATTCTTAATCCAAAAATTATTTCTATTTTGAATGATAAAATTTATAAAATTTTAAAAATTAGGTATAATTATTCATAACGGCTAGTTTTATTAGTTGTGTTGTGTTTTAGAACTCGATGTTGCGTACAACACATGCTACTATATTATTCAACGAAAAGTGTACTGTGGAAGCTTGGGGTGTTACATTATCACTTTAATTGTTTTAATTCTATTAAAAAACATAGTTTCTATAATCTTTTTACAATAAAAATTTCACCCCCCCCCTATTCACACACACACTAATCTCAAATTTTCATTGAACATTAATATATTATCCTCGTCAATCAATATTCTTGATAAGGAATCATCTTCATAGGCCCAAATTCATTGTGATAAAAATTCATATTTATAGATATATATACCTATTAAATTTAACATAATATAATGAGTCTATATTCTCTTAATGTTTAACCATAAAGGGTCTCTCTTGAATAAGTTACACATGAACCATTTCTTGTCACCTTTTTTCTATTCTTCTTTACCACATTATGTTAAATTTAATGAATCGACCCATGTTATAATACCATTAAAGGTATAAAATGTTTTTTAATGGCACTGAACTATGTGGGTTATGAATCCTTCATAAAGGATATTTTGAAAAAATTATCATGGGCTGAATTATAACACCAAATTAGTCATCACCATCATGGATGGATAAAAATTCTAGAGTGTCCAACTACGTGGATTTAAATCGTAGTATATTAAAACATAAAATTACTATATAATAATGAAAAAAGATGGAGAACCATTGATACACATATATATTTCAAAATATAGATAAGCTATTAAATATACATGTAATTCATGTTCATGATTACTGATAACCGATTTATATTATAGTGGATGACTAGTTTCCGATTGGGATTTGGGAATTATTTTAAACTTAAAATAAACCTATAAGAGTTTCCTTGAGTAGGAAATAATTATTTCCAACAAGTTGGATTGAGAATTTTCTCTCATATTATTAACTAAGATCAGTTCTTAATCATTACTAATAATATAACCTTGGGATAGCCTACCTTAAAAAAGTGAGACAATAGTATGTCCCAGATGTGAGAGTAATTTAATGTTTTTAGTTCCATGAATAAAATAAATTAAAAAACATATGAATAATTTGATTAATTCTTCATACATGAATAGTAAAAACCACTTTCATGTAAAAATGTAAATATTGATCCTAAAATGAATAATTCCTTGACAAAAAATAACTAGAATGCTTACACATTTGGCCTTTTTATATTGTGTATTCTATAAAACAAGAATATTCCTAACATGGATCCTTTGAAGCATTCATCTATACATTCATTAATTTACAAAGGATTTTACTTTCATGGGTTATATTATTTATGCTTGATGTTTCAAAATAGTATCAACTACAAGAAATATATTTAATCAAAATGACATACCTCCAATCGTAACAAATATATACATCAACAGTCATATAGGATAGGTATTAATCAAACTAGTTGAAACTGTCACACACCCAATATATTCATCATATTGTGGTAAATTAACGTATCTGATTGTACCACCTAAAAAATTTTCCAAAAATTGGAGGTTGTTCAAGAATCCTTGAATGGTATGAAGCCCCTCTAACTGTCTACCCAAGGATGAGTAGTGGTAAAGAAGAAAATGATATAGGTTTTTGTGTCAAACTGTTTAGAGATCCTATTCCCATAATAAAACATCAAGTACCAACCATACCTTATATAGGTATACCTATAAGTTTATATAATCCTCACAAAAAAATATGAGTTCCCTCAAATGGATTATTCTAACAATCATCACTATTAACACAATATAGAACCAAACCCACAAAAGTCTACTGAGGATGACACTATGCAATTCATAGCTCATGTCTATCCAACCCAATTTTACCAGGAATGATTTTCAAGAGAGTTATACCATCAATAATCATATGTGATTTTTGGTACCCACCAAAATTAAATAATTCCTTCAAAATTCTATAGAGAAAATATGTGATCAAGAAAACATTCATTCTTATGTCTATCAGGAATTATAGCATACTCTTGTAGCACCCGAAGAAGTTTGATGACATATTATAAAAATGAAAAGGTTTCAAGAAAAAATTAAATCCTCCTCACATGAATCCCTTCAATTTAGTCCAATTTATATTGTAGGACATGATCAGAAATGTCTTCCTTACTAACTAAGTAACGGTCACACATTCCTATTCCAGTTGAAAAATACCTTTAGCACGTCTTAGAGGTGATATATGGGTGGTATTTCATCCCTATTGATATTCTAAAAATCTATACATACATTTTAGTGGTAGCATAATACAATTAGTGGGAACATATCACTACATCCACACTTAGAGTATCTCACCAATGCACTTTAATGGATACTCAAGAACTGGTAGACCTGTATGATCTACTTTTGGAGGTTCATCGACACATCCAAACAATAAATTGACAATGAGATTGGGCTCATATTCATGTTCCATCTTAATATAATTGAATCATTAAAATGTAAAATTCATATAAGACACACATTCCAACCAAAATTACGTAGGATTGTAAACATATTCTAATGAAATAACAAGAGTCATCCAATCAAGCTCCCATATAGAAAATCCAATAATAAGTCTCACCAAAATAAATCGAAATTCTTGAATTAGTTCAGCATTCGTACACAAATTTCTGGTGGAATTATTATTCCCATAAAAAATTTATCAATGTATGAACAAGATCTTGATGCTTAATTCTTAGATCAAGGATGTAGTAGTTAAATTATTGGTGTTCGTCTCCATAATTTCTCTACATGAAGTTATAGTGGTCCTCCCTACAATAATTTCCAGAATGGTCTTCTCTATGGTCATACTATGATCGATCATGGAAACTTCGCTCATGATGAGAACCATAGAATCCCTGCGTGCAATCAAAACATCAAATAATAATAATCATTTGAAAATGTTTATAGGTTTAACATAAATTTAATCCCTAGGGAATATTTTCTATGATTCTTCCCTTTGGCCATATGTTGATTGATGATTCTAGGCCTCCCAATTATGGTTTTTACTATGAAGGTCGCCCCCATAGTGAAATTTTATTTTAGTAATAAGGCCATCTCATTTTCAAATTAACTATGCATATGCCCTTATATTTTGAGGCGCATGAAAGAATGAGGTTAACTACACTTGATGCCTAGTCTATAACCAGAGATTTTCTTTCTCAACTAGAAGACAACCTAATGAAATGAACTTTTCTTGAACGACCCATCAACCACATAGAATCAAATATAAGAGATAATATTCTATTTAACCATTATTTATAAAATAAAGAAACCTTAAAACAATCATTTTAGTCAAAAACATTTAATTAATACCACAAAGAATATAAATAGAAAATATTAATTATGAATATTCAATTTTCAAAAAATAATATTGTGGTAATGCTCTGTCCTCTATCCTCTCTTTATAAAAATATTCTAAAAACATTAACTTTGAATTTCATACATCATATTCATATAAATATATGGATGATTCTTAGAAACATAAAATTTATTTTTTTCCTTATGAATTATATAAAAAAGAAATCAATGATATTGAATAATTTTCCTTATATATTAACTTGGCATCCCTTTCATTTGTGTGATGTTCATATTTGGAAAGGAAAAAATGAAATTTTAAATGTGAATTCCTTGAGGATATTATAAATCTACATTAGTTGTTTTTTTATTCTTCATCTAGTGTCTATATCATATAGTAGGTGAAAATGGGAAAATATATTTCTCCTCACTCTCCGACTAGAAAATACCCCCAAAAGTGACATCAAGTAAGGTCATCACTCTAGGTCAAATCTTAAAATAATTATTTTAACATGATGGTTGGTACTCCCAATAGGTATGAGTTACGAAAACATATCAGAAATATTGTACTTGGTGGGAAACTAAGATCAAGATACTCTTATTTTAAACATTTGAAAAATATTTAGCATGCATTTTTTTGAAAGAAAAACCTCAAGTGAATGTCTGACCTTTATAAACACGCATCAAATGTTCCAAATATACATTACACACAATTTATTCTCAGAAAAATATACCTAATATCATGAGGGAGGAAGTAATAGCTACTGTAATGGTAAACCAGGTGGAGTGTCAACCCATAGGGTTATGAGTATTTTTACTTCCACCACCCCACTCAAAGTCATCAAATAATTAATAGGTAAAAAATGCTAAATTTTTTTAATAAGAGTAGAACCGTCTCATCGGGTTGTATATATTTTTAACTAAACCTCATTACTATTTGAGAATTTATTTTTTCCCAGTTAAGAGTTACGTCACAACATGAGACGCCATTTCTTATTTCTGTTTTTCATCTTTCTTTATCCATGAGAATGTGTACAATAATGTCTTATCAAAACTCTCCCTATAACACCCATCAAAAATATATTCTGTTTGAATTTTAGAAGGAAAATATGATGCCCTATAATGGTCTCAAGATGATGTAACTAATCATGAGAGAAATGACTCTAAAATAACAGGATTTTTTACTGAACAACTACTCTAAGGGTGGTATATCCTCTTATACTTCTAATGATTATGTGATACATGAAATGAAAAATGAATTAATAAATGTTATCAGAACTGGACCTAAATATGATATAAGGAATGAATTCTATGTAGAAGAACAAGAGGATGATTATTTGGTTTAAAAAGAAGTTCCAAAATTAAAAGACTAAAGAAGGTGTGCATACCAAAAATCAAAGTAAATATAAAAATTTTGCAGCTCCCTAAAATTCCAAATTTTTAAATCTCGAGAGAGATTCAAAAAAATAAAGGGGAAAATGTGTGGATACGTCCTTCCTAATATCTAAAATTGGTAAACCCTCAATAATTATTTATATATTCCCTTTCTATGAAAAATAAATGGAGGAGTTGAAGTTATAAAACATTGAGTTTCTTTGGGGAAGTATTTATATTGGGTATAAACTAAAAACATAACAATAAATTATTATTTTTAATTGATGTCCCCTTACAGGAAGAGATTCCAAAACCAAATAATGTAAAGATTATGATATTATAAAAATAAAATATTAGTCATTGTATTAATAATGGATAATAATAACCTATATTTTTATATTAAATGGTGGAATTATGTTCGAAATTCCAATTATTATTAAAACATTTGGGACTTTTTCAAGAGAATAGCCTTAGGCCAATCCACATTGGTCATCATTTATGAACACAAGTTGGAAAACCATGTCATGATCCACCTATTGGTTCCCATATTCAAGTTCTATCTCAATTAGTCGTCCTGTCATAACACAATAACACCATTGAGTAACTAAAATCCAAACTGGAGAATATGGAGGGGAATCGTGCACTAATGCAGTAAGAGAAATCCTTACTATCAGTGGGTAGATGAAATTATTTCTCTGCCAAAAATTTGGAATCTTAATTTCTAACATCTTATATAATTAGAGACCTAGAGAATAAATTTTTTAATTTTGTTTTTCAATGTCTTCCTCTGGTAGGATATCTTTGGAATCATTATACATCCAATATCAGATGTTTCGTATCAATGCGAGAGGGGATAGCTTTTGTTTTGTATAATAGTTCATCAGTCATATCTATCAGGGTATGGAAAGATATCCATCGTTAATTATTTATTAATTCTACTATACACTATGATAAAAAAAATACATGATCTCTCAAATTAAAAATAATGTAATAAGGATAACTTTTTGAACATGTTAACTAGGTCAAAGGGTTTTCCCTACTCCTTGAATATAAAACTCCTGTAAAAAAAGTTATTCGGTCTATATATGGAGAATGGTCATGAAGATTTGCAAACACCAACCACTTTAGTGAAATTTTTGGCAGATTTCATGAAAATTATATAGTTTCATAATGATTGGAAGGCTCTATTCATGGAGATAAAAAAATTCTCAAACAACACCAGTATTCTAATTAAAAACAATTGGAAAAGTGAAAATTGTAACCATTACATTAAATCATATAAGAAACCAAGATTAAACACTACATAATATAGTCTTTTCATACTATAATTCATTTACATATATTTTTACGACATTAATGATTTATAGTTTTAAATAATTATTTTATAAATATTATATAACTAACCCATATATTAAAAGCTAAAAAATTATGCTCATTATAATTTTTTATAATAATATAAAACTTATAAAAATTAATCATGTTTTTTTAATAGAAATCTTAACGATCCAAAACATCAATTCTTCTTTATTCTTACTCATCCTTAAAAAAATTGAAAAATATTTAAAAATATGGGATGAGTAAAAAAACATAGTAAGGGAAAAGGGAAATAAATTTATTAATATTGTGAAAACATGAAAAATATAAATTGTTTACCTTTATCACAATATTTATGGATAATATGAACTACATCTTAACCACATGAAAAACACACTTTTTTTAAAAAAAAAGTATTAAGAACTATAACAGGACAAAAACCCTTTTAGGAAACTTATAGGATATGAATCTTAGATAATTATGTATATAGAGACCTCAACCCCAGTATCCCAGAGCTGGTTCCTATAACTATTATATTGGAATAGATAAAAATGTCCAATTTTTAAAGGGATGGTATGCTAAGTAGTTTTGGAAAACTAGATACATAACATGATTCACTTTTTAAGAATTACAACATAAATTCATTAGAATAACTTTATTCCATCTGGTATTTATATTCATATCATTCATAGTAAACTTCATGTAATATAGTGGAAAGGAAAAAAATAAAGGTGATCTAAAATTTTCCGTAAAGGATAAGTATAGTGGGGAGAATAATGAGTGAATTACATGATAAAAATGGAAAGTTAAATAACTGAGGAAATATTATATTTGAATAACTGGATAGATAATAATCAATATATAATGGTAAATAAGTAAACACAAATTTAATTTAAATAATTTTATAAGAAACAATCAATATTGAAATGTAAATAACTGAAAAAACATGTTGTTTAATAAATAAATAGTGAATGAAATGAATTCATATTTTTTAATAGTGAATATATCATGGATAATAATCATGAAATCTGAAAAAATGAAGTACTTAACTATTTTATGTCATGTTTAATAGGCACATGGTACCTACACCGTTATGTTCTACTCTTAACATTGATTAAAACTAAGGGTAGAAACCCATTTAAGTAAGGATAACCAACTAACTGATCCCATTAGACTACTGATGCATCAATGGGAATTCATTAACTAGGACCCACCAGTGTATTTATATCCAAATAAATCCTCATATATCAAATAATAGATTTAATTCATAAATATTATGTTATATCATCAAATAAAGAAATTAATTAAAGAATATATATTTATCAATATTTCCCTAGAAAAACAAATGAATTTAAATATAAACCACCATATGTATAAATGATATAAATTTTAATTAGTAAATATATCCATGATAATATAATATTCATATTAGTGGAAATTTAATGTCTAACAATCAATGGAAAGTTAATATTTCAAGGGGAAGTTAATGACTAAAAACGAATTAGGTAAGTGGAGTTTAAAACTATACATACTCAAATTAAAAAATAATACATCAAGATAAATAAAAATTATTATATAAATAATGTGTATAACCATTAAACTATATGTAAAATAAATGGTTTTTGTCCTTTTTGAATAAAAATACTATAAAAAGTTCTTTAAAACATTCTTTAGGAAAATATCCTTTTCTTTATTGCAAAAATTTTGAAAATGAGTTTCATTGGAAATCCAATCTAAAATAATTTTTTTGAAATGATCATTGTAGACATGAAAAATAGTCTTTAAAAAATTATTGGCTATGTTAATGGGTAATTTTGTACATCTCAAAAATAACAGTCCTTTTTACATGGTTATAAGGTTATAAAGGATCCTTGCTCAGAAATCAATGAGACGATTCCATTGAAAAAATTTGTAAAAGAAAAAATGGGTAAAAATTCTAGTAAAAATTTATTTTGAGAATTTTTAAATAAATAAAAACTTTTATATACAATCATGGTTTTGAGATAAAATATATTTCCAACCTAAGATTGAAATGATGTCTAATTTTATTAAAAATATTTCTTAAAAGATTTTAACTACCAAATAGTTGAGAAGTTGTACCATGATGTCGAAACTATCATTAATATCTAGACAAGAATAAAATTAATGGGTTTAATGAAAAACTACAAAATTATTTATTTTAATGTAAATACAAGAATAAATGATCACTATTAGAGTGAGATTCTAACGTAAACCCTAAAAATGATCGTAACTTTGATGTGGGAATTAATCAGTGAATATATTATGTATATAAACTATATATACATATTAAAAAATTGTAAATACATGAATATATAGTCAATAGTAATTATACACATAATCATAGAATTTCATTGACAACAAAGAAGTAATATAACCCAATGGATAGAAATTCAGTTGTGGAATTTCATTACTACATAGTATCTTTATGCTCAAATCCCCTTAGATGAAATAATTAAAAATGAATGTTAAAATACCATGATTAATGAATTATTCATTACATTAGATGTCAAGTGGATGTATATACACTATATAAAATTAATTATGTGAATATCAATACAACATGCCTCAATTAAAAAAATAAAGATGAAACATATTACCTCGCACTTTCCTTCTGGTAGTATTTTATTAAACCTTATATATATTGATTTTAAACAAGTTATTAACAAATAAAATAAACATCTTAATATTTATAATATCATATATTATTCTTTTATAATATCTTATCACTTGTTTGTTAATAATCCACCATTATTTTCATTGTTTCATGTGTTAATTGCCCATTTTTTTAGTGTGTTTTAACTTTTCATTTTATGTTCCTCTTAATTTGATCATCATTTAATAACATATATAATTAAAACCATGATTTTAATATCTTATATATTCTGTATATATTTGTTTATATTAATCCAAAAAATTTGGTGATACAGAATTAAATAATCTATTTTGGGAGATGGTAAGTTGTATGTACGCATGACTGTTATTTATATTTTCATGTCATATTCAAAGAAATAATATTAAATAATATATACATATATATATTATCATTAAAATTTTATTTTTATTTCAAATATATCAACATTTTTATTTAATACATACATAATACATTCCATGTAAGGTAGGAATGGATCAAATTGCTTTGTGAGGCGGTAGTCTTATATATGTAAGAACGATGTTATTATATTACCATAAAAATTAAAGCATGAAGTTATCTATTACATAATAATTTTAAAAGTGTTAATAAATAATAATTATCATAAATTTGATATATAAATAATATCTAATTCAATATTATCAATCATAAAATCTGGTTATTGAAGAATGAACGACATCGGTTCGTGAGGGAGTAGTTCTCCATGCACATGAATAATTATTATGTAACCCATTTGATATTAGTGTTTGTGATTATAGGTGTAACACTAATTTAACAAAATCTTAGTATATGAAATATTTCAATGTTATTATATCATCATGTTATAAATATAAATGAAGAATTTGGAGAAGGAAATAAAATAATGTTGTGTGTCAAAGAATGTTACCTTCTCTTTGGGTTTCCTACATAAGTTTGTTCTAATTAACTAAAAGAATGTATTTTTCTCATTAATAGGCCTTTGTAATTAGGGTAGTTAATAAGGGTAGTTATTTGGGTAGGTATTTTCTGGACCAAATATTTTTGAAGGGGTGAAGAGGGAAGGATAGGGGTGTCTATTTATAAGTTTGGGTGAGGACACTCAAAACAATTTTAAAAGACGTTATGTATACCCACATTTTTACCTAAATATGGCTTATATAATAAAAAATTATATATCATAGTGGTTTAAGGGTCAAAATATTCCCATCAAATATGTGTTCAAAATGTTTTCTTCCATTCATACTTTTTATATTCATAGTTTTACTGCTAAGTAAACTCGTTTTTCTCTTAATCACTGTGATTATTTTTTACTGTTATCAATAATAACTTTGATAAAATAATAAATTGAAATTATTATAAATTATGTATTATTTTGATTCATAATATGAAATCCATTTTTCCAAATCAAATTCAAATAATTTTATAAAATTGGCATAAATTTAATCACGAAGAATGGATGAGAAAGCCAGTTTTTAGCAACAAATTGCTCAAAAGTTCACAATGTTTATATATCTATTAAATATGAAAAATATTAAAACTACCTAAATTATATTAATATATGTATAATTTATCTATATTTACATTAAATTTAATTTAATATATAATTTAACATTTTAAATAATTCAAATATAAATTCAGAATTGAATTAAAAATCTGTATTTTTTACTGTTCATCAAAAAATTAATCTTCTCAGGAAAATAGAAAATTTTCACCCTAGGATGATTTTTACATTAAATTTTTAAAAATTACGTTTATTTTATCAAAAATATTTTATAAAATATTCAATCTTTAGTTTTAAAACAAATGTTCCACTAAAACGTGGTAAAACTACCTTTAGAAAATATAGCTTTTTATGCGTAAAATTAGATATATTATTATCTTATTCCTGTAAAATATATTTTAGGAATTTAAAAAAAATTAAAAATATAATATTAATATTTCATTTATATCATCCACTATTAATAATTAATTAATATAGAAAGCCTTTTGGGGCCTAAAAATAGTTTTTTATAAAAACATTTTTATTATATTCAACTGGTTTTTAAATTCGTTTCTAATTAATTGGTAACAAATTAATTCCATTTATATTTATGTTAACAATATATTTTAATAATTTATTCAATTATTTTCATAACCACTAATTTAATGTTTGTGATTTAATTTTTTTAAGTAATAATATTAATAGTATATACTTGTTTAGTAAAACATGGCCTTCTGTGTAATGAAAAATTTTGAAGGTACTTGTTGTTGTGTGTAATGAAATACAAAATATTTGTTCCATGTAGAGGAAAATAAACATTTTGTTCCTAGTAAGATATAATATTATAAAGATTGAATTTATTTAAAAATAGATATATTGTAATGTGTTTGGGTGATATCTTGTATTCTAATCATGGGGTTTCTTATCACTTACTCTATCAAAGAAAATGTTCTTATTTTATAATTTTGAGATGTAACATTATCCCCACCATAAATAAGTTACATCCTTTAATTTTAAACATGTTCTCGTTAATATTGGGTTTGTTAATTAAAAAAACCATTGTTGAAAAACACACATAATAAAAGTGATAAAAAAATATCATCTTCATAAGAGAGAAAGGAAAGTAACAACATCATATAGAACAATATAATACTAGGTTTTTATGTATGATTTCATTGGTGGAAATTGAATATGTGGAAATAAGAGGAAACACATAAATAATTATAGAGAGTGAGTGAGGTCATTGATCAGAAGCATGTATATTATCAATGGAATGTTGAGGGGCTCAAAACAATAAATCTAATAGGTGTGAAAATATCATTGATATCATTAGAAATGATAGTAATATGATATAGTTTTACTTCCAGATATTTCTTCTAAAAGTTAAAGAATTCATTTACTATCTATGAATATAAATAAATAAATGCAATTTCTACCTTTGGTTTTACTTAAATTTCATACTACAAGACATTGATATCCAAAAATAATTTTTTCCATAAAGCACTAAAATTAACCTTTAATAGATCATAAGATATATAAAAGGGTTAAATTTTTTTTTATGTCTCTACTTATTTTCCAAAATCAATATGGTTAACACATTAATCATTAAAAATCAAAAGTAAAAATAATGGTTCACAAATTATATTTATCCCCTCATAGATAATGGGTTTTAATATCTCCATTTTAACCTCAGTTCTCCAAGACCAATGTTAAAAATTTCCATGAGGGATTTATCATCATTTATTTAGAAACCAACAATAAAAGTCTATCTGGATGGATTTTATGTCGGTTATTCAATAATTGTCATGAAAAAATATTAAAAATTTCATTTTTCAAGTGGTTTTTATGATAACTGATGTTAAAATTCCTCATAGAAGACTTTATACCTTAGTAATTTAAAAACCTTCCAGAAAATAAATTAAAAATATCATATGTCTTGTTCTTTTATGATAACCATCAAAAAAATACCTTAAAAATCCATTTTTATGTTGGTTTTTTAAAAACTAATGTTAGAAGTCATTTCTCATTTATAATTAATCAAAACAATATAATTAAAAATGTTTAAAAACCTATATTTCATTTAATAATCCATTATTTTACTGGTTTTAGATCTAAAACAGAGTTATAGATCAAAAGTTATGTTCGTCGAAAGTTGGACTTCTCTAAGACTTCATTTAGAGATGATCAAACTCCGACGTCCATAACTTTTGATAGGTAATTCCATTTTAGCTCTAAGACCACTAAAATTTAAGAATGGGAAATTAAATAAAAATATATAAACATTAATAACATTTTTTTTAAATAATGTGAAATATTAATCTTAAAATTTCTTCCTCAGTAAAACTGATGATAAAATGACTTTATGAAGAATTTTAACATAATTTTTTAATAAAATGATATTAAAAGTCATTATTCATGTTAGTTTTTAAAAAAAACATGATGTTAATAATACTGATATTGAGTTATTTTATTTAAAAAGATTCTATTTTTGAGTTCCTGGAGCAAAAACGAACTTATGGATCAAAAGTTATTGATGTTAGAAGTTCATCATCTCTAAATGAAGTGTTAGAGAATCCCAATTTCCAATGACCATAACTTTTGATCTATAACACCAGTTGATCTCCTCAACTAGTCATATCATAGATTAAGAAATTAAAAATAATTTTTTAATCATTTGTAATGTTAGTTATTTGAAAACCTAACATGAAAAATATCTTTCAATTTCTATTTTTGAAAAAATTATGTTGAAACCTATTTTTTCACGTCGACCATCATAAAATAAATGTGAATAATGTAATTTTTACTCTTTTACTCAAATTTTATCGTAAAACTGATGTGAAAAATAAATATAATATCACTTAATTTTGCAATTCCTATTTTTGTATAGTGCTGCATTAAAATTTTCATTTACCACCTTAAATTTATAATATCATGTGTGATATTAATATTTCATACACTAGTAGAAAAAAGCCCTTTATCAAATTCCAAATGTTGTCTATAAAGGCCTATAACAGTCGCCTAACAATACCAACTGGCAGATGCTTTAGGCTCATCATTGTTTCCTATAGCGTCCTCCATTTGGCGGATGCTATAGATAAGATTAGGATTACCTATAGTAACCGCCAAATAGAAATCGCTATATCTTTCTTTGGTATGGTCTATAGTGATCACCAAATGGAATTTGATATAATTTACTAACGCATAGTCTATAGAAACTGATATATGGTGGCTTCTATAGGTTTTTTTATTTTTATTTAAAAAAAATTACAACAACATTAAAAAAATGAAATATTTCCAAAATACCAATAATATTTCGAAATACCTAAAACCATGAGACCATAAATCTTTTTTCCTATACATCTTCAAAGCTCCACACCCATCATCGAATAAAAATGAATCAAATTTTTTTAATAAAATAATTATTAAAGGAAAATAATATTTCATCTAATAATTGAAATGCAATTAAAACCACATATTTGGATGTTCCAGACAGACTGCACATCTGATTAACAATCTATCATCTTATAGACATCACAACAATAAGACAGTTTTATGGAGAGTTTAAGTTATTCTGAGGTCATTTTATGTGGATCTAATTATTTAATGTGTGTTTTTTTGGTGTTTTATGACACTAACTGTTTTTTTCAATCATCCAATGCAAATGGTATTTCCAATTGACATTCTTCCTACTCGAAAATTTCATAATTAACTCTATAGTTGTTGTCGTCTGATTTCACTGCATTCTATGGTCATTTGACTATTTTTAAACCCCAAACTCACCTTCTAAAAGGGCATAAAACCTTCAAACCCATGTATTTAATACATCCAGGTAGACCTCACATCTGATTGTTGTGTCGTCTACTCGTACACATCAATAATACTAATAATACTAATCTATTATGATTTCAAGTCATTCTGAGATTGTTTTTTATAAATCAGATCATTAAATGCATGTTTTGCTGTTTGATAAATTTACATGTTCATTTTTTATCTTCCGATACAAACATAACCTCCAATTGAAATATCATCCTCTATCATTTCACATATCACACTATGGTTTTTTTCATATGATGTTAGCGCAATCAGTGGTCGTTTGATTGGTTTTGACCCCTCACATGCATTTAAATGGCGTAAAACCTTCAACAACCCCATATTCACTAATTACAGGTAAACTAAATGTCCAATTGACATTCTATATACTCTTACATAGCAAGAATAATAATAATATGGTCTTCTTGTGATTTTAGGTCATTTCAAGGTTTTTTTATAGGGATTTGATAGTTAAATGCACGTTTTGGTGTTTTATGACACTAAAATCACGTTTTCTATCGTCTCGACAATATGTACTCTCTCATTAATGTTACTTCTACCCAACCCACTCACAACACACACTATAGTTGTTTTCATTTTATTTTATAGCATTCAGATGTAATTTCCATTATTTTGAACCCTAGAAGAACCTTATTAAAGGGCGTAAAACCTATAAAAACCACATATTCAGTTATTCCTAGAATACCCAACAACTGATTCACATTTTCTCTACACATACATAAGAAGAATTACAATAACACGGTATTTTTTTATTTTAGGACATTTTGAGGTTGTGTAATCTCCAATTTACCGTTAAACGCACTTTTTGGTGTTTAATGACACTAAAAGTGTGTTTTCAGTCATCCTGAGCAAACAAAATCTTTGATTGATGTTATTTCTACTTGAAAATTTTCAAATTCACTCTACAGTTGTCTTTGTCATCTAATTTCACGTCATTCGGATGTAGTTTAGATAATTTTTCCCCCAGATGCACCTTTTTAAATGGTGTAAAACCTTTAAAACCGCATATTCGATCATTACTGGTAGACCTAATTTCTTATTACCATTCTGACTGCTCTTACAAAACAAAAATAATGATAAAATGGTCTTCCTATAGTTTCATGACATTCATATATTGTTTGAAATGGAATTGACAATTAAACACATGTTTTGGTGTTTTATGATGGTAAAGGTGCATTTTTAGTCATCCCTGGGAAATGAAATATTTGATTGATGTTATGTATGACTTAACCATTCACAATTTACTCTATAGTTATTTTCGTATGATTTCATGGCATTCGTACATCGTTCGTCTCATTTTCACCCCTCGGATGCACCTTTTTAAAGGGCATCCGACCTTTAAAACACGGCATGTTCGTTCATTCTAGGAATACCAAATGTCTGATTGATAGTCTACATACTATTTCATAATAAGAATAATAATAAGATTATATTTCTATGATTTTCTGTCATTATGAGCTTTTTTTATATGGAATTGACCGTTAAACGCACATTTTGGTGTTTTTTCACAATAAAAGTGTGTTTTAGATCATACCAGTAAAACTTAATCTCTGATTGATGTTCCATCTACTTTAAAAATTAAAAACTCACTCTACAATTTTTTTCTGATTTTATATAATTTCAACATCTTTGTCTAATTTTGACCCACAGACGCACCTTTGTAAAGGGAGTTCGACCTTTACAAATATCTTATTCAACCGTTACGAGTATACCGCACATCCGATTAATGTTCAGTCTACTCATAAACAATAAAAATAAAAATAATATAGCCTTCCAATGATTCGAGGTCATTTTGAGGTGGTTGGATATGGAATTGACCATTAAACACACGTCTTGGTATTTTTTGACACTAAAGGTTTGTTTTTGGTCATCCCGAGAAAACAACATCTTAGAATGATGTTCTATCTACCTAACCAGTTCAAAATTCACACTATAGTTGTTATTTTCGGATTTCATGTAATTTGGAAAATTTTTGGCTAATTTTTACCCAAAAACACACCTTGTAAAATGGCATTCCAACCATTAAAAATCACGTATTTGGTCATTCCAGGTAGAAAATGCAATTGATTGATGTTATGTCCACTCATACACATCAAAAATAATAATAATATAGTTGTCCTGTGATTTCAAGTCATTTTAAGTCATTGGATATGAAATTTACCATTAAACTCACATTTTTCTGTTTTGTGAAACTAAAAGAGAATTTTTGATCATATAGGGAAAATGGAATCTTGTATTGATGTTATGTCTATTCGAACAACTTCTAATCCAATCTATGGTTTTTTTTGTCTGATTTCATGTCATTTAGAGGACATTCAATATGTTTTATCCCTCGAACACACCTTTTTAAAGGGTGTCTAACCTTTATAACTTTCATATTCGATGGTTCAGATCAGACCACACATCCAATTGATAGGTCGTATGCTCGTGCACATCAACAATAATAATAAGAGAGTATTTCTATTATTTAATTTCATTCTGAGGTTGTTTGATGTGGAATTGATATTTAAATTTGGTTTTTGGTGTTTTATGACACTAAAAGTGCATTTTTGGTCATACCGGGGAAACAACGTCTCATATTGATATTCTTCCCACTAGAAAAATTCACTATTAACTCAACGGTTTTTGTTTTATGATTTCACAATGTTCGGACATCATTTGGATGGTTTTGACCCCCAGACGCACCTTTTTAAAGGGCGTAAAACCTTTAAAAATCACATATTCAGTCATTTAGGAATGATTGAACGTCCAATTGATGTTCTGTATTCTCTTACACTACATGATTGATACTAATAATAATAATATGCTCTTACTATGATTTTATGTCACGACCTGTCCCCCGGGGCCCGTTCCGTGACTACCCCAAGTCCGCCTTCCATAGGCTAGGGGCTGGCGACTAGCACCAAAGGCATATTCCCTAAAACTGGGAATACATCGCCTTTATATCCTGTAAACACATGCAACTAAGCAAAAATAATATTACGAACACAACTAAACTATATAATAAAAGTGTGAGTATAGTAAGAAAAGGGGCTAGAATACAAGCCCAATTCGAAAGTACAAGAAAACTGAAAAGAACAAGTAAACTAGAACAGCTCCTTTGATCACCCTCCAAGGATCCTACCTGTAGGGTAGGTACTGATCTCGAATAGTCATCTCTGTGATAAGCCTTGTCTAATATCCACCTACGATCTACCTCTAGTCCAGGTACCCTCGTCCTTAGTCAGTGTTGTCCATCATCTGCACCAAACACAACAAGGTACGGGCATAGCCCGTGCAGGGGTGAGTGTAATGATACTCAGTAAGGACCCTAAGACCTTCAAGGTATCACAAAATCCACAAGGGATAAACCAAAAATAGAGAAATCAACTGAAAAACCTACTTAGGTATATGCCCATAGATATACCTATATTATCAAGTATACCCATCTCCATCATGAGTAAACATAAGGTCTCACTCAAAATCCCAACGCTCAACTGTTCCATAAGATAGGAATACCACGAAGGAAAGTACCATAAAGGTTCACCACACAGAAGAATACCACCAAGGTATTACCACAAAGGAAAGTACCACATAGGTACAGACTCAACACACACTAGGTATAACTTAGGTATAGTATTAGAGATGATTATATGTAACTATTAATTCCTCTAACTCTTTTAAGAGGCATAACCATGAAGGATCCTAACTCATCATCAGACCCACAGAGGATTGTAGTACATCATCAGACCCACATAAGATCCCAGTACCTCGTCAGTACGTCGTCAGACCCACAAAGGATCCTAGTACATCGTTAGTACATCACATTGTCAGACCCACACAGGATCCAAGTACATCGTCAGTACGTCGTCAAACCCACATAGGATCTTAGTACATCATCAATACATCGTCAGACCCACACAAGATCCTAGAACATTCTCAGTACGTCGTCCGACCCACACAGGATCCTTGTACATCATCAGTACGTCATCAGAGCCGCACAGGATCCAAGTACATCGTCACAATCAGCAACATGATTCACGCACTAAGCTCTCTTGTCTCCAGGAGGGTCTTCTCCTCAAGAAACTGGTCAATACCCTAAATTTTAGAATTTACCATGAATATGTATCCCAATGTACTGCCATGTCATAGGGGTATCAATGTAATAGATGGTGCGTCAATCATACGCTTGGTCTGTAAGTTATTAGCCTGTAAGTCCTGAGGGCTCGGTTGGATTCGTGCTCAATCCAACCCTACCATACCCCAACATTATATAGAACTCTAGTGGGGTATACCAAAGGGACTGTCTCACTCAACGGTTTCTAGCGCCATAGACGGTTTGTCAAATGGACACTCAGTGCCAAAGTTTTGGCCAAACGTATAGAATAGGTCGAAACTAGTCTGGGTGTTGTCAGACCTGGTCAGACTGACCGAGCCCGAACCACTAGGCTGACCTGGTTTGGGTTGACCTGGCCCAGACCGCTGGTTCTTAACTGGCCCGTGGTGAGTGGCCTGGCCCGTGATGGCCGGTTCGGCCCACGATGTGGCATGGCGACTCTGGTCCAGTGGGGCACGATGATGCGGTGGGGCGGTCGGGCACCACAGTGCGGCCGAGCAGCCGCGGTGTGGCGGGGTGGCTGCAGTGCGGCAGGTTGGACATGGTGCGCACTTCCTTTGTGATGCGGAGGTCTACCACTGCTGGTCTGATGTCCCACCATCCTCTCTGCACGGTGTGATCGCATCGCACCTTCGTCGGCGGCTGGCAGCGAGCCGGCCGCCCTTCACTCTCCACCGTGGGACAAGGTTGCGGTTCTCTTCTATTGGGTGGCACGGTCACGCCGTCTCATTATTCATGGCTAGTCGTGGTTCCACCCACCTTTCATGTTCCCCACCGGTGTCAGTTTTCATCCTCCTCCATCGTGGTGAACACACCAACCATGAAGAACGACGGAAGGATCGGGTCATGTTTTTTTGTCCCGCTCCCAACGCATTTGTTCGGTAGTAGGCGGATCAAGATTATTAATTTGACATTAAACATGAAGAATAACAAAACTCCTACTTTGAATGTTTTTTGATGTCGGTGAGGAGATATGGGCAGATTTCAGTTCGTTGTTGTCGAAGACATCCCTCGTTTGAGGTGTCACATTATTCATTGAAGATTTTCTTCATTGGGAGGTGTTCTTCATTGGAGAAGCATAATACTCCCAAAATCTCTCCCCTTATCCTTTTCCCACCAAAATAATGAGGTGCCAATATAATTTAACTTAAGAAGATTAATTATGTTGGCACAATTAAAATTCTGACACAATTCATTAATTATTAGTTGGCTCCAACAATTAAATGGAGAGTTGGCATAATTAATTTAGAGGAAACCTAGAGTCACCCCTCCCATTAAAGAGGGAGTTCAAGAGTTGGGTGGTCTCCACCATTGAATTAAAATCGGGGGTTTTAGTTCATGTGGTCCCAACCACCATTACCCATGTAGAGAGACTTCTAGAATTAATATAAAATGTTAAAGAATTTTATTTTTATTTTCCCATGAAAAAGTGTATATCTATCTTTCACCGTCAACCAACTATGGTTGAGGTAAAGTTCTACTAAAGAAAATATCAGTGTTGTGAGTTCAATAGTGTCCTCAGATTTCAATTCCGAGCAATGGTTCCAAAGTTACAAAAACCCGCTCGCACGTTTATTGAACGTACCTAAAAAAATTCTGAATATCATTCCAGTCACATCGGGCCTCAGAATCACATGACATCAATTTTCATTGACTCGTAAAATTTCCATATTATTAAAAAAAAATTACTTGTAAACTCTATGTATTTACATTCTCTCCACATTAGGGATTTACATCCCCATAATCCACCACTCAAAACTAGGAAAAGAAGTGGGGATACTGAGCATGAATCTGAGCCTCCCGCTCCCATGTGCTCTCCGGTAGGTTCTCACGCTACCAATGAACGCACATCAGAGGTATCGACCACCCAAGAAGGACCCTCTACTATCGATCCTCAATCTCCACTGGAACCTCCAAAAATGTCGCCCCATCATCGATTTCTAGCTCACCATGGCCAATAATGTGAGATGGATCGTGCACGTATCTCCTCGGCTGAGAGACATGGAAGATATCGTGCACTCGATGAAACTGAGGGGTAAGTGCTAAGCGGTAAGCCACCTCACCAACTCTGATGTGAATCCGTAAGGGTCCAATGAACCTCGGAGCTAATTTTCCTCCCCAGCCAAATATCTACATACCTCATTGAGGTGAGACCCATAGAAATATGTGGTCTCCATCCTCATACTCTAGAGGTATCCATATCTTATCGATATAAGACTTCTGCCTACTCTGTGCCGTCTTCATCCGCTCCTGGATGATCTTCACTTTCTTTGTGGTAGCCTATACCATCTCTGGTCCCATGAGTGTCGACTCCTATGGGTCATTTCAGCATAAAGGTGACATGCATGGTTGCACGTACACCGCCTCAAAAGGTTCCATCCTAATAGTTGAGTGATAGCTATTGTTGTATAAAAACTTCCCTAAAGGAAATTGATCCTCCCAATAGTGACCGAAGTCAAGGACACAAGTATGTAGTATATCCATGAGGGTTTCAATGGTCTGCTCAGTCTGGCCATCCGTCTGAGGATGGAAGGCGGTGTTCAAACGAAGTTGTGTACCGAAAGCCCCCTGCAACCACTTCTATAGCCAAGAAGTGAAATGTGTATCACGATCGGAGGCAATCATTGAGGGTACTCCATGTATCCGCACAATCTCAGGTATATAGAGGCATCCCAAGCTCTCTATTGAACCCTACTCTCTGATGGGTAGTAATTGGGCCGACTTGGTGAGTCGGTCGATGATCACCCAGATAATATCATGACCCTTGGATGTACGTGGAAGTCTTGTCACGATGTCCATGGATATCCTATCCCACTTCAACTATGGGACCTCTAAAGGTCGAACTAATCCTGCTTTTACCAGATGCTCCTCCTTCACATGCTGAAAAGTGAAGGACCAAGAGACAAAATCTACTACTGGTTTCTTCATTCCTAGACACCATTGTTGTCGTCGGAGGTCCTGGTACATCTTCGCCAGTTCTGGGTATACTGCTAGAGAGGATGTGTGGAACTCCATCAACACTTCCATTCTATATGACACAGGTACCATTGTACTTCCTCTTAAGAGATTGATGTGCTACCCACCTTCATAAAATCTATCAGGTCCCTGTCATGTGGATAACTGAGCACGTCGAGCCTCGCAATCAGCATTCCCACATTGTGCCTCCCTGAATCGCTGAAGAAGTAGGGGAGTGACTATAAAAGACTGAAGAAACGCTGCTCTATATCTATCCACAAAGAATATCTGCAAAGTAGCCAGCTACTCCATCGGCTCACCTAGCAGTTGTATACTAGATCTCATACTGAGTGTATCTTCTACAACATTCCCCTTCCTAAGAGTATAGACTATCTCGAAGTCATATTCCTAGAATAACTCAAGCCAATGCCACTATCTCAGGTTCAGGTTCTTCTGAGAGAAGATATACCTAAGAATCTTGTGATCATAGTACATTTTAAAATACTCTCCAATCAAGTAATGATGCCAAATATTCAATGCGAAGACCACTGCTGCTAATTCCAGGTCAATGGTAGTTTAGTTCAGCTAGTATTGTCTCAGCTGTTGAGAACTATATGTGATCTCTTCTCGCTCCTGAATTAGGATACATTTGACCCTGATCCCTGATGCGTCTCAGTAGACTACGTACCCTATTCCCTCATCTGGTAGCTTCTAGATGGGTGCACTAGTCATCCTCTACCTCAGCTCTTGAAAACATTGTTGGCATCTCTCTGACCAAACGAAGGGTTTCCCTTTCTTTATCAACGCGGATAAAGGTGCTAATACTCTAGAGAAATCTGGCACAAACCTCCGGAAGTATCTGGAAAAACCTAGGAAACTTCATACCTCCGTCACACGCATGGGTAGCTCCCAATAAAGTACCACCTCAATCATTGTTGGATCCACTGTAACTCCAATCTCTGATATGACATGTCCTAGAAAGTGAACCTCTCGGATCCAGAACTCACACTTCTAGAGATTACCATAATGTTGGTGCTCTCTGAGTGTGTCTAGTACTACCGGTAAATGATTGTCATGTTCCTCCTCGGTAGCCGAGTAGATCAGAATGACATCAATGAAGACCACCACAAAGTGATCAAGGTATGGCTGAAATATCATGGTCATGAGTCTCATAAACATTGATGGGTCATTGGTGATGTCGAAAGGCATAACCAAGAACTCATAATGGTCGTACAAACATCTGAATTCCATCTTCTTCACATCCTCATATCACACTCTGAGCTCGTTATAGCCTAACCTGAGGTCTAACTTTGAGAACCACTGTTCTCTCTTCAGCTGCTCAAAGAGGTCATCAATCCATGGGAGTGGGTACTTGTTCTTGACGGTCACATGGTTCAGGCGCCAATGATCAACACAAATTCCCAAGCTCTCATCCTCCTTCTTATTGAACAAAATCGGGGATGCCCAAGGAAAAAAACACTGGGCCAATTGAATCACTTCCCCTGTATGTCCTCTAGCTATACCCGCAGCTCATGAAGCTCCACGGGAGCCATCAGATACGCTTGTGTACATATCGGTGTTTTCCCAGGGTATAAATCAATGTAAAAGTCCACCTTTCTGCAAGGAGTTTGACCCAGAACATCATCAGTGAAGATATTCACGTACTGGTCCCCCACTACAAGATAGCTCGGACTCTTCACATCAACTTCTTCGTGGGTAAGTCTTGCAAACTAATGATTGGTCAGCCGCACTCTCCTCCGGGTAAGTCCATCTTGTGCTGCAAAGTCTCCCTTCTCACTGGTGAAGGTAAACCGGGTCCCATCCAGGTGGACACACCACACTTTGTTCCTCATACATTCTATCTATTCATGGACTATAGATAACTAGTCCATAACCAAGATGACGTTGTAAGGCCTCGACGTTGCTACTATGAGTTCCTAGATAAATCTCTCGTCTCATAGAGTAAGGTCACACTGCCGGAACGAGTGCATAATTGTCGAATGCTCTCCTGTAGGAGTCTTTAGCCATAAGGATCGATCCAAAAGCTCGGTTGGAATCTCCACGCTCCAAAAGAGTGGAGTGTAAATAAAAGAATGACTAGAATCTATGTCTATAAGTACTGTAGCTAATGTGGAGTAGACACATATCGTACTTCGTATCATCTCTGGAGTTCCATGGTCGTAGGTCTCAGCTGCCGGGAGAGGAGCACGCCCCTGTCCACCTGCTCCTTGCGGTCAGGGTGGACCACCCGGTGGTGGTGGCGGTAAAACCTCGAATCGTCGCCCACCTCCAACTACATAGCCAGCTCCTCTTCCATGTCCTCCTGCTCCCTGCAGAACTCCTCGGTCGAACCAATGTCTCTACCCGGGCGTTCCATCGACCATCTGCTGATCATCCGTATGGTGGGTCGATCAGTCACGAGCCATGTGACCCTACCCACCGCATGTAAAACACTACATGTTCCCCGCATGACCGACTCTGCCTCATGTGCCCTGCACAACTAACCCTGAACGATGCGGTTGTCCACATGTAGGTCTGGTCCTCTTGGACCTTTGTGACATCTGTCTACAGCCAACTGGAGAAGACTCCGCTACATGATGTCTGGTGTTGGGTCTCCCTTCTGATGACTACTCAGAAAAGAAACTCCCCACTAAGATGGCTCTCTCTAATAACCCTGCCTACGTCGTGATGCTGAGAGAAATTATTGAGGCCTTGATCTCCCGCCTGAGTCCCTTCTCGAATGTTTGGGCCCTGAATAATGTGTCCCACACCATATTGGTGGAGTAGCATGAGAGATCAGTGATCCTCAATGTGTACTGAGCCACAATCATTCTTCCTTGCTGCAGATGAAGAAGATCATGTATGCGCACTACGCAAAGAGTCACATGGACAAACTTTTCCTGAAACTAGATCTAAAATTCTACCCAGAGAATTGTCACCTCGTCGTGAACCTAGAGCATCATGCTCGACCATCTGCATTCTGCTTCTTGTAGAAAACCGGCGGAAAGGATCACCATGAGATCAGCTGGTTTCCCTACCAGTTGGAAGACTCTCACTACAGCCACCATCCAATCCCCATCCTCCTGTGGGTCCATCTCTCCCATGAACCTGGGTGGCCTTTGGCACTGGAACTTGTGTGACGCACTCAAGCGGCGTGAAACCTCTGTTGTTGGGGCTGGTGGCATCGGTGGCCCAATGGGTAATGTTACCATTGGTGCCTCTGTTGGTGCATCTACTGGAAGAGGGCCCTACACTGAGGCCTCATCACATGGTAGGCTATCAGTACATACAATACCTGGAACCCTAGATGGTTGTATATGTAAAGGCATCCTGAAAATAAAGAGGTGCACCGCGATCAATAATTTATACCTGGTGACATGACTCAATGATATCACAAAGAAAACTCTTAAAACACACACACAATCAGTGTTTTTGTGTTGAGTCCAAAATCAGAAGTCAGGGTCCGAGTGTAAAGATACATCGGCCGCCGAACCAACACTAGATTCACTAAACTGATATCCACACTCACTACACTAAACACTATTTCCATTAAAAATATCAGAGTCTAATGTTTTATAGTAGAACCAACTCCTCTGATACCAATTTGTCATGACCCGTCCCCCGGGGCCTATGTTGTGGCTACCCCAAGGACCCTTTTATAGGATAGGGGATGGAAACCAGCACCGAAGGCTTATTCCCTAAAAGTTGGAAGGCATTGCCTTTATATCCTATAAACACACGCAACCAAGCACATAGAAAATTATGAGCACGAGTAAAATGTATAGTAAAAAATGTGAGTATAGTAAGAAAAAGGGGCCAGAATACAAGCCCAACTGGAACGTATAGGAAAACTGAAAAGTACAAGTAATCTAGAATAGCTCTTTGGAAACCCTCCAAGGATTCTACATGAAGGGTAGGTATAGCTCTAGAATGGTTGTCTATGTGGTTTTCCTCATCTAATGTCCACCTCCAAGCTACCTCCAGTCCTGGTACCCTCATCCTCAGTCAGTGCTATCTATCATCTACACCAAACACAGCAAGGTGTGGGCATAGCCCGTGCATGGGTGAGTATAACGATACTCAGTAGGGACCCCAAGACTCTCATGGTCTCACAAAATCCATGAAGGATAAACCATAATGCATGAAATCAACTGACAACCCTACATAGGTATACACTCATACATATACTTAAGTTATCAAGTATACCCATCTCCATCACGAGGAAACACAGGTTCCAACTCAAAATCCCAAAGCTCAACTATTCCACAAGGAAGGAATACAATGAAGGAATTTACCACAGAGGTATGAAACACATAAGAATACCACCAAGGTATTACCACAAAGTAAGGTACCACACATGTATGGAATCTTCTCACACCAGGTATAACATAGGTAAATTAGTATAGATGATTAGATGTAACTACAAATTCATCTCACTCTGTTAAGAGGCAGACCCATGAAAGAACGTAAATCATCATCAGACCCATATAGGAAAGTAGTACATCGTTAGACCCACATAGGATCCTAGTACCTCAACAGTACGTCGAAAAACCCACACAAGATACTAGTACATAATCTGTACAATGTCAGACCCAAAAAGGATCATAGTACCTCGTCAGTATGTTGTCAGACCCATATAGGATCCTAGTACATCATCAGTACATTTTCAGACCCACACAAGATCCTAGTAAATTTTCAGTACATCGTCAGACCCACACAGGATCCTAGTACATCGCCAGTATGTCGTCAGACCCACCCAAGATCAGAGTACATTCGTAGTACGTCATTTGAACCATACATGATCCTAGTACATCATCAGTACATCATCAGACCCACAAAGGATCCTAGTACATCATCATTATTTCGTCAGACCCACACAAGATCCTAGTACATCATCATAGTCAGCTACAGGGTTCCCGCACTAAGCTTGATTGCCTCTGGAAGGTTCTTCTCCTAAAGCCAATGGTCGATACTCCAACTATCATTAAGTACCATGAAGATGTTTCCAAAAGGACCGCCACTGCATAGGGGTCTCAACGCAACAGATGGTGCATCAATCTTACATTCGGTATGTAAGTTATTTTCCTTTTAGTCCCAACAGACTGGTTGGATTCATGTTCAATCCAACCCAATCATATCCCAAAAATATCTAAAACTCTAGTGGGGTATACCAAAGGTAATGTCTCTCTCTATGTTTTCCATCTCCACAGACGGTTCGTCAAATGGATTCATGGTGCCAAAGTTATGTCCAAACGTATAGAATGGGTCGAAATTGGTCTGGGTCCGGTCTGACCCGGTTAGACTGACACAGACCGACATGCTGGGCTGACCCGGTTTTGGTCGACCCATCCCAACCTACTGGTTATGGGCCGGCCCGCTGTGAGCAGCCCGGACTGCACTGGGCAGTCTGGCTAATGCAGGGAGGCCCATGCTGGGCAGCTGCGGTGCGGCGGGGCGCCGCGGGGCGGTGGAGCAGCCGCAAAGCGACTCTCGCCGCGACGGTGCGGAGGGGTGGCCGCAGGGCGCTGTGGTACGGCGGGGCGGTCGCGGTGCGACAGTTCTCCATGGTTGTCCTGATGTCCATCCATCCTCTCTATGCGGCGCGGTCGCACGCCGCGCCTTCTCCAGTGGCCGGGAGCAAATCAGACTCCCTTCCTTTTCCCCCACGGCACAGGGTCATGATTCTATTTAATTGGGAAGTGGGGTCGCATCGTCAACTCCGTCACGGCTGGTCGTGGTGACAACCACCATTCTAATTCCCCACTGGTGTTGGTTTTCATCCTCCTTCATCACGATGAACACACCATCCATAAATCACAGCGGAGGGAAACACAAGTTCATAAAATCATTCCGGGAACACCGATCCTCAGAATCACGGGCCTTCAATTTTTGAAGACTCTTAATATTCCCATATAATTAAAAAAATTACATGTAATTTCCGAGTCTATTCATTTTATGTCATTCCGAGGTCATTTGATATGAAATTGTTCATTAAACGCATGTTTTGGTGTTTTATGACACTAAAAGTGTATTTTTGTTCATCTAAGGGAAACAGAATCTCAAATTTACGTTTCCTATACTCTAATAATTCCCTATTCACTCTACTCTCATTCCTATCTGATTTCATGGCATTCAAACATCATTCGGCTGATTTTGACTCCTGAACGCACCTTTTTAATTGGAATCCATCAATTAAAAACAACATATTTTGTCGTTTTGGCAAGACGAAAAGTCCAATTGATGTTCTATCTACTCTTATGAAAGAATAATAGTAAAAAGACAGTATTACTATGATTTTAGGTCATTCTGATGTCGTTTGATATGGAATTTCCCGTTAAACACACATTTTGGTGTTTTATGACTCTAAAAGTGTGTTTTCAGTCATCCCAGGAAAAAGACATATCCATTTGATGTTCCATAATCTTTAAAAATTCAAAATTAAATCTAAAGTTATTTTTGTCTAATTTCACAATTTTTATATGTCATTCGACTGATTTTGACCCCCAAATGCTTCTTTTTAAAGGGCAATGAACCTTTAAAAACTGCATAATCTGTCGTTCTGGGGAGACCGCACATCTAATTTATATTCCATCTAATTGTGCACATAAATAATAATAATAAGATGGATTTAATATAATTTAATGTTATTTTTAGGTTATTTTCTATGGATACAATTGTTAAACACACATTTCGGTGTTTTATGACACTAAAAGTGTGTTTTCGATCATCCCGGGAAAATGGTATCTATGATGAATGTTTTTTCTACTCAACCATTTCAAAATTCACTCTACAATTGTTGTCATCTGATTTCACTTCATTCGGAACTCATTTGAATATTTTTATTTCCAAACGCACATTTTTAAAGGGCTCCAAACCATTAAAAATGGCATATTCGATAGTTCTGGGCAGACTGCGCGTCCGATTGACGTATTTTCTACTCAAACACATAAAAAATAAAAAACATTAATTTAGCTATGATTTTAATTCATCATGAGGTAATTTTCAATATATCAAACCATTTAACATGTGTTTTGGTGTTTTATAACACTAAAAGTGTGTTTTCGGTCATCCCGAGAAAATAAATACTTTGATTGGCATTCTTTCTGTTTGACCATTTCACAATTCATGAAATCTATAGTTAGTTCAAGGTCATTCTCATGCTGGTGGAGACTTCATGATAAAAAAGTAGTATTGTGTGTGTGAGTGATTAAAACCACCATACACAAGGATCAAAGTCATCTTTGGGGGAGTCGAAACTCATTAGTAAATGTGTTGTGATCTTTTTAATTTGGATTTATTATGAGTTAAAGATATAAATGCTAAATAAAAAAAGAGAGTGGTTGTGATTTTGGAAGAAAAAATGTATCAATTATGATTTACCCCCCCCCCCCCCCCCGTGTTAACTTCATCCTATGTGATATTATCAATTCTAACAATATCTAAACTCCCAATGCTACCTATCTATATAAGAAAAACATGAAAATTAATAAGAAAATCATGAGGTAGATTTTCACATTTTTTGATGTAGGATTACTAATGGTTATGATTGATCCAATAATTGGCATCAAACTTAGAAATAAACATTTTGTACTATGTAGACCCCAACCTGAGTTAAACAGGTTTCGCTCAATCAAAATGGATTTAGATAATAATTGAGTTGGGTAATCTGTCATTTGAATAATATTCATATTGAATTCATTTTGACCATTCTTTACCCATCTAATCTTTTTATGATATAGTATGTTATATATTTAAGGTTAAATTTGTTTACAATAGAGTCAACCTAATCTGTAAACCAAAATTGTTTTCTTTAATAAAACACAATCAACCAATCCAATATTAGGCATTAAACTCAATTATCTATGCATGAAACAACGAATGATCAATAGAGTGACGTTCAATTCTGGCCTGAACACACTATAATGATTAAAAGAAAATTTTATGTGATACAAGAGGAAACACACATATTGGTTGTTTCATAGAAAATCAAGAGATCCAAGTCTTCCACATTCAATGCATTAAAGTATTACCTGAAATGATAGATATATGTTTTTCCCCATCATTTTTCAAATTAATACCCCAAAACAACCCCCCCCCCCAACTCTCAACCACCACACCCCACATTTAGGTACATTCCAAACTTGCATGGAAATAAATACTGCCCTTGATTCCTTACTTTGCTGTTATATTGTAGAGACCCGAAGCTTGATGTACATGGACATTACATTACATTAGCGGAATACTTAATACGTAACAAAAACAGACACACAAGGATGGTAATAGTTTAGTGTCTTTGGAAACTCGGAATATAATCTTCTAATTGTGGTGAAAGATCTTCAACATCTCCCATATGATCTTCCCCTTTTTGTTTTATTACCTAAAACCTTTCTTTAAATCCTGGGGAAAAGAAAACATATAAAGGGTGAGCTCAAATGCTCAGTAAGGGTAGGCATGGATAAAATAAAACAAATCATATACATTTGAACTTCAAAACATGAACATAATATTTAAACATCAGAATCTTGAGCAATGACATAAATCATGGAAGTACATAAGGCATAGATCATAAAGAAAAATTAATCTTGATAAAATAGCATGGTAATTTAACATGTAATTGTGGAAAACCATTAAGCCCATGATATGATTTCCATAGAAGCCAAGGCATTACTTCCAAGAACATCTTAGTGGATAAAGTCCCTTTCTGAATCGAGTTCACTCCTCATTCCAGTCCTGCATTACTGAACCGGATTGACTTGTCATTCCATCCATGTATATCTCATGAGATATAAATCTTTACCCAATGCATTAGAGGGAGATATAGGTCCCACCCATCTCATAATGAAATCATTCTTACTTGTGCCACAAAATAAACATACATCATTCATAATAACCCAATAAATAAAATGGGTTTCATAAACATCATCCCATCATTACATAATCCATATAAAAGAAATGGATGTGATTTCATAATAAGGAAAGTGAAACCATGTAAATAATAGAGACATTATACTTGAAAAAAACACATATGAAATAATTTCATCTTAGATGAAAAATGGTTTAGACAAAACACATGAAATGAATTCTTGAGGAAAATATCCTTTCTTCTTCAAAATCATTTTCTTTTCACAAAATGTCATGGAATTTTAAAAGAAAAGTATTTCATTTAAAATATTCATTAAATATTTTGTAGGATGCTTCATGAAAATAAGGCTTTATAAAACTGTAAAAATCCTTTCATGCCGTATACGTTAAAAAAACATTCTTCTCGTACTTTTTTTGGAAAAGTCAAAAAAGTACCTTGTAGGGTAAATAAAAGAAAGATTCCTTCCATACCAAGGAGTAAAAGTAAAAATGGGTATAAAGGACTTTAAACATACATGAATAAATTTTTATAGAACATGTACATGGATGATAGAAATAACCCCAGTAAATACTTACGAATAAGAAATCTCGGATAAAAATGAGATTTGAAAAATTATCCCTTACCTTAGGTCTGATAAGCTTCATACGTATCCAAAACTCTTATATAATGATTTAAATAATGTCATTGACTTATTACAGAATCATTTTCATTGTTATTATATCATATATGGTTCACTTATGACTTTATATTACCTGTTCTTTTGAAAATTCATGTTAAAGTAGCTTTTTGGCTAAAATCATCTCATATGTCGTTCGTGTTTTAACTTATAATTATTCATATGATTAGTTAGATCATTATTACTTACATCCATAATGTAAAACATGATTTATATAAAATATATATTTTGAATATACATATTTATAATGGATCGATAAATTGAAGGAAACACACTGTTCATGGAGATGGTAGGTCGTACGTACGCATGAACATTGTTATCGTTTCTTTATTGAATTGAATGGAATTAAGTAGATGACATAAATATATATATATAAATAAATCCAGTAGGATTATTATGTCATATATTCCATGATTAATTATTATATATACTTTATAATCATTCTTGAATGGTTATCAGGGAGAGTGAATCTCATCACGTCTTGGAGATGGTATTCCGTACGTACGCACGAGCAATGATATCATTCCCATGATCGTAGAATTGTATTAAAGTGTATGTATAATATTATATAATCAATATCACTTTACAATAATCATATATCTTCATTACTTTCACCATTATACACATCCAAGTAAGGTGGTGGTGTAAAATAAATTACACCACGGCGTGGAGATGGTATTCCGTACGTACGCACGTGCGGTGATTTCGTTTTCCGTAGGATGGATAGATGGTGAAATATGGTTTTTTCATACTTATATTAACATATAAGTATATTAGTGATACTGATGTTATTACTTCATAATGAAACAACTAAAGAAGAATATGTTAAAGAAGAAATAAAGTTGAAAGAATCGGTAACGGACATTACCTCTTATTTGAAACACCTCTTTGAGACCTCCTCTTAGGGCACTAAAATTGGTCTTTGAAGAAGACCAGGACCTCTAGGATGTTTCTAGGGAAGTGGAGAAGAAAATTTGGTAGGGTTTGGCCGAGCTTGAAGGCTCAAAGTGGTGTGAGGAAGAGAGAGAGGAGGTGCCCTTTTATAAGGGAGGAGAGGGGCACCTTTGGAAAAACTAAAAATATTATTTTATTATAAAGTCATATTTGGTTTTTAATAGAACCAAATTGATTCATTTAGAAACTAATGTGGGGATGGGTCTAAATCCTCTCATCCAATATAATTTATACAAGTTTAGTTTTCTATTTTAACCTTATCATTTAGATTTAACCTTATGTTAAACAATTTTACTTTTACTGTGTCTTCTTGTTTTCTTACACTATAAGGTTAATAAACATACTATAACAAGACACAATAACCCCAAGTTGTATATTATTAATATATATAATTTTATATAAGTAATTTGGCCTAACCTTAGATTTTTAAGAATAAAATAACAATTAATAATATAATATTTGTTTTAAAAACTATTTTATGTCAATTTTGACACTATTTGGTAATTGTTTTTTGTGAAAATCATTACAGAATTATTAGTTCGAAAAAAGTTAACTAAATAAATACTAACATGTCATATTAACCTAGAAAATTATGGTCATTCATAAAAAGTCTCAAATTACATTTATTTGGGTATTTATAACATCAATTATGTCAATATTTTATTAATAAGATAATTACTGCATCATCTTTCTGTCATAAATAAATTAATTATTTAACGTCTAAAAATTATAAATAAAATACCATTATGTAGTAAATCTTCTTATATTTCTAATGAATATTTATAGATGAATTTATCTTATTTATAAACCTATATTAAAAATGATTTACTTATTAAACATTGATTTTAACTATTTTAACCCTTCTTTAAATAAATTAATATTAAATGTCTTTATTTAATCCAAGTGGTCCTAAATGGTCATATTTTATTACTAAGGTGGTTTTTGGTCGAATTACACATATCCAATTGAATTAGGTCATGTGTTTGGGTAATAATTATATCATTTTTACCCTTAATTATCCTATTTACTTTTAACTGTGGTAAATAAAAGTAAAAAGTTACTATTCACCAAAAAAATATTTTCATCTCATTGAACCACATTTTAATCCTTGATATTAACCGTCTCTCTCGGATTTTCGAAATTCCACTCATAGAAGTGGTAAAATTATGTTTTATGAAAAATTCAGTTTTTTAACTACCACTTAGTGGTTTCACTATTCATCGAAAAATGAAGTTTTTCAGAAAAATACCAAAAATTCAGCCAAAGAATTATTAGATATTCCGAATTCAAAATTGATGTCTATTTTTTAAAATTCATATCATAGAAGTAGCATTAATTAATTTTAAAATTAATTCCCGTTATGAAAACAAATAGCGTGTTTCTAAGAAACAATAACTATCAAAAGATTGATACTTGTTTATATCCAATTTCAAAGTGAAATTAATTCCAATGACCAACATTGGATTAAATGGTTAAAATATATTCTAATTACACTTTAAAACCAATTAAAATGATAATATAACCATATAAATTATTGCTATGAAAAAAGTTGTTTTTAATTAAAATATTGCGTGTTTTTACTATTCATTAAAATATGAAAGTTATCAGAATAATATGAAAATTTTATCCAAAGTAAATTTTTATATCCTGATTCCAAAGAAGAATTTTATTTTGTAAAATTGAACTTATAAACATGTCAAAAACTATATTTAATGTTGGTGCGTCATCAAAAGGTGGGAAAACTACCATTTTTTTAAAATACATATTTTACACGAAAATTTTATTTTGTTCTCATACCATATTCTAGAAAATGTGTAAGATGAATAATAATGTTATAAAATTTACAATATAGTAAATACTATTCATAACGGCTAGTACATAATAATATTATAATAATATATCGTTGTTTAGTGAAACCTGGTATTGCATACAAAACACGCCATCGAGGAAGGTCATGATTGCGTGTAATGCAAGCCAAGTCAGGGTTGCGTGTTGTGCAAGACTCCTCCATTTCTTCGTATAATAGAATCCAACCATATTTCATTTATACATTGAACATATATTTATATACACTCAATGTTTCATAGAATAACTACTATCAAAATTGTGTGTAACATGATCCAAGAATAGTGTTGTGTATACTGCAAGCTCATACGGTGTTGATCATAGCGCAAGACAATATTGTTTTAGCTTAAAACACAACACATCAATGAAATTAAAAGAATATTTTTCATAAAATTTTGGGGTGTTACATTCTACCCCCCTTAAAATGAATTCCTCCCTCGAAATTCATCGGGGTTATAAATCATTTACTATTTATAGAAACCCACATCGTAAAAAAGAATACTAAAACATAATTTCAAAAACTAAATTATGAAATGTAACGATTACCCAAAGTAAATCATCACTGGGATTCCATATAGGAGAACATAGGTGAAAATATGGATATTGAATAAAAATATAACCATCAAGTTCTGATGGAGAGTGGTAGAGAACATGGCTATGAAAAAGCCATCAATCAAAAAGCCATAGATTTGTGATGATATAAGGTACCATCTGATTAATCAGATATAAGGGCACTAAGACAACATTTTTGGTTTTCAAGATCATTTCCCTAAAGTTGATGAAATTGTAATTAGAAGAAATACTTTCGTGATTTTGGTACAGTCTCACCGCTGTTCGTTCTTTGGACAATTTTCATTTCATCTCTAAAAGAAATGAAGTTGAATTTGTCATTCGTGAAGTGTTAGTAGATCATGTGATAGAATGATTGGTCATTCCATATGTCTCAAACAAAATGTTAGAAAAGTTAAATATATAAGTCCATCTATAGTGAGATTAATCATATATGGTTCCTAAAATGGACTTATACATCATATATCATACTGATTAATATAATAAAACTTGTTTCTACTAAATAGGGACTTCTTGTAGGCCAGTGGAAGGCGATAAAGGCCTGTCTCACTCTAGTTGTGGGTTCGATTCCCATAGCCTTGTCCCACGCGATGGGTTGTCCCCCATCCTGCAGGTTGTACTTTTTCTAAAACTACATTACTATAACATCTCATCAACAATATCGAAAAAAAGTTCTATCCTTAAACAATACTAACTTATGTCCAATATAATCCATTCCAATCTTTATCTAAAATACTTCGGTCCAAGCTCATAGTATAAAGAAAATGATTACTTGAAATGTCATCAACCAAGCATGTGAATACCATCATGTATCCCCCATATATCTTGTTGGTCACATTCCAATCACGTAAATACCTTAATAATTTATTCTCATAAAAAATGAATACCCATTAAACCTTAGTTAAAACATGAATGATGTCAAAAGATAACTCTTTCCACGTACCAAAGTCAAAAAATTCTATACACTCAAACCATGATATAACGTTCTCCTTATATCAGTCATGAGCTCGTGAATACTATCAAAGGTTTAATTTTCTCTTTATCCCTTCATTATACATATATCATCTACTTTCCAAAAAATATCTGAATAACCCTTCATAGTTACATGTACCATTCATCATACACTTTAAAAACATAAGGAAATTCAACAGTGTAACAATCCTTAGATGTCTCTTTATTCCATAGTAACATGAGATTACTTATACAACATTACACTTGATAAACATGTAATCATTCCACTACCTTCTTAAACCATTGACCGAGATTCAACAATTCATTCATCACACATATAACTTGTAGTCTCTTCATCATCAATAACATAAATACTACCCATACGACCGTACTGATTCTATTCATGAGACTTTCCCTTAGGGAATTAGTTTGCATAATGCCCATACATTCCACATTTAAAACATTTAACCATTGTTGATGTCGTAGAAATACCATTATCCACATCCATGGTGTTAACTGAACCTTTTCCTTTGCACTTACTGGCTTTGTGTCCTTCTTTTCCACACCCAAATCATCTTACAGTTCCTTTGAAACATTATCCTTGATGCCTCTTCCCACATGATTTACATAGGGGAAATTGAACCATATTTCCTCTATGATCATCATGAAACTCCATCTTTCTCTTATTAGTCGAGTCAGGAAACTTACCAAATTTTATTTTATTGATCATATTATGAGATTGCTGATTAGGCATAATAATGATGTTTGGACTTCCAAATCCAATTTCATTTGGTTTCTCATGAACTTTATCTTTCAATTATCCATTATATCCTCCATTATCATGAATCATCTTGTTTCCATCCATTTTCTAAAACCAAAAAAGAATAGTGTGAGAGGAAAAAATCATAATAAAGGGGGAGTATCTTCAATATCTAACATCTTAGGTTTAATCTAATAACGTTACAATAATTCTAGGACTATAACCTATACTTATACTTAACCTTAGGGACATCCCTAGACATACCTTAGAAATATCTCTAGGGATATCACTAATGTTATCGCATCCTAGTTTCCAAAGGTTGACTAAACCTTTCCTCTGATACCAACTATAGACACCCGAAGCTTGATGTACATAGACATTACATTACATTAGCGGAATACTTAATACATAACAAAAATAGACACACAAGGATCGTTATAGTTTAGTGTCTTTGGAAACTCGGAATATAATCTTCTAATTGTGGTGAAAGATCTTCAACATCTCCCATAAGACCTTCCCCTTTTTTTTCTTCCCTAAAACCTTTCTATAAATCCTGAGGAAAAGAAAACATATAAAGGGTGAGCTGAATTTCTCAGTAAGGGTAAGCATGGATAAAATAAAACAAATCATATACATTTGAACTTCAAAACATGAACATAATATTTAAACATCAGAATCTTGAGAAATTACATAAATCATGGAAGTACGTAAGGCATAGATCATAAAGAAACATTAATCATGATAAAATATCATGCTAATTAAACATGTAATTGTGGAAAACCATTAAGCACATGATATGATTTCCATAGTAGCCAAGGCATTTCTGCGAAGACCATATTAGTGGACAAAGTCCCTTTCTGAATCGAGTTCACTCCTCATTGCAGTCCTGTATTACTGAACCGAGTTAACTTGTCGTTCCAGCCACGTCTATCTCATGAGATATAAATCATTACCAAATGCATTGGAGGGATATATAGGTCCCACCCATATCATAATGAAATCATTTTTACTTGTGCCACAAAATAATCATACATCATTCATAATAAAAAAAATAAAAAAAATGGGTTTCATAAACATAATCCCATCATTACATAATTTATATAAAAGAAATGGATATCATTTCATAATAAGTAATGTGAAACCATGTAAATCATAGAGGAATTATACTTGAAACAAACACATAGGAAATAATGTCATCTTAGATGAAAAATGGTTTTGATAAAACACTTGAAATGAATTCTTGAGGAAAATATCCTTTCTTCTTCAAAATAATTTTCTTTTCAAAAAATTTCATGAAATTTTAAAAGAAAAGGATTTCGTTGAAAATATTCATGAAATATTTTAGAGGATTCTTCAGGAAAATAAGGCTTTATAAAACCGTAAAAATCCATTCATGCCGTATACGTTAAAAAAAATATTCTTCTCATACTTTTGTCAGAAAAGTCAAAAAAGTACCTTGTAGGGTAAATAAAAGAAAGATTCCTTCCATTCCAAGGGGTAAAAGTCAAAATGGGTAAAAAGGACGTTAAACATACATGAATAAATTTTTGTAAAACATGGACATTGTAACACCCGATATTTTTATGAGTAATATTTTTGTTTTTATATATCATCAAAGGAATCTTTCACTGCATACTATCTTGGCTTACTTTACACGCAATCACGACCTTCCTCGATAGCTTGCGTCGTACGCAATACTGAGTTTCACTAAACAACGATATGCTATTAAAATATTATTAAAACTAGCCGTTATGAATAGTAATAACCACTTTTTGAAATTTTATAAATTTTATCTTTCAAAATGGACTTCATTTTTGGATTCGGAATACCGAAATTAGCCTAGGGTGAAATTTTGGTATTTTTCTGAAAACTTTCAATTTTTGATGAATAGTGAAACCACTAAGTGGTTGGTTAAAAACTGAATTTTGCATAAAACTTAATTTTACCGCTTCTGTGAATGGAATTTCGAAAATCCGAGAGACACGGTTAATATCAAGGACTAAAATGTGGTTCAATGAGATGAAAATAATTTTTTGGTGAATAGTAACTTTTTACTTTTTTTTACCACGGTTAAAAGTAAATAGGGTAATTAAGGGTAAAAATGATATTATTATTACCCTAACACATGTCTTAATTCTATTGGACAAGTTTAATTCGACCAGAAACAAACTTAGGAATAAAATATGACCATTTAGATCCACTTGGATTAGATTAGGACATTTATTATTAATTTATTTAAAGAAGGGTTAAAATAGTTAAAATCAAAGATTAATAAGTAAATCATTTTTAATATGGGGTTATACATAAGATAAATTCGACTATAAATATTCATTAGAAAGATAAAAAGATTTCCTACATGATGGTATTTTATTTATAATTTTTAAAAATTAAATAATTTAATTTATTTATGACACAATTATGATAAAGTAATTATCTTATTTATGAAATATTGACATAATTGATGTTATAAACACCCAAATAAATGTAATTTGAGACTTTTTATGAATTCCATTAATTTTATAGCTTATTATGATATATTATTGTTGATTTAATCAACTTGGTTCAAACATATAATTCTGTTATGACTTTCACAAAAATCATATATCAAATAGTGTCAAAATTGACACAAAATAGTTTTTAAATAACATATTATATTATTAATTGTTATTTTATTCCTAAAAATCTAAGGTTCGGCAAAATGACTTAGATAAGGATATATATATTAATAATAAACAATTTGGGGTTCGTTTGGCAAGTTATAGTAAGTGTATTAACCATATAGTGTAAGAAAACAAAAAGACACGGTAAAAGTTAAATTATTTAACTTAGAGTTAAATCTAATTGATAAGGTTAAAATAATACCCTAAACTTGTCTAAATACTATTGGTTGATAGGATTTCGACCCATACCCACTTTATATTCGAAATAATACCCTTTGGAACCATTATAAACCGATTTTGACTTTAATATAAAATAATATTTTGAGATATTCCTAAGGTGCCCCTCTCCTCCCTTATAAAAGGGCACCTCCTCCCCCTCCTCCTCACACCAATTTGAGCACTCAAGCTCGGCCAAACCCTGCCATTTTCTCCTCTCCACTTCCCTAGAATAATCCTAGAGGTCCTGGTCTTCTTCAAAGACCAATATTAGTTCCCTAAGTGGAGGATTCAAAGAGGCGTTCCAAAGAAGAGGTAATATCCATTACCGATCTTTTCAATTTCTTTCTTCTTCAACTTCTTCTTCTTTAGTTGTTTCATTATAAAGTAATAACATCAGTATTAATTACATAATTATATGTTATTATAAATATGAGACAACCATAATTCACCTTCTATCCATCCTACGGAAAAATGAAATCACCGCGTGTGCGTACGTACGGAATACCGTCTCCACGCCGTGGTGTAATCTATTTTCCACCATCACCTTACAAGGATGGGTATAATGGTGTAATGAGTAACTATTTATGATTATTATAATGTAATATTGATACTGAAATAATATATATATACTCAAATACAATTCCACGATCATTGGAACGATATCATCACTCGTGCGTACGTACAGAATACCGTCTCCACGATGTGATGCGACTCGTTCTACATGATCATCATTACATAGTAATTATATAAATGAATTGAATGAATAAATATGATATATGTTACACTAATACCATTCTGGATATAAGGTATCTATAACCTTAAAAGAAGAATAAGAATTTATTCGGCAAAACACGCATAAGAACAAAAGGCAATAAAGACCCGAGTAACAAGTAACAATGAAATATTACTAACAAGAAGCTAAGAATATGACCATATATGATATCATATCAATATGTATGATTCTGGAATAAGTCAATAACATTATTTAAACCATTATACTGGAGCTTCGGACACATACAAAGCAAATCGGACCTAAGGTAAGGGAAATATCACAATCTCATTTTTATCCGAGATTGTTTATTCGTAAGTATTTATTGGGGTGTATTTTATCATCCACATCCATGTTCCCTCAATATGTAATATTGTTTCCATCCACTTACACTAGTTTAAATCCAATTTTACCCTTCAGTGAGTTTTTAGTAAAGAATATGAAAGGAATTGTTTGTCGTTTTTTTCGTACGAGGTACTTTTTGACTTTTCCGACAAAAGTACGAAGAATGTTTTTTTTAACTTATACGGAATGAATGGATTTATAAAACATTATATCGAAGAAGATTACTTTACAAGTTTTCAAGTTTTTTTTTAATCAACTTCTTTTAGTTTAAAATTGTATGACATGTTAAGAAAGGAAAAGTTCTTTTGAAGTAGAAATGATATTTTCCTCAAGAATGAAGTTCAAGTATTTTATAAAAATTATTTTCCATCTATGATAATAAAATGGTTCTGTTTTTATCCCTATTATTACATGGATTTGATTATGTTGTGATGGAAATATTTTTTATGAATTCCTTTATCTTATATGAATTGTTTTATGATGTCATGTTGTTTAAGAATCCCATTTTTATTACATGGGTTACGCTATGATGTACGGTTTATGATTATGTGGCACACATAAGAAAGGATTCATTATAAGATGGGTGGGACCTATATCTCCCTCCAATGCATTGGGTAAAGATTTATATCTCATGAGATAGACATGGCTGGAACGGAAGGTTATTTCGGTTCAGTGATACAGGACTGAAACGAGGAGTGAACTCGGTTCAGAAAGGGACTTTGTCCACTAAGATAGTCTTGGCAATGAGTCATGACTAACAAGAAATGATTTTCCATGATTATGTGTGCATGCCACAAAGTTTCAAGTTTCATGTTATGATTATAGGGATCTCATTTTCACTTCTATGATTTATTCCATGTTAAGATATTATGATCTCTTTTGCAGGTTATGATTTTCAAAAAGATATGATATGATTTTTATTTCCTTTATTTTCCCTTGCTGAGCATTTGAGCTCACCCTTTTATGTTTTCTTTTCCCCAGGTCAGGAAGATGGATATTAAGTAGAATATGCTAAAAGGGACCCTAGATATGATGAAATAAATGGGAGACACTGTAGAAGATTTATGAACCAGTTGTTTATGTTTCCCAGTTTCTAAAGACACTATACCTATACGGTCCTTTGTGGTTTTGTCATATGTTGTATTAAGTGTGCTTCAATTTTGAAGTATTAACAATGTATGTAAAGTATAGGTCGTTATAGTTGGTATCAGAGGAAAGGTATAGTCAACCTTTGGAAACTAGGATGTGAAAGCCTTAGTAAGAACCCTAAGGATAAGTCTAAGCATAGAACACAATCTTAGTGTTTTAGAAATGGCCATGAATACCCTAGGATAAGACCTTAAGTGTGAAATTTTATTCTTGATTATGTGGTTTTCCTATTATAATTAGTGCTGCTCACACTATTCTTCTTGGTTTTAGTCAATGGCTGGAACCCGAAGGAACCGTATTAATGCGGAATGCGATGGGCAATGCAATGATTGTCCCCCTGAGCAACCAAACGATATGGGAGCTGGAATGCAAAATCTTGTAGCCATGCTCACACAACTTTCTCAAGCTATGAATCATGCAGGACTTCCAAACGAGCAAAGGAAGGAGCAACATTCTGTTGAATCCTTCATGAGGCAGCGTCCACCTTCTTTCAGCGGGTCTACTGATCCATTAGTTGCTGAATAATGGATTAGTACTACTGAAAAGATATTTTCAGTTCTTCAATGTTTTGAACATGATAAAGTCATCCTAGCAGTGTATCGTTTGGAAGGAGATGCTGATCAATGGTGGAATCTTATTAAGAATACGAGGCAAAGGGATGAAATTGAGTCTATGGAATGGGACGAGTTCAAGAACTTATTTTTCAATAAGTACTTCCCTCGTATTCTCTGAACAAAGATGGAGAAAGAGTTTCTTGAACTGAAGCAAAGGGATGATGAATCTGTTGGTACCTATGAAGCAAATTTTACAAGACTTGCAAGGTACTCTTCTGGTATTATTATCCAACCTGAGAGTAAGATCGATCGATTCTTTAGTGGCTTAAAACCAAGTCTTCGAAGGGCGTTATCCATAAGGGACTTCAATAGCTATGAGGAAATCGTTCGATGTGCTCTCAAAGTCGAGATGGAGATTGGAGTAACCCATCAGTCACATGGGTTTGATAAGAAGAGGAAGATGGAATTCAAAGGAAAATCTAAAGAGCACACTGAAAAGAAGATGAGCTTTCCCTTATGCTCAAATTGTGGAAAGAAACATGGAGGGAGTTGTCTTAAAGGGACAAGTAAATGTTTCAAATGTGGAAAGGAAGTTCATCGGGCATTTGAATGCCACGATAATGGGAAGAAGATGTCTAATGATGCAAACAAAGGAAGGGATACACAGAATGAACCTACTACACTTCAATGTTTCAAGTGCAAGGAGATGGGGCATTATGCCAATCAATTCCCAAATCCAAGGGTTGATGATGATGGTCGACGTCAACAAAACCTTAAGGCTAAAGACAAAGGAAAGTCACATGCAATTTCTATCAGCGATGTGGAGTACGATAACGAAGTGGTGAAAGGTACACATACCATCCAATCTAAAGTAGAAAATGTTTTATTTGATTCTGGATCCACCCACTCTTTTATTTCTGAAAAATTTTCTAAGGGTATCACCGTATTACCTCAACAATTAGATGTTGAGTTAGCTGTGACAACACCTAATGGCACAACAGTCGCATCAAAAGTTTATAATTGTTCTCCGATCGAAGTTTGTGGGAAAGTGCTTCCTGAAAATCTTGTGATCCTTCCTTTAGTGGAATTTGATGTGATTCATGGCATGGAATGGCTTTCTCTACATGGAGCTCATATCAATTGCCAAAGAAGGGAAGTCACATTTCATATTCCAGATCAATCTACGATCGTCTATCAATGCAAGGATGAACATAACCTTCTAGTGGAAATTTCTTCTATCTTATGGGTATTGATTCCACTAAATGAAGGTTATTTATCTCAAATGGTTGGTGAGAAACTCACGATTAAGAATATTCCCATCGTACGGGATTTTGATGATGTCTTTCCAGAGGAATTACTGGGTCTTCCACCAAATCGTGAAGTTGAGTTTTCAATAGAACTCGTACCAGGTGCTTTGCCTATTTCAAATACACCTTATATAATGGCCCCAATTGAGTTGCAGGAATTAAAGAAGCAACTCCAAGAGAATCTTGATAAGGGATTCATACGCCCTAGTGCGTCACCTTGGGGAGCACCTGTTCTATTTGTTAAAAGAAAGATGGATCAATGAGACTCTGCATTGATTATCGAGAACTTAACAAGGTCACTATCAAGAACAAATATCCTCTCCCATGCATTGATGACTTATTTGACCAACTACGTGGAGGTCAATACTTTTCCAAGATTGATCTTCGTTCAGGGTATCATCAATTAAGGGTCAAAAGGGAGGATATACCAAAGACGGCTATCCGTACAAGGTATGGACACTATGAATTTATAGTGATGCCATTTGGTCTTACTAATGTCCCTGCTATCTTCATGGATCTAATGAATAGAGTCTTTAGAGACTATCTTGATCAATTTGTGGTAGTCTTTATAGACGATATTCTTGTCTATTCAAAGAGCAAGGAAGAGCATGAAGATCACTTGAGAATTATATTGAAGACCCTGAGAAAGGAGAAGCTTTATGCCAAATTTACCAAGTGTGAATTTTGGCTTCAAAAAGTTGCATTTTTGGGTCACATAATCTCAAAAGAGGGGATATCTGTGGATCCAGCAAAAACAGAGGTTATCGAAAGATGGTCAAGACCAACAACAGTAACTGAGATCCGAAGTTTTCTTGGTTTGTCTGGATATTATCGATGTTTTGTAAAAGATTTTTCACGATTATCTAACCCACTCACCAAGTTGACTCGGAAAGGAGTTAAGTTTGTCTGGACAGAGGAATGTGAAGAGAATTTCAAGGAGTTGAAAAGAAGGTTATCCAGTGCACCTGTGCTCACACTGACTTGTAGTGGAGAAAGGTTTGTGATCTACAGTGATGCATCCAAGAAGGGATTGGGGTGTGTTCTTATGCAAAATGATATGGTGATAGCTTATGCCTCACGACAGTTGAAAATCCATGAGCAAAATTACCCAACACATGATTTGGAGTTGGCTGTGGTAATCTTTGCATTAAAGATTTGGAAGCATTACCTTTATGGTGAAAGGTGTGATATTTATACTGATCATAAAAGTTTAAAGTATATTTTCACACAAAAGGAGCTGAATATGCGTCAAAGAAGATGGTTGGAGCTGATTAAGGATTATGGCTGCTCAATCCATTACCACCCTGGGAAAGCAAACAAGGTGGAAGATGCATTAAGTCGGCAAGACCATGCCAGTTTATCCATGATGAGGATCACAAAAGATCCAATATTTATGGATTTACAAAGGATGGATCTTGGAATTATAATGGAAGGGGAAAAATCTTATCTTTCTCAAATGAATGTTCAACCATCTATGCATGTGAAGATTAAAGAGGCACATAAAGAAGATGTCGAGTTACAAAAGAAGGTGAGAAATGTTCCTGAATTCAACCTTGATTGTGATGGGATAATAAAGTTCAGGAATCGGGTTTGTGTTCCTCCCATCCCCGAATTAAATAAGGAGCTGCTGGATGAGGCTCATAGTTCTTCATTCTCTATTCATCCTGGAAGCACAAAGATGTATAGGGACCTGAAAGAGTACTTCTGGTGGGATGGCATGAAAAGAGATGTTGCTGAACATGTCTCTCGATGCTTGGTTTGTCAACAAGTTAAAGCTGAGAGACAGAAGTCTAAGGGGATGTTACAACCATTACCCATACCCGAATGGAAATGGGAAAACATCACTATGGACTTTGTCACAGGACTTCCTAAAACTTCCAAAGGCAATAATGCTATTTGGGTCATAGTTGATCGTCTTACAAAGTCTGAACACTTCATTGCTATTAGAGAGGATTTCTCTCTAGATCAGCTTGCGAGGATATATGTAAAGGAAGTGGTAAGATTGAATGGAGTACCGCTTTCTATTATATCTGATCGGGATCCGAGATTTACCTCGAAGTTCTGGCGAAGTCTTCAGCATACTCTGGATACAGAGTTGAGTTTCAGCACTGCTTATCATCCCCAGACAGACGGTCAGTCTGAGAGAACAATTCAAACCCTAGAAGATATGTTGAGAGCTTGCTCTATGGATTTCAAAGGAGGTTGGGATCAACACCTACCTTTGGTGGAATTTTCTTATAATAATAGCTTTCACTCCAGTATTCAGATGGATCCTTATGAAGCTCTCTATGGAAAGAAATGCAGGACTCCAACTTACTGGGATGAAGTTTGGGAAAGAAAGCTATTAGGACCTGATCTCGTTGATGAAATGGCAGAAAAGGTCAGATCTATTCAACAACACATAAGAGCAGCTCAGAGTCGGCAGAAAAGTTATGCCGACAACCGAAGAAAAGACCTAGAGTTTGAAGTGGGTGATAAAGTGTTCTTGCGAATATCTCCCTGGAAGAGGGTTATGAGATTTGGAAAGAAGGGGAAGTTGAGCCCTAGATATATCGGTCCTTTCGAAATACTGGATCGTGTTGGGAAGGTAGCTTACCGATTGGCACTTCCACCGAATCTCTCTCAAGTTCACGATGTGTTCCATGTATCTCTCCTGAGAAATTACATACCAGATCCTTCACATGTACTCAGCTCAGAAGTTGTACCGCTGGAGCAAGATCTTTCTTATGAAGAACAGACGATAGAGATTCTGGATCATAGTGAAAAAGTCATACGAAACAAGACCACTCGCTTGGTGAAAGTTTTATGGAGGAACCACCAACTTGAAGAAGCTACATGGGAGCTTGAGGATATGATGAGGGATAAGTATCCTCATCTGTTTGTTACAAAGTGACAAATTTCGAGGGCAAAATTATTTTTAAGGGGGGGTAGAATGTAACACTCGATATTTTTATGAGTAATATTTTTATTTTTATATATCATCAAAGGAATCTTTCACTACATACTATCTTGGCTTAATTTACACGCAATCGCGACCTTCCTCGATAGCTTGTGTCGTACGCAATACTGAGTTTCACTAAACAATGATATGCTATTAAAATATTATTAAAACTAGCCGTTATCAATAGTAATAACCACTTTTTGAAATTTTATAAATTTTATCTTTCAAAATGGACTTCATTTTTGGATTCGGAATACCGAAATTAGCCTAGGGTGAAATTTAGGTATTTTTCTGAAAACTTTCAATTTTTGATGAATAGTGAAACCACTAAGTGGTAGGTTAAAAACTGAATTTTGCATAAAACTTAATTTTACCCCTTCTGTGAATGGAATTTCGAAAATCTGAGAGACGCGGTTAATATCAAGGACTAAAATGTGGTTCAATGAGATGAAAATAATTTTTGGTGAATAGTAACTTTTTACTTTTTTTACCACGGTTAAAAGTTAATAGGGTAATTAAGGGTAAAAATGATATTATTATTACCCTAACACATGTCCTAATTCTATTGGAAAAGTGTAATTAGACCAAAAACAAACTTAGGAATACAATATGACCATTTAGGTCCACTTGAATTAGATTAGGACATTTATTATTAATTTATTTAAAGAAGGGTTAAAATAGTTAAAATCAAAATTTAATAAGTAAATCATTTTTAATATGGGGTTATACATAAGATAAATTCGACTATAAATATTCATTAGAAATATAAAAAGATTTCCTACATGATGGTATTTTATTTATAATTTTTAGACATTAAATAATTTAATTTATTTATGACACAATTATGATGCAGTAATTATCTTATTTATGAAATATTGACATAATTGATGTTATAAACACCAAAATAAATGTAATTTGAGACTTTTTATGAATTCCACTAATTTTATAGGTTACTATGATATATTATTGTTGATTTAATAAACTTGGTTAGAACATATAATTTTGTTATGACTTTCACAAAAATCATATATCAAATAGTGTCAAAATTGACACAAAATAGTTTTTAAATCAAATATTATATTATTAATTGTTATTTTATTCCTAAAAATCTAAGTTTCGGACACATGACTTATATAAGGATATATATATTAATAATAAACAATTTTGGGTTCGTTTGGCATGTTATAGTAAGTGTTTTAACCATATAGTGTAAGAAAACAGAAAGACACGGTAAAAGTTAAATTATTTAACTTAGAGTTAAATCTAATTGATAAGGTTAAAATAATACCCTAAACTTGTATAAATCCTATTGGTTGATAGGATTTCGACCCATCCCCACTTTATCTTCTAAATAAGACCCTTTGGAACCATTATAAACCGATTTTGACTTTAATATAAAATAATATTTTGAGATATTCCTATGGTGCCCCTCTCCTCCCTTATAAAAGAGCACCTCCTCCCCCTCCTCCTCACACCAATTTGAGCACTCAAGCTCGGACAACCCCTGCCATTTTCTCCTCTCCACTTCCCTAGAATAATCCTAGAGGTCCTGGTATTCTTCAAAGACCAATCTTAGTTCCCTAAGTGGTGGATTCAAAGAGGCGTTCTAAAGAAGAGGTAATATCCATTACCGATCTTTTCAATTTCTTTCTTCTTCAACTTCTTCTTCTTTAGTTGTTTCATTATAAAGTAATAACATCAGTATTACTTACATACTTATATGTTATTATAAATATGAAACAACCCTAATTCACCTTCTATCCATCCTACGGAAAAATGAAATCACCGCGCGTGCGTACGTACGGAATACCGTCTCCACGCCGTGGTGTAATCTATTTTCCACCATCACCTTACAAGGATGGGTATAATGGTGTAATGAGTAACTATTTATGATTATTATAATGTAATATTGATACTGAAATAATATATATATACTCAAATACAATTCCACGATCATAGGAACGATATCATCACTCGTGCGTACGTACGGAATACCGTCTCCACGATGTGATGCGTCTCGTTCTACATGATCATCATTACATAGTAATTATATAAATTAATTGAATGAATAAATATGATATATGTTACACTAATACCATTCTGGATATAAGGTATATATAACCTTAAAATAAGAATAAGAATTTATTCGGAAAAACACACATAAGAACAAAAGGCAATAAAGACCCGAGTAACAAGTAACAATGAAATATTACTAACAAGAAGCTAAGAATATGACCATATATGATATCATATCAATATGTATGATTCTGTAATAAGTCAATAACATTATTTAAACCATTATACTGAAGATTCGGACACATACAAAGAAAATCGGACCTAAGGTAAGGGAAATATCACAATCTCATTTTTATCCGAGGTTGTTTATTCGTAAGTATTTATTGGGGTGTATTTTATCATCCACATCCATGTTCCCTCAATATGTAATATTGTTTCCATCCACTTACACTAGTTTAAATCCAAGTTTACCCTTCGGTGAGTTTTTAGTAAAGAATATGAAAGGAATCGTTTGTCGTTTTTTCGTACGAGGTACTTTTTGACTTTTCCGACAAAAGTACGAAGAATGTTTTTTTTAACTTATACGGAATGAATGGGTTTCTAAAACATTATTTCCAAGAATATTCCTTTAAAATTTTTCACGTTTATTTTTAATCAACTTATTTTAGTTTAAAATTTTATGACATGTTAAGAAAGGAAAAGTGTTTTTGAATTAGAAAGGATATTTTCGTCAAGAATGAAGTTCAAGTATTTTATCAAAATTATTTTCCATCTATGATAATAAAAGGGTTCTGTTTTTATCCCTATTATTACATGGATTTGATTATGTTGTGATGGAAATATTTTTTATGAATTCCTTTATCTTATATGAATTGTTTTATGATGTCATGTTGTTTAAGAATCCCATTTTTATTACATGGGTTACGCTATGATGTATGGTTTATGATTATGTGGAACACATAAGAAAGGATTAATTATAAGATGGGTGGGACCTATATCTCCCTCCAATGCATTGGGTAAAGATTTATATCTCATGAGATATACATGGCTGAAATGGAAGGTTATTTCGGTTCAGTGATACAGGACTGAAACGAGGAGTGAACTCAGTTTAGAAAGGGACTTTGTCCACTAAGATAGTCTTGGCAATGAGTCATGACTAACAAGAAATGATTTTCCATGATTATGTGTGCATGACACAATGTTTCAAGTTTCATGTTATGATTATGGGGATCTCATTTTCACTTCTATGATTTATTCCATGTTAAGATAATATGATCTCTTTTGCAGGTTATGATTTTCAAAAAGATATGATATGATTTTTATTTCCTTTATTTGCCCTTGCTGAGCATTTGAGCTCACCCTTTTATGTTTTCTTTTCCCCAGGTCAGGAAGATGGATATTAAGTAGAATATGCTAAAAGGGACCCTAGATATGATGAAATAAATGGGAGACACTGTAGAAGATTTATGAACCAGTTGTTTATGTTTCCCAGTTTCTAAAGACACTATACCTATACGGTCCTTTGTGGTTTTGTCATATGTTGTAATAAGTGTACTTCAATTTTTATGTATTAACAATGTATGTAAAGTATGGATCGTTATAGACATGGATGATAGCAATAACCCCATTAAATACTTACAAATAAGCAATCTCGGATAAAAATGAGATTTTCTAAATTATCCCTTACGTTAGATCCGATATGCTTCGTAAGTATCCAAACCTCATGTATAATGATTTAAATAATTTCATTGACTTATTAAAGAATCATATTCATTGTTATTATATCATATATGGTTCACTTATGACTTTATATTACCCGTTCTTTTGTAAATTCATGTTAAAGTAGCGTTTTGGGTAAAATCGTCTCATTTGTCATTCATGTTTTAACTTGTAATTATTCATATGATTACTTAGATCATGATTAAATACATCCAGAATGTAAAACATGATTTATATATAATATATATTTTTAATATACATATTTATAATGGATCGATAAATGGAAAGAAATACACCTTTCATAGAGACGGTAGGTCGTACGTACGCATGAACACTGTTTTCGTTTCCATATTGAATTGAATGAAATTATGTAGATGACATAAATATATATATAAATAAATCTAGTAGAATTATTATTTCATATATTTAATGATTAATTATTATATATAATTTATAATCATTCTTGAATGGTTATCATGGAGAGTGAATCTCTTCGCGTTGTGGAGACGGTATTTCGTACGTACACACAAGAGATGATATCATTCCCGTGATCGTTGAATTGTATTAAACTGTATGTATAATATTAAAGAATCAATATCACTTTACAATAATCATATATCTTCATTACTTTTACCATTATACCCATCCAAGTAAGGTGGTGGTGGAAAATAGATTACACCACGGCGTGGAGACGGTATTCCGTACGTACGCACACACTGTGATTTCATTTTTTGTTGGATGCATAGATGGTGAAATATGGTTGTTTAATAATTATAATAACATATCAGTATATGAGTGATTCTTATTTTATAACTTCATAATGAAACAACTAAAGAAGAAGAAGTGGAAGAAGAAATAAAGTTGAAAGAATCGGTAACGGACATTACCTCTTCTTTGAAGCCCCTCTTTGAGACCTCCTCTTAGGGCACTAAAATTGGTCTTTTAATAATACAAGGACCTCTAGTATGTTTCTAGGGAAGTGGATAAGAGAATTTGGAAGGGTTTGGTCGAGCTTGAAAGCTCAATGTGGTGTGATGAAGAGAGGGAGGAGGTGCCCTTTTATAAGAGAGGAGAGGGGCACCTTTGGAAAAACTAAAAATATTATTTTATTATAAAGTCATATTCGGTTTTTAATAGATCAAAATTGATTTATTTCTTTGTTAATGTGGGTATGGGTCAAAATCCTCTCATAAAATATAATTTAGACAAGTTTAGGTTTCAATTTTAACCTTATCATTTAGATTTAACCTTAAGTTAAATTATTTTACTTTTACGGTGTCTTCTTGTTTTCTTACACTATAAGGTTAATAAACTTACAATAACAAGACAACAGAACCACAAGTTGTTTATTAATAATATATATAACCTTATCTAAGTCATTTGGCCGATCGTTAGATTTTTTAGAATAAAATAACAATTAATAATATAATATTTGTTTTAAAAACTATTCTATGTCAATTTTGACACTATTTGGTAATTGATTTTTGTGAAAATCATAACAGAATGATTAGTTCAAAAAAAAGTTAACTAAATCAATACTAAAATGTCATATTAACCTAGAAAATTAGTGTAATTCATAAAAAGTCTCAAATTACATTTATTTGGGTATTTATAACATCAATTATATGTCAATATTTCATTAATAAGATAATTACTTCATCATCTTTATGTCATAAATAAATTAAATTATTTAATGTCTAAAAATTATAAATAAAATACAATTATGTAGGAAATATTTTTATCTTTCTAATTCACATTTATAGTCGAATTTATATTATTTATAACCCTATATTAAAAATGATTTACTTATTAAACTTTGATTTTAACTATTTTAACTCTTCTTTAATTAAATTAATATTAAATGTCCTAATCTAATCCAAGTGGGCCTGAATGGTCATATTTTTTTCCTAAGGTTGTTTTTGGTCGAATTACACTTATCCAATAGAATTAGGACATGTTTTAGGGTAATAATAATATCATTTTTACCCTTAATTATCCTATTTACTTTTAACCGTGATAAATAAAAGTAAAAAGTTACTATTCCCTAAAAAATATTTTCATCTCATTGAACCACATTTTAGTCCTTGATATTAACCGTGTCTCTCGGATTTTCAAAATTCCACTCACAGAAGCAGTAAAATTCAGTTTTATGAAAAAATCAGTTTTTTAACTACCACTTAGTGGTTTCACTATTCATCAAAAATTGATGTTTTTCAGAAAAAAATACCAAAAATTAATCCTAAGAATTATTTGATATTCCAAATTCAAAATTGATGTCTGTTTTTCCATGTTTAAAACATAGAAGTGGCATTAATAAATTTTAAAATTAATTCCCGTTATCAAAACAAATAGCGTGTTTTTAAGAAATAATAACTATCAAAAGATTGATACTTGTTTATATCCAATTTCATAGTGAAATTAATTCCAATGACAAACATTGGATTAAATGGTTAAAATATATTCTAATTACACTTTAAAACCAATTAAAATGATAATCTATCCATATAAATTATTGCTATGAAAAAAGTTGTTTTTAATTAAAATATTGTGTGTTTTTACTATTCATTAAAATATAAAAGTTATCAAAATAATATGAAAAATTTATTCAAAGTAAATTTTTATATTATAATTGAAAACAAGAATTTTATTTTGTCAAATTGAACTTATAAACATGTCAAAAACTAGATTTAAAGTGGGTGCGTCATCAAAAGGCTGGAAAACAACCATTTTTTTAAAAATACGTATTTTACACGAAACATTTATTTTGTTCTCATACCATATTCTAGAAAATTTGTAAGATGAATAATAATGTTATAAAATTAAAAATTTAGTTAATAATATTCATAACGGCTAGCACATAATAATATTATAACAATATATCATTGTTTAGTAAAACCTAGTATTGCCTACAACACACGCTATCAAGGAAGGTCGCGATTGCGTGTAATGCAATCCAAGTCAGGGTTGCGTGTTTTACAAGACTCCTCCATTGTTTCGTATAACAAAATCCAACCATATTTCATTTATGCATTAAATATATATGTATATATATACACTCAATGTTTCACAGAATAACTACCATCAAAATTGTGTGTAACATGATCCAAAAATAGTGTTGTGTATACTGCAATCTCATACGGTGTTGCGCATAGTGCAAGAAAATCTTGTTGTAGCTTACAACACAAGACATCAATGAAATTAAAAGAATATTTTTCATAAAATCTCAGGGTGTTACAAATATAATCAAATGTTGAACAGGTTTCCTTTGAAACTCAATAAAATAATAATACATAACAAGCATGAATTGTGAAACCAAAACAAAGATGATAATTTACCAATATATCAACTCACACATCTTGTTTGAGAAATTTGGGTGAATTTTCACAAGCCAGAAGAAGTAACAGGTGTAAATGGATCCCCTGACAAGCCCATAATTTTTCTATGTTTTCACACAAGAAAAAATGAATAAATTATAATAATGAAATAGGTAATTAGAGATATGGTATTAACTTTTATAAATAAAATAAACTTTATATCATCACAACTGCATGTAGTATTTTGCAACTGAAACTATGGCGCGGGAAAAAATGCTTCAAAACAAGACCAGTTAATTGGATCATTAGAGACACCATGAAATTTCATGAAACACATTCTTATAGGATTAAGTTCTATTATGGAACACCATCCTAATATATAAAAGTAAACAAATAATGAATTTAACCACAAAAATTTAAAAAATTCAATAAATATAGAAAATTTCATGCCAATTTTTATTAAAAAAACACCAAAACCTATAAGATATATTTGGCTTCACATTCAAACCTCTCAATTTCCATTGATCATAATTTTATCACTTAAAAATATATGTATGTGATATTTAATATGATATAGTTAAAATATTGTATGAATGAAATGTTAGAACAAGTATTATATCTCTAGATAAATTAAAATTCAACGAAAAGGTTCTAAAAAACATGCATTGAGATAAAGCTGTTATTTCAACTCATGCTCTCATTTTTTTCATTCAAAACATGACACTATTTATTTTTTATATAATCGCATTGAAAAACTTGATCATGATCCATGAGACAGATAAATTCCACCACCTAAAAAACAGATATTTAAAAAAGAAAATAAGCACTCTGACAATGAAGTAAAAAACATGTAATTAGGTAAACCACTACCATAACCAAAAAAATTGTCGAGTGAGGGAGAGTGAGATGAAATTTATTGAGGTTGGGATAACAAATAAAAGTTTACACAATGCTTCATACACATAAATTCATTCAACAGCCCTTCAATTTAAAGAGATTCTCATTACTAGTAAAGGCATTCCAAATGAAAAGGCATTTTACTAGAAAGAAAATTCTTGTGAAGTTTCATATAGGAAGAATACAAAAAATTAACATATAGTGAAGAATGATTAACCTTTCATAGAATAACAACAAGAAATACATCTTAAAAACCTATTTCACTAACAATGTGCATTGATCCTTCAATACTTTACCACTGTGAATCAATAATTCATGCCTGCAAGGATAGTTGTATTTTCATTAAACATTTTGAATATTTTTCCTAATTTCCATAATTTAAATAAGGACCATTGAATTACTCACTTTGTAATAATCATAAAAAAAATACATCAAGCATTAAAAGTTCCTTTCAACATATTGTATCACATAAATGAATTTAAAATATGTCCTGGAAGAAAAAATATAGAACATAGATTTAGATAAGGAGTGATGGTAAACATAAGCTTAATAAAACTAGTAATGGAAATGTACGAAATAGAACATACACCACTGCCACCTCAATCTAGTCCATTAATGAAAGTGAAACATGAAAATATGAGTAAATAAACATTTTTGGGATTCATGGAAAAGGATTTCATATAAATGTTTTCAGTTGTTAAAAATTGTTAAAAACTAAATCAATGAACAACACACATGGATATTATGGGAAAAATAAAATGCATACTAATATTAAATAATATCCAAATCATGTATGTGTTATAGTATGAAATGAAAAATCATAAATGAGATTCAATAAGACCCAAATACATACACCTTCAACAAACATCAAATGTTATACTGGCAGAAAAAAAGTGATTGGCTGATTGTGAGAGTATAGAGAGCTAATGGACTTGTGGAAAGCTGAATTAACCATGTAATAATCACCTAATGTTAAATTTGAATAAATAATATTGAACTAGAATTTGAAAAAATCACCTGGAGTGGATTCACTGTGGGTAAAGTGGTTGATGGGATTGGGGATGTATAAAAAGTGGCAAAACTATGGGTGATCGATGGGGTAAGAGATTTTCATGGCAGGGCTTGACAAAGGGAGCTCGACGGGGGAGCGATGGCATAGCAACATGAGGGCTCGTCGGTGGGGAATGACCATAGTAGAAGCGCTCGATGTGAGGGTCTCCATAAATGAAGGATGGATCGATGACGGGGGTGCGACAGGGCTGGATCTATTTGACGGCGGCGATACGGGGTACGACATCGCACAAAGAAAAGGTCGTAGGATGGTGAATGATATAGGGTCGCAGGAGGAGGAGGTTCATAGGGAGAGGAGGGTCGCGGGAGGAGAAAATTCTAGGGAGGGGGTTAAATTTTACAGCAACCTACATTTGGTGGTCGCTAATATACACAATAGAGACCTCCATATGGCGGTCACCCAAATCAACCCCCCACGAATACAACATTTTCTGGTAGTGAATTTTGTTTTCCTGTGTTACAAATATATTAATTTCACGATAAATTCTTTAGATTATCCTTATTTCACCAAATAAACTCATTTGATCTATGTTATAAATCCATGATATCTTATTTTTGTGATCACATCACATTATTTTTTATTATTTTTCTATGATTTATTTTGATATGATTTTTTTTCTTAATTTATATATTGTTTAATGATTCCATTATTTAAATAATGAAGAATACTTCTATATATCATGGTAAAAAAATATTCCTTAGTATTCCAAAATAAAATAGTATGATGCTTTGGTTTTCTTCGGAGATCCTTCCTAATATGAAAGTAATATCTAATAATACTTAGACAACCCTGATTATTTTGACAAGTATTTACGTTTTTTTCAATATTTTTTTTAATTTATATGATTTTTCTATCGATCTTATAATTTTGAGTGATGGAGTAAACATACATGAATAATATTTTTGGAGAAAAATATTTTTCACACCGTTTTTTAGAAAACCGATGTGAAACTCCTATTTTTTCAAGTTTTTTTTATAAAAATTAACATGAAAATAAGTTTTTTGGCGTCACTTTTTTTTTAAAACAAAGTTAAGATGGTCATTCAATCCAGTTTTATCAAAAATGATATAAAAAATCATGAAACATTCATTTTTAAGGTCATTTTTTAATAACCAATTTAAAAATATTTTTAGAATGCCACCTACAAGGACATATTCTCAATAACCAATGTTAAAAATAAAAAAACTAACATAAAAACATATTTTCTACTCGTGATTCATTGATTATATAACAAAAAATAATAACATATTAATGAGGACATAACATAGGCCATTGGTATATGTGAAACCCTTATCGCTCTTCAGTCATATGTTCAAGCCCCATCGCATTTCTGGATGGGATGGGTTTTCACCCTGCATGTAGGTTTTGTTTTTGTAAACTATATATATATATAATTCCTATTATGTCCCTAAAAATTTTGGAAATATTTGAAATAGATTTAATCATTAAATAATTTTTTTACTATGGTTTCCAATACTAGTTATTTTTCTTCCACAAAGTCTAATAATTTTATTTGACTATAATGATAATATTAACTCTAAAGGTTATCAAAAAAAATTATAACTTATCTATATAAAAGGTAACGGTATTATTGATAAAATAAAAATTCTAGTGAAATTTTTATTAAATTAATTAGTTTTGTTTCCGTAAATTTCTTTCTAAATATCATTAACCATTTTAGGATTCTTTCACATTCAACCTAAAAGGTATGTTTATTATGTTGAATTTATGATAAACCGTTATCTCATAATCCTATGATGTTATTTCTAAATCTTAATTTAATTAATAATCATGTGCTTATAAAATTTAACACGATTCTTAGATGTTTCAAAATTATTATCACCAGAATACCATTGGTAAAAATACCTCTATAATTTAATCCTTGAATCCTAATACATAAATAATTCACTTATTTTATTTCCTCGTAGACATTTCCTACATCTAAGATTTAACCTAGGATATTCATTATCATAAACTACTCTTCCCCTTCAAAATGATTTGTAAATAAAATTTAGATTATCATAAGAATATCGCCCATGAGTGTCAAACACTTTGTGTAGTAATTACCATTGTCGGCAACAAGTTAAGGCCAAGTTAAGCCTCACTTTTCCTTTTTCATGTTATTACCCCTTGGTATATTTATTCTAGAAACACATCTACTTGTAGTATTCAAAAAGGATTGTATTATAAGGAAAACCCACATTATTTCTTCATTTATAATTTTTTTGTTATTCTATAATTATCCTCAAATTTTATCATAGGGTTGTGTTCCCTAATTTATGTTTTTGTAAATCATGTTTTCAAGGTTGCTAATAAAATTTATCTAATACCAAATATAGTGACCCTGACCCCATTAGCTCAAAATTGATTCATACTGCCATTACAATGGAATATATACAATGGTTTGAATCCCAAAGGACCAATTAGTTTAGTTGTTTGGAAATACTAAATATATACATGTTACCCATTTTAGAAATTAAAACATATTTTTTTATAATAACATTATTCCTTCTATCATATCCCAACATATCATTCAAAATAAACTACTCGGAATCAGAGGGAATGGAATAAAAAAAGGGTGATCTCAAATTCTCAATAAGGTTTAAGTATAGTGGAAGATATAAAAAATAAATTAATATAATCAACATGGAAAGGTAACTCACAAAGAAAACATTCCATTTTCATAATTGGATCGAGATAAATCAGTGTGAAAATGTAATAACTGAACACATATACCATTTAAATAATTGTATAATTCATAATAAATGTGGAAAGGTATATACATAAAAATACATTCCATTTAATGAATAGACTCATAATGAAATTCATCCCTTGATTTTATCATAGTTTAAATATCATGGATTGTAATAACATAATCTGAATGAAGGAAATTATTAATTATTGTACATCATGTTTCCTAATAACATGAAACTTTTACTGTAATGTTTAGTTCCAAATATTGTTTGAAATTAATGGGTAGAAAACTATTAAAATAAGGAAATCCAAATGATTCCTCACTCAAGACTATTTATTCATTGAGGTGAAATCATTAACAGGGGCCCACCCATGTTTTCTGGTCGAAAAAATTCATCATATATTAAATAATTTTTTTAATTCATAATCATTGTGTCTTATAATCAAATATCTATATTGTGTAAAGAATAAAAATTTATCAAAATTTACCTTGATATAAATATTAATTTTAATTCAAAAAATCTTTTATAGAAATGATATATTTTTTAATCAATAAACATATCCATTATTAATAATATGTATATTATGGGATATTTAATTTTTGTTGATCTTTAAAAAGTGAATATTTCAAGGGGAACTTAATGGCTACAAAAATGAATCAAGGAAGTGAATATAAATACTATCATTGATAAAAAAAATTATAATCCACCTAGATAATGAATAATTATGGTACGAATACAATTTATACTCACTTTATTATATTTAAAAAATGGTTGTTGTAGATGATGAATTGAAATACCAAAATATATCTATGAAAACTTCTTGATAAAAATATCCTTTTCAATTTTATTTTTTTTAAATTCATTTCATTAATTTTTTTTTTAAAGAAATCTTATTTGATAACATCCTTTAATGTTTTCAAAGTAAGCATCAAATAATTGTCGATCATGTTAGTGTGTAATTCTGTACATAAAATAAAGATCATTCTACCATTATGGTAAAAACATTAGAAAAGTTCCCTGTTCGTAAAGAAATAAGAATATTCCATTGGAAAAAATTAAAAGAAAAATGGATGAAATTTATTTATTAAAACATTTTTGAATTTCTAAAAAAATTGAACACATTTTTATAAAAAAAAAGCAGGGTTTTAGAGAAAAAATAATTCCAAATGAAGAGATAAATGAAGTCGAGTTTCCATTAAATCATTTACTAATCAAATTTAAGAAGAAAATAATGTAAAAATGGTAATATAAAATCAAAAATATCATGAATAACCATATCAGAATAAAATTACTAGTTTATTAAATAATTACCAAATAATTTTATTTAATGGAAATTCAAGTATAAACAATCTCTATTAGAATTATATTGTGAAATAAACCCTTAAAATGATTATAACAATGAAGTAACAATTAATCAATGAAACTATTATGATTATAAACTATAAATAAATATAATAAAGGGTTTAAATAAATAAATATATAGTAAAAAAATTATTTTTACACATAATAATTTATTATCAATTAAAATAAATAAGTAATATAACACAATGTAATGAAACTACATTATTAAATTTCTTTATACCTTGGTAAATTTATGATCAAATACACTTAGATGAAATAAATAAAATTGAAACATAAAATACCAAGATTAAGGAATTATTCATGGTATTTCATGTCAAATGGGAAGTATTTACACCTTATAAAATTAGTTTGGTGCATAGAATTACAATATTCCTCAATGAAATGAAATTGAGACGAAATCCCTTACCTCGCAATTTTCATTTCAACATACAAGATCAAACCTCAGATATGGGGGTTTTAAACATGTTCTTAACTTATAAAAAACATATTAATATTTATGATATCATATATTATTATTTTATAATAATTTATCAACCATTTTTTAATAGGTTATTGTTTTAATTGTTTTTTGTGTGGATAGCCTTGTTTTTCAAGTATGTTTTGACTTCTTGTTATTTTTATTAATAATTAAATAATGATTTCATCATCTCTTGTATATAAACCATTATGTAAATATAATATATATTTTTTATATATGTATTTTTAGTAATCCATAAAATTTGGTGATATTAAATGAAATACATCGTTCATTGAGATAGTAGGTCTTATGTCCGCATGAACATTTTCTCCATTTTATTATTGTATTGAAAGAAATAAATGTAAATGATATATATATATATATATATATTACCATTATAGAATCATTTTTATTTCATATGTATCACATATTTTTATTAATATCATCCTTAATACACTCCATGTAATGATGTATGGAATCACATCACTTTGCAATGCAGTTGTCCAACGTACACACGAACGATCCTATTGTATTCCCAAAAAATGGAATTCATTATTTTATGTGATTTATAACAATTAAAAATATTAAAAATACATCATAAATAACCAAAATATCAAAAATAACATATATAGACAGTATTTCAATCATTATTACCTACCTTGAATGTTCGTAATGGAAGTGTGAGTGACAATGGTTCGTGAGGTGGTAGTTTATCATACACAAGAAAAATGATTGTGTATCCCATTTTATCTATGTGTGTGAGGTTTAGTTTATAACCATATTATAATAAAAATCTATTATATTTAACATATATTGTATATTATTTCATCATGATATAAAAATAAATGAATGGTTTGGAGAAAGAAATAAAATAAAGTATCATGTTGAAGAATGTTACCATTTTTGGATTTCTTTCTCAGGTTTGCACTAATTCCTTCATAATATGTCTTTATACAAAATATAATCCCTATAATATTAGGTAATTTAATTTGGGTAGTTCTTGGATGAACCCAAGTGGCCTGAAGGTGTGAAGTGAGGAAGATGGGGTGGCCTTTCATAAGTCGGGAGAGGATACGCTTGGAATTTTTTAAAATTAGTTAGTTGAACCAACATTTATACCTAACAAGATGCTTAAATAAAACAAAAAACTAGATAATAACTATTTAATGAAATAACTATGGTTATAATTATTTTACAAGTTATGGGTTACACAAATATCTTATATTATATGTTTAACTACTGAGTAAACATGTTTTTCTCTTAATCATTGTAATTAATTTTATTTATTCTCACAAATAACATCAATAAGAAATTAAGTAAACCATATTAGAAATTATAAATTGTTATAATTGAAAATATTAAAAAAAATTGAAATTCAATTCACATAAGTGGATAATATTAATTTAACATTAATTCAGCAGATTGTATGAGAAAGTCAGGTTTTTTATGTTAAATTTTTCTAAAGTTCACAAACTTTTTATATCTCTATTCATTATAAATATGATTAAAATGACCTAAATTTTATTAATATATTTATTATTTATCTAATTTTACTATGAAACCAATTTAAAATATAATTTAATACTATGAATTATTAAAATGAAAATTCATTTTTCCATTAAAATTTAGTATTTTTCAATATTAATCAAAAAATGAAACTTCTGAGAAAAATACCAAAAATTCACCCTAACATAATTTTTATATTATACTATCCGAACTAATTTTTACTTTTTCAGATAAAATTTATAAAACTTTCAAAAAAAAATCAAAACATGTATGCCATTAAAAGGAGGCAATGTATGTACTTTATCTATGGTGGAGAAAACTCTTAGATCTATAATAATGGATATTGATCTGAAGAATATATGATCTCTAACCCAAGAATTTCATGGAATATAATTTATTCAACTCTTCCTTAGTAGACTATAATATTGGTATTTAATTTATAATATGTAATATGTCATCAACATATACTATTAAGAAAAACATTGTACTCACACTAAACGGTTTGTAGACATATGGCTCACATTCATTCTTTGTAAAACCAAATTACCATATGGATTCAAAAAAATTATTGTTACCTGACTTGGATTCCTATATTAATGGATAAATGTATTTTTGAAACCTGCATATCTTACTCATAACCTTTGGAGTCACAAACCCTTCGGGTTGTTTCATATAGACATATTCATGAAGGTTCCCATTAAAGAAATATGTTTTGAAATCCATTTACAAAATCTCATATTCATGGTAATAAGCAATGGAAAGTTTAATTGTTATGGATTTTAATATTGCAAATAGTGAAAAGTTTTTTTTGTAGTCAATGCCTCGATACATTCTAAACCCTTTTACAACTAGTTGTGGCTTATAGGTACTAACTATTCCTTACATGTAAAATTTCTTATTGAATACCCATTTTCAAAAAAAGTTCATTACATATACTAGAAGAACTACCAAAATCCATGCCTTGTTTTGGTTCATAGAATTTTTTCCAAGATTCGTGGATTCTTGTCACTTGGCCACATTAGTGCCACTTTCTACTTACATATAGTATCTAGTATCATTATTATAAACTAAAAATGAGTAACCATTCTTGGTAGCTAAAAAATCATACCATTCTATTTCTCTAACCACGTTTTCACTCATACACAATTCTTGTATCTCTAGAATAGTTTCTTCTTCCATAGGGCTTTGTGGAATCTAATATTGTACCAACTCTTATGTGCCTTGAGCAGCGACGTCGATCATTATCCAACTATCTCTTTTGAAGATGTTATTCTTTTCCAAGAATGTGTCATGTCTTTCCATTATAAATTTTTTTATAAGGGGTATTATAGGTAATATCCCCTTTTTTCCTTAGGGTATTCAATAAATATACACATTATTCCACAGGGTAAAATTTTGTTTCTTGTAGAGGCATTAACAAACACTTCATATCCCCACACATTTAAATTCAATAACATTGTTTTTCTTATAGTAAAAAATTCATAAAGAATAACATTTATAAATTTAGTTGGTACTTGTTTTAGTATGTGTGCCAATTTTATAATGCATATCCCTAAAAGTATATTAGATGACTCGCATGAATCATCATTGTTATCACCATGTCCAATAAGGTATGGATCCTCCTTTCACTTACACCATTCCACTAAGGCGTGTAAGGAGGATTGAGTTGGAATAGGATCACCAACTCTTGTAAGTAATCAATGAAATGTAGATTATGTCATTCTCCACCATAGTCTGAGCAGAGTTTCTAAATCTTTCTAACATGATTTTTCACAATATCATTCTTTTTTTATTTGAATTTGTCCAAAATAATCTAACTTATACATCATTAATTAAATATATCCATATTTACTAAAATCATCAATAAATTTTTTTAATTATGATTACCCACACCTTGATTCAAAAAGAAATAGTCCACACACATCAATGCGAACTAATTCGTGAAGCTCATTATCCATTTCACCTTTTATACTAAATGGGGATTTAATCAATTGACCTTGTAAGCATGTGTGATAAACACCAATTGGTTTTATTTTTAATGAATCCAAATATCCATCCTCATGTAATTTTTTCAAGGTTTCTCACTTACATGACCTAGTCAGTGAAGAAAAATTTGGGTGTGGTATGAGTCTTGTGAATTTACATTATTATCAATGTTCATTACATATTTCATGTAATCAAACATGTAAATACAGTTATATAAATGTTCCCTACCCTAAAAATGATATCTTTATAAAAGAAGCAATGTTTATTTAAAAATTTAAAAATTAATACATCTGTATCTAGTCTTGATATAGAAATAATGTCTTTGGTATCTGAAGGAACATAATACCAACCCATTAAATCCAAGATAATTCTTTTTGACAATGTAACGTTGTAGTCTTTGATTGCTACACCAACAAGTCGGATCCTTTAGATTCCAATAGATCTACCTCCCCTTAGTCATTATTCTTGGATCTTCTTGGTTCCTATACTTGAATAAATATGTGATCACCACAAGATGTATCTTATAAAAATGTATAGAAATAAATAAATTTTATTTTATAAAAAATTTACATTAATATTCCCCTTGTTTCATTATCTAGGTGAATTTTTTCTTCAAGTATACCTTCTTGTCACATGCGAAATAGAAATCATTCTATTACCTTTCATCCCCTTTCATGTTATTCTTCTAAGAAGGGAATGAAGTGGATTGAGGCTAAAACCTCTAAGTATTAATTTTCTGTTTTTTTTTCAACATAAGGATAGAATGATCTTCATGCTTCATATATTTATCTACTTATAGAATAATGATAATAAAAACTATAAGAGACCTCTCGATTTTGTTCATATTATATTTCAAAAAAACCAAGGAGATGCTCTGAGGGAGTGATGCTAGAATGAGATTGGTGCCCATTCCATAAAGTAGTTTAAACCCTAGAACCCCTAGGAACTTGATGTATCTAATGAGATTGACTAGGCAAGTACAAACTAGTGAACCCTATCCAATTTTACTTTGAATGTGTGCCTTGGAAATCTCAAACCATTCATGTTTATATATCTCATAGTAAACAACAAAGAGGTTCTCAAGCATTCTATATGTATCCATGTTTTCGTGAGACTTCATGAGTTCACTAAACAAAGATGAAAGCATAAATCATTAAATGTTGACCACATAATTCATATTTTTTTAATATAATATGAACTCCTCATAACTTGACTCTTGATCAGGTGGATTGGGCATTGAGGATTCTGCATGTAAGATTTCTCTTCATGGCGTAGAACAACATGATGGCATATAAACCACACATAAAAGTTACTACCAGTGGGGATATTATATTTACCCAATATGGATCGTAGGGATAGTGAGGATGATGATATTGAAATTTTATTCTCAAATTAAAATATAATATTATTGGAACTTTTCATGATTATAAATTTTGTGAGAAATAATAAATTAATTGATTTTATTAAATCTCCCACCGTATTATCATGTCCTAAGATCCCTCACCATTGAACTTGAAATTTCTTTTTTATAGGACATTATACTTTAAAGGAACCATATTCCCTATTTCATAACCCCAACAAAGGTTGGACAAGATATTTTGAAGGTATTTAGGTAGGAAAGTCTCTTTCCATCTATAGGTTTGTAGCCCCTTGATCTATCGAGTGCACTCCCCAATCCTGAAATCCTAACTTTGATTTTATTAACACTTTCATCAAAATTACCCCAAGTCTAGTAATTAATAGTCGTTATGATGTAAAATTGTTAATTCAACCCAAGAAATTATTAATAACTCCCCTTACAAAAGTATGTTTCCCAAAAAGAGTTGTTCAAACACATAGTTCTATTGATTTTTGTTCCTAATCAGGTAATAAAATTCTTAGTGTAACATAATATTAGATTGAGGTATTTTATTTTATTATACATAATTTTTTATCTGGTTTTATCCATTACACATATTTTTAATATTTAAATGGATGTTTATTTAGTTAATAAACCATGTTTAGATAGTGCATTTATGCAAAATCAATTTTATTTAAATTCTCTATTTTAATATTTATTCATTTATGTGATCATGGTCTTGCATCAGCAAATATATTTCTAATTCATTAGAATGAAAACAAATAATTAACTAAATGACCCTGTCATGATCTTATCTAATGGTTTATTTAATTGGGAGATACTAAATAAAAATATGTCTTAGGGGAAATAAATCTTTTTGTTGGACCTGGAATGACCTACAACGTTCCACATGTCCACCTATGTATCGAGTTGGAAATAATATAGTTCTATCTGGAACCATATCCACATTCCTTGGAATGCTCCATTAATTAAAAATATTTATTACTCAGATACATGTGAGGGGAACCAAATGATTGGTTAATGTTAATTGCTTAAATAAACATGGACATGCCGATCCTACCTAATAACGAAGGGAGGGTTGACTCGCAAGACATCTTTTCATTTAATATTAAATAATTGAAAAACCATGAAAAAAAATTAAATAAATAAATACCAACATGTACAATGGCCTTTGTAAAACTCATGATCGGTCATACATTTAATGAATATGAAAAACAATTCATTACCTAAAATTCAGTTCTCTATTCGTTATTTATTATTATGTTAAATTATCTTGTATTTAAAAATTAATTAATTTTGTAATTATTTTACATCTTAATGATCATCTGAACATAACTATAGATTACCATCAATTTATAATTCATGGAAAATAAACTATGAAACCATTAATTATATGTTTATTAAATTAAATTAATAAAAAATTTAAAATTATTTAGAACCATTACTAAATTTTCAAATACAAAGTTGTGTGCCAATTAATGAAATGAGGTTTTAATTCTGCAATATTTTAAATTTTATGTAATTTTAATTTTTCCATTAATGGGAAACTACATGGAATTTAAATCCAACTACATGACATATACATCAGTTTTCGTATATCCTTTTCACACACCTTGGGCTTCGGTGTGTTAACTCGGCTAGACTACCTAGTTTGTACATGCCTGTTACACACTCATAATCTACATACCACATGTCAGGTTGGTCGGTCAAGACATGGTTTAATTTAACATCAGAACATGTTTTTAATTAGTCATCACATCTAGATTCAAGGAACATTGGTATACATTGTTTTCTCTTGCCAAAAACCATGTAACCCAGTTGTACGGACCAATGATTTGTCACTTCCTGAGGGAATCTCTAGTAATTCTTCATTGTTTCAAAAATCTATAAAAAAAGAAACACCAAATGACTCATGATTAAAATTTTGATAACATGTTAATTAAAATATGATTAAATAAGAAATAAAATGAAATTAAAATCTAAGAATTATTTTGAATAGATCAAAAATCAAATAAATAATTATAAATTTAAATTTGACTGTTTGAATACCACTTATAGGTTCAAGGAATAGTGGAAGTGCTACGGTGGTGGGAGATATATTAAAATTCTTTTTCATAATAATTTCCTAAAACAAATATCAATGATTTTTCTCATCAAATTGATAATTAATTTACTTAATGTATGAAGAAATAAATACTTTTTATTATGAACCTTTCTCATTGATGATTGATGATCATCCAAAAAGGCCCTTTTAGATTTCATTCATTCTGATTTTGAGGATACAAGTATAGAATCCCTCTAGTGGTTATCCACACATGCTCTAATGGTCTCTGAGAAATGTAACATGTTCTATGAGTGATAGCACAGTAAATCCAATGTCCTGTGTTGTTCATTGTTGATTGCTCATTATTTGGTGTTAAAGAAATTTTCTCTTCAGTTTCTCATTACTGAGAGAGAGAGGGGTGGAATAGTTGAGAAATAATATGTTGTGCTCAACAATTCTATATTCCTAATCATGGAATTGTTTTCGAATGATTTGAAAAATAAACATAGATGTCCATTTATAGAGCTGGTATTTCGGTTACAAAAATAAATTTCATAATAACCATTAAATATAATTATAACAATTAATGAAATCACATTTCACATATTATTATTATTATTATTATTATTATTATTATTTGGTTCTATAACTTGAGAGAAATGGATAAATAATATTTACCAGCTCCTAAATAATTACTTTATCACTTGACTTAATATTGGTCTATTCAAACTCTTCTTTCATTTATTGAACATGAGAATAAATATGTTATTCTATGAAATAAATATTTAATTCACAAACTACTCGATATTTATTTATTAAATATTCAATGAAATAAATAACAATATTTTATTCACAAATCAGTGAATAACTATTTTTTTAATTTGTACAATCAATATAACATAAATATAATTATTACTAATTCTTGGGAATAATTTTTATTCCAGTAATAATATTCAAATAGAATTTATTTAAGACCAACAGAAACACATAGTCTGTGACCCTATAAGATAATTTCTCATTGCCATTAGGTGGGCCTTCCTAAAGTCCAAAATTACTATTTAGAAATGGGTCAAGGAACCTAGGAGAAAAAAATTAAATTATAAATGATGAAAACCACGTATGAATTCATGATGTTTAGTAGGATCCCTTTTTCATAATATCTCTTCATGAAGGTTTCATGACAGTTTCATCAACCTATATGCTCGATTCATCATTCCTTGACTATCCGAAATAAACTCATCATTACAACAAATTCATTGAATTTAGGATGAAGGTTATATTTCAATAAAATAAATTAGATATGAACATCCATAATGATGGAAGGGGAAAATAATTACTTGACTTTTCCATTAACAACATGTCATTCGTGATGCACCCAATGTACCTAACTTCCCACCGACACATGGTGTAATGGTTTTCATAAAAAAAATAAGTTCTTGAGTCTTGAAATTCATTAATGGTAATCATGTTGTCTAAATACCATTACACATACTTGTATATAAGAATATCTAAGGACACCAAAACATGTGGAATTCCTACTCGTAGTTATGTTCTCATAATATCTCACCATAGAGACTACTAAGTATGAACTTCATTTGAAGAAGTATCATCTTATTACAAGTACTCACCGTTTATGGTCTATATACTTTGTGTCTCATCATAGTATGTTATTATACAACAGAACTATATTAATAATTCATTCATATAACTTCATGGTTCTCATCATAGCGGGGAACTACTATGACCTTATCAATGAGACAAATACTATATGACATTATTAAATTAAATTCATGCTGAATAATGAAACATATATAAAAAGATGTTTAATTTAATATATAATACGTAAAATATTCATTTAATTAAAGAAAAAAAGTTGGATCTAGTATAAAAATTATAAAACTAACCCCACATTTCTTAATAAATTCAAATCCCGAATCTAAAAAACACATTTTGAAAGCCGTTCAGGAAATCAGTGAAATCTAAACAATTATAAAATTTCTCTCAAATAACAGGTATGATCCTCCATTTACATAGAGTAAAAAAGGATTTTATCCATGAAGAATTCCATGAAAATGTGAGGATAATTGAGAAAAATCATATTCATTGCATCCATTAAGACTATTGGAGAATTGGTTAACCCAAAATGCATGATAAGGTACTCATAATGTTCATATATTCTTTGCAAGGAATTTTTCTAAAGGGAAGATTCTTTTATTCTTAATGGATGGAAATTAGACTAATGATCAATCTTTCAGAACCATTTCTCCCCATTCAACTAATCAAATATATCATCATTATATGTAAAAGGATACTTTTTCTTTACAATAAATCAATTGAGATTTCGGTATTCAATGTAATATATAAGAGTCCCATCATCCTTATTAGAAAATATAATTATCACCACCCAAGGCGACACACTCGGTTGTATAAATCCTTTCTCAATTTTATCTTCCAACAAATTCTGCAACTCTTTAATTTAAACTAGTTCAAGGAGGGTAGACGGAATAGAAAATGGTTGAGTACTATGTGTTATGTAAATAGATAACTCTACCTTTTTACAGATAGAAAAATATTAAAGTCCGAGATAAAAACAATGGGAAACTCAAAGAAAACATGAGTTAGATCACTAATTAATGTTTCCATTTTCATATCAAAATAAAACATAGATATTACTTTCCCCAGATATGGAAATGAATCTCTAGCTCTACTCAACCTTAGGTCCCATTCTCCTTGAAACATATGACTCGCCCCATCAGGTGCAGTAAAGGAGAACCATTGAAGATAAAAATCAATCAAAGTATTATTAGAAATGATCAAGTCCATCTCAAATATTATATAAAGATATTTCATGTTGAGAACCAGAAAACTCAAAGAAAGATCGATTTCTAATAGAGATAATACACAAGCGTGACTAAAGATAACTTGTTCACTATTTGTTCTAAGAGGTGTAGTAATATCAATCACATAAGAAAACAGATACAAAAGATGATTTAGAAGATTGATAATACATGTTTAAATTAGAAATTGGGATTAACTAGTATCAAATGAAGACAACTCTAATGATGAATCTATAGTGATGGTACCTCTCATATTCACTGGGCCCATATCAGTTTCCTTATAAGATTTTTAAACTATGTGAAGAAGTTTAATTTTGGATGTCTAAGGATGGAACCCATTTGTTCATGAACAATCCTATTACGCAACATTTTTAGAAGGTTATTATTATCTCATTCCACTACTGAGATTATAAAATACATGGAAAAACATCTTCAAGTTACATGGGCACCTACAAGATCCACATATCATGGGTTCCTTAGTGAAATCCCACTTAAAATACCCATTATTTCTATAATGTTATGAAATCTAATTTCATATTTTAGGAAAATAAAGAGGACTGTAAAAATCATACTACTAAGAACCACCACAAGAATCATCATTATTCCTATTTCATTTAGAAAAATTAATACTCACACCTAGAGAAAACAAAACTACTGTCAACCTGGAATTTCCAGCCAGATCTATTTCATCCATCAATTCTCTATCCATCACATCATCATAATAAGGTAAATTTAAGAAGAAAACATGAGAAAAAAATCATATAAAATTTCCATTCTGAATCGTCAAGTCATCATTTTCTCCTTCAACACTATCTCCGGTGAATACTCCACAAGATTAGTAAAAGTGTTTGTGTACTCTTTCACAGTCTTGTTAGTGATATCGACTTTGAAAAACTCAAGAACCTTGTACAACACCATTAAATTGGGATAGTACTAGTTAATGAAAATATCATTAAATTATTTCCACTCTAATCACTCATGTTTCTTCATCGTCACAATCTTGTTCCACCATCTCTTGTTGGGCCCTTCCAGTATGAAGGTGGAACACTTAAACTTGATTTTATCAGGTGTCTCCAAGAACTCAAAAAAATTCTTAATCCTTATTAACCATTCCTTATCATCATGAGGATCACTAGAGACTTTGAATGATGGTGATTTTTGTTAAAGTAAATCATGATAATCATTCTATAAAACACCCCTCTAGGGTTCCATAGATGGAGCCTAAATAAGGATTGGTGGTGGTTCATGTCTTAGAGCATAGAATGTACACACAATAAACACAAATACACTTGAGTCCTTGAGAATATTTTCTCACTACATTTCATTAGAAGATTACTATTAGATATATGTTTCATATCTTTTCATAGGAATTATGATACACAACAATAGCAGACAACATTGAAGAAATTATAATTAACACTCAAACATATCGATGTGGGAAATTAATTCCAACATATAGATAAACATAATTTTGGAATCAATCTATAAACATAAATAGTAGGGAAATACAATAACTAATCATTAATATTTGTTCCCTAACCCACCCCTGGTGAGTTAAATTTCATTTTTCTTAGAGGTGGAAAGTAACATAATCATAACTACCTCATTGGTCTTTAACTGATTACATAATATGTATATTAACATAAATTAAATATGCTCAACTTTTATCTTTGATAAAATATTTCCTAAACCATCTAGGGTACCCTAGTAACCTAATAACTGAGCCAGTCCTAACTTATACTGAAAGGAATTCCTGATACCCATGGGTTGGAGACTAGCACCAAGAATCATACAATATGAATGTGGGAATGAATTTTCCACAAAAACGATGGAAGAAAGATAAAAAATTTAGTATGCATATAAGAAAACCTCTACAAGGAGAACTGTACCAAAATTTAGACATTTTCAAATAGATAAAAGTGAAAAAATAATGTACTAGAAATAGTATAAAACTTAATGTCCCAAAAAACACAACTCTCCAAAACAAAGGATCAGTAATTACTAAAACCTATAAGTCGCACCATATATTTTCTTAAACCAGGTATAAGATAATATAAAAAACCCAATGGAACTTGTAGTGTGTAAGATAAAATCCAAGTATGTTATCACCATGTATTCCATAATATTATTCCAACATTTAATTTACTAAATAAACATGGATGGAATTTTAGAAGAATTTTTAAAACAAATCATTATTTACATTTCAAATGATGAAATAATTAAATCAAATGACTTAATAAACATTTTATATAAAATATTTCATAAAAATTTACAAAGAATGTGAAAAATAGAGGATAAAAAAATCTGATGTATTTCATGTATAGAAAAATGAGTAACATGGTCATATTCCAAAAGGTATGATAGTTCCAGGCATTGGGACTCCCTCACACTCAAATAGTGATATTGAAAATATTTGTACACATATCCCTTGAACATTGGTGAAAGAATATTAATCACCATCCCATAAGATATGTGAGCTACTTCATATATATATTTACTACTTTAAATCATCAATATAGTGTTTTCGATAATAAGTCACTAATTTCTTAGCATTTCTTGTGCTCTAGTAACAATCAATGATTGAAAATTTATTTTAAAATAGTTTAAAAAATGATTCATCAAATTTTTCCATTTTATGTATTCTAATTTCATTTTAAAAACAAATACATGTGTTTTTAATTAAATAATTCCATTTTCTAAGACAATACCATTGGGTTTCTATTAAAACCATTTTAATCCATTTTCAAAAAGACCAATTTGAAATCAATTTCACCAAATCGATCTCAATTTTAAAATTCCACATTTTAATTCCACAATTTAATTTAAATAATTTCCATCATATATTAAAATTCATCCCAATTAAATTGAATTGGGGGGTTTTTTAAATTTCATTCTAAATCAAATTTCAATTCACCAATTTGATGGAATTGCATTTTTAATAAACTTATTGAAATAAATTTCATTTAAACCAAAAAATTAAATTTAAATCAAGAAATTTATGGTTAATTAAATATTTTATCATAAACTGAACCAAAAACCTCAGAAATATGGGATCCCAAAATGTAATGACCTAATTGGGAAACTATAATGAAGAACGATGTAAATGAGGATATGAGATTGAAACCTAAATCAAATATCTGAATTAGATGATATTAGATCCTTTGACAACATGGATATCCAGAAAAATATATGGAATAATATGAGAGATAGTGGTAGAAATATAAAGGTAACATGAAATATACTAAGAATTGATAAAAAAATCATTCACCTAGAATAGATTTTATTCTAGAGGGGTGTTAGGGGACCAAAATAACATGTTGGTGTCCAATAAGAAATAAGAAAATGTTTTTGGTTAGAATGGGCTTGTTTGGAATTTGAACTAGAGGTTTGGGGGTTTTAAAATAAAAATTCAGATTAAAAAACTTGTGCACATGTTTTCCTGGAAAGGGACCCATGGTTAGACAAACCGTTCACCCAAACCATGCACCCCATTCTTCCAAGTTTCATAGTTTCTAATTAGGGGGACACTATTTTTTAAACCATGAAATAGCAATAAAACCCCCCCACTATTTTGGTATACACAGTTCCACTAAAAGAATGTAGGGTTTGAGAAAACCATGTTCCAGCAGTGAAAAACCCAGAAACATTCAATAAATTCAAAAATAAATCACTTAAAACACCCTTAAATGAATCCCATAAAAAGCATGATCAAAGGAGGGGTTTATAGATACCAAAATAATAGTAACAGAATGTTATAGGTCATTAATAAATCATATAAAAATAAAAATCTGAAAACTATTATCATTTTTATACATCAATTATATTTTTAAAACACACCATAAGAGATGGTGATGAAAAATGAACAGTGTAACAATCAAGCAGTTGGTAAGCCATATATACGCATGACTAATGTTATCATTATTAAAATATCATGATAGAAATAAGTTAATTTTTATTTTATCTTTATATTATAATTATTATATGATAAATATAGTATTATAACTTTAAATAATCTTATATACATCATTCATGTTATTGGCTAATGAAAAACAAATCATATCTCTTTATGGAGGTGGTAGACCACATATATGAATGAACGGTCTTATCATTTATCAATGGATAAAAAAGTAAGAAATATTTTACATAATTTTTTCTCTATAATGATAAGTATATAATGAATAAAATATATATAAATTAAATCCATTATTATAACTATTTATGAGAGTTGTTTTTTGAAATACAAATTGCATCAATTCGCAATGTTGTAGTCAATCGTACACACGAATGACGATTTAATCTACCATTTAGTGTAAGAGGAGATGGATAATGGTTTCTAAATTAACATAAAAAATAAAAAAATATTTAATATAAATGTTTCTTTACTTAATAATTATTTATTAATATTTTAACAAGGTATAATAATAAAAAAAAATCTATTAGTTCAAAATTATTCCACTTCTTTGAATAAGCCCTTAATATTTATACCTCAAAAATTCATATGATTGTTGTATGATAATCATTATTAAACTTTTTAATGTGTAGGGATGTAAGGAATTTATTTTTTTAGTTATTTGATGTACCAATAGTATATTTATATGTATACAGGAGTATAGAGGGGTGTCTTTTTGTAAGCGGGGAAGAGGACACACATGGAATTTTTAAAAAGTATAAAATATATTAATCTATTACTCACCCCAAAAGGATCTAAAATGGTAAATTTATAAATAATATATGATAAAATTTTGAAATATGGTAATAAAATATAATTTATTTAATTTTATAGGTCGTTGTTTCCCTTATCTCTTTAATTTAACCCTCAGGTAAATCTGTTTTAACATTAACAGCGGTAATAGAATGTCTACTATGTTTAATATTAATTATGACCAAAAACCAATTTAATAATATTACCTAATATTTATTATTATGATTTATAATATATAACACATTATATGAAATTAAATTTACATAATGTTTTGAATTATATTTAAAAATAAACCCACAAAATGAGGCAAAAATGGTTTTTTAGAATAATTCCCTATATGTATAATAATGTTTTAATACAAAATTAAAGTATAGAATTGAATAAATTATAAATAATTGTATTATTAATAAAATAAATGAAATGATTTTACTTTAAACTCATTTATAAATAAAATATAATTTTTCAAATTCTTGAAATAAAATTACAGTTTTTTAAAAAAATTAAAAAATTTCATTATTTGTTGAAAAGTCACAATTTTTATAAACATCTAAAAAAATTTCACATATAATTTTTTAATTTATGAATCAAAAATAGAACATAATTTTTAAAATTAAAATTATATAATTTAAAAATTTTCAATTAAATTAAACAGTATAATGCCTGAAACCCCAGTTTGTTTAGAAATAATGATTTCTCTTTTGGACTAGAAAATTACCTAATATTATTAAAATGAATATAAATATATAAAATATTTTTCATGGATATTAATAATCCATTAATATTTTTTAACTAAATATTAATTTGGTTTTTACATTCTGAACCATTTTGAAAATTTCATCCTATCAATTTTATTCTTTACTTAAATAAGTGGGGATATTTTTACGTCATAGAATTTCATTGATTATGATGTTTATTCTTCGATCATATAGTTATTACATTGAACCTCAACATGGGGAATTACCTTCTTCCATAACTCCAACTCTATATGATCAATAATATTAATCGGTTATTCTTCAAAAAGAGGTATTCTATCAATTAAACTACTTCAAATCTCAAAACATGATTTGCATCCGAAACATAATTTCTTAACTATAAAAAATAAAATTTATCATGTGCCTAAGATAAACTCTGAGTAAATGATACTCAATAGGAAACTAGTCTAAAAATATATTGGATTTCAGATGGTCTATTCAAAAATATAGTTATTTTACCATTTTACCAAAATTTATAACACTTTTCTATGTATATACACTAAAAAAAATGGGATCACCTAAGTCTAAAGAATGACCCTTAAAATGTTTATCCACATAAAATTTTTGTCTACGTTGATCTCTCCTCATGAGTTTATAAATAATTTTCACCTTATAAATTGTTTTTATACTTACTATGGTCCCAACAACTTCCTTTATCTAAATTCATCCTAAAAAGATTTTTTCCAAAAAAAATTCTATATAATGCCTCAAAAGGTGACATCTATATACTATAATAAAATTTTTATTATAAGAAAACACAAATAATTAAATAACTTATTACCTAATTTCATGGTAATTCAATGAACAAGCATAAAGGATATATGATATGGTCTGAATAGTTTTCTTTAAATGTTCATTGGATTTTGGATTAAAAGTTGTACTATAATTTAATTTAGTAACCTATAACATATAAATTCATTTTCAAAAAATTTATGTGATCTGGGGAACACATTCATATATATATATATATACATAGTCTAGAATGTTGATCTAGAGATATGGTATCTTAAACGGGATGAAAATTTGCATATTTAGTTAGTTAATCAAAAATAAACCAAATTAAATTATTACGTTGATATGTCTTTGGTATCCATCACAAAATATGTAAATATATTTTCTGATTTCTAAACTAGCCCAAGAAACACAAAAGAATCCCCTTAGAAAAATTTCACTCTTCTTTGACTTGTTTATATGTTAACCATTTCATGGTATATTCAAGAAATTCCACTTTTCATACCATTACACTGGTAATATGTCTGAATTTTTATGTACATCATATTAGTTCCATAAAGAAAGTAAATTTTTGACCTATGACCTTATCTCAAAAATTATCTCTTCAACTATTAATCACACGGAACAAATAATCTCTTTCTAAATCTGATAATAACTACTTCGTCAATATTAAACTATAGATACACATCCTTTTTATATATTCTAAATTGTCCTATAAATTACGAACCTATTTTTTATATTTATTAATTATTTCTAGCATAGTGTATTTTCCTGAAGATTGAAATATTATAGCGGAGTTCACTACATGCATAATTTCTAGGCAAAAAATCATCAAATCATTACCCAAATAGGGATTCTTTAAACATATAATGGTTAATTTAGCATCATATTTTTGACTCAGGGCATCTAATTCTTCATTATATTTTGCATTATTATAATGAAACATGTATTAATATTCCTTAATCAATTTTAGTCATCTTCTCTTACTCATGAGCATCTATTTAAAATAGAGTATATGCTTAAAAATTATGATCTTTATATATCTCATGATATAATCCATATAAATGATACCTCCAAATTTTGAAAGAAAAACTACAGTAACATATTCTAGATATTTTTTAGGTTAATTTAACATATTTTGTTTCAGTTAATGTGATGTATAAGAAATTACCAGATTATTTTGTATCATAAAAAAATATACCTTTAATAAATCATCATTGTAGATTGAAAATTCTCTACTACAAGAGCATAGATCCAAAACTAAAGAATTCACCAATCTTATTTTTAGATCCTAAAAAATAATCACAGTCATTTATCTATATGAATTTAACTCCATTTTGAGTTAAATTAGTCACTAGTCTTGAGAAATGAGAAAAAAACTCAATAAACCAATGATAGTGAACCAGTGATACAAGAAAACTCTAAATCTCTTTAACATTTGTAGGTATTTTCCATTATTCAAAATTATAAGTTTTATTTGGTTAAATAGTTATAATATTTTTATAAATATAATTCCTAAATATGGAAATCTATTGAAATAAAATTTTACACTTACTAAATATTCTATATAGTTCATTTTATTTTATGATTTCTAAAAAACCTAAGGTGTCATTCATGATCCTAATGAAATTAGAAATATTCCAATATATTGTCAATGAAAACAGAAACAAAATTATCTAATTTTTTTGGAAAAACACTTTTAAAAATATTTTTGAGAACAACCGGTGGATTAGACAAGACAAATGGATAACTATATACTCATAATTTCCATATCTAGTCTGAAAAATAGTCTTCGGAATATCTTCCACATTCACCTTCAACCGATGGTATCTTGCCAAAGGATAAATCAAAAAAAATACTACTCTCTATAGATATGATAAAAATCAAATTTATGAGGCAAAGGATACTTTTTTTAATGGATATGTTAATCATGTATCAATAATCAATACAAAGTCTATTTGAACCTTCTTCATTTTTAATCAATAAAACAAAATCACCATAAAGAGAAGTGTTTAGATGAATGAAACTTTTATCTAAAAAAACTCTTAACTTATATTTCAATTCTGAAAGTTCTACATGAGCCATTATATAAGGGGTTTTGAATTAATATTAACATCTGAAACTAAGTCAATAGTAAACTCAACCACCTAATTAGAAAAAAACCAATAAATTCATTAACAAAAACACTTATATATTCATTCACTACTAGCACATCACTCATTTGAAAAGATTCTTTATTTTAAGAAATATTATCTATTTATCTATCACAACAATATGTAATCAATTTCTCAAGTTTTTGATATGTTATCAAAGGATTCAAGTCATTTAATTAAAATTTATTATATTTAAAATATAACCAATCTTGATAAATAGAAATTGAAACTATACCCAAAATAATATCATACTCAATTATGTGAAGTTAACCAAAATTTTAAGGGAATTCCATCCCACTAAAAATAATTTGAATATTTTTATAAATCTTGGTTACTAAAATAGTTCCATCCAATGTTTTCACATAAAGTTATATATACTATTCATGAGGTGATATTCTTATTTTAACTGAAAATTTATCATAAATTAAATAATATTAAGATCCATATTCAAATAGAGTAATATTCTAATTTGAATAAATAAGTAACATACCTATCACTACTTAATTTGATAGACCAACACAAACCATCATAGTAGAAAATGATTTTTTCACACGATTTTTCTTTAGATATTAATGATTTCCACCATAAGTAACTAACTTCATATTCATGTTAGAATAATTTCCTAATTCATTAAAATTGAAATATCTTGTAGCTGGTTATTTATATATTACAACATTCTTCAATTTTTTCTGACTCTTATATTTTTATTCAATAGTCACATGACCAAACATCATACAATCATAACACTTTAAATTTCATTTCAAACATTCCTTGAAATCAAATTCACCATACATTAAAAATGTTTGTTGATTACCACTATATTTCTTAGTTGAAAGATTCTCTATTTCTTTTCCTCTTGACTACTAATTATTCTTCTCATCTCAAGGTTCATATGTGTCAGTAAACATTAGCTAAACATTCTCACCATGATGAAAAAATCATGTATCATATTAATTCTCATGTGGCCAAAGATTTGCATAACTGTGGTTTATATAATTAGTAAAATATAATAACATTACTATCAAATACATAAATAAAATTAATTTTGTTTGTGTAAAATCATATAAACTTTTCTTTCAAAATGTCTATTTAATCTTGATATTTATTCATCAATTCTAATAATTTTCTATCCTCTAATAGTTTATAAAACATGGGAAATTTTTTCCCTTGGAAAACATACTTAAAAATGTAATATTCAAGGGAATCAAGAACATATCTCTCTCTCTGATACTCTTAATCAATGGCCACCAATGATGATATTCACCTTCAATGTGGTAAATTGAAATGGTTTAATTTTGATATTTTTTAAAATACCATGAGATAAAAATATATTTTCCAGTGAATTGATCAATATTTAGGATACCAATTGATCTTAAGGTCCACTAAAATATAGAGGGAGATATTTCATGATGTTCTAAACTATCACCATGTTCTTCTATCACAATTCTTGATTATCAGTGACATGGAAACCTACATAATTTATAGCATATATACACTGATCTATCACTAAAATAAATTGATCAGTTCCAATTCCAACAATTCCAAGATGATAATTTGGAAGTTAATTATCTCATTGATACCTTATTACTTTATCATATAAGTTTCCTCTATGAAATTTCATTTTGAATTGGAATATTTTAGATAACTAAAAATGTTAATATTAAATTTCTATGTAATGATAAACATAAATTATAATATTTTAGGGGTATTTATTTCCATTAGAATAACCTATGAAGTTATCTTATTCTATCCTATAATACCAACTATAAGGACCCAGTTTTAAACATTAAATAATCTAGTTTTTTGAACTCCAATTCCTTTTCTTACATTTCTAGGATCTTTATAGTTTATAATTTTAGATAATTAAGTCATAACTCTTATATAAAAAACCCATATATTAAAAATTGGTCACTTCTAATCAATATACAATTTTCCAAAATATAAAACATTTAAAATGAAACATGTTTTATTTTTAGGAATAATATTAGTTAGTTTCAAATTGGATTACTCTTTGTTATTACTCATCTACAAAACCATATAAAAACATTTAATAATATCTTATTAGTAAAAAATCTCAATAAGATATATAAAAGAAATAAATCTATTAGTATGGTTAAAAACAAGAATACCTATAAAATGGTTTCCATTATCAAAATAAGCATTAATCATATTAAATAATTCTTAAACCCATGAAAAATAAAAACCTTTTCATAAAAAGAAACTTTTAAAACCAGTATTAGGAAAATAGAAACCCTTTAAGAAACATAGATCATAGGTATATTAAAGAATTATATCCATAACCCAAGTTAAACTATTGTTATAAATAAGTAGAAACTTATTGAACCCATAGGATAAAAATAACATGTTAACTCACTTCTTATTTAATTTGAAGAAAATTATCATTAGACAATGCTTTGGATAGCTATATCAGGATCACCAATCATATATGTTGTATAGGGAACATCCATTGTATAAATAGTACCAGTCTTAACCATCGTATAATCTATATCTTAATAAAATTTAAAAATATATAATGATAAAGTACCATATCATGAATTAATCATTTTATGATTTCACCATTTCATATTGATACCATTGAAAACATTTTTAAACCCATATACAAAACATTTTTTGGATATCAAAATAACATTTCATTTAAAACCCCATTTTCAAAAATAAAATTCTAAAAAATATAGATTGAGGTTTTTTATTGAAGAAAACACAAAATATTTCAATAGATTACAATAATAAAATAATGGTTACTTTATTAATAAATAAAATTGATCACATATACTTTAGAATAGAACATTCCTTTCATCATTTTATAATTAATGAAAAACCATATTGTATAAAATAAATAAAAATATTACTTTTGAAAACAAATATAAAAAAATAAAAGAGACATATTATATCATTTATATAAAATTTATTTCCATATAAATACATCCATAATATAAATTTAAAAGTATGTATGTGGAATAAAAATATTCATAATAAAAATCTTTAAAACATATTAAAACATGGTTTTATGTTAAATTTTCACTTACCTTGGATCCCACTCATCATTTATGTTATTTATCTTAAAGAATAATAAAACAATGTTAATTATTTACTGGATTAAGAAAATTTTTCAAGTTTAATATTGAATTTATTTTATTTATTAACATGGTATAAATAATTACTTAATCAATTAAGTTCATGTTGAGTGTTATGATGATATTCAGCTCATATTTCCAAAATTACATTTATGGGTATACTATGATCATAGAGGTAATTTGTCCATAATATCTAGAATAATAAAAATGAAATAATTATCATTTTTATAAATAAATTATACTTTAAAATCCAACCATGAAATGTGATTATGAAAAAGAAACTACATTACAATCATGGGGTTGGTAAGTCAGTCATACAAATCGGCAATGTTTCCCTTTTTCAAAAATCAAGATGCAAAGAAATTAAGTTATATTTTATATTTAAATAACTATTTTTATATCAAAGATATCATATTATAACATTAAATAAACTTATATATGTTATCTATGTGATGTGGTCATAAAATGAATCACATCACTTTGTGTAGATTGTTGTCCACACATACACACAAATGATGTTATAATTTTTCATGGAATGATAAAGTATGGAAATAAAAGGTGTATTATATTTAGAAAATGATAAATATTTCATTAATATAATATATATAAATTAATTCCATCATTATAGACATCAATGATATCCAGTGATGGAAAATAAATTACATCAGTTCATGAGGTCATAGTTTTCCATACACACGAATGATAGTTTGATTTCTTATTTTATGGTTTATTATAATTATATAGGTTATTCCATTAACCCAACAAGATAATTTTATTTAAAACCTAATATTTTTATTATTTTATAATGTTTGAAAAAAAAATTAAGGTTGTAGATGAATAAATAAACACAAACACTCGGTTATAAATGATTCTTATTCTTGGGATGACCCATTTCAGTTTATAACAAAATCCTTAATAAGATAGTTTTAAAATTAAAACAATAACTATCTAGCTCTTGATGTTTGGATAGGTGAGGATAGGTGGTTTCCTTTTTTATGTTATGAATAAGTCACACATGGAATATTTAAAAAGAATAAAATATATTAATGTATTACTCATACCAAATGGATCCAAAATGGACTATTAACAAATATTACATGTGATACAGTCCAAATATGGAAAAAAAATTGAATTTATAATATTTTATATTTCATTTTAACATACAATACGTGATAAATGTGGTTTTTTAGACAAAAATATCCTTTATGAATAAAAACAATTATAACAAATTGAATTATAATTTCAATTAAAATGACTTTTATTTGATTATTCCTAATATAAATGAACTAATGATACCTTGAAAACATTTTAAAATAAAATTTTTCATTCTAAATTATTGAAATAAAAAGATTGTTTTTATCCAAAGTCATTAATTTTTACTATTATTTGAAAAGTAATACTTTTTATAATGTTATCAAAAATTCTTCCTATGATAATTTTGACATAATGAATTCAAAAATAATGTTCACATTTTTATATAAAAATTTGACGATTTGTGAATAAACCATTTAAATAAAACCATATAATGCATGAATACTCTATTTGGTTAACAATTATGATTTTTTGAAAAACTAACTAATATTATTATAATGAATATAACTCTTTATATTATAATTAATGAATATTAATAATACATTAAAATGATTTATCCTAATATTACATGGTTATTTCAGAGCTAACACCGGCACTAACTCCAGTGTTTAGTCCAATATAATATCGTGCGGAACCACCTCTCAAATGGAAACAACAACAGTAAAATACATTTTAAGATGTGAGAAAATAGTATTTAAACCCACCATATGAGGATTATAAGAATAATGTTTATTACTACCATGTTTAAAAGGTTCCTAGATAATTTATTTTAGATATGTAGAATGAGTTTTTGGCACTCTGAAAGCCTATAAAATTTGATCAGGTCAACCTCAGTGATCACACTAGTTATTTCCCATTAACCAAACATTGGGTCACACCATCTTGGAGTTATTTTTTGAAATAAATTTTATAAAAGATGGTGGATTTTTAATATGTGAAATTGGGAAATCCACCCACAAAAATGGAATTTTATTATAACTCTATAAAATATGAAATTGGATGGAAAATTTATTCATGTAAGGGTAAAGTGAATTTTAATAACTAGATGGCCAGAAAGGTGATCAATTGAGATTATAGCATCATGAAGGAAATGCTAATCTAATTAATTATGTCCTTGATTACATATCTTATAGTGTGACTAGATTCATCTTCACTATAATCTTCATAGATATATTCTTATAAATTATGGAATAAGAAAAAATTAACAACTAAATTATGAGAATATGAAACATTTTTTATGTCTAATCTAGTCATAATCCTCTCATATTTCATGTATACTATTATAATAATATGGTTTTTTCCCTTCCAAGTTAAACTCTCATCAGATGATGAAATACTATTATATTTCTTAACATTATTTACTTTAGAAAAAAATGTATTTTGAGTGTACATATAAATATGATTTTCGTATACCAGACCTAGGATAAAAAAGTTAGATGACATAGAAACCAAGGGAATAGGTGAAGAAAATGTTATGGATATGACTAATATCGAGGATATATTCCAACCAGAGCTATATATGCAGTTGAGAAAAATGTAAAAGTACTTCACCAATACAATTAGTAACATGGATACACCCCAACATATTTTAGGATTCATATGAAATTGATTATTTTATAGGATCTAATGATTTGTTTGAAACAATCTAATAATCCCATGAGAGTGGGGAGACTTGGTTGACTCAATCCATTGGTGAAAGGTGTGGCATTAACTTCTATTAAAAAATAATACCCAGCTACCTCATACACTTTTACCACTAAAGAAAATATTTATAGTCATCCTCAAACCCATATTAAGAATCATCGAGCTATGGCTCAAAAATATAACATTCTGAAGCGGTTTTCAATAGTTTAATCTATTATATTAATCCCAGATACCAATAATTTATCTGAATATCACTGAGAAGAACTTATAGAGGCTCTATTAATCACTCAAGAGTTCAAATATAATGTCACTACTACTCTAGTGGATAATATTGAGATCATTCTTATAAAAGTTCTTGTGGTCCTCTCTTTCACAATGTAGTACGTAAAAGTGTTAAATAAAGACACATCAGACCTTACTTTGATTCTATAGAACTATATGAAATTGATATTATATGATATTATATTAATAATGGATTGTAAATAAACTGCATTCTAGTAAAGATTCAATATCAGTTGGTTTATATCAATCCCAATTTTTCCCTCTACTTTGACACATCAGCCATATAAAAAAAGTGAGCATAAACCTCTTGGATTAATCATGATCATAATCCAATTGTGATACCCCTATAAAATAATGAATTCATGGTTTTTAAATTAGAAAAATCCTTTAATTTCTTTTTAAGAAGGCCTTGTAAACATCAATATGTGGTAATTCTCTCATTATACCTATAATTTATCAAATACTACATTCATGAAAAAATATAAACATTTTATGGTGACTATTATCAATTTGAATTATGTGAGTCTCAATAATTTGACATAGGTTTCTATTAAAAATAATCAAAACATCTCATGATTAAAAATTTTACTTGGGTAACTACTCCAAATGTGTTGGAAATTATATCTACTAATTCATTATAAGATCTTCACAATTAGTATACATTTCCCATCAACCAAGATGAATTGTCAAGTTTATATTTGGGTATATATTCATTGTATTTCATAATATCATTCACATTAGACATACCCAAAAATAATAATGAATTGTCTATTACTTATAATAATATAAATACCCATGGTAAAAATACCCTCAATTTATTCCCAATGTCTTAAAATAAACCTATATCATTGACTAAATCAGAAGAGTCCCGCATACAACTAATAAAGAGCAAGAATGACCTTACTTCAACTTATTAATGATGGGATGTTTATGCCTCTTCTTTATCTAGATATTCCCCTAAATCATATTTTTTCCCTAAAATTTATGTATAAATATAATAATAAAATGATGTTATAGATTCCACTCTAACATGTAAAGATAGTTTATCCACCACTAATGATGATCTCCATCAAATAAATCTTGTAATTGAAGAGTATTTGTGATCCACATTGATTACTGGTCATATATACTCTAAATAAAAATATATGTACACTTTATTTTGGAGGAATCATCAAGATAAGCTTGCCTAGATATATACAGTAATATTTTTCCTTGATCCAAATGAAGCTACCCACCACTTTCTCATACCAAAGGAACATTGTGGTTATAAATTGGAATCCAAAAGGATGAATTCATATCACACATTTATGGTTGAATTTTATATTGATAAGATTATCAATTTTAACATAATTTTGGATATTTAATATCTAAATTGGGTCCTTAACATTGCCTCATTCAAAAATAAGAATGATCATATCATAGTTTTTATCTACTTCAGGGATCCCAACAAACATTGTTTGAAAAATAATTTCTTATTCCGAAGTACATAACATATTATTGATTAAATAACCTAATATTAGGACCCTTATCTTATGTATGGGTTTTTAGGATATAGCCAAATCAACATGGAACTTGAAGATGAAGAAGACACTACTCTCAAAGAACCCAAAGAAATATTCTGTAATCTGGTAATGTCTTTTGTTTTGAATAAATTTTTAGCCACATATCAATCTTTCATCTATCATAATTTCAAAACCCCTCTTGTGGAAGACTGTTTAATTTTACAGTGATGATTTAGTGGTAAAATTCCAATAGTTTTCTAAAAATATTTCTGAACTTTAAGATATTTCAATGTAACTATAGAATCATAACCTGAATATGAACCCCTAAAATGTCGCTTTGAGGCTACCATAAGAAATTTTTTTCCTTCATAGTACGCCTTTGTGGAATTGAAGTCGATCATGAAAAAAAAATTGGAATGTATTTGAAATTTTACCACCTCAAAACCTCATTGAGTTAAGATGAATTTAGGGGTTCATTACTTATATCTGAAAATTTATAGCAAAACATGAAGTAAAGTATTTAATATTCACTAAATTACTGAATAATGGATCCATCTACTAGTTGACTGATGATTTTAATTAATATTTTAAAAATATAAAAAAATAAATTTTCACCCTCTTGATACTAAATCGCCCAAAAGTAAATCCACCAATTTTTCTTCTTATACCATTGGACCCATCACTTAGTACCCTTATTAAATAGATAAATGATATAGGAAATGAAAATGGACTTTATTATATATGTAGAACAATTCATAGTAATAATTATATATATTATATTATTGAGAATAATAACCACATGTTGATTTTCAATGTCTAAAAATTGAGGCACTACCTATAGAATCACAAGTTTCACATATTCTCTCATAATGATCTTCTCAAATATATCCTCAACTACTCATTGTTTTCTATAATCTTGGCATGGTGTCTGATCATCTTACAACACTTTGAAATTTTAATTATACTAAAAAAATAAAATTAAATGATAGAATTTGGAATATTTTATGGATGCGAATCCTTTTATGGAAAACACTCCATTAGACTCTGAGATTCCTAATAAAAATATCTTCTTTGTTCAATAATTCCACTAGACATGGGAGATGAAATTTAATGGTGCTTTTAGAATCTAAAAAGGGTAAATAATGGAATCCATTAAACAGAACAAACTAGGATTGGGAATCGTTATTATCTCTCCATCCAAGGTATTTTTTCCCTTTCATTATTGTTTTCAAAAGGCTACATCAAAAATAATATAGAATAAAAGGAAGTCATTGAAGGCTTAGAATTGGTACTTCAAATATTAATAGCCCATAGTAAAATAAAATTTGACCCAGTGTCAGTAATCAATAGTGTTAATGGTGACTACTCCCTCAAAAATAAAGGGATTATTTCTTTTATTAACTATGTTTGATGATTTATGTAAGAATTACCCTCAAATCGAACATTAAACCATGTATTCAGAAAATCGAATGGTCAAATTGAAACATTAGATAATGTTGTTACAACCTTGCTACATCCAAACCAAGTTGAAATATTTATCATAATTGCACATCATTAAGTGGTTTCACCACTAATTTGAAATAACATGGAAGGAACCAATAATGATAATTCTATATCAAAACAAAATGATTTTATAAATGTATGGATGTAATCTATATTAGAATACATCTAAAATTGGATTTTTCATTTTGAATCTGAAATAAAAGAACAAATCTAATGATGGGAAGTCAACTTTACCCATTATAAAGGCCTTAATTCTAAAAGAGTACTCTATATATGAAGATTGTATGGAGTTCCCCTAAGATACATTTAATAATTGAAAAATCTTATGGTAGTCCTAGAAGTCCATGTTAGTTCATGTAGTGCTCAACATTTAGTGAATAGGAATTCCAACAATACGAGGAGTCTGGGATAATTTTGGATCTGAATCATGTAGGATTATATAGATTTTTCCAAAAAATTTCATTCCCATAAAATTCCAAACATATTTTTTCATAAACCACTGTACTTTTAAAATGCCACTAAATATTAGTGGTCATTTTCTATCAAGGAAATAGATTTAACGAGTCCATATCCCCCGGAAATAACAAAAAAGTTTAAGTTTATCCTTACTGAAATTTACCCCTTCCCCATGTGGGTTAGTTATATATCATACAAATAATTTGGAAGGAATATTATCACTAGTTTTTGAAGAAACATATTATTATCAAATTTAGTTTCCCACATAATATTATAATAGATTATGGCGCCATCTTAAACACATTCGAGTTGAAAAGGTTTTATCAGCAATATGTTATTCAATAAAACCACTCATTCAACTGACATGTAGTTAAAAATGGAAATATATAGGGCTTAAAACTATACAACGTGCCCCAGAATATGGTGTACATAGATAATAACTTTTTTTTGGAAAAAATGATTCATACATCCTGGTCTTATCACACCACAACCTGTACGACTACATAATAAATCATGTATTCAATTTTATATGGGATATGTTTGGTTATTCCAATTAGAGTTCAATAAAGATCACTTCATATTTCTTTCTTTTTTTGATCTTTTATCCACATAAAATCAATCACATAAGTGAGTGAATGATTTCAAAATACTCGATGAAAAAAAATTGTACTCAACAATAACCAAAGAGCAGTGAAGCTTGGGTTCACTATAATCCTATAGACCGAGTATTCAAGCTCATCATTAATGGATCAAACTAAAAAGTCAGTATACATGGAGGAGTAATAGTTGGGGATAGTCATGGATCTATTATTATGTATCTCTCTTCCCTCTTTAGATATGGGCCATTCCTCATAAAAGTCTCAAAAACTATGATAATAGGTATAAACACTTTTAAGTCACACAATATTTCCATTTACAATATATAATATGAATTATCCTTTCTAATGAAATATCTCTAGGGATTATGCCTGATTCATTTGACCATCCCATATACCATGATAAAATTTAATCATCAGAAGATTAAATCATGTAAATTGGGTGTTAATGTAACAGAGCAGTGGATCTCTTAGCCTTAAAAGGTGTCCCAACAGCATGGTTGAGAATTTTTGGAATTTTAAATATTTACGTAATGGTTATACTAATATAATAAAATTATATTCTCTTATAATTTATTGAATTAGTCTACCTTAGTGGAAGAACCCCCCTTCTCCAAATTTTCTTGATTCATTATAATAAAAATTCAATTTTTAGTTAGTCAGTACCCTGCACAACTTAGAAGCTCATCAAAACTGAGTAGAAAAATCATTCAATAAGAATATTTCAATCTATTCATTTCACTAATAACAATTGGTATTAGTGTACATATCCCCAATTATACCTAGTAAGAAAACTCTAAAACCTAAAATTTATTATAACAGACCTTATATATTATAAAAAAATTACTATAGAGATTACTCCTTATCCACGATGGATGAAGAACATATCATGCCCCCATCAATATAATGTTTCTTAAGATATACTATATAAAATTATTCATGATAGATTAGCATACTGGTCACATAATTTTTAACTATATTAAATAATATTCTAGGTTACAAAACATTAAACTACCCAGTGATAGTCTGATTTTCACAACATTAACATCGAACTACAAGTCCTAGTGGTGATAAATTAAATTTCATATCACTTATGTCCCCCTAGAATGATGTTAAAATACATGTTAAATATATTATTCATGTAAAATTAGTGTATATGATAAAATATTTACCACATTATTGTATATTTCATTGTTAATGTCCATGGTTCATGACAACTTGTTATAATGTTGAAGTCCATCTCACACAACATTAACCTACTTCGGATGTATCATTCTATTTTTCCAACATCTCTCCTATGTGAAAAACTAATACATAAAAAAGTATTTAAAATACAACCCATATTTTCCTTATAGAATTTAATCCCCATATGTTACATGACCTAAATATAATTGGGGGTTATAATAAAATAACTTTGTGCGGGTTTAATTCTAATCACTATAGGATATATAAAAACATTGAGGTATTCTACCATGAATCCATCCATCATCCTCTAAACTAAAATATTAACATGATACCCCTACAATGTATTATATAAATATTCACATGATATTATGACACTTGTTCACTTATTTATGAACTCATTCATAGAATAAAATTACCTATCCACAGTGTATTAATATGATCTATATAAGGGTCCCTTTAATTATAAGAAATCACGAGGATTGATTCTCATTCCGATGATAGGTGTTGTAACATCAAGAGATATTATATTATTTTAATATATACAATCCAAAAAATACCATCCTTCCTCCATAAAACCATGATATTGTGAGGAAGTTACATAAATATAATTACATATGGATTGACTCTCATTCTCATGAGATAGTTCTTGAATCATGGATCCCTTATTTTAGGCCTATCATTAAATTAAAAGGAAATACCCTTTTCCTAGAATATAAGTTGAATATAATAAAGGAAATTATTATGATATACATATGAAGTTTAATCCTTGGATATAAATTGCATCAAAATTAATAATTCAAAACATTCTCAAGTATAGATGCATCCATTATGCTTTCTAAACTTCTTCTTTTCATAGATAACACTTTCTATCTTGACAAACATGGTTCATTGCAATAAGTATTTAGAAATTGGTGATAATAGAATCTTAATAAAAAGGGAATATTTTTTTACTCATCATATTAAACCCATATCATGAAACTATACATATGCCCCTAAAATACACTATCTACCAAAGGCATTTGTATACTAAGGAAAAAATCCCCTTATCCATGTTAGATCATTGTGTAACCTACTTTTCAAATATATACAACACTCATCACTCTTATAGAAGTTCTATTACACTAAATTAGTATTGGTTTTCTCAAATTATGAATCACAATTCCCCAATCATGTTTACAAAATATTTTGGATCATTCTAATCATGTATGCCCAAATTTGGGTAATTATTCTTTTCTCATTGGTCTATGAACTCGGACCTTAAACTGTGTGCAAGCCTTTACGAGAGTGGTTCCATACAACAACTTCCCACATTAGATAGGTTCTTAATACTTAATAATATAATCATCAATGTGTTTAACTCTCCTGTGAGTGATACTTTTTCTATAAATATAATTCATGACACAAATGTTTGAATCCTCAAAAACTTTCATGGTTTTCAGTGATAAAAACATCGGATTCAAATAGACACCATTGATATGATGATGAATATTATTCCCCTAATGTGGATCTCTATAAGCACCCCAGACATATCCCATCAACTAAAGGAATTATTTCCCTAAGTAATAGTTCCTATAATCACCATACATCGTGACAATATTGTATAATTACCCATCTATCAATCCTAGAACATGGTCATCCTCAACATACAAGTCACATTCCATCACTCCAACTTCAAACCACTTATGTTGGGTTTTTATTAATCCATGATGTAACAAATAAAGTTTATTAAGAACCCTTGATGTTACACACTTGTCTAATGCACCCATTTTTAGGATAGAAACCATTATTCACTGTATTATGACCTTAAACACAAAAACATTTACTTAATTATAAATGATTGAAATCTACTTCAACCTTATGTTTAAATAAATATGCCCAAAAATTTCAGAAACTATTTGTTAAACTATAGAAAACATTATTCAAGGTTTACAAAAATAAAATATTAAAACCATTGATCAAACACGAATTACCTTAAACTACCTCAGGAAAGTAACATAAAACTCTCTATAATGAAAAAAAATCGAATTATGCACAAAATTATTATAACTTCTTACTATACTATCACTCTTTATTATATATGAAAAATTAAGCACTTGATGTTGAAAAGGAACAGAAAATGTTAGTTCAAAAATAAAAAAATTTAGGACTAAGAAAAATACAAGTTTCCCTTTCTTATTCTTCTTTGTATTATATTTTAAAAAAATTAAGGAAATCATATAAATCACTCAAAATTTGAAGGGACTAACTTATGATCATAAAAAAAGTAAAAACTTTTCTTTTTGGGTCCCCTTCCTTGAAAAAAAATGTTACCTCATTCTTATATTACAAAAATATTAGCTCATATACTTATATTAAATCATGAAAAAGTGTTATATTATATCATTCATCTAAATAGAAAAACTCTACTGTAACTGAGATAGAATATTTTTTCAATACTCATATATGATCTATGTATGAGAGAAGATCATTTTTGACTCATGTTATGAGAATTATTACTGATGTAATTTTTTTAATTTTAGTGGTGGAATGTTCCAACGTGTCTTGTTATTACTTTTACAATAATTAAAGTTGTTATGACATAAAAATAAAGATGATACAATAGATGGATAAATGAGGATAAATAAGTTTTTCATTTCATTATCAAAATAATAATAAGAGAATTAAAATATTACAAAATCTATCTATTACATGTAACCTATTTTAGGAGACACTCTAAGAAGCTTTTAAGATAATTCATTTCTTAATAGGGTTCTACAATGAAGTAGAAAAAAAATGTCTAGGAAAGATTCCCTTTTTCATTGATGGGAATCCTCTTTACCACAAAAATATCCCTAAACCTCTCCATTGGAGTCTCCTTTATATATATTTCATACTATACTAGATTAAACCAATAAATATACATATTATGTTAAAGGTTTATTATTTAGAAACCATCACTATCGGTGGGTGATGGTTTCTTTAATTTCATAACTGCATAAATGGAGGCTTATTAAAACGTTGCATCCCAAATTTCAATAGACTACATATTTAGTTATAATTCAAGAAGGCATTACTCGACCACTCCTTGATATCGAGACTATATAACATCCTTTGTAATGGTATAGAGGTTCTGATAATCTAATACACCATAACCTATGATCATTAAGTATTATATTATTGAATGTAGATTTGAATTCATCTCATCTTTAGGAGTGTTAAAAATTAGGTCACATATACTCTTACAAGAACATTGAAGGATTTTATAGAAATAATAAAAGGTCTCCTAGTTTGGACCATTTTAATTCCTAGAAACTAGAATATATTCTAGAATAAGGTCGCTCAGATTGACCAAGGTTATTTTCTATTGGACCATGGATATAGGGACCTGATCTTAAATATTATGGACCACTATCTATGATGATAATGCTACAAAAAATAATGTTAAAAATATATATTAAATAATTAATTCTTTATTAAATTAGAAATATGTAATCTCAACCTTATTTTCATTTTTATTAGATTTTATGGTGTGTGTCACCCTCATATAAGAAACCACATTAGCATATCCTCTAGTCCGTACCCCATTTTCAATTCTGAAAATGGCATCAATTGTTGATGTATCCCCTCTTGAAGGGACCAATAATGAACATTTTTCTGCCACAATTTCTTGGTTACCTATGGAATATAAATTTATTCTATGGTGGTTTCCTCCATGATATTTTAAAGATGGTACATTGGTAGGGACAAGCCACCTAGAAGAGATGTAGGGTCATCATCTGGATACTCTAAATCTCAGTTAGCTTCTCCTGGTTTTTTTAATGGGATGGGGTATCAATGGACTCCAAAATTTTCTCTATATGTTGGGTTGAATCTGATAATGTAATAAACAATGATGATGTCCCCTCCATTAAGAATTTATTTTATGAAAAAGTTTCTTCATTCTCCAATGATGGGTCCTTTACCGCTAGAATATCATCCATGGTAGGTGCTTCTATTTCGATGGTGGGAATTTGAAAGTCACCAAGGGAACCTATATCAGTATCCCCAAGTTATTCACTAAACATACCTACATAGTAGGATTATAAAATTTTGAAACTATGGTGTTACTCTTTAGGTGAGTATAAACACTATCATTTTTATTTAATAGATATATACTAGAAACATACCACTCTCTATGGGAAAATATGGATGGCTAATGTTTTTTCCCATAGGTAGCTTTAGATCTCAAAAATTTGAAGGTATAATCATGTCACTGTTTAAATTACCACTAACATTCGGAAATTAAAGAAATACCATTATGTTTTACTTACTACATCATATCCTTTATAGGTGATGGTAATAACCCCTTCGATTTTATCTTCATGGTAATATTTAGAAGTGTCCTCATCTACATACTTATGGGAGGTAACTACTACCATAAACAACCCCACTTCATCTTCCTTTATTTCATGTTAACAAAACATAGATTTACATGATGATAGTATTTAGGAAGAAATGTTATAAAATATAATGAATTCTACTTGAATTTTTGAATTACATGACTGATTATAACTCCTATTTAAAAAAAATTGTAGTTTCCTTTAAGATATCCCCACACTTTCTGGATTACACTCATCGAGTTACAGGAACCATCGTATTAGTGGCCCGAATCAACATATTCAACTATTGAATGTTTTTTCATATTTTTAGGTGTTTGGTATCCTAATGAAAATATTATTGAGCCTCTATATCTATAATATAATGAATATGAATTTGTATCATCCTTATATTTTTAATGAAAATTGTGTATGATACTATATAAGATAGGTAACACCAAACCTAAATAAACCATGGAATATTATAATTTAGATATTTTTATTATAACCTAGTCAATAGTTATGAAGGTATTAATAAGGTTTAATACTCTATGAGATATATAAAAATATTGTACTCAATATAAATGTATTAATTAATTCTAATGATATAATAATTATATTTTTAGGAAATTAATATTATTCTTAAAAAAATTCTTCAAAAATTGATTCTATTTATTTTTTGGAGAAAATAATATATTTAGTTATTAAAATAAATAAAAATAATATTTTATGAAATTAAATTCCTTATTTAAATAGTAATATCAAAATTATCTCAGGGTGAATTTCTGGATTATTCTGAAAATATTTATTATCCACTAAATAGTGAAATTTTTTAATTTTTATTGAAAACTGTATTTTATTTCAAGAATGTACAATGTTATATTTTGTTTCTAAATAAATTGAAAGGAAAATTCGTTCTATTATACTTAAATTAATCTAGTAATGTTCATTGGAATCATTTTTATCTTTAAATTTGGTATAAAAAAATTATACATAAAAAAATTCTAAAAAATCAATTTTATGTGGACAAAGGTGTTTTTATAAAAATAAATTAAATTAAATAATATTTCTGAATGATATTAATGAAATTTTTATATTATATATTAAATAATGTTTTTAAACATTCATTTAATATTTTTTAGGCATGGGATAAGAATAAACCTTGTTTTGTGGATGAAAAATTATTCTTCTAGAAAGCAGTTTTCATCGCGTGTTGTGCACTTTTTTTAAAATTATTTTTCCCACATATAAAACTTAGATTTTATAAAATGGATTTAATATTTGTAGTAAAGATTTTTTAATTTTATAAATAATTCCCTTTTATTTTTTTCAATATTAATAGTAATTGTAGTAATCATTAACACCTCAATAAAAGGGAATACGAGTTAATCTAAGTGAAAAATAAGGGATAAGGCCATAATATTTCATTATAATTATTATTTGATTAATGTAATTCAACCCTTATCATCATAGGCTCAAATTTTATTTCTTATATATACTTTTCCCTAAAAACGACCTACATATAATTAACATAGTGATAAGATCAAGTAATAAATGAATCTAAATGTCAATTTTGAGTTTAATAAAAAAAAATCATGGTAAAAATTTAGTTATTATTTTGATAAATTATATAAATACATTAAATTCTTATAAAATATTGACATGGAATTTAATGATCTAATAGAAAAGTAAAGTAAGTAATTTAAAAAAATGAAAAGTTAAATAATTTTAGTTGTTTAAAGTGTTACATGAATTTTTTAGATTAATATGATATATTATAATTATGTTAAAATGTTATATTCAAATTTAAACTCTTTATTTACATCTTTAAATTCAAATTAAATTAACTGTTTCAATATTGAAATTAATGCTATTATTTCAAAAAAATATTATTATATTTGTTAAAAATAATAAAAATATTGAAAGAGTAAAATTAGGATATTATATGGACACTAATATCTTCCTTTATCCATTTATGATTCAATAGTTACCTTACAAGTAATATTATAACCATTTATGAGTGAAAAAGATGTTACCATGGATAATTTTTTAATGGGTGAACTATGGGGTTAAACCAAAAGATAAGGATTAAAATACCACATAAAACTATTAAAAAAAATTATTTCATTTTATTTCAATCTCATATGATCATATCTCTTAATACCTTTACTTTTAGAGGAATTTGGGATGTAAATAACTTTATTATATTTTAATATTTTAATAAATTCCAAAAGTGTCCCTCGCCTATATTATAAAAGGGATCCCATACTTTATTTTCATCACAAAATTATTTATACTTTTAGCTCTAACATTACATTAAGAATTCCTTCTGAAAATTATTATCCATATTCTATAAGTTCTGGTCATTCCAAAAGACAAACCCTAGTATCCTTAAATTGATATCTAGAGGAGTTATTTCTGAGAAGATGTAATCACCCCAACCGATCAATTTATTTTTAAATATTCATTAACCTCATATAAATCTAATATATTCTTTATGAAATAATATATTCAGTATCCTAAATATAATTAAAAATTATTATGATTATGAAACCACATTTATTCACCCACTTTAAATGAAATGGTATGTGAAATTATTTCTCTTTCATACGTACAGCTTGTCGTCTCCAAGTTAATATTTAATTCATTTTCCATCACCATATTCCATGGAATGATATTATGATGAATTTAATTTTAATATATTTTATTTATTAAATAAATATTCTTATATAATTATGACATAATATATACCTTCTGACCTTCCAAACAGTTTCTAAATGATAATGTTGCTCGTGTTTACGTGTGAACTACCACCTCCATGATGCTATGTGATTCATTTTTTATTTACATTTTAATTGGATATTTATAGTAATGGTATTAATGATTAAATATGATATATAATATTTAATAATGATTCATAAAATTTGAATTATTTTTTATCTTTATTTTATTTATCCATTGAAAAATGAAAACAATGTCCACTTCTGTGTATAATTTACTATCTCCATAAACGGAGGAATTAATTTTTCTACCTCAATATTTCATGAATGATTTTAAATAATTATATAATAAACATATATATTATTTTTATAATTAATAAAATTATAGATATTATATAACCATGATCAAAATATAATGACCAAAATTATCAAACTAAAACATGCAAGAAAAATGAAGCAAATATCGTTCGTAATAGTTATTTTAATAAATAATTAGTAACAAATAGGTGATAAAATGTTATAAATAAATAATATATGGTAAGATATATATTATTATGGTTCGTTAATGTATTTATATTAATTATGTATTTATTATATTTTAGGTTATAATTCATACAGAAGAAGTCATACCTAAAGTAAGGGATTTGTTTCTCACTTTTATTTCTGTGAGACACATGCAATATTCACTACATGTTTCTTTTATGGGATATATATTCTTCCCATGAATGTATTTTATGTTTTTTCATATGAATTTTATGAGGATTTAAATATAAATATACATTTATTTATTTAATTGGTCTTATGATTCAAATCTTACCAAAGTAGTAAGGGTTTTATGTCACAATCTCATTATTAATTAGAATTTTTTATGATTATGCTTCTGATGATGAAATTTTGTGTTCTCTCTATCGATAAAATATTTATTTTTCTTATCCTATATTAATTTATTGATAAATCATTTTTTTTATTATTTATCCGCACGTTATGTACTTGAGATAAGAAAAATATTAGTTTTAATGGAAAATTGGATTTATTTCTCTCTTTAGATGAAAAACTAGTTTCTTCCAAAACCTTGTTTAATAAAAAAATTTAAAAATATATTTTTAATATTCTTATTTTTTTTTTAAACTCATTTCATAACATGTTTTAATTTTTACACAATTTTTTAAAATTATTCTTCTTTTATTTTTCTAAATGAGGCATTTTTGATTTTCTACAAAAAAATGTTAAAGGAATGTTTTCTGGTAACTTATATGGAATAAAGGGAACATCCCTCCAGCATAACAGCTCAATTTTTTTTAATATTAAGTTAAAATATTACAATTTTATTTTTAAATGAAACTTTTTCATAATATTTTGTAAATATTTCTATTTTAAAAGTGATTTTCAAATTGGAAATTTTATTTTCATCAAGAAATATTTCATTATTATTTTAATGTAGTTTTCAAATATGATAACATCCTTTGATTTTAATTATGATTTATGGAGGATATGATCCAACGATGCCACTAGTAATGTTTATCTAGATAGTTAATGTTTATATCCGTGAGATGTTTACGAAATATATTTATTTTCTACGGTTTATGCTATGATAAATTGAGGAAATTTTTATGGATCCCATTTTCATTGCATAGGTTATGATGTGATGACATGATGAATGTTTTATGATCTTGTGGAACATATATGTATGGTTTTCATTATGTGATGGGTGGTTATGTTATAACCCAAGGATGTCGGTTTTTTTATAACTGATCATAAGTGGGAATTGAATTATATACTTTCTAATTCATAGGGTGATGAATGATATCTCATGAGATAAATAGGTCTAGAATGGGTAGATAACAAAGTTCAATAATTAAATATGTCTACTATGATAGTCTCATGAGTTAACCTTGACTACTATGATGGTTTGTGGAGTGGACCCAATCCACTATGATAGTCTTGGTCGTGATCATTGATTATTAAGTAAATTATCTAATATTCTTATTTGTATGCCAAAATTCTATGTATTACACTAATGTTATGATCACATGGATCGTGTTGTTTTATAACTTTTTTATTTATGTCATATGAACTTCCAATATTTATTACATCGACCATGTTTTTTATCTATGATGTATAGGGTATAGAATCAAAATGTTAAGATCATGTTCTCATACCCTTATACGCATGGTATATGTATGTGATCATTTATATCGCCCTTATTTACCCTTACTAAGCATCTGAGATCACCATTTCGTGTGTTTTTTCTAAGGTTATAAATAAACGTATTAATTATTATCTGTCTAATAAGGGTGATAGTTATTAAGAACATAGTGGGTGATTATGTTGATATTTTATGAACTAGCTATTAATGTGTCTATGTATTCAAAGAAACTATACCTATACAATTATATAATGGATCATCATTTTATATAATGAATAATCATCTAAAAATATTTAATATCTATGAATGAAATATTTCAGTTTCTATAGTTGGTATAATAGAATGTTTTATTTAAAAATTAGAAACCTGGATGAGAAACATTAGTGAGAACTTAAGGATAGGACTGATTATAGGATAACAGCTTAAATTTTTATAATAATCATGAATGGCCTAGGTTAAACATAATGTGTCATAAATTTATAACAAGGTCTCTTATTTTAGAGATAATATGAATGATTTTTCAGGATTTTGTTGTTTACCACAATGATTATTGTTTCCCATGAAATTATTTTTGGTTTAATCCAATATTTGAAATAAGGAGGATTCATGTTAACATTGATAAAAATTATAATTATTTTCCTCATGAAAAAAAATGAAATGGTATATGGAATATGAAACCTTATAGTAATTTATAAACATTTATCATGATATATGATTAATAACATTCACCTTAACCAGCTCTCTGACTCACCAAATAAGAGAAAGATAATGTTCATAAATTTTTTAAGTGATAGAGACTGGGAAATAGTGATGACTCAGCTTCCTATATGATGAGAATTTGGGTAGAAATAAAGTGGATTTATCATAAGAACAATAAGTTTTTCCTACGTATAAAAAAAGGGAATATAGAAAAAAAATCCTGAGAAAAAATGAATATTTTGAAGGAGGGAAGTGAAGTTCATCATAAGGTGCCATCTATAGTTAATATCATATGTGATTGGTATAATAAAATTATTCATTCCAATGAAATAATCCAAAACATATCTCCTGGACTAAGGAAAGACATACAACGTGAAAGGATTTATAGGTTTAATATATCAATGATATTTTGGATCATGAAATATCTAATGATTGTTCCATAGTAGAATACTAAAATATATGTTTATTTAGGAAAAAGTGATTATTAACATTGGTACAACAATATTTATTACCTTGATATTGATTAGTTGATTAAAAAGTTATTTAGCTCATATTTGGTGACGCTTATTTCATTTTTGTATTTACAGAATATATTCAATTGTTTGTGAACTTATTTGAGGAATATGTAATGTGTGATTTTTTAGCGGCATATATGTTTTAAAATGAGGTTAACATAGAATTTATGGACCATTATGGGTTATTATGTTTAAATTTGATTATAATTTCATGATCATCAACATCTCACTTAAATGTTTTAATTGATGAGATTTTTACGTGTTTCAAACTTTTATTGGGTGTTAATAAAAATACTCCATTTGTTTTTTAATAACCCTTTAGAGTTGGTATATTATTTGATGTTATGTTAATTAAAGTCCATATATAAATTTGATTCATGATATTTTTTTGAATTTCAATGCATTATAAATTATGTTATAGTGATTAATAATATTTTGGGAGTTGTTTCGTTTTTTTAGGTAAATGTAAGTCTTACGTTTAATGAGAAATTTAACTTGAATGATTAATTATAAAGAATGAATTTAAATTTTGGGGATATAAGATGAAATCTATGAGATCACCTTTGATGTTAAAACATTCATTAATGTTAGTGTTATTTATGAAGTGATCCAAGTGGAGCCCTTTTTGTAATTGTGCAAATTCTGGATAGAAATGTATTATTTCAAGGTTTATTTATTTTAGGAATTTCATTAAATTATACTAACCATTTTTTTGGTTAATTCCTAAATATGTAAGGATTATCTTGATTTTTTTATCTGTTACCAGTTGATCTTAGTGATTCTTAAATGAATAATCCATCCCTGATATTTATTTCATGGAGTATGAGATAAAGATAGAATTGATCAAATCATAACCAAAGGATGAAATTTTTCTTATGATGTGGAAATAAATCAAGTAATTATATTTTATCATTATAGTAAAATATTTTCTCAAATATATGAAAAATATCTATAGACCCAAATGTTGCCTTATACATTCAATTCAGATAAATTTTTGGTCTTTTAACCCCACATTGATTCATGATTTTGTGGTTGTTAACTTTCTCTTTACCATGTTATATATCACTATATATTAGTCCTTGGTGATATTTTTATCTTCCATGTCTATATTTTCACCTCCCACTGATGTTATCATATTTTTAAACCTATTTTTGTAGTGACCTTCATACTTTTATTTGCCTATTTTTTAGAAAATGTTTTATTAATCATTTTTACTATGTGGGTTTTCAAAAAAATTTGAATACAAAAAAACCAATTATTACAAATAAAAATTTTAAATTGAGAGCACAAAATTTATTAAGGGGTTATAATCTAACAACCTGATATTTTAAAAAATCTATTTTTGAAAATGAACAAGATATACAACACTAAGACTAAACAAACTATGAAATATTATTATTTAAATATGATTGTTCTAAACTAGTTATTTAATTATCGGTAATGAATAATATTAAATAATTTATTATATATATATAAAAATATAATACTCAGTTTATTTTTATTGATTTATTCTTAGTAAATAATCATTTAGTTTTTATCAAAGTTATATTGTGATTAAAATTAGATTTCCAGCAAAATAGATTTTTATTTGTTTTTTGAAAATTTCTTACATATAATTTTTAAAACTATTAAAAAATATATTTCATAAAATTAATAACATATATAAATTAACCATATCAATATTTTTCGTAGTTTGAATTTTTATATTTTTTTAAAAATATTGAGTTTCTAAGGATAAGTAAAAAATAATATTTTTTATTCAAAACATTATTTTATTCCAATCATATAAAATGTTATATTTTGTTTCAAAATGATTTAAAAAAATTCTTTATATTATATTTTAAATAATTAAATTAATTTCATTTGAATAAATTTTATGTTTTAATATAGTATAAAAACATTTTTATACGTAAAAATGCATTTTTTGTAATACTATTTTTATGCATACAATTTGTTTTTATATTAACAAATGAAATTGATCACTATTTTTAAAAAAAATTAATTACATTTATTTAGTATATATTCTATTAAAAATTTTAAAATTAATTTTATATTATTCTAGGCATGGAATAATAATAAATCATGTTTTATGCATGAAAATATATTTTTCCAAAAAGAGGATTTCACCGCATTTTTTATGATTATTTTAATATAAATTTATTACAATAAAATAAATTTAATTTGATAAAATGGATAACATATTTTTAATCAGGTAGTTCAAATTTGGTAAATAGATGCCTTTAATTTTTTTACAATATGAATAGTAAATGTAGTAAAATTTATCACCTCAAAAACTGATAAATATAGTTAATATGGGTTAAAAATAATGTATAAGGCCATAATGTTCCATAATAATTATTATTAGTTGAATATAATTAAATTACAATCATGTTAATCTACATATAGATTTTATTGATAAAAATATTTCCATGAAAATGACCTATATAATATTTAAATCAAATAAAGTTACATAATGTCACCCTATTAGTTTTGAATAACATTTATATGTCCACATAGGGACAAAATCATGTTATGAAACATATACATATATATTTTGAGAATAATAAAATCATTTTCAGGATATATTTTTATTTTTATTTTTTTAATTATATAATTATATTAAATTCTTGTACACAGATGTTGTCATATTTATCAATTAATCGAATAAAACAATAAAGGATCCTAAAAATATTCAAAGTAGTTTAATTTCGGTGGGTTATGGTGCTAAAATAATTTTATAGGTGAATATGATATATAACTATTATTTAAATAGATTATTTTCGAATTTAAAATTTTTATTTATGTCTTTTAAGTCAAATTAAATAAATAGTGTAAAATTTACATTAATAATATTTTATCAAAATAATATTTATTATATTATTTTAAAATTTTAAAAAATAATAAATTTCAAAATTAAGAAAATATATAATTAAAAAATTAACCTTAATACATTTAAGATTCAATAATTACCTTATAAGTAAAATTATAACCTGTTAAGAGTGAAAAAGTCGTCAAAGCTCTTAATGCATAAATGGGTTAACTGAGGGGTTAAACAAAAATATAAGGTTTACTATAAAACATGAACCTATTAATATTTTTTTAATAAGTTGAATTTAAACCTTATCCTTTATTATCTTTCAATGCCAATACTTTTGGTGGAATATGAGCTTGAAAATGTCTTTATTATATTTTAATCTTTTAAAAAATTCCAAAAGTACCCCTCAATTCAATTATAAAAGGACACTCGTCCTTTCTTTTCTTCACACCAAATTGATCCTTTTCTCACAATTTTAGCCTGAAAAAATTCCTTATAAACTTCTTTCTCAACATCATAGAGGTTCTAGTATTCCCAAATGACCAATCCTAGGGCCCTTAAGAGAAGATACAAAGTAGTTATTTCAAGGAAGATAAAATCTCATTAACTGATCACTTTCTTACTAATTCTTATTTTAATTCCTATAATTCTATTATATTATCCATAAAATAATAACTTAAGTATCCTAAATATACATAAATTTTAAAATTATTTTTAAGACATTGTTATTCTCAAAATTTACAACAAATGGGAAGTGAATGTATTTTTCTTTTGTGCGTAAGACGTTCCATCTCCACATAGCAGGACAATTCATTATCCATCACCATATGTCATGGATGGTTATTATGATGGGTTTAGAGTTTAAATATTCAATTAATTGCCTAAATATGATTCTTTAATTATACTATTATATCTACCTTCTTACCTTCCAAACCCTTGGAAGATGACAACATCGTTCATGTATATGTGTGGACTACCATCTATACAAAGAGATTTGAATAATTTATTGTTTCCATTTTACCTAGATGGTAATAAGTAATTTTTTAATTATTATATATTATATATATTATATAATAATTATTGTCTAATTTTTAATTATTTTTTATCTTTTTTTAGTTCTATCTTTTGAAAAAGGAAAACAGTGTTCATGTGTACGTACGGTCTACAATCTCCATAAAACGTGTAATTCATTTTACAATATATATCATTTATAAATGAATCTAACCATTTATATAATAAATAAATATTTTATTTACATAATTATTGACATTATATATATTATGAAAACATGCTCAAAATGTGAAGACCAAAATTAATAATCCAAAACCTACATGAAAATTAAAGCTGATATCACTCGTAATAGTGATATTAATAAAGAATAATTAAAAAATGAGGGATAAAAAGTTATAATTAAATCCTATATTTTATAATTTATTTTATTATATTTTATAATTTGTTTATAATAAATAAAATTTTATTATATATGATTTTCTATTGCATATTAAGGAAGTTGGACCAATGTTAAATGATTCCTGCCTCACTTTTATTTATGTAAGACACATATGCTAATTAGAAATTGTTTATTTTTTGTGGGGTATATACTAACCATGAATTAATTTTATGACATTTATGGGGTTTTAAATAACTATATATGTTTATTTATTTTAGGGATCATGTGATTCAAATATTACTATAGTGGTAAGGGTTTTATGTCACAATCTTGTTATTTATCTAGATTTTATATTATTAAGATTACAAAGATAAAATATTACAATATTACTCTCAATAAACTAATGAATTTTATTATATTATGCTAATTTATTAATGATACATGTTTCCTTACTTTCTCCTCACTTTATGTACAAAGGATACTGAAATAATCATTTCATTGAAATATCGAATTTATTTCTCTCTTCAGTAATAAAAAGTATTTCTCCCATATCCATTTTTTATAAAAATGTTTTCAATAAATTTTTTATAATTCAATTATTATTTTTTAAATTTATTTTTATACATTTTTAATTTTCAAAAAAAATAAATGGAATAATTTTATCATTTTTCAAATAGGGTACTTTTTAATATTTTATCAAACATAAAAAAGGAATGATTAATTTTAAATTATACACAATGATAGGAATTTTTCCCCACAATTAACATTAAATGTTTATAATATTAATTTATAATATTTTAAGGATTATTTTAAATAAATGTTTTCCCATAAAATTTAAAATATATTTTTATTTTAATATTTATTTTCTAAGTGGTAGGATTATTTTTCTCAAAAAGTATTTCAATGATATTTCAAAGGAAATCTCATATATTATAAATTTATTTTATGTTAATTATAAATTACTAGGGAAATGATCTAATGATGCCATTATTAATCTTTCAGTGGATGTTTTGTGTTAATGATGATGTGATATTTTTGAAACCCATTTATTTTCCATAGGTTTTTCTATAATGAATTGAGGAAATGTTTATTAAACATGTTTTCATTTCATAGGCTATGATGTATTTATATGATGAATGTTTTATGATGTTTTGGAACATATATGTATTATTTATATCATATGATGGGTTTTCACGTTATAATTCATGTATTTTGGTTACATTATAACCAAGCATATTGGTTATATTAGATTTGAGGATGGGTGGTACTAGAATAATATATCCCTCCAATTAATTGAGTAATGAATAATATACCATGAGATATATAGGACCATAATGTGTAGTGAACCCACTTAAGTAACGTATTTATTCCACTATGACATTCTTGGAAGTCAACCTTGACTACTATGATAGTTTGGGGAGTGAATCCAATCAACTATGATAGACTTAGTTGTGATCCTTTACGACTAAGGAAATGAATTTTTCTGATTTTATATATGCCAAAATTCCATTCATTACACCATTGTTATTATATAATAGATAACTTTCTTTGATTACTTTCAGATTAGTATCTTATTAACTTCAAATATTTATTCTATAAATAAGTTTTATAATCTATGATCTATAGGGTGTAGATTTCAAATGTTAAGTTCATGTTCTTCCACCCTTATAGTCTTGTTATTTTTATAAAATCATTTATATCTACCTTATTTACCCTTACTAAGCATATAAGCTCACACAATCTTATGTTTCCTTTCTAATTATAAAGAATTTATACTAAGATGATGTTGATATTTTATGAACCAGTTGTTATGTGTCTTTTCTTCTATGGATACTAGACTTATACAATTCTAGTGTGGATCATAATTTTATGTAATTAATATAAATATAATAATATATTATATATATATATGAATATTATTCATTTCTATATAATTCCACTTTTTATAAGGTTCCATTAATTAGAATAGTTTTCAAGGAATCCATTTCTTTCAAAACATGAGTTCCTCTAGATACATCACTTCCAAATCCTTCTCTAATTTAATTTTTCTATTTTAAATGGGATTCAAAACCATTTGAGTTAATATAATTCTGAGGAATTTAAAACATAGTAGTTGCTTTATTAAATCAATGTCAGATGCAACACCATTGTGTGACCCCTTCGTTAATAGGCTTAGTTCTTGGTTTTGATAATGCATGGTTATTAAGATGCAATGAATACCCAGATGCCTTAGTAGTGAAATGATTATTCAAGAACTTATTCACTCTCAATTTTCCCGAGAATTATTGATATTTGATATAGAATCAAGGAATAGTCATTGATAATATTCCATATTAATATGGTGATGTCCAAGTATGGTTATAATTATAGACATGACCAATGAATGCACCCTCGGGAGGAGGTTTGATCATGAGACCTACCCTCTCTAAGGCCATAATTTCAGAGATTTTTTGATATAAAATATGGTTTTACTCCCATATCAATCCACTGAATACCTTACATTATTATATTTAATTAATTAGTAATGTTATGGAAAGATATAAGGTTAATACGTCTCATAAATGATTTCTCATTTGATCTGAGCCGCCAATATGATATCTCATATTGAATTTTTGTAGGATACCAACAAAAATGTGGCCTCAGCATAATTAGTGATTATAGAAATAGGAGGAGGTCTATATAAAAATAATTTTAATTCTATGGCTATACTTAATAGCTTAATGGTGGATTCACTGTTATTAAAATGGGATGAATTTCGAAAATGACCTAAAAAATGATCGAAGACTGCATTTTGGGATTCCCATGATACAGAAATGGTTATAGTAATTAAAGTAAACTACTATCTGAACCCATAAAATCTGAAATTTCCATAATATGTTAAAGGGGGATTTCCATTATGAACATGTGGGAAGAACCAATGGATTATCACTAATACTGGAATAGCTAAACCAACTAAATCCCCCATTGTATGATTGACTTCGTGAAAAATTTACTTGATCTAAAATTATTATTATAATCACATATTTGGAGGAGATAAATTCCCATACTCGTGGTCATAAACCCTTATATATGAGTTCCAATTATGATATTAGGGATAATTTTGTATCCCTATTTATCAAAATATCCTTACTCATGCTCTGGCTAGTATGTCTCTTGTACTCCACTTTTCTAGACGAAATAAAATATTTTTTCGTAACTTTCATGTAAGATTTTGTTCATGGGGGACCATGAAAGAGTTCATCCAAGCCTCAAACATTATGTTAAATCATGAATCGGGATTTTTTTCACAACATATCATGTTATTCACAAAAAAATTCCAAATATATATATGGCACCTTCCTAGTATCTTCACACACTGCCCAAGTTGGGATGAATTACTTATACATGTCCTTGAGGATCAACACCCCCATGGTCTTGTTGATGTATCATATATTGATTCAATCTTCACCATGAGTTATGGGTATAATGTTTGTTTAAGGACTCTAGCAGATCAAAATCTCAGAGATAAACGCACCATTTTAATACACATATGTCTATGAAACCAATATGACTTCAGAAATATAGTACTCACTTTTCTGGACCCTTAATTATATACATGTTACCAGGACCAAGTGTCCCACATTCATTCCAATTTGAATCCTTCGCTAGGATAAATATTCCATTCATCATTACATCCCCTGGCCTGATTAATGGTAATGTGAAAAAAAAGAAATATTAGTGCATCTCATACCCTGTTATTATATTATTTCCTAAAGGGAAATATTGTTATGGTGAATCACAAATGATACTTGGTTGGTTTCCTTTTGGGATGTGATATTTTCGATATATTCTCCCTAGCCATGTTGTATACTCAGAAATCCAAGATATACCAATAAAGGTATCTTGGGGAGTGATATTCACACCAATCAATAGTATATGCCCATAAAATGATACAAATCCTGAATTTAGATACTAGTAATAATGTTTCTTCATGATATTAGATAAAAATAAAATAAATTGATCTTTAGGACTAGGAAACCCATCCTTGAATTTAGTAATCATATGTTTTATATGACCATAATCTTTGGCATCCTTGGAAACATTTGAAAAAACAATCCATTGTAGAAATTTTATGGGTTATAAGAAGTGTGTTAGCATGAAAAATAATGATATCATGAGAGGTTAACCCTAAATCTGTTTTAGATTGGTGTAAATTCAATAAGGTGTAAATTTTAGAAAATCAATATTTTAAAAATATATTTACTCAGATAGAATCTCTAGGTTGACCCATCTATGGAATCCTTGATAGGTTGGACCCACTAAGGCCATATATTTAGGATGGACCCACATAGGCCCAATCACTATGGTTGGCTATCCCAAATGGCATCTATATGGTGTCCTTACTAAGTGACCATTGCTAGGGTGGCCTCATTAAAGAGAAAGTGCAACAGTTCTCAACTTAGTTGAATTAGAAAACATAGTAACGTCCTTATGAGTATTTCACACTCAAGTGATGGGGTGAACCACTTTTCTAATGAAATTTGGTCACCTTGGTTACTCCAATCATGGTGGCATACTTAGCATGGTCAGTGCAGATTGCTCAGACATACCATTGAGGATATCCCCAAGAACCTTAGTGAACAGGATGTGGATACATTTTTAGAATTATATTATTTAGTGGGGGTGACCTTAGAATATGATCCTCATCATTATTATTGGATATAATTTTGAATTGGGGGACTATTTTCTATTCCATTTTTAAGAGAAAGGGGAAATAAATAGAATATTTGGATTATCCTTTGATCACTAGTCCATGCTTTCCCAATATACCTTTCTATCCAAATAATTCTTCAACCATGTCATCTATGATCTATCAGCATGCCTCACCCAAATCTATTATAGTCACCCAGCCTGTATCTCCCAACTCACCCATGCTCATCTTTGTTCTTTATCAATCCTTCTCACACAGGACACTATTGGTTTTTCTATAAATAAACCCCCTTGTAACCAATACATAAAAATATTTTCCAACTTCTATAATAGATATAATTCTCACTGAGAAAATTCTATTAGGCCTCCATCACCTCCCCTAGGTATCCTATAATGGTTACAACCTAGGAAAAATAATTTAAGGATTATTAATGGGATCCAAAGTCATCACATGCATGAATCACATCCTAGGGCCATACCACGGTAATTCATTAACCATGGGCCTTCACATGGGTGACCCTATACTATGTGGTCATCATCTAAGTGACCACCCACCCATAGGTTCCCACCTAAGAGATCATTCTCAAATAGCTACCCACATATGTAAATATTCTGTCAGGGTTATCCACCTATGTAAAAAATCACCCAAGGCTAACCACCTAAGAGATCATTTATCATGGATTACCACCAATGAGATCATTCTCTTAGGGATAGCAACCTAATATACCATTTTCAAAGGGTTTATTCTTCTAAAAAATGACATCCTCTATTTCACAAGTCTTTGTTTTGAGAATGTCACCATTACGACCTTCCACATGACCACTAAACTTACTAGGTCGATGTATTTAGAATAATTAAATGCCCCCATTTTGAACATGCATGTCATAACCTGACCTATACCAGTGGTCAATCCATATTTACCCCAAGCCTTTCTCTATAGGCTAGGGGGTGGTGACTAATGACGAAGGCACAATAACTCAATGAGGACTTTTCCTATGTAACTATACACTAACATCCAACCAAATAAATGAAAAAGTGTAGAGGAAAATGAAACAAAAGATACAACACTGATATAATAAGGAATCCAAATATGCACCAACCTATAAGTAGTAAAAGTATAGAAAAGTAAACTGAAAGGTAAAGTGGACAAATACACAGCCAGCTAGAAAAGTGCCAAAACCCAGAAATAGGTGGAAAATTAATGTTTTTGGGAGATCCCTACTCGAAAATCCCCTGTCAGAACCACTGCATGTGGTCCAAGCACCTTGTATCCCTAGATCCTCTGAATTCACGATCAGTATATTCATCATCTATAAGAGAACACCCAGTATTGGCCAAGCCCAAGTAAGCATGAGTATAAATATGTAGTCATGGGATGAGGGGAGTAGTAAGAGAAGTACTGAAGAGGGGATCAGAAGATAAAACAAGGTATAGTAAATGGAGTGTATCTCAACCAAATAAGATTGTATTGTAGACATTCCCAAACATTACGAGCTTGAAATGTTGAGAGTATTTACTTCCAGTCGATTCTTCACTACCTATAGTAGGATAATAGAATTGAATAACCTTGAGAACCTAGCCACGGAAGGAATGTAGCATACCCTTTGCGTATTCGTCTCTCATGGAAGGAGAGTAAAAACCCTAGGGAGTGGTGACTACAAATAGTATATATATATATATGTGTGTGTGTGTGTGTACATATATATATATATATGCTCATTCAAAGAAACCCAAATTAGAGAGTAGGGGATCTCCATCTAATGAGATCATCCAAGGAAAAGTGAGTAAACAATATTCCCATAAGTAACCACCATCAATTCCTATAATCTTGCATCTATGCCCTAAATTGAAAGTCAAAGGGACACAATCATGGCCCCTTGATACTGTCCTCTTTTGATGGCACAGACTTGACCGCATGCTTTTAGGTCGCAACACTATGACGTGTCTTGGGGGGAAAAGAAACCCTCTTTCTTGAGATTTAAAATGTACATAAACCATATCTCATCATTGTGCCACATAGTCAAAGTGTAAACCCAAAGTAGAGGATACCCACACCCAAGTACATTAGGGGTTCTTCCCTCTCATTGTATTCACAAATTCTACCCATTCCCTAATACGTCAGGGAGATTTTATTCAAATAGAATTCATAGAGGCTACCCATGACTTCATGTGTTAGGGGTTTTCCACTATGGTAGTAGTCGAAGAGTCTACCCATGCCCTAATGCATCATGGGATTCCACTATAGGATGATTCAAAGAGTCTACCCACACCTAAATTCATCATGAGGATTTCACTCTAGTAAGAGTCATAGAGGCTACCCACACCCTAATGAATAGTGGATATTCAACACTAATTCATCAAGGAACTACACTGGCCATACCTACTGATTGTTACCTCTAGAAAAGCACTAGTATTCAAATTCCTAACAACTATCATCATCCTACATCGCTTGAATAGAAATCATATCTCAAAATCCACTATAGAGGGAACCATTGAGTTCTACGTGGAAAGAAACTCTAGATATTCTACTTTCATTCCAAAATCTGATTCCAAACAAATAATATAAATAAATTTTAAGGTTCTTAGTGTGGTACACAGAGAGTGTGGGGCCTACATGACTTGTGACCCCACCACAATGTTTGGCCATGCATCTATATAAAATAGGGTACAAAACTATGAAAATGTACCCCTAGTCATTCTAAGGTACCCATAGATTACATGGTATATATTCTTATAAGGAAAACAAGTGAATGATGCTTGTCTTTAGTCCAAAGGGTCAAAAATTTAAATTCGCTGACACGCCTCTTCAACGGCCTTGGACATTAACTGCATCTCTCCATATATCTTCTCTACTCTCACAAAAGTGGAAGCTGACCCAAGCTATGGTTTCTCTTCAAATATTTCAAAATGATCTTCCACTGATATTACTTTCATGTTTCTACATTTATTGATATGATGAAAAACTCTCATCATGTCCAAATGGATCACACCGTTGTGATCCTTGCGTAAAAACATGCATGATCATCTACTCATTCACCCCAAACATATATCTAATGAAAAAGTTGTATTTTTGTGCATTGCACTACAAAGCCATCTCATGGGTCCCAAACCTTGTTCCATAATCAAATTAAATAGATCATTAAATTGTGATCCTTATAGAAATATATAGGAGATACTATTTATTCATTAAAAATGGATACTGAGTGAAAAAGGATTATTTCACAAAAACATGTTCAAACCGGACTTCGTGGGGAATCCACCTCAAAATTGGATTAAAAAACCTAAAATATTATTGAAATTTTTCCCATGTACCAGGGTCATGCCACCGCTGATGGCGCATTAATCGGACACAACATTTAGATGTTATGTACTAAATAAAATATCTAATATTGTAATAAATATTTTATTATTAATAAATTTGTGAATTTTTTGCACCCAAACCCCAATACTAGGGCCAAAAAGTCCTGAAATAGTCTAAAAAGGTTTTCCTCGATGATAGTGACTTGTGGCTACAGACAGCGCATTAATCAGATCCACTCTTTAGGAGATATTTCTTTTTGAAGTCGTATCAGTTTAATTCAGACTGGTATGGCCCAACCTGGCTGAACCTGGCTTCCTGGGTCCTCCCACTCTAGCCATCTCAATACTATTCCTCCAGTATGAATCCCACATGTTTTCGGCCTAGCCCACGCACTCTCCAACCCAATATGCACTCAACGACAAGGTCTGCGCTCCCTCTGCCTTGGGACCCTCGTTCTCCCCAGGTCCCTGTGGCGAACATCGTTGGGCGAGTCGCTATCATCTAGGGTCGCGTGCAATGATCCCGCTCATTTCCATCCTAGACTCAACACCCCCCCCCCATAATTTTAACACCATATCTCAATAGATCCTCCTCACTGCTCTTCCATCATCCACCATCCAACCACGCTCCCCCTTAATGCACAAGTGACCTGGTGTCTCTAGTTCTTCTACCAGAATGTGCACCTACAGTTCATCTAGCTTGTAGACCTCGCCCTGCTACATCATCCCGATAAATCAACCGATTAAACTCCATATCAATGTATCTGCACCGGACCCTACGATCCTCCCTTCCACTGACTACTTCCGATCAGCCTTACTCTGGTGGTCCCTTCCCTAAACCACCACGACCATACCGAAAGCTAGATTTCAGATCTGAAAAGAGATCTATGATTCCTATGATTAAAGATTAAAAGAATTGACCTATAATCCACGATAAGATAGTAGATTCGTGTGACTAAAAGTGAGCATCAATTATCCGTGAATAACGAAAAGATTTTCAAATAAATCTCTAGGGGTCAAACATGGATTGATGGTCGTGTTAGGGGGGCATTGACGAATGATATTCAAAAATGAATTGATTTCTAAAATAGAAACTTCAAATGGAAATAAATTTGAAGGATCCAACCTTGAGTCATTCAGCATAATTTCTATAATGTGTTCCCCTTTATTCTTCATTGATCCGACAATTCTTAATCAGTGGTTCGCTCTTTCCTCGATAAATAACGAGGGAGTGAAGATTTTGTTGTATGGTGGATTTTTGGATAACCCTAATACAAATTATATAAACATTAATTTAGAGTATTTAATTAGTTTTATCTTATTTTATTAACTGTTCTTGCCAAATGTCACAGAATCTGAAACCTCCACACTCGATCATTTTATGTCCTTCTCCCAAGAAAACATGCTAATTTTTTCCATAGATATGACATGTGGGAGACACTGTGCACCCACTCTAGATATTGGAGGGTAGGGAAATAAAGTAGGAAACATCTCCATCTCTTTTTATGGTACTTAAAATCATTAATAAACTCAAGGGACGGTCTACCTCACCAACTGAAGCTCTACATCTCATGTTGTAACTGGAATCTCTATTTTCCCCTGGAATAGGGTATTGTGATTCCATGCATCATAATATCCATCTGGTGAAACAAACTAGTATATCTGGTCATGAAAGATTTCATAGTCTATGTTTCAAAATAGAGACACTCTTACTCACTCTGTAATAGATGGAGTCAACACCATCGACTAAAAAGAAACTACACCCTCCTTCTCCACCGAGATCAGTTACTGGGAAGCCAACTACTTTGAAACGTGTCACACTAGGCGAGCCTGGGACTACCTTCTTCGATCATCTACTACAAAGTTACCCATTCCCAAATCATATACTATCTCAAAGTCATAGTCCTATAGGAATATCAACCAGTATCGCCACCTCATGTTTAATTCTCTCTAGGGGAAGGCATACAGGAGACTCTGGATGTATAAAAAAACCACAAAGATCTCTCCCAAAAGAAAATGTCTCTTCATTCTTAGGGTTAATACTACCATTATAATCACTAGATAGTGAGTCATGTATTTCTGTTCATGGGGTCTCTTTCACCTAAACCTGTACATTACAATTGAAGTATCATGACTTGACGTTGAACACGCAAGGTACCAAAGAACAAGGCAGGTGAGGAAACTCATCCAACCATAAGAGGCTAGATATGTAAATCAAGTGGCACACCACGTTCATATTTTCCTCTATTGGAAGTAGTTTAGTCCTCAAAATAGTCACTCTACCAATCCCAATAGTGTAATTTCAAGAAAAAGGTGGTGTATAAGAAAAAACTCCCCCAGAAATTCGTGGACCTTCTCTAACACTCCATCGCACAAACTCACCCTTAACACATGAGTAAAAGTTACTCTTCAAACACACCATGAAACTATCTTCATTGGGAAGCACTGAATCTCTCTCATGGTTTTATTTCACATCCCAAAAACACATCTTGGTGGTGTAAGGACCCCTATTCTTCATGCATTCACAGCTATACTGAACATCATCAACACAGGGTTACATCGACTCCCCACATAACCCTAGTAAAACCTTGAAACAAAATCATGGTGAAAAGAGTACTTCACATTGTGCCAGACAATTTATCCTAAAAAATGTTTACAAAACATGGGGCATACCTATTATAATATCATGATATGTTGAATCGTAGATATCCAAAGCATGCAGTTTTCCTTGGCCCTAACTTATAGCTTCCTAATCCTTTGACGGGCCTCTTGGTGGGGGTGGAAAGACCTCATGACATCATCCCCCACCACCATTTTCTTTTATTCCAATTCCATCATCACCTCCCTTGAAATCACCCTAATCATGGTGTTGTCTCTGATGTGGTGTTCCACATACTGCATGCCTGGTGTTCTCATCACATCCGGTCGGGTAGTCTCGTTCCAAGTGACTTTACCCATCATAAGCATGACATCAACCCTCCTCAAGAAATCTATGTGCTATGTGTTGCCTCATCCCCAAAAAACTATGTTCCTATGATTGATTTTGGAGAGGCCTTCTAGATCCGTATATTTTGGATTGATGCATGCTTCTTATGGTAGACGTATTAGCTCTATTGTGCTTGCTGCCACAACTATTTGTACGGTGTCTCTCTGACAAAGATCTTTCTTTCAGCAGTGTTGTCTCTAGAACCACAATATATGTAGAAATGAACTAGGGTACTATGACAGAAAGTATCTCTCTATGGAATTCCTACTCAAACCTCCACACATGGATGTTTCCATTAGAGATAATTTCCAGAGAGTATTGTGTATGGTCTGTGAACCTAGTTTCAAAATCAGTCATTGTCATCCCCCCTACTGAAAATGCAGGAGCTCTTGTAGTTGAATGGAGAGCAAGAAGGATGGGTATTACCCCTCATGAAACAGCGATTGGATGTTACCCTAATAGAGTTTTAACTCATCATGTATCTGGGTAACCATGATCCACTGATGCCTAGCTTCTATGTGGAAAAGGATGGCTGCTAAAACCACCAACCGATCTGTCAGCGCATGAATAGGCCTTAAGAGGCGAATGACCAACTCTATCCAAGCCTCTACTATTTGAGGGTTTAGCTCATCGTAGAACCTCAGCTATCTATGGTTTTGGAACTCGTGATGTGCACTCAACCTATTCATGCCCTCAGTCTACTCTATTAGGGCTATCTGCTACTCAACAGGTGTAGGTGCTTCTACCTGCGCACATGGAAGAACGGGATTGCATGATGGGTCTGGAACTGATGCCTCATTTATCATAGGGTTGTATTAATGAACAAGATCTAGTATCATGGATAGATATCCTCACGAAGATATCCTGAATGTTATCAAGGAGTATCGTAGTTAGATGACCATATATATATATTTCAAAAATGATGGGGAGATGACTCAAGAAGGATAGTATGAGACATGATCCTATATTATGTATGTACCATTGTTCCCTGCAACAAGTGTATCAGGGTGATGAGCTAACAAGTGGGTAATCATGGTCCTAGTGAGTGGATACATCATCTTCCCATACCAACACTAACTCCCTAGCCTAAGATTCACTCTCGATACACTACAACATTGTTTACCTATACCCAACCAAGACCTTTTTAGGGAAACGTCCAAAGAGTATCCCAAGGTTCAAAACACCTTTGATAACTTTTTTTCATGGCCCGACCCATACTGGTGATCAAGCCGTAACTACCCCAATCTCACCTCCATAGGCCAAGGATTGAAACTAGCTCCAAAGGAAAAACAACTCAAATATTCCTTTTCCTAAGTATATGTACTCACACATGTAGCCAACTCAATGATAATGTGTAGAGGTAAAATAAAGAAATATGTACAACACTACTATAATATTGAAACAAAACAAGCATAAACCTCTAAATAGTACTGGTATAGAAATGTCAACTGAAAGGTAAAGGAAAAAATACACACACAACCAGAAAAGTGCCACAACCTTGAAACTTGTGGAAAATTAAAGTAGCTAGGAGAGCCCTGATCCTGAATCCCAAGTCGCAACAACTACATGAAGTACAAGACCATGTATCCCTATATCCTCTGAGGTCACAATAAACCTATCCATCATCTACAAGGGAACACCATGTTATGACAAATCCAATGAATGGGTGAGTATAAATATACTCAGTAGGATGTCCCAAAGGCTCATGGGAGCAGCAAGAGAAATACTGAAGAAATGAGTAATATATAGAACAAGTTATACTAATAGGAGTACAGCTCAACCCACCAAGAGAGTGAAGTAGAATCATTCAAACACAATGAGAAATAAATGCTGAGAATATGAACTTCTCATCAAGTCTTCACTACATATTGTAGGATAGTAGACTCATCATACCATGAGAAGCTAGACATGTAAATCACATGGCATACCATTTGAAACTTCCTCTCTCTTGGATAGAGAGTAACCAAAACCCAAAGAGTTGGTATTGAAAACAAGATATATATATATATATATATATATATATATATATATATATCTCTGTGTGTGTGTGCTCAGTCAAAGAAACCCAAATGAGATAGTAAGGAAATCTCAATCTCAAAAGCTCACCCCATGAAAAGTGTATATGCAATATTCATAGATGTAACCACCATTGGTACCTAGAATCCCACATGTCTTCCTTGAACTATAAGTCAAAGGGACTCAATCACCACACCTTGATACTATCAACATAGGGTGACATTATCTTGCCCTAACGGTTTTAGTTCACATCATAATGGATTGTCTTGGTGGGAAAATTTTCTCTCTTCATAGAGATTCCAAAGGTATGTCAACCACACCTCATTTATTTTCCACATAGCTGAGGTGTAAACCCAAAGTAGGGGATACCCACACCCTATCATGTTTGGTGGATTTCAGTCTTTTATAAGTTATAGAAGCTACTCGCACCCTGATACATTAGGTTAATTCCACTTTGATATAATTCAAAGTGCCTACCCATGCCATGATGTGTCAAGGGGACCCACTCTAGTAGGAGTCATAGAGGCTACCCATGAGCTGATGTGTTAGGTGGATTTCACTCTAGTAGGAGTCGTAGATGCTGCCCACATCCTGATGTGTTGGGATTATTCCACTCTCTTAGGATTCATAGAGGCTACCCATGCCCTTATTTGTTATGGGGATTATACTCTTGTTCATTGTGGAACTACACAGGCCATCTCCGTTGGACGATGCCTCTTGGAAAGCACCAGTTTTCCAATGCCTGATCACTACCTCTATCAGATGTCACCTGAATAGTTGCCAAATATAGAATATCTCGTATCATATTTTGAATTCCACTAAAGAGGGAACCATTGAGTTCTAAAGGGAAGGACACTTGAGAGGGTCTAATTGAATTCTAAAATCTGAGTCTAAAAAAAGATGCTAGAGGTAGAAGGTTTGTAGTGTGGTATACAGAGCATGTGGGGCTCACACAATGTGTTAACCTACCTCAACTCCTGTCAATGTATCCAGCCATAATCAGGTACTAAACTATGAACAAGTACCCATAGGGGTGCCAATGTACCCTCAAGGAACAAAAAACATATTTTCAGAAGTCCTATAATCGCACGACAATCGTCATTATTCCGGATGGTCAAAAATGTAACTTTGTTGTCATGCCTCCTCAGTGGCCCAAAACATTGACTACATATCCTCATACTTATTCTCCACTCTCACATTATAAGAAGCTAACACAAGCCATGTGTTCTCTTAAAACATGTGAAAATAATCTTCCACTGATATTTCTTTCATGTTTCTACATTTATTTAGATAATGAACAAGGCTCTGCATGTCCAAAAGGATTACACTTTTATGATCCTTGCGGAAAACACTCAATATCGACTACTCATTCAACCCTAATGGACATATGAAGAAAAATTTGTATGTTGTCACATTTCACTCAAAGGGAATCTAGTGAGGATCATGCCTTCGTCCAAAAACAAAGTAAATGGATCCGGCCATTGTAATCCTAATGAAAAACACACTAGATGGACTGTTCATTCATAGAAAATGCATACATAGTGACAAATTTTCACTTCACCACAACACATGCGAACCAGCCCTCATAGGTCATGCATCTCGATGTTGGTTTAAAAACAAAAAAGTAATCTTGAAAATATATTCCATGGACTAGGTTCATGCCACTATTTTGGGAATGTTATTCATACACCAAATTTTTAAGTTAGGTCCGAAAAAATATTTCTAAAATAGTAATAAATATTTTATTATTATTAAACATAGATGTTTTTTGAACCCTAACCTTTAGTCCAGGACCTTAAAGACACACAATTTTCTAAAGTGTTTATTCTCGATGAGATGGACCCATAGCCATAGACGTTGTGTCAATTGGATTCACCGTTTATGATTTAAAGATTTTTAAAGCAGTATCGGTTCGATTCGAAATGGTCCGACATGACCTGGTGGAACCTGGTTGACCCATTACTATTCTACTAGATCATAGTTAACATTTGACCAGCCCAACCAGCATGATCCCCAACCTGTTCGGTGCTCCCTGACCACTCTGTGCTCCCTCTTCCTCAGGACCACCGATGTCCCCAAGTCACAGCAGCGACCCACACCACATGGGTTGTTGTCGCTTGGGGTCACGTGTTGCGACCCCTTGCCTCTAGGATGGCCACATTTCCCCACCACCATAACAATGCCACAAACCTCAATATTTATCTCTCGGCACCTTCTACAGCCTACAGTTTAATTCAACGCCACCATCCATCCACGATCCTCTTCAACACACCAGTGGTCCAGTGTTGCCGGTTCCTATACCTGAACGTTTTCCACGGGTCCTATAGCTTACCAACCTCACCCCACTATACAAGTCGGGACAATCCCTTGTTTTTACTCTATCTCAACACAACCACACTGGACCCTGTGCTCTGTCCTGCCGCTGACCACTGATAATTGGACATACTCTGGTGGTCCCTTCCACGAACCAACATGACCTCACCCAAAGCCTGATTTCATATCTGAAATAAGAAATATATGATCCGTACCAAAAAATCTAAAAAATGTCAGCCTATGATTGATGATATGGCAGTGGAATGGTGGGATTAAAATAGAGCGTTGATTAACTATGAATAACAAATAGATTTTTAAATAAAACATTTGGTTTCGAACACGGATTGATGATCGTGTTAGTGAGGAGATCGATGAATGATGTGAAAAAAGAAGAAACAAATGAAAAGAATTTATTTCTCAATTAGAAACATCAAATGGAAATAAATTTTAATTATCCTACCTCAATTCATTCAATTTGATGTTTTCAGTGCATTCGGCTCGATTCTACTTCGATCTGTCGATGATTCGTAGGTGGTTCTCTCTTCCTTCGATGAAAAATGAGGAGGGGTAGAGTATTTTGGTGGAGCGTGGATTTTTGGATAACCCTAATAAAAATCCCATAAACTTGAATTAATAATATTTCAATATGTTTAGTTTATTCTCTTAACAATTCATGCCAATAATTATAGAATTTTAAACCTCTGTGCTTGCTCATTTTATGTCGCACCTAACAAAAACACCTGATTCAAAACTCAACTGCGGTCTTAGATTTTCAATCTAAGTCACTATTTGAAATTTAATTTCTTTGGTATTCGAGATAAAATAATTAAAATAATTATTTCAATTTTCAATTTTTTCTTGGGTGGAATTTTCCACATAAGTCTTATGTCGGCAAATGTAATGACCCACCTAGGTTAAACTCCACATTCCGGACATAACTGTGGCATCTGATTTATGATCTGAGCTACATTTTATAGGATATCTCATTTTTGGCATTTTCATAGCATAAAAACACTTAATATTTTTATGAAAAATTATTTCGAGCACATCGGGCCTCGAAATTACACATTGTCTCAGCACGTAGCTCTAGAAATATTTCAATAAATATTTCAAAGCCTTATAAGGAGAAATATGGCTCTCTACTATGAATTATCATGGTAAGGTATTTCAATAACTTTTCCCAGATAATTGATGGGGTTCTCATGATGTTTTCAATCATGCATCTCGTTGGTAATGATAGATCAAATCCTAGAGGTAGCGGTGGTAATATTTTTGGTTTAGGTAGATATACTTACTTATCATGTGTTTGTAGAAATGTTAAGTTGTGTATGATGTGTTTATACCTTTTTCAATCCTTTCAGAAGATGCATAACACCAATCAAGATGTTTAAAATTTTTCATGAAGATGAGAATGGGAATCTTTCCTAGAGTTATCCAGTTTTATTCCTCACTAGATATCCCAACATATCCCTTCCTCCAACCATCATTGGGTAATAAGAATATTCTTATTGAGATAGTATTATGGATTATGCCTCAATATTTTATTATAGTACATCATATCTTTCCTACATTCCATAACCCCTACCTCATCTGTTAGTAAATGAGGAATGAAATTTAGTCATAGGCTTAATGTTTAGGTGTAATTCTTATTTGAAATGAATTTTGTGATGTGGATGATCTTATTTTTTCACATATTTCATAAATTGAGTCTGACATATGTGGGAATAGAGATCTATGATGATTGGTCCAATATTATAATTAAAACACCATCAAATACGTCTTCTTCTAAGTATAATCCCAAACCTATATTTTATGGAAGCTCCAATGAAAAATCCCTACTAATTTCTTGGTTGTTATAAAATTCCTGATATAAACGTCCCTATAATAATATGATAAAATACATGGTCAAATTCATAATCACATGAAATTAAAGTGTGGTGCTTGAACTATATGGTATTCAATACCTATCTCAAAGGGATGTATACATATATATATTACTAATCTCTGAGATTTAAACCCAACATCATTTCCCTCATATTCATCTCATATGGTTCCATCTTCTCAGGGTATAATTTCTACACCATGCTATATTCTAAATAGAACCATTCCCCCAACAAAAGGGATATATTCCTTCCAGGCCTTTAAATATTATCCATATCAATCCATATTCTTGAAGAGGTATCATCTTCATAAGGAAACATTACTTATTATACTAATCTAATATTGTAATTTCAATTCCCTATTAAGACCAAATTAATCTCGTGAAGGTATTATCCCTTCACAGAAAAGGACACTCAAGCATAAGTACCATACTAACATTTCTTAGGGACATTTCACCTATTCATCCATAGCACATGATGTTAAAAAAGATAGATTTATCCTTATCATTAAACCTTGTAAGGTGAAACATGTCCCATTAAATGGAATTGAACTACATGGGTTCTAATCCATTTTTCGAGGATACATAGGAATCCTTATAATGTATTCGATCCGGAAACCCAACCAATCACCAGATTCATGGAAGACTAAAAATTATAAAGTGCCCAACTATGGAACTTAAATCCATAGACCCTTAAAACCAAGAATCACATAGTAATAAAAATACAATATAGATAAACTAAGATAAATACATATGGTTCTATGATGATGTATAATATTACTATGAATTTCATCTTACAATATCAATATATTATAAATTATAAAGAAGTGAAGTGATGTCCCTTGATTTCTACATGTGTGATTTATCTTGTTTATTTTCTTATTCATGGTTGACTAGGATATTGTTACATATTAACAACGAAGGTCAGATTAATTTTATCTAATAGGGACACTAATATTCCCTATTAATTTACTTCTGGGTAGTAAAATCTATATATTATATTTGAAGAAATTGTAATTCATTGATTTCATTATCCCCGGGTGGTTATTTGAATTGGTTTCAAAGGATATTCCTTTGACTGATCCCTTCGTGATAATAAGAGTGGATTGTGATAGGACTACTTTAGGATATAACCAATATAGAGAGGGAGATGAATCAATCTTTTGAACTTTTTCACCAATTATAAATATTATCAATTATAAATTTTAGACAAGATAGGATCTTTATTCTTATATTCTCTTTTCAATATTATATGAAATTATATGTAATAAGGAAAAGATATAATTTAATATTTTTACAAGTTTAACTATTGAAAAAGATTATCTATTATTTATCATGGTTTGGATATAATCCAATACAAAATAATCAGTTGCAAAAAACCATTTGACTGTGGTCATAGAGAGTAGGGTATAATATTACAATTAAATTTCAAATGACAGTGTTTTGTTGTATCTCATGGCTAGTTATTAATACCTCCTAGAAATATTGTATCCAACTTCTTAAAGGTTTGTAACACTAAGGAAGTCTTCCAGATATTGGGACCTCTAATAGATGACACAGTGGTTCTTTAATATTTTCCTCATTCTTCTTCACTTGTTAAATTCATATAATTGGGAAAAAACTACAATTCTTCTATTCATAACAGAAAAATGATATGTTACTCCTAATTTCTCTTCTTTTATATACACATATGTGCATAGATATCTCTTATCACATGTTATATTTCTTCTTATTATTGTGAAAATTGATATACATAGTAATTTATTCTCTTATTCTCTTCTTCAGTCTTGATGATATGAATATTACTATGGACTGAAATCATAGATGTACAAGAAACATAATGTCTACAATTTTTATGTATTACATTTTCATTGTTCTTCTTAGTGTATAAATTATTTATCTAACTTTATCACATCACACATGAAATATTATTTCATGAAAAATCTATATTAAAAAATCTCAATACATTGACAGATTTTATATGAATTATTTTCATAATATTCTTAGCTTTAGTCTCTAGATCACTACTCAATAATTATTCAAAGCAAATCGCATTTGAATTTTATAGTCATCATGCATCTGTAATAAAACTTTCATGGGACATTTCAAAGATAAAAACCTTATCACATAATATTTATTCATTTATTATTTTATGTTCTTTGTATTATCATTGGGTTAAAATTTCATATGTAGATTCATGTGAAAAGATTCATGAAAGACACTTCTTCTCCATTCTACTTTCACTTTCATTCAAACAAAATAGTTTAGGTTCTTGATATATTACACAACTTCTTCAGGCATAGTTTATTCTCAAGATATTCTTTCTTGTCAGAAATATTATATATATGATCTAAAATTCATGAATTTTTAAATCTCAAGGAACACTACTGAAACTTTATGTAAAATAGTGATATTTAATTACTCATGAACTAGATCATTGAACAGTTATTCATAGAGAAAGAAAATTTCTTTGTATGGCCAGTTATTTTGGAAGATATTCAAGTGTATTTTACATATATTAAATAATTATGGTTCTTATTCTTTCATAAAATCGAAGGATAACATAATCTCACTTTTTTATAGTCATGGAAGTTTTAGATATTTCACATTTCCAAGAGTCTTTTGAAAATTTACTTTTTCTTCACACTTCTTCATGATTGCTCTCTTTTCACACTAAAAATTAATGCTCTAAAAATTTCAGTATAAAACTCATTTCATCTCAATCCCTCTTAATTTTTAATTGATGATCACCACTTCTCATTCATTAATTCACCTCCATAGCACTATTTTCTTTTTTCTATGTTCTGATATATAATCTTTGTCAATATTATCTTATAACACCTTACATATTTGTCATTTCTCAAATATTATACACCAAAGAACATGCAAAATTTTCTTATGTAATATTGGATTATCCATTATCAGTGAGTATATATCATGTAAGAAAAAAAAATCCATGATTGTCCCTCAACTCTATGCACATGTACTACCTCAAATATTTTAATATTATGTGTTGTTTAATATCGATCAAATCTCTATTATTTACTAATATTCTCTTTCATGTAATAAATATATTGCATGCAAGATTTATCATCATTTTAATATAATAAATTCATCCATAAGAGCATATATTCATTCAAGGATTCGTTATTTGTAAAACGCACATAAGTGTACAAGAACCCTTGATGTGGTTGGAGGTAGAATTATATGTTCTGGATTGATCGGATAACTCATGAACATCTGATCAGATGGCAGTTCATATATGTGTATATTTTTAGTGGAAGATCAATACCAACTCTACTTCACTCATCACATATCAATCCTAAGAGTGGTGGTGGAAAATTATATTAATTATCATTTTCAACATTGACCTCAAACTAGCAACAAGGTTTAACACCCGTAACATTCACTTGGACATTCTCACAGAGGCTTTGCCAAACCCCTTGTTGTATATGAGAACCCCTAATGTTGTTATTCCCCCACTGATTAACATGCACTCTGGTAAAATACAAATAGGAATTTTTCTCCCTCCTACCACTATGGTATTCCTAGATAGACTCCCTCCCACATGGTTAACCCATAGTTCCCCATATATTTGGTTGATATAGTCTTTGGTGGTATTTTTTTCTGTATTTTTTGGTAAACATCCCATAAAATGAGGTATTCAGATCTTCAACATAAATTAAATTTTATTTTAAATGTGCACTTTAAATCTTACTTACCCATAAATTCTACGCATCTATCCATCGTGTGATTAATATTTATATTTCAAGGAATTCTTCTTCACCATGTAAAATACTATTTTTCAGGATCTTATTTAAAATATTTTTTATTTTGTTGAATATAAATTCAAAAGAGCTCTTCAACATCAACTCATCTGAATTATTACCATATAATTTAGTGTTGTAAACAATATTTCATATAAAAGAATATAGTGATGCATGTCCTGGACATTAATAATAGTTCCAAAATTATTAGATTGATAAACTCAAATACTTCAAAACAGATTTGTTAAGATTATAAGATTTGATTTTATTTACCTTCATCCATTTATTCAAGATATGATCACTATTATATCAAGCTTGGATATCATGGATACTTTACTACTTATAACTTCATTCGTTATAATTTCTTAAAAATATTGACATCAATGAACTATTTTATTTTCAGTTACCATTATCGATAACAACCAATAAAAACCATTGAAATAAAATAAAGCTCATAAAAAAGTGGATCTTCAATATCCCTTAATTTCTTTATTCTAAATAACTTCAAATATCATTATAAATGAATATTTCAATATGTGAATTTCTCACATTTACTCTTACAAATATTAAATTCAATTTATATTTCCCTTATTGACAAGAAATAAAATGCTCCTAAAAAAGGATGTCATTACATACATATGAAATATTTTATACATTATTTCTTACTATGTTCTTATGGTCAATGCTTGGTATAGAAAATAAGATTATTTGATTTGGATAAAAAAAATTTCCATTTACCAACTGATCTTGATACCTCATGAAATAAGAACTCATAAACTTTTCATTATAGATTTTACACCATTAATTCTGGATAAATATAATTAAAAGAGATATGAACCATTTTTAAGATCATTTAACATAATGCTTCTGAACTAACTTCAACAAATAGATAAAAAACATTAAACTTTAACAAGCTAGATAAGAATCCTTGATGTATATATATACCTCTACTTTTCTTATGTTAATGATTAATTAAATTACTAATCCTTTTATTATGTTCATTTTGTTATAATAATGTATGAGATATTAATGAATTCATACCTTTTCCAATGTCATGAACTAAACTAGTTCAACCATGAACCGGTCACGTGAGTAGCCTGTGATATCCCTGAGGTGTCTACCTGATCAACTTGGGGTGGTGACAAGCACCAAGAGAATCTCTAAGAGACATTAATAATTATTTATCCCAATATAAAATAACACGAGTAGAATAAATAAAAATAAGATAGCCTAATATAATATAAAATAAATAGAAATAACTACAAAAATTAACTAAGAATAGAAAAAAGCATAAACGTAGAAACCAAAAAAGATCAGTGTGTGACCCCACGGGTCACTCACCAAACCCAAAACCCAATATCGCTCCATGGTGATTGAAATAATGTATAACCTAAACCAGAATCTGAAAATGATAATATAAGATTAGGAATGAGTATTAAAACAAGGTAGGTATTCCCAAGTAAAACTATTCCCTATGAATTTTCATTAAATAAAATATTCACATTCTACAAGTTTAAAATATAGTAATATAAATTTATTTTTTCATTCATTAAATTTCATGAAACTAAAATCACATTTACCTTTTTCTTTGAAGCAGGTTTTTCTAAAAAAATACGATGTTTTTGAATTCTAAAATAAACAAGAAGATGGAGATAGAGAGTATGTGTGAATAATCTTCCAAAACATTTCTTCATGAAAACATTTGAGAAAAAAAATATTCAATTTTATAAATGGATAAACATCACAAAATGATATAAATAGATATAATACTATATATAGGGAAATAGTAATGTAGTACCCAAGTACAAAAAATAGATAAGGAACCTAGATTATCTTTTATAGATAAATAATCTTTGGGGAACCTAGGAATTCCTTGAAGATCAGGGAAAAATATAAAACATACTATTACCTGATCGATCCTATTGGTGCTCCAAATGCAATCAAATAGACCTAACGCTCTTTCGTACCCTATCTAGCCTAAGTGATGAGAATCATCCAAAAGTAGATAATTGTCGATACAAATTGACACTATCCAGAGTGTAATCTTAAACAAGAGTCATAAGCATTTTGAAATAATTATCTAGCTCTTCCAGATTCCCATGCTATGTCTAAAAAGGGGGTGATCCATTGAGTATCAATCGATCTGTAACAAATAAATAATAATAACAGGCCTCACATAAACCACATACACATAAGAATCACCCTCAATAACCACACCAAGGATTTCCCCTTGACCTTAAGTTATTAAATCATAAGAGAAGTCCCATATTAAGGATGTCCTCATTTCTTTAACAATAAGGAAAGAGACACATTCCAAAGAGAGTTCTCAATAGAAAACCCACTTTTTGAAACTTCCAACTAGGAATCAACCAATATGTAGAGATACAAACCTTTTCAAAAGTATGAAAAAAACAATTTATAAATCCAAGGAATATTTAAAAAAAATTTGTAAAGACATAAATTTGTTGAAAATAATTAACCACTTATAAGTTCCAATTCAGATTTTAATTAAACACTTGTTGTGCAAGGATATGTAGAAAAATTCAAAAAAAAATTAAGTGGTAATGAAACTAGATTTCATCTCAAATAATATTTCAAAACATTATCTATTTCAAACTAACCTCAAAATAAGTTTTAAAAATAAAACAATCAATGATTCTTAAATTTAAATTCCAATGCATAGGGTAACCTACCTCAATCCAAGAATTCTTTTATTAATACCACATCACATATTTATACATATAAACTGTTATATATATTCATTCAACAATCCAATATATATATTCCTATCATTAGGGTGGAATATGTACAAGGAGGATATATATATACATACATACAAATGTAAATTTTTGAAATCCTTTATGGGTCCATAATATGTTCTAAATAACAACGATGGAACCAAAAATCATAAAAAGACCCTAATTATAATTGGAATAATAAAAAAGGTGGAATAATACCTAATAAAATGGAGTTAGTTGAATCAAAATGGACTTAAATGCTTAACCTTATGTGTAGGATGAATAAATAAAAATAAAACCAACATGAGAGACCAATATCACACCCTAAAAAGAATAGAAACATCAAAAATAAGATAACCCAGAACCCTAGGGTTTGACCAAACCAAGATGCGTGATGAGAGAGGTAAAATTGCTAGAATATGGAAGAGTCATGGAGGATAACCATATTTTTATTTGATTTTTCCATGAATCGGGAAGTAAGATGACCCAACGGATGGTGGAGGATTGGTGTGACATGTGGACAAGAGCTCCTCTAGGGCATGATTCAATTGAGAGGGGCAAGAATGGGGTTAGTTGAGTAATAGGGGAGGGTTGTATTATGTTTTTTATGTTATTTTTTATTTTATATTTAATATTTCTATTTAAAAATACTTAGTTCACAATTTGTGTCACATTATTTGGAAAACAATTCACCAACTATGTGACCTCTACTAGACTCATGGAGCACCCTCCATAGACCAACTACATGGTTGGGAAAATCATTCACCAACCATACATTTGGATCTTTCAAATAATTATAGAATCTATCTAATAATTATTATAATGTTTGAAAAACATTATTCCTTAACCATGTGACATGATTTGTATGCCTAAAACTCAAAATTTCAAGGAAAAATCCAAAATAAAAAACTAAATAAATTGGATGTAAAAAAATAATTGAATTAATTGAATTGTTTCAGTTCATTTGTATAAATTATCCTCTCCATGTGTCTTTAATCTCTAATAATGTCCCAAGAAACTTGATTGATCAAGACCAAACAAGGATGAACTACAACCCAATGCAAGACATGAAAACTCAAAAATCAAATAACTAACACTCACATTAAAATAAATCCCAAAACATAAAAATCACAAAATAACAGATGTTTCCATCCTTAAAGAATCCAATCATCCAATAAAGAATTTACATAGGACCAAGGGACTCAAAAAAACAATGAAGATATTGTGAAGAGGTGTCATACTCTTTTCCAAATAGAACCCAAGAAGGAATAATATGACCCATAACATGTATACCAACAAATAAAAACATCATGTATTTTTATAATCTTCATGGTAATCTATCATAGGTCCCAATATCCATGAAAACCAACTACTATGATCGAGTTTGGGCAGGGTGAAAAAAAAGTTCCCCATCCAGAACACCTGAAAGTTGTGTTCATCACCAGATCACCCTATGGTGGCATACCAACCATATTAGGACTCCAGTAAAACATTGTCTTCCCAATCCATAATAACTCTTGAGTCCAGTGAAAAATAAAAAACCATGGTAAATGATGCACAGATCAAATAATTTCACCATACCACAATAATAAGATTCAAAACAATTCTCAAAACAAAACTTATATTAAGATCATAAATCCCATAAAGGGTATACAACCTCATTCCATATCCACAAAAAAATATAACATCACTAAACACCATGTAAAAAACAAAAAATAGTTACAACAAAGGAAACATTAAACTAAAATTAGTTCAGCACCCTAATCTTGTAAATTAGATGGGTGTCTTTGGAGGTGGTAGACCTTGATCTATGTCACATAATGGAAAACCCCTATTAAACCCACTTAAAGTGACCCAATAATACATATGTATAGAATATATTTTGTGTTTCTAGAATATAATTATTCTTATGACCATCTGTTCCACATTAATGTCACACCATGATCCTATGAAAAAAAAGAGATAACAAAAGATCAGAATGAATCTTAATTCCAAAACTAGTATAATCAACTTCTGGGCAGTTTCAAATATATTTATTATAATTACATTCACCTATTACTATGAATAAAGGATTATTGGATTATATGAGCATCCTCGATAACAAATCCTCTACCTGAAATACTTACCTCACCACATCGGCAAAGGAGGTTACATCGAATTATGACACCCTTTATTAATGTTCTAAGTGAAGACTATTCTCAAAAAAAAATTAACTTCATAGAATCATCCTCTAAAAAATCCATGTTATAGGAAATATATCCATAAAATGAAAAGAAAAATCCAACCAAAAATTATTTCCATTCTAAAGTCATCACATCTCCACTACTGTCTCCACCTTCACAGCCTCATAAAAGTAAAATTTGATAAACAAATACTTGAATAATTACAAAGAGAGGTCTTCTAGAGGCTTTGTATAAATGACTGACTTCCACCACTTTGAAATTTAACATTAAAACATAAAGTAAGTGAAATTAACTTTTAGAGACTCTAGAAACTCAATGAAAATAATGATCCTTTGGATTTTTCACATACACTATTTTTCATAAAAAAGTATATATTTTACCTTAAAAGAGAGGATGTTTGATCTTTCGAAACATAAGGTGTAAGTCCATAGGTAGATCAACTGGAAGATCTATTAATTTTTAACCACCCATACCTACACCCTGAATATCCAATGAGTCTTTTTTGAGGGCTTAATATAAATAATGAAAAATAAAAAACTCAATAAAATCTTTCCCTCCATCAAGAACATGGAATAAGTAAATACAAAACATGATTGGAATCCAACTCAAAAATCTCCCAAAACAATTTCAAATTTCATTCTAAAAACAACTTTGAAATCAATTTTCAAAATCCACACTCCAACTTATTTAATTCAATTAAAATCACCTATTTTTTTTAAGAATCCAACCCTACCCATTTAAACAACTTTCTCAGTTTGAAAAAATAATTACACATTACTTTAAAATAACACACATTGTGTTTTTAAATTTGAAAATAAAAAAAATCTTTTCACAAAAAACCCTTTTATCAAAATTCATTGTAACTAAACATCAATTTTTCACAGATTCTATATAAAAAAATTTAAAACCCCATTTATATTTTTATAATTTAAAAATTAACCATTTTGAAATTTGGATATTCATAATTTAAAACAAGGGTTACAAAGAAATTTAAATATTATAAAAGAGTCAACATAAATTCCTAGAAAGGACAAGTGACAATGTTTGAATTGTCCATATGATTGGAATTCAAATTCCAATCACCCCATAGCCATAGAGATACATTCAAGACCATGTCCCTGGGATTCACATGGAATTCCAAGAACTGTGAGCTCACAGGAAACCATTGCCCCAACTCCCATTTCGTGCCCTAATAAAAACAATGATCCATATAAAATATATATCAACTAATAGAAGAAAAAATAATTAATAAAAACGAATAAGTATTGAGAAATTAATGGAAAAAACATAAATAAGAAAAACTAAAAGACCAACATCCCATAGTAACCCAAGGTTCAACACTTGAAGTATTATTTAGTCACCTTCTCATACCTACTCTTCAAGTCCTAATAGTATTACTCAATATACCTTGACAACCCAAATAAAAAATGTTAATTTGAAGTTTGGTTCATCTAAATAACCTCTTAGAATACCAGTTTTCAGGAACGAACCTAGGTCAACCCCAAACTTATCACCTGATCTGATCCATGACATCCCTGAGGTGTGTCCCTGATCAACCATGGGTGGTGAAAATCACTAACAGTATCAAATAGAGATAGTGGGAATGATTTTACCCAATATAAAGTAAAAAAATATTTATAAATATAAATAAGAATGCCAATATAAATTAATGTAAATATCCATAACAACAAATCATAACTAAAAACAATGTTTTACCTGACAACCCAACATATCTTAGTGTGACCATGTAGGTCACTCACTGAACCCAAACCCCAACATCACTCCATAGAGATCAAAACCAAGTAGAAACTTAACTTAAATCTAAAAATAAGAATATAAGTATTGGCGTGAGTGTTGTTACTCAGTACGCATTCCCATGTAAAACTATTCCCTATTCATTTCCATTAAATAAAATATTTATCTATTGCATGTTTGAAATAAATTTATATAAACATAGGTCATCCATCTATTAAATTTTAAAAAACACATTCTATTGTCCAATTTATTTAAAATAGGTTTTACTAAAAATAATTGTTTTATAGTTTTAAATAAAATGGGAAGAGGGAGATAGAGAGTGTGTGAATAATATTGAAAAACATTTTTTTATCAAAAAAATTTATGAAAACGAAATATTTAATTTTTTCACTAGATAAAAATCATTAAATGAGAAGAATAGGGATAATACCATATAAAGGGAAATATAAAATAGGTACTCATGTAACCAAACCAGATGAGGTACCTTGATTATCTGTCACATATAAACAACTTCCGTGGAATATTAGAATTCCTAGGGGCTCTAGTAAAAATAAATAACATATTATAACATTAATTATCCTCTTAGTGTGACTAATCAAATAAAATATCCTCAATAATTGGTTGTACACTACCTAGAATAACTAAGGTGAATCATCAAAATCAAAATAAAATTCTATAAAAAGGGAAACTATCTATAGTGTAATTATAAGATGGTAAAATAAGAATTCTATGATATTCTACTAGTTATGCATGGATTCCATTCTATGTCTAAAAGGGGCGTGATCCCTGGATTTTCTAGAAATAAATCATATATAAATTATAATAACAAGACTCATAGAAACCACATATGTAAAAGAAAAATCCCCGAACACGACTCTATAGAAATAACCATTCAATTAAATCATCAATTAATAAGGGAAGTTCCATAATGAGGACATTCTCATTTATTTAACTACGAGTAAGGAAAGAGGCACATCCTAATAATATTTTTCTAGAGAAACCCCACTTTCAGAAAGTTTGAACTGGTCCTCAACCATTATTATTAGATAAAACCCATTTCAAAAGTATCTAAACACACCATTTGTAAATATAAGGAATATTAAAAACACACTGGAAAAGTCACAAAATTATTTTGAAATCATAAACCACTAATAATAAAAAACTAGGATTTTAATTAAACACATGATGTGAAAAAATATCTAGAGAAATTCCATATAATTCAATTAAAAAGAAAATAAACTAGATATCAACTCAAATAATCTTTTAAAATAATATATATTTTTAAATAACATCAAAACATGGAATAAACATCAAGAAATAGATAATTTTTAAATTTAAAAACCCAATATATAGGGAAGCCTACCTCAATACATGATTCCTTTGATGAATATCAATTCACACATAAACACATATAAAGTATTATATATTTATATACAGACTTTAATCCAATGTACATGTTCCCATATTCCTGAGGGAATATGTAAAATGAGTATATATATATATACATGTGTAACTATGTATATGTATTCAAGATTTCATGGAGAAACAAGACAAAAAAAATTACCAAGTGGGAACAAAAAATCACCAAAAGACCTTGAATAAAACTGGAACAATAAAAAAGCGGTGGAATATTACCAACTCAAATGGAGTTGAGTGAGCTAAAATGGATTAAACCTCTTCACATTTAGTAGAAGATGTCAAATTATTCATAAAACCAACCTGATACACCCATCACAAGACCTAGAAAGAAGATAAATTTCAAAAATCAGCCCACCCATAACCCTAGGGTTTGCCCAATCAAATCGAGTTAATGGAAAGGGGGAAATCACTGGAATGTGGAAAAAGAGAGTATAACCCTACTGGATATGATCAAACCCTGAATTTGGAATGAAAACTAACCAACATAGGGTGGAGGGGACATGAGATGCATATATAGGATCCCTTTTGGGGCGTTCTTTGGAAGATAGGGGGATAAAAGGTGGGAGTCATGCGAGTACGTTTGGTGAAACGGCTAGATTAGTTTTTTATTTTCTTTTATTTTCAATTTTATTTTCAATTGATTTTTTTTAAATAAAATACATTAACACAGTATGCATCACACCATTTGGAAAACTATGTGCCAACTTGAGCCCTTCGTTTGGCTCCTAGAGAACCTAAAATGGGCAAGCCACATGTTTTGGAAAACCATGAACCAACTATGCATTTGGCTCTATCAAAAATTTAATATGTTTTCACAAAGTTACCAGATAGTTAGAAAAACTATGCACCTTAATTATTAAGCTTTCTTTACATTCCTAACATACTCTAAATTTTCATAGAGAAACACCTAAAAGAAACAAATAAATAAAAAGGAACAAAAAAACTAATAGAATAGTGTTGGGTTGGTGTGTGAAATCCAATAAAATTATCATTATAAAATTTACAGAATGATAATATTTCTAATAAATAATATTTTCTAGTAGCTTATTCATATGTTTTTATTTGTCTCAACATCAAGAAAACACTCTTTAATATCATTATAATGGTTAATCTCTTCAAAAATGGATTTCAATAAATTCTAAAATACAGAATACACAAAAATGGATCTCAAACTTTAACTATAATGATTTTAATACTGTCACAATTTCACCAAGGATGATCTTCTTCAATACATACTCTTCAAGATACCAAATATAATATCAAACCAAGATTTTATATTCTATATCTTTATTATCAAGGTAATGATAGTGTACTCTTCAATTTCATCAAATATGATCCTTGATCATATTCGTATTTGAATACTAGTTGAGGAATCATTCTAGGATGATGAATTTTTTATCTTTATAGTCATTAATTATTATCACTCAAAACTTCTCAAATTATCTCCCTAAGAACTCACATAACCTTCCATTCACTAAATTATAAGCACAAATACAATAAAATAATATTAAGGGGATAAGGTGGATATTATTTTATTTTTAATTTTAATATAAAGGTTGATATTTTTTCAGAAACAACATTCTATATTTATTCCATTTTTCATGATTTCTCATCTAAACATAAATTCTGATTGAGATAACATGTATCTTATAAATTATTTAATTTTCAAATGTTTGAACCTTCTTTCTTTTAGAGATTTTAATAATCTTGTATCACTTGTTGAAATTTCCATATTATTAAATAACTCTTTTGTGTTGGAATTATTGTAGGATTGTTTTTAAGACTATGTTTATCCGTGTTACACCTCAATCATAGAACTTATTCATCTTCTTGGAAAATCTTTTTTTTTCCTCTTATGCTATTATTTTAATTTGATTTTTATATTTACCTCATTCTTTCCCAATATTTTAGACATGTAACAAAAATAAAATTAGAAACATTGAGAGTAATTTTATATCATTCACATGGCTTCTTCTATGTTACATATATCATAGTAGTCTTTTTATATGCACAACATTTCTTAAAATTCATGGATTTAGAATCCAAGGTCTTCTCACCATTCTTCTTTGAAATCTTCTTGGGATAATTTTATTTTATAACATTTTTCTAATTTCATCCAAAGATTTATTCATTTTTATAAGATAAAAACTATGGTCTCCTCTTCTCATCGACTTCGGATACATGTTGAAATGATCATGCAACATTCATGTAACCACTAACATTTCTTGAAAAATGAATATTTTCATTTTTTTTAAAATTGTTTAAATTATATTGATTTTTCATAACCTTTTCATGTTTTCCCTATATTATGATCTTATCTTGTTGATACGAGGATTATTTTTTATTTTTTATTTAATGGATTATACAAAAAATCTAATGAACCAAAATTGAATTTTTTATAGCACCAACAATGATCCACAAACTATGATATTCTTATTTCCTCTCTATGATTTTTTGGGTTTTCGTCTTAACTTGTTGGGATCTTCATGGGGAACCAACTTCCATATACTATTTTCTATCCACTTTAGTTATTATGGTAGGATAATGACCACCATTATTCATCTTTGATTGTGTATATTTTGTTTTCCAACCTACATTATTAATGATAACATATTCATATACATCGTTGTAGGATAATATAGATGGTAAATCTTTCCCCACATATTATTTATATATATCATTGTACAAAGTCTTGATATTCTTATCACATGTTAGAGGAATTTTAACCTTAGAATCCTTATGGGAAAATTGTGTAGAAGTTGAAAGTGTCTAACTATATTGTGAAGTCATGATATGTGTCTTCTCAAGATTGGACAACTAAACATCAAATTCAATACATTTTATATTGAGATCATTTTTTTGATCTCAAAACAAGATCATCTTAACTTTATAAGCCTTATGTATTCATTATAATTGATTTTTATGCATATTTATAATATCCCATAGATAATATAGACTAATTATTTGGTATAACCTTGTATCATATCCATTAATACATCAATTGATAGTTCAACTGACATGTTTTCACTCCCACTAGATCTTATATCTTCTTCAAGATAATTTTTATAGGAACTAACACCTACCTCTTGATCACTTGAATATCTTAATGTAATTGAGGTAGATATATTTTATATATTCTTAATGGAAACATGATCCACAAAATCTTTACATTACAATAATGACATGTCTTTATTGTTTTCATGGAATGGATTTATAGATACATCCACTTCTTTTGATAAATGTGAATTCTTATTCATCATTATATTCTCTCTCATTCTCATGGTGATCATATTCTTGTAAGAAATTATTCTCTATGATAGTTGAATATTCACCAAAAAAGTAATTTTGAGTATCCATAATAGGTGAACCTCCTAATAATACCAATTTAGATGATCAATTTGTTATATACTCATCACTGAGAGTGGGGTGAATCAATTTTTGGAACTTTTTTCCAATTATAACTTTTATCCATTTTACCTCTTAAACATGTTAAGAACTTGATTCTCATATTCTTTTTTCTTTATCACATGAAAGTATATAAAATTAAGTAATAATGACACACAATATTTTTACATATTTCACTACGTGATATGTGTATCTAGTACTTGGCTTGGTTTATAAATAATCCAATACCACAAAAACACAAAGAAATAATCTATAAAACGTTGTTATAATAAAAAATGAATAAACTTTCACTTATGATGCTCTATAGTCAGATGATAGTTCTTGTTTTTAGATTATTCATAGATCTGTATACTACCGCATAAAACATTCTCAAATTTTTTAAATGGTTTATAACATTAATGAATGATTACACCATATGAGACTTCAAATGGATTTTATAGGGATTATTTTCACTTCACTACCATATTCTTCACTTTTTACTTTCACAGTAGTGGGAAATAAGATCCCCTCCTTCTATTCAAAGTATAAAACTAATGTTCCACTTATTATTCCTTCTCTTCTTCTTTGGAGACATATGTACATAGATATTTCTTCTCACTTATTCTATTTCTTATTCAACTTATGAAAATGGATATACAAAATATTTTATCCTTTTATTATCTTTTTTGGTCTCAATGATATAAATATTACTATAGACAAAAAACACATAGATACATGGTGCACAATATCAATATTTTCTATTCTATCTATTATTATTTATTCTTATTCATGAATAAAATATTTATGCAACTATATCACACTGCACATTCAATTTTATTTCATTAAAGAATAAATCTAGAACAATATCAAAACATTAATATATTGGATAAGAAATATTCTCATATTTTTAAAATATTTTGTATCAGATTCACTACATATTACCCATGAAAATAATATCACATTTTCATTTCATAATATTCATGCATGTATAATAAAACATTGATGTGTTTTATCCAAGTTATATATCCTAACACAGTATATTTATTCCTTTACTAATTTATGTGATATTAATTCACTTTAGGTTTAACTTTCATATATGGGTGCATGCGGCTAGATGCATACAACACATTGACTTCTCCCTTCCTATTTTACTTTCCATCAAAAAAACATGTTTAGGTGACTAATATATTTTTCAATTTATTTGTTCATATTGTATGGTCAAGATATTCCTTATTTTGGGAAACAGTCTATGAAATATCTGAACATCCAGAAATTTTGAGTCTCATATAACACTATAGGAAATTCATATAACATAGTGAGAGTGAATTAATCAAGCACTAAATCATTGGGCACAGGTACTGTAGCAGTTTTATAGCAGTACTATAGCAGCGGCGGTATTGTTGATCGGCGGGTACTGTAGCGGTGGCAGGGCACTGTAGCGGCGGCGGTACTGTGCGGGTACTATAGCAGCCAGGTTACTATTCATAGAATAGGAATTTGGCCAAATATTTGGGCCTAGGGGTTATGTAATGGGCTTCAAGACCACTGGGCCTTCAGGCTATGTAATGGGTCTCCCTCTACCCAGTTAAAAGAGGTCTTTTCTTTCCTTTATTAATAAAAATGAGGCTTCATCCCCAACCTTTAAAAAAATAGAGGAGTTCTTCTTCAAACAAGTAGAGAGCTTCATGTATTTAGTTTTTCCGGATCCTTTTTGAGGGTGTTTAACACACGTAAAATTCTTATGGTTATTCATCTTCCATGAAATAATAAATCTCATGATATCTAATTTAGTGACATTTTTATGAAATTCAGTTCAATTATGTAGACAAGAGGCATGTGAAACATGGCTCATTGATCTAAATTATTCACAGATTATCTGTTTTCACAATAGAAATGAGAGATCTCAATATTTTCTTTAACTCAAATCATCTCACCCTCTATCCTTTGTAGGAGAGACTCACTACCTCTCATTCAATTATTCCACATCTTATCTTTGATTTTTATTTTGTTCCAAGCTTCTGATATATTATCCCTTTCAAAACTATCCTGAAAAACATGACTCATTATTCATTTCTCAAATATTATATATTGAAAAATAGGGAATATTTTCTTATGAAAAAATATCTTTTACCTTTTTGGTGAGTATCTTTAGTGCATGTGAGGATAATTTCATGTTTCTCCTGTCACTCAATATCTACACAATACCTTGAATATTTTACTATTAAATGTTATTTCATCTCAATAGAGGATCCATAATTTTTAATTAGTCTCTTTTATGATTCAAACATCCTCGTACATTAATTTTCTAGTTGTTAGTGTTGGAGGTTTTCTAAGGGATTATAGAGAATTCTATTTTCTAAAGGCTATAATCATGGAGATTTCACATTGTGTAAGTGGATTACACAACATGAAAATCATAATCACATATTTTTTAAGGAGGTTTTATGATGTGTAAATATTTTACATGATATCAATAGTGTTTTCCTATTGTATTATATATCGTGGATAGAAAAATAAAATAAAATTAGGTGGTGTCATATTTTTTAGTGGAAATAGAATGCCAAGGATTTCATGAAATTAAATGGGATTTCACATCGTGTAATCCCCTAATCCACTATAATTTTAAAATTATTTTTTAACCAAACATTTTTTCATTTAGTTGTTATATATTATTCATCTTTTTGTTGGACAAAAATAGGCCCACTAAGGTGTTATTCGATCCCTTATTCATCATTATTTGATCTTTTGATTCCAATGTATGTTCTTTGGTGATCTATGGTTGATCTTCAGTGATTTCTCTCCTTATTATCACTCGTTTGCTTTTGTTCGTCTCCCAAGGAACAACTTTAATGATGTTTTCTTAGTTTCGGGTATTTTTTGTGTTGTATTTGATTGTATTGTGATGTGGTATAGGTAGATACATGGTTCTTATGGCGTTGTTGTGGTTTTTGGGTGTTCTAAATTGAGATACAGTGCGCGACGAGTTGGAAAGCTTATTTGAGGTTAGATTTTCCATCAGTTATCCTTCTTTGCATCATGCGAGAGGGTTTTGATTTTATTTATCCATGGATTATGGTTTTGTATGATTAATAAAAGATAAATTTTTTTAATTTTGATTGAATGAGGTAAAATGTGTTTTTTTCTCGTGATTTTACGCCTTTGATACTATTATGATGTGATGGATTGTACAGGCTAAACACCCCACTAAAAATTATGGCCATTGGTGGTCTTGTTTGTTCTATTTGAAATTAGTTGTACGACATTTGTTTTTAAAGACCATTGTGAATTTTTCAGTATCACCCTAAACTAAAATTATTTAATTACTTATACTTTTCTAATGAATAGGATTCCCCATCATTTTTGGTTTGCATGAAAATGCCCCAAAAAAGTGGAATGTGATAAAATCCTATTTTATTAATCTATGAAAATGATCTTGATATGTTGGGATGTTTATTAATTCATGTGGGATGGATATAGGTTTTTTAAATGGGGTGTTGGGTGATATTTGTTTTGTTGGTTGTTCTTTTGGGGTGGTGAGGGGGTCGTTTGTTGGTTGTGATTTTGCGGTAGTGAGCAGGTGGTTTTTTCTCATGATTTGTGGTGTCATGGAGGTGGTTCGTTTGCCCATGATTTTAGAGAAGCATGGAGGTGGGATATATCTTTATGCTTTTGGGGAGGATAAGTGGTGAGTTCTTGTGCTATATTTCTATGTAGTGATAGAATAAATTGAATAATTGTTTAAAAATGATTGGAATTGCTTGTGTTGGATTGGTTAATTGAATATAATTGGTTAATAAAATATTTAATGGTACGTTGGGTTGTTAAAAGTGGCTCGTACTAAATAATGAAATGAATTGGAATTAAGCATAGAGTAAATTTGATACAACCACAGATTATCAGGGATATTCACCTTCTAAAATGACTGTTGCAGATATTAATAAATGTATTTAAGGGTTTCATCAAAAGTGATGGTGTTGTGATTTTTTTTTGGGTTGAGAACTCATAATTTGGACCTAAGTGTTTTATACTATATATATATATATATATATGTTTATATTATTTTTATTCTATATGTACCACACCCAGGTTGATAACTACAAATTTAACACCCATATAGAAACACAGGGGTCTTTTTTCCACCATCCTGTGGGGAGTATGGCTGGTTGGGTACCCACTCTCTGTTCTAGGATAGGTAGGTATGGAACAAGAAATTATGTTTGGAGATCTATTAGTTCTTTAGATGGTGGTTTTTATAACCCATGTGTCTTTTAATGATATTTGATATCCCGGGTGTTTGTGGATGAGGTGTTATGTGTCCCAGGTGTCTTAAAGATGAGATGCGACATGTTTCCTGTGTCTTTTCAAGTGAGATGTGACCATTCTTGTGGGGAAGTTTCCCTGGAGTGTTTGGGTGATATTTTTATGGTCTTTCTTATTGGGTGGTGAGACCAAGTGTCAATATTTGAGGTGTATTGTGACCATTCTTGTGGGTGGTGTGGTATACGGAAGATATGGGAGCATTAGGATGTATGGAATTGGGTTGTGAGAGAAGAATACTTGTGAGAAAGTATTGAGAGGTACCCTTATCAATGTGAGAATGTTATATTATATTACATTACTTTTATTATTTGTTTTCTGTGTCATGATGAGGTTAGGTTTGGTTATTATACATTTTTAGTTTCTTTTTGATTCTATTGTTTTCTCACAGGTGCATTAGTTTTCTTTATTCACATGTCTATGAGAGACTTGGGTTTTCCTACTGATTACTTTTCTATGTTAACCCTATGTATATAAAAATATTTAATGGTTTCTAGAAGATGTTTTTGGATCATAAAATACATTATCAACTATAATCCTTGAAAATTGTTCTGTCACTTCATTATCTCTACTTTTCAGTATTTAAGTTTGATACATTTTCTTCTATCAATTGTATTTATACATGCACGTGGGATGGTTTTTTATTTATTTTTATATTATGATTGGAGTTATTTTGGGATGATCAATCTTATCTCTTGATCCTATTTATATTGTAGAGGATAATTCCTCCCATATATGATATTTTAATAACCTTAGTGTTACTCTCCAACCCAGGACCTACTAGAGGCAGAACACAGGGGGTCATTATCTCTCTCACCTAATTATGGTATCTTTATATGAAGGGGTTTATGACAATAAATCAATCATGTGATCCCATCTTGTGTCCTAGAGTCATTAGACATGGAACACTCTTTCATAAAATAACCCTATGCAAGGTTATAGGTAGAAGATGACATCCTGAGTTCATCAAACATCTCTCATGAACCTAATCTGATGGATCCCCTTTTATGTGTATGCTTTTAATGGTGTAAAAAAACATTATACACTTCTCCCATCTCACATTTTTTCTCTGTGTGGTTGAGAATTGTTATATTAAAGATTTTATTCTATATTAATCTTGAGATTCCAATGGGTTTCGGTATCTGTAACACTCACACTCACTTTTCCACATGGATTGTGCCACACCCTTGTGTGCTCCATGCACACCCATGTGGGTGATATGCACCCACCAATTCACATTCACTCTAATGCACCCCTCGTGGGTACTGTGCTCCATCCTTCCACCATGACCTATCCAGGAAAACTGCTTCCCACATGTTTGGCCCATAGTACCTCCAAATATTTGTTTGAGGTTGTGCTTGGTTGTATTGTTGTTGGATATATTCTTGTTAAACATCCCATATAAGAATTTATTAAAAACATTAACGTAAGATACATATAATTCTCAATATATAAGGATAACATAACCTACCCTTTAATTATCCTCATATATCCCTCATGAAATTAATATTTATATTTCATGGACTTCTTCTTTATCATCATTGAAAATAACATTTTACATGATCTTCATTGTATACTTATTTTTATTTTGGAATATAAATTTTAATATACTCTTCAACATCAAGTCATTTTAATTCTTCCCATATTCTTTAATTTTGTAAATATTCCTTCATGATAATGCACTTAATGACACTTGTTCTTGTAATTAAGAAAAGTACAATAATCTTCACACTGATAAACTCAATGTCTACAAAAGATATTCCTTAATATGATAAGATATGAGTATTTCCTTTTTCATCCAGTCATTCAAATGTATTAACATTGTTATAATGTGTGTGTCTCCTTGATACCTCCATCATGGAAACTTATTTCTTTCTAATTTCTTAAAAATATTGACAGCCATGAAATCTTATCATTTAATTGAACACCATTGAAAACTAATAACAACCATTGACAACAAATGATACTCTTACATAAATGGGATCTTCATATTGGTGTGACTTCATGGGATGGAAAATTGTGTACACTAGTGATGTAGTCATCCATCTTATCAGTGAGCCTCAATAAAAAATTGTGTTCTCATTTCATATACACATTCATGTTTATCATTACGTACATAAAAAACAATGTATAAAATGTTTTATATATACATTCACTAAATAATTTCATAGGTAAATTAGGTTTGATAATTTTCTTGGTAACAATCTAAACAATAATGACTCCCCACCCCCATTGTTGTCTATATCCCAAGTTATCCTAACAATTAATGTATGAGAATAGGTTCTACCTATGATTGGATTATCAATAATATATAATTTTTTCATTAAAAATGTATTATAAAGTAAATTTTTTAATAATCCTATGAATTCCCTATCAAAAAATCTACGGTATTAATTTCATATAAAGAAGCCTAATAATTGAATGAAAATATATAAAATGAAATTTTAAAATGCATCATCAATAAAAAAATGAAAAATGCATCTACACTACTGTAACGTAAAAAATTGTATATCATTCTATTTTATCTATTAAAATCTACCACATTAAGAAAATTATGGTGAGAAGATATCCCTCTAATTCAATGATAAATAAAAATATATTTTCCCATGTTGTAATCACAATGAATACATATCTACCATGGAAGAAGAAAATATATTGTCCAAATCCACTATAAAGAAGATGGAGAACATTTCTAACATATAAGTTTTAAATAATTCATTTTATTAATAGGTATCTAAAATATCTTATAAAAATATTTTTATAAATGAACCAATAACAAGTAGGGGAGATCGAATTTATGAGGATTCACAAGATGAAACTATTGGTGTTTTCAAGGAAATACTTCATAATTATCCCAAATATATTTTAAATTTTATTGTATGATTTCAATAATTTATAAAGAAGAATATCACTCAAATTTAATATGAGTTTAATTTTTTGGATAATTGTTTTGAGAAATATTTGATAACTTTATTTAGATTCTCTAAGAAAAATGGATTCTTAGTACTATGAACATGAAATTTGTAGATAGGTGATCTAAATTTGAGTATGAGTGCATCCATACAATTTATGAGAGAGAAGAAACTATAAATACAAATAAATAAAAGACTCATGTCTTAGTGTAAATAACCATTTTATAGGATTTTCTATTGGGGATCAAATCCAATAAGATTAAAGAGGTTCATATTTCCTTACATGAAATTTAAAAAATATATATTAAGTTCCAATTAAGAATATTTTAAATTATTATAAAGATATATTAATCTTATTTTCGATGATAATAATATCCTCAATATGAACTCTTTTTACTTTGATAATAAACCTGAAAATATGGAAGGGACATAAGATGAGTCTTTAAAAAAAGTTGTGAATAGACTCGCTACCATAAAAACATGAAATGATTATCACTATTCTAAAATACCTATACATAATGAAAAAATTCTTTGGAATCATATAATGATCAATATCAATTAGCCTCAGATAAAAAGGTTCCATCCATTATAAAAAACTATACTCATAATAATTCTTGTTTCATGTATAGAATAGGTTTCAAAATAATATCTATATAAAAATGAATAGAGAAATTTTTTGAGGAACTCATCATTAAATATATGTTTTATCTGATTTAATTTGGTATAATTAATCTTATAAATTAATCCAATCTAAATAATAAAATATCACAAAAAAAATTATTTCATATTGTCCATATAAGAGCTCAATTGAAGATATTAAGGTTTTTTGACTATTACATTTTTATAATATATTCATGAACAAAAGTATTTCTTGTTAAAACTGTATTATAAAATGTAGAATATAATTTAATACATAATTAATATAAAAAATGTATTATACACAAGAAATATCCTTAAAAGAGTATCAAAATATTTCTATCTCAAACAGATTTAAAAGTATTGAAAAAATATTTGGAAACTGCAATAAGGGTGTTTGCGTTGAAAAAGTACATTCGTATAAATCAATAAATAGTGTTTCAAAGGATATTAAATAGATAATACTAAAAATAGAAAACAAAATTTAAGTGAATATTAATATATATTTTTTCATGGGAAATAAAAAAAATGAAAACTATTTAGAAGCCCCCAAGAATATTTAAAAGGGTGTTGAACTTAAAATGAGAATATTACCTCATCATGGTATGAGATGAAAATCAATATTATTTTTCAAAAAATTCATAATTTATGATATTAATGGAATAATTCAATAAAATAATGGAAAAAATAAAAAAATTATCAATGGGCTGTTTTGATAAAAAGAATCCCAAATAATCCATATGGAAGATCCAACATATCTGGCCATGATACTAAATTTTGCATGATCATTTGGATAGCCCAATTATAAATGGAATGAATTAGTAAGGAAGAATAAGTGAAGGGTAGTTATAAATAGAAATAAGTAACTAAAAATGAAGAATATTAATTTCATTAGAGTTTTCTATAAATTGATTACCTGATAATTTCATAAGAGTTTTGTGAGAGATAAATGAAAGCTATAAATGATTCAATGAGAAATTTAATAATATTAATTGCTCAAAATGAAAGATAAACAATATGGATCTATAACTAAAAGAAATATATTCTTTTATTTCCACTAAGGAGAATAAAATTTCATACAAAGATGTTATTAAGAAATAAATGATGTCCACAATGTGTAAAACGAACACTGCTAGTAAATTCAGATAATGAATAATGAAGGGTTATTACATTTATTGAGATCAAATGTAAGGGTTATCATGGATGAGAAGTATCACCAAACCTTTTTTCTCCCAAAAAGGATCAAATTATTTCCTTATTAATTTCATATATTGAATTTGATCTTTATATACATATAATAAAAGGAGATAATTGATTAAGAAGAAAATCTTGAAACCTTTCTCAAGCTAAAATAACAACTATAGACTTAAATAAGTCATCTTTATGGTTAAGGATCGAATAGTAGGTTTCTTGCATCTTATTTTATGAATTGATCAAACTTGATAAAGAATATATGGAGTATCCTTTTGAGGTGAATTATGAATAAATTATTTTATAATATACCATGTAGTGTTATTATTGCATACAAATCTGAAAACTATAAAAAAATGCATGAAATAAATCATTTAAAAGGTATATATTCCTATTAATAGTGATAATTTAAAATTATTAAGGACATGAAAATGAAAATGTAAAAATTATTGGATGTCTTCTGATGGTTAACCAGTTAGTTGTTTTATTTCTTTTTAACATGTGTGGGAAGATGAGTATGTGAAATTCATGATATAAAAATCATAATAGAATTCATTTAACAATTTTTATCATGTTAATTCCCTCAATAACATTTTATCAACCTTAAAATATTTCAAAAACAACACTAAAATTAATTTTATATTGTTATTATATTATGTTCACATATGGATATATTTTTTGTATATATATTTTCCCCTATTATTTTATATAGTGAGTGTGAATCATATAGTCATAGGGTAAAATAATTGATGGAATGAAACATTAATATAATATTCACCATAATCTATAAATTTTATTATATTTATTGTCAATTAGAGGGATAGATAATGAAACAACAAACATATTTGCATGCATTTTCAATGTTATTTTTGAAAAAAATCTGAAGGGGGGGATTATTGAACCCACTCAGTGATTATTGTATTTGTTGTTAATTAAGAAGATAGAAAGAATCCATATTTTAATATGTAGTGAAAATATATTCTTTAAGGGAATATTCAATGTTCAAGGTACATGAGAAGATATATTAGACTTCCCCAAAAAGGTTTCATTAAATAGTGTGCAATGAATATTTCCTGAGTAATAAAAAAACACCTTGATTATTGGAAGTTAGAATGGAAGGTATTTGTTGTTATTATTTGAATAAAAAACTAAGTTTCTCTAGTAAAAACATAGAAGGAAGATAAATGAGTTATGATACAACTTTTTACATATAAAACAACAAGTTGTTTCCCTAATTAATAATGGAAAATAATTAATAGTACCATTATTGATATGATTGAAGATCCATTCACATGTAAAATATGATGCATTAAGTTATTGAAAATATTTCATTGAAATTACTAATCTAATAATGATTTCAAAAGTTACTTGGAATTGATTGAGAGTTTATATGAATAATTAGTTTAAGAATATTTGACTAAGTGGAAGAGGAGTATAGTTCTATGGATTATGTATATTGATAAATGTTGTATCTCTATTAATAAGTTTGGAAACTAATTTTTCTATTTCATCCTTGATAATTTATTGTATAAGAAAAGGTTACTGTCTATATGTTACCGAGATAATTTTTTAAGAAAAAATTTTGGTTTAGGTATGTAACACCCTGTGATTTTAAAACATATATTACACTACAGAATCATAATTTTAGTTACATATTTCTCTATACAAAACACTGAACTAACAAGAAATTGTGATATATTTTCATAAAAATATAAATATTAATTATGAGAATAAAAACCATGCTATTTAATTTTTGAGTTTTGATAATAGAATCTTCTTTATGAAATATTTATTGAAATAAAATAAATACGACTTTAAAATTAAATGAAATTCCACTGGTTTGGAATAAATGACTAATACATTCATGTTATACTTAGAAATGTATTTTTCTAAGTATTTCTTTTTTATAATATATTTATTTTTGTTTCATGAAACTTATTATTAATGATAATAAAATATATTTTATATGAATAATTGGTTAATAACAATTTTGTTTTTATGTAATAATAAATGTGATTGATAAGGGGTTAATATTATAAAATTTTTATTCCCCTATAAATATTGTTTTTCATTATATCACTCCTTTATACTTATAAGATAATTTTCAAAAACATAGAAATTAAATTTGAAAAAACAATAAAAATATCATTTAATTTATCATAGTAATATTTTCGTAAAATTAATTTCTAGGATTTTTTTAAAAATAATGATTTTAGGTGAATAGTACAAAATACTATTTTCATAAATAATACGACAATTATGACATTATTAGTATATAATAATAAATATTAAATTCATGTATCATTTTTAAAATTAATAATACTTATTTTATATTTGAATATATAACTTTATAAAAATTAATTTAAAAACCCATAATTGATATCTCAGAATATAAATAATATTTTTTCCAAACATTATTTTTAAAAAATTATATAATTTTATTTTAAAATTTATTTTTCACTCTTATAAATTGAATAAAAAGATATTTATTTTAAATTGAGAATAATATTTTCCAATATATAAAATATGGTCCACTTTATTGTTAGGAAGAGATATTAAGTTACCTTAGGTAATAACTAGTCACTATAGTTAAAGTGAAAATTGTAAAATAAATAATTTAAGGGGTAAAGGGATCGAAACTTGGTAAAAAATATTTCTAATTACTTGTATGAGGTTTATATCGATATTAACTATTCCCCTCTCAATTATTTCTCAATTTTGGGGAAACATAACATGTTTAACATGTTTCCCATTATATTTAGTTCAAATATTGACAAAAATGTCATTCTAACCAGTTATAAAAAGGGCCTCTCACCACCCATACATGAAACTCCTAAAAATTGTGTTTCATAAAGAAATCATGTTATTTTCTCAACCACTATTCTACTATTTTACTCTATTTTTCTTATATTCATAATATATTATTATATTCTATCAAATACCAAGGAATATTTCAAGGAAATCTCAATGTGCTAAACATGAGTAATATTTTTTTCTTAACTTATTTATTTTATATTTTATATTGAAATTATAAATTATAAACACTTAATAAATAACATAATTATTTGAAATATATTTAAATTTATTTATTATATGGGGATAATAAATAATTTTATTTTACTATTTCCATTAATAAAAACAAAACCGACATTTGTTTGTTATGAGTACTACCGTCTCCACTCTATAACGTGTTTCATTATCCTTCACCGACATAAAAGGATGGTCCTAAAAATTAATTTAATAAATAATTATGATATTTATATCATTTTATTATTCAAGAATATTAAACATTATTATTTATTTCTTTGATTTTATGAAAATTAAATCATCACCCATTCATATGTATGGACTACAGCACTATGGAATGATCAATTCCCATTTTTCATTTCGTTACTTCCATTAATGGATTTTAATGATAAATTTTTTAATCTATAAATATTATTTTTATGAAATAATTATTTTTATAATATGAAAATTTTAATAGCCTCATAATGATATGATCAAATAATGATTATCATTAATTTATTCATTTAAATAGAGAAAACTAAGAGAAAAATGATGGCTTCTTTTTATATAATGAATTTATATAAATTACATTATAGTTATAATTACTTGTGAATATAATATATCACACTAATAAGAACTAAATAATATCATTATACATTTTATATAATTAAATTACAACTAAACCACCACATGATCATCCATTAATCATGGTAGGTTTAGGTTTTGGTCAATTTAACCACCTATTGAAACAATACAGTTAATTTATATCATGAATGACTATGAGAACTAATTTAATACTAAAATATGATATAATTATATAAATAGTTTCTTTTTAAAGGTTATATCATTATTTATCTAATTAATTAATAAAATAATTTTTGTTTGTTAATAATTTCCGAAACATGATCGTCATGGATTTCATCTCATGGTTTATAACCAATACTACCATATAATGAAAGTATATCCCAATAAATATCATGTAAAATATATTATATTACACAATATTATATAATAATGATTGATTTTGTAAAAATAATATATTCCAACACTGCCTTTATGAAACTAGATCACATCATTATTGATTACTTACAATCAACGCTGAAAATTGATAAAAACTAAATTATATATAAATATATAATGATTTTAAGGTAAGAGTATAAATTGTTATATATGTTAATAAGTTTATTGGGTATATATTTAATTTTATTTATTGATTTATTAATAACATTTAGATCAATAAAAAATGAATCATGACTGATGTAAGGTTTTCCATCACAAGTTCCTCCCTTTGAAACATATTTCATATTATGGACAAAATTTAATTTATATTGTGTATATACTGCCTATTTAATATTTAATATCATGAATTATATTTTAATCATGGTATTTTATGTTTAATTACAAGCCCAATATTTCATGGGGTTTGTATTAAAATGTTACACAAGTTGTAAGGGTTTTCAAGGTCTCAATTCTTATACTTTATGACATATTACACGTTATGAACCATGTTTCTTTTGTATTGTGTTATATTAACTTTATATCCCATGAATTTTATAAACCAACATTCCCTATAATTCCGGTGAAAATAATCCAAATATAGTTATATTTATTTGTTTTGACTCAATTATTTATCCATTCGTAATATTTTTTAGTTACTCAATTTTTATTTATTGATCTATGATTGTTCACTTAAAATGCTACACAGGTTGTAAGGGTTTTCTAGGTCTCAATTATTACTCTTTATGACTTGTTACATGTTATGAACCATGTTTATTTTGTATTGGGTTGTATTAGTTTACTATCCCATTAATTTTATAAACCAACATTCCCTATAATTTAGGTGATAAAAAATCCAAATCTAGTTATCTTAATTTTTCTGACTCTAGTATTTATCCATTCTTAATATTTATTAGTTCCTCAATTTTTATTTATTGAGCTATGATTTTTCACATAATCTTATTCTTTATAAGTCATGTACATTATTCCATTTTATTGTATTATTTTTTTATTATATTATTTTTTTACATTTTATTACATAAACAAATTTTGAGATTAATTATTATCCCTCTATTTCATGTGGTTTGTATTAAAATGCTACAAAAGTTTTAAGGGTTTTATAGGTATCGATTCTTATTATATATGACATTTTACATGTTATGAACTATGTTTCTTTTGTATTGGGTTATATGAATTTAGTATCCCATGAATTTTATAAACAAACATTCCCTATAATTCAGGTGATAAAATAATCCAAATCAAGTTATCATTATTTTTTGACTCAAGTATTTATCCATTCATAATATTTTTTAGTTACTCATTTTTTATTCATTAAGCTATGATTGTTCACTTAAACTTTTTTCTTATAATTAATGTACATTATTCCATTTTATTGTATTATGTTTTATTATTTGATTTTTTTAATATTTATACTTAAAACCATTTTTAGTTTTTTCTTTCTTATGGATTTACGTCTCCTAAAAGAGATATTAATAACTCAAATCTCTTTGCTTTGAGTTATAATTTTTCATCTTGAAATTTTTTTTATCATTATTAGTTTTTCCCACCATAATATTTTATGATATATTTATCTCTATTACACTATGGTGAAATGGATATTTTTATACAATGTAATGTTCTGAAACTCCTTCTAAAAATTGATTTTTGAAAAAAGTTATTTTTAAAATTTTCAAAACTTTTGTCCATTTCATTTTCATTTTTTTGTCTTTTTTTCTTATTTTCTCCAAGATATAATTCTTATATTTTAAGAATCCATTATTGGAGATTAATTTTAAAATGAAATGTTTTTAAAATCTTTCATTTCACCTTTTCAAAAGTTACCATTGAAATAAACTTGTAAATTTCTACTTTACATCAATTTAAAAAACTATTTATAAAAGATCATTTATGTTTTTTTTACATTTCTCATACCATTTTAAAAATTATTTTCCCTAATTAGGATCATTTTTTATAATTTTATCTAATATATATATATATCATCCTTTCGTGGTTTGAACTCATGGTATCAAATTAGTTGATTATTGATCCCATATTTTCTGATATCTATAAAAGAATTATTTTTTCAAGAGTTTTTTTACTTACGTCAACACCCATATTTATTTTATTTATGGAATTTTAGTTGTGTTCTTTTGAAATCATCCACCTTCTTTCTCTAGAAGGGTTTTCATCATGGTATCACTTTTATTGAAAGGGGTAAAATCATTATCCTATAATATATAATTATTACAAATTGGGTGATTATTGGAAAGTTTTTTGTATATTATTTAATTATCCACCTTATTTCTTATAATAGGTATTGATCATTTAATCCCATTTATTAACATGTGGAAAATTATTGGCATACCATATTTTGTAATTCCCGTAAAAGTTATTATTGCAAAGTTGACTATATATTTTTTGACCATCCACCACCTTTCTCAAAATGGGTTATGATAATGTTATCCCTTTTATTGAAAAGGGTAAAAGTAATGAAATTATTGATTATTATTTTATACTAACGCGAGTTCACCATGTTTTGATATTTCTTATTCTTTATTATATGGATGCCAATGTTTTTATTCATCCAATGGTTCCTTAGGGAATTTTGTGAATGGTTATGTTGAGTCTTTTTTTGAATTTATGGTACTTAATGAAGTGGTGCATGAGAGATAGAATTATATAGCCCCTTGATGCATCAATAGATCTCATGAGATAAAATAAGTTTGGTTTTGGTGTATAGCACTTCTAGTAATAGTATGGAGTCATTTAAAATCATTAAAAACATGTTTTTGATGTCCATTATTCATTACATCGGTATGAGATTAATAATATTGATATCTATGTTTTCATTTATATTCATGGATATAGAATGTTACCAATTTTAGTTAATCATGGATTCAGGTTGTTTACTTGTGTCCTACCATAATATCTTTTTAATCTTATTCCAATATTACCTAAGTTTTATGATTTTCGATACTAGTAATTTTCGATTACCCTTTATTATGTATCTATTTCCCTAGCATATAAATTTATTTAGTACACAAGATATTTTTAATAGGATATATTTTTTGAATACTTTTGTGGGAGTTGTGGAAGATTTATTATAGAATAAGTAGTCTCTTAAATAGTGGTAAATTTTCCCTTTGTTAAGAAATACATGGTGTAAGAATCTAGTTATCCCTTGAGGGCTGGATAATTTTATTTTTGACAATTTACTGTTTAAATGATTAGATTTGGCCTAATATGAATTTTATTTGAGTTCATAAAGGTAACAGGGGTGTTTGGGGATTTTTTGAATCTCGGAACACAATATTTGGGGTGAAATTTGGTTGGATCACGGTTAATTGAAAAAATGTGTATTAGGAAGAAGAGTATGATAAAACTATGTGAGGCTAGATAGTGAGGGGATATAGGACACACGGTAATAATAAACAATGTAAAATTGGTAACACGGTCACGTGTCCATGTCTTTAATTTTCACAGGGTATTTCTTCATGGTTTACACATATTTATTCAAAATCTATGAGGTAATTGTGCATTTTGATCTTATTCAATTGTTGACCATGCGTGGTTTGTAAACCATTTGTATAAACCATGGGATCCTATATATTTGTGTAAAATTATGGATTTCCCTCACTCAATATTATATTCAACTGTAATTAAATTTTTTATTTAATGGATAGTAAGAACATCATTTTGAATCTCCCCTTGATCATATTCTTGGATTTGAGGGATCATCTCTATCTAGTACAGAATTCAAGCATTGTAGGTCTCATTCGAACTACATCAGTATGATCCCAATTCCTTTTTTCCATTATTTTTTATTATTGATATGGGATACACTAAATAGGTGCAAGATACTTTTCCTTGTTATTAGGTTCTTCATCCATTATTATATTTTCTCCTGATATTATTCGAATCAAAAGGAAATAGTGGAATAGCTATCAACTATAGACCTATAGTAGGTGGTCTCATGACTTTTGCTAAAATTAGAGGTGTTTATATATGTTTTTGTTTCGTGTTCCCAATTTATGGGCACCATCTTAAATGAATTTTATCCTATAATATATTTTTAGGCATTGACTATTAAATTAAAGAGAGTATCAATGAATATTATAGGTTATGGACCTTGGTTAAGTAAGACCCCATGGTTTTTTTGGTTATATAAATAGACCACTATGGGTGGCCTTGAGACTTGGATTCCTTGAGGTGTGACTTTTCCTTTCAATGGGTCCTAAATGGATTAATTGAATTATAAATAAATTGATGAAATGAATTTTGTTATAAATTTTCAATTGAATGGTTCAATATAATCAATGGAATGACAATGACCCTTATCCCTTGATATTAAATTTCTAGTTTAAGCTTGAATTTCTATATATATTCAAATTCCTATGTGAGTAGTTGAATGAAAAATCTTATATGTTTTCCACAGGATTGAGTCACATTTATAGGTGATATTTAATTTAATTTTCATGGTAACGACCATGACATGATGAAGTGGATCTGATTAAATTGATTTTTTTATTGAATTGATTAAATGGTAATATTCCTTGGGTGACACATGGATTCAATAATGAATTCCATAGATGGATTCAATTGGTTTTTACCAAGTTTTAGCCTATGTGATACTTGGACTTTAGAGATGGTATTCAGAGGATGGAAAATATGGGGTTGGCCTTTATATACTGAGTGATACATGGATTCATATGATAATTACATGGACGAACTCAAGGGTAATTTGATTATTTATGCCATGGGTGATACTTGGGCATTCATAGTGGACAGCCAAGGATGAACTCAAATGGTTGTGATGTTATACCACACCTAGAGTAATATCTGGGTTCTTGAGAGGTTTTACATAAATTGGATTATAGTGTGATGGTTTATATTACACCTATAGTGGCACTTTGATTCTAACATAGGAATTTCATAGATGGGCTCATGATCTAAATTTATTAATGAAAGAAATTTTTTATATAAGAAATCTTCCAAGCTAAATAAGAATCTTGGATTCGGTCTTTCCATACACTTTATTGAAGGCATTTTTAGACATCCTTGATCATAATAATATGGAGGACATAAGGCTGCATGTCAGGTCTTAAGGTTTATAAATTAAATTAGATGAATGGTCAATTTAACTTGATTAAAATGACATAGTCCTGACTATTAGATCATATAGTTTGGTTATAAATGAAATTGATTAAAGTTATTGATTATAAATGAGGACATGGACTTATAGGATATTTAATTTTTATTACTTCCTTTATATGATGTATTTTATCTGCTCACTATTGTTATATATATTAACTGACTGGATGGAATAAACCTTGTATGGTTTCCTACTAGAATTATGTCTCACACCCTATTTGGGATTCCATTGGGTACCTAAACAGACAATATTATTAAATGTGTTGATTTGGGAAAGTGACCTACTATAGTTTCTTGATTATTTATTAGGACCAGGGGAGCATGGGACCAATCTAAGGCTCACAATTCTAGTTGGGATAATTTTGGAATTTTTGCACATTTGTTACATGAATTGTATGTCTGTCTTGTATACATATTTTGGATGTTTTGTTGATATATGGTATGTATTATAATAATAATTGTATATGATATTCATCATAATATTGTTATCTATTATTTCTAGTTATCTATTGTCTATATGATTTATTGGTTTCACTATTTATATATTATTGAAATTATTTGGAGTGGAATAGTCTCCCCATAGACACTCTTAGACGCATGTAGCTGGTCAGTAGCATCTGAAGTTTGGGGAGGTGTTCTAGAGGTCATGTGACTCACCAGCCTTAGGGCACCTGTTGAGTGGCATCCGGGCCTCGGACATTACAAATTGGTATCATATGATTCTTATATGTTTTTCATTATTAATTGAAAAAAATATAAAGTGATGGAATGTAAATGGAATTGGGTATTTAGTTATGCATATGTGTAGTTAACCCTCATATAAAAAAAATCCAAATTTAGATGAATTAAATTTTTATTTTATGAATTTTGACAATTACAGATGATTTGATTCCACCATTGGGTGATGAAATTGATTTATTATATTATTATTGATATGATTAGGGGTTCTATTTTGTTTTAACCGGATGAGGTGATGGTATTATATCATATGCATCATGTCAATTACTTTATAGGAATGACATGCCATGAATTATTCCATGCCATTTATCATGTATTACATGTTGTATGTCATTGTGATATGTGTTGGGATAGTTATAACTGCTATTTTGATGGGTATTATAGAAGGTGTTATTGTATGAATTAGGTTTACATCATACTTTGGTTCCTAACTTGTAGGGGCCCTCATGGATTATAATATGGCTAACCTTTGGATTCAACCTATTTAGAGTGATTACTATATAAAATTGAAAATGAAAATTTTAGTTCAAATGAAATGGCAACTAAACTATTTATAGTAGAGATCTTGGGCTAGACTTAACCTTAGTAGTTAGAAGTAGGTGGTATCTCTTTCTTATATTTGAATTGTATGTTTCCCATACCTGAATGTAGGAGCTGGAATATTGGTGTATTCTTAAAGAATAAGGCTTGTACTTATCCAATTTAAACATATTAACTTTTGATATTTGAATTTTGATAATGTTATTTAATTGAGCCATGTTATTTGCATTTGTAGATATATACAACCAAAAAATCCTATAGTTGTATTCTAGGATGATGGCGATGACCATACACCAGAGGTCATGGACTATGGGATTCCAGTCGATCCCCTAATATGGCCAGCTATGTTACTAGTTGTAGTAGTATATATAGGTTCTTTGGTACAATTCCATGAATAGTTTTTATAGTTCTTATAGTCTGTTCAAGGAGTACCATAACATTCCCCAACTATGGTAGAGTTGACATGTGTGTTCTAGTATCCTCATCTACCCACATTTTTGGTGGTTGGAAGACCAAAGGATGTTGATTTATGGCTAGAGGGCATTCTATCTAACTTTGAGAAACATGAGATGTCTCTTAAGAGGAGGGTAAATCTCACTACGTTTATGGTGAATGATTCTTCCGAGAGATGGTGGAATACCAAAACATAGATGGTTCATCATTGGGAGATAGATTATAGGGATTTTCATACTTCCATCCTTAATTATTTCTGTCTATATAAATTGAGGGCTGATAGAGCCTAAGAGTTCCTGCACCTAGAGTGGTGTGTGTTATCAGTTATGGATTACTCGGATAATTTTAACATGATCCAGTACTCAGAACCTATTCTTAAGGGTGATGAGTTATCTAAATCTAGTTGATTCAAGGATGGTCATAGGTACAACATCAAGTTGTATATGAAGGTTTTTCATCTAACTACCATTTCTGTAATAGTGAACAAGGCATTTATCACGGAGTGTAACCTAAGAGAGGATGGAGTTGCAGGCTATGTAAATTTAGTATCTGAATCTAGTACAACATCAAGCAGTAGTAAGAAGCATCATATGTATCATCCACTCAATGATATTAGAAGTTATAGAACATAATCAGTTATCTATGTGATGTGATACTAGTGAAGTAGGCTAAGATATATGATGGAATGGTGTACAAGGGACCCAGTCGAGTGATTGTCTTACGGCATGATGGGAAACCTATAGCGCTTTTACAGAACTATTCCTCTAGATGTCACTATGGAAGGGTCTTCACCAACTCCATGTTTAGTAGTAGGTCTAGCATCATCTTGTCTGGAAGGAAAATGGATTACAGTTGGTCGATCAAGCTGAAGTGGTGGTCGTGGTCATGGAAGTAAGACCCCAATTTTACAGTGATAACAGACCATATCATCTTAGGGTATCCATGAAGTATCATAGGGACACATCTCAGGACATATATATGTAGTTAAATAGACCCTTAAAGAGTAGCATCTCATACTTTCTATTGTCTGAAGTAAAATTCTAGTAGCCTCTACATTAGCTTCTCCACTTTTTGATACAATATATTCTAATAGATTTATATTTGAGCTCATTAGGGATATCCTTGGGCTCATTGTTAAAACCATAGATGTTTTTATGATGCATAACACTCAGTTGGGTATTATAAAATAGGTTTTACAATATTTCATGTAGTTCCCCCTTGATACTATAGGGTGTAATTTTATATGGGACCTATTTCTTCACTAGATGATAGGATTTTATATCATTCTTATGATGGAATGGTTGGTTTATTTTCTTATTTCAATGATTAATATCGTCTAAGGGTGACCTTTACATTACCATAAGGTGTAAAGTTTATTCACAAGGGTTAATATGATTTCTAGGTGAGCTGATGTGGACCGACGCATCGTGGGTTGGACGGAATGATAGCCTAGATTGTATTTTTGTATCTGAATGATCATGGAACATGTCAGAAATATTTCCCTCCCATGATTGATATTTAAAAGGAAATCTTACAATATTACATTTTTGTATTACCTCCACTAAGAGTCTTAGAGTTCCCTATCAAGCTATTTACAGGAGTTGCAGGGTTACTCATTCCTCCATACATGATGAATACTACTAAGATGAAAGAGATCAAGAGGAATCTTGATGATATAAAGAAAAAAAATTCATCTATCCTAGAACTTTTCGATATGGTATTCAAGTAAGTTTTGTGAGAATAGTGTATGGTATACTTAGTGTATGTGTTAATTCAAAAAATTTGAACCAATTGATGTTTAAAAACTGGTATCCTTTATCTTGGACAAATGATCTCTTTGATCAGCTCTGGGGAGGATGGGTTCTCTAAAACATTGTTTTTAGATTTGGTTATCATCATGTGCATGTTATACCACCATACATAACATGCATATCTTTTGTTAGAAGGTACGACCTATATGATTATTTGGTTATTTTGTTTAGCCTTACGAATGTGTCAGCGATCTTCATGGTACTGATGAACCGGGGGTACTATCCTTATCTAAATTTGTTTATGGTGGTTTTCATGGATGATATCTTGGTGCATTATTACAATTGACACATCCATACCAAACTTCTATGAATCTTATTGGATTCACTGGGAGTGCATCAGCTATATTTTCATCTCATAAAGTTCTACTTCTGGACGGTTCAAGTTCACTTATGAAGTCACATTATCTTAGAGATAGAAGTATTGGTTGAAAAAGAGAGGGTGAGAGATGTATTTTCCTATAATAATCCCATGAAATATTTTGTTGTGCAGAGTTTCTCAGAGATATATAGTTAATAACATTATTTCATATAGGACATACCACATCTAGAAGAACCACTTATTGGCTTGATTAGAAAGGGTGTGAAGTTTTTAAAGTCAATTAATTAAAATATGGTCGTTTAAGAGCCGAAAGGGAGAATGACTTCAGTGTCAATACTGATATTTGTAGAGAGAAGTATGAATTAAACTATTTACTACGATGCATCAAGAATTGTGATAGGAGAAGTTCTTATACAGTAAGATAGATTTGTTATATACAGATCTCAATAGTATAGGCCACATGAGAGGAATTACTTATACACAAGATCTCTTGTTGGTTCCAGGTATTCACACATTTTACTATGATAGAAATTACTTACATGGAGGGAATTTTGTTTTTTATACTAACCAAAAAATACTAAAATACATATTTACATAGAATGATCTGAATATCAAGAAGATTAAGTGGATTGAGTACCTATAGTCTTTTGATTTCAGGCATTCCTACATTCCTGGTAAAGGCATTGCAGTTAATGATGCCCTGAGTAGGAGGACATAGATTTCGGCTGTGTAGTATGCTAATAGCGAGTGTATGTTTATGGATTTGTTCTCTGAAAGTCACATATAGGTGTATTAAAATCAAGTGTGGACTTTTAAATCATATTTATCTTTTACCAATAACCTTTTGGATAGAGTTAAGATGAGGTGTTTATCAAACTCAGAAGAACTATTCATTTGAGAGAGTGTTGAAGGTGAGGACACTCCTCCTGGTTGGTCCGTAGCTGAGGATGCGATTGTTTTTTTACATGGTAACATATGGGTTTCACCAGACAAGTGTCAAGATCTAATATAAGACATTCATGCTTTATCTTGGTCAGTTCACCATGGCGTCGCCCTAGTGGACAGGTATGAAAATAGATATAGCTTATTTATCATGAGATGTTCCACCTGAAAATAGGTCATGGTGGAACACCAATAACCATATAGATTTTTGCAGTAATTACTCATCCCTGAGTGGAATTGGATTGAATTTGGGGTGGATTTTGTGATGGGTTTACCAAGGTTTCCTCAAGGTAATGATGTTGTATAGTTGTTCCTGACAAGCTCATGAAGGTTTCAAATTTCCATCCTATTAAGTAAATATTTATTGTGGATGAGCTTAAGAGGTTGTACATCCATGAGATATTATGACTTCATGGGTTCCCACATACTATCATTTCATATAAGGAATCATGGTTTACTTTGTGATTCTAGAAACGGGTATATAGGGTATTGGGTACAGAGGTGGTTTTGACCACATCATATCACCCCTAGATAGATGGTTAGTTAGAGGGCCTGATTTAGGTTCTTGAATAAATTCTATGAGAATGAATCTTATATTTTTGGGGCTCTTGGGAGAGGCATATACCCCTAGTTGAATTCTCTTATAACAATAGATTTCAGGATACTATTTAGACAGTAACATATAAGGTTGTTTTTGGTAGTCCATGTTGATAACACCTATGTTGGTTAAAGGTATGATAGGTAGCAATATTGGGACCTATTCTTGTTTAGGAGACAACAAAATAGCTTTAGTGGATTCAAAATTGGATGGCTAATCTATAGTATTCAAGCAACATACATTGATCGCTACCGAATAACACTGTAGTTTGAGGATAATGGTCAGGTTTTCTTAAATATTTCATTGAGACTGAGACATAAGAATATTTGAATATTGGTTATGCTTTCACCATGATATGTTAGGACATTTGAGATTCTAGATAGTTTCGGGCCAGCAACCTATTGGTTGTAGTTAAATTAGAGGTAAAAATTCATACATGACGTTATTCATGTTTCTCATATGTGATGTTAATACTTAGCCTCATCTCTTGACTTTTAGCATGAGCATGTCGAGTTACATGTATATGTGTCATTTGAGGAGCATCATATATGTATCATGGATCATATTATGATAGTTTCCTAAGGTTGGTCCATTCCTTCAGTGCAGATGTTATGGTGGGATAGAAGAGTATAAGATGAGACCTGGGAGTAGGACACCAATGTACAATCATTGTGGCTAGATTTATTCTCATATCAAACATGACCACCTTGGAAGTAAATTCGAAGACCAATTTCATTAAGGGGGATGTTTGTAAGAAGTTAATTCTTCCTAGAGGTATAGACCCTTTTATTTCCATCAAGTCTTAGTTTCAATGTTTATATGTAGCCAAATATTAAATAATACTAGAACATGGTTACTTAAAATCATCTAGGGAAGGCCACATGGTTTGGAAAAATCATTTGAGTCTAAGAAGTGGGGGATACAAGACACGCGGTTAGACTAAACTATGTGAAATTGGGAATATAGTTGTCCATCCATATCATTAATTTTAATAGGTGATTTTTTCATGACTTATGCACGGTTATTCAATGTATGAGAGGTAACCATGTTGGGTGATTTTCTTATATAGATAACCATGCATAGTTAGTGAACAATTTGTAAACAGTGTGCCTAAACTATATGACCAAATGTATTTTTTTAAATCACATATTTTCCCTCACATAATTCTATATTCAACCCTAATTATATTTTTTTCTTCAATGGAACCATTTTGTAAATCCATTTGAGCCTATTCTTAAATATGAGGGATCTTCTTAATCTGGTACTAGATTCAAGAATCTTTTTTCTCATCAGAACTACATCAATATGGTCCTGATTCATTTTTATCCATTCTTCATTATACTGGATATCAGACGCACTATTTAGGTAAAAGTTCATCTTCCCTATTATTAGGTTCTTAATATGTTCTTCAATTTTCTCTAGATCTGTGTCAAAAAAAGAGTTGATACTGGAATAGATATCAACTATGGACCTATGGTAGGTGGTATCATGCCTTTACCTAAAAGGTGAGGTGTTTAAATATTCTATTGTGATGCATGCCCAATTTTTTTGTATCACCTTGAATGAATTTTATTCCTTGATTATAATTTTTAGAAGTGTCTTATTCTATTAAAAATACCATAAATGAATGTTATAGGTTGTGGAACATGATATAGAAACACCCCTTGTGTGTGATTGTTATATAAATGGACAAACATGGGTGGCCTTGAGACATGAATACCTTGAGTTGTGCCTTTTCCTTTCCATGGGTCTTAAATGGATGAATTGAATTATAAATCAATTAATTAGTTGAATTTCGTTATAAATTGTTATTTTTTTGATCCAAGAGAAGGAATGGAATGACCATGACCCTTTTCCCTTGATATACAATTTCTATTTTAATCTTGAATTGATCTATATATTGAAATTTCAATGTCAGTAGTTGAATGGAAAAACTTATAGGCTTCCAAAATGCTTGAGTCATCTTTTTAGGTGATATTTGATTGAATGTTTATTGTAAAGACCATTATAAGATTAAGTAGATTTTATTAAAGTGATTTTTTATATTTAATTGATTAAATGGTTATATTATTTGGGTGACACATGGATTCAATGTATAATTACATGGATTGACTCAATCGGTTTTTATCTGGTTAGTGCCCGAGTGATACTTGGAATGCTGATATGTACTTACAGGGATAGACTCAATGGGGATTACCCTTATATTCCAATTGATACATATATTCATATGATAATTCCATGGATAGAATCATGTGGAATTTTATTATTTATTCCATTGATGATACTTGGGATCATATAGTGGGACCCCGAGGATAGACTCAAATTGAAGTGATGTTATACCACACCTATATCAATACCTAGGCTCTTGAGAGATTCTCCATGGATAGTCTTCTAGGGGTTGGTTTATAATTCACTTGTAGTGACACTTGGATTCCAACGTAGGATTTCCAATAAGGGTATTTGGTTCTAAAATGATTATTAAATGAAATTGTTTATAAGGGGTGTCTTCCAAGACAATGAAAAGGATTGGATTAGATCTTTCCTTACACTTTACGGATGACCTATTTAGAAATCCTTGAGAATAATACTATGGGGTATGTCAGGAAGCGTGTTGGTTCTTGAGGATTATAAATTAAATGACATGAATGGTTTATTGAACTTGATTAAAATTATATTGGATTAATTTTTAAATTATAGACTTTCTTTAGAAATGAAATTGATAAAATGAATTGGTTATAAATGAGAATACAGACTTATATGATTTTTAATTTTGAGTCCTTCCTTTACTTGTTAAATTTTTATAACAGACTATTGTTTTATATATTCACTGACTGGATGGCACAAATCATGGGTGGTTTCCTACAAGGATTATTTCTCACACCTGGTTTGGTCCACCTTTGGGTACCTAAATAGTTTATATGATTGTAGGTATTCATATGTGTGATCACCCTAGTAATGTTTCTGTATTATTTTATAGGAGTATGGGAGAATGGGACTGATATGAGGCTCATGATGATACCAGGGATAATTTTCAGACTTTTTTTGTTTTTGTACTTGTATTGTGTGTCTGCATTGTATACATATTTTTGGATATTTTATAGATACATACGAAATTATTATCATCATAATTGTATATGATATTACTTTATATATTATTACATATTCCTACTAGATATATATTGTATGTATGATTTTTTGCTTCTACTATTACTCTATTATTGATATTCCACTGTGTTACACTCTGTTAAGAGGAAATAGTCTCCCCATACACTTGTAGGTCCCCACTTATAGTCATCAGCCTTGGTTGTTTGGGAAGATTCACTTGATGTCATGTTACCCACTAGGGAAAGGGGACTCGTTGAGTGGAATCTGGGTGTGAAACATTACACATGGGATTTATTAGTTTAGGTTTTCTCCAAATTCTCTAAAGTTATAACCCTAAAAGATATTGGGAATTCATGTAATAAAATACTTTTATTAAGTCAAGTAATTATTGTATATTTATATATGGGAATTTATAGTTGGTATTAAAGACGTTATATAAAGTATGTTGTTCTAAAACCAAATCTGGGAGTGTGGAACCTGGGTTTTAATATTGGTATTAGAGAATGGTTTAGATAAATTTACAGATTATGATGTTTTTTCAAGATAAACTAATGGTTGTTAATTTACGGTTGATCATAAATTAAAATTTATAGATAACCCTTTGAGATAGTATATAATTTATCATTAAGGTAATAATTACCATTTTATTTAGGGATTCTGATAATATAAAATAAGTTTAATCCATTTTAATAATTGAAATTTCTAATTGTATGATAATATCATAAATTTTTAGTAAAGTAGTGTTTGTGTGGTTATCCTATAAATTACATCTCTATCCAAATACTACTAGTGGATTAAAGATATATCATAAAAGTTCCTAGGGGTAATAACCATGAAAATTCTGATTGGGTATTAACTCAATCATCACCGAGTTCATAACAAAGATGCCTAATTGTACACCTGTTTTGACACACCTAAAGGTTATGATTTGGTTAACTCATGTTCACTTTATTATCCACTATGAGGGATTTGAAAATTTTATGGTTAAAGAACCTAATAAAGAAGTGAATATGGATAAAACATATTAAAATGTACATTAATCGATATGTGATTTCTTAGATAAATGATAAATTGGATTTTATTAGTATATATTTCTATTGTTATTGGGATTTTAATATTTCAATAATGTCCATCGCAATTTTATCATCTATTATGAGGGACATATTATGAAGTATTATAGAACCCAACATAAAGTAACATAGGTTAAACAATGAAATATATAGGGTAAATTGAGGGTTACATAGTTTAAACTAAGCTAGATACAATTTTAGTTATAATAATTATACACTAACATGATAGTGTTATAAAATGAGTCATTTTGAGGTCAAATATTTAGAGGTTTTTTATGATAATTATTTTATAATAATTATCACTCATGTTAAGAATTTTGGTTTTAGTAATGGATTTAACTAGAAGGAGTCATGGTTGTGATCCATAATGATGAGATTACCCAAATAAAAAACCCATCATAATGGGAGATGGATTTATAAAACCTTATATTATTCCATACCATCTCTCCAAAAATATTATTAACAATATGAACATTTTTTAATTCATAATCACACAAAAGAAGCGAAAGATGGAGTCTCATGGAATATCATGTTATAATGATGATAATAAAAGAGAGAAGATTTATTTTCATACATGTTAAAAATATAGGAAGAATCATGGTAGACATTTTCTTAATGCATCGGGTAAATGTTATATGTTTGGTGTTGAATTTCATTATAATCACAAGTGTAGAGGATGCAAATAAGATAAAAAAATTTGTTTCTTGAATTTCAAGATAATTGGGAATTATTATCCCCAATGTCTCAATACAAGAGAGAGAGAGGGAAATAGTTTCCAATAACAATGTGAACAAATAAAAACCTATGAGGCTACTAATAATGAATTATATTTTTGGTTTTTACTTTAGAAATTAACATATCCTTTGTTATATAAATTTTTACTAACTATTAGATATTTAAAAATAAATCTAAACCCCAAGTGTCATGATTATCATGTAAATTATCTATAATGTTTGTGGGAATTTATATTTTATGGATCTAGATAATATTCCTTTTGTAAAATTTCATGTGAAATTTGAAATTGTTTAGGTATCCTTATAATTTTATTACAATAATTTTTCATATAGATATATCTCATTCCATGTCCTCAATAAACCTATGATCATCTGGTGGTGTATGGTTAATTATGATTTTTTTATATAAATTACTCATATCCTATGAGTAAAATTGAGCAGAAATAATTTATTTAAGGGGGAGAATCTAACACCTAGAGATTTTAAAATATAAGTTCCATTAAATGATAAAAATCTATTAGATATCTTACACCACAAGTAACACCAAATTAAAATGAAACTACTAAATATTTTTTAAAAAATATAAATATTAAGTATGAATGTTTAAACCAAACCCCTGAATTAACATGAATGAATATAAGTATCTACTTAAAAAATTAATTGTTGAATGAATAAAAAAATGATTTTAATATAAATTCAATTCAATTTTTTTTAGATAAAATGACTAATACGGTCATTTTTTACATAGAAATATTTTTTTCAATGTATTGTTTTTTTGGTCGTATACATTTCTATTTCAAGAAACTTGTAATAAATAGTAAATAATTTATATTTTATATGAATAACATTTTAATAGTAATTTAATTATTAAATAATAATAAATATTAATGAGAGTGATTAATATTATAAAAAAATTATTTTCCTATAAAGGGATTTTTTAATATATCTCACATTTTTATAAAAAGTATAAATTTATAAAAGAAAATATAATTTGAATTTTTAAAAGTGAAAATTATTTTTATATTAATAAGATTAATATTTAATTAATATTATTTTTTGATATTTTTATAAAAAATAATTTTAAGTGATTAATAAAAAATATCATTTATACAAATAACCTAATTTTTAAGAAATTATTAGTATATAATAATGAATTCAAAAATCATGACACATTTTTATAAGAAAAAATGTAGATTTTATATATTTATTTTTAATTTTTTAAAAAAATATTTACAAACCCATATTTTATATTTTATAGAATTAATAAAATTTTCATAAAACATTTTTTAATAGATTATATTTTTTTATATAAATTTTTTTTTCACTTTAATAAATTGAGTTAATTGAAATGGATTTGAAATTTAGAAACCTTTTCTGAAAATTATATAACAAGGACTACATTATTTTTAATCATAAATATTAATTTTCCTTAAGTATAAACTCATTACTAAAGTAACAGCTAAAATGGTTAAAGTAATAATTCATTGGGTGAAGGACGTGAAACATGATAATAACATGTTAATATTTGAGTGTTTTTGTTGTTCATTGACCTTATATATTACCTAGTATGTTATTTCTTAATTTTTTTGAAACTTGATTTTTTTAATATATTCTACCTTTATCTTATGTAGAAATATTTAAAAAAATCCCATTTTCACCAATTATAGAAGGAGCCTATTGCCACCCCATCAAGAAACTTACAAAAATTAGTTTTTCTACTAAAACCCAATACTTATTCAATCCCATATAATATTATCTAAATATATTAAGATTATTTTCATAATATATTATCTTATAACATCAATATCCAAGGGATCTTCTAAGGAAATATCAAATTTCTCAGCATGAGTAATATTTTTAACATGAATTTTTTATTTTTTATTTTATTTAAAATTTTAATTTAGAAATAAATATTTAATAAAATATGAATCGGTTATATACTGAATATTAATATACTATGGGAATAATCATTGATAACATTTTCTATTTCATATTAACAAAATTGTAACTTAGATTTTTGTGTTCTGTGGACTACCAGCACCGCAACGCAACAGGTTTCTTTCTTGTACCACCTTATAAGGATGTTATTAATGGATAATTAAGTAAATAATTGTCATATTTATATTATATTAATGATTCTGTAACATTAAACAATATTACTCTTCTCTCCCATTCTATATAAAATGAAATCATTATCCATGCATATTTATTAACTACTGCCACCATGGAACGATAGATTTAAATTCTTCTTTTTGTTGTATCCATTCATGGATAGAAAAGAGAATCATTTTAATGGATAAATAATATCTATATGATTTAATTATGTTGTTTATAACAAATTGGATAACGTATTTATGATATTATAAAATAATCATTATCGTTAATTTAATAATCTAAAATGAGAAAACAAAGGGGTAAATTATATTTTCTTTTTATGTAATGAGTTTATATAAATTACCTTATCTTTTTCACTATTTTATATTCTTATATATTAAAATAATAATCATTAAATTAGATCATTATGATTGTGTTATAATGATTTTACAAATAAATCACCTCATAATCATCCTTTAATCATGGTAGATTCATGTTTGTGTCAGTTTAATAGCCTACTTGGATAATAATTTTCATGTATATCATGGATGAGTATGAGAACTTATTTCCTAGTATAATATGATATTAATTTTAATATAATGTATTTTTATTTCTTCTAGGGAGGTTATATAAATATTTAACTTGTTAATTAATAAAACACATTGCATTCGTTAAGAATCACCAAAACAAGATCACCCATTTCATTTTAACATTTTATAACCAAAACTACCATAGAATGAAATTATAAATTTATAAATATCATGTATCATCTATTATAATACATTATATGATTTAATAATGATGTAATTTTGAAAAAAATATATAACAATTCCACTTTTATGAAACTATTTCAAAGAAATATAGATTACATACACCTGGGGTTGAAAATAGGTAAAAAATAAATAATATATATATATATATGATTGTGTTTGTGTAAATAATTACTATAAATAAGTTTCCTAAATGGTTATAGTTATGAATAAGTTTATTGGGAATTTATTTAATGAACATAATTTAATTATTCAAGAAATTTGATGCAACATCAAAATGAGTCAGGTCTGATGTAGGTTTTTCATCTCAAATTCCTCTCTTTGAGAAGTGTTTGGTATTATAAACATAATATAATTTATATGGTCTATATAATACCTATTTTTGATATAATAAAATGAATAATATTTTAATGAGAATATTTTAATTTTATTTACATTACCTCTCTTTCAAGGGGTTTTGATTAAAATATTACTCAAGAAGAAAGAGTTTTCTTAGTCTCAATTCTAGTTTTTTTAGAAATGTTTCATGTTATTCCCTACGTTTCCATTATATAGATTTATATTTATTTTTTATCCCATAAAATTAATATAATTTATTTCCCTATAATTAATGGGATAAAATAATTAAAATCATGTTATTTTATTCAAATGTATTTTGACTCAAGTGTTACCCTGATCATTAGATTTTTTGTAACTCAATTTTCATTCATTTCATTCTGATTATTCACTAGATATTTTTCGTATAAATTGGGTATATTATTTCCTTTTATTTATTATATGGTATTAAAACATTTTCTAGATTTTTACAACATAAACTCATTTTCAATTGTTTCATGATTCATGAATAATGTATCTAATAAAGGATACTTAAAACTCAAATAATCCTTCTCCCATTTTTACATTTTCCATTCACTTCAACATGTTTTGTCTTACTCTATTATTTTATCCAATGTATAGTTTATTTATTTTCATGTCTTTATTATTGGATATTAGTTTTAAAATTAGTAGTTTTAAAAATATTTCACGTCACATTTTCAAATGTTTTCTTTTTATAGGACATATAAATTTGTATTTTACATCTATGTTGAAAATATTTTATAAAAGATATATTATGTTTTCACTTACATTCCCCTTATTATTTTCAAAATTATTTATATGTGTACTTAAACATAAACATTATATAAATTTGATTTTTAAGTTATTAATCCATTATCTTTTATTTTATGATCATTAATAATTATATTTTAGGAGAAATAACTCATAAAAATTATATAAAAAATCCATAAAATACATGTTAGGAACTTCCACTTAATGTTTATTTCTCCCAAATCATAAAATTCTAAAAAATAAACTTGTTTTGTTTTTATGATAAATCTTCAAAAAAATTTAAAAATACTTATTATTCATTCTTATTCATCCTAAAAACATTTTAAAACATTTTATAAATATGATGTGAAAAAAAAATCATTATGGGACATAAAAAAAAGAATCTCATTAGTCCATTTTAAACCATAATATCAGAAAAATTGTACATTTTTAACATTATAAACATTGATCTCAAATAATCATTTACTAATATATGAAATCAAATTTACTTTCCAAATGTTTTTTCTATAAAATAATTTATAATAATACATTAAATAAAAAATCATTATTTTTATTGTTTCTTAGAAAACATGAGAACCCATGAAAAAAGTTTCCTTAAAAGCATTCATTTTATCCCCAAAATGGAATAATGATTCATTTAAATATATCATTATATTACCTTTCAAATTAAAAAAGTTTTATTAAAACTCATTAGAAATAATGGAAACATTTTGTAGGTTCCTTGGGACATCATCTTCATAGATCCATTAAAATAAATCTTATAATTGGAATAATTTTATGGTCAAATTCAAGCTAAATTATTTAGGAAATATAACCATTACCCAATATATTGGAAAGCTATTCTAGGCCCATATGATCAAAAATAATGTCAAAGGATCATAACTTTCATGAAACAGATCAAATATTTGAATTTACATTATCAAACATGTAAAAATATTCTTATTAACCCATAACTAAAACATTTTTAGATATTGATATATTCATTTCCATTAAAATATTATTTTAAAAAGAAAAACTCCCCATTAAAAAAAGGAAATTTTTTTTATATAAAGAAAAAATATAAGGTTGTGAAGGAAAAAAAATAAAATAATGGTAATGTAATTGAGAAAAGCATTGATTTTGTATACATAAAAAAAGAAACATTCATTTTGATTTTAAAAAAAAATCAACGCATTCCATATAAAATAAATAAAAATATTAAATTCGAAAAGAATTGAATGAAATTAAAAGGAGGCATAAAATTTTATTTTTATTTCCTTTAATTTCAAACTTATAAAAATTATTTTTAACAATATGGATATGGAAGTAAAATATTTATAAAATAATTCTTTAAAACAACTGAGGATTTTAATGTAATGTGTTCTTTACCTCGAGTATAATTCATCACGTACACTATTTATCTTCCTAATTAAAATAATTATATTAATTATTTACAATAATAAGAAAAAATTTTGATTATTATTCATTTTAACATGATAAAATCAATTACATGTTCAAATAAGTTCATGTCAGACATTTTGAATGTATTCATCTCATCTGTCCAAAATTGCTTCAGTAGGTATACTATGGTCAAAGAGGTCATTATTCCATCATATCCATATTAATAATCATGATTTAATTATAATTTTAATAACTATTAAAAATTATGGTTTTGAAAAATAAACTATGTTACAATCAGGAAGACAATGGGTCATACTTACACATGAGTAACATTTCCTTTTTTAAAATAACATAATGGAAAGATGGTGAGAATTATTTTATTTTTAAAAAATTATAATAATATAATAAAAACTAAATTATTTCCTTAAATTTAGTTATATATATGATCTATGTGTTGTGGATTTTACAAATTAATCACATCTCTTTCTAGAGGTTGTAGGGAACACGAACGCACGAATGACATTATCATTTTTCAGTGGACGGAAATGTAATAAATTATATCATATATTGTAATTAAATAATGATAAAAATATAATTAATGTCATATATATAAATATTAGATACATAATTATGACCATTAATTTGAGGAAATGATGGAAAATGAATTACATCTGTTTATGAGGAAGTAGTTCACCGTACACACAAATGGTGGTTTCATTTCTCATTTGATTTAAGAGGAGATGGATGTATGTTATTTAATTAACATAATAAAATCTCAATATATGGAAGATATTTTTTTATTATTTAATGATTTTTTAATAATATTTTAAGGTGTTATGATAATAAATAATTCAAAACCCAATAGTTAAGAATTATTCCTCTTCTTCAAACAACCTCTTAAAGGTTATGCGAAAATCTTTCCTAGGATGTTTTTATGATTAAAAAAGGAATTTAAAATGTTTATAGTTTTGTAAGTAAGTAATTGGGGTAGGTATTAGCCAAACCAAATAGATTTTGAAGTGTTAAAAAAAGTGGATAGGAGGTTTCCACTAATATAGGAGGGAAGGGAACTCTTTTAATTACTTAAAGAATTAAATTCATATAAATTATTTTTCAATGTAAAAAGGATCAAAATTTATATAATTTATATATAATATTATTATGGGTTGAAATAATATAATCCATTATGTTTTGGACAATTTTAGGTTATGTTGTCACCATTAAATATTTCTATTAATCCCTTATAAACACTTTTTATGTTTACTAAGAGAACAATGTTTTTTACCATTTAGGGGTAAGGAAAGTTACTATAAAAAGATAATAGGCTCATAAATATAATATGGTTAATATTTTAAACAATATGAAAATAACTTATATTGATATAGTATTTTTAGTAATTTTATATCATTTAATAATATATTTTTTATTATAAAATATCATTAATATTATTGTTGGAACTATTCGTTTAATTTGAGTTTGAAAACCTCAAGAGAAGATGGAATTCGAATAAATTAAATTAAAAAATCAATAATATGTAATATTTTTCAATAAATTTCATTTGATACATTATCTAACCCAACAAAATTTTAATTTTAGATTTTATAGGTTTATCTAATTGATGTGTCTACTGATTTTACAGTCACTATGTCGGTGTTGCGGAAGAATTTAGCGTAACTATTTTATCACTAAAGATTAAATATAAGATATCATGAAAACAAATATATTTAAATTAAACATTTATAATAAGACATAATTTATTTTATCTCTATCAAAAAATATTATTGATATTAAAATAGTTAAAATGACATTTTTTATTTATCTATTACATAAATATTATAAAGGCCAAAATCAAATAATTATATAAACAATTTGTTTTATTTTAGAAAATTAAATGTAAAAAGACAATATATAATAATAATATGTGATAAATGAATGTTTTATGGTCAATATTTAGCCCTTATAATAATATTTTTAACCTCAATTACCTGGTTTATACTTACTGTAATGAAAATTATTTACGGTGGTTACTGTTAAAAAATAACAAAATTAAGTGAGACCTATTTAAAAAATTTTGAAATCATGATTGAAAATATTTAATTAATTTTTCAAGATTAAACTAAATTAAATTAAAATTTTAATCTATAATTAAATTTGAAAAATGCGAAGAAAATTTGGTTTTCAGATAAAATCATTTTAAGTATAGAAAGATTTTATACCGAAATAAAGTATAAAAATAATTTTAATTTACCATAATTGGATTATTTTTAATAAAAATATAGTAATTAATTTTTAAAACTAATCAAAAATATAGTTTTCCATTTTTAAAATCATGAAAACTGAATATAATTTTCAATAAAAATCATTATATTTTCCCAATTCCTTGAAAAAACAATCGTTTCATAAAAATAAAAATTCTTACCCTAATATAATTTTGATATTATGATTATGAAAATGTATTTATTTTTATAATATTAAAATTATATAATTGAAAAATATTTCTTCTAAATAAAAAAATATAATGCATAAAAACCCAGCTTGGTTAGAAATAATTATGTTTCCTTTCAATTAATAAATTACCTGATATTTTTGTAATAAATGTAACTCTATAAAAAATTTAATAAATAATAATAATACATGAAATTTATTGTTAATTTTACAATGTTTTCTACATTCTTACCCCTCTTATAAATTACATCCCCATAATTTTTTTCATTTCTTAAAAAAGTGGGGATGTCTCTCCCACAAAATAATTCATATTCTCATGTTGATTTATTCAATATTAAAATTTTAAATAATAACATAACTATATTAATTACATAATTTTAAAATAAAATATCTTTATATTCAATAATATATATGAGTATTCATCATAAAAAAGTTTTTCATCCAATTGATGCACTTCAGGGCTCAAAAAATGAGATGAATCCAACACATATTTTTCTTAAAATTGAAACATGAAATAAGTTTTGTACCTGGGATAAACCCATAGGTATGGTCCACTTAGTAAGAAAATAATAATAATTTATATAGGATTTCATATTTTATACTAAACCATTGACTTATCTTCCCCTTTTTACTAAAATGAATAACACATTCTCATAGAGATACTTTAAGAAAACTATAATCACAAGCCTCAAAATAAATATCTCTAAATTGTTTATCTACATATCTTTTATACCATCTCTAAGACATCCACATATTTCAATGAATCATATTCATCTTCTCAACCATTTATTCTCAGAATTCTGTCCCCAAAAACATCTACTCTCTTACATAATCACAAAAAGTTAATGTTTGGAATCTCTTTCTCTATAATTCCTCAAGATGTGTCATCTATATACTGGCATAAAGGCTTTCATTATAAGAAAACTCAAACAAAGAACTAATGTGAACCCAAAATAACTAGTAATTCATTGAATAATCATGAATAATTTCTTCCATGGTCTAAATGTTTTTCTCAAAATATCCATCATATTTAGGATGAATTTTATACATAAAATCAATTTATTTCCCAACAACTTCTTAAATCCATTTCAAAAATTAAGGTGAATCTATGATCATGAATGGATACTATAGAGAGAGTAACTCCATTTTATATGATTATCTATTTTAATTATATTCTATAAATTTTATCTAAAGAAAAGTATATCACATGGTAATGAAATATAAATATTTATTTAATTGATCAACAATAACACAAATCCCATTGTTACATCGAGATGATTTTTTAAATCCTACCATGAAAAACATTGATATATTTTACTATTTACACTCTATCACTAGAAAAGTATAAAGAGTCCCTTTAGGTATTTATCATTCTACTTTAACCTGTTTATAGGTTAAATATTTCATTGTAAATTTAGTCATATCTCTTTTCATCACATCCCACCAACAATGGTCCCAAAGGTATTTGTACATCTTAACACTGCTAGGATGAATAGAAAATGGGGAACTATGAGTTTCACTAAACATGTATTTCTTCAAATGCGAATCAAAAGGAACACATAATAATTTTTCAAATCTAATAAAACCTCATTAAATAACATTAATCTCTAGAAACTTAACATTATTAACATATTAAAATTTTTTCTTGTAAACATTTTACCTTTCTTAATTCTTTCTGAAAAAGAATATTTTACTAACACATAAAAAATATATAATGTTCCAACATAGAAAAATAGGACAAAATTTTTCAAATCACTAACCAAAGTGTCATGTTTCAATCATAACATATTTAATATAGCATTATGTTTTTAAATCAAAGTATTAGATATATTTTTTATTATCTATGATTGTAATGAATCATGGAGTAAATGTCCTTTAACAATTTCACCCATATCCTATATACCATTTTCATAACTATTTTATTGCATATATAATTAAAAAATTTATGATCAGTATATATTTCATACTTTACACCATATAAATGATGCCACCATATTTTTAAAGAAAAACCCACAAAAACTAATTCCAAAACATTAGTATAATAATTAAACTCATGAAGTTTCTATTATCATAAAGCATAAGAAATTACTTTATCACTCTACATCAGAATAATTTTTATTTAGCAAAAATAATATTAATATAAGGCCCCCTTTTATTTTGAACAATTCAAAATAATTAATTATAAATATTTAAAGTTTACATGTATTCTACTCAATATTTTGACCTTATTTCATTATTTATAAACCTTTATAAATTATCAATTATTATTTATAAAAAAAATTATTTATAAATCATATATCAGTCCATTTGATTTATTTAAATGGTATTTTAAATATTGACATTTAATATTTAAGTAATATTTAGAAATAATTGTTTTTTAAAAATTTATTAATTAATTATAAATAATTTATATTTTTTTCTTAATCAACTTTTTTTAATTAATAAATATCAACAAACTAGCTTTTATAATGATATATAAAAAATTTATATATCATTTCATATTTAAAGAGTCATTTTTTAAAAAATTTAAACAATTCTATTTACCCTTACACGGAAGGGGTTTTTTTGAGAGTAAATTACTCAATAGGTTGGTAAATTGGGTATCCAGTATAAATTTATATTAAAATATTATAAAAAAATCTTCCAATTTGAAAATCACCAAGTAAAATAATATAATAGGTATATCTAATTTAATGACTTTAAATAACCTCTTAAAATATTAATCAAAACTTATATAGAAAATTAGTATGATTATAATAATCTTATTTGACCACTATACTTACATCAAATAGAATAAATATCACATGTATAAGAAAGTTATCAAAGTATAGTTTTAGAAAAAAGATATTTTAAAACATTTTTAAAATAGAGAAATAAAAACATTAAAACAAACAGTATAATAAAAAATATAAGAGGTTTGGTCTCAAAACGAGACCTAATCATCTCCACTTGATTGTAACATACTTCTAAGCATATTTATTAAATATAACTAGATGCTTCACAACCTGGATCTTGTATAGATTAAAATAGCGCTCATGGCTATCAAGGATAATACACATCCTCTTCCACAGTTTTCATGGGTTTATAATTATAAATAAAATAATGTAGGAGTATCTAAGTATTCTTATATACTCTATAAGAGTTTATGAACTAATGGATTTACATTATATTTATGCATAATTCTAAATTAATAAAAATATAGATAAATATAATTAAATATAATTTGTTTCATTATAAGATTGATTTTTATTTGTTCTATAGATATATTTTCTCTTCTTGGTGACTTCTTATTGTTTAGATTTGAGATGTGAATATTAATGGGTGTTCTTAGATGAAGTAGAAAATTTATCATGATAATAGGGTATCATCAAAATAAAGTAGTTTTCTTTTTTCCATGCACATAAAAATTCCTCATATATATTATATTTTAAAATATTTTTATCTATCCTCTATCTTTAATAAAAAGAAATATTGCTCCAAAAAGAGTCATTGAAAACCCATCATTATGAATCCTCCTACTCAACATGAAATATAAGAGTAATAAATGTCTCTGAATTTTCATTTAATATGGGATGTAATGTGGTTAAAATATATTATATTAAAATACAATTCACACTTTCATATATGTTCTCTTGAAGTGTTCCATGTCCGATCATCCATGTTAGCTCCAACACATAAACAAATACTGATATAATTCATTGAAAATTTATATGTTCCATTGATTTTAACTTTAAATTGATCCAATACATTTAAAAATTACAACTACCATACATGGTCAATTCAGCTAACCATGTGGTTGCTTTATCACTTGGCCAAACTCCAACTCTCTCATATGATAACCTAACTTCAACCAATAGATTAATGAAGTCTAGTGGAATCTCCCACTATGTTTCAAAATCATAATATTATCATAAGGTTTCTTTTTTCATCATATAGTGGATTGGAATGAAATTTTAGTCACTTTAATACTTAGTGACATTTCAGAAAAACAGATAATCTAGGATATCACTTCTAGTTGGCCTAGATGTCACTTCATCATTCAAGGGTCCAATTAAGGAGTTAGTGATAAATCTAACATGTTCGATAAAACAAGTTTGGTTAAGACAATTTCAATGCATTCAATATAACCATTAATTAAAATTTTGATATAGTTGTGGTATATTTAAGATATAACATGTTGTTTCATGAGTACATAGATATATTTCTTTTACAGTTAACCAGATGGCAATGTGGTCGATAAATTTTCCATGCAGTCACCATGGTACATTATAAAATTTAGACTATCCATATTCCTTCATATGGTCAATTGAGTCTTCATACAGTCGATTTAATTCTCCTTATGGTTGATCAATCAATTTGTTAAATTTTACTCCATCAAACTCATAGATGATAGTATGGATTTATTGGAATTACGTTCACTTCCAAACATTGGTAAATATATAAAATATCAAGAAAAATATTTAACTTGAATAAAAAATGAATCATTTAGAAATTTATATATCTGATTTTTATTTATAAAAATAAAAAAATGTTAGACTAATATAAAAATGTTCCCCTTTTTTATGATCATATATCATGGAATTAATAACTACACACAATGAATTACTGAACCATGTAAATATAAAGGTGATAATATCATATAGTATAAAATCGGATAATATGCTAACATTTTATAAATTACTCCCTCTATTGTATTATAAAAAATAATTTATAAATGGTGAGAAAGTAAATATAAATATTAATAAAATATTTTATATAAAATAATAAGTTAAAAAATATGAATAAAAAAATTCAATGATATTCAATAAATAAAGAATTTATTACATAAGGCCCTATTATAATCCCCTAATCAAAATATGAATAAGATTATGTAATGATAGTAGAATCTATTGGGGAATTTATATTTCCAATAAGTGGAGAAGGATTACTTATTGTTTGAGGAGTAGCACCAACTCATGGAATTATAAGATAATTTTAAACAGGTCTGATTTCACAAAACGGTTAAAGTAGGATATAACCAAATGGTCATGTATGAGGTGAATGAGAAGTGGAATCTAGAGTATAATTATGTTTATAATCATGACTAAAGGCAGCAACTGACAATTTGGAAAGAGAATATGATATACTGGGTGTACGAAGATCTATATGTTCCAAAACCGGATCATTAGCAACATACTAGTATGGTTCCAAATGCTTGGAAATGTTTATCATAGCCTTGGACTCATACTCTATAAACTATAGAATCTCATCCTTATTTAACATAAATTTATCCAAAAAAATATTTCATAATAAATAGTTACTTTATAATTGATTTTAAATATGGAATTAATGGTGATATTTTGAGGTCTCTATCCAAATATCATAACGGTGTCCTCAAATCTACCTTGATGTACATACTATTGATATGATAGAATATTTCATCTTTAATTACTTCATTATCCTTGGAAGACTTTACTGATTCTATCTTAACCATGTAATAATGTTTATCACCATGGGAAACAACATTCATCTGGACTTGATTCCTAATATACATAACATTTTCCAACAGACTTTTCATTTCCACATGCACATGTACACTAATAAGGTATTCATCAATTGAATTATATTTAAAAGGATCATAAATATAAGGACTATAAGAATGTATGATTATATAAATATATCTCATAACTATCTTAGCAATCATGTCAATCAGTTTTTATTAAAGAGCAACAATATGTCTCGAGAAATTTTATATTTGAATTCTAGAACATCTAATCACATGATCCATATGATCTACCTTGAAAAATATATTAGGTTGTATATGAGGAATAATCATATAAATAGTATAGGAAACATCTTCCTTCCAATCATATTCATTTTCACTATTGATACTATGAAATACTTCTATCAACACATCAAGAAGATCATTATTGATCTATATTAAATCTTATTAGGTGATAACTAAGGTATAACAATTACAGATAGTTAAGGTAGACCATGTTCGTATGAAGAATGTATAGCTTGAGGAGATGAGTTAATAATTTGTTTGGGATTTGAGTCACTAAATTCCAACAATTAAGGTGTCAACATAGATCCCTTATTATCTAAAGGGAATCCTGAGGCTTTTCAATTTATCAAAATAGTAATGTATGAATATTTAAAAAATGCTACATTAGTTCTGGGAGATGATTCATAAATTTGATCACCCTGAAATAGATTATTGAAGTCATTTCATGGAGAAGATGGTTTAGTCGGTTCTGTAAGAGTGGATCCAAACAAAATTTCTAATAACTCAATAGAAGTCTCAAACCTAACTTGTTCTTCTAGAATAATTGAATATGGTTGTGGGCCAATATGATTTGCGACATTGGAAATGATTGGTATGGTATTTTCATTGGGCTTAAGTGGACAGTCATTATTGTGATCATCATTATCTTCTTCGTTACTAGGATCATGTGGATCCATCCTAAATAAAGGGTTCTCAGTAGATTAATCTCACCTAGGAGTTTTTGAATCAAAAATAGGGGATCCCCAATCTCAAACATTTCATTATTGTCTCCAACTGGATCTTCAAAATTATTAATCACTAAGTCAGAGTGGCTTGGTCCAAATGGCATAGATCATGGATTTTTCTCCCACTTAAGAGTTGATTCTCCTTCCCTTGGAGAATCATCCTTTATTTGAACTTCTTAATACTTTGAAACTTCAAAACCAAAAGATAATCACTTAATCTATTAATAATATCTTTTTTCCTCTTCAACCACATCATCAGTATCCTGGGATCTATTCTCATTGTATGAGTATTCATCATCAACTATCTATTTACAAATAAATCCTAGATCAATTTCTTCCCGTAGTTAGGTAGGGTTCCATATAAGATTGAAGGGCTCATAACGATTCTCTTCATCTTCTACCCACATCTTTTTAAGGTATTCTAGCTGTTTTTTATTCTATTGCAAAAGGTTTGTTCAAGAAAAAAACCATCTAAAATTATTAAATTCTATACTCCTTAGGAATAAGTATATTATGTTTGAGAAGGGTAAAATAAACTTGGGGTAGGGTAGAGTGTTAAATCATGAGGAAGTTTAAATCAACTCTTCTATATTCCTCACCAAAAAACATGGTATATTTATTTGAATCTCATTAAATATTTGATACATAGTGAAGCAGGATTTTTATATAATATAGCTCAAATATTCATTTCTAGGGAAGATTACATGTTTTATAAACCTCAAAAATAACCTACAGTCTCTATTTAGTTCAATAGAACTATTCCTTTGATGAGTTCTATCACTAACAAACTATTTTAAACCATTTACATGATCAATACATATATGTTTTAATGCATAAGAACATTGGTAATACTCATATTCATATTATTATGTAACATTTAATCTCTCATCCTAAATATTTGAACAAAATTCACATTCATGATCATCAATAAAAGTTAAAATATTATCTGATTGATCTCCATCATAAATAACCACATTCAAATGAAAATCCTAAACTAAAAAATTATAGAATAATATATTATTTTCTAGAAACCAATTTCCCCATCCTAGAAAACACTCACCACACAAAATTAAAGAATTAATTTTCCTATACCACTCAACATATAATTCTTTTTCTAGGGTGACTTCAAATGATAATAGATATAGCTTTTATAATTTTCAAGATCCCCTTTTTCTTGTCTTTTGAAATAATTGAAATCTTCAGCAACAACTTCTTTAAATTTTTTCATTATCTTGACTACTTACAATTGAGATTCAATGGTTGGATGGTTTTTGTGAGGCTTCAAAAAATGGTTTGTCTCATGTTGTATGGAGATTCAATGATTCTGATCCAATTTTGGTATATTAATATCATTTAGGAATTTATGAATAGTAAAATGAAGTAAAAAATAATATATACTTATAATAATTAAAAAATACACTAACCTTTTAAATAAAAATAATTAATTTAATATTCTACATATGTAGAAGTTATCATTGAATATTAATTTATTTTATTTTAAAAAATACCAATTTAAAAATAAAATAATATAAACATAGTAGATCATTCTGAACATATGCCTGATATTATTTTACCCCTCAAAATTCATAAGCTTTGTCAAAAAGATATCAAGAAGATGTATTGTGTCAATGAATTTTAGGGTGATATCCCCTTTTTGAAAATGTTATCTTAGAAGTTTATTTCTTGTATTTATGTGACTTTTTCTATAATGTGATACAGGGTTCATGGAAATGTTATAGCAAGTATGTTTTCAAATTTTATAGGGACATGTATAAATTGATATATATAATATATTAATGTGTGTTTCATCCCTATAATTTTTACACAATAAATTCTTACTGTTATGTAGTCATCTTTAATAGTATATAGTGAAACATAATTTGTTTATAATACCCCATAATTCTGGAGACATTACTATAAAATTGACATTTTCCAAAGGTTATTTTTTATCTAAGTTATAGTCGAAAATCAACCCTTGAATAGATAATTAAATCAGAATAATGTCCTCTATAATAGAATCATCCTAAGTTAGTTATAATTTTGAGGTATTTAAAAATCCATTTAACATAATTAAAATATGATTCCCTAATATTTTCATAAAAAACTACACACACACACACACACAAAGTAAATATAATACCATGATGTTAATATGTTAAGTAAATTAAAATCACAATAATATATTTGTAGATGGCTTGGTAAACTGGTTTCCAAGTTTCATGATGATTCAAATTACAGGTAATTCTTATTATAGTATCACTTACTTTTGAACTATCATTATCAAAAAGTTTTAAAATATCATTAGAGTACATACATTGGTTTAAAATAATTTCTCCATTATTTTAAAAAATATGAAAACTAAATAAGAATTTTAACTCACCAATTAACCTTATTTCAAATTAATTTTTTATTAGTTTTGATAATTCTATTATAATAAATTTATTAAGAACAAAAAATAATGTCATCAACTTATATTTTTAGTAACAAAACACCTTTAGAAATCCTTTTCATAAATAATGTAGGATCAAAAATACTTTTTTAAAACTATTTGAAATAATAAAAGTGATTGGCCTATCATAACAAGCTCTATGATATTTTTTTAAACCATAAAGTTCCTTAGTCAATTTAAAAATATGATTTTGAAAATAATGACATATAAATCCATGGGGTTGTAAAAAAAATATTCCCAATAATATAGTCAAAAGGTAAATCACACTTTACATACATTGTTACAACTTTACATTTATATGTATTATATAATCAAGAAATATTTCAATATATTTAAGTCTATCTATTAGAGAATATGATTATTCATATTCAATTCTGTATTATTTACTACTACATTATACTACCTATATATCATTATTATAAGTAATATTTCCATATTCATCATCATTTTTTCTATATAACCATTTATTTTCAATGGTTATATATTCTTTAGGTATCTCACATAGTTTACATACTCTATTCCTTTCTAATTGATTCAACAATTTTTTCATATCCATCCCACCATGTTCAACACATGTTTCCTAATTAATGTTTTAGGTTTCAATCTATTAAAAAAGGATTTATTTTCTTAGCAGCATCCCATTGAGGCTTTAGTTTGGGTTCCTTTATTTAGATCTCCAATAACAACATATAATGGATATTCTCTATATGGTTTAATGGTTCTAGGTATAATAGATTCATCTATGTTTTACTTAGGTTCTAGTTCCTCTAAAAGGTATTTTATGGGAAATTATTCAATAAAATAAAGAGTAAGACCATTGGGTTTGGTGGTTTTATTAATATTAAAAAAATTTATATCATATTCGATGATCCAGGTCTCATCTATCCATTGAAGAGTTCAATTCCTTCTTTTAACCTTCCTATTTTATTGAGTTGTTTGAGGAGAAAAAAATTATGATTATATCGACATCTTAATAATAAGAATTTAAAATATTTATTTTCAAACTCATGACTTTGATCACATATCAAACTTTTAATGGTATCCCCACAAAGGTTATCTGATGATTTTAAATGCCTTTCATAACATTTACATTCTTTATTTTTGAGTCATGAAATATACCCATGTAAACTGTGAATAGTCATTAAAAATTACATATGCATAATGTTTTACTTCAAAACATAAATACTGATATAGTCCAAACAAGTCCAAGTGAACCAATTCAAGAATATGAGATATAGACACTTATTTCTTTTTTTATGAAAATTTAGGTTTCTTTCCATTTTTATAGGGATTTCACAATTTTTTTTAAAATATATAGCTTAGGTATATCCTTAAATAAACACTTTTTGGATTAATTTATAAGAGTGTATATATTAAAGTATCCTTTCCTTCTATGCCAAAAATTGGATTTATGATAAAAGGCATTTAAAAAAAGAAACATTTTGAGAAAATAATGTATTTAAATCTTTTATATAAACATTATAATTCCTCAATGTAGTAAATAAAAATGAAACGTAGAATCATAGATCTTAAAAGAATTATTATTAATCATTATATGTAATCCATCATCACACCATAGATATATTCTTAAAAGATTAAATTTTAATCCATCAACAAATAAATATTTATAAATTCAACAATTTTTTGAGTTAACAACTTGATAGAGGTTAGTAATTTTTTCTTTTGAATTGTCACCAAAGTTTAAATGGAAACCATCTAATTTAGTCAGACATTGGAATCTTGAGAAGTCCCATTTATTGTTCTATATCACCCACTTTCCAAATACTATATCTTTATATAGTATATTTCTATGAATGTTAATGATAATAAATAAAATATACCCTAGTTTTTGTACCTAGAACTGTTTCGGCCCAAAATGGTTAGAAATTAAGGCTTTGGGGTTGTATATCATCTTGACAAACCTGTTTATATATTTATAAAAAGAACTAAAATAGTTATAAAATTAATATCTCTAAGTATCAAACTATATTGATCTAGATTTTAAAGTTCCAATGGAAGGATTTACTACATATATATTTCTATCATATGAAATATGAATAAAATAGTTTTTATAATTTTTTTATTTCTTTTCATGTTTATAACCAAACTCGTCTCTTGATTTGGGTACAACATGAATACATAGAATATTATTAAAAGTTTCATTTATTATTAATAAACCATTAATATCTTTCTTTAGTTTCTCATTTACTAATTTTAAATTATTATTTTTATTAATAAGTATTTTTTTTATTTCCCTTTTCAACAAAAATATAATATTTAATACATGTAGATGAAGCACGATTTTTCTTTAAATTTGATATTTATCTTTAATCTCATTACATTTCTCTTCCATCATACTGAAATATTCAAATAGATCTTCACTAGAAATATCATTTTCATCTTGATTTTCAATTTTTGAGATATCAAAAATATGAGTATAAGAGGTAGTAATATTTTTTTTCCCAGATGTGATTTCTATCAAACAAATATTAGCCCTTTTAGTATTGTCTTATCTAATTGAATTTGATTACTATAGTTATCCCCATAACTGTTACATGTTTCCTTGAGGGACATTTTTTTTATTCCATTTATCCTCATATTTTATCTTATATTTTAGCATTAGAAAATCAGATTTGATATTTCCTTTTATTGTACACTCATATCATGTAACTTTAAAATTTCCATATTTCTTCTAGTATCCTTTATTATCATACTTTATGTTGATGTTTTATTCCCTATAGAATATTTTATTTCCATATAATTTCCTAAATCTCATGGAAAAATGTTTCATTGCTTCATCACCATCAGTGTCAACATCACTTCCACTAGTGCTCTCTTCTTAGACTATTTCTTGATATTTTTACTGAGATTTATTTAATAAAATTCACATTTTTTGTTTAGTATATTTAAAATTTACATTTATATCTTCATCATACATATTTATTTTTCCAATTAAATATTTTATTGTAAAATTTATCACATTAGAAAATTCACGGATGGAAAGAGAAATTAATTTATACCTATATGGTATGAATATTATAATTATTTAGATTTGTGACTTGTCGTTAATAGTCATTCCTAGTGAATTCGTCATATGATAATATCATTAAGGCTGAGATACATATTATAAATAGAACCATCAATATTTATCTTAAAATTATAATATTTAATATTATAACTATTTATTCTCATTTATTTGACATTCTATGTTCTTTCATAATACATAGATAAATAATCTTAAATTTTCAAAGTTGTGTCACATACATATATTCTATTAAACTCATATTCACCTAGTTCACAATCAAAATAATTCGTAGCTTTATAATAACAATCATAATATTTCTTATTGTCTTCACTCCATGGAGCTCTAATAGATTTAGGTATTTTATATTTATCTTCTCTTATATCCCAGATATAAATACCCATGCTCTCAAGAAGTATTATAATTTTAATATTGCTTTTAAAATAGTTAGTAGCATTAAAATTATAGGGTGTATTAGTAGCATTCCCCTCAAGTCTATTTTTAACTATAATGATAGAAATTTATAATTCACAAACATTTAGATATTTTTTTGTAAAATATGTTTAGAATTAAAACTAGATAATCAAAATTAAATTCTCATATGAAACCAAATATTTCGTAGAGTATATTACTCAATAGAGAGTGAATTGATTATCAAATAAAAATTATATTAAAAAAATTATAAAACAAAATATATCATTTTGAAATTAACCTAGTTAACAAATACAGTACGTATGTCTAATTGAATTATTTTTAATAAACTCTCATGATTTTAAAAAAAATTAGAATAATCTAATTATTATTCTATTATTTTTATATTACTCTACATACATCAAAAAGAAGAAATATAACACCTAAAATCTATCTATCAATGTTTTATTTTGAAAATTATTTTTTAAATTATTTTTAAAAATATAGTAAAAAAATTAAATCACATAGTGGAATATAAATATACAATACGATCAGTCTCAAATTGACACATAATTATATTTAATTGATATACACTTACTCACAACCATGTTTATTTATAATCAACAAATTATCAACAACCTGTATCAGGTATATATTATAACAGTACACAAGGATATTCAGGATGATACACAGGCTCTTACATAGTTTTCATGGGAGTAAAAATATGAAGAAAATAGTGTAAGAGTATATAAGTACTCTTTTACTATCTACAGAATTTTTTTCATTAATATATGTACATAAAATTCAATCATAAATCAAAATTACAAAAAATATAGATATATTAAAGTGAAAATAATTTGACGCAGAAAAAACATTGATGTTTGGTTATTATATTGATATATCATCTCTTCTTAACTACTTCATTTTTAAAAGATGAGATGTGAAGACTGGATAATTTTATCACATTATACAGTCAAGTTATTTTGAAAATAGAGTGTCATCAACAAAAGATAAGATATAATTTTACATTCTTATAAAAATTCCTTGTCTAAGTTATCTTTTTATATATTTTTCTCTAACCTCTTTATTTAATAAAAATATATCTTCCTAAAAAAATATCTACTGGAAACACATCATTAAAAATACTCATACTCTACATAAAATCCAAGAGAAATAAATGTCTCTTACTACACATTTAATTTTGTGTATAACGTGGCTAGAATACATTATATTTAAATATAATTCCAAATTTTATACATGGTCACTTTATGTGTGTCATGTCATGTCATTCATGATAGATCAAACACATAATAAAAATACTAATTGGAATCTTTGAAATCTCATATAGTTGATTTATTTGACCTTCTATTCAATAAATTACTATGAAAATTTTGGACTTCATGACATGTTAACATCAACTAAACATTCATTCACTTTATCACGTGTCCAAAATACAACTCTCTAATGTCGTTGCTTACCTTAAACATGAGGTAGCTTGAAGTCTCATAATAGATCCAATAGTGTGTCAAAATATTAAAATTATCATATGATATCATTATCTTCATCATGTTGTTGATTGTAATGTAATGTGTAGTCTCACCATCACTTAGTGTTATTTCAAAAAAAATACAAACAATGTGGTCACTTTATGTTTTCCTATCAGTTTTTGGGTTCCTCATGCAATTTATGAAAGAGTTAGTGAGAGATATTCCACGGTCAATCAAATAGGTGTGCTATATATTCAATTATATTTTGGTATTATCAACAATTTTTTTGAAAATTATGAGATTGTTTTGGTATCATTGAGACATAATGTACTGACACTTGAGTATATAGTCATATTTCTATCATGATTAACCATGTGGTCATATTGCAGATATATTTACTATATAGTCACTCGAGAAATTTTTTAAATTTAGTAAATCCAAATTCCATCATATGGTTGATAGATTCTTCATGTGGATGATCGAATTTCTTTTATGTCTAATTGGGTAATTTTTGAAATTTCACTCTTTTGGAATCATGGTTGATAGTTAGGATTCATTGGATTTATAATCACTTCTAGACATTGAAAATTTTCCAAATTTCCTAGAAAATTTTTTAAATTACATAAAACATTTAACTGATTATAAACACATAGAAATGATTATTGATTTTTAAAATAATGAATTGGAGGACTAAGAAAAAGGTCTCCCTTGTACAAAAGATAAATTTATTACCATTACCCAACCTCCTTCACATAATGGTAGCATGGGGGGTTACCTCCTGCATAAATGTAATATATAATCAACTTTTATATTTATTATTAATATATATGTATAACTACTATATACACTTCATTGTGTAAAGGTACTAAATGGTAACCTTTACATAATCCAAAAATACTTAGTACTACCTTTATGAAATTCATTTGAAACCCACTACCCAAAGTTACATTAAGTGAACCTTACATTAAACTATTATATGTAAAGGTAACCTTAAAATTCATTACTTTATGTATATTTATCTCAAATGTAACCATTACATAAGTTTCATTGAAAGAAACATCACCATACATAAAATCATTCATGTAAAAGTAAGTCATTAGTTTCCTTTTTGTAGACATAAGAAAGGTTTGGCTTCCTTTAAATAGAATTTATCATATGGGTAATGCATTGGTTAACTTTACACAATCCATCTACATAATGGTAAAACCTTAGTTGATTTTATATATCCCAACTATTTAAGATTAAACTAATTATCTATATTTTAAAAAAACTAGAAAATGATGATCTATTTTTCATAATTTATTCATTTCAAGAATGATTCCATAATCTAAATCATTGGATCACTCGGATACCATTGAATGGTTTTGAATGAGTCTAAAAATGATTATACATATATAGTAAGTGATTTAAACTCTTTTACTTGGACCTCTCATTTAAGATATATAAAACTATGTATAAAACTAAATTTAAGGAATATTATAAAACATACCTTCTACCAAATATGTCTATGTTCCCCTTGATCTTAGTTAGATATTTTTGTTGTAGATCGCTAATGTGGAAAACAAAATCCTCCCACCACTATAGTGTATCCATGGTAAAAACTGAATCTCTCATCATAAGAGAGGTATTCTCCTTCACCAATGGGGTTCAAGCACCTCAACATGCTAAGGAAGAAGAAGAATAAATCTTAGGTTATCTAGGACTTTCGTCCAAGCATGAAGCAACCACACATGCATCCATTTCAGGGTTATTGTTTATATAAGAAATCAAGGACACTCCTTAATTATTGTCTCATTTATTTATATGTTTCAATGTATGAATAAATGTTAGAACCAATAAATGTATTCATCATATAAATAAATAAACTCATATATATTTCAACTTATGAAATAGTTTCTAACTAAATGATAACTTAGGTAGAGAAAGGCTCAGTTATCCAGCCAATACTACCAATGTAGGTTGTATTGACTAATATTACTGAATATACATTAAAATAAAAATTTCAGTGAAAGAATCACTATTATATCTATATATATACATATATAATTATTTAGGTAATATACTATTTCATATTTTTAATGTGTGTCTTAATCCAAGTAACACTTCTATAACCATCATTATCATTCTAGGTAAATATCACCATGATGAATCAAAAATTCATCCCTACTTTATGGTGTATCTATGTGTTGATACTGAATCTCCCATCACATGTGTAGAACTATCCTTCTCACCACAACAATATAGTGCCTCACATGGTAAATGAGGAATAATAAAGTGATATTTTATAGGAGAGAGAATTATCCATGGATTTATGCAAGAGTATAACATACCCATGAAATGGGTTCTTAATCTATATAAAGGTATCCAAAAAACTATTGATCCACTTCATTAATTTACTCATGTATTTCTTAAACTCATGAGTAAATATCTTCATTTATAACGAATTCATACCCACTTGAAAATTATTCATCTCCCATGAATTTAATTTAATGAAACTATTAATAATTATAGCTAGTGCAAGATATTCAAATATTTATATTATAAATTATCGACTACCATAAAAGGGTAGTAAAAAGACATTATATATCCTTATTTCATAAGTAATTATATAACAAGCACCAAATTTCATGTAAGTATATTGTACCATATGTTATATAATATCATTGAAAATCATATTTTCAAAAAAAAAATATTGGATTTAGTTAATATATCATTAAATATCACACATTAACTAAATTGTTATAAATATTGTACCACATCACATTATATTGTATCATGTATAATAAATTAGGAAATTTTATCAAAAACATCTTTTAAATATCATTCCAAAACAATTTTTGAAAGATATCATCAATTTCACCTTAAATATCATAATATCAATACATTGTAAATACCCATACAAAACTCATTTTTGAAAAAAAATTTGAACAATTATCAAATAACTCTCAGGGTTGAACCCAATCTATATTTAGTCAACCATAATGTATGACCCCACAATAATTTATATCATTTCCAGTAAATTTAAATCACTATATCCAAAAACCTAAAAATGTAGTGGCTTCTAGAAATTCATAAATGTTACTGAATCTATAAATGGATTTGGAATAATCTCCATAAAACACATGTATCATAATGAATATGTCCACTAAAAACACCATTTATTAGAAATAATTTTTATATGATCCATCATTCTAATAAAAATTGAAGTTATCATGGGATATAGTGGATTTCAATAACATATATACCACTCATATGTTCTCGATTCTCTAAGTACATACTAACCAGGTTGATGAATACATCACATGTAATTTATATTTTTGTATGATCACATCATATTCCTCTCATATGAATATATTACCACACTATATATATTATCTAATTTAGTCCATACACTTCTGCATTCTATCTCAATCTAGGTCCCATATGTTATATTGATCATGTAATAAGGTAGAACTTGACTTATTAAGGTTCCAATCAATGACATGAGAAACAAAACTAACTATCCAAAGAGTTTCTAAGTCTCAAAGATTTCATAATAAAGGTAGAAATTTATGGATTTTATAATTCTTATTATGTCACATCCATAAGTAGTGCAGACACAAAACATGAACCATACAACCCCAGTATACCAAATACATAGTTTATGAAACTTTATGTTTTATATTTCATGGTCCATCATGCACACAAAACATGTCTTATACCTCATAATAATTTTATGTATCTTGATATAATAATTTTACTCATACTATGCTTTACATTTATTTATAACATATCATAATCCATAAAAAACATTGGTTATTGATAACTCAAATTCATACTTTGAGAGGCCAATTTTCATTTAAATTCACGATACATATATTAGTGTATATATATAATGCTAACATGAATGAATGGTAAAGATGGAATTTAATTTTTTATAACATGAAACTTTTTAAATTCTTAAAATATTTTAATAAAAATTAACAAAATTATATATAATATCATTTCTAACAAATAATAAATTATAGACATCTAGATCAACCTTATGTTTATTTCACTTTTAGGGGTTTTTTATATCATTACATCTATATGTAATTTTTACCACGTATATAAGTGAACATATGATAACCCCCCCCCACACTAAAATTTTTAGTGAGTAACATCTATGATGTATGATATTTTGAATGATTATTATTCTTTGGAATCATATTACTAATATTTAACTCCTTTTACATATTAACCTCATTAACTATTAATAAATAAATGTTTATAATGTAAAAAATATTTATTTTCTACTTATAAGACTTTTTAAGTGAATATTTATCATTCCAAGAAACATTTCAATCAACCAGTTCCTCAAAATATAATGTAACTATTTAAATTTTTACTTCACAAACACATCCTGATAACTTTTAGGAAAAGAAAGAATCAACGTTTTATTGTGATAGACATGATATTTTATTTATTAATTTTGAATATATCTTAGTCTAAACATAATGTAGTTATCCTCTTCGAAAGTATATTTTCTTTAACATATCATACTAATATACAAGCATAATTGTGTTACAAAATATCACTTACTTATTATTATAAGGAATATTTAAAAAATAAATTATAATCTTCATATCATATATGGTATTTTATATATATGAATCATTTTCTAGAAAATAATATCATAATTTATAATATTCAACTTATAGTTGTGGTGTAGTGGTTTGTGTACACCTCATCTGTTACTTTTCTAGTTTTGGTGTTGGAGATACTTTGAGGAGGCATAAAAGTGGTATGGAGAAGTTTGGATGTTAAATTTTGGAGCATATTGAATGAAAAACATGTAAATACTACATGTTGTGCAAGTGTGGTTCATAGTTTATTTGGTTCCATTCATGAGATGTTACATGGTGTTTAATGGTTTGTTTCCACCTCATCTGTTAGTTTTCCAATTATTGGGTTTATTTCTATAACCCTACCATATGCAACACTCCCCATCCTTCCAGGAGATCTAAGGTTTATTCTTCAAGTGCTTGGAATTCCTTTCGATGGGGATTGATCAGTGGTTTTATGTATTCGATCCATATTGATTTATCAGCTCCTTCTCATCTATTTCCTTTTTTTTATTCTTCAATATTTATTGTGGTGGTTCATATTTGTTTGGGTTATGTGTTTAGACTATATTTTGATGATCTTTGAGTGTGATGTAGTTTGATAAAAATGTTTATTTTATGGTGGGGGTTTTGGAGGGTTTTTTATTCTCTTTATGGTTCATATTAAAATTAGAAAGCTTATTTGAGATTGAGGATCCTTTTTTTCACCCTTTTTACATGCCTCATGTGGGGATTTCTTGATTTTTCATACCTTTGGTTGGTTATTAAGGGTCGGTGTAATCATATATTTAATTAAATTTATAAATTTTATTTGTATAGGGAGTTATCACATGTTATACTTATTTTTTATTCTTTTTATGTTCTTATCCATTTCTATTTCCAATTATTAATTTAGTGGATATTGGAATCCTTTCATGAACTATATCTGATATATGGGATGCCCCTTATTATGTTGTTTTGTGATCGCACCCTAGATAAAAGGTTAAGGAACTTATATTTTATAATAATTGGTATCCCATAGATATCTAGTTTTTTTGAGAATACTGTTGTTAATATATATAAATAATGTGATTAGTCCCCATGAAAAATGGAAGACTGTAGGTGTGTGTTCTGATTTGGTGTTGTGCATGTTTTGGAGTTCTACGTTGTTTGTGGATTTTTTGTAATGATATATGTGACTAGAGGGGATATGTGTTGTGTGGGTTAGTGATATAGTGGTTAGTTAGAATGGTTGTGTGTGGGATATTGTGTGGTGTGGTGTGATGAGGTTGTGGTATAGTGGTTGTTTCATAGTGGTTTTGAAATAGTGTTTGTGCATGAGGGTTATGGGGAAGTTGTGTGGTGTAGTGGATTGTTGTGGTAAAATTTCTTGGGATATGTGATGTGGTGTTGATGGTAGGTGTTTGGTTTTTTGATGGTTGTTATTTCAGTTGTTCCAATTGTGGCGCGGTATGGTTTTGATATTTTCTTAGGTATCCATTATATAAATAATAATAATCATTGATGGGTAGATATATTAATAAGAATAGTTTGGATATGAAGTTGTGATAAATGGATTAAATATAATTGGATGAGTGGTATAATGTTAAATTAAAAGGATAATGTATAAAATTAGTCATTCTTGTAATCTAAAAGTGGACAATGTTGTGTGGATTGTGTGGCGGTTGTATGGTGTGTTTTATATAGTAGTGGAAGCAGTAATGACGGTTAATTTTTTGGTACATGGTGTTGATGTGGTATGGACTAGTGTTTTTTATATTAATGTATAGGTTGGGTATTTCATGCTATGTATGTATAATGTTTATTTATGTAATTTTATATTCACCCCTCCCGAGTTTGGTAACCTTGCCAATGCTCAAATTTTATGGGTTTGGGGTGTCTTTCCTAACATCCCGGATGGTAGTAATATAAATAGTTGGAAAACACCTATTCCTTTCTCTTACTTAAGTAATTATGTGTGGACCCTAGTGTCTTCAGGATGAGATGTGATGGGTGGTACCTAGTGTCTTCAGAATGACATGTGATGTGTTGTCACATGTGTCTTCAGGATAATATGTGATGTGCAGTCCCAGGGGTATCTGTGAAGAGATGGGATGTGGGGTCCCGGGTGTCTTTAAGATGAGATGTGATGTGTGGTCTCAGGTGACTTAAGTATGAGATGTGACATATAGTCCCAGTTTTCATCGTGGTGAGTTGCGATGTACGGTCTTATGTGTCTTATTGATGTGATTTTTTGTGTGGTCCCAAGTTTCTTTGCGGGTGATATTTGATGTGATGTGATGTGATGTGTGGAAAATGTGTGTAAGGGCGGGATGTGGTGTGATTTGTGGCCCAGGTGTGTGTGTATGGGTGTGACGTTATGTGATATTTGTGGAGGGTATGGGAGCATCGAATGCTTTACGTTGGGGCATGAGAGTGGAAGACCAGTGGGAAATAGGCATCGAGGTTCCTTTATTTGTTATTATTTTGATGCTATATTATTTTATTGGATGCCTAATTTTTTGGGTGATTTAGGGAGAGTATGGATTTGGTTATAGACATGTACATGTAATTTTTGGTTTTTTTGTTTGTTCACCGGTGCATTAGCATGATTTTTTAAATGTTCACTTAAGGCCTTGGTTATTTCCTTACAGCGTGTACCTATTATGCTCACCCTACGCATATAAACTATTTTCAGGTTTTTAAGAGGACGTTGGGGACCTATTGTGACATTACTATCTTGGTTGTAGTTTCTTTTGAGTTTCTTTCCTAGATTTTTATTTTTGGTATTTACATTGGATACTTTTGTATGCATCAGTTTTATTTACTCGTGCATTATAGGATAGTCTTTTTTTGCCTTTATATTATCTACGGGTGTTGTTTGGTGGTAATTTATCCTTTCTCCTTGTATTGTTTCATTTATAGAGAGTTATTCCTCCTATACTATGATATTTTTATACCCTCTATGGTAGTCACCAACCCAGGGCCTACTAGAGGCAAAGCATGGGGGTTATCATCTCTCTCCCTTCATTGTGGCATATTTGGTGGGTGGGGGTCATGACAGAGTGGTATTGATGGTTATTATTGAGGAATGGGATAGATATTGGAGTTAGTCATAGTGATGATTGTAGGGGTTGGAATGGAAACAATTACAGTTGAACTTGGTACAATACATATGCTAGGAAGACATTCTAGGACATTATATTTTAGGGGGGGCCATGATCCAGTGCCTGAAACATGAGATTATTTATTGACCATGTCAGGTGGACGTGTTTGAAGGGTAGATACCTAGGAAAGGTACATGCATCATGATGAATTGTGATCATATTTTAATTGGGTTCTTTTTGAAATAAAATGAATAAATTAAATAATAATTGATAAAATTTCCTGCTACTTGGATTAAGAGTTTATCCTTATTTTTATAAATAGATCTTGTTCTTCATCCTCAAGTTACTTATATATTTGAGTTTCAGTAGTTTTATCGGGTTAATTATTGGAGTGTTGACCTAATGGAGAAGGTTGATTCATGGAATAGGGATTTGTGTCAATTTCAATAGTAGAGTCTGTCTATGTTTGATGGGAGTGTTTTAGATCAGAAGACGGAGTACTAGATAGAGGAACTTGATATTTATTACTGTTTTATTCAAGCATGATCTGAGTTTTGGGAGGCATAAGAAGTTAGTTAGATGCGGAGAGCTCTTCATCAGTGGTGGAGGTCGTTTTTAGGTGACCACAAGGAGACAGATGTGTTGTGGTCCAAATTTCAGAGGGATTTCCAGATGGAGTTTATTTCATAGATGATTATGGAATCCAAGAGATAGGTTTTGATCTCTATTTAGTAGGGAACTCTCGGCATGTGGGGACTTCGGATCAAGTTTATGTACCTCCATCACTTTTAAAAAAATTTGGTGAGGAGACCAGATTGTGACATATATATGATGATTTTTTTCCAGTGATAATGTAGATGGTCACACTTTTTATTCTCTTGACATATCTAGAGGTGCAAAAAAAATGTTGAGGATATTAAGTGGAGGATTTACTTGGGTGATGAGCCTCCAAAAATAGTCCCACAATGTGTTTCGAGGAGAAGAGATTCAAGTAGTGATATGTGGGTGTTCATGAAGTCAAGGTTCCATTCAGTGGGGACCTAGCCATGGATATTTCATTCCTGATTTTCAGTGATAGGTGGTTTCTGAGCACCATTCAGAGGTTTTTCTTTTCTATGAAATTTATTCAGAAGATATGAGCAACACAATTCATAGTGTTCGGCCACTTTCGGAGACTACTTTAATATGGGATGTTAGGGACCTTTTGAACAATAGAAGTTTCCTATGAAATAGTTCCAACGATAGAGACCATAGGTTGTTTTTGAGTATCCAAGAGTATGCAGAGATAGTATAGGTAATCCTCATGATAGTCACCATCCATGGGGACCCAATTCAGAGTGTAGTCGTGGAGGATGGAAACAGAGATGTAGAGGAGTTGTGTGTGGTTATTTTTACATGTTATAAGCGGTTTTAATAGCACTAAGATTTGGTCAAGGTACGAACATTTTATCATAAACCCTTTTATTTTCATGTTTAGTGCTCCAATACTTGATTTTCTTGAAAAGGTTGTGTTTTTCTAGGTTTTATATGACATGACAAGTTTGGGATTTGGATGAATGTTAATGTAGTAGGGGGAGGTAATCACTTATGCGTCTATGATGTTACATCTACAAGATCATAACAATTTCACCCATGGTCTTTAGTTGATGGAATTTTTGTTCATGCTAAAGTTGTGGTGGCATTACCCCATTGGTGAGTGCTTTTCGTTTTCACAGACCATAGGAGCCTATGGTGTGTTTTCTATCAATGTTATCTGAATATATGCTAATAGAGGTGGATGGATTTTCATTAAGATTGTGATTTTTGAGATCTATTACACATTGGGGAAGGGAATATATTTTTCATTTCGTTGAGTTAGAAGTCTAGAGAAGATATACCTAGGGAGTCTTTTGGTGTTTGTAAAGAAATGGAGAAGCCTGCTTCGATGGATCTTGACATTAAAGAGATCAGTGTCCAAGGTTACCTTATGATATATTCATGGTCTATTATTTGATACGGTGGGTGTAGGAGTCTTAGTGGAGAGACTCATAGAAATATGTGTTGTGTGATCAATTTGGCCATGGTGATGCTCCTAATGGATGGTTAGAGGATGTTAAAAATATAATGTTATTCCAAGATAGTATGTTTGTCTCAATGGATACGCATGAGGGAGTTCTCTATGACTTTTACAACTCACTTTTAGTGGTACTTCCTAGAGTGAAAAAGATGTATCGTGTCTTGAGGATAAATATTTTCTGTCTTGGTATGATACAGATGGTAGTAGAGTCCATGGAAACATGTCTGGTTTGACACTAGGTAAAAGTAGAGAAATGTGTTCTAAGAGGACTATTGAAATAATTTGATTTTCCTAACTATAAATGGGAGAAATATAAATTGATTTCATCATTGATTTACCTCTTGATTAAGGAGTATGTGATGTAGTTTGGGTAATAGATGACTGTCTAACATAATCAACTCATTTTCTAGAAATTCATGATTTGAGTTTCATGGATGTTTGGGATAGATGATTTTTGGATAATTTATATTGGATTCATGGGTTAATAATTAAATTCATATCTAATTGGGATCCTCATTTTTCCCTAGAGTCTAGTGGGTCTTATAGTATGATTTTGGATCTCAATTACACCATAACACTATTTTCCACCCTCATATATATGGGAAGAAAAAGAATACCATCCAAATAATAGAGGATGTTCTCTGGGTATGTGTCTTGGAATTTTTTGTGTTTTGGGTATGACACCTACCATTTTTTGAGTTCTCATACGATAATAACAATTAATTTTCAATTAGTATGGATCCATTTCAAGCATTGTACGGGAGGTTGTTTCATTCTCCATTGTGTTGGAAAGTGGTTGGAATTTGGAATTTCTTGGCCATGACATGGTGAAGAGAAAGACCAAGAAGACATCGTTGGTTCAGGAGAGGATGAGGGTAGATTAGTACTATTAGAATGCCTACATCAGTCATAAGTGGGTCCCTTAGTGTTTGAGGTTGGATAACATGTGTTAAGGAGAGTCTCGCCTAAGTATGAACAATAGAGGTCTGGTATACGTAGTAAGATTTAGCTCAGGTTTCTTAGGAATTTTGAAGTGTTGGAGTGTATTTGCGAGGTGGAATATTGATTGGTGTTGCAATAATGGATGGATAGGAATAACAATGTCATCCACATATCTCAACTTAATCAGTATCATCATGATGACTCCAATGTCATATATTAGATAGAGTTAGATATAATGGGTGGTGTGACATTCATGGAGTGGATATTAGAGATCCAAGATCATCAATATAATGTGCTATAGAGATAAATCATCCCCTTTGTTCATGTGATGTGGATGCATGGTGTCCTTAAAAAGATTACTTTGGAGAAACATATGCAAATTCATTCTCAATACCCTAATCTATTTGGATTTTTTCTTTTCTTTTTTCCCTTATGATGTTTTTATCTTTCTATGGTATGACACGTGATGTTTCCATTAATTTGTGATACATGATAAAACCGTTAAATATTAAAAATGGATGACCTAATTCCTAATTAAGATGCATTTACTATGATGTGATTAAACATGTGTGTGCGAGTTGGTACCACCCAAAGTAGATATTATGTCGACATGAAGGATGATATTTATATATTCATATGTTTAAGGAAGTGTTTCTTATTGGTTTGGGATGTTTTGATGTCAGATAGTTTCATAGTGGTTTGGGGGAAATGTAGTGGTGGTCGCTGGTGCCAAATGTTGTAATGTTTTTTCCGGTGAGAGCCAGTGGTGTGTCTATGAAATACTTATAGTTCATTTGTTTTGGTATACATGGCTGGAGGTACTATTTGACACGTGATGAGATCCTTGAGAGCTATCCTGCAATATTTTGTTCAGACCACATTCATTATAGGATTTATTTTAGATTCTAAGAGGTGATAATCATATGAGAGTTATATAGTGAAACATTCTATGTACACCCAATCTTATAGTTCTCTAGGTTTTGGTATTGGAGGTTCTTAGAAGAATATTAGAGGTTTACAAGAATATTTTGGTTGTTAAATGATGGAATTATGGTGATTTCACAATGTGTAAATCTAACACACCATGTAAATGTGTTTAAAATATTTTTTAGGATACATCACAGGATGATACATGATGTGTAAATTTCTATGGTTAAATAATAAAAATTGATGCATTTTTCAGTGAGATAAAACCCTCACATTCGCACAACCTGTAAATGGTTTACACACCTTATAAATTCCTTGTGCAGTGCCTCTTTAAATTTCAGAGTGCTAGTGTTTATTTCTTAAACACAGACACAAGAATTTCTCCCTCTCCTTCTAAGTGTTCCAAGGCTACCACTTCAATCGCATGGAATTCCTTTCAATGGGGATTTATTTGTGTCTTTCCATAATTGATTCATGATTATTTATCCCCTTTTTATCAACAATTTCCTTTGATTATTCTTCATAGTTCACCATAGTGGTGCAGTTCGGTTTGGGTTATGTGTTTGTATGATTTTGGACAATCCTCATGTGTGTCTCTCATGTTTCTTGTGGGGGTTCTTTCATGGGTACCTTCATCTTCACTTTACAATTCATACTGATATTGGAAAGCTTTTTTGTTATGGGATCTTATTATTACATTTTCACTTTCTATGTATAGTGATTTCATGATTTTTATTTGTTTATATTGCATATTTGGGTCTATATAATCAAATAATTAATTGAAATGTCTAAAATGGATGGCTATAAAGAGTTTTTTCATGCTTTGTTATATGTTATTGATGTTATTTTTCATTCATATATCCAGTTCTAAAAATATAGGTTTTTATAAGCCTTTCTTATGCTATAGTTGATATATTTGATGGCCCTTACTGTGTTATTTTATGAATACACCATGAATAAAAGGTTAAAGAACTAATATTTGGAAAATAATTGTTTCCCCTTGGATATCTCTTATTTATGATAATAATCCTTCTAATATAAATAAATAATGTGATAAATCCCCTAAATAAATGGAATCTGGAATGTGTGTGTTGTAGTGTGGGTTAGTACTCATTATGGTGATTTGTGTGGCATGTGGTTCTTTTTAAATTATTGATGTGTCCAGTTGGGATGTTTGGTGTGTGGGGCAGTAATACATTGGTTGGTTGGAATGCACGTTTGTGGGATGTTTTATGGTGTCGTGCGATGAGGTTTGTGGCCTAGTGGTTATGGCGTAGTGGTTGTGGACAAGTGTCTTGTCACTGTGTCTTGTTGTGGTGAAATTAATTAGTGATATAATTTGACTAAAATGGTAGGTTTGTGGTTTTTTTAATGTGGTTTTGTGGGATGGACAATCTATATTGTGGTGTACTTATGATAGTTTCCCAGTTAACCATAGAATAAATAATAATGATATGTGAGTGGAAGATAAATTAATAATAATGGGTTGGATGCATGGTTATGATAAATGTATTAAATATAATTATATTAGTGTTATAATGTGAAATAAAAAGGGTAATAGATAAAAGTGGTGGAACGTTTAAGATAAAAATAGAAAGTTTTTTGTGGATTGTGTTGTATTTGTATGGTTTGTTTCATATACTAGTGGCATCAAATGTGATGCTTGATGTCTGATATTTAGTTGTAATATAGAGTGGACTAGTGTTTTTAATATTAAATAATAGGTTGGTTATTGTGTGTTATCTATGTATCATCTATTTTTATGTTAATTTATATGTTTCCCACTTGAGTTGGATAACCTTACCATAATTCAAAGGTTCTGGGCTCCAAGTGTTTTCCCTAAAATCTAGAATAGTAGTAATACTAATGATTGACTACACCCTCTCCCCTAATCTTCCTTTAGTATTGATGTGTGGTCTCATATATCTTTGGGAAAATATGTGATATGTAGCCCTAAGTGTCTTTGGGAAATGATGTGATGTGTGGTCCTAGGTGTCTTTGGGAAAATATGTGATGTGTAGTCTCTGGTGTATTTAGGATGATATGTTATGTGTGGTCCCATGTGTCTTTGGGATGAGATGTGATGTGTGGTCCCATGTGTCCTTGGGATGAGATGTGATGTGTGGTACCATCTCTCTATGGGATGAGTTGTGATGTATGGTCCTAGGTGTCATCAGGATGAGATGTGACATGTAGTCCCAGGTGTCTTCGAGATGAGATGTGATTTGTTGTGATATGATGTGTGGTCATGGTGTGTGAGGGTGGTATGTTATGTGATTTATGGTCCATGTTTATGCGGGTGGGATTTTATGTGACATTTTTGGAAGGTTTGTGAGCATAGGACATTTGAAATTGTGGCATGAGTGAAAAAAATCAGTGGGGAAGAGGTAGTAGGGTTTAATTATTTGTTTTGATTTTGATGTTATATTATTATATTATATGCATGATTTGGTGAGTGGGTCATGGTGATGATGGGTTTGGTTAGATGTATTTTATAGTTTCCTATTGCTTATTTCATTTATTCATCAGTGCATTAGGATTCTCTTTCTACATGTTCACTTGATGCCTTGGTTATGTCCCTACTGAGTATACTTATTATTCTCACCCTATATATAAAAATTGTTTTCAATTTTCTAGGGGGTAATTTGGAATAGATTTGGACATTAATCGCTGGGATAGAGTTGATTTTGAGTTACTATCGTAGATTTTTATTTTTGTTACTTACTTTAGAGACTATTATATTTATAATTTTTATTTACTCATGCATAGTGTGATAGTTTTTTACCTATATATTATCTTATGGAGAAGGCTAGTGGATGATTATCCAATCTCCCAATAATGCTTCATTTATAGAGGGTAATACCTCCCATAAGGTGATACTTTTATAGCTACATTGTTGGTCACTAATCCAGAGCCTATTAGAGGTTGGAATCAGGGGGTCATTATCTCTCTCTCTCTCTCTCTCTCTTTATTTTGGAATCTTTGGTGATAGGGGGTCATGAAAGGTGGAATATCAATTCCTCATATTTTAATACACATATGGATAAACTCTTTTATCTAGAATAAAATCATTATCACGACTTCCTTTTCAAATATTTTATATAATTAAATGAATTATAAACCATGTGTATTGAATCAATTATCATATATTGTTCACAAAACTTATTGTTAAAGAACAAATTATATTATGATATAAGAGACATGAGATAAATATACTCATCTGTTACTTTGATCTATTAGAGTTTGGTGTATTCTTTCAGACTCAACTATTTTATGTAGGAACACTTTACTTCATCTCTAAACTAAAACTATATGTTTTATGTATTCTTCCATTTATTTTTTAACTCCAATATATTTAAAATATTTTCAAAGTATACATTTAGTATCACATACCATTCAAAAATAAATATTTAATTTTTATAACAAAGATACCTGATATGTCAATTTTGTAGAGTTTCATAAAACCCTACAGATAATCCCAACAATTCCATTCTATGGAATCGTCACTCCTTTCTGAAAACTCTTGTCATCAATGACCTTGACTAGATACTCAAAGAAACGTTATTTGACATTCCAATTAAATGTTCTTCTTTCAGAATAAACTTTTACACAATTTTATTGTTAATATAACACTAGAACCTATACATCACATGTCCTAGTTAATTGATTATCAATATTTTTAGAAAATAAGAAAACAATTTCTTAAAATCATCAATATTGTTGAACAATTTCCATTAAACTCAACAAAATGAATTCAACAAATATAAAAAATCCTTAAATAAAACTTAGGGTCTCTCAAATTCATTTGCATAATCAATCATGTTGATTTTTATGAGTGGACACTAAAATTTATTAGGTCATAATTCTTATAATTCCTTTTAATCCTTAAGTTAATCATTTACTTATCTTATAATAATAAAGATTCATTTATAGAGTAACATGAACACTTGGTTACTCAGGAAGGTGTTACTCTAACACATTGTTTTTTCTTACATAAATACTTTTCATAATTTTCTTATAATATGATTTTATTTAATTATATTACTCTTTTTCAAGGACTAATCTCAATGATGTTTGATGGTCATGATGTTATAAATCTATAATAGAATCTTTTATTATAAGAATATCATTTTTATATACATCGAATAAGGAATTTTATTAAAAGTTATCCCAAGATAATTAATACCCATTTTGAATCCATCATATCCATTAGTGGTCCAAGATCTATATTTCAGTAAGAAATAGTCTACTTTATAATTTTTCTTACTATATATTTATTTAGATTTTGCATCAACCAAATCATATCATATGTGGATCTTGGATATTTGAGTATACAACACCTTTACCAATCAATCATATGGGTAAACCCAACTCTATTCCTCTTGTATCCAAACTCTTAAAGTTTCCCATATGATTAAAACCAAAATAACATGGTGGGATTTGGTCAACAAACTCTTAGGGTTATCTATTTTCTCCATTCCTTATATATGAAAATCCATGGGAACATTTCTTTTGTAGTACATGCCTAGTTGAATGATCAAGGCCGAGACTTATATTTTATTAGGAGGAAATCTTAAATATAGTATTGTTTTTAAAGGTATTTAATTCACATCATCTTATATCATGTTATTAACTTATATGTTTATAGGATTATAATTATTTAGTTTTTATTTTTATTACTTCCACCAAATAAATATAATCAAATCAAATTGATGTGTAACCTTTTATACAACTCATAGATTCTGTTACTAACACAAATTAAAATCTAACTATACTCCTAGAAATCCAAATTAATTACAATCATTAGTTATTTGAAACCCTATCTTGTTATGTATAAATCATAATTGAATTCTTAATTCATGTCGATAACCTAGTTCAATCCAATGTCAGTGTATAAAACAATAATTTATCATACCAAGCATGTCACTCCTTAGATGCATGAATTATAATATCTAAAATTAGTTTTTAAAACATAAACTAAATAATACATATATTCATAAAATAATAATTATATTTATAAATTAAATAAGGAATAAATGAAAAAAATTCATAATTTAGACATGAAATACACTATTTATGGAAATTTTATAAATAAATATTAATAAAAACATAATAATTTAACAACTCATTATGGATTGTCCATAATTCTAAATATAAACAAATTATATTCATTTATTAATATTAACTCCTTCATATTATTTATTATATATAATTTTAATTTAAATATATTATATTAAATGAAATATAAAATGTTTGTATTTCAATTTCATTTAAAAAAAATAGAATAATCCAAATATCATATATTTATATTATTTAAACATTTATCATATTAATCATTACACCTCATTTTGATATGGATTAAATAATTTCTTCAAATAAGTCCATTTTAAATTTAATAATTAAAATATGTTAATTATGAACAAAACATATTGTCAAATATAAAAAAATTTATATTTTTCTGTTTTTTATAATTTACAAACACATAATAAATAACACTTATAATTTTAATATAAACACTTTATATAACACCTTAGATATTCTTCTAAATTAGGTAAACAAAGCACCCCTAAAACTATAACAAAATAAACATTCTATTACCTCATCATTACCATACCATGGAATGATATTTTATCCCTAAATATATTTAAAAACATATTTATTAATTTTTTAATTTAATTTGATTAAATTGAGTTCATTCTTTAATTCATAATATTGAAATTAACATATGGTTAATTTATGTTATTTTTCTAAAAATTTATTTTTTTGTTGAAAATGATGTTGAATAACTTATATTAAAATTAGTTTTTACCACCTTTTAAAATTTAATCTTGTAAAATAGACTCCAAATATTTAATTATAATGGAAAATATTAGCTAATAAGATAAAATTAATTTTTTTTCATAGAAACAATTATCCATTATAGAAGGTTGTCACCGCGATAAAGGTAAAAAGGGTTAAAAAAGGAGGAAAACCTATATGATAAGGAAAAAATTATCAACAAAACATACCCCATTTGATTTGTTGGGTCTATTTAACCCTACCTAAAATTATATTTCAAATTGGAAATTTTGGAACATCTTTACTTTAGATTTAAATTAATTATATTTACAATATTATAGTATTTACAATGGTGACAATAATCTTGCTTATAAATAGGCCCCCCTTCTATCACTTCTCCTCAAATCATGAAAATTATAGATGAACCAAAATCTACTAAAATACATCCATAACACCCTTATTAAAATATTAGATTTTATTTTATCATCAAAGGACCACTCTTTTAAGTCATAAACCACATAGAAAGGATCCCTTCCAAGATGTAAGGTGAGAACTTTTTATTATTATTATTTTCTATCTTCTTCTTTTAACTCCTAAAAATAAATCCTACCCATATAAATATAATAACATTAGAATCATTAATTTAAAAAATTATTATGTTAATGGGTTACTCAGTATCTACCTTCTTCTTAACATTTCTAAAATAAATGAAATGTTGTCCATTTTACATTCGTTCTACCGCCTCCAGGGATGAAATTATTTATTTTTATCACTACCTTAAATGGATAATTTTATAAGTTTAATTGGTGAATAAATAATATATTTTTAACATAATTAATATCCAATAAAGATAAATAGTGAAATATATTATTTATATAAACATTAATTGGTCATATTAATTTTAACTACCCAAAGTCAAGCATATTGAGACATCTTTCATAATTTAAAAATATTTTAATTGTCATGACCGATTCCTCGGGGCTCGTGTCATGACTTCCCCAAGCCCTCCTTCCATAGGCCAGGGGTTGGCGACTAGCACCAAAGGTGTATTTCCCTAAAACTAGGAAGCCATGCCTTTATAACCTGTAAACACACACATCATGAAATAAAAACTAGTAAAACTTATAACCAACTAGTGAGTACAATATTTAAAAAGGGTCCAAAATACAAACCCAACTGGAAAGTACAATTACGACTGAAAAACAAGTATAACTGAGGAAAAATGAAAAATAGCTATTGGGTCGTCCTCCAGGTTCCTACCTGATGGGTAGGTATAGATCGCCTTCTCAACACTCCTCGTCTGTCAATCTCCTTTGTGTATTGACACACCGTATGGTTCACTTTTGGGTACCATCTAGTGCTGGTACTCTCAACCTCGATCAGCGTTGTCTGTCGTCTATATCCAACACAACGAGGTGCAGGCATAGCCCGTACAGGGGTGAGTATAACGATACTCAGTAGGGAACCCGAGACCCTCAAGGTCTCACAAAATTTAGCAATGATAAACAACAAAGTATGAAATCAACAGATAACCTTACATAGGTATATGCCCAAACAAATACCTAAGTTATAATGTTATCTATCTCAATCATGAGGAAAACACAAAAGTACTGACTCATCTCAACTAGGATTTATTCTAACGGTAAAACATTTCAAACCCTCAGTTGTTGGAGAACTCATCCTCTATCAAGTACAGTGGGCTAGCTTCCACAACCAAGCGCTTCCCACTAACCATGAATTATTGAGGTACTCCTCCTGTCAAGTACCGTGGGTCTACTGTATCACACAGAGGTGCTCCCCACCGTTGGTCTGCCGCCACAACCAGGTGCTCCCCCCAATATCCTGCAACGGTACCCCTCTTGTCGAGTACCGTGGGTCTACCACCACAACCAAGCGCTCCACCACCGTGGGTCTACCTCCACAACCAGGCGCTCCCCACTGGGCTAGTCGAGTCACACGGAGTCAATCAGTCAGTAGTCATCATGACTCAACCAGCTACTAGGTTCCTGCAAAAATTCTCACTCATCTCTAGAATATCAGCTCCAAAATCTACAGGTCGATTCTATACATCCACGAAGACTCAGGAATAAGTATCCCAAAGGTTTTCCATGTCATAAGGGTCTCAAGGCAACTGATGGTGCATCAATCGGATGCTCGGTCTATGAGTTATTAGCCTTTTGTCCTGGGGGCCCGGTTGGATTCATGCATTATCCAACCGTACTGTATCTAAACTATACCCCAAAATTCAGTGGAATACACTCAAACATATCACCACACTCCAGGATTACCAGTGTTGTTGACGGTTCGTCAAACGGACATCCGGTGCTAAAGATAGGCTCAAAAGAAATTAAAGGGACATATTGGGCCTGGGTCCGGTCCGACCCAGCCCGACCCAGTCTGGTCTGACCCGATTTGGGTTGACCCGGCCTAAAACATTGGGTATGGCCTGGCCCGTTGGGCGGCCCAGCCCATTAGGTTCGGCCCATCCCACTGGGCCTAGCCCGACAGGCCGGGCGGAACCGCGGAGAGCCGTAAGGGTGCAGGGCAGCTTGGTCCGTCCTAGGGCGGAGTGGCCCGGAAGGGCACTGGGAGGGGCCGGTTTGGCTGGGGCGCAATGAGGGCGCGGATGGTTCGGCTGGGGGTAGCGCAGCTGGGGCGTAGGGGCACGGCCGGTGCGGCCAGCAAGGCGGAGCAGCTGGCTAGGCGGCGCAGCCGGCAAGGTGGTGCGGCTGGCGAGGGCGGCGCTACTGGCGTGGAGGGGTGGCCAGCGAGGGCGGCTCAGTTGATGAGGGGGCGCGACTAGTGTGGATAGTGAGGCGGCGCGGACGGAGAGGCAGTGCGGCCGACGAGGCGGCCCGGCCGGCTAGGCCGCACGGCCGGGGCGCGGTGCAGCCAGGGTGTGGGGGCTAGTTTGGTCGATGATCGGAAATCCGCAGGGGTGTCACAGGTTACTGAGGCTGCAGGTGGAACAGTTGTTTCCTTCGTCACCTTCGTCGTTGTTTCTATGAACACCACAAAGAAGATCGGCGGGGGGTCGGGCCATGTTAGTTTTCCCTACACCCTCCGCATTTAGGGTGGTAGCAATCAGTTCATCAAGAAAAAAGCACAACAACCCTCCCACAAAATGAAAACATCCCCATTCTTCATTTTTAGAGAAATGAAGAACATGGTAATAAATCATACTAAAATAAAATTAAACCCCTACCTTTGTTTGTTGATCATCGACGGAGTCGCGGGGTTGTCATTCATCATGTCTTCCGCACAGTTCCAATCCCAAGATCATCCGTCAGTTCAGTGACAACAATAAGGAGGGATGGTCAGTATTCAAAGACGTCCCACATCGGTTTCTTCTGCAAGGTGCTTCCGAGGAAGAAGTCTAAGACGCTCCGTGTCGGCATTCTTCAATGGAAGAACTAGTTCTTCGTTGGTGAGAGCTTTTCTCTCAAAAGCTCTAATCCTCCTTTGTCAACCTTTTTCCAAGAAATGAATAGGTATCCCCTCCAAATAATACATTATCTATTATTTAGTTTTTTTCGTTTAAAATTCAAATTGTATCATTTAATTAAATGAGATGGATCAAATAATTAAAGAGGGCGGGTTGACAAGATTAATGGTAGGTGCATTGGCACAATTAAGGTAGGGAAGGTCAAGAGGCTCTCCCTCATTTATTGTGGGAGTTGAGATGTTTTATTCCCTGAGTGGTCCCCACAACCTTAACCTCTCATGGGAGTTTATGGTACAGGTGGTCCCCACCACCATAACCTCTCATGGGAGGTTAAGGTGTAGTGGTCCCCAAGTCCAACCTCCACATGGAGGTTTTAACAAAAAAATAAAAATAACTACACAACAATATTTTATTTTATTTCATTCAAAAATTTAGGAACCCGGTTTTTGCGACGAAAGACTTTGGAATATTCTTGATGATATTCCAGAGCAGTGCCTTCAGCCGAGGTGCGATTCCGAGCCCTGGAGTGGCCAGAATTAAATTTTCAGTGCGTTCACACTGGAAACGCCAAATAAATGGGATAACTCATAAACGGTGTTTTTGATTAGAGATCTGAGTGTATGGATGGGTCCAGAATGGTGTTTTTACCCTAGGAATGACATAAAGCATGTCGGCACAGGACGTTTGGACCCCTCGATCGCTTTCGGAATGTGGAATGGATAAATTAAATAATTAATTTATTCGTTTAACGGCTTAACTAAAGTATCTGTTGAATAATGGCTCAGATTGGAAAACTGAGGGCACCGTTGAGTTCGGAACGTTCCTTTTACCCAAGGAGGGGTGTAAGTTTCGCGGGCGCGGCCCGTCTGTGAAAAATGGTCCTGGGGGCGTTTTCATAATTTGGTGGCCTCGGGCGTTGAGTTTAATAACTTTTGAATGGGGTCTCGGATTAAAATTCGGAGACCCTCGTTGTGCTCGGGAGGTGGTGTTTACCCTAGGGGAGGCTTAACCTCGACCCTGTCGAGTGTTTTGTAAGTGGGTCATTTTGGGGATTAAATTAATTAAGCTTTTGATTAATTTTCCCTTAAATAATCATACACCCCTCTCCCTCCTCCCCCCTTCTCATCCTCTGGATTAAGAAAGAATACCCAGGAGAGCTCTCCCCACAAGCTCCTCCTCCCATCTCCTCTCCTCCCCTCTCCAAGACGAAGCTCCGGCGGATCACCGAGAAGCTTCGGGTTGCGCCCAGCAGGTAGGATCTGGCATCATTTTTAAATTCCCGCACCTCCCATTAAACTCAATTTTTTGCATGAATATTTTTTTAAATCGTCGATCAAAGGCCATATATGCATAGTAGAATTAATAATATATCCAGCCCATTTTTCGGTTCAGAAATCCGAGACCCGACGCGCTCGCAATCACCCGCCGAAGGTTGCGGGTTTTGTTTGTTTTTCTGGCCGGATTGGAGAGTATGGCTGGTTCACGGTGGCAAGACCGGGCGTCGGAGGCGGCGGTCAATGGAGGCAGTGGGCGAGTTGGCGGTTCATGGCTGCGGGTGGCCGGGCGAGCCGGACGGCAAGCAGAGGGGGGCCGGGGTTCTGGAGGAGGACCAACGGCTTTCCCAGGAGGCGTGGATCGGGTCTTCAGTGGCCGAGGCGGCCCAGCAGCAGGTCGAGCACTGCAGGAGAGGTTGTAGGGCCTTCAGTAGGGAGCTGAGGCGAGACCGGGTGACGTATGGTCGAATGGTAAGGCGTCACTGGGCAAGGGCAGCGAGCGGCAGGGAGCTGCGGCGAGGCCAGTTGTCGGTGACCCGGGTCGCGCGGGAGGAGGACCCTACGGGTCTTTGTGCTGGAGAAGAAGACCGAAGAAGCATGAAAAAAAAGGGTAAATGAAGAATCCAGAAGGGCGGCCTGCGGGATGTTTAGGAAAAAAATATATTATTTAATTAAATTAAATATTAAGTTTGAAATAATAAATAATAATTTTATTATTATAATTATTTTTGGAAATGATTTATTTTTTTTAATAAATCATAGAACGGGCATCCGTTTTGAGCGTCGTCAGTGGTGATGCATTAGTTGATATGAGACAAGAAATTTTGAGATGGTTTTATGGATTTTTAATCCCCAAAACAGGGGCCTCGGTAGCACGACACACCTTTAAGTGGATGTGCACTTTTTCACCAAGGATCTTGTTTTGGGCGGCGCGGACACAATCGATGTCCGAATTGAGCGCCGTCAGTGGAATTCTGAACCTGACGTCGGGCCGGAGTTTTCCACTATGGTTTTGGGCATTGAAGCCAGAGTTGAGGCATGGGCCCCATGGCCCGTCTTTTGAGCTGTGAGCAGCGTTTAACGACTTTCTCATCGGGCGTCCGTTCGGGGAGTGCGAGCAGTCGATTCTGGGTGTTTTTCTGAGGGCGTTGCATTGGCGCAATCATCCCGCGTTAATTCTACACGCTGTTTTGGTCCCCATGAGGGTCGTTTGGGCGTTGACGGTGATTTCCTATCTTTATCACCGAGTGTCCATTTCGGACAAATGGATAGTTAAACTCATCTACTTTTTCGAGAGGATCGCAACGATGCGATCCGTTGGCAGCGCATCAGGACCGAGATGCATGTCCCGCATAGAACCAATCATGCGCAGTATGTCGGAATGCATCATTTTCTCCGGATATCTGTTCTACTCAAGTTAGTAGTCCTTTTGATGTGTTTTTCCGAGGGGATCGCAATGGTGCGATGCGCCTGACAATTTTCGGGGCCGAGGCTCGGGATCACGGGACGCCATTCGGACGTGAGGCGGTGTTGGTGACTTTTCCGTCGGATATCCGTTTGAGGTGAGTATGTAGTCTAACTTCCGTGTTTTTCCGCGAGGATTGCAACTGTACGATCTATTTGGTTGTGCAGATCCTCTTTCAGGATCTTATTAAATGTGGACGCATGAAAGGCGCTCTGGTGGTGGTTCTTCTCATCGTGTTTGCAGAGAACCCTTGGCGTGTGATCGCGTGCACTCCCATGTGAGTGAAGAGATGTGGTTGGTTGTGCCTCATCCATTGAGGTGGCAGGTTGGAGTTGTTACGTTATGCCTTTGCGTTGATGTTGGGTTCCATGTGCACAATATCCTTTGGGTTGGAATGTGGTATACTCTGAGATTATACGAGAACGCTTGGAGGTATATGTGGTTGTTTGCACCTGAGAACATTTGTGTGTTCGGTTGGGGTTGACTTGGGGTCACACATCGTGTGGGACCCATATGCATGTCGTGTTCTTCTTTACATACATTTGACCTCTCGCGACATAGAGGGTCCCTCTATGCTCATTTGTTTGACCAGTAGGGTTGAGTTTTCCCTGGCTTTGTGCTCGTTTGTTTGACCAGCAAGGTGGAGTTTCCCCTGGCCTGGTGCTCTTTTGTTTGACCAGTAGGGTTGAGTGGTCTCTCCCTGGTTTCGTTCTAGATGGTTTGGCCGACAGAGATGGTTCATTTCCTCTGTTTCTCCAGCTTTGAGGGGTTTCAGTACTGTGACCTTTCACGGGACTGCGGCACCGTTTGCGACAATGGGTGTTCATACAATGTGGGTGTTTTCCCCACTTTCTGGGATGAGTTGACTCGTTCCTCTTCGACAGTGACTCAGTGGCTTGGAGCATGATCACCCTGAGAGGCCTGGGGAGTTTCTCTCGTTGCTCCGTGTTCCCTGGAAGAGTTCTTTTGGATTCGATGTGACCAACACTTTACACGGGCACCGATCCTCTACCCAGGAGGTTGTTCCCAGCAGGGCTGAGGTTGTTACCAGCAGGGTTGGGGTTGTTTTGAGTAGGTCTCGCCAGTGGGTTACCATCCAGTAGGGATGGCCAGTACTGTAGTGTTCACCTAGCAGTACCATCCAGCAGGGATGGCCAGAGTAGTTCCGGGTTTACCTCCAGCAGGGCTGGGCTGTGGTCCCCGATGCCGAGTTACCTCCAGCTGGGCTGGGCAGTGGTCCCCAATGCCGGGCTTACCTCCAGTGGGGCTGGGAAGTGGTCCCCGATGCCGGGCTTACCTCCAGCTGGGCTGGGCAGTGGTCCCTGATTTCGGGTTATCTCCAGCTGGGCTGGGCAGTGGTCTCGTCGCCGACTTTAGTCGGGTCGCCCTCCAGTGGATTACCCTGTTACGGGACTGGGCAGTGTGGCACCCGTCGACTCTTTCAGGGTCTCCCTATAGTGGGAACTCATTGACTTCCAGGGACCCTCTAGCGGGGCTGGGCAGGGGGTCGCATGTCGACATTGAGGAGACCTCTCGACTGTAGGGCAGCGATGAGTTGTGGTTTAAAGTTCCCCCATAACTCTCAAGTACGAGGAGCATTTTCCCCACTGAGACACGTCATTGAGACGTGACCTAAAACCTTGCGGGCGATTCAGTGCCTCCCAAAGAGGATAGTGTCGAGGTGTGGTGGTTTTATCCACTTGACTTGTACTTCGGGGCAGACATGCGGGATGCTGGGCATTGATGGTGTTTACTTCTGTGATTATTGGCTACTCACTTTCTTATGCTGAGCTACGGGATGGAGATCTCATTACGATCTTGTTCGGGCATCTTTATTGAGAATATGTATATGTATATACCTTGTTCTAGTACCCACTTCTTGGGTTTGGTTACTCTCCTTACAGGAGAGGTGAAGATGCACGGGTTATGCCACGTGATTTACATGTCTAGCTTCTCATGGTTGGACGAGTCTACTCTCCTGCTATAGGTTGTGAAGACTTTACGGGAAGTTCATCTTCTTGTCGTTTCCAACTCCTTGTGTATGGACGAGTCTACCTTCTTTCCCCTTGTTGGGTTGAGCTAGACTCTTTACTGTACTCTTTACTTCACTCTCGGTTGTACTCCTTTACTTTTCCTGTTCACTCTACTTCTCACCCTTCAGTACCTCTTTTGTTTCTCCCTCGAGCCTTCATGGTATCCTACTGAGTATTTTTATACTCACCCCTGCTTGGGCTTTGCCCACACTTAGTGTTCCCTTGCAGACGACGGACAGGTTAGTCGTGAATTCAGTGGAGCTTAGGAGTTCGGGAGCTTAGGAGTTTGGGAGCTTGGACCGCGTGTGGTGGTCGTTGTCAGGTTCCAGGTAGGGGACCCTTCCAACTGTATGCTTTTTTTTACCTGTTGCCGGGTTGCAGCACTTTTTGGTTGGGCACGTGTTTTGCCCCTTTTATTTTTAGTTTACCTTCAGCTTGTACTTTGTACTGTTTAGAGGTCGATGCACATTTGTGGTTTATATATATATAATAGTTTTCCTTTTCTTTACTTTTCTTTTCTTTTACCCTGCACTTTCTCATTGTGTATGCTGCACGTGTGTGTGTACAGGTACTAAGGAAAAGGCCTCCCCAAGTTGTTTAGCTTTCAGCGCTTGTCGCCAGCCCCTGGCCTATGGAGTCAGGCATGGGGTAGTTGCTGCTTGAGCCCGGGAAGGGTCGGGTCGTGACAAAAAAACCCCAAAAATTAACATTCCCCCTTGACCAACTACTGTAGAGGTGAAAGTCTTCTTAAGCGAATATCGGCGTTGCGAGTTCAACGGTGCCTTTGGATTTTATTTCCGAGCACTGGTTCAAAAGTTAGAAAATCTCACTCGTAACTTTACTGAACGTACCTGAACAAAACTTCAGAAATTGTTTCTGGGCATACTGGGCCTCAGAATAACACGCTGTCAATTTTCTCAGACTTGTAAAATTACTATTTAATTAAAAAAATTACATGGAAATTCCAGGTCTTTGCATTCTCTCCACCTTAGGTATCTACATCCCTGTAAGCCACATCTCATACTAAGGTAACAAGTTAGGGTTCTGAGCACGCATCTGAGCCTCCGACTCCCATGTTATCTTCTGGCGGTTCCTGTCTTCCCAACGAACACGCACCATAGGTGTCGACCATCCATGAAGAACCTACTCTTTTCGATCCTCAATATATATTGGAACCTCTGTAAAAGTCGCCCCAATGTCGATGTCCATCTATCCATAGTCGATGATGTGAGAATGGACATGCATGTATCTCCTCATCTAGATTGTGTGGAAAACGTCATGCTCCTAGTGCAACTGAGGTGAAAGAGCTAAGCGGTAAGACAACTCTACTAAGGACCTAGAAAGGTCTAATTAATTTCAGAGATAACTTTCCGCCTTAACCAAATCTTTGTAGACCTCGTTGGGGTGAGACCTGTAGAAAGTGGTGGTCATCATCCTTGATCTCCAAAGGTCTCTGTCTCCTATCAGCAAACGGCTTCTTCCAGCTCTGTGAAGTTTTCATCTGCTCCTGGATGATCTGCACCTTCTATGTGGTAGCGTGTACCAACTCTAGTCCCACTAGTGCTGACCCCCTTGGGTCTGTCCAGCACAAAGGTGATATTCATGGTCACCCGTATAACTCATCAAAAGGTGTCATCCCTGTGGTGGAGTGATAACTATTGTTATATGGAAACTCCACCAATGGCAAGTGATCCTCCTAGCTATGACCGAAGTCAAGGATACAAGCATGCAACATGTCCTCGAGGGTCTGAATTTTCCTCTCAGCTTGACCATCCATATGAGGATGGAAGGCGGTGCTCAGACAAAGCTGCGTCCCAAAAGCCTCCTATAACCCCTTCCATAGTCGAGATGTAAAACATGTATCACGATTAGATACAATCGTCTAAGTTACTCTATGTAGCCACACAATCTTCTGCACGTAGAGTCATACTAAGCACTCTACTGAGCCTTGCTATCTAACTAGTAGGATGTGGGCCAACTTGGTGAGTTGTTCGACGATCACCCAAATCGATTCATGTCCCCTAGATGTATGTGGAATTCCTATCATGAAGTCAATGGTTATCTTATCTCACATCCACCCTGGGACCACTAAAGGCAGAACCAAGCCTGCTGGTAACTAATGCTCCACCTTCACTTGCTGAAAAGTGAGGCACCGAGAGACAAACTATGCAACTACCTTCTTTATTTCCGGACACCAGTGCTATCATTGGATATCCTGGTATATCTTCACAACTTCTGGATTTACCGCTAGAGGGGATGTCTGGAACTCCATAAACACTTCTTCCTGAAGTGAAACTAGTACCATGGTACGTCCTCTGAAGAGGATGATGTGCTACCCACCTTCAAGAAATCCATCTCGTGCATGTCCTATGGATTTCTAATCATGTCGTGTCTCATAGTCAGTGTCCCCGCGTTGCACCTCCCTGACTTGCTGAAGAAGTGAAGGAGTGACTGTAAGAGAGTGAAGGAAGTCTGCTCCATCTCTATCCACAAAGGATATCTGTAAAGCAGCTAGCTGCTTTGTCGCCTCACCAAGCAGTTGTATAACAGATCTCTTGTTGAGTGAATCTGCAACAACATTGCCCTTCCTAGGAGTATTGACTATCTCGAAGTCATAGTCCTGGAGGAATTCAATCCAATGTAGTTGTCTCAGGATCAGGTCCTTCTGAGAGATGATATACCTAAGACTCTTGTGATCAGAGTACACTGTAAAATGTTTTCCCATTAGATAGTGTCGCCGCATCTTCAAGGCGAAGACCACTGCTGCTAACTCCAGTTCATGGGTAGTTTAGTTTTTCTCATGTTGTCTCAGCTGCCGAGAACCATAAGTAATCACTGCTCACTCCTACATTAGGACACATCCGAATCTGGTCCCAGATGCATTTCAGTAGACTATGTACCCAACTCTTTCCTCTAGAAGCCTTAAAATGGGGGGAACTATTAAGCCCCTACCTCATATCCTGAACGCTTTGTTGGAATCTCTCCATCAACAAAAATGCTTTCCCCTTCTTTGTCAAGGCTGATAGTGGTGCTGTAACTCTGGAGAAGTCTGATACAACCCTCTGGTAATAACCAGCCAAACCTAGGAATCGTTATACCTCTGTCACACTCCTGGGTGGTTCCCAAGAAAGTACCTCGTAAATATTCATTGGATCCACTACCACTCTAGCCTTCGAGATGACATTCCCCAAAAAGTGAACCTCTCGAATCCATATTTTCCACTTTGAGTGATTACCCAAAAGTTGGTGCTCTCAGAGTGTGTCTAGTACTACTGGAAAATGATAGGCATGCTCCTCCTCAGTAGTCGAGTAAATCAGGATTTCATCAATGAAGACAACTACGAAACGATCAAGGTATGGCTGAAACATCCTGTTCATGATCCCCATGAACACTTATGGAGCATTTTTTATGCTGAATGGTATAACCAAGAACTTATAATGGTCATACCGACACCTGAAGGCTATCTTCTGCACATCCTCTTCTCGAACTCTATTTTGGTGATAGCCTGATATGAGGTCTATCTTCATGAACCACTGTGCTTACTTAAACTGATCAAAGATGTCGTAAATCCTCAAGAGTGGGCACTTGTTCTTCACGATCACCTGGTTCAGGCGCCGATAGTCAAAACAAAGCCTCAAGATCCCATCCGCCTTTTGGCAAACAAAATAGGGGCTTCCAAGAGAGAAATGATGGGCCGAATGAATCCCTTGCCCTAAAAGTCCTTTAGTTGTACCCGTGAATCATTAATCTCATAGGGATCCATCTGATACGCTGGTGTAGATATCAGTGTCATCTCGGGGTACAAGTAAATGTAAAATTCCACCCCTCTCCGAGGAGGTAGACCTAGTACATCATCAGGGAAAACATCCATGTACTGGTCCACTACTATAGGATAGCTCGGACTCCCCACATAAACTTCTCTGAGGGTAAGGGCAGCCAACTGACGAGTGATCGGCTGCACTCTCCTCCGAGTTAGTCAATCATGTTCTACAAATGCTCCCTTCTCTTTGGTGAAGGTAAACCTGGTCTCATCCGTGTGGACACACCGTACTTTGCGCCTAATATAGTCGATATGAGCATAGACTATAGTTAACCAATCTATATCCAATATGATGTCGTAAGGCCTCGACACTGCTACTAAGAGATCTCAACTAAAGCTCTCACCTCCTATAGTAAGCTCAAACTACCGAAACCAGTGCGTAATTGTCAAATCTGCTCCTGTAAGAGTCTCTAGCAGTAAGGATCATGCAAACAGCTCCATCGGAATCTCTGAGATCCAAACAAAGGCAGTGGCAATGAAAGAGTGACTAGAACATGTGTCTATAAGTACTTCAACTATGGTGGAGTAGACATAGATCCTACCTCGAATAATTTCTGGATTGCCACGATCATATGCCTCAGCTTCCTGGAGCTGAGCTATCCCCTATCCACCAGCTCCATGCGGTCAGGTGGACCTTCCGGTGGTGGTGGCGGTAACACCTAGAAACATCACCCACCGCCAGCTACCCGACCAGCTCCTCTGCCATGTCCACTAGCTCCATGTGGATTGCCTCGATTGAATCTCTATCTCTACTTGGGAGGTCCTTAGATCGTTTTCTTATCATCCAATGGAGGTTCGGGCAGTCACGAGCCATGTGACCCTACCTGCCGCATACGTAACATTGCCTGCACCTGGCATGTCTGGATCTGTCTCCTCATCCCTGCACAACTAACTCTGAGTCATAAGGTTGTCCACCCATAGGTCTGGTCCTCTTGAATCTCTATGACATCTATCTACTGACTTCTGCAGAAGAATTCGCTTTGTGTCAACTGGTGGTGGATCTCGTTGCTGGAGACTGCTCATCAAGGATACTATCCACTAGAAGGGCTCTCCCTAGCACCCCCGTCTGCGTCGGGATGATGAGTGAGATCACTAAAGCCCTGATCTCCCGCCTGAGTCCCTACTCGAAGTTTTGGGCCCTGAAGAATGGGTCCCACACCATATCGGTGGAGTAGCGTGAGAGGTCTGTGAACCTTTTTGAGTATTGATCTATAGTCATGATGCCCTGCTGCTGATGAAGTATCTCCTCTATGTGTACTACATGAAGAGTTGTTGGGACAAACTCCTCCTAAAACAAGCTCTCAAAGTCTTCCCAGACAAGAGTCATCTCATCGTGGACCTGGAGCATCAAGTTCCACCATCTTCCTGATTCTTCGTGTAGAAGGCTGACAGCAAGAATCATAATGGGCTCTGTTAGTGTCCCAACTAGTTAGAAAACTCTCACCACAGCCTCCAACAAATCCTCGGCTGCTTGTGGGTACATCTCTCCCCTGAACCAGGGTGGCCTCTAGTGCTGGAACTCATGAAACGTGATCAAGCGGTATTCACCATCTACTATTGGGGATGGTGGAATTGGTGGCCCAACGGGTAGAGGTACCGCTGGTGCCTCTGCTGGAAAAGGTCACTGTATCGAGGCCTCTTTTATCGATGGGCTATCCATGCATACAAATCTCAAGAATCTAGTTGGTCATCCATGTGGAGGCATCTTGAAAGAAACCGATGTGACATGGTCAAAAGTTATACCTGGTGAGATGACCTGGTTGAGCTAACTAAAAGAAAACTTTTTAAAACACACACGCAATCAGTGTTTTCATGCATTGAGTTGGAAATCATAAGTCAGGGTCCTGGTGTATGGATACATCAGCCTCAGCACTAACACTGGACTCCCTGAACTGAAAACCACACTCACTTCCCTTAACACATTTTCTTCACATAAAAAATCAGAGTCCTAAGTTCTATGGTAGAACCGAATCCTCTGATACCAATTTGTCATGAACCATTCCTCGGGGCATGTGTCATGACTACCTCAAGCCCTCCTTCTATAGGCCAGGGGCTGACGACTAGCACCAAAGTGTTATTTCCCTATAACTAGGAAGGAATTTACTTTATAACCTGTAATCACACAAATATTGATACGAAAATATGTAAACTATATAACCAATTAGTCAGTACAGTAAACCCAACTGGAAAGTACAAGTACAACTGATAAAAAAGTACAACTGAGGAAAAAGGAAAATATTGCTATTGGGTCATCCTCCGGGTTCCTACCTGAATAGTAGGTACAGATCGCCTCCTTAGCACTCCTCGTCCATCCATCTCCTCCGTGTACCGACACACCGTATGGTCCACCTCCGTGTACCATCCAATCCTGGTACTCTCAGCCTCGATCAGCATTGTCCGTCATCTACATCCTACATAATGAGGTGTGGGCATAGCCCATGCAGGGGTGAGTATAACGATACTCAGCAAGGACCTCAAGACCCTCAAGGTCTCACAAAATCCAGAAAGGATAAACCACAATGTATGAAATCAACAGATTACCTTACTTAGGTATATGACCATACATATACCTAAGTTATCAAGTAATCCATCTCAATCATGAGGAAAACACAAAATTACTGGATCAGATTTACCATGATTTATTCTAGGGGAAATAAAATTCTAATAGTCGGCTATTGGAGAATTCCTCCTCTATCGAGTACAGTGGGACTGCCACCACAACCAGGCGCTTCCCACTAACCTTGGACTACTGAGGTACTCCTCCTGTCGAGTATCGTGGGACTGCTGCATCACACATAGGAACTCCCCACCATGGTTCTACCGCCACAACCAGGCGCTCCCCCTAATAGCCTACATAGGTACTCCTCCTCACTACAAAAAATTTAACTTTTTCCAACATGGGAAAATCTGTTGGTAAAAGTGCATTTTCTATTGGTAAAATTTTTTACCAACATATATGTCTCTGTCACTAAAATGATGGTAAAAACTCTGTCTCTAAATGTTTTTTTGACAAATAAAATAGTTTTGTTGAAATTATAATAATACCAACAGATAACATATATGTTGGTTATAGTGTATTGAAAACAGGTTTTGGAGACAAATTCATCTGTTGGTAATAATATTAAAAATATATAATATTTTTTTATAAATTACATTTAAATAAAAATTATATTTATTTTTTAAAATATCATATTATATTTATTAATTTATCTTATATAATTCTTATGTTTTAATAATTAAATTGAAAACGATTTTAAAACATGTTCAAACTTGAAAAATAATTAATTATATTAATAATAAAATTTATTAAAAAACCAATTCATACAAAGGAGATGGAAAAACCCTCCCCCGCCCTACTGGATCCCCCCCCACCACACTGGATCCCCTCAAATAGGATACACCAACCCATCAACTCCAGCCCATCATTTCTAGCGACTCTAGCACCAGCAGCTCCAGCCCATCTGTGCCAGTTCCATCCCCAACAATTTCTCCCATCCATGTCAGCTCCAACTCCAACTCTATCCCATCCATGCCAGCTCTAGCTCCATCCCATCCATTCTAGCTCTAACCCACATTCCAACTCTTGTGTATTCCAATTCCAACTCCTACCCATCCATGCCAACTCTATCTCTAGCCACATCTAGTTCCAGTCTACGTCAGACCCTTCGGCTCTAATATCTACATCACTATCAACCAAAAATAATACCTACTAATCCATGCAAAATATGAAACCAAAATTGAAATAAATGAAATTATAAAAATATAATTTTGACATCGCACAAGGGGTTTTTTATACTGCTTTTTAATGTCCTGCTGATCCTGAGTGAGGTTTTTTATAATGATTTTTAATGCCAAGATCCTATGTGAGGTTTTTTATACTATTAAATCCTAGATAAAATACTTCTTTTTCACATTCTATTAAATCAAAATGCCATATTTTGTTGATGATAGTTTCTCTTCCTTATAAATTCCATTTTTTGGTGAAGGAAATAGTACCTTAGAAAGGATTTTATTAATCAGAATATGAAGAAATAGGAGCAGAATTTGTGAGGGGCTCTCCACAGTTTTAAAGAAGGTAATAGAGAATTTGTTACCCATTTATGCAGGTGGAAGAAAGAGAATGATCCTCCTTTTATTGGGCTTCAATTACATGTTATTGGGTTGTCTTTAGCATGGTGAAGTGGGCCTAGTTTGTCTTGGATTTTAGAGAGGATGAGGTTCTTGTAAATAATGTGTAAAGTTAGTTTCAATGGATGAATGATATACAAGATTTTGTCGCATAAGGAAATGAAATGGGATAAGTAGAGGAGATTTTTTAAGTTCATATGTAGCCTTTCAATTTGAAAAATGAATACAAATTATAAAAAAACTGAATTTGGAATGGAAATATTGGATTTGTACAAGCTACAAATTTGATTGAATAAGAGTGGAATTGAGCATGAAACCATTAGTGTATTAAGGGAAATGATATTTCACCAGCTACTCACAAAAACAATTAGATAGTTAATACATGTCAATAATAAAATCACCAGATTATTTTTTTAAGAATGTATTCATTTTCTTTACCCTCATATTTGATCAAAAGCATAAATAAGTGAAATAGAAATTATCAAATCAATCTACAACAGGTATAAAACCAATGATGAGTGAACTGAAAATGTAATAACTCATTCTATAGTAGGTCTAAATATCTTTAATATAGATAATATTTTCATAGAAGAAAAAAAAAATAAAAACTGGTTTGTTAGGGGGAGGACACAACTGATATCTCACTTATAAGATGCTCAATTGTTGCATCATGAACCATGTATTCAACACAAAAATGGATTTTTCATTCTCCACATCCTACATGGGAGAATGCACCCCAAATTTCTGATCTAAAGATTAGATTTTCAATCCATGAGGTGTATCTATACCTATGGAAAGATGCATCAGTCCAGAAAAGTTAAACAATACACACATGAAATCCAGACAATAAAAACTTAATGGTCTCATATACCAGCTCCATCTTCACTCACTATAAATCAGCTTCATTGTGGGAATAATGAATAATCCTTGAAACCAAACTTGCATGTCTTTTGGAAAGAATTAAATAAACCTCATACATCAAAGATAATAAATGGGTTTATGGTAAGTGATATGAATTCAAATGACAAGTGTTAAATGTGGTTATCAGTTAGTGTTGTGAATAAGAGCCTTAGTGATTCATGTTGACATCCACAGTTTTTAATAGATCAATATTAAATAAAACTTGTACATCAGTGAGAAAAAGGATTCAATATATATAAATTTAAAATACATATATATATGAAATATAGATATTTTTCAAAAATATATATATTCCAGAATGTAAATATAAACTATATATTTATATATTTATCAGAAATATGTACATGTCAGAATATATATATATATATAAACTACAGAATGTATTTTTTGGGAATATATATATATATTGAATCCATATATATGTATTATAAAAATATATATTTCAGGATTTATATATAAAATATAGAATGCATGTGTATCTTAAAAATGTGTTATTGTACATGTGTGTGTTTGTGAGTATATATAATTGTAGAATATATAAAAATTAATATATAATTACATAAACTAATTATATATATGAGAATATAATTATAAATATATGATTATAGAATTTATATATATATATTATAGACTATTTATATGTAAATTGAAGAATGTTCACACAAATACTTTGATACTCACCCTGAAGTATAGCGAAGAATACCCCAAGCCTGAAAATGAAACATACCTAAGCCGAGGTTTTAGAGATTTCAAATATAATTGAACTACTTACCCCTTATGTGAGTTTCTAAATCATATTTTGTACTATATATGTAGCTACCGATGATTTATAGGTTTATTCAAAGGTATGTGCTGCAATAGCAGTGACCATGTTAGGTGATAAAAAAGCCCAATTTTTATCCTGTCCAACACATCAAACGACATTAAAAATTTCCAATTTAAAGCATTGGTATTATCCTGTAATTTTCTTGATTAATAGTCTAGGTAATCAACTAATGGGATAAATTGATCAAAATTGTTACCTTCCAATCCCTACACATTGCAATCACCCTGTCAAAATATGAATTATTTTCATGTAAAAAGTGATCAGAAGAACATTGCATTATTGGACAAGAAATATCAACATTTGAGAAATAATTAAGGGGGGGAAATTATTTTGAAAAAAGGATATTTGTGAGATAAAAAAGAATGATATAAACTGAGACCATTTATTATTCCATAAAATTTCCAAATTCCATGTTTAGAAGTTAGAAATATATGTAGCAAATGTATAGTTTATTATAAACCATAATGAAAAATATTTTCCAAATTAAATTTTTAAAAGTTGGAAATATTGGTATCAAAGGTATAGTTTATTATAAACCAAAATGAAAATAAATAATATTTAAATGGTCTTATATGGAAAACCTTAATTCATATGGTTTAAGCACCTTCAAACATTATAATGTTTCATAGAAGGAAAACTATATTTACATATAGTATAAAAGTCTGATCAAATTGGTCAAATAATTATATATTTATCAATAAAATGGTAGATATAAGAGTGAACCCTTCAATGAAATGAAGTCAGGTTTATTATTATCTGTACAATAAATTCTCATCTAAACCAGGACTTCACCTTTAATGTGATTTAAAATCTCAAATGCAAGACTCAAAATGAATTTAGCAATAAAAAAATTCAAGTGATACTTTATAATCAATTAGGAAAATGAAACTATAAAATAAAACACAAAAAAGGGGGTGGGGAACGAGTAAAAATCAAGGTTTTGAAGGAAATTAACAAAATAAATTTCATTTCCCTTTAACATTTTTCTCCAGTCTTACATTCCATGCTAGAATTTTAATATGGGATTGAATCGGTACTCAGGACACATAAAATTTGATTATAAAGTATGGATTTTTGAGAAAAAATATGAAATTGAGTTTAGTTTAATAAAATAATATAAGAAAGAAAGAATGAAATTGAAAAATTTGTATAAAGGATCATCAGTGAAAATACATGAATCATGTATATTATAAATAAAATGGTAGAAAATGCCACAACACATACACATAGAAATAGAAATACTAAAAGAGAATAAATATTACTTCAGGACCGTGGACGTCTGATAAAATTTAGAAAATGTAAACACACCATTTCCAGAACACCCAAATATACTAGATTTATGGGCTAGAATGCATGAAGTTATAAAAAACCAAGTGCCCTACATAAACCTGAATATTGTTAGCATTTTTTTAGGTTACAATATGATAAAAATGGTTACCTGAGGAAGACAGACTTCATTGCGGATGTAAACAGTTTTGATCCTTACACCCAATCCTCTTACATTATAGGTCATGATAGAAATCATTTGATAAGAGTAGTAGATGCTTTTTAGCCTGAGAGATAACCCAACTTCACACCCAAACTAGAGGAGATGAATTCTTTAGAATTAGCACATTTTATTCTGCCACATCCCATTGGATATGAACTCACTTTCCTTACCTCTGCCTCTTTGATACCTATAACATACATTCTCATCAAAACAGAATCTACTTCCACAAAAACTATAAAAGTATTAGGTGAGAAAGAATACCCTCACTTGTTTCCACCACAGACGGCAATGAACCCTTTCTATTCAAAGAATACTTCACAAGTGACACTTGAGAGTCACCCTGGACAACAACCTCATCCACTTGTAACAGATCACTCCTGCCCAGTTCCAGTGAGAAGGCTCACTTATCATTACATAGAACACCATTGTTTATCAAAAGTTATGAGTATGAAAACCAAGATTCCTGCTTCAGCAAACAAGAAACCAAATTTTAAGGGTTCACAGTCACCGCCTGATCGACTGGAGAAACCTTCAACAATGACAGAACAATCTCTCGGTGCCGCTAAGATCTCGAATACTCTAAAAACCAGCGAATAGTGGTCAGGTTAGCTCCTTCAACATCCCTTTGAGAAATAAACTAGGCCTTGAACAAACAACAGCTCCATCACATCCCCCTTCCAAATAAATTATGTGAAACAGGGAAATAAACACTTGTTAAAGCATAAATCAACATACCCCAAATCCAAAGAGAGAAAGTGAAGATCAAATCCAGTCGGTTGATTCAAAATGACGGGGAAGAAACCCTAAAAAGAAAACACCAAAAGAAACCTAAACAACCCTGAAATCAATATACGAAGTCGACACCACATAGCATCACAAGATGAAGAATAACACCACCGAACGCGAGTGAAGAGAGAACCAAGGAGGTAGTGGGATTCAAGGCGAGATAGGTGAATGATATGTGAGGTGCGGCGATGGGGGTGAGGTGGTGAGATGTGAGGCGGGGTGGAAGGAGGCGATGCCTAACACAAGACATTCTGGTAGTGTTTATTTATAAAAAGTATTTAAATATTTATTAAATAAATAATATTGAAAAATATAAAAATAATTAATATTTAGAGAAAATTGAAAAATATAAAAACATATAATATTTCAAGAAAATAGAGAATTAAAATCAATTATGAATTTATTTAATAAAACCCCAAGAAATAAAAATTTACTTTGATCGTAAAAATAATATATACATAATGTTTCTCATAATTGGTTTTTGAAAAAAAAAATTGTTATTGTACAGTTTATTGTAACATTCTTATTAACGGTAAACGATTTATTGGTATTAATTGTTATTTATAATAGATTCATGTTTCAGGAAAAAAATGTCTTTATTAGTATGATAAAGCAATAGATTCAACTATTAGTAAATGATATGTTGTTATTGAATGATCAAAACCAACAGATATGTCTATTGTTATAAAGAAGTGTTGGTATTAAAAATTAATACAAATAAAACATAATATCTGTTGGAAATACTCATTTTCTCCAACAGATATATTATCTATCAAAAAAATTATGTTAGTAGAAGCCATTTTTTGTAGTTCTTGTTGAGTACCGCGAGTCTGCCACCACAACCAGATGATCCTCCTCCGTGGGTCTTCCGCAAAAACTAGGCGCTCCCCACTGGGCTAGTAGAATAACTCCAAGTCAATCGGTCAGCAGTCGTTAAGTCTCAACCAACTACTAGGTTCCCGCACAAATGCTTGCTCGTCTCTGGAAGATCCACTCCACAAGAAACTATTCTATGTTACACTTCCACAAAGTCCCAAAAAGAAGTATCCCAAAGGTCTTCCACATCATAGGGGTCTCAACGCAACTGACGACATGTTAATCAGATGTCCAGTATGTAGGTTATTATCCTTGTTGTCCCGGGGGCCCGGTTGGATTCGTGCATGATCCAAACTGATTGTTTCTCAATTATACCTGAAACTCTATTGGAATATACTCCAACGGATCACCATGCTCCATGATTACCAGCACTGTTGACGGTTCGTCAAACGGGCGTCCGGTGCCAAAGATATGGCCAAAAGAAAGTAAAGGGTCGTAGTGGGCCTGGGTTCAGTCTCACCCAGTTCGAGTCGACCCATCCAAACCCGTTGGGTGGGCCACCCCATTAGGTTCAGCCTGGCCCACTAGGCCCACCCCATATGGCCATGAGGAATGGCGGAAACCCGCAAGGGCGCGGGGCGGCTCGGCCCGACCCAGGGCGGCTCGGCCCGACCCAGGGCGGCTCGGATTGGAAGAGCACCGCAAGGGGCAGGTTCGGTCGGGGCACCGAGAGGGGACGACTGGTTTGGTCAGGGGCAGCACAGCCAGGGCGCAGAATCACGACCAGCGAGGTCGGCGTGGCTGGTGAGGGCGGCGTGGCCGGCGTGGTGGAACAGACGGCGAGGATGGCGCGGACAGCGAGGTGGCGCGGCTGGGGTGCGGCGTGGCCAGGGCGCGGGGGCCAGTTTGATCGGCGGTCAGAAATCCGCGGGGTTGGTGCAGGTTGCTAAGGTCATGGGTGGCATAGTCGTGCCTTCGTTGCCTTCTTCTTCGTTTCTAAGAACACCACAAAGAAGATCAGCGGGGGTCAGGCCATGTTAGTTTGGCCCTCACCCTCCGCGTTTAGGGTGGTAGCAATCGGTTTATCAAGAAAAAAAGCACAACAACCCTCCTAAAAAAAGAAAACATCCTTGTTCTTTGTTTTGAGATAAAGGAAGAACATGGGAATAAATCATACTTAAATAAAATTAAACCTGAACCTTTGTTCATTGTTCGTCGACAGAGTCGTGGGGAAGAAGACGGAGTTGTCGTTATTCATCTTTCCCGTCGCACACTTCCAATCCCGAGCTTGTGCATCAGTTCATTAACAATGATGAGAAGGGAAGGTTGGTCATTGAAGATGTCCCATGTTGGTTTCATCCGCAAGGTGCTTCCGAGGAAGAATTCAAAGACACTCCTTGTCAGCGTTCATATTTGGAAGAACTAGTTCTTTGATGGCAAAAGCTTTTCTCTCAAAATCTCTAATCCTACTTTTCCATCCTTTTGCCAACAAATAAATAGGTAACCCCTTCAAATAATAGATTATCTATTTTTTAGTATGTTGGGATTAAAATTCAATTTCTAGAATTTAATTAAATGAGATCTCTCAATTAATTAATGGGTGTGGGTTGACAAGATTAATGGTAGGTGCGATGGCACAATTAAGGTGGAGAATTTCAAGAGAGTCTCCCTCATTTATTATGGGAGTTGAGAGGTTTTAGGCCTCAGGTGGTCCCCACCACCATAACCTCTCATGGTTGGTTAAGGTGTGGCGGTCCCCACTTCAAACCTCCACATAGAGGATTTATAAAACAAATAAAAATAAGGCTACACAACTTTATTTTATTTTATTTAATTCACAAAAAAACCCCAAAACCTAACTTTCACCCTCGACCAACTGTTGTCGATGTGAAAGTATTCTTAAGTGAATACTGACACTGCGAGTTCAACAGTGCCCTCAGATTTCAATTCTGTGTACCGATTCAAATGTTAGAAAAACCCACTCGTACGTTTACTAAATGTACCCGAACTAAACTTCAGAAATTGATTTCGGGCCCACCGGGCCTCAGAATCATGCATCGCCAATTTTTGAGGACTCGTAAAATTCCCATTTAATTAAAACAATTACATGGAAATTTTGGTTCTTTACATTAATAATATGTATAATTATATTATTATTTTATAACTATAATGATTAAAAAATATTAGTTATAAAATTTTAGAGATTATGAAACTATTTTTTAAATTATTTCACCAAGGTGAACATTCATAATGTTTCTAGAAAAATTGGCTGAATAAGACCAAATGGCCAATGACATTAAATACTATTTGATAAATAAATGCCGTATAGTAAAAAATGGATATTAGAAGTGATATATATATATATAAGGATCTTTATCAAGTACGTAATAAATTTAATTTAGTTATTTAGAAAGTTAGACAAACATACAAAATAGATCAGGACTTTAGGTATGGGAATTCTTAACTCAACGACCTTCCATTTAGTTGTGATCATTTTAGTGTTCTCCACTTGTTTGGATTTTTTTCTCACCATTATGTTCATTATTCATTATCAAGATTCCTATGAAATTTTTTAGGTTTTTTTAAAAAGAATATTTCCCTAATATTTTTTTAAATTTGTAAATTTTAAAATAAATATATTGATTTACAATCCTCCACTCTTCTTTTAAATTTCAATTATTTTATAGAAATATCATTTGAAATTATTTTCAAATATTTTCATTCTTTTATATTCATAGTATCACCATTTCATCAAAATATTGTTAATGATAGATTAATTATTCTATCTAATTACAATAAATTAATAAATCATTTATATAATCAAATATTATAGAAAACAAGAGGAACAAATATAAATATAGAATATGAAAATAAGCATTGGGTAAATAGTAGTGGTTTTTTAGAAAAAACCATAATTATTTGAATTAAAAAAAGTAGATGTTGGCTTTGGAACAAATGCACCTAGGGGTAATAATATTAAAAAGGGATGGTTAAGAATTAACTTAATATATACTCGGTGCACAACTAGTGGTCCTAAATGTACACTTGTTTTATCATTCCCTTCGGATATTATTTGGAAATTTTAAAACCTTATTTATAAACCAAAATTGAGGATTTTAAAATATTGATTTTCATATCCATTTATTTTAATCTCATATATGTATACTATATATTTTCTTATATATATATATATATCCATCAAAATATTGTGTGTAAACACTTAAAAATTTTAATGGTGTTTACCTAGATTGTTATTTCATTTATCTTCTAGGGAATAATTCAAAATTTGTGTTCTTTTGATTTGATTTTGGAAACTATTGATTAATAAGGAATGTTTATTACATATTTTTTATTTATTCCTTTCATATGGTGAATGAATTATACTTATTTAGTAAATTTGGGGGGGGGGGATATATATTACCTTGGTAAATTGGTTTGTCTCATTAGATAAACAATTATGGGTATTTTGAATATGTGCTACCTTTCATGAATGATGTCTTGGAATGAGGCCATGATGGTAAGATTAAGATGTCTAGGATTTTTAATTTCATCACTTTGAGATTAATTATTAATTTCATTGTGATTATTTTTATTTCATTAGTTATATACCATGCATATGTTAACCGTTTTATAGAATACTTTATTAGTTTTCATTATAACCATATCGATCATGACATGAAATTTTGTGTTAGACTCCTTTGTATACTACCCCTTGTTGAGAATATTAGATCACCCATTTATATTGTTTTCTTTACCCTTGGAAACATAGAATTGAACATAAATTTATTTCAAGGATATACTATAAGGAATAATATTGTTCTCACTGGGAACTTATTCTTTATTATTTTCTTTCAAATATAATATTTAATCTATGTATGTATCAAGTCTTCTATGAATAATAAATTGTTGGATCATGTGAAATGTTATCTCTTATATTTTGTACCAATTTTTTAATATAAACTCTAAATAAAACCAACTAGATTTCATATTATTAAACTTTATATATAAAATATAATTTATTCTATATAATTTAAAAAATTATTGAAATATTAAAAATTAAGATTATTGATACTTATTTATTAAATTTTTTATAAAAATTTAAAAAATTAATTAAAAAAATATAATTAAAAAAGTTAAAAACACATTTAAATTAATAAATATCCCATTAAAACTTTTTCAATATTTTATAATCAAAAAATAATTTTTATAATTATATTCATGATATAACTTCTAGAAAAATAGTTCCCTTTATATAACCCATATTTGGCTATATAGATAAATAGTATGGAACGACATGTTCTATATGCATAAGAATAATCCATAGAATCTGATGTATGAGTAAATAATATAAATTTTTGACTGTTCAGGACTCAACTAGCATATATCCTATGCAATTATGTCATGTCTTGTGATATAGATACTTTCATCTCATTAAAACCTATGAAAAATGAACTATATAGGAATAGATTTGTTACATTTGGTTATTGTGTGTAATATTAACTTAGTGAAGTAATTTCTTACATTGGAAATATCCTTGTAAGATTAATACTAAATGATACAGGTCTGTGTCAAATTTTATAACTTATCTCAGTTCTAATTGAATATGACATCTTAAATTTTGTGGGATTAATCCAATCACTACATACAATTAATCCCATGTAAAGGGGTCAAATAAGAATATTTTTATTATGATACAGCTCAAATAGAATTAATAAATAGTTAATCTTTCATTTCTTATCCTAATACTAGAAAATACCTTGAGTAATATTAACTCAAAACCATTGTTCCTACATTATGATAACACTGACGGTGAAGGTATTGTGTCCGAAAACATGCAGTTTTCATGGGATTAATTAAGAGTTAATCCTATAGAGTATATCTTAATATTGGGGTACTACTTTATTCATGTCTATCATTTATACTCTATGATATCACCCAGATCATATATTTCATATGATGATCTATTATTTTAGTAAGATGAACACTTCATTTTACAGTATTATTTCGAGAATCTAAGGACATAGATTTGTTCTGATTCCACTTTTGGGTTTCTTTGGGAATTTTAACAATAAAACTAAGTAATGTAAATTAATTTGAATCCAAAATTAGGGTTCAACCGTGCCTAAAAACTCTAAATCTTGTTACAGGTAAAATAAATAATATTGTTAATTTGTACCTTACACTGATGAATTCAGTTGTAATTATCTTTATGATTCATTATAAAGATCACCAAGATGCCTCTAAAATTTATCTTTCTTATATATAGTATCCATGGTATAATACTGACACAACAACTACATTAGTGGGACTATCCTTCTCACAATGAAATATTGGTGCATCACCAATTAAATGTTGAATAATAAAGAGATATTTAAGAAGGAGATATAATTATCCAAGGATTCTTACAAGAGTACCCCACTCCCAAAAAAATGGGCGTTTACACTATATATAGGTCTCGCAAAAAAATTGATCCATGAAGTTCATTTAATCATGTATTTCATAAATTCATGAGAAAATAGCTTCAATTATGGATTATTTGTAAACACTTAGTAAATCCTTGATCACTCATGAATTGTTTTCAATTTTTATTATATTTCAGGATAAATATTGTTTTTTGGGATGATAGTGAACCATAACATAGCCAAATGGATCTTATGTCCTGGATTCCCATTTCAATTTTATGGCATGAAGGTCATGTAGAATAGAATCCCATTACATGGCCCAAGGTCCATTATTTGAGTATTACTTCTATTGTACCTACCCCTAATACAGTGCCTTTTATAGTTAAATAGATTTGAATGTTTATCTTATAAACACTCGACTATCATGAAAATATCATAACAGGCCTTGTAAAATCTATATACTATAGGGAATCATATACCCATGTAATAAATTTCATGCAATGATATATTACTATATGATATATCAAATAATTAGAAATGATATGTTTAACATACATAAAATATATGAGGGTTTTTGGAATATATCTACTAGTAAAAAAAGGCCTATAGGAACCACTAAAAGTCATCACTAAAGAACTATATTGGCCGCCCAGCAACCGCCAAACAGAAAACACTTTTGTCCAGTCACTATTTACAATAGTGTCTCCCATTTAAAAGATGTTATAGCTCAGTTCATGGGAACCTTTAGTGATCCCCATTTTGTGATATCTATATTTAAAACATATAGTGACCTCCGTATGTTGGTCACTATAGTCAAACCTAGACAGGCCTATAGTGGCCTCCATATGAAAGTTCCTATAGATTCTACGGTCTAGTTTATAGACATATCCATATGGAGGCCACTATGACTTTTCAAAATATCATAGTAGAAAAACAAAATCCACCATATTTCAAAAATAAAATAAATATTTCCAAAATATGTTAAACCAAAAACCAATAATCTCTTTTTCTAATCATCTTCAAGGATCCACACCCACCATTGAATAAAACTACACATGAAAAAATTTAATAAAATAATTAGCATGGTAAAAAATATCGCAATAATATAATAATTTAAATAAAATAAAATATTTTAATTAAAAAATTGAACAAAATATTGATTTTTTTATTTTGAATATATATTAATAATTTATAACCAGTTTTTTGAAATTTAAAACTATTTATTTGGTCATTTCATGAAAACTATGCAGCCTATTGATGTTTCAGCTACTCGTATACATTAAAAATAATAATAAAATAATTTTTCAATGATTTTATGCCATTTTGAATACTTTTTCAGTGGATCAAATCATTAAACACACAGTTTAGTGTTTTATGATGCTAAAAGATAATTTACCATCATCTTGGGAAAATGGGACCACTTGTTAACATACCATCTACTCAATCCTATCACAACTCAATCTATGATTTTTTTTCTAATTTAACAACATTCAAATATATTTCAATTGGTTTTGATCTCCCCCCCCCCACATGTTTTCAAAGGGTGTGAAACCTTTAAAAACATAATATTCAGTCATTAATGGTAGACTACAAATTAGATTGATGTATCATATCATCATACATTTCATAAATAATAATATGAAAGTATTCTTATGATTTAAAATCATTTTTAAGTTCTTTTCAATGGATTTCATGGTTAAACATGTTTTTTTATGACAATATAAATATGTTTTCATTTCTCCACGAAAAATGTTACTTTGTTTTGATATTCCATCTACTTTTCCATTTCATAATTTACTCTATGGTCATTCTTGTCTAATTTAATGGCATTCAGATGATGTTGAGTTGGTTTTTACCCATGGAGGCACCTTTTTAAAGGATGTCAAACCTTTTAAAATGCATATTCAGTTTTCCTATGAAAACAACACATCTAATTGATGTGTCATCTACTTTTACACATTACAAATATTGTTAATAATTATTATTATTGATTATCTTTAAATAGTTACCCTATGATATCAAGTCATTATGTGAATTTCTTCCATAGATCTAATAGTTAAACCCACATTTTAGTGTTTTATGACACTAAAAGATTGTTTTCCAACATCACAAGAAAATAGAACATCCAATGGACATACCATATACTCAACCATTTTAAAATTCACTCTATGCTTGTTTTATTATGATTTAATGAAATTTATAGGTTTTTAGTGAATTATACCCCCCACATGCTTTTAATGGGTGTAAAACCTTTAAAAATAGCATATCCATCCATTCCAGGAAGACCACACATCTAATTGATGTCACGTCTCCACATACATGTCACAAATAATGATAATATAGTTTTATTGTGATTTAAAGTCATTATGAAGTTTTTTTTATGGATCTAACTATGAAACATGTGTTTTGATATTTTATGACACTAAATGTTCATTCTCGATCCGCCCAGAAAAACACCACCTCAGATTTCCATTGTTTCTACTAGAACATTTCACAATTCACTATACAGTCTTTTGAATCTAGTTTCAAGGCCTTAGATGGCGTTCTATTAGTTTTTACCCTAGGATGAACCTTCTTAAAGAGCTTCAAACCTTTAGAGAACTATAAATTCCATCACTTATAGAAAACCACATGTACGGTTGATGTTATTTCTAATTTTATGCATCAAAAATAATAATATTAATAATAATAATAATAATTTTCTATAATTTAAACTCATTACATGGATTTTTTATAAATATATAACCATTAAACACATGTTTTTGTGTTTTATGAAACTGAAAGTGTGTTTTACATTATCCCTAACATGTGACACCTCCGATTGATGTAATGTATTAATGAATATTTTAAAATTCACTATACAGTTATTTTATTACAATTTCATGTAATTAAGTAGTGGTTCAGTTTGTTTAACCCCCCCCCACCCCACCCCATGTTTTTAAAGGGAATTAACCATATAAAAATAGCATATTCAGTAATTCCTAACAAACCACATCTCTGATTATTCTTCTATAACCTCTTAAATGTCAAAAATAATAATAAAATAGTTCTCTTTATATTTTACATCATTAGAGGGTCTTTTTCTATAGATATGACAGATAAATGTGTTTTTTTTGTGTTTCATGAAATGTAAACTATGTTTTCAATCCTCTTGGGAAAACACTACCTTGGATTGTTATTTCATCTTCTTGACCATTTTAGTGTTCACTATACTATTTTTATCCTCTAATTATATTTAATTCAGATTCGGTTTGGATGGTTTTGACCCCCAGATGCACATTTTTAAAGATCCTTAAACCTTTTAAAACAGCATTTTCTGTTATTCTGGGAAGACCACATGTCTGATTGATGTGAAATATACTATTCTGAATAAATAAATAAAAATATGGTTTTAAATAATTTAAATAATTATGAGGTAATTTTATATAGAACCGATCATTAAACACACATTTTGGGGGTTTTATGACACTAAAAGTGTTTTCCGTCATCCTGGGAAAACACCGCTTCTGATTGATGTGTATTCTTCTAGAACAATTTAAAATTCACTTTATGGTTTTTTTTGATTTCATGAAATTCATAGGTTGTTCAATTGGTTTTAACAACCCCCCCCCCCCCCCCCCCGCCCCAAATTTCTTTTAAAAGGGCATCAAACCATTAAAAATTTCATATTAAGTATTTCCATGCATACCACATATCTAATTGATTATTTTATCCTCACATATGTTCAAAAAAATAGTAACATTTTTTTACTATGATTTAAATTCATTTCAATGTCATTTTTTATGAATCTATCATTTAAATTTACATTTTGGGGTTTTATGAAACTAATAGTTCATTTTTCATCCTACCAAAAAAATGCCTCCTCAGACTGTCAAACCATTTTATTTTTCATTTAAAAATTAACTATATGGTGGTTTTTTTCTAATTTCAAGAAATGTAGATGTCATTCGGTTGGTTTTGACCCCCAGACGCACCTTTCTAAAGGGTTTCAAACCTTTTAAAACCTACATATTACATCATTACTAGAATAATACATGTTAGGTTAATGTTATGTATACTATTACACATGGAAAAAAAATATTAATATGGTTTTATATTATTTAAATTAATTTCAATGTATTTTTCTATAGATCTGGCCCTAAACGCTTGTTTTGGTATTTTATAACTCTAAACCCGTGTTTTTCATCATCCCAATAAAATGGAACATCCAATTCAAAAACTATCTACATAACCATTTAAAATTCCCTTTAAAATTTTTATCTTCTAATTTCATGTCATTCGGATGTCTTTCAGTTGATTTCGACCCCCCCCCCCCCCCGCCCCCATGTGTTTTTAAAGGGTCTCAACCATTTAAAAACAGCATATTCAGCCATCTTGATATACCACGTGTCTGTTTGATGTTAGGTATCCTATTATATTTCACAAATAATAATAATAATAATAATGTTTCATTATATTTCACATCGTTCTAGGGTCATCTTCTATAGATGTATTTGTTAAATGGTTGTTTTGGTAGTTTATGACACTAAAAGTTCTTTTTGTTCCTCCTGAGAATATTCTACCTCTGATTGATGTTCTTTATACTTTAACATTTTTAAATTTTATCTATAGTTGTTTAGTGTAATTTAATGACATTTGGATGTTGTTCGGTTAGTTTTTACCCTCGAACACACCTCTTTAAAGGTCATCAAACCATTTAAAACCCGCATATTCTGTGGTTCTAGAAATACTGTATGTCTAATTGAAATTATATATAGTTTTAAATGTCACTAATAATAACAAAAATATAGGTTTACTATTATTTAAATTCATTAAGATGAATTTTTTTTATACATTTGGTCATTAAATGAATGTTTTGGTTTTTTATGACACTAAAAGTGTATTTTTCATCATCCTAAAAAAATAAAACCACTGATTAATGTACTATACACTCAACTATTTCAAGATTTATTTTGTCATTATTTTTTTCTAATTTCAATACATTTATATGTTTTCCAGTTGGTTTTGACCCCCCCCCCCCCCCCGTGTGTGTGCTTTTAAAGGGAATCCAACATTTAAAACCTGCATATTCAATCATTCTAGAAATAATGCAAGTCTGTTTTACATATCTTCCCTTTTAAAACATCAAAAAATAATAACAATATAGTTTTAATATTATTTTAAATAATTCTAATATTTTTTTTGTATACGATAGTGAAATGTGTTTTCTCTGGTAATTATGACACTAAAAGTGTGTTTTTCGTCCACTTAGTCAAACACCTCCTATGATTGATGTTCCTTCTAATCAAACATTTAAAAATTCACTCTACAATTATATCTTCTAATTTCATGGTACTTTTATTCTGTTGGGTTTTTTATGACCCTGAAATGACCCTTTTTAAAGGGTTTCAAACCTTTTAAAAATCACATATTTGGTCATTTCGGGAAGACCTCACAACCAATGGATGTGAATTTTTCTCATACACATCACAAATAAAAATAATAATAACATGATTCAAATATTATTTTAATTAATTCCAAGGATATTTTATATATATTACCGTTAAATTATCATTTTGGTGTTTTATGTCACTAATTGTGTGTTTTCCGTCTTTTCAGGGAAACAACACCTCCAATTGACATACCTTCTATGAGACCATTTTCAATACACTATATGGTCATTATCATATGATTTCATAAAATTAGTTTTTTTTACAATGTAACATTGATATATTTTAAATTTAATGATAATTATTCTTTTTGACCAACATAATATTTTTGAGGGGTAAAAATACATTGCCATATTTTAAACTATAATCCTTTCCCCCACTTATAGTTCTATATCCATATAACTAGGAAAATATTATCCACCATAAAGAATTAAATATATATTTATTATATAGATAAAGTGTTATGGGTTCACCATTTCATAATATTTCATCTAGAATCACGCCATATATCTATTTAATCTACTAGCTTCTAGAAAAACTATCTAGAAATACACTAACTATATTATCTATATCTGGTAGGTTACACACTTCCAGAGGAAAGTAAGGCATTGTTTCAAAATATCACTTATTCTTTTGATGACATGGTCATACTCATTAATTATATAAGCAACTCAATTCAATGGTTCAAAAAAAATGTTCATATTAATGATTTTTAATTTATCATCAACAATATTAATGATAGAATCACCAACTAGAAAAGTCAATTACTCTATTTTGGAGGAAAGATAACACTTTTCAAAAGTTTCATGACATTCATCCCAATAAATTTACTTACATTCATTCAAACCTCAAAATATTTCATCATAATAATTGGATCAATTATCAATAGATTCATTTGAGATGTGAAACATGAGGGTATATATAATTAGGTTAGTTGGTCTCGGCTTGCTAAGACATATGATGTGGGTGGAATTAATCTAAAAAATATTGAGGTGACCATGAAGTGTATTTAGAATAAACATCCATGGGAGTAACTTTTTATCCATTCTTTATGTAAAATATTCATACACAAAAATATGGACCTTATTCAGCTAAATGGATGGAACAGTAGCATAGAATATTGTTGAATGTCTAATGTCTATGATGGTTGAGTAATTTTTGTCTGTAAAATAATATCTTGAATTCTGAAAAAGGAGAAGTACTTCCAATAAAATAAGTTCACTACATGATTTGTTTTATTGAGTAATTCTTAAATACATAGAGTGACGTTGTTTATATCTATTTTTTCTTAGAACAACACATAGAAATATTTTTAATGGAGAAGAGAATAAGAAAATTAGCCAGAACATTGAGTTTCATTACCACATATATTTTATTATAGAAGAAGTGGTACCAAATCCAATAGGTTCTTTTATGGATTTAATCTGATATATTTGGATTATAATGATTAGATGATTATGTGGGGTATCAAATCAAAAAAATGCAATTAAATTATTCATGTAAAATGAAATATTAAATATTAAAATGATAATGTATCTTACATCAAGCATGAGGTGAATCCCCATGTGGATCACCAATGAAATCCTGGATTTTTCCACTAGTTGTATATAGATCCTACAATATATATAAATATTATGTATCTTATGTATATCAATAAAATTAAAAGTTAGTATAGTCTATTTTCTTTTTTACTTATTGCTCCACTTGTGTACCATCAATAAGACATTACATCATCACTTCATCAATACGTGTTGACATTTGTGATAATCTATCCTCATACATTTCATCTAACTGTGGTAACCACTCATCCATACTATGTTTCATATCCTATATAGTAGTGTCTATCTCTGTGTGTGTGCACATCCCTGCATCTCTGCATACACGAATCACCTATTCTCTAAAAATTTAACATCATTGGACAACAGTTCCGTAAGTCAAGGAATAACCATGACTATCACTCCCCATGATGTACTAAAATATATCACCTCTTATCAAAGTACTAGGATGTTTCTCCACTTCTAGATACTCTTACTCACAGTTGAACTAAGCTTGTTGAATATACATAATTAATTAATGAACAAATTTGAATATTTTTTATCAAATAAAAATATATTTGTTACTAAATAATTTTCATACTATAACACCAGAAACATTGCGATCACTCACGCGATCATTCCTCACCCATTTCAACATCTCATCGAATAGATCCCCTCACTATTGTATATATAATAAAGGTTTCAACAAAATACATATTTATATTCATGTTATACTACAATATTTGAATATATAAATGAACAGTGAATTCTAAACATACATCATGTCTAAGTTGTCACACGTGGCAAGTACCAAGTCTGGAAGGTGTGCCCTGTATCACCTGATTACATGATTTATAACTAAACTCACTCTATATTCAGTTTATCTAGTTAATATAAATATTGAAAAATTGATTAATTTATATATTTAAAGTAAAAACATTTCTATCATCACCTCACTCAACCAAAATGAAACGAAATCCTACCACTGCAAAAGAAGAACAACAGGAGGGACTCATTGTAGAATGTCTTACACACCCACAAATGATATCTAGTGATCTATCTTCATCCTTCCCTTGTAATAATTCCATAAAATTCATCATTTTTTCATGAATACTTCTTGAAAGTATTCTATATGGGAGGTCAAATTATCCTGTTAAAAATATAGTCAGTAGTTAGGAAAATAATAAAAATAATATCTTTAAAAAATAAAACATTGAATTTACCATACCCTCTCTCCATAATATTGAAATGGTATATTAGTGGAATAAATTCCAATCAAGATATAATAGGGAATATGTGTGTGTATTTTATAATATTCCCCAACCGATGAATCAATACACTCACAACTTCTCCAACTAGATGAAATGTGTCATAAAAAAACATATCCAATCAGGCTATGAATATCCAAGATTGAACCTCTCTACTAGGACCCATGAATTTGTTGGAAGATACAAAATATCCTAATAAACAGAAATTCATAATGAAATTAGTAGTAATAGAGTATTTAACTTAAATTTAAATATAGTTATGGGAATATACATACATAAAAATACAATAAATTAATTTTAAAAATGAAAACATACATAACAACAATATTAGTTAACCACTATGTGACATACCTATATTTATTTAAAAAATATATAGTTAAATAAATATATTTTAATACATATAAATCATAAATATATTTTATAAATTTTAACTATAAAAAAATAAAATATTTCACTAATCATGTAATTCTATTGTATCTCCTTCAACTATATCTCTAGCCAAATTTATATCTTATTCTCTTACAACTGTAGTTGTTTGCTCAAGAGTTTGATCAGTAAATGTGACAACATCTAGTTCCTCTCATTCAATCAAAAAAACCCCTCTTCTATACATTTTTACAACTTTGAAATTAGAATCATTAAAAAAAGTAAAAAAAATTCCCTATAATTATAAGGACCCATCCTTATGCATTACATAATCTTGAATTATGTTAATAATTCACATTGAGGATCTATTCAGGTTAAGGTATTTATAGAATTAGTTCATAACATAAACATAACATCTTGAATATTACATGTAGACATTTCCACTCAGTATCCATTTCTTCATAAAATGAAAACTTTTAAAAAAAATAGTAATGTCTAGTTCCATATTTTAAACATTATTACTTTTCCTTGATCTTATCCTTGACTCTATATATCATTATGTCTAGTGAAAAAAATTTGAAGAAAAACATGGGATGAGTATAAAAATATCAGTAAGGGATACACAAAGAAGGAAAACTATTAGTTTTTCAAAAAAACAAGTAAACCATGAATATTTTATCATAAGTAATAATTTTTACTTTTATGAAGTATTAAATACTCTTCACTGAATAAAAGATCATTGCTTACCCTTTTGTAACCGGAATATCACCATAAAACCCATAGAAAGAACACATAACATTTTAAGGTATCTTGGGACATAAATATACTTAAATGGAATAACTATATGGTCGAATTAAACACATATCACTAAATGGAATAGCAATATGGCAGACTTCCATACCCAATGCATTGGAGGTTATGACATTAAAACTCGTCCTGGTTTATCACGGCACCACCTGTCCCTTGTTTCATCATGTAACCACCCATCAAATGTCCATGTACCATTATAAAATCATAACACATAAAATACTGAAAATATAACTATTTCACTAATAACATTTCATTTGAAATCACAAGAAAAAATTTCAAGATATTTAAATACTCATTAAATTTAAAAAACCATTTTCAATACCGAAACACCCAAAAAAATAATAAAATATTTCTTTTCCTTTAAAAAACATTAAGGCTTAAAGAGAAATCCAACTATAAATTACGGTGGCAGAGAGGTCATTGTCACCAAAAATGTTAAAAACATTCATTTTTTGTTTATTAAAATGATTCGTAGAAAAAATATTCCATTTGAATGAAAATTTAAGTCAAATTAGTTTATACACAATATTAAGTAAAGTCGTGTATAAATCAAAATATGCCTCAATGAAAGGTGATTTAGACGAAGACCCTTACAAAAATAATTTTGTAAATAAAATAGAATTATTATGTATATTCACTATAGGTACACATAAGTAATGTAAAAATACAATATGGGACATCTAAATATATTTCTTACATAATCATAGCATGATATTATTTAAAAGTAGAAGATTAACCCAAAGATTGGAAATTGGGTTAAGACGTTCCCTTACCTTGTGTCCGACTTGACCCGTTCATTATTTAATTTCCAGAATAATAAAATTAATTTAATTTACACTTGATTAAGAACCATTTTCAAGTTTATTATTATTTTTATATCACCTATTACCTTTCTACAACAATTATTTTATTATTTGAGTTCATATCGGACATTTTGTCGATGTTCGAAACTTGAGTTAAAAATGAACTTCTTAAAATTACAAGTTATTCATGTGGTCGAAATTCCATTATCTAAAAAATGATTTTCATGATTTAGATATCATATATATCATATATATCCAGTATATATATGTATTTATAATTTTACATAACACTTGGAGATAGGAAATGAAATGCATCGTTAGTGGAGATGGTAAGTTGAACATACGCACGCTACATCCATTTTATTTCATATTTTAATGGAATGAAAACATAATTATACATAAGTATATTATAATTATAGTATAATATAATATATAATTTAAATAAATCCATCATTTTTATGTCTCATGTGTGGTATGAACGAGTCATATCACTTTGAGGGGTGGTAGTCCGCACTTCCACAAATGAAATTGTCGTATTTAACCATTATGGAAACCATAAAGGTATGATATAAATGAAAAATATAGAAGAATATAAACAAAATAAATATAATATATATTAAATATAAATAAATTTCCATCATAATGGACACTATGAGAGGTGGTAGGAGAATATTGAACAATCATCATTTCCTGAGGCGGTAGTTTTTCATCCACGAAAACAGTATGTTCTTTACCCATTAGACAGAGTTGTGTATAAGTGTAGTTTGAATAATTCTCATAAAAACATCCATGTATATTTATAATACCATTTTTTTTATAAAATAAATGAATATAAAGATTTTAGGGGGTAGAAGAAGTAAAATAAAATAAAAGAACTTAATAGAAGACGTTACCTTTAAATCGGGTAACTCCTTTTGGGTTGAACCAAAAGGATTTCTTAAAGTGCCTTCTGTATAAGGTAAGGCTTCTAGGAAGAACAGAGGTATGTAGGGAGCTTATTTGTTCCAAGTTTGGACAATCCAAGGGGCTTAAGAGTAGTTAGTAATGGGTTATAGGTGAGGGATTTTTATAAGAGGGAGGGGGCTCTTTAGAAATGTTTGAAAATATTATTTTATTATATAGTGATTTTTGGTTTTTTAAGGTCCAAAACTCATTAAAGTCGAATAAAATATGACTTTTGTTCAAAATAAAATCATCCAATAATAATTGGACAAGTTTTGGACATTATTTTAATTTTTATAATCTTATTTATTTAAATCATTCAATAATGAGTTAAACACTGCATCATTATTGTGTCATAAATAATTTTATTTATTTGTTGACTAAAAATTATAAAAAAATACCAAGATGTAGAAAATAATTTTAGATTTCAAATTAATTTATATAGTATAAGAGATAACTTATATAACCCCATGTGAAAATTGATTTAATAAATGATATATGTTTATGTCATTTTTTCATTGCTTTAAATTAATTAATATAATGTGTCATTATCAGTTTTAAGTGGCTCCATGGGGTCCCAAAATCGACCCAAGGATGCCCATGGTCGGACATGCCTCCTAAAATACATTTAGGGAAAGTGTTAAGTTAATTTTATATTATTATAATAATCGTTTTACCTTAATTTACCCTATTTAACTTTAACCACGTAAAATAAAAGTCAAAAGTTACTATTCACAAAAAAATATTTTCATCTTATCGAACCACAGTTTACTTAATAATAACAACCATGTATGTAGGATTTTTGAAATTCAATTCACAGAAGTAAAATTTCATTTAAAATGAAAAATTTGGTTTTTTAACTACTACACAATGTTTTCACTATTCATCAAAAATTATGGTTTTCATAAAAATAACAAAAATTCAGTCTAAGATATATTTGATATTCCGAATTCAAAAAAGATGTCTATTTTACCAAATTTAATATATATAAGTTGCATTAATTAGTATAAATTTAATTCCTGTTGTCAAAACAAAAAAGTGTGTTTAATGAAATAATAACTATTAAAATATTGACACTTGTTTATGCCGAATTTCAAAGCGAAATTACTTCCAATGACCAAAATTAGATTAAATGTTAAAAATATAATCTAATTAAACTAAAAACCACATTAAAAATATATCTAATTGTATAAATAAATTATATTAAAAGTTAGTTTTGAATTAAAATGCTGTATTTTTTACTATTCATTAAAAATGAATTTTATCATAAAAAATGAAAAATTTACTCAAAGTAAATTTTGATGTCCTGATTATAAAAAAGAATTATATTTTTACAAATATAACATATAAAAGTGACCAAAACAAGATTTAAATAGGGTTTTCTATCAAAAGGTGGTAAATCAACCTTTTAAAGAATATTAGACTATTTGTACTTAAAATTAAATTCATTCGCATTTCAAGCCTCTAAAATTTATTGGATAAATATAAAAACAATTAAAAAAATGTACAATCATATTGTAGTTAGTTTTATTCATTCCCGCCAATACAATAGCTAGCCATTAACTACCATTTAAAATAATATTATATTATTATTTTTCAGCATGACTCAGCATTGTGTACAACATAAGATTTTAAAGAAACTCATTGTTGTGGGTCCGGTACGCCATAGAACATATCATCCACTTTAATGTAAAATTAAAATTTAATTCCCAAATATTAATAAATGTGAAAATGTATTATTCTTTATTTACCTGGGATGTTACATCCTTCCCTCGTTTTTGGAATTGTGTCCCCGCAATTCTATTCACTTATCAAATAAATGGGGGTATTTGTAACTCATTGCATTTTTAGATTCTCATGTTGCCTCTTCAACCATATGGTTTTTCCATAAAACCTTTACCTAATGAATTAACTTATTCTGCAACACTTTCTCTCTTCGGTTAAGAATATGGACTTGTTGTTCCTCATAAGATAGATTCTCTTCCAACTGAACTGCTTCTCGGCTCAAAAACATGAGATTAATCCGGAATATTCTTTCTCAAAATTGAAACATGAAAAACATAGGTAAATCTACTATGTATGCAACTGATCCAACTTTCTCTTGGATTTCATAAGGTACAGTGATCCTCGGACTCAACTTTCCCTTCTTTCCAAAACACCTCACACTTTTCCCTAGAGAAACTTTTAGAAAGAAATGATCACTTACCTAAAAAGAAAGATCCATACTCCGGTTATCCACATAACTTTATTGCGTGCTCTGAGCTATTCTCATCTGCTTCTGAATCAACTGAACCTTTTGTGTCATCTCTCCTACCAATTCGGGTCCCATCAACTTCCTTTCATCTACTTCATCCCAAAAAGCTATAGTTTGACACTACTTCCCATATAATGCCTCAAACAGATCCATCTGTATACTAGAATGAAAAATATTATTATTAGAAAACTCAACCGGTGAAATATGTTGGTCCCAAATTCCCTAGTAATCCATTCAATAAGAACGTAGCATATCTTCCAAATTTTGTATTATTTGTTTTGATTTCCCATCTGATTGAGGATTAAAAAGCTGTACTAAAATTTAATTCAGTACCCAATGACTTCTAAAGGCCATTTCAAAAGTTATAAGTAAATATGGGATCCCGATCAGATACAATGGATAGGGGAACTCCATGAAAATTGAATATCTATTTAACATACAATCGAGAAATTTGATCTAGAGAAAGAGTATCTCAAATAGGAAGGAAATGAGAAGATTTAGTCAATTGATCAACAATAACCCATATTGCATTGTTACCTTGAGATGTCTTTGGTAATCCCACAATGAAGCCCATGAAAATAGTTTCTCATTTCCACTCTGGAACCGATAAAGATTGAAGCATCCCCTTCGGTAACTTCCACTATGATTTAATCAGTTGACAAGTCAAACACTTCATAGTAAAGTCAGCAATATCTCTTTTCATTCCATCATTCCAGTAATACTCCCAATGATCTCTGTACATTTTAGTACAGCCAGGATGAAAAAAAAATAGAACTATTAGCTTCACATCAAAACTCATTCTTCAAATGTGAATCACAAGGCACATATAATATCTTTCCTAATATTAAAACACAACCATATTCAATGTTAAAATCAGGAAACATGACCTTATGAACCAACTATACCATTTTCTTCAACTCACTATCTTCCATTTGGTCTTACTTAATTTTTTTTAATAGAGATTATTTCACTGACACCTGATCATTCTGCATAAGGACACAACAAATTCCTTTCAACGAAGCATCTCTGTAGATAAAAAACTTACCATTTCTGGAATGTAATTCCAAAATAGTATCATTCACCAATATTTTTTTCAATTCCGGAAAAAAACATTACATTCTTTTATCCAGATGAACTTAACATCTTTTTAAGTTAATTTAGTCCTTAGGATAGATAACCGTGCAAAATATTCAACAATCCTCTATTAATAACCTTCCAAACAAAGAAAACTATGGATCTCGGTTATATTTGTGGGTCTTTCCATTCATCAAAATATTTTTTTAGTAGGATCAATAGTCAAGCCATTTTTTTGAAATAATGTAACCATGGAATGAAATTTGTTGTAACCAAAACTCACACTTACTGAATTTACCAAAGAGTTTCTTTTCTTTTATGGTTTTCAAGACAACCCTTTAATGATTTTCATGGTCCCATTAACTTTTTGAATAAACCAAAATATCATATATAAAAGAAATAACCATTTATCACCTGAGTTAACTAAGCTATCACTACAACAAACTATTCAATTCTGATTCCAACCCTCTCAGGTTGCTGATTTTAAAGGTTATTCTTCTTTGTATTCCTTCCCAAAATAGTTTCCCTGTTTCCTCTATGGAAAACCATTTTGAACATAAAAATATATTAAGTGAAGCAAGATGGTAATCTATAAATGCTATATCATTTCAATCTTTCCATAAATTAATTTATAGATATTAATTTAACAATATCCTAACTCCTAAAGTTTTCTGAACTGACCTTTGATACCAACTATAAGGACCCTGCCTTAAACATTACATTATATTTAATTTAAGTTAATAATTCACGTTGAGGATCTTTTCAAGTTTAGAGATTTAGAGAATTGTGTCATTACATAAAAATAATAACTTGAATATTACATGTAGACATTTCTACTCATTATCCATTTCTTCATAAAATAAAAACTCTTAAAATAATAGTCATGTATAGTTTTATATTTTAGACATCATGACTTTCATTTATCCCATCCTTGACCCTATTCATCTTTAATTCCTCTGAAAAACTTTTGAAGAAAAACTTTGGATGAGCTTAAAAAGATTAGTAAGGGATACACAAAGAAGTAAAACTGTTAGTTTTTCAAAACAACATGTAAACAAAGAATAATATATTATCTATACTAAACTTGGCTTCTCCATTGCTGAAGTGTCACATTCCCATGCCTCCACGTCACCTAAATTTCAATATTCCTCCCTCCAAATCATAAAAATTTACCCTTCTTCCATCCCCGATCGGGATTTTCCTCCCTCTCATGCTCCCTTCCCTGTAACACGTTCCCAATTCGCATCTCCCTGCTCTTCGGTTCCTATTCCCCTCCTCGAATCACCTAGTTTCGATTCCCCTCTCTGATTCCCCTCTCCCTCCCCCTTCATGATTATCCCTCTATCCCGCACCACTCCCCTCCATGCTTCCCCTCTTATTCTGTCTCCAAACCAAAACCCTTATCACCATTCTACATTGATTCATCGCTCCCTATTAGGGTTTCAGTTCACCCCTCTCTTTCATCCTATTCGTGATCACCTTCCCCCCAATACTCATAGAGTTACACCTCGACATTTACCTCCACTCCTCTGTCGTTCCGGCCCCCATGCTTGGATCCCTCTACCTCTTCAACTACATGTGTGAATTCAGCTTCTCAGCCTCCGCCTTCATGTTCTCCATGTCATCCTGCTCTGTCTAGTTTTCCTTCTCCATGCTATCCGGCTCTATGTCCTCCATCTTTGGATCCATCACATCTGTATCATATGCCTCTGATTAAATAGTGGTGACCATAAATCACAGTGTATTTCAATCTTCTTCAAGACAATAGTGTCGATGTCAAGTTGGGGTTATTTCAAATGTTTGGTTGTTAGTGACTCTCAATCCGGGGTCAAGGAGCTCTGAATCATGATTCGTCAACAAAACCTTCATCATCATAAAAGGTATCTTCAGTGATATGAAACTCTAGTTCACAATGAAAAAAATTATTTATAGAACATTGGATAATTTTTTTCATCAATGTTCATGATTCTTTGCATAGAAGATCAATTACATTTTCAAAAGAGACCACCATGAACTATTTTTGAGCTTCTCCTAGAAGATTCAGGTAGCCTGAGATGCCACATTCTCTTCCTTGCACACTTCATGCATCTTTTATTCCCTCCCACATCAGCGTTGCATTTCAGGTATTACCTAATATGCCTACTAAAAAATAAAAATGCTTTCCATTCCATTTCTGGTATCAACTCAGTTCAATATAAATCTGGTTTATTAACTGTTGTTTTAATTTATTTGAAGACTGATTCTCTTTGGTTATTCATTCTAGATGTCGTTATATTTAGGAAGTTATCTTGACTGTGATGTTTTTGAGATTTGCTGGATGGTTTTCAAGCAGGGAATTACTCATTTAAAGTCATTTTTTTCTCTTCTATTCATGATTAAATTCTCAACTATAGTTTTCTTAGATTTTCAGTTTACTATAGGAAAAAACTTGATTTATATGTGTTCAACCACTAGGATAGTCTTGGAGAATGATTTAATGCAGGTTGATTGAGGTATTTGAAGCACATTCCGTTATATGCTTTAAGTTATCTTTACTGCGATGTTTTTCAGATCTACTGGATGGTTTTCATGCAGGGAATTACTCATTTAATGAAATTTTTCTCTCTTCTATTCGCGAATAAATTTTCAACTATATTTTTTTTATATTGTTAGTTTACTATAGGAAAAAATTGGATTTATATGAGTTCAACCACCAGGGCAGTCTTGCAGACTGTTTTCATGCAAGTTTGTTCAGGTATCTGAAGCACATTTCTGTTGCAGCCAATCTTACTAACTCTAAATGTGTCCATAAGTGGTCGGGGTGGACTACATTGTTATTTGATGCTCAGAAATGATATATTCCCTCTTAAACTAATTGGTATATGATTTGGAAGTTATAATAATATTAGGAGATGACTGACTAAGTTATATTTTCATATTCTAATTGTTGTTTGGAGACCCCCTTTCTCTAATTCTCTAAATAGTACATGTGTTCTGTACCCCCCACCCACATGAAAGTCACCATCTTATTTTCAATACATAGAAGTACTTTGTTTAAATTCGTATGAGAAGACTGAAGCATCATCAGTATGGGAATATTTTCTGAATCTTTTATTTAAAATAATGTCTATATATTGTTTTATAATTTTTTATGACCCATGTTTCTTATCCTAGGTCAAACATAAAGGAGAAAGGGAGAAATTTCATAAATTATCATCTATGGGTTCACTTTAGTTTCAAAATTTGTAGGTTATGTTAGTTATATTTTCACATACATGTATTTTTACTTTTGATCACCTAATAGTTAATTTATTTCCATATACATTTATTTGAAACCATTTTGAGTTTACGCATTCAATCCTTCAACAAATTCACCAATTCACAAGAAGATATTGCATATCTAAATGACCTTTTTCTGGTCGTCAAGGTGGATGATGACTTCAATCAGCTCATACACGAGACTAAGCTTCCACATTACATACTTGACATTGAGAAATACCTAATGAAAGATGGGATAAATCCCACCACCGACATTACTGAGAGGAGGGTCTCTTCTATGAACCATGGCATTCCGAACTAGCAAAATATGAACCTGCTTTATATATTTTCTTCAATGTCAGTTGGTACGTATTAGCATTTTTGATCCCTTAATTGTTTATAGATAAATTTTTCTCTTATGAAACTATTTTTCTAATGTATTACATGATTTTTTACAAAAAAAATTATCAATCCCCTGAAAAATCCATTGTTAAGTTGTTAAAGAGGCACTATATTTTGGAAGACATGTTGATTAATTTAGTTTATAGGGTTTTGATATGATCATGTGGAGTTATATTACAAGATATATTTGTGTTTTGAATTATTATTTTTCAGTTTCTCATTATTTTAGTGCTTGTGAAGGGGTGCATACCGAGAAGAGATGGTAAGTGGTCTTAATGGACATTGTATTGACTTCACTCAAGTTGAATTTCAAGAGGAACTAAAATCAACAATAAATAGTTTATGCGATAAATTTCCCATTTAATAATGTGCATGTTTCTCTAACAACACTCAATAATTTTTTATTTTACTATTTAAAAACATTTTTTTTGTTTTCTATGTAGGAAAAAAGAAGGACAACACCTCACGCACCTATTTAAGATTGAATCATACAATTATTGGGAGCTAAAAAAACATTCAAGTACCTATTTATATTTTTTTTAATGTATTTGATGGTTTCCACCTTCATATTTAATGTGTATGTGAGAAGTTTCCCATTTAATGAGTAGGTTTCTCTAAAAGACATTTAATGTGCAGGTTTCAGGACACATGTTATCCAAGATGTTCTTTAGTTGTATCTATAATGGAAATTTCAAAGACTTTTTAGGTAAATATCTCCTTGGTTGGTGCTCTCCATTACAATTTTTTCATTAATGATGTTCTTATTTACAAATAACATAACATGAGTTATGTACCCCCCACACAAAAGAAAGCCACCAACTTATTTTCAATACATAGACATCATTTGTTTTGTTTATGGACTGATGATAGGAGATATCCTATCACTTTTATATTCAATAAATCTTGTCTCCATTTTATGGAATGTAGGGAAATTTTATAGCAGGTATGGATGTGGATTGACGGTAATGCTTTCCAAAGGCTCAGGTTAAAGATGAAAGCTACCAATCATCTCCTAAAGGATGGGCTAGGGATAAATTATCTAGAACATATAAGGAAATCAAGAAAGCTAAGGATGATATTTTTCAATGAAAAAATAGTTTCGGTAAACTTTACGTCCCCTCATTTGAGAAGGTTTTGTTACAATATAAGATCATAGATCAAATTCCTACTAATTAAAGGATTCTGAAAAATAAGTTATACTTATGATGGCTGAAAGAGGGTGTAATAAGTACTCTATTTTTCCACATCATGAAGATGGAGAGAAGGATCCAAAAACATATCTCCATTATTAATGTGAATGAAAAGACTTTTAATGTTTAGGGGATCATATCTAATGATTTAGTCCATCAATTTGAATCTTTTTTTAACACCAAAAGTCTTAGTGAAGACAATTTATTGAATGATGTGATCACCTAGATTATTAATGTCATGTTAAGGTGTTATTTTACTATTTAATAACATTTTGTTTTGTGTTTTCCATGCAAAAAAACAACTGGGCAGCACCTCATACGCCTGTTGAAGATCAAATCATACTGTTGTTGGAAGCATAAACAGACATCCATGTTTGTGTTTCTACATTCTATTCAATTTTTTTTCTGTTTTCCACCTTCCACTTTAAACTGTTTGCAAGAAATTCCCATTTAATTTGCAGTTTTCTCTAGAAGAAATTTTATGTTAAGGCTTCATGTCAATGATATCCAAGATGTGATTTAGTTATCTCTATAATGGATATTTCTGAGACTATTGAGGTAAATATCTCTTTGGTTTATGAACTCCACTACTGTTTAAAGTGTTACATTATTATTTATTTCCTTAGTGCATGTGAATACAATAGGATGATCTGGAAATGTGTTTGATTTAATAATTCAGTTATGACCTAATGAGTTTTGGTTATCATTCTCCATAGTTTATGGGATTGGTGTTTGGATTGAAATATTGCTCAAGTTTATATCCATATAGCTTATACTTCATATTTTTTATAGTATAAGGTACTGAATCCTGCACCAATATTTCATACAGTTCATGCTCATAGGATAATCAGTTTTCAATGTTTTTTTAAACATAGCATAGAGCCAAAATTTCTTTAATTACATTACATTGTCAATTATATTTTTTTATTCTTAATTATATGACCTAAATCAGTATGTATGTGCCCCTTCTATTTTTCTTTGTAGTGATGTATAAGATGATCTGTATTCATTTCAATTGAGAATGCTTTGGGTGATAAAAAATCATTTGATACCATAATCTCTTTCATGATTGATGACTTCTATGGAGAAGTTATTTTCTGTTTTAATGTTACTGTATAACATACATACATGTGTTTGGACAAAGTATTTTATATTTGAGTTGAAGAAAATGTAATGTGAAGTAAGGTATTTTAAATGGCCACTACTGGATAATAATCCAATGAGAACTAATGGTTTTATTTTTAAATTAAACACACTTACGATCTCTATTTCACATTTAAAACCAACAGTTTCACTATTAATAATGGATTCAATGTATTACTGAATAAATCTATTAGTTTTTTTAGGTTAAAGGTGTATATGTACATATTAGAAAATTTTAAAAGATCTTCCCATTATAATTTTATAGTCTATTGGTGATTCACATGGCCAATAAACCATAATTTCACTAATCATTGAATCATATTCCAATGAATACAACTTTAATTGGATTTTTGTAGAGGACGGGGAATTGGAGAAACAAAAGGTGGAGGGTAATTAAATTTTGGTAGTTAATTTATTCTACTGCATTTACTTATCAACGCATTACAATTTTAGGTATGATAGATTAGATTACCCCTGTTTATTTTCTGACTTATCAGGAATATAGCACTCCAGATTATATCAATCTTGATGGAATGATTATTTTATTGTTGGGGTCATGTATAATCCCATGAATATGAGGCAACAATTTATCTCACTTCTCCACCATGATCATCATTGTTTAATTCTTGATGACATTTTGATCTTCTCCATAGGTCCACATGCTCGATGGCACATCTATTTTGTTTCAGGTCTAATGAAGGTATTTGTTCTTTTTTATCAGTTGTTAAGATACCATTAATTATATGGTACCATCTAGGAGGATACAATGGTTGCTGAAATGTTGACTACAATATATCTTCCATGTGCAGGGAATTACCATCTTTAAGCGGTGGAGGCATGCCCCTTGACTTTAAAACTATAAATGTTTGATGGAACAGGTAAATAAGCAAGGGCTGCGACTTGCCCCCCCCCCCCCCCCACAATAATCTCCTCCGGAAATATATACCTAATCTGGACATAAACTATCTGATTGTCAATCATAATCAACATCTCTTCCAAGTTCATGAACAAGTTTTATGAATGTTCAATCCACTATATAGGCCTCTTTCATATTCTTATACACTTCTATTCCATTGAATAAATTGCGATGGGCCATTCAGAATATAGTAATTTTTTATTCCATACATGTATAGAATTTTAATTTTATGATTTATTTTAGTTTTGTCCCCATTATTTTTCATCTTTCTGTAGTAATTTATTCTTCTATTTTTCTATGATTATGATTATTCAATGGGATAAATATTAGAATTATTACTCAATATTATATCATTTAATTTTATGATCGATGATCTGATTAAGCAAAATAATAAATAAATATACATATAATTATGTAGGTTCAACAAAAATGAAGATTATATAACATTGAATTTATTTAATGTTTCAACATGAATAACAAATTAATGGATTGAGGAAACTTTTTGGTTAACTATATAATGATTAAATAGAATTTAAGAGCACAGTAAGGATGATGATTATAATCAGGTTCTCAGTGAATATGAATTGGTCTTTCTCCATGCCTTGGTATTGGGACAAACCTTTGATTTGGTTTCTGATTGTTTTTTATTAAATATTGATTTCTATGATGAAGATGATTACAATGTTGAAGAGAATGATGGTATATAAATAATTTATAACTTCGTAGTTACAGTCTTTTTAAATGAATTCCAATAACAATTTTTCACTGGATGATGCTGATCATTGGTTATTGTAGATGAGTTGTTCTATGATTGATCTCACCAACTTGAGTTCTGTTCACTAGATGATGTTGATCATGGGTTATTCTACCATGGAGGTTTATTTTTTCTATTTATCCACACATTGTTATTTTTCATTTGATTAGGTTTGAGTTTTGATTTTTGAAGTTGACTTTATTATAATAGAAGATGATTTCTATGTTAATATATATTATACACTATTAGTTTGTTCAGAGTTGATATGTTGTATTCACTGTTATTTTGTATTCACTATTAGTTTTTTCGTTGTATTCACTCTATGTTTGTTCGTGGTTTTTTCTTTTTTGTGGAATAACGATTCTTTAAGGCTTGATTCAAAAACTATAATTCTATATGATTGTTGAGATTCACTGTTATTGATCTCAAATAATTTGTGCGGTTAATGGAGAATGATGGAAGTACGGAATGATTTCCATCAAAATTCACTGATAAGAGCTGTGATTGAGGTAAATCCTACACTAATCAGAGCCCCAAATGATGAGGTAAACCCGACACTGGTCAGAGCCATGAATATTTATACATACTTTTATTATGATGTTCTGTATGACACTACTAGTCGTAGGTGTCTCCATTATTAGAGAGGACATAGTACGCTTTCCTAGTAAGTTGCAGTAACCAGGTTCTTGCTGACTGTAGAACATATGTCAAGGTATGTAATGTTGTTCAAGATGAATTTGTTATTTCTGACTACATAGTGTGTGCTATAAAGATTTAAGATGATGGTGAGGCCTCACGGATCTCCAATTCTTTAGATCAGGCATGGAGTAGATTTCATTGGACATGATTTATGAAATGCCTCAGTGAACTCAGGTTGTGAACCCAGTTTTTTTCATTGTATATATGTTTCCATTCAATATTGTCATGTTGTGCACTTTTCAAATCTTTTTCCTACGATGACATTGAACTCATCCAAAATATTTTATGTTTCAATTACGGTTTCCAGTACATTTTTCTAACATCCATCCCTGCTCATGGGTGTCAAAAACCCCTACTTCCTCTGGTTTTTTCAATTAGCCGTTTCAAGTAGGGTTAACCCCCTACTGATTGCGGTTTTGCCCGTAGGTTTAACCCCCAACTACCTAGGTGTCAACACCCCCTACTACCTACTGTTTTGTAATTACATGTTGAACCAACCCCCTACTACTCCTGGGTGTCAAAGACCCCTACTTCTCCTGTGTGGCAATTACCAGTTCCTAGTAGGTTTTTCATATTTCTCATATATTATGTTTCAATTATCTATCCAATCTTCCAACCCCCTACTACCTGCGATTACAGTGGACTGTTCCTGAGTTTTTTTGGTTTCAATATTCGGTTTCCAATAGGTTCTGCCCTCTGGCATCTGCTTTTCACCTCAGGCATGATGCAATTTACCTTTTCAGAAACCTATATTCATGAAACTACAATAGTCAAATGATTTTATTTCTATATTACTCAAGGTTAATATTACAGTGTATGTTCTATCATGTTGTGTTTGAAACAATTTTAAATTTTTTTTATAATTTACTGGTATGACATTAATTACAAATTCTATGTTTGTTGTAGCTAACTTCCTGGAAATTAACTTCTTGGGTTTCGAATTCCAGTTGCCAGTCAGTTATTCGCTTCCATGTAATCTTCAAAAGGACATGTATGACATTAATTACCTGTTCATAAGCCTAATTCCTTGAATCTGTAGTAGTGATACCATTTCACTAATCTATAACTACAGGTTAAAATTATATTCTCTGTTCTTTCATTTTGTTATAGCGAATTTCCAAGCAATTAACTTCTTGGCTTTTGAATTCCACTTTCCAGTGGGTATTTGGCATCCACGAGATCTTCAAAGGACATGTTTAACATTAAATAGCTATTAATAAACCTAACTCATTGCTATAGCATTAGTGGTATCATTTTAGTTATCTATAAATTCATGTTCAAATTACAGTGTTTGATTAGCCAAGTAATTTTTTAAAAAAACATCTTTATATTATGGAAATTTTTAAGCAATGCATTTCAAGTACATGTAGTTTCTTTTTTATGTTGCATTTTGGTATCCAACTGTTCCCCATGCTAAATCGTTGTTGCATACTCTAGGAGTCTCCAAGAAATTTACCATTTAAAAATTTTCTTACAGACTTAGGAAACTGGTTAGGTTTTTCTGAAATAACAAATTCCCTTACTTTGATGCCTTGGTCAACCAATGTCACTGGTCCTTTTACTGCCCATGAATAGTCAACTAAATCTTCCAAACACAACCTTCACCTTGCAGCATCACAAATTTTTTAGGCTTTATTTAACTACTCAACGTATTGTATAACCCTGGTATGCAAACATTAGTTGACTCAAGGACCTACCTTTCTTTATGAAGGTATAGGTTTCCAGAACGCTGAGGATGGGGGGGGAGGCTTCCACTTTTAATGCTCTTTTCATTCATGTACATTTATATATTATTATGTATAAACTTCTGTTGTGTGCTTCATGTCCATTTGAATGTGATATTTCATTCATTTCCATTTCTCGGTGACATTAATACTTAATTCTGCATATTCAGGTATTATTATGTTGTATACTTATGTTGTATATATTCTTATGTTGTATTCTTATGCTGCATATTCTAGTAATCTTATGATGTGTTAGACAATGAATATTCCAACAAATCTTATATTGGTGAGGAAAAGATGAAATTAATTGGGAACATCTTTTACATGCTGGAAAATTACTACATGTCTAAACATCACAACATCTTTGTTTGTGGACAATAATTTTTTTTTTGTATTATAATTATTCCTCATCACATCTATGTTTTTTTATTAGATAAAATATTCTTTAAGTAACTCCTCTTCAACTTTGTCTTTCATAGTAAGCAATATTGTTTTCCTAAATGCAGTTTATATTGAAGTCAAGTTTACATTTTTGACTATTCCAAACTGTTTCACATTAAAATTGATGTATCTTAATTTAACATTTTATATTAATGTCTTCTTAATAGATTCACTTATAATTCATAATTATTCACCACTTATTTGTGAATAAAATACATTAAACATTACTATTTTTTCGCATCTATTACAAATAGTACTCTTAAGAAGACAGATAATAAACTATTATGTTTTATAAATAGTAATCTATAGTTAATAATAAGAATTATTTTACAGTGTCGTGCATCGCACGGGCGGAGTACTAGTTTATCATAAGTAATACATTCACCTTTATAAATTTGGAAATACAATTCACTGAATAAAATATCATTGCTTACACTTTTTGTAACCAAAATATTTGCATAAAACCCATAGAAATAACACATAACATACAAAGGTAACTTGGGACATAAACATACATAAATGTAATAACCATACTGTCGACTTCCACACATATCACTAAATGGAATAGCCATATGGCTGACTTCCATACCCAATGCTTTGGATGTTATAATGTAACCACCCATCTTGGTTTATTACAGCACCACCCATCATTTGGTTTATCACGTAACCACCTGTCAAATTTCCAAGTACCATTATCAAATCATAACACATAAAATATTGCAAATATAAAAATTTCACTAATAAAATTTCTTTTCAAATCACAAGATATCATTTCAAGATATTTAAATAACAATTCCATTTCAAAAACCATTTTCAAAACCAAAACACCCAAATATAGAATAAGGTATTTCTTTTCCTTTTAAAAAACATTAAGGCTTATAGAGGAAGCCAAATAATGATTACGGTGGAAAAGAGGTCATTATCACCGTAAATGTTAAAAAAATTACTTTTGTTGTTCAGTAAAATGATTCGTTGAAAAAATATTTCCTTTGAATGATAATACCTGTCAAATGAGTTTATACACAATATAAAATAATGTCGTGTATAAATAAAAATATGCCTCAATGAAAGGTGATTGAGATGAAGTCCCTTACAAAGATCATTTTTAAATCAAATAGACTGATTATGTGTGTTCACTATAGGTACACATAATTAATTTTCAAATACAATATAGGACATCAAAAGTTATTTCTTACATAATCATAGTACAATATTATTTAAAAGTAGAAGATTAACCAAAATAATGGAAACTGGGTTAATAAGTTCCCTTACCTCTTGTCTGACTTGACTCGTTCATTATTTCATTTCTACAATAATAAAATTAAGTTAATTTTTACTAAATTAAGAAGCCTTTTCAAGTTTATAATTTCTTTTATATCACCTAATACATTTCTATAACAATTGGTTTATTATTTGACTTTATATCGGACATTTGTCGATGTTTGGAACTTGAGTTAAAAATGAACTTCTTGTAATTACATGTTCTTTATGTTGTCATTATTTTATTATCGGCAGAAAAATATTCATGATTTAGATATCATATATATCATATATATCCAGTATATATGTGTATTTATAATTGTACATAACATTTGGAGATAAGAAATGAAATGCACCGTTCATGGAGATGGTAAGTCGTACGTATGCATAAATGCTACATTCATTTATATTTCTTATTTTAATGTAATGAAAACATAATTATAAAAAGGTATATTATAATTCCAGTATAATATCATATATAATTTAATTAACACCATCCTTTATATGTCTCACGTATGGTATGAACAAGTCGTATCACTTGGGGGGCGGTTGTCCGCACTTCCTCAAATGAAATTATCGTATTTAACCATTATGGAAACCATAAAGGTATGTTATAAATGAAAAATACAGAATAATAGAAAGAAAATCAATATAATATATACTACATATAAATAAAATTTCCATCATAATGGACACCATGATAGGTGGTAGGAGAAGATTGAACCATCATCATTTCGTGAGGCGGTAGTTTGTCGTCCACGGAAACAGTACGTTCTTTACCAATTAGAAGGAGGTCTGTGCCGGTGTAGTTATAATAATTCTCATAAAAACAACATAGTATATTGATAATACTATTTTTTATATAAAAATATATAAAAATATTTTATAGGGTTTTAGAAGTAAAATAAAACAAAATAACTTAAGAGAAGATGTTACCTTTAAATCGTGTAACTCCCTTTGGTTTGAACCAAAAATATTTCTTGAAGTGCCTTATGCCTAAGTTAAGGCTTTTAAGAGGAATAGAGGGATTTAGGGAGCTTATTTAGGTAGATTTTGGACAAGACATGGGGCTTGAGAGGTGTGAGTAATGGGTTAGAGTTGGGGGGTTTTATAAGGGGGAGGAGGGGCTCTTTAGGAATGTTTGAAAATATTATTTTATTATATAATTATTTTCGGTTTCTAAAGGTCAAAAACTCATTAAAGTAGAATATAAGATTACTCTTGTTTAAAATAAAATCATACAATAATAATTGGACAGGTTTTTGATATTTTTCTAATTTTTATAATCTAATTTATTTAAATCGTTCATTAATGAGTTAAACACTGTATCAATATTGTGTCATAAATAATTTTATTTATTTGATGTCTAAAAATTATTAAACAAATACCATGATGTAGGAAATTATTTTATCTTTAAAATGAATATTTATATTCTAAGAGATAACTTATATAACCCCATGTGAAAATTGATTTATTAAAAGATATATGTTTTTCTCATTTTTTTCATTTCGTTAAATTAATTAATATAAAGTGTCATTATCACTCTTAAGTGGATCCATGGGGTCCCAAAATCGACCCAATAATTCCAATGGTCTGACATGACTCATAAAATAAGGTTATAACAAGTTTTATGTTAATTTTATATTATTATAATATTCTTTTTACCTTAAATTACCTTATTTACCTTTAACTACAGTAAATAAAAGTAAAAAGTTACTATTTAAAAAAAATTATTTTCATCTTATTGAACTAAATTTAACTTAATAATAAAAACCATATATGTAGGATTTTTAAAATTTATTTCACAGAAGCAATAAAATTCAATTTAAATGAAAATTTTAGTTTTTTAACTACTACTTAGTGTTTTCACTATTCCTCAAAAATTAAAGGTTTTAAGAAAAATACCAAAAATTTAGACTAAGCTATATTTGATATTCTGAATTCAAAAATGATTTATATTTTACCATATTCACAACATAGAAGTTTCATTAGTTAATTTTAAATTAATTCCCATTGTCAAAATAAAAACCGTGTTTTTATGAAATAATAACTATCAAAAGATTGACACTTGTTTATTCCCAATATCAAAGTGAAATTACATATAATGACCCAAATTGGATTAAATGGTAAAAATATAATATAATTACACTTTAAAACTAATTCAAAATATAATCTAATCATGTAAATAAATTATATTAAAAGGTAGTTTTGAATTAAATTGCTGTATTTTTCACTATTCAATAAAAAATGAATTTTATCAGAAAAATACCAAAAATTTAGCCAATGTAAATTTTGATGTCCCGATTCTAAAAAAGTATTTTATTTTGTGAAATATAACATATAAAAGTAACCAAAACTATATTTAAGGATGGTTTTCCATCAAAAGGTGGTAAATAGACCTTTTAAAGAATATTAGACTATTTATGCTTAAAATTAGATTCATTCACATTTTAAGCCTCTATCATTTATTGGAAAAATATAAAAACATTTAAAAAACATGTAAAATCATATTGAAGTTAGTTCTATTTATTATGGAAAATACAACAGTTAGGTGTTAACTACCATTAAAAATAACATTGTATTTTTATTTTTCAATATGACTCAACATTGTGTGCTACATAAGATTTTAAAAAAAAACTCTTTGTTGTGTGTCGAGCACACCATCGAACATTGAATCCCCTTTAAAGTAAAATTAATATTTAATTCACAAATATTAATAAATATGAAAGTTTATTATTTTTTATTTACCTGGTATGTTAAAATAATGTTAAATAAAGTGATCATTTCTTACTCAATCTACTTTATATAGAATGTTGTTAAAGTTTACCAATGTAAATTGGAAATGGTCAACATTCATTCCATGAATCAAATCAAACAAATCATATCATAATAATATAGGATTTAATCCATGACCATAAATAACCTCAATAATATCTCTCAGAAATCCATAATAATAACCTAAGAAGCAGTGGGGGGATAGATCTGATTGTGAAGAAGAGCACCACAGTCACCAAATATCTTACAGTGATGCTGTCAAGAATGGAAATCATGAGAATATTATCAAGGAGGTGGGAGAAAAATCTCAAAGCAGGAGGAAGACAAGGAGAGATTACTCGGATCTACCAAAACCAATGGTGACAAGGTCTGCACACAAGATTGTAGGGTCACTAGAAAATGATATTGCAAATGGGAACAATGCCAAACGAAGGGGAGGGTCCCCAAAGAGGGGCAAAGGATTCAGTGGGAAACGGTTGGTCAAGGAAAATTTGTCTGAGGAAATGATTTGGAAGAAAAATATGTATCTTGAGTGGATGCGCAAATACAAATCCTCTGAATGGGAGTCAGCTGATCCTGGTGATGATTTATCTGATGATGGGGAGAAGGATGCATATGGCTTTGATGTAATGTAACGTTTTTATTTTCTTTTGACTTTACTTGCACTTTTCTTTTAATAAATTTGGGGGACCAGGCTTACGTCTGGTTCAAACTTTCCTGGTAATCCATAATAATAACCTATAATGATATAGAACATCAAACACCACTATTCAACATTTCTCAATTCTTGTCAACGTCACTATTATAGAATCAGAATCTGTTAGCATCCAAAGTCTTGTAGAGATGAGCTGTAATAAATGGGCCATCCTCTAGTTGGTTGAGTTCTTTTCTCATATTATGAGCACTTGAATCATGTATCTTCTGAATCATTAGATCTAAAAATATTCAATGGATAATGAATTGTGATAAGAAAACTCAGTTTCATTATAAAAATATTAAATCAATATTTTGAACATATGTGAGTCTTCAACCACTCATGAAATTTATTGAAATTGTGTTTGTGGATTTACTGATCAGTTTCATGGGGATTTTTTCATTTAAACTCAGTGATAAGATCCTATATTACAACATAATAAAAGGTGATTAATAAATTAAATAAAGAAAGATTTTTCATAATATATCTACTATGAAAATTATTGTATCTATGGAATAAACAATTGAGTGTTTTCTAGTAAAAATTGATGATCATGAACCCACTCATAATTTCTTATATAAAATTATTCCCCTTACCTAATTGGTCCTTCGTCATTATAGGAGATTTTATCTAACTTTTTTTCAACCTCATCAACATATTAAATGTAAATAATTGTTCACTCATACCTAAAAAAGATCTCGTTGTAGTTAAATGTTTTGTATAATCTTTTCTGTGAACAAAGTATATTATCACACACTATTTTTTCAATGTGCATCACATCCAAATTATGTCTTAAAATATTATATTTCCAATAAGGAAGTTTGAAAAAGAAATCTACCTATTCTATTCCCACCAAATGACACATTGAATTTTCTAAATTTGTTAAATAGAGGAAGAAGTCATCTATTTCCAAGGTATTCGGACTTTATATAGATTTTAATCCATAGATAATTCTATCTTTTATTACAACATGGGTGGGAGAAATATCTTTTTCTACTCTGAATTGATAAGTTAGAATACGCAGAGAAGTAACTGTTTTTCCATAACAAAGTGTTCCCAAGTGTAAAACAATCTATTAGCTATTGAGTCAAAATTCATTACACCATCTACCCAAAATTTATAAATCTCATCAATTAGTAGTTTCATATAATAATCAATTTTATCTCTAGGTCCTATTAATATATAAATTAGAGTCTAAAGTAACCAAAATTGTTTCTTTTACATACCCAAGGAGAAGGTTTTATAAAACCAACACCACTAGACATGTATTATGTGTTGTACCAACCATATACCTGAATGTGTTAAAACCATCTACTGAAAAACCCATTCGAACATTAAAACCATCTTGGGAAAACTTTGGGTGTCTTTCATCAAATTATTTATATGCCAAAGATTATGTTGGGTGATTTAATTTATCAACCTCTTTGATTCTCTCTAAATTAAAATTCATCATTTTAGCAATTTTAGCTGACATGAAAAATATCTTTAGCCTCTATTTTAGTGGGAAATAATTCATCTTCTTAGTGGAAACTTGTTTCCTTTGATTCAATCCCATTCTAGGAAAAATCGGAATAACTTGATTAATCTCATTGTCCATCCACCTAGATTAACATAAAACAACATAATTATTGAGTTTCACATTCTCTTTTATAAACAACATACATTTATTATGGAATTCATCAATGGTATCATATGTGAATCTGAGGTTGTTGGTCTAATTTTGATCTGTATAGTATGACTCTGAAATTTTATTTCCATTAGGGAGTAAATTCTATAATAGTAGAAATAATATATCGAATGAGTTTTGTGTCCACTTATTCAATTCATTCATGTGTAACAATTCAATTTTGAATGATAATTATTAAATTTAGTGAATCCATGATATAATTCGATACAGTCATCATATATAATTTCAATGTATTTCAATACTTCTCCATCTACAAAAGAATGGGGATCACAACCTCCAACATCATCATTTATGAAAATACTATCTTTAGTTTGAAGCTAATATATCCTATCATTTTACATTTGGTTCATTGGATAAATTATTCTCAAATAAACTTCTATATGAACAATTTTTTATTAGAGGAACATAAGAGAATCATATACATGATGTGTTAATGTCATTTAGTTTTTTAAAAACCTATTCATACATAGATGTTCCCTAATAGTATCTCATTTAAAGAGATATATCTTTGCATATTTTATGCATGTACAACTAATCGATTATCTTATAAATCCACTGGTGAAATTAATAAATCTCTAAATAACCTCATTATATTTAGATGAAAACCTATATGGAATATCAATCCAACACTTATCTATATATGTATTTAATATAAATGAAATAATTTAACTATATTATTTAAATTCAAAAAAAACTCATATCATTAAAACATACTAACCAATGATTCCACATTCTGAGGAAAATTTTAAATGATGTGAGGAAACAAATACTCAGTGATACCAAGCCTATTAGAGAAGTTATCAAATATGTAAAAAATAATATATTAAAACACAATCTGTATTAATAATGAAAAATCATGATTTCATTACAATAAAATTGGAAACATAACTAGAAATATTATCATGATTGTTGAGGTTCAACAGATCACTGTGTAGAATAAGAATTAAGAGTTAGGTGTTTCTATATACAAGATAAAGATACGGTAAGGGGTCCCTTTGTAGTAATCTAGGGGTAGGGGTCACTGTACTGTAAAGAATCAAGGGTAGGAAAGTAAGGGGCCCTAAATTTACCTCATGGGTAGGGTAGGAATAAAATGGGGTAGGTAGCCAGGGGCACGATGGTGGGAGGCTTGTTGGGGGGATCCATAATGGGGGTCTGTGGTGTCTTGAATGTAAGGGGATAAGGGGGCTCAATGAAAGGGGTGAGGAGTCTGGATCAATAGTGGGGGATTGGTGGAAGTTAAAGGAGGGTAGTGGGATGGGGGATCAATGATAGAGAGAGGATGGTTGCGGGATGGGAGCACGGTGGCTGGAGGAGGAATGCGATGATGGGTGTAGTAGGGTGTGGGATTGGGGATCAATGATGGGGAGAGGAGGGGTGGAATGGGGACTCAATGGTGGTTGGATGGCAGGTAGCACAGTACATAGGTGGGCGAGAGGAGGAGGTGGTAGGACTCAAAGGTGGTTGGAAAATGGATGGTGCAACATATAGGTGTGGGAGGGGCCGGAGGTTTATGAAGGATAAATGATTTGACCAAGGGAAGGGGATGGAAATTAGGGAGGGGATTTAAAAAACCCCAGTGACTGCCATTTTGTTGTCACTAATGGGGTCAATAGAGACTTCCAAATTGAAGTTTCTTGAATCCACCCTCCGTGAAAGTTCATTTATCTAATAGTGATCCTTCAAAGGGTTGTATTCATCATTAATTTTTTCTTGTTACACCAATTTTTATAACATTAAATATTAAAAGTCTAAAAGTGTATGATGTTGGAGTTGGTGGCCTAGAACCAAATACTTTGTACATTATTCATTAAAAAATACCTGATTGCATCTTGATTGTTCTTCTTCATGACAATGAATGTGACAATGTCCTAAGGACTTCTGTTTCATTAAATATTCATAGCGGATCCCAACTTTTATGAGAACCCGGAAGTAACATAACATTGTTTTTGAATATATTTTCTATGGCAAGATGCTTTTATTTTAGGGACATAAATAATACAGGCCATTAGGGGTGAGGACTCATAAAAATTTGAAGCACCTTCTCATGGTGTGTGCCCTTGGTAATATCCAAGAGAATATTATGAGAACAATACCCACCAATAGGATGTCCACATTTCATAGTGTACTTGGATGTTCCTATCTGTGGACACCTGTATTGGTCCTTAGACTTTAAGATTATTATTACTGGGTATTAAAACTCGTGCACTAATATATATTGACAAAAATTGTGACAAAACATTGTTCATAGCGAGGTAGGATACGTTGGGTGTGTCATGAGTAATACTGCATTAATATATAATGCGAGAAATGATTTGTCTCTTCTATTCCATAATGGAAGTAGATATCTCAGGCCCTTTGATGGAATTGATATATCCTAAATACATCCATGGTCATGGTAAAGAATGGGAGAGTTCAATTCTAGAATGTCAAAGAAAGAATAATCGAGGACATGAGTTGATGGCACTAGCATGCAGCCCACTTGATTCGAGATATCATGAAAAAGGGATTATATTACATGGTAAGCATTCATATGAGGTTACATGTCATTGCGGCATTAACTTCTTTCTATATGGGTGCCTTGGAATGTTTCTAGACGCTAACCTTGGACTTTAGGTAGGCTCCACCTAATGCCGCGAGAAAAAGGCCTAGAGGGTCACACACTATGTATGTCCATGTATCTCAGTTAAATATTAATTTAACAAGTTAAATAAAGATTATTCCCGACTATGGTTTAATAATTATTTAAGGATGTTTGATCTCATTTATTTCGACACTAGTTATTTGATATAATATATAGAGGGAAAAATAATATATATTTATTAGCCAGTAATGAAGATACATTTATTTAATAAATAAATATCCATTAATCAAGGTCTAGTAAATGTGGTGGAGGAAATAAAGAAAAAATGAAAACAAGATAAACACGTCGTGTACATTGAATGTACACGATGTGTAGATTTCATGGAAAATGAGTACACATCGTGTATTAATGATTACATGCTGTGTAGTTTTTCCAGTCGAGGCTTTGAGGAAATAATATTGTTTTATTAAATTATATTTATTACAATCAGCGTGGGCGCATGTCATGGAATTAATCATTTGGCATTGGGGTTTTAAATAAGAGTTAATGAAATAAATAAATCGCGTAACGCGTTAATTTTTTTTCATAACTCTATAACCTCATACCCAATTATAAATATCTCCAAAACCCCAACAATTTTCAAGAGAGAATCATTGTGCACAACAATTATGGAGAGTTCTCTCAAGGATGAAAGAACTCTTTCCTACAAGAACACTCTCAAGACCGAGAGAGATCCTCCTTTATTGGAATAAGGAGATCGAAGGCGGACATCGCAAGCGAAGGATCTTCCATTCTAGCACCCGAAAATCCCTTCAACGATATCCAGAGATACATGGAGCACGTGTGGATCACCGCTAGAAGAATCCTACCCTTGGATTCTACATTCCAATGATGGATCACATTGTATCGTGACCGGAGATATCAAAGAAGAAATAATTCCATCAAGGTAATTCTTGTCAATTAATTAAATTAATTATAACCAACATATGATGACCCTCTCTATTTTTCTGGTACCCTTCTCTTTCTTTTGGTTATTTTTTCTATTCTGAAGATCCAGCATTTTATTATTATGACGGATATCGGATTGAACATTTCTTAACACTAAAATTAAAGTTGGGTAAACCCACCAACACACTTCCGTTATGCCCAGAACCTACAAGTGGTATCAGAGGGGTCATATAATTGATTATAAATATTTAGTTTTCCGTTGGTGATTTACGCATTTAATAATTTAGTTGTTTTAATTCAAATTTAATCGTTCTTTAAAATCTGAATCTCGATATCTATTCCACCCCTATTGTATCTTTTTCACCTAACAGAAACAAATTTTTATTTTAATTTTGATTAAAATAAAATATAGTAACTCATCCGGAGGTTCCAAACTCTCCTGGCCATACAACACCAGAATACACGGCGTGTATTCGGAAGTACATGTCGTGTAGTCTAGGTTCAATGCATTGACTGATCTGCCAAATCAAGTCGTGTATTGGATCCTATCTAAGTCATTTATGATACCATGTGTTGACCAGGAACAGGTGGAACATAGTTTCCGGATTACATGCCATTTCGTCTAACTAAACACAGTGTGTATTCCCTTTAGGTAAGGGTTGGACCGTGTACCTCATACACGGCTTTCCCGGCTGGAAACCCTGTAACGCAGATACTACACGAAGTGTGTCCAAAAGAAAATGTCGTGTACTCCAAAAGTTTCTGAAGTACATCCACACGTCATGTCCATGGGCGTGTACTTCATATGGACAATGAACAAAAGTACACACTATGTAGTCGGAACTACACACCGTGTACTCATCCAAATTACATAGATTTATTAAAATTTATTATTATATTATACAAACCCTTGATACGTGTACCATAGTGTAGGCGTAAAGATGAGGAACAACATGTGATAGGTGTTTTATATATGTGTGTTTAATTTAACATATTCTTAATGAATGGGAATTCACCGGGTTTCCTCCAAGGTACAAGTTACATACAAAGATAATTCTGAATGAAGTTATTTGTTTAAAATTATGATGTATGAGAATCTCAAGAAAATTTAGAAAAAAGGTTTAAGATAAAAGGATTGATTAATTAAAGATAATTAATTGAGTTGGGTGTTATTTCTCATAAAAAAGAACGATTAAAGAATTGAATTCTAGTTTTATTAATTTGTAATATCGTTGCATGCATGGATGATCATGAGATAGACCAAGACCTTTGTATGTGAATGGTTTGTTTTAATTAATTTATTTAAATTAAATTTGTTGTCCTAAGAGCCTTATCCTCATTAACATGTAGGGCATGCACGCCCAAGGATTCTTTTATGTAAAAACCGCTTTTACCCCTCGCCTGCATGTGAGATAAATGCATATGTAATGGATGGAGCTCCCAATCTAGTGGAGGTGGCTCAAGTAAGGAGCCAAGGTGAAACTAATCTGAGGAAATACAAAGGTGGACAAGTGGAAAGTTGTAAACATGAACCTGAAAGGTTCAAGGTGTTACTCCCCTAGGCCTTGGATTAGTTTATAAACTGCTATATAAACGAACCAATAGAACAAGCTCATGATCATACCATTTATTTTATTTCTATTAGTTGCATGGTTTATTTATTGTGCATGTATTGTCACAATCACACAATTAATGAATTAAATAAGCATGCAAGACGGAACTAAAATAAGACCAACTTATGTGTAAATATTAACTTAGACATGGTTAATCACTTAAGTATATCCCAATTAATATTAAAAATCATGTAATAAAAGATAATAAAATGGAAATTTACGTATAAGGATAAAATCCCTCAAAGAAATATTAAGTCGGTATAGCCTTCCAAAATTTGGTTAGAATTGAACCGTAGTTCAAAGTGCTTGACCAACCCTAGTTGGGGTTCTTTCAATTATCGGGGAATTATAATTCAAGGTTTTGGGTTTAATTGACTTGGTTAACATCAGGGGTTGACTACCACAACAGGACATGGTGTGACAAAAAGGCAAAGGTTGAGGAAATCCAAAATAAAAGGATTTCAGGATTGGGGAGTCCACTCAACGGATCAAGGAGCTATGAGTTAATGTATTTGGAATTTGGAATTCCTGCCTAAAACCCTTCAAGTTTCTTGACCAACCCTATTTGGGGTAATGCGAAGGGAAATATGGATCCTTCCTAATAGAATATTTAGGCAACAGAATATTTCAAATTCAATGGTGAGGGCTATTGGATTTCGATAAAATAGTGGGAGACTAATAGTTATTAATTTATTTATTTGTCTTAGTTTTTATAATGAAGTATTAAAACCTTTGATCATCTTAATTTGTAGAAATGGAATGAAAAATGACTTCAATAATATCATTTCAAAACATACTCGAGAAAGAAAACCTTCTCACAAGAACCAATTTCCAAGAGTTTCAGCAGAATTTATGTGTCATCCTTCTCCACGAGAGGAAGTTGTATGTACTGGAAGAGACTATTCTAGTTGCACCTGGAAAAGAGGCTAGTGATGAGGAACTATCTCTCTATATGAAATACATAGATGATTCCACAGATTTCTACTGTTTCATGCTATCGACCATGTCTAATGAGCTCTTGATGAAATATTAAAACAAGGACGTGTATAGCATGATGTCTCACCTTAAGGATCTCTACCAAGAGAATATGAGACAGGAGAGATATGAGATCTCCAACGCTTTGTTTACAACTAATCTTGTAGAGTCTACACTAGCTAGGTTGTATGTAGTCAAGCTCATTAGAAACATTGAATGCCTAGACATCTTAGGGATTAATTTACCTGATGAGTTTCATAGAGATCTCATCCTATCATAACTTCCCAAGACCTTCTCTAGATTCATTGTCAATTATAACATGACCAAAAATGAAAGGAGTCTATCGGAATGTCTGGCCTTAATTATCCAGGTATATAAAGACATGGGGCGTGACAAATCTACAGTCTTTATAGTGAATAAGAAAATGAAGGACAAGGAAAAGTGTCCAAAGACTTATAAACATTCTGAATCCCCAGAGTGTCGTCCTTCCAAGAAGGGGAATATTCAGAGGCAGGTCAAGGAACGAGAGGCGGTATATTTTTCATATAGAAATCAAGGCCACTAGAAGAGGAATTTCACCCCAGAAGCATGCAGACTCTAAATATTTGTTCATTATCAAGTGTAATATTTCAATTTCTACACATTGGGTATTAGATACAGCTTGTGGGGCTCACATATTTATTCAAATATAGGAACCAAGTATATTTAGAAATATTTCCAAAGGAGAGGTGGATCTTCAAGCTTCCAATGTTGCGAGACTGGCTGCGTTGTCCATTGGCGATTACCACCTCTCATTGCCGACAGGGATGATTTTGGTTCTACATAACTGTTATTATGTTCCTAGTGTTACGAAGAACATAATTTATGTATCACGTTTGGATATAGATGGATTTATTTTCAATTTAGGAAATAAAAGTTGTCTCTTTTATAAGAACAACGTATGTTATGGTATGGAGCATTTAAATAATGGTTTGTTTGTATTAAATTATGAAAACCAAGTGTTGGCAATTGATAACGAAATAAACTCGCATGAATCATACATCACCCAGTTGTGGAATCGTCGTCTCGGTCATGTAAATGAGAAATGCTTGACAAAGCTCTGCCAAGATGGATATTTATACTCGAATGAGCTAAAACCACTTGATAGATGTCACGCTTGTTTATAAGTTAAAAAGACCAAGCCACCTTTTGGTGGACAGGGTGAAAGGGCCACAGAGCTTCTGGGATTGGTGCACACTAATGTGTGTGGACCACTTCTAGTAGAATCTAGAGGTATATATTCTTACTTCATTACTTTTATGGATGATTTGAGTATATATGGCTTTGTCTACTTAATGAGGTATAAGTTAGAAGCCTTATAGAAATTTAAGTAATTCAATAATGATGTAGAGAATCATCTTGGTAAGAAGATAAAGAAACTTCGATTGGATCGAGGTGGAGAATATCTGAACCAAGAGTTCATAGATCTTCTACGGGGGTATGGGATTCTATCTCAGATCAGTCCTCCTTATACACTATAGTGGAATGATGTTAGCGAAAGGAGTAACCGCACCTTGTTGGACATGGTGAGGTCAATGATGAGTCATGAAGATCTTCCATTATCCGTTTGGGGATATTCACTACAAACTGTAGCATACACAATAAATTGAGTACCAACTAAGGTGAAAAATGGAATTCCATCTATGTTATAGAATGGGAAGAAACCCAGTTTGTCACACACATGTGTATGGGGATGCGAGGACTTTGTTAAGGCCTTTTCAGGAAACAAACTACCACCTCGGAGCACAAGGTGTATCTTTATAGGATATCCCAAGGAAACAAAAGGATATTACATATATAACCCTTCAGACAAGAAATTTATTGTTGCCAGACAATCCATCATTCATGAGAGGGATCACATCCTGAAAAAGGATAGTGGGAGTAAGATTGACATCAAAGAAGTTGATTCTCAAGATACACAAAAGTTGGTTTAGAAACAAGTTCCACAGATCCCCATGGAAGTGGTTCCATAAACACAAGTACTGCATAGAAGCTCAAGAGAGGTAAGAGAACCACATGGATTTGGTTTCCTAGTCACCAAGGATGGTGAATCATTATTGTTGGACAATGATGAACCTATATTCTGAATGAAAGCAGTAGAAAGATCTAAAGCTGCAAGATGGCTGAAAGCTATGATTTTTGAGATGGATTCCATGTATCAGACCCAAGTTTTGGTTCTGGTCGATGATATAGTTGATGTAAAGCATGTTGGATGAAAATGGTTATTCAAGAGAAAAATAGACATGGAAGGTTATGTTAGAACCTATAATGCAAGGCTAGTGGTTAAAAGAATCAGACAACATCAAGGAATTGACTATGATGAAACCTTTTCTCCAGTTTCCATGTTTAAATCTATAAGAATCATACTTTCCAGAGTAGCTTACCATGACTACGATATTTGGAAGATGGATGTCAAAACGGCATTCCTTAATGGAAACCTTTAGGAAGATATTTATATGACACAGCCAGAAGGGTTTGTGACACCAGGTGATGCCAAATGGGTTTGTAAGTTACAGAAATCCATTTATGGATTAATTCAAACATCCAATTCATGGAACATTTTATTTAATGAAGCTATAAAGTAATTTGGTTTCATTAAGAATGAATGTGATACATGTGTTTATAAGCGGTTTAATGGTAATGAGATCGTTATCCTAGTAGTTTATGTTGACGACATATTTCTTATTGGAAACGATGTACCAGTATTACAGTCAGTTAAGGATTGGTTGAACAAGTGTTTCTCCATAAAGGACTTCGGTGAAGCAGCCTACATTCTAGGGATCAATATCATTCATGATAGATCCAAGAGGCTTCTTGGACTATTCAGGGTACATAAATTAACCAGATAATAAAGAGATTTAGTATGGAACAATCAAAGAGGGGATTAGTTTTAATGTCACATGGCCTATATATTTCTAAGAAAATGTGTCCACAGACACAATAGGAGAAAGATAGAATGAGTAAGATCCCATACGCTTCCTCTATAGGATCTATATTGTATTCCATGTTATGTACCAGTCTTGATGTTGCCTACGTGCTAAGCATGGTAGGTAGATATCAAGCAGATCTAGGAGAATATCATTGGACTGCTGTTAAGACTATCCTTAAGTATGTGATAAGAACTAAGGATCTGTTCCTAGTGTATGGAGGAGATGAGGATCTTGTCAACATAGTTTATGTTGATGTTGGTTTTCAGATAGATCAGAATGATCTGATGTCTCAATCTGGATATGTTTTTTGTAAAAATGGAGGAGCTGTGAGATGGAAGAGTTCAAAGTAGCCAGTTGTCGTCGATTCTACAGTGGAGTCTGAATATATATCAGCTTCTTATGTCACCAAAGAAGCCACATAGATTTAGAACTTTGTCCAAGAGCTTGATGTGGTGCCTAGCAGTAAAGATCCAATCACGTTGTATTGTGATAATACTACAGCGGTGGCTCTTGCAAAAGAACAAATGTCACATCAACGGACAAAGCACATACTCCGAAAGTATCACCTCTTGAGGGATTTCTATCAAAGGGATGAAGTTTCAGTGAGTAGGGTGTCCATGGAAGAGAATGTGGCAGACCCCATGACTAAAGTCCTATCTCAGCAGAAGCATGAATATCATGTGAGATCTAGCAGGTTAAAGGTTATTAGCAGTTGGCTCTAGTCTAAGTGGGAGTCTTTTGGAGTTGGTGGCCTAGAGTCAAATACTTTTTACATTATTCATTAATAAATACCTTACCACATCTTGATTGTTCTTATTCATGAAAATGCATGTGATAATGTCTTAAGGATGGAAATTTCATTAAAGGGTCATAGCGGATCCCTACTATGATGAAAACCCAAAAGTTCCATTACATTGTTCTTGAATATATGTTCTATGGTCTGATGATGTTATTTGAGGGACTCAAATAATACATGCCATTAGGGTTGATGAATTATAAAACTTTGGGGAACCATCTCATGGTGTTCTCTCTTGGTAATATCCATGAGGATATTATGAAAACAAGAACCGCCAGTAGGAAATCCACATTTCATAGTGTCATTGGATGTTCCTATCTGCGGATGTGTGTATTGTTCCTTGTACTTTACGGTTTTTATTAATGGGTATTACAACTCACGCACTTATATGTATTGATGAAAACTATGATGACACACTGTTCGCATCAAGGTAGGATACGTTGGGTGTGTCACAAGTAATACTGCATTAATAGATAATGTGATAAAGTATTTGTCTCTTTTGTTCCATAACAAAAGTAGATATCTCATAACCTTTTATGGAATTGATATAGCCAAAATAAATAAATTTCCATGGTAAGTAATGGGCGAGTTCAATTCTGGAAAGTCAAAGAATGAATAATCAAGCACATGGGTTGATGGCACTAGCATCCAGCCTGCTTGATTCAAGATATTGTGACAAAGGGATTATATTGCACGGTAAGCATTCGTATGAGGTGACATGTCATTGCGGTGTTAATTTATTTCTCTATGGGTGCCTTGGCGTGTTGTTAGATTCCAACCTTGGACTTTAGGCAGGCTCCGCCTAATGCCACTGAGAAAGAGGCCTAGAGGGTCACACACTAAGTGTGTCCATGTATCTCAGTTAAATAAATATTACTCCCGACTGTGGTTTAATAATTATTTAAGGATGCCTGATCACATTTATTTTGACACTAGTTATTTGAGAGAATATATTGTGGGAGAAATAATATATATTTATTAGCGAGTAATGCAGTTACATTTATTTAAGAAATAAATAGCCATTACTCTAGGTCTATTAAATTTTGGGGAGTAAATAAAGAAAAAATGAAAACAAGATAAACACTCCATGAACATTGAATGTACACACTGTGTAGTTTTTATAAAAAACAAGTACACGACATGTATTAATGATTACACGCTGTGTAGTTTTTCCAGTCGGGATTTTGAGGAAATAATGTCATTTTATTAAATGATATTTATTACAATCAGTGTGGGCGCATGTCAAGGAATTAATCATTCGACATTGGGGTTTTCAATATGAGTTAATTAATTAAATAAAATGTGAAACATGTTTATTTATTGTCATAACTCTATAACATCAAACCTGGTTATAAATATCCTCACAACCCCAACACTTTTCAAGAGAGAATCGTTGGGCACAACAATTCTGGAGAGTTCTCTCAAGGCCGAGAGAACTCCTTCCTCCAATAACACTCTCAAGACCGAGAGAGATCCCCCTCCATCGGATCAAGGAGATCGAAGGCAGACATCGCAAGTGAAGGCTCTTCTACGCTAGCATCTGTAAATCCCATTAGCAATGTCCAAAGATATGTGGAGCACATGTGGATAACCTCTAGAGGAATCCTAGACTTGGATTCTATGATGCAACGATAGATCACATTGGATCCTGACCAGAGATATCAACGAAGAAAGAATTCCATCAAGGTAATTCTTGTAAATTAATTAAATTAATTATAAACAACATATGATGATGCTCTCGATGGTTCTGGGACTCTTCTCTTTTTTTCATTCTTCATTCTATTCCAAAGATCCGGTGTTTTATTATCGTGACGGATCTTAGATTGAATGCTGTTTAACACTAAAATTAATGTTGGGAAAGCCTGCGAACGCGCTTGCGCTGCGCCCGGAACCTACATATGATTGGTTTCAAAGAAGAGGTAAAGTATTTCTAAATATAATTACTCATATTAAAAACATAATATAAATGATATTAGACAAGAAATATAAATATAAATATCATGGATTAATCCTTCATTATTATTTATCTCTTTATCAAATAGATTCCATGATTGGTTTAACCATAAATGTAGAATTCTATATACATCAATGACTTAATGGTTTATTAATAACATTTAATTAGTGGTTCAATATGGAATTATGGATGAATTTAATTTTTAATTAATATTTTGAAAAGATATAATCATGGGGTAGGTTATGATTGTTGTTGGTGTCTCGTGAAGGGTAAACTCATGTACCTTTTCATTTAATAACACACATTAACTCACTACTTCATATTTGTGAAAAAATACTGCTACCCTTTATGGGAATTAAATGATTTTGATGAAGGGATAACATTTATCAATTCTAAAAAACATTGATAAATGTCACATTTATCATTGCCAAAAAAATAACTAATAAAAGAAAACCATTTTCCGGTGTTTTATTTAACACTGATAAAGTTTTCCCTTTATCGAAACAGTTTTTAGTGCTGATAAAAATGTCTCCTTTATCTGTGCTATTTTAGTGGTGATAAAGGTTGCCTTGTATAAAATAATTTATTTTTACAAATTTATATATTCTTTAATATGATTTCTATAAAAGTATATATTTATTTATTTATATATATAAATATAATTTATATATATTTTTAATCATTTATCCTTTTGATTATAATATATTTTCATTCATATTATATAAATTATAATATATATATAAAATACATATATATTTAAAATTAAATGAATATTCATATTTATATTCTTATTATATAATTTATAATATATATATATATGTAAAATTGTGTGTGTGTGTGTTTATATATATTTATATACACATATAGACACACACACAGATATATATATATATTGAAACAGACACACACACACACACAGAGAGAGAGATATATATATATATTATATATACAGACAAGCACATATATTCATATATAAACAAACACACACATGTAAACAAATACACACATATAACACACACACACACACACACATATAAACACACACATATGAATAAATATATATATAGAGAGGGACAGTGGAAGGGGGAAATACATATATATATACACACACACATGCATAAGAACACATACATAAATATATATATATATATATAATAAAATTATATTGGTTTTTAAAATATATATTTATATTCATATTATATAATTTACAATGTACATATATATTTACAATATACATATATATTTATAATTGTGTGTGTGTGTGTGTATTTATATATGTAGGCACACACACATATATAAATTTATGTATATAAATATATATATTCACACAAACATGCATATATAAATGTGTGTGTATAGACACACACAAACATATATTAATATATATTTATACATTATGCAACAAATAAATACTAAAATATATATACATATATCTATATTAGGTGGGGGGATTAAAAATATCAAATAACACACACTCAATAACCCTAGTGGTTCAAGAATCATCCCACACCATAGAGAATGACAAACATCCCCTCAACCTATTTTATTATATGTAGTGGCCTGAAGACCCAAGTTCTAGATGGCTTGAAGGCCCTACTAATTTTCCTATTCTCAATGTGAATTTATTTAAAAATATTTCTGAGTCTCTATCAGTTCTAGAAATAAATTGTTGATAAAATAATCCTTTTTTAGTTCTTAAAAAATGCTAATGAAGACTCCCATTATCAATTCTATTTTCACCCATAAATTGTGCCTTTATTAGTGTGTTTTTTAGTGATAATAAATCCAATTGATTTTTATCAACATTGGGAACATTAGCTCTATTTAGCATGGATAAAATCCATTTCTAACTTTGATTAAAATCATATTTTGAGTACTGAATTTTCTAGTTTCATGTTCTACATTTTCTATTTATATGATAATAAAAAAATAATTATTTTTTATATAGTGAATATAATGTGTGTACATTGTTTTTTATGTAATATTATTGTCATGAATATCAATGTTTATCTTATATTAACAATAACATATAACATTGAAATAAAATATAAGTATAAATACTAATAATTATTATTTTGGTTTATTGTTAATTTTTTAAATTTACCAAAATACAATGTGCATAATAAATTGTTAAACATTATTTTTAATAAGACATTATATTTTAAAACTACACAAATATAAAATATGAATTATTGTTTGAATTGAAAATAAATAAAATAATACACTAATACTAATTTGTTCTTTGACATAAGAAGAAGATGTTGACCATCATTTTGTGCTTTTTGAAGATAGTATTAGTGACTACCAATTGGTAGTCACCAATACTAAGAAAATGGGAAATCATTCCACCTCCACCATAATATTTTCTCATATTCCCCTTGTAAAAAACCTCGAAAACACCCCCCCCCCACCATCACCCATGTTTCAACTTCTGGTCACCACTGGAGTACCTCGACTACTGATGTGCTCCCCTAACACACTCACAGTGGCACTCCAATCACCCCCTGATGTCCCTCACTACATCTCGATAACCCTCGACTAGACTCTCAACTCTCCGACCATCGAACATATTTCATGGATGGTGGGTGGAAGAATTTTATGGAGTCAACCCTACATATACAAGCATTTCTGACATCAGAAACTATGCATGAATTAAATATGATTAATGATCACCCAAAATCAACATTCATTTGGCAGTTTCTATAGTACACCAAAACCAACCTTTGGTAGTGGTTTTTTTTCAATAAGTGGTGATTTAAGATGTTGAAAAAAATAAATTAATGGTAGTTATTTAAACCATCACACATTTTACAATAGGCAATCAACTATAAAAAATGTGAATTTTTTTACCATTAATTCTGAAAAGTGTCACTTTTACATATTTAGAAGTGGTTTTCCATACATGTTGTCGTGCTTCATATCATAAAATAAATTCTCTAATAAATAAGGGAAATATTAAATGAACAACCGCTACATTATTTAATTATATTTTAAATTCAGGATGGTTTATAACAACCATCTCTAAATGAATGAATTAAAAATAAGAATTTGAAAAATAACCACTTCAAATATTTATTATAGCATTTCTATAAACCACCATTAATAATTAACATAATAAAAACTATTAAAAATAAAATTTATAAAATTCATTTATAAAATTAATTTATAAAAAATAAAATGAAACTAAATATTAATTAATTAAAATCAAAAATATATACACTATTATAGACAACACATATATATTCGACAAACAATTAAATAAAAATTGATATTAAAATCAGATGTATAAATAGCATAATTCTAACATCCACCTATAACCCATCACATATATATCTCTACCTTTACTACATCTGACCAGCTCTATAGCTAGGGTCAACGGACATGAAAATTGCTTCATCGCTATCATATCAAATAAAATAAAAATAGGATATAAATCAAAATAACTTAACATAATAAATAAAAATTATATTATAATATATGATAATTATTAACGATTCCACAAAAACAATAAAAATGTCACAACAACCTTTTAAATGGTTTTGTGGATCAAAATACTCATCCTCCTGCCTAATACATGCATTAAACACCCAAAATAAAAAAAATTAAAAAGGAACAAGAAACTAAATAAGTACATAATATATTCAAATTTTTGAACATAAAATTTTCTATTTTTTTTAATAAGATGTATGAAATTTCAGCTAAAAATGATATATCATCCCACATATCCAAAATTGAAAGAAGATATGAAAATGCTTCAATAAATTAAGCCTCAATACTCACCCATAACACTTTCAAAACTTAAAGTCACATATTTTATATATTATTTAACTCTAAAAACATATAATGTATGATTTTATAACAATATAACTCTTCATATATCATTTTATATTACTATGAAACTTGTTTTACATAATGATACCAACTTCTATAATTCCCCTAACAAAACCTAAAAAACCATTTCTCAATATATCTATCATGATAAATTATTTATATTTAATTCCTCACTTTTCACAATTCAATTAGTTTAGGCACCGAATAATGTAATTGATTCCATCTAGAAAAATTCATTTTTTAAGAGTATAAAATGAGGAATATTTATCATAAACAAAATCAATATAATCCAAAATCACACTAAATAATGCATCAAATTCAAAATAACTAAAATATATTTCTCAATTGATTTCTAAATAATCTGAGTTAGTTTTCAATGGTTTTGGTATCTATACTCATGTTTTATTGTTGTAAAACACTAAATATGTGTTTTCAATATTCTTGAGAAAATTATAACTTGGATTAACATGGTGTTAGTTCCAACATACTTCAAATCAATCTATGGTTTTTTTTCAATTACTTTAATTCAATCAAATGTCATTTTATTGGTTTTGACACCAAGATGAATGATTTTAAAGAGTTTCAAATATTTAAGAACTTTTTATTCTATCATTCCATGAATACCTAACATTATATTGATGTGAGATATACTTTCACACATTAAAAATAATTCAAAGATAGTTTTTATTGGATTTAAAATCATCCCAAGGATGTTATATATGGTTTGGAACATTACATTAAAGTTTTGGTGTTTAAAAACAGTAAAATTTTTTTTTTATCATCATGAAAAATATGATAAGGAATTAGTTATAAAATTTAAAAAATAAATCTATGCTTATATTACTATTATTTCAAACCAATCTGAGGGTTTTCCTTGGTTTTTGACCCCCAATGTATGTTTTAAAAGTTTGGAAAATCATTAAAATAGTTTATTTAGTCAATCAAAGAATACAGCATTTTGGATTGAAATTCTGTCTACTCATACACATGAAAAATTATTCGAATATGGTTTTACTATGATTTCACATAAATACAAGTCTTCTTGCTATACTTTTTACTATTACATGCACATTTTTAGTGTTTTAAAACACTAAAAATGTGTTTTTGATCATCACATGAATAAGATAACTAAAATTGGCATAGATTCATTTCATATAGTCCAAACATAAATATGTGACTATTTTACTATGATTTAATAGTAATTGGGAGTAATTTTCTAGGTTTTTTGCCCTTGACACATGCTTTTAATGACTTGAAAATCTTTAAAAAATTGTTATTCAGTTAGTCTAACCACATTGTACATAAATTTGATTTGTTTTCTCCTCATGAACATTGAAAATTATTCAAATATAGTTCTATTATTTCATCTCGATTGATAATTTTTTTTGAAGGTCATGACCATTACGGGCACATTTTAGTGTTTTAACACACTAAAAATGAATTTTCAGTCTTTATAAGAAAATAAAAACTCATATTGACATGGAATGAGTTACTACATTTTAAAAATCAATCTGCATCTATTTTCCTATATTTTCATGGAAATGAGATGTCATTATTATGGTTTTGACTCCATAAATCATGATTTTAAATGCTATCAAATCTTTAAAAATGATTATTCAATTAGTTTAAACACACCAGAATTCATATGAACATGTTATCTACTCATAAGAATCATAAATAATTCTAATATTTTTAATGGTTCTATATCAATATAAGTATTTTTCTATGGTTTTCAATATTACACACATGTTTTACTTTTTTTAAAAACTAACAGTGTGTTTTTTATCATCCAAAGAAAATGAAAAATCTTATTGATGTGGAGACATTTCCTATACTTCAAAAATCAATATACATTTTTTCTTAGGATTTCATGGAAATAAGAGGTCTTTTATTGGTTTTTACCCCTTGATACATGATTTCAAAGAATGAAACATCTTTAAAGACTTCTAATTTTGTCAGTTTTACCAAACCACACATTAAATTGAAATTTTTTATTCTTATACATACACAAAATAATTTAATGGTCTTTTAACTAGATTTAATATTAATCTGAGATCATTTTATATTATTTTGGATGTTACATGCATGTTTTAGTATTTTAAAACACTAAAAATTGATTTCCAGTCAACCTTAACAAATGATAACTCAAATTGATATGGATTGAATTCCAAATTTTTTTTAAAAAATAGGGTTTTTTTCTAATGATTTAAAAAAATAAAATTGTAATCTCTTTTTCTAGACCCCCATATACATGATCTTAAAGAATCTAAAATTCTAAAAACATCTTGTTCATTCAATTCTATCAAACCTCACATCGGATTGACATGTTATCTACTAGTACACATCACAAATAAAACAAAGTTATTTTTCAATGATTTGATGGGAATCAAAGGTTTTTATCTATGGTTTTTATCATTACCTGCACATTTTATTTTTTTTGAATAGTAAAAATCCATTTACCATCCCAATAAAACAAAAACATGGATTGATAGGGTTCATGTTTTTACTTTTAAAAAATCAATATACAATTATTTTATTATGATTTTAAAACAACTTGTATTGACATTTCATTTACTCTTAATATCATAGTACAATAGAGAGGGATGACTAGAGAGTCTTTTGAACCCTGTAGTAAGTTGTATATTAAGGGATAATCTTAGTGAGAGAAGAAACATCATTCTAGGAGTTTTTTATTATAGTTTTTTGATTATATGTTGTTATTACTTTTATTAATATAAACAAAATAAAAAACATAACCAAAAACACCTTGAATCATAAATACACACCCACATAATTAAAAAAACACTCATCCCACATTACCCCAACTCCCTCTCAATTAAATTATCATAATATGGTAAAATATTATTATATCAATAAGTAAAATGGTCATTTAGAAATTTTATGGATTTAGTATTGAATTTACCTTTTAAGGACGGTCTATAAGACTATAAATTTCCAAAAGTACTATGCCCATTATCCTCTAGAATACAAAAACTATGGAATTTTCCATTACTGGTTGTCACTGATCCAATGATTTATTATATGATTAATGTTTTTTCACTTTTCTTTCAACCTCAAAATTTCCTTTTTTACTTCCTGGTCAATGGCACCACTTTAACACATACAAGACGGTGTATAAGTATATGATTAAGGTTACCAACCAAATACATTTTATGTAGTATGCCTAAAACCCATCCCTCGTATGTGTCCTGGATGCTCCTTTCCTGAAACTGTTTCAAATACATCGTTCTAGGAAAACGATTAAGATTATACATAGTTCACATCCTGTGTTTCCTAAATTATAAATAATTAATACAATTATTATTATTATTATTTTATAAATTATCCAAACTTTATTATATTTTCTAATAAATGTTTTAATAATTATTTTCTTGTAGTAAGGAAATAACATTAAATTATAATGAAACGAACTCACTCTAATGACACTTATATGTTCATTAATGATACTTGTATTAGGTTTCTAATGAAAATAAATCCACATATTGGTTCATAAAACCACGTTAAATAAATCATGATCCTTTAGAAAATATATATATAAAGCAGGATGTTCATTGTTTCTCAGTAAAGATACCTAAGAATCTATCCATATATTCTGGATGGATCACCATTTGGCACCATAAAATCATCAAATATAATGATATTTTTAATGTATTTTCTATACCATACATTTTCTATATTCTATTTGTATCTATTTTATTGTTATTTTTATCTTTTTTATATTGAATTAAATAACTAATAAAAATATATAGTTTTTTTACAAGGAGATACATAATAGTAATTTTAACCCACCAATATACCTATATAGAGGAGTGAAAAACTGCTCCATCATTGGAGGTGCATCAAATGGTGAGCTACCAATAGTATCTGGGGAATATAGTGGCTTATTAAAAATCTTTATTATAGTATAGTTACTCAAATCCACTAAAGGTGATGGTATAGATGGAGTGCTCTGATATGATGATCAGTTAAGATATTGAACATTTTTCATTCTAAATATTCCTATATTTCAAATAGATTATAATATATTAAATGTAAGAAAATAAAATGTAAAATAATAATAAAATTTAAAAACTATATATAAAAATGTATATTTTTATAAAAAAACATAAATATGTGAAATTAAAATATAGTTTCGTTGGAAATTTATATGTTAAATTATCTTCATATTCAATTTTATCATCGTTATTTACCTCCATTGAAAAGATTACTTATTGATTTTAATCCTTCCTTTAAAGTTATATTGTTTTAATATTTTTAGGTAAAAAAATTAATATTTTTTTTCTTCATAAGAATCATTATCCCAAATTACAAATTGAGATTCACTACCCATATTTTACAATTCTATCAATTTTAACCATACAAAAGAACTCCAACCTTCATGTACTTCATCATCCACAAAATAAACCATAATCTCTTGTGAAGTGAAGATAAATGGATCATACACTCCATGCTCACCATTATGGATCAGGTGAGATAACTATAAATAAGTAAAATGTAATGAATCATTTTTGAAACCTCTATTAGTGTTGACCCACATGAATTTGAATAACACAACTAAAAATTGACCCTGATTGTTTAATTTTATGATATAAAATATATTTCTATAGTATCCTGCCTTTTTTAGTGTAAATATACCAATATTATTAGTTTCCACCATTTTTAATGACTAATTGTACCAAACATTTATCCATTAATATTTTTTTCATCGAATCTCTTAACCGACCTTAGAGGACCTCAAGACAAAAACTTCAAATCATTTGACATTTGAGCTCAATTCTCAACATTCGTTATCAATCCAAAAGGATATAAGGTAATACTTTTAACATATATAAAATAAAAACACATCAATAATATGAATATGAGTATATACTAAAATTGTGGGTGAACAATTCAACAATATCATTATAAATAAATTTTGATAATTATATCTTGTTGTGATCCTTATCCATTATTCGACCTTTTTTTCAATTTCAATGGATCTGTAATAAAGATATTGAGTATCACATATCTATGTGCTTGTATTAATTTTAATTTATTCTATGTAAAATTTGATCCATGTCCAACTATCCAACTAGTCATCATATAGTTATAAATATCGACGACTATTTTTCAATTGAGAATTATAGGACATAACACCAACTTTTCCAACATGATAGAATCTAGTCTAAATTCTATACTAAAACCTAAATAAAATGGTCAAGTACTCTTCAGTTGTGTAACCATAAAAAATAGAGCCTTATGATAGATATTTACTCCTCATATATGACTTTAATTGACGAAAGTACCTAATGAAAAAATTAATAAATCCATTAAAAATAATAATATAATGATTCGATAAAATTGAATTCATTAATGAAAATGAAAATAATATCAATGTACATCTATCGATAGTGTACCAACCTACTAATTTTATCTTCCATAACCAAATGAATTTTCAATTGAATCATGAAAGTGAAAAATGATATTAGAAATAACATCTCTAAGTGAAAAAGTGTCAACACGATTCATTATTATAGTTTTTCAAGATCATTTTGATTTAGTATTTTGTTTTTTAAAATATATATAAATAAGGTGTACAACTCAACTAGTACTTTATTTACCTTTTATGTAATGTATTATTAAATTCCAACTATAGAAACAATTCCATTGTAATATGTGATTAAATGGCTCTTAAATCCAAGTAACTTTTGATGTTTTAGGTTAATGTACATTGAAATGTTACTTGAATATCCATCTGATATTTTATACATTCATCAATGATTGATAGGATTTGTCTTTCTAATTATTTTTAATTTCAAAAGTAATTTAATGATACTTTCCATTCTAAATTTCCCATAAAACATGTTGTATATTTATTGCTTCCAAGTACTTATTATCATTATTGTGATCATTTGACTAACTTGATTATTATGAAAAATAAAAAATTACATTATCATTATTTTTATTCTCAATATGAATTGTGTCATGATTATGATATAGAAAATTAAACTACCAATTAGTTTTTTTTAAATGAACTTATTTATTTCCACTTTTTTGTTCCTACTAATTTGGATATTATGCCACGTACCCTTTCCCCTTCTTTCAACTTGTTAAATTTTACAAATTCTATAGTGACATTCATTAATAAACCTAATATGTATAATCTAGATAACACCTTTAGTGACTTTATCAATTCAATATCTACATTAAATTATATCTTGGTAAATCTGAAATTATTAGATTCATCAATAAAATAGTGATTATGAATAAAGAATCATTTTATATTATTAGGTAATAATTGTGTTTCAAAATAAAAATTAAAAACGTGATAAGACATACCAGTATGAGTGTTCCAACTAAATTGGTTTCCTAGTCCAAAAATGTCACTAATTTTCCACACTAAAGAATGATGAAATTTGAGATGTTTTCTCATTGATGTGTCAAATGTTTCAATTCCATCATCCCATAATTATTGTAATATATTGATTGGATGTTTAAGGTATACATCAATGTCATTTGAAGATATTTTATTTCTTGGAATAATCATGGAAATAATGAAAGAATTATTCTTCATACACATCCATGTTGGTTTATTATTGGAGATGAAAATAGTTTTCCAAATTCTATAATTATCATTTAATGTTATAAATTTGTTAAAACCATTATATTCTTATCCCAAACATACATTCTAAGGGTACAAAGAAAAATCTGAATATATTGAATCAAAAACCATCCATGACATTGAATATTTTTAATTTAAAGTAAATTTATTGTTGTTAATTTCCAAATAAAGCCCCTATTTATTGTATATAGTCTTAAAAACATTAATAACCCTATCATGCATGGATTCATAAGAAATTAACTCAATACCTTCACAATATTTTTTTCCCTATTCTTATTACTTCTGTTACATTCATCTATACTCCAACTAGTTCTCATTTATTTCCATCTAATTTTATTACATATGAGGCATTATTCTTTATCAAACCCTTCTCACTAATAAGTCATCAAATCATTATCGCATGCATATATTTTAATGAAATCATGGACAATATTTTTTATGATTTTCTTCATCTAAAATAATTATTCAAGGATCATAGGTTCTCAAAATGCATCATGAATAAAATATAAAATGTCAACATTGATTTTTCATTAATTGTAAAAAAAATTATGTGGTACAACTAGATTACAAAATAAAGCTTCAAATACTTTTCACACCATTATTAAAAATTTATTTCCATATTTAAATAATTTAGAAAACTAATTTTTCTCACTGATGTTTTTGGAAAGATTAAACTTTTTAGGATCAATAAAATGTTCTATTGGTTAATTAAAATCATTTTCATTATATCTTGAAAATATAAAATTTTCATTTTACTAGTATCAAACTGAATTCACCTATGGTGATTCACTTTTTTCTTTATCGATAGAATAGTCACTAATATTTATTTTCATAAAATTTCATTACCCTTTAAAAATACCACATAAATATCATCATGGAAGTTACTTCAATATAAAGTTCTCATATAAGTCATTTTAATTCAACCATCACATCAAATTAAAATTATGAGACATACATATTAATTCCTTATCCATATTTCAATTTGAAATTTCATTATCAAAAAATTATCCCATCCGCTTAGAATTTTGAGGTGTTTTATAAGGTAGATTAATCAAAAAAAATCCATATAGAATTTACTTTTAATCTTCTCTATATAAATTTAAAAATAAATATATGTATTTTAAATAAATTAAGTAAATAAATTTATAAAAATATATTTAGAAACTCATTTTTCAATAAAACTACACTCATAAGAAATATCAATTTATAGTAAAAGTTTAAAAATAATTTTAATTGATCAGTTACATACTATAAAATTATTAGTAAAAGTCTATATTTCTCTAAAATTAATAGAACAATTTATAATTACAAGCACTCAAACACTACCTGATGAGATAGGGGTTGAATTTTATGGGAGAAGGTTGATGAGGCAGGGGGATGGGTACTGGAGAAGAGAGGGAAGTGATTCGAGTATCATGAATGGAAAGGGGGTTATAAGACCAAGGATGATATGGTTTATGAAGGTGTAGGATATGAGTTAGTGGATCAGGGTCATTGGGAGAAGTGGGTCCATCATCATGGGTTTGGGGCTTAGGTAGAATGGAAGTCGTCATTGGAGGTTCTGGGTTGAAAGTTGGGTTTCTAGGTTAATTAGGGTTTTTAAGAGTTGGATTAATATAAAAATATCTCAAATACTATTAAATTATAATTCTATTACTAATTAATCACATAATTGATCAATATTAATATTCTTAAGCACATAAAATTTTGTTAATCATCATCAAAATTACTATTTATTGATAATTTTTTATGTTCTTTAAGATTATAATAATAACTGAGAAGGAGGGAGGTTTGAATCAGTGGTAATATTTTAAAATTTCTTACCTATTTGAAATTAACCCCTTCAACTTCTTAGATTTTTTATTTCTTTTAAGAATTATAAAACTAAAACAAACTTGTTATGCTATTTTATTCAAATAAATTAGATTATAAAATATTTACAAGGTTCTTCCCATGTGTGGGAGACAAAATCCTTACTATGGTGACTCCGATAAGTCTTTTAAAATCTACTAGAATATCAAGTGAGTACAATTTGATCCAAATCCCATTAAAATCCTTTTATCTACTGATAGAAACTTATACTAAATCTCATCATTTAAAAAAATTTCTTATGAAATGAATCCAAAACCAGAAGAAATTTTTTTTATATCAACTCAAAAAAAATGGATATTATCTATATGATATTTTTTCCTAGTATCTCTTTCTAGTACACCATCTACCTTCATTCGGTATACTCCATCTGGTGTTCTTAATGATATTGTGCCTCCAATCTGTGATATATCTAATATACAAAAAAAAACCACAAAAACTATTTGGAATCTTTACCCAATACAACGTCTATTCGGTATCTGTAACTAATGAATTTGTATGATGTCTTTAATCAGTACAGCTATTTGGTCCCACTTCATGACATATCTATTTAGTGTACTTCTAATTCAACCAGGTTTTCCTTTGGTTGGAAACTCATCCATCATATAACTCCTTAAAACTTCACCTTTTCTATACATATTAATATTTTTATGAGTTATACATAAATCTTTTTATATGGTGTGCACACAGGGTAAAAGAGAGGGAACACAAATGTATTTTCCTTCTCAACCAAATCTCAAATTCTGAAACTCCTTCCCAGCTTAACGTTTCTGGATGCCACTACAACATTCTATAACATTCATTAATCCTACCAACATTATTTGTTCACACTTCCTTAAAAATGGTGTTATGTAACTTATTCAAAATTCCATAACCGTGGAATTGTAAAAAAATGATGAATAACCAGCTTGAGAATCATCATGTTATTGTCTTTACAAAGTTATGTAAATCTTCTATAAATTTTTCTGGAAAATAATTATCTAATGAATTTATTAAAAACTTATATGTGTATCTGCACTCTATCTGAATCCTTTCTTCCAATATAAAATGATTTATTGACTTGGTCTGATGGATTTAGTACTTCTTTGATTGGAGCTCCTCACATGTTTCCACTGACCAATGCACTCACAATTTTTATCTGTATTTTTTAATATTATGAGTCAATATCAATCCATCTAATCCATTATACCTAATATAAATAATTTATACATAATTTTTCATATAAAAATATTTTTCTATAACTTCATGGAATCATCCATCAAATTACATACTTTTGATCTATCTGATGCTCATCTATTCAATAAATCTTTGTAAAATTGATAATCGATCTACTTGTTCAACTGATGATACTTTGGATGATATATTCAATATTATAGAATACGTACTAAATAAACCTTCATGACTTTTTGGTATTAAAGTAATTATATATTATAACCAAACTTTTTTCCTTTCACTCTATACGATTTTATCCAATAAGAATTTAAGTGTAGGTCTTGATACAGATAAGTTTAATGAAACTCATAGTGTGTATGTTTGATGGTATTCATTGAGATCTGTATGAATTATTATTCACATGGATTAGTAAATCCTCTATAAAAAAAACTTAGTATGATGTATCTTTATCCAATAGACTAGATCTAATGGCCTTCCTTTATTCGTGCACTTATTACCATTACATCATCGAATATCATGCATATTATAAAAAAATATTAATCTTCTTGACAAATCCATACAAACGATCTGTCTTGAAACATCAGCTGAATTTTTTTGATAAACTCTAATCATTATAATTTAACCATTTTTATATGATTACTATTTTAACTTCATCATATCAGGGCTCAAACTTTAACTTCACAAATTTTTTTCAAATCTGTTAAAACCCAGTAATGAAGACTACTTGAAAATATGTATCCAGTAACATCATTTATGGTTCATCCAATTTCTTCATCCCTTGTTTTTTAGGTGATTTTTTATGACCTAAACTATTTTATAAACTCATATTGGATCATGAGTTTCTCTATGATTTTAATAACATGAAAATCAACACGACATCATATGACTTTTGGAAATTTTCTTATTGGGGTTGAGGACACATTATTATCCTCCTCCAAAAAATTATTAACTAGTCTATCTTAAAAACCACAAAAGCTATTTCTTCCATGAAATACAAAAACATTCACAAAAAATATATATAAAAAGAAAATAAAAAAAATGAAAAACATCTTGAGGGATCTTCAAGCTTCCATTTTTTATTTTTTTGAAACAGTCATAATAAAAGTATACTTTGTTTGAACAACTCTTTCTATAAAATTTATCAAACCATATCTTTTCTCAAGGATAATTTCCTAAATCCAAATTTCAAGATAAATAAATTATTTTAATAAATTAAATCACTTAGTGAAAAGAAATTCGGTATTCATGATAAGATAAACACCCCCTAAAATCATCCAAAATTCCTCAAATCATTCATTTGGAATAGCTTTGGTGAAAACAACAATAATTTGATACTTTATAGAAACATAATCAAGAATAATATCTCCACCAGTATATTTATTTTTAATGAAATGATATTTAATATAAATTTTTTTTGATTTAAAATATTGTACATGTTGTCTATAATGATTAATAACACTTTTATTATCATGAATAATTTTAAATGGTTTACAAATTGTCACTCTAAAATCTTCTAGTGGAACTTTCATCCATAAAAATTGTGTATAATATTGGGTGGAGTAAACATATTATTCTTCCATTTTTTTCAAAGTTGTATAAATTTTTTACTTACTACACCAGCTTCTAAAAAATTCTCCAAAAAGATCACCCCTGGTGATGATTTTATATCACTATAGTCTTCATCCCAATCATTATCCGTGACACTAATACAGTTCATCTCATTAATTATTTTATACATCATCTCGTAGTTTGATGTTCCTTTAACATAACTAAGAATTATTTTATCTTCCAATAGGTGTGATTAATTTATATTACTCTGATATCATTCAAATAATGTAGAATGATATAAAATGAATGGTCTTGAATCAACAAGATAAAGTAATCTTATGATCAATTTTTGGAATTCTTTCTGATTCAAACGTTTCCTAGATTTATATTCACTCAACATTATTCCAAAAATTAATGGAGTGGAAACCTCATTGTATTCTTCCTTCCAAAACTATTGTAATAAGTCCGTAACATTATTTTCTTTAGATAAAAAGTTGTATCTCCCATTTTTATAAACTTGTAAGGCTGGAAGGAAAGTTAACACTCTAAGAATTTAAATTTAAATGTTCTTATTTATTTGTTTATAATGTTCTTTATAATTTTAATCACTCTCACCTCCAAAAAAATTATCATCAACATAAACAATTTTAATAAGTATACCTTTTTTCTTTTCCTTCGTAACATATTTCTATCAAATTTTCCTTTATATAAGTTCATCTCCATCAGGAAACTATCAAGTTTAGAGTACCACACATGAGGATCCTGTTAAAACTAATAAAAGTCCTTATTCATCATACACCCCATTACTCCATCATTATCAAATAAAAACACATGAGTTTTCGAAATATAAACTTTTTATCCAATTTTATCATTTAATAGACCTGACATAACATCTATCTGGTATACATTATAAGAATGATGTATAAGAAGTTACATGACCAATGTTATAGTTTCAGGTTTCATAATAAGACGAAATGTTTTGTCAAATTAAATACCTCCCACATATAAGTAACATTTATAAAAAAATTAAAATTCATTTCAAAAAATTTACCCATATTCATTGACCTTGCTTTTAATCACCCACTTTGGACCTATAACATTCCCTCCTGGGGGCCTTGGAACAAGTTCCTAAGTTTTATTTTTCTCAAATTTATCTCACTCTTCATTTATAGAATTTAACCACTGTTTATATACAACTATCATAGAAACTAATTATGGTTCCACCTATGAGATAAGTGATGTATGGTTCTTAATCTTAGTTTCCTTCAATTTTGTACTACAGCTTTCATATTTCCAATGATGTTATCATATTTAACATGTTTTTAAAAGGTACTAAATTTATGTGATTTATTACCAATCACATATATTTTATCACAAGATTTATCTCAATCATATTGAAAATATTTTAGATCGCATTTTTCTTCCTTTTTATTATTTTCATTGGAATTTATCATTCTATCATCATTAACATCTTACATAGAGTTTCAACATATTTTTTGGGTAATTGGATTATAAAAAACCTACACATTATAGGAATCAACCATCTTATGAGGTTTTTTATTATAATATTTTTAACTTCTTCCATCTTGAAAAAAACCTACAAAAATTCCTTCTGCTTCCTTCTCATTGAAATTTCCATGATCTGGATTTTTTTATCGTTTTTAAATAAGGACTCCCAAAAACAGTAAAGTAGTTAACTATTGGATTTTTCTTATACCACGTCTCATAAAGTATCATCTTTTATTTTTTCCATAAAAAAATCCTATTTTTAACTTGAACAATTGTACGTATAAATTATCTCTCTAATAATTTTAAAAAATTATATTCATCAAGAAAACTTCTATACATTTAAATTAAAATTATATTTTTCATTTCTAATACATTTTTTTTATACTTTATAGAGAACTAAATTAGTTTTTGTTTCCATGTTTCCTAAAATTGGATTTGAAATCATTTCATGTGTTCTCCTTTCCATTGTTAGTTCACAAATTCAATATATAAACACCCATTTCTTTCTCAATGACTCTAATAAAACTTGTAAACATCTTTACAACCACATATTTATGTTTCATAAATATTATGTTGGTCATATGATTGAGTTAATCAATGAAAATAATAAATTAAATATAATATTTTATTGATTTATATATCATTATACCATAATTATTATAGTTAATAAGCTCAAGAGATCTATTAGATTTGGATTTACTCTTTATTATATATGTTACTAATAATCCTTACCTTAAAGAAAGTTGTATAAAACATGACATCTTTTCTTTTCAATTGTGGTAATTTTCTTATATGATTCTTTCATAAAAACTTTAATCATACATTTTTAGACAAGATTCCCAAGTATTTGACATGAAAACATATTATCATACTCATAACTTATGTAACATAAGTAACAAAGATATCCAACATGGAATATGTTTTTTGGGTTATTAATCCCTTAATAAAAACATTTTCATATTTTAAACTTATAATGATAAAAGAATCTTTTTAAAATACAAATTGATTAAAATCATCAAAATTTTGGCTTATACTCAGCAAGGGGTTCTTAATCCCATCAATCGATCAAACTTCATATGATTTTAATTTTGGTGCTTCAATATAAGTTGTTCCAATTCCTTTGATTTTTAAGAAACTAAAATTTAAAAATTTAACTAATCCTCCTTCATGTTCATAAACATATTCAAAGATATTTTTATCACTTATTATATGTTATGATGAAACATTATCGATAATCTAAGGTTTTATCTTTTTTTATCTTTTAGATAATTCTCAACAAAAAAAGTTAATTCCTCAATTTTATTGTTTCAATATTATTTTTATTTTCTAGAATAGTTATCCTATCCCAGAAGAGTTTTCTTGAATTCTTTAACTTAGTGAATAAGTTTTTTAAACCTTCCACAAAATTCCTCTAATAAATCAAATCAATTTTTCATTAGAATATTTCTAACATCTGATGATTTTTCTTTTCATTCTCTATGAAACTTAAGAAATATACTCTCTTTTCTTCCATCATTTCTCTCCCAAGGTTCATGCATATTCCAATATAGTAACATGTTGTGACAAAATTTATATGCATTATTTTTATATGTTCCATTAAAAACAATATCCATTTAACCTTGATCTTCTATAGAAAAGTGATATTTCCCTATATTGAGTTTATTTCGGTTCAAAAAAAATTTTAAAACCACTTTTCTCCTGGGATGTAGAACTCTTTTCTTTGGATTTTTTTTCAAATTATATATATGTGTTGTATTTCCCACATCCCTTTTCAATATAATTTTTCACAGAATTGTTTCTAACACCTATATAGTTATTATAATTATATAAACATTTATAATTAGTGGGTGATTATTTTACCTGATTCTTGGAATGAGTTTCTTCAATAGCTTAAGATGTTTCACCCTTTATCTACATAGCCTTGTTGAATTTTTGTTTCATCTTCTCTAATGTACAATCAACCTCAATAAATATTAATTAGGTTTTAGAAATCTCATGTTCCTTATTATAAATTTCCATATTATTATCTTCCAACATATTTCCTTATTATACTACTTTTATCTTGAGGTTATTAATCTCATCAATGTACACATATTATTTTTTATGAATATGTCCCTTTTCTACATTATTTTTATCACCTTATTTATTCAACATTATAATTTACTTCTTATTTTTTGTATTTTTTTAAGATAATCCCCATGTTCTAATCTCTACTAATATTCTCGGTATGTTTCTACACCTTTATTCTTCTTCACTATTTCATGAAACATCCTTCCTCTCAACATTAAGAAAAAAATTGTTGAACTTCACTAGATTTGATATTCTGAATATCTGTAATTAATTGAGTCATATTTAACTTTCATACTCCATATAGTTATTATATTTTTTACAATGAACTTTTTCATACATCCAATGGATTTATTATCTTTCATGGAAGTATTTATCAACTTTTTCACCAATGTTTTTCTTCAGAATCATCTTCATATTCTCTAAATTTATTCCTATGAAAATTTATATAAAAAAACATAATCCATCCACACTCAAAAAAATTATGTTTAATATTTATTCTTTATTTTATTATACCATTCCAATGATTTTTGGTGATAAGATACATGATTCTATCATTTTTTTAGCATCAACTTTTATATCTTCTAATTCATTGAGTTCCACAAACTAAGGTTCTGGTTCATGAAAATTTATCTTCTTCATAGATTGAAAATCAATGTCTTCAGTAATATTATTTTTGAATACTAGATCATTCCTCATCTAATAAACAATAAAAAATTTATACAATTAATCAATAGATCAATAATCTTTATCTTATAAAGTGGAAATTTTATTATCAAACAAATCCATAATGTTTATCATGAGTTTCTTGAAAATGGTATAATATTCCAAGAAATATTTGAATCCTATGTTTTTTTCTAATAACATCATTAAATTCTGTTAAGTACTTATTAATAGTTTTATCATCTATAATTATATTATCTTGAAACTTTCTTCTTAATATTTGTATCTTAAATTCCTTTACATTGATATTTCCATCAAATATACTTTTATATCATTCACAAAATTCCATAGTTTTATTAAGACCCATCACCTTTATATAAACATTTTTTTAAAATTCATTAAAATAATATTTCAACCTTTCCCATTTAATTCATCATTTCTTTTTTTCATCAAATTTCATTGGAATGAATTTATAAATGAGTGGAAATCCAACTACAACTACATCAAATACCTATAGACCATGAAACTAATGATATGGTATTAATTTGTTTTTTTAATCATGATAATTTTCTCCATCAAAGGTATTAATTTCTATACTCTTAATTGAGTTTATATCTTCCATGATAAAGACAATATAGGGGAAACCCAATTTATACCACTTTAAGTTCCTTATGATTATAAGAACCACTAATAATTAGGACAAATCATTGGTAATATTTTATAATTTCTTTACTCTTTAAAATTTACCCTTGTAACTTGTTAGAGGTTTATATCGTTTTTTATCTTTATTAAACTCAACCACACTTTTTATGATATGTTAGAAAATTAATGCAGAGCACATAATATTTGTGATTTTCTCCCCCAGTGTGGATGACTATATATTTTCTATGCTAATTCCCATAAGTCCATCTGAATACACTATAATATCAAGTGAATAAAATTTGAACCAACTCCTATTAGACTCTTTTTATCTCTAAATTTGAAACTACACTGAAAAATTTCAATTAAAAAATTTTCTTATGAAACTGATCTATGAAAAGATATAAAAAATTATTTTCTTGTAAAAGTTCATCTAGAAATTATCCATCCAATGTCTCTATTAGGTGTCCTTATATGGTCTCACTTATACCTTTATCTAGTATACTCTATCTGGTGCGCCTCATGAAACTATGTATATGATCTATACAATTTCTAATGAACAAAAAAACTATATCTCACAAATTGTTCTAGATAATTATCTAATATAACCTTTTTTTGGTATCTTTAATTAATGAATCTATAAAATGTCTCTGATCGACACCACTTTCTAGTACCACTTCTCACTACACCTTTGTCTAGTGTACTTCATCTTCATCCTCATATTCCCTTGGTTAAAAACTCAACCTACCCACACTTCACCTTTTTTATATGTATGAACAGTGTTAGTAAAATTTCTATATACTCCCCTTTATATATGTTCACACTTGGGGTAAGGGGAAAGAAATAAAAAAAAATTCTTGATAAAAAAAACTAAAATTTTGAAACTCTCACTCGGCTAAATTTCATTTTATTCCTAAACTACATTATAGAACATTCATGAATCTTCATATGAACTCTAGGACATTATAATTTATTTAGGTATCCTTAAAAATTATGTATGGGGACTTCTTCAAACTTTCTTAAACATTGAAATATAAACAAATGTTTAATGAACAACTTCAAAATTTTCATGTTATAGTATTTACTATGTTATGTAAATCCTCTAAAACTCATTCTACTAAATAATTTCCTAATAAATTTATTAACAACTTCATCCATATGTTCTATATCTAACTCCCTTTTTTCCAATATATGTTGACCAATTTACTCAATTTGAAGGATTTAGTTCTTCTTCGACTGGTTATCTTTTTAGATTTTTAATGAATAATTCACTCTCATTTATTCATTATAATGTTTCTATCTGATGACTTAGTATCTCTCTACCTAATTCATTTAGCCAAATATCAATACTTATTACACAACATGTAATTCAAAACTCATTTTGATACAATGTCATAGAATCATCTATCCAATGACATTTTTATCTATTTGATATTTTCCTATCTAATTAATATTTCTTCCATGTCTTACTGATAAACCTTTTCGGTCATTCAAACTCCAATTGAAGGATTCGATCTAATATCATACATACTACAACACACTTCCTGAATTTATGATATTGAACTAAGTACATCGTGAAAAAAAACTTAACACCTTTCACTCCATATGCTTCTTTCCAATAAGGCTCAAGCTATTGGTCTTCATACATGACAACCCAATAAAATTGAGATTATTCCTATCTGGTGGTCTTAATTAATATATGAATTAAAAATTAATCACATGGAGTAGAAAATCCATTATCAAACAACACTTAGTATAATATACCTTCATTTGATGGAATCTATTAGACTCCCTTCCTTCAGCAATTCACTTCTTAACATTACAATATCAAACTTCATATAGCTTGTAACAAGATCATCATCTTCTTGAAAAATCCATAAAAAAATTTATTTTCAATCAATTTATCTTTGAATATTTAGTAAACTTGATTCATTGGCCTTTAATCATGTCAGTCTTATTATGGTTGTAACTTCATCGTATCAAGTCTTAAACTTTAACCTCACTTACTTAGTACTAATGTGAAAAAAATCATCAATTTGGAAATATTTCATGTCTTTGTCTATTAAAATTATCTTTGGGCCATTTTATATCATCATACCTCACCCATCTATAAATATTTTGAAACCTCATCATTTGTACAAACATATCTTAGATCATGTGTTTTAAATGATGTTAGGAACTTGAATACCAACAAAGTATCATCTAAATTTAGGAAGGTTTTCTAACATGGTTGAGAAAAATTTCATATCCTCCTCTATCACTTTATTAAAAAATATTTAGAAAAAAATCCATCAAATATTTCTTCTATGATATACAAAAACACTCACAACAAAGTATGTTTACAAAAAATAAAAAACACATTGCAAAATATCCCAAAGGATCTTTAATCTTATTACTATCAAAAAATATTTTGTTTATTAAAAAACCCCTTCTAAAACACATTCTCCTTCAATCCTGAAATTTAATCCTAAACATAAAATATACCAAAAATCATTATCTTAATGTTATTATTCACGTTGAGTAGGCTCTTGTCACAATAATTCAAAAGGATCAAAATTTTAAAATAAAAAAAATGAATGATTTTTTTTAACGAAGGGGTAGTGTCATTATACATCTAATTATTCATAACAATAGAAAAAGAATAAATGTTATTTTATTTTAAATATGAATATATACATCAACGATTGGTATTTATTTAACTCTTCATCACTTTAGAATATCTATTCCATGCTTGGATTAACCTTGATAGTGGAATTCTAAATTCGTCAATCACTTCAAGGTTGGTTAATAACAATAAATTTAAGATCCCGGTTTTTTGAAGGGTATGTTTTCATTATGTTTTGGTTGGATCCATTATTTCAGACTTCAAGGGATGTCTTATGAAACTATGAGAGGTCTTGGGGGTGTTTCAGGGGCTCAGGGCACGAAATAAAGGAAAGTTGCGCAAGGCAAGCCTGGGCGCATGGCCTACGCACGGCCAGGGCGAACCGTGTGGCCTGCCCAGGTAAACCGTGCAACCCCTCCTCCTCCAGATAGTATCATGGACACGGTTTTTGCATGTTTTGTTAAACCGTGCGGCCAAATCGTGAGGCCTCGTAAAGTTGGGAAAAGTTACAAAATTACCACCCCGGGATTTTAAGAACCCACTCTGGATTTCTTCTCCATTCCTCCCTCTTCACCCTAAGAACGAACCAAATCGCCCATGAGCTCCAAGAGGTAGATCTACATCATTTTTAAGGTGTTTTTGGTGCCATTGGATGCGGATGGTGTCTATGATTAAGGCTAATCCCATCCTTGCTTCTCTTTTTGGTTTAGGGTTTGTATCTTCTCTCCCTCTTCTTCTGAAGCTCTAAAATCCTATATTTTGGGTGAGTTCTAGGTTGAAGCTCCAAATGCTGGTCAGATTGAGGTCTAAGGACTCGATTGAGTGTGCGTTCAACCACGATTTCAAGGTAGGTGGTCTAAAAATGTTATCCCATAGTTTTATGCTGGATTTATGCATGTGTGGATTTGCTCATGGTTTACTTTTGATGAGGTTTGATCAACCAAGATGTGTTTGGTATAAAGGATGCTTAAAAATGGTAGATGAGAACCCTCATGATCTCCATGGGATGCATTGAGAATGACTTGACCTAATTGGGGCCATCCATGGGGTGTGTAGGCTTTTCCCGGGATTAGGGATTGTTATTAAAAAAGTCAACTTGTAGTAATAAATGGTAGAGCCCTTGATGAATATGTTGGCATGATTGTTTGAACTTAGAATAGAAGTTAGGTGATGCAACTAGACTTGGAAATAACCTAAAGGTTATTTGGAATGGGTTGAATGGTTTATTCATGTAACTGATGAACTAGTTAAATGGGTTAATGTGTAAACTGATTAAAGACTATAATTGGATAGATTATTGGTTTAGTGTTGAATGCTTAGCGAGATAGGCATAACAAATGGGAATAGGGTGAATTGTTAAATGATGTGAAATGGTAATGTGTTAATGGGTTAAGGCATAATGTGAATTCCTGTGTGGTTTGTTGTGAATGGTGTTTTTCAAAGGGAAATGGTATGCTGGGTTGATGGTTACTTATATATATAAGTGTGTGGGAATGGATTGGTAGAGTGGGGTATGACTTGAGGATCTACGCCCACAAGTCGAGTGAAGACTGGTGCTTTGAACTCCACCCTAAATGCATGGGTTTGGAATGGGGACTAAGGATCTATTATCCTAACGGTTGCATCCACCCGGACTGAGGCTTCGTGGTGAGGATATGGTTTCTATGAGGGGTTTATTCTTAGTAAGATAGGATAATGATGTGTTTAACCTCTTGCATGTAATTGTTGGCCTTATACCAATGTAACTTAATGTATGTGATTAACACATGGAAATGTGATGAAATGGTAAGTGATGATAATTGGTGTCGAATGAATGGTAATAGAGGATCCAATGGTTTTGGATCTGAACTGATTAATGGAACCATAAATAATTACTTTGCAATTATCATTCGTATTCTTTTTTCATGCACTACCTATTGATATTGGATATTTTGTAGACACCGTTGGTGGTGGCCTACTGAGTTGTACTCACACCCTGCTTGGGCCACCATTGGGTACCCGAGCAGACATCATGTTTGCAGGTCAGGAGAAGGGAAAGGGTCCTTTCTAGATAGTTGAGTGGACATGGGTATCACATGGTGGAGGATCCAGACTTGGAGTCGGGACCATTTTGTGGATTTTGGCCATTGTCTTTATTTTGGTCTTTTGTTCACTTTTTCACTTGTAGTAGGACATGGAATATTTATTATTGGCAATGGTTGTTATACATGTCCCTTGTTTATTGATTATTTTTCCGCTATTGGTTTATTTCTATAGTGGCTTACTCTGATTGAAAGGGGGTATAGTCTCCCCACATGACCACACAGACCCCCGCTGCTAGTCGGCAGCCTTTGGCATACGGGGAGGCGCGCTTAAGGTTATGTAACTACTCAGCTCAGAGCACCGGTTTAGTGGATTCCGGGTCGGGAATGTTACAAAGTGGTATTAGAGGAGGTCTTTATTCTCCTTATCTGAGGTCTTGTTATTTGGGATAGGTTTCCAAGGCTTAAGATGTGTCGGTCCTTGGTAAATTAGCTCATGATTGGGAGTAGCTAACCCATGTATGAGGGAAAATCCAAGTCACCCTGGGTGGTAAATGTTGTTCTTGGTTGTGTATTGTTACTGTTGATGATATTTCAGTGTTGGGTGATGCACATGTGGTTTGATGTGACTGTTTTATGATATTTGGCTTGTGGCCTTAACGGCACAAGGATTTTCATTCATGCATCATTGTAGGAACCTAGAGAGATAGGTGACATGCATTGTGTTATGCACACGCATGGGGTGGGTGTGAGAGGTAGGAAAGTAGGGTGCATCATAAATTTCATGAAACCAAGAAATAATGAGAAGAATGAAATAAAACATGTGGGTGAATGATGTTTAATAAAATATAAGGGTTTGAAATGAAGTAGAAAATGTTTTTATAAAATTTTCTGTGAGTTTGGTGGTAGTGAATGGTTGTTTACCCTATGTGGACCATGGATTGTGGGTGGGATGGTCGGGGCGGTGAATTTGAGGTGTTAATGTCATTGAATTTGTATATGAAAATGGGTTTTTTGTATCTAGTAATGATCTTTTTCATGAAGTTGTGAAATTTTTATGTTATGCGTGCTAAATCTCATGCTTAGCAATGTAGAGAGATGCCACCATGATATCGGTTACGAATTGGGAAATGGGAGGATGTTGCTGAGAACACTCCTCTGGTAGAAGAGCACGAAAATGTGGTGATAAATGAAGGTATAGAAGACCAGTTCCAGGAGAACTTGTCTCACCTTATGGAGATGATGGATCGGGACCCAGGATGGGTTGCACCAAGTATTTTTGAGCTCACCAGGGAGTTCTAGTTGCAGCACCCTCCGACCTTCATCAGAGAGGGTGGGCCAGAGGCTGTGGAGTTCTGGTTAGAGTCTGTCAAGACGATACTGGATCATCTGGAGACCCCTATTGAAAAGAAAGTAATGCTGGCCGTTTATATGTTGTGGGGCCAAGAAATGTGTTGGTGGGACATTCAGGATCAGACCGAACAGGCTGAGGGGATGTCATTGAAGGTTTTCCTGGAGAAGTTTCTGGAGCCTTTCTACCCAGAGACTTTGAGGAAGGAGTGGGCTACAGAGTTTATGAGCCTGACTTAGGGATCACTATCGGTGATGGACTATGCCAGTCACTTCACTAATTTGTGAAGCTTTGTCCCAGTGTTAACAGGGGATGAGGCAGCGGTAGAAAAGAATTTTTAGGATGGGTTGAGACATGAGATTAGGTCTCAAGTAAATATCTTCCGCTTGAAGTGATTTGCCGAGTTTTTGGATCAGGAACTCATCTCTGAAGGGAACCTGAAGGGTGATTTGGGTGGTGGGCATGTCGTGCCAACTGGGCAGACAAGTGGTGCATCTTCCAAAGTTCAAAAGTGTCGATTGGAAGGTTTCCAGCATGGTGGTCAGAAGAGAGGGTCAGCCTTTCAGAGTGGGAACTAGGTGTTCTGTTATCAGTTTGGTAGGTCGGGGAATATGTGTGTTTAGTTTCCTAGACCTCCAGTTGAGTGTCGTTTGTGCGACAGGTTGGGGCATGTGAAGAGGTTCTGTAGGAACCCTCGGTATATGGGTGAACATGATGATGAAAAGAAGGTACTGAGTATGGGAAGGGGATCAGTTTCCCCATATCAGGCAGGCAGTTGGAGCTCCACAGGCTGTACTAGTAGGGGAAATGGACGTAGAACTCTAGGGCAGGATCGCTCATGCCAACAGGGCAGTGCGGCATAGGGTGATCAGGCTGGAGCCTAGGGTATAGGGGCAGGTCAGCTTCAGGAAGTTCGGTTTACGCCTGGTGATGGCGAGGTTAGACTGTCAACTGTTTGAGGTACGATCCTTGTAGCTTCTACGTTTTCTGGTGTGTTGTTTGACACAGGTGCCACACACTCTTTTGTTTCTTCTCAACTTGTGGTAGTTCTAGGTTTACCTATGGAGGTGGTGTGTGGATTTTTGTCAATTGACACCTCATTGGGGGTGTGGGTTAAGGATATCAAGTAGTGCAAGGGATGTGCCTTAGAAGTTGGTGGGTATCATTTTCTGTGGTACTTGTTCATTCTCGACATTTCAGGGTTTGACCTAATCTTTTGAATGGATTATTTGGTGTATTATTGGGCACACATAGACTGTTATCGTCGTATAGTATCGTTCAGGTTGTTTGAGGGTAACACTTATGTCCACTGTGGCGAATGGGATGTTCGAGCAAGGCGTACGGGGCCGTTTTATCAACAGATGAGTGGACTCATGGATCAAGTGGCATGTGTCATGCTTGATGATGATGAGGAAGGGGAACAATATAATTTTCCTCCCGTGGTGGATTGGTTTTAGGATATGTTTTCTAAGGATTTCTCGGGGTTACCACTCGAGAGAGATGTCGAGCTCACGATCGAGCTGCTGCCGAGAGCAGAGCCAGTTTCTATTCAGACATACCGACTGAAACTAGAAAAACTCCAGGAACTGAAGGTTCAACTTGAGGAGTTGGAGCGTAAGGGGTTTATCCATCCTAGTACGTCTCCTTGGGGATCTCTCGTGCTTTTTTCAAAGAAGTTGGATGGGTCGTTGAGGCTGTGTGTTGACTATCAAAAGTTGAATCAGATGACGGTGAAAAATCGGCCCCCTCTTCCTAGAATTGATGACCTTTTTGATCAGTTGAGGGGTGCATCGGTGTTTTTTCAGATTGATATGAGGTCAGGTTGTCACCAGATGAGGGTGAGGCCTTCTGACGTACTGTGAACAACCTTTCGGAGTCAGTACGGGTTGTTTGAGTTTATGGTAATTCCTTTCGGCTTGACCAATGCACAAGTGGTGTTTATGGATTTGATGAACCTAATCTTTCCTCCCTATCTAGATCATTTTGTGATTGTCTTTATTAATGATATCTTAGTGTACTCGAAAACTCATGACAATCATGCCCGACATCTTGACATCATCTTGGGTATTCTAAGAGAGAATCAGCTATACGCCAAGCTATAAAAGTGTCACTTCAAGATAGGTTAGGTGCATTTTCTGGGTCACATCCTGTCAAAGGAAAGTCTGTCAGTGGATCCAGAGAAAGTGCAGGTAGTTGTATCTTGGGAGCATCCCAAGAGCGTTTCGGATGTTCAGAGTTTTCTGTGTTTGGCCGGGAATTACCGATGGTTTATTTAGGATTTCTCTCACTTGGAAGCGCCACTCTGGGCTTGACCAAGAAAGGAATCAGGTTCAAGTGGTCTGAGGCTTGTGAGAACACCTTCTAAGAGTGGAAAAAGCGGTTGACAACCGCACCTATCTTGATCTTATCTGAGCTGGGTAAGAAGTACATCGTGTTTTTTAATGCATCCGGAGTCGGACATGGGGTGGTGTTGATATAGGATTAGTGGGTTGTGGCTTATGGGTCAAGGCAGTTGATACCCCATGAGCGGAACTATCCCACTCATGACCTTGAGTTTGCTACAGTGGTGTATGCCTTGAAGTGCTGGAGGCACTATCTGTTGGGAGAACGGTTTACTGTGTTTACCGACCATAAGAGTTTAATGTACATTTTATCACAATGGGATCTGAACCTTAGGCATCAAATATGGGTTGAATATCTCTAGTATTTTGACTTTGAGTTAGTGTACACGCCAGGAAAGGGAAACAGTGTTGCTGATGCTCTGAGCTAGAAGGTTCATAATCAGGTGGTTCAGGAGTCCAACACTGAGTTGAATCTGATGGCTTTGTTTGCATAGATGCACCTGGAGGTGCAGGAGGAGAGTGTTCAGGACACTCTTACATCCATAACGATGGATTAGACTCTTTTGAGTCGAGTTAAGGAAGGTCGGCTTGATGATCCTGAGTGTTTGATCATGAAGGAAAGCTTAAAGGTGTGGAGCTACTTTCTTGTTGGGACATCGGCGTGGAAGTTATTGTTCGTGTTCGCGATGATGTGGTTGTGCCAAAGTGTGTGTAGGAAGAGTTGATGTGTGAGTTTCATGAATCAAATTGAGCAGTGCATCCAGTTTTGACCAAGATGTATCGTGATATTCGATGGTAGTTTTGGTGGCCTGGAATGAAGAAGGAAGTTGCGTGCTTTGTGGCACAGTGCCTTACCTGTCAGTAGGTGAAGTCTGAGAATCAATGCCTAGGTGGTTTCTTGCATCCATTTCCTATTCCAGAATGGCAGTGGGATGATCTAACAATGGATTTTTTTGTCGGTCTTCCGAGGATACGGTGGAAGAATGACGTAATCTGGGTGGTTGTGGATTGGTTGACGAAAGTCGCTCATTTCTTACTGATTCAGGAGACCTTTACAGTCGACCCGTTGGGTGAGATGTATGTTCGTGAAATAGTGTGGTTGCATGGTGTTCCACGGACCATATATTCAGACCAAGATCTGTGTTTCATGTCGCATTTCTATCAAGGTTTGTATAACACGCTTGGTACGCAGGTGTTTTTGAGTATGGCTTTCCACCCACAGATGGACGGGTAGTCAAAGCATACGATCCAAGTGTTGGAAGACATGTTAAGAGCTTCTATCTTGGAATTTGGTGGTTCTTGGGAGAGGCACCTATCATTAGTTGATTTTTCTTACAACAACAGTTTTTAGGCTACGATTCAGATGGTACCGTTTGAGGCACTCTACGAAAGGCCATGTAGATCTCTGTTGTGTTTGTTAGAGGCCAATGAATCTGAGTTGTTGGGACTAAGTCTCATGTAAGAGACTTCAAAGAGACTTAAGTTTATCAGGAAGTGGATGGATACGGCTCAGAGTAGGCAGAAGTCGTATGCAGAATGAAGCTGTAGACCTCTTGAGTTTGTGATGGGTGATAAATTTTTCCTTCGTGTGTCTCCAAGGCCAGGTCACTATCGGATTCGAAATCAGGGTAAGTTGGTGCCCAGGTATGTGGGACCTTTTGAGATTTCGGAGAAGATCAGACTAGTGGGTTACCAATTATCTCTTCCATATCCGCATGGTGGGATGCATGATGTGTTTCATGTGTCGAAGCTTCGACGGTATCACCCTGACCCATCTCACGTGGTTGATGTTGAGGATGTGGAGCTTGAGGATGATGCGTCCTTTGAGGAGCATCATGATTGTGTGGTGGATCATAGTGAAAAGGTCTTGCGAGGCAAGGTTGTGCCATTAGTGCGAGTACTATGGCAGCATCAGAAATTTCATGATGAAACTTGGTAGCCGGAATCGGATATGCTGGCTCAATAGCCCGAACTCTTGTCTTCAGTGGATCAATGAGGCTTGGAAACTCGGCTTGAGGAAAAGCTGTTATAAGGTGGGGAGGTTGTAAGATCATGGATTTATGAAGGGTATGTTTTCATTATTTTTTTGTTGGATCCCTTGTTTCGGGCTTCAAGGGATGTCTTCGGAAAGTATGAGAGGTCTTGGGGGTGTTTCGGGGGTGTTTCGGGGGCTCAGGGCACAAAAGAAAGAAAAGCTGGGCAAGACAAGCCTCGGCGCACGGCCTGCGCACAGCCAGGGCAAACCATGTGGCCTGCCCAGGTAAACCGTGCAACCCCTCCTCCTCCATATAGTAGCATGCGCACAGTTTGTTAAACCGTGCAGCCTCTTAAAGTTGGGAAAAGTTACAAAATTGCCACCCTGGGATTTTAAGAACTCACTCGGTATTTCCTCTTCATTCCTCCCTCTTCACCCTAAAAACGAACAAAATCACCCAAGATCTTCAAGAGGTCGATATCCGTCATTTCTAAAGAATTTATTGTGTCTTTGGATGCGGATAGAAGCTCCGGGTAAGGCTGATCCCATCCTTGATTCTCTTATTGGTTTAGGTTTTGTATCTTCTCTCCCTCTTGTTTCGAAGCTCTAAAACCCTATATTTTGGGTGAGTTCTAGGTTGAAGATCCAAAGGTTGTTCGGATTGAGGTCTAAGGACTCGATTGAGTGTGTTTTCAACCGCATTTTTGAGGTAGGTGGTCTACAAACGTTACCCCATAGTTTTATGGTGGATTTATGCATGTGTGGCTTTGCTCATGGTTTCCTTTTGATGAGGTTTGATCAACCTGTATGTGATTGGTATAAATGATGCTTAAAAATGTTAAATGGGAACCCTCATGATCCCCATGGGATGAATTGAGAATTACTTGACCTAATTGGGTCCATCCATGGGGTGTGCCATCTTTTCCCAAGCTTAGGTATTGTTATTAAACAAGTGACCTTATTGTAATAAATGGTAGAGCCCTTGAAGAATATGTTGGCATGATAGGTTGAACTTGGAATAGAAGTTAGGTGATGCACCTAGTCTTAGAAATAACCTAAAGGTTATTTGGAATGAGTTGAATGGTTGATTAATGGAAATGATGAATGGGTTAAATGGGTTAATGTGTAAACAGATTAAATACCATAATGGGATAGGTTATGGGTTTAGTGTTGAATGATTAGAGAGATAGACATAACACATGGGAATTGGGTGAATGGTTAAATAATGTGAAAAGGTAATGTGTTAATCGATTAAGGCATAATTTGAATTCTCGTGTGGTTTGTTGTGAATGGTGTTTGTCAAAGAGAAATGGTATGGTGGGTAGATGTTTACTTATATATATAAGTGTGTGCACATGACTTGGTATAGTGGGGTATGACTTGATGATCTACGCCCACGGGTCGAGTGAAGACTGATGCTCTAAACTCCACCCTAAATGCATGGGTTAGGAATGGGGACTGAGGATCTATTCACCTAACAGTTTCATCCACCTAGACTGAGGCTTTGAGGTGAGGATATGGTTGCTATGAGGGGGTTAGTCCTAGTGAGATAAGATAACGATGTGTTTAACCTCTTGTAGGTGATTGTTGGCCTTAGACCCATGTAACATAATGTATGTGATTAACCCATGGAAATGTGATGAAATGGTAAGTGATGATAATTGGTGTGGAATGAATGGTAATGGAGGTGGAAATGGATTTGGCTCTGAACTGATTAATGGCACCTTAAATAATTACTTGGCAATTAACATTCTTATTCCTTTTTCATGCACTACCTGTTCGTATTGGATATTTTGTAGACACCGTTGGTGGTGGACTACTGAGTTATACTCACACCCTACTCGAGCCGTTGTTGGGTACCCAAGTAGACTTCATGTTTGCAGGTCAGGAAAAGGTCAAGGGTCCTTTCTAGATAGTTGAGTGGACATGGGTATCACTTGGTGGAGGATCCGGACTTGGAGTCGGGACCATTTTGTGGATTTTGGTCGTTGCCTTTATTTTGGGCTTTTTTTCACTTTTCCACTTGTAGTATGACATGGCATATTTATTATTGGAAATGGTTGTTATACATGTCCCTTTTTTATTGATTATTGTTTACACTATTGGTTTATTTATGTTGTGGATTACTCTGATAGAAAGAGGGTATAGTCTCCCCACTCGACCACATAGACCCCCGCTACTAGTTGGCAGCCTTTGGCATCGGGGAGGCGTGCTTAAGGTTATGTAACTACCCGGCTTGGAGCACCGGTTTAGTGGCTTCTGGGTTGGTAACATTACAATCAATTACTTGTTTACTATAGAAATTAGGATGTATTAAATTTTTATTAAATATTATAAAATATATAATCATCTTGTAGGTTCTAATTGTTGTTGTTATCCCATGACTGGAAAACTCATGTGGTTGAGCAATGACTAACATACATATACTTTTTTAGTTTCATGTTGTGAACTTTTTATATTTATATTAAATACAAAAAATTAATAAATTTACTTATTCGTAATATAATGAATATAAATTGTGTGAACAAAATAGTACAAAAATATATTCATGAATATAATGTGTATCATATATTATTAATAATATATAACATATAAATAAAATAAAATCATGGTTTTTACTCATTGTTTTTTCTTTATTATCATTTTTTATTTTACCAAACTACTATGTGCATAATATATAGTTGAACAATATTTTTAATAAAAGGATATATTCTAAATTTTAATAAGTAAAAAATATTTATTTATTTTTAAATTACAAATTAATGTAATCATACACTTCTTGAAATTCAGGCTTCGGAATATGCGGAAACAGGTGACCACCATTTGGAGATTAATAGTGATCACAAAATATAAGTCACTAATACTGAATAAAATGTGGTATTTTTTCAACCATCGTCATCTTTTCCCCTGAATTCCCTCTACAAAATACCGAACTACCAGATATCACCCTTATTTCCTTCCTACAACCCTTAGTCAACCCCAACATAACCCTGCTATTATCTATCACCCTTGACACACTCATGATAATACTATTTATAAGGCCTTTATTAGTTCTAGAATTACATTTTATCAATACTAAAAAAAGTTATAATATTGTAAGATATAAAAAAAGTTGATACCTTTTATAGATGCTAAAAAAGAGCTAATAAACTGAGGATTTTTTCAGCACTACAATTTAGCACTGATATAAACTTTTTGACATATTTTTTTAAAAATATATATATTTGAAATATTTTTTATCACAATATAGAAAATGTATCTTGACCCCCACCCCTTCTAGGAACCCACACTCATGTGATCCCACCAGATTTGGACCACCAGAATCACACTACCCACCCCCATAAATCTAGAATTAATTTTTATGTGGTGATATTTGAATCCCTACCCACTGAAATCTCAACCAACACCCTCAAAACAAGCCCTATGAATTTTACTTGTCATATATTTCAAAAAATATATATCTATATCTATATAAATTTTTCTATATATACTGATTTAAATATATATATATATATATACATATATTGGAATATATATAAAAATATATATTTTTATTAACACACAGACATATATTTACATATTATATATATATAGGTATATATATTCATACATTATTATATGGTAAAGAAAAGAAATAAATATTTTCTATCCACATGTAGTTTATGTATTTTATAATTTTGTTACAAATAAATATTTTTAAATATTTATTTATAAAATAAAATTTATATATGTAAATATAGGAAAATAAGTATATGTATGTATATATAAATATAAATATAAATATATATATATATATTTGTCTTAAATAACATCTATATATAAAAAAATTTAAAATTTCAACACCATAACATTCATATGAATGTAAACACAATGATTAAATTATGTTTCTATATAAAAATAATAATATCTTCTCAAACGAAGCTGAAATTACATTAAAATATTTAAAAAATAGTGTATCCCAACTGATAAACCAGATTTGGAGAACATATGAGCATTTTTTACCTTGAAAATGTAATATCTAGGTTCCTCCCTATTAATATAGAATATATCTATTCACAAGATTTGATTTAATATTTCTTGGTTCCTAAATGGACACCAAGATCGAAATTTTTGGTCACTGGAAGATTAAGTTTTTTTCTCAACTTAAGATATTGTTCAATTTATTAATTTTTTATATCATAGTTTTTTTTGAAATTTATATTACCATATAAAATTTAATTTTAAAATAATTTATTAAACACTTTTCACTAAATATATTATATATTAAGTCTAAATATGTATATAGAATTATAGAAATTAAATTTAAGTAAATATATTATATATAAATCAATAGAAAAAAAATTATATTAAAAAAATATTTTTTGTAATATAAAACTTTTCATGAATGACATATTTTATCAATGATAAAAACAAGAAATTTAGTATTGATAAATACCACCCATTTACCAGCACTAAGAAAAACAATGATTAAAGGGTACATTTATCAGTGCTAAAAAAGAAGTGATAATGGGTACCCTTTTATCATTGATTTTTTAGCGATGATGAAGGCCACCTTTATTAGCACTTTTAACTATCTCTAATAAAAGTCTCCCCTTTATCAATGCTTGTTTTTTAGTACTGATAAAGTGTATAACCTAATAAACATCAATCTATAATAGTGTGGTGGCCCTCCGCTTACCAGCTAACATCCCCCTGCCACTCCTCGACCACCCCTCACTTACATCACGAGTCAAAAACCACCAAAAATTTTCCATGACTGGTAAGTATAATCTTTCAGCCACATCACTCTTGCATGACCAAGAATATCTACCATCCAAAACCATTTTTTTGGGTGTTGAGCTTTAGTGCTCATCTAAAAGCAAGCATTTCATGATTGTTTCAAATTAAAGGGCTTTAGAAATTGCTTTTAACAGTCACTAAAGCCCTTACATATATACAATCTAGACAATATTTAATAATAATAATCTGAATAATATTATTAAATGTATGTTGTTAAAGCATCTCCAACCCATTAATTAATTCCCTATCCCGAATTCCCCAGATAGAAACCAAGTGGAGACGCTACAGAAACTTATGTTCACCTCTTCGTATGAAAGAAGCTTCCAACTACAAGTGAGGGTCTAAGTGTATATTGGAGAGACTACACCACTGTTAATAATAGCTATACACAATAAATACAAAAACAAATATAATATTCTAAAACATCATAATGAAAGATAAAGAAAACATAGTGCAGTAAAAAATTTCACCCATGTATTACAATATTAATTACTATAGACCCAAAATATGACAGGTCAAACATAGTAAAAAAGAAATTTAAAAGTAAAAAAATGTAGTATAAATGGTCTAGAGTTTGTTTTGACATCAACTCTGACTCTAATTTTTCATCTCCCCCTCTCCCTATCATAGGTCCCTTTCCCTTCACTGGATCCCTAGTCAGGAAATATGAATGTGCGTCAAGATTTTCATGAAAGGTGTCAGGATAACCCAGTAGGACACCACTAATTAATTCATTAAATAATTACACAAGTATATAGATATTTATTACATAATAATAAAATAATTTTACTTACATGAAAATAATATTATATCAAGCATCTTTTTTATAACCAAAGCTATGTGAACCCCAGGAAGACCCGCTTTGGCTATGTTTTGGAACAATATATGAATGGTCATGGGAATTTCTAAATTATAGGATCCATTCAAAAGGATACTCGATAGTATTAAAGGTCCAAGTCCACAGGTCAAGCAATATAGTGTTATCTTTCCCCATCTCCAAGCCTAATTCCACAAGTCAATCCATAGAAGGTTATCGTGTCATTTCTCTACTATGGATCTTAGTTCAGGTCACTAAGGGCCACAATTATACCCAGATAGGATATACAATACCATCATATTCCATCAACTACCCTATTCTTATCATCATGTCACTTGCAGCATCTGAACACCCACCCACCCCCCCCCCCCCCATTACGACCACTAAGTCGTGACAGTTCCACATTTCACTTTGATACCATGCATAAAAAACAATATATAATATACCACATGCTTCCCATGGAAATATTTTCATCATATAATTTACATTTATCCAATGTCATGGAACAATAACCATGGGTTTCATGTGATACAAACACTCACATAGGTATACCATATCACCCAATGGATCTCTATCTTATGTCTACACATAGGCTAACATATCATGTTTCATAGGGAACATGTGGTTAGGAACAAACATAAAATATAACATGATATCCAGTTCAAGATCATGGACCTATATGGTAATAACTTTCTACCTTTACTTTTTTTATTACAATCTCCATAACTCGTCAAGAGATGATACCTGAGTCCCACTCATGCACCAACTAGATTGAACCTATATTCCAATGACCCTATAACTAATCCAAATTCAATAATATATAGAGTTTTAGAATGAGATTCAGTAATATTCTTAGTTAAATGGATTGGATATACACTAGAATACCTATCAAAATCCACCAGCATCCCATGATCATGGATTTATAGAAGTACAGTTGTTGAGGAACTATATCCATGACGGATCTATTAATAATCCAATAATTATTTATTATATGGAATAAAGATCCATAGATATCGCCACAAGATTCCATATCTATGATTATCCTAATTTTAAGAGGGGTATATCTATAAAAACCCAATGAATGGATGTTTTTAGATCCCATGACTTAATTCCTCAATCACCGACATGCTTGTATCCACTAGAATCAATATTGGAAGGGAAGGAATTTGATACATAGATCCTATGAAGTATCTAGGTTCAAGATTTATAGAATTCAGAATAATAATTAGTCGATTAAAATGAGTTATGTCCATTAAATATAAATTTCATATTATTAAACCATGAATACATTGTTTTCTCACATGATTTTCCAAATTTTTCACCAACTATGTGAGGATTTCATCCTCTCTAGGGTACCCTTGTGACTTGGTCATGCGATTTTGTAAACCGTTTTCCAACCATTATTTTATTCTCTATCCTAAGTAACATATATTATAGGTAATTTTTCATAGATTTCTCTAATTGCACACTAATTTTTTTCCTCCCACTTTTCTTCTCCAAAAAAGATACACAAGTTCTTCTAATTGTGCAGCAATCATGCAACCCCATTAAGGACCATAAAACTCCCCAAAACCAACCTAAATCCCCACATACATAGCCTAAACAATTCATTTTTTAAAAATAGTTGAATTAATAAAAAAAATTAACTCATAACGCACATGATAAAATATGATTTTGTTACCTTATACCCCTATCAATAATTATAATTCTTGAGAGGAATCTCTAAGAATCTTAATAGAAATACTCAAACCCCTGAGCCCAAATATCTTACTCTCACTTCGATAATTCATCTTGGATCAGACCATCCTACGATAGTATCCAAAAAAGTAACACTATTTTCCCCTATAATAATTTCTCACTCCAGTCTATAATCTACACCGTGCACACCAAAAATGATGTTTTAGACTCCAAATCAATGTCCTAATAATAAAATACATACATATGATCAAGCATGTTCCACTAAATATTATACACATAGAACACATTATTCATACCTTGGTACCAAGTTAGAATATTCAAGTAGTAGTCCATTGCATAGAATCACTCAATAATATCAAATTTTCCAATATATATCAACAACATCTTTCTTTTATTTCACTTATATTGATTCCCTAGTAGAAGATTCACCCACAATAAATCACATTCACCTATAAAAAAATACAAGGGTCACCTCCTCCTATCATCATAGAATTTATTCCTTCTCTAAGAGGTGAATAACTTAATTTGGATCAAATGCACTATTTTAGAGGCATCTTGTACCATGATCTACCCAACAAATATTTCCTCACATAACTTGTATCAATATAGTGGTGAGAAACATGACCAGTTTTAATGATCCTCTAGAGTATCACTATTTATAAAACCCTAGAAACTATTATTTTATCTTAATTCATCCAAGTCTAGGTGATCATCCCATGATCTGTTGAAATCAATGATGCATTACCATAACATATCATCTCATATATGGATGGTCTTATGTAATTGAACATTGTTATATGGATTATATGTTGTACTCAGTTTTAGATGAGTACTAAAATTCGGTTACAATCCCTTCCAAAACCATAATTTAAAACATGTGTCTATACTAGATACAATTATTAAAAGAACTCCATGTAGGTGTAAAATTTCTCATAGATATAATTTCTCCAACTCATCTACTAAAGAGGTATCTAAAATCAGAATGAAATGATCCACTTCAATAATTCAATAAGCTACCACCCAAACAACATCACGACTCCTCGGGGTCCTGGTTAACCTAATCTTTAATTACATAATCACATCATCCCACTTATACATAGGTACCAAAAGTGTCAAAAGAAAACCACTAGGAAACTTATGTTCAACCATTATCCTCTAGATGATAAGGCATCATGAAACAAAATTGGTGATGCCTCTCTTTATACATGTCCAAAAAACTGATTTTGGATATCATGGTATATCTTCATCGACCCTGGATACACTAATCACATCAAATAATGAGAGTCTCTCATAAAATTCTCCATAATAAAATTGTCACAAATACCCTATCAGGGATATATATCACATATTCATCATATAAGGACCACCCTGGGACTGAATCATCTCTCTCCAAGTCTTCTTACATCACCAAACACTCGATATCTAACTATTAGATCCCTTTCACATGATCCACCATAGAATATGTGATAAAAAAGGTGATAATTTCATAATACTATGATATTTTGATACATCCACTAGCCAATACACTATAAAACTCATCATATGACATTCCTCATATTCAATCTTCTCTTCTAACTCCTATATATCTAGTGATTTCTTAGTAATATCATCCGCAACAACAATGTCTTTCCCTAGGGAAAAATCCATTTCAAATTTTAATATATATTGATACTCCAACCAACATATATGCATAAAATTGAGATATTTCAGGGATAAAATATACCCAATTATGTCATGATTTGTGTAGAAAAAAAATCTCTCACCAAATAGATAATTTCAATAATACTTCAGGGCGTAGGCCATTGTTGTTAACCCAATGTCAAAAATCAGGTAGTTCCTCTCATAGGTTCACAGCTAATGTGACACATAAGAGAATAATTGATCCTTATACATAAATAAATATCAAATCCCAACACCTGATGCATTGGAGTACATTTTTTATTTGTTACTAGGCTCTGGAATAACCAAAATTGGAGCTGTTATTAATCTTCTCTTCATATCAAGAAAAGAATCCCCGCACTGATTAATCCTTTAAAACATTAAATCCTTATTATTAATACTTATTATTGGTTATGTTAAGTGGGATAATTCCTTTATGAAGCATCAATATAATCAATTCATCCTGAGGAACATTCTAATCTCAAAAAAATATCTGAGGGTGATTTCAAGGCCTTGTCGCCTCTACCTTTTAGCTCTACTAAAATCTCTATCTCAAAAATCACATTCCCAAATAACTAAAAATTCTAAATATAGAAGTGATATTTTAAAAAATTTATATAAAACTAATTTAATTTAATTTTAAGGTTCTTATCATGAATTTCATATTTCTTAGAATATATCAGGATTTCATCCATGAATACCAAAATGAAGGAGTCAAGATATGGGTGGAAAATCTTGTTCATGAGATCCATGAACACAACTAGGGAAGTGATAAAACCAAAATTAATGATTAGGTACTCATACATATCATACCTACTCCTGAACATCATCATAGGAATATCTTCCTCCTTGACCCATAGTTAATGGGATACCAAATGAATGTAAATCTTAGAGAACCACTGAGATCCCTATAACTGATCAAAGAGGTTATCAATACTATGTAATGGATACTTTTTATTTATTGTCACATGATTCAGATTTATTTATTCTAAAAATAATTGAATACTACCATCCTCCATCTTGGAAAACAATACATCAACACCCTAAGAAGATGTACTCGGTCTAATAAATCCTTTTATCTCCAAATTTTCAAGTTTCACTATGAGTTCCTTTAACTCGGTTGATGTTATTAAATAAGGGGGATTGAAATAGGTTGTTCTTCCAACATAATTTTATCTCAAAATAAAATTATCTTATCGGTGGACGACATAATAATTCATCTGAAAATACATCCTAATGGAAATACACTACTAGAGGAAAATTAGAGGGAACTAATACTCACTCTACTACAAAACTAATGCCTTTTACTTGGATATGATAGCTCTAAAATTGATTAAATCTAGTCCCACGCTACCATATTACACATGACACTCACCAGTTAACACAAAATTCTCTCCCATAGCTGTAATGTAGGAAAATTGTATCTAAAAATAGTCAATGTGATCATGATATCTTTCCATCTAGTCAATCGGTAATATCACATTAAATCTATCCATATCAATGATTATTAAATGCACATATTTCCATAGCCGAAAACTACTACTCGACACCCTAGGAACCACTAGAGATTGTCAATATTCATTCCCAGGGGTGTGCTAAGAGAAAAAAACTTGAAAGACAAAATGTTCATTATGTCAAGGCAACAAAAAATTGAGTTGGTATAAATGAATTGGAATTAACAATATATAATAGAGTGTTAGAAAAATTAAAGGGGATCATGAAAATACCATGAGTAATTTATGGTCTTTCTCTAATGTCAGCTGGAATCTAGTGAAATGTAAAAAATCAGCCTTCTTACGTTCCATGACCATATCACTGATATGCATGAATCCCCTAAGTCATCCTCTTTGATGGGTTTTTAAACTACTATAAAGGACCTCATCATGTCCCATGGACCAATGCCTATGTTTGAATTAAACCCCTATGAGACCTGTTTTATAATTCTTTGGAGAAGAAATGGTATAGATTCCCTACTTTTATATAATGATGGAACATCTTCTTGGGCTCTAGTAAATCCTAATGGTATTGTACACGCTTACCATATATGAAACATTATAAAACACCAACTCTCCTCAAGTGAACAAAATAATACCTACCCCACATCATATTCCATTCACTATGATAAAGTATCTCCTCAACCATCCTTTTCTTACAACTAGACTAAGTTCTCTTAGAATCATTGGTCACTCCACCCATTGATCCACTAGGGACTACATGAATACCATATACAGATTCCTCCTCCAATCCCTTCTCAATGATGAGAGCCTTATGTAACACCTCAAGGTAAGTCATATGGTCAAATTTCAGGACCTAACATCGTAGCTCTAGGGAAATACCAATACCAAAATTTCTTAAATTATATTTTTAATTTCCATCCAATAGAGGACTTAAATGGAGAAAATCTTTAAAATGGTATGAATAGGTAGATTACAACTTTATATCTTAATAAATCTCCATGACCTTTTATGCTTGTTATAGCTTCATTGAGTCAGGAAGAGCACCTTAAATAATAAATCCTTAATGGTTGTCCACATAATACCCTCATGTCTTATTATATGTTTTTTTATAATCTATCATATCTCGGTTGGTCCCTAAAAAATAAAGGCATTCAACATAACCCACTGGTCATCAGAAGTCCCTATGAAGTTAATGATACCCTAAATGATTTCAACACATTCCTCAGTATCATGGGGAACACTAGTTCATAAGAAAGATGGAGGAAGCTGAACATAGAAAACTTATACATAATTTACCATGGTCCTCTATGTGTCACCCCCTTGAATGGAAATAATAATAAAAACTCTTGAGTGGATTGACTCTACATCATAAACTACTGAAGTAGGTGGAAAACAATGCCCAATTTCATCATTATATACATTTCGAAATGGAACAGGGGTAGTTTCCCTTATGAGGGAATTTTGGTCCACTACTATAGGTGGTCCCATCAGATGTTTCTAAGGTGAAAGTTTATAAATTTCAAAATGAACAGTGAGAACACCAATAATAATTTTTTAAGAGAACATATTAAGATGACTTAATTATTGAAAAATGGATTCCTATGTATAACACCTCAATGTTTTAAAATATGAACTTCATATATGATAGTGTGTTTGACACACAACACCAAGAGCAGAAGGGAATATAACATCTTAAGGATTAATAATATATTTACTATTTTAAATCAATACAATATATGATATATATTTAAATCCACGCAACACTATGTTAGCTTGTGTTACATGTAATAATGACTTTCTTTGATAACATTCCTTACACATATGACCGAGTTTTACCAAATACTATTAATATTATTTTATAAAATAAAAATTATCTCTTCGATATTACGTTAGAGGTAATAAATAGGATTAAATTAAAAATTTAAATATATGGTTTATACAAATATAAAATGAATTCATTGGTTAACAATTAATTATAAATGAAAATAAAAACCAATTGAATTTAGCTGAAATTGTTTTATAAAAAAACTATTTTTATGCACCCAAATGAGTTTTATCATAATAAATTAATTTAATTACTATTAAAAATGATTTTAATTAAATATATATTTTATATATTAAATAAAATTTTCACATTAATCCTATATATTTTATAGTCATAAGATAAGAACATATTTAATTTTAAACATTAAAAACCTATATTTTTCAAAAGGCACTTTTTTCCTTTTAATGGTGTATATGTTTTAAAACTAAATTTTGAAACTTTAATAAATATTATTTCAAAAAAATAGAATTAATTTTTAAAAAATGGAATGTAAAAAATATATTATGGTGATTGTTTTGTATTTTTATAAGAAGTATCATTTTTTATGAATACTGAAAAAATATAGAATTTTAATTGAAAACCGCCATTTCATATAAATAATTTTTAATGTTAATTTATATTTTGATTTTGTTTTAAATTAAACATATTTAAATTATATATCTATTAATCCTATTTAAGTCCTTTTAATAGTATTTATATTGAATTTATAGATAAAAACTAATTATACTTTGTAACTTTTTCACATTAAATACTTTCTTTCTCATTTTGTCTATGTGATTAATTTTGATTTAATTTTTTCCACATATGTGAACAGAATTTGTAAAAATGTATTAACTATTTTTAATAATCATATTTTTTAATTTTTAATAATTCTAAATTATTTTTTTACCAAAGTAATTTCTAAAATAGTTAAAAATGATTACATTGATTAAGATAAAAACAAGTTTACCAATAGACAAAACATTAATATTAAGGGTCCAAATGATGTAGAAACTTATAAATAACCCATTGGGTGGACATATATCAACCTTATAACTTATATTATCTATAATTTACCATTATGTTTTCCACTTGACATTATGAAAACGTTGCAGTTCTCAATACTTTTCAAAAATATAATGTGTGTCCTCTTCCTCGCTTATAAAAGGCCATACCCTCTCCTCTCTTCTTCACACCTTAAAACAACATTGGTTCAAACAAGACCTAACAAAATCACTTAAAAAATTACCTCCCCTAATCTTAGAATCATTATTTTTTTATTAATCTAACATATTATTGTTTTATTTCAAACCTAATGAGGATACTCGAAGAAGATGTAATGTTATTCTAAAAGTGTTTTTATTTAATTTTCTTATCCACATCCTTCATTTCATAGTATACCATGAATATATAACAAAATGATTATTTTACATATATTTATATTTTTTTATGTTATGATAATGACCTAAAACTTCACACACTCCCAACAAATGGGTTACGAAATCATCGTTTGTGTGTATGGTGGACTACCACCTCTCGAATTGATGTCATTCATTTTTCCATTACCACCTTCCTAGGTTGGGAAAATGATGGATTTATAATTTATATATGATACATATGATATTTATGATGTTATTATGATTTTATTAATTATTATATCACATATACCTTCATTATTTCCATTTTGAGGGAATAAGATAATGTCGCTCGTGTGTACGGTGGACTACAGCCTCACAAAGTGATGTAATCCATTCAGGATTTACATGTATTGTATTAAGGATGGTTTAAATAAAAATATGTGAAATATATAACATAATAATGATATATAAATGATAATATATATTTATAGAACTTAATTTTCTTTCTTTCGATATGAAAAAAATTGAAACAACTTTCATGCATACGTACGGCCTACGGTCTCCATGAACGTTGTATTTCATTTCATATCACCAAATTTTATGGAGAATTATAAATAAATATATACTGAATATATATGATGTTTCAATATTTTATTAAATGTAGAATCTTATGAAGTCTTTATTGGAATAAGAGGAACAAAAAAATAATAAGTCAAAACATACTAAAAAAACAAGGCAATTAACACCCGAAATAATGAAAATAATGAATGATTATTAAAAAGGAAGATATGGTATTATAAAAGGATCATATATGGTATTATAAATATTAATATGGTTTAGTTAAAATTTAATAAAATACTTAAAATCATTTCTTGTGTAATCTCACTCTCTTTTGTGATTATCAACTTTATTTTGAAACAATCACTTCCTTGTGATAATTTATCATTGAACATTTCATTTCTATTAAATATCCATATTATTATACAATGTATATGATTATTTACTAAACTTCATACTATTTTTACATATTGAGTTTACTTTCTATGTTATTTGATCAACCTGTAATATATTTATCAATCAGTATCCTTTACTCAATATGGATATTTAATGATAAGGCATATTGTTGATGAATTAAATAAATTATTCGATATGTGAGGAATTATTTGGACCTACATAGCTATGTAGGTCCCAGTTAATAATAACCCCTAGTTTTATTGGTAGTCTCATGAGATTAATTAGTTAGTCAAATCAGATGGGTATTTTACTTCATATTTTTAAACCGTCTTGAGAATTGATCTTGATGGTAAATGTATCATGTTCTTAGGAAACATGATGTCGAATAATTAAGAATTTATGGAATTTAGATATCATTTATTATTATCCACAATGTTTTCACTATGAAATAATCTATTAATGCATTATATTCTAAAAATATTTATTTTAAATGGAATTTGTTTTTAGTTATTTACCTATCCATATCGATTATGCCTTATCTAGTTATTTATGTGTCCTATGTGTTTATTTATCTAGCATTACATATTTATTATTATTATTTATTCATGATATATTCTACTATAATTAAAACATAATGTGAATTTGATCTCAACATTATTTTGGTTCTTTTCCCTAGGCTCTGAATAATAGATTGTTGAATGAGTTTTCAAGGATTCAGTTTGTTAGCTATTGTTATTTTTATTTTATATTACAAATATAAAATTTATAAAATATATGTATATAGTTCCCCAATAATGATAAAACAATAGTTTCTTTTGGAGTTCAATCCTTTTATCTATGCTAACATAATAAAGTAAGGCACCATCTTTGGGTTTCTCAGGTTGAGGTCACACTAGTTAGTATCAGAGAAAGTTTATTATAAACCTTAAGAACTAGATTTGGGAAAAAATAGAATAAGAAACATATCACTATGATAGAATTTGAGTATAAGTATATAATAACACCCTAAATTATTATTAAGGTAGATATTATGTGGGTCATTATATTAATACATCCTTATATGGATAATATAAGTGGATTTGTTTCTAGTATAGATGTATCGAGAGATAATAACTCTGAAAAGGAAGCATCAAGCTTTAATCGAGAATAACCTGGTAAATGACCAGGGGCCTCGCTTTGCGCCTATTTTGACACATCATAGAAATATTCATGGGATAATTAAAAATTTCTTTACAATCCATTTTTAATGATTTTAAATTAAGTATATCTTCAAAGAAATCATGATTATGATTATGAGATTAGTTGTGGATAAATTTTTCACTTTATGATAAGTATTTCAATGGTTTTGGGATTAAAACTTATGTTACATAATGTTATTATTGAATATAGTGTATTATATTGTTTATAAATGTAACATTTAATAATGAAGGGTATCAATAATCATGGTCATTGTAGAGGTTTCCCTACCAAGGAAGCTGGTATAGCTATTATTGGAACTGAAGAAGTTATGGAAATATTAGGGAATCTTTATCAAGTTTTGAAAAATATCCTTTCCAAGATAGAGTGAACTATTCCACAGTGAAATTAACTTATTCTGGATCACTTTATGCAATATAATCCCCTATATTTTAGTGGGACTATAAATTCAATTATTTCTAAAAATAATTTAAGTCTATAGAAATGATATTTATGGCCTTGGGGTGTAGTGAAAATGAAAAGGTTACACCTATGGTGTATTGTATCAATAGAGATGTAGGTAAACGGTGTTTGTTAGTCCAGAATACTGGGGAGGAAAAGGAAATATAAATCATCTAATGGAAATCCATTAAAAATACATTCTCTAAAAAAATTACCTCATGAGCAACAAATTGAGATAAAGAGGAATTTATATAGCTTTAATACAAAGAAAGAAGAAATCATCATGAATTATGAAGATACATTTACAAGTTTATCAATGTATTCTATGAATTAAATATGCAATATGGAGGTCGAGATTAATCACTTTTTTTAATTGATTAATCCAATTATCTAAAGGGAACTTGTCTCTCAAAAAATTTCTTCATTCAATGATATAATTTTATGTGTTATCAAGATATATAAATAATTATCCAGGACATGTGGATTCAAAGGGAATCAAGACAAGAATATAAAAATAGAGAAATTAATCTATAAAGGGATAATGGGGAAAAATTATTTTCCCAAATGTGATAATTATGGAAAGAATAACCTCGGGAAATGGTTGAAGGGATTGGGATTCTGTTATAAGTTAAGATAAAAGTGTCACCCTAAAAAATAATGAAATAAAAGAATAGATGAAACACTTCTATGAAGTGGTTAGACCAAAATTATATGGGACACTATATAATCGAATACCCCATGAAATAATGTAATATAACTTAGAAGAAGCTAAGTCATCATGATCAAATTTATACGATTCAAACAACTGAAATATAATGATTAATATATTGTGTATTTGGATCCATTAAATATATTGTAAAAGTATTTTATTGATGATATTTTCATCATAATAATTATGATATATATAAGTATTCTACTATAGTATTATTTTTTAATGGATTTGAAATAATATATTGAATGGTAGCAAGAAAACTAATTCAATGGAAAGTTTAATTTTTTAGAAAACACGTGGTTGAGGGACAAATAAGCCTTAATTGGTTACTGATTTTGAGATAATTATGTTTGGATAAAGATAATATTTATATGGATAAGGTAAATTGGATACTACTAACAATATTAGAAATGATTATAATGTGTTGGATCATAATCTTTTGGAAAGGTTAACCATTTATAAAATGGTATTAGTTTATGTTTGGATGAAATTTTATATATTAATATATTAATTCACCTTATGATGTCTTATGAAATTAATATATTTCATTTGGAAATTTTTTTGAGACAGACAGAAATAATTATCACTCTCTTATGGATCTTATGATCTATTGAAAGTGAATTTTTGTGCTACACGAAAAACATAGTCATTTTTTTTATATTTGTTTCTTAGAATATGAGATTAATTCTAAATTGATCAAAGAACAACCAAAGAATGGAGTTTTTCTTATAAATGTGAAAAATATCAAGTGAGTAATTTTATAATATTTTTATATAGTAAAATAATTCCTCAACCTTAGGAAAAGGAAGATGAAAAAAATGTGTTATCCTATAACAAACATTTTTTATTATATTAATGACCTTACTTAAACATATTTTTTTAATGGTTTTGTAGTCATTAACATTATCTAGATCACCCACTTTCTTATGATCAATATTATCTATCACTCTCCATCAGTATTTGTGTTTTTGGTTTTCTCTTTCATGACTATGTTTCCATTTCCCACCTATGTTCTCTTAATTGGAAACCAAGTTATGTGATTATTCTAGATGAATTATATACTTACCTTTCTCTATTATTAAAGGGATATTTTATTAAATCCTTTACTATGTGTTTTTTTTCAATTATATTATTTCCAAATTTCAAACCCTTTATTGACATGGTCAAATTAAAATTATGAGGATGCAATTTATTTAAGGTGGTAAGAATGCAACACCCCAAAATTTTATAATATGAACATCTTATCTAATAACATGTATGATAAAAAGTACTAAGTGTAGAAAGGAATATTACATATCAATACAATAAAATATATTTAGTATTTTATATAAATTAAATATGTTATATATCTTTCAATGAAAAAAACATAGAGTTAGCTTTCTTTACATGAAATGATGACTTTATTCGATAACTTGCATTGCATGCAAGATCGAGTTATACCGAATACTATTAATATTATTATTTAAAATGAAAATTATCTCCTAGAAGTTAAATTGGAGGTTATGAATAGGATTTACTAACATATAAAAAAATATGGTTTACACAAATATAAAATGAATCACTATTTACCAATTATATAGAAATGGTAAAAACCAATTGAATATAACGGAGATTATTTTATAAAAAACTATATTTATGCACCCAAAAAAGTTTTATCCAAAAAAAATTAAATTTATTAATATTAGTGAATGATTTTAATAAATTTATATATTATATATTCAACAAAATATTTCGAAAATCTTTCAATATATTTGATAGTTATAAGACATGAAATAATCCAGTTTTATGGAAAAAAATAAATATTTTTATAAAGGTAGTTTTTCCGTGATTTAATGGAACAATTATATTAAAACAAAAAATTGAAACATTATGAATCATTTTTAATGAATCATAATTTAAAAATTATCTTATGCTTTTTTTTTGTGTTTTTTTTTTGAGAATTTTCATTTTTTGTTGAATATTGTAAAACAAATACCAAATTTTAATTGAAAAATGAATTTTCAAATAAATAATATATAATGTTAGATTTTATTTTTAATTGAATTTAATGTCATTAATGGTAAATTATAAATATATTGATCTAATTTATTTCATTGGATTCACTTTTATATTTAATTTAGATTTAAAAACATAGTGACCTTTTGAACATTTTCACATTAAACACAAGATTTCTCGTTCCATCTACGGGACTAATTTAAATTAATTTTTGTCACTTATGTGAATTTAATTTTAAAAAAAATGGATCCCATATTTGGAATTATAATAATTTATAATTTATAATTATTCAAACTTAATTTTTTATCAAATTTATTAGTGAAAACATCTAAAATAAATTATAGTGCTTGAGAGGAAAACAAGTTTACCAAGGGATTAAAATTTAATCTTAATGGACTAAATGAGATAAAAACTTATTAAAACCCAATTTTATGGATATATTTTAGAATTTTACCTTATATTATAGATAATGTAGGATTATTTGAGCCACTTTACATTAAAAAAATGTCGGATCACTCAATAGTTTTCAAAAATACCAAGTGTGTCCTCTTCCCTGTTACTAAAAGGCCCCCCACTTTCCTCCCTTATTCAAAACTTAAAACAATATTGGTTTAAAAAAATAGGAAAAAAAAACTTCCCAAAATCCCTAAACTCATCCTATAAGCTTTATTTTTTAATGAAAAAAAATAGGAATGCATTATTGAAAACCTAACGAGCATACCTAAAGAAAAGGTAATTTTATTCTAAAGGAGTTTTTATTTCATTTCCACCTCCAAATCATTAAATTATTTGGATACCATTATTATATAATAAAATAATTATATTATATATACTGAGATGTTTTTAAATTAAGGGTACTACCTATAAAGTCACACACTTCTTTCAAATTAGTTGTGAAATCATCATTTGTGTGTACGACGTACTACCACCTCACAAATCGAAGTCATTCGTTCTTCCATTACCACTTTTCAAGGTTGGTAATAATAATTTTTATATTGTTTATATATGATATTTATGATATTTATGATGTAATTATTATTTTAAAATTATTATATCATAGATTCATTCATGCTTTCCATTTTTTGGGAATACGATAATGTCGCTCATGTGTACAGCCGATTGCTACCTCGCGAAGTGATGTGATTTATTCACGCTTTACATGAAACATATTAAAGATGGTTTAAATAAAAATATTTGATATATATGAAAAAAATAATTTATTTTATTGATAATAAATAAATATATATTATTTACTTTGCTTTATTTTAAGATGATAGAAAAATGGAAGCAACATTCATTCATATGTATGGTGTACAATCTCCATGAACGGTGTATTTTGTTTCTTATCAACAAATTTTTTTGGATAAATATAAATTTATATAATGAATATATTTTTTATTTAAATAATATATTACATTATTAATATTATTAAATCATGATCAGTGTAAGAGGAATAAATAATTAACAATTCAAATCATACTAATAAAAGAAGGAAATTAACACACAAAATAATTAAAATACTTATTGATTATTAACAAAAAGGTGATAAGATGTTTTCAAATGATTATATATGATATTATAAATATTAATATTATTCTTATATAAGTTAATAAAATTATAAATACCATTACACAAGAGGCTAAATTTTGTCCAACCAAAAGGAAGTATGAGATAAGTGATTTCATCTCAATTTCATTTCATTGAGGCATGCTGTAATGTTATACACTTAGTTTATTTTATGTGGTGTATTTTATTTCCCATTAACATATCATGTCATGATTAATTAATAAATAATAGTATTTTATATTTCAATTTGAATTATTTCATATAAGGGGATTTGACTTGAAAATTTCTAAATGGTGAAATTTATTGTGCAATCTCACTTTCTTTTGGGATTGTTAACTTTATCTTGAAAAAATCACTCCATTGTGATAATTTTTTGTTTAAAAAATAATTTATCTTTAATATATATATTATTTTATGATGGATATTATTATTTTCTAAATTGTATACAATTTTTACATATTGTGTTTACTTTGTAAGTTATTTGATTAAATTGGGAAATATTAATCAATATGTATCCTTTACTCAATATGAATATTAGGTGATAAGTCATATTGTTGTTGAATTAAATATATTTTTCAATATATGAGGAATTATTTGGTCTTTTATAAATGGTTGGGGATTAGTTAATTTTATTCCATCAATGCATCAGTTATCTCATGAGACAAATCAATTTTCCAAATTAGATGAATTTTTACCATGTAGTTTTAAACCACATTGAAAATATATCTTGATGGTGAAGGTGTCATGTGCCTGGAAAAAACATCATCTAATAATTAATAATTTATTGCATTTATATTTCAGTTATTATTATCCATTATGTTTTCACTACAAAAAAAAATATGGATAAATTTCATTCTCATCAAATTTATTAAATGGCATGTGTGTTCAGTTATTTACCTTGCTATATGGATTATGCCATATCTAATTATTTATGTGGCATGTGTGTTTAGTTATCTACCTTTAAATTTTTATTATTATTATTGATTAATGATATATTCCACTATAATTTACCCTTATTGATAATTTTAGATCAACCATATTTTCTTTTCTTTCCTCGGGTTATGAATAATAAATATTTGAATGAGTTTTCAAGGATGCAGTTTATTAGTTTATAGTATGCTTCATTTTAAATTCCCAATATAAAATTGGTAACATGTATATATTTGGTTCTCCAAAACTGATAAACTAATTGGTCTTTTGGGATATGACACCTTACATATATACTGATTTAATAATGTAAGGCACAAACATTGGGCTTCTTGGGTTGGGGTTGCTAAACTATTGGGACACCAATCCTATCAGATACCTAAAGACAAAGGTATTAACCTCATAGTTATACCCAAGTATAATGCCTAATTTTATATACCTATTTTTAGTCACAATCATATATATATATAGAAAAAATAGAATTCTTAAATTAAATTAACTAATTCCAACATATATATCACAACAGTTGGGAACACAAATATACCACTCAATAATTAGAAAAATCAAGACAATAAACTAATGAACATTTATACATCACACAAAAAGTGTATATATATGGAATGTGATCATACATGCCTAATCATGGGGCATGAATTCACCCAAATCCCATAAAACTGCAATTGAAGTACCATCATCGATAAGTAGGAGGTCTATTACACATGATTTGGATGGGAACAAGGAAACTCCACTTCCAAAATTCCAGAAAACATGTCTCCTTTATACCAATACTACGAAGAAAAATAATAGAAAACCTCGGGCCTTTGATATAATTTTGTAATTCCCCATCCCATATCATATGAGAAACTACAAATCATAGATACAACAAGACTTCATGTTTGTATCCTTGTACACAAGAGGCTTTCAACTAGCAGTGAAGGTCTTGGGGCGCAGTGGAGATGTTATACCCTTGGTAATCCTTGCCATACACTATAAACTTAACAATATATAATAATACAAAATATTTCAGTGGAAGTCAAAGAAAACATAGTGAACTAAGAAATGTCACTCATGTCATACATTGTTAAGTACCATAGATCCCTAATTTTTTGGGTCAAAGGAAGTGTCATGAATAAAAAATTAAATCAATAAATAATAAATGGTCTAGAGTATGTTTCTATATCACTTCCAACTCTAAGCCCCTATCTTCTTATATCCCTGTCAGATATCCATCTCATTTCACCAAATCCCTAGTTATAAAATCTACTTTCACATTAATATGTCTATGTGGGTTGTGATTATAACCGAGTTGAACACCACTAATGCATCTTTGAAATTAGTCAAAATGTATATAGAGTTTTATTCCATGATAATAAAATAAATTCACACACCAGAAAATAATACCACACTAAGTGTCCATGCTCTAAACAAGATGCCACAAACCTTGATCATACCCACATCGGCTGCATGATGGAATAATATCTGAATGGTCATGGGAACATAATAAGAGGAAGAGTTATCCTCAAGGATTCTCAATAGCAGTACAATAAAAATACCACTAGTCAATACTCAAAAGGCTATCATTCATTATCTCTAGGTCCAAGGCCATAGGTAAATCCACATAATTCTATCAAATCTTGCATCCAATATTTCCTCTTTGGATAGGTCACTAAATACTATCATGATATTAGGCTAGTACACACATGGACCTAATACCTTATTGTCTAACTCAGTCCTTTCATCATGTCACATGCAGTGTCTTAAAATCCTCCCCATCTAGGGCCTCAAAGCCATTATGGGTCCTTCTATCATAATGGTATCATGCATATAACAAAAAAATATACCATATACTAAATACATCACATGGAAATAGTGACATCATGTCATTCATATTTTCCAAAGTAACATCATAATAATCACGGGTCTTATAGGATATATTCTCACACACATTCATACCATATCACACAATGGTTCTCAATTCCATGTCTACACACAGACCAACATTTCATGTCTCATAATGAATATACGACTATAAACTCACATAAAATAGAACATGGAAACCAAATGAAGATCAAATTCCTATATGTTAAATACTATCCACCAGTAGTTTATAGATGACAATATTTGAGACCCATCGAGTGACAATACATGAGTCACACCTGTGTACCAATTGGATCGATCCCACATGCTAAGGTACCCTAAAACTGATTCTAATTTAATCACATATATTGTTCTAGAATAAAATTAAAGAAAATTATTATCCCAGTGGTTTTTATCTACACCAACATACCTATTAAAAACTTTCTACATTTCTATATTTGGGTTTGATCAGGGGAATGACACCAACACTCTAGATATGTCATTGATCTATTAACGATCCATGATTTAATTGTTAGATGGAATCAGAATCCATAAATATGTCCATGAAATGATAGATATATGATTTTTATTAATGTAATAATGGTATATATAGAGTAAAAATCAGGAACATATGTTCATAGATCATTTACATTAATTCCCCAATCGCTAACATAGTTGGAAAAACCAAAATCGAGTTTAGAAGTGAATGAAATTGTTATATATAGCCTATTGATTCTATAGGTTTTAGGGGGATAGAATTAAGAATATGAATGACTAAATTTTTATGAGTTATGTCTATTACAATTTATTTTTTAACCATTACATTATTTTCACTTGGTTTGTCAAATCATGTGCCAATCGTGTGGGGTTTTTTGCCTCTTTAGGACCTGTAGAATTTGGTTACATGTTTATATAAATTGTGAACCATCTATGATTTTCTCCTATATTCCAAGACTTGTTATTGTTTTTAATTATTAATAATTTTTTCTAACCATGGACACCCCATTAGATTCCCCGATAAATATGCACATTTTCTTGGTGAAAATTTCATAGTTTCTCTTAACTATGTGCTAGATAAGAACCCCCTTTAAGGCCCCTAAAATGAACCAAAACCAACTAGAAGACCCATAAATTGAAGACAAAATATTCATTGATAAAAAAACATGAACAATTGTTTAAATTTATTCATTAATCACTATAAATATATGAGGCCATTACAAATTAATCTATTTTAGAGTAATGTTACTCTAAAATGGAGTCTGCACAGTGAAAGAAATCCCAACCCATTTATATCACATTATACTCTAAAATTATATTCCCTATATTTCTATGATTTTTATACATAAAAATGAATATAAATTTTTTATTATAAAAATATATTCAGTGTAGATTTTAAAATAAAATAAAACACATCTATAGTGCAGATCTAAATGGGGTGTTTTTTTTATAGTATATCTCCATATTTCGACACAGAATAGAACTAGGTTGGAGATGTGTTTTACCCTAAAATATAACCTCATCACTATTTTTAAAATTTGATATGGTATAACTACTATGGATTGCAAAAAATATAATTCCATAAAATTAACACTGATAAAGGTCATACTGCTACAATGTTTTGATAAAATTACAGCACACTAGAGTAACAAATACTTGTATATAGAGGATTTTTAATTTAATTGAAATAATAATTACAACACAAATAATAGAAAAAAACATCATATTATATGAATTTAAAAAATTATTTTGTAAAATTTCCATAGAAAGTACAATTTAACACAAACGGTCAATAACGTTAATAGTTTCATTATCTTTAGCACCTGACCCCCTCTAAATAAATCTTGGTCCCGGTATTAATTAATGAACAAACCACCACAATTAAATCAAAACAATCCACCTATATAAAAACAATTCTTATTTTAGTAATACTACAAAGAAATGAATTATTCATAAATATGAAACAATATATTAATAAAATTTCATTTTTAAATTTAAACCACATATTTTGATTCATACCAGTAACATCGTGCATCAGATTTAGGAAACGATGATTCCTACATGTCACAAATGACTTTTGAATTATTTCTAAAGGCTATCAAAATAATATGAATTTTTTCGCATTTTTGAGTCTATCAGGTGTGTTTTGAACTAAAATTGAATTTTATTAACTCTAAACACACAATTTGAGCCATGCTGGTCACACTGTGTATTAGATTGGGTTGTTTATGATTCCTACATTTCCAAAATAATTTATGAATCATTTTAATAAATTATAAAAAATATATAAATGTGTTTTCATGGTTTTGAGTATGTGACTTGTGTTTTGAACTAAAATGTAAATTATAAATAGAAATGGACATTTAGTCATAATGGTCACACCACGCATGAAATTTGACATACAACTTATTCCTATACATCATAAATTACTTAAGGATCATCCTCTTAAATTATAAAAATAATATGAATTCATCTTATTAATTTGGATTATGGATTGTATATTTAACCAGAATGTCAAGTTAAACTAAAAACACACACCTTGAGTCATATCAATCACATCATGTATCGGTTTAATGTGATATTAATTCCTACAAGTCACAAGTGACATATAAATCATTTTACTAAATTATCAAGAAACTTTTTTCATGTTTTATTGGTTTTTGGTAACATGTATTTTGAAATAAAATTTCATTTTTAAAATCAAAACACATAATTTGTGTAATACAAAACACAATGTGTATTGGATTGATATGTGGATAATTTTTACACGTCAAAATGAAATATTTATTATTAATATAAGGTATAAAATTAATATATATGTGTTTGCATAGTTTTAAGTATGTTATTCTTGTTTTGAACTAAAATATCAATTCTAAATAAAAAGACACACATGGAATCATATAGGTCATATGGTGCATCGAATTGATTTATGGTTGATTCATACATGTGTAAAATGACATATGGATCATTTTATAATAGTATCAAAAATAATTATATTCTGTTTTCTAGGTTTTGAGTATGTCACTAATATTGTATACTAAAATTTCAATTTAAACTAAAAAACACACATTGAGTCATACCGGTCATATAATGTGTCAGATTGATGTGAAAATGATTTATGCACATCATAAATGACTTATTAATCATTTTCCTAATCTATAGAGACAATCTAAGTGTTTTTTCATGTTTTTTAGAAAGTGATACACATTTTAAAATAAAATGTCAATTTTAAACTCATAAAAGAGACTTTGAGTTACACCAGGAACATTATGTGTCAGATTGAGGTGGGTATAATTCCTACACATAAAAGATTATTTGTGGATTTTTTTCATAAGGAATTAAAAAAATATTAATGTGTTTGATTATTTTTAAGTATGTGATGTGTGTTTTTAATTAAATTTTCAATTTTAAATCAAAACACATTTTGAGTTATACTGGTCACACAGTACATCAGATTGATGAGAGGTTGATTCCTACATGTCAGAAATGAAATAAGGATATCTTTCTTAAAGTATCAAAATAATTTGAATGTATCTTCTTGGTTTTGAGTATATCACATTCCTTTTTTATTAAAATATTAATTAAAACTGAAAACACACACTTTGAGTCATACCAGTCACATCATGGGTGGGTGTGATGCGTGACTGGTTATTTCATGTCAAAAATTAATTATTAATAATTTTAATAAATTATAAAGTCAATATTGGTGTGTTTTCTTTGTTTTTAGTGTGTGGCACACGTTTTGAACTGAAATTTCATTTTTAAACTGATAACACACTATTTGAGTCATACTAGGCAGACTATGAATTAGATTTAGGTTTGGATAATTTCTACACATCATAAATTATTTATGGATCATTTTCCAAAAGAATAAAATAATTTTTAATGTGTTTTATTGTTTTTTAGTATGTAATTTTTTTGAACTAAAATATAAATTTTAAGTAAAAATACACATTGATTCATGTTATCCAAACTATGTATCAAATTGAAGTGAGATTGATTTTTACACATAAAAAATGACTTCAGTATCATTTACCAAAATTATAGAAACATTATGAATGCATTATCTTGGTTTTGGGAATGTCACGTGTCTTTTTTATTAAAATTCCAATTTAAACTAAAAATAAGAACTTTGAGTCATACCAGTCACACCATTTTTCAATTTGACATGTTACTGATTCATGTAAGTCAAAAATTACTTATGAATTTTTTTACTAAAGTGTTAAGACAATTCAAGTTCATTTTTTTAGTTTTTAGTGAGTGACACACATTTTCAACTAAAATTTAAATTTTAAACTCATAACATATAATTTGAGTCATACTAGGAACATTGTGTACCGCATTGAGGTGAGATTAATTCCTAAACATAAAAAACGATTTATAGATAAGTTTCTTAATGTATTATAATAAAATGATTTATTTTTATTATTTCTGAGTATGTGATGTACATTTTAAACTTAAATTTCAATTTTAAGTAAAAAAAGAAAATCTTAGAGTTATACTGATTACATCGTGCGTCAGATTGACCCTCGGTTGATTCATACACATCACAAATGAATTAAATATTGTTTTAAAAATAACAAAACAATATGAATGTGTGTTTTTTGGGTATGTCAAATGTATTTTTTTACTAAAATGTCAACTTTAACTAAAAACATTCACTTTGAGTCATACTAGTCACCTCATGTGTCGATTTGATGTGATACTGATTCATATACATCAAAAACCACTTATGAATCATTTTAATAAAGTATCAATACAATATAATCAGGTTTTATTTGTTTTTAAAGAGTGACATGTTTTTTTAACTAAAATGTCATGATTTTACTCAAAACAAAAATTTTGAGTCATAACAAGAACATTGTATATCATATTCATATGTAGCTAATTTCTAAGTGTCAAAAAATAAATTATATATTTTTTTCCTAAAGTATCAAAAAAAATAAAATGTGTTTTCTCATATTTGAGTATGTAATTTTTGTTTTGAATGGAAATGAAAATTTTAAAGTAAAAGACACACATGGAGTCATATCAGTCACATGGCGCATCGAATTGACATAAAGTTGATCCATATACATAAAAAATTACTTAAGGATCATTTTAGTGAAGTATCAAACCAATAAAAAAAATTTAATGATTTTGAGTATGTCACGTTCTATTTTAATAAAATTACAATTTAAAATACAAACATTCACTTTGCGTCATACCAGTCGCATCATGTGTATCATTTTCCTAAATTATCATGACAATATGAGTGTGTTTAATTTTCTTTTAGTGAGTGAAACATTTTTTAACTAAAATTTCAATTTGTAACTTATAACAGTTACTTTGATTCATATTGAGTATACTGTGTATTTGATTGAGGTATGGATTATTACTATACAACAAAAATGGCTTATGAATCATTTTCATAAAGAATAAAAATAATCTAAATGTGTTTTCTCAATTTGGAGTACATCATGTGTGTTTTGAACTAAGATATCAATTTTAAACTGAAAAAATGCACTTTTATTCATACTGAACACACAGTGTATTGGACTTATGTGTGGTTGATTATTACATGTCAAAAATGACTTCCTGATTTTTCCTTAAAGTATCAAAACATTTTGAATTTGTTTTTCTTTGTTTTGAGTATGTGATGTGTGTTTTGAACTAAAATTTAAATTATAAAAAAAACATACACTTAAAAACATATTGGGAATATTTTGTATTGTATTGAGGTGTGGTTGATTTCTACACATCATGCCATGTATTTTTATTATGCAATTAATTTAGTATTCAAGGTTTCTAACAATAATTTTGTTCGATAAATCAGAATATTGAATGAATTACAAAATAAAAATAAAATTGAAACAACAAGAGTGAATCATTGTAACACCCTAGGTACTGATATAATAATTTTTTTCATATTTATTAGTATTCAAGAATTAAATAGTTAAATTCGTTGTAAATATATTAAGTAAGAAGTAGTTTTATTTCTTATAAGGATATATTTAAAATATTAGTTTTAAAATTTTAGAATTTTAATTTAACAAAAATAATTTAAGAAGGGTGTGCCCTAATAGCACTCCAATGCATTGGGTGTAGTATAGTACCATGATACGTCATGTTAAATGGTTGTTGACTCATTCTAATTCAAGTGAAACTAGTTTTTACTCAAGCTTCATGTTCAATGGGGGCTTACTCATGCTCCATGTGTGATGAGCCTTGGCTCATTCTAATTCCATATTAAGTGTTGTTGCCACATTTTCATGTTATGATTATCATGATTTATCATGCCTTTATGTTCATGTTTCTCTTGTGATCCATTGATATGATTATTTTCTAACATGTATTGTATTCCTCATGTTATTCTATGTTTATCCCCTTAATGGGCTTTATAGATCACCCTTTTCTTATGCATGTCCTCAGGTTATCCCATGCAATGATAAGTATGAGGGAATGCAGTGGTCATGTAAAATAAGTTTTCAATAATGATGTTGTGTGTTTTATGTTATATGATTTTATGTAATGTTCCTAATCCCCAAATACACTAGAACTCTCTATCTTCTATGTTTTATCAAGTGAATATTTTATGAAATAAATCAGTTTTAAGTGTGTAATAAAAAAGCAAGGTTGTTATAGAATATGTGTGCATCCCTTGAGGGGGACTTGTATAAGTCTTGAGGTATGCCAATAACACTATCATACATATTTATTAATTGTATTTATTAAGTGCTAGTTATTTAATTATGAAAATATGATACAAAATGGTAGTTTTTCTTGTGAACCTAAACATTATAATGTGTCTATTGAAGTGTGCAGAATTTTTCATTTCATAGAAATTTTTTTGAATTTGGAAAACTCCTAAATTGAGAATTAAAAAACTCTAATCTTGATATCACATGTGAGTATTTTATATGGAAATTTTATATAACCATGTTTATTTAACTCATGTTTTCTACATAATGTTTTCCCTTGTAGACTTAGATTTGATTAGCTAAAGGATCTTTGCCAAGTATCATGTGATATCAGTCATTTATTTTAAAATATGAGAAGATGTTTTTTAAGATGAAAGATGAGATGAGAAGGCACCCCAATATTCCTTTAGATTTTATTTTAAATAAGGTTTGGATGAAATAATTTTTTCACCTATTGAATTTTATAACATGAGAATATATTGAAAACAAAAGACAAAGGGGGTAGTTGTGGCCACGTCTTGTATTTGTTTTCAATGAGTAAATATGTGAGTGAAGATGAGGTAGTAATTCATAAAGAATTTTTTGGGATTAATTTTATATAATTGGATGTCACACATGAAAAATTATCTATGTTAACTCTAATGATTTTTATGTGATATAAAATGTCAACGACTTATGCTAAGGTGTTTTCACATTATTTACCATAAGTGAAAACCATAAAAAATATTTTCATAAAGAATAATTGAAGAAGTCATGGAATGGTTTTTAAATTCATGAGGATGTAAATATAGAACCATGAAAAAATATAAATGTATATTCATTATGGTGAATAATAAAATAATATAAGAGTAATGGAACTTTTGGATGAGCCTACTGAGCAAGATAAGGCCAGTTCGACCATGGGATTTTGTGGGACCTAGAGGTCAATCACACCCAAGGGAAGTAGTGGGGGTCAAAGGTGGTTGTGGATGAATGGGACTATGTGTAGGGGTCACATGAGTTCACCATGAATAGCTCATGGGAAGATAGGTATCGCTACCAAGTGGGTGGCATAACAGTAGGGGGTTAGGGATTTCTAGCCAACTACAAGCATGATTTTATTAATATATTTCACCCTGGACATTTGGTAGATTTTATGTGGGTCACAAAGGTTCCAAACACATTTCATCCATATTAAAAATATATCTACATTTTCAGAGTTGCACGTTTTCATAGATCATGAACATCTGATCTGTTGAGGGAGATCATCTTCAACCTACCTCGTTCGAGAGTTTTAAAGCATGTTGTAAATCCTCTATTTTCAAACCATAGTGATCATTTAGAGGCTATGAACATAATTGAGAGGGTAAATTTGATACCCAATTATCCAAGTGAGTTCTATTCATGTAATGTGAACATATTTCATGAATGGTCTTTCAAAAAATGAATGAACCCAAATATTTATTCTTCTATTGATGAAGCAAGTTACTCAAACAATAGCAGAAGCTATTTAAGAATATGTATGATCAAAAATGCATTAATTTTTACTTTCATGCATCCAACGAAGGTTATTCAATGAGAAACTCGATTTTCTCAGTTGAATTTGATGAGGCAACACGTTACTCATTTATGCAATAATAAATAGAGAATTTGATCCTTGAGTTAAAATTAAAATGAGATGCATCGAGTATTCTAAAATGAATACCCATATGATGGAAAAAAGGAAATCCCGAGTCTCTGAGCATATATATTCATAAATTATTAAACGGTATATGCAAGTGATTTCTTACCTATTCGAAGAAGAATAAACTTGAGTCTCTCGAGTGATTGAGATCCCATGAGAATGAGATGTAAGAATGCATGCATGTATAGTGACCCATGAAGGCTAATTCCATGTGAATATGGGAGACTCTTATGAGTTTCAAAAAAAAAAGAATACCAATTATTTATGGTGTGTTCACAAGGAGAAATTAACACCCACGTAACAATGAGGTATTTCAAAAGAGAAAGGAATAAATTTGACACCAAAAAATAATGGGGTATTCAAGGAGAAAGAAATTAATAAAATATTCATGGTCATTCAGGTATTATTTTTTGAATAAAGAAAACAATGAATGTGTTTGTTTATTAAAACATTAAAATGAGGAAATAAATGGATAATTTAAATCATGAAATTTATTAATACGTCATGCACCACATTATTTTATAAATATGTGCATATAGGTGATGAGAAATAAAAAAATTAAAAGATCATTTAGATAATCCTTGAATATATTATGCAACGATAACATTGAGAGTGAGCCAAAGTTGATTAATTATTCAATAATGAGATTATATGTACCCAACAATTTTAATAAGGATAAATTATCTCATTCAATATCTTAAAGGAGTTTCGAGTCCAACAAGACTGGTCAACTCATCTATTTAATACCTTGATGATTTGTACAAAAGGAAGGGATATCCATATTTATTGTGAAGTAATACTATTCATGAAGAACCTATTTATATATTTCTAGATCAACACAATTGAGTAAGATTTTATTTGGGGTGTTTAACCATCTACTGGAAGATTGTGATTTGGGTGTCTAACAAATTAGATAAGAATTGTAGTTGGGGTGTCTAACCAACTATTGAGAGTTAAATTAGGGTTTCTAACCAATTTTTGGAAATGGTGTTTCTAATAAATTGTATTCAATTTTCAATATAGTGAAGAGTATCCATATTGGGGTTCCTAACCGACATGGTAAGGAGTGGGACTTTCAGTTTCGAACCTTCTAAATATTTTGTGATGCCCACTCTTATTTTACTACTGCGCTTGAGGTTAGTTTGAGAGAAACTATTTTTCAGATCTAGAACCATAACAAGAATGTAGATGTTTAATTTAAAAGGATAAAAATTCATAAAAATAGGGCACCAATGATTCACCCCCCCCCCCCAATGGAACCTAACCAGTCATTGGGATCTATAAAAAGTATATTATAATGTCTAAAATTCAAAGTATTATGTTAAAAAATTCCCATTTTTCACCTTTACTTTTAATTATTCTAATGAATTCGAATTATAAAGAGACTAAAAGTATTAAAATAATTTTATTTATTAAAATATGTTTTATAATTCCATTAACATTACTATTAAAAGGTTTAACATGGATATAGTATTTTATCAAATATTTTATTCTAAAAATACCCTTCTCCTCAAATATAAATAACCCCTCTCCCTCCCCATGGAAAAAAAATCCACCCTCGCATTCCAAATCAATATATATACCCAAATCCTCCCTCTAAATACCCTTATAATACCTAGGTATATTCTAGAGTAAACCAACTCCAAACATCAATGGATTTTTAGTGTCGTACAATAGGTGTTATACCGAGGATGGAGTAAGTTTCTATCAAATCCTCTCTCTTTTTATTCTTCTATTTATTTTTCCCCAATTCCTTCCAAAAAATCATATAGAAAATTTAGGAAGTATTTTAACATTATATTAATGATTTTAATCAACTTAAAGAATCATAATTATGACATATATAAATTTCACACTTCCCATTCCCACTCTTTTAACAATGTCATGTCAACTATCGATTAATCACCGATGAGGACATTCCCAATCCTTTTATTATCTCTAAACTTATGGATGGTTACAAAAAAAATATTTATAATATATTAATGTATAAATATATTTATTTTAATACTATATATCTAATTTCACTAATGTATAAATGAAATTGAAAATAAATAGTGACATTGGAAAAAATAAGAAACTTTAATGAAAACATGACATCAAAATAGTCCACATTTTACAATGAGTGTTATAAAAAATAATACAATAATTATAATGAATAAATAGTGGAAAATGAGAATAATTGGAATCTTGAACTATATATTAATAATCCTTATTTTATTATTCAAGAGGCTAAAAGCTAAAAAATAAATCATGATTTTAGGTAATGGGATTCTAGATCCCCTTCTTTGGGTTATCCATCATTCACATCATTTTTTATATGGATATTCATCTAACGTTTTATGAATATAAATTCACTATTATTACATTTTTTTCGAGGATATACATATTACCACGTTGATTTGTAATCTGAATACATATATTTTTTAAAAAGAATTTTCTTTCCAAAATATATCTTTTAATCATCTTAAATTGTTTATTATTCACTCAAGAATAATGATGTTTGTGTAAATTATATTTTACCTTAATAATATGGTAACCCCGATATTATTCATGAAGTAATTATTTATTAAATACTTATGAAACTCATTCATTTCCATGGGTTATTTGATGACTATGATTGTTATAAGTTCTGTGTGGAATGCATGATTATGTAAATATTATGATGTCACAGTTGGACCCAAAATTATATCTCCCTCCAATGTAATGGGTAATGTTATGTATCTCATGAGATAAGGTTTAATATGTGTGAGAATAATATTATTTTTTCATAATAATGATGGTATCATTATTCACATATGTTATACGTGAACATGATGTTATCTTTATTCACAACTATGTGTGGTATTTGACTACTATGAAAAGATGTTTAATTTTTATGCATCACCAAATTCCATGCCTCCATAAAATACATCCCTAATTATATTTATTATGATCTTATTCATATGATGTGATTATTATTATTATTCCCACCCATGTTATATTGATTCATGTCCCTTATTTATCCTCTTATTGGTCTTTTAGCTAACCCCTTTCTTTGATGTATATCCTTATATGACTACATGTACTAAAGATAACATTAGAGATTCACAAAGATAAAGAAGAAGAATTTAAAAAAATGTTTATGTTTTATTATGTTCTAGTGATATATAGTCCTAATTTTTCCAAGATACTATACATTTTTATGCTTTTATGTATAATAATTATGTTTTTTTATAATTTAAGTAATGTAATAGTCATTTAAGAAAAATTAGGGTTATTATAGATTATATCAGAGGCATGGTTGAGTTAATTTGGGAATTAAGATTAGAAATGATTAGTGAAAACCATTAGGATAATTATAAGTATACTAAAACACCCAAGAAGCTTTATTTTAGAAAATGATAAACATAGGTATCCCATAAAATTTTCCTTCATAGTTAATTATGGAAAGAATAAATTATTTATTCATTATTTTGTTTACTTACACTATATTCAATCCTTTATTATTTTAGAAAATAGTGGGAGCCACTAGAAACTAGACCAAAAACCCATCTAAGGAGAAATTAAATGATTATCGGAATGATATCCCCAATTCCATGGTAGGTGGAGTTCAAAATATTATATAAATTCTTAACCTGTTGTGTTGGGCTATGAATAATAACCTAAACCATGTGGAACATCCTCCTTCACCCAAAAAAGAGAAAATGCCTATTCAGTCTTTTATGCATCAGTGACCACCAACATTTAGTGGATATTATGATCTATATTTCATGGAATAGTGGATAAAATCATTGGAGAATATATTGTATTGATCTGTTATTTTGGGAAAGAGAAGATGAATTTGATAGTCTATTATTTAGATCGAGAAGCCGATCAATGGTGTTCATTGATAAAGAACACCAAGCCTAAGGATGAAATGTAAGGGATTGAGTGGGAAGAATTTAATAAAATATTTATTATTAACAATTATTTCCATAAATAACATCAAAAAATATGGATATATAATTAATATTGATAAATAAAAAATAAGGTGAATTTGTAATGACTTAGAAAGATATCATAACATGGATTTAAAGATAGGAATCAGTTTTTTATCAACAATGACTGAAAAATAGATATATTATTTAGTGGTTTAACACCACACCTTCAAAAGTCTCCAGTTATCTAAGAATCCATAAGTTGTGAAGAAGGGGTTCAATTTTCTCTCCAAGTAGAGATGGATTTTGGAGATTGGGACTTTAAACATGGGTATAAGAAGAGAACAATGGAGTTTTAAGCTAATGGGTCAAATGATAAAGGAGGAAAGAGGATCCAACTACCCACATGTCAAAAATATGGGAAAAATATCATGGGAATTATCTTAAAGGGACAGTGAAATTTTTTACATGTTGGATAAAAGGCCAAATATCTTGTGAATATTGAATAGACATGAAGATACTAGCCAACATGATGGAGGAAAGAAAGGAACCTCCAAATTCACAACCCAGGGTTCAATGCTTAAATTATAGGGGGAAAGGGAACTATGAAAGTCAATGAACTAAACAATAGGTACTTGAGGGTAATCAGTATCAGAAACCACCAAATCCAAAGCATCAATGGAAAGTTTATTCCATAAATACTACTAAAGTGGAGAATGAAAATTCAGTCATACAACATAATGTTCTTATCATTCAATAATGGAAATAAATTATTTGATTCTGGTTCTATGAATTCCTTTATATCCTGTATGTTTTCATGAATTGTTGAATCTAATTCTCAATACTTTTAAGAAGAGGTATCTATAAAAACATGTTTTTGTGTCTTCATTTTAGCCTGGGTGTTTGAGTCTTATCCTATTAGTGTATGTGGTATTATTATTAAATAATATCTTCTAATCTTTTCCTTGGTGGAATTTGATGCTACACTAGGAATTGATTGGATAATATTATATAGAGCATGCATCAACTATCAGGAAAAGGGAATCTATTTTCATATTATGAAACATCCAGTGATCCCCTAAAAATCAATTAATATCATGAATCTCCTTTGTAAAATCCTTTGATGGTGTCAGTGATGATACCTTGTGAAGAAGAATGCATTTTCCAAATGGTTGAGTCAAAGGAAGGTATCAACCTAGAGGATATAACCAATTTGAAGTAATAAACTGATGTATTTCCTAATAAGTTTCCTAGAATTCACCTAGATCATGAGGTATATTTCTCAATATAACTTATAATAGGATCTACTCTTGTCTCTAAATGTCCCTACGGGATAGCCCAAATTAAGCTTGAGGAGTTAAAGAAGAAGTTGCAAGATCATTTGGATAAAGGGTTCACACACCCTAGTAGGTCACCATGGTGTGTTCCTATTCTATTTTTAAGAAAAAATTATAGATCAATGATGATGTGTATAAATTTCTCGGATCTCAACAATATCACTATATATAAAAATTATTACCTATCAAGGATCGATGACTTGTTCGATCAACTGTGGGGAGCTCAGTACTTCTCAAAGGTGGATCTTAATTTTGGATATCATCAGTTGACTCTGAAGAAGGAATATATTCATAATATATACTTCCTTGAAAGGTATCCATACTATGAGTTCATAGCTATAACATGAAGAGTTTTTCTGAATTTTTTTATTCAATTTAATCTTATGGAAACTGCCTATTTTACACCACACTAAATATTGATTGTGTTATAAGAAGGCACCAAGTTATTCTTTCATGGTATTCCAAACTAAGTTTATCTTACACTATATGCAATACTTTCGTTATCTCGTGATATATAAAAAACTATATTTTCTTATGTTTCACACAATTCTGAGTTCATTTGATAGCTTGTGTGATATGCATTACTTTGTTTTACCAAACTACAATGTACAATTAATAATATTATTAAAATATCATTTATTATTGTCACCTAGAAGTTGGAGTAGTGTTTATGAATACTATTAATTAAATTTTGAAAATATTTTTAAATAAGAATTACTTGGTGACCAATAAACTAGAAATTAAAGTAAAATCCTTTTCAAAAATATAAAAAATCATTTACTAGAAAACTATATTTATGAAATCAAACACATTTTAACTCAATAAATTGATTAAAACACTTTTGATAAATGATTTTAATTATATGTATATAAATATATCATTCAAAAAATTATTTAATGTTCATCAAATGTTTTTCCGAACAATTGGTAAGAATAGATCTAATATCATGAATAAAAAGTTGTATTTTTCTAAAAGGTAATTTTACCGCCTTTTAATGAAGAACCTATTTTAAATATACTTTTTGACACTTTTATATTTTTTATTTTACAAAATAAACTTCATTTTTGAAATTTAAATATCAAAGTTTAAAATGGGTTATTTTTTTGGTATTTTTTAGAGAAGTTACATTTTTTTATGAACAGTGAAAAACACTGAATTCTAATTTAAAACTACTTTTTCGTGTAATTTATTTATATAGTTAAAATATGTTTTAATTTGGTTTTAAAGAATAATTAGATCAATTATAAATTAATTAAAACAATTTTTTTATTATAATCAATTTCACATTGAGATTTCATATAAAACAATTCATACTTTTGAACATTTTTACTTTAAAAACACGTTGTCTCGTCCTGTATATGGGATAAATTTTAAATTAATTTATGAAAATTTAGTGATTGGAATTTTAAAAAAAATAGATTCAATATTTGGAATCATAATAATTTATAATGACTAATAAGGTCAATTTAGTTTGTACCAAAAATATTAGAGAGTGTAATTAAAATTAGAGTGATTAAGGAAAAAACGAGCTTAATTAAGGACTAAACATAGAATATAAGGTGTAAAAATGACCCTAAACTTGTCAGAAATTTTTTTAGGGTCATATATTGACCATATAATCTCTTGGATATAATTTTATGAGTCATTTGGATACCATTCCATGAAAGTTACCTATATAATAATTTAAGTAGTAAAAAGGACAAAAAAGAACCTTCATTACTTTTAACATTTATAAAGCCTTGAGATATGGACAAAAACCCAAATTAGTTAGGTTCTAAACACTATTATGAAAGTAAAAGGATATTTTTTCATCATATTAATTTATATAGAATTTTTATACATGACTTATTTAGATTAATTGCTTAAGAAATTCCAAATGCTATAATTATTTAGTTTATAATTAACTAAAATAAATGATACCAAAAATATTAAAAGTGAATTAAAATGATGGAATTATTGTATTTAATTTTTTTTATATGAATATATCATGTTTAACAGGTTTGAAATTAATATATTTAAATTCCATCTTTGTCCTGATATTTTTGAATTTAAATTAAGTAAATTCACATTAATTTTATCTTATAATAAATGATATTTTATTAAAAGATTTAAAATTTAATAAAAATACTATATACTAAAAAATGATTTTTAAATGCTAATAAATATAAAAAATTATCTATTTGTGGAAAAATTTATCTTCAATATGAAAAATATTTGTCTTAAAATAAAAAAAAACATTTTTAGCACGGTTTGGGTTAAAGTAGACTTTTTCCACATTACATTCGCTTGTTTTAAAAATAATTTCCAAAATTCCTGGGATTTATTTTTTTATAAATTATATATCATGTTTTAAATTTAGTGGGATTATATTTTCTAATAAATATCCCTTTTATTTTTCATTAATGGATAATTTATTATGTTATAAAACTAGTTACCATAATAAAAAACAAATTGATAAAAGTGGAGAAACATAGAAGTTATGGAACAAAATTATAAAAATGAACTTATTTTTGTGTGGTGAAGGTTTTAATGGAACATAATTCCCCTTTAATCCATTATTTTTTTTCTTTTTGGAAGGACATGAGATAATGAATACCTCCCAATAGGGTTTGTCTTTTGGTATTTACAAGAATACCACCACTCCTTCACTATAAAAAAGAATTAAATCTTACCCTTCCTTACACCTCTTAAGCCACATTGGATCATCCAACCCTTACTAATTAAGCTCCAAAATTATATACCTTTATTTTAAAGGCCCCACTTTGTGTAAAAATCCAACGAAGTAATCTGTTTGGTGCAAACCAAAAGGATTTACCCAATGAAGAAGTAACATCCTTCAACAAGCACGTTTGTTTTATTTTCATTATTCATGTGATTATATATTAAAATCAGTATATTAAATATACTAAAAAAATTATGTTAAATTTTTTAACTAAACCTACACATTTCAATAAAATGGCACACGTAATCATCGTTCATATGTACGGAGGACTACCACCTCACGAATCTATGTCATTTGTTTTTCCATTTCCACCTCTCAAGGTTGTAAATAATAATGGAATTTCTAATTTTATATTATACTTATGATATTTATTATGTATTTATGATTATTTAATTATTATTTAACACATACCTTCATTGTTTTTATTTTTTTGTAATATGATTATTGGGAAAAAATCTTGCAAGTTATCATTGATTCATTTTTGAGGTGATTGTGTTTGTTGACAAAGTGGACAAATGTGTTGTGATTGTTGACAAACCAAACCATGTCAAACAAACTTGTTGACAAAGGGGATTTCATGGTGGAATGTCGAGTTCAAGAGTTGTGGTTAAACGATCAATGTTTGATTCAAGAACTTCGATAATGGAATGGATGATCTGGAGGCGGTACAAAAAGAACAGATACAAGGTGGCATCGTTTTCCAGTGTTTGCCAAATTTTTGGGCCTGAAAATCGACATATAAAGAAAAGTGGTTTTTCGAAAAGGGACTTGTGCGCCGTGTACTTGATGGATTGAAAACTTTTGCGCCATATGTTTTTCAAGATCATATCATCAAAATATGGAAAAGGGATAAGGGTCGCACAAGTATTGAGTTGGTCGCACAGGTGACATGCGCGCCAAGAGAAAGGACTTGCGTACCGGTGCTTTGGAAGCATGATAACTTGAGCGCCTATGGTTTTTCAAGATCATAAGATCAAAATATGGAAAATGAAATAGGTTCGCGCAAGTTTGGAAGTGGGTCGCACAAGTGACTTGCAGGGGAAGAGACTTGCGCGTCGAGACTTGCGGGCTGAGACTTGCGTGCCGAGGGTTGACTTGTGTTCCTTCATGCAGGGTGGTCAATTTGTCTATAAATACTGGACCACCCCTCCTCATTTCTCACCAGATTTCAACATTTTGAGAAATCAGAGCTCCCGTCGCGTAGGTGTGGATGTCGCACAAGTGGTAGTGTGTCACGCAAGTGGGACTTGCGTGCCAGATTTGAAGAACGGTGATTGTTGGTAGTTGCGCGTCAATATTGGATTGGGCGTAAAAGGAAGTGTGTTGCACAAGTTTGGAGTTGAAGAAGCCTATGTTGCGCAAGTGTGTGAGGTGGACTTGTGCGCCAGTTGTGACTTGCGCGCCGATACTTGCGCGTCGAGATAGACTTGCGCGCCAAGTAAGGTTAATTTTTAGCATTGATTTTCGAGCTGCGTGGAAGCTGGAAGTTTGCCCGATACCTTTGGTGAAAATAGAGATTCATCTACGGGTGAATGTTGGACTTCAACAGAGCATCCACATAAAACAGAGGATGCATTATTTCATTCAAATGAAGAGACATACAGGTCTATAAACTGTGAGTGGATCCTTTCTAGAGCAGTGAGCAAAGGAAGAGAAAGAAGGTGATCCACTCCACCAATAGTGATCCAGAGAGAGAGAAATAGGGAGTGACCCTTGGGAAAGCAGTGAGATGACCCTAAAAATTGTAAAGGCAGTGAGCCTGGGACAGAGTGACTATGCCCAAACCTTGTAATTCAAAGCTAGTGAAGTTTAGTGGAATTTGGTGTGACCAACAACCTGTCGGCGTATGCTCCTTGGACGTAGCCCTTAGCGGTGAACCAAGTAAAATTTTTGTGTGATGTGCTTGCTTTAATTTCTGTTTATATCGTGCAACAGGAGAGAGAGAGAAGAGTGTTTTTCTTAACAGTGAAACAAGATCAGAATGTGCTTTAATTTCAAATTATTCATACCCTGATTCACCCCCACCCCTCAGGGTATTCATCCTTGTGGACCTAACAATTGGTATCATAGGGAAAGGTTTATATTTGTTCTTCTCTCAATGGAGTTCACTAATCATAAAGGGATTTCGATCTTCGACGAATGTAATTTTCAGATATTAAAGAATTGAATGAAACATTATTTCCGATCTTTGGGGATAGATGTGTTTTCAAAATCTATGCGTGATATCTCGACTGATATTAATAGTGGTGCATTGTGAGAGGCTGAGCATAGAGAGTTGGATGCTGATGCAAAAACAATCAATGCCTTAGGGGGGCCCTTTCCAATCCCATCTACACAAAGGTGATGTCATGCAAAATGTCACATCCCATGTTGGAAAAACTATTGAATATATATGAAGGATATACAAAGGTCAGAGAGTAAAAGCTGCAAGTGATGTAGAATAAGTATGAAGATACTGATGATGAACAAGAAAATGTCATGTTTGTGTCTTCAGGAAACCAAAGAGTCGAGCTGAAATTGATAGGCAAAATATCATTGGTGATCAGACAGATCCCGTTCAGACTCGAAGAATTAAATAATTATAGCAAACATTGTTTTTATCTTAGGTGGAGCCAAAATGTTTTTCTGATGCAGCTAAAGATGAAAACTGGGTTCAGGTTATGAATGAAGAGCTTGATCAGATTGAGAATAACCAAACGGGGGAGATTGTTTCGAGGCCAGAAAACCAGAATGTCATTGGGACTAAAGGGGTCTATCACAACAAGATGAATGAATATGGCACAATTATTTGGAACAAAGCACGGATAGTGTGCAAGGGATACTCCCAGATAGAGGGAATAGATGTTGATGATACATTTGCATCGGTTGCAAGGATAGAGACAATCAGACTATTTTTGGCCATAGTAGTACAAAGGAAGTTCAAAGTGTTCCAAATGGATGTCAAATCCTCATTCTTGAATGGTGTTCTGGAAGAGGAGGTGTATATTGAGTAGCCATATGGTTTTCTCATTCATGAGGATGAGAACAAAGTTTTTAGGCTGAATAAGGCGTTGTATGGGCTGAAACAAGCACCAAGGGCATGGTACTCATAACTTGATCAGTACTTAAAGAAGCTTGGTTTCCAGCACGGAGGAGTTGATTACGATCTCTATTTCCGCAATGACGGTAATCAAAGGATAATGGTGCTGGTGTATGTCGATGACATAATTTTTGGTGGATCAGATGAAGCTCAGTGCAGAGAGGTTTCTGAATTCATGAAAAATGAGTTTGAAATGTCAATGATTGGAGAGAAAACATTTTTTCTTTGCTTACAGGTGACACAAGGAAGTAATGGAACATTCATTTCTCAATCAAAATACGCCAAGGAGGTTCTGAGATGTTTTGGAATAGATAATTACAAGGAGATGAAGACTCCAGTTGCTACCTGGATGAAATTATCAAAAGATGAGGTTGGCAAGGCAGTCAATATTACCGAATACAGGAAAATTATTGGGAGCTTGTTGTACTTGACCGCAACAAGGCCTGATATTGTTTTTTCCACATGCCAAGAAGCGAGATATCAGAGTAATCCCAAGGAAATCCATATGCTTGCAGTGATAAGAATACTTCAGTATATCCAGGGCACAGTGGATTTCGTCTTGACATATACTAATAAATCTCAGATAGAGTTATTGGGATATACTGATGGAGACTAGGCCGGTTCAGCGGATGATAGAAAATCAATGTCAGGTGGTGCATTTTATCTTGGTGGATTGTGTATTTCTTGGCTTAGCAAGAAGCAAGATTGCATTTCATTGAGCGCTGAGGAATCTGAGTATATTGCGGCCACTCAAGCATGCACACAGTTATTGTGGATGAAGCAGCATCTTGAAGATATGGGAGTTGAAGTGAAGTCTCTGATTGGAATCCAGTACGATAACTCAAGTGCTATCAATCTTATCAAAAGTCTCATACATCACTCAAGGACCAAGAACATTGAGATCAAATATAATTTCATCAAAGAGAAGGTTGAAAATGGAATTGTGAAGTTGGAGTATGTGCCTACAGAGCTACAGGTTGTAGACATTCTAACAAAGGCCCTACCCAAGGAAGCTTTTGAGAGGCATCGACTAGATCTGGGAGTTTAGTGGACTCCCCGCACTTGAATTAGTGTGGATGTGGAACCACCCCATCTCCCTGAGGTATGATGTGTTTTCCCTAATGTACTGATATGTGTTCTCTACTCTGTTACAGACTTCAAAGGATTAACCTTTGGGTTCGTTGACAAAGGGGGAGAAAATAGTGATTGTTCAAGGGGGAGAAAGTGTGGCTATTTGAGAAATATTGACATATAAGGGGAGAAGCTGATAGGTGGAGAATCCAGATAGGGGGAGTTGAATCTAGTAGAACTTTCTTAGCTAGAGCTTAGCTTGGACAACACAGGAAATAGGGATAAAGAGGTTTTGAAGCTAATAAGAGTTGAAGCTATGGGAATTAAGGGGGAGAGTATTAAATCTGATGATTCTAAAAGTGATCGATCAAAGAATAGATATCACGACAGCTGAGGATCATGATAAAAGCACATGAGTGGTGTTGGAAGAATATTTCAAAAAATTGGTATCACTTCGGTGAAATTTGGTATCAGTTTGGTGTCAACAATGGGTGTAAGAGATTAAGTGATTCATAGATGATCTTTTCATTTACTCTTGTTTCTCACACCGAGCATTGCTCATGTGGGCTTAGAGTATGTGTTGAGTAAATCCTTGATCTCTATTAGAATAGAAATGAGTTTAATGGTGGCTGAAAAATCAACGATGTATCTTTTTATGGAAGAGTTTTCAACAAACCCAAAGGGGGAATTGTTGGGCCAAAATCCCTCAAGGTATCATTGAATCATTTTTTGAGGTGATTGTATTTGTTGACAAAGTAGACAACTGTGCTATGATTTTTGACAAAGAAAACCATGTCATAAAAACTTGTTGCCAAAGGGGATTTCATGGTGGAATGTTGAGTTCAAGAGCTGTGGTTAAACGATCAATGTTTGATTCAAGAACTTCGACAAAGGAATGGATGATCTAGAGGCGGTACAAAAAGAACAGATACAAGGTGGCACCATTTTCCAGTGTTTGCCAAATTTTTGGGCCTAAAAATCGACAAATGAAGAAAAGCTGTTTTTGGCAAAAGGAATTGCACACTGTGTACTTGATGGCTTGAAAACATGTGCGCCATATGTTTTTCAAGATCAGATCATCAAAATATGGAAAAGGGATAAGGTTCGCACAAGTATTGAGTTGGTCGGGCAGGTGACTTGCGTGTCAAGGGAAAGGACTTCCACGCTGGTGCTTTGGAAGCTTTAGAACTTGTGCGCCTATGGTTTTTCAAGATCAGAATATCAAAATATGGTAAAGGAAAGTGGTTCGCACAACTTTGGAAGTGGGTCACGCAGGTGACTTGCAGGGGAAGAGACCTACGCACCAAGACTTGCGCGCTGAGGGTTGACTTGTGTGCCATCGCGCAGGGTGGTCAATTTTCCTATAAATACTGGACCACCCCTCCTCATTTCTCACTGGAGTTCAACAGTTTGAGTAATCCGATCTCCCGTCGTGCAGGTGTGGAAGTCGCGCAAGTGGTAGTGTGTCGCGCAAGTGGGACTTGCGCGCCAGATTTGATGAAGGGAAATTGTGGGTAGTTGCGCACCAATATTGGATTGGGCGTAAAAGGAAGTGTGTCATTCATGTTTGGAGTTGAAGAATATTGTGTCACGCATGTTTTTGAGGTGGACTTTCGCGCTAGTTATGAATTGTGTGCCGATACTTGCGCGCTGAGATAGACATGCGCGCCGAGTGAGGTTTATTTCTGGCAGTGATTTTCGGGCTGCGTGGAAGCTGGAAGTTTTCCCGATACCTTTGGTGAAAAAAGAGATTCATCTACGGGTGAAATTTGGACTTCAACAGAGCATCCACATACAACAGAGGATGCATTCTTTCATGCAAATGAAGAGACTTACATGTCTATAAACTGTGAGTGGGTCCTTTCCAGAGCAGTGAGAAAAGGAAGAGGAAGAAGGTGATCCTCTCCACCAGCAGTGATCCAGAGAGAGAGAAACAGGGAGTGACCCTTGGGAAAGCAGTGAGCTTACCATAAACATTGTAAAGGAAGTGAGCCTGGGATAGAGTGACTATACCCAAACATTTTAATTCACAGCTAGTGAAGTTTAGTGGAATTTTGTGCGACCAAAAACGTGTCGGTGTATGCTCTTTTGACGTAGCCCTTAGCGGTGAACCAAGTAAAATTGTTGTCTCCTGTTCTTTCTTTACTTTCTGTTCATATCATGCAACAGGAGAGAGAGAGAAGAGTGTTTTTCTTAACAGAGAAACAAGATCAGAACGAGATTTAATTTCAAATTAGTCATACCCTGATTCACCCCCCCCCCCCCCCTCTCAGGGTTTTCAGCCTTGTAGACCTAACAATGATGACTTTTTTTTGGGTGTGTGGACTACCACCTCCTTAAAGAAATGTGATTCGTTCACACATTACATAGAATGTATAAAGGGTGTGTTTATTAAGATTTCATGATATATATGAAATTATAATTCTACTGGATGTATGAAATATATGTACATATATTTCATTTAATTTCTTTCTTTCAATACAACAAGAAAACAGAAGCATCTTTCATACATACATACGACCTACCATCTTTAAGATTTGTGTATTCCATTTAAAATTTCTATATTTTATAGATTATTATAATTATAAATATAATTAATATATATGATATTTAAATCATGTTATAAATTATTTAAATTATTAAATCATTATCCAAGTAAGAGTATCAAGAATAACATGTAAAAAAATATATGAAAAACAAAGAGGATATCATTCAAAACATAACATTAACATAAAATTGTTAATAAATGGATAATATAAAGTTATAAAAAATAATATATAGTATGATATATAATTATATAGTTATTTTTTATATTTATAATAATTTTATACTAATTATACAGTAGGTTTGAATGTGTACGAGGAAATTCAAAACTTAAGATAAGAGTTTTCTCGTCTCACATTTAATTTTGTGAGATATATGATATATTCACCACCTAATATTTTTATGTGGTGTATATACTAAACTATGAAATTTTATTTCATGAATTTAACAAACTTAATTTCATTAAAAGTTTCAATTGATGTTATTATTTCATGGATCTCAAGATTCAAAATTTACTCAAGTAGTTAGGGGATTTCTAGTCTAACTTTTATTTATGTGAGACTTATTCCTTATTCACTACTTATTTATTTCTTGTAGTGTATATACTACACATGAATTCATTTTATTATTATTATCCATAAATTTATGGTTATTTACATTTCCATTTTATGATCTCTCTTTCATGGGTTTTATGGTTCAATAGTTACCAAATCGAAAAACTAATTTTATCTCAATTTACCTCTTTTGAGACACATGCCATGTTATACACCCATATTCTTATATGAAGTGTATATAAAACCCTTTCCAATATTATATCATGAATATAATTATTTTCATGATATTTTATTCTTTCATGGGGATTATAATTAAATTTTACCAAAGTGGTAACAGTTTATTACTACAATATCATCATTTATCATGATTGTTTATGATTATGCTTCCATGGATGAAATATTCTGATCCATCTCTCAAGAAATATCAGGAATTTTCTTATCCTCTATTTATTCATGATATATTAAATTAATGGTACCTTTTTTCTACTCTGGTACATATGATGATTGATAAAAAAATTGATAAAATCCAACATTATTTCTCTCTTCGGTCAGAAATCTACTTTATTCACAAACCATGTTTTCTAAAAATGTTTTCAAAAATGTTTTTAAATGATATATAAAGGTAATTTTCAAGAAAATTTATTTTAACGAATTTTTTTATGTTTCAAAGTGGTTAAAATTATTTTCAAATCTTCCTTTATAAGTTTTCAAGGTTATTTTCAAAGAAAAATGTTTTCAAAATGTTTATTATTTTAAAAAGTGTTTTTCATAGTGGAAATGATATTTTATCAATAAATTTTTTAAATGATATTCCAATCATACTTCATAAGTTTTTGGTTTTGTTTTTAAAGAAAATAATTTTTAAAATAATTTCCAAAGAAATGTTATTTTCCATAAGAAATGTTCCAAGTGATCTTTAAAAACCTTCTCCATATAATATGGAATCCTTTTATATAGTTATGATTTAATAGGGATGTTATTCAAATACACCATTCATATTATATATTGTAATGTTTTATGTTTTTATGGAATGAGGTTTGTAATTCTTTTTTCTCTTCCACTAGTTATATGCTTTTGAAACCCACTTCATTTCATGGGTTATACTTTGATGAAATGATTATGAAACCTATCACTTTTTCATAGGTTAATATGTGATTAAATGTTTATGATACCCATTTCATTTACTGTGTTATGATATGATGTTTATGAATCCCATCATTTTTTATGGGTCCTGATATCATGAATGTTTAATTAGCTTATGAAACATGTTTGTATGATTTTATTATATAAATGGTGGGATCTATATCGCCCTCAAATGCATTGGGTAATAATAAATATATTATTAGCTCAAATGGTATATGGGAGGGAATCCCAATCCCAAAAAAAATTGGGTACATGGGAGGGGATCCCAATCCCGAAACAGGAGGTTATACAAGAGGGAAACCTAATACCAAAAAATAGGGTACATTGGAGGGCATCTCAATCGCGAAACATTAGGGTACACATGAGGGAATACCAAGGCCAAAATAAAAGGGTACATAAAAAGGAATCCCATTCCCAAAAAAAATATGGTACACGGGAGGTTATCCCAAGCCTGAAACAAGAGGGTACACAGTAGGGCATTCCAATCCCAAAACTATAGGTTATATGGGAGGTCACCTTAATCCTGAAAAAATAGGGTAAATAGGAGGGAATCTCAAACACAAGATAAGAAGTTACATGGGAGATAATTTTAAGCCCAAAATAAGAAGGTACATCGGAGGGCATCTTGAGCCCAAAACAAGAGGGTGTATAACAGTTTATCTCAATCCCGAAGCAGTTACATATGTGATTATCCCAAGCCTAACATGTTATGAAGGTCTTCATGGGTAGTATTGACATAGGATTTTCTATGCTTATGTGTATTCCACAATTCCATGTCTTATTACTCTATTATTCTCTAATGGATTATTCTATTGTTTACCTTGTGATTCATATCTTGTGAACTATCAATCATTATTCCATGACTTTTGATTATGATCTTTGATATGAAGATTATGATCTTCTAATATTATTATCATATTCTAATACCCTTATGCTCATGTTTTACTTACATATATCCCTTTTTTAACCTTACTGAGCATCTGAGCTCATCCCTTTATTATGTTTCCTTTCCCTTGTTTATGAAGAAATGGTTTGTGTAGGATTACTAAAGGGGAAATTTTTATGGAATATGTTGGAGATCTTTCACCATGTTAAGATATTATGTTTCCAAGTTTTCTAAAGACACTAAAAATTATTGTCCTTAGGCATATATTTTTGTAATGTGTTGAATATTAATAAAAAATGATTTAATATACATATATGTTAGGCATGGTTCAATATAGCTGATATCAAAGGAATGGTTTAGTAAACCTTTGTAAACTAGGATGAGAAAACATCAGTGAGATACTTGAGGATATTTTTAAGTATATTTATTGGGATGTCTATAAGGATAAGCCTAAGGTTTCATAGATTTTAAAGAAGGTGTCATGATTTAGACATCCTATAAGTGAATTTTCATATGGTTTTCCTCTACATTAAGTTCATATCACACTATGATTTCTAGTTTTATTCAATGGAGGAAAATAGAATCAACGAGGTTAATATTGAATGTGACAGACAATTTACTAATGACTTGTAAAATGGGATTATCACTAGAGTGAATGAAGTTGTGAACATTCCTAATTATTTTTCATGGAACATGATTAACATTGTTTACCTTAAATAACTCTTAAAATAACTAAATAAGAGAAGGAAGTATTTCACTGATATTTCGAGTAATAGAGACCATTATGGAAAGAAGATTTAGTTTCCCTTATGTTGAGAATGTGGAAAAAAGCACCCAAGTGAATGTCTTAGAGAAACAAGAATATGTCTTGACTGTGCAAAAGAATGAAATGGAGAAAGAAACTACAGAGTAAAAATGAAGAGCTTAGTTAACACAATGGATGGAAATATTGGCCTCTATAAGACATCATCTATAGTTAAATGGTGTATGTGTGGAATGAAGGTTCATTATGAAAATCTATGTCCTAAGTGGAAATATCTTGAAGAAAATTAATAAGGTGGTATGAGTAATAGTTATATTTATGATGATGATGAGAATACAGATTAAATTTGAAAGGAAATCTATATTAAGTAATATGATGTGGTAGCCTTGATATGGATTAAGAATGAATTAGAATGATTTAAGTATTTATGTATTTGGATTCAAGAATTATAAATACTTAATTATGTAAGGGTTGTTTAGTTTTTGTTTTTTCTGAGGATTTACAGGAATATTTTGAATATTTTTGATGGACTAGAAAATTGATTTAATGGTAAGTTGATATTAATGGAAACATGTGATTAAGGGAAATATAACCCTTAATATATTCCTGATGTTGAGATAATGATGTTAGGATATAGATATATAGGATATGAATAATTAAATTGGATGGTACTAGTTATGTAAAAACTGATAAATGAATTTTTGACAAGTTATTTTTTTATATCATATATAGAGTTTACAGTATTTTTGTATTTCAGAAATATATCCAATAAACTTTGTAATAAGTAAACATGCTTGTTTTCCAAATTTATTTATGGTCATTACCAAACTTTTTAGATTATACATGATGAAGGTATTCACATTTTTTGTATGTGATAAATAAGATACAATTTATGATATCAGGGGGATCAATTTTAAGCTGGTTATGATAAATTTAGTGACCTTATTTATAAAGTTTTGGACATTCATCTTTCATAAGGTTTATAAGATTAACCATTTGTGTAATGGTTTAAGTAAAACTTCTGATAAGGTTTTAGATATTCAAGTATTGTCTCACAATATGAGGATTTATGCATATTGGATAACCTATTATAACCATTTTATTTTTATGTTAACTAAATATAGATAGAATGATTTATCATTCGATTTATGGATCTCATGATCTATTAGTTCTTTAAGAATGAAAAAATTACCTTCATTCCCTGGAGTAAGAGATGAAGTGGAAATTGATCAAGGTATAACCAAAAGATGATATTGTGCATATAAAAAGGAATGAAATCAATTAAGTATATTTCCTTATATTCCTAGATAGTAAAATAATTCCTCGAATCTATGAAAATTATATTGAAAAATATTTATCCTAATAACTTCATTTTTGTTTAACCGATTGTCTTATAAATCATCACGGATTTATGGTTTTGAGACCCATAATTTTCAATCGATCATTCACTTACATGTGATCGATGACCTTAATCACACTATAATTACTTTATCTTTTATTCCATGTCAAATATTGTAATGACCTACCAATTCTCATTGGATTGAGTGTGCAATGAGTCATTACTAGTCCTTAAGCAACATCCTCAAGACGCCAAAGGCTAGAAATAAATGCCAAAGGGTTTTAAGTAAAATTTGGGAGAAAATTTACCATTCATGAAAATAAACCCATCCATTAATCCTTCACTATATGATTCATTAACAACTAAAGACCAATAAACAATTTCATTTATAATAAACCACATCATAGTACACAACAGTGGAAGACTAAACCAAACATCAAAGTACACAGCAGAAAGAGAACAAAACAAGACTCCCAAAAGACACTACGACTCAGCAGTCCACAAACTCCAATCTCCACAGCACCTCCCAAACATCACCACAAGCCAATAGTAATGAGACGCTTTACATTTACCTGTGTCTCAGAATACAACATCTGCAAAAGCACCAAAGTTCCAAAGCAGGGGTGAGTATAAAACTCAGTAGGTTTTCCCCAATGACTTCCCTAGTCACTCCACTAGGACAGAAGAGTTATCCACATTTATATAAAAATATTTTATATAAAACTTTTTCACCAAAGCAGTTTATAACTAAATATAAACTAGTTTTCCAAAACCATCCATGCTCAAAAGTATCAAATTACAATTTAAACCGGTTTTTCCAACACGTTATTTTTCCAGAAAAATAACCAAACAAGTTTCCAAACCATTTCAAAAACATCCCGTTTTGGCATACCCAACCATTTCACAAACCCGTGAAATCAACCATGCATTAATAGTTATGACAGTTCCATACACATGAGCAGTCTCTCATCGATCTACCAAGTCATCACAAGGTAATTATTTCCCATGTGCCATTACACCTTTGGCACCGAGCACAAGGTCATATTTCAAACAAGCCTCATAAATATAATTACCATCATGCCATTAAACGTTTGGAACTGAGCACAAGGACCTATTTCAACCAAGCCTCGTACAATGAAATATGAACACACACCACGCATTCCCAACAATCATGCCAAAACCATCCTTTAATAAAACACCTTTTATTGAAAACCATTTTCCCATCAAAACCAAGTGTGTTCAACCAATTCAAACCATTTCAATAAAACACTCCTCTTTATTGAAATCCCATTTCTCATCAACCCATTTTCAATTTCAGAAATTTTATAATTTAAAATCAACATTTTAAATTCAAATAGCCAAATCACTTTGCACAACAATTTGCCAAGATTTCACAATTTCCTCAAAACCATAAATCATCACTAAATAAGATTTATTCCATGATTTTCACAATAAATACCATTCAAATAACCAATTTGAAACTAATACAACCAATTCTAACGAGAAGAGTTGAGAGTGAAGCCACCTACCTCAACAAAAAGGTGAAACCAAGCAATGGACGAAGAACGATCAAGAACACCGGGTCAAATCTCCAAGAATCCTCCTTAGATCTCTTCTCCTAACACAACCAAGACCAAATATCATCATATTTGGCATCCAAACACTTAGATATACCCATAACGGTCGTATATCTAAGAAACTGAGAGAATAATAGACTTAGATCTAAGTAGATCTAATAAATCATTCAAGAATGAAGGAGAACAATCACATACCTCAAGAATCCAACTTCGATTCACCAAGAGAAGCCTTCAGATCACCTCGAGAAGAATGGGAGAACCCTCTTTGACCTTAAGAGAACCAAAATCCCAAGTTATGTCCACTTAAGAGCTTTAATGAGGCAATTAGAGGAAAAACGAGTTAGATCCACAATTTAAGGAACTAATTTTAAGTGACTGCATGGTTAGTCCGCACGGTTTGACAAAACGTGCGCTAACCATGCATTGGATACTACCTTGGCCACCCTTCTCGTAGGGTTTGGTTGCACGGTTAGACAAACGGTGCACCGACTGTGCGGAAGCCACTGCCTCTCATTCCAACTCTGCACGGTTTGGCTGCACGGTTTAGAGAAACCGTGCGCCTCCCGTGCGACTTCTCTTTTTTACCCAAAACTCATTCCAAGTTCTACTGACTCTTCTATTTGACACCCTTAACTTTATAAAAATTAAAATCATCAAGAAAGGGTTACATACTAGAAATTGGGGTTACTAAATTCTCCCCACCATTGGCCTTTCCATCCTCAGAAAGTAGAAAACCATCGCTTTCCTGAAATAGTTCTGGCCACTGCTCCTTCATTTCTTTCTCGTGTTCCCACGTCTCTTCCTAAATCTGACCATGCTTCCACAAAACCCACACTAGACCAATGCTTTTACCATGCAAGTATTTCTCTTACCTATCCCCAATCTGTAGAGGGATATGTATCAACGAAGCATCTGGCTCTAGGTCAACATGACACCATCTGATCACATGGTCAGGATCGGGTTGATAATTCTTTAACTGAGATACATGGAACACATTGTGCACCGAACTGAACCGTGGTGGTAATTCCAACCGATATTCCACCTCTCCAACTTGTTCTAGTATCTCAAAAGGGCATATATAACAAGGATATAATTTTCCCTACTTCCCCAAATGACGATGTCCAAGTCTTGGAGAGATCCTCAAGAAGACATGATCACCCACAACGAACGCCAATGGTCTGCAACAGTGATCTGCATAAGATTTCTGACGACTTTGAGTTGTCTCCATCCTCTTTCTAATCAACTGAATCTTCTCTGTTTTTTCTTGGACAAGGCTCAGCCCGACTATTGATGTTTCACCAGTTTCCACCCAGTATAGTGGATAACGACAAGGATGATCATACAATGCTTCAAACGGAGTCATATGTATCAAGGCTTGATAGCTGTTATTGTTTGAGAACTCCAATAAGATTATATGCTCCTCCCATGAGCCACCAAAGTCCATTACACAAGCCCGCAGCATGTCTTCCAACGTTTGTATCATCCGCTCAGATTTCCCATCTGTTTGAGGATGATACGCCATACTCATCGTCAACTGAGTCCCCAGGGCTTGCTGTAATGATTTCCAGAAACAATATGTGAACCTCGAATCTCTATCTGAGATGATATACAATGATACACCTTGCCTCTTTACCACTTCTCATACATATATTTTTTAAAGATCTTCCACTGTATGGGGTTCAAGAATCGGGATGAAATGGGCCGACTTTGTTAGACGATCCACTATCGCCCAAATGGCATCATGTTTTGGGACTGTTCTTGGAAGACTTGGAACAAAATCCATTGCTATATGCTCTCATTTCCACACTGGGATAGGTAAATACTATAACATACTAGCTAGTGTCTGATGCTTTTCTTTAACCTGCTGACAAGTTAAGCATCGTGATACGAACTCAGCCACCTTCATTTTCATGTCGCTCCACCAAAACTGTTCCTTTAGCACCTTATACATCTTTTGGGTACCCGAATTTACATCCCATCTTGAATGGTGGTAAGCATTAAAGAGTTGTTCTTATCAAACTATAGGTATAACCATCCGATCTCTGAAACACAAAACTGAGCCTGCTTCCAGTTTCCATCCATCAATGGTCTCCCCACAATTGAGTTTTGAACTCATTACCAGACATTCGACATCATATGTTTGTGCCACATTGACAACTTTTACCAGATCAGTAACAAGCATAGCTGAAAAGAAAACAGCAACATCATCTCGGTTTTCACATTCCACATGCATGTCAGCTAAGACCGACATCAACTACCATTCGTCTGAAGCTTCCTTTGCCAACTGAGCATTAGACTTCCTGCTTAATGCATCAGCCACTGAATTTCCCTTACCCGGTGTATACATTAAGTCAAAGTTAAACATTTGAAGATAATCCATCCATCTCCTCTGCCTCAGATTCAAATCTCACTATGATAAAATGTGTTTTAAGATTTTGTGATCCGTAAACACAGTAAATTTCTCACCAAAGAGATAGTGTCTCCATGTTTTCAAATCATGGACGACTGCAGCTAACTCCAAATCATGTGTTGGGTAATTATTCTCATTCACTCTCAAATTCCTTGAACCATAAGCAAAAATAGGTCTCCTTGCATGAGAACACAACCCACCCCTGTTCTCAAATCATCACAAAACACCACATAGCCCTGTCCTGATTCTAGAAAGATCAAGATAGGTGTCGATGAAAGACGATCCTTCAGCTCCTGGAAAGACTTCTGAAATTCTTCTGTCCATTTGAATGGAGCATTCTTCTTTGTTAGAGCTGTAATTGGTGAAGCTAGTCATGATAAATCATGCAAAAAGCGTTTGTAGTAACCAGCTAGACCAAGAAAACTTTGTATCTCGGACACATTCCTTGGTGGTTGCCAAGAGATAATGGCTTCTATATTTTCAAGATCAACTTAAACGCCTTTCTCGGAAATGACATGGCCATGGAAATATACTTCCTGTATCCAAAAATTGCACTTTGATAATTTGGCATAAAAAAGATTTTCTCTCAAGATTTCCAAAACTATCGCAATGTGTTGCTTATGCTCAGCCCTTGTTCTCGAATACACCAATATATCATCCACAAACCCCACAACAAAAGAATCCAGATATTTCTAAAATATCTAATTCATCAAATCCATGAAGACTTCTAGTGCATTAGTAAGACCAAAAGGCAAGACTACTTATTCGTAGTGGCCATATCTGCTTCTGAAAGCTGTCTTTAGAATATCCTCTTTTTGAACTTGCAACTGGTGATATCCAGTGTAACACCCGAGATTTTTATGAGTAATATTTTGTTTTTATATATCATCAAAGGAATATTTCACTACACACTGTCTTGGCTTACTTTACATGCAATCACGACCTTCCTCGATAGCTTGCATCGTACGCAATATCGAGTTTCACTAAACAACGATATGCTATTAAAATATTATTAAAACTAGCCGTTATGAATAGTAATAACCAATTTTTGATATTTTATAAATTTTATTTTTCAAAATGGACTTCATTTTTGGATTCAGAATACCGAAATTAGCCTAGGGTGAAATTTTGGTATGTTTCTGAAAACTTTCAATTTTTGATGAATAGTGAAACCACTAAGTGGTAGATTAAAAACTGAATTTTTGCATAAAACTTAATTTTACCGCTTCTGTGAATGGAATTTCGAAAATCCGACAGACACGGTTGATATTAGTAAGTAAAATGTGGTTCAATGAGATAAAAATAATTTTTTGGTGAATAGTAACTTTTTACTTTTTTTTACCGCGGTTAATAGTAAATAGGGTAACTAAGGGTAAAAATGATATTACTATTACCCTAACACATGTCCTAATTCTATTGGATAAGTTCAATTCGACCAAAAACAAACTTAGGAATAAAATATGACCATTTAGGCCCACTTGGGTTAGATTAGGACATTTATTATTAATTTATTTAAAGAAGGGTTAAAATAGTTAAAATCAAAGTTTAATAAGTAAATCATTTTTAATATGGGGTTATACATAAGATAAATTCGACTATAAATATTCATTATAAATCTAAAAATATTTCCTATATAATGGTATTTTATTTGTAATTTTTAGACATTAAATAATTTAATTTATTTATGACACAATGATGATACAGTAATTATCTTATTAATGAAATATTGACATAATTGATGTTATAAACACCAAAATAAATGTAATTTGAGACTTTTTATGAATTACACTAATTTTCTAGGTTACTATGATATATTAGTGTTGATTTAATCAACTTGGTTCGAACATATAATTCTGTTATGACTTTCAAAAAAATCATATATCAAATAGTGTCAAAATTGACACAAAATAGTTTTTAAATCAAATATTATATTACTAATTGTTATTTTATTCCTAAAAATCTAAGGTTCGGCCAAATGACTTAGATAAGGATATATATATTAATAATAAACAATTTTTGGTTCGTTTGGCATGTTATAGTAAGTGTATTAACCATATAGTGAAAGAAAACAAAAAGACACGGTAAAAGTTAAATTATTTAACTTAGAGTTAAATCTAATTGATAAGGTTAAAATAATACCCTAAACTTGTCTAAATCCTATTGGTTGATAGGATTTCGACCCATACCCACTTTAGATTCGAAATAAGACCCTTTGGAACCATTATAAACCGATTTTTGACTTTAATATAAAATAATATTTTGAGATATTCCTAAGGTTCCCCTCTCCTCCCTTATAAAAGGGCACCTCCTCCCCCTCCTCCTCACACCAATTTGAGCACTCAAGCTCGGCCAACCCCTGCCATTTTCTCCTCTACACTTCCCTAGAATAATCCTAGAGATCCTGGTCTTCTTCAAAGACCAATCTTAGTTCCCTAAGTGGAGGATTCAAAAAGGCGTTCCAAAGAAGAGGTAATATCCATTACCGATCTTTTCAATTTCATTCTTCTTCAACTTCTTCTTCTTTTGTTGTTTCATGATAAAGTAATAACATCAGTATTACTTACATACTTATATGTTATTATAAATATGAAACAACCCTAATTCACCTTCTATCCATCCTACGGAAAAATGAAATCACCGCGCGTACGTACGTACGGAATACCGTCTCCACGCCGTGGTGTAATCTATTTTCCACCATCACCTTACAAGGATGGGTATAATGGTGTAATGAGTAACTATTTATGATTATTATAAAGTAATATTGATACTGAAATAATATATATATACTCCAATATAGTTCCACGATCATAGGAACGATATCATCACTCGTGCGTACGTATGGAATACCGTCTCCACGATGTGATGCGACTCGTTCTACATGATCATCATTACATAGTAATTATATAAATGAATTGAATGAATAAATATGATATATGTTACATTAATACCATTCTGTATATAAGATATCTATAACCTTAAAAGAAGAATAAGAATTTATTCGGCAAAACACGCATAAGAACAAAAGACAATAAGGACCCGAGTAACAAGTGACAATGAAATATTACTAACAAGAAGCAAAGAATATGACCATATAAGACATCATATCAATATGTATGATTCTGGAATAAGTCAATAACATTATTTAAACCATTATACACGAGCTTCGGACACGTACAAAGCAAATCGGACCTAAGGTAAGGGAAATATCACAATCTCATTTTTATCCGAGATTGTTTTTACTTTGGTATTTACTGGGGTGTATTTTATCATCCACATCCATGTTCCCTCAATATTTAATATTATTTCCATTCTTCTAAAATAGTTTATATCCAATTTTACCCTTCGATGAGTTTTTTTGTAAAAGATATGAAAGGAATCTTTTGTCGTTTTTCGTACGAGGTACTTTTTGACTTTTCCGACAAAAGTACGAAGAATGTTTTTTTTAACTTATACGGTATGAATGGATTTTTAAAAAATTCTTTCCAAGAATATTCCTTTACAAGTTTTCAAGTTTATTTTTAATCAACTTCTTTTAGTTTAAAGTTGTATGACATATTAAGAAAGGAAAAAATGTTTTTGAAGTAGAAAGGATATTTTCCTCAAGAATGAAGTTCAAGTGTTTTATCAAAATTATTTTCCATCTAAGATAATATAGGGTTCTGTTTTTATCCCTATTATTACATTGATTTGATTATGTTTTGAGGGAATTATTTTTATGAAGTCATTTACCTTATATGATTTTTTTTATGATGTCATGATGTTTCAAGAATCCCATTTTTGTTACATGTGATTTATGATTATGTGTCACACATAAGAAATGATTCATTATAAGATGGGTGGGACCTATATCTCCCTCCAATGCATTGGGTAAAGATTTATATCTCATGAGATAGACATGGCTGGAATGGAAGGTTATTTCGGTTCAGTGATACAGGACTGAAACGAGGAGTGAACTCGGTTCAGAAATGGACTTTGTCCGCTAAGATAGTCTTGGCAATGAGTCATGACTAACAAGAAATGATTTTCCATGATTATGTGTGCATGCCACAAAGTTTCAAGTTTCATGATATGATTATGGGGATCTCATTTTCACTTCTATGATTTATTCCATGTTAAGATATTATGATCTCTTTTGTAGGTTATGATTTTCAAAAAGATATGATATGATTTTTATTTCCTTTATTTTCCCTTGCTGAGCATTTGAGCTCACCCTTTTATGTTTTCTTTTCCCCAGGTCAGGAAGATGGATATTAAGTAGAATATGCTAAAAGGGACCCTAGATATGATGAAATAAATGGGAGACACTGTAGAAGATTAATGAACCAGTTGTTTATGTTTCCCAGTTTCTAAAGACACTATACCTATATGGTCCTTTGTGGTTTTGTCATATGTTGTAATAAGTTTGCTTCAATTTTGAAGTATTAACAATGTATGTAAAGTATAGGTCGTTATATCCAGACTACAAGTCAATCTTGGAGAACCACTGAGCTCCCCTCAATTGATCCAAAAGGTCATCAATTCGTGGATGTGTATATATATTCTTTATCGTAACTTGGTTAAGCTTACGATAATCAACACACAGCTAAAGAGTTCCATCTTCCTTCTTCACGAACAAAACAGGTGCTGCCCATGGAGACATGCTTGGGCAAATGAATCCCTTTCTTTCTAGCTCATCTAACTACACATTCAATTCCTTTAACTCTATTGGTTCCATCCTATAAGATATAAGTGAGATAGGACTAGTCCCTGGAAGGAGATCAATCGTAAACTCCACTTCTCTCACTGGTGGTAACCCTGACATGATTTCAGGAAAAACATCAAGAAATTGATCCACCATAGCTGGAAAACTATTTTCCTCAATCTCTTCTAATGATTCCAAAGTCAACGCTGGCAATTTATAAGATATCATTCCCACCATTGGTGCCAACGGGCTCTTTGAACATTTATTTACCATTCTCTCTCCCTTGAATAGATGCTCCATGCCGTCCTCAGTCATGAAACTAATAGTTCTCCTATAACAGTCGATGTGAGCCTTAACCTTGTCAACCAATCCATACCCAGGATTACATCATAGACATCGATATCCAACATAGGGAAGTCTCATTTCATCTCAACTCCATCAATATTTATAGCACATGCTCTACACATGAAGGCTTGACATTCTCTTTCACCAAGAGGAGTTTATAGTTTCAATACAGAAGGCATCATTTCCAATTTTAAGTTCATCAAATCAGCAATACAAGAAGCAAGAAAGAAATGTGATGCAATAGTATCTAACAACACTTGCATGAGGGTAGAATTCAAAACAATCATACCTCTCACCGTAGACGGTCTAGACTGGTCATCTACCATCATCTGCTCAGCTTCATAGAATTTCTTTGTTGCTTCAATTTTCTCCTTATATCCTTGTTGAGATTTCCCTGCTTGAAGAGTCATGGTATTCCTAGAATCACCATAACTAGCTCTGTTCTTCTGGTGAGACTGATTTTTCTGTACTCGCCCTGTCGAAGCATATGATACTTACGACGCCTGGGAAGTGTCACACGCACCCGACCTCGGAGCATTCCTATAATAGCATTGTAGATGCCCCATCTTCTTGCAATTGTGGCATGCTCTCGGTGGTGTTGTACATTCTCATTTCATGTGAATCAGTCGAACCACATTGAAAGAAACATGCTTTGCTCTGGGGTCATGGAGGAAGGTTGACGGATCCCGCCGTCGGGTTATGATTCGCACTCCCACCTTGGAAGTAGGTGTCCCTCTTCCACTTGTTTCCAGCATTAGAGTTCCCACCCATTCTCGTGAGTATCATAATACCTCCTCTTATTGATCCCGATATATCACGTTCAGCAACTGTTGCTTTGTTCACCATCTCTGTATAATCTGTAATACATAGCACCGCAATCTTCGATTGAATCTCCTACCTTAGTCCCGATTTGAAGATGTGTGCCTTCAAAGAAGCACTTTCCGCAACCTCTGGTGAAAAATGGATTAAATTCATGAACCTAGCTGCATACTCCGTGATAGAGAGGCTCTCCTATTTCATGCTGAAGAAGTCCGTCGTTTTTTGGATCTTGAACGTGTGAGGATAGAATTGTTTGTTAAAAAATTCTTCAAAATCCTCCCATGTAAGGCCTTCATCCAATTTATCATGCACTGCTAAATTCCACCACTGACGTGCAAGATCCTCGAGCATATACATCACCAGATTTACTTTCAGCTCTACTGGTGTGCCGATGAATTCGAATATATGATTTATCTTTCTTAGCCACACCTCCACCTTCTCAGGTTCAACACCCCCCTAAAGTTCAGTGGATTCTGCTTCATGAACTGGATGGTATGATCCACATGTCGTGGCTCATTCCTCTGGTTCACTGTATCCACAGCTTGAAAGGCTTGTACAATACTCTGAACCAGCTCTTGGTTCACACATGGTTCCGGTACAACCACATTCTCCATAGCTTCTTCGGGTTGGTTTCGACGAAGCCTACCGGGTGCCATTTTCTAAACCAACAACAAACTCCGTTAATCTCACCCTCTAGCAATTGTTGTCTTAGTATTTCAAATTCTATCACATAAACTATCACAACATTGTTATAAAACAAACTTTTTCCATGTTCAACCATTTTTGAAAACATTCAACATACTTTTTGAAAGTCAATCTATTTTCAAAATATACCAAATACCCTATTTTCAAAGTCTTTTGGATGTAAAAAATTCCCGCATTTTTAAAAAATTGTCACCTTTCAAAAAATTAATAATCATTCCTCACAATGAGATATGAAATCCTAGTGGGAAGTCATTCCTCACCAATTCATGCCATTCTCCTCTCATTGGATAAACCCATGACAATGAGATTTCCAACATTCTAGAAGTGTATCCAAAACTCTTATGTACCCAACACGCTGGTAACTTGAAGTTCAGCATAAACAGGATAGCTACGTCCTTTTATGTTATACCTTTCAAGTTCTGACAATCCTACTCCTATCTAAGATTCTAACCCAAGGAATAGACAAGAAGGAAATTCAACTCCAAGACCATGAACATCAATGACTACTTTTTTGGCAAGGACTGAACAAGCTGATACCATTTGTAATGACCTGCCAATTCTCATTGGCTTGAGAGTGAAATGAGTCATTACTGGCCTAAAGCGACATCCCCAAGATGCCAAAGGCTAGAAATAAATGCCAAAGGGTTTCAAGTACAATTTGGGGGACGATTTACCCTTTAAGAAAAAAACCCATCCATTAATCCTTCACTATATGATGCATGAATAACTGAAGACCAATAAACAATTTCATTTATAATAAACCACATCAAAGTACACAACAGCGGAAGACTAAACCAAACATCCAAGTACACAGCAGAAAGAGAACAACACAAGACTGCCAAAAGACACCAAAACAAAATGGTCCACAAGCTCCAAGCTTCACAGCATCTCCCAAACATCACCATAAGCCACTAGTAATGAGATTCTTTACCTTTACCTGTTTCTCGGAATACAACATCTGCAAAATCACCAATGTTCCAAAGCAGGGGTGAGTATAAAACTCAGTAGGTTTTCCCCCAATGACTTCCCTACCCACGCCACTAGGATAGAAGAGTTAGCCACATTTATATAAAAACAGTTTATATAAAACATTTTCACTAAAGTAGTTTATAACTAATTCTAAACCTGTTTTCCAAAACCATCCATGTTCAAAAGTATCAAAGTGAAATTTAAACCGATTTTTCCAACACGTTATTTTTCCATAAAAATAACAAAACATGTTTCCAAACCATTTCACAAACATCCCATTTTGTCATACCCAACCATTTCACAAACTCATGAAATCAACCATGCATGCATCATTATGACAGTTCCATACTCATGAGAGGTATCTCATCGATCTACGAAGTCATCATAAGGTAATTATTTCCCATGTGCCATTACACCTTTGGCAGCGAGCACATGGTCATTTTTCAACTAAGCCTCGTACATATAGTTACCATCGTTCCATTAAACATTTGGCACTGAGAACAAGGTCCTATTTCAACCAAGCCTCGTACAATGCAATATGAACACACACCACACATTCCCAATAATCATGCCAAAACCATCCTTCAATAAAACACCTTTTATTGAAAACCATTTTCCCATCACAACCAAGTGTGTTCAACAAATTCAAACCATTTTAACAAAACACTCCTCTTTATTGAAATCCAATTTCTAATCAAACAATTTACAATTTCAGAAATTTTATAATTTAAAATCAAGATTTTAAATTCAAATAGCCAAATCACTTTGCACAACAATTTTCCAAGATTTCAAAATTTCCTTTAAACCATAAGTCATCACTAAAGAAGATTTATTCCATAATTTTCACAATTAATACCATTAAAATAACCAATTTGAAACTAAGACAACTAATTCTAAATAGAGGAGTCAAGAGTGAAGCCACCTACCTAAACAAAAAGGAGAAACCAAGTAATGGACGAAGAATGCTCAAGAACACCGGGTCAAATCTCCAAGAATCCTCCTTAGATCTCTTCTCCTAACACAACCACGACCAAATCCTGTCATATTTGGCATCCACACACTTAGATCTGACCATAACAATCGTAGATCTAAGAAACTGAGAGAAGATGAGAAGTATATCTAAGTAGATCTAAGAAACCATTCAAGAAAGAAGGGGAACGATCACATACCTCAAGAATCTAGCTTCGATTCGCCAAGAGAAGCCTTCAGATCACCTCCTGAATGATGGGAGATCCCTCTTTGACCTTAGAAAAACCAAAATCCCGAGTTAGGGCCGCTTAGGATCTTTAATGAGGAAATTAGAGGCAAAACTAGTTAGATCCACAATTTAAGGATCTAATTTTAAGTGACCGCATGGTTAGTCTGCACGATTTGACAAACTGTGCGCTAACTGTGTGTTATCTACTTCATCGGCCACCCTTCTTGCATGGTTAGAGAAATCGTGCACTGGCCGTGTGGAATCCACTACCTCCCATTCCAACTCCGTACAGTTTGGCCGCACGGTTTAGACAAACCATTTGCCTCCCGTGCGACTTACCTTTTTTTCCCCAAAACTCATTCCATGTTCTCCTGACTCTCCCATTTGACACCCTTAACATTATAACCATTGAAAGCATCAAGAAATGGTTACATACTAGAAACTGGGAGTACTACAAATATTCCCTTCCCACTTATTTTAATTTTTTTTTTGAAACCTAGTTATGAGTTACTTTGGGTAACTATTATGTTTCCAACATTCCATTTTTAAAGAATGTTTTGGTATTCATTATTATAATGTTGGTTTCTATGAAAATAACTTTCAAGTATTAAACCTTCAATAACCCATTATAATTTTTAAGGAAAAATAATTTTAGGAGAGTAGAATTTAACACCCATAGTTTTTATGAATTATTTTTTTAATTTTATTTTATTTTTTGTATATTTTTCATTTTATGGAATGCTGAATATAGCATTTTTTATTAGAAAGAACCTAGTAATTATTTATTTTTACACAACACTAAGTTGTGATTTCATTATACACAACACTTAGATTAGATTTCAGTACACAAAATACTATGTTTGGATTGTTTTACACACAATGTTAAGTTCCTTCAATTGTTTTTGTAACACAGAGGACCTAGTTTTACCAAACTAGAATGAAATATTCATATTATTATTAAAATATAATTATAATTTTCACTTATCTCTTAGAATGGGGGTTAATAATAAAATTAATTAAATTATTAAAATATTGTTTAATAATTATTATTTTGTGACCAATTGACAAGAAATGAAAATAAAGCCCTTCTAAAAAATATAGGATATCATTTTCTGGAAAACTATATTTATGAATCAAACACATTTTACCTCAATAAATTAATTAATAAAATTTTGATAAATTATTTTAATTAAATTTATATATTATATCCAATAAAAATTAACATTCATCAAATATATTTTATAGATAATAGGTATAAAAAAGTCAAATTTTATGAATAAAAATATGTATTTTTTCAAAAGATTATTTTACCACCTTTTAATGGAGAACCTATTTTAAATATAATTTTTATCACTTTTATAATTTTTATTTTAAATAATGTAATTCAGAATTTGAAATTGTAATATCAAAATTTACATTGGTTTAACTTTTGGTATTTTTCAGAGAACTTTCATTTTTTAATGAACAATGAAAAACACTGAATTTTAATTGAAACTGCTTTTTCTTATAATTTATTTATACAGTTAAATTATATTTAATTTGGTTTTGAAGTATAATTATATCAACTATACATTATTTAATAAAATTTAATTCATTGGAATAAATTTCAAAAGGAAATTGGATATAAAAACAATTCATAATTTTGAACATTTTTACTTTAAAAACTTGTTGTCTCATCTCATCTGTTGGATTAATTTTAAATTAATTTATGCCAGTTATGTGATTGGAATATGAAAAAAAAATTAAATATTATGAATAGTCATAATTTATAATTACTAATAAGTTAAAATTAATTTTGACCAAAAGTAATCGTGAAAATAATTAAAATTAATTACAATGATTAAGGTAAAAACGAGCTTCATTAATGACTAAACTTAGAATATAAGGTGAAAAAATGACCATACACTTATATAAAAATTACTGGATGGAAATATATTGATCAATAAACTATTTTATCTAATTTTATGAGTTATTTGGATACTATTCTATGAAAGTGATCTATATAATAAGTAAAGTAAGGAAAAAACAAAAAATGAACCTTCTTTACCTTTAACATTTATAATGCCTTGACATGTGAACAAAAAAACAAATTAGTTTGGTTATACACACTATTTTTAAATTTAAAAGAATTTTCGTCATAATATTAATTTAATTTAATTTTTATAGATTAATTATTTAGATTAAATACGTAAGGAATGCCAAAGGCTATAATTATTTAGTTAATAATTAACTAAAATAAATGATACAAAAAATATTAAAAGTGAATCAAATTGATCAAATCATTATATTTGATTTTTTTTATATAAATATATCATGTTACACATGTGTTAACTTAATAGATACAAATTCTATATTTGTCTTGATATTTTTAAATTAAAATAAAGTAAATTGACATTAATGTTATTTTATAATAAATTATATTTTATTACATGATTTAAAATTTACTAAAAATAAAAAATTATGAAAAAATATTTTTAAATGTTAATAAATATAAAATATGGTCTATTTATGTACTAATTTATCTTTTCTAATAAACATATCAACCATTAAATAGAAAAACATTATTAGCACGATTCGGGTTAAAGTAGTGTTTTTGCGCTTTACATTCAATTGTTTAAAAATTAATTTCCAAGACATGTGGGATATATTTTTATAATTATATTTCATATTTATAATTCATTAGTTCTATATTTTCTAATAAAATCACTTTAATTTATCCTTAATGGTTAAATTACATAGGTTATAATACTAGTTACCTTAATAAAAACCAAAATGATAGATGTGGAGAAACATATAAGTTGAGGAATAAAATTAGAAAAAGGCACTTATTTTTGTGTTTTTGAAGTTTTGATCGACCATAATTCTCCTATAATACATTATCTGTACATTTTGGAAGAACTTAAATTAAGGTATACCTCCTAATAGTGTTTAAATTTTTTTGGTATTTACAATAATGTCACCCCCTCATCCTCTATAAAATGGAATTCACTCTTCTCATTCCTTACACATCTTGATACAAATTGTCTCATCCAAAACCTTCAAAAATAATCTCAAAACATCTATAAATTAATACTAGAGGATTCACTTTGAGAATAAATTCACCCAAGGAATCCTTTTGGTTAAAACCAAAAGGAGTTACCCAAAGAAGATGTAACATCCTTCAACATGCACTTTTGTTTTGTGTTTTTTCTCCACCACCTCAATTATTAGTATTCCATGATCATATAATAAACTAAGTATCCAAAATATACTGATATTTTTTATGTTAATATTTATACCTAAACCTACACACAAATCCATTGAATGGTATATGCAATCATCATTCATGTGTACGGATGACTACCGCCCTGTGAACTGATGTCGTTCGTTCTTCCATTTCCACTTTCAAGTTTGAAAATAATGATGAAGCTTCTTTTTTCATATGATATTTTTGATATTTTTTATTTTTTTATGATTTTTTTTAATTATTATATAACACATACCTTCATGTTTTCTGTTTTTTTAGAATATGATAACTTTATTTGTGGGCATGTGGACAACCACCTCCTCAAAGTGATGTGATTCATTCACACTTTACATAGAATGTATTAAGGATGGGTTTATTAAATATATGTGACATATATGACATAATAATTCTACTAGATTGATAATATGTACATATACATATATTTCATTTACTTTCTTTCTGTCAATGTGATAAGAAAACTGAAGTAGCGCCTATGTGTACGTACGGTCTACCATCTCCATGAACGGTGCATTCTATTTCATATTATAATATTTTATAGATTATTATAAATATATATATATATATTGAATATATATGATATTTATATTATGTTTTAAATTATACAAATAATTAAATCATTATCTACGTAATAGTATCAATAATAACAAGTCAAAATATATACGAAAAACATAGCAGATATTTCCCAAAAACACAACATTAACCTAAAATTGTTAATAAATGGCTAATATAAAGTCATAATAAAATCATATATGGTATTATATATAATAATTTGGTTCTATAGTATATTTATAATAATTTTATACTTATTATAATGTAGGTTCTAACATGTATGAATAAATTCAAGACTTAAGGTAAGGGTTTTCTCGTCTCACTTTTATTTCTATAAGATATATGTTATATTCACCACTTATTCTTTTTTTGTGGTATATATACTGACCTATGACATGTTATATCATGAATTTATTTTATTTTATGATACTAAAAGTTTTAATTTAGGTTATTATTTCACAGATCACGTGATTCAAAAGTTACTCAAGTAGTTAGGGGATTTCTAGTCTCACTTTTATTTCTCTGAGGCTTATGCCTTATTCACAAATAATTTATTTTTTGTGGTCTATATAATTCATATGAATGTATTATATGATTATTATCAATAAATTTATGGGTATTTAAATATCCACTTTATTATCTCTATTTTATGGTATTTTTAGTTCAAAAGTTACCAAATCGGTAAAGTAATTTTGTATCAATTTTCATTCATTGATACACATGTCATATTATGAACCCATATTCTTCTATGAGGTGTATATACTTCACTTTGATATATTATATCTTTAATATAATTATTTTAATAATATTTTATTCTTTCATGGGTATTATATTTCAATTTTACTAAAGTGGTAATAGTTTATTGCTACAATATCATTGCTTATCAAGATTTTTTATGATTATGCTTCCATTGATGAAATATTATGATCCATATCTCAATAAATATAAATAGTTTTATTGAATTCTAGTTATTTATGATATATTCTTTTAATTGTATCATTTTCAAAATATTTGGTACTTACGATGATTAAGAAATGTTTTTTGATAAAATCCGACTTTATTTCTCTCTTCGATCGGAAATTTGTTTTATTCAAAAACCATGTTTTATAAAAAAATTTAAAAAAATAAATTAAATATTAAGATTATATTCAATTAAAAAGATTTTATAGCAATTTTTTATCTTTTAATGTGTTAAAATTTGTTTTCAAAAGATCCTTTATAAGTTTTCAAAGTTATTTTCAAAGAAATAGGTTTTCAAAATGTTTTATTTTTTAAAAATAATTTTTCAAAGTAGAAAGGATCGTTTTCTCAATAAATGTTTTAAATAGTATTTTATGATTAATTCATAAGTTTTCAATTTGGCTTCCAAATAAAATGATTTTAAAAGTTATTTCTAAAGGTTAATTTCCTTAATAACTATTCTAAGTGATCTTTTAAAATCATTCTTCATATAAGATTCCATCCTTTGATATATATATGCTTTAATAGGGATGTGATACAATTATATCATTCATGTTATTTATCTGAATGTTTTATGGTTGAAATAACGGTGTTTATGATGCATGTTTCTCATCTATGGGTTATATTCTTTTGAAACCCGTTTCTTTTCAAGGGTTATTCTATGATGACATTATTATGAAACATATCTCCTTTACAAAGGTTATTATGTGATGAAATATTTATGATACCCATTTAATTTAATGAGTTATGATATGATGTTTATGAAACCCATATCTTTTTTATGGATCAGGATATGAAGAATGTTTTACTATCTTATGGAACTTGTATATATCATTTCATTATGTTATGGGTGTGAAAAATATCTCCCACAAATACATTGGGTAATGATAAGTGTTTTATGAGATCAAAGGGTAAACAGGAGGGAATTCAAATCCTAAAAAAATAGGATACCTGGGAGGGCATCCCAAGCCTGAAACAAGAGGTTGCAAAGGAGGGTATCCCAAGCCTGAAACAAGAGAGTACATAGGATGGAATCCCAATCCTGAAATAATAGGGTACAAGGGAGGTCATTCCAATCTCGAAAAAAGAGGGTACACAGTATGGAATCCCAAGCCTGAAATATGAGGGTACATGGGACGGGATCCCAATCCCAAAACAATATGGTACATCAGTGGGAATCCCAATCCAGAAACTAGATGGAACATGGGAGGGAATACCAAGACTGAAACAAGATCATGGGATAGAATCCCATGCCTAATACAAGATGGTACATGGGAGGGAATCCCAATGCTTAAATAGAAGGATGTATGGGAGGGAATCTCATGCCCAAAGTAGGTACATGGGTGATTATCCTAATCCTAACATGTTATAAAGGTCTTGGTAGGTGGTCCTGACAAGATATTTTTTATTCTTATGTGTATGAAATAATTTAATATCTTATTCCTCTATTTTTTTCTCATGGATTATACTCATGATTCCCTTTGATTCATGTCTTATGAACTGACAATTTTTATTCCATGAATCATTATTTTGATCTTTTATATACATGGTATGATCTTATAATGTTATGATCATATTCTATTACCCTTATTCTCATGTTATTCTTTCATGTCTCTCTTATTTACCCTTACTAAGCATCTAATCTCACCCATTTCTTATGATTCCTTCCACAAGTTATGAAGAAATGTTTTATGTAGGAGTAATAAAGGGGAAGATATTAAAGTAGATGTTGAAGATATTTCACCAAGTTTGAAGATTATGTTTCAAGTTTCTAAAGATAATAAACCAGTATGGTCCCCAAGCATGTATTTTTGTAGTCTGATTAACATTCATATAAATTGATGTAATATCCATGTGTGTTAAGACTGGGTTTCTATAATAGTTATGCCCTTTATAAATACTAATTCCCATGAAATATTTATAGATTTGATGAATATAGTATTTAGAGACTACCTTGTAAAATTTGTGGTAGTTTTTATCAATGATATTCTCATTCACTTCAATAAAAAATAGGAAAATAATGAGTATCTAAGGATTGTTCTAGAAATGTTACGAAATGAGAAAATGTATACTATGTTTAGAAATTGTGACTTATGCATGCAGCAAGTCACATTCTTGGGTCATTTGATCAGAGGTGATGGAATTTCGAGGGAACTTTTAATGATAAAAGAAATTGATGAATGTACCAGACCCACTAATATCACAAAAATCAATAATTTCCTTATATTAATAGGGAACTACTAATGTTTTGTGAGAAATTTCTCATGATTTTATATACCTATAACTAATTTAAAATGTAAATGAGTATGGTATTTTTGGACAAAAGAACGTGAGGAAATCATTAAAGAGATCAAACAGAGGATAATCACTACACTTTTACTCACACTACCAACAAGTAGAGAATTTTTTGTGATATATAGTAATGATTTAGATTAGTGGTTGTGTTTTTACTCATATAAAATGATAAAGTGTTATAATATGACTCATTAAAGTTGAAGATCCATGAGAAAAACTACCAAACACGTTATTTAGAGTTAGAGGCTATGATCTTTACCATGGAGATTTGATAGGACTATCTTTGTGGTACGAATTGTGACATATATACCAATAATAAGAGTCTAAATTATATATATTCACACAAAAGGATCTTAACTTGAATCAAATAATATGGTTAGAGATAATCAAGGACTATGATTTCTTTATTCACTACCATCTAGGAAAGATGAATAAGGTTGTTGATGCTCTTAGCAGAAAAGAACCTAATACTTTATCCATGATGTACATTGATAAAGACCATGTATTCATGGATTTGAAAGGGGTGGATTTGGAAATCATAATGGTAGGGAATACAAATATCCTAAAAAAATTATTTCCCAACCATCTATCAAAGATAATATTAATGAGGTGCAATGGGATGATTTGGAGATTTAAAATAATGTGATAGAGGTAAAGGAAGGTAAGCTACATGAGTTCCACATCAATGATAATGGGTTTATTTGGTTTGGAACTATGATTTATATTCCTTCATAAAATTATATAAATATGTATATATTGGATAATTCATATAGATAACCTTTCTCTATCCATCTTAGAAGTACAATGATGTACCGTGATCTTCGAGAAAACTTCGGGTGGGAAAACATGAAGATATTGATTGTGGGGTATATCTCAAGGTGCTTAGTATTTGATAAAGTTAATATAAAGTGATAGTATTATAAAGGGATGATGAAACTACTTCTTATACCCATATGTAAAAGGGATAATATCATTATTGACTTTGTCGCCGGCCTCACAAATATATCTAAAGGAAAAAATGTGATGTGGATTTTGGTTGATCGAACCACCAAGACTGGACACGTTATCACTTGTTAGAAATATTTCTCACTTAAAAAACCATACAATACATATGTAAAGAAATTGGTGAGGTATTATGGGGTACAAATTTCAATCATTTTTTATCTCGATCCATGGTTCACCACTAATTTCTAAAGAAGTATTCAACATGCTTTGAATACTAAATTAAATTTAAATATGGACTATCACCCCTGAAATAGATGGCCTATATGAAAGAACTATTAACAAGATCAAGGAAATACTAAGACATTGCTCAATGGAATTAAAAGTTTGATGGGATTATCATCTCTTATTAGTTGATTTCTCATACAAAAAACAGCTTCCAATCAAGTATTCAAATGGCTCCATATGAAACTCTCTATGGTAAGTGATGTAGAACTCCTACTTATTGGGATGAAGTGGATGAAAAAAAATATACTATGAATATATCTTCTGCAATAGGTGATAGGGAAGGATCAATTGATCTAATAACATATAAAAGATTCAAAGAGACATAAAAAGAGCTATGTTAACAACTGTCAAAGGGACTTAGAGTTTGAAATTGTAGACAATTTTTTCCTTTGAATATCACTATGGAAGAGAATCATTTAGTTTGAAAAGAAATAGAAGCTTATCCCTAGGTACATTTTCCCCTCTGAGAACCTTGATCACATAAGAGAATTTGCATATCCGCCTTCACTTCTACTAAATATGTATCAAGTTCATGATGTATTCCACATATCTCTTATGGGGAAGTACATACCCAATACCTCATATGTAATGAATATAGAGATGGTAAAATTTGATAATGACCTCCTTTATGAGGAGAAGCTGGTGAAGATCTTGGACCATGGAGATAAATAACTACAAAATAAAACAACTCAGTTTTATAGAGGAACCATAAGTATGAAGAGGCAACATGGGAACTAGAAAAACCCCTTCCTACCTCACATAAAAAAGCCAAATATATTTCCAAATACTCCCTCTCAATACCCTTAGAATACCTAGGGACGTTATGGAGTAAACCAAATCCAAATATAAAGGTATTTTTAGTGTTATACAAGTGAAGATAAATTGAGGACAGAGTTTGTTTATATCAACCCTTCTCTTGTTTATTCTTCTCTTTATTTTTTTCAATTAATTTCAAAAATAAGTCTTACAAAATTAATTAAGAAGTATGTTAACATTATATTAATGATTTTAACATACTATAAGTATCATAGTTATGAATTATATAAATTCCATACTTCCCTTTTCTGTTCTTTCAACAATGTCCTTTCAACTATAATTTAATCACCAATGAGGAAGTTATCAATCATTCTCTTACCAAAAAATCTATGTCTAGTTAAAAAAAATTATGATATATTAATATATAAATATATATATATATATATATATTAATCTTATAGTTTTAATTTCAATGATTCATAAATTACCCTGAACAAAAATAATTACTTTGAAACAAAATGGGGAAATTTAATGAAAACATGGTATCAAAACAATCCATGTTTAACAAATACTGTTATGAAATAGAATCCAATAACTATAGTGGATAAATAGAGAATAAATTTACAAAATTAACTTATATAAATATGTTAAAATAATCCAATATTTTTTATTCTAGAGGTGGAAAAGTGAGGAAATTAAGCGAGATTTTAGGTAAGGGGATTCTCAAACCCAACTCCCTTTCTTTGGGCTATCCCTCTTTCATGTCATTTTCAATATGGATATTCATATAATTTCTCATGAATATAAATTCACTGGTTCTCTTTTAGTGATATAAATATTACCACGTTGATTTATAATACAAATATAAATATTTTTCAATAGTACCTTTCTTTCCAAAACACATCTTTTACAACTCTTTGGTTGTTTCTTATTCACTCAATAATGATGATGTTTATGTATAGTATGTTTTCCCTTATTCATAAAGGGGGCCTGAGATTATTCATGAAAAAATTATTTATTAAATCCTTATGAAACCCATTCATTTCCATGGGTTTTTTCATGACTACGATTGATATACATTCTATGTGGCATGCATGATTATGTAAATATTATGATGTGATAAGTGGGCCTGGAGTTATATATCCCTCCAATGCATTAATTAATGTGATGTATCTCATGAGATAAGATGTACTATGCATGAACATTATACTATATTTGATCAAAATGATGATGTTATTATTATGAAAATATTTTATGCATAAACATGATGTTGGATTTATTCAAAATTAAGTGTGGTATTTGACCACTATTACATGATGTTTCATTTTTTATGCGTTATCACATTCCATGCCTTTATAAAATTCTTCCCTCATAATGATGATGAGGATCTTATGCTTATGATATGATGATGATGATGATTCTCAACCATGTTATATAGATTTGTGTCCCTTATTCATCCTCTTACTGGGATTTTATCTCACCCATTTCTTTGATGTATATCCTTATGTGACTATATGTACTAAGGAGAAGGTGAGAGATTTAGAAGAATAAATAATAAGAATTTAAATAAATTTTCATGTTTTATTATGTTCAAGTGATGCATGATCCTAATTTTCATATGGTATTAACCCTTTTGATTCCTGAATGTATAATTATTATGTATTTTATATTAATACTCATGAAAGAAAAAGTTGGGTCACTATAGTTGGTATTAGAGGTATGGTTTAGTTAATTTTTTAATTACAATTATAAAAAATTAGTGGCATCCCTTATGATAATTCTTAATATATTTAAATATACAAGATGTTTTGTTTTTTAAAAAAGATAAACATAGGTATCCCATATGATATGCCTTTAGAGTTAATTGCACAAAAGAATAAATTATTTATTCTTGATTTGTTGACTTATGTTTGGATCAAACCTTTTCTATTTTAGAAAATGATGGGAACTATGAGAAAATAGTCCAACAATCCATATGAGGGACAATGAAATGATTATTTGAATGAAATCCCCAATTCTAGGGGATGTGGATTGAAAAAAATTATGTAAATGCTTACCAAGATGTATCACACTATGACTATTAACCTAAACCATGTGTAATTTCCTCCTTCATCCATGAAGATGAAACTGAATATATTGAGTCTTTTATGCAGAAACAACCACCAAAATTTAGTGGATCTTCTGATCCACTTGTCATGAAATAATGGGTCAACTCGGTGGGGAATATATTTTCTGTGATCCACTATTCTAAGAAGGATAAAGTGACTTTTTCCATCTATCATTTAGATACAGAATCAGAGAAATTGTGGAAATTAATAAAGAAAAACTAGTCGGAGGATGAATTGAATGGTATGGAGTGGAAAGACTTTATGAAAATATTTCTTAATAATTATTTCACTTGAAAACTTCCAAAAAATGTGGATATAGAATTCATAGAGAAGAAGAAAATGGAAGGTGAATTCTTCACGACTTATGAGGAACGAATCAAAATTCTTGCAAGATACACCTCAGGTTTTTTTATCAATAATGATAGAAAAATAGATAGATTATTTAGGGTTTTAAAACCACACCTTCAAAAGTCTATAGCTATCCAAGACTTTAGAGTTTATGAAGAATTGGTTTGATATAATCTCATAGTAGAGATGAAGTTTCAATATTATACCTTTGTACATGGGTATAAGATGATAAGAAATGATTTTCATGCAGTTTGGTCAAATGAAAAAGTAAGAAAGACAATCCAACTACCCACATGTCCAAATTTTGGTTGGAAACATTTAGGTAATTGACTCAATTGATGGGGAAATACTTCAAGTGTTGGAGATAAGTCCACCAAGCTCGTTAATGTCTAAAGATATGAATAAGCCAACCAACATAAAGGAACAAAGTAAGTAACCTCATAATACACTACCCATGGTTCAATTCTTCAACTGCTAGAATTAAGGGCTCTTTGGAAGCCATTACAATACACCATAGGTACTTGAGGGTAACCAGTGTCAGTAAAAAAAATCCAAAGGGGGGGGGAAGGAAAGATTAGTACATCTCTACTACTGAAGTGGAGAATGTAAATGAAGTTATACAAGTTATGCTACCCATTCACTCATGGATGGAAAAATTTTATTTGATTCTAGTTCTATACATTCCATTATATAATGAAAGTTTTATATAACTTTTTTATAGAAGCCCCTGATTCCTTGAATTTAAGACATCTATAAAAACACCTAGTGGTGGGATCATTTAAATCAAACTGTTAAACTCTTCTCCTTTTAGTATATGTGGGATGATTCTTCTAGATAATCTCACAATCTTTCCCTTGGTGAAATTTGATATTATAGTAGTCATGGATTGGCACTCATTATATCGAGAACACATCAACTGTCGGGAAAGGTAAATCTCTTTTAATATTCCAAACCAAAAAATTCTTCTCTAAAAATTCCATGGAGATCATGAATATCCTTTGGAAAATCCATCTATGCTGTGTGTGATGATAACCTATGAATAAACATACCTTTCCCAAATGTTTGATTCAAAGTAAGGTATCAACCTAGAGGAAATACCTATTCTAATAGAATGCAATGATGTATTTATTAAAGATTTATCCAGACATACCCTATATCTTGAGGTGGAGTTCATAATAGAACATATAATTAGAGCCACTCCTATCTCTAAATTATCCTAAAGGATGGCCTTGATCGATCTGTAGGAACTAAAGAAGCAACTGCAAGATAATTTGAACAAAGAGTTCATATGCCCTAGTGCATCACCATGGGGTCTGTCAGTTCTATTTTCAAAGAAAAAAGGTGGATCAATGTGGATATGTATTTATTATCAAGATCTAAACAAGATCATCATAAAGAACATGTATCCCCTACAAGGGATTGATGACTTGTTCAATCAACTATGAAAAGATCAGTATTTCTTAAAGGTGGATCTTCATTATGAATATCATTAACTAAAGGTGAAGAAGGATTAAATTCATAATACATACTTACATTCAATGTATGGGAACTCTGAGTTCATAGTTATACCCTTTTTACTTTCTAATAACCCTAAAATCTTCATATATTTGATGAATAGAGTATTTAGAGACTACATCGATAAATTCTTGGTAGTTTTATCGATGATATTATCATTTACTCCAATAGAAAAGAGGAACATAAATAGTATCTATGGAATGTGTTGGTGACATTGTGGAAGGATAAAATATATGTTATGTTCAGAAAGTGTGACTCATGCATACATAAATTCTCATTCTTGGGGAATGTGATCACATGTGAGGGAATTTCTTTGGACCCTTCACAGATAAAAGAAATTGAGGGATGTCCCATACCCACAAGTATCGTGGAAATCCATAGTTTTTTTAGCTTAGTAATATAATATCGATGTTTTGTGTGAAATTTCCCAATATTTTCGTTACAAAAAACCAAGTTAACACAGAAAGGGGTAAAGTATGTCTAGAAAGAATAATGTGAGGAAATACATAAAGAGTTCAAGTAGAGGAAAATCAATGCACCTATACTCACACTACCAACAAGTGGAGAATGTTTCGTTATATATAATGATGCTTTGATGAAATCCTTGGGTTGTGTACTCATTCAGAAAAATAAAATGATAGAATATACCTCATTATTGTTGAAGATCTATGAGAAAAACTACTTGACGCATTATCTGGAGTTAGCAGTTGTGATCTTCACCTTGAAGAATTGGTTGAACTATCTCTATGGTGAGAAGTGTGATGTATATACTGATCATAAGAGTCTAAAGTGTATATTAACACTAAAATAGATCATCATTAATCAAATAAGATCATTATATCTAATCAAGGACTATGATTTCTTTATTCACTATCATTTAAGAAAGACAAACATGGTATATGATGCTCTTAGAAAAAAAGAAACATCTAATTTATAAATGATGTGTATTGAGAAAGACCCAATATTCATGGAAATGAAAAGGATATACTTGGAAATAATAATTTAAGGTAATAAATCCTACCTTCCCAAAATTATTTACCAACCATCTATCCAAGATAATATTAAAGAGGCACAAAGGGACGATCTGGTTATTTAAATGAAGGTGACAACGGTAAAGGAAGGGAAGCTACGTGAGTTCCACATTGATGATAATGTTTTGATTCAGTTTAGAAATAGGCTTTATGTTACTTCATCACCTGATATAAATAAGGATCTATTGGATGATTCAAATAGATAATATTTTTCTATCCATCCTAAAAAGTAGCAAGTTGTACTGTGATGTTCAAGAACACTTCTCATGGGACAACATAAAAAATGACATTGGAGAGTATATCTCATGGTGCTTGGTATGTTAGCAAGTTAAAGAAGACTGACATAAGTCCAAATGGATGATGAAACCATTTCGTATACCCATGTGTAAATGGGATAATGTTATTAAGGACCCTTTCATTAGTCTCCCGAAGACCATCAAAGGAAACAATGCGATATGGGTTTTGGTGGATCGACTCACCAAGATTGCCTAATTTATCGTTATTCAAGAGGATTTCTCACTTCAAGAATGTACCAAGATATATATATAAAGTAATTGGTGATGTAGCATGGGGTACCAATTTCAATCATTTCTGATCATGATCCAGGGTTCATCTCTAAAAAACAGATAAGTCCTCAACATTCTTTGAATACGTAATTAAATTTTAGTATGACCTATCACCCCCAAATTGATGGAAAAATTGAAAGGATTATTCATAAACTCAAGGACATACTGATATCATGATCAATTGAATTAAAATGTGGATGGGATTAACATATCACATTAGTTGACTTTTTATATAATAAAATCTTCCACTCAAGTATTCAAATAGCTCCATATGAAGCTATATATGGGAAATGATGTGAAACTCCTACTTATTGGAATGAATTTGGGGAATGATAAATACTTGGACCTAATATTGTGTAAGAGATTAAAAAGAAGGTTTATGGTTCCCCACAATATATAAATTCTGCCAAGATTTAGCCAAATATCTATACTAACAATCGACGAAGGGGCTTGGAGTTTATTGTTAGAAACAAATTTTTCCTTTGAATATCACCATGGAAGAGAGTCATGCGGTTTGGAAGGAAAGGGAAGCTTATCCCTATGTACATTTTCCTCTTTGATATCCTTAATCGAATAGGAGTAGTGTCTTGTCAGCTTTCACTTCCACCAAATATGGATCAGTTTTATAATGTGTCCCACATATCTCTCCTGATGAAGTACATACCCAATCCCTCAAATATATTGAATCCAGAGGGGGTACAACTGGGGAATAACCTCTCATGTGAGGAGAAACTAGTGGATATCTTAGACCATAGAGAAAAATTTCTAGGTCAAAAGACAACTAACCATGTCGAAGTGTTGTGGAGGAACCATAAGTATGGAGAGGTGACATGGGAACCAAAAGAAATAATGAAGCAGAAGTACCCTCATCTATTATCAATCGAGAATACGAGTTGAAATTTCTAGGATGATATTTATAATAGAGGGAAGAATGTAGTGACCCAATGTTTATTAGTAATATTTCTTTCCTGAATAAATGTGAGTTGTATTATATTATATAATATTATACACATACAAAATATAGAGAAACCAACAACACTATATCTCATTAATAAATATCATTAAATTAGTCAACTACAAAACCAATGAAAATTCCAAATATTACAATTGGAAAAAAAATATAATATATAAAAGCTAAAATGGGAAAATATGGATCACCCAAATATGCTAGAATCATCACCCCACGACCAATACTATAGAAATGAAACAAAATATTTTTAAACGAATCAATATCTTAGAAAATTAAAATATATAACCTTGGGAGGAATTGAGTTAAAAAATGAATGAAGGAATATAGAGGTATTTATAAGAGGTAATGGGACCATTGGAATAGTAATGTGACTGTTGGAATAGTAACCTGACTGTTGGGAATATCAACCTTGTCATTGGGAATAGTAACCTGACCGTCAGAATATTAATTTAACCTCAAAATAATAAAGTGTGATATAAATAATATTTATCATGAGTAATATAAGTAAATATAAAAATTATAATTCTGAAACATAAATATCATGATTAAAAAACTTTGAAAATATAGGCACATTTTTAATAAACTATATTTTAATGTATTTTGTAAAAATCATAATTTTTTATATTAAAAATTAAGATTACATATGTTGGAAATTTATTTTGAAAAAATGGATATCATTTTTGAAATCAAAACATCGAAATTTTCCAAGGGTTATTTTTTTTTAATTTTCTGAAATACTTCCATTTTCAGGTGATTAGAAAAAATATAGTTTTCCACGTAACTAGTGTATCTTAAATTACATCATTAATGATGTAATAATGAAAAAAATCATTTCTATAAATTTATGTTCAACAAAAATATATTTAATTTCATAAATGGGTCATTAAAATAAAATAAACTTAATTTTCAAACCTAAAAAGCACATTCCAATGTCTAAAATTTGATGTATTATATTAATATAATATATGTTTTCATTTTTTTATCTTTTCATTCAATTAAATTGGTGAAGTCGAATTATAAAGTGATTCAATGTCTTAAAATCATGTTATTTAATTCAAATATGTTTTACAATGCCAAAATATTGCTATTAAAAGGTCTACCTTAGATATAGTATTTTATTTAATATTTTATTCTAAAAATACTCCTCTCCTCAAGTATTAAATAATCTCCCCCCCCCCTTAGAAAAGCACTCCTCCCTCGCTTATAAAAGTCAAAACTCTAACCAAATCCTACCTCAAAATCCCCTTAGAATACCTTGGAACATTCTGGAGTAAACCAACTCCAAACAGAAAGGGATTTTTAGTTTTGTACAAGAGAATCTACATTGAGGAAAGATTAAGTTTCTATCAAATATTATCCCTTTTTATTCTTCTCATTCCTTTTTTCAAATTCATTTAAAAAAAGTCTTATAAAATTAATTAGGTAGTATTTTAACATTATATTAATGATTTTAACCTACTTGAAGAATCATAATTATGACATATATAAATTTCACACTCTCCTTTCCCGCTCTTTCGACAATGTCTTGTCAATTATTGGTTAATCACCAACGAGGACATTGTTAATACTTTTCTTATCACCAAATATGGTTACAAAAGAAATATCTATGATACATTAATGTATAAATATATGTATTTTAAGCATACAGAGTAAATTACATTGATGCATAAACAAACATGAACAAAAATAGTGACATCAAAATAAAATGGGAAAATTTGTTGAAAACATGATATCAAAACCGCCCACGTTTAACAAAGAGTGTTACAAAATAGACATAAATAGTTATAATGGATAAATAGTGGAATAAATGAACACAATTAACTTTGGTAAATATGTTTTAATAATCCTAATTTTGTTTTTCATGAGGCAGAAAAGTGATGAAATAAAGAGGGATTTTACTTGAGGGAATTCTCGAACTCAACTTCATTTGTTTGGATTATCCCTCTTTGAAGTCATTTTTTATATGGATATTCTTATAATTTTTCTTGAATATCATTTAACTATACATCTATTCTCTTTTTGGGATATAAATGTTACAACCTTGGGTTATAAGCCAAATACAAAGATTTTCCAAAAATATTTTTCATTCCAAAATACATCTTATACTCCTCTTGAGTTGTTTCTTTTTCACTCAAGAATGATGATGCTTATGTCAAGTTTGTTTTCCCTCGTTCATATGGGAACCCCATGTTTATTAATGAAATCATGCTTTATGAAATCCTTATGAAATGCATTCAATTCCATGGGTTATTTCTTGAGTATGATTGTTATACATTTTATGTGGCATGCACGATTATGTAAATATTATGATTTGACGGGTGGACCCAGAATAATATAGCCCTCCAATGCATTGGGTGATGTGATATATCTCACGAGATAAGGTGTATTATATGTGAACATGATACTTACTTTGTTCACAATGATGATGTTATGATTATACACTAATGTTATGTGTGAACATGATGCTAGATTTTTTTACAACTATGTGTGGTATTTGACCAATATGACATGATGCTTCATTTTAATGCATCACCACATTCCATGCCTTTATCAAATGGTTCCCTTATAATGATGATGGTTATTCTCTGTTTATGATATGATGAAGATGATTATGTTCACCCATGTAATATTGATTAATTTCCCTTATTCATCCTCTTACTGTACTTTTAGCTCATCCATTTCTTTGACGTATATCTTCAAGTGACTACATGTACTAAGGAGAACATGAGAGTTTTAGAAGGATAAAGAATAAGAATTTAAATAAATGTTTATGTTTTATTGTGTCGAAGTGATGTATGATCCTAATTTTCCCAAGATAGTGGACAATTCAATGCATGAATGCATAACTAGTATGTTGTTTATATTTAAAATGTTGTAATAGTTCTCTAAGAAAAAGTATGGTTGTTATAATGCGGCGGTGAGGGAGATCACGAGACGGTGAGGGGGAGCGCGTGTTGGCGAGGGGGGGAGGGAGCGACGACAAGGTTTCAGTCCTACGATAGCTTGGACGATCTAAGAGAATCGGTTCGGTTTAGGGTTAGATATATTAGATGCTAAAGGGTTTTATCGGTGTTTCTAAAAAAATCGACAAAAAGGGTTTTATTGGTGTTAAAGTAATAAGCACTGATAAAATACTTATTTATCATTATCTTTGTAATGCTGGTAAATAATTATTAATATAAATAATATCATTAAAAAAATTAAATGTATATTATTAAAAATAAATATTTATATAATTATAAATATATGAAATGTATTTATTATAATTTTATAATTACTTAAATATATACTTAATTAATTATAATTATAGAAATATTTTTATAAATATTTTTATATAATTATAAATTTATTTATATAATTATATATATATTAAATAAAAATATATATAATTATAAATATAGGAAATACATTTAGTAGAATTTTATAATTATTTATAATTATATAAATATATTTATAAATATTTGTATATAATTATCAATATATATATTTATTTATTTTTTAATATATAATTATATATAATTATAAATATAAGAAATATATTTATTATAGTTTTATAATTATTTAAATTTTTAATAATTTATTTATAATTCTATAAATACTTTTTTTTAAATATATATATATTTATAAATATATAATTTTATAAATTAGGTATATATAAATTTATAAATATGTTTATATATATAAATATAAATATATTTATTTACAAATATATTATTATAAATATATTTTTAACATTATTAATAAATATATAATAATAAATGAATTAATATTAAAAATGAATAAATTAAATTCGATAAATTATAAAAATATTTCAAAAAGCAAATTCATAACATTTATGTGAATTACAGGCATATAAAAAATGTAGAAAAATGAATAAATAGATGATATTAATTCTATAAATAATAAAATTATTATAAATGAATTATATTGACTATACAAAAAAATTAATAATTAAATTAAATTGAATTGAATTAAACACACACATATTCATGATGAATAGTTTAATATAATTATATATTAAAAATGAATAAATATTAAAAATGAATAAATATAGAAAATACTAAAAATGAGAGAGATTAAAAAAGAATAAGTAATATTAAATCAATAAACAGACTTGCACACCCGCACAAACATGTACACATGATAGACATACATATGTGCACATACACATCTACACGTGCACTTTGACATAAACATACACATATACATACAATTATACATGTACACATATTTAAAATTATTTAATATCAATATAAATTTATATTTAAATAAACATATTTATTTATATATTATAAAACTGTTTAAATAAAACATTAATATATTACATTTATTTTAATTATATAGACAATTTTTAATTAATGTATATAAATAAACTATTAATCATTTCGACTAATATAAATTTGATGATTATATATATATATAATTATGAAAATAAGATTCACTTTTTATTTAAAGTTGTATAAATCATATTTATATATTATATTTAAAATATATACTTATTGCAATATAATTCTTATTTAGAAAATATAAATATTTATATATAAATTAAATTATATAAAAAGCGTTGATAAATGTACCACTTTTATCTGCCCTATAAATGGAAGACTTTTATAAGCACTAGAAAAAAATGTTGACAAGGGGCACTCTTTTATTAGCGCCGACAAAATCTTTCCATTTATCAGTGCTTTCTGTTTAGCATTGATAACGATTTGTGACGAATACAACACAATCTATAGTAGTGTATTAGCAATCCTCAAAAAAGGTGGTCATCCCATTTTCGCGATGTAAAAAACATTTTTTATAGTAGTCTGTGTGTGTGGATAAAAAAGACCAACCAAAGAAATCATAAAATCAAAAAAAAAAACCATTTAAATGTGAAATAATAGGGAAAATGATACCATACAGAGGAAGACGCAAATGGCTCCGTTTTCACATATGTAGGGGAATATGAAAATTTTAATAGTTAAATCATTTTGTCATATTCAAGGAGGACCCACCTCTTTCCGTTGGACGTACCAGAATGAATGCCCTGGTTATGTGATCATCTATTTTAATATCATATCTTCCGGCCATACTTCATAATTGGGGGCCTGCTGTCTGAAGATAATCTTAGTTCGGTGCCCTCTTCAATGGCCAAATTATAAACCGCCTCCGCCCCCGCCGCCGCCGCCGCCGCGAAAATCAAAAGGCGGTGAGTGAAGACAAACGAACATCTGTTGAGCGAATGGCCATGGGAGAGGATGGGGGAAAGCAAGTTACACTTATCGCATCGAGACGACGAACATGAACACTTCAAATATTTGATTCGTGTTATTCTTTTATCGAACCATCCATGCAAAACAGCGAAAATTGGCGGAAAAAGGTGCAGAAGCTCGGGTCAAGAAAGAGCTAGATATGATTTAGAAAATATTCTCAACATATTGATGGAGGAATGAGTGTACATGGGGGATGGGAGATGATCATATTCATGAAATGGGTAATATATGATGCAGGGACGAGCGACCACTAAAGTGCGGTGTGATAATTTGCGGAGGCACCGGCGGAGGAAACATCTGGCGCCGCCGCATCGCTCCCTGCTCCGCCGCCCGGGGCGTCGATGGAAGGCGCGGCCATGGCGGGGGGCGGGACCAGCTGCCTCTTCCGCTTCTTCTTCTCGTAGGGGATCCCCCGGGCCTTGGCCTGCGATTCCCTCACCTCCCTCAGGTAAATCCGGACGGCGCGGGCGCCGAAGGGGTTCGCGTCAGGGCGGCCGCCGTTCTCCTCGTAGGCGGCTCGCAGGCGGCCGATGAGGGCGTCGAGGCTGCCCCAGGCCTGGCGGAGGGGGCAGGCGCAGGGGGCTGGCGGGTTGGGGTGGCCGAAGTACGGGCACCCCGGCGTGTGGACCTTCGTCTTCCCGAACTGGTCGAGGTACCTGAGGAACTCGATGGCGTGGGCGCCGCTGCAGCGGGGCAGCGCCAGCGGGGGCTTGTGGTTCCTCAGGTACTGCAGGAAGGTGTTCCAGTCCCGCCGCTTCTGCGACTCGTACCGGCTCAGCGGCGGCGCCGAGGAGGAAGGCTCCTCCCCGCCGCCGCCGCCGCCGCCGCCCGAAGAAGGCGGATCCTGCGCCCTGCTCAGCTCGGCTCCGCTCTCACCTGCGGAGGCGTCCATAGCTACCGCTGCGGGGGAGCGATCAGCGAAGGTGTTTGCCGGTGGGTTGCATCGCCCCTCCTCACCCTCTTTTTGACTTTGGAAAAATTGGCGAGGGGGGATGGGACGTGAATCGAATCTGGATTACAACTGATATCTATCAACTACATGTTAATCTGATTTTTAATGGATTGGGATATTAAATTTATAACCTCAACGGGTTAGTATAATTGAGTTAGGGTATTCAAGACCCCATATCCATTAAATTATTTATTTTCATTCACTGTTTTCACACAATGCAAATTAAATTTCATTATATTGTGCTATATGTTGCTGGAAAAAAAATTGGCAACGGGGAAACATATCGAATCTCGATGCATGGATGTAATTCACTATCCAAAAGAGTTTGATTCACCTGTACTTGTTGATGTAGAGTTCTCAGCCAAAGTATTCCTCGAAAATTTTCATCAAGATTTAGGTTATGTCAAACACCAATTTCCAACACCCCTAAAGCACCAATATTGAGAAAATTATCTAGAGAATTTTTGGATTGAAAAAGAATTGTTTAGCCAAATTCCCCATCCATTTATTAATAGATCAAAATCAGTGGGATTCACACCAATTCGATCTCATTGCTTCGGTCAAAGAACACATTGGTTCAACCAAACAAGACAACTCTTGGTGAGAGGTGCCCGTTCAGATTTCAAAAATTCAAAACCCCACCGTTACGACTAATCACATTATTAGTCATTTTTATAAAATATTTTAATTTACTTGTACTTTTTTTTGTTTATATATATATATATGTATGTATATAACAAAACATTTTACTAAAAGTATATATTTTTTAAAACACTTTTAAAAGCATTTTGACACACATGTATTATTAATGAAAAACCCAATTCCCAAAACTCCCTTTTATAAGTGAGGAGTTTTGGGAATTATAACCACATTTCGAATGTGGGGTTCTCAAAGGTTCGTCCATCTCATCAATCCTCACTACCAAATGAGTCCCATAAAAAACTCTCTATTTATTTTATGAATAAAAATTATAACAATCCCCCACTTTTACCCATAAAAATTATCCCTTTAGATCAAAAGTGAATCATTATACATAATAAAGGTATCTTTCCATTTAAACCATTACTTAGTATTAATATTTCAAAGTATTATCACATTTACAAGTTTTTGAAACATTAAACTTGTTAATTGTTAAGATAAATCAGAGATATCATATAAATATTAACACCAATTAGTTAGGGTTATAATTATCAATATTAGCAATCATCTTCGTAACTTGTTTTTACCCTTTAAACACTTTGATTAGGATATATCTAAAGAAAGTACTGGGTTCCAATTATAGAAATGATTTATTCCACGGGTTTTAACCCCATCTCTTTATTAGATGCATGAATGATCTCTCTCGACAGAGGTTTTATAAACATATCTATAAGGTTTTTACACAATCTCACGTAGACAATTGTTATGGTACAATCTTGTAACAATTGCCTCACATAATCGTGTCTCAAACTTATATGTCTATAATTTCAGTTGTACATGCAACTATATTCCCTTGATAAAGTTGTTTCACTATCACAACTAATAGAAATAAGAGGCATTGGACTATGCCATTCTCTGATATCAAATAATAGATTCGGAACACATTCTCCTTCCATTCCACATGGCACTAAGGTGATTAACTGTGATTCCATGGTATAATGTGAAATACATGTTTGTTTCTTGTTCAAGAATGAAACAGTAAAACCTCCAAGAATAAACAACCATCCAGATGTGGATTGATTATCACCAATAATGGTAATCCAACTCACATCGGTGTATCTGTTTAATACAAAAGGTTAATAATTATAGTATAAACTTAAATATTTGATCTTTCTTAAGTATCCAAAGATTCTCATTATACATATCCAACGATCCATGCCAAGATTTATAGTATATTTACTCATTTTACATATTGTAAAAGCAATATCAAGTCTAGTATAATGCATTGCATACATTAACAATCCAATTGAAGCCGCATACTCAAGTTTCATTATGGCTTTTCCCATATTCATAAACAGTTTAACACAAGAATAAAATGGAGTATTAACATCCTTGAAACCAAGATGATCAATTTTATTTAATATTTATCCTATTTAATGAGACTAACTTAAATAATAACCGCGACTATTTTTTCTAACATTAATAAGAAAAATAGTAGAAACTATTCCAAGATCCTTCATTTTAAACAAAGAGGATAAATAATTCATTGTCTCATTTACACCAATTCGATTGGTTCCAAAAATTAACATATCATCCACATATAAACTCACAATAACTCCATATTCTTTTGTAAACATTTAATACAAACATTTATCTGCATTGTTATGAGTAAATCCACTTTATAAAATAATAGAATCAAATTTCTTGTGTCATTGCTTCAAAGCTTGTTTAAGACCATAAAGAAATTTATCTAGTCTACATACTTTCTTTTCATTACCATGTAAAACAAACCCATCTGTTTGTTCCATGTAAATATCTCATTTTAAGTATCCATTTAAAAAAGGACATTTTGACATCCATTTGATGGACATATAAATTATTAATTAAAGCTTAAGTAAATAAAATCCATATTGAAGTAATTCAAGCTACATGAGCATAAATATAAAAATAATCAATCCCTTGTTTTTATCTAAAACCTTTGACAACCGATCTAGCTTTAAAAGCTTGAATGTTACCATTAGGATCATACTTCTTTCTGAAAACCAATTTACAACAAATATGGTTTGAACCTCTTGGTAAATCTTTAATGTCCTAATTATTAGTCCCCATAATGGAATCCATTTCATCATTAATTACTTCTTTCCAAAAAGAATCATCTTTAGAAGTCATAGCTTATTTATACGTATTTAGGTCATCTTATATAGTCAATACCATAGGATAATTATTCATAAGATGATTATTTTGATCTCCCTCAATAAGGAAAACTATGGATTCATGAGAAATAAAATCTGGATTTAGATGTTTCATATTCCTAAGTCTTTTACGCCATTTTGGTTCAACTCAAGAATCATCACTATTCTTTATTATTGTATTTGAACTATATAAAGTAAAAGAGATAGGGGTATGAGGAATAACGTCCTACACATAATCTTAATTAAATTTATTTTCAAAAAACTATACATCCCTTGACCAATAATTGCATTAGCTCCCAAATCCAAAATTCTACATGCTTTTATATTTTCTGCATATCCAATAAAAACACCATTAATTTCTCTAGAACCAATTTTAGTTCTTTTTTGGATCAGAAAATCTATAGTAATCTAAAAACCACCCAAACATTAAAATATGAAATATTAGGGCTTATACCTTTCCAAATTACATATGAGGATAATCTATTTTTTGTATATGCAATACTATTATAAATATGACTTGCAACCAATAAAGATTCACCCCATAAATTTAATGATAACATAGATTTATTAATCATTAAATTTACAATTTCTACTAAAGTATGATTTTTTTGCTTTCAACTAATACATTTTGATGAGATATATAAGGAGCAGTAATTTGATAAATTCTACCATTTTCTCTACAAAACTCATTAAACTCATTCAAAAAGTATTCATCGCCTCTATCTAAGAGTAATACATTAATCATTTTGTTTAATTAATTTTCAACATCATATTTATACTTCTTAAACACATTAAAAGCTTCATCATTTATTCTAAGAAGATATAAATTTAAATATCTACTGCAACCATCAACAAAAGTAATAAAATATCTTTTTCTTCCATGAGTTAATAAACCATTTTATTCAGAAATATTAGAATGTAATAATTCTAATACATAAAAATTTATTTCAACACTTTAAAAATAATTCTTAACTATTTTAGATTCTACACATGTTTCACATTTATTTAATTAATTTCCAAAAATAATTATGTTTAACTTATTCATTAATTTTAATGAATTATAATTAATATGTGCTGAATGATAACACCATAAATGTGAGGAATCAATCAAGTAAGAAGAAGATTAAATCATATTATTAATGGATAGTTGATAAATGACACCATTTCAGTACCCCTTCCCTACAAACATTCCTCCATTTGATAAGATAACCTTCTTAGATTCAAATGAAATCCAAAATCCCTTTTTATAAATAATGTAACACACCAAATTTTAAAATATAAACATCATATTTGATTACCTATATGATACGCAACACCAAGCGTAAAAGGGAATATAACATCCAAAGTATTTATGATATATTTATTTTTAAAAATATTAAATCCCTTCAATAGATTTCATTACATGAAACACTGAGTTTAGCTTGTATTACATGCAATGCTATGTTTAGCTTGTGCTACGTGAAACACCGAGTTTAAAAGAACAGTTGAATATTATTAAAATATTGTTATTTAATATAATAGTTATCAAAAAACCATAGGAATGATGGGAATAAATATTATTAAATTAATTATGAAAATATGGCTATATATTGATATGAAATAAAATAATAATCATTTAAAAGAAAAAGAAATGTTTTATAAAAAACTTTATTTTTCTTAAAAGATGGTTTATTCTCACTTTACACACATGAAATAAAAATAATTTCCACCAATATTAGAAAATATATTTTAAAAAATAAACTTGATTTTTGAAATAGGAATGAAAACATTAGATTAGGATGGATTTTTTGGTATTTTTATGAAAAGTTTCATTTTTTGAGGAATATTGAGAAATATTGAATTTTAATTGATAAATAATTTTTTGATTAAATAAATTATAATGAAATTTTTTATTTTGAATTGGGTTTAAAGTAAAATTAGTTCAATTTTATATAAAATAATCCAATTTAGTACATTTTAATAATTTTAATATTTATTTTTTATATAAAAACATTGTAAACATTTGGACCTTGTCTCTTTAAAATCCCACTTTCTCATCACGTCTACGAGATTAATTTCAAATTAAAATGTTCAAATTATGTGAATTGAATTATAAAAAATAGATTCCATATTTGAAATCTTAATAATTTATAATGTTGAATAAGATCAACATAATTTTTTACCAAAATTAATAGTTAAAAAAATAAAAAATAATTATCGTGGTTAAGGTAAAAATGAATTTACTAGGGGGCATGGGTAAACTATGAAGATAATGATTAAAATGACCTACCAACTTGTATAATACCAATTTTATGGCCATATTTTTACCTTATATATTCTAGGTTCGATAATGTCCCATTTTGGAGGCTTGTGGCCTGATAAAAATATGTGTATGATTTAATCTTTTCAAAATATTACAAGTGTGCCACTCACCTCACTTATAAAAGGCCACCCCTTTCCTCTATTCCTCACAACTTCACACACATTTGTTTTCCAATACCTACCCAAATAACTTTCCAAATTCACGTACCTCATACTATAATCCTTAGTTTGGGAATAAAGTCATCCTAGTAAGTCTTTTGGTGTAAAAAAAAGTAGGATATCCAAAGAAGAGGTAAAGTTATTCAACGAGAATTTTTATTTTATTTCTTCCTCCACCTCCATAAATTATTATTAAACCATGATTATATTATAACCTTAGAATATTCAATATACTGATAATTTTTTTAATAATGTAATGACCTACAACCACCTCCATTTACTTCAAATGGGTTATGAATCATCATTTGTGTGTATGTCAGACTACGACCTTGCTAACTAATGTCATTCATTTTTCCATTACCACCTTTCATGGTTGGGTATGATGATGTATATAAAGTATATATATGATATTTATAACATAATTATATCTTTAAAATCCAGATATCACATATAAATGTTTTATTTCCATTTTGTAGGGGATATGATAATGTCTCTTATGTGTCTGGTAGGCTACTACCCCATAAAACAATGTTATTTGTTTTCACTAACACTTTACATAGAAGATTATAAGGATAACATAATTGATTATATGTGATATAAATGACATAATTAAGATATTAATTAAATATTTATCATTCTTAGAAGATAATATATATCATTTTATTTCTTACCATTTCACTCAACAAAAGATGATAATGTCATTAATGTACGTGTGGACTACCGCATTCACGATATGAGGTGACTATATTTTCATCAACACCCCACATGGATGATATATATAAGTATATAATATGGTATTTTTGATATTATGATCATTCTAGAATGATAAATATTACTTACCACTTTTCAATAATTATTATTGAGAATGGAAATGTTACTCATGCGTACGTATGAGCTACTATCTCAAAGATTGTAACGTACTTCATTTCTCAAAACCATATTTCATGATTGGTATTAAAATTATAATTTATAAATTAATATGAAAATTATTTCATGATTATTATTCTCGATATTATAAAACTATATAATATGTGCGAGAATCTGATCTGTAATGAAAAAGAATGCCTGAGAAAACAAGGAAATTAACACCTAAAACAATGAAATTAATGAAACATTATTAAAGAATGGATGATACGATGTTATAAAACTATTATATATGATATTATAAATATTAAAATAGTTTTTATAAGTGAATAACATGTTTAAAACTACTATATAGAAGGTCAAATCACATTCAACCAAAAGAAAGTGTGAGATAAGAGACTTAGTCTCAATTTCCCTTTATTGGGATATCTTGTAATGTTATGCACCTAGTTTATTTTATATAGCACATGTACTACCATTTGAAATGTAATATCACGATTCATTCATAATTCATGGTATTTTATGTTTCAATTTTAATTATTTTATCCTAGGGGATTGAATTGAAAATTACCAAGTTTTAAATGTTATTATTGATAGCCCATAGGGTGTCATTAAATTCCTATGAGGATATAAAAAATTCAATAATATATAAGACATATAAAAATTAAAAAAAATATAGTATTTGGAAAGAACAATTGTTGAACCCATAGGGAAAATCCATATGTTATAAATTTATTAAAGAAATTGAAATTGAAATTGTTTGCTTTTTTTGAAGAAAGAAAAAAATGAAGCAATGATTGGGTTTGATTATCAAGAGAGAGGCATATCAGGTTCAATGATATTCATGATAATGAACTAGGGATTCAATTCATTATAGATTTATTCAGGTTTAGTGTCAGACTTGGGACAATAGAGATCCTTGTTTTGGGTAACCTACATAAATCCTATGATTGCATCATTGGAATGGTCATCTATTAAATACATTCACAAAACTAGGCTACCCAAAACCTTATTTAAAAATAACTAATATAGATTTCATAATGGTCATTAAAAAAATAGTCTGATTAATTGATGCAATGAAAAGATAATACTCAGAATGCATCAATGTTCATGCAATATGAAAAGAAGATGAATTAGAATTGAATAAACGATGTTGCATCAATCAAAAATAGGAATAAGAAATATAAAAAATCCCAAAGCAGCACATACCTCACAATAACATCACTTGACATAAAGAAAACTACTCTCTCATTCTAGGGATGATGATAATGAGCAACATGGATACCTGAGGAAGATTTGTGGTGAAGAACAATGGTGAATCAGGGCTCCAGATCATCACTCGGTGTGTGACGGTCATCCATTGGCATCGCTCTCCATCCTCTCATTGTGGATCCTAAAAAGTGGAGGTTGAGGGTGTATTCTTATAAGGTTCTCCATCAAACCCTTATCCACAACATCATTAATGATCTGCTCTTCGACACTTACATGACATGTAATGTTTTACACGATGTGTAATCTTTTAATTTCTAGGCATCACAAATTTCATTGTAACTATTCCAAAAACTCATCTCGAAAAAACTCAAATCATGTAAATGGAATATATAATGTTTAAATTTCCTTGATCTAGAATTTTCATATTCATGCTTCCACCAAAATTTAGTGTCGTGCTGGTTTACTTTGCTCATGATACGAATTGTATTTTAGCTCATATTTTCATCCCTTTTTCTTCCATTTCCAAGTATCTATTGTTTCCTACCATAAAAAATAAAACAAATCAAATTGTTCACAATTTTGAAAGATTCATCATTTAAATAATGAAACTAATTTATTAAAACACTCTAAAATATATGCATGAAATACAAAAATCAATTATGAAATCTCACTTTCTTGGGTGATTATTATCTTTCTCTTGAAATAATCAATTTCTTATGATCATTTTTCATTGTAAATTACATTTCTCTTAAATATGTATATTATTTTGTGATGTATATGTTTGTTTCCTAAATTTTATACCATTTTTACATATGGTGTTTACTGTGACGGTTATTTGATTAATTGGGGAAATGTTGATAAATCTGTATCCTTTACTCAATATAGATACTTGATGAAAAGGCACATTATTTATGAACAAAATTTATTATTCAATATATGTGGAATTATTTGGACATGAAAGATATGTATGAGGCCTAGTATAGATAGCCACTCAATGCATTGACAGGTCTCATGAGACTAATTAGTTGTCCAAACCCTATAAGTATATACCGAGTTGTTTTAGAATATCATGTGAAGGGTTTTGATAGTAAAAATATAGTTGGCCAAACTAGATCAATTTGTACATAGTAGTATTAAATCATCTTGTGAGATTTATTGACTATAGATGTATCTTGTTCCTGAAACAAGGATTCCGATAATTAAATATTTCCTCCATTGATAATTTATATATTATTAATATCCATGAGACCTTCGCTATGATATTATCTAAAAATGCATTTCATTCTCATTTTATAGTTTAAATGGTATGAGTTTTAAATTATTTACCTTTCCATATTGATTTTTTCCTTATATTACCATGATAGTCAAGTTATTTAAATGGAATGTGTGTCCATTTATTTACCTCTCTGTGTTTTTTATGATTATTAATTCATGATAGCTTCTATTTTACTTAACCCTAAATAATAATTTTAGATCACCCTTAATTTTGTTCCTTTCCAAAGAAAATGAATAATAAATCTTTGAATGAGTTTTTGAGAGTGCAGATCATTTAATTTTCTTATCTATTTTGTTTTATTTTTTTTTTCCAATATAAACTGGGTTCGTGTATGTATTTGGTTATCTAAAATTGCTAAAATAAATATTCCTTTGGGATTTGATTCCTCGTATCTCTACCAATATAATAAATTATGGCAGTAGTTCAGATTTACTGGAGTCAGGGTCTCTATAGTTGGTATCATAAGAAGTTTAGTAGAAACATAGGGAACTAGATGAAATAAAACATAGATTAGGGAATATAACCTTATGATAGATTTTGAGGATTAGTATATAAGAATATACTAATGTTTTTGTAATGAATAAAATATTATTTTTTCTTAGCAATACATCCCTACCTAGATATTACAAGTGGATGTGGTTCAAGAACAGAGTTACCTAGGGGTAATAACTACAAAAAAGGTGAGTTGGGCTTGAACCAATCATCACCTATTGCATGAAAATGGGACTTAATTCACACATGGTTTTACACTCCCAATAGACATGCTTAGGATAATTCATATTTTCTTTAAAAACCATCATGAAGGATTTGAAAATAAAGATACCCCAAAGAAACCGTGTTTATGATTATGAGATTCTCTATGATTATTTTTTCTTCTAATGTTAATTATTTCACTAATTTTGGGAATGTACATTTTGTTTCATAATGATATGATCTAATATAGTGTATAAAATCATTTAGAAAGGGTTCCTAGTAGAAGTAACTAGAATCACATCAATTCACATAATCCAAAGAGTAAGAATGATAGTTTCTTTGATAGGCTCAATACAATATTTCTAAGGGAAGTAGTCTCCCAAACATTATCATCATATGAGGACATATAATCATGTGCTGCAAATATAGAGAAGGAATTATATAAGTATTATAGATTTGAAGGGAATCAAGATAAGAAGAGGATGTAAGAAAAAAATGAATAAAGGTAAGAAGGGGAGAAGGATTTTCCTTCATGTGATAATTGTGGTAGGAAACACCCTAGTACATGCTTAAGAGGAAAAGACGTTTTCGTTAAGTGTGGGGGAAAATTCCACAATGCTCATGATTTCAAGGGAAATAAAAATGTTTCCAATGTTCAATGATTCAACTATAAGTAGATAGGACATTACACAAACAAATATCCAAAGTATCAATGGAATATACCTCATAAGAACAAAATGGATCAAGGTCAAGCTTATACTATTGATATAATCTAAGTGGAATGATTAAAGTGCTTCTGTTTGGATTCAAGAATTAAGTCATTCGATTATTTTATCAATGATTTCTTGGTTATAATAAATTTAAAATGTATAAGGGTTATACTACAATACCATCTTATTTATAGATTTGGCTTATATTGAATGGTACCAATGAACAAGAAAAATTATTTAGTGGAAAGTTGAACTTCTAGGAAAACACATTATTGAAGGACATATAACCCTTAATATGTTCCTTATATTGATATCATGATTTTGGGATGAAGAGATGATTGATACAGATAAAGTAAATTGGATTGTATTGACCACATTGTAACTGATTAATTATTTGTTGATAAAAGTTTTTTATTCTATCATTGTTAGAGTTAAAGATTTTTTTTTGTATTTAAGGAATATATACAATATTTTTTGTTTTATTTAAGTAATAAGTATGTTTTCATGTTTTTTGTAAGTTTTTATTGTAGTTTAGGTTATTATAATGTTTCAAGAAAATACATAATGAAGGTATTCACATGTTTGGTAGGTGATGGTTAAGAGTTAATTCATGTTGTGCAGGGATTAATGATAATTTCATTTTTGAAATTTAGTGACCTTATTTCTAAAGTTTTGGATTATAATATTTTGGAAGGGTTATAAGGTGAAACATTTATGAAAAGATTCATGTTTAACTTTGGATGAGGTTTTATAGATTAATGTATTACTTCACCATAAGAAGATTTATACATATTGGATAACATGTACTAACCATTTTGTTATAATAATAAATAGAGATCTAAGGAATGATTTATCATTCTATTATGGATCTTATGATCCATTAAAAGTGAATTTTAGTGATTCAAGTATAACAAAAAATTAATTTTTGGATATTCATTTCATGGAATAAGAGATAAATTGGAAATTTATCAAATTACAACCAAAGGATGAAATTGTGGCTATAGAAAAAAATATATCAAGTAAGTATATTTCCTTATATTATTTGAGATGAAATAACTCCTTAACTCTAGGAAAAGGATATTGAAACAAAAATGTTGTCATATTGTTATCATTTTTATGATATCAATGAACTTTTCACACCTATGGGTTATAGATTTGTGGTCATTAAATCCCTCCTGATCATGTTTTATACCACTCATCATCATTATTTTGCAGTTAGTTTTCCCTTTTATGTCTATGTTTTCACTTCCCATCAATGTTCTCTTACATAGAAGCCTAGTTCTGTGTTATTCTATATCACCTTTTTATTTGAATTTCACTCTTATTAAGAATATGTTTTATTAACTCTTTTATGATATTGGTTTTCAACAAATGAATTTTCAAATATCAAACCATTGATTACCAAGAACATGTTTAAATTGTGAGGATTCAATTTTATTAAGGTGGGGAGAACGTACCACCCTGAAATTTTTAAATATGAACATCATATTCAATAGCGTGTAAGACACACACCACCAAGCCTAGAAGGGAATACAAAATCCCATGAATTTATGATATATTTATTTTTAATTATATTCAAGTTATTCAATATCTTTCCTTACATGTAACATTGATTTTAGCATGCCTTACAAGTAACACAGAGTTTAACTTGTGTTATATGCAACACCGAGTTAAAATGAAAAATGAAAAATGAAAAATAATTAAAATTTTATTACTTAATATAATAGTAATCACCTAGACATTTGAATGGTGGGTATTAATATGATTAAAAAAATTATTTAAATATGATTATATATTGACAAGAAATAAAATAATAATTATTTAAATTTAAAATAATTTTTTCTTCTAAAAACTGCATTTTTCCTAAAAGAGAGTTTAGTCATACTTTGAATACATGATTTAAAATTATTTTTTTACCACTTTTAGAAAATTTATTTGAAAAAATAAACTTCTTTTTTGAAATTGGAGCACAAAAATTATCTTAGGGTGATTTTTGTGTTTATTCTGAAAAGATTCATTTTTTGATGAATAGTGGAAAATACTGAATTTTAATTGAAAATTATCTTTTTATTTAAACAATTTATAATGTTAAACTATATTTTTAATGGGTTTTAAGGTAAAAATAGTTCAATTTTATATCAATTAACCCAATTTGGTTTACTAGAATAATTTTCATATTGAATTTCGATATAAAAACATTGTAATTTTTTTAACATTTTCTCTTTAAAAAACTACTTTCGCGTCACATCTATGAGATTGATTTTAAATTAAAAATTTCCACTTATATAAATTAAATTTATAAAAATGGATTTTATATTATTAATCATCATAATTTATAATTTCTAATAAGTTAAACTTGATTTTTGACCAAAATGAATACTGAAAATAATAAAAATCAATTATCATAGTTAAGGTAAAAATGAATTTACTTGGGGGTTCATATATGAATATAAGGGTTAAAAATTTCATACTAACTTCTAAAAAACCCATTTTATGGACATATTTATACCTTATAACTTATTATGTTCTATTATTTCTCATTTTGGAGTCTTATGGAATGATTAAAACATGTGTAAGATTGAATCTTTTCAAAAAATTACAAGTGTGCCACTCACCTCACTTATAAAAGGTCACCCCCTATCCTCTCATATTTACATCTTCAAAACTTTTTGGTATGAACAATATTTAAAAAAATCACTTTAAAACTTCCCTCACCTTATTTAGGAATCCTTATTTTGTGAATAAAGGAAACCTAGGATGGATTTTGGTGCAAACCTAAGGAGATTCCCCAAGAAGTGGTAGCATTCATCAAAGAGCATTTTTATTTTATTTATTCATCCACATATATCAATTATTATAAAACCACAATGATATAATAACCTATATATCTTAAATATACTAATTTGCTGTCATAATATAGTCATGACATACAAACACCTCCACTCCCATCAAATGGGTTACAAAATCATCATTTGTGTGTACGACAGACTATCGCCTTGTGAACCGATGTCATTCATTTTTTCCATTATAACCTTTCCTGATTGGATATGATGATTGATAAAAAGTATATATATGACGTTTAAAAAATAATTATACCAATGATGTAACAACCCAGGTATTTATAGAATAATAATTTTTCTATTATATTAATATTTATGAATAAGATACTAATTTTATGTTAAAGGGATGGTTTTTCTGATAGCATACTCAATACGCAACAACGAGTTTTTCCAAAATATTACATGGAACACAATGTTGAGTTATACCGAAAAATAATAGAATTATAATATTATTATTTTAAATGGTAGTTAACGCCTAGACGCTGTATTAGAGGGAATGAACAAAATTAACTATATTATGATTTTTTATATTTGTTAAATATTTCTAAATTTATCCAATACATTTTAGAGGCTTAAAATGAGAATAAATCCAGTTTTAAGCATAAAATACTCTAATATTTTTAAAAAGTCGTTTTAACGTCTTTTGATGGTGAACCCTTTTTCAATATAGTTGTTGACACCTTTATATGTTCTATTTTAAAAAATAACTTCTTCTTTAAATGCAGAGAATCAAAATTTAATTTGGTTGAAATTTTGGTATTTTTTTCATGAAATTCATATTTTAATGGATAGAGAAAAATACTGCATTTTAATTCCAAATTGCCATTTCATCTAATTTATTTATATAGTAAGACTATCCTTTTAATTATTTTTAAAGTGTAATTGGATTATTTTTTTTATCATTTAATCCAATTATGTTTATTGGAAGTAATTTCAAATTTAATTGGATATAAACACATGTCAATCTTTTGATAGATTTTACTTCTTAAAAACCCACTTTTTGGTTTTTACAACGGGAATTAATTTTAAATTAATTTCTGAAAATTATGTGTTTTGAATTTGGAAAAATGGATTCCATATTTAGAATCATAAGGTATAAATTGTGTGAATACATACCTTTTATTTTCCAGACATTACGAATAGTAACTTCGGTAATTTTTTTATTTACAATGCTTAAAGGGTAAATCAGGAAAATAAGGGTAAAAAAATAATATTGTAATAATATAAAACTACAATAAAACATGTCATAATCCTATTTTGTGAGATATGTCCAATCATGTGCATCCTTGGGTCTATTTTGGGACCCCATTGAGCCACTTGGGTGTGATAATGACATGTTATAATAATTAATTTAATATAAAGGGAAAAATAACATAAACATGTATCTTCTTTCTAATTTTTTTTATATGGGGTTATATAAGTGATATCTTTGTCTATAAATAGTAATTAAAAATATAAAATGATTTCCTACATAATTATATATATATATTTTTTATAATTTTTAGATATTAAATAAAAAAATTTAATTATGACACAATAATAATACTGTGATTGCTTCATTAATAAAGGATTCAAATAAATGATATTATAAATATTAAAATAAATGTAATTTGGTTATTTTGATGCCATATAAGAATTTTTTGGATGATATTGAAATAATAGTTTTGAGTTAATGCCTTTGGTTTTAAGGAATCATGTTTTTATGAATTTCCAAAAAATTCAAGTATGAATAGTGTCCAAAATTGACATAATTCATAACATAAAACATACAATTGTTTATTAAATTATATTAAATTCTAAAAAATAAAATATTATGCCAAATGTTTAAGATAATTCCAAATATTCCATAAATGACTTTTTTTGTGGGCCTTTTGACATGATATTATAATTACATTAACCCATAATGTGTAAATAATATGATATCACTGTAAGATTAAAAAGTGTAAAATAAGAGTTAAACCAAAAAGATAAGGATAAAAAATATTCCAAACTTGCATAAAAAATATTGGATGAAGGGTATTCAAACAAAAATCATCTTATAATTAAATTAAATGAGTGTTGTACTTTTTTAATCAAAATTTAATTTATAATAAATTAATATTTCTAGACTTTCCTAAAGTGCCCCTCATCCCTCTTATAAAAGGCCACCACCTCTACCCACATAACTCACACCTCTCAATCCCCTTGGATCATCCAAATTATGCTAAAATAAGATCCCAAAATACCTCCCTTACTCTTATATTCCTTACATTAGGCATAAGGCAATTCAAAAATCCTTTTTGGCTCAAATCAAAAGGAGCTACACGTTTTAGAAGTAGCGTATTCTCTAAAGTTTCTTTCCATTATTTTAATTATTAACTCCCTATTTATTATTATTATTTGATTACATAACAACACTATTATCCTTAATATACTCGGATGTTTTTATTATAAGTATTCAAACTACACTTATACACACCCCCATCTAATGGATACAAACATATTGTTTCTGTGTACGACGAACTACTGTCTCACGAAATGTTGATTGTTCAATTTTCTCCTACCACCTATCATGGTGGCTATTATGATGGAAATTTTTTTATATATGATATATATGATATATATTGTCTATATTTTTATGTAATTTTTATTTATGACATACTTTTATGCTTTCCATAATGTGTAAATACGATAATTTCATTTAAGGAAGTACGGACTACCGCCTCTTCAAAGTGATATGACTCGTTCATGCCATACATAGAATGTATAAAGGATATAGTTAATGAAATTATGTAACATATATAACATATATATTATACTATAATTATAATATACCTATTTATCATTTAGTTTTCACTACTTTAATGTGAAAAAGAAATGAATGTAGCGTTCATGCGTACGTATGACCTACCATCTCCATGAATGGTGCATTTAATTTATTATCTCCAAATATTATGAACTATTATAAATTCATATATACTGGATATATATGATATTTAAATCCTAAATAATATTCTAGAGATTATTTATTTTTTACCACATAGACAATTTACACCAAACAAGTTCATTTACGACTCAAGAACTGAATATCGACAAAATGACCAATATGTACTCAAATAATTAAATAATTACTATAAAATGGTAATATGTGATATAAAATGAATAATAAACTTGAAAAAGGTTCTCAATAAATTATAAATTAACCTAATTTTATTATTTAGGAACATAACGATTGTACGTGATGAGTCAGATCAAGGTAAGGGACTTTGTTTCAATCTCATTTCATTGAGTCATATTTTGGTTTGTACATGACCTTCTTTTATATGGTGTATAATTATATACCTTTTATTTTAATTTAATTCAATATTTTTCAAAATTAATCTCTTTTTTTATGAATCATTTTACTAAATGAAAAAAGGAATGTTTCTTTTGAATGTATGCGGTGACAATGACCTTTCTTCTGCCATGAGAATTATTTGATATTTGGATTCCTTAAAAAGTAGTAATGTTTTTAAAAGAAAAATAAATACCATATACCTTTTAATGTATTTCGGTATTTAAAATGGTTTTGTGAAATCATTTATTATGTCAATATATTGAAATTATATATTGTTATTGTAATGTGGAAATGTTATCTTTCATTTATGCTTGTTTTATGTGTTATAATCATGTTATGGTTCTTGGGAATTGCTTATGTATATGGGTAGTTTCATGATAAAATGAGAGTAGGTGAGACTAATATATCTCTACAATGCATTGGTTAATGTGATAGAGATAAACATTAATGTTTATCCTAAGAGATTTAGGGAATATATTGTGATGGGTATTCCAAATGTAACCATGAAGGTTACTCCCTATATAGCTATGGAAGCTACAATTTAAGTATATTATGGATACCACAAGTTACCTTTATGATTTATGATTTATTATTTATATGTGTTATTCATAAATCATATGATTTCATGAGGTATGTTAAAGAGATTATGCTTTATGAGTGAAAAGTATGATTTCAATGATTTGTATGTATTGATGGACTAATGATTTCTTTCATTATTTTATAACCCTTATTGATATTTTTATGCACATACCATGTTTTTGAAAATTTTCTCACATGGTATAAGGAATGGTAAGAGAAAGGAATAATTCAATAAGTTTTTTTATCGAGAAAATATTTTTTGCTTTATTTAAAGAGTTTTATTATTGTGAAAAAATTGGATAGAGTAGAATTGTCTACTTTGTAATATTTGAGATATAATTTAATAGTTATGGAATAATTCTCTAAAAATCTAAACCTGAAAAAATACTCAATGTGAATTTTTGACTCAACTCAAGATTATGTAATGTTTAAGGATGGGGCCTTATAGTTCGTATCAAATATTGGTTTAGACAACTTTAGAAGTTAGGATATTTTTAATAAAATATACATAAATTATTTTACTTTAGGGTCAAATTGAATTGATATAGAATTTGAAGATTACGATGTTGCTTCATCTTAGATATGTCTATGTTCAGAATGGTTTTATGAATAGGAAACAAGGCAGCTATGATGGGACGACATCAAGAGGAAAAGAACCTTCCAAATAATTAACCTGAGATGGTCGGAATCAGAACTGAACAGTTTGTTGCAGTGATGGAATAGTTGACTCAGGCTATAAATAGAGGTGGTATCCATGCATGAGACCATCTAGATCAACCATAGAGTAACATGTTAGTAGTGGATCATTTAATGAGGCAACATACCCTATCATTTAGAGTATCATATTAACTTGTGCTTGTGGAAGGGTGGATTAATGCACTGGAAAAGATATTTGTTTTCATGAGGTGTGCATAACATCAAAAGGTTAGTATTGTTGTTTACCATTTTGAAGGTGAAGATGATCAGTGGTGGTCAATGGTTAAAAATATCAAGGGCAGATAAGAGATTGATTCTCTTGTTTGGGATTAATTCAAATGCATGTTTCCTCAGAAATATTTTCCTTAGGCAGTTTGACTTATGATGGAAAAAAAATTCTGGAATTGAGGCAGGAGGATGACTTAATTGCTGCTTATGAAGAAAAATTCACTTGACTGGCAAGGTATGCTCTTAATTTTATATGATATCTTGATAGTAAAATCAATCATTTTTACTCAGGATTAAAGAAAAATTATCGAAGGGCTTTAGCTTCTCATGTGTTAAAAAGTTATGAAAAACTTGTTTGATGTGTGGAGAAGGTGGAAATAGAGTTTTCCGATGATTAGGTATTCTTTAAAAACAACATAAAACGATGTCAAGGTGGTAGATTAAAGGTAAAAAATCTTCAAAAAAGTTTTATGGTAAGAAACTTAGGTTTACATTTTGTGAAAATTATAGTAAAAAGAACACTGGGTATTTTTTTTGAATTCTGGTAAGTGCTTCTGATGTGGTAAAATGGGACATAAGGCTCGTAATTACATTGAAAATGATCAGGATAGTGGTAAGACAAAATCTGATTTACAGTCAATAATTTATTTAAGTGAAATGAAATGTGTCATTATGAAAATGAGTGTCTGATGAAGAACTCAAATGATAGAAAGGAGTCGAACAACAAACAAAAAGGGGTGGTGAAATCATTTTCAACTACTTTAGCAGATGTTGGGCCATCAAATGAAGTAGTATCAAGTACACTTTTTGTTTATTCAGATTACACCAATTTTTTTTATTCTAATTCTACACATTATTTCATTTTTGAGAAATGTTTTAGTAAATTGGGAATCCCATCTAAATATATGAATCCTCAAATTGTGATAAAACACCATGAGGAAATGTTCAGACAAAAAGTAATTAAAGAACCTTCATATCCTTGTGAGAGGAAATATTCTACCCACAAACCTTATTTTTTTTCTTCAAGTAGAGTTTGATGTTATTTTGGGTATGGATTGGATTTCTGTTTATCATGCTAAGATTAACTGCAGAGCTAAAGAGGTTTCTTTTCAGAATGAATTTCAGTTTTTGTACAAGAATGAACCCTTAATTTTTATAATATATCAAAAAGATAAGAAACTAGTAAAATATGGAAATGAATGTTACCTTGAACATATTGTTGAAAATGAAAAAAATATATAGATTAATAATGTTCCAGTGGTAAATGAGTATCTTGACATTTTTCCTAATGAGTTTCCTAGTATAGTACCTAATCGAGAAGTTGAATTTACTGTTTACTTGGTTCGTGATGCTAAGGAAATTTCAAAACCCTCTCATAGAATGGATCAAATTGAAATTTTAGAGTTGAAGAAGAAATTGAATGATTTATTAAATAAAGGTTTCATTCAACCTAGAACATCACCATTGGGTTCTCTTATCTTTTTTGTTAAAAAGAAATATTGTTCAATGAGACATTTAATTGATTATAGAGTCTTGAATAACACAACTTTTAAGAACTAGTATCCTTTGTCTCATATCGATGATTTGTTTGATCAGATCTAAGGAGATCAGTATTTTTCAAAGATTGAATTTAGGTTGGGGTACTATCAGTTGAATTTAAATGAAGAAGACATTCCGAAGACTGTGTTTCATACTAGATATGACTATTAAGAATTTGTAGTTATTCCTTTTGGGTTAACTAATGCACCTGTCGTATTCATAGATCTTATGAATAGAATTTTCCGCGAGTTATTGGATAAGTTTGTGGTTTTATTTATGGATAATATTTTTGTGTATTCTAAAAGTAAAGAGGAACATGAAATTCATTTAAGGGATATCTTGCAAACCTTAAAAGAAAAAAATATGTATGGGAAATTCAGAAAGTGTGAGTTTTGGTTACAAATAAATTTATCCCATGGAAACATTATTTATAAAGATGTAATAACTATTGATCCTTCTAAAAAAAGTTATTAAAGAATAGCCAAGACCCATAAATATAATTGAGATTCATATTTTTCTTGGTTTAATAGGTTATTGAAAAAGTTTTTTTGAAAAATTTTTCACGGTTATCTAGTCCACTGACTAAGTTAACTCAAAAAGGTGTTAAGTTCATCTAGAAAAAACAATGTGATGAATGTTTTCAGGAATTGAAAAGAATATTGGTGAATGATTCAGTTTTGGAACTACCTTCAAGGACTGGTGAATTTTTTTATCTATAGTGATGCTTCGTTGAAAGGACTTGGTTGTGTCCTAATGCAGAATTACTAGTTAATTGCTTATGATTCATGTCGGTTGAAAAATCTTGAGTTAAATTACCCTACACATGATTTGGAATTAGTTGTTGTTTCTGATTTAAAAATTTGGAGGCATTATCTGTATGGAGTAAAATGTGAAATATATTCTAACTATAAAAGTTGTAAGTATATATTCACTTAGAAATAATTAAACATGATACAGAGGAGATGGATAAAATCAATAAAAGATTATGATGACACAATTCATTACCATCTAGGAAAGGAAAATAAGGCGGCTGATGCTTTGAGTTGAAGGAGAAATGCTACATTAACCATGATACATTTTTAATAAGATCCTTTGGTTTCTAATTTGATGAATTTTGGGTGGGAAGTTGTTTTTGTAGGGAATTCCTCTACATTGTTTCAGGTTTTAGTACAATCTTCTCTATTAGAAAGAATAAAGAAAGCGTAGAAAGAAGACAATGAGTTGTAGAAAATGGTATAATTGGTTTAGAAGGTTAAGTTACCTGAATTTAACAATGATAAAGATTATTTTTTGTGGTTTGGAAAGATATTATGTGTGACTTTTTATTCACAGTTGAAGAAAGAGTTGTTATGTGAAGCTCATAGTTCTCCGTTTTCAGTTCATCCTGATAGTACTAAAATTTATAGAGATCTTCGAGAGTATTACTAGTGGGATGGAATAAAAAGAGATATTGCTGAAATTACAATGAAGTGTCTGACTTGTCAACAGGTTAATGCAGAATGAAAGTAACTGAAAGGGATGCTTCATCATTTGACAATTCCATAGTAGAAATGGGAAAATGTGTCTATGGATTTCATAGTGGTATTACCAAATAATTATTGAGGGAACAATGTAATTTTGGTTATTATAGATCAATTGACTGAATCTGCTCATTTTCTCCCTATTCGAGATACTTTTCCACTAGATCAACTTTCTTGATTGTATATTAAAGAGATAGTCAGGTTACATGGGGTTCCCCTCTCCATTTTATCTGATCGTGATCCCAGGTTAACTACTAACTTTTGGAAGTTCCTTCAGAAGTTGTTGGGTACTCAATTAAATTTTAGTAGAACTTTTCATCCGTAATCAGATGGGTAGTCAGAATGAACTATTCAAGCATTAGAAGATATGCTACGTTCTTGATCAATGGATTACCAAGGAATTTGAGACCAACAACTTTCTTTGGTTAGTTTCTTATAATAACACTTTTCATTCTAGTATACAGATGACACCATTTGAAGCATTATAAGGAAAGAGGTTTAGAACACCAGCTTTTTGGGATGAATTAGGTGGAAGAAGGTTGACGAGACTTGAATTAGTAGAAGAGATGGAATAAAAGGTTCAGTTGATTCAAAAGCACACGAGAATAGTTCAAGGAAGGAATAAAATTAATGTGGATAACTGGAGGAAGGATCTTTCTTTCGAGGTAGGTGATCATGTCTTTCTCAAAGTTTCTCTATGGAAAATTGTTATGCACTTTGGTAAGAAGGGAAAGCTGAGTCTGAGGTTAATCGGACCCTATGAAATCCTAGGTAAATTTGGATTTGTTTCCTATAGATTAGCTTTACCTACATTTTTATCCCATGTACACAATGTTTTTCATGTTTTAATGTTGATAAAGTGTATGCTGAATCCATCTCATGTTTTGAGTCTAGAGGTAGTTCAGTTGGAAGATAATCTATCTTAAAAGGAACAATCAGTCCAGATTCTTGATCACAGAGAGAAAGTGTTGCAGAATAAGGTAATTAATCAGGTAAAAGTTTTGAGAAAAAACTATATGGTTGAAGAGTCAACATGGGAATCTGAAAATGCTATGAGGGATAAATACCCCAACTTATTTGATAAGTGAATAGAATTGCGAGGACGTAATTCCCAAAATGGGGGAATGATGTTACAACCCAGGTAATTATAGAATAATACCTTTTCTATTATAATAATATTCATGAATAAGATATTAATTTTATGTTTAAGTTACTTTTTTTCTAAAAGCATACTCGACATGCAACAATGAGTTTCTCTGAAATCTTACGTTGCACACAATGTTGAGTTATACCAACAAATAATACAATAATAATAATATTATTTTAAATTGTAGTTAATGCATAGCTGTTGTACTGAAAAAATAAACAAAATTAACTATATTATTATTTTACATATTTTTTATATATTTTTACATTTATCTAATACATTTTAGAGGCTTAAAATGACAATAAACCCAATTTTAATCATAAAATACTCTAAGATTTTTAAAAAGTTGTTTTTCCACCTTTTGATGCCGAACCCGTTTTAAATCTAGTTTTTTGACACCTTTATATGTCATATTTGAAAAAATAAACTTCTTCTTAGAATCAGAACATAAAAATTTACTTTGGTTTAAAATTTGGTATTTTTTCTGATGAAATTCATATTTTAATGAATAGTGAAAAATACTGCATTTTAATTCAAAACTCCATTTTCATCTAATTTATTTATATAGTTAGATTGTAATTTTAATTTATTTTAAAGCATAATGGGACTATGATTTTATAATTTAATCCAATTATGGTCATTAGATGTAATTTCACATTTTAATTGGACATAAACACAAGTTAATATTTTTGATAGATTTTACTTCTTAAAAACCCGCCTTTTGGTTTTGACAATAGGAATTAATTTTAAATTAATTTCTGAAAATTCTATGTTTTGAATTTGGAAAAATGGATTCCATATTTTGAATCAAAATGTCCAAATTGTGTGAATAGGTAATTTTTATTTTTTGGACATTATGAATAGTAACATTGGTGATTTTTTTATTTACTATGGTTAAAGGGTAAATCAGGTAAATAAGGATAATTTTTTTTATTATAATAATATAAAACTACCTTAACACATGTACTAATAATATTTTATGAGATATGTTCTACCATGGGAATTATGGGGTCTATTTTGGGAGCACATGGAGCCACTTGTGTGTGATAATGACATATTATTATAAATAATTTAATATAAAGAGAAAGATAACATAAACATGTAACTTCTTATTGAAATGATTTTTATATGGGGTTATATAAGTGATATCTTCAACTATAAATAGTCATTAGAAAGATAGAATTATTTCCTAAATAATGACATTTTATTTATAATTTTTATATATTAAATAAATAAATTTAATTATGACACAATGATGATGCATTGATTGATTCATTAATAAAGGATTCAAATAAATGATATTATAAATATTAAAATAAATGTAATTTGGTTATTTTGATTCCATAAAAGAATTTTTGGGATTATATAAACAAATTATATTTGATTTAATGCTTTTTTTCTAAGTAATCAAGTTGTTATGAATTTCTAAAAAAGTCAAGTATGAATAGTGTTCAAAATTGACATAATACTTAACTTAAAACATAAAATAGTTTATTAAATGATATTTAATTCCTAAATTAAAATATTCGGTAAAATGGTTAATACATGTCTAAATATTCCATAAATTACTTTTTTGTGGGTCTTTGGACATGATATGGTAATTACATTAACCCAAAATGTGTAAATAACATGATATCTCTATAAGATTAAAAAAGGTAAAATAAGGGTTAAACCAAAAAGATAAGGATAAAAAATTATTCAAACACTATATAAAAATTATAAAATTTTGGTTATTCAAACAAAAAAAATCTTATATTTTAATTAAATTAGTTTTGGACCTTTTTTAATCGAATTTTAATTTATAATAAATTAATATTTCTAGATTTTCCTAAAGTGCCCCTCCCTCCTCTTATAAAAGACTACCACCTCTACCCACATAAATCACACCTCTAAAGTACATTGGCTCATAAAAACTCTACAAAAATATTCTCCCAACATCTACCCTTACTAATTGAAGCATTTCCTTAGGCATATGGTAATTCAAGAAAGCCTTTGGCTCAAATCAAAAGGAGTTACACGTTTTAGAGGTAAAGTCTTCTTTAAAGTTCATTTATATTATTTTACTTATTCACTTAATATTATATTATTATTATTTGATTAAATTAAAAAACTAGTATCTTAAATATACTAGTATGTTTTTATGATAATTATTCTAACTGCACTTACACAAACCTCCATTTAATGGATACGAACATACTGTTTATGTGTACAAAGAACTACTGCCTCACGAAACGATGATTGTTCAATTTTCTCCTACCACCTCTTATAGAAGAAATTATGGTGACACTATATTTATATATTATATATATTATTGTTGAGCCCTCTGGAAGATTTTTGATTTCATGTCTATGATTAATGTTTTAATAATCACAAATCATCACATACCATTAATGCTTAATCTGGTTTGATTTCTCATAAAATTAATTAAAATCTGTTAATGAATCTGTTATCATGTTTTTGTCTATGCATATTGACTTACAAAGTATTTTGGAAGTCTTCTGGATTCAACAGACATCGGAAGCACCGATCCAATATCAACATACATCGGAAGCACCGATCCAATATCAACAGACATCGGAAGCACCGATCCAATATCAACAGACATCGGAAGCACCGATCCAATATCAACAGACATCGGAAGCACCGATCCAATATCAACAGACATCGGAAGCACCGATCCAATATCAAAGGACAACGGTCGCACTGATCCGATATCAGGATGCAAATGACTCACCGATGCAAACTGACTCACCGATCAGATGACAGACCGATGCAGACCAGTCTGACTCACCGATGCTGATCAATATGAGTCACCGATCAAATGACTCACCGATGATGATCAAAATGAGTCACCGATCAGATGACAGACTGATGCTGATCAAACTGACTCACCGATCAGATGACAGACCGATGCTGATCAGTCTGATTCACCGATGCTGATCTATCTGAGTCACCGATCATTACACACCGATGCTGATGAACTACCGATCACTTGAACTAATCGATAGTCATAAACAACTATTTGAATTTCTTTATCTTTATCTTTATTTAATCTAACCAACGGTCATATTAGGTATATTTTAATGCTCTGTCAATTAATTAATAAAGGTTGTCGGATGTCAGGAAACCGTACCTCGTACCTGCTGAAAAGAAACCTCTTCTGTCTTCCAGAGCACGTGATATAAATATTAGAAGACTCTGCTGCAAATAAAAAAAAGGATATTTTACAAAGAACATACGAGGAATACAAGAATCAAGTTGAGCAGAACTAAGTAGAAGAGAAGACACATATCAAGAGATTACACAGAATCTCATATACAATCAAGCCTACTCAAAGGGAGTTCTGTGCATACAAAAGAATGACTGAATAACTTCATCGACTACATCTCACTGCCTATGAACAAGAAGCATACGACACTCTTCTTCTCAAACAAAAAGGATAAGAGGACTCAGAATAAATTCTGACCAAATACAAAAGAGTCCAGAGCTACACTGAAATCACCAAAGCCATTTCTAAACTCTACATCTCTGCTCTGTGATATATTTGTTTTACATTTTGAGTAGTGTGTGTTATCTTCTGTATTAAACACACACACTGACTCCTGTACTTTCATTGGAGGATCTGTAAATCCTCAGAAAATCTTTTTACACTTCATTTCCCACTGTGGATAGTGGTAGAGGTCGTGTGAGACCTGGACAGCTCTAAGCTGTTGTTTGTTTTCCCACGTAGAACTGTGGTAGAGGTCTTGTGACCTGGACAATGTGTTCACTGTTGTTAACCCCGATCTAGGGAGTGGATCATTTTTATATAAACTTTTGAGAGGACTAAGTCTCGGCTTGAGATTGAACCTCTTGGTTAATTCTCTGTGTTTGTAGCTACATAATATATCCATACTATACATATTTATTTCATATTCTGCTGCTATTACTTTGAAATATAATTTATTTTCAAAGCTACTTTGATAGTTAAACTCGCAAGTGTTTATATTTATTATAAACCAGTAAGTTAGTTTCAAAAGTTAATTTAATCATAAGAATAAGTTAACTGAGAACTAATCAATCTTTGAGAAACTAATTGAACCTTTATAATCTGTATAAATTCACTACAGTTTAATCTGTTTTTGAAATAGGGGGATTTTAATAAACATTGTTTTTAACAGAAAATTTTAATTGGAACTCAATTCACCCCCCCTCTTGAGTATCCACTGCGACCAACATTTGGTATCAGAGGTTGGAAAATATTTTCTAAAGTACTCTGTTTTTCAAACTGTGATTTTAGTTGTATTTTAAAGTTCTTAAAATTTCTGTTATTTCTAAATTTTTATCTCTTTAAAATTCTTTTTGTGATATCATGGATAATAGACTTGAGGGTGCTGCTACTAACCAGCCACCTTTCTTTAATGGAAACAACTATGCTCAGTGGAAGCTAAAAATAAAAATTCACTTAGAAAGTATGAGCTTTGACATTTGGACTGTCATTGAAGCTGAATACAAAATTTCCAGTACTGATAGATCTACTTGGGATGAACCTACAAAGACTGCTTACAATAATAATTGTAAAGCTATGAATTCCTTGTACTGTGCTCTAGGAGATGAGAAATTTAATAGAATTTCTGCATGTAAAACTGCATATGAAATTTGGGATACCTTAGCTGTTTCTCATGAAGGAACAACTAATGTTAATGAGATGAGATTGAATACCTATACTATTAAGTATGATAATTTTAAGATGAAGCCTGATGAACCCATTTCTGATATGTATCTCAGGTTCAATGAAATTGTCAACAAAATGACTTCTCTAGGAAAGGATGTTCCAGCAAAGGAACAAATCATGAGAATTTTGAGATGTCTACCTGAAAGATGGAGAGGAACCTCTGTCTCCATTAGAGAATTGTGTGACATTGGAGAACTACCAGTCAAGGAACTAATTGGTAAGTTGATGATGTATAAAGAAGAACTCAAGGTAAACAAAGAAGAAGATGATGAACCTAAAAGGAAGTCTATTGCCTTCAAGACTACAACCTCAAAGAATAAGGATAAGGAAAAGCCTCAAGCTATCAATGAAAGTTCAAGCAGTGAGGAAAGTGAGAATGATTATGAAAGTGATGATGAGATGGCTCACATTGCTAGAAGATTTAAGAAATTCTATAGGAAGAAGAAGTTTTTCAGAAAGTCAAACTACAATGGCAAGTATGATAAAAAGGACACTGGAAAAAGGATTGGAAGAAGTCTGATAAATCAGATGAAGTTCTCTGTTATGAATGAAAAATAAAAGGACACATAAAAGCAGACTGTCCAAAGCTGAAATACAGAAAGAAGTATGAATACAAGGATAACAAGTACAAGAAAGACATGAAGGCTACTTGGAGTGCTTCAGAAGACGACACAAGTGAAGTTGAATCTTCAGACTCTGAAAGGAATCGAGCCAACATGTGTTTCATGACAAACACTTCTGAGGTAACATCAGAAACTCCTGCTTCAAATTCATATTATTCTGGAGATTATTCTGAATGTGATAACATGTCTAAATCTGAACTGTTTGAATATTGTGATATGCTTGAAGAAACCTGTAATGAGCTTAAAGATAAATATAAAGGTTTAAATAAATAGTATGCTTTAAGTGTTAAGCATAAATCTGATCTGGATATAGAAGTAGAAAAGAATGCTCAGTTGCTTAAAGAGAATACTGATCTAAAATTGTCTAATGAGCAACTCAGAAAAGACTTAGAGAAGTTCACAAATGGCAAGAATACTCTAACACAAATGCTAGGAAAGCAAGTTGCACCTAGATATACTACTGGTATAGGATACCAACCTGGACAAAGAAAAGTTGCCAAAACTAGATTCATTCCTAAATCTGGATAGAAGATAGTTAATTCTAGAACTTCATATGCCTCAACCAGTTATATTCATAGTTATGGATCTAATAAGGTTTATCTTTTAAAGAATGTTAATTCTACAAATTATATGAGACCCATTAGACAAATATGGGTACCTAAAGTATCATTGGCTAACATGTCTGGACCCAAGAAGATCTGGGTACCAAAATCATCTTCCATCTAAATCTGTTTTGTAGAAGACCTGATTGAAGAGCTGTCACAAGAAGATATGGTACATAGACAGTGGATGTTCAAGACATATGTCCGGAGAATTTTCATGTTTCAAGAGCTTAGTAAAAGTTGATGGAGGCTTTGTCACTTTTGGTGATAATTCAAAAGGAAAAATCATCGGCTTAGGCCAGATTGGTAACATTGATTCAATCTTGATTTCTAAAGTTTTATTTGTCAATGGACTTAAATATAACTTGTTAAGCATTTCTCATTTGTGTGATGATGGTTTTTATGTGAAATTTAAAAATGATTCTTGCAATGTTTATAATTCTAAAAATGTTTTAGTATTTTCTGCTTTAAGAAATGAAAATGTTTATGCTGTTGATTTAGATTCTTTAGCTAAGCAGAATATTCCTTGTTTAAATTCTTTTCATAAAGAGTCTTGGCTTTGGCACAGAAGATTAGGACACTACAATGTGCACTCTCTTAGAAAACTTTCTAGGAAGAACTTAGTTAGATACTTACCCAAACTTGAATTTCCAGCAGACAAAGCTTGTAATCCCTATCAAAAAGGAAAGCAACCTAAAGTTTCTTTTAAATCAAAGAAAGAAGTGTCAACTTCTCAACCTCTCGAGTTGGTTCACATGGATTTATTTGGACCTTCTAGAGTTTCTAGTTTGAATGGGAAGCACTATGTCTATGTTCTTGTAGATGACTTTTCTAGATATACTTGGGTATATTTTATAGCTCACAAAAGTGAAGCTTGTTCTTACTTTGTTAAATACTCCAAGTCTGTAGAAAATCTTAGTGGACTCAAGATTAAGACTCTGAGAAGTGATCATGGTCGTGAGTTTGAAAATCATGATTTTGATTCTTACTTCTCACACAATGGCTATAGTCACAATTTCTCTGCCCCTAGGACACCCCAACAAAATGGTGTAGTAGAAAGAAGGAATAGAACCCTGCAAGAAATAGCTAGAACCATGCTCAATGAATATGAACTGCCTATTTACTTTTGGGCTGAAGCAGTAAATACAGCTTGTTATGTCATTAATAGAGTCTTGATCAGGCCAGTTCTTAAGAGGACCCCTTATGAGTTGTGGAACCATAGGAAACCTAAGGTTAACTACTTCAAAGTTTTTGGCTGCAAAGTCTTCATTCTCAATACTAAGGACAATCTTGACAAATTTGCATCCAAGAGTGATGAAGGAATTTTCCTAGGTTACTCTATCTCTAGTAAAGCCTATAGAGTTTTCAATAAAAGAACCAAATGTGTGGAAGAATCTGTTCACATCAAATTTGATGAAACTGATCCACATGAACCTAAAATCTCTCTTGAAGATGATCTCTCTGGTTTGAATCTCAATGATAAAGACAATGGACCTATAGTTAAAACATCCAGCTCTGGAAATTCTCCAGAACCTGCTTCTGTTGAACCTCAATCTGTAGATGAATCTAAAATCTCTAGCCCTATCTTTTCAAGACCATCTAGGACTCTAAAGAACCATCCTTTAGATGCTGTTGTAGGAAATCTAGATAGAGGAACATAGACTAGAGCTTCTCTAAGAAATCAGGTTGAACATCAAGCTTTTCTTTCACAGTTAGAACCTAAAAATATCAATGATGCTATCAATGATGAATTTTGGGTAATGGCTATGCAAGAAGAACTAAATCAATTTGAAAGAAACAAAGTCTGGAAATTAGTAGAAAGATCTAAGGACATTTTGACCATAGGCACAAAATGGGTGTTTAGAAACAAAGTTGATGAATCTGGAAACATCATTAGAAATAAAGCTAGGCTAGTTTCACAAGGTTACAATCAAGAAGAAGGAATTGACTATGAGGAAACCTTTGCACCTGTAGCTATATTAGAGGCTATTAGGATCTTACTTGCCTATGCATCACATCTGAATTTCAAGCTATATCAAATGGATGTCACAAGTGCTTTTCTAAATGGTTTTGTTGTTGAAGATTTTTTTGTAGAACAACCACCTGGTTTTTTAAATCCTCATTTTCCAAATCATGTTTTTAAACTTTCTAAAGCTTTATATGGTTTAAAACAAGCTCCAAGAGCTTGGTATGAAAGGCTTTCAAACTTTCTTATCTCAAAAGGATTTACAAAAGGAGTAGCTGATCCCACTCTTTTTATAAAAAGGATTTCAAAAGATGTATTAATAGTACAAATCTATGTTGATGATATTATTTTTGGATCTACTAAAAATTCCTTATGTACTGATTTTTCAAAGGTTATGCAAAATGAATTTGAAATGAGCTTAATGGGAGAGCTTAAGTATTTTCTTGGTTTTCAAAATTTTCAAACTAAAGATGGAATTATTTTAAATCAAAGAAAATATACAAAGGATCTTTTAAAACGTTTTGGATTGGATAGTATTAAGGAAAGTGATACACCTATGAGTACTACCTATAAATTGGATACAGATGAAGCTGGGAAACTAGTGGATCAAACCAATTACAGAGGTATGATTGGGAGCTTACTTTATGTTACTGCTAGTCGACCAGACAATATGTTCAGTGTATGTATGTGTGCTAGATTTCAAGCTAATCCTAAGGAATCACACTTACTGACTGTTAAAAGGATTTTTAAGTATCTTAAGTATACTGTAAATTTAGGTTTGTTTTATCCAAAAGGAAAATCATTTAACCTAACGAGCTATTCAGATGCTGACTTTGCTGGATGTATGTTAGATAGGAAGAGCACATCTGGAACATGTCATTTGCCTGGAAAATCCCTAGTATCATGGTGTAGTAAGAAACAGAACTCAGTTGCATTGTCTACTGCCGAGGAAGAATACATAGCTGCTGGTAGTTGCTGTGCACAAATTCTGTGGATGAAACACACTTTATTGGATTATGGATTTGATTTTAAACATGTTTCAATTAACTGTGACAACACTAGTGCAATCAATATATCTAAGAACCCTATGTCTCACTCTAGAACTAAGCACATTGATGTCAGAAATCACTTTCTAAGAGATCATTATCAAAAAGGTGATATTTCTTTAAAATTTATTAGTTCTGAACATCAATTAGCTGATATCTTCACAAATCCTTTATGCTCTGAAAGAATGAAATTTATTAAACAAGAGTTGTGTATGATCGATCTGTGAAACCGATCTGTGAAACTGATCTGTGAAACTGATCTGTGAAACTGATCTGTGAAACAGATCTGTGAAACCGATCTGTGAAACTGATCTGTGAAACCGATCTCTGAAACCGATCTGTGAAACCGATCTGTGAAACCGATCTGTGAAACCGATCTGTGAAACCGATTTGTGAAACTGATCTGTCACACCGGTCTGTCAAACCGATTCTCTGTATTACTTTTTATTATATTGTAATTAATTTTTAAATTTCTTTTATACTTTTTATGGGAACCCTAAATGATAAAAGAAATGATATGCGGATATTTATCTTCCCTAAACCTTTGACCTTTCATTTCCCGCCGAACCTTTCAACCTCTCTTCCCCTCTAATTCAAACCTTTGAACTCCTGCCTTCCCAAAATCTTCAAATGGCTAAGCAAAAGAGACCGAGCAAAGGACCAGATAGCCCTGTACCTTCAAATCGTGCTTGAGGCGAGTCAAGTAGTACCTCTCAACGATCAGTAAATCCGAACCTGGAAACTTGGATTGTTGCTATAGAAAGAGAAGTCAGCTCTGCGTGGCTTTTGTCAAGTAAGTCACTGTTGCTGCAAGTTCTTGAATCGCAAGGATGGATAGACTGGTTTTCTGACAACTCTCGAATAGACTACCCGAAGCTGCTACATGAGTTCTATATGAATCTAGAAATCACTCTAGATGGTGTGGAGGCTGCCAGGATGTCGTCTGTGGTAAAAGGAAAGAAAATATCCTTCTAATCTAAGCAGTGGGATGAGTTCTTGAATGTACCTCATGAAGGTCGGTATGAGGATTATGCTGAGAATATTCCTCAAATCACTGATTACTTCTCTTATGAATTAGCTCTAGAGCTTCTGACTGGAAACAAAGGGTCACGGAGAATCACAACTTTAGAATTAGATGGTGAATGCATACTTCTTTTCAAGTTTATTCAGCACCAACTTTGCCGTAGGAGAGGAGATTTTGCTGCTGTAAAGTACCAGGATGTTTTCCTGTTGTTTCTTCTTAAAACACATGAGAAGATCAATTTGTGTAGATATGTGATGGTTCACATAGATGGAATGGTAAAACCATCCGAGAAAGCCACTGCCTTGTTTTATTCAAAGATGATATCTACCATGCTCAAGAATCTAGAATGTGTTGATAAAGATGATGAAGTTGATGAAACAGATCATACCTTCTGTCTCAACAAAGAAATTTTCAAGAGGATGAAAATCAATTAGAATCCATGGAAGAAGTGCTGGGTTTCAGATGAAGATAAATTGTATGAAGCCTACAATCCCATAGATCATGGCAAGAGGCCAAAGGATTTGAGATACCCTGGCTTGAAACCAGATGAGGAACCGGTTTATTCTGATGATGATGAGCAAGAAGAAGGAAAGGATGAGGCCACCAAAGCCCAAGAGCAAGAAGAAGATGAGACTAAGGAAGGAAGTATGTCATCTCCTGATGATATGAGTGATCCTGACACTGCTAGTCCCAAAAGAAGAATAGAATTTGGACCTGCTAGTCCACCCTTAGCCCTACCAGAATCAGAACCTATTCTTGGTGATGAAGAAGATTCTGATACTGAAGAATATCACAATGAAGCTTCTGAGAAGAGTGATGATGGACATGCTGATGATGCTGAGGCTGCTGCTGATGGTGATAACAGACCAGTGGATGGTCTTTCTGAAGATCAAATAGAACCACCTCAGTCAGTACGTGAAATACATATCAGTGGCAAGGTTGATTCACCAAAAATCAGTGGAACAACAAGCTCTGAGAAACCAAAATACACCCAGTGTGCTGCTGTTTGGGATGACTACCCTGGTTATGCTGTGTTGGGCTTAGAATATTCTGAAGAAGAAGAAGGAATGCCAGAATCTGCTGCAGTTGTGAAGAGGAACCTCCCAAGAGAAGCAAGGTCTGTTCCTGCTGTTGATCCTACAAATGTAAATTTACCTAGTTCTGGAATCTCTCAAGCTGATCTTGATAAGTTTAAGATTGAATTGATAACCGCTGTGAGAGACACATTTAGAGAAGAAATTTATAATGCTCTTACTCAAGTGTCTCTACAAGTTTCTGAAAATTCATTGGAAGATTTCTCACAAAGAGTATCGAATGCTGTAAAGCCAGACCTGGCCAATACTGGTGAACTTATTGGCAGGCACATAGCCTTTTTGAATCAGACTATGAAGGATCTTCACACCAGCTTGGTATCTCTATCAAGCGAATTCTGATCAACCATCTCTGGTATGATGGAAGTTTTGAGAAATTTGATTGAACATCTCAACAAGTCTGACCTGAGGAAGTTGAAAGCTGAGTTAACTCACATAGTTGGCCAAGCCACTATAGCCAAGGTAACCAAGATCACTACCCATGAGCTAGAAGCTCTAAGAGAAGTCGTGCATGATGAGTTAGCTACTGTTAGACAAATTCTTGATTTAGAATCTTTGAGGAATATGAAAGAGCTCTGTGATAACAGTCATAAGATGGCATTGGTGTATTCAGCAGATGCTAAGAAAGCTCTGCAAGAGATCAAAGAGAAAGTTGATAATTACTTTTCCAAGATTTATACAAAACATGAGATGGCTGCAAACTTCAAGGTGTTGGCAGAGAATCTGAAATTACCTCCAGTCACTCAGGCCTTCAAAACTCAAGTTCATCAGTTGCAAGATTTTACCCCTTCCTTGGCACATTTCATGGAGAATAAAGATGATTTTGAAAAAGTTATGAAGTATGGGGCAGAAGTCATTCAGGACTTCATTCATCTTTTGAAGCCCTATTTGAATGCACAGGCCACTACAATAGTACTTCCTACTTCTGAACCTCTCAGTGACTCTGATGTAGCTCCAAATCAACTATCTGTTTCTCAAGCTCTATCTCAGTTAAGACCAGTCCCTCAGCAAGCTTCCCAACCAGCTCCTGTTTCTCAACAACAACTCTCTGTGGCACCTGCTCCTACACCTGCCCGAGTTGTCCTACCACCACTTCAGATTCGCCAAGTACAGCCTGCCTCCAAGCCTTCAAACTTACCCACTATTGATCCCAAAGACAAAGGCAAAGCCCCTTTGTATCCCAACAAATAGTTGTGTATTGTTTTTGAGAGGGTGAACAATGTGATGCTTGTAATATTCTGAACTTTATAAATTTTTTTTTCTCTATACTCTATGCTGCTTGCTCTTACTTTCACTTATATGTTTTCCCTCCTTTTTGATTATCCCAAAGGGGGAGAAGGTGAAGAAAAAGACAGATTTATGGGAGAAGAAAGATGTATGGAAGAGATATATGGGGGAGAAAAGATGTATATATCTCAGGGGGAGAAATCTGTATAATATATATGGGAAATTTAAATTAAGGGGGAAATTTATATATATCTTTTTTTTATTCTCTTTATGGTTTAATTATCATTCTGTTTTTCGTAATGATATATCATATTATTTATATTTTATGATAAAGATTTGTGATTATCAAAAAGGGGGAGATTGTTGAGCCCTCTGGAAGATTGTTGATTTCATGTCTATGATTGATGTTTTAATAATCACAAATCATCACATACCATTAATGCTTAATCTGGTTTGATTTCTCATAAACTTAATTACAATCTGTTAATGAATCTGTTATCATGTTTTTGTCTATGCTTATTGACTTACAAAGTATTTTGGAAGTCTTCTGGATTCAACAGACATCGGAAGCACCGATCCAATATCAACAGACATCGGATGCACCGATCCAATATCAACAGACATCGGAAGCACCGATCCAATATCAACAGACATCGGAAGCACCGATCCAATATCAACAGACATCGGAAGCACCGATCCAATATCAACAGACATCAGAAGCACCGATCTAATATCAAAGGACAACGGTCGCACCGATCCGATATCGGGATGCAAATGACTCACCGATGCAAACTGACTCACCGATCAGATGACAGACCGATGCAGATCAGTCTGACTCACCGATGCTGATCAATATGAGTCACCGATCAAATGACTCACCGATGCTGATCAAAATGAGTCACTGATCAGATGACAGACTGATGCTGATCAAACTGACTCACCGATCAGATGACAGACCGATGCCGATCAGTCTGATTCACCGATGCTGATCTATCTGAGTCACCGATCATTACCCACCGATGCTGATGACCTACCGATCACTTGAACTAATCAATAGTCATAAACAACTATTTGAATTTCTTTATCTTTATCTTTATTTAATCTAACCAATGGTCATATTAGGTATATTTTAATGCTCTGTCAATTAATTAATAAAGGTTGTCGGATGTCAGGAAACCGTACCTCGTACCTGCTGAAAAGAAACCTCTTCTGTCTTCCGGAGCACGTGATATAAAGATTAGAAGACTCTGCTACAAATAGAAAAAGGATATTTTACAGAGAACATACGAGGAATACAAGAAGCAAGTTGAGCAGAACTAAGTAGAAGAGAAGACACATATCAAGAGATTACACAGAATCTCATATACAATCAAGCCTACTCAAAGGGAGTTCTGTGCATACAAAAGAACGTATGAAGAACTTCATCGACTACATCTCACTGCCTATGAACAAGAAGCATACGACACTCTTCTTCTCAAACAAAAACGAGAAGAGGAATCAGAATAAATTCTGACCAAATACAAAAGAGTCCAGAGCTACACTGAAATCACCAGAGCCATTTCTAAACTCTACATCTCTGCTCTGTGATATATTTGTTTTACATTTTGAGCAGTGTGTGTTATCTGCTATATTAAACACACACACTGACTCCTGTACTTTCATTGGAGGATCTTTAAATCCTCAGAAAATCTTTTTACACTTCATTTCCCACTGTGGATAGTGGTAGAGGTCGTGTGAGACCTGGACATCTCTAAGCTGTTGTTTGTTTTCCCACGCAGAACTGTGGTAGAGGTCTTGTGACCTGGACAGTGTGTTCACTGTTGTTAACCCCGATCCAGGGTGTGGATCATTTTTATATAAACTTTTGAGAGGACTAAGTCTCGGCTTGAGACTAAACCTCTTGGTTAATTCTCTGTGTTTGTAGCTACATACTATATCCATACTATACATATTTATTTCATATTCCGCTGCTATTACTTTGAAATATAATTTATTTTCAAAGCTACTTTGATAGTTAAACTCGCAAGTGTTTATATTTCTTATAAACCAGTAAGTTAGTTTCAAAAGTTAATTTAATCATAAGATTAAGTTAACTGAGAACTAATCAATCTTTGAGAAACTAATTGAACCTTTATAATCTATATAAATTCACTACAGTTTAATCTGTTTTTGAAATAGGGAGATTTTAATAAACATTGTTTTTAACAGAAAATTTTAATTGGAACTCAATTCACCCCCCTCTTGAGTATCCACTCCGACCAACAATTATATTTATATTATCTCTATTCTTCTATAGTTTATATTTACAACATACCTTTATACTTTCCATAATGTGTAAATATGATAATTTCATTTGAGCAAGTGTGGACTACCACCCCCTCAAAGTGATATGACTCGTTCATTCCATACATGGAACATTTAAAGGATGGAGTTAATGAACTAATGTAACATATATAACATATAAGTTATACTATAATTATAGTATACCCGTATTATTTAGTTTTCACTCCTTTAATTTGAAAAATAAATGAACGTAGCGTTCATGCATACGTACGACCTACCGTCTTCATGAATGGTGCATTTAATTTCATATCTATAAATTTTATGGACTATTATAAATAAACATATAATAGACATATAGATGATATTTAAATCATGAATAATATTATGGATATTATTTACATTTGACCACATGGACAATTTACATCAAACCAGTTCATTTTTAACACAAGAACTAAATATCAAAAAAAGAACCAATATGTACTAAAATAATTAACTAATTGTTATAATATGGTAATAAGTAATATAAAATAAATAATAAAATAGAAAAAGGTTCTGAAGATAGTATAAATTAACTTAATTTTATTATTCAAAAACATAATGATTGTAAGTGACAAGTCGGATCAAGGTAAGGGACTTTGTCTCAATCTCCTTTCATTGATGCATATTTTTGTTTGTACACGACCTTCTTTTATACTATGTATAATTATATCATTTTTATTTTAATTTAATTAAATATTTTTCTAATTGAATTATTTTTACCAAGCGTTTTACTAAAAGACAAAAGGAATGTTTCTTTTTAAAGTACATAGTGACAATGACCTTTCCGCCACCGTGAGCATTATTTGATATATGGCTTCCTTAAAAATCCATAATGTACTTAAAAGGAAAATAAATACCATATTCCATCTTTATGTATTTTGGTATTTAAAATGGTTTTGAGAAAGCATTTACTATTTCAATATCTTGAAATGATATATTTTGATTGCAATGTGGAAATGTTATCTTTCCATTATGCTTGTTTATGTGTTATGATTATGGTATGGTTATTGGGAATTTATTATGTATACAGGTGGTTCCATGATAAACCGAGGGTGGGTGAGACTGATATAGCTCTCTAATGAATTAGGTACTATGACAGAGGTAAACATTAATGTTTCTCCTAAGAGGGTTATGGAATATACTATGATGGGTATTCCAAATGTAACCATGAAGGTTACCCCCTATCTAGCTGTGAAAGATACAATGTAAGTATGTTATGGATACCACAAGTTACCTTTATTATTTCTATGTGTTATTCACAAATATTATGATTTCATGAGGTATTTTAAAGAGATTATGTTTTATGAGTGAAAAGTATGATTTCATTGATTTGTATGTTTTGATGGACTATTGTTTTCTTTTTTTATTTTATAACCCTTACTGATCTTTTTATGCTTATCCCATGTTTTTGAAATGTTTTTCACAGGGTATAAGGAAGGGTAAAATAAAATAATAATTCAATAATATTTTTATCAAGAAAATAATTATTTTTTATTTAAGGAGTTTTATTATTGTGAAAAATTTGGATAGAGTATAAGTGTTTACTTTGTAATATTTGAGATGTAATGTAATAGTTATGGCCTAATTATCTAAAACTCTAAACCTGAAAAGATCCTCAATGTGAATTATTAACTTAAAACAATATTATGTAATGTTTAAGGCTGGGGACTTATAAATGGAGTCATTATATCTTATATATATATTTTTTACTTTCTATTATATAGGGGATATGATAACATCACTTGTGCGTATGGCGGACTACTACCTCACGAAGTAATGTGATTTATTTTCACTAACGAATTAAATGGAAGCTGATAAGGATAAATTCAATGATTATATATGATATAAATGACATAAATATGATATTAATTACATATTTATCATTATTAAAAGATAATATATATCATTTTATTTCTTACCATTTCACTTAATGAAAGATGATAACATCATTCATGTACATGTGGACTACTGCATTCACGAAATGATATGACTCTATTTTCTTCACCAAATCACATGGATGATATATATAAGTATATAATATGTTATTTATGATATTATTATTATTATTAGAATATAAAATATTACTTACCTTTTTTCTATAATGATAATTGAAAAATGGAAATGTTACTCACGTGTACACACGGTCTACCATCTCCATCACCGTAATGTACTTCATTTCTCAAAATAATCTTTCATGATTTGTCTTAAAAGTAAAATTGATAAATTATTATAATAATTATTTTATGATTATTATTTTTTATATTAAAAAACTTCATGATATTTTCAAGAATTATATATTTCATGACAAAAAATGCATGATAAAATAAGGCAATTAACATATGAAACAATGAAATTAATGAAGGGTTATTAGCAAATGGGTTATAAGATGTTATAAAAGAATTATATTTGATATTATAAATATTAATATGGTTATGATATAAGTTAATATCATGTTTAAAACCACTATATAGGATTTTAAATCACATTCTACCAAAAGGAAGCGTGAGGTAAGGGACTTCATCTCAGTTTTCCTCCATTGAGGCATGTTGTAATATTATGCACCTAATTTATTTTATATGGTGTATATAATACCATTTTAAATGTAATGACATGATTAATTCATAATTCATAGTATTTTATGTTTCAATTTGAGTTATTTGATCTAATTGGATTTGACTTGAAAATTACCAAGTGGTAAAAGTTACTGTGCAATCTTACCTTCTTTTGTGATTGCTAAATTTATCTTGAAAGAATAATTTTATTGTGATCATTTTTCATTGGAAATTACATTTCTATTAAATATACATATTGTTTTTGTGTTGGATATGATTATTTCCAAAATTTTATACTATTTTTATATATGATGTTTACTTTGAATGTTATTTGATTGAATGGGGAAATATTAATAAATATGTATCCTTTACTCAATACAGATACTTAATGACATGAACATTATTTATGAATTAAATAAATTATTTTAAATATAAGGAATTGATTAATCAGGAAATATATGGGTGGGTCCTGGTATAGATAGCCTATCGATGCATCAACAAGTCTTATGAGACAAATCAGTGGGCCAAACCCCTTGAGTTTGTACCCAATAGTTTTAAATTGTCTTATGAAAGGTCTTAACATTAGATGTATAGTTGACCAAACCAGATCAGTTTGTACCTAGTAGTTTAAAATGTCTTGTGAAAGGTATTTATGGTAGAGATATCATGTTATAGAGACATTACATCTAATAATTAATCATTTTCTTCATTTATAATTTGGTTATTATTATTATCAATGACATTTTCACTATCATATTATCTATGGTTGCATTTCATTATTAGTTTATTGATTAAATGGAGTGAGTTTTTAGTTATTTACCATAAAATATTTATTCTGTCATTCATTTCTCTAATAGTCGAGTTATTTAAATGGAATGTGTGTTTAATTATTTACCTTTGCATGTTGATTATGATTATTTATTCATGATAGATTACATTGTACTTAACCCTTATTGAGAATATGAGTTCACCCTTATTTTGTTTCCTTTCTCCAGGATATGAAGAAGAAATCGTTGAACGAGTTTTCAAGGATACATATCACTTTATTTTCATATGTATTCTATTTTATGTTTATTTCCCAAAGTAAATTGGGTATCATGTACGTATTTAGTTCTCAAAAAATTCAAAACTGATTGGTCCTTTAGGATTTGATTCCTTGAACCTATTCTAATGTAACAAAGTAAGGCACCACTTATGAGCTATTGGATTCAGGGTTTCTACAACGAAGATCAATTGAAACTAAATTATTTCAAATTTTGGGTATATAAAACACTTTTAAGAAAATCAACTTCTTCTCAGAAGTAAAGTCTAGTTCCATGCTTCCTTGTTCGATGAGGTTGATACATGCATTATTTCCATGGTGTACATCCTTTGAGATAGTATTATAATAAAATATTTTCAACATTGAATGATCATTGAACACATTTACCATTTCTCCAGAATCAAGCCACCCTACCATATTAATCAAATCCATATTGACCTCATATATCAGTGAAACTAGATTCTCTTTAGTCTGTATATTTTCTATGGGTTTTCCAAATTTCATTTGATAATGGCATTCCCTTGAAAAATGCGATAGTTTTCAAAAAAAATAATTCTCATTTATTTTTGTAAGTATTTCCATTCTTCTTTAATTTTTTCATTTTATTCTTTAGATAAAAGGTTGATTTTGGTTGTGCCTTTACCTTTATGATATTAATTAAGGAATTAAATTGTAAAGACATACCCCTGTATCTCAATATGGATTCTTATTCACAACTTTGATGTTTTTTCAATTGTTCCAAGTGAATATCATCACTATATTTAATGAGCGATTTACCGAATTATTTACACATAAGTGGAAATTTATCAATAATTACAACAACATAGAAAGTTTTTTGTATATTAATTTTAAGGGAAAGAAGTTTTTTAATAACTCGGAGCTCATGAACATGATCCAATAATGATTTTTTATCAACCATCTTGAAGTTTATATACTTTTTAATAAGAAAATTTTTAGTACCTTCTTCCTTGGTATTTCACTTGAATTCGAGTGAATCACATATATCTTGAGCAGAATTCTTTTGAAAAAAATAATCATAAAGATGGTTTGATACTGTGTTGATAATATTTCATTGAAAAAACCTGGTCATCTTCACATTTATTCATTATTTCCCAAATTTGATCAACTTATGTTATGTCAATGGGTATTCCTTCTGTATTTAGAGAAGGATCATTGATAATGGGTGTAAGGTTTAGTTATAGGATGAAAATATTCCTCAACTCTATAAGATGGAATTTTATCTTACCCTGTCATCGAGAGAAGTTGTTTGCATCGAAGCAGTCAAATTTGACCATGTATTGGTCCATCACATTAATGAATTCAAAATCCATATTCATGGTTCTATCATGGTAATAAAACCCTTTATATTTTTTAAAAAATAATTATGCATATGAAGAAGATAGGTCAAATCTTGATATGTGAATTTAATTCACCATTAAAAAGGGTTTGATCCAACCTCACTTTTTAGTGCAAGGTTCTCGATGTAATTTTCCCTCAAGGATTTCACCAAAATTTAAGGTATTCTTAATACTAATTTCTAATATACCCTCAACACTAATTTTGTGAAAATTATTAGCAGAATATTTATATTGAAAAAGAAATTCTTATCCAAACTCACCATCCCATTATTTATAGATCAAAATCGGTGTGATTCAAACTGATTCATTCTCTCCATTTTAGTAAAAGAACACCTTTATTCAATAGAAAAGAGACAACTCTTTATGGGGGGAACCCTTTTGGATTTTGAAAATTTTAAAATTCAAATGCTGTGACTAATCAGATTTCTAGACATTTTTATAAAATATATATATTTTTTATTTATTATATATATAATATTTTTTAATATATATATATATATAATGAAATTTTAAAAGAATTTTTCCCATATATTTTTAATGAAAAAACAAATTCCCAAAGACCTTTTATATGGGAGGAGCTTTGGGATTTCTACCCACATATCAATTTGGGATTTCCAAATGTTTTTCCACCTCATCAATCCTCACCACCAAATGGGCTCACCAAAATTTTTTTTATTTATTTTATGAATAAAAATTATAACATATGTTTTTTAATCCCATGAAATTATTTCCATGAAAAATTCAAGTGTATTTTATTTTATTCAGAATTATATATGTGTTTGACTATGATGTTGTTTATTGGACCACATTTGTTTTACGACCTTGGTGAGCCTTTCTCATAAGATAATTGGGATTCACATTGTCTCACATTTATGATCCATTTAATTAATGCTGTTATGATTTTGAAAATTTTTTATGTGTTTTTTTGGGATGTTCTTTATTTTACTATATTTGGGTTTCTCCCTTGATGAGCCTTTCTCTTGTGATAATTAGGCATCACTTTTTGGGGATTGAATCTTATTTTTGATACATTTTATTATGTTTTTAATGGATTTGTTCATTGATTAGTCTTGATGATGTGTTTATTAAAATTTAAAAAAACTCACTACTATAGATCATCCCTTTAAAATTAGGAAAAATGGGTTTATCATTGTTAAAAAATCACTATTATTGTAAGTGCCCTTAAAAGGCTATTTCTTTTATCAGTACTTAAAATAGTTATAATAAAATACCCCTTTATTATCACCATTTTTTTGTTAATGTTATGGATTTATTAGAATTAGTTTAGTACTAATAAAGAACATGATACTATGGTGTGATGAAAAACAACTACAACAACAAATAGAGAATTTAATAGAAATTAACTTTAAATAATAAATACAGGACAAAATAATATATTATAGAAATTTCAAAAACATTGGTTTGTAAAATCACATTGGTAAGTATAATTTATCACAAACATGTAAGAATATCAATATTCCATTATCTTTGTTCCCAGAACCCCTCTCAAAAGAGTATGATCATGCTATCAGTTGTCAAAAACCACTCTAGCTCAATCAAAATAGTACACCTATATAAAAAAATTCTTATGTTAGTAATAATATAAAGAAATAAATTAAACATAAATATGAAAAAGTACATTAATAAAATGCCAATTTAATCTATAAACATGTAATTTGAGTCACATCAGTCACATCATATATCAGTTTTATGCGATACTGATTCCTATACATCAAAATTGAAATAGGATTCATTGTACTAAAGTATCAAGATATTCTGAATGTGTTTTCTCAGTTTTGAGTATGTGACCTGTGTTTTGAATGGAAATGTCAATTATAAATAAAAATTCACACTTTGAGTCATACTGCTCACACCATACATCATATTGACACACGTTTGATTCCTACATATCACAAATGACATAAGGATTATTTTCCTAAAGTATCAAAAAAATCTGAATATGTTTTCTTGGTTCTAAGTATGTCATGTGTCTTTTTTACTAAAATTTCATTTTAAATTGAAAACATGAACTTTGAGTCATCCAGTCACATCATTTATCAGATTTATGTGATACTAATTCAAACACATCATAATTTAATAATAATTTTTTACTAAATTAACAAGAGAATCTGAGTTTATTTTCTTAGTTTTCGATGAGTGAAAAACGTTTTGAACTAAAATGTCAATTTTAAACTAATAATAGACACTTTGAGTCATATCGAGCACAATTAATAACAGATTTAAGTGTGGATAATTTCTATATATCAAAAATGAATTATGGATCATTTTAATAAAGTATCAAAATAATATAAATTTGTTTCATTGATTTTGAGTATGTGACATGTGTTTTGAACTAAAATGACAATTTTAAATAAAAAGACACACTTAGAGTCATACCTAATGAAATATGTATCATATTGATGTGAGGTTATTCTTACACATCAAAAAATTACTTAAGTATAGTTTTCATAAAGTATCATAATAATATGAATATATTTTCTCAGTTTTGAGTATGTCATGTGTCTTTTTTACAATAATTTTAGTTTAAACTGAAAACACACACTTTGATTCATATTAGTCACATCATGCATTAGTTTGATTTGATACTAATTTATACAAATAAAAAAATACTTATAAATCATTTTCATAATGTATCAAGATAATACGATCTCATTTTCTTGGTTTTCAGAGAGTGACACATGTTTTCAACTAAAATTCCAATTTCAAATTGATAACATACACTTTGAGTCTTTATCAGAACACTATGAATTAGATTGAGGTGAAGCTAATTACTACAAATAAAAAATTACAAATAGATAATTTTTCTAAAGAATCAAAAAAATTAAATTTCATTTTTATGGATTTGAGTATGTGATGTGCGTTTTAAACTAAAATGTCAATTTAAAATAAAAATACACTTTGAGTTGTATAGATTACAAAGTGAATCATATTGAAATACAATTGATTAATACACGTCAAAAATGAATTATGGATTATTTTCCTAAACTAACAAAATAATCTAAATATGTTTTCATAGTTTTTAGTATGTCACATGTATTTTTTTATTAAAATGTCAATTTAAACTAAAAACACACACTATGATTCATACCTATCATGTCATGTGTTAGTTTGAAACACACTAATTCCTATTCATCAAAAATAAATTATGAATCATTATCCCAAAGTATCATGATAATCTAAGTTCATTTTCTTAGTTTTCAATGAGTAACACACTTTTTGAACTAAAATGTCAATTTTAGACTAATAACATAAACATTCATTCATATCAGGAACATCATATGTAAAATTGAGGTGAAAATAATTCCTAAAAATCTTAAATGACTTATGGATCAATTTACTAAAGTATAAAAATAATTAAAATATGTTTTCTTGATTTTGAGTATATGACTTGTGTTTTGAACTAAAATGTCAATTTTAAATAAAAACACATGTAGATTTACACTGGTAACAGCATGAGATGGGTTTATGTTTGGTTTATTCCTATACATCAAAAATGAATTATTGACAATTTTAATAAAGTATCAAAACAATATGAATGTGTATTCTTAGTTTCTAGTATGTCACATGTCTTTTTTTTAATAAAATGTCAATTTAAACTGAAAATATTCACATTGATATATACTGGTCATATCATGAGTTATTTTGTTGTGAGAATATTTCCTATATATAAAAAATGGAATATTAATCATTTTCCAAAAGTTTAAAGACATTCCAATCATGTTTTTTTTAGTTTTCAGTGAGTGACACATGTTTTGAACAAAAATGTCAATTTTAAATTGATAACACACACTTTGAGTCACACCGAGAACACCATGTATCATATTGAGGTTTAAATAATTCTAATATATAAAAAATGAATTCTTGATTATTTTACTAAAGTATAAAAACAACCTAAGTGTGTTTGATCAATTTTGAGTATGTGACATGTGTTTTTAACAAAAATATCAATTTTAAATAAAGACATGATTTGAGTCATACTAGTAACACCATGAATTGGATTGTTGTGTGGTTTATTAATACATGTCAAAAATAACTTATGGATTATTTTTATAAAGTATAAAAACAATCCAAATGATTTTTATCAATTTTGAGTTTGTCATGCATATTTTTTACTAAAATATCAATTTAAGATAAAAACACACACTTTTAGTAATATCTATCACATCATGTGTCTGTTTGGTTTTCAAATGATTCCTACAAATCTAAAATTACTTATTAATAATTTTTATATAGAATAAAGAAAATTTGAGTTTTTTATTAGTTTTATTGAGAGATACACATTTTGAACTAAAATGTCAATTTTAAACCGATAACATACACTTTGAGTCATACCGGCCACACTGTGTATCAGATTGAAGTGAGGATAATTTCTATACATCAAAAATTAAATATTTATAATTTTTATAAAGTATTAAAACAATATTAATGATTTTTCTTGGTTTTGAGTATGTGACTTTTTTTGAACTAAAATATCAATTTTATGTAAAAACACACTTTGAGCCATACTGATCACATCATTATTTGGATTGATATTTGGTTTATTATTATACATCATAAATGACTTATGGATCAGTTTACTAAGGGATCATAAAAATATGAATGATTTTTCATGGTTTTGAGTATGTGATGAGTGTTTTTTAAAAAAAATTTAAATTATAAACTAAAAAAATTAACTCTGAGTCATACTGTGAAAAATTTGTATTAGATTCTGTTGTGGATAATTAAGATGTGGCTGATTCCTACACAATTAAAGAAAATTTTCAAGACATATATTTTTGGAATTCATACTTTTCCACCAGCAATAGAAAAATCCCTTTGTAGATGAGAGATTTTATTTGAATTACATTGTCTTTTTAAAAAATTAATTGAAAAAAATTAGTGTGATCATAGATTTTGTAGATGAAACCTTATGATTCAATTCAAGTTTTACAAAACATGTAGTTTCCTTTTCCATATAAAAGGAAAATTTTCTTATTTTCTTATTTTTTTACATAGCTAAAAGAAAAGCATGACTTCCTAAAAGATCTGTGAAAAAAAGTATCAGATTAAAATGATATAAAAATTAACATAAAAAAACAGATAAAATGATGAAAGAATTTAACTAAATAAGTAGTAGGAAATCACATTTTCATGATATCTATATACATTCTTCACCTATTTACCTATCACCATTATCCCAATTATTTCCTCAAAGTCTAATATCTCAATAGTATGAGCAACACCAAACATGTTGATTTCTCTATCATACTTGGCATACCAAGTTTTGGATTGAGGTTCGACTGATTTCTATACATAAAAAATTAATTATTAATCATTTTTCTAAAGAATCATATCAATTTGAATGAGTTTTATTGATTTTGAGTATCTAACATGTGTTTTGAACTAAAATTTCAATTTTAAACTAAAAACATAAACATCAAGTCATACTGGGAATACTGTGTATCAGTTTGAGGAGATGTTGATTCCTACACGTTGCACCATGTCTTTTTATTTTGAAAATCATTCCACATTCAGAGTTATCCAACAATATTTTTGTTTTATAACCCAAAATATTGATTTCATTTCATAATAAAAATAAAAGTTATTTATCATGAGTGCATCATAGTTGTTGAGTTCATGATTATTTTACATGGGTGGATCATCCTTGTTGAAAACTTGGTATATAATTTGTTTTTATCTGATCATTTTGTACTCTTAATAATGAAAAAAATGATCGAAGAAAAATAATTAAGGGTAAATTATATAATTCATGATTTATATGAAAATTAACAAAATAATTATCAGATAAAAATGATAATGATATTAACCAAAAAAGTAGATAAAATGATGATAAAATTAACTAGATAAGTAGTAGAAAGTAACCTATTCAAGATGTCTATATACATTTATACACCATATGTTCTTCCCATTAATTTTCAAACAAATGTATTCCCTATTTTGAATATTAGGATTATTAATAGTTTTGGTATACTTAGAAAATTATAAATAAATAGAGGATTAATAAATATTTTAAATGAATTTGTAATTATAATAAAAAATGCATCTTCAGTGATGCTATTTTGTTGATGGAATATGATATCTTTCATAAATTTCAAACATAATAATTATAATATTTTCTATTAGTTTGTTTTAGGAACTTTGGTAACATTGAAAAAAATAATTAATTTGTTTTGATATATGTTTTGATAGTGAAATATTATTATATATACCTCAATACTTTTATAGTTGTAGAAGTCGGTAGGCTTATTGTGCTCATGAACTGTCCACAGACCATGATTTTGATGATATTTAAACACCCCCTATCATAACATAATCTTCATTAAAACATTATATAAAATTTGTAAATTGAAGTTTATTTTAAAATATTTCATGTAGAATTTTAAAAATTGATAAACATCATCACGTTTTGTCAGTTTTTTGGGTATCCATGCATTGAATCTGAAATATAAATCTTTGGAGTATCCAAATTGATTACAATGAGTATACAATGATTCCTAAAATAAAAAAATGGATAATTAATGAAAGGATTGAAAATATATTTGATATGATTAAATTGTAGAGTTTTACCCCATTTTCATGTGTATTAATAAGAGTCTATCATCTATTTGTTTTCATTCAAAAATTAGGGCAAATTTTTCTACTATTACTTTATATTTCTTTGGTTCAAATGAGAATAGTTCTTTAGAATTGATGCTAGGACTAATGAGTCCAAATTTATGTTAACATGATTTTACCTTAAAATAGTATTGATATATATGATTGTGTAAAATATAAATACTATTTAGTCATAATTAACAAATTAGATCATCTATTGGATACATAAATTAAAAAAATGACATTTTGTATACATTTATAACTGAGACTTCTAGCCATTCATTATTGAGTCTTTCATTTACATTATCATGACTAAGATAGTCTGTAATGGAATCTCTATACATTTGTTCTTCAAAATAAATTATGGTCATATCTCCACTTTTTAATGTTGTATCCCCCCAAACCTTTAATGATAGTAAACTAAAAAGTTGAACAGGTGGAGTAAATGTAAATTATGAATATCTTTTCAATTGGTTGGTTTATCCATTAGATTATTTTGATTCAAACATTCATTTCAACCCTTCCATTTCCTTGTCTATAATAGAATTCATCAGTTATGAAATTTTTCCATTAATTGTTAAAGGTTTTGTATAAAAAATAAATTGGAAAGGAATACGTCCTTTCTAACATATATTTTTACAAGATCAAATAACTATGACATGAATGTTCTAATATCAAGATTGACCAAATGAATTTCCACATCATCAAGTGGAACTGGTAGCTCAGTGCTCTTCTTATCACCTATATGAATCCCCACTTTCAGATGACATATTGGAAGTTGTATTTGTGTGTGTAGAATTTCTCCTTGGACATTGTATACAATACCCCTCACAACAATGTGATGGTTGGGTGTTGATAGATATAAATCATAATCATTTTCACCCTGTAGAATATAAGCATAAGAAAGGTATTAGTGTCTACATGATTCAAATTTAACAAAAACAATTATGAAATAATTGATTACCTCTTGTAAGGTAGCCCATTTTATGGGAATGGATCACATCAAAGCTGGTGGGGGTGGGATGGGTGGGGGTATTTTCATACAGTGTTTGTTGTTATGTTGTTTATTCTCCTTGATTCCTTCCCATAAAATGTATTAACAACTTAGATGTGTAGTTAAAATTTTCTTCTAGAGCAGATACTTGTACCAAAATATCTTTCATTTTATTATATTTACCCCCCAATTTAGTTCTTTTATAAAAATATGTTTTGGGTGACACCCCAAAACCCACACCTCTGATGCGATCATAATTTTCTGGCTACATCAAGTCCACTTATAGTAGTCATTCATCAAGTATATATGATGACGATTCTTGTGTCTAATTTGGATAAAAAATATAGTAAAATATGTAATAATTTTATGTAATGCCTATTTATGTAATTTTTATTATTATGTTATACTTACACATGTTTTCCATACTTTGTGTGTGTTTTCATCTATCAGTATTCCATCTTTATTTACACAATCCTCCTTCTATTGAACATGATGAGGGATGGAAGTGGCATTGGAATTTGGTTCATCAATCCGCATATAAATAATTGAACATAATTATGTAGTTGTTATATTTCACATAAAATTATTACCATATATTTAAAATTCATACCATTTTTTATAGTGAAGCATACCCCATCCTTGCTTTATGGTAGGGGTACATTAGTTTTTTTCAGGTTTCTTATTTTCATCACTCATTTTATATTTCATAAATTAATAATTCTTAATCAAAGTGATCAATACACATATTATCGAGAATTTTTTTTCCAATCATAATGCACATAAAAAGTTGTCTCCTCAAGATGGCCAATTAATACATTCCACATTTTTTGGGAATATCATGTCTGCATACATATGTGGTGGGTGTGAGTTTATTTTCCCTTCATCCTCATTGAGATGATACTTTATAAGTATTATTAAAAATCTTATATGATTATTCATATTAACAATTAATACAAATTTTATTTGGTAGTCATCTATTATAAATTCAGTTTGCAAGGGATAATGAACTGTAAGTCAATGTTTCATTATTTTGATTTTTGTAAAATAAAGAAAGTATATCATAATATTTCCTTAATATTGTCCCAAATTAGTACCTTAATCATGGGCATAATAGTGTGACATGAATCTATCAACCGACACATGATCTCAGGTAGTGGTCCCAATATAAGTACAAAACATGGCCTTTTTGGGGTTAACAGGTTGGCCGTGTGCATTCCATACAACCTCAAATTTGAGGCCTTTGTCTCACTCTTCAATAATATTGGTTATAACCATTATACCAAAATTCTACTACTTATTTAAGACATATTTTTCTCATATACTATCATTTCCTTGGATTTAAAATCATCAATATGTTGTTCCTTTTGATTGGTAGCATCAACATGTGCGTAAGATTATTGTTCCTAAATATTTGAAGAGTCATCAAGTTGAGAAACCTATTGTTACTTAGGATTTGGAGAATCAAAATCTATAGAATTTATTTTCTATATAAGTGCATGAACATTTAATTTTGATTGCATAAATGCAGTAGCGAACACATAATAAAAATAGGAAACACAATGTATAATAAAAAAATATATCCAGATTATTAAACCCTCCCCTTTTAAAAAGGATTAAGGGATTTGACCCCTCTATAGAGTATCCAAATCCCCTCATTATGGTCTCCTATAACATAAAATTCCATATCTTCATTGATACCATTGAAAAATGATTGTGACATCCTAATGAAAGGTCTATCCTCAGTTGAAGTGACATCTAACCCTTCAGTGGTTTTGGTCAATAACAATAAAATTTACCACTTTTGGTTTGTAGGATCTAAAACATAAAATATATATAATACTTGTGATACCATTGTAAATGGTTTTTATTTGTATTATTTTTTACTATAATCCACTTTCATGAATCCCAATTCATCTATTTTAATTTCACTCCTATTATCAACCCATGTGCATCAGAAAATCAACAATTGGAATGCTATATAATCCAACTCCCATATTTGTTTAATAAATCCAAAGTAGGATATATTCACATAATTGGATTTCTGTCCTTGGTACCAGATACATGAATCACTTCATCCATATGTGTAACTCCACTATTTTTCATGGTACTATATTTATCATGTTCATTTTTATAGAACTTATAACCATTAATTACATAACCATTATAAGATAATACATTCACAATTGGTCCTCTATCTAGCCATTGAAGTCATTCTAAAATTGAATCCGGAATTTTTTTTACTATGTAAAAATATGGTCTCGATACTATTCAAAAAAATATTTATTTTATTGTTTTTGATATCCATCTTTCAACCCTTGATGTAATAAAATGCCTATGAATTATCTTTTGGGTTTAACAATATGGAGCATCCTCTAAACTATTATAAAAAATATAAAGGTGAGCCTACTCCCACTCTTTAATAGTAATTGTGACAACATCTATTCTGAAAATTACTTCAGCCACAAGTTTCCTGATGTAACGAGATTTTGGTAGACCAATGCCTTCCACATAAGATAGCTAGTCGATACAAAATTCAATAGCTTCCTCAATAACACATCAATTCACAAAAAAACCTTTTGGATGACTTTAATTTTTGATATACCCTTTAAAAATATTCATATATAATTCAATGGGGTACATCTATCTATAATATACAGGACTACACAGTCAAATCTCTCTAAGTGAACCACCAAGTGAACCATCATATCAAATAATTCCAATGGAAATAAAATTTTCAATTCACACAATTTTAAAGCAATTTAATTTTACATTATTTAAAATTTCACTAGGTATATAACTTTGATTCATATAGATTTGAAAAAAAACAGATCTTGGTTAAAGTATGAAATACATTTTTCTGAAAAATGAAACATAAAGCTACCTAAATCATATATTTCATCAAAGCCTGACAATTATGTGATTTCAGAACCTTTAACTTTAAAACAATCATTAATGTGATATTATTGATATTATATAAACACCCCAATGGAATCTTACATCATTTAAGAAGGTGAAAAAATGATATCTCTTTTTATTGAAAAGAGTATAAGTATTTGGAGGAAGAAAAGTCTATTATTCACTATTCAGTAGCATAAACTCTTCCCATATCCCCAAGTCAGTTATGTCTAACCTATCCTAAATTATATCATTTGTATTTTGGGGTGTATTTAGTTACATTCCATTGAAACTATCATAAACATTTTTTTCCACATGCATAACATCAAGAAAATACCTGATGTAATAAAAATTCCCGTATGGTAATTAAAATTACCAATATATTATTCCAATTGATTTTTGTATGGTTTTTTGAAAATGGTTTACCAAAAGCTGTGTCTATATCTTTAACTTTCTCAAATAGTTGATCACCTGTTTTTGAATATAGTGTTGTACAATATTTTTAACTCCCATCGAATGATGTCAACCAAGATTGGTATTTATGTCCCTGGGGTAGAGTCACACGATTTCCTATTAACATAGTCTTCGATGAATTTTTCAATGTAATTGACTACGTACATTGTTAACAATGGGACACCCTTGAGTTCCTTTAATTCTATATCTTGAAAAATTTCCATAAGCGGGAAAGTCATTTATCATCCCGTACAACATGGATCTCGTCACGAAATCTTCATTTTTGTAAGCATAAAACACCATAACACCTAAATCTACAATAATTTAATTTTTTTGATCAATGGATCCAAATAAAAATCAATATCATTACTTGGTTGTTTTGATCCTAATATAAGAAGAGATAACATAATGTATTTTTTTCACGCATAACCACGGTGGAAATTTATAACATACCAACATAACAATCCATGTACTATAAGGGATGATTTGAAAACAAAAAAGGATTCACCCCATATGTAGATAGTGCGATATGAAGGGTTATCATCTCATTTCAAAATTCAGGATACTCATGATCAATTTTCTTCCACGGAGGAGAGTCTGCTTGGTGGAAAAGTTAACCATCTTTATTTCTTGTATCTTTATTCCACATTAATTATCTTATAGTCTCCTCACTTACATACATATACCTAAACCTTTTAATGAATGGAAAGTACCCTGAAACTTGTTTAATACATGATTCATCTTTCTAGTATCAAGAAAAACCACACTTTTGGCCTTTTTAAGTGACTTTTTGTCCATGAAAAATAGTATACATTCATTTGTATATACATGCATTCTTTGAGAGATCATAAAAATTACAGGTAGAATTATTTTAGTATCATATATTTGTTAATGAACCTCATTATGTTATAAGAGAATATCATTCAAGAGAGAAAGTAGTTCATTAAATCTAGAGTCACTCTATCCATTTCTAGCTTTTATATTATATAGCTTCAGAATGGCTGAAAATGTTATATATTTAGTACAACCAGCATAAAATTGTTTCTTCTCAAAACTCTTAACTTCTCAAATTTTTTTGGATAATCATAAAAAACATATTAAACTGTAATTTTAATCTCCTCAATATGATTTTCATCATTAGTCACACATGTAATCATATCCTCAAAACAATATTCATCATTATTCACACTTGTAATCATATTTTATGATCCATAAAATGCACTATTTTCCTAGTCACTAGCTAAATTCAAAATTTCCCCACGATTTGTCCAGAATTTATAAATTCAATATATTATGTGATAGATAAGGTTTTCTTATAAGTTCAATGGACTAATTATTCATTAATAACAACAATGTAAACATGGAATTTTTTTGAGAAGGATCATATACATGATATTTTTCAAACTTAATAAACTATTTCAACCCATCCTGAAACAATTTTTTCATATGATTAGAATAAATACATTTATGATTTATATCCATCTCATTTCATTCAGTAATATTAATATTTTAAAAAATAAATAAATACACAAAAAGTATGAGCTTAACACCCATAAAAGGTCATTATTAAAGAATAATTTAAGCTATATGAAGCTATTATTTTAAGATAATAAGTGTCAAATGATGTGTATTGAGATTTTTTTTTGTATTTGTCGAAATAATTTAAAAAAATGTGTGATATCTATAAAGTTTAAAAGAATCCAATTAAATTCTCAACTATTTCAAAGCACATAGATCAAGGATAGTTTCTATAACTTTGTTAGGTGGGAGTATAGAAATGAGGAGTTGATTGGGGTCCATCTTCCTGGTATTGGAATCCTATCATATATGATCAGTGAAATGTAAATATAAAAAGGAATGGGGTTATTTTTTTTAGTAATGGAAGAAAATGGTCAGAAATTTATGATTTTAATCCATAGGACTAGGAAGCATACCTGAAACTTGTAGTGGATTACCATATGTGAACTTTAAAAATCCTACCTACTTAATATTTAAAGTAACTATCTTACATGATAAGTGAGAAACATTTTGATAGTGCACATACTGTCCTTTCATCCACATCCTAATTCAGATGGGAGATCCATTCAATCAGAGTGAAAAATTTATAAAAGAAGATCTCAAATATGATTTATTCAAAGATATATCATATGATTAAATAGACATACAATATCCAAAAAATAAGCGAGTGATTGAAATAAATAAGAGGGATGAGTTTATGTCTATTCATTTATTCTCTTAGAATGTGGTGGGCCATGTGGCATTTTAGTGATAGGATTATTAGGAGCCAAAGTTGATCATTAATCAAATGATGGAAACATTGTTAAGGCCAAATCACATGGTCTTGAAAACCCAACTTTTAAAGAAACTCTTGAATTTAATTGGGGCTTAATTAATAAAAGTATAAGTCTATTTAAATTAGATGATATGAAAAATTAAACTAGAAAAAAGATCAAAATGATGACTTAATTAAATCCAATGGTGATTGGAATGAATACAAGTGGGGATAAGAGAATGAATACAATGAAAAGAATGAAAAAAACATCGAAAATTTATGATAAATTACACAATTTTTTTTAAATAAATCAGGTGTAGGATAAGGGTAGAGATTCAATAAAATAAAATAAAAAAGGGGTAATATATGAAATTTGAAAAAAGTAGCATTATTTCATTTGTTTCCTTACAAATAACCATAATTTTGGGATAATTTGAAAACTTCAATATTGAATAAAACAATTTCTCTGGGTTTCACCCTAAAGGATTTCTATCTATCCAATACAACCTCACAAAATAGGGGAAATGAGCTTGAATCTCTCTATTTAAATTCCTTTCTCCCTAAATTTCCACTTCTGAATGAGATATTAAGGTTGTGGGAAAAAAATTTCTCCTTGAGTTTGGATCTCACCAAGATGTTCTCAACCCATCTTAAAAATAAATCCATTTCAAAGGCGATGGCTGTAGGGAAAGTTATAAGATTGATTTAAGATATTTTGTAAAGACACAAATGTGATGAACATGTTGATCAAGTGATATAAGATTTATTAAAGAGTAGTATAAATAATCACATAACATATGTTTTGAAGTGATCAATTTTTTTAATAAGTTTGAGGGGGAGCAATGGTAGAGGTGGGATTCTAGGAGAGGTTTAATGATGTGAAGAATAAATCTCTGTTAGGGTTGGATATATAAGAGCAGGAATATTTTTATCAGTGATTTCCAAAAATCCTTGATAAAGATACATTTTATCAGTTCTAAAAAAATAAGTGTAGATAAAACATATCTTTATCAGTGTTTTTTATCACTGCTAAAAAAAATCTTTATCAGTGTTAGAATTTATTCACTAACAAAGATAGGGTTCATTAGTGCTTCTTTAGCACTGATAAGGATATACCTTTATCAGTGATGATAAAAGATATTAGTGCTGATAAAGATTGTTTTTATAAGCTTTTAAATTAAAACTAAAAACATATAAAATGAATATGTATTAAACAAGTATAAATTATAAAAAAGTAGAAAATATTTTTCATTATTAATGAGTATATAAAAAATGCATTTAAATGGATTAATTAAATTGGTTTGAAAATTTTAAAAATATTACAGCTTAATAAATAAAATTGGATGAATGTTAATTATATAAATAAAAAACATTCTTAGAGTATTAAAACTTCAAAAATAATTATTTATAGTTCTTCAGACTAACTGCATTGGTTGTAAAAGTGTAAAACATAATGAAACTATAAGAAAATTAATTTAAATAAATAAATTATTTAAATTTCAAAATTTTAAATAATATCTAGGATTAATAAATATAATCGAATAAACATCAATTTTATAAATTAAAAACATATTAATAATATTAAATCTTAGTAAATATATATGTATAAATAAATATTAAAAAATGAATAAATCCCAAAAATATTAAAAATGAAAAAATATCTAAAATAAATAAATAATATTTAATAAAATAATATTAAAAATGAATAAATAAAATTGAATAAATTTAAAAATATTTAAAATAGAAAATTCACGACATTAACTACATTAATTACATACACATAAAAAAGAATAAATAAGTATTATTAAATATATAAATAAAAAATTATTAAAAATAAATTTTATATTGACTAAAAAAATATTAAAATTAAAATAAATTTATAGGAATCAATTATATAAATTTTAAAAATATTAAAAATCTTAAAAATTACTAAATAAAAATGAATAAATATTAATCATATAAATTAAGAAAATATTGAAAATATTAAAACTTATTAAATAAATATGTATAAATTTTAAAAAATGTATAAATTCAAAAAATATAAAAAACAAATAAATATCAAAAATGAAAAAATAATATTAAAAAAAAAATAAAAATAAAAATGAATAAATTAATTAATTTAATTAAGAAATTTAAACTATTTATATTACACATGTTTTAAAAAATTGATTTAAATAGATTAATTTTATAAAATACAAACACACATTAAATATTAAAACATAATAAACAAAAACAAATAAATATTATTCATATAAATGAAAAACATATTGAAAATATCATATAGTAAATAAAAATATGTATATAAATATTAGAAAATTATTAAATTCCAACAAATATAAAAATCAATAAATATTAAAAATGAATAAATAATATTAAATGAAAAGAATAATAAAAATTAATAAATAAAAGTTAATTGAAAAAAAAATTAAAAAAATGAATTCATAAGATTAAAAACACGGATTGTAAACACATACAGAAATGAAGAAAATATTAAAAAATGCATTTAAATAACTTAATTATATAAATTTCAAACATTATAAAAATATTAAAATTTAATTAAATAAAACTTAATAAATATTAATCATATAATTAAAAATATATTATAAATAATACTTGGCATATAAATATGTATAAATTTTAAAAATTGAATAAATTGAAAAAATATTGTATAAAAAATAAAAAATATACTTTAAATATGAAATAATATTAAAAATATGAATAGTACATTCCATACATACAAATACACACATGTCTAATATACATACATACACATTCATATATGTACATCCCACATATAGACATAGATATAAATATATAAATTCAAATATCACATCTTAATAATACATATTCATTTATATTTATATAATTGTTTAAATTATTAAAATATAATTAATATATCGTTTTTATATTAATTATATAAATTCATATAATGAATATATATAATTAAAAAATAATATTTGAATATAAATAAGATACCATACAAGAAACTTATCATATACCCACAGTTTTGAGGAGTTGGTATAGCCTATAAAACTATTGGTATTGGCTATAACAATGGTTTTATGAATCGTGGTTGTTGAAGCCATTGGTATAGGGCTATACCCATAGTTTATATAAAAAACATGGGTATAACCTATGAGGTATTCATAATAACCATAGTTTTCATTAAACCGTGGGTATATATCTATACCCATGGTTAGGAGAACCGTGGGTATAGCTTATCCTTAGATAGTATATACCAATGTTCATTGAATTATTGGTGTAGCTACTTGTCCCCCACAAGCAACAACATCCCATCCACCCCCACTGTACAAACAATTCTAGAACCTGTAAAAAAAATTCAAATCACAATATACATTCAATGCAATACATATATTGTATATTTATCATTCCACCAAATGATTTCAATTGTTTTCAAACCATTTAAAATACTATAAAATATATATACATCCACAAAATCGATCAATTAAAGTCATTAAATAGCATCCAAACGTCTTTTTAATTTAAAATAAATAATGATGGGGGTCAATATCTCCCTTATCACCAACATCCTCATACTCATCACCATAACCAATATCCTCATCACCACCAGCACCAACATTATCGTCTAGACCACCAACAACATCATGATCATCACCGCTACCAATGGTATCATCACCTTGACCACCACTGGGAATCTCATTGACATCACTCGATGCATCATATAAATAGCGAATTGATTCCATACATGAATAAATAATAGTATCATCCTCTAATGAAAGTGATGGAAATATAACTGGTATAACTTTCAAGAATTGTTCAGTGACAAGTTTATCTATTTCACGATCTTTTATAGGTATTTCTATTGGCCTCAACTGTTTCTTCAGGAGTGTTTTTTAACTTAGTTGTGTGAGAGATTAGAGAGGTGCTTGATGAGGTATAATACCTAGTGGGGATGATGTTTTTCCTAGGTTAATATCAGACTCTCCCCTAGTGCTCCTGACCTAATACCTAATTTAAATGATCAATTGGACCGATGATGTCTCCTTATTTCTCATAGAGGGCCTCTAGGGAACACTATTAAAAACATAGACAAGATATTTAATTATTAATTACATATCATAATTTTAAATATAAATAAAATACTTACAATCTCTTCTTGTGTCTCTAAATTTATAGTAGTTCCATCCTTTTCCCTCATACTCAAGAAAAATAATTGTGCTCGAGGAACATGACCTTTAATTCCCAATGACTCTTTCCAAAAATGAAGTTGATTTCTAAAATATTACATTATTTAATAATATTAAATTGATAGAGAAAACCAAAAAAATTCAATGGTGAAGACATATGAAATTAACCATATACTCACATCAAGTTAAAACGTTCCCACAATAGATTAAATTTTTAGTGGTGAGTCACTATGTGGTATTAAATTCAATTCTCACATTAGATTGTGATGCAAGGGAATAAATATACACGCAATTAAGTGAAATTCAAGCTCAAGTGGACGACATGGATAAGGATGAAGCTATGTTAGATTAATAATATACTGAGCAGCTCAGTTTAAAGTAACCAATTTAAGATACATAGGAGTTAAAAACAACCTAGAATAAATTAAAATTTTAACTATTGATGGAACCCATAAAACAAAGAAGCATCTAACTAGATCATATGCTATAATGCATAAATTAAAACCATATCATTTAATTTCATAGTCTATATCCATTATTTTTTTCCAATTCTGAACTAACTAAATCATATTATATAATTTATAAATTAAAACAATATCAGTTAACTGCATGGTCTCTATCCATCAATAGCCATAATAGTGTGAAACTGTATACTCAGAATGTTTTTATATGGATTCATATTATATATTAATTTATGTACAATTCCATTTATGGTATTTTATTTGGTTATTTGGTCACTTGTTTATTCTTTTCATTTTGTCATTTAGTTTATTTTTTCGTTAGGTTATTTGGTAATTTGGTTATTTGGTCAACCAATTAGAGTATTCTTTATATTTTTCTAGTTTGGTCATTTAACTTATTTTGGGGGAGGTTATTTCTCTCATTAACGAGTCATGTCATTTTGTTCATTTTTGGGTTATATCTTTTCACATATTTGTCATTTTGGTTATTTTTCTTGATCATTTTGTTTATTTTAAGTTAATACATTTTGGTTGAATTGGGTTTGTATATTTAGTTCATTTTTGGGTTAAGCCATTTTTGAGTTATATAATTTGGTTTATATATTCTATTCCATTAAATATATTCAATATTTTACATTTATTACATTGAAAGATAACTATGTATTTAATTATAAATTTAATACTTGTGGCATAACATAATCAATACATACTAATTTTCATAAAAAACAATGGTATGATATGGATTCCTCTTGTATGTTAATTTTAGTCCAATTCTTTCTATGTTACATTTTTTGGTTATTTGTTCATTTGGTTATTTTGTTTATTTAGTCATTTGGTTGATTTTTTGGTTAGGTAATTTTGTAATTTGGTCATTTGTTCATTTGGTCAATCGATTAAATAATTTTTCATATTTTTTAGTTTGATTATTTGATTCATTTTGGGTGTGGATATTTCTTTCATTAATGAGTTATGTCATTTGGTTCAGTTTTGGGTAAGATATTTTCACATATTTGGAAATTTGTTCATTTGGATAAATTATTTGGTTCATTTTAAGTTAGGTCATTTTGGTTGATTTAGATTTTCCATTTGATTAATTTTTTGGTTAATTAATTTTGAGTTATATAATTTGGTTCAGACATTCTCTTCCTTTAAATAATTTCAATATTTGAAATTTATTTCATTAAAAGTTAAATATGTATTTAATTATAAATTTAATACTAGTGGAATAACATAAACAATATATACTAATTATCATTCTAAACAGTGGTATTATATTGATTACTCTTTTAGGTTAATTTTGGTACAATTCTATTTGTGTTACATTATTTGGTTATTTAACTAATTAGTTATTTTTTTCATTTAGTCAGTTGGTTATTTTTTTGGTTTGGTAATTTTTTAATTTGGTAATTTGTTAATTTGGTCAATCAGCTAGAGTATTTTTCATATTCTTTGGTTTAGTCATTTTATTCATTATGGGTGATTGTTTTTATTTCATTAATGAGTTATGTATTTTGGTTAATTTTTGGGTTAGATCTTTTTTCAATTTTTTTAATTTGGTCATTTGGATAGATTATTTGGTTAATTTCAAGTTAGTACATTTTGGTTCATTTGGGTTAAGTTATTTTATTCATTTTTGGGTTAAGTAATTTTTTATTCATATAATTTATTTTAGACATTCTCTTCATTCAAATATTTTCAATATTTGACATTTATTCCATTGAAAGTTATATATTCATTAAACTATAAATTTAATATTAGTGAGATAACATAGTCAATACATACTAATTAGAATTCTATATAATGGTATGATATGGATTCCTCTTGAATGTTCATTTTGGTCCAATTATATTTATGTTATGTTATTTGGTTATTTGGTCACTTGGTTATTTTTATCATTTTATCATTTGGTTAATTTTTTTGTTATGTTATTTGGTAATTTGGTCATTGGTAATTTGTCCAATCGGTTAGAGTATTTTTTATATTTTTTGGCCTAGTCATTTGATTCATTTTGGATCAGGGTTTTTCTTCCATCAATGAGTTATGTCATTGGTTCATTTTTAGGTTAGATAATTTTTCATGTTTAGACATTTGTTCATTTGGATAAATCATTTATTTCATTTTATGTTAGGTCATTCTTGTTGATTTGGGTTTATCCATTTGCTTCATTTTTGGGATAAGACATTTTTGAGTTATATAGTTTGATTTATTCTGTTAAATGTTATTTTTTTCACTTTGGTTTAGGTCATATTAGTTTTGTTCATTTGGTTAATCTTTGGGTTATTTCATATTTGATTTTGGTAATTTAGTTTATTTTCAGTTAAGTCATTTGGTTCATTTTAGGATTATTTAATATTTTTTCACTTGTTCACTTGTTAATTTTTTGGTTAGATCAATTGGTTTACTTAGGTTTATATTAATTGGTTTATTTTGGGATATTCAATTTTTTTTATTTTGGGTTTGGTATTTTTAGGTAATTTTATTTGTTCATTTTTAGGTTATCTCTTTTTTATGTTAAGATATTTGGTTTATTTTTGGTTAATTCATTTGTTTTATTGTTGGGTTATGTCTTTTTTTGGTTACATCATTTGGATCATTTTGGTTGTCTGGTAAATAGTTTGTTTCGTAATAGGTCATTATATCAATTGGTAATTTTTTGGTGAGGTTAATTAGTTAATTTTGGGTTATTTTATATATTTTGTTTGGTTTAGTTTATTTAGTTCATTTTTGGATAGGTTATTTGGTTCATCATGGGTTATGCAATTGGTTAATTTTGGGTTAGGTTATTTGGTTTACAATGTTTTTTTGAAGTATGAAGTTAGAAAATTTAGCCTTTTAGGAATGATACATTCATCAAAAAATGTTTTCAATTCTAGAAGGATTATATTAAAATATCACTAAGCGGTTAAATTATAATCAAGAAAGCTATTATTTTTATATTTCAGTGGAACATTCATCATGTTTAGAGGGAAGAATAAGAAGGTCCTATTATGAATTATCAGATACTTAGATAGTGGGAGAGTATTTCATATACACAAGAGAGAGAAGAATAATCTTTATATTTTACACTATAAAGAATAATAAGATGAATGTAATTTATTTCATGCTGTTTTGAAAGTATTTTGAGAAGGAAAACCATACTTATAATCACATCAATAACATTTCAATATTCTAAATTGGAGGAAGACTCTCCAATTGTTATCCATACTTGAATGTACACTATTGTAAAATATTATAGAGACCCAATGAGATGTTTTAAATATTAGTAATACTTGTGAAATTATTTCAATATATTCTTTTCTCATTGTACTCATAGGTTGATACTAGTAGGATATTAAATGTTTGTATGTTTGGGTTCAGACAAGGGATTAGCCTTCTATTTTTAATGGGGAAGCTTATTAATATATTTTACCTCTTGTATGTGCGAATTAATTTGTGTTTTATGAAAATAAACATATGAGAATAAAGAAAAATAGCCACTAGATGTCAATTTTTATATTGAGATTCCTATACGGCATTGTGAGCTTTTAAAGGATGATTCGTTCTCAAACCTTCCACTGGACTACTCTACCTTGGCTAGAGTATGAACACATTTCCTGGGAAATAGCTTATACCAGGATGTGAAGTCCTATAAAATGTGAATAAAATGTGTTTGAGTATATATCAAGCCTAAGATACCTCATGAGTTGTTCCCAAGAAGAAGAGTTTTGGATCTGGGGTTGTTCTTTCATGCAATATCAACTATGTCAGAGTCACCCAACAAAGTATTGGTATGTTAAGAATTTTTATAAGTGATGAACCATTGTGGTTTGAGTAGGATATACAATCACTCAAATACTACCAAATAGGAAGATGGATATCCATGTTAAACATATCTATGACGTTATAAAATTTTCTAATTAAAGAATGTGTCCTTATAGGGTTTGGTTTTAGTTTTGAAGTAGGTAGTGCATATGAATATGTGGATAGATGATGCTAAAATCCATGTCCATCATGACCACCAATTTTTAGTTCCTATTTGATATGGAATTATGATAGTTAGAGACATGGGAGGATGTATGCAATGGACACCTATGTTTAGGCACTAATGGAAGAATCCAAAGTAGGATTTATCTCCATTTATGGGGACCCTCATATTGGATAAAACATACATATGATATTCTCACCATATTAGTGTTTTGAGTGCTGAAGATTCAAGTGAACCCCCTAGTTTGACACTATATAGTTAGAGAGTTTATACTAATGGCGAAAATAATTCACTCAACCCTTATGTAAAGTTAGTTGATCCATATTACTGAATGAGGAAATTCATGAGAATTCTATATGTATAAGAAGAGATATAGTTGAAATTATCCATGTTTTAATTGGGTACCATTTCCAAAACTACATGGTGGTTCATAGTCAGTTGAATTTTGTGAGTTTAACTCCCCAATAATGAGTGGTATCCACTTAGGTGTGGTGAGTAGAGCCCACCTAATGTCTATATTTAATACACACAATTTTTTAATTTAATTTATTTATGTTTAGAATTTCATTAATTATTTATGACATATTTTCATTGATTAATCTTATTTATTTGTAAAATACATTTAAAATGGAATTCTATATAGTGAAATATACTTATAATTTTGAAAACATAAAATATTTTTTAGTGTAAAAAATATGGCAAAACCACTAGAATAGGATCTCATGGACATAGTAAGCAATGAGTATAGTAAGGAATGTAATTGTTCAGTGTTATGAAATTTATTAGAAGGTCAAAAAAGGAGGGACCAATGCGTTTCAGTGCCGGGTAGATGGAAAACTAGGTGAGGTGACCCAAAAATACTCATACTTTGGGTAATTTTCCTAATTAGGGTAATAAATTAAAGTGTAATCGACCGTATAATCGATGAGGGGCATTATTTTTATTATACTGTTTATGAAAACAAAACAGCACTATTTCTATTATATCATTAAAAAATACGGTTCATCAATTAATACAATTCGAATAACTTGTCACACCACATCTTCATATACTACAGTTCAACCTAAAGACACCATGAATGAATAAATAGCGTTCAAAACCTATGCTTAGAGGCATAAAAAACTGAATAAAATAATGGGATATATGTATTGGTCATTAATAATGAAAAACCAAGGATTTTATTATCTTGGAAAAATGATGGTTAGAAAAATCTAGGCAATAATCACTTCAAAGAAAAAATAATTTTTAGGTTATTTGTTAAATTATTATAAGTTTGGGAATAAATAACTGCATTGTTGGAATTATTATTAAATATTGTAGGAATTCAAAAATATTCTATTTCTGTTCAATATTAACCTGAAAAATCTTGAAACCTATCTAATAGAAACATCCCTCAAAGTTTAACTTCATCAAATAAATACCTTAGACTTAAGTAAAAATTTAAATAAATATACTATTTCTATTCATATTAAATTACATGGACCCTATCATGCACTAACATTGTAGTGTGCCCCAAATTGTGCATATACATCATATAACAATTCTTCTTTTTTACTTTTTTAACACATCCTGAAAAAAATAATTCAATAAAATTCATAAGAATTAAATTATCAATAAAAACCATTGAAGAATAAGAATACCTTAAACTCATTACACTTCCAATATGTAATCATTTATTAGTATTGTGGTGTTGGACATTCAATTAATATTAGTACACTCTATAAACCAGAGATGACTCTACTCTTCTAACTAATATATAACTCATGCTTATATGATCTCTACAACTCCCCAAGATCTATCAACCATACCACCTTATTAGCTTCACATTTGGGAAAGTTAAACCTACATTATAGTGAAGATGTTAATTCATATAAATATAATAATAATATAGATAGAAATTTAAATTTTTTTCATACCCATATATTTTCCCATGATTTCTCCATGATTTCATTACCGATATGCCTCTATGATACTGGTTGTAGTATAAGGATATCACACACACTTGGATAAAGTTCCCATAAAACTTATATACTATATGGTATTTTTACCCACCATTTTATTTTGTTCAGTGCAATCTACCATTAATTGTGTTTGATGATTCAAGAATTCATGCATATGAGTTCTACTATTTTTACTATTAGAATATATCACTGAATATGATAAAATAATCAAAACGTATAATTAATTCACAGTAAAACATGAAAAAAATGATGTGATATAATTTAACACACTTATAAAAAACATGATCAGGGCTGATCATTAGACTCTGATGGATCTATGGTCTGTCTTTGTAACATCCCAAGTATTTATAGAATAATAAAATTTTGTATTTATTAAATAATATTTTAGTAATTAATTGGGAATCTATCTTTGATAGCATACTAGACATACAACAACGAGTTTCTCCAAAATCTTACGTTCCACACAAAAATGAGTTATACTATAAAATAGTACATTACTAATATTATTATTTTAAATGGTAGACAATGCCTAGATGTTGTATTAGAGGAAATGAAAAAAACTAACTATATTACATTTACACAAGTTTAATACTATTTTATCTTTATTATAAAAAATTTTAGAGGCTTAAAATGAGAATAAAACCAATTTTAAGTATAAATACTCTAATATTTTGTAAAAGGTAGTTTTACAACCTTTTGATGGATAACCATTTTTAAATATAGTTTTTGTAACTTTTATAAGTTCTATTTTACAAAATAAATATCTAATTTGGAAGAAGGACATAAAAATTTTCTTTGGTTGAAATTCTGGTATTTTTTTGATAAAATTCATATTCTAATGAATAGTGAAAAATACAATGTTTTAATTCAAAAATGATTTTTCATTTAATTTATTTTTATTGTTAAATTATAATTTTAATTGGTTTTAAAGTATATTAAGATTAAATTTTTATTTTTTAGTCCAAATTTGGTTATTTTAAGTAATTTCACATTGAAATTGGATATAAACACATGTCAATCTTTTGATGGGTTTCACATTTTAAAAACCTGTTTTCTCATTTTGACAATAGAAATTAATTTTAAATTAATTACTGATAATTATGTGTTTTGAATTTTTAAAAATGGATTCCATATTTGGAATCAAATGGTACAAATTTTGTAAATAGGTACCATTTATTTTTGGACATTATGAATAGTAACTTAAGTAATTAGTTTTATTTACCATGGTTAACGGAAAAATCAGGTAAATAATGGTAATAATATTATTATAATAATATTAAACTTCCCTAAAACGTATAAAAATCCAATTTTATGAGACATGGCCGACCATGATAATCCTTGGGTATATTTTAGGACCACATGGAGCAACATGGGTGTGATTATGACACTTAAAACTCTTAATATAAAGTAAAGGAAAAAGGATATAAACAAGAATCTTCTTACTATTTTTCTTAATATTTTTTTATATAAATGATATCTTAGACTATAAATAGTTATTATAAATATAAATTTTTTTCCTAAATCATGGTAATTTATTCATTATTTTTAATAAATAAATAATTAAATTAAATAGTGACACAAAGATGATGTAGTAATTTCTTAATTAATGAAAGAATAAAATAAATGACATTATATATATTATTATAAATATTATTTAACATTATTTATGCCATACACTAATTTTAGGGATAATTTTGATATTTTTTTGATGATTTAAAGGATTTGGTTTAAACTTATCTTCCTGTTGTGATATTTTTAAAAGTCAAATAATGAGTAGTGTCAAAATTGACATTATTATTATTTTAAAATATAATGTATTTTATTAATTAATATAAAATTCCTAGAAATATAATATTGGTCCAAATGGTTAGTATAAGTCCAAATATGTCATAAATGGTACTTTTTTATGTCTTTTGACATGCTATGTTCATTACATTAACCCACAAATTATAAATAACATAATATCACAGTAAGATTAAAAAGGGTAAAATAAGGGTTAAACGAAAAAGACAATAATTAAAAAATATTAAAAACTTCTCTTGTTTTAATTTATGGTTATTTTTAGACCCAAAAACATATTAACTTAAAAATAAATTATTTTTAGACCACTTTAAATGAAAATTGAATTTATATTAATTTAATACTTTAAGAGTTTCCAATGGTTCCCCTCCCCTCTACTATAAATATTTAGCCTCTATTATCTAATAATACCACATGAAAAGCCTTTTATATTGGACAATATATGCCAAAAAATATTCCTATAATCCCTCCCCACATTCCTGAAGCCTTATTTTAGGCATAACACCCATTTATGAGGTATTAATGCCTTCTTTAAAGGCGATCAAATAAAAAAGAGGTTTCATTTTCTTTAAGTGTTTCTATTTTGTTTATTATTCCACTTAATTCAAATCTCCTCCAACCATGATGAGATAATAAATAAAGTATCCTAAATATAATTATATTTTATTATGTTAACATTATTCCTTAAATACATCTCTACAACCATTAAATGGGAAATGAAATAATCATTCGTGCGTACGTGTGAATTATCAACTCCCCGAACCGATTTAGATCATTTTCCATTACCATCTATCATGATGATGAAATTAATATTTATATGGGATATTTATGACATATTAGTCATTATAACATAATAATTATCAATTACATTCTTACTTCCATGTGCATAAAAATGATAATGTCGTTCGTGCATATGTGTGAACTATCACATCCATGAAGCGGCGTGACTCATTTTTATTCATAATATCACTTGTATAATATATATAAGTATATTTAAATTATCTTTAAGATGTTAATAATATCATGATATTTCTATAAAGATAAAATGTTAAGTACCTTCTTTCCATAATCATTAATGAAAAATGGAAATGTTACTCATGCGTATGTACGACCTACCATCTCCATGAATATAATGCTGTTCATTTTTCATAACATTAATTTATGGTTTGATTTAAGAAGTATGTTTAAGATATAAAATTGATGATTATTTCATTAATACAATTCTGGAGATTATTTACATATAACTACATAGACTTTTAACATCAATACAATGTTCATTTTCGACTCAAGTACCAAATATCACCAAAACATCTGATATGAACTTAAATAATAATGTAATTTTTATAACATGGTAGTAAGTGATATAAAATGGATAATAAACATGAAAAAGGTTCTCAATTATGTATAAATTAACCTAAGTTTATTATTCAAGAATATAATGATTATATGTGATGAGTCAGACTCAAGGTAAGGGAATTCGTCTCAACCTCCTTTAATTGAGGGATATTTTGATTTATATACAACCTTATTTCATATGGTGTATAATAAACACATTTTAAATTTATTTTCATTCAATGTTTTTCTAAATGAATCTTTTTATAAGAATAATTTTAATAAATGAGAAAATGAATGTTTTTTTAACATATGTGGCAACAATGACCTTCCCGCCACCGTAAACATTATTTTATATTTGAATTTCTCTACAAGTTCTAATGTTATAAAGAAAAGTAAATACCATATTAATTTTTAGGTATTTTGGTATTGAAAATGGTTTTTATAATGAATTTATAATATCAATATCATCAAATGATATCTTATTATTGCAATTTGGAAATGTTATTTTTTCCTTTTTGCATGGTTTATGTGTTATGATTATGTTATAGTTTGTGGGAATTGTTTATGAATATGGGTGGTTATATGAGAAAATGAGGTCGTGTGAGCCCCTGATCGCTCTCCAATTCATTGGGTAATGTGACATAGGTAAACAATAAGGTTTATCCAATGAAATATTGGGAATATACTGTGATTGTTATTCCAAATGTAACCATGAAGGTTACCCCTATGTATCTCTGAAAGATACAATGTAAGTATGATATGGATTCCATAAACTACTTTAATTATGTATGATTTCTATGAATTTATTCAACATTATTTTGATTTAATGGGTTTATAAATATTCATGGACTAACATTTTTTTTTCCTTATGTTATATCCCTTACTAATATTTTTGTGCTCATCCCAATTTTTTAAAATATTTCCACAGGGTATAAGGATGTATAGGAGAAAGGAATAAGTCAAGAAGATTTTTATCAAGAAAAAAAAAATCAAGTTTTAGTTTTTTTAAAGGGATTAATTTATTGGAAAAAATGGATACAATTTTAGTAGTATCCTCTTGTATGATTATATGATGATATGTATTAATTATGGCTTAATTCTACAAAACTCTAAACCTAAAAAGACACTCAATGTGAATTCTTGACTTAAATAAAGATTATGAAATGCTTAAGGTTGGGTCCTCATAGTCTAGTATTGGTAGCCTCTGTAGGATGTTTTTGTTCTAATATTGGCATCAGGTCATCCGCATAAAGTGGAGTGGAAGCTGATGGAGCATAATCATTATATCCTTGATATATTGTAGCAAATGAATGTGGCGTAGACATTATAGGATAATGATATAAGGGTTCCAGATACATCATTTTATATGGATATGGTATAGGTGGGAACATATCTAGAGGTAGTGTAGACATGGTATATGAAATAGAGCCCAAATAAGATGACGATGGAGGCATGGGTGGGAACATCCCTTAAGGCTCATGTAGAGGATGAAAAGTTGTGGTAGAACAGATGTCCAATGGAGGTTCAGGGTGTGAATGGGTATGATGGGTGCTTTGTGTAGCTCTAGGAGAACCCCTGCTCTGACCCATACTAATAGGTTGAGCAATTGTCATCTTTGGTTTAGATGAATGTACCTAAATTGTTTTTGATAAATAATTAAAACATGAGAGTAAATGCAATACAAAAGAAAAATATTACATTTATTATACTCACTAATGGAACTAGAGGGGAAACCTTAGTCTGTGCACTAGTCGATCATTATCAAATAGCATATTCCTTTAAATTTCTTCAGTGTATTTCATTGTCTTCATAAGAATGAAATGAAATACAAAATGTTTTATAAAAAATAAATCAAATATAACTGGAAAGTAAAAATGTATCACTTATCTCATTCCATAAGCTCAAATAATATCCAATGATTATTCACTAACTCAAAAAATAACTTTTAACTACCATCATCAAAATAAATTGGGTCTATATACATATAGAGTGTGCATAATTGTGAAAAAGATAACCTCTAATAGGATTACACTAAATTCACCATTCTTAACAATTATAATATAATCCATGCTATTCTAGTTTGATATAAAACTATTAAACTAATAATTTAGTTTTTAATAAAAAATAGAAGCATCAAATAGGGAATTTTCTGAATCACTTTAAAGACATGAATGTTATCCTCTTTTAAAACATATATTCTAGTCTGTTTCCTCATATTTAATAAAATATGGACATATAAAAGAATTAACTATAATATATTAGGAGACAATGTGTCTTATAAATAAAATGATAATGTGGATTAAGGAATATCATGATACAAGGATCAAATTTTTATTCATATAGAAACAACTTAATGCTAAATGGAAATATGAATTTCAAATAAAACATAACCTTATAACCAATGAACATGATTTTAAAAAATGAAAATACCTTTTAAATTCAATTTCATATAAATAAATAGTGAATATAAAAACTAGATGAATTAATAATAAATAATACCATTATAATGAAAATAGATAACCAAAAATATCAATGAAAAATTAGATTGTATGAGAAGAATTAGATGAAATAAAGACATATTAAGAAAATATCACATTATAAATTTTCAAAATAAGGATCATGTGTAAGTTCCAAAATAAGTAAGGTTGAGAAATATTAGATATCTTTTAGAGAATCATGTCATTATTCTATATTTACATGGTAGAACATTGTTCAAATAGTTCCTTTTATATTGGATTTCCATATTACTGGTCTGTATTTTCATGGGATCAATGTGTGAATCTGGTTCATTTTCGATGGGATAACCACATCCCCAAATTATTTACTCCATGAGAATTAAATATCCTCATAATACTCCATATAATAATTTAAATAATATGAAACCCAATTTCACATATATGAATAACTATCCATCCTAATTTTCCACCAAATTATTCAAGTTCTCTCCCATAAATTATTCTATATAATCACAAGACAAATAATAACCACATAATACATTAATAAAGCAAAAAATTACTATATTAATTAATTACATAATCAGTTAATACATATTAAAAAAAAATATTGTATTTATGTAAATGTAGCAGATATATAAATTAAAACAACACACACACAAATACACACAGATATATATATATATATTAAAATAATGTTTATTATCAAATACTAAAACAAAAATAATTTAAAGGAAATTTTTTCAAATATTCAAGAATAATAATAACCTAACAGTATCTTGGTTAGGTTTTGATACATAGATAAAAATGAAAACAATACTATGTATAAGAGAAGAAGGATTCATAACTCACTAATATGATGTTGAATAAGATTAGAATAAAAAAATCCCCAGACAATGGGAGAATGATGGAGGAGAAGAGAAGGAGGCTACCAATCGCTTGAGTGAGGGGAGACTAGGGATGAAAGATGAGGAGGGGATGGGGGAGGCCTAGGCTTATGTAGAGGATATATTCCAATATTTTCTAAAAAATAATTTGTATAACTCAACCTATACCAATGATTTTCTAAAAATCATGGGTATAACATTTTCTAGGAACTCAGTACCCATGGTTTCCCTAAACCATGGGTATAAATGCATGGGTATAGCCCCATTTTCTAGTAGTGATAAATATATATATATTGATAATATTTTTTATTAGATGTTATAAAAATATTGTAGAATCTTTAGGAAAGAACTGATAAAGAATAACCTTTATCAGTGTTAATAATACACTAAAAAAAGATACAATTTTATCATCATTTTTCTAGCAGTAATAAAAGATAAATTTATCAGTGGTTTTAGTTAGTGCTGATACATGTTCCACTTTTATCAATGATTTTTATTTAACATTGAGAAAATCTATAATTGTATATAAAATGGTATGTGGTAGTGTCTTACTCAATAAAAAATGACATAAGAATCTATAAATCAGGATAATCTATATTTTGAAACTGAAACCATGCCTAATATAAAATGAAGAAAATATTTTTCATTAGAGATAACCAAGCCCTTTTTCATCAATCAAATTCTGAATTAAGATCATTTAAAATCCTATAATGTACATCGTCCTTCAAGGGTATCCACATATTGTTGAATCAATCAATTCGTAAAACTCACGAAAAATATATGTTAAAATCACAATTTGGTTGGTTGTATAAGAAATAAGTTTTCATTCATTTGAAATGTTAATCAAAATTATGGAATGACATCAAAAATATGAATTTAATAAGATATTACTTTATTGGAAAATTATGGATATAAATCATATATATAAATATCAATCTATACTATTATTTAAATCTTTGAATAATTCACACAATAATTTAGGATATACCATGATGTATTGTAAACAATAATTAACTTTTTAAGAAGTGAAATTTTTTACTGTATAGGAACATACTCTATAAAAATAGGGTTTATTATATTACATATAAACTACATATAATGGATAGGTATGATGAAAGAGGTAAAAGGATAGGTTGTAGTCAAAACCAAGGGATTATTTCTACGTATAATAATAAATTAATGAAATGTATATAACTATAACCATTAATATAACATAAAGAAAACCTGTTTGAACTGAATATTATTTAGTAATTATAAAAGGGGATAAATAATCAATTATTAGTAAAAATAATATATGATAGTACATAACCAATAAATATTTCTAGTAAAACCTTACATAATTAATGAGTTTTTTATTATAGTTATTCAATACAGATGCATCCAGTAAAGGATTTCATCTCTAATTTAGTATAATGTGATAATGGAAAATTAATTTTAAGTAATGAGAAGAGCAATAGAATCATAAGAAATATTTTTTAGGATTAAAATTTTGGACAATAATATTAAATATATAAGTGAATTGAGGTAGGTAATTTTGTTAAAATAAACCTTATATCACTGGGTGTTCTAGATCAAAGAGATTTTTTCCCTTACAACTAGAAACTGAATGCCTTAAAATTACCAAGAGATAAATCACCCTTATGATATAATACATGATGAATGGAATATATATTTTTAATCTTCAAAATCATGCTTGATAACAAAAAAATCATGTAACACAAATAATGGTGACACTATGTTGTGGAATAGGTGACATTGTAATTTAAGTGCTAAGGGATTTTGAAAAACCTAATAAACAAGGAATATTATATAGATTGTACACAATAATACCCCATTTTAAGGATATTGTGTCTTTAGTAAATCTAAATGGTGAGGATATAGTTGATATAAATTCAAAAACCAATAACCCCTTTGAAAATTTTCATTTAGAAAAATGGAGACCTTCCAAGAATTTAACTCAAACTAGAAATATTTTTTTATAAACATATTTTAAATTCATTTTTGGATAGTTTGGATATAAGTTTTAAATAATTTTATTCAATTAAAATTTTAAATGAATATAATTATGTTGTTAAAAATTAAAAAAATAAGAAGCTTAAATATATTGGGACTAAAAATGTACACAAACAAATATCTTTTAAATTAATTAAATTATATAAATATGAGAAAAATATGAGACATGAAACAATAAAAGATACCCCTAAATATAATTTCTTTATAGAATAGATGAATTTGACTATCTATAAGAGATCAAGGAGTATGTTTCATTTCTTAGCCATGTCTAAATATTTTTGTTAAAAAGTTTCTAACACCATAGATTATATAGTCAATATATGGTTATCCATTTCTAGTGGACATAAAAATATTTATGAATTAGGGAAAATAAACTTATCTCTTATGGTCAGTTAAAACTATTTGGGTGTAATGCATATATACACCCTAAAACTATTTAGCTATATTCATTAGCACTTAAGTGTATTTTCCTTGGTTACATATAGGGGATAAAATTTAAAACATAATGATGAATACACCTTGATTATAAAAAAGTTATAATTATTGTTAGAGGTAAAAGGGCCTATGTGGTGGTGTTTCAAGGAGAAAATATAGTAAAGGGATTAAATTAAGATTCCACTCTCTATTTTAATTTTAATCACCTAAAAAAAATTATGCACCACTATCTAATTCAAATATTAACCTCTTATTATTAGGGTCTAGGTTTAATGCCCTCTTAAAAATTAATAATGATCAATATACATATAAAAACACTCATAGTATGGATTTACTGCACATAACAATAGAATAGCTCACCCAAAGTGGTGAACTTAAAAGTTGTGTGTGGGATTTTAATATCCCTCTTATGAATCATTATCACTTAATTATGTTTATAAGATTTTGAGATACCTCCCAATCATCACTTCTTATACATGTGTTATTCAATTACACTATAATATAGACACACTATCTATATATAAAAACAAATATATAAAATATTTATATATATTTTAAATTTCTCCCTCAAAATGGTGCTCTATTATAGATCAATGTTCTTCTTATACTTGGATAATCTTACACATGTATCACCTAAAATATGAAATGTTGATTTAACTCCTAATCTATAACAACTCACATAGAGTATTGTCAAAATATTATCTATATCAACTTTCTATATCATCCTTAATTCAACATATGGTGGGGACTTCTTGTATCTCAGAGTTTATACTCATCTTTACTTGGTTTATTCCCAATCATAATGTATTCCCCTAATGTATATTTTCCCTTATCATTAGTAAATTCTACAAGTATATCATAATGTATATTTTATCTTCTCTATGTTTAAAAACATTAATCTTAATTATACTGTCTTAATTTATCATACCACACCTTTCTTTTTATCCAAACTACTTCTATATAAATTTCACACATAGATAACAACTATTAGATTATTTATACCTCAATGCTTGGCTAGCCTATTGTAATCCTCTTCCCATATAATCTTATTTTCCATTTATTATCTTCATTATTGTCACTTATGACGATTGATCATATTATGGATATTTATATCTTTATATAGAGTCTAAATCCACCATATTTATCATATTTCCACATCCCTTATCACTAACCAGTAACACCTATGCATAAAATAAGTTATTCCTAGACTGAAACTTATCTAGTACCCTTAAATATTTATAAAAATTGATAAATGACGTCCAACAACCATATAATCATGTTCTTTTTCTCTATAACTATTATCACTCTACATTATCATTTTTATTAACAAGTATGAACCCATATCCATTAATTTAATTAAATATTATATATATAACTAACTATATATTTCTCTATAGACATTACATATCATGTATTTATTTTTTGTACCAATGATCTCTTATTTTACAATAATTGTTTACAATGATTTCACTCAATATCATTACATTTCATGCATGTCTTTTATGATTTTTTTCTTTGTTCCTTTTTAATTTTGTAATTTTTTATAATAGTGTGATTAATGGAATGTATCAATGGTCCATTCAAATATTTGAAATCAACTCAAAAAAATGTAATTCATATTGATTATATCAATAATATATTATATCATGATGCTACGTAAAAAATATATATTTTAAATATATACATATTTTCCACTCTTTCATGTACAGAATTATACTCTTATAAATATGTGTGATATTAATTAGGATAATGGTAAACACTTGTTTCTAAATGTTCTTGATTATTTCCACCTTCAGTTCCTTCTTAAAACCTCCCATGAAATACTAGTAAATTGAATCCAACTTCTATAACATTATATAGTTGGAAAATCCATTATATATATATGGTTCACCATATGACTGTCACTATCACTATGTTGTGTACTATTCATGAGAAACAAAAATCATATATTACATATAATTATAACCAAAACATTTTTTGTGTTATACTTTCACATATGTTTTGACCACCAATATGTTTTATCTTCATTTTAATTATAGGAAATGGGCATCTTTTTATCATGTGATAGATCCATATAGTTGTTCATGTTCTTAATTATAGACCTGGCTAAGTATCAACATTTTATAAGATCTGTGTTCCCCTTCAATAATTCTATTTTTCCTTGTGATATACGTTTTTAACCATACAATATACACCACACATTACGTTTCCATATATTATGGGCTATTATAACCCATTTTCTCTAGTTATTCTTTTCTATGTAATTCAATATTCTTCATTATTAGTCAATAAAGACACCTATGATATGATTATATCGCTATCTATGATATACCATCAGTAAAATTCTTCTCTTTAACCAATAAACCAACCTTTTTCAATTCTCTTCAAAGTATCCTTTTCATAATTTACAAAGAATGATATTTATTATAAGCACATCTCAATCAAGGAACCATACCCCATTTTTATCCTAGTTGAATAGGTCTCTTTATTTATGATTTTTTTTTATAATTTATCATTAATAGTTTTAAATAAACACCACAATAATTCTTTTATCCTATTATATGGTATAACACTTATTGACTAGTTTTCACCAATATCTATGTTTTTGGGTACATGCCTCAGTATAGTACCTTATATATTAATTAAATTGGTTAACTAAATATCTCATACATTGTATTTTTTATACATTGATATATTTATTATCAATACTAAGTTCACATTCTACCAACTCCAACATGATTCCAAACCTATAATTACATCAGCATGTTGGAAATGATATCCATGAAACATATCTATTAGAATACCAACCTTCACCAAAATGTGATAAATCCATATATATTATCAAGTATTTATTATGTGTATACTCTTTTAGTCATATAGTGTGATATTATTTTTCCAAATAAAACATTCTCATATATAGAAATGAACTCTTTTCATTATCACATCATGTTATCGATTTTATTTTAATAAATTTATCTTATCATATTCATCATTATATATTCTTATCTTCATTATTCAAGATGTAAAACTCATATATATTCATTTTATAATCCTATATATCATGATATAATGAACCATATATCTCCACTATATGGTCATATTCCACATGCATGATCTAATAAAAACTATTTGTCTTCACTATATTATCATCATCTCATCATCATATCTTTAGAGGTTAGCAGTGAAGTGTTGGACACAATGCATCCTCACATGGATGTTAGGTTTCATTGGATTTCGAATGAGGTAATATCATCATCTTCATTTCAAGGGCTAGTACAAAAATGCATATGGTAGATACATGAACTCTTGGTGCCGATGGTGTCCTCTCCTCAATAGTTCACTACTCGATTCCCTTCCAGTTTTCTCCATAGTGCCTTTTGTTTCCTTTTTCTATGCTTAGATAGTTCTATATTTTATGTGTTTTATATACTATTTCATCATGATCCTTCATGAATGATCCCAATTTGGTTTAGTTAGATGGATTCCATGATGTTTTAGATCATGTTGGTGGATTTGGTGATGGTATAACTATTCCAGTGCTATTTTTACTGGTTTCATTGTCCATGGTAGCTTGAAGATCCCATGGTTCTTTGTTACAGAGCTCTAGCCCTCACCCTTATTCACCCTCCTTCAAAGGCTCCTATATTTATTTTGTTCTAGATTAATATGTATGTTGTTTGGTGTGTGTTTTATGTTTGTTTGGTTTGTTGTGTTTGGCCAAGCACATCTTGAGGTGGTTTGTTGTTTAGTGAATTGGTCTGGATCATGTCTATAATGGTGGCTCTCTTTAGTTACACTGACTCTTCTTTGGTTATGATTGTTTTGTTCTCAATTAAACATAAAGTGATTTTATTTGGAAAATAAAAAAATATCTTGGTCTCTATGCTATCCATTTACACCACTCATACTGAATTTACCTTAGATAAATTTTTTCAGTTAACACACACCTCCAATGAAATATTATATGTAATTAAATCACACTTATAATAAACAATTAGTTTATAAGTAATTAATGAAATGGGTATGAGTAAGATACCAATTTTTTCCACAAGTGCTTATTTTTTTTCATTTAATCATTTTATATGATCTTCAATAATCTTTATGTGGACTACATCATTATTTAATCTAGTTTTTAGTTAGTATTTTTTTTATACCAAAACAACACCATAATCCATATAATAATAATAATAATACTGGGATAAATGGTAGATCCTTTATGTTCTTGCACATATCGTAACACCTGTTTACTAAATGTATCATTGAATTTTGTGTCTCCCCCTAAATAAATAATATTATATATACAAGAAAATCTATATTTTTGACTAGGATATTTCATTACAAAGAGAGATCACATTCAATAAGTATTACATAAATTATTCCAGTTACATCAATTTAAGTATATTTATTTTATAATAAATATATATATACATATTCATATAGTTAGTTAGGAAAACATACAAAATTATATTTATATTAATTGTGTTATTGCTTCTACTAGTGTACCCCATTGTATATTATGTCACATTTAAAAAAACCCTTGGGGAGATGGGGGTTTATGTATCTATAACCATGAAAATCCAAAATATTTAAATTAATTTTTTAATCCATTATAGTTTTTGATTTCCTTGATTTCATGTTGTATGATTTCTTCTTCTATGTCAATTTCTTAGGAAACAACTTTTAAACTTCATATATATTTTATAGAGTTCCATGCAGTTCCTCATGATTATCTCACCATCCCAAAGTATCATTTTTCTTTATATAACCTCCTTGAGAATATTTCTTCCCATCTTCAGTCTCATTCTCAATTTTTCATTTCATCATCTCTTTTGTAGTTAAAAGAGTCTCTTATTTTAATTATATACAGCCTTTGGATTTCACAATCTTATTGGACCCCATTTCTAGTATCACTTCATGTTTATTAAAGAGTGTGGTTTCCTTTTCCTCCACTATAATGATATCCTTTAACATATAATCCTTAACCACCCCTCATGATCGGCTAGGATTGCAATGGTAGGGAGTGGAAAGGGGAATGGTTGTGGGGTCAAGTCCCTAGACCAACAGGTTTATCTGTATTTTACTTGTTGCATTTGTTCCACATTCGTGGTTGTACCTAATTTTTAAACATCCTTAACTACATTTTAAAGTGATAGAAAACCGCTGAAATCCATTACCTAAACTTCCACAATTTCTTCTAATGATGGATTATAATCCATATATATATCATTAATCCTCTTTCACATATCATTTTATATTTCATAACATATGACCTTTTTGTATACATTATTTTATATTTCAAAACATAGTTTCTTCCATGATTCACATTCAAGATTCATTTACTTTTAAATAGGTAAATTTTAAATATAACATCATATATATTAGTAATTTTTTTGTAATATTTTTTATATAAATTAAAACAATGTCTTCAAGCTTCATATGTTGCATCAACAAGTATACGAACTCTAATGAACTATGTTATTATTATCATATTAATATTAATAATTCCAAAATAGAAATAATGCCTTAGATGATTATCAAAGAAAAAAATAAGTTATAAAATCAATTATTGAATATAAATAATTTATAAAAAATATATAACCTTTCTCTAATAATAATTTTTTAAGGAAAAAAGGCATGTGAGGAGATATTTAAAGGAGTCACCATAAAGGGGATTAAATTTGAACATGAGAATCTATTGCAAATTTAATAACATGAAAATAATTATCCCCTACCATCCCATTTGGATTGTTACCTCATAGAATTTGGGTTTAATTTTAAATATTTTTTATTGATTGATCATGCTCTTTATGCCACAAGCATTTATAGTATAATCACACTATAAATATTAAAATGGTTTACAAAATAAATTATTTTTTTACCCAATTTGGGCTCTGTGCAAGGTTTGAGTGATAGTACAATACTCCAACCATATATCACTATCACTTGATGGTGTTATAGGATTTAGGGATACCTATCAAGGAATATATTTTATACATTTATAAGAATTTCCAACTAAAATGTGGAATTTTTAAAATCTATCATTTGTATGTTTTTGTATAATCATGAAATACCAATATTTTAGTGGAGTGAAATATAGTAAGATTAAATTTTTAAAAAATTATTGAGTGAGTGGTCATTATTATATCTATTGTGATAAAAAATAGTGGTATTGTAAATGACAATGCTTTTAGAGAATTGAAATTAGAGGGTTTTAAATGGGGAGAAGAAGCTAGTATTGGTGAGTTATAATTGAAGTATAACATAATCCCAGTGGGATTCCAATAAAGTTTTAGTGGCTAAGAAGTGGGTACACCATCCATCATAGATATCATAGTGGAAGGAACTGGGGACATACTGGATTAATAAATCTATAGTGAGACCCACCAAAATCCAAACGATACACCTCTACCCTCACCTTAAGTAGGGACCCTTTGGTCATTTTAGGAGTTTTTATTAGATAAACCTATCATTCCATTTCTTCTCCACATATCAAGATTTTTTTTGTGGGGGTGGGGGCACACATTGATTCTTTATTCCTCCTTTTATTTACCCTTTTATCTAAAATAACTAGGATGGTTCGGTATCGTCGATACAAGGTGATATCATTCCTATCCTCTTCCTTTATAGTTCATCATCATTTTTCTATAATTTAAAAAATATATATGATAGATTTGGATATTGATTACATTAGACTATAGAGTAATAATATCATATTGATAGGTATTTTATGTGTAATGGATAAAGTAAGATGTGAGATAATGAACACATTCCATTTTATGTCATTTTTGTTATAGTTTGATGCTCAATGAATTTTCTATGAGATTTCATAAATTCTAGGTGAAACTAATGGTTTAATAAGTTTTGTAATTTAACAATTTTCATTCCATAGGATTGGTTTTTATGGTTTAATGGTTAAATGAGTTTGATTATCAAGAACATTTTCACACTATTTCTCATGGTTTTTGATTTATAGTGTCACTTAATGAGTATTACACCATTTATATCAATTGTGGTACTTTATATTAGAATAGAAATGTGATGAAATTATGAAATTATAATGTGATATGTGATCATGGGGTTAAGGAATTCGAACACAATTCTAAATTATTGATTTGATAGAGAAATGAGGCATAATTTTTTTATTTATTATGTATATTAATCATTATGGATTACATCATTTTCTTTCCAGCTATTTTATGCATGTGTAAATTTTTTATTAGAGTGAGAATTATTGTGTGAAATCATATGACATGTTGTTGGAACCAATTTTTGTTCGTTTTAATTATATATAAATAAATAATAAGGTTTCATAATACCAATATGTATTAAGAAGTATAACTTAGAACTAGTTTGGAGTTCCCAAGTATGTTTATGTGAATTATATTTAGTTAACAAATACATGTGGTTTATATATACTAATTTGAGCTGATCAAAAAACCTTGTAGCCTAAAGTTGGGGGTTCTCTCATGTTTCATCCAAGATAAAGAAATGTTAATAACAAGGAAGAAGTTGCGACCATGAATTCTTGGAAAGTAAGATAAATATGTTTCAGCCATTATTTATAATTTCAATGATGTGAGTTTCTTTCATTAGGTGTATTAGAGATCCATTCACATAGAAAATATCCATGGAAGGTATGCTACTTTATATTTTATATAGACAATTTGTTTAGGAAAGATATTAATAAGATGAAGAGGTTTCTACCTCATTTATTAAAAAAAACAGATTATGTTACTACCAATATTACATATAGATAATTTTTTACAAATGATTAGTAATATTTTTTGATATTCTGAGGAATATTCTTGAATGTTCATGTGTAGAATTTGTGTAAGAAAAATTGATTAAGTTGAAGTAATGGGAGGTCCACAATTTTGAAAAAATGTGAATTATTATATCTTTGTGAAGGTATTTTGAATGTAAACTTTAGTGTTACATCATTATATTTATGAATCTTTATTTTTTATATAACTTATAGAAATAAACATGGATGATGATTCAGAAGGATTTAAATACATTTTAACCTATGAAACATCATTGAAATAATATAAGGAGTATTTATTTTCACTAAAAAATTTAGAACTATTTTAACGGTTATTGAGGTTGAGTTAATCTTTTTCTAAATAAATTTGAAGTGTTTGAGAAGAATTGAGAAATATGGTGTTATGTTTTGGAATTATGGAATCATGGGTTATTTAAACTTATACAAGTCCATGATACATGATATATTTCTCAATCTTAAAATTTTCACTAAGGCATGGATGATCATACCAATATTTATATGTTTTTCAGAGTCCATGTAATCAGTAAAGAAAAAAACCACCCCCTTAGATCCAATGTGATGTGTAACATATTTAGAATGTTATAAATGTTTTTATACTCTTAGAGAAATGTAAAACTAAAAATACCTGATATGTGTCATATATTTTGAGCCTATGTATGTCATTTTGTTATGTGTAATATATTAAATATGTTACATAAGTTTTTTTACTCCATGAGATATAAGGAAAAGGCATGAATATAGAATTATATGTAATATATTAAATGTTGTGTACATTTTTGTTACAATCTTAGATAGAAAAAATGGATAAGTAAAGAACCTTACACAATATATATTAGAAAAAAAATTATGTATGAATAATTGATTGTGGAAAAGTAGAAATAGGAAGAAATCTATTGATATGCATAATATATTTATTTTATTACATAATATTTATATGTTAGAGAAATTCTGGGAATAATAAGATTTATAAAGGTTATGATTCTAGAAGAAGAAATAAATTCGATGAAGTTATGAATCTATTCATTGATTGAAATATCATGATCTATATGATGATCATTATTATAGATTATATTAAATTTAATGATGATGTATAAATAATAGATAAAGGATTAACTATGGTGCCATCTGAGAAGAGTTACCAGTCAAAGTTGGTTCTGTGAGTTACTCCATGAGTAGAAGACTGAACTATTATTATACTCTGGTATACATTCTCATAACTATGTTGATCATTAAGGGGTTGTTTTTATAGAGAAAATAATTTCATAAAAGGCCATTATAATTCAAACTATCATGTGAAGAATATATTGAGTCTTCAATATAATTAAAAGTAGAATGATTGTGATCAATTTAAAATGCGACTTGAAGACTTAATATAACCCCCATAACCACACTATTATGGCCCAACCCATAGAGGCCCACCTGGATGGTAGTAATCCTAGTGAGACACCCTAGTCCCATATCCAATAGGATATGGACTATTAACAGGAACTATGCAGTCATAATACTAAAATTGGATTCCATAGTCTAAATATATGTATGTATACCCACAAGAAGCTCCATGAAACAACACAAAGATATAATAAAAGGCCAAAACATCTAGAGTGTAAACCATGAATGAAACAACCTCTAGGAAATAATCAATGTACCTCAAGATAATGAAAAAAATATTAAGGGGTAAAATACAATCCCAACCGGATATAAGGTACCAACTTGAAAATAACTTGAATGAGGGGGAGACTGAAGAGAACCCAACTCACAATCTCTAAGGCTAACCAATAAACATATTCGACACCAAGAACCACTATGATAAACTGAAACTAGGTCCACTAATATAACCGATAATATACTTTACATATATATAAGACACAACATGTGCAGGAAAATCCCATTATGAGGTGAGTATATACATACCCAGCGGGATACCATGAAAACTGAGAAGGTAGTAATAAGGAGCGAGTCCCTCCAAAATGGAGCATGCTCTAACTCCCACGGATGACCTACTCACTGTCAGAGCTTGAAGGCGAGGGAGTAACACTTCATATATAGAGGACCTATTTCCACTGTAGTATTGGGGAGTACAAAATATACCTATGTAATGAGTATGGGGGACCTGCACCCTGGTGAGATTGTGGAGTACTGACAACGATATATCTTTGAAGATAAAACCCAATCACCGCCATCAACTACGCATCATGAAAGATAGTATCATGATTATAACACCTCATATAACTTCTCTGATCCCATAATGAAGGAAATCATCATGTACCATATGAAATGTTTTTAGGATTGGCTACTCACGATCCCAAATTCAACTCTCGTAGAAGGATATACATGAGGTAGAATTTCTTAAGGAAATTAAATGACATTTACTTATGGACACATGTTGTTTGAACTCTCTCAAAAACATGTTCATGTCCTAACATGCACATGGTATGGATATTAATTTATATCTACATGACATGAACATGGAGTATATGATATGTCTTGGCATTCTGTGGTATGCTTGTCTCCACCCAGCCTGTTCTTTTGTACTCTGGACCATGCCCATGTACTTTAGACATGCCCATGTACCTGGCCAAGCTCATACTAGTTACTTCTCGGGTATTCACTGAGCCTCCAATAATGAATCACATTCCATGTATGGTTTATTCATGTCATGTGATATTTATCTCCATGTGTAACCTTAGCCTCCACTAAAGGGGACTACACAACATGTTTTATTTTTAAGTACATGTCATGTATGTCGAGAATTTATAGAATACCATCATCTTTATGAGTATCACCTGCACCACCAATGCCACCAATTACTCTAGGAATAATTTTGAGAAACTCATATATAGGTTTGACTATGCTCGATTCATTATCAATGGTCAGATTTTAATCTCTCAATCTGATCATGACTCGATCTCATTACACCACTCCACTAAACTCTAAAACCAAAAAATAAAAAACCCTTTATCCACCTCTGATCCCTCTCGGACCTCCCATTACACCACATCACACCACATCACACCTCATTGGATCTATAAATACCAAATTTGAATGTGTAGAAACAACCCATTTCTATAGTGTTTTATTTACAAAATGATCAGTCTTCAGGGATTCATAGAACCATCAATGAAAGGAACATTGATGATGAATTAATGAAGTAAAAATGGAGAAAAGAAGAAGATCCTAAGGAAAAAACCCAACCATTGTTTATATTGAACTTAATATATTTATGGAGAACTTGTTTAATGAAGGAAATACAAAATGATCAATAAATAATAAAATTAGGGATAAAAGAAATTCATCAACCATAAATAAAATTTTTACCAATGAATAAATTTGTTAGAAGTATTGATTAACATTTTACATATAATAAAAAAATGATTTAAAACAACCAAAAGAATAGCTAAATAAAGTTTGGATTGATCATTGATGAATAACAGTTCTATTCTATGGTCTTTTCGATATCTAGGAACTTTTTTAGTGAAGATCAATCCTTTGAAAATGATCACTACTCCAAAATCCATTTTCAAATATTAATGAATATCCTCCTTGGACCCTCTAATATCATAAGTTTATGTGAAAAACCTTTTAGAGGAGGGTTATGGTTTGGGTTATTGAATAAATAAATTAAATTAATTAATTAATTTACCTAATGCATTTGAAAATGGCTGACATCAACCCATCACCCGACATCAACCAACATTATATCACGCCTAGGGTAAACTCTGCATTCTTGAAATAACTATGGTCTCATACTTCCCATATGAGGTCTCAATCAATGGAAAAAACATTTATTTCAAAAGGATTCTCGCACATGATTTAATATATAATATTTGAGGACCCAAACCACCCAAAACATATTGCTGACTCTGAGGAAAATTATATATATATATATAAATATTCATTAGATCAAAATATAAAAATTGGAGTCATTACATTCTATACTCCTTCAATTCTTTTCACCCTAAATAGAACTAGATACACAAAAAGGTGGGGGTATTGATTCAGTATCTGAATATCACATTCACTACTAGAATTATCATTTTTTGCAATAGGCTATTTGCGACGAGATCCTATCGCAAATAACCTTTCGCGACTGGACACCGTCGCAAATAGCCCATTGCAGAAAATGGCATCACAACATATATTTTTTGCGATGAGCCTGCCACAAAATATATCTGCAACGAAGGGACTTTTACCTATCACAAAAAACCTCCCGATTATATAAATTATATACCCAAAAACCTTTTGCGACAGGCCTGTCACGATTAGTTTTTGCGATGGGGAACTTACCCGTCACAAATAGCATTCCGATTATATACATTATATACCAATAAACCTTGTGCGACGGTCCAGTTGCAAATACTAATTACGATGGGCCCATTTTCCCATCGCAAATACTAATCTTAAAAAAATATATTTCACTTATTTGCGACGAGGCCCCGTCGCAAAAGACCCCATCGCATATACTAAAATTAATTAAAAAAATAATAAAATTTTGATTTATGAAAAAATTATATTATTATTATAAAAATAATAAAATAATAAAAATTATTATTATTGTTAGTAAAATAAAAAAACATTAAAAAATATAATACTAAAAAAATATATTTAATAAAATTATGATTAATAAAAAATTAATATTAATACAATTAAAATAATAAAATAATAAACAATTATTAAAAGTTTCAATATTTTCAAAAAAATAAAAAAAAAATCATAAAATATTATTATTATTATTATTAGTAAAATAAAAAATATTAAAAATATAATACTAATAATAAATAATAAATTATTAAAAAAAAGTAAATTATGCAATATTTCCACCAATATAAAAGAGAGAAATTGTTAATAGTTCATATTATTACAAAACTTGAATTGAAATGTTTTTAACATAGAAAACAAATCACTAGGGGGGGGGGGGGTCGTGTGGAGGAGGTGGAGGAAACTCCATCCCTAAAATACGAGTCAGATGACACATGTACTCCATCTGCCCATGATACTCCTACTGTCGCCACTGCTCCAATCGACGTAGCTCCTCCTCGTGGTGCTGCTCCTGTTGCTGCTTCCGCCGAGACATCTCTTCATGCTACTTCTACAAAGTCTCTATAAGCTTAGCCTGAGTTCGCAATTGCTCCAGATACTATGAGCCAGAAGATGATGTCTCTCCATAAGCTCCTCTCGAGCTGGATACTGACATCACAATGGTACCATAATAAGTACCAGGAGTCAAATGAGAGATGATACCAACTACTCGACCCTTCTCAAAGCCATACTGAGTCACCTGCATCCATGCCGCCTCATCGAAATGGTGAGCATTGGTCTACTTAGTCATCTCGTCCTGACCCTCAGCCTGTGTCTGAGAGGTCGCATCCTCATATGACTCCTTCAATTCCAATTTAAAATTAAAATTGTGAAAATATTATATACAGTTAATTTTCAAACTGAAAAAATATTATTAACCACAATCTGACGCTGACGATCACCTCTAATCTCTCCAGTGGATGGATCACTATAAATCCTCCGATAAATGTCGAACTCCATAATATCGGGATGCTCGAATGCCTATATAAATATAAAATAAACTGTTTATATTTAATGTTATATAAAATATTTAAAAAATATACTTACCAGATGCTCTCTCTGCGAACTGAATGTACAACTACCAGTTCGATTCCTCACCTTCTATCTCCCCCGGTTCTGCCGTCACACTGAAGATCTCCTCTGAAATCCACCACCCAACCAGTGTAAACATAATCCATCCCAAACATCAGATGAAATGTACTTTGGTCGGTGAGCTATACACGACTCATCAAATTCTGTCAATCCTGCTTTCTTAATGGTTGTCCTTCTCAAATTGTGCAAAAATTGATGGAAACGGTCTCGAATAGAAAACTGCCATGCCACGTGGACAGCGTCGCGCATGCTATCATCGATAGGATTCCATAAGCCCTACAAATAATAAATAATATCAAGTTATTAGTAAAATAATTTTAATAATAAATATTATTTATTTATGTACCTTCCAATGATGAAACATGGCGCGTTGCACATCAATGAGAATCTGTTCCCATATTATCCATGGTTGAGAAAAATAATTGCGCAAGATTGTGCTCCCCTATCCAATAGCTACATGCGCAAAAATGTGAAAAAGGAATAAATAATCCAACAATTAGTATATATATAAATAAATAAAGGAAATATAACTAAAATATATAGTTTTCTATACCTCCATGTGTGGATCAAAACCAAGATATAGATTTCGCTCGGGGATAGGGTCAGGAATCATCAGTCGTGCAAGACTACGCCCCATCTGCGTACCCCCTGAACCTCCAGTAGGATGAGGGTCAGATGATCCAAAATCTGCCTCATCCAACAGTAGGTCAACCTTCTACAACTCGCGAAATATATCAGAGACCATATGAAACAAAAAATGATTGTTTTTAGCATATAATTGAAAATAACTATTTAATATAGATATATATTAGTTATGATTATAACCAGAATTTAACTGTGTCAATGTTCATATTCATCCTCTTATCCATAGCTATCAATGTCAATTTCTTCATCTTCCTCCTCAGCATCATCAAAATCCATATGAGTTTCAGTTTCAACATCTCTTGTCATTTCAAATTCATTTATAACATCATTAACATCTTCATCACCATCGATCCTTAATTGTGGGGTTTCATGATCGATATTCACGTATCTTTGTGAATTATATGTATTTTGAGTAGTCTCTTGAAAAATTTCAATTCCTTCCATTTCAGTGGAACCACATTCAGTTTGAGTAAACTAATTTTCCCAAGATTTCATTTTTATTATGCTCCACCAATCGCTCAAGTCTCTTGAAGTATCACAATACATTGCATAATAAATTTGATGTGCCTGTTGAGCCAGTAAAAATGGATCATGTACTGCAAGAAGACTTTTATATTTAAAATCGACGATTCCATGAGTCGGATGAACACACAAGCCCCTCTCTGTATCCAACCACCGACATTTAAACATTGTTATGTAATTCTATCCTAGATAACACAACTCAATAATTTCATCCAAAATTCCATAAAAGTCAAATTCAGTTTCTCTATGATGTGATCCTCTCAAGAAAAATTCAATGTTCATTGTTTTTTTGATTCCCTGTATGCATGTGTATGAAATCGTAAACCATTCACCACATATGCATTATAAGATTTAACCATTTTGGATGGTGGGTTACTCAATATACACAGTCTCTTATCAATTTTATCAGCATATTGAGACACCTGAAATTTTTTAAAACAATTATCAATACAATAAATAATAAATGGAATTGATATTAAACCATCAATAATTTATGTTACTAGTTTTTGAAACCAGTGAGAAATTTTTTTTTGTCTGCGTTCTTCAAGACCAGCTACTGTAATTTGTGGAAGTTGTTTCTTCATATGATTATCATATAACCTACAAATAAAATAATTTTAAATACTATAACATAAATTATATAATAAGTGATAGAAGCACTCACAGGACAAATGATGTCATTTCTTCACAGTTGAGCATAACATATGTATGGGCTCTATGATGTTCATCATCTAAAAGCCGTCGTTCATGAAATCCACCAAATCCAAGATTTGTCTAATTGAAAACTATTAATTCTTTGTCCATTTCATCATTAACATTCCACTCGTTTCATCCCATGCGATTGTGTTTTGAGGGATATTGAGATTCAAAATAATGAGATTAGAGAAAAGAAATTTCCTCTTGAAAATAAGCTTCAGCAATTGAGCCTTCAACTGATGCTTTGTTACATACTTTTTTCTTCAATTTTTGCATGCATCTCTCGAATGAGTACATCCATCGAAACTGTATTAGACCTCCACATTTATCTTCATGTGGAAAATTTAATATCAGACGTTTTATTGAGTCAAAGAAAGCCGGCAGAAAGATTTTTTTCAGTTTACATATAATTACAACAACATCTTCTTCCAGTTTTCTTAGCACATCATAGTATGTTATCGCTCCACAAATGTCTCATCAAAAATATGATATGTCTACTATCGAATCCCAAATCATATAATTCAACAAACTTCTAAATCCAATCAGCACTAGTCATTCCATTATAACATGACAGTCATGACTTTTTAATCCATTAATATAACCATTCTTAACACATATACCCAAATAAGAAGCATAGCCGTATGGAAGTCTCAAATATGCAATCCACTGACAAAATAATAAGTGACTCTCTTTGGACAGTGTATAAGTTGATTTTTCCTTCATTAACCTCTATGATCTGACATTTTCAAATAGTTCAAGTTTTGGTCTCCTGCAAATTTGGGCAAGATCTAATCGTGCCTTTATAGTATATTTGGTCTTACCTGGTGTATCCAAAACTGTATGAAATAAATTATCAAAATAGTTCTTCTCAAAATGCATAACATCCAACATGTGGTGGACCAACAAATTAGAACAATATAGATGATCCCAAAAAATGCTTCATTTTATCCAATTATGTTCTTTCCCAAATCCATGCATTTTCTGTTGGTTTACTATTGGTCCAAATGTGATGGGAGGTAATGAAAATACCACTGATTTGAACTCTGTACCTGAGATCATCTTTGGAGGTTCATCCCTTTGAATTTTATCTTTTCTGAAATGAGATTTTTTCCTCAGAAAAGGATGATCGGTTGGAAGAAATCAATGATGACAATCAAAATAGTAAGGTTTTTTCCATTGACGAGCATAAAGGCTTTTATTGTATTTCATATAGTAAGGACATGATTTCAGAACATGTGTACTTCAACCAAATAACATTCCATATTCCAGAAAGTCACTAATCGTCCACATCAATGCAGCTTTTAATATGAAATTTTGTTTCGCAGCAACATCATATATATTAACACCATCACTCTACAATGAATTTAACTCATCAATCAATGGTTTCAAATAAACATCAATTTTATTTTTCAGATGTCCTAGGATTAATAGAGTCAAAAATATATAAGGCTCATTCATCAACATCCATGGAGGAAAATTGTATGGAGTTATAAGGACATGACAACATGAATACTGACTACCATAAGAACCAAACGGACAGAAACCGTCAGTAGAAATACCCAATCACACGTTTCGGGCTTCTATAGAAAAAAGACGGATGTAGACGGTCAAATTTTTTCCATGAATCGCCATCAGATGGATGATTCAATCTTCTATCAGTTGAAATCTAGGTTTTGTGCCATGAAATCATTGACGCTATATTCTGAGACATAAATAAATGCTGAAACCCTGGTGTAAGGTGGGAATATCTCAACTGTTTTATTGGAATCAATCTAGACTTCCCTGGTTGAGCTTCTTTATACCTCAATTGTCCACATGTGGGAAAACTATCCAATGAATCATTTTTTCCAGAATATAAGATGCAATCATTTGGACATGCTTGAATCATCTGATAACTAACGCCCAGATTACAAAACAGCCTCTTTCTCTCAAAGTAATTTATAGGCAACACATTTCCTTTAGGTAACAGTGTTTTAACCAAAGAAAATATTTGATTAATACTATTTTTTGACATTGCATTATATGATTTATTAGCCATAAATTTTGACACCCCTTCTAATTTTCTTATCTTATAACTAAGATATAATGAATCCTTATCAGACCTCAACAACTCATAAAATTTTGATGGTCCCAACTCAAGAGTTAAATCAATATCAACATGAGTTTCAGTTTGTTGCACAGATGGACTTGCAAAATCATGTACTAAATTTTGAAACCGTTATGGATCTAGAATCATGTTATTAGGATTTCTCTGGAACTACGATCACCATGTTGATACCAAAAAACATAATCTGGTTGAAAACCAAACCACAAGAGATGTCCCCCAAACTTGTCAATAGTTTCAAACGTTCTCAGAGCACAATTTTTACAAGGAGAATTAATTGTGCCTTCTGAAACATATTCTGGTTATGATGATGAAAATTCTAAGAAAGCTTCAACACCCTCAATATATACGGGATTTAAACTAGAACCATTTGGATTTCTACGATGATATATCCAAGCGCGATCATCTAATAGTGACTGATGTTGACTTCTTTGTTCCATATTTTTCTACATAAAATATAAAATCATAATTTTTTTAATAATTTAAAATTATAAAAACACTATCTGAAAAAAGAATATAAATAATTACAACTACTTCTTAATAATAACCATTAATTAAGGGCGACACAATTTCAAGTGGATTGATGACTATTGTTTTGTCCGACGACTCATTTACTTTCATCATTCTCACACTGAAATCACAATGAAGAATCTGGTCCGAGGTAAGAATGTTCATTCTCGTATGCACGAGAATAAATATGTGTACCTCCGACCATATTCTTCATTGTGATTTCAGTGTGAGAAAGATGCAATAAAATGAGCCGTCAGACAAAAGATCCCCCCTTTTGTCGATGAATCGTCTTCTTCCAACTGTCACCGACTGAAAACATTATAAAAAATATGATCCTACGAATGCATACCCAATCTCGTGCATATAAGATTGAATATATCTACGTAGCAGCACAATTTTCATAATTTTTTAAGTCGGTGAGAGTTGAAAGGAGAAAAGTCATCGAGAAAAAGGAGTGCCGTAAATCCACTAGAAATTGTGCTAAGTTCTTAAAATTTATTAAAATTTATTAAATTTTTTCCAAACTATCCCTAACTATTCCTAACTAATATTTACTAATTATTCCTATTTATTCTTATATATTTTTATTTATTTTTATATATTCCTATTTATTACTATATATTGCTAATTATTACAATTAACTGTTAACTATTACAATTTAATGTTAATTATTACAATTTATTGCAAATTATTACAATTTATTGCTAATTATTACAATTTATTGCCAATTATTACAATTTATTGCTAATTATTCCTAATTATTACTAATTATTCCTAATTATTGCTAATTATTCCAAATTATTCCTAATTATTTCTAACTATTCATAACTATTCATAATTATTGCTAACTATTTCTAATTATTGCTAACTAATTCTAATTATTGCTAACTATTCCTAATTATTGCTAATTATTCCTAATTATTGATAATTATTCCTAATTATTCCTAATTATTCCTAATTATTTCTAATTATTACTAATTATTACTAATTATTAAAAATTATTACAAATTCTTACAAATTATTACAACTTATTACTAATTATTACTAATTATTACAATTTATTACTAATTATTACAATTTATTACAATTTATTACAATTTATAAATAACTATTACCAATTATACCTAATTATTTCTAGTTATTGCTAATTATTGCTAATTGTTACTAATTATTACAAATTATTACTAATTATTACTAATTATTACTAATTATTACTAATTATTACTAATTATTGCTTATTATTAAAATTTATTACTAATTATTACAATTTATTACTAATTATTACTAATTATTACTAATTATTACAATTTATTTCTAATTTAGCAATACTTAGCAATACTTAGAAAAATGAAATCTGCTTGAATAATGAAAGGAAATTTGGTAATCATCGTTGAGGAGATGATTACAAATTTTCCCTTCATTATCCAAGCAGTTTTAATTTAATAATTATTACTAATAAAAAATTTATATTATCAATATTTATGAAAAAAGAATATCAATATTATTAAAATTATAAAAAATTATAAAATATTAAAATTATCAATATTCGCAACAAGCTTTGCTCTATTCTTAACATGTTCAAATCTCAAAGGGTTATTAATTGTCAGGTCATACGCAATAAAAAGTTTGTGTCATCCATGTCCAATGTAAACTCTATAATTATCCTTGCATGGTTGATCACCTCGCAAGTAGTTTTGCAAAAGGATGACCAAAATAATGCCATTCTCTTCTCTAAGAATCATCTTGCTCCCTTTACGTAGATCATTCTTCGTTAAAAATTTGATGGGACATCAGTATCTTTACCTCAAATTTTCAAGGAAGAATGGTCTATGTAAAGGGTCATGTGAGATAATTCTCATAGATGAGAAGGGCATGACTTGGGTCGTCCTATTACAATGCTACTTGCAAGGTGATCAACCAAGCAAGGATAATTATAGAGTTTACATTGGATATGGCTGGAAAATTTTTTTTATTGCACATGACCTGACAATTAGAGACCCTTTGAGATTTGAACATGTTAAGAATAGAGCAAAGCCTGTTGCAAATATTGACAATATTAATATTTTATAATTTTTTTTATTATTTTAATAATACTAATATTGTTTTTTCATAAATATTGATAATATAATTTTTTTATTAGTAATAATTAGCTATAATTATATTTACTATTTATTACTAATTATTACTAATTATTACAATTTATTCCTATTTATTCCTAATTATTGCTAATTATTGCTAATTATTGATAATTATTGCTAATTATTACTAATTATTCCTAGTTATTAGTAATTATTACTAATTATAGCTAATTATTACTAATTATTTCTATTTATTGCTAATTATTTCTAATTATTGCTAATTATTGCTAATAATTCCTAATTATTAGACTTTATTAGTAATTATTACTAATTATTAGTATTTATAAGTAATTAGTACTAATTATAGCTAATTATTACAAATTATTGATAATTATTCTTAATTATTACTAATTATTCCTAATTATTCCTAATTTTCATAATTATTACTAATTATTTGTAATTATTGTTAATTAATGCTAATTAATGCTAATTATTGCTAATTATTAGTATTTATTACTATTTATTACTAATTATTACTAATTATTACCATTTATTACTAATTATTACAATTTATTCCTATTTATTCCTAATTATTGCTAATTATTCCTAATTATTGCTATTTATTTTTAATTATTGCTAATTAGTTCTAATTATTGCTAATTATTGCCAATTATTCATAATTATTAGTATTTATTAGTAATTATTAATAATTATAGCTATTATTACTAATTATTGACAATTATTCCTAATTATTGCTAATTATTCATAATTATTGCTAATTATTCGTAATTATTTCTAATTATTGATAATTTTTACTTATTATTTCTAATTATTTTTAATTATAGCTAATAATTCATAATTATTTCTAATTATTCCTAATTATTGCTAATTATTTCTAATTATTGCTAATTATTCCTAATTATTGCTAATTATTACTAATTATTACTAATTATAGCTAAATATTACTAAATATTCCTAATTATTATTAATTATACATAATTATTAGTAATTATACCTAATTATTACTAATTATACCTAATTATTACTAATTATACTTAATTATTACCAATTATACCTAATTATTATGAATTATACCAAATTTTTACTAATTATAACTAATTGTTACTAATCATACCTAATTATTACTAATTATACCTAATTATTACTAATTATAATTAATTTTTACTAATAATAATTAATTATTAATAATTATACCTAATTATTACTAATTATACCTAATTATTAATAATTATAGCTAATTATTACTAATTATACGTAATTATTACTAATTATTACTAATTATACCTAATTGTTACTAATTATTACTAATTATCTCTAATTATATCTAATTACTACTAATTATTACTAATTATATCTAATTATTACTAATTACCCCTAATTATATCTAATTATGACTAAATTCCGCTAATTATCTATAATGATTTCTAATTATTGCCAATTAACACTAATTATTTATAATTATCACTAACAATATCAATTGCTTACTAAAAAAATAAATTAAAATCAATTTAAATCAAATTTAATTACAACTAATAAACAATAATTAAAATAAATAAAAAAAATAAAAAAAATAAAAAATAAATACCTTAAACTTTGATATTCTGAAGGTGTAGGCGCCTTCCAATTACTCTCGTATAAAAATTTTTAACTAACAAAATTTTTTTCCTTAAAACTGGAGAATCAAGAGAAAGTGAGAGGAAGATCTAGGTGATTTGAAAAAAAAACAGATGGGGGGTATATATAGGTTAGATGAGTGGCGATGGGGTTAGTTGCGACAGATATCCTGTCGCAAATACCCTCACCCACATTAATTACAATCGACAGTTAAAAGGGTATTTGTGACAGGACCCGTCACAAATACACACCTGCCGACATACTATTTGCGACGGCCGGCTTTGCCCGTCGCAAATGGTAAATGGTATTTACAGCCACCAGGCTTTTGCAACGGGGCCCGTCGCAAATACCCTCTCCTGCATTAATTCCAGTCGGCGGTTAAAAGGGTATTTGCGACAGAGATGCGTCCCCGTCGCAAATACCCTTCCCACGTTTTGGTGCGCAAACCGCGCCAAACCTATTGCGACGGGTCGCCTATTCCTGTCGCAATTAACCTACTATTTGTGACAGGAAAAGACTCCTGTCACAAATACCTAGTTCGTCGGACCTTTTGTGACGATATATATCCCCGTCGCAATTGACCCGTCGCAAAAAACCACTTTTCCTGCAGTGATTCCCAAGAGCATTCCTACACACTCTTATACTGCCAAAGAAATTGAACCAAAGGAATAGTCCATACTCATAGGATCCTCTCCTACAGATACTTGATTTCTACTAGGTAATCTGAGAAAGTGGCTCCGTCCTTGATTTCCACCTTAGATTAGTCAATAATATATTTCAGTTCATGCACATATCTTATTAGCTGTGAAACATAGAAGATGTCATGAACTCATTCCAACTGAGGGGGTAAGGCCATGTGGTAATAAATTTACAACCCTATAAAGAATCTAGAATCTATCGATTAACCTTAGATATTTCTTTGTTCCCCATCCAATCCTCCATAATCCTCTTCATTGGGAGACTCTCAGGAAAACATGGTCTCCCCAATAAAACTCCAAATGCCTATGAAATTGATCAGTGTTAGATTTTTTTTTCAGATCTATGATGTACTCATATGCTCATGGATCACCTAAAATTTCTCTATCTTTTCCTGCACTAGCTCTATCCCAAAATGAGACATCTCTCCAATTTTAGTTCAGTATAAGGGTGACCTATATGGTCTACTATACATGGCCTTGAAAGGTTTAATACGGATATTAGAGTGATAGATATTATTATAAAAAAACTCCACCAATGGAAAGTGATCCTACCAGCTTTGAACAAAGTCTAACACACATGATCTTAGAATATCCTGCAAAACATGGATAGTCCGCTCAATAATCATATCTATCTAATGGTGAAACACTGTTATCATCCATAACTGGGTCCCAAAAGACTATTGTATAAGCCTCTATGATCATAGAATGAAACAAGTATCATGATCGAAGATTTTTATCACAGGTACCCCATGTTGTCGGGCGATCTCCTCCACATACAACTACCACAAAATATCAACCTAACTGTACTCTCAGATAGAATGAAAGTGTAAAAAATTGGTGAGTTGGTAAACAATAACCCAAATAGAGTTATAGGCTCTCATTATCCAAAGAATCCCCATAAAAAACCATTGATATACCATCCCACATCCATTTCTGGATCTCAAGAGGTTGAGATAAACCTATTAGAACCTGATGTTTGACCTTTTCCTATTGATAAGTGAAACAACGATAGACAAACTTAGTAATCCAAAAGCTCATTCCATCCCACCAAAACTACCACTAAAGGTCATTGTACATATTTACCACACCTAGATGTACATTCAAGGGATATGTATGAATCTTCCTCAACAACTCCTCACGCAACAGGAATGAAAACACCACCAACTCCTGGAAAAGGATGACAAGCTCCCCTCCTTCAGAAAATATATTTAGTTTATATCCTAAGGATACATGGTCATGAAAAACCTCATAGTATAAATATTCCAAAAGATCATCTATATATACTGGAGAAGTGGCAGATTCACTACCATTAAATGTAGATAATATTCACCCCTGTCCTACATCAGGGTCAGCTATAACAAGGATAACTACATTGATTCCTCATTTAACAAGAGAGAATAATATTTTTTTCAAAGGGTATCTACTGTCATATTTTCCTTCCCTAGAGTGTTGAATAACTTGAATTCATATTCTTATAGGAACTCCAACCAATGCCCTTGTTTTTGGTTGAAATATTTATGAGTGAAGATTTAACTAAGACTATGATGGTCTGAGTAAAAAATAGATCACCTAGAAGATAGTGCCTCTATATTTTCAAGGTGAAGACCAATATTTTCAATTATATGTCATGGGGTACATAATATTTCTCATGAGGTCTCAAATGCCTTGATACATAAGTGATCACCACCTTAATTTGAATCAAAACGCAACCGAGCCCAGCTCCTAAGGCATAAAAAAACACAACATACTCAATGCCCTTCTTCGGTAGTCTCAAAACATGAGTATTGGTTATCCTCTACCTCAATTACTCAAATACTTCCAAACTCTAATCAGTATAGGTAAATGGATACACTTTCCCAATAAAGTCACTCAAAGGGGTTTCCACAATAAAAAAGTCTTCCATGAACCTCATATAGTACCCCAATAAACTAGGAGAACTCCACACCTTTGATACACTCTTGGGTGGTTCCCAAGAAATTATTACATAAATTTTCACTGGATTGAAAATTAAACCAGACATAGAGATGACTTGCCTCCAAAATTGAACCGCTCAGATCCAAAAATAACAATTCGAGATATTATCATATAGATGGTGATCTTGGAGCATGTCTAGGACCATACTCAAATGATCTTCATAATCCTCATTTGACATAGTGTAAATGAGTATACCATTGATGAATAAAACTATGAGTTAGTCCAATTATGGTAGGAAGATCCAGTTTATAAGAGCTATGAACACAACTGGGGAATTTTTCACAACAAAAGGAATCAATAAGAACTCACAATTTATGTAGTGACATTAGAATTATATATTTATAATATTATCCTCATTAATACTCAATTAATTATTGATAGACCTGATATTAATCTTGGAGAACCAACTTTCACCTTTCAACTTGTCGAAAAGGTCTTCAATCCTTGACATGGGGTACTTGTTATTTATCATGACACGATTCATGTAATGATAATCAACACAAACCCCAAAAATCCCATCCATATTTTTAACAAATAACATCAAAACTACCCATGGGGATATAATGTGTCTAATAAAATATTTCTCTTAAAGGTATTTTAATTTCACCCTTATCCCCTGAAGCTTTATGGGGGCCAACTAATATGCCAAAAAACATATTAGTGTGATCTAGGGGTGTATGTTGATTTGGAAGTCAATATCCCACCTCATAGGTAGAACCGAATCATATTTGAGAAATATGTCTATATACTTCTCCACAACCATTGAAATCTAGACTCCATAAGAGTATACTGAAATAAGGTCTAAACACAAAAAATGATGGGTAATGAGTTACAGTTTCTTACACACAATCCATACTCACTCATCCATAAGATCACTCTCTTCCATAATAGAGAATATCATCTCATCAGTATAGAGGAATCTAAATTTATTATGTTGACATTCTGTCGAGTCACACACCATGAAAAACTATTCCATTCATAGGATGACATTATAAGGTTTCATCAAAATTAACCAAAGGCCTTACAAGAAACTCTCTCTACTAAGTGAAAATTATCACTAATAGAAGATGTTAAATAAATAAGAATAACTCCCTATAAGAACCTCTATCCATAGTTTCTAGGATAAAGACTCAACTAGAAGCTCTAAATCCAAGAAAAGGGATACAGATAAAATGGGATGAATCATGCCTATGTCCTCAAGTATGTGAAATAGTGTAGAAAATACATATATCATACCATGAATCAACTCATGAGAAACATGATAATATCCATTTATAGCTTTCAATATCCCCACACTCTATCACCAACCCTCTAAGATTGGTGTGGGACACATGGTGGTGGTGGTGGGAGTAGGTCATAGCACATTAATTCACTAGTAGCCCCTCCCTCCAAATCTTCACTTGCTCCTCTATCAGCACTGTTCCCCTGTGGGCTTCCCTGGCTATGCCTGGGAGATCCCTGATCATGACACTATTTCTATAATAGAGGTCCATTAACATTCTACATACCTTCCATAAATCATTGGGTTAGGAAATCATGATCCATGTGACCTTTACCTTTACAACCATATTATTAACCCTCTCATAGTCGATAGGACCATCTATGTGAACCCTATGTCATAGATCTATGTTTCTTAGTCTGAGCATGAGTATGAATCCTACACTGAGACCACAATGGCCAATTATTTCTAGTTGATGTAGATGATTTATCCCTTGGATGAACACTTATAGATCTAGCCACTCAACATCCCTCTTCCAGGAATATATCTATAACCAAATCCTTCTATATGACTCCAACATAAGTGGGAACTCATAAAGAGACTACACTATCATGTATGTCTCTAAAAATTCTCCACTCAAACTTCCATTCCTAAAAGTATCCATCTCACACCATATCAAGAGAGTATAACTTGAGGCCAGTAAACCTTATGAAATACTTAGAAACTAATATATCACCATAACGTAGCATGAAAATATCCTAAACTTTCACAAGGAAAAATATTTATGGGTAAACATCTTCATAAAATAGCCGTTATAAGTCTAACCATGAGATAATCACCTCATCATGATTCCGAGTAATCAGAATCCAACAGATCCCCACTGATCCATGGAGAAGGATGGTCATAAGATCTACCATCTGACCGACCAGGGTATAAATAAGCCTAAAAACATAGACTACCACCTTAATCCAATACTAAACTTACAAAGGGTCTGGATCACCATAAAAAATCATCAGTATTGGTCTCAACCTTCACATATCATGGTCCTAACCTTTTAGAGCAATCAGCTACCCAACACATGGTTGATCATTCATATAAACCACTAGGGGTTGATATATTCACTACTAAATAAGTGGTATCATTAATCTATGCCTATATGGTTGAAACACCTTAGGAGTAGGTCCCTAAACTAAGGCCTCATCACTAAACTGATCATCATCACAATCCTGTATTAGTATCCTAGCTGACTATCATCATAGAGGAATCCTGAAAGTTAACTAGACAGACCGTAGTTATATGATCATATATTGGGAACTAACTTAATAAGGAAATAAAATTCATAAAACTCAATCCTATATGATGAATTTATCATTGTTTCCCCAAAAATGATGCATCAGTATACTGATTTTATAGGGAAGAAGTCAGAGTCCTGGTGAATGGATACATCTACTTCCATACCAACAATGGGTTCCTTGGCCAGAGAGACAAACATAAGAGACTAATACACCATTACTCTATGTTAACAAGACAAAAATCACATCAATTTCCTACTATAAATACCAACCAAAATGAAAAAACACCTTTGATACCACTTTGTCATAACGTAATGGACCAAGGCCCTCCTAGCCAATGGTAATCCTAGTGAGACTCCCCAAGCCGACCTCCAATGGAACAGGGGATGGAGAAAAGTGTTGAGTAGGTATAATACTAAAATGGTATACCTTAGTCTAATTATACACATAGACACATAAATATCTCCATGCAATAGTGTATAGATATAATAAAATACTAAAAATTTAGAGTGTAAACCATGTATGCAACAACCTATAGGAAAATATCAAAGTACAATAGGATAATGTAAAATATATAAAAGGCCAAAACACACACCCAATGAAAAATGAGGTCACAACATGAAAAAAACTGGAAAGAGAGAAATTATAGAGTTCCCATATCACAATATCAAACTTTAACGACCAAATATAGCTAGAACCAAGAATTTCTATGCTCTACTAAAACTAGGTCCACCAATATCACTGTTGATCTTCCTATCATCTGTATAAGGAAAAACATGTTCATGATAACCCCATGAAAGGGTGAGTATATACATACCTATTTAGATTCCAAATACCCAATAAATGAGTAATATAAAATAAAATAGTCAACTCCACACATAATAAAGAGGGTAAAGAAACCGAACATCATATATGTTCATATGAAACTCAAGAGAGAGAGAGAGAAAGGGGATCTCTATCTCCATATCCTATCTAAGAATTTTGGGTCTTCATGTATCTCCCAAAGGTACATATCTAATTCCAAACACCATGAAAAACCTCAAAATAATTTTTTTGTAGGTTCCCTCTCCTCACTACGATACTCTAAAATCGAGGGATAACAAGATCTTATAGAGGAACCCCTTGCCAATAGAGCTCAAAGATAGGGGAGTACCAATCCATAGATAGATGAACTACACCATATATTGTATGAGGGATTAATATCTCTACCTATGTAAAGAGTATGGGGTACCCATTCCCGGGTGTGATAGAGGTGTACGAACCCCAAAATCTATACGTTGATCAAACCTAATCATTTATATCAGCTAAGCATCGCTGAAAGATGCGTCATTATCATAAAACATTGTATCATATCTATGATTCCACAAAAATACCCCCATCATTTCCCACATGGAAAATAATCAGGATAGGATACTCAAGGGACCAAATCTAAGTCTCGAAGATGAAGATACACAAGTTATAAGTCACTGAGGAATGTATATGATGTGTGTATAGGGTCACATAGTGTGTGAAGTCTACTAGAATCACAAGCATGTTCTATCCTACACATTGATTTTATGGACATATATATCTAAAAAACATGTACATGTAGTGCACATAGTCTCTTGGAAGCTTAGGGTATTCCCATGGCCTTCTGGCCTATGCCTATGCACTATGTATTGTGCCTATGTACTTTGTCCATGCTTGTATACCTGGAAATGCTTATTCTTGTGTACCCTTATGGTACTGGACATGTTTCCATCATTGAAAACACAATGTGTGTGGGTTATACATAGTTTGTGATATTTATCTTTATTCAAAACCCTACTCAAATCTGGAGGGGACTACATAATGTGTGTTCTTATGAAGTACAAACTGTGTATGTTGAGAATTTCAAGAAACTCATATTCTTCATGAGTCGTACTATCACCAACACTACAAATTAGATCATGAATTGTGTCAAGAAACTCATATCTAGGGATGAGCACACCTGATCCATCATTGGTGGCTAAATTTTAGCATCCTGATTCACTCATGATTTTATCCTTCCACGCTGCTATACTAAATGCTAAAACCCACAAATGAAGGATCCCTAATCCACCTTCGATCCATATCTAATATCCCATCATATAGAATCACACCTCATTAATGTTATCTATACCAAATATATACCCATATAAATGATCCATTTCACTAATGGGTGATTTTTTAATGATTGGTCTCCATGTATTCATTGAACAACTAACTAAAGGAATACCAATGATGAACGTATGAAGAATAATAGGAGAAAAGAATAAAACACAAATATGAGGTAAAAAACTCAATCATTTTTCATATTGGATATAATACATTGAAAAAACGCATTGAATTAATGGAATAAGAAACTATCAACAAATCATAATATTAGGGATAAAATAAATTAATGAAACATAAATAAACATTACACCTAAGAATAATTTTTTAGAATAATTGATTCTTGTTATACATGGAATTAAAAAATATAGGATTTAAATCAATCAAAAAAAAATACTGTACATTGAGTTTGGATCAATCAATGAAAAAGAAAAGTTCTCTACTATTGTCATTGGTGATATCTAAGAACATTTTTGATAAATATGAATCCTTGAAAAAAAATCACTTCTCTATGATCCATTATTTTTCATAAAAAATCTTCTTTTTTATCTCCTATAATATTTTATGTTATGGGGACAACCATGATAATTATTCATATTTACATATTTATAGAGGAGGGTTAGGGGTTGAGTTATTAAATAATAAAATTAAACAAATTAATTAATTAACTTAACGCACCATCCAAGGAACTCCCTCAACCTAACATCTACCATTGAACAAATTTATGTCATGATAAGGGTAAACCCCATGTTTTAGAGACAACCATGTTCTTTGATTTTCCATTCAAGGACCTGATTAATGGAAAAACCATTTATTATAAAAGGATTATCACACATGATTTGACATATATTAATATTATTAATATATAAATTATGGAGTCTGAAGACCCAAAAAACACAGTACCAAATCTAAGAAAAAATATAAAGATATAGACACATTCAAAGGATGAAACTATAAAAACTGGAGTTGTTACATTTTCCCTTATTAAATTATTTTAAACCTAAAAAGCACAAGATACACAAAAATTTGGGGGTAATAAGTCATTATATGACTACCAAATTTATAGGATCTCTCTTTCATGATCCGATACTACTAAATAACTTAATCATAACGAATGGTCTGTCCACGCAAGATCCGCTCTTACCGATTCTCAATCACAACCATGTACTCCAAGAATGTGGCTCTATCCTTGATGTCCAGCTCACCCTAGTCAATAATGTGTGTTGGTTCATGAACATATCTCCTCAAATGTGACACATAGAAGATTCCATGCACTAAGTTCAGTTGAGTAAGTAAGTCCAAGAGATAAGAAACCTTTTAAACCCTCTAAATGATTTGTAATGGACAAATGAGCCTTTAAGATAGCTTGATTCCTCATAAAAAACTCAACAATCATGAATATGGAGAAAATATCAAGAAAACACGGTCTCCATACTTGAACTAAAAAAGTGTATGGCATTGATACACATAAAGTTTTTTATACTATGGGATATCCTCATATGCTCGTGGATCACATGGACTTTTAATGTCATTTCCTGTATCTGCTCTGGCCCAACAATAGATGTCTCACAAATATTAGTCCACTTGGTCTATTAGTTTGTCTAGGGAGTTAAACACTACGATCATACATAAATAGGCCCTAAGGACCTCCTATAAATACCTCCATAACCATAATGTGAACTGAGAATCATAGTTAGAGATGATTATCATGGGTACCCCATGAATATAGATGATCTCCCATATGTACGACTTCCCCAAACTCTCAACCAAACTCTACTCTTGGATGGTAATAAAGTGTTAAGACTTGGTGATTTGGTCAATAATAACCCAAATAGTTTTGTTTCCTCCCTAATTACACATAATCACCATAATAAAATCCATTGATATGCCATCCCACTTCCATTTTTGGATCTAAATTGGTTGAGTCAAACCTATGAGAACATGATGTTCAAACTTTACCAACTTACATGTAAGAAACTAAGAGACACACTAAGAAACTCTCTACCTTATTCCATCCCACTAAAATTTCTTCTAAAGGTACTTTTACATCTTTCCCACACCAGGAAATACTTTTAAGAGGTTGGTATGAAACTCATTCAACAAATCCTCAAGAAACATGAACGAAACCACCCCCCATTTCTAGAAATGGATGACATGCTCCCCTCCATCAAAAAATCTACATGGTGCATATCCTGGGATATCAGGTCATAAAACACCACATAGTAAAAAGATACTAACTTATAATCTCTTGTAAGATAAAGAACAAGCGATGTCACTACCATCGAATATAGATAAGCTGCACCCTCTCCTCAACCATTGTAAGATACAACAAGTATAACCGATCTAATACCTCCTATACCAAGTGATAATGGTATTTTATACTAAGGGTATATTCTTCCATGTTTCTCTTCCGTAGATCATATAATTTTTAAATTCATATCCCCATAAGAACTCTAACCAACACATCAATATCATGTTGAGATCTCTCTGAGAAAAGATATACCTAAGACTATGATAGTCTGATTAAACAACAAAATGCTCACCCAGAAGATAACACCTCCACATTTTAAGGGTGAATGAAAACTATACCATTTTAATTTCATGGGTCACATTATTTTTCTCACGGGGTATCAAATTTATCAACCCATACACACTCATTTACTACCTCTATATTATCACTCAATTGTTCCCATCTCTAGGGGCATTATAAAACACCACATTCTCACTACCCTCCTATGGTAGTCTCAAAATAAAAGAACTTGTAAACATATGCCTAAACTCTTGGAAGGATCTCTGACACTAATTGTTCTAGGTAAATGTATTCCCTTTCCAAATCAATGCAATCAAATGGGATGTGACCCTAGAAAAGTATTCCATGAAACATTTATAATACCTGTCAAACAAAAAAAAACTATGTGCCGTAGACCTGATATTGGGCGGTTCCCAAGAAACAAATATATCAGTATTTACTAAATACACAACTAAACCATGATCATAAATGAAATTACTTAGGAAGTGAAACTATCATATCCAAAACCAAATCTTTGAGAGATTACTGTACAACTGGTGCTCTAAGTTTAATTATAGAGCCATCCTCGAATTCTCTACATGATTCTCCTCTGATGTAGAGGAAATGAGTATGTAATTGATGAAGAAAATTATGAATTAGTCCAAGTATCGCTAGAACTATCTATTTTATAATATCTATGAACATTATAAAGGAATTAGTTACATTTAAAGACACCACAAGAAAGTCAGAGTTTACAAAATGACGTTAGAATTTCATCTTCAGAATATCATCTTTGAAAACCCTCAATTGATGGTAGCCAGACCTGAAATCTATCTTGGAGAACTAACTCAAAAAATTCAACTAGTCAAAAAAGTACTAAATTTAATTACATGTTTACTATTTATTTATCATTACCTAAATTAGTTGATGATAATAAATAAAACAACTAAATATTATCTTTCTTTTTTCATGAAAAACACAGAAGTTACAATGGGGACCCATTGGGTAGAATAACACCTTTATCTAAAAGGTCTTCCAACTATGCTAATATCCTAAAGATATATGGGGACTATATGATATTACATAGAATATAACATTCCAGTCCTAAGGTGCAAGTCGATGCACAATTCAATATCCCATCTTATAGGTTGTCCGAAAACATCTTTGGAAAAGACATCCATATACTCCTCCACATCATCTAGAAGTTAGATTCCTAAAGAGACCACTATAATAAGGGGTAAACTCACCAAATTATGGGTAATGAGTTTCAACTTTCTTCTCTTGAACCCCATTCACTCATCTAGAAGATCTTTATAGACCATAAAGGAGAATCCCATCCTATCAATACATTGGCATCTAACTCTCCTGCGATGATAGTCAATCTAGGCGTGCACCAAAAAAACTAGTCTATACCTATGATAATGTCATAAGGTCTCATCACAATAACCAAAATGGTTCCATGATGAACTCTCTCAACTAAGAATCCACTCAAACTTCCAATAGATGTGTGATGTAGAAGAATCACCCCTATAGAAACCTCTATTCATAACAGCTTGGATAAAGGTTCAATTCAAAGTTGTAGATCTCACAAAAGGGATATAGAGTCAAATGAATGATTTTATCTTGTGTATACATGTACTTTTTCTAGATTATAAAAGTAATAGATCATAATATTAATCATCTAATGAGAACCCCGATCATATACCTCTATAGCCTGAAACTTTTTGTTCTCTCTACCTCTACACCTCTAAGCTTGGTGTGGGCCACCAGGTGGTGGTGGTGGGAGTTGATCATAACAGCATACTATAATAGAAAAACTCCAAATGAAGATCCAGCTACACCTCTATCAGTACTGCATCCCTAGGGGATACCTTGTCCATGCATGGGAGATCTCTGATCATGATGATGCTTTTACCACAGAGGTCTATCCGCTGCCTGTCTACCATAATAGACATGTTTGTTTAGGAAATCATGTGCCATATGGCCTATACCATCACAATCATAGAATCATCCCTCTCTTGGATTACTAGACCCTCTGTGCGAACCCTGTTCCAAAGATCCACATGTCTTAGTTAGAGCATTAGCATGAATCTTGCACAAAGACCCTGATGACTAATGCAATATAGATTCTTTAGATGAATCAGTTCCATGATGAACAATATAAACTCCAGAAACCCATTTTCCCTATACTAGGAAGCTCTCTATAACCAAATCCCACGCTAACACTCCAATATTAGTGGGAATTTATATAGATATTAGGCTATCATAGATGTATCTACCAAGGCCCTTCTCAATATTCTGCACCTAGTAGTATCCATTTTTCACCATATCAAGAGAGTAGTGCATAAGGTCAATATACCTCACAATATAATTTTCAATTGACATATCTCTCCATTTAAGAATGAGAATATCGTGAATCCACATAGAGTGAAATCTCAAAGGGTAATACTCATATTGGAATAGATACCAAAAATATAACTATGATATAATAACCTCATTATGAGTTTGGGAAATTAGAATCCATCATAACCCTACTGATCCATGGAGAAGTCGGTTCTCAAGTGCAACCCTCATATTGGATAGGGGTTCAACAAGCCTAAAATCTGGGACTGCCACCTAAATCTAATACTTCACTTCCTAAGGGTCTTTATTTCCTCAAAACCATAGCAGTCAATATCACTGAAACTGATGTAACGTACTAACACTATGCACAACATCATCCTAAACTAACAGAGCTATCAGCTACCCAACACATGGTTTATCATCCATTTTAACCATTAGGGGTGGATGCACACACTACTCAAAGGTGGTAGTATGAATATATGCTCACCTTTAGGAAAAAAACTCATGATTAGGTCCTTGAACTAAGGCCTCATTACTCAAATGATCTTCGTCACAATCCTGTATTGGTATCCTAGTTGGATATCATCATAGAGGAATCCTGAAAGTTAACAAGACATACCACTGTTAGATGAGAATATATAGGGAGTTTACTCAAGAAGGAAATGAAATTCATAATACCCAATCTAATATAATGCATGCACCATTGGTTTATTGCAACTGATACCTTCATATTTTGAGTTGATATGTAGATAATCAGAGTCCTGGTGAAAGGATAAATCAGTCACCAAATAAACATTGGGTTCCCTGGTCTAAGAGATGAACTAAAGAATCTCCAACATCATTTTCCTATGTTCACAAACCAAACCTAACAACATAGTCCAAATCCAAACACCAACCCAAAGGAAAAACCTACTTTCATACCACTCTATCATGACCTGACCCATTGAGGACAGTTTAGATTGTGGTAAGATATGTGAGACACCCAAATCCCACCACCAATAGGATATGGGATGGTAAAAATCAATGGGTAAGAATGTTACTAAAATGTGAGGCCTTAGTATAAATACGTATACACGTACACACAACCAGCTATATAAAATAGTGCAAAGATATAATAAAAGTATGAAACATTTATGTTTAATAAATGTATTCAACAACCTATAGGAAAGCTTCAAAGTATATTAGGATAATGAAATTCATATAAATGGAACAAATACACACCCAACTATAAATGAGGACCCAACCTAAAAAAACAAGCAATAGGGAATGAATGTAGAGATATTGGCTCATAATATCTAAGGAAAACCACTAGATTTAGCACCAAGAACCACTATGATCTACCGAAACCAGGTCCACTAATATCACTATAGATCTACCAATATTTTTTTTGAGGCAAAACATGTTTGGGAAAATCACATGCAAGTTTCAGTATATACACACCCAATAAGATTCCTTAAATACCAACAAGGAAGAAATATAGATATACAATGGTCATCTGAACCCATAATAAAGAGGGTAAAAAAACCCAATATCAAATATACTGATAAGAAATCCAAGAGAGTGAGAAAAGAGATATCCATATGCCCAAACTAGATAAGAATGATGAGTTAGCCTAAAGCCCCCAATAGTCCATATCTGATTCCTATCACCATGCACAGCCTCACCAGATTTATTATAGAGGGGAACACTCATCTCTACTATAATCTATAGTCAAGGGAGCATTAAATCCCACAAAGGAACCTATCACCACTGGATCTCGAATAAAGGGGAGTACCAATCTATATATAGAGTACCCACACCCTCTATAGTATGGGGGATTACCACCACTACTTATCTAAATAGTATAGGGGACTAATAACATGGTGAAACATGGGAGTATTAATCCCAATTTCTCTCCGATGATTAAACCTGATCACAACCACTGTCCTCGAATTATTGATGGAAGATTCCACGTATAACGCATTGTATCATATATCTGATTATATAAATAATTCCACCACCAGGTACCGCATAGAAAACTTATTAAGATAAGAAACTCCCTATCCCAAATCCAAGTCCTAAAAAACGATAAATGTAAGGTAGAAGTCCCTAATGGATGTATATGATGTATACATAGGGTCACAGGATGTGTAGCCTCTCCTGAACTCATAGGTGTGTCCTAACATTCACACAAATTATAAATCCATGTAGATCTTCATGGTGTGTACTTGGAGTATACAATGTTCCTTGGCATCCCAAGGAATGCACCTGTCCTTCCGACCCATGATTGATTACTCCAAACCATGCCCATATAATTTGGATGCGCCCATGTACCAGGCTATTCTCATTCTTGTGTACACCTAGGGTGAAAATCGATCCACCAGCAGTGAATCACATATCATTTATGGGTTATACAAAGTGTTATGTATTTATCTTCATGTGGAACCCTAGTCACCACTGGAGGGGACTAAATGGCATGTATTCTTCCGAAGTTCATAAAATGTATTTCAGAAATTTCCTTAAATCCAAAAATCATCATGTTTCTATCCAACACCACCAATTACTCCTCCATGATTCGTGCCAATAAAATCATATTTGGGGTTGACTGCACCCAATCCACCACTAAAACCTAGATTTTGGTCTCCCGATCTACTCAGGATATGATCCCATCACGCTTCTCTTCTAAACCACGAAACCCATGAATGAAGGACGCAAAACCTTCATCTAATCCATATCTGATCTTCTATCACACAACATATCATCTCAATTATACACTCAATCCCAAATCTAAACTCGACGAAATGATCTATTTCATCAATGTTTGATTGTGAAAAAATCAATCTTTAGGTATTCCTTGAGCTATTGACCAAAGGAATACCAATGATGAACTCATGAATAACATGGAGAGAAAATCACAAAACAAAGACTTGAGGAAGTAACCTCATCCATTTTTTAGTTTGGCTTCAATCCATTGACATTTATTTCATCGAATGAAGGGAATAAGAAATGGTCAACAAATCAAAATATTAGTGATAAATGAAATTCTTCATTTTTAAACAAACAATTGATCTGTGAATAAATTTTTAAGAAGTAATAATTAATGTTCGATGTGGAATAAACAAATACATAATTTAAACCAATCAAAACACATTACCAACCTCATGTTTGGATCTATCACTGATGAAGAATGGTTCCATGCCATTTTTATTGGTGAGATCCAATAACTTCATTAGAAAAGACAAATCCTTTGAAAAATTCTCGTTTCTCTAAGATCCATTTTTTAGAAATAACCCTCTCCCTTGGATCCTCTAATCTCATAAGGTTAAGTGACTAACCCTGGTATTTCACCATAATAACATATTTACAGAGGAGGGTTAGAGTTAGGTTTATTAAATAAATTAATTTATTCACTCAATGCACCCGCTAGTAGTCTCCCTCAACTGAACGCTAAATGAAAAACAACTTTATCTTATAAATTGGGAAAAACATGCATTTTGAAAATAACCATGGTATAATATTTTCCATCCAAGGTCCCATTCAGAAAAAACCATTTACTCTGAAAGGATTCTTTCACATGCTTTAATATATATTAATATTTTTAATATATAAATTCTAGGGTTCTTCGACACCCAAAACATAACATTGAATTTGAGGTAAAATTAAGAGAGATATATAGAACTATTTAGAGGATCAAACTAAAAAAACTATATTCATCACATGCACTCCCAAATTTGGTGCTAAAATAAATATTATATTCATACTGAGTTTTATACTATCTGAAGAGTGACTCAAAATTAATCATCCATAATTAAAAAAAAATATTGAGTCTCTTACATACCTAAGGAGTTGTACAAATGCATATTTATATAATTAAGAAAAAAATCTAACTAAAAAAACTCATATCTTTCCCATAGAATTATAATTTTACCACTAAACCAATAACTCTTTATTTATCCATAAGTCTTCAACATATCCCAAAACATTCCCTACACAAGATATATATCTGGACATTTTATACTTAATACAGTTATTTTTGACCTAGGTAAATTGAAACATAAGAATGGTGAGATTCAATACTCAGTATTGGGTAGAATAAAACATAATATATCATGGAATAAGCAAGCATGAATAATTTGGTAGGAATAAATTTTTATAAAAAATTAAATATAATTGATAGCATGGGCATGTAATATATCCATGGATAACATAAGAATATAAATAATAAAATGGATAACAATAAATTATATCATAGTGATGAAATATATAATTTCAGACCTCATAAACATACCATAAATTCCTCATGCGAATACATCATATATAAAATGGAAAGGTTTACACCAAATATGAATGTTAGTTAGTCTCATGAGACCTACTAATCCATCGAGGGGAAATATAATTTTGGACCTCATCCATAATTAATTAAGTTCAATGAATCCATCATATTAAGTAACTAATAGAAATTACAACACCTTACTAACAAGTATTAGTAATCAATAAACATATGTGTTTTAGTAACAAGTAAAATGATTTCTAATATTTTCCCAATCAATACATAAAATAATTTTCTTTGTAGGAAACATTAAAATTGACACCGAATAGAGTAATGGGTATATATTCCTATGAATAATATATATATATATATATATTTATAAATATAGTAAGTGATAAGAAACTATCCCAGAAATTAATGAATATGGATATGATAGAAAAAATAAAGTCAGAGAGAGATTGATAGTGATAGAGAACATAACCATTGTGAACAAGGTGAGGTTTTAACTATTATCTCATAATATAATTTCAAAGGAAATACATAAAACATAACTCAAAAGGAGGTATATATTTTACTATATTAGAGGAATATAGAAGTAAAACTGGAAAACATTTATTATAAAGATTTGGTAACATGGTTGTAAAAATAAACATATATGTCACATTCAAAAATCAATTTCAAGGGGTTATAAAAATACATTGATTTTTTATAGAATTCCAAATAGAGAAAAATTGGAAATAAATAAAGTATAAAAATAAGAAATTTGTAGTGTAAGATTAAAATACACATAACTTGAATGAAATACCTTTATTTATTCTTCTAAAACATTAACCTTTATTTTTAAAATAATGAATTCATAGAATAATTAGATTTGGATTTTCTATGAAAAATCATGGAAACTTGGAATATAAGACTTATAATTAACAATGTATATAAAATTGGGAAAAGTAATTCATAAAAAAGTGTTAAAGATGAGATTCTTTTCACATAATTGTAAAGAAAGTAAAAAATGACTTATGTGGAAGTCATTATAATGATTCATTTTATTTTTTTAAATAATGTAAATAATAATAAAAAATGACCTTAATAAATCATTAAATTATAGATAATAACATTCTTGTAACAATATAATTAATATAGAAATGGATGAAAAATATTCACGACCATAAATAAGAGATAATGTTGAGTCCCCATATGAGAAATCATTTGATTAAATTGTGAATCAAAGTGAGGTGAAATGTCAATAATACTTGTAAAGACCATGAAATAAAAATGGAATAAATTCTGACATAATCATTGGGTGTAGAAACCAAACATATAATGATGAATTTTAAGAATAAAGGTTATAAATAAATGGAAGAAAATTATGTAAATAATAACCCTTACGACATATGTATTGTATTAATCTTAGGATATAGAATAGGGAGAGATTAAATAAATGTGAACATCCCAATAGAAACAATTTATTGAATATATAATAATTCAATGAGTTAGTATTTATAATATATAAAAGTAAATTGGTGCATAATAAGAAGCTTGTCACATGAAATCATAATTGAGACTGATAACCCTTACATAAACTCTTGAATCACTTAGTGCATGCATACATCCTAATGAATAACCAAATTATGTTAATTAAATAATTTATTCAGATTTTTTTAATTATATTTCATTTTTAAATTCCATTAATTATCATTTTTTATTAATTTAATGTATAGTTTTCCTTCATTTTCCACATGGTGTTGTTCGGTCAATTCCCCCCAAAAATCATCAGTACATTGACTGTGGATAAATGGGTTATAAAATAGGTTAATAATATCTAGAATTATAGATAATTTTTTTATCATTTATGTAGTTAAAAATTTATACAATTTAGTAGGTTATCAAAAATATATTCAAATTATAAAAAGTGGTTTGGTATGCTCGTTTTTGGTGTTTGAATTTACATAGGCTATTTATTATTAATATTATTAATAAAGTTATTGATTTATATTTATATAATAAGAATAATAATATTTTTATAAATATAATATTTATTCATTAAATACACTTTTATATTCATCCATATAAGGTGGTGATGAAAAGTGAAATGGGTCGATCCTGGAGGCGGTAATCTGACTATAATACGAGTACCGTTTTAATTTTTAATGGATAAGAGAGAGGTAGATAATGGTTATTAAATCAAAATAATAAACATTAAGTATACTAATGATACTAATTTCATTATATTATGATGGGTATAATAAATTTGGATGAGGTGGAAAAGAAAGAAACCCGAAATAACTCAGTTTAAAAAACTACCTCTTCCTTTGAAATCCACCCTTTGGATGCTCATTAAGATTACATAGATTGGTAATTTATTGAGACCAAAACATCTATGACATGGTAAAGACGATTAAGGATGGGTTTTAAAAGAGTAATATTAATCTAGTAAGGTTTATGAGTAACTATAAGTGGTGGTGGTGAAGGGATCCTTTTATAGGAGAGTGGTGACATATTTATTAATATTAATTTCTTTATATAAGATGAGATGTCATAATTATGTAAATTGGATCTAAAATTTAAAATTATTAAGGATAAGATAAGCTAAGTTCAATAAATCCCCAATCCATCCATTTATATATTATGTTTTGTTATATTTTTATATTTTACCTCCTAATTTTAATTTTTACCTCAATTTAACCTCATTCATTGTGACTAAATTCAAAACAGGGTAACTTAGTTTTATAAAAAAATAAATAGAACTTATTACCCAAATTCAGAATTTTTTAAAAAAAATATGAAATCCATTTTAATTGATTAAATTTATAATACTGATAAAAAATAATTTTAATTTAACATCGTATAATGTGGAAAAAACTTTTAGAAAAATATATTTTTTTAAGTATAAAGTGAATTTATTCTTATTCCATTCCATGTAAGAATCATTAAATGAGAGTAAATTTATTTTTTTTCATGTAAAATTATTTTATTAAAGTCATTATTCAAAAGTGATCAATTTATTATGAAGAAAAAACATGTAATATATATAAAAATACAATTCTTTAAAAATAATCCTTTGAAATATCAAATGGGTTTACTCTTAATTTTTATAATTTATACTTATTTACTAGGGATTACTCAACACATTTTTATTAAAGAAAAACTTTAAAATTTTGAAATCTAATTTTATAAAAATTCAAAATAATGAGAAAATAGGATACATTAATAATTAAATTTTTATATCATACTAAATTCTACTTATAGTTCCTCTATAGATATCCACAAAAGATCTTTGGGTAAGGCAATAAATAGTGGCCATAATGTGTGGTGATTCAGCTATCTTAGATCTCTTAGTGATTTCCATGAATTTGAACTTATTTTATAAATGATTTAACTTAATATGTACTTTTTTAGGCTCAGATTGGGATTAATCTAGGGCCAATCATAGTGATTCTACTTCCTTTACTAGCTCAGAAAAATGGTCCTTCTAAGGAATAATCCCATTTCTTGATGCTATTTCTTCTTCAGTATACATATATTTTACAATGTTATTACTTTTATTTATTCCATCAAATTCAAAAAATATATTTTAATGGATATATTTAATTTTTTTTAATATTTCTTATTTTTTATAGTTCTTTATTTCATGTGATACAAGAAAGTAAATATAGTATTTATTTAATGGAAAACACTAACTAAAATATAAGGGTGTTTTAACCTACCCTCTTAAATAAATTACTTGCTTTTATTTTTAATTTATCTCACTAATGAAAATAGATGGTAGTTTTCATAATATATTCATGTACCGTGATATAAAAATGTATTCAAATCCTTCATAATGGGTAGTAAAGAGATTGTGAATTGTCCAAAAAAAGATCCCCCAAGAGTGTCAATCCAGGTGTGCAGTTAGCCCCTTTTGTCTCATGAGACATACTAATGGGTATGGCTTACACCAAACACCCAATACATCATAGTGACGCTACTTAGTCTATAATTTTGTATATTATAATCATACCTTCATGGTATTTTTTCAAGACATCATACAAAAACATGTGTGGTTTACACCGAACACCCAATCTAGTTTGTCTAATGAGACATATTAATGCATCGAGGGGATATATAAGTATAGGATTCACCCATCACTAATTATGTACAATGCATTAATCACATAATGGAATGAAAAATTAGTACAATATATAATAAACATGTCTTATTAATAAATAAATACCTATATTGAAGTAATATGTATATAAATTATCAATATTCTCCCAATCAACAAATAGAATAACATTCTAAGAAATAACCCTCAAAACAAAAATTTTATAGAGTAATGGGTATATGGATAAGTAAATAACAAAAAACACAATATATAAATATTGGAAGTGATATAGAATATATCTATTAAATTATATAATATAGACATGAGAGAAAAAATAACATCAATAGAGAGATGAAGAGAGATTGAGAACATAACCCTCAAAAATAAGTTGAGGAATAAACTATAAAATCATTAGAGAATTTAGAGTGTAATTCAAGAAACATAACTCTGAAGGAGGTTTTTTTATAGTTGTAGAGGGAAAAGGAAGTGAAATTATATAAATAGACCATTTATAATTTATTTTGTAACATGGATGTAAAAAAAATCTTAATCACTTTCAAAAAACTATTTCAAGGGGTGAAAATAAGACATTGAAAACCCTAATTTTAGAATAATTACAAATATTAAAACCTTGAAAATAAACTATGTTAAAAATATAAAATGTGGAGCAGAAGAAAAATATATACATAAGTGGAATGAAATCCTTTTACATTTACATTTATTTTTTAAATAAAAATTACAAAGAATAATGTGAATAATTTTTTATTTTAAAAACCATGGAAAATTTTAATGTAAAATTTATAATATATAATATAAAAAAAAGTAAAATGATGTTTTCAAGGAAAAAATGTTAAAAATGGATTTTTTTTACACTTTGGAAAAGAAAATAAAAAATGACCAATGTGAATGATGTCAAAAGGATTTCATTTGATAAATTTATAAATAAATTAAAAGATAAAATATAATGTACTTAATAAATCCTTCAAGTATAGATAAGAACATTCTTGAAACAATATAAAAATGTGAACATTGAGGAATAATTTTCCAAACTACAATGAAGAGATAAGGGAGAGTATAAAAACAAGAAACTATTTTGTTAAATTTTTAGAAAGGGAGGTGAAATTTCAGGAAGAATTAAAAAAAATTAAATAAAGAGGGAATAAAATATTTTATAATCCTTAGGAATCTGAAGCATTCGAGAACTAATCGAATTACCCTTCAAGTATCTGAATGCTTCCTTAAATTGGTTTACCCACAAAAAAGCCTGGCCATTTTTTTTCAACACTATTAGCTGAGCTTCAAATCAAGTGAAATTGGGAAATTACCTTCAATAATAGTCCACAATGACAAGGAAACTACAATCCTATATCAAGTTATTTGTTAATTCCCAAGAAAAAACTACATAGACCTTTTATGGGTCCACTTTCACGCCCTTCAGAGACACCACATGTCCAAGGAAACACACCTCTCGTGTCCAACAATCACACTGGGAAAACTTCCCATAATGATGGTGGTGTTAAAGGACCTGAAAAACAATTATGAGATTCTAGACATACTCCTCCTCCATCTTTGAGTAGACCAAGACATCATCAATGAATTCAATGATAAACTATTCCAATAACTCAAAGAATATTAAGTTCATAAGTCCCTTGAACATAACCGGTTCATTTGTAATACTAAACGACATAACAAAAATCTCGAAGATCTCATACCTAAATCTGAAGGCAGTTTTCTAAATATACTCAACTTTCACCCTCAACTTGTGATATCCAGACCACATATCAATCTTTGAGAACCAACTATCTCATCTTGACTGGTTGAACAGATCATTGATCCTCATAAGGGGGTAACGATTTTTTGACCATAACCTGATTCAACCTCTGGTAGTTTTTATACAGCCTCAAAATACCATCCACCTTATTTGAGAGAAAACATTGGAGAACTCAATGAAGACACAATTGGTTGGATGAAGCCCCTCTTCATCAGAACATTTTCCTGCAACCTCAACTCATGCAACTCCAAGGGCACCATCTAATAGGGAGACATCGAAATCAGATATGCACCAAACTGTAACTCTATTCTAAACTCAACATCATTTTGAGGAATTAGTGTCACAAAATCATGCAAAAAAACATTCAGGAACTCCTCCAAAACCATTGTAACACTCCAAACATGATATTCTAAAGGAAAATTCACTAAATTGGAAAAAGAGGCTCCAAATTCCTACCACCCAATCGATAACCTCACTCGCTAACGAACACCACTCGCTGTCCCTCAACATCCCAAAACATGAATCTCCACCAGAATAAGCTGATGGTTTTACACATGGAATATAGCCAATACATACCATGGATAATATCATATCTATGTATGTGAAATAAGAAGAAGTCCCCCACTAATTGGTGCTTTCCAATCATTTACCTATATTCAAAATACACATCAAATAAGGAAGTATAACCTCCAACTAATGTAGATAACACCAAGGGAACTGGAAGCCACTCTATATCTAGTCCTAAAATATGAACCAAGGAGAAAAATAAGGTGAAATTATCATGAATCAAACAAATCAAACAAAAGGGTACTAAAACAAACTGATCATACCTTGAACAACTCTAGGCTCTGATGGTGCTGCTGCCTCTAATGCATGAATCTAACCATACCCAGATCCTATACCTCTCTACTGCCAGCCTCTACGACCACACTTTTTCCAGAGTCCCTATGGAAAGGGACCATAAATAGGCTTCCCTCTTCCAAATCCACCTTGTCTTGGCTATTGAACAACAACCCATGGTTCCTACCACTAGAACTATCATGGAGGTAACTGCTGCAACTAAAAAGGTTCCTAACCGCCCATCTAAAACTAGACTCCATAAGTGGTAAAAAAACTGAGCCTGGAAGAGACTATATCTCATGAAGATATGTAACGAAATGGAAAACTCCAGAAAATAATTCATAAACCACCTGTCCTTGATGTTTGGGAAGAAAATAGCCATAAACAATTCCCCACTGAATGGAACCCTGACTGCTTGAATACGCACATCCCAATACTAGAATCCCACTCCTCGAAACTCCATGAAAACCACTATTCTTGGATACAACTACCAATGAAGGAATCAGATCAATATCCTCATCCATTTTTAGAATTATAGATATGTTTAGAGCATAAATGGTGTAACCACATATCTAATCCTGGGACAGAAAGACTCCCCAAGATGCCACACTATGGACTCATCATCTGGAAAAACATCTGGATCTAGATGGCGAAGATCATTAAATTCGATCCCAATTTCCTTCTTTCTCAGACTCCCATACTAAAGGGAGACAATCTATTTCCTCTTGGATACCCTCATCATCGAAAAAATATAATCTACTTGAAACTCTCTCTAAAAGTCAGTCCATAACACATCTACCTCCTTATAGTCACCAAGAAAAAATATCCACCATTGATGCATAGCTCCCCAAATCCGACTAAATGATTGAAGCACCCAAAAATCATACCATGATTTTATTAGACTAAAAGTGATCTAGATCTCCTCTAACTAGATGTAACATCACACCCCTCCTCATTGGCTTGATTTTAGATGGAATTGCTACTAGGACTTAATCGTTACCCACAAAATTCTAAAGGTTGGAGATAAAATCCAAGGGATTAAATAAATTTAGGTGGTGATTTTACCTTTGAAAAATAAAACAACAATAACCAAGTATAACATAACCAAATAACAACTACATAATGCATGATATCAATGTAACAAAACTCAAAGAATACCAAAATACAACAATAAAAAACTACACCAAAACCAATATCTGAGTAGGAAAGAAAAAACTAAACCATAAAGCTCAAAGAGTCCAAAAAAACCACACAAAAACACCCCACATGACCCATACTCTGACACCAAAATCCAGACCAAAGTATAATGACACATCACTAAAGAAATGAGATAGTTCTACTTTAAATGTTTCATGATAAACAATATATGAAAAAGAACCAATGTTCCAATGAAGGGGGTGAATAATGAAACTTAGTAGGTTTTCCCCAAATGAATTACCCACTCATTATAGTAGGATATAACATATTAGAAAATTTATTTAGAAAAATTTAAAACATTTTAATAGTTTATAACAAAATATAAAACCATTTCCATACCAAAATAGTTTCCACGGAAAGTAACCAGAAAACTCTTTAAACCATTTCCGATTCCATTATGGAATACCCAAACTATGATTCACACATGCACACCCACAAATGAATTCTCCAGTCAAAGTTCCATAATCATGAGTAGTTTCTCATCCATCCACCAAATAATCACTAGATGGCTAGTCTAATTGTATCCTAATAGTACAAAACCCTAATCCAGGGTCACATCCCTTGTACCCCAATGGTACATTCCCCTTATGCAGGGTCACATAAAAAACTCACACCCACCCATGTATGCCAAAACCATATCAAACCAACAATTTTAAGATGTTTCAGTAAAACATCAATTTTATTGAAAAAATTTCATTAAAACCATTATCATGAAAAAAAATACACATTTTAAAATCATAATTTTAAAATCCATAAACAAATCACTTTACACAACAACCAATTTCTAAAAATCCACTATCCATCAACAATGAAGGTTTCTACCAAGATCTGCACATCGAATTCACAATCAATTTCATTTAATTAAATCAGTTTGAAACTAAGCCTTTAGGTTCTAAAAATAGGAGTCAAGAGTGAAGGCACCAAACTCAGAAACTATGGATGAAACAAAGAACAACACAAAATATTCAACAAAAGTAGGTAAAATATCTAATAACCTACCTTATATCATATTCCCCAATATCAACACAACCATATATCATAAATATTAGAATCTAATATCATATATATATACACAAAAACTGGATATATGAATCTACAATAGGCAATAACAATAGATCTAAGGAATACCACCAAGAATAGAGACTTAAAAATAAACCCAACCTTCAACACACAAATATTTTCCAATGAATAACTCCTATATAAAAGGGGAAAGTATACATAGCCTTTAGAAGGTGAAAACCAAATTTAAGGTCAAAATAAGTGAAAAATGATACGTTTTGGAGAAAAAATGATTACGATACACTTGTTCAGGATCTAACATTTGACTATGCACAGTTGGGTCACACAGTTAGGAAATCCTTGCACCAACCATATACTAGAAACTACCATCCAATACCCTTTGTATGGTTTTCTCACATAGTTAGGAAAATTATTCACCAACCATGTTTTCCCTATATTCCAATTTGAACGGTTACTACTAGGTGGCTTCATAGTTTTTCCAAAACGTGTGACTTCCCAATATCCCCTATTTTACTTTTTACGGTTTCCTATAGGATTTTGAAGGTTTATACTAAGTATTCTTCATCTATGTACCTTCAAAAAAGAAACAATAACATATTAAATGTTCTCTAAACCCTCCCAAGCTTCACCTAAACACTTTACATAGTTAAAATATATAAATAAAGCGTTACTTACTTTAACGTGGGGGCGATAAATTCTCCCCACCATTAAACTTTTCATTCCCAAAAAGTAGAAAACCACAATTTTCATATAAGATTTCAAGAAATTGCTTAATCATATCTTTCTCCTATTCCTAAGAATATTCTTTAATCCCACCATGTTGCCACAAAACCCATACTAGAACAATGCTTTTACTATGAAAGGCATTTTCTTTCCTATCCAAAATACAAACCGTCACATGCACCAATGAAGCATTTGACTCTAGGTAAATATAATCCCATCAAATCACATGGTCGGGATTAGGCTGACACTTTTTCAAATGAGATACACGAAACACATTATTTACTGCACTGAACCATGGTGGAAAATCCAACAAATATTCCACCTCACCAACTCATTAGAGTTTCTCAAATGGGACTTTGTATCGAGTATATAGATTTCCATATTTCCAAAACCAATGATTCCAAATACTTAGAGAGATTATCAAGAATACATGATCAATCACCTCAAACGACAATGACCATCGACGATGACCTACATATGATTTTTGATGATTCTGATCCATCTCCATTCTCTTACTAATCAACTGAACCTACTCTATTATCTCATGGACAAGGTTTGGTCCAACTAGTGAAGTTTCATGTATTTCCACCCAAAAAGGTGGAGAATGAAAAGAATGCCCATAAAATGCTCCAAATGTAGCCTTATGTTTCGAGGTATGGTAAATTTTTTATAAGATAACTCCACCAATGGTATATTCTTTTCCCATGAGCCATCAAAATCCATTATACAAACCTATAGCTAGTCTTACAAAATTTGAATCATCCTTTAAGATTGTCCTTCTATCTAAGGATGATACACCATACTCATAGTCAAATGGGAACCAAGGTATTTTTATAAGGATTTATATAAATGAGATATAAACCTCAAATCCTAGTTTGATACTATCAAAACTGTTATTCCATGCCTTTTTACCACTTCTTGGATATATATTTTTAACAAGTTCTCCACTATAAGAGATTCAGGAATAAGGATGAAACTGGACAAATCTATGATCTAATCCACTATCACCCATATAAAATCTTGTTTCCAAACCATTCTTGGGAGATATGTTACAAAATCCATGGTTATATTCTCCATTTTCCAAACAGGAATAGGGAATGACTGTAACATACCTAATAATAACTTATGTACTATCTAAACTTACTTATAGGTGAGGTATCCGACAATAAACTCATCAACATTCCTTTTCATGTCAACCTAATAAATATTTTCTTTCATTGACTTATCAATATTCTTTATCACCGATTATACAACCCATCTCAAATGGTTTTAAGTATGAATAAGTCATTCCTAACATGCCATAAGTATGACCATCTGACCTCAAAACCACAAAAATGATCTCCCATATAGATTTGATCCCACAATAGTCTTCCCACTATTATGTTTTTACCTCATAGAAACACATTCAGAATGGATGTCTATGACTCTTTAACCATCTCCAATAGATATAGAATAAATGAAGCAAGAATAAAACCACTTCACTTCCTCGGTCTTCTCAATAAAAGTACATGTTGGCTATGAATGACATTAACTAGAAATGATCTGAAGCCACCTTTTCCAATCGAGTATATGAATTTCTTCTTAATGAAAGTTCCAAAAAAATTTCCACTATCCGATGTATACTTCAAATCAAAGTCAAACATCTAGATATACTTCATATATATTATTTATCTTAGATTCAAATACCATTGTGAGAAAATATTTTTCATGATCTTATGATCATTAAACACTATAATTTCTCACTAAATAGGCAATGAAACAAAGTATTCAAAGTATATACTAACTCCAAATTGTTTTTTGTGTATTTATTCTCATGAAACCAAATATTTCATGATCCATAAACAATAAAATGACCTCCCAACATTTGAAAACATCCCAACCTTGATCCCAAAGAATCACAATATACAACGTACCCTTGTCCTGATTCCATCCATATCAAGATTGGTGCTGATGTTTGGAGAAATTAAAGCTCTTGAAAAGACTTATAACATTCCTTGTTCCATGGAAATAGAACACCTTTCCTTGTCAATGTTATCAGAGGTGATGTTAGTTGATAAAAATAACAAACAAAAGTTTAGTAATTACCAGCTAGACTAAGGAAACTACATATCTCGAAGAAATTCTTTGGCAATTTCGATGAGAAATAGCCTCTATATTTTATAGATCCACAAAAACACCTCTTTTATAGATTATATGGAAATGTAAATGTACCTCTTGTGTCCAAAAACACACTTTGATAATTTGGTATACATACAATAATACCACAAATTCCCAACACTATCGCCCAGTGTTGCTCATGATCAACCCTTGTGCTGGAATACACTAATATTTCATCAACAAACACAACCAAAAAAGAATCTATATAACTATAAAATATAAAATTCAGGAATTATATAAATAATAACAGTGATTTCATAATACCTAAAAGAATAACAACATACTCATAATGTCCAAATACACTCTAAAAAACTATCTTTAGAATATCCTCTTTTAGAACTCGTAATTGGTGATATCTTGATCACAATTAAATTTTAGAGAACTAATGGGATCCCATCAATTGGTCAAACAAATTAGAAATGTATGGAAGTGGATACCAATTATTTATCATCACATGGTTAAGCATATGATAATCCATACACAACTAAAGAGTTACATCCACCTTTTGACAAACAAGACTAGTGTTACCCATAGAGATGTGCTAGAACGAATGAGCCCTTTGATTTCTAGATATTACAAATACAATTTAAATTATATTAATAAAGTTGGATCCATCCAATAAGATCTATGGGAAATAGGATTGGTCCCCAAAACTAGATCAATCATAAACTCCACTTCTCTTATGGGTGGAAACCCAAAGAAATTTTCAGGAAAACATCCAGAAATTGATCAACAACCACTAGCGAACTACTATTCTAAAAATCTTACATCTATTACAAAGTCAAAGCTCCCAACTGGTATGAGATCATTCTAACTACCTGTGATTACACATGTCTTTTATATTCTAGTTTCACTTAATGAGATGCTGGATGCCACCATCATTCATAAATCTATACTTTTGGGTATGAGAGTTGATGTGATATTTGAACATTATCAAATATTCCATGTGTAGTGTTATGTAATAGACATCTATATGAAGCACAGAGAAGTCCCCTATCAACTCGAGTCCATAAAAAGTTATAGAACATGCTCAAAACATAAAGGCTTCACATTCTCATTTACCAATAAGAGTTTGAGGTTTCAAAACAGATGGAATCATCTCAAAATTTTAACTCAAAAGATCAAAAACATGAGAAAAAACAAATTAATGGGATGCACCTGTATTAGAAAAGCCTGCATAAGGGTAGAATTGAAAATAATCATACCTATCATCATTGATGGTCTAGATTGATAATCAACAATCACTTTCTCAACTCCATATAACTACTTACTAAATACAATCTATTATTTTTTGCCTTGTTGAGATTGTACTACTTGAGGAGTCATGGTATTCCTTGAATCACTAGGGCTAGCTCAGTTCTTCTGATGAGAGGTATTATGCTATCTTCATCCCATCGAAGCACATGTAGTCTATGAAACATGAGATGTTTCCCTAACACCTGACCTCTGAGTACTGCAATAATAACATTGAATATTATCCATCTAATGATAATAGTGTAATTCTCTTGGTGTTGTTGTACATTATCACTTTTGCTGGTCAAATCAACCACATAAAAAACAATCATCTATTCTCTTGGGTCTTAGGGAAATATTCATCGATCCAACTATCTGATTATGATTTGAAATCCCATCTTTGAAATAGGTGTCCCTCTTCCACTAATCTATAGCATTAGAGTTCCCAAAATTTCCCATAGGTAACATTATTTTTCCTCTACACATATTTCATTAGATATCCCTTTCTTCCACTGACTCTCTATTTAATATCTCTATATAATCTGTTATAAAAATCCTGACAATATTCAAGTGAATATTTTTTCTCAACCTTGATTAAAAAACGCATGCATACAAGGACACAATAGCCGTAACATCAAGTGTAAAGTGGAATAAGTTTATAAATCTTTCTGCATACTCTATCACTGAGAGGTTATCCTACTTCAAGAAGAAAAAGTCTATCGCTCTTGAAATCCAAAATGTTTGAGGACATAATTGTTTATTGAATAATTATTTAAAATCCTCCCATTCAATGCCTTGTTCTAATTTATCCTGAACTTCTAAATCTCACTACTGGTGTGAAATATCTTCCAGTATATACATCACTAACTTGACTTTCAGCTCTGCTAGTGTGCCAAAGAAATAGAATATTTTTTCCATCCTATTCAGCTACACATATTCCTTCGTTGGTTCCGAATCGCCCTAAAATATGGGTGTATTATGCTTTTAGAACTAGACAAAATGGTCTATTTTTCTGGGTTCGTCCCTTGGGTTCCCTATATCCATATCCTAAAAAGCTTCTACAGTACTCTAAACTTGTTGTTGGTTCACCTGTTGCTTAGGTGAAACCACATTCTCAATATCCTCTTCTGGTTGGGTTCTATGATGCATACCAGGTTCCATTTTCTAGATAAAAAACAAATTCCCTATGTCTCACTCTATAGCAACTTAAGGCTAAACAATTTCATATTTTCCACATCAAAACTATTACAATTTTTTTCATTATTCCATGATTTTCTTTTTCAAACAAATTTTTAAAAGTCCACCATTCTTTTGAAAATCATAACATTTTCAAAATACCAATATCATTTTATTTTCAAAATCTCACATTTGATTTTTTTTTTCAATTATTTAAAAAAAACAACATTTTTGCCCTAAATGATAAGTGATTACTCAAAATGAAATATGCACTCTTAGTGGTAAGTAAATTACATCAATGCATGTCATGCTCTTCTCATTGGATAAACCCATAATAATGAGATTAAAAATCTTATAAGTGTCTCCAAAAAACATATGAACCCAAATCCTTGGTAACATGATGTTCAGAATAAATAGGTTAGATACATTTTTTATTCCCTATATTTCAAGTCCTGAAAATCCTACTCCTTTATACCAAACTAATTGAATTATCAACCAGAATGAATTTTAAATCCAAGACTGAAAATAGATACAATTTTCAAGTCAAGGATTGAACAAATTGATATCATTTATAACATCCCACCCCTCCTCATTGTCTTGATTTGAAGCTAAATTTCTAGTAGTCCTTAAGAGACATCACCAATATTCCAAATTATTAGAATGAATTACAAGTAGTTCAATATAGTTTTTGGGTGATTTTCTATTTGAAAAATAAAACAACAACAACAACAAAGTATACCATAACCAAAGAACAACTATATGATGCATGAAATCAATGTAATAGAACCCATGGAATTCAAAAATAAAACAATACAAAACTACACCATAACCAATATCATTGTAAAAAAGAGGAAAAATAAACCCCGAAGCTCAAAAACACTAAAGACACCACCCCACAACTCCGCACATGCTCAATGCTCCAACTCAACAATCTAGTCCAAATTATCATGATTCTTCACTAAATAACTGAGATAATTTTCTTTTATCCATGTATTAATAAAAAACATCTTCATAGGAACCAAAATTTCAAAGTTAAGGGTGATTAACAAAACTCAGTAGGTTTTCCCCAAATGACTTCCCTACTCACACCACTAAGATAGAACATGTGAGCACATTTATATAAAACAATTTATATTAAACACTTTAAAATATTTTAACAATTACTAAAAAAATACAAAACCACTTTCATAATAAAAAAATTTCCATGTAAAGTAACCATAAAACTATTTAAACCATTTCGCATTCCTTTTTGGCATACCCAAACCATGATTCACAGACACACATACACACCCACACATGTATGCTCTAGTGACAGATCCACACTCATGAGGGGTTTCTCATCCATCCACCTAGTAATCACTAAGTGTCCAACCTCCTTTTTCCCCAGTGTCTCATACCCCTTATCCAAGTCCACATATCATGTACCCTAATGTTACAAACCTCTTATTCAGGGTAATGTCGAATGAAATAAGGTGACTAAAAAGCTTTGTATATAAAATTCATAATCAAGTTAATTCTATTCAATGAATTTGAAACTAATCCATGATATTATAATAACAGGAGTCAAGAGTGAATACACCTACCTTGAAAACTATGGTGGAAATGAAGAACATCATGTATTTTTCTACAAAACTAGGTTGAATCTCATAAAACCCACCGTTGATCTTGTTCCCTAACATCAATATAGCCAAATATATAACTACCTAATCATTTATGAATAAAATTCCCTTTTTTTAATGAATTATGGATATAGAGAAAAAATTCATTCAATATTTATTATGTTTAAATGACCATTAAGTATAATTACCATTGATAATATAGCCATTGAACAATGATCACATGAATTATATAAATATAAGGTTTAAAAAAAAACATGTCAACCCAAAAAGGGAGAGGATGGCCTCATCCAATAGACTCGGACCATATGAAGCTCATTTTTCAGAGCTCGAAAAGGAGTTAGCCTCATTAGGCTTTTCTCTTTATCAAGCCCAATCAATTCTTCAACACGTTAAGCTTGAACAGAATCACCTATGGGAGAAGTTCAAGTTAATAGAGGTTACCAACTAAGCGATGTTATTCGATCCATCCCAAGAGTCTGTCACCATTGCACACCTTACCCTTAAGTCTTATGTGGGTGCAATAAGGGATTATTTAACAAGGTATTAATAACTTATTGTTTAATCCCTTTTTATAAATAAATGTATTATTCCATCAATTCCTTTATGAGAATAGTATTTTCTAAAAATATGAATTTGATAAATTGATTCCTCGGGTAAAAATGGTACTTTTGAGAAATATATATATTATTATATTAATATAAGGTTTTTATTAATAATATTATAAAAAAATTCTTATAAATGATCATTATATTAGTTTCTTATCTGTAAATGATTAGGTAATCAGTTTGATAAAAGTTATATTTTTTGTACGATAAAACATAAAGTATATTTTTAAAGAATTTATTTTAAAGAAATATTGATTTTTTGAAATAATTAATATTTTAATAAAATTTTATTATCAAAATACTTTAATTAATAAAAAATCTGTATATAATTTTTATGAATCCAATGTTATTTTTATTATGGTTTAAAAATTGGTTTTGTCAAAACCCGTCAATTTTCGATAAATGTCGATATTTATTTTAAAATTAAAAATTCACATATTTAGAAAATCATTTAAATAAAATGTATATTATATTTTGGAATCAAGATGTCTAAATTATCCAATGGTTAATTTTTCATAATTTTCTGGTACAGTCGAATTTTTGTGTAAAAATTAAATAATATATAAATATATAGTATGTTTTATGACATCATAATGACCCCAAAATGATGTAATAAATACTATAATGGCTATTATAGGACAAATATGTGTTTTCCCATTAAAATGATGTGATTTTATATTGGTTTTAATTATTTTATAAATCCTTAGTGAATCCTCCAATATGTAAAATATATTTTATGATTTGAAATTCATTTCTTTAATAATGTCACTCACCTCCAAATAAAAATGGATAATATTTTAAAATTTTCTACCATTGACCATATAAAATAATTTAAATGACTCCGCTTGGCTATAAACCACGGGAAAATACCATGGGATCATTTTTGGTTTTTAATTTTTTAGTGTGTAGTGTCCAAAACCAAAATAATAAAGAATTCCCCCAACTTTCCTATATAAACCCACACAATATACCATTAAAATTCACTAAAACCATTTGTAACTCAACCATCATATGACCCAGACTCCCTTGAGTCCTCCCATGGTTCCCCAAATCTCCCAAGAATCCTCCCCCAAGCTTTGGGGTCACACACATCCATGTAAGGGATCCCCTCCTTCCTCTCTTCCTTTCAATTCAAGAACCTTTTTTGAAATTAGCCTTTTTAATTTAAATTGGTTGTATTTTAATTTTTTAATCACCTAAATACTATCCATTTTATGTTATGTGAATTATTTAACATTTATCATCCCTTATTTGTACCATTACCTAATTCGTTACTATTCTAAAATTCTATAAGTGATTTCTCTTTTCTCATTTCTATTCAAGCACCTCTTTTAAATAATGCTCATTACATTGCATTTTTATATCTTTCATTATGATGTTAAATAATCTTAATAATTTTAATTTAATGTATAAATGAGGATATATTCCTTTACCTCTCATTAATCCCCCTAGATCCTTCATAGCACACCCTTTACTATAACGATATACCGTAAGGGTTTCTTTCCTCTCTCATTTTTTTCCAAGTTTCCTTATACGGTTACAACCATTTATTTTTCAATTAAAAATAATGGGGTATGTCTTATAACCTCTCCCATAATACCCTTATTATGTTTTAATGGTGAGAGATCCCTTTCACTCTCATTAATCCCACCCATGTACACCTGTTACCATGCCGAAATTTTGTAAGGTATTTCTCTTTCCTCATTTCCATTCAAGAATTTATTTTATATTATGCATATAACTTCCATTAAATATATTGGGATATGTTATTAAATATAAATTATACTTCCCATTTCATTCCTAGATTATGAGATACCTCTTTCTCTCTCATTATTATTTATTATGAATTTACATATGACGCTGTTATGATGCCAAAATTACACCGTGATTTTCAATACCAAAATCATCATGCAGTGAATAACATAACCATTTATCTATCAAGGTTATTCACTTTTATTCACATATAATTATTTATTAGGGATATACATGTATTTATTACACATTCTTTGACTAGGGAGGAACTTAAGTTATGATTTATTCTATGTTATATGATCTATGTGGCACACTAATGCATGAAATGAAATGTTTATGAAGGGTTCACCCTGATAGCGCTCCAAAGAATTGGGTAATATTTATTATCATGATACACCACATGAAATAAGATTTTACTGCTACTAATTCAGGTGAAATTAGGGATTACTAATGCTAATCCATGTGCAATGAGCCTTTGATCATTCTAATATAATGTTGTATGTTGTTGCCACATTTCCATGTTATGATGATCATGCTATATCATGCCTATATGTTCATATTTCTATTATGCTCCATTGATATGAATATTGCCTAAAATTTATATTATTATTCATGTTATTCCTTATTAACCCCTTACCAATCTTTATAGATCACCCTTTTTTATGTATGTCCTCAGGTTATCCCATGCAATGCTAAGTACGAAGGAATGAGTTAGTCATTTCGAAGAAGCTTGAAATAAAGATGTTGTATTTAATGTTGTAAGTTATTATGTAATGTTCCTAATTTACAAATACACTAGACCTATATATCCTCAGAGCCATATTAAGTGCATATTTATTTAATAAAACATTTCTAAATGTGAAATAAATAGAAGAGTTGTTATAGTTGGTATCAGAGGATAGGTTTAGTTTTTTTTGTGATTAGGATTAGAAAACCCTAGTGAAAGCCTTAGGGATATGACTAAGTATAATAAAAACATCCCTAAATTTGTGTGAGTATAAAGTAAGTGGTTTTTCATGTAAATACACCACTTTCTAGATACAAACAAGTAGATGTGGCTCTATCACAAATGTATGTAGGGGTAAAACCCAAAAACACCACTAAGAGCTAGACTCGAATAGGAAATGGTAGACGACAATGGGACTTGATGCACATTTGGTTTGACACTCCTGAGAGATATTCTTTGGTAAATTCATAAGCATAGTATGAACTATTATTGAGGGAGAAAAAAAACTGCCCATACATTAGGAAATATATCATGGATAACTTAGACTAAAGCCTAGAAATTCATAAGTTAAGGAAATAAATGTAATTTATAAGTTATCTCTTTTTTCATTGGATTCCTCTTTATGTGTTTAATATTTTAAAATAATTACCCCTAAATTTCCTTTCATTATATCCAATGGCCGGTAATATGAAGAATCATGCTAAAAATTGATGCGAAGGACAACGTGATGAATGTCCCAATGAGATTCCCAATCAAATGGAAGCTCAAGTAAGACATATCGTGATTATGAAAAACTAGCTATCCAAAATCATGATTAAAAATTAGGACTTTTTTTAATGTCCAAGGAAATAAAGGAAGAGTAATATGACATCTCATTAAATTCCATCTAATAAAGCTGATAAGGGAAAGAAGACAAAATTTCATTTGTGCAAAAAGCGTGGAACGAGGAACTAAGGGAAATGTAATAAAGGGAATATGAGTTGTTTTATGTGTTTAAAGGAAGGGCACAAAGTATCAAATTTCCATGAAATAATGGATAATGTGATGGATAGAAAAAAATTTCCATCTAAGGCATCTTACATAGTTCTATGTCATAAATGTAGAGATGACGGGAATTACCGAAGATAATGATATCTTGCAATGGCTAAGAATCATGGTGAGAATCAAAAATATCCATGATCAAAAGATCAAGATAAGTCTTATAACAATATTGATAATGATGAATGAATAACATGTAACCACTACTTCAAAGTAGTGTATGTCATACTACATTTCAATTCATTTCCAGTATATCTTTTATGTTTTATAAGAACATTGAGTCCCCACAAGAAATGATATTAAATCATTAGGGAAAACTTATATAAGTGTTGTATCACATGTTGAGGTTTTTGGTAATGTTCTTATTGAAAATATTATAAGTATCCCTTTGATATAATTTTAATTAAGGTTTAAAAATTGTTTTTGTCAAAACCCATCAATTTTTGATAAATGTCGATTTTTATTTTAAAATTAAAAATTACCATATTTAAAAATTTATTTAGATAAAATGAATATTAATTTTTTAATCAGGAAGTCTTAAATATCCAATTTTAAAATTTTCACAATTTTCCGAGACAGTCAAAGTTTTGGGTAAAAATTAAATAATATATAAATATAAAGTATGTTTTATGACCTCATAATGACCCCAAAATGATGTAATAGATGCTAGAATGGGTATTATTGGCCCAAAATATGTTTTACCATTAAAATAATTTTAATTTAGATTTGTTTTAGTTATTTTATAAATACATAGTGAATCCTCCAAAATGAATAATTTATTTTATGATTTTAAATTCATTTCTTTAATAATGCGACTCACCTCAACTTAAGAAAGGATAATATTTTAATATGTTTAGACATTGGACATATAAAATAATTTATACCACTACCATTGGATATAAACCATGGTCAAATACCTTGGTATGATTTGTGGTTTTGAATATTTTAGTGTCTAGTGTCCAAAACCAAAATAATAAAGAATTTCCCCACTATTCCTATATAAAACCACAAAATCTCCCATTACACATCACACAAACCATTTGGAGCTCTACCAACCTCTGAACCATACTACCTATTGTCCTCTTAAGGTTCTTCCATGCTCTTAAGAAGCCTCTCCCAAGCCTTTTGAGTCACACACATCCAAGTAAGAGATCCTATCCTTCCTCTATTCCTTTCAATTCAAGAACCTTGTTTGGAATCTGCCATTTTAATTTCAATTTTTTGTATTGTAAATTTTTTAATAACTTATATACTCTCCATTTTATTTTATTTTAAATGTTTATCATTTATCTTACTTCATTTAAATTATTACCTAAGCCGTTGCTATGCCAAAATTCCCTAAGGGATTTCTCTCTTCTCATTTACATTCAAGCACATTTTTATATTATGCTCCTTAAATTACATTTTTAAATCTTGGGTTATGATGTAACTTGATCCCAATAATTTCAATTTTATGTATAAATTATTATATCTTAATTTCACTCTCATTAACCCCCCTATGATTCTTAAAGCACACCCATTACTATGCCGATATTTCGTATGGGTTTCCTTCATCTCTCATTTTTGTCCAAGTTTCCTTATACTGTTACACCCTTTTATTTTTCAAATAAAAATGATGGGGTATGTTTTTGAACCTCTACCATACTGCCCTTATTATTTTTTAATCGAGAGAGACCCCTTTCAATCTCATTAATCTGTTTCATGTACACCCGTTACCTTGCTGAAATTCCTTAAGGGATTTCCCTTTCCTCATTTCCATTCAAACATTTATTTTATATTATGGATATAAATTCCATTTCATATGTTGGGATATGTTCTTAAATATCACTTATACTACCCATTTAATGCCTAAATGATGATATACCTCTTTCTATATCATCATCCCTTTTTATGAATTTTGATATGACCCCGTTATGTTACCAAAATTACACCGTGATTTTCCATGCCAAAATCATCATGTAGTGAATATAATACAAATTTATCTATCAGTATTATTCACCTTTATGAACATATACTAATTTATTCGGGAATTATATATATTTATTATACATTCCTTGATTGTGGAGTAACATATGAAGTTGAATAATTCTATGTTATAGGATCTATGTAGCACACTTATGCATGAAATGAAATGTTTATGAAGGGTGTGCCCTGATAGTGCTCTAATGAAATGTGTAATGTTTAGTATCATGATATGAAATGTGAAATTAGTATTTACTCATTCTAATTCATGTGAAATGAGGTTTTACTCATGATAATTCTTGTGCAATAACGGTTTTCTTATGCTAATCCATGTGCAATGAGCCTTGGATCATCCTAATATCATGTTGTATATTGTTGCCACATTTCAATATTATGATGATCATGCTATATCATGACTTTATGTTCATTTTTCTCTTATTCTTCATTGATATTCCTATTTCCTGACATGTATTTTATTCTTCTTGTTATGCCTAGTTTACTCCCTTACTTGGTTTTATAGCTCACCCTTATCTTATGTATGTTCTCAATTTATCCCATACAATTCTACATACAAAGGAACGAGTTGGTCATCTCAAATAATTTTTAAATAAAGGTGTTGTATTTCATGTTTTCAGTTATTATGTAATGTTCTTAATTTCAGAATACATTAAACTTCTTGATCCTTGGATTCATATTAAGTGAAAGTTTATGAAATAAATCTTGTGTAAATATAAAATAAAAATCATGGTTTTTATAAAATCTAATTAGGAATGGAATCAAATATCCCAGATATATCACCAATGTACTAGATCTATGAATCTAAGAGGGGAATGATGAATATATCTAAGTAAAACCACCATGAATTGATACTTACCAAAAAAGTCAGCCTTCAACACACCATGATTTGCCTACAAATCACTACCAAATCAAAGGGGAAAGTCTCCATAGCCTTTGGGAGGAGTAAAAAATGATTTAGGGTAGAAATAAGTGAAAAATTAGAGGTTTAGGATAAAAAATGAGTGATATCCACCTTTTTAGGATGTAAATTTTAATGGTCCATGGCTGGGTCACACGAATACAAAAAATGTTCTCCAACCGTGCACTATCCACTACCTTTCAATACCATTCAAATGGTTGGATAACAAGGTTAGACAAACCATGTGACTACTATGATTTTTCCACTATTCCACTTTTCATGGTTAATCCTAGGTGGCCACATGGTTTGGCAGAACTGTGTACCTACCCAGTTTCCTCTATTTCACATTGTATGGTTTCCCATAGGAGTTTCATGGTCTCTAATAACTGTTATCCAATAATGTACCTCTAGAAAATCTCCAAAAACACATCAAATTTTCTATAAACACTCAAAAATTTCACCCAAACACTTTACATACAAAAAATACATAAAGAAATGGCTAATTATGTAAAACCAAGGGTGCTACACTAACACTACATCTCCAAATCTGAGACACTCCCCTCATACTTGGACAAACTCTAATACTAAAAGGTACACAAAGCCCACTTTCATGCCTCATCCTCATATGTCACGTCAACCATTCAATGATCAACTGGATCAGCCTTTTGAAACTCAAATTCCTGAGCAACTCAAGGATAATGAACATGTGCCATTTATAAGTACAAGAAGAACATCTTAATACCGATAACATGGAATGTTATCAAATATTACATAATTTTATTCATTTTATTTTCCCAAATAACCCAATTCAATCATGAAAAAAAGTCATTATGATATATCTACCTCTCCGATGTCTCAGCCCTAAAAATAGGTACAACTCACTTGGTCATTAAATAAGCTTAGAGTCTATGTAATGGATCATGTTGGGTGCTAAAATATTGTGACTTATTCGGTCAATCTGGACTATGTCACACACCAAGATCAACTAAAACTATTGCAATACCAACCCATTTAATTATCACTATGAAAATATATCAACTACATCCTATCCATCAACCATAAATTTCAATACCTCTATATCAGGAACCCTCTCACCAAAGATTCCATAATGAAGGGAGAGAGATAATGAAACCATATTCCTACCTCCTGTAGGTATCGGGTAGGTGAATAACACCAAGGTTATAAAAATATCAAAACATGGTAAGAATTACCATCTAAAAATGAAAAGGATTGGGAGATAGGATAAAAAAACCAAAAAAATACAAAAGACTATATAAAGAAAAACCAAAACCATACCATAGTTATTGAATAAAAATAAAACTGATACATATAAAAGTTTCCAAATAAAATACAAGAAAGAAAAGTATACAAAAAATGACTAAAAAAATACCTCCAACCCAATTAGTAATGTCCATATGAGTCCAAAAATACTTTTAAAAACCTGATAATAGTATATATATATATTGGGTGTACATAACATGTATACTCAGTAGAGACATAACCAAGGCCTTAAGTGCACATGTGAAAAGAGAGTCATAAAGAAATAGTGAAAAAAATTAGAACCACCAAGAACCTAAACAGTTAATCTTACCAAACCCACCCTCACAATGGCTTGGTCAATAAATCATGCATCTAATATAATAATATAATATCAATATCATAATGAAGGAAGGAACCCCACTACCTCTTCCCCACTAATTCTTTTCTCAGATTCCCCAATGTAAAACATCCTATGATCCCATCCCTACTACACACATCACGTCACATCCCACCCACACATACCTGGTTCGCACACCACATCATATATTTCCTGAACACACCTTGCCACACATAACATAACATCACATCCTAATGACACATGAGACAATACATCACAACTCAACCCAAAGACACATAGGACCACACACCATAGATCATCCCAAAAACACTTGGGCCCACAGTCACAACTCATCCTAAAAACATCTAGGTCACACATAACAAATAGTCCCAAAAACACTTGGGGTGACACGTCACAAATCAACTCGAAACCACATGGGACCACACATCGCATCTGAAGGAAGATCAGGGGGGGTTAACTAGCCATCTGTATTACTACAATTCTTGATATTTGGGAAAAAAACCTAGATCCCTTAACCTCTAAAGATTGGTATGGTTATCCAACTAGAGTGGGGCATGTATAAAATAAGACAAACAATCATGATATAGAGATAACAAACTAAAACCGAAAAAAGGTTTCACATCGATAACACTAGCATATACCACATCACCACTATGTAAAATATATCTACTATCACAATTGATACTTCCACTATATATAACACACCACACAATCATCATAAAGGAAACAAATTATTTTCAACTTTTAGCTTTCAAGTTGCACCACTTTTATTCATTACCATTTTAATTTCACATTACAGAACTCATTAAATTATATTTAATACTTTAATCAGATGTCAATTTTCCACCCCATTATATTCAATTCCAACTCATTAATTTAGAATCATAATTCATTCCACTAATACTTGGGGAACTAACACCACCACTCCACACAACTATCATCACTACACCTCTATTATCGTTTCACCAAAACCATTATGTACCAAAACTACTGTGCTACAACCATTATTCAACAACCACTGTGCCACAACACAGGAATGCCCACATTTCATCCATTCTAGCCAACCATCAAATCATTACCCCCACAAACCAAATGACCTAGTTGGTCACATATATCATCAAACAACAACCAAAAACCACACAAAGCGTCACAAAAATCATATGCACATAATAGTAACACATCTCGACTTTACATTTATTCAGGGGATTAACCTCATTACTTATTTATATTAGAATAAGAATTATCACACAAACTAGATATATAGGGGTAACCAGTTAATATCTAAAAATACATTCTTTAAACTTTTATTCAGGGAGTGATCACACAACAACACAACAAGGGCTATCACATATATCAATTACATCATAATAAAGGATTCCAATAACCACTTTTTTTAGAATTGGAAATAGGAATGCATAATAATATCAATAACATATTACAAAATAGAAAATCATGTGATAACTCCCCATACCCTTAAATTTTTGACATTTCAATTAATTACATGATTACTTAGAACCTTACTATCCACCCAAAGGTATGAAAAAAAGATAGATCCCACAAATTTTATGCAAAAGAGTGAGAATGAGGTTTATATACCTCAAAGATTCTTTTCAATATTGCTACACAATTAAGGGTGAAGAAGAAACAACCCAAGAACCACTTCCATACAAGATACTAGTAGGTCGACCAACATTGTACCCGGAGATCATAAAAAAGAAACCTAAACACATAACCCGAACAAAATTGAACCATCGTAGCAAACTTTTAATAAGAAAAATAAATAAATATATGATAAATAAGAGAGAACTCAAAACATATTGATCAAAGTATGACAATGATTGAAGATGGGATGAGACAAATCAATCCCTATTGAAGGAATCTCAAAAAGCCAAGGAGATGGCTGCTGGATTGCCTAGAATGAGAGAGGAGAGCCTCTGTATCCATAGGGTTTGAGAAACCCAAGCGACTGAAAACACATAGAAATTTATAACATTGTGTATTTACATGATGTGTAATTTCCTTTCATGTTTTTTAATCCTTGGGGTTCAGTTATCACCAATAAAGTGTCACCTTTTTATTATTTAACATTGATTAATTATACATTGAGAAACAACCTTGTACAAGTCATGAAACTCTATTACACATCTTGTAAACATTACATTACATGTATTCCCTTGGCCTCTAGAATTTTAACATCCAACACCTCCATGAGCATTCTAGGCCTTCTCTATGAACCTCTAACACCCAAAATTATCAATATAATAGATCTGAAAGGCACAAAAAACTACATTTATCTTGGTAATTAAATGGTATATATGTCCATAGGGCATAAGATCCACCATATAATATGATTTTTGTCATCCATATTGGATTAAAACATCATTAATAAGAAAAAATATCCTTTTTGTGTTCTTTCTTGTTCTTATTGCTTGTGTACAAGCCAATGGTGAGTAGAGAGGAGAGATAGAGATCTATTCACTAAATAGGTTTAAGGGTAATAGATGAAAAAATTTAAATTGTTAATAACCCAAACAACACCAATTCCCCCCTCTTCGAATTATCCATATCCCAAGTAATCGTAATAATTGGCATTAGATAATATGTTTTGTCTCTTATTGGATTGCGAAAAATTTCTAGATTTAATATCTCTGGAATTGTTTTTCTCATTTTAGAGGATTTATAAAGTCTATTTTTGAAAATTTACAAGTGTTCCATATCAAATAAACCTTAGAAGAGATATATTTCAAGGAATTGAAGAATAATAATAAAAATATACATAAAGATGATGAGAAAGGCCTGATCAATGAAAGAAGAGAACAATGATTATATATTTATTAAATTTAATCAAATTAGATCTTATTTTATTATATCTATTGATAATATATCTCTTTAAGGAACTTGTGATGATAAGTAACCCCTCTTATGTAAACAGTAAAGAAAATAAGTTTTCTCATGCTTTAATATTGATGAAGACAGACCAGGAATAAAAGAATAAGATATAGTGGATGAGTCCACTAAAATGGCGATGTATAATATTTCTAACTCAAAAGGTATAAGTAATTATTATGATAATTAGGTAAATAAAATCCCTTTCTAAAATTTTCCTACTGATGAGAAATGTACTATTGGGGAAGAAACCATTTCTTGAAATTCATAAGATAAATAAATTGTGGTTTTAATGAAAATATAATATATCTATTATAAAGTAATAGTCAATTTTTAGTGTGGATATTTTAAATGTATTCTAGAGGAGACAATCAAAATAGAATATGAGTTCACATGGATAGATAATACTTTGGAGAAAAGAGTGATGAGATTTGTAATTATCTCTAAACATGTAGGAGGTTTAAATAATATAAATATGGATCATGAAGAAAGGTTCTCACGATTTGATAATAAGTGTCTCAATATAATATATTATATATAAGAATACAAGAAAAGGATCCAAGATGAGTCTCATGCACTAGAAAAAATAATTACTATCAAGGATGTTTAATTAGGGATTATTGGTAATAAGATTAAAGAGAGTGAAATTTTCTTGTAATAAAATTAACAAATGGATGAAGATAAAGTTACTAATATTAAAAGGGATTGTAAAGATATATTACAATCTTAAGTGGAAGAGAAAAATATCCTTAATATTAAATGTCTTTATCTTTAAGTTAAATTTGGTAAATCTATAAACAATTCATATTTAATTTTCCCAAACTACTAAAAAAGCATCATTTCAATATAAAACACTAAGTAGGAATCTTACTCAAAAATACCTTTATTTGGTTGAAAAAATATTATAAGGTCATATAATGATAAATTTATTATATACTAAATGAAAAAGTTATTTTCTGTTCTAGAATACTATGTTTATGATAATTATCACTCCTTGTACAATGCATGTTTCAAGAAAATGTTTATACAAAAAATAGATAAAGAAAATTATCAATGAATCCACCAATATATATGTTGTGTATGTGAACATGTTTAGAAGAATATATTCCTTAAAGGAATCCCAACAAAAGAATAAAATATCTCAATAACAAAATGCCTTTAATTCTAGATAAATTATATCTCAATAAAATAAATAAAGGTTTGTTGGATATTTCTCAAGTTTTGGGAGATTAAAACAAAATTCAGATAATTTTGGGCATAATATATCAACCGATAACGTTTAAATAGATAATATATAAATGGGAAGAGAATTTGAGTTGCTGTAAGGTTCACCAAATGATGGTAAAAATTTTCCTTTCTCAACTAGATTTGAATGTATTTAAAATATATATGGAACATGTAATAAATTTTTTCATATTGAAGATGCATTCTTTTAAAAGTTAATAAAATATGTGAATATGTAATTTGATATAATAATACCATATAATTATAATTTTTTGATAAATATAGGTGGGAATTTTATGGGTTTGACACAAGAGAAAAATATTAAATCAAGTACACCTTATAAGTCAAAGAAGAAGACTACCAAAAATAAGAATAATAAGAATATATTATGAATGTGGATATCAAAAAATATACCCTCAAAAATAATATATTATGAGGGAGGAAATATAGAATAGTGTATAAGAAGATCGATCCCTGAGAGAAATAAAAGGGGTTTTCTAGGTGATGATATTTTTAAAGAAGAAGTTAATTCTAATGAAATGTTTCTTTAATTTGGAATGTTAGAGACTGAATAGAAGCCAATTAGGTTATTTAAGAAATATAACCATATTTTTAAATAAAGAATGATCATTTTTCTAACCCAATTATAAATATAAAGAAAAATAGAAGAATGGAACACAAGTGAAGACATGTTCTCAAGGGAAATAAATAATTTCTCATGATAAAATAAAATTTCAAGGGATGTTTTCAAGAAATGATGACCCCGATCCTCATGAGAAACTATATAGAATGTGAAATTAGGTGAGATATATTTTAAATAATTTTTTATCATGTTTGTATATCAAGAAGAGTTATGAAAAAATGAAGTCAGCACCAAGAGATACTATTTCCTTCATGGAAAATGAAAGGGAGAAGATTCCACAAAAGTAGAAAGATAAAATATTTAAAGAAAAAAAATATTCTATAAAGAATAAAAATTTTCAAATAAAAAAAAACAAGCAATAAGTGTTTACCCAAATAGGGAGCTGGAAAGATACAAATCTCTTGGATGAGATGAAATTATAAACCTTGCTGGTCTCATTAAGGATCGAAGCAGTTACAACTTATTCCCATATATTTTGTTTGTTATTTATATGAAGATAATTGATTTTAATTCATATATTAATGTGGAGAACTAATAAATAAAAGAATTCTATTATATCAGGACAAAAAATTAAACAGGTCAAAATAACTATTCCATAGTTGATGAAAGTTGCAATCTTTGTAGTGATCTAAATATTTTACATCGTGAAGTATTTTTAATGGAAAAGATATACCCTGATGAAGTAAATAGGGTGTTAATTCCTTGTGTGTTATAATTAATGAGAATCATGAAGGTGGTATTATCTCAATAAATTTTGGAATTACATAGAAGTTCTAGAAACATGTTCACTGATGAGTTATGTATGTATATTATCTAATAACTTGTTTCATGAAAAACTTATGATATTAAGTGAGATAATTTTAATTGATAAATGAAATAAAAATTATAAAATCAAGGGATGATTTATATATCTTATCTTTCTAGCTTTTTTGAATATATTTAAGACATTTATTGAGTGAGTACAGGAAACAAATTAAAATTAGTATTCTGTTTCCTGATTATAAAATATAATTTGGTGTATCTTTCTAAGCTACTGAAGTAAAACATATATTATTAATACAATTAATCTTGTTTTATATATCAAGCTATATCAATTATACTTAGAGTTTAATAGTTCATGGTTCACTTCATTAAGATAATTGAAACCATCCTATCTTAAGTTTGTTTTCATTTATTTTTTATAAAGCGGAGATAGAATAAAATAACTGACATACTTACCTATATTTCAATATTGGTTTTATAAATAAATCTAATGGGGGGAATTTTCAACCTACTTAGTGTTTTTTGTATTTGTTTTCAATGAAGAATAATGTTTTATGATGTCAATATGTATAAAAGAGTACATATGTGATGTTTTTTAAATTTCCCAAGTATTTTTATGTTAATGAGATTTAGTAAACCAATATAGGATATCTATATACACAAATTTTATCATATTATATAACCTTACAACCTGAAGTTATAATTTTTATCATAGTTTATACATGCTAAATAACTTCAAATAAGAGGGGATAAGGTGATACCATGAATGCATAGAAAGGAAAATGAAGAAGTTTCTTCCATGGGTTTTAATATAAAATAAGTGATATAACACAATTGGGTTTTATATTGGAGAAACATTCAAATTGAAAATATGGTTAGAAGGTCCACTGATTTATATTATATGTATAGAATCTCTTTGAGAAAGAACTAAATAAGAAGAATAGGTTTATTCCATCATTTATATAGAAAATAAATTGTTTTTCTACTAGTATTGCTAGAATACAATTTTCTTAATGAAGATTGGAAGTTATCTTTTATATTATGATGAAGAATCTTGGTTGTCATTGTGTAGAGTTAGTGTCATAAAATTAGAATAAGTTGAACTGTTGTAAGGTACATGGATTTTTAATAATGATGACTATTATATATCAATGATGGTGTTTTTAGGGAAATCTACGAAGTTTTATCCTTATAGTTATCATTATTATAAAATGTTATAACTTATGAAAATTTACATCGATGATGTTTAGAGAGGGTTTAAATGTGTTTGAGGCAATATAACATCATTGAAATTCTCTAAGGAGTATTTATTTTCTACATAATGCTTTGGGACTACATTAATGGTGATTAAATTGGATTTTTAGTTTTTCCAAATCAATTGGATGTTTTTTTATTTATGTTAAAAAATATAGGGTTTAGTCCATGAATTCTAAAATTACAGGTTATTGAAATTTGTTTACGTGTATGATATGTAATATATTTCTTTGCCTTTCAAAGTTAGAAAAGGCATGGATTACCTTCCCTAAATGTGTATGTTTTTATAGTACATGAATTTTGGTAATGTATTCTACCACCTAGAGATACATAATATATTCTAATGGTGATGAATTTGGAAATTTCCTCAGAGTTACTATGATGTGTTACATGTTTAGAATGTTATGTATGTTTTTCTTATCTTGGATAAGTGTAAAATTGTATAGGTCGGAGATTTTATAGTATATTTGGAGTCTTCAAAAGCTATTATTATGATGTGTAATATATTTAATATAATAAAAATATTTCTTTTTCCATGATAAATATTGGAAAGAAATGATAACATATTTATACATAAAATATTTAATGTTGTAGATGTTTTAGCTAGAAGCTCAAACAAAAAAGTAGCATTTTATAGAACCTTATGCAATTCATATGATTATAAATATATTATGTATAAGTCAATGACTGATTAATTTTAGAAAAAGGTAAGAGCTATGTTTATATTTTTCATATATTAATTATATTGTTTTAGTATTGATTAATTCAAAAAATTCCTAGAATATGAGGATTTATAGAAGATAAAATTAAAGAATAAGAAATAAAATTTATGATATTATGCTAATATATATTAATTTAAATATCATGCTCTATGTTATGATCATTATTTTTTTGGGGATGGTATTTAGTGATGAAGTTTTAAGAATAGATGAAGACAAAATTATGATGCTATATGAGAAGAGTTACTAGTCAATGATGGTTATGTGATTTTAGAAATAGTTGATCCATGAGGAGAAGGAAACATCATGATTATATTGAAATATTCTTTCCCATGATGATTTGGATTTTAAGTGGTTGGTTATAAATATAATTTAATGATATATAAGTCCATTATAATACATATTATCATGTGAAGAAGATACCGAGTCTTCAAGTGAGTAAACATGAGAATAATTTTGATTAGTTTTAAATATTTATTATTGAAGAAACTAGTATTTTAAAGGATGATATTTTTAGAATTAATAATTTTGGAAAGTGTTTTTATTTATTATTAATAAATTTGATTTAAAATTATTAAATTTTAATATCAAGGATAATTAATGTGCTTAATATTGGGGAAATAACATTCACACAGTTCAATGAATAAATATAAAGAGGAAAAAAGGAAAGGCATGATTTGATACATTGATTATTTTGAGTATTCTATGAGTCAAAGAAAAAAAATGAGAGAAAATAAAGTATCTAGTTTCTTATGTTTTTATTGAATAGAAGGAGAACCAATGATGATGACATTGGTTGATCATGGGAGATGAAGATGAATAATAATAAAGAGTGTATAGTTTGGTTTATGTTGATTACCATTCAACCTGAAATAGAAGAGAGAGAGAGTTTGGTGTGTTCAATATCTATTTATTGTCATAATATTTGAATTGATTTAAATAAATTACTATAACTTAACTATATTTTACGGCTTGAAGAAGATAATATGAAATTTCTTGGATTGCTCTACATTGAGGAAGGTGATTAGGTCAATTCTATATAAGAGATACACAAAAACTTCATTACTAATTTAATTTTTGGAGGTATAGGCTAAAAAATTTATAAAATGAACTAAAATTACATGATTTATTGTTTATAACAGGTTTCGGGAAGATGGTTCAAAGGATATATACATTCTTGATATTTCTATTGATAATAAAAGGGGAGTAGTGTGCGTGTAGGATAACAACCACCATACACCTAGGATGTAGTTATCCATCTTAGAGGTGAACCTCATACACTACTAAAAAAGTGACCTATACCCACGGTTCGAAACCATGGGTATGGACCCCAATATTATATGTATAGGCTGTACCCATGGATTTGGGAACCATGGGAAACTAAGGTGTCAGTATAAGTCCTCGGCCTAAACCCACTGTTTTCCATACCGTTGGTATAGCTTTTTTTCTACAGTGTAAAAGCTTCATACCCACTTGCCACACAGTCAAAACCTTGTACACACAGTTTTAAAACCATTGCTATAAATAGAACAAAAGGGCCTATTGGTATTGAACCTATGACCTTCACTTCTAAGTTGATACCTCTCACCACTCATGCTATGTCAATTAGGTATATATAAATATATATCTATATTTAACTAAATATATTAATCTACGTCTGTAGTAGAAAAGAACTGGGCAGCGAGTTTTGATCCCATGTCTTTCTCTTCAAAATTCCAATGCCTAACTAGCCTAGCTACATCACTTATATATAAATATATCTATATTTAGCGTAATATATTAACATGGATCCCAATATTCTAAAACAACAGTCAACACGATTTTATCCCGTGACCACTTATACTAACAAACATTGCATCACTAACCCACCTACACATCTTATATGTTTATATATTTGTATCTACCTAAATATATTAATCGAGACCGTGGGTATAGAAGGGAAAATCCTGGGTATAGGTTTTCCCACCATATATTTTTATATCCTGTAGAATTTTTTCCCTCCATAATGTGGGAAATCTATACCCACAGTTTTAGGAAAATGTGTGTAAGGGTCTTAGAAAAAACCTTATACCCATTGTTTTTCCAAAACTATGGGTACATGCTTGAAAAAAATACATATACCCACAGTTTTGATCATAAAATGTGAGTATAGGTGTTTTTCCCATGGTTTTTAAAAGCTATGGGAATAGGTCTTAAAAAAAACCTATACCCACCGTTTTTCTTAGAACCATGGGTATAGGTGAACAAAACCCACAAATTTCCAAAACTGTGGGTATAGGTTCCCATACTATCCCTATACCAACGATTTTCAAAAACAGTGGGTATATAGCTATTTTCCAGTTGTGATAAGTAAAATGTGTTTTATTTTTTGGTGATATAACATATTAATATTTCATTCATGCAAGCCAAAGGTGATTAGAGATTAAATATTTATATATAGATATGCATTAATTGAATAGATGAAGAGGCAAAGAATAGAAAACTGTATTAATTAGTAATAAACTATACAACATTGATTCACCAATCACTATATTTTCTATATCCCAATAAATCCTCACAATTTATATGAATGAGATACAATTTTTTAGTTTAAAATTCACTAAAGGATCGAATATCCTTGAGAATATTTTTTTTCTTGGTGATTTAGTTTAATAAGAGTGCATATTATTTGGTGGTGCACTAGATTAATGAGTGTTTATGGACCATCTTTTGAATTATATGGTGGTGTTGGTTTATGTTTTATATGGTTTTCTTAATGGAAATGCTTTGACTATTGAAATGATATTTTCTATCATATTGGTTGAATAAGGATTTTTAAATAAAAGAGGGGTGAATTTAAAAAAGGATTAAATATGGTATTTCAAATTAATTTTAATGATTTTAAAAATTGGATATTACTTGTTTTTTACCAAGGTTATTTAGCATGTGAAACTATAATGTTGTTTCAATTGAATTATTTATAAAAAATTTATATGGATATTATTTTTTCCAAGAAGTAAAGAGAGTTGGTTTGATAAATTTTGTGTTTTAATTGACTTTTTTTGAGAGATACTCCATTTTTTAAACCATATTTATTTGTGTGTGATCACTTATATGAAAAATTACTAGTATGTATTATTTTACTTCCGAATGATACATGATTTTATTTAACTATATACAAGATATACCTTGTGTAATGGAGTTTTTTTACTTGGATAAAACTTATAGTGAGTTATGGTTGACATACTATTAGTTGGACCATGGTTGTCAGTCATTATGTTGTTGCAGTGACTTATAATCTTAGTATCCTCAACTATTCAGCTAATTTAGAGGGACCATAGTGAAACTTGTGATAGATCATACATGGATCTTTATTGGTTCATGGGATGACCTTGGGATAGTGTGAGACACCTTGTATTGATTGAGAGATGAAAACATAGTTCACCATCAACTTTTAACATAATGATTTTCAAGTTATGAGCTGGACATGATATTTTTTAATTAACACCTAATGAAAAAATTATAGATATGGTCCTTGATATGCGATGAACCTCAGTGTGGAGTTGGATTAGGAGAAGGGGAGGAGAAAGTTCTCTCCATTTTGTGTTTTATTTTATTCTACTATGAGATAGATTAAAAGAGAATACAACCTATGAGGTGTAAAATTTTATGTGATAGACCATTAATTTAGAGGGATGTATAAGATTACCTCACTGATCATGATACAAATCATATAGAGTTGTGACACAATAGATAACATGAAGGATTATGATCGTGATATAGTATAGTGGGATATCTTATGAGGTCACAAGTATTGATTTTGATACACCCATTTTATGAATGTTCCATTCCTAGTAGTTCTCTTCCATAATATAGACATGAAATAAAGAAAAGGTGTATTTTTATCCTATATTAAATGTTGATTCTATTATTTTATGTGATAGAATATACCTCATATAATTTATATCTTTCTCAAAGCATAATGGTAAGACCATTTTCATGAAAGAAGAGTTGATAATGATTCTAGTGTTATGCTATTTTATCTAAAATATTAGTGTGTAATCATAGTGATATAAAATCATAATATGGGATCGAACCCATATAATAAATTAGGATAAATGGGATAGAACCTTTTGAGTTTTATGGGTAGTCAATATAATAGCGTCGATGAGGATTAATGAGGTGATAATAAGTAAGACATTAGAGGTGGGGAATTTTAGTTGATTTGGTTTGGTCTAACTTTTTTATCTTTAAATTTGATTTAAAATATGATTTCTATTCTGATATAACTTCTTTCATTATATATCAATGTTTTTTATTTTTAGAATTCAATGGAATTTCGTATTTTTCATTGACTGTTTGGACCTATTTGATTACCCATTATTTTATTTAATATTTTCATCATTTTTCCATGATATTTCAGATTTTGGATAGTAAAAAATAGTTGGATGATCAATGAGTTAGAAAATACTCATTTTAGAGAGTTGTATTTTTGTGATATGAGATCTATTATTGATAGTGTTTAATAATATATGAGTAAATGTGTGGCATAACTCATTAGGACAAGAGGGTATATGTGTCTTTGAGTATAGACATATGAGTAATAGCCTATGTTTCATACTTACATTTGTGTCTTTTAGGTGGGTGCGTGTGATCTTTACCAAGAAGAAATGTAGGTATGATATGATTCTATTAGAATATATTGGTTATTATTATAGGTGAGTATGTAACACTCACCATAGAATTTCAAATTTATTAACTTGATCTATAACACATAGAGAGTTTGAGAGAGTAAAAAAAATATTACTAGGATATTTAAATCACCCCTATTTGCATTAATTGGATGGGTTTCGACATGTATGGTTAAATATTAATGTTACTTTCCATGATTAGATAAAAAAATGGAGTTGAATTACTACTTTAGAAAGACAAATTCTATTGAGACCATTGTTTCACTAGAGGTTTTTTTTGAGATGGGATAGACGTTAGTCTTCCTTAATTATATTTCATTTGTATATCATATGTATTAATCATGGGATATGATTCTTATTATTTGTCCATGATTATTTTATATATATTATTTCTAAATTTAATGGTTATTTTATATAATATAAACTTGTTTACTTTTGTATACTAGACTATTTGATGATAGTTTTGGCTCTTAGTTTTATTTTTATAGGTTTTGGGTATGTCAAATGTACGGATGGATGATACCAAATTTGTGATAGATTCTAAAATGGCTATTAGGTGTTTTTATTCAAAGAAAAATATCCCACAATTTTTTATGCCCTCTATACTATTTGGTATGGACTATAATATGGGGAGGGGTGCCTAATGTTATGTGACACTCTAGTTGGGAATTTTTATGTGGTTTGAGCTTATAAAATTAAAATATTTTAATAAAACCGATGTATATTTGGGACAAAATCTGTAATATTTATTGATTGGATGTCTATAATTGAATGGTATACCTTGATCATGATAAGATAGAATGGATTTAACCGAAACCCATGTTTCTATGGGATAGACAATATCTAGTGTAATCATAATAGGTATAAGTGAGTTTTTAGATTTAGAATACTTGTGTGAGATGGATAGAACCTGAGATGATTCATAGGGCTTGGTGTGCATAATTTTTTTCCTTGTCCCATGCATCATTACAATTGGATTCATATGCAATTACACACACCCATAAGGGTTGTGATGTATAATATAATTTCTTGATGAGATATAATACTAATTAATAGTAATTAATAATAAAATAAATGTTACCTTAACTATATTATTAGGGGTGACATAATTAATATAGATAATAGGGATTTCCTATTAATGTTTTTATTTAATTGTGATTGTTTGATCACTATAATAAAATGAATAAGGTGTGTTGAGGAAAAATGCATCCTTCAAAATTGTTTTTTAATTCATATCAGGTGCAATATACTTTTCCAAATAGGTTTTGAAAAATAATTAACATAAATGGGGGTTTCTAAATTTTATGTTATTTAAAAAAAATTAAGAAAATTTATTTTAAAATATGATTTCAAAAAGGGTTTTGAAAATATAAATGATTTTTGGGAAATTATCTACAAGATCAAAGATTTCTAAAATTTTAGTTTTGACTAAAACCCTTAGATTCCAGTGGGATATCTCAAAATATCTAGAGTGTTTGAGTATACATAAGGTTATTTGGATGATTTTATAAAATAAACAACCAGTGTGTGTAGTTGGGTCTTTTTTTTATTATTATAAAGAGACTAACCTGGATATTTTAAATTTCATTTTTAATATATGTTCTATGAATGAATTTTTATTTATGTAAGTATCAATGAGTTATTTATTTAAATTTAGAATATCACTAATTTTACTACATAGATTTCATATATAGTAGGGGAATACAATTATTTGGAGTACTACTTTGTGGATTGGATTTTAATATTATATTATTATGTGGGTGGATATATATATATATAGATTAGTATTTATTTGATAGTTAATAAATTGGGAATAAAGAGTGAATCTATGCATAATATTGACATCAAAGTGGTGAGTGTTAGTGGGGTGCTGAGATGATAAATATTATACTTGTGGAGAATATATGGAAAATGTGTAAGAAAATTATTCTAGTGAGGTATTGTTTAAAATGGAGAAATGGTGGGATTATTGGTTAATAGGTGATGTGGATTTCAGTGGTATGTGTACTCTGTGTTTGGTGACATATAGAGGAAGTGTTATGGGTGTTTTATGAGAGAATAAAATAAGAAAGTAATAAATTAATGACTATGATTAGTAAAGATATTGGGTGAAATACTCAAGATAATTTTTATGGGTAAAAATAATTATGGTGAGGTGTTTGTAAGGACTATTGTTTTTGGGTATCAATAGAACTGAGAAATTAATATATATCCTTTGACAAAAATAAATGTTATATTGTATTTTTAAAAATGTACATGTGGGAAGTTATATTGATGTATTTTAGGAGTAAAATAATGGAATTAGAATTTATAGAGCCTATGGAAAAGTCAAATGAGAAGATTTAATTATGGGAATAAGTATCTTGGATTAGTGGGTTGTATTATAAGACTACTAATTCTTTGGTGAGTGGCAATAAAAGTTCCACTCACTTGATAGTTGGTGATATTCCACTACCGAGAGGCTGGTGGAGGGAGCAAGGGACCTAGTGGCTCACTATAAATCTATTGATTCTCATAAGAGTCCAATTGGTGTAGCCACGCCCTATATTAATTGGGACCCTTTTTGTAATTTTTGGGTTTTCCATTTGAGAACCACCTTGGGACATTAATTCTCCCATCGACTGTAAAAATAGAGAGATTATCCACTTGTATCCAACCTTTTACCAATATTTCACTTTTAACCTAGAATGATTGGGATAATTGTGGCTCATTAATATGCGTAAGTGTCTTTATTTCAACTCTATTCCTTATACCTCTCCATTTTACTTTGATTTTGGTTATTTAAGATATATATTTAGATTAAGATTCCATGATATCTTTGATGAAACAAATAATATTTATGGGGATTTTATATTATGTACTTAGAGGAGGATGAGAAATGATTATTACATAATTTTGGATGTTATTTATATGATTATTTGTCTCTTAGTGAATTTTACAATGAAATTTTCAATAAAAAATTAAATTTTTATTGGGTTTTTTAATTTATGAATTTTACTTTTCATAAGACTAGGCATACATCACAAGTCACATGTACCTGGTTGCAAAAGGTGTCAGTGTCATAACTTTTCTCAGTGAGTATTGCACCGTTTATATTGAATGTAGTTTTTAACATTAAAATAACCATTTTAGGGGATTGTGTAACTTCTGATAAGATACATTATAATCATATCAAGTATTATTATTATGTTATTTTACAACTATATGAATAATTAATTGATGTAAGAGGACATTAATTATTAAATATAATTGATAATTATGTCTTGTTTTGTCTTTATGTCTAGTTATTTTATGTTTTAATGAATATTATTATTATTATTATGGCGAGAGATATTTTTTGACAAGTTATAATGAATAATCAATGGGAAAAACTTGTGTTAGCTTAATTTTCACTACACTATCACATACACTTGTTTAAATAGTTCATTTTTTGGTTCCCTAGTTGAATGAGTGATGACATCATATATTTTAGATTTCATAGAGAGTTAATGATCGAATCAGTTTTTTAAACTAAAACTATTTAACTTTTAAATTGATGTTTTAATGGGTTTTGATTAAAATAAGGTTTCAAATTAAAATTGTGTAAGTTAAATTATTATTTTTAAATGGTATTCTAAATCAAACTTAAGGATTATCAAAATGCGATTTTACTATTTTTTCCCAATTTCCTTAGATGTTTAAAGTTGGAATATGAATTCTTTTAAATGAATTATAAAATTTTTATTTGATTCATTTTATAAAGTAATATAGAGACATACTTTTTGAGAAATGGTTTGGAATAATATTCCTAGTTTAATAAATTCTATAGTTTTTAAATAGCATATTAATGAGTGTGATATCTTGATTTGTTACCCCATTTTTATATTCTTTCATCACATGATTGTGTGTGATGTTATTTATTATATACAAACCCTCCAATGTATGATTGTATATTTTAATTAATCTGAGATATCTAAAGATTCATGATTAACTATATTTATGTGGGACATTTGTTGGTACACGTTGGACTATATTAGAGTCCTGGGCTCTTAGTATCCTCATCCACATCAAGTGAAGTCAAGGTATTTATGTGAAACTCATAAGTGTTTTGTTATGGGATTTCATTTGTATGGAATGGTATACCACATATTAATCAAGATAAGGTGAGGGAGTTCACCATCAACATTGAATGAAGTGATTTACAGGTTATGGATGAGACTTAGTATTATTTTAATTAAGAATTTAATTGAAAATTTAGAAGATAATCCCTAGGATATAATAACCCTATCTAGGGATAATGATCCTGTGATAAAATAGCAATGAATTCACTTATTATTTTTCTAGTTATTTGTATTGTAATACATAGTGATTGGGAATGTTTTCTAAGAGGCATGGATGTTTATATGATAGACCAATGTTATATAGATGATATCTAGGATAAAAATATAGTTATTTTATAATGCATACTAGAAGGAAATATGGGAGAAAACTTAGGGAATATGGCCAACCATAGTGGAGTGTTACTTTTTTTATGAGGTTACACTCACAAATATAAAGTGGGAACTTCCACTAAATACCTTGTTTTTTCTTTAAAAAGAGGATTCTTTAATTTAAACTCATGTTTTATTCAAAAAAAGTTCACATATTTATAAAGAATCATAATAATAGAATGATAGACCTTTATATAGTATTTAATCATACTTAGGACCTATGGAAAACATTATAAATCTTAGGATGAGCATAAAAATATCAGTAAGGGATACAAAAAAGAAATAAACCCATTAACCAATTTTGAAATTCAATAAATCCCATAGAAATTTTTTCTTTTATATAAATAATCTCTAACTCATATAATCATTTAATTAATTAAGAAATCAATTTAACTTCCCAAATATTTTCATAAAACATTTTTGACGTAATAATAAAGGAAAAATAATAATCTTGAAGGTTTATTGTAAAACATGAGCACTCAAGAAAACTTTTTCTTGAAAGACATGCTTTTCACCCTTAAAAGGGCATAAAAATTCCATTAAACATAAGATCATTAGATTAACTTATGAAATCAAAATACATCCATGAAAAATCATTTTAAATAATATAAATGTGATGTAGGTACCTTGGGATATCATCTTCATATCACTCTTACAATCAATCTTACAAGAATTCTAAGAAATGGAAAAACTAACTCAGTTAATTACAACAACAATTCCATAGAGAAAAAAATAATTACCCAATGAATTGGAGATCTATATAGATCTCCAACAACAAAAATAATAATATAAAATTTCCATAACATACATATAACACATAGAATATTGTATTTCTATTATATAATCTCATTAATTATTCTGTTTATCACAAATTTAGAATCACTTTCAGGCCCCATGTAAAAATAAGGAAAAGAATTGTTTTTCATTGTAAACTCATTAAAAAAATTATTATAATAGTAAGAAATAGGGTATTATTTTTAAAAAATAGGAAAATTTTAGATTAATATTATTAATTGTTTTGGTAATGATGGTGGGAAATTATTCTCAGGATGTATAAGTTAAAAAATATTCTTTTCACACTTTTATATAAATGTAAAAAATTCACTATTTAAAAAACTTATGAAAAGTAATATTTAAAAATATTAATAGTGAAATTAAAAAATAGTTTAAAATGAATTGGAGAATATATTTTAGAATTTAAATTCCATAATTGAAACACTTTAAATAACATGGATATGGTTGAAAAAGATAAGAACAACTTTAAAACTTTTAAAATAAGGTTTTATATAAACATCCCTTACCTCGAGTTCAAATTGAAAAAAATATGAATTAAATTATATATAATAAAGATATATTAATTATTTAGTATCTTAAGAAAAACTTCCATGTTCATTGCTTTATTATTATTCCTTTTATTTCATTTATTACCACATCTTATATAATAATTAAATTAGTTAAGTTCATATCAGATGTTTTGAGGGTGTTTGATTCATAATCCAAGAAAATTTCACTAGGTTGATCTGGGAAAAAGGGGTCATTATTACATTATATCATGAATATTAATCATTTAATAATTATAATTTTAAGAAATTAAATGAAATTTTATAACAAATTATAAAAGGAGGACATGAAAAATGAATCACATCACTTTATAGAGGTGGCAGTATACACATACACATGAGCAACATTATCATCTTATAATTAATGGAAGGTAAAGAAGAAAAGTAATATATTATCAAAATGAATAACTTTTCCATGGATATTATATATATTTAAAAAATCTATCACAATAACCATCCTTGTTAGGTGGTGATGAAAAATGAAACACATAGCTTCTTGGAGATGGTAATCCACATGTATGCATGAGAGTTGTTTTCATTTACCATATGATGGAGAAGGATATGAAAATAGGTTATGAAATAAAAATAATTAAACTTATATATATTTAAGATAATTATGTAATAAAATCATTATGGTTAAAGAATATGGGTGTTAGAAAACCCCAGTTAAGAGTTATACCTCTTATTTAGAAAACCTCATTTAACATACACCTAAAACCTTATAGGTTGATATTTTGATGATATTAAGGCCTCTAGAATACATATATGGATGTTAGAATGGTATTTTCATAGGTATTGGTTTATTTAAATGGCTCAACATATTATAATAATAGAGGATAGGGGGTTCCTTTTAATAAGTGTGGGGAGTGATACACTTGTATTTTTTATAAGTTTATGAAAAATATAAAGTATTATTAATCTCCATATAGAACTAAATGTATCCCATTTATATGATAATTTTATTAGGGTATAAATAATTTCATTAAATAAGATTTAATATGAGATTTTATGACCTTATCACCTAGTTTTAACCTTAATTTACCCATTCTATCCTTTACTTTGGTGATGAATTTTTACTATGGTTGATATTCATTAAGACCAATAATGAAATTAACCTCATCACTAAATTTAATCCTACTAATTATAAATATTAAATTAAATTCTAGAGGATAAATTTCTATAATTGAATGAAATTAATTTCAATATATGTGTGAAAAATGCAACCAAAAAAAGTTAAAAAAAGAATTTTTAATATTAAAAATAAATTTATAAGAATCTAAAATATAATATTTATTAATATGGAACTAATTAGATTATTTTTAGTCAAATAGGACTACGTTTACTTTAAAACTAACCCAAAATATAATGGGACTTTGTAAATACTTGAAAATAATTGATGATTTCTATAAAAATCGGTATTTTTCACTACTAACCCAAAAATATATATTTTTAGAAAAATACAAAACATTCACCCAAATATATATTTGATTTCATGATATTAAAAATTAATTAAATTTTATCAAATTAAATTTCAGAAATTTATAAATTCAATATTCAAATAAAACTATATAATACATGAAATACACTTTAATTAGAATAATTTTTTTTTCAGTATGAAAAATCAAATAAAAATATTGCAATGAATGTGAATATATAAAATATAATTCTTAATGTTAATAAGACATGAAATTTATTTATTAACATTACTAGGTTTTTCAAGTTTGTCCATTAAATAAATTACAACCTTGTTATTTCTTGTCACTTAAATAGGTAAGGTTATTTCCGCCTCATATCCATTATAGGATCCCATGTTTCTTCCCCAATATTGTAGTTCGTGAATAACATTTTAAATGGGTGGTATAACATAATTAATAACACCATCTCTAAATAATTTAGAACCATCACTAGATTTTCCTCATAGGAAATATTTTTTTCCAACTATACCACCTTAGAGACAAATACATGAGATTCATCAGGTTCTTATTTACTTAAAAAAACTATAAACATATAATATACCTAAGTTAGACTCATAGTTAATTCTACTTGATAATAAACATGTACCACATTTTTCAGAATTTAATATGGACCAATAAACTGTAAACATAACTTTTTTTACCAAATCACATAACACCTTTCGAAGGTGGTATTTTAAAAATTCCATGATCGTCTACCTCAAATAAAACATCTTTACTCCTATCATATATAGAAATATTCATCATAATTTGTGTTACCATCATGTGCTGCTGGATAATATTTACCTTCTCAGCTATTTCATTTACTAGTTTTGGTCCAAATGACTTTGTTTCACCAACATCATCCTAATATGCTGGAGTCTGAAACCACATTCCATATAATTCCTCAAAATATTCCATCTATATATTGGAATGAAAACAATTATTATAAAAAATTCCAGAAAAAAATATGATAATCCTTACTTCTCAAATAAACTAATGAGGAAGATTGAATCATATCCTAAAATGTTTGAACCGATCACTCTTACTATCCAGATGAATAAGGATGAAAAGAGGTACAAAAATTTAATTTAATACCTAATGAATTTTGAAATCTATTCCAAAAATTATAGAAAAATATTGGATTATGATAAGATAAAATAGAGGGAGATAATATATTTATCCTAACCATAAATTTTATGCAGATTCTAAAAAATTGATCCATATAAATAATATCTAAAATAATAATAAAATGTATAGATTTATTTAATTGATAAAAAATTACATAAATCACATTATTACCTTGATATTTCATTAGTAATCCAACCATCAAATCCATGGATATATCTCCATTTTTTATTCATGAACTAGAAATCATTGAAACAACCCCTTCAGTAGTTATCACTCCTCATTAACATATTTAAAAGTAAATCATTTCATTGTAAAAAAGAAACATACTCCTTTATTCATTCATAAAATTATATTATCAAAATCCTATATAAATATTAGTATTTCTAGTATGAACATAAAATAGAGATTTATGAGTCCCACTCAATAATTCCTTCATTAATTAGGAATCACTTAAAACACACAACTTATTTCCGAATAGCATGACTCATTCATTGTGAATTTTAAATTTAGAAAACTTTCCCTTATTAAACAACTCTGTCCTTCCTTATAACACTCAATCATTCTTCTAAAAATGCTTATTTTCATCTAAAAATGATGACTAAATTAACAAATGAACCAAAAGAGTTGTAGTTTCTTCAGGAAAAAATTCTTAGAAAGTATTCCTCAAATCATTAAACAAAAGACCATGTATCAAATGTATCACATCTAATGATGCATTTTCTTTTCTATTCAAGAAATTTAATACTTTGTTTTCATTACCTAGATGATAGTGAATAATGAAATCATAATCCTTTATTAGTTCAAACTACATTCTATAACACACGTTCCACTCTTTTTGAGTGAATATAAATATTGAATTTTATGATCTATATATATTTCAAATTTTACCACGTAAAACCATGTCTCCATATTGTTAAATTAAAAACTATCACAACATGATCATGATATTGACTAGGGTAATTCAATACATGTATTTTTAATTGGCATGATTTTTATGAAATTACCCAACCATATTAATCAATAAAAAATTAAGTACCTTAAAGAAATCACTATAAATAAAAACTCACCATTTCTAGATGTATAGTCTAATACTAGATAATTAACCAATATTCTTCTCAATTATTGGAAACATTCATCACATTAATTTTTCCATATTAATTTAACTTCTTTTTGAGTTATCTTATTTAGTGGGATAGACAAACGATAATTGTTTTCAAAAAAACACTGGTAGTAACCCACTTATCCAAGAAAACATTGAATCTTAGTGTCATTTTTAGGCGTTGGACACTTTGACTCCACCATAGTTTTAAAATTATCAATAGTTATTCCATATTTTGAGATAATATTTTGATAGAAATAATTTTTTTGTGACGAAAATTAATTTTTTTTAAATTTTCCATAAAACTTTTTTTAAAGTCTGTAGAAAAATTATTACGTTCATATCAAATTCCTCATAAATTTTAAAATAAACAGGGATTTCATCAATAAACATAAACCAAAATGTATCTAAATAATAATGAAATTTGGTAATCATAATATCCATGAATACATTGGGTGAATTATTCAACCCAAATGGAACAACCACAAAATCATATTGACCATACCAAGAATGAAACACTATATTTAGAATATCTTCCTTCTTCACTTTTAGATAATGATATGTAGACCTATCATCAATGTTAAAAAATAATTCACTCTCTAAGGATGATCAAACAAATTATCTTTACGAGGAAAAAAATAAATGTTATAAATATAAATGTTATAGGATGGTTTATTATCAATGAAAAGTATCATCGATCCATCATTCCATTAAACAATAAAATAGGACCACCCTAAGGTGAAGTTATTGGATGAAAAATACCTACTTAAGAATCTTTTGTAATTTCCTTTTCAATTCCAAAAACTCTTATAGCGATATTCAATAAGGGATTTTTTAAATTTTGTTTTATTTTAAAACTAAATATATAATGAATTCATACCCCAATCAAGAATAATACTAGATAAATTATTATGAAATATATCCATATATTCCTTTACTACTAGAACATTAACAATTTGAATATCTACTTTCATTTGAAAAATACGAGCAAGATAACTTTCACTGCCATATTAAGGCAGTTTCTCATCTTATTCATATGTTATCAATTATATGAACTCATTATTATAAAAAAGATAGAACTTAATATGAAAATTTAATATAAACTCCTTAGCTATGTAATATATCTTATCATGATAAACAGAAATCTAAACCTTACCTAGAATAACATCAACCACAACTATGAGAAAAAAAATATTTTTAGGAGAAATAATTCCAAAAAATAATCATAAGATAACTCCTATAAATACTCGATTCCTTAATACTTACACCCAGAGTTTAAAAAAAATAATTTCTTCATTTCATTAGGAAAGAATTCTATTTTTCTAGTAAATTCCCTAAAAATAAAATAATGTATAGACCCTAAATGAAAAATTAATTTGGCATAATCTGAGTAAAAAATTAATATACTTGTATATAATAAATTTGATGGTTCTACACTTTTAAAGTTTGTCACAAATAATTTTTACACACCTTTATTCGTACCATCTTAATGATTCCCATCATTAATGATTTTTTTAACACACATCAACATAATAACCCTTATAATTTAATTTAAAACATATCACTTCCAACTTATCATATTTGGTCTAAATATTACCAAGATTAGTTTCTTTAAAACTGTGATAAAAATTTCTTAAAATGACATATTTATTAAAATTTCCTGATTTCATAAGAAACTCTCTAGGATGCATCTTACCACACCAATCAGAATAGGAAAATTTAGAGGTCTTACCTTTGGATTTTATCAAATTATGCTTGCACATTGTTTCCACCTACAAAACTTCTAATATTTATTGTAGTAAAATTCAATAAAATCTATCCCTACCTTATAAGAACCCTATAAAACATTATAATTACATTTAAATTCATTATTGGCCAAATCTCATAAAAACATGGTTTCAATCATGAGTAAAACCTGTCAATTTTACTATCATGGTCTAGAATGGAATTTGGTACATACATAGACATTATAGTGAAATTGAAACCATAAGTGTAAAGAGAATCCTATACTTTTCTTTTGTTCCTATAATCATATTCTATCCCTATTTGAAAAACCTAAATAAAATATTTCTAAAGGAAAAGATCTTTAAATATTGACCACTCCATGAAATTAGTTTCATCTTTCTCCTTGGTATTTTTAATCAGAGATATCCACTGATCAACTTCACCTTCAAAATGATAAATGGTAATATTTATATTTTGATGGATATAACAACCTAATACTTAAAATATATTTTCTATTGAATCAATCCATCCTTAAGATACCTCTATATCTAAGGTTACACAATAATCTAGAGGATTCTGTTTTGTGAAATGATCTCCTAAATAAATGTTCTTCAATGGAGAGTTTGATTTATATCTATCATGGATAGCAACTTTAATATCATGAATAAACAAATTTAACATGGCTTAAAACGATTTTTTTTCAAATTCCAACCATTCTAGGTTGTGGATTTAGAAGGATATTATCCTCCAGATTGCTTTACACTTCATTCAACAAAAATATTTTATAGAAACCCACATTGAAAAAGAAATATATTAGAGGATACAACATGAAAATCCTTAAAGTTTTCTCAAGATAATGTAATACAAAAAATAAAAATCCTTAAGTTCATTTTCTTAATAAAATCCTAACATCTAAATTTATATGAACCTTTCATATGATACCAACTACAGAAGCTCATAACTTAAACAAACCATAATTACATGATTTAAAATAAGGGTTTCATTTTATTATATTTTTAGGAACTTTTTGTTTTAGAGTTTTAGATAATTAGAGATAAAACTATTACATATCCAACCCATACAATAAAAAGTAGACACCTCTTCTAAATATCATTTTTTTCAATAAAAATATGATTCTACAATTTAAAATTCTATTTCATTCAAATCAAATTCAATTATTTGAAGATAATACTTTATAAGGGAATGATAGATAATTATATAGTCCTCACATATCCTTAGGTCTCGATAAAACCATTTGAAAACATAGGATGAGAAAAAAATCTCATTAAGGGATAAAATAATAAAGTAACACATTTTTCCTTTTTTAAAATTCACAAAGTCCCATATAAAAGTTTTCTTTTATATATAAAATATTTAGCTAAAATAATATATTAATTACCCAAGAAATATGTTCATTTCTCAAATATATTAATAACACATTTTGTATGAAATTATAAAATAAAAATCATAATAATGAGTTTTTTTTTGAAAAACATGATCACTCATGATAACGTAATCAAGAAAAATCATACATTTCACCATTAGAAAAGGGCATAAACATTTTATTTAAATATAATCTCATTAGATGAACTTATTAAATACAAATAAATACAGTAAAACTCATTTTAGATAATATAAGATTCATTTAGTTACACTTGGACATCATATTCATATCAGTATTACAATAACTCTTACAAGAACCATTGCATATAGAATTACATACTTGTTTAATTCCATCATAAATTCCTCGGAGAAAAAAATAATCACACAATGTATTAGAGAGATATATCAGGATCAAAAATCATCATGAATAATTTATACAAACCATATCATAAATAAAACACATAAAATCTTGTATTTCCATCCTAAAATCTCTGAAATTATCCCATTAAACACTTATTCATAGTCACTTTCAAACTTCATATAAAAATGATGATAAAAATTCTTTTTATTTAAAAACTATTTAATAAAATTACTAGAAGAGATAGAAATATGATATTATTTTAAAAATCAATGATTTTTTTGTGTATGCTTGTTAAAAAATGTTCATGATGGTAGGAATTTACACTCATGCTGAATAAGTTTTAAAAACAATTCCTTTCACACGTTTTAAAAAAATGTAAAAAATAGCATGTTTCAAAAACAATTCAATGTATTATTTAGAAAAAATCATGAAGAAATTATTATTTTTAAAAGGAATTTGAACATAAAATTTCTTATATTAATAAAATACTTGGAAAAGTTTAAATAACATGGATTTTTTGAAAAAAATAAAATAAAAACAATAAATTGTTTAAAATAACTTTCAATGAAAATCCCCTTACATCAAGTTTGAATCATCACATATATAATTTAAATCAGATATAATAAAATTATATTAGTTATTTAGTTTCATAATAAGTATTTTTAGGTTTATTCCTATATTATTATTAATTTTATTTAATTTATTAAAATATTTATATCGTTAATAAATCAATTAAGTTCATATTAGATGTTTTGTGGATGCTTAGTTCATAATCCTAGAAAAACATCAATGGGTTGACCATGGTCAAATGGATCATAATTACATAATATAAAAATACAAATTTTTAAATAAGTATCAAATTCATAATTTAAATGCAATTTGATATCCCGAAATGAAAATGAAACATGAAAAAAATGACATCGCTTTGTAGACGTTTAATCCATATGTACGCATGTGCGATGTCATAATTTTACAATGAATGAATAGGTAATAAGGTATTTAATTTATTATATTTTTTTAAAAATACTTATTTAATTAATATCATATATATTGATTAAATATATTACAATAATAATCCTATTGAGGTGGTATTGAAAAACAGAACACATCACTTCGTGGACATGGTAATCCACACTTACGGGTGAGCTATGTTTTCATTTCTCATAGGCTGGAAAAGGAGATGAAAAAAAGTTTTAAATTAAATATAAAAATATTTAATTATAATTAGTATACTTATGTTATAATATCATCATGGTTATAGTATACTTGAAGGAGGTTGAATAAAAAATAAATAAGAAAACACTCTGTTAGAATATATATATATTCTTTGAAAAACCTCTTATAGATTACACCTTAGACCCTATAGGTTAGTCTTTTAGGTGTCCAAAACCTATATAAAATGGTTAGATATGTTTGGAAGGTGTTTGTATCAGTATTGGTTTAGCAAAATAGATGAATGTATGGTAATAAGAGATGATATGGGGTTTCCTTTTATATTTGATGGGTATGACACTATTGTAATTTTTTAATGTTGTAGAATATTATAAAGTCATATTCTTGAGAATGTATCCCTAAATATATCAAATTCATAAGATAATATGATAATTTTATAAATAAAATAATCTAACAATATTTAAGATGATATTTTGTTACCATATCATTTAGTTTTATCCTTAATTAATCCGTTTTACCGTGTATCATGGTGAGAACTTTTTATCACGATTAATATTCATTATGAAAATATTAAAATTGAATCCATTACTAAATTTTGACCTTATAAGTAAAAATATTAAGTACATTTTTCAATAATAAATTCTTATACGTGGAAAAAATTAATTTCCAAATATGTCTGAAAAAAATGATGAATATTTTTTTTCAAAAAAATGCGTTTTATGACAAAAAATCAATATATATCAAAATAAAGTATAATAGTGATTTGTATATAATTAATTTGATTATTTTTATTCAAATATGAATAAATTTACTTTAACACTAATCCAAAATATTCTGGTACATTGTAAGTACTTCAATGAAATGACAATTTTTATAAAAATATATACTTTTCATTATTCACCTAAAAATCAATATTTTCAAAAAATAAAAAAAAACTCCTCTTAATATATAAATTATGTGGTGATATAAAAAATTATGTCCATTTTAACCAATTAAATTTCTAAAATTTTGTAATTTAACATTTAAATTAAACCATATAATATATAGAAAATAGTTTAGTTAGGGTAAAACTATTCCTTTTCAATTTGAAAAATCAAATAAAATTATTTCAATGAATTTAAATCCATAAAATATAATCCTGAATATTAAAAGACATGAAATTTATTTATTATTAAATTTACATGGGTTATTACAATAATACTCAAATTTTATTAATCATTATCTTATAGATGATTCCAACATTGTCAAATGTCTTCATCAACCCCTTCCATTATATTCCCATGCACTAAATATCTAATCAACAACACCCATGAGTGAAATAAGTAAAAACAAAACTGTAATATCTTGATTAATATTTGTTATTTACTGAAATAATAATTTTCTTCCAAATATAATTTATCCATGATATTTTTGTCCATGGTGTAAAATCCAAGGTCCGGGTGCCGCCCAAAGGTTCCCCGAAACTGGTTGGTCACATGACCTCAAGCACGTTTCCCCAAATGTCATAGGTTGCCAACTATTAGTGAGAGCCAAGGTGTGATATTGGGGAAACTATATCGTCTGGGCAAAGTATACACAAGGGAATCAAAGTAGTTAACAATAAAAAAATCAATAATACCAAGTAGGAATAACAATAGAATACTGAATGTAAATCCAACAAAACCCTCAATATATATATATGATTCATGGAATATGTATCTAAGAAAATATACAAACAAGTCACAATGTTTGAAATAAACAAAGAAACCAAAGTACAAAAGAAACAAGTAAACTCCATTAGCATCGTAAGCCTATGTTTGGTCCCATCCTCTCTAGCACCAACAACAGTCATGCACCTGAAGAAGAAGGGTGATTATCCCTACCTCAACTTGTAATCATATAATCGATTTTGGTCCCAAATCATGACCCAAATAGGGTGTGAGATGAATTCTAGTAGGAAAAGATCAAAAGATATATTTTTATCTATTAATGAGTTTATATAGAAGGTAATATGAAAAAAATGAAGTAATAAAATCAGAAGTACTCAAAGGTAACCAATCCTATAGTTTTCAATTACATTCAATTAACATTTATTATTCATCCATTGAATCATGTGACCCTGAGATATAGACAAAGATCTGTATCCCCTGTGCAAGGTAACCCAAATGGACGTCTCCTTAGACCATCAACAGTCAAGCAAGACTAGATCCAATCTTGTTCTTTGTCTTGGTAGATGATTCACTATAATTCAATTATTCATACATGACCCCTTGGGATGTTCTCACAATCTATTCCATTTGTTCTAGCCCATCATCATATCATTAAATAACAACCCTTTGGGAAGCTATCACAGTCTATCCCCTTTGATCCAACATGCCATCAATTCATTAAAATAATGACCCTCTAGGAAATCTCTCACAGTCTAAAACCTTTGGTCTTACATAATAAAATCAATTATAAATGACCACCTAGGAATCTCTCACAATCTAAACACCCTTTGGTCTAACATACATTTAATTAAATATAAATGACCACCTATGAAACTCTCACAGTCTAACCCCTTTGGGAAGCTCTCATAATCCAATCTCATTGGTCAAACATTCACAATGCATATCAAAACCATTTCATACAAATAATAACTCCATCCTAAAAAACAAGAATGGAAAACAAGGCAAGTTTCATTGGCATTCTATAATAAATGTCCATAAATGGTCAAATAAGGGAAACACACCCACAGGGTGTCCCATAAACAAGGTATCTAACCTTATGCATAAGAAACTACCATTCGTAAATTAAATAAACCATAACATGTGATTAAATGGTTAAATTCCAAATCAATCAATACCCCAATCATGGGTATGCAACAATTTAGGCATATAATATCCAAGACAAAACAACGAAAGGCACAAACCACCTATCTTGATGTCATATGATTGATATACATGAACATAGGCCCTTGAATTGGCCCATATCATCATAGATATACAAAACATTGAAAAACTCCCAACCTTGAATAACTCACAAGGGAGGAGGAATCAAGAAGAAAGGATCTAGGTTTTTTGAGAACTCACTGGTGGGATTCCAACACACCTGATAATGTCTCAACCAGAGCTCCGATAGAGAATCAAGAGGGGTTCATAGTTTGTCATCCATTCCGTCGTGCTCCTATATGAATCACATGAAGAATATGACCCTTCCAGATATAAGACGTGACCCTGCTCTGATTTATCAAATAAAAATAAAAGTACATGAAGTTTTCTTTAAAACTACATGCTATGTATTAGCCTTAACCATCCCCTGACTTAAGCAGTCTTCCAAGTCACTACACAGCCATTTACTCGACCATTACATGGCTAGTACATGAATGTACATGGAAACAGGGCACATGGCATGTACATAGAAGTATACAACGTGTACTTAGAAAACCCCATTTCTTCTATTTTCCTAAAAAACAACCCAAAATCAAGATCCATACGTGAAAATAATATCTAGGTTCTTAAAAACATCCCCTTAAATAAATTCAACCTTGAATTTACCTTCCAAGGATAGTGAAGAAGAATCTAGGAACAACTCCAGCCACTGTGATCGCATATTGGCCTCCCTCTCCCAAGTCTCATCCTGCATTTGCCTATGCTCCAATACCACCTGTACCATAGGAACGGACTGGACATGAATAAACTTCATGCTATGATCAATAATCCATATTAGGTGCTCCTCAAAGTATGTATCCACCCCAACCCAACCTCCTCATGATTAAAAACATAAGATTAGTCTGAAAAGTAATTCCATAGCTGAGAAACATGAATGATTTCATGTATATTTTGGTACTTCTGAGGTAGATACAACTAATTTTCAACCATCCCAACTCTCTCCAAAACCTCAAATTACTCGACATATCTCGGTGAAAGATTCCCTTGTCTCCTAATCCTCCTATGTCCCAACCTTGGTGTGGCATGCAGGAAAACACAATATTTGACCTCGAACTCCAGAGGTCATCTCCACAGATTATCATAAGATTTCTTGACGTGACTGTGCAATAGTCATCTGCTTCCTGAATCAACTCCACTTGCTCAATGGTCTCCTAGACAAGACAAGGTCCCAAGATAGCTGCATCTCCTTCCTCCAGCCAACACAAGGGTGATCATCATGGCCTACCGTACAAGGCATCAAAAGGTTCCATCTGAATCATTTCATGAAAACTATTACTATAGGAAAACTTCACCTGGGGTATGTGTCTCCTATGATCCCCCAAAATCTAGGACGCATGCTCTAAGAAAGTCCTCCAAAACCTGAACCGTGTGCTCGGACTAGCCATCTGTTTGAGGATGGTTAGCTATACTCTAATGTACCTATGTTTCCAAAACCCTCTGTAGTCCCTACTAAACATAAGAAGTAAACTAGACATCCTTGTCTGAAACAATAAGGTGTTCAACACCATGAAAATGTAATATCTATTGGATGTACATCCTTTAATCTCATCAACCCTGAAGGTTTCCTTGATTATAAGAAAATGTGAAAAATTCATGAGCCTATTGACAAAAACCCATACAACATAATTTTCTCGAGAGAACCTTGGTAAACCCATTACAAATTCCATCACGACATCATTCCACTTCGACTCAGGAATGGGTAAATGCTATAATAGACCTTCCGGTTGCTGATGCTCCACCTTCCCCAGTAGACATATGGAATATATCATAACAAAAAAAATACACCCCTCTTCATTTCTACCCACCAATACCGATGATGTAGATCTCGACATATATTGGTGACACCAGGATGAACTCCCTATACTGAGGCATGAAAATCTCACAACAGCTCCTCGCACATGTGTGTTGACACTCAAATGTGTCCATGAAAATGAAAAACCTCATCCTCGCCTGTAGTCCATCTAAAATAGGGTCCTCTCCTGACACACTATCCCATAGAAATAGACCCCTGGGATCTGATAAATGCTTCATTTGAACTCGATCTAGTAGAGTAGAGGTAACAACCAAAGAAGAAAGAAACCACTTCCCTTTTTTGTCATGCACCTCCAAATACATCTTAGAGAATAGAGCCATAAGCTACCACTCACTGATGGCCTCCTGAACTTCCTGTATCTGAGTTCTACTACTCAACGCATCTGCCACATTGTTACCTTTCCCAGGCATATAGGAAAGATCAAAGTCAAAAAACTAAAGGTATTCAACCCACCATCACTATCTCAAATTAAAATCTCACCATGTAAAGAAGAATTTGAGACTTTTGTGGTCTGCGTACACCTTAAAATGATCTCCAAAAAGATAATTTTTCTTATAATGAAAATCATGCACATTTTTAGCTTACTCGAGATCATGTTTTGGGTAATTCCTCTCATGTGGCCTTAACTACTGAGACCCATACAAAATGACTACATTCCCATGTAAAAGCACAAAACCCAGCCCGATACCTGATGCATCATAGTACACAATGTCACACTTTCTCAGCTCTGGAAAAATTTGTATCGGTGCTGAAGTAAATCTTTCTTTTTTGCTCCGAAAAGGTTGAATAGTAGGAATCTGCCCACATTTCTTGGGATCCTTCTTAGTCATACCTATTAGTGGTTCTACTAAGTCTAAAAAGTCTTGAATAAAGAATATGTAGTAACCATCTAGCCCTATAAAAATTTGTACCTCAAATACATTCTTTAGATGCTCCCAGGAAACTACCTACATCACCTTCTCTAGGTCTACCGATACTCCTATCTCTGAGATGACATGACCCAAGAAATGAATTTGGTCCATCTAAAAGAGGCACTTTGAGGTTTTAGATTATAAATGATGCTCTCGCAGTGTAAAAAATAAGATCCCAAGATGGATGGTGAGGTCATGTCGAGTGTGAGAGTACACCAAGATATCATCCACAAATACTACAAATTAATAATCCAAATAAGGATGGAACAATCGGTTCATCAGTTCCCTGAAAACTATTGGTGCATTTTTGTGACCGAACAACATAAAAAAAATACTTGTATAGACCATACATGCTCCTAAAGTCTGTAAGAGATATATCATCTACTATAACGCATAACTGATGATAAAAAGAGATCAATTAAATATTTGAGAACACCCTAGATCCCTGATTATGATGAAATAGATCATCAATTATCGACAAGGGATATCAATTCTTAACCATCAACTGGTTTAGCTTCTGATAACCCACACAAACTCTGAGGGCATCATCCTCCTTCTTCATAAAAAGGACTAGAAAACCCCATGGAGACAAGATAGGTCAGTTTAAACCCTTGTCTTAAAACTCCTATAACCACTTCTTGAGCTCCTATAACTCTGATGTAGCCATCCTATAATGAATAATGGACACCAGTGACACTATTGGGAAAATCTCAAAAGAGAAATCTACCTCTCTCTCCAGAGGTAAACTTGAAATACATCCTTGAAATGATCCACCCTTGGAGGAAAGTCTATCTGTGATGTCCCCTGTTCATCCAAATATAAAATAGAAATCTGTTCTATAAAACCACATAACCCATAATGCACATGTCCTTCTCTACTCGCCTAGACATCCCATTCACCCTTGTGTAGAAAAGATCCTCCCTCTGGTGATGTGAATCTTACACTATGACCATTCAACAAAGGCTTTGAAGAAGACCAACTAGTCCATTCCAAGTATGATATCATAGACTGTCATATCTATGACATAGAGGTCCCATAAGAAGTGACACCCACCAATCTCAAGATGGAAGTCCTTGCACTGATGTACACTAGTCATTTAATCCCCAATGAAGTGTCTAGAATCACAACATTATCATATGTAAAGATACTGGGCCTAATTCTCTCCACAACAGCAACATATATAAAACTATGATAATCCCCTAAATCGAAAAGAGGAGAAGCTAAAACTGAGGCAACTATAATCGAACCTCTAACTATAGAGGGTATGAGATCCTAATTCAGCTAGGTCAGCTCCACCACAAAAATCTAACCTGTAATGAGGCCCTATGACCCTACCTAACTACCCTGAGTTGGTCCACCATTTTGTATCTGTGAAACTATCACCTGGATACCATGGTTATGACCACCTCCTCAGCTTGACGAACCCCAATTCCCTAACTATTGAGAAACTGGTGGTCCTTCTCTAGAGAATAGAGTCATAACAGATCCCCTCTTACTAGATGTGGGTGAGAACTTCCTACAAAAATATTGAATGTGGACCATCCTACAACAAGTTATGCACTCGACTGGGTTGTTCGGGCAATGTGGTCCTGTAGGACCACTCTTCCCGCATTGGTAGCATACCACTTGACTTCCTGAAGAAACATCCCTGCTACTAGAAGAATCACCATGTGAAAGCTATCTACAGTGCTTCTTGCTTTTGGTTGAAGGAGTACCAGCCCTGGATGCTGAACCTCCCTGGATCGCAGCTCTAAACTGTCTCAGATTGTGCTTGGAAATTAGTGACTAATTTACTATAGTAGTCACCGAAGTCAGCATGAAAATATTTACCTATGATCCGATGTTATACCTAAAACCATCCTCAAATATCCTAGTAAGTGATAACTCGTCACCCCCCAGAACTGGTAGGAAGCACTAAAGCTCTGTAAAGAGATATAAATAATCCATTACTCAAATAGAACCCCAGTCTAAATACATGAACTCCTAGGCTTGGTCAGACCTCAATGTATCAGGGTAGATGTAATTATATAAGGTCCTCTGTAACTCTTCCCAAGTCATATCCCAATGACGTCCCACCTGTGAGATAAAATCCCATAATCTCTTGGAAGAATCACATAACATGTAAGTCGCGAGATTCCATTCCTCTCAGGAGGAATCTCTAGATTCTCAATGATATAAATCATGGCCTCCAACCGTGACTCTATAGCCTGTGGTCCTCCATACCTTGGAAAAGTGGGAGGATGCTGCTTATGGAACACCTGCTTCAACTTTTCTAAATTTAGGGTAGGATGTGGTGCTCCCTAAAAAGTATGCATCATCCTCATGAAGCCTTTAAAGAACTGTGCATAAGTACCTGCGTTTAGTATAATAGATGGTGCCAACATGGGAATGATAGGAGGATCTACTAGTAGCCCTTGATCTACCATTTCCTGTGTCTAATCATCTCCCTGTACTTGGCATACAACTGGAGGATGTCTTAGTGGCATGACTCTGCAAGGTCAAGAGAACACCTTAGTACTATAATAACGAAAACTACAAGACAAAAGTGAAATAACATAATATATGAAAGAAAGAATTCATGTTTTACAAAATAATGTTACATGACATGTAGGACTACTACATGATGTGTTCCCTTAATCCTTAACATGAGCGTGTTCCCCTGCCAATATGGCCGTGTAACACCCCATACACACAACGTGTTCTTGAATATTAACTTCTACCCAGGCACATCTACATGGAATGAACACTCTAGACACAACATATACAATAAAAGAACCATCCACCTGTGTCGTTAGTCAAATGGAAAAATAAATGATCGACTACAGCACGATGTGTACTCCCAATACATGACGTCTTCTACCACAAGTATTCCAACCCCATGTCTCTTCTCAAACAGTCAATCACACAGTCAATAATTACATGGCATGTACATACGGTACATGATGTATACATAAGAAAAGTAATTTCTCCCAGTACAAAAGAACACATGGCATGTTTTCATACCATCACGCACAATGTTTTTTGAATTTTCTAGACAGTAATCCTACAAAACATCTCTAGAAATACAAAATATTAAATTTGGACTAGGAATTATAAGTTATGATCTATGACAGCCCATAATTTCTACGAATCAAAGTTTGGAATCCTTATTCATCTCATAACTTAAAATAATTCAATTAATGTTCAAACATGATCCACCAAATTTCCATCCATGAGGGCCCATAACACATTAGATACCAAATATTGGCCTCCATCCAATGAAAAATTACATGTACCAATACCCTATAAAAAATAGTAGGTATTTTAATCATGACATCTTTCACAACAACATGCATATCTAGCACAACATCTATTACAACAACATGCAATTAGTAATGCAACCTAAATGGAATGACCAGAATCCATGACTTGTGTTCTCTAGCAAGTGCCTATATGATGCATGAGATGTAATACCATTATCTCATCGGGTTGGAAAAAATATAACCACAATGATATAAATCATAACAACACAAAAAAAGTGATTCACCTAATGGTTAAATCAAATCAACTGTAACAATTGAAAATCCAGAAAAATGCAATATTCAAGGTAACATGGAAATTCCTTGTACACGGGTTAGCTGCTCCCGTGCATAGCTTATTACCAATTACCTATTTCTTCTTATCCCAATACATTGGCTACAAATAGTTTGTAAAATTAAGAATGGGAACTCCTCTGATACCACTTTGTAAAGTCCCAGGTCCGGGTGCTGCCTAAAGGTGCCCCGAACCTGGTTGGTCATGTGACCTTAAGTGAATTTCCCCAAATTCCAGAGGCTATAGAATTGCACTGAGGGGAAAGATGTGATATTGGGGAAACTATGCCCTCATTGGAAGAGTATACACAGTGGAATCTAAATAGTAAACAATAGAAAATTCTATAATACCAAGTAGGTATAAAAGTGGAAGATTGAAACTAAATCCAACAGATGCCAAAATATATATATATATATATATATATATATATATGATGCATGGAATATGTATCTAAGAGAATATCCCAACAATTCAAAATGATGGTAATAAATATAGAAACCAATGTAAAAAATGAACAAGTAAACTCCAGTAGCATCATAAGTCTCCGCTTGGTCCCATGATCTCTAACTCCAATTACAGTCAAGTACCTGATGAAGAAGAGTGATTTAACCTACCTATACCTACAATCATAAAATCTATTTGGGTCCCAAAGTATGACCCAAACATGTTGTGACACAAATCCTAGTAGGCATCCACAAAAATATATATGCATATATATCAGTGAGGATATATAAAAGGTAATATTCTAGAAGTGAAGTAATAAACTAGAAAGTACACAAAGGTAACCCATCCAATAATTTTTAATTATATTCATTTAACATTTATTATTATTTTGTTGAATCATTTAACCTTGAAATTTAGCCTAAGCACTATATCCCCCATTGAAGGTAACCAAAACAGACACCTCATAAGACAATCAACAATCAAGCAAGATTAAATCCAGGCATGTGCTTTGGATTGATAGATGCTTCAAAATTATTCATTATTCATACAAGACCCCTTGGGAAGTTCTCATAGTCTATCCCCTCTGGTCTACACTATCATTAGATTATTAAATAATAACCCTATGGGAAGCTCTCATGGTCAATTCGCTTGGTCCAACATGACATAAATTCATTAAAATAACGACCCTCTAAGAAAGCTATCATGGTCTAACCCCTTTGTTTTAACATAGAAACAATCAATTATAAATGACCACCTAGGAAGCTCTCATGGTCTAAATACCCATTGGTCTGACATACATTTAATCAAATATAAATGACCATATGGGTAACTCTTATGGTATAACCCCTTTAGGAAGATCCCAAAGTCCAATACCTATTGCTCAAAAATTCATAATGCATATAACAATCATTTCATATAATTAATAACTCTATCATAAAAAACAAGTCATGGAAAAAAAGGAAAGCCTCACATGCATTCTAGAACAAACGACCATAAACAGTCAAACATGGGAAACACACCCACGAGGTTTCCTATAATCAAAGTATCTAACCATACGAATAAGAAACTACCCTTCATCTCTTTAATAAACTACAGTAAGTGATAAACAAGGTTAAGTTCCGAACTAATAAATACACCAAACATGGGTATGTGACACTTTAAGCATATATAATCCAAGACAACATAACTAAAGGAACAAAACACCTACCTCGATGTCGTACGATTAATATAGTTAAACGTCAACCCTTGAATCGACCTAGATCGGCGTAGATCTACAAAATGGTGAAAAATTAACAACCTTGAGATAATCACAAGAGAGGAGGAATCATGAATAAAGGCTCTAAGAGTTTTGAGAAATCCCTAATGGGATTCCAACACACCTGACATTGTCTCAATCAGAGGTTCGACAAGAAATCAGGACAGGATTGGAGTTTTTTGGCCATTCTATTGTGCTCTTATACGAACCATGGGAAGAAGAAGACATTTATAGATATGAGACATGACCCCACTCTGATTTATCAATCAAAAAGAAAAAATACATAGTGTGTTCATTAAAACTGCAAGCCATGTAGTAGCCTTTACCTGCCCCTGACTTAAGTGGTCTTCGAGGTCAATACATGACCATGTACTCAGCCGTTACATGACCAATACATGGATATACATGGAAACTAGGTATGAAGTTTGTATATAAAAGAACATGGTGTATACTTAGAAAACCCCATTTCTTCCTTTTTTCCAAAAAAAACTCGAAATCAAGATCCATACCTAAAAAGAATATCCAGGTTCTTAAACATGGTTATTCTCTGTCCAAATTATTAATGTTCTTGATAGTTAAAAATAATTATTTACTACCAGTATCAAATATCAGATATGTGATATGTAATCACATTCTCTATAAACCATATAGATCATAAGCCTTATTTTGTATTCATAATATCTTATTTAAATTTATTTATTCATATATATATTTAACATTTATTCTTGTATTTCATGATTTGTGGATTTTTTTCTTTTTAATTTAAGGACCTTTGATAATATTGTAATTAATTGAGTTCATTGATCATCTTTTCAATGCATAAATATTAACATAAATTAAATAATTTAGGCTATATATATAATCCAAGAATCTAATTATAAATCCATTTATAACAAATAAGATTTCAATATATACCACTTTTTTACTCTAAAATACCTAACATTATCCTATAATTGTGGTATAAATTATCAATTGGATAGTGTTAAGATCCTATTTCTTAAAATGATTTCAATTTTTTCTATCTTGGGTCCTCTTTATTGCCTTTTTGAACTGACTTACAACTAGAATCATCCAATTTTTTATTATCACATAAAAAAATACACTATATCATTAATTGTAATGAATTATATCATTTACCACATTATAATCTAATAAAGTATTCATTTGAAATTAGAAGTCATTGAGATTCCTCAAACTTACACTTCCAGATCTAGTCCTAAAATATATACTTTAATTACCATCTTTGATATTGTTGAGTCCTAGAGGTTTCGATTTTTTAAACATGAAGTATTACTATTTATAGTTTTTCCTTTTATAGTTAACATATAAATCATTAAGTAATGGTAGGAAGAGTTCATTTATCTAAAGAGTTTTTAGTTCATAAGGTTTATAACATTTTATAGTTATAGATATTTCAGATTTTTTACAACAATGAAAAATCCAACATGGTCACAAAATTGACTGTATGAAGTAGGATGTCATGGTTGGGGAAGTGACCACATATTGAAATTAAAACTAACCAAATGAAGGAATGATAAGTGACCACTTTATGAAAAGATAATTTATCAAATGGAGGAAAGATAAATGACTAAATAATGGAATTTGAACCTAACACAAGAAGAAAAATAACCTACCACATGAATGAGTACAAGCCTACCACAAAATGTAATGCAAAACTACACCATGAAGGAATGATAACCTACAACATAAAAGATTTATTATCTAAGAAATTATAATTCAAGTTACCCAGGACTCATATGATAGGTCCTTGTATCATGGATACATACAAAAGGCTGAGTGACTATGGGATCACACAATAAGTTGATCGACCACATGATTAACCTCAAGGAAGATCACACATATTTCATAGGAGATAATTGTTATATAATTGGATGCTTATTTTTTGATGGTATTCATTTATTAAAATATAAAAATTATATTTGGATTCAAGAAAGTTTATTGATAAAAAATGGATGCCAATAGAACAAAATAAAATCAAAGATGATGTTATGAAGAAGATTGATATATTATTGTGGCATAGTAGGAGCATATTGGTTGGAGTGGAACACTCAAGATGGTTGTGAACTATGATTATAAATTAAAATTTCTACTAAAATAATTTAATTATTAAATCAAAAAATTAAATGAAAGCACACACTTAAGTAAAACTACTAAATTATATAATATGATATTTCAAAAAGGTTCACAACTATTTGATCAATAATCAGTTACAATTGTTTTAAAAATACGAAAATTTTTAAAATAATATTTTGAACTTGAAATAGTATATACAATAAAAGTTATATCCAAATATCAGTGTAAAGTTATGTTATAGTTTTAGAAAACTAAAACCACTTTAATTTAGAAAAATGAAATAAAATTTAAAAATAACATAAGAGAAATAAACATTGGGTTTAGTCCCAAGTCGATACCTTATCCCCTAAACATGGAAAACACCCACTAATAATTAGTTTATTATTGAATAAATTTATCCAGAAGCTAGATCTAGTTTTTAGAAATAAATTTACTTTGATTATCTATTCTATACAATGGACTCCTCTATAGTTATATAGGGGGGGAGGGAGAATACCAGGTCACACATAACCTCTTCCATAGTTATATGTGGGATTAAAATGAAAATATTTAGAAGAGAGTTCATATTATTCTCTAGTTCAGTATAGGGGATTGTATTTATAGATAAAAAGGTTAAAAAACATATCTCAAAAGATAAGATAAAACAATACGATCAAAGAATAGAGAGTAAGAATGTCTCGTGAAACTTAGTTTGATCATATTTGGTTGTTTAGAATCCAATGAACCATCCTTTTAAATTACTCAAATGAGATTGAAAATAAATTTTATAAGGATAGAGTTCTATAGAACACAAAAAAGGACTGTATGTTTTAGTAAACAAGTAGTATGGAAAAAAGTTATTTAGTCATCCAATAGGTATAATTAACTATCTGTATTTCAAAAACCTTTCACACTTACATCACCATAAGTTTTCTATATTCACATATATATATATTTATGCATAGGTGAATGAGGGGTTCTTATGAGTATATAAAATTCTAGATATTCAAATTATCCATTATAGGATGATAATAATATATACTTAATCCTCATACTGAGAGAGATAATTCTAGATATTCTGACTTGGTATTTAAAACATCAATGTAGTTCTTTAAGAATAATAATTCTTGAATCCATCAGACTTTTACTACATTTAATGCCTTTATATAGATATTAGAGAATTAATCTGAAATTAATTATGTATATCTATGATATCAGATCTCATATTAGGTCCTCTTGGTTGTAGATTCACATGGCATTGCATCAATTGATGATAGATTAACTTGGAGTTATATCCACTCAATAATAGCACCATTTGATAGTATAATTAGATCCATGAAGTAGTAGAAATCAATGTTAGATATACATGGAGTTTCTATAGTCAGAAATCATAGACTTGAACTAGAGATAACATCTTGAACTAATGGTATCTTAGAGATATAATTGAGTTCAACTCTTGTCAGCTTGAAATAAATGGAGGTAGATTGAGATAATTGGTGTCAAGTTGAGATAACTGGTGGAATATTTTTCTATCTAATAGTTGATAATCATGGTAGATTCAGGCCTTAGATAATTTTAGTTATTTTATCTATAAAATAGTTGACTAACATAATACATGAAACCTATTTGAAACATAATGAACATGATTTTAGATCCTTAAAATAAATAGGTTCTTGGAGTAATCCAATAATATCCTTTTTTTATCACAAATCATGGAATTTATAATCATATAAAACATTTTAAGAAATGAATAAAATTAATACAGTATACTTAGTAGTCAAAGTCCACACATGTAATATATATTCTGCGTTAATTTTCATTCTATACAATTATTCTCCCCATTTTGAGATTATCAAAAAAGACAAATAAAATTGAAAGGAAACAACTGACACAATTATGAATAAAAAGAAATAATTTTTATTAAACATGAAAGATAATTTAAGAAAATCAGAAAATATTTAAAAATGAAATCCTTAACAAAGCCTAATCAATGTCTGAAGAGGTATCATCATCATGGTTAGAGGTAGGATCCTCTAGGTCCTTTCCTTTACCAATAACATGAGGATCATAAGGTGTAAGAGGCCTGAACACTATCGAAGATGTAACCAGTCTGAGATACCTCACATATTCAAAAGGGATAATTCTAAATGGACAAACTATAATATAATTGGTCTGAATAGGTGCTCATAATGGTGAATAAAATGATGCAGTCATAGGAATGGATGGGGGTGTAATGACTGCAGTCCTAGTCATATAGAGAAATGGTTCCATCAACTCTAAAAACATGGTAATAACCCTACCCCATTTATCCATATCTTTAAAAAGTATTTTATTTTATTCCATAAACTTCTTAAGAAGGAGATCCAATATCTTCAATTGGTTCACTTTCTCCTTGATTTCCTTGGTAATATGAGGTATCCTTATATTTTCTTCTAATAACATAAAATGATTATTGTGTTGATGCTGGTTGAAAATCCTAGAAATATAATATTTATTGTCCATAATGACTATTTCTCTATCACAACTAGAATCATTTATGGACTCTCTAACAAGATCATAAATTTTATCAACAAGAGATTTTAAATTTCAAAACTCATCCTGATGAGTCATAGATAAATCACTAATCACAAAATGCACCTATTCTCTCAATACAGACATTAAAATCTTAGCATCAACAGAAATAGGTGTAGAGGGAGGTGGAGATCTGAAAGAAGAAACTCACGTATTATAAAAAGTGTTTAGAAACTTATATAAGTATAAATACTTCAATGTCAAATTTACTCTCATATACTCAAAAATTGAATTAATGGAAGTCATCTATTCTACCAACTATATATTCTCCATTACCATATTTACCATTTTTATGAAAATTATAGGTTTTAGGAGATCCACTACCAAGGATTATAGAAATGAAGTATCCTCTTTATTGTGTTTATTTTCTTGAAAGGAATATGATATGATCATCCCACATATATCTAGTAAAATATCTACTCCAAATGCATTAAGATCATACCAAGTGATGTAGGTAGTCTGAGGGGGAGAAAGAGGAGGAAGAAAAGTCCTCTCCAGACTATGAATTAAAGCGACCTGATTAAAAACATCCACAATAGGTATTTTAGAATTAAATGGTTCCAAAAATTGTTCTGAAATAGTTTTTTTGAGTAAATATCCTTTATTAATTCTCTAAGAAACTGATTGGAATGTCCACTATGCTACTATGGAACACCCTTATGATTATTATCACTAGAAACATCATAATATCTGTGAAAATAAGACAAGATAAACATGGAAGATCTTGGGGACTTCCCCCCATACATGGTGAATCAGTTTCATTTCTTTCTGAAGAAATTGGCTCAACATGGATTCTAGAAGCCAAACCTTCTAAACCAACTGGTTCTTTTTATTACCAAATTCTTGACTTGCTGAAGCTGGTGGGGAAGTTCCCTACCACTCTCTACTAGAAAAACCAATACACTTAGTGATAGTCAAATAGGGATTTGATTTTCATCTACACCATCAACATCATACTCAGAAGCATCATATAACAGAACCACATACTTTGGACTATTTTAAGTAGATCTTTCTAATTGAGAATAATTTAAATATTTAGTTTCTTATAATTCATCATCTTCTTCTAGTAGAATTTCTTTTGTAAGTTGAGAGTTATATGGAATAGGAAGTCTATATGATACATTGAAAATTGTTACAATATACTAATCACTCCCCTATTCCAATGAAATATGGGAAAAATATTCTACAACATCCTCAACTAACTTTTCTTCATAAGACTCAACACAAATAGCAACCTCACCTTTTTCATTTGCAGAATATTCCACAACCTCATCTGGCTCAAAGCAATGGTAAACCAATTCACATTGGAAGGAACCAGGTATTTATAAAATAAATTTTTTTATTTATATTAATATTTATGAATAAGATGTTAATTTTACATTAAATGGGATGCTTTTCAAATAGAGTACTCGACACGTAACAATAGGTTTCTCCGAAATCTTTTGCTACACATAACATTGAGTTATAATGAAAAATAGTACAATAATATTATTGTTATTTTAAATTGTAGTTAATGCCTAGAAATTGGAAGGTCTTGAATTAATAGTATCAACTAAATTTTGAAATATGGTTTACACATGTTTAAATAATCATTAATTGGTTAAAAAGTTTATTAGAAATGAAAATAGAATCCAATTGAATATAAAGGATGTGCTTTTAGGAAAACCTATTTAAAGGGAATATTTATTTTTATAAAATCATATCACTCTTTATGGATTTTTATTTATGAAAAAATATATGTTATATATTCAAATTAATGTTTTAAATTCATCTAATATGTTTAGTAGATATGATATAAGAACAAATTCAATTTTTTTGGATAAATGAAGTATTTTTCGAAAAATGAAGTTTTACCACCTTTTGATGAAAAACCCTTTTTAAATATTGTTTTTTAACATTTATATGTTCTATTTTACAAAGTAAACTTATTTTATAGAGTATTGAAATCAAAATTTACTTTGGTTAATTTTTTTGTAAGTTTCTGATTACGTAGATTTTTAAATGAATAGTGAAAAAATACTTCATTTTAATTCAAAACTGACTTTTCATCTAATATTTTTATATAGTTAAATTGTAATTTTAGTTGGTTTTAAAGTGTAATTGGATTATGTTTTTAATATTTATTCCAATTTTTTTATTGTAAGTAATTTCACTTTTAAATTTGATTTGAACACATGTCAATCTTTTGATACATTTTACTTCTTAAAAACACACCTTTTGGTTTTGATAAAGGGATTTAATTTTAAAATATTTTCTGAAAATTATCGATTTTGAATTTTGGAAAATCAATTAAATATTCATAATCATAATATCCAAATAGTGTGAATAGGTTCCTTTTATTTTTATACATTATGAATAATAACTTCAGTAATTATTTTGGTTAAAGGGCAAATCTGGTAAATAAGGTTAAAAAATAATATTATAAAAATATTAAACTTCCCTAAAATGTATCATAATATTATTGGATGAGATTTTTCTAACCATGTTCATACTTGGGTCGATTTTGGGACCCCATAGAGCCACTTGGGTGTGAAAATGGCATTTTATAAGAATTAATTTAAAATAAAGAGAAATATAACATAAACATATATCTTTTACTAAAACAAATTTAAAATAGGGTTATATAACTGATCTCTTTATTATAATTTTACATCATGATATTTTATTTATAATTTTTAGACATTATATAAATAAATTTAATTATGACCCAATGATGATGCAATGATTGATTCATTAATAAATGATTCAAATAAATGATATTATAAATATTTAAATAAATTTAAATTGATTATTTTGATGCCATACACGAATTTTATAGATTATATTTATATATATAATTTTATTAAAGTCTCTTTTTGAAGGAATCATGTTGTTATGACCTTGTAAAAAAGTTAAGTATGAATAGTGTCCAAAATTGACATGATTTATAACTTAAAACATAAATTTGTTTATTAAATGATATTAAATTTCTGAAAATATAATATTTAAAAAAATGCTTAAGATAATTCCAAATATGTCATAAATAACTTTTTGTTGGGTCGTTTGACATGATATTGTAATTAAATTAACCAACAATGTGTAAATAGTATGATATCATGGTACAATTAAAAAAGGTAAAATAAGGATTAAACAGAAAAGATAGGGATAAAAAAATACTTAAAACTTGTTTAAAAATTATTGGATAATGATTATTTGAACCAAAATCATCTGATATTTGAATTAAATGAGTTTGGAAACATTGTTAATTGAAATTAAATTTATAATAAATTAATATTTCAAGTCTTTCCTAAAGTGCCCCTCCTCCCTCTTATAAAGGGCCACCACATCTACCCACATAATCTCACCTCTAAAGCCCCTTGGATTGACCAAATTATACTCAAATAAGCTCCCAAAATCCCTACCTTCATCCAAGAATCCTTACCTAGTGTATAAGGAAAATAAATAAATCATTTTGGCTCAAATCAAAAGAAGTTACTAGATTTAGAGGTAACATATTCTATCAAGTTTATTTCCTTTATTTTCATTCTCCACTCCACATTCTCTTTGTATTATTTGATTATATAAAAAACCAGTATCGTCAATATACTAGGATTTTTTTATGTGAATTATTATAACTACACTTACACACACATTCATCTAATGTATACAAACATACTGTTTCTGTGTACGGTGAGCTACCGCCTCACGAAATGATGATTGTTCAATTTTATTCTACCACCTATCATGGTATAAATTATGATAGAAATATAATTGTATATGATATATATTATATTTACATTTTCACTATTCTTCTGTAATTTTTATTTACAACATACCTTCATGCTTTCCAGGATTGGTAAGTATGATAATCTCATTTGAGGAAGTGTGGACTACTGCCCTCTCAAAGTGATACGACTCATTCATGCTATACATGGAATATATAAAGGATAATTTTATTAAAATTACAATCCATAAATTACATAAATAAAATAAAGGTATTATAAAATACATTTATATAATTTTAATATTATTCTTTTAATATGACAAAGAAATGAAAGTAGCGTTCATGCGTACATATGACCTACCGTCTCCATGAACAGTTTATTTAGTTTCTTATATCAAAAATGTTGTAGAATATTATAAATACATATATACTAGATATATATGATATTTATATCTTTATGAAGATTATTTACATTTGACTACATGGATAAGTTTTATCAAAATAAGTTTATTTTCGACTCAAGTACCAAATATTGACAAAATGATCGATATTAACATAAATAATTATGTAATTATTATAACATGGTAATAAGTGATATAAAAGGTATAATAAACTTGATAAAGGTTCTTAAAAAAGTTTAAATTAACTTAAGTTTATTATTCAGGAATGACAAGGAAGATACCTGATAATTTGGACTCATGGTATGGGAACTTCTTAACCCAATTTCCATTCTTGGGGTGGATCTTATACTTCTTGATTATGTTGTGCTATGATTATGTGAGAAATAAATTTTGATATAATATTTTTTATTTTAACTTTATTTATGTGTATTTATAGGTAATACACACTATCAATCTATTTTATTATAAAAATTATCTTTGTAAGGTAATTTTTAAACTCAGTTTCCACTTATTGGGTTTTTCGAATACTTCGTTGATTATATTATGCCAAGATTATGTGTAGAATCACTATTTATTTATTTATGTTCTAATTTTAACTTTCCGTTGTGTTGATATAATATTTCTACACATAATCACCCCATTGATAAATTGTTACATTAATTATACGAACTTTTTAAGGGAAATCATAACTCAATCATTTTTTATTGAGTTAAATATACATATTATTGGTTTTTTTCCCAAGAATATGTGTGAATGACCTTTTATTGTTTTACAATGAATATCCACTTATATTTAGTGTATCTATATTTTTTCACACATAATTATTTCATTGGTTTATCCTTAATCTAATGATACATTCTTTGTAAGGGACTTCATCTCAATCTCTTTTCATTGAGGCATATTTTGATAATATACACCACCTTCTTTTATACGGTGTATAATAAACCCCACTGAATTTTAACTTTATTCAAAGGGAATATTTTTTCTACAAAGGGTTTTATTTAATGAAAAAGGAATGTTTTTAACATATGCGGTGACAATGAACTCTTCGTCGCCATAATTTTTATTTGAAACTTGGCTTCCTTTATAAGCCTTAATGTTTCTAAAAGGAAAAGAAATCCCTTATTCCCTTTTTGGGTGTTTTGATATTGAAAATGGGGTTTTAAATTGATTTAGTATTTCAATATCTTGAAATGATTTCTTGTGATGGAAAATGAAATGTTATTAGTGATATGTTTTTATTTGAAATATTTTATGTGTTATGATTATATAATGGTACTTGGAAATTTGATGGGTGGTTATGTGATAAACCAATGATGGGTGGTTACATGATAAACCAAATGAAGGGTGGTTTTGTGATAAACCAAGGATGGGTGGTTATGTTATAACCTCTAATGCATTGGGTATGTAAGTAGACCGTATGGCTATTTCATTTAGTGATATGTGTAAAAGTTGATCATATGGTTATTCCATTTAAGTATATTTATATACTAAGTTTCCTTTATATATTTTATGTTACTTTCTATGGGATTTATGGTAGTTTATGGTTAAATAAGGTAAATCAATGATATTATATTTAGTGAAGTGTTTTTTGCTAATTCTTAAAGTTGAAAGTATTAATTTATAATAAAGTTTTCATAGTTTTCATCTTTTCATAATAATAATATTTTTCATTAATTATGTACCCCTTATTGAGATTTTTATTCTCATCCCATATTTTGAAATATTTTTCATAGGACATAAAGAATAATAGAGTTAGGGATGGTATCAAGGATAATTTATGCTTTTAAACCTGAAATGACGTCATGTACCTTTTTAAAGTGTTTTTTTATAAAAAAATAGATAGTGAATTGAAGTGTCTACTTGTAATATTCGAGATATAATGTAATAGTTATGGCCTAATACTCTAAAACAATAAACTTGAAAAGATAATCATTGTGAATTAAAGTACAATTATTGACTTAACTCAAGATTACATAATGTTTATGTCTAGAGCCTTATACACATAGTCTAGAAGGGTGCTTCACTGGTTTAATTTCTCATAGAATTTTTCATTTTAAACTACCCATATTTTCATCCATGGGTTACAATTGAATTTCATTCCTTATAGGTGTACTGGCTATGGAAAAAACCATACAACTCTATTATCATTTTTTCTACATAAAGAGTAAGGCCTTTATCCTCCAATACAGTAGTGATCATCGTATGACAGACAAGAGAATTTGATCTTGAGTAAGGTTTGTACAACTCCATCATGTGTATAATGAAATATCAATATAGATTAATTTTTTCTGAAATTGTTATATGAAATAAAAAATAATACCTCTTGTTTTTTCATAGTGATAAATTCCTCTTTCCTAGGAGACATCATATATTAGATAACCCTAAAAAAGTGTCATTTTATATATAACATAAAAAGATTATATCTTCTTACAGTTCCATTCTTAATGAGCTCAAGAATAAAATCCATAATCATGAATATAACATAGTTTATGGGAATTAAGAAATAATACTCCTCATTGGAACCTTCATGAATAATTTAATACATTTATCCCATTTTCTTGAAGACAAAACAAACTCTTTTCAATCAAAAAGTTTTCTTATAACATACCTTTTATCTTTGAACTAATACTAAATATAAAGGTATAAATTGTGAGCTAACCTTTGGTAGAACGGTATGTTATTTCATGTAAAACATTATTCCCATACCTAGTCCAATATCACTTTTCAAATTAGTGATTTTCTCAAACATAACCAAGTAGCTTTGATTTCCTTCTTGTTGATAACTATTCATGACACATTCTGAGGATTCTTCAGTTTAACTGACAATTTTGACTCTCCTTTAGATTCATTATTAGGAGGAAATTTATCAAGAGATGCACTAAGATTATCCACTCTCACCATTTTCATATGGGTTTTTTGGTTAAAGGATAAATATAAAGGGTCGCGGGATGAGAGAGAAATAAAAGGGTTTTCAAAAGGGCATGCAAGAGTGAATTCCTAATTTAGACAATTATTTAGAAATTTTTCATAATATTTGTATTTTAATATTTAATTTAAATAATAATAATAAAAATTATTCAAATAATATAATACTTGAAAAAAAGAGAAAGAAACAACATTATTTAGTGTCGTTGTGAATGAATAGTATCATTCCAATAGTGGATCATACAATAGGTAGATCATCCAACGATAGATCCTTAGATAGTAGATCATGAAATAGTAGATCATCTTATGGAAGAACATATAATGGTAATTCATCATGGTATAATGTATAATTATTTATTCAAATAGTAGTAATAGTTATTTTATTTTTCTCAAATAGACACAAAGTAAACTAGAAAACAAGACACTAAGAAAAATCTGCCATTCCATGCCCATGTTTAATATAGATTATTCTCTAAAAATTTAAGGGATTTGTGAATATTTTATCAAGATGTGGTTCAAAAACAATGAACTCAAGATTCATATCACATTTTTGAAAATGGTCTCTCAAAAAGTGATGTCTTATATCAATATGTTTGGTCCTAGAGTGATACAAAGAATTATTAGAAATTTTTATAGAACTTATATTATCAGAATTTATACAGACATGTCGAAATTGATATCTATAGTCTAGAAAAGTATGTTTCATCCATAAAGTCTATGCATAATAATTTCTTGTATCTATGTATTCAGCTTTAGTAGTGGATGATGAAATGAAGTTATATTTTTTATTACATGATGAAATAATAGAATTTCCCAAAAAGTAAAAAGTTACATAAGTGAATTTTCTATCTTATTTACAACCACTAAAATTAGTATATGAATAACTAACTAGACCTAATTCCATTACTTTATAATAGAACAATCATAATTTTGTTTTAATTTTGAGGTATTGAAATATTATTTTCATATCTATTTAATGTGATTACTTTAGATTTTATTTAAAATTATCACTCACACAAAAACTAAACATTATATAAAACTGGCTAGTTCTTATGTATAGTAAACTCTAAATCATACCTCTGTAAGTGGTTTAATCAACTAGTTTTCTAGTTTCATCAAAATCCAAAATATTGGTGTTACACATTGGTGTATTGATATATTTAGAACTATTCATACTAAAACCATTTAATATACTTTGGTTGATTTAAGATAATTCCATCCTTATTTTGAAAAATCTAAAACCAAGGATGATTTTTAACTGACACATTAGACACATTTGAAATTATTTTTTCATCATTTTTAAAAATTAAGTACAAAAATAATTTCTTATAGATCTAAATTTAATATCATCAATATATATTTGTACTGCAAAAATATATTTTGAAATTATTTGAAAAAATAAATTATGGTAAACTATTCATTTAGTAATACCATTGAAAAAGAGAAATATGTTGATCCTATCTTACCAAGATTTGGATGTTTGTTTTAAAACATATAATGCTTTTTTAAATTTAAAACATGATCTGGATAGCCTCAAGTCGAGTTATCGGTGAAAAGGTTTTCTCATAGTCAATACATTATCCTTGATTATACACAAATTTATAAAGTATTTATTTAGTTACAATTATTTCCATGACTGATATAATTTATTCCTTAACACTAATTTAGTGCCAATGGTTAATAAGTACTTTGGTATTTTCATTAATTCCCATACATTATTTCATTCAAACTGATTCATCTATTTTTTTATTAAAATTTCCCAGAGTACATTATTAATTACATTTGTTAATTTCTTAGGTTAAATGTGTAATAAAAAGGATTAATGTTCCACTAAGTTTTTAATATAATCTCTTGTCTATGTTCCGTTATTTAGTTCTCCTATAACATAATCAAAGGGATGGTCTTTATGATTCCTAATATCTTTAGGAATTGAAGTATTCAATACTTTGTTATCTTCTTTAGCTTTAGGTTCAAAGAGTTCCATAAAACCACGATATTTCTATACAGGTTTCACATAATTTTCCCTATATTTAGTTTTTATATTCAAATTAGAAAAGTCATTATCGAGGTTTTCTAATGGTGTCTTAGGTTTATATGGATATGTTTCATCAAATTTAACATGTAGAGATTCGTCCAAAATCTTGTTCCTTTTATTAAATCAAATTTAAGATTTACTAGATGTAGAATATCCAAGAAACAATTATTCATGAATTTGGAATGAATGTTTGTATAAATTAATTTTTTATTCTGTATAAAGTATTTCAAAATATAAACTCTATGGTATTTGACTTTTAGTTTTTTATCACTCTATAACTCATATAGGCTCTTCCTTTAACGATTTATTACAAGAACTCTATTAATTATATATAAATATATATTCATAACAACTAAAACAAATGTCATACTATTGGATTATGGTCCAAAAAATTTCTTAAAGGGTTCTATTTATTCTTTATAATACACCACTCTCTTATGGGGTCCTAAGAGAAAAAAATTTGTGACTGTAGAAATGTTTTGAGAATATATATTCATAATATCAATTTTATAACTGTCACACCCTGACCCTGTTAGTTAACAATTTTAAAATATTTTAAATATTATTTTCCATTTTGAACACCATTTCACCATTGCGTGGTCCACTCACACTGTTGATCATAACTGTGTGGTGCCCCTACGGATGCCCAAGTGGGCCGGGTTGGGGCACATGATTTTCATACGGTTTATAAACACCGCGCGACACACACACAACTTAACCCAGTACGCGAGAAGTACCGAGTGGCATAGGTTGGGCGCAATTTTCTCAACTACGTGTTTTACTCTAGGCGAACCACATATCTATATGGTATTCAGAATAAGAAAAGAAGTAAATAAATTAATTGCAAAATGAATAAAATGAAAAAAAATAAAACAAAATAATTTTAAGCTAAATAAAATAGTTTTTTATAAAATATTTAACGTTTCTAACCACAATTGCCTGATTTTTCTTCTAATGATTTTATTATTTTATTATTATTATTAATATCATTGTTCTAATGTCATTATTAGAGATAGATAAAAAGTAAATAAATAAAACCTAATCTATCCCACCTACGAGCTGCGCACAACCCTCCCACCCGCCGGGTTCTCTCCTCGCGCAACCCTCACCCTGGCAGCCCATCCAACGACAACTCCTACCTCTTGCATGAACGATGATCCTCCTCGCCCGCACCCCCTTCCATTCGTTCAGCAGGCGCATAGCCGTTTCCCCTCCCTTGTCCGACTCCAGCCAGTATCGGCAGCCTAACTTCCTTCTTCGCGGTCCCACAAATCCAGCGCAGCGAACCCCTATTTTGACCTCTGCCATGCGCACCTTCCCCAGCTAGACTCTCCTCTTGCTCCGATATCACCCCGTCGGCATGCCACTCAGGCCGGACCCCCTCTTCGATGCACATCTCAGGCCGAACCCCCCCCCCCCCCCCTTGTTCAGCGCCTCCCTCGCCTGTAGTGACCTCCCCGACCAGAATCCTCTTCGGTGCACAACTCCTCTGGCACTGTCCCTCCTCAAGGCGTGACTAACATCTCCTCTTCTCCCACTGGTAAGGATTAGACCGTTTTTGTGATCCTTATTTGGGGTTTTCATTTTTGAATGAATCCTAATGTATTGGGTCTATGTTCGGTTCATTTTTCTTGGATGCTAGGTGTTGCGAATGGTCCTTCGGGGTGTTCTCTTCCTCCTTTGTAGGTTTCGTCACGATCACGTGACTTTGAGGTAGATGAATCCACATTCTTCCTCTTTTGAAGCTATATTTTAGTGCTTGCGTTTCTTTAAATATTATTTTTACTTGATTCTCTACTTGATGATATATCTAATTAGTCCATTATGATGTTTATGGATTTCTATAGCATGTTAAAATTAGTTTTTGAGGTGTTTCTTGTTTATGTCTATGTATGCTAATGCCCAATTTTGTTTTAATCACCTAGTTATTTTGTCGTGATGTTTTCTTGAGAGTATAATTTGTTAAAACTATGTTTCTAAGTGAATCTCCAATTATATCTATGTGTGCATGTGTCAAGTGTTTTTTTATTAAATGCCATTTGGGTTTTAAATAGTGAAATTTGATATTTTATGTGGTGAAAAATATGTTTCGAATGTGTTCTAACATGAGTATGTGGTGAAAGAGTATTTTCTAAATGATATGGTTATATTTTCATGTGTGCTTCCTTAAGGTACTTCTTAGATGTCTTTTTAGGATTATGAAAAATGTGTAGAATGTGTTTTCAAAGGCACTTGAGATTCAAATGCATTGATAGTGGTTTTTTTACAAAGGGGTTTCACGAAATGGATAATTAATGGTAAATGAATTTGAATTTTTTTTGTGTTTGTGAAATCAAAAGCGGTCTGTTTATGGAAAATGGATTTTGAAGTGTGTTTGGTAAATGTATTTGTGGTGTACGTTCTGACATGGTGTGTTGAGAGTGCACATTTAAAAATAAAAAGTGGTTTTGAAAAGGTTTTGGGTGTGTAATGCTATGGTTTCTATTTAGATCTGTTTAATAAATTTTAAAGTGGTTTAGTAAATAGTATCAAAGGTGCGAGTTGTGTTTTGAAAACGTGTCAAGGTGGTTCTTACACGTTGTTTTCTCGTTTGGATTGTTATATGTTTGTACTTGTTTAATTTTAGTTATTGTTCCTTTGTTGCAGCGCATTTGCGAGGTATCCTCGCAATACTATAGTCGTCGACTTGTGTGTGTTTGTGCGTCTATGCGAGGCGTGATGCGCCTTTGTGTTTGGACAATGAGCTGAGGTAGGTCCCCCCACCGCACTCACCTTTAAATTTAGAATTTATTAATTTCTAGATATTTTATTAATTTTAATAAATTGGAAATAATATAAGATAATTAATTTTTAAATGATTATTTGGTGTAGAAAGAGCCGTTTATTTTATACACGATACTTGAAACATTTTCTTGATGTGCGGACACCCAGTAGTGAAAGAATGCTCGTTTGGACTTTAAATATAATTCATAGACTTTTTAATGTTGTTCTAGTTTTAAAGATAAATGATTTCTTCTGAAAAAGTGATTTGGGTTTTCTTGAGAAATGAAATTTTTCTTTAAAGTTGGTGAAGGTCCGTTTGACACTTTAATAAAATAAATTATTTTGGAAAAACTCACATTGGAGTTACACAGGGGTGATCATTGGTGTGCGTTGATTGCGTGAGTTGTGTGTGATATTTGTGCCTCCTGACTGATTGATTTATATTGTGGAAGTACCCCTTTTTATTGGATGTGTTGACATGGGAACATGGCATAATGAGTGATTCTTCTGAGAACGATTACTGCACTAGTTTAGATTAAGCACTGGCTAGTGGCCCCATAGTAAGGGAATACTGAGTTATTGTGGCTATGGGGATTGGGTCCCTTGGTTAGGACATGTAGGGCTATGCCGGGCATTAGAGAGTTATGACGTCATTGAGATTAGGCAAGCCTTCAGGATGAGTAACATGTATGGTATGTTCTGGATTGTTCACGATATCCTAGGTTCGACCCATGTTTTATTTAGTGTTTATTTGTGTGTGGCTCATGATTGAGATGTCCAGTTCTATTGCTGGCTCATGTGTGACATTTTTCCCATTGACCATGGCATGTGTTGTGTGTTATCTGTAGCTTTCCTTTTTGGATAATAACTAACATTTGGTTTTCTAATTGTTCTTAAAAAATGTTTTAAAATGAAATGCACCTGTTCCATTCAATCATTAAAAAAAATTGTTTTTAAATTATAAAGGGAAATGGACTGGTACTTGTTTTAGAAATGAAAGTGTGTGTGTGTGAAAGCCAATATATTGTATATTTAGTACAAACCTAGAATTAATAAATTTCTTTATTTAATGGAAGTGAATTGGGAATTGTTGTTGGGCATGCCTTCTGAGTTTTAATACTCACGCATAAAGTGTTTTCTAGTTTTTAGTTTATGTTGCAGTTATGTCTCAAGCTTGCTCGTCGTGGGAGAGAGTTGGTTGTGGACTGGTGAGAGACTCTCGGGGTTGCAAGGTGTTTTGGTTGGGGTGAGGTTAGTTGCGGTTGTGGGTTGTTCCTCCATTTTCATGTCATTTATTTTCCTTGCGTTATTCTACTTTTTCCGCTACTTTACTTGTATTTAATTTATGGTCCAAATCGTTCCCTCTTGTTTAGTTTTGATGCCCGACACTAGTTTCCAGTTCGTGGGGACCGGGAACGCCCCTCGGGCCATGCCGCGGGCCAGCTCGGGCGACCTGTTTCGGGTCAACCCGGGTTGGTTCATGACAAAATGTTATCAGATGAGGTTGTCCCTTAGCAGACCTCGCTTTTCAGAGCACCCTTTGTTTTTTGGGATGTCAAGTAGATGGAGATTAGGACTCTCAGGGCGAAGGATGTAGGTTACGGGTCGGTGCCTGATCACCACCACTCGTGACGAGACCTCAGTTACCAGGGTTAGTCCGGGATTTGAATCTTTTTTCATTGGATGTTTTGTATTTAGGAATGAAAATGGGGGAAAATCAGTTCACTTTGCGGCCTCACATGGGGTGGTGACCCATGTGGAGTCCAAGTTCCTGGTTTAAGGTCCTCTTAATGTTATGCCTTACTTGGGGCATGGCTCACCACCATGTCACTAGGTCAGACATATGTACTAGTTTCTCATTCTAGTGGGTTATTACTTCCCATGTTTGGTTTTAGCCTCAGTTGATTTGAGTGTGCGTTAAAAGTGAAATTGGGTTTTAAATGGAAAAGTGTTTCTTCCAAATTATTTTTGTAATTACTAAGGTGAGTTTATATAGAGAAGGTATATTGGTTTGGAAAAATGTGGTGTGTGTTTGGACTAGGTAAGGAAAAGTCGTCCTTGAACCCTAGAACTCCTTATGGAGGGTCACACATGCGTGAGTATGTATGGAAAGTGTGGAGGGGAACTTGTTTGAAGATAATGTGAGCGAGATTGAATGAATTCACATGTGACGGTTCATGAGGTTCCATAGGTGGGTTTTAAAATTTTAAAGAAATGATGGTTTTGGAAAAATGATTTTTGCTTGTGTTTGTGTATGATTGGTTTATGGGCCTGTTTTTCCTTGGCTTGTGTTGTTTCTTTTATTGAGTTTTTTCTTGATGCCGATTTCAATGGTTTTTTTTCGTGTTTTCATGAGTATGTATCCCAAAAAGCCTCCAAAAGTTGTTAATGAGTTATTATAAGTTCTCAGTTAATTTTGTGTATTGCTTTATTTTTGAGGTAGTTGAAGCCCATTAGAGGCAGTTATATGGTCCATGGAGATAGTGTGTCTTCGGGTTATTGGGAACTCCCAGGGTAGTTGAGGTTCATACCGTTCTAGAGTTATATGAGGGTTCATCTTTGGACTAGTAAAGGTGGGACGTCTCATCATCGTTGGGGTTTTGGGTGTGATTAACGGTGGTCAACTTCCGCAAAGGTTCGCCACCTTGCAAGGAGTGTGGGCCGGTGGAACATGTCTCAAAGAAACCATCTTTGTCAGTACTGGCTCCTAGTTCATCGGACCACTCTCTTGTGCGCCACCAGTATGGCCTGTCCGGACATTCTAAGTCATCATGTTGTATTCCTTTGAAATAGTATGACCATCGTGATTTCTTGAACCATCTAACGGAATACAGAGTAAGAGATTAGAAGATGAAAATTCTTGACTATGAGGTAGGAGATGCTTCATCCATCAGGGCCCTAGCCACAGGTCTCGAGGTGAAGCTCGCACACAATCAGGAGTTGCCGAGGGTGTGTGGAACCTCAGTCCGAGTAATGTTTTCAGATTTGGGAGGGAAATATCCAAAGATTCCTTGTTTTGTTCTTGTCACAGTTGTAAGATCATCATAGTTGTGGTGATGTGATTAACCTCTTCTACCACAGTCTAATCAGTCTTATCTGTTCTCAGTGTGTTTTCAAATCGTTCGGATTTCCTTGAAGGGTGTTGGGCCCACGAATAAACGGGTCATTCTAATTTTGAGTTGGGTATCAATTGTGTTCGTTAGGGGGATGTTTGGTTTCTTGAAATTAACTGGCGGTGTTTTGGGGTCCTTTCAGAGTTCGGGCAATGAAATCCCTAGTCTCTGGTTGCGGTGAGGATTTTATTCAGTTGGTGTGTGAGGGGTTGAGTAAATTCCTTATCCTCGGGTTGTTGGGTCGTTTCGTAGAAAGATTTCCGTTTAAGTATCTGGATGTTGTTCGTTCCATGTGAAGAAATTAACTAGGTTCGATTTGGGAGTTCCCGTGTTGGCCCCCCACGGGGGTGGTATGATCGGGTTTCAATGTTTCCATATTAGTTAATTCTTTTGGTGGAGAGAACCCTCTTGTGTTCTCCCCTCAACCTCGGGCTTCTGTTTTCTCTTGAATTGGTCGGGTGTGACCTGTTGACTGTAAGGTCACCCTGAGATTCACAGTTCTTCCTCGGTTTTGTCTGGTCCTGGACTCGAGTTTTTTCAACTATCGGTTTGGTGACTTTCGGGGGGAAGAATGTTTTGTGGTGGGGAGAATTGTCACACCCTAACACTATTAGTTAACTATTTTAAATTATTTTAATTATTATTTTTCATTTCGAACACATTTTCACCATTTCGTGGTCTGCTCACACCATTGAGCGTAATTGTGTGGGGACCATGCGGATGCCCAAGTGGGCCGGGTCAGGGCACATGAATTTTATACGGTTTATAAACATCGCGCGACACACACACAACTTCACCCTGTAAGTGAGAAGTACCAAGTGGCACAGGTTGGGAACAATTTTCTCAACTACGTGTTTGACTACAGATGAACCACACATCTATCTAGTATTTAGAATATGAAAGGAAGTAAATAAATTTAATGGAAAATGAAATAAAAATGAAAAAAAATTAAAAAAAATAAAGTTAAGCTAAATAAAATAGAATTTTATAAAATGATCAATGTTGATAACCTCAATTGCATGAATTTTATTCTAATGATTTTATTATTATTTTTGTTATTATTAATATCATTATTCTAATGTCATTACTAGAGATAGAAAAAAAAAATTAAATAAATAAAACCTAATCTACCCCACTTGCGCGTTGCGCATAGCCCTCCCACCCGCAGGGTTCTCTCCTCGCGCAACCCTCACCCTGGCAGCCTGACCAGCGACAGATCCTCCCTCTCACATGACCAACACTCCTCTTCGGCCACACCCCCTTCCCTCCATCCAACATCCGCAGAGCCGTTTCCCCTCCCTTGTTTGACTCCATCCACTATCGGTTGCCTAACTTCATTCCTTCACGGTCTAACAAATCCAGCGTAGCGAACCCCTATTCCGGCCTCTGACTTGCGCACCTTCCCTGGCCAGACTCTCCTCTTTCTCCGACATCTCCCCATCGTAACCCCAATCAGACCGGACCCCCTCTCCGATGCACATCTCAGGCCAACCCCCCCCCCCCCCCTGTTCAAAGCACCCCTTGCCTACAACAACCTATCTGACCAGAATCCTTTTCAGCGCACAAATCCTCCGGTGCTGTCCCTCCTCGCGGCGCGACTGACCTATCATCTTCTCCCATTGGTAAGTATTAGACCATTTTTGTGATCCTTATTTTGGGTTTTTGTTTTTGAATTAATCCTAATGGGTTGGGTCTATGTTCGGTTCATTTTTCCTGGATTCTAGGTGTTGCGAATGGTCCTTCAGGGTGTACTCTTCCTCCTTTGAAGGTTTCGTCACAATCTCAAAACATTGAGGTATATGAATCCATATTCTTCCTCTTTCGAAGCATTCTTTTGGTTCTTGCGTTGCTTTAAATATTATTTTTACTTGATTCTCTTCTTGATGATATATCTAATTAGTCCATTATGATGTTTATGGATTTTTATAGCATGTTAAAATCAGTTTTTGAGGTGTTTCTTGTTTATGATTGTGTATGCTAATGCCCAAATTTGTTTTAATCACCTACTGATTTTGTCGTGATGTTTTCTTGAGAGTATAATTTGTTAAAACTATGTTTTGAAGTGAATCTCTAATTATGTCTATGTGTGCATGTGTCAATTTTTTTTATTAAATGTCATTTGGGTTTTAAATAGTTTAATTTGATATTTTATGTGGTGCAAAATATGTTTCAAAAGTGTTCTAACATGAGTATGTGGTGAAAGTGGATTTTATAAATGATATGGTTATATTTTCATGTGCGCTTCTTTAAGGTACTTCTTGGAAGTGTTTTTAGGATTATGAAAAATGTGTGGAATGTGTTTTCAAAGGCACTTGAGATGAAAATGCATTGATAGTGGTTTTCTTAAAAAGGGGTTTCACGAAATGGCTAATTAATGGTAAATGCATTTGAAAAATGTTTTTTTTGTGTTTTTGAAATTGAAAGCAGTTTGTTTATGGAAAATGGCTTTTCAAGTGTGTTTGGTAAACGTATTTGTGGTGTACATTCTGACATTGTGTGTTGAGAGTGCGCGTTTAAATATAAAAAGTGGTTTTGAAAAGGTTTTGGGTGTGTAAATCTATAGTTTCTATTTACATATATTTAATAAATTTTAAAGTGGTTTAGTAAATAGTGTCAAAGGTGCAAGTTGTGTTTTGAAAATGTGTCAAGGTGGTTATTGCGTGTTGTTTGCTCGTTTGGATTGTTTTAAGTTTGTGTTTGTGTAATTTTAGTTATTGGGCATTTGTTGCAGCACGTTTTCGAGGTAAACTCGCGATACTGTAGTCATCGAATTGTGCATCTATACGAGTCATGACAAGCATTTTTGTTTGGACATCGAGCCGAGGTAGGTCCCCTCACTGCACTTTTATTTAAATTTAGATTTTTTTAATTGCTTGATATTTTATTAATTCTAATAAATTCGAAATAATATAAGATAATTAATTTTTTAAATGATTATTTGGTGTAAAAAGATCCATTTATTTTATACACGAAACTTGAACCATTTTCTTGATGAGCGGACACCCAGTAGTGAAAGAATGCCCATTTGGCCTTTAAACATAATTCATGGAATTTTAAATGTAGTTATGGTTTTAAAGATAAATGATTTCTTCTGAACAAGTTATTTGGGTTTTCTTGAGAAATGAGATTTTTCTTTAAATTTGGTGAATGCCCGTTTGGAACTTTAATAAAATAAATTATTTTGGAAAAACTCACATTGACTTTACTCAGGGGTGATTGTTGGTGTGCGTTGATTGCGTGAGTTGTGTGTGATATTTGTTCCTCGTGACTAATTGATTTATTTTGTGGACGCACCACTTTTTATTGCATGTGTTGACATGGGAACCTGGAATAATGAGTGAATCTTCTGAGAATTATTGCTGTACATGTTTAGATTACGCACTGGCTAGTGTCGCCATAGCAGGGGAATACTGAGTTATTACTGCTATGGGGATTGGGCCCCTCAGTTAGGCCATGTAGGGCTATGCTGGGCATTAGGGCGTTATGACGTTATCGAGAGTAGGCATTCCTTGAGGATGAGTAACATGTATGGTATGTTCTGGAATATTCATGATATCTTAGGGTTGAACCATGTTTCATTTAGTGTTTATTTGTGTGTGGCACACGATTGAGAAGTCTAGTTCGATTGCTGGCTCGTGTGTGCCATTTTTCCCATTGCCCTTGGCTTGTGTTGTGTGTTATGTGTAGCTTTTCTTTTTGAATAATAACTAAAGTTTGGTTTTCTAATTGTTCACAAAAAAATGTTTTAAAATGCAATGCACCTATTAATTTGAAACATTAAAAAAATTGTTTTTAAATTATAAAGGGCAATGGACTGATACTTGTTTTAGAAATGAAAGTGTGTGTGTCTGAAAACCAATATCTTGTATATTTAGTTCAAACATGGAATTAATAAATTTCTTTATTTAAAGGTATTGAATTTGGAATAGTTGTTGGGCATGATTACTGAGTTTTATTACTCATGCCTATACTGTTTTCCTATTTTTAGTTTCTTTTGCAGGTTTGACTCGAGCTTGCTCGTCGTGGGCGGGAGTTGGTTGTGGACTAGTGAACGAATCTCGAAGTCGTGAGGAGTTTTGTTCATGGTCAGGTTAGTTGCGGTTGTGGGTTGTTCCTCCTTTTTCGTGTCATTTATTTTCCTTGTGTTATTCTACTTTTTTTTCTGCTTTTCTTGTCTTTAATTTATGGGCCAAATCGTTCCCTCTTGTTTAGTTTTGATGCCTGAAACTAGTTTCCAGCCCATGGGGATCAGGAATGCCCCTCAGGCCATGCCGCGGGCCGGATCGGGTGACCGGTATAGGGTCAACCTGGTTAGGTTCAGGACAAAAACTCATGGACATGATCACTTCATAGGGTCTTAATGGTAAGTCCACTGAGATTTTTTTTATAGATTTTTCAAACATAAAAAATAGTAACAATGTTAAGTTTTTTGAGAAAGAAGGTAAACCTAGATGTATCTAAAAAATCATCTACTATGACATAGAAATATTTCTTCCTATTTAACATAAAATCTATAGAGGGTCCAAAAAATTACTTGTGAAATAAATCTAGTTTTTGAGAAGTTGGTACATTTTTCTTTGGTGTGAAAAGATTTTATGTTATTTCCCTTTTGGCATGGGTTACAAACTTTGTCTGTTGTGAATTCTTGATTAGGTAGATAATTGACTAATCCTTTCTTAGGTTGATATAAAAGTGATCATATAGTGATATGGAACAATATCATATTCGTAATCCAATATTCATTTTGAAGTGCATTAAATAAGAAATATTTTTGTGAAAATAAAGAATTCAAATCAATAGTATAAACATTATCATTTCACAAAGTAGTAAAAAATAAAAAATTATTATAATCATAAAAATTAGAAGATTTATTTTAAAATTTATTATTATAACCATCATCACATATCCAAGATATTGTATGAATTTTATATTTTTATCTTACTGAAAATAATAAAAAAAAATTAAATTAATATCAGAGTTACCAATTTAACCGAGTCTAATTATTTTTATTTTGGTGTTGTCACCAAAAGTGAAATGTAAAACATCTAATTTGATAATTTTATTAAAGTTTGTGTATTCCATCATCATATGTTTAGAACATACACTATCCAAATACAATAAGTGATTACTGTTATAATTTTAGTATGTTTTATATATAAAAGTTTAAACACGTAATGATTTTGGTACCCATATTTTATTTGGTCCAGAAATGATAATAATTAGAGATTTAGGAATCCAATGTTTTTTAAATAGTTTCCCATAAATATTTTTTAAATTATTATATATAAAAACACTATTAGGTCTAGTATAATAAAAAATATTTATAAAAATGGATGATCTAGAGCTAGGAATTTTTATTCTTATGTATCTTCATTTGTCTAGGTTGATAACCAATTTCTATAATATATTTTGGATTAATTTAATTTCCAAGAAACATAGTAATAATTTCTCTACTTTTAGTGAATAATTAAAGATATTTTTTAAATTTCTCATTGGAAATTTTATGTTTATTATTTTCCTTTAAAAATTTAGTATTGTTTTCTATTTTTAAATAAAAATCTGTTTTAAATTGAGTAGAAAAAGCATGTTGCTTCTCTAAACTCTTTTTTTATCTTATAACTTATTAATTGTTTTACAACATATGATAGTATTCAAATAAATCATCAAAGGACATATTTTCTTCATCAATTTTGTTCTCATAGAAATTAAAAAAATATTAATGAGATTCATGAAAAATTTTTTGTACCTCATATATGTTTTTCATGAAGCACAAATTAGATTTATCATTTATATCTTATCTTCTCAAATTAGTGTCACTTGAACTATCTTCAAAGGTGATCCAGGTGGTTTTTATACCCATCTTATACCATTTACCTTCATTCCTTATAATTTTTCTTCTATTTCAACTTTGGAAAGTCTAGTTTGATGTTTCCTTTTTTGTACTCATAATATGTCACTTTATTAGTGGAATCACCATTTTACCAATTTTTCTATAATTTAATTTATTGTCTTACTTAATTTAGTAAATAATTTTTTTAGTAAATTCTTCTTCTAGGAGAAATTTTTTAATCGTTTTTCTAGATGAGGATTTTTTCTTATCAATGTCTGTAGGTGATACATTGTCACTTGAAATTTCATCTTTAATTTTCTCTTTTAGTTTATAGTTAGAAGACTTAAAGGCTACTGAATTCATATATGGTTCATCATCCCCTCATTTATTTACTTTATATTCTTCCTCATACCTCATAAGTTTCCCAATGATTTCCTTTACTGGGAAAATACATATATCATAGGATTCTCTAATTGAAACTAATATTCCTCTCCATCTATGTGGTAAGCATATAATAAGTCTCATTACTTGATATTCTTATACAATTTTCTTTCCCATGGAATGATTAATTTTCACAATAACATTAAATATGATATAAATTTAGGAAATGGATTCATTTGGATTTATCTTAAATGTATCATACATAATAGTGTAAGAATTTAAACTTTTTATTTAGAATTTAATGTTCCCTCATGAGATATAACGAGAGTATCCCAAACTTAAAATGAAGTAGAACATGAAAATATTTTATTAAATTATAATTCCTTTAAATAAAATAATAATTCATTTATAGCTTTTAAAAATGTAATCATATGTAGCTTTAGTGGCGTCACTCAAAATAACTATAAAAGCTATGTGTTTTTCATATTTTTCCTCAATAATAGTCCAATTATCAAAGAACATAATCTCAAAATAGATTTTAATTTTTATTTTCCATTGGGAATAATTAATCCCATTAAAATAAATAGTATGATTAGTGTGAGTTCCATATTTTCTATTGTTACCCATAAATAGTTAAATTTAGAACTAACAGAAATTTAATATATTTAAATAAATCTAAACAATGTTAAAAACTATTTTAAAAATCTGATGATACCAACCGTTTGTTAGAGTGGAACACTATTGTGGGGGTGAATTGAGATTCCAATTAAAAATTTATTTAAAAAAATTAAAACTTAAATTCCCCCATTTAATAAAATTTGAAATTTAACTAAAATTTTAGAATTATATAGTATGATATTTTAATAAGGATCTTAAATGTTTGATAAAATATTAGTTAAAATTATTTTGATAATATTTTAACTCTTAAAACTAATATACTGAAATAGATATAGTATATAAAATACATAATAAATCTAATTATCAAAGTAGATTTTAATTGTAGTTTTAGAAAATAGAAATTGGTATTCTTTAAAAAATTAAAAAAAACTATAAATTAAAAAGAATAAATAAAAAAGGGGTTTAACCTCATGAAAGAACCATATCTTTTCAACAAAAAAAATTATACCAGGTAGTTTATTATATACTAAACTGATCCACAACATGGATCATTTTTTAAAAACAAATTTACTCAAATAGTCTAGCCTATTCAAAAGCATCTTATGCAGTTCTATATTTGAGAAAATAGTAATAGGTCACACCCAAAATCTTATATAGTTACAAGTGGGATAAAAAAATTAAAAGATTTAAAAGAGAGTGTCTATCAATCACTAGTTCTGTATATTAAATTATATTTATAGATAATTAGGGTCAACCAAAACAAAACTATAAAGGTTGGATAAAATAGAAAGATAATTGAATAGAGAGTAAGAATATTTTGTGAAATTTAGTCTGATTAAATTAAATTATTTAGAAGCCCCATAATAATCCTTTGAAAGGGATTAATTGAGATTTCATAGAAAGTGTAGAAATATAGAGTGTCGTAGAATAAAAAAGTGTTATTTTTTTTATGGATAAGTTGTTTTGAAAAAAGTTATTTGGTTATCCAAAAGGTATATTAAAATATCTATATATCAAAAACCTTTCACACCTCTTTCACCATAATGTTTTTTATTCATATATACATGGATATCCACAAGTGTATGGGTAGTTCCTTTAAATACATAGAATTATAGATTTTCTAATTATTAATTGTAAGTTATAAAAATATATCTTGAATCATTATACTAAGAGTAATAGTTCTATAAAATATAAACTAGTATTTAATAAATATGTTTCATTGATTAAGAATAATAATTATTAAATCTATATTCCATTAATGACATTGAATACATTAATCTATCCATTGGACAATTAATTTTGAAATTATTTCTGAATATCAATGATAGATTATCTAGTGGCAGATCCTCATAGTAGTATATAAACTTAGTGGTAGAATTAATTGATGGTATCTTCACTTGGTGATAACATCATTAGATAGTAGCACAATTCAATAGTATTGATATTTTATTGAGGTAATGGTAGTATCACTTGGTGGTAGATGTACTTTGTGGTAACTTCACTCAATGGTCATAAACTTGAACTAGTAGTAATATCCTAAACTGATAGTAGCTTAGGATACTATTTGAGTTTAAGTCATGATATCTGGAGATAACTTGTGTTTTTTATGTAATTGGTTATATATAGTTATAACCAGTGGTATCTCTTTACAACTAATGGTATATAGTTATGGTAGATTCAGGACTTCACACTAATTTTGATTATTTTATCTATAAAATTGTTGACTAACATAAGACATAAAAATTGTATCAAACATATAAAAATGAGTTGATATTATTAAAATTAATAAATTCATTGAATAATCCTAAATAGACAAAGACTTCATGTGATTAAATATTCATAAGTGTAGGACTTCATGAGTGTATGAATTCATGAGAAAAAAATATTCATGAGACTAATAGTTCATTAGGGATGAAAAATTGTAAAGGTATGATCGTAATAATTTCAATAAGAATATGAATTATATGAAAGAATTCATGAATTATTGAATTTGAGATGTTAATTTTTTTTTCAAATATATAACTAATTTTAAAGTTATTTTTAATTTATTTTCCATTCATACTTTGTTTTGGGGGTTTCCCATGCTTTTATGGAGGAATGTGTGAGTTTTCATGAATTGGGCCAAACCGTGAGCCCAATTCCAGATTTAAAATAAATTTTGTTTCTTTTATAACTCATTCATTTTTCAACATTTTTTATCCATTCAAATTCCTACTTGGCCTCCCATAACATATTAACACCAAAATTTAAATTTGGAGCCTTTATAAATCCATAATCATGGGGGACTTGGATTTTTATTTAAGAATTGGGCCAACCCGAAATCACATTTTCTAGTTTTAAATTGTTTCTTTAATTTTTGAATATCTTATTAATTATAATGAATTTTTCGTTTATTCCACCCCCCTTTCGACCATAAAAAGCCCAGGCGCGCTCCCATTGCCTTTACCTCCTCCTTAGAGCTCTTTGAAATCACTACATAGGGCAGACCTTCATAGGGTGTCTCAAATTGGCCAGAATTAAAGAGGTAACTTCATCCTTTATTAAATCTCTCAATTATTACTCTTTTCCCTCCATTACAGTTCCTAAATGACCTCTTAAATATTGTTCAAACAACCCCTTAATTTTGGCTATTTTAATTTCAGATACCATTGTTTTTGGAGTGATTAATTCAGGATTCTTCAAGTAAGTGAGTCCATTTCATTCTTCTTTAAAATTTCTTAGGGTTTCATTTGTTTTTATTTCGGTTTATTCCATCTTCCATGAAGTCCCAAATGACTAGGGGGTAGGGTTTTGAACCTAATGTTTATCCTTGGGTTATATTTTCCAATTATTGTGGTTTTATGTTTGATCTAGATCTCTCTTGGTGCGGCGGTGGTGCGATTTGATTTTCGAACAAAGTATTCAAGGTTTTAACTAATTTGGTAAGTGATTCCATATGTATGAAATATATGTGAATTTAATTTCTGTTTTTATAAAATTTTCTTGTTCATCTAATTTTATGGTTTCTGGAAAAATTATTTTTAGTGGTTTTTGTAATGCGAATGAATTTTTAATGCCAATTTTAGGTTAAATTGGGGGTTTTTCATGGAAGTCTCTTGTTGGTTCTTTTGGAGCTTCCATATCACTACTTGTTTTATTTTATTGGGATGTAAGAGGCTTGAAAATATTGTTTTTAATGTTTATCCCTTCTGGTTTTTTCTGAGAAAGTTGGTTTTAATGGTGTTGTGGAACATGTGAACATTAAGTGTCATGTTTTTTTAAAAATGGATGTTTTACAAAGATTACATTTCTTGGTTCACATGGAGATGCCCTAAAAAAATTGATTTTTTGGTTTAATTGAAATGTATAAGGCTGCCTTTTCTGTTTTTTTAACTTATAGGTGTTCATATAGTGTGAAAAGTGGGGTTTTTAGGGAGTGTTGGGTGAAAAACAATGCGGGTTTTTTGAGAAAATGTTTTATGAAAAAATCAAAGTGTTTTGTTGTGTGTTTTAAATGGTATAAAGTGTTTATAGCTACTGTATTGTTTTTAGGTGACCAGTATTGGTGTTTTTATATGAAAATTAATGCATATAGCATGCTGAATTTGTTTGAGCATAAAGGGGGAATCCTGGGTACCGAGGTGGGGCAGATATGTACTAGTACGACTAGTGGACCAGATGGGTTTTGTCCCTGTTTCACCTAGAATTTGGATAAAGACAACACTAACTATACTATGTGGATAATGATTGGGGACAAATAGGTTATGGGTATGTTCCCTACTAGTGGCTCATGCATGAGAACGGATTTTACTATGGTTACCTTACACCGAGGTTTGAGGTACATGGGGCCCGAGACTATCTAGTGCCTATGGGTCTTCCCGATTTTTTTGCGCACTATTTTGTGATATTTTGCATTATATTTGGGTGTTTTTGGAAGTACATAACAGTAGGTAAAATTTCTATTTAAATGTGTGAGCATTATGAAAATTTTAGCTTGAAAACAATTTTCAATTGAATGTTGCATTTCTTGGATTTTATCACTATCATTATTTGCATACTAAAACTGCCTGCCTATTCACATTGTATTGAATCCTCTTTGGAATCATTGGGTGGTATCCTATTGGGCTTAGTATCACACCCTAATTACACCCATTGGGTGTAAGTATACTTGGTTATGTTTGACTCAGGTAAAGGAAAGGCCAAGGGTGATGGCAGTTCAGAGTGTTAGTCCCCATCGCTGGGGCCGAGTTGTAGAGACGACTTGCGGGTGATGACCCCTTGTCATGTGGAGTCCTTGGGGATGTATTTCTGTTGTCATTATTTTTATTTGGACCTCTTTTATTGTCTTTAATACAATTTAATTAGTTCTGGTTTTTGGTTAAGAGTTGTTTTTCTTGAAAATTTCAGATTTATATTATGGATTGTTTTTATGTGTTATGCTTTCATACTCGGGTAAATCATTCCCATACCTAAATTAATGATACCCGATCACTTGTGCCAGCCCATGGGGATTGGGAACTCCTTTAGGGCCTTGACATGGTCTAGGTTTTCTGCCAGTTTGATGGCGACTAGATCTGGTTCGTGAAAAAATGGTATCAGAGGGAGGTTCTGGTTAACTCTTTGGGTCACGTTATTTAGGGAATAGTCGGGATAGTCTAGAGTTAGGATTTTTGGGACTATTATGTTTGGTTATGGGTAGTGTTCCTGATCACCACACCTCATGATGGGATTCGAGTTTCCAGGGGAAGTCGGGATTTATCTAAGTCCTTTGGTTTTTTTTGTTTTGATGACGATTAGGGGAAATAAAAGAGAGTTGGGTTAATGGTCTCAATGAGCTCGTAGGGACTGGAAAGCCATGTGGAGTCGGGGATATTCCCTAGGACACTCTCTATTATGGTGATGTTATTGGAATATGTCCACCAACCATATTTCCAAATCACCCACCGAAACTTGTTTCCTCTTTCATTATTTTGTGCTTTAGTTTTGAAATCTTGGCACTTTGGTTTTAAAGTGATGTGGTTTTAAGAAGGGTAATGTTTTTGTGAAATGATTTTAAAATAAAGAGGGAATGTTTTAGTTTATGAAATGGTGGAAATAAATATTCATAATTGTTTTGAAATTTAAAATGGTGTTCTTACACCTCTTTTGAAAGAAGGAACTATATTGAAGTTGGTTTTGAAAAGTGTTTCCAATGGAATTTTCTAAACAATCAAAGAGTGTTTTAATGGGATGAGATGTTTTGAAATTGGTGTGAATATCTTTAAATTGAGTTATTTTCTAAATGGTTGTGTCTTTTTGAAATGTTTTGTAAGATGTGAGTTGGGATTTTGATCTCATGGTTATCGGTTTTGAGAAAAAGGATGTGTTGGTTGACCATTTTGGTTTTGAAAAGTGGAAAGAATTTTTGTTTTAACCATTGGTATCTTCATGAGAAACCACATGAATGGTGTTATATGGGAAGATGGATGGTTGATGACATTACATGATGAGTGTTGGGATGGATATGAAGAGGGTTCCTGGTGTGGCATAGAAACATCATGTGTAAGGCCCATGGGGTACCATTGGTGGATGCGCTAACTGCTGAACCATTTGTTTTCAAAGAAATGTTTATAAGGAAAAACATGATGTCTTGATGAATTGTTTGAGATGGTTTATATTATGTGTTTTTATAAAATGTTGATGTTGTGGGATGTTTGGAGTCCAAGAACCCATCCTGTTAGAACTGTGTTTTGGGTTTTTGTTTGGTCGGTAAGCTGGGTAGAAAGACCGGTTAGTAGTCTCCTCTGAGATATGTTTCATGAAACCTTTATGGTGGATCCCTTCATGTGTTTGGATATACTTTGGGGACCTTTTTGACCAATGGACCAGCTTGGTTGGGTCTTTAGGTTCTCTTGTTAGATAAGGTATTCCCCCATTAAGGGTTAATGTATAACTGAAGTACAACATAGATTGTTTCTCCATTGGAAAATCCTCCATTTGATCAATATAAGGAATATTTTTTTTCTTGAGATCTGTAGATTGAGTCTACACCCATTCCTTTATTTTATTTTCAGATCCTCTTGTAACGGGAGAGTGCCTATGGATGGTTGAAAGAGACCATAGTTTCTTAAGTTTCCTGATTCGTCAAAGGTGGATGTGGTCTAGGGATGTTAGTGTGGATGAGTGTCTCGATGGTGTCTAAGAGAGACTTTGGGTTCTTCAAAGTTTCTTTGAAGCATGAGTTCATGTTAAACCACCGGTTTGGGAAATATGGTCACAATAGGATATTGTGGAAACTTTCTAGAATTATGTGTTGTTTGGGGATTTTTTATAAGGTCCCTCTCCATGCATTGTTTATATCAGTCGCAATGGTCATGTTCGGTGATGCCTTATGATGTCATGTGCTCGATTGACCGTATAGGTGAATGTTGTGAAATCCTCTGAGAGTCCCTGTTATGTTGGGCGAATGTCTCCCTTGGAAGAACTTCATAATATTCCATTTTAGAGGAACATGAGTGTAGGTGTTCTTTACTTTTATTGTTTCTCACTTGAAGAAACAAGGTGTTATGTGTGTTCATCTTCTTAGCCCTAATTTCGGTGAAATATCGGGATAGGGTAAAGTGAGTTTGGAATGTGTTATGTATGGAAAACATATCTGGGATTACGTTGTATTTGTTGGTGGCACCAAAAGGAGAATTCTCATTCAGTGGGTTTCCAAAGATTAACTGCGAGGCCGAAGATGCTTTAATCATTTGAGCTCCAGCCATAGGTCCCAGAGAGAAGCCGACTCATAGTTAGGGGAAATCACAGGGTCATATAAACCCTTGTACAAAGTCCTATACTAATTATGAAAGATAGGAAGAGTTTAATCCTCTGGTATGATCATATTTCTTCTATTGTTCACATTTGGTGGAAATAGGTGGAGGGCCTTGTACCCATGTCATCACCCGATGTCATTCCCCCCCCCTTGGTTTCCATTGAGTCTTTGGAGAATGGTTGGAAATTTGGCTAGACAAGATGACCACATGGTTTGTGAATGATTAAGAGCGACTGTGTGACTGGAAGCCATGCAAGAAGATTGATCAGCATGGTTAGTTCATGGTTTCACAAACTGTGCGGACTAACCGTGCGACCTTCCCCAATTTTGAAAATTTTGGGTTTTTCTGTGTCGGCCCATGCTGGTCGGTTAAGATGGTTGGTTCTTATGGTGGAGAGAACCCCTATGATTATCATATACGTTCATTCAGAAATTTTGAATGGAATTATACCCTAAGTACCAGTGAGTCCATTCTGGTCTCCTCGTACTAGTGTTCTGATTCTGTCTTGGAAAAAAATATTGGTTATCTCTTATGGTGGGGAGCATATTTGTGTCCCCTCGTACCGGTAACTTAGATTTATCCATTGTCTTGGCTTGGTGTAGATAGTCTTGTTCAGATCTATATAGCTACCAACGTCTTCCTTGAGTAAATTTTGGGACTAGAGAGTGCCCAATGGTTTAGTTAAAGTAAGGTAAGTGTAACCTTGTTCAAAGTTATTGTTTGTTTGGGTGAATTGCTTGAGTCTTGTTAGAATAGTGTTTTAGGAGTTTTCTTTTGGGATAATGTATGAATGTGATTGATAATTTTAGGAAAGTGGTGTATGTTTTGGTTGTGAGAGTAATCCTTCCTTAATTGATCACTGGTGGTGTTTTGGCCTTTGGGGGCGAAACCTGGCAAGAGAGTACCTATTGGTTTCATAGTTGGGTTTGACTATTTCTATGATCTTGCTGTGACTTTCTAGGGTGGAAAGTTTTCAATGTGGATAGAATTGTCACATACATAACTTATTTTAAAGTTATTTTTAATTTATTTTGCATTCATTCTTTGTTTTGGTGGTTTCCCAAGCTTTTATGGAGGAATGAGTGAGTTTTCATGAATTGGGCCAAACTGTGAGCCGATTTCTAGATTTAAAATAAATTTTGTTTCTTTTAAAACTCATTAATTTTCAACATTTTTTATCCATTAAAATTCTTACTTTGCCTCCCCTAACCTATTAACACAAAAATTTAAATTTCGAGCCTTTATAAATCCATAATCATGGGGGATTTGGGTTTTTATTTAAGAATTAGGCCAACCCAAAAGCCCATTTTCTAGTTTTAAATTGTTTCATTAATTTTTTAAAATCATATTCATTATAATTAATTTTCGGTGATTCCACCTCCCTCTCAAACCTAATAAGTCCAGACATGATCCCATTTCCTTTCCCCACTCCTTAGAGCTCTTTAAAATCGAGACTTAGGGCATTACTTCATAGGGTGTATCTAATCAGCCAGAATTGAAGAGGTAACATCATCCTTTCTTAAATATCTCAATTATTAGTCTTTTCCCTCCATTACTATTCCTAAATGAACTCCTAAATCTTGTTCTAACAACCCCTGAATTTTGGCTATTTTCAATTTCATCTACTATTGTTTTTGGAGTGATTTATTTAGGATACTTCAAGTAAGTGAGTCCATTTCTTTACTCTTTCAAATTTATTAGGGTTTCATTTGTTTTTATTAGGGTTTATTCCCTATTATTTGAAGTAACAAATGACCATGGGGTAGGGTTTCGAACCTATGGTTTACCCTTGGGTTTTATTTTCCAATTCTTGTGGTTTTAGGTTTAATCTAGACCCCTCTTGGTGCGGTGGTGGTGCGATTTGATTTTCGAACAAAGGATTCAAGGTTTTAACTAATTTGGTAGGTGATTCCATATGTATGCAATCTATGTGAATTTAATTTATCTTTTTAGGACATTTTTATTTTCATTTTATTTTATGTTTTCTGGAAAAAATAGTTTTAGTGGTTTTTGTAATGCAAATAAATTTTTAATGCCAATTTTAGGTTAAATTGGGGGTTTTTCATGGAAGTCTCTTGTTGGTTCCTTTGAGGATACCCTATAACTACTTATTTTATTTTATTGGGATGTAATAGGGATGAAAATACTTTTTTGAATGTTTATCCATTCTGTTTGTTGCTGCGAAAGTTGGTTTTAATGGTGTTGTGGAACTTGTGAATTTTATGTGTCATGTTTGTTTTAAAAATGGATGTTTTACAAAGATTAAATTTCATGGTTCACATGGGTCTGCCCTAAAAAAATTGATTTGTTGGTTTAATTGAAATTTATAAGTTTGACTTTTCTATTTTGTTAACTTATAGGTGTGCATATTGTGTGAAAGTGGGGTTTTCCAGGAGTGTTGGGTGCAAAACAATGCGGTTTGTTTGAGAAATTGTTTTATGGAAATTCCAAGTGTTTTGTTGTGTGTTTTAAATGGTATAAAGTGTGTATAGCTACTGTATTGTTTGTAAGTGACCAGTATTGGTGTATTTATATGCAAATGGATGCACGTTGCATTCTGAATTTGTTTGATCACAAAGGGGGAATTCTGCGTACCTAGGTGGGGTGGATATGTACTAGTACGACTAGTGGACCGGATGGGTTTTGTCCCTGTTTCACCTAGAATTTGGATAATAAAAACTCTAACAAAACTATGAGGATGATGATTGAGGATCACTAGGTTATGGGTATGTTCCATACTAGTGGATCGTGCACGAGAATAGATTTTACTATGGTTACTTTACAACGAGGTATGAGGTACATGGGGCCCAAGACTATCTAGTGCCTAGGGGTGTTCCCGATTTTTTTGCTCACTATTTTTGTGATATTTTACATTATATTTGGGTGTTTTGGTAGTAATTTACAGTATCTAACATTTCTATTTAAATTTGTGAACATTCTGAAAATTTTAGCTTGAGAATTGTTTTCAATTGAAAACAAGGACTTCATGATTGGAGGTGAAGAATCAGCAGACCATAAGTTCCATCGGGTTTTAGTATTACTATTGGTATGTGTTATCTAGTATAATTATTGTACAAAACAACCCATGTGTAAATATTACATAGATATATTTAGAAAATATATCGTGTAAAGAAGGTGGCCATTGATGAGATTAATTATTTTAAGGATTATAATTTAGATGAACTAATAGGATATCTATTACTGTATGAGTTAGGGAAAAAAATTACTGATGAGGAGTCTAATAAGAGGAAAGGAATTTAATTTAATTATAATTTTATTAAAACCAATAATGACACTGATTCTGATTTCTAGGAAAGTGAAAAAGAGATGGATCACTTTAGAAATAATCTTTTCAAATTTATGAAGAAAATAGTGATAAGATACAGTTCAAAAGGAATAATAAAAGACAATAAAATAAAGTAAATTTAGGTAAGAACAATGATGATTCAGATCTTACATTTTATGAGTGTGAGAATAAGGGTCACAGTAGAACTCAATCCCCTAAACTATAGCATTCAAATAAGTACAAATAAAAAAGGAGAAAGAAGAGAATCTCTGTTCGGAGGATGAGATTGCACAGACAGTTATGACTTAATAAGTGACATTGGATGTGAAAAAACAAACACACAACCTTGACCTGATTGGTATACAATGAGAGGTAAATGATTCATTTTTTACTCAGTTGATATCTCTTGATAACGATGATCATAGTGAAATATCTAAAAATAAAAAAGATATTGATTTTGATTCTAGTTGTTATTCTGATTCTAAGAATTACAGAGTTGAATTATTTCATAATAATAATATAGAATTGATGAATAATAGTTTCAAATTTAATTAAAGAAATATATAATTTAAATTTAAAATTAACAATTTATGAAAATAAAATGAAAAAATTATAAGGTAATGTGAAAATGTGAATGTTATTAATTCTAAAATAAGGAAATAAAAGGAATTGTTCTTTTGAGATTATAAAACCAAAACAATAAAAAGAAATACATAAATACTTTGTATATGTATAATATAAATAAAAGAAAATGAGATATAATTCTGTTGTGTTTTATTTATGTAATTTTGAAATTGAATTTATGAAATATAATAAATAAAATAAGAAACTAATAAAAACATATTTTGGATCCGATATGTAAGTTTATACTAACTTATAATCTTTTCAAAAAGTTTTTATGATTTTGATCAGGGAAATTAAAAATCTTAAATTGAATTTATATATATATTTTTCAAGGAAATGAAAAACTATGATTAAATGAATTCTATGGTAAAAGAAAATAGTAACCACAAAGGTTTGGTTATAATAGTTTTTCACCAAACTGAAATAAGACTAATTTTTTCAGAAGCTCAAAAGGACACATTTGTACTGTTAATTTCATTAAATGTTGAATGAAATAGAATTATATCAATGAATTATAAATGAGGTTCATTAAATATTTTATTCATAGAAGAACTATTTTACGTAAAAATATATCTTTAGACACACCTAAGGGTAGATGTCTGAAATCTGTTTTGAAGGATAAAAGACCATTTCTGAATTTTACTAAATCTAGGACAACATGGTTTCCAAAAAGATGATACTCAAATAATATTGGTCCTATGATAGTCAAAATTCCCAAATAATTATTTTTTATTAGTTATCACTGATACTATCTACTATAATATAATCTAAAATTTGGAATAAAATACATCTAATATCTTTTTTATAATCATTTTATTTATGGGGTTTTGGGATGTGAATTAACTTATATATGTTTTTTCATTAGAACGTATAATGTTTAAGTTTACATAGTTAAAATTTTAGTTTTGAATACACTGAATATGTGTCTATTTTTTTACTTGAAATAGTTTTGTTATTTATATCTTTAGAAAGGCATGTATTCATGGGATGTTACCACGGGTTTTGTAATTAAATTAAAATAAATCTCAGCATATTTTAAATTAGTGTTTAAATAGTTAGATTATGCATACATAAAATATACCATAATATTATCTGATAATATGAATAAAATATATCTAATATCTTATTGATAAAAATTTTATTTATGGTTTATTGGGATTTGCATGAACTTTTATCTGTTTTTTTATTTAGAAAGTAAAACGTTCTTGTTTACAGAGTCAAAATTTTAGTTTTGAATATGATGAATATGTGTTTAGTTTTTTGAGTTGTAACATTTTTTTTATTTATATCTTCAGAGAGTCATGTATTCAGGGAGAGTTACCACAGGTTTCTTAATTAGATTATAATTCATTTAAGTAAATTTATAATTATTATTTAAATAGTTAGATTATAAAAATTTAAAATTCATTAGTCTGTTTGAAATAATTTTTCAACATCTATTTTATGTTTTTTAGGAAAGAAATTATGTTATATTTATTTTTAAAATTTTGGAATTTATTTTCTAGTGTTGATTTATTTTGTTAACCTTAAACTCCTTTAATTTTTTTTACATTATTGGTTATTTCAAATTCAAGTTTGAACATATCTAATCAAATGAACTATTTTATAATCTTTTTAATATCTTATTTGATTTAAAATTTATTTTATCATAATTCTTAGTCGAAATCTATTTAGAATTCTAAATTTATTTTAATAATAAGTTGATTCTAAAATTTATTTAATTCAATCAAGGTGAATTTTCTCTTAGTTCATAAACTATGAAAAATTATTTATAATGAATAATTTATTTAAAATTTTTCATAAAATTAAAAAATCTATTTTATTTATTTAAAATGTTTTAAATAATTTAGACATTATAATATTATTTGATGAATTTTTTTTTTAATATTTTTAATCTTAAACTCATGTGGATTTTGTTTTTAAAACCCTTAAAGAAAATTAATCTTTGTTTTTTTGGAAGAAAGTTTTTACATCTATATTTTCAAGGAAATTATTTTTAATTGTTCATTTATTATAGTTTTTTTAAATATTCTTGTGTTTTTACGTAACATGCAAGTAGCTTAAGCTTTTTTTGTGTAAATGATTTGTTTTGATAAAACTGTTAAGTCTATTACTCTATTTTTAATATTTTCTTATTTGAACATTATACCTATGTGTTTACTCTTATAAAATTATTTCAATTTATTAATTTAAAGTAGTAAATTTTGATTTAAAAGGGTGATTATTTTAAATATTTAATATTAATATGCTTTAAGATAAATTTCAAAAAGGGGGAGAATATATCAAAAAATTAATGAATGTTTTGTTCATTAATTTACAAAAAGGGGGAGTTTGTTTGTATTTAAAATTGGTTTTATTACATTAATCAGTGTTAGTTGTTTTGATAAATTACATTATCATCACATTAAATTAAATTAATTTTCTTTATAATATATACTAATTTTAATTTTATAGTTATTATTATTGTTAAAAATAATAACATTATAATCTTTGAAGAGTTATTAAATATTTTAATGTTGTTAATTGTTTAGTGATTTTTATTATTTTAATTTTTTTTATTATGTAAAATTTTTAGCCCACTATGGCCAACACTTAATGGATAGCCCTACTAACACACTAAGGGGGTCCTAGAGGTTAACCACCATAGAAGATTATCCCAATGGGTTGGGCCATAGTGGTTGGTCATCCATAATGCATGCCTATTACGGGTGATCTCATGTATAAGAACCACTAGTCCGTGCATAATTTGGTCTAGGTAAGCCCATTGGGCTCGTGTATAAGGCCAATGTGTTTGGATGTTAGGTTACGGGTGCATATACCCCACTGAAATCTCACGAGGAGCATGAAATGACTTAATTGATATTCCTCTTGATCACAAAATCATGAAATATATGTGGGGAACATTCAATTTTTTTTACTATTTATCATTTTAAAAACAAGGATAGATCCTAATCCATCAGATCAAAGCTGCCTCCACTATTTGATCTCCTTCTAATTTTCTGCATCTTTATTTCTTCTCTCATGCTTATCTGGTTTGAAAAATCATTTGTATTCTACCTTATATCACCTACATTATTCATCTTGTAGATTCACTCGATGCAACATGACTATAGGCTTAAAACTATTCCCCGAACTCATATTGCATGATTCAACTGGAGATGTTGAACTTGTTCAAAACCACTTATAGTGGCCTCTATAATAGTAACACCATTACTCAATGGTAGAAAATCTTATCCATCAATAGTTCATTCTATAGAGGAAGAACCATTCATCATTATGAATGGTTTTCTTTATAAGTGGAACCTCAATCCCTCAATTCTAGATATTTTATAATTATCAACCATTAAAACCCTACGGTAGCACCATTGATAAATAGTAAATCATTTTCCATGGGTAACATATTTTCTATCCACAACTCCTTAATTTTATAATTTTGGTTTTTTATTGGTAGGTCAAATATCCACCCGTATCTTCTCTGTTTTCCTACAATAGGACATCAGATGGTATCACATTCATGTTTCTTTGATAGGGCATTGTAGTAGACTTCCATCAACATTTTGAGAGATAATATTTGAACTAGCTTATTCATGCACACCATCTATTCTTGTAACTAATGCCACAATTGGACATCTAATGGTAGATCATCTACCACCATTGTACATCCAATAGTATAACTTATTATTGGTGTCACAACTACTTTGAATTACTATGTTTCTTATTTTACCATCATTATTTTATTCTTATCAGTATGTTTCTTGTTTGTTTTCAAGTTGTTTTTTATTAGTAGATTCTTTATCTAGTTTCTCAATAGTAGATCTTTTCTATCTAACTATAGTTATACATCCAACAATAGATCATTTTACTGATAAATAAACCATGTTACATCTCTCTATTTCACTAGTAGCAGATTCAAGATACCACTATCTATTTACATCAGTAGATGAATAATATACTTCTCTCTATTTCTATAGTGGATCTACACCAATGGTTGTAGATTTAATCAACTACATGTATTTTCAATCCACTATTAGTTCAATAACATTATTTCTAAAATTTTTATTCATTTTAAAATTTATCATTTTTTAAAAATAAATTGGTTAAATGAATTAGTATATTGAAAATAAAAATAATTATATGTTGTGTAAAATATTATTTTAATCATTTATATATACACATATACTTACAATTATATTTCATTCAATACAATGATCTACAATTTTTACTGTAGTAATAATCTAGAATATTATTCTTCTTATATTAACTATATTATAAAAATAATTTGTATAAATTTGTTATACTTATTATTTAAAATTTTATAGTACTATTTCATGAAGAAATTTAAAGCGCAATTGTTCTCTGTTATTCAAGATGACATTAAAAAATGATAGTAATAATTACATTATTTTATTGTTATATACGAACAAGTTTCATAAAGTTATTAGTCATGGACATGATCCTAGATGATATTTGTCTTAATTACCCAAAGACATATTCAATGCATAAAATAATTCTAGGTAAGATCATTCAACAGATTATTGTATGAAAAAACTTTGATAATTTTTTTTTACTCTCTCTCAATCAAAAAAATTTATTTTAATTATATACTCTGGATAGAATAAAAGAAGAACATCAATTTTCAACATTTTTCTTTTTCAAGTTATCAATGATCATCATGAATCAAAATCTTCAAATTTTTTGATCATATACTAGTTTGTCTATATTTTTTCCTTCATGTAATCTTTATTCTTATGTTTATATTTTCTTCAATTATGATTTATGATTTTCCCAATGAAAATAAGGTCTTAATTTTTCTGGTTATACCACCACCAAAAAGGAAGTTAGGATTGTGACTCCCAATCAAAATTGAGGTTAACGAACTAGTTTTAGGCTCTCATAAAAGTCTGTGTTGGGCCTATGTGTTCTTGAAAAAGTAAGTTTATGTAAAAAGGTTCTGAGTAATTTAAAGGAGAGGTTCTTAGTGGTTACCAATCTTCTTAAAAAGTAGAAAAGGTTGATGAGTGGGCTAGGAAATTCTTAATCCACAGGTCAATAATTCTTGTTGTTCTTTCATTTTATTTCCACTGAACTCACTTCTTTTATTTATTTTTTAAACATTGACTACTTATTTCATTAAAATTTTAAAAAAACTATTCAACAACCCTCTATTCATAATTTCCATCACTATAGATGAAAAAACCACACAATAAAGACAATAATATTAATTAATAAACATGTTCAATAGCTAAAAATATACTAAAAAATATACCCACGAAAACCATTTCATCACCCCATGTCACCAATATGAAGACATTTTCATAGAAAGGGAAAATAACACACTAATAATATCTCCCATCCCAATCCAACCATCTCAGTGTCACCCAAACACCTTGAACCACCATCAATTACATCCCATTATTTCCCCATCAACCACATATCATCATATCGAGTCATGTTAGGAATATCATCAATAATATCACAACAACTCATTCTGAGAAACTATACCAAGGCATAATCAATTAATTTAAAGGATTCTCAGACATATTTTTTTAAGGAAACCCTATTATTAGGACCTATTGACCTTGAAAATGTTCACAAGTTAGATAATTTATATTAAAATAGTAAGGAAGAATCTTTTCATTGGGAAACACATGAGATATTAATATTCATCTTCTTATATCATGAGATATATAAAATAGTTACATCATGTTGATTTTATAATAATATCCTAACATACATATTTAAACTATTATAAGACTACAAATTATTTTATTTAATTCTTAAAAAATTAATTCCACATGGAATTATTATTAAATTACATGAAAAAAATAAATAATATCTTTATCACATCATTCTTAGCATGGAATAATCAACAATCAAGCAGTTATATATAGTTTAATTATTACATAAATTCATGTAAATTTAGACACATTAAATATTTTTATAGATCCCACATGTTACGTAATAAAGATTCATAATTATAGTATTATTTATAATAAAATGAACAAAAATTTACAAATTTCATTTAATTACAATGACATTTATAAATCATAACTTTTACATAACACAATCAATGAAATATCACTTTTTTTAAACATGGACTTTTAAACTGACCAATAAAGTACTTTATTTAAAATACTATTAACTAAATAATTAATCAATATAATAATGATTAATTTGAACAGTTTATAATTTTTTAAGGGAATTGATCCATATGGTCCAACCCTCTTTGTATTTTTGAACTCATGGAGCTCAGAGGAGGATTAGAAGTGGCATTGAGGAGTTTTTCTATGAAAAGATAGAAATATGGAGATTACATGTTGTCTAATCCTTACACACTTTATAAGTGTTTTCCAATACAAGATATGTGTAGATTCACAATGTGTATGTTTTTAGGGTTAAATAATTAAAAGTCGACAAGATAATCAGTGTCAACTTAACACTACAGATTACACAAATTGAAAAGGAACTACACATAATGTAACTCCCCACTACAGTTCTATTATAAGCATTTTATCCACTTTGGTTATTCAAAACCCAATTAATACCTCCCTTATTCTAAGAGGCTTATGAACGTCTCCTTCTATGTTTTGGATTCCCTTCAAATATGATAGATCCATGGTCTTTTGTTTTTAATCTACGGTGATCTGTAGTGATCCAAGATGAGTTCTACCATTATTTATTATTGTTTCTCATTTCATTAAACTCATTTTATTCCCATTTTTATTATAATGATATGGTTTTTGATCACCCTTGTTTCTAATGGTGTTTCACTTTTGTTTTTTGGTGTGTTGGTGTCGTGTTGTCGTTAGACGGAAGCAGCTATTATGGGGGAGGTGACCAGAGATCCACAACGTGGTCCATTCTCATGTGAAGAACATTAACATCTTTTAAGGAAGGGGATTCATTTATTCTCTTCTATTTTCTGATGAAATTGTAACATTTGAATGATTTGTCCATTTTAATAGATATGGAATTAAATTAATATATATATGAACTGAATTAATGAAATTGGTTTCAGTCACATGTTATAAATGTTGTTGCTTTATACTATGATAATAGTTTGCATCTTGAATTTCTAAATATTATGATATCTATTCCTTAATTTTTTTTTACTGTACTTGATGAAATTTTTTATATAAAATAGGGCTGAAATTTATGGACAAATAAATTTCATAAGGATAATTAAAGGTCCATGTATAATGAATCCATCTATTGATGTAATTTGATGATAATCAAATTGAAGTAATGTGAATGTTTAATTGAAATTAATTTCCATATGATTATTGAAATTGATAAATGTGGTTAATAAACTGGAATAATTATAATTATTATGTTTAATATTTGTAAATTCATGTTAAATTAGAATGGTTCTTCTCTAGGTTTTTTGGACCCATAATAATTATAAGAGCATATTTTGACTTTGATAACTTATAATAGCTTGATGCCTTAGGTTTCTCATATTTGGAACCTATTAATAAATGAATTTGTTAATTCAATATGGAATAAGATTTAGTTGTGTGATAAATATTTTCACTGGGGTTTGAGTTTCCTATTTTCTTGTGAAGGTCGAGTGCCTTATTTTGGTGTTGTGAGAGATTGCTTTTATGAGAAGACTAAATGCAATTTTTTGAGGGCCCAGTTTCCCTGTTACATGTTTTTTTCCTGCAGACTTGTGATGTTATCTAGATATAAGCCTTATATTATAAGCTTGATATAGCTAATCTTGGAGGGATTATATGTGGTGTTATGAAAGGAGGTGAAGATGTGATGTGAGCCTGGTATGGCAGAGCCTAGGATGGCTGTTGTGATATGTGGATAGGGAGGCCCAAATGATGTGTTAGAAAATGAATCCTATGATGGAAGGATACATTGGTATATGCTTATGGGTGTCGAGGATGACATAATATGGGATAAAACAGGTTAAATCATGGAATACCCATTGAGGAGATACCGAGGTTTGGTATGGTCATTTGAATTTGTTTAATGGCCATTGGCCGAGTTTGTTTTTTTACTTGCATTCTTTTACCCACTTCTTGAGGTAGTTGGATGTACTTGGTTTCGTGTTTTCACATGGTGGTATATTAGGATGGGTTTTCCTAGAATACCTATATATGGAATGATTTTAGTAATTAATTATAAATTTTCAACCCTTGGGGTTGTTAGATGGTGGAATGTAAATGATTAAAAATTCTAATCATGATAAAACTAGTACTTAGTTTGGAATTATGCCTGGAGGGCTAGGAATTTACTATGATGATCAATGTTTAATGTATTGTAATGAAATAAGAAACAATGTTAACGGTTAATTAAGGGATGATGAACGAATTAATGAAAGGAAATGGTGAAGTAAAGAATGAATTTAATGTTTCTATTTATATATTTGTGTGTGTTTATGATATCAAGGCTTATAAGTGGTAGATGAGAGTTTGAGAAATATCTTATTTAGTTAAGTCAAAGAACAATTTATTACCATAGGGAGGTTGTGAGCTATATTATTTCATGTATATCAAGTGATTTCATATGCTTTTAAAACCCCATCAGTTAGGGAAACTAACACCCAGTGGAATTTGGTAGGGTGTTTTCCCCAACATCCCAATGGGAGGATGGATCATTGACTACCACCTATGGCCTATCTCCCGCGTTTTTGTAGTTAACTATACGGGTATGTACAATTGTAAGTTTTTACATTTATGTGTATAGAGGGATCTGATTGGCTATGGTTATTTCACACACAAGTATTACCAAATATATTATCAAAAATATTTCTTATAGGTATGACATTTATATGACTTGATTGCTTGAGTTACTTAGTGTATGAGCTGTAATAGCTTGGGTATAATACCTGATGTTTCATATATGTCATATGGACTATAGTGGCTCCCAAAAACTACTTGGTTACTATTTAGTTTGGGATATGGGATGGAGTGGTTATGTGAAACATGAGGTTCATGTGGTGGTTCCATACCCAAATGTTTTCAAGAAGTCTTTCTTTTGGATAGAGATGGATCAGGATGTGAGAAATTAGGGCAGAGTGGAAAACCAGTGGGGATGTAGGAGTGGGTTACCCATGATGTTTTATTACTATAATATATGCTCTATTTTATATGATACTTGGTGAGATATATCCATGGTGAGGTTGGTAACATAGTATACCTATTTACATGATATGGTAGTTTCACTTTTTTTCATTGTTCTTTAGCATGCTTTCATTATATTTTCCATGAGAGGCTCTAGAGAGGATCCTACCGACTATACTATTACACTCACCCTATGTATATATCAAAATTTTTAAGGTTAGTTGGAGCTTTCTGGTGATCAAGAAGGATATTACTAACTTAGTGTTTAGTAGGATCTTTTTGGGCTTCCTGGTCATTTCCATCATTACCTTTTTTATACTTGTTGTTTTATTTTCAGTTGTTTAGTTATATATGAAATTTCATGGTTGAATTTGGGTTTATATATGTATATATATGTATGAGTAGGTTTTGGTTGTTGTATCCTTCTTATCTATCTCTTTCTCCGATTTCTCTTAGAGAAAAATTCCTCCCATATACATGTTTACTATTCCCTTGGTGTCAGTATCCAACCCGGGGCCTACTAGAGGCGAGACTTGGGTAGTTACCATCTCTATCCCCTTACTACAATATCATTATGGAGAGGGGTTCATGAAAAATTTAGTCTTGGAAATGTAAAATATTAATCATGATTTATATTTAGTGGTAATAAAATTTTAGACTAGTATTATTAATGTAAACAACACCTTTATTTCATAGAATGATTCTATTAATTCATTAATTGACATGCATCAATCCTTAATTAATAACATAAACACGGATTAGTAATTCAATAAAGTACCAAAGTAGGTCAAAAATTTATATTAATGTGTCTTTAAGTGAATCATGAAACAATTATTTAAAATAATTACAACATAATTATGGAGAATGCATTATATCAGTATTGGTTAACAAAAATTAACAATAAACTGAAAATTAAGAAAAAAATATTAACACAAAATGAAACATATGTGAATGATCCCTGAAACCTTCTTAAAATTTTTCTACTACAAAATCAATGTTATTATACCTAAACCTATTTAATAGACTAACCATTTACTTTTTTTGGATCATAGAGGGACCTAAATAGTAGTTTCTTACCCACTCCCCTCTTCATGGACCACATGCTAGGTTTAGATGTAATCATTCCCCAAGAAGACCAAGGAAATAATTATCCATTACTAAATTAAAACTCCAAACTATCTATTAACCAAAATCTATGATACCAATTTATCATGACATACTACATTAAAACCCATATTGGGTTGACAATAGAGATAAGGGTCACCTTCAAATCCCACCTTCAATTTATCACAAGTTCACAACTCTCACTCAAGCTATCTATCAAAATATTATGTGGAATTAGCTTCATAATTCCCTTTAAAATATAAACAATCAACCAATCAAATCATTATATATATATATATATCTGTAAATGTTAATGATACCCCATCCATACTATAACTTCACGAAGTAGAATAATACAACCTAAAAGAATGAAAGACTGAGCTTATAAAGCTTTACTTAATGACCAATACTGATACATCCCCATTCTCCCATGAGACATATTACAAAATAGATCAGGAACATAGCATAGGAGTGAGCACTTAGGAGTTCTCAGTAGGAACTTATTTCAATGAAAATTAAACTCCATGTGAAATCAATGTTTTGAGATATACATGTTTGAGAAAAACTATGTAAGGAATGGTGGGATAAAGTGAAAGATTATACCACTAATAACAATCGATGGAAAGATGTAATGTCTAAAAAAACCATAATCAAGGGGGTTATCCCACAATTCATGAAAAAAAATTCAAGGTAGATATACAATATCTCAGGTTACTTAATCTCGACCGCTAACTTCCTTCTTTTTAACCATTTCCATTCCAACATAACATAACCAATATGAATGGAGGTACAAATAAGTGATATATATATATATATATATTAAGAAAATTCCTAGTAAAATTACCACTTCACTTCTTTTCATTTAATAGGCCATTCCAAATCATACCTACAGTGAGATTTTAAGAGAACCCCAAACCAATAGACCAGAAATAAGATGATAAAAACAATTAACATAATACATAATGTTGAAACAAACATCATATAATAAATTCCAATAATGTCAATTTATCATTCAATTTCTCCATATACCATATAGGTTATCAACACAAACCCCTATCACTGTAACTAGAACAATATTAGAATCACCCTATCATCCATCCTCTTGAAGCATAATCTCTAAGTCAACATAATCAATTTTCATATTTCAATAAATTATAAAATATTATAAAACAAATCATAATAACAACATTCATATATGTTTTACACTTCACAACCATGGATTAACCTCTTTTAATAACTATATAACATTGTAAAAAAACTAAAACATAAATCACTATCACTCCATAAAAAATATATCTCAAAATTTTTGATACTCATAACACCATGAATATTCTAATCTTACAATTTTATTCACTTGTTAATCATATTACTTAATTTTTAAACATAATCCATTGTATCATAATTAAAGAGTCCTATTATACATATCTCATTATTAAGAAACCAATTTAATTATTTCAATATTGATTATATTACCAATATTTCAACCCTCATTCCATTTACCACCTCATTAACTTTAATCAGAATAAAATAAGATTAAATAACCATTTCATTTAGTTAATTCAATTATGTTTTCATTTAGTTAATATTAGAGAGGATGATGGAACTTTGTTCCATGAAAAAATAAGGAATTTCAATGAAATTTTAAATACAATCCCATGAGTTTGATTCCTTCTCATTCCATGTCTACATTTCAATCAAATTCATTATTAGAAGAGGTTCATGAGAAGACTGGAAATGCATCAAATAAAGGGGAATCATTTGTAGAGGTTATAGAAGGATGCATTTGAATTTGAATCTTAAAATCAATTATATCAAAAATCATTCATCTCAAGATTTTAATATGGAATATCCTTAAATTGTTTAACCAAATAGATCTTAAGTATAGTTTGGAACATCAAGACCTGAAATTTTTAAAGAAAATTCCCCTTGTGATTTAATTTAAAATATTCTTATGTATTATGCTTATAGATAAAAATTAATTAATTTTTTGTTTTATTATATCTAATCAAATTGAAAATACTATTAAGAATAATATTTTTTGATAATATAATAATTGAATGGTGATCATATTATTAGTATAAATATGGGGTTTTGATAAATCCAATTGACATAGACACATGATTTGATGACCTCGACCATTAGGAGCGTACCCTATTAAGCACATTTGTTAGAGATTCTGAAGGATATGACATCACTGGATGACTCCCTTGACAAAAACTATGTTTATATCCCACAACTAATGTATGTGAAAAACAATTTATGGGGAAATTTTAAGCTAATCAAGATCATAACCTTTACCCGGTATGCCTAACCACCCCATGAAAGACCCACTACCGCAAACCTTACCCTTGTGGAATTTTCAGGTGTAATAAATGGATATGTATCAAGACCCTGAAAATATGAAAATTCATATTTTATTTTCACTATAATAATTGTTATATTTACTTCTTATTATTTTTTACTTTATATAAATGTCATTGATTTTGATTCGATAAAGCACAAATTATATTTTTAGGTAATAAGTATTTTCAATTAAGACATTCCTTTTAATAAATTAATGATTTTTTTAAATAAATGATATTTTAATAAAATATTATTATCAAATAATATTTATGAAGTACAGTTGATAATATAATTTTACGTAGTCCAAAATAATTTTATAAGGACTGAATGACTCTTATTTTCAAGAAACCTATCATTTCTAAGTAAATTTACTTTGTTATTTAAAAATTGAAAATAAAAATATTTTTAAAATTAATTGGATAAAATAAAACTTGGTTTTTGAATCAGGGGATCAAAATTATCCAATAGTGATTTTTTCATAATTTTCTGAGGCTGTCGAATTTTCAAGTAAAAATTAAATACCATATGAATATAAATTGTGTTTTTTACGATATGATGAATCATAAATGATGTAATATATACAATAAATAGTATCCTAGACATAATATATGATTAAACATTAAATTTATGTGTTTTTAGGTTATATGATTAATTTTATAAATCCGTTATGAATCCTTTAGATCCTATATTATATTTTAAGGTTTTAAAGTCATTTCTTTAAGAATATGACTCACTTCTACATCACTAAGGGTAATATTTTAATTATTCCATACCTTGGGATTATGAAATAAATAAAAACACTCCTATTTTTTCATAAAACATGGGTAAAAACACATGATAAGGTCTCTGGGTTTGATTAATTTATTTTATAGTGTCCAAAACCTATGTTTGGGAAATAATAAAGAATTCCCCTATCTTTTTTAATATAAAAACACAAAATATCCCATTCTTATTCACTAAATAACCTTAGATAATGAAAATAAAATTACATACCCTATATAGAGTCTTCCTAAGGTTCCCCAAGATCTCAAGAAGCTCCTCCAAAGCTTAGGTAATCCCCCTATCAAGATAATTGATCCTCTCCTTCTCCTCTTTATCAAAACATATTCATTATCTTATACCTTTTATCACCAATTAATTTTATTATTATATGATCTTAAATATCCCCATCACCAACATTATTATTTCTAAATGATAAGATACCCCTTTCACTCTAATTTTGTCCTCCCATGAATAGTTATGTTCCCCTGTTATGCTGTCGAAATTTCACTAGGATTTTCAATTCCAAAAAATTATGCAGTGAATACCCATAAGAATTTACTATAATGGGTTTTCAACTTTATGTAATTATACATAATTTAGTAGGGAATTAATTATATTCCTTACACATTCCATGATCATGGAATTAAATTTGAGGAAAGATTATCCTATGATGAATGATCAATGTGGCACACTTATCCATGAAAATGATACGAAAGTGATGGGTAAACCAAAAATTATATTTCACTATAATGAATTGGTTAATATTTTAGTGTCATGATATTTTATTCAATGGATTATTGAGTGAACTTAATCCATCAAAATACCTTTTCCACCATGTTATGGTGTATTGGATGTTAACCGTGACCTATGTTTATGATTTCATACTTAAAGTTTTTTCCACATTTCCCATGATTAATTTATGTTATCATGCTATATCATGCCTCATTGTTCATGTTTATTATTCTAACCACTTTTCTATATCTTTGATACTACTATTGTCTAACATTTAATACTTTCATCATGTTATTCTATGTTTAATCCCATATTGGGATTTATAGCTGTCCCATTCTTATTTATGTCCCCAGGTTTTTCCATGTAGTTTTATGTATGATTTTATATTACAAGAATGTTCAGTAAGCTTTCAATAATTAATGGCGATATACCCCATATTTTATATTGTTTTTCAATTTAACTAATTACCTAAATACACTAGACATATTGATATTTCAGGATTTATTTTGTGTACCTTTATATAATAAATCATGGATTAAGGTTTAATAAAGTCATGGGTTTTCATATGTAATCCTATTTGTTTTTCTCATTTGAAGGATTACTCTAACCAAAGGCTATAAACCCATGAATATGGATTGTTTGAAATTTAAGGGATTAAATAATTGGAATATAATCCTTATTATAATGGGATATAATCATTTTTTCTTTTAATTTGAAATTCATCACTCCACAACCTAAAATTACATATTCTAAATCCTCAATCCTGAAGTCTTCAGAGTCTTAGAGTGGGACATGAGCTTCAAATATCATCATAAAGACACATTAATTCTCAAATATATGTGAAGTTATATGGTATTAACAAGTTGTTTTTGAATAATAATATCATAAATTATACCAAATACTATATTTTAGATCCACATAATATTTATTAAAATACATTTGATGGTATGTTAATGTATAATGATCATGTTTTTTAGATGGGTATCTTTTGAACTCTTTCCTGGATAGTTCTATAATCATTTCAAAGGAATAAAAAATTAAATTTGATTTTGAATATGAACTAATATCCATAAATATATTTATATAATATTATAGTCCATGAAATTTCAAATTATATTTAGTTTATAATCTTTATAATAAAAAGATATGAGTAGTATAGAGAGTGATCGTGAAGAAAAATAAAAAAGGCAAGGACAATGTATCTTTAAATACCCCTGATATTATGTGAAATAATTTGAGAAACCAAGAAGACATATTGTAAAATGACTGAAATAATTGGAATAAAATTCTATTAATTACCTCTATTAAGGGAAATGAGGTGGAACAAAAGGATTTGGCCTCTATTTCAGGAGTCGTGAACTGATATACGAACAAGGAAATTAAATTCATGACATATTCAGGAAACTTTTCAAAGGGTTTTGGGATCCATAAAAATAATAGATTAATTTAAAATGGATAATGATCAAAATATTAATGACTACCTTATATAATTAAATTATATTTTCAAGAATTTCTAGGGGTTCAGTGAAAATATAGATGATTCTACTATTGTCCAAAAATCGATGAGAAACATTCTTGATATAATTTATCATAAAGACTCAACCTAAGAGTATTGGAAATTTATTTCACTATATATGGTACATAATATTCTCATATCATATGATATGAGAAATATCCAATCATTTGAAAAAAATGTAAAAGATAACATGGATTTTGAGGCCCTGAGAAATGTTAAAATCATAGAAGAAGAAGTTACAAAATCAAGTGATTATGATAGTGAGTAAGATAATAAATACTTCAATAAAATTGTTTTTCTTATATAAAATAACTTCATATAAAGAGAGATGAAAGGAATGGGTAAGAAACACTAAAGGTTCTATAATTTTAATTGTGTTGGACATTTTGAAAGAAATTTCCTAACGAAGAAAGTTGATGAATTTGAATCAAATGAAGAGAATGAGAAACCATATAAACCAAAATGATAAAGGATTAAGAAGAAATATTATAGTAGTACGAGATGTAATTTAATGAGAAATAAAAAAAATATTACTCATCATCAAGAATATAATTAAGAGATGATGTTAAATTTATTGAACTTATTGAAAAGGGTTTTTATACTTCAATTTTTGATAATTATGTGGGTGAAGGAATAAAACATTAATACAATTTAAAGGATTAATTTATATTTTATCTTTAGAATAAAATACAAATCCATAGAATAATAGTAATATAATTAAATAATAGGATAATTTGGATAAAATAAAGTATGATTATGTTATGAAAGAAGTTACATACATTAACGAGGTCAAAAAATACCAAATTGATAGTAGACCATGATTAAAATTTCAATTTCAAAGAAGATGAACTATATAAGATATAATATCTTATCCTGTAGACAATAATGAGTTAAATATGATTTTATAATACCTGAAGAAGTATATTTTGGTAAAATTTAAGTATTCTCAATTAAGAAGGAATAAGGGTTCCAACAAATAATTGAAATGTGTTCTTAATCAGTGTCAAAATAATTCATTTTTTCAAATAGTTTGAGTTTTTAACCAAATATAAACATATTTAGACAGATAAGAAATGTTAAAAACACTCTTCCAAATCAAAGTAAGAATAAAATATCATAATAAGAACACTATTCTAGATAGAATCCTGAGCTCAAGTAATAATAGGTGAGAATCAATAATTTTTGTATTGATTTATCCTAAATATGGAAGACCAATGATTCTAGGAATCTGATGTTGCTATGTTGTGTTTATACAAAAATCACACTCTTACTTGATTAAAATATCTTTAATAGGGAAGAGTCTTGAACCAAGGTGGAGATACACTTTTAAAATTAGTATATATTCTTAGAAAAGAAAACTATGGAAAAACTCAACTAGTCTATTAAAAAAATAGATTTAGATGCTCAAAAGAAGATTGTAAAAGATATGAACATGAGGGTCATCTAATTTAGGAGTTCATGACTAGATTACCCATAATGTCTCCCAACGGATTGAATGGTTTGTAGGATCACAAGAAAAAAGTTGTAAAGTCATAATATAATGAGACTTCCAATATGTCATGTGAAAAATATAAAGAAAATGATCATGTCAAAGAGTTACTAATAGTTTAGACATACCATATAGAGATTTCTAGGACTATGGAGAAATCACAGTTAAGTGCTAGTGATAGAATAAATAATGTTATTTCATAATATGATATCCAATATAATGAGGGTTTTTCTAAATTTTACAACATAAAGACTCAATAATAACTATGTTCAAGAGGTGAAATATTAGGACAAGATTAAAAAAACTATTTGACTATTCTTATAGTCTAAGTAAAATTAATGAAGATAATGATGAAAGCACTAAGATATTCAGTTGTTTTAATTTATGAGGTAAATTTGAAAACTCCACACAAGGAAAAAGTTCAAGGGAATAAAATAATAATGCAATATATAAATAAAAATTATTGGAAAAGGAAGATGAATAATTTATACCTTTCTGAAATTGGAAGAAGTTTGTTATCTAAGTTAATAGGATACTCTCAGTCTTGTTATTTTAAATGAGGAATGATGTGGTCCTTTATTATTCCCAAAAGAATTTTTTATTTGTACTATTATACATGGACTAAAAGACTAATAAAAATGAGGTTATAAATGAGGTATTTATACATTGTATTATAATAAAATTCCCATCACAGGGTTTTTAAGATACTATTATAAATATTAAATGATTTCTTATCATTAAAGGAAAAAATATGAAGAAAATCTATCAAAGAATAATTATTTTTTCTATATCTATAATTTGGATATCATATAGAAAATCATGAGGTTGATGATACATTTTTCATGAAGAATATGTTGAAAAATTAATAAGTTAACTTAGTTTAGTTCCTATCATATTTATGATTACTTACAGACACCCTTGATGTCTTATATAAATCTCTCTTATTTTTAACATTTGGTGATCCTTTATATACTATAATTTGACTATCCTAAGGTTTAATGATATGATTATTTTTTTGGTATCCATCTCTTAATAAGTGGATCATGGTGTGGTTCAAAAATATTCTTGAGAATAAGTTTGGTTTTTTAGAATCATGAATGAAGTGTAAAGATGAGTGAAATATAACCATTTTTATAACAATATATTTATTCTCAATATGAATTTTCGATATATGATCACACATATTGATATAATAGGAGTTTGTTAAGAGGATATTGGTGGTATTGAAAATCAAATATGAATGGGTATATTGAAGATCCCATATATGGATTGTACTAACTGTCAATAAAGAAGGAAACCAGAATGATGAGAACATTTCAATATGTGTTTTTTGGAGCATAAAAGGAGGGTAAGTTGCTACTTATTTGGCATGTAATTATTTAGTTTAATTGACATATATACGATTATTGTTGTCAAATTCTTCAAGGTTTCAAGAAAATTTATAGTGAATAAGAAGTGGTAATATCTATAATTGTTTTGATTAAGTTCAAATGAATCTAAATAATTTAGATATTTAATGATGTTTTTTAAGGAATAAAAATATACCTTAATGTTAGAGAAACCTTACATGGAGCATGAAGTATAAAAGGGGGAATATAAAGTAAAAAAGGAACATAGGATGATGTTTTGGGATAAATTAAAATGATATAAACATACCATCAAATATTTGAAGTGGATATGAGGTTAATTATGTTAATTATAGAAATATTATGTTTAAATGGAGTGATAAAATATTTATAGAGTAATTTTCATAAGATTTATCTAATATAACGGTCCTTTAAAACATGAAATTGTATTGAAGTTAATTTAATTCATTTAGACCAATGAATGAGTAATTTTCTAATCAGTGTATGGGTCATTTTGATGCACCATATGAGTCATTTATAAATCTAGTATGAGATTTGGAAAAGAGACCAGATATTTGTTTATGTCAATTCAGACTTCAAATAATTCATTTTTAAACAAATTTATATCTGTGTATGATCCATTTTAGCCATTATTAAGTGATTCAGACAACTATCAGGACCATCATAGACCTACATAAGTGTCATTTTGAGTTTATATAAGCATTATTTATATCCTTCTATTGATTAATTTAGGTTACTATTGTAAAATAAATGAGTATTATAAGAGGTAAAAATATTTTTTATTTCAGATTAAAAGCTTGATAATGATGTAATATGAAAACCCTTAAATATTATGGGGTTATTGGGGTGTGAGGGCCTTGATTGGATCCCAAAGCCTAAATGTTTAGGAAAAAAAGGCAGACTACATGATAAGTAGAAATCACAAAGGATAGGCCACATAGTATCACTAACTTTTTTAGTCTTGTGTATAGGGAACGAGGACCCCACATGTTTTTTAAACCATATGGATGAGGTGAACTGTAAAGTCCCAGGGTTTTGAACGGGTTGTTTTTTGGGTAAATTTGAATTTTTTAGTTGGTGGTCAAACCAACTTATTTACTTGATCTTAGGAACATCATTATGGGTGTTTTTTGACCCATTCCCTTTTTTTTGTGTGTGGTTTATGTTTTGGTGGAAGTACCAGGGGATTAGGAAAACATTTAAGAAAGAGCGGATGACCCATTCTACTAAAAGAAGATGTTGGCTAATTTCATGTCATGTATTTAAATACCCAGTGAGCAATTATTTTATTTAATGAGTTTTCAGGGTAGAGCTATGAAAACCACTAATTTACATAGTGTGAAAATTCCCATAGTAGTTTTTTAAAGGGGGTCATGGGGCTTGGCACCCATTATTTTGACACATAGCAACAGTTGCCCCACTTGGTAGTGCCCCTCTATCCCTCACCTAGGGATATTGATAACACCACTAATTGGACTCCGATCTTCGATCTATCCATGACTAAAGATCTGTCTTAGAATGGAATTCAATCTATAAGCCTCTTTCCTTCCCTTATCTCACTATACATTACTCTAAATCCATGCAATACATTTCAACATATTTTTAGTGTGTTTATGTAAAACTAAGATTTCATCCAAAATGGCTTGAGTTATAGGGAAATATCATATGAACAGGAATCTACCAGTACATGGTAATTGGTGATCATTTTCATAAGTTACTTTGCAATTTTTTGAGGGTGCGTCTTTTAGTGAGCATTTTGGTAGATTGGGTGAGACCGTAATTAATTGAAGCATCATATTTAAATTAATTATGAGACTATGTGGGGTGCTTCTATGGATGACCTAGCCTTCTCTTACATGATATCATTGGTTATGGGGATTGGGACAACTTGGAATGTTAGGTTAGGTGTGTTTATTTTATTATTTGGAGTTATTTTAATTATATGAATTATATTATGGTGCTTATATGGAAGACGGAGTTCCATGGGAACATGAAGGGATTAGATCATGGATTTTCAAGACATTGGCCATCTGGTATGAGGAAATGTAATCTTCAGGTTGGGAAAGGGTCAAATTTTATGGGTGATGATCATTATAGGGTGGGTGACTTGGTCGATAGATTGAGGCGTAAAGGATATTAGGATATTGGCATAGCCCGAAGGATTCAAGGTGGAATTGACCATCAAACTAAGAAACATGTTCGTAAGGGAATAATGTGTCCTATAATGTATATTAGGATATCTTTTGGTGATTCCCACTCATCTATAATGGCCAATTCATCATATTGAGTTGTGTGCACACAAGGGTACTCAGATGATGTGGTGGTATAAACCAATTGTGTGGGTAGTGGCCTCCATTTGATGCAGATTTGGGTGGTGTGATCACCATTATGGTTGGTTTTTAATACCATATAATTCCATGTGGATGGTGTGGATCCATTAGTTGATGGTGTTGGGACCATCGATTGTGGGATTAGGCTCACTATATACTGAGGGCATTGAGATGATATGATTTGGAGGATAGACATCCCTACCCTCGAGACATAGGGCTTCTAAAAGATGGGATCTTTCGAATAGTTGATCGAGAGAAAAGATATTTTTTATTTGGGTATTCAATTTTAGACACGATTATTACTATGGACAAGAGGTAATGGTTGGAAAATTGTTATAGGAGATTCAATTTGAATTGGAACCTGAGGGTTCACCTGGACCGATTTACATCGAGGGTTGCCTTGGGATTATGCTGAGGATCCTATCCACTTTGGTGTTATGACATTTTCCAAATTAGGTGATAAATTCCATTTGGATTTTGAGGAAAATGGAAGTGGGATATTATTATTATGCATGTTTGTAGTTATGATTTGTTATTTACTATACACTTAATTAATCCCAGATGTATGATATGCACATGCTGGCCTACTAAGATTCTTTCTCACACCCGACAAAGGACCTTTGATGTAACACCCCAAGATTTTATAGTGTGTTATTTCTTCAAAATAATTCAATAACTTTCACTACACGCAACACCAAGTTCAATCGCACCATGACTTACCAAACAAGCCATTCAAAAGAGGTTATTAATAGTGTTAACTAAATTTTAAACTTTATATAATCCTTGTAATTTTAGAATCCATATTATGAGTTTCTTAGACATAATGTAAGAACAAATTCATTTTCAGTATTGCAATTTCACCAACTTTTAATATTGAAACCTTTTTAAATACAATATTTTAAACTTTTTGACTAAATGGGGACATAAAAAAATTTAAAATGAAACATCCCAAGCTTCCACGGTACACTTCCCTTTGAATAATACAGTAGCGTGTGTTGTACGCAACTTCGAGTTCTAACACACTCCACAAGAAATCAAACTAGCCGTTATGAATAGTAATACCTAATTTTTGAAATTATATATATTTTATATTTCAAAATGGACTTCATTTTTGTATTCGGAATATCGAATTTAGCCTAAGGTGAAATTTTGGTACTTTTCGGATAACATTAATATTTTGATGAATAGTGAAAATTACTAAATTTTAATTAAAAACAACTTTTTTAATCAAAATAATTAATAGTAATAAATTATGAATTTGAGTGGTTTTAAAGTATATTTAGAATATATTTTTACCATTTAATATAATGTTGGTCATTGGACATAATTTTACAATTAAACTGAACATAAACAAGTGTCAATCTTTTGATAGTAATTATCTCTTAAAAACACGCTTTTTGTTTTTACAGCGGGAATTAATTTTAAATTAATTTCTGCCACTTCTGTGTTTTGAATTTAGAAACATTAATTCCATATTTGGAATCAGGATATTCAAATTGTGTAAATAGGTAACTTTTATTTTTAGAAATTTTGAATAATTACTGCGGTAAATATTTTATTTACCATGGTTAAGGGTAAATCCGGTAAATAAAGGTTAAAAAAATAATATTATAATAATACTAAATTACCCTAAAACGTGTCCTAGCATTATTGGTTGATACATGTTCGACCATAGGCATCTTTGGGTCGATTTGGGGACCCCATGGTGCCACTTGTAGGTGATAGGGATACTTTATTGTAATTAAGTTAAAATGAATACAAAAATGACAGAAGCATATATATTTTAGAAAAACAATTTTTACATAGAGTTATACATGTTGGATTTTAGATTATAAATATTCATTAGAAAGATAAAAATATTTCCTACATAATGATATTTTATTTATAATTTTTAGACATTGAATAATTTAATTTATTTATGACCCAATGATGATGTAGTAATTACTATAATAGTGAAAAATTAAAATAGTTGATATTATAAATACCCAAATAAATATAATATGAAACTTTTAATGAGTAAATATAATTTTCTAGGATAATATGATATATTAGGATTGATTTAATTGACTTTTTTAGAAGTAATCAATCTGTTATAAGTTTCAAAAAAATCAAATATTGAATAGTGTCAAAATTGACATAAAAGTGTTCTTAAAACAAATATTATATTATTAATTGATATTAAATTCATAAAAATCTAATGTTCGGAAAAGAGACTTATATCATGATAGGTTCATCATTAATGGACCACATGGGGGTCTCTTGGATGTATATAGTATGTTTATTAACCATATTATATAAAAATACAAAGAGACATTGTAAAAATGAAACTAATTAACTTAGAGTTAATACTTAAAGATAAGGTTAATATAAGTACCCAAACCTGTCTAAATTCTATTGGTTGAGTTGTTTCCGACCTATACCCACCTTAATATTTAAATAATCAACTTTGGAGCCATTAGAAACCGAATATGAATTTATTATAAATTAATATTTCTAGCTTTTCCAAAGGTGCCCCTCACCCCTCTTATAAAAGGGAACTCCTCATTCTCATTTCTACACACCTTCAAAGCCTTTTGGTTTGGCTAAAATATGCCCAAATACTCTCCCAACTTCCCTCACTACAACCTAGAGGCCTTAGTTTGATCAGAAAGCCAACCTAAGGAGACCTTTTGATCAAATCAAAAGGAAGAACCCGAAGAAGAGGTAATGATTTCACCACCCTTTTCCAAGTTCATTTCTTCTTCCACTTCTTATTTATTTGTTGTTACCATTCTAAAATAATAACTCCAGTATCATATATATATTGTGATGTTATTATAAATATGGTACAACCATATTCAGTATTCTATCCACCCTTTGAATAACATGTCACCATACGTGCGTACGTACGACTTACCGTCTCCACGTCGTGGTGTAATTGTTATTCAATATATTATTATTTGGATGGGTATAATAATGATATGTAACTCATGTAAATAATAAATATAACATGTTAATAATTCTGTATATATGATATAACATCCATTTATATATTATTTTATTATCAAAAGAATGATATTGTCGCTCGTGCGTACGTACGGACTACCGTCTCCACGAACGCGATGAGATTCATTCTCCATCGTATCCATTCAAGTATAATTATCATTTGATGATTTAAAAAATGATGTTTAAGGACTTGATATCATTCTGGATATGAATAATATACAACCTATCCTTTACATACATGTCTTACGTAACAAAACATACAAAAGAAAACAAGTAAGTTAACACCCGAAACAACGATAATACTAAGATATTATTATCAAATAAATATTAAAAGATCATATATGATATCATATTAATGTATATGATTCTTTTATAATTTAATAACATTTATTTCACCATTATACAGGAGTTTAACCTACCCCAACCAAGGAAAAGTACAAGGTAAGGGTTTATTTCGCAATCTCGTCATTATCCGAAATTGTTTATACGTAATAACCTACTGGGATGTCCTTATCATCCACATCCATGTTAATTAAAAATGAATTTCAATTTTTTTTACTATTTACTAAGATACGAGTTAAAGTCATTTATACCCTTGTTTGACTTTTTATAAGAGGTTTATAAAGGAATCTTTCCATCGTTTTCCAAACAAGGTGATTTTTAACCTTTTCGACAAAATTAAGGTAAGAATGTTCTTTTAACTTATACGGCGGCAGCGGCTATTTACCGCTGTTATAAAATTTTAAAAGCTTCCCTTACAATCTTACAAGGATATTTTCAAAGTAAATGTTTTATTTTATAATTATGTGACTTTTAAATTATTTCAAAATGAATATTTTAAGAATTTTGGAAGGGTAATCTATCAAAATCAGAATTTTAAATGTTTTAAAGATTTATCTTTCTAAATATTTTTAATTAATGTCCATGTCTTCAAAATGGTTTTTAAGGATTTATTTATATGGACATGAATGTTTTTAAAATGTTAATTCCTTTCAAAAGTTTCAAAGTGGTATGGGACACTTTTATTTAAAATTCTCTTTTTAATTACTTCCTTTATAAATGTGTGACTTTTAAATGATTTCAAAAAAAGAGATATTTCTCTCAAATAGTTTTGATTTCATCTATGTCAAAATACTTTTATGGATTTTACGCTTATTTGAAGTTGGTTTATTATGATACAAAACTTCTATATTGTATTGAAGGTTTTTTGATATTTTTGACTGTGGATGTGCTATTTTTATACCATTCATAGTTTATGGTGAATGTATTGACATTTCGTATACTAGTTTTAATACGAATGTTTATGTTATGTTTAAACCTTTTCATATGGGAATGCATTGGACTTAATATGTGACGGGTGGAGCCCGCTATAACTCCTCGATGCATCGGTAGGTCTCATGAGACAAACTAGTGTCTTGGCACAAGGCCTTGACAAAATCTTATTTGTAGTCTTGGCACGAGGCCTTGGCTATGTGGTTATGATAGTCTGCCATTATGCATTCCTACATTATGAAAGTGGTTATTGATTTTGCATGTGATTATTCGATTAGTAGAATATCCATGTGAATGAGTAAATGGCATTATTTCATTTTATTTCTGCCATACAATGTTGAAAGTTCAAGTTTGAAAGGCTTTTGTTTTAGTTATACATTTCCTTAAATGTTTATTCTTATTTATAAAAGTTTCCGCTATATTGTTATCCTTACTGGGCATTTGAGCTCACCCCTTTTCTATGTTCTATTTTTCCCAGGAAGTGAAGAAGTAAATTATGAATGACCTGTAGGGATATTATGTGGGGATATGAGTGTGGATTATGGAGACATTATGTTGTTGTAGTAGTTTTTCATTTTATGATGTAATGTAAAACTTATGAATATATCTAGTGTTTCTAAGGCTACTAAACAAATTGGTCTTTCGAGATTTGATCTTTCTTGTGATCATGCCGATGTTATGTAATAATGCACCGACTCTGGGTAACTAGGTTCGGGGCGTTACAGTTGGTATCAGAGGAAATTTAGTACAAACCTTGGAAGCTAGATTTAGATAAACTCTGATTAGAGCACGTAGACCTAAGATGAACTTTGAGGATTAGTATAGAAGAACTTCCTAGAATTTTGGTATTGTAGAGATTTTGTGAGTTTTCCGAGCAATACATCCCTATCTGGATACGAGCAGGTAGAGGCAGCTTTGGCACAGATGTACCTAGGGGTAAAACCCGAAAACACCGCTTTGAGCTAGACTCGAACGGGAACTGGTGCACGACAATGGGCCTTGCTGCACTCTTGGTTACGACACTCCTGGGGGATATGCTTAGGATAACTCTCATTTTCTTTACAAATCATTATGAAGGGTTTATGAGTATATACTTCCTCAAAGGAGACATTTTTATCATTATGGATTATATCCATAAACTATTTAATTTATGTTATGTGTTTTACAAGTTTGGGATTAGGTATTGTTATTCATAAACTAATCTAATGTATGCCATTGTTTAGAAATGGCGCCCAGTAGAAGGAATGAGAACTCTATCAATGCACATGATACAAAGAGAAAGAAGGATCATATATTTTATGGTCTTAAGCCAAAATTTACAAGAGAAATAGTCTCGCATGTATTATCATCATATGGAGAAATAATATCATGTTTTGATAAGATAAGTAAAGATTTTACTGAGTCCTATGGCTTTGAAGGGAAGAAAGAGAAGAAAAGGATGGAAGAGAGAAAGATGAATAAAGGGAAGAGGGAAAAGAAGAATTTTCCCATATGTGGTAACTGTGGAAAGAAACACCCTGGAACTTGCCTGAAAGGAATGGGAGTTTGTTATAAGTGTGGAGGAAAAGGGAACAAAGTACGTGACTGCAAGGGTAAGAAAATGGTTTCAAATGTACAATGCTTCATTTGCAAGGAGTTTCGACACTACGCGAACCTATGTCCTAGTCATCAGACTATGCCGCAAATGATGCTATTGGATAATAATCAAGTTATGATACTACCACAGATGAAGAGGAATGATTAGAGTTCTTATGTTGATTATGTCAATTGAGTGTTGTATCAACAATGTACTTGTTATAATAATTTTGGAGTATATAAGGATTGTACTGCAGTACTATTTCATTAAGGACTTGAGATTGTGTGGAACAAATAAAAGTGACTCAATAGAAGGTTAAATTTTTGGAAAATATATGGTTGAGAGAAAGATAAACCATAATATGGTTCTGATACCGAGGTAGTGATTTTAGAATAATACATGATTGATTTGGATAAATTATATTGGATATTCTTGACTACCTTGAAGATGATTAATGATTTGTATATTCCATCATTGTTGGGGTTTAAAACATTTTTGGATTGATGAAGTATATCCAGCATTCTATATGGAATAAGGGAGCATGAATGTAATCAATAAGGATTATGGTAAATCAGGATGTTTCTGTGTTTTAAAAGAATACATGATGAAGGTATTAATATTCTATTACAGGGTAAAAAGGATCTACATTATGTTTACCTTCCTTATAAATGTTGGACTGTGAGTTTGGACAGAAGTATTTTGGATAAATTCTAAGTTTGAGATTAATTTTGGATTGCCATAAAAGGACAACCCGGAGGTCGGGCGGCAACCCGTCGTGAACGGAAAGGCCGCGAGACTTAAACCCGCAACCGAAGGGCGACAAGGGTGTATCACCTACCAATGGCCCATGAGATGTCCTGGATTAAATAATGTAGTTTTTATTAAAAGATCTTTTAGATGAATTATAAATTCGTTTATTTTGGAACCCTATACGAATAGTGTACATAGAAATTTTTTTACGTTCTATTATCTTTTAGAGTGAAAGATGAGTTTGTGGTAGAAATTTATTAATGGATAAAACTCTAATTATAAAGTAAGTATATCTCCTTATGATCTTAGTCAATCTCATAAATAAATTACTCAACATTAATAAAAGGAACTTAGAACAAAAATGTTGTCCTAGATGGTACCTTAAATCATCACTAAATCATGGCTTTGGGATTGTTGGCCTTTTCATAGCCATGTTCTCTATCACTCTCCATCAAATAATTTATGGTTAGATTTCTCTTCCATATCCATATTTTCCTACATGGAACCCTAGTATGTGTTATTTTCGGTAATCTTCATACTTTCCACTCTTTATTTTAAATAGAGGCCTCGTTAATTCATTTTTCGATGTGGGATTTCAACTAAGATATTTTGAAACGTCAAAAATGTGTTATGCTAATACCCTATGTTTCGATGAACCGATGGTATTTAAAATCATCATAGATTGATGAATTTAAGGACCTCAATTATACACTTGTTTGTGATTGATGATCTCAATCACAACCTATAAATATTTACGTTTTCCTCCAATTATATGTCTCTAATTGCCACCAATGTTCTCCTAATCGAGATCATAATTTGGTGGTGACCCTTTCATTTCTCTTTTCCTCATATTAATACTAAATTTTAGTAACCTAATTTCCTATGTGGGTTTTCCCACAAAGATATTTTCTATTTTCAACCTTTTGTTTTCGAAGAACAATTTCAAATTGCGAGGATGCAATTTATTGAAGGAGTGGAGAATGTAACACCCCAAGATTTTATAGTGTGTTATTTCTTCAAAATAATTCAATAACTTTCACTACACGCAACACCAAGTTCAATCGCACGATGAATTACCAAACAAGCCATTCAAAAGAGGTTATGAATAGTGTTAACTAAATTTTATACTTTATATAATCCTTGTAATTTTAGAATCCATATTATGAGTTTCTTAGACATAATGTAAGAACAAATTCATTTTCAGTATTGCAATTTCACCAACTTTTAATATTGAAACCTTTTTAAATACAATATTTTAAACTTTTTGACTAAATGGGGACATCAAACAAATTTAAAATGAAACATCCCAAGCTTCCATGGTACACTTTCCTTTGAATAATACAGTAGCGTGTGTTGTACGCAACTTCGAGTTCTAACACACTCTACAACCAATCAAACTAGCCGTTATGAATAGTAATACCTACTTTTTGAAATTATATATATTTTATATTTCAAAATGGACTTCATTTTTGTATTTGGAATATCGAATTTATCCTAAGGTGAAATTTTGGTACTTTTCGGATAACTTTAATATTTTGATGAATAGTGAAAATTACTAAATTTTAATTAAAAACAACTTTTTTAATCAAAATAATTAATAGTGATAAATTATGAATTTGAGTGGTTTTAAAGTATATTTAGAATATATTTTTACCATTTAATATAATGTTGGTCATTGGACATAATTTTACAATTAAACTGAACATAAACAAGTGTCAATCTTTTGATAGTAATTATCTCTTAAAAACACGCTTTTTGTTTTGACAGCGGGAATTAATTTTAAATTAATTTCTGCCACTTCTGTGTTTTGAATTTAGAAAAATTAATTCCATATTTGGAATCAGGATGTTCAAATTGTGTAAATAGGTAACTTTTATTTTTAGAAATTTTGAATAATTACTGCGGTAAATATTTTATTTACCATGGTTAAGGTAAAATCCGGTAAATAAGGGTTAACAAAATAATATTATAATAACACTAAATTACCCTAAAACGTGTCCTAGCCTTATTGGTTGATACATGTTCGACCATAGGCATCTTTGGGTCGATTTGGGGACCCCATGGTGCCACTTGTAGGTGATAGGGACACTTTATTTTAATTAAGTTAAAATGAATACAAAAATGACACAAGCATATATCTTTTAGAAAACCAATTTTTACATAGGGTTATACATGTTAGAATTTAGATTATAAATATTAATTAGAAAGATGAAACAATTTCCTACATAATGATATTTTATTTATAATTTTTAGACATTTAATAATTTAATTTATTTGTGACCCAATGATGATGTAGTAATTACTATAATTGTGAAAAATTAAAATAGTTGATATTATAAATACCCAAATAAATATAATATGAAACTTTTAATGAATTAAACAAATTTTCTAGGATAATATGATATATTAGGATTGATTTAATTGACTTTTTTAGAAGTAATAGATCTGTTATGAGTTTCAAAAAAATCAACTATTGAATAGTGTCAAAATTGACATAAAAAAGTTCTTAAAACAAATATTATATAATTAATTGATATTAAATTCCTAAAAATATAATTTTCGGCCAAGAGGCTTATATCATGATAGTTTCATCATTAATGGACCACATGGGGGTCGCTTGGATGTATATAGTAAGTTTATTAACCATATTATATAAAAATAAAAAGAGACATTGTAAAAATGAAACTAATTAACTTAGAGTTAATACTTAAAGATAAGGTTAATATAAGTACCCAAACCTGTCTAAATTCTATTGGTTGAGTTTTTTTCGACCTATACCCACCTTAATATTTAAATAATCAACTTTGGAGCCATTAGAAACCGAATATGAATTTATTATAAATTAATATTTCTAGTTTTTCCAAAGGTGCCCCTCACCCCTCTTATAAAAGGGCACTCCTCATTCTCATTTCTACACACCTTCAAAGCCTTTTGGTTCGGCTAAACTCTTCCCAAATACTCTCCCAACTTCCCTCACTACAACCTAGAGGCCTTATTTTGATCATAAAGCCAACCTAAGGAGCCCTTTTGATCAAATCAAAAGGAAGAACCCGAAGAAGAGGTAATGATTTCACCACCCTTTTCCAAGTTCATTTCTTCTTCCACTTCTTCTTTCTTTTTTGTTACCATTATAAAATAATAACTCCAGTATCATATATATACTGTGATGTTATTATAAATATGGTACAACCATATTCAGTATTCTATCCACCCTTTGAATAACATGTCACCATACGTGCGTACGTACGACTTACCGTCTCCACGTCGTGGTGTAATTGTTATTAAATATATTATTATTTGGATGGGTATAATAATGATATGTAACTCATGTAAATAATAAATATAACATGTTAATGAGTCTGTATATATGATATACCATCCATTTATATATTATTTTAATATCAAAAGAATGATATTGTCGCTCGTGCGTACGTACGGACTAACGTCTCCACGAACGCGATGAGATTCATTCTCCATCGTATCCATTCAAGTATAATTATCGTTTGATGATTTAAAAAATGATGTTTAAGGACTTGATATCATTCTGGATATTAATAATATACAACCTATCCTTTACATACATGTCTTACGTAACGAAACATACAAAAGAAAACAAGTAAGTTAACACCCGAAACAACGATAATACTAAGATATTATTATCAAATCAATATTAAAAGATCATATATGATATCATATTAATGTATATGATTCTTGTATAATTTAATAACAATTATTTCACCATTATACAGGAGGTTAACCTACCCCATCCAAGGAAAAGTACAAGGTAAGGGTTTATTTCGCAATCTCGTCATTATCCGAGATTGTTTATACGTAATAATCTACTGGGATCTCTTTATCATCCACATCCATGTTTCTTAAAAATGAATTTCAAAACATTTTTACTATTTACTAAGATATGAGTTAAAGTAATTTATACCCTTGTTTGACTTTTTATAAGAGTTTTATAAAGGAATCTTTCCATCGTTTTCCAAACAAGGTGTTTTTTAACCTTTTTGACAAAATTAAGGTAATAATGTTCTTTTAACTTATACGGTGGCTGCGGCTATTTACCGCCGTTATAAAATTTTAAAAGCTTCCCTTACAATATTACAAGGATATTTTCGAAGTAAATGTTTTATTTTATAATTATGTGACTTTTAAATTATTTCAAAATGAATATTTTAAGAATTTTGGAAGGGTACTCTTTATCAAAATCAGAATTTTAAATGTTTTAGAGATTTATCTTTCTAAATATTTGTAATTAATGTCCATGTCTTCAAAATGGTTTTTAAGGATTTATTTATATGGACATGAATGTTTTTAAAATGTTAATTCCTTTCAAAAGTTTCAAAGTGGTATGGGACACTTTGATTTAAAATTCTCTTTTTAATTACTTCCTTTATAAATGTGTGACTTTTAAATGATTTCAAAAAAAGAGATATTTCTCTCAAATAGTTTGATTTCATCTATGTCAACATCCTTTTATGGATTTTACACTTATTTGAAGTTGGTTTATTATGATACAAAACTTCTATATTGTATTGAAGGTTTTGTGATATGTTTGACTGTGGATGTGCTATTTTTATACCATTCATAGTTTATGGTGAATGTATTGACATTTCGTATGCTAGTTTTAATACGAATGTTTATGTTATGTTTAAACCTTTTCATATGGGAATGCATTGGACTTAATATGTGACGGGTGGAGCCCGCTATAGCTCCTCGATGTATCGGTAGGTCTCATGAGACAAACTAGTGTCTTGGCACAAGGCCTTGACAAAATCTTATTTGTAGTCTTGGCACGAGGCCTTGGCTATGTGGTTATGATAGTCTGGCATTATGCATTCCAACATTATGAAAGTGGTTATTGATTTTGCATGTGATTATTCGATTAGTAGAATATCCATGTGAATGAGTAAATGGAATTATTTCATTTTATTTTTGCCATACAATGTTGAATGTTCAAGTTTGAAAGGCTTTTGTTTTAGTTATACATTGCCTTAAATGTTTATTCTTATTTATGAAAGTTTCCGCTATATTGTTATCCTTACTGGGCATTTGAGCTCACCCCTTTTCTATGTTCTATTTTTCCCAGGAAGTGAAGAAGTAAATTATGAATGACCTGCAGGGATATTATGTGGGGATATGAATGTGGATTATGGAGACATTATGTTGTTGTAGTAGTTTTTCATTTTATGATGTAATGTAAAACTTATGAATATATCTAGTGTTTCCAAGGCTACTAAACCAATCGGTCTTTCGAGATTTGATCTTTCTTGTGATCATGCCGATGTTATGTAATAATGCACCGACTCTGGGTAACTAGGGTCGGGGCGTTACATTTGAGATGAATGTAGACATTTTTTTCATTTAGTTAAAATTATTTTTCTTAAATGTTGGATCATAGTGCTTGAGGTAGTATGGGATGGAAAGCCGGGGACAATGGGTTCTTTACTCAACTGTAGTTTCATTTCGGTTATATTTTCATTATCAACATGATACTTATGTGTACGTACTAAGGTTGTCCATTAATGACCTTAATGGTGTTTTTTTCTGACATATTATGTATTCCAATATTGTTTTAGTATATATAACTAGAATTTTGTGATGTTTACTTCTACAAATGGTATTGGGCTTGGTTATTATTGTTTCTTCTATTTCTTGTGCTTCTCCCAAAGGGGGGTTACTAGTTCAGTCTGTTGGTCTTTTTTTCAACTGATATATCTATTAGACCATTATTATATCATCACCATAGTGTGTAGTCTCCCCACTATTACCTCTTTATGTATTTATTGCTACTCAATAGCCTTTGGAATTTGGGAATGCAAGCTTGTGGTCTAGTGGCACTTGGTCCAAATCACTGTTTGGGTTCCAAATTTGGTCAATATTTTACAATTGGCATCAATGTTGTTTTTATTACCTATTTTTTTGTCATAATATTTGGGATATGATATAACATAGATTAATATGTTGTTAGAAATAGGTTATGTACTCATTTTTTGGTGGATACATCCCCATGCACGGGGGACATACCAAGTTTCCAAGGGTGAGAATTTCTATTAAACATTCCATTTTTTATAGTTGATATTATTTCCACCTCGAGTCATGCACATGGATATGAAATGTTATCTTTTATTAAATAATACCCTTGAAAAAGTCTAGTAAGGGTGGAACTCTGGACCTCTGGAGCAATAGGGCAAGTGGTGTTTGTTTATTCCTTTGGTAGGCATATATGAATTTATTTGTTATAAAAGATCCATGATATAAATTTCTTTATGAAATGTGATGTGATACATAGGTTTGGGCCTAGATCTTATAGGAGAAGGTAGAGGTAATTATGTGGGGTATTATTGATCACTAGCTTGGGAAATAAGGTCATCAGATTGAGGAAACAAGATTTTTCAGGATGGGTGTGGCCCAAGGCATATGTGACACCAAGCTTTGAAATGAGTGCATAAGGGGACATGAGGCCGGATTTTGAGACACATGGTTTTGATGGGGGAAGAGTAAGGGTAGTGCGATTGTGCTTCCAGTTACTAATTTCTCTACTAACATTATATATATATATATATATATTATGCACTATATGACCATTATATTGGTATTCAGCAGGATTCCACCTAGATGGAATCCAATGGAGCGTTAGGAGGGTGTTGATGTGGTGCCATAGGAGGACACATAGTTTGAGACCCTTGAGGGTCTTGATGAGGCTCCATCCGGTGAGGTAGAGTATGAGACATAGGTAGAGGATCTGGTATAGGTTCTAGTGCTAGAATGGCGGCCAACAGATTTGATAGCTTTTGGGTCGTGGCCTAATTAAGGTTTCTGACATCGGACCAGGAGTTGTACCAGGTGATGGTAGCTGAGTTTCAGTTTCACAAAGAGGTCATGATAGAGAAAGTGGGAGCCAATAGTTGGGTAAGTGGCTGGTTGCTGGTGCAGTACCATAGAGAGGTCAGGCTTCAAACAGTTGAGCATCATGGTAGGAGCATGTAGTGGAGCTTCTAGGTGCTGAGTTGGCTTGTGACCTGGTTAAGATTTGAGGTATGAACTGGGTGTATACATGTTTCCTTTTTCTGGAATGGACTTTTTAGAGTCATATTTTTTTGGGCACACAAGGTGCACAAGATGTACTTTTGGACTATGCAGACACTAGTTAGTAGGTTGGCATTGGTTGTCAGATGCATATATATATATGCAATGTGAGGAAGTAGATTTTATATTTGAGAATTGTTGGATGTTGGACATGTATGAGATGTGTGGAAATCGTGGAATCATTGCGATGTGGGACTTGATTAAGTTCAAAATCATCAAGACTGATTTGAGCATCTGATGAGATGCGGGACCTTATAGGTGTCATGTATGACATGGAAACAAGGTGAGAATCTATTGAGATACTATATTTGATTGGTTTCATGTATATAACCAGACCACATATTGAGGTGTATGGGTGATGATGCATCATAGGAGGACCTTGTGTCTAGGTATGGTTAATGGACCATCATATTTATTTTGAGATTTGGGTCAGGTTGTGATCGGGGTAGGTAACTCCTAAACTGGGGAGCACCTTGAGGTAGTTGAAATGTTCCTTTGAGACTGTGATAATCCCAATTAATTTTCCAAAGAGCTGGGTATGTTCAATATCATCTTGGATTTATGTTTTATAGGTATGGGAAGATCCATGTTAAGGTGGAGAGTTTGTAATGTCCCAGTTTTTTGAACATGTTATTTTCCGAGTAAATTTGAATTTTTGAGTTGGTTGTCAGACCCACCTATTTAATTGATCCTCATAACCTAATATGATAGTTACATTAACCTTGACCTCGGTTTAACCATGGTTTAGGTTTTTGTGGAATTTTTTGGGGGTTGAGAAAACATTGGTGGAAGATAAGATAGATCAGGCTACTAAAAGATATTGCTAGCCAATTACATGACGTGTAATTAAATACACGACATTTAAATATTTTATTTCATGATTATTCTGGGTAGAAATATGAAAAACCAAAATTTACATGGTGTGTAAATGCGCATATAAGTTTTTTTAAGGGAAGAAGGGGGGTTGGACTCCATTATTTCGATGCATAATAGGAGGATCCAACTTGTTAGTGGCCCTCCATGCTTCACCTTGTAATCTTGATAAATCTTCTATTTAGACTATAATCATTGATCCATCAATTGAAATATATCCATCTAAGTAATTCCTTTTATGAGATAGACTATTTCATTCCTTGATCTCTCCATAAAATGCTCTAAATCACTGAGAGTTGTTTCACCCTTTTTTAGGATGTTCATCTAAAACGTTGACTTCTTCCAAACAATATTGAGTTAGAGGTTGATATTAGATGATCAAGAATCTATTAGTACAAGGCAGGTGGTTCTCAATTTTCCCCATGACTTTGAAGTTTTTTTGGGGTGTGACCCTGTGAGTGCCTTTTGGTAGATTTAAAGAGACCCTAATTAGTTAATTCATCTTCATTAAAATTATTATAAAACGATATAGGATTCATCTATGAATTCACTTTCCTTCTATTCAATAAATTATTTGGGAGTGGGGATTCAGAAAAAATGGAAAGTTAGACCAAGTGCATTTATTTAATCAATTTGAGTCTTTTATTATGTTTCATCTATGTAATAATGAGTTATATGAGAACAAGATGGGATTGAACCGAGGAATGAGATGACATTGTCCATATGGAATATGAGGCTATGTAATTTTTAGGTTGAGAAAGGCCTATATTCTATGGGCGATGTTGATCATAGTTTGGATGACTTTGTCATTGATTAATGTGTAAAGGACTACAGGTTGCTGGAATATCTCGAGTGATTCGAGGTAGTGTTGACCATCGGGCTGAGCAAAATGGTCATAGGGGAATGAGGTGCCAAATGATGTGGCATATGTTCTATTTTGGTGATTACCACTCACATATATTTACAATGATCAATTTAGAGTTGTGTAAACCTAGGGGGACTCAGATGATGAGGTGGGATGGACCACTCATGTGGGTATAGGCCTCCGTTAGATGTGGTTTTGGGAGGTGTGATCACCAGTATAGGTAGAGGATCTTACTATAGAAATCCATGTGGATTTTGTGGAGCTATCACTTGATATCATTGAGAATGTTGGTTGGGGGATAGGTATCACCATATATTTTGACTATTGGGATGGGATGATTTAGAGGACAAACATTGCTGTAACTTAGGATGTTACGCTTCAAGAAAACAAGAGCTTTGGAGCAGGGGTCTGAGAGACCAATTTTTTATTATTTGGGTGTACCTTTTTGGATGTAGATACTCTTTGGACATAAGGAATCAGTTGTCATGAGGTTTCAAGTGATTCTATTTTATATGGAACCTGAGGGTTTATCTGGATTAATTTACATTGAAGGATGCCTTGGGATTAGGATAAGGATTATCTCTACTATAGTGTACTAGCATTGGATAAATCAGTTGATCTCTTCCTTGTGGATTCTGAGAATAAGGTAAGAAGAATATAATTATTATGCATGTTTAGTGATTTATTATTATTTACTATACAATTGATTAATCACAAGTGTAACATTGGCACACGTTGGTGGTGGCCTATTAATATTCTTTCTCACACTCCACATGGGCCCTTCAAGACACATGTTGACTTTATTTCTTTGCATTCAAGTAATTTTTCAATCTTAGGATCTAGATAATAGTGATTGTTTTAGTATGGGATGGAAATAAAGGGACCATGGGTTCTTGCCTCACTGGAGTTTCTTTTCTGTTTTATTTTTTGTATCAATGTTCTACTCATTTTTATGTATTAAGGTCAGCCATTGAATACCATTACACTTATTATCTATATGACCTGTTATGTATACATGTTTTTTTCGTATATACAAATGTAATGTTGTGATGTTTAATTATGAAAATGGTATTGGACTTGGTTGTTATCGTTGTTTCTATTTCTTGTACATACGCCATGGTCTGGTCATTGGTTCATATTATTAGTATTTTTCTTGAACTAAAATATCTATTAGAACATTTTTATATCTTGAGTAGAGGGTATAGTCTCTCCACTATATTGTCTTTACACCATCACTACTTGTTGGCAACCTTTGGCATTCACGGCATCACACTTAATGTTCTGTGGAACTCAGTCTGTAGCATTGTTTGGATGGATAAATGGGTTTGGCCACTTCACGCACACCTATGTAAGAGAACATGTAGTTTTTGACCATAGTGTTTTTCATGGTTAGCACATGGTTGTTAAAACCATGTTCAATGACCATGCATGTTCCCCATTTTCACAACAGTGGGCACAAAGTTGAGGCATGGTCTAGCCAACTGGGTGGCCAAACCATGTGGTCCATAATTTTTTTGGAAATTACCAATCTTCCCTTAAAATTTATTCAAACGTATATCTAATTTTATTCCTCCGTTTTCACTGTAGCCTCAGTCATTGGAGCTACCCTTGAAACCATAATATAAGATTTGATCCCTCTCAACCATCTGATCTCAAAATTGAGTATCATCTATCTCATTAGGTCCTCATTAGTGAGTACTCTATTAATTTCATTCCAATATTCATTTAAATTCAGACCAATAGATTTATTCAGGTGCAAGCTAATATACCCTATTTTTAGGGTTTTTATCTGTTTTTCATTTCTCTCTCGACCTGAGTTTAACCAAGAGATGATAGTGGATGAGAACTCCCCCAAAAACCTATGGTAGACGGAATCATGATTTTATATTAATGTTAATGTATATATATATATATATATTCCATTATTACATGGACCTAATTTTCCAAGGTACACCCCTAAAATAGAATTTAATATTTGATTAAAATGGGTAGTTATGAGATATGAAATTAATAGAACCCATTGAAAAATGATTAATGGTTTTGAACCTTAAATTAGAACCACCACTTGGGTGTGTTGTTTAATTAATTGTACCACCATAGTTGGAATATGATTTTGAACACATTTAGGGTGCTCCATTTACCCCTTTCCATGAGATGTAAAATGATGAATTATAAATTGTAATTGAATTGATAAAAGAAAGAGAATGGGAGATCATGTCCCTAGGATTGGGCCATGATCTTGATAAAATATGATGGATATACTTCTTATAATGAACTGATTATATGAGTTAATTAAGAGGATATTCATTAAAATCATATCCCATTTCTTGAGAAACCATTTAAGGCATGGTTTAATTGAGATTATAATAATGACGACCTATGAAATGATTAAATGACATTGATTTAATGTTTATTATATTCCTTGGGTGACATATGGGCTCATAAATGAATTCCATGAACATATTCTTTTGGCCCATTTTCTATATGCTTGAGTGACACTTGGACCCCCTAGAATATTTCCTAGGATGGATTAAGAGGTATGATTCCCTATATGCCTGAGTAAGAGTTGGACTCCTTATGGACTGCCAATGATAGACATAGAGGGATGTTTATTATATATTCCACGTGTGGAACTTTAACCCCCTTAGCGAACAGACAATGACATACTCAGTGAGTGATGATATTATACCACATATTGAGTGATACCGGGATTCCAATGAGGAATACCTAGGATGGGATTATAATGTGTTTGGTTCATGTTGAACCTGAAGCAATACCTAAATTCAAAATAAGGAATTCCAGGGAGGGGATCAGGTACTTAATTAATTAATTTTTGAAATTATTTATAGGATTTATCTTCCAATAAAAAGAATAATCATAGATTTGGCTAGTGTCTTAAACCTTACAGATGGCATAGTTAGGCATCTATTGATCACATATCTTTATAGGGGATGTTGGGTATGTTCTAGGTCTTAAGACTTATTAGTTAAATGATGAGGATTAATTAAATGAACTTAATAACAAATTTATACAAGTATGAGTGTTTATTCATAGAATTTCTGGCTGTGGACAAAGTAGGGAGAAGAGGACGAGTGTCCATGGGAACTCGAACCATTATGGTTTTTTTACATACATTACTTATTTTAAATATTATATTATTACCTTCACACTATTTTTATTATATACTCACTAAACATATGGCATTAGACACCTTTGGGGGTGGCCTACTGGGATTTTATCTCATTCCATACTCATTCCACCTTTGGCATCTGAGAATATTATATGACAATTGGCATGGAAAATGGAAAGAACCCTGCAAAAGGTTTGTGATTTTTTTATGACCATGGGAGTACAAGACCTAACTAAGGCTATTGATTCCATCCAAAGATAGCAGGTTTTGTCCTTTTTTTTATTTTTGATTACTGTATTGTGCACATTCCATGTATACTTGTTTTGTAATTTTTGTAGAAATATGGCATGATTATCATAGTATATGATATTCCTTCTAGTATTGTTTATGAATACATGCCTTGTATGTTTTTTATTATCTAATTGATTTACCAATTCTACTACTTATTTATTATTTTATACTATTGTGCTATTCTCTAGTGATGAGGGAATAACATCCCCATGGATACACCCTAGGCCCTCACTACTAATCAATAAAATTTAGTATCTACGGGGATGTTCTTGAGGGCATGTGGCCAACCGGGCTTAGGGAACCATTCAGTGGAATCTAGGTCTGCAATGTTACAAATTGTTATTAAAGAAGTGATATTTTTTTGGTTTATTATTTTGAAACAATAGTTAGAGATATGAAGTAATTATAATTTGGTAACGAGATTTTCCTAGTAGTATCTAACCCATGTATGAGAAAAATCCAAATTACCTCGAATGAAATTGTTGTTTTTTGAATTTTGGCTATTATAGTTGATTTGATTCCAGTGTTGGGTGATTCACCATAATTGTGATGCTTTCAATAATATGATTGTGGGTTTTATTATATTGTTACATGATGAGATAAGGGTATTCCATATCTTTCATCTTTTTAATAACCTATTACAATTCACATTCCATTCATTATTCCATTCCATATAAGATGTATTTATTGATTACATGATGTTGTGATATGTTCCATGATAGATATACCTATGGTGTGATAGATATTTTGTGTAGGTAATTGGGAAAACATGGTTTGTACTTAGAGTTGTTAAAATAAACTAAATAGTGTTTTACATATGAGGTTACAGTAGTACCCTAAGAATCCAATTGTGTCATATTGAGTCATGGAATATGATTCACATGGACTAGAACACGTTATGGTGTGGATTAGGGGACACTATATTTATGATCATGAAAATTATGGGCACTTATAGGTCTGAAGTAGTTAACCATTTGGTTCAATCCATTAAAATAATGGTGAAATGAATATGAAAATTAAATGGAAAATGAAATTTATTGTTGGAAAGAACTTGATCGGGACCTGACCTTACTAGGGGAAGTAGGTAGTATCTCTTACTTTCTTATGATTTGTATGTCACAAAGAATTGAATCAAGTATTATAGAAAGAGTTTTTATTATTATATAGGAATTATTTTACTTATCCATTATTAATATCTATTCCTTTAGCATATGTTGAATCTTGATCCGAGTCATGCACTTGAATTTTGTAGAGAAATGCCCTTGTGATTTTCCCAGTCATGTGTCAGGAGGGTGGCGACTACCATGATCCAGAGGTTGTGGGAAATGGGATAATAGTTTATCCACTAGTATTTCTACCTATGGTATCATTGATAGTACCAGACATATGTGTCGAGGCTCAGTTCCATGAAAAAGTTATGCATTTCATAATGATCATTCAGTGAGTATCGTGACTTGTGCTGACTATGGAAGGGTTGAGATGTGAGTTCTAGAAGCTGAATCCACCCATGATTTCAAGGGATGGTGGACCATAGGATGTGCATTATAGGAAATATTCCTTGAAATATGTAATTAATCATCTCTAGACACCTCCTAAGGGGATGGTAAATTTTTCTAGTTATATGATGTGTGATTCTTCCAAGATATAGTGGGATTTTTTTAATCAGACAGATTTTCATTAGGAGATAAATTAGAGGTATTTTAACATGTAATTCTATGAATAATTCTATAATAATATACTGAGGTCTGATGGAAACTAAGAGTTCATGAGCTTGGAATAAAGTGTGTTATTATTATTAAATCAAAGCAAAGACCTCTTTAGATGTGTAGAGGGAGACCCATTACATAGCCCGAAGGCCTAGTGGTCATTTAGCTCATTACATGGCCTGTAGGCCCATTTTTTGGGCCCAAAGCCCATTTTGTGAATAGTACTGCTACAATACCCGTGCTGTTACTGTACCCACCGCTCCTACAGTACTCTGCCGCCGTTACAGCCACCTGCCGCCGCTACTGTGTCCGTCGTTGCTACAGTGTAGCCGCTGCTACAGTACGCTACAGTACTGCTACAACCCTGTGCCCAATGGGTTTTAAACCCCCATTTTTCATGTTGGATTAAGGGGTGCTTACCACTAATCCAAACCCCAACTAAGAATAAAGTGTGTTATCACTTATGTATTATTTTCCCCATTTGACAGAGCTCTAGTGCTTCACACCTATTCTGATGGGTAACGAGTTATCTAAAGACCGAAGATTCGATTATGGTTTTAGGCATGACTTCTGATAATAGGTGAATGAACATCATCTAAATACCATTTTTGGGAATGTAAATCCAGAACATATCATAGAGCACAGACTAAGAAAGGGAAGGGGTGTGAGCTGAGGTGGCTCGACACATAGATCTGGTATTGCATTGAACTTTAGTAGGAAGCATCATTTGGATCATCTGTATGGTGATATTAGTAGAAAAATCACATACTAAGGTATCATAGTGAGGTTGCACCAGTATGGTAGACCGGGAAACATGATAACTTAGTGAACAAGAGACCCAGATGAGTGATAATCATAAGGCAAGATGGGACAACTACCGTTCTTTTCCAAAACATTTCCTCCAAAATCCAGTGAGAGAGGGTCAACATTGACTCAACATGTAGGATGAGGCTCGTCATCTTTTCATTAGGAATAGAACTAGAGTAGATATGACCAATTAGGTTGAGGTAGTGGTTGTGATTGAGGTATTTAGACCCTAGATTTGTAGCCACAACAAAGATGAATCTGCTAGGGGTATCTAGGTTATATCACAGGGCCATGGATTTGGAAAAATATAAACAGAGAATATGTACCTCAAGGATCAGAATCAAAAACCTTATATTGTGATAGGTACTATTCTAGTAGCCTCAATTTTTTCTTCTTCTCTTTTAAATATAGGATATTCTTATAGAAATATATCTATAACTATTGGGGAGAGCCTTGGGCTTAGTGTTCAGTGTTTTGATTACATTATGATGCTTAATACTTCGTTAGGGATTCTAATAGAGGATATACATAAGTACATGGATTTTCCCCTTGCGTTTGGTAGGTGTCACTTTATATGAGACCTCTTGGTCCCTGAGAGGGTTTACATCATTCTTGGGATTGATTGGTTGGTTTTATTTCATGTTTTTATTGATTCATATCACAAAAGGGTGACATTGATATTACCAGAGGGTAGATAGTTTATATTCACAAGGGTGAATGAGAAGTCCTACTAAGTAGATCTCGACCACTACATCATAGAATAGGTGGGATGACAACCCATATTGTGAGTTTATGTCTAGATGATTCGGGAACACATTAGACAGATTTACTCCAGTGGTTGACCATTTTAGAGATTTTTTCCTAGATGACTATTCAGGACTTAATCCAGTGATATATGTAGAATTATATATTGATCTAGTTTTATGAGCTACACTAGTATCAATTCCTCCATATAAGATTGATACTATCGAGATGATGGACCTAAATTGGTAGCTAAGATATTTAGAGGAAAAGGTTTTTATAAAACCCAGTACTTATCCATGGGTTTCACCATTCCTTTTCTGAAAAAGGTGGACAATACCCTCAATCTATGTGTGTATTACTAGAAATTAAACAAAATGATAGTTAAGTACTGTAATCCTTTGTAATAGATAGATGATCTCTTCAAACATTTATGAGGATATCAGGTGTTCTTAAAATTAATTTGAGATATAGATATCGTGATGGGTGTGTTAGGCCATCAGACATACCTCAAACAACTTTTCTTAGTAGGTATTGTCTATATGAGTTTCTGTTTATGCCGTTAGGTCTCACAAATGTGCTAGCATTTTTCAGGGCATTGATGAACCTTTTTTTCCATCCTTATTTGGATTCATTTATGGTGGTTTTAATGAATGATATATTGGTGCATTCTCATAATCAAAACAACCATGCCAAACATCTTGAGATCATTTTGGATAAAATGAGAGAGCATCAGTTATATGATAAAATCACAAAGTTCCACTTCAATATGGATCATATTCACATCCTGGGTTATATTATCCCAGAGACAGAAGTATCCGTTGGCCCAGAGAAGGTGAGAGATATAGTTTCCCTAGACCATCCCAAGATCATCTTTGACATATGATGTTTATTGGGGATAAATGGATATTACATGTGTTTCATACAGTACTTATCATATATAGCAGTTCCATTTATGGGATTGGATAATAAGGGTGTGAAGTTTGTATGGCCAGATTCCTGTGATAAAGCCTTTTAGGAGCTCTAAGGGAGATTTAATTCAACACTAATACTGATTTTTCTATAGCTAGGTAAGAGTTACATTATTTACTTGATGACTCAAGTATATGCCTAGGATTAGTTCTTATATAGGGGGATATAATCACGGTTTATGAGTTTGAGAATCTAGGGACACAAGAGAGTGATTACCCAACACCTAATCTAAATTTAGCTGTGGTTGTTCATGATTTCCATTGTTGGGAAAATTAATTACTGGGAGATTATTTTATGGCATACACAGACCACAAATTCTCATGTATGTATTTCCTTTATGTGATATGAATATGTAGTAATGAAGGTGGGTTGGGTACCGAAATTATTTCAACTTCTAGCATGCCTATATATCTAGAAAGTGAATTGTAGTGGCTGATGCAGTAAGTTGGATGACACAAATATAGTAATTTCAGAAAGATAGTAGCGAATGAAAGCTTATGGATTTTTTCTATGAGCTATACTTGTAAGTGAAAGATAGTTAGGGGAATAATTTTCTTTTATACTTAGATGTGACCAATAACCTACTAGATATAGTGAAGATGAGGCATATATATGATTCTAAGGGCCTTGTCCTATCAGAGAGTGTGGAAGGTTATGACCCTCTTCATGTTGGACCATAAGCAATGATGAGATTCTACATATCCATGGTTGTGTATGTGTTTTAGAATACATACATGAGGTGATGATGAGATAATTTCAGGCTTCATCTTGGGGAGTGAATACAAGTATTACAATGATGTATTAATATTTATGTCACCAATACTGTTGGACAGGTATGAAAAAAAATGTTCCATGTTTTTTCATGATTATTCCAACTGTTAGTATGTGAAAGAATAACATCAATGAACAACCAGACTCTTATATCAGCTACCCATTCCTAAGTGTAAGTTGGATGATCTCATGATGGATTTCATTATAGGTTTGATGACATCTCCTTGAGGTAGTGATGTTGTTTGGGTTTTTGTGTACTAGATCACAAAGGTTTCACATTTTCTACTAATTAGGTAGACATTTATTGTCGAAGAAAATGGGAGATTATATCTACATAAGATAATATGAATTCATATAGTCCCTATTTCTGTAATTTTAGATAGGGATTCATAGTTTAAGTCTCATTTATAGAAGAGTTTGTAGAGGGCCTTGAGTACTAAGATTATTCTTAGCAAGGCATACTACCCTCACACTGTTGGATAGTCGAAGCCTATAATATCGGTGCTTAAAGACATTCTGCAAGCATGCACCCATGATTTAAGGGGAACATGGGAGAGAAATATACCCTTATTTCAGTTTTTCTACATTAATATTTATCCAATGGCTACATAGATGGAACCTTATGAGTATTTTTATAGTAGTCTGTTCCTATCACCCTTTTTCTAGTCAATGTTACTAGGGGAAGCTATGCCTTGACATTATCTCATATAAGAGACTACAAAATAGGTTCAGTTGATTTAAAAACAGACAGAAATTATAGATTCTAGATAGAAATCATACCTCAATTACCACATATGACCTATAGATTTTTAGGTTAGGGATTGGGTATTTTTATGTGTTTCAATGATTATTGGACATAGAATTATCATGATATATAGTTAGCTTTCACCACGATATGTCAGGATGTTCGAGATCATGGAGTGAGTCGGCCCAACTATCTATCAGTTGTAGTTATCTCAGAGGTACAAAGGAATGTACGATTTATTCCATGTATCTCAACTATACCATTATCATATGAACCCATATCATTCTTTTCATCCTAAGAAGGTTGAGTTATAGGTATATTCATCCATTGAGAAGCATCTGATTCTTATTTTTGAAAGGAACACGAAGGTCCTTTGATGTTAGTCATTTTCTCTTGTATGAGTACTATAGAAATATTGAATTTTACAAGATAATACATGGGAGAGGGAGGTTGATATACATTATCAGTGGATGAAGTTATTATTTGATAATTCTTGATCACTATTGAGAGGGAAATTCAGTGGTGAATTTATATAAAGGAGAAGACTATAAGATTCTTGGTTTTTATATGAGTTATAGATCTTTTTAATTTTAGTTTAATTGTTTTTATTACCTAATGTGAAAAACCTTTGAGTATATGGTGGTATTGGGGGTATACAAGGATTTTTCGGAGCCTAGATCCCAACATTCTAGAAAAAATAGGAAGCCCACCTGGTTTGTAGAAACATTGAAGGATGGACCGCACAGTCTGAATAACCATATGAGTCTTGGGTAGAGGGAAAAAGGATCCCACATAGGTTTTCAAACCATGTGGATGGAGGTGCACACCCTTGTCAGTGAACCTATAGTTTTTTATAGATGTGTTTTTCATGGTTTGTGCATGGTTAGTCAAACCCTGCATATTGATCGTGTGGGTGCCCCCTTAGCATAATAGTAGGAACATGGTTTGTGAAACTATGTTGCCAAACTATATGTCCCATGATTTTTTTGGGAAAATACCAATTTTACTTTAAAATTTCTTTAATAAAATATCCAATTTTATTTCTTTCTCTCTATAGCAGCCTCACCCATTGGAGCTCCCACTAAAACTGAAAAGTAGGATTCGATCACTCTCCTCCATCTGATATTGGAATCAAGAATTATATATATCATTGGATCCACATCAGTGTGAAATCAATTCATAGTGTTCTGATATTCGATTAAATTGGGATTGACATAGTTATTTAGGTACAAGATAATATTCCATATTTTTCAGGTTTTCACACATTCTTCTTTTTTATCCCATCCTGAGTCGAATTAGGAGCCGATACTGGATGAGAACTCCACTAAGTATCTATGGTAGGTGGTATCATGATTATCTCAAAAATTTAAGGTGTTTATATATATATATATATATATATTATGTTAATCCATACACCTAAGTCTCCAAGTGTCACCTTTGAAATAGAATTTATTCCATGATTAAAATGGATAGTTATGACCTATATAATTAATAAGATGCATCGATAAATGATTAAAGGTTACAAACATTTAATTGGAACCACCCCTTGGGTGTGTGTTTTTATTAATTGTACCACCATGTTTGGAATATGATTTCGAATACCTTTAGGGTGTGTTGTTTACCCCTTTCCATGGGAAGTTAAATAATGAATTGTAAATTGTAAATAAATTTATTAAAGTATGGGAATAGAAGATCATGTACTAAGGATTTCGGAATGTTCGTTATTTATTATCCTTATGTTTCTTATTATTATGAAATGACCATGTGATTTAATTAAGAGGCTAATCTTCTAAATATATACCTACCATGAGACACTTTTTGAGGTGAGGTTTATTTGAATAGAACATGTTGATGGCCTTTGAAATGATTAAATGAAAATTACGGAATTTTTATTATATTCCTTGGGTGGCACATGGGTTTATATAATAATTCCTTGAACAGACACATTTTTCTATTTCTCTATATTCTTGAGTGACACATGGAGTCCCGAGTGGATTTCCATGGAAAGGCTTAGAGAGCCGATTATATATAAAACCAAGTGATACTTGGACTACTTATGGATGGAAAATTATGGAATCATAGGGATGTTAATTATATATGCCATGGTTTACACATGGGCTCCCATAGAGGACCACCAATGAAAAACTTAGTGAGTGATGATGTTATACCACACCTAGAGGGATACCAGGATTCCAATGAGGAATTTTCTAGGATAATATTGAAATGTGTTTGGTTTATATTACTCATTGAGTGATACCTATATTCCAAATAAATAATTCCTACGACATGATCATGCTATTAATTTATTAACTAATGACATCATTTATATGATTTGTCTGCTAATACAAAGAAAAATATATAATTAAATCACTATCTTTCACTTTATAGATGGTGTGATTAGGAATATTATGATCATATATCATTATGGGTGGATTATGGGATAAGTAACGAGTTACAAGACTTATTTACTAAATGATAATGATAAATTAAATGAACTTACTTATAAATTTAAACATGACTGACTATTTATTCATAGACTTTCTAGCTAAGGTCGAAGCAGGTAGCAGAGGATGTGTGTACAAGGGAACCCGAACATTTGCGGGTTGTTTACATAAAACACTTATTTTATATATTCTATTAATGATTGAAAACATTTAGTATTATATACTCATTGAATTGATGGAATTAGACACTGTTGGTGATGACCTACTAAGATTTTATTGCAGACCCTACTTGGGCCGCCTTTTGTACCCTGTAAGATTATATGACTGCAGTTATAGACACGGGAAAGTTCAATGCTGAAGGTTTTAGTTTACAGATCGGGAGAAGAGGAGAACATAACTGATCTAAGGATCATGATGATATCTGGAGATAATGGTTTTTGTAATTTTTTTCTACTTTTGGTATATTTATATTAAACATGCCATTTATACCTATTTTGGAAGCATTATAGACATATGACATGATCATCACTATATATGAGATTCTTTATGGTATTATTTTTATATATCTATCTTTCATATGGTCTATTGTATGATTTATTTACTACATCTGCTACTTATTTATTATTTTATACCTCTATGATACACTCAAGTAATTAGGGCATAGTCTCCCCACAGACACACCCTAGGCCCTCTATGCTAGTTTGCAACCTCTAGTATTTGGGAAGATGTGCTTATAGAAATGTGGCTAACCAAGATTGGGACACCTCTTAGTGGAATATAGGTCTAAGATGTTACAACTATGAGGACGATTATATTAATTATGATTCATAATTATGAAGTTGATTTTTAATGTTTTTTAAAAATTTATGAGATAAAAGGATTCCATTATAAGTTCATAAGGATGATATTCCATTTTCATAAAGATCGTATATTTATTATAATTTTAGGAGATTTCATGGATTTTATATTATATATAATTAAATCAAATTATGATCAATGAATTTATCTTCCTGGATTCAAACATAACAGTCTTGCAAGTGGACCATGATTGAGGATGCTACTATGAGATAAGTTTTACACCATAATGAATTGAATCAAATGGAAATGATATATGACTACATTCCCATGTGGATTAAATTTTAAATAATTTAGAGATACAAATTTTTTGGAGAATATTCTCTGATATTTATAATTACATAGTGAATAGAAATATTTTGAATCATAAAGAAAAATTAAATGTATAATTGACATGGCATTTAAGTAATTTTTTATGGATTTAAAAATCGGATTATCGTTAGGTTTTGAATATCATCGTCACTATTATCACAAATCAAGAAGATTCTTTAATCATTTTATATAAACTAATATTCAAAATATTAATTTTTTAATATAAAAAAGGTACATAAGAAATATGAAAATGGTTGATTTCCTGAAGATTATACCCAACTATATCAAAGTTAGAAGTGAGAGACCAAAGATGAGATTGTTTCAAAAGGAATAAGAACATAATTCCCAAGAATTTATGGTGTTAAATAAGATAATTATCATTTATTATTAAGAGAAGTTAAAAAAGACCAACAGAACCAATAATGATTATTGTTTACAAAAGTTTTTGAATAATTATCATGAGTTGAACTATTGATCAAGAATGATTATGGAGGAATATCAATATCAATTATTGATGAGGAAACCCAAAACAAAGATGAGATCATTATTTTTCTGGTATTTAAAATTTTATAGTGATAATTTGGAATATAAATTTTCAAGTGAGACTCTAGAAACATGAGAATAATGTGACTCTATACTGATGAGATTGAGAAGATCTATATTATAACAAAAATAGATAATAGTAGAGAATCCATGATTAGGGTGACTAAAAATAATGTAAAGGGGTAGGTTGTTTTGTTATAACCATGTAAATATATGTGTTCTTGTGTTATTTTTTTCTTCCTACATTTAGTTAAGGCTGATTAATTCAACATACAGTCGAGCAAGACTTTATCCTCTCTTAGAAGTTGAATTAATAAGAAGAATTCATAAAGTGTAACAACAATTCACCCACCGTCTCAGTGGAACCTAAACAACATAATCACTACAATATTCATCCCCATTTTATAAATTTGATATGTGAAATTTCATTTCATACAATAAAATGAAAATAGATGATAGTAATTTTATTTCATTTCATTCTCATGTTCCCATGCTACATCTTCATTCTTATGGTTTCTCAATAGTACATCAACAATTTGAGTTATCTTGTTGCATAAAGCATTATCCCTATTCTACAAGAATATATTTTTATTATTCTAATAATATATATCATGATCTAACTTCTATATTTCATTGTTCCATTATGAGGTATATTTTATTTACCACTTCAAGAAATATATATTGAAAAAATCATGTACTTGAGACAAGTTTAGTTGGAAGCTCCCATCAATTGAAAATAGATCCTATGTGACAAATAATATTAAACATGAAAATGTATATTGCAATTATCTTTGGATTCATCCCAATCCTCCAAACACTCTTCAATGAAGATTTATTAAGGAATAATTTTCCCCAACCTCAAACTTCAGGTCTCATAGATGATTATACACATACTCTTACATAGACACTATTATAATTGGATGGGTCATTGAATGGATTAAAAAAGGAAAATAATTTATTTAATTAGTTTAAGTTCTAATATCTTACTCTCGCAATCATCATCCCATGATATTGGAGTTATACACTTTTTCACTTAGAAGGATTCATAAATAACTAGATGTATTATTGACTAGAGGCTATTATTGTATGCAATGTTGAGCAGAGAAAGATAATGACACCAACCCCCATTAATGTGTATAGTGCATTATATTAGCATATATTATTGAGCACAAAAGGTTATTTACTATTGAACATATATTTGATAGTGATATTTCATAATAGAGTTCAAAATCATTATTCAATGCATGTTGAGTAATCTTCTAAAACATTGAGGTGAACTGTAGAAACTGATAAAATACAATATATAGTGGTGATCTTTATAGCCTCAACAATTTTATATGGTATATGTTTGAAATTTTATCAAGGTTGAATTATTCAAAAAAGAGAATAAAGTGATCGGTAATTGTTAGAAGATCCTTTAAAATCCATATAGCTATTTTTTAAATTCCTTTAGAATACTCATGAAAAAGTCCATGGTGATGTTATCCTATTTCCATGTTTTTATGGGTAATTATTGCCTCATACCCTTGAAAAATTTTAATTATGTGTTGACTTTCATGAATACCAAGTAAATTTATGTATATTATACACCTCTACCTTCATATCGTCCGACTAAAAGTCCTCTCAAATATCTCTTTTCATATTTGTGATTTATGGGTGGATATAAAATTTTAATCCACAAGAAACATCCAATTACTTCTTACTTACCTCAATCATTGATAGTAAATATAATAATATACACAATATTATAACTCTATATCTATCAATATTTTACTCTAAAACATTACCCTTATTTATTACTACCACCATACTTTTTGTCTCTATATTATCTCTTTGATCTTACATAATAATATATAGGATATACGGAAAAGAAATAACTTTATAAAGTTAAAATGATTTAAATCCCATTAAACATCCCATATCCATAATTTGAAAATATAAAAATATTAAATCATTTTTGGGTCCTCATCACTAATAGGTTTTCATGATATTTTATACATAGAGAAAAGTTCACTATATTCACTATTCTTGGTCAGAATTGGATCGAGAAATCATATCCTTTAAGTTTCTCTAACCATATTCACCATGTCATGTTTAACTCATTATAAGTGAATATATACTTTATAATTTTATAATCATTATATATGTCACACTTTTAACCGTAAATATAATAACACTAAATATTTAATGTGAAGATTAATAAAACTAACTATAGATCATTCATCAGATAATATTTCTCATGCACCATTAACTATTTTGAGGTATATGTGATCACTATATAATTTTACAAAAGTAAAAAACCCAAGAATTTATGTAAAGTATCACTATATTTCACCAATCCTTCCCCACTCAAGGGTAGTTTGAGTATTGGTTTGGTAACCATCCTATTATTCAGTTACTATAATCATAATTAATCTTCATACATTCAAACAAACTTTACTAATTTTAATGTAAACATGGTTAGGGTATTGATAATCAAGATAATTTTCCCAAAAACCTTCAATAATACCCAGTTAATCTGAGAAAACTATAGATATTTGTTAGATATATGGGTTTGGGAAATTCCCCAAACTCCTTTTTCTTATAAGAATCAAAATATATACCATTTTTTATAATAACATACCCCAATAATTTAATTTTATCCATCCAAAAGACACATTTACTATATTTTTCATAATCTGTATTCTTTCACAATGAATTTAGTACAATATGTAACACCCAAAGGCTCTGAAAATAAATATTGAATGAATAAAACACGGTGTCCCAGAAAAACAACACATTTTATATTCTATCCATTAAACACAACTTTGCCTCTGCTATGTTTTTAATTTCGAAAAACTGTCATCTAGTGTTATGATCAATAAGTCATTTGGAGCCTGGTAGAAGAAACTGGATTTTTGGAGAATAGTAACATAACCTTATGAATTTTAATATGAGTAGTAATATGACCCATTATGAATAGTAAATAATGATATTATTTTATTTTGTTAAGGTAATAAGATAATGAGATCTTAATTAATTTTTCAATGTTATATAAAACTAATTATACCTATAAAATTGTTATTTTTCAAAATAAAAATTATTTTATTCAAAATAGAATTTATAATATTTAAAGAATTATTTTTGAAAAATAGTGTTCATTTTTTAATTCTACTCATCAAAAAATGGAAGGGTTGAATTTTAGGGTTTTTACTGAAATTCTAGAATTTCTGATGAATATTGAAATACGTTAAAATACCATATATGCAAATTATCAGTTAAATAACTTATTTTTGAAATCATGTGGGATTTAAGGCCACTTGTTTTTAACTTAAAATCACTTATTACTATTAGGGGTCACATAAAACAATACTATTGGTTTTCTTGAGGGAAATAATAAGATAATAAATAAAATATTCAAAATTCACTCCTCTCATCCATTATAAACCCCCTCACTTCCTCTTCTATTCACTCCTCTATGAATTAAATATACTCATAGATCATCCCAAATACCCTAACCAAGTCACTACCAATGTCCAAGAGTCTCTTGGTCTTGAAAAAAGTCCAAAAAACCTACCCTTAAAGAGGTTCTCAATGAGGTTATTTCAAGTGAAAAACAACCTTCTTTTTCATTTAGTTTTATTTTAATTTATCTTATTTTGTTATACTCTCCTCACCTACACTATCCCAATTACCATGATTACTAAATTATAATTTATATACTTTAATTATATCAAGTTAATTGAAGAAACATCATCAATAATCTTATTCTCTCAATTTTTATTTTTATAAAAGAAGTCAATGTCCATGAGGTTCCAATTCATAACCTTCGTGGATGACGATGTTTTGTTCTTCAATTTATCTTTCATCACTGGTCATGAAACCATTTTCATGGTTGATCCAGACTATAATCTATTTATTATAACCTATTTAATATTCAAGAACTAGTATATGTACATATTATTAAATCATATGACCAAACTTGTTTATCATAATCAAAATACTACTTAAATAATCTAAGTTAATGTCATTAATAATTCATTTAATAATTATTATTATTTACATGTAACAAAATGATAAAAATTACCATTAACAATTTTTATGTTCATAAATAATATGTAATCTCAATTCTGGAGATTTATATCGGTTCCTCATGAACTCCATTGCATAAAAACAAGTAAACCGATTATGAAAATCAAGAAAAAGGACACTCTTGAATGATGTAATTTAACCTTATAACTAATCAATAAATACATAATAAATATAATAAAATTATGATAAACTAAATAAATGTATAATAGGTTCTTAATTAATTTTTTTATAAGTCTAATTTCATATTCTAGGACCTTAATTTTAAGAGGGGAACACATTTCAGCATAAGGTAAGGGGTTTTCCACCCAAACCTCTACTTTATTTTGGGTTACATTTATTGTCTAATTACCTAAATGAAACTCTTGTGTATTATTATTCACTCCTCATAAATTCTGGGCGAGTGGTCTATATATTTTTACCAACCATAAAACTTCATTATTTTATAGATTGTTACACATTTTAAAAGTAACTTTCAAAGTTGTTTTTTGAAATACAAGCCCGATTCATGGGAATTTCTCAAATTCATACCAATTTTAAAGGGCACTATATAATATGTTTTTGGAAAAAATTATTTTTATAAAATCACTAATTTTATTATGAAAATAATATCTTACATAAATTATGTTTTTATACAAATAATTTTCCAAAATAACTCTTATTTTAAAAGTAAAAGTGTTTTTATCTAAAGAATTACTTGAATATTTTATAAGAGTATGTTCATCTATTTCAAAACTATTTTTTATTCTTAAGTATTTTAGAGATTAATATTCAATGGTATCATCTAATATATTTAATTTAATGGGTTATGATTATTTTGGATCTGGACATTCTACCAGAAAACCTTTCACTAATTTACTCTGTATGGTTAGTGTTTATGCTAAATTTTCCAAGAACGTTATTTACATTTCATATATTCTTTTCAATATGAATTTATATGTTGTTTATGTTTATTCCCATTCATATGTGGAATTAATTGGACATATTAAGTGTTAGGAAGGGCTCGCTATATCCCTTTAGTGCATCATTAGGTCTAATGAGACAAACTATGATCTTGGCACAATGCCTTGACAAAATGATTATATATGGTCTTTGCACAATGCCTTGATGGTATGATGATGATGTACTACATTATGAATTCACTCATTATAAAAATTGTATTGATGTATTATGTGGTTATTATACTAGTAGAATACCCATGATCAAATCTGGGCAGGGGGAATTTCTGAGTACTGTAGCAGTACTGTAGCAGCGGCGGCACTGTAGCAGTGGAGGGACTGTAGCGGTGGCATCACTGTAGCAGGTAATGTAACAGCATGGGTATTGTAGTAGTACTATTCACCGAGGGGTCCTTTGGGCCAAAAAATGGTCTTTCAAGCCTTTTATTCAGGTCAATTGGACTTGGGACTTTAGGCTATGTAATGGGTCACCCTCTACCCAGTCTAAAGAGGTCATTGCTTTAAATAATAAATTGAGGATTTGGCCCTAACAATTTTTTATTAAAAAAATAATGTGTTCTAGTTTTTGTTAATGGAATATGTTTTTAGTTATTCAACATGACTAATGTTTATGTTATGATATCTTATGCTGTGTTTCTTACCCATACTAAGTGATTTATCTAACCCCTTTATTAGGTTTAATTTTCTCAATACATGAATAATTTTATTGTGAATGAAATGCTGAAATAACCTTGGAGTTATGGATGTTTTCAAATGAGTTTCTATGTTGTATTTCTTTCCATGTTGAAATGTTGAACATATATATGTATCTTGTTTCTAATAAATCTCAACTACTAGGTCCTTTGGGATGCATATTTCTTATTTACATTCCAATGTAATCAAATAAGGCACCAACTCTGGGAAACTGGGGTCAGGTCCTTATAGTTGGTATTAGAGGAATTTTAGTAGCAAACATGGAAACTAGTATAAAAAATGTAGATTAGGGAACAAATCCCTAATGTATTATTTTAGTACAAACATATAAAAACGTATAGGAATCTTGTCAAGGAATATATTATATGGATCTTTCTAGAAAATACATCCATGACTCGATACAAATAGGTAGAGGTGGCTCTAGCACAGATGTACCTAGGAGTGAAAAATATGACAAGAAGTTTTGAGCACGACCCAGGTATCCTGGTACATGACAGTGAGCCTTGCTACACTATTTTTACTGTCAATCCTCGGGGATATGATTTGGATAATTCAATTATTCTTTACAAGCCATTATGAAGAATTTAAATTCAATTTATTTCCTCAAAGAAACAATGTTTATGATTAAGAGATAATCTATGTATTGAATTTTAATTTATGCTATGTACATTTCTACATTTAGATTAAACATTATGATTCATACCCACATCTAGTGTATGCCATTATTTAGAAATTTCACCTAGTGGAAGGAATGAAAACTGCATGAACCTGCATGTCCCATGTAGAAATTTCCCACTAATGCAAGATAATGATGTTGGATATTTTAATGTGACTAGTGTTAAGAAGCTTATTACTATACTAGGACAACATAATTAGGTTTTGAACAGTAACCATACCTATATGGAGCTTCTGGATCCACCACTTGGAGGAGATGTTTTAGATCTCTCTATGCTCAACAAACTCTATCATTTAATGGGACTACAAATCCATTTGTAGAAGAGTAGTGGATATGTTCCCTGGAGAAGATATTTCCCTCTTTGGGATATAATGAATGAGAGTAGGTTGTAACAAATGTTTATAATCTGTTAAGAGATACAGATCAATGGTGGTTGCTAATTGAAAACAAAAAGGAGGGGAAGAAAGATAAGAGATGGAATGGAGAGATATTAAGGAAATATTCCTAGAAATTTTTTTCACTCATGAATAATGAGCAGGTATGGAGAGGAAATTCTTGAATCTGAGGTAAAACGGGGATGAAAATGTTTCCAAGTATGAAACCAACATTACAAGGTTAGAAAGGAATTCTGAAAACTACATATGTAACCCAAGGAGAAAAAATGATCAAATATTTGATGGTTTAAAACCATTCATCAGAAGAGATCTAGTCTCCCAATGATTATCATCATATGAAGATATAATATCAAGTGCTATAAAAATTGAAAAATAATTTTATAAGTCTTATGAATTTAATGGAAAGAAAGAGAAGAATAGGGATTCCAAAAAATATGGAAAAGGAAATAACTATATGGGGAAGAAGGGAAGAGTTGATCTTCCATCCTGCAATAATTTTGTGAAGAAACACCCTGACACATTCCTGATGGGAAAAGGAGTTTGTTACAAGTGCGGAGAAAAGTACACCTATCCTAGTATTGTAAGGGGAAGAAAGAACCTTACAATTTTCAAAGCTACAACTACAGGGAGATGAGACATTATGTACATGAATTTCTTAAGCGTCAGGGACACTTTCCCCAAAGATGGCCAAGGGAGCAAGGCCACACTTATGTGGTAACAACTACAGAGGTTGAAGTTCCTAACGAAGTAGTTTCTTTTAAATTAATAATTTCATCAAACATATCCAATTATTTATTTTATTCTGGATCATCAAATTCTTACATATCTTACCAATTTTCCATGAAAATAAGATATTTACAATTTGATTTAGTAAGGGAGTTATTAGTAAAAACTCTTAAGGGTAGTATTATTGCAATGAAGTTGTGTCAGGAAGTCCCCATTATCGAATATAAATGTTCGTTATCTACTGATTTTATTTTCATACCTATTATTAACATTGATATAATATTTGGTATGGATTGGATTTTGAACCATGAAGCAAAAATTTATTGTAAGAGGATGGAGGTTACAATTTTTGAGAATGATGTGGAATCCCTTATCTTTATGGCAGAAACATCACCATATGATTCTCATCTAGATCAACCCCAAGTAGATCTACTAAATTAAATTATTGGGGAGTAAGGGAATGAAATAACCATGGGTGAGGAGAATAATGTTCTATTATATGATGTACCTATTTTTCAAGAATATGTTGACATATTTCCAGAGGATTTACCTGGACATCCTCTAGAGCATGAAATTGAGTTTTCCATTGACATAATTCCTAGTTCAAGTCCCATATCAAAGACCCCTTATTGAATTACCACCATGGATTTAGTGGAACTAAAGAAACAACTAGAGGAATTGAGGGATAAATTATTTATTCTCCCTAGTTTTCTCTATGGGGTGCCACTTTTCTTTTCAATAAGGAGAAAGATAGGTCTATGAGGTTGTGCATTGACTACCGGGAGATCAATGCTATAAAAAAAGAAAAAGTATCCCCTACCTCGCATTGATGATTTATTTGTTCTACTTCATAGAGCCCAATATTTTTCAATGACTGATCTTCGATCTGGATATCATCAGTTTCTTGTGAAGAAGGAAGACATTCCAAAATGGCATTTTGAACTAGGTACAGGTATTACGAGTTTACAATAATTTCATTTGTACTAACTAATGCAACCTATGTTTTCATGGATATAATGAATAGAGTTTTCAAGGATCATCTTTATTTTTTTGTGGTGGTGTTTATTTATGATATCGTGGTATACTATAAAAGCTATAAAAATGAACTATTCTGAAGTCTCTAAGAAGAAATGAATTATATGGGAAGATCAACATGTGTAAATTTTGGAATTAATCAGTTTCCTTCCTTGGAAAAATTTTCTCTTACGATGGAATATCTATTTCTCATGTGAAGAAAAATGCTGTTCAAGAATGGCCTACTCCAATGACCATAACTGAGGTAAGTTGTTTTATTGGTTTAGTAAGTTATTATGGGCTTTTTGTTCAGTTATTTTCCCATTTAACCATCCCAATGACCAAGCTCACACAAAAAGGGGTTAAGTCTGTTCAGACAAAGAAATGTGAATAATGTTTTTAAGAATTTATGTAAAGATTTGTTAATGCTCTAATCTTGACTCTACCGTCAAGGAATGATGGATTTGTGATCTATGGTGATGCATCAAAGAGAGGACTTAGATGTGTCCTTATGAAAAATTATTGATTGACTGCCTATGCATCTAGGCAGCTAAAAATTAATGAACAAAACTATACAACTCATTATATTGGGTTATCTTTATTAATATTTTCTCTGATTATTTTGAGACATTACCTATATGGAAAAAATGTGAGATATATATATATATATATCATAAGAGTTTAAAATATATATTTTTACAGAAATAACTCAACATATGAAAAAGGATATTGATTGAGCTACTCAAGGATTATGATTACAAAATACACTACCACCTAGGGAAGGAAAATAAGGTGGCAGACACATTGAGTAGGAAGGACCAAATAATTATAAACAATATAAGAGTTGAATGGAATTCTAGGGTCATGGATATGATAAATATGGATATGAGAATTATCTTGGATGGTAGAACATCACAAATATTTCAAATGGTTGCCAAAAATTCTTTACTGGAAAAGAAAAAATATTCTCAAACTGATGATGAAGAGTTTCAAAAGAAAATTAAAGATGTAAATTATGGGATGTTAATGGAATTCATATATGAAGGATGCATTTTAAAATTCGGAAAGAGGCTATGTGTTCCCACTATTCCTGAGCTAAAGAGGGAACTATTGGATGATGATCATAGCTCTAATTTCTCTATATGCCCTGGTATCACAAAGATGTACAGAGATCTAAAGGAACATTTTTTGTGGGAAAACATGAAGAGGGAGATTGCGGATTTTTTGTCGATATGTTTGGTTTGTCAACAAGTGAGGTTTGGAAGACATCATCTTGGAGGATTCATTCAACCCCTTTCTATTCCTATGTGGAAATGGGATGATATTATGAAAGAATTTGTCATGGTAATACCAAAGACTCCAAGAAATAATGATTTGATAAGGGTCATTGTTGATCGTCTTACAAAATCAGCATATTTTCATGATATAAGAGAAGATTTACCACTTGAAGGTTTATCAAGAATATATATTAATGAAGTTGTGAGACTTAATGGTGTACCCTTATGAATTGTTTCTAATCGTGATACCTATTTCACATCACAATTCTCTAAAATTATTTAGAAGGCCCTAGATATTGATCTTTGTTTGAGCACTTCCTACCACCCACAAACTGATGGACAATCAAAATAGACTATTAAAACATTGGAAGACTTTTTGAGGTCTTGTTCAATTGATATTCAAGGTATATGTGATCAATATTTACCTCTCTTATAATTTTCATATAACAATAGATTCAATTAAAGTATTCAGATGGAACCATATGAAGTGTTATATAGAAAGAGATATCGTACACCAACTTGCTGGGATGATGTTGGTGAAAGAAAGATCATAGGCCCAGAACATGTTGAGGAAACAACAGAAAAGGTGAAGATTATCCGGACCCATATCAAAATAGATGAAAGTAGGAAAACGAGCTATGTTGATAACTTAAGGAAGGATTTAGAATTTCATGAAGGAGATAATGTTTTCTTGAAGGTATCTCCATGGGCGGGTATTATACAATTCGGTATGAATGGAAAATTAAGTGCTAGGAACATCAGACCTTTTGAAATTATGGATCAAATTAAATCCATTACATACCATTTGGAAATGCCTCCAATTCTCTCCAAAGTTCATAATGTGTTCCACATATCAATTTTATGGAAATACATGCCAGACCCAACACAGGCACTCAACTATGAAGAAATAGAGCTTGAGCCTGATCTGTCTTATTGTGAAGATCCTATCAAGATTCATGATACTAGAGAAAATGTATTGAGAAATCAGATTAATTTTCTAGTAAGGTTTATTTAGAGGAACCATAAGATGGAGGAAGCAACATGGGATCCTGGAGAGCTTATGTTGAAGACATACCCAAATCTTCTTAGGTTACATTTTGTGAATCTCGAGGATGAATTTTTTGTAAGGAGGGGAGAATGTAACACAACAAGGTTTTGAAAATAAATATTAAATGCATGAAACACTATGTCCCTAAAAAACAAAACCTTTTTAATCTATATTTTAAACATAACTTTGTCTCTACAATGTTTTGAATTTCAAAAAACATCCATATAGATTTGTGATCAATAAGTCATTTGGATTCTGGTAGAGCAAACTTGATTTTTTAGTGAATAGTAACATACACTTATAAATATTAATATGAAGAGTAATATGAATATTATGAATAGTAAATAATGATATTATTTTATTTTCTTAAGGAAATAATATAATGATATCTTAATTAATTTTTCAATGTGATATAAAACTAATTACACCTTTAAAATTGTAATATTTTGAATTAACAATGATTTTATTTAAAAATTAAATTAATAATATTTAGAAAATTATTTTTGAAAAAAGGAGTTCACTTTTAAATTCTACACATATAAAAATGGTAGGGTTGAATTTTTGGGGTTTTTGTTTCTGGAATTCTTGAATTTTTGATGAATTGTGAAATACGGTAAAATATAGTATATACAAATTATATGTTAAATACACTATTTATAACATCATGAGTGATATAAGGCCACTTGGTTAGAACTCACATGAAATTATTACTATTATGGGTGACAATAAACAATAATATTGGTTGTCTTGAGGGAAATAATAAGATAATGAATAAATAATTCAAAATTAACTCCTCTCCTCCACTATAAAACCTCTCTCACTTCCTCTTTTATTCACTCTTGAAAGCATTCAATCTCTTAAAATATCTACCCAAATACAATTCCATTGTCACTACATACTTCCATTAATATCTTTTTCTTTACAAAATACCAAAACCCCTTCCCTAAATGAGGTTCTCAAGGAGGTTATTTCAAGAGGTAAAAAACCCTCCATTTTCATTTAGTTTTATATCAATTTATCTTCTTTTTTCATCCTATCCTCACCACCTATGTCCAAATGACCATTAAAACTCAAGTATAATTTTAATAATATAATTATATATTGTTAATGGAAGAACCATTTTTATTATTCTTACTCTCTCTGTTTTTATTTTTGTAAATGAAATCAACGTCCTTGAGGTTCAAATTTATAACTTTCGTGGATGGTGAAGTATCATTCTTCAATTTCTCATTAATTACTAGTCATGAAATAAATTTTATAGTTGAAAGATACTATAATATATGTATTATAACCTATTTAATATTTCATAACAAGTACATGTACATATTATTAAATCATATGTCCAAACTAGTTCCTAATAATCAAAACACCTGTTAAATAATCAAAGTCAATGTCAATAATAATTAATCAAATGATTAATCCAATTTCAATGTAACCAAATTATATAAATTAACATTAAAACTTATTAATGATCATATATAATATGTAATTTTAATTCTGGAGATTTATATCCATTCCTCATTAACTCCATTACATAAAAACAAGTGAACCGATTATGAAAATCAAGAAAACAAACACCCGTGAATGGAAAAATTCAACCTTATTACTAATCAATAAGGACATAATAAACTTAATAAAATTTAAATAAACTAAATAAATGTATAATAGTTTCTGAATTAATTTAATAATAAGTCTAATTTTATATTCTAGGACCTTGTGTTCAAGAGGGGAACACATTCGGGCTTAAGGTAAGGATTTTTCAACCCGAACCTCCATCTTCATTCAGGTTACTTTTATTGTCTAATTACCTCATATAAACTCTTTTTTATTTTTATTTACTCCCCTTAAATTCTGTGTGAGTGTTATATATGTGTTTCCAACCATAATAATTCATTATTTTATGGATATTTACACGTTTTAAAAGGAATATTGAAAATTGCTTCCGAAATACAAGCCCGAATCAAGGGAATTTATGAAATTCTTACCAATTTTCAAGGGAACTCTATAAAATATTTTTGTAAACCATTATCTTTATAAAATAAATTATTTTGTTATGAAAATAATATTTTACTTAACTTATGGTTTTATAAAATGAATTTTCCAAAGGAAATATTCTTTTCGAAGTAAAAGAGTATTTATCTCAAGAATTACTCGAAAATTTTATAAGTGTATTTTCATCTACTTCAACAATATTGTTGATTAAAATGTATTATTGGGATTAATATATCATGGAATCAAATACAATATTTACATTAATGTTTTTTGATTATTTTTTTCTATATACATTCTATCGTAAAACCATTAACCAATTTACTCCCAATGGTTAGCATTTAAGCTCAATGTTTGGGGAAAGTTATTTACATCTCTTATTTTTTCATTAAATATGAATGTATATGTTTTTTATGTTTATAACAATTTATATTAAGAATTAATTGAGCATAGTAAGTGTTGGGTGGGGACCGTTATAGCCCCTTGGTGCATCGATAGGTCTCATGAGACAAACTACGGTCTTGGAACATGGCCTTGAAAAAATGATTATTTATGGTCTTGGCATGAGGCCTTGACAATATGGTTATGATGTCCCACATTATTCATTACCTAATTATGATTGATGGTTTGTGTTGTTTTTTGATTAGTATAATACCCATGATTATGGAATTATTTCTTCAACTATTAATCCAGGTATAATGTGTTCATGTTTTTGCTTAAGGCATATATTTTTTGTTATTCAACATTACTAATGTTTGTGTTATGATATATTTTTCTGTATTTATTATCCTTACTAAGAATTTGAACTCACCCCTTTATTATGTTTCATTTTCTCAGGACATGAATAATTTTATTATGAATGACATGTTGAAATAGCCTAGGAGTTATGGATGTTGTAAAAGGAGTTTCTATGTTGTTTTTCTTTTCAAGTCGTAATGTTGAACGTAGGTATGTATATGGTTTCAAATTATACTAAACAACTTGGTCCTTTAGGATGAATATTCCTTATTTTTATGCCAATTTAATCAAATAAGGCACTGACTCTGGGAAACTGTGGTCGTTTCCTTACACAATAATAAAATGATCATCATGGTATTTTTTTTAAAGTATATATTGATATCATCAATAGATACAATAAAACATTTCTCAAGGTAATATATGAAGTCTACGCTCATTAAGTTCATGAATATTTATAGAGAATTTATGAGTCTAAATAGAATCACTATGAACTCATCGTGTTCATATCACATGTCAATAAATATTATATTTTTATTCATTTTCAAGACAAAAAACATTGAGGAAAAGTGTGGAACCAAAAAAAAAGTTCTAAACTATGATGGGAAATGTTATTCAATGCCAATTTTTTTGAAGGAATTAGAGTCCAATATCCAATGAATTATCCAAATGGTTGGGAAACTATTACCTCTAGGATCCTTATTGGTCATCTTATCAAATAAAAAGATCACCATGCCCAAAACATTAAAGAATTATTCTATACTAATATTCATTTCATTGAATCCCCAGTGAAGAATGTGGATTTTTGAATTTATCTATTCCTATTGTTCCTTGGTACCAACTTCCAAAACTATAGATTTCTTTAGTTTGGATATTAATTTAATATTTTAATAAGAAATTTTATTCCACCATCTTCTCTAAATAATACATGAGGAGGATTTCTACATTGTACTTGGAAGCCATTGGTTTCACCACAACTCAACTTTCCTCTCATCTCTAAGGGTTATCAATTAATTTTTCATTTTCCTGGTGATTTCATTTAGGATATATGTATCTAATTTCATACAAAAACACATTATCCTGGGTGGTTTCTCAGTAAACTATTTTACTAATGATTATTACTTTGAAGAAGGTACCTCTTGGTTCATTGTAAGCTCATTATATTTAAAGGAAGAATGACCAGGATTCCTATGTTTATTACATTTTCCTTCTTATTGAGTAGTCATCAATTTTGGAAGGTGAGACTAATCTTTATAATCCTTGTTATTTCCCCCTACATTCACCAGATAGTAACTAACACCATTTATCTTTTTCTTACCTTTTATTAGATTATTTATAAAAAGTGGGTTTCTCATCCTCCTCATACTTTGAAGGTTACTAAGGGTCCTTATATATTAGTGCCTCATTTTTAATTTTTTCTCCACTAGAAATGGACCCATATTTTTTTAATCATACGTGTCACAACATTCCATCCCCCTATTTCTTCAATATCAGATAATCAATTTTTAAAATCAGAAAACATTTTCTGTAGGAGGACTTCTGGGATATCTAATGTTTTTGGAAGCTTATTATGTTCCTTATAACCAAGATATCCAGGTCCCTATCTAGATGAGGGAACATGGGGGTTTGATATAGGGTTATATCTTCTTGAAGTAGCCCCTATATTTCCCATATAGTCATCTTTTGATAAAACAATAATGCCACCTCTATCATATCTAGAAGAACCCATCCTGACCTTTGAGGGAAAAGAAGGCATAGAAACATAAGACCTCACCGTATCACTACCCGCATACTCTACCATTGAGAAGTATTGAGACACTTGTAGTTGATAAAAGAATTCATCAATCAACAAATGTGGATATTTATTTATTTATTATGCTTTCATTATGATGATTATAATCGTGGAATATATGCATTGAACCATCCATATTCAGGATAAATATCATTGGGTAACACCATGGAGAAGTTTTTTATGTTTTATTATAGATTTACTTCAACCCTTATAGATCAACATAGTCTATTATATAGAGAATCATTGTAACACCCTGATATTTTAGTTAAAAAACAAATTATTCAATTTCATACACTACATGGAATATCGGGATTAAAATGATCTATGATATACTATTAAACTTTTATTATTTAAATATGACTATAATAAACTAGAAAATGGTTTCATGGATATGAACATGAGTAAAAAAAATTTATATATACATATGGTTGTTTTATTTAATACAAAATTACTTATTAATTCCATTGAAATGAGAAATAAATTTTAAAATATTGATCATATAATATTAATGGAGATATTCTCCAAAAAATTATTTTTCGTTCATGAAAAAAAATTTATCAAAGAAAATTAAGATAACAATTCTATATGCATGTTTTTAAATAAATTTATAGATCATATGTTTAATAAAAAATAATATTCATCTAATGGTTTTAACTATATAAGTAATGAGTATAAATTCATTTTAAACTTCAAAAATATAATTTCTCTGAAAAAATGGGTTTTATTGAATTTTGTGTGTTGATCTTATGATTAATTTATACCATTTTTTGAATTTTTTATATGATAAAATGGACATAATTTTTTTCTCAACGTGTAAATATAAAATGAAGGTAATTTTTTAGGTTTTTTATATAAATTTTTATTTTTTGTGAATGGGGAAAATTTTTGATTTTGTAAAAACTGCCCTTTTTATACTTTTAAACAATGTAATTTCATTATTATATTTGGGTTTGGATTTATTTTAAAGTAAAAAAGTTTATTTTTATTACACATAATCCAATTAATTCCATGATAGTTAATATTATAAATTATTGTGGTATAAGTTAATTTAACTCATTAATAAAATATTTTTCTAATCTTTTTTTATCATGTGTTTCATGTACTTATATTAAATTTAATGTTTAACATTGATATAAATTAAATAAATGAAAATGGATTTAATATTTTCAATTCGAATATTTAAATTATGTAATAAACAAACTTGGTTTGTTCTAACCCATTACCCAAGTCATACCACCACACGACTTGAAACATGTTCCTGATCATATATACTGACGAAAAACACAAGACATAACCAACTATCGACTGGGAATGATTTTCCACTAGTAAAAGACCTGAACCATCCATAAAATTAGTACATACATACGAATAACATCAATTTCAATAATAGAAGATAAAAATATACTATAAACAAAAAATATTCCATAACTAAACATACAAACATACATGGAATCTAAAAAAACACAATCTAAAAAGAGGGTAAAATTAAAAAAAGGTAAAAGTAAAACCTAATTAGTACCATTTAAGGAAAAACAATCCTCCACATGAGTGAATTCATATGATACCATGTGTCCTACAAAAAGCAAATGTTGAATGTAATCAATGTATAAAAAAATCTAGAACATGGTGCCCTTGCCTTTTCTTGTGTACAGTAAAATGAAATATGAAAAATTTGAAAAATTTCCCTAGAAGCGTGTGAGGAATGAATCCCAATAAGATACCACCACGAATCTATTCTAGGGGTTTAACCTTTCTAACCAACTAACTAGTTTTAAAACATTTTAAAAAATAATACCACTTTGAAGATACAATATTTCCAAATAATCCTTCAAAGTCCCATTTATATTAGTTTTAAAAACAAAACATGGTTTCCAAAAATATTTTCAAAGCTAGGAAAAAAATAAATAAACAAGGACACAAGGTACACCTACTCAAACATAACCCAAATACATATTAATGGTGAACAGAATATCAAATTCATATAACAACATTCCCATATAAAAAGAAAATGATAAATGGGAATAGTACATACCACCATATAAAATATCACTATTAAAATGCAGAAATCATGTAAAAAAACTGAAATGAGTAATGTGTACCTGAGGCCTCTAACTATGAGGCCTAATGTGAGTGTGTAAACAAGTATACTCACTAGATAATTAATGGATGTTCTCAAGGTCTTCCCTGAACCCAACATTTATGCTCACATATTCTTCAAACCCAAAGGCTCTCATGATCCCTTGTAAAACAAAATGAAGGCTCACACCGTCCTCTCTTGGATGACTCACATGTCCAATAAGACAAATCAAAATAGAGGATTGATGATCTTTCCTCTGAAGTCTCACGTGGTCCTTTGCGAAAACCCATTTCTCACACCTCGGTTAAATAATGTAAAATTTTATCATTTTTCATTTTTCATTTTAAAAACATTTCTAAAACCACTTATAAATCTATTTAGAATAAAAAAACTCTTTGATCCATTTTATAAATTGTTTTTTTGGGAATACATGCCACACGAATTTAAAAAACACCACTTTAAACCCAAAATTGTTGATATAATCCATGTAACACATCAAAATAAAATATGAAACATCCATTAATCATTTAAATAGAAATTTAATAAATTAAATCCAAAGGTGGTTAAAAATTTAATCATCTTCCACTGAAAATGTCCTTAAATAGAGACACCTATATTAGATTCAGTCCAAAGAACATCGTCCTTGATTAAGACCTCCCAAAAGAGGTGGGGCGAAGACTCACACACCTAATCCATAAGATATAAATCTAAAACCACCATAAAACACCCTATATATTTTCAACATCAAACCTAGTGTTCCATACTCCCAAAAAATAGAAGAACATTGCCTGGGGAGGATAAATAAGAAAAAAACACATGATGATATCACCTTACCTCAAGACAGACCGCATAGATTTCCAAGAGAAAATAAAAAATGAGGTAGGAGAGATTACTGACCATGTAAGAGGAGATGAAAATGCAGGGGAAGGAAAAAGAACCCCCAAAACATAAGAAATTAACATGGAAAGGGGATAAAAATCCAATTTTTAATGATTTAGATATGGTATAATCGTTTGGATACATGATTAGAAAAATTATGCACCAAACCTATGGGTTCTAATCTAATCACAAAATAGAACATACAATTTTGATTGTTGAATCACATGGTTTTAAAAACTATGTAAAACCTCACTATTAGAAATTACAGCACCCCTCACATGGTTTCTACATTGTTTTGACAGACTGTGCACCATTTTCTATCTCCTCCAAAAAAATTATTTTCAACCCCTAGAACCGATGAACTCCATGAATGCACTCCAGGATAAATAAATTTCAAAATTAAACATAATAATTACCCAGATGGTGTCACAAACACCCCACCATGCCATTTTATTCCCCATGAAATTACTTAGGATTTCTAGATGTAAACTAGTGAGTACACTACTCCCTCAACCAACCATCATGATCCCATGTCTCATGCATATCTCCACCATTCTTCCAAAGAACACAGACCAATTGGATCAATTTCCCCTAGAGCATGTTGTTCTGAACATCCATGATGTGAATATGCTACTCCACAATGGTGGAATTAAGATCTCAATCAAAATCTTCCCTATCAAACATGAGAGATTGCTTTGGATGGAATATCATCAACTAATAGATATAAAAGACATCATAAATAGAGTTCAACTATGATGGTATCTTCAATTAGTTTGACACCATCCCCAGACACTCCAAAAACAAATTCTTGACATAACATAGCTCCAACTTCCCCTACATTAGCAAATGATGACAACCCAAATAAAATGATACCGATAGAAACACCTAATCACCAACCTAAATCTCTAATGGATGATGATGATGGTCAATGTATGACTTATGGTAGCTCGGAGTTGTCACTAGAAATTATTTAATCATTAACACTATATCACTCATCTCCTAGATGAGGTTCATTCTATAGAGACCTAGTATTTTCCTTGTAAGACTTTTAATTCTTTCTACATATATTTTCCGAGTTAGGAATTGAGATGTCATATGATTCTGAGACCCAGTATTTCCGTAACTAATATTATAAATATACTAAATATATTTAATATTAATCTTGTATAGTTTTATAAATAAAATTAGATAAATTTTAAATGGAATCTTAGATAAAAAATCCTAGACCACGGTTGAGTTAGAAACATAATTTTTAACATATGCATGAACAAAAATTGGGTTGTGTGAGACATTTAGATATATAGACCATTAGAGTTTCAATTTAATAAAAATAAATGAATTTAATTTATTTATTTAGTTAAAACACTTAAAATTAATCTTTTCGATAAATTACATAAAAGAATATTATCTCAGGGTGATCCACATAAAACCTAAGAGAATCGAGAGGTGTTATTCCTCTATACATTGGAAAATTGAATTTGCTAATGATAAGGCTTTGGATTAGAGTAGATAGAAGTGTAGTGAAGAAAATGACTCCTCTAAATCATTTGATAGAACATTCTTCAATTATAAACAATCTAATATTTTGGTGTGAATTATCATTTTTGGATTCTTTTTCATTTGAATAAATTTTTTTTATGATAAATATATTTCACTAAAATGCATCAATTTTGTAAAATTACATGTACAAATATATTGAAATTAAAATGTGTAATAAATTTTTTCATATACCAGGATCCTAAAGTTAGGTTTGCTGGCCACAAACTCTTGACCATAAATTATTAAACCCTTTTTCTTATGTATTCCTTTAAAACATTATTCACATTAGTAATTATTAGACCACAGGGTTGAGATTCAACATTACCAAGTGGGACATAGATCAATCAGACCCCCAGATTTAAGTCAACTTTTGGTGTTACGAATGGATCAGCAATCAAGGATGGATTTTGGGGATGAATCATGGTATAATGGGAATAATTTTCATGTATTTCAGATTTGAGACAAATAGAATTAATGTTTTCAAGAAGAGGCGTGATACTGATTATGAGATACATATAGGCAAAATCATGAGCCAATTTATGACCAGAATATAAATCAAGTCACTGACCAGAGAAAGAATCTTTGATTTTGTAATAGATGATTTTGGATTTGAAGGTAGAGATATTAGATCTGGTTCATGGAGACCCGATAAAAAATTGGGGAAATATCCTGACTACACACCATGTAATTTAGAAGAATAATAGGCATGTGACCCCTAGGGTACAACAGTAGGGTTTTGGGAAAATTATATGGATATAACAACAAGTAGCCTACCTACACACCATGAATCAATCCCAAGGTGGACATGCTCTGTGGAGGAGAACATTGGAAAGTACACTTGTGGGAGGAAATATAACATAGAATTCCATATTTCGAGACTCATGAACATGGATATAAACACAAGAGAAACCCTATGGGGAGAGGAACACTATGAACTGAAGTAAATTTTTAGGGGATGAGTACACAAAAACATCCATGGAGAATTGAAAAGGCCCCAAGGGGCTTGGAAATGACATGTACAACCTCTACATGCCTTATATTTTTACATGGGAAATGGGATGTGTGATGATAGGAACACAACTAGGTGAATGAGTGGGGCCACATTCCATATGGGTCCCCTCACACATCATGTACCCCTTTCTTCCTTTTTTGGAAACATTAACCTCTTGTATATCCTTCATTTGGACTTTTGTTTTGGCATGTGAGTAGGTTATCCTAACTGTTTTTCTTTATAGTACATGATGGTTTCCCCTATAATGGATTTGGAGAGATTATGAATGATATTATTTAGGTGATTTACACTCTATGATGATAAATATCATGAAGAATCACCATAGGTTACTAGAGTGCCCCCCTCCCGCCAGGTTGTTCACGAATCCTATATTAATTTACTAGAGTGGAACCCTCTAGAAAGTCAGATAATCGTTCAACTATCAAAATTTTAGTAGATCATCCTACAGATTTATATTTTGGGTCATAGACCATTAGAGTGGATCCTTCCTACCGGGATAGGGAATGGGTCCTCTAGAAATCTACCAAGTGTCACCCTCCTATTTTATCAGGGCATGTTGTCTCTACTTAGTGACTATCCCCCTTGAATGTGACATATATCAACAAGGTGTGTATTGACTTGGATGTTTTCTACTAGGAGGACGTGAAAGATGATGGGCATAATTGATAGAAATTTGTAACTGATGTCACTCTTTTTTTGGGATGGGCTATGAGATAGAGATCCCCTTATCTCCCTTTTAGATTTCTTTGGTTTGAGAATTTATAAATCTGTATCCAGGTTGTTGGATTATTTTGACCCTATTATTTTGGTTGAGTTGTTTACTATCTACCTATTCATATCATGTCTCTTACTTCCCCATTTAGCTTTTGGGGTGTCCTATAGGTATGTATATACTCAGCCCTATATGGGATTTCCCCACACATGTCATGACTTATATAGACAATGTACATGTCAACATTGACTATAGAGGAGCTGAGGGATACTGGGTGCATTCAACCATGTACAATGATACAAATTTGAAGACCAGGTGAGAGGATCTCTCATTATTTTACTTTTCTAGTTTTTTTTAGGTTGGGACATCTATCTAGTAGGGCATGTATTTTCCCATTTTTTACATTCAGCTTTCAATGTCATACACTTTTACACCCTAACGGTTTTTCATGCATGGTTATCATTATAGATGTTTCATATTTTATTATTATTCCTCTAAAATAATTTATCAACATGGATGGGTCTATGAAAATAGGTACATTAGGAAAAGGTATCCCGTTTTAGATATTCATTTTGGAACAGTTCTCTAGGACCAAGCCATTAGAGGAGGGCTTGGGGTAGTTTCATCTTGAGAACTATTGGGTCAGGTCATGAAATATTGGTATCAGATATGGTATGATCCTTGGAATGATGTTTGGAGTAGTCACTTTATAAGGATTTGGTTTGGATTTAGGGAAGAAATGTCAAAGTGTCTCATGTTTGGATCACAAGGGGGGAACCCTATGATTGCACTTGTGTTCAATGTATCTATTCATCAACACCTTGACTACCTTCTTGTCAACTGGAAATACTAAGACATTGGTTGTAGGAATCAATGCTACATACATCATATATGATTGATACTCTAACAATAATTATTGATTCATCTCCACATTATATATTTATATATTCATCTAACCATGGTATATCTTGATTAAATTTGAAGGATTCCCCCATGATGATATCTATCCAGGTTTCCAATTCTATTTCATGAAGGTTATCCGATGTGCGATGAGGCTTCAGTTTAGGGATCATCTCCGAATATTCTTTATCCAGGTGGATGGGTGGATCAAACCATATCTACTGAGTAGTAGATCATACAAAAAACAGCAGGAAGAGGATGTATATTGGATTAGAGCACTTTGGTAGTTCTAGCACAAGATTCCACTGAGGTCTTATGGTGATAAAAATCTTGAGGTATTAGAGGATTAGATAGAGTTGGTCATCCATGCATTTAGGATTATCCGGAAACTGATGGATTAGATGGTTGCACCAGTATCTATTCTTCTCAATAGAGTAGCTGGGTGCTAGTGGAGTCTTATTAACCAGATGCATGATGAGTCAGCACTCTCATGGCTCGAATTCTAGAATCTATTCCATGAGGAGTACTTCTCATCCTATTTGATTTTGGTTTAGTTTTAGAAGCATTTGTATCTGCATCTAGGAGGGATGATAGTGGATCAGTATGCTGCTTTATTCACATACATAGTGCAATACTCCTTTGATATGATCTAATATGGGTACTTCCAAGCATTGAAGTTTGAGAAGGGACTCCCCATATATATTTGATCTAGTGTGGTACCCTTGTGAGTCCCCACCCATGCTGGGGTTTTGGAGAAGGCATTCATCACAAAGAGTTTCTTATTAGAGGGACTCCAAGAAGCCAGAGCTGACACTGGGCATTATGGAGTTGATTACTATACAACAGCTAGCTGGCACCCATTGATAGGATCTCATCATATGATATCTTATCATGATCAGGCATGATCTTCTAGTCAGAGTTAGCATAATTTAAAAAGGAAGCATGGAGTGGGGTGGTTCCGTTATTGTGTTTGGTGAGTTCACATGGTGTGTGATTGTTTGACTAGATGTGTTGTGGAGCATAAATAAAAATCTAACAAACCACCATGAAAAAAACTGCACCATGTTCAGTGATCTACAAAGACATGGAAGGGAGGCCCCCTGGGTGGAAAAGTTGGAATAAGATATGGTGGAGCTCTAGGATGAGGATATATGGGTGGGGAATAGATTTTGAGATCATTCCACCACCACCACCAGGCTGCCCACATCAGGATTAGGGAGCTTGCAGTCGGGGCTGTAGACAAATGTAGGCTATGGATTCTTAGGACCCAGTTACACATGAGGTGACTAGAGGCACCTTCAATTTTTATTCTAGTTTTTCATAAGTATGATTAAAAATAGGTTTGAGTCATCCATTCATCTTCATACTCCTTGTGAAAGAGCTAGATCTCCCAATATAGGCTTTAGTCAAATAACGTCATCTTGAAATTCCAATAAGGAATGATTCTTATGAATCTTTTTTATTATGATAGTATGAGCTATATGTTGGCGGGCATAGGTTCAAAAGTGGTCTTTTGGTCATCACGATGGAACCGTAGGACATCATATTTGGTATGGATTGGTTTTCCATAGTTTGATCTGAGATTGATTATCCCTACAGGTGACATAGTTCCCTTTGAATTGATAGGATGAGATTAACCTTTATAGGTTAGTCAGTTCTCATGGAAGGATGAGTGTGTGCTCTGAGAAGGAGGATATATCCCATCACCCCTTAGTTGGAGAATATATCTCTCGGTGTAACAGGATATTCAGAAAGCTGGATTCCTTCAGTCATAGAGGATTATATGGATATATTTCCCGAGGATTTTCAAAGACTAACTCTGAGGTAATAGATGGATTTTTCTATCAAATTGCATCCTAGGACCATGTTGATATCCTCTATGGAATATCTGATATTCCTTAGCAAGATTTGATAGTTACAATTTTAGTTAGACGACCTTCAATAGAAGGTATTTTTTTGGACCAATGTCTTCCCCAGGGAAGCTCCATTGTTTTTCATGAAAAAGGAATATGGGAGCTTACAGATTTTCATTGATTATAATCACATAATATAGACCACTATAAAAATAAATTACCCCTTGTAGAGGATTTATGACCTATTTGACCTATTTCTATGTGTGAGATGGTTCTCTAAGATCGATCTCTAGTTCATCGATCAGTAGTTGAGAGAGTTCATGAGGATAATATTCTAAAGATGGAATTTTGAGGTCACTATGAAATTTATGAGCTCCTGGTGATGCATTTTGGCATATGGAATTACGTCACCATGTTTATGGATTTGATGAATAGAATTTTCTTTCTGTATTTGGACAATTTTGGGATTTTATGCAATGATGAGATACTCATATACTCAGTTTTAGAGGAGGACCATGAAGAGAACTTGTGGATGATCCTTGAATATATTTAAGAGAGATAACTTTATATTAAACTCTAAAAGTTTTAGTTATATATTCACAAGGTTAACTACTTGGGGAATTTCATTTATGAGCACAAGGACCTGGTTAAGATCTATGGGGGGATTTCTTGGGTGCCACCCATGATAATGTCATAGGTGTATTGTTTTCATAGATCTGAAGGGTACTAACAGAGGTTTGTGGAAGAATTATCTATTATTTCATCCCCTTTGATAAACATGATGTTGAAAGGAAATAATTTTACCTTGACTGAGTAGTACCAAAGTGACTTCAAAAATTTAAGGCTAAGGATGAAGAGTGATCCTATTTTGAGACTATCAGAGGTGGGCATGGATTAAACAGTGTATTGTGATTCCTCGAGAGATGTGAGCAGTTGTCTATTGATCCCGGGATATTCATTTATCGCTTATGGGTTGAAGAAGTTGAGAAACCATGAGAAGAAATATGTAACTCATGAAATAGATTTGGTAGTAATACCGTTAACCCATAGGATGTGGATGAAATATGTTATAGGAGATTTATTTGTGGTTTAATCAGACCATTAGAGTCTTAGGTCCGTATTCAAATAGGGAGACTTGAACCTATGACGTTGACACTTGTTGGAGTTCCTAGAGGACAATGCCTTAGATTTAGTTTATAATCTTGAGATGGAATGCATGGTAGTAGATTCTCTTTGTAGTAAGTCCCATGATGATTTGGTGAAAGAGGATTCTGAGAAGTTGGCTTCCATACAGATGTCCATGGAGGAGCTGGAAGGTGCATTTTTCTTCAATTGATGATGTCTAATTTTCTACTTCATGAGTGTCTGAGAGATTACTAGATGGGATACATTAACTATGATGTATTTTTTGACTAGATATCTATATTATTTTAACTAAATGGATATTATGAAGAATGGAATCAAATCATCATTTTATAGGGATAGACGATGGTCCCAATCATGATGTATGAGGAGGGGATGTGAGACTTCCACAAATCTTCTTCATATATAAATACTAGTGTGGTGAATATGTACAAATACCTTTAGTCATAGTTTGGTTTTCTAAAATGTGATGAACTGTGGCTGAGTTCATCCCTTGTTGCCTCACTTTTCAGTAGGTGATGGGTAAGCATAGTGTTATGGAAGGTTTGTTACATCCCTTTCTGATCCTAGAGTGGAAATGGGAATGCATATCCATAGACATTGTGATAGGGTCCCTATAGAATATGAAGGTCCATGATGCAGTATGGGTGATAGTTGACTGACTCATGAAGCAAGAACACTCCTTTTCTATGATGAAATAGAGTTTGGTGGATATATCCTAGAATATGTACACATGGGATATTGTCCTCCTTCATGGGGTCCCCTCTACCATTGTCTTCAATCATGATATGAATTTCATTTCATGATTGCAGAGTGGCCTATAAGAGGAATTCATGACCCATATAAGGATGAGTATATCCTGTTACCCCATGAAATAAGGGAAAACTAAGTGCACTATCGATGTTTTAAAGGATATGATGTGGGATTTCATGATAGACTTTGGCTAGAATAAGGAGGATCACTTACCATTGGTAGAGTTTTCATTCAACCACATCTATCACTCTACTATCAGAAAGAAACCTTTTGAGGACCAGTATGGAAGACATATATTTCACTCTTGTATTAGACATAGACCAACAAGGCATCTATTTGGGGTCTATAGTTGGAGTAGGTGATGAAGGATATGGTCAAAGTCATTCGTGATTGGATGAGGATAGCCTATAGAAAATATAAATTTAATGTAGATCACCACTATAGGCCCTTTTTTATCAAATAAGGATTCCATGTTTCATGAAAACATTCCCCATGATAAGGATTTTAGAGATTCATCTAGGGAGGTATGTTATCCTTAATTATTTATAGGTTGTTTTAGATCATGTAGAGGATGGGTGAGGTTGCTTAACATGTCACCCTAACCCCACAGTTAGAGTCTGTGCACAACGTCTTCCACATATCCCAGATAAGGAGATATGTGTAAGAACCTATAAACATTATTGAATTTGGTGAGGTGGACATCTAGGATGGAGATACATTTATGGAGTATCCAATGGAGATTGAGGATCAGTAGGAGAGGACCCTGTGTGGATGGACCATTCTATTGGTTCGTGCACTCTGGCAGTACAAGAGAATGTAGGAGAGATCCTTGGAGTGGGAGATCCAGATGTGGGTTTAGTATCCCATGTCTTTTTTCAGTAATTTTACATTTCAAAGATGAAAATCCTAATGCAGGGAATGATGTAAAGGGCCTAAATATTTCTTTTTAAGACTTCAAAATATTGCTACATTTGTTTTCTAAGCCAACTGTTGAGACGACATGTGATTACAAGGCCCTATGTTCATGAAATGAATATTATAAAGACATTAAAAATATTATATATTATTTACACACAATTTCATAAAGAAAATGGGAAATCTCTTTAAAATAATCTTGGAACAGAATTATGATACCATGATTGTGTCTAAAATGAATCTTTTACCTTATGGACGACTTAAAACTAGTCGGTGCTGGGGGTTCCAATATGGGAACCATTAAAAGGTGTGTCGATATAAAACAAATAAATAATTTTTTTATTTCACTATTATAGTTAAACTGAAGTTAATCTATATTATCCATACCATATAGTTGTTCCTAGGGTTATCCACATAATCCCTAGGAGAATTGAGAGGCATTCGCCATCCTTCCACTGTTGAATCAAATCAGACAACATTGCAGCTCTGAATCGTAGTATATCGAAGTGAAAGTAAAAAAATAAATCATATAAATCATTAAAAAGAACATTCCTAAATTCCTAATGATAAAATATCCATGTAGGACTCATCATTTGTTTATTCTTTCTCATTTAATTAAATTGTTGTGAATGATCAATTGCTTTCTTTGATCTGTGTAGTTATTGACAATTGCATACACCCATGTATTGATATTAAATTAATTTCAAACCCTAGATCAACCAATTGTGTTCATTGGCAAAGAAAAATTGACTAATGATTGTTAAAATATTGTTATTGTGCCTTTATCCAATTTTTTTAATTTTTTTCATAGTTGGACCACGAGGTCACGAATCGACATTGTCGGGTGGGACATAGCCCGATCAGACCCCCTAATTCAAGACAATTTCCTGTGCAATGAACATATAAATAATCAATGATAGTTTTTGGGGATGAATCATGGTATAATTGGAATAATTTTCATGAATTTGGGACCTAAGAATAATGGTGGTGATACGATCGAGCAGAGGCATGGCGATGCTCATAGGATACATGCAAAAGGAATCGGGAATCAATTTCTAGCCACCATAGGATGGGATTTTTAGTAAGAGCTATATCCTATGATTTTGAGAAATGATGAATATGGATCCAAAGGTGAAGACAGAAGATTTAGCATGTGAGGACTGGATCTTAAATTCATGAAAAATCCAAGCTATATTCAATGTAGTTCGAATGAGCACATGGAGTGGGGATTCTAGGTTGTGGAAGCTAGGGTTTTGGAAAAAATATAAGGATATAATGGAATGTAGTCCCCCTAAAATCCATGTATCCCTCCCTAGGTGGCCATATATGTGGAAGATAATTTGAGAAAGACCCCATGTGGGAGGACATGACCAATCACATGCCTTGTTCCAAGATACACAAAATAAACTAAAGGCATAGGTGGAACCCAATGTGGAGTGGCACACCATGTACCGAAGTACACATAAAAGGGATGAGTACAAAGACATGGTAAGGGATCATGAGAAGGGCATGAGTGGATCAAACACACCATGTAGACCCTCAACATTGAATTTATGGTTACATGAGAAATGAACCGTGTACAAGCATAGACATGATCAGGTGAAGGAGTGGGACCACATGAATTGTGGTTCCCCTCGACACCATGTACCCCTTATTTGCTTTTGAAGAAACTTCAAACTCTTGTATATCCTCTGCTAAGACTCATATTTTAGGCCATGAGTAGTAAATCCTTAGTGTTTTTTCTATTTATAATGTAATAGTGGACCCCATGATTACTTTGGAGGTATGATACAAGATTTTATAGGTGTGACACTTGTTTAGACAATTCTCGAAGAAGACATAGATCATGCAAGATCACCAGAGGATACTAGAGTAGTGCCCTCTAGCTGAGATGATCCTGGGTAATATACATATATACTAGATTGGAACCCTCAATCTAGTCTTGGCATGGGTCCTCTAAATATTTTTGAGTGGCACCCTACTGCAGAGTCCGGGTATGGGTCCTCAAATATCAGAGTGTAACCATCATACCTAGACAATGAATGGGTCATCATGCTATCTACCTAGTGGAACCCTCCTATTGTATCTTGGAATAGTTCCTCTATGTAGAGATTTTCCCCCTAGATTGTGTAACATAGTGACAAGGTGTCTCTTTACTTGGATGTTTTCTACTAGGCAGACACACGATATAGTGGGCTTCATTAATAGACTTTTATAACTGATTGAACTCTTTTACTGGGATGGTGAGTGAGTTTATGATCCCCTTCTCTATCATTTGGGTTGCATTAGATTGATAATATATATATACATACATACATAATTGTATCCATTTTGTTGGTTTTTGTTTACTCCCTTTCATTGGATTGAATTATTTATTGTTTTTCTATTCATATCATGTATCTTACTCCCCCTTCATCTTTCATAGTATCCTACTGGGTATGTATACACTTGTTTGTGCATGGGATTTTGCCACACATGTCATGACTTATAAAGATGACATATAGTTTGACGATGTCTATAGAAGAACTTAGGGATACATGTTACATTGAACCACATACGATGGTGGGATCTTGGAGATTATGATATGGGATATCTCAATATTTTACTTTTCCAGATTCTTTAGGATAAGAGATCTATTTGGTTGGGAGTTTATTTTTTGATTTTTTTTACTTTTAGTTTTTACAACCATACTATTTTACACCCTATAGGGTTTTCATGTATGATTATAATTTTAGATATATCATATTTTTCTTATTCATGTACACTTCTACATTGAGATGGTTGGGTGTGTTCATACATGTACATTAGGAAAAGATATCCCTTGAAAGACATTACATTCCATGCTAGTCTCCAACCCCTAGACAATGGAGGTGGGATTGGGGTATTTTTGGATCTATTCCCTCTGGTTTGGGTCATGATAGATCAAATGAAAGAATACTCTCCCACCTCGACTCATCAGAAGGGATATTAGGATGATAACCCATATAACATCTAAAATGGTACCATCCAAATCAATGCTTAATTTATATTATTTTATGAAATATCGACTAATGGAATGTGAAATTATTATGAACCACTGAAATCATGCACACAATCCCAAATCATATCTTTGAGAGTCTGGATGGTCTATATAGGTTGGCCATCCATATGTAGTTGATACACTGTGCTCAAATTCAACAGGTTTCCCATAGTCTCCTTGAGTCCCTTCGAAAAGAAATATGTAAAATGGGCATCCCATTTTGAAACTATCACCAAGGACACTTTATGGAGTTGAAAAAACTCTCAAACATACAGGTGTTCCATGTCCTCTACCTTCTTTGACTCCCATATGGGTAGAAAAATGTCTGATTTTGTAAGATGATTAATAATCACACATATAGAATCTTTCCCACTTTTAGTATGAGGTAGCCTAATAATGAATTATATAGAGATATCATATCACTTCTATACTGGAACAGGATGTGGTTGTAACAACATGTTTGGCCTATAATTATCATCTTTGATCCTCTATCTTGTTAGGCATTTGGAAAAAAAAAATCATCCTCAACATGTCTCATCCTAGGACAACAATATCAATCTCTATTTTTATAAATCATCATGGTTTTCTCAGGGTGAACTACTAATATAGAATGATATGACTCCTATCTCACCTCATACCTCCGAAAAAAAGGAATAAACATGAGCTTAGGAAAGATAAAATAACCATTTGGAACATGAGACTAATTACCCATTGTCTCCCCATCATTAAAGAACTACTAAGCAACTGGAACTCAGGGTAAGATAACTAATCAGTCCTCACCTGATCAATGAGAGAGGGTGTAATATATGAACTGGACAAGGATAAATTCTCTATAACTTCTAGAACATAATATATCATATCAAAAATTAAGCTTCTCAGACCCTACTCATGCACTGATTTCAGAACTACATGTACTTTAAGGTTCTTACACAAAGCGTTGATGTGCACATTTCATTGCTTGGGAATATAAGCAATATCAAAATGAAATGTTTCAATTTACTACACCCAGTGTCTCTACCTAAGGTCTAGGATCCTCTAAGTAGAAATATACTTCAAGATATTGTGATTTGAATACATTGGGAAACACTCCATGAATAGGTAATGTCACAATGTCTTTAGTTCATGCCTAATAGATGCCAATTCAAGGTAATGGGTGGGATAATTTCACACATGTAGGAATTGTAGCCATGATATATAGTCCCGTAAATGGTCATCTTGCATCATCAAAACCCCAAACCCACACTAAAAGCATAAAAATATACTATAAAAGCTCTTCTAGGCTCAGTTAGAATCAAAACTGGAGTGTATTTCAAATGGGTCTGTAACTTCTAAAAAGAACACTAGTGACTCTCATCCAGTTGAATCTTCACTACGTTCCTGGACAAATCTATAAAGAAAGAATCTAGAATATATAAATCCCAAAAAAATGTCTAAAATACATGGCCAAGACCATAAATCCATGGATACCAAACATGTTCTTGTGATACTCCCAAGATAGGGATGTTTGAAACTTATATAGATCCACTAAAACTCTTGCCTTGGAAATCATGTGACCTAGAATCTTCACATACAAAATCCGAAAATTCCACTCATAAAATTTGTAATATTGATGAAACACTCTAAAACCAGCCAAAAAAACCTCATTATTCTCATCACACTCCTCCCCTATCATCGAATACACCAAGAAGTCATTTACATACATGGTCAAGAAAGAAGTCAAAAAGTGATAAAAGGTATGGATTATTAGCACCATGAACATAACATGGTCATTGGGAAGACCAAATGGAATATCCAAAAACTAAAAATTTATATAATGAAATAGAAAAAATGACATTATAATATATTGATCCATGACCCACAGTTGGTGGTACCAGATCTAAGGATGATTTTGGAAAGCCAATAGGCCCCTCTGATTTGGTCAAATAAATTATGAATTATAGGCAACTAGTATATATATTTTTATTGTAAATTGGATAATATTACAATATTATATGAAAATTTTGAGTTTACCTTCAAACATATTTGAAAATAGTACGGTAAAATCCCCTGACTATATGCTCATATATAAAATCATGTTACCTCAAGAACCTCTAGATGATCATTCAGGTCATTTAGCTCAGTTGGTGCCACCTGATCTGATGGAAAGAAAATCGGGCTTATCTCGGTGAGTATATCAAATTTTGGGAAATCCTATATGAAAATTTCTTGGTAAATATCCCTAACCAATGAATGTTAACCTATATAATTCTACTCAACATCCTTAAGAAAGAACACAGAAAACTAGAATGAGATCAACCCTAACTTAGAAAAAATTGGTCCCTCCATCCTAGTGGATCCCACTCACCCTGAAATATGTGAGTCCTCCCATAATGTGTAAGGATCATGAACCTATGGAAATAATATTCAACTAATTACTTATATATTATTAACCAAACCATTCAGACAATGTATAATAAAATGTCTAATTCCAAAACAAGGGAGTCCCAAATGACATCCATTCCAGTTACCAAAAGATGACCCTTAGATCACTTAAAACACTTCCCCTTTATCTGACCAAATGGGGCAATTAGGTCCATAAAATATGAAATAATCTCAATAGAAATACCTAGATAATCAATCAATTTAATTTAAATAAAATAATGGGATTCAACTATGTAGAATTAAACTGGTGCTATAGAAGTACCAAAAAACATTATACCTTGAATGGTGACATCACTAGAATCTGAGTTATTTTGATTGAACTACGATGCATGGAGTCTCCCAATATTATAACTTCTCCGAGTCTTCTTCCACTAGTTAGAATCCCCCTCTATTTGAGGAAGATATTATCCATCCCTGGAATCCTCTCACTTCACTTGGTAGCTGTTCTATAAAATGGTGCTTACACTATTTCTACATGAAGCCAATAGATAGAAGGGATGGACATACCCCAAATTCCCATACTGATGTCTTATTCATGGATTCTCAAAGAATTTAGTCATTGTGTATCCATTATTTCTACAATTATAACAAAAAACTAGTCTATTCATTGTATGATCCACACAATATGATCCTGAAGACTACTGGACACTCTTTTCACTGCCTCTCTGAGACTTATCCCACCTCTACTTCTATCATGACAAAGAAGTATGGAAATCTACACCATATAATATACCAATAAGACATATATTTCCTATAAAATATACAAATTTTATAATCACATTGTCAACCACATCTTAATTGGACTATAAACATAGAAGAATGATCATAGATATGATCTCTAGCATCATGTCTGACTCAAAAAGCCGAGCCTTGAGATAATAATTTGTGAGGAGATTCAAAGAAACATTGGCCATATAAGTAAATATGGGGGAATGATCCATAAAAAAACTATATCCTTACTCTATTTTTATAATCTTCTTGGCCTTCACCACACTCAAAGTCATGGGATAGGATTTCTGATTAAATTTATCTTTGAAAGTGTTCCACATGAGATCCTCATGTTTCCTCATGAGAACCACTGACTGCCACCACTTCCTACCCATTAATACCAAAATTTACTTGTTTAAGACCATTTTTATGTTTCATGGGTCTTTAAAAGTGCAATGATCTAGCCACTACGATCTAACCACTCATCAGGTTCACTGTGTCCACTATCACGAAACACTTTTGGATTATTCCTTGAAAACTCCTATGCATAGACCACCATCCATGAATTCTAATGAAAGCCCACATGAACAGATTTTTTTATTGTATGAATTATCAAATCCACATAATATGGATTAAGGGGATGATTTACTTATGGGTTACGCTCTACTGTATTTTCTCTAGGCTTAGATGAGGTCCTTCTAAGAGTAATTATCTACAAGACCCAAACCACTAGTTTATTAATCATAGTATGAGATCAAATCACAAAAAGTACCATATATACCCATAATAGGATTATCCCCCATAAAAATAAACATTAATGATAAAAACTTCATAAAAACATCATAATTAGGTACAAAACATACCAACAATCCCAAAACAATAATGGTAACATGAGTTTCAACATGAATAAGAGATAGCCCAGAACTCCCCATTCCAACATCTCAAGTACTGATGGTTCTAGCTCCAAAATACCACTGAATCCTAAAAAAAATTCTCTAATATAATTTTTTAATGAACCTACAAAGTTTGACCGGATCTATTATATGAGTTGTCCCACTACATATCCTGAAGCACATTCCCGATCTCTATGGGCTAGAGACAAGAACCAATAATAACCAAATAACACTTGGGAAAAATTTCCCCAATGGTAAATGGAAACGAACCATCTATAATAAGTGATATGTCCATAATAGTACCTGAAGATTAAAAACCAAATGAAAAATGGATACCATCAACCAAAATAATCCAAAATTAAATGTATATAAATATATGGTATCCCAAAAACAAACCCAAGATAAAAAATATTACACAATACCAAACAAGGCCAAATTAATACTGAATGGTTAAAAAATTCCCAAAAAAATCAACATGGTTATATCCCTACAATACCATGCTTCGTCTAAAAACACTAAATGATGGTAATAAATTAGAGACACCCTGGAAGATGTTTCTATTATCTTTAACTATTAAGTACAAAATGAAATATAAAAATGCCCACAAAGGTCTAAAGAATGGTGTGAGGCATGAAACCCATCAATTTAAGACATTTAATCATGAAAACTAATTATCTAGTTTGAAAAATATAGGAAAAATATACCCACTTTGAAAATATACCATTTCCAAATAAAAAATTATAATCCCATTGGTTTTCCTTTTAAAAAACATGGGTTCCCAAAAAAAATTCCAATCCAGGTTAAAATAAACAAACAATTACAAAAGTCACATTTTGATCAAACATTACCAAAAAGAATATTAGTGGTCAGCATAACATCAACATCAAATAACCATATACATATATAAATGGAAAATGGAAAATTGGGCACAATAGTCATCGTCACATCATATGGAACTAATAAAATTCATAATTCTTGGAAAAAAAATATTAAATACATAATGTGAACCTATGGTATCTATCCATCGGGCCTAAAACAAGTGAGTAAATAAATATTATTGATAGCTAAGAAATGAAAGATCTCACAGCCTTTTCTAGGCCCAATATAGAAGATCACATGTGTTTCCTACCATAAGGATCTCACAATTCCTTAGAAACCCAAATAGAGGCTTGCACTATCCTAACTCTGATGACTCAAATGACCACTCAAACAAACCAAAATGAAAGATCACATAGTATTTACTGTGAAAGATCACATGGTCCTTCAAACTAACCCCTCGTTGACACCCTGGTTTACTCATGTGTTACTCCATGCCAATACATACACAAGAACGTGCACATATCAAATAAGATATAACATAATCCATTTTCATAAAAAAATTAATTTTACCCTAACACACATTTATAGGTAAAATGATTTCTAAAACCACTTTATGAATCCATTTAAAATCACAAAACAAATTTTTTCTATTTTAACAAACATTTAATGGTAATACATGCCACACCCATTTAGAAAACCACACTTTAAATCCTATATTATCATGAGAATCCACGTAACACATTAAACATGGAATAAAAACCAAGAATAAATCATTTAAATTAATATTTAGTCAAAAATAGATGGATAATTTAAAGGTATTGCCTATAAAATTCCGTCAAATAGAGACAACTACTTTGTATTCCATCTAAAGCACATCACCCCTGACTAAGACCATCTGAAGGAGGCATAACCAAGATTTACAGACCTAATACACAATAAGAAAAACAAAAAACACCATAAAAACTGTATATTTTCAAAACACCACCTGAGGGTTCCATAACCCTGCAGAAATAGAAGAATAATCCTTGAGGAGGGAAAATAAGGAAGAAATTAGAAAGAAATTACCTTACCTCAAGCCAAACCACCAAAATTTACAATAAAAGTCCCCAAGAATGGATGGGGAGAGCATCACAACCAATGAGGAGGATATGTATGCTTGGGGAAAAAATAACCACTAAAACTTAAGAAATTGATAAGGGAAATGGCCAAAAGGCACATTTTTAATGAACTAGATAGGGTGAAATTGTTTGACCATATGATTAGATAAACCATATTCGAATCATGCAGGTTACATTATCTACCAAAAACAGGCAACACAGTTCAATCTGTGGTGTCGAATATTTTAAAAAACTATCCCCTAACTATTTGAATCCACATTATCAAAAACTATAGCACCACAGGGATGATTACCATATGGTTTAGAAAAACCGTGCACAAAATGTGGGCCCCATCATATCTCCTAGAAAACCATTGGGTTCACCCCTAACATCTGACAACTCCCTGAACAAACTCAATGATAAATAAATGAAATTCCACAGCCCCAGTTACCTAGAGTTGGTGCATTATTTTAACAGATTGTCATGATTACCAGAAATCATGTCCTGAAGGACTGACCGGTTTTCTCTCTTGTAAAATATGTTACATACATGAACGTTACATTACATTATAAAAATAAAAAACAACAACAACATTGTCTCTATTGAACACATTCATACCCCTTAAAATATCCCTACCGGTTAGACATAATATACTTCTTCACATCCAAGAAAAAATAAAACATAGAAGGGGGTGATCTCAGATGCTCAGTAAGGATAACAATATAGCAGATACATTCATAAATAAGAATAAACAATTAAGGAAATGTATAAAACTAAAACTAAATACTTTTAAACTTAAAACTCATCATTATATGGAAAAGATAAATAAAATAATTCCATTTACTTATTCACATGGATATTATACTAATCTAATAATCACATGTAATATCAATAGCTAATTTCATAATGATGGAATTCATAATGCCAGACTTTATAACCATATAGTCATATCCTTGTGCCAAGACTACAAATAAGATTTTGTCAAGGCCTTGTGCCAAGACAGTAGTTTGTCTCATGAGACCTACCGATGCATCGAGGAGCTATAGCGGGCTCCACCAATCACTTACTAAGTCCAATGCAATACTCATATGAAAAGGTTTAAACATAACATAAACATTAATATTAAAACTAGCATATGAAATTTCAATACTTTATCCATAAACTGTGAATGTTATAAAAATAACACATCCATAGTCAAACATATCAGAAAACTATAAATACAATATGGAATATTTGTATCATAATAAATAAACCTCTATCAAGAATAATATCTCATAAAGGATGTTGACATAGTTGAAAATGATCAGTAAAAATCATTTAGAGAAATATCCCTTTTTCATGAAATCATATAAAATTCATATAAAGGAATTCATTTGAAAGAGAGTTTTGAATCAAAGTGTACCATACTACTTTGAATCTTTTGAAATAAATTAACATTTGAAAACATTCATGTCCATATAAATAAATCCATAAACCCATTTTGAGAACTTGGACATTAATGAGAAAGGTTTATAAGAATAAATCATTAAAACATTAAAAATAATGCTTTAGTAAAAAGTCACTTAAAAATAATCCCCTTGAAAACTCTTTTATTAAACATGTACATGGATAATAAATATGTCCCAGTAGATACTTACGTAAAAACAACCTCAGATAATAAAGAGATTGTGAAATTAACCCTTATCTCGTAGTTTCCTTTGATCAACAATACATTTAATCTCTTATATAATGACCATAGTATTTTATTAACTTATACTAGAACCATATTAATATTTATTATCTCATACTTGATTCATTTATGACTTTATACTACCCATTTAATATTTATTTCCATGTTAAATTAACATTTTGTGTTAGAATAACTTTCTTTATCGTACGTATTTTAACTTGTTAATTTGGGTCGTATCATTTAGATCATGATTTAAATAGTGCAAGAATATGCACCTAGATTTATATATCATATATATTTATAATATAAATATTTATAATAGATAGATATATGAAATGGAAGGCACCATTTATGTTGACGTTTGGCCGTACATACACATAAACACTGTTTCCTTTTTCACATCGTATTAAACAGAAGTAAGTGAATAAGATATTTGTAAGTACATATATACATATATATCCAGTAGAATTATTATTTCATATATTACATACATATTAACAATATATATTTTTATAATCATTTTTGAATGGTGAACATGGGAATGAATCTCATCTCATCGTGGAGACGGTAATCTGTACGTACGCATGAGAGACAATATCATTATATTGATGGTGAAATCCTGTGTAATTGGATGGTATATCATATATAAAGAATCATTAAAATTTTATATTTATTATTTAAATTAGTTATACACATTATTATACCCATCCAAATAATGAAGTGTTTGAAGAAAAAACTACACCATGATGTGGAGACGGTAATCCGTACCTATGCACGTACGGTGATATTGTCATTAATAGGATGGATAGAATAATGAATATAGTTGTACCATATTTATAATAACATAATTGTATGTAGGATGTACTGGAGTTATTATTTTGTTATGGAAACAACAATGATAGAGGAAATGGAATAAGAAATGAACTTGAAAGAGGGTGGTGAAATTATTACATCTTTTTTGGGGTTTTATTTGAGTTGATCAAAAGGGCTTCTTGGGTTGGCTTTATGTTGAAATTAAATAATATAGGTTGATTTTATGGAAGTTAGGAGGATATTTGTGCATGGTTTAGGCTGAGCCAAATGGATTTGGAGGTGTGATTTTGAGAAAAGGGGAAATTCCCTTTTATAAGAGAGGTGAGGGTCACTTTAAGAAATGATTAAAATACTAATATATTATAAAAAAATATTCAATTTATAATAGATAAAAATGAATTTATTTCGATAATCAGGTGGTTATGGGTCAAAATAGTCTCAACCAATATGTTTTAGACATGTTTTTCTTACCATTTTAACCATATCATTTAGATTTAACTCTTAGTTAAATTGTTTAACATTTACCGTGTATTCTTGTATTCTTACACTATATGGTTAGTAAACATACTATAAAATTCAAAGAGAAACTAATGTTTTTCATTAATTACATATATAAAACTAGTTAATCCCTTTGACCTATATTCATATTTTTGGGATTATTATATCAACCAATAATATAGCATTTGTTTTAAAAAATAATTTTTGTCAATTTTGACACTACTTGGTATTTTTTCTTTGTGAAAGTAATATCAACCTTATCACTGAAAATTTTTGTTATCTAATAAACCCTAAAATGACATATTAACCTAGAAAATTCTTGGACAGCATCAAAAATTTTAAATTCTATTTATTTAAATATTTATAATATAAAATATTTTAATATTTCACTAAGATGGTAATTAATACATCATCATTGTGTCATAAATAAATTTAATTATTTAATATAAAAAAATTAAAAATAAAATACCATTATGTAAGAAATCCTTTTATCTTATAATGAATACTTATTGTCGAATTTAACTTATATATAACACTATATTAAAAATGGTTTAGTTAATAAACATTGAATTCAACACTTTTAACTCTTTTTAAATAAAATAATAATAAATATAATAATCTAATATAAGTGGACCTAAATTTTCATATTTTATTCCTAAGTTTTTTTTGGTCGAATTACTCTAATCCAATAGAATTATGACATTTGTTAGGAAAATTAAAATATCATTTTTACCTTTAATTACTCTATTAACTTTTAACTGTGGTAAATATAAGTCAAAAGTAACTATTAACCAATAATTATTTTCATCTTATTGAATCACATTTTTCATACTGATGTCAACTTTGTCTCTCGAATTTTTGAAATTCAACTCACAGAAGTGGTAAAATTATGTTTTAAGGAAATTTGCTAACGTGCCTAGAAGGTGGGTAAAAGAGGTTAAAAAGATCAATAAAATTTTATACATCTAATTTTTCTATAAAATAACTCCAAGGAATTACATAGAACTTATATAGGTATTATATATCTTTTTAACTTAAAATAAATTTGAATAAAATAAATAATTATTTAAATTAAATGTCGGTTTTAAATAATAACGAAGTGTTTTTCACTATTAATCAAAAATTAAAAGTATTCAGAAAAATACCAAAAATTCACCCTAAGTTAATTTTGATATTCTAAATTCAGAAATAAAGTCTATTTTACCAAATTTGAAACATAGAAGTTTAATTTATTAATTTAAAATTAAATTCCATTGTCCAAAACAAAAAGTGGGTTTTTAAAAACAAAAAACTATCAAAAGATTGATATGATTTTATGTCAAATTTAAATGTGAAACAACTTATAATGATCTACATTGTATTAAATGATAAAAATATAATCTAATTATACTTCAAAACCATTCAAATACATAATTTAATAGTTTATATTATTTCAATTAAATTAAAACATAGAATTTTTCACTATTCTTCAAAATATGAATGTTATAAAAAAGGACCAAAAATTTACCGAAACTAATTTTTTATATACCAATTATAAATTAAGAATTTAATTTCATTAAATTGAATATATAAAAGTGTAAAATATTTGTTTTAAAAAGGGTTTTCAATTAAAATAATGTAAGATTGCATTTTTTGAAAAATATTTCTTTTATCTGAAAAAATGAATTTGTTCTTATATTTTGTCTAATAAATACATAATTTGGATGTTAAAATTATATACAGTATATAAGATTCTATATGTAGTTAATAATTTTCATAACCGCTTTTTTAACAGCTAGTTTGGTAAGTTGTGGTGCACTCGAACTCGGTGTTGCGTGTAGTGCAAGCTATTGAATTACTTTAATGAGATAAAATATTATGAAATATTGGATTGCTACATTCTCCCCTCCTTAAATAAATTTCATCCTTGCAATTTAAAATTGTTCTTGGAAAATAAATGGTTAAAAATATTGAAATAAATCTGTGGAAACACTATATCAAAAATTGGGTTAATAATATTTAGTCTTAATATGAAGGGAATGGAATGAAAAAGTCACCACAAAATTATGATCTCAATTAAGAGAACATTGTTGGAAATCAGATTCAATTAATTGGAGGAAAAATATAAATATTTATAGGGAGTTATTGAGGTCATCAATCCCAAAAAAGTGTAATATTTAGGGCCTAAAAGCCATCAATCTATGATGATTTAAAATATCATCAGTTCAACAAAAAATAAGGTGTTAGGATAACACATTTTTGGTTTTATGATATCTTACCAAAATATTAAGAATTAATTTATTTATAGGATAAGAGGAAAAAATATACTTGACACGTAGTGTTTCATCCTTCATCTAATTCCTACCACAAACTCATCTTTCACACAAAAAGATAATAGAATTCAAAAATATTATATTTATCCTAATCATATAGGGTTCAAAAAATAATGAATTTATATTTCATTTGTCAGAATATTTAAAAAATCTACATTAAACAAACCCATAAATCACGTATTCTAGTTGTAGGTGATCCACCCTTGTCTCCCTTCGGTTGCGGGTTCAAGTCTCACGACCTTGTCAGAGGGGACAGGTTGTCACCCGACCTCCCGGTTTTCGTTTTTATGAAAATAAAAAAATAAACTAAAGAAATGATTTAACCATAACAATAGTATCCAATGTCAAACATAATCGATTCAAACCTTTAGATTAATCCAAAATACTTCTATCCAAAATCACTGTCCAAAATTTATAAGTATGGTAAACATAATTAAGATCATTTTTTCCATGTAATAAAATGTGAATACCTTCATCATGTATTCTTTTAAAACACTGTAACACCCATAATTACCATAAAACCTTATTGATTACATTCATGATTCCTTATTCCTTATAGAATATAAGATATACATCTTCTATCAAAAAAATTTGTAAACTCCTACAATTATGGAATATACAAATCATTAATCAGTTTCAAGGTAGTCAAGAATATCCTATATAATTTATCCAAATCAAGTATATATTATTCCAAAATCACTACCTTAGTATTAGAACCATATTATGGTTTATCTTTCTCCCAATCATATAGTTCACAAAAAAATTAACCTGCTATTGAGTCACTTCTCTTGGTTCCATGCAATCTTAATTCCTTAATTAAATAGTACTACAATACAATCCTTATATACTCTATAATTCTAATAACATGTACTTCATTAATATAAAACTCAAATGAAACAATACTTTAATAACAACATAATTACTCTAATCATTCCTCTTCATATTTGTTAGTATCATAACTTGATTATTATCCAATAGAAACATTTGGTGTATAATCTGATTATTTGGAAATTGATTCACATAGTGTCCTAACTCCTTGCAGATGAATCATTGTACATTTAAAATCTTTTTCTTACCATTTAAATCACGTACTTGGTGTCCTTTTTTTCCACACTTATAACAAACTCCCATTCCCATCATTTATTTTCCAAGGTGATTCTTTCCACAGTTATCACATATGATAAAACCCTTCTTTCCCCTCTTTCCATTATCTATCATTCTCTCTTCCATCCTTTTTTTCCATTGCTTCCATTCAAAGCCATAACACTCAGAAAATTCATTACTTATATTATTAACACATGATGTTATTTATTCATATGATGAAAATACATGGAAGACTATTTCCCTTCTAAATTTTTTCTTAATCCATGAATGTTATGATCCTTCTTAATCTTTGGATCATGCATATTAGTGGAGTTCTCATTCCTTCTTCAAGGAACCATTTCTATACAATGGCATAGACTAGGTTAGTTTATGAATTACAATTCATAATTCAAAACATCTGAAAAACCTAACGTAAATTGAAAATATTATACATATAATCTATAATAATAAAATATTTTCTTTGAGGAAGTATTGACTCTTAAGTCCTTTATAATGGCTTGTAATGGAAATGTGAATTATCCTTAACAAATACCCTAGGAGTGTCGAAACTAAGAGTGAATCATGGCCCATTTTTGTGTACCAGGATACCCTTGGCCAAGCCTGAAACCCCTTGTCATAGTTTTCACTCATAGGTACATCTGTGCCAGAGCTGCCTTTACCTGCTTGTATCTAGATAGGGATGTATTGCTCGGAAAATTCACAAAATCTCTGTGTTACCAAAAATATTGGAAGTTCTTCAATACTAATCCTCAATGTAAATCTTAGGGTAATGTTCTCTAATCTGAGTTTTTCTAAATCTAATTTCCAAGGATATTGCTAAACATACTCTGATACCAACTATAATTCCCCGACCCTAGTTACCCAGAGTTGGTGCATTATTTTAATACATTGGAATGATTACAAGGAATCAAGCCCTGAAGGACCGATTAGTTTAGTACTCTTGGAAAATAGATTACATACATGAACGTTACATTGCATTATAAAATGAAAAACAACAACAAAATTTTCTCCATTTTTCATGACCCGCATTCACTAAGATGAGGGAAGGGACAAAAGATTTCCAGACCCTTCCTTCCTGAAGTTAAAGGAGAGATAATGACCCCTGAGTCCCACCTTCAATAGGCCCCACAGTGGCAACTAACACCAAGGGTATAAAATCACACAAAAAAGGAAGTCATTACCCTTTTTCTTTATTAGGATCAGGAGATAAGATAGAAAATCCCAACAACACCAAGACTGGGGGTAAGAGTAAAGACAAAAAAACCATTCCAAGATGCATGTTACAAAAGTAAATAATACAAAAGTAAAAGAAGACCCCAAAAAGGATATACCATGGGAAATAAAAAACAGCAACAACAACTGCCCCAATTTCTGACCTAGTATGACCCTGGATAATCCTTAAAGTCCTCCGGGAATTATGAAAGTAGTTTTATATACATAGGGAGAGTATAAAAGTATAACCAGTAGGGAAAACCAAAGACTCTCATGCACAAGTGGGGATGCATTCTAATGCCACGTGGAAAAGAGATAACCAAAGCACCTAGTAAGGAAAAATATCCACCCAAGCCTCACCAAGGCACAGTCCCCAAATAAAACAGGTCAAGTAATTTATAGTAATATCACATCGATGTTTGGGTACCCCGTTCCACTTTCCCACTGGTTATTGAAGACATCCTATGCATCGAACCAATCTCGCCATTCTCACTGCAGTCCCACTGCCACACCCCGCTCGCACACACCTGGGCCAAAACCACACATCCCACCCGCAAACACCTGGTCCACAACCACCATGCATAACCACACCCACAAACACATGGGCCAGAACAACTACTGCCACGCCCGAAGACAACTGGGCCTCATCCCATAGACTGTTGGGAAACAACCTACCTGCACACACCTGGGCCAACAACCACAACTACCCTTCCCAAAGAATCTTGGGATATAATGGACCTTAGGCCATCATAGCCTTCCCAAAGAGTCTTGGTATACTCGAGAAAGGGAGAGGAAAAAGAATTAATAATCATCCAATCATAAAAATGTTGGGAAAAACACCCTCCCCCATGAAATGGGGCTGTTCGGCCCTAAGTGCTCAACTTGGGTGGGCCCGAATAAGAAACATAAGAACTAAAATTGTATGTATAGGTAACAAGAACTCATCCCAACCAAGGGTTTCCAAATCCATCCTAATAAAAAACACATTCGTTACTATTCATTCGTAAAAGGGAATGCCACTCACAACCAAGTCACAACTCATTCCTAGAACCAATATCCCATGAACCCATTATTGGTTTCATGTTTAAGTGATCCCACTTATGTAAATTCTGATCTACTGGGAAGCTAACGGGCATAGACACAAGCCAAAGAAATATAAACACCCAAACAACAATTTAAGCATTCACACCTAGTTCTCTTGTAAAGTCACAACAACAAAGGGATCTGTGAGATCCGTCAATGTACTAAAACCAAACCAAGCCTCGAGATACAACCCCACATAGCTTTAGATTCACAAAAAACAATTGTATCACAATAAAGGATCTCATCCCCATCCACATCGCCCCATAAGCATCAAGAAGAACAACATACCTACTACCAAAACAGAGTAGGGAATCTTCCAGGTTCAAGCACATCATTCATTAGGTTCTTCTTTCTGTTGGTTAACCGGGGTGACCACACAAGGATTGATGTTCCCTGGGAATACATTTAACCAACTAAGTTTATGTGATTAAATAATTTCCATGTTATAGTCATTTGATCATCATAGAAGACAAGGGTTCATTAGTGCGCAAGGAAAGACCACCAATGGCCTTGATTTTAAGTGAGCATAATCCCATACAGTTCACAACATATAGAAATTATAAAAGAGTACAACAATATTTTCAAACACATCCCATCATTCATTAACAGTCTATTTATTATCTTTGTTAATGTTTGTTCTCATCCATTCCTACAGAAACAATAGTGTACCCACCATGCATGATACACAGTAAAGAGAGACAAAGGAAAATCCCTACATGGTTGATCAAAGATCGATGTTCTTCTCCATGTGCCACAAACTGGGGATGTATGACTTGTAGGGGAGGAATGTCGGGGACTCCAAAGTTGAGCAGAAAGGCTCTGACATAGACACACCACTTGCCTGTGGAAGGGGAAATCCAAACGCACTAGGAAGAAAAGGAGACCAGCCAAGAGGAAAAGAGGAAGAAGAAGAAGAAATTTCCATGTGATATAAAGATGAGATCTCGTTGTTACAGGACATGGAAATTTGAATAGCATTAAAGTCTGATCTTGGTTTCCCATGCGGTTGGGCAATTAAACATGATAGAATTAATTTTTGTTTAATAACTCTCATTAGAAATAGGTGGTAATAGATGTGAGTTTGAAGGATTTTATATAAACAAAGGGGAAAGTTACACAGGCACACAACTGGGTCCGTTGATGGTCACCCCACTCTTAGGAATTTAAACATTAAATATGGAGCTAGAAATGGTCTTGAACTACATTCAAAAAGGTTAAAAAGGTTTTAAAGTATAATTATGGTAAAAAATGTAGAAGAAAAACTCGACAGGGCTGTGTGACACCGATCGTGTCGCACCCGTTGATGACACACCGATCGGTCGCACCGATCGGTGACACTCCGATTAGTCACACCAATCTGTGACATGCCGATCGTGTCACACCGTTTGGTGACATTGATCGGAGACACACTGATCATGTCACACCGATCATTCGCACCGATCGGTGTCACCGATTGGTGACACGCAGATCTTGTCACACCGATCAGTCGCACCAATCGGTGACACCCTGATCGATCACACAGTGAAATGATGTCCTGCTACAAAGATGCCATCCTCAGGATCCAGAATTTGGAAAAAGGGATGGAAATGAGGGCCTGGGCCATTACATCATATACCCCTAAATCTATTCACATCCTCGATAATCAAAGCTAGTCCTACAGAGAAGAGAGGGCTTCAAAAAGTCCTCCTCGAAAGATACCCTTCAGGGACAAACCATCCCAAACAGCCACACCGAAATCAAGGTCCAAATTGTCCCGACACACGGTTTAGGGAGTTCCTTCTTCCATGTCAAGATAATATCCGCTTTGGGTGGCACTAACTCACCCACATGGGTTCTATCGCATCCACCATAATGCGTCTTGGTTAGGGATCAAGTCCTCCCTTCCCCACATATCAGGTTTTTTCATAACATCCACAAGGTAGGGGAACAAAAACACCTCATAAACCAAAAAGTTCAGAATTACATCAAAAATGAGCACAAAACAAAACAGAACGAAACTCAAAATAGCTCTGGATATTGGGAACGCACCTGTGCCTCCCATTCCCAGGTACTCTCTTCGAGCCCACCATGCCTCCACAACACATGAACTGAAGGAATGGTCCATCCACAGAGCACCTTTTCCTCACGATCCTCGATCCTCACTCTTCTTTCCACAAATGTCACGTCAGCCTTGATGTCCAACTTACCCCAGTAGAGGACGTGTGAATCATTGTGTAGATATCGTCGGATTTGTGACACATGGATGACATAATGTATTCTCAGTTTGGGAAGTGGTAGCGCTAGCTGATAAGCCAGTTCTCCAACCCGCCGCAACACTTCAAATGGTCCGATGATCCTTGGAGAATGATTACTTCCACTTCCAAACCTCCGTTGTCCTCACTGATGGGAGATCTTCAAGAATACGTGGTCCTCGAACCCGAAATCCAAGGGCATACTCTTATAATCGGTATATGACTTATGACGGTCTTGAGATTCCTTAATTCTCTCCCGTATAAGCTGAACCTTCTCCATCGTGCTCTGCACCACTTCCTTGACAAGAACACTTGTTTTTCCAACCTCGGTCCAGCACATGGGTGAGCGACATGGCCTTCCGTACAAATCTTTGAAAAGAGCCATGCCAATGGTAGAGTTGGAGATATTATTGTATGAAAACTCTACCAGAGGCAACTGTCTCACCCACGATCCCCAAAAATCCAACACACATGATCGTAGCATATCCTACACCGTTTTTATGGTGCACTATGTCTGCCCATCTGTCTGTGGGTGGATGGCAGTGCTAAGACACAGATGAGTGCCAAAAGCATGCTGCAATCCCCTCCAGACTCGTTAGGTAACCCGTGCATCCCTATCTGAGACAATGGACCTCAGAACTCCATGAAAATGCACCACCTCATCCACGTACATTCGTGCTACGTCATGCACTACACCTGACTCCTGAATCTTCAGAAAGTGTGCCGATTTCGTTAACCGATCAACCAATACCCAGATAGCATCACAGCCTCCCTGAACCTTGGGTATACCTGTGATGAAATCCATCGAGATGTCATCCCACTTCCACTCGGTGACATCTAATTGTTGTAACAGACTGCCTAGAACACGGTGTTTAGCCTTCACTTGATGACACACTAGGCACTTGGCCATGAAATCTTCCACCGCCCGCTTCACCCTGGGCCACCAAAACTGACTCCTTAGACACTGGTATATCTTGGAATCTCCTGGGTGCACCGCTAGGGGTGAGTTATGGAACTCACCAAGAACCCTTTCGCACATCACATCTGAGAGAGACATCTTCCCTCAGAAAAGAATCCGATTCTGACAGTCCTCCGACCATCCTTCTGGAGCATTACCTTGGTTAGCCTTATCATGCATAACTTCACTCTATATGTCTCCCCACTGAGACTCTTCCAACAGCTGCAGTAGAGAGGATTTCACTGTCATATGAAACAGACAACCTTTACCACCATCCTCCCTTACCTCCAGGTGTAGGGCAACCAACTCCTCCATCACCTTCCAAGCATCTGTCGACTCTCGAACGACATCCTTCTACGACTTCCTGCTTAAGGAATCAGCCACCAAATTCCCTTTTCCTGAGGTGTAGGAAATATCAAAGTTGTAATTCTAAAAGAACTCCATCCACCTTCGCTACGGTAAGTTCAGGTCCCACTAGGTGAAGATATAATTTAAGATTTTGTGATCCGTGAAGACCACGAAGTGCTCTCCGATGAGGTAATTCCACCACAATGTTTGTATGAACATGACCGCTGTGAGCTCCAGATCTTTGGTGGAATAATTATGCTCGTGGGGACATAACTGTCTAGGCCCATAAGAGATTTTTCCTTATCGTGGAATCAACACACACTTGAGGCCTTGTCCTGAAGCATCACAAAACACCTCATACTCCGCCCCTTCGGGAAATCTCAGTACTAGGGAACTTACCAACTTATCCATCATATAGTTGAAGGCTGCCTCGCACTGTCCATTCCACACGAATGCCCGGTCCTTCTTGTCCAAAGATGTCAATGGTTCCTTAACTCAGGAGAAGTTGGGAACAAAACCTCGATAGTAGCCTGCTAGTCCAAGGAAACTATGAACTTATGCCACGTTCTAGAGCGCAACCCAAGAAACAACCGCCTCGACATTCGATGGGTCCACCAATATTCCCTGCTCTGACACCACATGCCCAAGGTAGTGCACTTCTCGTATGCAGAACTTGAACTTGGAGAACTTCCCATAGAATTGGTGCTGTCAGCGGACCTCTAAAACCGTTCTTAGGTGCTCAGCATGATCTTCCTCTGACCTTGAGTAGATCAGGATGTCGTCAATAAACACGAATACGAACCGATCAAGGTATTCCGAGAAGACAAAGTTGACGAGCCCCATGAGAACAGCTAGAGAATTCGTGACATAGAATGACATGACCACAAACTCAAAGTGACCATATCTGCACCTGAAGTCAGTCTTCGAGATGTCACCCTCCTTCATCCTCAGCTGGTGATATCCCGACCGCAGGTCAATCTTGGGGAACCACCCTGCCCCTTTTAACAGGTCGAAAAGGTCATCTATCCTCAGGAGAGGGTAATAGTTCTTCACCGTTACCTGATTCAGTCTCTGGAAGTCTATGCACAACCTGAGACCACCATCTTCCTTCTTTGCGAATAAGACTAGAGAACCCCATGATGACGCACTTGGTTGAACAAAACCCTTCTTCATCAGATCTCCAATCTGAATCCGCCACTCCTGCAAATCAAAAGGTGCCATTCGGTAGGGAGCCATAGAAATTGGACGAGCAGCAGGTTGAAATTCTATCCTAACCTCAACATCCCGTCAAGAGGGTAGAGTCGCCACCTCCTCAGGGAAGACGTCCATAAACTCACTGATGATCCCTGGGACTTCCACCATTTCTCCATCTACCAATTATACTGATAGTTCAGCTAACAAGGAAAGGAGGGGCTCCTCTCACATATATCTTTTCTGGAAACCCCTCTTGCCGATGAAAGTTACATGTCAGACGCCCAGGTTTGAAAACATGATCATTTCTCGGAAGCAGTGAATGACGTAACATACAGAGAACAGCCAGTCAATGCCTTTGATGACATCGTATGGATGTATCTGCAACAGTAGAAGATCTCGGATAGACTGATGTGGCCCTATCATTAGTTTACACCCTTGGAAAACATAAAACAAGTCGGTATGACCTCTGACTGGTGTGGTCAACACCAGGGGAAATGGAAGTCTCTCAACATCTAAACCCAAAGCACGGGCCATACTAGGTGAAACAAAGGAGTGCGAAGATCCTGTATCAAACTAGGCATATGTAAGAGTACTAAAAAAGATGATCGTACCTCGAACGACTTCCGAACCTATGGGAACTGTTGCCTTTACAGCGTGCAACTACCCACGCCCAGCTCCTCTACCTCTTGGCTATCTGATACCTCCCCAACCACGCCCTAGTCAAGGTCTTTGAGGAGCGTCCTGAGGTCGGCCTCCTCCTGCAACGCTTGCCCTGGGAGGAGTGGGAGCTTGCTGCCCCTACTGCTGCTGCAGAAATGGCCTAACTGGAAACTGCTGCTGCTGAGGTGGGCGTTAAGCCTTCCCACCCCTGTTGTACTGCACTCTATCCAAGAACTGATTCTGGAGGTGCCCATGGCTTCCACAGATGAAGCATCTCGGCCCTGGTCCCAAAAGGAAAGAGCAAGGGTTGGGAGATCAGAACTGGAACTGCCGAGACCTACTTCCTGCTTGTCAAAACCTAGAGGGACCTGATACTAAAGGTCTGCTGCTGACGACCTTCCCCTTCGATGAGCCCAACTGGATTCCCTCTCGCAATACCCCTCCCAACGTGTGCATCCTCTCCACCACTTCAACTTTCTTCTGGACCTCTAAGTACGTCGGTAGGGTAAAGGGAGTAACAACATACTGAAGAGAAGGTCGAAGTGCCTCCTCCAATCATCTTGCATGAGACTCCTCATCTAGAAAGAGGTTCGAAGTAAAGAGAAGGAGATCCTTGAACTTTATCCACACCTCTCTCACTAACATACTCCCCTGTTGGAGGGAGATTAGTTCATGCCTCTTCTCAGCCTTCATCATGGAAGAGAGGAACTCAGCTGAGAACTCCCTCTCGAAGTCAGCCCACATAACCTCGGCCTCCCTCTTCTTCCCAAGATAAATAATCCACCACTGATGCGCTACTCCACGCATTTGGATTATAGCCAGAGTAACCCAGTACTCCATCGGAGCCCAAATCAAGATGAAAGCTATCACCAGCTCCTCCAGATAGCTCTCTGTCTCCACATTAGAGATGTTTCCTTCATACTTCCCAAGGGTCTACCGCTTAAAGGAATGAAGCGTCTTCTTCCACTGATCGTCCTCCTCCTATCGATCATACATTTTTCGATCAGCCAAGTCAACCTCTAGGGCATTGATCACCTACACTACTCGTGGTCATCTCCCAGGTGCTATAGCTGCATGTTAAACAAGGAATTCCTAAGATCGAGTAGTGTATAATATTAATCTTAAATTTTCTTAGACTTATTATACACTTTAAATCCCCAAAATACCCATAAAACATAAGAACTCAAGTCATTATGATGCATGAATATTCCATAGGGTATGTACCCTGCAATTAGTGTAGCCTTACATGGTTGTTTGGTAGGCCCAGATTCCTTGCATCAGATCATGGGGGGCCATAAAATCCCATGTCCTAGATGGTCTTCCCTGGCATATTTCACACACCAAGATCACCCAACACTATTTCCCTACCATTCTATGCAATCATCACTGTACCTAACCCCAGAATCCATCATATCTCTAAACCTCACCTCTAATACCATTCTTTCATGACCCACCATCACCAAGATGAGGGAAGGGACAACAGATTGCTAGACCCTTCCTTCCTCATGTTGAAGGAGAGATAATGACCCCCCAAGTCCTGCCTTCAATAGGCCACAGAGTGGTGACTAGAAACCAGGGTATAGAATCACACACAAAAAGGAAGGCATTACCCTTTTTCATTATTAGGATAGGGAGATAAGATAGTAAATCCCAACAACACTAGAACTGGGGGTAAGAGTAAAGCCAAAGAAAATGATTCCCAGATGCATGTTAGAAAAGCAAATGATACAAAATTAAAAGAAGACCCCAAAAAGAGATACTGATAAAACACTATTTTATTGAATATTTTATTGATTATAAACGATATAATTTCCTCACATTGTGTTAAATATGTTTAATTAGAAATTATTTGGGATTAGATCATTCATTTGAATATTTGATGAAAATTCCAGTTTTATTGTTTATAGTTCAATGTAGTATTTCAAAGATAAATATTTTTATATTTATTATTTTAATTGTAAATTTTATAACAGTTTTCCCAACATAATTATCTACAACTTTTATTAAGGACACTAAAGCTAAATTGTGCATTTGTTTGTTGAAAAGTGGCCATAAAATCAAATTTGGGCTGGACTCGCCAGAATGGAGAATCTTCTATATTTCGGCCATAACTCCTTCATCTAGGTTGGATTAAGCCCAAAGTTTTATCGGAGATAGCGGAACCATATCCTCACATATTATCCTTCTAGAAGGCCGGCCAATTCACGCGTTGTGGTGGTCAAATGGGCGATGAAATTTCCATTAAAATATTTAGCCGAATTTCCACATTCACACTTGAAACCACTTGTAACCTCTCATCCACTCCCCTCTATAAATTAGCGTTTTTCTCATTTTGAGGGGTTGGGACGTGAATTGGAAAGTTGAGGGAAGAAGAGAAGTGGATCCAATCCAATTATCCAACCATTTCAATTAGGGTAGCTCTTGAAGCAAGGATCCCTTCGACGAAGCCTTCTTCTTCTCTTTCATGTTGTAATGATTTTGTTTGTGTAATAAACTTATTTGTTCTTATTTTATTTCTTCTCTTTTATTCTGTTTTGTTTAAATTTCTTCTAATATTAATCTTCCTCTTTGGGCTGGAATTTTTGAGTAGAAGCGTTATTGGGTTATACCCATTATAAACCTTTGCACATGCAAAATGCTTCTACGGTGATTATGCCACCCATGGAAGAGTTGTCTTTTAGTAATCGATCTATCTTCTACCCTCTTCATTTAATTATTTTGAATGAATGAGCTACTGTAATTCACATAATATGATCCATGAATTATGATTTTAAATTACAAGAAACTAAGTAAGAAATTGAACAATTAACACAAAAACACGCGAGGTTGGGATTTTGTGTAAATTGTGAGAGTGTAATCTTAATCGGTAATACATGACCACACGAGATAAATTTGAAGAGTTCAAATATAATCCCTAAACACAATTAATCCTCATTTCCATAATGGATATGTGCTCTAATTAACCACTAAACATAAGCTATTTTTAGAACAACAATCAAAGCAGGGTTCTGCGATTGCGTGTTCTGAAGCTAGCCTAGGGTTTAAGTAATTTCATCTTTGTGGTTAAGTTAACTCTCGTAGGGTTCGAGGGATAACAAATTAGGGGATCATAATTAAGTGGATATTGATTTAAATTATAATTATTAATAAGTGAATGAAGAGGTAGAGTTATATCGATTACTCCTTTTAAAATAGATTTCTAAAAAAACAACTTCTTGTTGTGTCATTTTAATCGAAATTCATTTTAAAACTAAAAAAAAAATACAATCTTCTTCTAGAAAACTTCTTCTAGATTCATAAACTATAAAAAAATCCCAATCCTTTAAAGTAGTGTTTTTATTTTATTCTCTTTTATTTTATTTTTAGAATACCTTTAATATTTTGTTTAATTCACTTTCTCCTTTGAGAGATGACCTTGGTTAGCCACTCTGCTGCACCTAAGTACCCCCAAATCACATTAATCAGTTGAGGGAGCCCATGACAACACTCTATCAAACTGGTGCCATTTCCGAGGAGGAAAGTAATTTATTCAACCATTTAGAGGTATTTCTTTTATTTTTAATTTTATTATTTTCTTCACCTCTCTCTTTCATCTTTCCCCTTTCTCAAGTTTTCCATTTTTTCATCCTCTTGTTTTCTTTTTAGACCATCAACTCAACTTCAAATTTTTATTTTACTATGGTCCACTCACTTTCTTTTAATTTTTATTTTATTTATGACATGAAATAATCCTGAAGATCTCTTAGATCTTGGCCCTAATGTTGAACACAACCTTAGGGCACGAATCAGACATTCTCAATCTACGAGAAGTTTCAATATTCAACCAGTTGGTGAATTCCACTATTCTAGAAACATTGAAATTGGAAGTAATTCAAATTCAAACATAAAAGAGGAACCAATGGCTGGAAATAATGGAAATGAACTTAATATAACCATTCGAGAATTGGCTGCACCTGATATTAACTATCAACCAAATTGTATTGCATACCCAAATCTCGAATCGGACTTTGAACTGAAATCTAGGTTAACTAACTTACATCCAAATATTCATGGCCTCTCTGGTGAGGATCCCAATAAAATTTTTAAAGAATTTAATGAGGTTTTCTCAACCTTGAAACCAAGAAATGTATCTGAATACCAAATCAAATTAAGAGCATTGCCATTATCACTTGATGGAGCTGTGAAAGATTGGATGTATTATTTAGAACACGAAGATGTAACTTGTTGGAACGATTTGAAACGTCTTTTCTTGTATAGATTTTTTCCACCATCAAGGACCACTTCCATTCATAAGGAGATCTCGGGGATCATGCAAGCACAAGGGGAGTCAATGTATGAGTACTGGTATCGATTCAAGAAGTTTTGTGCAGGCTGCCCACATCACCAAATCAGTGAGCAATTACTCATCCGACACTTCTATGAAGGACTCACACCCATGGAGAGGAGAATGATTGATGCTGCGGCTAGAGGATCATTGGTGGACAAGACACCAGTAGCTGCACGTGCATTGATCGACAAGATGACCCAAAACACCCAAAAATTTGTTGATAGAGGTACAACCCATATCAGAAGAGTACATCAGGTAATTCCTTCTTATCTTGAGAGTAATTTGATTGATACCAAGTTAGAAGAATTGAAAAATATGGTGAGGCAAATTTCTTTGGTACAAAAGTCATCTCTACCCCCTCTTTCATGGTCTTATGGAATTTTCCCTAAGAAGAGCCACCCAACTGACTGTTGCCCACAACTACAAGAGATAGAGGATTGCGCAACAGTGTTCCCTAGGAGACATATCAGCAGCAGCAACAACAATCATATCCCCAAAAGAAGTTCGATCCAACATACAACCAAGGGTGGAAAGATCAGCCAAACATGAGGTATGGCTCTGGATAACAACAAAGTCCCCCTTTTCAACCAAACTTCTAGCAGCCTCCGCCTTACCAGAAGGGTTTCCATAAACCCCAAAGGAGATTGGAAGATCAAACAATAATGAGTCAGCAATAAGGGAATCTCCAACACAAGGTAGACTCTAACACTGATGATCTTTTGAAACAAATTGTTCTTAATAAACAGAATGAGCTAAAGAGTCATGGTTCGGAGCTGAGGGAGTTAAAGACTCAAATGAGCCAGATTGCCACCACCCTCCATGAACATGTAAGTAAGAATTCCGAAAATCTACCTTCCCAACACACTCTAAATCCAATGGGGAATGTTAGTGCCATCACATTGAGAAGTGGGAAGCAAATGAATGATATATTTGTACCTACCATTCCACCGGGATTCACCTCAGCTCCAGAGAAGCTGCATTCCATACCAACTGATGAGAAATCAAAGGAGAAAGATAAAGGTAAGAAAAAGATTGATGATGTTCCTCATAAACCCCTTCCTTTTCCAAACAGGGTTGTTCAAACCAAGAAGATGGCTGAATAAGAAATGAAAAAAAAGTTTTTGGACACATTCAAGAATGTGGAGGTCAACATTCCTCTACTTGAATCCATTAAGAAAATTCCAAGGTGTTAAGAATTCTTAAAAGAACTTTGTACCAATCGAATAGGGCTTAAGGGAAATTAGAGGATCAACCTTGGATGGAATGTCTCAGCACTAATTACACCAACTCTAGTAATGCCAACAAAGTGAAAGGATCTTGGGACATTCACCATTCCATGTACCATAGCGGGAGTTACAGTTCTCTGATGCTCTTTGTGATTTAGGAGCTTCAATAAATGTGATGCCTCACTCTGTATTCTCTTCTTTACAGGTTGGTGAGTTGAAGACAACAAGAGTAGTGGTGCAATTGGCGAATAGAGCTACGGCATATCCAGCGGGAGTTCTTGAGGATGTACTTGTCCAGGTAGGAGACATGAACTTTCCAGCGGATTTCTATGTTCTTAACATGGAGGATGATCATGTAAGTTCTCATGCCCCCATTATCTTAGGTAGTCCCTTCCTCAAAACTGCAAAAACTATCATAAATGTCAATGAGGGTACACTTTCCATGGAATTTGGAGATGAAGTTGTGATATTTAATGTTATGGATTCCATGAAGTACCCCTTAGAGGGCTATTATGCTTTTGTTATCTCCCATTTTGAACCACCAAGTAAAAACACCATGGAATTGGATTGTCCTATGCATAGAGAGATTATGAGTATTGGTTTTAGTTTGATGTCTAAGAGTACTTCTACACCCGTTTTTCAGGAACAAGACTCTCTAAGATTTGATTTTGAAATGGAATCATATTCTGATTATGATCATGTGAACTCTGATTATGACATGGCTATAGAATATGCTGATGGATTTGATGCTTTATTCTCTGATTTTGATGATGTATATTCTAATACCGATGATCTTTGTGCACATATTGTGGTTCCTTCAATGTCTCCATCCATACTACACCCTCCTTCATTAGAACTCAAGCCATTGCCAAAAAATCTGAAATACTCATACTTGTTTAGTGGTAAGAGATTACCTGTTATCATTTCTAACAATATCTCTTTTGAAAATGAAGAAAAACTTTTGAATATATTGAGAGATAACATTAGGGAAATTGGTTGGACATTAGCATACATATCAGGTATTAGCCCCTCCATTTGAATGCATAGGATTCTCTTGGAGGATGGGACTAAACTGGTGAGACAGCCACAAAGAAGACTCAATCTCACCCTCCTGGAAGATGTTAAAAAAGAAGTTGAGAAATTTATTGAGGCAGGTATAATCTATCATATTTCAGATTCTCAATGGGTAAGTCCAATTCAGGTTGTGCCTAAGAAAACTGGTTTCACTATTTTAAAAAATAAAAATGACTAGTTAGTTCCTGTGAGAGTTCAAAACAGTTGGCGAGTGTGTATTGATTATAGGAAACTAAATCAATACACTCGTAAGGACCATTTCACACTTCCATTCATTGACCAGATGCTTGAGAGACTTGCAGGTAGGACGCATTATTGCATCTTGGATGGTTTCTCTAGCAATTTTCAGGTTCCCATTGCAGCAGAGGACCAGGAGAAGACGACATTCACCTGCCCATTCGGTACCTTTTCTTTGAGAAGGATGCCATTTGGACTTTTCAATGCCCTAGGTACCTTCCAGAGATGCATGGTGAGTATTTTCTCAGATTTGATTACGACCTTCATGGAGGTATTTATGGATTATTTTACAATTTATGGATCCTCATTTGATGAATGTATCTATAGTTTGGGTGATGGGTTGTATCGTTGTATTGAGAAAAATCTGGTCATAAATTTTGAAAAATGTCATTTCATGGTCAAAAAGGGAATTATCTTAGGTCATATAGTCTCACAATGTGGCATTGAATTTGATAATTCTAAGGTAGATAGTATTTCATCCCTCCCATATCCTACATGTGTGCATGAGGTTCGATCATTCCTTGGACATGTAGGATTTTATTGGCGCTTCATCAAAGATTTTAGTAAAATAGCTCTTCCTATGTCACGATTACTTCAAAAAGATTCTAATTTTGTGTTTGAAGATTCTTGTAGGACATCCTTTGATGAGCTGAAGAAGTGTCTGACCACTCCACCTATCATACAAACCCCACGGTGGGATATTCCTTTTGAGCTTATGTGTGACGCCTCCAAATTTTCGGTTAGAGTGGTCTTATCTCAGTGGGTGGTGGGGCGTTCACATGTGACTGCCTATGCATCAAGGACACTGGATTTAGCCCAATCAAATTATGCAACCACAGAAAAGGAGTTTCTTGCTATCATATTTTCTTTAGATAAATTCTGTTCATATTTATTGGGCTCTAAAGTAGTTTTTTTTCTGACCACGCAGCTTTGAGGTACCTCTTAAAGAAGGCAGATGAAAAGCCACGACTTATCCATTGGATGATCCTTCTTCAGGAATTTGATATTGAGATAAAAGACAAGAAGGGATTAGAGAATTTTGTGGTATACCACATGAGTAGGCTTACTCACACACTAGAGGATGACACCTTGGACCAGGTACCACTTCGGGACACTTTCCCCGATGAGCATCTCTATACCATCTCAGGTACGCATCCTTGGTATGCTGATTTAGTTAATTACATTTTTTCCTTTGAAATCCTAGCAAATTTAAAGAAGCATCAAGTCCAAAAATTAAAAAGTGAGTCTAGGTATTATGTGTGGGATTATCCTTACCTCTGGACCATGTGTAGTGACCAAGTCATTAGGAGGTGTGTTCAGATAATGAGTTTTAGTCTATTTTGCATTTCTGTCATACACATGCTTGTGGTGGACACTTTGGACCCCAACAGATATCTAGGAAGGTTTTGGACTCTAGATTATATTGTCCTAGCTTAATCCATGATGCCCATGTGTTTTGTAAGTCATGCTCTCGTTGCTAACACACTGGGAACATTTCTAAGAGACATGAGATGCCCCAACAACACATACTATTCTGTGAGATTTTTGATGTATGAGGCATCGATTTTATGGGTCGTTTTCCTAGTTCCTTTGGTTTTTTGTACATTTTGGTTTCTGTTGATTATGTGAGTAAATGGATGGAGGCTAAGGCCACTAGGACTGATGATTCTCATGTTGTGGTGGACTTTGTCAAAGCACAAATTTTTTGCAGGTTTGGAGTACCAAAGGCCATCATCAATGACCAAGGGACACACTTTTGCAATAGGAATTTTGCTTCCCTCCTTCGAAAGTATGGGGTGACACACAAAACATCAACACCATACCACCCCCAAACAAATGGCTAGGCTGAGGTTTCAAATCGTGAGTTGAAACAAATTTTGGAGAAAACTGTGCAGCCAAATAGGAAGGACTGGAGAAAGCGCTTGGATGATGCATTGTGGGCTTATAGGACAACATAAAAGAACCCCATTGGTATGTCCCCATTTCGGATTGTTTTTGGGAAATCATGTCATCTCCCAGTGGAAGTCGAACATCGGGCATATTGGGCTATAAAGAAATACAACATGGAATTGGCCCAAGCTGGAATTCAAAAAAAGTTGCAAATTCAAGAGCTTGAGGAGATTCGAATGTCATTATATGAGAACACAAGGCTCTACAAGGAAAGCTCAAAAACAACTCATGACAAAATGATCCAACAAAGGGAGTTTCATGTTGGAGAGAAAGTCCTTCTCTATAGTTCACAACTCAAGCTGATGCCTGGTAAGTTTCATTCTAGACGGTTAGGTCCTTATATTGTGACTAATGTTTTTCCTTATGGTGCAGTGGAGATCACACAAAAGGACACTAGAAGGAGATTTACAGTCAATGGGCAACATTTAAAGAGATACATTAAGGGACTTCCTACTGATGCAGTGGATTTTATCACACTACATGACCCCATCATCACTTGATCACATCAGGCTGTTCCTAACCCTTTCACTTTTATATTATTTGTCCTATTTAAAAATTCTTCTTTTCATGTGCATATATCATATCATGGGATCACATTGAGGATAATTAAATATTTTAAGTGTGGGGGTAGGGAACCTTTTAATTTAGTAATTTCAATTGTTTTCCTTAAAAAAACAAAACAAAAAAAGTGTTCGTTTTTTTTCAAATTTTGTGTGTTTATTTTTTCAATTTTCTTTGTGTTTTTGAAATTTTTGAGTTGAAATGATTCTCATCACAATTTTAAAATGCCTATCAATGAGTCAAGAAATTTAACCCTTGAAACTAAGCTTAAATGAAGGCTGAAATGACTTTGTTTCAAGTTCATATATTTAGTAATTTCATGAAAATTACGCTGAATTTTGAATCTCATGCCACATCTCACCGTCTTTATATTTGAAATCACTTTTCTTGTGAGGCTTCTAAACCATTATTTTCATATTCTTTGCATTCACCTCACTTCTTGAGAAAACCGAACCATGCTTGATTTAACCAAAATTTGAACTATTCCTGCCAACACTTGAGGGTTTGAGGTACTTATGTTTAAATGATTAAGTCTTTTGTTTTGTATTAAAGCCCCTATTTCAGAGAATCCTTTTTTATAATGGCCTTCCTTGAATATTTAATACTTGTAGCCCTTTGAATCCATGCACAACATGTTAGGTTAGCCACATTACAAGCCAATTTTCCCTATCCAACCAACTCTTGAAGTGAAATTGCATAATCTAGTTGAGCTTAAGTGTGGGGGAATCTATCTTGTGTTGTGCCCCTACATTCTGTGATACTTTGGGTGGAAAATTAAATTCTTAAAAGATGTGTTTGCTGATGAAGAAAGTCATTATATTGAAAGATGTACCTTTTCTGGAGCTTTCATGACAAGTGAAGCTGTGCCTTTTCTGGAGCTTCTAATTGAGGTGGAAAGTTGTGCCCATCTGGAGCTTTCAAGATAACCATGTTTGAGAATATTGAAATTTTTGATGATGAAATGATGAATGGTTTAAAATTTTCATGACTTTTCATGATTATGGAGCTTAATTGATAGTATGGGGATTGAGGAGAAGACCATATTTAAGTGAAAATTAGATTAATGCAATTTTGCTTCAAAAAGAGTCAAGCCCTCCTCATTCAGGCTCAGAATTTTTCACGTCTAAATCCTACCAACCGAAAGCCATAGAACAACCCTGAAAAGTCCTCATGATAAACATATGTCCTTGACTCACATCGGGTGGCGATGTAGGAATCTATCGAGCCTATGGTGTCCCTTGTATGAGTTTGGATGAGAAATACATTGAAAAAAAAATTGATATTTGAGTGATGAGAGAAAATTCAAGCGAGGTAAGTGTTTTGTGCAAGGAAGGATAAATGAAGCGGAAATATACTGAATGATATAAATGGGGAACTTGAAATAAAGTTTTTTATGAGGCATGATATCTTTTTATTCTTGGTGTGAAATTGATTAATCTCAAGGATATGTGTTTTAAAATTGTTTTTGATTTGATATTGATGTTTACTTGATATGAGGTTTTGCTCAGAAATGCAAAAGGGTAAGTGTGGGGGAGTTGATAAAACAATATTTTATTGAATATTTTATTGATAATAAATGATATATTTTCCCCACATTGTGTTAAATATGTTTAATTATAAAGTATTTGGGATTAGATCATTCATTTGAATATTTGATGAAAATTCCAGTTTTACCCATTATAGTTCACTGTAGTATTTGGAAGCTAAATATTTTTATATTTATTATTTGAATTTGAAATTTTTTAACCTTGTTCCTCACATAATTATCTATAACTTTTATTCAGGACACAAAAGCTAAAGAGTGAAATTGGTTGTTGAAAATGGGCCATGAAGTGAAAGTTGGGCTGGACTCGCCAGAATGGAAAGCTTCTGTATTTCGGCTATAACTCCTTCATCTGGGCCTGGATTAAGCCCAAATTTTAGAGGAGATAGAGGACCCATATCCGCACATATTATCCTTCTTAGATACCAGCCATTTAACACTACTTGGTGGTCAAATGGGTGGATCACTTTTCATTAAAATATTTGGCCGAATTTCCACATTCACACTTGAAACCACTTGTAACCTCTCCTCCCCTCCCCTCTATAAATTAGAGTTTTTCTCATTGGAGGGGTTGGTACGTGAATTGGGAAGTTGAAGGCAGCGGAGAAGTGGATACACTCCAATTATCCAACCATTTCAATAAGGGTAGCTCTTGAAGCAAGGATCCCTTCGACGAAGCCTTCTTCTTCTCCTTCATGTTGTAATGATTTTGTTTGTGTAATAAAATTATTTGTTCTTATTTTATTTCTTATCTTTTCTTCTGTTTTGTATAAATTTTTTATTCTATTAATCTTACTCTTTGGGATGTAATTTTTGAGTCGAAGTGTTATTGGGTTATACCCATTATAAACGTTTGCACATGCAAAATGCTTCTACGATGATTACGCCACCCATGGAAGAGTAGTCTTTAAATAATCGATCTATATTCTACCCTCTTCATTTAATTATTTTGAATCAATGAGATAATGTAATTCAAATAATATGATCCATGAATTGTTTTTTTAAATTAAAAGAAAATAAGATTTCAATTGAACAATTAACACAATAACACGCGATGTCGGGATTTTGTATAAATTGTGATAGCGTAATCTTAATTGGTAATACAAGACCACACAGGATAAATTTTTAGAGTTCAAATATAATACCTAAACACAATTCAACCTCATTTCCAGAATGGATATGTTCTCTAATTAACCATTGACCATAAGCAATCCTTAGAACAACAATCAAAGCAGGGTGCTGCGATTGCATGTTTCGAAGCTAGCCTAGGGTTTAAGTAATTTCATCTTTGTGGTTAAGTTAACTCTCATAGGGTTAGAGGGATAAAAAATTAGGGTATCATAATTAAGTGGATATTGATTTAAATGATAATTATTAATAAGTGAATGAAGAGGTAGAGTAAGATCGATTACGCCTTTTAAAATAGATTTCTAAAAAAACATCTTCTTGTTGTGTCATTTTAGTCGAAATTAATTAAAAAAAAACAAAAAAAAATACAATCTTCTTTCAGAAGTCTTCTTCTAGATTCATAAACTATAAAAAGCCCCAATCCTTTAAAGTAGTGTTTTTATTTTATTCTCTTTTATTTTATTTTTAGAATACCTTTAATAACTTGTTTAATTCACTTCCTCCTTTGAGAGACAACCTTGGTCAGCCACTCTGCTGCACCTAAGTACCCCCAAAATCACATTAATCATTTGAGGGCACCCACGACAGCACTCTATCAGATACCAATGGAAAGAAAAAACTGAAACCACAACTACCCCAACGTCTGAACTAGTACTGCCCTGCACGATCCCTGAAGTCCTTCTAGAAACATGAAAGCAGTTTTATATACGTTAGGTGAGTATACATGTATACTCAGTAGGGAAAAACAAAGACTCTCGTGCACAAGTGGGGAGGAATTCAAATGACCAGTGAAAAAGAGATAACCAAAGCACCTATTAAGGAAAACTATTCATGCAAGCCTCACCACAGCACACTCCCCAAATAACAAAAGTCAAGTAATGTACAATAATAGCACATCGATTTTTGGGTACCCCATGCCACTTTCCCACTGGTTATTAAAGACATCCTACGCATCGAACCAATCCTTCCATTCTAACTGCAGTCCCACTGCCACACCCCGTCCTCACACACCTTGTCCACAACCACACATCCCTCCCACAAACACCTGGGCCACAACCACCATGCTTAATCAAGCCCGCAAAACCTGGGCCAGAACAACTACTACCACGCCTTAAGACACCTGGGCTTCATCCCGAAGACTCCTGGGAAACCCCCTGCTCGCACACACCTGGGCCAAACAACACAACTAACCTGACCGAAGAATTTTGGGCTATAATGGACCTCATGCCATCGTAGCCTGCCCGAAGAGTCTTGTGCTACTCGTGAAAGGGAGCAGAAAAGGATCTAATAACCACCCACTCATAGGAATATTGGGAAAACACCCTCCCCCATGAAATGGGGGGTGTTCGGCACTAAGTGCTCCACCTCGGTGGGGCGCAAATAAGAAACATAAGAACTACAATTGTATGTATAGGTAACAAAAACTCATCCAAACCTAGGGTTTCCAAATCCAACCTAAGAAAAACACCCTCATTACTATTCATTCATAAAAGGGCACGCCACTCACGGCCATGTCATGAATCATTCCCAGAACCAATTTCCCATTGAAACCATTCTTGGTTTCATGTTAAAGTGATCCCATTTAAGTAAATTCTTCTCTATTAGGTAGCTAACAAGTATAACCACAAGCTAGAGAAAAATAAACACCCAAACAACAATTTAAGCATTCACACCCCATTCTCTTATAAAGTCACAACAACAAAGGGATCCGTGAGATCCCTCAAATTAGTGGAAGCAAACTAGGCCTTGAGATACAACCCCACACAGCTTCAGATTCACATCCAACAATTGTATCACAACATAGGATCTCATCCCCATCCACATCACCCCATAAGCAATAAGATGAACAACACACCTACTACCAAAACAGATTAGGGAAAATTCCAGGTTCAAGTACATCATTCATTAGGTTATTCTTTCTGTTGGTCAACCTGGGTGACCACAGAAGGACTGATGTTCACTGGGCATCCATTTAACCAACTGAGTTTAGGTGATTAACCAATTTCCATGTTATAGACATTTTATCATCACAGAAGACAAGGGTACATTAGTTAGCAAAGAAAGACCCCCAACGACCATGATTTTCAGTGAGAATAATCCCATACAGTTTATGATATATAGAATCTATAAATGAGTACAACAGAATTGTAAAATGCACCCCATCATTCTTTAACAGTCTGTTTATTATATTTGTTAAGGTTTGGACTCATCCATTCTCAAAGAAACAGTAGCGTACCCACCCTGCAAGATACATAGTAAGGAGAGACGAAGGAAAATCTCTACCTGGATGATCATAGATCGATGTTCTTCTCCATGCGTGAAGAACTAGGGATGCACAACTTGCAAGGGAGGAACATCAATGAATCCAAGGGTGAGCAGAAAGGCTCTAGCACATGCACACCACTTTCCCCAATAAGGGAAACTCCAAATGCACCAGGAATAAAAGGAGACCATCCAAGAGGAAAAGAGGAGAAAGAAGAATAAATTCTTGTATGATATAAGGAGGAGATCCCGTTGTTACGGGATATGGAAGTTTGAATGGATTTACGGTCGAATCGTGGTTCCCCACATGGTTGGGAAATTACTCATGATGGAATTAATTGTAATTTAATTAATCTCATTGGGAAAAGGTGGTAATAGCTATGACTTTAAAGGATTTTATATAAATAGTGGGCAATGTTACACGGACACACAGCTGGATCCATTGAGGGTAACCCTACTCTTAGGAATTTAAACATTGAATATGGGGATAAAAACAACCCTGAATCACTTCCAAAAAGGTTAAAAAGGTTTAAAAGTAGCGTTATGGAAAAAAATGCAGAAGAAAAACTTGACAGGGATGTGTGACACCGATCGTGTTGCACCGATCGGCAACACACCGATCGGTCGCACCATTCGGTGACACGCCGATCGTGTCCCACCGATCGTGTCACACCGATCAGTGACACTGATTGGTGACCCACTGATCATGTCACACCGATCGCCGACACACCGATTGGTCACACTGATTGATGCCATACCAATCGTGTCATGCTGATTGGTCGCATCGATCGGTGACACACCGATCAGTCGCACCGATCAGTGACACACTGATCAATCACACTGATTGGTGACACACTGATCGGTCGCACACCAAAATGACATCCTATAACCGAGACTCCATCCTTTGGATCCAGAATTTGAAAAAGGGATGGACCATGAGGGTCTGAGCCATTAACCCATTGACTGCATTCATATCCTTTAAAATATCCCTACAGGTCAGTCAAAATAAACTTATTCGCGTCCTGGAAAAAAGAATATAGAATGGGGTGAGATCAGATCCTAAGTAAGGATTACAATATAGAAAAAACATTCATAAATAAGAATAAACATTTAACGAAATGTATAAAACAAAAACAAAATCCTTTTAAACTTAAAATTCTACATCATATGGAAAAAATAAGTCAAATAAGTCCATTTACTTATTCACATGGATATTCTACTAGTCAAATAATCACATGTAATAACAATACCTAATTTCATAATGAATGAATGCATAATTCCAGACATCATAACCACTTAGTCAAGGACTTGTGCCAAGACTAATAATAAGATTTTCTCAAGGCCTTGTGCTAAGACACTAGTTTGTCTCATTAGACCTACCGATGCATCAAGGAGCTATAGAGGGCTCCACCTGTTACATACTAAGTCCAATTCATTTCTCATATGAAACGGTTTAAACATAACATAAACATTTGTATTAAAACTAGAATATGAAATGTCAATACTTTATCCAGAAACCATGAATGATATAAAAATAACACATCCATAGTCAAATATATCACAAATCCTTAAATACAATGTATAATATTTGTATCATAATAAATCAACCCCGATCAAGAATAATATCCCCTAAAGGATGTTGAAATTGTTTAAAATGATCAGTAAAAATATTTTACGGAAATATCCCTTTTTCATGAAATCATTTAAAAGTCATATAAAATAAGTTCTTTAAAATATTGTTTTAAATCAAAGTTTCCCATACCAGTTTGAAAATTTTTATTGGAAATAACATTTTAAAACATTCATGTCCATATAAATAAATCCTTAAAACCATTTTTAAATCACGGATATTAATGAAGAATGGTTTCGAAGAATAAATCATCAAAACATTTAAAATTATTTTTTTGAAAAAAGTCACTAAAAAACAATCCTTTTGAAAACTATTTTATGAAACATGGTCATGGATAAGAAATATTTTTCAGTAGATGCTTACGTAAAAAAACCTCGGATAATAAAGAGATTGTGAAATTAACCATTACCTTGAACCTTCCTTTAGTCGAGGGTACATTTATCATCCTATATAATGAGCATAGTATGTTATTAAATTATACCAGAACCATATTCTTATTTATTATATCATACACAACTCATTTATAACTTTATAATACCCATTTAATAATGATTTACATGTTAAATTAACATTTTGGGTAATAATTGCTTTCTTTAGCTTACGTGTTTTAACATGTTATTCGTGTTTATATCATTTAGATCATGATATAAATACTTCCAGAATATAAAAAATTATTTATTTATCATATAAAATTATAATATAAATATTTATAATATATAGATATATGAAATTTAAGGCACTATTTATGGAGACGGTAGGCCGTACGTACGCATAAACGTTGTTTCCGTTTTCATATCGTATTGAATGGAAGTAAGTGAATAAGATATATGTAAGAAACTATATATATAAATATATATATATCTCCAGTAGAATTATTATGTCGTATATTTCATACTTATTGATAATATATATTTTTATAACCATCATTGAATGGTGTACACGGGAATGAATGTCATCACGTCGTGGAGACGGTAATTCGTATGTACGCACGACTGACAATATCAATATATTGATGGTGAAATCATATGTAATTGGATGGTATATAATATATACATAACAATTAACATGTTATATTTATTATTTACATTAGTTGTACTCATTATTATACCCATCCAAATAATGAATTGTTTGAATAACAAACTACACCACGACGTGGATACGGTAAGCCGTAAGTACGCACATATGGTGACTTTGTCCTTAATAGGATGGATATAATAATGAATATTGTTGTAACATTTTTATAATAACATCACAGTATATAGGAGATACTGTAGTTATTATTTTGGTATAGAAACAAAGAAAAAGTGGAAGTGAAAGAAGAAAAGAACTTGAAAGAGGATTGAGAAATTATTTCCTCCTCTTCAGGTGTTTCCTTTTGAGTTGATCAAAAGGACTCCTTAGGCTGGATTTATGATAAAATTAAGGACTGTATTTTGATGTGAGGGAAGTTGGGAGGATATTTGGGCATGGGTTGGCTGAGCCAAATGGCTTTGGAGGTGTGATTTTTATAGAATCTGATGTTCCCTTTTATAAGAAGGGTGAGGGTAACTTTAAGAAAAAACTAAAATATTAATTTATTATAAAATCATATTCTATTTATAATGGCTCAAAACGAATTTATTTCTAGACTTAGGTGGTTATGGGTTAATATAATCTCATAAAATAGGTTTTAGACAAGTTTAGGTTACCATTTTAACCTTATATTTTAGATTTAACTCTTAATTAAATAGTTTAACCTTTATCATGTATTCTTGTATTATTACACTTTATGTTTAATAAACTTACTCTAAACGTCCAAGAGAACCTCAAGTGGTTCATTAATGACATATATAATATTATTTTTTACCTTTGTATGAACCTTATATTTTAGGAAATATTATATCAACCAATAATAGTGTATTTGTTTTAAAATTTAATTTATGTCAATTTTGACACTATTTGGTATTTTGTATTTGTGAAAGTCATAAAAACCATATCACATATAAAAAATTTCTCTAATCAACACTAACATGACATATTAACCTAGAAAATTCGTGCATGGAATAAGAACTTTTAAATTATATTTATTTTAATATTTATTATATAAACTATTTTATTATTTCATTAAGATGGTAATTACTACATCATCATTGAGTCATAAATAAATTTAATTATTTAATTTTTAAAATTATAAAAAATACCATTAGGCATAAAATCTTTTTATATTTATAATGAATATTTATAGTAAAATTTATCTTATGTATAACCCTATATTAAAAATTCTTTAGTTAATAATATTTGAATTTAACACTTTTAATTCTTCTTTAAAAAAATTATAATAAATGTCCTAATATAATTTAAGTGGACCTAAAGGATCATATTTTATTCCTAAGGTTGTTTTTGGTCGAATTAAAGTCATCCAATAGATTAGGATGTGTGTTAGGGTAATTATGATATCATTTTAACATTTAATTACTCTATTTACTTTTAAACGTGGTAAATAAATGCCAAAAGTTACTATTCACCAAAAATAATTTTCATCTTATTAAATAAAATTTTACCTACTGATGTAAAACTTTACTCTTTTATTTTTTAAATTAAACTCACAAAAGTGGTAAAATTATGTTTTATGCAAATTTGCTAACATTCCTAGAAGGTGAGTGAAAGAGGTTGAAAAGTTCAATAAAATTTTACACATCTAATTTTATTATAAAACGACTCCATTGAATTACATTTAAGTTATATAGGTATTATATAACTATTTTAACTTCAAATAAAATTAAAAAAAAATAAATAATTATTTAAATAAAAAGTCGGTTTTAAATAATAACATAGTGTTTTTCACTATTCATCAAAAATGGAAACTTTTCTGAAAAATACAAAAAATTCTCCCTAAAATAATTTCATTATTCCAAATTTAAAAATGAATCCTTTTTTTACCAAATTAGAAATATAGAAGTTTAATTTATTAGTCTAAAATTAATTTCCATTTTCAAAACCAAAAAGCGGGTTTTTAAAAAGTAAAAACAATCAAAAGATTGACATGTGTTTATGTAAATTTTAAAGGTAAAATTACTTATTATGGCATAAATTGTATTAAATGATTAATATATAATCTAATCACAGCTCAAAACCATTCAAACACATAATTTAACACTATATATTATTTCAATTAAAAAAGTTCATTTCAATTAAAACATAGTATTTTTATCTTTTCGTCAAAATATGAAAGTTATTAGAAAAGTTCCAAAAATATATCCAAACTAATTTTTATGTCCCATTTCTAAATAATAATTTAATTTCATTAAATTGAATATATAAAATTGTCAAATTTTGGTTTTAAAAAGGGTTCACTATTTAAAGGCGGTAAAATTTCATTTAAAAAAAACATTTCTTTTATCCGAAAAAATGAATTTGTTCTTATATTATGTCTATGAAACCCGTAATTTGGTTGTTTAAATTATATAAAGTATATAAGATTCAAAATTTTGTTAATACTATTTGTAACTGGTTTTTCGAATGGCTAGTTTTGTATATTATGCTGCGCTCGAACTCAGTGATGCATGTAGCGTAAGCTATTGAATTACTTTAATGATATAACATACTATGAAATGTTGATTTGTTACAATAAAACTCAAAATTTAACTTACTAGTGACCCGAAAGAAGTCAATTTTTTTTAATAATTTCCTTTTCATTTTCGACTATAAGGAATAGTAACCATGGTGAAAATTTATCACCTTAATAAAGGGTAGACAGGTTAATTAAGGTTAATAATTTGTGATAAGTTCACTAAATATCATAAAAATTCTTATTGAATTAGAGTATTTCTAACCTAATCATCCTATAATTGAAAATATGACATTTTGGTGCCATTTTCATTTTATTTAAACCATTATATGACATTAATTAAGGAGTAATTAAGAAATGTCACTCACTCTAACTTATTATGTTGTCATGAAATGTATATAGATGAAAATGATATATGAGTGAATATAAAAGATAATTTGATGAAGAATAATCTATATTTATGATTTTAATTTATTATTAATTTTTAGTGATGGTAAAATTTCCTTGAATTTTTATGAAACACTGGCACATCATTTTTGAGAACAATAAAAAAAGAATTTAAATTATTTTATAAACATAGAAATTAATATGTTTTTTTTGGATTTTGGTGTTCGAAGTTTTTTTGGAAATTATAAAGTATAATTGATTGTTAAAGTGATTATATAAAAATTTCCTTTTTGATGAATTCCCCCCTATAGGGTATACCTCTAGGGTTGTAATGAGAGAAGGTATTTAATGACACACAAACCCAAACTCCAATAGGTCATGGGTTGTTGACAAGAATTCAGGGTTTAATGTACACATAATTAGTAATAATTAACCTCTAAGAAGAAAATAATGAATGAGAGATAAAATAATAACACCAAAAAACACCTAATCATAAGATAAAATACTATCCCAATATGCATGTAATTTCATACAACATAACAATTGAAAAAATGAAACTAATAGTACCAAATTAAATCCTTAATAGTGACCGTGAAGTCTAAACAACATCTACACAACTCCATGATCTACTAATTTCTAGACCAATCACAAAACATCTATTAAATACCTAAAAATATTTATATATATGTATGATTAGGATAATAGGTATAATCATTATTATCCAGCTCGACACCTCTCATAAAAAAGAAAAAGAATGAAAACTAGTGACTAATCAACAACAAGTGAAACTAACTCATTAAATAAATAGGTCGGTTAAGTCCCAAGACTCAACATAGAATTATCACCATGTATCACAAATAATAATAATTTAAAATAAATCATAATATCAAAAGAGGGTATGCCATTACCACTTCCCCAATAGGTTTATACTCTTGCCCAATGCCGAAGGTCCGAGCCCATCCCGATTCAAATAAAAAATCCCGTTCAAAAACACCTCGGCAAACAAAAAATATTATTAACCCCATGAATCTCACCATATCCTCATCAAAATCCCATAATCACATCTCCAGGTTAAAAACAATTAATTCCTAAGATCCACCTAGCCTGTACACCATGTCATACCATATTCCATCATAGCCCAAACACAATATAATAATAATAATCACAAGGATACTGTATCCAGAGATACATGTTGTAACACCCCAAGATTTCATAGTGTGTTATTTCTTCAAAATAATTCAATAACTTGCACTACACGCAACACCGAGTTCAAGCGCACCATGACTTACCAAACAAGCCATTCAAAAAAGGTTATGAATAGTATTAACTAAATTTTAAACTTTATATAATCCTTATAATTTTAGAATCCATATTATGAGTTTCAAAGACATAATGTAAGAACAAATTCATCTTCAGTATTGTAGTTTTACCAACTTTTAATAGTGAGACCTTTTTAAATAAAATATTTTAAACATTTTGACTAAATGGGGACATCAAAAAAATTAAAATAAAACATCCCAAGCTTCCACGGTACGCTTTCCTTTGAATAAAACAGTAGCGTGTGTTGTACGCAACTTCGAGTTTTAACACACACCACAACCGATCAAACTAGCCGTTATGAATAGTAATACTTAATTTTTTGAAATTATATATATTTTATATTTCAAAATGGACTTCATTTTTGGATTTGGAATATCAAATTTAGCCTAAGGTGAAATTTTGGTACTTTTCGGATAACTTTCATATTTTGATGAATAGTAAAAATTACTAAATTTTAATTAAAAACAACTTTTTTAATCAAAATAATTAATATTGATAAATTATGAATTTGAGTGGTTTTAAAGTATATTTAGAATATATTTTTACCATTTAATATAATTTTGGTCGTTGGACATAATTTTACAATTAAACCGAACATAAACAAGTGTCAATCTTTTGATAGTTATTATCTCTTAAAAACACGCTTTTTGTTTTGACAGCGGGAATTAATTTTAAATTAATTTCTGCCACTTCTGTGTTTTGAATTTAGAAAAATGGATTCCATATTTGGAATCAGGATGTTCAAATTGTGTAAATAGGTAACTTTTATTTTTAGAAATTTTGAATAATTACTGCGGTAAATATTTTATTTACCATGGTTAAGGGTAAATCCGGTAAATAAGGGTTAAAAAATAATATTATAATAATACTAAATTACCCTAAAACGTGTCTTAACCCTATTGGTTGATACATGGTCGACCATGGGCATCATTGGGTCAATTTTGGGACCCCATTGATCCACTTGTAAGTGATAATGACACTTTATTTTAATTAAGTTAAAATGAATACAAAAATGGCATAAGCTTACATCTTTTAAAAGAACAATTTTTACATAGGGTTATACATGTTGGATTTTCGATTATAAATATTAATTAGAAAGCTAAAAAGATTTCCTACATAATTATATTTTATTTATAATTTTTAGACATCAAATAATTTAAATTATTAATGACACAATAATGATGAAATGTTTACCTCATTAATAAATCATTTAAATAAATAAGATTATAATGATTAAAATATTATCTAAAACCTGTCCAATTCTTATTGGTTGATGTTATTTAGAATATGAGTCATCTTATCTTCGACCTAAATGATTTTTGGACCATTATGAACCGAATATAATTATATTATAAAGTAATACTTTCACTCTTTCCTAAAGAGCCCCTCCTCTCCCTTATAAAAGGAGACCACTTCTACTCATTCCTCACACATCTCAAGCCACTTGGCTCGTCCAAACTCTGACCAACTAAGCTCCCCACATCCCTCTCCTCCTCCTTGAAGCTTCCCCTTAGGCAGAAAGCATTTCAATAAGTCCTTTGGTTCCAACCAAAGTGAGTTACCTAAATTAAAGGTAACATTTTCTCTTAAATTATTTTCAATTATTTTGCTTCTCCAACCCCCAAACTCTTTTTATTTCCTTTCTTTTGTAACAACAACAGTATCCACAATATACTAGGATGTTGTTATAAGAAGTATTAAAACTACACATTCACACAACTCCATATAATGGATGATGAACATAATGTTTCTGTGGATGGCAAACTAACGCCTCACGAAACGATGATTGTTCAAATACATCTTACCGCCTCTCATGGTGGCCATTAGGATGGAACTTTAATTAAATATGATATTAATGATATATATTTTATATATAAGCTTCTGTAATTCCATTTTATTTCATACAATTATTCGTTTCATGTTGTATATACATACGATAATTTCATTTGAGGAAGTGCGGACTACCGCCCCCTTAAAATGATATGACTCGTTCATACCACACATGGAACGTATAAAGGATGGTGTTAATGAACTTAAGTAACATATATAGAATATTATATTTTACTGGAATATTAATATACCTATGTATCATTTGGATTCGATTCTTTTAAAATAAAAATTAAATGGAAGTAGCATTCGTGCGTACGTACGGACTACCGTCTCCACGAACGCGATGTGATTCATTTTCCATCGTATCCATTCAAGTATAATTATCATTTGATGATTTAAAAATGATGTTTAAGGACTTGATACCATTCTGGATATGAATAATATACATCCCATTAATAACGAATATGGCTCACATAACAAAGAATATAAAGTAAAATGAACCCGTTAACACCTGAAATGACGATAATTCTAAGATATTATTAACAAATCAATGTTAAAAGTTCATATATGATATCATATTAAAGTAACTGATTCTTGTATTATTAAATAACAATTATTTCACCATTATACAGGAGGTAAACCTACCATCGACCAAGGAAAAAGTACAAAGTAAGGGATTCTCTTATCTCACTTTCAATTCCGTGAGATTTCCATTGTTCGCTACTAAATTATTGAAAGTGGTGTATTGTGTACTTCCATTTGATATATATTATCATGATTCACTTTATATTCATGTTATTATATAAGTCATTTGGTGGTTATTAACTTTTGGCCATGCGACTCAGTTGATTAACGTGGTAAGGGATTTTCTTATCTCACTTTCAATTCCGTGAGATTTCCATTGTTCACCACTTAATTATTGCATGTGGTGTATGTGTACTGCCCATGATTGTATTCATTGTGTAATATACTTTAATTTATGGGTATTTACATCATCATGGTATGATACTTCTTTCATGGGTGTATGTTTCGTATGTTACCTAATCGGTAAGGGAATTTGAGATTTCAATTTCCACTCATTCGGCTTTACGCATATTTCATTGATTATATTACTCCAAGATTATGTGTGGAATCACTATTCATTTGATTATGTCATAATTTCCACTCCCCTTCCTGTGGATATACTTTTGATACACATAATCACTCTATTGATAATTCTCAAGTCATTAATATGAATTTGATAAGAGTAATTTTAACTCTTTCACCATTTGTTGAGTTAAACATCCAATTCGTTGGTGTTGTTTCTACAAGAATATGTGTGAATATACTTTGATTGTTTTACACTGAATATTCAATAATATTTAGTGTATTTATATTTTTCACACATAATTATGTCGTTGATTTATCCTTAACCTAAGGATACGGCCTTTATGAGAGATTTCATCTCAATTTACATTCCATTGAGACTTCTTTGTTGATATACACCAAATCACTTTTATGTGGTGTATATAATGTACTTTAACATAGTATATCATGAATCCCTTTATTCTCATGATATTACAAAGTTTTGATTACCTCAATTATTTGTATTCAAGTGTCTCTTTTGGTTAGAATCTCTAACTAAAATACCATTTTTAAATGTTTTAAAGAATTATTCTTCTAAATCTTGCTCATTAATGTCCATGTTTTAAAAATGGTTTTTCGGATTTATTTATATGGACATTAAAGTTTTAAAATTAAAACTCCTTTTAAAAGTTTCAATGTGGTATGGGACACTTTGATTCAAAAATCTATTTTTAAATGGCTTCTTGACAAATAGTGTGACTTTTAAATGTTTTCAAGAAAAGGGGGATATTTCTCTCAAAATGTTTTGATGATTATTTTCATCTATGTCAACATCCTTCATTATTATTGATTGAGGTTAATGTGATACAATAAAGTCTTCTATATTGTATCAAATGAGTTATGTTTGACTGTGGATGTGCTATTTTTATACCATTCATGGTTTGTGGTAGAAGTATTGACATTTCGTATGCTATTTTTAATATGAATGTTTATGTTATGTTTAAACCTGTTCATATGAGGAATGCATTGGACTTAATAAGTGACGGGTGGAGCCCGCTATAGCTCCTCGATGCATCGGTAGGTCTCATGAGACAAACTAGTGTCTTGGCACAAGGCCTTGCAAAATCTTATTTGTAGTCTTGGCACGAGGCCTTGGATATGTGGTTATGATAGTCTAGCATTATGCATTCCATCATTATGAAAGTGGTTATTGATATTTCATGTGATCATTCGACTAGTAGAATATCCATGTGAGTAAGTAAATGGCATTATTTCATTTTATTTATGCCATACCATGTTGAAAGTTCAAGTTTCAAAGGCTTTTGTTTTAGTTATAAATTTCCTTAAGTGTTTATGATTATTTATGAAAGCTTCTGCTATAATGTTATCCTTACTGAGCATCCGAGCTCACCCCTTTCAATGTTTTATTTTTTTCCCAGGATTATGAAGAGGTAATTTATGAATGACCTGCAGGGATAGTATGAGGGGATATGAAGACAAAATGTTTTTTTATGATGTAATGTAAAAATTTATGGATGTATCTTGTTATTCCAAGGCTACTAAACTAATCGGTCTTTCGAGACTTGATCTTTCTCATGATCATGCCAATGTTATGTAATAATGCACCGACTCTGGGTAACTAGGGTCGAGGCGTTACAGTTGGTATCAGAGGACGTTTAGTACAAACCTTGGTAGCTAGATTTCGATAAACTCTGATTAGAGCACGTAGACCTAAGATGAACTTTGAGGATTAGTATAAAAGAACTTCCTAGAATTTTGGTATTGTAGATATTTTGTGAGTTTTCCGAGCAATACATCCCTGTTTGGATACGAGCAGGTAGAGGCGGCTCTGGCACAGATGTACCTAGGGGTAAAACCCGAAAACACCGCTTTGAGCTAGACTCGAACGGGAACTGGTGCACGACAACGGGCCTTGCTGCACTCTTGGTTACGACACTCCCGGGGGATATGCTTAGGATAATTTACATTTTCTTTACAAACCGATTTAAGTAATATATACATAAGATGAGAGTAAATGACCTTGGTTAATCCTAATATGTTTCAAATTGAGAATATGGTGACATTTTAATCTCTAAATGATTTTACGACTACTATTACTCACACAATGCTTTCTGGTTTTAGTCAATGGCTGGATTCCAAGGAAGTCATAGTGACTTTGAGAATGATGTACAAGGTGGGAACGGTGGTGGAAATGAGCAACAAAATGGAATGTTGATAGGCGTAAAAGATATTGTCTTTATGCCAAATCAGTTTTCCAAAAATATGATCAACAAAATATATATTAACCAACTCCTAGACTCAACAAGGAAGAGAAAGGTGATAAATGATAAGATCTCCAGCAATGGAGACCATGGAGAAAAGAAACCTCACTTTTCATCATGCAGGAATTGTGGAAAGAGACACCCAGGAAAGTGTCTCAATGGGACAACGAAATGTTTTACGTGCGGGAAGGAAGGACATAAAGTGAAGAATTGCCGAAGAAAAATGAAGAGTACTATGGAAGAAGATAAAAATGGTCCCAAGAGTCCATTTACAGTCATTTGCCGTAAATGTAGGGGACCTGGCCATTACCTGAGTGAATGTCCTATTTTATAGGATATTTTCTTGCTCAAAGAAGAAGATATGCGGAAATAAATGGTTGGAGAAAAATTTTAAAAGTATTAGCACTCCTTGTTGATGGGTTTACTTTGGAATAATTTTCTCTTGTATTTGTAACCCCTCAGTTTGCCATGTGAGAATGATATTTGAGGAATAATTGTCTCTTCTCTTGTGGATATAGGTATAAATAACCATTTGGTTTTATATGATCATTGGGGTTTGAGAAAATGATAAGTTATTATAATTTGGGATGAAAATGCAAAGTATGATATAACATTTGTGGTTAAATTATGTTATTTTGAAAAAATTTATCTCATTTTGGTAATATTATAGAATATAGTTTTTGAAAAAGGACAACACGTAGACCGTGTGACAACCCGTCGCGTCGGACAAAGCTGTGGGAATCGAACCCACAACCAAAGTGCGATTGGGATTTATCGCCTACCACTGGACTACGTGAAGTCCCTGGTTAGTATGACTATTTTTTTTTGTTAAATGATTTTATTGATCAGTAATAAGATGATTTGGGTTCTTATGTCTTATCAAATGAATACCCTTGGTATAGGAAAATGATTTGGTGATTAAGTGATAAATGTTATTTTGGAAGATGTTCGTTTTGTTAGGAACACTATATGCCCAAGGAAAATAGAATACAATGAGGTTTCATTTGTAGAGTAATGGTGGATTTTTATCTACATTTTTATTGTTGATTTATAGTGATTTGGGTTATTTATGGAAATGATTAACCTATAACAGAGAATATGTGATGATGTTAATTACTTTTAAGTATGTGACTTTAAGAGTATTTGATGTCATTTGGAGATACAATGTAACGTGGGAGACTACATAATCAAATTCTTCTATGTTTTGGGTTTCAATATTAGTTTGGATTATATTAAAGGATTTTAAGGACAATTGGTTATTGAATGGTATCTATTTAACTTTGGGGTATTGTTGGTTTAATTTTAGAAATTACGATTAGTGCATATTTATCTCAATGAATATCCTTTTGGGGGATCGTTAGATCATTCACTAACCATTTTGGTTTTGATTAATCTTCAAAGACAATGTAAATATATGGTTTATCCTGCATGGATCATGTGATTCTATAGAAGTTTATTCTAGCTCTTCCAGTGTGACCAAGTCTTCTTGAATACTCATCGTTTAAAAAAATTGAGTTAGTGGTGGAAATTTATTAAAGAATGAAAATCTACTTAAAATTTAAGTATATCTCATAATTTTCTTAGTCAATATCATAAATGAATTCCTCTTCCTTATGTAATGTAACTTTAAAAAAAAAATGTTGTCCTAGATGGTACCTTAAATCATCACTAATTTATGGCTTTGGGATTGTTGGCCTTCTCATAGCCATGTTCTCTACCACTCTCCATCAAATAATTGATGGTTAGATTCTCCTCCATATCCATATTTTCCTACATGGAACCCTAGTATGTGTTATTTTCGGTAATCTTCATACTTTCCACTCTTTATTTTAAATAGAGGCCTCATTAATTCATTTTTCGATGTGGGATTTCAACTAAGATATTTTGAAATGTCAAAAATGTGTGATCCCAATACCCTATATTTTGTTGAACCGATGGTACTTCAAATCATCATAGATTGATGAGTTTAAGGACGTCAATTTTATACTTTTTTGTGATTGATGACCTCAACCACTACCTATATATATTTACGTTTTTCCTCCAATTATATGTCTCTAATTGCCACCAATGTTCTCCTAATCGAGATCATAATTTGGTGGTGACCCTTTCATTTCTATTTTCCTCATATTAAGACTAAATTTTAGTAAACCAATTTCCGATGTGGGTTTTCCCACAAATATATTTTCTATTGTCAACCTTTTATTTTCGAAGAACAATTTCAAATTGCGAGGACGCAATTTATTGAAGGAGGGGAGAATGTAACACCCCAAGATTTCATAGTGTGTTATTTCTTCAAAATAATTCAATAACTTGCACTACACGCAACACCGAGTTCAAGCGCACCATGACTTACCAACAAGCCATTCAAAAAAGGTTATGAATAGTATTAACTAAATTTTAAACTTTATATAATCCTTATAATTTTAGAATCCATATTATGAGTTTCTTAGACATAATGTAAGAACAAATTCATCTTCAGTATTGTAGTTTTACCAACTTTTAATAGTGAACCCTTTTTAAATAAAATATTTTAAACTTTTTGACTAAATGGGGACATCAAAAAATTTAAAATAAAACATCCCAAGCTTCCACGGTACGCTTTCCTTTGAATAAAACAGTAGCGTGTGTTGTACGCAACTTCGAGTTTTAACACACACCACAACCGATCAAACTAGCCGTTATGAATAGTAATACTTAATTTTTTGAAATTATATATATTTTATATTTCAAAATGGACTTCATTTTTGGATTTGGAATATCAAATTTAGCCTAAGGTGAAATTTTGGTACTTTTCGGATAACTTTCATATTTTGATGAATAGTAAAAATTACTAAATTTTAATTAAAAACAACTTTTTTAATCAAAATAATTAATATTGATAAATTATGAATTTGAGTGGTTTTAAAGTATATTTAGAATATATTTTTACCATTTAATATAATTTTGGTCGTTGGACATAATTTTACAATTAAACCGAACATAAACAAGTGTCAATCTTTTGATAGTTATTATCTCTTAAAAACACGCTTTTTGTTTTGACAGCGGGAATTAATTTTAAATTAATTTCTGCCACTTCTGTGTTTTGAATTTAGAAAAATGGATTCCATATTTGGAATCAGGATGTTCAAATTGTGTAAATAGGTAACTTTTATTTTTAGACATTTTGAATAATTACTGCGGTAAATATTTTATTTACCATGGTTAAGGGTAAATCCGGTAAATAAGGGTTAAAAAATAATATTATAATAATACTAAATTACCCTAAAACGTGTCTTAACCCTATTTGTTGATACATGGTCGACCATGGGCATCATTGGGTCAATTTTGGGACCCCATTGATCCACTTGTAAGTGATAATGACACTTTATTTTAATTAAGTTAAAATGAATACAAAAATGGCATAAGCTTACATCTTTTAAAAGAACAATTTTTACATAGGGTTATACATGTTGGATTTTCGATTATAAATATTAATTAGAAAGCTAAAAAGATTTCCTACATAATTATATTTTATTTATAATTTTTAGAAATCAAATAATTTAAATTATTAATGACACAAGAATGATGCAATGTTTACCTCATTAATAAATCATTTAAATAAATAAGATTATAATGATTAAAATATTATCTAAAACCTGTCCAATTCTTATTGGTTGATGTTATTTAGAATATGAGTCATCTTATCTTCGACCTAAATGATTTTTGGACCATTATGAACCGAATATAATTATATTATAAAGTAATACTTTCACTCTTTCCTAAAGAGCCCCTCCTCTCCCTTATAAAAGGAGACCACTTCTACTCATTCCTCACACCTCTCAAGCCACTTGGCTCGTCCAAACTCTGACCAACTAAGCTCCCCACATCCCTCTCCTCCTCCTTGAAGCTTCCCCTTAGGCAGAAAGCATTTCAATAAGTCCTTTGATTCCAACCAAAGTGAGTTACCTAAATTAAAGGTAACATTTTCTCTTAAATTATTTTCAATTATTTTGCTTCTCCAACCCCCAAACTCTTTTTATTTCCTTTCTTTTGTAACAACACCAGTATCCACAATATACTAGGATGTTGTTATAAGAAGTATTAAAACTACACATTCACACAACTCCATCTAATGGATGATGAACATAATGTTTCTGTGGATGGAAAACTAACGCCTCACGAAACGATGATTGTTCAAATACATCTTACCGCCTCTCATGGTGGCCATTAGGATGGAACTGTAATTAAATATGATATTAATGATATATATTTTATATATAAGCTTCTATAATTCCATTTTATTTCATACAATTATTCGTTTAATTTTGTATATACATACGATAATTTCATTTGAGGAAGTGCGAACTACCTCCCCCTTAAAATGATATGACTCGTTCATACCACACATGGAACGTATAATGGATGGTGTTAATGAACTTAAGTAACATATATAGAATATTATATTTTACTGGAATAGTAATATACCTATGTATCATTTGGATTCGATTCTTTTAAAATAAAAATTAAATGGAAGTAGCATTCGTGCGTACGTACGGACTACCGTCTCCACGAACGCGATGTGATTCATTCTCCATCGTATCCATTCAAGTATAATTATCATTTGATGATTTAAAAATGATGTTTAAGGACTTGATACCATTCTGTATATGAATAATATACATCCCATTAATAACGAATATGGCTCACATAACAAAGAATACAAAGTAAAATGAACCCGTTAACACCTGAAATGACGATAATTCTAAGATATTATTAACAAAACAATGTTAAAAGATCATATATGATATCATATTAAAGTAACTGATTCTTGTATTATTCAATAACAATTATTTCACCATTATACAGGAGGTAAACCTACCATCTACCAAGGAAAAAGTACAATGTAAGGGATTCTCTTATCTGACTTTCAATTCCGTGAGATTTCCATTGTTCGCTACTAAATTATTGAAAGTGGTGTATTGTGTACTTCCATTTGATATATATTATCATGATTCACTTTATATTCATGTTATTCTGTAAATCATTTGGTGGTTATTAACTTTTGGCCATGCGACTCAGTTGATTAACGTGGTAAGGGATTTTCTTATCTCACTTTCAATTCCGTGAGATTTTCATTGTTCACCACTTAATTATTGCATGTGGTGTATGTGTACTGCCCATGATTGTATTCATTGTGTAATATACTTTAATTTATGGGTATTTACATCATCATGGTATGATACTTCTTTCATGGGTGTATGTTTCGTATGTTACCTAATCGGTAAGGGAATTTGAGATTTCAATTTCCACTCATTCGGCTTTACGCATATTTCATTGATTATATTACTCCAAGATTATGTGTGGAATCACTATTCATTTGATTATGTCATAATTTCCACTCCCCTTCCTGTGGATATACTTTTGATACACATAATCACTCTATTGATAATTCTCAAGTCATTAATATGAATTTGATAAGAGTAATTTTAACTCTTTCACCATTTGTTGAGTTAAACATCCAATTCGTTGGTGTTGTTTCTACAAGAATATGTGTGAATATCCTTTGATTGTTTTACACTGAATATTCAATCATATTTAGTGTATTTATATTTTTCACACATAATTATGTCGTTGATTTATCCTTAACCTAAGGATATGGCCTTTATGAGAGATTTCATCTCAATTTACATTCCATTGAGACTTCTTTGTTGATATACACCAAATCACTTTTATGTGGTGTATATAATGTACTTTAACATAGTATATCATGAATCCCTTTATTCTCATGATATTACAAAGTTTTGATTACCTCAATTATTTGTATTCAAGTGTCTCTTTTGGTTAGAATCTCTAACTAAAATACAATTTTTAAATGTTTTAAAGACTTATTCTTCTAAATCTTGCTCATTAATGTCCATGTTTTAAAAATGGTTTTTCGGATTTATTTATATGGACATTAAAGTTTTAAAATTAAAACTCCTTTTAAAAGTTTCAAAGTGGTATGGGACACTTTGATTCAAAAATCTATTTTTAAATGGCTTCTTGACAAATAGTGTGACTTTTAAATGTTTTCAAGAAAAGGGGGATATTTCTCTCAAAAAGTTATGATGATTATTTTCATCTATGTCAACATCCTTCATTATTATTGACTGAGGTTAATGTGATACAATAAAGTCTTCCATATTGTATCAAATGAGTTATGTTTGACTGTGGATGTGCTATTTTTATACCATTCATGGTTTGTGGTAGAAGTATTGACATTTCGTATGCTATTTTTAATACGAATGTTTATGTTATGTTTAAACCTGTTCATATGAGGAATGCATTGGACTTAATAAGTGACGGGTGGAGCCCGCTATAGCTCCTCGATGCATCGGTAGGTCTCATGAGACAAACTAGTGTCTTGGCACAAGGCCTTGGCAAAATCTTATTTGTAGTCTTGGCACGAGTCCTTGGCTATGTGGTTATGATAGTATGGCATTATGCATTCCATCATTATGAAAGTGGTTATTGATACTGCATGTGATCATTCGACTAGTAGAATATCCATGTGAGTAAGTAAATGGCATTATTTCATTTTATTTATGCCATACCATGTTGAAAGTTCAAGTTTCAAAGGCTTTTGTTTTAGTTATAAATTGCCTTAAGTGTTTATGATTATTTATGAAAGCTTCTGCTATAATGTTATCCTTACTGAGCATCCGAGCTCACCCCTTTCAATGTTTTTTTTCCCAGGATTATGAAGAAGTAATTTATGAATGACCTGCAGGGATAGTATTAGGGGATATGAAGACAAAATGTTTTTTTATGATGTAATGTAAAAATTTATGGATGTATCTAGTTATTCCAAGGCTACTAAACTAATCGGTCTTTCGAGACTTGATCTTTCTCATGATCATGCCAATGTTATGTAATAATGCACCGACTCTGGGTAACTAGGGTCGGGGCGTTACAGTTGGTATCAGAGGAAGTTTAGTACAAAACTTGGTAGCTAGATTTAGATAAACTCTGACTAGTGCACGTAGACCTAAGATGAACATTGAGGATTAGTATAAAAGAACTTCCTAGAATTTTGGTATTGTAGAGATTTTGTGAGTTTTCCGAGCAATACATCCCAGTCTGGATACGAGCAGGTAGAGGCGGCTCGGGCACAGATGTACCTAGGGGTAAAACCCGAAAACACCGCTTTGAGCTAGACTCGAACGGGAACTGGTGCACGACAACGGGCCTTGCTGCACTCTTGGTTACGACACTCCCGGGGGATATGCTTAGGATAATTTACATTTTCTTTACAAACCAATTTAAGTAATATATACATAAGATGAGAGTAAATGACCTTGGTTAATCCTAATATTTTTCAAATTGAGAATATGGTGACATTTTAATCTCTAAATGATTTTAAGACTACTATTACTCACTCAATGCTTTCTGGTTTTAGTCAATGGATGGATTCCAAGGAAGTCATAGTGACTTTGAGAATGATGTACAAGGTGGGAACGGTGGTGGAAATGAGCAACAAAATGGAATGTTGATAGGCGTAAAAGATATCGTCTTTATGCCAAATCAGTTTTCCAAAAATATGATCAACAACATATATATTAACCAACTCCCAGACTCAACAAGGAAGAGAAAGGTGATAAATGATAAGATATCCAGCAATGGAGACCATGGAGAAAAGAAACCTCAATTTTCATCATGCAGGAATTGTGGAAAGAGACACCCAGGAAAGTGTCTCAATGGGACAACGAAATTTTTTACGTGCGGGAAGGAAGGACATAAAGTGAAGAATTGCCGAAGAAAAATGAAGAGTACTATGGAAGAAGATATAAAAGGTCCCAAGAGTCCATTTACAGTCATTTGCCGTAAATGTAGGGGACCTGGCCATTACCCGAGTGAATGTACTATTTTATAGGATATTTTCTTGCTCAAAGAAGAAGCTATGCAGAAATAAATGGTTGGAGAAAAATTTAAAAAGTATTAGCACTCCTTGTTGATGGGTTTACTTTGGAATAATTTTCTCTTGTATTTGTAACCCCTCAGTTTTCCATGTGAGAATGATATTTGAGGAATAATTGTCTCTTCTCTTGTGGATATAGGTATAAATAACCATTTTGTTTTATATGATCATTGGGGTTTGAGAAAATGAAAAGTTATTATAATTTGGGATGAAAATGCAAAGTATGATATAACATTTGTGGTTAAATTATGTTATTTTGAAAAAATTTATCTCATTTTGGTAATATTATAGAATATAGTTTTTGAAAAAGGAAAACACGTAGACCGTGTGACAACCCGTCGCGTCGGACAAAGCTGTGGGAATCGAACCCACAACCAAAGTGCGATTGGGATTTATCGCCTACCACTGGACTACGTGAAGTCCCTGGTTAGTATGCCTATTTTTTTTAAATGATTTTATTGATCAGTAATAAGATGATTTGGGTTCTTATGTCTTATCAAATGAATACCCTTGGTATAGGAAAATGATTTGGTGATTAAGTGATAAATGTTATTTTGGAAGATGTTCGTTTTGTTAGGAACACTATATGCCCAAGGAAAATAGAATACAATGAGGTTTCATTTGTAGAGTAATGGTGGATTTTTATCTACATTTTTATTGTTGATTTATAGTGATTTGGGTTATTTATGGAAATGATTAACCTATAATAGAGAATATGTGATGATGTTAATTACTTTTAAGTATGTGACTTTAAGATTATTTGATGTCATTTGGAGATACAATGTGACATGGGAGACTACATAATCAAATTCTTCTATGTTTTGGGTTTCAATATTAGTTTGGATTATATTAAAAGATTTTAAGGACAATTGGTTATTGAATGGTATCTATTTAACTTTGGGGTATTGTTGGTTTAATTTTAGAAATTAAGATTAGTGCATATTTATCTCAATGAATATCCTTTTGGGGGATCATTAGATCATTCACTAACCATTTTGGTTTTGATTAATCTTCAAAGACAATGTAAATATATGGTTTATCCTGCATGGATCATGTGATTCTATAGAAGTTTATTCTATCTCTTCCATTGTGACCAAGTCTTCTTGAATACTCATCATTTAAAAAAATTGAGTTAGTGGTGGAAATTTATTAAAGAATGAAAATCTACTTAAAATTTAAGTATATCTCATAATGTTCTTAGTCAATATCATAAATGAATTCCTCTTCCTTATGTAATGTAACTTTAAAAAAAAATGTTGTCCTAGATGGTACCTTAAATCATCACTAATTTATGGCTTTGGGATTGTTGGCCTTTTCATAGCCATGTTCTCTACCACTCTCCATCAGATAATTGATGGTTAGATTTCTCCTCCATATCCATATTTTCCTACATGGAACCCTAGTATGTGTTATTTTCGGTAATCTTCATACTTTCCACTCTTTATTTTAAATAGAGGCCTCATTAATTCATTTTTCGATGTGGGATTTCAACTAAGATATTTTGAAATGTCAAAAATGTGTGATCCCAATACCCTATATTTTGTTGAACCGATGGTACTTCAAATCATCATAGATTGATGAGTTTAAGAACCTCAATTTTATACTTGTTTGTGATTGATGACCTCAACCACTACCTATAAATATTTACGTTTTTCCTCCAATTATATGTCTCTAATTGCCACCAATGTTCTCCTAATCGAGATCATAATTTGGTGGTGACCCTTTCATTTCTCTTTTCCTCATATTAAGACTAAATTTTAGTAAACCAATTTCCGATGTGGGTTTTCCCACAAATATATTTTCTATTTTCAACCTTTTATTTTCGAAGAACAATTTCAAATTGCGAGGACGCAATTTATTGAAGGAGGGGAGAATGTAACACCCCAAGATTTCATAGTGTGTTATTTCTTCAAAATAATTCAATAACTTGCACTACACGCAACACCGAGTTCAAGCGCACCATGACTTACCAAACAAGCCATTCAAAAAAGTTTATGAATAGTATTAACTAAATTTTAAACTTTATATAATCCTTATAATTTTAGAATCCATATTATGAGTTTCTTAGACATAATGTAAGAACAAATTCATCTTCAGTATTGTAGTTTTACCAACTTTTAATAGTGAACCCTTTTTAAATAAAATATTTTAAACTTTTTGACTAAATGGGGACATCAAAAAATTTAAGATAAAACATCCCAAGCTTCCACGGTACGCTTTCCTTTGAATAAAACTGTAGCGTGTGTTGTACGCAACTTCGAGTTTTAACACACACCACAACCGATCAAACTAGCCGTTATGAATAGTAATACTTAATTTTTTGAAATTATATATATTTTATATTTCAAAATGGACTTCATTTTTGGATTTGTAATATCAAATTTAGCCTAAGGTGAATTTTTGGTACTTTTCGGATAACTTTCATATTTTGATGAAAAGTAAAAATTACTAAATTTTAATTAAAAACAACTTTTTTAATCAAAATAATTAGTAGTGATAAATTATGAATTTGAGTGGTTTAAAATTATATTTAGAATATATTTTTACCATTTAATATAATTTTGGTCATTGGACATAATTTTACAATTAAACCGAACATAAACAAGTGTCAATCTTTTGATAGTTATTATCTCTGAAAAACACGCTTTTTGTTTTGACAGTGGGAATTAATTTTAAATTAATTTCTGCCACTTCTGTGTTTTGAATTTAGAAAAATGGATTCCATATTTGGAATCAGTATGTTCAAATTTTGTAAATAGGTAACTTTTATTTTTAGACATTTTGAATAATTACTGCGGTAAATATTTTATTTACCATGGTTAAGGGTAAATCCGGTAAATAAGGGTTAAAAAAATAATATTATAATAATACTAAATTACCCTAAAACGTGTCTTAACCCTATTTGTTGATACATGGTCGACCATGGGCATCTTTGGGTCAATTTTGGGACCCCATTGATCCACTTGTAAGTGATAATGACACTTTATTTTAATTAAGTTAAAATGAATACAAAAATGGCATAAGCTTACATCTTTTAAAAGAACAATTTTTACATAGGGTTATACATGTTGGATTTTCGATTATAAATATTCATTAGAAAGATAAAACGATTTCCTACATAATGATATTTTATTTATAATTTTTAGACATCAAATAATTTAAATTATTAATGACACAATAATGATGCAATGTTTACCTCATTAATAAATCATTTAAATAAATAAGATTATAATGATTAAAATATTATCTAAAACCTGTCCAATTCTTATTGGTTGATATTATTTAGAATATGAGTCATATTAGCTTCGACCTCAATGATTTTTGGACCATTATAAACCGAATATAATTATATTATAAAGTAATACTTTCACTCTTTCCTAAAGAGCCCCTCCTCTCCCTTATAAAAGGAGACCACTTCTACTCATTCCTCACACCTCTCAAGCCACTTGGCTCGTCCAAACTCTGCCCAAATAAGCTCCCCACATCCCTCTACTCCTCCTTGAAGCTTACCCTTAGGCAGAAAGCATTTCAAGAAGTCCTTTGGTTCCAACCAAAGTGAGTTACCTAAATTAAAGGTAACATTTTCTCTTAAATTATTTTCAATTATTTTGCTTCTCCAACCCCCAAACTCTTTTTATTTCCTTTATTTTGTAACAACACCAGTATCCATAATATACTAGGATGTTTTTATAAGAAGTATTCAAACTACACATTCACACAACTCCATCTAATGGATGATGAACATAATGTTTCTGTGGATGGCAAACTAACGCCTCACGAAACGATGATTGTTCAAATACATCTTACCGCCTCTCATGGTGGCCATTAGGATGGCACTGTAATTAAATATGATATTAATGATATATATTTTATATATAAGCTTCTGTAATTCCATTTTATTTCATACAATTATTCGTTTCATGTTGTATATACATACGATAATTTCATTTGAGGAAGTGCGGACTACCGCCCCCTTAAAATGATATGACTCGTTCATACCACACATGGAACGTATAAAGGATGGTGTTAATGAACTTAAGTAACATATATAGAATATTATATTTTACTGGAATAGTAATATACCTATGTATCATTTGGATTCGATTGTTTTAAAATAAAAATTAAATGGAAGTAGCATTCGTGCGTACGTACGGACTACCGTCTCCACGAACGCGATGTGATTCATTCTCCATCGTATCCATTCAAGTATAATTATCATTTGATGATTTAAAAATGATGTTTAAGGACTTGATACCATTCTGGATATGAATAATATACATCCCATTAATAACTAATATGGCTCACATAACAATGAATATAAAGTAAAATGAACCCGTTAACACCTGAAATGACGATAATTCTAAGATATTATTAAAAAATCAATGTTAAAAGATCATATATGATATCATATTAAAGTAACTGATTCTTGTATTATTCAATAACAATTATTTCACCATTATACAGGAGGTAAACCTACCATCGACCAAGGAAAAAGTACAAAGTAAGGGATTCTCTTATCTCACTTTCAATTCCGTGAGATTTCCATTGTTCGCTACTAAATTATTGAAAGTGGTGTATTGTGTACTTCCATTTGATATATATTATCATGATTCACTTTATATTCATGTTATTCTGTAAATCATTTGGTGGTTATTAACTTTTGGCCATGCGACTCAGTTGATTAACGTGGTAAGGGATTTTCTTATCTCACTTTCAATTCCGTGAGATTTTCATTGTTCACCACTTAATTATTGCATGTGGTGTATGTGTACTGCCCATGATTGTATTCATTGTGTAATATACTTTAATTTATGGGTATTTACATCATCATGGTATGATACTTCTTTCATGGGTGTATGTTTCGTATGTTACCTAATCGGTAAGGGAATTTGAGATTTCAATTTCCACTCATTCGGCTTTACGCATATTTCATTGATTATATTACTCCAAGATTATGTGTGGAATCACTATTCATTTGATTATGTCATAATTTCCACTCCCCTTCCTGTGGATATACTTTTGATACACATAATCACTCTATTGATAATTCTCAAGTCATTAATATGAATTTGATAAGAGTAATTTTAACTCTTTCACCATTTGTTGAGTTAAACATCCAATTCGTTGGTGTTGTTTCTACAAGAATATGTGTGAATATCCTTTGATTGTTTTACACTGAATATTCAATCATATTTAGTGTATTTATATTTTTCACACATAATTATGTCGTTGATTTATCCTTAACCTAAGGATATGGCCTTTATGAGAGATTTCATCTCAATTTACATTCCATTGAGACTTCTTTGTTGATATACACCAAATCACTTTTATGTGGTGTATATAATGTACTTTAACATAGTATATCATGAATCCCTTTATTCTCATGATATTACAAAGTTTTGATTACCTCAATTATTTGTATTCAAGTGTCTCTTTTGGTTAGAATCTCTAACTAAAATACCATTTTTAAATGTTTTAAAGACTTATTCTTCTAAATCTTGCTCATTAATGTCCATGTTTTAAAAATGGTTTTTCGGATTTATTTATATGGACATTAAAGTTTTAAAATTAAAACTCCTTTTAAAAGTTTCAAAGTGGTATGGGACACTTTGATTCAAAAATCTATTTTTAAATGGCTTCTTGACAAATAGTGTGACTTTTAAATGTTTTCAAGAAAAGGGGGATATTTCTCTCAAAAAGTTATGATGATTATTTTCATCTATGTCAACATCCTTCATTATTATTGACTGAGGTTAATGTGATACAATAAAGTCTTCCATATTGTATCAAATGAGTTATGTTTGACTGTGGATGTGCTATTTTTATACCATTCATGGTTTGTGGTAGAAGTATTGACATTTCGTATGCTATTTTTAATACGAATGTTTATGTTATGTTTAAACCTGTTCATATGAGGAATGCATTGGACTTAATAAGTGACGGGTGGAGCCCGCTATAGCTCCTCGATGCATCGGTAGGTCTCATGAGACAAACTAGTGTCTTGGCACAAGGCCTTGGCAAAATCTTATTTGTAGTCTTGGCACGAGTCCTTGGCTATGTGGTTATGATAGTATGGCATTATGCATTCCATCATTATGAAAGTGGTTATTGATACTGCATGTGATCATTCGACTAGTAGAATATCCATGTGAGTAAGTAAATGGCATTATTTCATTTTATTTATGCCATACCATGTTGAAAGTTCAAGTTTCAAAGGCTTTTGTTTTAGTTATAAATTGCCTTAAGTGTTTATGATTATTTATGAAAGCTTCTGCTATAATTTTATCCTTACTGAGCATCCGAGCTCACCCCTTTCAATGTTTTTTTTCCCAGGATTATGAAGAAGTAATTTATGAATGACCTGCAGGGATAGTATTAGGGGATATGAAGACAAAATGTTTTTTTATGATGTAATGTAAAAATTTATGGATGTATCTAGTTATTCCAAGGCTACTAAACTAATCGGTCTTTCGAGACTTGATCTTTCTCATGATCATGCCAATGTTATGTAATAATGCACCGACTCTGGGTAACTAGGGTCGGGGCGTTACACATGTGGGTGAAATAACTAGAGGTAACTACAACATTCGATACAAAAATATGGTAAATGAAACCACCATGTACACCATCACATAATACTATAAAGATAAGATAGTTGAGAAAGAGGGTGTAGTCTCCCATCAATTCCACGTTAACAAGGATATTAGGGAAAACACCCTCCGAGAGTCCTCTCTGTGTCTGTCAACTTAACAATATTGGTTGTATAGCTTATTAAATCACATTAAATATGAATATTAATATAGTTTACAATAAAATTAATGGAAAAAATTGTGTTAAGCTCAATGGAAATAATCATCTCTCAAACCCCCAAAACCACTCTTAGAGACTATATGTCTTATATGCAAGTAAGAATTACAAAAATATTTCATTTAATTAATTTATTAAAAATTTAATAGTTACATTAATTAACTATTGATTCTCATGTCCTCCAAGAATAAACCAAGCGATCCCATGGTTTCTTATAAGGTAACACCATTCAATATTGCATTTACGTACCAACCCCATGGGTTAAACATTTATTAGTCATTATCATTCCATAATTACAATATATCTAGGAATTATATTAAGCTACCATAAAATATGCTTAAAGAAATCCATATGCATTATGCAGTGGGGAATGAAATTTAGTAATAATAAACTGTATATTTTAACCTTTAAATTAGATTCATTAATAAACATGCATCCCTACTTCCAGTAAAAGAACAATGAGAAAGCCCACCTCTAGCCTCCCTAATAGTCCCAGTGCCATCTTGAAACCTATATGAATATCCACACACATCCTACCATCATAGGTTCTAACATATCCCATCATCATTTCCCCCCGCATATATCTTCTCAAACCATCAGCTATCCCAAACTCACTTGAGGAGGCAAACTATTTTCATAGTGGAAATCACACATGAACAATACAAACATAAACCAACTCTTCTCATTATTTATAATTTAATATTAATTAATGTTAATTTAAATATTACCCAAATATATAAATCATGATAAATTTACAATTTAAAATTATATAGTAGAAGAAATAAATCCCCTATATGGAATATAAATTCCCAAACACACCAAAAAAAAATAAAAAAGAGGTTGTGGTCATCTCTTAGATCCCCGAAAGACAAGGGATTAAGCATATTTTATAATTCTGAGGATATGGAGTAAAATAATAGTGCGAATCATTTTACCTTAAATGCGACTCATAACAATAGAAAATAGAGTGCGAACAAAACTATTGAACACACCTAGAAACATGAATATTGATGCTTCCAATGGATGCAGATAACATTAAATGTTTCAATAACGTGATGTTGGTTTGTTCTATATCAAAGAAAAAAAGGAATACTCAAATTGAAGTAACAAAATACTTTTTAGATGACAACTATGTTTTAAAAAATATTAACAAGGTAAACCATTAAATTGTAATTTACTATACACGTGTAATTACCCTATTAAAAGGTTTACAATTTTAAAAAACAAGTATTAAAAATATCTTATTTAAATGACCTTTAATTTCACTTGTTTAAGGATTTTGAATAATATTAACTATAAAATGTCATATTTATGAAATTTTGGAAAAAATTGGAAATTTTGAAAAACTGAAACTGTTAGAGAAATGAAAAAAAATTGAACATGAGACTAACCTATGATCATGAAAAGGGATTGTGTGGATATGAGGATAACCTATGACCATGGAAAGGGAATCTGAGATAATGAGGCCAACTATAACCATGAGGAAACCTATAATTGTTTGGATCCCCTATGACAGATAGGATCACATGTGAACTTGAAGATCTTCTATGACTGTGAGACTAATCTATGACCATAATAATTACATGTAACCATGAGAATAACCTACCACCATGAGTGCCACCTATGACCACGAGGATGAAATATGACGATGAGACTCATTAATGATTATGAGTCCAAACATGATACTTTTAGGGGAAGAAGTCCCCAAAATACAAACTTGACACCTCTAGGCCTAAGGAAAACAAAAAGGACAAGCTTTAGGATCTAGGTAATTACATAAAATAACTATAAAACAACTCTCATTTACGTTAATAAAAGTATAACGTAAAAAAGGGAATGTGGTCTCAAAAATAACCCATGAGATATCTCTCAAGGATTTTCTATTCCAAGAATATATCAACTTATGGGAGGGGAATTTTTTTTTCTGGGGGCATCCTCTAGTGCAGGAAATAGTTGTCTCACCATCACTGGAGCACACACATCCCACTATGAAAAAGTAGGTAAACAACACATAACCATTTCTCGATAAGAGATACCTCTAAAATAGGTGAAAAACAATAAAAAAGAAATCATGTTCTTTTGAAATATATCACAGGATAGATATAGTTCGATAATACAAAAAAATAATTATGAAATAAAAAAATCATAAAAAACAACAGATATTGAGCATGTATATGAAAATCAGGTTCCAAGGTACCCTCCTCTACACCACCGCATTGACAAAGGACAAAAACCATCGGAATAACACACCCATAAAACACTAAATCATGGTATTTTTTAGTATCCATAGGTCACTCCTTAAAGTTCACACCATCATCAATGTCGATTTCATCCCAATAAATGATGTGATATTCATTATAAAAATATTATTAAAGATGCATCACAGGGAATATGTCATGTCTCAGGCACATTTATAGGGGAAGTTTTATTTGATACAAAATAGATCTAATGTGAGCCTATACTTCCAAATTCACAAAAAAATTGGGGATAAATATTATTTATAACATCCTAGATCTTGGAACACTGTAATTTTACATTTAAGAGGATATTTTTTTTGGGATTTAATGGTGTTAGAGGTGAACTTGTGGTTTTTTGTAAGAACTTGTTCTGATTGGTGGCTACATGAGTTGATTTATGAAATGAATATATATTCAATATGTTAATGGATTTTGAGAATATGCAATGATTTTGGGTTCAAGTTGTGAAAAATGTTTAGGATATGAGGTATTTTTCATTCAATGAACTGGTCTTTCCATATTATAATCGAATTCAACATGTGTTTCTAAAAAAATGTACATTTTGAAAGTTCACTTAAGAAACTAATGAATCATGAAAGAATCATGTATACTCTACAAGATTAATTTTGTTTCTCCCATATATTTTATAATTCACCTCCATTATCCATTCACTGAACCCTAGGCCTTCTCTCAGCGATTTTGGGTGATCCACCTCTCTCCAAACTTCTTCACTTGGTGTTTATATCCCGAGTCAAATATTCATAATCTGATCAATATGTTTGATCACATATATTCCACTACTTCTAGATCTCATGGATTAGTTTTGGGTATGGTATGTGTTTCTAGAATCTATTGATCATGTTGTTATCTCTCTCAATTCTTCAAAGATTCATCATATGTTTGTCTACAAAAGGATGGATCTCATGTGTGTTGAGTGTAACACATGTGACCATTGAGATATGTATTGATCTATTATCTTAATAAAATTTTTTTATTTGGAAAACATTATTCTATATTGTTTGAATCATTGTTTAGGGCCTCCTCTTCATTGTTCTCGATTTACCTTGATTTTTAGTGTGTGGTTTTCATTGTGGGTGGTGTGAGAATCGAACATGAGGTAGGTGGTTCAATCTATAGACTATATTATATGAACTATGAATGTTATTTATTTATTAAAAAGGATTATAAATAAATTATAATGAATATTCATTGGTTTATTTGTGTTTGAAAAATGATTTTTGAGGAAAGAAAATTTTAAACTAGTGTAGGTAAATGAAAGGTGTTTTTCAAATAATTCTAAAATGAATTGTGAAATTGGGTATTAGTACTTGTTTTTGATGAATAAACTGCAATTTAAGACTATTTATAAAATATGATAATCCAATATAAATTAATTTGATATATTTATCCCCTGGGAGCCTTGGTTACCTAGGACAGGGTTTAGTATTGGGCCTTATCCATTGGAATTGTAAGGGCTTTAATTTCTTGAGTGATCTGCCATTCATAGGTCATAGATACATTATATCTAAGAACATGATTGAAATTTTATGAGGGTACACTTCCTAAAGTGATCCATCTTACCTAGTTTATGGATACATTGACTTTATGGACTTGAGAGGGAAGTAGTCATTCATTAGTTATTGTGGTACAAGTGACCTAGCTATCCCGACATTTTTTTATCCAAGGGGTGTTTACCACAATGATTTATATTTGTATATAATAAATTAATTGATAAATTTAAATGTTCTGTGGAAATTATAGTTTAATACTATATCACCTAGTTCGTGAATAATTAGGAAAAATTGAACCACTTACCATGATTTTGAAACAAAACATGTTATTGATTATCAAAAAATACTTTTATATAAATTGTGAATATTTGGATTATTATAAAAATATGTGTTATAGAAAACATGGGTGTGATATAACTGATCCTATTTAGCTCATACATTGTACTCCCCCTCTAGGGTGTGTAGATGTTATTTTATCTGATATAGGAAATTCAATGGCACAACAGTTAGATGGTGAGTTTTATGAATGCTTGGTATAGGTAGCTGGACATGATATGGTAAGACATTTCCCACTGTCACATGGAGTAATAGTTGTTAATTTGTATGTCCATTTATTGGTCGTTCCTAAGGACATGTACCTTGGGATTTTATCTTAATAACTTTTTTTGTATCACTACAATTGTTTCTATTTTTTATGGATCATTTATTTTATTTCTTATATATATAAATATATATATATATGCCATGTATCTTGCTTAATGTTGTATAAATAATTACTTTTGGTTGTTGTTGGAAGCCAGAGTGTTATTTTACAGCATATAAGGACTCAGAATACCCTTCGTGTCATTCCAAAGTCTATTTCAGAGCTATGTTAATTGGGTTTTCTTGGACAGGTCATGAAAATTTGGTATTTGGGATGGATATTCCAAATATTGGGATGTTGGTAAACATGGGATAGGATTATCAGGACACGAGGTTTCGGTTTTAATATGTTCCTTTATATATCATTCAATTATGAGCTCTAATTATAAATGATATGATGTAATGTTTCTCTTCTATTTTAGGTTTCAACCTTTATCATAGTTTTCTTGTGTTCTTTTGGTTTTAAAGAATATTTTTCATTTGTCCTATCATTAATGTCTACTTTTGGTTAGTAGAATCATGACACTATGATGTCTTATAGGGGTTTCTCAAGTTGGTGAAATAGAATATTTTCTTGAATAAAATACTTAGTTAGATTAGAGTCATTTAGAGGCTATTGTATGGGTGGTTCTTATAGTGGATCATAACGTACAATGAGTTACGAGCTGAGATGTCAAGTCAAAACTAGGACATGTTGGAGACATAGATCGAGCGTGAAAGTTCATACATGATAATCCATCATACTTTATAGGTACGAATGAACTACAAGAGGAATAGGAATGGATATAAAATATCAATCAGGCCTTATACTTCTTGAAGAAAACTGAATCCATTAAATTCAAATATGTAACAATCAAGATTAAATTCCCCAGAAAGTGCTGGTGGTAATCCATGGTTCAAGAAAAAATGTTTGTGGTCTTTTAGGGGAAGGGCTTCAAGACCATTTTCTTTCTGTATTTCTTTCACAAAATCTCTGATAATATCAATGTATTTAGAGTTACTCGTCTTTAAATAAGGCTAGAATTTTGTGATGTAGTGCACTAAATTATATTTGGAACTCATTAATTTATACCCAGATAGGATAAAAATGATATGGTAAAAGCTCAAAAATATATATTGGGATTGAAATATGATATTTGATCAAGGGAATACATGCTAAATCTCACAACCTATACTGATTTGGTTAACATGGTGATAATGGAAGAAATATATATTTTAATAATTATTGTATTATATGGCTCTTCTATTCCCTATGTGGATGTTTCAGTGGTGTACAATAAAATGAGAGGATGTGGCATTATAAACATATAGATGGTGTATGTGGTTCTCAGCAATGAGACTCCTTAGCCCCATCAACAACAACTGATAGTGTGAACCAGAATTGCTATCAGTGTGGAAATATTGGGATCACTTGACTATCTTATCCCACGCCTATGAATATTTTCAGTTATTTTGACCACATGCCATTTTAAGAGGTTCATCAAGGATTTTTATTCACCAAATTTTGGTTAGGAATTTTTATCTCCAAAGGAAACCAAGATAATGTGTGAATCATCAATGTACATTTGGATTTGACCATATGCCTCATTAATGCCATCAAAAAGTGGTTGAGTTTCTAGTGAAGGTTGATGTAGGAATGACTATAGTTAGAGGTACCATAATTGTTTCCCCTTCTGAAAAATGATCTATTTTGTATAGGTTCATCAAAATCTTTCATATCTTCTCATTTGATCGATTTTTAGAAACATCAAATAGATATAATGTAAATTTTTACAGAGATAGTGATTCTTCCTGGAAAGAAGAATGATCTGGGGTTTTATTTTACATCTTGTTTTCCTTTTATAGATGATGAGAAGTTAGGTTGAGATTTTAGGGTTTGATATTTGGAATTTTTGATTCCATCATTGGGATAGACTGGATGGATACTCATCAAGACTATTTTGATTTTTATCATATGTGTGTTTCATTATGCGTATCCCATGGGAGATCATGGGTGTTTCAAAGAGAGTGGGACATGTGGTCTACTCATGATTTTTTTCTAGAGATCATGAATATATTTTCTACATTTACAGTTAATCCTGATGATGATTCCCATCTTATTGATCTTCCCTGGATTTTTCTTGATTTCATTGAGGTTTTCCCATAAAATTTCACTAACCACCCTCCATTGATGGAGTTAGAGTTCTTAATTGATCTATTAACGTGCATGTAGGATATTTCTATACCCTATTATCATATAGAACCTATTGAGCTGGAAGAGATATACGGTTGTTTGGAAGATATTCTTGAGAAGGGTAATAGTTATCATAGTGTTTCACTGTGGGTTCCCACCAAGACCTATGCTAATAAGGCCAATGGTTTTTTTTCATATCTGTGTGGAATATTGAATGTTTAACTAGTTGACTATTAAAAATAAATAAACTTTTCACCCATATTATTGACCTCTCTAATTAGTTAAATGGGAGAAGTAGTTTTTGACGATCGATCTATGACTAATATATCAATAGCTTAGATTTTAGTAGTTAGATATTTAAAAGAGCACTTTTAGGAGTATGTATGGCCTTTAGCAATATATTTTAATGCTTTTTTGGCCAAACTAATCCTATTTTAATTTTTATAGATTAGATGAACCAAATATTTTATCATTATATCCACACCATTTTCAGGATAACTGTGGATGATAACATAGTTTATTTGTGATCTGAGTGTGATCATTAGTAAAATCTAATAATTTTTGTAAATAATCAGGATAAAATGAAATTAAGAGAATCTATTGATATCCTATTTATGGATCAAGGAATGGAACTTCTTTGGGAATGTGATTTTGAGAACATGGTCTTTCCATCAAACATGAGAAGGTTTAGGCTACCTTATCATGGGAATAATAATGGAATATCTTTGAGATAAACAGATTTCTAGGCCTTTCTAGATATTATCACTGGGTTTTCTGGTATTTCTAAGAGATAAATCAACCTTTTACTTCCTTTACTTAGAAAGGGGTGGAATTTACTGGAGGAAGTATATTTCATACATCATTTGTGTAATTGAAATATATTCTTACATCGAATCATTTTCTAATCATTGTGGAACCTAATTAGGTGTAAAAGGTATGATGTGATACTTCTAGTGTGATTACGGAGTTAATTATTATTTATGATTCAAATTATTTGGTTTATGAGTCTCATTAGGTTTTCCAAATGAGAAGAATTACCCCAATAATTATAAAGAGCTGACATATATTATTTATACACCAAAGTGTTGGAAATATATTTTTTAGGGAGTGGCTAATGGTCTTTTCCGATAACAAGATTCTTAGTTGCGTCTTTTCTCAGTCCTAAATATCAGGTTTAGATGATGGGTGGAATTCCTCTAGAAATTTGATTTCAATATCAACTAAAACATAAGGAAGGAGAATGACATCACTAATTCTCTTAGTAGGATGTACCCGTAATATTTAGTTCTATAATCGAAAGTAGAGAAGAACCATTTGGGTATTTTCTCTCTATTACTTTTTGATATGATGGTGGATTATTTTAGTATGGTTATGAAAAGTGTTATATTTTCATAATATCCCCTTAAGTCTATTACACAGGCCTAATGGTAGGAATATGAGTTTAGAAAAATTATAAAATCCATATATTGTTGGATACCTTTTCTAGTTGGTATGTCCCTTATAATGGAATTATCCATTTTTTGAAAACATTTATTATCCCATTATTTTTTAGGACCTCTATGTTTCATGATTGAAATAGTTATTTGTGGTCCATTCACACTAGAACTATGAAGATATAGTATGATATGATACATTATTTCTAGTGGCTAGACATAAAGAATTAAATTGATGATTATATGTACAACTTTTACACCCATCAATAGATAAACTTATATCACATGAATCATTTTGGTATATTCCAGGCGCTTTTGATGCCAATATAGAAGTTGGTTGAGGTGCCTATACACTTTATTTTTATATTATCCTAAACCCCAAAAGGATAGAATTAAATATGGGTGGTGATTGATTTATTGATTAAATTGAATCATTTTATTCATATTTGGAAAAAAACTATGGGTAAAGACCTGGTAAAGCTATTTGTATTGAAAATTTCAAGGTTTCATGTTCTTCCTTCTTCCATTGTCTCTAATAGGGATCCAAATATTAATACATTTTTCTAGAAGAGTCTCCAAGAGTTTATGGGAAGTAAAATTAGAATTATTATAGATTACCATCTACAGATGGATGTCTATATGGGTTGTGGGATTCTTATTTTGGAGGACATGTTCCATTCCAACATCTTTAACATTTTTGGATCATGGTACATTCATATTGGACTGTTATAGATCAATCATACGAATAATTACCATCTATTAATCAAAATGAAAACCTTCAAATAATTGAATGGATACTTTTTTAGGTCACCTCATTATTGTGAAGATGTGTTAGATGCCTCAATCATGTGACCAAGTCATGTTCAGGATCTATCATTGGGGATTCAAGATATACATTGATTATTGGTTACTACTTAGAGAAGGGTGAAATCACATGCAGATTGTCAATTCTATCATTTGGAGTTTTCCATTTATGATAGTGTATTTTTGAATGTTTCCCCTCAATTGGGTAATATTAATGTTGAGAAATATTGGAATATAGATCAGAGAAATGTTGGACAATTTGATACCATTGATTGAGTTGGACAACTTTCTTATAATTTGGTGTTACTAGATTAGTTGATTGGTGTTCATGATGTTTTCAACATACCATAGACCAGAAAGTACCATCATGATCCTTCCCTTTTTTTATGTTCATAAGAGATTGATTTGGATCTAGATGTTCCAATTATGGAGTAACCAATATAGATCGTAGATTTCCATATGATAGTCTTGTGTGAGAAGTCTATTTCATTGGTCAATGTTTTATAAAGTCAAAGATCATATTCTTATGAGAGTTGGGAGAATAAACCTTGGGTGCGGAGCAATGAACATACCTCTTCCAAGACCATCATTCCTATACACGATTTCATATGAATATAATTTCTTATGGTCGGAAGAATTGTAATTTTTTAAATATTGGCACACCATCATTTTACATTTAAGAGGCTATCTTTAGTTTCGAGTGGTTTCATTTGGAAAAAATTTGTTTTTATAAAGAACATAAGATGATTGGTGTCTATAAGAGTCAATTTGTGTTATAAATGTGTATTCATGTTGTAAATGGATTATTAGTAGAAGCCATGATTTTTGGTTCTTATTGTGAAAAATATTTATAACATGAGATATTACTCATGTTGTGAATTGAAATTTAAATATTATAATAAAAGAAGATGAAAATGTTTCGATATCGACCATTCCAAGAGTTCACATCATTAACCAAGGATTTATGACATGAATCATGTATTTTATCAGAGAATAAGTGTTTTTACCACCCATATCTCTTTTCATTCCCCTCCTTTCTCATTTTCGCTAAACATTGGTCTTTACCAAGTGATTTTGGGTGATTTAGTTATCTCTAAAATCCTTTGTTTAGTGATTCAATCCTAGATTTATTAGTAGTAATCAAATCTGTAATTTTTATCAAATATCTTCAAATACTTCATAATAATTTTGGTTGAAAACATTTTTAGGATATTTTTTACAAATATATTGACCGCATTGTGATCTATACCAATCCCTTATAGATTTATATTACATTTTCTCCCAAAGGATAGATTTTGTATTAGTTAGGTGATATGCCTGTGACAGTTTAGGTATGTGTCGATCTATCATCTTCACCAACACTTTTTTTATTTTGGAAACACAATTATAAGTTTTTGTTATAAATATTTCTGGCCTCCACTTATTTTTTATTTATTTCACATACTTTTCGGTGTGTGGTATCTATTTTGGGTGTTGTGAGTCCCAAAACTGAGGTATGTGGTTCCATATCTAACCTATATTATGTGAACCACGAATGATCTTGATTTATCGAATGATTTGTTAAATGAAATTAGATGATTATTTATTGGTTTATTTGTGTGTGAGAATGGGTTTTTGATAAAACAAGAGGTTCCCCTTTTTTTTGTTAAAACAAAGATGTTTCTCAATGCATTATGAAATGGATTGTATAATTTTTTTTCAAAATCTAATTTATAATGAAAAAAAGGGTTCTTTGGAATTGTTTTTAACCATGAAAATCCGTTTGAAAATGATTTTATATATTCCACAAGTGGGAGCCATGGGTACCAAGTTGGGGGGTTTAGTATTGGGTATAATCAATTAGATTTCTAAGGGGGTTAACATTCTATGGAACTCCTCAATTCCATGAACATAGATACATTGGATGTAGGAAAATGATTGATATTTTAATGGGTTTCACTTTATGGGGTGTTCCAATGTCCCTAGTGTTTGGAGGAACTGACTCTAGGTATGAATGTGAAGTAATCATTGATTTTTTTAACATTGGACGGACTTATCTAACCCGAACTATGTTATCATTGAGTTCTTACCATTTTTATTTGGATTTGAGTTTTTTTTAATTTGATATGATATTCTACAAGGTTTTAAAAATGTAAATGGTTTATGGAAATTATTTTTTGAAACTACATCACATGGTTTATGAATGATTTGGAAAAAGAGGAACTGTTTACCATGCTTATGATATAAAATTCTATAACATCCTATCATTCCATTTTTTCTTAAAAATGAATATATTGGGATTATTATAAAGATATTGTTTTATGGATCACCTCTCTAAGATTAGAATAAACCTATTTAGAGAACACATTGAACACTCTCTAGGGGTTGTGCGGACTATTTTTTTATCTGATGTAGGAAAGGGAAAGGCATCATAATGTTGGGGGGATGTTTTATGTCATATAGGTATTAGAAATTGGTTGTGATATGGTGGGAAATTATGAAAAAGTCACATGGTGTAGAAATTGTTAGTTTTTGGCGCCTTTTTTAGTTGCTTTTGAGGACATAAACCTTGATTTTTATCATACTACCATGGGTTGTATCACTACCATTGTTTCTATTTTGAAATGAAATATTTATTTTATGGTTTTCTTTATATATATATATAAGCCTTGTATGTTGTTTTAGGTTTCTAAAATATGTTATTCAAGTTATTATATGATGCTCGGGTTCTAACATCCATCCCATGGGGATTCCAAATGTCCTTCGGGTATTACCATAGAATTGTTTGGACCATAGATGGATGGTTTTTTTGGGATGGGTTGAGACAATTACTCTCATAACCAATCCTTTATTTCAAATTAAAAGGATTCAAAATCAATAAAAAATGATCTCCATTGTTAAACTTCATATATTTTATCCTATGGAAAACATTGGACATTCGAGGATCCTCGATGGCCATTAACCTCTTATTGATAACCAAAACAATCTTTAATATTCAATATACTAGTTTTAGTTTGAGAATTGATCACTCTATGTCCCAAATACAACATAATGGAGAATGGAAAGGGTGGTAAAACAAAGATTTAAATGGTACCATACCAATGGTGGAGTGGAATCTATTTATGTTAGAAATTTTTTCCAAGGTTAGGTGCCTCATTGACAAACCTCCATAATCTAGGACATTAGTGTGAAAAATATCATTGAGATTTTGGATAGTCTGATCTATATAACTATCCATATATGGTTGAAAAGTTGTGATAAGGAAAAATTGAGAGCCAAAATCATGAAAAAAATATCTCAACACCATGAAGGAGAAACTAGGATCAGGATCAAAGATAATCACCCTAAGAACTACATAGAGCCCCACCAATTCGTCTTGATGATTCCTTGAAAAAACTACATTGATATCAAATCCTTTATCACTATGAATTGATTTAATCTTGTCATATGGTATACTATTACCCCTATAGAATCCTAGCCTCGTTGAGATTGAGGTTAAATGAAGATGTTTTCTATCAAAATTTCATCCATATTCCATTGACAAGCATCAAATGTCTGGAGAAACCCATTGGGATCACATTTCCAAGCCTTCAACTTTTGGCGGACTAAACATCTACTCATAAACCATAACCTGAATGCTTTAGCTCAAGCAACCAAAATTAAATTTTCTATATATGATACATATTTTTCACTCTAGTATATACCTCCATGGGATAGATGTAGAAATCATTGAGAAACACGTCCCACATCACCAAAAGAATGAAAAACCTATCCTTGAACTAGAACCTATGTTGTTCATCCATAGACAATCCATCAAGGGCGTCAACACATGAAAATCAGTCTTTCTAGACCTCTACACCATAGAGTACCCTAGAAAAGACTCCACATACTACAACAAAGATGAATGAACCATAATCTAAAAAATGAATTATATACCACCAAGCTCTCCCATTTATAGATTAAACATAGAGAAATCATCCATCAATCCCTAATAATATGTAGATTCATGTATATAATTACTTCAGAACATAATTATTATCCCATCATAGAAAACATTACATCTTCTTGGGGTATATGAAAATTTAAAATTCATGATCCCATATGTAATCCATCCAACATCACAGTTGGAAGTTTATGTCACAGTGGGATAGGACAAACCATAGGCACTAGGGATTGGTCAAAAGCAAAAAACATTCACTAATGAATTAATGCATTCAGAAATTTAAGGAAAACACAATTGCTTCCATCTCACGAAAATGGGTTGCATAGTAATGTCCACCAGGGAGTAACTGCTGGGACTAATAAGAAATAACATCCCTATTCTACATCAAGACACTTCCAATGAAAATTCTTGAAGTGTCATAAAAAACCTCAAACAAAAATCCTTATTCTGAAAAATGGAGAACTAGGGTGTTGACCACCTTCTCATTGAGGTACTCAAAAGGTATGTGATATTGGTCAGTCCACAAGAAAGATTGATCTTCCTAGTCAAGGCTCTTAAATGTGTCAATATACTAGATATATTGGGTAAAACCTCTTATAATATCTTTTAAGACAAAGAAACTTCATACGTCTTTAATTGTATTGGGGGATATCAAAGAAACAACTACATCAATCTTTTTAGGATCAATGACTACCCCTCACCTGGACATGACATGCCCCATGAATTGAACTTCAAGATCCCAGAACCCATACATTAAAAACTTGTTGAATAGTTACTAATAATTAAGAACTAATAGAATCTAATACTGATTCTAAACATGATTCTCCTCAAATGAAGATCACATAATAATTTTGTTAATGAAATCCACTCTGAACCGGTATATAAACTCTTGGAACACTTCATTCATTAGTCTCATAAACATGATTAGAGTGTTATTCGCACCGAATGGCATTACAATGAATACATAATTCACAAATTAACATATGAAGGTAGTATTCTGTATATATTTTTTCTTTCACTCATATCCTATAATATCCTAATCTTATATCAATATTTATGAAACAGATAGATCCATACAGGTAATCAAATAAATCATCAATCCATGGAAGTGGGTAGTGATTATTAATTTTCACATAATTCAAGTGAATATATTAAAGATAAAGAGGAAGACTACACTCATCTTTATTTAATAAGAAAACTAGATCACCCCAAGGTGACATGCTCAGCTAAGAAAAACGTCAATATAAGATATCATCAATAAATATCCACACCCCCACAACTCAGAAAACAAAATCCTATACAAAGAAATCAAGGTCAGTGAATCACCAACCAATTGATCTATCCCAAAATCAATCTCCTATTGATGGGGTAATTCTTTAACCTCATAACTAACAGCATCAAGATACTCATCCAAGACCCTAGGAAACAACATTGGATGAACCTATGATGAACTAAACATTAACTAATCCATTGATGAAGAAAAGTAAGAAACTCACCTCTAAATCATATGAGGGTCTCACTCACTAAAGAACATGATAGAATCTTATTCAATATCATATAACAATACCCACAAAAGGAAGTTATAAACAATATCTTACACTATATATAACCATCCCATGTAGAAGATGAAATCGGATTGCTATATCCAAAAAATAGGATGGATTCCCATGAGTGGAGCTACCCTAACACCATATCACCATCTCTACATACTCCATACAAATAAGAACTACCTATATCTAACATATTCAATGCAAAAGGAACTATAATCCTCTCAACCTTAAGTAACAAATCACAAATTAGGGGTGGTGATATGAAAGACTATTTATATATTAAATTAAATAGGGAATTAACCCAAGTAGAAAACATGAAAATGGTACATCGTTTGATATTTTCTAAACTTCGAAATGGAACTCTATGTAGCTGACCATGACCTACCATGTGACCTATTTGACCCTATTAAAGAACACCTCCGTAGAAACACTGTTATATTTTTATGATGAGGAGCATCATAGGGCTATCATATATCCGCCCCATCTTTCCTCTATTGATACAATGCTTGAGCACCTTGGGGATACTACATTGGATGGAACTACAACAATAACATAACCTGAAGTTGAACACCCACTATATGAGTCCTTCTATTAAAGCCTAGACACTCTCACCACTTATGAACAAGATATTTATAAGAAAAAAACTATTCCCTTAGAAAGTTGTAGAGATTTTCCACCTTCCCAGAAATGTGAAGATAAGGGATATGAACTACTCACAACTATTTGGAAAACTCTCCTATCTATGAAAATTATAACCAAATACCACAATATTTAAACATAGAGAATATTGATGACTCCCTCTAATGAAAATATACTCTTAGAAAGAATCCTAGAAATGCCAACTTATTTTTCCAAGAACCATGAAATATGTCAAAAATATTAACAGGGTGATTTGACTCTGGATATATAGAAATAAAACAACATAAAAAGGCCTCCCCTAGACTCCTTATTTGGAAATAGGTTAGAAACATATTGGAGATGGTTCTTGAAATTGATCCTAAACCACCACACACTATAAATACCCTATTTAAGGGTAAAAAATTATTATAGACTGGCCGTCTATATTATCAAACAATGAAAGTAAGATCGAAATTGATCCCAGAATATCTCCCAAAAATCAATCAACATCTCATAATCCTTGATAAATATAAAACACAAATTCCTAGATTCCCCACACAACATATTCACCCAAAATGAAACAGAGTTCCCATTATGAGCTCAAATCTAACATAAGTATATCTAGAACTCCTAAAAAAGTCTTATATCACTGAGTCCAAAATAGATCACTCATAATTATGAAGTCTATTTCAATGAAAATCTTATATTTTCCTCCTCAATCTTCCATTATCATCATCTTTAAATCTAAAATTATCTGATGGGCTATCCCACAGAACTTCTTTAGCATAAACCTATCAAGTATATAGACCTATAGATCTACCTAAAAAAAGAAAAAATGGGTTGGGGCACTTAAAATCAGAATATGTAATATGTAATTTTAATTATTTAATTAATTATCAATTTAATCTCAATGTTTACACGTTTGAATCACATGTGAAAAGAATAATGATACATTATCCTAACCTAGGTAGCTACCCCACAACCATTATCACATTACTTAGTGGGCTCTGTGAACTTAAATACTTCACATTGGATCATAAGGGGCCCTAACTACATGATTCATATCCAATCCCATTTATTTACATCACATTCTTGGTTCAACTAACCCAATTTCCATACTTATCTATGAAATACTCTTTAATGAGTACCTTCAAACTCCATCCCATACCTCAACATAAAACTTTGGTATTACTCCATCGAGACCCCATTCCCTGAAACGATCCCCGCATGGACTAGTAATGAGATAAGGGAGATAGTGATTCCCAAATCCCATATCTAATAGGCCATGGAAAGTTGGAAATCACTAAGGAAATTGCATACACATAAATGAGAGGCTTTACCCTCTAAGAAAAATATAAACAATAAGATATGAGATAAGAATTACAAATTAACTACCACTCATAAAAAATACAATATCCCATCAATCATGTAATTTATTACAAGTAAACAATTGTAAGAAGGGAACTACAAGTGTTAAAAGTAATACACTATAGAAACCTCAAATCCCAAACTTATAATAAATAAATCAAAGAAAGAATAACCAAGAAGATCCTCGATCCTCGAAAAATAGTTTATATATACATAGGGTGATCATTATAGGTATACTCAGTAGAATCCTCCTTGGATCCAATATTTTAAAACATAAATAATGTTTACTAAATCTGAGTGAAAAAAGTAAAACAAACTCATCACCTAAATTGGTATGATAATTTCTAAACCACACCATGGATTTATTACTCTGTATCACATAAAAGAAAAATATAGAAACCATTATAATATCAAAATAAGGTAGCATGATACCACATCTACACTAGTTTTCCACTCCTCTACAACATCACACATCTTGATCCATCACTATCAAAATAATAAAATATTTCCAAAAAATACATTGGAAACTATTAAATATCATGTAACCTATGAATCTAATAATCTAATAATCAATATCCTATCATCACATCACTAAACTGTAACCAAGTATTTACATTGATCCACTACAACTGATACATCATGTATTAAACCACAATCCTTCATAACCTATAGAAAACGTACCAATAATAATATCTAGAATACTATATTCAAATGTACATGTGTGTGAAATAACGACAAGGCACTAAGATAATCTATAAAAATATATCAAAAAGGTAACCACCGTGTATACTAGAATGTAATACCATAGGTGAAGATAGCATGGAAATATGGGTTATTCAGCCATCCATTCCTCACCTACATGGATATTTGGGAAAAACCCATCATAGACTCAAATGGAAGTTAGTATCCTTACCAACATGGGTCTGATAGTGTACGGAATCACCTAACATAAAAATATGGGTATACCTAATGACCACACTATGGGAAATAATATATCATGTCTCTGACACCCAAATGCAACTTATAATATGAAAATATCAAATAATCAAATAATAATTGAAATAATACATTCATTTAATTCATTATTCTAAACATTTCATAGTTACATTAATTAAAAAAATCATTCCCATAACCATTAGGAATAATCTAACTAATCACTTAGTTCCTCATAACACAACATCATTTAATGTTCCACTCAAACACCAACTAGAATGATACAAAGTCTATATTTAATATTTTTTTCCTGAATAAATGTGTTTTTTATTTTTTTTATAATAGTATACAAATAAAAATATATATAGAGCAAGAAGACATTATCTCATTATTATATTATTTAGCTACAGAAACAATCAAAATGAAAAACAATTCAACTAGACCAAAAAAGTACAAAATAGAAAACCTGAAATACGAAAAAATTGATAACCAAAACTATTAAAATCATTGACCACACAAAAAAATTTAAATGAAGCAGGAAATTATAAGACCAATAATGATGTTTGAAAAGTGAAACATAACCATGCGTGTAATTCATATTAATATTGAGAAAAATAATGAAGTCATTCTTATATATAGAATTGTGACTTTGTAAGGGTAACCTGATTATTGGAAAAGTAATTTAAAACTAGAAATAATAAATTGTGATATAAGAATATTATATTTATTAATTGATTTTAATATAATTAATATAATTATTATATAAATTAATAAAGATATTAGCATATTTTTTATAAACTGTATTTTAGAGTATTTCATAAAAATGATAATTTTTATTTTAGAAAAATAAATTATGTATGGTATATATTTATTATGATAAAATAAATATAATTTTCAAAAATAACATATAAAAATTATCGAAGGGTTATTTTTTTAATGATATACTTAAATACTTAAGTAAATAGTAAAAATATAGTTTTCTCAGCACCGGTGTATCATAAATTACATAATTAATGATACAATAATGAACTAATAATTTATATAACTTGAATTTAATTTGTGATATATTTAATTTGATAAATTATTTTCTAAAATACAATAAACTTAATTTCCAATCATAAAATGTATTGTCCAAATCCTAGGAATCTAAAGTACTACATTAAAATTATATTTCCTCATTTTCTACATTTCCTTTTGATTAAACCAATGAATTGAAATTATAAAGTAAAAAAAGTATTAAAATCAAGTTTAATAATTTTATTATTATTTATATTGTAAAAATTACTATTATAAGGTTTACATATGATATAATATTTTTACTCAATTTTTTATTCATAAAATACCTCTCTCCTCAAGTATAAATAATCCGTCCCCATTAACATGGAAAACCACTCCTCATACCCATTACAATCCTGAAGATCTACCAAAATCATCCATATTAAGAACATTATCATCCATAGGGATGTTCTGGAGTAATCCAATTCCAATAATAAAGGGATTGATTTTTTCATATAAGAGAATCTACACTGAGGAAAGAGAATGTTTCTATTAACTCCTCTCTTCTTCTTTTTATATTAATTATTTTCCCAAATCATTTTAATATTAAGACTTATAATAATAATTCTGTTATAATTTAACATTATAATTAATATTTTAACCTAGTTATGTATCATATTTATGACATATATAAATGTCAGACTTCCCTTTTCTTCTCTTTTGATAGTGTCCCGGTAATGGTCAATTAACCACCTAAAGAGACATTTCCAAGTCAGTTATTATAACCACCATCATGGATAGAAATTAAAAATTATATATAATATTAAAATTTTTAATTAAATGAATTATAAGATTCTATAATTAATTATACTTGTGTACAAATTAATTTGAATGAAAATAGAGAAAGCTAAGTGGAAGAAGAATTTTTTTAAGAGAAACATGTTATTAAAATGGTTTAATTAAATCAATAGAAATTATCAAATATAATTAAATGATTATAATTGATATATAGTTGTAAAAATGAATATAATTAACTTCTCAATAAATTTTTTTATAAATCTTTTTTTATTATTATGGAGGCATAAAAGAGACGAAGTAAAGATAGAATTAGGGCATGGGGATTCTTGAATCCAATTGTTTTTCTTTTTGTTATCACTATTTCATTATGTATTCATCATGGAAATTATTTTAATGATAATTAAATATAATTTAATTATTATAAACATCATTTTGGTTTTATACATATTTCCACCTATATTTTCATTCGAAATACAATGATTCCCCAAAACTATATTTCTGTCCAAAATAAACATTTTACAACCCATTTATTATTTCTTATCCAAAATAAAATGATCATTTAATCAAAAGTATGATACACTATTTTCATTTTGTGACCATATTTCTTTTAATAATTTTACTTATTATGAATTCTTTATGAAACTCATTCCTTTCCATGGTCTATTTCATGATTATAGTTGTTATAGGTAATATGAGGCATGCATGATTATATAAATTTTATGATGTTATGGATGTGACTAGATTTATATAGATCTCCAATGAATTAGGTAATGTGGTGTATCTAGTGATATTATGTGTTTTATGAGTTAAAATGGTTCTATATTTGTTCACAATGACAATACTATGATTATGAACTTATGATATGCATGAACATGATGCTAGGTTTGTTCACAACATTGTGTTGTATTTGACCACAATGACATGATGTTTAATTTTTATGCATTTCCATATTCCATGATAGAAACTAATGTTTCCACTCATGATTATTACGAGTATCCTATTCTTATGATATGATGATTAAAATTATGCTTACCAATTTAATACAGATTGATGTGCCTTATTCATCCTCCTACAAGGATTTAACCCCATCCCTTTCATTGATGAATATCCTCATGTGATTACATATACCTAATATAACACCGGATTTTAAATGTTCAATAATAATAATTTAAATAATTATTTTTGTTCTATTCTATCAATGTTATGTATGAGCATGATTTTCCCAAGTCACTAATCCTTTAGATACCGAATTTGTAACACAATCATATTGTTTATATTTAAAATGATGTAATAGTCATTTAAGAAAAATTAAGGGCCCCATTGTTGGTATCAGAGCATGGTTTAGTTAATTTGGGAATTAGGATTAGAAATAACGAGTGAAAACCATATTTATAAGTCTACATAGGGGTTAAATTTTGTAGAATAATCATTTTCAAAAAGGGTTAAAAATAGGGGTCCCATAAGAAATGCTATTAGAGTTAATCATGAAATAGAATAAATTATTTATTATTTCCTTGTTGAATAATGTTTTTTTCAAACGTTTTCTATTTTAGAAAATGGTTGGAATCCAGAGAAATCCTTCCAACAACCCATGGGATGGAAAATAAAAATATTTTCCTAATGATATCAATAATTACATGGGAGGTTTAGTTCAAAATTTAATAGTGATGATTACACATATTTTTAGGATACAAATAGTAACCTGAACCATATGGAACATCAAAGATCAACTAATAAGGAATAACTAGCTATTGATTCCTTTATACAGAAATGTCCATCAACATTTTGTGGAAATTATGATCCTCTTGTTGGATAATAGTGGGTAAGCTCAATAAGAAAGTTATTTTATAATATAAATTCTTCTAAGATGTAGAAGTTGGCTCCGTCTGGATATCTTTTTAATGGAGAAGCTGATCAATGGTGGGAGTAAATAAATAACTCCAAGTAAAAGGATGAAATGGAATTGATGGAGTGTGAATACTCTAAGAAAATATTTCTTAACAAGAATTTCCCACAAACTCTTTGAACAAAGATGGAAAGAGAATTCATAGATATAATGAAAATGGATGCTAAATATTTCATGGATTATAACTCCAAATTCAAAAGGACTTCAAGATACACCTTGATATTTATTAAAAATAATGATATTAAAATAAATATATTATTTAGTGGATTAAATTCACACCATCTAAAGGATTCAACTATCCATGATATCAGTAGTTATGAAGAAGTGGTTTCATGGGCTCTAAAAGGATAGAAGGAGTTTGGTGAATGGACACATAGTTATAGTGATAAGAAGAAAATGGTGGAGTTTTAAGCCGGAGGGTCAAAAGAAAAAATGAGTAAATATGATCCAACCTTAATTGTGTCAACTTTTCTTGATGAAGCATCATATTAATTGATTAAAAAGGATGGTAAATAATTTATGTTTGTTAGATAAGGCCATCAAGATTTTTAATATTGAAGAGATGTGAAGAAGCCAACAAAATTGATGGAGGAAATGAGAGAACCTCATAACGAATCACCAATATTTCAATGATTTAACAATAGAGAGAAATGAAACTATGTAATCTAGTGCACTAAACCTTGAGTCCTTGAGTGTAATTAGTGCCAGCAGCCAATAATGCCAAAGGAAAAAAGGAAATATTTTTCCATAACTACTACTGAAGTGGGATTAGAAAATAATTTAGTATAATGTTCACTTCTTATTCACTTAATAATGGAAAAAGTATTATTTGATTATAGTTCCACACATAAAATTTTAACCTTTATGTTTTATAGATCCATTGAATCAAATTCCTAATACATTGGAATAAAGATATATTAAAACACCTAGTGGAGCTATCATTGGAACCCATGTGTTGGAATCATATCTTATTGGTATATGTGGGATAATTTTTATTTGAATTTTCATAACAATTCCAGTAGTGAATTTTGATTCGATACCAGGAATAGATTGGATCTCATTATATAGTGCACACATTAACTATTGGGATAAATAAATATCGTTTCATGTTCCTAACCATCCCATGGTTCTACAAAAATGCATGGAAGATAATGAATCTCTTTTGGAAAATACTATAATGGTGTGGGTGTTAGTACCATAGGAAGAATGTTACCTATCCCAAATGGTTGTATTTAAAGAAATAATCGAACTTGAGGAAATTACCATTTTGAGAGAACACCCTAATGTATTTCCCAATGAGTTACCCAGAAACCCCCTAGATGAGGAGGTGGATTTCTAAATAGAACATATACCCATATACACTCCTATATCAAAATTTACCGATAGGATGGACTATATCAAACTAAAATTGTTAAAGAAGTAGTTGAAGAGAATTTGGATTAAGGGTTAATATTACCTTGTGTATCACTACGGGGAAAATCATGAAGAAGGACTGATTAATGAGACATTTTATCAAATAATGGGAACATAAAATTATGACCATAAAGTAAATGTATTCCCTTCCATGTATTGATGACTTATTCAATCAATTATAAGAAGATCAACATTTCTCGAAGATGGATCTATCTTCTTGATATTATCAATCAGATGTGAAGAAGGAATATATTTAGAAGACTATATTGGGGACAATGTATAGACACTATGAATTCATAGTGATTCCATTCAGACTTACTAATTCCCCATTAATATTCTTGGATTTGGTGAATATAGTATTTAAAAAATACCTATACAAATATTTGGTGGAATTTATTGATGATATTCTCATTTACTATAAGAGAAAGGAGGTACATGAAAGGAAATTAAGAATTTTACTAGAAAAAATATGTAAAGATAAATTGTAATCTATGTTTAGAGATTTTTAATTTTAGATGTAGAAATTCGCATTCATGTGGAACAAGATCACAATAGACGGAATTTCTATAGACCCATAAAAGAACAAACTAATTAAGTTATTGTCCCGACCCTGAAGTGTCACCAAACTATATAGTTTCCTTATCATATTAGGGTACTAATAATTATTTTTGAGAAATTTATCATGATTTTATACCCTTATAACCATGTTAAAATACAAAGGGATAAGATATTTATAGACCTGATAATGAGAGAAAACCACTATGGTGCTCAAGAAAAGGATAATAACTAAAACTACATCCGCATTAAAAATAATTGTATAATGTTTCATTATATATTATGATGATTAAAATAAATATTTGTGTTGTATATTGGTCTATAATGATTAAGTGATGGATAAACCTCATGATTGTTGATGATCCAAGGAAAAAACTACCCAAAACATGATCTTGAGTTAGTAGTTGTGATCTTTTCCATGAATATTTGGCGACACTATCTCTTTGGTGAAAAGTGTGATATATATAATTATTAAAAGAGGGTAAATTATATTTTTACATATAAGGAACTCAACATGAATCAAATAATATGATTAGATATAATCAAAGACTATAATCTATTTATTCACTACTATCTGGGAAATGTGAACAAGGTAGAGGATGATCTTAGTCGAAAAGAAGCTTCTACTCTATCCATGATATAGATTAAGAAAGAAAATATATTTATGGATATATAATTGATATATCTAGAAATTGTAATAGTAGGGAATACATTATTTATTTACAATTTTATTGACCAAATATCTATCAAGAGAAGATCAAGGATGCACAAAGGGATGATCTGGAGCTTTAAAAGAAGGTGAAATCTGTAAAGTAAGGGTAGATACATGAGATACACATTTATGATGATGGTGTGTTCCAATTTAGAACTATATTTTTGGATCCTATATCACCTAAGGTAAATAAGTATTATTTTTATAATGTTCATAGGTCATCATTATTAATTAATCATGCAAGTACCAAGATATATCACAATCTTTGAGAAAACTAATTTTAGGACAACATGAAGAAGGATATTGTTGATTACATCTCATAGTGCTTGAGATGAAATCATGTTAAATTATAATGACATATTTTCAAAGGGACGATGTAACCATTTATTATAACCATATGAAAATGGGAGAACATCAATATGAAAACATTCACTGGTCTCCTAAATACATCCAATGTAAATAATGTGCTATGCTTAGTAATGGAAGGACTCACCAAGACATCCCACCATAGTTCTATTCAATAATATTTCTCACATGATAAACATTACATGATATATATGAAGGAAGTTTTGAGGGTACATGGGGAAACAACCTCGATCATTTCTAATCATGATCCAAGGATCACATCGAAATTCTAGAGAATTATCCAATATTATTTGAATATATATTTGAATTTCAACATGACCTATCACCTTAGACATGATGGAAACATTGTGAGGACTACTAGGAATTATATGGATATGTTGGGAGGATTCTCAAAATCATTAAAAGGTAAATGGGATAAAAATATCCCATTATATGATTTCCCATATAAGAAATATTTAAACTCAAGTGTTCAAATGGATCCATTTGAGGCTCTGTATGGGAATAGATATAGAACTACATCTTTTTGGGATGATGTTAGAGAATAAAATCTATATGGACCTGATTATAATAAAGATAAGACATAGAAGGTTAAATCTATATGAAAAAACATAAAATATTCTCAGAGTTAGAAAAAGATCTATGCTGACAACCATCAAAGGTATTTGGAGTTGGAAGTTGGAGATAATATTTTCCTTTAAATATCACCATGGAAGAGAGTCATGTAGTATGGAATCAAAGGGAATCATAAACATAGGTATATTAGAACATTTGAGATCTTGGATCTAATAGGAAAAGTTGACTATCATCTTGAACTACCACCATATATGGATCATGTTCATGACATGTTCCTTGTGTCTCTCCCAAGTAAGTACATACCTGACCCCTCATAAGTACTAAATCCAGATGCAGAACTACTAGAGAAGGCCTCTCATATAATGATAAATTGATAATGATATTAGACTATAGAGACAAAGTCCTACAAAAAAACATTAATCATGTTTTCAAAGTGTGAGGAACCATAAGTATGAAGAGGTGACATGGGAACCAATGGAAACAATGATAAAAAAGTACACTCATTCATTATAACCCGATAATATGAGTTGAAATTTCTTGGATGAAATTTATCAGGGGGTGAAGAATTTAACCACCCAAAGATTATTATTATTGTTTTTTCCTGAACAAATGAGTGTTTTATTATATTATAAAATATTATACAGTTACAAAATATAGATAAACAGGAAGAGATTTATCTTATCATTACGTTAGTCAGTTTCAAAACCAATCCAAATGCCAACCATTACAACATGAAAAAAAATGTAAAATAGAAAACCTAAAATGGGAAAATATGGATTTCTTGAATATGTTGAATTTATCTACACAAATAAAGCACTGTACAAATGAAATAAAAAATTATTATACCTATCATTATAGTATAAATTTAAAATATCCCCTTGGGGGTTATTGTAGTGAATACAGAGTGAAATAATGAAGTCATTTTTATAAGGAGTAATGTGACTGTTGTAATAGAAACCTGGCCATTTGATTAGTAATTTAATCCCCAAAATATTAAATTGTTATATAATTAATATTATAAATATTAATTTATTTAAAAAATAATAATACCATGATTATAAAAACCAATGAAAATTTTAACAAATTTTTAATAAACTATTTTTAGGTTATTTAATAAAAATGATAATTTATATATTAAAAATTAAAATTACATAATATATAAATTTATTTTAATAAAATTAATATCATTTTTGAAATCACCATATTTAATTTATACATGGTTAGTTTTTTTAATTTCATGAAATACTTTAATTTTCCGGTGAATAGTAAAATAACAGTTTTTATCATCATCAGTGTATCTTAAATTTGCTATTTCATGATGACATAATTTAATAATAATTTCAATAAATTGAAAATACTCCATTATATATTTAAATTTATAAATTAATCATTAAAAATATAATAAACGTTATTTCCATTCCTAAAAACTACTTTCTAAATCCTAGAAATCAAAAGTATTACATTAAAATAACATTTTCTCATTTTCCACATTTTCTTTTGATTAAAATAAATAATTAGAATTATAAATTTAACAGAAGTATTAAATAATTTTTATTTATTTAAAATATTGTTTATAATGTAAAAACTAACTATTATAAGGTTTACCTTTGATATTTATTATACAATATTTTATTTTCAAAATACGCCTCTCCTCATATATAAAACCCCTTCCCTTGGAAAAAAACTCATACAATCCATTGAATATAAAAATTTATTCACAAAAAATCCAACTTAAGGAACTTATAATCCATATAAATGTAATGCAGTAATCTCATTCCAATCATCAAGGTACTTTTTGTGTCTTAGAAGAGAAGCTACACAAAGGAAAGAGTATGTTTTTATCAAATCCTATCTTGTTTTCTTCCTATATTATTTATTTTCATGAATCATTTTATACTTAAGCCTTTAAAATAATTATGAAGTAAGTTTACATTATATTATTGATTTTAACCTATTATAAGTGTCATGTTTACGACATATATAAATTCAATATATCAGTTTACTACTCTTTCAATTATGTCCCTATAATAGTCGGTTAACCAAAGACAGATACATTTCCAAAACAATTATTATAAAGAACTTCATGTATAGACAATATGAATTATATATAATATATAAATATATAATTACATGAATTATATGATTCTGGATATTATTATTCTTATGTATAAATGAATTTTACTAAAAATTGATATATCAAAGTGAAATAGAAATTTTTTTTATGAATAACACGATATGAAAATTCTTCAATTTCATCAATGGGAATTAATAAATATAATCCAATGATTTTAATTGAAATATAGTGGTAAAAATAATTATAATGATATTTTCTATCAATGTTTTTATAAAACTATATTTCTTATCTAGTAGGTGTGAATGAGATTAAATAAAGAAGGGATTAAGGTAAGGGGATTCTTGAACCCAATTAATTTTCATTGGGTTATCCCTCTTTCATAACATTTTTGGTTTATATATTTATTTATTATTAATTAAATATAATCTATTTATCATTATTTTTTTCTTTGGGGTTTATACAAATTTCCACCTTGATTTTTTAGCATGAAATATATTGATTTTTCAAAAATAAATTTCCTTTCAAAACAAATATTTGACTCCTCATGTGTTTTTTCTTATCTAATGAAAAATGATCTTTTATTCAAAATTATGATCTAAAATTTTCATTTGGGAACGAAAATGAATATTCATGATTGAAATATTTTTTAATTATTTATAAAATTCATTCCTTTCCTTGGGGGTTTTCATTATTAAAACTATTATATGTTCTATGTGGCATGCATTAATAGGTAAATATAATGATGTAACAGTTGGGCCTAAAATTATATTGCCCTAAAATGCAATGGGTAATTTGATGTATCTCAAGAGATTATTTTTACTATTGATGAACATGATTCCATATTTTTTCATATTGATGATGATATGATTGTGGACATATGTTATGTGTGAACATGATCCTAGTTTTATTCACAACTATGTTTGGTATTTTACACCTATGAAATGGTGTTTCTTTTTTATGTAGTAAAATATTCCATGCCTTTATAAAATGTTTCCCCTTATGATGATGATGATGATCCTTTGCTTTAGATATGATTATGATCATATGCTTATGATATGATGATGATGATTATTCTCACCCATTTTATATTGATTAACGTTACATATTCATCCTCTTATAGTGTTTTTAGCTTACCCCTTTCATTGATATTTATCCTTAGGTGATTACATGTACTAAGGTGAAAATATTACTTAAATGGAAAAAAATAACTATTTAAATAATTTTTTATTTTTTGATTTGTTAATGTTATTTATGAACCTCAATTTTCAATGACACAAAACCTTTGGATCCTAGATTTATAATGCTATTACATATTTATATTTTAAAAGATATAATAGTCATGTAAGAAAAAGTAAGGTATCTATACCAACCCATGTGTTAAAAAATTTATTATTAATTATCATTCAGTAATTCCTTGTACTGTAAGACGCATCATATATTACCATAAAATATTTATAACCACATATTTCATATAGTGGGGAAAAGAATGAATAAACAAGAAACCTGACCATATTACCATTAAAACTGAGTCAATATAGTTAAGCATCCCAAATTATACAACAATAGTAATGTGAAATACAAAAATCAAAATATTTTAATAGTATTTGTGCTATCCCCATCACTTATAATCATATTAGAATACATACTTTCATTATAGGCATGAACTGCAACCACAAACCTAGGCCTCCCCACCTATATCTCAGAAAATTACCAACCATCCATGAATAACATTACATTGAACCACAAGGCTCAAAAACATTGAAATAATAAAATTCAATAAGTTAAAAAATAGTTAACATAGAATCTTGGCCCTAAAATCATGGATTCTAACCACCTTATGAAAATGGGATCAGCAACCCCAAAAAATTGTCATCAGAAAACAACTGTTTCATTACCGTCTTGACATAATCGATTCAGTTATCATAGGTTACAACAACATTAATCCTATTGAATTATATATTGATACATACAAGACTTTGAACCCTGATTTCGAGTATAACATCTAGTTTCATAAAACTATATTGAAGAATAGTTTCATATTGTAAATGCCACTTAATTATTTTTCTAAAAATAATGACTAGATTTATATTCATTATCTTATTTCCAAGAATAATTAAAAATGATAAACTGTAGAATAAATATAAATATAAAATATCTACAAAAAAGAGAAAAACCATTATTGACGTGGAAATATCATATAATAACAACAACTATAAAAAATATTTTATTTTTATTTATATTTTATTATTCATTAAGGTTAATTTAAAAAGTACCAATAACGATAAAGAACGATAACTGTTTGATTATATATAAAATAAGAAAATAAATTAACCCCTTCCCAAAAAGACCACATTGAATATGGGAAAAGCAACATAATGTCATAGCATGGATCTTCCAAATATAGGGGATTAAAAATCATTCCAAATTTTCTAGAGGAAAATGAAATAGAGCAAGATCATAACTGAAAAATCAATCACTACTATAGATTATTGACTGAAAAAACTATTTAAAACACCTATAAAATTGAATAGGATGGATCCCAATTGGCATAAATTAATTTTTATTGTTAAAGAATGAAATGCTGGTTTACATAGAGTTGAAGAAAAAAAGAATATTTTAATGGATGTGGTCACAAACATTTAATATATTAGATACATTTTCATGAATATTAACTTGGTCAATAATTAAATTTTTATTTAATTAATATGTTTAATGTCCTGATGAAAATATTACTACTTTTGAGAATGGAAGGATATAAATATCTTATTTAAATAGTCATTAATTTCTTTTATTTATTGCTTTAAAACTATATCAATGGAAAAAATTCATATTTACGACATTTTGGGTAAAATTAGGAATTTTGAAAAACATTAACTATTACAAAATCCCAAAAAGGAGATCCCATTAGCCCAACCAACAACCATGAGAATGTTTTGTGCATCTAAGATACCAAATACTAACTATGAGAATGGATTGTGTGATCATGAGACCATCCTTTGACCATGAGATGTGATTTTGAAACAATGAGGCTAAAAATGATCTTGAGGAAACCTATGACTAGGAGGTTCACCTACAACTATGTGGCTTAGCTATGGCCATGAGACCAATGTATTCCCATGTGACTGACATGTGATTGTGAGGCTCACCTACGACCCTGATAACCACCTTTGACTATAAGGCTATACATGAGAATTTTGGGGGATGAAGTTCTTCAAAAAACCCTTAACACTTATATGCCAAAGTAAAACAAAGTGGAAATATTTTAGAAACTGAGGCATTACACTATAATTTTCTATATGCCTTTAATGTCAAATCTTGTGAATAGTTTTGAAAATGAATTTTATTGTTATCTAATTTTAAAAAATAATTATTAAATTATTATAGAAAAATTAAAATCCAATATTAACCCAAATATTTGAGAAAATTTTATGATATCAATAATAGTCCATCAATATTATACATTTAATTTTTAAAATTACATTCATGAACATTAAATATTGAAAAATGTGTTGTAATAGTTAGGGTTAAACATCATTAAGGAAGAGGTTAGACCAAAATATTTGGTTAAAAATTACTTTTATTATAATATAAATTTTACTGGATGAATATATTTCATCCCTATCCCCCTTATATTGATCTATAGGTATATATTGATCAATTTAACAAGAGTTTGACACATATTATATATTATGATTTTATATACGTACAAAATTTACACTAATACTACTTATAAAAGGGACCTACTCAATTCCAATAATCATACAGATTAAACAATTTAGATCAACCCTGGTCTACCCAAATCTATTACCAATTTCAACCCCAATTCATGTAGGTTCTCATAACACCAAAAGACTAAACTACAAGGCTTAAGGTGTAATCCAGAGGTGGTTTCACATAGAAGATGTATCACTCTTAAAAGTGTGTTTTCATATATATTTAATCTTCCATATCCATCACATCAATGATAAAAATCATTATATGAAAATATAGTTATCTTATAAATATGAAAATCTCATTATTATTATTTTAAACCAAATTTTATCCCTTTTTCCATCCTCTGGGAAATAAAAATGTTGCTCATATGTATATGCAGAATACCACCTCCATGAAATGATGAGTTTAATTTTTCATCTCCACCAAACAAAGATTTTTATTATTATATATTTAAATAATATATATTACATTCAAGAAAAAATATTATTTTTGTTATAATATATTACTTACATTCCCACACTTCCACCTGTTGGAAAATGATAACGTCATTCATGCGTGTGTGTGGACTACCACCTCTAAAATGTGATGTGATTGATTATTTATATCCATAATTCATTAATGATTATAAAATTATATATTATGTATAATAATAATAATTACATAATGATTAATATTCTATATGGGATATAATAATGACTTGTTTGATCTGGGTCAACAAATTGAATTTGTTTTGAGATTATGAACCAAACATCCTCAAAACATATGGCATTAATTTAATCAATTTCTTAACTAAATATTACATTGTAATAAGTGAAATAAGTGTGATTATAATAATGAAATAAAACATAAAAAGGGTCTTAAAAAATAATATAATTAATAAATTTTTATTGTATTGGATTTAAAGAATTTACATGGTGAGTAAGACTAAAGGTAATGGATTTCTAATCTCAATTACCTTTCATTGAGACTAATTCCATTTTCAAAACATGTTTTATTTTGTGTGGTGTAAATATTTCTACATGGATGTATTTTATGATTCATTTTCTGAAACTCAAGTTGCTTACTAATCCTTTAAATGTTCTCTCTTTCAATGATCTTTTATTTAAAAGTTACCAAAGTTGTATGGGACTTTTTTCTAAAATAATTATTTTAATGTTTTCTCTATAAATTATTTTCTTCCTTATAAACTTTATTTTAAATATTTCAAAATTTTTATTATTTATTCTTAAAATCTAGATAATGTTTTTATTTGACTATTTATCCTTTCATTTCAAAGGTTTTAAAAAATAATCTATTCAATATTTTCTGTATGAGTAATATTTTAATTTCTTTACCAAATAGTCAATATTTTTTCATTTAATGATTATAAAAAAACTATTTTCTTACTATAATAACTATTATTCTATATGAGTGTATCATTATATGTTTCCATTGTTTTTTCAAATAAATGTTTTTTTCTATATTCTTGAAATTATTAATTTAAATGACATTTTTAACAAAACAAAAACATCACATCATTTTTATGAGATAATTTATAGTGTTATAAATTACGGTATTGAATTAAAATTCAAATGACTTATATTTTTTATGATATGTAAACATGTGTTTTATTCATTTTATGTTTCATGTAAATTTTAAATTAATGAAGGTTGAGTCTGATATAGCATTGATGAAGGGTAAGACCGTTATATCTCTTTAATGTATAGGGTAATGTGATGTAGTTTTACATTGATAGGTTACTTCTAAGAGATCAGATAATTATCTATTTATGTGAATCCATAACAAGGGTTCCTATAATGGTTAATTAAATGATAATTTTCCAATTTTCCAACATGATTGGATTACACATGTTTTAAAGAAAATATTTTAATATAAAAATTTGGAAAATGAGATTAAGGTTTTAGGAAATGTTTATTACCTTTTTATTGGTCAACATATTATATTACAAAGAAATTTATTCTTGAGTTTTTAATTTTTTTAAATGAATCCCTCAAAAATATAGTTTTGAAATTATTAATGTTTGTTGATATTTTATGAAAAATATTTCAAAATTAAGTATTTTTCATTGAAAGATAAAGTAATATTTGATATTGAATTTATTTATGTAAAAGAAAAAAATTTCTTATGGGTTTTAATGAATTTAAAATGGATTAAGAGATTCACTTTAATTTTATATCCCATACAGAGCTTTTTATTACAATAAAAATATATAATTTTTTTTCATAAGGCATATGGATGATTGGGAACTATTATGAAGTCTATCTAGGAATAATGTTAATTATCCTTGAATGAGGAAAGTATGTAATGAATAAAAATACTATGAATATAAGAATATTATTTTTGTGGGAAAAATTGGCATTGAGTGGTAGTTTCCACTTCGCCTATGTAAGGATTTTATATTTAATTGTTTTTCCTAATTTTCTAAATCTATGAACCTAAAGGTTTTTTAAAATTATGAAAGTGAAGAATGTATTATGACTAATGTATTTTTGGGCTATTTAAGTTACATAGAATTATATTATATTTTAATGGAAGGGTTTTGATATGTTTTGAGGAAACGATGATTAAATGATATATCAATTGAGTTTTATATACTATCATACATTAATAATTAATTTTTTTTCATATGTTTAAAGTTATAGAAAAACCATTTAAGGTTTTATGTGATATGAGTACTTTGGGAGAAATTAATTGATTTTTAATAAATAGATGAGGAATATATAACCCTATAGATTAAATTGTATTATTATTAAAGGGTTATTTGAGGAAGAATAATTTTATATTTTTTGGATATAATTTGAAATGTATTGATAACATTTAGGGTTACAATGATATTTTATGTTGAGGTAAGCATGTAGAGTTGGGATAAAAGGTTTATTACATTTTAGGAACATTTGATTTGTTATATATATTTATACGTGATTTAAAATTAATTGGGTGAAAAGTGACTAAATCATTATTTTGAAAAAGTTCACTATATTGGGAATATTTTAAGATTAAAGTAATTTTTTGGATAATATAGTTTTTTTATTTGATAAATAAAGTCTGAATTATCCTTTGGATTAGTGTATTATTTTATTTTGGATTTATAGTGATTCATGTAATTTTTGAAATAGGTTATTATTTTTTAAATATTATATGGTTGGGGAATTTACATTTTTATGTGACTTTTGGAGTATTTTATGTTCATTGGAGAAATATATTATGTTTGTATTGAAATAATAAGTGATTAAATAATTATAATCATCAGGATTTAGTTTTAGTCTTTAATTTTTATTAAGAGTTTTTAGGTTAAATATATGTGGAAAGATTTATGTTGAAATTTGGGGGTTATGATACAACAAATCGAGCTTTTAACAGTGCTAGTAAAAAGGATTTATCAATTATGTAGAAGAACTGATAACATGAGAAATGTTAATGGTTAGTCTATAACATCACTTGTAAAAAGTGATGATAAATGTCCCCTTTAATAAAACTAAAAATGTTCTCTTAAAGGCCCTACTTTTATGTGGATAATTTTTTCCCTTCCACCTTTCTATCAGTGCTTCCCCCATTTAACAGCACTTCCCCTCCCCTTTACTAGTGCTTTAAATAATTCCTCCCTTCCAAACATTCATGTGCCTCCATTGAGTTTCGAAACTAAGACCTCCATCTCATAGTCCATCACCATTTCCACTAACCAATTTTTTTTTTGTTTTCCATTTTATGATATATCTATATATTTATATATATTTCATTGAATTTTTAACCATATATTTAATTATATGTTTATATATACTGAGAAATATAATTTATATGTAAATATGTTTAAATATATAATTATTAAAATAATTTTTTATCTGTGAATATATGTAAAATATTAATATATTTTTATATATTTGATTGTAAGTAATAATACATTGTAAAAAAAGATAAAATTTCAAAACTATAATATCATTATGAATATAAGACATGGGAAAATATTCATCCCCCCCCTAACAAAGTGAAAATACCCACTTAAATGATGATGAAAATCCATCAAATGTTAAAAAATTGGGGTACCCCAACAAAAAACTCATTTTGGAGGCCATCTATGCATTTTTTGGTCTCAAAATTCATGACCAAGGTTCCCTACTATTCAGTGTAGATATCATGATTTGATTTGATTTGATATATGGTACAACCAAAACAAACTCCTGGATCAATGGTCATGCCCGTTTTAATGTCGAGTTACGTTTTAAACATATTTTAAATATTTTATTAATTTTTTTCTATTTTATATTCATATTGTTGCTAAATGATTGTTACTCGATAATAAATAGAAAATTATTAATTAAAATAATTTTTTAGTTATTTTATATGTTATTTTTACTAAATATTGTGTATATTATTTGTAAATGTCTATTTATCCTTTTCTAAAACATATTTAAAAAACATGTATTATATTTATATCAATAAAAATAAATTTATATAATTTTTAATGATTTTTTTGAATCAAATATTTTATTATCACTTGTAAAAAGGTGCTGAAAAATGGGGGGGGGTCTTTATTAGTGCTTCTAAAAAAGAACTGATAAAGACCTCCCATTATCATTCCATTTTTAGTAGGAATGATAAAGAAGCCCCTTTATTAGAACATTTTTATAAATTCTAAATAGACTCCTTTATCAGCACTTTTTTTTATGATGCTTATAAAGTTCCCATTATCAGTGCTTTTTTACTCACGCTGATAAAGGGAGGCCTTTTTCTGTAGTTTTTTACAAGTACTGATAAAGGGACCCCTTTATCAATAATATTTTTAGCACTATTAAAGATCCCCTTTAACAACACAAACAAAGCGCTGTTAAAGAACCAATTTTAAAAAAAATTATTGATAATAAGGGGGTTTTTAATAGTGGTTTTAGCTAACACGGTTAAATCCTTAATTTTTTGAAGACCATAGTTTTCTAGTAGTGTTATTTTAGAATCATTGATGATTAAATTAGTATTCATTTATATTAATTTTTTTTCTAACCTATAATACACATTATTATTTTTTATTAATGTGTAGAAACAAGAGGAAAAACTTATCATCATTTTATGTTTCTTTGGTCAACTAAAAGTTAATTTTAATTTTTTAGGATTGAAATATTCATTTTTAATATTTATTTTTTGGATAAAGAAAGGTTATAGAAGTGGAAACTTATATAAGATTAAAAAAGGATGAAATTCCATGTATGAAGTGGAAGGAAATCAAGTACGACTATTTCATTAAAATCCTTAAATTGATGGAAAAATAATTTGCCTAATCTATTGTGTATTATAAAAGAATGAAAATTAAACTATCAAGGAAAACCTTTAGATTCTCATCTGAATGTATGATCTAGATATAGTTATATTATTTTATGAAATAATAAGTTTCCTATCCTTGACCCTGAATTTTGGGTACATGATAAAATATATTTCTGATTTTTTTACTATGTTAAAAAAATTCTTTTTGATAGAATAAGATTAAAAATGTGTGGATGAAATGTATTTAGGGGGGATGTAACACCATGATATTTTAGTTTAAATAAAATACTAATTTAATATTTCTTCACCACAAACATTGATGAGTTTGAAATGTACCATGACATACTATAAAATATTATTGTTTAAATATGAAATTTATTACACAGACGTTGTTTATTGTGGGAATGAACAAGACTAAAAACAATATAAAATATATAATGGGAGGTTTTATTTAATATAAACTTAATAATTAATACTTGGGAAATAGGAACTAAATTTATAAAAGATCATATAACATTAAAAGAGATATTTTTAGAAAATAATTTTCACTCTATAAATCAATTTTTCTTAAAGAAAATTAACATAATCACAATATTAGTATTATTTAAATGAACTTAAAAGATCATATGATTAATAAAATATATTAATATTTATATAATGGTGGTTACTGGATACAAAATTAATAAAAATTCAATTTATAATTTAAAAAATTGATTTATTGCATTTTATGTGCGATTATTTTGATTAATTTATCATTTTTATGAAATTTTATTATATAAAATAGGTACAATTTTTTAACATAATAATTTCAAAATAATATATAGATATTTTTTTTGTATTTTTTTAAAAGGTTGACTTGTGTTTGAATAGTGAAATATAACAATTTTTCAAAAACTATCATTTCATTACCTTTAATTAAGTGTATTTCAATTATCAATTTGGTATTTATTTTTTTTCAAATAAGTTTAATTTTTTTAATAATAATCTATTTAATTTTATTTGAATAAAAAATTTTCATGATTTTTTATAAAATCATTTTACGCTTAAAATAAGTATTTTTCAAAACACCGTTTTTTCATTTCATTTGACACACATATATAAAAATATTTTTTTAGTAAGTATGGAAATTAAATATCAGAAAATGTAATCAATATTTGAAATTATCGTATTCATATGTTTTAATAGGATGCATTTCATTTTTAGCCATATTGAATTGTAACCATGTTGATAAGTTATCATCTCAAAAAAGGGAAAAACAAGTTAATTATTATTAAAATATTTTGATATAGTTATAAAATATAATATTATTTCTTACTATATTCATATCAACCTCGTCCTGAGTAGCTCAGAGTTAGTGGTTGTTTTATTACAGTGGATTAGATACAAGTTATCACATCTCCAATGATCGATCAATTTAGTAGTCTTGAATAACTAGATACAAACATGGTTCCCTTATTATATTGGTAATTAAACATATAACATAGCAAAGTAAAATATAATTATTTCTTGAAACTTATTATAAGAATTCATCATCATTACCCGTGGAAGACAAAAAAACAAAAAGGAGAGATCAAATACTTAGTAAGGGTTATATAAGTCAATAATAAGTGAAGTATAATTAATATATAATAATAAATATGGAAAGGTAAATAACCAAATAACACATATCATTTAAAAAATATGGTATGATAATTCATCCATAGATTTTTTCATAGTAAAAATTTAATAAAATTTAATAGTTTAATAATGAATGAATAAAATACTAAATTATTGGACTTTATTTATCTGACACATGAACTGTTATACCATCAAGACTATTTGTGGTTCTTGGTAGATACCCATCAAATTCTACATGTAAACAAACAAGAAGGGTTTATCGCCAACTATTTTATCTCATGAGACCTGTCGATTCATCGAGGGGATATCTATAATCAGGCCCCATCATTCACTAAAATTTCAAGGAATTAATAATACATAGATTTAAGTAATGAAAAAAATTACATATCAAAATACCTGCATTAAGTAGAGGATATAGATTTATCAATATTTCCCCAATTAAAACAACATTTAAAATAAACAACATATGTAAAAATGGTTTACAACTAAGATAATAATCAGATCCATGATGCAAGAAATATGCATATTTAAGATAAATATAATGTAAAAAAATGATCTCAAATATATAGTATATATATCATATAAATATTATTAGGTGGACAATACCAATTATGTCTCAATGAGATGGACATTGAGATGAAATCCTTCACCTGATGTCAAAAAGTGTTTTTCAGTTGTATTAAATGTCTTAAATAGTAAAATTAGATACATTAATTACAAAATTCAGAACCAATTAAACATATATTTCATTTATTATAATATAATAAGTTGATTTAAAACTATTTTAACGAGTTATAATGTTTACATTCTTCATTCTGGGAGTGCTTGTTTTCTTAGTTTTTCATTATCATTTCATTTGTATACATGTATAGAAGTTCATGTAATATTGGAATAGTTCCCTAGAATTTAAATTATATATCATAAATGAAATTTAAGATTTTAATGGATCCTATATAACATTTTCTTATATTGTATGGAGAATATTTATTAGATAAAATTTAAAGAAAAAACAATTAGTTTATTTTGGTAGTTCTTATGACTATTACGAACTAACATCATATTCTTTTATATTATGTTTATATAGCTGTTAGAAAATAAAATAACATATAATATGTATAAAAAAATATTATTTAACTATAATAATGTTTTAATTATCATCCTTTAATCTGGTAATAGAAAAAGAAAATGCATCATCTTTGATGGTGGTAATTCGACACATCATAGACGATGTTTTAATTTTTAGATTAAATGGGAGAGGAGAAGGGGTTTGATGATGGATGTTCCATTAACATAATTAAATTAATATATATATATATATAATACTTGGGTTATTATAGTATTTTGTAAAGGATAGGTGATGTAAGGATAAGAAAATAAAATAAATTAAGAGAGAGAGATAGAGAAGGTTTTACCTCTTGTGTGTTGTCTCCAGGAGAACTACCTTAAGGGACATGGAAATGGTATTTTTTTGGAACAAGATAGACCAGAATGTATGGAATATGTTTGGTAGATGAATTGGGCATAAATTATAAAAACATAAATTCTCCCAAGTTGTTAGGAGAATAGTTGGTGAGGGTTGGTATTTATAATAGATGAGGGAGGTGTTTTTTTGATTATTGTATACATATGTTTATTATTTTTGAACAAGACTATCTATAGTTTGAATTCTTATGAATTTTTATAGTAAATAGTGAATGTTATTTCAAATTAATGATGCTTACATCACTTAAAAATCATCCATGACTAAATAATTCATGTATTCGGATTAAATGTTAAATATCGTAAATTACCGTATTTCACTAATCACAAATAATCAAATATTTTAAGAAAATCAAAAAAATTCACGATAACCATTTTTAAATGTGCACATATAAAAATGGGTATCCATATTATAGAAATAATTTTATAGTTAGGAGAAATATAAAATTTTAATTAAAATAATATATTATAAAAAAATTCCATTTTAAAATTATAACTGATTTTTTGACACTTTGAGGAATTAATAATTATCTCCTTATATTATCATATAATAATAATAAAAAAAATTAATTAAAGAATCTATTTTTGTAATTAAATTTTCTTTTATAACATTACATTAATTATATAAATTTAAATAAATATTTACGATTTATAAAAATACGAGCACTTAATTTATCATTTTTAAAACATTTATTTAATTATTATATAATATATATATATATATATATACGTATTACATTATGAGATACATAAGTTTTATTTATTATTTAATAACTGAGGTTATTATTCTAATGGTTACATTATAATTCCTAACGGTCATATTACTATTGTAATGGTCATATTAATATTTAATAGTATATCACTATTTGAATAGTCTCATTGTTTCATTAAACATAAGATATCATGTAAATTGAGATTATTTATGAAAATACATACCATATATCATGGTGTGTTATATTTTTTCCTCCATTAGAAATTTTATCCTCAAAATATTTTATTAATATTTCCTTCTAAAAATATTAGATTGGTTCTTCATCATAACATCCTTAGGTTCTAATATTGCTTCATTAATTTTATGGTTTCTGGAAATAACATTTATGTGTTTGGTATTACAATATCTCAATAATTTCTCTCCCATGTCAAGAATCATTATAGGCTCTCCGTATTAGTTTAAATCAAGTTCAAATTCTATTTCTTCTTAGGTGATTACATGTGTTGGGCCTCACATGAAATTCTTTGACAATGATGTGCGGAACCCACCATGAACTTTTGAGAGACTTATTGTAATTGATAATAGGTAAGATAAAAATCCAATTGTTTGAATAATTTCAAATGGTCTGATATACCTGGGGATCAGTTTCACTTTATTACCAAACTATATGACATCCTTCAATGGAGATACATTAAGAAAGACATAATCTCCCACTTGAAATTTCAAATACTTTATCTAGTTGTTAGCATATCTCTCTTAACTACATTAAGATTATTTAATATGATACTGAATAGAATTTACCATTTTCATTATCTCATCAATAATTTATGGGACTATAATTATTCTCTCAGGAACTTCATCCCTACCAGTTGGAGTACAACAACTCTTTACATATAATACTTCATATGACACCATTTGAATATTATAATTGAAACTATTATTGTAGTAAAATTCCAAAAAAGGTAAATACTAATCCCTCATACCTTTTAATTCAAGTGACCATGATCTCATCTTGTCTTCTAATGTTTGAATATTCCTTTCAGACTATCCTTCCGTATGAGGATGATAAGTAATAATCAATGGAAGCTCAGTATCCAAATCATTTTGAGGATTATTCCATAATTTTGATGTAAAACAATGATATGGATTAAAAAAAGTCGATAGTGGTGCACCATGAATCCTTACAGCTTCATTAATATAGAGTATTTCTAAGTACTCAATAGGTTAATCTTCTATTCTAAAAATAAAATGGACAGATTTTGTAAGGTGATCAACAATAACCCATATCGCATCATTCCATCTAGGTATCCTTGATAGTACCATAATAAATTGTATTGTAATTTCATACCACTTCCACATAACAATAGGTAGAGGGTTCATAAATCCCCTAGGGTTTTATCTCATAGCCTTAACATGTTAAAAAACTAGTAATCAAGACATGAAACTAGTGATTTCTGATACATATTTACCCACAAAAAATTTTCTTTCAATCTCTATACATATTTGTACTACCAGAGTGTATAGTGAAATTTTAGCTATGAGCATCATCTAATTTTTACCTTTTTAGAGAAGGTATTGAAGGTCCACATAAAAATTTTCAAAATTTTAGTATTATGTCCTAATACATGAAGTCTACCAATCTCCTATCATTAACATATTTAATTTTATTATGAAGATTATCTTCATCAGAATGAGATAATTTTATCATCTCCATTAACAATGGTTTAGAAATATTTTTAAAAAGAGTAATGATTACCCTCACTTAACAATTACCATATACATATTTAATAAATCCATGAATATAGGACCATTCTCAGTCCTTATTTTGGTCAAAATTCCAGGATCCTTCTTAATTTATATTCAACCTTATTTTCCATTCCTGGGAGGTAGTATATTGAGAAATCATAATCTTTTAGTAACTTGATCCATCATCATTGCCTCATATAGAGTTTTTTTTGTAAATATGTATTTCAAACTATTATGATGGGTATATATCTCACATATTTCAATACAGAGATACTGTCTCGATATCATAAAAAAAGACTATGGATTTTACTCATGTTCATGAGTTTGATATTTTTTTCATGAATCGTCAACTTGGTTGTTGATTATGAAATAATCACATCATTTTACATAAGGACAAAAACCAGTCCTTTCTTTGATGAATCAAAATATTTTACAAACACATCATTTCATAATGGTATATTAAAAATTATTGAATTTACTAATATTCTCTTTAATTAATAAAAAACATTCCACATATTCATTTTCAAATTCAAACATAACCCCTTTATATGTGACAATCATTAACAGCTTATCCATTGGGTGAAAATTATAAATGAATCACTGATAGTAACTTGCAAGACCAATGAATCTACATACCTTGGTTACCCTCATTGGTGTAAGAAATTATTGGATTTCCATTTTCTTCACTAGATCATTTATGATTCAATACTTAGAGACAACATCACCCTGAAAACAAATTTCCCAAATCCAGAATTTACACATTCTACATTTATCATATAACTCTTTCTTCTGAGAGACTTATGAAAAATTCTCAAGTGATTCTCATGGTCTTCATCGATTTTATAATACACTAGAATATCATCAATTAATAATACAAAAAAATCATTATGATATTCCTTGAATATTCTGTTCATTATATCCATGAAAACATAGGCTTTATTAGTCAATCCAAAATGTAATTACATTAAGATCATAATGCCCATACCTCATAAGAAATGAAATCATTGTAATATCTTACTTCTTTACTCAAAATTGATTATTCCAAGAATGATGGTAAAAATATGATAAATATTGAGCTTCATGAAGTTGATCAAATAGATTATCAATCTAAGGAAGAGGATACAAGTCCTTTATTATAATAGGATTAATTTACCAAAAGTCAATGCACATCCTCAAGGATCCATATTTATTCATAAAAAATAGAACAATGGATCCCCATAGAGAACCACTAGGGAAAATAAACCCACTATCACTCAAATACTCAAGTTTTTTATTCAGATCCACTAATTTTACATTTCCCATTCTATAATGATTCACTGATATTGGCCTTGATCATGGATTAAATCATTTTTAAACTCAACATTGTGCATAGTGGATGTTTGGGTAATTATTTGGGAAATAAATCAATGTATTCATATAAAATTAATACCTACACAATTTTAATATTAAATTACTTATTCCTAGATGTTGTTTTCGTTCCACCCCAAAAATCTCATTTAATATAGATATTGGGGGTGGATCTTTATAAGAATCAGATGATGATGTTTGTATATAACGATAAATGATTCTACGTCTCCTATACATATAATAATTTCATACATATTGCACTAAAGTTTATTATCATAATTTTAATGACTATCCTTACTAAGAATTATATCAAAGTCATCCAAAGGAATGATGATATTGCCAGTAATTGAAGCATAGTTATGTGTCATAAAGGGGAATGAACGACACATTTTTGTTGCAGTGAGACTTCCCTGAGGAGTTTTTAGTGACACAAAATTTATTAAATTTAAAGGGAAAGAGCTTATTTTATAGAAAAATTGAGTAGATATAATAGAGTGAGATGATCCTGAATCAAACAAAGCATTGGATAAATTTTAATTTAATATTAACGTACCTTCCATCACAACATTAGTAAGTTATAATATGGATATTGTGATTGTATAATCCTGGACATCTCCCCTTGTCCTATTATGTAGAAGATTACCCTGATAATTGGGACATTTGATTGGTTAATTTCCCATTTAATTATAGTTTAATCATTGAACATCATTGATTTGTTTCTTCCCCTTACATCCATTAGCCCGATGAACAATTTCTCTACACTTAATAAAAATCCCATTCATTTTATGTATTTACCATGATAATTATATCCAAAATTTTTGAATAATGGGGATTTATTTATTTCCACATTATTCATTGATGATTCAAATTTTCCATGGTTATCATAATACCTATTTTCTCTTGATTTTACTTGAACATATATGAACCAGAAAATTACTTCTCTCTTTTGATGTAACAAAATAATTTTTCGTCATGTGATGAAATTTCATGAAAATATAGTTCCCTAAGGTTAATTGGATTAATTCCATTATACAATTGATGAATCTTCTTTTCTAAATAACATATGTAATCTATAGGACACCAGGTTAGTCATGTGATGGTTGCTTCATACTCTTCAATACTAACTTCTTCCTTTTTCTTTAAGATAATAAATTTTATCTTCATTTCAGTTCCTTGATATTGAGGTAAATATTTGTAAATGAATTTTACATTAAATGATTTATATTCTGAGTATTCAAAATCATATTAATCATTAGTATTCTGGATCAACTAACACCATTGATTAGTATCTCCCTGGAGAGAATATACATCCAATACTACCATTTCATTTTCATTTCATCCCGATGAAAGAAATATCTTTTAAAAGGACTTTATCCACTACTGACCTACCACTAAATTAGTAGTACTGCAAAAATATAGGGGATTAGTCCACATGAAACAATCCAAAAAAGGCGTAGTATGGTTATTGTCATAGCCTATTCAAGATTTATTAATAGGGCTATGTTCTGATCAGCTCCAACACTAACTGTGTTAACATTCACAATGGGGAAATCCTTAAATTGTCCACCAGTACTAATTCCCTTTATTATATTAGGAACTATCACTAAATAATGGAAAAAACTATGTAAGATCATAAAAATAATGATTATTAAGCCAAATATTCACTATAAGGAATTATTATAATTCTCATTTTTATTTAACTTGTAGTTCCCCAAGTTCCTACTAAACATGATCTGATGCAAACTATAATAAACCTGATCCCAATACCCCTAAATTAGTGTTTGTTTTAATAATATTGTATAGATAAAATATATCAAATCATAAATGACAAATTATTTTAGTAGTATTAAAAAACTAGATACATACTTAGATCCCTTATTACATTGCTAATTAACCATAGAACAGAAAAAGGAAAAATAAACTGCTTCCTTGACACTTATCAAATATTTCATCTTCATAATTTAGGGAAGGAAAAAAACTAAAAGGGAAAGATTAAAATTATCAATAAAGGTCATATGAATAAATAATAAGTGAATAATAATCAATCAGGCATAATTAATATGGTAAGGTAAATAACTGAATAACAAATAACATTCAATGAACTGAAAAATGAAAATGCATCCATCGATTTTTTCATAGTGAAAATGTCATAGAAAATTATAATTGAACAATGAATAAATAAAATGCATATATATTGGATGTATTGTCTTCGGGATGTCAACCATTATACCTTATAGATGATTTAAGTCTCTGGTTGAAAACTGATCTAATTCTTCATGGAAATAAACACAAAAGGTTTTCGCAAACTATTTTGTCTCATGAGACATATTGATGCATCAAGGGGCTATATAAAATTGATCTTCTTATGTAAAAAAATTTTCAATTCATTTATAATACATATATTTAATTAATTAACAATATTACTTAACAAAATATCTATATTGAGTAGAGGATATTGATTTATAAATATTTTTCTAGATAATACAACATGAAAAATAAAAAACACATGTAAAAAAGGTATGACTTATAAAATAATCATATCCACAAAACAAGAAATATTTACATTTAAGTGGAAAATAATTTCAATAGAAACCAATATCTCCAACAGGTATTAGATACCCAATATAAAAAATTATTAGGTTAATAATACCAGGTATGTCTCAATGAGATAAAAATTTAGGGGAAGACCCTTACATTATGTTTGAAAGCACTATTTAGTTATACATACTGAAATAGTTAATCAAATTAAATTCATTAATTGTATAATTCATAAGATATTAAACATTTATGTGATTTAATATAACTTATTATTTTCATTTACTTTTATTCTAATGAGTTATAATGTTTAATTTTATCTTTCGGGGAGTGTTTATTTTCTTGGATTATCATGATCTGTTTACTTGTATACAAGTATGAATGATTTGGTAAAATGAGAATAGTTCTAAAAAATTGAAATTCTATGTCACTAATGGTCTTAAATAAGTATAAACGATCTTATATATCATTTTTATACATTATGGGGATTATTCATTAGATAAAACATTAATGAAAAATGATTTGATTATTTTGGCGGGTTTTATGATCATTGCGAACTAGTATCATTTTGTTTTATATTATGTTTATAAATATGATACCGAATATTAAATAACCAATAATATTTATAATAAAATAATATTTGACTATAATAATGGTCTTATGACTATATTTAAAGGAGATAGTGGAAAATGTAATCGCATCATCCATGATAGCGGTAAATCAACGCATCACTATCCATGTTTTCATTTTTAGAATAAAAGGAAGAGAAAGGGTTTTATGATGGATTATACATTAAAAAAAATAATGGTTCAGTATATATATGATAATTAAGTTGTCCTATTATATTGTATCATGTAGGTGATGGAAGGATAAGAATAGAAAATAAATTGAAAGAGAGAGAGAGAGAGAGAGATTGTTTTACCTCTTGTGTGTCATCTCCTTAAGAACCTCCTTAAGGGAGAACTTAATGGTCTTTTAGTTAGACTATAAATACCATAACATAGGGAAGAAATTTGGGAGATTAATTAGTATCAAATTAGAAAATATTAAAGGATTAGAATGTGCAAGGAGAAGAGGTGGTGAGGGGAGATATTTATACTGGAGAAGAGGGGTGTTTATTTATTTATTATTTTTTTCATTTGTTTATTATATTTTCTCAAGAATATAAATAGTGTAGATTCTTATGACTATATACAGTAACTAGTGCATATGAGTTTGAATTTATGGTTCTTACATAATCTATACATCAATAATTACTCACTAATTCATTTATTTGGAAGAAAATATTAAATACCATAAATTACCGTATTTCACAATTCACAAATAAATCAACTATTTTAAAAAAATCCCAAATATTCACTATAATACTTTATTTATGGATAGACTTAGAAAATTTAATTTATTATATGAAAATAAATTTTAAAATTTGAATAATTTATTTTTTAATTAAAATCATCATTTATCAAAAAATACTAATTTTAAAATTATAACCAATTTTACGACACATTGCAAAATTAATTAAGGTTTCATAAAATTATATAATAATCATAATAACAAATATTATTTTTTGATTTTTTTAGCAAATGAATTTTAATTTGAAAAATAATATCAATTAAAAAATTATATGTAAATATGTACAGTTTACAAGAATGCTAACACTTAATTTATCAATTTTTAAAAATTTATTTTCTTATTATATTGTATAAATATATCATATTCTCAATTATGAGATACCTAATTATTATTTATAATTTTATAGGTGAGGTTATTATTCTAAATGCCAGGTTACTATTTCTAATGTAAACATTACTGTTCCTATGATCATGTAATATTTAAGATATATCATGGTTTATTTAAGCACAATTTTGCATAAAACATACTCTATTGAGTAAATTGAGTTTATTTAAGAATATATATACCATAAATACTAGATATTTATAATATTAGAGGATTGAAAATATTATCCTCCCATTTTATAAAATATGATATTTTTTCCAATTTCCTTTTATTACAATCATTATATTATTTTAATTTAAGAGTAATTATAAATTTTCACTCTCTTACTTATTATGTTTTCATGGTGTATATACATATAGATAAAAAATATATATTATGTAATATAGATGATAAAATTGATTAAATATTAACTATATTTGTTATAAAATCCTATTTCTATTTTCTAGTGGTGATATAATTACCCTGAACAGATACACAAACAATAGAATAAGAAAATAAATTATTTTAAATATATTAAAAGTAATTTTTTTAAAATGAGTTTTGGTATTTCACAAACTTATTATATAAATATAATGTATAATATATGGAAAAAAATTTCTATTTTAATTCCATTATTTTTGTGATTTCAATAAAGTAAGATTTTATTTATAGTCTAGAAAATGACCTTAAGTGATATTTAATGTTTAAAAATTATTTTTAAATAATTTGAATATATTTAAAATTATATTAACTCAAATGGATTGTATAATTTTTAATGTATAATTATTTTTCCATTTATGTTAATGTTTTTATTTTTAAAATTACTATCATAAACCTTAATGATTGAATAATGTGTTATAATGGTTAATAAAAAATATTTTAATGAGGGTGTTAGACCAAAGCATAAGGTTCTAAATTGCACATAAAATTAAATATATTGTATCATGTGTTTTTATTTAAACCACATAATCTTTATATTTTATGATATATCACTTTTTGTCTATTTTATGTGATTCAAAAACAGATTATATATTAATATTTCATAGTTTTATAAGATTTCAACCAACCACACTTTTAAAAGGGATACTTATTTCCTCTATTAATATCACTTATTTATCTATATATATAATACATAATATTAACAAATAAATTCCCAAACTTCATAACATTTCCCTAGAGTTTTTCTGACCAAAAGTACATCCTAGTTGTCTTTTGGTGTAAACAAAGAAGAGGTATAACTCTTAACTGTGTGTTTTCATGTTTATTTTTTTCTTCCAACCCATTAAAATATTCTATAAAAATGATGATATGATAATATTAACATCTTAAATATACAAAAAAAATTATTATGTTTATGGGATAATCATTTTTCATCCCCCTTTCAATTTTTATAGGAAATGAAAACATCATTTTTTGTACGAGTGGGCTACCAACTCCCCAAGGTGATGTGTTTAATTTTACATCACCTACTTACAAGGCTTTTTATTATGAAATATTTTATTTATATATAATATATTCTAGACATAATTATATTTTTTTATATATAATATATTAATTTAGTTTATACCAGTCAATTTTATTGAAAATGATAATGTTGTTTGCATATATGTATGGACTACCACCTCAAGGCAACGATGTTATTCATTTTTCATTTATGTATTTCATCGATAATTGTAAAATTATATTTAATTTATTAAAATTAAAATTATTATTGATTAATATTTAATATATGATAAAAAAACCCATTTTACCCTATTCAACTTAGCAGAGTTGTTTTTCGATTATGAACCAAACGTCTTGAAAAAATCTAACATGTAATTAATAAGTAATCAATTTAGTAACCATATAATCCTTGGTAATAAAGTAAATAAAAGGGGTTTAGTAACCATATATGTCTTGATAATAATGGAAATATAAGTTATTATGATAACCGAATTAACATGAAAATTATTCTTTTGAAATTAAATAATAAATATAAGGCTATTATATAGGAGTGGACAGATGTATCAGGAGATTTAGAGTCAAGGTAATGGATTTGTTATCTCAATTTCATTTAATTAATACATATTATAGGTTCAAAACATATTTTACTTTATGTAGTTTATATACAACTATAAGGATGTATTTTATAACTCATTTACTAAAATTGAAGTGGTTTACAAATCCTTTTAATGTTATCTGCTTTAATTTCATTCAAATTGAAACAATATAAAAGTGATGGGTGACTTTATTTTAGAAATCCTATTTCAATTTTTTCCTTACAAATCCTATTCTTCCATGTAATGTTTATATTAAATGTTTTCAAGAATGTTCGTATTTATACTTATAAGGCCGATAAATTTCATTTTTTTACTACTTTTAATTTCACTATAGATGATTAAAAAGGAATATTATCAAAAACATTTGTTAGTGTCAATTTGAATATCTTGACCAATGTGTGATAAGAATATATATTTTATTGATAGTCAAATGAATGTATTTTCCCAATAAAATGAACATTATTTTATTTTAATAATTATTTATTATTTTTTGTGGTTATTGTTAAATAAAGTTTTTATCAATATTGTAGAAATTTTATGTTTTAAAAATATTTTCTAAGAAAATAAAAAATTATTTTCATTTTTACGAGACAATAGAATGTGTTATATATTATGGAATCAAATACCAATTCAAATTATTTTTATGGTCAAAGAAAAAAATATATGTGGTTAGCTAATTCTTTGGTTCTTATAAATTTTATATGAATGATTAGTGAGCCTGATATATCTTTGATGATGGGTGATCCCAATATATCCCTCCGATGCATTAGAGAAATTGTTAGAAATTACTAGGGATAAGTTACTCTTTAATGGCGTGAGAATGAACCAGTTTAGTGATTCCTTTTTAAGGGGTCCTTTAACATTGAATGTAAGGATATTTGAAAAGGTACATCTATGATTTTGTTACAATGGGTTTTACTGGAAATATTTTGATTTTAAATGGAATGAAAATGAGTATATTGTTCTAAGAAAATATTATAACCATTTTTACGGTGGACGTATTGTTTTCCAAAGAAATTTATTCATGTGATTTTCATGTTTTTAAAAGAATCCCTCGTGATTGTGATTTTGACCTAAGTGTTATGAAATTTTTCATGAAAACAATTTAGAAGTTATTTTTCATGGACAAGTAAATAAAATTTGGATCTCAAAGTTTATTATGTAAAAAATAAAACATTATTATTAGTTATAATGAATTTAAAATATTTAATTAGTTTTCTTCCATCTACATACATTTTTAATATTTTTGTTCTCGTCCAATGTTTTTAATTGTTTTTAGTAGGGTCTAAGTATGAATATAAACTATTATAAAGTATAGATCCAAATAGAAGAAATTATCCTAGAATAATGTTTTTATGTCATGAATGAAGAAAAATTGTGAACTTGAGAATCATGTTTTTGTTGATAAAATAGACATTGATTGTATGTGTCTAAATAATATATGTAAGGGTTTGATATGTAATAATTTTTCATAATTCTGTAAAACTCAATACTAAAAATATCCTTGAAATTTAATAAAATTCAATATTTATTTTAAGTCATGTAATTATGAGTTGTCTAATTTATTGGGAATTATACTCATTGAAATACAAATATATCTAGGGATAATTTCTCTAGAGAACTGAAATTATCGATCAAGATAAATTCAATAAACTCTTTGGGGATTACATTAGAATATTTCATTCTAATGGGAATTTCTTACAAAATAATACTATCATTTTTATTAATTATTTTTAAACATATTATTTCTCATAAGGTAATAATATCATTGCTTTGATGGAGTTTACAATGTTGTTACACCCTTATTCTCACACTTGTAAAGAATTTATTGATGGGTTGGGATAATGAAAGTGATATACCTCTAACATAAATTTATATCACTTCTATATAAGGACTACCAATCCCTTCCCAATATAATATTCAATTAAACCAAATATAGTGGATCAATATTTTCTGGGATATTAATTAGAAAAATGTTGATTAGGGAAGATATATACATGAGATTATATGATTTCACCACTTTTTTTCACAAATAACTCATACTCTATGTCTTGTGGTGGTGTTTGAATATTTTTAATGAACATTATTGTTACATAATAATGTCTAGAAACAAAATAAAAATAAAAAAAATTATTTCCATGTTCCTTATAATTCAAACATTACACCATGTGTGGATGATTTATTATAAAATTCATTTGTTCTATCATATTTTTTATATTATCAAATCCTATGACATTAATTATTTTATTTACCTTATTTTACATGTAGGAACCATTTCTTAATTTCATTATAGATGTTTATAGTATTATTATTTTCACGCATATGACATGTAGAAAATTTAATATTCTTGAATACATGAGATTTAATAGTTAGATCACGTGAGTTTCAATTGTTAGATCCCATGAGTTATACAATATTCTTATCATTTTATGCCAAATTACATGTGATTTTTGAGATTCACAAATATTTATCCCATATTAAAATGAAACTTAGGGTAACTCCTCACAGATATAAACATTTTGAAATTATAAATCTTTAAGAGGACGTAGAATTAGTCCAATAAAGGAATTATCCACCATTATTTTTTGGCCAGTGAAAAATAAAAAGAAATAAAATTCGCAACTTGATAATTTTTCCACATCATACCTAGTTAATTATTCTTTAATTTTATTTTTTAAAAGGAATTTACTCTCTATTTAAATTTTATTATTTTATGGAAAATATTTATTAAAACATATTTTTGTTGAATGATTTTTACTCCATCAAGTTGATGGAATTATTATTCTTAGTATTTATGGTTAGCTCCAACCATAGATTGAATTATTCCACTACATGATATTTTACCTCTAATGATCAATAATTTTTATACATAGATATCACATATTATATATGAAAATAAAATATATTTTAAAAATAGACTCCCAAGGAAAATAAAGGTTTAGTTTTTCTAGAAACTAGATAAAAAATGTTTTTATGACCTAAATTATCATCAAGATCTCCCACAATGATCTTACCACATACTAATGTTCTTATACATAACCTAATTAAAACCATTCCTCATAACATAGGGAAAAGAAACATACAAAAGGGAGAGCTTAGATACTAAGTATATGAAAACATGGGAGATATCAATGATCAATTAAATATAACATGAGTATAAGGTTATGATAACATTATCTTAACATTTTTAAAGTATACCCTAAATATCATGGATCATAATATTGAGTCATAAAAATCATAGCAGTTCATAAGACATGAATCATAAAGTAATCAAAGAACATGGTCCCTGAGATCATAAAATTAGATTAGGGAATAAGTTTTTGGAATATAGATATCTATAAAAAATAATTTCCTTATTTAAGTTTCATAATAAAGACTCTCATAGTGGACTTGGTTTACTACTCATTCCATCATATCCTTAATAATGGTTCACTCCCTATAATATCATAGTGAAAACAGTCAATTAACTAGGTTTAGTCCATATTAGAGTCATTATTATATCATGAAATATATATATTTACCCATTCTATTTTATGGATATTTAATTATAGACCCACCTATCACATAATCATAATCCATTCTTCTGTGTGTGATAATTTAGTAAAAAATTCATCATATCATTACACCATAACCTATTAAAGGTAAATTGCTTCATAAAATTTTTAACAATTCATCAAATAATATCTTACTGAACATTAATGGACTTTATAAAAATATCATCCTTGTAATTATATAAAATAAAGAGAGAGAATATGTATGATATAGTGGGATCATACCCCCTGTAATTTGTAAGTAACATTAAAGAATTTTATCCTAAATTAAAAATTTCTTTTTGAAATATATCGGATATTTCATGAACAAAATAACTTTTCATTTTGAAATTAAATTATTAAAATATATAAATTTCTTATAAAATTATTGAAAAAAATTTCTTTCAAAAGATACTAGGAAAATTAGAAATCATGATTAGAAATTTTGAGTAGAAATAAAAGCTGGAAATTTTGTTCCTTTTGAGTTTGTAAAAAAAGATATTCCTTTCATATTTTGTTAAGAAGTAAAAATTACATAGTCTAGATAATGAAAAAAAGATTATATTATATTTTTTTTGAAAAAATAACTACATGGGTAAAAATTAATTTAATCAATTATTTGATATTATGTTTTTATTGATATATAGATCATAAAACCTCACCATCATAAACAAAATCATAAACAATCCCAATAAACTATGAGATTGTAACCTAAATCCCTTACCTCGATTTTGAATTACTTCAAAAATTTTATTAACCTCATATATAATAAATATAAATTTAGTAAATTATATATTATAATAATTTAAATACTTATAAAATCTTATATTATTCACTTATAAATGTTCAACAATAATTTAGTAACAATTCTTTATTAATGTCATTGTTTATGAGTTTTAACCAATAAATTTTCATAAAAATTTCAAATAGGTATGTACTATACTTGTACATTGATCATTGTTAAAGAATCTAAGGAATTTTAATAACAATATAAATATCATATATATTAATTATATATTTATATATATAGATTCATTCATAAAAAGAAGAGATAGAAAAATGAATTACATGTTTCACTGAGGTGGTAGGCCGTACAAACACATGAACGATGTTTTCACTTTTTGACGGATGGAATGAATGAAAGGTAAATAAAAATTTACCTTTAAGTAATAATTATTATATCATATATATAATAATTATTCATTAAATATATCATAATTACCAAAAATATAAAGCAATAATGAAAAACCTATCACATAGCTTTGTGGAGGTGGTAGTCCAAATATACACGTGAGCGATGTTATCAGTTCTCAAAAGATGGGATGGTAAGAAGAAAGATATGATATTATTTTTATAGAAGTATAATTATTCCATAAATTTAATATATAAAATTTACTCCAATCATAATAACCATTCATGAATTTTGATGATGCAGAATTAATTTTATCACTAGGTGTAGACGGTAGTCTACACGTATGCACACACGATACTTTCACATCTCATTTTCTAAAAAATATGGTGAATATACGTGGTTATATAATATTTATAAAATTTAATTATATTATGTATAATAAAATTTTTATTTTATGATGAATCACATAGATTTATAGGAGGTACAAGAAGAATCAAATTGAAAGAAGCCGAGTATGATGATTACCTCTACTTCAATAGGATCCCTTTAGATATTTATCAAGTACAATTACAATGGTCTTTTAAGAATAAAAGTCCTATAATTCATGAATAATGATGTTTATAATTAAATTTGGAAGAGTGTGGTCGATCTATATGGGTCAATGTGGTTTAATGATGTGAAATGAGTGGTGTCCTTATATAGGTCAAAAATGGAATTTCCTAAAATATTAAAATTTAATATTGTCATACTAATGAAAATTATTCAAAAAGGGAATATTTTAAAAAATTAGATAGTATTAGGTTTAAATATAACTATAAAATAGGAATTTTACTATTTTAATTTGAAATAATACCCATATCTCTTAGTTTAACCCCCCAAGTAAACTGGTTTTATTCTTAAACACATTGATTTTTTTAATATATATTTTCAAAAAAGTGAATGTTGAATGATTATAAATTTTTATAATCATTAATACTAATATGGAATTAATTTTATTAAATTAAATTCATTAATTAAAGAGAATGTAATTTAAAATTAAACCCCCAAAAGATGATGAAAAGTATTTTTCTGGAAAATGTTTTCTTTAGTATAAAATGTTTTATATTGAAATACAATATAAAATATATTATAATAACTTTAATTATATTTTTAAAACATTAAATGAACTAATTTTTATTTTATAACCATTTCATGACAAAATTTATCATTTTAAATACATCAAATGGAAAGAGTATTCAATAAAAATTAGTATTTTTTAGTATTCAATAAAAAATTAATTTTTTAAAAAATTCTCAAAATATTCACTATTAGATAGTTTTTAAATGTGGATTTTAAAATAAATTTAATTTTATCATATATATTATTAAATTTAGAAAAATAAATTATATTTTTTTCTCATGTTATGAAAAAAACAATTTTGTGGGAAAAATGTATATTCGAAGAATATAAAAACTAGACACTTATTTATCAATTTATTTTATTCATATAAAAACTAAATACACAATTTTATAAAAGTAACATTCTATTTTTGTAAAACTAAACACTATCTTTGATAGCCTATATGGTACACCCCATCAAGCTTAAATGAACTACTAAATATTGTTATTTAAATGTTACTCTAATAACATAGTGGTTTGAATTGATGGATTGAATAATATAAACTAAATTATGAAATTATTGTTTAAAATTGTATATATAATGAATTATTTTACCAATTAATTATAAAATTAATGTAAAACAACTTCTTAAAATTGATGGAAAATGTTTTTCTAAAAAACAACTAAAACGTGAACACTTGTGCTTTGTACTAAAAAACAATAAAATAACTCTCATTGGATTATATTAATGATATATATATCTATAAAATATTCAATATAAAATTTTACATTAATCTTATGTTTTTTCAATACATGATATAAGAACATAATAATTTTTATGGATAAAAGATGTATTTTTCAAAGAAGGCATATTTATTACCTTTTAGTGCTGCAACAATTTTAAATATACTTTTCTGAAACTTTTATAAATTATAATTTATGAAATAAACTTCTTATTTTAATGATAAGTATATTTATTTATTTTGGGTGAACTTTTTGAAAATTTCTAATAAGTTTCATGTTTTGATGAATAGTAAAAAATACTACTTTTGTAATTGAAAACTGATTTTCATCAAATTTATTTATAGTGAAGAATTATATATTTGAATGGTATTAAAGAATATGTTTGAACATTTTTTTATAAAGTAATTTAAATTTTTTCATCTTAACCAATTCCACATTGGAATTGAATCTAAAAATATTGTGAACTTTTGATGATTTTTTTACTTTTAAAACTATTTTTCTCATTCCATCAATGAGATTAAATTTTAGTAAATTTCTAAAAATTATGTGCTTTTAATTTTTTAATATGGAATCAATATTTTGAATAATAATTCCAATTTTTTTTAAAATAGTTCCCTTTTCTTTTTGTACATTATGTATAGTAAATTTATTAATATTTTTTTATTACTACGGATAAGGGTAAATCGAGAAATTAATAGAAAAAATAATATTATAAATATTATAAAATTACCATAACAGTAGTATTAAATTAATATAATGAGTGTGTATCGACATAATTAATCCTTTGATTGAATTAATAACCTTATGAAGACACTAGGATGAGAACATGCCATTTATAATATGACATTCAAATAAAAGTTAATCATGTTAAACACATGTATTTTACTTGTAAAATATTTTTAATATAGTGTTATATAAGAGATAAATTCAACTATAAAAATTATTCATAAATATAAAATTATTATATAAATCATTTTAATTTATTTATAAATTTTATCAAATATATTATTAAATTAAATGGTGACAAAATGATGATGCAATAATTGATTAATTAATTGAAAAATAAAATAAATATTATTAAAAATATTAAAATAATTATGAATTGGGAGAATTGATGTAATAAGTGAACTTTATAGATGAAAAAGTCATGTTAAGGATTAATTAATTTATTTTCTTGAAGATAACATGCTTTTATGATATTTTTAAAAATTTAAATAATTAATAGTGTCCAAATTGTCATAAATGATATTTTAAAATAATTAATATTTTATGAAATGATGGAACATTTATAAAAATACAAATTGATTCAAAATGATTGGTGTAAGACTAAAAATATCCTATATGAATCATTTTTTTGTATCTTGGCATTTTATAGTAATTATGCCAACACTCAAAGTGTAAATTAAATGATATCACGACAAGAATTAATAAGGGTTACAACGGAAATATATGGATTTTTTTTTAAAATTAGTTTAATTTTCATTTTATGAATATATTTAGACCCAAAATAATCCTATATTTTAAATAAATCATCTAGTTACCATTTAGAATAGAAAAATAATTTATATTAATTTAATATTTTGAAGAATTCCACAAGTGTCCCCCCTCTCTTATAATAGTTATCCCATTATTCGTTTTTATTATCACCTTAAAACGTATTTATTGGCCCAAATATTACCAAATACCTTCCTGAAATCCCTAACCTCATTATAGAGGCCTTACTTTAGGCATAACACTATCCTTATAAGTGATAAAGTGTAAATCAATGGTGCTTCTCTAAAGGAGAGGCATCGTTTTTAATTATGAATTTCCTTTTTTATTTATTCTTCTAATTACTTCAAATATTATTGATCCATGATTAATTAATATCAACTATATCATAAATATATTATGATTTTATTATTTTAACAACATCACCTAAATCAATATCCAATTTCATCATATGTTAAATTAATTTTTCATTCGTGTGTAAGGAAGACTACAAACTCACAAACCGATATAATTAATTTTAAATTACCATCTATAAATATATGTTATATTGATGGAATTAATGTTTATATGTTATATTAATGAAATATTTATCATTATTAAATAATTATATAGCATTTACATTCTTACCCTTCCATGCACATAAAAATGATCACGCCATTTGTTTATACATGTGAACTATCTCCTCCGTGAAGAAATGTTATTCATTATTCAGCACCACATCCCATGGATGATATGTATATATAAGTATATTTTAATTAATAACATGATATTTATGATAATATTATAATTCTGAAAATATTAAATAATAAGTTCCCTCTTTTCATAATAATCATTGGAAAATTAAAACATAGGCAAACGTACGACTTTCCATCTTCATGAATGTAACATAGTTGATTTTATATATCCATATTTAATAGATGGATTTAAAAGTAAAATTTATGTATAAAATAAATTATAATGTCATGAATGTTATTATTAAGATGATGGAATTACTACCACTTTGACTATTTACATCATACCAAATTTATTATGAACTGATGTTCAGAATGTTGACAAAACGTCCAACATTAACTTAAATAATTATGTATTTTTAATAACATGATAATATGTCATACAAAAGGACTAATAAACATTAAAAATTTTATAAATAAAATAATTAATTATAATATGTTTATTATTTTGGAATATAAATATTTTATGTGATGAGTCAGTCTCATGGTAAGGGGTTTTGTATCAATTTCCTATCGTTGAGGTATATATGATTCTATACACCATCCTTATTTTATGAGGTGTATAAAAATCCAAATTGGAATATAATATCATGAATTTATCTATTCTTATGTCATTTAATAATTTTATAAATTTTATTCTTTCATGGGTCTTATGATTTAAATGTTCTAAGTTGTATAAGACACCTTGAATGTTTAAATATTTAATAATCAAACCCTTTTATCCATATTAATATTCCTGATATAATTCTATATATTAATTAGAAATAAAATTTGATGTCTATGTTGAATTTCATTCTAATGTTTTAAAAATGGAATCTATTTATGTTTTCGATACAGAATTGTTGACTTCCTTTACAAATGAAAAAAGGAATGTTCATTTTAAATTATACGACAACGAAAACATCTCCACCACCATGACCATTATTTGATATTTTAATTACTCTACAAGAATTGATGTTTTTAAAATAAAAAGAAATGTTTATTTCTTTTTTTGGGTATTTTTTATTAAAAATGGGATTTGAATATAGATTGATTATTTCTAGTACATGAAATGTTTTCTTATGGTTAAAAAATAAATTTTACGTGTGACATGTTAAAAATTGAAAGATTTTATATGGTTTATAATGGTAATTCGAAATTTCAAGGGAAGTAAAATGATAAATCAATGATGGGTGGTTTTTTTATAAACTAGGGATTTTAACCTATAGTACATTGGCTATGAAAGTCAATTGTATGACTATTCCAATTTTAAGAGTGGAATGTATAGATGTTGACCAGATGATTATTACATTTATAAGAGTGAATAGTTTTATTATATCCCAATATAAATTTATGTATTTTCGATGCTTGATATAGATTTTATGGTAATATTGTGGTTACATAAAAATTATAAAATGAACTTATTTTCTAAGGAAAGTATTTAAAACTTATTGAGGGTAATTTTTTTTAATTTATGATAATTTTTTCATGAGTTTTAACTTTTATCAATGGAAAAAATAGTTTTCTTATTTTAATATCCCATACTAATATCTTTGGGCTAATTGCATGTTTTAAAATATTATTCAAAGGATTTATGGGAGAACATAGATTAGGAAGATAATCAGGTAAAAACTGTGAATATTTTTCATGATGAGAAAACATGTTTTATTTCTTATTAATGAGTTTTCATTCTAGGAAAAATTGGACAATGAGTATAAGTTTCCAATTATAAATTAAGATTTTACATTTTAAGAGTTTTCATAATTCTATAAAATTATAAACCAATAAGATATTTTTTAAAATAATGTCATTTATTTATTTAAATTAACTGTAATAAGTTATTATTAAGGCCAGGTTCTTATAATAGGAGTGATCAATTCTATTAATATAACTCATTTAATTGTTAGATTATAACAATATACAATATTACAGTTCATTTAAACTCATATTTAATAATAAATAAATCTATTGAAGAAATTTATTTGAAGAAAAATATATCCTAAAATCACAATGAGTTAAATTCTAGCCACCTTGAAATAAATATCTCCCCTGAAATTAAATAACTATGATATATAAAAATATGATATTTAAATTCCCACACATCATTGGGTTTCTGAGTGTCTTCTTCAAATTTTATAATCCTCCAAATAATTTTTTCCAGGTGATAAGTCTTGTTTAATATCACATTATCTCTATGATCTAAAATATATACCAGTTTTTATTCATAATGAATTTTATGATTCAAAGTTACAAACTTTGAATTTAGTAAAATTTATATTTTGGGTTTAAACATCATCAAGAGTGATACATGGAACAAATTGTAAACTATAGAGAGGTTTTGTGGAAGCGCTAAGGGATAATGTACCATCACTACTCGATGAAGAATCTTGATGTATCTAATACATCTTTGGATTGAAATTCATGTATTTAAAAATATAATAACCATTACACATAGAGAAATTCATAGGTCCAACTTCCCCCAAAATTCAAATTTTTGATTTCTTATGATGATTGTTTGTATATCATTTCAATCAACATTGAGATACCTTGATGTGCATCTATATGGTTAATTTTTTTTATTTTACTTAGCTTTCTCAGGTCCCACTAGATGTATTTGATTATTTAATTCCCAAAATATTGGATTTATATACTTATTTCCATAGAGGGTACATACAGATCATTCTAAAATATTTGATTAAATATATTGTTGTAAGACAACTAGACCAGAGGAAGGTGTCAACAAAAACAACATTTTAAATCTAAATAAAAAGATCTAAACATATCATAAAGGGTTTTAATGGTTCTATTAGACATAGAATACATATAATAATGTTAATTAGTACTGAAAGACAACTTTTAATCTAGATATTTTTGAATACAATGTTATAACTTTAAGGAAAATCTAATATCTCGATTTGATACAAATGAATACATTATTTCATATAGTCTTACCCATTTAATTAATATATATCCTTGAAATATAATCAGGAGAGAAATATTTTTTAAAGAAAATTAATTATGATGTATTCAAAAGGTGAAAAACTAAAACCCAAATAACATTATAGACTATATATATTTTGGGGATCCACATGTCAAAATCCATGGTGATGTTTTCTTATTTACATTCAAGCATGGGAAATGGTTGTAACACTCCCATATTATTCTATCTCTAATCCCTAACATTCTAACATAACAAAAATCAAGATACTTGCATCCAAATATATCTTTCATTGTTTCTACACAATATATACTCTTTTAGATTATTTAACATCATCACATTTCAAGTATGAATAATGAATGATGAAATATGATTTTCATCCAACAACTCCTTAGTATATGGTACAGATGGGACACATTAATGGTACATAAACCTTATCATTCCATCATAATAGTGTTTTAACTCTAGTAAACATCAAACATTCTTTTGTGACTCGATATCCTTGTTTTGTGACTCTATTTTTCTCACATGGATAGAAGGAGGAACACTCATTTGGGTAAGATAATCTCTCTCCCCTTACTTCAATATTTATAGATCCACCATTACCAAATTAAAAAATAGTAGTCCTTCTCTAATCCTAATCATCAATAAGCTATAATGGCACTCTTCACTCAAATAATTTTTCACCATGTTAACATTTCGAGGGTGGTAATGTATTAAGAATTCCAAATCATTAATTAATTACTATAATATTTTTCTAAATCATATTAAACTCCTTTTGAGTAAATATATACATTAAAATATAATGAACTATATACATATCATACCTTTCTACTTTTAGATAATTCCTAAATATATTTAACACAAAGAATTACTATAGCTAATTCCAAATCATGAGTTGGAAAATTTTCTCATGAACATTCAATTTTCATAATGAATAAGACGTCACTATATAATTATACATGAGGATGCATACAAATGTATTCTTCAATGAAAAAAAATAGGTCACAAAACATTCTATACTATAATGAAGTGTAATAATAGGTTCATTAATTAAAAATTTCTTCAACTTCTTGATATTTTACTCTCATTTGTCTATCAAATGGAATTTATCTCCCATTCGAGTTAACTTTGTTATTTGATTTCATTTTCACACGAAATTATTCATAAATCTTTCTATAATATCCAGAATAATCATGAAAACCATTGATATCAGTCACAATGGTTGGTCTAACCCATCATTAAATAACTTCAATCTTTTATAGATCCACTCATATACCCTTACATGGGATTATATGACCCAAAAATAACCTTTTTTAGACAAAATTATAAAATTCTAATTTTTCATTCAACTTATCCATTATTTGTGTGTTTAGTACCATCCTCATGTAAACTAATTATCTTCTTTTTATTGGAATATATATGTGTATCTTCTAATAATACTTAATGAAACTGATCAAAGAAACCTATAAAGACTACATTAATTAAACACATGAATAAAATGAGTGAATTATAAATACCAAATGGTATCACCATAAAATTTTAATATCCACACCTTGAACAGAGAACTGTCTTGCATATGTAATCACATTTTAAACCTCATTTGATGATATCCGTACTAAATATCAGTCATGGAAAAATATTTATGCCCTCAAAATAGTTTGAAAAATCATTAATACATGGCTAATGATTCTTATTCTTTATTGTGATGTTGTTTCATTCCTGATAATCAATGAAATGTCACATCGATCATTATTTCTTATTAAAATGAATAAGTTCATTCCATGGTGAAACATTTAGTTGAATGATCGCCTATGAAAAATTATCATATTGTTTTTTATAAAATTCATGGAACCCAATAGGGACCATTCTGTATAGAGTTTATGAAATACGTTTATCACCATCTATGAGTTCTATTGAAAAATAAACATCCAGATTCATAGGGAGACTGGGAAGCTATTTCATCAAATATCATCACATTCCCATACAGTGGTAAAATCATCGGTTTTTAGTTTCTCCCCAAACATTTGAGATAAAGAATAATTTTTAATAGTGACATGGAACCATATAATAGATTTAATTTCCATTGTAAGATCATATTTATCATCTCTCTAAAATAACATCATTTATTATTTTATAATATCTAACATGAATTCCCTTACATAGAAATCAATGTGACATTTATGTAAGGAAATACAATCCTATACTCTGATAAAATAAAATTAAACTAGATTAATCATAACCATATTTGATGGAATCACATTCCAAAAAACAACAATCAAATAAGAACCATAGACTTGAGATGTGATCATTATACCATTTAGAGTTTTCATGACCAATTCAATATCTAATCATTGAGTATATGAATTAATTTTAGTTAATAATTATCCAAATAAACATGAATTCATATAACTATGTTTAAATAGGGTACTTATATATTTTATAATAATTTTTCCACTATGATATTGTAGTTCAATATTTAATTCCTCCTTAAAACCAAAATGGTTTTCATGACCATCAAACATAGTTTATCAGAGTGATACAACCATTAATTTGGAAAATAATTCATAGGGTTTCTAAATCATGAAATCATATTCTAAATCTGTGAAACCATATTTTTTAATTTTTCCATCCATGTCTATACACTATTCAAATTCATTTTAATGTTTTCAAATTAAAATGTTGAATAACCCAACCATATCCCCTAAGAGTGTCAAACTAGGTGCAAAATAAGGTCACACTCAGTGTGCCCCAAAACTATTGATAATATACACTAAACCATATCCTTTATAGTTTATTAACCCTTGGTTAATATATAATAAAACCACATATACTTTTTGAATCCTTAAAAGGTAGTATGGTTAGGAATACCACATAATCTCAACCTTACCAAAACTTTTGGATGTTATCCTATACATAGACATATCTTCAGGGATTCATCAATATTTTCTAGTACTAATATCTAAATATTTACTAAACCTATATTTGATACCAAATATAGTGTCCTATACATTTTATAGAGCGATATTTCATATTAATTGATGAATACTCAATTTAATTTACAAATAGAAGACAAAAGACTATAATTGTTTACCATATTTTAGTGATTTGATAAACAATATTATTATTTCCTAAAATATATTCAACATATCCCACAAGATATCTACACTTATTACCATTATTATAAATTCCCATACTAAAACATTCATTCATAAACTTGTGAAATGAAACATATGAAATGGTGAACTATAATGATGAGTAAGGTTAAATAAGGAAGATATAAAAGGCCCCATAAGTATAATATGAGAATAAGGGCATGTGAACTTGAGATAAACATTTAAAACCATACCCAACATATCATAGATCATAATATTAAATCATAACATAAAGATTTTTATTTTATAAGCCTGAATCACAAAGTAATCAAGGAACACATTCCACGAGAGCATAAAAGTAGTATAATATATAATTTTATGTTATACACGTAATCAAATAAAATAATTTCCATAGTTAAGTATCACTATCATAATTGATTGTGATCACTATATATCCCATTGTATCCTTAGTCAAGTATTTCCCCTAGAATATCATTGTTGATAATGTTACCGTAATAGGTTCATTCCGTATTCCAGCCCTTATTATTTCATGATTTGTCCACATTTACTTGATTAATTATAGGGATATTTAATTTATGGCCCACCCATCAGACAATAATAATCTATTAACACTTCTTCCACAATATCAAAAAACATTCACTATATCACCATGTCATAACATATGGATGGAAACATGTTTCATAAATATTCCAAAATTCATCACAAAATAAACTATGGGAAATATAAGTGTTTTTTAAATATATCCTCATTATAATAATAAACCAACTAAATAAATAATATTAATGGTATCATTAAATTTCACCCCTATAATGAATAAAAAACATTAAAAGATTTTATCATATATGAAAAATTTCATTAAAACATATCTAGAATACTTCTTAAGAAAAATAGTCATTTTATTTTGATTTCAATTCATTACTATTTAAAAATGTCAAAATATCTTTGAAGAAAATTTATTTAAAAAAAACCATGTGAAAAATTAATTAAAGCTTCAAATAAATGAGTTTTTTTGATGTGGGAAATTATGTTCCTACTATTTACAAAAAACAAGGACTCCTTTCACATTTTTGGTAAAAATTCAGAAGTACCTCATTCAAAAAATTATAAAAAGATTCAATTAAATTTTTAAAAAAAAAATTAAAACATGGGTAGGAAGGAATTTAAAAATCAATTTCAATCATAAAAAACATTCATGAAAATATTTTAAAAAAATTTATGTGGATGAAATATGATTTTAAATATAAGGGAGAATTAATGTCAGATTTCCTTATAAAAATTTATGTATCATAAACACAAAAAAGGAAAATGAATGGAAATAATGTAACATATATAAATATACATATTAGAATAAATATTTTTAGTTTCACGACTGGTATGTCAGATAATTTATTCATCAAAAATATAATGATAATCAATCCTGATAAACAATGTGATGATAATATAATTCCACTACATCGAGTTTAACAAGCTTCAAAATAAATTTTGACCTCATGTATAATAAATTTAAATTAATTATAATTATATAAATTATTCATGAAAAAACATATAATATCTTATATGATCCAAATATTATATTTCAACACACATTTTTTAATAATTCCTTATAAGAATCCTATTTTTTTAGGCATTAACAATTTAATTTTTGCTGATAATTTTGGTCTGATTATTCGGAACTTTTTACTTTGATCATGGTTCCATCAACTATCGGATTTCAATCATGATATAATTATAATATATATATATTTATATTTATTGTCATCAATAAAATTTAGAGATTTTAAAATGAATTTCATTTATCAAGGTGATGGTAGGTCATACGCACATAAGAACCTTGTTTTCACTTTAAAATGGATGGAAAGAAAGAAATGTGAATAATACATAACCTTTTTAGAATCATTATAATATAATATATGTATTATATATTGATTAACTATATTCTTATTACCATACATTTAATGTAGAAATGAAAATAGTATCACATTACTTTGTGGAGGTGGTAGACTACAGGTATGCACGAGTGACTTTACCACATTACAAAAGATTAGAATATAACAAAAAAGATATGATATTAAAATTTTAAAATCATAATTATATTATAAATATAATATATAAAATTTTAACCCATAAAATTAATCATCAACTAATGATTATTATAGAAGATGAATTGTGTCACTACAAGGACACAGTAGTCAACACGTACGCATGAATGATACATTCAATTTTAATTTGAAGGAAAAGTGGGTGAATAAATCTGGTTAAATAATTATAATTTCATTTATATATTTTTATGTTATTTATTTAATTATTTTATGATGAATGACACATATTTTTAGGAGGTATAATAAAAAATAATTTGAAAGAGGCTGGGTATGACTATTATATCTTCTTCGATGTGCCACCTTTGGATACATTCCTAAAAACCCTTGTAATATTCTCTTAGGAATATAAAAACAAAAATTATTGTATTAGAAAGTTTAAAATATATTTTTTATAGTTTTTTGAGCAATATAACTCCAAGTGGTGTAAAGAAGACAAATGAGGGGTGTCATTTTATAGGGAAAACATGGAATTTATTTAAATATTAAATTACAATAATGTCATTATTTTGAAATATCCTTCCAAATTGATAGATTTTTGATGATGTGATATTTTTATGTAGAAATATGGTTGAATAATATGTTTTTTGAAAAGTTACATTTTCATACTTACCCATATCTATTGTTTTAACCCCTAGTAAACTCGTTTTGTCCTTAACAACAATGAATATTTACTATTAATTATGGCCAAAAATGAAAGTGGCCCAATTAAAAAAAAGTACATGAAAATTAAATATATTTAGTCAATTTTCTCAAATTCATTTAAAATGAATTTTTCAATTAAATATAAAATTAAACTCATAAAACAAGATGAAAATAAGTTTTCCAGATATTTTTTTTAAGTATAAAAAGATTTCATACAAAAATCATATATTAATTTTATTATAATTAGCTTAATTAGATTATTCATAATATAAATGAATTAAGTTTACTTTTAAAACCATTTTAAAAAATAATCTCATTTTTAAATTCTTTAAACGAAAGGACAATTTTCAATAAAAACCAGTATTTCACTATTCATCAAAAAATTAATTTTTTCCATGAAAATTATCAAACATTATATAAAAGATAATATTAATTTGATTATTTGAAAAAATAAGTTTTAATTTTCAAAAAGTAGACAAAATTAATTATATTATTTTCTGATCGAAATATATAAAAACCATTTTTGAGGTAAAATGGTTTTTTAAAGCATATAATGACTTTACTAAAAATTGAGTACCTTTTTATAATTATATTTTATTTATATGAATGATTTATAAATGATTTTATAAATTTCACTACTCATATGCATATAACCAATCTAACATCTAGGGTACAATGGTACACTACATTAAGGTTCATTTATACTCAATTTTTGTGTAAAAAAGTTATCAAAGAAATTTATTTGAAGGGAAACATATCATAAAATATTTGGGTGTTAAATGAAAAATATATATTTCTATTTCTAGAAATAATAGTGGAGTAAAATTATAATCTAAATTTAATCATTAATTTCTTCAACATTAGGGGATGAAATAATCCTCTAAATGAAATGGGTCTTTATTGCAAAAATGTATCTATAACAACATATTCTATTTTTAGAGAATTATAGAGCATCACTTGGTATAAGTTATTATTCATAACATTAGATAGTTTAGAAAGAACCAACATATTGTTCTCAACTCCGCCTCCCCTGACAGTAGTCATATCATAAATAAAATCATTACACTACCCAATTCATTGGTTGTTAACATGATTTATGATATTTCCAAACATTTTATAAAATAAAGGAATGTTAGGGATTAGAATATTCAAAGTATACAAATATGTAAGGAAAATAATGAAATTATAAATAATAAATCAAAAAGTACTTAAATATTCTAGCAGACATCTTTATAAGTTCCAATCTAGGTCAGATATAACATATTTACTTTTAGGTTCTATAACTTAATCCCCAAAAATAACTAGATCTTTCTTTATTACCAAATATAATGTCATATATTTCATAAATAATATTAAATAATTTTTAATATAAATATAAAAAAATAAGATTAATAGTCTATTTGTCTTGATTCATTGGATGATTAAAGAAAATAATATAACATTTTCAATATAATACCCGCCATTTATTTTCTATATTAATTATAGGTAGCTAATTTGAATTTCACTTTTATCCCTTCATGGGATACACATGTGACATACAATAAATAAAATTATGAGAAATAAAGAAAAATAAGGGGATGATAAAATGGTAACATGGGAATTATAATCATCGAATTATTAATGAAACATCCATATAAATTTCTAGTAATCACTATAATAAAGTAAAAATTGATCATAGAGTAATTGAATATTAGAAAAATAAATCATGGATAAGTGTAAAAATCATGAAACATTATAATATAATATTATGTTAAGGATCACAACCAATAAAACATAAAATAAACACTACAAGAAAACTGCCATTTAGCGGCGGTTATTTTTGCGTGTAGTGGTGGTTTAAACCACCACTTCATGAGTTGGAGGAGGTGTAGAGAAAGCACCGCTAAATTTGGCATCAGGAAACTATTAGTGGTGGGTTTTTCTATTTAGCAGTGGTTTATGAAAAGCATCGTAGCTGCCTCATTTCGTGGCGGTTCTCGTCACATTAGAGGCAGATTTTAAGAGCCTGAGATTTTTTTTATTAGCGGCGGTTATAACCACCTCTAATAAAAGTAAAATCCAACAGCCATAAAACTGCTGCTAAAGACATGAGATCAGCCACGAAATGCACGCGGGTCATGAAACTCTGTAGCAGCGATTAAAACCACCGCGAAACATATTATGTTTCGTGGTGGTTTTAACCGCCGCTACTGTATTACCTGTATACTATTATTGGTGGTTAAAACGCCATAAAAATGACCAGAAAAAAATATAAATTTTATGCTTCCACTGCACCACTGCCCTTAAAAACAAATTAAACCAGACACAATCTCATAAAATAACATCAACTCAATGATGTTTTGGAACTTATAAAGATGTTATTAGATATATTGATGAAGAGTGGACTAGGTTTATGGCCACCCATGGGGTGTGACAATCCTTTGAACATGTGAATTTAGTTATTAAATGATATATTGAAGGGTTTATGAGATTAATCAAATTATAGATATTTTTTGCATGTCAAAATGGAATAAGTGGTTTATCATTACTTTTATGGTTAAATGGCTTGTGAGATAACTAATGGGATAAATAATGAATGGAAAATGTGGGAATATCCATGTTAGAATATGTAATTGAAAATATACACAATGGTTTTTGTTATGAATGAATAGTAAAATAGAATAGTTATGGAATTATGTTAAGTGCATTGAAAGTGATAAACTATGTGAATATTGGTTAAATGAAATAGGTTCACCCTTGATATTGTAATTTGTTAAAATGGTCAACTGTGTTTGACCTTGTGGAATATGTATTGATGGATTAGTAAATGATGAGGGACATAGTAGATCCCACCCATGGGTATGAATTTTTTTACATGGAATTCCTTATCTTTGATGTGGGATGGATACACATGAAATTTTACATAATGGACATAATATGATCTATTTGGAGTGTCCTATGCTTAGATAGTGTATTGACATGGATTTCTAGGCACTAAAGACTATGTGTATGATATGAGTGAACTGATTAGTGGACCACAGTATATGAATTTTAAATGATTAATGAATTACCATTTTTTTTAATAAAAATGTAAAACCGCTTTATACTATTTTTTACACTGGTAAAAATGGTATATTATCCCCACATACCTCATTGAACCCTAAATACTAGTAGGAAGCCTCTTTTATATGAGGATGCATTCCTATGGTCACGTGACACATTGGTTTGGGGAACCAGTTTAGTGGAACATAGGTAATGGCATCACAATGTTGAATCAAAGCCATTTTATTTTTAATTGAATAATTTTTTTGAAAGTTTTATATGATAATAAGGTGTTTTACTCCTTGGGAATGTGTTTTTTATGGGATTATCTTACCCATATATAGGGGAAAACCTAGGTTCTCAGTGCGGTATTGTTATTCTTATTGATTGATGTTATATTTGGATGTTATTTCACCTTGTGTGATATGATAGCTATGAGATATTATTGTCTTCTAAGGTTTTATTCATAGAACGACATGTAATATTTTATATATTCATGAATAATTTTTGGAAAACATGATTAATATAACATGAATCCTATTAGGCTCAAATAGAATACAAGGTTATGTTTGTATTATGGAAAATGAAAATCATTTTCTATTGGTTTCATAGAAAATAGTTCCTAATAAAGAGTTATCAATCCACATGTTTTTGTGATTCATGGTGTCATAGGATACCAACACCATAATGGTTTAGTTTTTTGGATGATTATATTGAATAATTACATATTATAGTATTAGGCATCGAGAATTTATTCCACTCACCAACAATGGGTTTAACTCCTAGTCATCCAAAATATTGACTACCACATCAAACACATGCCTAACTGAAATTATGTATACAACACTCGAGAAATAACGACATAAAGGGAAACATAAAAAATTAATAAAATGCATAAAATGAAACATGATAAATCAAGAAAACGTTAAGACATGAAAATGATTGGTGGCACTTATGTGCCACACATGGTACAAACACAAACCAAGTGTTCCCATATTTTTTCAACACATAAAAAATACAACTACTCACTGTCTGATGATGCATCGTCACCCTCTCCACCATCTTCACCCTCTCCACCTCCATCTCCACTTTCTGCTGTCACCTGTAAGAACATTATATTAAAAATTAAATACTGTTGCATATTAATATTAAATCTTAAAACCAATGAATGTTTTCAAACTAAATGATTTTAATTTTTTGTGATTTACCTACTGACCACCAGTCATTGCACTACCACTGGGGTCATATCTGCTCATATTCTAATGTATATCAGTCATCGCTTTTGGCAAAGAGGATATTTGAGCCCCCTAATATTAAACTGCGGTTCGTAGAGAAGAAATATCCCTATGAGCATATTCGGGTATGGACTGACTATAACTAGGAGTAAATGCAGCTGGAATCCCTGGTGGCATGCCAAAGACCTCAGATAGTATGGGTCCGAAACCCATCCCGCTAACTCTACCAGGATGCTCCTTCCCATGGATTTTAGCAACTGGGTCATCCAGGGAGACTGAGTAGGACTGCCCGGGATTGACATCCCATAGTTCATTAATTTTTACCTATAAATCAAATATCAATATATATTAACACAGTAAAAACTGATAAAAAGTTATTATAAAAAAATTGACATCATACCGCAACTTCTTTGGCAGGCTCATTAACAAAACTTCCATATAATTTCTTTTGAACATCCAACCACAGTTCAGTTCGGGATGCTTCATGGCCTAAACTCTTTGACTTCTTTAAGAAAATATAAATAAAAAATTCAATATATTAAACATATTGTATTGTATTATAAATATTTAAAATAATTAAAATATTACCAATGTCGTTCGGCTTCTAGAAAAGCTTTCAGAGCCCACAGTGTGAGGGATGACTTTCCTAGCCTGATTTGATGCATTTTTTCTTGAGAGATCCTGAAATAAATAAAATTAAATTTAACAGTAATGTATTCAATGTCATATCCTCTTCATATACATATATAAATGTAAAATTAGGATCATATAATAATATATATTTCAATACCATTCGCTTCTCATCACAATGTCTGTCAACAAAAACATTACACCGTTATTTCGGTACCCCACTGGGTAGCTTCTCATACATTTTTGGAATGGCTAACAAAGTGTTTTTGACATCACTCCACAATCCCCATTTGAAATATTTCCATTTCTTACTTTGATTTTTCAATGTTCACTTCAATGTTATCACATCAACAACTGTAATGTGGAAGAACATCTGTATACATAAATTCATTTTGATCATATTAGTAACATGACATTGAATTAAACCATAATGTAATAAAATTACCTTTATTTGGGAATCAAAACCATCATTTTTCTAGCTAGGAGGCATATGTCTCCAATCATCATGAGAAGTAAGTAGGGAAATGGGCTCCGCTGCCAGCTGGCCTAGAATCTGGCCATGTAACCCCATGGCGTCATCCGTAAGGACCCCATAAGAATCAAATGGCACGACTATCTTCTCTCCATTCATATTCTAAACATCTGAAAATTCTATGTTTTTCTCCACGATTGCATTTTTTTCATCATCAATGAGAAAACAATTAGTATAAACAAAATGCAATAAATTTATTTAATTAAAATTTTTACCTATTACAGTGACACTCCAGTATGTCTGTGATGAACTGAAAGGGGCGTGTTTCCGCCCCACTACTGAGGGTTATAAAGGGGGAGTCGACAACTCAACCTCTAATGGGACACCCACAGATGGAAATTCAATTTCAAAGGCTAAATTTTCCACTTCATCACCCATATCATACAAATATCTTTTTATTATGTAAACAACTACACTCCACCCTTAATCCAAAACATCATTCACATAATATAATATTTTTTCATACAATGCTAAGAAATATGGATCATGCAGTTCGCGATCACAAACATCCATCAAGCAAGAGAAGTTCAAAGAACAACATTGAAAGGAATCACTTTTAACAAATCTGATAATATCGACCTATTTGCATTTGAATAAAACAACAAAAAAATGTCTGTGGTAGTTTAATTGAATAATATCATCTAGATTTCCATAGTATCCCACTTCAGAAAATGTAAATATAAAACAATTCTGTGTTTTCAAACGCACTTCTCGATCGACTATACGAAATCTAATGCCAATCACATTATAAGCGTCGAACTTTCGAACTTGTTTTATAGGACCTCTAGCATGAATCTTCATATCATCTGAAAAGTATGCTCAAGTTTGAGTATTCATGATCTGAAAAAATAAATATAATTTAATATATTTACAAAATGTATGTGTCAAACTAAATTTCATTTTTATTGAAATATTTATGAACTTACACGTCGTGCAAACCATTCTACTTTCTCTTTATTCACAGCTTTCGTTATATCTTTCTCATTTCATGTTCGGCCTCTCATTCATCTATTTGTTTGTATCATCAACTCTTCAATAAACGGATATTCAATTTTACTATTCAGCAGCACATATCTATGTGCCTGTAATAATTACAATACTGTCAGTGTCACATTTGATGTCTTCCAAACTGATTGGCCAATAGTAGGAAACATTTTTTATTTCTGATGCATTTGAGATTGTGTTGATGTGTCTTCAACCCATCCAACTTGATTAAATGTTGTCTCAATATCATCCAAATATCTATAACAAAAGGTAAGACACTCCTCAAAAAAATAGCCTTAATCAATAAAGCCTTCTGGTTGAGCTTTATTTCTCACATATGCTTTCAAATTCCCAAGGCATCCGTGAAATAAAATTAAAATATTCGGAATTTATTTAAATGACAAAAATTGTTTACATAAATGAAAATCATATAAATAAAATACCTCTCAATTTTATACATCCATCTATAATGAATGGGGCTTCTTAATTTTTCTTCCTCAACCAAATGCACAGTTAAATGCATAATGAAAGTAAAAAATGACGGAGGAATGATCATCTCCATTGCACAAAGGGTCAATAGAAACCTATCCTGGAGGTTGTCAAGCTGAAATAGATTTAGAGTTTTCTCACATAATTTCATGATAAATGTGCAAAATTGGAGTACAACAGCAGTAACATTTTCAGGTAATAATGTACGCAATGTCAATACTAGTAAATGTTGTAACAAAATATGTGAATCATGACTTTTCAATCCATTTAACTTATGATTCTTTAAGTCGACACACCTCAAGATGTTACTCGAATACCCATCAGATACCTTCACATTCTTTAAAAGTAGATGGAATATATCTTTATCCCTATTTTTCATTGCAAAAATGGATGGGGATACTTTTCATTCTCATCTGGCAAAAGATCACATTTTATGTTCATTACTTGTAAGTCTTTGCGAGCATTGAGAAGATCCTTCGGATTTCCATGCTCATTAAGTAATGTGAAAATAAAATTATCACATATATTCTTCTCAATATTCATCACATAAAGATTGTACCGAAAAAAATTAAATTCCCAATACGGGAGTTTGAAGAATATATTTTTTTCTTCCATTGTTGCATTCTGATTTCACCTAATGATGCACTTCAGACCCGATTTCTTATATCATTCAAAGGATGAACCTTCCCAAATTCTATCTCAACATTTTCAAGCTGTGTCAATATTTCAGAACCAGTTAACAACATTGGAGGTTGTATATGATCAATGGAACCGTTAAATTTTGATCTGTTCAGCTGAAATCTATGAGATGCATCAAGAAAACTTCGATGGCACAAGAAGCACCATTTAATACTGTGAGGTAGTTGTTTGGGATCAAAATCAAAGTTACAAATGGGATAATCCAAACCCATGTAAGTGTTCCAACCATATAAATTCCCAAGCCTAGGGAAGTAACTAATGGTCCACATTAAAGCATCATGCATTTTGAACATTTTTTAGATGAATAATCCAATGCCTCAACACCGTTGCTCCATGAATCCTGCAATTTGTCAATCAAAGGCTGCTAGTATACATCAATATCATTTCTAGGAATTTTGTTTTCTTGGAATAATCATCGAAATGATAAAAGATGTTTGTTTCATACACATCTACAGAGGCAGATTATAAGGGATCAAAACAAATGGCCAAATGCTATAACTGGTACTCAAAGTCCCAAATGGGTTGAATCCATCGGTAGCCAATCCCAATCAAATATTCCTAGGATCAGCTGAGAAATCAAGATGTAATGAATCAAATGTCTTCCACGATTGGGAATCTTATGGATGTATTGTTAACCTATCATTGTTTTTATCTATAGAATGACAGTTCATGTGTCCTGCAGTTTTTGATGACATGAATAATCTTTGCAATCACAGATTCAAGGGAAAGTAATGAAAAATAGATACAGGTGTGTTCTTTTTATTCTTCTCCATGAAATTAGGTTCATTCAGACTTCCAACATCACCCTTTGACTGTCATCTAGAAGAAGAACATTTCTTTCAATTCTGTCTACTTGAATCCTCTCCCCAAAAAAGCATACAATCATTGGGACACACATGTATTTTTATATAATTCACACTAATCTTGTTAACAACTTGTTTCATATCATAAAATGATTCTTGGATTTTTGCTTCAAGAAATACATCACAAATCAATTCCAATATCATGGACATTGCCTTATTTGTAATTCCACATAGACGTTTGATATGGTAAAAACACCCACTATACAACTCTTAATTTCCATCATTGACTAAATCATGAAACACATTATTCTTAGTGATGTTTTCTCTTACATTTGGATCCACAAAATCAAGAGGAGGATCTAATGATATGTTACATTCTTGAACAGCTTGTTTTACAGTCTCATAAACATCATTTTTCATGTTGCAATTTGTAGCACCCTTTCTGGTTGTTCTGATTTGTTTTGATGCTGATAGTGGTGTCTTGTAGTGCCGAATTCATCATTTATGAGGTTTTGCATTTCATTTTCCATTGATGATGATCCTGGGACCTCATTCTATGGATTAACATCAGTACCCAATCTTTCGGTAACGTTCCATTCTCCATGACAAACCCAACACTAATATTGACATGGGAGTTGCTTTAGTATTAAATGTTCATAACCTTCATCTATCTTCAACCATGTTCTAAATTTACATTTAGGACATAGACATCTTATTATCCCTTCAATAGATCAATTAGAAATTGAAATATCTAAAAAATCATTCAAAACATTAACATACTGAGGTGTGTTCCTCGGTAATGTTATTAATCTTTTTTCCATGTATATTACAATGTGCCAACTCAATAAAAAAAAAATAAAAGACATAGTTACTACTGAATAGAGAAAAAGATTCATATATACGATAGTGTAAGATTACAGAAACATAATATTCAATAAAAGTGATTACTGTCATCAAAGAATATACATATTAATGAATAATAATCACGTTTGGATAATATATAGAGAAATAAAATACAAATAAAATTTAAATACAAAATAAACCTAGTTGAAATATCTCACAATAAAATTTCCAAAAAAAAGTCACAATCATATTCACAACTCAAAATATCTCTATGTGATCCCCAAAAAGTCACAAAATTCCAATGTCCATTAATGGAATAAGAGGAAACAAATAACTAGAAACCACAATCTTGGAATTAGAATGAAAAGATAGAAGTTACCCACACAAATGAATGTTTTTGAAAAGTGTGATATTAATAATCCTATAAATATTTTGTTATTCATTTTATAAAAAATATTTAAAAATACTTATTTGAAATATAGATCGAGAGTTTATTATTCACATATAGAAGTTTTAAAATACATAAATCAGCTGATTTATCCATTTTAGTTAAAAATATACAATTCCTATATAAAATATTGGTAGATTTAACACATTATATAGTAAACATTAAACCAAAAAAGTAACTAAAAAAATAAATGAATATAAATAAGCACCAAGATATTACTAAATAACTATATAAACATCCACTAAGAAATGGTTCTGAATTGAAAATGCAAGGTCTATGGGTTTAATATTGGTAGGAAATGGGATACACTAAGTAATCATCAATGGGAACCAAGAATTATGTGTAACTCACTGGGTTATAACATGAAGGATATTGGAACACTCATATAGACACAAGAATTTATATTGGCCAACCCTATTTGAACAAAACCCCAATTTCATATGTCCAAGTGCTCCAAATCCCTTATATATAATCCCACCTAAAGACACCTAGTCAACTATATCATTCCAACCACCCTTTGTGTAACGAGCCATCTCATCTTTCCCAAAGATACTTGGGAAACAACATCATATCTATGCCAACTTTCCATTTCCTTCATAGCCTCCACCACTCAAGATTTCCCATGCTCAATCAGTGCTACAAACTAACCAAGTTTACTCCTAGCATTTTAATCTCAGTTCTAGTAGATATTGGCGCCTGGTCAGCTTACTGTATTGGTAACATTCTTATTACTTTAAAACAAACATTCTAACTTACATTACATAACTATCTATTCATATTACCACTTTTTGGACTTTCATGTCCCATTTCACTTGACAAGGGTGGAATCCACACTCACCTGTTAATACATGTATGGTATTAAAACATGATGACAGTTTTTACTTTGTTTTCATATCTATTTTATGAATTCTTGTATGTATAAAAATGTATATTACATCATGCAGAGTATGCATACCTTATTTGAAAGTAACTCACTGTATGCCACCCCCGATTGGAAACGGGTTTTTATATATTATACTGATCTGATTCTACTAATCTGATTATATTTTTATATATTTTTTTATGTTTGTACAGGCGTATACTCCTGAAGATTTGTGGTACACTTGATGTTCGGTTGAATCAAAAAATCACATTTTATAGGTCAAAACTAGTCACATTCATGACTTTCCTCTATTTTTTGAGTCCATTTCTATATGCATGTTGCAGTTGTTCTGAGCATAAATGATTTTTCATTTTTAGGTACCAGATGGCCAGTGATTTCGAAGGAATATTGATGAAAGTTAGCAAAAATGAATTTGCATCTTCATGTATAACTAGATCAGTTTATTCTATTTTATTTTAGACATCATATTCTTTTTCATGTATAAGTTGATCATTTTATTCTATTTTAATAATATATTTTCTTTTCACTATAGTCGCAACTACCTTTTTTTGAAGATCCATTCAAGATGACGGGGTAAGATGGTGTTAATGTTTGGATTTTGTGATTTTTTTCGTTCAGTTTTTCATGTTTTGGGTTAATAAGGAGTTGAAATTGATACATCCCATTTATTTACCACTGTGTAAATGCAACAAGAAAAAATAGTTATATATGAAAATATCCACATAAGGATAGCTAGAAGCCTGCCCTCATCTTAGATCTGGTGATTTGTATATTAGCAGGTCAGGTTGGGTAAGTCTTGTTGGTTATGGATTCGGTGATTTGTTTATCAGAGGTAGGATTCTATTATCCTACACCATTACATTCTAATTATAATTTATTCAACAATAAATTTTCTTCTGAAATTTTATAAATATTAATCTGTTATTTAATGGAAAACCAGTAATTGAATGCGCCATGAAATAGCACTGGTGAGTACTAGTTATTATAGTTACATTACCTTATCTTTGAGCCTATGTAAATGTGAATTTCCACACCCTATAACCCCAATCTAAGTGAATTTACACATTCATTAAGTAGGGACGTAGAGCTTCGTTATTACTCCAGAACCCATGCAATACTTTGGTGGTCCTAGAGTATTTGTCTGATCAACCCGTTGGAGGAGCCTCAATCCAGTACCCCACCAACTATTAATTCATGTGAACATGCTTCTTTATCACTAACTAATCTATCAACTAAAAACACCACCATTGAACATATTTACCATTTATAACCATAATCATTTAACACATTTATCTTTCACATACATAACCCATTACAAATATACCATTACTCCATACACCACTTATCATGGTTTGTAAACTAGTATCATTCATCATTTAGTTCATTTCATAACAATTTTCACATGACAACAAAATCCCCATGGGTTATATCTCACTAAATAATATATCCAATTAATTATTATGGTCCCAAAAAACCTTTAAAACCAAATAATGTTATAAACACAATTCATGCACTCATTTGAAATCATTTCGAATCAACCTCTTAAAACATGGGTAATAAAATTTTAAAACTAAAATATTCTTCAAGGATTTCATTTCTAAATCAACCATTTAAACCTACCAATTACATCATAATCATGACATGAATATGTGTTCCCCAAAATGAAATAGAATATACCTAAATCATAATAATATAACCCATGATAAGGAAATGAGTTACAATGCCTAACATAAAATAAATTCATATCATAATTAACAAAATATCTTTTACTTTTATGAGATATAAGTGTAATATTATATATTTATTGTCAAATAATATTTTTTTAGGAATAAAAGATAATATATAAAGTTAATAAATTAATGCTCCCAATGAAGAGTAACTCAGGAGGAGTAACCCATATTATAAAAAATGTTAATTTCTTTTGGGTCATTTACTACATACTCTCATTGAAAAAAAAATTATTTGTCATTTGAATCAATCAAAAATGTTTCAACAATCAATAATATTATTTTATATAGGTCCTTCCAATTAACCAGATGGTATACTATTTTTTATATAAGTAGTTTTTTATCACAAATAATATTTATGATGGATTGTTAAGTTCATTGAAAATAATTTACTACTATTTAAATCAAAATGATTTGAAATTTAAATTATAAAACAACTTGTGTTGGAAATTTAATTCTAGGGAAAAAAGGATTTGTGATGGGAATTGTATGCTCATCGCATGTATTATTTATCCAAATTATTTGTGTTGGGATTATAATTCCATTATGAATAGAATTTTCGATGAACATATAAATCTATAATAAATAACCATAAATAATATAAATAATAATGAAAATACTCTTTAAAATGAAAAATATAAGTAAACATTCATTATAAAATTAAAACACACATAACAAATAAAATGTTCATAAAAAGTAGAATAATAATAATTTCACTAAGATGGTGGGTGATCAGATCCACTGGGAAAAGGGAGATCTATCTCTAAACCATTTTAAAGTCATTGTAGATACTCAATTATCACTATATACTCATACTCCTACTACTAACACTCATTAACCTACAACTGATGCTGATCTTCATGCTCATTTCCCATCTCTATATAGTATCATATAGATCTCCCCTCCTTACGTCATACTCTAAAAAAACAAAGGATGAGGATCCCATATGAGAACCCTTCTTCATAAATGGGGGTATCACTTCCTTTACCAAGTGACTAGTCGAAATTCACTATGAACTAATATTTATATTTCAAACATTCATAATACCACTCATCATCTCCTGAATCTCAACTACAGTATTAAAACATGATTTTAAAAAGGCCTCATCCCCACCTTCTATCACGTATTATCTCTCCCAGATCTAAGAAATTATTATCTCATATTTTTACTATATAAATATAAATATAAATTTAGAAAATAAAATATATATACTATGTTAAATTTTAAAACTATGAAAATAAAACCATCCTTAATATATCATTATCTCTTACCCATAACATGTTCAGTACAACTCTTTATGTATATCTTCTTATACACTGAAAAATCTATAATGGATGCATTAACCAAGGAATGTGTAAATTTTTACAATATGTTTATATATACATATATTTATATATAATATTAGTTAACAACCATATGAATCCATGATCTATGTGTGGAATCATGTATCCCATGATATTATCAACCAGGAGAATATATACACTTTAAATTAATCCAGATATGTTGTGTTAACAATCCCTGTGAATCCTGAATGAGGATATAATTTTATTGATGACACATAAAAGAGTCATAAAATACCATTTTATATGCTCTATCCATAGATCTCTTCTAATGGATTTGTAAAAACTTATGGAAAAGTTCATGAATACAGGCCTCTAATACCTCCCGAATGTAAAGTATCATGCTATTAATAATAAGAGACCATAAAACTATTAGAAATTCCATAATATAGTAAATTACATTTTATATATTTTTATAATAAAATTTAATCTTTATTTACATACCAATATTTTACTAAACATTTCATCACGCACATCAATAGGAACATAGTCCAATTACGCCAAAATATTAGAAAAACAGTCTCATAGAATAACTATAGTCTAAAAAATTATTAAATAGGATTATCATTGAAAATAATAACAATTAGTAGAATAAATAATAAATAAAATTAATTTAATAATAAATTAACAAAAAATATATTTAAATATACATTTTTTCTAGGGATCAAAGTCAAGAGATGGAAACTACTGAGGAATAAGATAAAAAATCCTTAGTTGTAAAAGGCATTGTCCCCTCTTTGTATCTAGTGCCAAATAATATTCCTAAGACAAAAAATATGAGTGTCATCACAAGTTATCTCATCATAAATCCATAAAAAGTTCAACTGATAAAATTTATTTTTAGACATCTAAGAGAACATGAGATAAAATAATGTAATATTCAAATAATTTTTAACAAAAATATCAAATCATATAAAAATAATAAATCATTATTCAAAAAAAATTATTTTTATTGATTTTTAAAATAATAATAATTTAATACATTATTCCTCATATTAAAATTCAATTTTTTGGTTCCAATTTTATCATCATCCTACTCACCATCAATAATTTTCTTTGAGATATAATTTCACCAACCTATTTATTTCAAATTCTATAATTACATCATTAATATTTTCATCAAAATCATCCATTAACAATAAGGTTACATCAGAGATTTGTATATCAATTTGATTAATTTATTTAGTAGCTATGTTTCATAAAAAATTTCAATAGTTCTATCTTCCATATAAAAATATTAATTTTATATAAACTGAGTTTGAGGAGATTTATTTTCTATTATACTCCCCTAGTTGAGTAATTATCTCAAAGAAGAACAGTTTTATACAAAATAAACTTGATGTGATTGATGAATTTGTATAAAAGTTTTATTTTCTATAATAAGACTTTTATTTTTATTTTCAAAAACTACATGCTGTGTATGAATGAAAAATCATTGATCTATATACAATTGATTAAATTTAAACATTTTTTATAGTTATGTCTGAGATAAATAAACTTAATTATAGCATCCATCATGCTATAAAATTAAATTTCACTTTATTTGTGATGGGTTCCTTTTAATAAAAATCCATTGGTCATTAACTTTTATGAGGCACTATATGTGTGCATAAAATTGAAATACATTAACCAAATATTCATTACAAGATTTTTAAAATTTGGATGGTGAGTTATGAAATGAAAATAATTAACGGAATTTTTTTGTTGCCGTTGAGATACCTAAAAAATAAAAAATAATTTAAAATAATTTTAAAACTAATTTCATATCTTTAACTATAAACAATTTTACATACATGAATTTATACGAGTAGGAAAAATTATATTATTGAGATTATTTAGGAGCTATGATGGTAATATATTTTATTTTTATTTTTGTTGTAACCATCATATAATAATTAAAAATCTTAATATAAAGTTAATTTTTAAAGATTTTAAAAATAAGGTAAAATTATCACTTATAGAAAAAGTCATGTCAATTCATCATAAATGAGTGAAACACTTGTTTGATATCAATTTTTATCATTTAAAATACATAATTCATGCTCACCATCAACACCATGCTCAGGCTGATTAACTACTTGTAATCTATGATCTATGAAATCATCAGCATTTCTATCATTATGAATAGTTTCATTATGTTTTCAAGGACATTAATGTTTAAAACAATATGAGTAGAAATGTGAAATTTCTACCAGAAATATTTTATAATTCACACTTAAAATGATTATTTGATACATACAATATTCATCATTTATTACATACAAATATCATATGGTTAAATCCATTAGAACTTTATCAACCCTCCAAATTTTTCTTTATATAGAAGATATATTATTAAATTTTCAATTGAATCAAAGAAGAAATCTGTAAATATTTTTTTTCTAATTTATAAATTTTTTGAATAACATCATTTTTCTCCTCACATAGAATATCATATTATGTTTTTCAATTAAAATGTATTAGAAAAATCTGATATTTTCTTCCAAACATCGCAAATAAAATATTCCATCTAACCTCAATGACCAATAGGTAGTAGTATTTCCATTTTGACATAGATGTCAATACCTTTTTATTTGGTAATAAAACCATTTATGAAACCCATATAAAATCATAGATATATGACATGATCAAATCTATAATCAACTAACCAAATAATGAATAAAATTGTTTTGAAATTTTATATTATACATTTACCATCATAAAATTGTTTGAATAATCATTTTCAGAATTCTCAAGTTCTGATGGCTTCAAAATTGGGGCTTGAGATAACAACACCTTTACATTAGTTTTAGTCCTTCTAGGTGTTACCAAAATAATATAAAATATGTTATCAAAGTTAATATTCTCAATATCCATTACATCCCATTTTTTATGGGAAAACAAATTTGACCCATATGAACGGTCCCAAAAAATAATTCTTTTTATCCAATTGTGAAATCTCCCAATGATACCAATTTTTTTATTTGTTTATAGTTGGTGAAAAATTAATAATAGGTAATGAAGAGATGATATATTTTTTCAATTAATCGAGGGAACTATTGGTGGTCTATCTCTTTCAATTTTAATTTTTTTTTTGAAATTATTTATATTCTATTTTAAATGATGATGTATAGAAATAATTACATGAAAATATTATGAAAAAAATGTTTTATTTTATTAACAAGAATAAATGCATTTATATTATTCATGTTTTATAAATAGTAACGTTAACCATGTATGATCCATCTAGATAATGTACTATACACTAAGAGGTCATTAATTTTCCACATTAATGAAACTTTTAGTATAATATTATACTCTACAAATATATCATAAGTAGTTACCCAATCACTCTATAATAAAATTTACTCATCCTCTATTGGCTTAAAAGAAAGATTGATATTTTTTTGGATGTCATGGAATAGAAAAACTAAATAGTTTTATGGTTCCTTCATTCATATCCTTGGATGTATATTTTACGTACTTATAAAATGAGGCCAATAAGAATATTGAATATTGTAATCACCAAATGGGAATACACTATTATTAAAAAGACCTAACCATATGTTACACAGTTCTAAAAAAATAGATGAACCTGATCAAATTGATTCCATGAATCCCCATCACCAATATAACTATTACCTTTATAAAAGAAATATTGGATTTATCCCAGATCATAAAAATAATTTTATTATGTGACATTAATAGACACTATAATATATGTCTAATAGAAAAATATCTCAATTTTTTAACATGATGAGATATTAAATTTCCTTGTTGTACCTAATGTACCTTTATTTCCAACATGTTGGAAAATTATATAACGATTCGTATTCACCATTTTATATGATGAAATAATTTGAATATGCATGGGTCTTCTGATAAATAGATCAAAATTATAAAACAAATTCTTTATTTCATATAAATTTATAGGCAGTGTATTTACTTTAAGAGACAATGATCTAACAATAGAAAAATATTAAGTCTAAACAACTATTTCACTGTGAAAAATATAATTTAGTAATGATAAATTTAATAATAGATTAAAATTTTCATATCATTCATTTAGGATATATGGAATCCATTGTAGATTTGAACAAACTAATATAGTTTTTTTGTTCAAATTTAATATTGAAATTATGATTTTTAGTTTTTGTCACATGAAATGGTGTGCTAGAAACCACATGTACTAAATTTGGAACTAAAAAATTTATATTCACATCCATATTACTTTTACCATTTTAATTCAAAAAAACATGATCTTTCCCAAAACTAGATTGAATAGATAAAACCCCACATTACCGAAAGTCTCATATCTCTTGATATCACATTAGTTACATGGATATTTAATTATCTCTTTTGAAACAAATTCATAAATCTATAAAAAAAATACCATGTAATAGACATTAAATATTCTATTGCATATTAGTCTTGTCCATAGGAAACTATTTGTGAATAATGACATAAATTATCTAATAATTAATTAAGATATATTCTAATAATTTATCACTTTATAGGTGTTTATAAATGAATTACTAAATTTTATATTTATTTAACAAATTTTTTTCTATTTTTTAGTTGTATTTGTACTTCTTATTATATATATATGTTTTATAATTTTACAAACTATAAATTTTTTACAAATTTTTATTATGATATATATTTTCATTACATTACATGTTTTATTAATTTATTATAAATTATGAATTATAAATTATTAAATCTATTTAATATTTTTTTTCATTATAATTATATTATTATTTTTTATAATTCAAAATAATGTCATTTTTTCTATTATTTTTTATATAAGATATATAATTTTTTTGAATTTTCATAATGGATATCAATTTTTATTATTATTTGTTAATTATATCTATATTTATTAATTATAATTTGTTAATTAGAAGAAATTATCGTATTGTTTTAGTTTTTTACTCACTAACTAGTATTACGCATTGATATTTTTTTCTTCATTATTTTGTTGTTATTTTCAAAAATTTGATTATTTGATTATTATTTGTTTTAATTAATGATTATTCATTATTTTTTACTATTTCTGTTAAATTATATTTATATTTTGTTATTTTTTCTTATTATTTATTTTTATATTATAATTTTAAACTTTTTTTAAATTTAATGAAAATATATAAACTTTTTAATCATTATTAATTCAAATAAGTTAAAAATTGACATATGATAACATTATTATTTATTAACTAAAATATTATTTTAAAAATTAATAATAATAATAAATTTAAATTTTAGTAATTTTTTATTTGTTTATATTAAAAATTAAAATAAATTTAAAAATCAATAACAAACTAATTAAATAAATACAACTAAGAATACGTCATGATAAGATAATTAAAAATTAAAAAATACTTAATATTAATAACTATTAAAATCCTAGATTTAATAAAATAATTTCAAAACTAACATTTGATCAAAAATAAAAAATCTGAAATTCATAATACGATTTGCATTGAAATTTAAACAATAATTATAAAAACATAAGAACAATCTATTTAAAATGATTAGAAAACTAAATTTTATAAATACCCATTAAACTGAAGGTTTGAATTTAAATAGGATATATTTAATCCTTGAATCACATCTTTTGATAAATTAAGGGATTTTGGAGTGATTTTAGAGATTTTGGAGTGGTCTTAGAGGGGAATTGAGATTATGGAATGTGGGGGGGGGGGAGTGTTTATAGTTTTCATTTTCATAATTATAGTTATTTTTTGATAGATGAATATATTATTATTATTCCATTGCATGAACCATTTGGGACATAAATTGGCAACATAATATGTCTTTTATGATGGGTATTTGAGACGGAGTAGACATTCATCACAAAAAGTGGAAACCATAATTTAATTTCCTTGTTATCTAAAAAGTATTTGTGATGGATAGATCCTATCACAAACAAATTATTTCCATAGTATTTTTGCTAGATTGAGGAATCAAATATAATAAATAATCTTTATGGTGACAAAATGGAATGAAAATTACAAATAAACTAGAAAAATCTTATTTTTGGTGGAATCTTCATTCCATCATAATTAATTATTTCATGTTATCGTTACTTATGAAATATGATAAACTATATAAAAATTTATTCGTTCACACTGATATTATTTGAGGTGGAATTGATAGTCTACAGAAGGCAACCTTTACATAAAAGGCATAATAGTGATAGAAAAAACATTTTTCAAAAAATCTATCAAATTTTATAAAGGAAACATTTCCAACAGTACTATGAGTGAATTATTCCTTATTAATAGTAATAATTCCATCATATAAAATCAAATTAAAAGAACTATTTTTAATGGACTAGAAAGCTGTCACAAATAAACTGTCCCAAAATGGATATAATGTAATGAAAAAAACCTGAAATAAACATTTTTTATGGAGGAATATTCATTCCAACACAATTTATTCTTTCATACAATGGATATTTATGATAGATGATATATTCCTTCACAATGAATTTTTTCACACGAAGGTTATTTGTGTTGGAATTGATATTCTATGGAAGGTAACCTTCATATAAAAGGATTAATAGTGATAGAACTAAACATTTATCACAGAATATATATCATTTTACAACTGGGAAATTCATACCAAAACTATGTGTGATGGATTTTTTCATTTAAAATAAATAATAACGACAGAATGAAACGTTTATCACAAAAAGTATCCCATTTTATAATTGGAACATTCCCACCAAAAATATGAGTGACTTAATCCTTATTCATCAAAATTTTTTATCACTACTAATACTATTTTTAAATGAGTAATAATTCTATTATATAAAATCCCTTTCAGACAACCATTTTTGATGGACTAACATGCTATCACTGATGACCCATCATAAAAGTTTTAATTTTTGTAATGTCATTATTGAAATAAAATATTTTAATTAGACCTTCTAAATTGTGGCTAAAGAATAATTATACAATTAAGTCAATAAAAAATAATAGAATTAATTAGTTTAGATGATTTAGTTACAAAATAAAATGAAAATACAATAGGGTAGATACGTATGAAAAATATTTTTTTTATAATAATATGGCTTCAATATTATCACATAAATATCTTAATGGGTTTATAGATAAGAATAAATTGAAATGTTTTTGCAGATAAGTAATAAGAACCTCATGTCATAACATATGAAGATATTTTTTTCATAATATTATAGAGCATCAACATGGGAATATTGAAAATGAGAAGATTGGAAGAAAAACCAATATAATGAGTTTTTAGGACCCCCATACCTTAAGTCTGGACATTCTTGTGATGATCACTTAGGTTACATAAATTAATAAATTACATTTTATTATTCACTATTTTTAAAACCGTCTTCTTTGTTATATAATTTGTGATTTCCCTTTTACATTAATTCATTGAGAACATATATGTTTGGTAATGTTTTTTTCAATTATTTCAACATGTATTTTTAATGGTTTGTGATTTTGTATTATCATATTAATAGAGGACCTCATTCTTTATCAACATATTTTATAGAATAATATGGATTCCCTATATAGAGTTGACAATTTATTACAAATTGTTAGTAATTAAAATGCATAAGTTTTTTATTTTATATCAAATTGGGTATCTTATGAGATAAAATCATTAGTATGAGTAGGTTTATAGACTATATTTATACATCATATATAAATTTTTATTAATGAAAAATAATAATATTCCTTTTCTTATAGGGATAATTTTTTAACTCATATCTTATGCCAAAGTATGTCACACTCGTTGATTAAAAAGGAAAATTTAATATAGAAAAGCAAGGTTTATTGTAATGAAATTCTTATGTTACCATAATCTATCTATATCGATGACCCTACTACAAATCCAGGATATCATCTAGAATAAAATCATTCTTATCACATCCATATACACCAATAAAATAAATTCAATATAAAACTATATGATGGTGAATATAAATGTACCAATAGGTTTATATTAAAAAAACTATTGTCAACATTAATGAAATATAATATTGTTGGCAATTGTGTAAAGAAATGACATAAATGAAATAATCAAAATCCATAATTGAGAGATAAAAGATAAATGATATGAAATAATGGTCATTTTCTTAAAATAATTGTGTTTCTTCACAGTTACTTTACTTATCTAAAGCATTTATTTTTACAAATTAATGAAATAAAAACTGAATTACATAAAAAATATCATCAATATAAATATATTTTAATTTATCCAAATCAAATAATTAACAAGAAATCAAAAATTCAACGTCACCCCGCTTCGATTTAAATTTCTGCACACTCACATGTATTCCAAGAACGAGATTGTTACTTATCACTAATTTATGTTACAAAATATATATCTCTCATGGATATTGGAAGTAAAAAAATGATATGAACACATTTATTTACACAACTCCTCCCACTGGGACCCCACTAGGTATGGTTAAAAGTAATGTGTTCTTCCCCAATTCCACATGAAATATGATATGGGTTAATGATTAGAACTAATATACATAAAACCAACATCTTTCTAGAAATATAAAAACATGTACTATAAAACATTCATGTGAGAGACAATAACTATCTAGAATAATAATAAATTGTTAAGGTCAAATGATAAATGAAAATAAAAGATACTAATTTCCCAGAGTACATCTAATCAATAAAAATAGAAATAACACATTATGAAAAAGACTTATTTTACAATCACCAACAACATCCACCATCATCAAATTCCACCAAACACTATTAGGTAACGACATATATCATCTCTACCAACTATATGTCTACGATAGCCAAATTTAAAATATGCCTCACCTAAATAGACGCAAATTGTGTTTTTATGAAACCCCTGATTTAACAATCAAAATTTTTATGTAACATTTTTAATAAATTTAACCTGTTTAATATCTTGTGTTACATGAAAGACTATGTTTTAACAAAACATGATATAATATTAATATTATTATTTAAACTTGACCATTATAAAATAGAAATTAAAATTGGTGGAAGAAATTGAAATAATAAAAATATTAAAATTAATTATATTATTTTCACGTAAATAAAATATATTTATAAATAAGTACTTATTTTTTTTCATGTATTTATATGCTTCGAAAAAAAAATTTAATTTTTTTTTATTTTTTGTGAAAAATTAATAAATATAATTTTTGATAAATTTAGAAAATTTATTTTAAAAAATGAAACATATTTTTTGGAATAAAAATTTAAAAATTATATTAGGGTGAATTTTCATAATATTCTTAAAATATTATTCTTTAGTTGAATAGTAAAAGTTACCAATTTTTATTAAATTCTTACAGTTATTTTAAATAATTTACAACGTTCTATGTTGTATATAAATATTTTAAAAGTAAAATTAGTTCAATTATATATTTATTAATCCAATATATACCATCTTAGTCAATATAATATTGAATTCTTGATATGTAAATTTTAATACATACTGTAATTTTTACTTTGAAAAATAACATTTTTATCACGTCTAAGGTTTTAATTTATAATTAAAATGTTTAAATTAAGTGAATTGAATTTTGGAAAATGGATTCAAAATTATTAATTAGAATAAATAATATTTTATAATATGGTAAAATTATGTTTTTGATAAAATTAATTGTAATAATAAAAATCACTAATTACTACGATTATGGTTTAACTGAGTTTATTGAGGATTAAAATAATCATATAATTGGTCAAATAATGATAAATTTTATAAATCCTATTGTATATAAACATTTCAACATTATCTAATCTAGTTTTTGAATTATCCTTTTTGATTATCGTTTCATGTTTAAAATATGGGGTACACCATTATCTTTTTAAAATTCTAGTGTGTGTCCTCACCCCAACTTATAAAAGGCCATAACCAATCCTATAATTTTCAATCTTGGGAAACCATTTGGTTAAATAAAATACATGCAAAAATAAATTACATAAATCTATATAAATATCATATATTCCTTGGTTTTATTAGGAATCCCACATAAGATGAAATTGGGTATAAACTTAAAGGGGTTCCATGGAGAAGAGGTATAGTCTTTAACCATGCATTGGTATTTTTTTCTTCCACTACCACCTTGAAATATTATTTTAAAATTATTATATAAAAACAAAATTACCTCCCTTATTCTTATATGTTAATATTTTAATGGAGTAACCAAAATCTACCACCTCTTCCACCAATTGCGAAACAAAACAATCAATCGTGTGTATGTCAGACTACCACCTCTTGAACAAATGTAATTTTTTCCCATCACCACTTCTAAAGGATGAATATAATGATGGATTTATAAAATTTATTATATATTTGTTACATAATAATAATTTTGGACTGTTTATTTCACAAATACCTTATTACATTCCACTATGTGGGAATATGATAATGTTTCTCGTGTGTACTATGGACAACAGCCAAGTGATGTGATGTGATTAGTTATTCAATAAAACATTACATGGAATTTAATAAGGTTATATTTAATAAAAAAGTAATAAATATGAAATAAAAATTACTTTTTAAATGTAACATATTATTTTCCATTAATTATTTTAATCCATCAAGAAAATATAAACATCGTTCATGAGTATATATGACCTACCATATCAAAAAATGATGTAATTAATCTTCTATATTTATATTTAATTGATTAAAATAAATAATTATTTCTTGAATATATATTAAATTTATATCATGTTTAATATTATTATGATTATTGAACAATGAAAAATTAAAAATAATCTAAAATATAAAACCCAAACATACATGAAAAATGAAGTTCATATTACATGAAACATGATTTTAACAAGGTATTGTCACTAAACTGGTTATAAATGTTCATAAGTAAATCATATATGGAATAATATATATATTTATTTTTTTATAATATATTTACAATGAACCTATAATTATTATACATGAGATTCTAATGTGTACAATGGATGTCAATACTTAAGTTAAAGGATTTCTAGTATCACTTTTATTTCAGTAAGAATTGTGCCAAAATCCCCACATGTTTATTTTTTATGGTGTATATACCATCCCTTAGACATTTTATAACATAAATATACATATTTTCATGAAATTTAGATGTTTATTTGATGTTATTATTTATTACTTATTGCAATTCAAATGATTACCAATGCGGTAAGTTATTTCTTGTCTCGCTTATATTTTCGGGAGACATACACCAAATTTACATATCATTTATTTTGTGTGCTGAAAATAATTCCACATTAACATTTTATATAATAAAAATAACTTTTTTAAGGACATTTTATGTTTTATTGGATTTTAATCATTAATAAAGATTTTGACTCAAAATATTATCAAAGTGGTAATGTATTTCTAGTCTCCCTTTTATTCCAGGGAGGCATATTTTATATTCAACACACATTTATTTTGTGGAATGTATATAATTAAATTTTGACATGTTATAAATGGAATATAATTATTTTAATGAAACTTAATTTCTATTTTTTATATTAGTATTTAATGGATCACACGATTCAAAAGGCACCAATGTGGTATGTTTTTTATGATTCAACCTCATTGTTTATTGGGAATGTTTATGAATAGGATTTTGATGATGAAATATTATGATTTATCTTCATATAAACATTTTATCTTTTGATCCTGTGGTTATTTACTTAAATTATATATTTTACTTTCATTTTTCTCTTTTTATGCACTATAGATTCAAAATAATATTTTTAAGGAAAATCAAAATTACATTAACCCTTTGGTTGAAAACCCTGTTTCTTCCACATCCATTTATTCAAAAAATGTTTTAATTAATGTTTTAATATTATCCAATGTATGTTTGAAGACATTTTTACCCATGATTGAAATGTTAATAAATAGTTCAAAATGAATCTTCTTATTATTTAAAAACAGGGACCTTTTAGATTTTACTAAAAACTTGAAAGGGATATTTTTTTAAACATGTATGCCATGAATGGAATTTCCCATCATCATGACCACCAATTTTAAAAATAAATCTTTATAATTTTCAAAGTCAATTTTTAATGAAAATAACTTTTTTAATAATTATTGAACGTTTAGTTTTGAAAAAGAAATTTCCAAATTAGAAAGGTTATTTTATTCGAGAAGATTTTACTAATATTTCTTATTGAATTTCTATTCATCAATTAAAAAAAAATTTAGTGTTTCATATATTTTAATATGGATATGGTATGTCTTTTCCATAATTATTATTTTTATATATATTTTATTTTTATGATAAATTGATGTTTATGAAACCCATCCTTTAAATAAGGGCTATTCTATGATGAAGTTATGAGAGGATTATGAAACCCTTTTTTGTATGGGTTATAATATGGTTATCTTTTATGGTCTTGTGGTAAAAATATGTATGATATTCATTTGTGATGTGTGGGACAAATATATATCAATAATGAATTTATTAAATCTTTATATATCATGTGATAATTATTGGAAACAAGATGATGTGATAGATCAACAAAGGAAAAATAGTGATGATTCCAAATCCATTATGAAATGGGAAACAACTGATGATTCATGATCCATTATGAAATTGGAAACATGTTTTGATTCCTGGTATTTTATGATTTGATCATATCAGATGTTAAAATTTCAATACTATTTATATACTTATGATTGTGCCACACTTATATGACATGAACTAATGATCGTAGTGTATGTTTATGTCCGGTATGTCATTGATGAGTACTAAATGATTTATTTCCGGTATTTCTTTGAGGAGTACTAAATGGGAATATCATTATGGGAGATGTTAAAGTTAATTCATGAAATAATATAATTGTGTAACTAGAATCCAAATAAACTGAAACATTATGATCCTCATGTATGTTTTTATGAAATGTATTAAATATTTATTTTATATATGTAATAATTATGTATAAAATTCATGGGTTGTTTTATATTTATAGGTGTGTGTAAAAATACCTTATAGTTTTCCCTAAATATAGAAATAAGTAACAAGACAAAAATTCAGATAAAAACCAATGATATTATGAGAAATAAATAACCCCCACGAAAGTACTCATAATATTCTTACAAAATAGAAACTAACAGTGATCCATAGCATATATAAAATATTATTACATCACTTTTGAGGAACAAACATAATAATATAACTCCTAAAACCCGTATCATTTCTGTTTTTGGGATAAATTGTTTCATAAAATATGAATACTTATAAAGAATTAAAATTTATTTAAACCCTTATATGGGAGAGATTAATCATTAGCATTATATCAAAATCAAATGATTTGAAAAATGTTAATCTTGCATAGAAGAGATGGAATGTGTCATAGACATAACAAATTATCACCAAAACCATTGTAGATAACTCCAAAACGTAGAATGTGAATGAATCTTGTATCATGGTTATGCATCACATGTTTATAATGAAGGATGTATCATGTTTAAAAATCTAGAAAAATGATCACAAATAATAATATCATATCATAAATCACTTTTCCAAATGAATTTAAGGGATATATAATTCTAGTCCCACTTGGTATATCATAATATTCTCATAATCATGCATGCCACATTTAATGGAAATATACATCAAATATGAACATAAAGTAAACCCATGATAAAATATTGAGCTTCATAATGTTATAGTATGGAATATGTTTGTGAATAAACTAATTTGTTCCCCAGAAAATATGGGTTAATATCATTTGGATATTAAATTGTGTCATTAATAAAGAAAATATTATAGTTTTTAAGGAATACTATTTTTCTAGAATGCAATTCTGAGAAAAAATTTTATTTTTTGATGTCAGATACTAATAAGGGGTAAAATGGTAGTTTTACTAAGAATATGATCTAAGATAATTTATATTATCTCTCCATTGGTCCCAAAATACAGTGTTTACCATCAGATAAATGTTTGGTATAATTTCATGTTGTTCAAATTTTTGAAGAATAATTAATAATTAATAAATAATGAAAATAAATATTAAATTATTCATGTAGGTTTATTGGGAGAGAAATTTTAAATAGAATATATTATAGAGATCCCATCTCTCCCATTGATTTTGGAATGGTGAGTTTTTCCTAGTAAGGGAATAAACTTGAGTTGGGTGCCGCGGCCGGTCGAAGCCCCATTTTCTTTTATTTTCTTTTTATCCTTTTTTTCCAATCATTATTCCTCCTAGATTCTGACATGAACCTAGGGGGCTCATCCTATTCCACGTGAAAGTGGAAAAAGAGGGTGATGGAGAACTATAAAGAGATAGAGATATAGGTACCATCACAGAGCTCTTGACACATCAAATCACTGTATGAAAATCGTGGTCCTCATAAATAAGTGAATCTTTAGCGATTTTTCAGAAAGGATGGAGATTTTTATTTTTATATATAAAACCTTTTATATTTACAATTTTAATGTTTTAATATCCTATCTTTTTTTCTAATGTAGACTTCTGGACCTTTCAATTGATTTGGGGGTGAAAATGGTGGTTTTAGACATTTTAGAGGTTTTTTCATTTGGAAAACTAGGCCACATAGAGAGTGGATCAATGTGACACATAGTATGTTATTTTTGTTAAGGGAATATATTGTTTATAATGTATACACTATGTAGTGGGGAGTAAATTCCATGTATTAGGTTTCGACCGTGTAGTAGAGTACCCAACATGGCTACCCCTATAGGGGTACATAGAAGTGTAGAGTACACAACCGGTCCCCATGTGGGTCACACACCTTGTAAAAGTACATGGCCTATCCATGTACATGGAAAATCATTTTGAGGGACACATGAAGGTACCCCATGTCAGGAACACACCATTTACCCATTTACAAGCCATGTAACTGGGGAGTTTACAAACTCAGGGTGTCGGGAGTACATGACCATGTGGGGATTTTAGAGTATAGGCTGTGTACCAATGTGGACATGCTATGTACTTCCCCTGTAACCCTTTTTGGGTTTTCCATATCTTTTCAACCATGATTAATAATTGTACCCATGATTAATTAATTCTTAGTATATATTTATGTAGATCATGAGGGTAAGAACCATGAGGTGTTTTAAGGAATCCTAGGGGGAATTTATTAAATTGAGAGGTTGTTCCTCAAATTATTGAATCTAATGGTCTACTCAGAGAGGGTCTTGGAATGAGAATGATTGGTTGGGTGATGAGACTAACCTAGATTGAGAACTTTTTTATTAGATGAGATATGTTCTCTTTCTCTTGATTTATGCTTCTACCGATTTTCTTTTGAGGATGTATCCCACACAGGATGTGCCCTTCTTACCAATGAGGCATTGAATATAGTTGTTACCGAGGATACACTATAGGATTCCTTTGCTTACTTTTGAAATATGGGATCCCTTATAAGATGCCTCTATCTTTTTTCTATTCCACAGATCCCTTGAGGGATACGTTTTCTTATATTCCAACATAGGGATTCCCATATAGGATACTCTTACCTGTGTACCATTCAGAGGATCCATTATATGATTTGTCTATTTTCTTACTATTAGAGTATCGGTTGTTGGATTACTTCATTAAACTTTCAGCTTGGCATACCATGTAGGATTCCCTCTCTTTTTTTAGACATTGAGGATCACAATTTGTATACGTCTTTTGTGTTTTTATTTGAGGGACATGTCAGTTGCCTATTGTTTGACAAACCTAGAGCTAGGATGTCAGGTTTGGGTAGAGATGGTTGCGGGTGTCACCATAGAACCCATACAGATTTTGTATGAACATGGGCCAATAAAAGTAGTGTTGGGTTTTGGAATTCAGCCATCCTCACTCTTTTTTATACAGTAACTTGTTTATTATTGATGTAATAATGATATCTAGAGTTGATTCCTTTTTTGTGGCTATTGATACTTACGTGAGATGTCATTATTTATCGTTGGGATGCCCATACATTCTTCATGTGATCCAGCTTCTAGGCCACATTGTTTATGATATTATTTCATATACCCGTAGGTTCTACTTGACACTTGGCTATTGAGCATTTATATTTTTAGCATTATATTATTGGGAACTCTACAGGTGCTTCCTAGAATCTGGTTGTTGAGTGTTTGGTTATGACATAAGGGCTTGAAATCCATAGTAATTATACTCATGGATGATTCTGATCTCATATGTGATGAAGATAATTCTTTTATACTCTTCTTTAAATGTAATGAGGTTGATTATTATCTCTTTATGTTTATATATGATGAGGATGATTACGATCTCCTAGATATAATTATAGTTATGGATGATTATGCATTCACGAGAGATACAGATGATTATGATCTAACCGGTTAGTTTCTTGACCACGTTGTGGTGCATATCATCTCTCATCATTGGATAAATAGAAATATTATTCTATTATTGATGCTAGGAATGATTATAAAATCACTTTATTGAGGCTCCAATGATGGGTATGGAATCTCACCAATGAGTTTCCCTTTAATGATCACCTAAAGGGTCAGGACCTTAGGGATTATATGTGTTCATAATGTCATGTTCACCTATAGAATGAGACCAAGGGCTCAAAAGTTAGATTGGATTTACATTGACCTGAACAACAAGGAATCTAGGTCAGTGAGCACTTAATGGATTTATAGTTGCACTTCCCCAAAATCTCTGATTTTAGTGATTAGAGGTGAGTATGTGTGAACCCAAGTGTAGAACAAGTATCACCATGTGATGATGTATCTTGATTTGAGATATTTCTTCATTATCCGATGTAGATATGTGTCAACTAGGATTACGAACCCTGATATAAACTTAATGATACATGACCCGATTGGTTCAACATCTATACCAATGACCTTGTACATGATGTCCATTTGATTAAGATTATAAACCCAAGGATCAGAAACTATTGGTTTTATGTTTTTTCTTTCACATACCCATGAATATTAATATATATATATATATATGTATATATTTATAGGTATGGAAGTATACATGTAAACATATATAGATATGGACATTCGGGGTAGAAATTTCATAGTTGATCAGGATTAACAAACTAGGGTTTTATAATTGTTTCACAGTTTGTCTTTAAATATATTTTTAGTTGAGTCGCAGTGAGGTTGAGAAGTTTTTTTTTCATACACTTATTGCAAGTTATTCTATAGGTTCATCATTAGGGTGGCTGGATAAGTTTATTTATCACCATTTCATATGCACCTCAGTGTATGTGTAGACCTCATTTATAATTTTCATGTTGAGCATAGTTTCATGATGTGTAACGATGATGTCCAGTATTTCATGATTGACTAGAGCTACTCATGTGGATTGGGATCAGGCTAGTGTAGTGCAATAGTGTCTAGAGGCCAGGTACATGATCTAGTTCATAGTTAGTAGTAGATCCCTTTACATTAATGTCATTTTTTATTGATTTATCCTTATGTTTGGCCCAATGGGTGACCAGTATTGTATGTATGACATAGATTTTCAGACCATTATACCATTTTTCATTTATTATTACATCATGTGCCGTTTCATATTATTTACTACTTCTATATAATTTTTACTTTCAAATGTGTTTGATACTTATCTATTTACACCATTTTCTTACTCTAATATGAGGTCATAATATCTCCACAATCACCTCTCAGGCCCTCACTTATTCTCAAATGTAGATGATTTATGGGGATACGTGCTTGAAGACTCTTAACCAACATGCTCGATACACTATTTTAGTTGAATCTGGATCGAGTTGTTAAAAAGTTGTACTAGGGATATTCTTTTTTTGGTTTTCACTATTTTGGATATGGTATATATATTATTTTTAATGTTTGGTAACTTATGATAGATATTATACTGGTTTGTTGAGAGCACTAGTTTTGGTAAGAAGTCTAGGTTTCCAGGGGTATGAAGTTACTGTTCTAATCTGCAATGTCACCATTGTATATTATTTTTTACTTGAGTGATGCACATTTTGTTTATGTGTTTTTATTTTTTATGTATCTATGGATCTTGTCCATTGTTAAGAGACCAGTGATGTATTTTGACTCTTGGATGGAAATGGTAAGAGGGGTCTCATGCATCATATTTGGCACATTGGATTCAAATCATATTGGACTTCTAGTGTTCATATTTACTGATTATTGAGGCTAATTCAATTGTGACTACATAAATATATAAAATGAATTCTAATATAATGTTTTGTGGACAATGTTAAGTAATTTTGTGTTTTGTCTAATGACTTATCCCTCTTGCATGAGAGGTGGGGTGACCCTAGTAGGTCGATATGAATGGTGATGAATTTTTTTGTACACCTTACAGGGCGTTGTTTCTCAAGTCATGGTTATCTAGTCAGATCACTGAGTATTATGTTGATGGATGTCAATAATTTTATTTTCAATTGGACCCCTAGGGGGTATTACCATATATGGATTCCCGATGAGTGTCAATTCAGTATGTCTTCTACGTTGGAATCATGACCTCTATGGATCAGTTTCATATGAAAATTCTCAATGTTGATCGAGCCATCATAGGCCATATTTTTAGTTTTTATGATCAATGTAGAATGGTTATATTAGGTTTATAATGGATGAATCTTGGGAGTTTGAGTCGGGTTATACTGGTTTGCACTGGTTCGGTGTGGTTCCATTAAATTGTAATCGGTGAGTAGCTATGTTCAAGGTGAGGACCAATGGGTTTGAGACATTCCATATATAGGTTTATTAGAAGTTGTGGTTTAAATGAATAATTTATAGCCATGGTAGAAGAGAACTCATGAATAAATTTGCTACTGGGAGACGGTTGACCCATGGGTAAATCTGAGTTAGCTATTGATAGGATGGTGGGCATAGATCAAAGAGAACTATATATAACTTTTGATGGAATAAAATTGTACTCATAATTAGAGATGATCATGCTATATATTGACTTAATTTTGTGTTCCTTGAGGGAGTATTGTCCCTATAATGAACTACTTTTCCTTTCAAGTGTTCTTCTTATATTGAGGAAGGTAATTGTGTTGACGTTGCACTCAAGGAGTGGTATGTTAAGCGATATGGTCGGGAGAGAACCATTAGACGTTAAATGGTAGTGACTCTTATTTTATGTATAAATTCTCTATTCTCATGAGATTTTTATCTCACAGTTTGGTTTAAGATAATGATAAAGGTATTCCTATGGTGGGGAGTACTATATCAATCACAGTTTAATGTCATTCATTTTGGAGATATCGGTTGATGTTATGAGAATGGTCGTTGGAAAGTCTTTATAGATTGGTTTTGAAGATGATCTGGGTGAGAACACGGATTCTAATATTAACACCACTCTTCTGGGGGATGACAAGGTTTATAGTGCGGATATTTTAAATACCAATGTTTTTACGAACTGAAATTTTGTGAATAAATTAGAATTTTTTGTTTTCGGATTCTTGTAAGGGGTAAAATTGTAGTTTCCACCTTGAATATGATCTCAGATAAGTTTTCTGGAAACATTATTGGTCTCAAATTATTCTTTTAACCTATGATAGGTGTTTGGTAAAATTCTAGACCATTAAAATTTTAGCTGAATAATTAATAAATAATATTTATTTAAAATAAATATTAAATTATTCACCCAGGATTTTTCAGTGATATATTTTTAATGGAGTATCAAATGAGGATTCCATCACTATTGTTGAGTCTAGAATGGGGAGTCATTCCTAGGTGGGGCATAACCTCGATTTTGGTGCTGGGGCTATCCAAGGCGCTATTTTCCTTTCATTTATTTTTATTTTATATTTCGTAATTTTCCTTTCTTTCATTTCTTTAATCCTCTGGGATTATTACATATGTCCCAAGGTGTATCCTTCTATTCCATATGACAAGGATAAAAAGGGATGTAGTGAAATATAAAGAGAGAGGGAGAGAGAGAGAGATACTGTCGCAGAGCTATTGATATGTTGAATCGCCGTGCGATAACTATGGATCGTAGAAATGAGAAAATCTTCAACGACCCCCAAAGATATTATGTTTTTATGTATCACCAAATAATCTAATATATTTACAGGTTTCTAGTTTAAATCCTATAATATTATTTCTTATTTCCCGTTGTGGATGATTTTCTTGATCTGGGGGTAAAAATGGGGGTTTCAGGCATTTCAGTGGTTTATTGTTCAATAAAACCATGCTACATGGCGTTTGGTTCTAGGTGACAGGCCATGTGTTCTTACAATTTGGGGAAGATGATGTTTTAAATTTAAAAACCATGTACTAGGGTGCACATTACATGTTCTGGGTATTTTCCATATTGTTGAGTATCCTTCTAGGCTAGCCGTGTAGGGGTACATGACCATGTAGAGTACATAACTAGACCTCGTGTGTGTCACACACCACGTAAAGGTACATGGCCTAATGAAGTACATGGAAAAACCGGTTGAGGGACACAAACCAGTACCCCCTGCTACGTACACATCATGTAACCTTTTTAAAAAATGTGGATTTGGGAGTTTACAAGCCTTGGATGATGGGAGTAAACGCCCATGTCAGGATTTTGGACTACACACTATGTAACCATGGGGGATTCCATGTAATACACCGTTGTAACCATTTTTGGATTTTTTTCATATCTTTTCTCCCACGATTCAGAATTAGACCCATGAGTAGTCCATTGTTATTATCATTTCATCTATATTATCAGGGTATGATCCATTAGGTGTTATGAGGAAACCTAGGAGGTGTTTATTTAATGGAGATGTTATTAATCAAGTAATTTATTCCTATGGTATCCTGAGAGAGGGTCTTTGAATGAGAATGATAGGTTGGGTGTTTGAAAAAACCTAGTTTGATAAATTTGACCTAAAATTATATTTGATATATGCCTCTTGAATGATACTTATATAGATTTTCATTTGAGTACGTTTCCCTTGAGATATGTTCCCTTCTGGCCTTTGTGGCTGTGATATTAGTTGTTACCAAGGATCGTATATAGGATTCCTCTGATTACTTTTCTATCTAGAAGATCCATTGTAGGATGCACTTATCATTTTCAGTACTAAGTATCCCCTGAGGGACACCATTGCTTATATGATGACTTATGGAGTCCCTTGTAGGATCCTTTTATCTATGTATCATTCTTAGGATCTCTTAAAAGATGCCTCTATTTGCTTGATATTAGAGGATCCTTTAAAGGATTCCTTATTTATCTTTTCTTATATGGATGTAAAATAGGATACATTCCCTTATGTGTAGAACATTAGGATCCAATGTAGGATTCCTCCTCAGGTTTTTGACCCAGGGGACCTAGCTGGTGACTGTAGTTTGATCGATGTTGATCTAGTATATCAGGATTGGGTATAGATGGTAGTAGGTGTAACCTTAGAACCTATACAGAACATGTAATCCCATTAGACCATGGTAGTATTGTTGCAATTAGGCATTCTTAAAGCTTCACTCTTTTTTTAATAAATTTATTTTTTTATTACTAATGCCATGAAGATATACAGATGTGATTTCTAGTTGGTGGTTGTTGAGGCTAACGTGTGGGGTTTTTCTTTCTCTTTGGGATGCCCATATGTTATTCATAGGATCTGACATCTGATCCATATTTTTTTTGATATTTATTCTTATACCCATATGTACTACCATGGTCTTAAATATTGTGCTTGTATATTTTGATTTTTATATTATTGGGATATCCATAGGTGATTCCTATAATCCTGTTGTTGAGCCTATGATTATGATATACGGGCCTGTCATCCCTAGTAATTGTACTCATGGAAGATTCCTCTCTCCAAATTGATGAGGAGGATTCAACTCTAATCTTTTTGACATGTGATGAGTATGATACTACTCTCTCCTTTTTTATATATGATTAGTATTTTTTCATTCTCATCGACATGATTACATTCATGGAAGATTATATTGTCCCAAGGGATAGGGATGATAAAACTCTCCCTGGTTGGTTACTTGAACACATTGTGGTGCATGGAATCTCACATCATCGGATACTTGGAATGATTACTATCTTATGTATGATATGTATAATTAATATCTACCTTATTAGAGACTCTAGGGGGGGGGGGGGGTATGACAACTCTTCGATGAGTTCTCTGTACTGATCACCTAAGGGTTAGACATTTATAAATTAACTGATATTCAAATTTCATGACCACCTAGGGAAAAATACCTTGGGATTAGACATTCAACTAGATTATCCTAAAAATAGAAACATGGAATCCAGATTAGTGACCATTTACAGGATTTCTGGATATACTTTCCTAGAATCCATTATTTCAGTAAAGGGAGGTGAGTGTTGGTGAACCCCAATGTCAGATGTGTATAGCCCCAATGTTGACACAGCTTGCTCAAAGATTTTCTATCATTGGACAAAGAAGTTATATTTTTATTGATATTATGGACCAAGAGATCAATTTAGGACTCACAACTTTAGTGGTAAGTCATCTAACTCAAATCCCTTATATTGGATATCCATGAAATAGGGATTACAAACACATGGATCGACTTCTATTGGTTTTATTATTTTTCTTGAACATACTCGTGAATATTAATATTTATGTATATATATAGGTATGGGACAATATATTTATACATATATCGATATGTAAATCCATGGTGTCCGTTTCCCAGGTGATCTGGATTATGGAACTGAGGATCGACTGCGGTTTCACATTTTTGGTTTAACATATCTTTTCTGTTGAGTCTCAGATAAGTCTAGTAGTTTCTTTTCCATACACATAAAATATCATATTTTATAGGATTCTCATTGGGATAGAATACTAAGATTATTTTCTAGCAAAGAACATGCAACTTTGTGAAAGTGTAGAGATTATGTGTGATTTTTTATGTTGAGCTCAGTTCTATGATGTATAAGGCTGAGGCCAAGTGTTGCATGATCAATCAAATCTACTCACGTTGTTCCTGACCTAGGTATTATAGTTTGACATTGTTTGGAGACTGGGTACATCATCTAACTAATATTTAATAGTAGAGCATTCCATTTTTATTTTAGATTATTATTTTTTATTTTTTATCTATATGGTCATCCCAAAAGGTGATCCATGTTGTATGTATGGCATAACTATGTTTAATTTTATATTTTGTTCATTTATTATTATACATTTTTCTATTTCAGTTTATTTACTACTTCCTCAAATTTTTTACTTTCTTATGTGTTTGATGAATAGATATTTACTCTATTTCATTACTCTATTAGGAGGGCATAGTCTCTCTACTATCACCTCCTAGGACCTTGCTTATAGCTTGCATCCTCTGGAATACAAGGAGCCATGCTTGAGGCCCTGTAATCAATTAGTTCAAAGCATAATTTTTAGTGGCTTCCCGGTTGGGATGTTACACAGTTTATCAAAAATTGGAGAGTAAACATCTAAATAATCAATGAGATTATACGAGATTGATCACACATGAAATAATGAATATGGTGGATAAGAAATCATCCTAATGATGTATGAACAAGAATATCATTATAAAAGTAAAAGGGGAAGAAAAAAATAATATAATTGTTAGTTATTTTTGATGAATCACTGATAAAGGATTTATGAAGAGAAGGAAAACCCTCTGAAAGAGTCAGGTTCAAGTGTCCTATTACCTTTAATAAATTTTTTTTCATAATATTAAAACCTAATTTATGTTAATATTATGATTATTCAAACTTGATTCTAGAAATTTATAATATTAAATTATGTTCTTTTTAATCCATTATATTCAATAGAATTTATTTTTTAATTATTTATATATATATGAAGTGGATGATGACATATTTCCTTGATTTATTGGAATTTTTATTTCACTGATTTTATTTATTAATTTTAATACATTATTAAAATTACCTCAAAAGGATTAGACATACCTAAATATACCTAAAAATACATATTATACATTATAAATAATTTAACCAAACCACCAATTAAATTGGTGATATGTAATGAACTGACAACGCCCTGGTTAGCTGTTAACTAACAATTAATGAAAAATTCCAAATGAAAGAAAGAGATTAAATATGTATAGATATATTATATAAATTTAATAATAATTAATAATGTATAATAATAAAAATTATAAATATATAACTCATGTTACCTATTCATATAGATGGTGATATATATAGAAATGACAATGAATTCATTATTTGTAAACAAACAATTAACATGACCATGTCAAAGTGTAAGAGAGAGATAATATAAATAATATAAATAATATAAATATTTAAAAATAAATAGCTACTAGGATAATAAAATTAATAAAAATTTTATATACACATTAATAAATTTATGAATGATTTTTTAGAGACAATATCAATAAATGTATTAGATATAGAGAAATTGAAAGGGGAAATTGATTAAGGTTACCACATTCTTTGATGTTTCTCCTTTCCTTAGTCCTTAATTTTTTTCTTGGGTGAGAGTTTTATTATACCATAACATATCTAAGGATCTAAGGAGAATTTTTATAATTTATTTTTGTATATATATTAAAAGGATAAAAGTTTAGGAATTTATATTCCCTAGGGAGGGGGGATTAGAGGGAGTATTTACACATGAATGATAGTGATATTTTAGGTTACAATATTGAATAAAACATTATTCCATATGAAAAACATTCAATAACGATGTTCTTTGATCTTATGAATTTTTTTTAATATTGTGTTTTTTATTAATTGTATACTATTACAAAATAGAATTTACTAATTTTATAAAATGAAAGGATGGAAAATAAAAAATATATTTTTTGGAAATACATTATATTAATAGGATTTAGAAAACAAAATTTTGTTATTATTATTTTTCATTATTTTTAAATGAATATTTATTTTTTAATAATATTTATTGTAGGTAAATGGATTTAAGAGTTTTTTAAATTATTATAAACTCAATATTATTTCATAAAATCTTTTGTTTTTGAAAAACTGAATTTTTATTAATAACATAAAAATCAACATTTTTAGAAAATTAACTAAAAATACCACTTCTAAAATCTCAATTTACTAATTTTAAAAATAAAATTTTTTATATCAAATATCTTTTTCAATGTTTGAAAATTAATATCCAAATTATGGATTTGGTAAAACATACACTTTATTAAAAATATACTCTAATAATTTATTTGAGTTTACTAATTTGAATATTTAATTTGTAAATATTGTTTTTATATTTAATTTTATTCATAGTAAATATTTTATACATGTCATATTACTATTCAAATTTTGATGTTACAATTACAATATTTATATTACTATACAAATGGCTAGGTTACCATTCTAACGGTCATATTTCATATAAAATTACATTAAACTCCTCTAATTAACTTTATTCATAATCCAAATTGTTTTCTATCATGTATATCTATATTATTCATAAAATTGCAATCATATTTCTATATTTTGTAATTTATATTATTATTCAAATTTGTGATATTTCTAGGTGTCTAGAACCCAATGGATTTTCAAATACTACTTATATATTTTATTTCAATTATTTTACCATTGTAATATATTTATGTATATTGGTAGTATTTATTCGAAATATTTAATGTGATAAATAAATTATTCAAAATAGAGTTTTTATTACATGGTGCATGTGATTTATTATATACCATATTCATAAACAAGACACAGAAGTTTTCTTATGAAACATTTCCAAGAGTAAAGTCTAGGATATTCCAATATTTTTTGCATTATAATTTTTTAAATTTAAATTTTATATCATATCATTGATCAAGAGTATATTATGGTTCAATTGATTTAGTGTATCCTTGGGTACCGATGTCACATTTTTATACTTAAAATATTTTCGAAATTAGTTTGATAATGTGAGTTTTATTGATCAATAAACTTTGTTTCCATGGTCCAAGATTATCACCAATTAATTATCAATAGAGAGTATGTGGTCTAGTTGTACCCCCTATATATTTGATACATATGAAGGATTATCTATGTTTGTCCTGAAGAGAGATACATTTTATATGTCATTCACTTGGTTCAGTTTTGGTAGAAGTGTCAATTGATAGGATAAAATTTTTATGTGAACATGGATTTCAAATGGAACAACGTAACTGAAATTGATTTTTCAATTCTTTAAAAACCTCATGTTTCTCTTCCAATATGATATTTAATGGAATAATATATCTCTAACTCTAAAATCAAAGTATCATCGATAATTTTTAGAATACATCTTCTATCGACTCTGAGGTGCTTTAATGTGTTATTAAATAACAGGAAAATTATCTTTCATCAATTTAGCATGTTAATGTAAAAGTAATTTATCTTCACCAATTTATCATAATATATTGTATTTCTACATATTCTTCTATATAGAGATACAATAGGGTCAACTAAATACCTGAGAAAAAAATGTTATTATATCAGAATATAGATAATGGAAAACGATGAACCTAGCCACCATTGAATCCTACATAGATTTATATCATTATTTTATCATGATTTATAATGGATTTTTTAGACATACATTCATTCTAGGGGTTATGGGTTATACTAAAGTTTAACTAAGCATCCAAAGAATATTTAACACTACTATCAAACATATAGAACTTGGATCTTGACCATAACTGATAAAAATTGGTTCATTATATAGCCTCACCACATATTTTTATATATCATAGATTGTTGATTAAGAAAAAATCTTCCCAAACATCACTAATGTGGTCAATCACAATGAGTTGAACCGTCATAACCCATATACAGATCTTTCCTTTAGATTTATTTTTATGAACTATAAAACATTTTTGTTAATTTTCAATAACATTGATATTTGTATATTTAATGGTTGTTTAATATCTTTAGAGTTATAATTCTCTTCCATACGACGTTGAAATACCAATAAGTTCGATGTGAAGTGAACAATCTATTTTCTTCATAATATCCCACCAGAAGTTCTCTCAAAGCTCTCAATATATCATAGTACATATATAGTTGATTGAGAATTATGAGATATATAAATCATCTAGTATCCCAATATTTATCATTGGTGATGATTTAAAACAATTTTTAGTTCTAAATAAAACTACTCCACATTTATTTTTGTTGAATTCATGCATGTATCCTTCTGGTTTTTCTCCCACATTTATTTTAGAACTAGAAAATTAATTTGTGCCTCATTGGTTATATCAAGGATAAATAGCTATGAAATCATTTAATAATGGTAGGATTATATAGTGACTCTATAATTTTACACATTTCATTACAAATATTTTAGGCATAATTAAACAAAAAATTACACGCCAAGGATCATAATGTCTAGTGTCTTGGAAGACTAGGTACATAAATATGAAAACACAGAACTAAAAAAATTCCTTTATTTAATATTTATATAGAGCTCATAACATTAATTTTTTTCATACATCTACATATGATTACCAGGGGATTACATGAGCAAAGGTATGAACTAAAAATCTTAATATTGGAAAAACATTAGAATAAACCTTTAACACAGGAGTTAAAACGCATGGAAGAATGATTAAAAGGCATGGAACATGACATAAGGAATCATAAAATATATAACATGGAATCATAATAATGTGTTAGAAACATAAAACGATACTTTACTAGGAATCAAGGATCAATTCACATACAGGATCACATATCAAGGCTTACCGCCAAGACCATTGAACATGGTTGCATGAGTCAAGGCTAACTGCCAAGACCATTGCTCATAATGTCTCATGAGACTAAAACTATAACCAATGCATTGAATCACTATATGGTCACACCCACCATAAATTTTTCATGAAAATTCATTCCACATAATTAATCATATATAATCAATCATATATAATCCTAAGGGTACCCATGGAAAGAAATGTGTAACATAATCCTATCATAAAGCATAATGAATTGGAGTATCATACAAGTGTTCAAGAAATAACGGAATCCAAAAATACATGGACATTACTAATTTAAAATAATAATATATCATGGATTGTGATGTCAGAAATAATTGAAAACATTTAAAAAGAGTATTTAAGAAATGTTATCATTAAAACATTTTAGTGTGGTTTAAAATAAACTACTAAAGAAAATTTAAAATAGAAGAGGGAATACTATTTTATATAAAACCAAAAGTAAACCAAGAACATTTTAATAAAAAATAGTGATTTTATTAAATTAATCATGTTTTAAGAACATATTATATAGTTCACTTGAAAATGGCAATAATTCGGGAAGTTCCCTTAAAATGGGCTTACTTTTCCGGAAGAATTGAGAAGAGAACCAATTAAAGACATGTATATACCCAAAATAGATTGATGAATGTATATTTATAAGTTATTTTGGAAGATAAAAAACCATTTATAATATCTATATAAATTAAAAAAGATAACTTTATTTGGGTAAAATGACTGATAGATAAAACTGAAGGAATAATCATGATTTAGGTAGAATCCCCTACCTTAAGTTCGAAGGTGTCCATCACATGATCTTAATGTACTAGATAATCAAATTAGACTCATTAATTAATATTAAAAAAACTATTATAATTGAAATTGATTTATTATAACCTTACTAAGTTTATTTATTTCCTTTTTATGAGTTATGGTGTTCAATCTTATCGTTCAGGAGTGCTCATTTCCTTAGTTTCCGGGATCAATTTTCTTGTATAAGAGTATGGAAGTTTATGTAAAATGTAAATGGTTTCCTAGAAGTGTAATAATATTATATAAATGAACTCATATAATATTAAATGGTTATATAATTCATTTAATTATATGGGATGGGGATGAATCATTAGATAAAAGCTTAATGATAATCACTTGGATTAATTTTGCGGGTTTTTGATCACACTGAACTCATTTTGTTTAATACATTACTATCATGTATAAAAAAGATTTTAGAACTTTAAATAATATATAATAAATATATTTAGCCTGTTTAAACTATAAAAATGGTTTTATGACTAGAATTGAAGATGATAATAGAAATTGAAACTTGTTGTCCTCGAATGTGGTAAATTAAAACATCTCAGATGGTGATTTCATTTATAGTATAAAAGGAGGGGAAAGGTGATATGATGATAATTTCATACATTAGAATAAAAAAATCCCTTATATTTATGGTACTGGAGTTCTAATACCTTTTTGATGAAGAAAGGGGTGGATAGAAAAGAAAACAAACGAACTTGACAAGAAATTGAAAGAAAATGGAAGAGGGTTCTACCTCCTGATTACTTCCACATGAGAACTTTATTAGGGGAGAGGTTTTGGTATTTTGTTGAGAACAAGAGATCTTAGAAGTGGTTTTGGGCCTTAGAGAGTTATTTTATCAGAACTTAGACAAGGTAAAAGGCCTTAGAGGAGTGAAGAGAAGAGGGGGTGAGGGTGGTTTTTATAGTGGAGGAGAGGGGAGTTTTCTCAATATTTAATTAATTAGTTTATTATTTTTCCACAATATAAGTAATAATAATTATTTTATGATAATATAGTGTAATGTTTTTATGTGAGTTCAAAAAAATGGTGCTTACAGCAGCAGAACATCATCCATGACTCTATAATTCATGTATTTAGCTTATTTTGTAAATTATCGTATTTCAATATTCACCAAAAATTCATGTATTTTAGAAAAATCCAAAAAATTATATCTAACCCTTTTTAAAGGTGTAGAATTAAAAAATTAACCCCATTTTTGAAAAATTACTTTTTAAATGTAAGTACTTTTATTTTAATTATAATCAGAATTTACATGAAATAATAAAAATTTTAAAATTAAAACTAATTTTCTAACACTTTGAAAAATTTATTAAGATATCATAATATCATATTATAATCATAAGGTATCAATATAATTATTTATGTATGCATTTTATTCAAATAGATTTTATTTTATTTATTAAATTAATCATAAATTTATAAATAAATATACATGACTTACAAAAAATACCGAAACATAATCAATAATTTTTAAAATGTTTATTTACAAATACTAAGATATAATAACAACATATTGTCACTTATAAGATAGATTAATTTAAATTATACATTAATTGTGGAGGTTACTATTACAATGGCTAGTTTACTATTCATAAGGGCCACGTTACTATACCAAAGTTCATGATACTATTTCTTAGGTATATGATCCTCAACTTATAAGGATACCTTTTATTTCACTAATTTTTTATTTATAAGGTTTTTATTGTGTTTTATAATTATTATTATGAGATTATACCATAAGAAATAATTATAATAATGGAATTGAATTAATAAAAAAATAGGTCATTACATTTTCCCCCTTATGAAATTTCTCCCTTGAAATTTCATTTTACATTATAATCCATAAACAGATGTGGGTACTTTTCCTTCTTTGCTTCATCCAGTTCCCATGTTGTCTCTTCATACTTATGTCTTCTCTATAGTACTTTGACAAGGTGATTATTCTTGTTGTGTGAAATTTTATCTCTACAATATAATATCTTTATTGGCTGCTCCTTTTTTGAATGATCATTTTTTAGTTGTACGACATATGAAGTTAGTATATATGAAGGGTCCAGTATGTACTTCTTTAGTAGTGATACATGGAAGATATCATGAACATTAGACATGGTATGTGTACATGGTATTAAATAGGCCACTACTTTGAAAAGATCAAGAATCATGAAGTGGATGATATACACGGGACATATATTTCCTTTCTTCCCAAATCTCATGACCTTCTTCCATTGATATATGCGGAGGAATACTATGTTTCCTACTTTAAACAAAAGGACTCATCGATGATTGTCTGCATATTTTTTTTTTCAACTTTGGGATTCCTTTATGTGATACTGAATGGTTTTCACCTTCTCCGCCATTTCGTTGACCATTTCAGGTCTTAGAAACCTAGGCTCACTGACTTTATCCCAACATTCTGGTGTTCCTCACCTTTTCCAACAAAGGGATTCATATATAGATTTTTGGATTCATGAGTGGAAACTATTATTGTAGGATAATTTTACTAGTGGCTGATTTTGGTCCATTCCTCTTTTTATGTCCATATAAAATTATCTCAAAATATCTTCTAGTTTCTGAATATTTTTCTATGATTGACCATCGATTTGAGGATGATAGTCTGTAATGAAGTTTAGTTCATTTCATAGAGCTTGTTTGAGAATTCTCCCAAACATTATGGTGAATATAGATTCTCTATATGATAATATAGATAGTGGTACTCCATGTATACTTAACACCCTTATGATATATACCCATGCATGTTGATCCAGTTATAAGTCCACTCAAACTGCAATAAAGGGAGCTATCTTTGTAAGATGATCTCCAATAATTCACATAGAATTTTTTTTCTTTAGATGTCCTTGGATGTTGAGTGAACAATTCTATGGATATGTTCTCCCACTTTTATATTGGTATGGGTTGTGGTTGCATCACCCCCTTACACTTATGCTCTTTAGCCTTCAATTATTATCACACCAGGTAGTTTGATGTATACTGATAAGTCTCCATCATATAGTCCCACCAAAAAAATATGCAGGTGATATCAGTAAATCATTGTGATTCCTGAGTGAATATTGACAGTTAAGATATGTGAATCATTAAGAAGCACCTTATTTATCTCTGGAACTGATGGTAAACCAAATTTGGACCCGAATACTATGACTCAATCATTGTGAATCTTGAACTGAGAGGATTTCCTATTTTTGATAGTTTCCACCATTTTTTAAATTTCTACACCACTTATTTGATAATCCTTTTAATTATCCATGAGGGATGGTTGAATAATCATCTGAGAAAGTATTTATGATTTTCCTCCCTTGATGGTTCCCATGTCCATCCTCTATAAGTATAAAATGATTGGATCCTTTTCAATTCTCATCATTGTAAACGGTGGATGTCTCTTTATACTTAGAGCATCCACTAACTTATTTTCCTTACAAAAATGGAAGTTGATTAAGATATCATTATCCGTGATGATCTCAAACTATCATTGATGGTGCATATTAATCTCATTCTATATGAATATTTATTTGAGTCTCTTGTGATCAGTGTATATTTCACACTTCTCCCAATGTAGATAACAATACCATATCTTTAAAGCAAGGATCACAGCTACCAACTCCTTATCATGTATGGGATAGTTTTTCTCAATGATTTTCTACTACGTTTAGTCATAGGTTATCCAATTATCATTTTTCATCAGTACACAACCTGAGACCTTTTTTAAGCATTGCGACACCCCAAAAAGAGTTCTCCACTTTTCATGAGTGTGAGCACTGGTGCATTGGTAAGCATATTTTTGTTATCCTTAATGATTTCCTATGATTTTTGAATCATGAAAAACATAACTCCCTTCCATTTCATCCAGGTTAATATGTTTGACAATCATAATAAGTTCATAAAAAATCATTGATAATACCTAGTTAGACCCAGAATGTAACACAACGACCCTAGCCACACAGAGTTGGTGCATTATTACATAAGATTTTCATGATCTCAAGAGATCATGTCCCAAAATATGGATTAGTTTAGTAGACTTGGAAGTACTAGATACATACATAAGTTTCACATTACGTTATGAAATAAAAAAACAACAACATTGTGTCCCCTTTTAACACACTCATTTACCTTAGCCTATTCCTACTGGTCAATCATAATATACATTTTCTTATCCTGGGGAAAATAAAACAGAAGAATGGGGTGAGATCAGATGCCGAGTAAGGATAAAAATATAGCAGAAGCTATCATAAATAAGAATAAAAATTAATGATAGTATATAAGACAAAAATGTAATCATTTTAAACTTAAACATTTTCATAATATTGAAAAGGTAAATAAAATAATTTCATTTACTTATTCACATGTATATTATACTTATAACGACCCATACTTTACATACATTGTTATTACTTCAGAATTGAAGCACACTTATTACAACATATAACAAAACCAGGAAAGGACCATATAGGTATAGTGTCTTTAGAAACTGGGAAACATAAACAACTGGTTCATAAATCGTCTACATTGTCTCCCATTTATTTCATCATATCTATAGTCCCTTTTGGAATATCATACTTAATAACCTTATTCCTGACCTGGGAAAGAAAACATACAAAAGGGTGAGCTCAAATGCTCAGTAAGGGTAAACAAAAGAAATGTCAATCACATCATATACATAAGAACATAACTTTTGGAAATCTTAACCTGCAAAAGAAATCATAATTTCATAACATGGGATAAATCATAGTAGTCAATTGTAATCCCAATAATCATATCATAAAACATGAAACTTTGTGTCATACACACATAATCATAGAGAATCATTTCTAGTTAGTCAAGACTCATTGCCAAGACTATCATAGTGGACAAAGTCCATTTCTGAACCGAGTTCACTCCTTGTTTCAGTCCTGTTTCAATGAACCGGTTTAACCTACCGTTCCAGCCATGTATATCTCATGAGATATAAAATCATTACCCAATGCATTGGAGGGAGATATAGGTCCCACCCATCTCATAATGATACCATTCTTTTGTGTGCCACAAAATCATAAATCATACATCATTTCATAACCCTTGTAATAAAAATGGGAATCTTAAACATTGTGACATCATAAATTCATATAAGATAAAGGAATTCATAAATATAATTCCATCACAACATAATCAAAACAATGTAATAATAGGGATATAAACATAACCCTTTATTATCTTAGATGGAAAATAATTTTGATAAAACACTTGAACTCCATTCTTGAGGAAAATTTCCTTTATACTTCAAAAACATTTTCCTTTCTTAACATGTCTTACAATTTTAAACTAAAACAAGTTGATTAAAAATAAACTCAAAAACTTGTAAAGTAAGCTTCTTAGAAATAATGTTTTAAAAATCTATTCAAGCCGTATAAGTTAAAAAAAACATTCTTCGTACTTTTTTCCGAAAAGTCAAAAAGGTACCTCGTACGAAAAACGACAAAAGATTCCTTTCATATCTTTTACTAAAAACTCACCGAAGGGTAAAATTGGAATTAAACAATTTTAGGTAGAAGGAAATAATACTACATATTGAGGAAACATGGATGTGGATGATAAAATACACCCCAGTAAATTTCAAAGTATAAACGATCTCGGATAAAAATGAGATTGTTATATTTCCCTTACCTTATGTCCAATTTGCTTAGTAAGTGTCCAAACCTCCTGTATACTGTTTTAAATAATTTTATTGACTTATTCCAGAATCATACTTATTTTTATGATATCATATATGGTCATATTCTTAGCTTCTTATTAGTAATATTTCATTAGTACTTTTTATTCGGGTGTTTATTACTTTTTGTTCTTATGCGTGTTTTGTCGAATAAATTTTTATTCTTCTCTTTAGGTTATAAATACGTCATTTACAGAATGGTATTAGTGTAACATATATCATATTCATTCATTCAATTCATTTATATAATCATTATGCAATAAAGATCATATAGAATGAGTCGCATCACATTGTGGAAACGGTATTCTGTACGTACGCACGAGTGATGATATTGTTCCTATGATCATGGAATTGTATTGGAGTGTCTGTATACTATTTCAAAATCAATATCACTTTATAATAGTCATATATAGTTATTATTTACACCATTATACCCATCCTAGTAAGGTGGTGGTGGAAAATAGATTACACCATGGCGTGGAGACGGTATTCCGTACGTACGCACGCGTGGTGATTTCTTTTTCCATAGGATGGATATATGGTGAAATAGGGTTGTTTCATAATTAAAATAACATATCAGTATATGAGTGATACTGATGTTATTACTTCATAATGAAACAACTAAAGGAGAAGAAGTGGAAGAAGAAATAAAAATGAAATAATCGGTAACGGACATTACCTCTTCTTTGAAGTACTTCTTTGAGACCTTCTTTTAGGGCACTAAAATAGGTATTTGAAGAAGACCAGAACCTCTAAGATGTTTCTAGGGAAGTGTAGAGGAGAAATTGGCAGGGTTTGGCCGAGCTTGAAGGCTCAATGTGGTGTGAGCAAGAGGGGGAGGAGGTGCCCTTTTATAAAGGAGGAGAGGGGCTCCTTTGGAAAAACTAAAAATATTATTTTATTATAAAGTCAAGTTCGGTTTTAAATTGTTCCAAATTGATTTATTTCTAAGATAAGGTGGGGATGGCTCGAAATCATCTCATAAAATAGAATTTAGACAAGTTTAGGTTCCTATTTTATCCTTATCAGTTAGATTTATCATTAAATTAAATAATTTTACTTTTACCGTGTCTTCTTGTGTTCTTATACTATAAGGTTAATAAACATACTATAAGCAGCCAAACGAACCCCAAGTTGTTTATTTTTAATATATATAACCTTATATAAGTCATTAGGCCGAACATTATATTTTTATGAATAAAATACAATTACTAATATAATATTTGTTTTAAAAACAATTTTATGTCAATTTTGACACTATTTAGTAATTGATTTTTGTGAAAATCATAACAGAATGATTAGTTCAAAAGAGGTTAATTAAATCAATACTAACATGGAATATTAACCTATAAAATTATTTTAATTCATAAAAAGTCTCAAATTACATTTATTTTGGTGTTTATAACATCAATTATGTCAATATTTCATTAATAAGATAATTACTGCATCATCTTTTTGTCATAAATAAATTATATTATTTAAAGTATAAAAATTAAAAATAAAATATCATTATGTAGGAAATCTTTTTATCTTTCTAATGAATATTTATAGCCGAATTTATCTTATGTATAACCGCATATTAAAAAATATTTACTTATTAAACATTGATTTTAACTATTTTAACCCTTCTTTAAATAAATTAATAATAAATGTCCTAATATAATCCAAGTGTGCCTAAATGGTCATATTTTATTCCTAATGTTGTTTTTGTTCGAATTACACTTGTCCAATAGAATTAGGATATGTGTTAGGGTAATAATAATATCATTTTTACCCTTAATTAACCTATTTACTTTTAACCGTGGTAAAAAAGTAAAAAGTTACTATTCACCAAAAATTATTTTCATCTCATTGAACCACATTTTAGTCCTTGATAATAACTGTGTCTCTCAGATTTTCAAAATTCCACTCACAGATGTGGTAAAATTATGTTTTATGAAAAATTTAGTTTTTTTAACTACGACTTAGTGGTTTCACTATTCATTAAAAATTGAATGTTTTCAGAAAAATACCAAAATTTCACCCTAGAATAATTTCGATATTACGAATCCAAAAATGAAGTCGATTTTGAAAAATAAAATTTATAAAATTTCAAAAAGTGGTTCTACTATTCATAACGGCTAGTTTTAATAATATTTTATTAGTATATCATTGTTTAGTGAAACTCGGTATTGCGTACGACGCAAGCTATCGAGGAAGGTTGCGATTTCGTGTAAAGCAAGCCAAGAAAGTGTTGTGTGTAGAAAAAGATTCATTTGATGATTTATATAACATAGAAGTCTCGGGTGATACATTCTACCCCCCTTAAAATGAATTTCACCCTCAAAATTCGTCACTTTGTAACAAACAGATGAGAATACCTCTCCCTCATCATATCCTCAAGCTCCCATGTAGCTTCTTCTAATTGGTGGTTCCTCCATAATACTTTCACTAATCGAGTGGTCTTGTTTCGTAGGACTTTTTTGCTAGGATCCAGAATCTCTATCAGTTGTTCTTCATAAGAAAGATCTTCCTTCAGCGGTACAACTTCTGAGATGAGTACATGTGAAGGATCAGGTATGTACTTTCTCAATAGAGAAACATGGAACACATCGTTAACTTGAGAGAGTTTCAGTGGAATCGGCAATCGATAAGCTACCTTCCCAACACGATCCAGTATTTGAAAGGACTGATATATCTAGGGCTCAACATCCCCTTCATTCCAAATCTCATAACCCTCTTCCAGAGAGATATTCGTAAGAACACTTTATCACCCACTTCAAACTCTAGGTCTTTTCTTCGGTTGTCTGCATAACTTTTCTGTCGACTCTGAGCTGGTCTTATGTGTTGTTGAATAGATCTGACCTTTTATGCTATTTCATCAATGAGATCAGGTCCTAATAGATTTCTTTCCCCTACTTCATCCCAGCAAGTTGGAGTCCTGCATTTCTTTCCATAGAGAGCTTCATAAGGATCCAACTGAATACTAGAGTGAAAGCTATTATTATAAGAAAATTCCACCAAAGGTAGGTGTTGATCCCAATCACCTTTGAAATCCATAGAGCAAGCTCTCAACATATCTTCTAGAGTTTGAATTTTTCTCTCAGACTGACCGTCTGTCTGAGGATGATAAGCAGTGCTGAAACTTAACTCTGTATCCAGAGTATGCTGAAGACTTCTCTAGAACATTGAGGTAAACCTAGGGTCCCGATCAGATATAATAGAAAGTGGTACTCCATACAATTTTAGCACTTCCTTTACATATATCCTGGCAAGCTGATCTAGAGAGAAATCCTCTCTAATAGCAATGAAGTGTGCAGATTTTGTAAGATGATCAACTATGACCCAGATAGCATTATTGCCTTTGGATGTTTTAGGAAGTCCTGTGACAAAGTCCATTGTGATGTTTTCCCATTTCCATTCGGGTATGGGTAATGGTTGTAACATCCCCTTAGACTTCTGTCTCTCATCTTTATCTTGTTGACAAACCAAGAATCGAGAGACATATTCAGCAACATCTCTTTTCATGCCATCCCACCAGAAGTACTCTTTCATGTCCCTATACATCTTCGTGCTTCTAAGATGAATAGAGAATGAATAACTTTGAGCCTCATCCAGCAACTCCTTCTTTAATTCGGGGATGGGAGGAACACAAACCCGATTCCTGAACATTATAATCCCATCAAATCAAGGTTGATTTCCGGAACATTTCTCACCTTCTTTTGTAACTCTATATCTTCTTTCTGTTCCTCTTTAATCTTCACATGTATAGATGGTTGAACATTCATTTGAGAAAGATACGATTTTCCCCCTTCCATTATAATTCCAAGATACATCCTTTGTAAATCCATAAATCTTGGATCTTTTGTGATCCTCATCATGGATAAAATGGCATGGTCTTGTCGACTTAATGCATCTGCCACCTTGTTTGCTTTCACAGGGTGGTAATGGATTGAGCAGTCATAATCCTTAATCAGCTCCAACCATCTTCTTTGGTGCATATTCTGCTCCTTTTGTGTGAAAATATACTTTAAACTTTTATGATCAGTATAAATGTCACACCTTTCTCTATAATGATAATTCCTCAAAATCATTAATACAAAGATTACCACAGATTACTCCAAATCATGAGTTGGGTAATTTTGCTCATGTATTTTCAACTGTCGTGAGGCATAAGCTATCACCATATCATTTTTCATAAAAACACACCCCAATCCCTTCTTGGATGCATCACTGTAGATCACAAACCTTTCTCCACTACAAGGCAGTGTGAGCACAGGTGCACTGGATAACCTTCCTTTCAACTCCTTGAAATTCTCTTCACATTCCTCTGTCCAAACAAACTTAACTCCTTTCCGAGTCAACTTGGTGAGTGGATTAGATAACCGTGAAAAATCTTTCACAAAACGTCGATAATATCCAGCCAAACCAAGAAAACTTCGGATCTCGGTTACTGTTGTTGGTCTCGACCATCTTTCGATAACCTCTATTTTTGCTGGATCCGTAAATATCCCCTCTTTTGAGATTATGTGACCCAAAAATGAAACTTTTTGAAGCCAAAATTCACACTTGGTAAATTTGGAATAAAGCTTCTCCTTTATCAGGGTCGTCAATATAATTCTCATGTGATAGTCATGTTCCTCCATGCTATGTGAATAGACAAGAATATCATCTATAAAGACTACCACAAACTGATCAAGATAGTCTCTAAAGACTCTATTCATTAGATCCATGAAGATATCAGAGGAATTAGTAAGACCAAATGGCATCACTATAAATTCATAGTGTCCATACCTTGTACGGAAAGCCGTCTTTGGTATATCCTCCCTTTTGAACCTTAATTGATGATACCCTGAATGAATATCAATCTTGGGAAAGTATTGAGCTCCGCATAGTTGGTCAAATAGGTCATCAATGCGCAGGAGAGGATATTTGTTCTTGATAGTGTTCTTGTTAAGTTCTCGATAATCAATGCGGAGTCTCATTGATCCATCTTTCTTCTTAACAAACAGAATAGGTTCTCCTCAAGGTGACACACTAGGGAATATGAACCCCTTATGAAGATTCTCTTGGAGTTGCTTTTTCAATTCCTGCAACTCAATTGGGGCCATTCTATAAGGTGTCTTTGAAATAGGCGAAGCACCCGGTACGAGTTCTATTGAAAACACAACTTCACGATTCAGTGGAAGACCCAGTAATTCCTCTGGAAAGACATCATCAAACTCCCGTACAATGGGCATATTCTTAATCGTGAGTTTCTCACCAACCATTTGAGATAAATAACCTTCATTTAGTGGAATCAAGACCCATAAGATGGAAGAAATTTCCACTGGGAGGTTATGTTCATCCTTGCATTGATAGACGATCATAGATTGATCTGGAATATGAAATGTGACTTCCCTTTTGTGGAAATTTATATGAGCTCCATATAAAGAAATCCAATCCATGCCAAAAATCACATCAAATTCCACTATAGGAAGGATCACAAGATTTTCCGGAAGCACTTTCCCACAAACTTCAATCGGAGAAGAATTATAAACTTGTGATGCGACTGTTGTGCCATTAGGGGTTGTCACAGCTAACTCAACATCTAATTATTAAGGTAATATGGTGATACCCTTAGAAAATTCTTCAGAAATAAAAGAGTGGGTGGATCCAAAATCAAATAAAACATTTGCTACTTTAGAGTGGATGGTAAGTGTACCTTTCAAGACATCATTATCGTACTCCACATCGCTGATAGAAATTGCATGTGACTTTCTTTTTTCTTTAGCCTTAAGAGTTTGTTAACGTCGACCATCATCATCAACCCTTGGATTAGGGCATTTATTGGCATAATGATCTATCTCCTTACACTTGAAACATTGAAGTGTAGTAGGTTCATTCTATTTATCCCTTCCTTTGTTTTCATCATTAGACATCTTCTTCCCATCATCGCTGCATTCAAATGCCCGATGACTTTCCTTTCCACATTTGAAACATTTACATGACCTTTTAAGACAACTCCCTACATGCTTCTTTCCACACTTTGAGCATAAGGAAAAGCTCATCTTCTTTTCAGTGTGCTCTTTATATTTTCCTTTGAATTCAATTTTCCTCTTCTTATCAAACCCATATGACCGATGGGTTACTCCAATCTCCATCTCAACTTTGAGAGCACATCGAATGATTTCCTCGTAGCTATTGAAGTCCCTTATGTCTAACGCCCTTCGAAGACTTGGTTTTAAGCCACTAAAGAATCGATCGATCTTACTCTCAGGTTGGATAATAATACTAGAAGCGTACCTTGCAAGCCTTGTAAAATTTGCTTCATATGTACCAACAGATTCATCATCCTTTTGCTTTAGTTCAAGAAACTCTTTCTCCATATTTTTTCAAAGAATACAAGGGAAGTACTTATTGAAAAATAAGTTCTTGAACTCGTCCCATTCCATGGATTCAATTTCATCCCTTTGCCTCATACTCTTATCAAGATTCCACCATTGATCGACATATCCTTCCAAACGATACACTGCTAGGATGACTTTATCATGTTCAGAACATTAAAGAACTGAAAATATCTTTTCAGTAGTACTAATCCATTGTTCAGAATCTAATGGATCAGTAGACCCGATGAAAGAAGGTGGACGCAACCTCATGAAGGATTCAACATAATGTTGCTCCTTCCTTTGCTCGTTTGGATTTCCTGCATGATTCATTGCTTGAGAAAGTTGTGTGAGCATGGCTACAAGATTTTGCATTCCAGTTCCCATAACGTTTGGTTGCTCAGGGGTACAATCATTGCCTTGCCCGTCGCATTCTGCATTAACATGGTTCCTTCGTGTTCCAGCCATCGACTAAAACCAAGAAGAATAGTGTGAGCAACCCTAATTATAATAGGAAAACCACATAATCAAGAATAAAATTTCACACTTAAGGTCTTATCCTAGGTTATTCATGGTCATTTCTAAAACACTAAGATTGTGTTCTATGCTTAGACTTATCCTTAGGGTTCTTACTAAGGCTTTCACATTCTAGTTTCCAAAGGTTGACTATACCTTTCCTTTGATACCGACTATAATGACCCATACTTTAGATACATTGTTATTACTTCAGAATTGAAGCACACTTATTACAATATATAACAAAACTAGGAAAGGACCGTATAGGTATAGTGTCTTTAGAAACTAGGAAACATAAACAACAGGTTCATAAAGCATCTAAACTGTCTCCCATTTATTTCATCATATATATATTCCCTTTTGGAATATCTTACTTAATAACCTTCTTCCTGACCTGGGAAAGAAAACATACAAAAGGGTGAGCTCAAATGCTCAGTAAGGGTAAACAAAAGAAATGTCAATCACATCATATACATAAGAACATAACTTTTGGAAATCTTAACCTGCAAAAGAAATCATAATTTCATAACGTGGGATAAATCACAGTAGTGAAATGTAATCCCAATAATCATACCTTAAAACATGAAACTTTGTGGAATACACACATAATCATAGAGAATCATTTCTTGTTAGTCAAGACTCATTGCCAAGACTATCTTAGTGGACAAAGTCCATTTCTGAACTGAGATCACTCCTCGTTTCAATCCTATTTCACTGAACCGGTATAACCTACCGTTCCAGCCATGTCTATCTCATGATATATAAAATCGTTACCCAATGCATTGGAGGGATATATAGGTCCCACCCATCTCATAATGATACCATAATTATGTGTTCCACAAAATCATAAATCATACATCATTTCATAACCCATGTAATAAAAATGGGAATCTTAAACATCATGACATCATAAATTCATATAAGATAAAGGAATTCAAAAATATAATTCCATCAAAACATAATCAAATCAATGTAATAATAGGGATAGAAACATAACCCTTTATTATCTTAGATGGAAAATAATTTTGATAAAACACTTGAACTCCATTCTTGAGGAAAATATCCTTTCTACTTCAAACACATTTTCCTTTCTTAACATGTCTTACAATTTTAAACTAAATGAAGCTGATTAAAAATAAACTTGAAAACTTGTAAAGTAAGCTTCTTAGAAATAATGTTTTAAAAATCCATTCATGCTGTATAAGTTAAAAAATACTTTCTTCGTACTTTGGTCGAAAAAGTCAAAAAGGTACCTCGTACGAAAAACGACAAAGGATTCCTTTCATATCATTTACTAAAAACTCACCGAAGGGTAAAATTGGATTTAAAAAATTTTAGTTAGATGTAAATAATATTACATATTGAGGAAACATGTATGTGGATGATAAAATACATCCCAGTAAATTTCAAAGTATAAACAATCTTGGATAAAAATGAGATTGTGATATTTCCCTTACCTTAGGTCCGATTTGCTTCGTAAGTGTCCGAACCTCCTTTATAATGTTTTAAATAATGTTATTGACTTATTCCAAAATCATACTTATTGTTATGATATCATATATGGTCATATTATTAGCTTCTTTTTAGTAATATTTCATTACTACTTTTTATTTGGGTGTTTATTACTTTTTGTTCTTATGCGTGTTTTGTCGAATAAATTCTTATTCTTATCTTTAGGTTATAAATACCTCATTTCCAGAATGGTATTAATGTAACATATATCATATTCATTCATTCAATTCATTTATATAATCGTTATACAATTAAGATCATGTAGAACGAGTCGCATCACATCGTGGAGACGGTATTCCGTACGTACGCACGATTGATGATATCGTTCCTATGATCGTGGAATTGTATTGGAGTGTATGTATACTATTTTAGAATCAATATCAATTTATAATAGTCATATATATTAATTATTTACACTATTATACCCATCCAAGTATGGTGGTGGTGGAAAATAGATTACACCACGACGTGGAGACAGTATTCCATATATACGCACGCGCGGTGATTTCTTTTTCCGTAGGATGGATAAATGGTGAAATAGGGTTGTTTCATACATATAATTACATATATGTATATGAGTGATACTTATGTCATTACTTCATAATGAAACAACTAATGGAGAAGAAGTGGAAGAAGAAATAAAGATGAAAGAATCGGTAACGAACATTACCTCTTCTTTGAAGTGCTTCTTTGAGACCTCCTTTTAGGGCACTAAAATAGGTCTTTGAAGAAGACCAGAACCTCTAGGATGTTTCTAGGGAAGTGGAGAGGAGAAATTGTCAGGGTGTTTCCGAGCTTGAAGGCTCAAAGTGGTGTGAGGAAGAGGGGTAGGAGGTGCCCTTTTATAAGGGAGGAGAGGGGCTCCTTTGGAAAAACTAAAAATATTATATTATTATATAGTCAAGTTCGGTTTTAAATAGCTCCAAATTGATTTATTTTGAAGATAAGGTGGGGATGGGTTGAAATCCTCTCATCCAATATAATTTAGACATGTTTAGGTTCCTATTTTAACCTTATCATTTAGATTTAACATTAAATTAAATAATTTTACTTTTACTGTGTCTTCTTGTGTTCTTATAATATAAGGTTAATAAACATACTATAAGCAGAAAAACGAACCCAAGTTGTTTATTAGTAATATATATAACCATATATAAGTCATTTGGCCAAACCATAGATTTTTAGGAATAAAATAACATATTAGTAATATAATATTTTTTTTAAAAACTATTTTATGTCAATTTTGACACTATTTAGTAATTGATTTTTGTGAAAATCATAACAGAATAATTAGTTCGAAAAAAGTTATTTAAATCAATACTAACATGTCATATTAACCTATAAAATTAGTTTAATTAATAAAAAGTCTCAAATTACATTTATTTTGGTGTTTATAACATCAATTATGCCAATATTTCATTAATAAGATAATTACTGCATCATCTTTGTGTCATAAATAAATTAAATTATTTAAAGTCTAAAAATTACAAATAAAATATAATTATGTAGGAAATATTTTTATCTTTCTAATGAATATTTATAGCCGAATTTATCTTATGTATAACCCCATATTAAAAATTATTTACTTATTAAACTTTGATTTTAACTATTTTTACCCTTCTTTAAATAAATTAATAATAAATGTCCTAATCTAATCCAAGTGGGCCTAAATGGTCATATGTTATTCCTAAGGTTGTTTGTGTTATAATTACAGTTGTACAATAGAATTATTACATGTTTTAGGGTAATAATAATATCATTTTTACCCTTAATTACCCTATTTACTTTTAACTGTGGTAAAAAAAAGTAAAAAGTTACTATTCACCAAAAATTATTTTCATCTCATTGAACCACATTTTAGTCCTTTATATTAACTGTGTATCTAGGATTTTCGAAATTCCACTCATAGAAGCGGTAAAATTAAGTTTTATGAAAAATTCAGTTTTTTAACTACCACTTACTGGTTTCACTATTCATCAAAAATTGAAAGTTTTCAGAAAAATACCAAAATTTCACCCTAGGCTAATTTTGATATTACGAATCCAAAAATGAAGTCCATTTTGAAAAATAAAATTTATAAAATTTCAAAAAGTGGTTATTACTATTCATAACGGCTAGTTTTAATAATATTTTATTAATACATCATTGTTTAGTGAAACTCGGTATTGCGTACGACGCAAGCTATCGAGGAAGGTTGCGATTTCGTGTAAAGAAATCCATGCAAGTGTTCTGTGTAGAAAAAGATTCCTTTGATGATTTATATAACATAAAAGTATCGGGTGTTACAATACTAGTCAAATAATCACTTGTAATATCAATAGCTAATTTCATAATGATGGAATGCATAATTCCGGACATCATAACCACATAGTCAATGCCACTTTCCAAGACTACAAATAATTTTTTTTCAAGGCATTATTACGAGACAATAGTTTGTCAAATGAGACCTATCGATGCATCGAGGGGCTATAGTTGGCCCCTCCCATCACATACTAAGTCCAATTAATTCCTCATATAAAAATGGTGAAAAATAATATAAACATTTTTATTAGAACTAGAATATAAAATGTAAATATGTTAACCAAAAACCATGAATGGTATAAAAATAACACATCCACAGTCAAACATAATTCATTCAATATAATATAGAAGTTTGAATTATAATAAAAAAACTCAATCAAGAATAAAATACAATGAATGATATTGACCTAGATGAAAATAATCAGTAAAACAATTTGATAGAAATATCCCCCTTTTCTTGAAAACATATAAAAGTCAGAATATTTATAAAAGAAGTTGTTTCAAAGATATTTTTGAATCAATGTGTCCCATACCAATTTGAATCGTTTAAATGGAATTTTAATTTCAAAACATTAATTTCCATTTAAATAAATCCTTAAAACCATTTTTAAAACATGGACATTAATTTGAATGATTTAGATGAATAAATCATTAAAATGATATATTTAGGTAAAGTGTTCTTAATCAAATGAGAGATACTTGAATGCAAATAATTGAGGAATAACATTGGTAAAAACATTATTATATCATGAGAATAATGGGATTCATGATATAATATGTCAAAGGATAGTATATACACCATATAAAAGTGACTTGGCACATAACAACAATGTAGTCTCAATGGAAAGAAAATTGAGTCTAAATCTCTTATAAATACTCCATAGTTATATTAACAATAAATAAATGTCATAATAATGAGAGAAAAATATAAATACACTTAATATGATTGGATATTTAGTGTAAATCGATCATTTTACATTGACACATATTCTTGTAAAAATAAAACCAATGACTTGGATGTTTAATTCAATGAATGGAAATTGAGTTAAGATTAACCTTATGAAGTTCATATAAATGACATGAGAATGTATAAATGGAGTTAGTATGTGTATCAAAAGTATATAAGAAAAAACATTATTGTAAATTACTATATAAATATTAAAATTGTTATTCCACAAAAAATCGTGGAGTAAAATAATAAATGAAGTATGTTAAAACCAAATGAGTGGAAATTGAAATTTGGAATTCCCTTACCAATTTGGGAACTTGAAAAACATACACCCCCTGAAATAAAGATCATAAAACAAAGATTTAATTACCCATTAAGTAATTTATATATCACAAATAATACAATCATGGGCAGTACAAACACCACACAAAAGAAAATAGTGTAAAATATATCATGAATCTCATGTGAATAAAAAGTGAGATGAAAATCCCTTACCTTGTACTTTTCCACAGTGGAAGGTACATTAAACTCTGGTATAATGGTGAAATTATTTTTATCACCTTATAAATGAACCATATACATAAATATGATATCATATACGATCTTATAATATTGCTTTCTTAATAATATTACACGAGCATCACTGTTTCGGGTGTTAACTGATTCATTTCCCTTTATATGTGTTGTTATGTAAGCCATGTTTTTTTGGATGGAATGTATTTTATTAATATCCATAATTATATGAAGTTCATAAAAATTATTTTTAATCCAACAAATTAAAATTATTTTTTAATGGTTATGATGGGGAACAAAATCTCATCGCATCTTGGAGACGGTAAGCTGTACGTATGCATGAATGGTTAATTTTTCATTCATATGGTGGATAGAATAATGAAAATGGATGAAAAATATTTATAAAAACATCACAGTATGTAGAAGGTACATGATTTATTATTATTTTTGGAATCCACAAAAAATAGGAAGTGGATTAAGAAAGGAACCTTGAAAGAGGTGATGAAATAATTACCTTTTTTAGGGTGCTACCTTTTGATTTGATCAAAAGGTATACTTAGGTTGGATTTCTGATCAAAATAAGGCTTTTAGGTTGAATTTAGGGTAGTTGGTAATAGATTTGAGTAGTGATTGTCTGAGCCAAAAGTATTTGAAGATGTGAATTTAAGTGTAGGGGAAGTGCCCTTTTATAAGAGAGGTGAGGGGAAGTTTATGAAAAGCTTGAAATATTTTTTTATTATAAAATAATTTTCGGTTTCTAATGGATCCAAATGGATTTATTTATAGGATATGTTGAGTATGGGTCGAATAACATTAGAACAATAGGTTTTAGACATGTTTAGGTCAACATATAATCCTTATCTTGTATATTTAACTCTTAGTTAAATAGTTTATCTTTTACCATGTCCTATTGTATTTTTATATTACAGGGTTAATAAACATACTATGAAAAGAAACGAGAACCCCATGTGGTTCATTATTTATATATCTATCCTTATCTAAGTCCTTTTTTGAAATATTATTTTTTTAGAATATTATATTATTTAATAATATTGTATTTGTTTTAAAAACACATTTATGTCAATTTTGACACTAGTTAGTATTCAGTTTTTTTGAAAGTTATAACAATATGATTACATAAAAAAAAATTCATTGAATCATCCATAAAATGTCATATTAACTTATAAAATTCTTTGAATTCATAAAATGTTTCAATTTAAATTTAATTTAATATTTATAACATCAATTATTTTAATTTTCACTAATAAGGTAATTATTGCATCATCATTATTTCATAAATGAATTTAATTATTTAATTTCAAAATATTATAATTAAAATACAATGGTGTATGAATTTTTTTATATTTCAGATGAATTATTATATTGGATTTTATATTATGTGTAACCATACATTAAAAATAGTTTATTTAATAAAATTTGAATTTAACACTTTTAACACTTTTTAAAATAAATTATAATAAATGTCGTAATCTAATACAAGTGGAACAAAAAAATCATATTTTATTCCTCAGGTTGATTTTGGTCTAAATACACTTATCCAATAGAATTTGGACATGTAATAAAGTAATTATAATATGATTTTTATCTTTAATTACATTATTTACTTTTGACAGTGGGAAATAAAATTCAAAAGTTACTATTCACCAAAAATTATTTTCATCCCATTGGACCACATTTTACTTAATAATTTCAACCATGTCTCTTGGATTTTGGAAATTTAATTCAATGAAGTGGTAAAATTAAATTATATGAAAATTTTCTAATCTGCCTAGAAGGTGGGTAAAAGAAGTTAAAAAGTTCAATAAAATTTTATATATCTAATCTTATTATAAAATGACTCCAATGAATTAAATTGGACTAATATAGGTATTGTGTATCTGTTTTTTAATTTAAAGTAAATTTAAATTTTTAAAAAATAATTATTTAAATAAATAGTTGGTCTTAAACAATAACACATTGTTTTTCACTATTCAAAAAAATTGAATGTTTTCAGCAAAATACAAAAAATCACCCAAATATAATTTTGATTTTCCTAATCTAAAAATGATTTTGATTTTACCAAATTCAAACCCTATAAGTTGTATTAATTAATTTAAAATTAATTCCCATTGTCAAAACAAAAAGGAGGTTTGTGAGAAGTAAAAACATAAAAAAGATTGATATGTGTTTATATCCAATTTAAATGTAAAAATACAAGAAAAGATTAGAATTGGATTAAATGATAAAAATATAATCTAATTATAATTCCAAACCATTAAAATTTATACCATTACACTAAATATTGTTTTGATTAAAAAAGTCGTTTTCAATTATAATTTATTATTTTCACTATTCATCGAAATATGAATGTTACCAGAAAGACATATAAATTTTATTGAAACTATGTTTTTATGTCTCTATTATAAAGAAGAATATTATTTTATCATATTTAATATATAAAAGTGTCAAATATTTTATTTAAAAAGGGTTCTCCACTAAAATGCGATAAAATTGTATATTTTAAAAAATACTTCTTTTATCTGAAAAATAGAATATGTTCTTAAAATATATTTAAGAAAAAAATATTATGGTTGTTAATATTATTTGGAGTTTGTAAAATTTGAAATTCAATTAAAACTATTCATAATTTCTTTTTGAACGTCTAGTTTGGTAAGTAGTGGTGCGCTCGAACTCAGTGATGCGTGTAGTGAATGCTATTGAATTACTTTAAAGAGATAACGTACTATGAAATCCTAGGGTGTTACATTTTCCTATACTTTAATAAATTATGTCCACACAATTTAAACTCGGTATTGAAAACTAGGGGTTTGACATTTCAAAATATGTTAGTTGAAAACCCACATCGAAAAATGAATAATGAGGCCTCTACATAAAAAAAGAAAGGTAATTATGAATGTTAACAGAAATTACACATAACAGGGTTCTATTTAGGAAAACATGGATATTTTAGAGATAAATAACCCTCAAGTTCTGATGGAGAGTGATAGATAATATAATTAAGATAAATTCAATGATATGAAAGACATAAACTTGTGATGGGTTGAAAGGTCATTGATTACCCTATAGGAAGATAAAATAGAAAAAAAATTTGTTTTAAGTTACTTTTCATAATGTTGATGAATTTATTTAAGATATTTACTAAAAACATAAGTAGATATACATACATTACAAGTATATTTTTATCCTTTAATAAATTTCTACCACAAACACATCATTTCTCAAAATTATGAGTATTCAAGATGACTTAGTCATAGCTGAAGAGATAGAATCAACTTATAAAGAATCACAGAATCCAAAAAAGATATACTATATATTTACATTACTTTAGATATTTACCGAAACCAAAATGGATAGTAAAAGATAATATGATCCCTCAATATGATGATCTTTTAGATAATGACATACTACTCTTAATCTCCAAAATTAATCAAACAAAACCCAAAGTTCAACAAGGACCATCCAATAAACAATTTCCTTAAAATTCTTCAAAATAGTCCATACATTGTTTGAAACCCAAAATTCATAAGGATTTTTTTACATTGTCTTCCATGATAAATCATAACATTTACCCCAAAATAACATTGACTACTCATAAAGTTACATACTTAAAAGTGTGTAACCAAGTCACATATTAAGTATAATAGGTTAATCATTTCCATAAATAACCAAAAATTTTATAAGTCTATTATAAAAACATAGATTCTTCCTAAATAAAAAGGAACTATTATTTCATAAATGAAATCCCAAAGTATTCTATTTTCATTAGCCATATAGTTTACCCAAAAGAGATAACGCCTTCCAAAATAACATTTATCACATAATCACAAAATCATTTTTCGATAATAAGGATATCCATTTGATAAATAATATGTTCTAAAAATAAATATATTATTGATCCATAAAATAATTAACCTAAAGGGAATTAGTCCTAATAACCAGTGACTTCACATAGTCTAGTGGTAAGCGATAAATCCCAGTCGCACTTTGGTTGTGGGTTCAATTCCTGTAGGTTTGTCTGACGTGACTAGTTGTCACACGGTCTGCATGTTGTCATTTTTCAAAAACTATATAATTATATTAATATACCAAAATGGTGTAAATTCTTCAAAAATATTCATAACATATTTTAAACATAAATGTTATCTCATACCTCTCATTTTATTCCCAAAAAGTTATAACGTGTAATTTCCTCAAATTTTAGGATCATAGAAACCCAAATTAATCTTTATAATTATATCTAAATAAAAGAAGACAATTCTTCCTCAAATAGAATTTTCACGTAACAATCTATAGGGTTACACATACAAGGGAAAATTCATCCAATTAATCCCCTCAATAAACATAATTAATACTTTTAAAAGTTTCTCTATATATTTAATTCTACATAGGTTCTTACTTTACCTAGAGGTTATCCTATAGAATAGGTAATTGACTTAGGTATTTCCCAGGTCCCCTACATACATGGAAAATGACTGTAAATGGAATATTAGAATCATTTTTATTTTCATTGATAGTACTCTTCATTTTCATTGGAAATTTATTGCTTTATGTCCTAATTTCCAACATAAAAGGCATTTATTAGTTCCATCATGACACTTTCTTGGGTGTCTTCTTCCACATTTCTTACATGATGGAAATTGAGTTTCCTTTTCTCCAGGGTCTCTACTACAGGAGATCTTATCATTATATTCCTCTCTGATCTTTGTTGAGTTCGTGATATGGTTAATGTATATGTTGTTGATCATATTTTTGGAAATATGAATTGGCTTGAACAAAATATCTTTTACAACCATAAACATTCCATTTAGTTGATCATTTAAGCCACAATTTCCACCTTATACATCATGTTCAATGTTACTATGACTTCCTTGGAATCCAAACATTTACTAAAATTAAAAAAGCATACTGTGAGTAAAAATAGTCATAAAATCATTTAGAGGATGCATGAAACATTATTTAAAATATAAAACACCTTAGGATTTAACCAAGGTTATTTATTGTCATCTAATATTTAAATCCTACAAATCAGTATGAAAATCAAATGTGAATTTACCTAAGCATACCTCCCGAGAGTGTCAAACGTTGTGCATAATAAGGCCCATTGTCGGGTACCAAGATACCCCAGGTCAAGCCCAAAACTCTTTGTCATAGTTTCAACTCCTAGGTACATCTATTCCAGAACCACATCCACTTGTAGTATCCAAACAAGGATCAATTCCTTGGAAAAACCACATAATATCTACATTACCAATATTTTTTGGATGTTCATCTATACTAACCCTCAAAGTCTATCTTAGGGTAATGTTTTCTAATCATATTTTTTCTAAATCTTGTTTCCATGTTTTGTACTAAAATTCTTTTTGATACCAAATATAACACCCTGACCCCAGTCACCCATATTCCGTGCATTACTACATAATATTGGCATGATCACAAGAAATCATGTACCGAAAGACTGATCAGTTTAGTATCCTTGGAAGTACTTTATACATACATAAGTTTTACATTACTTTATGAAATAAAAAAACTAAAACATTGTGTCACCTTTTAACACACTCATATCCCTTATACTATTCATGATGGTGAATCATAATATAGTTATTTGCATCTTGAAAACAATAAAACATAAGAAAGGGGTGAGCTCAGAAGCTCGGTAAGGATTACAATGTAGTGGAAACTGTCCTAAATAAGTATAAACATTTAAGGAAATGTAAAAGACTAAAACAACTACCTTTTAAACATGAACATATGTATAATATGAAAAAGATAAATAAAAAAACTCCATATAATTATTCACATGGATATTCTACCAGTCGAATAATCACATGTAATATCACTAGCTAATTTCATAATGATGGAATGAAAAATGTCGAAAATCATAACCACATAGTCAAGGCCTCGTGGCAAGAATAAAAATAAAATTTTGTCATGGCATTATGCCAAGTCACTAGTTTGTCTCATCATACCTACAGATTCATCGAGGTTATATAGAGGGCCCCATCTATCACTTACTATGTCTAATGATTTCCTCATATGAAAAGGGTCAAACATAATATAAACATTCATATTACAACTAGAATATAAAATGTAAATACTTTAATAAAAAAACTATTAAAGGTATAAAATAACACATCCACAGTAAAAAATAAGTCATTCAATACAATATTAAAGATTGTATTATAATAAATCAACCTCATTCAAGAATAAAATACAGTGAACGATATTTACATAGATGAAAATAAGCAGTAAAACAATTTGATATAAATATCCCATTTCTCTTGAAAACATTTAAAAGTCACATTATTTATCAAAGAAGTAATTTAAAAGTTATTTTTTAATAAAAGTGTCCCAGAAAACATTGAATATTTTGAAAAGAATTTTAATTTCAAAACATTCATGTCCACTTAAAGAAATCCTTAATACCATTTTTAAAACCAGGACATTAATGAGAATGATTTAGATTAATAAATCATTAAAACGATTTTTAGTTAAATAGTTCCTAACCAAATGAGAGATACTTGACACAAATAATTGAGGAATAAAATTAATCAAAACATTATTATTTCCTTATATTAAACGGATTCATGATAAAATATGTCAAAGGATATTATATACACCATGCAAAAGTGAATTTTAACATAACAACAATGAAGTCCAAATGGAATGTAAATTGTGACAAAATACCTAATAATGAATATATACATATAATAAAGAAAAATCAACGACATAATCATGTGTGAAAAATAAAAATACACACAATATGATTTTATATTTAGTGTAAATTGATCTAAGTACATTCACACTTATTCTTGTAAAAATAAAACCAATGACTTGGAGGTTCAACTCAATGAATGGAAATTGAGTTTAGATTGCCCTTTTCCAGTCCATATAAATGACTTGAGAATTTTTAAATGGGGTGATTATATGTATAAAGAGTATATACAAAAAAGGGTGAGTGGTAATTACTAAATAAATAAATAAATATTGATTCCACATAGAATCTTAGAGTAAAATAATCAATGATCTATGTGTAAAAAGCAATGAGTGGAAATTAAAATTTTGAATTCCATTACCAATTTGATAACTTATGAAACATACAATGAATGATAGATTTATTATAAAATGAATATCTGAGTACCCATAAATTAATGTATATTACACAAATAATAAAATCATGTTCAGTAAAAACAACACACAAAAGAAAATAGTGGAAAATATAGCATGAATCTCAGGGGAATACAAACTGAAATGAAAACCCCTTACCTTTCACTTTTCCTTAGTCTGTGGTAGTTTATCTTCATGTATAATGGTGAAATAATTGTTATTAAATTATAAAAGAACCATATACACAAATTTGATATCATATATGATCTTCTAACATTTATTTTTTAATAATATTACTATAGCATCATTTTTCCATTTTCAACTTATTCATTTTGATTTATATGTTTTATTAGGTAAGACAAGTTTGTAATGGATGGGATGTATTTGATTCATATCCATAATGATATTAATTTCTTAAAAACTATTTTTAATTCAAAAAATGAAAATTATTCTTGAATTGTTACGATGGGGAACAAAATATTATCGCGTCGTGGAGAGGGTAAGCCATACATATGCATGAATGGAGATGTTGTAATACATAGGGTGGATAGAATACTGAATATGGTTGTACCATATTTATAATAACATCACAGAATGTATAATGTATTTTATTTATTATTTTTTTAAGGAACAAAAAAAGAGGAAGTGGATGAAGAAAAGAACTTTGAGAGAGGTGATGAAATACATACCCCTTCTTTGGGTGCTTCTTTTTGATTTGATCAAAAGGGATACATATGATAGATTTATTATAAAAGTATGACCACTAGCTTGAATTGAGTTGGTATTGGCCATGCCAAAAGGCTTTGGAGGTGTGAATTTAAGAGAAGGGTAAGTACTCTTTTATAAGCGAGGTGAGGGGCACTTTCAGAAAAGCGTGAAATATTATTTTATAATAAAATAATTTTCTATTTCTAATGGATGAAAATGGATTTATTTCTATAATAAGGTGGGGATGGGTCTAAAAACTCTTATCTAATATGTTTTAGACAAGTTTATGTGACCATATTATCCTTTCCATTTATATTTAACTCATAGTTAAATAGTTTATCCATTACCATGTCCCCTTGTATTTTTATATTATATGGTTAATAAACATACAATAAAAATCCACGTGAACCCCAAGTGGTTCATTAATAACATATATAACCTTATATAAGTCCTTTGACTGAATCTTATATTTTTAGGAATATTATATCATTTAATAATATAGTATTTGTTTTAAGAACTCAATTTTTTGTAAATTTTGACACTATTTAGTATTTGGTATTTGTGAAAGTCATAACAATATTAATACTTCGAATAAAATTCATTGAATCAACGATACCATGTCATATTAACATAGAAAAATCATGGAATACATAAAATGTTTAAATTTACATTTATTTTAAAATTTATAACATCAATTATTTTAATCTTTCATTTATAAGTGAATTACTGAATTATCATTGTGTCATAAATAAATTTAATTATTTAATGTTTAAAAATAGGAGTAAAATACCATGATGTAAGAAAACATTTCATCATTCAAGGTAATATTTATAGTAGAATATATATTATGTATTACCCTATATTAAAAATAAATTAGTTTATAAAATTTGAATTTAACACTTTAAAAACATATTTAAATAAATTATAATAAATTTCATAATCTAATTCAGGTGAATAAAAAAGAATCACATTTTATTCCTAAGGTTTATTTTGGTTGAAATAAACTTATAATATAGAATTAGGACATGTTTTCAGGTAATTATAATATCATTTTTCCCTTTAATAACCTTATTTACTTTTAATCGTGGTAAATAAAATTCCAAAGTTACTATTCACCAAAAATTATTTTAATCACATTGAAGCAAATTTTACGCACTGATGAAAAACACCACTCAGATTTTTTAAATTCAATTCACAGAAGTGGTAAAATTACATTTTATGAAAATTTTTTAATGTGCCTAGAAGGTGGGTAAAAGATGTTAACAAGTTAAATAAAATTATATATATTTAATCATCAAATAAAATGACACTAATGAATTAAATTTGACTAATATAGGTATTATATATCTATTTTTACATTAAAGTAAATTTAAATTTAATAAATAATTATTTAAATAAAAAGTCGGTTTTAGAAACAAAGTGTTTTCATTATTCATCAAAATATTCATTGTTTTCAGAAAAATACCAAAAATTCACTCTAAGTTAATTTTGATATTTTAAATCCGATATTGATGTCTATTTTATCAAATTAAAAACTTATAAGTTTCATTAATTAATTTGAAATTAATTCCTGTTGTTAAAACAAGAAAGCGGGTTTTTGAGAAGAAAAACTATCAAAAGATTGATATGTGTTTAGGTTCAATTTAAATGTAAAATTATTTCCAATTATCAACATTAAAATAAATGATAAAAATATAATCTAATTATACTTAAAAAACATTATAATTTATAAATTATGGCAATAAATTATTTTTATGAAGAAAGTTGTTTTCCATAAAAATTTTGTATTTTCACTACTCATAAAAATAAGAAAGTTATCAGAAAAGCACTAAACATTTATAAAAAATAAATATTTATGTACCTCTACTAAAGAAGAAGTTTGTTTTGTCAAATTGAATATATAAAAGTTTCAAATATTGTAGTTAAATAGGGTTCCCCATTAAAAGGCGGTAAAATTTTATTTTTTGAAATATACTTCCATTATTGGAAAAATTGAGTTTGTTCTTATATTATATCTAAGAAAAAAATAATAAGGATTTTAAAATTATATGGAGTATATAAAATAAAAAATTTAGTTAATACCATTAATAACTGCCTTTTGAACGATTATTTTGGTAAGTCATGGTGCGCTCGAACTCATTTTTGCATGTAGCACAAGCTATTGAACTATTTTAAAGAGATAAAGTTCTATGAAATAACGAGGTGTTACATAAAATGTCTTGGATCTATGTTATAGTTGTTTTCCTGGGACACTCCCCGATTTTCTTTATATTTTAAGGGTCCACATATATTTCATTTCTAGTGATAACATGCCCTAAAAATGATACTTCCCCCCATCCATAACTCACATTTACAGTAAATTTGATAAATTTTATCCCAATGAAAAGTATTCAGAATAGCATTAAAATTATCCACATGTTTCTACTTACTTATAGAGTGTATCATAATACAATTGATAAATACTGCCACAATTTTTTCGAGGTAATCTATATTGACTCTATTAATGAAATCCATGAAAATTATTGTAGAATTAGTGAGTCTGAAGGGAATCCTTATGAACTCATAGTTTCTATACCACATATAAAATGAATTCATGTGATTTTATTCCTTCCTCATCTTTAATTGGTGATATCCCAACCAATGATATATATTAGGGAAATAACTGGATACACATAGAAGTTTGAACAAGTGTTCTATATGAGGAAAGGGTTAGTTGTTCTATATTGTGATTTTATCAAGGACAAGATAATCAATAAAGACACACACTGATATATCCTTATTCATAACAAAGAGGACTGGTGCATGCCATGGTGAAGAACATAGGAATATAAAACCCTTCTTTGTATTCTCTTGTAACTAATTCTTCAGGTATTCCTGCTCAACTGTTGCCATTATATAAGATGTCTTTGATATAGGCAGAGATACTGAAATATGTTCAATTATGAACTCAACCTCTCGATCTGGAAGAAGATCATGCTATTATTTGGGGATCACATCAGTGTAATCCTGCATGATGGGAATGTATTTAAGCATGATTCTCTCTAGTATCATAATCATTTGATAATAACAAGTTTTTTAATTATGAAAAAATATCCACACTTGAGATGATGATTCTAATGAAGATTCATCTCCCTCCTTAAACATGTACAGTATTAAAGGATGCTTCAAGATTTGAATAGTTATCTCCCTTTACCTATAGTTAATATAGGCTTTGTATAATGATATCTAATCCATTCCCAAAATAGCATCGAACTCCACTAGTGGAAGTATGACAACATTTTATAGGAAGGTTCAGTCTACAAACATTTACTAGGGAGAAGTTATAAATCTTGGACTTATTAATTTCCCCATTCATAGTTGTCATAGATAACTCAACCTATAAATCTTGAGGTGGTGTTTGACTAGTTCTTCTAAACTTGAAATATATGAATGAATGCATAGAAGTAGAATAAAATAGTACATTCTCTATTCTCTAATGAATAACTAGAGTACCTGTCACCCCACCATTGTCTGGATCCACCTCAGCAGTAGTGATAGAATAATACCTTCCATGTTTCCATAGAAGATGTTGTTGATTCCCAACAATAACCCATGGATTAGGGAAATTGTTCACATAATTCCCATGTTCCTTATAGTTCTAACACAACACTAGAGGTTGAGTGTTAATCTGAAACTTCCTTTATTTTTTCGTGCTAGTGGAATTATTCATATCCCTCTAAATATTCCAAGAAATATGTCCCATTCTGCTACATTTGAAGAAATTATTGCTTTCATTTAGACCTTTCCTAGTGTGATTCTTTACATTATTTATCACATGGGATGTTCAGTATTCTTTACATCATGGGATTTATTTGTTGATCCACCCATATTAAACTATATTTTTGGACTTTTTTCCACTGGGCCCATGAGACCATTAAGAGTCTTCTATCTTCATTTCAACCTTGAGGGAACAATGAAAAATATCCTTATAAGTTTCAATGTCTCCAATCACTATTTTTTTTCATACACTCAGCATTAGTCTTCTAAAGAAGTTATCTGCCTTTCTTTCAGTGTTTGGGAAAATGATATAATCATATCTTGTAAGCCTTGTAATGTTGGTTTCATACTCCCCAAAAGACTCACCTTCCTTATGCTTAATTCTAGGGAACTCTCTTTCCATCACAATATGGAGGTTTCGAGGAAAATATTTATTGAAAAACACTTTCTTGAATTCCATATAATCCATGGAATCAATTTCCCCACATGAAATTGTATTCTTGATTAGTTTAAACCCCTGATTAGTTTCCCCATCAAAATGATAGACCTCCAGCAAGAATTTATAATCTTCCCATATCTGGAGGACATAGAATATATATTAAATAGAGTTAATGCACTATTCTGCGAGGAGGAGATCAGAATATCCACTAAACATGGGATTCATATTCTGCATGAAGGATTCGACGAAAACATGCACTTTACATAGGGGAGGTGGGAACTCCACATGATTCATGTAATTATTCATAACTTGAGCCAGCTGATCAAGTACTCTCAAGATGTTTTGAGCACCCATTCCCATCATATTTCTCATATCAATAGGTCAATCTTCACATTCCTAATCATATTGACAATTTTCACGTTTTGTTCTATTTCCCACCATTAACTAACAAAATAAAGTTCAATTTAGGGGTTTAAATACTTATCTAATAATCATAAAAAAGAATCTTTAGACATAAAAGGAAAAAATCTTAAGAGAGTGTATATCCCATATTATGATTCCCTAGGTTTTAATCTAGGTTATCCATGATATGTGTCATAACATATATTCTTATAAGATATTTTTTTGTTCCCTTCATAATGGTTCTTAATGAGCTTATGAATCTAACCAAGAAAATCCCCTGAGAGTGTCAAACTAGGTGCACAATAATGCTTGTTTTCTTGCATCAGGTCCCCCTGCGTCAGGCCCAGAACACCTTGTCAGAGTTTTTACTTATAAGAACATATATTCTAGAACCTCGTCCACTTGTAGTATCTTTAAAGGGCTGTATTTTCTTGATAAATCCCTTATTCATTACTATCCTATATTCAAGTACGTTTTCTTATGCATAGTCTTATCCATAAGGTTATTACTAATGTTCTATATTATTAATCTCCAAAAATAACTAGACCATCCTCTAATACTAAATATAACAACCCTATCCTTTAACACATATCATTACATTATTTTATGCATAGTTAAAATTAAAATTAAAATCCAATGATCATGAATTATAGTGCATTGAATGATTAAGATTATAAAACTGAAAAAATGGGACTCAAAAGACAGTACATTTTTTAATATTTATAAAGAGATCCTAATAAATGTTATTCCCATACATCTTCATAGAATATCATAGGGATAAAATGAACAAAGGGATGATCATAAAATACCAGTAATGGAGTAAAGATAAGAATAAATCTCTAGCACATTGGTTAGAATAAATAAAATTATGATATAAAAGGAATAATACATGACATAAGATATCATTACATATAAAACATGGGATTATATAAACATAGGATAAAATTACTGTTGCATCAACAAAAAAATGACTTTAGCAAAAGTCTTGGGTCTTTTCACATAGAGGATCACAAGTCAAGGTTAACCACCAATGCCATTTCACATAGTATCACCTATCAAGGATAATCTCCAAGACCGTTGCACATAACATGTGATGAGACTAAACAATACCAAATTCATTAGAGAAATATATGGGTGAACCCATATTAACATGATCATGAATATGATTTCCACATAATGATTCATACATAATCTGTCACGACTCATCCTCGGAGCATGTGCCGTAACTACCCCAAGCCCGCCTTCCATAGGCCAGGGGCTGGCGACTAGCATGAAAGGCGTAAATCCTGATAACTGGGAGGTCATTGCCTTTATAAAACATAAAAACATGCAACCAGATTACAAGAAGAAGTTATACACTAAGTACAAAAGAATGTACTGAAAAGTAAATGTGGAATAATACAAACCCAACTGAAAAGTAAAGCTACAACTGAACGAAAGTACAATAGAAAAGATAAACAACTAGAAGATAGAAGTAGCTCCAAGGTCATCCACGTCAGATCCTACCTGAAGGGTAGGTACAAGTAGGCTCCTCAACGCTCTCGCCCGCTAACCTCCTTCGAGTACCGTCTCGTCGTGAAATCCACCTCTGGGTACTGACTCTATCACGACCCGTCCTCGGGGCCCATGTCGTGACTACCCCAAGCCCGCCTTCCATAGGCCAGGGGCTGGTGACTAGCACCAAAGGCGTAAAATACCGTTAACTGGGAAGGAATTGCCATTATAAAAGAAAACAAGCACCACAGAGTACAAGCGGAAGCAAAACACTAAGTACAAAAGAAATGCTGAAAAGTAAATGGGCCAGAATACAAACCCAAAAGAAAGTAAGACTACAACTAAAAAAGGTACAACAGCAAAAAGACAAAAAGCTGGAAGAAGGAAGCAGCTCTTGGGTCGTCCTCCTCGGATCCTACCCAAAGGGTAGGTACAGATAGCGTAGCTCCTGGTCATCCACCACGGATCCTACCTGAAGGGTAGGTACAGATAACCTCCTCCACGCTCTCGTCCGTCAACCTCCTCTGTGTGTCGTCTTGTCATGTATTACTCCTCTCGGTACTGACTCATCGTGTAGTCCACCTCCGGGTACTGACCAGTCCTCGAACACTCGGCCTCCGTCAGCACTGCCCATCATCTGCAACCAACACAACGAGGTGCGGGCATAGCCCGTGCAGGGGTGAGTATAACGATACTAAGTAGGGACCCCGATACCCTCAAGGTATCACTATAACAACAAGGATAACCACAAGAAGATCTCAACAGATAAAAACTACTTAGATATATGCCCATACATATACCTATGTTATCAAGTAACCCATCTCAATCATGAGGTAAACACAAAGGTCAAAAGTCTCAGCTCAAACTAGGATTTTCATTATCGAAACTATAACTGCGGAAGAGCCCCGTCTCTAGATTGTACAGTGGTCCTGTCATGACTCCGAGGTACTGCTCACTAACCTAAGACTGCTGAGGTACTCCTCTTATCGAGTACCGCGGGCCTGCCACCTCACACAGTAGTGCTTCCCGCCGGGGTCTGCCACCCAAACATAGTAGTGCTCCCCCCTCATAGCCTACAGAGGTACTCCTCCTGTTGAGTACCGCGGGTATACCACCTCACATAGTAGTGCTCCTCCGATGTGGGTCTTCCACCTAACAAAGTAGTGCTACCCACTGGGCTACGTAAGTCACTCTGAATCGAATCGGACAAGCAGTCTTCAGGTCTCTTCCAGCTACACGGTCTCTGTACTCTGTATGCTCGTCTCTAGGAGGGTCCGCTCCACGAGCTACAAGTAGATACTCCAAGTATCTCAAATTCCCACGAAGAAGTATCTCAAAGGACCGCCTCGTCATAGGGGTCTCAACGCAATAGACGACGCGTCAATCGGACGCCCGGTCTGTGAGTTGCTAGCCTTTTCGTCCCAGAGGCCCGGTTGGTTTTGTGTGCGAACCAATCCAGCAGTATCTCAACTATACCCCGAACACTCATAGGGTATACTCATAGGGACCATTTCTCAACGAGATCACCAACGCTGCTGACGGTACATCAAACAGACGTTCTGTCAGAAAGGTATCATCTTTTCCGTTCCAGGGGCCCGGTTGGATTTCGGTGCGATCCAACCCGGGCACTATCCATCTACATCCAAAACTCAGGCGGAGGATGCCCAATGTTCCGTATCGTCAACAGGAATGCAACGAGACAGACGACACGTCAATCAGACGCCCGGTCTATGAGTTATTGGCTTTTTCGTTCCAGGGGCCCGGTTGGTTTCGTGAGCGAACCAACCCTACCACACTCCGACGGCATCCGAACCTCGAGCGGACTAAGCCAAAAGATCCTTCTCACTTAAAGGAATCCATCAAAGTCGACGGTACGTCAATCAGACGTCCGGAGCTTAAGATATAAACGTTTCCGCTCTGAGGGCCCGGTTGGTTTCATATCCGAACCAACCCGGCCAAACCCAAAGTAATCCGAAACCTTGAGAGCGATATACCGAAACGACCATCTCAATCCAAGGATCGCGTTGCCGCTGATGGCGCGCTGTTCGTAGGTCCGTATCCCACGATATGGGCATATGACCGAAAACGATCCGGAAACGGGGGTCTGGGCCCGGGTCGACCCGAACCGGGTCGGCCCGAACTGGGTCCGACTCAGCTGGACCGGCCCGGCCGGTGCGGCCCGGCCCGGCCAGGGCGCGAACCGGCCGAACCGGCGGGTCAGCTCGGAGGCTATGGCCGAGCCGAGGGCGGGGGGGGGGGGGGTGTTGCCCCGTGGATGAGAAGCGCAGCCCCTCGTGGGGACGCCCCGAATCAACTAGACACGGCTGCTGGGCTGCGTCCCTCCACCGGTTCCGCGTGGTCGCGGAACCGCGTCGCCGCCGCGCCGCCTGGCGGCCGGCCGCCGCCTCCGACTGCCGGCGCTACCGCGCCTGTGGGAGTTTTCGTGGGCCACCAGACGCGCTCCGATGGTCCGTTTTGTGTGCGGTCTACGCCAGTGGTCCTCCCGGAACCCGATCTTTACTGCGAGGCTCTCAAAACGCCCTTGCGGCTTCGTTTGTCATTTCCCATCAATCCGCACGTCAAATAATGAAACGTAACGTCTTCGCGGTTCTCTGGCGCGGCATGCTGGCGCCGCACCCCTTCATCGTGGCCCGACTCCGTCCGCGGAAATCTTCGGGTTTCTTCGACGCGGCGCGACGGCGTCGCGTGCTTGTTCTTCCTTTCACGGCGCGGCGCGACGGCGCCGCACATATCTTCCGCATGAAACCGCATGGTGCGATGACACCACACATTCTCATACCAACCATAAGAAACCAACACGAAAAAAAGGAGGAGGGTCGGCCGTGTTTGTGCGGTCCGACCCCCTCGCATTATTCAATAACAATGGTTTTAATCCACGATCATCAACAAGTTGGTATTCACGAACAAATATAAATGCTTGAATACAAACCCCTACCTTGGGTATAAGCCGATCGGAAGGAGGCATTGTCGTTCGAGGTTCGTCGCGGTATAACGTCGCGAGGATGACGACGTCGAAGGGGGACGTCGGCGTTCGTCCGAATCGAGGGAAGGCGAAGCCGTCGTCGCTTGCTACCCGATTCCGCTTCCGAGCTTGTTCGTCGATCCGTTGACGATGAAGGGGAAGAATAAGATCCGTTGAAGAGTCTTGCTATGGAAGGGGAGAAATTATGTGGAAGGAAAATGAGCGTTCTTCGTCGGAGGTGGCGCGTTCTTCGCGTTCTTCATCGAAGAACGAAGAATTCTACCTCTGCTCTCCCAAAGGTTTTACATAACACAATCCCCTCAACCAAAAATAAAATAAGTCCTCAACTTATTTTATTATCAACTTAAGAATTCGAAAAAACAAAAGATAAGTAACGAACAATTAATTCGAATAATTAATTGTAAAACTTAACTGCCCAATTAAATTGGGGCGTTTCTTAACCAGAAAAATGCATGGTTGACTTCTTTTAATTGGGGGGTGCGGGTGCGTTACTTAAGAAGAAAAGAAACGGTGGGGCTTGTGTAGGCCCCACCTCACAAATATCCTACCAAGTGGGTAGGATATTTTGAATTGCACTCTACCCGCTTCAACCCAGCTTAAGCAGCTTTTAAGTGGTCTTTAAGCGGCTTTAAGTGAAATAAAAATAAAGTTTTTCGTACAATTTATTTTATTTCTTAACATTAAGCCCAAAAATTAAAAACCACACCCAAGAAAATGCAACTCCGGAAGAGGATTTTCTAAGCAATTACCGGCGCTACGATTCCATCGGTGCCCTCAGAATTCGATTCGGAGCACCGGTTCAAAAGTTCTAAAAACCCGCTCGTCCGTTCACTGAACGTACCCGAGCCAAACTTCGGAAAATGATTCCGGGCACACCGGGCATCGGAATCAGGTGCCGTCAAGAATCTGAATTCTTGTAAAATTTCAAAGAAAATTAAGAAAAAAAAATTCCTTTGAATTTATGGGTCTTTAAATTACTCCCACCATAGAGATTTACGTCCCTGTAAAGCTTCACCAAAAACATAGGGATACAAAGGCGGTACTGAGCACGCATCTGAGCCTTCCGCTCCCATGTGATCACCTGGAGGTTCCCGTGGTGCCAAAGAAAGTGCACAAGAGGAATCGACCGTCCTCCTAGGATCCTCTCTTGTCGATCCTCGATCCCCACAGGAACCTTCGTAGAAGTCACCTCATCGCCACCATCCATCTCCTCATGGTCGATGATATGCGAAGGGTCAAGCATGTATCTCCTCATTTGGAATACGTGGAAAACGTCATGCACCTAGTGCAACTAAAGTGGATGGGTCAAGAGGTAAACCACCTCGCCTACCCAGCTGAGGACCTAGAAAGGTCCGTTGAACCTCGGAGATAACTTGCCTTCCTGGCCACATCTCCACAAACCTCGTCGAGGTGAGACCCGTATAAGGACGTGATCATCATCCTCAAACTCCAGAGGTCTCCATTTTTTGTTAGAACTAAAACTCAAAACGACTGCTGCTACGAGGGTAAGGTTGACCGACTTAGGAGCAATCGGTCGCACCCTCCTGTGCATGAGTTTATCCTATGCTGCCTGGGGTTTCCTTTCCGCTGACCAAGGAAAACCCATCCCGACATCGTGGTTAAACCACGACCTTTTTTCCTAATACCATCAATTTGTGTATGAACTGTGATTGGCCAGTCCATACTCAAACCAACGTCGTAAGGCCTCGACGCAGCCACCAAGAGATTCCAACCGAAACTCTCGCCTCGAGGATCTGACCACATCGTTGGTGTATGTGTGATTAACGAGTCTCCTCCCAAGGTATCTCTAGACGTGAGGGTCAAATCCATGGCTTACCGGAAACTCTAGGTCTGGGACAAGATTTGTGAAAGCAAGGAATGATTCATATCGACGTCTATTACTACAGCAGCTAGTAGTGGACACAGACTGTCCCTTGAATCATTTCTAGAGCCATCGGGTCACACTCCTTGACCGCAAGCAGCCAAACTCTTCCACCGCCCTCCAGCTCCCTGAGCCTGGCGGGGATAACTAAGGCGGGTGGTTGTAACATGTTAAGATGTACACCACCTGATACTGCTCTCCTAGCTCTGCCTCCACGTCTGTGGCTTCGCAGACTCATCTATCCTTAAAGCTTCCACTTCTTGAAACATGTAACACGCCTGAGCCTCTAAGACTGACATCGGTTTTCTGTTTCTTACTGCACTGTGGAGTCTTCATCCGCTATTGGAGGACTTGGACCTTCTTTAGTCTCACAAGAGATGCTATGATTTCTTCATTGCCGACAAGAGAAATCCGGTATCATCCCTTGGATGAACCACATTCGTTGCCTAATATAGTCAATCCTGACATGAATGATGCATTCATGCCATGGATGACGTCGTAAGGCCTCGACGTAACTACCAAGAGATCCAACTGTCACTCTCGCCTCCAAGGGTCGAGTCACACTGTCGGCATCAGTATGAGGTCACTGGGTCTCCTCCAGTTGAAATCTGGAAAGTGAGGGTCAAGTCAACAGTCTTAACTGGGACCACTCAGTATCAACCAAACAAAAGGACAGGAAAATAAACAAAGAGAATTGTATTTTTATTATTGCAGCTCATAGTACAAAGACACAAATACAACAGCAATATGGAACTAGAAGTACAAGGGACGTATCCACTAGTTCCACTCCTATCCATCTGCTTCCAGAGTTCCATGACCGTAGGCCTCAGCTGCCTGAAGCTGAGCTCTCCCATGTCCTCCTGTCCCCTGCGGTCGGGGTGGGCCTCCTGGTGGTGGTGGCAACATCCCGAAGCGTCGTCCACCTCCAGCTGCATGGCCAGCTCCTCTGCCATGGCCGCCTGCTCCTTGCGGTCCACCCTGATCGAACCTCTGCCTCTGCCTCGGAGGATCTTCATTTAACTGCTGGTCATCTGCATGGTGGGTCGGACAGTCACGTGCTATGTGACCAATTCCGCCACAGGAGTAACACTTCATGGTAGGTCTGGCTCTATCACTTCCCTTGGTGCCTCGCACTACCGACCCTGAGTCACGCGGTCGACCACCTATAGGTATGGTCCTCTTGGACCCCTGCGTCATCTATCTACTTCCCGCTACAGAAGACTCTGCCGCATGCCGGCTAGTGGTGGGTCCTGCTGCTGGAGACTGCTCAGCAAGAAAACTCTCCACTAAGAGGGCTCGCTCCAACACTCCTATCTGCATCGGAATGTTGTGCGATACAACCGAAGCTCTGATCTCCCGCCTGAGCCCCTTCTCGAAGGTTCGGGCCCTGAAGAACGGGTCCAATACCATATATGTGGAGTAGCGCTAGAGGTCTGTGAATCTCGCTAAGTACTGCGCCACTGACATGCTGCCCTGCCGTAGCTAAAGTATCTCCTGTATACGGACCGCTCGAATGGTGGCTGGTACAAACTCTGCCCGGAACAGCCTCTCGAAGTCTTCCCATAGAAGTGTCCCCTCGTCATGCATCTAAAGAATCAGGCTCCACCATCTACTTGCTGCTGCCTGAAGAAGGCCGGTAGCCAGGATCACCATGAAATCTGTCGGCGTCCCCACTAGCCTGAAGACTCTCACCACAGCCTCCAACCAATCCTAAGCCGCCTGCGGGTCCGTCCTTCCCTGGAACCTGGGTGGCCTCTGGCGCTGGAACTCATGCAGTGCGCTCAGGCGACGTGCATCCTCTACTGCTGGGGCTGGTGGCTTCGGTGGCCCAACGGGTAGTAGTACCGCTGGTGCCTCCGCTGGTTCCTCAACTGGGATAGGGTCCTGTACTGAGGCCTCGTCGCTTGGCGAGCTGTCAGTACGCACCACTCTCGGGGCTCCCGCTGGTCGTCCACAGGGAGGCATCCTGAAAGAAACAACGTGACACGGTCAAAAGATTATACCTGGTGAGCTGACCTGGTTTGAGCTAACATTTAAATAAAACTTCCGGAAAACACACACGCAATCAGTGTTTTCATGCACAAAGTCGGAAATCAGTTTTCAGGGTCCTGGTGTATGGATACGTCGGCCGCCCGCACCAACACTAGACTACCTGAACTGAAAAACCACACTCGGTACTCTAAACACTATTGCTTCACAGAAAGAAACATCAGAGTTATAAGTTCTGCGGTAGAACCGAACTCCTCTGATACAAATTTGTCACGACCCGTCCTCAGGGCCCATGCCGTGACTACCCCAAGCCCGCCTTCCATAGGCCAGGGGCTGGCGACAAGCACCAAAGGAGTAAAATCCCGTGAACTGGGAAGGAATTTCCTTTATAAAAGAAAACAAGCACCACAGAGTACAGGAGGAAGCAAAACACTAAGTACAAAAGAAATGATGAAAAGTAAATGGGCCAGAATACAAAACCAAAAGAAAGTACGTCTATAACTGAACAAGGTACAACAGCAAAAAGACAAACAGCTGGAAGAAGGAAGCAGCTCCTGGGTCATCCTCCTCGGATCCTTCCTGAAGGGTAGGTACAGATAGCGCAGCTCCTGGTCGTCCACCACGGATCCTACCTGAAGGGTAGGTACAGATAGCCTCCTCCACGCTCTTGTCCGTCAACCTCCTCTGTGTGTCGTCTCGTCGTGTAGTCCACCTCTGGGTACTGACTCATCGTGTATTCCACCTCCAGGTACCAACCAGTCCTCGAACACTCGGCCTCCATCAGCACTGCCCGTCGTCTGCAACCAACACAACGAGGTGCAGGCATAGTCCGTGCAGGGGTGAGTATAACGATACTCAGTAGGGACCCCGAGACCCTCCAGGTCTCACTAAACCAACAAGGATAACCACAAGAAGATCTCAATAGATAACCACTACTTAGATATATGCCCATACATAGACCTAAGTTATCAAGTAACCCATCTCAATCATGAGGTAAACACAAAGGTCAAAAGTCTCAGCTCAAACCATGATTTTCATTATCGAAATCGTAACTGCTGAAGAGCTCCGTCTCTGAAGTGTACCGTGGTCATGTCACGACATCGAGGTATTTCTCACTATCCTAAGAGTGCTGAGGTACTCCTCCTGTCGAGTACCGCGGGCCTGCCACCTCACACAGTAGTGCTTCCCGCCGGGGTCTGCCACCCAAACACCGTAGTGCTCCCCCCTCATAGCCTACAGAGGTACTCCTCCTGTTGAGTACCGCGGGTCTGCCACCTCACATAGTAGTGCTCCTCTGCTGTTGTTCTTCCACCTCAAAAAGTAGTGCTCCCCACTGGGCTACGTAAGTCACTCTGAATCGAATCGGACAAGCAGTCTTCAGGTCTCTGCCGGCTACACAGTCTCCGTACTCCGTATGCTCGTCTCTTGGAGGGTCCGCTCCACGAGCTACAAGTCGATACTCCAAGTATCTCAAAGTCCCATGAAAAAGTATCTCAAAGGTCCGCCTCATCATAGGGTTCTCAACGCAACAGACGGCGCGTCAATCGGATGCCCGGACTGTGAGTTGCTAGCCTTTTCGTCCCAGGGGCCCGGTTGGTTTCGTGTGCGAACCAATCCGGCCATATCTCAACTATACCCCGAACACTCATAGGGTATACTCATAGGTATCGTTTCTCAACGAGATCACCAACGACGCTGACGGTTCGTCAAACGGACTTTCTGTCAGAAAGGTATCAGCTTTTCCGTTCCAGGGGCCCGATTGGATTTTGGTGCGATCCAACCCAGCCACTATCCATCTACATCCAAAACTCGGGCGGAGGATGCCCAATGATCCGTATCATCAATAGGAACACAACGAGACAGACGGCGCGTCAATCGGACGCCCGATCTTTGAGTTATTGGCTTTTTCGTTCCAGGGGCCCGGTTGGTTTCGTGAGCGAACCAACCTGACCACACTCCGACGGCATCCAAACCTTGAGCGGAGTAAGCCAAAAGATCTGTGTCACTTAGATGAATCCACCAAAGTCGACGGTATGTCAATCGGATGTCTGGAGCTTAAGATATAAGCGTTTCCCCTCCGAGGGCCCGGTTGGTTTCTTATCCGAACCAACCCGGCCAAACCCAAAGTAATGCGAAACCTTGAGTGCGATATACCGAAACGACCATCTCGATCCAAGGATCGCTTTTCTGCTGACGGCGCATCGTTCGTAGGTCCGTAGCCCACGATATGGGCATATGACTAAAAATGGGGGGTCTGGGCCCGAGTCGACCCGGCCCGACCCCCCCTAGGGTCGTCACGAACCGGGTCCGACCCAGCTGGACCGGCCGGGCCGGCGCGGCCCGGCCCAGCTAGGGCGCGACCCGGCCGAACCGACGGGTCAGCTCGGCGGCTACAGCCGAGCCGAGGGCGGGGGACATGCTGCCCCCGCGGATGAGAAGCGCGACCCCTCGTGGGGCCGCTCCGAGTCAACTGGACGCGGTGGCTGGGCCGCGTCCTTCCATCGGTTCTGCGCGGCCGTGGAACCGCTTCGCCGCCGCGGCTGAAGCCACGACGGGTTTTTCCTGTGGCGCGCCGGGTGCCGCCGCCGCCTCCGACCGCCGGCGCCGCCGCGCCGGCAGGAGTTTCCGCGGGCCACCGGACGCGCTCCGGTGGTCCGTTTTGTGTGCGGTCTTCTCCAGTGGTCCTCCCAGGACCCGATCTTCATTGCAAGGCTCTCAAAACGCCCTTGCGGTTTCGTTTGTCATTGCCCGTCAATCCGCACGTCAAATAACAAAACGTGCCGTCTTCGCGGTTCTCTGGCGCGGCGTGCTAGCACCGCGCCCCTTCGTCGTGGCCCAGCTCCGTCCGCGGATATCTTCGGGTTTCTTCGACGCGGCGCGACGGCATCGCGTGCTTGTTCTTCCTTTCACGGCGTGGCATGACGGCGCCGCGCATATATTCCACATGAAACCGCATGGTGCGACAGCACCACGCTTTCTCGTACCAACCACAAGAAACCAACACGAAAAAAAGGAGGAGGGTTGGCCGTGATTGTGTGGTCCGACCCCCTCGCGTTATTCGATAACAAAGGTTTTAATCCACGATCATCATCAAGTTGCTATTCACGAACAAATATAAATGCTTGAATACAAACCACTACCTTGGGTATAAGCTGATCGGAAGGAGGCGTCGTCGTTCGAGGTTCGTCGCGGTATGGCGTCGCGAGGATGACAACGTCGAAGGGGGACGTCGGCGTTCGTCCGAATCGAGGGAAGACGAAGCCGTCGTCGCTTGGTACCCGATTCCGCTTCCGAGTTTGTTCGTCAATCTGTTGACAATGAAGGGGAAGAAGAAGATTCGTTGAAGAGTCTCGCTGCGGAAGGGGAGAAATTCTGTGGAAGGAAAACGAGCGTTCATCATTAGAGGAGGCACGTTCTTCACGTTCTTCGCGTTCTTCGTTGAAGAACGAAGAATTCTCCCTCTACTCTCCCAAAGGTTTTACACAACACAAACCCCTCAACCAAAAATAAAATAAGTCCTCAACTTATTTTATTATCAACTTATGAATTTGAAAAAACAAAAGATAAGAAACGAACAATTAATTCGAAGAATTAATTTTAAAACTTAACTACCCAATTAAATTGGGGCGTTTCTTAACCATAAAAACGCACGGTTGACTTCTTTTAATAGGGGGTGCGGTTGCGTTACTTAAGAAGAAAATAAACGGTGGGGCTCGTGCGGGCCCCACCTCACAAATATCCTACCAAGTGGGTAGGATATTTTTAATTGCACCCTATCCGCTTCAACCCAGCTTAAGCAGCTTTTAAGTGGTCTTTAAGCGGCTTAAATGAAATAAAAATAATGTTTGTCGTACAATTTATTTTATTTCTTAACTTTAAGCCCAAAAATTGAAAACCACACCCGAGCAAACGCAACTCCGAAAGAGGCGTTTCTAAGAAATTACCGGCGCTGCAACTCCATCGGTGCCCTCAGAATTCGATTCCGAGCACCGGTTCAAAAGTTAGAAAAACCCGCTCATCCGTTCACTGAACGTACCCGAGCCAAACTTCGCAAAATGATTCCGGGCACACCGGGCCTCGGAATCAGGTGCCGTCAGAAACTGCATTCTTGTAAAATTCCAAATAAAATTAAGAAAAAGAAAATTTCCTTGGAATTTACAGGTCTTTACATTACTCCCACCACCGGGCTTTACATCCCCGTAAAGCTTCACCACAAACATAGGGATACAAAGGCGGTATTGAGCACGCATCTGAGCCTTCCACTCCCATGTGCTCACCTGGAGGTTCCCGTGCTGCCAAAGAAAGTGCACAAGAGGAATCGACCGTCCTCCTAGGATCCGCTCCTGTCGATCCTCGATCCCCACAGGAATCTCTGTAGAAGTCACCCCATCGCCACCGTCCAGCTCCTCATGGTCGATGATATGCGAAGGGTCAAGCATGTATCTCCTCAGTTGGGATACGTGGAAAACGTCGTGCACCTAGTGTAACTGAAGTGGATGGGTCAAGCGGTAAACCACCTCGCCTACCCAGCTGAGGACCTAGAAAGGTCTGTTGATCCTCGAAGATAACTTGCCTCCCTGGCCACATCTCCACAAACTTCGTCGAGGTGAGACCCGTATAAGGACGTGATCGTCATACTCAAACTCCAGAGGTCTCCATTTTCTGTTATAATTGAAACTCAAAACGACTACTGCTACGAGGGTAAGGTTGACCGACTCAAGAGTGATCAGTCGCACCCTCCTATGCATGAGTTTATCCTGTTCAGCCTGGGGTTTCCTTTCCGCCGACCAAGGAAAATCCATCCCAACGTCATGGTTAAACCACAACCTTTTGCCTAATACCGTCAATTTTCGTATGAACTGTGATTGCCCAGTCCATACTCAAACCAACGTTGTATGGCCTCGACGCTGCCACCAAGAGATTCCAACCGAAACTCTCACCTCGAGGATCTGACCACACCGTCGGCATAAGTGTGATTAACGAGTCTCCTCCCAAGGTATCTACAGACGTGAGGGTCAAGTCCACGACTTAACGGAAACTATAGGTCTGGAACAAGATTTTTGAAAGCAAGGAATGATTCATATCAACGTCCGGAAATAAAACTTCTGGAAAACACACACGCAATAAGTGTTTTCATGCACAAAGTCGGAAATCAGTTGTCAGGGTCCTGGTGTATGGATACGTTAGCCGCCTGCACCAACACTGGACTCGCTGAACTGAAAAACCACACTCGGTACTCTTAACACTATTGCATCATATAAAGAAACATCAGAGTTATAAGTTCTCCAGTAGAACCGAACTCCTCTAATACCAATTTGTCATGACCTGTCCTCGGGGCCCGTGTCGTGACTACCCCTAGCTCGCCTTCCATAGGCCAGGGGCTGGCGACTAGCACCAAAGGTGTAAAATCCCATTATTTGGGAAATAATTGCCTTTATAAAAGAAAACAAGCACCACAGAGTACAAGCGGAAGCAAAACACTAAGTACAAAAGAAATGATGAAAAGTAAATGGGCCAGAATACAAACCCAAAAGAAAGAACGACTACAACTGAACAATGTACAGCTGCAAAAAGAAAAACAGCTAGAAGAAGGAAGTATCTCATGGGTCATCCTCCTCGGATCCTACCTGAAGGGTAGGTACAGATAGCGCAGCTCCTGGTCGTCCACCACGGATCCTACCTGAAGGGTTGGTACAGATAGCCTCCTCCACGGTCTCGTCCATCAACCTCCTCTGTGTGTCATCTCGTCGTGTAGTCTACCTCCGGGTACTGACTCGTCGTGTAGTCCACCTCCGGGTACCGACCAGTCCTCGAACACTCATCCTCAGTCAGCACTGCCCGTCGTCTGCAACCAACACAACGAGGTGCGGGCATAGCCCGTGAAGGGGTGAGTATAACGATACTCAGTAGGGACCCCGAGACCCTCAAGGTCTCACTAAACCAACAAGGATAACCACAAGATGATCTCAATAGATAACCACTACTTAGATATATGCCCATACATATACATAAGTTATCAAGTAACCCATCTCAATCATGAGGTAAACACAAAGGTCAAAAGTCTCATCTCAAACCAGGATTTTCATTATCGAAACTGTAACTACTGAAGAGCTCCGTCTCTGGAGTGTACAGTGGTCCTGTCATGACTCTGAGGTACTGCTCACTAACCTAAGACTACTGAGGTACTCCTCCTGTCGAGTACCGCGGGCCTTCCACCTCACACAGTAGTGTTTCCCGCCGGGGTCTGCCACCCAAACACAGTAGTGCTCCCCCCTCATAGCCTACAGAGGTACTCCTCCTGTCGAGTACCGCGGTTCTACCACCTCACATAGTAGAGCTCCTCCGCTGTGGGTCTGCCACCTCACAAAGTAGTGCTACACACTGGGCTACGTAAGTCACTCTGAATCGAATCGGACAAGCAGTCTTCAGGTCTCTGCCAGCTACACGGTCTCCGTACTCCGTATGCTCTTCTCTAGCAGGGTCCGCTCCATGAGCTACAAGTCGATACTCCAAGTATTTTAAAGTCCCATGAAGAAGTATCTCAAAGGACCACCTCGTCATAGGGGTCTCAATGTAACAGACGGCGCGTCAATTGTACCCCCGGTCTGTGAGTTGCTAGCCTTTTCGTCCCAGGGCCCGGTTGGTTTCGTGTGCGAACCAATCCGGCCATATCTCAACTATTCCCCGAACACTCATAGGGTATACTCATAGAGACCATTTCTCAATGAGATCACCAACACTGCTGACGGTTTGTCAAACGGACGTTCTGTCAGAAAGGTATCAGCTTTTCCATTCCAGGGTCCCGGTTGGATTTCGGTGCGATCCAACCCGGCCACTATCCATCTGCATCCAAAACTCAGGCGGAGGATGCCCAAAGTTCTGTATCGTCAACAGGAATGAAACGAGACAGACGGTGCGTCAATTGGACGCCAGGTCTGTGAGTTATTGGCTTTTTCGTTCTAGGGGCCCGGTTGGTTTCGTGAGCGAACCAACCCGACCGCACTCCGACGACATCAAAACCTTGAGTGGAGTAAGACAAAAGATCCTTCTCACTTAGAGGAATCCATAAAAGTCGACGGTACATCAATCGGACGTCCGGAGCTTATGATATAAGCGTTTCTGCTCTGAGGGCCCGGTTGGTTTCGTATCCGAACCAACCAGGCCGAAACCAAAGTAATCCGAAACCTTGAGTGCGATATACCGAAACGACCATCACGATCCAAGGATGTTGTCGCTGACGGCGCGTCGTTCGGAGGTCCGTAGCCCAAGATATGGGCATATGACCGGAAACGGTCCGGAAACGGGGGGTCTGGGCCCGGGTCGACCCGAAAAGGGTCGGCCCGACCCGGGTCCGACCCAGCTGGACCGGCCCGGACGGCACGGTCCGGCCCGGTCAGGGTGCGACTCGGCCTAACCGGCAGGTCGGATCGGCGGCTACGGCTGAGCCGAGGGCGGCGGGCGTGCTGCGCCCGCGGATGAGAATCGCGGCCCCTCGTGGGGCCGCCCCGAGTCAACTAGACGCGGCGGTTGGGCCGCGTCCCTCCACTGGTTCTGCACGGCCATGGAACCGCGTCGCCGCAGTCGCGTCAGTTTTTGTCGGCGGCGCGCCAGGCGCCGCCGCCACCTGGCGGGCGGCCGCCGCCTCCGACCGCCGGCGGGAGTTTCCGCGGGCCACCAGATGCGCTCCGGTGGTCCGTTTTGTGTGCGGTCTTCGCCAGTGGTCCTCCTGGGACCCGATCTTCACTGCAAGGCTCTCAAAACGCCCTTGCGGCTTCGTTTGTCATTGCCCGTAAATCCGCACGTCAAATAACAAAACGTGCTGTCTTCGCGGTTCTCTGGCGTGACGTGCCCCTTCGTCGTGGCCCGACTCCGTCTGCGGATATCTTCGGGTTTCTTCGTCGCGGCGCGACGGCGTCGCGTGCTTGTTCTTCCTTTCACGGCGCGGCGCGACGGCCCCGCGCATATCTTCCGCATGAAACCGCTTGGTGCGATGACACCACGCTTTCTCATACAAACCACAAGAAACCAACACGAAAAAAAGGAGGAGGGTCGGCCGTGATTGTGCGGTTCGACCCCCTCGCGTTATTCGATAACAAAGGTTTTAATCCATGATCATCATCAAGTTGGTATTCACGAACAAATATAAATTCTTGAATACAAACCCCTACCTTGGGTATAAGCCGATCGGATGGAGGCATCGTCGTTCGAGGTTTGTCGCAGTATGGCGTCACGAGGATGACGACGTCGAAGGGGGATGTTGGCGTTCGTCCGAATCGAGGGAAGGTGAAGCTATCGTCGCTTGACACCCGATTCCGCTTCCGAGCTTGTTCGTCGATCCGTTGACGATGAAGGGGAAGAAGGAGATCCGTTGAAGAGTCTCGCTGTGGAAGGGGAGAAAATCCGTGGAAGGAAAACGAGCGTTCTTTGTCAGAGGTGGCGCGTTCTTCACGTTCTTCACGTTCTTCATGTTATTCGTCGAAGAACGAAGAATTCTCCCTCTACTCTCCCAATGGTTTTACACAACACAAACCCCTCAACCAAAAAAAAAATAAGTCCTCAACTTATTTTGTTATCAAATTAATAATTCGAAAAAACAAAAGATAAGAAACGAACAATTAATTCGAAGAATTAATTGTAAAACATAACTTCCCAATTAAATTGGGGCGTTTCTTAACCAGAAAAACGCACGATTGACTTATTTTAATATGGGGTGCGGGTGCGTTACTTAAAAAGAAAAGAAACGGTGGGGCTTGTGCGGGCCCCACCTCACAAATATCCTACCAAGTGGGTAGGATATTTTGAATTGCACCCTATCTGCTTCAACCCAGCTTAAGCAGCTTTTATGTGGTCTTTAAGCGGCTTTAAGTGAAATAAAAATAATGTTTGTCATACAATTTATTTTATTTCTTGATTTTAAGCCCAAAAATTAAAAACCACACCCAAGAAAACGCAACTCCGGAAGATGCGTTTCTAAGCAATTACCGGCGTTGCGATTCCATCGGTGCCCTCAGAATTCGATTCCGAGCACCGGTTCAAATGTTACAAAAACCCGCTCGTCCGTTCACTAAACGTACCCGAGCCAAACTTCGGAAAATGATTCCAGGCAAACCGGGCCTCCGGATCAGGTGCCGTCAGAAACTGCGTTCTTGTAAAATTCCAAAGAAAATTAAGAAAAAAAAATCTCCTTGGAATTTACTGGTCTTTACAGACTCGTCGTGAGCTCCACCTCCGGGTACTGACTCATAGTGAGGTCCACCTCTGGGTACCGTCCAGTCCTCGTACACTCGGTCTCTGTTAGCACTTTCTGTCGTCTGTGTCCAACACAATGTGGTGCAGGAATTGCCCGTGTGGGGGTGAGTATAACGATACTCAGTAGGGACCCCAAGACCCTCAAGGTCTCTCTAAATCCAACAAGGATAATAATAAAGAAGGATCTCAACAGATAACCCTTACTTAGGTATAATCCCATACTTATACCTAAGTTATCAAGTAACCCATCTCAATCATGAGGAAAAAAAGGTTATGAAATCAACGGATAACCACTACATAGGTATATGCCCATACATTTTCCAATGTTATCAAGTGACCCATCTCAATCATGAGGTAAACACAATGGTCATTGACTCAGCTCAAACTAGAATTTTAATCATGATGTCGAAACCACGGCTATTGGAGAATTCCTCCTCAATCGAGCACAATATTCCTATCAAAAACCCGAGGTTCTACTCACCAACCTTAGACTGCTGAGGTACTCCACCTGTCGAGTACCGGGGGTCTGCCACCCCAACACAGTAGTGATCCCCGCCATGGGTCTGCCACCCCAACATAGTAGTGCTCCCCCTAATAGCCTACATAGGTACTCCTTCTATCATGTTCCACTGGCCTGCCACCTAAAAACAGTAGTTCTCCCCACCATGGGTCTACCACCCCAACACAGTAGTGCTACCTATTGGGCTATACAAGTCACTCCGAATCGAATCAGACAAGCAATCATCATCTCTCAACCAGCTATAAGGTCTTCGTACTCCGTACGCTCATCTCCGGGAGGGTCTTCTCCATGAGGTACTGGTCGATACTTCAAAGTATCATGTAATCTCAGGTGGAAGTATCTCAAAGGTCGACCTCGTCATAAGGGTCTCAATTCAATAGACAACGCGTCAATCGGACGCCCGGTCTATGAGTTATTAGGATTACCGTTCCAAGGGCCCGGTCAGATTTCAGGTACAATCCAACCCATCCATACTCCAACTGCTTTAAAACCTTAGGTGAAGTTCTCCAAAAGAACATTCCTCTCAAGAGGAATCCAACAAAGTCGACGGCACATCAATTAGACGTCTAGAGCTCATGTTATAAACGTTTCCGCGCCAAGGGCCCGATTGGTTTCGGGTTCAAACCAACCCGGATGAACCCAAACATCGCCGTAACCCTGATTGCAATATACCGAAATGACCATATTTATCCTAGGAATCCTACGCAATGGAAAATGCATCGATAGGAGGTCCACAACTCATGTTATGGGCATTTAACTGAAGAAGGTCCGAAAATAGTGGGTCTGGGCCTGGTCCGACCCGGCCCAACACCCCCTAGGACGACCCAAACCGGGTCGACCCGACTCGAGGTCTGGGTCCGGCCTGGTTGGGTGTGGTCCGGCCCGACCAGCGTGGCCCAGTCTACATGGCCCGCCCAGGCCCGACCAGGGGAGGCTGGCTGGGCCAGTTGGCCGAGCGTGTTGCGCCGAGCGGGGGGGGGGGGGGGGGGGGGCTATTGATTGAACCGGCAGCGCCCGCTGGCACCGCCCTGCCTCATGGATCCCACGCAACCACGAGATCCATCGCACTTCTACCATGGCTGTTTTCGCGGCGGGTTCCCTCCCGCGGCACGCCTATGGATCTCTCGAGACCCGTTCTTCACTGCGACGACTTCCACATGTTGTTGCGGTCCCGTTTAATCGTCGCACTCCAATCCGCACATAGAAAAACAATCTACGGTGGGCCGTTGGGCCATGTTTGTTCAGCCCACACCCTCCACGTTAGTATATAGCAATAGATCAGACAACAATTTTGTTCAACAACAAATGAGATACAATTTTTATCAATTAAAAATTGACCATAATTCCCAACAATTCCCCCACAAACAATTAATCCCAACCCGTAAATAAAATAATTTGCAGATCAACTTGATGAAGAGTTGATCCGTGTTCTTTGTTTTAGAAGGGAAGAATCATGGTAATATAAACATACTCACATTAAACCTCTACCTCCACAATTGATGTCGAACATTGGGCGTCGCGGTAGATGACGTCGAAGAATGGTGTCGTGGACAATGGTCGACGATTCTGTGGACGTCTGGGTGTGTCTGAGGAGGAAAAATCATTGGAGACAACGCATTCTTCGAATCATAAAGGGTTCCTCTTAGAGGGAGGAAGTCCTTCATTGGAGGCATTCTTCATCGAAGATGGTGGTGTTCTTTCTTTAAGAGAAGAACACCCTTCTCTATTCTTCCAGAGCACATACCAAAATCTCAACACAACAAATGCCCAAAATAAAATAATAGCAAAGCAATTATTTAATTCTCAAAAGTATTTCAAAATTCAAACAACATAATTTAATTAAGTGTAGAGTTAGAATTCATTTATTAACTTGTGTTGGAAACCATTTAAGAAGGGGAGAGGAAGTGGATGAGTCCTCATAAATAAGAGGGGAGTTGTCAACATTAAACAAGGGACTTTAATGGGGTTTAGAAGTTTAGGGAATGTGAATGGTTCAGACTCGTGTGGGCCCCACCTCACATATATCCTCACATGGGTAGTTAAGAACTTGTGGGTCCCACCCCAACGTCCCCCTGTAGGATATAACCACCTTAGATATAAAATAAAATTATTCTACAATTTTATTTACTTCTTATTTAATCCACAAATTTTAACTTATCATCCCGCACAAACGCAACTGCAGTAAAGGTCCCCTTAAGCAATTCCCAGCATTGCGAGTCCATCGGTGCCCTCAGATTTCAATTCCGAGCACTGGTTCAAAAGATAGAAAAACTCGCTCGTTCGTTCACTAAACGTACCTGAGCTAAACTTCGGAAATTGATTTCGGGAACACCGGACATCGGAATGAAGTGCCGTTAGAAGCTACAGACTCGTAAAATTCCAATGAAATTAAGAAAAATATTTCCTTGAAATTTATAGTTCGTTACATTACTCCCACCTCTGGGATTTACATCCTTGTAAAGATACTACACAAACTAGGGAATCTAAAGGAGGTACATAGCATGCCACTGAGCCTCCCACTCCCATGTGCTCTCCTGGAGGTTCCCGTGATGCCAACAAAAATGCACAAGAGTAATCAACCATCCACATAGAACTCTCTCCTATCAATCCTCAACCACTACTGGAACCCCGTGAAATTATCCCCTTCATCGATGTCCAGCTCTCCATGGTCGATGATGATAGATAGGTCATGCACTAATCTCCTCAGCTGAGATATGTGGATGACGTCGTGCACCCGATGCAACTAAAGTGGAAAGGCCAGACGGTAAGCCACCTCGCCAACTCTACTGAGGACCTATAATGGTATGATGAAATGAGGAGATAACTTTCCGCCCTAGACAAAACTTTGTAGACCTCGTCATGGTGAGACCTGTAGGAAAATATAGTCATCATCCTCGAAATCCAGTGGTGTCTGTCTCTTATCAACATAGGATTTCTAACTGCTCTGTGTAGTCTTAATTCTCTTCTGGATGATCTGCACCTTCTCTGGTAGCCTCAAAAAGAGCGCACTGGTGAATCTCTGCCTCATCTCCTGAAAAGCTCTACTGGCATCTCTCTGACCACATGATGGGTTTTCCCTTCTTCGTCAATGCTAAATGTGGTGCAGAAACTCTGGAGAAGTCTGGATCAAATCTATGTCTGACCGACTCATGAGTGATCGACTACACCCACTTATGCATGATTTCATCCTGTACTGCCTGGGGTTTCCTTTTTTCCGACCAAGTAAAACCCATCCCATCGTTGTAGGTAAACCACAACCTTTTTGCCTAATACAGTCAATCTGTGTACGAACTGTAGATGCCCAGTCCATACCCTAACTAATGTCGTAAGGCCTTGACGCTGCCACCAAGCGGTTCCAACTGAAACACTCACCTCAAGGGTCAGATCACACCATCGGCGTAAGAATGATTATCGAGTCTCCTCCCAAAGGTATCTCCAGATGTGAGGGTCAAGTCGACGGCTTATTCGAAAACTCTAGGTCTGGGAAATTATTTGTGGAAGGAAGGGATGATTCGTATCAAAGTCTGTTGTTACGAAATCTAGTAGTAGACACAGATCGTACATTGAATAATTCCTAGAGACCTTGGGTCACACTCCTTGACCACATGTAGCTGCTCTCTTCCCCTTCCCTCCTTCTCCCTATGCCTGACAGGACCTACAAAGGTGGGTGGTTGTGACTTGTCAAAATGTACACCACCTCATTCTGCTCTCCCAGCTCCGCTTCCACATATGCTGCTTTGCAGATTCACTTGTCCATAACACTTATTCTTCATGAAACATCTTACGCACCCAAGTCTCTGAGACTGGCGCCAGTTTCTTGTTTCATATTGATTACATTCAATAGTTGTATCCATTCAGCCAAAGAAAATTCAACCAAAAAGGTTCTCTCTAGCACCCTAGCATAAGTAGAAATGCTTAGAGGAAACGTGCTAGCCCAGATGTCCTTTAATCACACATCGCTCTAAGGTCCGAGCTCTAAAGCACTGACCGTATCATAGTCATCAAGTACCAGGAACGATCGGTATGCCTCTATGAATACTCTTCTACCGACATTTCATCCTGCCAAAGCTGTATAAGCTCAATAAAACTCTCAGACACCTCCTCAAGCCAGTCCTCAGCCGCCTGTGAGTCAGGCTTGCCGTGGAACCTGAGGGGTATCTGGTGCTGAAACATGAGTAAGGAATTATTCATACATGTGTCATATACCGGTACCACTAGTTGTAACTACTAACAATCAGGTAGTGATATAGCTGGCACACTACCTGAAGGTACTATCTCAAGCATCGGTCCATGTACCAAAGTCACATCACTATGTGGACCAACCTCGTGGTCACTCACTGGGAAACACTAGTAGCTAAGATCACCATCTACTCTACTAGTGTATAAACTTGGTGTAGAACTCTAGAAATTGCCTCCATCCAATCCATTGCTGCCTGGGAATCTGCCTCGCCTCGTAACCTCGGAGGCCTCTACTGCTGAAACTCGTGCAACACGCTCTGTCAGTGTGCAATGTCCACTAGTATGGTTGGTGGCACTTTCTTCCCAACGGGTGGTGGTGCTACTGGTACACCACCTGAAGATGAAAACATAGTAAGAGGGCTCTGTACCGAACCTCATTGCTTGGTGGGTCGTCATTGAGTACTCTCTTAGAATTCCAACTAAATGTATGCATGGAGACATTTTGAACAGATGCGACATAGTCAAATGATTATACCAGGTGAGCTGACCTGGTTTGAGCTGACTTAAAATAAAAACTTTCGAAAACACACACGCAATCATTGTTTTCATGCACTGAGTCGGAAATCAAAAGCCAGGGTCCTGGTGTATGGATACGTCAGCTGCTGCACCAACAATGGACTCCCTGAACTGAAAACCACACTTGGTACGCATAACACTATTTCTTCACAGAAAGTAAATATCGGAGTCATTTGTTCTATGGTAGAACAGACTCCTCTGATACCAATTTTTCATGACCCATTCTCGGGGCCCATTCCGTGACTACCCCAAGCCTGCCTTCCATAGGCCAGGGGATGGCGACTAGCACCAAATGCATAAATCCCGATAACTGGGAAGAAATTTCCTTTATAAATCATAAAAATATCCAAACAGAGTATAAGCGAAAGTAATACACGAAGTAAAAAAGAAAGTGATGAATATTAAATGGGCCAGAATACAACCCCAACTGAAAAGTACAGCTATAGCTGAACGAAAGTACAACAGAAAAGACAACCAACTAGATGATAGAAGCAGCTTCTGGGTCATCCACCTCGGATCCTATCTAAAGGGTATGTATAGGTAGCCTCCTCAATGCTCTCATCTGCCAACCTCTTCCGAGTACCGTCTCGTTGTGAAGTCCACCTCTGGGTACTGACTCGTCGTGAGGTCCACCTATGGGTACTGACTCGTCGTGAGGTCCTCCTCCGGGTACCGTCCAGTCCTCATACACTCAGTCTCTATCAGCATTGTCCATCGTCTGCGTCCAACATAATGATGTGCGGGCATAACCAGTGCATGGGTGAGTATAACGATACTCAGTAGGGAACCTGAGACCCTCAAGGTATCACTAAATCCAACAAGGATAACTACAAAGAATGATCTCAACAGATAACCCTTACTTAGGTATAATCTCATACTAATACCTAAGTTATCAAGTAACCCATCTCAATCATGAGGAAAATTAAAGGATATGAAATCAATGGATAATCACTACTTAGTTATATGCCCATACATATACATAAGTTATCAAGTGACACATCTCAATCATGAGGTAAACACAAAGTTCATTGGCTTAGATCAAACAAGGATTTTAATCATGATGTCAAAACCACTGCTGTGGGAGAACTCCTCCTTTGTCGAGCACAATAGTCCGGTCACGACTCCGAGGTGCTACTCACCAAACTTATACTACTGAGGTGCTCCTCCTGTCGAGTACCGCGGGTCTGCCACCCAAACACAGTAGTGCTCCCCGCCATGGGTCTTCCACCCCAACACAGTAGTGCTCCCCCAAATAGCCTACAGAGGTACTCCTTCTGTCGAGTATCGCGGGTCTACCACCCAAACACAGTAGTTCTCCCCGCCATGGGTCTACCACCCCAAAACAGTAGTGATCCCCACTAGGCTATACAAGTCACTCTGTCTCGAATCAGACAAGCAGTCATCCGGTCTCAGTCAGCTATAAGGTCTCCGTACTCCGTACCCTCGTCTCCGGGAGGGTCCGCTCCATGAGCTAATGGACAATACTACCAAGTGTCACGTAATATAATGTGGAAGTATCTCAAAGTACCTCCTCGTCATAGGGGTCTCAACGCAATAGACAATGTGTCAATCGGATGCCTGGTCTTTGAGTTATTTGTATTACCGTTCCAGGGGCCTGGTTGGATTTCAGGTACAATCCAACCCTGCCATACTCCAACTATGTCCAAACCTCAAGTGAAGTATTCTAAAAGAACTGTCTTATCAAGAGGAGTCCAACAAGGTTGACGACATGTCAATTAGAAGTCCGGATCTCATATTATAAGCGTTTCCGCTCCGTGGGCCCTGTTGGTTTCGGGTTCGAACCAACCCAGCCTTAGACATACTTCGTCAAATCATTGAGTGTAATATAATGAAACGACCGTCCCGATCCGAGGAATCCTACGCAACTGACGGTTCGTCGATCGGAGGTCCACAACTCATGTTATGGGCATTTAACTGAATAAGCTCTGAAAATAGGGGGTAATGGCCCGGTCCGACACGGCCCAACAACCCCCGGGTCGGCCCAAACCGGGTCGACCTGACTTGGGTCCGGGTTCGGCCTGGTTGGGCGCGGTCCGGCCCGACCGGTGCGACTCGGTCCACATGGCTCGCCCCGGCCCGTCTGGGGGAGGCTGGAACGACCAGTCGACTGAGCGTGTTGTGCTGAGCGGGGGGGCATGACCCTTCATTGATTGAACCAACGACACCTGCTGGCATCACCCTGCCTCCCGGATCCCGCGTGACCGCAGGATTCATCGCACCCCCACCACGGCTATTGCCACGGTGGGTTCCCTCCGGCGGCGCGCCGCCGTGCCGGCGTGGCACGCCAATGCTGGATTTTGCGGACCACCGGACGCACTCAGGTGGTCCGATTTGCCCGCCGCTTGCTCCTATGTCTCTCCCGGGACTCGTTTTTCACTACGACAGCTTCCAAAAACCGTAGCGGTCCTGTTTCATCATCACTCGTCTATCTTCACATAGAAAAACAATCTGGGTAGTGTCTTCGGGCCATGTTTGTTCGGCCTGCACCCTCCACGTTAGTCAATAGCAATAGATCGGACAACAATGAAGTTCAATGACAAACGAGGTACAATTTTAATAAATTAAAAATTGAACATAATTCACAACAATTCCCTGTAAGCAATTAATCCCAACCCATAAATAAAATCATTCGTGGATCAACTTGATAATGAGTGGATTCATGTTCTTTGTTTTAGAAGGAAAGAATCATGGGAATATAAACATAATCAGATTAAACCCCTACCTCAACAATTGATGCTGAACATCGGGCGTCATAGAAGATGGAATAGGAGAATGATGCCACAGATATTGATCAATGATTCCGTGGATGTCAGGGTGCATCCGAGGAGGAAACATCATTGGAAACAATGCGATCTTCGAATCATAAAGCGTTCCTCGTCGAGGGAGAACATCCTTCATCAGAGGCGTTCTTCGTCAAAGAGGGTGGTGTTCTTTCTTTGAGAGAAGAACACCCTTCTCTACTCCTCCATAGCTCTTACCAAAATCTCAACCCAAAAAATGCGCAAAATAAAATAATAGCATATCTATTATTTAATTCTCACAAGTATTTAAAAATTCAAACAACTTAATTTAATTATGTGAAGAGTTATAATTCATTTAATAACTTGTGTTTGCAAACATTTAAGAGGGGGAGAGGAAGAGGATGAGTCCTCATAAATAAGAGGGGAGTATTCAACATTATACCAGGGATTTTAATGGGGTTAATGATTTTAGAGAATGTGAAAGGTTTGGGCTCGTGTGGGCCCCACCTCACATATATTGTCACATGGGTAGGTAGGTTCCTGTGGGTCCCACACCAACTACCCCATGTAGGATAAAACCACCTGAGATATAAAATAAAATTGTCCTACAATTTTATTCACTTCTTATTTAATCCACAAATTTTAACATATCCTCCCACACAAATGAAACTATAGTAAAGGTCCCCTTAAGCAATTACTGGCGTTGCAAGTTCATCGGTGCCCTCTGATTTCAATTCCAAGCACCGGTTCAAAATATAGAAAAACTCGCTCGTTCGTTCACTAAACTTACCCAAGCTAAACTTCAGAAAATGATTCCGGGCACACCAGGCCTCATAATCAAGTGCCATCAGAAGCTAGAGACTCGTAAAGTTCTAAATAAATTAAGAATAAAAATTTCATTGAAATTTCTAGGTCTTTTCATAATCAATAATACATAAACATAAGGGCACCCATGGAATGAAATGGGTATCATAATCACGTCATAAATCATAACAAATGGACATATAATACAAGTGTCCATGATAGAATGAAATTAAAGCATACTTGGTCATCCATAAGTTAAAATAATCATATATCATGGTATGTTATTTCAAAGAGATGTGAAACCATGTAAGAATAGTATTTAATAAATTTAAGAATTAAAACATTTTAGTGCAGTTTTATGGAAAACACTATAGAGAATTTAAAATTAAAGAGGCCATAATTTTTATATAAAACCATACGTTAAAAAAGAAGGTTTTAAAAAAAATTGTGATTTTATGAAAATAATTATGGCTTAACAATATATTATATAGTGTACTTTGAAATGGTAATAATTTGGGATGTTCCCTTAAAATGAGCTTACTTATCGGGAAGAATTGAGAAGGGAACCAATTAAAAACATGTATATTGTCAAAAGAGAATGATGAATGGATCCTGATACATGATTTTGGAAAATATATACAAAATTTATAATATGTATATAAAAATAAAATATAAATTCATTTGGTTTAAATTAAATATAGAGCAACCCAAATGAATAATGGATGTTCGGGTAGAATCCCTTGACTTAAGTCTGAATGTGGTCTTCACATGATATAAATGTCCTATATAATCAACTTAGACTCATTAATTGATATTTAAATAACATTTTCAACTTTTTAATAATTTATTATAACCTTATTAATTTCATTCATGGCCTTTGGTTGAGTTATAGTGTTCAATTTTATCATCCAAGAGTGCTTATTTTATATGATTTTGTGACTGGGTTTCTTGTATAATAGTATAAAATTTAATGTTAAATTGAGTTTTTTTATCCAAAATTGTAATTATATTATATTAATGAACTTAAAAATGATTAATTTTTATATAATTAATTTAATTATATGGGATGCGTACGGATAATTAGATAAAATTTAAATGATAATCACTTTGACTAATTTGGTACATTTTTATCCCAACGAACTTGTTTTGTTTTATTTTTTAATATCATAATTAAAAAATGATTCTAGAACCTTCAATAATATATAATACATATATTATATCTGGTTAAAAGCATAAAATGGTTTCATGAATATAATGGAATACTGTAACTGAAATTGGAAACTTGTCGTCCTTGAATGTGATAAATTAAAACATCCCAGATAGTGTTTTTGTTTCTAGTATAAAGGCATGGGAAATTAGAGATAATGAAATTTATTTCATTATAATAAAAAAATTAATTTTTATGTTTTCTAATAGATCTTTCATACCTTTTGGATGAGGAGAGGAGAGGATGGAAATGAAAAAAAAGAACTTGAAAAGAAATTGAATGAAAACTGAAGAAGGGCTTACCTCTTGATTCATTCCTACTTAAAACCTCTTATGGGTGTGGTTTTGGTGTTTTAATGATGCAATGATCTCTTGGACGTGGGAGAGGTGTTTATGGAGAGATTTTAGTAGAATTTACAGAAGAAAAAAAGGATTGAAAGGAGTGAAGAGAATAGGGGGTGAGGGTGGTTTCTATATTGGAGGAGAGGGGAGTTATCTCAATATTTAATTAATTAAATTATTATTTTTCACAAGACCAGAAATATTAATGATTACATGAATAAATATAGTAACTTTATCATTTGAGTTCAATCCAATAGTTCTTAAATTAGCAGAACATCATTCATGACTCTATAATTCTTGTATGTATCTTATTTTGTAAGTTATCATATTTCACTATTTACCAATAAAATCACGTATTTGAAAAAACCCAAAAATTATCCCGAAACATTTAATGATGTATATAATTAAAAAAGAAAACCATTTTCCAAAAATAATTTTCTATATTTGAGAAATCTAATTTTTAATTAAAATCATAATTTACTTGAAAAAAATGGTAAATATTAATTTAAAACTAATGTTATAACACATTGAAAAATCAATTAGTGTATCATAAAATTTTATAATAATAATAAGACAACAAAATAATAATTTATTAATAATTTTTATGAAAGTAAATTTTCTTTTAATATATTAATTTTATCATAAAATTGTAATTAAATATAGTTTACTTACAAGAAAACCAACACTTAATCAAAATTTTTTAAACATTTTATTTACTTATACTATGATATAATAATACCATATTATCATATATAAGTGGATAAATTTTATTTATACATTAATTGGTGAGGTATCTATTAGGATTTCCAGTTTACTATTCATAAGGGTCACATACTATTCGAATGGTCAAGTTATTATTCCTTAGGTTTACGATACTTGACTTCTAAAGATACTTTTTATTTCCACAATTCATTATTTATATGGTTCTTATTGTGTTATAAAAGTAATATTATGTGATTATGATATATGATATAATTATAAGAAGAGAATTCCATTGATAAAACATTGGGCTGCTAGAGATTCCTTCACAACCGTATGATTTATAGGTCTATATTTTTATATCCTATAAGATGTTGTATTTATCAATCATATTAATTGATATATTAGCATTTTAATTTCTATTATGATAATAATATACCTTATTCATCATTCCTATATTATAGTGTATTTTACAGTCATAGTTTCTAATTAAATCAAACCAACATTATTGATGCATGCTCAACTCCTTTTGGGTAAATATATACATAAAAATATTATCATTAGTATATGTCACACTTATCTATATAAAAGAAAATTTATCAAAATAAATAATTAAAAGATCAAAGATTACAATTGTAGGTCACGTGTTATGTAGTTTTGTTCTTTGACATTAAATTTTCATATGTAATTTTCTATTATATTTTTGTTTTTCATGAGTGCACACCCTAATATTTTTCTCCAAATAATCAATGTATATCACAATATTTTCTCTACTTGAGAGTTTTTTGATTACATTTACTGTGAATAGCCTCTTCTTAATCCCATTAAATATATCTTTATAGACTTCCATTAGATAGAATTTACTCTCATTAGGATTATCTTTATTGGTGGTCTAGATAATTATGAGAAATTTCTTATAAATAATTGGTAGTACCAAAATAGTACCTAGAAACAATGGATCTCCATGACACTTTTTGGTTTAGTACATTACTCAATCACCATGGTATTTGAAGGATCTATATAGTTCCACTCTTTTTTGATCAGATGAACTGAGACTTCAACATATATCATAAAAAAATACACAATTATAAAATATATCCTAAAACACATCTTTCTTAAAATCTGTCACCATAGTACTTATATGATTTTTATGTTCTTATTTATCATGGATTATATAAAAATCCCATCAATAAAGACAATAAAAAATATGTCATGTTAGTCTCTAAAGATTATTCGTCAAGACCATAAATTATTTATGGCATGTTTGTATGTCCAGAATTCATCACTATAAACTCTTAATGTATTTATATAATATGAAAATCCATATTATAAATATATTCTCACTTCACTATAAACTGATGATATCATGATTCGAGGCCCACTTTTAATCATAATTGATCTCCTTAAATATGGTCTAATAAATCTTCGATATGAGGTAGTGAATACATGTTGTTTATTGCAATCTTATTGAGATATGTATAATCAATGACAAGCTACAGTTACACATAAATATTGTAGATAATTTCCATAGATGTACCCAAAGGTGATCCACTAAGGTGTATTTTCCTTTGTACAAATTATGTTGTAGATTCTTCTTTATATCCTTTAATTATATTAGTGAAATCCAATATCAGATATTATATATAGTTTCACATTGTTTATGACTTATTTTTAGATATCTAACTCATAATTATAGATAATATAGGAAATATATTAGGAAACACATGTATATATTATCTTATAATAGGTATGTCATCTTGGTTGATTCATCCCATTTTCTCAATCATTCTATTAAGATATTCTACCTCTATTTTTCATAAGTACCCATATGATTATAATATTTCCTAAAAGTTATTTATAATATTTTTTGAAATTTTTATCATAATTGGGTGATTGGTTTTGGAAAGATATTTTTTTCATAGAAGAAGATATGAGATCTTTATAATGATATCCAATCCATACCAAGTAGGAAAACAAATTTTCCCAATAGAATAATTATAGGATTTTATGGAAGAATCTACCCATCTATGCTAAAACAATATGTTCCAAAAAATTGGGTTGAAATGATTTTACCTCTTGGTGATTTCATATATAAATCTATATGAAGTTAAAAGGTGAAAATTTCATAATTCTAGAAAAATATAGTATATAAATTTATGAATATAACGAAAATCAAATCAAAATTTTCACCATTATTAAGTATATAATAATTCTACCTTTCACATCATTTTTAGACATTATTATTGGACACTGAATAATATTTCACTATATCCTTTATCTTATTTGGTATTAAGTGTTTATTTCTATCTAAGAAGCTCAGTTTTTCACCTTGGATTTCACAGTTCCCATGATCCTTTCAATTTAATCATTTATGAGTGGTGGTGCATTGGGAAATTATATACAGAAATAATATTTATTGGTATCTTAAATAATATTTTAAATTCATGAGCATAATACCCTTATATTTTTACAATAAAATAATTTCTTTATTCCATTAAGGAAAATAAATTTGTTATTATTTAGATATATTTGAAATATGGGTGGTTATATATTCTCTACTCATTTATCATTTAATCCACCAACATGAAACTGCTTCCTTCATATTTAGTTTACATGTCCTTGGGACCATTCTACAAAATATATATCATGTTTTTGATAAAACCGAATAAATTATTCCTTACTCCCAATGTGTTTTATTGATATTGATATTTTTGATATGTAGTTTCAAAATACATAATAATGATCCAATTTTATTTATGAAGGTTAAAAATTATATTTAATGTGTTACATGCAGGTCTCGTGAATTTCCACCATAAGTTATAACACAATCACTCTATATTTTATAAATATTATAAAATTATCTATCCATTTTATTATTGAGGATTCTAGGTAATTTTGTTATAGGAAATAATTTTATGAACTCATCCTTATCCATTAAATCCAATTTATCCATCAATATTGTATTCTTTAACAATGAGCAGAATTGATCAACTACTATTTAAAATTGGTAGATGGAAAGAATAATTTTCATCACTCTCCCACGTAGTTTTTACCTATACTAGGTTGGTAGTGAAGATAATGATTAACCCCCCATGTTCCTCCTCTAAAAGGTCTTAGGTTGGAAACCATCACTGAAGATGAAAAACACTCAAATGTGAGACAATACCCACTATATATTGAACAGAACCGAGGGATAAGATAAAAAACATCCAAACAACTAGATTATATTTTATAAAAGAACCATAAAACCATGATTTATGTAAATAAATAAAAATGAAATTATTCAAATTAAAATTCTAAAAAGGAAATCTTAAGGTTGTTACTGTATAGTAACTATATCCTCTATATTTGTAATACACAGTTTTATCCTAAAACCCTCTTAGAAACCTTAAAAATAGTGAATATATACATTTGGTGATTATAAAGTTTATACATAATACGATCATACAAATGGTATCTCATGTAAATGAGAAAAAAGAATAATAATTCCACAGTGAACAAAGAGAACAACCAATAGGGACCTAAAGCTGTTAACTAACCATCCCACCATCCCCAAGGACCTGTCACTAAAAATCCATCAAATGTAATAAATTAATATTATGAGAAAATTTATAAATTATCACTACATCCACTTATCCATTGAGTCTCTATTTACAGAAACTAAATTTAAATATTTTGTTCTCTCCTAACTTCCTAGCATACTAATAATAATGTATCATGTCATGCCTAATGTGGTTCGGGTTACAATCATACCTTCCCCAGCCTCACACAAGTCCTAACATCATTTCCAGGTATCATTCAATATCTACATATCATATTTATATGCCATATCATCATTAATACCTTCCCAAATCTATCCCAAAACTCATAATTAGGGAACGAACTTATCATGAATGTGAAAAAAATAATCCTCATACCCCTAATATAATTCATTAACACAATACATGTTTCATCATCTCATCACCAAGAATCACAAAAAATTGTTCTATCCACATCCAATACTCACCACAAACTTGGTACATCATCAAGGTAACACTACTATGGGATCAAAGGGGAAGAGGGGTTAATTATTCATCAATTACCTCACCATTCTAGATGTTGGGGAAAACAACCCCTCCTAAACATTTGGGTATTTCTACATACTACTCGACATAAATTTGGACTTTATATAAATCACTAAGAAAATAAAACCTAAATATATATAGACACATAATCCCAACAAAAGGGGTTTATATCAGTACTATATCATTAACATCAACCATAAATAACATACTATCACTACCCCATGCTAATGCAAATAAATACAACCCTCTACACAATGAAACCACAATCAACGTACAAGTACTTTATTTTATTTATAGTATAAACCATTTCCCATATTATCTTATTATTTTCCACCAATAATTTATAAACCTATTTAATCCCATTTTTAATGATAAACCTCTCTACTAAACATCCAAATTTATTTTAATTTAGGTTATACCCATTCATTAACATTCAACTCATTATCTAAATCACAACATATGAATTTCCATCCAATAATAAATTATTATTCAAAAATAAAATTTTAATTTAATAATTTAAAAATATAATTTCATAAATACTTGGAAAATTAAACAATTTCACCACAGAATCTATTCTACTCAAAAATTAAACCCCCACATTCAGTATAAACTATCCATCAAATCATCAATACAACAAAAAAATTTCAACAACCAATATTCTTCTAACCCTTAATAAATCCCATATTTATGATATAACCACCATTAAAACCACCCAAAATCCCACAAAACCATTAAGATAATACAAAACACACTATAAAAACATAACATTAGATGTATAGTTCATATACATACCACAATTCGTTTTATGTGGGATTTTCAATTTTTTTAATCACTTCCCTGGTATTTTCCCACAACATTCATATTTTCACGCAACCATTATTCTATCCATATATAAGTTCTTATGAATTTATGATAGGATAATTAAATATATAAAATTAATATGTATTCTCAAATTTATACGAGTTAAAATACCATATAAAAATAACTTTCATGATTGAGGTAATTATCATTAATAATAATAACATAAAAACCAGTAATAACTTAGGAATACACCATGTCACTGCTAATTAAATTATTTTGTCTCATTAACATAATAATATACTCCTTAATATTTAAAAAATTAAAAAAATCATGCTCATTACATATATTCACAATTGGATGAGAGAACATGGATCCCAAACATAGAGAGAAAAATCAAATAACACTGTAAAAAATTAGAATAAATTGGGATATGTTTTCACATCCAAAAAATCCTAAGATAACAGATATTTTGACCTCAAAAACAAAAAAATAAGAGAATGTATTTTATGGTGAGGGATAAACTCATATCCAAGACACAACACAGTGTAGTTAAAAATACTGGGTTGAAAGAGGCTGCTTAACATACATGGAAAGAACATGCCTGAAAATATTGAGTATGTAGGGTTTAGATATAATGAATCCCACGACTGAAGAACAATGTTATAGATCATAAACACTAGGAGGACATAATAATGAATTGAATTATAGGGAATATCATTTTTTAGAATATTGGATACAAATATCATAATATCATCATAAAACACCCTGACCAAATTTCCACTTTTATTTATAATTTAATTTAATTTTCATTAAATTAATAGAGATGACTTATTTAAATCCACTATCCTTAAGTAATTCAAAAAATAAATTTAATACTCACAAAATTAATCATAAAAAATTTATTTATGTCTTAAATTCATTATTTTTCCAAAAAAATAATATTATGTAATTCCTGGAGAATCTGATTATTTCGGGATTTTAAAAATTTTTGAAGAGACCACATGAAGGGATCGACTACACAAAGTAGTCAGGTGACTACAGGGACTGATTTCATGAATGATCGACTATATGACCAGATGGATCAATTTTTTGAAGGAAAAAATAAACTATTAGAATAACTGACCAACAACATGGAGGAATAGACTGTTCACATGATAAAATGTACTGACCATAGGAATTAACTAGTTTCTGCATGAAGGAACTAATCAACCATTTGAATTAACAGACATACCACTAGAGTGAATATGTGATCATATGTAAATAGATAAGCTGCATCTTCTGTCAAGTGACAATGAAATGAAATCACTATATCAAAGGAAAAAATGATCTAAGATATTTATACCTACTGGACTTGGGAAAAAACAATGTATTCATTTTATAAATGTAGGAATTTACATCAGATACATCTAAAACAATTATGCCCCCATATAATTTAATGAAAAACATAATCCAAGATAAAGGGTTTTGAATAGATTCCCCATGATATACATCTCAGGGATATATATAAATATAAATATATATATATATTAAGAGAATAAAACAAACCCATCAAAGAAATAGGGTTGACGAACATAAAACATCATCAATAATAAAGAGAGTAAATCACATAAAACAACATATGGTTAGACCCCTCATCTCAATAGAAATAAATAAAATATATTAAAATAATAAGTATGATCATTCCTTGAGCAACATGTGTGAATGAGCATGCATACATAACTCATTATCCAACATGATATCTTCCAAATTACTATGACTTTATAACAAAGTATATAAGGGTATAAATCTTCCACACAACACATTCTCTAGATGATCCTTGATTTTAAATGGTTTCTCAGAAAATGTGAAACCATACTTGATGAATCATTCTATTCATTCAAAGGGTTTGATGCCATCATAGAGATACATGTAAATCTAGGATATGTTGATGATTTAGTGGATCCAATCCTACTATGGTGGGAGTACAAAACATTAATCCAACTCACTAATTCCCACTAACACATCAAAAGGCCTAAATTACCTTGTATAAGTATTACTGCCATGACCAAAACCCTAAAACTCCATTGAAGTGAATCCTTTATGAACACATGATATCTAACATAAAACTATAGAGTTATCTATATATGATCTCTATAGGTATTTTGATGGTCCTATCCCAGCCCAATCCACTCTCAAAACATCTGGATATTATATAATATACTTTGAATAAAATCTTGGACAAAGAATTCTAACTCTCAAAACCTATCCCAAACCAAAATTGAATAATATAGATGCCCATAAAACTCCTAAAATAGTGCCATACCAATGGTATAATGATTTTTATTGTTATGAGAAAACTAATCTAAGGGTTTATGCTTCACCCATGATCCGCTAAAATATTGGATGCGAGCTCATATCATGTTCTTAAATTTATGAATGGTACATTATATTTGAGGATTTATTTTATTTATATCAAAAAATTGGGAGAAAAAACAATGATAAATACCCCCTATAATAATTTTGAAAAATGAGTATAGTAGATGGATATGATGGTATTTTGAAACTTATGAAGACTCACCACATCATGCTTTTATGATCCTGAAATTTTTCTAGAGTTTTCACAAGATTAATATCAGGTTCCCTTTTTTCATTAATTTAAGTACTCTTTATGGGGTTATATCTTTTGGGAGTTTTTTTAGAATTTTGATAAAGAAAGGAAGAAAAAGGGGAAGTGCATGGTTGGTGCATATTTAAGGAAAACTTTGCACCAAAACCTAGTAAACCATGAGAATCTAGGCATAGGGGATTTGCTTGGATGGAACATAGTTTGGAAAAATCTGTTCCCTAAAAGATGTAACTTTGAACACCTATAAATGTGGTGCAATTTTTAGGCACCTGGTTAGGGATAACCATGTTCCCCTTCCCATCAAACCATGTATGGGATTAAACTTATCCCAAAAATTAATTCATTAATTCTTCGAAAGGTTGAAACTCACCAATTTCGACCCCCATTAAACCCTAGGAGGTCTTTCATGTTTTTGGAGATCATTGAAAAAAGTACAAGCCCTCCAATACTTATTTATTTTGGATTAAAATACCAGATCGAAGAGCCACAACTCTACATGTAACTGAATCCTATCCCAATTCTTCTCTCTTTTTCCCCCATTTTTCTTTCTTTCTTTTAGAAATGTAATCCCATATTTGGATAGATCTAAATATAGTTGGTAATATGTGGATATATGATTCTATATCGAGATCATGATTTATAAGATCTTTATTATGTAAATCTTGATAAAGGGTTTTATGATTCATATCGCCTTCTACGTCATTATGCCTCTAAATTTTTAGTTCTGTTGGGATAATTTTTATTAAATATTTGAGGTAGGTGGTGTAGTATTCAATTCCAATAGTAAAGATTTTTATTTTGTGTTGGGAAATTTTATAATTACTATAGTTCTTCAAAAATTTATGTTCTTGATTAATTAATTAATTTGGTTGAATTAATATTTAATGGAATTGTGAAATTTTGGGATTTTGGAAGAATCAATTGTAGAATCAATTATAGGATATTGATATTCTAAATTGATATATTTCATGGGGTAATTAATTTTGGAATATTAAAATTATTAAGTTATATAATTAATTGTAGAATTAATTATGTGATATTAATATTTTTAATTGAGTTAATTAATTTTAGAATTAATAATATGACATTGATATTATTATCTGAGATAATTAATTCTGGAATTAATTAAATGATAAAGATATATGTAATTTAGATAATAAATTGGTAAATAATTGTGCGATATCGATGGTAAGAATTAAACAATTAATTAGTGAATTAATTGAAAGATATTTAATATATAATTACAATTAATTAATTAGTGAATTAATTTGTGGTTTCTTGAGATATATAAAATATTTTGACATTGTATATTTTTTTTAAATGAAAATTGTAACATGGACATTTGGAAAAGTATCAGGATTGGTAACCTTCTAATTCAATTATGGAATGTTAATGGGTGAATGGTAACATGGACATTTGGCCATGCATTAGGAATGGTAACATGCACATTAAATTATGTAGTGTTAAAGGGTGAATGATAACATGGAAATCCAACCATATATTATTAACGGTAACTTGATCAATCAATTATTTGATATTAAATTGTGAATGGTATCATAGAAATTAATCTATGTATAAATAATGGTATCCAAGGAAATCAATTGTGATATCCCATGGGGATAGGTTAGACTCTAGTATGGGCCAAAGAATGTATGGAGGTTTAGGTGTCCTTTGGAACCCTGGGGTTTATGTGGTTAAATAGAGAATTTTTATTATGCGATAAACTATTATTTATGAAATTTACTTATTTATTTATACATCTTCATACTCTGTTATTAATGAGACTTCCTAGACACTATTGGTGGTGGCCTAATTAGTCATACTCACACCCTATTGAGGATGCCTGCACGGTTCCCAAATAGACATTATTATTTCAAATAGGTTATGGGAAATTTCACTATGTTAGATAAATAATTTTGGGATGGATCTTTGGTGAGGGAACAAAACCCTGTTCGAGACCCACCTTGGAGTCATTAGAGTCATTATTTTTATTTTTCATTTTAGACAATTGACACATTCTTTAGCATGGCATGTTTTCTGATTTAGTTGGATATTGTATTTCCTGCTTTGATCATCTTAAGGAATTGGTTTTGTTTATGGTTATTTATTATTTTGATATTGATTATTTATTTTCTATGGTGTATTACTCTGATAAAAGAGGGTATAGTCTCACGAAGTTCAACTTATCATACCCTCACTGCTAATCAAAAGCCTCTAGCATATGGGGAGGGATGCTTGAGGTCATGTGACTGACCAGCTTAGGGAACCAGTGTGGTACATAGGAAAGGATGTTACTATCATCATACTAACACTCCATTTAATCCACAACAGTCAAATACTAATCACCAAAAAGGTCCCATTGCATTAGTTGGTCCATGATCACCCACACCACATCATAAACACCCTCTGTTCAGTGTAACCCAGTTTAACAATCCATTTACATTTCATCCAATATCTACATAGGTATATCCAAGGGCTATAAAAAATCTTTAAGAACATGTTTATCTTATTTTAGATGTAAAAAAATGATCATCATGCCACAAATGCTGCATACAACCAATTCATTTATGGACATTAATGTTTCCGGCTCAATCCTTTGTACATTGTAGACATCACCAGATACACCACTAATGGAGATATGTTTATCTCAGGGAGAAAAAAATCATGCATAACCAATGGAACAAACAACCCCCCTTAAATTAATATCTTATTCTATCTATCTTTGGACCACCCCTCTAAAGCATCACCTTTACTGATTGTGTCTTAAACCACCTCCACCTCTACATCTCCATATTGAGGATCATCTACCTACCACGTTAGAGATGATTTCACATTCATCTAGTAAGTACAATCTATTTCAATAACGTTATTCATATCTATATTCTTTACTTAATTATATTATATCCCTTTTAAAGCATCCTCAGACTCTTTAGAAATATCTCCCTATAAATTTTGGATCGACACATAAACAATAACATACCCCTTTCATGTGGTCTATGAGATTTCAAAATTTTAATCCAATAAAAAATATACCCATCTCCAATAACATATGTTGAGATCCTAATTAGAGAAAAAAAATACAAATTTTATTATTTTTGAAGACTATAAACCTCACAATGAAGAGGAAAAAATTCCATAACTGTAGTGTAAACACCACTTTCAACATGTACATGTCATTGATAGCAAAATTATGCTCATGGGGACATAACTACCTTCACACATTAGAGGTCACCCCTGGTGATACATCAATTTCCATCCCAAATCTAGGTAAGAAGAATCATTCAATATATCAAAATTCACACCTTTTTTAGTACACTAAATTACTAGTGCATTGATCAATCTCTTTTTCGGGTAACTAAATGCTTCTTGACATTGCTTAGTCAAAATTAATTCTTATTCCTTCTTGGAAAAGGATGATAATGGGGATAAAATTATTTGGGAATTTTTATATGACTTTGAGAAATTTATACAAGAAAAATGAAGTTGTGATCCTATACCATATTCAAAGGTACAACCCAAGAAATATCTACCTCAATATTTGACCGGTCCATGATCACACCCTACAGATATACAAAATGTTCAATGAAATTAACCTCTCACCTCTAAAAAAGTTACTTTAATAATATCCCATTGGGTTAATTATGTCGATGACCCAGTAATAAAGTTATAATATAGTTGACATGTTCCTCCATGAACATGAGTATATTAGGATTTAATTAATGAACATGAGTAACAACTAGTCTAGAAAACAGAAAAACATGGAGTTCACTGGCCCCATTAATGATTTTACTACATTCATGATACCAAACAACAAGTGCATAAACTTAGAGTGTCCATAACTAAACAAGAAGGTATAGTTGGTTATCTCCCATACCTTAAACCCCATATAGTGATATCCATACTATAAATAAATCTTCAAAAAACAAATGGAACCATTTAGTTGATCTAGAATATAATTTTTATTCTAAATGGGATAACTGTACTTACCCATCATCTAATTCAACTTTTTATTGTCTATGAATAGACTTAGTTAACCACCTAACTTATTGGTGAAATAAATATCACCCTAAAGAGATACATTGATCCAAATGAATATCTTCTAAATAAAATTATAAATATATTAAAATAACTCTTACAACTCTATGTGTTCTATATGATAGAAAGTTATTGAAATTGGCACATCACTCAATTGTAACTCTATCCCAAAATTGACATCATTTGGATGGGGTAGTGTAAGAAACTCATCTTAGAGGAAACCAACAATTTACTCAAAAATACTGTAGGAACCTCCACTACCCATGCCTCTTTTAATTAATCCACCAATGGAGATAAGATAGTCTGTACACACCTTCTACCCATTAGATAAGTCTACTCACAAACAAAAAAAACACCCACTGACCATCCACTTCCAAAAACACCACCCTTATCATTAAGAAAATCTATAACTATATTCGTAGAATATAACTAATCCATGAAAATGATGAAATAATATGGATTTATATCAGATACTAATAAATCTACAATCAATTTATGCTACCCCATCACCAGTCTACATAACTAACACACATCATCAAAACAAGCCTATCCTCTAACTAGTGTATATAATACTAGGGTCACTAGAAGCCAATACACATACCACATTAATTTTGGAAGCAAATCAGGTAACATAAAGAAGTACAAATACCCATAATCAGAAAAATAAGAAAATAATATAGTAGATAAATTGATCATAACTTGAAAACCTCTTCTACCTCTAATTCCAACAAACAAATTTTAGGAAACCTCCTATAACATGATCCTTTACCTCATTGTCGATGACCTCTAGAGAAATGATTTAGTTTGGGTCCCTTATGATATGGCCCTCCATTAGGATAACCTATGATATCTCAATCTCCCCAAATGAACATAATCCCATCCACCTATATAATAAATAATCATTTGAGCCATCTACTTATAAAATGTGATTGAACACTCACACCATATTGTCCTCAATAATCAGTTGGTCAACAAGCTGGAAATTTACCACACACCCTACTAACATATCATGTAAATGAAAAATCCACTGATAGATACTATAGAACCACCAATCTAATAAAAGTGAGATGTAGACAAGTGTGATAAACTCCCATCTGAATGAAACCACCTCTTTCACAATATCATTGATCCCCTTATTAGTTTATTACACAAAAGGACCTATACTGAGCAAATGCTCAAGGAAATACTCCCTACAATTTCATCATCTCATTTAGATCATATTCTCTTTCATCACAATATATATAAATCGTAAAATACATGACATCATATAAAATCCATGGTTTAAACTTCTCCTCAAGAAATCATGATTTAGCATCCTTGTTTTAGAAGCGATCATGAATGAAATGAAAGGGGTATTTGAAACTGATCCCATTATATTTGATGAAAAATCTTTGTTGCTAATGGGATAAAATCTATTTCCTCTTTAATTATTTCATCATTGATGATAGTATCTGTAAAATAATCTTCTTTTAGAACTGATCCATGAAACATCATCCATTTTCGACTCTCTAAGATTAAACATCACCATGAATATCAAATACCTCAAATATGGTTGTATGATAGTGAGACCTACTACTATGATCTGGTCTTAATTAAAATTGTAGGGGTATCAAGCTCCTCTAACTAGTGCTTTATCTCTAGATTAGCGACACTACCCTCATACATTTTCATATTGTAACTTAGTATGGAACATGAAACCATATTCCATGTATCATTCTCATATATCATATAAATATTACAACGATCAACTAGATAATCCAATAGATCCTATACGACTTGATTTTTTTCTGAGGTGATAAAATTGATCTATCACTATAATCAAAAGGGTAAAACAATGGACTAGATGCATTTAATTTATTAAGACAAATTTAATTAGCTTCATTTTAATTTCTTGTAATCACCATATTAAATCACACACACAAAAAAACATGATGAGTTTTCCTTTCCTTAGTCTCTAATAATTAATTTGAATTATCCCTCAATGGGTGTTCTATAATATTAAGGTCCTTAAATCATACCAAAATGGTCCATAAACACGTATTTCCCAAAAGGTTTCACTTTCCACATCACACACTATGTTCAACTGACAATATTTCCCAACTATCCAATGAAATACTAACCAATTTCTAACAAGAAAATCTATCCTATATCTAAACCAAAACTAGTTATTATAATCTTTCATGACCCCTCCTTTGGTAACACACCTTTTTTGACAATAAATATAATGAATAACCCCCTGGAGTCTTACCTTCAGCAGGCCCTTGGGTGGAAACTAGAATCTAAGGTTTAAGATTACCAAATGGGGAAACCTACCATTAATATATTGAAAATGATTGATAAATAAGATACATAAAAACAAAACAAATACAATATATAATATAAAGTAACAAATAAAACATAATTATTTTCAATAAATACTAACTAATGTTACCAAAACAAAATTTAAAATGAAATAGAAAGGTAGGAACTCCTCAAAATCTTCATCCTCTAATCTAGTAAAGACCAATATTGTCCCCAAAACCATCTCAAAAAGATGAAAAATTCATTATATATACTTAAGGGGAGAATAAATTTTTTATTTAATAGGATTATACACATTATCAATTAGGAAAATTGGAAAAGTTTATACTAATAACCCTGTGAATATACAAAAAAACTAATAATCATATAAATATGTCATCTAACCATCCCATCCCCACAAAGGCTTTCAATTAAAATAACACATCCAATGTTGTAAAGTAATATCAAGAAAAAAATTGTTAAAGGAAACCATATTAATTCCCCCACTATGTTTCCTCTCCCATGACCCAAATTTCCGCATCTTATACTCACATACCTTATATGTATACCAATCATCATGGGTCTGGTAATGTTTTATTTGGGTCGAGTCACAACCTTACCTAAACCAGCCTCCTATAGATACCAAAATCCTGTGTTTGCATAAATAAATATCTATATTACTCCTACTACAAACCCAATCCTCCTCATATCCACCCCAAAACACATAACTAGGAATGTAGTGTATCCTGAATGTATAAGAAATCTTCATCATTCTATATCATATGACCCATAACCCACACTATATTTTTTATCCACTTGGAACTAGGAATCTCCAATAACTATGAGAAACTCTATCAGTACTCACCAAAATCTGGGTACTACAACTATGTATGTATAATAAATTAATAATTTTGAAGTAATACTAATAATATATTCATTCCATCACCATCATGGATTTTGGGTAAAACACTACCTAAATCATGTTGGTGTTAGTTCATTGTACTCTACATGGGTGTGGTGAATATAGAAATCACAAGGACAATAAAATATGAAAATATATATATACACACACACATAATCCCATACTAAAGGATAAAAATTAATTCTATATCATCACCATCGACTATCAACACTATACTATTGTGAGTATACACTATTTCCACTAAATGAGTCCCATTCGACAAAAAAACTACCTTAATCCCACAATTGCTTTCTTTTATAGATTCAATACTCTTATATATTACATATAATAAACCCACTATTAATTTATTAATCAATTTAATCCAATGTTTTATGAAAACCCCCAACTAACATCTATATTTATTCATATTTATTTTTATCCTTATACTCAACAATTTAATTGTCAATTCAATTTCCACATATGAATTTCATTCAAAAAATCATTTTACTTCCAACCCTATATTTTTAATATTATTATTAATAAATTTAATTCCATATCTATAAGATAAATATAATGATTCTACCACACATAAAATTCTTTTTGTAATCAAAACTATCACATGTAGCCCAAACTATCCCATTAATTTAACCTTCTCACAAAAAACCTTATCAACCACCACAATTCCACCCCTAAACACATATAATATCTATAATTGTCACCATATTCACTTTATAAACCCAAAAATAACATGAAGACACAATAAAAACCAAAAACACAGAATTTTTTACATAAAATATGGGTTTTAGTTCATGTAACCTCGATTCATTTCAAGAAGGATTTTAACTGCTTTCATCATCTATTTTAGGGGAATTTTTAAAACATATCCTTATTCACACACAGTATATTACTTAGACCTGTATAAGTTCTAATAATTTTAAGGGGGTGAGTTTAAATAATCAAAATCTACAATTATTCTCATGTTATATTAGTTACAACAACATATAATATAATAATTCTTGTTCTAAGTAAGGATCTTTAATACTAGTAACAAGACAACTAGTCACTACATACGAATACACCCTATATAATTGTATTAAATCATGATGATTCCTTATATTAATTAATAACAATTAATATCCTCCATATGTAATAAATAATTCTAATTACACATATTCATAAAAAAGGGGGAACTCAGATGCCCTATTAAGAGATAAGCTTTGAATAACATTACACCAAAAAAATTAATAAGGAGGGAGATGATTACACATCCAACAAATCATAAGATAATAGATATTTTTACCTAAAAAAAAAATTATGGAGTGAATGAATTTCAATTGGGTGGGGACAATTACATTAAATATAACACACTACTACTAAAAATATGATGAATGAGGCTATTTAGCTCACTTAGAAATCATGAATAAGAAGGATTCAGTTCTAATGACACTCAAAATCATAGAAAAGATTCTATATTATTTAGACTCATATAAAATAATAAATAATTTAATAAAAGTAAAAAACTTAATTTATAATGCCAAATATAGATCTGGGAAAATATTTTAAAGATAACGAGATAAACATTCATTTTAACTCTTATGTAAATTGAATTTAATTAAATTCGAAAAGATGATTTTTTTAAAAATTTATCCATTAAGAAATATATGATACAATATTTTACCCACAAAAAATATGTAAAAAATTTATTTAATCTTTATATTCCATATTTAATGATAAAAATTTATTTAAAATTTTTTGGGGAAAATATATGTATTTAGAAAATTTTGGATTTTATAAACTATTGTAGTGAATGAATAAAGGTATCATACTCCAAAAGGATTAAGGAAAACAGAAGGAAAACTTATATGATGGAAGAAATACATGGCTAAATGAACTGGGTATATGAGGAGACCAATCTTTAGTTAGAACAACTGATCGACTACATGAAGTTATTGATAATATTGAATAAAAAATAACTGACAACATGAAGTAAGAAGTGGCATATGATGGAAACAACCGAACCTAAGAAAAAATTGACCGATCCTATATAGAGAAAATAGACATAATGAAAAAACATAATTGACATTATCAATGATGTGACTATGAGAAAAAAAATCAAAATTTCAAAGGGAAAATGTCTCTAAGAACTCTCTTAACACCTCCAGGCATTGATAAAACACAAAGGATGAAATTTAAAAATATAAGAACTTATATTAACTCTCTCTTACTAAAAATAGCAAAGAAAAAAAATATTTTCAATGTTGTTGATTAACTATTCCACAATAAGGGTACCCGATAATCTACTATATAATGATGATATTTCTTACAGTAATAATTTAATGGTTAATTTCTATCTCTTTGGTTAATGTGTATGTTTCACAGGGTAAATGATATTATTAATAACACAAGAAAATTGGTTACATGTTTCAATGATATTTTTCACACTATATAATTTCACATTAAAAATTAAATTTGAGAATTCATTTAATTATTTATCCCATGGGTTATTGTCATAGATTGTCTTATATCCCACTTTTTTACAAATTTTTAAAGGATTTATTAAATCACAAGTTAATAAATAATGGATAAAAAAAGTTTATACTAGTAAATCAGTGGTTTTTATAAATAATTAAATGTTTATATTTAACAAAGGTTTTTTTTTGAAATTAACAATTTAGGTAAACAATACTTTGATAAAAATTATATAATTATATACCTAATATACATGATTATTATTTATTTTCAATGATAAAAGTGAATAGTAATCACAGTATCAAAATAAATAGATTTAGTGTATTGGTAATTGTAGGTTCATATAATATATATATATAAATGTATAAAACATATTTAAATACTTATTAGTATTCCTTTTAAAGGAATTCATAATCTATTTCATACATGTAATCTTTTTATGGCATACAATAATGAATGGTTAAGGAATAATCCTTGAATGGGGAGGTATAACGGTGAGAAACAAGAATCATGACTCAACATGGGTACATGGAAATGTATAATTATCAAAATCATATCATAATTATTGGATTATAATCAAACTTTTCACATAAAAAAGTCTCGTAATGTTTCACATTCATAATAATGAATCATCATAAACAATGGGGTCAATGCCCATGCATAGAATAGAAAAAAATATAGCACCATGTTCATGAATTATATGTGCACAAATTTATCATATTTATGTGTAGAAAGATAACATCATGTTCATGTATGAAAATATAAGGAAAAAATAACATTATTTAATGAATTAAAATGATATGTAATTCTAGTCCCACGCATTATACCGTAAAATTATCAAAATCATGAATTCCACATAGAATTTAGATGAATATATAGTATAAGAAAAAAATAATCTAACGAGAATAAAATGAGTTTCTTAATGTTATTTAATAGTTTCTTGATGATTAAAGTTTCAGGTTCTTATTAAAATATTTGAGAACATTATATTGGAAATTAATGATAGTTATTAATAAAATAAAGATCAATTTTGCTTAAAAATAGAAGAATAAGATAAGAAGAATATATTAGATTATTTATGAATAAACACAATATCATGAATCATGAATTTGTTTATGGTATTATAAAAATGATTTAATAACAAGTATAATAAAAAAATAATTAATGGGTATGAATTTTTAATGGCATATAGTAGCAATTTAAGGACAACTAAGGGTAAAATATATGGAAAAAAATATAATACTAAATAAAGGCTCATGTTCATATGTCATCTTATATTAGGACATATTTTATTAAAACACAAGTCCTAAAATTTATTTAATTTATTTAAGTTATTATTGATAAATTATAATAAATAGAAGTTAGTTATTTATTATTTTGTTTTATATGAAATAGTAGATTAAATATTTCTTTGAACAATACTATTTTTTTCTTTTAATTTGTGGTTTTTGTTAAATAATATTTATACATGAGTAAACAAACCTTTATAATATAATATTTAATAATAATGAAATTTTAATACAATATAGATAACATATGTTAACCATCTAGGAATGTGGTTATAAGTAATTAATTGACAATATTCTCGTTGTCAATTATCATACTATCAATAGGACATGATAAAAGAGTGAAATATTAGGTGTATATATATTATAAATAGTTAATAATTATTATATTTCATAATAATAAAAATTATTTTTATATAATATACATTAACTATCCATATTTTTAGGGATATTTAAAGAATCAACATCGTCCTCATAAAACATAAGCTGATTATTAACGGGACATTGTGATAGGGAGGGATAAAGTTAACATAACTAAAATAAATTGTTTATAATATATATCTAGTAAAATAATAATACTTATTAAATAATTATAAACTCGTTAATTAATTTAGGAAGGATTTTTTGAAAAAAGGTTGTTGGAATAGAAGATCAAGAGAATGAAAAACTAAATAGAGAAAGCGATGAAAGTTACAAATTTTTTCAATGTTTGTCCATTACTAAGATGAAAATGTCTCCGATTGTTAGAGTAATATGAGACCATAATTTAATGAAGGATCCATGGAGTCATATGGAATGTTATTGTTCATATATTAGGAAATTACAAGGATTTGGTATGTGATTTTCCATATGGGGTGAGAAGGGGTGTCTATATTTGATTGGGAGGGGTATTTAATGTTAAATTATTGAATGAAATTTTATATCTAAAGTAATATATGATGTAGTAGTTTAATAAACTTTTATTAACTAAATTTTACTAAAATTATAATTTTTTCAGTTTTAAACTATTAAATAATAAAAAATATTAGTTTATACCAAATAATGGAAGAAAAAAAAATGTAAAATAGGTTTTTAATGATATAATTTGTCTTTATAGACTTTGAATATTACGTTTTATGTTTTTAAATAAATTTCACAACTTTTAAATGAAATATTTTTCTTATTTAATGTCATGATCCACCCCAATGGGGCCATACCGTGACTCTCCAAGTCTGTGTCTAATAGGCCACGGGATAACGATTAGTGCTGAAAATGAATACCACAAACATGGTATGCCTTAACCCATGTATCTATACAGATACACACGTATCCAAGACTATACAATTTTGAAATGTGAAAACAATTGATCAACCCTGCATGCATATGTATAAATCTCACAAGCACATTGTAAGAGGATGTAATCAGATGTAAATAGGAAAAAATAAAATCCCACCACATTGAGTCTAAAAAACATATCTAACTTGAATATAAAACTGGGACTACAGTCAAAAATCAATATGAACACACATCGGCATTTCGAGTATCACTAAGAACCTTCTGGTCTTGGTCCATCTAGGACACTTTCAAATGTTTTATCATTTTAATAAGACACAAAATGTGCATGCAAAGCCTGTGTAGATGTGATTGTAACAATACTTAGTAGGAAACCCTGAAACCCATAAGAAAAAAAAAATATTTTATCTCTAAAAATGTATATTTCTATCAACACATATAAAAGTAATATCCACATACTCATCCAAGAAACACATTCTAAAGGAATGTCACAATAGTAGTATTCCAGCCTTAAATTCTCACTTGAAGATTCCACAAAAGACACATCTGGTAGATCACAAATAAGATTTCGATAGAAATGATGATGTCCATCAAAGAGGAAATTCATGTCAAGTCTCTCCCTTAGAACAAATGAATAAGGTCCAAAGAAATATGATACATAGATTTGGATCAATCCTAATGCCATGGGGAGATACAAACAACTCAATCATGATTAATATGATAGGCTGACGATTGACATCATCATAGTGATGTTAATGATGAGACTAGAAACTCCACATATGGAATGATGATGAATAAATGATCTCACCTAAGGCTAATCATAGGGATTCAAAGGACTCTATCCAAGAAATCCTACTGAAGGGATATTAGTCCTAGGAGTATGATATGATGTTATAGTTACCTTCATGGAATGGATAAGGGGAATGATCCCAAATGAATCATTCCCAAGTAACATAGGAAAAGGGCTGTAATTCATGTATAATAATGTTGATGACATACTGTTGGGGTCACACACCATGCCCATTGACCCTGGGTTAGGCCCGTGTAAATGAACCATGTTCGTTTCCCATGATCATGTATAAGTACATGGCATGTATACTACCTTTAGAGTCTACCCATATTCAAGTACTTGGATTTAGCCAGTGTATGAATTCCCATGTTCCAATAGATAACATATCACATGTAGTATAGTCTAGGTCATGTTTGTGTAATGGATTACACCACGTTATACAAATAGTGTAATCCAACCCATGTGTGTGTACCCTTCAAGGTACACATTGAGTCACAGGGGAGGGAACAGATGCTATGTGATATGGGTCAAACACCACTATGTACTTATGTTCCTATGAAACCCTAGTTTTAAAACATAGGGGCCTACATGGCTGTTGAATCCACACCACATGCAGTGTATCACAAGTTTTTCTAAATTCCCAGATCATGTTCTTGCACTGTCTCTCCTTCATCAGATATTCGATCTGATGAATTATTTGATATAAAATCATGAATAATGGTATTATGAACCTTAATATAATTGAAAAATAACTCATAAAATGGATTCATAAATCTTCCTTCATTTCCCAAAAACAAAACTGAAATTGAGTTTCTACGTCACCCAAGCCACTGCTGCCACCACCATTGGACCTCAGTTGTGGAAATATGATCCAAGTCCTACAATTTCAGATCATCAATAATAGGGTAAATTCTATTATAGAAACATAAAATCTACCCATATTTATGACCCATCCCCATTTATAATGTATTACACATTTTCAAGAAAACTGTGCATGCGTTATATTTAATATATTTATTATATTTGAAACATTTATTCTGGGCACACCAGGCCTTAGAATAGTTCACCTTCTGATCCCCTTTTCTTCCAAAATAATCCATAAAATAACCCAAAATAATATATGGAAAATACGATTCATTACATTAAATTTATTTAAGATTGATAAATTTTTTTTATAATTTAGTAGGTTATTATTATATTAATATTACGTCTTAAGACATGAAGCTTTTGTAAAACTATATTTTTACTGTTGGCTTAAAATATTTTTTTAGAAAATTACATGATATAACTACTAACGAATTTCATTATTTTGAATGAAAAGATGATTAATAATGTATGAAAATAATTTTCAATATTATTTGTTTTTAATATCTAAATATTTGCATTTAATTTAAGGTTATTGAAAAATATGTAAAATGAAATTTATGAAAAGTATACACTTATAATATCACAAAGTTTCTAAATTTGAATATCCATTTTAAAAATATATAATTTTTATATATACCTTATTTATTCATCATAAACATTATTCAATAATCATTTAATTATGATAATTTTAATGCTAGTATTATGATAGTAAGATTAATATTCTAATTGTTAGGCTAATATTCAAACATTCATTTTTTACTTTTCTGATATCAATATATAAAATATACAACCTATAAAAATATATTATTTCATTTATTAACAATTTAAATAGTTTTTTCTCATATTTATAAATATCTTAAAAATACTTATATTATATAATTAATTTTTTTTCAAAGTTATAGTTTTTTTGCAGGTGTGAAAATACTTGGTGACCATTAGCTGATGGATTTTTAAACAACACTTACATTAGTAATTTTACCAAACTATATATTTTTTGTAATTTTACGGGTTAAATTTACTGAAAATATATAATGTTTTTAATTAAAAAAAATAATGTATTGGTTTTTATTATGTGGTGCACATGTTTTATAAAAACCATATTCATAAAAATAAAACATATATATTTACATGGAAGATATATTATATGAAAATATTAGTTGTTACAAAAACCCAGGGTTATATGAAAGTACATTTTATATTAGTCTTATATCCACCAATGATGTTGACACATACGTAACCAATTGCCTTATATAGTAAAAGTCTCACAATTTATATTGTCAAATACTATTATTTATATCTTATATCAATTGAATCCATTATTTAATTTTATGTTGTTGGAAATGTAGGACATAGACCACACAACCTCTATAACTCACAATAAATCCATATACAACAATAGTTATAAATTTCATCTCTATGAGGGATAATTATATAAAACATGAACATGGACTCTATTTGCCAAAAATATTCACACCAACTCCCTCTAAGATTGTAGTTGGGGATCATTCCACATCAATAGAAAACTTTACTAATAGTGGGAGTACCAAAAAACCATAAATACATGACCAAATATTGATATATGGGTTACTTTAAATCCATTTACCTAGTTCTCTTAACCTTGATTTATCTCTCTAATGTCACAGAAGTGGTCCCACACCTCACTAAGTTGTTCAAGTAAGACAAGGGGGTTACCAACTTTTTCAATTATATAAGGGACCCATTATTCATTGAGGGAATCATAATGAGTGTTTTAACAATTCATATCGGGTACCCACTTCATTGGGATTAAGAAATAAATGGGAACCAAGACATAAAGAATATTATGAAACGAGATGCACTTGAACTACTCTGTATATGTTGGCCAACAGAGGAAGTACCAAACCTAAGGAGGTCCCATTCCCCTTAATGGTAAACAATATTGATGAAGGGCATACCAAATCCATGAATGGAAGACTATAACTCAATCCATTTGGGGAAATACTAACCTCAGAAGGTGGAGGATCAGCTTTACGTTATGTAGGTGTAACAACATTCACTACAGTATGGGAGACCCATGTATCATTGGGACTGAATTACCCACAATTGATTTGGGGACCTTTTCATCATAAATGGGAAAACCATGATTTAGATCCATGGGGAGTTTTAATCTCAATAAAATATATATTAGATCATAAACCATCCATCACTAATAGGGGATCACTAACCTAGTGTTAGAATTTAATGACTTAATCACACCATATTATAATTTCTAAGAGGATAGGAATAATCATTTAAACTGAACAAAAGAGAAAACTCCCATAATTAAATATCGATATAAACTATATATATATATATATAAATGATTGTAATGTAAAATTAAATTATTAAATCCATACACTCAAGTGAAAAGATATGGAAGTCACTTAAAACCTATAGTATATTATACATACACAATTTTAAATTATATACAATCCATGTTTACTACCAATAAAAGTATAAAAACTACATTTTCATGTTATTTAAACCTATCTAGCATGTTTATATATTTTACATAGTTCTTGGCGATCTTGGGATACTTTGGTATATACTCTAATAGACTAAGTTGTGTTTTTTACAAGTACATAATGTGTGAAGTTAGAGGATCAATCTATATGCACTATAAAAACCATAAGTCATGTTATCCAAAATTAAATGATATTTTTCATTGGATTAATAGTGTGTTTAGTATAAGAAATTACATTGGAATTAATGTTACCCATTTTCTTTTTTTAAATGAGAAAGGCATTGGACTTCATTTATCTACTATATATATTAATAAGGGTGGTTGGGTGAGTACTCTTCAGCCCACCCGAGTCATGTGCTTTGTTGAAAAAAATATATGTGTTTTTGGAATATACACCATGTGAAATTTAACAATATTTTTTAACACCTATCTACATTTATAAGATATATAGTACGTTTTTATATATTTAAACACTAAATGATAGACATTTATTGAAAAACATCCCCTAAAACAAGCTCAATCTTCTATTTACACTATAAGTAATGCCACAACTACAATATAATAATCCTATAATTGATGAAAAACATAATGAACGAGATGATAAGGTGACTTAACATTATTCATAATTAAATAATAATATAACAACTAATTTATATAAATTTTACGAGTATTTTAGGTTATCTCAACAATGATCTATGAGAAATCATTTTTTCTCTTTGATCTCAAACTCTAATACCCACTATAGAAGATATCATTCATCTCCCAAAAGTTTTGAGGCACTCCCTTCATGGGGTACCACCCTATGTTTACTATTAATGGGTTTAGTTTGTATAACCAAATAGAAACAAACTTGTCAACCCAAAATTTCCTTTGGGAAAACTCGTCCCAGTCAAGCACAACATGGTTGAATAAACCATAATTTTTACATGAATGATACTGATAAAAAATCCCACAAAATCCAATATACATCCCTTACCACATTATTAGTTTTACTTAGTAATATAACTAAAAATGTAATATCTAACTTCATCTCTTAAATTTTATGAAGTTCTAATCATTTTGAAAATTTTATTTCAATATTGAGGTTTACTATTAAAAGGTGTGTTACATTATTACTCACACTATAGGAAAATGGCCCGAGGAGTCAACCCTACGACCGGCACCCCACACCCTAGCCCCTACCATCCCAGTTGCATACGTGTGCCTCTAATAAAGAGGGTGACATTCCATAAAATGTTATGAAGATATAATTTGTGATGTAACCAATAAGTTCAAATATTTTTTGATAATAAAATTATATTTGTGGTGACATTACCCCACAATGATTATGAAATAAATGGAATCAATTAGAATTTTGGGTGTCTCTATTATTTTAATCAACCATAATTATGGATTCATAATCAATTTTTCATAGAAGGGTACTAAAGATAACAGATCCATTAGTATATAACATCTACTGACTATCTAATGAATGTTTTAATTGGGATCCCAACATTAATACACCATATGAGTCATAAATTATCATAGATTAGGTATTAATCAAGATAATCCTATGTTATCACACATATAAAAACATGTACACAAATATTTGTATGAATATATTATTGACGATAAAAGTGAAATCATCCACTAACATTGGGATTTGAAAATTAATGGATTAGATCTCTATTAATTTCTATGTTTCTGAACCCATCAATTAATCTATCTATATCACCACTAGTAAGAAAGGGATTAATCATATTTTTTGTCTTGAGAATCATCCTTTATAGTTTATTTCTTTCTTTATGATGGGAAAATCTATTAAGGATGGAAATCTCACATCTCACACATTAATCCAAACCCCAAACCCCCTAAAAATAATAAAAACGAAAATAAATATGTAAAAAACATTGATGGTCGATTCCAAACCTTTTATATATTATTAAAAAATTTCTTCCCCCAATTATCCATCCATATATGATGATTTTTAAGTGAATACCACTATAATGAACATAGAAATTTTCAATAAAGAAGTGTGCTTATCCTTAAATCCTATTTCAATTCTCACAGTTTAATAGTTTAAATTAAGGGAAGGGATCTATTATCCTTTGTAAAATTTTATAATCATTTTTTAAAAATAATTTACTGAAACAATCAAATTCAACTCTATACTTCTAACCACTCTTATTATAAACCTTGATAACACCATGATAAATTAAATTCCCTTAATGTTATTTGAACCTCTTCTTGTATCATCTCAAATAGATGATAATCATTCCATTTTTTTAACAAGGATTCTGAAATAAAAATTTATTGCCCCAAAATCCAAATTATTCAATTAAAAAGTTCTTCTTATTCCTTTTAATGTAAAGTGAATGATGATAGACAAATTTATATTACCATAAAATATTCTTTGGACTATTTATGAAGAATTTTTTTTCATTTTGAATAAAAAAGAAAAAGAAAAAGAAATACATTGTAAGCTATAGTGTTTTGTGTTGACTCATAGTAAGGAAAATAAATTTAAGGTTATTTACAATAACTAACTTAGGTTTGGATCTCTTATTGTTCAGTCATTTGATGTGTATAATCTTGTTCATTTTGGTGAAAATATTGATAGTGACAGAACTAAAATAGATAATATAATTCTAATTTTTTAGTATTTTGCAGAGTATATATTCTATCTTGACCTGAAAAAATATATTCTGTTCACATGTATAAATGATGGTAAACATAATGAAGATTACTATTTATTAATTTTAGATAAATCTATTCACATTATAAAATCTCATTCTAAAAAAATATTTTATTTTCATTTCTTTACATTGTTCTTGGAAAATTTTTCATAACCTTAGTACTCATAATATTTATATTTTTAGCTCTATATAATGTTTTTTTACTGATCATTTCATTGTTTGATTTTAATTATTATAGCATTATTCTATTTTTTTAACAATTCAGGTCACCCAAATTCATTTTTTTCTACCTTTTCCTTGAGGATTAATATGTATCATATTTATTAAAGCCATACAATTTAGGGTCCATAGAAGAATTTTTCAAGTACTCTTTTGGGTATATAATTGGGATGCTTCTTATAAAGAATTTATAAGATTGAATAATGAGGATCATAATAGATGTTCTACAATAGATGTGGATAATTGTTGTCTCCCTCGTATCAATAATTAATCTGATTGTGTGAATGGATCATTCTTCTATGTTTTTGGTTTTACATGACATTATATTTTTTAACTACGACTTGTCTTGTATTTTAGTTATATTTTTACGATGTGGAATGTTTTGAATTATGGAATTATTCCTTATATATTATCCCATTTATGTAACAATTATTCCATTACCCCTAACCATAAATTATTTCCCAAATTATAATAATAATAATAATAGTTTATTTTCCATATTATAAGTCTCTTATATAAAAACCTTTTCTCCCAAAAACTACCCAAACTAGGAACCTAAACCCAAACAACTGAAATATTACCCCTAGGAAAATTCCATCAGTCGATGTATAAAAATTATTCCTTAATATCTATATGTGTCTTTGGATTTGAGCTATTGATATAGTAATCCTTGAGTGATTAATATTATAATAAATATTTTCTTGAAAATATTTAGAGTTTTAATTATCCCAAAAATCTATCCAAAGGTAATCACCAAGACATGAGATCAATGAAACTATTAGGAAATATTTATATAGTTATTTTATAAGAGATATGTACTATTTTAACCATTTAAGGGTTCAAAATCCAAAAGTATAATATGTGTCAGGTGACGACTATATGAAATCCTAGGACACCACATAATACCATTATTTACACTTTTAATCGTTAAAATGAAATAAAATAGGGATACAAATAATGAATCTAATAAAAATAATTATATTAGAGGATGGTACCTATGAACTTGTTATACCCCCACCTGAGGTTTGGAATCTAAATAGACTTAATACATAATGTAACCATCTAATCTATTTCCCAGTTGATTGATTAGTATTTTTATTTTCCAAAAAATCAATGAATGGCTAAATGAAAGCATATGGAAATTCACTAATGTATTGAAAAATTTATATAAAGAGAATCTTGAAAACATTTCATACATAAATAATCTCCATCCACATGCCTTTCATTTATATATATTAAAGTGAATTGAGAACCACTAATATCAGTTGGGAATAGTTTATTGATAAATATACCTTCTTAATAGAGAATCAACCACTGAAAATTATTAATTAGTAACTTTTAGTAATGTATTATAAAGGTAATATACTCTCATAAAACCTATAGTTTTGTTCCTGGACACTAACACCATATCAAAAAATAAGAACCTTAGGGGACTAAACCCCTAGATACCATTTACTACGCATCAGATCTCAACATATTGCATTTAATAACACTTTAATATACAAGAAACATGTTAATAAAAACCCTTTATTTATCTCTATGATTTTTAGGGAAACACAGCTACATCTCATACCTAATCAAGGTTACCATCATCGAAGATGATGTTGTTTGTTTGAGATTCTATAAGAAAAATTACTGAAAAAATAATAATTATTAGAATCCTTAAATCTATATCTAATAAGATATCCTATCATTATTGACCCATTCCACATTATCCTAAAGTGAATGGCCTAAATATAAATAGATTTATCTAATATATTAGATCCATACAATAGTTTAAAAGCACCCAAGTCTTGAGAAACCATGATATCATCTTGTGGAATTAAATACATGATCATACCTTCTAAAATAATATATATAATCTCAACAAAACTATAATTATATAAAAACATCCTGCACATATCGAAGATAACTGACTACCTAGTATGTAAGACGATAAATGTTTTTGAACTCATGCTATCATGACTATAGAGAATGGAATATTTATTGATGTTAATCTACCACACCATAACCCTTTACGCAAGTAAAAAATATTAGGACGTCATAATCTAGATGAAACCTATCCCACTACCTTAGGATTTATTTGAGATATCATTAATAGAATGTTCTATCAGAGACTTGGTATCTATGAAAACTAAAAATCACTCATTGAAGAGTTTGTATTCCTAGGATTTCATGGTAAAAAAACATTTCAATGTGTAAATACTCATGAATTATATAGTTATAAAAGTGAGATTCCTAATTTTTAGATCTAGAATAAATAACCCTCTTCCATTTTTATAGCCCACTGAAAATCCCAGTCCCCTATAAAACAATGAACACTACATATTCAACACCTTCTTTTGGGAACTATAGAATAATAGAACTTGTATGGATCCCTTTCATTAACAAGAACATCCATGATCAAGTCTATTAATGTCTTGAAAATTTATTTCCAGAGTTCCAGAAATAGAGTAGTGAATTCATTACTCAGATTTGTATTACCAGTATCTATTAATGTTCATTGAAAAACCTAAACATCACCTTTAGGTTTTCTTCTCAGAAACCCAAATAAAGTAACATCTAGACATGATAAAGTTATTTAATACAAAATATTAATCTATTATATGATTAATTGGTGAAAAAATTTATCTACAAAAGTTAAAACCCACGTAATGATTAATTCAATCTCAAAAAATAATACATTAATGGAATCCATAACCCCCTGATCTCTACGAGATAAGTCTATTAAATTTTAGATTATACCAATGTTGTTTTGGAATAAATGTCAACAAAAAATAGAATATTATAATGGGGAAACCCTAGAATATTATATATTAATCATACATCCACTCAGTATAATTATAAAATTAACCCATTTAAACAATAACAAATAAGTATGGTATGTTCTCCAATCTTTGAAGGAACGAGTTATAGCCACCAGGGAATTGGCCCTATTAACATTTTATAAGTAACATTCGCTATTTGTGAGAAAGTAAACCCATATTCATGAATATGTATAACAAAATTAAAATATTGATTAAGCTGATTTTGAATTTTCAATAATTAGTCCCTACTATGTGTAATATAACAAAATCGCATATCTAGTACAGAGAGATCCCAAGATAACCTCCCTCCCATGTTCTAGCTTGCACAGATGAATGATACAGGTGAAAATATAGTTCCTTATAGTGGAAGTATCTTACTAAAAATAGTTCAACTAAATACTACTAGGATATCCAACTCTGAGTCAAATATGTTACAACCAAATAGATTTTTTTGACAAGTATGTGTTCCATTATTGTAATGGAACAACCATGATCAATATATCCCAATTGAGATATTCCATAGAACATAACAAATTGTGGTTTGAGCTTCCAACTCCCCGATCCTAGTGAGGTTGGCCTGCAGGTGGTGGTAGATGAACATTATTGATATATAATCAACCAAAAATGTATACATCCCACAAAAATAGATTTTGTTTTAAATCCTATAGATATTGGGGTTATATAAAAATATATCACGAGATTAAATATCTCTCTATATAATTCACACAATCTTCAGATCTCATAAGATATCCATATTTGATAATGATAAAATTGTACCTATTGTTGTCTATATACCTTAAAAAGTTCTCAAATAACATCATCATTCCCAACTAAGTGTCCATTATCACTTATAATCATACTATCTTTAGTGTTACTAGATATCACTACTCCATAAGTAAGTACTCAAACTATTTCTATTTGACTAACATCATCTTTAGTTTGTGTGGGTCAAATGTCCACCCACAGCTCACTAGGTCACTCAAAATTCTAAAATCATGAATCAAAATATGGTTAGTGGGTGTCTATATGAGTAAATATTAATTATCCATTGTTATTGACTCCAATCAATCCTCCACCATAATATGGTCAGTTACTCATAGAAACAAAGGAGGCATTGATGTTGATTCACATAAAATGAAAAAAACTATAGGTATAATTATACTTGAATATATTCAAATATTTTTCATTATTTATACACCAAAGTACTCTCTTATACTTCTTTTGATATTCATATATACCCTGGTTGGTTCTATTGATGTTCTAATGTTGATGGAATTTTTGGTTGATTATTTATTTATTAAATTTTCACAAAACAGTTTATTATAGAATTATTACTTTATGTTTATCATAATTTTAGTTTAAGAAATTACTGAGTAATTAATCTAATATATATAAGAATTATTTCTTATGTATATTATTTAGTATATAATTTTTATTACATAGTGGATATTTTAAAAATGTAAGAATATAATATATACATTGAATGGTTCGTCAAATTCATATAACAAACACATTAAAAATTTGATAATACATATTTCTTATGTATTAAACAAAAAATTTTATGCATGAAGGGAATATGGAGAAATATGTAAAATATTGGAATTTTCCCAAAGGAAATATGTTACTTACTGATTTTTTACTCTTACTTATGATAGGAAGCCTCTTCCATATTCAAATTATACTCTTATGAATTGAAATTTTGGAAATTTATTATTTATTGCACATGAATATGATATAACTATTATGTATTATTTTTTAATGAAATATAAATGATACAATATAGTGAATTATTAATGATTCCAACATTCTTATGTAATTTAAGGAATTTTGGTACACATAAAAAATAAAAACAAATAGATGAGTAAAAATGGAAATATTATATGTAGTGAACATAGAGTGATTTTAAATAATGATTTAAATTTCCTTAAATTTGTGATATTATATCAATATCATTTTTATTGAAAATTTATTCTCTAAATATATTATTTCAATGTATAAATTTAGATATGTTTATCGATTATTTAAAATAAACTATTCAATAATTATTAAGAATTTGATATGTGGTTTTTTGAATACATTTAAAAAATTAAAATTACATTGATATTTTTAAAACCATATTTGTTTAAGGTAATTTAATTGATAATATATCAAGGAATAAATACTCCAATTACTCTGGGAGTTCATTGTATCTTGTAGAAAATCATGGATTATTTTTTACTAATTATTATTTTATGATATTTTATATTTATTCTAGAAATTTAAATGGAATAGACATTATAGTAAAAAAATTATGAATATAAAAAACTATTATGATTTCATATTATTCTCTAATTTAAATAAGTATAGGTATAAAATGGGAAAGACAATAGAATTAAAACGAAAATATAATTTTCTATTGTAGAGCGTTTAATGAAGATCAATGATACAATCAATGCTATCTTTAAAAATATTATATATTTGAATAAATATTTTACAGAGAGGATTCATATACCATCCATTGAAGAGTCAATTATGAGATAAACTATATTAAATTCTTTTAATTCTATATTATTTTGGTTGTAATTTAAAAACTCTAGTACCATGTGTGGGTGCAAGGCCTTATTAAATACATGGGACCAAACACTAGTAAATTCCTTGTGTGGTTGTATATTAGTGACTTTCACTGATTATTGTGATCCCCATAAAAATCATGTCAATACATATCATCAGACCTTCAATAGATGTTGGTGGAGTAGATGAGGGAAAGTTATTTATGTCCCAAAACCACAATAAAAAATCCTCATGTTATGTTATTTACTTATATTTAATTTCAAATACATTATAAAATTAAATATGAATTGATGTATATAAATAAATGAAGGATACATTTTTTAATTTGGGGAAATTTTACAATGGACTAAATTTAACCCCTCTTGTGTACTTGACTATAATAGATCAATGAAAACAATTTATATCAAATCATTCATTGTTAGGATATTTGAGCATTAATAATACCTTTCATAACATTTAAATTATGGTATTAAAATATGAATCTAAATTAATTTACATTGGACCACTAGTACCAAAGCCATACTATTGATTTAATTATTATTTTTTCGATCTATCAAGTTAAAGGAAAAAATAACCAACCACAAAATATATAATTTAATGGATGTTCTAGGATAAGGTATACTAATTATTTGTGGTTGTTATTCAATGATGATAATAATGGATTCTAGAAATCTGGGATGCTTAACTACGGGAATAATCATGTATTTAAAGTCTATATGAATGTTACAAAACATTAAAAAATTTCTGTTAGTGAACTTGGGTTATGGATCATAGATCATGAGGATGACTTTGATCAGAAATCAAAGGTGATGAATGTAATATTTTCTTAGACTAGATGAGTATAATATAGTTTATCTATCTGGTCAAACTCATGATTTCATAGAAACTATAATTGTTATTATGAATGAACTATCGATTTAAGAAAATTATTGTATAATACTATAAATCTACAATTTGACACTTTTAGGATATTAAATGAAGAAATTATTTCTCAAATTATTGTAAGAGTCACTTATGAGGATACATTATGTTTATCAATTGATCACAATTGGAGTATTTTTATTGATCAAATTCTACATCATCATTGTAGTATTATATGATTTTTTTCCAATTATATGATTTATGATATTTTGGTGGATTTTTTGATTTTGGGGGAAAATGTAAAAAATCATTCCATTTCTCCAACATTATGACATGATTGAAATATCAAGAATTTGATTAGTAGATTTGGTGCATGAACAATACTAAAACACAAAAATTCAAACAATAAGTTTTTCAGTTTTTCTAATATGTAATATTATCGAGTCAATATGTAATAGTGCATAGAAGCGTTTTTAAGAGGATTTCCTATGGTACATAAGTGTAATTTTGGAAAATATTTCACTATGTTTTGGATTATATCACCATGGGGAATATTTAATGCAATGAATTGAAAATATCTAGAGTAGTAGTTCTGGTATAAATAAGATTCCACTATAGACAAGACTTATACATAATGGTGCTATCATTTTTTGTATTTAGATGTTTGTTCAGTATTTTTTTATAACCCATTACTTTAAAATATATTGATATAAAGAGTCTATCCAAGGATGAAAATATGGAAATGTTCATAGTGGAAATGGTTGTATTTAGAAATATTTTTGTGAAATAGAGAAATACTTAAATTCAATCCCTTCAACAATGGATGTGCTAGAGAGCAACTGATACCGCAAAATATCTACCACAACATGAATGTATCAAAAAGATAGAACCATGGAAATTTGGATATGTAGACCCTATATAGAAACAATATTCAATATTTGAAAATTGTTCAAGGTTATTTTAAAGCTACTTTATAATCTGATAATTTTTCCCCTTAATTTTAAATATGATTTAAATTTAAAGGAATATATTTTTTTACGCACCAAACTACCCATTTTATCTATAGATTTGTCACATTCATTAATTTTTTTGGTGATTTATTGTTCCATAATATAATAACATAAGATAAAACATGGTGGTGTGGGATATATTTATTCCATATAATATCATCATTATAATGGATATGAGATTTAAAATTCATTTAGATATAGAATTAACTAACAGATGAAAGAATCATGAGAGGAAACTTCTAATAGGTTACTCAATCGTTTGATTTTATTCTTTAATATTTTGATTCATACATTTGGATAGGAAATTGAAATTTTTATAGTAGTCTAGTCTCATATCCTTAAACATTTTATTTTTATAGTTTCTCTTTCTTCGTGTATTTGTTTTATATCCCGCAATTTTACCATTTTATTTTTATAGACAACCAATATATCATGAGTGAGGTAGGTCGTAAAAGAATTTTGGATTAGGAGTAAAATGATGATTCTTTATTATAAAATTTCAATGTTTTTAAATTAAATTTTTTAGAATAATATCACTTTGAAAACAATTCAGCAGTATCCCATAGTCTCTTAGTGCTTGTGATGGTGATTAGGGGACAAACCCTAATCTTATAGTGGTGGATGGGAGAGTAATATCCAACTGTAATTGTACTCTTTCTTATGATATATAACTAAACGAAATTAAGTATTAGTATTTTAACTTCACCTAAGAAATTTAATGTAATTATGTACTTTTAAATATTATCTACAATGTGGAATTAGATAACCTTGGTTGTCTGGTAATTAATCAACCATTTCAATTCCCATGATGAGTAAATCTCATATTTTTTTAAAACAAACTCAAAAATTAATCTATCTTCTATATTTATCATTTCATTTTTAATAAATCAATTCATTATATTTTACCTACCACTATAATTAATCAAAAAATTCATTAGTATTGTTTTTCCAAATAGTTTTTTTCAATTTATTTGTTTGAATCAACAATAAAGAACAAATCAAAATGATTATATCTATGATGATCCTAGTGGTTCTACCTCAAAATTTGAGATTTATATTTTAATATTTTGTTATATAAAGAATTAGGTAACCATTCCAAAAAATTATTAAATCTAGAAGAATCACCATTAATTTTATATTTCCTAAGGATACCCCTAGTTTTTGACATATTTTCTAAGGTTTTTGCATGAAACTAGATGAAGTATTAAGTTTGAATTATTTTTTTCATTGTTATTTTGTTTTTAATTTTGTATCTATTTTTTTTGAATTGGTGTTTCATTTTTACTACAGACTAAATTTTCCAGATACACACTCAACAAACACAATCATGGAACTTAAATTTTTAGTAGGGACATGAATTCAACAAAGATATTGAGAATTTTATTATTCAAAATTGAAGGGAAGAAATGGAAAACAAAAAATACCATGAAATATGACAGGAGATATAAAATATCATTGGAATTGGAGAAAAATCATCACATGATATAATATCCATGAAATATAAACTACTTTACATTTACGGGGGTACTCCAAGTCTCATCAGTCCGACTTTTTATGAAAAAATGTCAATTTGATGTGACATGTGCTACATATGATATAGAATGCTTATAAATTTTGAGGAATTAAGAATTATGGTCCCTATGATCATAATTTAATATTTTTGGGGATTTTTTACACTTGCATAAAAATTGGAGTTGATAATGATTCCATCTAACTTCACAACTTATCATTTTTATTAGTGGGGAATTCAAATGTTTGGTTAATGTCACTACTATTAGTATTTATAAGGAAACATGAAGAAATCATAAAGATATTTTTTAACAACCATTTAACAAAATGAAGATGGTGAAACTAAGGAGGTATATCTAAAATATCTCTCCTTGATATGGAATATATAATTATGGGGTTTGAGATCAATTCAATGAGATACTATGATAACACATGCATCATGGAGTTATCATATAAATATAGTTGTTTACTTTATCAATTTCAGTGTATAATTACTATATGGGTACATTTGATTAATATTTAGGATGGTTATAACTTTAGAACATACAAATTGAATCTCAATCCATTATATATGACCTTATCGATATTATGTCATAATAGAAATGAGATAGAGGTCTGGAAAATAGCGGTGTTCACTAGGTGGATAAAAAAACCACGATCGTTACTCACATGGAAACCATGTCCTTGAATATGGAACAATTTTTAGTTATATATAATCCTAGATAACCTTATAAGCCTATTCATGTTATATCATTTGAGATGTGAGGAGTTACCGATTTATTCCAATACTACCAAGTATGAGTGGAAGATATTCTTTTATGAGAGGGAATCCTTTTTAAATATAATTAAGTCAAATATATATCAGAACTTTTTTAGATAGGGGTTAAAGTATATTAATTAGAATAAGTATATAAATTGAGATGATGAAAAAAAATAAAATACAGACTCAAGGTTCTCTAGGCATTTCTCAAGGAAAAAATTAACCTAAATCCATTTTCTTTTACTTAGAGACCACTTGGATTTATTTTTTCTAGTGAATATATCAAAATATCCCACTTCTATTAAAAGAAGATCAACCATTTTTTGAGTAGTTAATGATAAATTATATCAATTAAAAAGAGAAAATCCATAAAAAAGATAATATTCATTATCAAAATAACATGAAATATTTGGAAAAACCACCATGATCAACTTTGTAATATAGAGAAACAACTAAAATAAAAGAACTAAAATATTACCAAGTATCCACTTGGAATAATTTTCAGAAAACTAGAGGCACCTATAGTGGAGGTATAGGCTATCCCTATATAGAGAGGAAGATAAGTATGTGATAAATATTTTGACAAGTCAATTGAATTTTAAGTAGAGAGGGAACAAATATTATAATAAAAGAATCAAATTTGAAAATAATGGAATTAAAAGAAAAGAAATCATGGAAACTAAGGATGATCAGAAAGTGAACCATACAGTGAATAAGTTGAATGTTTAGTAGTACAATATAACTACTCATTTTTATATATGATATACTATATGAATATGGTTCAATAATACAAAATATTAATGGGGATCTTTAATTTTTCTACACATAAACATTTAATTTACTAGGGAGATATCACTATTTCTGTTACATGTGATGTTTCCCAAAAAAATATCTAAAAAAATAAGTTTCATGACATAGGATTAATTATATTAATGAAATATTTATTATGGTTGTACAATGGAAACTCACCCCAATTTTCTGAGATACTATTATTATTTTTAATTTTCCATGAATGATTATTTCACGATGGTTGTTTAAATCATTTTGTAATCATGGAGCTAGTGTGAACATGGTACCACTAAATGTATTCAAGAAGAAAAGATTAAGTAATCTAAAACACTTTTTATTTATGATGAATTTCATAGATTGGTCAGTGAAATGCCATTGTATTATTTTATAACATTTGTAGGTAAAGGTGAAAACATTTACCTTTCCTACTGATTTTCTAATAATGGACTTGAAAGAAGAAGGATAAATTATAATCACTCTAGGATTCCATTTCATGTATAATGGGAAGGCTCTAATCTATGTCAATTATGGATGAATTAATTTATATGTGGTTTATGAATAGGTTCAATTTAATTTCACTAAATTAGTAAAATATGGTGATAAATTAGAGGATTAAAATCTTTTTATGAATATGAAATTAATTTGTATATTTTTAGAAACAAAATCCAATGGGAAAGAAGTGTTTTCAAAAGAAATGTTTGAGAATGGCGAGGATAATAATGTGGAGATAGAGATGGAAGACGTTTTTTAAGATGTTGAACTACATTCATTGGAGAGATTTGTTGATTTAAAAACACTCTATTATTAAATAATCAGACCTAGAACTAATGTAACCCACCAACAATATTTATTAAATTTTCTCAATATATGGTGAGGTGTTACCTAGAGTTTTTAGTGCATTACTCTTAAAAGAATAAAATAAATGTTTTTTATATTGCTAAAATAGATGAATATGGAGTTATAATAGATGAATTTCAATATTCAGTGAAATATCCTCTCTATTTGAAACTAAAACGTATGCTTAAAATAAGGGAGGAAGCCAAGGAATAAATCTAAAAGGATATTGAATCCTTCATGAAATGGGTAGTGATTAAAAGGTGTTAATGTTGTCAGATACTAGAATAATTTATCCCATTTAATATAGTGAATGTGTAGGCATACTCTTTGTTATACCATTCAAATGTGGAATAACTCGAGTGAATATGAATTATGTGTTGATGTCAACAAGAACAATGAAAGGATATATAGTATGTGTTGAATATATGATTCTTAATGATGAAATACATAAGGATATTTAACACTGTTATCCATAGATCATATATCAGAGTTACTAGATTAGCCTTAATATTAAATTTTTAGGGATGATTAATTTGGGCATTAATATATTTCCAAGGAACCTAAAGACTAATATAAGATGACTTTCACATGTTTGTATGGAACATTCAACAACCGATGCACATCTTTTGGCATGTGTAATACCCTAGTGGATTTTTATTAGTATATAAGAGATATCATTCATTAGATAGTGTAAGACTTTATAAAAGTAGAAATAGATGATTGTTTTGTCAATGTGTGTTCATTTAATGTATAAGTGAAAAATATGGTCTTAGTTCTCAAAAGGTGAGGGGATACATGCCCTGTACGAGATTAGTAGGGTTTCCAATTTATGATAACATGTGAAATTTGCATGGTCACCATAAATCCAAATATGAAATTATTGTCAACCCCACCAAAATGAATGTGATATAGGACACATATTATCCAATTATAATGTCAATGATTTGATATTTTAAAGGTGATTCATGTTTCGTCCAGTTATTTTTCAAATATTTCACACTAATAAATTGACCCCAAAATCAACCATTAGTCTGAAATGTGGTGTTTATATTTGATGAAATGTGCAAGGAAAATTTTATATAATTGAATACGAGGTTTACCACTACTCCCCTCATAATACCAATGAATTTGAAGAACAATTTTAGTTAATTTGGGATTATTGAGATTATGTTGTAGGAGTAGTACATTGATAGAATAGGAACTAAAATTTTTAACCAATGTACAATATTTATATGAATTTTATAGAAGCTCATCTAAAATATATAACTATTGATTAAAATTTAATTGTTTTGATCATTTCATTTAAAAAGTTTATACCATACCTAATTATCTCTAATGTGGTGGTCTACACCAATCATGATGAATTAAAATACCTTTTAAAAAAAAGGATACCAAACCTTTCTTTATCAAGTGGATTCTTTTAAAAAAAGATTTTGATATTGCGGTTAATGATAAAAATGATGGGTTGAATGATCACATTATAATATAAATTTTTAATTTCACAATTCAATCATTATATGTTTATATGTTTCTAACATTTATCATTCCCATGGTCTAATGTTGTTTGATCGGAGAGTATTCAGTTAAACCGGATTGAGTATAATTGTCCAGTTAGATGGATATATACCAAGTTCAATGGATGTACATGTACAATGTAAATATAATGTACTTATTAAATGACTATCAGATGGAAGGTTTTATGAATTTCATCAGAAATAGTACTAAGAATCATAACAAATGGAAGGTTAAAAATTCAATCTGACAGACTTCATCAGATATACACAAAAAATTATACCAAATGAACATTTATTAAGTCCACTAGATAATGACATAAAAATTAAACTTGATGAAGATTTCAATTTTCACTTGGTAAAACATTATATTCATTAAAAATATGTGATATACAATAACAATTAATATTAATTATGATGGGATAAATGTTAATGTAATGATGGTTTCTATCAATATTGTTGAAACTGATCCCACGAAGTGTGGAATCGGTTTTTTAGAGTTAATATATTAGTAGAACACATCATCAAGGAGAATGAAATTGTAATATACGATAAATTTTCTGTAATTGAAGTGTTTTAAAAACTTTCTACTAAGATCACATAATTTTTATTATTTTTATAGTTATCTTAAAATATCTTTTATGATGAATTATTTGTAAATACATTATGATTTTTCATTTTATAATTGTTTTTTGTATGATCTAGTGGGTTTAGGTATATTGGGGATACAGAAACAGCGTAGAACGATCATCCTGATGAAGGGCACCCAAGGATAATAAAATAGAGTTTGTGTTATCCTTATGATTCAGGGGCTTGGAAGACATACCTTATTATTGGTATACAATTATGGATAACCTTTGTTAGGTTAACTGCCTACCATAACAATTGAGGATAAAGTGTAAAACATTCTTAGAAATGTTTAAGTACAATTTATTACATATTTTTAATAATATTATTTTTACGTTCTTACTTGTTTCTATAAGTTTTATTATTAATTTGTGCATGATTAATAAAAGTTTACATTGTTTTGTATAAATAGGTTCTTACTACAAGCCTAATGTATATTGGAAGAAATCATTTTATCATAGAATTTTCTAAAACAATTTACAAAATTATAAGTTTAAAATTTTAAAACTATAATTCACCACCCAATAGTAGTATTTTTATGAAATTATGTTATAAAACATGATGAGACAGAATAAAAATGGTTATGAATAATTCCAAAACAGATATAAATCTCTTAAATTAATAGTTTGATGGAATAATGCGTAGAAAGAAAACAGTCTCAATGTACGCCGGTAGCATATACATTGATGTTTAGGATTTTACATGAGAAAATTAGGATTATAAAAATCTCATGATGAAAAATGACATATATGTTTCTAAATATAGTAATAATATTTAGGAAGAGGAATAAAAGGTTACATATCATGAATTAGTATTAGTAGACTATACAATGGACAAGATAATCTATATAAGATACATGATATTGTTAATAAGTTATCCAAGAAAGAATATTTTTTTCATTGAATTCTTGTAACATTGAAAATTATTATATTTAGACTCTTTGGTTGATGGTTTTTTACATATATCTTTCTATTTTGGATTCTATATTATCTTCAACTATTTGGATTCAATATTTTCTTAAATCCTCTTGACTCCATACAACATTTTGTAGTGTTTGACTTCATCATTTTAGAAAGATATTTATAGATAATATCTTGTTCCCTTGAGTTAATTTGGAAAATCACAAATGGGGGGAAATGGATAATTCAAAATTAATTGAATTTTATGGGGAGATAAAAGTTATAAAGAAAAAACATTATAATTTTATATAATTAATCGGAGTATGTAATTAAAAAGTTTAGCATATAATTTTCTATGAAGTGATTAGTATTATGATTTTCAAAAAGGGGAATATTATTAAGATGAAAGATCAATTTAAAACATTAATTTTGAAAATAAAATAGGGATCCATATATGTTTATATGTTTCTACAAATTATCTTTTATGAGTGTTAATGTTGTTCTACATGAAATTAACTAGTTATATTAGATGAAGTATAATAGTTCAATCAGATATATATCTTAAAATTATTATAGACATAAATTTAAAATTCACATCAGATGGACCTATTAGAATACTATTAGAAAATTTGTTTTATGATGTCCACCAGATGAATTACCATGAAGTCTATCAAATGATTTAATGACATTTATACCATAAATATTTGTCAGAAATTGAATTTTTTTTAGCAAAAGCATATTTATTAACCATATTTGATGAAGACATAAAATTATCTCCTTAAGATATATTTTTATTTCTACTAGATGGAACAATCTACACCTTTTAATGATGTAATACAAAATGAACACGAGATAGAATTACAATGCATTGATCTATAATGTAAATATGGAAAATTTTCAATGCCCTTGAAACTGATCCTAAAAAGTATGGAATATTATTACTGGAGTTTATCTATATATAGATCACATCTTCAAGGATAATTAACTAACAATATAAATTACAATTTTTTTATTGAATTTTTTAACATCTTTATAACAGGAGTAATTAATTTTTATTAGTTAGAGAGTTTATTGATGCATAATTTTGAGTTCTTCTTTGTAGATGCCTTAATATTTGTTTTCTTCTAATTTTTTTTCCTATTTGGTGGATTGGGGGATCTTCGTGATTAAGAGATCGAATTACTCCAATCGGGATGATCAAGTGGTACAAGGGATGTGAAAATAGAGTATTTCCTATTGTTATGATTGAGGGATTTATAAGGTCAGATTTTAAACCATATGATAAGTATATAATCATAGATATATTTAGTCAGGTTCACATAATTTTATGACACTTGGGTACAATGTTTATAAATTTATTATTAATTTTTAAATAATTTTTGTAATATATTTTTAGTATAATTTTATATTACTGTTTACTTTTTTTTTCAAGTTTTTTAAATATATTATGCATGTATTTTATACGTATATACTATTTTGTGTAAACTATTTCTTAATCTTGTTATAAGGTATATTGGAAAAAATATTTCTCTCATACTCTTTCATAAAGGTGAAAGTGTAATTAAACTTTTTACATTTATAAAATAAAATTCAACCCCCTTTAGTAGTATTTTTATACCCTTATGATCTAATAGAGAAGGTTTCTAATAATGTAACAACATGAAAACTTATAAATAAAATTCTTTTTGTAGTTAAAATAAATTCCATAATAAGTAATGAAATTATAAAAAACATGTATTTATTTGTTTATTCGAAACTATTTTATTATATCATATATAAATATCATTATTAAAAATAACCATTAATAATATATCTATTGAATAGTGATCTAATGATTAGTATATATTAATGGTTATAAATAATTCTATAGAAATAGAAAAATGAAGGGATGTCATCAACTTGTAAGATAATACCACATGCAGACCATTTTTTAGAGTTTTTAGGGAGATAATATCACTAGGATTTTCCTTTGACCATTTTTTTTGATATCCATCAATTGAATCATGATTGAAATCGTTTACAAGAGAAGTTTGTGCTTATTGAGATCATGGAACAAATCATGTTCGCTACACCACCTAAGAAAATATCACCATCGCTCACCTTACCCTTTTGAAATTTGATGGTTTAATAAATTAAACTATATCTCAAAACCTAATATCATGGATATTTTATTTTCTATGAAATAATTATTATATTTATTCCATAATTATTTTAATCTTTAAATTATTAAATAAAGAGTTAGATGAAAATTAGATTACAATAAGAAAAAACATGAATTGTATTTTTGGTTATTATGGAATTTTAATTAAGAAATTAATTATGAAGAATTAATTAATTTAAAAAATAAATAATGTCTTAGTTTTTTTTCAATGATATTTATTATGTATAATATAATTTTATAAAGTAAAAAATAATTTTTATAAGGGTCATAAAAATGCTACTGTAAAAAAACTAGTGTTTATTAATAAATAGAGTTTTTTATTTCAAAAATAGAAATACCCATACTTAGAGAATTATTTATATAAAATAAATATATCTTTTTTTTCATTGTGGAAAACATATCCAATGGAAAATCATTCAATATTTTCTGAGATAGTAAAATAGTTAGGTAAAAAATAAATACGGTATAAATATATGGTATGAATTTTGACATAATAATGACTCAAAAGTAATGTATTATATGAAATAAAATAAATCCAAAGAAAATATATATTTACCATTTAAAATAATTCATTTTATTCTGTTTAGTTAATGTTATAAATCCTTTATGAATTCTGCAAAACCGATATTATATTTTATGATTTTATAATCAATTCTTTGTAAACAAGACTAACTTCCACATCACCTATGGTAATATTTTAATGATTTCAGTTATTTGAATTATAAAATAATCAAACTCAATACTATTCAGATGAAACCATTTGAAAAAACATTGTCTAGTTTGTGGGTTTAATTACATTGTAGAATACAATCCAAAACATATGTTTAGAAAATAATAAAGAACACCCCTCCCTTTTCCTATATAAACCCACTCAATCTCTCATTTACCGTCACTAATAAACTTTTTATCATGTAGTTACTCTTACCTTACCCATCTATAACAATACTAAGGTTACTCTAATCTCACAAAAAGCTCATACAAATCTTTTGGAAACACCCTCTCATGGTAAGGGACCCTCTCTTTCTCCTCTTTATTCAAGCACCTTATTTATTTTATTCATTTTCATTTATAGTTCCTAATATAGGGATATGATTTTTCACTTACCTGGAACTATAATTTTAATTTCCAAATTATTATATAACCATTTATCACTCATTAATAAATTTTATAAGTCTTTTTGTACTAATATTTTTCTGGGGAAATTTTACTGTGATTTCTCATGCCATAAAATTGTGATGTGAGTTCCCATATTTTAACTCAAGGTTTTTCAACTATACAAACCTATGATTATTTTATTTTAATAATACATATATATATATTATCAAGACTCTTTAATAATGGGGTTAATTTATATGATATTGTTATTATGTATGATTTATATGGAACAATTATTCGTGTACATTATATGATTATGATGTGTGCGACCATATAGTAGTACAATATATTGGCTAATGTGTTAATGTGTTGATATGAATTTAAGGTGAGTTGGTAGTTATAAAAATAAATTTATATTATGATTTATTGGTTTTTAACCATGACTTTTGTTTATGATTCTATGTTTTAAGATGTTTCCATATTCCCATGTTTCCATTATGCTATTAGTTATATGAATATTTAATAATATAGATTGTGATTATCACATATTATATTGAATTGTTATTCCTATTAGATCACATATATTTATTTAACCTATTCTATTATTTTTATTCTCACATGAGGATCAATATCTCATCCTATATTTTGTTCATCCTAAGGTTATCTTGTGCAATTAAAGAAGTGTGGTCTAAATTTAAGATCATGTTAAAAGAAGTTTTCGGTATTGTAATTGTATTCTAGTTTTATAATATTATGTTATGTACCTAACCACCTAAAGAAACTAGTCTAATATAAATTTTTGTATTCCTTAATTGTGTTTTCTGTCAAGAAATAATGAATTAATGTGTATTTAAAATATGTTTTCTTCATATATAATATTGTTTTAAACACTTTTTGAGGATAGAATAACCTACTCCATTGATAGAAAAATAATTTGGGATCTGAGAGGAGTTATTATGAAAATATTTATCATTAGTTCTCCTTAAAAATACGACATTGTTTCTTTATATCACAAAATTCTTGGCGAACTAAAGCATCTACTAACAATTTACATATCAATAGAAGAATTAGTTTTTAGATAATGTTTTACCCTACCTCAAGAATACAGTGACAACAGATTTGTACTATCGATTATTTTAGCTAGTACTATAATATTAAATTAGTAGGTTTTTAAAATCATGTAACCATTTTCACCTCATGGGGAACATCAAAAAATAAGATAATATTCTATAATATTGAATTGTAGAATTCTTAGTTTTATTATGTTTTAAAGATTGAATTCATTATCCCTTTTCAAAACATTTTTAAGGAAAATATATCATTTTTTGTGGTAACTATATTTCTTAGTGGGTTGAATGTGACGTGAACATAGAAAAACTACAAAATTGGTTACTATGTTCTTGGAGAATAACATATTCTCCATATTTGGAGATCCATGGGTTCTAATTAGTGACATGGGAACCCATTTTGAATATAATATTTGGATAGAATTACTGATGAAATGTAGAGTTCGCTAAGGGAGGAACACTCCGTATCATCTACCAACTTGGATAAATGTGGAACATACAAAAAGAGAGTTGGAAACAATTATAGATACGAAAATGAACTATTTCTTAAAGATTGGTAAAGGAAACTATATAATACCCAATGTGATTATAAAAAACAATATCATTATATTTTGGATGCATCCATTTTGGTTAGTGTATGGGAATCCATGCCACCTACTTATGTATAATTACAATAAATTATTCTGTGTCGTGAAGGATTGCAATTAGAGGGATGATAAAGTTGAAATGAATAATTTTCTATAATTAAATGAGATTGAATAACTCCAGATGGATATTTATACAAGCATAAAAATATAAAAAAATATAATCATATGTCATGAATGACACTTTTTATGAATGTAATGAGAGCCAGGAAATAATGTATTATTATTTGATGAACCTTTGAGATTGATTCTAAGAATGGTACTGTCAATATGATTAGGGATTTTCATGAAATTAAATATATCCCCGCATAGATATGTAATGATTTACAAGGATAAATATTCCCATTATAATGTGAATGGATATCATTTCAATATATACCATGAAAAATCTCTTATAGGGAGTGTCCATTAAATGAGGATCTAAGGTATATATAGATTTAGATTATAAATAAAGCGTGAATAAGAGGGAACTGAAGTAAGTTTTCTATTCCCTTTTTTATTTATTATCTTGGAATTATAGTGTAAATTTATTTAGGGTTATGGATTTATTATTTGAGGCTTTTAAGTGTTCCTTATTCTCTATCTATTAGGTATTTAAAAACAATGTAATAAACTAATTAGAGAAGGGAAAAATTGTATCGAGGTAGTGAGAGAGGATGGATAGTGGGTAGAAGAGAGTCTCCAAAGGGAGATTTAGTCTAATATACAATCGTGTTACCATTCATAAAAGGGATAGAGTTAAAAATAAATTAAAATGATGAATTCAAAAAAAATAAGTCATTAAGATGCAAATTTGATATGAGGCCACAATTCCCTAAAACATAGGAAGGGGAGAATTTAACTACTCTAAAAACATTTGAACCACTATGAGACAACCGATTCACAATTCTAATGAGAAACAACAAGTGGGAAAATTTATTTAAACCATATAAAACTCCCCAGAAAAAGTTATGATTAATTTATTTAGACTATAATAAATTAGAGAAAAAATTGAACAAGATTATTCCATATATATACTCAGTATACTATTAAAAATTATTGCTGATTATAAATTTAGCATTAGAATTAATGGAAATCATATATTTTATATGGTACAAGTCCAAACATAACACAATTTAATAGTTTCATTGGAAATGTTTAGAAATAATACCAGGCAAACAATAAATTTTAAAACATCCACACCATAGCCAACAGATCTTGTCACACAATGAATTTGTAAAGGATTAGTAATCTTGAGAACATTGGCACATAATGTGGCACTGAATAACATTAAAATATTCTACCACAGGCCCCACACATTAATATTTAATTTATTTATGTAAAAAATTTTCTTTTCTATTAATATACTTTCCAAAACCAAATCTAAAACCCCATCCCTCATCTTCTTAACTTCAATTCATTCGATTTCCAGTTATCTTGGAGGCCTTTGATCCTTAAGTAATGGTTTTGACATGGTAATTTTACTCATGATTCATAATTTAAATTTCCTAGAACATCTAAAATAAGTTTGACGCTTTTTTTCCTTTAATATTTTACTAAACCATCACCCATGTAATTTTTTACCAACCATCACCCATATAACCTTCATAATCTCCCATTCCACATCCTTTCTACTCGATTCCCCATCTGCTTCAATGTTCCATTCCTCCAAAATAAGGGAGACTAAAATGTCATAAATCCCTATACACTTCCAAAAATTATCTATCACGATCTTCAATATGAACAAATCCTCCAACCAAATTTAAAACCAATACCCTCTCAAGACTAAAATCACATCAATAGGGAAGACGTCACCATCCAAATGAACCACATCTTACTGGATGAAAAACCCTACTACCACCACTAAGAATATTAATGATACCACACCTAGTCTAATATCGTCCTAATCTAATTCATCTTACCAACACCATATATATATATATATATATCATGTAACTAAAATCAACCCCTCTTAAGGTAAAATACACCAATAAAAAACCATCAATGATTTATTTTAATTGAAAAATCTCAATTACTATGGCCAGAAAATTATAATGGAAACCCCACTAACCAACCAAAATACTAGATTTAACAGTAATAATACATCATTAATTATAATAAATATTTTTACAAGTAGGAAATATTTGTTGAAACATGATCATAAATAATAAATACATATATGTTAATTATAAATGTTTTAGGATAATTATTATTATTATTTATATTAAATTGATTATTATTATTATGATAGTTCCAAATTTTAATTGATGAAAATTTTGAAATTAGTAGACTCGATATACTTACCAATGATATGATTTTTTTGGTTGATATATATTTATTCTTATTATCATGTGAAACACTGATACATTTTGAAATATTATTTATTATACCCACATTATTGATATATTCTTTGGATATATATAACTATTATACCTTGTGAGTTGTTCTTGTCAAAGAATAATGAATTAGAACCATAATTAAATTATTTAATCCATGTATTTATATATTTTTATTCTTTTACATTAATATATACCATATATTTTATCATTAGACAATGTTTAGAGACCATGAAACTCTTATATAAGAATACAAATTAAAATACATCTATTACTATTACATTATATCTTTATTGTAACTAATTGGTTTGAATTGATCATAAATGGAAGTTTGATAATTTCATGAGTTTGTAAGAATTATTGTGATAAAATGAATGTAGTGGGATTATCTTCTTGATTATTACAGAATAATATCCACAACTATTAGTGATTTAACCTTGTTTATTGCCCAAATATTGAAAAAAATAGTAAAAGTGAAATAATTGAATGTTGAGAAAGTATGGTACCTTGGATTGAACTTTCTCTAGTGAAACCTTCAACCTTCTTGTTATTACATTTACCAGTAGTGTTAGTAATTGATTTATTGTGATGATTGAGGGGTTATACTTATTTAATATTTAAGGGTATGAGACTCAAGACTTGATACATCCCATAATAAATATAACAATGAAATAATATTTTAAGAATCAAGTAGAAATTACATCGTTGTATAAGTATTTCAGATGATGTCTAATAAATAAAAGAAGACATGATTTTAGAGATAATATCATTTGATGTGAATATATAGAAAAAGTATTTTTCATTTAGAATAATTGAATACCATGAATTATAATTTAATAAAATTTTCCTTCTTTTTCATGATTATGTTTAATTTTTGACATCCAATACCACATACATTTATCCTCAGAAACAATTAATCATGGATGATAAGTCATTGTGATTTTTTAGTTAGATTTATAACATAAGATTTAGATACATTTGAAGATTATGAATAATGTTCATATAATTGATAGGGATAAAAACTCCAATTACATGATCCTGAGTGATGAATGAAATGAATATCTAAAAGGTAGATCATAAGTGGAATGAATATTACCAATAATTTGAATAATAGGAACGCAAGAAGAGTTGATCCCTTTACTAGAATTATACATGACCAATATGTGGAATACATTTTCATTAGGCGAGTAATGTGATTTTAGAAATTTTAGTTGCTAGATTATATTTATGTGTATATTAATATAATGATCCTCCTATCTTACTATGATTTATCATTGATTTTATGTTGATTGTTTTTTAGGGATAAGAAAATTGTCAAGTGTGGGGGAGATTTTTGAGTTTAATTATGAATACCATTCATCTAATTTTTGTATATCATTGTTGGTCACGCACTAACTCATACGTTATATTTCCAATTATATTTGTGACATCATCAAATTTAGTAATGTTTTGTGGATTTAGAACTTATTTAATAGAAAATAGATCACATTACTATATATCCTCTTTATCGCAATGTGATTGAACTGAATATCAATTTGAGGAGTTGAGAATGATGAAGAACATTGGTGATACCTAGAGAGGAGTTCTATAAATCGTTGGGTTTCCTTTATACATTATAGTAATATATTGGTATATAAAAATAAATTGAGAAGTACATAATAGTCATTATAAAATAAAATATTCCATGAAATAGATCCTCACATTATGATACATATTATATGTGATTAAATTGAAAACTTTTTATTCCATTATAAAATATATACATAAGAATGATTTGTGAATGAAAACAATATTTTGGGTTCTATCCATTGTGGGATTTAAATGTTTTTAGAGCTTCTTCTACAACATGACCCCTCACACCAATGGTTAATTTTTTCCGCAATGGAGATATGAAAAATAATCGATGTGATGTTGAGGAACAAATAAATGTAATACCTTTTCCATTAGAATTGGGTGTTGACATTCTATATTTTAATATATTCACCATGACATGGATGTTTAAAAATTACTAAAAAATGTACCATCTGATATATGACTCTAATTGCATAACAATACTCTACACTATAATTTATTTAACGATATTTTAAAGTGATTTAAAGAACTATTAAAACTATTGGATGTAATTCATTATAGTGTTTGATATATTATAAATAAAAAGTAATATATATTACCTCTACATTGTATAACCCTATTTTTAATATGAAAGAGATCAAAATTTCAATGAAAATATGAGTTTATATTTATCTATGATATAATCACATTGGGTGTGATATAGTGGTGTCTAAACTATTTATTCTAATGATTACAAGGTTTTTGTAGATTCCTGAATTTGGAATTCAAAGAGAATGACTAGAAACAAAATAATAAATGTATATAGAGAGGGGACTTCCAAGGAGTGGATTAAAAATTTATTTTCAGACTCTAATTTATTGATTTATATTATTGGATTTGAAATTAAATTCTACCTAGAATCTTAGTTTCATTTAATTCACTCTTTAATTTTCTATACATTCTCTTCTATGGAATGTGTGTGTTACAGACCACAATTTTTCTATTTCATTTGTGATAGATGACAAATATATTGTGTTCGAGAAGTCTCATTAGGGATGGTGGATCAATAGTGAAAGGATGATGTTTGAACATAAAATATTACCTTATATTTTAAGTTGTAAATGTAAAATTAACATCAAATTGACACTAATTTAATCTTTTCTTTTAGTAACTACATAAGAGTGTTGATCATTAGGTGTTTAACCCCAATGTCCTAGAGGAGGAGGTGACAGTGAGATCCAAATATAATATTCCATTTTCTTTTGTGATAAAACTTAACAAATATTTGTTGTATTAGATTACTTTCACCCAAGGAGTCAAATAGTCTTAGGTAGTTTATGTATTGAAAACCTAGTAGAATTTGTCACCTTGGAGAGTCTCATAATTAAAAAACCTTGTTAATTCTCATGATATGAATGAAATATTTTTTGGGAAAATATCCTATGACATTGACCCATCATATTTTCCCATTACATGATGTTTAAATATATAATATCTTGATTCTATACTACAATATTAATTAATAATTAATTTTAACCCAATAATTTTTTATACTATGTTCATCTATCAGTATTTTTGAATAAAAAATTGAGATAAAATTACTAGGGTGGGATAGTCCATGATCCCAATGCTTCAACTTGTGTGATATAAATTTTTGTTATTAAATTTTATAATCATGGATATTATGGAACCAAGAATATTAATTCAAAAATCGAACCAACATCCATCGGATGTCAGGATTCATGGGTATTCATGACAAACTAAAATAGTAAACAATATTTTTTATTTAAGGAACTATTATAACAAGACTAGACATACATTTGAAATTTATTAGAGTTCAGCTTCCTTGATAGAGTGATATCTCTATTGCAATCTAAAAATATACATCATTTAAATTGTTTAAATTAAATAAATTATTTTGAATACACAAAATGAATGATGTGTATATAAAATAACAAAACATATGATCGTATGTTAATGAAGAAATAAATTATTATCTTAATGTTCCAAAATCGATAAAAAACTTTTTAATAAAAAAATTAAATCAAAATGAAAACCAAGAAAATAAAATCATATTAATAAATGTAAAAAATGTATGAAGGATACATATAGTTATTATTAGGATTCTAGTTATTAATATCATTCTTACTCTATAGATGTTAAATTAAATGAAAATGAAAATATATGTCTTATAAATCAAATTATACAGGTAAAATACATTCCTTTATTAATTTTGAGTAGTAAAACTATACTATTGATGAGCTTAATAAGTATTATTACATGCTTTAATAAAAATTTGACACCTTAAATTAAGTAAAAAATATTAGAAAATATAAATATTTTATTGTTACTAAAAATAATTATTTATCTATGTTACTTTATAAAATAAAATTTGAAATTGATAAATTTTAATCTTATTATACCAAACATCATAGGTGTATTAATGATTTGGTTTCTAGAGTTTATTTTTTTAAATTAGATTCTAGAATGTTTACAAAAGGAGAGGATTATTTTAATAGAATTATTATTAAAAATAATGTAAATAAATGAAATTATTGAATTAGATGAAATTTTAAAATTTATACTAAATTGGAATTATTTTAAGACAATTTCAAATAGATAGATATTGAATAAAAAATTTTTCACCATGGTATTTCTGGAAATAATGGGGATAATTTTATTTAATGTTTAAAATTCTACTATGGTTTGTGTGTCTACACTATAGAAATCCATCCTGGGCCACCATATGAACTATCATAGAAACAATCCCACCACATACCACAATAGTGTCCCCAATCCACCAAGGATGAAGAAAATAATAAAGGATATCAGACATAACTATTAGGGATGGTTTCAACCTCATGAATTCAAAAAAACAAAATAGGTAATTTCTTTAGAAACATTGATATAAAAAAAATCACTCATGACAGATAAGTATCTAATATTGATTCATACACTAAAATGGATGCCCAAATTGGCCCAAACAAAACATGAGAAAACTGATTTAACAAACTGATGGTTTGATCACCATATCTATGTGTTTTTAATGTCACATATATGATCCCAATAAAATATCAATTTCATAAGGAATATAATACTATTTACAACATGGAAGAATAAACTAGAAGTAACCAATATAATCCATTAAGGATACATACTGACCAACATGAGTATATAGGATGTGATCCGAAGTTAGAAGGATACCACCACAAGTCCACCTAATTTATTTTATTAAAGAAAGCATGTTCAATAGATTAGTTATAATGTAGTGAATTTTTTTTCATTTTAATTTACATAAAATTGGAATTAAAATTTCTTGGAATGACATATTTAATAAAAAACTTTTTATAAAACTAGTCGTAAAGTGGTTTAATTGAAAACTATCCAAATTTAAATTCCAACCATATTTCTCTAGAACCCCAAAATTTTAAATGCAATAACATAAAAGGTTAACATAATTTAAAAATAATCCCAAAAAAACAATTTCACTTGAAAAACATTTCCCATTTTTCCTTTTAAATCTTGCAGACACACAACTCAATGTTAAGAATGGAAACAACGGAAAATTTTAAAAAACCACCATAGAAGATAAAAGTGAATGGAAATAATGGATGGATCCAAACTAGTAAAAAACACGACTAAACCATATGAGGATCAATGCATCAAGAATGTATATATATGAAATAAAAAATAAACACGTAAATAGATAAAAAAATGTATAATATATAATATATAGCTTGAGAAACACCAATAAGACTAATGAGATAAATTTGGACACATATAAGTTGACCAACTACCGGTTGGTTAATGGTCACACATAAATCATCCAATACACTAAAATAATCCTCCTCGATGAAAATACCACTATATATGTGTTATGTAAAACCAGGAGTTCTATCTACTGAAAATCATTGACTAGCCTAACATGTCTGAATACATCCCACATTGCAACCTCCATCTCCCCATTGTATAATAATGGAGGTAGTCCATGAGAAAACAATTTTTTCATAAGAAAATTACAATCCAAATAGTCTCAAACCAAAATACCACCCTTACCATCCTCCCACAATATTCTTAAAAATTAAACAATTACATCACACATCACAAATCACATTAGAAAGAATCCATTATTTGGATAAAATAACATCAATAATAATAGATGGGGCACCAGTAAGGGAAAAATCAACTTCACATCACAAATTTTCAACTAGGCCTTCAAAAATATCATATACATAATGAAATACGTTTTCATAACATAATTTGGAATAAAATACACAATTCCAAAGGAATTCATAATAAATTTCAATAAAAACCATCAATGGGAAGTGTAACACCCGAGATTATTATGAGTAATATTTTGTTTTTATATATCATCAAAGGAATCTTTCACTACACACTTCCTTGGCTTACTTTACACGCAATCATGACCTTCCTCGATAGCTTGCGTCGTACGCAATACCGAGTTTCACTAAACAACGATATGCTATTAAAATATTATTAAAACTAGCCGCTATGAATAGTAATAACCACTTTTTGAAATTTTTGAAATTTTATTTTTCAAAATGGACTTCATTTTTGGATTCGGAATACCGAAATTAGCCTAGGGTGAAATTTTGGTATTTTTCTGAAAACATTCAATTTTTGATGAATAGTGAAACCACTAAGTGGTAGGTTAAAAACTGAATTTTTGCATAAAACATAATTTTACCGCTTCTGTGAATGGAATTTCGAAAATCTGACAGACAAGGTTGATATCATTAAGTAAACTGTGGCTCAATGAGATAAAAATAAATTTTTGGTGAATAGTAACTTTTTACTTTTTTTACCGCGGTCAATAGTAAATAGGGGTAAATATGATATTACTATTACCCTAACACATGTACTAATTTAATTTTATAAGTTTAATTCGACCAAAAACAAACTTATGAATAAAATATTACCATTTAGGCCCACTTGGGTTAGATTAGGACATTTATTATTAATTTATTTAAAGAAGGGTTAAAATAGTTAAAATCAACGTTTAATAAGTAAATCATTTTTATTATGGGGTTATACATAAGATAAATTCGACTATAAATATTCATTAGAAAGATAAAAAGATTTCCTACATAATGGTACTTTATTTGTAATTTTTAAACATTAAATAACTTAATTTATTTATGACACAATGATGATGCAGTAATTATCTTATTAATGAAATATTGACATAATTGAAGTTATAAACACAAAAATAAAGGTAATTTGGACTTTTTATGAATTCCACTAATTTTATAGGTTACTATGATATATTAGTGTTGATTTAATCAACTTGGTTCGAACATATAATTCTGTTATGACTTTCACAAAAATCATATATCAAATAGTGTCAAAATTGACACAAAATAGTTTTTAAATCGAATATTATATTAATAATTGTTATTTTATTCCTAAAAATCTAAGGTTCGGCCAAATGACTTAGATAAGGATATATATATTAATAATAAACAATTTGGGGTTCTTTTGGCATGTTATAGTATGTTTATTAACCATATAGTGAAAGAAAACAAAAAGACACGGTAAAAGTTAAATTATTTAACTTAGAGTTAAATCTAATTTATAAGATTAAAATAATACCCTAAACTTGTCTAAATCATATTTGTTGATAGGATTTCGACCCATCCCCACTTTAGCTTCGAAATAAGACCCTTTGGAACCATTATAAACCGATTTTGACTTTAATATAAAATAATATTTTGAGATATTCCTAAGGTGCCCCTCTCCTCCCTTATAAAAGGGAACCTCCTCCCCCTCCTCCTCACACCAATTTGAGCACTCAGGCTCGGCCAACCCCTGCCATTTTCTCCTCTCCACTTCCCATGAATAATACTAGAGGTCCTGGTCTTCTTCAAAGACCAATCTTAGTTCCCTAAGTGGAGGATTCAAAGAGGCGTTCCAAAGAAGAGGTAATATCCATTACCGATATTTTCAATTTCTTTCTTCTTCAACTTCTTCTTCTTTAGTTGTTTCAAGATAAAGTAATAACATCAGTATTACTTACATACTGATATGTTATTATAAATTTGAAACAACCCTAATTCACCTTCTATCCATCCTACGGAAAAATGAGATCACCACGCGTGCGTACGTACGGAATACCGTCTCCACGCCGTGGTGTAATCTATTTTCCACCATCACCTTACAAGGATGGGTATAATGGTGTAATGAGTAAATATTTATGATTATTATAAATTAATATTGATAATGAAATAATATATATATATACTCCAATACAGTTCCACGATCATTGGAATGATATCATCACTCGTGCATACGTACGGAATACCGTCTCCACGATGTGATGCGACTCATTCTACATGATCATCATTACATAGTAATTATATAAATGAATTGAATGAATAAATATGATATATGTTACACTAATACCATTATCGATATAAGGTATCTATAACCTTAAAAGAAGAATAAGAATTTATTCGGAAAAACACGCATAAGAACAAAAGGCAATAAGGACCCGAGTAACAAGTAACAATGAAATATTACTAACAAGAAGCTAAGAATATGACCATATATGTATGATTCTGGAATAAGTCAATAACATTATTTAAACCATTATACAGGAGCTTCAGACACGTACCAAGCAAATCGGACCTAAGGTGTGGGAAATATCACAATCTCATTTTTATCCGAGATTGTTTATACTTTGGCATTTGCTGGGGTGTATTTTATCATCCACATCCATGTTTCCTCAATATGTAATATTGAAATCCTTATACAATAGTTTATATTCAATTTTACCCTTCGGTAAATTTTTAGTAAAGGATATGAAAGGAATCTTTTGTCGTTTTTCGTACGAGATACTTTTTTGACTTTTCCGACAAAAGTACGAGAAGAATGTTTTTTTAACTTATACGGCATGAATGGATTTTTAAAACATTATTTCCAAGAAGCTTCCTTTACAAGTTTTCAAGTTTATTTTTAATCATCTTCTTTTATTTTAAAGTCTTATGACATGTTATGAATGGAAAAATGTTTTTGAATTAGAAAGAATATTTTCCTCAAGAATGGAGTTCAAGTATTTTATCAAAATTATTTTCCATCTAAGATAATAAAAGGGTTCTGTTTTTATCCCTATTATTATATGGATTTGATTATGTTGTGATGGAAATATTTTTATGAATTCCTTTATCTTATATGAATTGTTTTATGATGTCATGTTGTTTAAGAATTCCATTTTTATTACATGGGTTCCGCTATGATGTATGGTTTATGATTATGTGGCACACATAAGAAAGGATTCATTATAAGATGGGTGGGACCTATATCTCCCTCCAATGCATTGGGTAAAGATTTTATATCTCATGAGATAGACATGGCTGGAACGGAAGTTTATTTCGGTTCAGTGATACAGGACTGAAACGAGGAGTGAACTCGGTTTAGAAATGGACTTTGTCCGCTAAGATAGTCTTGGCAATGAGTCATGACTAACAAGAATTGATTTTCCATGATTATGTGTGAATGCCACAAAGTTTCAAGTTTCATGTTATGATTATGGGGATCTCATTTTCACTTCTATGATTTATTCCATGTTATGATATTATGATCTCTTTTGCAGGTTATGATTTTCAAAAAGATATGATATGATTTTTATTTCCTTTATTTTCCCTTGCTGAGCATTTGAGATCACCCTTTTATGTTTTCTTTTCCCCAGGTCAGGAAGATGGATATTATGTAGAATATGCTAAAAGGGACCCTAGATATGATTAAATAAATGGGAGACACTGTAGAAGATTTATGAACCATTTGTTTATGTTTCCCAATTTCTAAAGACACTATACCTATACGGTCCTTTGTGGTTTTGTCATATGTTGTAATAAGTGTCCTTTAATTTTGAAGTATTAACAATGTATGTAAAGTATGGGTCGTTATAGTTGGTATCAGAGGAAAGGTATAGTCAACCTTTGGAAACTAGGATGTGAAAGCCTTAGTAAGAACTCTAAGGATAAGTCTAAGCATAGAACACAATATTAGTGTTTTAGAAATGGCCATGAATAACCTAGGATAAGACCTTAAGCATGAAAATTTTATTCTTGAATTATGTGGTTTTCCTATTATAATTAGTGTTGATCACACTATTCTTCTTGGTTTTAGTCAATGGCTGGAACCCGAAGGAACCGTTTTAATGCGGAATGCGATGGGAAATGCAATGATTGTCCCCCTGAGCAACCAAACGATATGGGAGCTAGAATGAAAAATCTTGTAGCCATGCTCACACAACTTTCTCAAGCTATGAATCAAGCAGGACTTCAAAACGAGCAAGGGAAGGAGAAAAATTCTGTTGAATCCTTCATGAGGCAGCGTCCACCTTATTTCAGCGGGTCTACTGATCCATTAGTTGTTGAACAATGGATTAGTACTACTGAAAAGATATTTTCAGTTCTTCATTGTTCTGAACATGATAAAGCCATCCTAGCAGTGTATCGTTTGGAAGGAGATGCTGATCAATGGTGGAATCTTTTTAAGAATACGAGGCAAAGGGATGAAATTGAGTCTATGGAATGGGACAAGTTCAAGAACTTATTTTTCAATAAGTACTTCCCTCGTATTCTCCGAACAAAGATGGAGAAATAGTTTCTTGAACTGAAGCAAAGGGATGATGAATCTGTTGGTACCTATGAAGCAAATTTTACAAGACTAGCAAGGTACGCTTCTGGTATTATTATCCAACCTGAGAGTAAGATCGATCGATTCTTTAGTGGCTTAAAACCAAGTCTTCGAAGGGCGTTATCCATAAGGGACTTCAATAGCTATGAGGAAATCGTTCGATGTGCTCTCAAAGTCGAGATGGAGATTGGAGTAACCCATCAGTCACATGGGTTTGATTAGAAGAGGAAGATGAAATTCAAAGGAAAATCTAAAGAGCACACTGAAAAGAAGATTAGCTTTCCCTTATGATCAAAGTGTGGAAAGAAACATGGAGGGAGTTGTCTTAAAGGGACAAGTAAATGGTTTAAATGTGGAAAGGAAGGTCATCGGGCATTTGAATGCCGCGATAATGGGAAGAAGATGTCTAATGATGCAAACAAAGGAAGGGATACACAGAATGACCCTACTACACTTCAATGTTTCAAGTGCAAGGAGATGGGGCATTATTCCAATCAATGCCCAAATCTAAGGGTTGATGATGATGGTCGACGTCAACAAAATCTTAAGGCTAAAGACAAAGGAAAGTCACATGCAATTTCTATCAGCGATGTGGAGTACGATAACGAAGTGGTGAAAGGTACACTTACCATCCACTCTAAAGTAGCAAATGTTTTATTTGATTTTGGATCCACCCACTCTTTTATTTCTGAAAATTTTTCTAAGGGTATCACCGTACTACCTCAACAATTAGATGTTGAGTTAGCTGTGAAAACACCTAATGGCACAACAGTCGCATCAAAAGTTTATAATTCTTCTCCGACCGAAGTTTGTGGGAAAGTGCTTCTTGCAAATCTTGTGATCCTTCCTTTAGTGGAATTTGATGTGATTCTTGGCATGGATTGGCTTTCTATACATGGAGCTCATATCAATTGCCAAAGAAGGGAAGTCACATTTCATATTCCAGATCAATCTACGATCGTCTATCAATGCAAGGATGAACATAACCTTTCAGTGGAAATTTCTTCCATATTATGTGTATTGATTCCAATAAATGAAGGTTATTTATCTCAAATGGTTGGTGAGAAACTCACGATTAAGAATATGCCCATCGTACGGGAGTTTGATGATGTCTTTCCAGAGGAATTACCATGTCTTCCACCAAATCGTGAAGTTGAGTATTCAATAGAACTCGTACCGGGTGCTTTGCCAATTTCAATAACACCTTATAGAATGGCCCCAATTGAGTTGCAGGAATTGAAGAAGCAAATCCAAGAGAATCTTGATAAGGGATTCATACGCCCTAGTGCGTCACCTTGGGGAGCACCTGTTCTATTTATTAAGAAGAAAGATGGATCAATGAGACTCTGCATTGATTATCTAGAACTTAACAAGATCACTATCAAGAACAAATATCCTCTCCCACGCATTGATGACTTATTTGACCAACTACGCGGAGCTCAATACTTTTCCAAGATTGATCTTCGTTCAGGGTATCATCAATCAAGGGTCAAAAGGGAGGATATACCAAAGACGGCTTTCCGTACAAGGTATGGACACTATGAATTTATAGTGATGCCATTTGGTCTTACTAATGCCCCTGCTATCTTCATGGATCTAATGAATAGAGTCTTTAGAGACTATCTTGATCAATTTGTGGTAGTCTTTATAAACGATATTCTTGTCTATTCAAAGAGCAAGGAAGAGCATGAAGATCACTTGAGAATTATATTGAACACCCTGAGAAAGGAGAAGCTTTATGCCAAATTTACCAAGTGTGAATTTTGGCATCAAAAAGTTGCATTTTTGGGTAACATAATCTCAAAAGAGGGGATATCTGTGGATCCAGCAAAAACAGAGGTTATCGAAAGATGGTCAAGACCAACAACAGTAACTGAGATCCGAAGTTTTCTTGGTTTGGATGGATATTATCGACGTTTTGTAAATGATTTTTCACGATTATCTAATCCAATCACCAAGTTGACTCGGAAAGGAGTTAATTTTGTTTGGACAGAGGAATGTGAAGAGAATTTCAAGGAGTTGAAAAGAAGGTTATCCAGTGCACCTGTGCTCACACTGCCTTGTAGAAGAGAAAGTTTTGTGATCTACAGTGATGCATCCAAGAAGGGATTGGGGTGTGTTCTTATGCAAAATGATATGGTGATAGCTTATGCCACACGACAGTTGAAAATCCATGAGCAAAATTACCCATCACATGATTTGGAGTTGGCTGCGGTAATCTTTGCATTAAAGATTTAGAGGCATTACCTTTATGGTGAAAGGTGTGATATTTATACTGATCATAAAAGTTTAAAGTATATTTTCACACAAAAGGAGTTGAATATGCGTCAATGAAGATGGTTGGAGCTGATTAAGGATTACGACTGCTCAATCCATTACCACCCTGGGAAAGAAAACAAGGTGGCAGATGCATTAAGTCGACAAGACCATGCTAGTTTATCCATGATGAGGATCACAAAAGATCCAATATTTATGGATTTACAAAGGATGGATCTTGGAATTATAATGGAAGGGGAAAATCTTATCTTTCTCAAATTAATGTTCAACCATCTATACATGTGAAGATTAAAGAGGCACAGAAAGAAGATGTCGAGTTACAAAAGAAGGTGAGAAATGTTCCTGAATTCAACCTTGATTGTGATGGGATAATAAAGTTCAGGAATCAGGTTTGTGTTCCTCCCATCCCCGAATTAAAGAAGGAGCTGCTGGATGAGGGTTATAGTTCATCATTCTCTATTCATCCTAGAAGCACGAAGATGTATAGGGACCTGAAAGAGTACTTCTGGTGGGATGGCATGAAAAGAGATGTTGATGAATATGTCTCTCGATGCTTGGTTTGTCAACAAGTTAAAGCTGAGAGACAGAAGTCTAAGGGGCTGTTACAACCATTACCCATACCCGAATGGAAATGGGACAACATCACTATGGACTTTGTCACAGGACTTCCTAAAACATCCAAAGGCAATAATTCTATTTGGGTCATAGTTGATCGTCTTACAAAGTCTGCACACTTCATTGCTATTAGAGAGGATTTCTCTCTAGATCAGCTTGCTAGGATATATGTAAAAAAAGTGGTAAGATTGCATGGAGTACCACTTTCTATTATATCTGATTGGGATCCGAGATTTACCTCGAAGTTCTGGCAAAGTCTTCAGCATACTCTGGATACAGAGTTGAGTTTCAGCACTGCTTATCATCCCCAGACAGACGGTCAGTCTGAGAGAACAATTCAAACCCTAGAAGATATGTTGAGATCTTACTCTATGGATTTCAAAGGAGGTTGGGATCAACACATACCTTTGGTGGAATTTTCTTATAATAATAGCTTTCACTCCAGTATTTAGATGGCTCCTTATGAAGCTCTCTATGGAACGAAATGCAGGACTCCAACTTACTGGGTTGAAGTTGGGGAAAGAAAGCTATTAGGACCTGATCTCATTGATGAAATGGCAGAAAAGGTCAGATCTATTCAACAACACATAAGAGCAGCTCAGAGTCAACTGAATAGTTATGCCGACAACCGAAGAAAAGACGTAGAGTTTGAAGTGGGTGATAAAGTGTTCTTACGAATATCTCCCTGGAAGAGGGTAATGAGATTTGGAAAGAAGGGGAAGTTGAGCCCTAGATATATCGGTCCTTTCGAAATACTGGATCGTGTTGGGAAGGTAGCTTACCGATTGGCGCTTCCACCGAATCTCTCTCAAGTTCACTATGTGTTCCATGTATCTCTCCTGAGAAAGTACATACCAGATCCTTCACATGTACTCAGCTCAGAAGTTGTACCGCTGGAGCAAGATCTTTCTTATGAAGAACAACCGATAGAGATTCTGGATCGTAGCGAAAAAGTCCTACGAAACAAGACCACTCGATTGGTGAAAGTTTTATGGAGGAACCACCAACTTGATGAAGCTACATGGGATCTTGAGGATATGATGAGAGAGAAGTATCCTCATCTGTTTGTTAGAAAGTGACGAATTTTGAGGGAGAAATTCTTTTTAAGGGGGGTAGAATGTAACACCCGAGATTATTATGAGTAATATTTTGTTTTTATATATCATCAAAGAAATCTTTCACTACACACTTTCTTGGCTTACTTTACACGCAATCACGACCTTCCTCGATAGCTTGCATCGTACGCAATACCGAGTTTCACTAAACAACGATATGCTATTAAAATATTTTTAAAACTAGCCATTATTAATAGTAATAACCACTTTTTGAAATTTTATAAATTTTAATTTTCAAAATGGACTTCATTTTTGGATTCGTAATACCAAAATTAGCCTAGGGTGAAATTTTGGTATTTTTCTGAAAACTTTCAATTTCTGATGAATAGTGAAACCACTAAGTGGTAGGTTAAAAACTGAATTTTTGCATAAAACATCATTTTACCACTTCTGTAAATGGAATTTCGAAAATCCGACAGACACGGTTGATATCAGTAAGTAAAATGTGGTTCAATGAGATAAAAATAAATTTTTGGTGAATAGTAACTTTTTACTTTTTTTCCCACGGTTAATAGTAAATAGGGGTAAATATGATATTACTATTACCCTAACACATGTCCTAATTCTATTGGATAAGTTTAATTCGACCAAAAACAAACTTAGGAATAAAATATGACCATTTAGGCCCACTTGGGTTAGATTAGGACATTTATTATTAATTTATTTAAAGAAGGGTTAAAATAGTTAAAATCAAAGTTTAATAAGTAAATAATTTTTAATATGGGGTTATACATAAGATAAATTCGACTATAAATATTCATTAAAAAGATAAAAAGATTTCCTAAATAATGGTATTTTATTTGTAATTTTTAGACATTAAATAATTTAATTTATTTATGACACAATGATGATGCAGTAATTATCTTATTAATGAAATATTGACAGAATTGATGTTATAAACACAAAAATAAATGTAATTTGGACTTTTTATGAATTACACTAATTTTATAGCTTACTATGATATATTAGTGTTGATTTAATCAACTTAGTTCGAACATATAATTCTGTTATGACTTTTAAAAAAATCATATATCAAATAGTGTCAAAATTGACACAAAATAGTTTTTAAATGAAACATTATATTACTAATTGTTATTTTATTCCTAAAAATCTAAAGTTCGGCCAAATGACTTAGATAAGGATATATATATTAATAATACACAATTTGGGGATCGTTTGGCATGTTATAGTAAGTGTATTAACCATATAGTGAAAGAAAAAAAAAAGACACGGTAAAAGTTAAATTATTTAACTTAGAGTTAAATCTAATTGATAAGGTTAAAATAATACCCTAAACTTGTCTAAATCCTATTGTTTGATAGGATTTCGACCCATCCCCACTTTAGCTTCGAAATAAGACCCTTTGGAACCATTATAAACCGATTTTTACTTTAATATAAAATAATATTTTGAGATATTCCTAAGGTGCCCCTCTCCTCCCTTATAAAAGGGCACCTCCTCCCCCTCCTCCTCACACCAATTTGAGCACTCAAGCTCGGCCAACCCCTGCCATGTTCTCCTCTCCACTTCCCTAGAATAATCCTAGAGGTACTGGTCTTCTTCAAAGACCAATCTTAGTTCCCTAAGTGGAGGATTCAAAGAGGCGTTCCAAAGAAGAGGTAATATCCATTACCGATCTTTTCAATTACTTTCTTCTTCAACTTCTTCTTCTTTAGTTGTTCATGATAAAGTAATCACATCAGTATTACTTACATACTGATATGTTATTATAAATATGAAACAACCCTAATTCACCTTCTATCCATCCTACGTAAAAATGAGATCACCACGCGTGCGTACGTACGGAATACCGTCTCCACGTCGTGGTGTAATCTATTTTCCACCATCACCTTACAAGGATGGGTATAATGGTGTAATGAGTAACTATTTATTATTATTATAAATTAATATTGATACTGAAATAATATATATATATATACTCCAATACAGTTCCACGATCATAGGAACGATATCATCACTCGTGCGTACGAACGGAATACCGTCTCCACGATGTGATGCGACTCATTCTACATGATCATCATTACATAGTAATTATATAAATGCATTGAATGAATAAATATGATATATGTTACACTAATACCATTATGGATATAAGGTATCTATAACCTTAAAAGAAGAATAAGAATTTATTAGGAAAAACACGCATAAGAACAAAAGGCAATAAGGACCCGAGTAACAAGTAATAATGAAATATTACTAACAAGAAGCTAAGAATATGACCATATATGTATGATTCTGGAATAAGTCAATAAAATTATTTAAACCATTATACAGGAGCTTCAGACACGTACAAAGAAAATCGGACCTAAGGTAAGGGAAATATCACAATCTCATTTTTATCCGAGATTGTTTATACTTTGGCATTTACTGGGGTGTATTTTATCATCCACATCCATGTTTCCTCAAAATGTAATATTTAAATCCTTATACAATAGTTTATATTCAATTTTACCCTTCGGTAAATTTTTATTAAAGGATATGAAAGGAATATTTTGTCGTTTTTCATACGAGGTACTTTTTTGACTTTTCCGACAAAAGTACGAGAAGAATGTTTTTTTAACTTATACGGCATGAATGGATTTTTAAAACATTATTTCCAAGAAGCTTCCTTTCCAAGTTTTCAAGTTTATTTTTAATCATCTTCTTTTATTTTAAAGTCGTATGACATGTTATGAAAGGAAAAATGTTTTTGAAGTAGAAAGGATATTTTCCTCAAAAATGGAGTTCAAGTATTTTATCAAAATTATTTTCCATCTAAGATAATAAAAGGGTTCTGTTTTTATCCCTATTATTACATGTATTTGATTATGTTGTGATGGAAATATTTTTATGGATTCCTTTATCTTATATGAATTGTTTTATGATGTCATGTTGTTTATGAATTCCATTTTTATTACATGGGTTACGCTATGATGTATGGTTTATGATTATGTGGCACACATAAGAAAGGATTCATTATAAGAAGGGTGGGACCTATATCTCCATCCAATGAATTGGGTAAAGATTTTATATCTCATGAGATAGACATGGCTGGAACGGAAGGTTATTTCGGTTCAGTGATACAGGACTGAAACGAGGAGTGAACTCGGTTCAGAAATGGAATTTTTCCGCTAAGATAGTCTTGGAAATGAGTCATGACTAACAAGAAATGATTTTCCATGATTATATGTGCATGCCACAAAGTTTCAAGTTTCATTTTATGATTATGGGGATCTCATTCTCACTTCTATGATTTATTCCATGTTAAGATATTATGATCTCTTTTGCAGGTTATGATTTTCAAAAAGATTTGATATGATATTTATTTCCTTTATTTGCCCATGCTGAGCATTTGAGCTCACCCTTTTATGTTTTCTTTTCCCTAGGTCAGGAAGATGGATATTAAGTAGAATATTATAAAAGGGACCCTAGATATGATGAAATAAATGGGAGACACTGTAGAAGATTTATGAACCATTTGTTTATGTTTCCCAGTTTCTAAAGACACTATACCTATACGGTCCTTTGTGGTTTTTTCATATGTTGTAATAAGTGTGCTTCAATTTTGAAGTATTAACAATGTATGTAAAGTATGGGTCGTTATAGGAAGGGAAACTTCATTTCACTTTTAAGAGACCATAAAACCACTTTAAAATAAGGAAACACTTTAATCACAAAAAGGAAAACCTACTTTAAAAATAATATTTTTCGTAAATACCAATGGTTAGGTTGAATACTCAATGAAAACCATATTTGGATTTTAATAAAATATGAATAATTAAAAAATACAATTTCAAAACCAAATTTTATAGAACAAAGAAATTCACTAGCTTTTTTCGAAGGAAAAAGAAACCAATGAATGAAAAACGTTAAAAAATCCAATATAGATATCATATTATTTTTTAATTTAATTTAAAATCACTTTCGAATGACCAATAATTCATGGAACTCTCAAATAAAAGGTAAAAAATGAAAAAAACTACCTAATGTGGTGGAATAATGGGTTATTGGACAAAATCCATCGCAAAATAACTCTTAGGATGGATCATAAACATTACAAACAAAAATATCTAAATTGAAAAACCCTAAATAAGGAAATTATCCACCCATGTTAATTTGGTTTTAGGTATATTAGATATAATGAGAGGAAAAAAGAGAGAAATAAAGGATAAAATATAACCTCTTGAACCAGTGGAATAATCTAAATGAACCCACCTTGAACCCACCATAAAAAAATATTGGGAAGAGAATAGAACCCCATGGAAGGAGTTTTGGTCTAGAGGGATGAATGAAGGAGAATTGGGGTAGAATCCACATTTGAAGATAAAGATAAATTGCAAAAATAACTCCACCTCAGTAGACCACATGGTTAAATCACCAAACATGTCAAAATGTGTATAGATTTTGTGTCTTACACTACATAGAAGCCCTATAGGTCGCACTATTTTTAATTCATAGTTTCCATAAAAATTAATAGGCGATGAAGTCCCGTCTATCCAACTATGTAGATGGTTCACATTTTCTTCTGGATGGTTTGAAAACCATGTTCCAAAATATACACCACTCAAAGTCCCTAAAAAATCCCAAAATTAAGACCATCTTTTTTTTCATGTAAGTGAAGATTCATGGTGTAAAACACTCCCCACAATGCTGCATTGTTCCCATTAAAAGTCTAAATAAACTCATGGGAATCATGAATTCCAAGAGTACCTTCCATCTAACAAGGGCTAGATAGGATCCATCTCCCCAACCCATAAAACTATGTTCTAAAAATACACTATAAGTCATAGGCATTAGACTCCTCGCTAAAAAATGAAGAGACAATGAAATAAGAAATTGGGATTGCCAATCCAATGATCTTATTAAAAATTGGGAGTGTTAATATTATCCCCACTACTACTAAGATCCTCCTATATTCTAATTATATCATTAGAAAAAAATAGAAACACCACCTTTAGAATATATGAGGATACCCAAACAAATGAATGAATCATCATAGCAAATGAATCCTGAAAAATCATCCCAAAATAAGGGAAAAAATATGAAAATACTCCAAACCATTTTTTATTTCTCTTAAATTTTTTAAAATTATATAGGAAATAAAAAAAGTAAAATCACCTCCATGTAAAAATTAGTCTAGTTTATAAGACAACCAACTCAAAACAAAATAAGAGAAAACTCTTAAAAACATGTAATGGAGACTAGAATTGGTCAACAACATAATTCAAAAAAACATATAATTAATAATATACCAATCTTTGGACTTCAAAAAATTTAGAGTTAATTTAAAATTTTATATAAATTGAAGACATCATCCAATATAATAAAACGAAACCCCCAAGAAACCACATTTAGAAAATAAAAAAGGTTATTTAAGAGACACCACTACCCAAAGCTAACTAAACAGAGACTATGAGAATTATACAAGCTATGATAATCCTAAACGATGACAATCTAGATGAACAAACAACAAGGAATATAAAAACCAAGATGTTAATGAATAAGAGGAATGCCATGTAAGGAAACTACATGGATCAATCTTAAAGGGTACAATTAGTAAAATAGGGTATTCCTTTCCATATCCCCAAAAAACCATCTCATGGTAATTAAAAAAGATATATATTTCATGGTGGAATCAATAGAACATCCAAGAAAATCAGATCCCATGTATCCAAGCATCCACTATAGGTCCTTACCATTTCCATATTAGTGAACAAGAAATAACCCTTGGTGGAAACCATGAAAAGTAAAAAGCATCAATACTTAAGGAATAAACATCTAAAATGATATAAAAGAAGGGTCAAAATCCGATTTCATCCCTATAAATAAAATAAATAGGTACACAAAAGTGAAATAAAAATCCACAAACCAAAAATAAAAATTACATCAGATGATGTTTTAAAAAACAAAATCATCTTCTAACTCACCAATGTATGAAATAACACTGAGAAAAAACTAAAAATAATCATTTGTCTGCTACTTCTTCTTACGATGCTTGAACAAATCATAAAACATCTCCATTTGGGAAGGATATCCAAATAGATGATATATATTTAGAGGATAATGATAGAAATATAGAAAATGGATAGACCTCACAAACTAGAAAAAAATGGATTCAGTGAAACCAAAATGATTATAGTAGTTTGTAAAGATAACTTCTTATACATCTCCCATTACTTATTTCCCTTCTCGCCAGCGGAATTATTATTACAGGCTCCTATTAGAGTAATAAAATAACCCATAATAGGTTTCTATACTAAGATCAACTCAATAAAGATGTACTTATATACATCTTCCCCAAAGGTATCCATTCCAAATCGAAGAATTGATGAATGCTGTTCTGGAAAACAACCTCTATAAAAGAACCACACTCATTGCTAGTATGAAACATTTGGTAGAATGTTACAAAGCTATTGAATCACTGAACATAGTATTTGAATGAATGATCATATTGGAGGATACAAAAAAACATCTCATCCTTTCCACGCCTTACATTTTTAAGATAAACTATATAAATGAATGTGACCTTGAAATATCCATTAGAGAGAGCCTAAAAATTATGGATATGAATAGTGAGATTTTGATCTTCTTAAGATGAAAACTTTTAACAAAGGAATGGCGAATCTCACCCTATAGGGTCTTGGAGTTTATAGGGAGTCAAGGAATCTTCCACCTTTTCTATCCAATCAATTTCCTCAAGAGATAGTCTATGACCATATAATACTAGGGAAAAATGGGTCAAGAACTCTCGTTAATGACCCATGAACTTGAAAAAACACGGCTCTACAACTCCTTCATGAGTCTGAATAGAGTTAGAGACTAGAAATAAAACTCTCATCTAACAAGGACAACTAACTAAGGAATTACCATCATAATGTTTAGGATCCCTAATAAGGGAATCATTCTAAAATACCACAAAACAAAACATTCAATCAAACAACAAATAAATATAACAAAAGGGAAAAACAAAAATAGTATAATATAAATATAGAAATCACCTCATAATTCCACTGAGGGGAAAAAAATTGAAAAGAACTAAATTTTGGTATTAATCCACATTTCTAACAATCACACCAAATCCTTGGAAACATTTAATGCCGTACACACAATGAATTATAGAACAACATGACCCTAAAATATTTATTTTTTTCTCAAATAAATTTTAGAATGGATAAAATTTTTCCATAAAACACCATAACTAATAAACAACTATTTCACAAATTCTAAGACACAAAAACCAATGGAACTATTACATTTAAAACCTAAAAAACCATAAATTGTTTTGAGTTAAAAAAACTCATTACCTATGAAACATGAGAATCTAAAAATATAAGTTAAAAAAACATATATTACATTATAAAATTTTGTTTTTTAACATAATTCAATAGGCATGAAACACTATTTAATCATTAACAAAACTAGGTCTATAAAAAATATATGATAAAACCAACAAAGGAGGAAGAAGATTTCAAATCTTCTCCACTTATAATGTTTTGATAGAACATGCACTAACAATTAGAGTGCAACTAGAAGATATAAAAAAATTTCTATATGACTTACACATTATTTTATAGATAGTGTGCCTTAACCACACAATCCTTCTAACATATTTAATTTCTACACAAATGTGAGAAATTTCAAAGGAAATATCCTAAAAAAGTAGAGTATAAGTACCCCACACCAAAATATCTGATGAACAAGCCACCCAAACCTCATATATAAAACTAACACTCCCAAAAAACCATGGTAAAATAAAATATGACACCTGGAATAAAAGGAGAAGAAATTTACAAGACATTCTACACGAACTTGATGGTCTTATCTTGTTTATACTATTATCATAAAAATAGAAATAAAGAAAATCTCTAGAAACATGGACCCAATCAAATTCCTAGATTCCAATGATTCAATATTTGTAATAATCCAACCTAGTCTTCTATTTGATTAGTTCCTAGATCAGACATCCACACACCTGATATGTGTTCTAGATCCCTCTAGGAAGATGAAAAGTGTTAAGGTATCGAACATATCCATTGTGATGGATTCACCCTTAAGAATATAAACATAATCTCCAAAATTGGAATAAAAAAAGAAATAAAAATCATGGCCAATAAATCACCAACAAGAGATAAGAATATAATATATATCTATAATCTACACCAGATGATAGAATAAATAGAACATTAAGAGAAAATATGTTGAAACAATAAATCATACAAAATAGTTGTATAAATTGAAGGACTAAACACCACTTACATGTGAAACTATAATGAACAACATGATCCAAAAAACCATCAACTTAATGGGGAAGACAACAATAGATATAACTTGAATTATGAGGACTAAAGAATCCCCAATATGACATGAAGGCTATAAATAACTACATGTTTTTGTAGGGTGTGAGCTGAAGCCATTATGATACCACCATGAGTATAATTCAATTATTTTATAAAATAAACCACGTTATCAAGTTTGGAAATAACATATAAAACATGTTTTTACTTATTTTTACATAAAAGAGGGATTAAAAAAGTTTGGAAATATATGTTAATGAAGGAATAATTTTTTATAAAAGATAAGATAATGAGGTCTTACTCAATAACATGCCAATTAAAATGCTAACTATTTTTCTCTAAAACAACATGATTTTGAAAATAAAAGTACACATGGTTTAAAAATTTTCATTATCATACAAACCAAGAATGTAACTTCAAAAATGTTTCTGCTTTTTCCATTAAATTATTTTATTCACCTGAATCAAAGGTAATCAAGAAAAAATTATGAATATATTAAAACAAAAACATAGAAAATCTCAAAAAAAATGCCAATAAATAGATGGTTAAAAACCAATTAAAAATGAATAATCTTAAATCAGATCAACGCATTGAATGTTTAATATTATAAAAATACAATACAAATTCTAATAGATATAAAAAACACATTTCATAAGATACATAACACCCGAAAGCACCATAAGGACCAACAAGGTAACTTAGGGGATGTATAGGTGGAACAATTGTTGGTAGGTTAACTATCACACATCCATCAAATGAATCAATCCAATAAGTCTCATTAAAGATAATCATACTAATAATATTTTATGTACATGATTGATGTACAAGAAAGGGTGAAAACTCGGTTATCAAAACCCATCCCTATACTTCCCACATAGTTGTATCGATCTATGTAGGGAATAATAATGGGTGCAGACCTTGAGAAGTCAATTTCATTAAATTAAAAAAAAAATCCACATGGTCTAAAACCACAATAAATTCCTTACCACCTCTTAAAACACCCTTTAAAATACCCCCAATACATCATACATCTTGAATCACATCTAAATGCATCCATCCATTAAAAGGGTAACATAACATCAATTACCACCCAATGGGTCTCAATGAGGGAAAAATCAAAATCACATCAAAATGTGACAACAAAGAGATAACTTATTTCAATTACATTTGAAAATCCCTTTTCTTAATAATATTTGAAATTTTAAACACAATTCAAAAATAAAGAATAATCAATTTGAAGCACAACCAAAAATGTTATGGGAAACTCTATTTAACTTTTATAAACCAAACCGCCCATTTAAAACAAGGAATCCACAAAAAGAAAATAGAGAAACAAATGTTAAAAACTACTTTTTGATTTAAACACAATGATTTTTTTTACAATAAAAACATTCTTTTCAATATTATTAAAATGAACAATTCATAAAATATCATTTCAAAACCTGGTTCCATTACACAAATGAATTGAATCATTTCTGGAAAAGGAAAAAACTCACACAATCACAGAAACAAATTGATAATTACATAAAAGATAACATATACACTATTAATTAAATTCAATAAAAATGTCAACACATCATGTATTCATAAAAATCGTAACTAAAAATCAATAAAAATGAAACACCTTCCTAAAGGTGTGGAATTATATTGATTTTTATGTAATCCACTAGATAATAACTCCTAATATGGATCCAAACCATTACAATCTAATGGTTCCAATTAAAAACAACCAAAACCAATAAAATCAGAAACCCATGAAAACTAGGCTTATATAATAAAGGATAAAAATATATAAAATAATAGAGGAAGATGGGAGAAGATCATTCCTCTTCAACGAGGTGAGTAATCACCATGAAACATCCTTGAAAACACTATGTAGAATATTTGGAAGAGAAGAAAACCCCAATTGAGGAATTTAGGGAAATGGATTCCATGATGGAGTCTTGGGGTGGTAGCTTCAATTGGAAAGATTAGTAAATGATAAAAAACCCTATATTTGTAGAGCAACTAGTTTACTAGCATGGTTTTCCAAATTGTGCACATAATGTTAAAAATAAACTACCTCAAACCCCTAGAGGTTATAAGGTTTTTCTTTCATGATATAACTATTAGTGAATAGACCATGTGATCCACTCTTTTTAACTCTACATTGGGAAAAAAATTTATACTACACGATTTCAAAATCGCATTCTTAACCATGCACCCTATAAAAAACCATCCAAAATCCCAAAATTTCCACATGGAACACCCCTTGTTAAATGGATAAAACAAACAAAATATTAATACCAATAAATTTACACCATAAGGAGTCACATAAATTTCTAATCATTTATCTATGATTAAGGGTAATTTTTTTCCAAAAATTAAGAATATTTTTACCTAAATATCTTATTTCCAACAGCAAAATACCAATAATCATAAGGGTAACCAAAAAAATTCATTAGATTGTTTTTTTGGGTAGGATAGAAAAAGATAATAATGATAAATGGTATATGGTTAGTGTATACTCAATATATATGAGTTATGACCTATTAAATTTATTTTTTTCATCAATATTAATAAAGGTCATCTCACTTTTAGGGACAATTCCAAATTTTTGATTAATAATATCAGATTGGATTGGAAAATAATAACCAGTCTTAATCAAAAATAAAATTTTTGAAGAGTAAAAACAAAACCAGATGAGAATTTATTAATTTTTCTATTAATTGTTTTAAGTATTTTTGACAATAATTCATGTTTTACTCTAAATGAAAGATTATTTATGTACAATAATCCTATAATTAATAATATCAAACATATTGAATCATTGAGTAGGAAATTAGTTATTCTTATATATATATATTCTTTCTATTATGGTGATCATATTATGTGATAAAATTTATTTTTTCTTGATTGATTTTCTTTCTTGTTACATTACCATGTTATCTTCATACTCAATAGTTTTCTTCTTTCTAATACTTCATGTAATGTAGGTAACAAGAATGATGTTATTTTTTAAAATAATTTATTTGTTTACTTTTAATAATTATTTTAATATTATATTTCATGTTTCATGTTTACTAATAGTTAACTGTTTTATATAGTGGAAATTTTATTGAATCAGATTTTTCCATGTAACGTCCTTTTTTATGTGGAATTATTACGAGTCTGTTAAAAATGACGACATCTGATTTCGAGTCCCGATGTGCCTTGAATGAATTTATGACCTTTTTTGATGTACAATCAGTAAACACACATGCACGATTTTCTAACTATTGATCTGGTGATCATATTAAAAATCCGATTCCGGATTCGCTTAAGGGAGGCTTCACATCGACTACTGTAGGTCGGGTGAAAATGTTAATTTTTTCAGACTTTTGAATGATTAATAAAATAACATGTTATGTTATTTTATTTCTTTTCTTTTTATCTAGAGGATAAGTGGTGGTGGCAGGACAGAATACATTTCAAGCGATTTTTTGTCTTGACCTCTCCTTCATTGTAACTGTGCCATTGAAATTTGGGAGGTTCATTATTCAAATGAACCTAAAAAATTCCTCAAAGTTTTATCAACCTCTACCAAATACTATTTATGTAGAGATCAGGGAGGGGTGTTGGCCCAACTTCACCAAGTGACAAATTTCTGGAAAAGTACTGCGACACCAACCATTTGGAGGAAGATACCGAATTTAGCGAGTGGTGATGATCACCAATGAATTGTGAACCGACAACAATGATGAAGAAGGTTCTGTCAATCGTTTTTAGTGGACATATAATATAGGTTTTTGGATTTTTTAAATTTTATATTTCATGATTTACCTTTCTCTCACTTGCTATCAAAATAACGCAGAGGGAATAAGCCAATCGAAGAAGACCCATACCCTCTACCACATCACTCATGTTCTGTTCTTCAGGGATGGTTTCCACATATTGTCCAAAACCCAAAATAGCGCATCACACTATGACGACATCAGTGTGGGAGAGCCATAGAAAATGAAAACACTAGGAAATGGACTATCAGATCACTTCTGGTGGTCTGCGAATGAAACAACCAACCTTCCATGTCGGCGGCAGCTGGCAGTGACCGGAGGGGACCCACAAAAATGGGTTACAGGCAGTGGAAGGCGGAGTGCGATGCTGCGTGGCAGTGGCAGAAGGTGACCGACCTGAGCCAACCGTGTGGGAAAAAGGAGGCACCCATAGGCAGTGCGAGCAGCCGTGGTCAGCGTTCCGCGATAGAAGGGGGCAGTGCAAAGCAGCCGTGGAAGGAAAGTGTGGCACGACCCCACGCCGCACCACGTTGGCAGAACACTATCAAAAAATCGGTCGACCATTCATGCGGTGGGGCATCACTCCACCAGCTGGCGAAATGGCCCCACAACCACGAGGCTAGTGGGTCACAACATTCCACCATCAGGAAGACTAGACCAGACACGAGCCAGTAAAATGGGCCAGACCCGCCCAGCAGGCCGGACCCACGGCCCAACGAGTTAGTTCTGGTGGGCCAAACCCCACCCGGTGGGACGGGCCAACCGCGGCCCAATCCCGCTACCCAATGGGATGACCTCGACAGGTCGGGCTTAGTGAAACGGGCCGACCACTGACAGGCTGGACCTAGGCAGTGTCAGGTAGACCACGAGAACGCTTTCATCGAGCCAGTAATACTGAGTCGGATCGGGCCTATACCCAACTGACCCTCGAATAAATAAACACCAGTAACTGAAGAACCATTTGTTCTTTGGACATGCCATCAGTGGCATTGGGACCCCATTTTGGAAGTGGTCCCTATAGCATTTTCTGGCGGGTCTGACAGAGATGGGCCAGACCAAGGTGTGATCACCCCATTTCATAGAAATGGGTGTAACTAATAGACCGAAAGTCTGATCAACGCATCATTTTTGGTATAAGGATCCTTGCAATAAAGAAGTTATTTGGAGATACTCTATATGGGTTTTGAAAGAATTTGATATGAGAAATGGGTTGGGTCATACTTGCATCCAACTTGGCCAACTGTGGCCTAAGCCTGCGATCCAATTGGACGACCCCAAAGTGTCGGACCCAGTGAACCGGGGCAACCCTTCACTGGCCAGACTCAAGTGGGGTCTCGTAGACCCCTGGACCCATTGTGTCAGGATAGTTAGACTATGTCGGACATGGCCAAGAACCAACCGACCATCCATTAAATATTCAATCATAAATGATAAATCAGGTGTCCGCTGGACACACCATCAGTGGAATTGGGACACCTTTTGGGAAGCGGTCCCTTTAACATATTACGAAGGGTCTGACCGAGCTGGGCCGGACTGAGGTGTGATCACCCCGTTTCACAGATATGGGTGTAACTAACAGACCAGGTCTCTGATTGATGCATCGTACGTACTATAAAGACCCTTTTTTCAAGGATGTCCTTTGGAGATACTCTACGTGAGTTTTGATGTAGTTTGTTGTGCGACCTAGGTGGGTTCAAACTTTAATCTGACCCGACCATTACAAAATTGCGCATAACACATAGAACATGTATCCGATCAACACACCGTCTATCACATTGGGACCCCTATAATGGGGATATCCCTTGGGTATTGTTTTTTGGGACTTCGTACTAGTTGGAATATGACCGATGGATTGATGAGAGGATCTCCTAGAATCAATAATGTTATGAACGGGAATCCAGTGGCTGGTAGTGTCATGAAGAAGAAGAGCGACTAATACAAGTCAGCGATAGAAACTTCAGAGCAGGATGATCTATTTGTACAACTAATCTTCCCTACCTTTGTCATAAAGACCCTATGTGGATCATCATAATAGAGAACCTATATGGATCTGCAACATAGGGACTCTATGTGGATCAACAGCATAACAAACCTATGTGGATCAGCATCAAAGTGACCCTATAAATATCAGTATCTTATAAACCATGTATAGATCATCATTCTAGCAACCATATGTAGATTAGAATTGCACTAACCAACAAGGACAAACCTTAGAGTGGCACGATGTGGATTAGAGACATACAACACTCTGTGGATCGACTATGGATCAAATCCAATGTGGTTCATTTGTGGAAGCTTCCTAATGAAATAAAATGATATATCATAATACCAATCATCTTTATTGCTGAATACTGAGTTGTATACCTTTTGAGAGATGAATATTTCTTCTTGCCTTGTGATTGAGGTTATTATTTGTAGTATTTCATTTTTGGAACTCTGACAGTCCTTCGGGGGTCTTGGTGTCTTTACTAAGTATCGTTATAATCACCCTTGCAGAGGCATCACCCACACCTTAATGTGTCTTGTGTAGATGACGAGCATCTGGGCTGAGAATTGAGAGAGCTAGTACCAGGAGGTACACAGAGGAGACTAGATAATGTGAAGGTTTGTGGAGATCATCTATACCTACCCTTCAGGTAGGATCCTTGGTGGATGATACAAGATTTATTTTACCTTTTTAGTCATACTAGTACTTTTCAGTTGGGCTAGTATTCCGGCCCCATTACTTTTAGTACACTTTTCACTAAATCAGATTACTTCATGGTTGTTTCTTTTATAATTCTTGGTTTTTGAGTTTATACAGGTTTAAAGGAAATGGTTTCCCATTATAGGGATATGCCTTTTCGGTTCTAGTCTCCAACACCGGACATATGGTAGGCGAGCATGGGGTATTCATGACATGAGTCTCATGGGATGGGGTCATGGAAAAAGTGTTATCAGAGTAGTCAGTTCTACCGAAGAACTAAGAATCAGATCTTTCCAAATGAGAAATAGTGTTTACGTATTTTGAGTGTGGTTTTTAGTTCGAAGATTCCATTTTTGGTGTGTTGAGTGTTGTATCCATACAACATGACCCTAAATTCTGATTTCCGAATTGGTGCACAGAAAGAAAAATTGTGTGTGTTATGGAAATGTTTTACTTTTTTATTTTTTTGAGTTAGCTCACGAGGTATAACTTAATGAATGTTCCATATATATTTCCCTTCAGTATTCTATGATTTAGATAGAATACCAAGATTCCTAAGACAATACATGATGATGGACCACGAAGTGACGATGCTTCGATAAAGGCCCATATTCCGACCATAGTACCATCGGGTGGTTTAGTAGAAACACCACTACCCATTGAGAAGATATTTCCACTAGCCACAGTAGAATAAGGGGGACGCTGAATGAGCACAATTCAAGAGTTTCAGTGGAGGAGACCTCCGAGGTTACAAGGCGAGATGGATCCGCAGGCAGCTGAGGATGGGCGGGATGCTGTGGTTAGAGTTATTCACCTGGTTGGGACACCAGCTGACTAGATGGTGATCCTAACAACCAGAATTTTCTAGGGAGTAGTAGGGAGATGGCGGAGCCTGACACTCTAGATACATGATGAGGTGACCCTCACCTAGGCTGATTTCAAGGGCCACTTCATGGATGAGGACATTCCAGTGACTCTAAGCTCTATGTGTATACAGGTTCTACTACACATATAGTATGGAAACCTGATCGTGGACTTGTACATTGCGAGGTTCACTGACCTCTCGTGCTACTAAACCGACATAGTGTCAGTCCCCTTCTTCAGGGGGATACCTTTGATTAGGGACTCCGATGGGAGATCAGAGCTTCGCTGGTATCTCCTTGCATTCTAACACATGATGGGGTGCTAGAGAGAGCACCCTTGGTGGAGAGCTTCCTTGCTGAGCATAAATTGATAGCGAGACCCACCACCGGGTGACACTTATCAGAGTCATATGTGGATGGCAGTAGGCAGATGACACAGAGGTCCAAGTTTACCATACCTTCTGGTGTATGAACTTTGGATATAGGGTCGGAGGTGCGAGGCTCACAAGGTAGAGCAGACTAGTAGAGGAGCAGACTATGCTTCATGTGTGGTGGGGACGGTCACATGGATCGTGACTGCCCGAACATCCACACTAACGACCAGCTGACAGTTGGGGGACCATCGAGGTAGACCCATAGATTCGATCGAGGAGGGACATAGGGTAGAAGAAGTGGCAGAGGAGAAGGTCGTGCGACATGTGGTGGATGATAGTTTGAGGTTATACTTCCACCACCTCCAAGTGGTCCTCCTTGACCATAGGGAGCAGGTGGATAGGGACACACTCATCTCCAGGTAGTTGAGGCCGATGACCATGGTGCTCCAGAGATGATCTGAGTTGTGATATGGGTCTACTCCACCTTAGCTATAGTACTTACAAACACAGTTTCCGATTAATCATTCATAGCCACAACCCTCGTTAGAAGCTCGGAAAATCCAGTGAATCTGTTGGCTTGATCATTACGATTAGAGACATCTATAAGAGATGATTCGATGATTACACACGGGTCCCAGTTGTGTGAGATTGTTTAAGGATATGAGAGCTTCATCTAGGATCTTCTAGTTGTGGACACAAGGTCATACGATTTCATCTTAGGTATGGACATGTTATCCATAGTCCATGCTCATATTGACTATGTTAGTCACAAAGTGTAGTGTGTCCACGAGTCGGTGTATTATTACATAACATTGGCATGATCAAAAGGTATAAAATCCTGAATGACTAATCAGTTTAGTAGCCTTGAAAGTACATGATACAATCATATGCTTTAAGTTACATTATAAAATGAAAAAACAACTTTTTATCCATTGACCACATTCATATCCCATAGCCTATTCCAACAGGTAAATCATAAAATACTTTATAGAATCCTGAGAAAAATAAAACATAATAAATGGGTGATCTCATATGCTCAGTAAGGATAAAATACAATAGACTGTTTCGTAAATAAGAATAAAAATTTAAGGCAATTTATAAGACAAAAAAACCTTTTAAAGGTAAAATTCATCATTATATTACAATGATATATCAAAAAATTCCTTTTACTTATTCACATGGATATTGTACTAGTCGAATAATCAAATGTAATATCAATAGACAATTTCATAATTATGAAATGTATAATTCCAGAAATCATAACCACATAGTCAAGGCCTCATGCCAAGACTACAAATAATATTTTTCAAAGGCCTTGTGCCAAGACACTAGTTTGCCTAATGAGACCAACCAATGCATCTAGGAGCTGTACCATGCTCCACCCATCACATTCTATGTCTAATGCATTCCTCATATGAAAATGTTGAAACATAACATAAATATTCGTATTAAAACTAGAATACGAAATGTTAATACTTTAACCATAAACAATGAATGGTATAAAAATAATACATACACAGTAAAACATATCAGAAAACCTTCAGTAAAATATGGAATATTAGTATAAAAATAAATTATATTCAAACAAGTTTAAATCCCATCAATGTATGTTGACATATATGATATTAAAACTATTTAAAACAATCAACTCTTTATATTTATAATTTATTAATATGTTAGATAATTATAAAAGAAAACATTTATTCTGAAAATATTTTTATAATCTTGTATGGGAAGATTCGAAGGTGTTATAATGGGGGAAAATATCTCCACACTCCAGATTAGTTAAAATACATTTTTTACTTAATTTTTTCGAAAATGTTGTAAAAGACCTTGTTTGGAAAACTATGAAAATATTCCTTTATAAAAATCATATAAAAAGTCAAAAAGGGTATATATTACTTTAACCCATAGACTAGGAAATATTAAAAATGTTTTGAAATACATTTTTTTAAGAAACATAAATGTGGATGATAAAGAGGTCCTAGTAGATACTTACGTATTAACAACCTCAGATACCTAAATAGTTAATAGAATTTACCCTTACTTTTTACTTTTACTTGGAATATGGCACATTAAACTCTTATATAATAGTTAAATTATTGTTATTAAATTATATAGGAACCACATACATAAATATGATTTCATATGTGATCTTCTCATATTGCTTTGTTAATAATATTTGAGTAGTATCATCATTTCCTGTGTTAACTGATTCAGTTTACTTTATATTATTAGTTATGTAATCCATGTTTGTTATGGATAGAATGTATTTGATTCATATCCAGAATGATATTATGTTCTTAAGTATTATTTTTAATCATAAAATGAATATCATTCCAGATTGATTACGATAGGTAATGAATCTCATCGCGTTTGTAGATACTATAATATGTATATACGCATGTATTATGACGTGCCATTCATAGGATGGATAGAATAATGAATATTATTCTAACATAATTATAATAACATCAATGTTTGTATAATGTACTGGAGTTATTATTTTGTTATGGAATCAACAAAGAAAATGGATGTGGAAGAAGAAAATAACTGTGAAAAAAGTGGTGAAATTATTACCTCTTCATCAAGTGTTTCCTTTTGAGTTGATAAAAATGGATATTTAGGTTAGATTTATGATCAATTTGAGGCCTCTATGTACATGATAGGGTACTTGGGAGGATATTTGGGCAGCTTTTGGCCAAGAAAAATGGCTTTGGATGTGTCATTTTGAGAGAAGATGAAGTACCCTTTTATAAGAGAGGTGAGGGTAACATTAGGAAAAGATTGAAATATTATTTTATTATACACTCATATTTAGTTTATAATGGGTCTAAAATAATTTATTTCTATGTTATGGTGGGGATGGGTTAAAAAAAATTCAACCAACAGGTTTTAGACATGTTAATGTCACTACATTAACCTTATCTTTTAGATTTAACTATTAGTTAAATAGTTTAACATTTTCCATGTATTCTTGTCTTATTATAATAAATGGTTAATAATATTACATTAAAAATCCAAGAGAACCCCATGTGGTTCAATATGGATATATATATACTTATCTATGTGTTTTGTCCAAACAATAGATTTTATGAATATTAAATCAATTAATAATATAGTATTTGTTTTAAATACTAATTTATATCAATTTTGACACTATTTGGTGTTTTGTTTTTGTGAAAGTCAAAAAAACATTATAACTCTGAAAAAAATTATATATTCAACACTAACATTTCATGTTAACCAATAAAAGTAGTTGAATTCATCATAATTATCAATTTACATTTATTTGGATATCTTTAATATAAATTATTTTAATCATTCATTAATAATGTAATTACAGCATCATCATTGTGTCATAAATAAATTTATTTTTTTAATGGGTAAAAATTATAAATAAAATATGATTATGTAGAAAATATTTTTATATTTCTAATTAATATTTATAGTCGAATTTATCTTATGTGTTACCCTATATTAAAAATGGATTAGTTATTAAACATTGAATTTAACACTTTTAACTATTCTTTAAATAAAATAATAATAAATGTCCTAATCTAATCCATGTGGACCTAAAGGATCATATATTTTCCCCATGGTTTTATTTAGTCGAAATAAACTTGTCCAATAAAATTATGAATTGTGTTAGGGTAATTATAATATATTTTTTACCTTTAATAACCCTATTTACATTTAACCGTGGTAAATAAAAACCTAAAGACACTATTCAATAAAAATTATTTTCATCTTATTGAATGAAATTTTACTTAGTGATGTCCATATTTTCTCCCAGATTTATGAAATTGAATTTACATAAGTGGTAAAATTATGTTTTATGCAAATTTGAAAATGTTCTTAGAAGGTGAGTAAAAGATGGAAAAATGTTCAATAAAATTATATATAAATAATATTAATATAAAATGGCTCCAATGAATTACATTGAACATATATAGGTATTATGTATCTAATTTTACCAAATATATATTGAAATACTATAACTAATTATCTAAATTATGTTTTAATTAAAAAATAATGCATAATTTTTCCGTATTCATTAAAAATTAAAATTTTTTAGAAAAATACCAAAAATTCACCCTAAGATAAAATTTATATTTTGAATTCAAAAATGAAGCCCGTTTTGAAAAATAAAAATTATAAAATTTCATAATGTGGGTATTACAATTCATAACTGTTAGTTTGATTGGTCGTGGTGTGTTAAAACTCTATATTGCATACAACGCAAGCTACTGTATTATTCAATGGGAAATGTACCGTAGAATCATGGGGTGTAACATCCTCCCATCCTTGAAAATTAATTTCTACCTCAAAATTTCTCGAAAATTAAAACATAAAAATATTTGCATGGTTCTTTATCATTTGTTTTTCTGGTTCCCATGTTTCCTTTTCCATCTTATGATTTCTCCGTAGAACTTTTACCAGATGAGTCATCCAGGTTCTCAACACTTGTTCTCTTTTATCAAGAATCATGATATGATCTTAAAAAAAAGACATATCAGGTTCCAATTCAATTTACTTAGGGGTGAGTACATGCTTTGGGTCTAGAATGTATTTTCTAAACAGTTATATGTGGATCACATCATGTAGTTTGGAGACACATGGTGACATTTCCAAACAATATGCTACAACTCTAATTTTTTCTAGAATTTCAAAATTTCTGACGTACCTGGGAATTAATTTAACATTCTTATTGAAACGTATAACACCCTTAAATAGAGATACATTCATGAAAACATGATCTCTTACATGAAATTAAAAATCCTTCCTTTGGTTTTCGGCATATCCTACATTGATCTACTTTGTTGTTGGTTTGGATAATCTTTATATTTTCCACTATTTACACAACCAGTTCTTGTCCAATGAGTTTTCTTTCACCAACATCTTCCCAAATGTTTGTGTGCAACATCTGTTTCCATATAACGCTTTATATGGTGCCACTTGAATTCTTAGATCGAAGCTATTTTTATAGGAAAATTATACCAGAGGTCAATATTGATCCCATATACCTGGAAAGTCAAGTGAGAAAGATCTCAACATATCTTATAAGGTTTGAATAGCCTGTTCTGATTTTCCATCAGTTTGAGGGTGGTGGGCAGTGCTAAAATGAAGTTTAGAATCCATGGCCTTTTAAAGACATTTCCATAATCTTGATGTAAAATGGAGGCCACGATCAGAAAAAATCGATAGGGGTACTCCATGAAGTCTGAAAACTTCATTAATATATAGTCTTTCTAGATGATCAAGTTGTAAATCTTCTATAATAGAAAAATATGTGATGAATTGGTAAGATGATAAACATAGAACAATATTGCATTATTCCTTCTAGGAGTCTTTTTTATCCCCGTAACAAAGCCCATCGTAATATCATCCAATTTCCACTCAGGTATGCTAAGAGGTTTCATGAATCCTCTAGGATGTTTTCTTCCAACCATATCCTATTGTCAAACCATACATCTTGACACATAATCAACAATATCCCTCTTCATTTTGTCCCATAAAAAAAGTTCTTTCAAATATCTATATGTCTTAGTGCTACCATTTTGTATAGGGAAATTGAATCTATGAGCATCATCCAAAAATTCCCATTTAGATGGGGTATATTAGGAACACAATGTCTCTTCCCAAATTAAAAAATTTCATCTTCATATACAATGTCAATCAATATCCCACCATTGAAAGCATTAATCATCTTTTGAATCTCCTCATCATCCGTCTGAGAACTCTTTATACATTCTAGTAAAGTTTTTTTGGAAACCATTTAAAAAAGTATTTATATTTCACCTTACATGGTTGTTACCATATCCATCTTTACTAGATCCATGAAAATAAGATCACTTTCAACCCTCATCTTGTTCAAAACTCAAGGATGATTTCTTCCAAAGCATCTTCCCCATATTTGTCTTCATCGAGTGGTAGTATATAGTGAAATTATAATCCATGAGTAGTTCAAGACATCATCTTTGCCTCATGATGAGTTATTTCTCTGAGAGAATATTCTTCAAACTCTAATGATCAGTATAAATCTCACATTTTTCAACATATATATATTGTCTCCATATTTTTAGACCAATGATTTATTCTACTAACTCTAAATCATGAGTGAGATAGTTTTTATCTTTAATTTTTAACTATCGTGATTCATAGGCAATAACCCTACCATTCTGCATAAGGACACAAGGAAGCCCTTTCTTTGATGCAACACTATAAATAAAAAACCCATTATTCCCTGATGATAGAGTCAAGATAGAAGCACTAAAAAATATTCTATTCAGTTTATCAAAACATTCGTCACACTCTTATTTTCAAACAAATTTAACCCTTTTACGTGTGAGCTTGGTTAATGGGTTTGCAAATCAGGAAATATTTTTGAGAAAATGCCAATAATAACCTGCTAAACCAATTAAAATGCGCACGTCAGTTATAATTGTCAGTGTTGTCCATTCTTTTATTTCCTTGGTCTTTGAATGATCTATATAGATTCAAACTTTTGAGACAATATGGTTGATAAAGGAAATTTCTTGAATCTTCAATTCACATTTGATAAACTTCCCATATAATTCATTTCATATTAGGGTTTTTCAAATAGTACGCAAGTGGTTTTCACGATCTTCATAGATTTTTGTGTATTCGATGATATCATCAATAAATACAACTAGAAATTCATGAAGATATTCCTTGAAAATACTATTTATAATATCCACGAAAATATAGGGTACATTAGTCAGTACAAAAGGCATTACTGTAAAATTGATATGCCCATTCCTAGTTCGAAAGCATGTTTTCAGAATGTCTTCTTTCTTTACACACAACTAATGATATCCAGATCAAAGTTCAATCTTTTAAAAAAATTGAGCTTTATGAAATTGGTCGAATATATCATCAATTCAAGGTAGGGGATACTTGTTTTTTATTGATATATCATTGATCTCCCTATAGTAAATACACAAACTCATAGACCCATGTTTCTTCTTAACAAAATGAACAGGGTATCCCCAGGGAGAAACACTATGGTGAATAAATCCCTTATTACTCAATTTTTATAGTTATTCCTTTAGTTCCACTAATTCCACAATGGAAATTCTATAAGGGGTCTATGATATGGGACTTAAGACAGAATTTTAATCAATGGAAAACTCAATTTTACATTCTCGAGGATGATCATGTAAATCCTCTAGAAAACCATCAACACATTCTTTTACAATAGGTACATACTCTATTTGAAAATTATTTTCCTCCCCCATAGTTAATTCATTATCTTCCTCCCCAAAAATTGAATTTAGTTGAGCTACAGGGGTTGGATCTAGATAATAATCAAGTGATGACGTTTCTACTCTAAAGATTAGGTACTCTTTATCATCATCAAAAATTGTAACCTCCTACTAAATACAATAAATTTTCACATCATGGTCCAAAAGGAAATCAATACCAAGGATTATATAAAATTCTATCACGGGTATGATGATGAGATCAATAGATATATAATGATTATATTCCCTAACGGTAACTGATTCACAAAATGTTTTTGCAATGATACTTCCCTTATGTGTTTTTACTAAAAAATACCTTATTAAATAAAATGGCAAATATCTAATTTTCTTAGAAAACTAGGATGATATAAAACAATGTGGTGATCCAGAATCAAATAAAGCATTGGCTAAACTTGCAGAAACCCTTAAATTACCTACCACCACATCTTTTGAAACTTTAACCTCAACTATAGTGATCTCATAAGATTGGCCTTGCTCCCCTAGCCTTTTCTAAGGCAATTTTCCTTGTAGCAGAAGACACTCATTTGCATAATTACCCATATATCTACAATTCTAGCATTCATCATTGAAAGTCTCTTTCTTTTGCTTGCAATCACGAGCTTGGTGGCCATTTTCACCACACTTGTGATAGACTCCCATTCCTTTCAGACAAGTAACATGTTTTTTATTCACAAATTTTATATATTATGGATATTCAACTTTTCCCTTCTTCACCATATTCCCATTTCTAGGGTATTCAAAAGATCTATTCTTCTCTGGATTTTCATTATAGTCGTAAGACTTGGATAATTATTATTTTTTGTCTTGATAGTACATGATACTTTATCATCGTATGACCAGAAGGATTGTGAGACTAATTCTCGATGGAGAAATTGTTTTATCCCATAAAATAATTGACCAATTTTACTCCTTGGGTTACATATATAATATGCTACATGCCTTGCTAACCTTGTAATGTTATCCTCATACTTTGTGACATTCTCATCCTCAATTTGCCTCTAACTCATAAATTGTCTTTCCATATCCACTAGATGGCCATGAAAAAAATATTTTTCAACGAAAATATCTTTAAACTCCGTAAATTACATATTTGATACTTTTCGTCTTCTTTTTTGTTTTTAATTAATTCCACCATTGACCTGCATCTCTCGTGGTCTGATAAACTGCAATGAAAACATTTTCCCTTTTGCTACTCCCCAAATCATTATATATTTTCTCTAAAGAACATATTCATTTCTCACCTACAAATGGATTTTTAGTCCCATTTAAATTTGGTGGTTATTTCCTCATGAATCTGTCTAATATTGAACTTCCGCATTGTGGATCAGGTATCTCTATACGGGTAAAGTTATTATTCATAACCTGAGTGAGTTGTCCTAGTGTGGTGATAATTTGATCAGCAATAGTTGTGTTACTAGCTCCACTATAATTATGTTGAGTAGAATGGAAATACCTACATGGATTACAATCGTTGCTACAGTTTCCATTCCTTCCACTATGTGCTATTTCTAAAGAATGGAATACACTTGGTTAATTTATGAATCACAATACACAATTCCAAACATGTAAAAAAAATAACATAAGTTGAACAGTTTAATGATATAATCCATAATCATAAAAATGTTTTCTTTGAGGAGTTAAATAATCATAAATCATTCATAATGGATTGTGTTGAAAATGTGAATTATCCTAAGCATATACCCTAGAAGTGTCGTATCCAAGAGTGTAATAAGGACCGTAGTCGTGTACCAGGATACCGCAGGTCAAGCCCAAAACTCCATGTTAGAGTTTTTACTCATAGGTACATCTGTTCCAGAGCCACCTCTATCTGCTCATATCTAGACAAGGTTGTATTTCTTGGATAACCCACAAAATCACTACATTACATAATTTCTTGTATGATCTTCTATACTAATCCACAATTTATATCATAGGGTAATGTTCTCTAATCTGTGTTTTTCGATATCTAGATTAGAAGGATTATAATAATCATTCTCTGATACCCACTGTAATGCCCTAACCCTAGTTACCTAGAGTCATTGTGTTATGAACAAACATTAGAATGATCACAAGAGATCAAATCCTGAAATAACAATCAGTTTTGTAGCCTTGGAAGTAAAAAATACATTAGTATGTATTACATTACATTACAAAATGAAAAACACAAACAACTTTGTCTCCATTCTCCACATTCATATCCCTTATCCAATTAAAACAGGATAATCAAAAAATACATAATCACATCTTGGAAAAATAAAACATAAGAAAGGGGTGAGCTGTGATGCTCAGTATGGATAACAATATAGTACAAAATTTCATAAATAAGCACAAACATTTAAGGAAATGTATAAGACTAAATCACAAGAATTTTAATCTGAAACATCAGTATAATATGGAAAAGATAAATCAAATAATTCCATTTACTTATTCACATGGATATTCTACTAGTCTAATAATGGGTTGTAATATCAATAGCCAATTTCCTAATGATAGAATGAAAAATGCCAGACTTCAAAACCACATAATCAAGGCCTCATGCCAAGACGAAAAATAAGATTTTATCAAGGCTATGTGACATGAAAATATTTTTTCTTATGAAACCTACTGATGCATCGTGGAGCTGTAGCGGGCTCCACCAATCACTTACTAAGTCCAATGCATTCCTCATAAGAAAAAGTAGAAAGATATCATAAACATTCGTATTAAAACTATAATATAAAATGTTAATAATTTTACCATAAACTATGAATGGTATAAAAATAAAACATCCACAATTATACATATAAAAAAACCATCAATACAATATAGAAAATTGGTATCATAATAAATCAACTTCAAACAAGTTGAAAATCAATCAAAGGATGCTGACATAGATAAAATGAAAACTATTTGAAAGAAATAACTATTTCTATTTTGAAATAATTTAAAATTCACATAATTATAAAATTAAACACTTATTTTGAAAATAATATTATAAAATTGTATGGAAAATTTCAATGGAGTTATAATGGCATAAAATAGCTGCACCCACTGTATAAGTTAAAAAAACATTCTTTCTTTAATTTTGTCGAAAGGTTCGTAAAAGCCCTTGTTTGGAAATGACGAAAATATTATTTTATAAATATCTAATAAAAATTTAAACAAGGTTATAAATGAATTTAACCCATAATCTATGAAATAGTAAAAATGTTTTGAAATAAAATTTCTTAAAAAAGATAGATGTGGATGATAAAGATGTCCTAGTAGATACTTACATATTAACAAAATCAGATAAGTAAAGAGATTGTAGAATTAACCCTTACCTTGTACTTTTCCATTTTCAAGGGTATAATAACCTCTTGTATAATAGTAATTGTTCTTAACTTATAAATGAATGACATACATAAATAGTATATCATAAATGAACTTCTTAATATTTCATTATTAATAATATTTCAGGAGTATCATCGTTTCGAGTGTTAACAGATTCAATTTCCTTTATATGATTCGTTATGTAAGCCATGATTGTTATGTATTGGTTGTATTTGATTCATATCCAGAATTATATTATGTTATTAAACAGTATTTTTAATCTTTTAATGAAAATTATATTTAAATTATTACGATGGGGAATGAATCTTATCGCGTTCGTGGAGACGGTAATCCGTACGTACGCACGTATGGTGACATGTCATTCATAGGGGGGATAGAATAATGAATATGGTTGTAATGTATTTATAATAACATCACATTATGTATAAGGTACTGGATTTATTGTTTTGGTATGAAAACAACAAAGAAAGAGGAAGTGGAAGAAGAAATGAACATTGAAAAAAAAGTGGTGAAATTATTTACTCTTCTCTGGGTGTTTCATTTTGAGTTGATCAAAAGGGATTCTTATGTTGAATTTATGATCAAATTAAGGCCATTATATTGATTTTAGGATATTTGGGAGGATATTTTGGAAGGGATTTTCTGATCCAAATGGCTTTGGTGGTGTTATATTTTGAGAAGGGGAAGTAACCTTTTATAAGAGAGGTGAGGGTCACTTTAGAAAAAACCTGAAATATTATTTTATTATAAAATAATATTCTATTTATAATGGCTACAAAATGATTTATTTCTAGGATAAGGTGGCGATGGGTCAAAAACCTATCAACCTATTGGTTTTAGATAGGTTTAGGGAACTATGTTAAATTTATCATTTAGATTTAACTCTTAGTTAAATAGTTTTTCTTTTATAAAGTATTCTTGTATTTTTATAATAAATGTTTAATAATATTACTATAAAATGACCGGAGTGACACATGTGATTAATTATAAATATATCTAACCTTATCCATGTCCATTTTACTGATCCTTAGAGTTTTAAGAATATTATATCAATTAGTAATATAGTATTTGTTTTAAAAACTAATTTAGGTCAATTTTGAAATTATTTGGTATTTTTTTGTGAAAGTCATATAAAAATTATCACATCGAAAAAATTATTTAATCAAAAATAAAATGTAATATTAACCTAGAAAATTAGTTTAATTGATCATGAGTCTAAATTTACATTTATTTGGATATTTATAATATCAATTATTTTAGTCATTCATTAATAAGGTAATTAATGCTTCATTATTGTGTCATATATAAATTTAATTATTTAATTGATAAAAATTATAAATAAAATAACATAATGTAGGAAATATTTTTAGATTTATAATTAATATTAATAGTCTAATTTCTATTATGTATACCCTTGTATTAAAAATGGTTTTGTTATTAAACATTGACTTTAACACTTTTAACTCTTCTTTAAATAAAATAATAGTAAATTTTATAATCAAATATATGTGGACATAAAGGATCATATTATTTTCCTAAAGTTGGTTTTGGTGAAAATAAACTTATATAATAGAATTAGGACATGTGTTAGGGTAATTATAATATGATTTTTACATTTAATTTCCGTTTTTAATATTAACCATGGTTAATAAAAGTCAAAAGGTATAATTCACCATAAATTATTTTCATCTTATTGAACCACATTTTACTTACGATTGTCAACCATGTATCTCTAGTTTTGGAAGTTTAGTTCATAGAAGCAGTAAAATTATGTTTTATGAAGATTTTCAAATGTGCCATGAAGGTGGGTAAAAGACAGTAAAAAGTTCAACAATTTTTTTTATATCTAATAGTATTATAAAATGACTACAATGAATTACATTGAACATATACAAGTATTATTTATATATTTTTACCTAATATAAATTTAAACAAAATAACTAATTATTTTAAACAAATTTTTTTTAAACAATAACGTAGTGTTTTTCAGTATTTATCAATAATTGAATTTTTTCAGAAAAAAACACAAAATTTACCCAAAGCTAAATTTGATATTCCGAATTAAAAAATGAAGTCCATTTTGAAAAATATAATAAATAATATTTCAAAAATTTGTTATTACTATTCATAATGGCTAGTTTGATTGCTCATGGTGTGTTAAAACATCATGTTGCATACACCGCCCGATATTGTATTATTCAAAGGAAAATGTACCATAGAAGCTTGGGGTGTCACAATGACTGATAGAATATAAATTGGGTAGCCTTACCCTCAGAGATTTTGATGTTGAGAGTCCGAGATATCATATAGTAGTGGACCAGTATGCCACTGTCTTTCCTGATAATATTCTAGGAATACCTCCTAGTAGAGAGGTGGACTTTTACAACAACCTGTACATCAGGACATCATCGATATCTACACTAGCATATCAGATGGCTCTCGTGGAACATCGTGAGTTACAGGTATATCTGGAGGGCTTGCAGAGGAATGGGTTCATAAGGACTGGTGTTTCTCCATGGGAAGCCCTGATTTTGTATACCCAGATAGAAGATGGGATTTTGGGGCTCTATGTGGATTATCGACACCTGAACCAAGTGACCATGAAAAAATAGTATCCACTTCAAAGTATTGAGGATCTCTTTGATCAGCTGAAGGGAGTTCATTGGTTTTAAAAGATAGACCCCAGATTAGGCTGTCATCAGCTTTGGGTACGAGATAAGGATGTGTAGAAGAAATCCTTCAGATGTTAGTATAGAATTATGAGTTCTTGGTTATCTATTTTGGCATGAAAAGAACTCCTACAGTGTTTATGGGACTCAAGAACAAGATCTTTCATCAAACCTTGAATGTTTTTTGGTGGTATTCAGAGATGACATCTTGACATACATGGTGTCAGAGGAGGATCATGCCAATCATCTGCAGATAGTTCTGTATACACTCCAAGAGAACTAGCTATATAGTATGATCTCAAAAATCCAGTAATGGATATGGGTGGTCCACTTCCTGGGATACGTTTTCTCAGAGGCTGGGATCATGGTGGACCTGGCAACGATAGAGGTTGTGCTTGCTTGGGAGCCACCCAAAACTGTGAATGAGGTGCGCAGTTTCCTAGGGTGGTCTGGGTAGTACAGATGATTCATACCAGACTTATCCAGAGTTGCGGAACCCTTGTCAGCATTGATTTACAAGATATAGCCCTTCTTGTGGAAGGAGAGATTGTAGATGAATTTTTAAGAGCTGAGGTAGAGACTAACGAGTTCCCTCATCTTTAGGCTATCAGAATAGGGTGTTGGGTATGTAGTATACTGTGACACATTTGAGACTGGACATGAAGATTTCATAACTCAGGAGCGAGGAGTGATTGATTATGGTTCACAATAGCTGAGACCAAATGAGGAGAACTAAACTATCCATGAAGTGGAGGTAGTGGCAATGGTGTTTTCATTGAAGATGTTGTGATACTAATTTATAGGTGAATGATTTTCTGTTTACTCTGATCACACGAGTGTCAGGTATATCTTCTCAAAGAAGGAACTAAACCTGAGACAATGAAAATGTCTAGAGTTCCTCCAGGATTATGTCTTTTAGATAATATACACTCTTGGGAAAGGGAACATGGTAGAAAATCCTCTCGGCAGGAGGTCTGGTCTATAGTTTGTGAGGAGGTGACTGAGCACCTAGCCGCGTTGCAGATATCCTTTGTGAATATGGATGGTGTAGCTTACCACTAGTATATGACTATCACCCTACACATATTCAAGGAGTTTGGGAGGAACAGCTTGGGGACATTGACTGCGAGGCTCGACGTGCTCAAATTTTATCTAGAAAGAGACCTAAGGGATTTTTAATGGTGGGGAGCACGTCATCCTCTTTAGAGGATGAACTATAGAACCAATGGTGCTATGGGAGGAGGTGTTGGGGGAGTTCCTTAAGTCCCCACTGGCGGTACATCCTGGAGTGGAAAAGATGTACCAGGACCTTCAGTGTCAGCACTGGTGGCCATGGATGAAGAAAGAAGTGGCATAGTTTGTTTCACGATTCATCACTTGTCATAAAGTGAAGGCTGAGCATCAAGTTCGAGTAGGCTTATCCCAACCATTAGAGGTACCAGAGTGGAAGTTGGCCATTATATCCATGGATTTCATGATAGGGGTACCACATACGTCCAGGGGTCACGATTCCATATAGGTGGTTGTTGATCGACTCACCAAGCCGGCCAACTTTTTAACCATCTGAGAGCAGGGATCATTAGAGGGGTTGAGGTGCCTCTACATACAAGAGATTGTACGTCTTCATGGGGTTCCAGTGACGATCATCTCTAATCGTGACGCACATTTTAAATCCCAGTGGTGGAAGATAATATAGTAGTTGTTCTAGACTTAGCTATGTTTGAGCGCCACCTTTCATCCACAAATGGATAATTAGAAAGATCAGACCATTCAGACACTGGAGGACATGATTCGTGTTTTCATCCTAGATTTTGGCCGTAGTTGGGAGGATCAATTTCTCTTGTTGGATATCACATACAATAATAGCTATCACCCCACCATTGGTATGTCACCGTTTGAGGCCTTGTACGATCGACCATACATATCACCTCTATACTGGATAGACCTTGGGGAGTTAGCACTTATTGGTCCAGAGCTGTACGGGCTACCACAAAGAAGGTGCATATCATCTAGGAGCAGATGAAGACTGTATAGAGAAGACATAAGTCTTATACCGATAGAAGACCGAGGCCTTTGGAGTTCGAGGAGGGAGACCATGTATTCCTATATGTCTAACCTCGATGAGGATTTTAGAGATTTGACCGAGGTATCAAGCTATCTCAGAGGATCGTCATACCCTTTCAGGTTCTCAATAGATTTGGAGAGGTGGCGTATCACATATATCATTCCCCATAGATTCATCGGATTCATGACATTTTCTATGTGTCACAACTGATGAAGTACGCACATGATATATCACACATTATTGACTAGGGTGAGATGGAAATTTATTAAGGGGAAAATTTTATGGAGGATCCCATAGATATTGAGGATCAACAAAAGTGGGTCCTTCGTGGACGATCGATACCTCTGGTGCACATTTTCTGGAAAGCATGGGATCCTCCAGGAGAGCATATGGGAGTGGGAGGCTCAGATTTGTGCTAATACCCCCATTTTTTTACCTAGTCTAGGTTGTGGCTTTTGGGGATGAAATGCCCTAAGGTGGGGAGAATGTAACAAAACAGAATTTTTCTTGAAAATTATTTTTTATGGAATTATTTAGAGTCTGCAAAAATTGGTGGTGTGTGATTATGAGAATCGGTGTTCCCAGAATTATTTTTTTAACCTCTTTATGGACATTCAGTAAACACGTGAGCCTCATTTTCTAACATTCGAACTGGTGCTAGGATTATAAAACTGAGGGCACTATTGAATTCGCAGTGTGGGGATTAACATAAGGGAGGCTTCACATCGACTAGAGTAGGTCGGGTGAAATTTTTTTTTATACTTTTGAAAGATTCATAAAATAACACATTATGTTATATTATTTATTTTGTTTTCTCTAGTGGATAAGCGGTGTTGGTAGGACCGATGACATGTCAAGCCATTAATTGGCTTGACTCATTGTTTGTAACCGTAACATGGGAATTTGGGAGGATCATTAACTAAATGAACCTCAGAAATTCCTTGGAGTGTTACCCACCACTACCCCCTTTTTTTATATAATGCTCGAGGAGTGGTTTTGGACCAACTTCACCAAGTGATGATGTTCTGGAAATGTACCATGACGCGAAGCCCTTGGAGGAAGAGATGAGATTCATCGAGCAGTGAAGAGCACCACTGAATCATGAATAGACAAAAACGATGAAGGATGTTTTTTCCATAATCATCAACAAACATCATATCTAGGTTGGGGGATTGTATAAATGTTTTCATAGATGATTTACCTAGATCCAACATTCTATCACATTAACATAGAGGGTGTGGTGAAGACGAACAAATCCCAGTCCCTCCGCCCCTTCGGTCATGTTCGGTTCCTCAGGAATGGTATCCGTAGATTGATGAAAATGTTAAATAGTAGGTCACGTTATAACAGAGGTAGCGCACGAGAGCCATAGGCACAGACGACACCCTGAACGGACCACCAGATCATGTGTGGTGGCCCGTGGATGAAACTTTCTTCGTGTCATGTTGGCGGCTGCCGGTGGCGGCCAGAGGAGACCCGTGGCCACAGGAGACGGGCGATGGAAGGCAACACGTGACAGTACATCGTGGCGGGCTATGGAGGCCCATAGGAATAGGTCATGCGGGAAAAGGGTGGAGCCTGCAGGTGGCGCGAGCATCCAGAGTCAGTGGTCAACTATAGATGGGGCAACACAATGCTGCAGCAACTAGCATGCCATGGTAGGAAGGAGCAGCACGACCCCATGCCATGCCGTGTTGTCGGAATATGGTCGACCAAATGGAATACTGTTCAAGAGGAGGGGAATTGTCCCACATGCTAGAAAAATGGCCCCGCAACCATGGGGCCATCGGGTCACATCAATCTACCTTTGGTCGGATTTGGCTGAACACATGCCGGTCAAACGGGCCAGACCGAAGACCCAACAGGCCAGTGTGGGTGGGCCGAGCCCCACCCAGCAGGCCAGGACAACGGTGGCCTGGGCTGATGAACCAATTTGATATCCCCGACGGGCTTGTGCAAGTGAACTGGGCTGACCTTTAATAGGTTGGACCCGATCAGGGTCAGGTAGACACTAGAAATTGTTCCGTCGGGCCGTTCAGACTGAGTCAGACCGGGGCTAGACCCTACCGACCCTTGAATAACTAAATGCCTGTATCTAATGAATAAGGTGTCTGTTGGACACGCTATTACTATCATTGGGCCCCTTTTGGGAAGCCGTCCCTTTGGCATATTCTGGAGGGTCCAACTGTTTTGGGCCAGACTGCGGTGCAATCATCCCATTTCATTGAAAGGGGCCTAACAAACAGACTAGAGGTCCGATCAATGCACCTTCTATGGTATATGGAACCTTAAAACAAGGAAGACCATTAGAGATAATCTAAGTGTGTGTTGAATGATTTTGACGTGCGACCTGGGTTGGGTCAGACATGAATCCAACCGTGCCAATTTTTCTAAATATCCCATAACTCACAGACCGGGCATCCAATCGACGTGCTATCTTTTACATTAGGACCCCTATGATGGGGAGGTCCCTTGGGTATTCCTTTTTAGGGACTTCGTTCCAATTGGAGTATGACTGATGGATTGAGGAGTGGTTCTCCTAGAATCAAGTGTGTTATGAATGTGAATCCAGTGGCTGGCTATGACATGAAGAAGAATAGCGAACAATACGGGTCAACAACAGATACATTAGAGTGTGATGATATAGCTGTATGACTAATCATCCCTACATCAGTCATAGTGACCCTGTGTGGATCATCATCATAGAGACCCTATGTGGGTCAAAAATATAATGACCCTGTGTGGATCAACAACATTGTGACCCTGTGTGGATCAGCATCATAGAAACCATATGTGTATCAACATCTAATAGTCCCTATATGGATCAAAATTCTAGGGACCCTGTGTGGATCTGCAGTGCGCCACCTGATGAGGACCATCCATTGAGTGGCCCGATATGGATCAGTGATATACGACCCTATGCGGATCATCAATGAAACAACACCTTAACAGTTCAGTTGTAGAAACATCATAATATAATACACTAATATAAGACTAATCATATTTATTCTTGAACTATGAGTTTTATACCTGGTTTGACATGACTATTGCTTCGTGCTTTGTGATTGAGGTCTTACTTTATTTCAATTCAATTGTGGAACTGTGGGAGACCTTCAGCGGTCTCGGGGTCCCTATTGAGTATTTTTATACTCACCCTTGTACGAGATTCACCCACACCTTGTGGTGTCTTGTGTAGATAACGAGCCATTGGGTTGAGACTTGAGGGATTTAGGACCATGTGGTACACAATGGAGACGGGCTGATGTGGAGTGCTATGGAGATGGTCTATACCTACCCATCTGGTAAGATCCTTGGAAGAAGATCCAGGAGCTATTTTACCTTTTTCGTTGAACATGTACTTTTCAATTGGTATTCTATTCCGGCCTCTTTACATTCATTACACTTTTCACTATAGAATATTACTTCGTGGTTTCTTCTTGTTGAGTTCTTGTTTTTTATTGTTTTTATAGGTTTAAAGGAAATTATTTCCCATTATAGGGATATTCCTTTTTGGATATTTTCACCAAACCCTAGACTATCGAAGAAAGGCTTGGGGTAGTCACGACATAGGCCCCAGAGGACTGGTCGTAGTAGAAATAAGCATTTATAATTTTTTAAGGTACTGGCCTTAACATTTTTATAAGACTATTTTAAAGGAAACATGTGATCATAGTTTCTTGTTTATTTTTTATTAAGGTAGATTTAAAACCCTATAATATATAGGTTTTGGGGTTTTACCCAATGAAAATATGGGATAATCATTCGAATTCTTGTGGGGAGAAAATACCTCTTAATTGGGTCAATTATATGATACCTCAAATATAAATTGGTTAATGATTGGATAAATTACCAATGAAAATATCATGCCATGAATTTGAATCTAATTCTCATCTATTTGTCTATAGGGTAGGATCTTTTTGTTGATATGATAAACTGTTGATCACCAAATAATATCATCATGATATGACTCATGAATGACATTTACGTAGAAAACCAACCTTATAAAATATGAATGGGCCAACTTGGTTGTCCCCCTAATAGGTTTCTTAGATTTTTAGATTAATCAACTAATTAATGGAGTTTGGGTAAGATGATACAAAGGTTCATTCACCAATACTATTTTCCATAAGAATAATGTTGAACAAAAGATTCCATGATTTCATGGTACCATTTCCCTTAACCATAACTCACCAGACTTCTAACATCTAACTCCATTGATATGAAAAATACATTTTTATACCACAATGACCTAACCTTTCACACCAATAATCCATATAGATCAGTGATTAGATGAGTGTTTACCCATTGTTAACTTTTAATAGGAAAAGTGATGGTGACTAGTACTAATAAGGCCTGACATACAAGGGACATCTCTATCTCTAACAACCCAAAACATAAATTAAACTAAAAAATATATAAAACCAAAATTTAAAAAGGATATATATATTACCACACTATAATAGATGATTTAATGAGACAATAATTATCTAAAAAAAATATTCTATAATAACAAATAAAAATACATATACCTTATATAATTGAGTATAAAATATCTTTGAAAATGGAAAAGGCCTCCACCAAATAATGAATCATGGTAAAATAAATTTTTAGTTATTACAATTTCATCTTTCATAATATTATTTTAGAAACCCCATGGTAATAACTATAATAACAACACATATAAAATTGAAACTTCCAAACTATGACCAGACAATATAGACACAAAATGTGTCAGAACGAAACCCTTGTTTGAGTGAATGTAAAAAAACCATGTCGGATTCCCACAAAAAATAATGGATGAAAAAAGGACTTATCATAACCGATGAACATGGATGAAATAAGGAATCCATGAAAAAATATGGATATTTTATATATATAAAAAACCCATGGATATAAGGAGTTCATATTCATATTAGTGAGGATACAAAAAATATTCCAGGTCACACATAACTATAGAAACCCTATTAAAAATACCCATGAGAACTAAAGTTAGTTGTCTAGATTTATACTGTGACTGACAGGGAACCATGAAAACTTTATTTTCCAGGAGGAATATTACACTGAGTCCCCATAGACTTCTTAAATCCCAATCCACCAATCTATAAATGGAGTGTTAAATCATTACTCATTGAGGGATAATGAATTGAATGAGGAATAAAACCCCATATTCCAAAAACAATCATATAAAATATATCTTAAACTGTAGTAAAGGATCAAGCTACTTCACTGGTAAATGTATTTATTGATGGAGTATAATAACCCAACAGATAGAGAGTTTGTCCTTTACATATAGGGTTGTAAAATATATCAACCAATATTTTTTATACACTACATAATCTATACAACAATTTACTAGATGAATTATATATTTATAGGTTAGAATTATCAGATTAGGTGGTTACCTACTACTTTAGTCATATTAGGGATGCCCTATTTGTTGATAGAAAATGAATGAGGAGGTTACCAACTTATTCAATAGACCCACCTCATTAGAATAAAAAAATTAACTATCCCAAGAACACATAATATATCATTACAAAGAATAAATTAAAATAATACATGTATATGAACTTGAAATCACATCTCTAGAAACATTGTGGGGGATATTTATTTACATACAACATAAATACCAACCAAAAGAGGCCTACACCATTTGGAGGACAAAAATATCAAAGAAGAAGAAATTATCAATTGAGGGTGTAATGATTCCATTAATGAGATACTAACCATATCTACATTGGAATACACTTATCTTAATATGTTTGAAACCCAAATATTATCATGTGGGGGAGTGTAAACTCCAACTATAGAATGTATATAAAAGCCTATGATTTATGAGTATACTGGTATTAAATAAATAATTTAGATGAATGAATTATAAAGCACGAATCCCTAAAATTAAGTAATTAAATCTTATAAATTATAAAATTAATCATATTTAATAGTATTTAAAATAGATTTAATTCTAAAAAACAATTTCTAATTTACATAAGAAATATTATTGACCATAATGAAATATTTTGAAATATTTTATTTATTAGATTTGTTTTGGACAATTATGTTTTATTTAAGAAATTATTTCAAAGTGTTAAATTTATTATTTTTTCACAAATTTATAAAATGAATTCATTTCATATTAACTTCTTCTAAATGAAAATAATATATTTTTCAGGTAAAAGAGGTATTTTTATGAAAAACTTATTTTTGGTGCATAATGTGTTTTCATCATTATAAATATAATTAATCAATAATAATGAATTATTTTTATGAAATTAGAATATAATATATGAAATAAAATTTTCAACCCAAATATAATTTTTTTTACTTGTAAATTAACGAGATTTAATTTCGGATTTATGCTTAAAATTGCATTTTTCTTAAATCATTTTTTCCATTTTGTATTTCTATTTTAAAATTAATTCATGTCAATTATTTGAATATAATTTAATAAAATGGCTAACATATATTAAATTATAATATATATATACATATTTTAAAATTGGTCAATTTATTTTTTGGTCATTATTAATATTAACCCTGACAAAAAAATTTCACCAAAGTGTATGTTATGGGGAATATTAGGGAAACAACATAGATAATAGACATAAAATATCCATGAAACATGGTTAAATGTGATTTGTTAAAGTTATTTAGACTAATACTTATATTAAATAATAAATTTGGTTTTCTTGGTTCCACTTTCAATATATTAAGACATTATTATATTATAATGATTTATGTATTTACAAGAGTTCTAACCAGCCCACTTATAAAAGGGAACCCCTCATTTCACTTAGCCATGAAATTTGATCCCTCTATTATGGGAAGGACCTATAAAAAATATCTTTTTAATTTCCCTCTTCCTTTATTATGGAATATGGTTATGAAAAAATACAATCCTTTTAAGGATTATGGTGGAAGCCAAAGTGGTTTCCAAAGAAGAGGTAAATGTTTAAACTTTTCTATTTTGAGTTACATTATTTCTTAAAATCATATAAATCACCCATAATAATACTAGGATTGGGAAATAATTATAATTAATATAATAATTTTTTTACTTTAATGGTACAAAAATTTCGAGCTCATTTTTATCCTCAGAGAAATTAAAACATCACTGGTGAATACACACTGACAACCACCTCTACAAAGAAATGTTATTTGATTTTAATTTTTAAAACACATGGATTTTAAAATTGATGGATTTAATTATTATATATTATATATATGATATTATTTTTTTCTAAAAGTTATATTGTTATTTAGCTTTCATTATTTCCATTCGTTGGATAACTAAAATACTACCCGTGCATACTTACGAACTACAGTCTCTATTAAGTGATGTAATTAATATTTCATCAGCACAATATATTAATGATTATAATAGTTTATATAATGTATAAATATTATTATTATAGCATTATTATTAATTTTGATATGATGAAACCATAAATATTGTGCAATTACTAGAACAATCAAACCTAACCACACATGAGAGATAAAATAAATAACCCCAAGAATGATGATTTAAAAAAATAGATATTAATTAGGTAATGAAAATGTATAATAGAATGTTATATCATAATATAAATGAGAATATTTTTATAATATATTTTTATAATAATAATTAATTTATTATATAAGATCTTAATAGCACATACACTGAATATTTTGACATGATTTAAGGGTTTATGTTGCAATCATATTTCTTATCATGACTGTTTATACATGAATCTCCATTGGGATAATTATATTATATTTATATATAAATCCTAATTTATTTTATTTTCAGTTTTTTATTTTTTTGGTTTAATTTTTTCCTCTCATTCTTCTCTCTTTGGTATATAAAATTATTGGGAAAATATTTTTATGAAATATTGGGCTAACTTCATCTTCGATCTATAATTTTTTTCCCATTTCCATGTTATTAAAAATATTTTTGAAGAATAAAATTTTATATGATGATATGTTTGTTTTAATTATTTTTCAATCATTATTTAGTTTATTTAAAATTTATTATAATATATTTTTACAATGTATTTTTAATAGTTTATTTAACATCTTCTCCAAAAAATGTGTGAGGAAAATTTCTATTGCATATACCACAAAAACGACTTTTAACACCATTATAATAATTATATATTTTAAGGATTAATTTATATATCTTCATGGTTATTTTAAAATTATATATTTTTATAAATATTCTTATACTTTTAATTAAAATATTATCATAAGAAAATGTTTATTTTTCTCATATCTTTAAATATTGGTTGAAATGTTCTTTTAAAGGTAATTCAAAACTATGCCAATTATCCAATGATTATTCTTATTATTTACAAGGGATATTATATAAATATACGGACCTTGTTAATTCATTATATTTCTTATTAGTATGTGGTATTTAAATCATTATGGAAGCCATTTATTTTCTGTGGGGTATTCTATGATGATGTAATGAATGTCATATGATATTTTGGAACACATATTTATGTTTTTTGTTATAGGAATAATGGGTCTATTAAGTAAATCTAATACATTGGTTAATAATTTATATGTCATGACTTAATTTTAAAGATAATTGGGGTGTAAAATCATTCCAATAATGAAATTTTTTTGGGGGAGTGAACACAATCCATTAAGAGACATTATTCTCTATTTGATGATGGTCTTTCTAGTGAACCTTGACTAATGAAATTACTTTACCACAATTAATATGATATTTTCATATGATTATGAAATTATCTTATGGACTTATTAAATCTGAATATTTACTACTATGACTCATTTATTTTTATATAACAATGATTTATGACATGTATCATGATTCATGATATATAAATATTTTAGTTTTAACATTTTATGTAACTATCATGTTCTCATAACCCTATGATTATCTTATGATTTGATATAACCATGAATGGAAATCTCCCATATTTATCCTTATTGAGAATAATTTCTCACACTTACATATGTTTATATTTTCATATGTTCATTAATATTGTTTTTAAGAAGGGTATGCCTAATAAGAATACTATTAGATAACAATGTTTTGGTATATGTTAATGATATTTCATGAAATTCATTAATTGTGTATGATGTTTCTAAATACACTAAAACATTACTAATCTTTTTTGAGAAGGACTTTTTAATATAATAAGTTTTTATTTAAAATGATGTAATTTTTATGTATGATTTTCTCAAGAAACCTCTGTTGGTATCATAATGGTTTTAGGTTTTTAGAGATTAAGATATAAATAATATAATGAAAATACACAATAGAAAAAATGTTGTACTGAATTTGATATATGGTGAACCTAAAAGAGTCATAGGTAGATAAAAAGGATTAATAATTTAGGGAATGTAATTAATGATATTAATTAATATATGATTACTCAAATTGATTATTGTAATATGATGATTACAATATTATTTGGGTTTTATTCAAAGGATGGAACCTGGATGAGTTCAGATAAAAATTAATGTGGTAGAAAATGTAATGAATTTCCTCTTGAGAAACTATATGGCATGAGAACTAGAATGAAAAATCATGTTGTTTTTCTCTCACTACTCTCTCATTCCATGAATCAGGTTGAGATTCTAAATGAGCATTGTAATGTCCAAAAACCATTATGTCCTTATAGATGTAACATCTTCCTTATTTCTGTGGATCAAATTTTCTAGTATCGTTTTTTCAATGGATCTATACCACTGAAAATATATTTCCTAACTTCTAGTTCTTAATGCCTAAAAAATTGTTCCTAGAAGTGTATTTTTTGGAAGGAGAATTAGATTGATGGTGGTATTTTATTAATAATATAAGATAATAAGTAGAAATTTATTATATGTAATGGTATGAGTTTAAGGGGGAATTCTTCAGTATGTAGATTCCCCAAACTATTCACATGAAAATAAATGGGAATTCATTGATATTTAGTATATGGATGTTGAATCTATTGATGCATATGGGGAAAACATTAAATTACTTTTGATGTATTTTTATGGTTTTATCATCATCATTGAATATAATATTGAACCATTATTTAGAGGCTTATAACTGACTCTATGAAAGAAATTTTCCATAAGGCCAATTTGTAACGTAAATATATCATTCATTGTGATCTCAAGGTAGAAATGGAATGAATATATTACCATTATTCTTAAGGTTCATATAAGAATAGAATGATAGATTTTTGAGAAAATTAAAATAATAATTCCTATTGAGAAGTTAAATTGAATGTTCTTATATTTAATTTGTGAGGAAATATGCATTCAAGAAATTTTCATAAGGGAAATGGTAAATGTTTTATGCGTTAAAATGAAGGTTATTGTGTAAGTGAATGCTGTGGAGATATAAAAATGAAATCTAATTAAATAATCACAGAGAGAGATCAACTGAATAAACCAACCACACTCCAATTATTCAACTACGATATGTATTGGAATTATAAAAACTTGTTCATGGATTCAAGGGATAATTATGAAAATTGGAAAAATAAATATCTTAAGAAAATAGAAAAAGGGATTGATATTGTGATCACAATTTCCAAAGTGAGTCATGATAATGAATTGTTTAATAGGGACACATATTAAAAAATATAGAAATAAAATTTTCTTATGTTTTTCATTGTACCCACTATTGTTTTTCTGAATAAATATTTAAGGGTATCAAATCACTACATCAATGATTATTTTATGAATTATCAATAAAAAATAATAATGTTATGAACATAAAATCCCAAGTATATAGATCATCTCCTATATAAGTATGTGGGAATTTTATTCAAGAAAATTATTTGATTCTCCCTCTAGTTGAATTTTATGTAATACTAGACATGGATTGGTATTATTATTAGAGATAGCATATGAATTTTGGAGTAAGGGAGGTCATATTTCACATTACTAATAAACCAAGGATTGTCTATCAGTGTGAGGATTAATATAAAAATATAATGGATATAAATTCCATTATATGGGTATTACTACCTATTTATCTGGGGTATTTAACTCAAATGGTTGTGGAGAAACACAAAAATGAATATTTTCTTATTTTATGTTACTATAACTAGGTTATGTCTGAAGAGTTTCATAGTATTTACCTTAATCTTGAGGATGAGTTTTCAATAGAAGTCATACCCAAGGGATGACCCATTTCAATAAATCCTTATAGAGAGGCCCTAATTGAGTTGGAGGAATTAAATAAGAAACTCCAAGATAGTATTGTCAAGGGATTAATTTGGAAAAGTGCATCATCATGAGGAGAACCTCTTCATTTTATTAATAAGATAGATAGTTCATTATGTCATTGAATTGATTATCAAGAACTTGATAGGATTACTGTTAGAAACAAGTATACTCTACCCCATATTGATATTTTTTTGATCAAATATGATGAGATAGAAACTTTTCTAATGATTGAAATCTAATAAGGATATTACCAACTTATAGTAAAAAAGGTGGAAATATCCAAGGAAACTATCAAGTCAAAGTTTGTGTGCTCTGAATTTATAGTGATGCACTTTGGACATACCAATGACCCTGATATTTCATGGGTCTAATTAATAGAATATTTTGAAATTTCCTTAATCATTTTTTAATCCTTTGTAGATGATATAATTTTATATCCCAAAACTATTGAAGAGTATTCAGATCATTTATGTATTGTGTTGAAGACCTCAATAAAGGAGAAAATATTTTTCAAAGTTATCATGTGTCAATTTTGGAAATAGAAAGTATTATCTATGGGTTATTTAAATATATGTGAGGTTATATAATTTTATCCCTAAAAGAACAATGTTTTCTAACAATTGTATGAATCAACAGAGTGATATTGATATATATTTTTCTTGAGTTGGATATCTAATATGGATTTTTTTGAGAAATTTATCATGGATATGAAATATATAAATAAAGTAGACATTGATGATAAAAAGGTTAATTTAGATTGATGAATGTGAATAATGTTTCAAGGAATAGATGAGAAGGTTTATAGTGCACCTATTCTCACACTACATTGTAACAGATAATGGTTCGTAATCTATAAAGAAACATCAAAGAAGGGCCAATGATTAGTTCTCCAGTAGATTGACTTAATGGAAAATTATTCCCCTCAGTAATTAATGGTTCATTAGAAAAATTACCCACCTCATTATTTAGAGCTGGTTGAGATATTTTTCTTCTCTTTAGATATAGAAAAATAATCTTTATAGAGGAAGGTGTGACATATAAACTGATCATTAAATCATGATATATATATTCACATATGAATATTTGAATATCTACTAAATAATATGGTGGGAATTGATTAAATATTGTTAATACTCAATACATTACCACCATGGGAACATGAAGAATTTGAGGAATTATTTGAGTTAGAAGTACCATGAATTTTTTTTCATGATATGTATTGGAAGATACCTAATACACAAATATTTGTAGAGGATGAGCCTTAAAATCATAATGAAATTATAAATGACCTATATTTGGTTGATGAATGTTGAACCATCTATTTATGTAAAGATCAAAGAGGCACGTAAGAATTATTGAGTTCCAAAAAAGGAGTTAATTATTAAAATTGATTTTAACCTTGACTATGGTGGAAAAATCAAATTTATGAACTAGGTATGTGTTCATTCTATTTTATAATTGAAGTAGTAATTGGATGAAGCTCATAGTCTATAAATATCTATTCAACTTTGAATTAAGAATATGTATGTAAATTATAATGAGAATTTATTGTGAGATAAAATGAAGATATATATTGAGGAGTATGTTTCATAGGGTTTGGAATCCAGAAAATTTAAGGAAAATCGATAAAATTATAGGGGGATGTTATAACCATTAGTTATTGTAGAGTGAAAATTGGAAAACATTACCATGTAATCATGAGACTACCAAAAATTTCCATATACCTCATTTCTATTTTTATTTCTTTCAACAAACTTATGAATTATGTAATTTTAATTTCTATTATAGAAGATTCATCTCTTAATCCACTAACTAGGATATACATTAAAGACGTGGTAATATTTTATTTATTACTATTCTAAATTGTATCTGGCCGTGATATGAGTTTTTACGAGGTTCTCTATATAATTATTTACTATGTTTTGTATATATAGTTAATATTTATCACAATAGATCATACTCAAATAGATGGTCACTCTAGGAGGACCATTAAAACACGAGAATATTTACTGAGATATTTCATGGATGATTTAAATGGATGTTGGGATCGACACCTTCCATTGGTTTATTTTTCATACAAAAATAGAAATCACTCAATTATTCAAATAGATCCTCATTAATACATTAATGTAAATATTTAAAGGAATCCATCATATTGTGATGATGTTTGGGAAAAAGTATATTGGGTCCTAAGATAAATGAGTAATTTTTAGAGAATGTTTCATCCACTCAACAACATAGTAGGGAAACTCAGAGTGAATAAAAATGTTCTACTAAAATTATTTAGTAATATTATGAACGTAATATTGGTGAAAATATAACCATTCGAATACATACATGGGAAATGTTTTGTGATTTGGAAATAAAAAATATAATCCTTATATAAATTGACCCTTATGAGTTTCATGATCATGTCAATATGGTGTATTGTCACATGAGATGCCCTCCAAACCACTTCCAATTTCACAATGTGTTCCAAAAATCAATTTTTATAATGTATATATCAAATTATTCACATTTACTAAACTAATAAATCAGACCAATATATTATGATCATTATTAATAATATTAAAAAATATGAATCTTGGATTATATCTAGAAATAAATACACAAAAAGAGAACTCACATGGTTATGGGTATCTGGTGGATTTAGAAATTTGAGGAAGCAACATGGGAACTCCGGGATGTAATGTGGTAGAAGTATCCTTAATTTTAATATTATTGTGATAAAATTTCTAGGGTGAAATTCTTACAAGGTGTAGTATGTTCCAAGATATTATTATAAAATATTTTTTTTAATAGATAAAACCATATAATATCATTGAAATCATGAAATAATAATCTTATGTGAATAATTCTTATAAATAAAAAATGGATCACATTATTTGGTGTAAAAATGAAATATAATTGTCAAATATAATTTCAAATTTACTTAGGAAATACTATATATAAAAAAGATCTATTTTAACATATATTATTTAAAAAATAAATTTAGTTTATTTAAAAATAAAACATGTTATTTTTTAAACAGATAGAAAATTAATTTATTGGAAATCAATTTGCCAAAAATTAAAATAAAAATATTTGAATGTACATTGATTTTTTTTCTTAAAAAATTGATTATATGCATAAATTGTGTTCTTATATTAATAAATTGAATTAAAAAGTTATAATTAATGATTTTATTGAAATGTGCATATAATTAATAGAATAATGTAATTTATCATATATCTAATGTTTTTACTAGTTAATGATTTTGAATAATTTTTGTTTTAGGTTTAAGAATGAATATATCTAGAAAAAGTTTTAGTTGAGTTTTTAATGATTATTTTAAAATTAATTATTTATATTAATAAGTTATAAATTTGAAATTTTTTCTATATTTTTAATAATCATGTCTATTTTTGGTATATATGTTTATTTCGATTTTAGGAATTATGAATAGTAACCGTGGTAAAATTTTTCACTACAGTAAGGGTTCAATGGATTAAAAATGGGGGGGGGGGGTTAATCATATCGATAAAAAATAAAATATCTATAAAACATATATAATTTTTTTTGAAGGTATCATGACCCAACGACAAATTATGTTCGAATTTCTGTTTCTTTGGTTTCACTTTTACATCAATATGGAATTAATTTATTTTTGATGTTTTATGTGTTTACCTAAGTGCATCCCATCTCCCTTAAAAAATGAAACATTCAAATTTCTATTATTCAGACAAATGAATCACTATAGTTCAGACAATACCTTACTAATTATGTTTTTAATTTCCCTCCCTATGTTTAAAAAATTTTTGTTCACAAAATACAGACCTTCGAAGACATAAGGTGTAAGGGAACTAGGGATACCTAAAAAAGAGGAAAATGTATTTATTGTTATATTTCATGTTTCCCTATTCAATAAAAATATTAAACTATTCTATAAAATTTTTAAAAATATAACATAAATATTATTACCATACTAATTTTTTTTTTATTGGTACTCATATTTTCTAGCTATTTTCCATCCTATGTGAAATGATAATATCGCTTGAGCATACGTATGAACTACCTCCTCCATGAAGAGATGTGGCTAGTTTTCCATATCCTCCATATGATGATAGTCAGGTAGATATTTTTAGTTAATATATATAATATTTATTAATGTTTTACAATATTTAAAAGTTATATTATTATATACCTCTCAGTCTTTCCATTCATTGAAAAATTAATACATTACTCATGAATATGTACGAACTACCTTCTTGATGAAGTGTTATAATTCATTTTTCATCACCAACTTAAATGAATGATTACAAAAGGGTATTTAATTAATAAATATGATACTTATTAAGGGATACGTATTGTATAGATGAGTATACCATGGAAAAGGTGAAAGAACTGGAACTATAAAACCAACACATGCATGGGTAACATAATAGTTTACATCATGAATTCTTATTTTAATGAAAAATTATTAATGAATAGGTTATTAGAAATTATAATATAATTTTATAATGGAATATTATTGTGACTATGGAATTGGTATATGTATAATTACAATATAATTTTTTATATAACATTTTAAGAACACATAGACTAATAGTTCAAGAATTACAGTGAGGGTTTATGATATCATTTCATTTTGAATCTGTATCGTTTATTCTTGAATCAATTTTAAGGCAATTATATAAAATTTTTATATGGAAAAAAAATTCTGTTTATTAATAGTTTTTTCTTGTTTTATTTTTATTTTAAACACTTTGGTACTTAAAATGATTGAAAAATGTTTTTAATAATATTTAACCTTATTTCCTCTTTATTGAGAAAATAATTTTCACCCATATAAATATTTTCCAAAAACAAAAATCCATGAATGACATTTTATATGATCCAGTAAATCTTTTAAATTCATTGTCAACAATATTTTTCTTTCATTTAAAAATATTAGAAATTATATTTTAAATTGTTAGTCCAAAGGTGTTATTTATGACAATTTACAAAAAGTGTGAAAGAAAATAGTTTTTCCAGGTTTTCTTCATAAATAATATTTTTCTATTATCATGAATATTATTTTCATTGAAGCTTCCATATCTTTTTTCAAGTGTTATTTTTTTTGAAAATTATTTTCTCATCATTACGGTAATATTAATTTAAAATGTTATCTAATTAAAAAGATATTTTTTGTTGGGTTTCAATGAATGTTTCAAATATTCTTTTAAATTTATTATTTATCTATATTATAAACCTTTTATTATTCTAATTATTCATTGGGGATATGAAATAATAATAATAACCATATTATTTCAATACGTGGATAATTATTTCATGATGTTGAGATCTTTAAGAAACATATTTATTTACTGTTGGAAATGCTAAGACGGATTAATGAATGTTATTATGATATTGTGTTACAAATTTCAATGGTTTTCATTATATTATGAGTTGGTATATAAAATCACTATTAGTAATTGGGAAATTATTGATATATAATGGGATAATAATAAATAGGATTTTTAGTGAACCCATTCCAAGAATGAATAACAGCTGCGTAGTGAACCCAATCCCTTATGGAAAATTTTACACTATGTGAAGATGGTCATAATAGTGATTCTTGAATAATTATATAATATTCTATGCTTATTATTATTAAAAAATTATTATGACTTTTTCTAAAACTTATGATATGGGTTCATAAATAATAATTGATTAATTATGATTTCTCACACTTATGAGTCATGTCATTTGAAACACGTGGGATTTATTCCATACATCATGATTTATGATATATAAATGAATGTGTATGAAAATTATAATTTATGATAATGATATCATACCCCTATGATTATCATATTACAGAATATGAAAATCAATTGATATCTCTCATGTTTATCCTTATAGAGCATTTTATCTCACCCTTTGTTATGTTTCCATTATCTACAAGTTATGAAGAAAGGTTTATATTGAAAAAATCTTTTAATATTAAAGTTGGGGATAAAAGTTTTTTTAGATGATGGAGATAACAAATGAAAAATGTTTATTATGTATCTAGTATGAAAACAAAATAGAACATTATGGTTTTTGGGAATGACTTAACATGTGTTTTTTATATTTTCATATAAATGATGAAATATTTATTCATGATTTTATCGATTCTCCTCAATGGAGCACCTATACCGTTGCAATATTTGTGGGGGTTATTGAATACATTCCCAAATAGAATAATTTTGTGACATAAATGGAGGTACCAGATAATATATCCATTATAGAGTACCCAAATTCACAATATATACGAGGGACACATTCCCTCTCATCCTCACTAAGGTAGTACAGACTACTGTCACTAAAAAATCTCTATCCACCACCTATTTAAATTTATATTATACTTATGATATCTAACTATCTTTAATAACATGGAAATTACAACTAATAATAAGGAGATATAAATCAATATTCTCTAAGTGGAGAATTGATCGAATAATTTTCAAATTATGAAACACATGTAAATAGATATAGGAAACACATAAGTACCATATTACATATAATGTACTCTACTATACAAGGTTCATGGACCTTAATTAGTAGCTAGTTATATACTATTACTATCGTTATATGTGAAGTCAATATATATGGCATGTAGGACTCTTGAGTTGGTCTTTCCCATAGTCCTATGTCTTGGTCTATTTTATCTTCCAATAAACATTGTATATACTATAAAAACCAATGTATATATCTATATGGTTGGTTAGTGTGAAATGTTGAGTCTTTGAGTCACATAATCCCAAACTATACAATAATTTAGTTCTTCACAATATGTGTGGATGATGATGGATATTCTAGGAATGTACCATATCCAATTTAATGTTTCTTAAACAACCTTGGTGTGTTAATTCTTCTACCAACCATGGATACCATAAATGATTAAAATGTATGCACTCATTCAACCCTACTGATATATCATATAAGAAAAAATTACATGTGTATATTGATACTTAATATATTATATTTAACGCCATATCATAATCCTTATCCTCATCCATAAAATAAATGTAATGTGTTTCCATGATCACATATCATCTCAAAAAAAATCTTAAATCAGTTTTCCCTCGAACTAGTAAAATACCATAGATACAACACTAATAATTCATCTACTAATTAATAATTATATAATGATTATTGGAAAAAATAAAAACAAGAATTAAAATTAGAATAAAATGATTAATACTGAAATCAAAATAATCTTATTTGAACACAAGAAGATTCACTGAAGATTAATAGTTTGATTTCTAACGACTAATATTTTATTTTCCCCTCTTCCTCATCAAAATTTATGACTCCGTTCAGGGTCAATATCTACTATATCTCAATGTCTATTGTGTTTTTCTTCAATGCTATCTCACCTTTAGATAATGGGTTATTGGTGGAACATATATTTCTCAATAAAAATAAAAACAATATACTCTAAAATGGCCTAGTTTATGGCCTAAAACCCATAAAATAACAACACATCTCCATGGAAACACAACCATAGGGTCAAAATTTCTATACGAGGATCTAATCAGGATTCATTTCATAACATTCATGAAATATTATTAAAATATTATATATTTTATTGGAAATAATTTACTAGAAATCATTCCAAAATAGTCATCAAGGGAACTCAATTTTCCTTGAGAAAAATAGAATCATCATAAAATATTTTCGTAGACATTTTTTTGGAAAATATTCTCTTATACAATATTTATTGTTTATTAATTAAAGCTAAAAAAGTGGAAAGACTTTCTCATAAATAATTATGAGTCAATATATTTACCATTTAAAAAACAAATTATATATAAACACCACATTCACATTTTAAAAAATCATCACCACATAAAATAAAAAAATTATATTTCATTACACATATATGTTAATAAAAAAATGGTGAACAATAAACACTAATAATGTAATAAAGGGAATCAACCATGCTGAATATACCACACCACCATACAAAATCATGAGTTTACAATAATACCATCTCTATCATTTACCAAACCAATCCATTATGTTTTATATTATACAAAATCTAATGAATTTTTTTTCCACAATCAACTAATTCTACATACTTATGATTAATATATTGAAGTAAGTGTTTAAATTAGACAATAATAAAAATTGATCAACAAAAAACACATGACATAATGAAACAAATAATAATAATGGAAACCTCCGAATAATACTCGTATAAAGACATAAACGGATTATCAACCCACACGAGACAATTTATTTTTTTGACTATTGATCACTGGTTATGTGTGAGTTATTTTTTTAAGAAATTATTAATTCACTTCAGCTAATTCTAATTTGTATACACCCCAACCTAAAATTAAAAATCATTAAGAATTATAAAACCAAGACAACATAAACCCCATATAATATATCTCTGAAAAATGAGATCATAAAAATAGTTAAACTTATTTTATAGAATTAATTTCAATAAGTAAATCCCCAAAATTTAATTATCAAAATTGTTTATTCATAATATATTATCAAACCAATCAAAATTGAGGAACGAATGTTATGTTCATTGTAAGGAAGTGTAATGTTAATATTTATACCAAATAGATTTAAAATTAAAACATCTTCACTGATTTTGTTTCAATAAAATGAAAAATGATTTCAAAAATTCACCTAAGATGATTTCTGAAAATGATATTACAATAGGAATGAATAGATTCTTATATTATAATAAGAGAGGATATGACATTTATCAATTTAGGAATGATATGATTTTTAATTATAAATGAAGAAATTTAGGCCTTAGAAGTTAATTAATACAAGAAATTAATAATAGGATTGGATAATATGAATACATCGATGAAAAAGAATCAAAATTTCATGAGTGGTTTCTAAATAAGGATTTTTCAAGGATTCTGGAGATTTTATGTTGATGGTGGAAAAAATACATTCACGCTACTGACATATGTATGTGTTTGCTTCCTTAATTGAATTAGTTCATGAAAGAAAATGTATAACACCAAATAATTCGTGCTCTATGGATGATACTATAATGCATAAATCCACATTTAAGATGAATGATTAGTATAATCAATGATAAATATTAAACATATGGCATACCCAATTAAAAATGGGTTTTAATATGGATAAAACTGTAAATTATTATTATAGACTCCTAGCTTAGGTGAATGAAACAATTTCATATAAAAATAATTTTTTGAAGGAAAATAAGTCTATTCAACTAAAGAAGGTTCATATATAAAATGTATAAAATGATATATCAAGAAGATTTTTTCTTGTTAGATGTAAAATTTATATTATTTTCTAGGTTGATAAGAAAATTTAATCTATGTTTCTTTGAAAAACAAATTGAGAAATGTTTGACTTATTCTTTTATAAATTAGTTTGTTTCTATGTGTAGGAAATTGGAGATGATTTCAATAAGGGATAGATGAATGTTATTATAACATAGAACCAAGTTGACATATCCTACATTTAGTTCTTAATGAAATAGAGAAATATTGTATGTAATATTTAATATATATATTGATGTTTAGTTTTCAGTAGATGATAGATTATGAATTATTAATAAATGGATCCATTAGTGTGGAGTTGAGAAGGTGACCATATAATATATTTTTATTATTGTAGGAGAAATCGATGTTTGAAGACAATTATAATGATGGTACAATGTAATAATTTATCATAGTCATTATTTGAATCTAAATAATTCAGATTAATAAGGGGAAGTGATTATTAAACATGTAAGGTTGATTAAAAGTGGATATATATTTTAGAACATGAATATTTTATTTTTTCAAAGACCTATATAGGTTTTTATATATAAAACTTATTTACCATCTCAATATAAGATTTTGCTGTGATTAACATGTCATGTTGAATAGTTTAGGGAATCAATTGATGCCAAATTTATTAGTAGTATTTTTATAACACTGATTAATTATCATATAGTTTTACAGTTGGTGAATTTATGGATAATTGATAAGTAAAATTTGATTCTATCCTTATTTTAAGGTAATTAGGATATTAAACTAATTAAATTGTAGAATATATAATTTCAAATCATATAATAATCATGAAGTTGTATATAAATTTCCCTAAACTTATATTTATTCATTTTTTTTAAATAATTTATATAATAGGAAAGATATTATAGTTAAAATGGGTATTGAATAAAATCAGAAGTGTAATACTGATGTTTCTAATCGGATTTTGTTGAAGGAAATTAATTGGTCATTTTTTAAATATAGTGAAGGCAATAGTTGATGATGTTGGGTGATTATAATGATTATATTTAGTGAAGAGGCCAATTTTCAGAGAAACTAATTTGAATAATAAGTCAATTATTTTAAGCATATTTAATTGTTTATTTAGGTTTTACTGTTTTCAATGGAATGTACATGAATAACTATCATTATGAAAGAAGGGAAGATAATTTGAAAATGATGACTCTTCTTGGAATACTAAGACAAATTGACTCAAAATAGTTACATTTTCATTTGATGATTACTAGTATTGGTTTTAAATGTTTCAATCCAAAAAATTTTTTGGATAGAAGAAGAACCATCTACAATAGTGTCAAAAGTAATTTGAAGTTTTTTCCCAAAAAAACATAATGTTCTGTAATTAATAATGAAAAATAATAATGTTAACAAATTGGAAATTAATGTTCATTGATATAGTCATATTTGAGTTTTTATATGATAAAATTATTCAAAATTATGAGGAAAATGTTTGTAAAAATTCTTTTATTTTATATGGTCATTAAAAGTGGGATAAAGATTCCCTAAGGATATTTGACGAGGTTATGAGAATATTTTTAATAGATATATAAATATGTGTTGAAAATAAAAATAATTAGCTGAGGCCATTCATACATAATATACTATTCAACTTCTTGATAAATTAAATGGAAAATTAAATATATTTCCTTTATACATATGTCTTTTTTATGAAGTGTATTTTGAAATTTTATATGTAATGTGATGGGTAATGTATTTCTAGGTGTTCGATACAAAAAATCTCACAATATATATTTGTTTAAGATATTTTAGGGATACACCATACCTTTTCTAGAGTGTTTCAAAATGTGGAAAAGTAAATTATCCACATTGATACAAAATCTATTTTTATTTACGTATAATATTTAATTTAATATTGTATTAAAATTGAATAATCTCATTGAATGTGTAAAATTATATTAGTAAAAACGATTGGGAAATGTTCAAAAGAGTTTTCTGGATACATAATATTTTATATATGGTATATAATATTTTTTAAAAATGGTATATAATTTTCATCTAGGATATGAGAAATACATTTTGTAATTTCATCCCAAAATATAGAAAAATGAAAATCTTATACAATATTCATGAATGCCGTAATTTTATTCAATTATTATCAATTGAGAGAACCATTCATTTTCTCAATTAAATCAGGAATCATTAAGTTATAACATAGGGAAAATAAAATAAGGAGAATAATAAAGTAGGTGAATAATGATCTCTTCATAAATGGGATAATCATAAAACTTTTCATATGATAATTTTTATTAAAAACAATTATTAAGAGATAGATTTTATATTATATAAAAAATAAGACCATTCCAGTTAGAAGGCCAAGGGCGTGTTAATAGTTGAATTTTCATCTCCTCGTTTAGTTATAGTTTTATCGTGAGTGATTCCTTATCCCCATAATACTATGAGAGGATTAAAATTTAGTCATGTTCAACTCTGTATTTAGAGATCTAGCCATTTCATGAGCATAATTTCACACTGTAAATATTATCTTGTATATAATTTATCTGGAAAACATAGATATATTAGATTCCATGTGATTTTTTGGGGAATGAATATATATTTATCCAAAGAGTCAAATAAAAATATATGATTTGATAACTATTGGAAATAACATGAGTTTAAAAGATCAATTTTATGGTGATAAAATATTTGTTATTGATGAAATTTAAAGGATTGGGTCTGATAGAGAAAATATTCATATACTTATATTAATGTATATATCAAAAATATTAATTCTAAAATGGTATGATTTAACATTTTTATTATCCTTCATATCCAATAAGTTGATATAGATGTAGAGAGTCTCATATTGTATGTACTTATGATTTTTATGTTCATCAAAGAATGATTTCTTTTATGAGAATATTAAGGGACGAATAGATGTGTTAATGTTGGGGTGTATTAAGTCCAATTATATAATTATATTATTGATGATTAGGAATAATGAAACCTATGGTATTCAAAAATATATATAAAATTTTCATTCTATGATTTAGTGGAGAAGTCAAAATGGATGATGTGCATTAACCTTTTCTATTTATTTCTTGGTAGATTAATACTTTTTTTATGGAGGATGGTCTTTCTTGTTCAAGAATTAGAATTGAGTACATATAAGTGATCATGTTCAAATGTCTTTGAAGAGGACCTTAAAATATAATATTGATCCTTTATAACAGTATCCATACCTACTGAGAAATTGTAGGAATTTTAAGTCACAACCACTATCATAGATTAGTATTGGACAATGGGGTTACCTGCTCCAATGTTAAAGGATTATTTGACCCTCCCCTTATGATAATTGAGTTAAATAATGAATTCCTTTTATATGTAATGGTAATCACTACAATTTATTAGTGATAATCATAGTCTCATACCAAACACTGACAAAGAAAATACTAGATTCCCACATTTTTTCACTATGAAATTAAATTAATTATAATGACTCATTTATATTTCCAACATGGCATGTGGTGTTCGGTGTTCAGAACACATAAGTAGATTAATATATATTTATTGAGATAATGGATCAAATACAAAGAGGTGATAATTCTAAAGTGAAATCAATTTGGTAAAAAGGGTAAAAATAATTCACCCCCACTATTGGTGATTGTACGATTTACTAGGAATATCATTAATAATTAATTTCAATTCCAAATTCAAATCCATATTTTAGGAATAAAATATTTATATTTTTTTATGTATTACTTATTTTAATGATTCAGTTGATGCCGAATTTTGGATAGGTCCATGAATGGGCATTTTTATGAAAATCGAAGGCATTTTTGGAATTCACAGACAATTCCATGATGCAACATGGAGATGCATGTCAGAATTAAGGGATTCGTGCAAGATTCATATATGCACGCAAACCCTTGTGAACCCAATGAAACATCAAAGGGATATTTATGTGAAGACCATCCGCAAACTCACCAAGGCAATAGCGCAAAGGAAGAATGTATTGTACACAAGATTCCCTTAGTCGTGCAAACCCTTTCACACCCAATACAATTTCAAATGAACTCTTACATTCAACTTCTCTTATGTGTTGCGGCTGATGTTTTTGGCTATAAATAGAAGCGTGTCTCCTGCCCTTAAAAATGGTTACGGAAGACGAACCAACACTCTGCAGCATGAAAGACACCACTTCCATGACTGTGCGAATAACACCATGGCTTTACGGTTTTGGATCTTTCGTGATAGGACTCCCATGGGCCTCCTTCAGGTAGACCCACATGGGCTTGATCCTCATCTATTTCATTTTACTATAAGGCATTTTTCACAAAATATTAATCTTAGGTGAATGTTTTCCCTCGTATCATAAGAATCTTGTGGTTATCTTCTCGTTTTGAATGAAAATACCCCATTTTGCGTACATATACTCATTTTTTACAAAATAACACATATTTCAGGCAAACTCTCATCTTCCTAGATCCCATCCTCATGCTCTCCTTGTGTCGTCCTCTCCCTAAGGCACCATTTCCAATCCCCTGTAATGAGAGACCCCTTTTCATGCACATGTTTTTCAAGTACAGTCCTCCACGTTTTTTTGAAAGTGATTTCAAGGTCCCTTGGGTAGTGCTTCATATCATGCTGCTTAGCCTCATACATCTTCTCACAGGGATTGTAACGTCTATTTCTTCTTTGCATAACCACTCTATGGTGAGACCCTTAATGGATCACTCCAAAACCTCACCTCTACACGGTATTACCAGTTCCCTACCTTCACCAAGGGTTAAAATGTTTTGGTAATGTATGTCCTAGGGGTGTGGAGTGAAACCTCATTTTCTGTGATGTAGGATGTTAAACTTCCAAGCACTATCATCTTCATCAAATGAGGCTAAAATGTTTTCTATCCCCATGAAATATACATGGGGTGCCCTACATTAAAAATTTTCCACCGACATTGGTCTCAATAGTAGTGAGATCTTCCTCAAATGGAATGAGATCCACCTTTCGTGGAATGAAATATTTACACTAAAAAGAGAAAAAATATTGGTGTAAGCTCATATACATTCTTGCGGAATGCAACATTCTTTCTCCTCCTCTATTATTTTTCGTGTAAAGGCTGGAGGAGAGATAGGAACATGGACCATTGTTACCCCTTCCCTCTCCCTTTGGACTTTATCTCTATCAAGACTTTATCCTAAAGTAAGTCCCAATCTCTATCTCACTGGTCTGCTAACCATGCATAATCCCATTTTTCCTCTTGGGCCGACTAACCATGCATAATCCCCACTCTATTCCCCATAGAATAATCGTGCATGATGTGATTGTTATGTCATTGCTACCTCTTGTTTCTCACACTGAGCTTGAATCACATGGTATTAGAGTAAGCACCGATAATAACATCTTCTTTGGGTCACCATATTGTGTAAGTCATATTCCCCCCACAATCTAACTGCATGGAATTTGATCTTTGAAATTTCCATGAAAGGTAGGTAAGATGCCACCCTAAGCTTCAAGCCCAATACCCTTCTGTCCCGACCACTTCACGTCGGTTCACCCACAACCCGCATGATGTTCAACTATGTTACCATTCTCTCCCCAAATGATGTTAAACAGCATGCTATTGAACTATGTGAGTTTTGATCCTTGACTCTTAGATAGTGTGTGTGGGAAGCCACCCTAAGGGTCAACCCTAAAAAATGGTTAAGATATTTGAACTACGTTGGTTTTGATCCTTGTCTCAAATACATTGTACATAGGTAGCATCCCTGAGGATCAACCCCAAAACAATTGTAAACATTAGTGCATCCTTTATTGGGACCCACATCCTTGGTTCGTCCTTTATTTGTGTTAGACCAACTCTCAGGCTACCAACCACGTGTAGGACCCAACATGTTTTTGGGTCGCTATTTTATGTGTACACCCTAATTCCATCCCGCACCCTAATTTACTTGGAAATTGGATCCCTACCCCTGGGATATTTTAGAATCCTCCCTATGGTTCATGCCAACTCAAGTACCATCATGGTATCTCCCTTAATCCCTTTGTGTTTTGGGAAGGTCATGACCCAACCTAAAGGTTCTACTTCCTTCGGGTCCCATCCATGAGTTCATTCTCACGAACCACCTCCTTAGGTGACCCATCAATGAACAGAACTAAGTGGACATTTATTCTCCACCACAGGTATATCTAGGAAGCCTCTACGAGGTTCAAGACAAACACTACCATCATCTTGACATCGGTCCTATCTCATTCACCACCTATATTCATTCAACCATCCATCATCTATCATGATTCATACACAAGAAAACACAGCCCAGTGAGATCATTCCATTCATCCCACCGCTGCTCCTTATAGGACATAGGAAACTAACCATGCATTAGCCTCCCACAATACATAATCATCCAACCAAGAGAGATCCTCTTGCGATAGGCTGCTATACATGCGTAAGCCCCAACATGTATCTGGGTCATTATCCTTTATGTACACCCACGAATCATCATCCATTTAAACTACATGGATTTTGATTCTTGTCTCCAAGATAGGGCACATAGAAAACCTCGATGAGGTTCAATCCCATCAAACAGTAAACCCCATCACCACCTTTATAAAGATCCATTAATCCTCAAATCTGTCATAATTGGATATTTTGATACACTAATTAAGTAAAACCCTCAGGTTCTCCATCATGGGGATGTAACCTTATGATCCAATCTTATAATTGTTCCAATCAGTTTGGTATGTCTCCTCTAGATTTTAATCTCACAACATACCCAATGATAAAAATGGGAAGATGAGGAAAACCGCAGGGACATAACTATGGCGTATAATTCCATGATTTCAATGTGGGATTCATTAGGCTTCCGTACACTAGAGAAGCCCAATCCTGAGATGAAGAAATCTAAAAACATCAATTTTACAACATTAAGACATGACAACAATGTCCATGATGTATACTCCCCTGATCAAAAGTTGTAGCCTTGACATGACCCCTTGGAATGTCCTGAAAGAAGTAGTGTAAAGAACCAGCATCTATGAAGATATGGTACTGGGGAAGAGTTTCATGAACTACGTCTAAAATCAATTAGAAAGTCTTGGAATAGGAAAATAATTTCAAGTAGAAATCTAGGAAAGGAAGATCTGACATCCAATCATCCCATTTCTCTCCATGATAAAAACATCCCTGAATAAGTGATGGATTTCACCCGCCTTTAGAAAGCTGGAATCCAGGACAACAATCAGCACATCCCCATAGACGGATGTGTGCCCTGGAGAAAGCATCTGAAATAGATTCTTTTCTATTTTGAATTTATTTTAATACAAGAAATATATTTTATTACAAAAATATTTTTTATTCATTGAAATAATTTATTTATCATATTGTGGAATAATATAATTTTACTATATGTTTTTTTAGAAAACAAATTTCAACTATTAAAAAGAAACTTCACCTCTAATTATTTTACAAAAAACATGTTCATTTGTGTAGTCTATAATAAAATATATCTATAATAAAACTTATTCTTTTATGGGTGGATCATTTCCAACAAAAAAACATTCCATTAAACCATTATGTCACATAAGAAAGGGGTAGTCACAATAAGGTGGTAAAAATTATTATCCCAAATTTTTATTTTATCTTTATCTCATTTATTGATCATCATAATCTATTTAATGTAAAATAATTTTAGATCCAAAAATATATTTATTTGTTATTATAAAAAATTAATATAAAAATAAATAATAATTGAAAATTTATATTTTAATTATTTCTGTAAACTTCTATTCAATGTTTGTTATGAAACCCTTGTAGAATATTTTGTAAAATAACTATCTCTGTAATAATGGTTTGTTCTTATTTTTTTTATTTATGATTGATCATAAAATAGTAATAAATATATGTTATCATAAAATTTTCGTACTAGAACTTTTGTAATCAGTTTGCTTTTAAATTCATTTCTTCAAGAAGAATATTACCAGTTACGAAAAATCATTCTAGCCATTCTGAAAGGTATGATTTTCTTACCTAAAGTTTTGTAATCATATTTTTCTTGATGGTATTTTCATGAGTTTTAAAATAATTCGGATTCTAGTTTTTCTTAAATCTGAATGTTTTCCTTAAAAACTCAAAAGATCGGAGTCACATTTTCCTTGCGGGAGTGTTCTCAACCGGAAGATCAGATCAAAAGTCATTCAACCGTTAGATGGATTTTTGAAGAGCAAAGGTCACATCCATCACCTATATAAAGGGGATCCCAAGACTCATCCCACATAGGTTTTTCAAAGCTTTCGCGTCTTGAAGACCTGCTGTTCATCTTAAGTCAGGTTCCGATCTTTGCGGAGCCGTTCTGAATCATTCAGATCTCTCTGTTCTGAATGTCTGTTGAAGCAACATTTGATGATATGTCAACATCAAATCCAATCTCAATGTGGTTAGTCTTCAGGTAAAGGTTTGTGCATCCGGATTTCTATAATTTTGATCCCTTATTTCAAAGAATATGAAACTAAATGGATGAGGGATGTTTGCGTAATGATGTCAGATTAACATAATCTGGTTTATACTGATTTCCTGATTCAGTTATACGAGTCTGTTTCCCTCTAGTTGGAAGATGAAAGAGAGTGGTTTTCTTTTAAGTCTTATGGGAAGACTTACAAGTTATCTTATACCAAGTCTGCGAGCTTGGTTGGTTTATCCTATGAAAGAGAAGCTGAGTTCTGGTCACACAAACTTTCGTATGAGCAAGGATGTTTCAACAAGGTGAAGGCACTAATGTGTCTTGGACTTAAGGATGCTTCAACCATTAATATTTCTCATCTCACTCCAAACAATAGGATTCATCAGCTTTGGGTGCAAGGATTTCTGGTTTCAAGAATGGGAGATAAGGATAATTTGAAGAAAAGTGATATTTATGTCTTAGATTTCCTGATAAATATAAGGAAGATAAACTTGATGAGGCATGTTTTGATTACAATCAAGTATATAAAGGAAAGATACTTAAGAGCTCAGATAATCATGTTCTCTACCTTACTATCAAAGCTGATAGTTCGGTGCTTAATGTCTTTCAAAGTAGCATTCAAGTCAAAAATCCGGAATTGTAAGCTTATACTAGTAAGTGATGATACATTGAAGAGGATGAAGATGGGTTTTTCTAGTGATTCCTAAGAATTCTACTTTCTTCCACTAGATGAGTTTGAGGCCCTTCAGAAAGATACGTAGTCTCCGGAACCATCCAAAAAGCAAAGGAAGAAGAGAAAGCTTATGGAAGTGGATGCTGATGAAGAAAATCCTAAATCAAAGAAACTCAGTCTTCTACCCCCATGCTGAAGAAACAAAAAACTTATCCTGATGAAGTTTCTGCGAAGTAGAGAGAAGACATGTAGAAGAGGAAAGAATGGGATCCATAATTCGTATTGGACCCTGCAGAGGCTAAGGCCTTAAAAGAAAGAGCTACTGAAGAGTTAGAGAAGCATGAGAAAGAGAAGAAAATGAAAAAGAAAGTGTCTGAAGCTGAAGTGGTGCAATCTTTGCTGAAATCTACAGATTTAGCTTCTGAGCTGATTCTGGTTCCGGAAACTTTCCTTACAGAACCATCTTTACTAGAAACTCCAGCTATGAATTAATTCACTCAGGAATAATATAAGGGTAAAGAAGTAGTTGAATAAGCTGAAAACGAAGCTGCTGAAGATGTAGAGGATGAATAATAATAATAATAATAATAATAATAATAAGAGGGGTGTGATGATTTAGATGCCTTGATCAAGAAAATAGAGGTTTATAAAGATAAGGCAGAATCTGCAAAGTAAGTAACTCTAGGAAAGGGAGGTGAGGAAGGTAGTAAGAATGATGATAAGAAACAGAAATAAGAAGATAATGTTTTGTATGATGAGGAATAATCCTATGAGAGGAATTTTCTTGAGGAAGAACAAGATAAGTAGAAACCAGATGAAGACCATATTATTCAAGTTTCTGAATCTGAGGAAGTATCTCCTGATGAGGAACCAATTACGAAAACTGATAAGGGGAAGAATGCTCTCATGGATACTCCAACAAAGGAAGTATTCAAAAAGAAGGAGGGTGGTGGTTCTTCTAAGAGAAAACTGGTGCAAATTGAAGAAGAACAATCACAAAGTGATTTATCTGATTCGGAGTCATCATCTCATGGGCATGATTTTGTGGTTGAATCTCTGATGAAGTTGGTGGACACCATTCCGATTTTTCCAACTATAGATTCTACATTCCAGATGACACAATGGAGTATGAATCAGAAATAAGATTCCTTATCCATGGTCATGGATAAGTGTGTGAAGATCGATGTTGAAAAGAAAGTTTTCTTATCGATTATGATGTGTGTAGAAAGTCTTGCAGTAAGGTAACAAAGTGGTCTAGAAGAGTTGATGAAGACATAATGCAGTTTTAAAAATTTTAGACCAAAGTTCAAAATGCCTTTGAAAATGAGGGTAAAATGATTAAAAATCTTCAAGATGAGCTGATTGATGGGCAGAGTTCTCGGAGTCAACAAGTGAAGGAACTATGTGAAAAGGCGAATTGTCTGGCTCAAAATCTTATAAGTGATAGAAATCTCCGGATTGAGCTTGTGAAATGACTCGTAAAACAAGATGAATTGTAAAAGATATAGAAGGAATCTATCAAGGCTCATCCAGACGCTTTGAAATCCCAAGAAGAATAGACAAAATCCATGGAGAGGCAAGTCGAGGAAGACAAAAGAGACCTAAAGAAGCTCAAAACTTTGTTAAAAAAGCTGATTCCAAAAAAATGAAGACAAATAAACCCACTCCGATCTTTTGTTGTATTTGTCTTTCTTTATAAAATTTTCCCAACTCTAATTAAATGTTATTTGGTTGGTGATATCTTGTTATATACTAATGTTTTAGGGGCCATATTTTCTTTTCCATTACCTGCAATTCTTTTTGAAAATCACTAAGGGGGAGAAGGAAAAAGAACTACTCCTAAGGGGGAGAAAGAAAAAAATTTAAAATGAAGATGCAAAATTTCTAAGTGAAATATCCTTAATGTAAGGGGGAGTTTCTCACTACGATGTTTTTCATTCCCAGGATAATGAAAACTCCACTCCAGAAATTTAGAATACAATCCTTAGAGTTTCAATGCCTAAGGGGGAGTCAGTTGTATTAACTATTATCCATGAACAAATGGAGATAAGTTTTAATTTCATAGGCTAATGAATTTTTTTGAAGTCCTTATATTCTTTTTCGTAAGGATGTTTGTGCTTTCCAAAAAGGGGGATATTGTTGAGTCATTAAGGTATTCCTTATGACTTTTCCCTTTCTTCTGCTTTTGGAAATCACAAACATCTTATATATAAGAAAATTTAAATTTCACATCCATAAGGAAAATTTTCTTCTTTAAGGAAATTTACCCTAGCCTAGATTTTATTATACATATCAATATTTTTATTAAGTACAAAAACAGGATTCATACCCAAAACCCTAGAATCATATAATGTTATGAATTGGTTTATTCTATTTTTAGTATCCTAATTCTAGATGTGAACTGTAATAATGTTAAACTCCGAATTCTGGATGTGAACTGTTATGAAGTTTGACTCTGAACATTCATGAGTTGGACTCCGAACTCTTATGAAGTTAGACTCCGGACTTTCATGAGTTAGACTCCGAACTCTTATGAAGTTTGACTCCGAACATTCTTGAGTTTGACTCCAATCTCTAATTATGTTCGACTCCAAACATTCATGAGTTCGACTCCGAACTCTTATAAAGTTTGACTCCGAACATTCATGTGTTCGACTCCCAACTCTTATGAATATCAACTCCGAACTTTCATGAGTTCGACTCCGAACTCTTATAATGTTCGACTCTAAACTCTTATGAAGTTTGAATCTGAACTTTCATGAGTTCGACTCTGAACACTAATGATGTTCGACTCCGAACATCTATAAATTCAGATTCTGAACTCTGGTGAAACCATACTCTGAAATCCTATAAAACATAATCTGAACATTTCATAACATAGACTCCGAATTTCATTTTTGTTAGACTCCGATCTTTTAATTTTCTTACACTCCGAACTTTTGTATGGATTTTTCTTACATATCCTCCATTAAAAAACGATTTCATGGATTCAGTTATACACGGTTTGTTATTAAATGATGTCATCCATTCTTTTTCTAATTAACAGTTGGTTGAGTTACATGTGTACAGGTGCCGCCGAATTTCATGGAAAATATGACAAGTGGAGGAGGGAGCCGACCATAGAAAATTTTCATATAAATAGGAGCTCATTTGAATGAGCTAAAGATATTGATCTTCGACAACTTGAAAACTTGTACTTACATGCTGTTGACGTGATTTCTAGAGAGGGGGGATCTTATTAACTCTCAGGCTTCGTGCAGAATGTTTGAATGATTTGTTCAAGCTCGCGCTTGTGCAGACTTTCTTTGTGCGACTCCAAATGTAGGTGATTACATTGGAGGACAGCCGAGGATAGTAAGATAGAGGTGCCGACTACCTTGAAGTTCGAGGGATTCCTTGCTCAGGAAGACAGAGGTTCCAACTAGCTTGAAGTTAAGGGCTTGCGGGGATCGCAAGACAGGGATTCCGATATTTGTATCGAGGTCTTACCCTAGTGTGGGTAAGATAGTCTTTCTTGAGTGTATAAATCAAGGGAACATTATCTAATGTTGTTGGATACCATTATCTTTGGGTTAAAAGACTTATATCTTGTTACTGGTAGTTTTACTACTTGTTTTTCCGCAGCACATTTGTATTTTAGGTAAAGTATAACCTTATTATATTTCCTTACACTTTTACTCTAATTCAATTAGACTCTATACGCTTTAAGGTAGAATATCATATTTTAAACATTAGTTAAGTTTCAATTTCCGGATCCATATTAATGAAACCGATTTTCGGAATAAATTTCCAGATTTAAGCAAGTGCATAGAACTTGAAGTTTATAACTTCACACCTTGTTCCAATTCTCCAATTGGTGTTAGAGGTGTTGTGAATTTTATTTGTTTAACTTTGTTAAACTTAGATCATTCATTGTCTAAGGAATTTTTTTTAAAGTGTATAATTCACCCCCCTCTTGTATATTGAGCATCTACATCACTATTTCGATCCTACAATTGGTATTAGAGGAGGTATTTGAAATACTTATACTCACATATCAGTTTTTCATGATCAAATTTTCATTTATCTTCATCCTTTCATAGAAAGTTTTTATTATTCCGAATTCTTCATTCTAGACCTTATGATTACGAACTTTTCCTACTAACAAGTTTGGTTGCCAAAGTTTTTTTAAGAATGGAAGGAATCAATATTGGTTCTATCGACAACTAAAATACTACAAGGCCACCAATCTTTTATGGTAATGACTATGAGTACAGGAGGGATCGAATGAAGACTTTTGTTATCAATACTGGAGTGGATAATTTCTTTATGCTTACTGATGATTATAAAATTCATCATAAAGAGGTTAGAACATTCATTATCCAGGAAAAGCAGGAGTATCCAATCAATTATATGGTACACAATACTTTCCTATGTTCGATGACTAGAAATATATATAGGCAAATTTCTTCTTCTGAAGAATCTAATTGTATCTGGAAGAAGTTAGAGTATACACACTTTGGCACTTCTAAAGTGATTGAATCTAGAAGAGCTGTGCTTAGAGCTGAATACCATGGATTCAATTTTCCGTATGGAGAACCAATCTGTAAAGTTCAACAGAGGTTTATGACAATTGTAAACATCATACAGTCTATGGGAGAAAAAGGGTTAGATGGTGAAGCCCTTGTGGATAAGATAATTGATATTACGCCTAATGAGTGGGAATCAAAGAGAACAGCTATTAATGTGAACAGGAAAGTCACTCAAATTTCTCTGATGAATTATTTGGAACACTTCTCCATCATGAAACAAGAATGAATAGAGATGATGACGACATCAAAAAGAAGAATGAGAATGGTACTGTTTCTTTTACCACAACATCAAATCATATGAATGCTAAGACTCCTGAGAGAGTAACCAGGTCCAAGTCTAAGAAGATTATTATTCAATCAGAATATAGTGATAGTGAAGTCTCAGAGAATGAGTTAGCAAATCTTGTTCGAAGGATGAACAAGATAGATGGCCAGAGAAATTTTCAATCCAAGTATAAGAAAAAGGAATGGAAAGATAGGATATATGGGGAAGTTACTTGTTATGAATGCAAGAGAGCTGGACATATTAGAGTAGATTGTCCATTGCTCAAAAAGAAATAAAGGAATGAAAGGCATTTTGAAAGGAACAGAAAGAAGTATTACAAAACCAAAGATAAGAATGTTTTGAATGAAAATGACACCAGGAGTGCCAATGGTGGTGACTCATCAGATGAATCATGTGATTATGAATCTTCTGGACCGAAGAATCTTGGTCTTATGTCCAGATTACCTATTAACAATCATTTCTTTATGGCTAAGCGACACAATTCTGAATCATTGACCAATGTATCTTTAAATTCTAATGATAGTAAGTATTATAACTCCTAGGATGAATAATCCCCTTCGGATGAAGAAAATACTTTACCTTCTTATGAAGAAGTTTCTATGTTTTTTGAACTTCATGAGATTGAGAATTCCAAACTCAATAAAAAACTTGATAAGGAAAACTCTAAGAATTATATTCTTACTAAAGAAATACCAGATCTTTCTAAATATCTTGATAATAAAAATGAATATTTTATAAGTATTTCAATAAATTTTGAGAAAGTAAGTTCTGAGAAGAAAAAAATTTCTAAAGTGTTAGAACAAGTAAATTCTAAGAAAAGTGTTTTAGAGCCTTGCTGATGTTCTAAATCTAGTGATTTTGAAGATATAAACTTGGTTATAAAACTCAAGTCCTAATTTTTTTCTTTAAATAAGTGTTTATCAAACATTACCCATGCTAAAGAAAATTTTGATAAAATGTATTCACAAATACGAACATTAAGAAACAAATATGGATTTGGATATACCCATGAAAAACCAACTTTTAGTAACAACTACTTTGTTCCACAAAGTGCCCCATTTTGTACCAAGTTTCAATGTGGGGGTCCCTGGGCAAAGAATTTATCTTTAAACAAAACCCAATCTCTAGGTTTTCATAAGGCTTACTTTTCAAAGAAGATGTGGGTTCCCAAAATTTTATTATCTAAAAATCTCGGATCCAAACAAGTTTGGATTCCGAAAGTCTAATTATTTTCTTGTTTTCAGGAAGATAAATGAATTACCAACAACAATACATGGAACATGGAAAATGGGTGTTCCCGGCACATGATTGGTAACAAAATCTATTTTTGAAATGATTATCAAAACGAAGGGAGGAAATGTAACTTTCAATGATAATGATCAAGGAGAAATTGTTGGTATAGGTAGTATTGTTCTTCTTGGTAAAACATTGATTTCAAATGTTTTATTTGTTAAGGGTATTATGCACAACCTAATTAGAATAATTCAGTTATGTGATGAAGGATACCTTGTAAATTTTTGGAATGATAAATGCTTAGTTCACAATTCCAAGGAAGAATTTATTCTCTCAGACAACAAGAAAGAGAATGTTTACACTTTAAACTTAGAAGACCTCAAGAACCAAGACCTACCTTGCCTATGTGAAATGGGAGATCATTCCTAGTTATGGCATAGAAGACTAGGTCACTGTAACTTTAGAAACTTATGTGAACTTTCTAAGAAAAAACTAGTTAAGGATCTACCAGAGATTAGATTCGATTCTTCTAAAGTTTGTGATCCTTGTCAATATAGAAAGAAACATAAATCTAGTTTTAATTCAATCGGTGAAGTCTCAACAAATGATGCATTAAAAATAGTGCACATGGATCTTTTTGGTCCAACACAAACGTGATGTATTAGAGGAAAATACTTTGTGTTTTTTCTAGTTGATGATTAAACCAAATTTACATGGGTCTATTTTCTTACAAAGAAGCATGAAGCATTTTATTATTTCAAAAGTTTTAGGGCACAAGATAAAATGGAGAAAAATATTTCACTGAAAACTATTCGTAGTGATCATGGAGGAGAATTTCAAAATTATGATTTTGAAACTTTTTTTAGTAGAAACGTTATTACTCACAAATTTTCAGCACCTAGAACTCCTCAACAAAATGGTGTTGTTGATAGAAGAAATTGAATTATTCAAGAAATAACTAGAAGCATGTGGAGTGAATATTCCATAGCAAGACATTTCTGGCCTGAAGCTGTAAGTACTGCTTTTTATACTATAAATAGAGTTCTGATTAGACCTTTTCTTAATAAAACTCCTTATGAGTTATGGAATGGTAGAAAACCAATACTTTACTACTTCATGTTTTTGGGTTGCAAAGTATTCATTCTGAATACTAAAGATAATTTACATAAATTCACACCAAAATGTGATGAGGGAATTTTCTTAGGCTACTCCACAACTTCTAAGGCTTATAGAGTTTTTAATAAAAATACTTGTATTGTTGAAGAAACAGTACATGTAAAATTTGACGAGTCTGATCCTTTTGTTTCTAAACCATCCCAACCAACATACATGGATGTGTTTTCAAAAACTAATTATCAACCTTTGATAGAATATCGTTCTGATAAGGAAAATTTTCAAGAAGATACTTCTGAAATGTTTACCCAAGAAGACTTTATACCCTCTGTTGATGAACAGGTTTTACAAAACCCAAACCAGGTTTTCTTTAAGAATCATCCTAGTAATTGTATTAATGGTGATGTAAATTAACCTGTAAAGACTATATGTTCCTTAAGAAATGAAGTAGAACATCTATCATTTCATTCCCAATTAGAACCAAAAATCACTGATGAAGCTCTGGATGATGATGATTGGATCAAATCCATGCAAGATTAACTAAATGAATTTTAATGGAATAATGTCTGGACCTTGGTTGAAAGACCTAAAGAAACTTCTCCTATTAGAGTAAAATGGGTCTTCAGAAACAAGTGTGATGAGAATGGAGTCATTGTAAGAAACCAAGCTAGACTAGTTTCTAAAGGCTACAATTAGCAAGAGGGAATAAAATATGAAGAAACCTATGCTCCAGTATCTATACTTTAATCTATTCATATTCTACATGCCTTGGCAGCATTATTAATTTTTGATCTTTTTCAAATAGATGTAAAATGTGATTTTATTAATGGTTTTGTTCAAGAAGATGTTTTTGTTTAACAACCTCCTGGATTTGAAGATACAAAACATCCTGATCATGTTTTTAGACTTACCATGCATTGTATGGTCTTAAACAAGCCCCACGAGCCTGGTATGATAGACTTACATGATTTTTGCTTCAAAATAATTATGCTAAGGGAAATGAAAATCCAACTCTTTTTTTAAAGAATGTTAAGAAAAATGTTTTAATTGTTCAAATTTATGTTGATGACATCATATTTGGTTCAACTCAATAATCATTAACTGATTCTTTTGGAAGTCTAATGAAATCTGAGTTTGAAATGAGTATGATGGGTGAGTTAACATTTTTCCTCGCTTTTTAAATTTCTCAAAGACCAGAAGGATCCTATATATCTCAACATATGTATATTAAAGATATTCTTAAAAAGTATGGTTATGACAACACTAAGAGTATATGTACTCCCATCGGTACCTCAAACTCTTTAGATATTGATGAAGATGGGAAACCATTAGATCAAACATCTTTTAGAGGTATGATAGGAAGTTTACTTTACATAATAGCTAGTCGACCAGACTTAATGTTTTCAGTACGCTTATGTGCAAGATATCAATCCAATCCTATAGAATCTCACTTAAACGTGGTAAAAAGAATTTTTCTCTATCTAATGGGATCCATGGAGCTAGGATTATTTTATATTTCTGGAAATGATTCTATCCTAAAAATATTTTCAGATGCTGACTTTGGTGGATGTAGAAAGGATAGAAAGAGTACATCTGGAACTTGTCATTTCTTAGGAGATTCATTAGATTATTGGTCCTGCCAGAAGTAACATTCTGCAGCACTTTCCACTGTTGAATCTAAATATGTAGCAGCTAGAAGTTTTTGTGCTCAAGTGTTGTGGATGAAACACACACTCACAGATTATGGCCTGAGTTTTACTAAGACTCAAATTTTATGTGATAACATAAGTTCCATTGCCCTAAGTAAGAACTCTTCACATCACTCTCATTCAAAACACATAGACATTAGGCATCACTTTCTTAGGGATCACACACTTAAAGGATATACCATTCTCTAGTTTATCGGAACGCAAGATCAACTTACTGATATTTTCACAAAATATTTACCCTCTAATAGATTTGAATACATCAAACAGAAGTTTGGAATGATAACCATAAGGTAATACTTCTTCATTAACTTCTTGTTGAACAATTCTCCTTACAATAATAAACTCCTTCTCATAGGGGGATTCCATTTTCTTATTACTGTAACCAAAATTTTTAGTAATCAGTTTTTCATACTTTTGTAATGGAAATTTTCAGAACTGGAATTTTTGTAATGAGAATTTTTAGAACTGAAATTAGCGTAATGATGTTTTCGTATTGGAACTTTCGTAATGATATTTTCGTACTGGAAATTTCGTAACGATATTTTCGTACGAGAACTTTAGTAACGATATTTTCGTACTGGATCTTTCGTAACGATATTTTCGTACTGGAACTTTCGTAACTATATTTTTGTACTGGAACTTTCTTAATCAGTTTTCTTTTAAGTTAATTTCTTCAAGAATAATATTACCAATTTCGAACAATCATTCTAGCCAATCCGAAAGGTATTATTTTCTTACCTAAGTTTTGTAATCATATTTTGCTTGCAGGTATTTTCCTATGTTTTAAAATAATTTTTATTCTTTCTTTTCATAAATCCGAATATTTTCCTTAAAACCTCAAAAGATCAGAGTAAAGTTTTCCTTGAGGGAGTGTTCTCAACTGTCAGATCAGATCAAATGTTTTTCAACCGTTAGATGGATTTTGGAAGACCAAAGGTCACATCCATCTCCTATATAAAGGGGACCCCAAGACTCATCCCATATCGGGTTTTGAATGCATTCTCATCTCGAATCCCTGTTGCTCTTCTTAATACCGGTTCGAATCTTTACAAATCAGTTCTGAATCCTTCAGATCTCTCTGTTCCGAATGTCTGTTGAAGCAACATCTCAAGATATGTCAACTTCAAAGCCAATCTCAAAGTCGATAGTCTTCATGGAAAGGTTGGTGGATCCTGATTTCTATAAGTTTGATTCCCTTTTTTCAAAGAATATTAAACTAAATGGATGGGAGGATCTTTGCGTTGTAAAGTCCGATAAATAGGATCCAGTTTATACTGATTATCTAATTGATTTCTACGAGTCTGTTTCCATCTCATTGGAAGATGGAAGAGAGTGGTTTTCTTTTAAGTCTTATGGGAAGACTTACAAGTTATCTTACACCAAGTCCGTGATCTTGGTTGGTTTATCCTACGAAGGAGAAGCAGAGTTCTGGTTAAAAAAACTTCCGGATGATCAAGGATGTTTCAACCAGTTGAAGGCACTGAAGTGTCATTGACATAAGGATGATTCAACCATTAAGATTTCTCATCTCACTCCAAACAATAGGATTATTCAGCTTTTGGAGCAAGGGTTTCTAGTTCCAAGAAGGGGAGATAAGGATAATTTGAAGAAAAGTGATATTTATGTCTTAGATTTATTTATAAATCTAAGGAAGATAAGCTTGATGAGGCATGTTTTGATTACAATCAAGAATATCAAGGAAGGACACTAAAGATCATAGATAATCATGTTCCATGCCTTACTATCAAAGCTGATAGTTTGGTGCTTAGAGTCTTTCAAAGTAGCACGCAAGTCAAAAATCCAGAATTGTAAGCTTATGCTGGTAAGTTATGAAACTTTGAAGAGGATGAAGATGGGTTTTTCTAGTGATTCGGGAAAAATCTACTCTCTTTCTGTGGAAGAGGTTGAGGCACTTTAGAATGGTACACAGTCTCCGGAACCATAAAAAAAGCAAAGGAAGAAGAGAAAGCTTATGGAAGTGGCTGTTGAAGAAGAAAATCATAAATATAAGGAATCACAGTCTGCTCCCCACAAGCCGACGAAACAAAAAAACATATACTGATGAAGTTATTGTGAAGTGGAGGGAAGACAAGCAGAAGATGAAAGAAGGGGATCCACTATTTGGATCGGACACTGCAGATGCTAAGGCCTTAAAAGAAAGAGCTGTAGAAGAGTTAGAGAAGCAGGCGAAAGAGAAGAAAATGAAAAAGAAAGTGTCTGAAGCTGAAGTTGTGCAATCTTTGCTAAAAGCTACAGAGTTAGCTTCTGAGCTAATTCTGGTTCTTGAAACTTTCCTTACAGAACCTTCATTACCAGAAACTCCAACTAAGAATTATGTCACTCTAGAAAAATCCTAATGTAAATAAGTAGTTGAATAAGATAAAAAAGAAGCTGCTGAAGAAGTAGAGGAAGAAGAAGAAGAAAAAGAAGAAGAGGGAAGTGAAGAATTAGATGCCTTGATCAAGAAATTTGAGGTTTATAAAGATAAGGCAGAATCCACAAAGTTAGTAACTCCAGGAAAGGGAGGTGAGGAAGGTAATAAGAATGATGATAAGAAACAACAAGAAAAAGAGAATGCTTTGTATGATAAGGATGAATCCTATGAGAGGAATTTTAATGGGGAAGAAAAAGAAAAGCAGAAACCAGATGAAGACCAGATTATTCATGTTTCTGAAACTGAGGAAGTATCTCCTGATGAGGAACCAATTCCAAAATCTGATAAGGGGAAGCAAGCTCTCATGGATACTCCAACAAAAGAAGTCTTCAGGAAGAAGGAGGTTGGTGGTTCTTCTAAGAGGAAACTGGTGCAAATTGAAGAAGAACAATATCCAAAAGATTTATTTGATTCAGAGTCATCAGCTCATGGGAATGATATTGTGGTTGAATCTCTGAAGATGTTGGTGGACACCATTCCGATTTTTCCAACTATAGATTCCAGATGCCAGATGCTACCACACAGTATGAATCAGAAATCAAATTCCTTATCCATGGTCATGGATAAGTGTGTGAAGATCAAATCTGAACAAAAAATTTTTCTTATCGATTATGATGTGCATAGAAAGTCCTATAGGTAAGGTAACAATGTGGTCTAGAAGAGTTGATGAAGACTTAGTGCAGTTTGAAAATTTTCAGACTGAAGATCAAAATGCCTTTGACACCGAGGATAGAAAGATTAAAAATCTTCAAGATGAGCTACTTGATGAGAAGAGTTCTCAAAGTCAACAAGTGAAGGAACTAAGTGAAGAGGCTAATTCTCAAGCTCAAAATCTTATAAGTGACATAAATCTCCAGATTAAGCTTGAGAAAAGACTCATACAACAAGATGAATTGTTGAAGATGTCAAAGGAAGCAATCAAGGATCAGGCAGAGGTTTTGAAAGACCATGAAGAAAAGACAAAATCCATGGAGAGGCAAGTCGAGGAAGACTATAGAGACCTAAAGAAGCTCAAAACATTGTTAAATAAGCTGATTCCAAAGGAAAAAGAAGATAAATAAACCCACTCTGATCTTTTGTTTTATTTGTCTTTATTTGTAAAATTTTCACAACTCTAACGAAATGTTATTTGGTTGGTTGTATCTTGTTATATACTAATGTTTCAAGTACCATATTTTCTTTTCCATTCCCTACAATTATTTTTGAAAATCACAAAGTGGTAGAAGGAAAAAGAGCTGCTCCTAAGCGGGAGAAAGAAAAATTTAAAATGAAGAGGAAACATTTCTAAGTGAAATATCTTTAAAGTAAGGAGGAGTTTCTCTCTACGATGTTTTTCATTCCCATGATAATGAAAACACCACTCTGGAAATTCAGAATACAATCCTTAGAGTTTCAATGCCTAAGGGGGAGTTAGTTGTATTCACTTTTATCCATGAAAAAAGGGAGATAAGTTTTAATTTCAAAGTCTAATGAAATTTTTCAATGTCCTTATATTCTTTTTCGTAAGGATGTTTGTGCTTTTCAAAAAGGGGGTGATTGTTGAGTCAATAAGGTTTTCCTTATGAATTTTCCATTCCTTCTTGTTTTGAAAATCACAATCATCTTATACTTAAGCAAATATAAATTTCACCTCCATAAGGAAAATTTTATTCTTTAAGGAAATTTACCGTAACCTAGATTTTCATATACATATGAATATTTTTCTTAAGTACAAAAACCAGATTCATAACCAAAACCCTGTAATCATATAATGTTATGAATTAGTGTATTTTGTTTTTAGGATCCAAATTCTAGATGTGAACTATAATAAAGTTACACTCTGAATTCTGTATGTGGACAATTATGATGTTCGACTCCATATATTCATGAGTTCGACTCCGAACTCTTATGAAGTTAGACTCTGAACATTCATGAGTTCGACTCCGAAATCTTATGAAGTTCGACTCTGAACTTTCATGAGTTAGACTCTGAACTATTATGAAGTTTGAATCTGAACTTTCATGAGTTTGAATCTGAACTCTTATGACGATCGACTCCGAACTCTTATGAAGTTCGACTCCGAACATTCATGAGTTCGACTCTGAACTCTTATGAAGTTCTACTCCGAAATTTCAGGAGTTCAACTCCGAACTCTTTTAAGTTCGACTCTGAACTCTTATGAAGTTTGACTCCGAAGATTCATGATTTCGACTCCGAACTCTTATGAATTTCGACTCCGAACTTCTGCAAGTTCAGATTCTGAACTATGGTGAAACCAGACTCTGAATTCCAATAAAACAAAATCTGAAAATTTTTAACATAGACTCCGAATTTCATTTTTGTTAGACTTCGAACTTTTAATTTGCTTACATATAGAACTTTTGTATGGATTTTGATTACATATTATCCATTACAAAACGATATCGTGCATTCAGTTATACATGGTTTGTTATTAAACGATGTCTTCCATTCTATTTCTAATTAACCATTGGTTGAGTTACACGTGTATAGTTCCCTCTGAATTTCATGGAAAATATGACCATTGGAGGAGGGAGATGACCATTTGAAATTTTCTTATAAATAGGAGCTCATTTGAACAAGCTAAAGATACTGATCTTCGACATCTTGACAACTTTTTCATACATTATGTTGAAGTGAGTTCTAGAGAGAGAGGCTCTTATTAATTCTCATGCTTCGTGTAGAATGTTTGAAGGACTTGTTAAAACTTTTCCTTGTGAAGACTTGCTTTATGCGACTCCGAATGTTGGTGATTACATTCAAGGACTTCCAGGGATAGGAAGACAGAGGTGCTGACTACCTTGAAGTTCGAGGGCTTCCTTAATGAGGAAGACAGAGGTTCCAACTACCTTGAAGTTGAGGGATTGCGGGGACAGCAAGACAGGGCTTCTGATCTTTGTATCGAGGGCTTACCCTGGTGTGGGTAAGACATACTTTCATGAAATTATAAATCAAGGGACCTTTATCCATGGTTGTTGGATACCCTTCTCTTTGGGTTAAAAGACTTATATCTTGTTACTTGTAGTTTTACTACATTTTTTTACTGCACTTTTGTATTGTAAGTAAAGTATAATCTTCTTATATTTCCTTACACTTGTACTCTGATTCATTTATAATCTATACAATTTAAGGTAGAATCTCATATTGTGAACTTTAGTTAAGTTTCAATTTCCAGATCCATATTTCATGAACCGATTTTTGGAATCACATTCCAGATTTCATCAAGTGCATATTACTTGAAGTTTATAACTTCACACCTTGTTTCAATTATCCAATTACTGTTAGAGGTGTTTTGAATTTTATTATTTTTACTTTGTTTAACTTAGATATTTCCTTGTCAAAGGAAATTTTTTTAAAGTGTACAATTCACCCCCCTCTTGTATATTGAGCATCTACATCACTATTTTTATCCTTTATGGATGAACAATGAATTTTTATCTAGAGTAGGGTTTATGGGATTTGTTCAAAGTTAATGTGGTATGTACTATATTTTTTAATAAGAACCATCATTCATCAATTTTTTGATATCAGACTTGTCTAAACTAGGCTAATCCGTGTTTGATAGGGATGTCCTCCACATGAAACTGTTAGTCCGAGTGAAGGCCATCCCCACCGCACTGAAATCCTACATAGTGGTTTCTTTCACACCCAGGATCCCAGGTATGGGGCCATTCCTCTTATATTAGGTCATCAATACAAAGATCCTCCTAAACCGGACAACCATAATTGTGTAGGTCTTTTACATGTCTTTACCACCACTAATAAAGGTCCGCCTCTTTCTGGTGATTAGAGAAGTTGAGGTATACACCTCTTCATCGACATCCAATGCAGAGGTCTTCCTAGTGTTCAGTTTGACTGGTATAAAGGCCCTCCTCGTACCGTCACTACTAAGGGAAACCTATGTGTATGTTATACCGATGCTCCCACTAGCTCCAACAGATGTTTTACCTGCTCCAACATTTCTCGCGAAGATTCCACTCGAGCACTAGCCATCGGACATGGTGGCCCTCCCCATGTATCATTTAACATTTGTACAAGGGATTATCGCACCTCGAATCACCTAGGCGGAAGTCCACTCCACCCGACTATCAGTTCGGCCTAAGGTCCTCCCCGTACCAAAAACCTACTCTGTCCAAAAGATCTATCCTATGGGAGGATAGTGGGTCACCACCGCCAAACGAAGAATATCGAGAAGTTTCATACCCTGATTAAACCCTTCTGCTTATTAGATTACGAGGCAGAATGTGGTTTGGTAATGAAACCCTCATCTCAATATTCGATGTAAAGGGATGAGGCAATAATTAGGCATATAAGAATAATTATTCCAGAATGTGAGGTCCATCAGATTCCCTCCTCCCTCCCAAGAATCATATAGGAGGAGAAATATTTAGACTCTTTCCAAGGCTTGGACATGAAATCTGCCCAATCATCAATATGATCATTCAATGCCTCAACCAGAGATCCCAAAGAGTTATTCTAGGGACCGATGGGGTAAGAAAAATAGAATGACCCACCATCAATAACTGCCACACTAGCATTGGAAGCTATGGTTACTAGAACATCTTACTGAGATGTGGTCGCACAATTGTTTCATTACTCGGAATTCAACCCATGATGTGGTAGCTTGTCAGATCCCTCGCTATATTCTCCACATGATAGCCTACTCTCTCAATGGTCTACTTCAATGGCATAACTTGTCTATCAGCCAACCCTATTCAATGAATGGGGAATCCAAGGGTTGGATTCTGAGTCTGAGTTGGAGATTTTATATTGAATTCTTGTAGTGGACCATTTCCTAGAGAAGTTCAGGCCTATTGTAGTGACAAAATTCAGTACGCTAGAATCTCTTACCCAGGAAGAGGTTGAGTGCTTTCCCCAAAACCTCTATGAGATTCACTTCTGCCTCCGTCATCAGTATGTGACTTACCACAAGTGTAAGGAGCACATTGAAGACTTTGTCCAACAATGCCGCATGGTTGATTTGGCAGCGCTTCCCGTGGCCCAGTTCCCTAAGTCGCTTGGTCTCCATCAAATCCTCTATCAATGATGCGTTCATAGTTTTAAAGTGCTCTAAAAAATAATTAAGGTGGATTCTTCCCATGTTCAGATCAATGGTTGGGGGCAGTATGCAGCCCTTCATTTCAGTTTTTTTCTAGCATGAACCCGACATTCTAGGAGAAATTAAATATATTCCATCCAGAATAGGCACGATCAACATGGCCGACATATATGAAGGAGAGAACAAGTTAGAGTACCTTGAAGAGAACATACAATGGGGGGTGGTGCCACACCTATTAGATCTATTGAGAAGTTTTAATCACTAGGAATAAAATTTACTGGTTATCCCCATATATACTAACTAATTATCCCTTAGTCTGAATCCCAATAATGGCATGGAGTACCTTTGGTCCGTCAAACCCGTTGACCCGTCTGGCTCAATGAAGAAGATGGAATATGACCCCGAAAATGATGTGTTTCATAAAAAGCTCACAAAACATACAAATATGGTCTATGGTATTCTTTTTGAAAGTGTTATGAAATAATTACTAGATTAAAATAATCCTCGACCAGGGAAGCCGATGAAGGTACACCCTCCCCCTAGCGAGTTTCCACTGAGTGATATTGGTAATCCATCGCATATAGCCAAGTTAAATGTTTTACTTTATGGAAATAGTGTGTGATATTCTAATAAAAATCCAAAAACATTATTTGATATCCATCCTTAGGACCCAACTCAGGTTCCTACAGCCGCTCTGCATGTCATTCTCCCAATTGTCTCACAGGTTGTCCCACTATCTGCTCCAAGAGCTGCTGGGCATGCTTATAATGTTGAAGAACCTACCAATGTAACAGTGTTTAGGGATCCTCATCAAGCCATTAATATCTACACAGATGATCCAATGGCAGCACACATTTCCTACCGTGAGGATTTGGAAAATTGACAGGTGGAAATCCCGCCTGATGGAATGAAATATCAAGCAGGGATGGATGATATGCCAAACACCCATTGGTTTTAGAAATCTTATATTTTCCACCATTAATGGGATTGGATATCTGCTGCAGCATTTGTCACACATCATCACATGATGTGGACCCATGATGGGAACTCTAGAACGGCAGGAGCCCTGCATACTCTGGTTTTTTGTACAAACATTGGAAGGGACTGTGGTTGTCTAGTATATCCAGAAACACACTGGGTTAGTAGCCAGCTGGGAGGATCTTCATTGGTAGTTTCTTTACCAGTTCAGTTCCACAACCTAGAAGACTAGTATTGCAGACCTCTTCAAATGCAAGTAGAGGCTAGACGAATGCGTCACAAACATTGTCGCTAGGTAGATAAGCCTCACATATTCCCCTGAAATGCTGCTAATATAGGAGTCGCTACTAAAAATGTGTTTGGGAAATGTCAAGACTGAACATGTCCCCTAAGTTTTCACATAGAACTACCCTGGGGGATTTTTAGAATTCTCTGAAAAAGCTCAGTGTTTAGAGGAAGCCTTGTAGTAGGCCAAATAGGCATGTCCATTGCCTCTTATAGTTTATTCAACAAGAACCTCTATGGCTAAGCTCCTAGAGTAGCACAAGTCAAGGCCCCTAGGTATCTAGAGTAATTACTAGTGGAGCCACCTCCATAGCCTCTCAAAGGCCTTATGCCTTAGGTGTAGCCTTCAGCCCTATAAAACCCACCTCAGAATTAGTAGGCGCCCCCGCGTAACGTGTCGCCACCACTAGGAGAGATAATCATGTTCCAACTCCTCGACATGTTCCGACATCCCCAAATCAGGGAAAATGACCTAGATCCCCACATCCTAGATAGAATGAACCAAACCTACTCATTTAATAAGGCTCAGGTCCGCTATTATTTATGATGTTCCTTAGAACATGGAATTCTATTGTTTATAGAATGAAGAAGTCCCGAAGAGGTAGAGCTAACTAATCACCACAATTAATAAACCTATCAACGGATCATAGGGAACACCCTAAAGAAGTACAATGTTATTAAAGCCTTTCTTCAAGTCTTGGTTGATAACAACATAGCAAGGTTAGTCCCAGCCATGCGATAGGTGGGATTTGTATTCATAAAAACTGACAGTGATAGAGACAACAAAGGTGAGTGGTAGGGGGCTCTTAACTATGTGTATAAAAAATATGACAATCAGATGTCTTGTAAGGAAATCATCTGTGCTCATGGTATTATCTATGCATTCCTGAATTGACCTGAGACTTTAAAAGTCACTAGTTCATCTGCAATCACTACTTTTGAGTCATCATCTCTCTCTTCCTCCCCCCATTGGAAAGTGCATCGATGACGCATTGGAAAAGAAATCCCCAAACCAATTCCATCTTCATCCCATACTATCAAAGATTACATGCCCCCGCTGATAGAGAATTCCCCCAGAACCCAACTTTTTATGGAGGATTTTTCATGTGACGACCAATGGAATACTTCAGTTATTACCATGGAGATGGTAAACCCCTATATTGTTCTCAAAGAAAATGTGTGTTGGATAGATACTCCCAGCATCCCTAGTTGATGCCAGCGTCTATAGAGCCATGGTTATATGAATCATCCGGATGAATTGGTCATTTCATCCAACAAGATGTGCATGATTCTGAAACCAGAAAACATTCCCATCATAGAGCAAAGAATTCTTAGCCTTCTCATCTTGTTTCTCCATACCCTCCTTCACTTCCGTTTGTGCTAACTGATCAGGAAGAGACACCACTATAGTGTTATGATCAGCCCCATCCTATTATTGTCCAACCTCACTCATTTAGCCCTCATTCTATAGTCTCTCCATGGGTTTTGACTAGTGAGTCGTGGGACATTCCAACCACCAGTCAGCCACCAGTTCAACCAAAAGATCCCTCCATACCTCCTTCAACAAAAATAACTCCAATAAAAAGTTGTTCATGACTGGAACATAAGTATGACACCCTTAAGAATATTTTTAGAATTACTGTGAAGCTAGATATCCTCGAGGATATTCTCCTTTTAGCAGATATGAATGAAGACCTTATTGAGACTTTAACAATCCCCCTTCTGTTTGAGATAGAGGAAGTAGTTGTCGAAGCCTTCTAAGGTGAGGAAGCCAAGCATGAATAATGTCATGCCATTATCTCTTTCTCTAGAGAAGATGAAGGATATATCATACATGGGAAAATACACCTAATATACATCACTAGCCTCTTATATGGCATAGAGATTGGCCTTTGTCTTGTTGACATAGGTTTAGGGATCAACTTTTTTCTCACACGGACATTCCTAAATATGGGGATGTTTGAGGATGATCTGAGTCACTTTGACCTAAAGATTCAAGGATTTGATAAGAATGAACATAAACTAGTTGAAAATATACTCTTGATGACCGAGTTCAGTGGCCCAGTTTCCGGCATGGAGTTTATTGTTATCTCAAAAGACACCTTTTATAACACATTGATGGGTAGGCCATGACTCCACTTGCATGTGGCCGTACATTATTCAAATCATCAATACCTCAATTACTATTTTAAGGGTCGATTAGACATACTCGAAGGTGATGCATCTCCATTTGTATATTGTGAATCCAACTACCTGGATGTAATCTATTAGAAGAACATGGACATGTAGATTTAGGATAACGAGGTTGAATACGCTATGGCTGCTACCGACCCGTGGATAGACCTAGACGATCCCTATATTTTCCCGATCCACTATTTGGAGTCCACGACCACATGCTTGGGGAAATTATTTATTGTTTTTTGGAATGAGGGGAGAGCATATTCCCATGTCTATGGAACTCCAGAAGATAACCTCATATTCCTAAACAAATTAGGCTGAGGTGATCCCTGAGACCCCTGCTCTCATAAGGTATCAGGATCTCCACCCCTATAAATGACAATATGTCATACTTTCTTCTTTCGTCGGTCTGGGATAAACAAGATCAAGACACTGTGACACTATTTTATTGATATCATCATGTGTGGCCCCTTGGGATGAAGGACAGATGAGATCAGGTAAATAGGTTTCATCTCCATGGTTTCAGCAGTGCATGAGTCCACTAATGTGATGTCCAACGCCGCTCAGGCTAGAGCCATTTCCCGATCAACATATATAAACTTGGAGGAATCATCTCCCACCATGTATACCTAAAAAATGAGTGAATAAGAGGATTTTAAGGATGATCCTCCATCATTCTAAGAATGTGACTCTACCAAGGTTGATGAATTGGTGCTGGTGAACCTCGGTAATGAGACAAACTAGAAACTACAATTGATCAGTGCTGCTATGACTATCAAATTGAAAAAACATTATGTGGACTTACTAAATAAGCATCGTGATGAGTTTTTCTATATTTATAAAGAGATAACTAAACAAGATCCTTAGGTCTCCATCCAACAACTATGTTTTCCTACAAATCATCATAGGTTTAAACAGTCTCCCAAAATGATGCACCCTTGTCACTATTCCATGGTCATGGATGAGGATGATAAGCTCATCATAACCACTTTTTTCAAGTAATTATAGTACCCCGTATTGTTAGATAACATTATGCTCATTAGGAAGAAGAATGGATAGATCCAAGTCTCCATTGACTTCCAAGATTTCAAATGTCACTGCCCAATGGATGACTTTCCCATTCCCACGATAGAACAATTTATTGATTCCACTATAGGGTTACATGCTCTCTCATTTATGGATGTGTCTTCCAGGTACAAAAATTTTTGAATGGCCCCCATGGATGAAGAAGACACCACCTTTAGGGAACCTCACGTCGCTTTTTGCTACTAGGTAATGGATTTTGTTCTAATGAATGCAAGTTCAACCTATCAGTGTTCCTTGAATCACATAATTATAACCATCCATGGGACAATAGAGGAATTATACATGGATGATCTCATGGTCAAATCTCTCCAGAGGCACAAACGTCACGAAGATCTGGAGAAAGTGTTTGAATTCCAAAGTTCTTTCCATATGGAGATGAACCCATTGAATTTTTCCTACTGGGTCACCACTAGAAACATTATTGACATCAATGTAAGATATAGAGGCATCAAGATCGATCTAGAAAAGATCAAGGCCATCGGTCAGATGTCTTCTCCAAGAAACATTCTAGAGATATGAGGAATTCAATGCCACATAGCCTATACATAGCAATTCATCCCAAATATGGCTGGATAGTGTAATACCTCAACCTGGTTCATGAATAAATGTTCCAATTATTAGTGGGATGTTGAGTATTCGACTAATTTTGAGAATATCAAGCAGTACCTATTACGGCCTCTGGTTCTGGTTCCACCCATTTCTGGAAATCCAATGGTCCTTTATGTGACCAATCTGAAATGATATCATAGAGCCCTTCTCACCTAAAATAATTTATACTTCCTCAGCCATATGATCCTCAGTACATAGACTATAAACTACTCTCTCGAGAAGAGATTCCTGGCACTGGTATTCACATTAATGAAATTTTGACACTAACTACATCACCATGAGACATAGCTAGTGTCCCATGTGGATCCCAAGATGTACATTCTAAATTGTCCCATGTTGACAGGCCATCTAGCTAGGTGGGCAGTGATATTCCAGCAGTTCGATATCAAGGTTGGCCCCCAGAAGGCTATCAAGGGATAGTTGTTGGAATACATCCTTTCCGCCCATCCAGCTCCCACATACTAGTCTCTAGATCAGGAATTTATGGATGAAGCAATTCTCTTTGTAGATCAAGAAATTCCATGTTGTAAAGTTCATTTTGATAGAGCTTTCTGATGCCCAGCCATTAGAAGATCCAATGATCCTAAAATTAATACAGTGGACCTGGGTATAGTCATCATCATACTAGATAAAAATGTTCTACCATATTCATTACTTCTATAAAAAGGATGTACTAAAAATGAGTCATAGTACCAGGATCTCATCACAAGTCTCGAGAAGGCCCTTGAGATTGATATTCCCCACTTGCATGTGAAAGGGGACTCCAAGCTAGTCAGAACACAGATCAAAGATGAATACATCATTAGGAAGTTATAGCTCGTACCACTGTTAGAACGTACCCTCAATGTGATGACCAGTTCCCATCTCATCCTGAAGATACTCATGTCCCTTGAGCACAGAACTGTCGAGGCAATGCCTTGTCCAGCCTGGCCACACCTCTTGTAGAGTCTGACTATGATGATTTGATTATTCATGTAGCACATTTTAGAGTCATCACTCATGTTACTCTGGAAAATGATGATATCCTTTAATTAAGCCACCTTACCGCATGTGGCTCCACGTTTGGACCCATAGGTCCCCATGACATGATGATGGATGTGACTCCTGATTAGAGTATCCCCTTTATATTGTATCTTCAACATGGTAGTCACCCAACAGATCGAGCCGAACATGAGCGTATCCGATGGGGCACATTGTAGTTCACCCTCTAGAGTGGTTGAAGTCTATGGAAGATCCTCTATAGACACAATTTTGAAGGGATTATCCTCCATTTCATTCAAGAAGGTGAGATTTATCTGGTCAGGCATGTGGTTCATGCTGTTTCTTATGGGGATCATTAGACAGGGCCAAAACTCCATCACTAGATCTAGAGACTGGAATATTTTTTTCCCTTCTTGATCCATAATTGTATCGAGTTCACCAAGAGGTTACATGCATGTAAAATCCATGATAAATATGTTTATCGACCGCCAAAGCCTCTACAAACTATCATGCACTCTTGGCCCTTTACGGTATGATGACTTGATGTCAGGGGACCATATCCCCCAGTGACAACACTCCACTACCTGTTCATCTTGACTGCTACAGATTATATTTCCAAGTGGGAAGAGGCAGGTTTATTAAATCAGAGAAAGGAATATTATATCATTGAATTTGCTATCTCAAATATCATATACTGATTTGGAGTCCCTCATGTTGTCCTCACCGAAAACGACACCAAATTTCCGGCAGTCGAACTGAAGTAGTTTTCTGCCAAGTGCAACATTTGTTCTTACTGTACATCCTACTATCATGCTCATTACAATGGGTAAATAAAGGTGTTCAAAAAAACACCCTATAATATTTTTCAGAAGATGGTTTTTCAAAATAAGATTAGTTGTCTAGATAAACTCCACAACACTGTCAATGGTTATCTTACGATGGCTCGTAATTCCACTCAAGGGACCCCATATATCCTAGTGTATGGAACGAAGGCTTTCCCATCGATACTCATATGCTGTCATTACACATATCTTTATATAATTAGAAGAATGCAAATTAAGTAGCCTAAATCCATCTAGCTAAACTTGAATCACTTTATGATAATAGGCCTTCTGCCCTGCACAATCTGGAGAGGCATTATAATAAGATAACCAAAGTGTTTAACTAGAAAGTTCTCCTATACTCATTCTTACTAGGTGACATGGTTTTGACCCTAAAAATGAAGATTATATCTGGTAGGAAGCCTATGATGTTAGAGCTGAAATGGGATGGACCTTAAACCATTCACAAGTTTTACCCCAATGGTGCATACTACCAAGTTACCATGAATGGTTGGAGTATTAATCCTCACACCAATGCTAAATTCAATGAGAAATATTTTTCTCGAATAGACCCACATTACTCTAAGATATCCTGTCTTCACTGCATGATGTTAAAATTCACTATCTATCCTTGGATGAAGGACATAAAACTACCCAGCACTCGTCTTAGAAGATAATAAACTACAAAATGGTTCGAGCTCTATGATCTTAATCATAGATTTCCCCGCATCCTCGCCGCATGACATCAAACAACACAACAACTCAAAAACTATGTACCACATTATTACCATACTCATGGGATTCATAGGAATTCCCAGATGACTCTGCATAGATTCCATCCCCCAAATACATCTCTTTGACTATCCCCTTGGAATGTTCTTCTGGATGATCACACAAAAGATATTGTAGACTTCTATGGCACCCATTTATGCCGGGTTTAAGATAAAAGCACTATTTTCCCAGCCGTTATTCCATCCTACCACATCCTCACCACAAGGTGTTTAGCTACATGTCCCTTTCAGAACTACATGTAGTCTGATTCCTGCCCCCGCAGGATATGTAGGAACACCTTAACGTTTCATTCGTAGGCCCATCCCCAAACCTCAAGATCTCCCATTGGTTCCTGCAGCCCGACTCAGATATTTCTCAATACACATAGTGAGGTGTATGCCTTATTTTCCTTAATTCACCTCAGTTTTATCATGAATACACCATGTATCTATCTCCTTGGAGTTCTCCTACTATTTCTTTCTTACAGTATGATGATAAACTACACAGGCATATTCACTCTTCACACGAGCCCTTTAATTGGGTCTCCATCAATATTCACATTCCAAGGGACCCCTGAACATTACGGATTCTTGACCATATGGACCACCTTAAATTTTAGGAAAACATCCTAGAGGGTCTTCAATGACACATTTATACAATTCCATCATTTCGAGTATGGCCAATGGATGATGCTCATTTGTTGTTCTCATGTAATGTCACATGATATGAATATTGGGTATCGATCATGGTCAAAAACCATCATACATTGTTATCACCACTCCTATATGTCCCAAATTATGGGTTAAGTGATTATTTTGTCTTAAAATTCCTTGGATCATTAGTGGGACTCAAGAAGTAATATTGGTTTGACTGGGATCGACCTTGGCTGATCTCTTTCCATCATTTTTGTACCCTTATATGATGGGGAGAACCAGACCTCATTTCCTATTTCCTACTCCCAGAATTGCACACATGGTCTTATGACCTTTTATAAGGAAATTCCTACATAAATGATTACATGATTATGGTTTGAGCCCTATGATTATACACTAAGATCACGACTTTCCTCACCGAATGTTGTTAAAGGACGTAAAACTACTTAACACTCGTCCCACATTATGATAAACTGCAAACTAGTTGGGACCTTTCTTCTTTGGCTCAACCACATTGACCTTGACCTTTCTATCCCCAGATCCCAAGTTCTATCATAGAATTGTGTGTTGTTTTACGGTCTCAATGTACTCATTCACTCCAGGATATTTTTTCCACGCCACACACATCCCCTTAAAGACACCCCTACTTCTTCCATCATCCTTCACATAAAACGTTAAACTGTACGAGAACGAACATGAATTAAACATCCCATTATTTGGGTCTTCATCATGTTTCACATCCAAAAGTACCCTCTAATGGCATGGATTCTAGGCTTTAGTGTAATCCTACCATCTCGGGCCAACATCGCCATGAACATTAAATAATAGTTTGACACACGTACCGCACTGCGAATATGGTCAGTGGTTGATGCTCAATTTTTTTTTCCTTTTCCAAGACACATGAGAGAGATATCATGATGTGAACATGGTCTATAGTTACCTACAATCATAATTTTTGTTCATTGGTCTCTTAAATGAACAGCACAGTGACTCACCTTTTCTGATTTCTTGTCCCATGAACATGAAAATAAACTAGGCTTCTATAGTTCGATCTCTCTGACCAAAAAAAAAGATCTACTATTCCATTGTCACTTGATGTTAAATTTCCTGACATTTATATGAAATATGTATTTCTTAATTCCCATAAACTAGGGATATGTAGGAATGCCTATACATTTCTTCTACAGGGCCAGCATAGTTTCATAGAAATATCATCTTCCTTTTGGTCCCATGGTCGATGTTCTTTGGGAGGAGGTTTCTATTATGGTATGAAATTATTTCATCATTCCTATAATGTTTTCAATATCCTTTCCACATAACACCATCTTAAGAGATCTCCACCCCCTATCCTACACTTTTATTCGCGAGTCTTCTATTCTCAAATTTTTCACCATGACCCTACTGCTAAATTCACAGACATGCCCAGGAGCACTCTGGTATAAGACCTAAATTGTCAGATTCTACATAGATGCATTTTAATCCATTACCATGCATCATGGTTCCCTTTATTTGGTCTTTCATCATATTTCACATTCGAAATGACCACCAAATGGATTTGATGATTAACCTTAATTGTCTCCAACCATCTCGGGAAAACAACCCAAAGGATTTCAAATGACAATTTGACACAAGTACCATGTTGTGATTATGGTCAGCAGTTAGCACTCATTTGTTTGTTCCCATTTCATGTCACAAAATATGCATATTGTTTTTTGAACGCAATCTAAATTTATCCTGCATCATTACGTCACCCTCAATAATCCCTAAATATTGGTTGTCTGATTATCATCCTTTTACACTCTATCATTTTCAAGTGAAATTTTGATACTCTTGTTGCTATCCCTTAGTGCATGTTTGCACATTAAGAGGTCAAATTAATGGTGTTGTGTCATTCAAGGCTCTATGCCATTTTCCCATCTCTATATTCCACATGTCACAAATACCTTCTCCGCCCGTGTTTACTACATAGAATTTAGCTCATGTGGGCATAAGGATTTGGTGAATGTTTACGTCATCTTGGAATAGTCACACTTCTTTCAGTCCTAGTTTAATGACCATAAAATATGATCTTCCCTCTTTTGTATCACCTGACGTAAAACTGCATGAATCATTCTAGGACTATGTATGGATTGATTTCCATCATAATGGGATGCATAAGAATGCCCAATCATTTCATCATTGGTTCTAGCTCAGGCGCCGCTATTTATCTCTCATATTTGGAATTTTGGCACTTAATCTTATAGGATTGTGTAGTGTTGTGTATATGAGATTAGTCCCCTATTTACGTTGGGATTGCAATAACCGCACTACATACACCCCCTTTAGAATCTACCCTCTTCTTCCCTCATCCTTATCACAAAATATTAAACTACCCATCATCTCAAGAACTATGTATGGATTGATTCCCATCCACATGGGATATATAAAAACACTCAAAAATATCTTCTTTAGGTCCAAACCCATATCCTTTGATCTTTTCAATCCCCTCGGCCTACAGTTTCTACACTAGAGTTGTGCACAGGGTGGTGTGGATAATGTCTTAATTAATATAGGGTATGGTTAATCACACCTTTCAAATTCCATTTAAAACCATGTTATTATGAATGCGTCTAAGCCATATGACTTGAATCCATGCTACCTGGTCCCACATGAATTTAAACAGTTGTGTCTTCTCTTCAAGAAGTTAAAATACATGGGTCGGTCCTATCACACGACCCTAAAGAATGAAAATATCATTCTATCCACACGATGAAAATGAAACTACATTGTGATGCCTTCGCTCGAGTGGACATCATTTTTGGTATCATTAATCCAACATTCCATTTGTTAAGGCCTATATATTGCATGAATTCTATATTGACGCCATGATTTTCTATCCTAGGACTGTTTCTTTACAAAAAAACATACCCACCGTAATGAAAAAACCCAATCTATCAAATGCGATTCTTTTGGTGCATGTGAATGACCTGCATGACAATATTTCCCCCATCATTGTTACCCTACCATGCAATATTCCAGAACAATGTGTGTCTTGATTCCCATCCTTGTGGGATACATAAGATTTCTCAAACATTTTGAATTCAGGTCCAACCCATGGTATCTCAAATAATGCCTTCTATAGAGTCCCTTTGGCCCGAACTCTATCACATGCATGTGGTGTGGTGAGTATCTCTTGGATCCTAATTCACATCAGGTTTTCAACAACTACACCATGTGTCTCCATTTTCTCAACACAATAGAAAGCCTTAGATGACATTTTGTGATGGGTCTCATGTTTCAAACATGGTCATCATTTGACCTCCATTTTTCTGTTCCCATGCCAGGCTAACACAAAATGGATGTTGTGTTTCAAATATTTGAAAGAGTTATCCTCTATCATCATGCCACCATCATTGTGATCTAGATCTCGGGTACCATGATTCACATCTTTCAACTCCCTTATGTTCAAATGTAATTAAAAAACTCTCTATTTTACCCCTCTATGCATCAATGTTGGTTAATCATGAGGGTCAGTAATATTGGGACTCTATTCACCTAATGATCCATTTCACCTAATGTGTGCCTCCCAATACTAGGGAAATCCCATCCCTACTCCTTGATTCCCACATCGATCATGACTCACGAGGGAATTCTATTTTACGTTGGATGTGTACTGGGACAACCGTGCAACACATACCTTTCATACGACATGACGTTAAACTAGAATCTGAGTAATAAATATTCCTTGATTCCCATCCTAATGGTGTGAGTTGGAACACCAGAATAGTATTTGTCGGGCCCAACCCAAATTTCGCCAATTTAGATCCCTTAACCTGAGATTTCCCCAAGCATTATAAGTTGTGGTGTGAAAAAGTTATGTCATTATTCACATATGGTATATAATGGTTGCACCATGTATTCCCATATAGGGATCACCACATTCACTCTTTGTCTTACCGAATGACTTTAGACTATACGGTTCCCTCAAAACTACATATGGATTTATTTCCATTCTCATGGGATATGTAGCGATGCCAAAGAATTTTTCAATGGGACCAGCCCTAGAACTACTAATTATCCTGGTTCTTTTCCCCTAATCATAGTCCAAATTCTGTGACCTTAAACTAAGATCCTACAGTCAATGCAATACGACTTTAAACTATTAGTTGTGGTCCCAGAAGTATAACCAGAAAATTATGTGCAACATCCTAGTCATAAAATGTTAGGATATGTGTCTATCATCATAGTTGGCAAGACATAAAACTGTCAGTCAATCTAGTTTGTTGATTGAGATATATTTTCAAGAAATATGTACGATCCATGATACGACCGTTTCACTCACCTAAAGTGTTTTCATCATGGTGGTGTAATTTCATGATTGTTGGCATCTATTGGAACAACCCATCACATCACCCTCTATGCTTTGTGTTTCATTTATTTGGATCCTCATCCTCTTTCATACCTAAATGAACCCCCAAATTGTATTGATTCTATGCTTATGACTTGTCTACTATCCTAGGTTAACATTTCAGAAGAGTATGGAGACATTTAGAGTCAGGACCCTTTTTTGAATATGTTCAGCAGCCAACCCTCATTTCTTATCCCCGCATCTGAATAACACAATAACGATACTATGTTTAAAACATGGTCAACCATCGACAGTCATTGTCATTATAATCCAACAATGTTCTGAATTTTGGGTATCATTATTCATACCTTCCACTCCCTTCAGTTCCTATTTATTCCAGTGCCCTATGCATTATCTCGCTCATGCACTAGAGAACGTTGGGAAAGAAGCAATTTGACGGTTTTGAGGACCCTATTCCCTTATCAGGGCTCCCCTTACCATTTCAAAAACCATGGGTGGTCTTGCAGACCCCATGTTTTCGAAGTTCACTAGATGTTCTCATACAAAATGTGAATAATTAAGTAGTCTTCTCTTGTTTATCACACTGGGAATTACACATATGAGCTTAGAAATGTATTGATAATTACGTCAAAGTTATGATTAGAATGTATTAAAATAATAAAGTGATCAAATAATCAATTCATTCAAGTAGTTGAGAATAAAAAAGCGAGATATTTTTATGTGTTCATCCAAAATAGGACATTTAGATATCATCACCTTTGATGGATTCCTCTACTGCTTCCACCTTCTAGATTGTATCCTCTAGGTCTACTTCCTGCTCCCTAAGATCCTCCTATTAATTAGCGGCTACAGAGCATAACTCATTAGCTCTAGCCTGCAGTCACACATTCTAAGCTTGGTTCTAAATCATTCGGTGACTTTCCTACACTACCTTCTCGTGATCATCTGCCATCCGGGACCTCAACTATTCAATGAGCTCTGAATGGATCGTGATAAATTCCTCACATTTGTTTTCCTGCTCTTCAAGTTGTCTAGCTTCTTGCTCAACCTTAAAAAACTTTTGGGGTATTCTATGACTATTTCTAAAATCGAGTAATATTGAAGCATTGGATAGCCTCCTATATTTTATCATCTATATTGTCATGAATCATTATCTAAAAACAATGAGCTTCCACCCCACGGGAATAAAGAAAGGGTGTCTAGGTGAAATTTGACCGCATCTAGCTCATCTACTCAACCTCTGACTCGATGAGAATGAAATTGATGGACTTTCATGCCATGATCCACATCATATTACTCTCCTTGACTGTATCTAGGTCGGAGTCATGCATCTCCTCCCGGTATGCAGACCTTACATAGGTAAAGTATACATGAGTTCAACAGTAGGATATTTTTCAAGATTTATTTCTTCTTCAGAGACCTCACCCTTACCAGCCTAAAGCTCCACCCTAGACGCATTATCACCATGTTTTGCTGCTTTCGACTCACCGAGTAGTAGGGTGGGGATATCTTGAATATTTGGATGTACAATAGCTGGGACAATCACCAGTAGGGATCTTGTAGACGTTCTACACTGGACGATTTTCCAAGTCTCCAGCATTGGGATCACTGCATTGGGGATCAATATATTGGTCAGTCATGATTTCCAATAAAAAATTAGAGCCAATGAAGTTGGAAACATAAAATATCCAAGCATCATTGTATCTAGTCCATGTGTCATGGTAGGAGCCGATACTATAAGAGATTCCTCGATACTTGTTAGCTTGATCACCACCACTGATACCTTTGGAATGATGAGGATAACATGAGTCCCAAAGATCTCTATTTCGTCTATTCCATTGGGTTTATCACTTCCCAACACAGTTCTGGTTAGTTCCCCGCATTACCTGGTCCTGAATGTAGGATCATGAGGATGTTCTCTCACATTCATGATTTCATGTTCATCCATTGTAGGGAAGTATTCCTAAAAAATATCATTAATGTGTTCTTAATGAGTGAATAGTTTTGTAAGTAGATTCAAATTGAGAAAAGAGAAAGGCTAGTGGAGATAAGCATAAAAAACTCACCTTGATATATTCAACAAATTAGGCATCTATGCCTGAAATTTTATCGCTCGCACATGGGATTACCTCTTGAGTGGTTGTTTTAGAGGGTCCCTTACATATGGGAACATCAACTTCCTCCTCATATTATTCCTCTTCCTATACAACTTCTTTGTCTTATTCCTCATATTCCCCCTTCCCCTTATTCAACCTATTCATCATCATCCTCAGATGGTAGATTTTTTAAGTCATGTTCTGGGCCAAGCATCACCTTCACTAAGAGATTTTGTTCTTCATACAGCCCTCGTTGGCATGCGTACATATCCATGGCTTTTATTTATGTTTTTCTGCAATGAAATTTTACCCTATACACCACCTGGATGCACCCTATGTCTGGTAAGTGAAACCATATATGCACCAATCTAATCCAAATAACTTATATGAAAATATATTGTCATAGCATAATGCAGGATGACCATAGAGATGGGATGATAGCATCAGTGGATAGAGTTAAGAGATTCCTTAATTGCTTGCCAAGGAGTTCCCTAACTGGCATACGAGGCTGATTGTTAGACCACCCCTCTTTAGAAGGTGGAGGCACATTCTCTCCCTACAATTCTCCCACAAATGAAGTTCCAGCCTGTGATGTTCTAACCACCTAGCCTATTCTTTTTACCACCTCCACAGTTTCAACTCATTTACATTCTAGCTCCTCGGGTTCTATGATAGGTGCCTTGATTTTCCAGATGCATTTTCTTTGAACTACCTGAGGGAACGTTTTGGCCCCATGGTTGGCATACTCTATTAATAAGCCAACACTAACCTTAGTGGGGGGAAGGTGATGAAACCCCAGAGAGTAAAGCCATAAACATGATCCATAATTGATGATGAATGAAAGGATGTATCTCTTATTGAACCTCTGTATATACTCCATTTGTCATTCACATCATTCACCCGAACTACCTGGAAAACCTAGTCATTACATACGGTCCATAGAAGATTTTTTTGTCGATCCAATATACCATCACACCGCCTCAGATGCTTTGATGGTACTCCCTCTGATCCAATTGGCCCCACCAACCATCTGCCATCTGACTTACTAGGGTCTAAAACAGATGAAATTTGAAGTTGGTATAGATTCCAATCTAGACCTTGTTGCTTTCCTCTCTGATCATCAATGAGATGATTCCTGCAGTATTCAAGAGAGATGGTCGTAGACTATCACCTGTGGGTGAATGGCATTGAGAAATTCATACCCACCGTAGTGAGCTACAACCCATCCATGGAGAATCTGAAATGATCAACATATCATTTAGGCATGCTTTCCTAAAATATGTGTCCCGGAATGCTATATATCCCAACTAGTATGAGAACCCCCAGATTAACCTTGTTCTTCACTAAAATGATCCCAACTATCATTAACGATCTTGGGAATACCCCCATCCTTGTGTCACTCACTATCAGTATCCTCACGCATAGAAATGCAGCATGGAACCTGGCATATCATATGTACGGGTCCCAAATCTCATTTATACAGATGACCTAGGATTGGTACTCACTTGTTTATATGAACATGGAATATGATCATGTCGTTCCCCACTATGATGTGTTTGGGCGCTGCTTCCCATTACCTGAAATCTTCACTACCTTGTCCTGCATAAAAATAAACTGAACCACTCTAAATAAGATATATCTTTTATGATGTACTTGATATGAATCTTTTCCCTATCCAACACCAACATATTCCACTTTAGAATAAGGGTGCACATTCTAACCCCTAGAAGTTATCTATTAGGAGAAACTCGTCAAATTTGTACTCCTCAAAGGGGATTCCACCAATGCAATGGATGTACCACATGAAGATTACTACCTCCCCATGGTAGAGATTGAAGGTGTTGGGGTCGAGAGACCCCCGACTAAACAACACTGGTACTAGGTCCTGCTGACGATAGAAGTCAAAATGTTATGTCCAAATAGAATAAAAAATTCCAATATCCTACAGCTCTGCTCTGAAATCCTATCATGTTTGGTGAACCCAGTACGCCCATTCCCATTCACTTGTGAAATTACCGAGAGACCTGAAGTCCCATTCTTTCCAACCTTTTGTCTCATCGGTAATGTATCTTCGGAAGGAGCTCTAATAATAAACTGAAAATTCCTTAGGTACAAAGTTGCTTCCTACAATAGTCCATGTCTTTGGTTTCAGGACATAGATGGGAGTGTTCAGCATCACCCTGGCAGGATTACAACTATTCGTGATGTTGAAATATGAATGACTATCCTCGTGTGTTACCCATGACCAAAACAAATCATTTTCAAATCCTAGCATCAATACCTCCTCGAAAATTTCATAGTTCCATATAGGAAAGATGTCACTCAAGATGTAATCTATTCGAGATTGCATCATTATTCCAAGAAGAATTTGATTATCACAAAATATTCTTATCACATGAAGAATCTGTTGGTTTTTGATCATCTGATTCTTCTCTGTAGTTGCGACATCGTCTCTCTCAATGTTGGTTTGTTGAGAGACAATTTCTATTGGGTTTTCTTATTTCAAACGGATGTGCATGAAAAAACAGGAAATCGGTGGGCAATACAGTCTGCTGCATGCAAGAATTCCAAAAATGTAGCGTGCAAATAAAAAAATATGGCTTCATGGAAGTGTTTGGGAGTTCCTGCAAAACTCAGAATCAACTGCGAGATCTTGTGTGCAGATATGTATATTTTTCACACATGATAGAAAAATAACCTATTGTACATAAAATTAAAAGTGGTTTCCAATGGGGTCCCTCAGTGTTTTACTGACCCGGGCTAGCCCTTGCGCATGAGAAAGTGGTTTGATTACCGAAGGGTAATTTTTGTAAGCACTGATAGTGAGTTCCTCTGATTTTTAGAGTGGCCATATGAATCTGACCACTAGGTCCCCCTTCAGCTATGATTCTGAGGGCGGGGGGGGGGGCATTTGTTGATGCCGAATTTGATATAGTTCCATGAATGATCACAGTTCAGGAAACCGAAGTCATTTTTGGAAGCCATGGATAATTACATGATTCTAGAGGGAGCTACACACATGAATTAAGGTATGCACCAAAGATATCCATATGAAAAAAAACACTTGAGTTCCCAATCCAACGTCAAATGGAGAATTTCCCTATGACCATCCTGAAACCTGCCATAGCAATGGCACAAAAGAAGAATGTCTTGCACACAATATTCCCTAAGGCACATAAAAACTTCTACATCTAATGCGACCTCAAATTAACTCTTATGAGAAACTTCTCTTACACTTACAAGACAAAATTTTCTAATATAAATAGAAGCATAACCCCAAACATTAAAAAGGATATGGAAGATGAACCGATGTTGTGATGTGCGAAAGACACCACTTCCACAACTACAAAAAAAAGATAGTGTTCTCAAGTTATTGGATATTGCACGACATGTCTCCCAGGGGTCCTAATTCGGGTGGGCCCACATAGGCTTGATCATCTTCCATTTCCTTTTAATATAAGGCATTTTCATGCAAAATATTCCTCTTGCATTCAATTATCCACTCATATTGTAACAATGTAGTGTTCATCTACTCGATTGTCATGAAAGTACCCCATATTGAATGCATATACTCATTTTTCATGAAACTACCCCATCTTGTGCACAACCTATCATCTTGCACACTCCCCTCATCAAGTGCTCCATGTGTCGTCCTCACCCTAAGGCACCATGTCTAAGCCCCACTTATGCGTGATTCCCCTGTTGGGAAAATTCTTTTCCAGTATGGACCTCCGGGAATATAAGAATGTTATTTCAAGGTCCCTTGGGAGGTGTTTCATATCATATTGCATAACCTCATTCTTCTTTGAATAGGCACACTGAAGACTATTGATTCTTTTCATAACCATGCTAACGTGATCCCCTCAATGGATCACTCCAAAAATCAGCCTCCAAACAACATTACCGGTGCCTTCCCTCCACCGTAGTTAAAATATGTCGATTATGTAAGTCCAAGGGGTGAGAAGTGAATCCTCATCATCCGAGATAGAGGAAATTAGACTTACAAGAACCAGCATCCTCAACACATGATGTCAAATTGTTTCCTCATCCCGTGAAATATACATGGGGTAACCCACCTCGAACATTTTCCATTCCCATTGGTCTCCATGAGAGTGAGAAATTCCTTACATGGAATAATATACTCCTTGCACTGAATGAAATATGTAAGTAGGGAAGGGAATCCATATTTTTGTAATCAACTAGCCTTTCGTGGGGGAGGTATAATTCTATCTCCTCCTTTCTTCTTCCATGTGCATGGGCCAAAGGAGATATGGGAATAAGGACCTTAGTTACCCTATCCCTTTCTCTATGAACATTATCTCCATCATGCCCCCATCTTGGAGTATGTCCCAATCTCCATCTCCCAAGGAATCTAACCAAGTGTAAGCCCCTGTTTCCTATTTGGGTCGCTAACTACATGTATTCCCCCCTCTATTCCTTATGGAAACACCTTTGACGATGTGATCTTTAGGTCTTTGTTTCCTCTTGTTTCTCACAAAGTGCATGACTCACGTGGTCTTAGAGTATGCACCAACCATAAAATCCTCTCTGGGCCACTTTAGTATGTTAGCCCCATTCCCCAAATGACCAAACTACGTGGACTTTGGCCCTTGTCCTTTCCAAGAAAGGTATGTAAGATGGTTCCTAGAGAGTCATGCCCAAAAGCCATCATTCTGAACCACTTCATATCGGTTCACCCTCATCACTTATTACATTAAACTGTAAGCCCCTTTTTTCCTGCATGAAATTAAACTGCATGATCCTGAACTACGTGGGTTTTTGTCCTTGTCTCTTAGACATGGTACGTAAGAGGCCTCCCAAAGGTTTACCCCAAAAAATGGAAAAAATATTTGAAAATGGTAGGTTTTGATCCTTTTATCCTATACAAGGTACGTATGAAGCCTCCCAGAGGTTCAAATCCCAAAAATAGTTAACCTTTAGTGTCCCCTTTGATGGGACCCACATCCTTGGTCCGTCTGGTAATTGAGTCAGACAAACTCTTGGGATGCTAACCATGCATATAACCTAACATGTTTTCATGTCACTGTCCTCTATGTACCCCCTGATTCTATGCCCCCTCCTTGAACAACATGGTCATTGTTTCACTACCATAGGGATATATAGGAAGCCTCTGGTGTTTCAAGCCCATCACTCATGTACCATCCAAGTCTCTCCCTTGATCCCTTTGTGTATTGGGAAGGTCATGCCCCAACCCGAAGGTCCAACTTCCTTTGAGTCCCATCCACATGTTCATTCTCATGAGTCGCCTCCTTAGTTGACTCATCGCCCCACCAAACTATAGGGACATTAATTCCCCACCACAGGGATATGTAGGAAGCCTCTCTAAGGATCAATCCCAATAGTACCATCATCTTCATGTCTGTACCACCTAATTCACCAGCCACATCATTCAACCATCCCTCATCTATCATGATTCTTACCCAGTACACCACATCATTGTGAAATCATTCCATTCATCCCATCACTAGTATTTGTAGTACATGGTCTGTTAACTATGAATAATCCCCACAGAATCCATAAGCATCCAACCAAGAGCATCCCTCTTGCAATAGGTTGATATCCATGCGTAATCCTGAACATGTCTCTGGGTCATTGACCATTGTCTACACCCAAATCATCATCCATTAAAACTAAGTGGGTTTTTATACCCGTCTCCTAGATAGGGTAAGTAGGAAACCTCTCTCAGGTTCAATCCTAGCTAACCGTAAACCCGGTCACCCCTTTATAGGGACCCAAGCATCCTCTAATCTATCTTCATAGGTCATTTTTATCCACTCATCTAGTAAACAACTTAGGTGCTCCCTATTGAAGATGTACCCATTTGATCCACACTTATCAGTGTTTCAGTCAGTCTGGTCAGTCTCTGCTAGACGTTAAACTTGCCACATACCAAGTGTTAATCCTGGGAAGATGAGGAAAAACTCAGGGACATTCCTATGGCGTATAATTCCTTACATTAGACATGGGATGCCATGGGTTTCCACACCCTCAAGAAGCCCTATCACAAGGCTAAGAAATTCAAACACAATAGTGTTTCAGTGTCCAGACATATTATCAATTTCCAACAGGTATATTCCCTCAATTAATGGTTTCTGCCCTGATTTGACCCTTTGGAATGTCATGATTGAAGTAGTGTAAATAGTCGGCATCCATGAATATATGGCTCTATGGATGAGTTTCATGAACAACATCTTAATTATATGATGGAGACCCGGACTAGGAGATGAATTATGAGGAGGAATTCATGAAAGGAATAGACAATATCTCATCACCATATTTCTTTTATGGAGGAAACATCCATGAATATGCAATCGATGTCACCCACCTTTGGAAATCAAGAATGCTTTACAACAATTAGCGAGTTCCCAGAGATATATGTGTGCGCCAACAAAATCATCAGAAATAGATTCCATTCTATTTTTAATTGATTATAATAGATGAAAAAATATATTTTTTTAAAAATTATTCTATATTCATTGAAATAGTTTATTTATTATATCGAAAAATAATATAAATTTATTATAATTTTTAGGAACAACAATTATATCTATTAATAAGAAAAATCAACACAATTTTTTTTACAAAAAACATGTTCATTTGTGCACTATATAATAAAATATCCAAATAATACAACTTATTAATTTTAGGGTGGATCATGTCCCATAATAACTCATTCCTTTAAAACATTACAACACTTAGGAATGGGGTAGTCACAAAAAGGTGGTAAATGTTTTATACAATATTTTTATGTTATCATTATTTAATTTATTTTTCAGTATTTTATATGTAATGTAAAATTATTTCACATCCTAAATCATATTTTTATATTAATATTAAAAATAAATATAAAAATAATTATTAAACTGAATTTATATTTAAATTATTTCAGAAAACACCTTTTCATGGTTTGTTTAACTACCCTTATAAAATATGTTGAAAAATAACGCCCTCTAGCATAATGATTTGTTCGAATTTTATTATTTATGGTTTATCATAAATATAATAAGAAATATATGTTATTATAAAAATTTAGTAATGGTATATAAAATATCCTGATACATATATTAAATTGAGTCATAATATTTAATTAAAAAAAATAAATAAACATTTGATAAAATTAATTCCTTTAAAAAATTCGACTATATTCATTTGGGAATACCTATACACCACAAAAAAATATAAATCCATGAACATGCTAACTTTTGTTTGAACTAATGTTATTATTTTTTATATTTTCCAATATATATTTTTTATATTAAGAATTTTTTGGACTTCATAGAATAGATATTGAATAATCTCATAGTGGATATATGAATTTCGAACTATTAAGATAAAAAACCCAAACATAAGGAATTGTATCAAAGAGTGACTGTAGAAGTAATTTTTTAAAAGGCATAAAAAATTAATAATGTTTATTTGATTAGTTAATAGGATTTCTTAGTTTCCCATATTTGTTCTGATTTGGGTGTTGAGAACCATACTACACTTTCAATACCCATTCCATAGTGATATTTTAAGTTAGAAAAAGGTGTAAACTCACAGAACCGTTGGGGAAGGATTCCACCATGATGTAGCATCATGCTCAACATGAGTCAAAAAAGTTAGATATGTAGTAGAGATCCCAATAAAGGATTATTCTAAGAGGTATGCCGGACCATGGTGCATGAATACACAACAGAAAAGGGAACCATGTTGGGATGAACAATGAATTTTAGGCTAGATAAGCGTTTAATTTATTTTTTCATTATTAATGAGGGATGTACAATATTTTTAATATGAAAAAAATTTCATCGATTTTTTGATATGGGATTTGTCAAAATTATGATAAACCACATTCCATGTGATCGCATCATTGAATACAATGGATTGAATTAACATATGAAATATTTTTACTATGCCATGGAGGATGACTCTAATCTATATAGACTACTAGGATAATTTTCATCATGTTATACAAATTTCAATTTCCAAGTTGTATTATTATCAATGTGAGAAGAAGGGTGGGTATATGGAAGTGTGGAAGCATTGGGTTTTTGCAGTCAACTAGTATTAATAATATTGAAGAATGATCATTTTATTTTTGATATAGAATTAAGAATGCCACACTATTAAAATAGTTCACATACTGGAAAGGTCTGTTTATGTAATTAAAATATTTGAGATCATTATCATGTATTTACGTCATTTCCCTAATGATATTTTCTCAACATTGTATCCTTCATTACATTTAAAAAATTGTTCAAGTGAAATGATCTCATCATAAAAATGCATAATCTATGCTTTAAAATAAGGATTCTATATATTTCAAACAATATTAATAATTTTTATATTTATTAAAGGTGGCATGGTTTGATAAACATGTAAATTTCCAAATTCTAATTGAATGATTAAAATTGTATTTGATTTTTCAAGGGTAATATTTTAAGATAAAGGATGTAGGATTTAAATTGAATTATGAAGTTCAGATATTGTGTTAAAATAGTCTCTATTTAAAAGAGAGTGTCACTATACAGAGTAATGGTATTACAAAAAATAAATGAATAGAAGAGTGGCTATTTATTATTAAATAGATATTAATAACATTTAAAATCTAGATTAGATAGTAAATGTGTATCAAAAAATGAAGTGCATTGAATATTATGATTGTATGATAATTCTAAAATTATTATATATAGAAAATTTGATTTTCATAATTGAGAATCATGAATGTATAACATTTTTTTTAATTATGGTTATATTTGATAGAAATATTGTTTGATCAAATTATGATTCGATATCACCATTTCTTCCCTCTTGAAATTAATGAGTGGAAGAAAGGAAGAGGCCTTAGACCGCAGCGGAGAAGTGTTCTCTTCATAATGTTGTGATCATGTTACAATAAGATAGTGGTTAATTAGAATAAGATAACATCATTTTGATGTTCCACTTTGAGTTTCCTTTTCTAGGGGATTAATGTAATATCATTGTGTTTATTATATTTTTTATTTTTTAAAATTATTGTGACTAAAAGTCATATTCATTTTTCCATTAACAACATTAAAAATGTTCCTTTTTGATCAAAACAAGTGGAATAAATTTCATCACCCTTATTCACCCATATTAGGGAGAATAGTGGGACTGACTTTAAAATAGTGGTATCAAATCCATTGGTAGTTTCTTGAATCTTTTGAGATATTACTAAGGATTTTTATAACATAAAAATATTATGAGTTAGCTTTATTTGATTGATAAATTTTTTAAATATTGAAGAACATGATGATCTCACATCTTTGATTTATTTGGTTTTATGTATATTTTGATATAGTATATATAATAAAAATAAGTGACACCACAAGAGGGTCAATGATGGATGCTAATAAATTGATGCAGAATGATCTTGTTAAGCTTCATCTTAACCTATTAGGAACATGAAAAATAGAATATCTATAAATTTGATATAATGATAAATGACCAAGGTTTTTTTGGATAACAATTCTAATATCATTCTACATAACATAAATTTTGTGACGTCATAATCCTGGGTTCTACTCAATGGTTCCCTAAAGGCATTTGACCATATGACATCAAGCAGACCTCCCCACACACCTGAGGCTATTTACTAGAAGCAAGGGCCTATGGGGTGTCGGTGGGGCGACTCTTCCCCCATGTTAGAGTGAAGCACATCTTATCTAATTAATAATAGGAATATCAAATATTAATTTGTAAACAAATAAAAAACTGGAAGAATGCACTATCAAAACTAGACCAGTGATCAGCCAAAGGGGATGCAGTGTATAAATAAAGAATAAATCGTACAATTGTTAATAATAAACAAATTTGGAAAATTTACCATATAAAAAAGACGATTACAGTGTATGTTATGTCTCTACATAACAAGTAAATAGGTATACATGGATGCATGTAACACATGTTATACCAAAGAATAAAAAATAATCCAAAAATATCCAAAAAACCCAAGCATATGCCAACTCAATTGAAATTAAGCTCTATCCTACGAAAGTAATAAATATTATTTGTCCAAAGTGGGATGCTTCCACTAATAAACACCTACATACACATAGTCATCATGTGTACTAGTGGTATCCAAGATAATGTTTGAGATAAATATCAATAGACCACCACCAGTGACATATATACCCACCAACAATGTAATCATTTTAATTAATTACATTACAATTTATAAAAATTATTTGAAATGATGTATAATAACCTTGAATATGTGTCATTATAAAAAAAATAGTAATTGATCGAAGGTATAAAAAATAATCCCGTAGTGATGATAATAATGAAGAGGATCCAAGGTAATAACCAAGGAGTCCTTGACCTCATGGGTCAATCCAACTCAGTAATAATCTATATGATGGAAAAAAAGGTTATATGTTTAATACATATGGAATAACATAAGAAATTATACTATATATAATTCTAAGTAACTATGAGGATCTCTTCCATGCTCCAACATGTAAGCATGACTCAGTCCAACCGAATGTATCCATGCTTCCAGGTGTTTGAAGACCTGAAACTAGATCCAAGGATTTTATAAAAGTTATCATATTATACATAGGTAGAAAATGGATATAAAGGATTCATTCTAGGATTCACATATTGGAGGGGAAATCTTCCATGGTGGGTACCTCCTTTGGAAACTAGCTCCTTTAATCTGAATGGACTCCACTAATTACTCAATGAATTCCCTTGAAAATCCAAGGATGTCTTGAGTTAGAACACTCTTATAAAGATTGACATGTCTATATAAAATATTCGATTTATACTATATTAATTTAATAAATTAGGCCATGTAAAACTAGTTTCATTTAATAATTCAATTGGTTCATTCTATTACCATCCATTACATTTGTTAATTACAAAAACGAAATGAAACCATTCATTACATTAATTACATAATCAATTATTCGGTTCTCTCATTTATCATTCATGAACATGATAATGATGTCTATGGATGTGAAAAAATATTGAGTTCCTTTATAATAAATTTGTCCTAGTGATATCCATAATATACATTCTAAATATGCATAATAAGTTACATTGTTAAATTTGAAGAACTTTCCTTAGAAGAGTCAAGTGATAAATACAATGTCATAAAAATTAACAATTCAATCATTTAATTATAATAGATACCTTTTAAATTGAGAATTCATACCACACATCAACAATAGTATAGATTGACCTAAAAAGGTCACCAAGTGAATGATATGGAAACACCATACTTTGGGGTAGAAATCTTTGAGGCCGCATTCTCAAATGGTCTGATGTACAACAGTTGGATGAGATCTAAAATATGGCTATATTGATTAAAATAATTAAATATTAATTTATTAATAAATTACTGAATAAATCAGTATACGCACAAAAACTATAGATCATCAAATGGATAGAATCTAGGAATGAGTTATAGACCACATATGTTGAAACCATAACCCTATCCTCATCATGTAGAAACCATTAATACATACTCGATTGTAAAGTATTTGATTTATGAATCAATGATGAATTAATGACATAAAAATAAGGCATATGGAACAACCTCAATATACATTTGTTGAGGGGAATACAAATGATGAACCACAAAAGGTGAATAATCATCTTACTTATGGTGAATCCATTGATATCAATGATTATTCGATTAGACAATGGATTTAGAACTGACATAAAAACTACCTGATGGATCTTGAGAGCTTTTAAAAGTAGAAATGAGGGATTTCCCTAATTATTGAAATGAATATAGGATAGTGGGACGTGTTTCTTAAACATTTAAGTGAATTTTGGTATATTTTACCACTAGTTTTGGTGATTAATGTGTTGGATGCATGTTTGGAGAAAAAATGAACCTCCCACCTCACAAAGAAGGATATCACATAGTTTGGCCCACATGGTTTGAGAAACCATGCAAAAAATGTACAATATCATCTACTAAATTGTTGTTAAGATAACCATATATGTGTGTAGACATGGGGGCATGTATGGAAAATCCATGAACCTTGATTGTCCCCCTTTCTAGCCTCTCACTGTTAGGAGTGGACATGTGTACTGCCCCACACAGTTTTTAAAAATTGTGCAACATGCATTATTTTTATAAAAATTCAGGCTCAATGCACGAAAAAATCCCAAAACACCCCGAAATCAACCATTAACACGTTAGGGATCCATAATAATCCAGAAATATAAAATTATAATAAATTTAAAAGGATATATATCTGATTGGAAAACTTCCTTCTTATAGTCTCCTACATAAAGGAACTCACTTCGGAGTTTACCTTCCAAAGGTGATAAAACACTGTCTAAGAACATCTCCAACCATTCCGCATGTACGTTGGCCTCCATCACACATTTCTCATTCAATAAAAATTAATTCATCAATAAAAACATATTAATTGAAAAAACTATCCTTAGTGGGCCTTTATGGTTGGATAAATTTTGCTTATTGGATAGTCCTCAAAAGAAGCACTGTCATCATACTAAGCCTACGCCAGATAAAAAGTATGATTCATTTTTTATGTTAACTATGAATCTATGAAACATGGAAGATGTAAATCATTGAATTAAGCCTCTGATGTTGTAAAACTCGATAGACTGCTGGCCAGACTCTATCTACAATATCAAATAGCCCCATAATACAAGGAAACACCTTCCCATGCCTCTATATCCCACTATGCCTAAGCTTGCGTGATAAATATAGGGAAAAAAGATCCTCAACCCTAAACTATAGATATTATCATCATTTATTAGAATATGATTTATATCTATACTAATCATTATTAATATGTTTATTAATCATCTGAACATCCTCTTATGTTTATTTCCTGAGTAGTGGAACTAGTATCACTACCTCTCCTAACTCTAACCATCACATTGGTGATCAGCATGGCCTACCATAAAATCCCTCAAACGGAACCACCTAAATCATATCCCAAAATATATTATTATTTGTGAACTAAATTAGAGGGATATAAATCTACCACAAAATACCGAAATTTATGAAGCATTCTTGGAGCATGTCCTTTAACACTTGTAACATCCGTTCTGACTAGTCATCTGTATAATGGTGGAGAATGTGCTCAGAAGCACCTGTGTACTCATAAACATTAACAGATATCTTTTGAATCTTGATATAAAAATATAATCCCTATAAAAAATGATTGTATAAGAGATCTATATAGCCATATATTGTCACATACACAGTGTCATTGTAGATCATCAACTAAGAAATTGTCTCAGGTATGAATGATGTGATCTACATTTATTAGTTGATCCATGACAACAAAAACTACATCAATATCTCAAGGTGACCTCAATAAGATGACTATAAAATTTATATAAACATATTCACATTTTTATTATGGGATTGGTAGTGACTATAACAAGTCTTTAGGCCACTAGTGCGCTATCTTCACATGTGGATAGGTGGAAAAATAGTGATAAATCTTGCTCTCTAATGTTTCATCCCTGTCTATCAATACTGGCACAATATATATGAATATGTATTGGTGACTACTGGATGAACTTCCCACTAAGAATAATGAGACTTAACTATTAGTTATTCCATCATATCTCTATGATCCATGATATGTCCATTTAGACGAATTATATCATCTTCATCGATAGTCCAATCCATTGGTGGTTCATCACTTGAAATACTATTCCAGAGAACCAAGGACCCATGATCATAGAATTTTATACTCTTCACCTTATCAAGGAGGGAAGAGGTAACAATAAAGGCTAAGAGGTAATACTCACCAGAATATCATGAAATTTGAGATGCATCTCTGAGATGAGGTAAAATAACAACCATTCATCACTAGCTTCATATATTACTTGTGGATGAGTTTTCGGATTAGGAATATCTTCTATCACTTTCCCTTTCTATGTGTATAGGAAATATCAATGTCCAAGGGCTAATGGAATTTGAACCATCTCTGATTTCTGTGATTTAATTCACACTATTAAAAGCTTTATTTTGGGATCTTCTGGTTTTTATAATCCAAAAATCCATTACATATCTTATAGTGTCTCTAATAATGTATGTCATGGAAACAACTAAAATATCAAGTTCACACATCAGATAATTCATCCCATGAGGCACAACTAAAAAGATCGATATGTGAAGACTCTATCCTTCATAAAATAATGTTTCATTCCTAATTCCAGATGCAGAAAAGATCACAATATTTCCCCACCTAGTCACTGGGGAAAAAAATTGGATCCGAAAGAACCCTTCCTTTCTGCTCTAGAAAGGATTTCTACATTATTTTTACCGCATGATTGTAACAACCTTCTATGTAAGAAAAATCATATATGAGATAAGGCATGAAAAGTTCTACTATAAAACTCCTATAATATCCTTCTAGCCAAAAGATAATATGTATATCAAAGATGTTCTTGGGATGCTCCCATGAAACCAAAAAACCTAACATCTCTAGGTCAAGTAATACCCCAAATTAATAGATTATATGACCCATGAAGTTAACTATATAGATCCAGAAGTGTCAATTACCAATATTTTCATAAATATGATGATATCACATTATGTTAAAAATTATATCATGATGTCTAGAATGGTCACCACGTGGGTGAGAATACACCAATATGTCTCCAATATGTACAAAAACAAAATAATCCCATTAGGGTTGAAAAAACCTATTTCTTCAATTGCAAGAAAATTGTAAGAACATTCAGAAGATTGAATGGAATAATGAGATAATCATATAGATCATTCCTACAATAGACACCTATATTATATATGTATGAATTTCTGAATCACTCGTGATGATAGCATGATCTTTAGTCGATCTTCGATAATACTGTAGCTACTTAGAGCTGGTCAAATCGATCATCTATCTGAGGTAGTGGATATCAGTTCATAAAATTAATATGGTTCAACCATTTGTAATCCAATAATATAATAACTGTACTATTCTCCATTATAGTGAAAAGTGTGGGTGAACCCCAAGAAGAAGTGTGGCGTCAAATAAAACCCATGGCCTATAAATCTTCCATATATCACATGAGTTTCTGATTCTCACTAGGTGCCATTCTATATAGAGGAATGGACATTGGATCTATTTCTTGAATAATATCAATTATAAACTCTACCTCTCCCTCAAAAGGTAATCCATAAAAATCATCAGGAAATACATCCATAAAATGATCAACTATAAAAGAAAAATTTGTCTGAGGGAATCCCTACTCCTCCTTTAAAATGATATAAATATGGTTATTCACTATATCTAGACCAAGATTATATGGTCCAGATCGAGCATCGTAAAAACCCCACTAACACATGTGGAGATAATTGTTACCCTTCGGTGATGTAAAGGACACCCTTTGTCTATAGCTGGAAAAAAGAGATGATATAGAACCAAAAAAAATCCATCGTGATAATGAAATAAAATACCATCATCAAATGGATTAAGAGTCTCTATAAAAATGGTTATCATATAACCTCAATGTGTAAACCCTTTCAATTCCATATTCCCTCAGACTGTACACCTAGTGGAATATAGAGGCTCATCACACAATAGTAATACATAATTTCCTACCTGAGACATTACATGGATGATAATGAGATAAATGAATGTGAATAACCACAATTGAATAAATAATATATGTTAGTGGAGGATAATATAATATTATATCATAATCTAGATGTTCCTCTACTCTGATCAACATGTATCAGTAATAAATCATGATTTTGGATTGATCCATGGCCTGGTTCTAAAGATGGACTACCCTGAGTATGAATAGTCTGCTGAAACTGATGATCATAAGTCTAGATACCACATCCACAACATTCTCCACTGCAACTCATACATTTCCTACTATAACTACCAACATGATGCAAGTTAAAAGTTACTTACCATGTGGGTGGATCTAGTAAAGAGCATATTCTACTAGAAGTGGATGGAGTTGTCCAAAATAATCACTGAATATACCTTATATGGTTTCAAGCATGACAATTTATAAGGTCTCTATCAAACTAGGGATTCCGATTCCCCATCTATCCACACAGATTTAATATAATAAGGAACCAATGTAGTTACTCCAACTTCTACTACATTGATGAGAAACCTCAAACGAATGCTTCATACTATCAGAGGAAATACATCAATTGACACTAAAATTCATTTCCCAATTAAATCACAATCCCATAGGTTGTTTTATTTAATAAATGCTTGACTTACAATTTTAGAGAAATTTATTAAATGAAATACCTTCACATGAGTACAAATTGAATCTTGGATCCCATCCTCAAAACAACTAGTATTTGATAAATCATCACTTTCTAGAAGTGGTGAAAAGTGTTGTAACTGAGTAAAATACTCTAAATAATCCATGGAATTAATTTTCAACTATTATAATTGTATCAACTATATAGATTAGTTAGATTTCAGTGTATGAGAAATGATGTAATCAAAGAAGGTTGTTTGGAAGTCATACCATACCATGACCCGATGATGATCAGTCTAGGTAATCACACCACACCAACGCATGTCCAGATCGCAAAACATGTCAGTGGAAATATTTACCATACACTATGGAGGCCTCCCATGTTTCTTGAAGATAGAAAGAGTTTCCTATAGGCAAGAATCAACAATCCCTGGACTACCAACCCCAGAAAAGGTTGGAGGAAGATGTTGCTGGAACTCATGATTTAGGTAAATCATGGTAGGTGTAGGTCATGAATCACTCTACATGGACAAAATTAGAAAAATAAAACCCCTAATAAGATGAGTTTCAGTTCCCATATTTGGTATAAGTGGTGTTTCATAAGGATAAACTAAAAGAGGAATCTTCGGCGGCTCGTGGCCCACCCCTCTAGGGCATGATATTCATCACTATCTGGGTGCACAACATAAGGATTCCATGTTGGCCTAGCTCACCAATTTCCAATAAAACTCTTCATAATATATTTTTAATATATAGAAACCCTAGAGTATGTAGAACATAAGAATATGAATTACTACCTTCTAAAAAGGAAATATGTTGGAAAGTGTTCATGTTTAATTTATAGGGTTTCTATATGGTGAATGGTCAATAATTCCATGCCACATCATTTATTGAAAACCAAATAATTTTTTTTGTTAAGAATCACATTTGAAGTTTGATTTTTTATATAATTTTATTTCATGGTTCTATTAAAATGGATTTTCATTCACACCAAATAAGGGAACATTCACGTAATCATGAAAATTGATACCCATATAATAATCATTTAACCCTACCTACATTTGTCTCAAAATGTAAAATGTAATATATGATGGTTTAACACAATAAGTTATTCATTCCAATCCATAAGGGACATTAAAAATCATTAGTTGAATTATGAAATATCTCAATCACAACCATGTAACATAACATGGATAATATAAGGAGCATAAATCACTCAATAATAAGTGTTGGTACTTGAAAATGAACGATGTGAAATGCATCTATATGGCCTAGCATATAAATGAATGTTAATTATAGGTGCCTATAATGATACATGATTTATGCTTCCTTGACCTCATCTCATTGGTCTAAGGAACCAATTAATAACAAATCAATTCAATTACAATTACCATCTCATAAGTAGTGCATTACCCAATGGTGAATGTTATAACAACTGTAATAAAAAAATATAGAACAGAAATTCGTTTTTCAATAAAATTGGCATTTACCATGAATATGGGTTAACTATGCCCATGATTGGAATATAACCGAGTTAAAAAGTGTTCATAGCATAATTTATATTTTCTGAAAATAGAAATGGATGAATGGAACTTATTTATTTCCACTTTGTGATTTCTTGAACCAGGTTCCACACAATGGTTACCCGAAGCCGATGGACCACAAGGCATCAAGCCCACCTCCACATATGCCAGAGGCTACTAACTAGAAATAAAGGACTAGGGTGTGTATATTGGGGGAGACTATTACATCATTTCATAGTGAAGAATAGAACATATAATCAATAACAGTTTAATAGTATAGTTTCATATAAAAAACTAAAATAGTAAAAGAGGACACTATAAACACTGAGCTGGTAACCCGCCAGAATGGAAGAAGTATAGAAATGAATAACAAAATAATAAAATGATTATAATACTTACTGAAAATAGATTTAATTTTTTTTAAAAACACTTTTATTTATAGATAATGAAACCACAAGGTTCAGACACAAAAGGAAATAACAGAACCATTAAAGTAAATCTGAAGTATACCAGAATCAGTCTCCCAAAATAATTTTCTGGTGTGAGTGTTTATCTACATATCTGGATCATCATTTAAAAGATTTTCAAATTGATACACCATATAATATAGTTATAATAATACTAAATGATGGAAACTGAATCATATGAAAATGTTGATGGAAATTTATGTCATTTCTCTACCTAACATGAAAATAAGTATACAATGTAGTAAAAAATACATACTATATAAGAGTGTAAAAAAGAATAAAACCATACAATAATCCCAAGATCTATCTCAGTCATATTCTACTAATCTCCATCATAATAATGAAATAATTATTAGGTGTCCAATGTGGCACACCATCCCTTTTCAAGACCTTCATACACATAGTATTCCTAGGTACTAATGGAGGTCCGGATAGGGTGTGAGATAAATATCATTATACCACAATCAATGAAATAAATACCATCTAGTCTATGTAATATGAACTGAAATATTGAGAATGTATATATAAAAGTAAATACTTTATTTAAACATAAATACTGTTATACCTTCTTGAGAGTAAGATGGTGTATGAACATTTAATTATTTAAACTGATCATGATATAGATTATAAAAAGTATGTCATATGATTTATAACAGGACTGATGATGTATCATAATAATACTAATAATTAATGATCCAATGTGTAAAAATTCATACAATAATTTTTATTATGATGAAGATGATCCAAGGCAATAAATAAGTAATCCCAGACATCTGAGGTCGATAAAACTCAGTAATAACATGTTGAAAGGCTATAAGGGGTCTAAGAGTAAACCAAGAGGATTCACCCAATGATTTGCACTATTTTTAAATCTAACAGAGTCCAATGATAACTTCCAAGGTAAAATGTGTAATCATAAATGGGCCCAACGGAGTGTATCCATGGGGACTCATTTTTAAATACCTCAAGGTAGATCCAAGGTGAATTTCCAATGCATCATAGTCTTCATAGGAGGAGAAGGTATCCTACGATGTAATTCTAGGAATTAATTGAAAGTATAGGGAAACGTTACAAGGTGGGTATCGACATTGGATACTAACTCAATGAATGGGAATGATGCCATACTAGTGATCAATCCGTCTCTCAAGAATCCAATGATCTATTGAGTATTAAAGCATCTATAAGTATTACTAAGTTTACCTGTAATAGGAACCTTTTACGAGATTCATTTGATAAATATTTTCCAATAATAATCATTCCATTTAGTAATTAAATTAGTTCATTCCATTACATTATACACATAGTGGATATCCTACTTAGTTTATGTAGTAATTTATTAATCTAATTATGCAATCAATTATTTATTTTACTCCTATACCATTCATAATCATGACAATGTCGTCTAGGGATGTGGAAGCATATAGAATTAATTTTTAATAAAATATTCCAAGGGATATCCCTAATATACCTTCAAATTAAACATTAAATTATTCATTATTTTATTTATTTAAAATATCTTAGAGTGGTCAAGTGATAACTACAATGTAAAATAAATTAACAATTCATTAATTTAATTATAATACATACATTTACAAATAAAAAGTAAAATCTCACAAGAACAGTGGAACAAATAGACCTACATGGTTCACTATGTTGTAGATATAAAAATACCCTACTTTAGTTGGAAAGCATGAAAGTATCAACTGTCAATCGCATGATGATCAACTATAGTACGAGCTCAAGAATACGATAAAATTGAATACTAATAGGGAATATTAATTAAATATGAAATGCCCAATGAAATCAACATGCGCATAATGATGATAATATATAAAATAGAGATGCTTGAGGGATGATTCTCATACCACCTACCCTGACCCAATAACACTCTCATCACCAATTATCAGCCTTCAATTTTGCTTGTATTGGCAAAGATATGAAGAAAATACCAAATCCATTAAAAACATTGAAAATTTCATGAAATTTAAATAACTCTATTGAGGTGAAGATAAACACCAAACAACTCAATATGAATGTAGACCATGCCTAGAGGGGTGAAAAATAGATTAATAGTTCTTCTATTGAATTCCAAATGAACAACAAGACAAAAAAATCAAAAGGGACTTAAGAGCATCATATACGATAATTAAGGGAGGTCTTCGACATTGAAAATGTAAATAGGAGAGTGGGGTATGTTTATTAAACATTTAATGGAATTTATGTTATTTTTATGAAAAATTTTAGTATTTTATATCATGGATACATTATTGGACAAACCATTCACCTCCAACTACTTTCAGAAGTTCCCCACATGGTATAGCCAACGTGTCTTGAGAATCCATGAAAAAACTATGAAATCTAATATGCTACATCATGTAGAGACACCTATGTAGATGTGATATTGTGAACCAATTATAACCAGAATATATATTTAATCATTTTTATGGAATAAATAAGACATTATCGAGAGAGTTTCCAAAAGAACATATTAGTTTAATTCACATGGAAACATGTAGACATTGAAAGTAGTACACTATTGATTTAAATTATCTCCCACAAGGTTATTCAATACTAGAATCATGCTTAAACACATCCTACATAATATATATCTTCATAACATTGGGAAATGAAACATAATAAGGGTTAGATCATCTGATCCATAATGATGAACATGGTAGATATTTAATTATAAACATGGGAATATGTGTATGAGAACATGACAGAAACATCAGAAGATCATACCCTACATAACAAAGATCATAAACATGAAACATAGAATAAAGATTAATATTTCATAAAATATAAAACATAATGTAATCATGAGAATATTCCATTAAATCATAACATTGGAACGGGACATGGAATTATGGAAAACACATAAACATATAAAATTATTTCCAATGTATTTAAGGAATCACTTCCATGGATATATTAGCACCATGAGTTCACTTCCCAAACCATATTAGTAGTTATAGATCACACCCAAGATCATCTTAGCATTAATTTTCAATTAATGAACCTAGTTCACAAAACATTCCATCCATGTTTATCTCCTAAGAAATAATTCTTTACCTAATGCATTTGGTAGAGATATAGGTGCCACCCACATCGTAATTAAATCATACAATTGTGTACCACTATATTATAAAAATAATCATATCATAACCCATGAAATGGAATGTTTATCATAAACATGTAATAATTTCCTAACATGTGGAAAGGATACAAGTTTCATAATCATTTCCTCAAATCAGAACATGTTGAATAAAGCAGGTTTCATAATCATTTATCCCATAGAAGAGAAATAGGTTTCCTAAACATCATTGCTTAAAAACATAATAAATTAGGCGGAATAATATGAATGGAATCCTTTGATAATTTCCCGATAAAGTAATGTGAAACATCAAAATATGACATCTTATATGTAAAATAATTTTAAAAGATGCATTAAAAATATTTCTTGAGGAAAATATCCTTTCGGTTTTAAAAAATACTTTTTCAAAACATAAATATTATTGGATTAACTATTCATTGAATATATATTTGAAAAAATATTAAAGAATCTCTAAAAATTATAAAAAAATAATTAAAATAACATTTCCTTGAAAATTTATGGAAAATATAATTTCTAAAAAATTAAAAAAAATTGAAAAAATATTATTTATTGAATAAAACAGTTTTCTGATAAAAGATAGAAATAAGGTTAGATTTTATTAAATTTTTTTCTTAATTTTCCAAAGTACGAAATAGAGAGAAAATTTTACAATGAATTAAAATATAATGGATATGTATAAGGAGTATAAGAATAATGAGTGTTCCCAAGATAAGGATCATACAATTTAAACTATGGGAAAAGAATCATGAAAATATAGACAAACGATGCGATTGTTGCTATAAACTCTTACCACATCGTTAACATTGAAAAAAATACTCATGTAACAAAATTAATTTATATTAAGTTCAAAATATCGGGAAATGAACTATATTAATGACATTACATGTAAAATGGTAGTATATACACCGCATAAAAAATATTGGTGCATAAAAATCTTGTGTCTCAACGAACACCTATTGAGAATAAACTACCTTATTGATTTGGTAACTTCTAAACCATGGAATCACATGAAATAGATATCAAATAATGGGTATTTAAATACATTTATATTTAAGGATGAGTATTATAGAGTAAATTCACACGCTGTATGTACACTACACAAAATAAACTTGTGGTGAATAAGGCATAAGTCAGACAAAAAAATGACTAAAAATTATCTTACTACTTGAGTTAATTTTCAATTTTGACCCCCATGAAATAAAATATCAATTATAACTTGTAATATCATTAAGTAAATATATATATTTATATAAAATTTCATAGGAATGTATATACCTGATATAAAATAAACATGTGGTGAATATGACATGAATCTCGGAGATATAAAAAGTGAGATGAAATTACATTAACTTATATCTTAACTCTAGTCATATTCATTAAATCATTATTTAAAATAACTATATGTTTATTATAAATATATTATGGGCCCATAATAAATTATATAACTCAATATATTATTCTCTAATGACCTTTCATTGCTCGTTTGTTAACAATTTTATGTAGAAGTAACGTTTTTGGTAATTTTCTCTTTATTTATCATACAAGTTTTGACATGTTATTCTTTCTACTATTACATAGATAATGAGTTACTTATTTAAGGTATGTAAAATATGATCTAAATATCTCATATATTCAGTATTTTTGTATTTATAATAATCTATAATATATTAAAATAGGGAATAAAAAATAATATTCATGGAGATGGTATGTAACAACCCATGATTTTGTGAAATATTTTATGGAATTAATTTAGTATTTTTTAGAAATTGATCATTTAACAAACAATATATATTTTTATTATATGAAATAATTATGTTGGGATTTCATTATACTCAACATCAAGTTAAGCTTGTGCTCTATGAATCACCAAGCACGTAAGGGAATATAATATTCTAAGACCTTACAATATATTTGATATTCTAAATAGATTTGATATATTATATATATATTACAATGAATCTGATACCAAGTTATCATGCATGACCTGGAACAATGGGTTCCTCTGATGGCATCCGTTAATTGAATTTTTGAGTTTTACCAAAATACAAAATATTAATAAAATATTAATATTTAATATAATAAGATAAAAAATTTCCATTAAATTAATGTTTATGAATATAATTGAATAAATTTTAAAAATATTTGGTTTTAAAAAATAAAAATAACTCATTGGTTAAAAAATAAATTATAAATGGTTATAAGAACCAATTAAATATAAAAGAAATATTTTATACTCACAAAGTTGTTTTACCCTAATAAATTAAATTAATCACAAGTACGGAATGATATAAATGAGAGATATATATAATATATTAAGTAAAATATTTTCTATATTCATATAATATATTTCATAAGAATAAGAAAAGAAAAAAATCCATTATTTTTCATAGAAATCTATATTTTTATAAAGGTAGTTTTGCCTCTTTTTAATGGAAAAACAATTTTGAATAAAATTTTATTAACATTTATTGATCATATATGTGAAAATAAATCTTATATTTGAAATATAAATTTAAAAAGTTAGTATTGAGGAATTTTGGGTATTTTTATATGAGGTTTCATTTTTTAATGAATAATAAAACATACTGAATTTTAATTCAAAAATAATTTTTCATCCAATTTATTTATAATGATAAATTATATTTTATTTTTTTAATGTATAATAAGATCAAATATAAATCAATTAATCCAATTAATTTCATTTTAAATAGTTTTAAATTTAAATTGGATAAAAAAATACGACAATTTTGATCATTTTATATTTAAAAAACTGCAGTGTTGTCCCATCTTCTGGGTTAAATTTAAATTAGTTCCTATGACTTTGTGAATTTTTATTTTCGTAAATGTTTTCCATATTTTGAATCATCATAATTTATAATTTTTAATAATTTAATGTTAATTTTTTACAAATTTTTTTTCTCAAAGTGAATAAAATTAATTATAGAGATTAAGTGAAAAATAACCAAATAAATAACTAATCATTAATCTTATGGACAAAACGACATATAAACTTGTCCAAAACCCATTATATGGAACTATATCCGCCATAAAACATCCAGTATTGAGTTGTATTTTTCTTTTATGACTTTTAGGTAAATTTTTCAGTATGCTTAACTTATTTAAAAAAATTCCATGTGTGTCCCCTATCACCCATATTAAAGTACACAAACTATCCCCCTTCATAACACCTATCATTCCAATTTTATATGACTAAGATCATCCCAAATATTTCCTAAATTTTTTTCCTCTCATCCTAAAATAACCCCCTTTTCATAAATATAATAAAGGAGGCCCTTTGGTGAAAACCAATGGGACTTACCTGAATAAGAGGAAACATTATTCCTCAAAATCCATAGTTTTGTTCAGTACTCCCCTATTTAAAAAATTCTTATTCCATGATTATATAGAAAAGGTATAATAAATATCCTCATAATATTTTTAAAAAGGTTTTGACCTACACATTCTCACACTTTGGTATAATGAGTAACAAACTTACCGTTTTTGTGTACGACAAACTTCGACCTCAAGAAATGACGATTTTTCATTCTTCCATTACCAAATCACATGGTGAGTACTATGAATCACAATAAATTTAATTATTATATAATATATATTTATAATTTATGTATTCCTTTATTATTATTTTATAATCGATAACATTATTCCTTCTATCTTGTGTAAATTCATTAACATCGTTTGTGGATGCGTGGTGTATCACCTCCTCATAGCGATGTGATTCATTCACACATTGCATTGAATATATTAAGGATGTATTTAGGAAAAAAATTTATATATATATGAAATAATAATTCAAATTTAATTATATCATATATATATATATATCTATATGACATTTTCTTTCTTTCAATATAATAAAAAAATGGAAACAATATTCATGCATATGTACGACCTACCACTCAAAGAATGGTGTATTCCATTTCATCTTTAAATATGTTATAGATTATTATAAAAAATATATACTAAATACATTTGATATTTATATAATGTTTTAAATTCTATATGTAAGTAAGTCATGATCTATGTAAGAAGGTCAAAAGTAATAATCTGAAACAAGTACGAAGAAGAAATCTTATATTTCCTAAAATGAATCCTAAATGTTGAATTGTTAATAAGAGGGAAATATAAAGTCAAAATTATATGATATATGATATTAGATATAATAATATTGTTATTTTATAGACTAATAATAAAATTATGTAACTTATACATGATGTTTAAACATATGAAAAGAAATCAAAGACTTAAGGAAAGGGAATTTAATATCACTTTTTGTATCCATGAGATACATGCGATGTTCACCATAGTATTATTTTGTGTGGTGTATATATTTAATAAGAATGTATTATATGATTATAATTATTGAATATTTGGGTATATAAATATAAATTATATGATCATTTTTTGAAGGGGTTTTTGTTTCAAAAGCTACCAAATCGGTAAGACAGTACAGTTTGGTCTCAATTTGACTTCTTTGAGACAATTTTTTATGTTATGCACCGAAATTATTTTTTGAATCTTATATAATTAATTTTACATGTCATATCATAAATATAATTATTTTTATGATATTTTACGCTTCATTTAATTTTATTTTCTTAAATATTGAATATGTTTCAAGGTTGTAATGTGATGAGAGTTTATTAAAACAACCTGAACGCTTATCGAGATTATGTATGATTACGATCCATTTGTTGAAATATTAAGTTAGATATCTAAAGAAACATAATTAATAAAATTATTATATATATTTACATCATATATTTCCATATTAGTACCGTTTGTACATTCTTTTTAACTTATGATATTTATTAAAATGTTCACATGAAAGTTAGATTTTATTTATAATTTCAGACAGAAATATGTGTTGATTAAAAATCATGATTTATAAAATTGTTTTACTATTAACATATGATGTTAAAATAAATTTTTACCCATGATTTATCATTTAAAAATGGGATTATAAGGTATATTCTTATATTAATTTGTTCAAGACAATTTTATAAATTTTTAATGTGAAACATGAATGTTCGGCATGTACGGACAAACACACCATCATGACGGTTAGTTTTTCATTACTCCACTATATGTTCAAATATTTTTTTAATGAAAAAAGTTTTTATTAATATTTATGAAATTTATTTTTTTGAAGAACTTTTCCCTGAAAATGTTATTCAAATATTTGTGTGGCTTGGAAAACATATTTTAAACATTTTGAAGCATTCCTTATAAATTTTTAATGTTTTTTCAAATAATTAGTTTTGAAAACATTTTCATGCTTCTTTTTTAAGTTTTCAAGGAAATTGTTTTCCCAAAAATTTTGGAGCTCCCTTTATATGTTTTTGAGGAAAAATAGTTCTAAAATGTGGTAAAATATTTCTTTACAAGTTTTCATGTTTATATTCAATGAAATGGTTTTCAAAACATTTTAGGTTTTATAAATATTTTTTCAAATATTAATGGAACATTCTCTCATGAAATGTTTTTAGAAGATATTTTCAATATTAATTCTAATCTATAAAGTTATAAATTGGTGTTACTCATGAATTTCTTAGTAAATGAATAAATGATTCCATTTCTATTCATTCTCTGAATTCTTATTTTTTGATTGAATAATGTTTATGAATCTCATTTATCTTTCACGGGTTATATGATTTTAAAACCCATACATTTTCATGGTTTATACTTTAATTAAATGATCAGGGAACCTATGTAATATTCCATAGGTTATGATATGATTACATATTTATGATTCAAATTTCATTTCATGTGTTATGATATGATTGATTATGATTTTTTGGAATATGATTTTAGGATTTAATTATGAGATGGATGGGACCTATATCTCATTATATTACATTGTGTAACTATTTATAACTAATGACATAGACTGTGATGTTCATTAGTGAGAAGCATTAACACTTATATTCCTATAGGATTTCACCATGACTACTAAGAGGGTATATGGAGTGAACTTATACTACTAATATGTCATTTCTAGTGTTGACCAGACAACTATGGAAATCAATTAATATTATTATATGTCTACCAAATAATCCAGTTATTTTACATTTGATATCCTTTCATGGATAATGATGTTTATTTTTTATGATTAATATCTTATGAACTACCTAGATTTATTCCATGATTCATGTTAATGATCATATGATATGGAGGGTATGATCTTCTAATGTTATGATCACATTCTCATACCCATATGCTCATGTTTATTATTACATGTCCCCATCGTTTACCCATACCGATCATCTATTATCACCCCTTTTTATGTTTCCTATGAAATGTTATGAAGATGTGTAACAATTATAATGTGTCTAGGAAGAGTTATATTCATACAGAACCCATTGGTAGATAATGTAGCTCACTTATGTACCTGTGTTAATGTTTCCATGGTTCAAAAGACAATAACTAATACAGAATTTGGGAATCTATTAGTGTAATATTGTAAGTATTATAGAAAAGTGATGTAATGTATATGTATTAAAATCCCGAGTCACTATATTTGGAATTAGAGTGAAGGTTTATTCAATCTTTGAAAACTAGGTAGAGAAAACATTAGTGAGGTACCTAGTGGTATTTATAAGGATACTTCTATGGATGTCTCTAAGGATAGGTATATGGATGAGTTAATTATTAGAAAAATTTCCCTGAATTTTGGTAAGGGATAGAGTGAGTGGTCTTCTTGCATTTAATTCATGTTTGGATACTACAATTTGATGTGGATCTGACTTAGATATACCTAGGGGTAACAACTATAACATTGTGTGATGGGCCTAACTCGGTGTAACATGGTACTCAACAGCGGGACATACTGAACAACCAGTTTTTTAACCCTAGGGGATATGAATTGGGAATTAATAAACTCATTAGGAAACATAATGATTTATTTATGTACAATTTGAATATGAATCACCTAGTATTATCCTATAGTTTCATATATAAATGAAGGCTTCATCATTTGGAAATCATATCAGTAACTCTTTTTCGTGATTATGTTGTTTTAAATTTTTTATAAGAGTTTATCATACAATGATTTCTAGTTTTAGTTATTGGTTTGAACACGATGGAACATGGTTAGCATTGAATATTTCATATTTGGAATGATTGGGAATTATGTGAATGAATTTTTCAAGAGGAAATCTCATAAAGAGAATCAGGAAGCTGATACGAGTATTGGTTATATTTTTAATTATAATGAGACCACTAATGATATGTGATGATATTCTAGTATAATTTACATTATACATAACAATAATGATTAGATTTAGGATAAGTCACCTTAAAACAAGATTAATAATTAACATTTTAGGAAATTGGTATTAAATAGTATGTTGATGAAGCCTGAGTAATGGTTAAGGAATAAGGATTGATGAATGAAGTATATATATTTTGGAAATTAAAGATTATCTTATATTAATAATTATATATATAATTATTTTCTATATTAATTAGAATGAAGGACTGAAAATTAAAATTTGAATGGTGATGAATTCATTAAAAAGTTAGTTCATGGAATGGTGATATTTTGAGGAATGAAAGGGAAACCTTAATTAATTCTTGACATTGACATAATGATGTTTCGATAAAGATATGTCATATTGGAATAAGTAGATTGGATTTACTGGATTTCCCTGGATCTGATTATTGACAATTTACTCTATTTCATCAAGTATGATGTTTTCAAATTCTGGGATTCATAGAATATATAAATCAACCTTTAGAATTAGTAATAATTCATGTCTTATAGAAAGATTTATGGTAATTAATGTTATTAATTTATTTCAGGAGAATTTATGGTGATGGTATTCACATGTCTAGAATGTGACTACCACGAGGCAATTCATGATATATGGGGGACCAATGATTAGATAATTTAGTGACATTATTTCAAATGTTTTTTTCATCATTCAAAGAGTTATAAGGATAATAATTTATGGAATGAATAAGTTAAACATTTAATGATGATTTTTATATTAAAGTACTATCTCACCACATGAGGATTTAAACGTATTATATAAAATATTATAAAAACATTGTGTTGATGAAATGGTGAAAAAATGGGATGGCATATCATCGATCTTATTATGCATTAGTACTTATAGGATGAACACTTCTTCTTATTTTTTACATAAGGAGGTGAAGTGTATCATAGAACAATAATGGGTGGGGTTGTCCTGAAATCATGCAAGTATATCTTATGATGAAAATTATTAAACATTAGAAAAAAGATCATAAAAGAAAAATTAATTTCCTAGTACCAACATTTCTATTAAATCAAATGGTCCCTCATGTAATTGCATATTTATGGCTTTGTGATTGGTAACTTTATTCTAACCTTGTTCTCTATCACTCTACATCATAACATGATGGTAAAATTTCATTTCTTTTTCCATCTTTTCACTTCCCACATATGATCTCCTATATGTGAAGCTAGTTATGAGTTACTTTGGGTGACCATTTTGTTTTCATATTTTCTTTTTTATTTAATGATTTAGTATTTATTTTTATGATGTGGGTTTCTATGAAAGAAACTTTCATATATTAAACCATTAATAACCCTAACCCTTTTGAAGGGAGAAGTTCATTTTAAGGGTTTAGAAAGTAACAAACTATGATTTTTTAAAAATAATTTTTTAATTAAGTTAATCTTTTGTGTGGTTTTTTTCCTTTCACAAAAAAAACTTTTGTTACATGAAATAAGATTGTATTTCTTTATACGCAACACCAAGTTAAGCATGCGCTTCATGCAATAATAAGCATGTTAAGGAATATAATGAACCTAGAAATTATAATATATTTAATATTTTAAATAGATTCCACATGTTTAAATTTCTTGTAATTCATGTAATATAGAGTTATCTTGCGTCGCATGTGACAAAAAGTTTCTCCAATGATGAGGGTTATACACCTAACTGAGTTTTGTCGAACCATAATATATTATTTAATTATTATTATTTAATATAATAAGATATAACCAATCTGTTAAACTAAAGATTATGAGTATTATCAAACCAATTATAAAAATACATCGTTTACATAGGATATAAAATGAACTCAATGGTTATGAAATGATTAGAAATAGATATAAGAACCAATTAAATATAAAGGAAATATTTTTATAGAAAAATATTTTTATACTCAGAGAGATATTTTAACCTAAAAAATTAAATAAATTATAATTACATAATATAATTTATTAAAAATAAATGATTAATATTTAATCAAATAGTTTTGATATTTATCGAACATATTTTATAAGCATATGATAAGAACATCCCCTATATTGCACATAAAAATCAATATTCTTATATAGGTAGTTCTACCTCCTTTTAAATCAATTTTTTTGGATCATTTAGTTAATATATATGTTAATTTAATCGTTATATTTGAATTATTATCATGAAAATTAGGTTAGGTGGAATTATTGGTATTTTTCTATGAAGTTTCATTTTTTGATTAACATTAAAAATATTGAATTTTAATGCAAAACTACTGTTTCAACCAATTTAATTATATAGTTATATAATATTTTAATATTTATTTTAAATAATATTTAAATAAAACATACATAAATTAATCCTATATATTTCATCATATCCAATTTAAATTTGAATTTTGATATAAAAACTTATCAAACTTTTGATCATTTAAACTTTAAAGCCTTGTAGTGTCGTCCCGTCTACTGGATTAATTTTAAATTAGTTTATAATAAATTTTTGATTTGAACATGAAAAAGGATTTGTTTTTTTAATAATAATATTTTTTAAATTTTAATAATTTCAACTTACTATTTTACAAAAAATATTAGTGAAAGTGATTAAAATTAATTATAGTTATTATGAGAAAAATTATCTTAACAGTGAACTAAACCATAATCTTAAGGCCCAATATGACCTAGAAACATCTCCAAAAATTATTTTATGGACATATTTCAGTCATAAAATTTCAATTATAGAGTTTTTTTGTTTTTTGTTTGATATTTTTTGTTAAAAATGTTGGTACACCTAAATTGCCTTCAAATATTCCATGCGTTTCCCCTATCTCCCCTATAAAAGTCCACCACCTATCCCACTTAATCACTCCTCTAAATCCACTTTTTTCTGAAATATTATCTTCCCAAATAGTTCCTCAATATACCCATCCATATAATTGACTCCTTCAAATAGGTAAAAATCCACTTATGTAACTCTTTGTAGTAAACAAAAAGGAGTTACGCAAATAAGAGGTTACATTCTTCCTCAGCCTCCGTAGTTTTGTTCCCTTATCCACTATTTAAAATATCAATATTCAAAAATTATATAATAAAACTTATAATAAATACACAGAGATTATTTAGTTCCATGTATTTTACCTACACATACACACACTTATATCTAATGGGCAATGAACATACAATTTATGTCTATGGTGAACTACCACATCCTGAAACGACAATTGTTCTTTCTTAGGTTAAAAAATATAATGGTAGGACTTATGAATGAATTTCAATTTATATATAATATATACTATGTTTTTAAGGTATTTATTCTTCTTTAAATTCTTTATTAAACATACCTTTATTCATTACATCTTGGGTAAAGATGATAACATTTTTCTGGACTTGGGGACTACTACCTACTAGAGGAATATGATTCATTCACAAATTAAATGGAATGTATTAATGATGGTATTAGTAAAAATATATGATATATATTGAATAATAATTCTAATTAAATTATTTTAAAAATATATATAAATATATTTCATTGACTTACTTTCTTTCTATATGACAACAAAATGGAAACAATGTTCATGCGTAAGTACGGCCTACCGTCTCCTTGAAAGGTGTATTCCAATTCATAATTATATATTTTATAGATTATTATATATAAATATATTATTTTAATTATGTAAGGTTTTCATTCTGAAATTAATTAATCCTGATCCGATTAATTTGATCAATAATAAAGAGTCAAAAAATGTACGAAGAACAAAGTGGATATTACTAGAAATGTAACATTAATAGGGAATTATTAATAACCAGGTAATATAATGAAATAATATAACCATATATATTATAATATATGAAAATATTTTTCTATTATAGGTTTATCATAAAATTATATTTAATATATAGAAGGTTTGAATTTTTACAATTAATGTCATGACTTTAGGTAAGGTAATTTCATCTTACTTTTTTATCCGTGATATATATTCCATGTTCACCACTCCTTTCTTTTGTGTTCTGTATATATTGAACATTATTGAATTATATGATCCAAATTATTAAATTTATTTATATTTAAATATCCATTCTATAATTTTTCATTCTTGTAGTTTATGTTTCAATTGTTACCAAATCGGTAAGATAGTTTTGTCTCAATTTTCATTCATTGAAATAAATGTTTTGTTTTACAGCAAAATTCCTTATGAGGTGTATATAATTCTATGTTACATGTTATATCGTCAATATCAGTTTTTCATGATATTTTGTGCTCTATATAATATCATTTTAATACATGAGGACTATGATTCGAAGTTACCAAGTGAGAAGACTATATTGGAACTATTTCATTACTTATCATGATTATTTATGATTATGCTTCATTTTTTGAAATATTATTATCCTTATGTCTTAAAAACTCATGAATTATATTCAAATATATTTTTACATGATATATTTAGGTACTAGAACAATTGTTCCAATCTTCGGTAATTTAGATAACCGAGAAAATGTTTTTATGAAAGTATGAATTTCTTTTTCTTTTGGTAATAAATCAATGTTCATAAAAACCATAATTTCTGAAATTGCATTAAAATTTTGATTTTTATTATCCTATTATGACCCAAAAATATTTTTTACTTTTGATTTAAATTTAATTTTCTATTGAATATTTATTTTCTTCCCAATTAATACGAGTTTATATAATTTTAAGTCATGAAAAGAATGTTCTACATGTACAGAGATACCCACCATTATGACAAAAATTCCCTTAAATCATCCATTGTACATTCAGATGTTTAATTTTTGGAAAATTTAATTCTTATTATCCAGGAAATTCATTTGTTTAATGTTTTTTCCCAAATTTTTTTTTAATAAATTTTATATGTAAAAAAAAATTATTTTAAACATTATCATGATTTCTTAATCAGATTTCAAATTATTTTCAAATACATTGTTTAAAAAATCAAACTTCTTTTATTAGATTTCATGTAAGATAGTTTACTAAAAAGTTATCAAGCTATGTTTATATTTTTTCACAAAAGAGGTTTTAATTTTTTTACAAATCAATTTTTATATGTTTTCAGGTTTATTTTCAAGGTAATTATTTTAAAATGATTTTATTTAATAAATACATTTTTTAATATAAGAAAGGATAATTTCATCCATAATTTTTTTAAGACAAGCGGTTATGTGTATTGGCCACCCAATTCATGCCCCATAGAAATTTGTTGAATAAAAAGAGTTATAATGCATGATTAATGTGCCACGAGATTACACCAGCTCAAAATTGAAATAGAGAAGTGATTATGTAATAATAAAGCTCAAACAATAGTTCACAAATATGAAAACATGCACAATCCTTGCCTTTAAGTAAAAAGTCACCTCATGTAAGAAGAACATCAAATTCAAGAAGGATCCATCTAATTTATCTTGTCCAATCCACTCCATCACCTCCATAAACCATAAAGAGTTTATGCAATGAACCACTATGAAAGAAAACATGTACAGCTAAATTGTGTTAACTTTGAGCAATTTCCAAGACCTCAAAATATAAAGAAACAACATCCCTGAAAGGAGACATGCAGGAATAACCATGGTATGATAGTAGAAGGAAGTCAGAAAACAATGTAGCACTTATTGTTAGTTAGAGAGTTTGTTTGGACTCATTCACCGACTTCTTATTAAACATTTGGCATTTGTTATCAAGATAAGTATCAACAGAGATTTCACCATTTATGAGCCTTTGAAAAGATATTTCAAAAATCTGGTCGGAGTCTTCATTTAAATTCCCCTCATGTGGAAAAATAGGATCAACATTAAGCTCCATAGGAAAATCTGGAACAATTTCCTAGGAAGCGTCAGAATTGACAGTAGTCAGATCAACCGCACTTACTGATGTTGTACTTTCAGTGTTTTCCTTTTTTGATGCATCGAGTGATCATGTAAAAATTGTTTATTAAAGTTTAGAGTAGTCCCTTAATTTCCTTGCTTTTTTTCTGATTGGGAGTGATGAATCCATATACATCAACCATTTGTTTTTCCCTTTTCTAGAGCTTCATTCTGAAAAGTCCTCCTCAATTTGAGAAGCCTTTTCTTCAGCCTCTAGAAAGGGTGTGTTGTGATGCTTTGTAGGGCCTGATTACATGATTTGATCAAGAACATTCTTAACATTATAGGGTTCACCGTCCTCAACAGCTTCACTTCTCTAAATATTAATAGTGTTAACATCTGGATCTGATGGATCAGTAGTAGTATTAAAAATTGCTGCAGAAATTAAAACATTGCTGCACTCAACATGTTTATTAGTAGTGTTCTTTGGAGAAGTATTTTCAATCCAAATTGACTTTAAATGTGGGGAATAGTGGGAAATATCCCTTTTATCCTCACAATAATTCATAATACGACCAATTCTGGAACATTTTTTACAGTAATCTGAAACATTTTCATAGACAACCTCTTGAAAAAACCCCTTTTTACAATTTTGAATCCAAAATCGTAATGAAAATTCATGGGAGATGTCTACTTCAGTACAAATCATAGTGACTGAAGGTTTTGACAATGTCGAAGTGGCGGTGTCTAACCGAATTAGGTGTCCGAATAGTTCAGAAAAGGGAAACAAAGTGCTCTGTTTGAAAAGATGAAGTGGTAACCGAGGAAAACCAATATGTATAGGAATTATGGGGGAGGGGGTTCAAGAACTACATCAAAATCCGGATTCCCCTTGAAGAATTTCGTAAGAGTTCCCCTATAAGTACTAGAACAATGGGTCCAGAATCAATAATAGTCATTATTTGAGGAAAAATGAAAACAGTCATGCCCTGAATTCGGTAGTCCAATACGAAACTTTGTGAAGCCTATACCCAACATGGTTTTTCATAGAAACACCGGTGAAGGTCAACGCTTGAAAAACATACCAACGAGAACAGATCTGAGATCTAAAGAGAGTATGTGTATATCATAGTTGGAGAAAGAAATCACTTATAATCCTTCATGTCTATATTTATTTGGATAAATACTGTTGGTGGTCATTGATTCCACATGAGGGGCACTACCCATGACATGTTCTGTGAAGGATCTGGCATTCAAGACCCCCTTTTGATCACCATGATTAGTGTTTCATTCATGTTCGTCCGTGGAATGCATCGTCGTGGGTCGTGGATGATTTCTTCTCATCACAATTTCATCATGAAATGTGTTTAAACGACTCTTCCAAAATTATTTCCCATATAATGTGTCATTTATTGGTGATAGTCATTCCATTCTTGAAAAATGATTCAATATTTCCATTCATATAATTTCATTTAATTTTTAGGTTTGGATGGCCTCTTGATTATGAAACCCATTTCTCTTTCACTGGTTATATTTTTTGGGAATCTTCCCCTTTTTATGGGATAGGATTTTGATTCAATGCTTATGAAACCAATATATTTTTACATAGGTTATGATATTATTACATTTTTTTGATACGAATCTCATTTCATGGTTTGTGATATAATTTTTCATTATTTTGTGGCCTAGGTATATATGATTTCATTATAAAAATGGGGGGTGGGACCATTATTTAACTCAAATACAATGGGTATTGATTTTTATCTCATGAGATAGACTAAGAAAGTCTTAGGAGTGTTCCTTGACAACTAATATGGACATGGTAGTGAAACACAACTACAAAGATGGTATTGAGTGTGAACTAATACTAATTTGATGACCATGGGAGTGAATATTAACAACAAAGATGGTATGGGGAGAGAAGCCATAAAATTAAGATCACATTGAATGTGATTCCTTGGCTACTGTACAAATAATTTTATATGATTATGTGATTACAAAAAATCCATGTATTACCCATATGTTTTTCATTCTTCCCTTCTTTTCTTTATTAATGATTCATGTCCTATGATCTACCAAGAACTATTCCATGATTTATCTCTAAGATCATATGATATGCATGTTATGATATTCGAATGTTATGTCACATTATCATACCCATATGCTCGTGATTAAGCTTAAATTTCTACCTTTATTACCCAAACTGATCATCTGAGCTCACCCATTTTTATGTTTCCTTCCAAGGATACAAATATATGTATCATGTATGATGTATTTAAGTAGGGTTATATTCATAAAAAAACTAGTGGAAGATAAAATAACATATTCATCAACATATACTCCTAATTTTTAGATAATATGACCCACTAAGTGAATTGTATATTTCCATAAGTGGAACTAATCAATATTTTAATAATGATTCTACTATCACATTATGTTAAAAATGATATCAAAATTTCAAGAATGGTCACAATGTCTGTGAGAATACATAATGATTCTCCCAGAAATACAACTAAAAAAGAGTCAAGATAGGAATGAAAAAACATATTCATCAAATGCATGAAAATAGAAATCAAAATCACAAGACTGAATGGCATAACAAGATAATCATACATGCCACTCCTACCATGAAAATCTATATGATGTATGTATGAATGTTTGAATCACACATGATGATGGCCTGATTGTTGGCTAATCATTATGAATACTCTAGCTCCTCAGATCTTCTCAAATAGATCATATATCTGAGGAAGTTGATATTTTTTCTAAACATTAATATGGTTCAACCATTGTTAATCTAGGAATCACTGAAATGTACCATCCTTTTTCTTGGTGAAAAGTGTGGGTGAACTCCAAGGAGAAATGTGCGTCAGATAAAACCCCTATCATATATATCCTCAGAACGTCACATGAGTTTCTAGTTATCACGAGGTTCCATTATATATAGAAGAATATACATTGGATATACTCCTAAAATAAGCTCTATTATAAACTCTACCATTATCTTATGAGGTATGTGATAAAAATCATCAAGAAAGACATCCATAAAATGATTAACTATGGGAGAAAACATTTTTTGTGGGAATCCCTGCCCTTTCATTAAAATTATATAAATATGAGTAGTCAATCCACCTAGACCATGATACTCTTGTCCAAATCTACCAACGTAGAAATCCCACTAACAGTTTTGGAGATAATAGCTACCCTATGGTGATGTAAAAGATTCCCTCTATCAATAGCCATCCAAAAAGGCATGAAATGCAACCAAAAAATCCATCGCGATAATGAAAATAAATCCCATAATCCCAATGATGAAGAGGCTCTAGAAGAAGGGATATCATATTAAGTCAAGGGTTAAGACCTTTAATTTCTATATTCCCTCACACCGTACACCAAATGGAATATTGAGGGTCTTTATACCACAATAATACATAATTTTCTACAAGAGAAATTCTATGAATGATAAAAAGATAAATAATGGTGAAGAGCCTCTATTGAATAAATATTATATTATATTTTAGGATAATAGAATATTATTTCATAATGTAGATTGTACAACACTATGATCCCCATGTATCAGCTATAAATCTTAATTCACGCCAGATCCATGGCTTGGTGCTAGAGATGGACTACCGTGAGTATGGCTTCTCTTCTAACAATGATGATCATAAGTCTGGATACCACAACCATGAAATCCTACTTAGTTAGTCCTACTTTGGCTACTCTAACTCCAAACATGATGCATTGTAAAATATCCTTCACATGAAGGTGTATTAAGTACAGAGTGTCTTCCACTAGAAGTAGATGGAGTGGTCCATGAGAATCTCTAATTATTCCCCATATAGTTTCAACCACGAAACTCTATAATCTCTCCATCACACTAGAGATTAGGATTACCCATCTATCCAAAATGATTTAATATAATTGGGATACTAATGTAGTTACTCTAATTTCCACTACATTGATGAGAATCCTCAAAACAATGCTCCATACTATGTGAGAGAATACTGCCCATCCTTGACACTGAACTTCAATGTCCAGTGCTATCACATTACATTTGGGTGTGCTCAATAATAAGGGCCTAATTGACTATTTCATAATAATTTGGAAAATAAATGACCTTCACATGAGTACGAATGACATTTTGGATCCCATCCTCAAAACATCTTTCATTTGTCTAAAAAACACATTCTAGAAGCGGTGAGAAGTAATATAAATAATTAAAAAGCACCAAATAATCCATGAAAATCATTTTAACCATATATATATGTTTTGAATATTTAGATTCATTAGATTTTATAATATGAGGATAGAAGTAATCATATAAGGTTGTTTGGAAGTCAGACATACCATGCCCTGATGATGAGAAGTCAAGGTAATCACATCGCACCAGCGCATGTCCAGGTCACAGAACATGTTGGTGAAAATATTTACAATTCATTATAGAGGGCTCCCACGATTCTTAAAGAAATATATAGTGTAATCCAACCAAGAATCAAAAAACCCCTGGACTACCATCGCCAAAAAAGGATATAGTATGATGTTGCTGGAACTCAAGATTTAGATAAATCATGGTAGGTGTAAGTCATGGATCACTCTACATGGACTACATCAGACATAGAAAACCCTGTAGAATATGAGTTCTGGTTCCCAAATTAGGTATAAGAGGTGGTGCCTTAGGTAGAACTATAAGAGGAATCATCAGTCACTCAGGGACCACCCCCTCTAGAGCATAATCATTGTCACCCTCTAGGTGAACGACACATAGATTCCATAGTGGAATAGATCATCAAATTCCATGAAAACACCTTATTATATATTGGTAACATATAAAAACACAAGAAGAAGTAGAAGATAAGAATAAGTATCAATTTTTCCTTTAATAATTAGGTGTTGATATGTGTTTGTGTTTAAATTATAGGGTTTTATAAGGTGATGGGTCAATAGAACCTTTCCTCTTCATTTTTTGGAAACCAAATAATTTTTTTAAGTGAAGACTCACCGTTGACGTTTGAATTTTCATATAACTATATTTCAAGGTTTGATTAAAATGGATCATCAATCCCACTGAATAAGTGAACATACACCTAATTTTTTATATTGATACCCATATAATATTTATTTAACCATATCTACAATTTGTCTCAAAATGTAACATGTAATATATGATATTTTGACTAAATAAATTACCCATTCCAATCAACAAGGGCCAATAAAAATCATGACTTGATTCTAGAAATCCTTCCATCACAACCAAAGAGCATCACATGAATAATATAAAAGCATGGATCACTCAACAATCAGCAGTGATACAAGAAAATGAACGTACTGAAATGCACCTATATGGCATGGCGTATACATTCAATGTGAATACTATGTGATTATAATGATGCAAGATTTATGATTCCTTTCCCACATCTCATTTGTCTAAAAAATAAATGAATACTCAATCCATACAATTACAATAACCATATCATAACAAGTGCATTACCAAATAGTGAATTTTATATCAACGTTAATATGAAAACAATAGAAAAAAAATTCTTTTTTCAATTAACATGTCATTTACCATGAAAATGGGTTATCTTTGTCTATGCTTCGAATATAATTGAGTCTAAAAGTGTCCATAAAATATTTTACATTTTCTCCAAATACTAAAGAAATAAAGAAACCTCCTTATTACCACATAGTGAAGTTCTGAACTAGATTTTACTCAAAGGTGACCCGTAGCCGATGGACCACAGCGCGCCAAGCATACCTCCGCATACACCACATGTTACTGACTAGCAACATGGAACTAGTGTGTGTCTTTGGGGAGAGTATTAAATCATGTAATTTTGGGGAATATAAGATTTAATCAATAAAATTCTATATTATAATCATATATAAACAACTATCATTTCTTAATAATACACTATAAACGCAATGGTGGTAACCTGACATAACAAAAAAAGTATATAAATGAATAACAACTCAAGAAACTGATAATAATACTGACTAAAAATAGATTTTTTTATTTTCATAAAACATTTATGTAAAAAGTGAGAATCCACATGGTTCATACATGGAATGTAATAATAGATCCATTAATGGAAATCTTAAGTATACCATAATCAATATCCCTGAATAGTTTTCTGGTGAGAGTGTTTACCAGGATATCTAGATCATCATTTAAAAGATGTTAAAATTGATACCACATATTATCTAGTGATAATAATACTAAATGATGGAAACTGAATCATATAAAATAGATAAACATAATTTATATGATTTCTCTATATAATAGGAAAATAAGTATACAAGGTAGTAAGAAATACATGATATATAAATGAGTAAAAAAACTATCTGATAATCCTGAGCACTAGCCCAATCATAAGAAACTAATCTCTATGCTAATAATGAAATAATGATTAGGTGTCCTATGTGAGATACCTCCCCTTTTCAAGACCATTATACACATCGTATTCTCAGGTACCAATGGTGATCTGGATAGGGTGTGAGATTAATCTCATTATGCCATCATCAACGATGACAATACAATTCAGTTTATATATTATGAATTGTAATAGTAAGATTGCATATAGGAATGTAAATATTGTATGTTCACATAGATAAAATGATACGTTCTTGAGATTCAGATGGTGTATGAACAGTTTATCATTTTAATTAATTATGTTACAATTTATAATTAGTATGTCAGATGAGTTACAATTGCACTGATGATGCATCATGATAACAATAATAATTAATGATACGAGGTGTAATAAATCATCCTATAATGGTGAAAATTATTAAGAGGATACAAGGTAATAAAAGAGGCATCCCTGACATGAGGGGTTGATCCAAGTCAATAAAAAATTATTGCACGACTAGAAGGGGTCTGAGAGTAATCCATGGGGATTCACCCAAGGACATTCACTGTATGTAAGTATACCAGAGTCCAAGGATCAAATACAAGGCTAAAATGTGTAAGTATGAATGGGCCCTATGGAGTGTATCCCTGGTGACACATGTTTAATGACCTCAATCTAGATCCAATGAATTTATCCACTGCATCTAAGTATCTGTAGGAGGAGAAGGTATCCTATGATGTAATTATAAGAATCCATTTAATGACCATGAAGAGGATCCAAGGTGGGTATTTACATTGGTAACCAACTTAGTTGACTGGAATGACATGCTCTGTGTTCTCAAGGCCTCCCTCATGATTCCAAGGCTCACTTGAGCATGACCACTCATATAAATATTAATAAGTATATAGGTAATACGAACCTTAAAGAAGATTCATTTATTAAATTTTTTCCAGTAATACTCTTTCTATTTAATAAGTAAATTTGTTCATTCGGTTATTTTCAATACTACGTGGAAATCCAACATAGTAAATGCATTAATTTATTAATCTAATTACATACTCAATTATTTGTTTTAATCTGTTACCTTTAAAAATAATCAAAATGTGGGATAGGGATATGAAAGCATTTGGAATTCATTTGTAAAAAACTATGCATAGTGAAACCCCTAATATACATTCAAATTAAACATTAAAAGATTCATTATTTAATTTATTGGACATACCTTAGAAGGGTTAGGTGATAACTATAATGTAAAGAAAATTAAAAATTCATTAATTTAATGATAACACATACATATATATAGAAAATGTAAAATCACATTGGAATATTGGAACAAATATACCTACAAAGGTCACTATGTTGCAGCTATAAAAACACCATACTTGGGTTAGAAAGGGTGGAAGTCTCAACCTCTAATGGAATAATGATCAACAATAGAATGATTTTTAGAATATGATAAAATTAAATACAAACATGTAATATAAATTTGATATGAATTTCCTAATTAAATCAACATGTGCATGGTGATGAAAATTTATAAAATGGAGAGACTCGAGGGATGAGTCACATACCACCTACCCCCACCCTATAACACTCTCATTACCTAATATCATCCTTCAATTTGGCTTGGATTGACAGACATATAATGAACATAACAAATCCCTATACAAAAAGGAATATTACCTAACATTCAAATACCTACATTTTGGAGAAGATAAATACCAAACAACACAAGATGAATGTCGAACATACCTGAAGGAATAGAAAAAGATGAATAGTGCTTCAATTAAAGACCAGGTAATGAACAAAGACAAAAAACATTCAAAAGTGACTTGATATCTTCTTACAGGAAACTGGAGGGAGTTATTTTGCATTGGAAATGTTAATAGAATTGTGTGTATGTTTAATAAACATTTAATTTAATCTTGGTAAATTTTTTTGAATAATTTTAGGATTGTATAGCTAAGATACATTATGGTCAAAACCGTGCATGACCCCCTGCTTATGGAAGTACCCCACATGGTTTGGCCAACATGGATTTAGAATCCATGAACAAATTGTACAATCAACTATGTTACATCTTATAGAGACACCAACATAGAATTTCTATTATGAACCTATCTTAACATAAATATATATTATATCAATTTTATCTGATACATAATACATTACAAAAATTGTTTCCAAAATACCATATTTTTTAGTGATCTTGGAAATATGTAATCATAAACCCTAATACACAACTGATATACATTATCTCCCACAAGGTCCTTCATGACTAGAAACCATTATAGAAAAATCATACAAAATAAAGATCTTCATAACATCAGGAAATGAAACATAATATGGGGTTAGATCAGATGACCCATGAAGTTGAATAAGGGAGATATGTATACATAAACATGGTCATACAGGTATGAGAACATGATTAAAACATTATAAGATCATACCATTCTTAACAAAAATCATAAGCATGACACATGGAATCAATATTACAGGTTTATAAAACATGAATCATAAGGTAATCATGAGCATAATCCATGAAATCATAACATAGGAAAGAGGCATTGAATTGTGGAAAATACATATTCATATAAAACAATTTCCATTGTAGTCAAGGAATAACATCCATGGCCATATTAATGGCATTATTAAACTTCCCAAACCAAATTGGTAGTTATGGATAACACCAAAGATCCTCAAAGAGTAAATTTTCTATTACAGAACCAAGTTCAATCCACATTACAACCATATTTATCTCATGAGAAATAATTCTTTACCTAATTCATTGGAGGGAGTTATAGGTGCCTCCCATATTATAACAAAATCATACATTTGGGTACCATTATATCATTAAAACTCATCATATCATAAACCAATAAATGAAAAGGGTATCACAAATATGTAATCATATAATAACATGTGGAAGGAGATTGGATTCATAATCATTTCCTCAAATAAGAATATGTGTAAAGAAGTGGGTTTCTTAGTCATACTACCCATGGAAGAGAAACAAGTTTCATAAACATCATTGATTCAATACACTAACCACTTGGTGAAAGAATATGAATTGAATACTTATATCATATCCCTAGAATGGAATGGGTATCACCAAAGGATATCAACTTAAATGGAAAATAATTTTCAAATAACTTTAAAAAAATTTAATAACGAAAATATCCATTCTTCTTTGAAAAAATCTTTTAAAAAACATAAATGTTTTCATATTAACTATTCATAGAAAATTTCGTTGAAAAAATATTAAAGAATCTTCAAAATTAATAAAAAAATTTAAAATCACTTTTCCATTGAAATTTGTTGAAAATATCATTTAGAAAAAAATGAATACATTTTAAAAAATATGGGTTTTTAATCAAACAGATTTCTGATCGAAGAAAGAAATAATGTTAGATTTTATAAAAAACTATATATTACTTTCATGTACCTAAGAGTGTAAATATGTTAGTAATTCATGATCATATAATGGATATATATATGAGAATAAGAATAATGATTGTTCCTCGGATAAAGATCCCCTGATTTAAGAAGAATCGTAAATGATATAGGTAAATGATGAGATTGTGGCCATAAACTCTTACCACAATGGTAACATTGAATAAAAATACTCAAGTTAAAAAATAATATAAAATTAATCATATAAATATCATTAAAAGAAATATATTAAAGAAATAACATGTAAAATTGTTGTATATAAACCTCATAAAATATATTGGTGAATACAATAATGTGTCTCAAAGAACACAAATTGAGAATAAACGACGTTACCGATTTGGTGACTACTGATCTGTGAAACCCCATACAATATATAACATCAAACATGTATTTAAATACCCCGAAAATTAATGATGATTATTTTAGAGTACATTCATGTGAAAAATATACACCACACAAAACAAACTAGTGGTGAATAAGGCATAAGTCTCACAAAAAAATGATACTATAAATTCTCTTACTGCTTGAGTAACTTTTGAAATGTGACCACCATGAAATAAAAAACCAATAGGAACTTTTAATTTCATAAATTAAATACAATTATTTATATAAAATATCATGCTGAAGTATATACATGAGATAAAAGAAACAAGTGGTGAATTTAACATGAATCTTAGAGGTATAAAAATTGAGATGAAATTCCCTTAACTTATATCCCCAATCTAGTAATACTCATTATAAAATTATTTAAAATAATTATATATTGATTATAAATCTATTATAGAACCGTGTTAAATTAAATAATACCATATTTTATTTTCTTATGACCCTTTATTTCTTATTTATTAACAATTTCTTGTTTATGTTACGTTTTGGGTAATAACCACCTTATTTATCATACATGTTTCAAATTGTTATTCTTGATACTCATACATAGATAATGAATTACATATTAAATGAATTTAAAACATGATATAAATATATTATATATTTCGTAATTGTGTACTTATAATAATTAATAAATGATTAAAATATAGAATGAAATATACCGTTCATGGAGATGGTATGTTACAACACAAGATTATGTGAAATATGTTTTCGAATTAATTTAATCATTTTTAGATATTTATAATTTATAACAACAATCTATCTTTTTTATATGAAATAATTATGTCTGGATTTCATTATACACAACACTTAGTTAACCATATCCTACATGCAACACCAAGCACGTAAGGGAATATAATATCCCAAGGCCATATAATATATTTACTATTATAAATAGATTTGATATATTCTATATAGATTACATTAAAAGGATTACCACATTATCATGCGTCATAAGGAACAACGGGTTTTTCCGATGGCTTGCGCTACATGCATTTTTCAGTTTTATAGAACAAAAAAATATTATTGAAATATTATTATTTAATATATCAATATTTAACATTGCCATTAAATAGCAGTTATGAATAGTATGGAATAACTTTTAAAAATATTTTTTTACAAAAAATATAAAAATAACTGATAGTTTAAATAATAAATTAGAAATGGATATAAGAACCAATTCGATATAAATGAAATATTTTTATACTCACAAAGTTGTTTTACCCTAATAAATTAAATTAATCAAAATTAAAGAATGATATTAATGATATATATATGCTATATATTTAGTAAAATATTTTTTATATTCATTCAATATATTTTAGAAGTATCATAAAATAAAAAATCCAATATTCCGCAGAGAAGATAATAAATTTAAAGGGGCAGTTTTACCACATTTTAATTGAAAAACTATTTTAATTAAAATTTCCTGATATTTTATAGGTTATATATGTGAAAATAAAACAAATATTTGAAATATAAATATAAAAAGTTGGTTCTGGGTAATTCTGTTATTTTTCTCTAAGGTTTCATTTTTTAATGAATAATAAAACATGATGAATTTTAATTGAAAACAACTTTTCATCAAATTTATTTATTCTGTTAAATTATATTTTAATTTTTTAAATGAATTATAAGATCAAATATATATCCATTAATTCAATTAATGTCATTTTGTAAAATTTCAATTTGAAATTGGATATAAAAACATAATAGAATTTTGATTATTTTATCTTTAAAACCCACAAAGTCATCCCATCTACATGGTAATATTTAAATTAATTTCTACAACTTAGGTAATTTTTATTTTAAAAAGCGGATTCCATATTTTTCATCATCATAATTCATATTATCTAATAATTTCATATTATATTTTTACCAATATTATTATTGAATTTGAACAAAATTAATTATAGGGATTAAGAGAAAAAATACCCAAAAAAGTACTAAACATTAATATTATGGCCCAAAATGACAAATAACCTTGTACCAAAACCATTTAGTGGGGCTATTTCTTCCATGTTTTTAGGACTTTTTGTCATTAAAAATTTGGGTATTCCTTATTTTAAAAAATACCAACTCTATCCCCTCCCTCCAATATAAAAGTCCACCAATTCTCCCCCTTCCTCACTCTTATCATTCCAATTTTCATTGAATAAGATCATCCCAAATATCTCATAAAAATTACTACAATAATACTATAAAAACCCTATTTTCCAGAAATATATGAAAGGAATCCCTTTGGTGAAAACCAAAAGGAGTTACCTGAATAAGAGGAAACATTCCTCCTCAAACTCCTTAGTTTTGTTTACTTATCCACTATCTCACATATAATTAATCCATGATTATATATATAATATATAATAAATCAGAATGAGTTTTTTTAAAATGTTATTCACCTACACATACAAAAAATTTCATATAATTGGTAATGAACATACCATTTATGTGTACGACGTACTGCGACCTCACGAAATTATGATTGTTCATTTTTCCTTTACCACATATAATGTTGAGAAGTGTGATTCTTAATCTATTTACATATAATATATATTATAATTATAATTTCGTTATTCCTTTATTATTATTTTTTAACACATATAATTATTCATTCTTTCTTGTGTAAATATGATAACATCATTTGTGGACGTGTGGACTACCGCCTCCTCAAAGCTATATGATTCATTCACACAATGTATGAAATGAATTAAGGATGGATTTTGTGAAAATGTATGATATTTATAAAATAATTATTCTAATTAAATGATAATATATATATATATATATATATTTCATTACCTTTCTTTTAATATTACAAGAAAATGGAATAAATGTCCATGCATATATACGACATACTTCTCCATAAATGGTGTATTTCATTTAATCTTTCAATATTTTTTAGTTTATTAAAATAAATATATACTTAATATATTTGATATTTAAATAATGTTATAAATTTTTTTTATGTAATTCACGATCTAATTAATATGATAAAATATTATATTTCAAAACATGTATGAAGAAGAAAGAAGATATTACCTAAAGTGAAACCTTAACATTGAATTATTAAAAAGCGTGATATATAATGTAATAATTATATAATATATGTTATTAGATATAAGAATATGGTTATTTTATATACTAATAAAAAACTTATAAAAATTATACATGAGGATTTAAAATGTGAAATAAATTCGAAGACTTAAAGAAAGGGAATTTAATATCACTTTTTGTATCTGTGAGATTCATGCCATGTTCACCAATCTCTTCTTTTTATTGGTGTATATAATTATTATGAATTTATTCTATGATTATAATTATTAAATTTTTGGGTAATTACATATCAATTCTATGATCATTATTTCATGGGGTTTATGTTTCAAAAGTTACCAAATTATTATGACAATTTTTCTACAATTAGACTTCATTGTGACACATGTTTTGTTATGCACCTATATTATTTTTTGAAGTGTATATAATTACATTTGACATGTTATATCCTGAATCTACATTTATCATGATATTTTAATCTTTAATTAATTTAATTTTCTTAAATTTGGAGTATGATTCAAGGTTACAATGTTAAAAGAGATTATTAAAACAACCTCAATAGTTATCAAGATTATTTGTGATAATAATTCATTGGATGAAATATTATGATAAATATCTAAAGATAAATAATTATTCATATTATTATTTATGTTTCCATGATATTTTCATGTATTAGTACCATTTTTACATTCTTTGGAAGATAATATATCTATGAAAATGATCAAATTAAAATATGATTTTATTTATACATTCAGATAGAAATCAATGTTCTTTAATAATTGTGATTTATACAATTGTTTCACTATTAAATTAGGATGTTAAAATACATTTTTACCCATGATTAATCTTATAAGAATTGTTTTATAACATATATTTGTATCTTTTTTTATCAAGACACATTTTAAAAACTTTACGGTAAAAAATAAATGTTCCACATGTATAAGCATACCCACCATCATGACAGATATATTTTTAAAGAGTCCACTACACATTCATAGGTTTATTTTTAATGAAATTTTTTTTTATTAATATTTATTAAATTAATTTTTTGAATATATTTTACAAGATTTTTTTGAAATTTTTTTTATGGTTTAGATAAAGTATTTTTAACATTTTGAATCATTCTATTTACATTTTCAATTTATTTTCGAATAACTATTTTTTTTTAAAATTTAATATTATTTTATAATTTTTCAAGGAAATTGGATCTCCAAACATTTTGAATCTCTCATTATATTTTTTTGAGGAAAAAGGTTTCTAATTTGTTTGCAAAAAATTCATTACATGTTTTCATGTTTATATTCATATAAATGGTTTCCAAAAGATTTTAGGTTTTCAAAATAATTTTCAAAATAAGAAAGGATAATTTCATCAAGATAATTTTTAAGAGAGTATTTCAATACTAATTTCCATCTATGATGGCATCCATTGGTGTTATTCATTCCTTTATTCATAAATTATGTAATGTTTCAATTCATATTCATTCTTTTAATTCTTATGTTTTGATGGAATGATGTTTATGAATCTCGTTTCTCTTTCACATTTTATTTGATATTGAGACCCACACATTTACATGGGTTAATCATTTAATAAAATGATTATGAAACCTTTATAATTTTACAGATGTTATGATATGATTTGATAATTATATTTTCAATTTTATTTCATGGTATATGATATGATTGTTTATGAATTTTTGAAATATGGTTTATCGATTTAATTATGAGATGGATGGAACCTATATCTCTCTCTAATACATTGGGTAATGATTTATTTCTAATGAGATAGACTAATCTGTTTTTTGGTGTGAAACTTTACTACATAGATTCCCACCGGAGTTAACCATGACCACTAAGAGGGTATGGGGAGTGAACCAATATTACTAAGATCGCATTTCTAGTGATTATTTGTCTACTATAGAAATCATTTTATATTATTATATATCTTCGACAATTACTTGTATTATCCCTATGATATCCATTCAGGGATTATGTTTTTTTATAGTTTACATCTTATGAACTATGAAGCATTATTTCATGTTCTATTTTTATGATCCAATAATATGCATGGTAGAATCATTTAATGTTATGATAACATTCTTATACCCATATGCTCATGTTTGTTCATACATGTCTCCCTTGTTTACCCTTTCTGGGCATATTTAATTACACTTTTTTTTTGCTTCCTATCCTTGGTTATGAACATGTGTAACAATTATAATGTGTCTAAGAAGAGTTATAGTCATTAACAACCTAGTGAAAGATAATGTACCTCACTTATGTACCAGTCTTTATGTTTTCATGTTTTAAAAGTCAATAACTAAAATCGTATTTGGGAATCTATTTGTGTAATGTTATAAGTATTACAACAATGTGATGTAATGTATATGTATGAGAATTATGAGTCACTATAGTTTGTATTAGAGTGAAGGATTATTCAACCATTGGAAACTACGATGAGAAATCAATATGGAGGTACCTATTGGCGTTTGTAAGGATACATCTATGAGGTCACCATGGATATGTATATGGATGAGTTAAAGATTAGAAATATGTTCTAAAATTTTGGTAAGGGATAGAGTGAGTGGTTTCCAAGCACTATATCCCTGATTGGATGCTACAAGTGGATGTAGAACTGGCACATATATACCTTGGTGTGACAACACTAACATGGTGTGATGGGACTAACTCGATGTAACCTAGTACACGACAATAGGACACACTATACAACTAGTTTTTTATTACTCGCGGATATGCATTGGGAGTTCATAACCACTTTAGTAACCATAATAAATTATTTATATAGAATATTACCATGAATAACCTATGGTAAACCCAGTGTGTCATATACTAAGGAAGGTGTCATAATTTATAAATCATATAATTAATTCGTTTTCATGATTATTTTGTTTTACATTATGAAAAGTGTTTCTCACACAATGATTTCAGGATTTATTCATTGGTGTGAACTATAATGAACATCGATACATTGAATGTTTCAGATTTGGAATGTTTGGGAATTATGTGAATGAATTTACCAGGAGGAAAACTCAAAAAGAGAATCAAGAACGTGGTACGAGTACGGTAATACATATGACTATTATGAAACGACAAATGCCATGTGATGATCTTATAGAACTGTTTACATTAAATAGGAAAAGCATCATTAGATTGAGGTTGAGGAACCTTAATATATGGTTAATATTTAACATTCTAGGAAATACGTATTAAAGAGTATGTTGATGAATCATGAGTAATGGATAACGAATATGGTTGGATGAATGAAGTAATTCTATTTTCGAATTCAAAGATTATCTTATATTTATCCTGATATAAACAATCATTTTTCATTTAAATTATCATTATTGAAAAAGAAATTTTGAATGGCGATAAAGACATAAAAAAGCGATCTCATGGAATGGTGATATTTTGATTAAGGGAAGGATACCAATAATCAATTCCTAACATTGAGATAATGATGTTTGGATAAAGATATGTTGGATTTGAATAAGTAAATTGGAAGGTATGGATTTTCATTGAACTGATTATTGAAAATGTACTCTATGTCATCAAAGATGAAGTTTTGAACATCTTGGATTCAAAAAATTTATATACAGTAACCTTTGGAAGTATGAAGTTTTCATGTCATATAGATGGATTTATAGTAATTAAGGTTATTACCAAGTTTCAAGAGAATTTACAGCGATGGTATTCACTTGTCTGGAATGTGAAAACCATGATATACATTTTGATATATGGGGGATAAATGATAAGATACTTTAGTGAATTTAGTTTTAATGTTTTTTATTTTAATCTTTCATATGTGTTATAAGGTAAATAATTTAGGGAATGTTTATGTTAATCATTGAAGAATGTTTTGGATATTAATGTATTATCTCACCACACAAGGATTTATGAATATTTGATATAATTTTCTAAACACATTTTATATATGAAATAATTAAAAAATGGGATGGCATATCATGTATCTAATTATTTGTTAGTACCTATGAGATGAACAATTCTCCTTATTTTTTGGATAAAGTGGTGAAGTGGATCAAGGAACAATAAAGGGTGAGGTAGTCGTCATATCAAGAATGTATATATTTTGATGAAAAATATTAAACACTATAACAAACAATCTTGAAACAATAATTGTTATCCTAGTACCATCATTTCTGATGAATCAGATGGTCGTGAGGTCAATGATTATTTATTTATTTTTGATTATTACCATTATGCAGACCTTGTTCTCTATCACTCTCCATCATAACATGATGGTTATATTTCTCTTCCATGTCCATTTATTCACTTCCCTCCAATTTTATCATATATTGGATGCTAGTTTTGAGTTTCTTTAGGTGACCTTTATTTTTTCAAATTATCATTTTAAAATGATGTTTTAGTATTAATTTTTATGATATGGGTTTCTATGAGAGGAACCTTCATATATTAAACCAATAATAAACATAACCAATTTTGAGGGAGAAATTCAATTTAAGGGGTTAGAATGTAAAAAACCTACTATTTTTGAAATTTATTTTTTCATTACGTTATTAATTTAGATGGTTTTTGAAATTCCACAAAAAAAATCAATCTTTTGTTATAATAAAGCACTATGATTGGATTTCTTTATACACAACACTAACTTAAACTTGCTCTACACGCGAAAACAATCATGTAATGGAATATATATTTTCTAGGAATTATAATATATTTAATAATTTAAATAGAGTCAATAGATTAAATATATCTTAGAATTCATTTGATATTGAGTTATCTTACATTTCATGCAACAATGATTTTATCCAATGATGTGTGTTACACACATTATTGGGTTTTACCAGACAATAATATATTAATTAAATCATATTTATAACTATAAAAAGATAAAACCAATCCATTAAATTAGAGGTTATAAATAGTAACAAAAAACATTTGAAAATATTTGGATTAGAAAGGATATACCTTGAACTCATTGGTTACAAAATGATTACAAATGGATATAAGAATCAAATTAATATGAACGAAATTTTTTGATATGAATTTTTTTTATACTCACAGAGATATTTTACTCTAAATTTTTTTATTAATTATAATTATTGAATTATATATTTTTTTAAATATATATGTTATATATATTTAAACAAAATTTTTTGGATATTTATCAAATATATTTGATAAGCATAAGATAAGAACATCCCCAAAATTTCACATAAAAATCAATATTTTTAAAAGGTAGTTCTAAACTACATTAAATTAATTTTTTTGGATCATTTATAGATTATATATGTCAATATAAACTTCATATTTTAAATATAAACATAAAATTTTTGGCAAAATTGTTTGTATTTTTTTATGAGGTTTCATTTTTTGATGAATATTTAAAATATTGAATTTTAAATCAAAACTACATTTTCATCCAATTTATATATATTCATTAAATATTTTAATATTGGTTTTAAATTATAATTAGATCAAAGATACATAAATTAGTCCTATATAGTTCATTTTATCCAATTTCAATATGAAATTTGATATAATAACATAGCAAACTTTTGATCATTTTTACATTAAAAACATGATGTGTCGTCCTGTCTGCTGGATTAATTTTAAATTTAATTATGATAATTTTGTAATTAGATCATGGATAAAATAGATTTCATATTTTTAATAATATTATTATTTAATTTTTAATAAATTAAACTTACTTTTTTACCAAAAATATTTTTGAACTTGATTAAAATTAATTATTGTGATAATGAGAAAAATTAGCTTAACAATGAACTAACCCATAATCTAAATTCCCAAAATAAAGTTGAAAAATCCCCAAAAAATATTTTATGGACATATTTCGTGAATAAACATTCCATTATCTGTTTTTTCATGGATTTGAGGAATTTTTATGTTAAAATCGTATGTACAACTAACCCGTTTTAAAAAATTCTAAGTGTGTTCCCTACCTCCCCTATAAAATTCCACCATCTGTCCCACATCATCGAACCTATCAATCCAATATTTCATGAAGATTAAAGTCCCAAATAGTTCCACATCATACCTTACCAGATCCTTGAATCCTTACCTTGGGAATGAATTCATCAATGAAACCCTTTGTAGTAAACAAAAAGGAGTTATGCAAATAAGAGGTAACATTCATCCTCAAACTCATTATTTTTGTTTCCTTATCCACTATCTAAAATATCATTATTCCAAGTTTAAATTACAAATATACTAAATATACTGAGATTTTTTAATTCTATGTTTTTTACCTACACCTTCACACACTAATATCTGATGGGTAAGGAACATAAAATTTATATGTACGGTGAACTACCACCTCATAAAATGAAAATTGTTCTTTCATCCATTACCACCAATCATGGTAGGAATTATGATGTAATTTCTGTTTATATATAATATATTATATATTTTTAATGTTTTATTTTTGTTTAATTCTATTTTTAAAATATACATTTATTCTTTTATCTTGTTTAAATTTGATAACATTATTTGTGGACGTGGGGACGATCGCCTTCTAAATTAAATTTGATTCATTCACAAATTAAATATAATTTACAAAAAATGGATTTAGTAAAAATATATGATATATATAATATAATAATTCTAATTAAATTTTATAATAACTATATATATATATATATTTCATTTCTTTACTTTCAGTCAATATGACAACAAAATGGAAACACTATCAATGCATATGTACGACCTACAGTCTCCCTAAAGGGTGTATTTCAATTCATCATAATATATTTTATATATTATTATAAATAAATATATAGTGAATATATATTAAATTTACATAATATTTTCTTTCTGAAATTAAGCAATCATGATCAAATTAAGATGATCAAGAATAATAATTCAAAATTTGTATGAAGAACAAAGTGGTTATTACCAGAAATGAAACCTTAACGTAGAATTGTTAATAAGTGGTTGATATAAAATCTTAATCAAACCGTATATGGTATTAGATATGAAAATATTATTCTATTATATATTTATATAATGAACATATATTTAATATATAGTAGGTTTTGTTTTTTACAATGAAATCGATGACTTAAGGTAAGGTGATTTCATCTTACTTTTTTATCCGTGATATATATACGTTGGTCACCACTCTTTTATTTCTATTGTGTATATAATTCCCATGATTTAATTATATGATCCTAATTATTAAATTTATTTATATATATATATATCCATTTTAATATTTTTCTTTCATGAGTTTATGATTCAAATATATCAAAATCAATAAGATAATTTGTTCTCAATTTCCCTTCAATGAGACGCATGTTTTATTTTACACCTAAACTCATTTTTGAGGAATATATAAATCCAAGTGACATGTTATATCATCAATAAGATTTTTCTTCATGATAATTTCTGCTTCATATAGTCTCATTTTCGGACATGGGGAGTACAGTTCAAAGTTACCATTTGATAATATTTTATTGGTACTATGTCATTTCATTTCGAGATTATTTATGATTATTCTTTCATTATTGAACTATAATTATCCATATTTCATGAAAACAAATTAATTTTAACACCCCAAGCTTATACAGTACGTTTACTTTTGAATAGTACAATAGCTTGTATTGTACGCAACTTCGAGATTCTAACACACCACGACCAATCAATGTAGCCGCCATTAATAGTAATACCCACTTTTTGAGATTTTATAAATTTTATCCATAAAAATATAATTCAATTTTGGATTCAGAATATTGAAATTATCATAGGGTGAGTTTTTGGTACTTTTCTAGATAACTTTTATATTTTAATGAATAGGGAAAATTACTAAATTTAAATTAAAAACAACTTTTTTAATCAAAATAATTAAATTTGATAATTTATGAATTTGAGTGATTTTAAAGTATAATTTTAATATATTTTTACCATTTAATATAATGTTGGTCATTGGACATAATTTCACATTTAAACTGGACATAAGCAAGTTTCAATCATTTGATAGTTATTATTTCTTAAAAACAAGTTTTTTTGTTTTGACAACGTGAATTAATTTTAAATTAATTTCTACCACTTCTGTGTTTTTAATATAGAAAATTTAATTCCATATTTATACTCATGAGGTCCAAAATGTGTAAATATTTAAATTTTAATTTTACACATTTTGAATAATTAATTCGATAAATATTTTATTTACCATGGTTAAAGGATAAATCAGTTAAATGAGGGTAAAAAATATTATTATAATAATATTAAATTATACTACAGCATGTCCTACCCATATTGGATGATACATTGTGACCATGGGCATATTTGGGTCGATTTTGGGACCCCATGGAGCCACTTGTAAGTGACAATGACACTTTATATTAATTAAGTTATAGTAAATACAAAAATTCAATAAGCATATATCTTGTAGAAATTTTTTTTAACTAGGGTTATATAGGTTATATTTTCAACTATAAATATTAATTAGAAATATAAAAATATTTCCTACATAATTTTATTTTATTTATAAATTTTTATATTGAATAATTAAATTTATTTATGACACAATAATGATGTAGTATTTTTCATTATTAATGTAAGAATCAAATAATTGGTATTATAAATGTAAAAATAAATAAAATTTAACGTTTTGGTTCTATCCACGAATTTTATTAGTTTATGTGACATGTTATGATTGCTTAAATGAATTTTGTTGTAATTAATAAAGTTGTTAAGACTTTATCAACATTCAATTATTAAATAGTGTCAAAATTTACATCAAAGTGTTTTTAAAACAAATATTATATTTTAAATTGATATAATATTCCTAAAAATATATGGTTTAGCCAAAGACATTATATAAATATAGGTGTATCATTAATGAACCACTTGGGGTTCTCTTGAATGTATATAGTAAGTTTACTAAACATATAATATAAAAATATAAAGAGGCATGGTAAATGTCAAACTATTTAACTAAGAGTTTAATCTAACATTTAAGGTTAATATTGTGACCCAAACCTGTATAAAACCTATTGGTTGAATAGTTTTCGACCTATCCCCACCTTATCCTTTAAATAATCCTCTTTGGATACATTATAAACCAAAAATTATTTTATTATAAAATAATATTTTAATTTTTTCTTAACGTTCCCCTCACCCCTCTTATAAAAGGTCACTCCACCTTCCCTCTAATTCATACCTTCAATGCCTTTTTCCTCGGAAAACCCCTAGAAATATATCCTATAAGCTTCCCTCAATTATTCCTAGAGGCTTTACATTAGTCAGAAATCCAACTTACGGATCCCTTTTGATTAAATCAAAAAGAAGAACCCGAAGAATAGGTAATAATTTCACCACCCTCTTTCAAGTTCCTTTCTTATTCCACTATCTTTTTATTTTTTGTTTCCATTATAAAATAGTATCTCCAGAATATTATATATAAAGTGATGTTATTATAAATTTGGTAAAAACCAATTTATTATTCTATCTATCCTTTGAATGACATGTCACTATACTTGCGTACATACTAGTTACCGTTTCCACGTTGTGGTGTAATTGTTATTCCATGCATTATTATTTGGATGGGAATAATAATGATGTGTAATTCATGTAAATAATAAATATAAAATGATAATAATTATGTATATATTATATACCATCTGATTATTTATTATATTAATATCAAAAAATCGATATTGTCGCTCGTGCATACGTACGGATTACCGTCTCCATGAACGCGATGAGATTCATTTACCATCGTATACATTCAATACTAAATTTAATTTTGTGATTAAAAATAATGTTTAGAGACATGATATAATTCTGGATATGAATAAGATACATCCCATACATATCAAATATGTCTCACATAACAATGAATATAAAGTAAAACGAATCTGTTAACACCCAAAACAATGATAATAAAAAATATATTACTAACAAATCATTGAAAAGAAATCATATATGATATCATATTAATGTATATTATTATTTTATAATTAAATAAATATTAGTTCACCATTATAAATGTGGTTTACCTACCCTCTACCTAGGAAAATGTACAATGTAAGGGGTGTCTTATCTCACTTTTAATTCTTTGATATTTGCATTGTTCACCACTTATTTATTGCATTTGGTGTGTGTACTGGCTATGATTGTATTCATTGGGTAATATAATTTAATTTATGGATATTTACATCATAATTTTATGATCCTTCTTTCATTGGTGTATTTTTCATTAGTTACCAAATCGATAGGGAAATTTGAAATTTCAATTTCCACTCATTCGACATTATGCATACTTCATTGATTATTTTACTCCAAGATTATGTGTGGAATCAATATTCATTTGATTTTGTCATAATTTATACTCCCCTATATATGGATATACTATTTATACACATAATCACTCCATTGATAAATTCTCAAGTCATCGATATGAACATGATAAATGTAATTTTAACTCTGTCTCCATTTGTTGAGTTAAGCAGCCAATTCATTGGTGTTGTTTTTACAAGAATATGTGTGAATGTTCTCAGATTTATTTACACTGAATATCTAATCATATTGAGTGTATTTATATTTTTACACATAATAATGTCGTTCATTTATCCTTAACCTAAGGATATGGTCTTTATAAGAGATTTCATCTCAATTTACATTCCATCGAGACTTCTTTGTTGTTATACACCAAATAAATTATATATGGTGTATATAACGTACTTTGACATAGTATATCATTAATTCCTTTATTCTCATGATATTAAAATGTTTTCATTACCTATGTTATTATTATTCATCTGTCTCTCTTTTGGTTATGAAATATAACTAACATATCATTTTAAATGTTTTAATGATTTATTATTTTAAATCATTATCATTAATGTCCATGTTTTGAAAATGGTTTTTAGAATTTATTTATATGGACATTAAAGTTTAAAAATTAAAATTATTTTTAAAAGTTTAAATGTGGTATATGAATCTTTGATTCAAAAATCTATTTTAAATGGATTCTTGATAAATAGTGTTACTTTTAAATGATTTCAAGAAAAATGGGGTTATTTCTCTCTAATAGTTTGGATAATTATTTTCATCAATGTCAATGTCCTTCCTTATTCTCGATTGAGGTTAATTTGATACAATAAAATCATCCATATTTTATCGAATGAGTTATTTTTTTCTTTGGATGTGCTATTTTAATACCATTAATGGCTTTCGGTTAAAGTATCAACATTTCGTATGCTAGTTTTAATACAAATGTTTAAGTTATATGTAAAAATTTTCATATGAGGAATACATTGGACTTAGTAAGTGATGTGTGGAGCCCGCTACAGCTCCTCGATGCATCAGTAGGTCTCATGAGACAAAATAGTGTCTTGGCACAAGGCCTTGACAAAATCTTATTTGTAGTCTTGGCACAAGGCCTTGACTATGTGGTTATGATAGCCTGACATTATGAATTCCATCATTATGAAAGTGGTTATTGATATTGCATGTGATTATTTGACTAGTATAATATCCATGTGACTAATTAAATGAAATTATTTCATTTCATTTTTTCCATAGTATTCTGAAGTTCCTGTTTAGAAGGCTTTTGTTTTAGTTATACATTGCCTTAAATGTTTATGCTTATTTATGAAAGTTTCTGTTATATTGTTATCTTTACTGAGCATCTGATCTAACCCCTTTCTATGATTTATTTTTCCCAAGTAGAAAAGAATTATTTTTTGACAGACCTGCAAGGATAGTTTGAGGGGATATGTGTGTGGTCTATGGTAACAATGTTGTTGTAGTTTTTTATTTTATGATGTAATTTAAACCATATGAATATATCTAGTACATCCAAGGCTACTAAAATAATCATTCCATTGAGTCTTGATCTTTTGTTGTCATGCCAATCATATGTAATAATGCACTGACTCTGGGATTCTGGGGACGAGGTGTTATAGTTTGTATCAGAAAAGTTTAGTACAATCCTTGGAATCTAGATTTAGATGAACTCTTATTAGAGCACATATCCCTAAGATAGACATTGAGGATTTGTATATAAGAACTTCCTAGAATTTTGGTATTGTATATATTGTGTGTTTTTTCCAAGAAATACATCCCTGGCTGGATATGAGCATGTAGAGGTGGCTCTAGCATAGATGTACATAGGGGTAAAACCCAAAAACACTACTTTGAGCTAGACTCGAATGAGAACTAGAGCACGACAATGGGCCTTACTACACTCTTGGTTACAACACTCTAGGGGGATATGCTTAGGATAATTTACATTTTTATTTCAAACTGATTTGAATTATTTTAATATAAGATGGGAATAATATACCTTGGTTAATCCTAAGGTGTTTCAAATTGAGAATATGGTGTCATGATATTCTCTAAATGATTTTACGACTACAGTTACTCACACAATGATTTCATGTTTTAGTTAATGGATGGATTCAAAGGAAGTCATAGTAACTTTGAGAATGATGTACAAGGAGGTAATGGTGGAAGAAATGAGCAAATAATGGAATGTTGATAGGCATAAATGATATCATGTTCATGCCAAATCATTTTTCCAAAAATATGACCAGCATAATATATATTAAGCAACTCCCGGACTCAACAAAGAAGAGAAATGTGAATAATGATAAGAGCTCCAACAGTGGAGACCATAGAGAAAATAATCCTCAATTTCCATCATGCAGGAACTATGGAAGGAGACACCCATGAAATTGTCTCAATTGAACAAATAAATACTTTACATGTGGGAAAGAAGGACATAAATTGACGAATTGATGTGAAAAAATGAAGAGTTCTATGGAAGAAAATAAAAATGTTCCCAAGAATCTATTTACTTTAATTTTCTATAAATATAGGGGACCTGGCCATTACCTGAGTGAATTCGCTATTCTATTGGAAATTTTCATGGTCAAAGAAGAATCTTTGTGGAAATAAATGGTTAGAGAATTGTTTAAAATTATTAGTTCTCCTTGTTGATAGGATTACTTTGGAATAATTTTCTCTTATTTTTTTAACCCATCATCTTTCCATGTTAGAATGATATTTGAGGAAGACTTATTTTTTTTCTTATGGATATAGTTATAAATAACCATTTGGTTTTATATGATCATTGGGTTTGATGAAACTACAAGTTATTATATTTTAGGATGAAAATGCAAGGTATGAGGTAACATTTGTGGTTAAATCATGTTATGGTTATTTTGAAAAATTTATCTCCTTTTGGTAATGTTATAAAATATAGTTTATGAAAAAGGAAAACATGAAGACCGTGTGACAACCCGTCGCGTCAGACAAAGCTGTGGGAATCGAAACTACAACCAAAGTGTGGTTGGGATTTTTCACCTACCACTGGACTACGCAAAGTCCCCTGTTAGTATGACTAATTACTTTAGGTTAAATGAATTTATTGATCAATAATAAGTTGATTTTGGATCTTATGTCTTATCAAATTAATACCCTTATTATAGGAAAATGATTTGGTGATTAAGTGATAAATGTTATTTTGGAAGATGTTCACTTGGATGGGAACCCTGTATGCCAAATGAAAATAGAATACTATGGGGTTTAATTTGAGGAGTAATGGTAGATTTTTATAAATATTTTTATTGAGGATTTATAATGATTTGGGTTATTTAGGGAAAAGATTAACCTATAATAGAGAATATGTGATTAGGTTAATTAAATTTAAGTATGTGACTTTAAGAGTAGTTGATGTGATTTGGATATACAATTTAACGAGTAAGACTACATAATCAAATACTTATGTGTTTTGGGTTTCAGTATTAGTCTGGATTATATTGAAGGATTTTAACGAAAATTGTTTACTGAATGATATTTATTTAACTTTCTGTTATTGTTGGTTTAATTTTAGAAATTAATATTAATGTTTCTTTCTCTAATAGAATATCCTTTTGGGGGAGCATTAGATCTAATAATAACAGTTCCGGTTTTGATTAATCTCCCATGACATGGTAAATATGTAGTTTATCCTTCGTGGATCATGTGATTCTATAGAAGTTTATTCTAGCTCTTCCAATGTGACCAAGTCTTCATGAATACTCATCATTTAAAAAATAAGTTATTGGTAGAAATTTATTAAAGAATGAAACTATACTTAGAAAGTAAGTATATCTCTTTATGTTCTTATTTAATCTCCTAAATTAATTTCATCCTCTTTATGTAATGTAACTTAAAACAAAAAAAAATGTTTTCCATTTACTTTTCCTACTGGGAGACTAATGATTGTTTTTTCCAACACAAGTTTGTGGTTTTCTTGTTGTTAACATTATCCTAATCATGTTTTCTATCTCTAACCATCAGAAAATTACATTAATTTTATCTTTCATATCCATGTTTTCCTACATGGAATCCTATTATGGGTTATATTGTTTGACCTTTGTACCTCTCTTTTTTTCTTTTAAAGTGATAGTTTTATTGACTCTTTTTTCGATGTGGGACATTCCATTATATTCCCAATCCCAATTTTAAAAATTTTAAGGATGGAATTTATTGAAATAGGGGATAATGTAACACCCCAATCTTCCACAGTACGTTTCCCTTTGAATAATGCAATTGCATGCATTGTACGCTACATCGAGATTCTAACACATCACGACCAATCAAAGTAGCTATTATGAATAGTAATTCCCACTTTTTGAAATTTTATAAATTTTATCATTCAAAATGGACTTCATTTTTCGATTTGGAATATCGTAATTATCCTAGGGTTATTTTTTGGTACTTTTCTGATAACTTTCATATTTTTATGAATAGTGAAAATTACTAAATTTTAATAAAAAAACATTTTTAATCAAAATAATTAATAGTGATAAATTATGAATTTGAGATATTTTAAAGTATAAATAGATTATATATTTACCATTTTATCTAATTTTGGTCATTGGACATAATTTCACATTTAAACTGGATATAAGCAAGTGTCAATCTTTTGATTGTTATTATTTCATAAAAACAATTTTTTTTGTTTTGACGACGTGAATTAAGTTTAAATTATATCTTCCACTTCTGTGTTTTAAATATAGAAAAATGGATTACATATTTATAATCACGAGGTCCAAATTTTGTAGATAGGTAAATTTCAATTTTATACATTTTGAATAATTAATTCGATAAATATTTTATTTACCATTGTTAAAGGATAAATCCGGTAAATAAGGGTAAAAATATTATTATAATAATATTAAATTATACTACAATGTATTCTACACATATTGGATGATACATGTCCGACCATTGGCATATTTGGGTCGATTTTGGCACCCCATGGAGCAACTTGTAAGTGATAATGACACTTTATATTAATTAAGTTAAAGTAAATACGAAAATGGAATAAACATATATGTTTTAGTAAAAAATTATAACATAGGCTTAAAATTGTTATATTTTAGACTATAAATATTCATTACAAATATAAAATTATTTCCTACATAATGGTATTTTATTTATAATTTTTAGACATTGAATAATTAAATTTATTTATGAGACAATAATGATGCAGTATTTTCCTTATTAATGAATAGAATCAAATAATTGGTATTATAAATGTTAAAATAAATTTAATTTGAAGGTTTTGATGCCATAAATGATTTTTTTAGTTAATATGACATTTTAGGATTTCATAAATAATTTTTTATTGAATTAATAAATTTGTTAAGAATTTATCAAAAATCAATTATTAAATAGTGTCAAAATTGACATAAAGGAGTTTTTAATAAAATATTATATTATAAATTTAGATAATATTCCTAAAAATATAATTTTCGGCCAAAGGACTTATATAATGATAGATGTATCATTAATGAACCACTTGGGGTTATATTTTATGTATGTAGTAATTATATTAACCATTTAATATAAAAATACAAAGAGACATGTTAAATGTCAAACTATTTAACTAAGAGTTAAATCTAAAAGTTAAGGTCAATATAGTCATAAAAACCTATCTGAAACCTACTTATTTAGTGTTTTTAACCCATCCCCACCTTATACTTTAAATAATCCACTTTGGAGCCATTAGAAATCGAACATTATTTTATTATAATATAATATTTTATGTTTTTTCTAAGGTGCCCTCACACCTCTTATAAAAGGGCACTCCCCCTTCTCTCTAATTCATACCTTCAAAGCCTTTTAGATCACCAAAAACCTTCCCAAATATCCTCTCAACGTCCCTCACTTAGTCCTATAGGCCTTACTTTAGTCATAAAGCCATTTTATGGAGCCCTTTTGATTAAATCAAAAGGAAGAACCCGAAAAAGAGGTAATAATTTCACCACCCACTTTCAAGTTCCATTCTTCTTCCACTTCCTTTTTCATTGTTGTTTCCAATAAAAAAAACAAATACAGTATCTTATATATACTGTGATGTTATTATAATTATGGTACAACCAAATTAATAATTCTATCCGTCCTTTGAATGACATGTCACCATACATGTATACGTACGGATTATAGCTCATGCATACGTACGAATTACCGTCTCCACAAACGCGATGAGATTTATTTCCCATCGTATCCACTCAAGACTAAATACGATATTATGATTAAAAATAATTTTTATAGACATGATATAATTCTTGATATGAATAAGATACATCCCATACATAACAAATATGGCTCACATAATAGAGAATATAATGGAAGACGAATCTGTTAACAACAAAAATGTCAATAATACTAAGATATAATTAACAAATAAATGTTGAATGATCATATAAGATATCATATTAATGTATATGATTCTGTTATATTTAAATAAAAATTATTTTACAATTATATAGGAGGTTAATCTACCCTCGAAAAAGGAAAAATTACAAAGTAAAGGGTTTCTTATCTCACTTTTAATTATGTGAGATTTGAATTGTTCACCACTTATTTATTTCATGTGGTTTTTATACTGCCCATGATTGTATTCATTGTGTAATATACATTAATTTATCGATATTTACATCATTATTGTATGATCCTTAATTTATGGGTGTATTTTTCATAAGTTACCAAATCGATAAGGGAATTTGAAATCTCAATTTCCACTCATTCGGCTTTATGCATACTTCATTGATTATTTTACTCCAAGATTATGTGTGGAATAAATATTCATTTGATTATGTCATAATTTCCACCTTCGTTCTGTGGATATACATTTTATACACATAATCACTCAATTGAAAAATTTTCAAGTCATCGATATGAACTTGATAAGAGCAATTTTAACTCAATCTCCATTTGTTGAGTTAAGCATCCAATTCATTGGTGTTATTTTTACAAGAATATGTGTGAATATAATCTGATTTATTTAAACTTAATATCCAATCATATTGAGTGTATTTATATTTTTTCACACATTATTATGTAATTAATTTATCTTTATCCTAAGGATATGGTCTTTATAAAAGATTTCATCTCAATTTACATTCCATTGAGACTTCATTGTTGATATACACCAAATAAATTTTATATGGTGCATATAATGTACTTTGACACAGTATTTCATTAATCCATTTATTCTCATGATATTACACTGTTTTTATTACCTATATTATTTCTATTCAATTGTCTCTCTTTCGATCACAAAATCTAACTAAAATATCATTTTAAATGTTTTAAACAATTCTTATTTTAAATATTTCTCATTAATGTCCATGTTTAAAAAATGGCTTTAAGAATTTATTTATATGGACATTAAAGTCTTAAAATTAAAATTCCTTTTAAATGTTTCAAAGTGGTATGGGACACTTTGATTACAAAATCTATTTTTAAATGGCTTCTTGAAAAATACTGGTACTTTTAAACGATTTCAAGAAAATAGGGATATTTCTCGATAATAGTTTTGATGATTACTTTCATCTATGTAAATATCCTTCATTATTCACAATTGAGGTTAATCTGATACAATACAATCTTCCATATCGTATTGAATGAGTTATGTTTGACTGTGGATGTGCTATTTTTATACCATTCATGGTTTGTGGTTAAAGTATTGACAATTAATATGATAGTTTTAATACAAATGTTTAAGTTATGTTTCAATATTTTCATATGAGGAATGAATTGGAATTAGTAAGTCACCGGTGGGTCCTGCTGTAGCTCCTTGATGCATCGGGAGGACTCATGAGACAAACTAGTGTCTTGACATAAGGCTTTAACAAAATCTTATTTTTATTCTTGGCTCATGGCCTTGACTATGTGGTTATTATAGACTAGAATTATGAATTCCATCATTATGAAAGTGGTTATTGATATTGCATGTGATTATTTGACTAGTATAACATTAATGTGAATAAGTAAATGGATTTATTTATTTCGTTTTTGCTGTATTATGATGAAGATCTAGTTTAAAAAGATTTGGTTTTATATATACATTGACTTAAATGTTTATTCTTATTTATGAATGTTTCCTCTATATTGTTATCCTTACTAAGCATCTGAGCTCATCCCTTTATATGTTTTATTTTTCCCAGGATGTGGAGAAGTATTTTATGACTAACCTGCAGGGATGGTCTGAGGGGATATGAGTGTGGTCTATGGAAATAATGTTTTCTTATAGGTTTTCATTTTATGATGTAATTTAAACCTTTTGAATATATCTATAACATCTAAGGCTACTAAACTAATCGGTCTTTAGAGGCTTGATCTTTTGTGATCATGCCATGATACCTAATAGTACACCAACTCTGGGATTCTGTGGTCGGGGTGTTACATTAATTACCATTTACTCTATTTTTACAAAATATTTTCATGTACTAGTATATTTTTTCTACTCATTGGTAATTTAAATAACCTTGAAAATGTTTTTATGAAATTATGACTTTATTTATCTTTTTGGTAATAAATCTATGTTCATAAAAACCATAATTTCATAAAATGTATTCCAAAATTTATTATTAATATCCTATTATGATAATTTAAATAAGTAACAATGAATTAACTTTAATATGATTTTGTAATATTTATTTTCTTCCCAATCAATACAGTTTTCTTAAATTTTATTTTGAAAAAATAATGTTTGACATATACGGACATACCAACTGTAATGACTTACATTCACATTAATCATCCATTGTAGGTTCACATGTTTATATCTTTGAAAATTTAAATCTTATTATTCTATACATTCATTGTTTATAAACTCGGATCCCCTGAAAAGTTATTTAAAAAATATTTTATGGTTTAAAAAATGTATTTTAAACATTATCATGATTTATTAAAAAGCATTGAAAGTCTTTTCAAAGTGATGTTCATCAAAAGAAATAAACATTATTTTATATGATTTCATGTATAATGGTTTTTAAAATAGTTTTCAAGCTAAATTTATATGTTTTCATTAATAGGGTATTTTATTTTCAAATAATTCATTCTTTGTTTTCCGGTTTATTTTCAAGGAAATTGTTTTCAATATAATTTTTGTTATAAAAATATTTTTAATATTAAAAAATAATTTCTTCAAGAAATGTTTTAAAAATATTCCTCCAAAATAATTTCCCATCTATGATGTCATATGTTGGTTTTACTAATTCTTTTCTGAGATATTGATTCAGTATTTACATTCATATTGTTTCATTGAAAGGTTATATTTTGATGACCTAATGATTTCAAAACCCATTTATCATTTACTAGTTATATTCTGCTGAAACCCGATCCTTTTTATGGGTTATAATTTTTATGAAATGATTATGAATCCTATATTTATTTACATAGGTTACGATATGATTACATATTTATGACACCCATTTCATTTCATTATTTGTGATAATATTTTTTTAGGATTTTGTTGCATATGTATATATGATTTCATTATGAAATGGGTTGACCTTAATTTATTTACAATGCATTGGGTATATATTTTTATCTCATGATATGGAATAACATGCTCTTAGGAATGAAACATTACTATAGATATGGCCATGTTAGTGAAACATGACTAGAAATATAGTATTGGGAGAGAACTAATAGAACTATGATTACAATGTGAGGGAATCTTAACTATCAAGAAGTTATGAGGAGTGAAGCCATAACACATAGATCACATTTCATGTGATGCCTCAGCTACTATGAAAATCACTTAATATGATTATGTGTTTATGAAAATTCATTGTATTATCCTTATGGTTTGTTTCATCCCTTAGGTTCTTTATTCATGATTCATGTCTTCTGAACTACCATGAATTATGCCACAATTCATTTCTTTGATATTATGATATGTAGGGTATGATCTTAGAATGTTATGATCACATTATCATACACCTATGATCATGTTTATTCTTATATTTTTCCCATCATTAACTTTACTAATCATTTGAGATCACCCATATTTTTCATTCCTTTTATATAAATATATGTATCATATATGATGTGTCTAAGAAGGGTGATATTCATGAAGGAACAAGTAGGAGATAATGTAGTTCACTTATGTAAAACTGTATATGATTCCACATGTTCCACCACATGTTTCTAAAAATAAATTGAAATGAATGAAACATTTTTTAAGAAGATATTTATAACTATATTTAAATCTTAAATTTTCAGCTTCTATGATTTGAATTTCAAAAAACAAGCATATACTATTGTGATCAGTAAGTTATCTGATGTCTGATTGAACCAACATGATTTTTTCTGAATAGTTACATACCCTTATAGTTATTTATATTAATAGTAATATGGCCTTAATTAATTGTAAATTATATTTTTTATTTTATTTTTTAATGCTTTCTGTTAATGACATATTGAATAATTTTTCAACGTGATTTAGAATGAGTTAAAGTTTTAAAATTTATAATTTTATAATAAAGATTAATTTTATTTAAAAATTAAATTAATAATAGATATTTTTTAAAACAAGTGGTGTTCATTTTTGAATTAAACATATTGGAAAATGGTTAGGGTGAATTTTTGGTATTTTTTTAAAATTCATAAATTTTTTTGAATAGTAAAATAGGGTAAAATATAATATATTCATATTGAGTTAAATACACTATTTTTGACATCCTAAATGATTTAAGCCTGCATTTTCTGATATCACATTCATTATTTACAATTTTTATCATAAAAATGATGAATATTAATTTTTTTTGACAAAAATAGTAAAATAATGATTAAAATAATGATTAAAATAATGTAAAATCCCCTCTCTCCCTCACTATAAATACCATGCTCAATCCCCACTTCCTCAGACACCTCTCATGCCTCGATAGTTTTCTATTTTGTAACATATTACCTATCCAAATATTTTCCCCACATCCATGACCTTCTTTTCTAATCAAATGGCCAAAGAGAAATGCCTTAAAGAGGATCTCAAGGAGAAGAGATCAAGAGGTAACAATCCTCTTCATTTTTCATGTGTTTTCTTTTAAATTCCATTATTTTAAAATGATATATTTACCCCCACATAACCTGGAGGTATAAAATCTATAGAATCTTATATATTATGTATCACGTTCATGTAATATATTCATCATATTCCTTCCTCTCTCCTCCATCTTATACTACAAACTAAAACACCATCCACAATGTTCCGATTTACCAAAATCATGGACGATGTGTTTTCAATTCCCATTAAATCCTCCAAAAATGATCATAAAAACCTTTTAATTGACTAAGAATAATTTAATGTGTATTTTTTAAACTATTTTAATTTTCTAATGAACATATAATCATAAAAAATAAATTATATTATGAAACAAGTTCTTGATTATAGATGAACCACATAAAATGATCTAAACTAATATCATTAATGGTTTATTTAAAGATTCCTAAAAAAATATGATAAAAAAATTATTTATGGTATAATTATATACTATGAAAACATATTAATATTTCTTCATTACAATTATTGATTTTTATTTCCATGAGACAAGAAAATCAATTACAAACAGGCCATAGAAATCATATAAAAACACACCACAAACAATGAATGAAACAAAATTCTAATAATTAAAGAGGGAATTATGTTATAAAATTATCATATAAGTTGTTATATATATGAAAATGTTTTTTTAGATATTAGTAACACCCTTTTACCAATTATACCAGAGGATTAAATTTTTTGGAAGTAAGATAAACCCGAGCTAATGGATTTTGTAACCCGATTTCCATAATTTTAGTTAAAATTATACTTCATTATTTATAAGGTATTAAAATTATTTTTGAGATTAATTTTTATTCATATATGTTTAATTAAGTGTATTTACAATTTATAGACATATTTCATCCACTCTATTAAGTCTCACATAAATTATATGATATTTATAATGGACTTTACTTTTAAAAACCTTTATTGAAATTCTATTTTACAAAATTCTAAAGAAATGTTGTCATGTAATTATTCATTTATCATGATTGTGTTATGGTTCTTGTTTATTGTTTATTATGAAGTAAGGGGCCTTTATATCCCTCAAATACCTTAGATATGTGTTTGTTGGAGATCATCTATATGGTTACTCCATGTGTGGCTGCGATTGTTACACAATAAGGTAGCCATGATGGTTACATTGTAAGGTCACTATGGGGGGTAAAAATCATAAAGTATCAATAAGTGTTACAATATAATTAAGAAATTACAAATGATACCTTTATGTTTCTATTTTTTTTCTACATGTTTTGTTGAAATCTCATAGAAATATCAAGTCTGACAAAGAAAGTTTATATGTGTAACATGTATGTTTTTTGGAATATGATTTCATACATTAAAAGTATTAGTAGACTAATGTTTTATTTTTATTATATCCATTACTGAGATTTGTGTTCTCATCCCATGTTTTAAAAATATTTTCATAGTTTATTAGGATGTGTAAGACAAACAAGGAATCTATGTTAAATGTTATGAATATTTGTCAAAGACAATATGTTTTGTTTTTAATGTTTTATATTTTAGAAGAAATGGAAACTATATTTTTTTATAATATATATGATTTTGGAATTTTATGTATGTATTTTATCTTAATTCTCTTAATCTATAATCTTAAAATGATCCACAATATGAAAGGATGTGATTTCTTAACTAAAATTCAAGATTATGTAATGTAATAAGGTTTGGTCCATACTGATGGTATTAGAGGATTGTTTAGATATCTTTAGGGGTTAGGATAATGTTAAAAGAATACCATAAAATATTTTTATACTGTGGTTAATTTTAAATGAAATTGTATTTAAATATTACCATGTTTCTTCAAATAATATATGTTTGTTCATAATGGTTTTCCACAGAAGAATTATTGAAGCTGAAAAGGAAAGGCACTAACAGAAACATATCCTTTGGAATTTGCAGCCAGGAATGGTATGGATTGGAGCAAAGCAGTTTGTGATAGTAATGGATCATCTAACACTGTCAATAAATGATGGTGAAATATATGAAATAGAACAACCATAAGTACCACTATTCACATGAAGATAGTGTAAAATTTTATGATACAAAACCCTCTTGCATTTAGTGGTTCTGCGAACATGCTAGCAGTTGAAGGATAGATTAAAGAGTGTGAAATGATATTCGATGTTATATATTGTTTAGATAATCAAAAACTATATATATCAATTTATATTTTTAAAGTTGAAGATGATAAGAGGTGGTCAATGGTAAAATATATAAAGGATAGAGAGGACATTGATTCTATAGAGTGGGATGAATATAAAAGTCTTTTCCTTGAAAAATATTTTTATAAGGTGGTGAAACATAGGATGGAAAATAAATTCCTTGAATTGAAGAAAAAGGAGGATGGTTTATTGGAAGTGTAAGAAGTAATCTTCACCCAAATTTTCTTGTATGTTCCACATATTATTATGGACCCTCATAAGAACATCAGCCACCTTTACTCAGGACTAAAGGCAAGGTATTGTTGGGATTTGGCCTCCCACGATTTCAAAAGGTAGGAGAAAATTGTCCAATGTTATGAGTGGGTAGAGATATAGTTTCTTAATAATCATGTGCACTTTGAAAATAAGGATAAAAAGAGGACCAGATGTTAAGTGATGTGTAAGAATTAACAAAAGAAATACGATGGTAAGAAATTCTTATTTCCAGTTTTTGAAAAGTGTGGAAAAAATCCCTGTAGAATGACATACCAAAACAAAGAAGTTTTATTTATGTGGTAAGCTTAGAGATATGGCAAGAGAAATTAATTAAAATGACCCTAAGACTAATCCGGATAAGAAAACTATTAAGTGTTTTAAATATGGATAGATGAGTATAATAAAAATGGCTGCCCAAAGAGTGATTTGAATGATACAAAGTAGCAATATTATAAATAGGAAGGTGTACTAAGATCCTTTGTGACTACGTCAACAAAAAACAAGCCATTAAATGAAGATTTATTGGGTACATTTTTTGTTTTAATAGATTTTGATGAAGTTTTATTTGATATAGGGTCTACACATGCCTTTACATTTGTGGAATTTTGTGGAAAATTGGAAGAGTCACCTAAAAAAATGTGACCAGATCTTATTGTTAAAACACAAGGGGAAAATATTATAGAAAGGAGGAATTATAATAATATTTAAATTGTGGTATATTGAAGGACTTTACCTTCAAAACTTTTTTTCCCTTAGTATATTTCAATGTTATTTTATGAATTGATTTATTTTTTTATCTTGCTATGATTGACTTTAGAGATAATGAAGATTTTATAGAAAGAGTCTCAGTTTGTATAAAATAATTAACCCATAAAATTAATTATATATCAATAAGGTATGAAACTATTTAAATATGAAAATTAATGATATATTTGTCATATTGTTGAAACAAGGGAATTGTTCAGATTAATGATATTATACTGGTAAATGAATACCATGATGTTTTTCGGTATGAGTTAGTAGGTGTCATACTTGATTGGGAATTCAAATTCACAATTGAGTTAGGTCAAAATGCTAAGAAGATTTCAAAACCTCCATATCAAATGGATGAAATTGAACTTATTGAATTGAAATATAAGATTCAAGAGTTGCTTTATTAGGCTTCATTCATCCAATCACTTCACCATGGGGTTCTCCTATTTTGTTCATTAAAAAAAGAAGATTCCATGACACTTTTAATTTATTATAGAGCATTTAATAACATACTAATTAAAAAAATTATCCTTTACCACATATCATTGACTTGTTTGATCTGTTTTAGGGATCACTAATCTTTCCTATGATAGACATCATATCAGGATAACCCTTGATGAAGGTGAAGGAGGTCGAAATCCTGAAAAATTATTTTCATACTTGATATGTCCATTATAAATTTTCATGACATTTTGTATAACTAGAGAACCTTATATATTTATGAATCATATGAATATAATATTTAATTAGTTCTTGGATAGGTTTTCGTGGTGTTTATTGATGACATTATGGTATTTTATAAGTGTAAATAGGAACACAAAAATCACTTATCAGTTGTTTTTTCAACCTTAATAGAAAAGAAACATTATGAAATTTTTTACAAGTGTTATTTTTAGTTAAAAAAATTTCATTTCATTGGAACATTGTTACTAAGGATGGAATACGAGTTGATCCTTTCAAAAATAATATGGTTGGTGAAAGTCCAAGACAATAACATGTTTACTAGATTTTTAGTCATATTTGTTTAGAAGTTTTTTAAAAATGGTTAGTTAAAAACATTGACCAATTTTCTAACCCTCGATCTATATTATCACAAAAGGTGGAGTATTTTTTTTCATAGAAGAATGTGATGTTTGTTTTTAGGAACTATAGGAGAGAATGGTGAATGAAACAGGTGTGGCCTTGCCTTCCTGAAATCGTGATTTTTTCATCACTAATGATTCTTCATTGAAAGGACATGGTTGTGTTCTGATGTATAATGATCAATTAATTTCTTATGCTTCATGAAAACAAAATACACAGGAGGTAACTTATCCTACACATGATTTGGAATTTGTAGCTATGGTTTTTTTCATAGAAAATTTAGAGGCATCTTTATATAGATCTAACTATCAAATATATACTGACTATAAATATCTTTAGTATATATTCACATAGAATGAATTAAACATGAGGAATATAATATTTCTTAAACTAAAAAAGGATTATGATTGCACAATCAATTACCCTCTAGGAAAAGAATTTTTTTCTGAAGACACCTTATTTCGAAAACAACATTCATCATTAACCGTGATAGGTTTGGAACATCGTCTCTGGATTAATGATTTGATGAATTTTCTCCTTGAAGTTGTTGGTGTAGGAAGTACCACTATTTTAGCTATTAGTGGTATCATCTTTATTATACAGAATAAATAAATTAACGAAAGAGGACCATGTGAAAAATAAAAAGGTATAACAGATTAAAATATGTATGTCTGTAGAATTTATCCTTGAAAAATATTTTGTAATAGAATTTTTTAAAAATTTATGTGAGCCTTGTGATTCCAAGTTAAAGAAAAAATTATTGTATTATGGACATAGTTCCACATTTTCATTTCATCTTGAATGTACTAAGTTGTACCGAGACCTTCAGGATCATTATTGGAGGGATGGAAAGAAAAGAGATATTGTAGATTTTACCATGAAATGTATGACATGTAAACAGGTTAAAGAAGAGTGGTGGTTACTAAAGGTGATGCTTAAGACAAATCTAGTTTTAGATTATAAATGGGAGAATATATCCATGGCCTTCATGGTGGGAATATCGAGGACATCTTGAGGTAATAATGCGATTTTAGTTATTGTTGATCAGATGAAAAGATTTTCATATTTTCTTCCTATTCTAGATACAATGTCTTTGAATCAGCTTTCTCGATTGTTCCTCAAGGAGATTTACGGTTAAATGGAGCTCCTCTTTCCATTATATCTGATTGGGATCCTTGGTTCACCTATAACTTTTGGAAGGGAATTTAAAAGTCACTAGTCTTAAAATTAAGTTTTAGTGTGACTTTTCATCCGCAATCTGATTGGAAGTTAGAAAGAACAATTCAAACATTAGAAGATATGCATAGAGCATGTTAAATGGACTACTCGAGAAGTTGGGAGAAACAATATTATTTAGTTTAGTTCTCTTATAATAACAATTTTCATTCCAATATAATGATGAAACTTTTTGAAGAATTGTATGAGAAGCAGTGTTGAAAATTTTCTTTTTTGGGTGAAGTCAGGAAAAATATGTTCATGGGACCATAAATAGTAAAAGAAGGTGCTGAGAATGTCAAGATGATCTAGTAACACATGAGGATAGATCAGAGTAGGCGGATAAGTTATGTAGAAAATAAGAGGAAATAATTTTCTTTTGAGGTAGGTGGTTATGTTATTCATCGAATCTTTCTAAGGAAAAGTTTTATACGTTGTAATATGAAAGGAAAGCTAAGTCCATGTTTCATTAAACATTAAGAAATTCTGGAAAAGGCATGATAAGTCATCTACTTTATTGATATTTCTCCATGTTTATCTCAAGTACACAATGTTTTCATGTATAGATGTTGAGAATGTATGTTCCAGATTTATCTCATGTTTTGACCCGAGAAGCAATTCAACAAGAAGAAAACCATTTTTTTTAAGAGAAACGAGTTCATATTCATGATCAAATGGAAAAAGTATTTCATAATTTAGGAATCCAACACGTAATGGATTCTTTAGAGAATCCACAAGGTTGAAAATGAAACATGGGAGTCGGAAAATGCAATGAGGGAAAGGTACCCTTACTAGTTTAATAAGTAAATAAAATAGAAATGATGTAATTTACAGATGGTGAGGATAATGTAACACCCCATGTTTTTTAAATAAATTGAAAATAATGAAACATTATTTTCAATATATATTTATAAATAACATTTAAACATAAATTTTTCTTCGTCCAATATTAGAATTTCAAAAAACGGTCATCTACTGTTGTGGTTACTAACTTATCTAGATTTTGATGGAACTAAATTAATATTTTAGTGAATAGTCATACACCATTATGAATAGTAATATGAAAAGTAATATGACATTAATTAATAGTAAATTATATTAATATTTTATTTTTTAAGGCTTTATGATTATGATATCTTGATTAATTTATCTAGGTGTTATAAAATGAGTTATAGTTTTAAAATTGTAATTTTTTTTATTAAAATATGATTCTATTTGAAAATTAAATTAATAATATTTAGAATAATATCTTAAAAAAATGGAGTATATTTTTTAATTGTAGAAGTTGAAAAATGGTTAGTGTAATTTTTTTTGTATTTTATGGTATTTCATGAATTTTTTATGAATAATGAAATATGGTAAAATACCGAATATTTGAATTATCAGTTAAATACACTGTTTTTGACATCATAGATGTTGTAAGTACACTTGTTTAAAACTCACATGCTCTATTTACTATATTTATCAGATTAATGAAGACTATTCAAATTCACGGTCAAAAGAATTAAAATAATGATTAAAATAATGTAAAATCTCTCCTCTCATCCACTATAAATACCACCTCAAACGCCTCTTCCTCTCACACCTCTCAAGACTTGAGAATTGAATATATTAATACTAATTCCATCCCCAATTCTCTTCTTCACATGAAATACCTACTAGTATCACTAAAATTCCAAAACCAAAGGCCTTAAAGAGGATCCTAAGGAAAAGAGATCCAGATGTAAGAACTATCATCCGTTTTCATGTGTTTCTTCTAATTTATTTATTTTCTAATGATCTCTTTACCTCCACTTATCCAAGTGGTATAAAATCTACTGAATAATATATATTATATATTATAACATTATCATGTAAAGTTTTCCTCATCATCCTTATTCTCTTCTCCCTCTTTTTCTAAAAATAAAAACAATGTCCACAATGGGTCGATTTACTAAAATCACGGACGGTGTGTTTGCAATTTCTATTGCATCCTTAAAAGATGATCATAAAACCATTTAATTGTTCAAATAGAATTTAATGTGTAATTTTTAACCTATTTTATGTTATTTAATTAAGTTATTTTCATAATATTAAATTATATAATGAAAGAAGTCCATGGTTATCAAAGAACCGCTAAAATGGATCTAAAGTGATATCATTAATGTTTTATCTAAATATTCATCATCATATTTGATAAAAAAAAAAAGTTTTATGAAATAATAATTTACCATATAAACATATAAATAATATTTCATTCCAATTATGGAATTTCCTTACCATACAAAAATAAAATCAAATACAAATTCTCCATGGAAATCATATAAAGATCACTCCTGAAACAATGAAAGAAAGAAAATACTAATAATTAAAGGGTAAAATGATGCTATAAAATGATTATATAAGTTTTTATGACAATAATTTTTTTTATTTAAGATATTTATAACAGTATTTTAACCATTATACATGATTTTTAATCAATTTTGATGTATGGAAAACCCGAGGTAAGATAATTCGTAATCTAGTCTCCTATATTTGGGTTAACATTATACATCATTATTTATGATGAATAAATATTGTTTCTGAGATAAATTTTGTTTATATTATGATTAATATTTAGTATTCATAGTGTATATACATATTAGATCCACTATATTAAATCTCTCTTCAATTGTATGATATTTATAAAGGAATTTTCATTTAAAAACCACTTTTGATATTATGTTTAGCTAAATTAAAATTAAGGATTTAATACAATTATTCAGTTCGTATGATTTTTTTTGGATCATGGGAATTTTTTTATTATGAATGGAGGTTCATCTATATCCCTGTAATGCATACATTATGTGTTAGTTTGTGGTCGGTGGTATGATTTCTCTCTTTTTAGCTGTGATGGTTACACAATAATGTAGTCGTGCAGGTTACATTATAAGGTAGCAGTTAGGGTTAAAAATCATAAGATAGACGTAATTGTTATAATATAATTATATACATCCCCAAAATACCATTATGGTTCTATTTATGTTCTATATGATTTTTAAAAATATCATGGAAATATCAAGTTTCAAAATTCAAGTTTATATGGGTAATATGTATTTTTTTTGAAAATTACATCATATGTTACAAGTATTAGGTTGTAAGGTTGCATTAGACAATGAAGGAATCCATATTAAATGTTATGAAGATTTGGCAAAGAAGACATGTTTTTTTAATGTTTTTTATTTTGGAAGATATGGATACTTTTTTTTGGTATCTTTTCTATACTAATGTGGAATGTTATGTATGTATTATATCACGTATCTCTAAAACTATAAACATAAATAGATCCTCAATATTAAAGTATTATATTTCATGACTAAAAATTAAGATAATATAATGTAATAAGGATGGATCCTTAACCTGGTTTCCAAATGAGCTGATCTAATATAGTCTTTGGTAATCTGCTTGTGTAAAATTTTATGTATTCAATAGAATTTATGTAATGTACAAGTTTGAAAAACATGGGTCTCTAAACGGTAGGCTATAAGTACACATGAATTATGTTTACATGTTCATTTCTTATTAAAATAAATATTTTAAGTGATATATATATATATAATTTCTTTCTAGTAGAATTATTTTTTCATATATATCATATACATTCAATAAACGTATCCTTATCAGATTTCATGTAATGTGTGAAAAAATCAAATAGATCTGAGTTGGAGGTTGTCCAGACATCCACAAACAGAGTTATTTTTTAAAAAAAATGGAAAGCATGAATATATGTATTTTATATTAATTAATGAATAATAAATACCATATAAATATCTTATATATATTTCAAAAACAGAAATTCCATCATAATTGCTGACCATCAATGGTGTTAACGGAAGAACATACGACATTAGTTCATGAGGCAGTAGTCCACCATAAAAATGAATGATGATTGTGTATCCTATTTAATAAAAGTGTGTGTGAGTATAGTTTGAACCATTAAAATAAAATAATATCAGTATATGGTGGATAATTAGGTTATATTAAGAATGTAATTAGATAAATTAGGTGGTGTATAATGAAAATAAGAGAAAATATCTTGTCAATGGTTGTTTCCACTTCTTTGGGTACCTCTTCTTGGTTTGAACCAAGGGGATAACTTTGCGGGATTTCAACCAAGAAAAAGGCTTCAATGATAAATGTATGTAGGTTGGGAGGATATTTTTGTAGGGGGATTCAATAACAAAGGTATTTAGATGTATTAATATGTGATGGGAGGGGGGGGGGGCGATCACACATTTTATAGTAGAAGATGAGTTTCATTCTTGTAAATATAAGGAGGTAAACATTATTGAGATGTATCCCTCACATCACATGACTTCAGTAATTTTACATTACATATAAAATATTGGAATTGGTTGAAATATGTCAATCCTATAGATTTTTTTACATATCTCAAGGTAATTTGACCTCATAAATTAATGTTTAACCACTAAGAAATCTTCTTTTTACATTACTCGTTGTAACTAAATTTAATTGAATTCACTAACATTTTTTGTCAATAACTGAGTTGAAAATATTATAAATTATAAATTATTTTTATTTAAAATATTCAATCAATTTTTATAAATAATGGTCATATTACTATCAAATATCTATTTAAAATTAATAATATAGATGTATTGCGAATGTTGGGTTTTAAGCAAAATGATTAAATGTTTAAAGTGTTTTTATATCCAATTTCATTGTGAAATTGTTTATAATGTCATAAATTGATATAATTTTTGTAAAATTGATATATTTATTATTTAAAACTAAAATAATAATAATTTAACATTTACAAATAAATTATAAAAAATAGTAGTTGTGATTTAAAATTATGTATTTTTCACTATTCATCCAAAAATGAGGTGTTTTTAAAAAATGGCATGAAAATTCCCTAAACATATTTTGAAACTATGGATTCAAAAATTATGTTTATTTTATAAAATTATTTTTTAATAGTGTCTAAATTTATTTATATTGTTGTACACAAAAGAACATAAAAAGTAGTTCATTTGAGAAAATATCATATTGAAACATATAAAGGCTTTACAAAATTAATATGGTTTATTCTAAATACATTTTATTTATATAAAAACATACCAATATAATTACTTAATAATTATTATTAAAATTTATATTTCTATGTTTAGTGGAAATGTGGTAGCTATAATATTTAGAAAATTATAATAATATTTTTTTTAAAAACTCCATATTGTGTTTATCCCAAGAAAAGTCAGTGTTTTATAGAGTGCATGATTTTCCTGGAGGAGCATATAAATAAGGATTAAGATATTTTAGTGTGGAATGAAATACATCAATGAAAAAAATTATTCACATAAAGGTTGATAATATCTAGTGGTGTTATATTGTACCCAACATAAACTGGATTTCACACTCAAAATTTTGTATAATGATAAATATTATTTTGATACACCTCCTCCTCAAATCCTCAAGTTACCCTATAGATTCCTATAACCGATGTTTTATCCATAAAAAATGAAAATGTAAGACATCTTCTATCATAATCTTTCTTTATATGATCTTGAATTTAACTAGTTATTCCTTGTAAGAAAGATCATGATCCAATTATATGATATCTATGTTTTGTTCATTTTAATGGTCAGGTTTGTACAACCACAGGAGAGATACATGGAACACAACATGGAGTTGAGAGTTATTTGTATGATGTTTCATAGGATAGGCTACCACCCAAATAGTACCATTAATTTTAAAGTGACCAATATACCTGGTGCATATTTTCTCTTTCATCCCAATTTTCATAACACTCTTCAAGGGAGATATTTGTAGAAAAACATATCACCGGCTTCAAATTCAAGACCACTCCATTGGATAACAGCATAAATTTTCATCTAACACTGATCTACATTGATATTCTTCTGAAGGATTATAACCTTCTCTACCAATTATCTATTGATCTTTGGTCACAATAGCTTTCCTTCTCCAATATAAACCTAGAACATTGTATCTCAACATGTCTTCCTTTAGAGGGATTCACAAGGATCCATATAATTTCTTGACTGAATGCGATTGTTTTATAATAAATCAACTAGAGGACTCTCTGAGGAAGCACTCACAATCCATTCCCCTTATAGTCAATGGAAAATCTTGAATCTCTTAAGAAGATCACCCAGTCCACACCCTGTATAATCTAAGGTAGTCAAGGACTCTCCGAGGAAGCACACATGATCAATTACACTTATATCCCCATGGTCAAGGACTCTCTGATGAAGCCCACTCAGTCAATTCACCTTATATCCTAGGTCATAGAATTTAAACAAAGACTCTATCAGGAAGTTTACATGGTCAATCCCCTTATAGTCTAATGAAAACAATGATTCTTAGAGGAATATCACTTATTCAGTTCCCCTTATATCCCCATATGGTTGTAGTCTCTCTAAGGAGGCTCACTCGGTCAATCCCCTTTATAGCCTAAGTGCTCAAAGACTCTCTGAGGAAGCTCACTCAGTCAATTCCCCTTATAGTCTACAACAACATGTTTTCACTACCCCGTTTATTTCAATGATAAAAGTAGTGTAATATGGAAAGAGTAAACCTATAGAGCTATGTGGCTAAACATTCTACATCATATCGAGCAGGTCAAGAAAAAAAATCTCTCCTTCCTACAAAAACAGGCATGGAAAACTGGCAAGGTAGCCAAACTGGTTAAACGTGACCAAATGGTTGTAAACAGAACATGAATGTGAAAAAAAGCTAGGGCATAACAATCTACCCGATTCATCTCCAAATTACCTCTACACAAGAATACATTCATTGAAGGAAAACAGTAGGGGTAAAACGGTTAACACGAAATACCTCATTCAAGGGTATTGGTAGAATTAGCACATAATACTCAAAAATATAGAATAGAAAGGCATAAACCACCTACCTCGGGTTTATGAGATTTCTATATGTGAGCCTCAATGCTTTAATCTCAATAGAACAATACAGATCAATGAAAAAGTCCAAAATTTTCAGCCCACGATAACATGGAAATGAAGAGAAATCATGAAATGATGCTCCAGTAGTAAAGATAACTCATCGATGCAATTCCTATGAAACTGAAGGTGTTCGATTCAGAGGACATATGGAGGATCAGGGGTTAGTCGATGATCTATGGCCGTACGAGTTCTCTCGAACCAAAGTAACCTAGAAGAAGGGTGTTCTGTTTGTCAGACATGACTCTAGTGCATTTAATGAAAACGAAACAAAATACACAGTGCACACTTTTGGAGTACATGATGTGTAATTTCCATTTTCGTACTTCACATTAAGAAGCCTCCAAGACAATAAAACACGACTTTGTGTATTGCTACTACACGGCCAACACACGGCTTCCCGTGGCAAGGAATTACACAACCTATACTCAAAATATACATGACGTGTACATAGAAAATTTAAAAAATTTCCCTTTTAAAAAAAATGACCAGAAAAGGAAAAACATAATTGAAATGAATGTCATGGTTCTTACAAACATCCCCCTTAAAGAAAATCATCCCCAAATTTTCTAGTGTGGCGTAGAAGAAGAAACCCTAAACAGTTCCACCCACTAAGCTCGTACATCGGCCTACCTCTCCCAAGTCTCGTCCTGCACCTGCCCTTGCTTCCATAGAACCTATACCAGAGGAACTAACCAGCCACAAAGAACCTTTGTAACACAATCTACAATTCAGATAAAATGCTCCTCAATGGATGCATCCACATTTAACTCGACCTCCTTGGGATGAAAGACATGAGATGTGTCTGAAAAATAACATTGAAGCTGATAAATGTGGAAGAGGTTATTCATACCTTGGTACCTCTGAGATAACTATAACCAATAGGAAACCAGCCCAACACTATCCAACACCTCAAACAGCCCGATATACCTCAGTTAAAGATTACCATGTCTCCTAATACTCTTTTTTCCCATCCTCGGTGTGACACGTAGGAAAACCTAATCCCCAACCTCAAACACCAGAGGTCATCTCTACTGATCAACATAAGACTTCTGTCGAGATTGTGTAGTAACCATCCCCATCCGAATCAAATCTATCTGCTTTGTGGTCTCCTGAAATAGTTGATGTCCTAGAAAAACTGCCTCTCCTACCTCCAACCAACATAAGTGTGACCGGCATGGCCTACCGTAAAATCCTCATAAGGTGCCATCTGAATAGTTTGTTGAAAGCTATTGTTGTATGAAAACTCTACAAGAGGCATATGATTCTCCTAAGAACCTCAAAAATCTATAATTAGTGCTTATAGCATGTCCTAAAGAACCTGAATCATACGCTTGGACATGCCATCTATCTTGTGGTGGTAAGCTGTACTCAAAAGTACCTCTATACCAAAAGCCTTCTGATGCACATTCCATGCCCATGAAGTAAAACATGCATCCCTAATTAAAACAATGGAGTATGGAACACCATGTAGATGTACAAACAAATAGATGTATTACCATCTCAGCTTAGCAACACTAATGGTCTTTTTGGTTAGCTCTAAGTGAGAAACCTTCGTGATTCTGTAAATGATAACCCACACTGCATCATTCCCTTAAGGCGACCTCGATAAACCAGTCACGAAGTCCATCCCGACATCATTCCAAATCCACATGGTAATGAGTAGTTGATGTAAAATACCTACTAGTTGTAGATTATCCACCTTCACCTGATGACAAGTGGAACACCTCATGAAGAAACCAACAACATCCCTCTTCTTAGCTGGCCACCTATACTGATGGTGTATATCACGATACATTGTGGTGACTCCAGTATGAACTGCCCAAACTGAGGAATGAAAATCTTACATAATCTCCTCACATATATCTATTGGAACCAATATGTGTCCCTAGAAACACAAGATATCATTCCCGCCTATGGTCCACCCAGAAATAGGGTCCTCTACAAACATGCTTTCCCATAGAAATATGCCTTTAGAATATAATAGCTACCTCATTTGAACTCAATAAAGTAAAGTAGAGGTAACATCTAAAGAAGATAGAAAATTATTCCCCTGTCTTTCAAGCACTTCCAAATGCATCTTAGATAATAGAGCCATAATCTGCTACTCTATGATGGCCTCCTGAACTGCCTGTATTTGAGTCATCTTGCACAACACATCAGCCACTGCGTTGCCTTTACCAGGAATATAGGCAAGATCAATGTCAATGGACTGTAGGTACTCAACATATCTGCACTATCTCAAATTCAGATCACACTGAGTGAAGATGTACTTGAGACTCTTGTGGTCGGTGAAAACCACAAAGTGCTCTCTCAAAAAATAATGTCTCTAACAACATAGGTCATGAACAACAGCTACCAACTACAGATCGTTCATCGGGTAATTTCTCTCATGTGTCATCAATTGTTGATAATCATATGCAATGACTCCATTACCCTACACAACCACAACTCTAATCTAGATACTTGGAAAATCACAATAAATTGTATAGATCATGCCCAACTCTATCAAGACTAGTATCCGTACTGAATTCAACCTTCCCTTCACGTCCTGAAAGGCTGACTCATAAGAATATGACCATGTTGAATTTGCACCCTTCTTTGTCAAACCGGTCAGCAGTGCTTCTTAGTGTGAAAAGTCTTGTAAAAAATGCTTATAGAATACAGCCAGCCCTAGAAAACTCTACACATCAAAAACATTCATTGTCTTCTCCCATGAAATAATAGATCTCACATTCTCTGGGTCTACTGATACTCCTTCCTCTGAGATAACATGACCCAAGAAGTGAATCTGATCCATCCAAAAGTGGCTCTTTTAGAGCATAGCATATAACTGATGCTCCCTCAATGTACTCAAAACGATCCCAAGATGGTTAGTATGGTCGTGTCGGGTGTGAGAGTACACCAAGATATCATCCATGAAAACAACCACAATGGAATCCAAGTAGGGATGGAACACTCGGTTCATCAGTGCCATGAAAACTACAGGCGCATTCGTGAGACCGAACGATATAACCAAATACTCGTATAGACCATACCTTCTCTGGAAGGATGTTAGAGGTATATCTGGTGTTCTAACATGAAACTGATGATAACTAGATCTCAGGACAATCTTCTAGAACACATGATCTCCTCGAAGCTGATCAAAGAGATCATCAATCCTAGGCAAGGGTTATCATTTCTTGACCATCAACTAATTAAACTACTGATAGTCCAAACAAGGCTTGAGGGTGCCGTCTACCTTTTTTGAAAATAGGATAGGTGAACCCCATGGAGAAGTACTGGTTCAAGTGAAACCCTTTTCTTGCAACTCCTCCAACTCTTTCTTGATCTCCAACAACTTAGGTGTATCCATCCTATAAGGAGGATTGGACACTGGTGCCACTCCTCTCACAAACTCAATTGAGAAGTATAACTCAACCTCCAGAGGAAAACTGGATAATTCCTCTTGAAAGACATATATGAAATGATCCACCACTAGGGGAATGTATAACTGTGAAGTCCCCTGGTCATCCAGATATAGACTAGTAATCTGTATAGTATCTCCTCCCAACCCATGATACTCTGGACCCGCTCTACTCACCTGGACGTCCCACCCACCCCTATGATGAATGACTCCACCCTCTATTGACATGAAACTCACCCTGCGGTGGTAACAGTCGACGCCTACCTGGAATGGAACTTACCAGTCCTTCCTGAGAATGACAACGTAGCCTGTCATCTCTAGGAGATAGAGGTCCCAAAAAATGTGACATCCACCTACCTATAGAGGGAACTCTCTGCATTGACGTACACTAGCCATTCTAGTCCCCAACGAATTGTCAAGCGTCAAGATATCAGCAGCAAAAATGATACAGAGCCCAAGACTCTCCACAACAGCAACAAATATAAAGATATGGGGAGCCCATGTACAACCATATCCGGTGTCTGATCACCACCTGGAAACTAGCGTACAACCGGAGAACATCATGGTGGCATGACTCGTCAAGGTCAAGCACACACTTTAGATTAAGATTATCAAGGACTTAAAAACAAGAAGTCTAAGAAGGGAACATGATAAAGAAATAACTAGAGTTTTACAAAACATGAATACACGACGTGTATATTTCCTACACGGTGGGTTCCTTAAAGTCATTTACATGTGCATGTACTCCTACATAAACTGGAAATTTAACACAACAGATACACATCATGTTTTCTTAACACACGGCCTATACATGTGTCCACTTTCCCATCCCGAGACCTTCTACATAGTTAATCCATATGACTCTCCCAAGGCAAGACAACATAGTATGTACAATTCCTACACGACATATACTTGACACGCTTCATGTGGCCCATGTTGTTAGTGACACGTCCTGACACACAGCTCACACTATAGTGCGTGTTCTAGACGGACATAGCATGTATGTGAAAGGATAACACTAACCTGTGTTGTTATTGACACGGCCGGGTACCTAGGTCAGACTACACAACATGTTCAAGGAGGACACGTCATGAATGAGAAAGGATAAAACCAACCCGTGTTGTTCGTGACACGGTCGGGTACATGGGTCAGACTAAACGGGGTGTTCAGATGGCACACGACATGTATTAGACAAGACATGACCAAACTCTATTTTTAGTGACATGGGTGGGCACATGGTCGATATAAGACGATGTGTATGGGTGGTAGACGACATGTTCACTCCATGTTTTCCCTATCCCATGTCCCTTCCCACACGTTCTAAGACGTGGTTTGAGACTAAACGACATCTATGTATGGTACACTGTGTGTTCCCACTAGACTATCCCTATCCCGTGTCTCTGCCCACATGACCTATGACACGGTTAGAGGATACCTGGCATGTACATAAACTACATGGTGTGTTCTTAAGAAAAAAAAGTTTCTTCCCGAACAGAAGAACACACGGTGTGTACAAAACATTACACGATGTGTATTCTAGGTTTCTCCATACAGTAAGCCTTAGAAACTACTCTGGAACTCATAAATCATAGAAATGACCAATGAATGATCCAAATTCTTATGCATGAGGGCCCATACTCCATGTGAATCAATGTTTGGAATCTTATACAAATTATAACTTGACAAACAAGGTAATAATCCACAAAAATCCGGTCCATGAGGTCCCATAATACCTCAAGAACCAATGTTTGGTGTTCATTCCAGAAAACCTATACTGAAACAACACCCTATCAATATTAGGTATTTCTATCAAGGAAACTATCACAAAAAATGCATATTTTACACATCATCTATCACAACAACATGCAATCACTAATTCATCCTAGATGGCTTGACAAAAATGCATGACATGTGATTTCTAGAAAGTGCCTACATGATTCATGAGATGGAATACCCTCATCTCATCAGGTTTCAATATAAATAGAACCTCAATAACATCAAAAATAACATCACAAATCATGTGAATGACTCTAGGTGAAATAAAATCAACTGTAACAATTTCATAACCAGAAAAATTTTAATTAAAAGTGGTAGATTGGTTTTTCCCTATACATGGGTTAGCTACTCCAGGAAAAAACTTAATACGAAGTACCCATTACATCTTATCCTAGGCTAAAGTCTCCAAACAGTAAGTCAAGAGAAAATAAATCCTATGATACCACTTTGTAACATTTCTGTTCTGAAAGCCACCTAGAGGAATCATATACATGGTTAGTGACTTGGCCTCAAGCACATTTCCTCGAATGATAGAGGCTGTTGACTAGGAGCGATGGACTTGGGTGTGATAGTGGGGAAACTATGCCCTCATTGGTATAGTATACAATGGATGTAAACAAATACATACAAGAGTGGAAGCAGAAATAATGACATACAATAGTAGCATTAGAAAACAGAATGTATAAACATAATAACAAATATAAAATTATGAAGGATACATATGTCTAGTAAAGTATCCAGACAAGTCACCATGATGGATTACAAATAGTACTAAACCAATGTACAAAATAAAAGATAAAAATCTCCCCAGCATCGCAATAATATTCTTGGTCCTATAATCTCCACCTACAAAACAAGTCATGTACCTGAAGAGGACGAGCGCTTGCCCATATCTATACATGCAACTGTAGAATATGTTTGGGCCAATAATCATGGCCCATATAGGGTGTGACACTAAACTCCAGTAGGAAACCACCTGATGATCTGTGCCTAAATGTCCATGAATATATGGTAGGTAAAAGTACAGAAATCAGTAAATAGTAATGTGCTCAGAAGAAAACAATCCATATTCCAAACCAAGAAACTATGAAACAAAAAACTAAATCTCAAAAAGGTATCCCTATATGAATTAATAAGAGGTAGCCCCTCTGGTCCTACCTATGTGTAAGAAACCCTATGGGAAGTTCACTTAGCCTAACTCCTCTGGTTCAATCATAGGAATATAATAAGAATCTCTAATGAAGCGCTCACAGTCCATTCCCCTTATAGTCTATGTTAAAGTTATACTCTTTGAGTAAGCACACATAGTCCATCCACCGTATTGTCTAATGTAGTCAAGGACTCTCTGAGGAAGCTCTCATTGGAAATTATCCTTATAGCCCCATGGTCCAGGTCATTCTGGGGAAGCTCACCTAGTCAATTCACCTTATAGCACAGGTCGTACAATTCAAACAAAGAAACTCTGAGGATGATCACGCGGTCAATCCCCATAATGTCTAAAGAGATAAATGAATATCTAAGGAAGCTCACTCGGTCAATTCCCCTTATATCCCCAAGTGGTTCTAGGCTATATGAGGATTCTCACTCGGCCAATCCCCATTTTATCCTAAGTGCTCAAAGACTCTCTAATAATGCTATCTTGGTAAATCCCCCTTATAGTTTAATACACTAGGTTATCACGACCCTATGTAGGTCAATGAAAATAGCAGTGTAATATGGTCAAAGTAAACCTACAGAGCTACATGGATAAACAGTATATAGAATATTGAGCATGTTATAAAAACAAACACTCCATCCTACAACAACAAGCATGGAAAACAGGCAAGGTAGCCAAACTGTCTAAACATGACCAAACAGTCGTAAGAGGAACATGCAAGGGAAAAAAATCCAAAGAATAAAAATCAACTGTATTCTCATTCAAATTACATCTATACAAGAATAAACGAATGGATGAAAAACATCATGGGTAAAATGGTAAACAAGCAATACCCCATTCGAGGGTATTGGTGGAATTTGCACATAATACTCAAACACTACGAAAGTAAAGGCACAATACACCTACCTTGTGATTTGGAGAAATCTATTTGTGAACCTCAAAGCTTTAATCCCATTAGAACATCGTAGAACTAAGAAAATGTACAAACCATACAATAGATGGTAACTTGGAAAAGAAAAGGAATCATGAAATGAGGATCCATCAAAAAAGATTACTCACTGATGAATTTCCAATGCAACCTACGGTGTTCGATTCGGAGGATGGACGGAGACTCAGGGGTTTGTCGATGATCTGCGGCCGTTCGAGTTCTCTCGGATGATCGAAACCTAGATGATGGGTGTTCTGTCCATCAGACACGACCCCGATGCATTTAATGAAAAAAACATAATACACGGCGTGTACTTTTGGTGTAAATGGCATGTACATTCCATTTCTGTACTCCGATTTAAGCGGCCTTCAAGTCACTTCCACACGACCATGTGTGTGGATACTATACAACCAACACACAACATCCTGGGGGAAGTAGGTACACGACGTGTATTCATATATTACATGACTTATACTTAGAAAATATCTAGAATTTCCTCTTTTTGTCAAAAAACAACAGGAACAATAAAAACATACTTGAAAAGAAGGTCCGAACTCTTACAAATATCACTTGAAATTTTCACAATAGTTAAGTGTAATGAACATTATTATCTACATATCTCAATTGAAAAATTATCGGAATGATTCTGACCATCTGATAAAATTACCTAACATTAATCTAGATATGGATGCTCCATTTTTACATATTCTGGTGTAGATTTTGGAAAGGAAACAACAAGTAGTGGGTTAAAAAATAATCGATCTAGTTCAGGTTTTATGGAAACATGGTCAGATTCAGGAGGAGACCTTGGAACTGGATAAGGAAATTAAAGAGAAATGTCTATAACACTTTTAAAACATAAATCATTTTCTAATTTTTGGGGACAGAAAGGCCAATGGTTGGGAGAATGTAACACCGCTAGTTTGTGGTATGTAACATTTTATTATGATTATTTAGTTGATAATATTTATATGTAAATTTTGGATGATTTTGGAGAAATTTTGGATGGTTTTGGGGGATTTTATTTAGGTTAATGGTTGGTGCTTGATTTAGGAAAACAATGATACAACTACAGGAAATTTTTCATAGTGATACATGCAAAAAATTGAAGGCACACAGGCGGTGTATGGTTTCCCAAATAGTGAAACAACTAAGGAGAAAACATTCACATTGAATAATTGATTTGACCATTTTGAGGTAGTGGATTTATCACAATTGGAGCACTTTTTAGATTCCATTAGAGATGGCTATGTGGGGTTCCTTATTGAGGTAGTGCCTAGGGCACAATTATCACACAATTTTTTTAACCACACAACTAAATCAAGCACAGGTAGAAACTACATCCTTAAAAACATAATCTCAATCGTTTTCCCCATTCACTCAATTTTTTCCTATGTGGACCTAACATGGGATTTTATGCTCTCAAAGGTATATGAAGGTTCTCCCATTGATTCAGAGGTGATTAAATGACATCCCTTGGTGATTATAAGCTCGTTCTTTATTATAAGTGATCACTCTTGGTCTTTCTTAATTTTTTTCTTAGATCAACATCCCTCCCTTCATCTCTCTCTCAGTTTATTAGATCTATTCCTATTGTTGGTATATATATTTTTTGGATGCCAAATATGTATATATATGTATGGTCTTATTATAGGGGAAATGAACTAAGGTGGGTTCAGGAATATCTGACCAGGTTTTGAGATGCTTTTCATTTAGTTTAACATTCATTCCAAAACTCTCGAGGTAGGTGGTTTAATTCTCAAATCATCTATTTATAAATAAAAGGACTGATTTCCAAATGATTTATTTTATTTAACATTATTGTGAAATTGTTGTGAAAAGTCCTATGGAAATATATTATATTTATGGGTCATGGGATTGTTGAGTTGTTATGAAAAGTGATTTGTTAAATGATTTTAAAATGTGGATTTTATAATAGTTTCTTGGTTTGATTATAAGAAAACGTTATTCTGAAATGGTGTTCAGTAAAATATTGTTTTATTGAAATTGTATTGTATTTAAAATGGTTTTGGCATGAATTTTTTGGAATTTTGTTTTGGTATAATGGTTGTGTGCGCTCATGTGAATTTGGGACAGATAAGCATCAAGAGTCTCCCCCATCACGAATAGGATAGATAAGGGTTAGGGCTCTCCCCTGTCAAATTTCATTTGGGATGGATAATTGTATGATGTATCCCTCATCATTAACGTGATGGATAAGTTTCATTGCTTTCCAACTCTTCCAGGTATCATTCATGGTTGGTTGTGTGGATGTGTGGAATGGAATGGTTATTCCAAAAAGTAACTTATGAAATGGTTTTGTAAAAACATTTTGTGATTTTCTTGTATCATTATGTTGTTTTAAGAAAACTGTTTTAGTGGAATTTGTTCATTATTCTATATAAACTATTTTTAATCATTCATATATAAATTGTATTACATAAATTCTTCTAACATGTTTTATCTATGTGGCATGACTAAGGAAGTCATCGTAGAAAGATACATTGTTTTAGTACTCACCCGTACTTTGGTACTTTGGTGATTTTGTAGATATGTCATATAAAGTGATGAGAAAAGGTAAAGTATCACATTTTTATAGATTTTCATTGTAATAATCGAGATATTTTGTTGATTTTTGATCACTGATCAAGTGTATATTTTCAGTAATTGGACCTTTTTTTTGGTCTCATAGTTTTCCGTTGTTTACCATGACATTTTTAGTCTTTGCTGTTGTAATACTGATTATTGGAATTGTTTTAATAGTATTAACATGAGTTTTTCTATTTTTTATCTTGTATCATAGAGTATTTATGATATTTTTTGTTTAGTGGGTTTTTTCCTTTCAAAGGTAAAATCTTCCCCCATGCATATTGAAGTCCTTTGGCATATATTTCATAGTTTTGGTATTTCATGGATGTGACATAAGGCATAATTTCACCCTTCCACCTTCTGAAGATAATGATAAAGAATAAGGATTTTATAATTGTTGTCATCTGGTTTCTTCCGAATATCTTTATAGAACATGTGATCTTTTACATGGTATTTGTTTTTGGTCTTGGATTTGATATTCATTCTAGTCTATTCTTGGTGTCTAGTAGGTAGATAGTAGTGGGATCTTCAAGACATGAAGTGTAGAGAAAAAAAATATGTAACTAATTCTTTTCTATAGACATAATGTTACCAGAGAGTTGGGTGAAAAAGTGTTTTGGAAAAAATTACATGATTTTGAAATCTTATTTTCTTGGGTTTATCAATTGAGACGGGCATGGCATGAATTAGAGTAATGTCTTACCACTAGGACTAAATACCTCATTTTGAGTAATCAATTATTATTTTTTGAAACATTGTAGATTTTTTTAAAATGATGATACTGTTTTAATATAATATATTTTGAAAAAGGTTAAGGTTTTCATATTTAACAAATGGTAACATTTTCAATTTTATTCTTTTAGAAATGGTTGAACATAGTAAATGAAGAAATTCATAAATATTTGCTGCGATATTATGCTATGATTGGATTTGAAATTATTAGGCCTTCTGTAAAAATAGAGAGAGACAGAAAGAGTTTCATTGAGTTTATATAATATAAAACTCAGTTGACATCATTGGAATAGTTGATATGATTTCTTTGAGAATGTGGTTTCACCTGAGCCACCAGTGAACCAACTGTTGGTTCAATGCATCATTCATGATTTTAGAACCATTGGATCATGTATAAAACTAGATAATAAATTTAAAATATCTATTACTAATGAAGATACATGAGGAGGAAGTATGGTCATCATCATATGTTGATCTAAGAACTCAAATTTTAAGAATAAGAGGAGGAGGGACATATATTTTCAAGGAGGTGGAACAAATCCGACTCGGACAAAAAGATTTAGTAGCTTTCTTCCAATTCATAAGACCAATGAATGGATTTTTCAGTGTTTTTCATGGATCCACATCAAATGAGAGGTTTTGAAACCACTATGATAATTCTATAATTGAAAAAATGGTTCATCTCCAATTCTTTTTTTGAAGTTCTTTGAGGATGGGTGTTCAGGACTCTTTCCATGTTTCATAGGCATCATATACATCAATGGGATAAGGATAGAAAAATAAGTCTTATCAATAGAATAGTGATATCCCTGAATATTATGAGAAACCCATGAATAAATAGAAAGGGTAGTCACAATAAGGAATCATAGCACAAAATGACGCAATGAATTAATTATGAGGAGCTGGCTAGAATATTATAGACAATAAGCATAGAAAATATATGATGAGTGGTAAAATAATTTTAAATTATACCTTCATGAGGGATTTGTTTGATACAAGTACACCTTATTATTTTATTAATTATCATTGTGTTAATTTTCTATTTTTAAAAGTTTAAATGATGCATTCTATGGTAAAAACTCAAGAATATCATGGTAAAATTAGAGTGTCAGACATTATGGGTAAAACATGTTCTATAATAGTTTTTTGATCCATGTTGAAATGTGAATTTCTTAGTTATTGATATGGATGTACTTGATAGACTATTGGGTTTAGTTTGGTTGAAAACATTCATGGATCACATCAATTTTTTTCATGAAAGTCCTGTTATACAACCGAATATGGAATCATGCATCACTTTTGATGGGACTGAAATGTAAAGGAGGGTTAAACAGGTTTTTTGGAACTACTAGTTGGAACCATATCATACCATTTTATTGTGTTGTCTTTAGCATTGGCGAATGAAATCGAGATGAAAAAATTTTCTGTAGTGGTTGATCAGTTTCATGATGACTTTCTTGTATATTTATATAGTATACCACCTATAAGAGAAGTGGATTTTATGATTGATCTACTTTTTGGGACCATTAATATTTTCCTTATATCTAATAAGACATAACCGATACAGTTAATGGAGAATAATTTACATTTTTAAGATCTAGAATGTGAATGTTTCATTCTGCTTATCACGAATCTATGGGAAACACCTGTTTTGTTTGTCAAAATGGAAGATAAAACACTATGGTTGTGTGAAAATTATTTTATACATAACCATGTAAACATAAGGAATTGATATCCACATCTATGTATTGATGATCATTTCGATACATTAAGGGGTACTCAGTGGTTCTCAAAAATTGTCTTCCGATAAAAATATCACCAATGGAAATTTTGGAAGGAGGATATTCCAAATATAGCTTTCAGAAGACATTATGGAGATTATAAATATTGGGTAATGCCTTTTGGTTTTACAAATGATCCAATGGACTTTATGGTTTTGATGCATCAGATACTTCCATGATGTATGGATTTTGTCATGGTGGTGTTTTAGATAAAATATTGGTGTATTCAAGTAAAAATGATGAGCATGAGCAAAAGTTGGTGACAATGTAGGGAATATTATGGGATCATCAGTTTCATTCACATGGTAAAAATTATGAATGAAGTATCTCCAAATTTTTGGATTTGACTTGGTGTATACACTGAGTAATGGAATTTTGGGAGTAGATGAATTAGGAGAAATTCATATTCTCATATTGAAAGAGGACGTAATAGACCAGTGGGACCTGATGTTAGTGAAGGATGATATGAGCTTGGATTGTGAATACTGAGGTGATGTTGTAGTTCTATTTCCATTTTTGTTTTTTTTTTCTGATTTAGTAAACGTGGTAAAAGTGGAATTGAAATTTGATGCAGAATGCCTGGCTATGAAGTAAAAACTCAATTATGGGGAGAAAATTGATGGATAAAATACGTATGGGGTTATGTTATGTGTTTTAGAAATCAGGTGGTTATATCTATGGATTTTCCAAAGAATAATCCTTAGGATTTTCACCAATCAATATAGGCTATTCATCCATGATTATAGAAGATTTATAAATCATTGAAATAACAATTTTGATGGATCAACATGTAATAGAAGGTTTCTGAGCATGCTTCAAGGTGTTTGTGTTGACAACAAGTTTAGGATGTGCATCAGCAACCACCGGGCGTGTTATAATCCTTACTTATTCTATTTTGGAAATGGGAGAAGATAGCTATACATTCTTTTATAGGTCTCCCTTTAACTATTTGGAAGCACATTTCCATATATGGTATTGTGGATTATCTCAAAATTTCATCCCATTTCATCCAATTCATGAAATTCATATGGTGTGGGATATGTCCAAGATGTATATATAAGAAGTGGTAAAGATAAAAGGCATACAAATTTCGATCATATCAGATAATGATCTGAGGTACAAGTCTCTTTTTATAAATAATTAATTAAAGCCCATAAAAATCCATTTACTATACGACGTATCATCCATAGACATATGGGAAATCCATATAGGATGATAAAAATTGTGGAAGAAATTTAGCAAGACTTTGTAATGGATTTTAGTGGATCATAGGGAGAGCACATGATTTTAGTAGAGTTCATTCATGACAAAAAAAATTAGTCCCTGATATATATGGATCCTTTTGAAGCATGTTATGGATTTCCATGTCATTATCTAATTTATTTGGTGGTAACAGACGAGACATCACTAGTTTGGATGAGACTATTCCATGAAACAATATATAAGATTCAATTGATTAGAAAGAGGATGGAGATGTCTTAGATTCAATAGAAATCATATTCAGATCATCATTGATGTCCCATGTCAATCATAGTGAGTTATCATAATTTCCTAATGAAATATACATGGATTGAAAATTGTTATTTTGGAATTAATGGAATTTTATCTTTTTCAATACATAAGCCATTTTGAGATACTAGAATGGGTTTGTGAGGACGAATATCCTTTGGCATTACCAAAAAAATTCAGTGCAGTGCATAAGTTGTTCCCCATATCTCAGATAAAAAAGTTCCATCATGATCATGTGTAATAAATTAAATAGAAATGATAGTAACACTTATACCAAATATTTTATCTTCTAAATTTCTATGATAGAATTGAAAATAGTGAGGATAATTTAGCACCACCAGTTTCTATTATGTAAACCATTACTGATTTTTAAAATATATAATGTATATGGGTTATATTTTGGATAGTTTGGAGAAATTTTGATCTTTTTTAGGTATTATCTATAGTTTCAAGGTTTGTTAACGGTTTGGTAAAACCATTAAAAACCTATTTGAAATTTTGTATAGTGAGACATTGGAAAAACGGAAGGTTCACAAGTGCCGCACAGTTTTCCCAATTCCTGCATCCTTTAAGGATAAACTCTGCGGTTTAAAAAATATCTTCGGTTATTTTGAGGCTGTAGAGTTAGTATGGTTGGTTTAATGTTTCAAGACTATCCAAGACAACCATGTGAGTCTCACAACTGTGGTTGTGGATGACACAAGTTTAGTACATAGTTTTCTTAATCGTGCTACTAAACTGTTCATGGTAAGAAAGAGTTCCATAAAATGTGGATCTCACTCGTTCCCCATATAACTCAATTGTTTTTTATTCTATGTAGTCCTAACTGGGGTTATCTTTCACTCTAATGTGAAGGAAGGTTATTCCATAGTTTCAGAGGTGATCGGAAGTCTTCCCTTAGTGATTATAAGCCGATTCCTCAAGGGAAGTGATCAATTTTGACTGTTCATGATTTTTTTCTTAGATATACTACGTTGTCTCACTAGAATTATTAGATATATGAATATTTTGGGTAGATCGTAGATTTTGGAATCTAGATAAGTCTATATTATGATTTTTTATTATGGGAGAATATATCTAAACCGTGTTTTTGAAGGTTCACCATAGTTTAGTGATATTTTTCTTACTATTTATAATTTCATCCAAAACCCTCATGGTAGGTGGATTCATGCACGAGTCCCCTATTCTGAGCATGAATTATGGATTTAAAATATTATGTTTCTCAAAAAAATTATTATGAAATTGTTTTTAAAATCTCGGTGGAAATATTCTTTAGTGATGGTTTTTGTGATTGTTGATTTTTTGTGAAAAGTGGTTTATTAGATGATGTTGAAATGATGAATATAAAATAGTGGCTTGGTTTTAGTAATAGAAAAAAGGATTTTGAAATGGTTTTCAATAAAAATTATATTATTGAAATGTTTTCAAATTGAAATTGGATTGGTATGATTGTTTGACATGCTTTTTGGGCATAATGTTTTTTTGTGTTCATTTGAATTCATGACTAATAATGTCCATGAGTGTCCCCCATTATTAATAATATGGATATGGTTCTGGTCCCTCTCCCATAAATTTTAATTTGTGTTGGATGAGGGTAAGAAGTTCCCCCATCTTTATTAGGATCTATAAGGGAAAGATATTTCCCCATCATCCAGGTTTCATGAATCGTTGGTTGTGTGGATGTTTGAAAATGGAAAGGTTAGGACAAAATGAAAATTATGAAATGGTTTTAGAACATAGTTTGGTGCTTTCTTTGAATCATGATGTGGTTTGGAGACAACTACATAAGTGGAATTTATTTATATTTTGATATAAACTTGTTTAGAAATTTTATTATATAATGTGTTTTGTATAAATATTTATAACATGTTTTACCTAGAGCTGTGAGTAAAGAATTCATTGGGGGGAAAACTTATGAGTTTTAGTACACACCATGCTTTAAAAATTTGGTGATTTTGAACATATAATCTATTGATACATGATAAAATGTAAAGTGACACGATTTTCTTTAGTGAACAGTGATGCATGGGATGTTTTGGAGATGATAGAGAATTGAGTATGTGGAGCTTTGGAGTTACGTGTCTTGTTGAGTTTTGTTGGTCTTGTAGTCATCCACTATTTACATTGAACTTTTTTAGACTTCCACTATTGTACACATGAGAGTTGGAATTTTTAAATGGTTATATATTCAGTTGTTTTCATTTGTAATCATGGTTTGTGTAGTAGTTCTTTTAATAAGAGTTAAGTTGGGTGTTTCCTTTCAAAAGTAAAATCATCCCCCACATATATTAAATCCCTTAAATATTTATTTCCATCCTTTTGAATCTTGGGGATGTCTCTACAAGGCTTGTAACATCCTTCCACCTTCTCATGAAAATGGGGAAGAAGAGGGATGTTACAGTATCCCTAGTGACTTGGATCTTTATAGAATCAATTACTCATATATAATATCTTAAAACATCTATCCAAATGGTCTATTTTCGAAACACATTTGGTTGGGGATTACTCATCACTAGCGATCTCAGCTTATACTTTTCCCTTTTTCCTTTGATATATCAGTTTTAAAAGGTACATAATTTATCTTTTTCTCATAAGAATCTTTATGATTAACATTAAATTCTTCCTCATATATCGTCATCTCCCCAATTAATTCCTTTACAGTTGGTTTATTAATGTCAAATTATTCCCCTATTTAAATTAATGTACCTCTGCATATCATCAGAAGAATTATCTGATGTCACATAATGTGAGATTTTTCTCACACTGGATTCCCCATGGAGTGCATTGTGCTAACAATATCGTTAAAACATAGATACATAATTGAATTTATTTATCTAGTTTTCATATTTAATGTATCATGTTTCATTATATAAGTTTTCAATATCATTTCTTTCTATTTAGTTTCCCCTTCAAGTGTGATAGATAATGTACAAAGAATTTCATACGTAGTTTTACATGTAGATATCATATTACATTTTTCATCCACTAATATATAGTAATGATCATTTAGGGATTTGGAATTATTATAAGAAGTGGTTTTTCTAGAATTAATCCATAAAACTATAGCAGTTGAAAGTAATTCATATTTATCCACAATAGTAGTATATATTTTAAAAACTCATTATTCAATGTGAAATTTTTATCTTTTCTTTATTCAGCAAACTTATTTCCTTTAAATAAAGTTGTTTTTTTAGTAGGAGAAACTTATTGTATATTATAAATTTAACTAAATAAATTTAAAAACAAAATTTTCTTTGGATCTTTAAAATGTAACTAATAGAACTGTTGCAAATATTTTGAAATCCTCTGATACCAAATGTTGGTCAGAGTGAGTATATTAGGAATGGTGTGGATTGAGAACCCAATATAGGTTTCTGTTAAAAAATTTTAATTAATTTTTATATATTTAATTATAATAGCCCATATAATAAATAATTCAGGTCAATAAAAGTTATAATCATTTGAATTAATTTTCAACAAGTGATTATCTCTCCGTTTAAATAATATATGAAAATTAATTTATATTTTGAAATAAATTTTCTTAATTAGAACCATATATAAATAGTATTTTAAACTAACTATCAATTTAGTGGTTTTGTATACGGTTTAAAATAAATTCAGTTTAATGAATGGAAATGACACCAACAAAAATACATAGTGTAATTAATACTAGTTGTTCATTCTAAACCAAGACCAAATAAACTATGCTTTTAAATCACCCACATACATGAATATTATATAAATATAATCTTTATTAGAATACTATATCTTGGGTTCAGAACAACTTACTAGCAATCGAGGCCACATATGGTCTTCTTCTATAATAACACTGGTAATAAAACAAACATATTCCACATAAGGACCTGTTCAACAACACCATGCGAGAATAAACATAAAGAGATTGTAGAATACATATTTTATATTCCAAATAAATCCCCTAATAAGCATTTTTTTAATAAAATAGGTAAACCACGCACTCCTAATAATTAAATGAAATAAACAAAAAGAGTACCATTAAAGATGTAGAAAATATAGTTCCTCTCAATATGATTTACTATGAAAGAATGGGACTAATTAGTTATAGAAATTATAGGATCTTGAGTGTTATTTTTGAGAAACATAATAAAATAGGGAATCATATGATCTCATGTTTTTTTCTAACAAATAGTCTAGATGTTCTGTAAGATCCACTCTTTTATAGTCGAATGTAAGAAAGATGCACCATGTATGTTGTTCCCAAAATGTAACACCTGATCATCAGTTTACTCTTGGACATTATTCATGCATTCATTCTATAATTTTTAATAAGGGTGACTTCTTTGTATATATATTTCAAAAAGAATAGACACTGTTCTAGGAACAATCGTTTGAGTGTTTTTTATCATTGTAATTAACTCTGAATAAATCATTAATATTCCATGAAATAGATTAAGATAACTCATTAAAATAACCCTCAATATTAAAATTTATGATATATCAATTATAAAAAAAATAATACAAATGTCTAAAAATATTGATATTGTCTTTTGTGGCAATAATACAACTTTAGTTGTGACTCATCTTAGTGGTGACATAACCAAGAAGAGTGGTAGGCCAACGATGAGTCTGGCAGACAATAGGACATCTAGTAGTGGGTCATGCTCAATGGTGACTAATCTCACCAGCGACTCTTCTCAATGGAGAGTCTTTTTTTAATGTAAGACTTTTCAGCACATTTCCAAAAATCATTAGGGTGGAAAAATTCTTACAGTAAGTCAACATTATCAGTGAATTATGTTAAACAACATCATGTCTGGAAGCTAGTCATCCTCAATAGTAAATTTGTTTCAATAATTTCATGTCGGGCGGTGAGGAATCCTCTAAAGTGAATTAATTTTAATAATGTAATGTCTATTTGTAGTTCATGATAAATGGTGACTCATCTCATTGGGTAATAATATCAATGGTGAGCCTATTCTATTAGCAGGTCTTTCAACACATTACCAAAATTCATTAAAGGGGAAAACTCAGACGGTATGCCTTTTCATCAGATTTCCACAATTTTGACATATTCCTTACATTTATAATTTCTATCATAAATCCCAAAAACAACTAAACAACCAAATTTAAATGATTTAATATAATTAAAACATGGATGAGATAATTTTAATTTATTGAAATATTTGACTTAAAGAAGTTGAATTCAGTAATAAAAGGGGATGTTATTTTTCTGTGGATGATAAAATAATGTTGGTAAATGACTATCTATCTCAGAACCATTGAATAATATGTTTTAACTTATTTAGTATATATAATTTTAATTGATTTATTGTGATAAAAATGATGGTATAATACAATCAAAACAATGAAATCATTTTTGAATTTCAGGGAAAGAACAATGAAATATTGGGTAGGAAAACATTCCAGAATTACATTAAAAGAACATAAAATATTCTTCCATAGATTTTGACCATGGAGTTTATCTCATATGACATGAAGTATGAATTATTTGAATAACAACGAAGGAAAACTAGATGTAACTTTGATCCATGGAAATTATATAGCATTGAATATTATAGGAAGTGGATGGACTCGACTCGTTAGTGACATATTAAAAATTAAAAATGTTTTAAAATTGAAAGAACTCAGAAGAATTTATTTAGTGGTAGTCAACTTTGTGAATCAGTTATAGTGGTCTAATTTGATCAAAATAGCTGCTACATCATCATAAAATATGTTTCCTCTGTTATTAAGGTTATATAATAGAAAGAAACATATATTAAGTAAAAATAAAATGGTGATCATCTCTCATTTAGTAGAATAAAATCCTAGTCTTTAGTACCATAGGATGAATCATATTTAAAATAAATGTATATGTTATATTTTAAAAATAAATTTTTTAATTGACATGAAATATCTAAAATGAAATTAATAGAGGACTGATGAAGTATATGAAGAATGTAATTTTGTGACAATTTAATATCGACTAAATAAGAGGAGCAAAAAATATAATTTAATTGAATAATATACTTCTTTTTTTAATATGAATATTCCCATAACATATGGTGAGGAGTTTGATTATTACTATTTAATTTTATGCATCATATTTTTTGATGAAAACAATGGTGTCATTGAGTGCAGTAATTCGATTCATAACACACATGAAAATAAATATTGTGAAAAAATAGGGTTTACAAGGTAAAATAATATTATGAAATTAACATCTCGAGATGAAAAGTTAAGGATATATAATACAATGAGGGGGGGGGGGGGTGAATCATGGTTGGGAAATTTGTAACCAATTAAAATTTTATCTCTTTTACCTCTTATACATATTTGTATTTTTATTATCCTATAAAATTTTCTTTTTCACATGAATGCATATGAAATTATCTAATGATGAGTCATTATATTTTCATGTGGTTCATCATAGAAAAAGAGTAGATAATATTTCTCAGGGTTGGAAATAATCTAATACCACCCAACTACAAGAAAATAATACTTTTGAAGTTGTTACAAAAATCATGGAATAACCATATACATATTTTTCACTCTAATCAAATAAATTTTGATTTTTTATATATCTTATGTAGTTCTTTATAATTACAATGAAGACATTATTCACCTATTATGTAAGATACAATGTAACAACAATAAAGATTTCCACTTGATGTATCTTATTTTGAATGCTACTGTGTATATTTGTTCTTAGACTTACATATCATTCAATTTGTTAAATCCACAATAGTAGGCATATAAATATTTTTATTCTTTACAAAAAAACACCATAATTTCAATTTTCTTCTACTTTTTCTTCTATCAAAAACAGATATTAAAAACAATTCTATCATATATTCTTTAACTCATAAATGGACTACAATATGTCTCCTTCTAATAGAATCACCATATTCCATTAATATTATTGAAATGATGGATATTTTATAGTTATCAATACTTTATAAATATAGATATTACATCATAATAGATTAATATTCATTAAAGAACATAAAAATAACCTCTATAACCATTTAGGTATGGTGACTTTATAATCATGGACACATAACAAAGAATTCGTAGTTGAACTATATCATATCTCTGTACATTCATAACATATTGAATCCTTATTAGGATTTTTATATATAGAAACATTATTTTTATTTTATGGAATAAAAATAAATAATATGTGATATCAGATTCCCAATAAGGGTAAATAAGGGATATATCAATAATCACACAAGAATAACATAATTAGTAGTGTACAATATTAACATTTTAAACCGTAACCATTATATCATGTATCATAAAAATGAGTCATGGAATAAATCCGGGAAGTTCATAATACATGAGACATAAAAAAATCAAAGTACATGATCCATGATATAATAACATTTTCATAGAATATATATTGTGAAATACACATAAGAAGAGAAATCCATTTGTTATTGATACCCACCAATATATTCATCAAATGTTATGACTGAGATAACCACCTATATAATTTATTTTTACATGATATATTCTATAATGTACCCTCTTTCTGGATGAAATAACCTTTTGTGTACCATATTATAGGGTTTGGAAAATCAACCATGTATAATATGTTTGGTTTGGGATAACATCCCGAGGACCCTTTAAGCCCGCATAACATTAATTATTTCATAATTAATTGGATGGATATATTGGTCCCACCTATCACATGAATAAAATCAAAGATTAATTTTTCAAAAAGAACATAAAACATACTTCAAAGTCAAATTTCATGAAAAGAGACATTTTTCACCAAAATATGATAAATTTACAATCCATGGAAAAGGTAATGGTTTTAATCATCGTATTTTCATTATAATCATAAACCATTAAGGGAAATAATATGTATATCATTGATTAATCATATTTGAAGTAAATATTAATTGGAATCAAATATTGTCATCTTATATGGAAAATTATCTTAAATGATCAATTGAAATAATGATTAGTCAAGAAGGTGGCGAATCCACTCATAATTTATAAATCAAAAAATATCCCATTCACATAGTTTTAATGAAATTAAAATGTACACTTTCCTAAAATGACAAAAATATTTTTTTCTAACAATTTTGTTTTATGTCAAACAAGGGTAAAAATAAATTAACAAAATAATAGTATAATAGTAAAAAAATTATTATAATACATGGATATGGAAGAGATACAGGGTAGGCTGAAACATAAAAAATCTCTAATATTTAAGATATTATAAATGGAAACCATTAATTCATGTAAATTTTTCCTCTAAAGTACATTAAACTCATGTATAAAAATATATATTTATTAAAATTATATAACATAGTCATTTTCATACTTTTACTCTAATGTATTATCCCTTTATAACATTTAAAACCACCTTATATCATTAATTCATTTTTTCAATAATAATTTGAGGCATTAAATGTTTTTTTATTATGTGTATTTTTGTTAATTATGTCTAGTACATGTACATATATATTGGTTACGTCACCTACATTATATTATTAATTGTATATGTATCATATATATTAATTATATTAAGATTTCAAGTCATCTATAAAATTTATTGATAGAAAAATGAATTACATCATTCATAGAGATCGTAGGCAGTATGTATGCACGAATACTATTTTCATATTTTTACGGATGGAAAAAAGAAAGGAAAATATTAATTTAAATTTATTGAATAATTATTTTACCAAATTTATCATATATATTCATTGAAATTATACTTATATCCATAAAAGTAAAGTATTATTGAAAAATGAATCTCATCACTTCGTGGATGTGGTAGTACACATGTATTCATGAATGATGTCATAATTTTAATATTTGAAAACAATCATCAAACGCATCCATAAATTATGGATATAAAAAATTAATAGCATCACTATGTAGATACAGTAAGCCACATGTACACACAAACAATATATTCCCTTATCATGTGGTGAGAAAGAGGTTTTAAATTGGTGTTTTTAGAATCATACAAAAATTTATTAATATTTAGAAAACATATTTTTTTATGTTATTATAAATACCATATATTTAGAATATGAAGAAGAATAAATAAATTGAAAGTGGTCTAGTAGGATGATTACCTCGTTTTCAGGATACCTCTTTTAGATATGTCCTTAAAAAACCAATAGTCTGTATATAGAGGATAAAAAAACTCTATACCTTGGATTATTATATTAATAATATAATTGGGAAGGGGTTTTTCAATATGGAAGGATCAATGATGTGTGAATATGGGAGGGAGGGTGTTCCCTTTCTTAAATTGAGGCCAGGTTTACTTTTGCAATTTCTAAAAATATTAATTAATAAATAACCTATGATTAATCCCAATGTCTAAAAATGGACATGTATTTAAAGATAAGGTAGTATTTGTTTATAATAAGATCAAATAAAATAATTTATAATTATTTTGAATGAATTTAAAACCATATTATATTTATTAACTATTTTTTAAGAATTTATAGTCTTAACTAAAATAATAATGGGTTTTAAGATTAATAGTTTTAACACTTAATTATAAGGTTTAAATTGGAACATAAATGTCAAATTAAGGACATTTTTGTCTATATGATAACTAAATTTTCTTATTTTAATAATTTTAGAATTATGAAAAGAATTAATAATATACTATGTTGATTAAATATAAATTTTATCAATTTTTATAACTATTCACTACTTTCACATTATTAACATCATGATAACAAATAGATTTCAAAACCATTATTTTAACAAATCTGCAACCTATCAAGATATTTTATAAAATCATTAGATCACATTAATTATCTGAAATTATGTTTCTTTTAATTACTTTAATTTCATTAATTTTATTTTCATTTAATTTAATATTAATTGTGTCAGCATTTTATAATAATTTAATGTAATAATTTCTTCACTAAAAATTTAAAATATTAACCTGATAAAATAAATAATTTATTTTTAAAAATTATATTTATATTCAGACATTTCTTTTAGATAACTATATATTATAACTATTACAGTTGTTCAAATCAAGTTCGTGACATGTTTTCATTTTATTGGCATAAAATGTTATAAAGGAAAAAACATAATCCAATTGGATATTAAATTCCATATGACCAAATCATGGATGAGTATGGATATAATTAAATTATTAAATAAGACTAATTCATGTGTCATGGATATCTTATTGTTATTGTAATTTTATTTTTAACAATAATCACCCATTTTACCCATTACGTGGAAACATGGCATCTACAATATTTCGGGATTTGGATAACCTCTTGTCTACCCCCTTCAATTATTGGGATTTCACCCCATGTACCCTTAGAGCACATATACCATTAGTCATTACCCAATTAAATATAGGGATTTATACGTCTTTCCCCTTACATAAATATAATCATACATATGTGTGCCCCAATATCTTACAATATTCACCATATTAGATCTCATGAAAGGAAATGGGTTCCATACACATTTCATCAATGTACAACCCTTAGAAAAGGGAATGTGTTTCATGAACATCTTATCACTATAAAAAATGAACAATAAAAAAATAAGGATGGTGTCCTTTGATCATATTCCTAGTAAAAAAATTATAATCAAATGAAGTCGTCTTTGATGGAGAATAATTGTTATTGACCACATGGAATCTTTGTTGAGGAAAGTTTACCATCAATTTTGACGTCCCTTATTTTATAGATACTATACCATTAAAAATGAAAATATTTTGTTTCAAAATAACCTTTAAAAAATGTAAATGATGCTTAAAATAAATGATTTTTTATGTATTTGGTAAAATATGTTCATGTCATATATGTTCAAAAACATCATTTTCACACTATTGTATAAAAAATTATGAAGAACATCATTCAGAAAATGATAATAAGATGACATTCAAACCATTTCGAATAATTTGAAACAAGGGAAAATGAATATATAAAAGAATTGGATATTATTTAAAAATTAATAATCTTTTAAAAAATTTATATGGAATAGAAATATTCCGCAAGGAAGACTTAAACATAAACTATCCAGAATATTGATGAGATTTTGAAAGAAAACACCTTTATCGAGTTTTCAATTCGTAGAAATAACATTAAACTCATATATAATAAATTTAAATTTATTATGAATCTATAAAATAATCATTTTCATACTTATAATATCATATATGTTCCCATTATAGCATTTTAACTCCCTCTTTTATTAAAAACTCTCTATTAAAATCATTATTTGGGGGTGTTAATTTATTCATTTATCCTGAGTATTTTACTTCACTAGTTCTGATACCTATACATTTATATTAGTTACATCACCTATGTAATATTAATAATTTTTTAAAATAATATATATATATTTTATATATTTTAAGTGTCATCTATAAAAGTACGTCAAATATACGAACTACACTATTGATAGTGATGGTAGGCAGTAGATGCACAAGAATATTGTATTCGTTTTCTGTTGAAAGGGAAAAACATATGAAAATATTAATTTTCCTTTATATAATGATTATATTATAATAAATATAATAAATATTTATTAAAATAATCCCTATTACTATCCAAGTAAAATAAGAATGAAAAATTAATCACAAATCATCGTGGAGGTGTTAGTCCACACGTAAGCATATATGACATGGTCATTTCCAAATGGATTGGATGATAAGTAATTAGATGTTATATTATAATTATAGTACTAAAATTTAATCTTAAATATTATACATAATCATTAAACACATCAAAATACCCATTCATAAAACATTTTTAGGAAAAGTAAATTGTATCGATACTTGGAGATAGTTAGACGTATATACACAGGAGCGATACTTTCACATCTATTTTGATAGAAAAGATATTGTATAATGGTTGTTTCCTAATAATAATAAAATTTAATAATTAATTGTGTAATTAAATTATTATTCTATGAAAATTAATATATATTTAGGAGTTTTGAAGTTGATTTAAATTGAAATAGGCCAAGTAAGTAGATAAACTCTTCCTTGAGTGACCTCCATTAGATCATTATTTAATGAACCTGAGGTTGGTATTTTGATGATAAAAACACATATAGATCTTAAATAAGTATGTTAATAATATAAATGTGTATTTTTGGGTCATAATATAAATTAGATCGTGGTGTGAAGAAGTGAGGGAGAGGTACCCTTTAATTATTGAGGTGAGGGGTACTTTTGGAATATCTAAACAGTTTAATTTATATAAATTCATTCTCATTAAAAATACATCTAAATTAACATGGATTAAATGATATGGTTGGAATGGTTTTCAAAATCATTAAATATATGAAATTTTACACCTTTTAGTATTTTTTAATCATATATTTTTATTACCCTTAGTTAACCAATTATAATTTTAACTTTGGTAATAAATATTATTTATATCAAATGTTGTAATTTGAATATATGTGTTTTCAATTGGTCCCTAAATAGAATTTTTTTTAAAATTTCTTGGAAACATATCCTCATAGGCTAATTTCTTTATTTTTATTATTCTTAAATAATTCAATAAAAAAATATTTTTATAAAATACAATTTTTTTTTAAAAAACGTAAAGATATTCATTAAATTGAATTTAATTACATCCAGATATCACAATGAAGTAAAAAATAATAATTTTATAAAATTCACAATATGTCATGTAATGAATAGTATTATAATTTTGACATCAATTATCTAAATATATTTTACTATTATCATTATTAATAATATTTATTTTAATTTTTCATTAATGAAATAATTACTATCCTAGTGTATGGTAAACATTTAAGGTAACTATTTTATCACTAAAAATAAAAAAATTATAATAATGTTGAAATATATTTTTTATTTCACAATAATATTTATATTTTTACATACCCTTTAATGAACCCATATTAAAAATATTATATTTATTAAAAATAGGAGGGTGGAATTTTTGAAATTTCTTGGAATTAAATAATATTAAGTACATAATCTAATACAAATTAAAAAACAATTCCATATAAATGAATTTTAGAATATTATGGATTAAATGGACTATAAAATAATATTAATTAATGTTTTAGGTTAATTTTACAATCATTATCATTCTAATTTTAAAATTATTTAATTGATTTACCAGTTATCGTGGTAACAAAATTTAGTAATCTTAGAATTGATATTAATAAAAAATAAACGGTTAGTATTTTATATTTTTTTACCTCATGATTTAAAATAAAAAATAAATATTTTAAAATTAAAAACATTGAATTCAACTGACTTAATTTAATATTAATCTTGAAAACATAACAAAATAATCTTTTTCAAAAAGCATCCATTAAAATTATAATATTTTTTAATTCTAAATTCAATTGTAAAATTCATTTAAAAAAATTTTATTATAAAATTTTAACTAATATATATAAAATTAAATATTTATATTATGGGAAAATAGAATTTATCAATATATACACTTTTAAATAAAATGCAGTTTAAAAAAATGATATTCTTCCCTATTCCCACGAAGATAAATAATTTTAGAAAGATAAACAAAATTCACCCTAAGATAATTTTACTATGATAATTTGAAAAATGATATAATTAATATAATATAAAATTATTATATGTATCATAGATTAATTAAAATATTATCTAAAAAATTTCATTTTTTAGGAAAATAAATTTTTTAAGAGTAATATAAAATTAATAAAAAGATAGAGATTATTTATTAATTATTTAAAAATTTTATGTTTATTAGTATAAATATATATGTAATTTAATAATAATCATACCTTCCAAAATAACGTTAATATAATAAGTATCACAAAATAACATTTCAATTGTGTTTCTTGGTTTATTAAAAATCGTGGCTTCCTGTAATACATGATATTAAAGAATTAAAATTATTGAAAGATAAATATTTTATAAAAAAAATTGTTTGTTTCCTGTTCAATGAAGAATAATCAGAATTTATTCTCAATCAGTCAGAATTATATCAATCTGTAGGAGACTAGATATCTCAGAATTATTATCCAACGCAAATTATAATAAACTGAATAATGTTTGGGCACTCACTTCTTTAACACATAATAATATATAGTAGTGATGTAGTGTTTTATTTTATTATTTGATAACAAATATTAATCATTGATTGTAGTATCAATTTAGTACTAGTGTACTTGATTACTCATAAACATTACTTAAAGAACAAAAAACACCAAACATAAAATTATACATTTATAGCATCATTCATGAATCATCATAAACATGTATACCCCAACAAAAAATTATACATGGATTATTATTTTATATGATACATTAATTTTTTTCATTCTTTCAAATGAATATGCATTTCTGTGTTCATGATCATTCCAAATGAAATAAAGTATGCATGAATAGATCACTTTTTCTTTTCTTCCTTCACTCACACATGTATATGAAAACACTACCTTTTTATTTTTACTTCATTATTTAATCACCCTACATAGAATATTACATATATACTTAAATCCTCATTATAATATATTTTAAAAAAAATAGCATTCTGATTATACACACTGAATTTTCATAAACTAGGAACAATGCATGGTATATCCCACATGTTCCATTTCATAATTTGTGGTGTGAGATACTTATTACTCATTCATAGAGGGTTTTATTCATTGAAGAAGTATTTATTTTAATTCTATTAAATAGTGTTAAATTAACACTAGTTAATTGAATGTATAACTATCATGCATTACATAAGGAAGAAAAACATCATGAAAGAATCAGAGTGTCTTCAGAATACATGAAGTTCACAAAACTCACCTATCCTTAATGCCAAAAGGCATATAATTAATAATTTCTCGTAACAAAAAATAAATAGTATAGATAAAGTTTTGGAAAAATTGGAGATCTCAAAGGAACAAGAGAGTTGAAGAACCTCCCTCATCTTCAATTCTTGAATATTTATAAGTAGTACCCATACCCTCAACTACTATGATTTGTCGACTCATACTCTCACGGAATATGTCTTGTCAACTCCATGTAATTAATATAACAAAATATCTCGGTGTCTAAATATTATGTATGTAGGTTTACATGTTTTTTACAATTACATATTGATAAAAAATAAGGAAATATTTATGATCATAAATAATTTTCATGTGAAATGATAATGATATCATGCTCCGATGTTTGAAAACTATAAACATTGGCATGACCTCGACTAGATGAATAGCCTCTTGCAACTATATTTTCAATCGATAATGGCATGTTTTTCAAATAATATAATGATTGAATGGAATAAATTTCATGAATGTAAACATGAAATCTTTTTCATGGTATGTGATTAATTAAATTATTTGGAGATCAGGATGAGTTTGAAAGATATCAACATGAATAGCTCCTAGATAATGTTCTCCAAAAAATATTGAATTTGAAGATGATACATGGGGATGATCGAATGATTGTGATGTGTTTGATAGGGTAATGATGATTTATTTTTATTTTTAAATGGATCTATCAATTCCCCACACCAATATAGATATTAATTTGATATTACTTAATACATAATCCCATTATTCATACTCCTTCGAGAAATAAATGGGTTTAGCACTGGGGCATAACTTTACACACATACTTGTGGTGCAATCGACATGCTCCCTCCTAATGCACACCATTGTGTTCAATCAATTTTTTTTTCAAATTCCACTAGGTCACATGTTTTATCACCCATTCTTTCTCTATATAGGCACTCACATCACATACCACACTTGTCTATAAAATTATACTACTTCCTACATAGTTGATGCATGGGGTACCACAATGTGGTTCAGGTGGTATTTTATGGACCATGGTTGGGATTTATTTAAACATTAAAATTATCTACACGAAAATGAAATATGAAAATAAAATATAAACCAAGGATTCTACAAATCATCAAGTATTCCACATGATAAAATATAAATATATCATCAATTCCATCAATGTTATTTCCGTATAATTATGTCAATATGTGAATCTAGACATTTTAGTTTTCTAAACATTCATTTATATTTCCCTCCCCCTTGATTGAAAGATAGAATGTTTATGGGAAATAGAAATCAGTCAATACATATGAAATTATCCATCCAAAATTTCAATATAAATCTGTATAAGGAATTATCGATGAAAAAAACTAGGGGATTTGATTTAGAAATCCTAAATTCCAATTAAATACATGTAATTATATAATATGAAATAAGATCTGATATAATTTTCTTCAAGGTTTTTTCACCATTATTTTTTTAATGAAGATACAAAATTAGATATGATACTTTCCTTAAACAATCTACTTAATATTATAGGAATAACTTTTATGAATATATCAAATCATACAAGATCAAAAAAATAGAATAAGTGGTATTAGGGAACTTAAATATTACACTTTTCTTATTTCACCGATTAATTCAATTATCCCTTTTATGTTTATTTATAAATTTCTGAAAACCAAATAAGATATATTAATGAAGGAAACATTTTATAATGATGTGATCTATATGAACATTTCATAATATTGATATTTTTGTACCAATTATAATAATGATTATGAAAATAACTTCATCACAATTCATTTGTATCCCTCTAAAGGGATAATTCTTGAATATTTTCATAATGTTATATCAATTAAATAATGTATTCCAAGATGTTTTAATTTGGAGGATATTCCAATATTGGGTATTCAACATGTGACTATCTAGATATGAAACTTTACCAAGGATGATATTCTTTAAATCTTTTTTTTCAGGTTCCTGATCATAAGACCAAAATAAGATGTACTATTTTCTATCCAAATTTTCTATTATATGCAATCATATTTTTTAAAATAATCAAAGATGATCCCATATCATATTTTTATTAGAATATAAAATCATGGAATCATTAAAGGATGTTGAATTCTTCATCTTCTCTATATAGAATTTACTAAAGTTACTTCTCCCTAGGTTCTATACATTAAAATTTTTATTAACTTAAATTACATAAAATAAAAAGAAATATTCAATGTCAAAATATTAATGTAATGAGTCAGATCCTTTTTGTTTCGTTGATTTGAATTATAGTGACGTGATGGATTTCTGAACTATTTTAGTCCATTTCTTTCACTCATCAAACATACACATCAGTTATTCAATTATAATTGAGGATGTGTAGATGTTATCTCATATTCAATTTATTTTTCATTGAATATCATTTTCTTAATAGATTTTAATGTACATATATGACATGTTGGTACTTCTCTCTTCTTAAATATTTTTCATTGCTTGGAATTATTATAGAATAATTTTTTAATGTTTATCGATCCATGTTTCACCTCACAAGAAGATTATATGCTTCGTTATGTGTAAGATATCAATTTCCATTCCCACTAGAATTATCATATTCTTAATATATTTATCTCAATATCTTTAAATATTATAGCTAGATTTCTAATAATCCTTAGGAACATTTTTACTAGGAGTGATTTTATTGATATATTTTTTTTCAAAAAAATTAACGTTTTAGGTAATTTAAATTACACACAACCCAATGGTTAAAATTAATAACACAAAATGCTATGTATATCTTCTGTTAAACATAAAACTATTTTTATATTACATTACTCATAACATTGACTGTAGATTGTGTGACACATATCAATGAGTTTTAACGAAAGACGAAATAAGATTAAAATGTTTCTATTTAATATGATTGTTATCAGCTAGCCATTGGAATGGTGGTTATGAATATAATTAACTATATTATTAAAATATAATGTGTAAACATGTATATTTAAATTTTTATCTAGTGACCAATTAATTAGATAAAAATATATACAATTTGAAAATAAAATAAATCATATTATGAAAAACTGGTTTTATGCACACCATAATATTTTACCACAATAAATTTTGAAAATATTTTTTGGAGAATAATGTTAACAAAATATATCAATTTTAAATATTATATGATATTGGTAATATTAAACTTATTTATTATTATATAGGAGATGAGAATAAATCCAATTGTACACTTTGACAGTGTAATTTTTTTCTCTAAAATACAGTTTTTTCACCACTTGCTCACTTATATTATAATTTTTTTTTTCTATTTTCCAAAAAAATATTTGAAAAAATATAATAAAATTTTAAATTTATGATGTCTAAATTTTCATTTATTTAATTTTTGTTAATTTTGTGAGAGGATAAAATTTTCAATGAATAATGAAAAATAAAGGTTTTTGTTAATAATTTTCATTTCATTTTATTAGTTTAAAAACAAAAAAAAATTAATATGGTTTTATAATTGTAGGGTCCTGCAAATTCCACAAGGGGGAAATCCAATTACACCAAGACTTGGAAATGGAGCAAACCGGTCCGCGTATTAGCACCCAGCAATAGTACATGGATGGTTCAGCAAACCGCTCTCCTGCGGACGTTGTCGTTCGCGAAATAGGGGCGGAGCATCTATACGGGCATGAACCAAGAAGACCGCTGGTGAAGCCAGGATGATCCACCACCACGAACCCCGCCAACCCGTCGATGCTGCTAGCTCCGTCGTTTGCGAAATGGAGGAGGAGTGCCTATGCGGCCGTAGATGGCTGTTGTTCGCAGAATAGAGGCGGAGTTGTGCACAGCCGCAGAGCAATTCTGTGAATATTAATTCCAAAAATCCCTAGATGACCGAGTCATCCATGGGTTGGGATTCCTTCATGGGATTCCGCAAAAAGTTCCATGGTCCCATCAATACAACCTCTTCATGACTCTATATATAGTCACCGAGGGTCACCAAAATAAGAAAAGGAGAGGAAGGATGGGTGAAAACCTGTGGGGAATGCTGGAGAAATCACTCCCAGTGGTAATGTTCCATGACCATCTGCAGACCCTATATCTTCCACGAATGCACTCTTACTCATAGAGAAGAAACCAAACCGCGAACCACATGCGTCCATCTCATTCGGGGCCACCCCTGCCGCGGACCAGATTCGTTCATGAAATGTAGACTGGAACACCTCTGCGGGCGCAAAGTAGGATGGGCTCTAGCCCCTCTAGAGATGCCCTTCACGACCATTTTCTTTCACGGACATCCTCCATCGCATCTTTCTCCCTCGTGGGAATCTCATCCGTAGACACCCTTCGTGGATGATAAGATCTTTCGTGGACTGCTAGTCCCTCGCGGACAGCTCCTCTATGGCCAGTCCCTCGTGGACAGCTCCTCCGCTGCAAGCCCCATGCAGAAAACCCCATGTACTCACTGGTCCATACCAAGGGGGCTGCGCCCCCGCACCCCCTCTTGGGGTCAGTGTCGGGTTGCGGTCCCAGCCCTCTGTGTCGGTCTCTTCGCTACCGTCACTGACCCCCATGAAAAATGGAGAGTCACACGATGAACTTTTCGATCTGGGTCAAGAGAATTTTACATTTCACCCTCATGCCGCCCCAACATCCGTCTTATACATTCCATGAGTCGAGATACACCACATGTCTCTCCTATAATCCCATTACTTAGCTCCTTTTTCTAGGTTTATCTAGAAAGGTCCTCCCTTGTGTAAGTCCCACACCAACCTTTGCTAGGTATCTCCTACCTAGTTGTCTTGACCACATGATGATATAATATATGTCCTTCATCCTATCCATATGACGATAAACTATGCGAAAACAATCCTCTCTACATGAATATAAACTGTAGAACACCCTTTGTTCCAAACATAGGATACCTCATGCTCCAAACAAGAGATTCCTTATTCTCTAAGAATAAGATGCCTAATGCCATGATCACAGTGGCGTACCTTCAAGAGTGTTGGAATCCGTTAAAAAATTCCATCACTCAGCCTCATGCTTTGCGTGTCCTTCATTCGGATCTTCATCCTATTTCATGTCGGAAGGGACCCCCTAACGGCCTGGCCTCATGCCGCATCAGCTCACCTACCGTTCTGGGACAATGCCTCTGAAGATATTGGACAACACTTTGAGTCAGGTCTTGTGTTTCAAATATGGTCAGCAGTTGACCATCATATGGTTGTCCCCATTTCAAGCTAACACGATATGGATACAGTGTTTCGATCATGGGCAATAGTTATCCTCCATATCTATGCCACCCTCATTGCATTCCAAATATCGGTCATGTAATTCTCAGTTTTCATCTCCCATTGTTTGGACTGATTCCAACGCCCTTGGCGTTATCCCACTTGTGCACTTGCACATAGGCCTTGGACCCCATTATATTCCCCAACACACCAATGGGTTCAGATGCCCTCATTTCCATACATGTGGAAGACACCATGGGCCTCCTCAGAGTGTAAGCCCCAATCAATTACAATGGGCGTCCATCTTGGTGTAAGCCTGACCTTATGTGCCGCTCTTTTCGTAAGCCCCACTCCACTTCCCACAGACGCACCTCTGACTACGTGATCATCTGGTCCCTGCTGCCTCTTGTTTCTCACACCGAGCCTGACTCACATCGGCATAGAGTTATGATCGACTATGAAATCATCTTATGGGCCTCCTCAGAGTGTAAGCCCCAATACATTACCATGGGTGGCCTCAGAGCATAATCCCCACTCTTGCGAACTACGTGGACTTTGATCCCTGTCTCCTTGGCGGGCTATGTAGGAAGCCTCCAAGAGGTTCTAGCTTGATCACCATCGGACCCCAGGGACCACATTCACGTCGGTTCTCTGATGTTCATATGTGAACAATGAGAAATTTGATCCCTATCTCCTAGGCGAGGTATGTTGGAAGCCAACAAGAGGTTCAAGACCAACAACCAGTTGATCCGACTACCTTCACGACGGTTCACCGCCCCACCCATAGTGCCGCCTCAATCATTCCAGACTCCTCAGGGTCATTAATCCAATGAGGGATGGTGAACCTTGTGCTAGATGATTCTGAATCCCTGCGTTAAGCCGACCATTTCCAAACAAGAGAAATCTAGGGACACTATGCTTGGGTATAAACCAAATATTCGTGAACATATGTATATATCTTAAATCTATATGAGAGTCCCGGAACATGCAATAATTCCCCGGAAAAGGGTGTGATGAGCCCGAATTCCCATCCTCTCGACCAATGCGAGTTCTTAAGCATCGCTGGCTAGACCACCCAGTGGACACTTGCCTTTGGAATGCAGGTCCACGAATCGTTGGATATGGAACCGTTGGGCATTTCCAATCGAAGACCGGTGTACCCGACCTTAGCGATTGAACGGGGCCCAACACTTTGTGAGATCGACAGATGGGCGCGTCGGTCCTCCACCTCCCTGAAGAGAAACTATTCAGAACAATAATTAATGTTAAATCAAATATATATATATATATATATATATTAATCCAATAGAACTTTTTTAAATCAATTTCATGTTAAAGTTATATATAATAACTTTTTAAACTAGTGATCATTTTGTCTTTGCAAATATACATTGTTATCATGTCTCCTCAATTACTTTTAAATTATATTTCAAAGATTATGTGAATTGAATTTGAAAAAATTGAATAAATAGATTGAATTATAATAATTTTTATCAACTAATATATGGATCTTATTTTTTGAGCATAAATAATAGTTAAAATTGTAAATATTAATTAAAGAAGATAAAATGAATATGGGAATAATTGGGGATAAAAAAATGATAACGGGGTAAAATGTCCTTTAAATTTCTTAAAAAATTCATTTTTTAGAAATATTTAAACCTTATCACCTATAATAAAAGATAATATACTATTGCACACCCTTTTTTCTTGTAAAAATATGGGTACACCATTTTCTATTCAAAGTTAATAAGTGATCCACTCACAACACTTATAAATGGTACCCCTCTATTATCCCTAGAACACCTCCAAAATAATATCTATCAAGAAATAAATTCAGAAATACATTCCATAAAAACAAAATATCATACTAGGTTCATTTTTTTGGTCTTTAAATAATCCTAGTAAGGATTCTATGGGAAACCAAAATATGTTTTCTGAATAAGTTTTAAATTTCTTGACTATAAATTTTATTTTATTTATTCATAAACAACTTTAAATTATTATAAAAACATTAAGAATTAATAATTTATTTATATTTAATATATTTTTTCTACTAAGGAAATGACCATTAACCATATATACTTCTATCCAATGGATATGAAATAATCATTCATGTTTGTGGAGGATTACCACCTAGTGAACGAATGTTATTCATTTTCCATCACAACAGATCATAAAATGATATAATGATGTAATTATTGTTTTAATATGATATTTATGATATTATTATTCTTATTTAATTATTTTATGTCATATCACATCTTACCATCAATTCTGTCAAAATATGTTAACATCGTTTGAGTGTACGTTAGTCTACAACCATTAAAAGAGAAGTTATTCCTTCTTTCATATAGATTTACATGGAAGGTAAAAAGGGAATGGTTAAATATAAATATGTGATATATTTGATGTAAAAGAGTTTCTGTAACTTTAATATATTATGTAACCTTTTTTATTTTATTTCATTAAGAAAAAAAATATTCATGAGTACGTATAACATACCATCTCGATGAATAGTGTTTTTCATTTTTTGTCTTTATGTTTTATGGATTATGATAAATAAAAATAGAACAAATATATATATATATTATTTATTTCATTTTTAAAATTATCTAACATATTTAATCTTGATAAATGAAAGTGGAACTAAAATAAAATATTAAAACATTCACGAAAGAAGTTGTTATTACATGAAACAAAATATTAAGATTGAATGATTGGATAGAATAGAGTAAAATGTCATAACTAAATCATATATTATATTATTTATATTTGAATGGTTATGTAATAATTTTTTAATAATATTTTATTTATTATACAACTGGTTCAATCACAAATGATTTAATGTGATACGTGTGGTATGGAATTTCCATCCCTCATTTATTTTTTATGACAAAGATGTCATATTCCAAAAATATTCATTTATGTTTTGTATAAACAACAAGAGACTGTATTTTATGATTATTTAACAAAAAATTTGGAATTTGAAAATAAATTTGAGGAAATGTTTTTTATGGGTATTATAATTCAATGTTACCATAGTGGTAATTATTTTATGATACAATTTCGTCGTTTATCGGGATAGTTCATGATTATGTTACTGATGATAATATATTATGATCTAACTATCTATAAAAATATTAATATTATTCGATTTTTTTTTAATTTTTATACATTTTAACTCCATTTTTTCTCTATATGTACTCAATAGATCAGAATATTATTTTTAAATAAACCCGACATTATTTCTCTCTTCGATCGAAAATCCTTTTTCATCCAATATGATGTTTTCTAAAAATCATTCAATATTTTTTTTTTAAAATTATACAAATTATTGAAAAATTTTATTTTTACCCATGTTTGTATTTTTTTAAAGGAATATTCACCTGTTGTTCCAAACAATGCCTAACACATGCCTGTCATATGGAATTCCACATACCTCTCTTGACCCATGCTATAGTTTAGCCCCTCATTTTTTATGGTATGAGGTCACATTGAATGGATAAATTATGAGAATAAATTATAATAAATGAATATAATGTGGATGATAAAATAATAATAATAATAATAATAATAATATAATGCTAGAATAATGTTAAGAATTCATGAATTTATTAGAAATCTAAATTACAATTGAAAAAAAGGGATACAAAAATGAAGAATAATTAATGGGGTATATTTATGTTAATCCTCTCTCAATGGTTATCTCTTCATCGGTGCATCATAAGGAATGTGATGGAATGGAATTCTTTGAGAGGGAGGTTCTCTCCTATTTTATAGGATGATATTTTTCTTCAAATTTTGATGCATAACATCACAAATAAATGATATGTTCATGTGTTTAATCCTGAATGAATGTTTTTCAAAAATGTTGTGAACATATCCCCTACAAATTTCATCATATTTGGTGATGATTAGAGAGAGTTATGTCAGTTTTACTCCATGAATTTATTTATCCCAAGAAGACTCTCTACATATAAATTCCATATATTATCATTCATTAATAACCATTCCAAATTCTAATTCACGCACTAGATCCTTCTTAAAAGATCTTACAAAACGTCTTTTGAGTCCACCCACCTAATATCGGACAATTTCGGACCTCATATCATGATATATGGTCCCATGAAAAAATATCCTGAGATATAAAAAATTTCCAGCCCCTATTTGTGTGCTTGTTTTACAATTCCATATGGTGGATTCCGCTTATAGTCCAAATGCATAAAATTTATCCCATGATTTATCAAATCTTAAAAGAATGAATTTAACTATTTTTATTTGTATATAAATTGCTATATCCAAAATACAAATAATGTTAAAACTATAAAAATCTAAAATCTCCCATTTTTATAGTTATATTCAAAATACCACTAAAATCGTAAAACATGAAATTTTATCTCTATATAAAACATTAGTGGGATTTTAAAAATTAAGATTTAAATGTATTATTCTTGAAAATATTTTCTCTATAAATTTACCCAAAATTAAACCATCCTTTTCATCAACCATAAAATCTAAAAATGAGATTCCAAGAGCACCATTGTTTCAAATATTATAATTCAAATGTAATAAAAAAATTCAATTTCATGATATGAAAAATAAAAGTGTAATTAAATTCTCACCATATAATTATCAACTATAACTTACCCAAACTCTAGTTAAGGTCATGATCAAATTATAAAAAATGATTTATTTTCATACCCTCTTCAATTTTTAAATACTTTTTACCATTTTACCATATTTTTTTCGAAAATTTATTCTAGAAACAAAACTCAAATACAATAAATTAAAAAATATGCTAAAATTAATTGGTCTAGAAATAGTGTTTTTTTCTAAAATTACAACCAATTATTTTTTCATTTTCTTGTAATCTATTTTTTAATTCCAGAGGGTAAAAAATAGATAGTATAATTAATGAGTTAAATAACATCTCTTGTTACCCAAAATTTCACACCATTCTTAAACTGTGCAATGTATAACATCCTATCAACCTTGATCTCCTTTACCTCCACATCTTAACAAAAAAATATCATGAAAATACCCGGTGTAAGATTGGAATATATAAAAATGGGTTGAAACATTGCTCATCCCTATAATAGATATTCATGTTCTCGATGGGATAAATACATTTTTATATAGAGGTGGTATTTTAATGATAAGGTATTTTAAAAATATTCCCCAATCATATAAAATGTTTTTTGTATAATCAATAGTTTGACAAGTTTAAATGCTTGTTCTGGTTGGTGACATATCCCAAGATCACTCAAGAAATATTCTAAAGATATAATATAATGTAATTGGTCTATAAATCATTTAGTTAATGAGAATATGATATTATAAATTCATTGATGGCCTGATTAACAATAAAATATAAATTCACATGAATTTCTGAAATTCATACCATGAAAAATGGTTGCAAGATGTAATTTACATGAATGAGCTAATTTAATTAAATCAGGTGTCCCAATTTTCATTTTCATACTTCAATTTAATAATACAATTCTCTATATTACTCATTATATTTCATTGACATTGAAATATATAATAAGGAATAATAATATTCCTAAGAAACACATGTTTTCTAGTTAATTAAATTGAAGCATAATTCTAGTGTGGGAATGGAATTTCTAGTTTAAATTTCGATTCAAAATCTCAGAGGAAATTTATGGATTTTTAAATGTAAAAAATAAAATTGAACTCCCTTTTTAAATTAATCTTAGTACTCAATCTTCCTATACTAATTTGGGATTATTTTTCCATCATTGACTTATAAAATGAAATTATTCAATTAAAAATAAGGATGTTTTTATTTAAACAAAAAAATATAAGAGGTGGCTTCATACATGTTCAGCTATTTCCTAATAAATGAGATTGAAATTTCAATTCATTGAAGGAATGTAAAGTAAAATCATCGTACGATCTCCTGAGTGAGCCTAGAATTTTTACTACATACATTGGGTAGTACTAGAAGTTATGCAATTTATGATGGTGGGTGGGTCTTCCTTGACATGATTTTCCCCTTGTGGATTTTCCCAAAATCCACTAAATTGTTATTATTACGGATAATTCCATTTATAGAGATCATTATGTCCTCCCACATTTCAATTTGGAAAAACATTCATTGTGGGTTCATGATGATGTATAGAAACTCATCTTCCTACATTTCCACTTGTGATATTTATTGTTTAAAATATAAAGGTTTCTCCAGATGTACTGCTTGAAATTAATAATATGAGGTAGATTCAAAATTAAATATTTAATTATTAATTTAAATATAATCATTTATATGGAATGAAACTTCTGTCTCATTTTGTTCAAGGGAAAAAAAACTGGGGTATCTTCTTTTACTCCTTCTACTGAATGTTGAATATCAGTACTCAGCTGCATGTGTTCTTAAACAAGTGGATTTTTTTCCACTTCATCCTCCATGACATAATAAGATTCATCAAATTCTAAAAATTCAAAATAGATGGGAGTTGTACTCATAATACTTTTAATAAAATTAATTTAGTTTGAGTTCAAAAATTTATCATCTCCCTATGTTAGTTTGGACTGAAACTATTCTTCAATGGAATGTGGCTTTTGGGTTTTAGTATCACAAGATAGAGGTAGGTATTCAGGATCCTCCATCTTCTCATCAAATAATTCAAACTGGATGGATTCATCCTCTTCCATTGTTAGATACAGGTAGAGTGGTTCTGGCTCTTCTACTGTTTAAGGGATGTGGATAACTTGTTTAAACTCAAACTCATTCAAAAATTTATCTAGGTCATATTGATATCCCTCAGGTATCTCAGCAAGTAAGTCTTCCTCATCATGAATCAACTACAACATATCATGTTCATCATGAATATGTTTCCAAAAAATGGTTGGGATGTTTATATTCCTTGTGTTTGGCCTAAACATCTAGGATTCTTTTAGTGAAATTTGGGAAAAGTAGCGACACTTCTTTCTTAGCCTTAAATATTTGAATGTCTGTTTTTATCTCATATGCCTTTCCCATCAAATAATCATGTGAGATCCATGTTCCTATACATATATAATTCTATTTGACCATGATCATAAGTCCATCATCCCTACATTGGAGGGCCTCATGTGTATAATATATTTCGTCTTCATTAACCTTTTAGTAAATTTCCCTTGTATTGTAGGATTGATTTCTTGGAAACATCATGGAAGAAGTTTTTTTTATTTTTTGTAAAAAATTAATGAGAATGTGAAAATAGAAAATGTAAATATACAACAGATTATCACCCTCACAATGAAACTAGTTCTAACTCATGTCTGTCATATAGCATGGAAAAAAAATTATTCTTCCAATGCAGAAAAGAGGCTCTCCGGGTCATATCACCTATTTAGATTTCTCAATAGTTCTCCTAATTATTCTAAATCACCTAATGTAATTCTTTTTTACTGTTTTTTAAATTTTTTAAATTGATGACATTCATATGAGTTAAAATATTAAACAAACAAGGAATGAAAAAACTAATTACTAAAGAAAGATCATGCCCATTATGGTTTAGTTTATGGGTTCCATTATTATAATTTTTTGTGTTTATATTATTTTTGATAATTTAATTCTGAGAAATCATGAATAAAATACTATTTTTTTAATTTAATAGTTTAAAATGTTGAATTCATTTATAAATCTATACATTAACTCCTCTTATAATCATGGTCTATGGAACACCTCTATTGAGGGTGTGACACACCCTAGGACCTGACTCCATCATATTCCATAAAATCACTGAATGGATATACTCTATCATGTGAAGATATTGTATCTTGAAGAATGGAGGTAAATTATTAATAAAATAATATAAATGAGTTTTAGATCATCATCATTGTGGGTGATCTCCACACCCGTTCAAATCAAAATTTCTCATCATAAACATAATAAAATAGAATAATTTAGCTGTATACTGAATTTAATTGACCATTACCTTCTTCTGGAAAAGTATTTGGGTAGACCCTCACTGATTAGGGTATGAGCTCATGGCGGAATCAAAAATAATAGAAAGAAAATAAATGAAATTGAATTAATGAGAATGAGAAATGAAGATGGAGAAGACAAAAATGGTGGAACAATTTTGAGAATGCATGAATTAATTTGAAATATAAATTTCAATTTAAAAGTATAAAAACAACAAATGAAGATTAATAAATGGGGGAGATGTGAAATCAGCCTCCCATGGTGGAGACCATGTCCATGGTGCCTCATACAGAATGGGAAGGAATGGAATGCTTTGAGGGGGACAATTTGTTATCTTTTTATATGCTAGAATTTTACTTCAAATGTTGATTCTTTTTATACCCAATATGTTAGTTAATTTGGCATTTCATTTTTCATTAATATTTTTAACAAATTTCTTGACCATCTCCCCACAAATTGTGGGTTATATTCCCATTTGTAGAGAGTGTTATGGCTGTTTTACTTCATTTATTTATTCTTCCTAGCAAGACTCTCCACATTTAGAATATCCTAATTTTCATGAATTAATGACCATGCACTAGTGTAGTGGGTTTGGGTTGTTATTGGTGAATAATATAGGTGAAAAAATGTTTCAGTTTTCACAAATAATTTGTCTATTTTTTCTAAGTATGAAAGCATTTGGGACATCCAGTTACTAGAAACCGACGTGGTTCAGGGTAAGGGGACATGAATCAGAAGAAAGATATTGATATGGCTTTGACTCATAGTAATTTCAATATACTGACTAATGGAATTTCACTGTAAAAGGTGGAAATATACTCATGTGGCTAAAAGGTTATATATATTTTTAATCATTTCATTAAGGATCTACGGGTGCTCGAGAAGGAACCACGAGATTCTAGATAGGAAGTAGTGGTTCAGGACACTGAACCATTGAACAGCAGTCCGATTTCACCACACTCAGAGGCTGTCCCAGTGTAAGAGGTAATTCCGTAAGTGGATGTTAAAAGAGATAATGGTTATTAGGATGAGCAAGGTACTCTATTATAGTTGGTGGGACAACAGTCTATTTATTCTAGTATGCTGCAGGTTCTGGGAGAGATTTCAAATGATTCATGTAAAGTGTTGTATTCCAAGGCGATTGTTTTAAATCCAACCAAGGAAAAAATATGTGATGCGGATAATATTTGATTAATGAAGGGTACCCCTAATGGGATTTTCGGGCATTGGGATGAATGCAAGAAATAGTGCGAGGAGGACATCAAAACTTGTAACCAATTTCCAGAATTGGAGGGCCTTTCTCTAGATCAAGAGAATGAAACTGATGTTCAAAAAACATGTGGCATAGAGCCTCAAGAGGATATCCATAGACATTTTTTATATGGATTTTTGGGAGGAATCCATAGTAAAAAGAAGTATTATTCTATGAATAAAAAGAGAAAAATTCTGACCCTTACTCAGGAGGGAGAATCTTGACAACCAGGATGGAAAACAATGAGAAGGATTACTCGTACCTTCCAATTCCAATGGAGACCAGGTCATGTAAAAAATTTAAGTCAAATGATTTAGAGAGAATGTTTGCTTCTATTGTTATTATACATGTGGGGCCTGAAGTTGTGACATTCAATTCTGGGGAGGACAGTATGGACAAAACATGTGCTGATAATGTAGTTATCATGGATTCCCTAGGAAAACATGTCAATTACGAGGATGAAATGGTGGATGAGTATATTTACATCAATTATACTAAATAAGAGGCAGAAACAATGATGGGTAGGCTGCTTCGAGTGGCAGTAAATAATGAGAAATCTTCCGGGATCAATAAATAAGACCTTATTCTGATATTGGGCTTTAATGAAGGGAAGATAAGTAATGGGGAGTATACTAAATCAAGGAACAAGTCAATGGATTTATTTAATGATATACATATCTATGATCTAGATAAATAGGTACACTATATCTCCTAGAAAATATTTATGTAGTAATCATCTAATTGGATTAAATTTCATTTCTACAATTTTGTAATCTCTTATGAGGCCCATCCTTCTGGTTGAACTTATATGGTTTCTCACGTATCCATAAAAGTATTTGATAATAAAAAATTTAATCTGCAATCATGCATTAATGAACATGAAATCATTTGATGCAAAAAATATAGACAGCATGAATGTTGTTCCAAAACAACTTTTTCATCCACCCACCATATTTTAGACTATTGGGGCCCTCTAATGATGAGATATAATCCCAAAATAGAAAATCAACAGATCTGTAAATAGTTATCAAGGCCTAACTTGTGATCATGTTTTGAGCGTCTATATGGTGGATTCATCTTTTATTCTATGAGGGTTAAATGAATCCCTTGATTTATTGAATCTTAAAAATAATGAATTTAACTATTTAAATCTTTATAGAAACTGTTATATCTTAAATAGAAAAATAATTTAAAACCATAAAAATCCCAAATGGGTCATTTTTACAAATAAGTTCAAAGTATGATTAAAATAATAAAATGTGTTGTTTCACATAAATTAACAAATTGTTGATATATTACCCATTTAAATTTAATTTAAAATTATTTAAAATATTGTCAAAATGAATTACTGTTTGAATTTTTCCCAAAATTTTAATGAAATCATTATTTTAATGTTTGTGATATGAATAATATTATTCATTGTCATGGATAGTATTTTTTCTAAATATTCCCCTATTGTATTCTATGGTTATTTATAATGAAAATAATTTATATAAAAAAATTAGTTTTATGATGTTATTTTCAAGTGGAAGGAAAATTTTCCTCACGAAACAAAAAACTGATTTTTATTTCCAAATTATTTTCTATAAATGATGTTATCTTATTATGTTACATAGTCATTATTGGGGATATGATCTAGTGATAGAATATTTATTTATTCATTGTATTTATATTTTCTGATTTTTGATTAAATGATGTTTTTTGAATCCTGTTTTTCTCTATGGTTTATGCTATTTTGAAATGATCTATGAAACCAATTTCATTTCAATTGTTCGAATATAAAGAATTGTTTATAAATCAAATTTCCATAAATAGGTTCTTATATGATGAATATTTTTGGATCATATGTAACCCATATATATTATTTTCATTATATTATTCGTTGGACCTATATCTCTCTCCAATGAATTTTGTAAATATGGATAACTCGGGAGTAAATATGTTATTTATGTACCTGATTATTTGTTAAAAATGTATCTGTGTACCTAATTTCATATTCACAATATAATATTTGAAAGGGATTTCATGTTATAAACATTCTATATGTACCAATACATGCTTATAGTGTTATGCGTAAAAATGGATTTAATGTCCCTAAGGCTATGCGTTAAACTTATTTGATGTCTATATGTTTATTCGAGGGCCTAATTTTGCGTACATAATTAAATGAGTGAACCAATTTCTAATTATAAAATTTCAAAATTAAATAAACATAATTTTAAACCAAGAATATACATCTTTTTCCAACATTATTCTCTCATAGTTCATGTTCTATGATTCCATTATGATTAATCTCTAATTAACTATCATGACTTATATTATGACTCATGTTTACGAACTAGGATATATAGGGCATAGTTTTAAAATGTTATTATCATATTATAAAAACCATATACACAAGAAATATTGATATTTAACTTGTTCTACATTATATATAATGTTCGATCATCCTTTATTATGTTTCATTTCCCATGGTTATTATGAATGGTATTTTGAATAAAATGTCTACGAATGGTGTCAGTTATGAAGAAAAAAGTGTGAGATTATATAGATGACTTATGTTCCAATTATGTATGTGTAAATATTCCCCAATGATCTATATAAAAATTACTCTTGATGCTATATTTAAGTTATGTTTTGAATATTAATATATTAACATGTAATATTTATATATGTGAACATTGGACCATATAACTAGTATCAAGGAAAGGTTTGGTTCTCATTTTGAAATAAAGATTAGAAAACTTTTTTGAGACTCCATGAAAAATTTCTACTGATATGTCTTGGGATATATCTACAGTTAATTATATGAATGAGTCAGAATATTAGAAAATGTCATGGAATTTTGGTAATAGAGCGAGAGAGTGGTTTTCATGATATTACATGTATATCAAGATACTATATGTGGATGTTTCTCTATCATAGAGACAACTAGGGGTAAAAAATAAGAAAAGGGATGATTGAGAAGGACTCAATCATCACTAGGTGCATGAAAGAAAGCCTTTACACATTCTTGAGTTGATAACCATCAGGAACATGCCTTTGGAAATATAATAAACATTACAAAACATCATGAAGGATTTGAATAGATGATGAACATGAATAACTTATGTTTACATTATGGATTCATATAATGAAAAGGTGATTTATTTATACACATATTATGGGTATTTCATGACTATGTACTTTCTCATAATGAATATGCAACCTCAAACTATGATTTTCTGTATTAATAAATGATGGTAACAAGATTGAACTGATTTAATGGTGACTGTTAAAGAAAATTTGATGATGGGAGTCCAAATGGGTTGATGAATAGAGTGAAGAATATTGAAATTATCCTTAATCAGTAATCATGATATATGATATTTTAGCTTTTATCATATCCAAATCTTGGACTCAATAATGAATAGAGGTACATATACCATTTTGAGTATGAGTGGTAGAGTCTATATAGGAATAAAGATTCAGTTTAATATACATTATGAATTTTAGAGGAATGACTTATTTTGACCTTGTTTTTTCTTAAATTGCTATTATATAATTTTAATAATAGAAAACACAATATCATTACACATCCTTGATCCAAATTCATAGTGTCTTGCGTAAATTAAGAGCATATAATACATTTATAAAATAAAACATAAACACCACTTTAATTCGTTCAACACTATCTTCTTATTGGCCCATGAGTTCTACTTAGTATAAGTAATCACATGAGGATATACATTAAAATGGGGGGATATGAAAGACTAGTAATATGAAATATTAAAACATGAAACAATATAACATGGGGTGAGATTAATCATAAAATAATATTCATAATCATGATAGGAAGCATTATATAATGGCCTGGAATGTGGGAATTCATAAAAATGAAATATCATGACGTAGTGGTCAACTACCACCCATATTTCTGAGAAATATAGATTCATGTTCACAAATATTTCAAATTAATTAATGATATTAATCTCATTATCTAATGTATTTGAGTACTATATAATTCTGGTCACACCTATCACATATTAACTTATTCATTGTACTATATAATTCTAGGTGCACCTGTCACATCATAACATTTACATTATGATGCACACCACATAGAACATATATAAATTTTAGAAATAAAATAAACCATAGAAAATAATGGGGTTCAATTAATAACACTTAAATTCATAATATTTGGGTTCCCAAATTAAATAGGGAATATCATTCTAGATATGAGAATCTACAACCGCAAGTGAAGATGAAACAATCTCATAATGTTATATGTGTATTTTTTTTGAAAAAATTGTTCTTTTAGAACAAATTTTGAATTTCTTAAACTCAAGTAGAAAACCATTTATATCATAGAAAAGGTAATATATTTATGAATAATTTGTATTTAAGGAATATCCATAATGAGAATGTGGTGAAATAAGGAAAACCCAAAAAGAGAGAGTTGGGTTTGAGATTTCCCCTTACCTTATGTCCAAATTATTTCATCACATTAATGTCCTATATAATCAAATTATATTAATTAATTAAAAAATAAAAAACATTTTAGAAATTAATTTGATTCATTATGTTTTTTATGTACAATTATTGGCTTTTGATTGAGTTTTATAGTTTAATTTCATCATTCTAGAGCATTATTTTTATAGTTTTCATGATTAGTTCACTTGTATACATGAAAAAAAGATCATGTAAAATGTGGATAAATTAGATTAATTATTAATATATGTATCAAATATATTCCAAATTTTTTTATGATATTATCAATACTTTGTTTATGTGTCATGAGGATAATTCATTAGATAAAATTTAATGATGATCGTTTAAAATTTTCTTTTGGCATTTTTTGATCACAATGAATGCATTTGGTTTTATAATTTAGTATTATATATTTAACTTATTTCCAAAACATAAAACGGGTTATTATATACATATCACTATATTTTTTTCAACAATTTAATGGTTTTATTAATATAATTGAAGCAATTGATGAAAAATGAAAGTGCATCACCTATGATGTTAGTAAATTGAGACATCACAGGTGATGATTTCATTTTTGAATAAATGTGGGAGAGATATAAAATTTTAATGATGGATATTGAATTAACATGACAAAATTATTTTATATATAATTTACTAGAGTTTATATGAACATTTTGGTGATGAGTGGTGAGGCAAGAATAATAAAAGGAAACAATATTTATTTACATTAAAATAAAATGGAAGAATAGTATACCTGTTAGATCTCTCCTAATTGAGAAAATCATTTGAGAAAAGGTTTTGATATTTTTTCGATATCATGGGATCTTGGAAAAGGCGAAAGGGATAGAAAATATTATTGGGTAGAATTATGGAAAGGATCAAATCTTGAGAGGTGTTAAGAGAAGAGGGGGTGGGGGTGGTATTTTTAGTGGATGATTGGGTTTTATTCCCATTATTATATTCATTAGTTTATTATTTTTGCTCAAGACTATGAATAATTAAATACTTGTGACTAAATATATTAATATATTTAATTATAGTTCAATATTTTGGGCATAGATCATCCTTACATCACCTATGACTCAATAATTAATTTATTTTGCTTATTTTTTAAATTATCATATTTTACTAATCATAAGAAAAATAAAGTATTTTAGAAAAATTAAAACATTTACCGTAACCATTTTCTAAGGTCTATAAGTCAAAAAAAGGAAATCTATTTTATGAAAATATTTTTAAAAAGAAAAGTAATTTAATTTTTAATTAATATCAACATTTACATGAAAAATAAAGATTATAAATGTATAACTGATTTTATAATCCCATTAAAAATTACCTTAGCAGTCATATAATTATCATAAAATCATACGAAATCAAAATACTAGTTTATGAATACATTTTAAGAAAGTTAATTTTGTTTCTAAAATAAATAATTAATCAAAAAATTACAATTGTATAGTTTTTTCTTACAAAAATTATAACACATTAATAATAAATATTAATTTTTTTACTTTCTTATAATATGAAATAATTTTATCATATTTTCACTCATATGGTGCCTAAATTTTATTAATACTTTAATGGTTGTGTTTAATCTTCATTTGGTCAGTTTATGAACTATAGGGTCATATTAATATTCTTATAGTTAAAATACAATTTGAATGGTAAAAGTTCCTTAATAACTAAACATACTTCTTATTTCATTAATTATTTATTTATAATGGTTTTATTATGGTATCTATTTGATTAAATGTGATTTATACCGTATGAAATTTCAATAATAAGAGATAAATTCAATTGATAAAATTTTGTGTTGTCACATTCTTCTCCCGTATTTAAATTTCCCACTTTAATTTTTTTTACATAAAAAATCAAGGGTAATTCCCCTACAATGCCTCATTAAATTCCCCTGTTTCTTTTTAATAATTTTATTCCTTCTACAACACTTTGAAAATGTGGGTTATCTCATTGTATAAACCTTATCTGCCCGATCTAGAATCTTTATTGGCTTCTCCTCACCAAATAGATCATCTTCTAGCTATACCACCTTTGTGTTTGGTAAATGTGAGTGATATGGTATATAATTCCCCAGGAGTTGTACAAGGAAAACATCAGAAACTGAATCTATATTTGGTGAATGTTAAAGCTGATAGGCCACAAATCTTATGTGATGATGGATCTCAATGGGTCCAAATGTACATTGGAATTATCTTACACTTTATTCCAAACCATATGACTATCTTCCATAGTGATATTCAAAGGAAGACTATATCTCCATTGCTAAACTCCACGTCCCTTTGATGGTTGTCAGCATGGATCTTTTTCAGAATCCTATCATAATTGATATGTCTCTTGATGTCTTAACCCTTATCGGTCATCTCTTTGACATGATCTGGTCAATGCAACTTTCCTTCTCCATCTTCTTCCCAATAGGTTGGAGTTCTACATCCCATTCCATAATGAGATTCATATGGAGACATATGAATACTCGAGTGGAAGATATTATTGTATAAAAAATCAACCAATGGGTGATGATTATCCATTAAAATTTTGAATTCTAATGATAATGATATTAGCATATCATTTTGCATCTAAATAGTCTTTTATAATTGGCAATCAGTTTGTGGGTGATTGGAAATGATGAAATTTAAATCAGTACTCAATGAATGTGGATGTATCCTCCAAAATTTTAATGTGAAAATGGGTTCACGATTAGAGAAAATTGATAGTATAAGACCATATATTCTCCCTACTTCATTCACATATATCATTATCAGTTTCTGAAGTGAAATAAATTAGGAATTCTTGGGGAGTTGGTACCCCAAACCCATATCACATTATTTCATTTGGATGTCTTCAGGAGACAAATAATGAATTCCATAGTGAAATTTTCTCTTTTCCACATGGGTATAGGTAATTGTATCATCATCTCTTTGGAATTATTTCACTATGGTTTAACATGCCTACATATCAATCACCTTAAGATATACTATGCAATCCCTTTCATTATATTGTTGACTATAAGTGTTGTCGGAGATCTCAGAATATTTTGGTACTCTTAGTATGTATATATAATTTTGAACTATGTGAATTATCTAATATCTCAATATTTATCCCAGGTGATGTAGGAACACAAATCCTCAATCCAAAAAGACTCAAACAATCATCTTTAATATGGAACTCTTTCATCTTCCCTTTACTAAATTCCCCTTATTTTAAAACTATGTATCATCCCTCTGTGCCTCCTTAATATTCTCTTGGATAGATGGTTGGGGAATCTTTTTTGGAACGGTAGGGAGTGTTCCCATTCATTTTGATTACCAAATCCATCAATTTCATGTCCATGATGATCGTTTCTTTTTCAATGATCAACATGGATAGAGTATCAATTTATTTTATACTATGTGCATCATATAACTTTTCCCCTTTCCAATATGATATTGACCAGAGAAATAATAGTATGTCATTAGCTATAACCATCTCCTTTGACATATGTTGAACATATTTTGGGTGAATAACATCTTTAGGATATTGTTATAGTTATATATGTCACAATTATCACCATAGAGGTAGTGGTGATATATTTTCAAGGAAAAAATCACATATTGTAACCCCACATCATGTGTTGGTTTTTTCTAATCATGGATCTTCAACTATCGTGAGGCATAGGCTATCACATTATTGATTTTCCTGTGTTAACAACCTGAGAAATTATTTTAAGAATCATTATATATCACAAAACATTCACCACTTTTTTGAAGTATGAGTACAAGTGTAGTGATAAGCCTTCTATTTTTCTTTTTAAAGCTTTCCCCACATTCTTCTACATTGATATACTTTACCCCATTTTTTAAACATACTTAGATAACATTAAAATCATGACATATTTCTCCAAAACTGTTTGTAGTGCATATATAATAAAATAAAACTATATATTTACATGACACTAGAGGGTCTGGGACATTCCAGAATCACCATTGTTTTTAATGGTCCACAAAAATCCTCCTATTATGATCACATGTCCTAATAATGTGAAATTTTTCATCTAAAAGTAACACTTACTGAAGTTGGCATAAAATTTAACCTTCCTTAAAATTACCCACACAAGTTTTAGTAGTTTTTCATGTTCCTCCTTACTCATTGAGTATATATGAATATAATCGAAAAACACTTCCACAAATTTTTGGAGGTAATGTCTAAATACTCTATTAATTAAATCGACGAATATTACAAGGGAAATAGTAAGTCCAAAGGGAATCAACCAAAAATCATAGTTTCCATACCATATATGAAAGGGAGTCTTATTAATATCATCCTACATAACCCTTAGAAGATGAAATACAGAATAAAGATCAACCATTGGGAAGTACTGATCTCCTCATAACTGATAAAACAAGTCATCAATCATTGGAAGATAATAATTGTTCTTTATTGTGATCTTGTATTGATATTGATAATTGATATACAACCACATTAATCCATCCTTGAACATTTAAAAGAGCACTAGTTCACCCCAAGGTGATTCCATGGGGAATATGAACCCATTGTCCAAATGCTCTTGAAGCTGCTTCATTGAATCCTCTTATCCTATAGGATCCTTCCTATAAGGACACATTGACATTAGATTAGATATAGATATGTGTTCTATTGATAACACTACCACACGATCCATGGGATGTTCATGTACCTCTTTTGGAAATACATCAGTATATTCACTGACAATGGGAATTTCTTCTATGTTAACACATTCCTTTGACTCAAACTTTTGAGTGAGGTTTGGTTCTTCATAGGGAATCAAAACCCACACTATTGATGGATTTTCTAAATAATATTAATGATATTCCTTAAATTTTTATTAGATCATGGGATATTTCATAATATGAAATGATATTCCCATTTCCTAACAGTTTATATGTGCTCTATATAATGAGATCCAATCCATTCCCACTATAGTGTAAAATTCCACCAAGGGAAGTATCATGACATTCGCCGGAAGAATCATCCAACATATTTGAAAAGGGGAAGAGTCCAAGACATAGGTTTAAAAGACTAAACAAAAAACTGTTTTTATAGATATATCTACTCTAATGATTCGGGTATTTTATTCAATAGATCTACAATAATTTAATGATGTAATGGAATGCCTAGAAACCAAATCAAATAATACTTTTTAAATTACTCTGTGAGGTAGAAGTATAACTTGTATGAATTTTCTCTCTTTCCCCACATGAGGAGTAGTAATGGAAGAATCATCCCCTTTCAACTTTAGATATTGTGGTTATTGATGATGAAAACACTTGTGGACTCATGTTTTCGTGAACTAGCCTACATAGTGACCTTGCTCCAAGTAGTTTTAACATTGGGCTATGGGAGGTGATGTCCTTTCCTCCACCACATTATCAAACATCCTCTTGTATTTTCGACCATCACGATCTTTTTTTCCTTCTCTCCCACACTTAAACCATTTCCAAATCCTTTTTAGGTAGTTCAAATGATGCTTGTTCCAACATTTTAGTCATGTGGGTGGTTGAGTTATATTTCAACCAATATAATTAGATCTTTAGGCATAAATCCCCATATTTAGTTTTTTTATCACTATAGCCATGGTATAATTATTAAAACACAATCTCCACTTATAGATAACTTCAAAAAAAGTATTTATAACTCCCAAAGTCACAAATTTCTAGTTGCTTTTTAATGTGTGGTTTTAATCCACTAAATAATATTTCATTTTTGCTACCATTTTTTATTACAAAACCTGAAGCATACCTTTAATGTCTTGTGAAATTTTACTCATAGACCATTATAAATTCCACATCATTTTACCTCACCTATATTATTTCTCTCTAAATATCCATACAAAGTGTTAGAGGTAAATACTAGTAAACAAAAATTGTCTTAATGTCTTCTTACTCCATCTCTTCAATATCATCCCTTATTTTGGTATTCTAAATCAATTCCCTTTTTTTCAGATTCTCCATCTAGCTGATAGAATGCTAATATCACATTCTCTATACTTGAATAGAGATTCATAGATAGGATCTTTTCCATCGAGTTGGTCCACTGGTACATGACTAGTTGATCAAAAGATCCACTAATATTTGGTGGGCGTTGTCGCATAAAATACTATATAGCCAATTTATCCCACTTTGGTGAAGGTATAAATTATAAATTATTTGGGTTATTTTTCAAAACCTGAGATAGCTGGGTATAACCCTCTATGAAATTTTTAACTCCAACTCTCAATGCCATGGGAATATCATTTGGGAAAATGCTATATTATCCCGCACATGGGTTTTTTTTCAGGGTTTCTTCGGATTCCCATTTCATTCTAAAATTGAAAATGTTAGAAAAACACATAAGTAAAAATTCATGAATAAATAATTTATTTAGTTTTACAATAATTATTAAAACCATATCATATGGAATCCCTATGTTTAGAAAAAAAAATTTGTTTTCTTATGTATACATAGTCTTCTAATATTATTTTTTCACAAAGGTTCTCTATTCCTAATTCGAAAATTAATGAAATCATTTTCTGATAGAAACTATAGAAAACTAGATATTTCTTACATTACTATTAATTAATTTTAATGTTAAAAACAAAATCAAATTACACAACTAGGATATAATGGATTAGTTTCTTATGATAACTAGGACCATAAAATATGAATACAAAATTATACTGAATCATTTATTTAATTCCATCTTCTCTAGATTATTATTTTTACCCAATTTATCCACAGTTCACATAATCACCAGAGGATATAAATAAAAATGGGGTGAGATAAAATCCCTATAGGATGAGAGTTAATAACATGAAACAATATAATATGGGGTGGGAATAATCATAATTTAATATTCATAATCATGATAAGAAGCATTGGATAATTTCCTAAAATGTGTAAATGTATTAAAATGAAATATAAGGTATTACTCGTCAACTACCACATGTAGTTGTGAAAAAATATAGCATCAAGTTAAAAAATATTTCAATTTAACTCATGGTATTCATCACTTAACCCAATTCATTTGATACCTATACAATTATAGGTAATCTAGTCAAAGTATAACATTTTCATTGCGCTATATAATTCTGAGAGCACCTGTCACATAAAAACATTTACATTATCATGGATGCCTCTTAGAAGGTATATCATCAGTGGACATAAAATAAGCCATATAATTGAATGGGGTTCACATAATAAAGTATACATTGAAAAATTATGGGTTACCTAATAAAATAGGGAATAAAATTATTGTTATAATAATCATATACTTTGATTGAAGAAGAATATATCTCTAGAAATGAATGGTGTGTTTTTTTGAAAGAATAGTTATTTTTGGAAAAAAATTATGTTTATCAAAAAATAAAGTATAAAAAATTTATATCCTATAAAATTTAATATAACTATGAATGATTTTTATTTACTAAATATCCATACCGAAAATGGGGTGAAAGAGGGAAAATCAAAAGTGTGTTGGGTTTGTGAATTCCTCTAACCTTATGTCTAAATGATTTATTCACATTAAGGTCAAGTATAACCACATTAGATTAATTAATTAAAAAAAGAAACTTTTATACATGAATTTTATTCATTGTGGTTTTATTATGTTTAATTATGTGATTTTGGATGAGTTATAATGTTTAATTTCTCCGTTTAGGTGAATTCATTTTCGTAGTTTTCGTGACAAGTTCTCTTGTAAACAAGAAAGGAAGTTCATGTATAATATTGATAAATTACAAGAATTTTTAGTATATGTATTAAGGATATTCCCGAAGTATAAATTATTTTATAAATATTTTTTTTTATATTTCATCATGATGAATCATTAGATAAAGTTATTGATTGTTGTTTTAGGTTAATTTTTTGTTGTTTTTCGATCACAATGAACACGATTTGTTTTATCATTTTGTATTATGTATATAAATTTTTTCTATATCATAAAAGGGGTTATTTAAAAGATATAAAAATATATTTTATTACCATTTAATGGTTTTATTAACATTCTTAAATGAATTGATGGAAAATGTAAGTCCATCTCCAACGATGTCGGTAAATTTAGACATCATGGGTGACCGTTTCAATATTAAAATAATATAGTGTGATGAGGAGTTTAATGAGGGATATTATATAAAAATGATATTATTATAGTTTATATAAGGTAATGGTGTTTTTAATTCCATTAGTATAGGGGTAGGTGACTAGAGAATAAGAAAATGAATTAACATTAAATGAAATTAAAAGAGGCAGGAATAAGATTTTACCTCTTAAATATCTTCTTCATGAGAACATCCATAAGAGAGAGGTTTTCGTCTTTTTCTATGACCAAGGTCTCTTTAATGTCAGGATTGTTCTATGGAAGGGTATTTCATACAATTTGGTCTAGGATCAAATCATTAGAGGTGTGAGGAGAAGAGGGTGTGAGGGGTGGTATTTATCACGGAGGGGAGTGGTATTTTCTCATTATTATATTCATTATTTTATTATTTTGGATTAGTAATATGAATATATTGATACTATGGGAAACATATATTAAAATAATGACATAGTGTTCCAGGTTTTGGGAAAAAACATCCTCACAGAACCTATTACTAAATAATTAACGAATTTAGAATACTGTTAAATTATTATATTTCACTATTCAAACAAAAATCAAGTATTTTTTACAAATACCAATGATTCATTCAAACCATTTTCATACATATATAATTTGAAATCAAAATTAGTTTTATGAAACTAATTATCAAAATATGAATAAATTATTTTATAATTAAAATCATCATTTAAATTGAAAATATAGATTTTAAAGTTATATGTGATTTTATAACACTTTGAATAATTACTTAAGGTATCATAAAATAATCTTAAATTAAGAATAGATAAAATTAATAATTTAACAATAAATTTTATGAAAACAATTTTTTTAAAATCAGTAAATTATTCAAAATATTATAATTTAATATTAATGTCTTTCAAAAATACTGACACTTCATTAATAATTTTTAAAATATTTACTTATTCTACGATATAATAATATCAAAATTTCACTTATAATATTCCTTGATTTTATTTTTTACTTAGATAGATGAGGTAATTATTCATTTTTCTTATATACTATTCATAAGGTTCACAATATTATTCCCAATGAAAAATTAACTTTTCATCATTATAGGTTCTTTAACATCTATAAGTAATTATTATTTCATTGATTCATCATTTTTGAAGCATTTTTAGGGACACAATATGATTAAAATTGATTTGTACTATATGAAAATACAATATTAACTGATAAATTAGAGTGATAAAATTTTGGTCCATTACATAATAATTGGGAATGTATTAATGGAATAAGAAGATGTGTTATTTATATAGAATATGGGTACATATGAAATGATTTTACAGTAAAAATGAAATGTTCGGTTTAAAAAATGATTCAGAATAGATATATATATATATATATAATTCATCAGAAAAGGATGAATTTCATTAATGTATAATGAACGGAAATTATAAAGATAAATTTCATATCTGGAATGTTCGCGAAGTTAATCAATAAGGTAGTATGAGTAATCGTTATACTACGGATTTTAATTAGACCCCCAAAAATATATAAAATGAAAGATGTGTTACATAATATGATTATTAATCCATGTTTTTGGTATAAGAATGAATTATAATGAATTAATTATTCATGTATTGGAAATAAATAAATTTGAAATATATAAATATTGATTAATATATGTTTTTCATTATGCATTTCAAATAATATATTGAATTGTGCTAATGATATAATACTATGATTTAATATAATGGTGATATAAATGGAAAACAAATTATTGAGGGAATGATAACACCTAATATGTTTTAGGTTTTGTATTAATTATGTTTGAAAATAGTGAAAATAGATATACATAAAATAAATTCGATAGAACTAATTTCTGATTTGTTGAGAATGTGTTTTCTGATTTCATTGATGGATTTTAAATTTTTTTGTTAATTAATATATCCAATAATACATGGTTTATTTATTTTATAATTAATAATCTAATTTTTAATTAGTTTTTATGAAAATTTAGGATATTACCATGTTTTAATATAATATATGAAGAAGTTATTTACACGTTTTGTAATTGATAATTAAGAGGTACTTAATATTATTTGGGGTTTTATGATAAGTTAATTTTTATAATTTAGTGACCCTGAATATAATTATTTGTATTTTATATTTTGTAAGGGTCATAACGTTCACCATTTATGAAATGTTTTAAGTTAAAATTTTGAAGAGGATTTCAATAAAATTTGTTTACATCACAATATAAATATTTATTCATTTTGGATAGAATTTGTTAACAATTTTTTATGATGATAACTAGAGATATAAGGAATGTATTATAAAAATATTATGGAACTTGTTTTCCATTAGTGATTCAGGAAAAAATGGTATCTTCATTTTTTTGAGTAAGAGTTGAAGTAGAAACTTATCAAGGCATAATAAAATCATGAGATTCCTCTTATGAAATATAATTCAATTAAATTTTTATCTACTCATAAATATTATTCAACTATAGGAAAAAGATGTTGAAATAAAATCTTATCTACTTACCTTCATTTCAAATGATATTAATGAACATTTACCACTATTTGGTCTATAGTTTTGTAGTCTATTATTTTCTCATGATAATTCAATTTATTGGGATTAATGATCTCTTTCAATATCCATTAATATTAATTCATTACATTTTACATCCATTTAAAAATACATACTTATCATAAATAATCTCTAATTTTCATCCCAAATATGTGTCATTACAGATGAAATTCACACATTTCATTCTCTCTTCTAAAGGGTAATTTTTACAAATCATTTTAATGAAATAGATTTTTCACAAAGGGGTTTTAAAATTCCAAACCCTTTTTTTACAAAAACAAGTTCAAATGGAAATATTGTAATTAATTTTATGGTGTACAATGTATCACCCCATGATTTTTAAAAATATTTTTTCTAAATAAATTTAATATTACTGATATTTAAAATCAACTAAAACCTAATGTTTAAATTTAGTTACACTCAACAATGAGTTTATCTTTCATTCCATTCAACACTTATAATAAGATGTGTTACACAAAAAAATGGTCGTAGCATTCGTGACACGAAACACTGTATTTAAAGGAAAAATTATATACTATTAAAATATTATTATTTAAAATGATAGTTATCACCAAGGCATTAGAATGGTGGTATTAATAGGGTACCCTAATATACAAAAATATATGGTTAAAACATGTATATATATTGAAATCTTTTTCAACTAATTATTTATAAATGAAAATTAAACGATTTTAAAATAAAGAAATCATTTTAAGAAAAACACATTTTTGAAAACATTCATGTTTAATCATTATAAATTAAACAAAAATATTTTTGTAATGGAATAAAATTATATATATATATATATATATATATTAGTCAATCCAAATTTTTACGTTTATATTAGTTGTTTTCTAGACAATAGATTAGAATAAGTCCAAATTTATGCTTAAAACATTATTATTCTAATGAGAAGCTTCGTCGCATTTTGAACACTTATTTTAATATTACTTTTTTTTTAATTTTTAGAAACTTTATATGAAAAATTTATATTAATTTTTTAAATCAAAAAGAAAAAACTATATTGGAGTGAATTTTTTATAGTTTTTTGGAAGTTAAATATTTTTGATGAATATTGAATGATATTGGTTTTTATTATTAATTTTATTTTAATTTAAATATATAATAAAACATAATATATATATCAATACGATTTTGAGAGTGTAAATTTTCCAATAATATATATATTAATCAAATAGAGATAATTTTAATCAATTTTATCTTGAATTTTTATATTATTTTTAAATTTCTTGAATATTTTCTATTTGTAAAACATCTTTCTCATCACATTAGTGGGATTAAAATAATAATAAAATATTAAATTTATGTTATTTGAATTTTTAAAAATATATTCCATATTTTTAATCATCATAATATATATTATATAACATTTTCAACTTAATTTTTGACCATAATTAATTGTAAAAAGGTAAAAATTAATTACCATAGTTATGGTGAAAATGGGTTTACCTGGGGGTAAATAAAAGTAAAAGAGATTAAATAATATATAAACATACCTAATAAAATTCAATTTAAATATTATGTATTTTTAACCAATAATGTCTGGGTTTAGTGCTTTGTGGGATGTGAAAAATGGGCCTATACCTGTCTCTTTTAAAAAAATTGAAGTGTGCCCCTCAACTAACAGATAAAAAGTCTCCAATATCCTCTCCTCTCCCCTACACACATCCAAAAAAAATTATTAAGAAATAACCCACCATAATAATTTTTTTAATTCACTAATCTAATCATAGATGACTTATTTGGGAAATACATACTTCATAGTAATACATTCGGTGAAAACCAAATGAATTTTCTAAAGAATAGGTAATGTTTCTAACCGAGAACATTATTTTATTTCTTCCTACACCTTCATCAATTATTATTAAACCATGATGGTATAAAAAAATTAAAATCTATAATATAATTATAATTTTTTTAATTTTATGTTCATGACCTACAAACATCTCAACTTCCATCTAAAGGGATATTAAATCATCATTTGTCTGTTTAGCGAACTACCACACCACGAACTGATGTTATTAATTTTCTTTCAACACCTCTAATAGAAAGATATATTTATGTATTGATTTTTTATGTATGATACTTATGATATTATTATTCTTCTATAATAATTATATTACATATGATTTCCTATTTTATATTCCCTCAGAATACGATAATGTAGTTCATGTACATGGAAAATATTTTCATTGTGAAGTTATGTGGATACTTTTTCATGTATTGTTTAAATTGAATGTAATAAGCGATGGTTTCGATAAAAATATATGAAATATAAGAAATAATAATTAATCTAGAATGTTAATATGTTACTTTCCCCTATTTCCTTTATTCCATTGAGAAAAAGGAATCAATGTTCCTAAATACAAACGAAAAACGATATCAATTTATTGTGAATTAAATTTTATATTAATAAATTTTATGAATTAATATAAAATAATATATAATGATTTTATTTTGGTATTCTGGTTCATCATAAAAGATTGTTCCTTTTGAGATGATTCACAACAAATCTTGATAACATCGATGTGCGTTTCTGAGGTGTTGAAGGCTCTGTTTTTGCTGGAATTAATGCTTGGCACCTTTGTGGACCTCTGACATTTGTAAATGAGGATGTTTTCTAAGGAAAATTGATTTTACAGATCATAGGTTATGATGTTCCATCTCAATCTTTTTAATGTTCCAATCACGGTTTCTATATTTTACTGATGGTGTAAGTGCATTACACCTCGAGTTTCCTATTATAATGTTTATGTTTTAATAAATTTATCTTGGCATGAATTGGGTGAAATATTTATTTTAATTTCCAAAAAAATTAATTGTAAACATTTTGGAGATTATTCATCCATCATCATGTTGGAAGGACTAAAAACAATAAATCAAAACCTACATGAAAAATGACGAAGTTATTACCTGAAAAATGATTTTTAGAAGTAATTATTGAATAATAGGCGATAAAAGTTCATATGTTAATCAGATACGGTATGATATATATATATATATATATATATTTCTTTAATATATTTATAATCAAATAAATTTATTATATATGAGTTTCAAATGTGTTTGAAGGAAATTGAGATGTAATGTAATGGATTTACCTCTCACTTTTATTTTCTGTGATACACATGTCGTATTTACCACATATTTCTATTATGTGGTGTATAAACTAACAAAAAATCTATTTTATAATACATCCCTTAAAAAAATAGTTTGTTAATATAAATTTAGGGTATTTCATTCATTGTGGTCAGGATTCAATGTCACCAAAGTGGTTAATATATTATGAAACAATCTCATTATTTATTTTGATTATTTATGATTATATTTATGATGATGAAATATTATCATATATCTCTCAATAAAAATATGTATTTAATTATCCTATATTAATGTCATGATAATTCATTATTTTATTTAATTTTACTCTATTCATGAAATCAATTGTTCAAAATATTTTTTTCAATTAAAAACAACATTATTTCTCTCCATGATTAAAAATATGTTTTTCTTCTTCAATAATGTTTTGTAAAATTTATTTCCAAAATGTTTTTTGAGTTATAAAACAGAATTATAAATGTCATTTTCATAGTTTTTTGAAATTTTAAAAAATTTATGCAATAAATGATTCCTGTTAGTTTCAATAAATGTCAATTTTTATGTTACTAAAAATATGAAAAGTATCTTTGTTTGAAAGTGTACAGTTTGAATGATATTTTTTGTCATCATGGATACTCTTTTTTTAAGACTACACTATAACATTATAATGTTATTTTAAAATAATATAATTTCTAAAATATTATGTAATTTTTTAGTTTTAACATGTAATTTTCATGTGGAAAAGCTATCTTCCTCTTGAAAAGAAATCATGGATTTTTATTGAATATCATTTTCCATCTAAGATAACATCATTTAATGATACAAAATAATTAAAAGGGATATGATGAAATGATTCCATCATCATAATTTCTCTAGATATTTTATGCTAATGATACAAATTTGTTTATGAAACAAATTACATTTAAATGGGTTATGGTATAATGAAATGTTCGATGAATCCCATATCATTTTATTGGGTATGATATGATGAATGATTCTACAACCCATTTACTTCCATTATATCCTGACATTTTTTGATCCTAAGAAAATCATTTATAATATTTTCATTATTTTATGGATATGAACTACTTTCTCTCCAATTAATTAGGTAAAGATCGATAACTCATTATTTAATTTGTTATGCGTGGACCATATTTCATGTTCACAATGTTAATCTTGAACATAATTTCATGCTCAAAATGTTATGCATGAACCAGATGAAAGGTTCAAAATGTTATTCATGAACAATATTACATGTTAATTGTATTATTAATGGATATTGATTTCATTTCCTTATGGTTATTCATGGGCCAAGTCACATGAACATATATTTAGAGACCCAACGCTTGACGTACATGGACATTACATTACTTTTGAGGAATACTAAATACATAACAAAAACAGACACATAAGGACCGTAACAGTTTAGTGTCTTTGTAAACTCATAACGTAATCTTCTAATCGTGGTGAAAGATCTTCAACATCTCCCATAATGATCTTCCCCTTTTGGTTTTATTACCCAAAACCTTTCTTTATATCGTGGGGAAAAGAAAAAATTATAATAGTGATATCAAATGCTCTGTAAGGGTAAACATAGAGAACATAAAATAGTCCATAAGCATTTGAATGCAAAAACATGAACATAAAATATAAAAATCAAAATCTTGAGCAAATACATAAATCTTGGAAGTACGTAAGGAATATATCATAATTGATCACCAATAATGATAAAATATCATGGGAATAAATCATGTAATTGTGACATCAATTAAGAACAAGATATGATTTCTATAGTAGCCAAGGCATTGCTTCCAAGACCATCTTAGAAGACAAAGTCCCTTTCTGAATCATGTTCACTCCTCGTTCCAGTCCTTTATTACTAAACCAGATTAACTTACCATTCCAGCCATGTCAATCTCATGAGATATAAATCATTACCCAATTCATTTTAGGGAGATATAGGTACTGCCCATCTCATAATGAAATCATTCTTTTGTATGCCACAACATAAACATAAATCATTCATCATAACCTAAATAATAAAATGGGTTTCATAAACATCATCCCATCATAACATAATCCATATAAAACAAATGGATATCATTTTATTATAATAGAAGTGAAACCATGTAAATAATAGAGACATTACACTTGAAACATACACATATGAAATATTCTCATCTTATATGGAAAATGGTTTTGATAAAACACATGAAATCATTTTTTGAGGGAAATATCCTTTCTTCTTCAAAATAATTTTATTTTCACAAAATTACATGCAATTTTAATAGAGAAAGATTTTGTTTAAAATATTCATTAAATCATGTAGAGTAAGTTTCATGAAAATAAGGTGTTATAAAACTTCAAAAATCTGTTCATTCCATATAAGTTAAAAAAACATTCTTCTTGTACTTTTGCCAGAAAAGTCAAAAAGTACCCTGTATGGTAAACAAAAGAAATATTCATTACAAACCATGTAGTAAAAGTAAAAAATTGGTAAAAATGACTTTAAACATACATGAAACCATTTTTGGAAAATTGGGACATAAATGATAAATATAACCCCAATAAATACTTACGAATAAACAATCTCGGATAAATACGAGATTGGAAAAGTTATCCCTTACCTTACGTCCGATATAAATCGTATGTATCTGAACCTCCTATATAATTACTTAAATAATGTCGTTGACTTATTATAGAATCATATTCATCGTTATTATATTATATATGGTTCACTTATTACTTTATATTACCCTTTGTTTTGTAAATTCCTTGTTAAAGCAGCATTTTGTGTAAAATCATATCATTTATCATACGTGTTCCGACTGGTTGTTTTTGATATTATAAATTATATACTGATTTAAATAATTCCATAATGTAAAACATTATTTATATATAATATATATTCATAATATACATATATATATATATATATGATAGATCGATAAATGGAATGAAATACCTCATTTATGAAGACGGTATGTCGTACGTACGCATGAACGCTGATTTTGTTTCCTTATGGAATTGAATGGAATTAAGTATATGACATACATATATATGTAAATAAATAAAGTATCATTATTATTTCACATATGTCATTATTATTCATTATTTATACATTATAATCATTCATGAATGGTTAACATGGAGAATGAATCTCATCGCGTCGTAGAGACGGTAGTCCGTACGTACGCACGAACGATGATATCATTATCATGATTGTGGAATTATAATGAAGTGTATGTATAATTTTTTATAATTAATATTACATTACACTAATAATATATAGTTATTTATTTACACCATTATACCCATCCATGTAAGGTGGTGGTCGAAAACAGATTACACCACGATGTGGACACGGTATTCCGTACGTACGCACACGCGGGGATTTCATTTTCTGTAGGATCGATAGAAGGTGAAATAGGGTTTTTTAATATTTATAATAACATATTAGTATATAATTAATACTAATTTTATTACTTTATATTGATACAACTAAAGAAGAAGAAGTAGAAGAAGAAAGTCACATGGGAGAATCGGAAGAAGAGATTACCTCTTCTTCGACGCACCTCCTTTAAGCTTCCTCTAAAGTAAGTATAGTTGGTCTTTTGGGAAGACCAGAACCTCAAAAACGTTTCTAGGAATGTGTAGAAGTGGAATGGGTATGGGTTGGCCGAGATTCAAGGCTCAAAAGTGTGTGAAGAGAAGAGGGAAGGGGTGCCCTTTTTATAAGGGAGGAGAGGGGCACCTTTGGGAAAAACATAAAATATTATTTTATAATAAAATCATATTAGGTTTTTAATAGCTCCAAATTGATATATTTCTAATATAAGGTGGGTATGGGTCTAAATCCTCTCAACCAATGGGTTTTAGACTAGTTTAGGTTACTATTTTATCCTTATCATTTTGATTTAACTCTAAGTAAAATAATTTATCTTTTACTGTGTCTTCTTGTTTTCTTACACTATATGGTTAATAAACTTACTATAACAAGACAAAATAACCCCATGTGGTTCATTATTAATATATATATATATCCTTATCTATGTAATTTGGATGAACCTTATATTTTTAGGATTAAAATAACAATTAATAATATAATATTTGGTTTGAAAACTATTTTATGTAAATTGGGACACTATTTGGTATTTGATTTTTGTGAAATATAATAACAGCATGGTTGTTTCAAAAAAATTAATTAAATCAATACTAACATGTAATATTAACCAATAAAATTAGTTTAATTCAGAAAAAGTCTAAAATTACATTTATTTTGGTATTTATAACATCAATTATGTTAATATTTCATTAATAAAGTAATTACTACATCATCATTGTGTCATAAATAAATTAACTTATGTAATGTATAGAAATTGTAAATAAAATCCCATTATGTAGGAAATCTTTTTAGATTTATAATTAATATTTATAGTCAAATTAACTTATGTATAACCCTATATTAAAAATGATTTAGTTATTAAACTTTGATTTTAAATATTTTAACCCTTCTTTAAATAAAATAATATTAAATGTCCTAATATAATACAAGTGGACCTAAATGGTCATATTTTATTCTTAAGGTTGTTTTTTGTCTATTTAAACTTATAAAATAGAATTTTGACATGTGTTACGGTAATAATAATATCATTTTTTATCCTAATTTCCCAATTTACTTTTTATTATAGTAAATAGATGTAAAACGTTACTATTCACCAAATTTTTTTTATCTCATTGAAACAAATTTTAGTCCTTCATATTAACCGTGTCTCTCGGATTTTTGAAATTCCACTCACCAAAGCGGTAAAATTAAGTTTTATGTGAATTTCCAAATTCTCCTAGGAGGTGGGTAAAAGACGGTGAAAAGTTCAATAAAATATTTATATATCTAAAATTATTATAAATGACTCCAATTAATTAAATTTATCATATATAGGTATTATGTATCAATTTTGACCAATAATAAATTTAAATAAAATAAATAATTATTTAAATAAAAATTCGTTTTTTTATTGTAACCTAGTGTTTTCACTGTTAATCAAAAATTGAATGTTTTCAGAGAAATACCAAAAAATCACCCTAGGCTAATTTCAATATTTTGAATTCAAATATTATGTCCATTTTGAATGATAAATTTATAAAATTTCATAAAGGGGGTATTACTATTTATAATGGCCATTTTATATAATATTTTAATAACATATCATTGTTTAGAGAAACTCGATATTGCGTACAACACACACTATCGTGGAAGGTTGCGAATGCGTGTAAAGCAGGTGAAGGCAATGACTCATGTAGTGCAAGAAACTTTTGGTGTAGCATACAACACAAGACATCAATGAAATTAAAAAGAATAGTTTTCATAAAATCTCAGGGTGTTACATTCTACCCCCCTTAAAATGAATTTCACCCTCGAAATTCGTCGGGGTTATAAATGGTTTACTACTTGAAATTTTAATTAATAGAAAACCACATGTTAAAAAGGAATACTAAAGATTAATTTTAAAAACTAATGTATGAAATGTAATGGTTACCCAATTTAACTTATCCCTGGGTTTCCACATAGGAGAACATAGGTGAAAATATGGATATGGAAGAGAAATCTAACTGTCAAGTCCTGATGGAGAGTGGTAGAGAACATGGATATGAAAAATACAAAAATCACAAAGCCATAAATTTGTGATGATCTAAGGTACCATATTATTCATCAGATATGAGAGTACTAGAACACCATTTTTGGTTTCCAAGATCATTTCACTAACATTGATGAATTTTTAAATAAGGAGAAATACTTACTTGATATTAGAGTAATATCATTGATGGTCATTCCATGAACAATTTCCACTTCATCTATATTTAAAGAAATGAAGCTGAAATTTTCATTCATGAAGTGTTAGCAGATCATGCGATAGAATGAAATGTCATCCCATTTATTTCTATCACAAAAATGTTAGTATATGTTATAAAATATACATAAGTTCATCTATGGTGAGATTAATCGTATATGATTCCAACAATGGACATATAATTTAGCTATCATACCGCTTAATAAAATAAAACTAGTTTCTACTAACCAGGGAATTCCTATAGGTTAGTGGTATGCGATAAAGGCATGTCGCACTTCAGTTGTGGGTTCGACTCCCACAGCCTTGTCCGACGCAATGGGTTGTCGCCCATCCTCCATGTAGTCCTTTTTATAAAGATACATTATTATAACATTCCATAAATAATATCGAAAGAAGTTATAGCCTTAAACAATTCTATCTGATGTCCAACATAATCCATTCCAACCGTTAAGATTATCGAAAATACATTTGTCCAATCTTATAGTATAATGAAAATGATTACTAGAAATTTCATCAACCAAGAATGTGAATACCATCATTTATCATACGATATATCTTGTTGGTCACATTCCAAACATGTGAATACCTTAATCATGTATTCTCGTGAAACATGAATTACCATAGAACCTTAGTGAAAACATGAGTTTTTCAAAAGTTAACTCTTTCCACATACCAAAATCGCAAAAATTCTATATACTCAAACCATGATATCACTTAGTCCTTATATCAATCATGAGCTCATGAATACTATCAAACATCTCATTATCTCCTTATCACTTCATTATGTGCATATCATATACATTCCAAAAATATCTAAATAACCATTCATGGTTACCGATACCATTCAATATATACTTTCAAATACTCTAGGAAAAACAATACTGTAAAAATCCTTAGATGTGACTTTATTCCATAGTACCATTTCCTATACAACACAACACTTGATAAACATAAATCATTCTACTAACTTCTTAAACCATTTACTGAGATTCAAAAATTCTTTCACCTCACATATCATTTGTAGTCTCTTCATCATCATCAACATAAATACTACCCATACAACCATGCTGATTATCTTCATGAGACTTTCCCTTAGGGCATTGGTTTGCATAATGCCCATACATCCCATATTGACAACATTTAATCATTTTTGATGTCGTGGAAATACCATTATCCTTGTCCATGGAGTTAAATGAACCTTTTCCTTTGCACTTACTGGCTTTATGTCCTTATATTCCACACCCAGAGTATCTTCCAGTTCTTTTGAAATAATATCCCTGATGCCTCTTCCCACATGATTTAAATGAGGGAAATTGACCTTTCTTTCCTCTATGATCATCATGAAATTCCATCTTTCTCTTATTAGATGAGTCATGAAACTTACCAAAGTTGAGATTATTGATCATATTATGAGATTGATGATTAGGAATAATAATGATATGTGGACCTCCAGATCCAATTTCATTTGGTTGCACCAGAAGAATATCATTCCATTGTCCATCATATCCTCCATTATCGTGAATCTTCCCATTTCTAGACATTTTCTAAAACCCAAGAAGAATAGTGTGAGATGCCAAAATCATAATCAAGGGGGATCCCCTTCAATATCTAAAATCTTAGGTTAAATTCTATGATAGTTACCATAATTCTAGGACTATAACCTATACTTATACTTAACCTTAGGGACATCCCTCAACATACCTTAGAAATATATCTAGGGATCTCACTAAAGTTCCCGCATCCTAGTTTCCAATGGTTGAATAATAATTTCCTCTGATAAAAACTATAGAGACCCAAATAATGACGTAAATGTAAATTACATTACTTTTTTGGAACACATAATACATAACAAAAACAGACACACAAGGACCGTAACCGTTTAGTGTCTTTGGAAAATCAGAATGTAATTTTCTAATGTGTGTGAAAGATCTTCAAAATATCCCATATAGATCATCCCCTTTTTGTGTTTATTACATAAAACCATCCATTATATCCTGGTTAAAATAAAAAATTAAAAGGGTGAGCTCAATTGCTCAGAAAGGGTAAACATAGAGATCACAAAACAATCCATAAACATTTGAATGCAAAAACTTGGACATAAAATCTAAACATCCAAATCATGAGCAAAGACATAAATCATGGATGTATGTAAGGCATATATCATAATGGATCATAATTCATGATACAATAGCATGGGAATAAAGCATGTAATTGTGGAAACCATTAAGCTCAAGATATGATTTCAATAGTAGCCAAGTCATTGGTGCCAAGACCAACTTAGTGGACAATGTCCCTTTCTGAATCGAGTTCACTCATCATTTCAGTCCATTATTACTGAACTGGATTAACTTACCATTACAGCCATGTCTATCTAAAGGGATATAAATCATTACCCAATGCATCAGAGGGAGATATAGGTCCCACCCATCTCATAATGAAATCATTCTTATGTGTGCCACAACATAATCATAAATCATTCATCATGACCCAAAGAATAAAATGGGTTTCATAAACATCATCCCATCATAACATAATCCATATAAAACAAATGGATATCATTTCATTATAAGAGAAGTGAAACCATGTAAATCATTGAGACATTATACTTGAAACATAAACATATGAAATAATTCCATCTTATATTGAAAATGGTTATGATAAAACACTAGAAATGAATTTTTGAGGAAAATATCCTTTCTTCTTCAAAATCATTTTACTTTCACAAAATGCCATGAAATTTTAAAGGAAAATGATTTTGTTGAAAATAGTCATCATGATCATAAGATGTTATGAAACCGTAAAAATTTGTTCATACTGTTTAAGTTAAAAAAACATTCTTCCTTTACTTTTGCCGACGAAGTCAAAAAGTACATTGTATGGTAAAAAAAGAATTATTCTTTACAAACCATGTAGTAAAAGTCAAAAATTTTTAAAAAGTACTTTAAAAATTTATGAAACTATTTTTGGAAAAGAGGGACATGAATGATAAATATAACCCCATTAAATACTTACGAATAAACAATATCGGATAAAAACATGATTAGAAAAGTTATCCCTTACCTTACATCTGATACACTTCGTATGTATCCGAACCTCATGTATAATGATTTAAATAATGTCATTGACTTATTATAGAATCATATTCATTGTTATGATATCATATATGGTTCACTTATGACTTTATATTACCCGTTCTTTTGTAAATTCCATGTAAAAGCAGCATTTTGGGTAAAATCGTATCATTTATCGTACGTGTTTCGACTTCTTGTTCTTGATATTATTACTTATATAATGATTTAAATAATTATATAATGTAAAACATGATTTATATATAACATATATTCAGCATATTCATATATATATATGATAGATCGATAAATGGAATGAAATACACCGTTCATGGAGATGATAGACCATACGTACGCATGAATGCTGTTTTTGTTTCCTTATGGAATTGAAGGGAATTAAGAAGATGCCATTAATATATATATATACATAAATCCAGTATCATTATTATTCCATATATTTAATTATTATTAATTATATAAACTTTATAATCATTCATGAATGGTTAACATGGAGAATGAATCTCATCGCGTTGTGGAGACGGTAGTTCGTACGTACGCACGAGTGATGATATCATTCTCATGATTGTGGAATTATATTAAAGTGTATGTATAATATTTCAGAATCAATATCACTTTGCAATAATAATATATAGTTATTTTTTACACCATTATACCCATCCAAGTAAAGTGGTGGTCGAAAACTGATTACACCACGACGTGGACACGGTATTCCGTACGTATGCACGCGCGATGATTTTATTTTCTATAGGATTGATATAAGGTTAAATAGGTTAGTTTCATATTTATAATAACAGATCAGTATATAATTAATTCTGATTTTATTACTTTATAATGTGACAACTGAAGAAGAAGAAGTAGAATAAGAACGAAACTTGAGAGAATCGGAAGAAGAGATTACCTCTTCTTCGACGCACCTCCTTTAAGCTTCCTATTAACGAAGTAGAGTTGGTCTTTCAAGAAGACCAGATTCTCCAGAAAGTTTCTAAGGAAGTGGAGAAGAGAAATGGTCAGGTTTTGGCCGAGCATCAAGGCTCAAATGTGTGTGTAGAGAAGAGGGAAGGGGTGCCCTTTTTATAAGGGAGGAGAGGGGCACCTTTGGAAGAATCTTAAAATATTATTCTATAATAAAGTCATATTCGGGTTTTCATAGCTACAAATTGATTTATTTCAACGCTAAGGTGGGGATGGGTCTAAATACTCTAAACCAATGGGCTTTAGACATGTTTTGGTTACTATTTTATCCTTATCATTTAGATTTAACTCTAAGTTAAATAATTTAACTTTTACCGCGTCTTCTTGTATTCTTACACTATATGGTTAATGAATTTTCTATAACAAGCCAAACGAACCCCATGTGGTTCATTATTAATAAATATATCCGTATCTAAGTAATTTAGCAAAACCATAGATTTTAAGAATAAAATAACAATTAGTAATATAATATTTGTTTTAAAAACTATTTTATGTCAATTTTGACACTATTTGGTATTTGATTTTTTAGAAACTCATAAAAGCATGGTTAGTTCGATGAAAGTTAATTAAAACAATAATAACATGTCATATTAACCAATAAAATTAGTTTAATTCATAAAAAGTCTAAAATTACATTTATTTGGGTATTTATAACATCAATTAATTTAATATTTCATTAATAAGGTAATTACTGCATCATCATTGTGTCATAAATAAATTAATTTATTTAAGGTATAGAAATTATAAATAAAATACCATTATGTAGGAAATATTTTTAACTTTATAATTAATATTTATAGTCGAATTTATCTTATGTATAACCCTATATTAAAAATGATTTAGTTATTAAACTTTGATTTTAACTATTTTAACCATTCTTTAAATAAAATAATATTAAATGTCCTAATCTAGTCGAAGTGGACCTAAATGGTCATATTTTATTCCTAAGGTTGTTTTCGGTTGAATTAAACTTATCCAATATAATTAGGAAATGTTTTACGGTAATAATAATATCATTTTTACCCTTAATTACCCTATTTACTTTTAACCTTGGAAAATAAATATAAAAAGATACTATTCACAAAAAATTATTCTCATCTCATTAAACCACATTTTAGTCCTTGAAATTAAGCGTGTATCTCATATTTTCTAAATTCCACTCACAGAAGTGGTAAAATTATGTTTTATGTGAATTTCCAAATTCTCCTAGGAGGTGGGTAAAAGACGGTGAAAAGTTCAATAAAATTTTTATATATCTAAAATTATTATAAACTGACTCCAATTAATTACATTGAACTTATATAGGTATTATTTGTCAATTTTTACTTAAAATAAATTTAAATAAAATAAAAAATTATTTAAATAAATAGTCGGTTTTTTAAATAGTAACCCAGTGTTTTCACTATTCATCAAAAAATTGAAAGTTTTCAGAAAAAAACCAAAAATTCAACCTAGGTTAATTTCGATTTTTTGAATCCAAAAATGAAGTCCATTTTGAAATGATAAATTTATAAAATTTCAAAGTGTGGTTATTAATTTTCATAAAGGATAGTTTATATAATATTTTAATAACATATCATTGTTTAGTGAAACTCAAAGTTGCGTACAACACACGCTATCATGGATGGTCGTGATTGAATGTAAAGCAAGCCAAGTCAGGTATGCATGTAGTGCAAGCTCCTTTTGCCGTAGCGTAAAACACAAGACATCAATGAAATTAAAAAGAATATTTTTCATAAAATCTTGGGGTGTTACATTATATTTATGGAAGGGATTGATATATTGCCTTTAACAAAATAAGTGAACCTATTTATAATAATAAATATTCACATTTTTATATGATTATGTGTGTGTGGAAAATCAATAACATATTCCAATGGTATGCTCTCATGATTATTATTATTAGATTCCATTATGACTAATGCCTTATAAACTGATATTGTATGTTAAATGAACTATATTTATGTTCTATCATATACAAGGCATTGTTTTAAAATGATACTCTTATGTTATCATAACCTTGTAGTCATAATATTTTGATATCACCTTTTCATAACCTTACCGAACATCTATGCTCACAATTTCTTATCTTTCCTTTCCCATGGATATGACAAAATGTATGATATACGAATTATGTAAAAAGTGTTATAGTTATGATGAAAAAACATAGAGATGATGAAGCTCACTAATGGACTACTGTTTTATGTGTCTATGTTTCTTAAATAACAACAAGCTAAACAATTTTTTCATTTATGTAAGTACCCATTCATTATAGAGATGTATTATGATCATTTTATGTATTCTGTTACACTTTTTTTTATCATACCTTGGTTGATTATTTATTTTGGTTTGTTTCATGGGAATTTTGAGAATTTTGGAATCCCATGGGGAAATGCATGGTTGGTTTAGGGTTAGAGCATACTATATAGGTTTTCCTAGAAAATTGTGAACATTTTTTTGATCCAAATGAGGTGGTGCATGGTTTGAATAAACAATGTGGACTACCTCCCCAAACTGTTTACCCTCAAAGATATGGAGTATTTATGAATGGTTTGTTTGTAGGGATATAATGCGACCATATATGAGATATCATGCATCCCAGAGGGTATGGGTTCTTGGTTTATTCAAACTATTGAGAAAAAATTTCACCTTTCAATGAAAACCTTATGTGTGGAATGTTACCCCCAGAAATATTAATAAAAAAATATTGAACGCTTGGTTTATAACCCTCACTTCCCTATTTCATCCTAACAAAAATTCACTTGCTTTTGGAGGCTCTCGAAAGGATTCCAATTCTCCTCTAACCACTAATAGTGTGAATTAATGATATATTGGAAGGAAGAACCTCCATTCCTATATGTAATTTATTTTTCATTTTGATTCCCCTCTATCTTATATTTCTTCTGCTTTTGAGAGTGTACAATTTTCATCCATTTTCAAGGGTATAGATCAAGATTATAATGGATATTGTTTTGTGGGATCCTAATACTTTTATATTATCAAAGATCATCATGGAAATTTTAAATTTGACTGATCTACATTGAATTGTGGGTTTCAGTTTGGAGAGTGTTTGTTAACAATCTTGTTATAGGTTGTATAATTTCCAATTTCCTCAATCTACATTATGATCATGTATATTTTTTCACTCTTCTAGTACTACGTTGTGAAATTGAATTTAAATTAAAAAAGGGAATTTAATTCCTTGAAATTGGAAAATCCTACACAAAAACCACTGGACCCATTGAATATTATGAGACCATAGTTGATGGTAATCCATGGGGTGTTCCAATACACATGAAATAATGACTTCTGAATTGTGAATGTGGGAATAATAGGATATTTCAATTGAAATATATCCTTATTGAATATTAGATAGTTGGATTTAAAGGATTGAATATATTAAAACTATAGGGTTAATGATATGTGATTAATTAATGATATTTGGATTAATGATGACTTGGTTATATTATTCCAGTTGATTAAATAAGTGAACCATGATAGAGAATGATAAAATAAGTAGTGCACAATGATTTTAATGATTTATGTGACGGTTACTGATTCAAAGCCTTAATTTATATATTGCGATGAATGGGATTTAACAATGAGGTATAGAATTTGGACATTTTCCCTAAATACCCATCGGGTGCTAGAATGATGATCTAAGCCCCCAATTCTTTCATGTGGACAATGAAGAGTGAAAATATACTATTTCTCCAAATAAGGATGGGGTTCCATACCCATTCTCTAGTCCCTCAATATATATATATATATATATATATATATTTGTGTGTGTGTTTGAACATGAACAATGATGTGTTGTTTAAGGACTGATGCTAAAAATACCCATTAGGTTCTACTCTAATTATCTAGGCCCCCTATGCGTGATTTCAATATTAAATTAAAATTTAAGAATAATTATATACCATGAATAAATAAATTCTAATATCCCAATGGTATATAGATTAGATTCTAGTAAAGGATAAATAAGGTATGATGTTATTTATTAAATAATAATAAATGTGAAACCTATTGACTTTTTTAATTTATTGTTATTCTTCATACAGTGGGACACACAATTATAGACTAGATATTTATTTAGATACCATTATTGGTGGTCTATAGATTTATACTCATAACATACTTAGTATTTTGGTTTGGTACGTGAATAAAAATCATGTTTTATGACAAGATGAGGGAATGATCCTTATGTTAGATTTATAAGTTTGGATTTGGGATTAGAAATGGATAAGGGAACCAAATTTTCTATAAAGATCCTCTTGGGAGATTTTATTGTGTGTTTATTGAGAGGATTCATTAGAATCTTGAAACTTTTCAAAAAAAATTATTTATTACTTTTGTTCTAGATCATTTTACATATTTTTGTATTATTCATGTGATGTTGGTCATTATATTGATTATGGTATTATCTTTGTTATTTTTATTATAATTTGTAATTTTTAATTCATTTATGTTACGATCACACTCTGATAACAATGGTATAGACTCTCCTGAGGGCATAATAGACTCTAATTACTAGTTGAAAACCTATATATTATGGGTATGTATTTTTGGGGCCATGTAATTATCCTGATAGAGGCACCATCATGTGGCACACGTTCCAGGATAATATAAATTTGTATTAGATAATGATTATTATTTTCATATTTTTTATTATTTTGGAATGGTAGAGAAGATACTACGAAAAGTTCAACATTGGTCCTGAGATCATGCATGGGAGTATCTAACCCTTGTTTGATGGAAAAACCTAGTACATATGGTTATATTTCTTTTCTTCATGTTTTTTATTATATTTGAATGTTTATTAACATTCGGTGATGCACTTGTAGTGCGATGATATAGTTTTTCTTATATAATTCCCATGTACTGGTATGACATGAGTGTTAAGTATGCATGAATCATTATTGAAACTAAAGAACTTTTGTGACATGTATCATTTCAATCATGCATTAAAGAGAATATTTTGACTGATTTTTTGATTCAAAAAAGATTTTCTTTGTCTAATTAATTAAAAACACGATTCCTAATAAAAAATTGATAGCTTTAAATGATTTTATAATTTGAAATTTGGAATGGATGAAATGGTTTTCTAATAGGAAACAAGAAATATGAAAGTGTCTTACCATATTGCTAGGCATCACATAGGTGAGGTATGGATGGAGGTTGTGATAGTGTCTCATTTTTAATCCTGTAAAATATTATGAGGGATGATTAGTTATATATTTATGTGAATCCCCCTGTACGATGCGTAATTGGCGTGTTATTTTTCCATTGATGTGTTTCTGTAATTGGAGATACTTTCATCCAAAAAATGTTTTTTGATAGGGTAATTGGAAGAAAAATCTTGAAATAATAATATAATACTTGGAAAAGAAGGACTGATAGTTTTTGGTGATAATTCAAGAGATAAATTACCTGAGAATATTGGATGATTTGTACATTTCTTTGAGAGAGACCCATGGTGGGATTAAAGGATTATGTACACTCTGACATTAGTGTTCCAATTACAACAAAGTATGACCGTCAAAAGAGAGGGTGGACCAGAGGTAGTTGGGTTCATGACTGAGAATATCTGGTAAATTCATGAACATTAAGATTATTCTATATAAAATATAGTTAATTTGGATACCTATATGATGTGAGTATCGGCAAAGCATTGGAGGGATACGAATGATCAGTATAACAACATTTCTCGTTATTTATAATTAATAAATGGTTTATTACAAAAAAATTGTACGTAATACAACCATAATATTGATAAATATAGTTTATTTTGGAATTAGGTACATTACATAAACAATTAAATGTAGAAAAAACCCTCTTTTTGGAAAACATCCTTAACATGCTTGCACTTAAAACTATATGGGATAACCTGGGGACATACATATGAAAGCGGTGAGGTATAAATCCCAATAAGTGTTTAATAATTTAATAAGGAACTTAATGTTAGATATTAGGAATATAAATTGGAAATAAAAAGAAACATAAATAATGAGGCATGATATTGAATTATAATCATAAATGAAAAATGTAAAATGTAGAAATAACAAAAAACACTCCATAATAAACATTATTTATGGATAACTCTTAAGAAAACATGATATAAAATATACTTTAACGTAATCGAGTCAATTAACTATCCCAAAATTACATCTAACGAGAAAAACAATTAACCCATGCATTAGAGTGCTCTAAAATAATGGTTCCACCCGTCACTTTCATTTTATTCCCATGTTTAACATTTCCACATAGATCATACAACATGGATTCAATCTTTGTCAAACTTTATTCTATAATCATGTAGTGTAAAATGAAAACATATATGTCCATGTTAAAAAAATTATTAGTTTATAATGGTTAATGCCCGTGATAAGAAATTGGTATGGTATTCACTAAACAATTGTTTAGTCATGGCTGATCATAGTGGAAGTTCAGCTGAAAAATGCCATCAGTTAAATTTTTTTGAAATGGATTGGTGAGAGTGATAATGAATCTACCATCACCTATACATAAAATGGAGCGTAATAAGGGCCTGTAAATTCAAATCCTAATAGTAGGTATTGGAAATACAAGGCTAAAGATAATAACGAATCATTAATAAAGAAGAGAAGGAGAGGATCCCCTACTTGACTGTGTGACTCCAAATGCTTTAGAGGAGCTTCAAAAGAAATTGGGGTCTCTTTTGGAGGAGTCTAAAGAGGGTAAGTCATAGTCAAGGTATGACCCTTTTATTTTTAGTTAAGATAAGTTGGATATTGAGTGGGTTTATATTGGAATAGAAATGGTATTTTTATCATATTTTTCAATCATAGGTTTTGGACTCTAAAAAACCAAAAATAACAATGATTGTAATTGGGTTTTTCGATTTCTTTCTCTAAATGGTTGTGGTTTTAACTATTATATATGGAAAACTGTTGAACATAGTAAAATAACACCCATTATTATGGGGAGGTGAGTCATACTCATAATGAAATGGATTTAAAACCATAAAATATATTAATGATTTTATAGGATTTATAATGGATTTATAATATTATTTAAATAAAACTAAAATCTAATTATTTTAAATATTAAATATAAACTTGGTCATGGATATATTTTATAGTTTTGATGACATCACTTTTTTGTCAATCTGATGCCATAATACACCCCATATATTTATACGGTAATTAATTTATACACAAAAGTTTGACTGTATTATAAAATTATTAAAAATTCACTGTTGGATAATTTTAACTTTCTGATTCTAAATATTATATTCATTTTATAGAAATAATTTTCAAATTTTTTGTAGTTTCATTTTTAATATTATATTATAAATTTATTGAGAAATGATGAGTTATTTTAAAATAACCATTTTGAACGCCTATAAAAATTACACTTGACTTCATAAAAAATATATGATAATTTATTTTTAATAAAATTTATTCAACAAATTTTTTTTAAAATTAGTATTTACATTGAAAATAAAATTATTCATCAAAATAAATTCTCTAATTGAATTTGAATACTCGACATTTTTTTTATTATATACAAATAAAAATCAATTATAATTGTTGGATATTTTTACATAGATAATTTTACACATTATTCTCTTTCATAAGATGTTAGTGGATTGATATGTAATTTTCCTTTATCAACCCTACAAATATTAATTAGTTCATATTTATCCCTGTCATCATGAAAATAAGCATTAGAGGTTTTTGATACAAATATATTTTACACTTCTCCACAATGAGTTAATTCTTGTAAATTTTCAATGCAAATATCACTACAACTATCTCTTGATATTCTATTGGGTAGTTCTATTAGTGAACATTCATCTTCCTTAAATAAAAGACAAACACTTTATTGTTTTCATTGAACACAAAGTCCAATCCCTTTTTTGAAGCATCACTATGTTGTACAAAACGTTCTCCACATCAGGGTTGTGTGAGTACTACTGCAATGAAGAGCCTCCTTTCAAAGTCCATGAATAAATATTCACTTTCATCATTCCCTAAAAATATGACCCCATTCCATCTATTCTAAGTTATAGGGTCTGATAATCAAATGAAGTTTCCCAGAAATCAGAAAAAATACCCTGCTAATCCTAGGAAACAAGGTTTATCTGTCACATATGTTGGTGTCAACCATCCTTCAATTGTTTTTATCCTTGAAGGGTACAAAAATATCCCGTTTATTTTGATTATATGACCCATTTATGTTATATCCTTCAATCTAAAAACACATTTTTCTACTTTTCATATCAATTTTCCTTTCATATAACCTTTATAACTATTCTCAAATCATCATGCTTCTCATTTCATTTAGTGTTTATTATAATACCATATATAAAGATTACCATACATTTTTGGAGGTAATATATAAATTATATGGTTATCAAGTCCATGAATATATATGGAGGATTAGTTAGTTAAATAGACATTACTATTAACTCAAAGATCTCATACCTTATAATAACAGTGGTCATGGGGATATATCCCTTATTTACCCTTACTTGATAATATCCCAACTGAATATCCACAATTGAGAATTATTTTTCTCCATTCACCTGAAAGAAAATTTTATAAATCCATAGTGGATGATACTTGTAACATATTGTGATATTTTGGATCAAATGGTAATCAATGTAAAGGTGATCTGACCCATCGTTCTTCTTGATGAAGAGGACTGGTGAACCCCATAGTGAAGAACTTGGGAATTTAAACCCTTTATCTATATTATACCATTTTATTATAGCTCCAAAATTTTCAGAACAAAACCTCTATATGGGTTATTGTATAAATTAAACACCCCATGTATAAAATCGACTGAAAATTCATCCTCTCTGCTAGGATAAAGACCATAAAATTAATCAAGAACGAAATAACCGTATTACCTCACAATAGGCCTGTATTTGAGAATGATTCTTTCTTAGAATAAGTTATTTGAGATAGATATTATAACTCATTGGGAAACAATATCAATTCATGTGATTTTTGTTTTAAAAAATAATCATCCTCATATTTTCAAATGTATTGAATTATGAGACGATTCACAATATAGAGACTGATTTTCTTCTCATTGAAATTTTTTGTGGGATCTATACAGGGAAAGTCAATCCATGCTAAGAATTTCATAAAATTATACAAAATATAGTATGAAATGGTTAAATGTGTAATTCATACCACAAATTTTGACATTGTAGGAGTTATATACCCAGGGGACAATAATTTTACTATTTTCCATTTTCACTGATAGCGTTACGTCAATGTTTTGTGGTGGTGTTTGAACAAATCTACTAAACTTTCTGGATATAAAGTAATATTTTGAACCCGAAAAATATGATACATTCAAAATTCATTAATGAATTAATAGAATAACTATCACAACTTCATGTTTGTGATCCACCATGACATTTGTGGTGGAAAAATATCATCTTTTCTATCATTAAGGATTAATGTTGTCTATGAAAACCTTGGGAATAGTGACTTGGATTGAAAAATTTTCCACGTTACCTATATTTGACAAAATTAAAAATTCCATGAGGGCGGATTGGATAAATCCTTTCCTCTGTCAAATTATTGTGTTCCTCCTACCGAAAATTGTTCGATTAGTGTCCTTCATTACTACACCTTATGATTTTCTTCGTTCACCTTGTGCAATTTATTGGGTCCATCCTTATGCCCCTTTAGCAAAATGGATGTAGAAATTTCATGGATTAATTATATTTATCCATCAGACCACTATAATTAAAATACACCTCCCAATACATATCCACATGATACCCTTGAGATTCTTTGATATACATTTTGTCTTTGAGGGATCATTGTAAAAGTACCTTATAGTCATAAAAGTCACAGTTTGGTTGCGATTTTTATTAAGAATTATCCCCCCCAATGAAGTTTTCAACCATGAATTTGGGGGTAAATACAAAATAATGTTCCCAACATTCTTGTCTAGTAATGTTTTCCATTTATTCCCTAATAGATTCTTCATCATTTTTCATGACGGAATGAAAGTCCCTTTCAATTCATTTTCAGAGATTTCAAGGAAAATAATTATATAAAAACATTTTTTGGAAGCCCTTCCACCCTATCATGTTTGCTTATTCCATAATATTTTTATTATTTATTAATGTCCACCACTAATAAATTATCTCTTTATATAATAAATATCAAGTAGAATAATCTATTGTCTATAACATTGAAGGATGTGGTTGATTTTATAAATAAATTTGATCCATTGATCCGTGACTTATGGATCACATGACCCACCAGTAGTTGACAGCCTTTGTCAACTAATGTACTCAATTTAATCTTGTTATTTATTAAATGTATTTAGTATCTATTATTGATATAATTCTATATTTATAACTGTTGTCTTCATATATAGTATCATTATAACGGTCATGATTCCCACTGCCATTAGATTGGGAATCTCATTATGTATATAATAACATTTCCCATAACATTGATTTTTTATGAAATCCCTTATATGTCTGAACAGTGTCTAGAAGAAATGAAAAAATAAGGATGATTATTTTTAAGCTATTGAACACATAAATGTGAAATCTAACTACATTAAAGGAATCACTTACGAATAAAATTTATTTCATAACATAAGAATTTCATGGATCTAATCTTTGTAAACCATGTCATATTTTATAATTTACATTATTATGGGTTTTATTGTTGCCATAATAATTATTCATAATTATATAATGATTTTACAAATGAATATCTTCAGAGAGTTTCAATAAAATGTGCATAGAAATGCCAATTTTAATGTTCTCAGTTATGCTGAGCCAGGGCCGAAACACCTTGTCAAAGTTGTTACCCCTAGGTACATCTCTTCCAAACCCACATCCACACGTAGTATCCAGATTAGAATTTACTTTATTGATAAACCATTTAATCTAAAAATATAAAAATTTCGGTATGTGTTATTATACATAGCCTTATTTATATGGCCTCTGCTGTAGTTTTCCAACAATGTTCCCTGAAATAACTATCTTTTCTTTTGATAGAAACTATTACAACCCTGATCATTATATTATATTAATACATGATTTATTACATAAAATTGAACATAATAATACATTGAATATTCATAAGTATAATTTCATAGGGAATTAGGCACATTACACGATAATTTCAAATATGAAAAAACATCTTCTTTATTGAAATTTGTTATATCATGCTCGAACTTAATAAACATGTCATAACCTGGGGACATATATAAGATAGTGGTAAGATATAAATACCAATAAGAGATTAAGTATTTAGTAATTTAATACATGTCATAAAATAGTTATATCAATGGGTAACTAAGGGAACATGAATAATATGTCATGATATAGAATGATAATTATAAAGGCAACATGGTATATGTGGAGATAACTTAAAACACCACACCATAAACATTGTCAAAGGATATCTTCTGATATATCATGTTGGTAAAAGTACTATTAAAGAATTAGGATCACTCCCTATCCTAACAAGATGTCTTATGATACAAAATAATACACAATTCAGTGGAGATCTATATAATTCTATGTGCGCGAATCCCATACATTTCAACCTTATGATTAAGTGTGCCACATAGATCATACAGTATGGATTCATTCAACATCATATTTTTTTACATGATCAAGGAGTGTGGAATATTTACATGTATGTACCCATTCAATGAATTCTAATTTTTTAACATTGAATACCCTTAATTGGAAATGGGTATGGCATTGACAAATCAATTATTTTGTCATGAAAAATCATAGAGATTTTTTGGTAGAATAATAACATCACATAAAAATTTATAAATGGGTTTATGATAAATAAATGAGGTATATAATCATTTTTTCATTGAATGAAAATTATTAAGGGAATTTAAATTTATATCCATACATTAATAATTTAAAAAATAAGTCATAAGATAATAAAGAAAAATTAATTATTAAGAGAATGAGAGGATACATTACGTCAGTGTGTAAATATAAATGTTTTGGAAGTGCATCTTGAGAGCACAGTGAAACATAGTGAGAACACAAGAAAAATTATTATAGGGTATATAAGTTCTACATGTATATTTAGTTAATAAAATTTGGATCTTGTGTGAGTTTATCTAGGAAAAGTGCGGAAATTTCATTAATATTTCTCAAAAACAGGTTCTCACTCTATGTTATAAAATAAGAAAAATAAAAAATACAATGGGTTTTCCCATGGTTTTGACTAAATAAGAGTTTTATTTTTTATTTTATGATTCAATGATTGAAAAAAATAAACAAATACCATTTCTTATGTAGTGATGATTCATACTCTTCAAAACTGGTTTTAAAACATTACAATAGATTAATGGTTTTGGATGACTCATAATGGATTTATAAAATAAATGAATTAAATGTAAAATATATTTATTTTAAATACAAAACATATATTTGGTTTTTGATACCTTTTCTAGTATTTAAAACATCACTTTGGTGTCCTTATAAAGTCCTAATACATATCATATAGTTTTATGATATTTAATTTTTTTCCAAAAATTTGACTGTCTAAAAAAATGTAAAATTCACCATCGGATAGTTATGATTTTTTATTTTCAAAAAATAATATTCATTTCATCTAATTTTTTTTCTAAATATATGTTTTTTCACTTTTAAAATAATAGTCGATATTTATTGGGAAGTAATTTATATTTTTGACATTAACCATTTTGAAGCGTAAAAAATTTACAATTGACATCATAAATACTATTTGATAATTTATATTTAATAAAAAAAATTAATAGTAATTTTATATTTAAATATAATTTACATAAACTATATATTAATTAATCAAAATAATGTCCACAATTTAATTTATATTTTTCCCAAAAATACAATTTGGGTTTTTTGAAACAAAATCAAAATCATTTATAATGTTCAAATAATTATAAAGAAATATATTCATTATTTATAAAAAATAATATCAAAAATAATATTTATTGGGCCTTGACACATATCCCTTTAATACACTGGAAAATTTTATAATAGTAAGGTGCGTTATGGTGAGATTTCTATTAGGTTGTACAAAAAATATGGTTTGGGTCATGATCTCTATGAGCTTGGAATAATCTGGTAAGAAGATTCTATCATGCTTATGTTTTTGGATCTCAACATCAGCTTGGTTCTGGGAATATAACAATGATACAATCTGCCTTGTAATCCTTGATAAATGGGCTTCATATGGTATAATCCTACTAGTTGAGGCCATCACTTCCTCTATCAATATCAATTCAATTTATTAAAACCCTATCATTTTAATTATCATGTAATCACTATTCAATGAATATATTATAAATGATAAATATTCTAATTTTTCAGTAAAATGTAATTTGATAAAACAAATAAGTGTATGTGATTTCAATAACCATTTTATAAAATAATGAATTTAAAAAAATAAAAGAGGATTTTTATTAATACTTATTTGGGACATTATAATCCGAATTAGAAGTTGGGGAGAATACGATGGAAATAATTATAAGATAATTTCCTGGAACAATTCTATCGAGAGATTATTATATTGGAGAGGAAGGTATAGTTTATATAGTAGATACAAGGATTCTTGTTAGAGATTTATTATTATTATTACTTCACATACATGAAGCACATTGTGCCATTATATTTAGAGGATAAGGCAACTGTGGGGAGACACTTCTAGGGTGGACCTGAATTTGAGATTTTATAATAGTTGAATAATATTAAACTAACAATGTTTTACGAGGTAGTGATTTATTCTTTCATTTCCAAGGGGAACTAGAATGGGGATTCTAATGTAATACAAGTGATTTCAACTGGATGAATATATAATATATATTCTGAGGGTACATACCATCTCCATGAACACATTAAATACAGTAGTGTCAGGTAGACTGGCTAGGTTATGGATCTGTTACATATGGAAATATTCATGTTAGAATCCATAATTGTGGTAGGTCGAGTCACTATCATAACTTGTTTCCCTTTCCATTGGTAGAGTTCCTAGCTCTTGGAATGTTGGGACATCTACAACAGTGTTGTAGGAACATATGATAATTGTGTAGAGATGTAAGAGCTAGATTGAACTAGATTATGGGAAGGGGCCTTCTATCTTATACCAATCACGATTTTGGAGTTATACTAGATCTGGTGGTCAAGGATGAGGACATGAAACTTCCGGGAAAATCTACATGTATCAATATATTAATAAAACCCATGAAAAGATTGAATGGTGTAAAGGTGTAATCAGAAGAACAACTACATGTAGTTAAACCTACATTTATGGGTAGTGATTCTAGGCCATTGATAGTTAAAGGAAAAATTCCTTTATCATCTATGATTGATAGTGTCTTATTTGACTCATTATCCCCTCATTATTTTATATTTTCTCAACTAGTGAATGTTTTGAGTTTAAAAGTGAGGATTGTGATTAGATTTAGCATGATGGACATGCCATTGGTATTGAGGTTGATGTTTGTATATCAATAAAAGGGGAGTTTCCTTAGGGTTGTTGAGTATCATTTCCATTGGGATATTTATATACTTGACAAGTGATTTTTTGCTAGATATTTCGTATTTATTCTCTAATATCGTACCGAGACTACCTCAATTTTTATCATTGGTGAGTAAACTTTAATTCTAATAATAATTCAAGTAAACATCAGTGTGGATAATGGTAATTTTATGAAGTCTTTTCTTTTCAAGTTAATTAGAAAATAAGGGAGCACATCTCCCAGGTTGAAAGTAATTTATTAGATGATGAAGGTGTAAATCACAATGATTTCCCACTCATAGTGGGCTAGTTACAGGACCTGTTTCTTGTATGACATACCATGGATTCCACATAAGAGAGATATTAATATTAAAATTGATGTACTTTCTCTAGATGGTCCAGTTCCTATTGTACCATATTTAATATAACTGAGGGATATTCATGATCATATGACCATGTTAGATGATTTGATGGATAAGGGATTTATCCATCTGAGTATGTCACCATGGGATTCTCTAGTTTGTTTTGATAAAAAAGATGATTGGACACTGTGTTTATTTGTTTATTATAAGAATATTAACTATATGATTTGAACAAACATGTATCCACTTTTGTGTGTTAGTGATCTATCTGTCCAGTTGAGTGGGTCCTGCCTATTCTTAATGGTTCTCATGATATTTGGTTATCCTTAGAAAGGAGTTAGACCTTCTGATATACCATATATTAATTTAAAAATAATTAATGGACTAAATGAATTTGTTTTGATTCCAATGGGGATGAGAAATACACTGGTTTTTTATATGGTCTTGATGAACCAAATATTCCACCCATACCTAGATCATTTTGTGGTTATTTTTTATTGTTGACATTTTGATGTAATATAAGACTCCGGAAGCACATGACCCACATGACAACATTTTCATGAGTACACTAATATAGAATAACATACATGATAAGACATCTAAGTGTTAAACCTATATTGAAAAGGTAAATTTATTATGTAACACAATCTACGAGGATGTTGGTTTAGTGGAAGAAGATAGATTTTAGCCAGTTGTTTCATAACTAAAACCCAAGAATGTTTTTTTATATATCTAGATTTCTGGGGTTTTCAATTTTTATAGTTGATTCATCCAATAATTTCCCCACTTGGAAGCACAACCAATGGGTTTGAATAAAAAGGGTATTGAGTTTGAATGGTCTGGCTCATGTGAGAGTGATTTCCAAAAGTCGAAGAAGCATTTGACTGTCACACCATGTTTAATCATGTCTGGGTCAGGTGAGGTATATAATATGATGTTTTTTCATCTAGAATTATATGTATATTGGTGATTAAAATAAGATACCTAGTAATGGAATATATTTAATGAAATTTGTGGCAACATGGAAAGAATTACTATACCCATGATTTAGAGGTAGACACAATGGTTGGAGCCTTATTGTGTTGGAAAAATTACATCTTAGGTGAATGGTTTGTTGTGTATACTAAACACAGAATCATAGAGTACATATTATTTATGGGATATTTAAATCCCAAGCACATATGATGGGTTGTTTATATATAGCCATTTGATTTTGAGATAACATATACACTAGTAAAAGGAAATATTTTTTCTAAATATTAGAGATGAAAGGAAAAAAATATAAATTCCAACATTCTAGATCTAAGTGGAAAAAGATGGCCATGATAGATGATATGAATATTTATGTTCAAGAGTTCCATGACCAAATTAATCTCATATCCATATTAGTGGAGTTTACATTTTTTAGTAAGAGTACTGAGAGAATGTTTGAGGATATTGAGTTCTTGGCCTTGAGAAAATGAATTGAATTTTTTTGTTAAACATAATATTAGTCTATAGTTTAGGATGATATAATCTATGTTAAAAACTTCTTTTTTGTGCCTATGTGTATTCATGTGGAGCTGATTCATGAGTTTTATACCTTAAAAGCATGTGGTGCATCATGGATTGACAAGAATGTACTTTGAAAGATGTCAAAAGTATTGGTGTCTAGGCATGAAAAAGGTTATTTATGGTTTTGTGAAATGATGATACACTGTTCAGTAGGTGAAGGATGAGAATTAATAACATGTTGTTTTATTAATTTGATTTGAAATTCCAATATGGAAGTGGGATAAAATTACATTGGAAATTACAGTTTGTATTCTGATGATGCATTGAAAGCATGATGTGATTAGAATGATTATTGACATGTATAAAATAGTACTATTTTTATTACATATCTTGTATGAATTCATAGTATATTAGTTGGGTGTTATTTATGTGTGAAAGATCTTCAATTTCCACATGTTTCCAAAGAACATAGTCTCACACAATGTCTCGTTCTTTACAACTTTATTCTACCTAGGCTTACAGAAGGTGTTTTGTACCCATGTACATCAAATTATGGATTTCCACCTATATACAGATAGAAAATATAATCATATTAATCAGGTTCTTGAGGACATACTAAGGGGATGCATCCTTGTCATCGAGGTATTATTGGAGTATCACTAAGAGGTCTTTGTATTTTCCTATTACAATAGTTATTAGGTGACTATACAGATGGAACCATACGTGGAACTTTTTTGGAGGCCCTTAAAATCCCCTCTATATTGGATGGAGGTTGGTGAGTCAGATTTATTGAGATTATGTCATATGAAGGAGACAACAGATTAGGTTATATTGATTCAGAAACATATGACTATGTCTTAGAGTATGTAGAATAATTATACTGGTCAACATTTTCGAACTCTTGAGTTTTAAGGGAATGAACACTTAATCCATTTGGTGTCTGTGATATTGGTCCACCATTTTATTTGGAGGTTGTTCATGTTAGAACATATGATTGATAGATCATTTGAGAATGTGGGGGGAATCAGAGATAACTAGACTTGTGTTGTACTGATTAGATCATACATTGAGGTATATCACAATAAATAATGACTCTCATCTGGTAGTTCTTTAGAAGTATCACTGAAACCATTAGCCTGTGATCTTTTTAAATTAATTTGAGATAGAAGATGACATGTATTTTGAGGAACATATAATGCATGTTCCGGACTGCATTGAGTGAGTTTTGCGAGGAATGTTTGTACCATTGGACAGAGTGTTGTGGTACTATGGATGAATTCAGGAGGAATCATTAGAAAGGGAATAAAACATGATAGCCTAGTAGCCAAATGTCTTAACCTTGAATTATTATTTATCATGGGGAGTAAAACATGTGGATTATCTATTATAAGGTGTTTAGATTGTAAAATCATGACCTTTCAAGATATTTCTCATGCTCTCTTTCTAGTATTCGTTTTCTGTTGTTTTAATTATACCATGGATGGGTCTTACATAGGGGTATTTTTGGGAAATAATAAAGAATTTTTGGAATAAAATTGGGTTGTGAATGGTTGGAACCTGGTTAGATAAAACTATAATGTTTTCGCCAACAAACAAAGTAAGCCTTATAGAGATACATGAGGAGGATCACAATTTTCCCAAATTATGTAACCTCAATCCCCAAACTGTACACCCTTATATAGAGAGGGTTTTCATATTCGAAACTCTGTTTGGAAATTTTTCTCATACATAAGAGAAACAATGAACCAGAAAAAGTAGCTGATCATGGTAAAAGAGAACTATTTTGAGAATCGGGCACCATGCACATGAAACCAAGCATGGATGATTTTAAACCACTGATAATTTCTTTAAATATTCACAACCCCTTACTTAAATCTATAGTCAACCTACATTTGACCTAACTAAAATTCCCTTACTTTTGGGTGCCCGAATAGGATTACAATACTCCTCAAAATTATTCTAATGAAAATATTAGATAGGAAGGAAGGATAAAAAACATTTCAGATATATAATTTCTTCCCATTTTGAATTCCAATATCTCCTGTATTTCATCCCCTTTGATGTGGGATGGATTTTACTCTATTACATATTTTAAGATCTCTTTTTTAGGGATCATGTTTTCTTGGATCATGATTCTAGGTTTTTATCCCATATCTTGCTTTCTATTGTGACTTCAATATCTATACATCAAATTGAGGGTTATAGTTTGGTGACCATTAATCAATGATCATGAGGTTATTAGTCAAATTTATAATTTAATGACTGTGGATTATAATCATTTGTATGTAATTGTGTCATTGTGTGTCTAAATTTTTAAATTTAATTTCAATTATAAAATACATTTGAATTCCATGAAATTTGGAAAGCCATCGTAAAACATATTGGACTCTGTAGAAATCACGAGGTTTCACCAGACAGAAACCCATGATGTGTGATAATACCCTTGAAATGATGACTTATAAATTTTGAAAATTGAATATTGGATCAATGGAGTGGAAAAAATTCATATTTCATATTTTACAAAGAGAGTTAAAGGGATTAATCATAAATGATTAAGGAGATACGAATAATATATTTTATTTATTTTAATAGAGAATTGTTGATGTTATTATTTTTGAATAAATTTAAAATCCATGGCTATGAATGATAAATAAAATGGTTCACTATAATGAGAATGATCAATAAGAAGGATAATGGTGTTGAATCTTAATTTATATATTGATATATATGTGATTTAATAGATTGGGTGTTATATATTGACTAATTCTCTGAATACCCAAGTAGTTCTAGACCGATGATCTAGGACTCAGGGGCATTCATGTGAATAAGGAGGTGCAGGATATGGTCTAATGATCCAAATTCCCTTGGGGTTCCACAATGATGATCTAGTCCCATGATATATATATAAATATGTGTGTGTGTATGGGGGGGTGGGTGTAAGAAATGTGTTGTGGGTTAGAGCTTGATTTAATGAATACCCATGTAGTGTTAGAGTACTTCTATAGGCCCGCTATGCATGATTTGGAGATTACTTTTTTATATGAATAACGAAATCACAATGAAAAAATGAGTTTATAATTCTATATGGTACCTGGTTCATAACCCATTATGGGCTGAAGTAGTTATTTTGTGGTGTATTTATGAATAAATATTATGAAACACATTTCCATTTTCATTTATCATTATAGTTTATACAACTTCACACACTATTATAAACATTATATTTCTATAGATGAAGTTTTTGGTGGCATATTTCATTGTAGATACACCAAAATCAGTCTTCTTGATTGGTACACAAATAGAAATTATGTTTATAGGACATGATATGCGAAGGATCCCTATGTTAGATGTCTGAGATGGGACTTGGATTAGATCATGGATTAGGGATGCCAACACGATTTTGAGATCTTACTGGGCGATGTTATCTTGTATTTATTTTGGATTTTATTTATACACTTAACACATGTACATCATGAAAAATATTATATGTTTCATTATGGTATTTTTCTCTAATTTTGATGTATTCATGTGATGTTTTTAATTATATTGATTATGGTATTATCTTGGTTATTTTTATTATCATTTAGTTATTTGTATATATATTTACATTGTGGTTACACTTTTATATAAATGGTATAGTCTCCCCATGTTACATATTTTACACATGTTACAAGTTTGAAACCTTTTTCACATGGGAAAGAATTTGTGAGGTCACACAATGTACTTGATTGGGGAACCTACATGTGGTTCTCGGGCTAGGACACTATGATGTATCATTATGTCATGTAATGAATATTATTTTCTTAAGATGTAATATTTATGTATGGAAATTTTGGGACATTAAATACATTGGAAGTAAAATTTGATTGTCAACCTCTATTCATCTGAGTTCATATCTTTTGTTTGGTTGTATTAGTTTATGCTCTATTATCCTTCATAATGGATTTAAAATAAATGTTTATCTCATTTATATAATTTGATTCATTATGAAGAGAAATTCTATATTACATTTTTTTATTTCTTCCTAATTTTGAATCTTTTTTCTTAAGTAACATTGGTGGTCTTTTTTCTTAAATGATTTGAATACATGATGAGATGAAGTTGTACCATTCTTGTAACCACTAAAATTTCATACAAAAAATATATTTTCATGTTATCGAAATATTTTTGAATTATAAAGATGTTGCATAACATATGGATGTTTTTTTATGGATTTGTATTCTATGATATTGTCTACTATTGGGCTTTTTTATTTTTAAGATTAAACCCAAAATCTAATGAAAAATGGTTAAATCTATTTTCAACCTAGAATTTTCCCTCAAACTATGACCTTTCTATTTATTTTACCTAATTTTTTTAGTTTTTTCATAGATTCTTAGGATATTCATGGGGATCATTCAATCACAATCATTTTACTATCAACCCTATACATGGTAGTGATGTTCTTATCTTCTTTATTCATCTAATTATTTTTATATTTTAGTTTTTAACTATACTATTTGTGATAATAGATTTAAAAAAAAATACAACATGATGTTATGGATGGTTCATATTTCTTCAAAACATGATATTTATCATTAAATAGAGTCTCGATCTTATTATAACATTTTGGAGGTATGTTAACCATAGATTCATCCAGTGAGAATCAAGTAGTATCAATAATGGTGTCCATCTTTTATGAAGTATAAATATGTATCTACATACGAATATCTATATAAAAAATCACTTTTAGACATTTCATATCATGGGTGTTGTTATTATCTTCAATTCTAATCACGTTATCTTTCCAAACCTTCATCATTCGTTTAATTTCTTCTTCATGGATATTAACATTGTTTTGTAAAAAATCATCAAAATCCTTGATTAAATTAGATTTTACGTCCATTTGTATGTCCATGACATCAATACTAGTTTCAATTTTATATCTAGGGCATGAATTTTTTCTTCTAAATATTCTGTGGTAATATTATTTTATCTAATAGTGTTAATATAATCATATTCAATCATAGATAATTTATGTTCATGGATTACATATTTTCATTCATTGGAAAAGTTTTTTATAGTGGTCATTATAAATTCTATAAATTTTACTTTCAAAAAATTTTCTATTTCTTATGATTTTTTTCTATATGAGGGATATTTTCATTCATTAATTAAAATATCCCTCAGATAATGGAGACTAATTATTTGGGATAACCGTGCATCATAATCGTTTGTATATCAATTAAAAGGTCAACTAAAATATTATCACTCCACCTAGTTCTTGGATATTATTAATGATTGTTTTGATAAAATTTAATAAGTACATACTAATCGATTAAATGTATTTATCGATATGTGGTAGAAAGATTTCATATGTCATTGGTGGAAGCATAATCCACCTGGTCATCTCATTTCAATCATGATATGTATTCCTTATTAAAAAGAACAATGATACTAATATGTCATCTTTTTTATATTAGTGTGTTTTCTTATAAAACCTTATTTTCTCCTTATTTAACATCTCATCATGGTATTATAAGAAATATAAAGTTTTTGATAGAGAATTGAATCTTCTCAAAAATGGAACATCAATGTTATAACATGAATAAAACACAAATATTCAAAAGAGAATAACCACAATAAATTGAATCCATCAGTGTTGCACCTACCCACTGATACTAATTAAGATGAACTCATTGGGATATACGGAAAAATTAGAGGGTGGGATGGGGGGGTTAATATGTTTTGGGAATTTTTTACGAAATCTAAATTATATTAATTAAAAAAATTAGAAATATTAATAACATGATTTTTTTAATTCTTTTTTCATTATCACATGAAAGTATATGAATAAAGGTAAATATGGAACATGAAATTTTTACAAGTTTCACTAACAAAAAGAGTTTCACGTCTGTAGAGTAGTCTGAAAATAATACCAAACAGCCACATGAAAACAATCCATTTAATGTGGTTATAGAAAGAAGATAACAACCATTCAATTTTTTTAAACTATATTTATTTTATATTACTATTTTTACAGCTCCAAGATATTTCATCATACCGACTATAGAGATATTATTCACCTTATTTGTAAGGTACTTTATAAGAATAGAAAAAACATTCACTAGATGATACTTCTATTTAAAATCATTGTGCTGTTTTTTCTTAACACTTACATATTCTTCATATTTTTACATACACAATAGCTGGAATGGAACACTATTTTTATTCATATTAGCAAAGAAATGATTGTCATTATTCTTCTTATACTTATACTTCTTCATATGAATAAAACACTCCATAATACATCCTTTAATATACAATAGTAATGAAATAGTATTGACCACATCTCATTCATCTATAATCACACACTTAATTTCTGATTATTGAAATTATGAATTTTTTTCGTAAAATCAACTGAATTCCTTCTTATTTAGTCTAAATAATATGAATGTGTACTGATATGGTTGTCTCAAAATTCTTCATCAACCTAAATGGCAATAATCGGAATGAACACTATGGACTCACTTATTATTCCACAATAAATAACATAAAATAGTTTATTTGTTTCAGATTCTCTTTTTTAGATACAAAATATAATCAATTATGTGTAGAATTAGTTTTTTAGTAGTGAAATTTATTATTTTTAAAGAATACCTACACTAGACTGAATGAGACACATAATATTATTTATGTATAACATCTTGTAATTTTTTTTTGAACATTTATACAATATAACAAAATAATCCTTGGTTAAATGATTTATTCAGGTTCATAATATATTTATTTGAAATCCCTCAAATGGATATACATTAATGTGTGAATAAGTATTCAAAGAAGTAAGATTGTTTGCATGTGATGTTAAATTTTTCTTTTTTCCTACACACGAGAAGATAAATCAACAAATATCACTTTTTATAGTCATTAACACAATTAATATACTTTAATGAAAAAAATGTAATGGTGTAACTCTCCCTTATATTTTATTTTATTATCTTCCAGCTAATGTTAGATCACTGTGAATTTTCAAAAACTAAGAAATATTCATTGTATATCCCACAAGTACCTATAAAAACAATATATTAATGGTATATCTGTATTCCTCACATAATATTTTATAAGCAAAATGTTTTTATTATGGATCATAGTGAAATAATGATATACAAAATCTAGTTCAAAAAACATATAATCATCATAAATTTTTGAAGGCCAAAACATAACTTGAAATAATGGGATGATAATATTCACACATTTTGTATATTAAACACCCCTTATTATGATTCCAAATAAGATTTTGGAACGTCTTTCCACTTCACATAAATGAACTAAGAAGATACCTTGTTATTCAGAAAACATAATATCTCAATGAAATACATATGCATTTTTAACTCTCTTGGCAAGGATTATCAAATATTTATAGGAAATAACACTACCTTGTACAACTGAAATTCAAATAATCCATCTCTAATAATATATTCCATTTACATTTAATGATTTTAATATCAATATATATCAAGACATTAAAATATTCTTTAGATTCATTTCGTTATATTTTTATCTTCTGCTAACACTAAAAATAATGACATCTTTTCCTTCGTGACAATGATTTATGTTGATTAACAAATAATCTAATTATCTATAATTTCAAAACACAAAGCTTATTCAATAACTCAAATAACATGTTAACATCTAGAAACTACATTTTATCCTTGAAGGGTTACATTATTTGAATAACAACTTTTTTGAAAGACAAAGTTGCATGAAGGCCCAACATCCTTATTTTTCTCATGGTATCTATCACGAAACAATATAATTTTTTGTTATATCATGAAATATATTTCCTTAATGAAATCTGGTATACAATTATTTGAGACAGGTTGGGGTTCAAGAAAACACACATGGTTGATTAGACATTATAGATTTGTTTGATCAGAAGGCAACTATTTTATCTATATAATTTTAATATAGCTAAATCGTGTGGCCCTTTTAATATCCCACAGTGATCTAAAATTAATTTGGGAATTCATAAATAAATAATATAATTCCAATAACTACTTAAATACAACACTAGGGACAACACCCATACAATCCTTTATAGACATACATTGGGTGTGAACAACTTGAACTCCCCCCCCCATTCACACCATCATGCAGTCACCCTATAGTTTCAATTATAGTAATGGACCTCCATATTCAGTTCCTGTTAATCCATATAGTCACAAAACTCACTTTGCACCCCTGTCTAGCTGAGTAGACTTCCTCCCACATGGTTGACCCAAAGGGTCCCACGGTGTGGTTGATGTGGTCCTTCGATGAATTATAGTTGAACAACTATTTCACGATCACTTATAATGCATCTATGTAAAAATTTAATATGAAAATAAAATTAAAAACCAAGTATTATACTAATATTCATGTATTCATCATGAAAAAATCTAAATATATTTTTTCATGGCCTTTTTTAAAACACCTAATGAAATAATATTTCCTGACATTCACTCCATGAATAACCATGAACTATTAAAACAAACAAATATATTAATGGCCATTAATATAATTAATTGTTGTCATTAAATAGTTAAATATTGAATAGACTTGTTAAAATATTCTTCTACTAAAGAAAATGATGAAAACTATATGTCAATTCAAAGAATTTAGTGATATACACTTTTTTAAGTGATCATCAGTTCTATAATCAACAAATATATAATCATAGAGTCTTCAAAAGGACATCATTAATAATATAATAATGTGTTAATTCTTTTAACCATTCATCCAAACTATAACATCTTTGATATCATGTTTGGATATAATAGATTATTCTATTCCAACAATATTTTTTTTCAAAACTAAATTAATAGATTGACATTAATAAATTCATGCTATTTCATTGATAAAAATTGAATAAAACTATAATAATTAACAAAAAAATCCAACTAATACACAAATATTTATCTTCATATCCATTGGGGAATATTATTACAAAGAGAAACAAATAATTATGAATTATTTTTCATTTTTTAGGACACCATAATATATAATGGGGTAGAAAAATGGGTAATCATATAATTAACAACATATTAAAAATAATTTGTTCATAATGTTGAATCTCTTTAAATTTAATTAAAAAATTATAAAAGGATCCATTTTAAACATAAACTTTGGATTTACATTACATAATAGAAAGTAATTTATAATATTTTATGTGGCTCAGAATAAATCTAACATAGACATACTTTAGAGTGTATGGGAGAAGTCATTATATTCAAAAACAATGGGGTAATAAAAATAAATATGCATATGTTGTGGATGGTCGGTAATTTTTGGGCTACTAATTATATAGTAAATCTTACAAACATCTAAGAAAGTGGTTGATTTTTTTTAAAAGAAGTGATGTAAAAATTATTAAATAAATTTCATGAAATGGATTTGAAATTCCTATTTGGAATAAAATATATGATCATATAGAGGAATCATTTATTGATCATATTGATGATAATAACTTTGAATGATTAAAAGATGATTTTATTGTTGAATCAATGAATATAGATTTTTTGAATTATGAAAACTAGTGACTTTATAATGAATAAGATGATTTTAGGTCTATATGATCAGTATTATTGATGTTAAAACTGCACCTACAAAAACCTGAGTATTGAAAACATTTGGGAACACTTCTTTTCTATTTTTATTTAAAATAATCAGATCTGAGGATGTGAATAAATAGGAATACTTGGTGGGTACATCCTGAATTATGATCATGTCTGTGGTTCCCCTATGATATGGGCTTAATAGAAATTATTTTTTTATTATAGTGATATGGTGTGATTTTAATGTGTCATTCAATTAAACAAGTATTCAACTCCCAAATTTGCGAGTGGATGGTTTTGGTAATGATTAATAAGTCCACTGAGTCCAATTATCCATCATAACTCATTTTCTTCCATGTTTGACTTCTTAGTAGATTACCCTATAAATGAAATATAGTGAGGGACTAAGATCCTAAAGTTGATAATATTATGTTAGAGGGACTAGTATCCAGGTCCTAAAATGTGGTATCTAAGGAAGAAAATCCTTGGATAACTATGGAATGTGTTGTGGGGGGGGGGATAATGAGGGTTCTAAATAAATTCAACTCATGCCCAAGGTGTCCCATGACATGGGTTTACTATCCCATATTCTTATAAGTAGTGTGTCATGACATGATAGTAATGTGTTACATTGTCATAGTTTGTACCAGTTCAATATCCAGGATGGGAAGTGTTTGATAATGATATATAATTCCCTCAATTCCCATCCACATTATAAATCCTACTTAGTCATGGGTGGTCATTAAATAACTAGCCCCATGAAAATAAAACTTTGAAGGAATATGACCCTAAAAAATACAATATAATGGTGGATAAACTAATTCCTTGGTATTACCATCATGTATAAGATACATGTTTTAATAATTTCAAAAAATGGTTTAAAATTATACCAAGGAACCATTATAATGAAATGAAAATCATATTGATGATGATAAATATGGGTGATCTAGAAAAAGATAGATTAAAATAGGAATTTAATATTCCTTAAGGGAAGATTATTTGTTTATGATATATTCCATAGTTTATGGGATTGATGTCTCAGATACTTTTACAACAATTGAAAGGATTAACTTTTTTAGATTCTTTATATTGTATTCTATTTAAAGACTATTTAATTTGTTTCAGACAGCTGTGCAGAATATATTTATGAATGGAGTCTTGAATGATGATGTATATATCAAATTAACACTAGAAATTATTCAAATATATTATTATTTAAATGTATAAATATCAGTAATATTATTTTACTCTATTAATTAATGACCTTACACATTTTATGTTAGGATAGATAGAATCCTATGGTATTTAGAGTTTATACATAGAGGGGGAGAACATAATTTATTTCAGATAATTTCCAAAAAGATGATGTTCCATGATTTTATTTCTTCAATCATAGAAAAGGAAGAATTAATTTTTTTCACTAAATATTATAAAGATTATATTTAAATTAATTAATAGTTTAAAGACATTATAAACTTATACAATAATTATTTACGATTCATTATAATTTTTTTTACAAGTTGTGTTTTCTAAAATTATTATTATTAGTCTTATATTATAAACATTGGCATATAGTACCATGGAATATAGGAGAATGTAGAAATCAACATAAAGATGAGGGAACTAAACTTAGGTGAAGATAAAGTGGCTTATATTTTCATAATTCCATTGATTTCTCATATATTCTCAAGTTACATGTTTAACCATGGAGTTTAACCAATTTTTTTAGAATAAAGATTTCTAAATTAACCCTCCCCTTTTCAACTAATGTTATGTCATTTATTTTTGTGTTAATCCAAGATTATATATCGTATATGGTACTAATTAAATAGGGAGATACTATTTAAGCGATTATTGTTAAGAGATATGTCTTTTTTGAAAATCATAGACCATAATGTAGCACTGAATAAAATTACATTTTCCTTATAAATATATTTGTCTCTCATGGTAATAGAAAAAATTAAATCAATTTTTCATGATTTTTGAACGAGTAAATGTTTAAATAACCATTCTTAATTTATTTTCAAAGAGATAGTATATTCTCTAGCCTACTCAAAGTTATTCCATAGTGGTGATAACCAAAAATTTTGAATAGAGACTATTTATAACAAAATCCAAATGGAGAAAATTTAGGATCCAAAGGTATTTTTTAATTTCATTTGATTCAAATATATATTTATATTTCCATTTATTATTTTTTAATGTTTTTAAGGTAAATTGAGAAATTTAAAAATTCCAAGAAAAAACTAAAATTCTTGATTTTATATATAGAATATAAGTCCCAAGGTAGTTTGACAAACCATGATTGATGTTTCCATTTGAAAATGAAATAATGGTATTGAAAATGAGAAATGTTCATTTGGATAGTTCCCAATTTTCCTTAATAAGATATTTATGGTGGTTTTTGTGTATTTTTTAGTACAGTATATGACAATTAACCACACCATAAAGGTGTTTTATGATTAAAAATTAATGATACCATTATTTAAATTCTAGAGAAAGGCACCATGATTAGGTAGAAAAAAGATCAAATGTATTTCTATACATGGTATAGATGGAGTATAGAGCCTATAGGGTGTTAGTGTTAAGATGTATTTTTCATAGTGATATAAAGTGACACGATGGGATAGATCACATTACCGATTGGAATATTGACCCACTATCCATGTTAATAATAATAGATTTATTTGATGTGGTTAGGGGAAATTATATTATATATAATAGCAAGATTGAGGCCATTTAAAATGAAAGATTCATCCAAAATGTGTTACACTTTCGTTCATGTAATCGCACTATGGAATACAAATTACAAAACACACATAAAAAAATATGTTTATTAGATAGTGGAGAAGGAGGATATTCAACAGATATGTGTTGTTCCCAAGTGATTGAATTTGTTGTCAATAACATGTCACTATGTGTCAACTGATGAAGTAGAGCTTGAAGACTAATAGTTGGAGATGCATCATTACATCTGACGAATGTTGAGCTAATCTTTAAGTTCAAAGAAATTGTATCAACTGGATACAATGTCACACCAATGATTGAAGACCATGAATTGTATTGATAATGCATGAGGAGATAAAGATGATCCATCGACAACTACTGAGTGGATGAAGTGGTGCTAATGAAGTCCATGCACTATCACTTAGTGCATGTGAATTTGAAGATGTTCCAATTTGATCTCTGATTGGATCATTGAAGAATTTTGATGAATTATTTGATTCAGGAGCATTGGTTGAAGGAAGACCCTTCGGGAATTCCATTCATAAATGTTGATTATATGTTGAATAAGAATGGATGAATTCTAATGAAGAAGAAAATAATTATTTTGAAGAAGAAGAAGAATGGAGAAGAGGAAGAATGGCTTGGAAGAAGTGGCTTGGCATTTGGCATTTGAGCTTGGTCACTTTGTTTTTAAACAAAGTACATGTTCTATACTTTAGCAAAAAGAGGGCCACCAAGGAAGGCCAGCCGAGGGTCATCACCTCGAGCACATGCGGGAACCGAGGGTCAACCGCACTCAAGGGAACCCTCAAGGCCAAGACAGAATCCATGAGGTAGGAGCGCACCCGCAGGACGCAGCGTGGGCGCCAGTGGCACGCCCGAGTGGCAAGGGTGGGTGCAAGAGTGCGCCCGCACAGAGAACACGGTGTGGGGCGGCACCGTGGAGGGGGAAGTTCAACTGAGCGGCTGTCGGGAGTGCTTGGTTGATTAACCATGGAAAATACGTGGTTCGTTTCGAAGTGGAATGCAGGATTTTTCCGTAGAGCGAATCCTGGCTGCCCGATCGATCACGCGCCAGATCTCGACCGCACGATCGATCCGGCGTGAGATCTTCTGATCGCGGTCGTCCAAAGATCTGATCCAATGTCCTGCGAGCCGTTTCCTTCCTCGATCTCACCCGAGGCAACCCCTGACGTCCCCGCTGAACTAGTGGTGCCTCCGAGCAATGTTTTTGAGTTACCGGCCACCTCCGATCAAACCGAAGGGTCCATGGTGATCGTCTGGCCACACTAAACACGATCATGCCTAAAAATGGGTGTGCATGCAACGAGGGGAGAATTTCGAGTTTGACCGAGGCAAAAGGACGTGCCGAGGCCAAGTGGTTCATGTTTTGCATGAAATAGAAGAGAAGAGGCCATTCATGCATTCGAAATCGCATGCACGTTAAGAAAGGAGAAGGAGAAGAAGTCCGCGTTGAACAGAGAAAAAGAAACGTGATTTTCGGGTCACGTTTAATGATTTTCAAAGAACCGAAAATATCAGTGGTTCATGATTTATCCCACGAGGATGAACCGAGGCCCTCTACCTATATAAAGAGAGGTCGAGACCTCTAGAATGGTGCTGATCCTTTGAGAACTCGACAGTCCCGCGAAGCCATCCGAGCTACGCGAAGTACCTCTGCGCAGCCTCTTGCGCGACTGAGAATCCCGGAGCCAGCCGAGGCACCGAGGAAGTCCCCTACGTGCTACCCCTTGCGCGATAGGAAGAAGAGCTCAGGAAGGGTACTTGCACGCCCTGCGCTTGGTTACACCCTGCGTGCCCACGTGTGTCATACCCTGCACGATAGAGGCCGTCCGGACACCTTGCACGGCTATTGAAGAAGTGAGGCCACACCCATTGTGCGCCTTTTTTGGTGTTTGAGTTTGGGTGAAGCATATACCACACTTGGGCGTGTGTGTGCAAGGAGGAAGACCCGAGGCTTAGCCTTGTGTGTGCACAAGTGAAAAAGACCAACCTTTAGAATAAGAGGAGTACACACTTAAGTGTGTGAATGAAAAAAAACTGATCATTCTAAGTGACTGGTTTTTCGGTGAGAAAGACCAACGAGATCTTTTGAAGACTATTGAAACTACTTGATGTTTTTAACAACACCTTTGAAGAAGTGAAGTGGAGCCATGATGAAGATGATGCTGTGGAGTTGGGGGGTTTAACCAACTTGTAATTGGGGGGTATAACCAATTATTGTGGAAACATCTTCTGGCATAGTGAAGAATCCGTGTTGGGAATTGCAACCAACACGGTAAGGAGTAGGTCTTTGTAATGAACCTTGTAAATCACTGTGTTCTTAGCTTTCATTATCACTGCACCATCAAAAGAGTAGATCTAGGCAATAACCAGCCGCAGAGGTTGAATTGTTAATTCAAAGGGAACAATTCTTAAAAAGAAAAAGTTATCACTGATTCACCCCTCCCCTCTCAGTGATCACAACCGATCCAGGCATTTCAAGTGGTATTAGAGGGAGGTTCCCTCTGTTAGGATCTACTACTGAGAAAATGGACAATCTAAATTCTGTTAATAGTAGCGGTGTCCCTACATTCGATGGAAAGAATTATCACAGCTGGAAAAATCGGATGTTACCCTACCTTCATTCTCTCGGCCTTGAAGTTAGAGATGCAGCCTTATTTGGATTCCCTCCTCATGATAATGAAGCTGCTATGACACTAGATGAGAAAAGAAATGTGTAAGTTTATGGTAAAGCTCAAAATTCCATTCTTATGTCACTCTCAGAAAAGGTATACACAAAAGTCATGGGACGCAAGAATGCTAAAGAAATTTGGGACCAATTGGAAAGTAGTTATAAAGGCAACATGAAAGTCAAGGAAGCCAAATTACAAATTTGGAGAAGCAAATTTGAATATGTCAAGATGGGAGAAGAAGAAAATTTTGATGATTATTTCACAAGAGTCAATGAAATTGTCAGTAACATTCGGGGCTTTGGAGAAAAGTTGGAGGACTCCACTATTGTTAAAAAACTAAAGAGAAATTTTCCTGACAGGTTTGACCCCAAAGTCTCAGCATTAGAAGACCGAGATGATCTCACTCTTGATGAACTACACAACATTCTCATGGAATAAGAAATGAGGAAGATCCCAGTATTCAAGAAGAAGATCAAGGATGATATGGTTTTTGAGGCCATGAGACAACTCAAGATAAAAGATGACGAAGTCTTAGAATCAAGTGAATCTAACAATGAAGAAAAGGATGAAGACTTCAACAAAATTATTTCTCTTTTATCAAAAAGGTTTGGAAAAGATAAATTCAAGGGAAAAGGGAAATTACCACCAAGGTGTTTCAATTGAAATAACATTGGACACTTTGCTAATAACTGTCCCAAGAATAGATTTAGTGCTCCAGAAGTTGAAGAAGAAAAATTACAAAAGAAGAAATGGAGTAGAAACCCAAGTGATGGAAGAAAATTTTGTTCGAGAAAGAAAATGTTCATTCTAGGTGAAAGAAGAAGCTATGTAAGAAAATAAGAAGAATCAGACTTCACATCAGCCAGTCAATCAGAAGAGGAAACAAATTTTATGGCCCATGTGGAAAAAGGGTTTGATACCTGCAGCAGTGAAGATGATGAAAGTGAACGAACAGTGCTTGAACACATGTTGAAATATGAATTAGAGGCTTCCCTTGAACAAAACAACAAGCTCAAGAAAGAGAAGAAGCTGTTACAAAAGGAAATCAAAAGGATGACTGAGGAGTTGGAAGAGTGTATGAAGAAAGAGACATTGTACATTGATGAAATCAAGAGACACAAACTAAAGATAGTTGAGCTGGATAAGATAGCAAAGGATCTTGAAGAGAAAATTCACCTCAAAAAAGAAGAGCAATTAGTGACACATTCCAAGTGGATTGAAGCACAAAATAGCTTGAAAAAGATGAGAGAAGACTTCAACAAGGCTGTTGAGGTCAAGGCAGAATCATCTCATGCTGGTGCTCAGAGGCAAGTAAATTTACCACTAAGTAAATCTCAAAATACATCTGTTATATCTAACAATGTAGGTCCAGTGATGAAATTGAGACAAATAGGGAATACAAAAACTAGTTAAAACTCATCTTCAATGGAAGAAAGGAAATCTCCAGGAAGGACTACTCATATTCTAGACAAGAAATTACAACACGACTCTTATCAACAGAGATGGTCAATGTTTAGAGGCTACTGGTGGTGTTGTGGTGTGTTTGGACACAAGGCCTATACATGCTGGTATAACATGTCTCTTCCAATTATGAGGCATGATTCAAGGGGGAGATATCCTGAAACCTAGAGTATATTACAAAAAGCATCAAAGCTTCCAATTCAGAACAAATATGACTCCCTGGGTGATGCTTGTGGAAGATGTGACCAACATGGTTCATAGAGCTGATAAATGTATAACTACTATTCCTGAACAAAGAGTTAAAGACATGAAAGGAAAAGGCATTCAGGAACCCAATGATGAAATCACATGCTTCGCTGAAGTTGCTCTAAAATCCAGCAGTAAAACCAAGTCATGGATTCTTGATAGTGGATGCTCATCACATATGACTGGTGATACAAAAATTCTAAGCAACATAGAATGTCATGTGGGAGAAACTGTGGTGTTTGGTAATGATTGTTCTCTAAAAATCAAGGGAGTTGGAAAGGATATGATTGAAACAAAAAATCTAAAATCCAATGATGTGTTGTTTGTTGAAGGATTAAAGCACAACTTTCTGAGTGTAAGCCAATTATGTGATGATGGACATGAGGTGTTTTTCCAGAAGGATTCATGCATCATCAAGAGCTCAAAGAATGGAAAAATCATCACTCAAGGAAGAAGAACCACTGGAAACCTATTTCAAATTGGTGAGTCCATCAATTATTGTTATCTTAGCTCCAAAGAAGGAAACAATCTCTGGCACAGAAGACTTGAGCATCTGGTTCAAAGAAGTATGAGTAAAATTCTGAAGTACAATATTGTACGAGATCTACCCAAATTAAAGATAGAAAGAGATGAAATTTGTGACACATGTCAGAAGGGAAAACTGACGCATAGTTCACACAGAGGAGTAGATATCATGTCTACTGGGCCCCTTGAACTCATTCATATAGACATATATGGACCGATGAGACAGAAGTCTACAAGAGGAGATCTTTGTTTCATAACCTTCATTGATGATTATACTCGGATGACCAATGTCATGTTCATGAAACACAAGTCAGATGCAATCATGATGTTCAAAAATTTCAAGAGGCAGGCTAAGAAAGAACTAGGAGTCTGTATCATGAATGTGAGGTCAGATAATGGAAAAGAATACACTTTTGATGCTTTTGAAAGCTATTTGATCAAGAATGGAATCAGGCATCAATACAGTACACCATATACTCCACAACAAAATGGAGTGGCTGAAAGGAAGAATCGAAGAATAGTCGAAATAGGGAGGAAAATGTTAGCTGAGCACAATATATCTATGTTTTTCTAGAGAGAAGCAGTATGCACAGCTATACACATGCAAAATAGATGTCTCCTGAGACCAGAAACACAAACGACAGCCTATGAAATGTGGTTTAACAGAAAACCAATTTTTAAGTACTTCAGAGTCTTTGGAAGTCCGTGCATCATCAAGATTAAAAACATTAATCTGGGAATGTTTGAGGAAAAAGTAGAAGAAGGAATCTTCATGGGCTACCTACCTGATGGAAAAGGCTACAGATGTTGGAATAAGATGTTGAACAAAATGATTGAATGCAGTGATGTCAGAATAATTGAAAACAACACAAAACCATACACTGTGGATAATGATGACTCAATGAATGACACAACCTTGGAACAAAAGAATGAAGAATTAACTGAGCCAACACCAACTGCTGTTGAGATCAACTTTGAACACACCGTTGATAAAGAGGAAGGTAATGAAGATGGAAGAAGAAGATACAATAAATTGAAGAAACATGTCGACACAGAAAATGTCCTTGGTAACCCACAGTACTCAGTAAAAACTAGGAGAAGATTGAGATTGGAAGATCACACTATATTGGTTTCTCAAGTGGAACCTCACACAGTGGCTGAAGCAGTTGAACATGAGGAATGGATACAAGCTATGCATGGGGAACTCAATAAAATAGAAAAGAACTCCACTTGGGATCTTGTGCAAAGGCCCAAAAATAAAAATGTGATTGGGACAAAGTGGGTTTTCAGAAAGAAACTCAATGAGAAAAGGGAAGTTTCAAGAAATAAGGCCAGACTTGTATGCAAAGGGTATTCGCAAATGGAAGGAATCGACATTGAAGAAACGTTTGCACCTGTTGCAAGACTGGAGACTATCAGAATGTTCTTAGCAGTTGCAGCACACAAGAAGTACAAGGTTTATCAGATGGATGTGAAATCTGCATTCCTAAATGGAGATCTTGAAGAATAAGTGTATATAGAACAACCAGAGGGATTTGTGCTAGACAAAGATGGTAGCATGGTATCCAGATTGAAGAAAGCATTGTATGGGTTAATGCAGGATCCCAGAGCCTGGTACTCCAAGTTGGATGGTTGTCTTAAGAGCATGAAGTTTGTCAAAGGAACAGTTGACAGTAATCTCTATGTCAGAGAAATGGCCACTGGTACTCTCATAGTCATTATCTATGTGGCTGATATTATTTTTGTTGGTGACAAGGAAAGACTATGTGAAGAATTCGCTGAGCAGATGAAGAGAACCTTTGAAATGTACATGCTTGGTCAAATGACATATTTTCTAGGATTTCAGGTGGAACAAAGGAAAAACACTATATTTCTTTCACAAGAAATGTATGCAAGGGACTTAGTGAAAAGGTTCGGAATGGAGAATGCAAAGGAAGTCTCAACACAGATTTCTATTGGAACCAAACTATGCAAGGATGAGGAAGGCAACAATGTTGATCAGAAAGAGTTCAGGAGAATTATTGGTAGTCTACTTTATCTCACGGCCTCAAGGCCTAATATAACATATGTAGTGACTTTGTGTGCAAGATTTCAATGTCACCCAAAAGAATCTCACTTATCAACAGCTAAAAGAATCTTGAGATATGTGAATGGAACCCTCAACTATAGACTCTTATACAAACATAGTACAAACATAAAGTTGTTGGGATTCACTGATGCTGATTGGGCTGGTGATTGCACAGATAGAATATCCACATCTGGTGGAGCCTTCTTTCTGGGAGAAGGATGTGTTAGTTGGTATAGCAAGAAACAAAATTCAGTAACATTGAGCACAGCCGAAGCAGAGTATGTGGAAGCTACACATGCATGTACAAAAATGATATGGATGCAGGTGCAGCTAGCAGATTTGAGAATTAAAGCTGAAAAACCATTGAGGATCTTATGTGATAATCAAAGTGCAATTGTCTTGTCTAAGAATCCTATACAACACTCCAGATCCAAGCATATTGATATAAAATATCATTTCATCAATGAAAGGGTCGCCAGTGGAGACATCAATCTCGACTACATTTCTACTCAAGATCAGGTGGCAGATATTTTCACCAAAGCTATTCCTACAGAAATATTTGTTGAGCTAAGGCTGAAACTTCATGTTCAGCCTTCTCCTCTCACTTGAGGAAGAGAAAGATCCCTCCTTATTCCCTAAATATATATGTATTTGTACTGACATGCAGGGAATTGAAGGAGATGAGTGCATCCCTTGAGGGGGAGCATTAGTTGCTGAGTCAAGCAGTTATGCATTTTGGGAATGACTTCCTATTCATCCCTTTGCATTTGTTGGCCAATAAGGGGGAGAAATAATCAGCACATACACATTGTGACATTCTTCAAAATGTGATTAGGAGTATTGACAACCAAATACAAAGGGGGAGATTTTTGTGCCCAAGTGATTTCATTTGTTGTCAATAACATGTCACTATGTGTCAACTGATGAAGTAGAGCTTGAAGACTAATGGTTGGAGATGCATCATTACATCTGACGATTGTTGAGCTGATCTTTAAGATCAATGAACTTGTATCAACTGGATACAATGTCACACCAATGTTTGAAGAACATGAATTGTATTGACAATCCATGAGGAGATAAAGATGATCCATCCACAACTACTTAGTGGATGAAGTGGTGCTAATGAAGTCAATGCACTATCACTTAGTGCATGTGAATTTGAAGATGTTCCAATTTGATCTCTGATTGGATCATTGATTAATTTTGATGAATTATTTGATTCCGGAGCATCGGTTGAAGGAAGACCCTTCGGGAATTCCATTCTTAAATGTTGATTATATGTTGAAGAAGAATGGAGGAATTATAATGAAGATGAAAGGAATTATTTTGAAGAAGAAGAAGAATAGAGAAGAGGAAGAATGGATTGGAAGAAGTGGCTTGGCATTTGGAATTTGAGCTTGGTCACTTTGTTTTTAAACAGAGTACTTGTTATATACTTTAGAAAAAAGAGGGCCACCAAGGAAGGCCAGCCGAGGGTCATCAACTCGAGCACATGCGGGACCCGAGGGTAAACCGCGCTCAAGGGAACCCACAAGGCCAAGGCAGCATCCCTGATGTAGGACCGCACTCGCAGGACGCAGCGTGGGCGCCAGTGGCGCGCCTGAGTGGAAAGGGGGGGCGCAAGAGCGCGCCCGTAGAGAGAACACGGTGAGGGGCGGCACCGTGGAGGGGGAAGTTCAACTGAGCGGCTGTCGGGAGTGCTTGTTTGATTAACCATGGAAAATCCGCGCTTTGTTTCGATGTGGGACGCTGGATTTTTCCGCGGTGTGAATCCTGGCCGCCCGATCGATCGTGTGCCAGATCTCGACCGCACGATCGATCCCGCGCGAGATCTTCTGATCGCGGCCGTCCAAAGATCTGATCCAATGGACTGCGAGTCGTCTCCTTCCTCGATCTCACCCAAGGCAACCCCTGACATCCCTGCTGAACCAGTGGCACCTCCGAGAGATGTTTTTGAGTTACCGGCCACCTCCGATCAAACCGAAGGTTCCATGGTGATCGTCAGGCCACACTGAACACGATCATGCCTAAAAATGGGTGTGCATGCAACGAGGGGAGCATTTCCAGTTCGGCCGAAGCAAAAGGATGTGCCGAGGCCAAGTGGTTCATGTTTTACATGAAATGGAAGAGAATAGGCCATGAATGCGTTCGAAATCTCATGCACGTTAAGAAAGGACAAGAAGAAGAAGTCCACGTTGAATAGAGAAAAAGAAACCTGATTTTCGGATCGCGTTTAATGATTTTCAAAGAACCGAAAATATCGGTGGTTCAAGATTTATCCCTCGAGGATGAACCGAGGCCCTCTGCCTATATAAAGAGAGGCCGAGACCTCTGGAATGGTGCTGATCCTTTGAGAACTCGAGAGTCCCGTGAAACCATCCGAGCTACGCGAAGTACCTCTGCGCAGCCTCTTGCGCAACTGAGAATCCCGGAGCCACCCAGGGCCCTGAGGAAGTCCCCTGCACGCTACCCCTTGGGAGACAAGAAGAAGATCTCAGGCAGTGTACTTGTGCGCCCCACGCTTGGTTACACCATGCGTGCCCATGGGTGTTACACCCTGCACGACCGAGGCCGTCCGCACACCTTGCGCGGCTATTGAAGAAGTGAGGCCACACCCCTTGTGCGCCTTTTTTGGTGTTTGAGTTTGGGTGAAGCATATACCACACTTGGGCGAGTGTGTGCAAGGAGGAAGACCCGAGGCTTAGCCTTGTGTGTGAACAAGTGAAGAAGACCAACCTTGATAAGAAGAGGAGTACACACTTAAGTGTGTGAATGCAAAAAAACTGATCATTCTAAGTGATTGGTTTTTTGGTGAGCAAGACCAACGAGATCTTTTGAAGACTATTGAAGCTACTTGAAGTTTTGAACAACACCTTTGAAGAAGTGAAGTGGAACCATGATGAAGATGATGCTATGGAGTTGGGGGGTTTAACCAACTTGTAATTTGGGGGTATAACCAATTATTGTGTAAACATCTTCTGGCATAGTGAAGAATCTGTGTCGGGAAGTGCAACTAACACGGCAAGGAGTAGGTATTTATACCAAACCTTGTAAATCTATTCGTTTTGAGTGTTGCAATAATTTATATACTTATCAATTATTTATGGTAGTTCACAATTAGCATGTACTCAACACCATAATATTCATTATAATTGGTGAAACTTTATGTTGAAAAATTTTAATCATGAAACGTAGGGGTATTCTAGTATTAAATATTTGGTGTCTTCATATTTTTAAAAAATTATTATATTTCTGTTTTTTTGATTTTTGATGGTGAGTTAGATATAAAAAATAAGAAAATTCTAATTTAATGATGAAAATTGATTATAATATTCCAAAAGGTATGAATGTTTAGTATGTTAATCATTTTTTTAATTTATATTTAAATATAAAATGTGAAATTCATAAATTCAAATGATAAAAGTGAGTATTAATATATTAAATAATCTTATCACACAATGACAGGGGAATAAATGAATGAATATTGATGATCGAAGATAAATGAATATAAATGAATATTATGATTAAATAAGAAATGTTTGTGAATTCAGATGTTCTATTATTACTATGAATGAAAAAAGAATCTATAATTCCTATCTCTAATAAATTATAATGTCATTTCTAGATAATCATGAAAGAACACAATTATTTTATGGCGTTTTTTTATTTTTGAGAAAAATATTTAATGGTAATCCTTTGAGTCTATTTCAACATTACATACATTTTGAATGATTTTAGTGGATGAGAGGATAAGGCCATTGACCTTGGTGGATAATTGAACTCTTCATAATGTTATAATAACAAACTAGTGAAATCGTGAATAATCATTATATCAAAACTTCAAAAATATATACTACTTTGAAAAAACATATATAGGTGACCCATGTAAAATATTTTATTTAATTTTTTTAATTTCTCATTTGATTGTGGAAAAAAATAAGGTGCATTTTTTATTTTCCAGTGAAATTAAACAATCTAATTTCATTAAAAAATATGAATAAATTTCATCACCTTAATTTACTCCACCTATTAGAATATAAAAAGGGACCGTAGTTGAAAATGATGGTGTATTTGGGATTGATAAACACATTTTATGAAAAACATTGACCCATAACTCCATATCAATGAAAATAAATATTTATAGAAAAAAATATTTAGTTAAATTATAGGACCAACATTATTATAATAAATGATTAATAAATAAATATATTAGGAAAATAATTAATTAAATAAAAATGAATATGGTTATCTAATACGAAATATATTACCAAATTTTGAGTATAGTGGATGTCAGTTTTCAGATAATAGAGTGTTAGTACTTGATGTAATGGATTTCATATATATATATTTTAAATTTTCATCTAATAATTAAATAATTTATTTTCTATTTTATGAATACTATAATACAATTCTTAAAAATATTATTCACCATTTTCCACTTACTTTTATTATATTACTTTCCTTCTCGGTATTATTATTTAGATTCAATTTATACGTTTTATTATTCTATAGAGGTACCATTTCTATATTTCACTAAATATATTTTATTATGATTTATATTATCTTAATTATTTATATTATTATATGTTATGTATATGTCACCTATTAATATATAATATTTCCTTTTACCAAATTTTTTTATTACAATGTGTTCATTATCCTCCTCAGGTCAAGATCGAGAATCTATATAAATTTTACTAGTGAAACACTTCTCAATTATTTATTTATCATGTTTCTTACTCTATTTTTATCCACACATATGTCTATATTCCCATATTCCACATATTATTTATATTTATTAATATATTATCATTTTATCAATTCTTCTTCTCGAGACAAAAAAAATAATTTCTTAACCAATTATTTTCTACTTCAACAAGACATTATTATATAACCCATTTCGATTTCATGGGTTTTCATGTTTCTATGTGATATTTGGAACATTAATTATGGAAGATATATTCATGTACTTGTTTTGATGTGATATAAAAGGTGAATACTATACACCAATAATCTATTGTTTAATTCTTATTTGTCATGTAAAGACCCAGTTTTAAACATGTAAGATATTTATATATTTATATATTTATATTTATATTTCTAGAGTTATGAATGATGATAATGGAAAATTACAATGCTCGATGTCCCATAATTAATTTTATAAAAATATTAATTATATTTTATATTTTATACATGCATCATCTTAAATAAAATGGGATAACTGTTAAACATAAGATCAAATAATAATTCTGAAAATGCAGTTGAGTTTGAAACACGGTGTTTAATAATGACGTGACATAAAATAGGTTGGTTCAAGTTTTTTGGACTCCTCAGTCATTAGTGGTACTTTCAATGGATTAATTAATTAATTAATTCATTCATTCATTAATTTTAAACTAAATAGGAAATCTTATAAAAATAATTCTGTAAAGACCCGTAAAATTCAAGGGAAATTTTTTCTTAATTTTCTTTAGAATTTTACAAGAGCGCGGTTTCAGACGGCACCTGATTCCGAGGCCCGGAGTGCCCGGAATTAATTTCCGAAGTTTGGCTCAGGTACGTTCAGTGAACGAACGAGCGGGATTTCCTAACTTTTGATCCGGTGCTCGGAATTGAAATCCGAGGACACCGATGAACTCGTAGCGCCGATATTCGCTTAAGGAGACCTTTCCCGAAGTTGCGTTTACACGTGGGGAGTTGTAAAAAAATAAAATTGTGAATGTTAAAATAAAAATTTAACTTCAATTTTTATTTTTATCTTCCTTAAGTGTTTTTATCCTTTGGGTGGAAGTTGGGTGACAACCCAACTTCCCTTGGGAGGTTAAGAGGGTGGTGGGGCCCACACGAACCCCACCCCTTCATATCCTCTAACCCCCCCCCCCCAACTCAAAATAAATGTTGTAAACTTAGGTTATAACTTATGTCTTTAATAAGTGAGTTTAATTAAAGTTTTGAAATTCAAACTCTTGAATTTCAAAGGTTGGTGTTGTGTTAATAAATTAAGTATGAGCTTAATTTATTATTTTTGGTTAGTCCCTTTGTTTCTTGGGAGGATTTGAGGGCTTTCCCTTCTTCTTCAAACTTTGACGAAGAACACGAAGAACTTCTTCGCCGAAGAACATGGTTCTTCCGCGACGCCAAATCCGCGACGTGACGTTCTTCTTCCGCATCATCTCTTCCGCGACGGTTTTCCGCGACGAACGCCATCGACAACGACTCTTCCTCTGACGTCAAAGGAATCGACACAGATATTCCTCGACTACGTCAACGTGCGACTATCGAGGTAGGGGTTCTTGAGTTCGTTGTTTTCTTTTTATTTGACTTTCCTCAAGACTTGACGAAGAATGCTCAAGTTCCGACGAAGAACGCCGCTCCGCTCTTCTTCGTCTTCCGTGTCAACGAGAGAGAACACCGCTTCTTCCTCGGACCTTCTTCGTCGGCATACGATGATTCGCCAATGACGTATCTCTTCGGGCATATCTGTTCGTCAACGGATTTGAGGAACGACGACCGCGACGCCCGACCACCGCGACGTTGTCTTCCGCGGGACGTTGTCAAATCTTCGATCTTACACCCGAGGTAGGGGTTGTTGTTTTATTCTTAATTTATTCCATTTCTTGCTCGTGGATCGCATGTCTACGTGAGGCTTTTGAATATTTTATATAAGTGTTGTTGTTAACGCGAGGGGGGCCGGACCGCACGAACACGGCCGAACCAACCCTCCACCGTCCTTGTTTATTCTTGCGGGTAGAAGCAAGTGGCGTGGTGCCGTCGCACCACGCGGATAATCGTGCTTTATTTTTACGCGGCGCCGTCGCGCCACGCCGAGGTAGAATCTTCAAGAACGCGACGCCGTCGCGCCGCGTTGAAAGGAATCAAGGCACGGCGAAAGGGGCGCGGTGCCGTCGCACCGCGCCGGACGACGAACACCCCGGCCGGTTCCGGGCCGCGGCGAGACGAGGACACCGCGGCCGGTTCCGGGCCGCGGCGGAAGAGAAGACCGGCGGCCGGGCCGCCGGCGTCGGAAGCCGAAGGAGGGGACCGGAAATTCCGGTCCCGTTTAAGAAAACCGGCCGGCCAGCTGGCCGACCGGATGTCTTTAAAACCGGGGGAATTAATCCCCCAGCCTTTACTTAAAACCCCCCTCTTTATGAGGGGGGAGCGTTTCCCTTGGGGGGGGGGGCAGGAGGCCCCCCGTTTTTTTTTCTTTCATGAAGCGGGCCCCCAGAAGGGGGGCCGTTGTTTGACAAAGCGGCGCGGCATAGCCGCGCCGCCACTCCAAGAAACTGGGGCTTGATTGCCCCCGCGTGCGGCCTCCTCGCGGCGACAACCGCCGCGGCTCCCCGCGCCGCCGCGCCACCTCCGCGCGCCGCCGCCGGCCGCCGCTGCCGGCCACCGCGCCGTCCCGGGGGGGGGGGGGGGGGTCGGGCCGGGTCGGCCCGGACCCGGACCCACCGTTTTGAACCTGTTTTGGTCTTTTGGCCATAACTTGAGCCTCAGACCTCTGAATGACGAACCGTCTGCGGAAACGCGATCCTTGGATCGAGACTGTCGTTTCGGTATATCTCACTCAAGGTTTCAGATTACTTTGAGTTCGGCCGGGTTGGTTCGTTCACGAAATCAACCGGGCCTTCGGAGCGGAAACGCTCCTATCTTGAGCCACGAACGTCCGATTGACGCGCCGTCAGTCGCGTTGTGTTCCTCTTAGTGAGACGGATATTTTGGTATACTCCGCCCGAGGTTTGGACGCAGGTGGAGTACGGCCGGGTTGGTTCGTTCACGAAACCAACCGGGCCCTCGGAGCGGAAACACTCATATCTTGAGCTACGGACGTCCGAACGGCGTGCCGTCAGTTCTGATAAGTTCCTCTTAGTGAAACGGATCTTTTGGTATACTCCGCCCGAGGTTTGGACGCAGGCGGAGTATGGCCGGGTTGGTTCGTTCACGAAACCAACCGGGCCCTCGGAGCGGAAACGCTCATATCTTGAGCTCCGGACGTCCAATTGACGTGTCGTCGACTTTGATGGAATCCTCTAAGTGGGACGGAACTTTTGACATACTCCGCCCGAGTTTTGGATTCAGTTGAGATATGGCCGGGTTTGGTTCACTCACGAAACCAACCGGGCCCTCGGGACGAAAAGGCTAATAACTCACAGACCGGGCGTCCGATTGACGCGCCGTCTGTTGCGTTGAGACTCCTTTGACGAAGCGGACGTTTGTGGCACTTCTTTGTGGGACTTGAGATACTTGGAGTATCGACCAGTAGCTCGTGGAGTGGACCCTCCCGGAGACGAGCGGGTGGGGGAGCGCTTGGGTGTAGCGGCGGACCCGTGGTACTTGACAGTGGTGATACGCTTGGATGTAGCATCAGACCTTTGGCGGTGGAGCGCTTGGTTGTAGCGGCGGACCCGCGATACTTTTCGGAGTGTGTGTGCTTGGTTGTAGCAACAGACCCGCGACGGTGGAGACGTGCGTGCAGAGTACGGAGACCGTGCAGCCGGCTGAGACCTGACGACTGCTTGACCGACTCGACTTGGAGTGAGTCGACTAGCCCAGTGGACGGAGCGCCCGGTATTTGGCGACAGACCCACGGCGGACGGAGCGCCTGGTAGTTGGCAGCAAACCCGCGGTACTCGACAGGAGGAGTACCTCAGTAGGCTATTTGGGTGAGCGCCCAGTAGTTGGCAGCAGACCCTCAGCGGACGGAGCGCCCAGTAGTTGGCAGCAGACCCGCAGTACTCGACAGGAGGAGTACCTCAGCAGTCATATGTTAGTGAGCAGTACCTCGGAGTCGTGACAGGACTACTACACACTTCAGAGACGGGGCTCTTTAGCAGCTACGGTTTCGATAATGAAAATCCTGGTTTGAGCTGAGTCAATGATATTTGTGTTTCCTCATGATTGAGATGGGTCGCTTGATAATTTAGGTATATGTATGGGCATATACCTGGGTTATAGTTATCCGTTGATTTCATAAACTTGTTATAAACTATGTGTACTTGTACTGATATCCTGTGTGGATTTACTGTTTACTCTTCTTGTGGATTGGGTTGTTCTTGGGCTCGGTATTGGAGCCGAACGGAAATTGGTGACATAGGTATATGTATGGGCATATACCTAATCAATAATGGATGTTACTTTGTGATTGTATCTTCTTGTGGTTTATCCTTTGTGGATTTCAGGAGACCTTCGGGGGGTCTCGGGGTCCCTACTGAGTATCTTATACTCACCCCTGCACGGGCTATGCCCGCACTTCGGTGTGTTGGTTGCAGACGACGGACAGCGCTGACTGCGGTTGAGGCTTACGGAGTAGGTCGGTACCCGGAGGAGGACCACTGAGCGGGACGTGCTCGGAGCGGACAGTTGGACCCGAGGAGTTGTGAGCTATCTGTACCTACCCTTCAGGTAGGATCCGTGGTGGACGATCCAGGAGCTGAGCCATCTGTACCTACCCTTCAGGTAGGAATCGAGGAAGACGTCCCAGGAGCCTCTTGTACTTTCAGTTGCTGTTTTCACTTTCGAGTTGTACATTACTTTCAGTTGGGCTTGTATTCCGGCCCCCTTTACTTTTCTGCACTTGTAGTTACATTCCGCTTGCGGACTCTGTGGTGGTTGTTACTTATAAAGGCAATGCCTTCCCTGTTTACGGGGATTTTACGCCTTGGTGCTAGTCGCCAGCCCCTGGCCTATGGAAGGCGGGCTTGGGGTAGTCATGGCACGGGCCCCGAGGGCGGGTCGTGACAAATTGGTATCAGAGGCGGTCGGTTCTACCGCAGACTCTGATCTTTTTTCTATGTGAAGAAATAGTGTTTAGTATATTGAGTGTGGTTATCAGTCCAGGGAGTCCAGTGTTGGTGCGGCGGCCGACGTATCCGTACACCAGGATCCTGACTTCTGATTTCCGACTTAATGCACGAAAACACTGATTGCGTGTGTGTGTTTCCCAAAAGGTATAAAGTCAGCTCAAACCAGGTCAGCTCACCAGGTATAAATCGTTGACCGTGACCCAACTGTTCAAGATGTCACCATGCAGATAGTTAGCTGGAGTTCCGAGAGAGTTCTCGATGATGGCCCACCGATCAACGATACTCCGGTGCAGGGCCCTTTTTCAGTGTTGGCACCTTCGGGTGGTGTACCAGCAGCACCACCACCCGTTAGGCAGCAGATGCCACTAGCTGACGGTGCACGCTAGCAGAGCGCGATGCACGAGTTCCAGCAGTAGAGGCCTCTGAGGATACGAGGCGAGACAGATTTCCCAGGCAGCAGTGGACTGGATGGAGGCAGTTGCTAGAGTTCTACGCCTAGCTTGGATACTAGTAATGAGGCTTCGGTACGCAAACCGATACCTGGGATAGTACCTACGTGTAGTGCGCCAGCTATGTCACTACCTGTTGGTCAGTAGACACTACCGGCGGTACCGGTAGCAGAGACTCACAGGCCTAGTGCCTTACTTATGTTTTAGCACCAGATATCCCTCAAGTTTCGAGGTGAGCCTGACTCGTAGGCGGCTGAGGACTGGCTTGAGGAGGTGGTTGTGAGTTTTCTGGAGCTAATACAGCTTCGACAGTACGACATTTCGGAAGCAGAGCACTCAACGTGGCTTACCAATCAATCTTGGTACTCGTTGGTTACGTTGTGATCAGTTCTTTAGACTCGAACTTCTGAGCGAAGTGTGTCTAAAGGACATCTGAACCATTACTTTTCCTCTATGCATTCCTACCTATGCTAGGATGCTAGAGAGAACCTTTGTGGTTGTGAACGTTAGCAGTGAAAGGCAGGAAACTAGCGCCAGTCTCAGAGACTCGGGTGTGTAAAATGTTTCAGGAAGAGGAAGTTCTAAGGACAGATGAATCTGCAGGGTAGCAGACGTGGAAGCGGAGCTTGGAGAGCAGCATGTGGTGGTGTACATTTCGACATGTTACGACCACCCGACTTAGTAGTCCCCGCCAGGCTCAGGGAGCAGGAGGGCTGGGGAGGAGAGTAGCTGCATTGCGGTCAAGGAGTGTGACCCAGGAGCTCTAAGAATTATTCGGGGTACGAATTATGTCTACTACAAGCTGCCATATCTATAGACATAGGAACCAATCATTCTACCCTTCCACGAATCATGTCCCAGACCTAGAGGTTCCGGGTAAGCCGTAGACTTGACCCTCACGTCTGGAGATACCTTTGGAAGGAGACTCGATAATCACACTTACGCCGACGGTGTGATTTGACCTCGAGGCGAGAGTTTCGGTTGGAATCTCTTGGTGGCAGCGTAGAGGCCTTACGACGTTGATCTGGGTATGGTTTTGATTCACAAATCATACCCCGGTTGACTATTTTAGGTAAACGTCGGAATGGGTTTTCCTTGGTCGGCGAAAAGGAAACCCTGGGCAGCACATGTTAAACTCAGGCATAAGAGGGTGTGACCGATCACTCTTGAGTTGGTCAACCCTACCCTTGTGGCAGCATGAGTTTTGAGTTTCAGTTCTAACCTAAAAAGGGAAACCTCTTGAATCCGAGGGTGACGAACACGTTCTTATATGGTCTCAACCCGATGAGGTTTCGGAGATGTGGTCGAGGCGGAATGTTATCTCCGAAGTTCGATGGACCCTTTTGACCTTCAGCAGGGTAGGCGAGGAGGTTTACCGCTTGACCCTACCACCTCAGTCGCACCGGGTGCATAATGTCCACCACGTGTCTCAGTTGTGGAGATACGTGTATGTTTCTTCACACATCATCGACCCCGGGGAGTTGGACGTCGATGACAGGGCGACAAGCACAGAGGTTCTAGTAGAGATCGAGGATCGACAGGAGCAGGTTCTACGTGAACGGTTTCTTCCTCTGGGGTGCTTCTCGGATAGCACGAGATCTTCAGGTGAGCATATGGGAGCGTAAAGCTCAGTTGCATGCTCAGTACTACCTTGTTCCCCTTAAGTGTGAGTTGAAGCTTTACGGGGACGTAAAGCCCTGAGGTGGGAGTAATGTAAAGACCCGTAAAATTCAAGGGAAATTTTTTCTTAATTTTCTTTAGAATTTTACAAGAGTGCGGTTTTAGACGGCACCTGATTCCGAGGCCCGGAGTGCCCGGAATTAATTTCCGAAGTTTGGCTCGGGTACGTTCAGTGAACGAACGAGCGGGATTTCCTAACTTTTGATCCGGTGCTCGGAATTGAAATCCGAGGACACCGATGAACTCGTAGCGCCGATATTCGCTTAAGGAGACCTTTCCCGAATTTGCGTTTACACGTGGGGAGTTGTAAAAAAATAAAATTGTGAATGTTAAAATAAAAATTTAACTTCAATTTTTATTTTTATCTTCCTTAAGTGTTTTTATCCTTTGGGTGGAAGTTGGGTGACAACCCAACTTCCCTTGGGAGGTTAAGAGGGTGGTGGGGCCCACACGAACCCCACCCCTTCATATCCTCTAACCCCCCGAACTCACAATAAATGTTGTAAACATAGGTTATAACTTATGTCTTTAATAAGTGAGTTTAATTAAAGTTTTGAAATTCAAACTCTTGAATTTCAAAGGTTGGTGTTGTGTTAATAAATTAAGTATGAGCTTAATTTATTATTTTTGGTTAGTCCCTTTGTTTCTTGGGAGGATTTGAGGGCTTTACCTTCTTCTTCAAACTTTGACGAAGAACACGAAGAACTTCTTCGCCGAAGAACACGGTTCTTCCGCGACGCCAAATCCGCGACGTGACGTTCTTCTTCCGCATCATCTCTTCCGCGACGGTTTTCCGTGACGAACGCCATCGACAACGACTCTTCCTCTGACGTCAAAGGAATCAACACCGATATTCCTCGACTACGTCAACGTGCGACTATCGAGGTAGGGGTTCTTGAGTTCGTTGTTTTCTTTTTATTTGACTTTCCTCAAGACTTGACGAAGAACACTCAAGTTCCGACGAAGAACGCCGCTCTGCTCTTCTTCGTCTTCCGTGTCAACGAGAGAGAACACCGCTTCTTCCTCGGACCTTCTTCGTCGGCATACGAAGATTCGCCAACGACATATCTCTTCGGGCATATCTCTTCGTCAACGGATTTGACGAACGACGACCGCGACGCCCGACCACCGCGACGTTGTCTTCCGCGGGACGTTGTCAAATCTTCGATCTTACACCCGAGGTAGGGGTTGTTGTTTTATTCTTAATTTATTCCATTTCTTGCTCGTGGATCGCATGTCTACGTGAGGCTTTTGAATATTTTATATAAGTGTTGTTGTTAACGCAAGTGGGGCCGGACCGCACGAACACGGCCGAACCCCCCCCCCTCCATCGTCCTTGTTTATTCTTGCGGGTAGAAGCAAGTGGCGTGGTGCCGTCGCACCACGCGGATAATCGTGCTTTATTTTTACGCGGCACCGTCGCGCCACGCCGAGGTAGAATCTTCAAGAACGCGACGCCGTCGCGCCGCGTTGAAAGGAATCAAGGCACGGCGAAAGGGGCGCGGTGCCGTCGCACCGCGCCGGACGACGAACACCCCGGCCGGTTCCGGGCCGCGGCGAGACGAGGAGACCGCGGCCGGTTCCGGGCCGCGGCGGAAGAGAAGACCGGCGGCCGGGCCGCCGGCGTCGGAAGCCGAAGGAGGGGACCAGAAATTCCGGTCCCGTTTGAGAAAACCGGCCGGCCAGCTGGCCGGCCGGATGTATTTAAAACCGGGGGAATTAATCCCCCGGCCTTCACTTAAAACCCCCCTCTTTATGAGGGGGGAGCGTTTCCCTTGGGGGGGGGGGGGGGGCAGGAGGCCCCCCGTTTTTTTTCATTCATGAAGCGGGCCCCTAGGAGGGGGGCCGTTGTTTGACAAAGCGGCGCGGCATAGCCGCGCCGCCACTCCAAGAAACGGGGGCTTGATTGCCCCCGAGTGCGGCCTCCTCGCGGCGACAGCCGCCGCGGCTCCCCGCGCTGCCGCACCGCCGCGCGCCGCCGCGCCGTCCCGGGGGGGGGGGGGGGGGGGGTCGGGCCGGGTCGGCCCGGACCCGGACCCCCCGTTTTGAACCTGTTTTGGTCTTTTGGCCATAACATGAGCCTCGGACCTCCGAATGACGAACCGTCTGCGGCAACGCGATCCCTGGATTGAGACGGTCGTTTCGGTATATCATACTCAAGGTTTCGGATTACTTTGAGTTCGGCCGGGTTGGTTCGTTCACGAAATCAACCGGGCCTTCGGAGCGGAAACGCTCATATCTTGAGCCACGAACGTCCGATTGACGCGCCGTCAGTCGCGTTGTGTTCCTCTTAGTGAGACGGATCTTTTGGTATACTCTTCCCGAGGTTTGGACGCAGGTGGAGTACGTCCGGGTTGGTTCGTTCACGAAACCAACCGGGCCCTCGGAGCGGAAACGCTCATATCTTGAGCTACGGACGTCCGAACGGCGTGCCATCAGTTCTGATAAGTTCCTCTTAGTGAGACGGATCTTTTGGTATACTCCACCCGAGGTTTGGACGCAGGCGGAGTACGGCCGGGTTGGTTCGTTCACGAAACCAACCGGGCCCTCGGAGCGGAAACGCTCATATCTTGAGCTCCGGACGTCCAATTGACGTGTCGTCGACTTTGATGGAATCCTCTAAGTGGGACGGAACTTTTGATATACTCCGCCTGAGTTTTGGATTCAGTGGAGATATGGCCGGGTTTGGTTCGCTCACGAAACCAACCGGGCCCTCGGGACGAAAAGGCTAATAACTCACAGACCGGGCGTCCGATTGACGCGCCGTCTGTTGCTTTGAGACTCCTTTGACGAAGCGGACGTTTGTGGCACATCTTTGCAGGACTTGAGATACATGGAGTATCGACCAGTAGCTCGTGGAGTGGACCCTCCCGGAGACGAGCGGGTGGGGGAGCGCTTGGGTGTAGCGGCGGACCCGTGGTACTTGACAGTGGTGATACGCTTGGATGCAGCAGCAGACCTTTGGCGGTGGAGCGCTTGGTTGTAGCGGCGGACCCGCGATACTTTTCGGAGTGTGTGTGCTTGGTTGTAGCAATAGACCCGCGACGGTGGAGACATGCGTGCAGAGTACGGAGACCGTGCAGCCGGCTGAGACCTGACGACTGCTTGACCGACTCGACTTGGAGTGGGTCGACTAGCCCAGTGGACGGAGCGCCCGGTATTTGGCGGCAGACCCACGGCGGACGGAGCGCCTGGTAGTTGGCAGCAAACCCGCGGTACTCGACAGGAGGAGTACCTCAGTAGGCTATTTGGGTGAGCGCCCAGTAGTTGGCAGCAGACCCTCAGCGGACGGAGCGCCCAGTAGTTGGCAGCAGACCCGCAGTACTCGACAGGAGGAGTACCTCAGCAGTCATAGGTTAGTGAGCAGTACCTCGGAGTCGTGACAGGACTACTGCACACTTCAGAGACGGGTCTCTTCAGCAGCTACGGTTTCGATAATGAAAATCCCGGTTTGAGCTGAGTCAATGATCTTTGTGTTTCCTCATGATTTAGATGGGTCGCTTGATAATTTAGGTATATGTATGGGCATATACCTGGGTTATAGTTATCCGTTGATTTCATAAACTTGTTATAAACTATGTGTACTTGTACTGATATCCTTTGTGGATTTACTGTTTACTATTCTTGTGGATTGGGTTGTTCTTGGGCTCGGTGTTAGAGCCGAACGGAAATTGGTGACATAGGTATATGTATGGGCATATACCTAATCAATAATGGATGTTACTTTGTGATTGTATCTTCTTGTGGTTTATCCTTTGTGGATTTCAGGAGACCTTCGGGGGGTCTCGGGGTCCCTACTGAGTATCTTATACTCACCCCTGCACTGGCTATGCCCGCACTTCGTTGTGTTGGTTTCAGACGACAGACAGCGCTGACTGCGGTTGAGGCTTACGGAGTAGGTCGGTACCCGGAGGAGGACCACTGAGCGGGACGTGCTCGGAGCGGACAGTTGGACCCGAGGAGTTGTGAGCTATCTGTACCTACCCTTCAGGTAGGATCCGTGGTGGACGATCCAGGAGCTGAGCCATCTATACCTACCCTTCAGGTAGGAATCGAGGAGGACGTCCCATGAGCCGCTTGTACTTTCAGTTGCTGTTTTCCCTTTCGAGTTGTACTTTACTTTCAGTTGGGCTTGTATTCCGGCCCCCTTTACTTTTCTGCACTTGTAGTTACTTTCCTCTTGCTGACTCTGTGTTGGTTGTTACTTATAAAGGCAATGCCTTCCCTATTTACCGGGATTTTACGCCTTGGTGCTAGTCGCCAGCCCCTGGCCTATGGAAGGCGGGCTTGGGGTAGTCACGGCACGGGCCCCGAGGGCGGGTCGTGACAAATTCCACCTAAATTCCCAAAGGGTTATCCCTATAATCCTGGGAACTTCTATGTGCTTCTCCTTCATCAATCATTATAGAATGTCCTTAGATGACAATAAAACACAATATTCAGGCAGATCAGATCGTAGGAAACACCAAAATTTCATTAAATCCTTGATGAGAATTTTCTTTGACCATGAATGTTCTAATATCTAGTTATTTCATATCAAATAGTGATTTTTAACATTTTGAATAAATATATTTTAAATATCGATCCATGTTCTTGGATATGTGCCAATTTTGTCCAATGAGTGCACCGATGTATTGGTTTAAAATGAGTTTTTTTTATTTCTTATCCCTAGATCTCTATTCCTGACCATTAGCAAATAAATATTGTCCAAAAATGGTTATAAAATTGTTGTGGTGACTTTATCCCTCATTCTGTTCATGTTCTTTATATTTATGACCCCTCTATCTTAATTCAACATCTTCCAGATGTATTGAGGTTGACTGGTCCCACAATATTGCAATAGAGTGATGATAAAGGGTTAGATATATGAAATGATCACATAAATGGGGTCATTTCAAGGAACTTATAATTGTTTTTAGGTATTAATATAAATAAATCAAGGTATAATTATGTGGAATGTTTCCATCAAAGGGAGAAACCCACATGGGTGATTCGAATTATATTTACAGCCACATGAGGGATTAAATACATAAATGGTTTCATGATCTTAAAATCCCTTATTAAAATGATGTATTATTAAATTTAGTTGGATCATATTCGATGTATAAATCATGGATTTAGAAAATTAGAAAAACTTGACTTCACGCCATGTATAGGGATGAACCCACAGGGTGTAAACCCTTTGTGCAATGGCTATGGATTTCAAAAATGTTATGGGTAGAATGAAATGTTTCCCTCCTAAATACCATGCCCCTTTCGATGGATGGGAAACCTTTTTGGTGGATAAAATGGAATATATCCCTATAGATGTACAAAAATATGGATATGTCAGACTGGCGACACGCTATGTGAGGTGACATGCAATGTAAAAATTAGATGAACATAATTTGAGTACATAGATAGGGCCATAAAGACATGACCTAGAATAGGTCGGTTTGGGATTTTATTATAGTTCACATGAATGGAATATACTTCTACCAAGCATGAGAGATGTTTAACCCTAGTTACAAGGACCTGAATTAGAGGATGACCAAACACCGTGTGGGTTGTCTCACACATAGTTTATCCCATGGTTCTTTTTTAAAAAACTTGATGTTCCATCTGTCCTTCATTTGTAAATATATTTTGGACCACGATTAGACAATCAAGAGTGTTTGTTCATATAGAATATGATGGTTTCCCTAATCATCACCTTCATGATAGGATGCAGAATGTTCTTAACCTGGCACACGGTTATGAGATGCTCGACAATGACAATCATTATGCATCATCAACATGACCCTTTCAAGTTGAACCAGCAGTATAGTTGGGTGGTAGTTCCCTCAATGACTACTAAGGAAACCCTATAGTAGATATAGAAAAAAATCCTCAGTTTCTATTGATTTGACCCTCCAATAGAGCTGGGTGTTGGTGTCTTCAATAAATACAGGGCTGAAAACTATAGTAGATCTAGGTAGTGGAGTCCTCAATGACTACTTAATTGAAAAAATTGTCGTGTTGGGAAGATGATTCCACAAATTCTATAGAGTTTGACATCTAGTAGATCTCGGAAATATAGTACTCGATGTCTATAGATTTTCCCCCCAGTAGAACAAGGAAGTGGATTCTTGGAAGACTATCGTGTTTAACCTCAAGTAGAGCTGAGCAGTGGAGTCCTCGACAATTACCCAGTGGTACATTCCCATAGAGATGGGAAGATTGTGTTAGATTACTATCGTAGTGAATCAATATTTTTTTACTAGGGAATTATTCATCTATATCATGTTTAGGTACTTCATTGTAGGAGATAGTGACAAGGTGTGGTTTGAAATGTATAATAACTTTTGGGATGATGTGTGAGATGACGGGCATCATTGATTGGATTTTGGAATTGTTGGCTACTAATATTCTTGGGATGATTTGTGATATATAGATCCCATTAAACTATTTTTACGGATTAATTTATTAAGAATATATATATATATATTAAATTTTTTATCCTCATATTGGATTCAGTTACTCTCATTCCATGAGATGAAAAGACACACTAGGTATTCCCCATGCTTTCTATTTTTATCTTCTCTTAATAGGATGTGTATAATCTCCTACTAATGGTGGAATATACATGAATTGAATTTCATCTTCACTCCATAAAGAGACTCTTTTTTATTGGATGAGGTTACTTTAATTGTTTTTTGGGTTGAGTTTTTCTCTTTGGCTGCATATTGAATCTACTATATTTGTTTTCATGTTGTATCTATTACTCCTACACCTTTATCAGTCAGCGCGTCCTACAAGGTATGTATATATTCACCACTTCATTGTAGTTTTCCACATGGGTGGTGTATTATGATGAAATTGGATAGGTCTTTGATGAAATTATAGGAGCTTATGGATACATGGTAATTTGGACCGTGTTTGTGGGACGCACCATGGAAATTAGGATCTTGACACTCTCAATAATGTACTTTCAAATATTTCTAGGTTCAGACATATTTTCGGGTAGGGAATGTATTCTTCTGCTTCACATTTTATTTTATCCTATGGTTCTCTTCTAATATAAAGAGGTATTCCATTCATGGTTGTTCTCATAGTTTTCTTCTTATTCTTCTTTTACTCACTACACAATTTTTCATCATGATTCATATGTGTGTGAGTACATGAAATTAGGAAAAGGAATTTTCATGTTATTTATTCCATCATCACTAATATAAATCCCATATACTATGGTGTTATGCTATGGGTTTTCACGTTAGGAGCTCTAACTTGGGTTGTGTCAGGAAAAATTGTTTCAGAGAAGATTTGAACCTTGGTTCTTTGTTCCGACTAGTCCCATTATGAGGATTGGGTTGGGAGTTCATAAAATTGTGTTGAATTACCTCCAATGAGTCTTCCAATCTGGAATAATTAGTAATGTTGTGACTGCATGATGTATCCATTCGCCAGAACCTTAACATCCCTCTTGTCGACTAGGAATACTAACTCATTGAATGAAGAGATTAATAGTACATGCATCACATATGATGGAGTCTCTTACTATCCATATTGATTCATATCCATATTTTTAATATATATATATATATATACAAATATATGTTCATATGAACCTAGTATGTCCTGATAAAACATAGGATTCCATTGTGATGACACCCATCCAGTATACTAGTTCTATATCATGATGATGAACTAACAAGTGACACGACATTAGTTCAGGGTCCATCCTGTGACCCTATTCCCCCTAGTGGGAAGGCAGAAGCAACAATACCAATAGTGTAGCATATCATAATTATATATTAGTATGTAGATGCATATAGGATTAGTCTACTCCATGTGTTATAGAGATAGAGGCCACTATGGTTATGTGGTTATCAAGATTGACATGCAGTTGATGATTTTATAGAGTGAGCGATCTGTATCTTCATACTAATTTCATTCCAAATGGATTAGGTTGTAGAACTAGAATCTAAAATGATATATTGGGTGATGGTAGAGCCATGTTACATAGAGGAACATTGATTCGGCACTCCCATGGACCAACATTCTCTATCTTTCCCATGAATAATACCAACACTCTTATATGCAATCAGTTCATATTCAGGAAATTTTGGAGGTGAAACGTGGATGGATGATGGTGGATGAGTACACAATGTGGTTGATGGACCATACCCTCTATTGTATTGTCATGATCCATGATGTTTGGTTATGATCATGGAATTTTGGGTAGGTTATCCATTTGCAGAACAATGCCATTACAGATCCCGTGTTCATCCCCACTTATGATATAGTGTGGGACAAGGAAAAAGTGGCAAAGATATTTATGGTTGAGGGATTCCATGCAGTTTGATATGGTAGTGGGAATCACAGAGCTGAGTCATCTACAATATCTAGATGGTTCTTGTATATGAGATATTGGCACAAGAATACCTTTAAAAATCATGCTTTAGAAAATGGTCATGTGGTGAATGGATGACAAAAAAATCCAAGTCATCCTAGAGAGTGGAATCACTTTTATTATGATGGGTGAGGAGACATAGCATGATAATTCCCAACAATACATAATGAGTAGCACATGTAGATAGCTAATGGTCTTCTATTGAAGATGAAGTTCCTTGAGAAGCGATATCCCAAGCATAGATAGGGTGGTCTCTTGGTGAGAATAGATATTATGGGATTATGAAATGTTTTTGGTGGTGAAGGATGATATGAGATCCTACCACCAACACCACAAGGTTTCCCACATTAGGCTTATAAATATAGCGGACAAGATCATAGAAAGTAATATGCTTTGGAGGGTTATAACCCCACATCACATGAGATAATTACTGATATGATCAATTTTTGTTGAATTCCCTATTTCATATTATTAGGCATATGTACCGATTATTCCATTATCAATATAATCCTTTGGAGAGATCTGGAGCACCCAGTTGAGGTTAAAGCCTAGTAGCTTTTTCTTGAGGTTCATATAGGGAACACTTGGTCTATATCTGTTATCGTCTAGTAGTGCGATCTATTACTTGGTAGGGAGAGGATTTCCTAGGACCTATTGTTCATCATAAGAGAACCCTTTTTTTAATCTTTGGTATGGATTGGTTGTCCATGTCCTATAACTATATTTCCTGTAACCACATAAATATCTAATTCCTATGAACTGATGGGACCAGATTTACCTTTATGGGTTAAAGGGTTCTCCTGGTGATACAATTTCGTTATTTGATCAAGAAGTTTATACCATCACCCATTAGTTTGTGAGTATATTCCATGGTGTAGTAGACTCTTCAGGAATCACGATTCCTTAAATTGTATAGGATTATATGGACGTTTCCCCTGAGTATGATTCATGACTACCTCCACGGTGGGAGATGAAGTTTTCATCGACATAAATCTGAAAAAATATATGATTTCATCTAAATCATTTATTATGGTTAATATTGAGCTGAAATAGATTTGGTTATAGTTTGAGGAACTTTGAGAGAAAGGTGTCATCTGACCTAGTGTTTCCCACTAGGGAGATCAAGTGTTATTTGTAAAAAATGAATATGAGATCTTACAAATTTCTCTTTATTATCATTACATAAATCATGAGATGATTATGAATAAGTACCCCTTTTGATTATTGTAGACCTATTGAATGATTTTAAATATTCACGATTGTTCATGAAGATTGATCTCAAGTCCGGTTACTACGATTTGTTTCTTTCACAAGGATGCTATTTCAAAGATGGAATTCCATTGTATCTATGGACACTATGTGTTCATCTATATTCATTCAGGTTTGGCAAATCCCTCCTCCTTGTTTATGGATTTGATGTAGTATGGCTTCCCGTCATATGTGGACCATTTTTTGATCATATTCATCGATGAAATACTCATATACATTATTTCAGTGGAGGAAAATGCATATCACACAAGGATGGTTCTAAATTTTTATTGATGGTACAAACTTTATGGAATGATATTTAACTTATAGTTCTGAATTCATGGGGTCATTTTATGATGCATGTCATTTCAGAACATGGTTGATCCTGGAAACAATTAAAAATTAATGCAGTTCGTACTTGGGATTCACCAAAGACAATTTCAGAGGTGTGGAGATTTCATGTCTTGGTAAGGTAGTACATGAGGTTTGTGGTAGACATCTACAAAATTATATCCCCTTTGACCACACTATTGTTGAAATAATGTCATTTATCTAGATTTAGAATTTCTAAAAGATCTTTTATTAGTTTATTAAATGGTCGATGAGTGATCCAGTGGTGAGAATACTAATTGATGGAATGAAGCTCATTTTGAATTGTGATTCAATAAGAGTTGGGCTCCGCTTCATTTTTATACAGTGGATGGTTGTAATCAGACATGGGTTGAAGAAGTTGTTACACCATGGGAAACCCTATTTTACTTGCATCCTAGAGAAACCATTTATGGGATTTTCCATGATGATGTGGAGGAACTACCTTTTCTGAGTGAGGTATTTGGTTAATTATGACAATCATATCCTTAGGTATGTCCTCACATAGGGAGACCTGAACATTAGACAAAGACACGGAGAGATGTTCTTATAAGAAAATTATTTTGAGATAGTTTAATATATGGGGAAGGGAAACAGATTATAAGATTACCTAAATTGGATGTCATAGGCTATATTGGTGTAGGAGGCTTTAAATCAGTTTGAATCCATGTAACTGACCTTGGTGGATTATGAGGGTACATCTTTTCTACATTTAATGGTGTTTGATCTTCCATTTAAAAAGCATGTGATAAATTTCTTGTTGAGTGTCATTTACTTTGTGGTCATACATGATGGTATATCCAAAGGAAACTCACCAGATGAATATTCTGAAGGATGGAATAACATCATACCTTTCCAGGTATAGAAGATGGTTCCCACCATCATATAGGATGAGGGGATGAGATACTTCCTCTCTTCCCACCTTGATGTACATCCTTGTGTTGGTATGATTAATAGAGGCATTCATAGGAAGTTATGGTGGTCCTTCATGAGACGAATCATAGTTGAGTTCATATCATGGTTACGTACTTGTCATGTAGTGAAGATCGAGGACCATGTTCTTGGAGGATTTTTACAGCCCCTTGAGATCCAAAAGATGGAGTGGGTAGGAATATATATGGGATTTGTGATTGGGGTTCCATGAACAGCGAAGGGACATGATTCCATCAGGTGATAGTTGATTGGCTCATGAAGATGGAAGGGTACCTTACTATCAGGGAGTAGAGTTTAGAGGAGAGTTTGTGGAATTTTTATGTATGGGAGATAATTTCATTCATGAGGTTCCCTCGATGATTATCTTAGATCGTGACAGGTGGTTTATGTAAAAATTGTGTAGAGTCTTACATGAGGCATTTGAGGCACAAATGATGATGTGTAAAACATTTCACCCAATGACTAATGGGAACACTACATGTACTATCTAGGATTTGAAGGGTATGTTGAGGGATTATGATTTAGGAATTTTTTGCTGCTATGAGGATCACATACCCATGGTAGAATTTTCATGAAACCCAAAATACCATGCTACCATCATCATGAAACCATTGGAGTCCATATATGAGAGACCCTGTTGTCCAACCCTGTGCTTGATAAAGATTTGTGACACATATCTTATTTGTCTATAGTTGGAGTAAGTGATGAAGAAGAAAGTCCTGGTCATCCATGATATGGTGTGGATGGCCTAGAGTAGACATAATTCCTATAGAAATCATTATGCCAAGCACTTTGAGTTCGAGTAGAGTGATCATGTTTTCATATGATTCACCAAATGACTTGGATTTGTAGGTTTGACTGGGGGGGGATATTGTATCTGAGTTTCATTGGGCCATTCATGATCATTCTAATGATTTGTGAGATTTTTACAACCTGTCCTTAGCCCAAAATCTCTAGAGGATGCATGATGACTTCAACATTTAACAGTTGAGGAGATTCATGCATGATCCCATGAACTTCCATGACTAGGGTGAGATGGAAATCACAGATGGTTCCACATATATGGTGCATCTAGTGGAGATAGAGGATTGACGAATGAAAATCCTACATGTATTTAGCATTCCCTTGTATCATGTATTTCAGTTGTATGAGAATGTGAAAGAGTGTTCTTGGTAGTGGGGAGTGCTAGGTGGGGGATCTTTATCCTAAGTGGTTTTTAGGTTGCTACATTTCTAGGATGAAATTAATGAAGGTGGGAATGATGTAGAGACACATTTTTTTCATTTTATAATTTTAATTATTTCAATATTTATTTCTATAGTTTTGTTCTAAGACATCATGGGATCATGTCGAATGATGTTTAGGGAAATAATTTTTTTAAAATATGAAATATATTCCTCAATGTGAGGATGATGTTTTGTAGTGAAAATTCGATAAATCTTAAAAAGAATATATGATCATAAATATGTTATCTTGGTATAGTCCATAATAGTGTCTATACCCTATGTGTGACATAAAATGGGTTACCATAATGCATTCAGACACCTTTCTAGTTGATGGTATGTTCAGTGGATTAATTATTTTGTAGATTAATTAATTCATTTATTTAACCTAAATTTGAATTCCAAAGAGAATAATTCCTTGGAAATTATCCAATAGTAAGATGAATAATCATGGTCCTTCTACGATAATATCCTTTAACTTTCGTTGGAGAATCACCACAAACTATGATGAAACGTTTAATCATAGATGATCTATGTTTAGTTAAAAAACGATGTTCTTAAATTTTTTGGGAGTGAGTTCTTCAATGAATAATTATTCATTCTTCTTGTATTACATTTATATTGGTGAGTTAAACCCTTTTGATAAATTTTATTGGGAATAATTAACAATGTTCTGGGATTAAAACCAATTATGGCTGAATCTGAAACTTACGTACCAGTTGAAATTGATATTTTATTTGGTTTCTATCCCCCAGATCACTATAGTTAATCTTTTTCCAACAATTCTTATCCAATAATGTTTAAACCATCTTTGGTGTGATTATACACTATTTCCCCAAGTTCTTAATTGGTAGAACACCCCGTCATGGAGTGATATTGCTGGGTGGTACTGATCCAGATTGTACCCCTATAATCCCAACATAATGTCAAAGATGGATTATATTAAAGAAATGAAAAAATAACTAGGATATTTTCATGTCACGGAAGACTATTTTTATGATTTAAGAATTGGATATAAATTGAAAAGGGTTTAGTGGATATATGACCAATGATAAAACCTTTATTGGTGTCTGGAATTAGAGTTTCGACCATCAAAAGGTTAGAATCTATTGGCAGATGGTAGATCCACATATACTAAGAGAAATATAAGCCATATTTGAATCAGAAATATCATATTTAAGGAATGGATCTTGGATCTTGGAATCTTGAGAATCCCTAAATTCCCTCCATGTATAGGGATTAACAAATGATGTGTAGTACTTTATATGTGTTGGTTAGGGTTATGAAAAAAATGTAAATATTGAACATTGTGTATCCATCCTAAATGCCTTGTACATTAACCCCCGATAGGAAACCCATGTGGTGGATCATATTAATGATATCTTTTGTGGATATTAATGTCCAGTTAGAAAATCATGAAACCATGTACCTGAAAACAACTTGGTCACATGGGCATCACACCATGTGATGTCACACACCATGTACTGACTACCCAGACATGTGTTCAGTACACAGACATGATAAAAAAGTCATGAATCGGTACTATTTGACTTGTATAAACCATTTACCCCAATTGCATGACATGTAAAATTACATGTATTGGTAGTAATGTACCATAGAGGCTTGGAAATGTGGTGGGGTGGGACCACAAGATATGTGGGTCCACTCACACACAGTGTATCCATTGGTTCTTTTTTCGGAATCATTAAGGATTTGTATCTCCTTAATTTGAGCTCAATTTTTAGACCATAAGTAGCCTATCCTATTTTTTCCCAATTTAATATGATGGTTCCCTCAGTTGTAGATTTTGAGATATCATGTGAAATGTTCTGATCATAATGGTTGGTTAGGTGGTGCATGACGGTAGATGTGATAAATGATGATTACTATGGGGAATCCAAGTTGACCCTCTAGTAGAGACAGGTAGGGATGTCCTTAACTATTAATAATATGACCTACTAGTAGATCTGAGAAGTTCAGTCACTAATGACCACTATATTTGCCATTCAGCAGAGAGGCAATGTGGAGTCCTCAATGATTTCTATGTTGACCCACTAATAGTGCTGAGCAGTGGAGTTCTTCATTATTATTATGGTAACCCTCAAGTAGATCTAGACAGTGGATTCCATCAAGACTACAAACCAGACCCTCTTATTGTTCTTGCTAGTTGGGTTCTAAATGACCACTGAGTTGATTATTGAGTAGAGATGGGAACTCGAGTCCCTGATGATTATTGTGTGGTTCCCTACATTTGATATGTAAGAAGGGTCTTCAACCACTATTAGAGTGGATCCTTCATTTTTTATTATGGAATGGTTCCTTATCATAGAGTTCGTTTTTCCAAACTATGTAGCACAATTATGTGGATTGTCTTCACTCGAATTACTTCTTCTTGAATGAAGGGTGTGAAGTAAGGAATCATTGAGAATTTTGGGAAGTATTGGATACAATTCTTAATAGGATGAGCTATGAGTTGGAGATACCCATACTCTATCATTTGGGATTATATGATTGAGAATATATATAATATAATCAGTATGTACATATTATATTATGTTAAACTCCATCCATGTGTGGTGATGATTTATTGGGTATGGCATATGATATCAATGTATATGATCTCTAAAACAACTCTGCTCTTTACTAAACAGAAAAACATGATTTATTATATACCATTTCACGGATGAAAATTGTGAGGATTGATAGAACTTGTTTTTTGGTAAATTAGGGACAATAAAAAAACATAGAACCTAAAACACAACATCTTTATTGAAAACGTATTTTACTTGACCACAACATTCCTTTGTACATAGAATTGTATGGGATATCTTAAGGACATGCATAATAAAAGGGTGAGCTATAAATCCCAGTAAGGGAATAAAAAAGAAATAACATGAAGAAGAAAATACATGTTAATCAATAGGCATATCAATTGATTATAATAGGAACATGAACATAATGGAAAGATATAGAAGGATTATCATAAGATGGAAATGAGGCAACAACCTTTAACATGATATTAGAACAAGACATGGCTCATTACACATGTATCATAATTAAACCCTCATTGAACACGAATAATCATTAGTAAAACTTCATTTCACTTGACGTATAATGATAATAATCTTTATCCCATTCATTGGAGATCTATCTGGAAGAACCCTTTAAAAATATTACATTTCATGCATAAGTGTGCAACATATATTATATTACATGGATTCATTAATCATCATAATTTATTCTAAAAATAAGAGATATGGAATAAATAAATATAAATTTTCAATCAACAAGTACATGTGCCGAAAGGTGAATAACCTTGATAGAGAAATGGGAATGGTAATCACATCCACAATGATTTTGGTAGGGACATTTTTGTGTAACCTCGGTAGCATAACGACGTCAAATAGAAATCGAAAAGGGGGTTGATGAAAGAGAAAGGGGTCGGTCATCATTTATATATTAGTTGGACATTAAGGGGGTCATTTAACATAATATCCTTACTTATTTAATGGAATTTAGATGTATAATAAAAAATAATTTATTGAATGTTAATGAGAAGGGAGAAATTACTTATGGAATCGCTGCATGTTAACAAGTGCACATGGGAGGAATTAATAAGAGAGAAAGAGTTATCTAAACATTAAAACATAAAAAAGGTAATTATGGGGGTGGTGTGAAATCATACCCAAACATTTTTATTGGAATCCAATAGGGTATAACAATATAATAAAATTAGATAAAAAATCTGAAATGAAGAAATCCCTTACTTGGAAGTGTGATCCCAATAGCTTTGGAGAGGCTTGAGAGAGACTTATTGGGAGCTTGGGGAACCATGGGAGGATTCTTGAGAGAGGATGGCAGGGATGGTCATGCTTAAAATGGTTTTAGTGAAGAGTAATGGTATGTGGAGAGGGTTTATATAGGAAATGAGTGGTAATTATTTATTATTTAGGTTTTGGACACTGCATATTAAACTAATCAAAACCAAAAACCATCCCATGGGGTTTTCCATTGTTTTTTTCTAATGGGGTGTGGAAGGAAATTATTTTATATGGAAAATGGCCGAACTTATTAAAGTATTAGGCTTTCTTATGTGGAGGTGAGTCAAACTTTCATGGAAATCAATTTAAAATGTTAACATGTTTAATAAGTCTTGAGAATCCACTAAAGAGTTTTATAAAATACAAAAAATATCTAATGTCACATTATATTAATGTTAATAAATATATTGGCCGAACAACCATTTTATTTTATTTTATTACATCACTATTGGGTCATTAGGATATCTTAAAACACATTAGATATTTTAAAAGTATTTAAATTTTTTCACAAAAAATCGACTCTCTCAAAAAATTATGAAAAATTGAACCATTAGATAATTTGACATCATGATTCCCAAAATAATATTCATTTTATCTAAATAATTTTCTAAATATGTGAATTTTTTTACATTTAAAATAAATACCAACATTTATAAAAAATTTATGGGTTTTGATAGAAAAGCTTTCAAACCATAATAAAAATTCAAATTATACTATCAAATATATTAAATAAAAAGTAATTTATTAATAATATTTTATTAAAAAAACCGAATTTCAATAATCTATTAATTCATCAATATATATTTCTTAATGGTGTATTAACTGACAATACTATTTATGCTTTAAAAGTCATTTTCAAAGTAACAATATTATAATTAATTAATATTCATTATTATATACAAAAATATATAAAAAAATAATAGTTCTAGTGTCTTGTTACATAAACCCTTAGAACACATGCATAAGACCTAAGGGTAAGTGGTTGATGGTGGTAGACTCTATGGGTGGCTCTGGTAACATCACTTGGGTATCAATCCTTATTAACTTCATCTTCTCCCATACGAAATTACATTCAAGCTTAGCATGTTGAATCATAGCCAAGACATGGTCATGAGTGAAGTCCAATCACGCCACCTTCATTCTGATCTCTGTCAAATGGGCTTCATATTGTTAAATTCTACTAGATGAGGCCACAGATTCCTTTGTTTTAGTAATGTTAAAGCCCTATATTTATAATAATCATGTGAGAACTTTTCAACATAAATACTAGAAACGACATATAATTTAAGGGTATTTTAAAATCCAAAAACATAAAACCAAGGAAGTACATATGTTTATATAAACTTTTAACATAGTAAGAAATTTAATAATATCAAGAAGAATTTTTATTCATAAAAGTTATGGTCATTTCAATCTTCCCCCATTAAGAAATTTCACCTTTGAAAATTCCTTTTTGCCACACTAAAATAGATATGTGTAACTTCGCCTCATCACTTCCCTTGGTTCCCAATTTGCTTATTCAAACGTGTGGTTTCTCTACAACACTATTATGGGGGGTATTGTATTATTTCATAGATCATTCTCTCTAAGATCAAAGATCTATACCGGCTTATATTAATAGGAGAGATCATTCTCCAATGGTACCACCTTTGGGTTGAGTAGATGCGATCGGTCAGGTATGTACATCCACAAGAGTGACACATGGAATACATATTTTACATGAGATTGGTTCGGTTGGAGTTCTACTCGATAGTCCATTTCTCCAATGAGATCTGGGATCTCAAAAGGGATGATGTTACTTGGACTAATCTTTCCCTTCTCCCCAAATCTTGTAAGTCTCTTCTGTGATGATTTGTAGAGGAATACCATGTATCCAACATCAAACACTAGGTGTTGTCGATGATTATCAATGTTTCTCTTTTGTCGAATCTAAAAAGCTTTAATGTGATTCTGGATGGTCTTAACCTTCTACACCATTTTCTCGACCATTTATAGACAAAGTAGTTTTCGTCCCCCAACTTCATCCCAATGTTCATGTGTTTTCCATCCCATACCATAAAGTGATACATAAGGATTCATTTGATTGCTGGATTAGAAAATATTGTTGTAAGAGAACACATCCTATGGTAGATGTTGATCACATCATCCTTTTAATGTCATAAATAATACTCTCTACATGTACTCTAGTTTTTGGATAGTCCACTTAGTTTTGACAAGAGTTTAGGGATGGAAAGTCGTACTAATGTTATGATCAGTATTCAGAACCTGTTAGAGCCTCTTCCAGAACATAGAGGTGAATATTGGATCCTGATCAGATACAATAGATACTAGAACCCCATGCATCTTTTCCACTTCTATGATATATATATATATTCCAATTGATCCAATGAGAAATCCCCGAAAATTTCAATGATGTTTGAAATATTTTTATGATGATCCACAAAAACCAGGATAACAGTGTTTCCTTTGGAGGTCTTTAAAAGTATAGTGACAATGTCTATTGTTATGTTATCCCGTTTTCTAGTTGGTATGGGTAATGGATGGATCATCCCCTTAGACATCTTCCACTCAGCATTCACTAGCTAACATACTAGGATAATTGATGTATACTCATCTATATCAGTCTTCATGTTTTCCCACCAATAATGCTCTTAGAGATATTAATACATCATTTTGTTTCCTGGTTTAATATTGAAATTTGAACCATGTGCATCATAAAAATGTTCATTCTTTACCTTCATATTCGATGGCACACATAGTCTTGTCCCAAATATTACAATTACTTACTTATTAACATTGATCATTGTGGATTACCATTTTATGATAGTTTCCACTTTTTTCTGAATTCTCACATCATCCATTTGAGCATCCTTGAACATTTAAAAATGAGAATGCTTAGCATTCATCTATGAAAGAATTGACGATGTTCCCTTTCTTTTGATTACCATGTCCATCTTCATAGAATCTATGAAGATGGGATCCTTTTCAATTATCATAAATGAAAGAGTTTCATGATCCTTTCAACATAAATCATCTTCCACATTGTTCTATATCCCGGTATGGTAGTGAATTGAGAACTCATTATCTTTGATAAGCTTAAACCATCATTTTTTTCTCATGTTCAATTCTTTCTGTGTGAATATTTACTTGAGGATTTTGTGATCCATTTATATTTCACACTTCCCCACAAAGACGTAATGTCAGAAAATTTTTAAAGCAAAGATTACTGCAACCAACTCCAGATCACATGATGAATAGTTTTTCTCATGAAATTTCAATTTCCCTAAATCATAGGAAATGACTTGGTCATTTAGCATCAACACACATCCCATTCCATTCTTTGAATCAATACTAAATACCATAATATATTCTCCAATTGTAGGTAATGTTAGCACAAACATAGTGAGATGCCCCCTTTTAAAATCCTTGAATCTCTGTTCGCATTCTTGACTCCATGAAAAAATTACTCCCTTACATGTTAGCTTTGTAAGAGGGTTTGAAAATCATGATGAAGTTCTCACAAATCAGCAATAATACCCTGCTAACCCCATGATGTTACTAATATCCATCACTGATGATGGCCTCGTCCATTCCTCGATAGTAGCTTTCACGGATGGATCCACAAATATCCCATTTCATGTGATGATATGACCCAAGAAAGAGTCTCCAATCATCCATAACTCATTATTGTTATACTTTTAATAGAGACTCTCGATTATCAGTACCTATAGTATAATCCTTATATTCTCCTCATGCTCTCTCATGGTTTGCGACTATATAAGAATTTGGAATATAAATACTGCCAAAAAAATTTCAAGATAATATATAAAGCCTATATTCATAGTTTCCATGAAGATTGAAGGAATGTTTGTTAGTCCAAAAGGCATTAACATGAATTCATAGTGTCTGTATCTTTTACGAAAAATAGTTTTTGGGATATTATTCTTCTTCACCCTTTCATGGTAATATCCCGAGTAAAGAACCACATTTGAGATGTATTTTTCTCCATATTTCTGATCGAATGAGTCATAAATTAATGTCCTAGGATACTTTTTCTTTATCGTGATTTTGTTGAGCTCGTGATAATCTATGTAAAGGTGTGGGGACCCATTTTTCTTCTTGACTAAGAGGACTAGTTCACACCATGGTGAAACACTTGGGCGTATAAACCATTCTTCCAGATTACTTTTTATTTTATTCTATAGCTTATGAAGCTCCACAACCACCATTATATATGAAGTCTTGGATATTGGAAACACCCTAGGTATAAGATCAATTTAAAATTCAACATCCTTTATAGGAGGAATACCATAAAATTCCTTGGGAAAAACTTTAGTGAATTCCATAACAATAAGAATGTATTAATGGCTTTTTTCTTCCTTAGACTCAATCATCTAACAAATATATTCATGCTCATAGGGTAGTAATATCCATTCTTTGGATGATGGGGAAAAATAAAATTCATCATCCTCCATACACTTTATCAAAATTTGTGGTCGATTCCCCATATAGAGAGTGATTTTCCTCTAATAGAATTTTATGTTGTCTCTATATTGTGAAATCCAATCCATTACATGAATTGCATAAATTTAAATGAGAGGGAGTATGATGAGGCTCTATAGGAATTTCAATCCTAAAATTATGATAGGGGAGGAGTTATATTCATGTGATGTAATGATTTTCCTAATTTCCCTTCCAACCGATGTATTTACTTCAATGATTTATGATGGTGTTGGGGTAGTTATACTAAAAATTAGTGATATAAAATAATGTGTAGAACTAGAATCAAGAACCATGTTCACTATTCTTGAGTTAATAACTAGAATACCTATCACCATGTCGTTTTCGGGGTTCACTTCGGTAGTAGTGATGGAAAAATCTCTCCCTTGTTGCCATGGAGGTTGTTTGGTTCTTCTGAAAACCATTGCATTAAGGAACTAGTTTGTAAAGTGCCCTATTTCCTTGTAGTTTACAAAAAAAACAATGCATTGAGGGTCGAATAGAGAATTTATCTCTACTTTCTCAATAGCTGGTTTTTCTTTTCAGCATTTAATAGCCAGGTTCCTTTCTATTCCACACCTAAATCATTTCCTTATCCCCTTTAGAAAATGTAAAGGGTGCTTCTTTCATCATCATTGGCATGTGGGGTGATGGAATTTTTCATCACCACTAGATTTATCCATAGGTCAACTAGAATTAAAGTCCACTTTCAACTTATTATCCCCATGATACCCCTGAAATTATCCGATCTCAATTTTAATTTTGAGGTCACACCAGATAATTTTCACATAGCTTTCAAATTCATGGATTTCAACTGAATTCTATAGGATAGGTTTTATTCCACAAAAGGAGTACTCAAACTTTTATTCAAGTGTAACTAAAAATCCATAGGCATATCATTCAAGCCTTTTAATGATTTCCTCGTACGCTCATATGGATTCATCACCTTTTTGCTTGAGGGAAATGTTGTCCCTTTCGATCATAAGTCAGAGGGTGCGATGAAAATATTTATTAGAAAACATTTTACATAAATCATTTCATTCCAACACATTGATATCCTCGGTAGGATTTATATTTTTGATCATTCTATACAATTGTTCAACATCATCCTCCATACTATAAGTATCTAGAATAACCTTCTCTTGTTCGAAACATTGATGGATAAGGAAGATCATTTCAATGGAGTAGATCTATTGTTCGCCAATTGAGGGATCAAATATCCCATTAAAATTAAGAGACCATTGTTTCATTAAGCTCTCAATTGTGAGTTGTTCTTTCTAGGGGGGTGAATGTTCTTCTTGACCCATGTTTCTATTCATAACATGAGTTAACTGAGATATTATTATGGCTGTGATTTTGATTGTCACTCCCATCAGATTTGGTATCTCATTAGAACAATCATCCCTTGATCTTCACATAGTTTGTTTGCCTGAGTCCTCCAATTACTATCGATTGGATGGAATAAAAGGAATGTTTGGGGTAACACATTAAAGGGAATCCAATTACAAAAAGAAATAACTTATAAATTACATTTATATCCTTAACTTATGAATTTATATGATTCAATATATGTTATCCATGATCTATTTCCCAACATATATTCTCTGTGGGGATTTTTTTAATTCCCATAATAATTGTTCATATGAAACATATGAATTTAATAAATAATATCCCCCAGGACTGTCCTAACAAAGAGTGAAGCATGTCTCACTATAGTGCCCAGTTATCGTTCAAACCTATCTCAAATCTGGGTTTTCAGATTTTACCCTAGATATATCTGTGCCAGGACGGCCTATACTTGTTCATATCCATACTATGATGTATTTTCTTCATAAACAATGTACTTTATACTCCCAAAAATTTCATGATGTTTTTATTATAAATGGTATTATCCATGTCTTTCTCTAGGTTTTTCTAATCCTTATCCAAAAAATTACTAAACCCCTCTCTAATACCAACTACAACGACCCTGCTCTTTATTAAACATTTTAACAAAATTTATAACATTAACATGCGCATAAGGAAACTCTGAGGATTGAGAGGTCTAGTGTTTCGGGAAATTAGAGACATTAAATAACAATATAGAACACAAAGCACGAAACCCTTATTGAAAACAACTATTAGATGAGCACAATATTCATTCGTACATAGAATTGGATGGGATTAGCTGAGGAAATTCATAAGAAAGGTGAGAGCTATAGATCCTAGTAAGGGAGTAAAAATGGAATAACTAGAAAAATACAATGCATGTTATCATATCAATTGAGTATAAGAGAAACATGAACATAAAGGTATGATATGTCATGATTATCTTAACATGGAAATGTAGAAACAACATTTATCATCATATTAGATTGAGCCAGGTATCATTGTACACAGAGAATGATTAAACCCTTATTTCACTTGAATTAGAATATATAGACCCTCTTTTAACTTGACTTATCATGATACTAGTCATTAACTGTTTCCTTTGAGTGATATCAGTGTGCACCCTTTAAAAACATTTCATATCATGAAAAAGTGTGCCATAGAGAGAATAAAAAATGGACTAATTAAACATAATAATCTATTCCAAAAATAAGAGATGTTTAATAAATAAATTGAAGTCCTCAATAATCATGTACATGTGTATAAATGTGAATACCCTTCATAGATAAATGTGTTTTTATTCACATACATAATGATTATGGAAGGAATTTTTTTTATATCTCCATTATCATAATGACGTCAAATAGAAATTGTAAAATTGGTTGAGGAGAGAGGAAGGAGTATCTCATCATTTATACATGAAATGTACTATAATTGTGTCATAAAAAAATATCCCAACATATGTAATGATATTCAGATTCATAATATAAAATAAATGCTTGAATGAAAATGAGAAGAGAAAAATTCCTTATAGAATTTTGGCATGGTAACAGGTGTATATGGGAGGAATTAATGATAGAGAAAGAGGTATGTAATCATTAAAAAAATATGGATGGTAGTACATGGGAGGGGAAAAATAATACCCCCATATTTTCAATTGAAAAAAGGGTATAAGAATATAAAGAAATTTGGAAAAAATAGAAAGGAATAAATCCCCTACATAGAAGTGTGTTCCTAATGAATTGGTAGAATCTTGAGAGAGGCTTCTTGGGTGTTTGGGGCACATTGTGAGGATTATTGTGAGAGGAGTGAAGGGTTCTGGGCTAGTTAAAATTGTTTGGGTGAAGAGTAATGGGAGGTTGAATGAGATTGTATTCGAAAAGAGAGGGATTCATTATTATTTTTCTTTGGGAGAGTACACAATAAACAAATCAAAACCAAAAACCATACCATGGGTTTTGCCAATGGTTTTTTCAAAGTAGAGTGGAATAAATTATTTTATAATGACAGTGGAAAATATTATTAAAATATTATACTTGCATATGTGAAGGTGAGTCACAGTCTCAAGGAAATCATTTTAAAATGTTAATTTGTTTTCTAAGGCTTGGAAGGTCCACAATGGATTTCTAAAATTAATAAAACAAATATAAAATCACATAAATTTAATGTTAAAACATATATTTGATGAAATTTACTTTTATAGAATTTTATAACATAACTATTTGTTCATTATGATGTCCTAAAACTAATTATATATTAAAACAGACATTAATTTGTTACACAAAAATTTGAATATCTCAAAATATTATGAAAAATTAACCATTGGATAATATAGATGTCCTCATTCATAAAATGATATTCATTTTATATAAATAATTTTTTAAATATGTTTTTTTCACTTTTAAAATAATGACCGAAAGTTATTGAAAATTTATCGGTTTTGACAAAAACATCTTTCAAAGCTTTATAAAAATAAAAATTATATGATCATTTATATTTTATAAAAACTAATTTAGTAATAATATTTTATTATATTTTTTTTAATTAAATAATCCATTAATTCATCAAAATATATTTTTTATTTTTATATTTATTAAAATACTTTACGTGCTTTATATCCATTTAATGAGTACTAGTTTTAAAATGGATGTATATTCATTATTATATACAAAAATAACTCACATAATCATGGTCCTAGGGTCTTGAAACATAACATCTTATAACCCTCACATAAGAACTAAGTGTATGGTGCATGATGGTGACAGACTCCTGGGGTGTCTTGGATAGCATTGCTCGAGTGGTAATCTCAATTAACTTCCACTTCTCCCGTCGGCGATTCCGTTAAAGCATAACATGTTGAATCATGACTTGGGATTGGTCAAGAGAAAAGAACAATGATGCCACATCCCTTTCGAGCTCTTAAAAATGGTCTTCTTATGGAGCAATTATACTAGATGAGGCCATCACTTCCATTTTCTAGGTAAATAGGAATCACTAAAGCCTAATATTTATACTAATTATGGTATCACTATTCAATGACTATATTAGCAACAGTAACAATTCCTAACGATATATTAAAATAAAAAAATAAAAAACCAAGGAAGATAATTTTTGTTATATAACTATTTTATATAATAATAAATTTAATTAGATCAATTGTAATTTTCATTAATAAATATTTGGGTCGTTACAATCTCATAGTTTGGTATCTCTATTATCATTATGTATGTGGAATAAGCATGACATGTAGTTCATCTAATCGTCGTGCCGATCCATTTGTGATTTTATGAGGTTACATTCACACTTGTTTTGTTTTGTGCTATTCTCTTTGACTATATCTTTCATATAATGTAATTTTCCCATTTTATCTCTCACAACACATTCTTCACCTTTTAAGGTATCCTACTAGGTTTTTATATTCTCACCCCTAAAATGGAATTTTTCCTAATGTGTTGTGTCTTATAAAGATGACAAAATGGATGGCACTGACGTTATAAGAGCATATGGATAACATGTACATTGGACCGCATATGGTGGTCAGAATTTGGAGATTAGGAGTTGGGCTCACTCAATAGTTTAATTTTCCAATTTTATCAGGTTGGGACATATTTTTTAGTTAGGAATGTATTTTCACCGATAATCTTATATTTACACTAGAGTGATATTATACTATGTAGATTATTTTCAAGACTTGTTGTTTCCATAGATTTATAATCTTTTTCTTTTACTCCATCTAAACGTTTACATAGAGATGTCTATGTGTGTGCATACATGTTTTTTATTAATGGACTCCCCATTTTAAATATGCATTCGTTAGTAATAACTAGCCCCTAGGAAATTGAGGAGGGCTTCGGTTTATCAGGGCTTTATCCCTGGATTGGATTTTGTCGTGAAATCTCATGACAAGATATGTATGATACAAGGGTAATTAGAAAACATTGTTTGTCATTTTATCATGGAAGAAAGTGTTATATTATTATTATGATGAGATAAATTTTATACTCACAAAAGTTTTAGGTTTTCGATGATTATATATAATGTTATCATTATATTATTTACACAAATTCTATATTATTATCTCATGTTATACTCAATGATCAATTTATATTTAATAATGATTAGATTTTTCATTGATCATGTTTAATTATCACAATACTAGACTATTTATCCCTTCACTTAATTTGATGTGATTTAATGATTACTGCTAAGAAGTGATATGAGTATAATCAATTATATGATGGTGATTACAGAAATTTCAATAAACATATATATTTTAATAATAGATCATTTCTACCATCAATATAATCATTAAATATAGAAGAACATTTTCTTCATTAATTTTTATTTTTAATAATTTCTTGTCATTTTTATGTGATAATGTGGTACTAAATATTCTTATGATTCATAATACATCATAGTTGGTATCAATGACATGCCTAAATAATTTTGGGTGTAATATTTTTGAATGTAGGAATGGAAATAATAATTATCAATGATTAACATACATTTTATAATTTAAGGAATACCATTTAAATAAAATGATTACTTATTCGATGTACGAGATTCTGTATACCTGATTATTTAATTAACTTATTAATATTATTATATTCTAATAACATTATATTATATTGTAAAAATGATGAAATTAGAGGAATCAAGTAAATAACTATGAAATTTTTAATTCAATTATTATACATATTACATAATAATTATAATGAGATTTAAAGTAAAAAAATAACAAAATGATAACCAAATTAATATTGGATATGAAATATTACAAATATCATTGGGAGAAAATAAATTTTTCATATAAGTAATAATGATCTATTGAGACTTTAATGTAGAAAATTCTACACTAATTTAATGAATCATATAATAAATTAATGACTCTGAAATGAATCAACTCCACTAAGAATAATTTTTTTCATCAGATTATTATTATATTGAAATAAAAGTAATATTTTTGTATCAACAGAAATATTTATATTGTCATTAATGGTTTCTAAAAATACAATAATAAATGATAAAATTATCTTAATGGAATGTGTAATATAAAAAAATATATTTTATAATAAATTTTTCCCACTTGATATTCACCTTAAAATATAGAGTTGTTTTTTAAACAAATATTTACATGAAGATAAGTCAAGTAGAAATGCTAATAAAAACCCTTAGGGATATTTAGGTACTCATCAAACATGATAATTAAATAAAATAATTATATAATAAATTCTTAGCTGCAAAAAATAAAATATGTCTAGGTAATTAGAAATTTGTGTTCATGACACTATAAAAAGTACTTTTATGTTCACTCAATTCTGACATATAGAATATGGTATCGAAATTATCATAAAAATACAATTTTTGGAAAATAAGAATGAATTTTAAATCATGAATTTCAATCGTGAAGGGATAGTTTAAATGAATATCTCATTTTGCACATGCTATAATTGAGGAATGACGAATATAGGGAACTCCTAAAATGAATTTATGGAGTGTTCTATGTTTGGAAAAGGATGATATAAATATTAAGATTTAAAAAAAAATGAATCGATACTAAACATGACGGAATAAAATAATTTTACACTTAATGAACCTATGATCGAATGGATCAACCAAAGGGAACATGAATATAAGCTCAATAATCACCATAACCTCATGAAATTTGATGGTAATCAATAAATATAACCACTAATACCAAAGTAAATGTCAGAGATTATTCCATCAAATTCAATATTTTAAGTAATCCAAATAATTTGGTGACATTCAATCTTGTTATCCATTCATGAATGGTCATTAAATTACTTGACATGAGATAAAAACATAATTTTATATAATTAATTATATATAAATATATTTATCTGAAAGTCATGATATAAAGTATTATTTTTCTATTTTAAAATACATTGTGACTTAATTATGTCATCTCAATAATATAAGTCCCCCATTAATTATTTTAGAAATATATTTCTAGATATTGTAGAAGCTCATGATTTGGATAAATTAATTTAAAAATATTAATTCCTAATAATAGGAAATATTGATCCATATCAAAAACCATCAAATACTTATTTTTAAATTTATTGTAAATTGTGAATTTAATTTAAAAAATCATTAAAATAATATATCATATTAGCTAATAATGATATATATATGTAGAGAAAATATTTCAGATGCCTATTAATATAATCCTTGAATACATTTAAAATATAATTTATTATAATATTAAATTTATAAAATTTATTTTTTGTTTTCCATTTAATCATGCATTAAATCATTCAATATGATTTTTACATGTTTCAATGACTATATATTAAATACCAAATAGATTTTCCCCTAATGTATTAGAATACAGGGAAATGAAAATAAAATAACTTTTAAAAAACAAAATTATATAACAATGTTTATTACCCCATGATATTCTAATAATAATTTTCTGGATGATGGTTAGGTCAATTTGTATTTTCTTGTGTAATAGATAACATAATAATATCACAATGCGAAAAAGTATTTAGTACATTATATTTTTTAATTATTAAATCAATTATATTTGGATAAATATATCTCAATGATATATGTACTAGTTAATGGTATGAAAATAATATATTCCAGTAGAATCCTTTAACATAATATACTACACCTATGAGTTCTTTGTATGCCTATTTACACTCTCTGTTGTTCTAAAAATATTCATAGCGATGATGAATAATGTATTTAGGTATTTCCTTAATATATATTTTGTAATATTTATTGAAAATATTATCACGTATTCTAAAATCCATGAATACCATTAATAAAATTTGAGTTATTTATTTTATAAATAAAATAAAGATAAATTTATACCACCCTATGATTTTCTGGTAGGTATATTCTTAAATTAAATACATTCAATAAATTATATTTCAGCCAACACTTATCCTAAACAAAAACGAATATACTATTAAATAGTTACTAGGATGGAAGAATATTATTATAGACCTTAGAAATACTAATCTAGATAATAGAATAATAACCCCACCTATGAAAGTCTACATAAAATTTATGCATATTATAAATGTAAATATGATATAATTATATCATAGTTTAGGTAAATAATTTTTTATAAGAATGATAAATTAAATGATTGACTGTTTTTTGAAAAATGTTTTTGTTTATAAATTATTAATTAATATAATTAATTAATTTTTTTTTCTTAAAATAGATTCACAAATTAATATCTTTAATATTATTTTTATATAATTTTTTTTGATACCTTAATTGTTTTTTCAATGAACCATAGAACCAATTATGATTTTAAAATTATTATTTCATTAATGTATTGATGATTTTACTTAAAAAATTATTATCTCGTACATAAATGTTTTCCTTAAAATTGAGTCCAGTTTTGATTTCTACCCACCGAAAAATGGTAAGGGAGTATTTTTGTGATTTTATGAAATTTTTTCATTTTTAATGAATAGTGAAATTTGATAATTTAGGGTATTGACCATTTTATACAAATAAATGAATTATTGGGTCATGGATGATGTATGTATGAGGTAATAACCCATTGGTTTGAACTCATATGCATTATTTACAATATTTTATAACATGAAAAATAACTATTGATAGTCTTGAAACAAACTAATAATTAAATGAATAAATTAATAAACTAATGAATAAAATAATAAAAAACACAACTCTCCTCCACTATAAATACCACCCTTAACATCCTCTTCTTCTCACACATTACAAGACGTGAATCTAGTAAAATTTCATCCCCATAAACTTCTTATATAACACCCCAACAACTTGGATACTTTTTTCTCAATAATCATATTTGACCGATATTCCATAATGAGGTTATCAAGGTGAATAATTTAATTGGTAAAATCATAATCATTTTATTTCAATTTCATTATATTTCATTTCTTTTCATATCCTTCCCTCACATACTCTATCCATTCATGACTGATAACTATACTACCTTATGTATACTGGAATGCAATTTTGTTAATGATAAATACATTTTCCAACTCCGTATCCTCACTATTTTATTATAAAAATTATAATATCATATATTATGTGTCGATTTACTACCATCATATATGATGTATTTTTATTTTCCATTACATTCTGCTAGGTTGGTCTAAAAAACATTATAATTATTGTAAAAAAATTGAACATTTAATAAAACTTATTTATTGTTCTAATAGTAGTATATATAAAAATATTAATTAATAAAACATAATTAGTTTAGGATGACCAGAAAACAACTAAATAATTGGATTGAATATCATTAAATTAATCTATGGATTCATCCTAATATAAATAAAGTATATATGTAAGACCATGTAATTATTTTTTTGTTCATTAATAACCTATATTTTGAATTCTGGTAAATTTTTCCCATTTTATATGATTGTTCTTACTTGTATACATGTGAACCAATCATGAATCCGAAGGAATTAGACTCTCTTGAATGACAAAATTGAGTTTCATAACTCATCAAAATGGCATTAATGAACCCAATAATGTTATAATAAATCAAATATAGGTGGATGTTGTTCTGAATTAAGTCATTAATTAATGAAATTTTATTATCCAAGATGTTAGGTTCATATATAGAACACTTTTTGACATAAGGTGAGGGTTTCTCCCTTAATCTTCATTTTTTCTTCCGGGTTACACTTTCTCTCTCTTTACCCCAATGAAATTTCTAATTCTTCTTATGTACTATTCATATTTTATGTCTATATTCTTCAATGATATTTAACTAGATCAATTCTTCTTTCATTGAAGATAAATACATGTTTTACAACGATCACTTTTTAATTAAAAAAATAGGAAAGTGTTATTAAAGGGAACTTCTCAATAATTACCCATTTTCTTGTACAATCCATAATATATTTCAAAATACCAATATTTTTCAAAAATCAATGATTTTATCATAAATAATATCATTGTTCATATCTAGTTTTATACATAGAATTGTTACATTTTTTTAGTTTTAAAGTCCATTTGGTATTTTACCTTAAACCACACCAAGGAAGCACATTTATATATAATCATAAACCCTCCTTTTACATGTTTTCACTTCTGATAGACTTCATTTATCATGGTATAAGAATATTTTTCATTATGAATATCATTGTGCGATTTAAATCTATTATTTCATGGACCCTATTATAATATTCTCTTTGGTTATGCATTATTCGCCCCTTATTCCTTATGCTCCATACATGTATACTTATATTATTTTTGTGATCGCCATTCCATGATTATTTAATTAAATATCCATATTTCTTGTATCTTGGATATTATTATTTTTTTGGGCCATGTACCATTTTCATATGTGTTTTTTTTCATTGAATCTTATTTTAATTTGGAAAATTTTGATGAATATGTATCTTCTTCTATGTATGATTAATTCTATAGACCTGTAGTTATTGGTGTGGGTTTTTATATAAATACCTTCTATGCATCAATGGGTCACATGATACAAAGATGTTGAGGAAAAAGTCCCCATGTTTTATTCCATGTAGAATCATACTTGTTTTTCCCACATACTAAAACAACTTGGTTGTATAATGGTTCATGTTCCCTATACTTAACATCCAATGATTACACATTTTTCATTATTAAGTATTCATCTATTACATTACCATATATTTTTAAAATGAAAAAAATCCATTAATAGATTTAAATTGTTATTTTTTTGATTGAATGTGTTTTCATATTATTTATCCCTTAAATAGGTCTGGTTTACTTTTTATCACATACAAATAACTCATGTCACCCATATTGAGCATTTGAGATCATCATTTAATTTTTTTCATTCCCCAGGTTATGATGATGAAATCCTTAAATAAGTGTTCGGGAAGTATCTTGTTTTATTCTGCTATATTTTATGTTTAATTACAAATGTAATAAGGGTTCCACCAATATACATAGTTCATCAAGAATTAAAAAAATATATCAATACTTAGGGATGGTATCTCTTGAATCTATGCCATTGTAATAAAATAACTCCTGAAACTAGGTTACTCTGGTTAGGGTTTCTATAGGTGTTATCAGATAATGTTTTGTAGAAATGTTGATAACTATAAATAAAGTAAAAATGAGAATTATAAAATTCCCTTATAGGGAATCATTGGATCCATACTCGTGATGATTATGAGATAACATTCTTATAACATTATTTATTGATTATTCCTAATGGATGGAAGGTAATCAATACCCATGGATAATGTAAGGATTTACACTCTGTGAAATTCAACATAGTCAGTGATGGAGCTCAGCATATCCGAACCATATTACAACATCTTAGCCATGTTATGAAGAATAACCACACAACACCTATGTCAAATAATTTCATGTTCATAATACCCAATATTTTAATAGGAAAACTAATCTTGTTTTACTCAAGATGTGGATCATGTCCGTTGAAAAGATATTTCTATCATTGGGATGTAATAAAAAGGACATGGTAGTACTAGATGTATATTAGCTCAAGGGTGATGCAGATTAATGGTGGTCATTGATCCAAAATATTAAGCGAGAATATGAAATAAAAGTCATTGAATGAAGGATGTCGAATGAAACATTCCTTGGAAAATATTTCCCTCATGAGCCACGAGCTAAAAAGAAGAAAAATTTTCATAGCTTAATGAAAAGGGAAGAAGTTAGTATTTTAGTGTATGGGATGACTTTCACTAGAATAGATAGGTATGATACGGATTACATATGTGATTTTAAAGAGATTATTAATCATTAATATGATTCACATAATCCATGTTTCTGAAGGGAAATGACTTCTCAATAATTTTCATTATATGCGGAAATTGTATTAAGGAACATCAAAATGAAGACCAAAATTTTCATAGTGTATATGTTCTTGGTAAATAAATAGATTAATATTTATTATGATAACCATGGAAAAGGTGAACTGTCAAATAAGAATAAGGGAATGAATAAGTTTTAATAATGAAAAAATTGTTTAAAGAATCATCCTGGTAAACTCTTGAAGGCATGGGAGTTTTTCTATTTTTCTGGAGAATGGGGATGACTTTCTAGTGATTGAAATAGGATGAAATAATCACTGATGTTCAATGACTCAACAATAATGAAATGGGATATTATTAATATCAATGTACAAATTATTAGGGGAGTATATAATAGAAGATGACAAGGAGAGTTCGTCAAGCTTATGTGATCACCATAGCTGAACAAGATGTACCCAATGATGTTGTGGAAGGTATAATAATCCTAAATTTAAATTTATCTATTGATTTATTTGTCTATATATCATCACACTCAATTCTATCAACCCAATTTTACATAAAAATTAATTTCATCCCTTTTGATTGTTAAGGTAATTGTCAATCAAAACCCATAATGGAAGTCTCATAGAGGTGTACTAGTCCCTTAAGAGGAGAGATGCAATTTCTTCTCCTATTCCATGATGACTAAGAGATGTGTTATTCCCTCCCCCATTTACAGGGTATAGAACACTGACATACTTTGAGGGAGAGGAAGCCTTTTTCCACCTTTTCAACCCAAATCAAAATCCCTCATTCCCTTAATCCTCTCTATTCCCAAAGGTTCTCAATCTGAACGATGGGAACCCTACCCTTATGATTTAGATTTAATTGTTAAATAAAGGTTCAACCAACCTCAACATGACATTGAATAACTATTATCACAGAAAAGGCCTTCGATGGACTCATTTGATAGGATCTTTTCTGGCTCTTTGGACTTACCAGATATGGAATGTGGGCGTTTTATTAAAGAAGGGACATCATGATACACTTTAATTTAGAATAGGATCTGATCAAATCATGTTTTATCACTCAATATAACTATACAAATTATCTATTATTCTCCTCATGATATACATTTGACTTCCTTATGAAATGCAACCCCCTCCAGTCGTGATTTGGGTTAGTATCCCTAACCTTCGTTTACCATTTCAAAAATGATAATTTGTTCAGATTCTTGGGAACCTCATAGGTACATGATTTAGTTTTGACAACTAAACCATATATATATTTCATACTATTAACCACTAATTTGTGATGAAGTAGACTCTTTATTAATTCACCCTGACATTTTTTGGATTATAGTAGGGATAGAGTATAATTGTAGATAATAAGTTTATTGTGAATCTTGGGTTGATATTTATTCTTATTGTAAGGGAATGCATCACTCATTGATGAACTATAAGGATGGTTCCATATAGTTGGACAAGAAGAATGTTGTGGACACAACATGCAGCGACATGGCTCTGTTGAATAGTGATGTGGATGGTTATTATAGTCATGGGATAATGGGTGTAGAGACCTTCTTAAAGGAAGTACATATTGATTTTTTGGATTGAAATATCATGATGGATGACATATTAAATCGGTTGAGAATGGACCTTGAGGATCCTAAAACATAAGTGAAATGTTCTTCGGAAACAATTAGACTAAACATGGAAAACGAGGATGTATATGAGGGTCCCAAGGGAGGAAATAGACCTAACTCCGAAAAAGTCTCAAATGGTTGTTGATAGAGTTCTCAAGACATATGATGATGTTGTGGTCCAAGGGAGAGTTATTAGTAATAGTGGTAGGGTAAAAGTTTCTAAATAACATATAAAGGGAAATCCTATAGGTTTTAGGACATGTCCTAGAAGGTAGGTTCTAGTAAATGTGTTGGGAAATCACTTTGCTTGACTTCCTAGTGGATATATAGTTCACAGAATCGAGAAAGTCCCCACTAGGCCTTCCATGGATGTGAATAAGGTCCCTGGAAACCAGTCTAGTGATGTATTTTCAAGCCAGCTATATGTCAAATAAAAGGATGAGGTTTAGAGTCATATGCCTCTATGTGTGATGAAATGTAGGATCCAGAAGGGAATCTAAAAAGATAGAAAGTATTTGTGAAAATTTTCACATCCTATGGAGAAACAATTAAAAAAGAAGTTGAAATCCATAAAGTTGGAAAACAATACACACCATTCCCCCAAGGATTCCTGTCAGCAGCATAAGCCTTATGTTGTGATTGATCTATCCTTGTAATTTCGTATGATATTAGAAGAATAATTTGTTGAATATGTTCTATAACAATATTCTTCTAAAGAAAAATCCACCAAAATGAGAGGTAGGTAATTAAACGTGACTTCCAATGAGGAACACTATACCTGGATCAACAATAATGAACAGATTTTAGTTGGGAAAATCAATAATTTTATGATCTTCCTTGAAGAGTACATCTTATATAGGGAAAAGAATGGATTCCATTTCTTATATATTTTAATGGATAAACCAGACACTCACAAAAATAATATCACATTGAAATTACTTAGGGATATTAAATTAGGTATACTTAAACTATGTTTTATTATATAGTTTAGTTCTATTTGTGGATGAACACATGGTTTCCTACTTTCTCATTAAATGTTTTAGAATAATAAAAATTTAAATTCCAATTAGTCATAATGGATGTCTCATTATATCAAATATGATTCAGAAATTCCCATTACAGAATATAATAGTGTTTTACATAATAACCTTATCATCATAAATATGAAATTATCTATTATACTCCATTATATGTACTAATTTCTAAAATATTAAGTGAAAATTTATTGCAATAAGAAGGAAATTATGATTAGTGTGGAAGATGGTTAATACATAATATTTAGAATAAAAATCTCATCATCTAATTCTTCTCTAGACCAAAACCCAATATCTATACTAAATGAAAGTCATAGCGGGGAAGAAAAACCAATATTTAAGGATGAGGATGGTCATCATGGAATTGTAAATGTACCAATTGTGCATGAATACATTGATGTATTTTCATAAGGAATTACTTGGGAACCCCCAATGAGTGAATTTGAATTAAAAATTGATATAGACTATGATTTAATGCCAATATCATATACTAATTATAGAAACGAAACTATGGATGTAGTGGAGCTAAATTAATAACAAGAGGTTTTGACTAATGAGGGATTTATCTTCCATAGTGTCTCTCCACATGGAGCCCCTATTCAATTTTTAAGAAGAATGATGCATCCTCGAGGATGTGAATTAAATATAGAGAATCACGTGTTGATTATTGTTGATGTATAGACATTATGAGTTTATATTAATTCCATTTGGAATGGAAAATGCATCCACTATTTATATGTATCTAATTAACATAATATACAAGGAATATCGTAATGAATTTGTTGTTGTATTCATTGATGATATTCTAGTGTATTATAAATAATATGAATACTATATGAATCAAATATAGACTATTCATAATAATCTTAGAAGGAATTACTTTTATGGAAAATTTTTCAAGTGTCAATTATGGATTGAGAATATTGATTTTCTTGGACATATTTTTTCTGAGGATGGAATCTCAGATAATCATACCAAGAGAAATGGAATCCACAAATGGAATACACTGATGAACACAAACAAGGTATGAATTTTTATTTGTTAAGAATATTACTATTGCTATTTCATTTATAATTTTCCCTATTATATAAACCATTATATAAAATAACATGTAAAGGGATAGACATTTTATGGACCAAAGAATGGTATCAATGTTTTAAAAAATTGAAGATAATACCAGTCAATGATATATTTTATACTCTAACATTAATAAATGATGTGATTGTGATATATATTGATGCATGGATGAATGTATTATGTTGATTCCATAAAATAAATAATAATTTTATTACATATGCATCAAGGCAGTTGATGACACATAAAACAATTATCCAGCTCAAGATCATGAGTTTGAATCCGTAATCATTCCGATGAAGATATGGATACACTATATATATAGTGAATTGTCATGACCTGACCCAACAGCGCTCGAGACGCGACACCCCAAGCCTGCCTTCAATAGGACATGGTATGTAATCTAGCACCGAGTAGGCTATCACACACATGGGAGGCATTAGCCCAGAGTACCTATACACACGCACCCGCACACACATCCATGAAATAGTGCAGAGATATATTAAACTGAAAAGTAAATGCATGCATACAACTATCCCAAAAATAGAGTACAACAGAAGTACAAAAGGGAAAAATAGGGCCCACCAAAAGAAAACTACAAAGTGTCCGACCTGCTAAAAAGGATGGGAAAACTCTGCCAAAACACCTGCCAGTAGCTCCTCGACATAGCTCATGTAAACACTCTAGTCAAACCAGATCACTAAGCTCCGCCCTCACTGGGTCCTCCTAGGACTCCGTCGAAAGTCCTGTGGTCTGCACAAGACACAAAAATGTGTGGGAAATGCCCGTGCAGGGGTGAGTATACCAATACTTAGTATGCACCCCAAAAACCCAAAAAAAATGAGAGAATCTTAATGGAAACAATTCGCTAATCCCAGTGAGAGGGAACCAAGACGAGAGAGAAACTCCATCTCGTGACCATCATCGGCTAAACACAACTAGTATGCTCAAACCATGTGTATTACAATACATTTACCTTGAACATCCAGATATACACAGCTCACGCACCAAGACACCTGAGGTACCGACCTCATCACCAGCAATTGTTCACAACTAGGAGAACAAACTACATGATCACTATCATCCCAAATGACTCCCATCCGAGAGACACACTCCATCAGGTGCCACACAAACATCTCATCCTTTCACCCAAGAGATCATGTTCGTCAGATACCGTCCCTAAGGAAACCTCTCTAAAACAACATAAACACCAAACTCCTTGGATAAGAGATTTCTCCTAGGGTCCGATAGGGGATACCAGAACCCACACCTATAGACGGGGATCACATAGATATGGGATCAATTCTAGTGTCTGCTGGGGGATACCAGAACCCGATCTAGAGCTCGATGAAGACATGTCACTTAGATAGAGGATCATCGCCCGTGTAAAGATGGTCACGACAATACAGGAACACTATCTGGTATAGCTCGCGACATAGGGGATCAAACTGATGACATAGAAACATTATAGAAATCACGCACTGAGTAGGGGATCGTATGACTAACAATACTGCAACCCTATTATAATCCTCATGCTGAGTCGGGGATCGTATACCCAATGATGCCACAACCCAAATAAGAACAACCCACCATGTAGGGGATCATATTTTGATGATGCCATAAACCCTATGGGGTTAACCTGCTAGATAGGAGATCTCCACCTATGGATATACGGTCATAGAAAAACCAAGAACCCAATCTAGGGTAACAATGCTAGAGGATCCCACTCCGGGCCCACCTAAGGGATGCCGCAACTCTAACAGATTAAACATTCCTTTGAGAGGATCACAAAACTATATAAAGTTTTTGATGTCGTGCGAACCCTCGTTGGTACGAACCATAGAAGTACCCTCAACCACTGCTGGTCCAAATGTCGCTAACCCGAGCGACCCACCACAACAACATCCCACGCACTTCCAAGGCTGATACTGAGGCCACCATCTCTATCCATGGGAAAAAACACACAGGGCATGCTATTTACTCACTCGAAATGGATAGCTAGTAAAAAGGTAGTATTCACCATAGCTAGCCCATGTGGGGCCCACACAATGATCTAGAAACTCATCAAGCGGATTATACCAATGTGATCCCTTCAGAAAAACACACGGAATCCACTACTCGTTCCTCTAAAGCGGACACCCTGTGAAAAAGGCACCATTCACTGATACCAGCTAGGTGGGGTCCACACCTCGATCCTGAAACTCATTGAATGGATTGCACTATTTCGATCCTCTTGAAAAGACACGCATGATCGACTATTCATCTGCTAAAATCGGACACCTGGTGAGAATGTTGTGTTTCTCTGCGAACGCCGAAACCCGAACTCATGGGGACGCACCTCAAATTCGATTCCAACACATGAAAACCCCCAAGAAAAGTATTTCGTATGATCAGGTCCTCAACACCCTTGACGAAACGTCAATCAGACGCTCCAGGTAGAAGATATAATGGCCCGAAGTCGAATAATAATAAAATATCATTATTTTATTCGACATTACAAGATCCCGGGCGACAATCCTGAACTTTAACATTCTCGAACCCACACCAAAGGGTTTGCCTCATTTCCAGGGTCATGTCGCTGCATACGACACGTGAATCTGACTCCAAGATTTCATGAAACGAGGGTTTAAAAAACTCCATGTATGAAAAACGGGCCGGCACTCCGTCGTGCGGTGGACCACGCTGCCACACTGGCATGAAACAGTTCCACGCTGGAGAGGCGTACTGCCGTTCTTGTGGTGGTCGACGATGCCTTCCCGTGCCGGCCCACCGGGGCCTGCCGCCACTCACCGACCAGTCTTCCGCGGGCCGCCGGGACCACCTTAGTGGTCCTTTTTCGATCCGGAGGAGTATGCGTGACCCTTAGGACCAGATCATCACTGATATTTCGAAAAATCGAAGACAAATGTAGAATAAGCGGGATCAAAGGATTAAAACGCAAACTGCCTACCTCGCAGGTGAAATGCTGACGATCCGCGCTCCAATGCTTCCACTGCACGATCCTGGAACGTCCGCCGTTGAAATCTGAGCTCGACAACACCTTGATCGCCCAATTTGGTCGTGAATTCACCGTCGGAAGAGGCGGAGGAGCAGGAATGAGGATGAGTTCCTCTTCTGCAGCACACTGTACATCCTAGGGGTGTAGATACAAGAAGATATTTATTTTTTAAAAAATATCTCCGGCTCCCGACTCGCCTCTGCCCAATGCCCGATTTAGACAATGGTATGGTCACCCTGATGGTAAACGCGCCATTCTGAACGCAATTTAAAATAAGATTTTCGATCCAAGACTCAGTTCAAAAGTTATTCGAGCCGAAAATCATAATTAAACTTTTCCACTTATTAATGAAAATACCCCTGTTGGGATTTTCCACAGTAGGCCTGCGCTTGAAATGTTTACACCTCACCAAGGGTAAACGGAACATTCCAAACGCAATTGTGCCCCTAGATTCCCGTTCTGAGCTACAATTTAAGAGATAGCACCCCCTTCCTCATGCATAGTATATAAATAATTAATATTTTTAAAAAATTAATTCCAGGCACACCGGGACACAGAATCTCATGCCGTCTTCGCGCCTAGCTCTGGGATAATTCGTAGAAATATTCCAATTTCTAATAGGGTAAAAACATGAGTCACTAAATCCCCCCCCCCTTAGAACTTTTCATCCCTGAAAATCCATAATAATAAGGAAAGAGAATAGACTCTCAACTGAGGCTGACTCACCAACGAGTTCTCCAACAAACACCCATGCCCGAACACATAAGTTAGAAGGACTCATCCAACACACCTCAACACTTTCTTCATTCTACGGCTCTGACTCTCCCGTATAGTTTTTAATTGCATCACAAACATGCATCTCAGTGGGGGAATAATTCCTCTTCCTCATGCATTCGAAGCATGCTGAAAAAAACCCACACAGGGTCTTACCAACGCCCTGAACTACACGAGCAAGTAATGAAAAGGAATGAGTACCGCTAAACAATGTCTATCAAGCTACTACAAAATGTAGAAAAGACACAAGGCGTACCTCTATCCATCCGTGTATCGTCTAGGTCAACAACCTCTATAAAATGTAGCTTTCTTCACCCTTATCCACTAGTTCCCTGAGCTTGGCGAGGAACACCAAGGGGTGGGGGTGGTGGCATGTGATACCGCCTACCACCTCCTCTTGCTACACCAACTCCTTCGCCACATCCGCCGCCCTGCGAACCTCCTTGCTCGAGTTACTACCTCTGCAAAGGCGGTCTATCGACCGGACCCCTCTCATCTGCACCAAAACTTAGAAAATCTCTAGAAATATGTCCTATATCATTGCAAGCGTAACACCACCTCTCCTATGGCTAACCAAAACTGGAATGTGAGCCCTGTGAGCCCTGAGCCTCAGTTCCTCCATCCTGGGGTTGCCTCTAGAAACGTCTCCCATGCCCAGTCCCCTGCATCTACTGTCATCTACCAGATGTCGACGTCTCTTCTCTAGCGTTCCCAGCACTAATAGGGGGGATTTTCTTAGCCAAAAATCTCTCCACCACCAATGCTCCCTCCAACACTCCAGCATAGGTGGGCAGGCACAAGGAAACCACACCTTCTCGGATGTCCCTATAAAATCCCTTCTCGAAGGTCCGATCCCTAAATAATAGGTATTGAACCATATTCATGGATTAACACGATAGGTCTATAAACCTCACTCAGTAGTCCGACATAGTCAGGCCCTCCTGTCGAAGTAGCAGAAGCTCCAAAATCTGCACTAACATCAGCTTCACCGGATATAACTCTTCCCTGAAGAGCTACTCAAACTCTACCCACGTGAGCGTCTCCTCATCGTGGGACGACATCACTAGGCTCCACCATCGCCTGACCGAACCATGGAGAAGGCTCTCCTCTAGGACCACCATATGATCTAAAGGTGTCCTCTCTAGGCGGAAAACATGGGTGACTACATTGATCCAGTCATTTGCTGGTGGATCACACTGGAAGCTCAGAGGCAGGTTCCTCTGGAACTCATGCAACACACTCAGCCTGAACGCAACCTCATCCTACATAGCCAGCCCAACCAACTGCTAGACAGGTGGTGGCTCAACTGGCAGACCACCTGGATGTCCAACCTCAGAAACTGCGCCCTAGTCCACAACATCTACAATGATGGATCATCACCACAATCTTGCTGTAGAATACCTGCTGGCTTTCATCGTGGAGGAATCATGAAATACATTCAAGACACCCCATAATCAATGAGTATATCTAGAGAGCTGACTCAAGAAGGATAAGGAAAAACCGAAACCCCAATCGTATATGATGAATTTACCATTTGTTTCCTACAACTAGTGTAAGAATGTCCCGAGTCAAATGGAATTTTATCAGAGTCCTAGTGTTTGGATACGTTAGCTGCCACACCAACACTAGAGTCCCTTGTTTGAAAGCTGAACTCGAAACATCCTAACACTACCGCTATGTAACCCAAACCAAAATCACAACTAGACTAGATACGATCTGAGATCCCAAAGGTCGAACCTCCTCTAATACCACTCTGTCACGACCTGACCCAACGGGGCTTGATCCACGACACCCCATGCTTGCCTCCAATTGGCCAGGGGCTGGGGTCTAGCGTCGAGTAAGCTATCACACACATGGGAGGAATTAGCCCATGGTACATGTGCACACACACCCACATACACCTCAATGAAAAAGGGAGGATATATATAAAACTGAAAAGTAAATGCAAGGATACAACTATCCTAAAACCAGAGTACAACAGATGTACAAAAGGGAAAAACATGGCCCACCCAAAGAAAACATCAAAGTGTCCAACCTTCTTAGAAGGAGGGGAAAAACATCCAAAAAACCTCCCGGTAGCTCCTCGACACAACTCTGGTAAACACTCCAGTCAAACCCGGTCACTAAGCTTTGCCTGCTCCGGGTCCTCCTGTTACTCCGTCGAAAGGCATGTGGTCTGCACAAGACCCAAACATGTGCAGGCAAAGCCCGTGCATAGGTGAGTATAACAGTACTCAGTAGGAACACCAAAAACCCAAAACAGAAGAGAGAAACTAAAAGGCAACAATCTTCTCATCCTAGCTAGATGGAACCCATACGAGATACAAAATATATCTCATGACCATCCTCGGCTAAACAAAAATAGTCAACTCAATCCAGGTGTATTCCCCTACATACACTTTGAACATCCAGATATACTCAACTCACGCACCAAGCCACATGAGGTAACGAATTCATCAGCATTAAAAGTTCACAACCAGAAGAACAAAGTCCATGATCACTTTCATCAAAGATGTCACTCGTCAGAGAGACACACACTCCATCGGGTCCCTCACAATCATCTCTGTCGCCCACCTGAGAGATCATGCTCGTCGGATACCATCATTGAGGAAAACTCTCTGAAACAACATAAGCACCAAACTCATAGAATAAGGGATCGCTCTTAGGGTCTGCAATGGAATACCAGAACCCACACTAGTAGACGAAGATCTCACAGATACGGGATCACTCCCAGGGTCTGCTAGGGGATACCATAACCTGATATGGCACTGGACGGAAATATGTCACTCTGATAGAGGATCGTCACCCATGAAAACGTGGTCCCAACGATACCAGAAACCTATCTGGTATAACTCGCTATGTAGGGGATCAAACTGATGATTCCACAAGCTTACAAGAACCATGAACTGAGTAGAGGATCGTATGAATAATGATACCACAAGCCTACTATAATCCTCATGCTGAGTAGGGGATCGTATACCCGATGATGCCACAACCATACTGAGCATAGACCACCACATAGGGGATCATATTCTGATGATGCCACAAACCCTACGGGGTTATTCTACTAGATAGGGGATCGCCGCCCATGGATAAGAATTAACAACGATACCAAGAACCCGATCTAGGGTAACGATGCTAGAGGATCCCACTCCGGGCCCACCAAAATTATTCTAGAACTCTAATAGATTAATCATCCCATCGAGTGGATCAAAAACCTATAAGACAGTTGTGATGCCGAGAAAACCCTCGTAGGTTCAAACCAATGGAGTACCCTCAACCACTGCTAGTCCAAACGTCACTAACCCGAGTGACCCACCACAATGTCGTCCCGCACACATCCAAGGCCGATACCGAGGCCACCGTCGCGATCAACACGAAAAACACAGAGGATAGGCTGTTTACTCGTCCAAAATAGATAACCAGTGAAAAAGGTACTATTCACCGAAGCTAGCCTGTGTGGGGACCACACAACAATCCTGAAACTCATCAATTAGATCATACCACGATGATCCCGTTGGAAAAAACATACAGAATCCACTACATGTTCTATTAAAGTGGACACCTAGTGAAGAAGGCACTCTTCATCGATGCCATCTCAGGAGAGTCCCACACCTTGATCCTGAAACTAATCGAATGGATTTTAGAACTATGATCCTCTTGAAAAAACACCCTGAAACGACTATTCATATGCCAAAATTGGACCCCTGGTGCGAATGTTACGTTACACCGCAAACTCAAAAACCCGACCTCATGGGGCCCGCAACCTAAACTCAGTCCCAACACATGGATAACTTCATGAAATTTCTGTCGTACCATTAGGGACTCAATGCCTCTGACGGCACGTAAATCAGATGCTCTGGGTAGAAGATACAAGGACATGAAGTCGAATAATAATAATAAATCATTATTTTATTCAATGTTTCAAGTTCTCAAGCCATGATCCCGAAACATATCACTCATTAAATCACACCAAAAGGTTTTCCTCATCGCAAGGGTGACATATCCATAGACGGTACATGAATCCAACTCCTGGATTGCAAGAAATGGGGGTTTAAAAAAACCCCTCGTGTACGAAAAAGGGGCAGGACTGGTCTGGGCCGCCCCGGCTTCCACTACTGCCAGCCCACTGTGGCCGGCGGACCTCCGCCATGCTGGCATGGCCCACCGCCACGCTTCAGGTGGCTGCCTCATCCTTTCTGCACTGGCTGCCCCTTTTCGGTGCCGGCGAGCCTTCTGTGGACCGTTGAGACCAACCCCGTGGTCCACTTTTCAATCTGGAGGCGTCTGTGTCACCCTTGGGACAACATGTTCACTACTACATCCAAAAATCGAAGAAAAATGCAGCATAAATGGGATTAGGGGATTAAAATGAGAACCTCCTTCCTCGCAGGTGAAATGCTGACGATCCGTGCTTCAATGCTTCCACTGCATGAACCTGGAATGTCTGCCGCCGAAATCTGAGATCGACGACACCTTGATCACACGATTTGGTCACCAAGTCGCCATCAAAAGATGAGGAAGAGGAGGAAGGAGGAGGAGTTCTTCTTCTGCTACGCACCGTACCTCCTAAGGGAAAAAGAGATATAAGAAGATATATTTTTTTAAATATATCTTGCTCCCGACTCGCCTCCGCCCAATGGCCGATAAAGAAAAAGGTAAGATCACCCTTAGTGTTAACCCATCAATCTGATCGCAATTGAAGACTCATATTTTGGATTTGAGACTCCGTTCATAAGTTATTCGAGCCTACGCTCGTAATTAAACATTTCCTCTTATTTACGGACATGGCCCTTGTGGAGTTTTCCACAACAGACGTTCGCCCACAATGTTTACACCTCGCATAGGGTAAACGGAACGTTTCGGACCCAACCGTGCCCTCAGATTCAAATTCTGAGATACCTTTTAGGAGATATCACAACCCTGTCACATGCATAGTATAAAAATCATTATATTTATTTAATACTAATTCCAGGAACACCGGGCCTCTGAATTGCACACCGTTTTCACGCCTACCTCTGGATTATTCTTAAAAATATTCCAAACAAAGACAGGGCCAAAACCGGAGTCGCTACATCCTCCCCATCCTTAGAACATTTTGTCCCCAAAAAGTCTTATGCACAAGGAAAGCGACTAGACTCTCAACCGGGTCTCACACACAAGAGTGTTCACTAACAGACACCCATGCCCAAACACGTAAGTTAGAAGTAATTATCCACCACACGTCAACACTATCTGCTTTGGGAAGCACTGACTCACCCGCAAGGTTATTAATCGCGCCAGAAAAATGCATCTGGTTGGAGGATGAATTCCTCTTCCTCGTGCATTCGAAGCACACTGAACAACACCCAAACATGATATTCCCAACTCCCTGAACAACATGAGCATGCAAAAAAAAGGATAGAGTACCTCTAAACAATGACTATCAATCTAATGCAGAAAATAGAAAGGACATAAGGCATACCTCTATCCATCCACGAAGCCTCCGGTTCGATAGCCTTCAGGGATTTCAGCTGTCCTCGCCCTCATCCCCCAGCTCCCTGAGCTTGGAGAGGACCACCTAGGGGTGGGGGTGGTGGAAACTGATACCACCTACCACCTCCTCCTGCTACACCATATCTGTTTCCACGTCCACCACCCTACGGACCTCCTTGATCGAGTCGCTGCATCTTCCAAGGCGTTCTATTGACCGACTCCATATTAGTAACACAAATGTTTGGAAAATCTCTAGCAGGATGACTTTGACCATCGCAAACTCCACACCGCCTCTCCTACGGCTGACCAAAACTGGCATATGATCCCTGTGAGACCTGAGCCTCAGATCCTCTATCTTGGGGTCGTCTCCTGAAACGTCACCCATGCCCAGTCCCCTGCGTCTTCCATCGGCTACCATATGCTGACGTCACCGCTCTCGTGTGGCTAGAACTAGTTGGGGGGGATCTACTCAGCCAGAAAGATCTCCACCACCAACGCTTGCCACAACACACCAGCATAGGTGGGAAAGAACAAGGAAACCACACCTGCTCAGATGTCCCTGTGTATGCCCTTCTCGCAGGTCTAATCACTAAAGAACGGGTCATGAACCATAACAAAGGATTATCATGACAGGTCTGTAAACCATGCTGAGTACTCCGAAATAGTCATTCCCTCCTGCCGAAGCTGTAGATGCTCCTGCATCCGCACTAACCTCTGTATCACCGGATATAACTCTTCCCTGAAGAGATGCTCAATCTTTGCCCACGTGAGTGTCTCCTCATCGTGGGACTACATCACTAGGCTGCACCATCATCTAGCCGAATGATGCAGAAGGCTTGCCAGTAGTACCATCATCCGATCTGATGGTGTCCTCACTAGGCGGAAAACACAGGTGACTGCATTGAGCCAGTCATCAGCTGCCTGGGGGTCTGGATCACCCCAGAACCTCATAGGTCACTGCCTCTGGAACTCATGCAACACACTTATCATGTGTGCAACCTCTTCCTACTCAGTCGGCACAACCAGCTGCTCGATTGGTGGTGTCTAAACATGCGGACCACCTAGAGGTCCAGCCTCAGAACCTGTGCCCTAGTCCATAGCTTCTACATGGGGTGAATCGTCACCAAAATCGTGTTGTGGAACTCTCAGAGGCTGTCGTTGTGGAGTCTTCCTAAAATACATTCAAGACACCCTATAATCAATGAGTATATATAGAGAGCTGACTCAAGAAGGACAAGGAAAACCCCAAATCACAGTCCTATATGTTTCATGTACCATTTTCCCCTGCGACCATTATAAGAATGTCCTGAGTCGAAAGACAAGTTATTAGAGTCCTGGTGTATGGATACGTCGACCGCTGCACCAACATTGGAGTCCCTGGCCTAAACCATGAACACGAAACATCATAACACTGCCGCTATGCAGCCCAAACCAAACTCACAGCTAGACCAGCAGTGCTTTGAGATCCCAAAGGTGGAAACTCCTCTAATACCACTCCGTAACGACCTGAACCAATGGGGCTCAAGAAGTGACACCCTAATCCCACCTTCAATAGGCTAGGGGATGGCGTCTAGCGCCGAGTAGGATATCACACACATGGGAATAATTAGCCCATGGTAGCTGTACACATGCACCCACATACACCTCCATGCAACAGTGTAGAGATATACAAAACTAAAAAGAAAATGAATGCATACAACTATCCCACAACTAGAGTATATCAGAAGTAAAAAAGGGAGAAACAGATCACACTAAATGAAAACTGAAAAGTGTACATCCTGCTCAGACAGAGGGGAAAACACTTCCAAAACACATGCCGGTTGCTCGTGGGCACATCTCTGGTAAACACTTCCATCAAACCAACTCACTATACTTTTCCTGCTCCGGGTTCTCCTGGGACTCCAATGAAAGGCATGTGGTGTGCACAAGACATAAACATGTGCGGGTAAATCCCATGAAGGGGTGTGTATAACAATACTATTTAGGATCCACAAAAAAACAAAACAAAAGAGTGAAACTGAAACACAAATTCTTGCTCATCACTTCCAGAGGGAACCCAGAAGAGAGAAAAACTCCATCTCATGACCATCCACTTCTAAACACAACTAGTCAGCTCAAACCAGGTGTAATTCCATACATACACATGGAACATCCAGATATACTCTGCTCACGCACCAATCCACATGAGGTACCGAACTCATCACCAGCAACTGTTCACAATGAGGAGAACATACTCCAAGATCATTTTCATCCCAGATGACACCCGTCTGAGAGAAACAATCTATCGGGTCCCACAAAAACATTTCAGTCGCTCACCTGAGAGATCATGCTCGTCAGATACCGTCACTGAGGAAACCTCCCTGAAACAATATGAACACTAAACTCCTCGGATATGGTATCTCTCCTAGGGTCCGCTAGGGGATAGGAGAACCCACACTGGTAGACGACAATCTCACAGATAAGGGATCACTCCCAAGGTCTGCTGGGGGATACCATAACCCGATCTGGCGCTCAACAGAAACACATCACTCAGATAGAGGATCGTCGCCCACTTAAAGGTGGTCAAGATGAAACCGGAACCCTTTCTGGTATAACTCGTGATGTAGTGGATCAAACCGACGATGACGCTACCCTACATAAACCACGTGTTGAGTAGGGGATAGTATGACTAATGATACTGAAACCCTACTATAATCATCATGATGAGTAGGGGATCGTATACCCGACGATGCCACAACCCTTCTGAACATGGCCCACTGTGTAGGTGATCATATTCAGATGATTCCATAAACCCTACGGGGTTCACCTACTAGATATGGGATTGCCGCCCGTGGATAAGTTGTCACAATGATACTAAGAACCCAATCTAGGGTAATGATGCTAGAGGATCATGATCCGAGCCCACTAGAGGGATTCTACTTCTCTATGAGATTAAACATCCCATTAAGAGGATCACAAAGCTATATGAGGGTTGTGATGCCGCAAGAACCCTCCTAGGTACAAACAATAGAAGTACGCTCAACCACTACTGGTCCAAACGTCGCTAACCTGAGCGACCCGCACAACGTCATCCTGTGCACCTCCAAGGCCAATACAAAAGCCACAATTGCGATCCACACGAAAAATAACGGATGATAGGCTGATTAATCACCCAAAATGGAAAACCAATGAAAAAAGGTACTATTTACCATAGCTAGACAATGTGGGGACCACAGAATGATGCCAAAACACATCAAGAATATCATTCCATGACAATCCCTTCGAAAAAACACACTAAATCCACTACAAGTTCATCTGAAGCGGACACCCGGTGAAAAAGGAGGTATTCACCGAAGCCAGATCAGGCGGGGCCCACACCTCGATCCTAAAACTCATTGATCAGATACCACTATTTTGATCCTCTTGAAAAAACATACAGGATCGTGTATTCATCCGCCAAAAATCAGACACCTAATGTGAATGTTGCGTTTCTCCGCAAACGCCAAAACCCGGCCTCATGGGGCCCGCACCCCAAACTCGGTCACAACATTCGGAAACCCTCAAGAAATTTCCTTCATACCATCAGGACCTTAATGCCTCTGACGGAACATCGATCGGACGCTCCAGGTAGAAGATACAATGGCCCGATGTCGAATAATAATAAAATATCATTATTTTATTAGTCGTTTCAAGATCCCAGGCCACGATCCCGAAACATAACATTCACGAAACCACACCGAATATTTCTCCTTATCGCTAGGGTTGGGTCGTCGTAGTTGGAACAAGAATCTGACTCCCAGATAGAATGAAACGGGGGTTTAAAAAAACCACGTGTAGGAAAATGGGGTCGGCTGGCCTGAACCGGCCCATACGGCAGGCCTGGACCAGCCCAGCCATGGCCGCCGCCAGCCCGACATGGCCGGAGGCCCTCTGTCGCCTTGCTTACCTGGCCCTCCATGGTCGGCTTCCACTCACTGGTGTCGGCACCGCCATTCCAGTGAGTCTTCCGCGCACCGCAGGGACAACCTCGTTGGTCTGTTTTTTGATCCGGAGGGGTCTGTGCGACCCTCGAAAATAATGCACCATAAATGGGATTGGGGGATTAAAATTCAAACATCCATCGTCACAGGAGAAACAGAGACGATCTGCGCTTCAAATCATTTGTTGTACGATCTTGGAACATCTGCAATCGAAATCAAAGCTTGACGGCACCTTGATCGCACGATTGGGTCACCGATTCGTTGTCGGTAGAGGAGGAGGAGGAGGAAGGAGGACAATTTCTTCATCTTATACACAACGTACATCCTAGGGGGGAGATACATGAAGATATTTATATTTTTAAAAATATCTACGTCTCCCGACTTGCCTCCTCCTGAGGCCCAATGCAGACAAATGTAAGGTCACCCTTTGGGTAAACACACCATTCTGAACACAATGAAAGAATCAAATTTTCGATCTAAGACTCCGTTCAAAATTTACTCGATTCGACGTACATAATTAAAGTTTTCCACTAAATTATGGAAACGCCCCTGGTGGTGTTTTCCACAGCAGCCCCACGCCCGCAATGTTTACATCTCGCCTAGGGTAAAAGACAAGTTCCGTACGCGATTGTGAACTCAGATTCCCATTCTGAGCTACCGTTTAGGAGATATCACACACTCTCCATGTATAGTATAAAAATACATAATATTTTTTTAAAATTAATCCAGGCACACCGGGCCTCAAAATCACACACCGTCTTCGCGCCTAGCTCTGGAATTAGTCATAGAAATATTCAAATGTATGACAGGGCCAAAACTCATGTTGCTACATCCTCCCCCATAGAAAATTTCGTCCCCTAAAATCCATAAGTAGAATTAAAGAGAATAGACACTCAACTGGGTCTCACACACCAGATAGTTCTCCAAAAAATACCCATGATCAAACACATATGTAAAATGGACTCATCCACCACACCTCAACACTATCCTCTTTGGGCGGCACATACTCTCCCACACGATTTTTAATCATGTCATAAAAACGCGTCTCAGTGGGGGAATGATCTATTTTTCTCACGCATTCGATGCATGTCGAACAACACCCACATTGGGCCATACCATCACCCTTAACCACATAAGCAAGAAACGAAAAGGAAAGGGTACTGCTAAATAGTGTCTATAAAGCTACAACAGAAATTAGAAAGGACACATGGTGTACCTCTATCCATCCGCAGAGCCTCTCGGTCAACAACCTTCAGAAAATGCAGCTGTCTTCGCCCTCATCCCCCAGCTCCCTAAGCTTGGTGAGGACCACCTGTGGGTGGGGGTGGTGGAAAAGGATAGCACCTACCACCTCCTCCTACTACACCATCTCCGTCGCCATGTCTGCCGCTCTCCAGGCCTCCTTGCTCGAGTCGATGCCTCTACAAAGGCAGTCTGTTGACCTGCTCCCTGTCAGTATCACGACGGGTCGGAAAATCTCTAGAAATTTGTCCTCGACCATCGCATGTGTAACACCGCCTCTTCTACGGCTAGCCAAAATTGGCATGCGAGCCATGTGATCCCTGAGCCTCAGATCCTCCATCCTGGGGTTTCCTCCGGAAATGTCGCCCATGCCCAGTCCCCTGCATCTACCATCGGCTACCAGATTCTGACGTCTCTGCTCTCGAGTTCCCAACACTAACAGGGGGATCTACTTTTCCGGAAAGTTCACCGCCTTAAATTCTTGCTTTAGAACTCCAGCATAGGTGGACATGCACAAGGAAACCACACCTACTCGGATGTCCATGCGTAAGCCCTGCTCAAAGGTCTGAGCCCCAAAGGACGGGTCTCGAACCATATCCAGGGAGTAACGCGAAAGTTCTATAAACCACGCTGAGTACTCCGACACAGTCATGCCCTCCTGTAGAAGCTACAGAAGCTCTTGAATCCGTACTGTCCTCAACATCACCAGATAGAAATATTTCATGAGGAGTTTCTCAAACTCTGCCCACTTGAGCGTCTCCTCTTCGTGGGACTATGTCACAAGCATCTACCATCACATGGACGAACCATGAAGAAGGATCACCGCATGGAACAACATCTGATTTGAAGGTGTTCTCACTAGGTGGAAAACACAGTTGACTGCTTCAATCTAGTCATCATATTCCTGGGGGCATGGATCACCCTGGAACCTCAAAGGACGTGCCACTAGAACTTGTGCAGTGCACTCAGACTACGTGCAACCTCATCCTACATAGCCAGCCCAACCAGCTGCTCAACAGGTGGTGGATCAACCGGCATACCACCAATAAGTCCATCCTCAGAACCTACGCCCGGGTCCACAAACTCTACAGGAGACTCATCGTCACCACAATCCTGCCGCAGAACTCTCGCTGGCTATCATCGTGGAGGCATCCTGAAATACAATCAAGACAACCCATAATCAATGAGTATATATGGAGAGATGAATCAAGAAGAACAGGTAACAACCCAAAAGCCAGTCCTATATGATGCATGTACCGTTTTTCCCCAACGACCAGTGTATGAATGTCCTGAGTCAAAAGGCATGTTATCAGATTCCTGGTGTTTGGATATGTCATCCGCCGCAGCAACACTGGAGTCCCTGGCCTGAATGTCGATCTCGAAAAATCTTAACACCACCGCTATGAAACCCAACACACTAATGACTGTCCCTATAGGCCAAGACATGTTCTTTTTAGTGTGTTTTTTCCTCACTCAAACACACCATGGGAAACATTCAAGAAGGTCACCCATCCTTAGTACTACTCCAAGCCTCGCATGCTTAGCTATGGAGTTCTAATCAGGTAGGCTCCAGAAAAAAAAGGTGCACCATTTTGACATTGTTATTAACATTTATCTTTTTAATTCTTACTTTTCCAGGGGTGTTATATTATACACCCCTTTAATGCACAACACCCTCATTGTGGACCCCAAGCCTCAAACCCAAGAAGTGCCTAAGCACTTTCGGCTAGGTATTGGCTCAGATACCATTAGGCATGACCCGGCTCCCTGGGTCACAAACATTGTCATCTGGCCCTATGGGTCTCTTGTAATACCTTGTTTGCCTTCCCATCAAACCATAGGCTATTACTCAATAATGTCTCTTATCAGACTAATTACTATCCCCACAGGCCAACCCATGTTCATTCAGTGTGTTTTGTCCTCACTCACACACACCCTGGGAAACTTCCCAGAAGGTCACCCATTTTGATTACCACTCCAAGCAAGGCATGATTTACCATGGATTTCTAATCAGGTAGTCTCCCCAAAAGAAAGGTTCACCTTATTGACATGGGTAGTAACATTTATCATATTAAGTATCACTTTTTCAGGGGTGTTAAATGAAAGATATTAGAAATATATGGATCAAAATATTTTGAATTAAATAATTACATAGAAGGAACCCATTATGAGGTAAGGAAAATGGCCTGATTTACTCAATGATTATGATTTAACAATATACTCCCAACCAAGAAATGAAAATAAGGTTGTAGATGCTTTTAAAACAAAGGAACATGGACTTATAACACACATAGGGATTGAGAAAGATCCTATGTTCATGGAATTAGTAATGAAGGATATGGTAATTTTTATGGAAGAGGAAATATCAAATCCTTTAAAATGATTGTGAAACCATCTTTACTGGAGATGATGAAATTATCTCAATAGGATGATGAGAATTTTAAAAATAAAATTCAAGTAGTGAAGGATAGATTTTTGGAAGACTACCATTATGATGATATATTTATGAAATTTTGAATGAGTTTATGTGTTCCATTAATAATATATCTAAAAATGGAACTATTAGATGATGCTCATTGATCAAATTTTATTATTCACCCTGGAAGTACCATGATGTATAGAGATCTGATGGAATATTTTTTTTGGTTAATATGAAGTGAGAAATCAATCACTATGTGTAAGGGTGTATTGTTTGTTTCAAAAGTGCAGGATGAGGGAAAAAATAATATATGTGTTTTGAAACCTCTACTTATTCCAACATAGAAATAGGATAGAATTATAATAGACTTTGTTAATAGACAACTAATGAAGCCTAGAAGGAATGCTGCAAAATGGATTATTGTTGATCATCTTACAAAATATGTATATTAAATTTCTATATGAGAATATTTAACTCTAGAACACCAAACAAGAATAAACATTAATGACGTTACATGACATTAGGATGTATGTTTATCGATTTTTTTTATCAATATCCCCAATTTACATGAAAAATTCTGGAATAGTATGAGAAATAATTATATGCTGAGCTTCATGTGTGTAAATATTATCACTCTAAAATTGATGGAGAGACTGAAAGAAATTTCAAAAAATTGGAAGATTGGTTGAGATCAAGATCACGTGACTTTCAAGGTATGTGGGATTGATATTTACCTTTTGGAAAATTATTTCTACAATAATATTATCCATTTTATTATTAAGATGGTTTCATATAAATAGTTATGTGGAAAGATATGTCATACTCCAACTTATTGCTAAGAGTTAGTGTGAGGAATTTTATATACCAATAACTTATTAAAGGGACAAATAAAGAGGTAAATATTATTCAATAGCATTTCAATGCAGCTCAATGTAGGAAAAAGAGTAATGATAACCACTAAAGAATGTATTAGGAATATAAATAGCGATATCATGAAATTATGAAACTATTTCAATGGAAGGGTGTCAAAATATTCCATAAGAATGTTAAATTGAGCCCTAAGTATACTGGATAATTTGAAATTCATTAAATAATTAGAGCATTAGATTATCGATTAACAATCCCACTATGTCTTTCTGATTTTCATTATGTGTTTCACATTTCATTTTTAAGAAATTATATGATAAAGACAAAACATGTACACAACTCTGATTAAAGAAAACTTGAACATGATTTGTCTTTATGTTAGGAACCTGTCCAGATTCCTGACAACAAAGAGAACGTATGGATAAATCAGACAAATCAACTAGTAATGAATCTTCAGAAAATCATCAAGTGGAAGATGAAATGTGGGAACATATGGAAGTTTTAAAGAATATCCACTCTATTCTATGTAGAATGAAATTTTCATTAAAAATTTTGGGGACAAAAATATCTAAAGGAGGGAAGAATATAACACAAAAATATTTTGTTGTATGTATCTTCTAGAATTCAATTCATTTGATAGTTTATATTGCACACAACACCGTCCACAGACAAATGGTAATATAATATTAAATATTAACATGACCATTAGAAATGACATATAAACATTAGGAATGGGAATCCAAAAAATAAAATAATAACCTCACCTATAAAATTATAAATAGAATATAGGGATCTCATAAATGAAAATATGATATAATTATGTCATAGTGTATGTAAATAAATTTTTAAATAATGATTAATAAATTAGGGGTATATTTTTGAAACAAAAATGATTATTTAAAAACTATGAATTTATTTAATAAATTTAAAGAAAAATTATTTTCATAAAATAGATTGGTAATTTTTCATTTTGTTGTCTTATGATTATAAGAAAATTTTATCATTCATAAATTAATTTATCCAAGTTTCATAAAATCAGTGATTTTTTCAAAAATGGTATTTTTTTAATAGATAATGGTTTAATTTAAAAATTAAATCTACAATACAATTATTTTTTTCATGAAATATAGTATAATTTTGTATTCATCCAAATGAAAAATGGTTGTAGTTAATTTTCTGGTTTTTCATGAAATAGATGATTTTTTGTATATTGAAATATTGCAATTTACTGTATTTAAAATTTTATCCCAAAAATTTAATTATTAAGTCATGGATGATGTATGGTTGTGCTAAGGATCCATTTATTTGAACTCAAATGCATTATTTACTATATTAGATGACAAGAGTAATCACTATTGATAGTCTTCCGAAAAAATATTAAAAAAAGGAATGAAATAATAATATAAAACACTCTTCTTCTCCACTATAAATACCACCATCACCACCTATTATCATCACATCTTTCAAGCCTTGATGATTATAAAATTTCTACCCAGTAATCTTACCAAGAGACCCTCCCCATGAAAAATATCATTTTGTCGAAAAAAATATCCAATCAAAAGTCCCTTATGGAGATTCATAGGGAGAAGAAATCAAGAGGTAAACCCTTAATCAATCACATGCAATTTTCATTATTTAAATTTAATTTTTTATACTTTACTTTCCCTGTATATCCATATAAGAATGATAACACCAATAAATTATATATAATAGAATGTTATTTTGATAATAGAAAATCAATCACAAAACTTATTATATTTTTTATTTTAATATAAAAATAAAAATATAATTCATGAAGTGTTTATTTACCACTATCAAGGATGATGCAGTTTTATTTTCCATTTCCATCATCAAGGTAGGTAATATAACCATTATAATGGTTTAAAAATAATTTGAAATTCAAATTAATATTTATTTACTATTCTAGAACATGTATATATACTTAATATTAAATAATTAAACAGACATAGTTTGTAATGATCAAAAAAGGAAAAACACATCCAAAATGGTTATCATTAGAATTTTAACATATGAGACATCATAATATCATGGAAAAAAATAATACATAAGAGAATTAAATATTTTGGATGTTCATCATGAAAATATATTTTCAATTTCAGATAATTATTTTAATTTAAATGGATATTTCATAGGTGTAAAAAAGTAAACCAATCAACAAATCCAACGAAATGAACACTCCAAAATGAAATATATTATCATATAACTCATCAAAAAGTATATAAATCAACTTCATAAAATAATATTAAATCAAATAAATATTGATGAGTTTATAAATTATATTTTTATAGAATAATTTCATCAACCTTGATGTTATGTTCATGTAAATACCATTTTAGAAAATAGGTAACAGACATCAGAAAAGAGAAATTTGTGTTAGTTATTTAGTGTTCTAGTGGAAATTTAAATATATTCATAATATTTTAATGGCTATTCCTAAAATATAAATATATTTATGGTGCCTAGTAAACTAGTGGCTGTTTGTTTAATTTAATGGTGGATTATTTATGTGTCATTTTTAAAGAATTCAATGTTTGTTTATTGTATAATTAGTTGAGGTTATTAAAAAAATATCCAAATGAAATATAATTTAATTTAAATAAACCACATCTATATAATTTTAAAATAATATATATATAAATTATTACTATAAACTACCACTAAATATATTCTTATTTTTTTTAGAAATATTTACCAAAAATATAAATATATAAAAAATAAAATTCAATAAACTAAAAAAAATTATTTGATAAATCCATCATTCATACATAACACATCCTTAGTGAAACAAATTAAACCAATCATCATAACCAACATCTCAGTCAACTCATACATCAACCAATTTGTCATTCATAAATATATACATGTAAAATATGTCCCACAATAACCCATGCTAAATATGCCTTCATGTCAAGACCTCTACTTCATCAGTCTACCTACACATTATCTCATCCACTGAAATCGACTACGTCATATAATCAAATGTAAAAAAATTTAATCAAAAATAAAAAAAATACATAAAAAAATCATAATTAATTTAGAATAATTGAATAATTTTTAACATACCACATATACTAAGAACCTTAATGAATGCCTTTTAAAAAATTTTGGGGATCAGAATGGTCAACCTCTTACCTAATACCTCCATCATCCACTTATAATGAAAACTAAGATCATTTGGGAAATAAAATACCAAATAGAAAAGTCACATAAAATATTTGTAATTTTACAAATAAAATTTGTTACTATTTAATCAAACAGAATAAATTTTAAGCTAAAATAAATAGTATATAATGTAAAACACTTTATAAATAGAAACATACTTATTTAAGATATCATTCAACAAATGGAACTAAAAAGAGATATATAAATATTCTAATTTATTTTCAAAGTGATCATTAGTGTGGTAAAAATTTATTTAATTATCAAAATTTACGTATTTTGATATCCCTTTATGTCATATCTTTCCAAAAATAACTAAGCGATGCCTTCCTGGAATTTCAGGATAATTCGACATCATTTTCTTTGTTTTCAACTGTTCCATGCATGATTTACTATCTTAAAACCCGAAAAGTATTATTATGACCATAATAAGAAAATCATTTTTTAGAATGACTTCTTCTCAGTTTATAAAATTTCATAATTAAATATAATGTTTTTTGTCCCCTGAGTTCAAGAAGATATAAAGATGTTTTCCTTATTTTGACAATTTCTTGCACATTTTCAGGTTTAAAACCAATGAAAAAGAGTTTACGGCTATAACAGGAAGACATTTATTGGGGATTACCTACCATTAGTTGTTATATTTCAAAATTAAATCTATGGTGGGTTTCCCTTAATTTTCAGAAAATCTGACATCTTTTGTCTAGTTTTGACTGTTCCACAGATGTTTTAATGCTTCAAACCACAATAAATGATTTTACAAATACAATGGGAAAACCATCTTTCAGAATTTTGTTATGTTAAATCATACATTTCATAATATGTTTAAAGACATTTCTCTAAATTTCAGAGGATTTTGAAACTCTTGGACTATTTTTTACAGTTCCAGATATTTTTTTAGTGATTTGAAGCATTAATAATGCATTTAAGATCATAATGAATAAATGTTAATTAATAAAGAAATGAAATTAGTCCATACATTAGAATAACTATGATAGTTTCCCTCTTCTGTTCAGAAATTATGACATTATTTTCCATGTTATAACCATTACACACACATTTTATTGTGGTAAGGCCTGAAAAATCCATAACGACCATAATAGGGAAAAATTCATTCAGAATTAAATATCATGGGTTACTACAATTCAAAATTAAATATAAAGTGGTTTCACACTTTTATAAGTAAAATATGACATCGATGGTCTAGTTTTTTACATTCCACACATGTTTTAGTTTTTTAATATGGTTAAAAAATTTTATGGCCTTAATGGGAAAATCATTAATAGGAATGGAATTATGATTGTTCCTACATTTCAAATTAAAATCTACGATTACTGTCCAACGATATCTAGGAAATCCAAAATTGGTAAACTATTTTTGATTTCCGACCTTTTTATAATGGCATTATTACCTTTCAAAAGTGTATACTGGGTAATTCTGAAAAAACCCCACATCAAATTGATAAATTTTCTATTTATACACATCCAAAATGACTATGCAGTTGTTTTCCCCTTATTTTAGAACAATACAACATCGTGTTATAGGTTTTGACCCTTCCAGCCATGTTTTTGTGTTATTAAACACTAAAAACACATCTACAAACAAAAATAAGAAAACCATCATTTATAATGACACACCATCAGTTCCTAAAATTCCAAATTAAATCTACGGCCATTGTCCCTTGAATTTTGGGAAATATGACATTATTTTCCTAGTTTTGACGCTATGATATAATTTTTAATGGATTTTTGAACATTTATAAGTAATTACTATGTAATTATGACTACCCCACATTTTGGATTGATGTGTTTTCTACATTTACACATTAAAAACAACTAATTGGTTGTTTTCCCCTAATTTCAATGCAATTAGACGTTTTTTCCATGTTTGGACTACTCAACACATGTTTTAGTGTCTAAAAACACACAAATGTGTTTACAAAAATAATGGTATTACTGTCATTCAAAATGAAATTTCATTAGTTCCAACATTTCCTAATTTAATCTATTACTATTGTGCCATGATTTTAGGAAATACCAAATAAGTGGGTCTTTTTTTGACCATTCCTGGAACATTTTAGTGTTCGAAAATACTAAAAACTCAATATTTTGTTTTATAATGGTTTTGACTGCCCCATGCATGTTTTAGTGTTTTAAAATAATAAAACTTGATTATCAACTTAAGGGAAAAACATCATTTGAAATGACATGTCATCAATATCTAAATATGGATATTAAATAAAATATCCTTTTCCTATGATTTTAGTGAAATCAAATATATTTTCCCTAGTCTTAACCCCCTACACTTTTGTTAAAATGATTTTGTAACTTCCATTAGTGTTTACCGGGTAAAAACTTAGAAAACATGGTTTGATTGATTTAAAAATTATTGATAAAGATTTATAATTCATTTTCAACTTATAATAATCAACCACACATTAATCCCAAAAGTATTTCATTAGTATATCATGAGATGGATGTTTTCTATATAAATAACTAATTTTAGTTTTTATGGATGTCGTATGTGTTCTTTTCAAAGACTATGGGTATGAAATGAAGTTAGTGAAAAAAATATATACAAATAAAAAACACATCAAATTATAAGTATATTAAATTTTTTAAATCATATATTTAAAATTATTTAACATGTAATATTAAATTAATATTACCTTTACATGATTATCAATGTCCCCATTTTTCTATGATATAAGAGTTTTCACCAATATTTATATTTAATTTGAATGATCACTGTATTGCAAGAAAGATTCCATGTAATCTCCCTAATATTGTGATAACATCACAAGTATGCACGCTGAAATATTAAAATAAAAAGACAATGTTGAATTTCATTAGGTCTCACACATCTAGCATGTTCAAATTTGTATCCCTTCTATGGTTGAATTAATCTGTTATAAATAATCATTAAAAATTATTAAGATAATATTTTATTTTTTAAAAATAAAATACATACTAGGAATAGTGTCTTTCTATAATCCCATAAGTAGAGGGGTGACCAAATAATCATTAATGGTAGATGAATCATGTAATTGGATTCCAAAAAAACTGGTGAAATGAATGGACATATAGTAGCTGTGGCAACAAAAAATCACTAGGTTCCACACAAGATGATAGTAGTGGTGGCATGCTCTGAGGTGCTGATAGTATAGAATATTTTATTTTTTTGTACCAGTATTCCTAGATTTCCAATGGTAAAGGTATATTATGTATCTAAATAATGAAAAACTAATAGATTTTTATATAAAAAGTTAATTTTTTAACAATGTATATATTTATGAAACACTTATCATTGGGAAAAATTAATATAAACTCATGCACAATTTATGAATTCTGTTAGCATCATCTTCATTATCTTTATGGTTATCAACCACCATTACGACGTGACCTTGAATTTTACCCTCTATTTCAATTCTACAGTTTCTATATTTCAAGGGAAATGTTGTTCAATATTCTTTGTTTGATGATGTTCACTCTTACAATGCACCAATTCATCTTCATCACCATATCATATGAATCTATTCTCATTAAGTGTACAAAAACACTTTAACCATCATCTATTTCCACATCCACATAATAAACCATCTTCACATATGAATCCAAGATAATAGGATCTTTCACTACATGCTAACTAGTATCCATCATGTGGGAGAAATTTAAAAAAATAAAATGTAATGAATCATTCATTATACCACTATCAATGTTTATCTAAATAATTTTGAATAATAAAATTGAAAACTATCCATAATAATTTAATTTAATTATATCATATATCAACTCATAGTATACTTCCTTTAAAAATAAAAATTATCATCTTTTTTAATTTTCATGTATTTTTTAAGATAAATTGCCTAAAACTGAATGCCATGAGTATTGTATGTATAAAATCTCATAGCCTATAATAGAGGACATTGGGCCAAAAAACATAAAATAATTTCCTATTTCAGTAAAAATTTCAAAATTCAATATATGGACAAAAATATTTAGTCTATTACTTTTAATATTGAAAAAATTACTATACATCAATAATATGAATATGATTATATACTTACATGACTGGGGAACCATTCTACAAGATCCCTATTAATACATTTTGTTAAATTCAATATCATTTCACGCTCTACCCTATAGTCATCTCTTTATTTGTAGTCATGATTAATCATAAATGGATCTGTAATGACAATATTGAGTAGAAAATAACTATGTTCCTATAAAAACTCCAATTTAGTCACTCTAAAATTTGTCCCCATTCCAATTGGTCATCCTATTTTAGGAAATATTGACCACTTATTATAAAAAATATAATTATTGGAGAGGTCATCATCACATCCATCCCTATTTAATATATTATATATCCTATATAAATACCTAGAAAAAAATTTATTCAGTCTTTATCTTAGTTTCATTCAGTAATATATCCTTTTGGTAAAGAATTATTCCTCACATATTATTTCAATTGACCTATGCATCTTATGGGAAAAAAATGAAATGTATTTAAAAATTTATACAATGATTGTATATAATTTAAATCTTGAATGAAAGAAAATCAATGTAACTCTTAATTGGATACATCTATCAATAGTGGATGAGTACCAAGTTTAGCTTAATCCTCCAAATGAGCAGTCAAATGAATCCTAACAATATATAATCAAGGGGTAAATAATATCTTCAAAAGAAATAGCGTCACAAAAATTGTTTCCTACTGTGTATCAAGCTTGGTTAGGTTCATATTATTTCTAAAAAATACACTAAAAAGATTTCAAAACTCAACTAGAAACAGAATTATATATTTAGGTAAAGTAAAACAGAAATATAATGACAACAACTTCTCCATAAATATATATCAGTCTTGAATTTTCCATCCATGTAACTTTCAATGTTTTCAGTAATCACACCCTGATATTTTACATGAATCTATATTTTCCAATTTTACATTATAAGTTCAAAGGAATATATTATTCTAATGAATTTTCATTGTAAAAATATCCTTAGGATAATTTCAATTCTCATATTTTTCACCACCAATGATTTATATTTATTGACTCAAAAGCCTTACATGAATTAAGGTTGTCCTTAGAATTATCCTCCTCATTGAGCGTTGTGAAAATTAAAATTTTAGATATATTCATATCAATATTCATGACATATGGAGTATGAAAAAGAAAATAATACTCTCTATAAGGATGTTCAAAAAATATAGACTTTTTCATCCATTATTACATTCCAAATTATTTAAATAATATATCTCATACCCTTTTTGAACCATATTTAAACTCATAACATTATCACAATTATTCTTTGAAACTCATTAATTGTCCCTTGATTTTTGATCCCAAAAACACCTTGGGTGACTTTCTCATTACAATATCTACTTTGAATCATGTCTTATTTATCCATAATTTATGTGGAGTATCATGAAATTGATGATGACACATAAAAAACTATTATATACTATGTTGTAATTATTGAGGTTAAAAATCAACATTACAAAATAAAAAATGAAAACATTTATGACTGTTCCAACAAGATAAATTTTCCATTCATGGAATGTCACTAATTTTCCAAATTAAATAAACATACAATTTGATTAGCTTTCCCACTAAAGAATCATATATTTCTATTCCACCATCCAACAATTATTGTACATATTTTATTAGAGGTTGAAGGTATAAATTAATTCCATTCCAAGGAATATGATTTCCATGAATAATTATCAATATAATGAAATAATTATTCATCATACACATAAATGGAGGTACATTATCAGTGATCAATAAAACTATAAAATTCAGTAATTAGTACTTAATGTACAAAAAAGGGTTAATCCCATCATCCAATAATCCCAAATGTAAATTCCAGGGATCTACATAAAAATTAAGTTACTATGAATCAAACAACATCCATTATGTTGAATATTTTTGAGGTTTCATCAAGAAATAATTATTATCTTGAGCATTCCACATCATGTCATCTATCAACACAGAGGATATAAATAATCTTTACAAGTTTGGTTTCAGAAAAATGTTACACAATACTATTGTATTATTTTTCTTCTTCTATTTTATTCTAGAGTTACATTGATATATACTACAACTATTGTACATTTACTTCCCTATACTTGGAGGAAAGAATTCAAATTCTTTTTTTATCTGAATATTCTCCCAATTAAATCATGAAATCATCAAGAAAATCATGTATCATTGTATAATCATGACTAAAGTTGTTCAGGAAGTTATTCATATCATAGATTGATGAAGGGATATTAGATTCAACAAATTCATAATTAATTGTCTATTTTTTCATGGAAATTTCATTGTTATTAATTTTAATGAGTCACAAAATATGGTAAAAATTATATATAAAAACAACATCTAATATATGGAATACAATTCTTATAATTATTGATGACTGTCCTCTATTAATTTATATAAAATATTTTTTGGTGACTAATGTATTGAGCGTGATTACCCATTTTAGAACCAACTAAGGGTTATGTTGATCTATTAAAATCTTGGATATTTAATTATAAAAAACCAATGTGCCATTTAACACATTTCTAACTATCTTTTCCTCTACCGAGTAACTTTGTATTCTATTGGAAATATTTTAAATTTTTTCAACTTTTAATAAAATCTGATTCACCATGAAAACTCCAACGTTAATATTGATTTTGGAAACTATTTAAATATAAATTTTTTATATTCATCATTTATATTCAACCATTTTGTAATTTATAATTTGGACCCAAACATTTAATTCCACCATCCATTGATCACTTTCAAATTTTATAATATAATACCTATTCCAAATCCTTGGAATAGGTAGTTGTGTTTTCAGGTAAATTAATACAACTTTTATCCATTGTCATTTTATTTTATTCTCCGAATGCTTTCAGATATAATGATCTAAAATGAATAATCAAACATATAAAATCGACATCAAATATCAACAAACTTCTCCATTGACACTTTAATAATAACTATAAGGGAAAATGTGATGAATCAAATTTGAAACGTTTCATGAAAAATATATAATATTATAATATTAATGTAATAAATTATCATTTATCACAAGTATAGATTACTAGGATTCATCAAATAAAAGAAAATGGTGTAATCTAACATTCAGTTATAACCATGGATGGTTCATTCCATTGAAAAATTAGCTAATTGATCAATGTAAAAACAATTTCCCATGACCTACCTAAGACCAAGTGAACCAAATTAAAAATATCAATTCAATGTATAAATTATTTAAATATCATGATATGTTATGCATACCCAAAATATTCAACTCTATATGTCTATATTTTGTAGAATTAGCTTAGTGCGACTTCATGTTCTTCCATGAAAATATATATCAACTATGATCACATGACATCAAATTATATGTCACTTCAATTTGAGCATAACAATAAAAATGTGATGTTAAAATATATTTGAATAATGTCTATTTTTAATTTCTAATGAAATGATAAATAATTAGTCATTAGACTCAATAAGAAACAAACTATGCACTATAATTATTTCTATAAAAAACATGTTAGTTATAAAAATCAATGAAATAATGAGGATATTATATTAAACATAACCAATAATTAATTATCATTCATGTTAAAAATAAAGAAAACTACTATATCAATTTTTTATGGATTTTATTAAACTAGATTATTCCATACATATGCATAAAAAATCGATTTTATAAATTATAAAATTGTATAGTATCTCATTTTCAAGGAATTTTTCCTTAGATACATTTACAGGGTAAGTGATAAAAACCATTCGTGGGCCCAAATGCTACCATCAATTGGTCATGAGTTAGAAAATATCCACAAATATATATATTTAAAAAATTATTGGCATTAACATATATAGAACAAAATGTAATTAATTAATATAAAATTCCAAACATTAAATTATAAATGATCTATATTCCATAGTATACAAATATCACAAATTAATATAATTATTTATCTTAATACATGATAACCAAAATTAATGATTATTATAACTCAAAAAATGTAGCTGAAAAATATAAATTACAAATTATAGAAAAAATTACATATATAATAACTCTCCCATGAGTAAAAAACAAATTCTATATTGTCTTTATAAAACATGATTTACCAAAATTCTACTCAATAATAAATTTATTGAGAGGAGTATGAAACCTCTACTGGGTACTACGTTGCCACCTTAGAGGTAATATAATCTAGGAAGAGGGATTTAGTGGGGGGGGGGGGGTTACGTCACCGTTGAAGAATGGAATCGATCTGAAGTGACGATGGTCAGAGTGGGGGGGGGGGGTTTAGAAGCTAGATCAGGGATTCCGTAGAGGATAAGATAGAAGGTGGGGTGGGGGATGGAGGGTTGTATGAACAAGGTTTCTATTTGGGAGTGCAGAGGATTTGGTTAATTGAGGTGGGTGGGGGTGAGGGGTTTGTGTCAACTATAGTGTGTAGTGGAGAGGGGGGCATGTGTTTTTAAAGGTGTTTTGGAATCGTTTAATTTAAAATTACACTAATAAAATTTAGAATAATAACATTGTGGTGGTTTTATGAGACTACCACTATATTATATTTTTTCAACTAGATTTATTTTTCCACATTAATAAGAACCGCAATGAAAAAAGTGCCACTAACCGTAAATTTTTTTGTAATGAAGGTTTCCCCAAGAACCCCAATTTATTCCATTTGGATTTTCATTTCTAATATTTACCCAAATGTAGTTATTAATCATTCTTTACTACTCTTCAAAAATTCATTTTTTATGTTCCAATGATAATTTCTTAGCTTAATTTTTCTATCATTGATGGTAAATACATGTTTTATAATTATCCCCTTTTCAATTCTACCCGATATAGAAAACCTATTAAAGGTAACCTCCAAAAATAATTCCCATTTTCAAGTAACATCTATAATATTCATTGTAATAAAAATCATATTATAAAATAAAAAATTTTATATGTAAAAACTATATGTCTGCATTTTTTGGTTTATATAATTTTTTTTTTAACTTTTTCACTTTTAATGTCTCTTAAGTATTAACCCCTAAACTACAATAAAGAGGCTCATTTATAATGCTTCATTAACACTCCATTGATATATTTTAACATCAGTTGAAGTTCATTCCTCATGATCCATTCATATGTTTCATTAATAATTTTCGGTTGATTTAAATACATTCTTTCATGGACATTATTATGATATTCCTTTTCATTATGCCTTATTCAGTACTTATTAATTGTATGTGGTGTATGAATTCACCCATTTCATTTTTATCATCTTCCATTAAAGATATCATTAAATATCCCTATTTCTTGTATCATGGATTTTATTATTCCCTTAGTCGTCTATCATTTATATAAATGTTACTTTCATTAAATATTGCTTTATTTGGACAAATATTTATGAATTTGTATCCTCTACTCAATACCAATATTTTTTTATGGAATGAATTTATTATATTTATGGATAATTATTTGTAATTTTAGTGATGGGTCGGGCATGGTTATAAATAGCCCCTTGATGCCTTGACATGTCCTATGAAGCAAATTTTTTTGGTAAGTCCATCATGTTATTTTCCAAGATGAATCAGATGAGTTTTTACACATAAACATTAACTATTTTGACTATATATGGGTTCAAGATCCTGATATATTAAATCCAATTATTAATCATTTTTATTCATTAAATATTCAATTATTAAGATCCCTGAGATATTCACTATGAAAAAAAATCAATAGATGCTTATAAACTCTCAATTTATTGAAGGAATGAGATTTCTAGTTATTTAACTTTCCATTATGACTTATTGATTTTTTTTACTTAATATCGATTCATTAAACCCTTACATAGTTTTTGAGCTCACCCTCACGTTTCCTTCCATCCCTAGATTAAGAATAATAATTCCCTGAAATTTTTTTGAAGAATCATTTTATTTTCCTATGATATGTTCTATGTTTAATTACCATTGTAATAAAAACACAATGTATGATTATTGTTTTTCAAACTACTAAATTTATTGATTAGTTTTAATGTTATCTAATTTTACTATTCCATTATAAAAAAATAACCACCAATTATGGGATATTTGGGTTATGGTACTAAATCCTTTTTCATAAAATATATAAATTTTGAATTCTAGATGGAGTATGTGTCATTATTGTAGAATGTAATAATACTAAATATAATGTATGTAAATTCTTTAAATTATAGGAAGATTTTATTATTGTTTATTCTAACTAATAAGTAACATGTCAAATTTTTCTAATAATAGTAAAGAAATAACAGTACATTGTGAGATATTTATCATTATTCGATAACCTACTAGATAAATAAATTTAGAAGGCTATTTTTTAATATCTTGTTAGAAGAATAAAAATAAATTTTTATTGATATTTTTAAGTTGAAATTCATTACACATATACATAGTCTACAAAAAAGAGGAGAAGGGTTTTTTGATATATAATAGTTTATAAAAAGTCAATTGTGTTATATTCTCATCCAATATGATATAGATGGATGATGAACCTCATCTTAGGTTCTACTAATCATGAGAGTTCATGATAACATATTTCTGAATTATTAATTCCTGAGAAGTTATGATGTTACATTAATCCTCTCTTTCTTCTCAATCAAATATTCACTTATTTTACCCCAGGCTATAAGACCTATCAATTTAATATTTATATAAAAAATACTTTACTATTTACTATCATCATATAATACCATATTTTATTGTTTTTAGAATCACTTCTATTAGGTATTATTACTATAGATGTGCTTACTTCTTCTTTCCACCCATGTTGTTTAGAAATTCATTAAATTACATTAGGTTATTGATTTTAACTATAATTTCTCCATGAACTAATTACGCAAAGGATGGTGGTCCTTGTAGAGATGATAGTATGGTAAACATGGGTTTGGGGTACATGAAGGCATCACCTCATCATGTATTGGGATACACCATTTTTTTCATCTTCTATCTAGTTTCTTTATTTGTTCCATATCTTAATATTTCATGGAGTATTTAATTTGTATTGGATTTCATTAATAATTTTTTTGATAAAATATGAAATGTTTGATATGGGCATATCTTATTGACGATGAATCAAATTTTAAGGGTTTTTACAACAGATATAGGTGGAAAAATTCATCATATTCCTATTATAAGATAGTTTTGATGCGTTATTTATTAGATTGGGTGATCCATTAGACCGAAATTCCCTGTGGTATGTTACTTCCGACCTTTTTAAAATTTTTATGGTGTATTCGATGAATTTATCTACTTGAATTTCTTATATCATCTCCCTTAATTATTTTTTAGTTGAAATATTTTGGTCATATTAATTTCATGAATCTCTAGAAATGTTGGATCTTAATTCTGTTAGAAATATTTAATTTGGGATTTCGATGGTGGTGTATGTGTATGATTTAATATTTAGTTCTATATATATTGTTTTTTCTTAGTGTGTGGAAATGATGTGGGGTTCCAAGGATGGTTACTACTTGTATAAACATAAAAGGTTATTGTAGATCACTAGGGACTCAATGTGGATTATATATGGTATACTAAGAATCTCACATGAAGAATGATAGACATTGATCAATGTGATGAATATAAAGAATATTATAATTTCAAAAAAAATTAGGTAATAGTTTAGAATCCCTTTTCTAGTTCATACTTAACCTAAAGGCATACTTTAGAAAATTGTAAAAATTCATTTTAGAGAGTAAGAAATTATAAGCTGGAAGCTTATTAATTAGTTTAATTTAATATTCGTTTAGAAAATTATCCTAATTATAACTATTCCATGATTTTCATAATATAATAATTAATGATTTGGATTAATTATCCAAAATTTGAGGAGTGTTATCTATATACTATAGAATAAATCTTATATAATACAGTAAAAAATTTGGAAATAAAAATAATCCAATGATGGTATATATAGATTACTAAAGGATTTGATGAATAATGAATTACCAAACATGTAATGTAAACATATTAATGGATTCTAAAAGGAAAAAGATGCTGATTACTTTTCTAGGGTGTAAATTTAATGTGAGAAAATATTTGTAGTGTTGTGATGGATGAACATTTATTCCATAATGGCATGGATTATGTCATGTCTTTCATAAACAATGCCTTTATGATCTATCATTGAGAAAATTAATGTGGACTATATGGATGATTTAGCATGCGAAAAGATGGTATAATCAATAATAAAAGAGAAATTATATAATTCTACTTCAATGTTGAGGGATTCAAATGGGATTTTACATGGTTATGTGTTTCGTCATTGTTAAAGTTAATAAAAGTGTAATTTGGGGATATAAATATCATATATTTATTTATTCACTCATAAAATGAGAATTTTTAAAATTATCCACTAGGGAATTTATAGTGGGATTATACGATCAAGGATTTTCCAAAATATATAATATTTTTCCAGATGTATTAATGAGTACAGTAATAATGAAAAATGTTCATGTGGATTATGAAATCATTAGACTACATACATGGAAACATGTAAATATAACCACAAATTTCATTATGGGGATTCCAAATTATTCTGATGGAAAAATTACATAAGGTTTTGGTAGATAAATATATCACATCATTTTGATTTAAAAATATTTCTCACTCCATTATATTCATACAATATATATCCTAAAATTTGGGATGTTGTATAGAGTACCACATTTGATTGAATTTAATATTAATATAATGCTCACCTAAAACAATTGAAGGATTACTGAATGATAATATAATAAAAGGTTTTTATTTAGTAAAAATTATCTCTAGATAACATACCATCCATAAAAGATTTCCATGAAGACCCAAAAATAAATTCTCATATCATTAATAATAGATTTAAATTTATATTGGCATCAAAATCATTAACTATTTTTGTTCATATTTTATGTTATATGTTACATAATAATATGATTGGAATAATATAATGCTCTGTAAGAGAATATAATAAAACTCTTACATGTTGGGATGAAGTAAGAGTGATGAATAGAGTCGTCTTAAAACCTATATAATAAATAACAATGATGGTATAACCCATTTAATAACATATTAACCTAGTATAGAATTCTCAAAATATATACTTTTAAAATCATTAATGGGACATAGAATTTGATTTTTGGAGAAATTATTACATTATATATATACATGGAGTAGTGTTATGAGGTCTGAGTAGAATGGAATACTGAACCATACGTGCATTAGATCCCTCAAAATTGTTTATAACATAAATTTTTTTTCTTATAGATATTTATTTCAATCATACCCGAACATTGGATAATATTTGTTCTATATGTGTCACTAATAGATGTAAACATTATATCACTAACATACAATGAATCATAAATTTCAAACATTGGGGAAATATTTTTTGGAGTTAAAATTTATGAAATAAATGATTTTAATGAAAAATTGATACAGAAAAATATAACTCATCATGTTAAATATGTTTGAAAAATTTATAAGTACAAGTAGGCTATATAAAAACATGGGGATGTAATAAAACAATATCACCATCATATTTTTAAATTTATTAATTGAAATAAATTTTGATGGATAAAATTTTAAAGGACACAAATAATCTAACATCTTATGTTTTCATTTGAAACATTATTCTTTAATATATATATATCTATATATAATTAAACAAGAGATGTTAGATACATCTCGAAATAAAAATTATTTTGATACATTATCATATAAAATTTTAGACTACATATGAGCACATCTTATATGATTAATAAAACTATAAAGGGATTGTATACATAGTTAAATAACCTGAAGAGAACACAAAAAATCTATTGAGTGTTTTCTCTTAGAGATAACATATCTATGAGAACTGTCTACAACCAATGTGAAATATTATAAATATATATAATATTTATGAAAATAAATATTTTTTTGATATAACTAGGTGGATGAGTTTTTTGTTTGAGATTTATGGTGTATATATTGTATTTTACGATTAAAAATGGTTATCATTATTAGAAAAATTTCCATTGAAAATATTAACATTATAATAGTAACCAAGTCATTGTAATCACAAAATTAATATAATGGAAAACATTTATAATAACTATATGACTAAATGATAATAATATATCAACATACATAAGATCTCAGGGACCTATAAAAGATTGTAAAATTGGGAAATATGAAGTTGTAAAAGTGTCAAGTAATAATAGATCCTCAATTTACTTGGACATGGATGAACACATGTTATAACCATCAGACCCGAGATATGGTTTAAACAATCTTGTCATTGTTTGGTCATTAGTGAATATTTTTTTCTATAATCCATTTACACTAATTACTCATTGATATAGTTTATTTATGTCATATGCTATATCAAATATAACAAACTACTCAATAATAGTTAAAAATACATTTTCCTCTCTTTGGAAATGATTTTGAGAATACATCATTATATTTCACCCTTGTTTAAGTCATTTAAAAAACATGGGAATAACAATCAAATTTTTTTAAACAACATAAAAAATAAATTTTTGATAATTTATAATGTTTTGTATATATAAATCATTATATGCCTGAACCATAATCACAAGAAATTTATGGGATAAACCATTTAACATTATATCATTTTCACAAATTTTGGATTATATATTCCACAATTGTGATCAGTGATTTAATTTTATAAAACAAATCAATTAAACTCATCTTCTTAAGGTATTTGATAAGATCTAAATCCTTAACACCCCATCTTTTTATGAATTTATATGTTTCGATAAAATAAAATACTTTGATGGAATGCATTATATGAAAAAAAATTAAATATTTCTTTATGGTCCAAAACATGTTACGTTTGAAATTTATGAAACAATTTGATTAAGTATTTGTAAATTTAGAACTATATTTGTCTTATGTTTCTAAAAATAATGAATTCCTTTGATTGTTCTCATTACATGAAAGACCATGTCTCATCAAACTACAGTATTCAATTTATATCATTATTAAAATTTTATTATTGGTATCTTGTATCCATTGATTCGAATGGTTATTAAGGGATTAAAAAAAATTATGAAAATATGTTTCAGGTTGTTTATAAAAATAATTCATTGGTAACCATGTAGTTATAAATTAATGAAATAACTATTTGAAAATATTGAAATTCCTCTTATAAAAAAATATTTTTTATGAAAAAACATGGATAATATCAAAAAAATATTCTATATAATTTATCATAATTATTTTAAATAAATAAATAAATATTATATTTTATTAAATTAACAATTTATCATTAATATTATCTTTTTATAGACATGATATAATAATAAATCAAATTTAATGAATAAACGATATATTTTCCTAAATGATGGTTTTACAGACTTTTAGTGGAGAATATATTTTATATATAATTATTCATACATTGATAAATTATATTTTATAAAATAAATATAATTATAGTAAAATCGGTATCAAAATTATTATAGGATAATTGTTTTCATATTTTTCATAGATGTTTATATTTTTTTGAATAGCGAAAAATAATGAATTGTAATTATAAAATGATTATTCATATAAAAAATATAAATAATTAATTTTTAATTTAAATTTATTTTCATGTATAACTAGATAAAAATTATTTCAATAAATTCAATCTAGGTCATTGGAATAAATATAACATTAAAAGTGGTTATAAAACATTTCTAACTTTTAACCATTTTAACTTTTAAAACCCATTGCCTCATCCCATCTGTAAAATTAATATCACACAAATTTATACCTCTTAATTTATTGGAATATTAAAAAAATTGATTCCGTATTTATAATAATAATAATTTATATATCTTATATGTTCAACTTATTTTTTTATCCCTAGTGTATGAAAATTAATTTAAATTAATTTAAATGATTAAGGTGAAATCAATGATACTGAGTGGTTAAAAGAGAAAATAATTTGTAAAAAATGACCCCAAACTAAAAAAAATGTATTTTATGAATGTATAATTAACATATAATTTCTAATATTAATATTTAATCCATTTTTTCACTTTTTCTTTATGAAAACAATTTTTAGAGTTCTCAGATTTAGAACTCTAAAAGTTATCCACTAAACTCCAATATAAAAGGACACCACTTATCCCTCTCTACTCACACGTATAATTCACATTAGATATAGAATTTAATATAAAAATATCATACCATATTCCCTCCCTTCATATAAGAGTCTTCCCTTTGGGTAGTAATCTATCAATGTCATGGAGTGTAAACAAAAATAAGATACATGAAGATGACGTAACAATCGTCAACAAAAAAAATTTATTCGATAAAAAAAATAAATTAGTTTTATATTATTATTTTAAAATAAATAAGTAATTAATTATTATAATATTTTTTATTTAGTTTTTACAATATTAAATATCCCACACTTCAATCAAACTGTATACATAATCATCGCTCATGTGTACGGCAGACTAGCGCCTTCTAATCCAATGTCATTCGTTCATCCATGATAACCTTTCACAGTTCAAAATAATAATTTATTTATACTCTATATATGATTTCTATGACATATATATTGTTATTATGATTTTTTTACTTTAATATCACACATATATCTTTCTTTCCATTTATTTGGAATACGACAATGTCGTTCGTGTATACGTTGGACTACTACCTTGTGAAACAATGTGATAATTTTACCCTATAAACGGAATGTATTAATGGGGGATTTAATATATATATGAAATATATGTAATGTAAAATATATTTTCTAATTATAAAATATGAAACATTTTCTATATTTTAATACAAGAAATAAAAATAATGTTTATGCATACTTACGACATACCTTCTCCGATAATGGTGTATTTCATTTCCAACTTATATCATGTATAGATTGTTATAAAAACATATATTCTAAAAATATATTATATGAATATTAAATATATCATTATGGATATAGCTAAATCATTATATATATAATAATACCATTAATAAGATGTCAAAACATGTATGTAAAACAAAGCAGTTATTACCCAAAATGTATCATTAACATGGAATTGCTAATAAATGAGTAATATAAATTCAAAAGTAAATTAAATTTGTAATTATATATAATTTAAAATATGTTTATGTTATATATTTATAATTATATTATATATATATTATAGGATGTTTTAATCTGTATTAATAAATTCAACATTTAGTTTGATGGGATTTCTAGTCTCACTTTTATTTCTTCGAGGCATATTTTGTTCTCATCACTCAATTTTTTGGTGTGGGGTATATAATTACCTATGAAATTATATTTCATGAATTTTACTTGTTTATTTATATTATAGTTCTTTATTTACTTAATTATTTTAATGGGATAATTATTAAAAAATCACTTAGGAATTAAGGGATTAATGTCTAACTTTTTACTTTTGTTTGACACATGCTATTTTCCCAATCTATTTATTATATATAGTTTATATATTACCCATGAATGTAATTTATGATTAGTATAGTTAAGATATATTAAATTTACAAATAAATTTTAAGATCTCTCTTTCATGAGGTTATAGATTCCTTGGTACAAATTTTGCAAGGGACATTTTTATCAATTTTCATTCATTGAGACATATATTTTGTTATAAAGATATTTTATTTTATGAGGTGTATATACTTCCCCTTTTAATTTCTATTTCACGAGTCTACTTATTTTCATGATATTTTAAAATTTACTTAATTTCATTCTCTCATGGTAGATATGATTTAATGTAACTGAAATGGTACTTGTTTAATAATATAATCCCAATGTTTGTTGGGATTTTTTATGATTAGGCTTCCATTGATGAAATAATATGACCCATATCACAAGAAAAATCATGAATTTTAATATTCTACAGTCACTAAAGGCATTTTTTTTGAAATTTTATAACTTTTTCACTATTTTTATTTTTAGTTAATTAATAAATTGTTTTTATGATAATCTGCTGTTATTTATCTCCTCAGTTGGAAATATGTTTTCCCAAAACAATGCTATCATAATTTTTTTTTTAAATTATAATATTATCCAATGATTTTTAATAGTTATTTTTATCAATATTTTCACTTTTTTGAAACTAGTTTTAAATGTTATATTGAATTATTAATCTAATCAAGGAAATTTTGACTTCTACCAAAAGTATGAAAGAATCATTGTTTTAATGTGCACGGAATGGACATAAGTCTCCACCTCCATGAAAATGACTTATTGGAAACATAAATTTTATTTTCCCAAGAAATTTTCAATGATTGTTTTTTCAAAATGTTTTATTTTCGAAAAAAAATCTAATAAATGTATATTTTTCTCATGAATTCTACATTAAATGATCATTGAAATTAATTTTCCAAATACCAAGAAATCCGTTGGTGTTACCTGTTACATACTAGGTATTTGATCAAATAATACAATTCAGATTTTTTCAATGAATGAGATATTTTGTTCTTACATAATTTTAAGGAAACCCATTTTTCATCCACTTGTTACACCATGATAAAACACTTATGAAACCCTCTTCTTTTCATGGATTATTCCTTTATGAAATTTTTATTAATACATTTAATTTTCCATAGGTTTTGATTTGATAAAATATTTATAATACCTATTTCATTTAATAGGTAATTATATGATTAATTTTAATGATCTTGAGTAACCCATATCCATGATTTCAATATTTTATTGTTGGATGCTATATACCTCTCTCATGAATTGGGTCATTATTTATAACTCTTGTGGTAGATATCGATAGAATATAGAGTGAACCTAATTCATTAAGGTATATTTTATATTAAAATGGTATTGGGAGTGAACCTAAATTGCTAATATGTAGTTTTTACTGAACCATTACTACTAATATTGTTTTGGGATCAAACATTGACTAATATGATGGTCTAGGGAGTGAACCAATTCAACAAATATAGCCTTTTCAATGATCCTAGACTAATATGGAGAATATTTGACATGTTTATGTGTATTTGACTATTCCATGTATTATTCTTATGTTATAAATTCGTGACATTGTCTCTTGACCGTCTTCAGATTCGTATCAGGGGATCATCCAATATTTATTCCCCAATTTAAGTTCAAGATATATTATATACATGTCATGATCTTGAAATGTTTTGTTTAAGTTATTATTCCCTTATTTTCAGGTTATGAATACATATAATCCTTTATTACCATTTCAGTGAACATGTGACCACCCTTTCTTATGATTAAATTCACCATGATACGAAAAATGTTTTTATGTTGTCTATTCTTGTGAAAAGAAGAAATGAGGTTGATCATTATGAGAGACATTGAATATCATTCTTGCAGTTTGAAGATTTGTTTTATATGTTTCTATAGGAAAAAACTATTATGGATCTCTAAAATATTTATGCAATTTATTGAATATTCATCTAAAAATACTAAAAATCCATGTATAATAATAATGGGTTTCTATAGTTGGGATCAAATTAATGGTTTAGTCATCCTTTGGAAACTAGGGTGAGATAACATTAGTGATATCCCAATGGATATTTCTATGGAAATGACTTGGGAAATACCTAGGGATAAGTCCAAGGAAGTGATAATGTGTGGATAATGTCCTATAATTTAGGTAAACGATATATTTACTAGATTCCATGAAATAAAATCCCTACAAGGATAATACAACTGGAACTGGCTCTAGTACAAATGTACATTGGGATAACAACCCTAAAAAATATATATTGGGCTACACTCTATCGATATCTAATACATGACAATGTGCCTTACTTTAGAAATGGTTTGATACTCTTAGGGGAAAGGCTTTGTAAATTCTAAAACACTTTGCGAACCATCATGAACGATTTAAATAGATGATTACTATGAATTCCGTAGGCTAATCCTAACATGTCATTGATTAAAGAAAATTATTTCATTATTTAGACACCCTATAAGTAAATTTTCATGATTAATTATATTCATAATAGGACTTCTGTTTCTCACAATGTACATAATATTTTAGTCTATGGCTCGAACAAGATGAAATTATTTTGAAAATGAATATAATGTTCAATTTGGTCACCATGAGAAACAAAATTTTATAATTACTAGAGAGAAAGATTTTGTGATAATGATGAATCATATATCATGATCTATTATTTACAATGTAATCATTTATGAAACACCTTACAAATAGAAAATTTGGAATATGGAAATTATTAAAATTTTATATGGTACTAGACATAGTGGAATAAATATTCATATTCCCACATGTCATAATGAATGGAAGAAGAACTTGGTGATATTTCTCAAATGGGGGGGAAGATGTTATATATGTGAAAAAATTTCATAGAGAGATGAATTTATGAGGATTTAAATTTATTATCAGGGTTGAACCTGAGAATTACCCAACCAAATGAACTAACCTATAAATTTTCTCTGCCATACGACACCCTGATAGAGGAGAGATGAATTAGGGTGTCAAAATTTTCTTTTTAAGGTGATATATATTATTCTTATTTTGGTAAGATCATGTAAAAATTTATGTTGAAATCATGTAGTTATAACACATTCAAATGAAAATAGACAACACAACAGTTTTACATGGAACACAACCACTATCTATTCCATGGAGAATAAACCATAATTGTGTTTTTAAAACAAAGATCCACTAAACATTATTAGTTAATATAATGCATAAACGATAAGACACAATCACTATATTCCAACAACATAGAATTCCCAATAAATTTATGGATACCATACTACCTCCCCCAAAACACTTCCATCAACTCCCCTTAGACCAATTGTTCGAGCAATTTTTTACACACATTAACAACTTGATGATCTCTATAGTATGTTGAGAATTTAAGTCAATTTCAAAAATTACTATGAGACACAGCCTGAACCATAGTCCATAATTTATTCACTTATATAAAGTGATATACCATACTAGATATTCTAAACATTTTATTTACATATCCTTTGATCATGGGTGAAACACTTGTACATTGGAATTTTTTTGTTTTATCATGCATGCCAAAAGTTTCCAAAAACTATTCATGAGCCTCATGTAGTCTTAATAATAAAGGAATGTTCTTCATGAAATTTTTATTCATTTCGATCTCTTGTGCTAATAAATTACATTCTATAGAGGCACTATATCTTAATTATTAATGTTACTTCATATGTAGGGGTAGCCACCTATTTATATAAATGGTCATCTCTATGGGTAATTTCCTTCCATTCCTTCAATAGTGGATACAAAATTACTCCAACACTAGACATCTTATTTTGACATCAGTTTTGGTTTGAAAACTCCATCCTTATTTCAAATGTGCACACAATTATTCACGTGTTGTTAAACATAAACATTCATTTAATTGCATATCTTTACGGAAACTATTTCTATTGATGTATTTTGATGTGATGATAATGAAACATCACATGTGTGATAGTTTTCTAAATACCATTACCCTTGTGGGTATCTTTATTATTTTCCATAGAAATAATTCCATTTCAAAAAAACATATTTCTCCATCATCCATATTTTATAACCCCAAACTTTTTAAAACACTAGAAAATAATTCCACATTCAACACTGAATCCATATGCACCATAAGATTTATTTCCTTGAAAACTCACTAATAAAACCTAGTGTGGATTGAGGAATAAATTAAAAACATATTATGATTCCTATATAAATTCCTTTCTTCAAATGTAATTTACATCTAAACAAAATAAGGACACAATCAATTCCAATTATTGAAGATGAATGATTGAAATATTTTGGAATCTGGATTCAATATTTATGAAATAAATAAGGATTGTTCAGTATAAGTTTTTAGTTAAGTATATAAAGGTGTATTTTAAAGGATTTATTTATGTAATAAAGATATTAATCAATATATTATATTTTAAGGAAAAAACATGATAATAGGTTGGTAACCTGTAATATATTCTTGTTGTTGAGATAATGGTATTTGTTTTTATAAATATATGTCGTAGAAAAAAATGTAAATTTTGAAGTACATATTACCTTTGAGATAGATTAATTAATTGTTGACCAATTGGTTTATGATATCATTGATGGAGTTCACAACATTATTTTATTTAAGGAATATATCCAATAGTCATTTCAATTTGAAAGAATTATTTTTTTCAATAAGGATTTAAGACTATTCTTGTTATTACCATTCTTAAGGAGAATACATGATGAAGGTATTCAAAAATTCTATATGTGAAAACCAATATCCACATTATGATATATGGGGATCAATGTTATAAAGAGTTTGGTAAATATATAGATATTTTTTTCAATATTTTTATTTACATATTTTTTGGTGGGTTGCAATGTTAACTAATAATGGAATTGATTAAGTTAATCATTGGGTGAGGTTTTAGAGATTATAACTTTTTATTTCAATAAGAGTTTTTTTGAATTATACGAAAACTGAGCTAACCTTTTTTCTATGATGATAACTCAATAATTATGGAATGAATTATCATTATATTTATGGATATCAATATCATTTAGTGATTTAGGTATAAAAAAGTCAGCTTCATTTCTTGGAGTACTGGATGATGTGGAAATTTATCAATGACCAATTAAAGGGTGATATTTTTTATTTGAAATATAATAAAATCATATAGTAATATTATAGCGTCCTAAGCCTTTTATAAAAAACATATCCTGTGAATCATGGATAAGGTCCCAAGATGATTATCAAATGAGATCGGAGGTGGAGATGGAGGGGCCGATACGGAGCGACGTGAGAAACCCGATTCTAGGAGAGAGGAACCCTGGCTCGCGATCCTTCGTAGATGTAGTGGCCGGAAGATTGACTGAGAATAACGAGACTTGCTCAAATGGTGTCGCGGCTCCCGACTCTTGCATCAATCCAAAGCTTTTCCGTCACCGCGGTCATCCGACGATTTCATTCTCAACAAATGAGGTAGCACTTCTCGCTTCGGACCTTCATTTCGTTCTTGTTGGGAAAATTTTCAATCGCAGACCAGCATTGAGTTTCTTAAGAAATTCCCTTGAAGCAACTGGTTTTTCGGGATTCTATATCGGCCTTTTGAACTCCTAAAATGTTGTCTTTCGCCTGTCTTCCGAGGATGACTACTACCGTTTATGGGCGAAGAAAACCTGGTTCTTCGGGGGATGCTCGATGAATGTCCTCAAATGGACCCCTAATTTTGATCCCTATTCCGAGTCCCCCATTCTCCCGATTTGGATTGGCTTCCCTGCTCTGCCACTACACCTATTCAAAAAAACTGCCTTGTTTCATATCTCCAAGCTCATTGGTAATCCATTGAAGCTGGATTCGGAAATAAAGAATCTTTCTAGACCTTCTGTTGCCAGGGTTTGGGTTGAAATAGAAGTTTCTAAAGAACCTCCACCTCAAATTTGGATCCAGAATGGTGACCTTGGATTCTTTCTGGAGGTTGTTTATGAAAGATTTACTGATTATTGCTCCCTTTGCCTCAAGCTTGGACATGATGCAAAAGACTGTGAACATAAATCCGTGCGTCCTGAGCCTAAGAAGGCCATTTGGGTTGAGAAAAACAAACAGACTAAGGAACTGGATGGTACTAAGGCTAGCTTTAGAGTTAAGTTGGACCTCCCTGGGACATCTGCTGAAGGGCAGGGGTCTGATATGAAAATGAAGGCTTTGGTTAATATTAATCAGCACTCTGAAAATCAAGAGCTGTCAGGCCTCGTTGCTTCCCAGCCTGCTCCCACAGGTGCCAACATTACCACTCCTAATTTGGTGGAGGAGCAAGGAAAACAAATTGAGTCACATGACTCATCCAAGGATCAAGATGACCTCTCTGATCATTGTGAATCATTACAGGAGAATGATGATAAGACTAATCATCTTAAAGAAACATACTTCAAATCTTGCTCTAGGAAGGGGAAAAAGCCGACGGTGGATGCCGATGGGTTTATCACACCAAATCTCAAAAAAACTAGGAAGCACAGGGACTACTCTACTCTTGAGAGAATTATAGTTACTAGGTCTTTTGACCCCTCTAAAAAGGAAAACATTGAGCCTCCAAAGCAGCTTATTGTTGTTGAACCTGCTATAACTCTTGAAGTTGAAGAGGAGGAACATGATTTAAATAATGATCCTATGTATAGAGAGGCCTACCAGATGGAGGAGACAGATGTATTGAGTGAAGAAGTTGATGCCTAGATAGATTAACAAGATGAAAATACATTTAGGAAATACACCAATGGTGATATTTTAGCTGATACTTACCTTCAAATTCGGAAACGAATGTACATCAGGATGATAGATGAATACAAGATGAATCCTGATTTCAACTTTAGAGACATCCCTTGGGAATGACTTTTACTGCTCATTTGATCCTGTTTACTCAAGGCATTTTTTCAATTCTGAAATGTGGAAAAGTCTTTTGAGGGGTTGCGCTGATAAATATTTTTCTAATTAATGCTGCTCAATCTGGTGGAAGTGTGCCTGTCAAAGCTGTTTTTTCCCTCCCCAAGCCAACAAACATTGGGTGAATGTGACAAAATCTTGCATCAAATTCAAAAGATAAAAATATGAAAAGTTTAGTCTGGAAGTGCTTGGATGTTGAAATGGAGTCTCAAATGGAAGAATCAAAGCTGTTATTCACATACTGAGACCTGAATTTTTTTCTCTGGCCACAAAATCTCTGGATCCGGCCAAGAAGGCGAAGTTCACTTCTCCTCAGAAGACTAATGTCAAGACGGTGGTGCACACTGGATGATGTTTTGGATGACAGCGATGATGAAGATGATCTGAAGATGGGTGATGCCAATGATTGTTCTGAAGATGATGATGAGGACGACACTTTTGAGGAAGACTCCGATGATAATGAAGATGCACTGCAGAAAGTGGAAGCAGGCAAGAGGGCCCTTGGGTGGTCTGTTTTTCTTTGTCATTTTATTGTTTTTTCTTTAATTCCCCACTAGTGTAATTTCTTTACACCTCGAGTCTGTACTGCATGCATCCTGTTTTTAATAAATTCGTTTGGGTTGCATGAACTGGGAAACCAGTTCATGTCATCAACCTTTAAAAAAAATAAAATAAAAACATTTCCTGAATTTAAGCATAATTAATAATCAGAGTACAAGACAAGGAACGTTAGGTCTAGTGTCTTTGAAGAATAAGTACATATAAAATAAAACATGGGGTGAAAGAAAACTTATTTATTTAATCTCTACAAATTCCTTCTAACTTCCTTTCATCCCTTACATCAGTATAGGGTACCCTGGGGAATAAATGAACAAAGGGATGAGTGAAAAAAACCCAATAAGGGAATGAACATAAGGTTACATATCAAGAACATGAGTTAGGAGGCATGGAATAATGATATCCAAAGCATGAAACTTATAATATCATTTAATATAATCATTGAATCATATAAATGTGTGATAATCATAAAACATTTCTTTAGTACGGGTCAAGGCTAACCGCCAATCCCATTTCACATCGCATCTCATGAGAGTCATCCTTACCCAATGCATTGGAGTGCTATCTAGGCGCACCCATATCAACATTTTCATGAATATTATAGCCACATAAATATTCTTACCACATGTACAAGCATTCCTAATCTAACATACAAAAACATAAGGGTACCCATGGAAAGAATTGGGTACCATGATCATGACATACATCATAACCAATGGGAGTATCATGAAAGTTTCCATATAAGGAAATAATTAGAAAATACGAGGACATTCATAGGGTAAAATAGGCATATAACATGGTATGTGGTGTCAAACGTAAGTGACAATATATGAGAAATGTATTTTAGAAACATTAGCATTAAAAGATGTTTGTGCGGTTTTAAGGAAAATACTTTTGAGCTTTTAAAATAGTAAATAAAATATTCTTTTCTATCAAACCAGAATTTAACCAAGTGGGTTTTCATAATAAAAATACTGAATTTTCAAAGACAATTGGGTCTTAAAATAGAAGATAATGTGCACTTGAAATTGGGTAAAATTTTGGGAAGCTCCTTTAATACGAGTGTGATTATTGGGAAGTATCGAAGAAAGATTAACTTAAATGCATGTATATCCACAAAATAGAATGAGAGATGGATCATAGAACATGAGTTTGGAGCATATAAACAGAATATTTATGTTCTAAATAAAATTAAATACAACAACATTTTCGTAAAAAGATAGATAGATCAACCCGAAGGAATAAAGGAAGTTTGGATAAAATCCATCATGATTTATTGGCATGGTATCGGGTGTAACTAAGAGGGCCTGATGAGAGATATAAGGGTTTTCTCATAACATATCAAACATTAAGGCAGTATGGGGATGGGGTATAAAAATATCCCATCACATGGTATTTTTAAAAAGGTATATCATAGAGAACAATCTTGATTAAGAGTGAAGAGGGGAGGATCCCATACCTTAAATCTGTTGGTGTTCTCCACTTGTTATTAATGACCTAAATAAAAAAATTAGGCTTATTAATTAAAAATTCCATAACCACTTATATATTTAATTTATTTATTAGAACCCTTTTTAGTTCATTCAATTTTTTTGATTTGTTACATGGTTCAATATCATTGTTCAAGCTCGTTTGTTTACTTCGCTTTAAAAGATCTTTTCACTTATATTCAAGTTTGGATTATATGAAAGAAGAAAGTGGTTTTCTAGAATTGAAGTTATATTATTTATTTCATATCCAGGAGATTAAATTTTTTTAATTTTTATTAGTTTACTTAGAGTGAAGTCGAATTATTATATATATAACTATAGTGATTATCTTTTTTTGTTAATCGGTGGATTTGATTATAAAGAATGTGTTTTTCTTTGTAACATAATTAAATTTGTACCAAAGGATTACAGAACCAAAAATAGGATATATTACATATATAATAATATGGTTCAACCATAACACCATTGGTTTCATATCCATAATTATAGATAATAATAGAAATTGATAAACCATTGTCCTTCAATGTGCTAAATTTTCACATCTCAAACAGTGCTTTCATTTCATAAAATAAAAGGGTGGGGAAAGGAGAAAAAATAATTAAATATACCACTATCATGAATACATTACTATAAAATTATGTTACTATATTTAACATACGATTATGGTGAAGGGAGGTGAGGAAAGAAATAAAAATGAAAAGAACTTAAAAGAAAAGAAGAAATTGGGAAGAGGAATTTACCTCTTGAGACTTCCTCCTTTGAGAACCTCTTAAGCCGAGAGGTTTTGTTATTTTGAAGGGTCTGAGAGCTTTTGGACGAGGGGGAGGACCTTGGGGAGAGATTTGGGTAGAATTATGGCAAGGTACAAGGCTTTAGATGAGTGGTGAAAAGATGAAGTGAAGGGGGGTTTTTATAGTGGAGGAGAGGAGGGATTTCACAATATTATAATCCTTAAATTATTATTTCTTCCCAAGACAATGAATAGTAAGTATTACATGACAAATAATATTAAATGGGTAATGTGTATTCGTACCATGGGAGGTCACATCATCCATGATGTAAGGAATAGTCTATTTAGCTTATAATGTATATATACAATTAATTACTGTATTTTACTATTCATCAAAAAAATCTAGTATTTCAAATAAATCCCAAAATTTTACCCTGACCATTTTTCTATTTCTAGAATCCAAAAATGATGACCATTTTTCAAAAATAATTTTTTTATATATGATTATTTTAATATTTAATTAAAATCATAATTTATTATCAAAATCCAGTTTTAAAACACTCATTAACTTATTCTAAAATATAGGTATATCATACTTTCAACATGAATATTAATTTTATACCACCATAGGTGAGGTTACTATTAATTAGGTATTTCACTATTCATAAGGGTATGTTTCTATTCATAAGGGTATGTTACTATTCACCAAATATTATTTTTGTTTTATCAGACTCCAAAAAACATCTCCAACACAACGGTGAATGTCATTTATTCGAAATTCCAATCACAGAAGTGAAAAAATTATTTTTAATTGTAACTTAGAACATAGTAGTTCAGTATGTTGTGTTTTCATGTGATTTTGTGACATACGTATGGGAAGGTAATTTCCATTGAAATGCATTGGGTCATTACATTCATTCCCCCTTTTGAAATTTCGACCTCAAAAATGTGTTTTACATTCTAAGCCAAAAACAGGTGTGGGTACATTTCCTCCATTGTTTCCTCCAATTCCCATGTTTCCTCTTTATACATATGGTTTCTCCATAGTACCATGACTAGAAAAGTAGTCTTATTGTGTAGAACTTTGTCTCTGAGATCCAAGATCTTCAATGGCTGCTCCTCGTAAGAGAGATCGTTTTCCTTCTCCACCACCTGTGAGTCTAATACATGTGAGAGATCATGTATGTATTTCCTCAAGAAGGATAAATGAAAGGATTCATGAAATTGATCCATATTCAGTGGAAGTGCAAGCTAATAGGCCACGGCTCCAATGTGGTCAATGATCTCAAAGGGGCCAATATACCTTCGGCTTAGCTTCCCTTTCTTCCCAAATCGCATGACTCTCTTCCATGGAGATATTCGAAGGAAGACTTTATCTCCAACGTCAAACTCCAAGTCCCTTCGATGGTTGTCAGCATAGCTCGTTTTCCGACATTGAGCAGCTACAATGTGTTTCTGGATGACTTGAACCTTCTCTGTCATCTCTTGAACAAGATCAAGTCCATGAAGCATTCTTTCTCCAACTTCTTCCCAACATGTTGGTGTTCTACATCGCTTTCCATAGAGAGCTTCATAGGGAGCCATCTGAATACTCAAGTGGAAGCTACTGTTGTTTTAGAACTCAACCAATGGGAGATGCTGATCCCATCCACCCTTGAATTCTAGAGATCATTCTCTAAGCATATCTTCAAGAGTCTGAATAGTTATTTCTGACGGGCCATCAGTTTGGGGGTGATAGGTTGTGCTGAAATTTATTTCAATACTCAAAGAATGTTCAAGTATACTCCAGAATTTAGATGTGAACCATGGATCATGGTGAGAGACAATTGAGAGTAGAACACTTTGCATTCTCACCACTTCCTTCACATATATAATTTCATGTTGTTCAAGCGAGAGATATTCCCGAATAGCGATGAAATGAGATGTCTTGGTGAGTCAGTCAACCACAAACCATATCACATATTTCCCTTCGACATCTTCGGTAGACCCGTGACAAAGTCCATAGTATCATTTTCCCATTTCCACATGGGTATAGGCATTGGATACGTCATACCATAGGGATTTTTTTTCTAACCTTTAACTTGCTAAAATACCAAGCACCTTGATATATATTCTACAATCTCCTTGTAACGCCCCGACCCCAGCTACCCAGAGTTGGTGCATTACTTCGTAACATTGGCATGATCACAATAGATCAAGTCTCGAAAGACCGATTAGTTTAGTAGCCTTGGAAACACTATATACATTCATAAGTCTTACATTACATCATAAAGTGAAAACTAATAACAAAGTCTTCATAGTCCACACTCATATCCTCTTCTGACTATCCCTGCAGGTCATTCATAAAATACTTCTTCACATCCTGGAAAAAGTATTAAAATATTGAAAGGGGTGAGCTCAGATGCTCAGTATGGTTAACAATATTATGGAAGCTTTCATAAATAAACATAAACATTTAAGGAAATGTGTAACTAAAACAAAAGCCTTATTGAACTTGAACTTCATCATAATATGGAAAAAGTAAAATAAAAAAATGCCATTACTTACTCACATGGATATTCTACTAGACAAATAATCACATGAAATATCAATAACCACTTTCATAATGAGGGAATGTATAATGCCGGACATTCTGAAACATTTTGTCAAGGCCTCGGCTAAGACGTCTAAAATGATTAAGGCCTCGGCCAAAACCATAGATCAAATTGGGAAAGGGCCTCGGCCAATTCCACGTCTAGTTGTCTCATGAGACCTACCGATGCATCGAGGAGCTATAGCGGGCTCCACCCGTCACTTATTAATTCCAATAAATTCCTCATATGAATAGGTTTAAACATATCATAAACCATAACATAATCGTATCACATAAAACATGCATAAAAGAAACCTAACATTTTCAAATTTCAATCACAAGATATCAATACAACACATTGATAAAAACGCTTTCAAAACCATTTTCAATACCAAAATAAAAGAAAGTAAAAACATTGTATTAATTTTTCATTAAAAAAAATGATGGCTTGTAGAGGAAGCCGAAACTCAAATTATGGCCACGGCGGCGGAGAAGTCGTTGTCGCCACCTAAGTACGGAAAGGAAAACATTCCCTTTTTGTCGTTTAGTAAAAATCTTTGTATAAAAAGATTCCTTTTGAATAAATGTAAATGTCAAAGGGGTTTATACACTGTACAAAAGAAATTTGTGTATAAAACAAAATATGCCTCAATGAATGGAGATTGAGACGAAGTCACTTAAAAAGATCATTTTTAAATAAAATATATCTATTACGTGTATTCACTATATGTACACATAAATAAAGTATAAATATAATATACGACATAATAATATCATGACATAATTTAAAAGTAGGAGATTAACCCAAAGAATGGATGTTGGGTTATGAAATTCCCTTACCTCGTGTCTGACATGACTCAACCGTTCCTTAACCTCATGAATAATAAACTAGACTTAATATATACTTTATTAAGAACCTATTTTCAATTTCATTATCCTTTTTATATCACTTATTACAATGATATGAACATTATGTAATTATTTAAGTTAATAACGGTTGTTTTGTCGAACTTTGGTACTTGAGTCAACAATAAACTTCTTATAATTACAAGTTGTTTATGTGGTAGAATAACCATTATATCCAGAATTATATTAATGATGTAGATATCATATATATCATATATATACAGTATATACATTCATTTATAATATTACGTAACATTTAGAGGTAAGAAATGAAATGCACCGTTCATGGAGACGGTAAGCCGTACGTACGCATGAACGCTACTTTCATTTCTATTTCATATTTAATGGAATGAAATCATAATGATATAAATGAATAATATAATTTCAGTATAATATAGTGTATAATACCATTTACTCCATCCTTTATACATCCCACATATGGCATTAACGATTCAAATCACTTTGAGGGGGCGGTAGTCCGCACTTTCTAAAATGAAATTATCGCGTTTTACCCATAATGGAAATCATAAAGTATGCCATAAATGAGAAATACAGAAGCATAAGTAAAACATAAACTTATTATATATCATATATAAATATAGTGACATCTTAATGGCCACCTTTGAAGGTGTTATATGAGTGTTGAACAATCATCGTTTCGTGAGGCAGAAATTCGCCATCCACAGAAACCGTGTGTTCATTAACCATTAGATTTAGGTGTGTGTAAGTGTAGCTCGAATCCTTCTTATAACAACATCCTAGTATATTGAGGATACTGGTGTTGTTACAAAAGAAAATAATAAATAGATTTTAGGGGGTTGGAGAAGAAAAATAAAACAAAAGAACATAAGAGAAAACACTACCTTTAAAACGGGTAACACTTTTTGATTTGAGGCAAAGGCTTCCTTGGGAAGAGTTCTGCCCAAAGTGAGGCTTCTAGGAGTAATAGGGGGAAGTTGGGAGAGTATTTGGGCAGAGTTTGGCCGAGACAAATGGCTTGAATGTGTGAATGAGGCGGTAGAGGTGGGGGACTTTTATAAGTGGAGAGGAGGGGCTCTTTTGGAAAGATTGAAATGTTACATTATTATACAATGATTTTCGGATTCTAAAGGTCCCACACTTATATAATTCGTGGATAAGGTGATAAGGGTTCGAAATATACCCATCCAATAGTCTTTGGACAAGTGTAAGCCTTGGATTTTACATTATCTTTTCATTTTATTAAAATCGTTAAATAATGAGGTCATCGCTGCATCATAATGATGTTATAAATAATTTAATTTATTTAATGTCTAAAAATTATAAAAAAATACTATGATGTAGGAAATATTTTTATATTTCTAATAAATATTTATAATCAAAATTTGGACTTGTTTAACCCCTCTTAAAAACTGTTTTACTAAAACAACACATGTTTGTGTCAATTTAATTTTAACATTAAATAAATATATATTAATGTCATTTTCCGACCAATGTGGCTCCATGGGGTCCCCAAGTTTACCCATGGGTTGTATTGGTCGGCCATGACTCATCCAATAGGATTAGGACAAGTGTCATGGTCATCTCATATTATTAAAACATTATTTTTACCTTAAACTACACTAATTACCTCTAATCGTGATTAAGAACATAAAAGTTACTATTCACCAAAAAATTATTTTAATCTCATTGAACCACATTTTACTTCTTAATGACAATCATGTATGTCGGATTTTTGAAAATCAAATCACAGAAGTGGTAATATTTCATTTTAACGAAAAATCAGTTTTTAACAACCACTTAGTGGGTTCACTATTCATCAAAAATTGATGTTTTTCAGAACAATGCCAAAATTTCACCATAAGCTATAATTGATATTCCGAATTAAAAAATGATGTCAATTTTAAAAAATTCCAAACATATAAGTTGCATTAATTAATTTTATAATCAATTCCCGTTGTCACAACAAATAGCGTGTTTTTAAGAAACAATTTATATCAAAATATTGACAATTGTTTATGTCCAATTTCAATGTTAAATTAATTATAATGACCACCATTGGATAAAATGGTAAAAATATATTCTAATTATACTTTAAAACCACTAAATAGTATAATTTATCACTATAAATTATTTTGATTAAAAAAGTTGTTTCTAAGTAATTTTCACTATTCATAAAAAATTAGAAGTTCTCAGAAAAATACCAAAAATTCAACATAGGGTAATTTCGATATTCCGAATCCAAAAATGAAGTCCATTTTGAAATATAAAATTTCTATAAATTTAAAAAGTGGTTATTACTATGCATAACACCTACTTTGATTAGTCGCGGTGTGTTAGAACTCGAGGTTGGGAACAACACACGCTGCTCTATTATTCAAAGAGGAGTGTACCATGGAAGCTTGGGGTGTTACACTCCTTCCTTATGTTATCCCACCAAAAGTGTTCTCTGATATCACGTTACATATTGGTACTCCCTAGATGGATAGAGAAGTTCGTTCTATGTGCATCATTCAATAGCCCCTTATTTATCTCTGGATCAGATGGTACACATAATCGTGTCCCAAATCTTACAGCTCCTTTCTCATAAATTTCGAAATCAGAGGATTTCTCATTTTTAACATCTTCCACCCTTTTCTGAATTTCCACATCCTTTCTTTGAGCATCCATTTTTTTCTCCAAGATGGATAGTTGAGCAATAATTTGAGAAATTATTGATGATTTTAATCTCTTAATGATTCCTATGTCCCTCATTTGCAAATCTAATATGATCATATCCTCTTAAACTCTCATCATTGATAAAGATGCTGGATCCTTTCTACTTAGAGCATCTTCCACCTTGTTTGCCTTACCGGGATAGTAGTGGATCGAGCAGTCATAATCCATGATGAGATCTATCCATCTTGATCGATGGATATTAATCTCTTTATGTGTGAATATATATTTGAGACTGTTGTGGTTAGTATATATCTCACATTTTTTCCAATAGAGATAATTCTGCCAGATTTTCAACATAAAGATCACAACCGCCAACTCTAGATCATGTGTGGGATAGTTTTTCTCATTTATTTTCATCTGCCTTGAGGCCTATTCTATCACTTTATCATTTTTCATTAGCATACAACCTATAACTTTCTTAGAAGAATCACTATACACCACAAAGAGTGCTCCACTTTAAGGGAGTGTGAGTACCGACGTAGTGATAAGCCTCTTTTTCAACTCCTTGAAACAGTCTTCACATTCCTGTGTCCAAATGAACTTTACTCCCTTCCATTTCAACTTGGTCATTGGGATTGACAGTCATGAAAAGCTTTTTATGAATCATCTATAATACCCAGCTAGACCTAAAATGCTTTGGATCTCTGTTACAGAAGATGGCCTCAGCCACACTTCAATTGACATTGTCTTGGAAGGGTCCACATATATCCCATTCCTGGTGATAACATTCCCCAAGAATGATACTACCTCCATTAATAACTCACATTTACTATATTTTGTATACAAATTATCCCTTCTCAAACTATTTAACCGGATTTCCAAATGCTCCTCATGTTCCTCCTTTCCCGTAGAGTAAATTATAATATCATCAATAAATACCACCACAAAATTTTCAAGGTAATATCTAAAGACTCTATTCATTAAATCCATGAAAATTACTTGATCATTTGTGAGTATGAAGGGCATCACTATGAACATATATTTTCCATACCTCATTTGAAAGGTAGTTTTGGTAATATCTTCCTTCCTCACCTTTAGTTAGTGATATCCCAACTAAAGGTCCACCATAGAGAAATAACTGGCCCCACGAACCTGATCAAACAAGTCATCTATCGGTGGAAGTGGATACTTGTTCTTTATAGTGATTTTATTGAGCTCACGATAATCAATTCAGAGTCTCAATGATCCATCCTTTTTCTTGATGAAGAGGACTGAAGCACCACACAATGAAGCACTCGGGCATATAAAACCATTCCCCATATTATCCTGTAACTACTTCTTCATCTCTTCTAGCTCTATGGTGGAAATTCTCTATGGTGTCTTTGAGACTGGCAGGGATGCATGGATATGTTCAATTTAGAACTGAACCTCTCATTCATGAGGAAGACCAGGAAACTCATTAGGGAATACATCAGTGTAATCCCTCACGATGGGCATGTATTCATGAATGATTCTATCCTTTTTCCCAATAATTTGAGCTATATATGATTTATCACAAAGTATAAGTATCCAAGAATGAGATGAGGATTCTAAAGGACACTCATCCTCCTCCTTACACTTGTAAAGAATAAGAGGATGCTTCAGGATGTGAAATGTGATCTCCCTTTCCTAACAATTGATGTTGGCCTTGTACAATGATAGCCAATCCATGTGCAAGATAACGTCGAACTCCACTAGAGAATGTATGACAAGATTTACTGGGAGGTTCAGTCTAGATACATTAACCGCAGAGGAGTTATAATCTATGGATGCAATAATTCCCCCATTCACTATTCTCACATATTAATTATCATGGAAATTTTGAGGTGGATTTTGAATAGTTCTACTAAACATGCAAGATATGAAACAATGCACAAAATTTGAATCAAATAGTACATTCCCTATTCTTGAATGAATAACAAGTGTACCTATCAGCAAAACATTTTTTAGATCTTCCTCAGTAGTAGTGATAGCCTAATCCATTCCTTGTTTCCTCCGAGGTTATTGTTGATTGCCTCAAACAACCCTTGGCTTAGTGCAATTGTTCGAATAATTCCCAAGATCCTTAAAGTTATAACTTTACACAATAGGCTAAGTGTTGATCTGAACCTTCTTTTCTTATTCAATATTAGTGGGATTTCACATATCCCTTCGGTAGTTCTTGGCCAGATGACCAAACATTCTGCATTTGAAGCAATTATTGGTTCCCTTCAGACAGTCACCAAGATGCTTCTTCTAACAATTTTTGCAAAGGGAAAGTGAGGATTCATTCCATCATGGGATTTTTTTGATGAGACACCCATGTTCTTCTCCATTTTCCGCTTCTTTTCACTTGGCCCATGAGACCACTGAGAGTCTCCAATATCCATTCAACCTTAATGGCATAATGAAAAATCTCCTCATAACTGTCGAAGTCTCGAATCGCCAACACTTTTCATAGACTCATCTTTAGTCCACTAAAGAAGCGATCCACCGTACATTCGGTGTTCATGAAAAATCCAGAGGCATACCATTCATGACTTGTAATGTTTGCTTCATATGGCATGATGGACTCATCTTCCTTATTCTTTAGTCTATGGATATCTTTTTCCATCTTGAGACATAGGATTTGAGGAAAATATTTGTTGAAAAACATCCTCTTGAATTCCTTCCAATATATGGAATCACTTCTCTATTGGTACATTGCATTATTGATTAGTGTGCACCACTGATCAGCTTCTCCATAAAAACGATAGACTTCCAGTACAACTTTCTCTTCTTTTGAGCACTGGAGAACAAAGAAGTTATTTTCAATGGAATTAATCCATTGTTTTGTGAGTAGGGGATCAGAAGACCCACAAAACACGGGAGGCAGTTGCTACATCAATGATTCTACGACAACTTGATCTTTCCATGGAGAAAGAGGGCGTTCCACCTGATTCAAGAAATTATTCATAACTCGAGCCAACTGAGCATGTATTTCCATGATGTTTTGAGAACACACTTCCATCACATTAAGAAATTTATTAGGGAAATCATCACATTGCCTATCACACTGGTTTTTGGAACATGTTCTTCTATTTCCCAGCATTAACTAAGAAATATAACGTATAAATATAGGTCTTGAATAATTAGATATTAATCATAAAAAGAAAAATTGAACATAAAATTATGAACAAATAAAGAAGATGTATATCCAGATTTCTGATTCCTTAGTTTTTTATCTAGGATATCTTCAATCTATTTTTTAACTTATATTCTTATGGGATTCCTTTTGACCCTTAATAATGGTTTTTACCAAGCTCTTGAATCTACCAAAACATATCCCTTGGTAGTGTCGTAACCAAGAGTGAATCCGGGCCCGTTATCGTGCACCAGTTCCCGTTCGAGTCTTGCTCAAATCAGTGTTTTCGGTTTTTACCCCTAAATTCATCTGTTCCAAAGCCACCTCTACCTACACGTATCCAAATCGGGATATATTTGCTTGATAAACCACTTATATTATAATCACAAAAATTTTGTAATATTTTTTTATTCTTGGTCTAATCCTTAAGGTTCTCACTAAGGTGCTCTATTTCTAATCTCCATAAATAACTAGACCATGCCTCTGATACCAACTATAGAGACTCAAGCCTTTTACATAAAACATTTCTTGATTTTAAGCATAATTAATCATCAGTGTACAAGACAAGGATCATTAATTCTAGTATCTTGGAAGACTAGGTACATATAATATAAAGCATGGGGAAAAACATATTTATTTAATTTCCATAAAGATATTATTACTTCCTTTGAGCCCTTACATCTTTATAGGGTACCCAGGGGAATACATAGACAAAGGGATGAGCTAAAAGAGACCAGTAAGGGAATGAAAACAAGGATACATCTCAAGCACATGAGTTAGGAGGCATGAAATAATTATATAAAAAGCATGAAATAGATAAAATAATTTACTATAAACAAGGGATAATATATACATGGAATCATATAAATGTGGAAGAATCATAAAACATTTCTTTAGTATGGGTGAAAGCTAACTGTGATTCTCGTTTCCCATTACAGAACGGGTCAAGGCTAACAGCCAATCCCGTTTCAGATCGCATCTCATGAGGCATATCCTTACCCAATGCATTAGAGCGCTGTTTGGGTGAACCCATCTCAAAATTTTCATGAATATTGTTTCCACTAAATATTCTTTCCTCATGTACCATCATACATAATCAACCATACACAAACATAAGGGTACCTATGGAAAGAATTGGGTACCACGATCATGACATCAATCATAACCAATGGGCATATCATGAAAGTTTCCATGTAAGTAAACAATTAGAAAATACATGGAATTTCATAGGGTAAAATAGAAAAATAACATTGTAAGTGCTGTCAAAAATAAGTTAAAACATATGAGAAATGTATTTTAGAAACAATAACATTAAAACATTTTTGTGCAGTTTTAAGGAAAATACTTTAGAGATTTTAAAATAGTAAAGAATATATTCTTTTATATCAAACCATAATTGAACCAAAAATTATTTTAGAATAAAAATACTGAATTTACAAAGACAATTGTTTCTTAAAACAGAAGATAGAGTGTACTTGAAATTGGTTAAAAGTTTGGTATGTTCCTTTATAATGAGTGTTCTTATTGGGAAGTATCCAAGAAAGATTAACTAAAATGCATGTATATCTCCGAAAGAAAAAGAGAGATGGATCTTAGAAGATGAGTGTGGAGCATATAAACAGAATGTTGATGTTCAATATAAAGAAATTGACAACAACATACTTATAAAAAGAAAGATAGAGCAACCTGAAGGAATAAAGGAAGTTCAGGTAGAATCCATCATGGGTTATCGACATGGTATCAGGTGTAACTAAGAGTGCGTTATGAGAGAGATAAGGGGTTTCTAATCACTTATAAAACATTAGGGAAGTATTGGGAAGGGGTATAAACATATTCCATCACTTGGTATTTCACAAAAATGCATAGAAAAGAGAACAATCTTGACTAAGAGTGAAAAGGGGAGGGTCCCTTAACTTAAATCTGTTGGTTTTCTCCACTTGTTATTAAAGACCTGAATAAAAAAATTTGTCTTATTAATGAATAATTCCAGAACCTCTTCTATATTCAATTTATTTATTATAACCCTTTTTAGTTCATTCAAATCATTTTTGATTAGTTACACGGTTCAATTTCATTTTCTGGGCTCATTTTTTTACTTGGGTTTAAAAGATCGGTTCACTAATATTCACGTTTGGATTATATGCATAATGAAAGTGGTTGTCCAGAATTGAAGTTATATTCATTACATTGTATCCAGGAGACTACATTGTTTTAATTTTAATATGTTTACTTTGATTGAAGTGGAATTATTATATATATAACCACAGTGATAACCGTTTTTTTAATCGGTGGATTTGATTACAAAGGATGTGTTTTCCTTTATAACTAAATTCCATTTTTACCAATGAATTAAAGAACAAAAAATAAGATGTATTATATATATAATTTTATGGTTCAACCATAACACAAATGGTTTCATGACCAGAAGTAATGATAATAATTGAAATTGATAATCCTTTGTCTTTGAATGTGATAAATTTTCATATCTCAAACAGTGCTTTCATTTCTTTCAAATAAAAGGGTGGGGAAAGGAGAGAAGATAATGAAATATAAAACTAGAATGAATACATTCCAATATATGTATGTTAATGGATTTATCATAATATAATGGTGAAGGGAAGTGAGGGATGAAATAAAAAAGAAATGAACTTAAAAGAAATGAAGAAATTGGGAAGAGGAATTTACCTCTAGAGACTTCCTCCTTTGAGAACTTCTTAAGGGTGGAGGTTTTGTTATTTGAGGAGGCTGAGAGATTTTGGACGTGGGGGAGGACCTTGGGGAGAGATTTTGGTAGAATAAAATCACGGAACAAGGCTTGATATGAGTGGAGAGATGAGGGAGTGAGGGGGGGGGGGGTTTATAGTGGAGGAGAAGAGGGATTTCATAATATTATAATCATTAATTTATTATTTCTTCCCAAGAAAATGAATAGTAAGTATTCCATGACCAATAATAGTAAATGAGTCATGTGAATTCGAACCATGGGTGGTGAAATCATCCATGATTCTAGGAATAGTCTATTTATCCTATAATGTATATATACGGTAAATTAACCAATTTTACTATTCATCAAAAAATCAACTATTTCAGAAAAATCCCAAAATTTCTCCCTGACCATTTTTCGATGTGTAGAACCCAACAAATGATGGCCACTTTTCAAAAATGTTTTTCTAAATATAAATATTTTAATATTTAATTAAAATCACAATTTATTTAAAAAACCAGTTTTAAAACACTCATTAACATATTCTAAAATATATGTATATTGTACTTCCAACATGATTATTATTTTTATACCCCCATAGGTGTGGTTACTATTCATTAGGATATATCACTATTCATAAGGGTATTCTACTATTCATAAGGGTAGGTTAATATTAACCTAATATTATTTTTTTTATTAGGCTCCAAAAAAAATCTTGAACACAACCGTGAATGTCTAATTTTTAAAATTCTAAACATAGAAGTGACATAATTTATTTAAAGGTCACATAGCTCTTAGTAATTCAATATGTTGTGTTTTCATATGATTTTATGACATAATTATGAGAAGGTAATTTCCATTGAAAAACATTGTGTCGTTTCAAATATGTTCTCATACAAATTCTTGAACTTTAGGTAAAGGATATTGAAATAATTTTTTTCCCAATCGTCATCATTTTTGAAGATATTAGTGATCTTATTTATTTCCTCTTTGATGTATTTATTTTTTATTAACTATATATAGATACCCCATTATACTAATCATTATTCTCTATCAGACTCTAGTAGTGTTTTAGTGTAATATTTATCTTCATTGTCTATATTTTCACTTTCTGCCTATGTTATCCTATGTGGACACCATGTTATGAGTTACTTCGGGAAACCATTATGTTTCCATCATTCCATTTTTCAAGGATGTTTTATTATTTACATTTTATGATGTTTTTTTCTTTGAACATATCATTCAATTGTTGAACCATTAATGGCCATGAAAAAATTTTATGGGAAAATTCATTTTAAATGGTGGGGATGTAACAACCATTGTTGTTAGGAAATTTTTTTTGGATAAATTAAATTTCATTGATGGTTGTATTATGCACTATGATAAATTAATATTTTTTTCTTTGAAACACCAAGATAATTTTTAGTTAAAAGAAACAATTTGTTTATCATTTAGTATACACAATACTATGTTCGACTAGTGTTATATACAATGTTGAGTTCATTCAATAGAATTATTTACAAGGAAGGTCTAGTTATATCTAATTAAAATTATTATTAAAATATTATTACAATCATCACCTAGTCAGGGAAATAGTGGGTTTGAATGTTATTCAATAAATAATGAATGTATGTTATAAACATTTTTATGAATTCAATTCATTAGAAACTAATTATTTTTAAATTAAACCATTAATTTTTGGAAATATAAAATTCAATTTATAAGAAACTATTTTTCTATTCACAAGATATTTTTATACCAATAAATTAAAAATAAAAAAATATGATGATTTATTTATTTGGAATATATATTATATTTAGAAAACTATTTTTGGTTCATATTTTCGGTTTTTTTGACTAGATATAAGAATAAATCCAATTTTAGAAATAAGATTATATTTTTTTAAAATTTAGTTTTTCTACATTTTAATGGAAAAATTATTTTAAATATAATTATTAATATTTTATAAATTATAATATAAAATAGAAAATTCATATTTCAAATAGGAATGACAAAATTAATTCAGGGTGAATTTTTTATTTTTTTGAGAAGATTCATATTTTGATTAATAGTGAAAAATACTGAATTTAAAATCACAAATGACATTTCATTGAACAAATTCATATAGATAAATTATATTTTAATTTTTTTTAAATTATAAATTTTTTAATTATATATCAATAAATCCAATTTATGTAATTGGAATCAATTTCTCATAGAAACTGTATATCAATACATTTCAAATTGGTGAACATTTCCACTTTAAAACTCCATTGTCTTATCCTGTATAAAAAATTAATTTTAAATTAATTTCTATAATTATATGATTGAAACATGGAATGGATACCATATTTATACTTATTATTATTAATAATATCTAATATGCTCAACATAATTTTTTACCAAAGTGAGTAGTGAAATAAATTAAAAATATTTACTGTAATTATAGTATAAACAAGATTATTTAGTTGTTAACATAGAAAATAAGGTGTAAAAATTAACCTGATTTTCCAAAACAAATTTGTGTCCATATCAAGACCTTATAATGTCTAATTTTAGAATTTGAATCATTTTTTCACATATTCTATTTGAAAATGTTTGGTGGAATTCCCACTTTTAGAAAACTTAATAGTTTTACACTCACCACCATTACAAAAGGACACCCCCTCTCCACCTCTCGTCACACCTATCTGGAAATTTTGATCTGAAAATACCTATCCTAATATCTTCTTAAATTCCATACCTCCATCCAAAATTCGTCCATTTGGGAATAAATCCAACCAGGAAAGTCGTTTGGTGGTAACCAAATGATGATACCTAGAGAAGAGGTAACGTTCATCAATAGACGATTTTGTTTTTTGTTTTTTTATAAGAAACACATTAATGTAATTTATATAATTAATATATAAAAAATATAATATAGAAAATATAATGATATATTTTTACGTTAAGGTTACAATAAAAAAGATCACACACTCCCATAGAATGGGATACACAATCAATATTTGTGCCTATGGTGGACTACCGCCTCGTGAACTGATGTCTTATATTCTTCCATTAACACCTATAAATGTTTTTAATAATGATGGATTTTTAGTTTATATATGAAATTATTAAGTTTTTAATGTCATTATTATTATTAAATTTTTATATCACACATAATTTCATGTTATCCAATTTGTGGGAATATGACGACATCGTTCAAGTGTATTGAAGATAGCAACCTTTCGAAGTGATGCGATTCATTCATAATATTGATGGAGTGTATTAAGGATGAGAATCATAATAATATGATATATATATTACATAAAAAATTATTTTAAAAGAAAATATCTCATAAAAAATTTATTTTATTCATCCAACAAGAAAATGAAAATAGTGATTGTGTGTATGTGCGATCTTTAATCTTCATGAATGGTGTATTTCCTTTCATACATATATATTTTATAGATTGGAATAAATAAATATATATAGAAAATATTATATATATATATATATATATATATATATCATTGATATAATTATGGATATAATAAAATCATGACCAATGTATGGATACCAAGAATATGATTTCAAAACATGAATTAAAAGTAAAGCATTTTATACATGAAACCTAAATACAACCAGGACTGTTAATAAACTATTAAAATAAAGTAATAAAATAAATCAAATATGGTATTATATATATATATTAATATTGTTCTGTTATAGATTTAGTATTAAATGATATTTATTATACAATAGGTTTCAACAGGTATGAATGATCCCAATATATAAGGTAAGAGGATTTATAGTCTCACATTTATTTATGCATGACATATGATATATTCAGAACTCATTTATATTATGTGGTGAATATACCGACCTATGAAATTTGTATCATGAATTTCAATTATTTCACGTTATTTATTTTTTCAATTTTATTTATTCTTTGACATGTATAATGATTCAAATGTTACTCTACCAGGATGAAATTTACGTCTCATTTTAACTTTTCTAAGACACATTTTATATTGGACACTTATTTATTAAATGTGATGTATATACTACCCGTGAATGAAATTTTTTATTATTAAAATTAAAATTAATTTAATTTACATATCTATTTTAGTATATCTCTTTTAAGGGGTTTCAGTTTCAAAAGTAATAAATTGGTAAGGGAAGTTTTGCCTCAATTTTCTTTATTTGAGACATATGTTGTTTTATGCACCAATATTCTATAAGAGGACATATATATATATCCCCTATGACATTTTATATCATTAATATACATATTTTCATGATATTTTATGATTTATGTATTTTTATTCTCTAATTTTTATTTTTATTCAATGTGACCAAGATGTAATAATTTATTTCTATAATCTCATAAATTATTGGGAATCTTTATGATAATGCGTCAATTGATGAAATATCCTAATACATATCTCAAGAAATATCGTGAATTTTCTTTTCCTATTGTTATTCATGATATCTTCATGTAATTGTACCACATTTCCTCTATTTGGTTCTTAATACATGTGAGAAAATGTTTTTATGAATATCATTTTATATTTATCTAGTGGGACAGAAATATGTTTTCTCTCAAAAAAATGTTTTCTAAAAATTCATTAAAAAATGTTCTAATATTAACATATTATTTTTAAAATATATTTTCACCCATTTTTTTCTTTTACAAAATGGTTTGAAAATTAATATTTTTTTCATTTTAATATCAATGATCTATTTAATTATACCTATTTTATTGATGTAATCATTTTTTAACATGTATTATATCGATGTAATTCACTACCTCTATGAATGATTACAACATAAAAACGTTATATAAATGTTCTAGAATTTGTTTTCAAGGAAAAATAATTTCATAATTTTTTTCAAAAATCATTTTCCAAATAATAAATTATATTTTAATCATTTAATGTTTTAAAAAGATATTTCAAAATTATGTTATTATATGTTGACTTCCATTGGTGTTAAATATTATTTATTTAGGATATTATCAAATAATAATATTCATGTAATTTATCTGAATGTTTTATGTTTTATTGTAATTTTTTACAATCGTTTCTCTTCCACATTTTATACTATGGAAAAATAGTTATGGAAATGTATTATTTTCACACGTTATGCCTTGATGAAATAAATAGAAAAACTATCTCTTTTCTAAATGTGAACATATAATGAAATGTTTTTGATACCCATTTCAATACATGGGTTATTATATGATGAAATTTGATGATCTTATTGATGCAATATGCATGATTAAATTATAAATTTGGTGTGAACTATATATCCCACGAATTGAATGGTTAGTAATTTATATCTCTTGAGATTAATAGAGATAAAATGGGAAGTTTACCTAGATTGTTAATGGAATTTTTTATCTAGGATGGCATGGGGTGAAATCAGTCATTACTATGATGGTTTTGGGAGTGGAACTTTACAATTATGATGGTCCTGGGTGTAAATCATTAAAAAAATGGTTTGGGGAGAGAACCCATTCAACTAAGATACCCTTGCCACTAAGCCTTGAATACTATGGAAACCATTTAATAAGTATACATGTCTACCAATAATCCATGTATTATTCATATGTTATAATGTCATTGATTTTTTATGGTGATTATATTATTATTCTTGTATTATGATCTTCCAATCTTTAATCCATGACTCAGGTGTATGATCTTTGATATGTAGTGTATGATATTAAAATATTATGCTCATATTCTATTATGATTGTGTTAATTGTATTTATAGGCCCCAACATTAAACATTACATAATATTATGTTATATCGATATTTCAATATTGATGATCATTTTAGGTTTTGAGTTTTAAATAATTAGGCCATAACTATTACATTACGACTCAAAAATTCCTTTCCAAGAACTTATTCTCTATCCAAAAATTTTCACAAAATTAAATCTCCTTAAATAAAACATGAATTATTTTATTAATATAAATAATATTTAATTATTCATTTCTCTTACCCATCCTTATATCCTTTGATAAATATTTCAAAAACTATGGATGAGTATAAAAAGCGTCAAAAGGGGTATAAAATAATGAATGAAAAAATTATCCCATTAATACATAAAAATTAACAAAATCATAATTTTCAATCATAAATCATATGCTATTTATCATGCCTCATGAAATCATTATAGTTAGGAATAACACATAGATATCATAAATCAAAACTGTAACTTGTGGCATCCATAACATACTAACATTGTAGTTTTTACTACTACATAGGTAGTTACATTTGGAATACCCATCACAATATATTCCAAACTTCTCTTATTAGAAACATTAACATTTACCACTGTATGTTTACCAAATGCATTTGAGAGAAATATTGGGCTCACTCATCCTCAGTTTATCACAGAACCTCCCATATACCTAGACAATTCCCAAGAACCATAACATATTCATAACAAATAAAACATGCCTAAATGATACATAATATTTCCACATTTCCATAAAAATATATTATTTCAAGATATTGAAATAATATATGATTTTAGACAACCATTTCCAATACCAGAATACTTAAAAATGGTATATAGTATTTTTTATCCTTTTTTAAAAAATTATGACTTTTAACTAAAGTCAATTTTCAAATAATACTTGCAGTGGTGGAAAGTTCATTGTCACTACGTACATTAAAAAGAAACATTACTTTGGACATTTAGTAAAATTCATCATTGAGAAAATATTCCCTTTGATTGAAATTAAATTTGAAAGGGTTTTATAAAATTTATAAAAGGAAGTAATGTATGCATCAAAATAACCCTTAGTGAAATTAGATTAGCATGAAGTCCCTTACATTGAGTCCGACTCATTACATAAGTTCCTTACTCCCCATGAATAATAAACATATGTTAATTTATACTTTCTTCAGATCATTTTTCAATTTTATTATTCCTCTTATGAAATTTCATACTACGTTATAAACATTACAAAATTATTTATGTTAATATCAGTCGTTTTGTCAATATTAAGTACTTGAGTCAAAAATAAAATTGTTTGATATAAATTGTCCATGTGGTCAAAATTACATTATTTCTTGAATGATATTATTGATTTAAATATCATATAAATAAAATATATCCATTATATATGTATTTATAAACGTTTATATCTTTTAGAGATAAGAAATGAAATGCACAGTTCATGGAGAATGTAAGTCGTACGTAAGCATGAACACTATTTTCATTTCATTTTTCATAATTAATTAAATGAAAACTGAATGATACACAGTTATATTATAATTCAAATATAATATCATATTCTATATACATTACATAATTTCAATAATTACATCTTTCATACTTTCTATGTATGGAATGAATGAGTCATTTCACTTTTTGGGAGGGGTAGTCCTCACTTATTCAAATGAAATTATACTATTTAAAAATTATTTAATGCATAATGTTATGATTTAAATTAAAAATAAAAGTATATAAGAAATATAAATATCATATATAAATATATTTCTATCATAACAGACACAATGAGAGGTGGTAGGGGATAATCGAACAATCATCGTTTCGTAAGGAAATAGTTCACTGTACACAAAAACATTATTTTCTTATCCATTAGATGGAGGGGTCTGTAAGTGTAGTTATAATAAATATAATAACAAAATTGTAGTATATTGATGATTATTTGGTTTTTATTTAATCAAATAACAATTATAAAATTAATAATGGAGAAGGAAAATAAAATAAATGAACTCGAGAGAAGACATTACCTATAAATTGGTTAACTCCAATTGATTTTAGCCAAAATGCATTATTGAATTGCCTTCTTCTTTAGTGAAGGCTTCTAGAAAGATTATAAGGATGTTGGGAGATTATTTTTTTAGATTTTGGACTAGCCAAGGGGCTTGATAGGTGTCATTAAATGTGGAGAGGTGACAACCTTTTATAAGAGGTAGGAGGGGGGATTTATGAATGTTTTGAAATATTATTTTATTATAAAATTAATTATTTTTTAAAATGGTCCAAAAGACATTTATTTCCACGATATGATATATTTTTGTTGAAAACCACTAAACCTATATGTTTTATACAAGTCTATGTCACAAATTAAACCTTATCATTTAACATTAAACCATAGATAACTAATTTAACTCTTACCATGTCTTATTGTATATTTGTAATATATGGTTAATATAGTTACTATAAAATTGAAATGAAACTTAATGTGGTTAATTAACAATATTATAATCATTTTTTCCCATATTCCGAATCATAGATTTTTAGGACCAATATATAATTTAATAAAATAATATTTTTTAAAAAATTATTTATGTCAATTTTTATTCTATTCATATCCTGCCATTATAAAAATCCATAAAAACATTATCCTATTGAAAAACATCATTACATCAGAGACAAGAATTCACAATAATCATAAAAATTAGTGTATAGATTAAAATGAATAAAAATAATTTTATTTTAATATTTTTAATATCATTTATTTAAATCATCCATTAGTAAAGAAATCACCACATCATTGTTGTTTCATAAATAAATTTATTTATATGATTTATAAAAATTATAAATAAAATTCCATGATGTATGAAATCATTTTATCATTAAAATTATTTTTTATATTCTAATATATCACTTATATAACCCCAAACAATGTTTTTAATAAAAGATACACGGTTATGTTACATTTTTATTTACTTTAAGTTAATTCATATAAAATGTCATTTTACATCAAAGTGGCTTAATGGGGTCCCAATATAGACACCATGATGCCTATGGTTTGACATATATCTAAAAATAGTATTGAGGAATTTGTTAGAATAGTTTAATAATATTATAATACTATTTTTTACCCATATTTACCAGGTTTACCCTATAACCATGGTAAATAATCATTTACTGAAATTACTATTCCTAATTTCATAAAATAAAAAGTAGTTCTTTAAAAAACTTTTTATTCCTAATTAAAAATATGGAATCCATTTTTCCAAATTCATTAAAAACAATTTTGTGTAATTACATTAAAATTTATTGCCGTTGTCAAACCCAAAAATTTGTTTTTAAGAAGAAAAATTTACCAAAAGATTGACATGTGTTTATATTCAATTTCTAAGTGAAATTAATTTTAATGACATAAATTATACTAAAGTATAAAAATATAATCCAATTAAATTTTAAAACAAATTAAATGTACAATCTATCTATTTAAATAAATTATATGAAAATGCGGTTTGGACAAAAATTACGATATTTTTCACTATACATTAAAAATGATATTTATCATAAAAATGCTGAAAATTTATCTAAATATAATAATGAGATCCAAATTCAATAGAAGAAGTTTATTTTTTCATATAGAACATATAAAAGTGACTAATAAATATTTAAAAAATGTTCTTTAATAAAAGGCCGTAAAACAACCTTTTAAAAAATTAGAGTATTTCATGCATAAAATCGAATTTGTTCATAATTTAATTGGAAAATATTTATCGAATAATTGTAAAGGAAATTAAAAAACATTTATAACCATATTTTCGTTATTTCTATTCATTCTCACATATATGACTTATTGGTTCTAAATACCGTTTAAAATAATAATATTATATTATTTTTTGGTATAACTAAAAGTTGTGTGCAACATATGATTTCAAAGAAACCCATTGTTGTGTGTTGTGTATACTATCTGAATAAGTATCCATTTTATTATAAAAATAATATTTTATTCATAAATATTTATAGAAATGAAATATTATTATTCTATAAATAGCTGGGTTCTTATATTCTTTCCCAAATTGGGAATTGTGTCCTAAAAATTCTATTCACTTATCATATATGGGGGGCCTTTATCCCTCATAGTATTTATAGATTCCCATTTTTCCTCATCAACCATAAGTTTTTTTTTCAAAAAACCTTTACATGATGAATTACTTTATTTGACTACACGTTTTCTCTTCAATCAAGAATCTGGACTGGTTGTTCCTCATAAGAAGGATTCTCCTCCAACTAAACTACCTCTAGACTCAAAACATGATATGGGCCTAGAATATACATTCTCAATATTGAATCATGAAAAACATTATGTACCAAGGATAAATGTGGTGGTAAATCCACTCTTAGAAAACTAATTAAAATTTCTACATGATCTCTTAGGGTCCAATGAAACTTGGAATCAAATTTCTTATCTTACCAGAACCCATCAGACTTTACAATGGAGAAAAATTGAGAATGAAATAATCCCCTAACTATAAATAAATATCCATCCTCTAGTCATCCACATATCCTTTTAGTCTTCTCTGATCTAATCTCATTTGATATTGAATTAACTGATTTTTTCTGCTCTCTATTCTACTAATTATAGTCCCATCAAATATGTTTAACCTACTTCATCCCAAAAAGCTTGAGTTTGAAAGTAATTTCCATATAATTCCTCAAATGGTGCTCTATGAATACTGGAAAAAATGTTGTAATTAAAAAACTCAATTAAAGAAATATGTTGGTCCCTGCATCCATGTTGATCCAATGGAAAAGCACGTATTATATCTTCCAATGTTTGAATTGTTTACCCCAACTGCCAATCTGATTGAGGATGAAAAGATATAGTAAAACTTAATTAATTAACAAATTAAAACTGAAGGTTTTTACAAATTTTATATGTATATCTGGGATCACGATCAGATATTATAGAGAGGGAAACTCCATGGAATCTGACTATCTATTTAATATATAATCGAGAATGTTGAATGAGAGATATAGTATCTCAATTAGGAAGGAAATGAGTAGATTTAGTAAAATGATCAATAATAAACTCTATTGAATTGTTACATAGAGAAGTATTTGGTAATCCAAAAAATGAAATCCATAGACACATTTTCCCATATCCACTCTAGCATTGGAAATTCTATTGAATACCTTTCAGTAACTTTGATTTTTCTTTAACCTGTTGACATGTTATCCACTACATAAAAATGTCATAAATATATCTTTTTATTCCATCCCACCAGTAATAATCCCAATAATCTTTGTACATTTTAGTAATACTATGATAAACTAAAAACCGAGAGCTATGAGATTTACATAACTAATCTTTCTTAAACTGTGAATCTAAAGGCACACATTACATCCTTTCAAAACTAAAAAAATCATTATCAATGTAAAATTTAGGTAACATACATTTCTGAACCAATTATACATTTTTCTACAAATCACTATCTTTATTATTCTCATTATTAAATATTTATTTTAAAGACTTTTTCACTACTACCTGAATCAAAATAGTGGAATTCCTAACAACAACAACATTCAATCCAAAATTCATTAAATCAAAAACCAAAGGATCTCATTCTAAATGTATAATGGTTAATTTATTATTACTCTTTTTTCTCAAAGGGTCAGCCAATTTATTTTCCATTACATGATGGTAATGGATCGTGCAATCATCATCCTTGATTAATTCCAACCATCTCCCTCTCTCATGTTTAATTCACTATGAGTGAATGTAAACTTCAATATTTTGTGATCAGTATATATTTAACACATTACAACATAAAAATGATGTTTCAATTTTTTATTTATGAAAAACAACAACAACTAATTCCCCATCATGTGTAGGGTAATTTAACTCATGAGGTTTGAAATGACATGAAGCATAAGAAATTAATTGATCATTATTTATAAAGACACATCCAATTCCTTTCAATGAAGCATCACTGTAGACAACAATTTCAACATTTCCTGAAGTCAGTTCCACAACTAGAGAATTCACCAATATATTTTGAATTCCTGAAAACAGACATCACATTCATTTATCCAGATGAACTTCACACCTTTTCGAGTTAACATAGTTAGTGGGGTAGATAACAATGCAAACTTTTCAACAATCCTCCTATAATAATCTGATAAACCATGAATGATATGAATCATCTTTATATCTGTGGGACTTGGCCATTCTTTATCAACATTTTTTAGTAGGATCAATAGCTATCCATTCATTCGAACCATTGTGACCATGAAATGAAATTTTTTGCAACCAAAACTCACACTTTCTGAATTATTCATATAGATTATTTTCATTTATTGTTTGCAAGACAACCATTAAATGATATTCGTACTACTATTTAGTTTTATAATATATAAAAAAATCCTCAATAAAACAATCACAAACATATCCAAGAACTCACAGAAAATTCTATTAATAAGATCCGCGAATACCGTAGTTGCACTCATTAACCAATCATGAATAACTAAAAATTCATAATGACCATATCTAGTATGTAATGTTGTCTTTATAATATTATCTTCCATTTCTTACAACAGCTGGTACCTCGACCTCAAGTCAATCATCGAAAAATACTGATCTCCCCGGTGCTGATCAAAAAATCGATCGATATGAGTAAAAGGATACTTGTTCATAATTTTAATGTTATTCAAGGATCCATAATCAATGCAATGTCTCATTGAAACATCTTTATTTTTAACATACAAAATAGAAGAACCCCATGGTGATGTTCTAGGTAAAATTAAACCTTTATCGAATAACTCATGTAATTTCATCATTAACTGTAAATGATCAATTTGAACCATTCTATATAGGGGTTTTGAAATTGTCTTAGCACGAGGCACTATGTCAAATATTAATTCAAATTCTCAGTCACGTATTATAGAATGAAACAAATTAGGAAAAACATCAAGATACTCATTTTCCACTGGCACATCATTATTTTGAATTGTTTCATTTTTTTGAACAACTTGTGAATAGTTCCACTCATTTCCATCTTTTACTATTATTTCAACTTCTAAATATGTTATCAAAATTTAGGGTTCCTTATTGTAAAAAAACTATAAATATTTCGAAAAATAAACCACTTTAGATCTATAGTCAATCCTAGAATGATAAATAAAAATCCAAACCATACCCAAAATAACATCAAAGTCTTCTAGAGGAAGAACAATAAGGATATCTGGAAGATTCTTTCTGCAAACATATACATGAAGTTTCATAGAAATTTTTTTTGTCTCAAAATTTTCTCAATGTGTTTTTTCAACAATTTCATGATTCATATATTGTGATGGAATTCCCAATATACTAATAATTTCACAAAAATTAATGAATTTATAGATTTTGAATGAAAAAAACATTGACATAATATTAATAAACAAACAATTTACCGGATACTACTTTATTTGATGGACCAACATCTACTAAAGTAGTTGAAAAGGATTGAACCAACCTTTTTTTCTTACAGTCTAACTGAATTCCTTCATTTGAGTTGTTTTTTGGACACTCATTTTCATAATGAACCATTTCATTACAAATAATAAATTTAACTGACGATAAATCATATTTTGTCTTACCATTAACCTTAGGTTTTTAGCACAATTACCAGCCATATTTCCAATTTTACAACATTAGAAGCACATACCAGAATTCAAAAGGCATTGACCAGTGTGCGTTTTACCACAATTTTCACAAACTGTAATCTTTAGTTTCATACCATCCGAATTTTTTGAAGAGTTATGCCCTTTAGTTTTCCACAATAACCTATTATTCTACAGTTTTTAAAAGAATACATGGTCATCTACAAAATCAACATCCACATTCTATGCACATCAAACATATTTTTCATAAATTATGATCTCACAATAGACTAATGTCCTTAGATACTTTGGCTTTAATCCTGACTAAAAATGCACAATTTTACTATCAAGATCTCCTATGAAATTTGAGCACACCATGTTGTCACGTGAATTTTTTATCATAAGCAACCACTGAGTAATTCTCCTACCTCAATTCCAAGAATTGATTTTCCATATTAAGTCAAACTACCTTAGGAAAATATTTATCAAGAAACATACCTTTAAATTCAACCCAATAAATACCATTATTATCCTTACGATTACTGATATTTTTAACCATTGACCACCTCTGATTGACTTCATCTTCAAAATAGTAAATAACATGACTATCCTTTTGATGTTTTGAATACCCTATGACATAAAAAGTCATTTCTTACATTTTAATCCACTCTTCTACAAGCACATGGTCAGATGATCATCTGAATTATGGGGGATGTTTCCTCATTAAATGATCTACTATTAACATGTTCTTCTATGGTTGATCTGGTTGGTATTGTTCATGGATACCACCACAATTTATAGCCTGAGAAAACTATTATATCACTAGAAAAAACTATTTAGTGTTGATTCTGACCATCACTAGTTGATAATTTGGTAGGTTGTATTCCTCTTGATGTCATCCCATCAAAACTACCTTGTTTCCTCTGCAGAAAACCATTTTGTACACAAAAATATATTAGGCAAAGCAACATGGTAATCTTAAAATTCTATATCATTTCAATCATAATATAAATTAATTTATGGATATAACATTAGATAATATACTAACGCCTGAATTTGTCTAAACAGACTAATGATACCAACTATAATTCCCCATCCTTAATCATTACATAATTATAATTTACATCAAGAATTCGACACTGAGGATCTTTTCACGTCAAGAGTTTTACATAATTTTTCCATAACTATTACATTACATCTAAAAATTTAAAAATTATACACTTATACTCTGAATTTTTTATCCACGAAATATAACTCCTTAAAAAAACAAGAATTATTTTCATGATATAAATAGAAATGAATTACTCATTTCTCTTATCCAACCTTATACCATGTGAAAAAATATCAATAACATGGGATGAGCATAAAAAAGATTAGTTTGGGTTATAAGAAAAGGAATGAAAACATTATCCCATCAATTCATAAAAATCATTGGAATCATACTTTTCAATAATTAATCATAAGTTCATTTTCATGACTCATGAAATCATAAGAATTTTGAATAACACCTAGAAATCATAAATCATTATGGTAACTTGTGTCATCCATAACATAAATACATTGTAGATTTCACAACTACATTGGGAGTGAGATTTGGAATACACATCATAGTATATTCCATAAATCTCTTAGGAGAAACACTAATGTTTTCCTCCATCCAATTAACCAATGAATTGGAGATCTATCCCATGCCCACACACACATAGTTTTTCACAGAATGAACTATATATGTAATCAATATCTATGAACCGTGACATATTTATGACCTTTTAAACATGTATAAAGGAATGCTAAAAATTTACACAATATAATCATAATATATATTTTCATGATATTGAAATAATAATTTATTTTTAAAAACCTTTTTCAGCACCAAAATATGTAAAAGGTTATATGGTAATTTTTTTCCATTTTAAGAACATTATGTCTCATTAAGGAATCCAAATATCAAATAATACACGTGGTGGTGGAAATTTCTTTGTCCCTGCGTACGTTAAAAACTTATTTTCCATTTTTCATTTAGTAAAAAACATCACAGATAAAGATTTCCAATGAATGAAATTAAATGTAAAAGTTGTTTATACACCCTATAAAATTATGTCACATATAAATAAAAATATTTTTCAATGAATGGAGATTGAGACAAAGTCCCTTACCTTGATTATGACTCCTCATGTAATTTTGTTATTCATCATGAACAATAAACCTATGTTAATTAAAACTTGCTTCAAAACCATTTTCATGTTTATAATTCTTTTTATATCACTTATTACCACATTATGAACACTGCATAATTATTTATGTTAATATCGATCGTTTGGTTGATATTCAGTACATGAGTCAAAAATAAACTTGTTTGATATAAATTGACCACGTGGTCAATAACCATTATCTCTAGAATGATATTTTTGACATAAATAACCTATATATCTTACATATCCAGTATATATTTATTTATAATCATCCATAAAAATTGCAGATAAGAAATGAAATGCACCATTCATGGAGACGGTAAGCCGTACGTACGCATGAACACTACTTTAATATCATTTTTCACACTAAAAGGAATGAAAACTAAATGATTCATAGGTATATTATAATTCCATTATAATATCATATTATATATATGTTACATATGTTTCATAATTAAATATTTTATACATTCCATGTATGCCATGAAAGAGTCATATCACTTTGAGGGGGTGGTAGTTAGCACTTCCTCCGTTGAAATTATCATATTTATAATTTACAGAAATCATAAATGTATGATTTAAATAAAAACTAATAATTATATATAATATATATATATATATATAATATAAATATAGTTAAATCATAATTTCATCCATGATAGGTGGTCGGGGAAAATTAAACAATCATTTTTTCACGATGCAGAAGTTTTCCATACATAGAAATTGTATCTTCGAATCCATCAGATGCAGGTATGTGTAATATATGTTCAAATACATAAAATAAAATAAAACAGTATATTGAGGATAATTTTGTTGTTATTTTATCAATGAATAATAATAAAATAGTAAATGGTGATGGAAAATAAAATAAAAGAACTTGAGAGAAGACGTTAACTCCAAATCGGGTAACTTCCATCCATTTGAAACAAAAGGATTTCTTGAATCGCCTTATTCCAAATGTAAGATTTATAGAAGTAATTTAGGGATGTTTGGATATAATATGGGTAGAGTTTGGATGATATAAATGGTTTTTATAGTTTTGATTAAATGGGTAGAGGTGATTCCGTTTTATAAGAGGTCGGGGGACTTTTCGAATGTTTTGAAATATTATTTTATTATAAAATGATTTTTAGTTTAAAATGGTTCAAATGTCATTTATTTAGAGGAAAAAACTCATTTGGGTTGAAAACCTATCAACTAATAAGTTTTAGACAAGTATGAGACACAAATATAACCTTATCTTTTAAAGTTAACTGTTAGTTATGTAATTTAACTCTTGCTATGTCTTCTTGTATATTCATACTATATGGTTAATATAGTTACTATAAAATACAAATAGAACCTAAAGTGGTTCATTAATGATATTATTGACATTAGATAAGTCATTTTTACTTTTCATAGATTTTAGAACTATTTTTTCATTTAATAAAACAATATTTCTTTTTAAAACTCATTTATAGTAATTTTATACTATTCATATCCTGACATCATAAAAATCTATAAAAACATAATTGTTTCGAAAAAAATTCATTAATTAAAATATTATAAGTCATAATAATCCTTAAAATTCGTGTTTGGCATAAAAAGATTCAATATAAATTAATTATAATATTTTTAATCTCATTTATTCAAATCATTCTATAATTTGGAAATCACAACCTCATTATTGTGTCATAAATATATTTATATATATAATATATAAAAATTAAAAATAAAATATCTTGATGTTGGAAGTATATTTATAAATATAATTACTATTTATAGTATAATATATCACTTATAACACCCCATATAACTTTTTTAATAAAATATATATATTTATGTTACATTTTTCTTTACATTAAGTAAATTCATATTAAATGACAATTTAACATCAATGTGACACAATGGGGTCCCAAATTCAACCCATGGATTCCCATGGTTAGTAATATCTCATCCAATATGACTTAAACATATGTTAGGGTAGTTTAATATTATTATAATAATATTTTTTACCTTTATTTTCCAGATTTACCCTTTAACCATGGTAAATAAAATAATTATTGAAGTTACTATTCATAATATCTAAAAATAAAATGTACATATTTGAACAATTTGGAACTCCTGACTCCAAATATGGAATCCAATTTCGAAATTTAAAATTTAGAATTTCTAGAAATTAATTTAAAATTCATTCCCATTGTCAAAACCAAATAGAATTTTTTTTAAATAAAACTACCAAAAGATTGAAATGTTTTTATGTACCATTTCAATGTGAAAATATTTATAATGACTTAAATTAGATTAAATGGAAATTATATAATACTATTACACTTAAAAAAATTCAATGTACAATATAAATATATAAATAAATTATATGAAAAGGTAGTTTTGACTATAAAAGTGTGTTTTTCACTATTCATTAAAAGTTATATTTTTTAGAAAATTAGCCAAAACTTATACAAAGAATATCATGATTTCATGATTTTATAGAAAAAACTTTTTCTGTCAAATAGAACATATAAAAGTTAAAAAAACTTGATTTAAAAAGGGTTCTCCATCAAAAGGTGGTAAACCGCCTTTAAAAAATATTTTATTATTTGATGCATAAAATCAAATTCATTCTTATTTTAAGACACTACAATTTATCGGATAAATGTAATGGAATTTAACAAACATGTATAATCATATTGTAGTTAGTTAAATTTATTCTAGCCAATAAAAACGCTAGGTGTGAACTACTATTTAAAATATTAATATTTATATAATAATTAACTATAAAACTGAAAGTTTTGGGGAACATAATCTTTCAAAGAATCACGTTATTGTATGTTGAGTAATCTATTATAAAAGCATCATATTTATTGAAAAAATATTATATTTTTCATTAATATTTATATAAATGAAAAGGAATTATTAAATAAATACATGTGTTGTTTCATTAGGCCAATTTTTTATTCTTGTTTACCCATATTTAGAATTTGAGATCACCTATACTTATGTTTACATAGCCCAGGATATGAAAAAATTGTTTTAAGCATACTATACCTGGTATGTATTGACGATATTTCAACAATTTATAAGGTTATGTTTCCTTTTTTCGAAAGGAATTAAACTATTTGGGTACTCATGCATGTGTTTGTTTATTTTATTGAATATTCATTTAAAAATATTTAATATCCATATAGGTCAAGACTGGAAAACTATTTTATCAAAAATATATATATTTATACATTAATCTAAATTATTTAATATATAAAAGTATGAAAAACCATTAATTCCTTTCTCTATGGAATCGATTGAAAATGAAAACAAGAGTATATCAATCCTATATAGATTACCCTTTTACGATAAATTCTCCATGTATATGACAGAAAGATTGATATTCATAACACACATTAATCATTCATATAGATGATCCCATCAAATTCCCATACTATAAAAAATATGTTAATAACATATTATGTATATATGTACGACACTAAAATTGATTATTTTTCTAAATTGAGGGTTTGTATATCTCAATAATAATACAAGATTAAAATCCCATATTGGTTAAACATTAAATGATAACATGATCTACAATGTACGAAACTTTCCCAAATGTGGTCAGAGCGTGGTCTAGAATTTGAAATGTTTCAAATTATGATTGTTCTCATTATTGGTCTCTTCTCAATATTTTAACTATTTTTGGAATATCTAAAATTAACCAATGTTATATTAGAGACATATTTTAGGACACTACATGTGTTATCGGTAGTCGTTCATCTGTATCAAAAATCATATTTTACATTATATGAGAGAATCTCACATCTTAATAGGAATCTTTACCCTCTATGATAACAATATTCATTATGTCTAATAATATACCATTATGTCATTCAGTAAGGGATAAATCAAATTTATAAATTGATAATTTATTTATTATTCCCATCATAAATATATAGAATCAGAATTAAAAAATGAGAAAGTGGATAAAACCATTTATATAACATGATAAAACATAATATTCATATATATATATATATATATTAGTATAAAAAATAATATATATTCACATGTATAATCAAATTTAATTTGAATAATCTCTGAGAAAGATTCATATATGTCAGAAATTTAATATTTTGAAAAAATCATAACATTAGTATAGAATTTCTATCACATCTACATGTGACTAGATGATATTTTATTCTAATAAGGTCAATTTGTGGGAAAATATATAATGGAATAATTTTTTTGTTATAAAGATATTTTTAATTACAATTTCAACTTTTAAACCCTTGAAAATTATATTTAACATTTACTACATCATCACAAATAATATTAGGATATAAATAAAATTTATTACTTTTAAAAAGATCATTAATTTTTTATCACCACTATCATATAACATATCCATTGTAAAATTTCATTGTGATGACACGTTATCAAATTTAAATTCAATGCTTTAGATTACGATTATTCTTTACAAACATACATACAACCCATTATGGATATAGTGTAATTTTCACCTTTCATAATAATTGAATAATCATTTATATATTACAAATTAATCATAGAAATCTTCAAAAATTCCCCCACATACATTTTAGATCATATATTTTTTAAAAATATATTTCAAATAAAAAAAATCCATTATCTTAATAAATAATACTTTTGTACTAAATGGAAATTTTAAATAAATAATATGTTTGAAGCTATATATTATATAGTGTAATTTGAAATTATATAATTTTTTTTAAAATACCTATAATTATATAAAATATTATAATAAAGGGTAATAGAAACTATTTCTTTCATAATTGTATAAAAAATATTAATAGAACACTTTTATATAGGATAAAACAACTTTATTAATATCTATTACTTAGACCATGTTATATAATTATATTATGAAACACATGTGTACTAAAATAATCATATAATTAATTTCTATGATATTTTTGTATTTAATAGACCAATGATAGAGTCTTCCACCATAGAGATAAGTCGTGATTCAATGTTTTCTAATTCACCACCTCCCAATATGTTTCCCATTTCACAATAGAGTGTAGGATAAAAAAGATTTCCAAACGATTACCTGAGAGAGAGAAATAAAATGATCATGATAGTAGATTTATTTATAAGGCTTACATAAATAGTTATATTTTCCATATCATTTTGTCTATAACATAATTTTTATCTAAACTTTAGTTTGTTAAACTGGTAGATATAAAATTGTTTTTCTGATTTAGGTAATGAAATAATTTTTTTTGAATGTAGATAGAAATAATAAATTATAAGTAAGATAACACATAAACCCATGAATCTAACCAGTATGTCATGAAACTAGGGTATTAAAAATGAAATACATATTAGATTAATTAAACAACAAAAAGATATCCATGATAAGGGTAAGTAATAGAATATCCATAATTCTTTAAAATGAAGAACTGATAAAAATTAGAAAGAGAATGGATGGAAAACAATAGTACAGATCAGGAATATCATTCATGGAATGTATCATAAAGTCAAAAAGGATGTTAAAAAATCTCCTATAGGATTCATGTACTTGCACATTACATGTTGGGAATACTATTCATAATATTATAATGCTTGACGGAAGTAGAAATAAAATTTTTTTGAAATAATTTATGATGGGGCCAATATTAGTCTCGGCTATTAATACAAATTTATGCAGCCATGTTTGATTTCCAGAGCACATTGAATATAATATAAATTAGTGGATCAGTTTGATTGAAAAAAATTTTAGGCCTCAAGGATCTACCATTGAGTTGATTGGTTGGGATTTTTCTACTTTGGTTTTCATATCAATTATTTTTATTTTATTTTCACATGAAACTCATTCTAATTTTTATTTATGTGTCATATTTTATTCCAATCCCAACTTATTTCAACTATCTATCGCCCAATCTTTCTCAATCCATTTCCTTCATCTTTCAACTATTATTAATTTTCACATATGAATGGAATTTGACTAACCTTAGGAATAAACTTTGAGGTGGTTTAATGATTTCATAATTATTTTTCATTAATTTAAAATAATTTTAATTATTTTTTTAGTGGGTGTTAGACATTTTAGTGGGTGAAGTGGTAGTACACTATGACATGGATATTAATTTCATTTATATTCTCTATAAAGTATAAAGAGATTTTATTTTTTTAAGAGGATTAAAAGGTATTCTAATAATATCACTCATGGTGGAGAATAAAAATCAATGAATAAAAATTAATGGATTTTCATATTGATGTAATAAGGATGAAAATCTCATAATGAAACCATATGACCAAGAACAATAACTCTATCATGAATTCTATATGCATATGCTCTTTGATTTTATTTTTTTCATTACATTAATCTTCTTAAAACCCAAAATTATTTTTTAATAAATATTATATAAATACAAATTTATTATTTTTTCTTAAATAGAATTAGTGATTTATTAGAATATAATTATTATCATGTGAGGTAACCCCGTGGAATATATATGTAATATTAGGCAAAAAATGTATATTTAATACCACAAAATGATATGCCAATCATTTAGACGTAATTACTATTATTGTGTAATAATTTTTGTCTAACTATTGGAATTTAACAACCAATGTTATATTATTATTATAAATAGAAACCTGGAATAAATTAGGGTTATAGTATTAACCACTATATAAAATAATTATCTAGAAAAATGTGATCATGTCAATCAAAATTATAATTACCTTTGCAAGTTTCTATATATTATGTTCATAAGAAAACTATTCTTCATAAGATAAAATTTAGACATAGAATCATTAGATTACTCATTATAATGTCTATCCAAATTTGAAAATGTTTCATCATAATTTTGGATGGGAAATAAATCTTTAATTTAATTAAAAATAATAACTATGACATATGGGTACTGTTCGCAACACACACTATTTAATGTTTGATATACTCGAGAAATACATTATGGTATGACCATAATTCAATAAATTATAATGGTTTTCGAATCTTTTCAAATATATGTTCTACTGACCAACCTAACTTAGAAGATTTGATCATACCAATACTCTGAACAATATTACATAAACACAAATAATTATTTTTTTATCTAAATATAGGGTGCCCAAATTATAAGAAATAATGTTAGAGAAGCATAAAATATTCACATTATATTTCTAGATCAATTGAATAAATAAAAAATGGAAATTTTCATATCCAACCATCACATAAGGACTGAGAAACCATTACAGTTGTTGGTCGCCTTATGGTTTCCTTCTAGGAACTCATGTGACCACAACTTATTCTACACTCTTTAAATAATATATTGAAATGAATAAAAATTTAATTCATCACCCATGTCATGTTAATGGGTTAATTATATCATATATATTGGTCCCCCAATTATCTTCATTGTTTTTCTTCCAACTCATAATAAATTAGTATAAAACCCAATAATAGGAATGTTTTCAAAAAATAAAATAAGAATATAGCTTAAAAACTCATGAAATAATTCTATAATGAAATAATAAATATTAATTTTAGAATGTTTCTTAAATAAAAAAACCATCTAAAATAAATATTTTTTTTTGATTATCCAATTGTTGGTGTAATGATAAATATTATTTTCACCACTCATCAATTGATATAAACCAAAAAACCTCTTAATTAGTACACATCCTGAGGTATTTTTAATCACCAAGATGCATGAATACCAAAATAACAAATTTACCCTTAATTATCCATAATTATTGGTCAAAAATAATAATAAATCATAGGTTTTTCTTTAAAATCAATTCTCTACCTAAGAACACTGATTTTTTTACTTATACGAAATGAAATATTGTTAATAATAATATTTTTTGTAAAATAAACATTATAAGGATTAATGGGAACCAAAAAAGGAAAATATTAATTTATAGATCAATGTGGAATCTAAAAATCCCAAAAACCCATTCATACCCCAACTAGAACAAAAATAATAATATAAATATAGAAACTCAAGATAGTGGAACATCTTATGTGGTAGGCCAACCAAAAGTAATGTCAAATTTCTATTAACCACATATATTTTAATCAATCGTAGAGAATAATATGATTACCTAGGATGAAATCCTTGAGCCCCATTCTCATTGGAATAACACAATAAAAAACAGTCACAAACGATCCCCCTACAGCCTATTACATAAAATGTAAATGTTGTGCCAACTAGTGACTGATCCTTATATCTCTATTATCACTCAATACTAATCATCCTTATGGAACATATGTAAAATAACCAAAACCTACATTATTGATGGGGTATCACCTGATAACTATTTTAGGAGTTTCTAATACCATACATTAAACATTAAAAAGAAAACAATTACTCAAAATAGGGAAATCTCATTACCAATATTCGGTGGAAGAAGGCATTATCTAAAGGAAACAACCCCCAATATATTTTCATTTTATTTAGTACTCTATAGTAAACAAAATCCACCATAAATCATCATTTACAGAACAAGAGTAAAACAAAATTCACCCAATAAATATCCATCTTAATATGCTAATAATGAATAATAAGTCATTAAAAATTCAAAAAATAATATATATCAACAGATTAATTATCAAATAGACTAAATTAAAAGAGATCAAAATAGTTAATAGATTGGATGATTAATGTTATTAAAAATGTTTAATCATCCTTGAGTGGTTGTAACACTGATGTCTAGTCACTAATAGTGACACTAATAATTAATTCCACACATGAATGTGTACTCTATGAATTTCCCCAAAAACTATGTGAAAACATCAATAGATCATGATCTCTGAATCATATGGATCAAAGAAGGTAGAGAAATATCAATTTGGGTTGTGTTAACCACCAAAAATATAAATGGAACAACTATGTATGGGACCTTGGTCATCCAAGAATGAATCAAAAATGTCTTAATCGAGTTTTTCACTAGAATTTAATAGGGGTTTGAAGAACAATTAAAAGTTATTAATGGAAATAGGAAACTATTGAAAATATGAAACCATATAAAAATTAATAATTTAAAATATAATAAACCATATTAGAAAAATAAATAATGTATATAATTAGTAAAATAACTCCATAAATGTATAAAGGAAGACTATAACTAAAACATTTTAATAACATTTATAGGAAAATATCAAATTATAATAATCACATTTATGAATGTCATAAAATATCAATGAAGTGATATGTATATGAATCATCATAATAATGATTTTTTGTGAGATATTATATAAAATAATTGTGTAGAGAATCATACTAAGTGAGTGGGGATCCATTTATATATCTTTCTCATATTCTAAATTTAATGGAATTCATAACTCCCTCTCTAAAACCAAATTTATAAATTAAAAGTAAATATATTTCCCCCAATTAAAAAGGGGTATTTAATATATACCCATAATATTAATAAATTTAATTTAATAAAATAAGGAAAATGAACATATAAGGGTATTGGGAGAGACTAAACGTCCCATAACATCAACAAGAACTTATATTCATTTTTTATTGGGAATTTTTTCAAGATATGAAAACCTTAATCCATATACAAAACATATTTTAATTAAATAAATTTACAATATATATTTTTAATGAGGTATTACATGATATCTATATGAATTTAACATGAATTTTATACAAAATTTTCACATTTTTATTATACGTGGATTATCACACATAATCCATAGTGGGTACTAAATATGCACGCCCATATCTTCATGATATGAATTTATCCAAATAATTTTTATTATATATTATATTGTTGTACAATCCCATATTACATTATGATAATGTGGATTGAATTTTTTATTCGTATAGTTCCTCATAACACCTCCTCTTCAAATAAAAAATACACCACCCTAATATGGAATTTTATTAAAACTGTTAATTTTTTATCCAATGAAATATTAGTGAAAAATAATATAAAGAATATACCACTATAGATTATTCAATTCCAATCATCTATGAAAACTCATTGTAACACCACAAGATTTTATGAAAAATATTCTTTTAATTTCATTAATGTCTTGTGTTGTATGCTACACCAAGATTACCTTGCGCTATACAAAACACTCTATTAGCTTGCAGTATACGCAACACTATTCTTGGATCGTGTTACACACAATTTTGATAATAGTTATTATATGCAACATGGAGTATATATATATATATTCAATGTATTAAAGAAATATGGTTGGATTCTGTTATACGAAACAACGAAGGATTCGTTCACAACACGCAACCCTGACTTGGCTTGCATTACACGAAATCGCGACCTTCCTCGATAGCGTGTGTTGTACACAATACCCGGTTTTACTAAACAACGATATATTATTATAATATTATTATGAACTAGACGTTATGAATAGTATTAACTAAATTTTTAATTTTATAACATTATTATACATCTTACACATTTTCTAGAACATGGTATAAGAACAAAATAAATTTTTCGGGTAAAATAAGTATTTTTTAAAAATTGAATTTTTTCCACCTTTTGATGGCGCACCATCTTTAAATATAGTTTTTGACATGTTTATAAGTTCAATTTGACAAAATAAAATTCTTCTTTGGAATCAATAAATAAAAATTTACTTTGGATAAATTTTTCGTATTATTCTGGTAACTTTCATATTTTGAGGAATAGTAAAAACACGCTATATTTTAATGGAAAACATCATTTTTTCATCGTAATAATTTATATGGTTAAATTATAACATTGAATGGTTTTAAAGTATAAATAGAATATATTTTTACCATTTAATATAATTTATGTCATTAGCATTGATTTTACATTGAATTCGTAGGTTAAATCAATTCAATCATTTGCAATGTTTTAAACAAAAACCCGTTTTAATTCGATAACAGGATTAATTTTAATATAATTTATGGAACTTATGTGTATTGAATTTGAAAAAATGGATTCCATATTTGGAATCAGTGGGTCCAAATTATGTTAATACGCTACTTTTTATTTTTGGAAATTATGAATAGTAACTACAGTAAATTTTATTTACCATAGTTAAAGGTAAATCGGGTAATTAAGGGTAAAAATAATATTATAAAATTATCCTAACACATGCCAAAATTCAATTAAATGGCTAAAAGTAAACCCATATCAACTAAGGGTCGGATTAGATTAATTTTATGGACTTTTGACCATGAAAAAAATTTAATTAAAACTAAAGAAAGTGACAACATGTCACTCTCTTAAATCTTATAAGTATAATAATTTTAATTTAGTGATAAACATCGTAAAAAGTCGAACATGAATAGTCTCCAGAAAGCTAATAAAATTATCTAATTCATGAATATTTATTTATAATTTTTACGGATTAAATAATTGTCATTAATGGTGATACATTAATGATATAGAAATTATTTATTAAGTGGAAAATAAGTAATATAGTTTTTATTGAAATAATAATAGCCATTAAAATTCCCAAAAACCTGACCAAAACTTATTGGTAGTGTATATATAAAACTTTATAATCAAATTACCTAATATATAACTGTTTGGATCCTTATAAAAGTTATTATGACACTTATATTATTTTATTTTAAATGATGCCAAAGTTGTCACCTTCATAATTTAATAAATATAACAATTTAAATACTGTGATTTTAAGATGATAAATTCTAGTAAAAGTATTATTGTGAATGGTAATAGATATATATTCATCATAGGATTTTATTTTAAATTTTTATGCAACAAATTAGTATATTAAATAATTATACAAAAATGATGTAGTAATTATTTTATTAAGTGATAAACCAAATAAATCGTTTTAAAAATAATAAAATAAATATCATATAAACTATTTAATCTGATAAACTAATTTTATGGATACACATGACCTTTTATGAATCTATTAAACCATTTAGTTCGAACATATCTTCTGTATATATTTTATTTAAATTCAAATAAATGAATAGTGTCAAAATTGACACTATTGTTATTCTATGAAAATAACATATTATAAAATTGTTTAAAAATCACAAAAATATTTCCAAATTATAAATTGAAATTTATATGGTCTATAATGTTATAAGGTAAACAATTATGGATAATTCACAACAAATAAGTAATTGTTTTTTATAATTTAAAATTTAGAATTTTATTACCACAAATAAACTTAAATAGATTAAATAAGGACAAATTAAAATGATAAGGTATAAAATAAGATCCAAACATGTCTAAATTTGATTGCTTGATGAGATTAAAACCCTATATCATCTATTCATCGAATATGAGTCATTTTTTGAGGTTTTTAAGTGGGGTTAGATTTATTATAAATTAATATTTTTTAGAATTCCAAAGGTGCCCCTCTCCTCCCTTATGAAAGGGAACCTCCTCCCTCTCATCCTCACACCAATTTGAGCCTTCAATCTCGGCCAACCCCTTCCAAATTATCTTCTCCACTTCCTTAGAAACATCCATCTTGTAAACTTTAAAGACCAATCTTAGTTCCCTAAGAGGAGGTTTCAAAGAGGTGTATCGAAGAAGAGGTAATTTCTTCTCCCGATTCATTCAAGCTAATTTCTTCTTTAACTTCTTATTCTTTAGTTGTTTCATTATAAAGTAATAACATCAGTATCACTAATATACTTATTTGTTATTATAAATATGAAACAACCCCATTTCACCTTCTATCCATCCCTCGGAAAACAAAATCACCGCACGTGCGTACGTACAGAATACCTTCTCCACACCGTGGTGTAATCTGTTTTTCCACAAACACCTTACATGGATGTGTATAATGGTGTAAATAATAACTATACATAGTTATTATAAAATCATACTGATTCTGATATATTGTATCATCCACTCAAATTCAATTCAATAATTATGGAAACGATATCATTGCTCGTGCGTACGTACGGACTACCGTCTCCACGACGCGATGAGATTCATTCTCCATGTTAACCATTTAAGAATAATTATAAAGTATATATAAGTAATAATAATGAAATATATGACATTATAAAGCTACTGGATTTATGTATATATGTATGTCATCTACTTAATTCCATTCAACTCAAAAAGGAAACGAAAACCACGTTCATGCGTGTGTACGGCCTACCGTCTCCATGAACGATGTATTTCTTTCCATTTATTGATCTATTATATATATGTATATTCTGAATATATATTATATATAAATCATGTTATATATTCTGGAATTATGTAATCGTGATCTAAGTAATCATATGAATAATTACAAGTCAAAACACGGACGACAAATGAAACGATTTTACCCAAAATGCTCTTTAACATGGAATTTTCAAAAGAACGGGTAATATAAAGTCATAAGTGACCCATATATGATATCATAATAATTAATATGATTCTATAATAAGTCAATAACATTATTTAAATTATTGTACAGGAGGTTCGGATATGTACAAATCATATCAGACATAAGGTAAGGGAAATATCACAATCTCATTTTTATCTGAGATTGTTTATACTTCAGTATTTACTGGGGTGTATTTTATCATCCACATCAATGTTTCCTCAATATGTAATATTATTTCCATCCACCTAAAATTGTTCAAATCCAATTTTACCCTTCGGTGAGTTTTTAGTTAATGATATGAAAGGAATCTTTTGTCGTTTTTCGTACGAGGTACTTTTTGACTTTTCTGACAAAAGTACGAGAAGAATGTGTTTTAACTTAAATGGAATGAATGGATTTTTAAAACAAAATTTCCAAGATTCATAATTTAAACGTTTTCAAGTTTATTTTTAATCATCTTATTTTAGTTTAAAATTATATGACATGTTATGAAAGGAAAAATGTTTTTGAAGTAGAAATGATATTTTCCTCAAGAATGGAGTTCATGTGTTTTATCAAAATTAGTTTACATCTAAGATAATAAAGGGTTATGTTTCTATCCCCATTATTACATGGATTTGATTATGTTGTGATGGAAATATTTTTATGAATTCTTTTATCTTATAATATTTATTTTATGATGTTACGATGTTTAAAGATTCCCATTTTTATAACATGGGTTATGCTAGGATGTTTTGTTTATGATTTTGTGGCACACATATGAATGGTATCATTATGATATGGGTGGGACCTATATATCCCTCCAATGCATTGGGTAAAGATTTTATATCTCATGAGATAGACATGGCTGGAATGGTAATTTAATCCGGTTCAGTGTTACTGGACTCAAACGAGGAGTGAACTCGATTCAGAATGGGACTTTGTCCACTAAGATGGTATTGGCAGCAATGCCTTGGCTACTATGGAAATAATTACATGTGCTTAATGGATGAAACAATTACATTTTTTATTCCCATTCTATTTTATCATGGTTTATGTTCCATTATGATCTATGCCTTATGTAATTCTATTTTATGTCATTTCTCAAGATTTTAATGTTTAAACATTATGTTCATGATTTTAAGTTCCAATGTATATGGTATGTTTTATTTTATCCATACTTACCCATACTGAGCATTTGAGCTCACCCTTTTTATGTTTTATTTTCCCCCAGGATCAGAAGAAAGGTTTTAGATCATGAAAAAAAAGTTAAAGATCTTTATGTGATATGTTGAAGATCTTTCACCACGATTAGAATATTACGTTCCATGTTTCCAAAAAAACTAAACTATTACGGTCTGTGTGTGTCTGTTTTTGTTATAGATATTCTGCAATAGTAATGTAATATCCATGTACGTCAAGTTTAGGGACTATATAGTTGGTATTAGAGGAATGTTTTACTCAACCTTTGGAAACTAGGATGCGAAAACATTTGTGAGATCCCTAGAGATATTTCTAAGGTATGTCTTGGGATGTACTTAAGTATACGAATACGTATAGGAGATAGTCCCAGATCTAGGGTAACGATCTTAGAATTTAACCTAAGATGTTAGATATTGAGGGTGCTCCCCCTTTACTTTGTTGTTTTCCCTAGCATGATTTTTCCCTCTCACACTATTCTTTTTGGGGTTTAGAAAATGGCAGGAAACAGGAAGATTCATGATAATGGAGGATATGACAGACAATGGAATGATTTTCTTCATGAGAAATCAATGAAACGGGATCTGGAAGTCCAAACATCGTTATTATTACTATTCATCAATCTTATAATATGATCAATAATCTCAACTTTGGTAAGTTTCCGAACTCAGATAATAAGAGAAAGATAGAGTTTCATGATGATTATAGAGGAAAGAAAGTTCAATTTCTCTCATGTAAATCATGTGGGAAGAGGAATCAGGGAGAATGTTTCAAAGGAACTAGACGATGATTTGGGTGTTGAAAAGATTGACACAGTGCCAGTAAGTGCAAAGGAAAAGGTTCAGTTAACACCATGGACAAGGATAATGGTATTGCTACGACATCAACAATGACTAGATGTATTAAATGTGGAATGTACGGGAATTATACAAACCAATGCCCTAATGGAAAATCTCATGAAGAGAATCAGCATGGCCATATGGGTAGAATTTATGTGGATGATGATGAGGAGACTACAAATGACATATGAGCTGAAAAAAGTGTTGAAGCTCAGTCGGTTGTTTTAGACGTTAGTGGAATGATTGTATGTTTATTGAGAGTTATGTTGTATAGTTAATGGTACTATGGAATAAATAATCATCTAAGGATTGTTACACTATTGTTTTTCCTAAAAGTATTTAAAAGTATATGTTGAATGGTACCATTAACCATGGAATGTTATTCAAGTATTTTTGTATGGTAGATGATATGAACATAATGAAGGAATAAGAAGATAATGAGATGTTTGATTGTATTCATGAGCTCATGATTGATATAACGACTAAGTAATATCATGGTTTGAGTATATAGAATTATGAGGATTTTGGTATGTGGAAAGTGTTAACTTTTAACTACATTTTTGTTTTCACTAAGGTTCAATTGGTATTGATTTTTCAAGAGAATACATGATTAAGGCCTTCGAATGTTTGTAATGTGACCAACAAGACATATCTTATGATATATGGGGATTGACGATGGTATTAATATGATTCTTATATGAAATATCTGGTAATCGTTTTCACTATAATATGACAATGGACTGTAATATTATGGATAAGCCTCAAGATTTGAATGGATTATGTTGGACATAAGTTAGTATTTTTTTAAGGATATAACCTTTTTTCGATATTATTGATGGGATGATATAGTAATGTAGTTTTAGAAAAAGGACAACCTGCATGACAGGCGACAACCCATCACGTCGGACAATGATGTTGGAATCGAACCCACAACCGAAGTGCGACTGGCCTTTATCGCCTACCACTGGCCTACATGAAGTCCCTGGTTAGTAGAAACTAGTTTTATTTTATTATGCTATATGATATATGAAGTATAAGTTCATTTTGGGAACCATATACGATTAATATAACCATAAGATGGACTTATAACTTTTTCTAACCTTTTGTTTGATAGAGATGGAATGACCCATCATTCTATCACATGATCTTATAACACATCATGAATAACAAATTCAACTTCATTTCTTTAAGGGATGAAGTGGAAATTGTTCAATTCACGAACAACATTGAGATTGTACCAAAATCATGCAAGTATTTCTTTTAATTCATCAACTTTAGGGAAATGAACTTGAAAACCAAAAATGTTTTCCTAGTTCGCTTATTTCCGATGAATCAGATGGTTCCTTAGATCATCACAAATCAATAGCTTTGTGATTGTTGGATTTTTCATAGCCATGTTCTCTACAACTCTCCATCAGAACTTGATGGTTAGATTTTTCTTCCATATCCATATATTCACCTATGTTCTCCTACATGGAAACCCAGTGATGACTTAATTTGGGTAACCATTACATTTCATTCTTTAGTTTTTAAATCCATTTTTGGTATTCCTTTTTATGATGTCGGTTTCTATTAAACAAACATTCGAGTAGTAAACCCTTTATAACCCCGATGAATTTCGTGGGCGAAATTCATTTTAAGGGGGGTAGAATGTGTCACCCCGATATTTTTGGAAAAATATTCTTTTAATTTCATTAATGTCTTGTGTTTTATGCTACACCAAGATTACCTTGCGCTATACGCAACACCGTATTAGCTTGCAGTATACGCAACACTATTCTTGGATCGTGTTCCACACAATTTTGATAATATTTATTCTACGCAACATTGAGTATATATATATATATTCAAAGTATAAATGAAATATGGTTGGATTCTGTTATACAAAACAACGAAGGATTCATTCACAACACGCAACCCTGACATGGCATTCATTACACGCAATCGCGACCTTCCTCGATAGCGTGTGTTGTACGCAATACCGAGTTTTACTAAACAACGATATATTATTATAATGTTATTATGAACTAGCCATTATAAATAGTATTAACTAAATTTTGAATTTTATAAAATTATTATTCATCTTACACATTTTCTAGAACATTGTATAAGAATAAAATATTTTTTTGGGTAAAATAAGTATTTTTAAAAAAATGCAGTTTTGCCACCTTTTGATGGTGCTACCACATTAAATCTAGTTTTGGACATGTTTATATGTTCAATTTGACAAAATAAAATTCTTCTTTGGAATCACGAAATAAAAATTTACTATGGATAAATTTTTCGTATTATTCTGGTAACTTTCATATTTTGATGAATAGTAAAAACACACTATATTTTAATGAAAAACAATTTTTTTTAATCGTAATAATTTATATTGTTAAATTATAATATTTAATGGTTTTAAAGTATAATTAGAATATATTTTTTATCATTTAATATAATGTTTTTCATTAGCATTGATGTTACATTGAATTCGTAGGTTAAATCAATTCAATCCTTTGCAATGTTTAAAACAAAAACCCATTTTCATTCGACAACGGGATTAATTTTAATTTAATTTCTGAAACTTCTATGTATTTAATTTGAAAAAATGTATTCCATATTTGGAATCAGTGGGTCCAAATTCTGTTAATAGGCTACTTTTTATTTTTGGGAATTATGAATAGTAACTACGATAAATTTTATTTACCATAGTTAAACGTAAATCGGGTAATTAAGGGTAGATATAATATTATAAAATTACCTTAACACATGACAAAATTATATTGGATGGCTAAAAGTAAACTCATATCAACTAAGGGTCAGATTAGATTCATTTTATGGACTTTTGACCATGAAAATAAATTAATTATAACCAAACAAAGTGACCACATGTCACTCTCTTAAATCTTATAAGTATAATCATTATAATTTAGTAATAAACATCACAAAACATAGAACATAAATAGTATCCAGAAATCTAATAAAACTATCTACATCATGATAATTTATTTATAATTATTATGGATAAAATAATGGTCATTAATGGGGATAAATTAATGATATAGAAATTATTTATTAAGTAGAAAATAAGTAATATAGTTTTTATTGAAATGATAATACCCATTAAAAAGCCCACAAACCTGACCAAAACTTATTGGTAGTGTATATATACACTTTAAACATCCAATTACCTAATATATAACCGTTTGGATCCTTATAAAAGTGATTATGACACTTATATTATATTATTTTAAATGATGCCAAAGTTGTCACCTTCATAATGTAATAAATATAACAATTTAAATTTTCTGATTTTAAGATGATAAATTCTAGTAAAAGTATTATTTTGAAAGGTAATAGATTTATCTTCATCATAGGATTTTATTTTAAAATTTTATGCAACAAATAAGTATATTAAATAATTATACAAAATTGTTGTAGTAATTATTTTATTTAGAGATAATCCAAATAAAAGGTTTTAAAAATAATAAAATAAATATTATATTATCTATTTAATGTGATCCACTAATTTTATAGATACATATGACCTTTTATGAATCTATTAAAGCTTATATATCGAATATATCTTCTGTATATATTTTATTTAAATTCAAATAAATGAATAGTGTCAAAATTGACTATATTGTTATTTTATAAAAATAACATATTATAAAATTGTTTAAAAATCCCAAAAATATTTAAAAATTATAAATTTAAATTTATATAATCTATAATTTTATAAAGTAAACAATTATGGAAAATTCACAACAAATAAGTAATTATTTGTTATAATTTAAAATTTAGAATTTTATTACCACAAATAAGCATAAATAGATTAAATAAGGATAAATCAAAATGATAAGGTTTAAAATAAGAACCAATCATGTCTAAATTTGCTTGGTTGATGAGATTACGACCCTATATCATCTAATCGTTGAATATGAGTCATTTTTTGAGGTTTTTATGTGGGGTTAGATTTATTATAAATTAATATTTTTAAGAACTCCCAAGGTGCCCCTCTCCTCCCTTATAAAAGGGAACCTCCTCCCTCTCCTCCTCACACCAATTTGAGCCATCACGCTCGGCCAACCCATGAAAAATTATCTTCTTCACTTATCTAGAAACATCCTAGAGGATCTTGTCTACTTTAAAGACCAATCTTAGTGCCCTAAGAGGAGGTTAAAAAGAGGCGTATCGAAGAAGATGTAATTTCTTCTCCCGATTCTTTCAAGATTCTTTCTTCTTAAACATATTCTTATTTAGTTGTTTCATTATAAAGTAATAACATAAGTATCACTAATATACTGATTTGTTATTATAAATATGAAACCACCCCATTTCACCTTCTATCCATCCTACGAAAAACAAAATCACCGCGTCTGCGTACGTACAGAATACCGTCTCCACGCCGTGGTGTAATCTGTTTTTCCACCAACACCTTACATGGATGGGTATAATTGTGTCAAGAATAACTATACATAGTTATTATATCATCATACTAATTCTGATATATTGTATCATCCACTCCAATTCAATTCAATAATTATGGAAACGATATCATCGCTCATGCGTACGGACGGACTACCGTCTCCACGACGTGATGAGATTCATTCTCCATGTTAACCATTTACGAATGATTATAAAGTTTATATAAGCAATAATAATGAAATATATTACAATATAATGATACTATATTTATGTATATCTGTATTTCATCTTCTTAATTTCATTCAACTCAATAAGGAAACCAAAACAGCATTCATGGGTACGTACGGCCTACCGTCTCCATGAACGGTTTATTTCTTTCCATGTATCGATCTATTATATATATGTATATTCTTTATATATATGATATATAAATCATGTTTTATATTCTGGAATTATGTAATCATGATCTAAGTAATCATATGAATAATTACAAGTCAAAACATGGACGACAAATAAAATGATTTTACCCAAAAAGCTCTTTAACATGGAATTTTCAAAAGAACGGGTAATATAAAGTCATAAGTGAACAATATATGATATCATAACAAATAATAAGATTCTTTTATAAGTCAATAACAGTATTTAAATCATTATACAGGAGGTTCATATTCGTACGAAGCATATCGGACATAAGGTTAGGGAAATATCACAATCTCATTTTTATCTGAGATTGTTTATACTTCGGTATTTACTAGGGTATATTTTATCATCCACATCCATGTTTCCTCAATATGTAATATTATTTCCATCCACCTAAAATTATTTAAATCCAATTTTACCCTTCGGTGAGTTTTAGTAAATGATATGAAAAGAATCTTTTTTTGTTTTTCGTACGAGGTACTTTTTGACTTTTCCAACAAAAGTACGAGAAGAATGTTTTTTTAACTTATAAGGCATGAATGGATTTTTAATAAAAAATTTCCAAGAATCTTCCTTTACAAGTTTTCAAGTTTATTTTTAATCAACTTATTTTAGTTTAAAATTGTATGACATGTTAAGAAAGGAAAAATGTTTTTGAAGTAGAAAGGATATTTTTTTCAAGAATGGAGTTGAAGTGTTTTATCAAAATTATTTTCCATCTCAGATAATAAAGGGTTATGTTTAAATCCCTATTATTAATGGATTTGATTATGTTGTGATGGAAAAATTTTTATGAATTCTTTTATCTCATATGAATTGTTTTATGATGTTACGATGTTTAAATATTACCATTTTTATTACATGGGTTATGCTATGGTGTATGGTTTATGAATTTGTGGCACACATATGAATGGTATCATTATGAGATGGGTGGAACCTATATCTCCCTCCAATTCATTAGGTAACTATTTTATATCTCATGAGATAGACATGGATGGAATGGTAAGTTAATCTGGTTCTCTGTTACAGGACTGAAACGAGGAGTGAACTCGATTCAGAATGGGACTTTGTCCACTAAGATGGTCTTGGCAGCAATGCCTTGGATACTATGGAAATCATTACATGTGATTAATGGATTCCACAATTACATGATTTATTACCATGCTATTTTATCATGTTTTATGTTCCATTGTGATCTATGCCTTATGTACTTCCATGTTTTATGCCGTTGATCAAGATTTTAATGTTTAAACATTATGTTCATGTGTTTAAGTTCCAATGTATATAGTATGTTTTATTTTATCCATAATTACCCTTACTGGTCATTTGAGCTCAACCTTTTTATGTTTTATTTTCTCCCAGGATCAAAAGAAAGGTTTTAGGTCAGGAAACAAAAAGTGGAAGATCTTTATGGGAGATGTTGAAGATCTTCCACCATGATTAGATGATTGCGTTCCAAGTTTCCAAAGACACTAAACTATTACGGTCCTTATGTGTCTGTTTTTGTTATAGGTATTCAGAAAAAGTAATGTAATGTACATGTACATCATGCTTAGGGTCTCTACACTCATGATCATATTTTTCTTTTAAGGGATAGAGAAAACATTAATGGTTTTTTTATGTACAAAGGCAAAATTAATATCACCTCCAAAATAATTAATATCTGAAATGGATAAAATATTTTTGAAGTAAAATACTCACATGTTCCTACAGTATTTATAGTATACATAATATCATAAACATAAAAATCACAATAATTAAAAAAAATTAATCTATAATAAAAACTATACTTCCATAATTCTATTAATTTCATAAATTAAATAACTTTTAAAAATTTTAAAATATTGAATATAATTATATTGAAATTTATTAAATCGCATATAAACTATTCAATTCAATTAAAACATGAAATTAATAATGACAACTCATTAAAACATCTAGTTATTCTATTTAATATTTTAAATCAATTTCAGCATTTTAGAATACTAACTTCAGGTCAATTTAGAATCTTTTTGGTTATTTTTAGTTTATATAAAAGGATAATCTATATCATTTCATGCCTTGAGAATTTCGAAAATTTATCCTCAAATTCAATACATCTAATTAATGTTTATTCACTATCCAAAAGATTATATTTATTATATTATTCTTATCATTACTGAGAATACTAATTTAAAAAAACGCTCTTCTCCACTATATTATTATTTTTTGGATTGAATTAATAAATATCTTGTGTAAATGCCTCAATATTTGTCAAATCACCATCCATAACTCTTATTAAATCCTCTTGATTCAATTTAAATTTAAAATTATTCTATTCATATAGTTAAATAAATATAGAGTTATTTGAAATTCATTGACTTCTATGGGTTTTAAAACCCTCTCTATAATATCCAAGTATTATTTCAATGTAAACATTTTAACCCCTAGAGAATTTTGAATATATTATTGTCTAATCTAAAATTGTGTTTGATAAATTATGTCACATGGTAAGACCAAAGTAAACAATCCAAAAACCATCATGATAACATTAGTAATATATATATATAATAAACACAATGATCTGAAACCATTAAAATGCATAACCCTTATATGATAAATAATCAATATAAGTTAATATTTAAATAATTAATTTTCATAGAGTTTATTATATTTATATTAAGTATTTTTTATTTAAAACATAATTTAAAAAACCTCAAATTTAAAATTGATAAAATAAAATTCAATTTATAACTCATAACAACAAAATTTAGTTATTATAGAATTTTGACCTTTTTAATAATCATTGATTTAGAGTTGAAATTATTTTTTTTGAAATTTTTAAATTTTGTGATATTATCATTCTGAAATCATTGAATAAAATACTAATGAAAACTCATTACTTGAAAATTTCTTTAGGGAATGAAATTATGAATTAAATATTTTATTTTCACATATATAATAAATTCCAAAAATTTTATGAAATAATGTAAAAATAACTTTCATGATAAAGGTTTATCATTATTTTCTATAAATAAATTTTTTTATGTAAAATTATATTTTTAAAAATTCTGAAATTATTATATATGTTTTTTATTTTATAATTCATCAATTTATGTAATTAATATTTCCAATTGGGAAAATATTACTTTTACCAATTTTTACTCCTTTAAACTCATTTTGTCTTACTATTTTTATGATCATATGCATTTATTTTGAATTTATGTTCATTAAATATTAGAAATATTATATAGTAATATTTATTTCAAATTTATCAAAATTTGATTAAATAGGTAATATGTTCAACTTTAATTTTTTCTGTTTAAATTAATTACAAAGCCTAATAGTTAATTACAGCATCCAAACATAAAAAAGTGAAAAATTATTTTACAATGGTGAAATTGAATAAAAAGGTTAAGAAAATAACGAACTTTATGATAAAGGAATATATCAAATGAAGATATTTATTTTTCTATTTTTTAATAATTTTAATCCTGTGATAATTTAATAGTGAAATATTAATTTGGAAATTCACTAGGTTTATACAAATATACACATATCTTCACATATAAAAAGGCAACACTTAGACAACTTCAAGTCACATGTTTCTTTTGAATTTTATATTGAAAAATTATCATGTTTCTCATATTATTACCCAAACCAAATTAAATAATATCATAGTAACCACTAGTTTTCTGAAGAAATCATTTTCAAGGAGTTTTCGAAGGGAAATGTCAAACATAATATTTGAAAAATTACATTCTCTTAGTATTTTATATTACTCCATTAAATACTAAATAATCTACAATTATATTAATATAATGATATTATTATAATTAGTATACTGAAATTTAATCATTTTAATTAAAAAACCATTTTTATTCTTCTCCATAAACTATGGATAACAAAATAATATTGATTGTGCTTATATGGAGACTACCACCTCTAGGAAATGATGTGTTTAATTTTTGATAACCACCAATAATGGTGGGATTTTATGATTTTACTGATTAATAAATATGATATATAATAATTAAAAATGATTTTTAAATATAAAAATTTGATATACCATATTTACCTCTCATTATTTAAAAAATATTATCATTAATCATGTGTATGTGAGAACAACCCCCTCCATAGAAAATTAGTGTAATTTACCAACACAATCAATCATTGTTGTATATAATAATATATTTAATGAAAAAAAATATTTCCTAAAATCCCTTTATATTATTTATATTAAAAAAGTATTTTATGAAACCTTCAACCATATTTATCGTATATATGGATTCATAAATAAATCCGACCGAACATTGTCATGTAAAAAACATGGGAAAGAAAACAATATAATAAATAAATGAAATTTTATAACAAATTTTTTATATTAAATTAAATATATATAATTATTTTCCTAAAATGTAATATAATGAAATTAAATTTTTTATTAATGAATTTTTCCATGTGAGAAAAATGAGTGAGGAACAAGGTAATGCTTCCATCTCGAAATTTCCATCGTTGAGAAACATATTTTTTATTCATATAATTTCCATTAAATGTTCTGTTATGACTATTGAATATATAATATCAAAATTATCATTATTTGTTTTATTTTAACATCATCTTCAATTTCTATCACATTCTTATGTTTTTTATTAAATCTATTCTTAAGTTGTTTGTTATTTATATCTCATAATTCCACCTCTTCAGACATATTTCTAATTTTTTAACTATGATATATTTTTCATGGTTTTTCTAATGAAATATTTATCATATATTATAAATTTTTGGGTTTAAATTTATATTATTAAAAGTTTTATTCCTTTATATTTATCTCATTGGTATTTGACTTGAATATTTTAAAATTGGAATTTTTTCATCACGTATTTCTCCCTTTGAGACATGTTATTATAAACCTAATTACATTTATGTGGTGTGATTTTTTCCAAATTGAGATGTTATGAAATGAACTAATTTTAAATCCCATTTAAAATGAATAAATTATTTATTATATAATGAATTTATTGATAACAATAGTGCTACAATAGTTATGTTATACCTTTTATAGGTATTAATCAATCATATTTTAAATACAATTTAGGATAAAATCCATTGAAAAAATATTCATTTTATAATTATCATTATGATTTTTATTTATTAAGGGTAATGAAAAAACCCAATTTCCATATGTGCATGAAATGATGGCCACAACAGGTATGATCATACCCTATGAATCCCATTAATCAAATAATCCAAGGGAGATAGAGCCATTACAATTTATCTAGATAAAGACAATATTTAAATGAAACAATTGAAGTAAAAATGAATTTTTTTTACGGGGGATGATATTGAATATCAAGATCATTTACCAAGACATGTTCACCATACCAACCCATATAATCCCCACCAACAGAAATCTTACACTAATGGCATAAACTACTGTAATAATGGGGTATATATCTAGACCGTAGAAATATGACATTGTATATCTTCCTTTTTAATAACCTAATTATTAAAATTTAACATTTAATTACTAAAAAAATTATATGATTTGATGAAAAATATATTTTTATATAAAGAAAAAAATATTTTTTCTTAATCAATAATTTCAATTAACACACTCTCTTGAATTTTAAAATAAAATTATTTTAATGAAATATTATTGTTAGATAATAAATAATTAAAAATAAATGTTAATTTTATTTAATGGAATCCAATGTAAATTCTAATAAGCGTGAGAATGTGGATAAAATTTTAAAAAAGTGTATTTTTAAATAATTACTTTTAAATGTAATTTAAATAATAATATTTTGAAAATAATGTTGATAAAATCAAAGTTATAATTTAAATGAACACAAAAAATTATACAATTTTGACTTCATTATTATTAATGGAGATAAAAGGTTTTTAATGGAAAAATAAATTAAGAATAAGTATACTCTCTCTATTATGATAAAATAAATAAAAAAAGTGTTTTAATACATACTATATGTAGTGTCCACATAAAAATATATACCCACTTTAAAATATAGTGTTTTTATGTTGTTTGAATGAAATTATAAAACCATAATGATTCCCCCAAAAACAATATTATATTCTTATAGTTCAAAAATTATTTATTTATGAACCTGAATCACTTCCACATAACCAATGTCATTAATATAAATATTCCAATTCATTTTTTTAAATAATATTATTAAATTGTCTTCTTTGATAGAAAAAATATGAATAATACTTATTAATGATATTCATTTTATTTATTTTATTATTTATAATCCAAAACATGTGTTTAGAAATTTATAAAAAAACCATCTATTTTTCTATAAAATTCCTAAAAACCACCCATTCCTCTTCACTCAAACCATTGGGGAATGAATTTAATTTTCATTCCACTATTTAGATCCCACAAAAGGTGACCCCATGATTTTAAAAAACACCTCCCAGGATTTTTGAAATGTCTTATCAATGTAAGAGATCCGATCATCAAATTTATTCAAGTAATATATTTGAATTATTCCCATATGATTTCCATGAAAACCTATGATCTTGTTTTTTACACATATTTTTACTTCACAAATGACTTATTTTTAATGATATAAAACCATTCACTCCCATTGAGCCCTTCATTTAATCATTTTTTACACCAGTTATTCAGATGAAATTATTTTATTATTTTCCATGCCATACACTTTCTTAGTGAAAACGCATCCCCATTTCTAAATAAGGTTGTTCAACTAGATGTATATATCCCTAAAAGATTTTGGACATCCATTTAGGTAAACAACATTAATTAATAATTCGATTAATGAAGATAAATAATGTTTTATAGTTTTATGATCTATGTGGAACACAAATGAATGTATATTATATGAATGTGAAATTTGGGTCCCTTGTTATATAACACTACAATAAATTATGAAATGTTTTTATTTCATGGGATTTCATTTACGATGATTGACCAGTTATACTATATACACCATGTTGTTATGATTTGGAGGTTAATCATGACTGATGGTTATGATGGCATGTGTTATATTGTTGCCACATTCCCATGATTCATTTATGGTATAATCTAATGTTAGGATGCGAGGCCTATATTTATGATTTTCACCCCTTATATATTACCATGATAATCCCCTTGACTCACAAGTACTTATTGACCATATTATATACATTGACTATTCTATTATTATAATTTATTAAACAACACTTATGTATATCTCTAAGTTATCCCATGCAGTTTTGGAACATTCATAAAATATAGGTGAATGATTTGATTTTATTATATAATAATATTTTATCATGGGTTTTAGTTATTAGGATATGTATTTAAATAGCCAAAAAATTAGGCATATCTATTTTTTGGGATTATATTACGTGTTCCCTTATCTAATAAATTAGAAATTATGGTGTATAATGTATAAGGGGTTCTAGATGTCATATCATTAAATATAAATTATTTATATTAAATAATATTCATATTAATTATCTAAGTCACTATATTAAATGTTTTTGAGTTAAATTAATTACAATTTTAAGGTTTTATCTTGAATAAAATATTTTTCTGGGGCTATATTTACTCTTATTTGACAATAATATTTTCGCATTCATTTTTTTCATCCTATGATGATGTTATGTGGTGTATGTAACATCTTTTTTATTAAATTTATTATTCATTCCAATGCCTTATTCCTTTTTAATTTTATGGCTTTGTGAAAATGTATTTCTGTTAATAATATTTCTCATTTATTTTAATATATACTTCTTTTATATCCATTGTTTTTAAATCCCATAAATTTTCACCTTCATGCATTGGAAAATCAATTATTACACTCCAATGAAACTTATAATACCATTTATAAATTTCGTAATAATTTTTTTTATCCATTTAATGATCTAGGGGATTTAATAAGTGGTTTTCACTATATTTGAAAAGGATTTTATTTATCATGATCTTATATTATTTTCATTTGGGTAATAATTTTTCATATTTTTAATTTTTTTCAAGTCTCTTTATTAAAATCAGTTTTATGAAAAATTTTCTGATTTTATGTCTTCAAATTCTAATTTTATTATTATATGACCTATAAACACGTATATTAAATATGATAATAAAAATATATTGCTACGAAATATTATTTTTTGCATTTCACTTACATTTTGAAAGTATTTTTCTCCAATTTTGTATGGTTTCATAAATAACAGCATGTGATATCATTTTAAATCATCCTTTTATGTGATGAAGTTTTATTATAGTAAATTATCATGATTTTTTATGTAATGATATTTTTAAATTCCTTGAAAACAATTTATTTTTAATCATTTAATTTTTATAGGATGAATAAATGTTTCCCTATAGCACTCATATGTATGGATAATGTCAGGTGGGGTCCAATATCACCCTCTAATGCATTTTTTTCTATTTTATATAACATAATTCAATGAATTTTTCCATGGATGAGATGGAGTAATATTTCTTCATATTATAATTTTGGGAATGAGATGTTAAAAGCATTGTTAAAATGTTTATTATGACAATGAGATTATAAAATCCTTTTTTCACATGTTTTTTGTATGAATCAAATAAGATAATATTTTCTCAGAATTTTTTGTGTGAAGGTGATGTGATTTATTTTTGTCTATAATATTATATTATTATTTTTTCAGTTATTATTTTCAATTTATGATTCTATTCCATTCCATATTTTTATATTCTAATAATTATTCTATATGACTCAAGATAAATATTTCATGACAAAACATATGTTTTTGATTAGACATGTTGGCTCATTTGAGATTATATGTGCCTATAAATCAACCATTGGAAAATATTGTTATGTAACTTTATATTAAATAATTAATTCCTCCATTTAACATTTCTTATCATATTTTTATGATCTATTCTTCAATGGAATGTTGATAAATCTTCCCTTACTAGGTTTTTGAGCTCACCCATTTCTTATCTTTTCCTTTCCCACGGTTATATAGACAATTATAACTTATGGAATGCATAAAAGGGATATTAGTGGAGATTGATTGGGGAGAAATGGTTAATGATTATTATTTTTATGTATCTAATCTCCAAGACAATAAACCTTCATGTCTATGGGTTTCATATTTTTTTAGGTGTATTATCTAAATCAGGAAATTAATGTATTATTTTATTTATTTATTTTTATTCTGTCTATATAGTTAGTATCCAAGGTTAAATATGGTTTTTTAGTAAAATATTTCACAAAAATTAACGAAAAATGTTTGTATATGTTTATGGTGTATGTTTAACTATATGATAACTTTAGGAAGATTAGTTAAATTATGGGATTCGTGGTTTTTCTAAAAAATTAATCCATATTGGGATACTGTAAAGTCAATGCATGCAACGATAATATTTTATGTAGGAGTAATATCTCAATAGGGTATATTGGTTATTAAATCAACATTGACATATTTTATTGAAAATAAACTTAACATTGTACATTACTATAATCTCATATTGGATATACATTGGTTAATATTATATTCTTCATGAACCATTTTGATGGATGGATTTCATGGTTACATTGCAGGATTATATTATCAAATATTTGAAAACCAATACAATATTCAATAAATAATTATAAAAAAAACAATAGTGTCATATAATAAAATGTTTTAATGTTGAATTCATTTCATGTAAAATATTATAAACACAATTTAATAGATATATTGTTTTATTAATTGATTAAAACATAAGGGACCCGGTTAGAAATGGGTTCAAGGGACAATGCAATGATTACATCAATGAATAGACCATCTGAATTAGATTTGTAGTTGGAAACCATGAGATTTTTATATATCGTCTATCAATATATATGAATAATAATGTGAACATAATAGTCTCACCAAACACAATAAATAAAATAAACATGGAGTCTCATGAAATGTCAACTGATAATGATTATGATGGAAAAAATTGTAACGCCCCGACCCTAGTTACCCAGAGTCGGTGCATTATTACATAACATTGGCATGATCATGAGAAAGATCAAGTCTCGAAAGACCGATTAGTTTAGTAGCCTTGGAATAACTAGATACATCCATAAATTTTTACATTACATCATAAAAAAACATCTTGTCTTCATATCCCCTCATACTATCCCTGCAGGTCATTCATAAATTACTTCTTCATAATCCTGGAAAAAAAATAAAACATTGAAAGGTGTGAGCTCGGATGCTCAGTAAGGATAACAATATAGCAGAAGCTTTCATAAATAAGCATAAACACTTAAGGAAATTTATAACTAAAACAAAATCCTTTGAAACTTGAACTTCATCATAAAATGGCAAAGGTAAAATGAAATAATGCCATTTACTTACTCACATGGATATTCTACTAGTCGAATGATCACATGCAATATCAATAACCACTTTCATAATGATGGAATGCATAATGACAGACTATCATAACCACATAGCCAAGGCCTCGTGCCAAGACTACAAATAAGATTTTGCCAAGGCCTTGTGCCAAGACACTAGTTTGTCTCATGAGACCTACCGATGCATCGAGGAGCTATAGCGGGCTCCACCCGTCACTTATTAAGTCCAATGCATTCCTCATATGAATAGGTTTATGCATAAAATAAACATTCGTATTAAAACTAGCATACGAAATGTCAATACTTTAACCAGAATCCATGAATGGTATAAAAATAGAACATCCACAGTCAAATATAACTCATTTGATACAATATGGAAGATTGTATTGTATAACATTAACCTCAATCATGAATAATGAAGGATGTTGACATAGATGAAAATAATCATCAAAACTATTTGAGAGAAATATCCCCCTTTTCTTGAAAACATTTAAAAGTCACACTATTTGTCAAGGAGCCATTTAAAAATAGATTTTTGAATCAAAGTGTCCCATACCACTTTGAAACCTTTTAAAAGGATTTTTAATTTCTAAAATTTAATGTCCATATAAATAAATCCTTAAAACCATTTTTAAAACATGGACATTAATGAGAAAGATTTAGATGAATAAGTCTTTAAAACATTTAAAAATGGTATTTTAGTTAGAGATTCTATCCAAAAGAGAGACACTTGAATGAAAATAATTGAGGTAATAAAAACTTTGTAATATCATGAGAATAAAGGGAATTCATGATATACTATGTCAAAGTACATTATATACACCACATAAATGTGATTTGGTGTATATCAACAAAGAAGTCTCAATGGAATGTAAGTTGAGATGAAATCTCTCATAAAGGCCATATCCTTAGGTTAAGGATAAATCAATAACATAATTATGTGTGAAAAATATAAATACACTAAATATGATTGGATATTCAGTGTAAAAAAATCAAAGTATATTCACACATATTCCTGTAAAAACAACACCAACGAATTGGATGTTTAACTCAACAAATGGTGAAAGAGTTAAAATTACTCTTATCAAATTCATATCAATGACTTGAGAATTTTCAATGGAGTGATTATGTGTATCAATAGTATATCCACAGGAAGGGGAGTGGAAATTATGACATAATCAAATGAATAGTGATTCCACACATAATCTTGGGGTAATATAATCAATGAAATATGCGTAATGCCAAATGAGTGGAAATTGAAATCTCAAATTCCCTTATTGATTAGTAACATAAGAAACAAACACCCATGAAAGAACGATCATACCATGATGATGTAAATACCCATAAAATAAAGTATATTACACAATGAATACAATCATGGGTAGTACACATACACCACATGCAATAATTAAGTGGTGATCAATGGAATTCTCACGGAATTAAAAGTGAAACAAGAAACCCCTTACCACGTTAATCAACTGAGTCGCATGGACAAAAGTTAATAACCACCAAATGATTTACAGAATAACATGAATATAAAGTGAATCATGATAATATATATCAAATGGAAGTACACAATACACCACTGTCAATAATTTAGTAGCGAACAATGGAATTCTCACGGAATTAAAAGTGAGACAAGAAAATCCCTTACCACGTTAATCAACTGAGTCGCATGGCCAAAAGTTAATAACCACCAAATTATTTACAGAATAACATGAATATAAATTGAATCATGATAATATATATCAAATTGAAGTACACAATACACCACTTTCAATAATTTAGTAGCGAACAATGGAAATCTCACGGAATTGAAAGTGAGATAAGAGAATCCCTTACTTTGTACTTTTTCCTTGGTGGATAGTAGGTTTACCTCCTGTATAATGGTGAAATAATTGTTATTGAATAATACAAGAATCAGTTACTTTAATATGATATCATATATGATCTTTTAACATTGATTTGTTAATAATATCTTAGAATTATCGTCATTTCAGGTGTTAACGGGTTCATTTTACTTTACATTCTTTGTTATGTGAGCCATATTCGTTAATAATGGGATGTATATTATTCATATCCAGAATGGTATCAAGTCCTTAAACATCATTTTTAAATCCTCAAATGATAATTATACTTGAATGGATACGATGGAGAATGAATTTCACCGCGTTCGTGGAGACGGTAGTCCGTACGTACGCACGAATGCTACTTCCATTTAATTTTTATTTTAAAAGAATTGAATCCAAATGATACATAGGTATATTACTATTCCAGTAAAATATAATATTTTATATATGTTACTTACGTTCATTAACACCATCCTTTATACGTTCCGTGTGTGGTATGGACGAGTCATATCATTTTAAGGGGGCGGTAGTCCGCACTTCCTCAAATGAAATTTTCGTATGTATATACAACATGAAACGAATAATTGTATGAAATAAAATGGAATTACAGAAGCTTATATATAAAATATATATCATTAATATCATATTTAATTACAGTTTCATCCTAATGGCCACCATGAGAGGCGGTAAGATGTATTTGAACAATCATCGTTTCGTGAGGCGTTAGTTTGCCATCCACAGAAACATTATGTTCATCATCCATTAGATGGAGTTGTGTGAATGTGTAGTTTGAATACTTCTTATAACAACATCCTAGTATATTGTGGATACTGTTGTTGTTACAAAAGAAAGGAAATAAAAAGAGTTTGGGGGTTGGAGAAGCAAAATAATTGAAAATAATTTAAGAGAAAATGTTACCTTTAATTTAGGTAACTCACTTTGGTTGGAACCAAAGGACTTCTTCAAATGCTTTCTGCCTAAGGGGAAGCTTCAAGGAGGAGGAGAGGGATGTGGGGATCTTAGTTGGGCAGAGTTTGGACGAGCCAAGTGGCTTCAGAGGTGTGAGGAATGAGTAGAAGTGGTCTCTTTTTATAAGGGAGAGGAGGGGCTCTTTAGGAAAGAGTGAAAGTATTACTTTATAATATAATTATATTCGGTTTATAATGGTCCAAAAAGCATTGAGGTCGAAGATAAGATGACTCATATTCTAAATAACATCAACCAATAATAATTGGACAGGTTTTAGATAATATTTTAATCATTATAATCTTATTTATTTAAATGATTTATTAATGAGGTAAACATTGCATCATTATTGTGTCATTAATAATTTAAATTATTTGATGTCTAAAAATTATAAATAAAATATCATTATGTAGGAAATCATTTTAGCTTTCTAATGAATATTTATAATCGAAAATCCAACATGTATAACCCTATGTAAAAATTGTTCTTTTAAAAGATGTAAGCTTATGCCATTTTTGTATTCATTTTAACTTAATTAAAATAAAGTGTCATTATCACTTACAAGTGGATCAATGGGGTCCCGAAATTGACCCAAAGATGACCATGGTCGACCATGTATCAACCAATAGGGTTAAGACACGTTTTGGGGTAAATTAGTATTATTATAATATTATTTTTTAACCCTTATTTACCGGATTTACCCTTAACCATGGTAAATAAAATATTTACCGCAGTAATTATTCAAAATGTCTAAAAATAAAAGTTACCTATTTACACAATTTGAACATCCTGATTCCCAATATGATATCCATTTTTCTAAATTCAAAACACAGAAGTGGCAGAAATTAATTTAAAATTAATTCCCGCTGTCAAAACAAAAAGCGTGTTTTTAAGAGATAATAACTATCAAAAGATTGACACTTGTTTATGTTCGGTTTAATTGTAAAATTATGTCCAACGACCAAAATTATATTAAATGGTAAAAATATATTCTAAATATACTTTAAAACCACTCAAATTCATAATTTATCACTATTAATTATTTTGATTAAAAAAGTTGTTTTTAATTAAAATTTAGTAATTTTTACTATTCATCAAAATATGAAAGTTATCCGAAAAGTACCAAAATTTCACCTTAGGCTAAATTTGATATTCCGAATCCAAAAATGAAGTCCATTTTGAAATATAAAATATATATAATTTCAAAGAATTAAGTTTTACTATTCATAACGGCTAGTTTGATCGGTTGTGGTGTGTGTTAAAACTCGAAGTTGCGTACAACACACACTACTGTTTTATTCAAAGGAAAGCGTACCGTGGAAGCTTGGGATGTTTTATTTTAAATTTTTTGATGTCCCCATTTAGTCAAAAAGTTTAAAATATTTTATTTAAAAAGGGTTCACTATTAGAAGTTGGTAAAACTACAATACTGAAGATGAATTTGTTCTTACATTATGTCTAAGAAACTCATAATATGGATTCTAAAATTATAAGGATTATATAAAGTTTAGAATTTAGTTAATACTATTCATAACCTTTTTTGAATGGCTTGTTTGGTAAGTCATGGTGCTCTTGAACTTGGTGTTGCGTGTAGTACAAGTTATTGAATTATTTTGAAGAAATAACACACTATGAAATCTTGGGGTGTTACATTCTCCCCTCCTTCAATAAATTGCGTCCTCGCAATTTGAAATTGTTCTTCGAAAATAAAAGGTTGAAAATAGAAAATATATTTGTTGAAAACCCACATCGGAAATTGGTTTACTAAAATTGAGTCTTAATATGAGGAAAAGAGAAATGAAAGGGTCACCACCAAATTATGATCTCGATTAGGAGAACATTGGTGGCAATTAGAGACATATAATTGGAGGAAAAACGTAAATATTTATAGGTAGTGGTTGAGGTCATAAATCTCAAACAAGTATAAAATTGAGGTCCTTAAACTCATCAATCTATGATGATTTGAAGTACCATCGGTTCAACAAAATATAGGGTATTGGGATCACACAGTTTTGACATTTCAAAATATCTTAGTTGAAATCCCACATTGAAAAATGAATTAATGAGGCCTCTATTTAAAATAAAGAGTGGAAAGTATGAAGATTACCGAAAATAACACATACTGGGGTTCCATGTAGGAAAATATAGATATGGAGGAGAAATCTAACCATCAATTATCTGATGGAGAGTGGTAGAGAACATGGCTATGAAAAGGCCAAAAATCCCAAAGCCATAAATTAGTGATGATTTAAGGTACCATCTAGGACAACATTTTTTTTAAGTTACATTACATAAGGAAGAGGAATTCATTTATGATATTGACTATGAACATTATGAGATATACTTAAATTTTAAGTAGATTTTCATTCTTTAATAAATTTCCACCACTAACTCAATTTTTTTTAAACGATGAGTATTCAAGAAGACATGGTCACACTAGAAGAGTTAGAATTAACTTCTATAGAATCACATGATCCATGCAGGATAAACCATATATTTACATTGTCTTTGAAGATTAATCAAAACCAAAATGGTTAGTGAATGATCTAATGATCCCCCAAAAGGATATTCATTGAGATAAATATGCACTAATCTTAATTTCTAAAATTAAACCAACAATACCCCAAAGTTAAATAGATACCATTCAATAACCAATTGTCCTTAAAATCCTTTAATATAATCCAAACTAATATTGAAACCCAAAACATAGAAGAATTTGATTATGTAGTCTCCCATGTTACATTGTATCTCCAAATGACATAAAATACTCTTAAAGTCACATACTTAAAAGTAATTAACATCATCACATATTCTCTGTTATAGGTTAATAATTTCCATAAATAACCTAAATCACTATAAATCAACAATAAAAATGTAGATAAAAATCCACCATTACTCTACAAATGAAACCTCATTGTATTCTATTTTCCTTGGGCATATAGTGTTCCTAACAAAACGAACATCTTCCAAAATAACATTTATTACTTAATCACCAAATCATTTTCCTATACCAAGGGTATTCATTTGATAACACATAAGAACCCAAATCATCTTATTATTGATCAATAAAATCATTTAACAAAAAAAAAGTCATATTAACCAGGGACTTCACGTAGTCCAGTGGTAGGCGATAAATCCCAATCGCACTTTGGTTGTGGGTTCGATTCCCACAGCTTTGTCCGACGCGACGGGTTGTCACACGGTCTACGTGTTGTCCTTTTTCAAAAACTATATTCTATAATATTACCAAAATGAGATAAATTTTTCAAAATAACATAATTTAACCACAAATGTAATATCATACTTTGCATTTTCATCCCAAATTATAATAATTTATCATTTTCTCAAACCCCAATGATCATATAAAACCAAATGGTTATTTATACCTATATCCACAAGAGAAGAGACAATTATTCCTCAAATATCATTCTCACATGGCAAACTGAGGGGTTACAAATACAAGAGAAAATTATTCGAAAGTAAACCCACCAACAAGGAGTGCTAATACTTTTAAAATTTTTCTCCAACCATTTATTTCCACATAGCTTCTTCTTTGAGCAAGAAAATATCCTATAAAATAGGACATTCACTCGGGTAATGGCCAGGTCCCCTACATTTACGGCAAATGACTGTAAATGGACTCTTGGGACCATTTTTATCTTCTTCAATAGTACTCTTCATTTTTCTTCGGCAATTCTTCACTTTATGTCCTTCCTTCCCGCACGTAAAACATTTCGTTGTCCCATTGAGACACTTTCCTGGGTGTCTCTTTCCATAATTCCTACATGATGAAAATTGAGGTTTCTTTTCTCCATGGTCTCCATTGCTGGAGATCTTATCATTTATCACCTTTCTCTTCCTTATTGAGTCTGGGAGTTGGTTAATATATATGTTGTTGATCATATTTTTGGAAAACTGATTTGGCATAAAGACGATATCTTTTACGCCTATCAACATTCCATTTTGTTGCTCATTTCCACCACCGTTCCCACCTTGTACATCATTCTCAAAGTCACTATGACTTCCTTGGAATCCATCCATTGACTAAAACCAGAAATCATTTTGTCAGTAATAGTAGTCGTAAAATCATTTAGAGATTAAAATGTCACCATATTCTCAATTTGAAATATATTAGGATTTACCAAGGTCATTTACTCTCATCTTATGTATATATTACTTAAATCAGTTTGTAAAGAAAATGTAAATTATCCTAAGCATATCCCCCGGGAGTGTCGTAACCAAGAGTGCAGCAAGGCCCGTTGTCGTGCACCAGTTCCCGTTCGAGTCTAGCTCAAAGCGGTGTTTTCGGGTTTTACCCCTAGGTACATCTGTGCCAGAGCCGCCTCTACCTGCTCGTATCCAGATAGGGATGTATTGCTCGGAAAACTCACAAAATCTCTACAATACCAAAATTCAATGAAGTTCTTTTATACTAATCCTCAAAGTTCGTCTTAGGTCTGCGTGCTCTAATCAGAGTTTATCTAAATCTAGCTAACAAGGTTTGTACTAAACTTCCTCTGATACCAACTGTAACGCCCCGACCCTAGTTACCCAGAGTCGGTGCATTATTACATAACATTGGCATGATCATGAGAAAGATCAAGTCTCGAAAGACCGATTAGTTTAGTAGCCTTGGAATAACTAGATACATCCATAAATTTTTACATTACATCATAAAAAAAACATCTTGTCTTCATATCCCCTCATACTATCCCTGCAGGTCATTCATAAATTACTTCTTCATAATCCTGGAAAAAAAATAAAACATTGAAAGGGGTGAGCTCGGATGCTCAGTAAGGATAACATTATAGCAGAATCTTTCATAAATAAGCATAAACACTTAAGGCAATTTATAACTAAAACAAAAGCCTTTGAAACTTGAACTTCAGCATAAAATGGCAAAGGTAAAATGAAATAATGCCATTTACTTACTCACATGGATATTCTACTAGTCGAATGATCACATGCAATATCAATAACCACTTTCATAATGATGGAATTCATAATGCCAGACTATCATAACCACATAGCTAAGGCCTCGTGCCAAGACTACAAATAAGATTTTGCCAAGGCCTTGTGCCAAGACACTAGTTTGTCTCATGAGACCTACCGATGAATCGAGGAGCTATAGCGGGCTCCACCCGTCACTTATTAAGTCCAATGCATTCCTCATATGAATAGGTTTAAGCATAAAATAAAAATTCGTATTAAAACTAGCATACGAAATGTCAATACTTTAACCAGAAACCATGAATGGTATAAAAATAGAACATCCACAGTCAAATATAACTCATTTGATACAATATGGAAGATTGTATTGTATCACATTAACCTCAATCATGAATAATGAAGGATGTTGACATTGATGAAAATAATCATCAAAACTATTTGAGAGAAATATCCCCCTTTTCTTGAAAACATTTAAAAGTCACACTATTTGTCAAGAAGCCATTTAAAAATAGATTTTTGAATCAAAGTGTCCCATACCACTTTGAAACCTTTTAAAAGGATTTTTCATTTCTAAAATTTAATGTCCATATAAATAAATCCTTAAAACCATTTTTAAAACATGGACATTAATGAGAAAGATTTAGATGAATAAGTCTTTAAAACATTTAAAAATGGTATTTTAGTTATAGATTCTAACCAAAAAAGAGACACTTGAATGAAAATAATTGAGGTAATAAAAACTTTGTAATATCATGAGAATAAAGGGAATTCATGATATAATATGTCAAAGTACAGTATATACACCACATAAAAGTGATTTGGTGTATATCAACAAAGAAGTCTCAATGGAATGTAAGTTGAGATGAAATCTCTCATAAAGGCCATATCCTTAGGTTAAGGATAAATCAATAATATAATTATGTGTGAAAAATATAAATACACTAAATATGATTGGATATTCAGTTTAAAACAATCAAAGTATATTCATACATATTCCTGTAAAAACAACACCAACGAATTGGATGTTTAACTCAACAAATGGTGAAAGAGTTAAAATTACTCTTATCAAATTCATATCAATGAATTGAGAATTTTCAATGGAGTGATTATGTGTATCAAAAGTATATCCACAGGAAGGGGAGTGGAAATTATGACATAATCAAATGAATAGTGATTCCACACATAATCTTGGGGTAATATAATCAATGAAATACGCATAAAGCCAAATGAGTGGAAATTGAAATCTCAAATTCCCTTATTGATTAGGTAACTTAAGAAACAAACACCCATGAAAGAAAGATCATACAATGATGATGTAAATACCCATAAAATAAAGTATATTACACAATGAATACAATCATGGGTAGTACATATACACCACATGCAATAATTAAGTGGTGATCAATGGAATTCTCACAGAATTAAAAGTGAGACAAGAAACCCCTTACCACGTTAATCAAATGAGTCGCATGGCCAAAAGTTAATAACCACCAAATTATTTACAGAATAACATGAATATAAAGTGAATCATGATAATATATATCAAATGGAAGTACACAATACACCACTTTCAATAATTTAGTAGCGAACAATGGAATTCTCACGGAATTAAAAGTGAGACAAGAAAATCCCTTACCACGTTATTCAACTGAGTTGCATGGCCAAAAGTTATTAACCACCAAATGATTTACAGAATAACATGAATATAAAGTGAATCATGATAATATATATCAAATGGAAGTACACAATACACCACTTTCAATAATTTAGTAGCGAACAATGGAAATCTCACGGAATTGAAAGTGAGATAAGAGAATCCCTTACTTTATATTTTTTCCTTGGTCGATGGTAGGTTTACCTCCTGTATAATGGTGAAATAATTGTTAATGAATAATACAAGAATCAGTTACTTTAATATGATATCATATATGATCTTTTAACATTGATTTGTTAATAATATCTTAGAATTATCGTCATTTCAGGTGTTAACGGGTTCATTTTACTTTACATTCTTTGTTATGTGAGCCATATTCGTTATTAATGGGATGTATATTATTCATATCCAGAATGGTATCAAGTCCTTAAACATCATTTTTAAATCATCAAATGATAATTATACTTGAATGGATACGATGGAGAATGAATTTCATCGCGTTCGTGGAGACGGTAGTCCGTACGTACGCACGAATGCTACTTCCATTTAATTTTTATTTTAAAAGAATCGAATCCAAATGATACATAGGTATATTACTATTCCAGTAAAATATAATATTTTATATATGTTACTTAAGTTCATTAACACCATCCTTTATACGTTCCATGTCTGGTATGAACGAGTCATATCATTTTAAGGGGGCGGTAGTCCGCACTTCCTCAAATGAAATTATCGTATGTATATACAACATGAAACGAATAATTGTATGAAATAAAATGGAATTACAGAAGCTTATATATAAAATATATATCATTAATATCATATTTAATTACAGTGTCATCCTAATGGCCACCATGAGAGGCGGTAAGATGTATTTGAACAATCATCGTTTCGTGAGGCGTTAGTTTGCCATCCACAGAAACATTATGTTCATCATCCATTAGATGGAGTTGTGTGAATGTGTAGTTTTAATACATCTTATAACAACATCCTAGTATATTGTGGATACTTGTGTTGTTACAAAAAAATGAAATAAAAAGTGTTTGGGGGTTGAAGAAGCAAAATAATTGAAAATAATTTAAGAGAAAATGTTACCTTTAATTTAGGTAACTCACTTTAGTTGGAACCAAAGGACTTCTTGAAATGCTTTCTGCCTAAGGGGAAGCTTCAAGGAGGAGGAGAGGGATGTGGGGAGCTTAGTTGGGCAGAGTTTGGACGAGCCAAGTGGCTTGAGAGGTGTGAGGAATGAGTAGAAGTGGTCTCTTTTTATAAGGGAGATGAGGGGCTCTTTAGGAAAGAGTGAAAGTATTACTTTATAATATAATTATATTCGGTTTATAATGGTACATGTAAAGACCCGCAAATTTCAAGGAAATTTTTTTCTTAATTTTCTTTGGAATTTTACAAGAGCGCAGCTTCAGACGGCACCTGATTCCGAGGCCCGGTGTGCCCGGAATCAATTTCCGAAGTTTGGCTCGGGTACGTTTAGTGAACGGACGAGCGGGTTTTTCTATCTTTTGAACCGGTGCCCGGAATCAAATTCTGAGGGCACCGATGAAATCACAGCGCCGGTATTTGCTTAGAAACGCCTCTTCCGGAGTTGCGTTTGCTCAGATGTGGTTTTTAAATTTTGCGGCTTTAAGTCAGAAATAAAATAAAGTTTGTGCGACAACTTTATTTTATTTCACTTAAGCTGCTTGGAAGCCACTTGAAGCCACTTAAAGGCGGCTTGAACTAAGTTGAACTGGATAGGATGCTATCCAGAAATATCCTACCCCCTTGGTAGGATATTTGTGAGGCAGGGCCCGCACGAGCCCCGCCGTTTCTTTCGCTAAGTAACGCACCCGCGAAAACCCGTCAAGGTAACTGAAAAGTCAACCGACGCGTTTTCTTTAATTCTTAATAGACCATTTAATTGGGCTGTTTCTTTCGTGAATTAAATGGGCTGTTTTATTCGTTAAATTAATTCAACGAATTAAGTGGGTCGTTACTTACGCGTTTTGCGTTTGTTGGCAAAATAATAAAATAGACAAACTTGTCTATTTTGGAGGATTGCTATTCCTCTGAGCCTCCACCCTCTCCGCGAAGAACGCGAAGAATGCGAAGAACGCGAAGAACGCGAAGAACGCCGGAACCGGAATCCGACGACGCACGATCCGCGACGTCAACAGCTTTTCCGCGACCTTCTTCTTCTTCTTCGGTGCCTCTTCTTCCGCGGCGAACCTGCGATCGGCGGTTAAAGGTGAGAATCGAATCTTTTATTTCCCTTTTTTTTTAAATTTCAATAACAACGGATTTAATTAATTAAATCCGTTTGTTCTTGATCCGGAGATTGGCGACGCGACGCCGGATACCGCGACGACGCGACGATCTCCTTCCTCCGCGACGAGCGATTCCGCGACGACCCCTCGTCCGACGACGACGACAAGGTAAGGGTTGATTGGATTATTTTATTTCTTTTCCCGTATTTATTCTTTTCAAATAAAGAACCCGATCGGAACAATTTTAATCTATTTAAAATTGTTGATTTGGTTAATCCTTTTCCCTCCCGGTGACGTTTATGGCTAACGCGGAGGGTGCGGGTCTAACGAACAAGACCCGGCAACCCTCCGCCGATCTATTTTGTTGTGCGGATATGGCGGACGACGACGAACCGCGCGGCAGGGGCGATCCGTTGATCCCGCAGTGAAGGTCGGCATCCGGGAGGGGCAACGGCGCAGACGGGAGGCAAATCGGGCCACCGGAGCATCTCCGGCGGCCCGCGGAAGGCGGCGGCCGCGCGGAACCGGGAACGGACGCGGCGGCCCGGCCGCGTCCGCGTGACAGGCGGCCCCCCGCGGGGCCGCGGTTCCCTCAAGCCGCGGGTTCAACCCGCGGCGGCGGCGGCTCCCTCGGCCGCCCGGCCGAGGCCGAGCCGGCCGGTCCGGTCGGCCGGGCCGCGCCCAGGCCGGACCGGACCCGGCCGAGCCAGGTCGGGCCGGGTCGGGCCGACCCGGTTCGGCCGACCCCAGGGGGGGTTCGGGCCGGGTCGCCCCGGGCCCAGAACCCCCGTTTCGGGCCCTCTACGGTCTTTCGCCCATATCTTGGGCCTGGGACCTCCGATTGACGAACCGTCAGCGGCTACGCGATCCTTGGATCGAGATGGTCGTTTCGGCATATTATACTCAAGGTTTCGGAAGACTTTGGGTTCGGCCGGGTTGGTTCGTACACGAAGCCAACCGGGCCCTCGGAGCGGAAACGCTCATAACTTGAGCTACGGACGTCCGATCGACGTACCGTCAGCTGTGGTAGTTTCCTCTAAGTGAGACGGAACTTTTGGCATACTCCGCCCGAGGATCGGATACAGGCGGAGTACGGTCGGGTTGGTTTTTCCCTAAAAACCAACCGGGCCCCTGGGACGAAAATGCCAATAACTCTCAGACCGGGCGTCCGATTGACGCGCCGTCTGTCGCGTTGAGATCCTGTTGTCGATACGGAACTTTTGGATACATCAACTTCGGACTACGTGTCAGTTGATGTATCAGCCTCTCGGCTCGTGGAGCGGACCCTCCTAAACGAGCTCGCTTTGTGCGGGAACCCTAGCGCTGGCTGTGACTTCGACGACAGAGCAGAGATCCTTCGTGGACTGCGACGACGACAGAGCAGAGATCCTCCGTGGACTGCGACGACGGCAGAGCAGAGATCCTTCGTGGACTGCAGCGACGACTGTGCAGAGATCCTCAGTGGACTGCGTCGACTACTGCACTCAGCGATCCTACGTGGATCAGTGCTACAGGTTCTGTGTGAGCCCGATCCTATGTGGGTCCTTACTACCGGTTCTGTGTGAGCCACTGCCTACAGGTTCTGTGTGAGCCCGATCCTGTGTGGGTCTTCTGCGGGGGTTAGTACCTATCGATCCTTCGTGGGTCCGACGACTTATATGGATCAGTGATCATCTTTGACGTCATCTGAAAAAGTATACCTGGTTGAGCTGAATCTTATGTTACTCTCCTTTGTGGATTGTGTTGAACTATCCTTTGTGGATTTACTATTTACCCTCCTTGTGGATTTGAGTCTTGCTTTCCTTTGTGGATTGAGTTGATCTTGAGCTCGTGAGCAGAGCTAGAAGTGGGGACTTAGGTATATGTATGGGCATATACCTAAGTCAAGTCAGATGTTACTTCGTGATTGCATCTTTCTTTTGTGCTATATCCTTTGTGGATTTCGGGAGACCTTCGGGGGTCTCGGGGTCCTTACTGAGTAGCTTGTACTCACCCCTGCACGGGCTATGCCCGCACCTTGTTGTGTTGGTTGCAGACGACGGACAGCGCTGATCACGGTTGGGGCGTGGAGCAGGACGGTACCTGGAGGTGGACCACTGGGCGGAACGTACTCGGAGCGGACGTGGGACCCGAGGAGCCTGGAGGCTATCTGTACCCACCCTTCAGGTGGGATTTCCAGTGGACGACACGAGGCCGCCGTCTTTTCTTCAGTTCCTGTACTTTACTTTTCAGTTGTACTTTACAGTTGGGCTTGTATTTCCGGCCCCTTTTCTTTTCTGCACTTTACTTTCCGCTTGCTGACTTTGTGTGGTTGTTACTTATAAAGGCAATGCCTTCCCTGTTTACTGGGATTTTACGCCTTGGTGCTAGTCGCCAGCCCCTGGCCTATGGAAGGCGGGCTTGGGGTAGTCACGGCACGGGCCCCGAGGACGGGTCGTGACAAATTGGTATCAGAGGTGGTCGGTTCTACCGCAGACTCTGATCGTCCTTTCTTTCTATGTGAAGCAATAGTGTTTAGTGTATTGAGTGTGGTTATCAGTTCAGGGAGCCCAGTGTTGGTGCAGCGGCCGACGTATCCGTACACCAGGACCCTGACTCCTGATTTCCGACTGAATGCATGAAAACATTGATTGCGTGTGTGTTTCAAGTTTTATTTGTGATTACTTATGTCAGCTCACCGGGTATACTGATCTGCTTTATGAAAGTCTCAAGTTTTCCTTGTGATTACTTGTGCCAGCTCACCAGGTATACTGTTCTGACTGTGGTGCTCTTGTTCTCCTTTTCAGGATGGCCCCGCGACGACTGCCAGCTAGGGTTCCGAGTGTTGGGCGCGACGGCAGCCCACCGAGCGACGAGGCCTCGGTGCAGGGCCCTTTGCCAGCAGTGGCACCGGCGGTAGCTTTACCCGTCGAGCCACTGATGCTACCAGTACCAGACGCTGACGATGCACGTCGCCTCAGGGCACTGCACGAGTTTCAGAGCCAGCGACCGCCCAGGTTTCGCGGTGAGGCGGACCCCCAGGCCGCCGAGGACTGGCTAGAGGCGGTGGTACGGATCTTCAGGCTAGTGAGGACACCAGCGGATCTCATGGTGATTCTCGCAGCGAGCCTCCTGCAGGCGGCGGCAGGACGATGGTGGAGCCTGATGCTCCAGGTTCACGATGAGGCATCCCTGCTCTGGACGGACTTCGAGAGCCTCTTCCGCTCTGAGTTCGTCCTGGCCACCCTCCGAGCGGTGCGCATCCAGGAGCTTCTCCAGCTGCGCCAGGGCAGCATGACGGTCGCTCAGTACGCGGCGAGGTTCACGGACCTATCTCGCTACTCGACCGACATGGTACGGGACCCCTTCTTCCGGGCCCGGACCTTCGAGCAGGGCTTGCGACAGGAGATTCGGGCGTCGCTGATCTCCCTCAGCATTCCGACCCAGGCCGGAGTGCTGGAGCGAGCCCTCCTGATCGAGAGCTTCCTTGCAGAGCCTTCTTCAGCGGCGAGACCTAGCGCAGGGCGGCAGGTAGCTGAGTCTTCGGCAGCAGGTAGCCGACGGATGACTCACGGGCCCAGGCAGACCAGACCCCCACGCAGACGGCCTCAGGACACCGGCTCAGCAGTACGAGGCACACAGCGGAGTGCCAGCCTTTCGAGAGGCAGGCTGTGCTACTCTTGCGGCGGGCAGGGTCACATGGCTCGTGACTGCCCGACTCGCCGATCAGAGGAGCAGCAGACGGTGGAGGGGCCACCCAGGCAGAGGCAGAGGGTCGACCGTGGCGGTCCGCAGGGAGGAGGCGGACGAGGCAGAGGAGCTGGCCGAGCAGCGGGTGGTGGGCGACGCTTCCAGGCTCTACCCCCACCGCCACCAGGAGGGCCACCTCGACCACATGGAGCTGGCGGGCAGGGACAGGCCCAGCTCCAGGCAGTGGAGGCCTACGACCCCGACATGCCAGAGATGATTCGAGGTACGATCTGTGTCTATTCCACCCTTGCTGCAGTACTTATAGACACAGGAGCGAGTCACTCTTTCATAGCCTCTGCCCTTGTTCGGAGCTCGGAGATTCCGACTGAGCCGTTGGCTCGATCCTTACGGCTAGAGACTCCTACGGGAGCAGACTCGACGATTACGCACTGGTGCCGGCAGTGTGAGCTTACTCTAGGAGGCGAGAGCTTCGGCTGGGATCTCCTTGTAGCGGCGTCGAGGCCTTACGACGCCATCTTGGGCATGGATTGGCTATCCACGGTTCATGCCCAGATCGACTGTTTTAGGCACAAGGTGCGATGTGTTCGTACCGACGGGAGTAGGTTTACCTTCACCGGCGAGAAGGGAACCTTTGCAGCACAGGATGGACTTCCGCGGAGGAGAGTGCAGCCCATCTCTCATCAGTTGGCTAGCCTCATCCTAGGAGCAGTGGACGTGCGGAGTCCGGCTTTTCCTGCAGTGGTGGACCAGTACGTGGACGTCTTTCCCGACGACGTTCCAGGGCTACCTCCTCGTAGAGAGGTAGACTTTTACATTGACTTGTACCCCGGGACAGCCCCGATATCTACTCCAGCATATCGGATGGCCCCCGCCGAGCTTCGGGAGCTGCGGGTACAGTTGGAGGACTTGCAGAGCAAGGGGTTTATCCGACCCAGTGTTTCACCCTGGGCTTCCCCGATTTTGTTCGCCAAGAAGGCGGACGGGAGCTTGCGACTGTGTGTCGACTATCGTCGCCTGAATCAGGTGACAGTGAGGAACAAGTATCCGCTGCCACGTATTGATGACCTCTTCGATCAGCTCAAGGGAGCGCGGTGGTTCTCGAAGATAGACCTCCGGTCAGGCTATCATCAGCTCAGAGTTCGAGACGAGGACGTGCAGAAGACGGCCTTCAGGTGTCGGTATGGCCATTATGAGTTCTTGGTTATGCCGTTCGGCGTAACCAATGCTCCAGCAGTGTTCATGAGCCTCATGAACAGGATCTTCCAGCCTTACCTCGACCGTTTTGTCGTGGTCTTCATTGACGACATTTTGGTATACTCGACGACTGAGGAGGAGCATGCCTACCACCTGCGAGTTGTGCTAGACACACTCCGAGAGCACCAGCTTTATGGCAAGCTCTCAAAATGCCAGTTCTGGTTACGTGAGGTCCATTTCTTGGGGCACGTCATTTCTGAGGCGGGAGTTGCAGTGGATCCCGCGAAGATCGAGGCAGTGCTAGCTTGGGAGCCACCCAAGAGCGTGACAGAGGTGAGGAGCTTCTTGGGCCTAGCCGGATACTATCGGAGATTCGTGCCAGACTTCTCCAGAGTTGCGGCACCACTCTCAGCGTTGACGAAGAAGGGGAAACCCTTCGTGTGGTCAGACAGATGTCAGCAGAGCACCCAGGAGCTGAGGCAGAGGTTGACCAGCGCACCTATCTTGAGGTTGCCTGAGGAGGGAGTTGGATACGTAGTTTACTGCGATGCGTCAGGGACTGGACTCGGGTGCGTCCTGATGCAGGAGCGGGCCGTGATCGCCTACGGATCACGTCAGTTGAGGCCGCATGAGAAGAACTACGCCACTCATGACCTGGAGTTAGCAGCAGTGGTCTTCGCTCTGAAGACTTGGCGGCACTATCTGATGGGCGAGCGCTTCACAGTCTTTTCTGACCACCAGAGTCTCAGGTATATCTTCTCTCAGAAGGACCTGAACCTGAGACAGCAGAGATGGCTTGAGTTCCTCCAGGACTATGACTTTGAGATAGTCTATACTCCTGGGAAGGGGAACGTGGTAGCCGATGCCCTCAGCAGGAGGACGGGCATTCAGCTACTTGAGGAGGCGACGAAGCAGCTAGCCTCCTTGCAGATATCCTTCGTGGATAGAGACGGAGCAGCCTTTCTTCAGTCTCTCACAGTCTCTCCTCCACTTCTACAGCGGGTCAGAGAGGCTCAGCGTGGGGACGCTGACTGTGAGACCCGGCGTGCACTGATATCCTCAGGTCAGGCGCCTGATGGTTTCTCCCTTGGAGCAGAGCACGACATCCTTTTCAGAGGGCGTACCTTCGTACCAGTTTCTTTACGAGAGGAGGTGCTGAGAGAGTTTCACACTTCTCCCTTGGCGGTACATCCCGGAGTGGAGAAGATGTACCAGGATCTCAGACGACAGCACTGGTGGCCGGGCATGAAGAAAGCTGTGGCTGAGTTCGTTTCACGATGCCTCACCTGCCAGCAGGTGAAGGCAGAGCATCAGGTACCAGCAGGCTTGGTACAGCCCTTGGAGGTCCCGGAGTGGAAGTGGGACGGCATATCTATGGACTTCGTGACTGGACTTCCACGTACTTCCAGAGGTCACGACTCCATTTGGGTGATTGTCGACCGACTCACCAAGTCGGCACACTTCTTACCCATCAGAGAGCAGGGCTCAGTGGAGAGCTTGGGACGTCTTTACGTCCAGGAGATCGTACGGCTTCACGGTGTGCCATCATCTATCGTCTCCGATCGAGATGATCGTTTCACTTCCCGGCTCTGGAAGGGGTTGCAGGAGGCGTTCGGGACGCGGCTCCATCTGAGCACAGCCTTCCACCCTCAGACGGATGGTCAGACGGAGAGGACCATACAGACACTCGAGGACATGCTCCGTGCATGTGTTCTCGACTTTGGTCGCAGCTGGGAGGACCACCTACCCTTGGTGGAGTTCGCGTACAACAACAGCTACCACTCCACCATCGGGATGGCACCATACGAGGCGTTGTACGGCAGACCCTACAGATCACCGTTGTGCTGGACAGACCCTGGGGAGTCAGCACTCGTGGGACCAGAGATGGTCCGAGCCACGACAGAGAAGGTCCAGATCATCCAGGAGAGGATGAGGACAGCTCAGAGCCGGCAGAAGTCATATGCTGACAGGAGGCGGAGGCCACTAGAGTTCGAGGATGGCGACCACGTCTTTTTGCGTGTCTCACCTCGACGTGGTTTACGGAGATTTGGCCGAGGCGGCAAGTTGTCTCCACGCTTCATCGGGCCTTTCCAGGTCCTCAGCAGGATAGGAGAGGTGGCTTATCGCCTGGCTCTACCACCTCAGTTGCACCGGGTGCACGACGTCTTCCACGTGTCTCAGCTGAGGAGATACGTGCACGACCTGACGCACATCATCGACTTTGGGGAGCTGGACGTGGACGATGGGGCGACTTTTGCGGAGGTTCCAGTGGAGATCGAGGATCGACATGAGCGGGTCCTACGTGGGCAGTCGATTCCTCTTGTGCGCGTCAGATGGCAGCACGGGAACCTCCAGGAGAGCACTTGGGAGCGGGAGGCTCAGATGCGTGCTCAGTACCCCCATTTGTTTCCCTTGTTTTTGATGTATCTTTACGGGGACGTAAAGCCCTGAGGTGGGAGTAATGTAAAGACCCTCAAATTTCAAGGAAATTTTTTTCTTAATTTTCTTTGGAATTTTACAAGAGCGCAGCTTCAGACGGCACCTGATTCCGAGGCCCGGTGTGCCCGGAATCAATTTCCGAAGTTTGGCTCGGGTACGTTCAGTGAACGGACGAGCGGGTTTTTCTATCTTTTGAACCGGTGCCCGGAATCAAATTCTGAGGGCACCGATGAAATCGCAGTGCCGGTATTTGCTTAGAAATGCCTCTTCCGGAGTTGCGTTTGCTCAGACGTGGTTTTTAAATTTTGCGGCTTTAAGTCAGAAATAAAATAAAGTTTGTGCGACAACTTTATTTTATTTCACTTAAGCTGCTTGGAAGCCACTTGAAGCCACTTAAAGGCGGCTTGAACTGAGTTGAACTGGATAGGATGCTATCCAGAAATATCCTACCCCCTTGGTAGGATATTTGTGAGGCAGGGCCCGCACGAGCCCCGCCGTTTCTTTCGCTAAGTAACGCACCCGCGAAAACCCGTCAAGGTAACTGAAAAGTCAACCGACGCGTTTTCTTTAATTCTTAACAGACCATTTAATTGGGCTGTTTCTTTCGTGAATTAAATGGGCTGTTTTATTCGTTAAATTAATTCAACGAATTAAGTGGGTCGTTACTTACGCGTTTTGCGTTTGTTGGCAAAATAATAAAATAGACAAACTTGTCTATTTTGGAGGATTGCTATTCCTCTGAGCCTCCACCCTCTCCGCGAAGAACGCGAAGAACGCGAAGAACGCGAAGAACGCGAAGAACACCGGAACCGGAATCCGACGACGCACGATCCGCGACGTCAACAGCTTTTCCGCGACCTTCTTCTTCTTCTTCGGTGCCTCTTCTTCCGCGGCGAACCTGTGATCGGCGGTTAAAGGTGAGAATCGAATCTTTTATTTCTCTTTTTTTTTTAAATTTCAATAACAACGGATTTAATTAATTAAATCCGTTTGTTCTGGATCCGGAGATTGGCGACGCGACGCCGGATACCGCGACGACGCGACGATCTCCTTCCTCCGCGACGAGCGATTCCGCGACGACCCCTCGTCCGACGACGACGACAAGGTAAGGGTTGATTGGATTATTTTATTTCTTTTCCCGTATTTATTCTTTTCAAATAAAGAACCCGATCGGAACAATTTTAATCTATTTAAAATTGTTGATTCGGTTAATCCTTTTCCCTCCCGGTGACGTTTATGGCTAACGCGGAGGGTGCGGGTCTAACGAACAAGACCCGACAACCCTCCGCCGATCTATTTTGTTGTGCGGATATGGCGGACGACGACGAACTGCGCGGCAGGGGCGATCCATTGATCCCGCAGTGAAGGTCGGCATCCGGGAGGGGCAACGGCGCAGACGGGAGGCAAATCGGGCCACCGGAGCATCCCCGGCGGCCCGCGGAAGGCGGCGGCGGCGCGGGTCGCCGGCGCGGCGGCGCCGGCGACCGGAGGCGGCGTCGCCCGGCGCGCCGCTGTGGAGGAAGCCCGCCGCGGCTGAAGCCGCGGCGGCAACGGCGGCCGGTTCCGCGGCCGCGCGGAACCGGGAACGGACGCGGCGGCCCGGCCGCGTCCGCGTGACAGGCGGCCCCCCGCGGGGCCGCGGTTCCCTCAAGCCGCGGGTTCAACCCGCGGCGGCGGCGGCTCCGTCGGCCGCTCGGCCGAGGCCGAGCCGGCCGGTCCGGTCGGCCGGGCCACGCCCAGGCCGGACCGGACCCGGCCGAGCCGGTTCGGGCCGGGTCGGGCCGACCCGGTTCGGGCCGACCCGGGTGGGCCGACCCCAGGGGGGGTTCGGGCCGGGTCGCCCCGGGCCCAGAACCCCCGTTTCGGGCCCTCTACGGTCTTTCGCCCATATCTTGGGCCTGGGACCTCCGATTGACGAACCGTCAGCGGCTACGCGATCCTTGGATCGAGACGGTCGTTTCGGCATATTATACTTAAGGTTTCGGAAGACTTTGGGTTCGGCCGGGTTGGTTCGTACACGAAGCCAACCGGGCCCTCGGAGCGGAAACGCTCATAACTTGAGCTACGGACGTCCGATCGACGTACCGTCAGCTGTGGTAGTTTCCTCTAAGTGAGACGGAACTTTTGGCATACTCCGCCCGAGGATCGGATACAGGCGGAGTACGGTCGGGTTGGTTTTGCCCTAAAAACCAACCGGGCCCCTGGGACGAAAATGCCAATAACTCTCAGACCGGGCGTCCGATTGACGCGCCGTCTGTCGCGTTGAGATCCTGTTGTCGATACGGAACTTTTGGATACATCAACTTCGGACTACGTGCCAGTTGATGTATCAGCCTCTCGGCTCGTGGAGCGGACCCTCCTAAACGAGCTCGCTTTGTGCGGGAACCCTAGCGCTGGCTGTGACTTCGACGACAGAGCAGAGATCCTTCGTGGACTACGACGACGACAGAGCAGAGATCCTCCGTGGACTGCGACGACGGCAGAGCAGAGATCCTTCGTGGACTGCGGCGACGACTGTGCAGAGATCCTCAGTGGACTGCGTCGACTACTGCACTCAGCGATCCTACGTGGATCAGTGCTACAGGTTCTGTGTGAGCCCGATCCTATGTGGGTCCTTACTACCGGTTCTGTGTGAGCCACTGCCTACAGGTTCTGTGTGAGCCCGATCCTGTGTGGGTCTTCTGCGGGGGTTAGTACCTATCGATCCTTCGTGGGTCCGACGACTTAGATGGATCAGTGATCATCTTTGACGTCATCTGAAAAAGTATACCTGGTTGAGCTGAATCTTATGTTACTCTCCTTTGTGGATTGTGTTGAACTATCCTTTGTGGATTTACTGTTTACCCTCCTTGTGGATTTGAGTCTTGCTTTCCTTTGTGGATTGAGTTGTTCTTGAGCTCGTGAGCAGAGCTAGAAGTGGGGACTTAGGTATATGTATGGGCATATTCCTAAGTCAAGTCAGATGTTACTTCGTGATTGCATCTTTCTTTTGTGCTATATCCTTTGTGGATTTTGGGAGACCTTCGGGGGTCTCGGGGTCCTTACTGAGTAGCTTGTACTCACCCCTGCACGGGCTATGCCCGCACCTTGTTGTGTTGGTTGCAGACGACGGACAGCGCTGATCACGGTTGGGGCGTGGAGCAGGACGGTACCTGGAGGTGGACCACTGGGCGGAACGTACTCGGAGCGGACATGGGACCCGAGGAGCCTGGAGGCTATCTGTACCCACCCTTCAGGTGGGATTGCCAGTGGACGACACGAGGCCGCCGTCTTTTCTTCAGTTGCTGTACTTTACTTTTCAGTTGTACTTTACAGTTGGGCTTGTATTTCCGGCCCCTTTTCTTTTCTGCACTTTACTTTCCGCTTGCTGACTCTGTGTGGTTGTTACTTATAAAGGCAATGCCTTCCCTCTTTACTGGGATTTTACGCCTTGGTGCTAGTCGCCAGCCCCTGGCCTATGGAAGGCGGGCTTGGGGTAGTCACGGCACGGGCCCCGAGGACGGGTCGTGACAGTACAAAAATCATTGAGGTCGAAGATAAGATGACTCATATTCTAAATAACATCAACCAATAAGAATTGGACAGGTTTTAGATAATATGTTAATCATTATAATATTATTTATTTAAATGATTTATTAATGAGGTAAACATTGCATCATTATTGTGTCATTAATTATTTAAATTATTTTATGTCTAAAAATTATAAATAAAATATCATTATGTAGTAAATCTTTTTAGATTTCTAATGAATATTTATAATCGAAAATCCAACATGTATAACCCTATGTAAAAATTGTTCTTTTAAAAGATGTAAGCTTATGCCATTTTTCTATTCATTTTAACTTAATTAAAATAAAGTGTCATTATCACTTACAAGTGGATCAATGGGGTCCCAAAATTGACCCAAAGATGCCCATGGTCGACCATGTATCAACCAATAGGGTTAAGACACGTTTTAAGGTAATTTAGTATTATTATAATATTATTTTTTAACCCTTATTTACCGGATATACCCTTAACCATGGTAAATAAAATATTTACCGCAGTAATTATTCAAAATGTCTAAAAATAAAAGTTACCTATTTACACAATTTGAAAATCCTGATTCCAAATATGGAATCCATTTTTCTAAATTCAAAACACAGAAGTGGCAGAAATTAATTTAAAATTAATTCCCACTGTCAAAACAAAAAGCGTGTTTTTAAGAGATAATAACTATCAAAAGATTGACACTTGTTTATGTTCGGTTTAATTGTAAAATTATGTCCAATGACCAAAATTATATTAAATGGTAAAAATATATTCTAAATATACTTTAAAACCACTCAAATTCATAATTTATCACTATTAATTATTTTGATTAAAAAAGTTGTTTTTAATTAAAATTTAGTAATTTTTACTATTCATCAAAATATGAAAGTTATCCGAAAAGTACCAAAATTTCACCTTAGGCTAAATTTGATATTCTAAATCCAAAAATGAAGTCCATTTTGAAATATTAAATATATATAATTTCAAAAAATTAAGTATTACTATTCATAAAGGCTAGTTTGATCGGTTGTGGTGTGTGTTAAAACTCGAAGTTGCGTACAACACACGCTACTATTTTATTCAAAGGAAAGCGTACCGTGGAAGCTTGGGATGTTTTATTTTAAATTTTTTGATGTCCCCATTTTGTCAAAAAGTTTAAAATATTTTATTTAAAAAGGGTTCACTATTAAAAGTTGGTAAAACTACAATACTGAAGATGAATTTGTTCTTACATTATGTCTAAGAAACTCATAATATGGATTCTAAAATTATAAGGATGATATAAAGTTTAGAATTTAGTTAATACTATTCATAACCTTTTTTGAACGTCTTGTTTGGTAAGTCATGGTGCGCTTGAACTCGGTGTTGCGTGTAGTACAAGTTATTGAATTATTTTGAAGAAATACCACACTATGAAATCTTGGGGTGTTACAAAAATGGTTGAATTACAATATATCAACACTTTTGAAACAATAACCAAAGGCATTATATCACATGGAATGAAGGATACAATAATTGTGACTGAGGCGGTAATCTAGCATCAATGTCTCATATGAAAATAAAAATTTTGATTATCACAATGGAATGAAATAATGTTTATCTTAAGGTTACATTGAAAATATGGTTATAATGTGTGGAAAACATGGGAATTTTCCAAGTCATAGCCCTAATATTCAGATTAACTATAAAAATATTCATCACCGACCAATAATTCAAAGAGAAAAAATTATATACAATGTCAGCATTACTGCGAAAGTGGATCCTGATATTTATTATATACATACCCTCCTATTTGATGTTGTAGATGTATTACAGGATTTTGACTCAAGTAATTCAGTATAACCTAGTGGTTTCTAAGATCATTAAATTTCTTCCATGACGAGTTTATCATCAAATAAATATTTTCAAAGTGTGATTGTTGTCTTCTATTTTGAAAATTATTTCAATATTTATTATGATAATCTTAATATCCTTCCTTTAGAAAAACTGAACACAATTTTAATGATGAGTTTTTTCATACCACAGAGAGAATGAAGAATCTGTATAAAGGGAAAAAAATTAAATTTAATAGATAAAAAATTAATGAAAACCTGATAATAAAAAATCTAGATGAAAATTAATAAATATTGGTGTAGATACTAAACGAATCAATACTCTTGGAAAAATATTTAATGAAAAACATCATACGAGGGATAAGTCTATTATGAGGAATGAGATTTATTTTCTAGGTTTGTATTATTGATATATATCTCTAAATTATATCCCAATTCATCTCAATAATTGTTAATCCCTTATCTATATCTATTGGTAGGTCATAAATAAAATGTTAGGATAAAATTTACTTACTAGGGGTGATGTAACACCACAAATTTTTTTAATTTTTTAATCTCTAAATTAATATAATGACAAATAACTTATGTTATATGCTAAACCAAACATAATAAATTACATCATATTAATATAAAATTATTTATATATATATAATAAACTCAAATATGGAAAAACATTACCTTTTTTACATTTGGATGGTAAATAATTACTATCTGTTAATTTTGAAAAATTTTATTTTTAGTAAAATATATTTTTTTAATAATGTATTTTATTTTAAAATATAAATTTTAAAATACCTAAATTTAAATTTTATAAAATGAAATTAATATTTTATTTTCTATGATTAATTTTTACATTTAATGAAATTTTGATCATTTTTTAATTAATTTAGTTTTTGTCAAATAAAACATATTTATGTAAAATTTGAATTATGAATTTTTTTGTTATAAAATAATAACATATAAGTCTAATAAACATATGAGTAATATATTATATATTTATGTAAGACATTATACAATTGAATATATTGTTTGAACATAGAAAACCAATTATTTATGGAGCTAAAGTGAATCATTAACTTGTGAAATATGGTTTTCAATCTTTTCTCCTAGTTAATAATTTTTTAGATGAAATTCGATTTTTTATTAATTTAATTGACTATAACGATTTAATTTTATTAAAATGATTACATTTTTTTCATGTACTATAATAAAAATTTTAATTTTACCTTATACATAATTTTAAACATAATGATAGGTTTTGTAAAAAAAACTATTAATATGTGATAATAAGAATTTTTTTCTAAATTTTTTTTATATGTTGAAAATTTATATGATAAAATGATATCCAAATTTTATATAATAAGTGTAAAATTTATCAATAAGATGATTTATTTTGGAAATTAAAATTAATTATAATGTAAAAAATAAGTTATCTTAGTAAAAAATAAGATTGGTAAAAATTCATTAACTTATTGGAAAAGACAAAACATGATTAAAAATATATAGTTGATTCATATTTATAAAAAATAACACTTACTTTCATTATTTTACCATTTTTATTCACCAAAATCATTTTATATAGAAATTTCTTTTTTAAATTCATTGGTTATTTTCAAAACAAACATTCTCCTAACTTAAAAATATTAACTCTTGTACATATTCAACACTCTATGACACATTTAATTTCAAGTTAAAAATATAAAACAATTCCACCAATAATCCTCTCCCACATTGATAATATTTTTTCACCTTTATTTTACATAATTCCTTCATTTCCAAGGAGATTTACTGGAGAAAACATAATCATCAAATGTGAATAATACATTCTATTAGTATTTCCTATTATTATAATTCATCCAAAATAATAACAATAATTATTAATTTATTTAAATATATAAAATTTTTACATAAATTTAATTTTATTAATTAAAGAATCATTATTTAATCTTCTACATTGACTATAGAAAAAAATAACAGCAATCATGTGTATATGTAGAATATAACTTCAACAAAATGAACCGGTTCATTTTCAAAAACATTCAGTCATGGATAGTTTTAAGGATGTTATTTATAATTAAATAATATACATACAATATAAATATGATTATGAAAATGTTAATTTCCAAATAAATTATATCCCACTTATTCATTGATAATGTGAAACCTTAATCATGCATAAATGGAGAATACCACCTCAATTGGGAATGAGTTTCACTTATATATAAATACGCATCAATGATGGATTTTAAAATAGTATATAAATACTAAAAGACGTAATTCTATAAATATTTTAATATCCATTAATTCAATGATTATATTTTACAATTCATTCAAACATGTCCATCTTAAATAAATGGTTACAAAATAATTTATCAAACAACATCAAATAACCAATGTACAAAAAAAAATTAATAACATAATAATTAGAAAAAATTAATTTAAATATATATTAAAAAATTATAATAATTTATTTGATTGGCATAATTATAATATTCAGGAACATAGTTGTGTGGATATAACAAATCATGAATAAGGTATTTGTCCCATCTAAAAAAGTATCTTCTTTGAGAAACAATTTCATTTATGTGCATAATTTAATTTATATTGTTTTTATAAGATCTATTGGATATATAATTTCATGAAGTAAACATACTCAAAATATTTAAAATTTGCCATTAATATCTATCTCTTTAGAAGTGTTTATATTAGAGTGATTCTTAAGACATAAGGATTTCAGGTCTCAATTTTTTCCCCTTGATTATTCTATTGTTTCATGAAAATTAATTATTGATAAGAATTATTATAATTAATTATAAATGTATTGACGATCCATATCATCATTTTTTAGATTTCCCAATCACCTCTTTTACAATGTGTAATATCAAATTGATTTTACCTCCAATGATACATATATTCCCATTAATTAATATAGAAATAATTTTTATTTTATCATTTTAATGATGTAATTTTTTTAAAAAATGTGTTTCATAATATTTTAAAACAATTTTTCATAAAAGTGTAATATATTATTCCAATATTAATAAAATTTTAATATATGTTATATTTTTAGTCATATTATCATTAATGGAAATTATTTTTATTAATCATTTTACGATGTATTCTCTTAATATTTTAAAACTGTTTTCTTATGTCAACATGAAAATCGTGTCTTTTATACATGACATTTTAAAATTGTGTAAGAATTATATTGTGATTTTAATTCCATTTTCAAATGGTTTTTGTCTAATGGTTTAAGGGTTCCTAAATCATCGTAATTTTTTTTAAATAAACCATCTATTTGATTATGATTTTGGTATCAAATGATCATGATTTCTTATGTGATTCATTTAGTAAATAAAAAACAATTTTTTCATGGGTGTTTAATGATATGGTGAATAGTTGTTTTCAAGTGGAACTCATATATATGGATAATGATATGTGAAATCCTTTATTAGCATCAAATGCATTGGTTAAGTTTTCATGTGACATGATATGTTGAATTTATCTGGAATGTGTTGCAAGAATATTATCTCCAAATGTGATTGTGTGAAAAATATATAAAAATAATTTTTTATGTTTACTATTTGAATTAGATATTAAAAGCGTTGTTCACATGTATTTGTGTGAATGTTATGAGGGATGATATTCGAAATGATTTTTATTCTTATATTTTTCCCTCAATTCATTATTATACTGTGATTCAATGGCATGATATATTTTTATATGCCTATGATTATGACCCATGTACCATGTTTAATGATTCAAGATTCCATACCATTTTTACATGATAAAGGTATTTATATTTTAGAGTACATGTTATTATATCAAAACTCATTGAAAAATATTAGTGTTCAATGTTCTTTTTAATATAAAATTTCTCTAACATTTTTTTTCCAAATATGATTATGATATATCTCTTGATGACATATGGATCTATTTACCTTATTAAGTGTTCAATGTTACCCCTTTCATATAGGTTCCTTGAACTAGGTTATGAAGATAAGTATAACATTAGGAATGTCGAGTAGGGTTACAATAGAAATTTTATTATATGAAACATAATGTAGTTTCATATTCTTAGGTAGCGAATATTAAAGACTCTAAACCATTCAATCCATGTATTTTTTGATAGATTATTATATGTATTATCTGTATAATTAAAATAAGGAATTATTTATTTTAATTTAATCTTATGTACTTATAGTTTGAATTTGGGGCATGCTTTAGTTATATTTTGCTATTAGTTTGGATAAATTTAGTGAAAACTATGTATATGTATAATGGTTAATCGTATATATTATATAACATCCCAAAATATTTGCATTGTATTGTTTGTTTTGTTTTCCTAAATAACTATTTCTGAATACTAGAATGTGGATATGGGATTTGGAATAGTTTTATAGTGGGTTAAAAACACATAATAGAGTGTCCTGTGATATGATTTTTTGTCCTCATACTCTTTTTGAACCATCTTGAATGATTTTTTCCAAGATACATTCACAGGTTAGAGTATAAATAATGAGAGAAACCATGATTTATTTTAAGAAAAAATGAAATAATTACATAGAAGAATCATTGAAAAATAATTTTAATATATAATTAAAGTCAATTTAATGTTGTGAAACACATGTAAACATTATTTTTACTTTACTAATTTATATAACATAATTTAATGATGTAAATAATTGGTGAGAGGTATAATATAATGAATAACAAAATTAAAAAACCATAATAATATTTGTCGGAATGGGGAACCATTTGTTTATTTCAAACTAGTTGTAATGGAATAATATTAATAATGTAAACAGAATCAATATTATAAATAAAGTAATGATGTTAATGACATCGTCTCATAATATATCATGTGATGATGATGAAGAATGAAATAACGTTTCATTTTCTCTATGTCAAAATAGTGTGTTGAAGCACAATGTGAGTAATCACATGTGTAAAGGAAGATGTTAAATTCCTTGACGAGTATTAATTTATAATGTAAATCCTTTAGGTAAATTAAGAGGCTGGAGAAAATTGTTCAAATAAATAGATTTTATCCTATCGTTCCATTAATAATTAGATGTATTAGACATGGAAAATCATGGAATTAAACATGTAATGGTCATAATGGAAGGACTATAGAAGAAAATGGGATCAATAATGTCCATGAACAATATTACCATTGAATTATTATTCCCTAGCTATAGTTCTGGTGGATCCTGATTTCTATTGTATACATACGCACTACACATATCTGGCATATTTCTTCTTTAAATATGAATTTTGGAACTCTAGGATATGGTAGATGTTTTTATGATCATTAAAACACCATCCCTAGGTTTTTTATATTTAATAAATATTATATTTATATGGTTATTGTATTATATGTTTATTCCTATAGGAATATGAATTTATTAAATCATATTATCATTCCATTAGATAAATATTTCATAACCTTAGTGATGTATTGGTTTCTACAACTTAGTAGAAAAATTATCTAGATTAAGGAAAACACAATTCATATTAACCTACACTGAATTATAAATGAATTTAAGACAATAAACAAAATCAAAAAAATATTATAAATATGGGTCTTCATACCGAGTAAGAATATAATCTTCTTTGAAATAGTAAGTTAAAATGAAATACTATGGATATGTCTTTTTAAGGAAATATATATGTTTGAAAAGATCAATATGTCATTATATGTCCAAAAATTATATTCTAACGACCCATCCATGGGGCTCCTGCCGTGACTACCCCAAACCCTCCTTCCATAGGCCAGGGGCTAGTGACTAACACCAAAGTAGAATCCCTGAAAAAACAGAAGGCATTGCCTTTAATCCTACAACACAAATAGTCTGAACACAAACATAAAAAACAACAAGTACTAATATAGAAAAGAAAATGTGTACTGAAAGAATGTGGGCCACAATGAAAACTCAACTGAACAACGAGTAGAAGTAAAAGGGGAAAACACCTCCTGGATCATACACAAGGGATTCCTACCTGAAGGGTAGGCTCAATATCTCAAACAACTTGTAACACCCTGAGCTTCCATGATACACTTCTCTTTCAATAATGCAATAACTTGCATTGTACGCAAGTTCGAGTTCTAACACACTGCGACTAATCAAAGTAGCCGTTATGAATAGTAATACCCACTTCTTAAAATTATGGAAATCTTATATTTCAAAATTTAATTCATTTTTGTATTCGTAATATCGAAATTATCTTATGTTTAATTTTTTGTAATTTTTTGAGAACTTCCATTTTCTTATGAATAGTGAAAAATACTAAAAACAAATTTTTTAGATAAAAATAATTTATAGTGATAAATTATACTATTGAGTGGTTTTAATGTATAATTAGAATATATTTTTACTATTTTATCCAATGGAGTTCATTAGAATTAATTTCACATTGAAATTGGACATAAACAATTGTCAATCTTTTGATATATATTGTTTTTTAAAAACACACTATTTGTTGTGACAGCGGGAATTAATTATGAAATTAATTAATGCAACTTATATGTTTGGAATTTTTTAAAATAGACATCATTTTTGAATTAGGAATATTAATTATTGTTTAGGGTGAATTTTTTGCATTGTTCTGAAAACCTTCAATTTTGATGAATAGTGAAACCACTAAGTGGTAGTTAAAAAACGGATTTTTCATTTAAATGAAACATTATCACTTCTGTGATTTGATTTTAAAAAATCCGACATACATGGTTGTCATTAGTAAGTAAAATTTGGTTCAATGGGATTAAAATAATTTTTTGGTGAATAGTAACTTTTATGTTTAATTAATCGCGATTAAAGGTAGTTAGTGATATTTAAGGTAAAAAAAGTATTATAAAAATATGAAAATACCTTTACACTTGTATTTTTTCTTATTGGATGAGTAATGTCCGAACAAGAAAATCCATGGGTCAACTTGGGGACCCCATGGAGCCACTTTGGTAGGAAAATGACATAAATAACGTTTTATTTAATGTTAAAAAAAAATGTCACAAAGAAAAGATGTTTTATTAAAACAATTTTTAAATGTGGTTATACAAGTCATATTTTTGACTATAAATATTCATTAGAAAGATAAACAGATTTCATAAATCATAATATTTTTTTATAATTTTTAGACATTAAATAAAGTAAATTATTTATAACACCATGATGATGCAACGATTACCTCATTAATTAACGATTTAAATAAAATGAAAAGATAATGTAATGTCTAAGACATACACTTGTCAAAATACTATTGGATGAGTAGATTTCGTACCCTTATCACCTTATCCTATAAATATATAAGTGTGGGACCTTTAGAATCTGAAAGAGCATTTCATAAAAATGTAACATTTCAATCTTTCCAAGAGTGCCCCTTCTCTCCTCTTATAAAAAGCCCCCACCACTACCACCTTACTCACACATTAGAAGCCTTTTGGCTCGGAAAAACACTACCCAAATACTCTATCAACTTCCTTGCCTTACTCTTAGAAGCCTCACTTTGGGAAGATGTCTTCCCAAGGAAGCCTTTGGCTCAAATCAAAAGGAGTTACCCGATTTTAAGGTAATGTCTTCTCTAATGTTGTTTTGTTTTATTTTGCTTCTCCAACCCCTTAAACACTTTTTATTCCTTTCTTTTGTAACAAAACCAGTATCTACAATATACTAGGATGTTTTTATGATATGTATTTGGTTTACACTTACACATACCTTCATCTAATGGTTAAATAACATACTGTTTCTGTGGGTGGCGAAATACTGCCTCACAAAACGATGATTGTTAAATATTCTTTTAACACCTCTAATGGTGGCCATTTTGATGACACTATTTTAATATATGATATATATATTATGTTTATGTTTTCATTATGCTTCTGTATTTCACATTTATGTCATACTTTATGATTTCCATTATGTTTAAACGCGATAATTTCATATTAGGAAGTGCGGACTACCGCCCCCTCAAAGTGATTTGAATCGTTAATGTCATATGTGGGATGTATAAAGGATGGAGTAAATGGTATTATACATTATATTATACTAGAATTATATTATACCTTTATATAATTATAACTTCATTCCATTAAATATGAAATGAAAATTAAAGTAGCGTTCATGTGTACATACGGCTTACCGTCTCCATGAACGGTGCATTTCATCTCTTATCTCTAAATGTTATGTAATATTATTAATAAATGTATATACTGGATATATATGTTATATGTGATATCTACATCATGAATATATTTCTGGATATAATGGATATTTCACCACTTGAACAACTTTTAATTATAAGAAGTATATTTTTGACTCAAGTACCAAAGATCGACAAAATGACTGTTATTAACATAAATAATTACATAATGTTAATAACATGGTAATAAGTGATATAAAAGGAATAATTAACATGAAAAAGGATCTTATGAAAATATAAATTAACTGTAGTATATTATTCTGGAGATTAAAGAATGATCGAGTCAAGTCGGACTTGAGGTAAGGGAATTTCTTGACCCAATTTCCATTCTTTGGGTTAATCTCCTACTTTTAAATTATGTCATGATATTATTATGGCCTATCATATATTTTTATTCACATTATGTGTACCTATAGTGAATACACAAAATATATCTATTTTATTTAAAAAAATGATCTTTGTAATGGAATTTCTTAACCCAATTTCCATTCTATGGGTTAATTTCTTACTTTAATATTATGTCATGATATTATTATGTCCTATCTGGTATTTATAATTTCTTTATGTGTAAATATAGTGAATACACATAATAGATCTATTTTATTAAAAAATGATCTTTTTAAGGGGATTTCTTAACCCAATTTCCATTCTTTGGGTTAATCTCCTACTTACAAATTATGATATGATATTATTATGTCCTATCTTGTATTTTTACTTGCATTATGTGTACTTATATTGAATACAAATAATAGATCTATTTTATTTAAAAAAAACTATCTTGGTAAAGACTTCGTCTCAATCTCCTTTCATTGAGGCATATTTAGTTTTATACACAACTTTCTTTTATACGGTTTATAAACCCCTTTGACTATTATGTTTATTCAAAAGGTTTTATTTTATAATTTTGTGATTTTTTAATTATTTCAAAAAAGAGAGAGATATTTCTCTCAAATATATGAAAATCCAATGCAAATTTATACGTATTTAACGGAAGCTTAAAAATGTTTTCAGAAAACCGACTCTCAAGTGGGGTAGATAGGAAGGGATGGGCGTGGACCCATCATGGCCTGTAATTAGTCGAGAAGTCTCAGAATTAGTTATTTTGTTTTCAGAAGCCTGCATAATGTTTTCAAAAAAACACTGGAGTATATTTGAGCAATTCTAAATATAAGTATCTTCTAAAAAAATTGCATCGGTAGGTCGCATGAGACAAACTAGTGTCTTGGCACGAGGCCTTGACAAAATCTTATTTGTGGTCTTGGCACGAGGCCTTGGATATTTGGTTATGATAGTTTATCATTATGCATTCCATCATTATGAAAGTGGTTATTGATATTGCATGTGATTATTCGACTAGTAGAATATCCATGTGAGTATGTAAATGGCATTATTTAATTTATTTTTTCCATATTATGCTGAAGTTATTGTTTAAAAAGGATTTTGTTTTAGTTATACATTGCCTTAAATGTTAATGTTTATTTATGAAAGCTTCCGCAATATTATTAACCTTACTGAGCATCTGAGCTCACCCCTTTCAATGTTTTAATATTTTCCAGGATGTGAAGAATTATTTAATGAATGACCTGAAGGGATTGTCAGAAGAGGATATGAGTGTAGACTATGGAGACTTTGTTATTGTAGTTCTTCACTTTATTATTTAATGTAACACTTTTGAATGTATCTAGTGTTTCCAAGGCTACTAAACTAATCTGTCTTTCGAGACTTGATCTTTTGTGATCATGCCAATGTTACGAAGTAATGCACCAACTCTGGGTAGCTGGGGTTGGGGCGTTACAGTTGGTATCAGAGGCAGTTTAGTACTAACCTTGGAAGATATATTTAGATAAACTCTGATTAGAGCACATAGACCAAAGATAGACTTTGAGGATTAGTATAGAATAACTTCCTAGAATTTTGGTATTATAGAGATTTTGTGAGTTTTCCGAGCAATACATCCATGTCTGGATACAAGCAGGTAGAGGCAGCTCTGGCACATATGTACCTAGGGGTAAAACCCAAAAACACTGCATTGAGCTAGACTCGAATGGGAACTGGTGCACGACAATGGGCCTTGCAACACTCTTGGTTACGACACTCCCAGGGTATATACTTAGGATAATTCTAATTTTCTTTATAAACCACTATGAAGGGTTATGAGTATATACTTCCTAAAAGAATTTTTTTTATGATTATGGATTATATCCATAAATAGTTCAATTTATGTTAAGTGTTTGCAAGTTTTTTATTATGTATTTCGATTCATAAACTAACCTAGTTTATGGCATTGTATAGAAATGGAGCCCAGTAGAAGGAATGCGAACTCCATCAATACGTATGATCCAAAGAGTAAGAAGGATCATATCTTTCATAGTATTAAGCCAACATTTAGATGGGAAATAGTCTCCCATTTGTTATCAACATATGAAGAAATAGTATCATGTGTTAATAAAATAAGTAGAGAATTCTCTGAGTCTTATGGATTTGAAGGGATGAAAGATAAGAAAAGGATGGAAGAGAGAATTTTATACATAAAGGGACGAGGGAAAAGAAGAATTTTCCAATATGTGATAACTGTGGGAAGAAACACCATGGAACTTGCCTAAAGGGAATGGGAGTTTGTTATAAGTGTGGAGAAAAAGGACACCAAGTGCGTGATTGCAAGGGTAAGAAAAAGGTCTCAAATGTACAATGCTTCATCTACAAGGAGTGGCGACACTATGCAAACCAATGTTCAAATCATCATTGTATGCCCCAAATGATGTTATTGGATAATAATCATGTTATGATACTACCACAGATGAGTAGGAATGATTAAAGTTCTTATGTTGTCATTAAAGAATTTTTCCATTTGAGTGTTGTATCAATGATGTACTGGTTATAATAATTATTGAGTATATAAGGATTGTACTGAAGTACTATTTCATCAAGGACTTGAGATTGTGTGGAACCATGAAAAGAAACTCCACAGCAGGTTAAATTTTTGGAAAATATGTGGTTGAGAGAAAGATAAACCATAATATGATTCTGATACAGAGATAGTGATTTTGGATTAATACATGATAGATTTGGATAAATTATATTGGATATTATTAACTTCCTGGAAACTGATTAATGATTTGTATACATTTTGGGATAGAAGGAGTGTATCAAGTTTTCTATAAGGAATAAGGGATCATGAATGTAATCAATAAGGATTTTGGTAATTCACTATGTTGCAGTGTTTTAAAAGAATACATGATGAAGGTGTTCAGAAGTTGTTACTCAGAAAAAAAAGGAACTTCATTATGTTTACCTTCCTTATAAATTTGGACTGTGAGTTGGACACAAGTATTTTGGATAACTATAAAGGTTGGAATAGATTATATTTTACATTGGATACTATTTTTAAGGTTATTTTTGGATATTTATAAAAAGGACAACACGCGGACTGAGTGACAACCCATCGCATCAGACAAAGCTGTGGGAATCGAACCCACAACCATAGTGCGATTGGGATTAATCGCCTACCACTGGACTACGTGAAGTCCTTGGTTATTAAAAAATAGTTTTTCTAATCTAAATGGTATGTGTTAATATTTTTAATCTTGTACGATTAGGATAAATATTATATTATCGTGTTCAATTATCTTTTTGAGTGAAAGAGGAGTTTGTGGTAGAAATTAGTTGAAGGTTGAATCTCTACTTGTCAAGCATAAATGTATATATACCTATCTCTTATTCTATGAATAAGTTAATTATTAAACTATATTAAAGGGATATTAAAACAAAAAAAATGTGTTATCCTAATACCTTATGTCTTGTTGAACTGATAATATTTTAAATCAACATAGATTGAAGGCGTTGAGGCCCTCAATTTTACACTTGTTTGTGATTGATGACCCCAATCACTCCCTACAAATATTTACGTTTTTCCTCCAATTATATGTATCTAATTAAAACCAACTTTCTCCATATTGAGATCATAATTTGGTGGTGACTTTTTGATTTCCTATTCCCTCTTATTAAGGCTAAATTTTATTAACCTTATTTCCGATGTGGGTTTTCCACAAAGGAATTTTCTATTTTCAACCTTTTATATTCAAAGAAAAATTTCAAATTGCAAGGACACAATTTATTGAAGGAGGGGAGAATGTAACACCCCGAGCTTCCACGATACGCTTCTATTTAAATAATTCAATAGCTTGCATTGTACGCAAGTTCGAGTTCTAAAATACTGTGACTAATCAAAGTATATATTATGAATAGTAATACCCACTTTTAAAAATTATGGAAATCATATATTTCAAAATGTAATTCATTTTTGTATTCGTAATATCGAAATTATCCTTAGTTGAATTTTTTGTAATTTTTTGAGAACTTCCATTTTTTTATGAATACTGAAAAATACTTAAAACAACTTTTTTGATCAAAATAACTTATAGTGATAAATTATACTATTTAGTGGTTTTAAATTATAATTACAATATATTTTTACCATTTTACCAAATGGTGTTCATTATAATTAATTTCACTTTGAAATTGGACATAAACAATTGTCAATATTTTGATATATATTGTTTCTTAAAAACACGCTATTTGTTGTGACTGCGGGAATTAATTATGAAATTAATTAATGAAACTTATATGTTTGGAATTTTTAAAAATAGACATCATTTTTGAATTTGGAATATCAATTATAGCTTAGGGTGAAATTTTGGCATTGTTCTGAAAAACTTCAATTTTTGATGAATAGTGAAACCACTAAGTGGTAGTTAAAAAACTGATTTTTCATTTAATGAAACATTACCACTTCTGTGATTTGATTTTCAAAAATTCGACATACATGGTTTTCATTAGGATGTAAAATGTTGTTTAATGGGATTAAAATAATTTTTTGGTGAATAGTAACTTTTATGGTTAATTAATCGCGATTAAAGGTAATTGGTGAAATTTAAGGTAAAAATAGTATTATAAAAATATGAAAATACCTTTAAACTTGTCATTCCCCTATTGGATGAGTCATTTCAGACCAAGACAATCCATGGGTAAACATGGGGACCCCATGGAGCCACTTTGGTAGGAAAATGACATAAATAACTTTTTATTTAATGTTAAAATAAAAATGTCACAAATAAGTGTTATTTTAATAAAAAAAACTTTAAATGGGGTTATACAAGTCATATTTTTGACTATAAAAATTCATTAGAAATATAAAAATATTTCCAACATCATGATATTTTTTTATAATTTTTTGACATTAAAAAAATTAAATTATTTATGACACCATGATGATGCAGCGATTACCTCATTAATTAACGATTTAAATAAAATGAAATGATATTGTAAAATATAAGACCCAAACTTGTCCAAAACCTATTGGATGAGTATATTTAGAACCCTTATCACCTTATCCTCGAAATATATAAGTTTTAAACCTTTATAATCTGAAAAATCATTTCATAATAATGTAACGTTTCAATCTTTCCAAGAGTTACCCTTCTCTGCTCTTATAAAAGGCCCCCACCACTACCACCTTACTCACACCTTCAAAGCCTTTTGGCTCAGCCAAACTCTACCCAAATACTCTATCAACTTCCCTCCCTTAATCTTAGAAGCCTCAATTTGGGCAGAAGTCTTCCCAAGGAAGCCTTTGGCTCAAATCAAAATGAGTTACCTGATTTTAATGTAATGTCTTCTCTAATGTTGTTTTGTTTTATTTTGCTTCTCCAACCCCTTAAACTCTATTTATTCCTTTATTTTGTAACAACACCAGTATATAAAGTATACTAGGATGTTGTTATGATTAGGATTTGTTTTACACTTACACACACCTTCGTCTAATGGTTAAAGAACATACTATTTCTGTGGGTGGCGAAATACTGCCTCACGAATCGATGATTGTTCAATATTATTTTAACCCCTCTAATGGTGGCCATTTTGATGACACTGTTTTCATATATGATATATATATATATTATTTTTATGTTTTCCTTATTCTTCTGTATTTCTCATTTATGGCATACTTTATGATTTCCATTCTGGGTAGACGCGATAATTTCATTTTAGGAAGTGCGGACTACCGCCCCCTCAAAGTGATTTGAATCGTTAATGCCATATGTGGGATGTATAAAGGATGTTGTAAATGGTATTATACATTATTTTATACTGGAATTATATTATAACTTTATATAATTATAACTTCATTGAAATAAATATGAAATGGAAATGAAAGTAGCGTTCATGCGTACGTACAACTTACAGTCTCCATGAACGATGCATTTCATTTCTTACCTCTAAATGTTATGTAATAATATAAATAAATGTATATACTGGATATATATGTTATATGTGATATCTACATCCTGAATATAATTCTGGATATAATGGATATTTCACCACATGAGAAACTTGTAATTATAATAAGTATATTTTTGATTCAAGTACCAATGATCGAAAAACGACTATTATTAACATAAATAATTACATAATGTTCATAGAATTTTAATAAGTGATATAAAAGGAATAATGAACATGAAAAAGGTTCTTATGAAAATAGAAATTAACTCTAGTATATTATTCAGGAGATTAATGAATGATCGAGTCAAGTCGGATGTGAGGTAAGGGAATTTATTGACACAATTTCCATTCCTTGGGTTAATCTACTACTTGCAAATTATTTCATGATATAATTATGGTATATCTTATATTTGTATTTAAATTATGTGTACCAATAGTTAATACACATAATATATCTATTATATTTAAAAAAATTATCTTTGTAAGGGAATTTCTTAACCCAATTTTCATTCTTTGGGTTAATCTCCTACTTTAATATTATGTCATGATATTATTATGTCCTATCTGGTATTTATAATTTATTTATGTGTAAATATAGTGAATACACATAATAGATATATTTTGTTTAAAAAATTATCTTTGTAAGGGGATTTCTTAAACCAATTTCCATTCTTTGGGTTAATCTCGTACTTTCATATTATGATATGATATTATTATTTCCTATCGGGTATTTGTACTTTCTTAATGTGTAATTATATTGAATACACATTATAGATCTATTTTATTTAAAAAAATGATTTTGGTAAGGACTTCATCTCAGTCTCCATTCATTGAGGCATATTTTTTTTATACACAACTTTCTTTTATATGGTGTATAAACCCCTTTGACTTTTACGTTTATTCAAAAGGTTTTATTTTATAATTATGTGATTTTTAAAAGATTTCAAGAAATATAGAGATATTTCTCTCAAATATATGAAAATCCAGTGCAAATGTATACGTATTTAATGCAAGCTTAAAAATGTTTTCATAAAACCAATCTCTTGAGTGTGGTAGACAGGAAGGGATTGGGCATGGACCCATCATGGCCTGTAATTAGTCGAGAAGTCTCAGAATTATTTATTTTGTTTTTAGAATCTTGCATAATGTTTTCAAAAAAACACTGGAGTATATTTGGGAAATTTTAAACATAAGTATCTTTTAAAAAAATTGCATCGGTTGGTCTCATAAGACACACTAGTGACTTGGAACGAGGCCTTGACAAAATCTTATTTGTGTTCTAGGCACGAGGCATTGGCTATGTGGTTATGATAGTCTGGAATTATGCATTCCATCATTATGAAAGTGGTTATTGATATTACATGTGATTATTCGACTAGTAGAATATCCATGTGAGTAAGTAAATGGAATTATTTAATTTATTTTTGCCATATTATGATGAAGTTAAAGTTTAAAAAGGCTATTTTTTTTGTTATAGATTGCCTTAAATGTTAATGTTTATTTACAAAAGCTTCCGCAAAGTTGTTATCCTTTCTGAGCATCTGAGCTCAACCCTTTCAATGTTTTAATATTTTCTACGATGTGAAGAAGTATTTTATGAATGACCTGCAGGGATTGTCAAAAGAGGATACAAGTGTGGACTATAGAGACTTTGTTATTGTAGTTTTTCAATTTATGATGTAATGTAACATTTATGAATGTATCTAGTGTTTACAAGGCTACTAAACTAATCGGTCATTCGAGACTTGAGATTTTGTGATCATGAAATTGTTACGAAGTAATGCACCGACTCTGGGTAGCTGGGGTCAGGGCATTACACAACTCATCCCCAAGGTACGTCCCGTATAGTCCACTTTCGACCAGCCTCCCATCCATCTCCCTTATCCTCAATTTTTTCTAACCATCGTCTACATAGAACACAACAAGGTGTGGGAGATGACCGTAAAGGGTGAGTATAATAACACTCAGTAGGGGACCCCGACACCCCCGAAGGTCTCAAAGAATCCACTAAGAATAAACTACATTAGTAAGATACAATCACGAAGTGTCAACCATCAATAATTAGGTATACTCCCATACATATACCTATGATACCAATCATAGTTCGGCTCCAACTCTCAAGACCAAGAATAACCCATACCACAAAGGAAGAAAAGTCAATCGTCTCGATGATAACTACGGAAAGACAAGACTCAACTAACATAGTTATAAAAATAATGTAGGGGATTGAGATGATAAGTTGTAGCCAGGGAATCATCTCCTATATCGAACTGACATAGGATCCTAGAACAGTATCAGTGCTATCAAACCCACAGAGGATCCCAGTACTGAAGTCATTACTGTCGAACCCACAGTAGATCCCAATACAGAAGTCATTGATGTCGATCCCATGGAGGATCCCAGTATAGAAGTCATTACTATCGAACCCACAAGAAGATCCAGGTACATTATCGTCATTGTTGAACCCACGGAGGATCCTAGTACAGTAGTAGGTCCATGTAGGATCCTATCATCTCAGTCGCAGCCATTCATAGGGTTTCCGCACACAACACGCTCGATTCTGTGTGGGTCCACTCTTCAAGCCATGTTTTGATAAATCAACTACCACGAAGTCCCGAGTTGATGTATCTCATAGTTTCGTATCATCATAAGGAACCAAACATGACAGACGATGCATCATTTGGATGCCCAGTCTCTGAGTTATTGACATTTTCCTTCAAAGGGCCCGGTTGGTTTTTAGGTTCAATCCAACCCTGCCTTACCCCAACTAAGACAATACCTCATGTGGGGTATACCAGAGGAACCGTACTATAATAATATTTCCATTGCCGCAGAAAGTTCATCGATCGAACACCCATATCCCAATATATGAACAAAAAATGTTATTTCTGGTTAAAAGGATCTGGATAGGGGTCTGACCTGGTCTGCAGGTCTGACCTGTCCTGATGGAGTAGCCCGGACCGATGGTGGCCCGACTTGATGGTGGCCCGGGCGGGTGGCAGCCTGACCAGGCTGGCCACACCGGGGGGGGGGGGGGTGCCGCACCCCCTAACCTCCAAAGGAAGCAGCGCTAAAAACCAGTTGGGTGTACTACGGGACCCAAAGGGTCCAGCCTTATCGAGCGCCCGCCGGTTTCCCTCCTCCATCCGTCGCAACCTTTGGTCGTGGTTCCTCTCCAGTGTGGCACGAAAACACCACGCCCCTCAAATCTGACCACCACGGCCTTCGTGGCCGCGACTTCTTCCTCCGGCTCAGTGCAACGACAATGCGCCCCTCCGGCACCGCCGTGACCTGCTTAGCTGCGGCCCGATCCTCAGCGCGGCGTGGCGGAACCACCATGACCTCCTTGTGCCACTGGTTCTTCCCATGGATGGATCATTTCTAGTCGCCACGTGTCTTTCCATGGGCCGTCGACCACAACCTGTTCCTCTAGCGCTCCATTGAGCTGCCACCATCGCCATCAAGAGATAATAAACGGGGTGGGGGGGGGGGGTGGGGGGGGGGGGTGGTTCATGCCATGTTTGTTCGGCCCACATCCTCCATGTTATGATGATAAAAAAGGCAATTATCAATCTGTAATCTAAACAATGAATAACGATGAGTCAAACTCCAACCCCTACCTCGAGTTCGGTGATCGATAACGGAGTCGCCGAACGTGGACGTCGTTCCGTCAAGGTCAGAGGAGGAAGATCTCAGAGAAGACGAGTCGAGATGATGTCGTCAGCATATATCATGGGCGGTTGTGATCCCCTTTCCTGCCCCTATAGAAGAAGGAAGATGATGGTGTTCGTCGTTCTTTGGAGGTGAGTAGTGTTCTTCGTTGAGAGGATGAAGTTCACTCAATTCATCTAAGTTTCTCCAAGGCTCCACCGAAAGAGAGTTGCTAACCAAAAATAAATAATAGCATTGTCTATTATTTTATTATATTAATGATTTGAATAGAATTCAAAACGTTCCAATTAATTGAGTGAAGATGTTGGCACTTTAGTGAGGGGAAGGTGAAGAGGCTCTCCACTTAATTGGAGGTTTAGGGGATTAATTCCCGTGTGGGCCCCACCTCTTTGATTTCCAGTGGTGTTAAACATCAGTTGGGTCCCACTAAAATTATATCAACCTAAGGTTGTGTATGTGCAGGTGGGCCCCACCTCTATCCTCATGATGGAGGTTTGAACCACCCAACAAATAAAAATAAGTTCCACTTATTTTTATTTAATTTCATTTAAAAACCCCAAAAATTAACTTCCATTCTCCGTAGAACACAACTATGGTAGAGATCTCCTTAAATGAATATTGGCATTGCGTGTTCAATGGTGCCCTCATATTCGAATTCTAAGCACTAGTTCAAAAGATATAAAATCATGCTTGTACGTTTACTGAACGTTCCCGAACAAAATTTTAAAAATTGAATCTGGGCAGACGTAGCCTCAAAATCAAGCACTGTAAGAAACTACAAAACCGTAAAATTCCAATTAATTTAAGGAAATCATTTTCCACAGAATTTACGTGTCATTACATTCTCCCCACCTCTGGGATTCACATCCCTGTAAACTATAACTCACACTAATGAAAAAATCGGGGTACTGAGCACGTATCTAAGCCTCCCGCTCCAATGTGCTTCCTAGAGGTTCCTGTGCTGCCAGCGAACGCGCACTGGAGGTGTCGACCATACACACAATACCCAATCCTCTCAATCCTCAATATCCACTGGAACCTCTATAAAAGTCTCCACATCATTGATATCCACCTCCTTGTGGTCGATTATGTGGGGAAGGTCGTACAATTATCTCCTCAGCTAAGATGCATGGAAGATGTCATGCACCTGGTGAAACTGAGGTGGAAGGGCCAGGTGGAAGGCCACCTCATTTACTCTTCTAAGGATAGGGAATGGTCCGATTAATCATGGAGATAACTTGATGCCTCGACCAAATCTACGTAGACCTTGTCAATGTAAGACCTGTAGAAAGACATGGTCGCCATCCTCAAAGTCCAGTGGTCTCTGTCTCCTATCAGCATAGGACTTCTACCTACTCTGTGTAGTCTTCATCCGCTCCTAGATGATCTACAACTTCTCCATCGTAGCATGCACCATCTTTGGTCACACAGGTGCTGACTCCCCTGGTTCAGTAAAGCACAGAGGTTATCCGCATCATCAGTCGTATAATGCCTCGAAAGGTGCCAACCTGATGGTGGAGTGGTAGCTGTTGTTGTAAACCAACTCTACCAAGGGTATGTGGTCCTCTCAGCTATGATCGAAGTCAAGTATACATTCACGGAGCATGTCCTTGATATACTTAATTTTCCTCTTAGTCTGACCATACGTCTGAGGATGGAAGGCAGTGGCCACGTGAATCTACGTCCCGAAATCCTCCTACAAACCCTTCGATAGCGAGGAAGTGAAATGAGCATCTCGATCAGAGAGGATTGTTGATGGCACACCTTGATGTCGTATTATCTACCACATGTAGATGCATCTGAATATCTATACTGAGCCATGCTCTCTGATCAGTAGAAATTGGGCCAACATGGTGGGTCATTCAACGATCACCCATTCTGAATCATGACTCATGGATGTACGTGGAAGACCCTTCACGAATCCATGGATATCCCATCTCAATTCCACTCTGGGACCACTAAGGGCTGAACCAAGATTGCTGATACCTTGTGTTTTGCCTTCATTTGCTGAAAAGTGAGGCAATAAGAGACAAACTCTGCTACTGCCTTCTTCATACCTATCCACTAGTGTTGTCATCAGATGTCCTGATACATCTTCACCACTTCCGGATGCACCGCTAGTGGAGATGTTTGGAACTTCCTCAACACTTTCTCCTTAAGTGCTACTGGTACCATAGTATGTCCTATGATGAAGATTATGTGCTCCCCACCTACAGAAAATCCACCAGGTTCTTACACTGTGGTTATCTATGTACATTGAGCCTCGCATTCAACATCCCCAAGTTGCACCTCCCTAACTCATTGATGATGTAGAGGTATGACTATAAGAGACTGCAGAAAGGCTGCTTCATGCCGTTCCATAAAGGATAATAGCAACACAGCCAGCTGCTTTGTCACCTCTCATAGCAGCTGAATTCCTGATATCCTAACGAGATAAACTACAACAATGATTCCCTTCCCATGAGTATAGACTATCTCAAAGTCATAGTCCTGGATGAAATCAATCCAATGGTGATGTATTAGGTTCAGGTCCTTCTCCAAGAAGATGTACCAGAGACTCTGGTGGTCAGAGTAGACTGTTAAATTCTCACCCATCACATAGTGCCACCACATCTTCAAGGCAATGACCACTGCTGCTAATTCGACGTAATTGGTAGCGTAGTTCTTTTCGTGTTGTCTCAACTACTTAGATTCATAAGAGATCATTGCTCTCTCCTATATCAGGACACACCCATGTCCAGTCCCAGATGCTTCGCATTAAACTACTTACCCAATGCCCTCCTCCGGTAGCCTCAATATGGGCGCACTAATCAACCTCTGCCTCAGCTCCTAAAATATCATTTAGCATCTCTATGATCGCATGAAGGGTTGACCCTTCTTCATCAATGCTGAATTCAGTGCTGCAACTCTGGAGAAGTCTGGAAGAAATCCTTGATAATTCCCAGCCAGTCCCAGAAAACTCTTTACCTCCATCACACTGTTGGGTGGAACCAATGCAAGTATTGCTGCGATCTTTGCTGGATCCACTGAAACTCCAGCCTCTGGGATGACATGTACCAGAATGTTTGCCTCTCGGATCCAGAACATGCACTTCGAGAGCTTATCATAAAGAAGGTGATCTCTTAGTGTGTCTAGTAAAACCCACAAATGGTAGGCATGATCCTGCTTGGTAGCTGAGTAAATCAGAATGTCATTGATGAAGGCTTCCACAAAGCGATCAAGGTATGTATGATAGATTCTGTTCATGAGTCCCATGAACACTAACGATGTTTTGGTTATTCTTAATGGAATAACCAAGAACTCGTTGAGGCTATACCGTCATCTGAAGGCCATCTTCTGCACATCCTCATCCCGTACTCTGAGTTGGTGATAACCTGATTGAAGTTCTATCTTCAAGAACCAACATTCTCCCTTCAGCTGATCAAAGAAGTCGTCAATCCTCGGGTGTGGGTACTTGTTCTTCATGGTCAACTACTTTTGGCATTGAAAATAAACACACAGACGCAAGATCCCGTCCACAATCTTGGTGAAAAAAATCAGGGATTCCCAGGTTAAAACACTAGGTCAGATAAATCCATTCTCCTTCAAGTCCTCCAAATGTACCTGCAGCTCACGAAGCTCCGTGGGAGCAATCCAATGTGCTGGAGTGGATATCAGTGTTGTCCCGGGGTACATTTAAATGTAAAAGTCTACCTCTCTGCAAAGAGGTATTCATGGAACGTCATCAGGGAAGATATCCGCGTACTGATCCACCAAAAAAGGAAAACTTAGACTCCACATATCAACCGCACCAAGAATAAGGCTAGCCTACTGATGTGTGATCAGCTTCCCCCTCCAATAGATAAGTCCATCATAAACTGCAATGTCTCCCTTATCGCCAGTGAAGGTAGACCTCATCCCATCCTCGCAGACAGTCCACACATTCCACCTAATGTAGTCAATCTGAGCATGAACTATGGATAACTAGTCCATACCCAAGATGTCATCTTAAGGCCTCGACACCTATACAAAAAGATACCAGCCAAAGCTCTCGACTCCTAGAGTAAGCTCACACAGCCGGAAAACAGTGCGAAATCATTGAGAATGCTCCCGTAGGAGTCTATAGTCTTATGTATCAATACAACGGTTCTTAGAGAATCTAAGAGCTTCGAACGAGGGCAGCAACAAAAAAAATAATGAATTGCACTTGTGTCTATATTTATAGAAGAAATGGGGGAGTAGACATAGATAGTGTCTTGAATCATCTCAGGTGTGCGGTGGTCATAATCCCCAATCTCAAGGAGATTTTCTCACCTATGTCCTCCAGCTTCCTGTGTTTGGGGAGGACCTCCTGGTGGTGGTGGTTGTAGGACCTCAGAACATCGTCCACCACACGCTGCTTGGCTAGCTCCTCTACCATGTTATCCTGGTCCCAACGGACCACCACATTCGAACCTCTACCTCTTCCTAGGAGGTCCCTCTATTTTCTTCTGGCTCATCTTCATGGCGGGTCGGCAGTCACGAGCCATGTGACCCTACCCACCACATGCCTATCCCGCTCCTCGTATGACTGGCTATATCTTGTGGTCCACGCACAACTGAACCTGTATCCTGGGGTTTCCACCTGATGGCCTGGTCTGCTTGGTCCATTGTGACATCTATTTACCACTGACTGTAGAATACTTCGCTACATGTTTCCCTATGGTGGGTCTCGCTACTGGTGACTGCTCAGGAATAAAACTCTCAACAATAAGGGCTCGCTCCAGCACCTCCACTTGTGTCAGGATGTTGAGGGAGATCATCAAATACCTAATCTAATGCACGAGTCCCTGCTCAAAGGGATGGGCCCTAAAGAATGGGTCCCACACCATATCCATGGAGTAGAGCGAGAGATCGGTGATCCTCGCTGAGTACTGTTCCACTGTCATGTATCCCTGTTGCTGATGAAGCAGCTCCTGAATCCACCCCACACAAAATGTGGCTAGAACAAACTATGACAGGAAGAGACTCTCGAAGTCTACCCAGAGTAGTGATGCCTCGTCATGAACCTGGAGTATCAGGCTCCACCATTTTCATACTTCTGCATACAAGAGACTCCATATAAGGACCACTATGAGGTCAGCTGGTGTTCCTACCAATATGAAAAGTCTCACAACAGCCTCCAGCCAATCCTCAGCTGCCTGTGGGTCTGTCTCTCCCCTAAAACTTGTTAGGCTCTGGCGCTAGAACTCTATCAATGCACTTAGATGACATGCACTCTCTGATGCTAGATCTTGTGGTATTGGTGGCCCAGTGGTTGGGGTACAGCTGGTAACTCCGCTGTGATGGGGCCCTGCACTGATGCCTCATCGCTCGGTGGGCTACTATCTTGTACATAACTTGGAACCCTGGTTGGTTGCCTACGTGGGACCATCCTGAAAAAAATAGTTGCACCATTGTTAAAATAATATACCTAGTGATCTAAAAACTAATTAAACAAGAAGAAAACATTTCGAAGGAAACACACGCACAATCAGTGTTTTCGTGAACGAGTTGGATGTTAGAAGTCAGAGTCCTAATGTATGAATACATCGACCACCGTACCAACACATGTTTCCCTAAAATGTTAACCAAACACAAAACACTAAATACTATTTCAATTAAAATAATCAGAGACCATTTTCTATGGCAAAACTAACTCCTCGGATACCAGTTTGTCACGACCCATCCTCAGGGCCCGTTCCGTGACTACCCCAAGCCCTCTTTCCATAGGCCTGGGGCTGGCCACTAGCATCAAAAGAGAATCCTTGATGAAAAGGGAAGGAATTGACTCTAAAACTGTAACAAACATTGTCTGAAAACATGTAGTAGAATCAATAATTACTAATATAGAAAAGAAAAGGTGGGCTGAAAGTATGTGGGCCAGTATACAAACCCAACTGAACAACAAGTACAAGTAAAAAGGGAAAACAGCTCTGGGATTGTCCACCGGGGAATCCTACATGAAGGGTAGGTACAAATCTCGAACAACTCATCCCTGAGGTACATACCATATATTCCATCTCTGAGCTTCCTCCTGTCCGTCTCCCTCAACCTCGATCACTGCTGACCATCGTCTGCAAAAAACACAACAAGGTGCGGTAAATCCCGTGCAGGGGTGAGTATAACAATACTCAGTAGGGAATCCCAAGACCCCCGATTGTCTCCCATAATCCACTAAGGATAAACCATATTATTAAGATACAATCAAAAAGAATCAACCATCCCTACGAAAGTATATTCCCATACATATACCTAAGTTACCAATCATAGTCCGACTCCAACTCTTGAGCCCAAGAACAAACCATACCACAAAGGAGGTAAAGCTAATCACCTCGATGATAATGACTGAAAGGGAAGACTCAAATCACATAGGTATATAACCCATGTAGGGTGGGGGGTAGAGAGGATTAGTTGCAGCCACTGAATCATCTCCTCTTTCGATCATATGTAGGATCCTGGAATAGTATCAGTGCTATCGAACCCACGGAGGATCCTGGTACAGAAGACATCGATGTCGAACCCATGGATGATCCAAGTACAAAAGACATCTCAGTTGACCCCATACAGGATCCCCATACAAAAGTCATCTCTATCGAACCCATGGAGGATCCTGGTGTAGTATTATCGATGTCGAACCCACAAAGGATCCTGGTGCAGTAGTAGGTACAAATCAGATCATATCATCTCAGTCGCACCCAGCCATAGGGTTTCCACACACAACACCCTCGATTCCGAGAGGGTCCATTCCTCGAGCCATGTTTAGATATAAAACTTCCACGATATCTTGAGTTTATGTATCTAGTTGTTCTGTCTCATCATAAAGTACCCGATGCGACAAACGACGCGTTAATCAGATGACATGTCTGTAGGTTATTGAATTTTCCATTCTAGGGGCCCGGTTTGTTCTTAGGTTCAAAAAAACCTAGTCATACCCCAACTGCATCCAAAAATCATGTGGGTTATGCCAAAGGATCCATCATTCTCTCCGATTTTAGTCATCGTAGACGCTTCGTTAATCCGACACCTGTAGCCCAAGATACAGACGAAAAATGTTATTTCGGGTTAAATGGGTCCAGAAAGGGGTCTGACCCGGTCCGCGGGTCTTACTCGACCCGATAGACTAGCCTGGCTCGATGGCGGTCTGACATGCCGGGGAGGCTAGGCCCGGTGGAAACCCGGTCGGCTGGCCCGCATGGCCATGCTGGCCGGCCCGTGTGGCCTAACAGGCCCGAGTGGCCTGGCCGGCCTGCCCATGTAGATAGGAAGGTCATTCCCTAGGGGGGTGCCATGCCCCCTTGGCATCCGATGGATTTGGTTCTAAGTAGTAGTTCCTTGTACCGCGGTTCCCAATGGGTCCCGCCTTGTGGAGGGCCCACTGGCGGCCGGCTCAGCTGGCTGCCCTCTTATGCCTGCAACGTCCTTTGGCCGCAGTCCCTCTCTGGTGTGGAATGACGGCTCCGCGCCCCTCACATCCAACTGCCGTGGACTCCGTGGCTATGGCTTCTTCCTCCTGCGCAGTGCGATGACACCGGGCCCCTTTGACACCGCTGATGGCTACTTGGTCGTGGTCTGATCCTCTGCGTGGCACGACGGAGCCATGCTACATAGGCAGCCTAGCGGCCCTTGCACCACCAGTTCTTCTCATGGCAGGCTCATTGACGGTCTCCATGCATATCGCCGCGGCCCGTTGACCACGGCCTGTTCCCCCGACGCGTCGTTGCACCGCCACCGTCGAAATCAAGATAAGATAAAAGAAGGGGGAGGGGTTGGGCTGTGTTTGTGCATCCCAAACCCTCCACATTATATTGATAAACAAAAGGTAATTCTCAAACCACAATTTGAACAATAAAGAACGGAGAGTAAACCTCAAACCACTACCTCGAGTTCGGTAATCGAAGACAGATTCGCAGAAGGCGGACATCGTTCCGTCAATGTCAGAGGAGGAAGAGCTCGAAGAAGATGATTCAAGATGACGTCGTCGGCATACTTCATGGGCGGTGGTTCCCCCTTTCTTTCCTAGTTTAAAGAGGGAAGAAGTTGGTATTTGTCATTCTTCAAAGGTGACAAGCATTATTCGTCGAGAGGATGAAGTTCTCTCAGTTCATCCACATTTCTCCAAGGCTCTACCAAAAGATAGTTTCCAACCCAAAAGAAATAATATCTTTATCTATTATTTTATTATTGGCATGAATTTAAATGAATTCAAAATGTGCCAATTAATTATTTGAGGTAGTTGGAACATTAATGAGGAGAAGGTGAAGAGTATCTCTATTTAATTGGGGGTTTAAGGGGGTTTAAAGATCGTGTGGGCCCCACCTCTTTGATTTCAAGTGGTGTTAAACATTGGATGACACCCACTAAAATAATATTCTTACAAGGGAGGTTATTTTCATGTGGGACGCGCCTCAAACCTCTAATTTGAGGTTTTAACCCCCCAAAAAATAAAAACAAGTTAGACTTATTTATATTTAATGTTATTTAAAAACCCCAAATATTAACATCCATTCTCGGTAGAATGCAATTGCAGTGAAGGTCTCCTTAAGCGAATACCAACGATGTGAGTTCAACGGTGCCCTCAGATATCAATTCCGAGCACCGGTTCAAAAGATATAAATAATTTATATTTCCTTAGATATATTTTTTGGTATGTGATAATTAAAATTGTGGGAAAATGTTTTGGGGTTAGGGGGTGAGAATGTACCAGCCCCTGATTTTGAAATATAGTTTTCTATGAATTAATACACTCTTCAAAAAAACTTTAAAACATAAAAATGTAAATTTAGAACAAATAGTTTATATACAATTATATATAAATATAGTTTTCTATGAAATTCCAGGTCATTACATATATCCCATGTTTTATAAATAATTTTTATTTTCTTAGATATATTTTTTGGTATGTGATAATTAAAATTATGGGAAAATGTTTTGGGGTTAGGGGGTGAGAATATACCAGCCCCTGAATTTGAAATATAGTTTTTTATGAAATAATACAATCTTCAAAAAAACATTAAAATATAAAAAATGTAAATTAAAAAAAAATCAATTTATATAAAATTATATATAAATATTTAATAAGAATTAACATGTTAAAAAATTAAAACTAGTTACACATAGAATATAAATAAATAACATGGGTGAATATTGAAAAAGTTATTTTTGAATAAAAGTTGTTTTATTTATGATACATATTTACCTAAAAATCTAAATTTACATATTATATAATTTTAATTTTGTTAAATGAAAAAATTTATATTCTTCATATTAGTTTTTACATGGTATGAAATTGTGATCTTGATTGAAGAAGTTGTATTCTGGAAAAAATTTTGTTTTGATGAAAAATAAGATTTTTTTGATTTTTTCAAAATATATGAATGACCTACATGAATAAAAACCCATTAAATATATTAAAAACATTATTTTATGAAAAATGTTATTTATTTTTATGATTTTTTTTAACTATGAAAAAAAATCCCAATATGATTAAAATAAAATTAAAATGATAGTTTAATAAAAACATTGTTCTTAGTCTTTTCATTGAATCCTGAATTTTTATTGTTAAATTTAGTATTTGGAAGTTTCTAAAGACACATAACTACTGTTCTTTAATATTTATAAATTTATTCCATTCATATGGTAAATATAAAAATTTTACCATTCACATATTTTATACGAATAAAACACTTTTTCTTTGGAAAACTATTTTAACAAGATTACATAATTTAATTTTACATTTACCTATTTGGAAAAATATAAATTAAAATTGATAAAATTATTTAAATTATATAACAAAATGTTAAAAAAAATTTAATATATTCTTTTTTAATTTTATATATATTAATTAATAAGTTATGGAAAAAATTAGTTACCTTAAAAAAGTAATAATGATAAAAAGAATTTTACTAAGGGTTAAAGATTAATTATGTTAAAAACTTGTTTCAAAATGGATTTTTGGGTGTGGATAAACTAAATACCTCCCAATTTATTTATTTTACCATTATGGAAACGTTTACCATTTAATAATGAAATAAAATATTGATATTCAAGGGGTAATTTAAAAAATAAAATTATATTTAGTTTTACAAAACTTTCAACTAAAAAACATCAATACAAATCTATCATTTTAATTTATTATTTTAATTATTTAAATTTTTTCATAATATTACCCTCTAGAACCTCCCTGTGCATATGGTATCTTATATTTTTTTAAGTCCTCAATTTATTGAGAGTTTTATAGGATCAGACACAAGCATCTATCCAGATTTTTACTTTCTCATAATATTTTCTTTAAAGATAATAATTCAAAAATAATAAATACAAATACAAATACAATTAATTATTATCATTGTAATAATAAAATATAATTAAATTTATTGAAAAAATAATATATATTCTTCTGCATACATTATGGAAAAAAGAAAACATCGATCTTGCATACATATAAACTGCATCCTCTATGAAACAATATTATTCTTTTTCATAACTACCTATCATTGTCAATATTTATGATGATATTGATGAATATATATATTTTTTAATATATAAAAAAATTAATTAGGTAAAATGTATCATATAATTTATTTTACTCAAATATCTAGAGATATCGAATCATTAATGTTGCACCCATGCGTACTATTAGTTCCATGATATTTGTGATTCCTTTTCCATCACAACTAATAGTGGATAAAATTAAAAATTTATTAAATAAAGAAATATTACTCCCATGATACTATTAGAATTCTGCATACTATGTATTTTTTTTAAACACATTCTTCCATGATCATATTATATAAGGAGTTATAGAACAAATGATTAAATCAGCCAAAGAAACAAATGTAGAAATGATAAAAATATATAAAATAAATTGGATATGATATGAAATGATCTGAATTAAATAAAATATAGAATAATAATTCTAAATAAAATTTATGTAAATCACTTAATATTATTCTCTGCTAATTTAGGCTTGTGTAAATAATTAAACATGAAAAATTTAAGGGTTTAATCTTAAAAAAATCTTCCAATAGGCACATTTTATTTTATGGAGATGATTTCATTAAAATGGTGTGTATATTGACCATTGGATATATAATGTCATTGACGAAAATTATTCATTATATTTTTTATTCTTTTTAAATCTCTATCTATTTAGAGTGATTTTTATTAGATCATTTCTCAATATATAAGGGGTTTATTCCACAAATATTCACCTATTGAGACAACTTTCATTTTTTCAACATGATTTCATTTTAATGGTGAATCTACATCACCTTCCAAATTTTTAATTATTTTATATTTTATTTCATTATATTAAACATTCAATTAAATTTTTTTTCTATCATGGTGTTTTGTCTTGAATATTGTAATTGTTGTAAGGGGTTTAATCTCAAATTCCTCTCTTTCAGACATGTTTCTTACTATACAACTAATTATATTTATGTAGTTTATTTTATGAAAAAATTGCAATTTTATATATTTAAATACCCAATATCCATATAAATATAATTTCATACTAAATATCCCCTTCTCCCTCAATAGGTTTTGAGTACCCATCAGATAAAATTTTAAGCGGTTTTCATGGATCAAATAATTTACACTGGTAATTATCACCCATTTATGAAAATTAACATTCAATATTTATCTACTTTAACCTAAGATTTTGTTATATTGTATTAACCCCATATATTCATAGAAAATATATTCTCAAACCAAAATATTATTCCATGATGGTTATATTGTTCCATAAAAATTCATTTTTGTTGAAATTAATTCCCATTCGTTTGAGAGATTGTTATTCAATATCGATGTTTTTACATCCAAAAATTTTCCCATTTCCCTAGTGGAAATGATAACTATTTTATGTAAAATGATCATTATATTCCCATTTATTCATCAAAAGTGAGTTTTATCCATTTATTAATGGTGGAATTTACAAAAATGAGTTTCTAAATATTATTAATGGAATTCCAATAAAATGATCATAGATGATTCTCTTATACTTCACATTATGACAAATGTTTTATTTTTTTATCAAGGTCTTTATAAAATAAATGGTTATTCAAAAATATTTTAATATATGTTAACAATATCTGTGAAAAATGGTTTTCGAAAAGTGACATGGAAGTCACATATTACAGTATTGATATAATGAAATATAATTTAAATGAAAAATAATTTTTATGACTTACATAACATTTTATAATATTTCTTTTTCTAGTGATGTAATAGGTATTAAATCAGTAGATATTCTCTAAATTGAAATAATAATGTCTGGGTATCAAATTCATGGTATCAAAAAATAATTATATTTTTATGTGAAATATTATGGATGATTAATAAAACCCATTTTCCATTCATTGGTCATATATCCTATGATAAATTATTGGTTTCATGTGTTATTAATATGCTTGGATAATTATTGGAGGGGTCCCATGTCATCCTCAAATTATTTTGTCAGTTTAATGACTCAAATTATCTAAATATTTTAATAAATTAGTTTGAAATATTCAGAGACGTGGAATTGAGATGACTTATGACTCTTACGCCCAGTGTTCCAAGGAGAATTCGATGAAAAATGTTCATTTATTTAATAAAATTCATGAGTGATTTTTATTTAAAACTAAATAGCCTCTAATCGGGTGTCTAAATCAGAGATTTGAGGGAACCATTGCATTCAGAAAAATTAATATAACCTAGTAGAAGCCTATCATTGGTCAACATAGGTCTACAAAGGAATGTAGTTCATGGACATATTAGTAATAAAATATTTATTAAAATTATTTTATTTCATTGTAATGACTCATTTCATTATTTTTTTCACGAATTTATGGTTATACCCATAAGCATTGAACTCTTATAAATTGGGAAGAAGGTAGTTATCTCATTGGAAATGACTGATCAGAGATTGAGACATGGATCATAGATCGAGAGATCAAAAATGTGGATGAAACATCCTCTCCATTCATCAACAATTGTCCAACCCTTAGGTAGTGTGTTGTTTCATTGTGATTATTTCACCATTCTAAAATTCGACGACGAACTCATACCAACCAATGAAAATGTTGATCCCTGGTTTTATCACATGCGGGATGATAGTTATCTTGTAAGAATTAAATTATGGTTAGATCTATGTGATTTCTTAGTTCTACGCAATCCATTTAAAATGATGAATTGAGGAAAACATGAACAAAAACAAGATCCATCTGTTGGTTTCAATTGTTCTTATTCTTTCCCCCTATTTTCTTCACATTATTCACAATTGTACGAGTAGATTAACATTGTGCCTTCATTTTGTGGCGCCAAAATATATGACTGATGATATGGAACTCCCATTACTCCATGGTGGTTCGGCGGAGAAATGTGAAAATTTTAGTCCACCAGTGTTCATGGGAAGGATAACCAACCGCGTTGTAGGGTGCCTGACATTGGTAGTGGGATGCGGCCGGGCGGGGTCGGTCCCTATAGAGTGAAAGGGAGAGGTCACCCTTGGGGAGGCCAATGGAGGAAGAGTGCGTCAGGTTGGGGGCCATTTCAGAATTGGCATGGATTGTGGGAACAAGCAACAATTGGAGGCCCCACAGTTGACTGGAGGATGTGGCATAGTGAAGTGTTAGTGGAACTCGTGGAGCAGAGGCCATGGGGTAAGTAGTGATTTAGGTCTCCTGCATTGAAAGTGGAATGACATCACAATAGGATGGGGGCACAATGTCAAGTTAAACAATAATAACCACAGCGAACCAGTCCATAGGACGAGTCATATTGGGGAGCTGAGCTGCTCAAGCCGCATAAGAGGCTTGTCCTGACATACCAATGGGATGAGGCTAGTAGGCCTAGTGGGCTAGTACGGATTGGTTAATCCTCGACTAGGCCGGGTCGGGTTGTTTGTCATGTTAGTCTTGGTCCTGTGTGTTGTGTTAGACCCAATCCAGACCCGGGTGTGATATTCTTATAAAAACCATTATAACTCCAAACTATGTGTCCATTTGATGAGATATTTGTGGTGTTGGGAACCTTGTGACGAGACATCCCATTTCAGATACTCAATGTGAGTCTTTATGGATGTTGGAATATAACCTATTATCTTGATGAGTAGGTTCTCCTTAAACAATGAGCTACAATGGGAATCATTTGGACGTATGTGGCCTTGAAACTTTGACATGAATAATACATGACTTTGAGGCTATGCCACATAAAAATATTCCATGTCTTAACGAGATGCGTTTTATTACCATGAATTAGTGTCTTAACAATACTTTGTGTCTTACATAAAATCTTTTTCCTACTGACACCCTGTGTCATATCGATATAGGGTTTTCTTTAGACTACATTTGACAATCCTTTTTTCATTTATATAGACAAATACATGAGTGGGATGAATGTGTTTTTTAATTGGTTGAAATTATGTTTTTATTTTTTCTATACTTATTGAATATGTTTTTTGTATAATTATTGTATTTCATTTTGGTATTATTCATGTATTTTTTTTGGTGTAGTATTTGTATCTCATAGTAGTATTCCTTTGTGTTTCTACAGTGTTCTACTGAGTATTGTTTTAATCACCACTACACATGATTTACCCGCACGTGTAGTTTAATATGAAGATGATTGATGATTATATGTCGGTATAGGGGTATGGGGACCAAGTGGTTCTTTGAGTGATCAGACAATGGATGTGTGCTTCTATGAAATTAGATGACACTCCCACACCCACCATTCAGTTAGGGTTTTTTTATAGATGAGTTTCAGAAACACGTGTATTAACAATAATATAATCTTTCTTTTGGTGGGATATTTTTCTTGAAATTTTTTCATTCTTGATTCATTCTATCATAAGATGTGTTTGATATTTTAGTTTATGTATGAATTCATTACATATTATTTTATACTTTCCTACATTTTGGGAATGGAGATGCTTACATAATAACATGTATGTTGGAGAATTCCTCAAATTGTGGGAAATGTGTACCTGGTTCTAGTCACCAGTCCCTATACTATCAGAGGCTGGCTCATGGTAGTCACAATGTGAGAACATATGGGACAGTTCATGATAGAGTTGTATTAGATAGGGTTGGTTCAATATATGAAACCAGAGTCTGAGAGTTTGGTTTGGGGAAACTATGTTGACCGGTTCGAGTTCATATTTTAGCCCAGGGAATCTAGTGTTGGTGTAGCCATTGACGTATCCATACAACATGGAAATGGAAACAAGTTTTTCGACTCGATACATGAAAAACTAGTTGGATGGAAAATTTAAATTACATGAATCATATAGGATTGGTAGTGTTCTCATTCCATTATAATGTCGTCTCACTTGGTATACTCTATTTACTATAGACTATCATGATCAATATCATGATGCCTCCCAACTGATAGCCCTCTAATATTCTGTTTAATGATCATGAGGATGATATGTCTAATGATGATGCATCTATATAGGGGAATATTCCAAAGATGACACCTCCCGGAGGTTTTCCTATAGTTATGCCACACATTGAGTAGAGTTTACTTCCAGTGATACTGGCTGAGGATGCACTTATACCGAGCATTATAAATGAGTTTTAGTGGAAGAAACATCGCATGTTTAGGGGTGATCTAGATGCCCAAGTAGCTAAGGACTTGTTAGAGGTAATTACTTTTGTCTTTTTCCTAGTGAGGATACATTTTGACTAGATGGTAGTACTAGACATGATTTACCTTTAGGGCTCATCCAGGGGATGGTGGAGCTTAGTGACCCATTCTAATAATGAGGTGACTCACTATTGGGTAGACTTCAAGAGAATCTTCAGAGAGAAGTTCTTCCCAGCTAAATTAGGCTATGTGTGCATACATTAGATCATGCATTGGTAGTATGGAATTCAGACTCTATCGGACATCACAATGAGGGTTTATTATCTTTCTCTCAACATCACGAAAATGGAATGATTCTCTTTCTTCAGGGCTCAGACAATTTAGAAGGGATTACACCTAGAGATCAGGGAATATTCTATATCCCATAACATTCATATATATAGTAGGATACTTGAGTGAGAACTACAATATGTGATCTTTTTTGTAGAGTAGATGCAAGTAGTGGGAGTGTCAAATAGGCACCAAGAAGCTGATTATTCAGCAGTAGATATCCTACAATAGTAATAGGGAACCAAAATGGTCAATCACTATAGGGGATTCCCATATGCAGTGGTATTAGTAGTGTAGAACTCCCAGGGTAGAGTGAGTTAGCTAAAGGAAAGATTGTGTGACGCATGTGGCCGTGGGGGAAATCAGGTACAAGATTGCTTGAACCGAAATAATAATGATCACGAGAAAATCATGGGACAGTCCCCGAAGTGGGGGAGGCATGAGTATGGTGACCCACATAGTGAAATATGAGGAGGAGGAAGAGGTATGGTATTATAAGGTGGTGTTGGTTCACAATATTTCCACCACCACCCATCTGTGTTCCACCAAAAGATGGGGAACTGATGGATAGGGGTGAGGAAAACTACATGCAATTGAGGCTTATGAAACCAATTCTATATGTATTATTAGAGGTATGATTTGTTTCATTTCAACCCAAGTTTCCTTTTTGATAGAAACATGTGGAAATGATTCTTTTCTTTCCTTGACCATTGTTTGAGACTCTGAGATTCTAGTTTAACTATTGAGTAGAAGATAATTCAGAAATAATCCTAATGATGGAGAATTTATGATAACTCACGTGTTTCAGTTGTGTTACATTACTCTTGGAGATGAGAGTTTAGGTTGGGATCTCTTATTAGATGCATCAAGTCCTTACGACATCATTCTTGTTATGGAATTGTTATCTTCTATCGATGCTCAAATTTACCATTTACATGATGAGTGTGGTGTGTCCCTGATTATGGGACCAGGGTTTCCACTGTTAGTGAAAAGGAAATGAATCCAACACATGATGGTCTTACTCATAGTAGGGTTATTCCAATTTTCTATCAGTTTTCTAGTCTCCCCCCGATGTCGTGGATAATAGGAATCCCCATTTTTTAGTAGTTGTGGTGGAGTATGAGAATGTTTTTCCTGAGGATGTCACATGATTATCTCCCCATAATGATGTAAAATTATGAATTGATATGAACATTGGTGGGACAATAGTATCTAAATCTAGAAATCAGATAGCTCCCATAGTTCTTTAGGAGTTGAGGATATAATTGGAGAACATAAAATGAAGTAATTTTTGAGATCCAATGTTTCACCCTGGACGGCACTAGTTTTGTATTCAAATAAGTGACATGAGATCTTGAAGTAATTTGTGGAATTTCAGAACCTAAGTTATGTGTATGTGAAGTGTCCTCATTGATCAGTTGAATTGAATGATGTGGTTCTCAAATAGTTAAATTAGATCTGGCTATCCACAACATCATATATTGGATGAAAATGTACCAAATACATCCGTCATATGTTTCTATGATCACTAAAAATACTTGGTGATTCCATTTTGCATGAATAATGACACATTAGTGTTCCTGGTACACTTGGCCAGAACCTTCCATTCTTACATAGTCCAATTCATGGTGGACTTCATTGAGGATATCATAGTGTACATAGTTTTTAAGGAGGATCACAAGACACACATAAGGAATTAGCTAGACACACTTCAAGTGAACTAGATTTATGGGGATCCTTCAATGTGTTAATTCTTGATTCGGGAGGTCCACGTTCAGGGACATGTCATTTAAGAGTCTTGAGTCATAGTGGATTCTGTGAATATTAAGATGGTGCTTTCTTGGCATCCACCCAAGAGTGTTACCAAGGTGCAAAGATTCCTATGATTGTCTTCGTACTATTAATGGTTTGTAACTAACTTAATGATAGTAGTACAACATTGATGGAATTGACATAGATTGGGTATCCCTTCACGTGGATAGGGAAGTGTCAATAGAGGATTCAGGAGATGATGCCATGGTAGATAAGTGTTTCCATCTGGATACTTCATGAGGAGGGATTCATTTATGTAGAGTTTTGCCTTTCATCAGGGGCCGAGCTTGGTTGTGTCCTAACATAGGGGCATGTAGTGATTGACTATGGTTAATGCCATTTGAGACAAAAAGAACTGAACTACATGAACCATGATAATAATACAGTAGTTAAAATTTATATTTGTTGAAACTACATGATTGGGGAGCGGTTTACCATCTACACTAACCACAAGATACTAATAAATATATTCACATAGTAGGATCTAATAATGAATCATAGGAAATGGGTAGACATCCTCTAAGACGCTATCATTGAAATTTTCTATATTCAAGGGATGTGAAATGTTGTGGAGGATTCACCCAATATAAGATCCATTTTATATATGTTGAGAGAAGCATTAACGTAGTTGAACATATTGTAGATATGATTTTAGGATGGTGATAAAGAAGCTTACCTCAAGTCAATCGTTGTAAGACCTCCAATATTATAACGAGTCTGGGAGGCTCATCAATATGATACTGACTGGAAGATCCAAAATTATAAATTATAATAATGTTGCACACCTAAAGAATATTTTATTTTTGGGGATCATGTCATAGTTTTCATAGGGTGAATCGTTAAATGAGTGTCATTGTAGGAGGAGTTTTGGGGAAGCTACACTAATCCCCATTAGTGGTGAATTTGGTTGTGGAGAAGATGTACCATGACCTCTAGTGATTGTTTCAATAGTCGGGGATTAATAAGGTGGTGATGGAGTTTGTTTCTCAATGAATCGCTTGTTAGAAAGTGAAGGATAATCACAGGTTCCAACATGCCTGACCCAACCACATTAGGTGCTAGTGTGAAAGTGGGATGACATATTTTTGGACAAGATGATTGGTTTACAAAATGTGTCTAGGGGACACAATACCATATGGGTGAATGTTGATTATCTCACCATGTCAGCCCACATCCTACTGGTCTTGGTGATGCGTTTCATAGAGAGCTCGGGATGCCTCTACATGAAGGAGATATTTTATCCTCATAGAGTGACATCAATGATCATTTCATATCTTGATGCTTGTTTCACATACCGATTATGGGAGGGGTTGAATGATGTTTTTGGAACTTAGTTACACTTGATCACATAGTTTCATTCATATATGGATGACCAAACTGAGTAGAAAATACATGTTATTGGGGATATAAAACAAGCCAACAACTTGTACTTCAGTTGTAATTGGGAGGATCAACTTCCAGGGGTGGCTTTTGCATACAACACTAGATACCACCTCACCATTGGTATGGTACTATTTTATACCTTGTACAAGTGTCCATGGAGGTCCCCACATTATTGTACTAATCCAAGAGAGTCACCATTCATGGGTCCAAAGTTAGTACGTTCTACCACTATGTTGGTGAAGATCATCTATGATAAGATGAGGACAGAAGAGAACAAGAAAAAGTATAATGCTGATAAGAGATGAAGGCCTCTGGATTTTGAGGAAGGATAACGTTTATTCCATTAGGTCCCACATCAATGGGGAATGAAGTGATTTGGAAAGGGATATAAGTCACCTTCGAGATACGTCATCCCTTTTCAGAATAAATGTAGAGTTGGTGATGTTGAAAACCAACTATCTTTACCCCATTAGTTTAACACGGTACATGATTTATACCATGTGTTGTATCTGAGGAGGAACACAATTGATCCATCACATGTCATCGAATGGGGAAATATAGACATTTTAGATGTGGAAACATTAGCAGAGTATGCTATGGAGTTCATAGATCGACATGAAAGGATCCTACAAAGGTGGTCGATTCCTTTGGTGTTTGTTTGAAATAAACATTGGAATCTATAGGATAGAACATGGTAGAGGGAGGATCAGATTTTGGCTTAGTACCCCCATATTTTTATTGATTTTCCCTTGATTTGTACTTTTGGGATGTAAAGCCCTATGACGGGGAGAATTTAATGACCAATATTTTCCATTATTTTATTTTTATAAATCACTAAAAAAATTCTATGTCCTGGTACTGAGACTATGTATATTTATGAGGCTTGGTGTGACTAGGAAAATTTGCGGAAAAATGATTAATTTTTAATAAAAAGTAAGGGATGCTTTTCATTGAAACTGAATAAATTCTAAATGGGTCTATTGATTAGAAATTAGCGGGAACTATTTCATTCAAAACAACATGTTTACCCAAGGCGAGGCATAAAATGTTCATGTGCAGGTCAAATTGGGAATGCATTTTTGTGGAAATATCAATAATAAAATATTTAATAAAAATATTTTATTTTAACGCAATGACTCTTTTTGTTGTATTTTAGTTTTCTAGAAATTATGAATTATCATCATAAACCTGAAATTCCCTTGATATGAGGAGAAATATATTCTCTTTACTAATACAATAGATCAGAGATGAGGACATGAATCGAAGATTGATAGATCAACGAATGTTGATGATGTAGCTTCAACATTATTAAAAAACCATTTCAACCACTATGCATGCTCTTATTTCTTTTGGAATCATTCCTTATTCTTAAATTCGATGATGAACGTGGTCCAACCCATGAATAGGTATACCCACAGTTCGATCTCTTTCAATGTTAGATTTGTATTGAATGAATTAATTTTTTGTTTGATACGTTTTTTCTTTAATCATTATGATCCCTCTAACAAGTAAGTATTGAGAGAAAATTGAAAAAAGGAACAAATCCATCATTCGAGTGATTTTGTGCTTCTCCATATTCCAATTGTTCATTGAATCCATTTATTTTTTCATGATTGTATGGGTGGAACAAAAAAGTTTCCATTGTTTCATGGTGGAACAATCTGAGACTCCAGATCCAACACCTCAATAACACCACATAGGTGTGTTGGTGATGGAGCAATACTTTCCTTCCAGATAGAGAGACTGGGTAGGACAACAGGTGGATGTAGGTTGTCGTCGGATATGGCCCAATGGGATCAGTCTAAGAGAAGTATGATGGAGATGCCACTAGTAGGGAGGGAGGTGCAGGTTGAGTACAACATGTGGTGGGGGTCATGTGGAGCTGGCATGCACATGCCCTGGTAGGAAACCACAACATTAACTGGGTGATGTGGCATAGTATTGTGTTAGTTGAACCCATGTCGGTGAGTCTGCGGGGTAGGAAGTGAAGTGGGATGGTCATTTGGAATGTGGCACGACACTGTGTTTGGACAGGGGACCCACAGTAGGTCTTGAACACATGCAATGTTGTAATCCGACCAACTACGTGGGATGGACAAGGGAGTTGGGCCACTCCAGCAACTAGGTGGGATAGACCTAGGGGACCAGTGGGCTAGGCTAGTATGAAACGGGCCAGACCAGGCAGGACATGTCGACTGGTAGGTCGGGTCAGTTCTGGCGGGTCTGGTCAGACACGGACCAGATCCATGTCGATCTTTTTTATAAAAATAGTCAAAACGTTAAAATTGTGTCAGTTTGATGATATTTTTATAGTGTTGGAAACCTTTCAATGAGGTAGTGCTTTTTGGGATACTCTATCTATGTATTGGAGGATTTTGGAATACGACCTATTTTCATGAGGAGTAGGTTATTTCAGGACAAGAACACAACTAATAAAATAATGTGGTTGACTATGATCTTTAAAATATGTGACTTAAATACTATTTTACTTTGGTGTTGTGAGACATACTGAGACTCTACATCCTACCGAGACTCTCAACCTTAATGATACTCCATGTATTACTATGTCTTCAATTCTTACCCAGACTCCATGCCTTACTGAGACTCAATGTCTTAGCGATCCTATGTGTTCTATGGACTAATTCGGATAATATTTCTTTCTATTAAATATGAAAATACATTTGTATGCTAACCATGTTTTCTTTGTGGATTAATTTGGGTTTTATCTTTTGAGATAAGAATAATATTTTTTGGTAAAATTTATGTATGTATTTGTGGTATGCTTCACATATTTCTTTCTGTTGGACTTAATGTATTTCATAGTAGTATTTTTTTGTGGTTTTGGGGTGTCCTTCTTAGTATTGTTTTACTCACACCTATATGGGATTTTCCTAAACGTTTTTTGTCTAGTGAAGATGATCAACACATTGATCGAGTTATAGTTGGACTAGGACTAGGTGTTTATTAGAGTGATCAGACTGATGCGGTGTGCCCCTATGAATTTAGAAAATATTTCTGCTCCAAACCTTTCGGTAGGGTTTTCTATGTAAGGGTTTCAAGATCATGTTAATTCACATTGTAAAACAGTTTATTTTTGTGGGCTTGTATTCTGGAAATTTTTTCTTCCCATTTTCATACTGTCCTACTTTGTGGTTTGTATCTTAGTGTGTGCCTTAATTATTTACTTATTGTTTTAAAATTCCATCATTTAGGGCATGGAAATGTGTGTGTTTGTACAATTACATTGTAAAATGACTCTCTCTATTGGATATTACAACTCAGTGCTTGTTTCGACCACCTGGCCTATCAGAGGTGGGCCTCAATAGTCATGAAATGAGCCTTTATGGGATGTTTCATGATAGTTATAGTTTTGAATCACATGGGCTGATGAAATTTTGTGTTATTGAGAAGTTGGATGATTAGTTCATAAAATTTTAATTTGAATGAGATTTGGGAAAAATTGATCACCATATTTTTTAATATATTATATTGGAAGAATTTTTCACAAGTTGTTGGTTGATAATAACATTGGAAGTCTTATTCACCAGTTTTTATATTATTATTTTTTTCCTTAATTTATTGTCACATTACAAATCAAAGAAATTTCATATTTTCATATTCTGATTACTATCCTCTATGAATCATTTGTTTTCTAGTTCCTTGAAAAATATTGTGTTTTGAAAATTACAATAAATCAATTTTTTCCTTTAAAAGGATAAACAATTTGAATAATTTGAATTATTATTATTAATGATTATATTACAAAATTTATAATCATAAAAAGTAATTAGTTCTTTGTTTTTATAGATAATAACATTTACAAATGGTTTTATGAAGTGTTCCTAAACAGAACAAGTCATTGGAGGCCTTTTAATATAATTAGAATTATTATAGACATGAAATTTTGAAATGTATGTATATTGAAATTTTCAAAAGTATTGAACCGAGATGGGAGTGATCTTACTTTTCCACATGACTTTGTCATACTACTTATCACGGGAGTCAACTAACAATGAAAACAGAGAGTAGGAATAAAATATACTGACCAAGGAACATACCTTGGAAGTCAGCTAATTATTCCACCTATCCATGTCACATGGCTATTTTAAGATACCACATAAACCAAATATACTAACCATGGAACCTATAGTGGGTGTCAACTGACCATGTTACCAAACTAGGACAACTGAATGTGGATCCCACCTTGGAACCTAACATGAGTCAATTTATCTTTTTTTTCTCTTTTATATGTGCTACAAAACCCAAACTAAAAAATTATTGTTGAATTTTAAATCTAATAAAATTATACCAATTTAAATAGAAGAAATAAAATGATGAATTCATCCTTATAAATAATGAAATTATATTACAGTAACTCCATGTTTTCATTTAGAATGCTATAGTTTTCTTCAATATATTTTATACTATATTTTTATGATTTAATTATTTATAGAAGTATTATTATGATGATTCTTGATTCTATGTTAAAATAATAAATTATTTAATCATAATTAAAATATATATAAAGCTATTTTGGTTGCATTAGAGGTATTCTGTAACTCCAATCCTATATATGATAATCTTCCTACCTGTTTCATGAACCACCAACATAAAATTAGGCATAATATTTGACACTAATATATTCACCTATATAGATTCACATATTTCAATTCACTTTATAAACTATATATATGGAATTTCATACATAGTTATATGATTTTAAATTGGATGTTTCAAAAATGGGAAATATACAATTTTTATGTATCTTTTCTCTAATCCCTTTAATGTGTTTTATTTTAGGAAAAATTTAGGGTATTATTTGTTATATAACTATATATTAATTGTTTAAAAAAATTAAATCATATTTTAAATTGTAATAATATGAATTAAATTTTATTTTCATGTGTTAATTATTACATGGATACTGACGCTAAAATTATGGAACATGAGATATTAAATTTGAAATTAGTTGAAATTTATAGATTTTACCTCAATTAATCTGAAGTAACTTTTAATATATATTTATTATTGATATTAAATACTATTTTAATTGTTCAAAACATGACATATAAAGAAATAACCTATGGATATTAATTATTACTCTTTATCTAGAAAATAATAATGATTGAATATTAAATTTTAAGTTAGAAAATGAAGAGTTAGTTTTTCCTGATTTATAAGAGTAAAATAGAAAATTTATTATAAACATTTATTGATATAGTTACTTCAATATTTACTAGTTACTATTATAATGATTGTTTTTTATAGAATGATTTTCACTCTTAGAGGATAATTAAAAGACACCTACAAATGATTTTTTAATTTTTGGAATTCGATGATGTGAATAATTGAGTTGAATGTGAAATATATAATCAGAGCATGTTAGTGGATAAAAAAACCATATAGTAGAGAGATAAGTGTGAATATTATTTTCTTATACATATTTCATAGTTTGAAACTGAGTCCCGAAGATTCATTGTTCAACTACATGATGATGTAAAATGTTAGATGCCCTGGTTTCCCTATTTCAACTTATAGATGGACCTGAACATTATGTGGTCCAAACACCATCATCTCTCTTGGTGATCATTCACTTAGTGAAATATTTTTATTCATTTATTGTGATCTAACATTCTTATTAGTATTGTCTCAATTAGCATATCCTACAAATCATTATACTACCCAAAAAATGGAATGCCTGGGTTTGTTTTGTCCCCTTAAATTGTTGGGTTTATTCTATCCCCTTATAAGACTTAATTACCTTTAACCCTTAAAAATAGAGGAAATGAATTCTCTGATAGGAGTATGGGATTAGTCAGTCCCCTTAGAGGACTAGATTTTTCTTGAACCATATCATAAAAGAAGTTAAACTTTACTAATAGAATATCTAGAATAAATCATCACATAAGAATGATTGGGTTAGGTTTTCTCTTACAAAATACTATGTTCCATATAAACCCTAAAAGGAATGAAGTTGGTATAGTGTTACAAAATTACCAGTTGGGTATTCCCCAATAAAAATATAGTTTTTTTCTGAAATCAGAAAAGATAGTGGATTATAGTTGAGACTCTAGGTGTGAAAAATGTAGATGAAAAATATTTTCAATCTCCATGAAAAGTTATATATCATGGTGGGTTCCTTAAAATAGGTTGGTGTGTGAAGAGTAGACCTATGATCATTTGTATCTGATCTATTATAAAAATATATTGTGTTTATCTTTTACTATATCAATTTTCTTTTAACTCGCATTTATTATATTTGTGTTATTTAAATTATATTATTTAAAATGATCACAATATACTATTAATTTTTAATCTGAACTAAATTTTTTAATTAAATACAATCTACCACATCATGTTCATTAAAATAACCACATTAGGACTTAACAATTATTATCAGAGCCTGAATATTATAAGGTCAAGTATAGTTAATTGATCATTTTGTTACCTTTCATTTATTATCCAATATAGGAACCTTAAAATTTAAATTACTTTCCAATTTTATATAATCTCTCAAAATTGATTTAAGAATTTGGTTCTCTTATTGAAATACTGTACTTATTTTTGATAATGTATTATCCTTTTTCATAATAAGAGTAAGGAGAGGATCTTTATTCATGATGGATTAAATGATTATAGAAAGTGGGTGGAAATTGAAATTTCAAAAATATTTTAATTGTAGTACGTTTAATTTCTGAAAATCTGATTGGATGTATATCAAAAGAGTATTAATATTATATTTTGGGATATTGTGATTAAATATTATGATTTACATAAATATGATAAAAAAATTTTAAATCCAAATATATTGTTAAATATGATTTTCTTTATTAGGTCAGGAATAATAATTATTGTTCTTTAGATGGGAATATTTTTTGAAAAAATATTTACATGAAGAATGAGTTATGAGATTTTGAAATTGACTGAGACAACTATATTTTGAATATTGATATTATAAGAAATTTATTCTCTATAACATTATAATGTAATGACGGAGGAAAAAGGTGTGTCCAACCATTAAAGGGGAAAATAAACATTTTCCTAACGTATATATTATTTAATATATGTCACATATAAATTTAGATTGTTCAAACATGGTTTTTTTTTTGATGATGGAAGAGATAACATCTTCAACCCAATTGAATGATGTTAAAAAATAGTTTGAAGTTTATGATGAATGAAATTAAATATATGAGCACATGGAGGGATTCCAATGGATCATTAAATAAATATGAATGCCCTAAATGAATTTGGGATGTTTCATTTTTTGTTAAATTTTTTATGGTAACATTTTCACATATGAATATTTATTCAAGTGATCATGGTTCATATACTAGTATTGATGGAATTATATGTGTGGATAGTATAAAAAATGATAATAAATTTTTTTCTTATTCACATGCTTCAATCAATTCTATAAATGATAATCCATGTACTAATGATTTGAAGAAAATGTGTGACTTGTTTCATGTTAGAATTAAATAAATGACTTAGATACATGTATCTGGTAAATAAAAATATAAAATATTCTAGGAAAGGAAAATGATCTTATATTTTATATTTATGAATGTTTTTTAGGATAAAATATTTTTATATCTTGAAATTTATATACTAAGAAATGTAAATAATGATTCAATATTATTGGAGATTCAAAATTAAGATGACACGATTAAGGATTTACATTCAATGAATAAAGAAGATCATGAAAGTATATTTAATAAATTTCTATATTATATATCAATATTTTATGTTTATTTTATAGAGATTAAAATTGAAATTGAAAACATTACAAGAAAAACATATTGAGCCCATGAAAATGTAAATAATGATTTAGATAATTTTCAAAAAAATAGAATGACTAAAGAACTAATTAAGTGATATATGAAATGAAAATGTTTTCTTGAGAATGATAATTTACAAAAAAAATATTAATATGTTAATTCTGGAAAGACATATTATTATATATTTTATGAGAAAATGGAAGAACACATTTGTGATTTATTTGTACCTATTACGATTATAAATTATTTTGTGGAATGATAATATGTTTTAATTTCTTTAGCTAATTTGATTAAATGTGGATCAGAAGACTATTATAATTATAATATCCCTTAAAAGTTCACCCAAGATCATTATTAGAAAATGATTTTTTTATATGTTTTAATTTTAATGGAAAACTATATAAACCGTATAATTATTGATAAGATAATGTTAGATATTTTAATACAGGTTAAATTAATTCATTATTTATATGCCGATAATTTGGATTTTCTGATTTTTAATTCCACCATGAATGTCATTATATTTTTTTTCATTTTTATGTTGACATTAACAATATTATCTTTAGTATTTCATTTTTTGTAAGATCTAACAATCTATATGTTTTTGGGACGAAACTATATCATTAATTTTGGATTTTATGTAAGCATAGAAAAGATATTTACATGGCTTGTGAATTTATTATTACAGAGATACATTCTAGTATACATTAATGATAATATAATTTGGTAACATTCAAAATCTATTATGTATATTGTAATGTTTTTCATGGAACATTGGGATATTAAAATGTATATTTAGAGAAGTGTTCACTACTGGAATTAAAATTCATCTTGTAATATTTAAATATTTTCTTTTTTAAGTGAGTTAATAATTTTAGTTTATTTCGATGTTAAATGAACATACTTTATTATCTTTGTGGTTTTCAACTTTTCCTGAAAAGTTATTTTGAAATAAAATTTGTATTTTTGGTCAAAAAAGTGCATTTGTTTATCGGGAGTTACTCTTATTCTTAATTAATAATTCATTCAGGATTAGAGGAAACAAAAATTTTGAGGGAAGAAATAATTGTTTCTTTTTTTTAAAATTCCATAAATCTAAAGTAAATATAATTTTTTATTTATCCGTTAATATGTATATATTTTTAAATTATGTATTTTTAATAGGGTATTATCTAGTTTTTCTATGATGTGATATAATTTTTAAAAAATATATCTATATTTATTCTATATAAGTTAAGTTGAAATCGAGGAGAATATTTTTATATGTAAAGAAATTTTCATTAATAGTGATAATTATATATTCCACCAACTATGTTAGAGATAAAAATATTTCATTATTGATATTTGTTGTTGAAATTTTTTTATCTATAATCATTTATCAAATATTTTGTATGTTGTAATTTTTTTATCATTTTGAAACATCTTTATTGTATTATAATTATAGAGATTAATTTATATAATATTTACATAATTGGAAATTTGAGTAAGTTTATATTAAGGAATTATTAGTTTTATAATGAAAATTATAAAACCAATTTATTCAATTTATATATATATTTTTCTACACAATATTTTTTTCATTGTTCTATAATGTATTAAATAATGATGAAATAGTATCTAAACATTTGGTTAAAATAAGGGGGTATTTTTTATAAGCACCCGACCTTAAAACATTACATAATAATGAATTAAATGAATAATTTTCATTGAGGATATTTTCAGGTTTATTGTTTTATAGAATTAGGACATAACTATTACATCTCTAAAATTACAAAGTAGAGACATCTACTCAGTTTCCATTTTTCACAAAATAATAATTCTTGAACAAAAGATTCATGTCTTGTTCCATGTTTTAGAAAGAATGAAATTTCCTTGATCCCATCCTTGACCCTATTCCACTTTATGTCCTATGAAAAAAAGTTTATAAAGCATGGGATGAGTATAAAAAGCTCAATAAGGAATACACAAAGAAGGAAACTATAAGTTTTTTTGAAACAACAAGTAAACGATGAATACTTTAACATAAGTAATAATTTTCACCTTTATGACGTAGTAAATACTCTTCATTGAATAAAATATCACTACTTACCCTTTTCTAACCAAAATATTACCCTTATATGGACCACATAACATATGACAGTAACTAGGAACATAAACATACTTAAATGGAATAACCACACGGTCGTCTTCCACACATATCACTAAATGGAATATCCATAAGGCCGACTTCCATACCCAATGAATTGGAGGTTATAATGTAACCATCTATCCTGGTATTCACGGAACCACCCGTCATTTTGTTTATCATGTAACCACCCGTCAAATATCCAAGTACCATTATAAAATCATATGACATAAAACAAATATAAAGGAAAGAAAACATTTCCACATTTCGATCACAATATATCACATAAATATATTGTTATAAAAAAACCATTATCAAAACCATTATCAATAACAAAATAGATAATAGAGTATATGGTAGTTATTTTCTTTTAAAAACATTATGTCTTGTTGAAGAATCCAATGATCAAATAATACTCACGGTGGCGAATAGGTCATCGTCACCACGTACGTTAGAAGAAAAATTCATTATTCTTGTTTAGTAAAACGCTTCATAGAAAAAGATTCACATTGAATGAAATTAAAATTCAATGGTGTTTAGAAAGCGTATAAATGAAGGTCTTGTATTAAAGAAAAATATGCCTCAATGAAATGAGATTGAGACGAAGTCCCATACAAAGAAAGAATCCTTATGTTAAGGATAAATCAATTACATAATTATGTGTGAAAAATATAAATACAACTAATATAAGTGGATATTATGTGTAAAACAATCAGAGTTCATCTAAAAATATTCATACCACGACATAATCATGGATTTGAGGTTTAACCCAAAGAAATGAAATTGGGTTATGAAGTCCCATTACAGAAATTGGACAGCCGAACATCGTCACTTTAAAATTCAGAAAATGAGTTGATGAGAGATAAAAAGGGCATATCATCACTTGGGAATAAAATTTACAACAATAAGGATATATAAGAACATATCCTAATATTAAGAAGATGTAAATTAAAATACCTAACATAAATAAGTCTTTTAAAAAGAAAAGGGTGAAACGTTCCCTTACCGATTGGGTAACCTACGAAACATACTCCCCATGAAAGAAGGACCATAAAATTTTGATGTAAATACAGACAAATGAATTTATATTACTCAAAGTATAGAATAATGGGAAGTAAAAACCCCACATGAAGGAGATGGTTACAGAAATAACACAAATCTCACCGGAATAAAAAGTGAGATAAAACCCCTAACCTCGTTGTAATAAATTGAGTCGTATGACCAAAAGATAATAAAGACCAAATGAATTACATAATAAAATGAAAATAAATATAATCATGATAATATATATGAAATTCTAGTACAAAATACACCACATGAAACAAATAAGTGGCGAACAATGGAAATCTCACAAAATTAAAAGTGGGATGAGAAATCCAGTTACAAAAATTTGTTAGCCTAACGGCGCCACTTAAAAATTATTTTATTGAATTGATGAGAGTAACAGGTGGTCTCTCATCATATGATAATAAAAATTAAATTATGATGAATAAAAAAGAACATCCTCCAACATAATAACATGGAACATAAATGAAATTTCATTAAAGATAGTACATGAAAAGAATGAGAGAGGTGAGATCCCTTACCTCATGTCCGACATGACTCGATCATTATTTAATCTCATGAATAATAAACTAAAGTTAATTTATACTTTATTAAGAACATTTATCAAGTTTATTATTCCTTTTATATCACTTATTTCCAAGTTATAAACATTATGTAATCATTTAAGTTAATAATGATTGTTTTGTCGATATTTGGTACTTAAGTAAAAAATGGACTTCTTATAATTACATGTTGTGCACGTGATAAAAGGTAAATTATATTCAGAATAATATTACTGATTAGTATATCATATATATCATATATATCTAGTATATACATGTATATATAATAGTACATAACATTTAGAGGTACGAAATGAAATGCATCGTTCATGGAGATAGAAAGTCGTACGTACGCATGAACATTGTTTCCATTTCTATTTCATATTTAATGGAATTAAAACATCATGATACATATTAGTACTATAATTTAGTATTGTATCATATATAATATCATTAAACCTATCCTTTATATGTACTACCTCTGGTATTTACGAGTCATATCACTTGGAGGGGGCTGTAGTCTGCACTTCCTCAAATAAAATTTTCCTGTTTATAGATACTGGAAACCATAAAAGTTTTCTATATAAAAAAATACATAAGAATAAAGAAAACATAAACTTAATATTTATCATATATAAATATAGTGCCATCATAATGGCCACCAAGAGAGGTTTTGAATGAATATTGAGATATTATCATTTCGTGAGGCAATAATTCAGCACCCACATTAACAATATGTTATTTAACCATTAGACGGAGGTGTGGTTAAGTGTTGGTAAAATAATGTTCATAAAAACATACTTGTATATGATATATACAGGGTATATTATGGGATCAAAAAATAATAAGACAGTGGTGAGTAAAGAAGGAAAATAAAAGAAAGAAACTCGAGAGAATACATTATCTCTAAATCGGGTAACTCTTTTTGATTTGAGCCAAAGGCTTCCTTGGGAAGACTTTTTCCCAATGTGAGGATTCTAGGAGTAAGATAGGGATATGGAGAGATTATATGAGTAGTGGTTGGACGAGGCAAGGGCTTGAGAGGTGTGGGTAAGGGGGTAGAGGTGGGGGCCTTTTATAAGAGGTAGGAGGGTCACTTTTGGAATGTCTTGAAATGTTACTTTATTATAAAATTGTTTTCAGATTTTAAAGGTCCCAAAAAGATACATTTAGAGGATAATGGGATAAGGGTTAAAAATAAAACCATAAAATATGTTTTATACAAGTGTATGTCTTATATTTTACATTATATTTTCATTTTAGTTAAATAGTTCATTAAAGAGGTAATCATTGCATCATCATGGTGTCATAAATAAATTTATCTTTTTAATGTCTAAAAATTATATAACAAATTTCATGATGTAGGAAATATTTATAGGTCCCCAATTACTATTTATAGTATAAGTGATCATTTATGTTAAAAAAATTATTTTTTTTCTCAGGTATTACATAGTTTGGTTATATTTTCCTTTCATTAAAAATCATATGATAAAAGGTCACTTCTCACAGATGGGATTCCATGGGGTCCATAAGTTGTCACAAAGTATTCCATTTTCTTCCATGACACAACCAATAATATTTGGACATAGTTTTGTGTCATTTTATGTTATTATGATATTATTTTATTACCTATAACTACTCAATTACTAATTAACCATGATAAATAAAGATAATTTTCTTAGTTATTGTTCATAATTTCCGAAAAAAAGATTATTAATTAAATAATTTGGACCATCTGATTCAAAATATGGAATCCATTTTACCAAATTAGAAACACAGAAATTGTAGTAATTAATTTTAAAATAAATCTTGTTGTCACAAACAAAGGCGAGTTTTTAAGAAATAAAATTTATCAAAAGATTGACTTGTTTTTACATCCAATTGAAAATTGAAATTTCTTCCAATGAACAAAATTGAATTTATTTATTAAAAAATAATTCAATTACACTTTAAAACCAATTAAAAGGACAATCTAACTATATAATTAAATTAGATGAAAAAGTATTTTGAAGTAAAATGCAGTATTTTTCACTATTCATTAAAAATGAACATTTGTTAAAGAAATACCAAAAAAGTATCCAAAGTAAATATGATATTACAAATTTAAAAATGATTTACATTTTACCAAATTCATGAAATAGAAGTTAAATTAATAAATTTTATAATTAATTACCGTTGTCAAAACAAATAGCATGTTTTTGAAAAACAATATCTATCATAAGATTGACACTTGTTTATATCCAATTTCAATGTGAAATTAATTCCAATGACCACCATTGAATTAAATGGTAAAAATATTTTTTAACTACACCTTTAACCCAATTAAAAAGATAATCTATCAATATACATAAATTATATTAAAACGATGTTTTGAATTAAATTACATCATTTTCATTATTCATTAAAAATGAACATTAGCGGAAAAATAATAAAAATTTTCACAAAGTAAATTTTTATGTCTCTATTATAAAGAAGGAATTTATTTTGTATAACATATAATATTTTAAAAAATTGGATCTAAAAAGGGTTCTCCATCAAAAGGAGGTTATTCACCCTTTTACAGAATATTAGAATATTTAGGATTAAAATTGGATTCATTCGCATTTTAAGCACCTATCATATATTGGGTAATTTTTAAAATATTTAACAAAAATATATAATCATTTATTAGTTAGTTTTGTTCATTCCTACCATTACAATGGCTAGGAATTAACTACAATTTTATATAATATTATTATATTATTAGTGTGCAATATAAGATTTCATTGAAACTCGTTGTTTCGTATTGGGCGTGCCACCGAACATATAATTCCCTTTAAAGTAATATTCACATTTTATTCACAAATATTAATAAATATGAAAATGTCATATTCTTTATTTTCCTGGGATTTTACATCCTTCACCCCTTTTAAGAAATTTCATCCTTGCAATTTTAAAATTGGGCTTGGAAACTTAATTGAAATCCCTACACTAAAAAAGGAGTAAATTATACTATCACTTTAAAAGAATGAAATAAAATTACAATTGTCACCCTAGACAAAATATACTAGGATTCCATGAAAACATGGATATGGAAGAAAATACAAAGTGTCATGTTCTGATGGAGAGTGATAGAAAACATGTTTAATAGAAAGCTAACTACCAGAAAATCACTAACTTGTGACGGGTTAAACTGAATTTGATTCCCCAGTAGAAACGTTAGAAGACAATGTTATTGATTTATGTTACTTTTCATTGAGGAACTTATGTATGATCATAACTAAAATATAAGTAATCCTACATACTTGTCATGTATACATTCATCTTTTATTAGATATCTAACACAAACTCATATTTTATCCAAATGATGAGTATTCAGGATGAATTGTTCATATTAAGAGAACTATAATTAACTTCTTGAGAATTACCTACTCCACAAATGATGAGCTATATATTTACCATGTCTTTAGACCATAACCAAAACGAAAATTTTTAGTACAAGATCAGATAATCCCCAAAAGGATTGTCATTTATAAAAAGAATTACTACTCTTAACCTCCAAAATTTATCCAAAAAAACCCAAAGACCATCAAAGACCATTCAATAAATAGATATCCATAAAATTCTTCAATGTAATCCAAACTAATATTTAAACCCAAAACTCTGAAGGATTTAATCACATAGTCTTCCAAGATAAATCATAACATTTATCTCCAAATAACATCAGTTTCTCTTAATGTATCATATTGAAAAGTAATTAACCTAATCACATATTCTCCATGATAGGTTAATAATTTCCATATATATCACAAAATCAACTTATTCCTGATCCATTTGATCATCTAAATAGAAATAATAAGTCATACTAACCATGTACATCACGTTGTCTAGTGGTAGGAGATAAAAACTAGTCACACATTGGTTGTTGGTTCGATTCCTGCAGCTTCGTCTGACGCGACGGGTTGTCACACAGTTTGCGTGTTGTTATTTTTCAAAAACTAAACTATTTTATAACATTCCAAAAAAGATATAAATTCATCAAAAAAACCAAAACCTATTTTAACCTCTAAGGTTATCTAATAACTTTTGTTTTGTATCCCACAATATATTAACCAGTAATTGCCTCAAATTCAAGGAACATATAAACCCAAATTGTTCTTCAAAACTATATCCACAAATGAAAAGATAATTATTCCTTGAATAAAATTTTCATATATCAAACATCAGGGTTACAGATACTATAAAAGTCTTCTAATGTAATCCCATCATCAAAAGAGCCTTAATACTTTTAAGCATTTCACCACCCTAAAATCTACAATAACTCTTGAATCCCTTATATGTTGACTTCTTACACATTCAATATTATTCATTATACATTAACCCTTCCTTTACAACATATTATTAAATACATGTTTCATAAAAACAAAATCATGAATCATATCCTATGATTCAATAATAGGAAGACATATGATAAGAAATAATCCATAAATTTATTGGCCATTGTCAGTTTCTTCATCCTCAATCAGAATGGAATTAGGTAATGGTAAATGAATATTTGTACGATCATGGGGATCCCATTCCTGAAACATCTTCGTATTACATGAGATTTTATAATGACCAGGCACAACACATTTAAAACATTCAATTGATCCCTTGGAAAGGACTTTGTTCCCTTTCCTAGAGTCAACTAGATTTTTCTTTTTTCTATGGCAGGTTCTTGCTTGATGACCTTAATTTCAACATCTATTTCATATTTTTATCCCATTGAATCATTTTCCTAGGTGTTTCTTTCCATATATTTCACACATATGTTTTTGAACATACTTACCTTTATGATTATTACTTGAACTTCCACATGGATTTGTTTCTCGGATATATGTTGACTTAAAAAAATCACTATGGTTCAGGTGGTCAATCCTGACTCCAGATAGTTGGTTGAGAATAACCACAAGAGTTATAATTACAGCTCCAATATAATTTAGTAACTTTTTCGGAAATCCGTCACAATTTTCTTCCCATCCACTGTTACTTTAGTGCCAGCAAGATCCAACCATTTACTAAAACAAGAAAGGTTAGTGTGATTATATCAGTAAAATCATCATATAATATCTTATGTGAAGGGTAAACACTAAGATATACTTATTCATTTTATATTAAACTCATTCAATTTATAAAAATAACTATGACTCTTTCTAAAATCCTAACCATTATGTTAATGTCACTTGTGCTTAAAGAGTACCCCAACATCTACATTTATCTAAACCAGCCTCTGATACCAAGTTAAAGGACCCAACCTTAAAACATTACATAATCATGAATTAGATGAATACATCACATTGAGGATCTTTTCATGTATATAGTTTTTGAGAATTAGGACATAATTATTACATCTTAATGATTACAAAGTAGACACATCTACTCAGTTTCCATTTTTTTCAGAAAAAAATTCTTGAACAAAAGAGTCATGTCTAGTTCCATGTTTTTGAAAACATGACATTTCCTTATTCCCATCCTTGTCCCTATTCCACTTTATGTCCTGTGAAAAACATTTCAAAAACTTTGGAGGAGCATAAAAAGATCAGTAAGGAATACACAAAAAATGAAACTATTAGTTTTTTCAAAACATCAAGGAAACCATGAATACTTTTACATAACTAATACTTTTCACCTTTATGAAGTAGTAAATACTATTCATTGAAAGAAATATCACTACTTACCCTTTTTTAACCACAATATTACCCATATAATGAACACATAACATATAAAGGTATCTTGGAACATAAACATACTTAAATAGAATAACCATACGATCGACTTCCACACTTGTCACAAAATGGAATAGCCATACGACTGGCTTCCATACCCAATGCATTGGACGTTATAATGTAACCCCTCGTCCTGGTATTCACGGCACCATCTGTCATTTGGTTTATCACATAACCACCCGTCAAATGTCCATGTAACATTTCAAAATCATAAGACATAAAACAAATATAAAGAAAAGAAATCATTTACACATTTCAATCAAAATATATCACATAAATATATTACTATAAAAAATCTATTATCAATACAATTTTCAATAAAAAAAATAAATAATAGAGTATATGAAATTTTTTATCTTTTAAAAACATTAAGACTTGTTGAGGAAGCCAAATATCAAATAATACTCGCAACGGCAGAAAGGACATTGTCACCACGTACATTAAAAGAAACATTACATTTTTTGTTTAGTAGATAGTGTCGTAGAAAAAGATTCCCTGTGAATGAAATGATAATTCAAAGGTGTTTATACAGTGTATAAAAAAAGTCTTATTAAAACAAAATATGCCTCAATGAAAGGAGATTGAGATGATGTCCCTTACAAAGACGATATCCTTAGATTAAGGGTAAATCAATTACATAATTATGTATAACAAATATAAATACACCCAATATAAGTGGATATTATGTTTAAAAAAATCAAAGGTCATCCACACATATTCATATCACGACATAATCAAGGAGTGGATATTTAACCCAATGGATTGAAATTGGGTTAAGAAGTCCCATTACCGAAATTTGACATCCTAACATCATCACTTTAAAATTCAAAAAAATGCATTGATGAGAGATAAAAAGGTAATCTAATCACTTGAACATCAAATTTAATGCAATAAAGATATATATGAACATATCACTACATTAATAAGATGTAATGTAAATTACCTAACAAAAATAAGTCTTTTAAAAAGAGGAGGGTGAAAGGTTCCCATACCGATTGGGTAACCTACGAAACATACACCCCATGAAAGAAGGGCCAAGAAATTTTGATGTAAATACCCATAAATGGATTTATATTACTCAAAGAGTATAAAAATGGAATTTACATACACCACTCAATGGAGATAGTGTAAAAAATAGCATAAATCTCACGGGAATAAAAAGTGAGATAAAACCCCCTTACCTCATTGTAATAAATCGAGTCGTATGACCAATAGATAATAAACACCAAATTAATCACATAAAAACATGAATATAAACATAATCAGGGTAATATACATTCAAAGGCAGTACACAATTCACCACATGCAAAAAATAAGTGGCAAATATTGGAAATATCACAAAATTAAAAGTGAGATATGAAATCCCCTTACAAAAATTCGGCAACCAAACGACGCCACATAAAAATTATTAAAATGAATTTATGAGAGTAAAAGGGGGTATATAATCATATGAAAATTTATATTACAATATGGTTAATATAAAATTACATCCTCCAAAATAAGAACATGGTGCATAAATGAAATGACATAAAAGAGAGTATGTGAAAAGAAAGGGAGAGGTCAGATCCCTTACCTCGTGTCCCACATGAATCGACCATTCTTTAATCTCATGAATAATAAACTAAAGATAATTAATACTTTCTTAAGAACCTTTTTCATGTTTATAATTCCTTTTATATCACTTATTTTCTTGTTATAAACTCTATGTAATCATTTAAGTTAATAATGATCATTTTGCCGATATTTGGTACATAAGTCAAAATTGGACTTCTTATACTTACATGTTCTTCATGTGGTCAAAGTTTAATTATATTCATAATGATATTCATGATTTAGATATCATATATATCATATATATTCAGTATATACATGTATTTATACTAGTACATAACATTTAGAGGTATGAAATGAAATGCACCGTTCATGGAGACGGCTAGCCGTACGTACGAATAAACGCTGCATCCATTTCTATTTCATATTTAATGGAATTAAAACATAATGATACATATTTGTACTATTATTTCAGTATTTTATCATATATAATATCATTAAACCTAAAATTTATACATACCAAATATGGTATGAACGAGTCATATCACTTTGAGGGGGCCATAGTCCGCACTTCTTCAAATAAAATTATCGTGTTTACACATAATGGAACCATAAAGTATTTCTATATAAAAAAATACAAAACCATAATGAAAACATAAACATAATATATATCATATATAAAAATTTTTCCACCATAATTGCAACAATGAGAGGTATTAAAAGAAGATTGAACAATCATCGTTTCATGAAGCAATAATTCACCGCCCACAGAAACTGTATGTTCTTTTACCATTAGACGGAGGTGTGTGAATGTGTAGGTAGAATACCTTTCGTAACAATATCCTAGTATATTTAGGATAATTGTGTTATTATGGGATCAAAAAAAATAAGAAGATAATGGTGAGTGAATAAGGAAAATAAAAGAAAGACACTCAAGAGAAGACATAACCTCTAAATCAGGTAACTCTTTTTGATTTGTGACAAAGGATTCCTTGGGAAGACTTTGGCCCAAAGTGAGGCTTCTAGGAGAAATATAAGGATTTTGAGAGATAATATGAGCTGATTTTGGATGATCCACGGGATTGAGAGGTGTGGGTAAGGGGGTAGAGTTGGGGTCTTTTTATAAGAGGGGGGATGGTCATTTTTGGAATGTCTTGAAATGTTACTTTATAATAAAATGGTTTTAGGATTTTAAAGGTACCAAAAAGATATATTTGGAGGATAAGGTGATAGGGGTTAGAAATCCACCCATCCAATAGGTTTTATATATGTGTATTTCTTATATTTTACATTATCTCTTCATTTTATTTAAATCGTTCATTAATGTGGTTATCACTCCATCATCATGGTGCCATAAACAAATTTATTTATTTAATGTCTAACAAGTAAAAAAAATTCCTTGATTTAGGAAATCTTTTTATCTTTCCAATGAATATTTATAGGCTAAGGGATCATTTATGTAAACAAAATTAATTTTTTTTACTTGGGTGTTACATAGTTCTGTTATATTTTCCTTTCCATAAAAATAATATGATAAATGGTCATTATCACTAAAAAGTGATTCCATGGGGTCCATAAGTTGGAACAAGGCATACCATGGTCGGACATGACACATCCAAGAAGATTTTGCCACATTATGGGGTCATTTTATATTATTAAGATATTATTTTATTACTCTTAACTACCCGATTACTAATTAATCATGATAATTAAAGATAATTGTCATCGTTACTCTTCATAATGTCCAAAAAACAAAAGAGTATTAATTACATAATGTGGACCTTATGATTAAAAATATTGAAACCTTTTTATCAAATTCCATACACAGAAATTTCAGTAATTAATTTAAAAATAATTCTCGATGTCACAACCCAAGACGATTTTTTAAGAAGTAAAATTTATCAAAATATTGACATGTTTTTACTTCCTATTGAAAAGTGAAATTACTTCAAATGAAAAAATTGTATTAAGTGATAAAAAAATGATTCAATTATACTTTAAAACCAATTATATGTACAATATATCTATATAATTAAATTATATGAAAAAGCAATTTTGAATTAAAATGCATTATTTTTCACTATTCATTAAAAATAAACATTTGTTATAAAAATACCAAAAATTTATCCATAGTAAATTTTATATTACAAATTAAAAAATGATTTCTATTTTACCAAATTCAAAACATATAAGTTTAATTGATTAATTTTATCATTAATTCCCATCGTCCAACCAAATAACGTTTTTTTAAGAAACAATATCTATCAAAATATTGACACTTGTTTATGTCCAATTTCAAAGTGAAATTAATTTCAATGACCAAAATTTAATTAAATGGTAAAAATTTATTTTAACTACACCTTAAAAACAATTATAAAGGAAAACTAACCATATAAATAAATTAAATTAAAATGAGGGTTTAAATTAAAATACAACATTTTCACTATTCTTTAAAAATTATCTGTATTTGAAAAATAAAAAAAATTTAAAAAATGTAAATTTTGATGTCCTGATTCTAAATAAATATTTTATTATTTATAACATATAAAATATTCAAAAAGTGGATTTAAAAAGGGTTCTCCATCAAAAGTCAGTTAATCGACCTTTTGAAGAATATTAGAATATTTATGGTTAAAATTGGATTCATTTCCATTTTAAGCCTCTATCATTTATTGGGTATTTGTTAAAATATTTAACAAAAATATATAATTATTTTATATTTATTTATTTTCATTAATTCCATTACAATGGCTAGGAATTATCTACCATTTAAAATAATATTATTATATCATTAGTGTGCAACGTATGATTTCAAAGAAACTCGTCATTGCGTATTGGGTACACCATAAGTCATAGCATTCCATTTAAAGTAATATTATAATATTATTCAATAATATTAATAGATATGAAAATTTAATATTCTTTATTTACCAGGGATGTTACATTTTTATTATGTTTTCCCCATTTATATTTACCAACAATTTTTTATATTATATTAATGGAATAATTGGATTATTATTGCATGTTTTTAAAGGCAATATATTTATGGAATCTCCTTGATAAATGTTTCATAATAAAATTATTTTGGAAGGTTAGAGAATAAAATATTTTTTTATGTATTTTTTTATTTAATTTGAAGTGTTGTAAAAGTGTTAATTTATGTGAGAGAATTATTTTAATAAAAATTATCTGTTTATAAATTCAAAAAGGAGAGACTTTTTTTAAATTAGAAAATGATTTTTAATTATAAAAAAGGTGGAAATGATGAGTGGATCCTCAATCCACATTATGTTTCAATAATTAAAATGATTTATTTTTTTCAATAAAATTCACAATAATTTTACTTATGTAATTTTCGCATTTATTATCATATCAGAATATCTATTTGCTAATTTTTTATTTTTTTATTTTTTAATAACATGTACATTATGTTTCATTAAGTGTTACTGGAATAAAAATTTCATATGAGATCATATAATATCATTTTAATTATTATGGAACTAGAATTTAAAAATTTTGGGAAATAAATTTTTTTCAAAATTATGGAACATAATTTTGGAGTCAAGTGACCATTTCTCCTTTCCATGTAAACCTACCAACTCTGGGAGTAAATATACCACATCGAACAAAAAAATAACAAAATATGATGACCATGAAAACTATTGTGGTTGTAATATGGCCATATAAACATAGAACATGAAAAAATAAACTAAACATGGATGCTACCATACGTGTCAATGATCCATGAAATCTAACAATGTCCACCATCCCTTGAACTACTATTCGGAGATTTTTTCTTCTGTTACAATGGCTAAAAAATTAGATATAATAAAATAAACTATGTTATTCTGGTTTTATTGGAAATAATATATATATATATATACATTTCAAAATGATTAATCAATCACTTATGTGATATATATAAATATATAAATTACATTAAACTCAATATATAATTTTTAGTTATAATTTTTTGGTTTCCTAGAATAACATTTATAATCTATTTTGTAGATATATTGAGTTAAAAAATTATAATAAATATAATTATTTATTATTTTGAAATATATTAAAATTATGTAAATATAAATAAAAAAAAGATTATTCTGATTTTACTTTTTGGAATGTTTGATTTATCATTGAATATCTTTATGGAAGGATTCCGAAAAATTTCTAAAAGAACTTTTATAAAACCAATTATGAAAAATAATTTAGATGGATTAGTATATATATATTATTATTTTTGAATCCTATATATAAAACACATGTGCTTATTTTCCAATGTTGTTTTGAGATCTCATATAGGATGTTGTATGGCCCATAAATATTCGCTGTTGCATGTAACATTTCACTTTCCTGTTTATTTTACATTATTTTTGTAAATAGTTTTTGATTTAATATGTCTAATTTATCTAATTAATTTTTTCAATCTTTGAGAATAAATATTAAATTTTTTTATGAAGAATAAAATGGGATTATATTTATTTCATGCACACATGGGTATTCATAGTAAAATTTAGGATATCTAGAAATTCAAATTCATCATAGTTGTAAAATAAAGAGTTTTTATCTATTATTATTGGGAATATTTCCAAGGATATTAATTCATGTTTTTAACTACTATTATAATTTATAAATATATAATATCAAGAGAAAGCATAGGTGGATTTAAATCATCAATATTTATAAGGAAGGAAATCCTAGGAAAATTATTGATTCGAATTTGGAATATGACGTGTTATTATCGCATCATATTTTGGACTAATACAAGGAATTTAATTTCAATATTTATAAATATATTTATAGCTATATTAATTGTTTATCAATAAAATTTATATTTTTATAAAATTATTTTCTCTCTCAAAGGATAATTTAAAGAATCAACAATGTGATATTTTGGTTATTGGAGTTCATGAAGGAAAATCATAGAGTTCTATGTGATAAAAATAGTCATTGTATTTTATTGGATAAAAGAAATATCATTCCATATAGAGACAACAATGACCATAATTTTCATCTATGTGATGCATTGTTCAAAACCGAGTAATAGAGCCCCATCAATTAATTTTTTTCCATAGGAAACTACTACTTTTCTTAACTCCACTAGTTCAACTTATTTATGATCTTGGGAACTACCTGATCCAAAATTCATCATCTTCATCGATGATCATTCCCCAGATGAAATTGTTTTATTCAATGTTTATGAAGTAACGCTCTGAGATATATTGTCTCAATTTTTGTGTCTTATATGTTGTTATACAACAATAAAATAGGTACTCATAGTTTGGTATTTCCATTTAGAAGACCTTATTTTTCTTATCCACTTATAAAAGTGGGTTCTTATAATCCCTAAAATAGTAGGGGAAAATTCACACGTTTTAATAGTCAGGGATTTTTTTGCCTCATTAAAATAATGTTTTCCTATTTAACCATAATATAGAAGATTTTTGTTATTAATCAATGTAATTCTATGATGGGTCTTTATATGTAAAGACAATGGCAATATGCCAATCTTAAATGATAGGGTTCTGTGTAAACATAGAAATGTGAAAAAGAAAGAACTAATATAATAAAATCCTAGTTTTTGTATTCTCCTCTAAAAGTCATTGTTATTTTATAAAGTTATAAAAAATGGAATTGGGTTCAGACTTTAGATGTTAAAAATGAGTATTTAAAGAGTTCCCAAATTCCTTCAAAATTTTCTTACCCTAGTGGGTTCCAGGCACCAGGTTGGCGTGTGAAGTGAGGATGTAGGATTATTTAGATTCAAACTACAATTTAAATATCTTATGTTCATTATTTTATTTTTAAATTTTTTTCTCTCAGTACATATATATTAGTCGATTAATTGTTAAATATTTGGACCAATAATTTTCCACTCTTGGGGATTAAACTATTATTTATTAAAAAATGGAAATCCCCCACACACGTTTCCATTATAATCAGATCTCTAATAGATGATGTCATATTAAATTGTCATGATTCCATACACATTCCCCAATTATATGTTACTTCAAAAGAATATTCATTTATATCTATCAAAAATTCAGGAAAACTCATATTGTTACATGTTCATTAAAAAAAATCTCATGACACATTTTTATCATATTTTCACAATCTAATCCTCAATTAATTAACGATATAATTCCCCTTACTGAGTATTTAATCATTCAAATTTATTACATTTTTCATTCACCATGTTATGAATATATATATATATATATATATCTTGTGAAATATGTAGAAAAGATAATAAAATATATTTACTAAAGAGAAATGATTATAGATTATGATTCTTATGATGGAAATATACAAGATAATAAATCCATATATCACTATGATATGTGAAAATTTAAAATATTTATAATAAAAATAATGATATAAATATATAGCTAATGATTTAATTAACTTGAGACACTAGTAAAATTTCTTTGAATTTGATTATTGCATACATCATTCATCCGAACTTCTTCATTAATGAAATTTTCCAAAAATATGTGATTTTTATAAAAATCATGAGCAATTGTTAAATCCATCAAAAATTGTCCAAAAATATTATGCTTGAGCTTATTTAATGTTATCATCATTAGTGAATTATAATTATAATGAATTTTGATTTCCTAAAAATAATAATATTATAGATGTCTTTGGTATTCCTCAAATTATTATTGTAAATTTGGGAAATCTATAAAATTGGTGTATATTTTTGTAAAAAGCATCTTCCCCACAATTATTAACCTTTGTAAAATTTCGTCCACTTATCTTGTTGTAAAACGAGGCATAAAATAATTATTACATTCCTATCTTTGGAATCTTTCTAAACAATATATTATATGGTATAATAATTTAATTTTTAAAATATAGGTATCTCCTCCAAATGTAGTTAATGGATCTAGAATATTTTCTGTAAAAATTTATGATAGTACCATTCTTTGATAGAATAGACTTTTGAATTTTCAAAAAACTCTAATTATTTTCCTTAACTACTACATTTTATTGGGGTTCGTATGGATCACTATATCAACACACTATTATAATCCACTTTTAATATTCTATAATATATTCATTCTTATATAAAGATCCATTATTAGACAATAGTCCTTTGATAACACCTCAAATATTATTTTAATCAAACATTACAATGATCTTAAATATATATAATAGATTTTATTTAATATACATAAATTAATAAACACATCATATGAGTAAAATAATCAAAAAATTTAGTTAAATAATTATCTTCATTTTTTGGTTTCTACCACAACGATATGAACACATCCAAATTTATCAACTCATGTAGGTTATTAGTATTGATCTTCATGTTCTTTAACCCTTATATATCATATATAATTTATAAAATTTTCATAAGTCTCATGTATTTATGGGTCCATATTTATTTGAATATTAACAAAAAAATATTTTAAAATACTATCCATTTTGTAATGAACCCCTCCAACTAATGAATCTATAATTAGGTGCGAGAGGGGATTTACCCTAAGCCTTATCTCATATAGTCCCTAGATTGGGGACTAACACGGATAGTACAAAAAATCACAGTATGTGTGGAATTACCCTCTATAAATGACACATGATTGGAAGATATGATAAAATACAAAAAACAAATCCAACATATAATATTAACTTAATACCAAAAACATCCTTTAATGAATTAATAATGTAAAAATGATATATATAAATTTCTCCAATGATAATTAAAAATTATTGGTCTATTAAAACTACTAAAACTAAACTCTAATGCATTTGGTAATGTCCATAATAGAAACCAAATAAATCATGGAAACATAAAAATAAATTTATATACATAGAGTGAGAATAACATTTATACTATGTATGGATAAAACCAAAACCTCAAATACACCTATGAAAAGATCCTTCTAATGCACTATTACACAAATATCCGAACCAAGAAGTACCCATACATGTCCCATAACCAAAACTTTACTCATCATGGATCTCACCAAATCATGCATCAAACACAATAATAAATAGTAATGTTTATTACCAAGAAATGCACCATGATTTCACCTACCCATTGATTTTACCCTCTCAAATCAAAGCACCAAACATCATATTCACCAATATTGTCCAAAAATATCATAGCACACGAAATTACATAACACAACATAATAGAACATAAAAAAACATCACATCACATAACATAACATCACTTGACATAACATGACATGACATCACATCACATCCCACACCACCCATAGGCACCAAGGAAACACATCGCATAACATCATATCTCTTCCATAGAAAAATGGGATAAACATCACATCACAACATATATTCCCCATAAACACCATGTCCTCACATCAAATCACATCACAAGATGCACATAGAAATCTTGGCCAACACATGACATAAAAATCATAACAATAGTTTTAGGGTATAATGAATGTTAATGACATCAATCTTGTTTCATCCTCAAATCACATATGACATCCACCAAATTTAATATTATACTATATCATGTCTCACTCGTAGAATCACGACCAAACACATCATATCATGCTCGAAGACACCTGGGTCATCACATCACTACATGATAATCTACATCACCTAAATGTATCACTATGTATGAAGGAAGAGTGAGAATGAGGGGGTATCCAACCATTGGTATCACAACTATCCTAGGTGTTGGGGAAACACCCCAAACACGACTCCCCTATACATTAGTTAGGATATCTATATTGGGTGGGGTACTTATAAAAAACATGAAAATACAATGTATATAGATTGTACAAAACTCCCATCCCGTGGGTTCATATAAACAATAATAGTTCACCCCATATCACACCGACGTACCATTAATTATCGATCAAAACCACTTCCCCACTTCATGAATCACTCTAAATAATCACAATACAATGTCAAAAAATGACTCTCACTCTTTGATACATGTTTCTTTTCATTTTTTTCTTTATCAATTTTATTTCCCATTTCTCAATGCATCAATTTATTCAAATAAGTTATCCATTTACCAAAAATTAATGTGCAGTCCACTTTATTTATCTACTGGCCAATTTAGTTTCTTTTATCATCCCATTCCATCCCATGGATTACCAAGTAACAAACTCCTCCACACCATTCTGTGATATGGTATGTGAGTATGATATACTCAATAATACCAAATGTAGGATCAACTATATAAGTATGAGATGCATAAATACAAGAGTGTGTGGGGGGTGAATTTGTATAATTTAAGAAATCCCTAAGGAAATTTTTCATAACCAAAATTCACAACACCTCTAAGTTCTAATAACATGCTTGATTCTGGAAAAGTGATTCCTGAAATTATACATAACAAAAAAGTGTAGACGAACTAATATTCTACCTTAAAGCATATATAATACTATGCAAGAAAAGTACTAAAAAGGGAGTATAAGAATGTTATACATTCCTTAACAATACAAAATTAAGCAGAAAAATAATGTAGTAAAACTACAAGTAACAAACAATAACTCTTTTAACCCAAAGGGAAGGGTATCCAAAAACCCTGGATAATAGGTCCCTTGATTTATAATTTCATGAATGTATGTCTTACCCACTCCATGATAAGCCCTAGATACGAAGATCGGAGTCAGTCTTACTATCCTCTCAAGCCCTCAACTATTAGGTATTCGACAACTATGTATTCCTATCCCTGGAAGACCTCGATTGTACATAGAAACAATCGAAGTTGCAGAAAGTAGGTCTGCATGATGAAAAGTTTGAACAAGTCGTTCAAACATTCAACACAAAGCTTGATAGTTTATAAGAGCCTCTCTCTCTAGAAATCACTTCAACAGCATGTAAGCATGCTTTTCAAAGATGTTGACAAGTGTTCAAGTGTCTTGTTCATATCAAATGATCCCCTATTTATAAGTACATATCCAATGGTCGACTCCCTCCTCTAATGGTCATATTTTTCCTTGAATATTGGAGGGACCTATACACATTTAACTAAAACAACGGTAAGTTGATAACTGAAGGCACAACATCATTTTATATTAGAATAAGTGAAACTAGAAATATGGTTACATAACAAAACTCAAATATTCAGAATGTAAGAAAATAAATGTTCGGTGTCTAACCAAAATTAAATTTGGAGTTTATAATGCAAGGATATTCAGATTCTATTTATCAGAAGAATTTAGATTCAAACATCGTACAAGTTCGTATCCATAATTCGTAATCATAATTCACAATCAAATTTTGAAATGAGATTTCATAATTAGAACTCATCATTAGAATTCGTAATGAGAATTCTTAATCAGAATTCGTCATTAGAATTCGTCATCAGAATTTGTAATGAGAATTCGAAATCAGAATTGGTCATCAGAATTCGTAATGAGAATTCCTTATCAGAATTCTTCATTATAATTCATATTGAGAATTTGTAATCAGAAATCATCCTCAGAATTCGTAGTTAGAACTTTATATAAGGTCGTAATTAGAATTCTGTGTTGAACATCATAAAATTTCATAATAGGAAATTCAGATTATAACTTAATAAAATCTCATAACATGAATTTGGATCCAAAAATAGAATGCTTCATATCTAAGTATTATATGATTCTGAGTTTTTAGATATGAATCCAATTTTTATTCATAATAAAAATATTGATATGAAAAATGAAGTCTAGGTAAGAGTAAATTTATTTGGGTAACGTAATTATCCTTATAGATGTAAAATATAGGGTAAAGACATATTTTTTTAAGGATAAGGTGTTTTTGATTTTCAAAACAAGAAGGAATGGAAATTTCATAAAGAAAACATTTTAGACTCAACAGTCTCCCCGTTTTTTGAAAGAAAAAAATCCTTCAAAAAAAGAATATAAGGGATTAGAAAAACATTTTGTAGTCATTGAAATAAAGCTTTTTTACCTTTTTTTATTGGAAAATGGTGAATATGACTAACTCCCCCTTAGGCTTTGGAACACTAAGGATTATAATCTAGATTTCCGGAATGTGATTTTCATTATGAATATAGAATTCTTCGTAATGAACTCTCCCCCTTTGATAAACTCCCCCTTAATTAGGAATATTTCTTCAATACTTGTAAATCATTATACTTCTCTTCTTTAGATTTCTTTTTCATTATCCCAAATTGTGATTTTCAAAAAAATTTGAGGGAATGGAAAACAATATGGTAACTAAAATATTAGTACAAAATACCACCAAATACAAGCAACCAGAGTTTTCATTAATATTGAAAGTATTAGTACAATGAAAAATAAATACAACAAAAGATCAGATTAGGTCTATTTGCCATATTTTTTCCTTGGGGGTAAGATTCTTCAGAAGGTTTTTTAGCTTCTTTAACTCTTTGTGGTCCTCCTCATCTTGCTTTCCGATGGTTAAAATCATGTCATCTTGAGCCTTTAGAGCCTCAGACTAAGACTTAAGAACTTCATCATGCTTTAAAATCTTCTATTCAATCTCAATCCAAAGATCTCATTCCCCTTACCACCTTTAAGAAACAGAGTTATGCTTCCCATTCAGATCCTTCATCTGCTGATTCTGAGTATTTTTCTCTAGGGTCAACTTTTCCTGAAAACTATTTGTAAGATCCTTGATCTTGTAATATTCTGTATCAAAATCTTCTTTTACATCCTATTGAAATTCATCAAGGTCTACCATATTTTGGATGATCATCTTTGACCAAGTGGTCATTTTCTTGCTAGACTTCCCGTGAGCTTCGTAGCCTATAAGAAAAAATTGGAAATCTGATTCTATCTTTACACATTTTTCCATCACCATGGACACAGAATCTGACTTCTGATTAAGAGTGTGTTGGAGAATCTGGCATCTAAAATATATGTTTGTAAAAGTCGGAATGGAACCAACTTGCTTCTTTAAAGATTTCTCCACAAAATCATGACCAAGTGATGATGACTCCGATTCCAAGACATTACATGGTGAGAGAGGTTTTTCAAGCTCAAAAAGATTTATTTTTGAAGTTCCTACATCTTCCTTCCTATTAACTATATATATTATTTGAGTATCGGCAACCACTTGCTTACCCTTATCAATATTCGGTATGAAGTTCTCATCAGGAGATTTATGCTCACTATCAGATAAATGAACAACACTATCATCATCAAATTTCACTTTTTCTTCTCCTCCCTCAATAAAGTTCTATTCATAACATTCATCCTCAGGTAATTTATATACATCTTCTTCTTCTTTGTCATCATCTTTCTTTCTGACTTTCTCTTCTTCCTTTCCAGGATTGACAAAATTTGAGGACTCGACCTCATATGTTTGGAGTTATAATTTCTATGATGTATTTGACTTATCTTGATATTTTTCAACTTGATTAATCAAATAATCTAAATCAAAACTTTCTTCTTCTTCTACTACTTCTTCTTCTTCTACTTCCTCCTCTTCCACTTCTTTAACAACTTCTCTCTCTTTATATTTTTCCGGAGTAAAGAAATTCTTCCCCGAAGTCTTATGTAATGGCTCTACTAGGAATGTTTCTGGAACTAGAATTTTCTCAGAATCTACTTTTGTGGCTTTCAAATGAGATTTTACAACTTCAGCTTCAGACATTTTCTTCTTCATCTGCTTCTCTTTTTTTTCTTCTCATGATATTCAGCAATCTTCTCCCTTAATGACTTAGCTTCATCAAGGTCCAAGCTGATCTTTGGATCCCCTCCTTTCCACTTTTCCTTATCTTCCCCACATTTTTCAATGACTTCATCCAGATGAGATTTCGGTTACTTTGGCTTGGGAGGTGCGAATTGGGCATCCATAAACATATGGATTTTATCTTCATCTTACACTTCTTTCGACTTATTTTTCTTTCCATCCTTCTTTTATGGTTCATCTTTTACAACGTTTTCTATATTTCCTTCTACCTCTTCCTCTATCAGATCGTAAAACTATTCTGTCTCCTTAGAATAGCCCAAATTCATTCTTTTAAGTGTGTCATCACCAAAAAGAATAACATTTCAATTCCGAGACTTGGATTTGCATGTAATCTTGAATGATTCAATATAATGATCTATTAGCTTTGAATGTAAGGCATTATATATGATAATTTGGGCTGTTATATAACAATTATTGATGTTCTGAATTGTAATAAGAACATGCCTCATCTAATTGATTTTTCTTTGATTTACCAGGAAATCTATGAATATATGTCACTCTTCTTGAGGGTATCATTGTCACCTTTCCTAGTATTAAAAAACCTTGTACCCATAGCTGAAGGATTCAATTGTTAGAAGATAGATGGTCAATTTTTTCTGCCTTGACATCAGAAGGTCCAAGACATTGCACGGCCTTCACCATAATGAAACTACCTTGAACATCCGGGAGTTTGTGGGAGAAAAATTCTGCCTCCACTTTATATGATAATCCCACCAAACTGGCTGCCTTGGTATAATAATATTTTTAGGTTTTCCATAAGTTCTGAATGAAAATAATATCTCTATCATCTTACTTAAATAAGCACACTGACTCATAAATCTCTATGAGTAAATCCGGATACACCATGTCTTGAACACCTGGCTTAGATATGCAGACATCTTCCCATCCATTTAGCTTGATATTCTTAGATATGATTGAATCATACTTGAAAAAGTCCAGATGCACCAACCATTCCATGTATACATTCCATTTTGAGATTGGCTTCGTTTTAGACATTTCTTGAGAAGAGGATTCTATAAACATTTGAACTGGAAGAACTCTGAGATATTCAGAACGCGCATATGAACTGAGGCAGAGCTTCAAGACGTGAGAGCTTTGAAAACCGATGTGGACAACAATCAGTGGTCCCCTTTATATAGTCAATGGAAGTTATCTTTCAAATTCCAATTCCAATCAAATGGTTGAAAAACCATCTGATCTGATCTGACATTTAAAAACATACACGAAAAGAAATATTGAATCCGATCTTTTGAGGTTTTATAAAAAACATTCGGATTAATGGACAAACGAATCTGAAAAATTAGAATACGTATGAAAATACCCGCAAGTAAAAATGATTATGAAAACTTACGTAAAGTGATCATACTTTTCAGATTGGATATGAAGATTATTCGTAATAGGAGATATTCTTCTTGTAGAAAATTTGACTTCAAAAAACGCACTACAAAAAACATAAGATCAAAATTTTTTATTGCAAAAATTTTGAGTACCAAAATTCTATTATGAAAATTATGCGTATGAAAATTCCATTACGAAAATATCCATTACAAAAATTTCTATTACGAAAATTTCCATTGAGAATATTTTGAAAAACTAACTACAAAAAATTTCATTACCAAAAAACATGAAAAACCAACTACGAAAAAATTCATTATGAAAATTTTAAAAACTATCTATGAAAATTATCATTACAAAAATTTGAAAAACCAATGATAAAACTTTTAAGAACATTAAAAATAGATGTACTCCCCCTATGAAAAATAGTTTATTACTGTAAGGAGATTGGTTCAACGGAAAGTTAGTGGAGGAATATTAACTCATAGTTATTCATAACTTCTATTTAATGTATTCAAATATATCATAGGGTAAGGATTTTGTGAAAATATCAGCAAGATGATCTTGCGTTCTGATAAATTGAAGAATGATATCTCCTTTTTGTGTGTGATCCCTAAGAAAGTGATTCCAAATATCAATGTGTGTTTTTCACTAGAGTGATGTGCATGATTTTCAATTAGGGAAATGGAACTTGTGTTATCAAAAAAAATTGAGTCTTAGTGTAACTCAATCAATAGTCTGTGAGTGTGTGTTGAATCCACAACACTTGAGCACAACAACTTCCAACTGCTACATATTCAGCTTCAGCTGTGGAGAGTGATACAGAATGTTTCTTCTTGCATGACCAAGATACTAATGAATCTCCTAAGAAATAACATGTTTCTAAGGTTACAATTCCTATCCTTCTATTTCATAACCATGAAATATCTTCCATTGCACTAAGGCAAGGTATCTATTGGCTCATAAGGTCTTCTATGTTTAGTTTTAAACATTCTCTTTCCTATTGGAAGAAAGAATGAATTCCTCCTTGGAATTGTGTGCTAAGAACTTATAATTCCTAAATTTCATTAGATAGCCTTCATCACATAATTGGATTATGCTAATGAGATTGTGCTTAAGACCGTTAACAAATAAAAAATTTGAAATCACTATTTTTCCAAGAATAACGATGTTACCTATACCAATAATTTCTCCCTGAGCATTATATCTGAAAGTTATTTTTCCTCCATTCATCTTGATAATCATTTAAAAATATTTTTTTTACTTGTCATATGCCAATAACATCCACTATCCATGTACCATATATCTTTGTTGTTACATTCCCTATATTTCTAAAAATAATAAAAAGCTAGACATTCGGAATCCAAACTTTTTTGGATCCGGAATTGTTAGATAAAATAATTATGGGTATCCACATTTGTTTATAAAAATAAGATATATGAAACCAAAGAGATTGAACTCTATTTATGGTTCAATTTTTCTTCCAATGCCCACCACTTTGACACTTAGTACAAAAATGGGCTCTATAAGGAACAAAATAATTGTTTTTGAAAATTGGTTTTTGGTGAGTATAACCTACTCCAGTAGTGTCTCCATGAGGTGTAATTTTAGAATACATATTGTCAAATTTTCCTTCCTAGAGGTAAATTTTTCCAGGAGCTTATTTAGTGAAAATATTTCAGATTTCATTCTGATGAAAAAATTCATATCCTCAAGAGTTAATTCCTTAGATAAAGGAATTTTTTCAAGAACTTTTGTCTTCAAAATAGTATTCTTATGATCTTTAGAGAGTTCTTATTTATCAGAATTTGATTTCTCATGGAGTTTTTCTAAAAGCTCTTATTTATCTCTATGATCTGTAAAAAGATATGGAATCTCTTTTAAAAGAATTCCTTCCTTGGTATTTGCCTTGTCTAATTTTTTTGAAATTTTATAATTATTTTCTTCAAGTAAATTGGAAAATCTAGATACTTATTCATATGAAGGTTCTTCATTTTTTGAGGATGATGTATGTTCATTTCAAGTACTATTTTTGGAATAGTAATTCTTATCAAGAGATAAATTTGTAAATTCTTTGGCAGAGCGTACCTTGGCCATAAGACATGTATTGGGTAAAGAAGTAGTTTCAATGAATCCCATATAATTTTGTTCTGAGGAGTCATATTCAGAAGATTCACTATCTAAAGAATCAATGTAGCTAGAACTGCAAGTATCATTAGATTTGTGACTTTTCTTGTGCTTTGACCGATAGAATTTCATAATGTTCCTTTCAAAATTCCTTTCCTTATTTTCCTTCTTTTTCAAAAAGGGAAAATAAGGTCTGATATGACCAGTTCCTTTACAGTCATAACATGTAACTTCTCCATATTTATTATCACTGTAGTCTTTTTCTTGTACTTATTCTGATGGTTCCTTTGAGAAACAATCTTGTTCATTCTTCGAGCAAGATTAGATAATTCATTGTCATATTTTTATGTGTCACTAAATTCTAACTCAATAATGACATTATTTTACTTCGATCTAGTTACTCTATCTGGGGTTTTGGATTTCATATGTTTAGAAGTGGTTGTAAAAGCAACTCCTCCATTACTATTTTTCTTCTTAACAATTTTAGCATCTCTATTCATTCTTGTTTCATGCTGAAGAAGAGTTCCAAACAACTCATCTATGGAAATCTGAGTGACTTATCTATTCTCATCAATAGCTGTCCTCTTGGACTCCCATTCATTTGGAATAATATCTATGATCTTTTCCACAATAGCATCATCATCCAAACATTTTTCTTCCATAGATTGTAATCTATTCATGGTAGTCTTAAACGTTTATTGTACATTGCTTGTAGGTTCTCCATAATGAAAGTTAAAACTATGGTATTCAGCTCTCAACATAGCTCTTCTTGTCTCTATGACTATAGATGTTCTAAAATGTGTAACATCAAGTTTCTTCTAGATATTTTTTACAGCTTCACATGATGATATTTGACGATAGATGTTCATAGTAATGGAACATAACCAAGTATTTCTGACTCTGAAGATTGATTGATATTCTGCTTTCTCATGATTCATAATGGTTCTCAATTCCTTATCCAGAATCATATAATTTCTAGTAAGCATTAAATAGTTATCAACTCTAGTATTGATAAAAAATGTTTTCATCCTATCTCTCCCCTACTCATTATCATTTCCATCAAAAACAAGAGGTCTGGTAGGATTTATATTATCAATAGAACCAACATTTAAACCTTCCATTCTCAAGATAACATTTGGCATAAAAACATGTTAGTATTATAAGTCTGTAAACAAGAGAAAATATTAAAAAAAATGTAAGAATGAATCCGAACAATGTGATTCCGAAAAACAGATTCCAAAAAATATGAATCTGAAAGTATGAATCCAAAAAACTCAATTCCGAATATGAAATTCCAAAAGTTATGAGAATAAGAAAGTCTTCTGAATCTAATCGTGAGATTAATTAAGATTGAGCCTATTCCTTTTATACCAATTGTGAGATGGTATGTGATTATGATATACTCTATAATACCAAATATAGGATCAAATATATAAGTATCAGATGTTCAAATACAAGAGGGGGGGGGGTTAATTATATACATTAAAAATCCCTAAGGAAATTTTGCATAACGAAAATTCACAACACCTCTAAGTTCTAATAACTTGCTTGATTCTGGAAAAGTGATTCTGGAAATGAACCTTAACAAAAAAGATTACACAAACTAAGATTCCACCTAAAGCATATAGAATCTTATATAATCCGAGTATAGGTAAGGATGTATAAGAATGTTCTACATTCCTTAACAATTCAAAATCAAGTGGAAAAACAAAGTAGTAAAACTACATGTAACATACAATAAATCTTTTAAAAAAAGAGAAGGGTGTCTAACAAACCGGGATAAGAGGTCCCTTCATTTATAATTTCAATAAAGTCTGTCTTACCCACACCATTGTAAGACATCAATTCAAAGATCAGATTCTGTCTTGCTATCCCCTCAAGCACCCAACTATCAGGTAGTTGGAACCTCTATCTTCATATCCCGGGAAGCCCTCGATTTTACACAGCAATAATTAGAGTCACAAGAAGTAGGTATGTATGAAGAAAAGTTTGAAAAAGTAGTTCAAACATTCTGTATGATTCATGACAGTTTATAAGATCCCCTCTCTCTAGAAATCACTTCAACAGCATGTATGAATGGTTGTCAAAGTTGTTTTCAAGTGTTCAAGTGTCATGTCCTTTTCAAATGAGCCCCTATTTATATTCACGGCTCTAATGGTCGGCACCCTCCTCCAACGTTCAAATTTTTCCTTAAATGTTAGAGGGACCTGTACACATGTCGCTAAAACAATGATTAGTTGATACTTGAAGGCACGAAATCATTTTATAATAGAACAAGTGAAATAAGAAATATGGTTACATAACCAAACTCAAATATTTAGTATGTATGAAAATAAATGTTCAGAGTCTAACTAATAATAAATTTGGAGTCTATAATGTACGGATTTTAGGATTCTATTTATTAGAAGAATTCGGAGTCGAACTTCATGAGAGTTTGTATCCATAATTCGTAATCCGAATTCACAATCAGAATTCGTAATGAGAATTCGTAATTAGAATTCATCATCAGAATTCGTAATGAGAATTCGTAATCAGAATTTGTCATCAGAATTCGTAATAAGAATTCCTAATCAGAATTCTTATTCAAAATTCATAATGAGAATTTGTAATCAGAATTCATCATTAGAATTCATAATCAGAATTAGTAATCAGAATTTAACATTAGAATTTGTAGTTAGAACTTTATATTAGTTCGTAATCAGTATTCAGATTCGAACTTCATAAAAGTTCGTAATAGGGAATTCGGAGTAGAAATTCATAAAAGCTTGTAACAGGAATTCGGATCCAAAAACAGAATTCTTCATATATAAGTATTATATGATTCTGAGCTTTTAGATATGAATCCGATTTTTATTCTAATGAAAAATATTTATATGAACAATGAAGTATAGGTAAGTATAGATTTCATTGGGTAAAGAAATTTTCCTTATAGAAGTATAATATAGGGTAAAAACAGATTTGCTTGAGGATAAGGTGTTTGTGATTTTCAAAACAAGAAGTAATGGAAAATTCAAAAGAAAATCCTTATTGACTCAATACATGCTACCACTAGAACAACTAAAACAACCAAAAATTTTAAACACCACAACCATCGAACTACAACTTCCCCACCATAACCACAACACTACAACAGCTTCACCAGAACAACTACTCCACAACACCTTCACCACAATCAATATTCCAAATTTACCTAGAGACAAACATTACCTACAAATAATTCCCAAAGAAACATTACACCACAAACACCTTTTCAAAAAAATTTCACCACAACCTCATCACACCACATCACTCAACATCCAAAATCACATCAAGTCTAACAAATTTCCATTTCACTGCCCGATATGTTACCCAACTCAACTAGTCACTAACATAATTTCACAATATCTAAATCATAGTAGGGTAAACACAAAAAGCATAGAAATATTATATTAATTAAAATATGCTTCATCAATTATTCAAGGTAATTATTACATATATTTTTATTTGTTATGAGTTTTATCAAACAAACTAGATACCCATTAGTTCCAAATATAATATAAAAAATGTTATTTTACCTTTTGTACATGGTATGATCACAAAGACAAACAATATTGATAATAAAAATAATACAATTATAGTGAAAACATGTCTCCCATATATTGTTATATTTAGAGTTGAAAAAATGCATGGATAATAACATGAACCACACATTTCAAATACATATAGTATGTGATAACTACCTATTCCCATTAATTTTATGCAAGATAAATAATTATCCCATTATTTCAGCCATAAAATTACCGAAATGTTATGAAAAATAATTATGATATAACATATAGAAAATTAGTTGATGAGAATGCAGATTTCCTACCTCAAGAAATATTTCTGATGATAATCAACAATGTTGGTAGATAATGAAACTACTAAAAAACAACCACTACATATTTAACTTATGGATCACCCTATACCACACCAATGTATTGTCAAAAAAATTCAATCCATAAAAAACCCAAAAAAAACTCACCATCATAGGGTATTTTTGAATAATTATTGATGTAAACACAATGGAAAGAAAGGTCAACACACCATGGATAATGAACAAGAATCCATCTGTGTATAGATGGCTATTTTATATCCACCCAAAGGCCAAGAATCCACCACAGATCCATCCTTCAATTCATAGACCCTTTCCACTAAAAATTTAAAACATAATTACACCTAATATAGAATAAAATAATAATGGATAATTTATATAAATAATACCATATATATTTAATAAATGTATGGATGTTACCATTCTCCCTATAAAAATGTATCATAACGAGGATTTTCTATTAGGTTCTCTATATAATTTACAAAGGATAATATTCCAAATCGTCAATATATCACTTTTATGTCTCCTCTAGGAACTATCAATGATGATGTAGTATCGAGACTAATTCACCATCATCATATAATGGAAATTCTCAAATAATTCAATAATATGAATTGGGCGCTACTTGTATGTTGCATTGGGCTCTAACTCAACACCTTCACAATCAATGAAATGTAATTGATCTTTTATCTTCCTCATAAGCTATGAAAAATGAAACACATTATCAATACCTTAAATATAATATGATTGATATCAATGACATGAAATATTCTAAACATATATGATAATCTCAATGGGTCGAGAAACATTGGTCTAGAATTCCAGCATTCCCTAAATGACAATGGCCTAATAGATGAGTCAAACATTAGAAAACAGTAACAACAATACCAACATATAATGGTATTTTCCCCACAAAATATATCAACCATCATTGACAAATTGTTAATCTTTTATGAATTAACTGCACATTCTTGGAAGTTTCCAAATACAATCATGGACACTAATATATGGCATCATATGAACTTTTCTGTAAAAGTTTTAAAAAAGATGGAATAACATAAAGATACGCAGAAGGATTCAAAAGAAAAAAACACAATCACTATTTAAGTTTTATAAAAACCAATTCTTTGTGATCATCCGATCCTCCACTAAAATATTGGACACATGCCTGAATCATTTCTTTTAATATATAAATTGTCTGGTCTAACAATCTATATGTCTACAAATGCTATGATGCACCCAGTCTTTATTAATCTTGAATGTATTCATCAACACATTAAAATATAATGAATTAAAAAATACATCTCTATCAAGTACAATGTTCAGGTGAACTCCCTTCAAGTTTACTATCTCACTAAAATATTGATTTCTTATCTCATCCACTAAGGGTGTATCAATTATTAATATGAAATAATAATCTTTTATTAACTGATCAATAATAAATTATGTAGTATCAAAACTCCTTGGAGTTCTTTGATACCCCATAATAGTTTTTATTGTTAAAACCTCTAATATTCGAGAGATCATAAGAATTTGTTGTAATAATCCCCCATGACATTGGTTCCATGACTTTATCCTTTGGCAATTAAGGTATTAAGAAAAGAATAAAAAAATTCCCTCTTCATCCTTGGCCCTATAACTATTTCCTAAAGTCATGATACAAAATTTTATTACCCAAATATACCACCCACTGACATGTATAGTTGTCTATCATCAAATATTTCCTCATAGAAATAAGAATAATAAATCTCCCATGTACAAGGATCATATCATTTCTATCCAATGATCACCTAATTAAAATTTCACCTCCAACTTGTTAGACCCACATAACAATAATCTTTGCATCATATTATCGACAATCATTCACACGGTATACATGTGAATATGTGATAACTAATCCGGGACTTGAAATTTATCTCTAGTCCTTAGAAACATCACCCCACCAATTATCCAATAATCTCATCAGGTGCCATATTTCATAAGGGGGCCTCTCATAAAACTCATGAGCTATCTATTTACTACAGATAAGAGAATATGCAATGATGTTATGTTTACTAGGTGAATAGAGCATCTCACAATAAACTTTATATAGGAAGACTACCAAGTTCCTATCCATTATATTAGGCTAACACATTATGTAGATATAATATATGACCATATGGTTAGTACAAACAAAACCTCTAATAGAAGATATTTTGATAGTAAGACATCATTTCATGGACCATGGATTCTAAGCCCAAGCCATGTATAGTGTACTTAATATCATGGGATGATATATGAAATTAACCATAAGCTACTTCCCACACCCTCTAACTATTTGAAATTGGGTTTTCCCCAATCTTATTTTTTCACTGATTATATAATCAATTTTTATAGAAATGTTTCAAAATGGTATACCCACAGTTTGAAAAAAAATGTTTGGTATAGGGTAACCTATAATTTTTTTTTTAAAATATGGGGGTATAATGAATTAAAATGTAGGGATTCCCTTACAGATCCATCATCCACATTACGATCCATAATATTCCCTCATATTCTACATTCCTCGACTTCCTACTACCCTCATCAGGTGAGGCTTCCCCCATTTTCTAAGTGCTCTTCCCCTATTTTGAATTTTTTTGTGATCTTTGAGAGTTAATATTTCCATCAATCCCATTATATCATCTTCTATCACCCTTGTGATTAATAGTTTCCTTCCCTATAATTATCCTCTAATTCAAGTTTTTTTCCAACCTTCTTCGATAATGGATTTGTGAGTTCTAAATCATCCTATTTTCACATTAGTTATTTTAATTTTTATATATGATTTAGATTATATAGGTTAATATTTTCATCACATCTATTACCATGCTTATAAATTTACCATATAACAAAGATCAAGAATATTCTATTTGATTCAAATATTTAATATTTTAATTAATATTTATTTATATTGAAAACAATCGTTGGGATTATTATGAATATAAAATTTGTTTGAGATAATTTTTGTGGAATATTTTAGGGATATATATATTTTTATTGTTGGGAATGAAATTTAAAAGGACTACATAGGTTTGTGAATGTTTTATTTATCCATGAGTCATATCAGTTAATTTTTTAAATTTAATTTTTCATTTCATGAACCATAGTAAAGATATTTATTTTATTGTTCTAACAGAAAAAGAAATAATTGTACACTGAAGAACATGATTATACTACTGGAGGAAAATATGAAATATTGGTTTATATGTGGAGTTTAATTATTTATCAATTCACTAATTTATTTATATAAATTGTAAACAATTATTCTAATAATTAATTATTATTATTTAAAAGTTAATGAATGATAAATTATTATTTCAAATAATTACATATTGAAATTTCATATTATTAAAAATTCTAAAACTGGTATTTTGTTATAATATTTATTAAATCCATTGGTAAATGTAATGAAATAATTAAATAAGTTATAATATAATTATTGTTGGATAATATTAATTTTATGATACATGGATTTGATTGATAAATTGTTTCATAAGAATTTAGTTTATTAAGAACATTATAAGGTTATGAACCGTAGTTTCACCTATTCTAATTTAACTATTGAGAATAAAAAAGTTCATTATTATGAATTATTCCTCAATTCATTTATCATGAATCGATTAGTTATATATTTATTCAAACTATATGTTAAATTAATTAATAACAATCTAACCACACTTTACATCAATTAATATGTTTCATGAGATTTAATGTAATGGATGGGTTTTCTAAAGTGGAATGGAATGGATTAATTATTTAGTCTTGATAAATATAAATAAATTAAATATTCCATAAATTAAAATAGAATATATTGTGAAATTTATTTACCCGATGTTTGAATAATATAAGTAATATTTCATTAAATAATCCATTCAGTACTAAATGTTAACCTCATATTATTTTTTCAAATGGGAATACCTCTATGGATAATACATACACATTTTTCTAATAGTTTTCTAATGTTGTTGTTTATTCCAATACACAGACAATGAATTGATTTCTATGAGTGTGCCATGGAGTTTTTTATGATATTTCATGTTAATTATTTTTATTGATATTTCATTTCTATAATGGTCACATGAAACATGAATTATATACAATTTGGTTTCATATTACCATTTTTTAATATCAACTTCTCAATACATTAAATTTTCCTTTGAATTTTGATGTCAATGTAATTATTTTTTACATTTTGGATTGGAACGTATATTTTCTTCCCTATATTATAATGGATAAAAGATATTTGTATCAATATTTCAGATTTAAACCGTGATTTGATTGAAAATAGAATTTTTTTTGTATTTAAAATTATTCTAATAAAGTGTTGATAAATTGTATATTTTATAATTGTTTATGAAAACCATGTATAATATGCGATGAATTTAGCAACAATATATAAAAATTATAGATTTCAAACATATTATTCATTTTGGAATCACAATAGATAGATAAGACAATATTATACTATTCATGAACCGAATAAAATAAGCGATATTGGGAAATTGATATTTGACCTTTTTCAATTTATAAATAACCATGATAGAGATAGTATGCTAGTGGAAGATGTCAAAGATAACAATAAACATGAGAAAACGACTAAAGATAATGGCTTTAAGAGAGTAAAAAATGAATTGGGGATCCTAGAAATTATATATATTTGGAATTCACAATACTAAAAAATATAGAACTCTTAATGTGGTTATATCAAGAAAAAAATTGTGTTTAGAATTTCTTATCGAACCATTGGTTATATTTTCACTTTTTAAAGGAATTTATTCCTCATGATGAATATATTACCTTAAAAAATTATAATGAAAATATGTTTATTAAGGAGACCATATTTTCTATAAATATTATTTTTTTTATTTTGGAGATTGTAGATGATATTGAGAGGAAAAAATTGACCACACTAACTATAATGAATGTGGTAAATATAACTAGAAGGAAAATGAAAAATAATATCCCTCTCATGTGCCACAGAAAGTATTGTGAAACATTCAATTGATTCCCTTGATTAAAAATTAATTCATGTCTATAGAATTTTAAGCCAATGTTAAATAGAATGATGTTGAGGGAATTAAATGTAAGGATTAGTGATTTTATCTAGAAGATATATTACAATGGGGTTAATTTTATACACAATATCCTGATTTTTCAGCTAAGGTTCATAATGAATTTTTGGGTCTATCATCAGATGATTTTAATCTATTTGTATAGATTGTTACTTCTCACAACACATGGCTAGATTGTATTCATGTTTATATTTTTACAATGAGGATTTGTATGACAAGACAATTCACTTTGAGGAGTATAAAAATATGTTGTCCATTTTTTCCTAGAAATGTAATAGACTTATACATGATACATTTAATAAGAGATTCCATGATCCCTTATGATATTGGTGTACATACATTCCATGCTTCTTAAACAATCATGGAGAGTTATACCGTTTTATTAACCATAAATGATTTCACTACATATGAAATGATGTATGGGTGTATAGAAAAACAAAACTAGGTTTTTTTATTTATATAAATAATACATTATCACTAAGTCTTAGATATCATAATAGCTTTAGTTTCATGTAGAATTAATGATTCTTTCAATTCGATGATCAATATAGAATGAATCACCAGTGGATCCATAATACTATGTAAACAGAAAAACCACCTCCACATATTGTCAGAAATGTTTTTATTAGTGAATTAAATGTTTTCATTATTTTATTAGGAAATTATTAGATGAAACCTAAAAAAGGATGGATGTTGACACTTAAGTAACGTAGAATTGGACAAAAAGAATTATATTTTTTACATTCCATTTTTCTATAAAAATTAGTTACATAATTGTTGATACATAATGCACATCGATAAAATTATATGTGAAATGTTACTTCAAATGATTTTAAATATCATGGTGAAGTCCATAGATAAATTCATGTCTCATATATTCTTGATGGATTGTAGTGTTTGAATGGAACTGAATCATATTTATATCAGTGAAAATATATGGGTATTTCATTATGATTATTAAGTGATGAAATATTTAGAGACATATGAAATTCTGGATGTACTGGAGAATAGAATGGTTCATAATGGTTCTACTAGAAAATATCTAAATGAGTCAATATAAGGGACTTGAAACTAAAATCTATATAAAATCATAATATCACATCCTTCATCAATAATTGTTTCAAATAAAAATTCTCCAATTTCTACCAAAAAATGTAAGGATGAAAGTGTTTCATTGATTCCATTTTTTATAAGCCATTTTGATTAAATCTTTTCTAATTTCTCCCCGATTACAATGCAAAAAAAATGCGCGATTGATTTTGTGTGAGTTGGAAATAACCCCCTCCACCATTTTTTTTGTGCATGATGAATTTAATAGTTAATCATAAAACTAAAACCCTTATTTGGGGACTCATTTAATTTTAATATATCTATTGTACTAATGAAAACATGTTCACAATGAAATATTATGTAGGAAACAAAAATTGTCTTAAAGGCTTCAACTTATGATGTTATCTAGTCATGATTATATGGAATTATAAAATTTAATTTCATGATATGAGCATAAGACATAACCATCCAATGAGAAATTATGATTAATTGTATGGGGAAATTGAAGCCTAATTTCGATCTCTTCCCCAAATTGAATGAATTCTTGGGACATACATATTGGCTACATTGTGCCTTAAAGGGAAGGATATGGGACATAACAATGTCTTGATTGATTTTGGTTTCCTTGAAGACTATATCAAGTAATTAATATGAATGATAATATGATATATGATACTACAAAATTTCAAATAGAACATAATTTTTTGTTAATAGTTTATGATGGTAATATAAAAATATCTAGTAGAGTCTATCAACTATTTACAATAGGAGGGATATAGGAATTTTACAGAAAATAGTTTCTTCTTGGTTTTAATATAAGTTATGAACATTAAATTAATTTAAATAAAATGTCTATATTCATTTATTTTTATTATTCATATATATTTCACGTATTGAGATTAACTATTGAAAATATTTAGAAATAATTATGTGCGTTGGATTTTGGTATAAATCTTTTATTTCATGAATGAAAATATTTAATAATAAATGGGCATAACTATGTTACAACTGATCGATAAGTGAAAATGATAATACAACATGTTGGCATTATATAAAAATTCTACAAAAAACTATTATGACAACACATCAGATTGTAGGAATAGATATAAAAAATTCCTCTTATAATTAATATGTTGATATTTTTTGACAATTGTCATGGTCAACACAATATGATGAAAGGTAAATTGTTTTATTCAATGAATTAACATGGTACATTTATTGATGTGTGTGGTTACTGTTTTATTGCAATGATTTAATTAATTTCCACCAATGAACAATACATTTTAGCATTAATGGATAAGGATGTGTTTTATTTGAATGATCATCTGTAACCTAATTAGAGTTCATTAATGAGGTAATTCCATTACATACATTTCATGATGGTTGGATAAAGGTAATGCCATTGACTCCATGATTGGTATTTACCAAATTATTGCATTTGATGACTCAAATTATCCAATTGATAGAGGTGATGTCAAACCTAACGTAGTTGTGAGTAATATATAGAAGAAATCATATTTGTTTACAGTTCAATCAGTTTACGTAGACATGGATTTCTCAAGTTGGTAATACTATAATTATTTTAATTATGTTTTATTTTTTATTGATATAATTGTTTTAGTATTGTTTTTTATTTCGATTATTTATTTTTATTTCAAATTATATAGTCCTGTTTAAAATAATTTTCTTAGGAATCCATAACATGGTTTAAATATATATCTTCTAAAACGTGTTATTAATTTTTTATTGCGTCATTGAATTCTATCTTCTATGCATTATTTTTAATAACAGTTTTAAATAAATGTACATTTTGTTCTCATGAATTTAAGGAATAATATTTGAGAAGATTGAATAAAGAGAGTACTTGAAAATGATAGACTGATGTGTGAATTCATGTTATCTCTATTGGTTCCCTTAGTTAGTATAGAATATTTTATATTTTTATATAATATTACATTTAATTTCTGGTTCTTATTCTTTATCAAATATTTTTACGGACATTCAATTGAAAAGAGTGGACTCTGACTCAGCCTTCCAATATGGGTTCGAGCAAGGGTACTCCAAATTCTATATAGACCACCCATTGTAGTTGAGACCGTAATGACCAAAAATATAACACCCCATATACCACACTTTCCAATCCTCCACTTGAGCATGGTGGGATGTTTCCACCAAGCCTCCATGATCAACATATATTGATTCTTCTTCACACAGCAAGTTTATGTTAACTCAATGGATGTTCCCACAATTACCATATCCATATCCTTTTATGTATCCCCATACCAAATAAACATATCATGTTATGTCTATTTATCCCAAATTTCCTACTCTCTATCTAGGATATGAATATTTTGATCCTCCATATTCCACTCCAATGCATGTATATCACTCTGACAATACATTGGAAGAGGAACATCATTAAGTGGCTATTGACTTGTGGAAAACCACATACAAATTAGAGCTTAATGGGTAGCCCATATTATGTTTTTTTATTATATGTATATCAAATAATTTGATATCTTTTTTTCTATTATACATCAACATAGTTCTTCCTTTTTTATTTTCATTTTTTTCAGTGGGATATTCTTGTATGTGATGTGGGAGAAATCGTATATGTGAATCCTAGAATCCCCAAACGTAAATAATAGTAGGTTATAATGAAGGGAAATAGTATATTGGAAAAAAATTCTATAAATTATAGATATTTCATGGGTAATTTGGGAATGTAAAATTATATCATTCAGTTTCCACTAGTTTCATGGAGGTGTATCAGTAATGAAATAAAGGAAAAATCATGGACGACGTTAAGGGAATGAATATTTGTGAAATTTATATACATAATTACATATATATATATATATGTGAATGAACATTTTATTTTTATCATTTATTTATCTATCATAATGTTGAATATATTATGCTTTTATGGTTGATAGATTATAGGGAGTTTTGGTGATCATATATGCATGAGTTATATGTTTTTTAGAAGGGTATAGTTCTCTTTCAATCATAGAGTGTACCAATATACCTTGAGCATCCAAGAACACAATATCTATAAATAATCACATAATTGAAGAGTTATGCGTTTAAGGTATTTTTATTATTTAATAATTTTCATATAAATTTTAATTCTTTATTATTTGTATGGATTTATTTAGGTTTTACTAGGAATTAACATAAATAAAAATGATTCAATTATCTTTTTTTCACACATTTGGGTATGCTACAATGCCTGAGAATGAGAACCACTAGGTAATTTAATAATAATAGAAAGGATATCTAGATTTATATAGTTATATAGTTATATATTCATTCTAAAATATACGTTTTATTTTCATTAATACATTTAATATAAGGATGGTAATACCGCTTCAAAAATGGCCTTCTATCTAAATGGCCCATTGTACTATTAACCAATAAAAAATTCACCAAATCACCTAATTGTATAATGTCCTATTGGCCAATATCAAATTAGTCTAATGGACTAAGGGACTATTAACATAATGGAAAAATGGATAATTTTTGAATCAGCCTAATGTACTAAAAAACAAATGTCAAATTAGTGTAATTTTCCTAATGGACTAATTTTACAATTGGCATAATTGAATAATGGCCAAATTGGATAATATGCCTAATAGACTTATCATGGATTTTCCAAATTATCCAATGGTATGATGTTCAATTTGGAAAATGGAATAATGGACTAATTGGAACATTGAATGTCGCATTGGAATAATGGACAAATGGCCTAATTCCGTTATGTAGATATGTCCTAATGGAATAATTGACATTTGGATAACTGGAATGATGTCTTAATGGCATAACATAAAATTGTTGCATTTTTATAATGACCTAATGGCCTAATGGGGCATTCACCTAATGGATTAATATGTCAATTAAACTAATTAGCATTATGGGATAATTTTATTTAATGGAATAAAAGGCATAAATAGAAAAAATTATCCAAAATGGATTAAATGATCAAAATTGGCCATGTAAATGGCCAAATAATCATAACTGGCCTATATTATCCAAAATTGGAAATTATGCCTGAATGCATTAATTAGTCTAAATAGCCTAATTAAACTAATTGCGTAATATAAAATTATTCAAAAGGAATCATGTCCAATTTAAATGATGACCTAATGGACTAATGGGACAATGTAAAAAATGGAATAATGGCCTAAAGGATGAATTTCCAATAATCATAATGGAATAGTTGCCGATTATGAAATTGGACTAATGGCCTAATGGCCATATTAGAAAATCGGTATAGTGTCCTAGTATCCTAATGACCAATTGGACTAATTACATAATGGAATATGGAAAAATGGAGTAATGGACTAATTAGACTAAACTGAAAAAGTTTTTTAATTGGTCTACGTCAGCCTAATTGGAATCACTAATGTCCTAAATGCAATAATTGACCTAAATTGTCCTAAATGTCCTAATTGACCAAAATGACCAAAATAAACTAAATGTTATAATGGACTAATGACCAATTGTCCAAATGGCCTTATGTCCTAAAATATTTTGGACTAATGGCCTAATGGACTAATTTTTAATTGGAACAATTGTTCAATTGTACAGTTGTCCAATTATGTAAAAGGAATTATAGACTAATGGCATAATGTACAATTTTCCTAGTGGACTAGCGGACAATTGTCTTAATTTACCAAGGGTATAATTGAAAATTTTTACTATTTTCTAAATGGACTAATAACCTAATAAACAATTGGACATTAATCTAATGGGACTAAGGAATAATTGGTAAATTTTATTAATGGCCTAATGGATATTTGGCATAATGGCATAATTTCCAATTGTCATATTAGCCTAATACCTTAAATTAAAATTGGAATAATTTTCTATAGGAAAATTAGCCAATTGATCTAATTACCAATTGACATAATATAATGGGATAATTGTACAATTTTAATAATAAATCAATTACCTAGTGATGAAATTAAATAATCTCCTAATGGCCAATTGTTCAATTATAGTAATAGATTAATAACCAAAATTGACAATTCTCCTGACATCCTAATGGTCTAATTGACCAATTGGACTAATGACCTAATGCATTAAGTGATAATTGACTTAATGGTGTATTGGATAATGGTACTAATGTCATAATGTCCTAATGTCTTAATGTTTTAATGACTTTTTATGTAATTGTCCAATTGGCCAATTTATATAATGACTTAATGGACAAGTCATATAATGGAATAATTGCCTAGTTGTCTAATGGACTCAAGGAAAATATACATAATGGACTAAGAGCATAATGGAAAATTGTCATAATAGACCAATAACAAAATTAGCTAATGGGTTGAATGGTATAATGGAACATTAGTCAGATTTTTATAATGGAAAATTGGTGGGTTGGCCAAATGGCTTGATGGCCACATGGCCTAATAGACTAAAATATAATTGGAATGAGTCTAATTGATAGATTGAACTAAAATCATAATTATTAATTTGAATAATGTTTAATTGGTCTAATGGCCTATTTTACATGAAAAATAAGGGCCTAATGGCCTAATGAACTAATGGATGATTGGCCTAATGGTCAAATGGCTTATTGGATAATTGTCTAAATTTCCTTACATCCCTCATACCAATTATAATATTGTCCAAATTTCTAATTTTCATATTGGCCTAATTCAATATCGGCCTAATGTACCAATGGACAAATGGCCTAATGATGTAATGTCTGATTGTCAAATTTTCATAATGGACTAATGGACTAATGCCTAATTGGCTTGATGACACAATGATCAATTGGACTAATAGCCTTCTATCCAGCTGGTCAAATCCTCTAATAGATTATTGTACAATTTACCTATTGGCCTAGTGGCATACTAGTTTATTGGAATAGTATCATATTGTCCAATTGGTTTAATGAAATAATGGCCTAATGTCCCAATTGGCTTAATAAAATAATGGACCAATTGGACAATTGGAAAAATGGCCTAATGGATCAATGGTCAATTGTCCTAATGTAAAAATGTGTTAATGGTATAATGGCCAAATATCATAATGGTATAAGGAAACATTTTCCTAAAAGATAATTTTTCTATGGTCATAATGACCTAATTGGTCAATCAGCCAGATAGACAAATTGGAAAATTGATCTAACTATCTAGAAACAAATAGTCCTAACGGCATAATTGAAAATTGTCATAATAGGCTAATGGATAATTGGATTATTGGAGTAATATTTAATATCAAAATTGTTCAAATATATAATTATACTAATTTAATAATTTTCATATTGGCCTAATGAACCTATACCCTAATTTCAAATTGGTCTAATGGAATAATGGACAATTGGCCAATTTTTCTAATGGCCAAATTGGACAACTAGATTGACGATGTAATTATATAATGTACAATTGATATAATATCATAATTTTCTAATGTGAAATTGGCCAATTAGACTAATATTATAGTTTATCAATGGAAAATTTCCCAATTAGACAATATGTCTAATGACATAATGGCCTAATGGACTAATGGAATAGTGCCTTAAAACCTTAATGGGATAATGAACTAACGAGCTCATGTATGAATGGAATAATGGATAAATAGACTAATGTCCCAATTGAATACTTTTCCTAAATTCCTAATAAAATATTCTTCTATTTTCCTCATAGACTAATGACCAAATGCACCAACGACCAAATAAACTAATGACCGAATGATGAATTTTCCTAATGAACTCAAGGTCTAATGGAAAAGTAGCCTAATGGTCTAATGGGCAAGTGTCATATTATATTATTCAGAAATTTGAATAATTTTATAAATGTAAAATATTCCTAATGGTCTAATGGCCAATTTTTTTAATTGCCAATGGTCCTAATGGGATAATAGCCCATTGGCCTACTGTCCAATTGTAATAATATCATATTGTCCAGTTGGACTAATGGACTAATTATATAATGGTAAATTTGACTAATGGGCTAATTGTACATTGGCCAATTGTCCAATGGAATAACTTCATAATGACCATATTCCTAATTTTCATAATATCCTAATGATTTCTTGTCTTAATGGTCTCTTGTTGAAATGGAGTAATGGCATATTGTTTGATTTTTATTACCTAATAATGGATAATTAGCCATTTTTCCTAATCTCAAATTCACCCAATTCCATAATGGAAGAATATAAAATTGGTTGAATTGGCCAAATGGACAATTGGACAATTGGACTAATGGGAAAATGGCCTAATAACATAATTGGGTATTGGGATAATGGGCTATTGGTATATTGATCTATTGTAATAATGGAGTAATGTCATAATGGATAATTGGACTAATGGTCCAATGGACAAATAACCTAATGTCCTAATAGAATAATTATCCAATTTTCTTATTTGTCTAATGGACTTATGAAATAAAAAAAATTTGGAATAATTAGCTAATGGAAAATTGGACTAATGGCATACTGGACTAATTGCCAATATTCATAATGGCCTAATGACCTAAATGGATAATAGAATATTTTCCAAATGTACAAATGGATAATAGACGAATTGGCCTAATCAGGTCATGGTGGAATGGCCAATTGCCATAATTTCTTAATGGTCAATTGACCTAATAGAATAATGTACTAATGTCCAATTTACATAATTACCTAATGGAATGATGGAATATATGAAAAATTTTATAATGGACTAATTAATTATTGGAAATAAATGAACCAAATTTCAAAATGTAAATAACTAGACTAATTGACTTAGTTGGACTAACTGGCCTAAATCGCATGATTTGTCTAATTTTCCTAAATATCCTAAATAGTTTAAATAGAATAACTTTCTTAAATGGATCCAAACAGATAATTCATTTAAATTTAATAAATAACCTAATTATCCATAATTGATGAAAATATCCTAATTGGACTAATTAACATCATTGTCATAAATGGCCTAAATGATCTAATTGGACTAAATTTTCCTAAATGGCATAATTGGAATAAATTGACCAAATAAATTGGAATTATCAACCTAAATTTGCCTAAATGACTTAATAACTCTAAATGGATTAAATGACCTAATTTTCATATATAGAAAAAATACACTATATAGACTAATTGACCTAAATTGGACAAATAAATGGGCTAATTGCCTAATTTTTGCAAATTGGCCCATATTGGCATGATTGGACTATATGGCCTAAATGGACTAAATTCCATAATTTGATTATATGTTATAAATATCCAAATTAACCATATTTTCCTAGATTTCCTAATAAGCCTAAATGAAAAAAATATGACATATGGTGAAATAGAAAAATTGAAAACTTAATAATGTACAAAAACTAAAAAAACATACTGACCCAATGATCAAAATTTAAATGTCACCAAATAATAAAATAAATCAAAAGAAAAATAATTAGACAAAAATGAACATACAAGGGGAATAAAAACAATACACATTTTTAGTATCCCACAATTTTTTTAATTTATAATTAAATTCAATTATAGATATTTATTCATTTTATTTAATTCATCATCAGTTATAATAACAATTAATTCTAGGATTACAACATTCATATTATTCAATGATGTCATATTATACTAAAAAATTTCATTTTCATCTAGATTGATAAAGCTTCTATGTCTGTGTACATCATTGAAAACTATTTTTCTTGAATAGGATGAAAAAGGATGGATGTGAAGTAAATGAACAGACAAAATAAAATATGGTTTGTAATTTATCTATATTTAAATTTTTTTAAGTAATTTCAAATTAAATATCTATTTTATATTTTCAACAGGGTGGATTAGTGATATATAAAGAGAAAGAAGATATAATAATGTTGAAAAATGATTATTTGAGTATGGTTTTAGATGAGGATCGCTAGGGAGTGTATGATGTCATATTGAGAAAAACATCTTCCCAACTAGGTATTAGACCTTAGTGGGTGCCTCCATGACCAATGATATGCAAAATTCTCTAGCAGAAGCTGCTAAGGGAAAAAATAACTCTCTAAAATAGTGAAAGAAGTAAATTCATCCCTGAACACTTATTAAAAGCTATGTTAGTTATAAATACATAACATCTACATGAGGATGATAACACATTTGATTATGGTATAGAATAAATGTACTATTTGTTTGATACCACATGTGATTTCAACGAGTTTCCTAGTTTCAGTCGTAATGATGTTGTATTTTAGGATGATTGTGATGATAATTTTGATATCGTTTCTCCTTTTTGAGCTTTAGATGATAATGTTGTCAATTAGTATTTTTTATATGTCGATGAGGATGAGGATCTTTCTAATATGGGTGATATTGACCCCATTAATTTTGTAGTCATAAGTAATATAGAATGTTGATTTTCTTTAATGACATGAATATATTAGTTATATTGATGTATTTGTATATTATAGTATAGAAAACAATTTGAAAAGTATATGATGAATTTTGTGGAATTAAATATATACAATATATGTTTTGAATTAAATTTACATTATGGATTATATTTTATTTATAGGTTTAAGATGGGATGGAAGGGCTGCTGCATCCAAATGAAGTCCTATAGTTATACCAACATTTTGATAAACTGTTAGTATATGGTGTATAATAGAAAATATATTCCCAATATTATACTAATAGTTGGTAGAGATTTAAACACATGTATTATCCAAAACAATATGTTTGACAAAGTATCATAGTCTATACCCATGGTTGCTATAGAGACCATGTGTATAGATCAATACCAATGGCTCTATCTACCCAGGTTCATAACATCCAGGGTATAATCTTTACCCATGGGATTAAAACATGGGTATAGGAGATGTTTCAGGTAGTAATTACATCAACACATCACTAAAACAAGTTCTTGAGGCATCATCGTATATGACATAATGGATCTCATGATTATGATGAAACCTTAATTAATCTACAATCCACTTCATATTTAAATAAATAACTGTATCTTCACATAGGTTTACGATTAGAAAATTATTCTCTTTTTTTCATATGTTTTCATGGTTACTGATAATTTATGTATTATGGGATTTTTTTATATTATCTATGTAATCCAAGATTTCTCTGAATCATGAACATGTTCAACAAACATGACTTGATAATCACTGCCTCCACTTCCTTTGGGTAAATGAATATCAAAATATCATATGCCACATTCCCCATAAATTTCACATATTATGTCAAAAAATTAATCATTAACATATAAAAATAAGGTTGATGTACTCAAGGAGTACTCAAGACTACCTCATGATGTCTTCCATTATCTTCTTGGATCAATGAGTTAATGATGTTGTAATCAATAAAAACCATAATGAATGAGACTAGAGATTGGTGTATGATTTTTTATAAGATCCTTGATCATCACTGGTTCTATCATTAATCAAAACGGTATCCTCATCTAATATTATAACTCATTCCATCCCTAAAACACCATCATTGTGATATACACCTCAGTAACTCACAACAACTGATACTCAACCAATGATTAGTCATAGATAATAATTGGGATCCCTATAACTTATAAAAATATCATCGATATTAAAAATTTGATATATTATATTCTCTATTACCTTGTTTATAATTTGGTAATTTTTACAAAGTCTATGAATACATTCACTTAAATTGGGATCAAGAAAGTAACACCCCACGGTGAAGTACTTAGTTTGGTAAATCATCTCTACACAATTTCCATGAGATATACATTGAGATCCTTTGTCTAGGTTGGATCCATATGATATGTGGGTATCAAAATGGGTTGCATAATATGAAGAAGATTCATCTCAAATTCAGATCCCCTACTGGTTGAAATTCCTATGATTTCATTGGGAATGATGTTATAATAGAGACCCAAAATAGGAGTAATATATTTGGGATTTTCCAATTATCAAGATGAATGATTCCATACATCAATATTTACTATGATTATCATTAGTTGATTCAATAGTGGAAGGAATATACCTTCACCAAGTTCCCATTTTGTAGTCATCACAGACTTCTGTCCATTGGGTGATGTGAATGATACTCACATATGATAAAAAGATATGTAATCATTGATGTTATTCAACAAGTCTACTCCATGAATAAAATTAAATAGCATTATCCATCTATTCAAGATATCCAATTGAAATCCATAACAATAAATGATTATTAGAAACTCCATGGATTTATAAAAGATTCTTTTGCTCTAAATGAATCATCAAGGGAGAGTAACTTAAAAGAAAACATGATATGTAAGTGAAGTCAAGTAAAAAATTGTGTTGATATAATGAAATGAAATGAAACAATATTAAACATGGTAGTAGATGATATGTAAGTGATAAAAAACAAAATTTTATAGTATATGGTCTATCATAACAATCATAAAAAGTATTACACACTACATAAACATATCCTACCCCCTGAGTAACTGTATCTTAAAGACAATTGAAAAGTCTCACTCATTTTTCCTTGATCATACTCAAATGACGCCAAATGCTTATATGGGCCATATAAAACAACCTCTCTACACCTCTATAGAAATGTGGAATCCAAATCATTGAGAATAACTTTTTAAGATTCATTATCTTTCAACTATACTGAAACATTCTTTGAAGTGTTATGAAGAAGTTATTTTAATGATAGACCATACCATGTTTAATAAACCATTTGAATCCATCCATGGGGGATAAAGAATCATTACTTCACTACAGCTACATAAAACCACTTTACTACAAATCCATAGTCTTCACTTTTAGATTATATAGTAGATTATAGTATCATCAGTAAGAGGTGCACCTACCATTTCAGTAATGGTTGGAAGGAAACAAACTTCTTAATACTTATATAGAATATTCTCAATAATAATGGTCATATAAAGAACCATTTGGTCTATGTCTAGAATAAAAATAAGAACATGACTAATTATGTTTGGTTATTCTAATATCAAACATCCATGATTGTTATGACTCATTTTCAACCAAGGGGGAATAAATACAATGAATATTAGTGAAATGAATATTATATTCATATGATATTATTGAACCAGACATTAAATCTGTGAACACCTATGATCTGTCTAACATCAACATGTTAGGGATGAACACCCCAAAAAATAGGTACATCATGGTGTCATATGTGAGACCCTCATGCATGCCATCTTATCCAACCACATTTTACCATCTACTGGTTGGGCCTTGTTAGGTAAACACATACCATCACTTTCATATACATATGAGTTTCCCTGAGTTCATGGGAACCTTTTATAATTTCTATCCAGTAAACTAAATTCAGAAGGCTTCCAAGGCCCCAAAAGGATAAAGGATTCTAGAGGTATAAATATCTAGTGTATTCGTACAAAAAACATGGTTCCCCTTCACATTAAGAATGAAAAAGTGGGAGGGATCCCCAATTAGGAGGGCTAACTACCTATGAAACCAATTTATCTAATAGATCATGAATTACTATATCCACATCAATTTTGGAACCAGTAAATGGGGTTTACTACATAGTGGGAGTTACGTGACCCTCATCAATTTATATTACTACCATTGTCCTTTTAGAAACCATTATTTATAACATGAATGGATATATTTAAATCATTTTATAATCACAGTAATATGTATGTGGAAGAACATAGTGGTTTCTCTATGAGGATTCACATAAACAATGGAATATCGCTCATATCACTGACCAAGTTTATCTATCCAAACATGTAAATGTTAATCATGTGTACAAAAAACAACATACTCCAGATCAATTAGTCAATTCCATCACACATACATCAAAATTTCATGATAAATATATATATCACCAAAAAGAGAATACAAGTCTATTGTGAATAGATAGCATAAGTCAAGGTGTTAAAATAAATAACTAATAGAGAGAATATATATATATATATATATATTTTATTACTAACTTCCTATACATGATTCATAAACGCACTCTAAAAATCATTAAAAAAAAATAAATTATATTAATGTGATCTTTGAGGTCCATTATACTTGTGTGGTTCAAGAAAAATAAATATTCCCTACCTGATACCCGCAAAACCTATATCTTTTCTATCATGTCGTAGGATAGTCAAAAATTAAACTAAAAATTTATTCCTATGATACCATTTAATTTGGCATTGAACTAAGCCAATAATTAAATGACATTGAGTCCAAATATCTCACGCACAACTCCATATATGAAAGTGGTAGCTGACTTGACGTGACAATCTGATGTCTATCTATTGGGAGACTATACATTTAGTATCATATCCTAGGCCCAAACATAATAATTTTATATAGTAATCAAATTAAGATGAATTATCCAAAAAACAAAATCTTACAACCTAGTAATACACTACAAAAGAAACCTTATGAAATTTTCATATATATAATAGGTCCATATCAAGATAATAATAAATCCATAATAAGAATAATAATCATTTGTAATGATTCCATGTGTAAATCATGACACCATGTACCCTAAAGGTAAATAATACAATTCCATATCATAAGGATAACAATATCAATATCAAAAATGACATAACAATAAAAAAGTCATGTGTACTTGAAACTCAATATGCACAAAATATTTATTAAATTTATTTAATTGAATCAACAAGTCATCCTTTTCTAAACAATTAAATAGAATCCCCAAGACATCGAGTTCTAGTCATGTCAATGAGGATAGGATGCTACAAACCTTTATAGGGCCCACAATCAGAATCATTTCCTATTTACTGAACTCCCCCTCTGTGGTTTAATACAAACACAATGGTCAACATATCACAAGTAGAAATGTAAATAAGTTCAAAGGCACAGTAACATATGTGACAAGGTAAATTAAACAATTAAAATAGTAACATATCATAAGAGAACGTTATAGAAACGTCTATCAACTTGTGATCATAAAAAAGCACGGTTCAAGAATCTCTTGTAATATTAATTTAATCATGTTATACAACTAATTCTCATGGTATATAAGAAAAGTAAAAAGTAAAATACATCAAGAATGGTTGTTTATTTATTCCCTCAAAATATAAAACAATGGAAAGAAGTGTATTTATAGGTATTATATGTTAAAAAACTTCCTAAAATAATTATTTTAATGATGAAATCTGATGATCTATATTTTAGAAGAAAAATAATATTTTTTAATAATAGATGGAAATATTTCACATCAAGTATTTATAAAAATAAATATTGATCCATAATGTGGTGTATAAATGATGCATAGTGATTTTAAAAGTTTGACTGTGATTATATATTCAAAAAAAATATGGGGGTCCATAAACATAATTAATTCAAATGTTTATTCATGGAAAGAACACTAATTATTTGGATCCATTATCATTTGAATAATAGATCTTGAATGTATTTACAATTATAAAATATATCATTATGTCCTGAGAAAAATAATTGATCCATCATAAATCTATGAATGGAAAATGGTTTTAGGAAATTGAAGGTATAATCACGTTTGCTGTGTAGAAATGTAGGAAAAAATTTCCACCATTTGGGATTACACTATCATTAATCAAGAAGAAATTTCATTAACACAAATAATCCTCCACTATTGTACAATGTTATGATCTATGTAATATGTTATTATCATAAATACATCATCATGAAATATTATCATAATAATATTGATAACACTTAACCATAGAATTCTGGTTGTCAAAAGTAAATCTCAATTCGATCAAGAATGATTTTCAACATGTTAGATCCATCAGTAATATAATAAGAATATGAAAATTCACCCCAACATCATATAGAAAATCATAGATCCATAATTGATATATGTTTATATTATAAAGAGAACGAATTATTTTTAATATATTTAATAAAGTCTCAATATTCCAATATCGCTAGATTTTTTAAATTTAAATGAACCAAATAAAGATATAAGAGATAGGACAAAGAACATATAGGAAGGTATAAATTTATATATTGTATTGTTGGGTCAGTTTTTGGTTTTAATAACTGTGAATAAATTTATGGAATTAAAACTCATAGGGTAATTTAATTACCCCATTGGAAGGGTTTACCAACAAACTGGTGGGCATCTTTGGTGAGCCCTTACCGATGAGCATGTGACATCACCGACTCACCATTGATTGGTTTCGAGATGACAGATTGTCGCAATAGAAACCCTTATAATTTTCTATAACCATTATAAGGATAATGGAATCTGTTAGAGAAAGAAAACATATAAAATCCAACTAGATGGTTGAAGAGATACACTAGTTAATATGTATCCAATATCAGCCACACAAATGGAAAGCCTCAACCATCATACATCCTTTAGTTCTATGAAGCGTTATAGTAAAAACCATCCTTTAAAAAACCCATATGTGGGAAAAAGATAATTTATAATTAAAAAAATACAATATATAATACCTTTAAACAAATAGTGGATGTTTCAAGGTTAATTATTTATAAATTTTTGCTTCATTTATAGTCACATATAATTTTATTGAGTTTGAATATATATGATAAATTATATTGTATGACGAATGTATTATATTTAAGCCTGGGGATATTCTGAGTTAAATCCCATTGAAAAATAATGTAAAATAAGAAATCATACTAGTCTTTGATAATAAAATAAAATCAATCAATGTAAATATTATGTTTCAAACATCTGTCATCCCTTATTTATGATCAATACTATACTAAGAGGTACTCATTAGGAATAATTTTGGCCTCATCCTCTATTATTGGGGGTCTAATATAAGTGTATGTACGACTAAACTAATATTAGCATTAATGGAATGTGTATATCTAGAATGGGGAAATTTTTGGGTCAAATAAATGTGTAAATAATGTATATGATTTTCAGAGGCTCTGAATTCGCTCAAAATTCATAGAAATTCAAATAAATGTGTTTGGCTAGTCAAAAACATACAATGAAACTCGTCAAGTATTGGCATAAATATTTATTGGACAATGAGGATGGGTTTTAAAGAATCTTGTGTGCTATAATACCAAAAATATTTTGTAATATGATAATATTTGTTAAGAAACAATAGTACATGAATAAAATTGTTGGATATATTAATGATTACTAAATATTAAAATAAAACCCATAAGTAATCAAGATAAACAAAAAATCTACTAAATTAAATTTTGTAAAAATTACTCCCAAAGATACACTATGATAAATATTTACACACAAATATTCAATATATGGCATTAATTTAAGGGAATCTTATATGCACATTCAATAATTATTACTATACAAAAAGAATCTATTTGCATTGGATTCCCTGACACACATTGATCTGCATTTGAGACGATGTGAATAAAAAAAGAAAATTTATAAGAGATTTTTCGATATGTCATTTTATGTATATTTCAAAATTCTATTACCAATGTCTGATGAGTTTGAAAAAAAACATTATGTAATGAATGGTTATACCATATTTCCTCATCTATGAAAACATTGTGAGGAGAAAGGGGTGTAAGATATGAATGAGAATAATATTATACTAACAATGTGATAATTGAATGATAAAGTTAAAACTAGATAGTGATATTTTAATATATCACAATCTTCCATATTTAGCACCTAATTACTCAAATTTTTTTATCAACCATAAAATGAACATCATAGTGAAACCAATAATAGATCATTTATGTAAATTTTACAATGATGATTTGGATATGTGGTAATATATTTCTTCACCCATTAAAACATACTAGTTGATAGAAAATGTAAAAAAGGCCATAAATATTTCTTTGGAAATTAAAACTTTATAATGTAATTAAAAGAGGTAAAATGTATATGGGGATATTATCAATCATTGGGATATTTTAATCACACATGGACATGAAATCCATAAGAGGATAAATATAAATGTATTGAATAAGAATAAAATAGTTTATTCCACTTCATTAATACTAATTGTATATTTTTTTCTTATTTGGAACCCGATACTATATGCATGATACAAAATTGTATAAATATACATGAACCATGGAAGTGTAGTAACATTACAAGAGGTTGGTGTTATTATATATGTGGTTAAGAAATGTTTATTAGTATATAGGAATCACGATAAACATGATGTCTTCTTTTCCAAGATGATTGATTCGAGATAAAATATTATTATCTATTGGGTATTTTCCAAAAATTATTTGTGATAACTAAATATAGTGAGAGATTATTCAATTTTGGAATTAATATTCTTGTGGTCTTGAATACTCTAACAATATTTTTCTAATTCATGAATCATGAGTAAAAAATTATGAAAAATATAAGATTTATACCCTGTTATAGGGTGAAAATTAATTTTCAAGTAAATTTAAAATAAAATTTAAATGATATTTCTTGTACATTTTTTATGTTTTTAGAGATAAAAAAATTAACTATTATCAACCCATTAACATATCATGTTTTAGAAAAACAATCCTACATATATAATGTTCTGTCAAAAAATTTCCATATTTAGTGTAACATAAAAAATTGAAATATTATAAGTAAAATAAGGAGGTATAATACATAGTATTTAACTGACTATTTTACAAAATATCTTGAAATGTCTTTAATGAAATGAATACACATGGTAAAATATTTTATATATTCCATGTGGGATTTTCAGTATATATATTTTCGACATATTATTCAACCATTCAATTATTGATTTGATTAATAGATAATCTAATATTTATTGAAACCCAATTGTTGCATAATGTTAGTAAAATGTGAATAAATTAGGAGTTATATATGATTTTAAAATTATTTCATTATTTATTGATGTAATATTTACATATAGTGGTGTGAAATAAAAACTATATGAAAAATATAAAGAAACATGGATATCATATGACATAAGAAATATTTAATAAATAGACTATTTCATAATTCATGTGTTTTTATTGAATGATTTTTTGAAGGAAAGTCGATAATAAGCTTTTCTCTAGAAAAGTTAGTTAATTATCATAAAATGATTTTGTATTTTACATAAACACATCAGATGGAATAATTATAGTTTATTAAAATAATGTATTTTTATAAAAGGGTTTATTCATTTATTTTGGATACTGGTATAATGGTAAAAATGAATATAGTCATGTATTCAAATGAAGATATATTTGGTATTTGAAAAAGATATATACGATTTCATTAAAAGGTGTACTCTAGAGATATATACAACATAAGAAAGATTAAAAAAGAGATATGGGTTCCTAATGACTAAATAAAGATGAAAAATTATTAAATAATAATAAATAAATATCATACAAGGAAATAGTATAAGTATATAAGCAAAAATAGAGAGTTATTATGTAATTAGGAAAAGAATTCCATGTACAAAAATTCAGTTTTGTGTTTGGATAGTTTCTATAATTGAAGTAAATGAATTAATGGTTATACAGAAGAAACTATAAATGAGAGGCACAATAAATTTACTAACAAGGATCCATCAATTACTATGAGTTATTAACCCTTAATTCATTGTTATTTTACCTATCATAAAAATATTTTTTTAATATATTGTAAATTAGTGCCCATACCACCATTCATGGAAGGTGTCTATATGACACAACCCTAAATTGTTCATGACGCCAAATAATCCCAACAATGAAGGGATGTTAAAGAAATTTTTTTATTAATGTAATTATTTTGATCGTATAATATTTTTTAGATTGTTATTATGCTAGTTGTCACGAAGAAACCATGGTTGACCCTAATCCGGTCACCAGAGCTTGTCTGCAACATGGCCTGAAGGGCGTTTCCAATCCCTATGGGCTGGAACTAGGGTCAGACATCAAAATTAACATGAGGGAATTATTTGGCCCATAAAAATATGTAAAAAGACAAATAAATACTGATAGTGAAATAAAAACTCATAACAGAGAGGAACTAAAAAAATGCACAAACATCCACGTGACCTTCCAGGTCACCACACAACCTATGGCCAATCATACACTAATAATGATCAATCCAGCCAAGAGAACCTGAGAAAAGAGAACTGTAAACTGAAATGATAGAATAAGCATGACCATAAAATTTCTCAATAGGGATTCTATAATTTACCGCAGAATCCATCATCTGATTTAACAAAACAATCCATTAAAACATGTTTGAAATACAATCATAAAAGTAGTTTTTCTATATTTTAATAAACCAATAACATATTCTCATTTTAAAAACCAAACTCACACCACATGCCATCTCTAGAAGAAATTAAAATTTTCCCAAAAAAAATCCGAACAAGGAATCAAGGAAATTCTAAAAGAATGAGGTGATAGTAGAAGCTGAAAGAACAAATATAGATAAAAGTAAACAAGAAAATCCTTGGAAGATCATGGGAGATCCTAAAAATCCCATGAAGTCCTGGGGACATAATCAGTTTCAGAACCACCTACTGGCATATGGTTAAGCTCCTATGTATAAAAACAAATTGCATCCCTCACATCAATAGAAACCAATAGTACTCCTCATCCGGCCTATACAACTACCAGTGGGTACCAACACATCTAATCGGGACTGATAAGAAACTATCACTCAATAAACATTAAGATATCTAGGAACCCATGGTGGTTATAATAATATTATGTAGATATAGAGGCCCTCACATGCATGAATCATCTCATTTCACTTGTGTTATACAAACATAGATGCTTTCTATACGTTCACCAATAAAGGGTTACACTAGATAAGAGTTCCTCATATACTCATTATTTCATCTCACATTATCAAATTCCAACCTGGCATTCATGCCATCCAAACATTAAAATCATATGAATCGTTTTTCAATGTACTAAAGTTGTTTCATGGGTATAGAGTAATAAAAAGTTCGTCATTTCAAAAACCAACACAAAAATTACACTAAAGATGAATGTTCCAAAAGGTTTTCATATCACATCAGGTCAAAAACATTTTCCAAAGAAGTCCCAATTCTTTTGAAACACACACCAAATCATTTTCCAAGGCCCAATAGGCCAAATCCATAAAAATATAGTTACAATCCTTTAAAAGAGATATGCCAAGGACAAAACCTCATTTTGGAAAACAAGAATTATTTGGAAAACAATTGATTAAATGAAACATCATTTCAAAGATGCCGTTTTTATTTGTCCGAACATTCATGTGTGCACCTCATTCACCCATGGATGTTCCAACATTAAATGGCACAATAAAATCAAAAGAGAATATTTGAAAACCAATACAAAATGCTAGTTGAAACACCTTAAACCCATGATTCGTATTTCAAACATCATCCACTAAATCATTTACTAATTTAAGAAAACCTTTTCAAAAGAACACAACAAAGTCTTACATCAAGATTCTATAAGCTTCATAGAAAAATTACATTTAAACATCTATTGCATTTCCAAAAATTTAAAAAATACTTTTCTACCTTTAAAAAAAAGACTCATACCACTTCTAAAACAACAAGAACTACTTGAACACTTTATAAAAACTAACACCTAGTTGAAAATATATTTTCTCCCAAACACACTTCATTCCATACAAACATAACATCAAAAATAAATCTAACAAATATTTTATCATATTAAAAACAAAGTTTGCACTAACTAATTTAATTAAAGAGCTCTCAAAGTTAATTTGAAATGAGAAATACTTTACTAAGTCATTATTTTTAAAAATCTGCTCAATTAGAATCAGATAATTCATACAGAAACAATTTTCAACAAATTAATCTAACATAGAAACACTTTACTAAATTCACGACAATATCAAGGACGAAATTAATGACAAATAAATATTAATTTTAATAATGAAAGTGTCTATAGGTTATGTGAGAAAGAAAATAGTCTGAAACATCTACCTTAAATGCATACAAAGGTGATGCTGCATTTGTGGAAGTTGGAACCAATCCTTAAAGACCTATCACACACCTTAAAACAACATGAAAAATGTGATACACATAACATGGACTCTATGGTTTAATTAATTTTTTGAAAAACATAACCAAAAAGAAGAACACACCAAGACGGTGAAGTCTGCGCACTGGTGGGGAGGCGAAGGCACTGTGAATGAGGGTTCTGGTTTTCCAGAGGCTAGGGGTGGTGGGTAGGAGTTTTTTGAAGAAAACTAAGGCTGTTGGATTGGTGTTCCCAGAGTAGTTTAGTGTCGTGGAGATAGGGAGGGGGTGGCTGGGCCGCTGGTTGAGAGTGCAACAAGGGGACAGAATCAGAAGTGGGTGATGACGGCTTTCCAGGAACAGATGAAGTGCTACTGGCCTGTGCATGCTGGAGGGGAAGCAAGGTCCCGTGGAAGAGAGTTGTGGATAGCGTGAAGCTAGGTGATACTGGAGGGTGAGGTCGAGAGGTTAGAGTGCGGAAGTGAGGGGAGTAGTACCAGAGACTGTAGGGGGTGCAGAATCTTGGCATGTGGCATAGCACGGGAGGTAGGAGGAGATGAGGTGGCTGGGGCCAGATTGAGGTGGGGTGAGGCAATTGGGTATAGGTGTGGTGTTGGGTCAGTAATATGAGGGAAAACAGGGAGGAGGCAGGGTCCCGAGTGTGCGCGTTCAACGGGAGAGGCATGGTGTGGCTGGGGAAATCGAGGAGGCGGCGTGCACGGAGCAGGACTACGTGCAATGGTGGTAAGGTAAGGGGGGTGGGGTTGTCAAGGGATAGATTTATATTTTTATACAATTATTATAATAATAATATTATTATGATAATAATAAGAATAATAATATTTATATAGTGAGTATAATAATACTAATACTACAATAATAAAAGAAATAATGATAATATAATGAATAATGACAATAAAAATAATAAAAATAATGACAACCACACCAACAAAAAAAACAACAAAAGAAAAAAAAAACAAAAAAAATAATAATAATAAATGGCGTAAAAATAAAAATAAAAATAAAAATAGTAACACCACATTAATAATATTATTATTAATTACATAGTATGATTATTAATATTAAAATTTGAACACTTAAGACATATTATTTAGATAAAAACAATTATTTATTATAATCGTTAAAAATTTGCATGGAATCTAGGGAAAATGACGGGGCAACAACCCACCATGCGGTGACCGCGCACGGATCCAAAACCCACTAAAATCCTTACACATAAACAATTTTTGACCTGGGCTCAACCCGCACCTCAACATGGTTATCCAAAGCCATGAAATAAAACAATAAAAATAAATTAAGATGTTGGGATGTGACAATTATCCCCACCACATAGATTTCATTCCCCAAGAAGGTCACCCAGTCGAACAATAGAACAAACTTTAATCCCCACCTAATTGAAACTAAATGAGACCACAATACAAGAGAATGAGAGAAAACGAGAGGGTTCTCCCCACCATAAGAACTAAACTATCACAAATTCTTAACACCCAAAAATAAAATCCTGGGAAGTGGGGATGACGTGGGAACTCCCAATTGAAAAAAAGTAACTTCTATAGCACGAGCGAACAACACCTCAGCTGAAACTGGGAACTCTCGGCCCAAACCAGAAACTGCCAACACTAGGTGAAAATATACAAGAAGAACTTACCCTAAGTAGTGAACCCTAGCGTAACCACAAACATCCACTCTTCCATAGGCACTTACATCTCCTAATGAACAAAACTAGAGAGAGATCAAACCATATATGGTCCAAAAACACTTTTATAAAAAACACATGATTTATAAAACTTGGATCAGACAAACAATACAGTTTGTATTACAATATAACAAGTCCATCATATATTCATGACAATAAAATGAACTCACTACCATGATAAGAATTTTAGTAGGGAAAAATAATAATTAAATGACTTTAAATGTTCCACATATAACAAGGAACCAAAACCCTGAACTGAGGCTTCACACACCTTGAAACTCATGACTACGCGCGAGTTTCAACCTAAGACCTGTGGCTATAGATCTAATGGCTAAAGCATCTCCCGCCTCACAACCCGGCACTGAAATTCCAATGGTCACAATGTCTTCTACATGAAATTATTCTGAAAAAAAATTCTCTAGATGACCCATACATCATCAATGATGACACATCTTCAGAGGAATGCGACATGAAGAACTCATGTGCCCGAACTGGTGACCCTGTTGTCCCACCACTGAAAGGTCTGATGAAATTAATGTCAAAACCAATTTAGAAAAATCTTTATAAAAAGGTTCCTCTGGGAACCCCAACTCGCTAGATGGGGAACATTTTTATGAAACTGGATTCGGTGGATTTCCAATCACCTGCGATTCAGAGATCATGCTAGTGAGGAAAGCCTCATCGACCACATTATCAAAATGATGGTCATTAGAAAGGAAGAACCACTGTTTGATCTCTGGATGAAGCTTCCCGATGAGGAGATAAGACTTCATCAAATCCTATGATGCTTCATATGGAGATAAGGACACATGTTCCTTGATATGGTCAACATATTCATTCACCGTCTATTTTCCTTGTTGAATACGCATGAGATATTCCATTTTCTTCTTCATCAACATTTCAGGTATAATCTATTAGAGGAAGACAGATTTAAAGACATCCCATGTCATCCGAACATGCATTAATGGAGGGGTGAAAACCACCCATTCATCTATAACTAGACCTTCAAACATGCCCAAAATAGCACACAGTCTAACTGCTTCAGGATTTCCCAATACCCTGATGATGCACTCGACATCTTCAAGACATTCCACTACCTAAAACAGACCTTGATCAACATGAAGTATTGGAAATGTCTGAGAAGGACCTAAAAAACGGCATGACTTCTCCAAAACTCTTGGGACCTTTCTGGGAAGCATTTCCTGAACAACATATAGAACATAGAGCCAAAACTGTTATCAAGCTGAAGCAATCATCAAATAAAGAACCATCATAAAAATCAACCAGATGAAAAGAAACAAGAAAATACAAACACATCTAAAAAATTCCTCGTTCAAAATCCCTTTTCCATTTTAAATATCAAATCCTCCTTCTGTCAAGGCCAATTTCTAAATACCAAACCCCCTTTTCAAACAAAATTCAATTTTCCAAAAATTATTTCCTTTTATCAATTTTCAAAAACATGCATACAACAATAAAAACTAAAACAAAACGCAACATACTAATAACCATCGGGACAGGGAACTAGCAGTTACACTTAGAATGGCGACATGGTAGGAAACCATGCCCCAGCTAGTGTATATTTCTAGGAGAAGATCAACCGTTTAATCAGACTCTACGTGGGTCACTATTCTATGTGTGGTCCCAACCTAACACTGGTCCACCTCCATTGTCATTCCTCAATAACAAAAAAAACAAAATAACACACAAAACTCGGACATCCCCTGGAAACGTGAGGTTCGTAGCCGGAAAGGGTTCATTACATTCTTCTCGTACATTACCCTTGTGTCTTGTAAGACCTAATCTCCATCTACCAGGAAACCCATGAAACAAGGGCCTACTATGATACCATTTAGTCATGAACTAACTCGATTTGACGTCGAACCATTCATCTGAGTTGGTACACAACATAGACCGAAGGTCCTTCCTGATCCCAACTAGTTGGAAACTAGTGACGGACATCAAAATTAACATCAAGGAACAATTTGGCTTATAAACAAGAGGTAAACATATAAATAAAAACTTATGATGAAATAAAAATTCACAGATGAATGTATGAAAAAATGCACATACCTCCACGTGACCTTCCAGGTCACCACCCAACCAAAGGATGATCTTGCTCTAATAATGATAAATCTAACCAAGGGAACCTGAGCAATGGGAACCTACAAATGAAATGATAGAATATCTGTGAGCATAAAAATGATCAGTAGGGATTAAAAAATGAATGACATAATCCAACATCGCCTTTCCTGAAAAAATCCATGAAAACATGTTTGAAATAAAAATATAAAAGCATTTTTGTCCATATTTTAATTAAAGAATAACATTTTACCATTTTAAAAACCCAGCCCACACCTCACGCTATTTGAAAAAAAATTATTATTTTGCAAACAAAATCCAAACATGAAAAAAAGGAAATGCTAAAAAGCAAGTGATAGTAGAAGCATAATGAACTAGTATAGATGAATGTAAATAAGAAAATTTGAAGCCAACCATGTCGATCATAAACAATCCCTAAAAGACCTATGTACATACTCAGTTTCAGAACCACCTACCGGTGTAAGGTGAATATCCTATGTCTATAACCAACTGTCCACACTCAAAGTAAGATAAACCTGCAACACTCACTATCTGGCCTATACACCTACCAGTGGGTACGAACCCATCTAATCGGGGATGATAAGAAATCATCACTCGATAAAATATAAGATTCCCATGAACCCATATTGGTTATTTTAATATTTTCTAGGTAAAAATTTCCTCGCACACATAACTTATCTCACCACACATGCATTCCCCAAACATAGACTCTTTTTATATGTTCACCCATTAAGGGTTACACCAAACATGAGTGCCTCATATACACATTCATTCATATAACATTAACAAATTCAAACCAGTCCATCATGCCATGGAAATCATGAAAACAATTTGAGACTTTTTTCAAAATAAGAATTTTGTTAAATGGGAATACTATAATAAAAATGTTGTCATTTCAAAGAAGCAACACAAACATGACACAAAAGGTGAAAGTTCCAAATGGGCTGTCACATCACATCATGTGGAATTTTTTTTCTTCTAAAAACATTTTTTAAATCATTGATCAGACACATACTATATTCCAAGACACATCCCTAAATATGATCTTAGTCAAAAATCACCCTTTTTATGTTCAAACTGCCAAAAAGGCTCATATTATTTCCAGACACACACTAATGAATTTTCAATGGACCAATGGGACATTTCCTTAAAAAAATATTTACAGTCATATAAGGGAGACACACCAAGGACCAATCCTCATTAGAGAAATCATGAATTATTTTGAAAACCATTTATATAAAAGAATCATCTTTTCTAATATTCCATTATATTTTGTGACCACATCCATGTGCTCACCTCATTCACCCATGGATGTGGAAAAATCCAATGGCACAATAAAAACCAAAGAGAGCATAAAAAACCCAAATGAACATGAAAACAACTTAATCCAATAATTCATATTTCAAACATCATCCACTAAATCATTCACTAATTTATGAAATCCTTTTCAAAATAACACAATAAATGCTTACAACCAGGTTGGTCAACATCACACTAAAAGTCCATATAAAAATACTCTGCATTTTAAAATATTTCAAAAACTACATTTTCACCTATCAAAACAGGACTCATACAACATATACAACCAAAATAACTACTTTCACACTTTATAAAAATGAACACATAGCTCAATATAGGTTTTATCTCAAACACACATCATTCCATACCAATATACTATCAAAAAATAAAACGAACACTAGTTTTATCATTATAATAACTATTTTTTCACCAACAAATTTAATTAATGAAAATTATAAGTTAATTTGACCAGAGAAATAATTTAATAAGTCATGATTTAAAAACACTACTCAAAATGACACTGATAATTCATCCAATAACTATTTTCAATAATTTTTTCTACCCTAGAAACACATTTAATAAATTAACTATCTTGTTTAATATGGCGCAAAAGACACATGAATATTAATTCAAACAATGCATGTTTTTATGGGTTATGCGAGAATGAAAATAGTCAGAAACACCTTCCACAAATGTTTGAAAACATGACTCCTCATCCATGGAAGGTTAAAACGATCTTCAAATGCCTTTCACACAAATTAAAACAACAAGAAAAACATGCTACACATAACTTGGACCCCATGGATTAATTTACTTGAAGGAAAACATAACCAAAAATAGGAACAAACTATAATGGTTAAGTCCATGCATTAAAGGATAGGTAGAGGCATGACGAAGGAGGGTTGAGCTTTACCAGAGGGTTGGGGGTTACTGGTCGAAGATGTCTGATGAAAAAGAAGGCCTCTGGCCAGGGGCACTGGGATTGGGTGCCCGCCATGGAGACAGTAATGGGGTGACTCCGACGGTGTCCAGGAGTGCAGAAAGGATGTATAATTAGAAGGGGAGATGAGGGATGGTAGGGAAAAGATGGAGATATGTTGGGAGATGCCTGCTAGAGGAGAAGAATGGTCTTATGGGTGAGAGTTGTGGGTGGCGTGAAGCTGGGCGATCTAGGCGGGTGAGGGCGGGAGGCTAGAGAATAAAAGTTATGGAAGAAGTACTAGATACATCAGGGGATTCAGGGTTCTGGGAGAGGGGTTTAGTAGGGGAGGCATGCGGCAGATATGTGGATGGGGGCAAGATCAAGGCTGGGCGAGGCGGCTGAGGGCTGGATCGAAGCTTGGCGAGGCGTCTGGGGAGAGGTGTAGAAAGGGTTCGACAGGAGGAGGGAATACTGGGAGGAGGTGGGGTCCCAAGTGAGCGTAGACAACCGGAGCGGTCGGGCGAGGCTAGGGAAATCGTAGAGGCAGCGTGCACCGAGGTGGCCAACATGCAGCAATGGTAAAGGATGGGGGTTAGTATAGGGTTAGATTTAGTTTTTTAATCCCACTGTTACAACAATAAAATTATTACAATAATAATAATAATAATAATGATAATAATAATAATTATAATATATAATGAATAATAATACTACAACATCTACAATAATAATAGAATAAATAATAATATAAAAATAATGACAAAAAAAATAAAAAAAATAAGGGCAACAACAAAAACAATAATAATTACAATGATAATAATAATAGAAACTATCATAACAATAAAATTAAGAATAATAATAATATCAATAATAACACCTCATTAAGAATACTATTATTAATTAAATTTTAAAATTATTATAATTATAATTTTTACACATTACCTTCTTTATTTAAATAAAAATATTATTTATTTTAATCGTTAAACATTAGCACGAGCACCCTGGTTAATGACGCGGCTACCACCCACCATGCAGTGATCATGCACTAGTCTAAAACCCACTAAAAAATTAAACGTGAACAATTTTTGACCTCCACTCAACCTGCACCTCAATTTGGATAACAAAAGCTATAAAATAACAAAATAAAAATAAATTAAAATGTCATGGTGTGACACCAGGTGTCTACAAGTGGTTCTTGGTGGCAGAATAGCTCGCCTAAATAGAATTTTTTGATAAAAATGGAAAATATTTATTAGATTTATTTTTATTAAAATCTATGAATTATCTAAGTAATAAATGATTTATCTAAATAAGTGAAATATCATATAGGAAAAAAGATATAATGTGGTTGATCTTTGGTATTCATAAATAATTCCAAGTAATAAAAAATGAAAATTTAATAAAAAATATTGAGTATGAATAAGTACGGAGAGATTTTTTTCCAATTTGACATGGAATAAATCTATTAATAAGACATTTATGAGAGATAAAAGGTGATAAATAAGGTGTATAAAACTCCATAATTTTATGTGATGTATCGGTCACATATGTAATCATATAATTGGGAGGGGATATTTTTAATACATAAATTATATAAGAAGGATATAATATAATTATAATAAAACTACATATTAAACACTGATAAATATATTGTAGTATTTTATAATTTAAAGGGATATATACCTGGTACATACATAAGAAAATTAACAATATTTATGTGGTCATAAAAAACATTTTATGGATTAGTTGGTCTAATATTGTATTCAGTTAAAGAAAACGAGCTACTGAGTCTCATTTAAGATTTTCATTTCTATATGGTAATATATTATGTTTGTTAAATCATATTATGAATAAAAATAAGTAGTATGATATATTAAATAATTTATTCGTGTTATTGTAATTTAAACAAGCAAGTAATGTATTTTCATATTATAAATTCGGATCTACTTATGAAAAATGTACTGTAATATATTTCAGGAATACAATAGAGAGAAAAGGGATATAAAGAAGGATATCATCTATTGAGGTATTTTACACAAGGATGTGTAATCATATAATGTAGAGTATACATGTAGGAAAACCATAATAGACCCATTAATTAACTCCATTACATTATATAATTATTATTTATAATCTTTGTGCTAATAGGTTGATAGTTTGCAGGTTATATCTTGTGGAAGTGGGAGTTTGGTAATATTGGGTTCTGTTTTTCCAACATTACAAGTACTTTTCACTTACCATAACATGTTTATGATGATTTGTACATTATCATCTCTTTCTATAATTGTGATGTTTCTTCTAAATAAACAATATACAGTATAATTTTTATATATCATATTAATATTAATTGTATTATGTACTTCTCACCTATAGTGAGGACCATGAGATATTATGAACATAAATATAAAAAAAATGTTTTGTGGTATAGATATATCATATTGATTGGATAAAGATGATCATTGAATATCCCAAACTGATATCTCATATTAAAATATAATATTTATAATGAGGTTCACACATGCGGATATGAGGTATATAAAATTATCTGGATCATCCCATGAATCGAGTGTCTTTGGATGATCCAATAAATGAGATTGTGTATTGGTATTTATACATGAGGTTTTTTTTAATGTGAATCATTTGGTTTCAAACATTTATGAATGTTAAAAACCATGAAATTTATGTTGTGTCAAGGTCCATTGAATTTGGAACGATATTTATGGAAGAATATTGATTTAATTACCAAGACATGATTTAATGCTTCCAAATGGCCCATGATGTTATTTTTTACTTGATAGGGATAATTGTGACTTGTTTAAATCCTTACCCTTGGTTGATGAAAGAAATTACATTAAAAATATATCATTTAAAATAAATCAATATTTAATGTACATGGAAATAGAATATGAATCCTTTATTATGAGACATCATGAGGAAAAGTGAATATATTACACATGGAACATTAATAATAGGATATAATACCATTGAATTACTAAGGACTATATTGGGGAAATGGGTGGTTTCATATATTACTCATCAAATATGAGTATGAATAACTACTAATGAGGTAAGGGTTTAGTGGGTCATACTCAAAGAATATATAAAATATCCACTCATTTAGTAGTTGATAAAATTTTCATTCTTTATACTAATTCATTAAAACTCAAAACTTTTAATCCTATAAAAATTGTTATATATATAAGGAACTATTTTCATAAACCATATAAACATAAAATATAATATAAATTATATTTTACTAGATAGGTATAGATAATTCAATATATTTTTCATCATTCAATACCCACCCAATTTCATAAAAACGTTCATTAGAACAAAAAAACTCATTTTTTTACTTTTATACAAAAAAAATATAATATATATGTTTAAATGAATTCCAGTATTACCATTAATGTACATTCAAAAGATCATCATACTTAATAAACATATGTTTATTTGAATACATTTTATATACATTTTTCAATAGTATAGAAAACTTTTCAATATAGTTTAAGAACATGTACATTTATAGGTAAGTGTATTTTGGAAAACTAAATTATTTTATTTTTAATATCCAATCATTGTAGTTCATAATTATATAAATATGAATAAACAGTTCTCTAAAAAATTGGATTTCACATTATGAGAAACTACTATTTTTAAAAAATCATTATTTATTAAATAACTCACTTAGTATAATTAAAATTAAACAATATAAGTTCATGTTTCACATTTAAGTATTACATTTATTTTTAATCTATTTCAACACACCCTTTAATAATAAATGATCCTGAAAAGTGCTAGGAATTTCAAAATGGAATCATTTTTAATCACACCTACTCTAAATAATCATGATAAACCTTAATAATTAATGTCATGTATATAAAATAAGGCTTGTTATTCTATTAAAATTAATTAGAATGTTTTTAGAAATATTGAATAATAAAATATATAACCTTAATAGAATAAAAAAATGAAATATTATTATATAAATCACATTTCTTATAAAGTGGGCCACAATATATATTACATTAGAAGAATATTAACAAAAGGTATCTAGAGTATTATGAGGTTTTACCATAACGATTAAATTATATTGAGTTATTTACTTTTTTATATGATCATAATAATAATAATGAAAACCATAATAACAAGCACTATCATCTTGTTTCTATACAATAAAGAGTCACAACACACATGAAATCAAATATAAAAAATAAACATGAATTCAAAAATATGATTATTATTCGTAGATGTCTATATGATTAATGATATATTGAATTAATTTCTCTCTCTAAAAATGGGTCAATATACATCCACATTGGATAAATAATAACAAATGAAAATTATTGAAATTCAATGGCTATCATGACAACACGATCACTGAGATATCACCTATTATCTCAAGGCTCATTTCCAAACAAAGAAAACATATAGTTTTTGTAATATATCTCCCATGTACAAAAACTTATATTTTAGAATAATTTATAATCATTACCATGTAGACCCACTCTTATTCCATTTGTAATACACTACCTTGCATTTTTCCTAAACTAAAGAAAACATACCACTATCCTTATGCAGAATCCCCCTGACTACTACCGGATATCAATAAGTACCAAAATATGATATTACACAATAGGGGATCTACTTATATTAATGACACCAATTTTATAAATTTTATTTCTATATATTTATAATGAAAACATAGAATATATACATGAATGATAATGAGAGTTTTTACACAATATCAATGGGTATAGGTAATAGACATAATCACTCTGAAATAATGAATTATATATAATCATCGTATATGTGTATTGTGTTTCCAATTGATCTTGAAAATGACATAACCAAGCCCCATGTGTTAATAATTAATATCAAAACCATAAACCATATATAATTCATCATCTCTTCTAAAAAACATATACATTTAGACATATTTTCATATTCAATTGGGGGTTTATATATGGGATAAGTGTACATATACAACTTTTTAATTTCCAAGAAGGGTATAATAAAAAAATTACCTAAAATAAGAAACCTTTCATGCTAGTTAATGTAAAAAATTAATATATTAGTTCATTTTTAGTAAAAAAATATTATAATTAGATTCACATTTAATTTTTTAATTTCAATAATAACATTAATAAAATTATTTTTAATGTATTTTTATTTTCAAAGATGAAACCATAAGTGATAATAATTATATATAATTAATATAATGATTTAAAGGGAGAATACGATGACAAATATGGATATTTAACATAAATTCCCCTTACTAGGACTAATATTTATCCATTACCATATATGCATCAGCCTCTAGTTATAATATAGTCCAACAATTGTTCTAAACCCACTTGCTTGAGAGGAATACAAATCTAGTGGTAATTTCATTACAAACCTAGATAGATTGAATTTCATTTCAAGTGAAAACCAATAGCAGAAGAAACTGAAATTGAAGATAAATGTGTTGGCATGGTTGAATCATCACATAGATTGGTTACTTATCGTACAGATCCTCTTATGTACGAATTGTTTTCCATGAAGTTTTTTAAATAGGAAGGCTTTAATTAACAAAAAATGATCACATATATTATCTCATATTAATCAATATTCATTACCCATTAGTGATGTTATGAAAATATTTTGAAATTATAGTTTGGCAATGTTGACATTATCTCAACCCAATTGATAAAATATGTTGGATACCATAAAACATTACATAAACCATGTTATTACCTTATGAAATCACTATATAAAATATTTTCAAATCATATATAGAATTTTATTATATAGATATGTAATTTTTTTACAGAAAATTATCCTAAATTTTAAAAACATAATGTGTGGATTATTAATTTGTGAGAATATTTTTATACATTATAATGAAAGCATACACTATATAATGAACAAAATAAGAGTAACAAAACATGTAATGAAAATAAAATTATTAATTATATCACATATAACATTTATGAAATTTAAGAATTAATTAATAAGGTCCAATATTCATATATTAAATAAATTATTAAAATACTTCTAGAACCTTTACTTTTTGATATTTATAATTTTATGAAGCAACATAAAATCACATCATACTCTCAAGAAAAAGAACTAAAAACCCATAAAAAACTAATCCAATAGTATACAGATAATAAGGATATATTTTAATAGGTTTTTGTGTTATTATACTCAATGAGATACGATATTGATATTATAAAAAATTAAATAATGTTTATGGGGTTAAAATTAGTGTCCTTTTCTACAAAAGGGTTAATTCCGTATCAATAAATTATTGGTTTTCCAAATAATTGTTAAAACACTAAAAATACTTATATGTGAAGTATTTAATCACTATTGAATTTATAGTTTAAGGAAAAAATGATAATTTTGGATATTAAGTATATGAAGTCTAACCTTAAACTGTCCATAAAATTCCATGATAGAATATGATGAGGAAGAATAAGACTATTGGAATAAAGGAGGGAGACATATCAAGTGTGTCATTGTGTCGCCCATGAAAAAATGATTGAATGTTTCGTCCTTAAACAAAATCTAAATATTGATAACATTACTAATAATAAGGAGAACATCAACAACAATAAATATTATATTCATCCCAATAACAAAATATAATTTTTAGATAAATAATATTTTTTCAAAACACACAAATACACATACATATACCTTAAAATCAGGAAATTTTTTTATTTAAATAAATACATAAACCTTTTTACATATTATATTATAAATATTTAATCTTGAAATAATTTATTTAAAACATTATTTAATGTGTAAGTGTAATATTGATTGTAAAATATTTACCATCCCATGAACATGGCCCACAATTTTATCTAATATCATATTTATTTGAATTGGGAAAAAATATCAATACACATTTTGTGTGACTATCTATGAACTTATATCTATGAATTTATTTATAATCATAAAATATAATTTATATCTACAAACACATTACATTCAATAAAGAGATAAGGATTATTTATTTCTATGGAAATCTAATGTGAACACATATTTTTTATTATAATTTCATTAACTCAGGATTAGATTTTAATAATGATGAATTGTATGTGTAGTCAATCATCATTTCTTTATTTATATTTTTTACAAAATATTTATAATCATCCCTTTATCAATAATTTCCAATTATTTTATTAAGACACTACATTCAATGTAATTGGATAAAGATACCATATTACAATATTCAGAAAAGTCATATTCTTACATGATTTTCTAATCAATGTCCCTTCACAAAGGTTTCAGCAATGAAAATATTCCTCACCCTGAAAAAAATGGTTTCCATAGTTCATTAATGTACAAAATGGAGTGATATAAATTTATAATGATCTCAAGTAATGATACCAATAATCATGCTTGTATGTAGGAAAATCCAATAACCAAAAAACATGTGGGGTTCTTATTAGATAGATTGACCTCATGATTTCATCTATAAAAAATAAACCAAATCAAAACATCATGTGAAGATGTATCAATACTAATGATTCCATAATGTGATGATAAAAAATTTTAATATATGAAAAATTTACCACTCTAAACAAATATAAGATATTATGTGTAGAACAAAGAATACAGAGAACTTCATTACTGAAAAAATATTTTTCATTAAAATAAAACCTTACACAAGATAAATATAAATACTATATAAAAATATAGATTGTAAATGGGGAAAAAAATAAAATTAATTGAAATAAAATTTGAAATTATTGTGTACCATAGTCACCTATATTTATTAATGATACGATAAAAATGTATAAATAAAATAAATGATTACTATTTATACCAGGATTCAAAAAATGAAATTAAAATAAAATTTATATTAAAAATTTAGATTAATATTATAAGATATATGAGATATTTTTATGAATTAAAAATAATTATATCATAGTAAGAATAATAACAGATCATTTCGAAAAATAACCCAAAATTGAAATGGAATCCTTATCGATGATATTGGTGATATTACATTAAATGAATATATTAAATGAGTACAATATTTAAATATAAATACTATAAATATATAGGAGGATTATATAAATTTAATAACATAAAAATGATGTATTTTTATAAAGTATGTATAAATTATATCATATGAAATAGTTAGATTAAATTTTAATTATCTAATTTTTAATATTATTTTGATTAAAATAAAAAAAAATTTATTAATAAATTATTTAAAAAGGTAAGAATGATTATTAAAATATATCTAATCACACTTGTAGTGTGAAACTATAATAATTTGATAAAAACCTATTTTTTCCATATTATGTTTTTTAAAAGATAATTTTTAATATTTATTAATTTAATTTAATAAAAAGGAATTAATATTCTAAATCAGAAAGTTGGGATTATGGTAGGTGTATTTTTAGGATTTTCTTATAAAAAATTTGATATTTTAACTGTAACAGATTTTTTTTTACAATCACCATTTGATTTATATCATAATTACGATTTAAATATGATTGTAAACTTTTTCTTTTTATTTAAATTTTAAAATGTAGATGTAAAATATATTTTTTATAATAAAATTTATTTTCAAATCTGAAAAAAAAATATTTTAAAATATTATGTTTGTGTTTATTCTAATAAAAACATATTATTTATTCTTTACATTGTATTAAATAATTACCAGATAGTTTTTGGTTTTAATGTGTTATAATGTTAATGAAGAATTAGTTTTTAGTTATGAATTATTAAGAGCCATATGAATCAATAATAATTTGGGACATTTGACTAAATAAAATTATAATCATTACACTAGATTAATATCCCTTATTCATGTTTATATTAACACACCTTATAAACCCCTTTCTACAATCATATAAAAATGGTACCTATAGAAATTGTTTACCTAAATCTGACTATAATCTCTCATAAACAATACCGTAGTCCATTTTACATGTATCTTTTCTATGAGGAACACATTCGGATGAAATAATCTGTTGATGGGAGGGCATGCAGTAAGACTCCCAATAACATTGAAAAATTAATCCTCTATCATAAGATATTTTGTAATGGAAATATAGTAGTTATATTTTATTCATTTATCTTATGAGGACTATATAGTGATCATTGACCAATTATTATAATGATTTTAATGTGAGCCTTGACTTATCACTATGATGTCTTGGTGGTGAGCCTTGAACATTTTTTATTGTCACATTCCTTATGTTTGGGGAAATTTGTATGATAAAATTGTATATGATGATTGATCAATTAAAATAGAAGGGTGAATTATAAACTTAATTTTTGTTGTTTTTACCCTTACAGAAATTCATGTTTAAAAATGTTAAAAAAGATGAATTAACAAGAACTAATTAGAACCTAATAACGAAACTAATATTTATAGGATCTAATAATATGGATCTGATAAAGAAACATAATAATCATTAAATATGGAATTATCATAACATTTTGAGTATAAAATCTAAAATATAGTTTGTACAAGAATAACAATGTGTAAGAATGTTACACATTCTCTCTACAACTAAATGCATCAAAATTTAAACAAACATGAACTATGTAACATGTAACGAAGAAATATTTTAACAAAAAAGGAAGGGTATACAACAACCTTGGATAAAGGACCCTTGATTTATAATTTAACTAAAGTATATCATACCCACTACATGGTAAGAACTTAATACAAATACTAGTATATATCTTAATATCCCCACAACCCCTCGATTTTCCAAGTAATCAGCACCACTATCTTTTTATCACCAAAAGCCAAATATTATAATCAAACCCTATTTGATTCACACTAATAAGTTTGAAAATATTGTTCATAGCTTGGATAATTTGATCACATCATTCACACAAGGCATGTTTAGAAGAGATTTCATAGTGGATCACTTCCAATTAGAATTTAAAAAGTTCAATTCTTGAACAACATCTCTCCGCACAAACTCCACACTTGTAAATGATTTGTAATGGTTGTGTATATATAGGAAATTTATATACATTCTATTTCATAATATAGTAGATATATTACCATGAAATTTTGTTTTCTCCTGTATACATAGAAGTCATTCAATTGTTGTCTTGTTATATGTTAGAAGATATCGTTTTAAATAACAAACTATGAGAACTATTAGTAACATCATTTAGTACAGATAAGTTTGAGAAATATTTTCATTTTTTGTATCTGATAAAATGGAACATTACATTAAGGTAATTTTGAAACTTTAAAAAAACCAAATAATGAGATTATGAAAATATTGAATTTCAGATTCTGATTTTTGATAATATTGGATTTTGGATTTAGAAGAAATCAAATTCTGATAACAATGGAAATTAGAGCCGGTTTTTAGAATATATCAGAGTATAATTTTGGTGGAAATATGATTATGAACACTACAGATATCATAGTATTATTTCTGAATAAATAAAAATATTTTTAATTGAAATGAATTTTGACTTATAGAAATAATTATACATAGTAATTAAATCATTAAGTAAGACAATGATGTTTAATGGTAAGTTTTTATTTGTTCTAGTATATAAACATCCATAGGGAAAGAAAATTGTTATTAATAAATTTTTTTTATTTTCAAAACCTAATGAAATGGAAAATCCATAAAAACATATTGACACTACAATCACCCACTTTTTGGAAATCAAAACAACATTTAAGAAAATAATTTATAAGCCAATGTTTTTCATGTAAAAGAAATCCATATATCAATTTTTTTATGGATCAAAATTAATATATAAAACTTTCCCTTTGGTAATGAAATCCTCTAATTATTGTATTCATATTTTTGATTTTGTCTGTCATTTAGAAATGATTCCACCATTATATAAGTATTTTTTTAAGGTATTCTTACCCATTCATGAACATCCTATTCTTTAGTTTAATTTTTTTAATATTCCTCTCTTCACATTTTTATATTTCATTATCAAATGTGTAGATACATATTCTACACGAAAGGTTTGGAAACATACAACATGAAAAAATTTTATAACAAATTTTTCATTAACAAATCAAAGTGTAAAAAATTATTTACAATAGATGTTTAGGGAAAGATTAAATCATCCTTTATATTTTCTAGAATCAATTTTTTTATCATTATATACTACTTAGTCAACATATTTTGATCTTCTAAGTACATGGTCAGAAATAAATATAGATCATGATTTATATTATGATATTTGAACATTTCTTCCTGTAAAGGCCCATAAAATTGAAGGTAAATTTTTTTTCTTAATTTTCTTTTGGATTTTACAAGAATGCAGTTTTTTACGGCACCTGATTCCGAGGCCCGGTGTGCCCGGAATCATTTTCCGAAGTTTAGCTCTAGTATGTTCAGTGAACGAACGAGTGGGTTTTCCTAAATTTTGAACCGCTACTCGGAATTGAATTTCGAGGGCACCGATGGAATCACAGTGCCAGTAATTGATAACGAACACCTTTTCTGGAGTTGCGTTTCCTCGGGTGTGGTACGTAAAATTTTTGGGATAAGTAAAAGGATAAAATAAAATGGTGCAACGAATTTTATTTTATTTAAAGTTGTTTAACCTATGCTAAGTGGTTGGAGTGGGACCCACTATATCCTACTCCGCTAGGTAGGATATTTGTTGGGTGGGGCCCACACGAGCCCTACCTTTTCATTTCGTCAACCCCCTCTTTTAATTAGGTAACACACCCGCACCCCCCATTATTGAAAGTCAACCCTTGCGTTTATGTGGATTAATAAGCGCCACATTAATTGGGAGGTTTAAACTTCTCAATAAATTCAATTTAATTGAATGATTCAATTTTTGAATTTCAAAACGTTTGGCTTGTGTGTTAATAAAATAAGACTACTCTTATTTTATTAAAGGGGGTTCATTGTGCGAGAGGGCTTGGGAGAATTACTCGAAGCCTTGAACCATTTTCTTCCTCGACGATGAACGCGAAGAACGCCGACCTCTGACGAAGGTCGACAAGAATGTTGGATCCTCAGAGATCGACGACGCGACGCAGACGAATCTTTTCTCCATGACGAGATGATCCTTATTCGGCGACGCCTTCTTCCGTGATGTGCAATTCCACGACGAACCTTCAACTTTTTCTTCGAGGTTGGGGGATTATTTAATTTTATTTTTTTCTTTTTGATCGTGATTACATTCATCCCTAGTTATCATCTTCATTTGAGCCGCTCGATATCGCAATAACGAGAGGAGGTCGGACCGCACGAACACGACCGACCCTCCTCTCTCCCTTGGTTGTTGATTTGTTTGCGGCTCGAACAAGGCATCACGGTTCCAATGCACCACACAGAAAATAATAAAGATGGGAAAAAGAAGCGCGGCGCCATCAGCGGCGCCGTTGAGGTCGAACAAGCCGCAACGCCATCGTGCCGCGCCGGTCGGAAGAAGACCGCGGCCTTTGGCCGCGGCGGAGCAGGAAGCGGTGGCCGGCTTCCAGGCGCCGGCACCGGCGCAAGAGGGAGGGACCCCGGTGGTCCCGCGACAGCAGCAGCACGACCGGCTTGACAGGCCGGCCGGCATCCGAGAAGGGCCGGGGTTCGTAACCCCCAGCTGGCCGACAAGAGCGGCCCCCCACATGGGGGCTGCCGTTATACGGGGGGGGGGGGAGCGCCCCCCACACTCCATCCGCTCGGCCGTTATGGATGAGCCGCCTGGCATGCCGGCCAGGCCGCGCTGCGCCACGCCCAAGCGGGCCGGACCTAGACCCGAGTCGGGTCGACCTGGTTCGGGCCGACCCAAGGGTTATCGGGCCGGGTCGGACCGGGCCCGAACCCCCTATTCGTGTACCTCTTTCTCTCTTTTTCCCATAACTTGGGCAGCGAACCTCCGATCGACACAACGTCAGCTGTGATGCGATCCTTTGATTGAGACGATCGTTTCTATCTATTACTCTAAAGGTTTCAGAGAACTTAGGGTTTGGCCGAGTTGGTTCGTACACAAAACCAACTGGGCCCGCGGAGCGGAAACACTTATAACCTAAGCTATGGACGTCTGATTGACGTGTCATCGACTTTTTTGGATACCTCATGATGAGACTGAACTTTTGGCATTCTTCACCTGAGTTGTGGACGCAGTTGGATTGTTGTCGGGTTAGATTGAACCCAAAATCCAACCAGGCCGCTGGAACGGAAAAGCTAATAACTTTAAGACCGAACGTCCGTTTGACGAACCGTCAGTGGGGTTGGTCATAACGTTGAGAAACGGTCTCTATGAGTATACCTTATGAGAGTTCGGGGTATAGTTGAGATACGTCCAGGTTGATTCACATACGAAACCAACCGGGCCCTTGGGACAAAAAGGATAATAACTCACAGACCGGGCGTCCGATTGACGCGTCGTCTGTTGCGTTGAGACCCCTATAACAAGGAGGTACATTGAGATACATCTTCGTCGAACTTTTTGATACTTGGAGTATCGAACTCTTGGATTGTGGAGTGGACCTTCCCGGATGGAGCATGCTGTGTGCGGAAACCCAAGAGCTGGCTGAGACTTGACGACTGCTGATCGATCGACTTGGTGTGTTTCGGAGAGCCCAGTGGGGAGAGCTTGGATGTAGCTGTAGACCCACAGTGGAGGAGTGCTTGGTTGTATCGGTAGACCCACGGTACTCAACAGAAGGAGTGCCTCTAGAGGCTATGAGGGGGAGCGCTTGGTTGTAGTGGCAGACCAATGGTGGGAAGCTCTTGGTTGTAGTAGCATGCCCACAGTACTCGACAGGTGGAGTAATACAACAGTCCAAGCTTATTTGGAGGCGCTTGTTTGTAGCGGTAGACCCACAGTACTCGATAGAGGAGGAGTTTCCCCAGCAGCTATGTTTTTGACATCATGATTAAATCCTGGATTGAGGTGAGTCTTGACTTTCAATCATTATCTTCGATATGATTGACATGATTTCCTGTGTGGACTGTGTTGTAATTGGGCTCAGATGATGGAGACGAACATGAATTGATTACTTAGGTATATGTATGGGAATATACCTAAGTAGTGTAGGATGTTACTTCGTGATTTTATTTTTTCTTTTGTGGATTATCCTTTGTGGATTATGGGAGACCTTCAAGGGTCTCGGGGTCCCTACTGAGTAGTGTATACTCACCCCTGCACGGGCTATGCCCGCACTACGTTGTGTTGGTTGTAGACGACAGACAACGCTGATCGTGGTTGAGGCATACGGAGCAGGTCGGTACCTGGAGGTGGACCACTGGGCGGGACATACACAAAGCAGACGGCCGGACCTGAGGAGCTGTGGAGGATAACTATACCAACCCTTCAGGTGGGACTTCCAGTGGACGACACGATGTTGTGGATTTACTTTTCAGGTTTTTGTACTCCCTTTTTCAGTTTTACTTTACCTTCAGTTTGGGTTTGTATTCTGGACCATTTGTTTTCCACACTTATTTGTACTCTGTTTACATAGTGTTTACTTCTGCTTACTTACTCTGTGTGTTTGTTTACTTCATAAAGGCAATGTCTTCCCATTTTATCAAGAAATTTGCATTGGTTCTAGTCGCCAGACCCTGGCCTATTGGAGGCGGGCTTGGGGTAGTCACGACATAGGCCCTGAGGGCGGGTCGTGACAAATTGGTTTCATAGGAGTTTGGTTCAACCGCAGAACTTAGGACTATGATCTTTCTCTTGTGAAGAAATAGTGTTATGGGTATCTGATTGTGGTTATCAGTCGAGGGAGTCCAGTGTTGGTGAGGTGGCCGACGTATCCATAAACCAGGGCCCTGACTTCTGATTTATGACTCAGTACACGAAAACAATGATTGCATGTGTGTTTCAAAAGTTTTCATTGTGATTACATTGTTTTATCTCACCAGGTACACTGTTTTTACCATGGAACACCTATTTCATTTCAGGATGGCCCCATGATGGCATCCAGCTAGGGTTCCGAGCATTGAGTTAGACGACAGCCCACCGAGCGACGAGGCCTCGGTGCAGGGCCCTTTTTAGGTGGAGGCAACGGCGGTACCACTACCCACTTAGCCACTGATGCTACCAGCCCCATTTGTGGATAGTGCACGTTTCCTTGGTGCACTGCACGAGTTTCAGCGTCAGTGACCGCCCAGGTTCCATGGGGAGATGGACCCTCAGGTAGCCGAGGATAGGCTGGAGGCTGTTGTGCGAGTTTTCAGGTTAGTGGGGACTCTAGCTAAGCTAATGGTGATCCTCGCACTGAGCCTCCTGCACGCGGCAGCAGGCAGAAGGTGGAGCCTGATGATCCAGGTGAATGAAGAGGCATCCCTCCTATGGACGAACTTTGAGAGAATCTTCCACTCGGAGTTCGTCCCAGCCACCCTTCGTGCGGTGCGCAACCAGGAGCTACTACAGCTGCGGTAGGGTAGCATGATCGTGGCCCAGTACTTGTCGAGGGTTACTGATCTCTCACGCTATTCCACGGACATGGTATGATACCCATTCTTCAGGGCATGAACCTTCGAGCAAAGGATCATGCGAGAGATCAGAGCTTTAGTTGTTTCTCATTGCATCCTGACGCAGACCGGGGTTTTGGAGTGAGCCCTCTTAGTGGAGAGTTTCCTTACTGAGCAGTCACCAGTAGCAGGACACCCCACTAGCCGGCATGTGGCAGAGTCTTCTGGAGTAGACAGTATACATATGACGTAGAGTTCCAAAAGGACTAGACCTACAGGTGGTCGACCGCATGACACGTGATCGTTTGTGCGAGGTACCCGGGGAGGATAACGACTTACAATGAGCGGACGGTCTTACTCCTGCAGTGGGGTTTGTCACATGGCTTGGGACAGTCCGACCCGCCATACAGATGATCCGCAGATAAACGAATGACCTCCTAGGTAGAAGGATAGGTTAGATCGAGGAGGACCGCATGGAGTAGGAGACTGTGGCATGGGAGCTGGCCGTGCAGCTAGAGGTGGAAAACGCTTTAAGTTGTTGCCACCACCACCACCAGGAGTTCCACCCTGACCGCAGGGAACAGGTGGAAATGGGAGAGCTCAGCTTCAGGAAGCTGAGGCCTACGATCATGGAGCTCCCGGAGTAGATGGACAGGGGTGGGACTAGCTCTAGACCTGGAGAATTTTGTTAATGTTGCTTCTAGTTTTGTTGATGATTGTTTTTTAGATGCTTTGTGTCTTTGTACATTGTTATGTAGTAATAGAAGACACCATTCTTGTGGCGTTTACCTTCATGTCCTATCTTTATGTTGTTACTAAGAGGTGCCGGTTTAAAAACCGTTGACTTGACCCTCACATTGAGATACCTACTGGAGGAGACCCAGTGACCAAACACTGATGCCAACCATGTGACTCAACCCTTGGAGGTGAGATTAATGTTTGGATCTCTTGGTAGTAGCATCGAGGCATTACGAAGTCATCCTTGGTATGGATTAGTATCATCCGTGTCGGGATTGATTGTATTAGGAGAAGAATGTGGTTCATCCAGGGGATGAGACCAGATTTTTCTTATCAGCATAGAAGAAATCTCAACAACTCTTGTAGGACTAGAAAAGGTCCATGTCATCCAAGAGCGGATGAGGATAGCTCAGAACTGGAAAAAGTCTTGTGCTGACAGGAGGCGGAGACCACTGGAGTTCGAGGATGGCGACCACGTTTCCCTACGGGTCTCACCTCGACGTGAGTTATAGAGTTTTGGCTGGGGTGGTATGTTGTCTCCGCGCTTCATTGGACCCTTCTAGGTCCTCAACAGGGTATGCGATGTTGTTTACCACTTAACCCATCCACCTCAGTTTCACCGGGTGCATGACGTCTTCCACTCATCTTAGCTGAGGAGATATGAGCACGACCCGATGCAAGTCATTAACCATGGGGACCTGGACATTGATTATGGGGCGACTATTGTAGAATTTCCATTGGAGATTGAGGATTGACAGGAGAGGGTCCTACGTGGATGGTTGATTCCTCTAGTGCACACCAGATGGCAGCATGGGAACCTCCAGGAGAGCACTTGGGAGCGGGAGGCTCAGATGCATGCACAATACCCATATTTGTTGCCCTAGTTTATTATGTATCATTATGGGGACGTAAAGCCCTGAGGTGGGAGTAATGTAAAGACCCATAAAATTCAAGGGAAATTTTTTTTCTTAATTATCTATTGGATTATACAAGAATGCAGTTTCTGACAGCACGTGATTCCGAGGCCCGGTGTGCACTGAATCATTTTCCGAAGATTAGCTCGGGTACGTTCAGTAAACGAACGAGCGGGTCTTCATAACTTTTTAATTGGTGCACGAAATCGAATTCTGAGGGCACTGATGGAATCTCAATGCTGGTAATTTCTTAGGATCACCTTTTCTGGAGTTGTGTTTGCTCGGTTGTGGTACTTAAAATTTTTTGGTTAAGTAAAAGGATAAAATAAAATGGTGCAACCAATTTTGTTTTATTTAAAGTAGTTTAACCTAAGATAAGTGGTTGGAGTGGGACACACTATATCTTAGTCCGGTTGGAAGGATATTTGTGGGGTGGGGCCCACAGGAGCCCAACCTTTTCATTTCTTCAGCCACCTCTTTTAATTAGGAAACGCACCCGCACCCCCCTTTATTGAAAGTCAACCCTTGCGTTTATGTGGATTAATAAACGCCAAATCAATTGGGCAGTTTAAAATTCTAAATTAATTAAATTAAATTGAATGATTCAATTTTTGAATTTCAAAACGTTTGGCTTGTGTGTTAATAAAATAAGACATGTATTGTTTTATTAAAGGGGGTTCGTTGTGCAAGAGGGCTTGGGAGAATTACTCGAAGCCATGAACCCTTTTCTTCCTCGACGAAGAACGCGAAGAACGACGACCTCTGACGAAGGTCGACAAGAAATTCCGATCCACGGAGATCGACGACGCGATGCCGAAGAATCTTTTCTCCACGACACGAAGATCCTCCTTCCGTGACACCTTCTTCCGTGACATTCAATTCCGCGACAAACCTTCAACTTTTTCTTCAAGGTAGGGGTATTATTTAATTTTATTTTGTTCATTTTTATCGTGATTACATTCATCGCTAGTTATAATATTTATTTGAGCCGCTTGGTATCACAATACCGATAGGAGGTTGGACCGCACGAACACGGCCGACCCTCCTACCCCCCTTGGTTGTTGATTTGTTTGCGGCACAAACAAGGCAGCACGGTGTCGATGCACCGCACAGAAAATAATAAATATGGGGTGAAGACGCGTGGCGCTGTCACGCCACGCCATTGAAGTCGAACAAGCCACGACACCGTCGTGCCACACCGGAGAACCTAGAATAGAACGCGGCTGGATTGGGGCTGCGGCAGAGGGGCGCTGCGCTGTAGCACTGCGCAAGTCAGACAAAGCTCGCAGCCTTTGGCCGCGGCCGAGCAGGAAGGGGCGGCCGACTTCCGGCCGCAGGTGCCGGCACAAGAAGTCGGGACCCCAGCGGTCCTGCGGCGGCATCAGCATGGCCTGCCAGCTGGGTCGGCCATCTTCCGAGAAGGGCCGGTGGTCGTAACTCCCGGCTGGCTGACAGGAGTGGCCCCCACATGGGGGCTGCGGTGACATGGGGGGGGGGGCAGCGCGCCCCCCCACACTCCATCCGCTCGGCCGTTACGGCCTAGCGGCCTGGCGCACCGGCCAGGCCTGGCCAAGCCACGCCCATGCAAGCCGGACCCAGACTCGAGTCGGGTCAACCCGGTTCGGGCCGACCCCAGGGGTATCGGGCCGGGTCGGACCGGGCCCGAACCCCCTATTCGTGGACCTCTTTCGGTCTTTTGCCCATAACCTGGGCTGCGGACCTCCGATCAACGCACCGTCAGCTGAGATGCAATTCATGGATCGAGATAGTCGTTTTGGTCTATTACACTCAATTTTTCGAAGAACTTTGGGTTCGGCCGGGTTGGTTCGTACACAAAACCAATAGGGCCCTCAGAGTAAAAATGCTTATAACTTGTGCTCCAGACGTCCGATTGACGTGCCGTCAAATTTGTTGGATTTCTTATAATGATTCGGAACATTTGGAATACTTCTCCTATGTTTTGGATGTAGTTGGAGAGTGGCCGAGTTGGATTGAACCCAAAATCCAACCGAGCCTCTGGAACGGAAAAGCTGATAACTTACAGACCAGACGCCCATTTGGCGAACCGTCAGCGGTGATGATGATCACGTTGAGAAAATGTCCCTATGAGTATACCCTAAGATATTTCAGGGTACAATTGAGATATGTCCGGGTTGTTTCACACACGAAACCAACCGGGCCCCTGGGATGAAAGGGATAATTACTCACAGACCGGGCGTCCGATTGACGCACCGTCTTTTGCTTTCGGACCTCTATGACGAGGCGGTCCTTTGAGATACCTCTTCGTGGAACTTTGTGATACATGGAGTATTGACCTCATGGCTCATGCAGTGGACCCTCCCGAAATGAGCATGCTGTGTGCGGAAACCCTAGAGCTGGTTGTGACTTGACGACTGCTGGTCGATCGACTCGGTGTGTTTCATATAACCGAGTGTGGAGTGCTTGGTTGTTATGGAAGATCCACGGCGGAGGAGCGCTTGGATGTAGCGGCAGACCCTCGGTACACAACAGATGGAGTACCTCTAGAGGGTATGAAGGGGAGTGCATTGTTGTAGCGGCAGAACCATAGTGGGAAGCTCCTGGTTTCAGCAGCAGGCCCACAGTACTCGATAGGTGGAGTACTACAACAATCCAAGGATATTAGGAGGTGCTTGGTTGTAGCGACAGACCCACTATACTCGATAGAGGAGGAGTTTCCCTAGCAGCTCTGGATTCGAAATCATGATTAAATCTTGGTTTGAGTTGAGACTTGACTTTCAATCATTATCATCGATATAATTGACATGATTACATGTGTGTACTTGGTTGTACTTGGGCTCAGTTGATTTAGCCGAACAGGAGTTTATGACTTAGGTATCTGTATGGGCATATACCTAAGTAGTGTCGGAAGTTACTTCGTGATTGTATTAATTATTTTGTGGATTATCCTTTGTGGATTCAGGGAGACCTTCGGTGGTCTGGAGGTCCCTACTGAGTAGCGTATACTCTCCTCTGCAAGGGTTATGCCCGCACTACGTTTTGTTGGTTTAAGATAAAGGACAACGCTGATCGTGATTGAGGCTTGCAGAGCATGTTGGTATCTAGAGGTGGACCACTGGGTGGGACATACATTGAGCGGATGGCCGGACTCGAGGAGCTGTGGAGGCTATCTATACCAACACTTTAGGTGGGACATCCAGTGGACGACTCGATGTTGTGGCTTTACTTTTCAGTTGCTATACACCCTTTTTCAGTTATACTTTACTATCAGTTTGGGTTTGTATTCTGGACCATTTGTTTTCCACACTTAACTCTACTATGTTTACTTAGTTCTTACTTTCTCTTACTTACTTTGTGTGTTTGTTTACTTCATAAAGTCAATGCCTTCAATTTTTACCGGGAATTATGCCTTGGTGCTAGTCGCAAGCCCCTGGCCTATGGGAGGCGGGCTTGGGGTAGTCACGACACAGGCCCTGAGGGTGGGTCGTGACACTTACTAAGACATAATAACTTCTTCCTGGGACTTAAGAATTTCTTCTTACTCTTCCATGTTTTCATTCTCCCTTTTTAGATTGAGAGAAATGGTGTTCACCATTACATTTGGATCTCTAACTTCATGTTGAAACTGAGATTTTTATTCCATAATTTTCTCTAATAAGCACGATGAGATATTTTTTAATATTTCATTAGTTTTATCAATGTAATCCATGAGTGAGTCACTGAAGTCATCTTAAACATTATGATCGTCTGAAACTATTTTTGACTGCCTAGTTATCTCCATATAAGCTTTTCTACGAGCATAATATTTTTTGAGGAATACCATGAAATCAGAATCATGTTTGATAAATTTTTTCATATAAAGATTTGTTCAATACATAATATAATTATATTTTTATTGAATCAATTGGAATCTAGATTATGTACATGGAAATATTTGAATGGAGATTACAAGCATTATTAAGGACTGAACCAAAAAATACTCTCCTATTGAAGTGGAAGATTCTAAAATCGAAAGATTTCATGGTGTGGTAACATCAACATGATCATCATAATTCATATTGGATTCACCAAAAATGTCTTTATTTGTTTTTACCACAACAAATTTCTATGGCATATCATCAACCACTTCATTACCTTTCTCTTATGTACAGATGGATTTCTCATTTTTTTGATATTCCTTCTCTCCATCAGAATATTATTCAATTTTTTCATCATCATCCACAAAATATTTATCATCAAATTTTTGTACAACATTAGAAGAGGTTATTTCATCATTTTTATCAATATTATCATCATCATCACTTTCATCATTGGATTGAATTTTATTGAATTACTCCTAAAAAACACCATCCATATGACAATATTTTCCATCTAAAATAATCCTTGTGGAGGAAACATGGGATGTTTGTATTGGAAGCTTTTTGGATTGAATTTATTTCCTAAATTCATAATAAAATTTAATATTGTCTTCATTATCCTATTCATCATTGTTTTCATATTCTTGATTTTATTCTTCATGACATTATCCATATTTTACAATTACAACAACTGAGAAAACATTATTTCCCTGATTCAATAAAAAAATCTCAATAGCTACTTGTGTAGGATGATTATTGAGTACTTTCAAGAATGATTATGGTACATGAATTTTTTTGAGGCTCTCTCGATGTCTCTATACAGATTCTAAATAATCTCAACTTCCCAAATTTTCTTTGAATCAATTTTCTCCTTTTATTATTTTCACACTTGTTAGTAGATGATATTTTTAATGCCTTAGCCTTATGTATATCAATTTAAAAAATAATATTTCTTTTTTCTCATTTTCTATTCTTTTCTACCCACATATAAATACATTATTTGGGATGGTTTTTTGTTTCTTTCGATTAGGAGGAATAGATGCTTGTTAAGTTGTTTGAACTGGTTTCGGTGATACTTATACAATAGATTCTAATGCATGAACTTTTCTTTTCTTGGGATTTGGTAATAAATATTCACCAACACCATATTCCTTTCAAGCTAGATAAAAAAATAAGATGTCTATTCATAAAAACTAAAATTCATTCTCCTGGTGGTTTTATTACATGACAATATGATTCTGAATGTCTTAGGCATTGACATGAATGAGACCTTGTATATTTATAAGCATATAATTATGATCCAAGATTAAAGTGTTTTATTCATTAAAATCTTGTATTTAATCACTCCATTATTATTGTTGATGATGGAGTGTGTGATTTACTATATCATGTTAATATTTCATAAATTAATTAGAAACTCCAACATCACGATGTATAAAGTATGAAGGGTATCCATATCATCTTGTATAGGAATCTGGAATCCTTGCATCCCAAGGGAATCAATTTGGTTGTTTGCTGAGTGGTTGGAAAAATTCGGTTTCTTCAGTCCTTGATTAACTAATAATTCTATTACATTAAACATATCAATATAACCATCTTTTAATGGAATCCTATTCAAAAAAACATGATTATCCCCCATAATTTATGATGAGAACACTAGAATATTTCTTATTGGAAAAATAATATGTTCTTCCATGAATTTTTAATCGAATCGTATCTTTTCCCCAATTTTCAAAAATAGTTTTGTTGCATAAAATTATATAATACGATCTAAACACACCAAAAGTTTATTATTTTACTTCTCTAGAAAAATAATTTCCCATTCATTGATTTTGTTTTTTTACCTTATCATATAATTATACTTATTGATGTAATACACATCTAATAAAAATTCTCTGATGATTAACAAGTTTTTGAGTTCATTATTCTATGGAATTACTATTTTAGAAGAAAAATTTAGTGACATTAAAAATAGTACGAAATAATGGAAAAATCCGATCAGTGGATTTGAAGGGTGGTAGATATTGGGAACAAAAGTTTTGGAAACCGATGAGGGACACCAAAGGGAATGATTTTATGAAAACATTAGGAAAACAGTTCAAAATATAGGGTAAATCCAACAGTGGAGATTATTTTGATATAATCTAATGATTGTTATTATTGTCGATGAATTTTTTGTAGGGTCCAAATATTTTTGGTTCTTTGGAAATAATCATATTTATGGAATGTTGAATCCAATAAATGTTTTCTTAATGAACGTTTTGAAATACTAACAAATAGAAATGTATCTAAGATGATTTTTGAAATGAAATATTCATTTTAGGTTTCCCAGAATTATTTGATAGTATTCATAAGTTTTTTCATAGGAAATTTTATTTTCAAAATGTTATTATTGGGAAATAAAATTTGTTTGCCTTGAAAAAAATTTATTAATATTCTAAAAATATTTTATTTAAGAAAACTAAACAAATTTAAGGTCCCTATGAAAATGTTTATCTTAATGTTAGGAGATGATTTAAACAATAAGTGGATATGAATGATTAACTTATAGTTATAATTACTAAAATTTGTTTATTATATTCAAATCTATCTAAAGGTAATGATTTTGTAATAATATCAAAATGTTGTTCTTGCATTATAATGAATTGTAAAATAATATCTCTTTTTAGATTTTGATCCCTAAGAAATTGATTCCTTATGTCAATGTGTGTTTTACAAGACTGACATGTAATGTTTTTTAAAGGTAAATGAAAATATTATTACCTCACAATATCTATGTTTTGGTAAAATTCATGACAAAATCATTGAGTGTGTGTTGCATCCATAACACTTGAGCACAACAACTTTCATCTGCATCATATTTTGAATCAGCAGTGTAAAGTGTTGTTGAGTGTTGTTTCTTGCATGACAATGAAACTAATTAATCTTGTATGAAATGAAAAGTTTCGGTTGTACTATTTCTATAAATTCTATATCCACCAGCATTAGCATCAAAAGTGATTTTTAAACAAACTATTTATATAAGAATAGAATAGTCATAAGTCAATGTTTCCCTTTATGTAATTAAAAACACATTTTATAGCTTCAAAATTGGATTATTTTGGTGTAGATTGATATTATTGACATAATATTTTTAAATAATTATGTTTGGATGGCTATATTTTATGTATTATAGACTTCCTATCATACCTCTAAAATATATTTGATCTACTGTTTTTCTATTTTAAAAAAGATCAAGAGTTTTTTTTGTTACCGATTTAAGTTATTATACTTATAGTGTTGTTATATTCATATTTCATAATATGTTATCTAATTTTATTCTGTTGAGATATTAAATTTCCATTATGTTTTTGAGAATTTTGAAATCAAAGAAAAAATGTTAACTCTCCCATCACACTCATTTCAATCTCATATTTCATAATAATCAATAAATGAATCATTTAAGGAATACTGAGTTGATTCGAATATAATTTCATTAACATAAATTTGAACAATAATAACATTTTTTATCTTTCGTTATAAAAATTATTGGATTATATGTTTCCTTAACATAATTGTTCTGTAACAAAAATCATGTAAGCCTATCATACCAGGCTCTAGGAGATTGTTTATGTCCACATAAAGCATTAATAAGTTTGTAGACATGTTCATGATGTTTTGTGACTTAAAAACCTGGAGGTTGTTCAACCTAAACTTCCTCTTGATCATATCTTTTAAGGAAATCACACATCACATCCATTTGAAATTTTCATAAATTGATGAATATAGCAGAAGAAAATAGAATGCGAATAGATTAATGTATAGTTTGTAGAGTGTAGGATTCATCATATTTTGTTCCTTCTTGAGGATCATAGACTATTCCATGTAATATTTATTTATTTCATACAACGAATCAATTTTCTTCATATTTATTTTGGAAGACCCAATTTACTCTAATTACAGAAGTATCATTAGGTATTTCAACCAAGGTCCATATATTGTTCCTTTAGAATTCAATTAGTTCATCATGCATACATTTAATCCAATCATCATCACCTATAGCTTCATCAGTACTTTTAGGTTTCTAATAGGAAATAATGTTTAGATGTAATACCGCATTTCAAAAAGAACATACAGTCCATACTTATTGATGTACACATCCAATGATACTATCACATGATCATTCTTATGAAAGCACTAACTAGTGATTTATTAGATATGTTCATTAACAATGTTTTGAAAATATTTTAGGGTAAATAATTTAGTAATATTTTTTTGAGTATTTTCCATATTAGAAGAATCTTCCATAAAAGGTTGATAATTATTTTTTTAAAACACATATAATGATGTTGTCTAGAGTTGTTTAAAAACAAATTAATCTATGTCATCAAACATAACATGTAATATTTCTTCAAACGTACAAGATTTATTGCTTAAAAAATTATAATCCATAAAATAATTGGAATAACCTTGGAAAATATCTTCATCATATTTGGGTGTGAATTTATGCATGTTTTCATTTGTATTCAAGATCAATACTTTTAATACACAAACTTTTATGTGTGAAACATTAGGTTTTTGACAGTAAATAACTCATATGGGGTTTTTTAGGAAAATTCCTAATTAATACAAAATTTATAGTATTGAAAGAAATACTAATATTTTCATCACAGAAGTTTTTATGAAAAGAGTTTTCACTAAATATGGTTCATATTATATCTTGATGAATATAATTTCTTCTTTCAATATCATCATTTTATTTTGAAGTTCATAGAGATGAGAAGTTATTATTAGTTTCTTTATTACTACAATATGATTCAAAATCCTAATTTTAAAATTCATCATCATGATAACAATAAATAGTTATTTAATTAAGGTTTATCTAATTTTTATCTTTCGATAAATATAGATTTCAAACAGGAAAAGGCTTCAAATTTCATTTCTAGAAAATAGTCTAATGAAAATATTATGTAATCATTATCTAGATGAAATACATAGCATTTGACCCCAATAATTTTAATTTGTGTTGGACCAAGAATATCAATATGCACATTCTATAATGCATCCGAAGATTAGACATCATTAATTTATTTAAAGCTTGACCTATGATTCTCTCCTTATTGACATGGATCACAAACTTTGGAGAATCAAATCTATTCTCTGACAGATCTTTAACATGTATTTTTTGAGTGTTTTCATAGTTTCCTATGATTATTGTGTCCTAGTTTTCTATACCATACTGACGATTTATCTTCCACTGCACTAAGGCACAATATTATTTGGATCCCATGGTGTTCTATGTTTTGTGTATAAAAATTATCATGATGATGGGAAGAGAGACTTAACACATCAATATAATTTCTTATTATGCATTTATCATTCCTTAAATTCACATGGTAGGCTTCTTAAAATAAAATTTTTCTAGTTATATGGGTTTTCATAGGGCCCTTAACAAATAAATCATTAGAAATTATGGCATTTCCATGAAGAACAATATTACATATACCTACAATTTCTATTTGAGCATTGTCTTTGAAAGTTAATCTTCCAGATTTCATCTTATTAATATTTTCAATGATATATTGGTTACCGGCCATGTGTAAAAAAACACTATCGATATAGACAATATTGTTTTCGGCACCTCATTTGTTTTCGTGAAAATAAAATTGTTAATCATTCAAAATCTAATCATTCATGGACCTGAAAATGATAGAAAATAAAATCATAGATATATAAATTTTCTAAGAGTGGGGGGAATTATGAAAACCTAAGGATTGGGTTTTATTCGAAAAACAACATCTCTACCAATGTCCACTATATTGACACATAATGAAAAAAGAAGAACTTTGGGGAAAACAGTTATGATTGAAAATAGGATTTGATTGAGAATAACTAAATTAAAAAAATTTTCTAAGATGATGTATTTGTGAATAAATTTTATCAGTATTTTCATAGCAACAAATAATGTATGATATAATTTTATATATGAAAAATATATCATATTTTAGACTAATGACTAAATTATTATCCATATAGTTATTAATCATAGAATTTTAGTTTGTCTCTAGAACATTTATATTATAAATAACTTTTTCATGATATTGAGACTTTTCATCCTTTGGAGAATTTACTTCCACAATGTTTTGAAACATTTTCAAAACTAGGGGTTTTTTGATCAAGTCTAGTTGAAATATCCGATACTTATATTGTGAAAATATAGTGTCTAGAAATTTCATCATCACATTTATTATTGATATTACTATTGACATTCTCATGTATCTTTCCAAACATTGATATATCATAAAAATAAGGTATAGTATTGTCTTCTGATGAATAATATTCAGCATTTGTAGATTCATAATTTTTATCCTTAGGATAAATTGATGTTAATTAAATTTTAGTAAAATTTTCAGCAGTGTTTACAATAGCCATGATTCATTGATTTTTAGTTGGAATTATAGATATAATACAAATACTCATCTTCCCTGATGATTCCATATTCAAAGTATAAATCGAAGTGTATGCACCAGTATCACTCCATGAATCATTAGCTTTTACTACATTCCTTATTTTATACTCATAGTACGTTTTATTACTACTTTGAGAATTTCAATTCCTTTTTCATTTTTCTTAAGACTAGGAAAATATGGCTTGATATTTCTTTCCATCTTATATGCATAACAAGTCACTTTAAATTTATTCTTATCCTTTTTTATTTTTTCTTCTATCAGTATTGGATATATTTCATCCACACAATCTTGTTCATCATTAGAGATAAATTGGATAGTTCATTCTCTTAGTCATCACTATCACTTGAGTCTAATATAAAAACATTCTATGACTTTGACCTAGTAGCAATTTTAGAATTTTTATACATAAATTTTATTATGGATTGTTGTAAAAGAAACAATGTTATTCTTCTTTATATTTCAAAAATCTATTTTCATTCTATTTTTATGTTATAGAAGTGTACTGAGAAACTGATTAATAGTAACTATTGTATCTTTCCTCAATTATATAGTAAACTTTCACTTTGATACCAACTCATTAGGACTGATAACAATATTATTGACTAACAACATCTCATCATCAACGATTTTTTGTCCCATTTATTTTATGTTGTTGAAAATTATCATAAATCTATGTTGAAAATTATATATGGGATCCCCAGAAGGAAATAAAAAACCATGGTAGTCAGTTCTAATAATTGATCTTCTTGATTCAATAACCACGTATATACAAAAATATGTTACTATTCATAGAAGAGAATAATGTATTGTGTACCTTAATGTTAAGCTGATACTCTTGTTTTTGTTGATTAATGAATTGTATGATTTCGTTTTTAGGAATCCTGTAATATCAAATCAACATAACAAAATTTTCCAAAATATTATTGATAATATAATTCATTATTCTATCTATCCAGTATTCAATCATCTCAATCAAATATTGGGTGTATGGTAGGATTTATGTTGAATATTGATCCAAAGTTATTTCTTATAAATAAAAAAATCTCTTCAACAAACTAGGTTATTATCCAAATCATATAAAACAATAGTTGATAAGGAACTATTTATGAAAAACATGAACAAGTATATTTATGTAAGAAAATTATAGCATGAAAAATTATATTCCAGTATATTTATTTCAGATACCTTTTATGAAACCAATTATTTAATTGAAATATATATTTAGTTTTCTCAATTAAAAGATGTGGGGGTGAAATTTTGGATTGAAAACATTTTTTCATTAAAATAAATATTTAAAATAGATTAAAATTTTATATCAAAAAACATATGTAGATTTTAACAATGAAACTATGTTTCTTTGAATCTAATAATGTGGTTCTAAAAATGAAAGAGAGACAATTTTACTTAAGGAATGAATCTACATTTAAATGTAGAGAATCTAAAATAGTGTTTGTACATGAATGATAATTTGTACGAAATTTACACTATCTATATGTAAATAAATTCATCATAAATTAAACAAACGTAAAACAAGTAACAAGTAAAAATAATATCATATAAAACAAAGAGAAGGGTATCCAACACCATTGATATATGTCACATAATTTATACTATTAGTAAATTATGTCTTACCATAACCATGGTATTTCCACGATACGAAGACCAATACCAGTCCTACTATCCTCGCAAGCCCTTGATTAAGAAGGTAATCTGCACTTTTTTCTTCATATACCCAAAATTTCTTGATTTTAAACAACTGCAATTATATTCACATAAAACATATTGATCAATTTGATCATATATTTAACAAGTTGTTCATGACATGAATATGTGGTTCACAAAATTCATTCACGAAATTATGAACGGAGCTTTCATAATGTATTCCTTCAAAATAAAAAATCCTAAATTAAATCATTTAAAAATAGAACACTACAAAAAATACAAGTTAGTAAATTATTTAAATAGGATAGGTATTTTTAGAAAAACCCTAAATGGTCGAAATCCTCATCCAATGGTCATATATCTTTGAAATTATGGAGGGACCTTTAGGTGTAGGATTCATTCAATGGAAAATTTTTAACATGTTTGGCGACATCATTTTGAATAAAAAACTATAATATGTATTGAAGAAATTGATTTTTATTCTTACGTATGATAAACATTGTAATATTTTGGATTTAATAAAATGTAATGTAACATTAAGAATATTTGGTAACTGTAAGAAAAAATAATAATCATACTATGAAAATATTGAATGTCATATTTTTATTTATAAGAAAATCATTAAATAATTGGATATGAAAGAATTGTCTCATTTTTGAGTAATTCAGAGTCTGATTTTAGAAGAAATCAGTGTCAAATATTAGAAGTATTTAGTGTTTGATTTTTTAGGAAATTTGGGTCTTATTTCTGATGAAATTAGAGTCTGATTTCATTGGAAATCAGTGTTGGATTTCATATGTAATAAAAGATGGTTTAACTTAAAAAAATTCAAGAATAAGGGAAAAAATTAAACATTGTCAATAGAACATTAAGTAAGACAATGAAATATAGGGTACATGTTTACCAAGATATAGAAAATAAACATCCTTAGTGAAGGAAAAGTATATTTATGAAAATATTTTTTTGATTTTTAAAATATAAAGGAATGAAAAATTCATAAATTAACTTAATTACTCATCAATTTTTTTGTTTATCACGATTATAATGATTTAATGATATTATTTCCTTCATTTTATATTAGTATGATGTATTTTTTGATCTATTTCATCATTATTTCATGCTATTATATATTGAATCATATGTGATATCAAAACATGTTAATAATGTTGTATATGATTAATATGATTTTCTATCACCCTTTATTTCATTCATGTCTCTATAGTATCCCCTGCATTGTTAAAATTTGCATGAGAACTATGATAATTTAACAAAAATTTATATTAAATTTTATATTGTGAATTTTAAGTGTTCCTAAATATGAATCCCATTCGCAATTGTACTATACATTGATATTCGTTGATGTTTTATTTTGAATATTTATGTTTAAGATAATATAATATTCTTTAAATGAAATATGTATCTTTATATTTTTTATCAGATAAATTTTGTGTCATTTATGAAGATTATATTTGAGAGAAAAATAGAAAACAAAACCTCAATAACCATGATTTGGTACTTAATAATTCATATATCAAGATTTATATTTTAGTTAGGAATGCTTCCTTTATTTGTCTATATTTTTTCTCATATGTTAATATTTATTATATTATTCTCATCAAAAACTCATTTATAATATATTAAATAATATAAAATGGATGGAATTGGTTTTATAATTTTTTATATGGACCTAGAGATGATTTATGTAGTGATGTGACTTATATGATGGGATTATGTGGTGAAATACTAATAGTAGTTCACTTCAAATTAAAACATGTAATGTTTAATAAATTAAAAAATGAATAACACATAGATCCTTTAAATAAGTTTTATATTTTATTTTATTTTTTTAGTAAATATAACCTACCTAATTTTTAAATCATTTGACCACATATTCATTGAACAATAAGAAAATTCCAATGAGGAAATTTTTTTAGGCTCCAATACAATTTAAAATAGAATATAACCAAATCATTTTTTCACTTTGTTGGAGTAGTCAATCAGTGGTGAACATTGATCGACAATACAAAATAAACGATTGTTTTTGAATAAATGGAATATGAATAACTAAATGAAATATGTATCAATAAATAGTTTCTTCTGAATCCCCATAATATAATAAAGTGGGAATATTATATACTCATCTAATGGTTGGTTGATTCCAATTTGTAACATGATAGTAATTTCATGAGGAATGAAGGTTACTACATTTTCCTAGCCATTGATCACAAAATAATTGTTAAATTATTCATTATTTTATTAACACCATGTATCCAAATGTTTATAGAAATTATAGATGTTGAACATGATATGAAAATTTTACAATGATCTAATAAGGTATAGATTAAGAATAATTATTCTCACTGGTCCCTTAAGTGTAGAGAAAATAAAATAATATTGAAGTTTAACACTAGAAGTCTAGTGGAATGTCCTCATTGATTGAATAACATTTCACTATCCACTTATCAATAGTGGGATATGATGTATCTTGGAAGGATTATAGTATCAAAAAGGATAATATTTGACTATATAAAATATAGGATTATTACTCCATACTATAAAAACTATATGAGGTTTCTAATGAATAAAATAGAATAATATAATGTTCCAGTCAATCATCCCCCTAGAGTCCAATTATTAAACTACATGTAAAATGGAATATATTGAAATTATTTCTTTAATTTAGGGGTTTGTATTAGAAAATGGATGAATACAAACTCCAAATGGAATCACTATCACTATGTAGGATTGTAATAAAAAAGATATTATTCATCAAATTCATATTTATTAAAGAATATTGAATTTTTTATTTGATTCATGTTCAATACATTTGTTCATATTATGTTATTTCTCATAAAATATTTAAACACCAAATAAAGACATGGAGTAGAGGTTTCATTGAAAACGCCATGTAGGCAAATCATTCCTTAGAATGTATATGCATCTTCTATAATTACTGTATTTGTGAATAAATATATGACTGTTCTAATAATTTTAACTTTGTTAAATTTTATGATATATTGGTAATGGAATATTTACCTATGTATAGATGAAATATTATATATTAGGAGTGGAAAATCACATTACAAATCTCATACCATCCTCTAAACGTATAATATTTCTATAAGAATTATGAATCTCTATTAGAAGTTCATACTTAGTCATGGATGTTACTTCCTTAAATTTAATAACATTTAGATCAAATGATTTAGAATAAGGAAAGATTAATCCTTAATATATTCCCATTTTTAGGGAAAGTTATGATTTATTCCCTGAATGATTCCCTAAGAATTTAATATAGGAAAAGTATCAGTTTTATATAGAACATGTTCCTATAAGTATGATCATGTAAAATAGTCTATATATAATATCCATAATTGAAATAGGAGTGTTGAATAAGAATCTACCATAGTCCATACAAATGGGTTTTACATACCCTAAGGATTTTTTGTGATCCTCATTATTATTTATTTAGATGTGTGATGGGTCAATTTGTAATTGAATTCAATATAATAAAATCCTCAAGATATCAATAAAAATTAATTTTCCACATGTAGAGATTAATGTCATACTTTAACATCCACTATGGATGTATTAATTCATTAAATAAAATCATGAATTGTTATATCAATAATTTAAGGTGAAAAAATGTTTATCTTTGAATGATTGTAACTGAAAAAATTATATGGACATTATGAGTTCATTGAGATTTTATAGAGCGTCTTTAATTCTCTACTAATATTTATGGTCTTGAGAAATATCATCATTATACATTATCTCAACATATTTTTAGCGATCAGTATTGATGATATTCTTAAATAGTCCAAATTAAATGTTGAATGTGATGAATAATTGAATGTTGTGTTGAATATATGAATAAAATTGATGTTTAATATATTTTAAATATAATATTAATTATTGATAGGGAATTCAACATTCTTTTAGAAATCTAAAATAATTATAGGGATATCAATAAACACCTATAATAGAAAGGTAACTGATGAATAGATCAAGAAATAATCAGTGAAAGATATCTATATCATCCATATATTACATGAGCACTATCAAAATTTTCAAAAATTTGAATAAAATATTAAAATATATATTCCATAAAAACATTGAAATTAGTAATTTTTTTGTATAATTGAATCTGAATAAGTTTCATTAAATTTAAAAAATTACTATTCCAAAATCCTATACATAAATTAAATATTAGTGGGGAAGGATTTATAATTCATTATTATTCGTTGAGGAAATGATTATTTTGTTTAATAGTGGGAAATAATAAAGTAAAAAATATGTAAATTATAAAATAAGGTATATGAGAGAAATTATTTTTCCCATGTTCTGATGTTAGTTGCAGAAAATTTTACCTTTAAGAATAGTAGTGATAATATTCACTATGATGAGTGAAAAATATGTTCTGATTAAGAATTTGTGATGTATATATTCACGTGGAAAGAGATAAAAATGGGAAAATGAATATGTTCATATATTTTAAATGATAATTTATAATCAATGAATTACAATCTTATAAAATAAATCATAGTTCAAGATACACTAATGCGAAAATACCATAGAACATTAGCCCCTATGAGGATTCAAAGGGATATGATCTTCATATACACTTGATGGATGATCATGGGAACCATATTGGATAACACACCATCATATTTAATCAACAAATTTCTCAACCATCTTTCTAAAAGAATATTAATATAGATTAAAGGGGAAATTTTGAGATAAAGAATAAGGTTAAATAAATATACTAGGGGAAATATCATAGTTCAAAATATATGAAAATAAATTTTTTATGATTTGTGATATTATTATGCACCCCCAATAAAACCTAATATAAAATATGATCTATTAGAGTGTTATTAGTGATCAATATTATTTATCAACCCATGGATAACTATGTGGTAGAAAGATATGTAGAAGAAAATATGGGTCTCTAATTTGTCTGATTAAGTATTAAAATATAAATCAAATTTTGCAGAATTTTCAAAACTTAAGTAATAATGAAAAACACATTGGGGATGATTTATCCTTTACCCATTCCAAATATGAAAATGAATAAATAACTAATAATATTTTCAAAGGTAATCATAATATATTTAAGGAAAAAATCTATATGGGTTGATGTGGAACACCATACATATATTTCCCACTTCATCACCACTTATACATAACTCTTACTCAAAAAACAAACCATGATATATATCAGGGAACCGTGGAGGTAGCGTGGAACACCGTTATTGATTCTATGTAATCCTGATTGAAGGATAAGATCAATGTTTGGAAGGATCATTTCATGTAATAAAATTGATAGTTGAAAAAAAAATATAGAATACCATGTTCAGATTGATGGTCAATCTTCAAGGACCATTAAAACTCTAGAAAACATTCTCTTGGCTTTATAATTGTACTCTAAGATTGTTTGTATAATATTATTCTAATGGACATGTTATTTTATAAAAATATGTTTAATTCATCCATTTAGATAACCCCATATAGAGAATTTTATAGAATAAAATTTATAACGCATTATTCTATGTATAAAGGGAATGGTATCTATTGAGAGTATAATAATTTTAATCGGTGACATAGAATGTCTAATCCATTTGGAAATACCGAGATGTATCTAAATCATTTTAATATAGTTAGGGTTAATGTAAACATTAGGACCTAGAGATTTGGATTAGATATAAATTATCTAATATAATATATTAGAGGATGATATTTATGAGGAATAGGATGAATATAATGTTATTTGATAGGTATATATACACCATAGATATTAATGATCATGGTAATATTGTATATTTCAATTATTCACTATCACCAATCATGTATCAAGTGAACGGTGTGTTATACGTATCCCTCTTGAGGAAGAATATTATATATGTATTTCATTTTCTAAATCCAGAGTTGGAATATATTAAGTATAGTTTTATTATGAGGATAAGTATATGGAAATAATGGATCTTAGAGGTAATGTTCTACACTGAAATACAACTCTAACTATCAATGTGAAATACTGATGTCATATCAATGAGGATGCATCGTTGTAATTTTAGGAATTAGTGGAAAAAATATTATTGTTTATTTTTATATATGGGTTTGAAATGAAATATTACAGAATAAATATATTAATTGGGGATGAATATTATGAAAGAAAAATTCATATTGGAAATATTTCCCTTTATAAACATATTCAACATATAATATATAGAAAAATTCAAAAAAAATCATATTTTGTATTTCATAATCACATATAAATACATAAAATGTATAAAAATAATCTATAAAATTAAAAATACAGTACTTTTAAAATATAATATTAAAAATACACAAAAATAAATTAAAATTTTATTTCACCATAATATCATAGAATTGTCTCATTATTGAAGAAATATGTGACAAAAAGAAATGATATTTTACAAAGTAATACTAGTGTGAATATTAATCATAATAACATTAATTGAAAGGTGGATGATTTAATAAAAAATGAAGTAATAAAAATATATATGATGTATATTTAATATATGATCATTGAAATAATAAATAACCAATTATAATAATATTTAACTTATAAATGGGAATGCAGTATATGGGTTTAGTGAAATTCATAAACATTAATACTTATAATGATTCATATAAGTAAATATAAGTAGTTTAGATCATTAAAATTAAATTTAATGTGAGATAAATAAAAAATAGGTATATGTCTTAATTAAATATTTTATAAAAATATAGAAAAATATATTATATAAAATAAATTTTTTTCCATACAAAAATCATGAATTATAACAGATAGATTTGTAATTAGATATAGATTTTTTTATTTGGGACAAAAAATTTCTCTATTTATAATATGATAATATTTTAAAAAATATTTTCAAATAATTACAAAATTAAATTAATTAAAATGGTATATATTTTTAAAATTAAAAATAAAAATAATAATAATTTTTTTCAATTTTCAACAATTTTGTATTTTAATTGAATATTATAATATATATATATATTTCATATATTATATTTTTTATTGCAGTACTAGAATATAAATATATAAAAAAAATTATATTTTAATGAGTTTACATCTATAAAAAAGGTAAAATAATTGATTAAAATATAATTATTTTGGTTTCCAATCCAATAAATTAATTTACAACAACTATATTATAATTTATTGAAAACAAATTTTTACATAGTTTTTTGGTAACAAAATATTTCCAAGGATTTAATTTTGGTTTTCTATATATTAAAATTTATTATTAATATATATTTTTAATACGTCACTAGTTATATTTATATTAACAAACAAAATTCATTTTTTTCTATATAGCAAAAAAATTAATTATTCAAGAATAATCGATGATTATGAAAACACCCAGTTATCGACCCCATTATAATCACTATCGAAACACATTATTTAGTAAATATTTACACAAAACCCTATATACAAACAATTATATTCATTTAAAAACATATAGTGATCTATAAAGTCTGTACGATGCCTTTATTCTTAATCATATGGATACGACTCAAGGTGAGAGCAAATGGAATGCACCTCTTTATTGATATTTAACTTCCCCTTAAACCAATTAAATAATATTTGAAATCTATAAAAAACAAAACTAAATTTACATTTTTTGTATATTTATTAAATAAATTTATAATATTTACTAGTTATATGCACTTTTTAAAAATCTCTACAAAACATAATTTCATCCATGGTTGTTATACATTAGCAAAGTTAACGAAGATGTTATAATTTTCAGTTTCACTAGTCATTGTTTAAAAATATATTTACTTCTTTAGAATAATATAATAAAAATATATTCTTTATATATTTATTCAATTATAAAATTTGGATGGTAGTAATTATTTTAAATGTAAATAATGACACTAATATCGAAACATAAAACAACACTATTAATGAAATTATTCATTATTTATAACTATTTACTAACATATTGACCTCTTAAAAATATTGAATGACAATAACCATATACTATGAAACATATGGATATTATATAACCACAATTTAGTGTATTTTAACCATTACAACTTAATCGATGATTTTTTGGAACTATGAACAATACATCATTAGAATAGTTTTTTGGGGATTATATGACATTAATTATGTAATAAAACCAGAAGAAAATGAATATAAATATAAAATTAAAATTAAAATGTTTAATAATAAATTAAATAATGATTTTCAATTTACTATTGTAGTGGTTAGTGGTGTATTAAAAGAGAGCCAATGCTTGTGGTAAGGGTTCATTCCAGTTATTTAAATTCAATTATAATTTATGGTGTAAATTTATCTATCACCATATATAAATATTAATTCCAATTTACACCATTAAATTAAATATAATTTAGTTCATTTATAACATTTATTCTCTCTTTTTGGTGGTGATTCAGGAATTTATCTATCCAGTTTTATTTATTCAATAAGTCAAAAAAGGATGTCTTTTTAGTTTATTTCAATTTTTTCTAAATACCTCTTAGTTTTTACATCTAAATTTTTTAATTCTTCTACACAATAAATTTTTTATCTATTTATTATGATAATTAATAAAAAAAGGTTAAATTTATTAAAATATTTTTCAGTCTATATGATTTTCCAGTTGAAAAATTATTTTTTACTTCCCTATGTAATCCATTTCCTTTTTCATTGATTGATTTTAGAATTATTCTAAATGTTTGTTTCATTTTTTATAACACAAATTTGAAGAATATATTTTTAATATAGTTGTGCCTAAAGTTATATATCCCTTAATTAGTTGGGTATCACCTTATATCTCAGGATATAAATAACACCCTTATATTTTAGGATATATTTATATTAAAATGAATTTAATTTATTTCATATGATTATTTGTACAAAGCACCATGTTTAAACAAACCTCAATAGATTGGTAACACATTAGTATTTAAGGTAAAAAATTTATTGAATCCATTTGATTGGGTTTTTGAATATGGATAAATAAATAAGTGGGAAAAATATTTAATATGAAAATATTAATATTTAACTAGTTATAAAATAAAATAAATTCATTTGAATGTGATAAAATATATTTTTATTAAAAATAATATCCTCAGAATAATGAATTTATAAATTCACAATTTTATTTAATAATGATTTATTAATTATTTTAATTTAAATGTTTATATAACATATTAAATAATATATCAAAATATTCATTTAATAGTTTTAAGTTTTCAATGTATGAAGGAAAATTATGTTTTATTTGTTAAAATTAATTTTTCTAAGAATTGACTTGTTGAATTTTGTATCTTTATATTAATATAATTCTTTTCCACTTATTGTAATTTAATAATTTCAAATTTATTCAAAATATCAATTCATAAAAATAAATATTATTTGATAGGTTCAATGTATATTTTTTCAATAAATAATTGATATCATAGTAAAATTTTTTGTTTTCATGTTATAAGTAAAAATGCTTTAAAAGGGTTAAAGTAAAATTCTAATTTTTAGAATGAATAACAAAATTAATAAATACTACTTTATTTTCATCTTTTTGGCCCTACCTCTCATTATATTTTCATATTTATCAATTTTGATCCATTTTTCAGGAGTAAAAAATTAATATATTTTAATGTTATGAAAAATCCCATGTGAGTCCTATCATTTCCATAAAAAGGAGACAACCTCGCACCTATTTCTGAAAAATTAGTTAATTTTTATATTAAAAATTCCTTCACAAAGTCCATTAATAACATCCATCACCATGATATAAAATTCTTGGTTTAATAAAACTGCAATACTTAGATCACTTATGTGTTAAGCCAACATAGGTTGTCCAAAGAAATTTATTATACTTACCTATCTATTTTATTTTTACATCACCTTAAACATTATTAAATTTTATGCTACAATGAATTATATAATAAAATCTATACCGAACATGTACTAATATGTTATTATTTCACTATGAAAACCATTAATCATCTCATTATCCTTCGAAATGGAAATGAAAGTGTCACTCGTGCATATGTGGGGACTACCGCTTCCTGAAGATATTTATTTCATTATAGTTAACCCAAATTAAAGGTTGGTTATTATGATAAATATAATGTTTATATTAGATATTCATGACTTAATATTTTTTTAATTACAATATCATATCTACACACGTACAATCCCATCAATTGGAAAATGATAACATTGCATGTGTGTACATGGGGACTACCACCGCTACGAATCCATGTGTATATATATTCATTTATAGTTTACATATATGGTTATATGAATATATTAATTGAATATAAATTAGTTTTTTTTCTATAATTATGATTCTATAATGGTGAATTATTATATTCCTGTATTTTGTTAAATCCATTGATATGTTGAATCATTACTCATGCATATGTTTGGACTTTGGTATCTATGATGTGATGCAATTAATTTTTCATTAAATATTTATATAAATAATAATTAAAGTGTATATGATTAAAAATTTAATTATAATGTCAATATAATTATTTTGGATATGATGTGATAATGACTTAGGTTAATTTATTATAACTATTCTACATTAACATGCGTGCAAACTAGATTAGTTTTAAACAAAATGTCCAATTTAATAAATAATATGATCATTATAGGATACTTGTAAATTTTAGATGAATGATGAATCATATTATATATATAAATATAATTTGGGAATATTTTTATAAGAAATCGTTATTTTTTATATAGTTTATTTGAATGCATATAAATAAAAAATGGATTGGGGAAAGCGTTTAGATAATAATTTTATTTATTTTTTATATTATATATAATATATTTATATTGGGGGAAATATATGCATATTATTATATATTTAATATATATATTCTTATATGATAGAAAATCTTCAAAAAAATATTTACCAATACCATTTTCCCATCATTATTATTAAAAATGACATTGATGATTTTTTAATTTAAATTTGACCATATTTCATTTTTGGTAAAAAGAATTTACCACATATGTCAATGTTTTTCAAAATAAAATTAGAATTTATAACCATAAAGTTTATTCTTTTATAAAATACATTAATGGTACATTTTACCTTTCTTAGAAATGTATAAAAGAAACCATAATAATGAAATGGTTTTTGAATAAATCACTCAAGAAATAATTTCATATGTATGGATAGAAGGATCTATATTAGCATATAATGTATGAATGGCTCATCATAAATCATCACATATAATTTATTTTGATCTTAATTTATAATTATCAATGTTAATTTTCATTGAAATTAATTTTGTCAACATTCAAAAAATCTTATGTTAATCATTTATCAAAATAATGTTTTATTTTTCTTATGTTTCCAAAGAGTGGTTAAAGTATTATTTCAAATGAATTTAAAATATATGTTATCATCTTTTAAGGATTGTTATTCCTCACTAAAGATGTTAACTTATTCCCTTTATTTCACTAGATGAATTATGATTTGATTATGATTCTATAAAACCACTTTTCCCTACTTTTTAATTAACTAATGATGTAACCATTATAAAAACCAATTATTTTCCTTGGGTTACGCTATGAGGATAGAATGAAATATATGTGACACTTTTTAACATAAATATGTTTTGATGTAGCAATAAAATAAATGTTTTATGATACTATGTAACACATATGTATCATTTTTATTAAGTGATTAGTGGTCGCTAGAAATATATATATTAATTAATAATTTGGTAAACATGGATATCTAATCAGATAATAATTACTATAATAGTCAGTGAATATAGTTTAGTTAGGACTTTTTCCAATAAGATAATATTGGGAATGAAACATGACTAGGGAAATTATGTAATATTGAGTGAACACAATCCACAATGACTGGCTGGACAGTGATTTTTTCATACACAAATTAATTACTATACCAATGTATATACTACCTACTATGTAATTATTCTTATGATTTTTTCCATGGATCATAATTGATTATTTACTATTCTAAAAACTTTTAAATTATTTATTTTTGTTATGAAAAATCATTATTTATTTATTTTTGATTAATATTTTTTTAAATACGGGGAATTATTTTCTTATTTTATGACCATGTTCTCATAACTATATTCTTTTTTTATTATTATTTATGATATTTGATTGATATCTATTTTTATTACCATTACTCTACATTTGAGCACAAACTTTCAAATGTTTCATTTCCCTTAGTTTGTAAAGAACTGGAAATTCCATGGAATTTTTTTTATTAAATTCAGGGTTTTTTTACAAGTCCGTGAAAATATAAGGCGGTTGATACCGAGGCCCAGTGTGCCCGGAATCAATTTCTCATGTTTTTTTTGGGTACGTTCAATAAACGTACACGCAGGATTTTATAAATTTTGAACCGGTGCTTGGAATTGAAATCTGAGGGCACTGTTGAACTCATAGCGACTGTATTCTCTTAGGAATACTATCACCATGATGAAATTTGGTCGAGAATGGAAGATAGTTTTTGGGTTTTTAATAAAATTAAATAAAAATATTTGTGTACAATATTTTTATTTTTGGAGGATAAAACCTCTAAGAGGTGGTAAGAGGTTGGACCCCCACACCATAACCTCCCATGAGAGGTTATGGTGTTGGGCCCACCTGCACATAACCTCCCTTGGAAGGATATTTATTAGTGGGGACTTCACGGCCTTAAAACCCCTTGAACCCTCCATAAGTGGGGGAAACCCTTGAACATCCCTCATAAATTTTCCAAACCACACATATTAATTAATGGAATTAATTAATTAATTTGAAATCTTTTGAATTCATTATGCCAACAATTTAATATGATTTCATATCTTATTATTTTGTTGGAAATTGTATTTTGGTGGAGACTCGAATGATGAAAGAATTTGGGAGAAACTTTTCTCTCTAACAGAGAACTCACCATCAAAGAAAGAACATCAATCGTGTCAAAAGAGAAGGAGCTGACTATGAAGAATGTTGTCTTCAACTACGTCACCTCCGAACGCCCATCTGCCAAAGATGAATATCCTATTATTTTTCTGAATTGACGAATCGACACCCAAATTTTCACAACTCCATCAACGACCAACGATCCCGAGGTAGGGTTTGTTCTATGTATGAGTTTTACCCTCCGTTTATTGTCATTCAAATTATTGATTGTGAACTTCCGGTTCATATCACCATAAAAAGAAGGGATTGGGCTCCACAAACTTGGCCCTACCCACCCCCCTTGTTCTATCTTGCATGTTGTGGATGGAGGCGGCGCAACAGCACCGCCAGAAGAGAGGACCGCAGTAGAGCAATGGTGGACAATGTCTGGCCGACTGTGAAGACATCCGGCTACAAAGGAAACTTGAGTCGCAAAGGCCGCTGAGTCACCGGAGGGGCATGGTGACGTCGCTCCACGCGAATCATTGGAGCCCGGCCAGGTCATGTTGTGGCAGAGCAAGGCGTCCCTACTGAGAAATCGAAGGGGGGTGGCGTCGTCATGCCACACCTGTGGAAGGGACGCGGCCAGGTGGCCCACGACATTTGGACGAGGCTGTACGGCACCGTCACACCGACCGGAGCAAGGGAGCTGCAGCTAAGGTAGGTTGCGATGGAGGCCGAAGGGTGTGGGGCCGTCGTGCTACACCGGTGGTGAGAAACCGGCTTTTTTCTCGGCTAGCCGGACAAGGCCGGTCACCTCGGGACCCGTGGGTTACTAATCTCCTTCCTAACACCAGTTCTGTTAAGAAGGAAGGGTGGCGCGACACCCCCGACGTTGGCCAGCCGGCCGGGCCATGCGGGCCAACCCGCCGGGCCACGCGGTCCACCTGATAGCCGGGCCACACTGGCCGCCAGCCCACCAGGCCACCCTTAGGCCTTCAGCTCATCGGGCCGCCCTTGGGCCAGGCCACCCTCTTAGACCAGGTCGGGCGGGGTTGGTCCAACTAGGTAGGACCGGACCCAGATCTACTATGGTCATTTTACACCTTTTCTCCCATATCATGGGCTACGAGTGTCTGATCGACGAACTGTCTACGACGACAGAAATGTTAGAGAATTACAGTTCTATTAGTATACTACACTTGAGGTTTGGACATCTTTAGAGTACATTCAGATTGGTTTGATCCTAAAAACCAACCATGCCCCCTGAAATGGAAATGCCAATAACTCACAGACTGGGTGAATGATTGATGCTCCGTCTATTGCATTGAGACCCCGATGACGATTCATACATTTGAGATACTTCTACCTGGGATTTAATGACAGTTGGAGTATCGACAAGTAGATCATGGAGTGGATCCTCCGATAGAGAAGAAAGCAGAGTAAGGAGTCCTAGTAGATGTCAGAGACCTGATGAGTGATGACCTTTCGACTCGGAGTGTTTCGACTAGCCTAGTGGGAGGCGCCTATGTGTACCGAGGTATACCCATAGTGGTGTGTTCTTTAGTGTGATGCAGCAGACCCACGAAACATGACTGGAGGAGTACCTCAGCAGGCGATGATGGGGAGTGCCCTTGTGTGACGTGGCAGACCCAGAGTGGGGAGCGTCTCTATGTGAGGTAGCAAACCCAGGATACTCGACAAGAGGAGTACCACAATAGTCCAGGACAGTGGGAAGTTCCTCTATGTGACGCAAGAGGTCAGCAATACTCTATAGAGGTGGAGTACACTAGCAGCCAAGGTTTTGATAGTTTGACTAGGAGGGTTACATGTTACCACCCAAGAATAAAATCCGTGTTTTGTGTTGAGTCAATGAATTTTGATTTTTCCTCATGATTGAGATGGGTTACAAAATAACTTAGGTATATGTATGGTCATATACGTAAGTAATTGTTAACCATTGAATACATACTTTTTGGTTATCCTTATTTGATTTTGGGAGACCTTGAGGGTCTCGGGGTCCCTACTGAGTATCGCTATACTCACCCTTGCACGGGCTATGCATTCACCTCGTTATGTTTGTTGCAGAAGATGGAAAACACTAATCAGGGCAAAGAGTAGTAGGACTGGATGGTACCTGGAGAAGGACCACTGTGTGAGATATACATGGAGCAGACAGACTAACATGGAGTGCTGAAGAGGCCATCTTTACCTACCCTTCAGGTTTGAATCCGAGAGGATGACCCGGTAGCTTCTATACTTCTTTCCTTCAGTTGTACCAAAATTTCAGTTGTATTGTACTTTACTATTGGGCATGTATTTCCAGCTCCATTAATTTCAGCACACACTTTTGTATATAGTTTTATTTAGTGTTTTACTTATAGTTTCATATTCGGTTATATTTGTTTACTATTATAAAGGAAATGCCTTCCCATTTTATTGATTTACCCCTTTGGTGCTATTCGCCACCCCCTAGCCTATGGAAGGTGGGCTTGTGGTAGTCACTATATGATCCCCAGGGGACGGGTCATGACAAATTGGTATCAGAGAAGTCGGTTATACTATAGAACGTAGGACTATGATCATTATTTTCTATGATGAAATAGTGTTAATGGCACTATGTGTGGTTTTTAGTTTAGGGTGTCCAGTGTTGCTGTGGGCAGCCAATGTATCCATACATCAAGACCCTGAAAACTGATTTTCAACATATTGCATGAAAAGAATGATTTTGTGCGTGTCTTTAAATGTTTTCACAAGTAATATCAACCAGATCAGCTCACCAGGTATATTATTTTTATCGTGTCACATCTGTTTATTTCAGGATGCCTCCCCACACAGCCCCGAGAGTCGTACACTCTAACAGCCCACCGAGCGACGATGCCTCGTTGCAGGGCCCTTTACCAATGGAGGCACCAGCAGTACCACTTCATGTTGGACCACCGATTCCACTGGACACCACATTAGAAGATGCACAATTCTTTAACGCGTTTCATGAGTTCCAGCACTAGAGGCCACCCATGTTCCAGGGAGAGACAGACCCAAAAGCAGCTAAGGATCAGTAGGAGGCTGTGGTGAGAGTCTTCAGGCTACTAGGGACACCAGCAGACCCCATGGAGATCCTTGATTCGAGTCTCCATTAGGAAAGAGTATTCAGATGGTGGAGCCTGATGCTCCAGGTGCACGATGAGGCGACACTTCTCTGGACAGACTTCTAGAGCCTATTCTGGGCAGATTCTGTTCCAACAACCCTATGAGCAGTATAGATACATGAGCTACATCATTATCAATAGGGAAGCATGGTGGTGGTGTAGTACTCAGCGAGGTTCACTAACCTCTTGTGCTACTCCATAGATATGGTGCATGACCCTTTATTCGGGGCCCAGATCATCAAGAAGCACTACTAGAAAACATCCCAATACTCACGGTTCAAAACGGTGGGTATAGCCCCCAAAACTGTTGGTATAGTTTATACCCATCGTTTTGGGAACCATGGGCTTGAACGGCATTGGGATAGGGGGTCGGGAAATACCAACGGTTTGGAGAAACCATGAGTATATGATTATCACAATTTGTCAAGTTCGTGGCCACACTAGCACAGTGTTGACCCCACAGTTCTCAAACTGTGGGGATTTAATCTCCAAAAAATGTTCCCAGCAGGTTTTGATACCTGACCTCACACTGCACCTGGCGAACGCACCCAACATAAAGACCACGCAAGCTATGACTTAAATCTGTATATATACATGTATCTACTTATATATATTAATATGATGTATTAAAATTCCAAAAAAAACATCTGTCGGGTTTTGAACCCGGGACTCACGCTCATCCTCGCGGTTGCGCCCCACCATCGCACCAACCGAGATGGGATTTGCATCTGTTATATATGCATACATCTAGATATATTTATTAATATTAGGTATTTAATTCAAAAAAGGTGCATGGGGGTTTTCGAACCCGTAACCCGTGAAAAGCATCAATGCCTTGCCCAACCAACAGACCAACCGAGCTGTAGTTCATATTTGTAATATACACACACATATGCATATATATATATATATATTAATATGATCTATCGAGAAATTTAAATTCAAAAATACTGGCAAGGTGGATTTGAACAGGGGACCTATAGTAACCACAGATAATGGTTTACGAACCGAGCTAAAATAATTTTTAATGTTTTTATTTATATGTATATAAATATATTAATCTAAACTGTGAAAAAATTTCTTCAAGAAATTCTTTTTTCTTGTCCCGCCTAATTTTCATTCCCCGCCATAAAGTGGGAAAGCTATACCCATGTTTCTATAGAACCTTTGTTATAGGTATTCAAAAAATATATAGTAGTTATGGTTTTCAAGAACTATTTGTATAGGTCTTAGAAAAATACCCTATACCTACGGTTTTCTCCAAAACCATGGGTATTGTTCTTAAAAGAAAACTATAGCCATGGTTTTTGGCACAACCATGAGTATAGGTGGCCTATACCCACGTTTTTGGAGAACGGTGGGTATAGGTTCACAAAATAACCTTATACACACGATTTTGTAAAAGCGTGGGTATAGGGGTACCCTATACCCATAGTTTTTTGCAAAACTGTGGGTATAAGTTATTTTTTCAGTAGTGCAGGGAATCAGGTGAGAGATTAGGGAATCGATGATCCCCCTAAGCATCCCGACACAGAAGGGGGTGTTAGAGAGAGACCTTCTATTGGATAGTTTCTTTGACTATTAGTCTCGTTGAGTAAGACCCACCAATAGTCAACATGTAGTGGTGTCTTTTACAACTGGAAGTAGACAGATGACGTAGAGGTCCAAGAGGACTAGACCCACGGGTGGACAACCACGGGACTCAGGATCTGTTGTGTGGAGCACCCATGGTAGAGACATATATAACAGGAGCAGACAGTGTTACTCATGCAGTGGGTAGGGTCACATAGGTTGTGATTGTCCAACCCACCATTCAGTTGATCAACAGACAGTTGAGGGACCCCCCATGTAGAGGCAGAGGTTCAGTCGAGGTGGTCCGCAAGGTGCAGGTTGATGTGGTAGAGGTTCCGATCGTGCAGCTGGTGGTAGAATACGTTACGAGGTGTTTCCACCAACAACACTACAAGGACCACCCTAACCGCAGGGAGTAGGTGGACTGGGGAGAGCTCAGTTTCAGGCAATGGAGGCTTACGTCCATGGCACTCCAGAGATGAATCAAGGTACAATCTGTGTCTACATTACCTTAGCTTTAGTACTTATAGACACGTGATTCAGTCATTCATTCATAGACACTGCCCTCATACATATCTCAGAGATTCTGACTTAGCCATTATATCGATCCATATGGCTGGAGACTTCTACGGGAGAAGACTCGACGATTACGGACGTGTGCCGGCAGTGTGATCATACACTAGGAGGTGAGAGATTCGGCTGGGATCTCGTCATAGCGGCATCGAGGCGTTACAACGTCTTCTTGGGTATGGATTAGTTATCTATGGTCCATGCTCAGATTGAATGTATTAGTAAAAAATTGAGGTGTGTCTGCATGGATGGAACAAGGTTTACCTTCACCAGTGAGAAGGGAAACATTGCAGCACATGGCAGACTTACTCGGAGGAGGGTGAAGTACATAACTCACTATATGGATTGCCTTAACCTTAGTGTAGTTGAGGAGGAGATACCTACATATCTTGTAGTGGTGGACCAGTACGCAGATATTTTATCTGATGATGTCCCAGGACAACCTCCACATAGAGAGGTGGAATTCTACATTGACCTGTACCCCGGGACTACACTGATATCTACACCAATATATCGGATGGCTCATGCTGAGCTGTAGGTATAGTTGGAGGACTTGTAGGGGATGGGATTCATCCGGAACCATGTTTCGCCCCGGGCAGGCCCAATTCTGTTTGCCAATATGGCGGATGAGTGCTTGAGGATTTCTGTCGATTACCTTTGCCTAAACCAAGTTACCGTGAAGAACAAGTACCAACTCCTGAGGAATTATGACCTCTTTGATCATCTCAAGGGAGAAAAATGGTTCTCAAACATAGACCTCAGAACATGCTATCAGAAGCTCAGAGTTCGAGACAAGGATGTGCCGAAGATGAGCTTCAGGTGTCAGTATGGACATTACAAGTTTTTGGTTATTCCCTTTGGCATAACCAACGCTCCAGAAGTGTTCATGAGTCTAATGAACAGTATCATCCATCCTTACGTCGATTGCTTTGTTTTGGTCTTCAGTGATGACATACTGATCTACTCAACTACTAAGGAGGAGCATGGCTACCATTTGTAGGTAGTACTGGACACACTCTGAGAGCACCTACTTTATGGTAATCTCACGAAGTGAATTTTTTTTATTCAAGATGGTCTCTTTTTGGGACATGTCATCTCAGAGGCTGGAGTTGTTGTAGAAACAATCAATATTGAGGAGGTAACTTCTTAAGATCCACCCAGGAGTGTGACGAAGGTACAAAGATTTCTGTACTTGGTTGGATACTACTAGAGATTATTTTCAGACATCTCTAGAGTTGCAACACCATTATCAACCTTGAAAAAAACGAGAAACCCTTCGTGTGGTTGGAAGGATACCAACAAATATTTTAGGAGTTGAGGCATAGGTTGTATAGTTCCCCCATCTTGAGGCTTCCAGATGAATGCATAGGGTACGTAGTTTACTGTGATGCATCAGGGACCCGAATCGGGTGTGTCTTGAGGCATGATCGAGCTGTGATTGTGTATGGTTCTTGGTAGCTGAGACAACATGAGCAGAACTATGCTACCCATGACCTGGAGTTAGCAGTAGTGGTCTTTACCTTGAAGATGTGGCGGCACTATCTGATGGGTGAATGTTTTACCCTGTACTATGATCATAAGTGTCTTAGGTATATCTTCTTTCAGAATGACTTGAACCTGAGATAGGTTCATTGTATTCAGTTCCTCCAGGACTATGACTTCGAGATAGTCTATACTCCTGAGAAGGGGAACTTTGTGGTAAATGCACTCAGTAGAAGATCTGGTATACAACTGCTCAGAGTGGCGATAGAGTAGCTGGATGCTTTTCATATTTCTTTTATGGACAGAGATATAGCATCATTCCTTCAGTCTCTTACATTCACTCCTTCACTTCTTCAGTGATTCAGCGAGGCACAATGTGGATACGCTGATTGTGAGACACAACGTGCTCAGATATACACAAGGTAGGCAACTGATGAATTGTATGAAGGTGGGGAGCACATCATTTGCAACAGAGGACGTATAATGATACCAGAATCACTTCAGGAGGAAGTGTTGATGGAGTTACACACATACCCTCTAGAGGTACATCCAAGAGTGTCAATTTTGTATCAGGACCTCATACGATAGCAATGGTGGATAGGTATGAAGAAGGCATTAGCTGAGTGTATCTCACGATGCCTCACGTGTCAGCAAGTGAAGGTGGAGCACCAGGCTCCAGAAGGCTTAGTTCAGCCAATATAGTTCCTAAAGTGGATGTGGTATGTGATATCCATGGACTTCGTGACGATTCTTCCACATATATCCAATATTCAAGATTCAATATGGTTGATTACTGACCGACTCACCATGTCGGTGCACATCCCACCGATTTGAGAGCATGAATCAGTAGAGAGCATGGGATGCCTCTATGTACAAGGGATTCAGGGTTTTCATGGAGTACCATCTTCTGTTGTCTCCGACCGTGATGCATGGTTTACCTCCCAGTTATGGAAGGGGTTGCAGGACTCTTTTAGGACACAAATTCACTTGAGCGCCACATTACATACTCAGACAGATAGTCAGACTGAGCAGACCATTCACACCCTCGAGGACATGCTCCGTGCATGTGTCCTCGACTTCAGTCGCAGTTGGGAGGATCACTTGCCTATGGTGGAGTTTTCCTAAAACAATAGATATAACTCCACCATCGAGATGTAACCTTTTGAGGCCTTGTTTGGTCATCCTTTTAGATCGCCACTCTTCTAGACTGACCCCAGGGAGTCAGAAACAGTGGGACCATAGATGGTATGTGGTACCACAGAGAAGGTGCAGATCATCCTGGAGCGCATGAAGACTTCACATAGTAGGAAGAAGTCATATGCTGACAGGAGACAGAGACCTTTGGAGTTCAAAGATGGCGACCACGTCTTTCTATGGGTATCACCTTGAAGACGTCTACGGAGATTTGGCTGAGTTTATAATTTATCTCTGTGATTCAACAGACCATTCCAGGTCCTCAGCATAGTAGGCGAGGTGACTTACTACTTGGATCTTCCACCTTAGTTGCATAGGGTTCATGACGTCTTCCACATATCTCAGTAGAGGAGATACCTGCATGACCCTTCCCAAATCATCATCCATGGAGAGATGGTCATAAATGAAGATGCGACATTCACAGAGGTTCCATTGGAGATTGAGGATCGATAGAAGCTAGTCCTACATGGACGTTCGATACCTTTGGTGGGAATTCACTAGCAGCACGTTAACCTCTAGAAAAGAACAAGGGAGTGAGAGGATCATATGCGTGCTCAGTATCCCCATTTGTTCCCTTAGTTAGAGTTGTATCTTATGGGGATGAAAATCCCTAAGATGGGGAGAATGTATAGACCTGGAAATTCAGTGGAAATTATTTTCTTAAATTCATGGGATTTTTACGAGCCCGTGGAAATTTACGGAGCTTTATTCTGAAGCCTAGTGTTCCCGGAATCAATTTATGACATTTTGTTCGTGTACATTCAATAAACGTACGAGCGGGATTTTGAAACTTTCGAACTGATGCTCGGAATGGAAATCTAAATGCATTGTTGAATTCACAGCCCTGGTATTCTCATAATAAGACTTTTACCTCAATGATAGATGGTCAATAATGGAAGATTGTTTTTGGGATATTAGAAAAGTTAAATAAAAATAACTATGTAGAAGATTTACATTTTTGGTGGTTAAAACCTCCAAGAGGAGGTTATAGGTGGGGGCCACCACACCATCACATCTCATGAGAGGTTATGGTGGTGGGGCCCACCCGCACATAACGTCCCATGGAATGATATTTATCAATGGGGACTAAATGGGCCTAAAACCCCTTTTACTATCCATAATTGGGGGAAACGCTTGAACTTCCCACATAAATTTTCTAAACCACATAAATTAATTAATGGAATTAATTAATTATTTTTAAATCTTTTGATTTATTCATGCCAAAAACATAATAAAATATCATATTTCATTATTTTTTTTTAGAAATTGTCTTTTGGTGGAGCTTGGTAAGAGGAAACAATTTGGAGGAACCTTTTCTCTTCAACGAATAACTCACCAACGAAGAACGAACATAATTTTTTTCAAAAGAGAAGGAGCCGACCACGAAGAATGACATCTTAAACATCGTCACCTTCAAATGCTCATCCTCCAATGACAGATATCCTCTTCTTTTTCAGCATTGTCAGATCGATGCCCTCCATTCTGCGACATCGTCAACGATAAACGAGCTTGAGGTAGGGGTTGTTCTATGTATGAGTTTTACACTCTGTTCATCATCGTTCAAATTATGGATTGTGAACTTTTGATTGATATCACCATAATTAAAAGGGTTTGGACTGCATGAACTTGGCCCAGACATCCCCCTATGTTCTATCTCTCATACTGATGACGGCGACGGTGCATCAGCCCCACTGGAAGAGAGGACCGTTGTAGAGAAACGACGGTTGGTGTCAGGCTGACAGCGAAGATATCCAGCCATGAAGGAAACCAGTGGCACAAAGACCGCGAGGACATGGGAGGGGAATGGTGCCATCGCACCAAGTGGAGAATCGGGCCGCGGCCTGTACGGGCCACGACAGAGCAAGGAGGCCTTCCAGGATGCCAGAGGTGCACGGTGTCGTCGCACCGCGTGGGTGGAAGGGACGCGGCAAGTCGGGCGGCAGAATTCAGAAGAAGAAGCGTGGCACCATCATGCCACACAAAGCAAGGGAGATACTACTAGGGTGGACCTCAGTAGAGGAGAAGGGGTGTGGCGTCATCACGCCACGCTGGAGGTGCAGAACTGGCTTGCCACTTGGCCAGCTGGACAAGGAGGGACCCCTCGGGTCTTGCGGGTTACTGAACCAGTGCCTAACACATGTTATGTTCGGAAGGGCCACGTAGTCCAGCCAGCCGGGACCACCGGATGGGCCACGCGGGCCAGCCATCCAGGCCACACGAGCCATTCAGCTTAGCCACAAGTGTCGCTAGCCCACAGAGCCACGATGGTCACGCACCAGTCGGGCCGCCCTCAGGCCAGACCACCCTCTCGAACTGGGTTGCCCTATCAGACAGGGTCGAAACCATGGACCAGGTCGGGCTGGGTCAGTACGATTAGGTCAGGCCAGACCTGGACTCCCCCATGGACAGTTTACACCTTTTCGCACATATCATGGTCTACGAGTGTCTGATCGACGAACCGTATGTGGCGATAGAATTTTTAGAGCATGAAACTTCTTGTAGCATAATCCACTTTTGGTTTGGTCACAGTTGGTGCATGGTAAGGTTGGTTTGATCCTAAAAACCAAATGGGCCCCCTAGAATTGAAATGCCAACAATTTATAGACCGGGCATCCGATTGAAGTGTCGTCTATTACATTGAGACACCTATGACAAGGCAGACCATTGAGATACTTCACCATGGGATTTCATGAAAGTTGGACTATTGAACAGTAGCTTGTGGGGAGTATCCACCTAGAGATGAGCAAGGGGAGTACAAAGACCAAGTATTTGGCTTAGAACTGACGATTTCTGACCATTTATCTCAGAGCGTTTCAACTAGCCCAGTGGGAAACGCCTCTATGTGACATGGCGTACCCACAATAGGGAGCACCTCTGTGTGATGTGGAAGACCCATGATACTCGACATGAAGAGAACCTCATCAGGCTATGAGGGGGAGTGACTCTCTGTGATGCGACAGACCAACAAAGGGGAGTGCCTCTGTCTGACATTGGAGACCCACGATACTCGACAGGAGAAGTACCACAACAGTCCAGGACAGTGGGAAGTGCCTCTGTGTGATGTGGCATGCCCACAATTCCCTATATAAGAGGCATACACCAGCATCCAAGGTTTCGAAAGTTTGACTGGGTGTGTTACATGTTACCACCAAAGAATAAAATCCTTGTTTTGATCTGATTCAATGACTTTTCTGTTTTCCTCATGACTGAGATGGGTTACTAAATAACATTGGTATATGTATGGGGAAAATACATATGTAATGGTTATCCGTTCAATCCATACTTTCTGGTTATCCTTGTTGGATTTAGTGAGACCATGATGGTATCAGGGTCTCTACTGAGTGTCATTATACTCACCCCTACACAGGAAATATCCTCTCCTCGTTGTGTTGGTTGCAGATGACATACATTACTGATTAGGGTAGAGAGTAGCAGGACAAGATGTTACCCGGAGGTGGACCTCCCGACGAGATGTACACAGAGAGGATGGACGAACGTGGTGTGCGGGGGAGGCCATCTTTTCCTACCCTTCAGGTAGGAATCCCGAAGGATGACACAATAGCTGGTTTAATTCATTTCTTCATTTGTACTATCATTTCAGTTGTATTGTACTTTACTCCTGGGAATGTATTCCCAGCCCCTTTACTTTCAGCACACTCTTTTGTATATAGTTTTACATAGTGTTTTACTTTCATTTCAATACTCTATTGTGTTTTTTTACTGTTATAAAGGGAATGCCCTCCCGGTTTAGTGATTTATGCCTTTGGAGGTAGTCACCAGCCCCTGGCCTATGGAAGGCAGGCTTGGGGTAGTCACGATAAGGGCCTTGGGGGACAAGTCATGATATAGTTAGTTAGAATGATTTTATGTATGGTATATTATTGATGTGTACAATGTGAGAATAACATTGTAGGAGATGTTGATCACTTTTCATAAAATGAGATAATCATGTATGTAATCACCAAAGACTGAAAATATTTAATTGTCTCAATAATTTATTGCCATGATATGTTTTTAAAATTCATCTAAAATGATGGTGTATAATTTTTTTTAAAATATGAATTCACCTATGTTCGTATCAGATAAGGTTTTAGTTTTTTTTTTGAAATGTGTTTTTGAGAAATATTTATATAACCATAATGATATACTTATGTGTTGGATAACATCCTTCTGTTTTATTAAATTAGATATTTTGATTCTTCGAAGAAAATGAATCCCAATGTCAACACCTATATGTGGATATATTTTTTTTCATAGATATAACTAGGGGTAACAACTTTGAGAGGGAGATATATGGTAATAACTTGACCATCAACTATAGTAAATGATTGGTCTTAAAAATTCACTCTAGGAACAAAATTATTGTGGGATATGCATGGGTTATTTCAAAAATTATTAATGAAAGATTGTGATATATTTTAAAAGATGATGACCATAAATGAATCAGTTTAAAACTAATTTTATAGAGATTGATTCAAAGGTTTCACAATTTAGAAATACTATGAATAATATTTTGGTATTATATAATTTATATGTATGTTTATTATTTATCACACGATGATATTATGTATATTAAATGTCCACATACTGGAGGAGACATATTAACCATGAATGTGATGGATAATATAATGATTTTCGTCCTATGAAACTATATTAAATGTGAGTTATAATGTGAAACTTAATAATTATGACTAATATCTTAACTCAATATATTATTAATAACCTCAACATAAGTGATTTTCCACACATGCCTAAAAGAGATTAAATGTTGTAACATTATATTTTAGTAAATGAAGAACATATTTAAAATAATATTCACCATTATAAATGTTGATAATATGGATGATGCACCCAAATAATTATATAAAAATAATGATAACATGTTTTCTTTCTAGAAAATAAGTGAATTGAAAAATTAATTAGAGAGGGAAAGTTAATAGCTTGTTGGGGAACAATAAAGTACAACATAAGGTTTCACTACCAATTCATTTTCCTACATGTGGGTAACCTAGGAATTATCTGAGTAAATATCCTAATCTAATATATAAGTCCTATAACTGGAAAGGGAATATTCTATGTCAATCGTTGATTTGGATCGTAATCATTCATGGACAATTATCATCAACTCCATCCTTGGGGATGTCATGTTATGGTTTGTATGAATGTTCATTATAAGAATATTTTATTGAAACTTTTGTTGAATCTGATGTGATTTTGATAATTGATTATCCATATCAACATTAGATTAATATAAATTTATAGAATAAGAAAATCACATTTGATATTATGAATCAACTAATGATTGTATATTTGATTAAGGATTTATATGAACATACAATGGAGGTTACATCCATTATATTGGCCTCGCAACATACGTATAAAAGATATTTATCTCAAATGGATGAGGAAAAACTCACATCAATTATATCGTTATTTTTTTGACTATAATGATGTTGTTAGTAAATAATTTCCCACTTATTCCATGAATCATTATGCTGACTTTTAAATAAATCCCAAACCTGGTGATATATATATTTTATTTATTCCGGATTAAATATCCCTACTTGCGTTCAAGGAATTGAAAAAACAAATATAGGATAATATTTATATGGGATTGATTTATCAAAGTCTGTCACCATGTGGTGTTTTTATTCCATTTTTTAAGAAGAATGATGGTTGAAATAATATTTTCATTGATTATTGTAAAATTATCATGATCAATATCTAAAACAAGTAGCAACTACACAATATTGAAGAGTAATTTGATCAACAACAAGGTGATCATTAATTTTCCAATGTTGAACTAAATTCTAGATATCATGAAATAAGTGTCAAAAATTAGGTTATACCGAAGATAACCTTTCAAATGACGTATGTCCTTTGTGAATTTATAGTGCCTCTATTTGGACTTACCAATAAGCAACATAATTTAATAGATTTAAATAATTGATTCAATGATGATTTGCTTGATTTTTTATGGTAGGTTTTTTAGATAATATTCTTATATATTCCAAGATGAATGAAAAGGATGAAGACCATATTTCAATTTTATTGAGGACCCTTATGAAATAGTAGTTGTATGCCAAATTCAATATGTATGAACTCCAAATGAAAAAATATTCATTCAAGGTTTGCATGAAAGGGTATATTGGATGATAATTTAAAGACAATAATAAATGAGATATGACCCATACATACTATTATAACTAAGAACCTTGTATTTATTAGGTGTAATGGATACTACCAACACATTAGGAGTGATTTTTCACGAACATCTAATCAAATAAAAATGTTCACTTGGATTGTATAAAATTTTCTTTGGTTATATGAATGTGTGGAAAATTTATAGGCTTTTAGAAGAAGGTTTTACAGTGAACCTGTGTTTATGGTATCCTACTATAGTTACAGGATCGTGTTTATTAGATATGGGGGTTTTCAATTAAAATATATTTTAATTACCTTATCATTGTGTAATAATTATGGATGATCGATGAACTAATGCACTATAAAAAAGAAAATGAGTATGATGCTCTATGTTTGATGGATTATAGTAAATGATACATGATAATGATTGAAAGAGTAAAAATATTGATGGATTTTCATGATATAAACCTTTAACTCAAGAGTAAAGGGGAATAAAATTATATTTCATAGATGTATGTTCATCCATCCATCCATGTGGGGATTGAAGGGATATATAATTATTATTTATAATTATAGAATTATATATGAAAATATTTGAGTTAAACTATGATATTGAGTAAATTATATGGTTAATGAAACATGTTTGTGTCCCATCAATACCATACATAATGAATAATATGTTGGAGGATTCACATAATAATAATTCATTATTAATAATTAATGAATAAATATGTGTATGGATATGAATGCGTATTTATAGGAGGATAACATGAAATGTTATGTTGAATAGTGTGAATCTTGTTTCCTTGTATATCAGGGTGTTTAGGATAGGAAATTTAATTCTATAGGGATTCCTTAACCACATCCCAGGCATAAATAAAAATGGGTAAAAATTACATGGGATTTAATCATCAGACTAACTAAAATATACAAGTTGAACATTTTTATTTCCGTGGTAGTTGATTTTCTTACAAAATTATTACATTTAATTTCCATCTGTGAATATTTCAATATTGATCCTTATTATATAATATAAAATTAGTATATAGTAATCTCTCATAGATTTCAACATTTTATCATATCTATTAGTGATCCAAGGTTTACATATTTTTTCTAGAGAAGATTTCAATATGATTTGAATATAGTGTTGATCATTAGTTATATATATCATCCTAAAAAATATTTTCATATGTATATTTAAATTACATCCTTAAATGTTATATTTATAGTATGTTTATATATTTAAATGGTGGTTTGGATCATGAAATTTCCTTGGTAGAATACATTTATGACATTAGCGTTCACCCAAAACATATAAATAACTCATTCTAAATCGCACTATAACAGAAACACGACAATGCTAATGTGATATAATAATGAATGATAATGAAAAATATTGAATCAATATATAGGACTGCTAGTTATATAGAAAGTTAGTTTAATTCTACAACAAATTAGGATAGAATATCGTCAAGAAAAAATTTATTTTGACAATAATTGTAGAGTAATATATTTTCTTATTAGTGAAATGGTATTCCAACAAATATATCCATCAAATAGTTTTATGTGATTTTTAAAAGGAGAAACATGAGGCCTATATATATTATCCCCTTAGACACTCTTTATTGGATCATGATATTTCTTATCTATTGGCACATCCAACAAACCACTTTCATGATCATGATTTTTCCATTGTATAAATTTTGGGGATGTAAAAACATAATCCATCATATGTAATAAATTACACGGGTTCACTAATTTATATTTATCAATATTATGTGGAATAATTTTGGGATAATCTTTATAATAATGGTAATATAATGTGTAACCAAACTACTCACTAGATCAATTTGTTTTGGTGAAACCTTAAGATTGTGGAAGCTATAGGCTAAATTTTTGTTGTTAAGGGGAAGAAGTATCATATTTTCTTCTCATTGGAGCGATAAAATTTAAATGAAAAAATTATTATATGTGGATATAATATAACATAATTAAAGTTTAATATTTAATTATTTTTAAATTAAATGAATTTCATTGATTGATTTCCTTACAAATAACAATATGTGTAAATAAATGAGATATACAATTAATATATATATAATTTAAAGTTCTACTTTTCACCATTCAAATTTATAAATAGTAATTGATAATAAATATAAAATATGAAAAACTATATTTTACATATAAATTCATTAGTTATTAATTTGGTAGAAATTAATATAAATAAATTTGATGGTAAAAATAATACATCTCCTAAAAACCCATTTTTAGGAACTAAATATATTTTTATCGTAATAAAATTTATAAATATTTATTTATTATTTATTTAAATCCAATATAATGATTATATATTGAATTAAATACAAAAAAAATATTAGTTTATACATGGAAGAGGAATTAACCTAAACATTGATTTATGCTTAAAAATTCATTTTCAAAAAAATGTTTGTTGGGCTATTCTCACATATTCTAAAATTGACATATACATGTTATAAAAATTCATCAATATAAATTTTCTTGTATATTTGGATTTATAATAAATAATATAATTTTATTTGGTTTGCCAATATTTTTTCTCTAACGAATACGTAACATTGTTAATAGTTACCTACCTTGGTATGAGTTAAAATGGGTTGAAAGGGATAAATCTAAAATAATTTGAGTTAAAATGACATATAAACATATCAAAATATTATTTTATGATTATATTATTACCCTGTAACTTCTCAAATTTTATAATGCGTCATTTTTTTATATGTGGATTGAGTAAGACCATAATATATTTTCATTTATTTTTAAATTTACAAGTATGTACTCTCCCTCGCAAAAAAGGATACCATCTCTCATCCATCCACACACTTCATGACCATTGTATCTCATCAAAAATTAAAAATAATCATTTTTTAAATCTATAACCACGATCTATATTTATTGGACTCACAAAAATATAATCCCTAAATGTATTGAGGATTATGAAAAAAGGAGGTTCTGTAAAGAATAGGTATAAATATTAACCAAATATTTTCATTTAATATCACTCTATACCTAATCCAATGTATGATTAACTAGATGATATAATTACATCACCATATCCCATATTCTGAGATGTAATTATGTCAAATAGGAAACATATATTTGTCATCATCTCCATAAAATGGGAATCAAAAGAATCATACATACATACACAAGGAATACAAATATATGTAGTTATGTATTTTATTTTTCAACATCTAAACTCATTGATTTTATTTTAAATTTCACTCAATCATAGGATGATAGTTTCACTCATCCTTATATGTTGACTACCACCTAAATTTAGCTATGTGACTCATTTTTCATTTTATCTATATATAATTAGTAATATGTAATGATTTAAGGAATAAAAAATAATTTTATGAATCAATAAATTTTCTTAAAATAATATTTATTATTCACCATTATTAATTTCCATTCCTAAATAAATAGTAGCATCACTCAAGCCAACATACATAATTTTTCCTTTATAAAGTGATTTTAATCAATTATCATCATTTATTTATAAGAATAATTATATATGTGTATATGATGAATAAATGCGAAACTCATTTCATTATTTATATTCTAGAGAGATTTAAAAAATTACCATTGTATATGTACAAGAACTATCAAATAGAAACATTCTTCTAAAATAGAAAAAATTTACCCCAAATGTTCATTTTAATGTTGAAATTGTTTATAAAGGGATAATTTGATATTATAATCCATGATACGATGAACGTAATGTATGAATATGGATATATAATATATTTACAATAAATTTTTATATATTATTCCGGATTTTCGAAAATATAGGGGGAAAAAGGGATTCATGTATTGGTTTTATTATAAGATCATTTCCATTTAGGATGGACTATGCTAAAATAATATTAAGGGAAATTATAAGTATGTTATCCTTTAAAACCCATATGTATTCATCCAATATATTTATTCCAAAAAAATTTATGTATTATTATAATTTATGCTCTTTCGTACTTAAAATGATCGAGATTTATGTTTATGAAATGTCATACATATTACTTTTTACGGTAAAAAAATTTCATCTTTAATTTCCATGATATAAAGTTTGATTTATTGAAAATTTAACCTCTAGGTCAAATGTTTTTAAAGAGTTCATTTTCACTATGTATTAATTAATTTTAAATGTTTTGAAAGAATAGTTAAAATGAAATATTATATAAACATGTAATTCATGACTTTTTCTCGTGTGAAAAGAAATTTATCTTTAAATATATATAGTATTAAAATATTTTCCTATTATCAGACTGTTACGTTCATTTTAGAATGAAGTATATTCTTCCTTGGTTACTTATAAATTTTTTCTCAATATCATAGATTTTTAAAAAAAAATTAATTATAAAAACAAAAGTATATTTTTCTCATTAATTAAATAAATTGTTTGAATGGTTCACCAATGGCATTTATAATCTATTCTATCATCTTTTAAAGATTATTATGACTAACTAGGAATATGGAATTATCTCTTTTATTTATCTAGTGAAATTGTGATTTTGATGGAATAGGGATGATTCTATAAAATTTATTTCATTACAATGGGGTAATTAGTTAATGATGAAACCATTATTAAATATGTTTATTTTCTATATATTATTCTATAATGAAATAATCAAATGAGTATGAAACTCATTCCATTTACACAAGTAATGGTATTATGATATGATGAATGTTTTATGCTAACGTGGAGAAAATTTTTATGGTTTTCATTATTTTATAGATGGAGTTGAAAATAATTCATTATCTAATGAATTAGATAATGTTTGATATTTCATGACATATCAACTATAGGAGTGGATAGTAAACCATGTTCAGTATGGTTATCTATAAAAAAAGATATCATTGGTAGTGAACCGTTACTAGGTATATTATAGAATGATAAATGAACCATATCTACTTTGGTAGAATTTGTAGTGACACTTGACAATGGAAATGTTTCACTATTCTAATGAGTATAAATAAACTATGTATTATGATTATGATCTGTACTCAAGAATCATGATTAATTATTTATGATTCCACAAACCAATGTCTTTTGTCATTCTTTATGATAAATGATTATCAATTGATTTATTATTAATGATCCTTTAATTATTACATATTATTTATTTTTTATGATCATTTTATCAAAAAATTATTCTTATACTATTATCCATTTTGATCATTTATTAATATCTCTCATGTTTACCATTCTAAGCGTATCATTTCACATTTTATTAGGTTTTATTATTGAATGTAATGAAAAATGATTTTATGTACGGTATCTCTAAGAAGTATAATGTATAAGACAAATACTATGGGAGATATTTAAGGAATTTAATTAAATTAGATGATTATATATCTTGTCACCAATGACATTGTACTGTAATGGTCCTCAATTTTTTTTTACCAAAACGAGATTAACAAAAAATTCATAAAAATTATTAAAAAATATGTACGAAATTCACTTGTGACCTCAATATAATTATTAATTGACATGTTGTGGTTAATTTTTTCTAATATATTTGAAAATCCTGAATGTGAACCATGAAAATTGTTTATGATGTCATTGTTGTGTTCCTTGTCTGACTCATTATATTTCATAGTGATGAGCAATAACATATTCTTATGATATCATATTAGTAATAATTTTCCTACATTTATAACGAAATTCCTTATTTTTGGATTTCATTCTTATATTTTTAAAGACTATAATATTTTAATGATATTTTATCAGTTTGGAATTATTTCCATATGATTTTTTTGAACAATTTCTCTTTTGATTATTTGATATGATTTATTGACTATTATGATATCTCAAAACATGCGGATCCTCCTTTACACAAATTAAATTAATTATATACCATATATTATTTTATGTTAATCACATGGTTGTCCTATAATATAATAATATTATAGTGATATATTGGAGAATTTTATGAAGGTAAAAAAGATCACAATTTTAATTTATGTTTTTTTAAAAGTTTTCTAATTTCTGAGACACATTGTACATCAATATTATTTGGAATTTGTTTATAAATTTTTTGGATTAAAATAAATTAATATTATGTGAATTATATAGATGAAATTTTATAATTACCTAAATTATAGAAATCTTCTATGTCTCATCAATGTGGGTATTTTTAAATTATGATATAAGTTTAATACTACTGTCATAGTGTCTTCAGTTTCTCATTATATACTCGAATAGATATAACCCATTGATATGATAATTGTTTTAATGAAATTAACTTATATATAGTATTGGTACAATTAATAACACTATTATAGTAATAAAAATAATTTTTATATTTATTTAACATAATATGGTAATGAAAATTTCTACTCATGTTGGGTCATAGGTACCCACACTTCTAAAAATCAACTTTTTTACTCGAGACAACTATATATCCACCAATATGGTAGCTATAACATGATAAATAATTATTCAACAATGTTATGGATTTAATCATTATGAATATCATTTATTCTTCTAATTTTAGTCTATTATAATTAAAATCACCGAATTGAGTAAAATACCCCATGTGATCAAATCCTAATGCACAAATATTTTTTCTGTCGATCATAATATGAATTCTCATCGATTACTATTGTGATAATATTATCATAATGTAATATTTGAAAATAACCCACCTCCAGGGTATAATTAGATGAATTGGAAGGATTTTTTTATATTTTTACTACTTCTTTAGTTGTATCATATGAAAAAACATAATCATTTTCTATTCATGTATACCACTAGGCTCAATGTGTTTATCCAACTATTTACAATTTCCACACTAAAAAACTATATAAATGTTATATATCAAAAGGGTAGATTTTCCAACATAATAAATTATTTTAATTCTTCTCCATGTACATAAAATTTATACATTTTAAATTCTCTAGTATAATTTTATTGTTTTAGTTATAATTTTTAATATTACTCTTATATGTATTTGATATTTTAATTCCCCTCATTATGGAAAAGATATATTAAATATGTGTACATAGAATATAATATGTTATAGTTATAATAAACAAACCATAAAGAGTTTTAAATAAATTCATACACTCCTCCGATAACATGAATACATTATCATTGTTTGATAAATTACATATTCCAAAGATAATAATTCTCTCAAATATTATTAACTCAATTATTTTAAATACCCTACCATGGGTTTAGTTAAATATGGTCTAATAAATCATATTGATCAATCTTATTTTGTATTTCTCCAAATAATAGGGTGTTATAATTATGTATAACCAGGACAGTATTTTTTTTAAATAAGAATTATTAATCTAAAAAAGAATTTATATTCCCAATGTAATTTATATCTATTAAATGAAATAAATTTCACCCATACTGTACTTATAAAAATATATATCATAATAATCATCTCATGATTTAATTCACAGATTATGCAATAATGAAATTATATAATTAATTTATATAAAAATATTGATTATATACATTGATGAATAATTATTCAAATGAATTTTTAATTTCTATTAGGGAATTTATTCATCAGTTTCAATTTGTTAAAATATCATAAACCCTTTAACTACAAATCCTTTTTATTGATAATCTCTTTTTCATCCAAGCGAAAATATCTCTTGAATACCGATTTGGATCATGTGAATTTTATACTAACATGAATAAATAACAAAAAAATCACATTATATTTGTATATGGAATCCATTTTAGAATTTATATCTATTTTCCAATATTTCAAAACATTAAAATAATAATTACATGTGTGATAAAAATTTAGTATTCTAAATAAGTAATTTATAGCCAAACTTTGTGATTGTGAAACTATCTTTCCTTAGTTTACAATTTTTAAACAATATATATCACAAGAAAAAACTATTATATGAATCCCTTTTCACTAATTCCAATTCTATATCATTGTTCATCTTAATTCTTGAAATTATACAAACTTATATGTCTCTGATTAACATGAATAAAGATAATCACAATGGTTAATGGAATTATATTATCTTACATTGATATAACATCACAATATAATTTCTTTCTGAATATTATGATTAAAATTTGGATATTTCATAAAGAATAATGTTGTATTTTCCATGTGAAATTATCTTGGATTAATTTTATGTAACATACACTTTTAATCATATAACAAAAAAAATTTATAAATTGAATTATTTCATTATATAACTAATATGATGCCGATTTTTTACTAATTGATTTCATATGGTTATGTGGAAACACCAATATTATCATGTAAAGACGTTAAAAGAATAATTGAACAAATTAATGACTTCCCATTATAATCATTGATCTAACTAATAAAAATAAAATTGAACTTTTCTCTTTTAATAACTTCATGAATTTTATGTGTATGTGGAATTTTGAGTTTATGAAAAACATATGCATACATTTTGATTATCTACTAAGTCATAATTAATAAATAATTCAATTTACCCACCTGAAGAATTAATTATCTTATTTCAGAACTCATTCTCTACTTTAATAACATTCCCTAAATATTTTAAAACAATAAAATCATGTACATTAATTTAGATCTAGATTATAAATGAAATTTCTTACAATATATTTCTAAACAATTCATGAAGCATTGTGGATTTATAAAAAATAATTCAATATTATTTTATGTTATTAAATTATATAAATAATCATCATGTATCTTTAAGAGTTTGAGCTCAAAAATATTATGAAAATTTATATTAGTATAAAATATATATTTTATTCTCATATATTAGGAACAAGTATTATCCTCCCACAAATTGTAATTATTTGATTCTTCTATATTATATTTTTCATTTTTTTCTAAAATATAATTTTTCCGATATAAGTGTAAAAACTATTAATAATTAATAATATATAATAAAAATATATATTTCTAAACATAAAATATATTCAAATTGATTCAAAAATCAACACTGAAATATTTTTTTATGACACATAATAATTATCAATATTTTTTAATTAAAGGAATATTTTCATTTAGAAATTATTGTTTAGATTTTTTCAAGCAGTTGTAGATGTAAAACTCCACCAATAATATGAATATAATCTGAATTAATATAACCATTCAATTATCCAATAGTTACTATATTTTTATACAACTGCGTGATTAAAAATATATATCAAATGACCATGAGGAAAAATTGTAATATTACAAGAGTTTATGAATATAAATTACATGGAAGTTAATACATTAGTAATCATAAATTCATTATAATTCCTATTCCCATTGTCATTCTTTCCAGATAATAGGAACATATCCTCTTATTCTAAGATCACTATAATTATCATTTTTTACTAGAATGATTTTTTAAAGTGTATTTGGTTTTGATGAAAAAATTATTAGAGTATGATGTTATTGTCAATAAGGATATCTTCCTTGATAGAAAATGTTTTTCTTATATGTGTTACAAGTTTTCAAATTGGGGATGTTAGGTATAATGGTTTCTGAGTGATTACAATATTGGAATGTATACGAATTAATTTAAAATGGAACTTATAAGAAGATAGTAGAGGAAGAGATTGATGTTTCTAGATTCTTATGATATATATAATATAATGTTTCTAGTTTCTAAGATTTCATTAATTATTTTTCAATGAAAATTCAAATGATTTATAAAATTTATATAATATATTGAAGTAGTAAAATCCATATATTTAACAAAGGAATCAATGGGAAACATTTACAAGCCTGAAGGGGGAATCTAATCCCATGCTATCTAAGAGAATAATTGGTAGTATATGGAAAAAAACATGTATTAGTCAATATATGATTTTCTAGGGTCATAGATTGTAATAATTAACTATATGTCTTGAAATGATGGTTCTTTATACAGAACTATAACTAATCACACTTCATTCGATATCCAATGAAGAAATCAGTTTAATAATTTGATGTTTCTATAATGTGATTTATTTATATGGGGATATATTACACATATTTTATATTTTAATATATAGAACATTTTTTTAAATGACATAGAATGCATTAAAAAAATTTGTTAATTATGTGTCATATTCATCCTTCAATTTTTGAGGGTATGGGCCACCCTTTATTCAATGTGGGACACAAAAATAGAGAATCATAGTGGATCCAACTTTTTTTTATCAATTTTAAGGATTATAATATTTCATTCCACATATATAATAATTACTGCGATGTTATTATATGAAATTCTATGAGAAACTATCAATGATGATAAAATGATACATAGGATGATGGTTTTCAAATATCAATGACCTCTAGAAGAAGATATTCTAGGGGTTTCTCACTTCATAAGAAGAATATGATATTTTCAGAATAAATATAATGAATCCCAAGAAACATCATACATATTCTTATGAATTATATATTTTTGGATCAATTATTTAACAGTCTCTGTTTTAGGTACATTACCCTTTTGTAATGTATTTTTTTATTATATAATTTGTAGTTTGAGTTTCAAGAATTTATGTATTTTATTGAAGTGTTTTAGAAGTTCCTTGATGGGTTCGAGGTTTTATCATGGTTTTTGGGTAGTAGTGAACAATCCCTAAGAATAAGTGAAACATGATTATGGGAGTTAGATGCATTGTCCAAGATTAGAGAACAAATTTAACAATGTGTGTGCATGCCAAGGGAGAGAATTCAAAATTTCATAGTGATTTATGTATATCCAGCATAATATTTTTGTTTTATGTGATACAACTATTCAAGGGGGTGACCTTGAGAGAGTAGTAAAACATGGTTAGTTTATAATTTACCAAATTATGTGTTACAAATTGTGTTGATACCTTGAAAATAATTAGTTTTATTGTTCATAGTTGCAACACAGTTTAACCTGGAATGAATCCTAATTTAATAAACTACAATTAATGTCCATAAATATAAATTTAATTCACATTAACGCCCTAGAAACATCATTTCTATGCTATTATTCCCTGTTATAGAACTAAATTTCCATAAAAGTCTCCCATTAAATTTCACATTAATCCATAATGTGATTTCAAAGAATTAGAGTGTGTTTAAGGTATAGGATCAATTGTAAGTCCTTTTTTTCATTGATCTCTCTAGATACAAAATTATATTTCTATTAGAGACACAAATGAATTATATCATATATATATTTGTGTTATATAGTTTGTTTTGTGATGGGTTCTTATTGGATCGATTTACAAAAACATATTTTGTGCCTGGATTTTAGTGTATTTGTTGTGTCACTCTCCATTTATTCATTCATTGATAGGTACATGACATATTTGAAATCGCAATATAATCTAGAACATTGATTTTGGGTATTATTTATAATATTTCATGGTATTTTCTATGGAAAATAACTTCATTTTTGGAGGGAATCCATTTTGAAGATATATTTTGGAAATATGGGAAAATGGATAAATTTAGTAAACTACATTTGTATATAATATTAAAATGTATAAATTCATAATTATGACATGGATATGATTAAATCAATATGTTATATGAAATTTTTACAAAGGAATAATTTTTTTATGTTATTTTCATTTAATTCTTAATAGTTGGGTTGGTGTGTAATTTAAATAGGATGGAGTATGTTTGTGATGTACCATCAATATAGTGGTATGATGTATGGTTTTTTATGTACCTACATTAGAGAGATACACCAAGAATAAGAGTGAATATTTGCTTGTATTTATAGACATTGTAATCATTATGCTGATTTTTAATGAATTTCAATTATATTGTTTATGTGTTTTCTCATATATACATGTCTTTTAGCTTTCTAAGAAAAATTTAACAAATTTTCAATAATTATCAATGAAATTTTCTAAATGGTTGTTATTATAATTGAATGTGTTGGAATGTCTTTAGGGATTACCTTCATTGTATTACACACATTCATTCAGTGTAGATTTTTTTTGTTCGTAGATGTTTTATACTGAGACAAAAGAAAGGGAATTATATCATTTTTTCATGGGATTCCTCATTATATTATGGGGATTGAATTTATTATGGATCATGGGGTTAGATTCAATGAATCATGAGAAGATTAAAATTTGGTGTCATTGGATCTATTTTTTTCTATCCATATTAGTTATTATTATTGATTTTCATTATCACTATGGCATTTTTATTTATTCGGTTTTATAAATTTTTGGAATTATTTATTCTCATTAATCATAATGATGTCTTTTATATTTATATTTTTTATTTTTTTATTTCTTTAGAATTTTTTCCATCAATATTTATATATTCCCTTGAAATATATTTTCAACCTTTAATTTATTTTCTATATCACAAAGGATTTTTGTCCGAAATACTTTTCCCCAGCAATGGGGTGAGGGGTGGGACGTTAAATTATTTATGAATCATAGATAGTGATTATTTCATTATAGTATGAAAGAAATGATAAAGGAATTTAATGATATAAAATTAATATATTGAAAATACATTTCTATTATTTTTTTATTGAACATCACATTACATGGATTATTTAGGAAAAAACTATTCTAAATCTCTTTTAGTTATGTTATAATCTAATTTTCATGGGTTTAGGTAATGAGTTTATCATATATTCTGATTCTATTGATACATTCCACTAGAATTTAATTATTTATTTTTTTGTTTTATGTTTCAAGTAAACTGGTTAAAATATTTATCATAGATGGATTTTGAAATATAAGAGTTATAATGGTTGTTTTTTATTGTATTTTTTATTTTTATAAGCCTTTAGTTGTCATTGTGTGATAAATAATTAGTGTTTTCTTCTCAATGTAGAAATAGAATAACGTATAATTCTAGGGATCAATAATAATATGATGTCAATTTTTTTTCACCTAATACACATGTGAAAAATAATAGATGTAATTCATTATTTATTACATTAATACTATATATAGTGTAAATTAAAATAATGAACCCTAAAAATTTTACCACTTCATACTGTTTTAGAATCAGCATCCACCCATATTTTAGGAGGATTATTATCCTATAAAGTGAATGTTTTGATGAATATGATGAATTGAATCTTTTACATCCATGGTACACATGACTTTTTAAATGACAAGTTAGTATTAATATATAAAAGAATATTACATTATGATGGTGGGACTTATTTTTACACGATATAAGTTTCTAATGAATTATTTGGGAGAATTTTGAGTAATTTTTTAACATATATTTATATCATCACATGTTATGGGCACAAAAAAGAATCAATTTCCTCAGTCATAATTAAGAGAATCATTCTATGATAGATTATGGGAAAAATGTTTATGAACATAGTTGTTATTCATTTGATGTAGTTCAAGAGTTTAATTAATGTCTCACATATTTTAGTCTCAGATACGACCAATGATTCTCTCTACAATTAGTGTTAATTATATTATAGATTTTACAGAGATAGATATATTATGAGAATGGAGTAAAGAGATATATTTGTAAATATTTCTGGTGAAAAAATTATTATCTATATGGGAAAAAGTGGAAACGAAAAATTTATTAATAATAACTAAAAGGACACTACCATCCAAGGTGGTGGAGAATCTCAAAAATTAAAAAACAATATTCTCTAACATTTCTCCAGTACCCAACTGACAGAAATGGGTTTTTAAGTGTTGATCACTTGTGTATTTCAAGAGAGGCTGTACGACACCACCTAGAGCAGCTCACATTTTTAATAATTTGTGACATCTCAAAAATTATTTTTGTAGAGATATTTAGATATAATATAAAAATACCACTCATGTTTCTCAAACATGTTATGATTTTATAGGGAGACCTCAACATTATTAATCTTATTCTGAGAAATGAGGGACCTAAGGTGATTATAGGAACAACATGACTACTTAGGAAACCTAATATCACCAGAGATGAAATGAACATGGGGTGGAGGGTAAGGAATTGTATAGTTCAATTTATATGAACTTTGTGGATAAAGTTTTTCATTTTATGGTGAATGTTGCTAATATTTTGAATTATTACCTTATAAAAGATTTGGTTTTTGAGATTGAACCACACACTTTTTCAGAATATCATATTGTTGATGACATAGAATTAATTTATGAGATGATGCCTTATATTTTAAGAAGATAACCTCCCCACATTGAATGAGTGTGTATGGTCTTAATATGTTGTTCATGTTTTATAAAATATGATAGGGATGAAGTGGTTTGATATTTCTCTATTCATGAGAAGTGTAACTATAAAAGGATTATTGGATAAGTCTTTTTGACATCATTCAATAACCAAACCATCTATTATGTCTATTAGGTTATCATATCATCATCTGATGGCATTGAGAATCTCATTAGATGAGATTGGAATGTGAATGTCATCAGAGGAAATCATTTTTTACTTTTAGTTATTATTATCTCCTTTCATGTGGTGGTGTATAAATACGTATTAGTTGATACAATCTACCATTGATATTTCCCAATCATCATTGGACAATTTCATTATGTCTGTCTAGATATTTTCTTTGGTTACCAACAAAACATAATTTGACATTATGATAGTTATAATTCTTGGGAAAATTCATGTTTCATTTCTATATAATTTGTTGAAAAAAATGATGGATGAATTAAAAATCCACATGGAATTATTGGAATGAAAATTGATTTTGTGACCTAGTATGTCTCTATGGGTCGTGTGTATCCATTTTGAAAATAACAATATGAAACTCTTAGGATTTTGGGGGATTATCATAAAATCATGAAATTCATAATAAATTATTATTATTTTATTCCTTCAAATTATTTTCTTCATAAATTAAAGGAAACACATGGTTCTCTAAAATTTATTTATGATAAGGGAATGACCAAATTCAGGTTCCAGAAGAGAAATTTATTTATATATACATCCGGAGCTGTTATGGTCATTATGAATTATTGGTTTTATGATTTGTCCTATATAAATTATTATAATATTTTTGGAATTTATGTGTTGAAAAATTACGATTTATCATCAATTTTTTTAATAGTGTTCATTTATTGTATTCTGGTGTATTTGAGGACGATGGACGATGATGAGTAATACATAGTTATAATGATTCGTATCTTCATGGTGAATCATCTCTATGTTAATATTTAAAAATAGTTTAATGTATACAAGATGTATTTTTAATTTTTTACATCATCTTTCAGTGTTATGTTTTAGTATATCATGATAATATAAACCCTATTATCTCTTAGAAACCTCTGAAGAATATTTCATATATACAATGATTCATTGTCTTATGATTATGTTAGTGATGTCTTATTCCTGAATTTTCATGACATACATCACTGAGGAATGGTTTCAAAAGGAAATGTGATCATTTTTGATACAGAAAAAAAATTCAATAAATCCTTCCAAGAAATTATTTTCGGGCTAACATCAACACTTATAGTAAAATTTTTAGAATAAAAAAATGTAATCATAGTTTACATGGATTCATTTTTTTGGTAGGGCTTCTATCACATTTTGAGATCATTTTAACAATATGGCTTATTAAAGTAATAGTTCAATGAGAAAAAGTAACCAATACATAATTTGTATTTATATAATGTAGTCCATATATTGAAAATGTGATTTCATATTCTCTCTGATGTGAAATTTATTGCTTTTATAGATAATAAAATAATTTTTTTTACTAAAAGGAAATATTAACATATGTAAAAAAGTATTGAATGAAGATAATTATATTTATAAGTTTTACATAGTTTATATAGAAGGTGTAGAACTGTTGGATTTAGGTACATGACCTTTTATTTTTTATTATTATTATATAATGTGACTAAGTCAATTTTTGGGATATTTGGAAGAGTTTGGGAAATGTTTTGGAAATTTATTGGTGGTGCACAATTTTCTCATAGTTAGTTGAAAAAATGTAGAAACTCAAAGGAAACCATGAAACTAAAAATGTGGACACCATATAGGGGAATGGTTAGACTCACAGTTTGGATAAACCATGTCGGTAACTAAGAGAAACCATGTGATGATGGATGAATGGTTCTAAAATGGTTGGAACATAGTTTTATGTTCATGTGGAACCCCCATGTGAGGTGTGTCTATAGTAAATGTCTGGTTCATGGTTATCATATGTTTTTTCTAACCATGAAACCTGACCATATATCGTTAAAAACAAGGTCTTATTTTTTTGGATCTAATTCAAATTTATTCCTAAATAAATAATTTCCTCTATAATTTTGGGCTAAAACAAATTTCACTCCTTCTAATGGATAGAGAGACCTCTCCTCTTGATCATAGTGTAATTCCATAGTTAATCTATGTGTAATATAGGCCTAGAAATTTTCAAAATTGCTCGTTCTTGGTGAGATTCCTTAGATTTCTTCTTTTCTAATCTCTTAGAATCATGGATATAATTCAGTGGTGACAGATTTTTGCTTTTTTATGGAAATAATTATGATATATGGTTGTTTAGTGAAAATAGAATATGATCTAATGTCATTTCATGGAATTTCATGTTCATTATTTTATGTTTTTTGTCATTTATTATTTTCTGATAACTTATAAGGGTAGTTGTCTTCACAAACAATTTTAATAGATTTAAAATATATGGATTGAGTTATAAATTATTTAATTAAATTAATTTAATTTGTAAATTTATATGCAACCCAAAAATGAATCCCTCTTTATTGATGGTTTTTTAAATTCATTAAAATGGTTGTTTGTGTAATGTTCCTTGTTTCATGATTCTAAAATATTTATTTTAAAAATGAATTTGTTTTTATTTATGGATATTGGTTTAAGTAAATGTTTCAAAAAGTGTTTTTTTGTACGTCGTTGATATTTTTTTGGGATACATTTTTTTTGTGTTCTTGATAATTTTGGAAGATAAGGGTGTGAAGTTTCGTAGTCCAAAAAGGGATGGATATGTGTATGAATTTTCCTACATTTTAATGGTTCACCATGTGATAGATTTTTAAATGGACGATTCACCACTCATGATTACAAGGTGGTCTATGGTTTCCATCATTTTTGGATGTGTAGCATTTGGTATTGTAATGGTTGTTTCAAAATGGAAATTAGGAAATGTGTTTCAATTGTCTAATTGATTGCATTACATTTAAAAATGTTTTTATTAAAAAATATTTTGGATTGTATATAATCTATCTAACTATATTTTATGTTTTTTATATAAAATTAATAATATATTCTATACTAGTTGTATGTGTTGGGATGTCATTGGGGGAGTAATATTGATTGTTATACTAACCCCTTACGTGGAAACATTTTGTTATATGTTGATATTGTATATCAATACACATATAATGGAATTCTATGTCATTTCAATTATAGATGCTTTGTGATACAATGGGATTCGTTTATTTAATTCTATCATTGAGAATTTCCTAAGTTTCTGAGTTTAATTAATAAGTTCTTTGTGTCTAATAGGTTTTTCTTTTCACATTGTTCAATAATATTGGACTTTGTTTTGGAATTTTAATATGATATTGGTCTTTTTTCTACAATATACTCTAATTTAGTTTGTTTTTTTAATTTTAATTTAATTTAATTTTATGCATTTATAATATAGTTGTTTTAGGGTGCGGATATATTGGTTTGGTTGTTTTTCTTCAAGGAGAAAACACACCCCACAATTGTTTATGAATCCATTCATATTTATTTCCAAAATATGGTGTTTTGGGGTTCAAACATAACCCTAATAATTCCCACCACCACTACCAAATACAATGGGTGAGTTGCTAGAAATTACAAATGTTGTCACATTTTTTTTCACAATGGTGAAAAAATCATTAGTACTATCCCATGAGTTAGGTTGCTATAATGGAGAATGATCATTAGAAAATATAGTTTATAGCATAATAATTCCTAGAAAACCTATTTATTTTAGACATCACGAAACTATGAAGTAGGGTACATGTGTGTTTTGAAGTACATAGAAGAGTAGTTACCTCATAATTTAGGGTTTTTCGGATTAGATCTTTATGATATTTATTGATAGGAATGACTTCCCACTAGGTGTTTATAATTAATTTTGAGTAGTGATCATTTGTGTTTTGAAAAAGTGATGATTTATTAAAATAATTGATAGATGGTGGAGATTAAAAATAAATATGGTATTATTTTTAATAGTACAAAAATGAAGAAAAATTAAATTGGAATGAATTGTTGTAATATATGTGATGAGGTAAATTTTAAATTTCAATGAAATTATATTCTAGAGCATGAGGCCTAATGGGTTTTTTTTATTATAGTTATAGAAAATGGAACCAGATAGGAACTATAAAATATAATTAGAAGACGGATTTAAGAATGTGGTTTCACTTGAGCCATAGTTGACCAACATCTGGTTTAGAGTATTGTCTAGGTATTTTAGGTCATGGATAGATTGAGCTATTGGTATGACCTAATAATAGTTGTTCAATAAATTAATTTCTAAAATAAAGAATCCACCCATTATCCAAGGTGATTCAAAATTGGAAAAATAAGGTGTGTTTTTGAATTAGATGAATCAAATATTTAATATCCTAGAAATACTAGATGAGAAGAATATCATGGTTTCAATTTATATGTAGGAGGATCTGACTTGCCTGTCTTGGGATTTAGAAGTTTAGACTTCATTGGAACAATGTGTTTTGTGGGATTATTTTGAAAAAAGGTTTAACTACAAATTATTTCCTCACATGTTATGAATTTAAAGGGAAATGTTCATTTTTATCCTTAAGTATGAAAATATATCAGTAAAATAATATTCAACTACTCTTATAAATATAGTAATATTTTAGCTAATATTTGTAGAAAGTACATCCGTTAAGGCATAAATTTATGAATAAGGGTTATGGAATAAAATATAACCATTGAATTCTATTAATTATAAATAATGTTATATTTAGACAGTCCATAGAGAAAAATGTCAGAAAAAGATAGGTCTGATAATACATATGGGGGAACAATATTGATAGTTATGGGAAATGATGGTATCTATAATTCTATGAAAAATCATAAATCATGCCGGTATTTCTATTTTAGTGTTATGAGTCATAATCAGACCTCAGGATTGGAAAATCATCTTAATAAAATAATTTATAATCAAGGATGATTTCAATGTGGTCTGTTTGATCACATAAAGTGGAATTGTATTACTCTGCATAGAGAAATCCAAAACTACAATTAAATGAGGAACAATCATCGCTATAATCAAATTTCTCTATTTTTGGGTGTTCATGAAACATCTCATGTTTCACATAAATTGTATATCTAACATCGCCTGATTCCCACACTCTATCATGTGGCCGAATCGGGTAAGTTACATAACCTGAAGCATGACAACACTTATTTTAGAGGGTGATTATTAGGATTGTGGTGTGATATATTTTTTTTTGGTGACTATACACTTGATAAATAGTTAAAAATAGAATAATTAAAAAATATAAACAAATATCACATTGAGGAAATAAGGATAAAAATACAATATAGTAAACAAAAAAACAATAAAATCTAATGGAATAATCAAACATATAATAAATGAATAATGTAATTTCCCGATGAAATGTATTTTAATTTCATTATAGGAGTAATAAGAATAAAATAATATTAGACTGAAATTTATTTGGTGTTTAACCCCATGTTGTTATTGTCTCCAAACTCCATCCCACAGACAATCATCATTCTTCCGCAAGATCACTCTTCTTTATCCAATCATATATCCATGAAATGTTCTTAGATAACAAATAGTGACCATATCAGGGAGTTTGAATTACTCAGATGGTTAAGAACACTATATATTAACATATCCTTTCTACTAATATGGTCATGAATTATTGGAATAATCTTAAATATTAATTATTAAAAAACTGAAATAAATACCACAACAACCAACATTGGTACTATGTGGGTGTACGTATGATCATGACATACAACCATACCACTGAAAACTATATAAGAGTGGTTGAACATTACATACCTAAATTCTATTAATGAATTTTCATCATCATGTCTCCCAACCCATCAAATAATAACTATAAAACCATGGTATAAATCGCCCAAATCTCAATCCATGCAAGAAATATTAGAAATTCAAAAACTAATCAAGGCTGATCCCGATATATGAGCATTTTAGAAAGTATCAATGAAGAGACATATATATAATAGTTACTATAATAAATCAAGTCCAAGACTAGTATATATGCTCTAAAACTATAATCAAGGTGAATCCTATTATATAGCATTAATACATACTTTACAAGTCATAACAATATGGATATCATAATATCACATCATAAGGATCAGTGGATAACTATTAAAGATAACATTTATCATTAAATTTCACATTTTGTTTGACTTTTGGTTATAAACCAATAACATGCCTGTAAAATCAACAATCATGACTTGGAAATTTGAATCCATATCAAGTGGTCACCCATAAATAATGTCACAAAAAACACACATAATCCATTATTCAATTCATTTATAATGAACGGATCTCTCACCGGAATTGTATCCATATGTAAAGATAATAACCATTTGTAACCAAATGGATTACAATGAAAAAAAATTCATTATTATATTAAAATATGTGCATTTTATATATTAAAAATTTCAACAATTCACATTTAGTAAATAAAAATCCTATGTGATAGGGTTTTGACCCCTAACATTGACCCGTGGCTAGGAAAAACATACAAAGGGTAACACCATCAATGATGGTGCAGAAGTCATACAGATGAATCATATGTAAATTAAAATGACAAATAACCTCAAACCTAAATGAAATCCATGTATTCTACCACCCAAAATGTGAAAAATGGAAGAGGGATGGGAAACAAAGGCCAAATAATTTCTAGGGATCGATCGCATAAATAAATCAACTAAAAGGGATAAAAAATGCACATCATTTCATGGAGAAAATCATTGGGTAAATAGGAGAAGTCTTTAGGCATGGGAGAATGAAAAATATTCCAAACAGAAGAGATTAATCTTTTTATTTGGAAATTATATTGAATGTAATTATTTTTTTAGTCATGTATATATTTTTAGAGTGTTATGCTAGAAAAATCATCTTCTTGGAGGAATTTTTACTTTTTATAAACATGAAATTATTTGAAATTATTACATTACATTTAACAAATATAATACATATATTGGATTCATGACACGTTTCCTGTAAAATTTATACAACACGTAACTCCTTTACATGACTTACAAATCCCCTATATATAACATTCGACCTAGTTTTCATTACTAAGATATCAATGAATTTTATAGCCTTCCGAATCAGGGAAAAATATTTTTAAACCCATTTAACAAATTTATTTATAGACTCCATTTTTCAAATAAACATATATCCTTTAAAATTACTCAATTTTCCCAACAAATACTCTTAGAATATGAACAAGAATCATCTACCAAGGCTAAAATAGGAAAACCTAGTAGAAGACATTTAATATATAAAACTCAATTAGTGAACAACCTGAAAAAATATGGGATCTTACAACCAACCCACCATATAATAGCTCATCCTTGTGCTGCACCAACGATATCTAGGGGTTCTGGGTGATCATTGTTTGCCTCATTACTCATATATAATATTCTATTTCATAGGAATCCTTCTTAACTCTTCCATGCTTCCACTACACTATAACCAATGGTATAATCCTACCCTGATGATAATTCAAACTACAATCTATAACCCTTATCAGATGATCCTCAATAGAAGAATTAACCCAAATCTCAATGTTTACATCTTCTATAACATGAGAAGTGTATAGTTGATATTTTTAAGTATGTGACATGTGAAACATGTCATGAATGGAACTATATTGGTGTGTAAGGGATAATTGATACACCACTAGATAAATCCTTTCAACATTTTCAAACGACTCAACAAAATTGGGCACTAGATTTGCATGCTTCTTGACACAACATTTCCCCAACCTATGGGACACCAGAAGGAAGATAAAATGAACATCATTGAAGTAAAGAGGTCATATCTAGGGGTCAAAAAATTATTTAATTCTACATTATGTGGTCACTAACGACCTCTTGATCACCTAAACATACACAGATGTATCTTGTAGTAGTATTTCCCCAATAAGTAATGACTGGCCTAATTCCAACTAAAGAGAGAATAACAACATCAAATAACACAAAAGCCTCAAAAGTACACATTTGTATCAATTGCTATATTTTTTGTTACATAAAATATCCTGGAGTGGCATATGAATCTCACATGAACCAATAAAATCCAAAACATAACATTATAAAATATCATATAGAACATGAATAATTTTCTCAAATTGGAAAATAATTTATAGATGATTTTCCATAATCAAATGAACCAATTATACCAATGCCTGATGAATACCCTAACAAACCCTGATTTTAAATTACGATATCTAATTGAATTGACACCCTCACGACACATTCCTTCTAAACTATCCCATGATCATGATGAATAACTAGATCATAACATGTGATTGTATCTGTAATTGGTATAAACTAGGATTCCATCATTAGTAGATCCCAAATCACATATTAAACATCATTCATATTGGTTTTATTTGGTAATACTATTAAAAAAATACATATTTACATTAAACCATTTCGGATATATAATGTGAAAAGGATGTAAAATCATACCTGGACTCTGATGATCTGTTTTATATAGTTGAAAAGTGAAAGATCTATCCAGAATACATAAAAATTAATTTCTAATTCCTTACCAATAGTCTTATATATATCGGTCATAATACATTATTGTAAATCCTATATTTTCCCCCACTATAGTAGCCTAAAACTATATCATCAAAATATCATGTAAGCTCATTAGAACCCATACATGGAAATAGAAACAAAGATAATTAAAACAATCAAGAGACCATACTGATGTTTTATCCCCCACAATATGATCAATCTCTTTTAACTAAACCCTCTAGATCATATAAATAATTAGTATTGATTCTATCAAAAATAATTATTATAACATATGTCAATGTTAGAGAAGCTAATCACTATGTATCTTAAACAACTATATTCACGTCTACAAAGAAGGAAATTACTCACCCCTAATATTGATTCTACAAAAGGACTTATTTATAAATATTTCATCTCAAATAGTAAACAATGGAATACTTCTTAGTGTATAAGTATATTTATATTGAGAATGATACAGATACTTGTCCAGATTCCTTTGTCAAAGGTTTGGGTTCGACTATGAAATGATTTATCTGAGGATTTTGTGGTGTGAGTATACCAAAAACCTTTAATAAACGAGATAATACCTTGAGTATCCCTTGGAATGTAACAGACCAACTAAATTCAAATCATATGTATTGTAATTCCAGTCTGGTGGGATTTGTTTTCTAGATCCATAAAGAACCACTCAATTTTCATAAACCATAACTACTCTGAGCCAAACTCCAGATGAAAAATAGCACTCGATATATGATTTAATCATCACAAGTAATGAGAGAAAATGTGTAGATGTTAACATTCATTTAATCTTTATATGTGATCTCTCGCAAGAATATGACCAGATGATTTTCACTCCCTTCTTGGTCCGTAATGACCCAATGATTTATTAATGAAAATTACTCTTGATCTGATTGAATTTAATACAATGTAAAATGGTTATAAAACACATATTCACTTCTTTTTATGTTTTTTGGATATTAAAATACTATTAATAATTTTTATCATTGATAACATAGTCGTTGAACAATGGCCACATGATTAGTATAAATATATGCTTCAAAAATTACAATTTACTAAGTCAAAGGAAGCAATGGCATCATCTAGTATAATTTCTCCATACGAAGCCCATCTATTGGAGCACATAATAGTGGTAGTGTAATTGTGATTCTTTCTTGACCAATCCTAAAATGGGATTCAACATGTTAATCTTGAATGGAATTTCCTACGGGAGATGTGGAAGTTAATAGAGATTTCCACCAAGGCGATGTTATCGAAGTCTCCCCAAGATTCGGTCACCATCGTGAACCTTACCATTATGTCATATGAAGGAATTATATGGGGTTATGTAACAAGACACTAGAACTATGATTATATGATTTATTTTTTATACAAATAATATACATTCATTTTATTATTGTTACATTGTAAAAGGGTTTTAAAGAACAAAAGGAATATTTAGTTAATATATAAATTTAATTAAGAATTTTATTTTTTTGAATTAATGTATTTTTTAATTAAATAACATTTTAATAAAATATTATTACTAAATATAAATGATTTTATTTTGTTTATGAATACAATTGTAAATTTTTTGAAGGTTTGAAAGGTGTCTTTATCAAAACCCATGAATTTTCGATAAATGTCTGTATTTATATTAAATGTAGAAATTCAAATTTTTTGAAAATTCTATAGAAAAAATGAATAATATTTTTTGAATCAGGATTTCAAAATTATCCTAAGCTTTATTTTACATTATTTTCCAAGACAATCAAATATTTGATTTAAAATTAAATATCATTTAAATATACAATGTGATTTATGGTATCATAATCACCCAATAGTGATGATATTAAATACTATAAAAATAATTTTCAGAAAATATATGTTTTAGATTTCAAATAATTTTATTTTACAATTTTTTATTTATTTTAAAAACATTATGTGTACCCTCCAATACCTAAAAATCATTTTAATATTTTAAAATGATTTCCTTGAGAGAGTGACTCGACCTCAAATAAGAAAGTTTAATATTTTTATAATTTTGTCCATTTTCTTAATAAAAATAATGTATTCTACACCAAATTAGACAAAAAAACCATTGGAAAACCCCATTGTAAGGTTTGTGGGTTTGATTAGTTTATTGTGTAGTGTCCAAAACCAAAATAATAAATAATTCCGTCTCCTTCCTTATTTAATCCCACTTAAACCCCCATTAATCATCACTCAAACAATTTGAAGATGAAATATTGCCTTCACTCCTCTCCCTATAATCCACCCTAGGCACCCCACACTCCCATTAAGACTCTATCAAGTCTCTCCAAAGCCTTTTGTATCACACTTCCATGTAAGGGATTTCCTCCTTTCTCATTTTTGTTCAAATTTGTTTATGTTGTTATACCATTTTATAATCAATTAAAAATGATGGTTTATGATTTTCATCTACCCTATAATTCCATCCTTAGATTTTAATGATGAGATAACTCTTTCTATGGCATTAATTCTTCACATGTACACATGTTACCATGTTGACATTCTGTAAGTAATTTCTCTCTTCTCATTTACATTCAAGTAATTGTTTTATATTATGATTTTAAATTCAATTAAATTTGTTTTTATATTATGTTAAATAACCACCATAATTTAAATTTATTTTATGAATTATGAGATTCCTTTTTCTCACTCATCATCAAATTTTATGATTTATATATGATGTCGTTATGCATCCAAAGTTACAAAAACATTTCCATGCCAATACCATCATCCAAGTGAAAACCATACTCATTTCTCTATCAAGGGTGTTCAATTTTATGAACTCGTTCTTATTGATTGTGGACATAAATTAATGTATTCCACATCTCTAATTAAAGGAATAAATTATGATGTTTAATGAATCATTGTTGTATGATATATGTGGCTCAATTATGAATGAATAAGAAGGGTGCGCCATGATTGTGACCCAATTCATTGCGTAATGATTTAAATAAAGATATGTTAAAATAAATTAGGTTTTATTCATTAAAATTATGTTATATTTGGGTTTAATCATGCTCCATGTACAATGAGACTTTTCTCACGAATATATCATGTTAAATGATGTTACCAAATTTCTATGTTATGATAATATCACAATATAATGCCATTATGTTCAGGTTTCTCTTATGATCCATTGATATTCCTATTTCCTAACATGTATTGTATTCTTCATGTAATTCCTCATTAATCCCTTAATGGGATTTATTAATCACTCTTTTCACATGTATGTCCTCAGGTTGTCCCATGCAATGCTAAGTACGTGCGAATGTTGTGGGCATGTAAAAGATGTTTTTAATAATTATGTTGTATTATATATCTATTGATATTTCATGTAATATCCCTAATTTCCCACGATAGTAGACCTATTTATCCTTACGGTTGTTTTAACTGAATATTTTTGTAATTAATCATGTTAAACTGTGTAATAAAGATCTGTGTTTTTGTAGTTGGTATAAGAGAGAGGTTTAGTTACATTGGGATTTAAATTAGAAAACCCCAGTGAAAGAATTAGGGATAAGACTAACTAAAATAAAAACATCCCTAAATAATGGTTTTTATATTGTAAGTGGATTATCAATAAAATTCATCCCTATTTGGATACGAACAAGTAGAGGTAGCTTTGGCACATATGAATATAGCGATAAAACATAAAATCATCGTTTTGAGATAGAATTGAATGGGAACTGGTGAATTGTAGTAGGCCTTGCTACACTCATGGTTATGACACTCTCGGAAGATATTATTTGGTACGTTTATAATCATAGTATTCTCCATTATTTTGGGAATAAAAAAATTCCCTACACATATATGTTGGGATGTAAATCCTGGATAACATAGATTGATGCCTATAAATTCATATGTAATGGAAATTAATGTATGTTATCCAATTTTTCATTGGATTCACCTTTGTGTGTTACCCATATATTTACTTTTATTCCATCCCATGGCCATTAATATGAAGGAACATGCTAATAATAGATGCATTTATCATTATTATTTCTGTTCTAATGAGATTCCCAATCCGACAGGAGCGAGAATAAAGAAAAATTTCAGGATAATCTTACCAGATAAATCAAGTTTTGAATAGAAACATGGGTCAAGAGGAACATTCAACCACCCTATTAAATAACAAGAAGAAAACGAGTGCTTCATGATATAAAGGCCTCATACTTTTAATAGATCATCTAATCCCTCAATCATCAAACAATGGATCAAATCCATTAAAAAATATTCTCCATCTTTCAATATTAGGAATAAGGGATGGTTTGTCTTGATTCTTATCATTGGGATGGTGAATCTTATTAGTGTTTGACATTAACAGAAAATATTAACCATGAAGAAGATATCGAGGCTTTAGAATTGATGAATTTTGGAAAAACTATTTTTGATAATTATTTTCATCCACCCAATGACTTACTATTAAAATGTAATTCCATTCCCTTAAGCAAAAAAATATGATGAATCCATTGGAGCGTACTATGAAAACATCATAATTATTTCATGATATTCCTTTGGAATTTTTGTTACCCCTAAATTCAATGTTTACTAAATCTTGGGTGGGCTAAAACTGAGCCTACATAATTCCCTAGTAATCTGTGACATTGATAGATATGAAGAAATTATCTGATGTTCCCTCAAAGAAAAAATGGAGATCGAAATATCTCAAGAGTATCACGGGGATAAGAAGCATATGATGTACATAAATTCTGGTGGTCTGATGGATAAATCCAATGGTGAAATAAAATTCTAGCACCCCACATGACAATGGCGAAGATAGAAGAAGCCTGAAAATTTATTGAAGGGGATGAGGAAATGCTTTAGATGTGTAAGAGAAGGGAACATAGCCATTAACCAAAAACATGAAAAAACTACAACCAGAACATATGATGGGGACACTCTATTTGACCCCCAACACATTTTTCATTTCTTAAACAAAAAATAACCAAAGGACTTTTCAATCATGTTCCAAAATACAAGGGGTTTTGGAGGAAATCCCAAACCGTCAAAGCAGCAATGGAATGATTTTCCCATCACAGCTGCCAAAGAGAATCTCGTCAATGAAGTTGTTATAGGTAAGCTTCTTACTCTTTCAAGAACATCAAACAAACGTTTTGACAATGGTTCAATGCATTCTTTTATATCTAAAATGTTTCATATAACAATCCAAACCCCATAAAAACCATGAAATTAGGGATGCCATTGAGAATGAAAAATGTGTAAATCATTACATCCCATGAATATAACTCCTCCTTAATCACAATTTTTGGATTGAACATCCCAGTTAACCTCATAGTACTTATTCTTTTGGAATATGATGAAATTATTGGCATGGATTGGATTTCTCTATATAGAGCCAACATAAACTTTTTGGAGATGGAAATCACTCTCCATATAGAGAATCGACCCCTAATTCTATACAAGTTCAGGGAGGAGGATGAATCCAATTTTGTAAAATCATCTTAGGCATGGATATTAATTCCCTATGAGAACATGTATCTTAGTAAGAAGGTTATGTATAAGGAAGAAACCATCCTTGATGGCATTCTTATTGGGAGGGATTCATTGAGGTTATTCCTAACTAATTTTATTGTCTTCCTCCTAGAAGAGATGTTGAATTTTCAATTAATATTATACCTAGGGAATTTATAATATCCATGACTCCATATAGAATGGATATTGTAGAGTATGTGGAGATATAGAAAAAATAACTGAGAATCTGGATAAAGGGTTGATACCCCCAAGTGCTTCCCCATGGGGTGAACCATCCCTCTTTGTCATGATGAAGGATATGTCAATATTTCTTTTCATTGATTATCATGAGATCAATAAAATCACGATAAAGAACAAATATCCTCTACCATGAATTCATGACTTGTTCAATCATCTACATGGAGAAAAATAATTCTATGAGGTGGATTTTTGGTTGGGATATTACAAGTAATGGTGAAGAAGGATGATATCCCCAGGAATGATTTTCATACACGGTACGAGCACTATGAAATTGTATTAATTCAGTTTAGCCTCACTAATTCTCCACCAATCTACATTAACATGTTTAATAGTGTCTTTATAGATTACCTTGAATTTTTTTTGGTAGACTTCATAGATGATATTATAATATAATCCAAATCCACAGAGGGGGATGAGGAGCTCTATGAACAATACTCGAGACCATGTGCAATGATAATCTCTATAAAAAGTACAACTACTATGAGTAATGGTTGATGTAAATATCATTCATGGGTCATATCATCACAAGTGATGGGCTATATGTGTATCCCACCAAGAAAACATCAATCTAGGGATGGTTGAGGCTGGTATTTGTGACAAATATCTCTAGTTTCTTCGAGTTAGCTAGATATTGTCACCGATTTGTGAGAAAAAAACCCATGATTTTCTAACCCTCGAACATGATAACTTGAAAGGGAGTTGTGTTTTCTTGGTGTGATGAATGAAAAGATAGATTCATGGAGTCAAAAAGGATGCTTATCATTGTACCCATGTACACACCACTAAAAAGTGGAGAACGTTTTGTGGTATTCAGTGATTTTTTGAAGAACGGTATGAGCTGTGTATGGTTGTAAAATGACAACGTCATTTCTTATGATTCCAGGAAATTGAATGTTCATAAGAAAAACTACCCAACAAATGATTTGGATTTGGAAGCAGTAATCATCACATTGAAAATTTGGCGACATTAATACTTCGGGAATAAGTGTGAAATATACATGTATCACAAAATCCTGAAGTAAATATTCAAATAGAAAGATTTGAAAATGCGCTATAGAAGATGGTTAGAGCTGAAGAAAGAATATGAATTCTCAATCCATTACTGCCCTAGTAAAGTGAACAAGGTGGAATATGCTTTATGTAAAAAGGATTCAACAACTCATTCATTGATGAGAATTGAAATGGATCCCATCCTCAATGATATAATGAATATAGACATAAGGATCATAAAGAAGTGAATATCACCAATCCTTTCACAAATTTTTTCTCAATTGTATCTTTTGGTATGGTTAAAGGATGATTAAACGGATGAAGTGGGAATTATAAAGAGCATTAAAAATATCAGGACAAGGAAATGCTCAGAGAACAGTATTATGGAAGAAGCAATTGTATGATTAGGGAAAAGACTATGTGTTCTATTAAATCTTTAGTTAAATAATTATATTTTAAATTATGCAAACAGTTCCAATTTCTCCATTCACCTAGGAAATCAATGATTTATCGAGATCTCTGATAGAATTATTGGTCGGATAAAATAAATAAAGAGACAACCATATATTCATGAATGTTTTTGGTAAGTCAACATGTGAAGGATGAAGGCAAATGTTCAAGGGTACTGTGCATCCATTACCCACAACAACATGTAAATGGGAGGATATCACCATGGAATTTTTCACCAGACATCTGTAGACATACAAATGAAATAATTTTATCTAGGTTTTTGTGGATCGTCGTATAAATACTACACACTTAATTTCAATTATAGAGGACTTATCATTTGATCAACTAGAACAGATATATATAAATGAAGTGGTAAGGATTCTTGGTATCCCACTTTCTATTGTATCCAATCGAGATCCAAGATTCAACACTATGTTCTGGAAGAGTCTCCAATATGCTCAGAATACTGAGAAGAACTTCAGTATGAATATCAACCTCAAACTGATGGGAAATATGAGGGGTCTATGCAAAAACATGAGGTCATGTTGAGAGCATTCTCAATGTATATAAAAGGAGGATGGGATCAACTATTCCCCTGGTTGAGTTCTCTTACAATAACAGTTTCCAATCTAGTGTCCAAATGGCTCCTTATGAATCCTTTTATGGGAAGAGGTGCAGAACACCGACATGTTGGGATGATGGTGGGGAGCGAAACCTCATAGGTCCATAACTGGTCGAAGAAATTGTGGAGAAGGCTGAGACTATCCTTGAACACATTAAAGCTTCCCAGAGTTGACCAATGAATTATGCAGATAATTATCGATGAAACCTATTGTTTGATGTTAGAGACAAGGTACCCCTCCACATATCACCACTGAAGAGATTTATGATATTTGGGAAGAATGTAAATCTTATTCTATCGTACTTCAACCCTTTTTCAATTCCTAATTTCATTAGACCAGTGGACAATAAACTGACAGTCCCACCAAACATTTAACAATTACATGTTGTGTTTCAAGTACCACTCTTTAGGAAGTACATATCTGACCAATAAAATGTATTCATTCTAGAGGTGGTACCGTTGGAAAATTAATTATTCAATGAATTGAAGAATATGGAGATCATATATTGTAGCGAAAAGGTTATACGAAATAATATAATTCCCATTGTCAAGGTATTGTGGTGAAACCATGATTTTGAATAAGAAATGTGTGAATCATAGGAATTGATGAGTAGAGTTACCTACATCGGTTTTAGTGTAGGAAATGGAAATTTTGAGGGAAAAATTTCTTAAGGGGGGAATATTGTAATAACCAAAACATTTATTAAAGAAAATTCATCTTGTTCGGATTAGATGTCTTACTATGTACAATGGCTGTATAAGATTTATTTACTTCTTTGTTTTTATGTTTTCTGGATATTAAAATACCGTTAAGAATTTTTAGCATTAATAATATATTTTTTGTAAAGTGGGGACATGATTACTATAAATAAATGTCTTTAAAAAAATCCAATTTACTCAAAAAAAGTGATGTGATGACCTCATCTAGTAGAATTTCTCCATAAAAGACCATTTTTTGGAGCTCGTAAAGAAGTTATCATCACTAGGCATCACTCTTGACCAATCCTATGCCGATCTTCAACACGTTATGTTTGAACAGAATCACATATGGGGGAAGTGGAAGTTAATAGGGATTACCACTCTGGGGGATATTATCTGAGTGGCCCCAAGACTATGTCACCATTAAACACCTTATCATTATGTCTTATGTGGGTGTTGTAAGGGGTTATTTAAAAATACCCTAGAACTAGGATTATGTTAATTATTATTTTTTAATTATTATCCATTTATTTTACTATTGTTATTTTGTAAATGGGTTTTAAATCACAAATAATATTCTAAGTTAATATTTAAATTCATTTATGAAATAAGTTTTTATAAATTAATGGATTTTTTAATTAAATAATATTCTGATAATATATTATTACTAAATATGAATATTCGTATATTTTTTAGGAATACAATTATAATTTTTATATTGGTTTGAAAGTCATTTTTTTCGAAACCCACTAATATTGGATAAATGCCTACCATTATTTTAAAAGTAAAAGATTACATATTTATAAAATTATTTTGAGAAAATGAATATTATTTTTGAAATTATGACGTCGAAATTATCCAACAGTTAATTTTCCTTATTTTTCCACGATAGTCGAATTTTTGGGTAAAAATTAAATACCGTTTAAATATGTAATGTTTTTTATGACATTATAATGACTAAATAGTGAAGTAATAAAATTATATAAAAGTTTTATTTGGGAAATATATGTTTTACCTTTAAAATAATGTGATTTTAGATTTTATTGACTTATTTTACAAAGCCATAGTGGACCCTCTAATACATATATAAAATTATGGCATTTTAAAATGATTTCCTAGAGATATTGAATCACCTACACAAAATAAAAAATAATATTTCAATAATTTCATCAACTTGCCTTATAAATTATTTTTTTCTACTATCTTTCGAAAAAACTATGGGTAAAAACCATGAGATGTATTCTGGTTTTTATTATTTTATTATGTTGTGTCCAAAACCTAAATAATAAATTATTCCCTCTCCTTTCATATCTAAACCCAATCAATCTCCCATTACTCTTCACACAAACCATTGGGAGCTCGACCATCCCCTATAAACCACACTCTAGAATCATCCCAAGGCACCCCAAGATCCCATGAAGCCTATCTCAAGCCTCTCCCAAGCCATTGGCATCACAAATCCAAGTAAGGTATTTCTTCCATTCTATTTTTTTTCAAACGTTCTTTATATTTTAATACCCATTAATATTCAATTAATAATGTTGGGTATGATTTATAACTTCCCCATACATCCCTAATTATTTTTAAATGATGGGAGACTTATTTATCGCTCATTAATGCCTCCCATGCACAACAGTTACCATGTCCAAATTCATTAATAAATTTCTCTCTTATCATTTACATTCATGAAATGTTTTTAAATTATGCATCTTAATTACAGTACATTTGTTTGGATGTTTTGTTAAATGACCCCTTACTATCCATGTCATGTATAAATTATTATATAACTCTTTCACTCTCATCAACCCATTTTACGATTAATATTTCACATCGTTATGCTGGTGAAGATACACCAATTTTTCCATGCATAGATCATCATGCAAGGAAATACCATATCCTTTTCTCTATCTAGGGTATTCACCTTTATGAACATGTACTTTTTGATTTAGGACTTAAAATTAAGTATTCCACATATCTTATTTTTTAATATATTATTATGTTTAATGAATCCATACACTATGAACTATGTGGCATAATTATGAATTAAATAGAATGATTATGAAGGGTGAGACCTGATAGTTCTCCAATATTGAGTAATGTTTAATGGAATGATACGTCAAGTAAAATTAGAGTTTACTCATTCTAAATCATTTTCCATGAGGGTTTACTCATTCTGCTTTTTCAATGAGTCTTAGATCATTCTAATATCATTTTAAATGTTATTGCCAAATTTTTTTTTGTTATCATAATCATTCTATATCATGCCTTTATGTTCATATTTACTATATGTAACATTGATATGTCTAATTCCTAAAATTCAATGTATTTATTCATGTTATTCCTTATTTACTCCCATATGGGGATTTATAGCTCATCCTATTCACATGTATATCCTCTAGATATCCCATGCAATTCTAAGTATGATGGAATTTTGTGGTCATGTAAATGAAGTTTTCAATAATGATATTGTATTTTTTATGTCTTAAGTTGTCATATAATGTCCCTAATTTTCTAATACACAAGACCTCTCAATTCATCAAGTTGAGTTATGTGCATTTTAATTTAATAAATATTTTTAATGTGTGTGATAATGTGGAGGGTTGTTATATTGTCATTCCTAACATTAGTGTTTTGAGAAAAGAGTAAACATGGATAATGCACCCATAATAACCTTTATAACAAATAAGGATAAAATGATGAAGAAAATATTGGTTTAATTGAATGATAAAACGGATAAAATATTCTATTTTCCCTCTAACACACCCACAACTATGATGACATGTTCCAAGAAATGGACATTGTTAAATGAAAAACTAGATTAGGTTTTCATTGTGTATAACAGATTCAATCTTAATTAACTCAATATAATTTCAAGTTGTTTTGAATGATTTTTTATTTCCTAGGAGAAAAATAATATTTCATTGAAAAATCCCACAATAATTAAATCCCATAAAGGGAGAAAGATCTAATTCATCCAGAGAATGAATACATCTAATCTGTAATTCAACTAAAAAAATATTACTACTATTTCATACAATCCATACCTAGTCATAAAACCAGTCTGAGGTGTGCATAAAATAATAACTCTCTAGTATTGTAATATTGATCTCAATTAAATATTGAGGAATTTCATAGCACCACTCAATAGATAAAAAAACCATCAATACATAAAAGGGGATACAAGTTCAAGACCATCATCTTGTTCAATATCTAATGATACATACATAGTATAAAATTATAATTAATAATATTGAAGAAAATATCCATAGAACCCTATGGTGTTGTACTAGGACATGTGAATCCTTCAGTCACCTGATATTTCAACTGGACATTTAACTCTCAACGCTCTATAAGTGAAATTATCTAAGTCTGGATAGAATCTTTCTCTACCCCCATCAAAAACTAGATCATGAAATGGATCAATCACTATTGATTTATGTAGTGGAATATTTCAATAAATTCATTATAAAAATGTTATACCACTTGAAGAAAATAATCATACAATATACAATTATCATCTAAATTATGAAATACTATCTAATCCACAGTTTTCCCTTCATAATCTACTATAGGAATTCTCTCACCAATGTGTATATAGCTACCTCAATTTAGTGATATAAATTCAGATCTTCTATGGTAATTTTTTATATGAGATTTAAATTTAACTTTCAAATCTATACAGATAATCATATTGAAACATTTCATTTCAAGAATAAACTATTCCAAAAAATGGCATCAACTGATTTTTTGATACTAACCCTTTCATCATTTTATATTATATGATCATATTCACAAAGGTGTGTCAATTTTCATAGAATAATCCATGAATTCCATATCCATCTGTAATATATTTATAGAATAATAAGATGAAAATAAATTTAATTCAATTCTATCAAAAAAATACAATCTTGGGTAAATGATATATGAAATGATCCTATGACAATGTAACATTTTTAATCCACAATAGACATAGAAATCTACATAGAAAGTAGTTGAATAGCCCCTCTACCCTAGGCTCCTATATAACTCAAATAAGTTATTTCATATTCCTGGTACATCTATTCTTGTATTAGGTTACCATATCCCCTTTCATGACCAGAAAATCCTATAGAACAGAAGCTACCTATCCACTATGGAATAAATGATACAGTTCTAGACTTTTCTAAATATCTTAACCCCTTCCATTGTTATAAAACTATATATTTCCATAAAATAACTAAAAATCACCAATCATTCAATAATAAATGACAGTCAATAGTTTTTTATGTACCCTAAGACCATTTGTGGCCCATCCTTGTTCATTTAATGTAATATAGAATAACATAATATTGAGATGGATTCCCACTTCCATAACTTGTATTTCTACACTATCTTTATGAAAAACAGTCTTAGTTATTATTATTTCATGAATAAGAATATTTTTATGTTAACGATGATATACTATCATGGAAATTTCTTTGGGACACTCCATGATTCCCTTACATGATGAGTTCCAATTCCTGAAATCTTCAAAATATATCTGAAGGAATAATTTTACATGTGACCTAATATAAAATAAAATACCATCCTAAATACATATTGTTTAGGAGATATCTTTATCTAATAAGGATAACACATAGAACTAGAGGTTGATTAAACATACATCACAATTTGACAATGGCATGCCATCCCATGTAATTTGCATGAACCCACAATCATTTTCATTTATCAAAGTATCATGATATAAGGGTCTTAGTAACATTGTCGTTATGTCCTTCCATGGTTAGTCCTATTAATACCCAACATCCTATAAAATCTATGACCAATGCTTGTGTGGAGCATGAATCATATTTGAAGAAGGCATCACCCTAAAATACTTCGGTGTATCAAGATTAATAATGATTATTTTAATGGAATCAGTGTAGATCCCAATTGACTAGGGGCCTCCCTCCTCCATGAAAAAATGGTGCTTAATATAGTACCTACTCTCTTGTAATCATAGACATTGAAAGCATGATGTCACTAGTATCCCATTCCCTGGGTTGCACGACCCTGAGGAAGCTATCTAGAATTTGAAAAACTATTTGATTCATTAGAGTGATAGGATTCTTTAGATCAACTGCATTATAAGAATGCTAATTTTAACACTAATAATGCATAGATGGAGGGTAATAAAGATGTATTTTATCTAAAATAAAAACACAATCCTTCGAAAAAAATCTATCAAAAAGTTCAACCTAAAAAATTCACAAAAATATAGAACCACTATTCATAGTCTCTCTAAACACTGATTACATTTATTTTGGATGATAATTTCAATTTATTAATCTAATTTTTCAGATAGAACATGTATTTAATATGATAGATCAGCAATGCATGTATATATCACAAAAAATTATGTCCCTAGCATTAATAATACATGTAATTATATATACCTATGGGCCTATCATGTTGAATTCATACACATCAAATTAAATACCACTCCATGAGATAAAATTTCAAGAACATATTACATCACAAAAATAATAACCACAGACATCATGTGAATCACCCATGGGAAAATAACATCAACATTAACTAGAGAAAAAAATTCCCATCTCGGGGAACTCATATTCTTCTAATACATGGGGTAGCTCTTTCCCTGAACATGATCATTACCAAGTACTGACACTGTCTAATATAATCAGCCACAACCGAAACTCCTTTATCGGTTAATGAAATCAAAAAATATACATTTCCGAATGTTATGGTGATATTAATAACTCATTATTTTCCATCAAACCCTTATAACATTAAATCTATATATTGGTGCACATAAATTCTAAGGAATATTTTAGTTTTAGATTTATAGAGAGTGAAGAGAATTACTACATAAAAAATACCAATGATACCAAATAATCATTTATCCCATTTAACTATAATTTCTTATTTAACATTAAGTCATACACAACATCCATGTGAAATCATTTATTGACCTAGATCATTCATCATATTTGTTTATAATATTTTGATAAATAATAATAAAAATAATGACCTTACATAATCAGTAATGGTATAAAAATAATTAAAAACATAATGTCATCAATAAAAGTAATAATGAAAATGAGTATGATGAAATAATAAATGTACAATGTGAATTATATAATAACTCATACCCATTAATACATGGAACACAAAATTTTATGATATGGAAAAAGGAGTCATTAGAATCAATATTCATGAGAAATATAATATCAGTATTGATAATTAGAAACATTATAAAACCATAGAATTAATATATAAAAATGGTATATTGTAACATCATCTCATTAAAACGATACGTAATACTTAAATTACCCTTTCAAATTGTAATAACCATATGAAAAACATAAAATATAAATATACAATTAATGTAATAATTATCTATTGTATTGGAGAGATATATTGAGTATCACCCTTTTTGTCTTCTATAACGGGCTCACCATGTGCTATCTAGGTGCATAGATCATTTATAATTTCCTTGAATATAATAATTACTTATTATAATATAGAATTAATTTCATCATAACTCATTAAAACAACCTTTATTCTTTTCATAGGATGATTAACTCGTGTAAACTAAAAGAGTTCAATAACAATGTCATTGAGAAATAACAAACCCGTGGAAATGAAATAGCTTCGATAAAGATATATTTGAAATAATATTAGCTAATTTATAATAAATAATTTTTATAACAATCTCTTTGAAACATTATTAACCCATTGGAAAAAATATATTACATAACAATATCTTTTAGAAAATAGTATTCCATCCATAGAAATAATGGGGAAGGAATCCATACAATATATCAAAAGTGGAAAATAAGTAACAATATGGTGTTTTGACATTGATTTATGTATATTAAATTAAAATATCATTTAAATCATTTTTAGGAAAATAAATTACTCATATTGAATATCAATTTTAATAACAAAAAATATTATAAAAATATTTTTATTCTAAAATAACATAGAATGATAGTAAAATATTATTTTAAATATATTTTATAAATTATTGGGATTATAATACCCTTTCATCATTGAATATAACTATTTATACTTTGTTTTTTTTAAAATGTGGTATTTGTAGAAAAAGGAGTTCTCATCCAAAAAAATGATTTTTTGTTAAAACATTATTCTGAAATACTTAGTACATATAGAGATAATAAATAAGGGATAATATGTATTATAATTAAATTAATATAAGAAATTTAAATAAACAGTAATTTTATATAGTTAGAACATAATATTTATATATTGGAGAGTTAATCACAAACAATCTTAATAATAGATGAAATTGTAATATCAAACTCTTTACACATTGGTAACATTAAAACATACGACACATGAGAGTATTAAATTAAAATAAACATATAATATCATTCAATTAATTAGACTTATCAAATAAAATATCATAGTGGAAGCTCATAAAAATAATAAATTAGTATAGGTGTATAACTTAACAAACATCACAAGGAAGAAAGATTTTATAAAAACCCATTTTTATTTTGGCAACATTTAATTTACAAACCAGATTAACATAAGTTTATAAATATGATTTTTAAATACCAATATTATTCATTCTAATAATAATATAATAATTATTGTGTAGTATATACACCACAAATGAATTATTTTTGGTATAATGGATATATATCACAGTAAAAAAGTGAGAAGATAAAAAAACAATACTTTTGAGTAAAATTTTAACCATGATTTATGTGAAAGAATAAAATCAATTAAAATATTTAATATCATTAAATAAATGAAATTTATGATATAACATGTTATACATCATTATATACTCTACAAAAAAGAAATAATTATTGAATATTGAATAAGTCACACATAATAATATTTAGAATAATAATCACTTTTCCTTGAGTATTATTCATCATGAATATAATTTATATTAAGGAATAATACTATTATATTAATTATTTAATTTTTCTATTACATTATAAAACATTATCATTAATTTAATTTTAATCATTACCTTGTTATATACAATTTCATAACCGATTAACTTTACATCTAATGTTTTGACCATATTCAGCTCATGGGTCAACAAATCCTTAGGTTGGATGATTGTGGTCAAAGTGGTTTCTATTTAAAAATAAATGGAATAATTACCAAGAAATTCATATTATTCTTATATATAAAGTATAGTTTTAAAACCAACTGTGAATGATGGTTTTTATAATTAATCTAATATTACAATCATGGAGACTGTAGGCCCAATGTACACATGAGTAACGTTCATGTGTTTCAATGATCATTCTGGATAGACGGTTAGTAAAATTAATATTTACAGAATAATTAATATGTAATAAATACATTAATATTCAATTAATGTATCATTAGAATGATATGGTAATGAAAAAAAGATGAATCACATTTCTTTGATGAGGTAGTAGTCTACATATCCCTGAATGATGTATTCACTTTTTTAGGTTGTTAAAAGGTAAGAAATTATTATATATTATATGTAATTAAATATAACTACATTATAAATATCATAAATATAATATGTATATTATAAAAATTTATTACATTTACCATTATTAAATTTTATGCATCCTGAAATTGAAAAATGTCTCAAATTGCATCGAAAGGTGGTGGTCTGTTTTAACATGAGGGACATTATAGTATCCCCTACGACATGAAATGATAAAATAGAGTATGTGTTATAATGAATTAGAAGTTATAATTATGTTATTAATATAATTAATATAAAATATAATTAGTATTTACCTCATAATTCCCATCCATTAGATGTGGTAAAGTTAAAAGTAATAAAATTGTTATGTTATGTGGTGGTTTGACGTACTCCCAAACGATGGTATCATAACCAATTTGATGGATGTGTGAGTCAGTTAAGGTCATAAAATTATCATAAAAACATCATAGTAAAATAAAAATAAATATTATATTATATATAAATAATGTATGAATAATTTAATTGGTGGATAAAAAAATAAAACGAAATTTTTTTTCGAGGAATTCTACCACTTTTTTAGGTAACTCCTTTTGTTTTTCATTAATGTACGTTTTTTGATATATTACAAAATTAATTCCATTGGGATGAAAATAAGGAATATATTAAATCATTTTAAAATTTTATTGATTATCCAAAAGGTTTGATATTTGTGTATAATGGGGGAGTGTGAATTTTTATTTATAATTGAGGAGGAGTGGAATTCTTGTAAATACCTAAAGGTAAACACTATAAGGATGTGTCACATACATCATGTTCCTAAAATATTGAATATATATAAATATATATAATAAGGTATATAGTATAACTTTATTCATTTAATGGGAATCGTAAATGAATGTAGTTCATTTGGACCTTTCTAATTAATGTTAAATAACTATGTAAACTTGATTTTACAATAATCACTATAAATAATTTATATTTTTTGTACTGTTATTTCTCATAAAAATATATAATAAAATTAATATAAATAATTATTTTTATTAATAAAAATATGGAAAATATTCTCCAATATCTTAATATTCTAAGTGAAATAATATATTTTAAAACAAATCCTTCAGACAAATTAAAATGTTGTTTTATAAAGTGAAAATGTACAAATGATTGAAATTTTATTTATATCAATAATAAATATGAAATTCATTTCAGTTACCTAAATTGGATTAATATATTTATAATTTAACTAATTAAATATGATAATAGAATGAAAAAATAATTTATCATTATATATTATTGAGTTGAAAATCCAATTTTCAATTAAATTCAATATTTTTAACATTTAACCAAAAAATGAAACATCATCGATAGACACAAAAAAAATAAAAAAGATAATTTTTATATTACAATAACTAAAATGAAGTTTATTTTTTAAAATAATATTTATCGTACACTCAAAAAAAAATTTAAAACAATTTCTCCATTAAAAGGTGGAAAAATACCTTTTATAATTAATCAATATCTTATGCATAAAATTTTAATTATTATTATATTACTACATTAATATATATTGGATAAATGTTATAATATATTAAAAAATATATAATATTTAAAATTCATTTATATTATATAAATAGATTTATTTTATTAATTTATTGTTATTAGAAACACTAGTGTACATAAATTTTTTCTTAAAAAATAATTACTTTTATATTGAAAATGTTCATATATTATATTCAAATTTATTTTGTCACTAATTAATTCTATATAATAACATGCATAAAAAATATTCTCATAAATTACGTACTCGTATTTATTCCCACTATTCATATAGTTAGGGGAATTCTATCATGTTAAATAATAATACTAAGACTATTCTTTTATCCCATAAGACTTGACCTTGACTGGAACATAATTTATAGAAAAAATATGATGTTAAATGAAATTCATGATAATTTTTTATTAAATATGTTAAAATTTTCATTTCATGTAAATAAATATATTTATGAATTTGGATTAATTTGAAAGAAGTTATTTCTTAAATTCTCAAGATAGTACATCCCCCCACCTAAAAAGGGAATCATTCCCTCAGAAAATGTCACTGTTATGATAGAATTAACATTTTTAGAATTAAATTATTATAATCAACATTGTATAAATAAAATAAATAAATCATCTCTTAATAATATAATGCGTGAATCAAATTTCTTTCCTAATGTTACGCATTACAGGGTTTACATATAGCGAGAGTATTGGCGGGGAATTAAAATATGAATTTTTATGGGGAGAATAATTTTCATTGGATAATAGCGAGCGATATAGAACATGGGCAATATGAATATATCAATAAAAAATTCAAATAGTTGTATAGATGTTCATTTATATCATTATAAATGATTATAATAGGACATAATTTTTTTCCAGTATCCTTTTCATAAAGTTGAAGTATTTTACCAGGATGTAAACTTGAAAAATAATGGAATACACGTATATGTTAAGTAAAATTTCATTAAATAACCCACTTACACCATAATCAAATATTTTTCTACAGAAAATGTGTATTCATGAGGAATTATTATTCCTTTTATGACTAAAATAATAATTTCAGGACCACATAACCGTAAAATAAATTCCAATATACTCACATATATTTTAATATTAACCAATATTAGTTAGAACACGGTATAATGATTTCCAAAATTAATAACTATTCATATTATCATTTAATCATCAAATGTAATACAAAAATTTCAAACTGAAAACTTCAATAAATAATTATACATAGAAGTAATCAATAATTTCTTCATATTTCTTTCATCCCAATGATTATAAATATTTTATTGTATATTTTTCATAGAAAAATAAACTGTTATTATTAAAATAAAATCCATCATGATTTCAAAAAAAATATTCATAATCATTATAAATATTGTAGTAACCAAGACATCACCTATGATACTAGTATGTGCCACACCATTGTCGATATTTTGTTGTGGGTTCAAGAACCGCTTCCATTCCAGATGCAATGGGTTGTCACTAAAAATTAATGTTGTCCCATTTTAACTTTTAAAATGAATACATAATTCCTCACTAAATAACAATTCATTTTTATAATAGGGGTTAAAAATACTCTAAACAAGAAAACATTCTCCCAAATAGTCATTAATAACAATATGATCTCATTTCATAATACCCCATTGGGGTGTCAGTGACATTGAACATATGATCATCATTAATCATATATACCTATGATGAAATAATTAACTCTTAATATATAGTATCGTGAAGGCATAATAATCTACCAGGTTTTCTAAACCAGCATCTAATAATATATATAATAACCAAGAACCAGATATCTCGGATCATGTGATGTAATCAAAATCATTACATTTTCATCATCAATGATGATAATTATGAAACAATTTTTTATATGAAAATCTTACAATATAAAATGGAAAATAGGGACCACATACATTATTGATGAAATTTTTGGATTATAGTGTTTAATAATTAAAAAAACTCATATATAAAAAATAAATAATTATTCAAAGGAACAATTATCCCATTGAACCCAAATTTCCTTATTTCTCCTTAGGCCATCAATATAATTCATATCAAGTCCTTTATTGAAATAAATCATTTATCCTCATTTACTATTCACTTTAGACAAGGAAACATATTAACAGTGATATAAAATGATTATTTAGTTTAACCATAATCATTTACAAAATAATTTGATCAATTAAATTAATAATTCATAAGTGTAGGATGAGATAATCAATCTTCTTGAGATAATCACAAAGAAACTCATACCAATCAATACTTTTATCACTATATATGAAATCCTGGAAAATGAATGTTTCATCATAATCAATGTTCATTTAGAATGTTATATCAATCTAAATCATAAGAAACATTATAAACCCTTATAATTCTTAGATAAATCAAATTGGTGTCTCAGAACATGATTTCATTAAACCATAACAAGACACTTGTAAAAACCTTACAAATTGGAATTACAATATTTCAGACTTAAAGTATAATATTCCAGACTTCATGTTCATTTCTCAATGAATTAGAGTGCTATAATAGGGCTCATATATCCTATAAGAAATAAATATCTCACCTAGTGTTATTTGGGCAGACCCATCATTTATAATGTCAATGAACTGAATAATGAAAAAAGAATACGGATAATTCATTTCATCAGAAAACATTATTAAGACATTTATTATTTCCTTATATGATTAACTTGTATAAAAGAAATTACATCCATAAAAATTTTTGGGGTAATAATTAACCTACATAAATGAAAAGGCATCCATAAAAACAACATTGAAACATGAATAGTGCATGGAAGGGAAATAAGTTCCATGAAAATATTTTGGAAAAATGATTAAGATGCGGAAAATAAATAGGTATCATATCACTATCATTGTGAGAATATTATTCCATATAGGGAAATAATAATGTTGATATTAATAACATCTTTCCCTAATGGATAAAAAGTATCAACAAGGGTTTTTTTATGATTATGAATGTAAATTCCATTAAAATATCTTAAATTTTTTTTGAGTTATATAAAAATAACATTTTGAATATCATTTTTTAAAATTAAAATTATTTTATAAATTTTTTTCCTTCAAAAATAACATTGAATGATTATAACAGAAGATATAAAAATAATTTATAAAATTACTTGAGGAAAATACCAATTCACATTTGAAAATCACTATTTCAAATAGTTTTGGAATCCTTTTTTCATATATACTATTTTTGTAAGAAAATGAATTTTCAATCAAAAAGATGATTTTTTTATAAATTATATATTTTGAAATCACGAGTACATAAAAAGAGAATAATTATTGGGAAATTGTACTCTATTGATATAAAAAAATTATAAGAAATGTAACTTGAATAATTTATTGTTAGATCATATTATTTTGACATTGGATACGTAATCACAAACTATCTTGATAATAGATGATATTATAATATCAAACTATTACAAATTTGGAAATATTGAATCGTAATCACCATGAAAGGATTAAAATAAATTAAACTTATAATATCATTAAAATAAGTATTATGATGATAAAATGAGAATTTTGTGATATATAAAAATAATAAAAAATAGTTTCATCGTAAATAACATCAAAATGAAGAAAATATAGGACCCAAATCCATTACCGATTGGTGTTAGTCAATCTATAATCCCCATTAAATAGATAACCTAAACACTATACATAAATCCACAAATAATTATGTATTAGAATCATGAAACACATTCATGGGTAAAATACACTCCACAAATCAATAAGGGGTGAATATGGCAAGTATCTCAATATAATTGAACTGTGATGAGAAATCCCCCTCTATTAAATCTGATTCATCGTGCATGTTCTTTATTATGTAGTATAATAAACATTTTCTAATTAATATCATTAATGATAATATTTTAAAAGTTAATTATTTATTTAATTTTATTTATTCCCATGTGATATAAAATTACATAATTGATTATGTTTACAACATATGTTTTGACCATATTTCACTTATTTTCAAAAAATGTCTTACGTGGGGTGACTATGGTCAATGTGGTTACTATTTAAACACGTCACGAATTATAATCATTGAATAAATATAATATTTATATTACAATTACTAATTTACAAATAATTATAGTATATGGTTATATTAAATGAAGTAACGTTACGATCAAGAAAATTATTGGCTTTATGTACACATGAGTAACCTTGAATATTTTCAATGATCATTAGATAAAAAAAATCAGTTAAATATATATTTAATAAATAATAAATTGATTATAATTATTATCATAATTAATTATATATTAAATTATTTTTATTTTGTGATAAAAAATTGGAATCGCATCTCTTTATGGTGGCGGCAGTCCACACATCCACATACTACGTTTTCACTTTTTCACGGTGTGAAAAGATAATAATAAAAAAAAAATATTATATTTAAATAATTATACATATGTATTTAATATCATAAATATGTCACCAATGTCATATATATTCAAATAATTTCTCTTATTACCTTCCATGAAACATGTTAGTGAAAAAAACACTTCACATCCCTTCGCGAGGTGGTGGTTTTCCATACACATAAGAGATGGTAAAATATCTCCTATGGTATGAAATATAAAAACAGGTTATATTATATAATGATAATTAGTTATTATTATGTTAATAATATAATAAATAATATATATAAGCATTATTTCAATCATAATTCCCATCCTTGAGATGTGGTAAATGAAAAAAGAACAACATCACTTAGTGAAGTGGTAGTTCTATGTACACTCGAACGATAATTTCTTAACTCATTTGATTGAATTATGTGTAGGTGTAGGTCATAATAGTAACATAATAACATATAAGTATATATTTTATATAGGTGTATTATATAATAATTGTATCATAATAATTTAATTAGTTGAGAATGAAATAAATCAAAATAGCTCGTTATTGAGTGTTAACTATTCTTTAGGTAACTCCATTAATTTTTAATAAACTTATTTGAACGGACTATTTTAACAGGAAATTGAGGCTTCTAGGTTGATATTATTTGATTTGGGATGTAATTTGGGATGATTTTTAATGATCTTAATGTATTTAATGGTGTGTAGAATGTAGGATAGTTAATGTCATTTTATAATCAAGGAGTGTAATTCTTGTAAGTAACAAAATGTAAAAACTATTTGAAGGCCACTCTTACATTATTTGACTCTAATAATGAAATATATTCGATAATATTTTGTATATTGTTGGAATATGGACTCTTCTATTGGTCATTTTAACCATCAATATTATTTATTAACCAATATATAAACTCCTTTTCACATTAATGATTGTAATTTATTTTTATTTATTTCACTATTATATCTTGTAAAAAACTAAGTTAACAATTCTTGAAATTATAATTTATAATAATTCCTAATATGGATTCCATATTTTAAAATTCCAATCACATAATATGTTGAATTAATTTTAAAACTAATCCCATATATTCCACAACTAAGCATCTTTTAAGAGAAAAAGACCAAAAGATTGAAATGTTTTTGTTTCAAAAATCTATATAAAATTGAGAAAAATTACACAAATTTGATAAATAGTTAAATAGTTGATCTAATTTTACATGAAATGAAATTAGTCAAATATATAAAAAAATATAAATTTTTGAAATGAAAAGTATGTTTTCTATTAAACTCAATATTCTTCACTATTCATCAAGAAAATGAAACTTCTCAAATAATACCAAATAATCACCAAAAGTTAATTTTTATATTATGATTTAAAAAAGACATATTTTTCATATTAGTTTTTTAAAATAGGTAATATTTATATTTAAAACAAGACTTCAATGAAAAGGATAAAAACTAGCTTTTAAAAAAAATATGTATTTTTAGGCATAAAATCATATTTATTTTTTTATATTCCTATAAAATATATTGGATAAATGTAATGACATATTATTTATTATATAATATATATCAATAATTATTATAATCAAATAATGGTGAATTTATATTATTTTTTATCGAACCCTTTTAAATGCATTAAAATTGTTTTCAAGAAAAATATTAACTTGTCTTTTCAAAATGATTTTTTTATTTATATTTAATTTTTCAGCAAATATTTCATTTTAAATACACGTATCAAACATACATTCAAAATTTAGCCCATATTTTTAAACTTTAGTTATTTTTATTTAGTCTATCCACTCTATCTTCATAGTAACAACAATTATAATAAATACTAATATTTATATTATATTATTATGTATTAAGACATGAACATGATTGAATAACATTTTATATAAGAAACCCTATTAAATGTGCCACAAAAGATAAAAAATATCATCCATATCACACAAGAAAAACAATGGATTGTGTATCACTCCTGATATCAATGAATTTAAATTAATCAGAATGAAGATATATCATTAAAATTCGGATGGTATACCCAGTATCATTTAAAATTTACCATATATTAAAGAACTATATGAGAAACATGGTGTTTTCTAACCCTTCCTTTTAACGTCCATTGATTCCGACACTATCTTAGATGACTGAATCTGGCTAATTATGTGGCCTCCTGGGTTCCTCCACATACACCAGTGGATACTAACTGTTAGTAGGTGTGTGATAGGTATACATAGTAAAATATACCACCTAGTACATATTTAAAATAAATAGAATTTAAAAAATATAATTAAATATCAAAGTGTGTAAATAAGGGGATCAATATTGTACATCAAAACACCAAATTGTAAAATCCAACTAAAAAAAACAATAAATAATAATGGAATAAGGAAATTTTTGAAATGAATTTATATAAATGAAATTATATAAGAAATAAAAAAAATAAGAACATGCAATAATTAACATATTTATATACAATGTCACGAACACCATATCGGCCTTGTCCCCAAACTATAAGACATCTACCTAAAAACAATCAGCCTTTAGGTCCCTTGCCCTTGTCAATTCCAACATTCATGTAATACTATTGGGTACCAAATGGTGACCTAGTTTTGGTGTGTGTATAATTATATAGCGAGATAAAATTGGGTCTAAAAATAACCAATATGATACTAAGTGAATGAAATAATGAAATAAATAGAATTATTAATTAATTAAACAATTAAATTATTACCATAATAACCCACTCAGGCACTATGTCAGAGTATCTATGAGCATGTATTTAAACAATTAAAACAATAACCTTATAAACAAAGTATGAAATAACCTTCCTCGATGCCATGATTTAATTTATATATGCAGGTATCACTTCTATGCCACCCATACCCATATTACTGTGGTACAAATCCTACAAATTTCGGTAAAAGTTATAATATATGCTCTTTAGTAACAATTTAGTGTTGAGCCTAGTATGTTAGGATTTCATCATGAATTAGGGACGTTATTTTTTGACATTAATTAAATTAATTAATCACAAGGATAGTATATATTCATTATGTCATGTGTTAGGGCCCGGACTGATATATATATAGTGTTGTATATATCACGGCTTCAACCATTATATAATAATTACAACATGTATCATGTCTAGAACAGATATATAATCTTTAAAACATGTATGAAGGATAATCATTATATTCAATCCTTACATCATAATTCAAAATGAGTCATAACACTAAGGATATCAAAATATCACATCATAAGGATCAATGTTAACGTGGAAAATTACTATTTATCATTCAATTACTCATTTCACTTGTAATTTGTGAATAAACTAGTATCACGCTATTTATTTCAATAATCTATTAAAATAATGATTTAAAAATATCATGAAATCACCAAAAACATATTCTATGCTAAACAAACTTAATACATTAGTAAGTTCAATTTTAACCAAGTGTGGCTCACCCAATCAGTATCTCTAATCCATGTTAATAAATTACTGAAAAAAGAGTAACTACCAGGAATAATAAAATACATAATTTAATTAATCTAGGTTCATTTTAGGTATGTTCAACTGATATATTACATGTACTTGCAATTAAATTGACCATATAGTTATGATTTAGACACCTTAACAGTACCAATGATTATGATATGTATTCAAAAGTGTCAAATAAATGTGGAAGAAGGTGTATGAGAGTGGAATATGAATCATAGATCAAGTAAGATCCACATTAATATCAATACCAAATTTGATCTATGTATGACAACACCCAAATGGGTAAAATGGATGGAAAATGGGAACTATGAAGAAAGTCTTACTAGGGATTGACCACATTATAAAAACATACGAAAGGGATAAAAAAATCCAAAATCACCTAGAAAAGCTATCTAGGTGTATTGGATACAGATACATATGAGGGGGGATGAAAAATCAGCTACATGAAAGACTTAAAGATGCTCATTAATAAAATACATAGTGTGGAAGACTTTTACACATCATGTATATATTTTTATATGGTTTCACTAAATTACTCATCACCTTAGATGAATTTTTATTCTCTTAGAATATTACATGATGTGATTTTATTACACAATGTGTAACTGATTCAAACAAAATATTGGTTTAGTACTGTGTGTCTAGAAAAATTTATGCATAGTGTAACACCGTTATATTTTTGGTAAATCCCCTATAGATTGATTTTATCCTAGTTTCATCCAAATTAAACAAAAACACTACAAATGAATCATAACACATGGAAAACTAATCACCAACCAATTTAAGACAACTATACATGTACTCCACTAATTAAAATAAAAAAACATCCCAACAATTTTGGTCAATTTTACAAATGGATCTTCATATATGAATAAGACTCATCTACCTTATCACGACCCGCCCTCGGGGTCCGTTCCGTGACTACCCCAAGCCTGCCTTCCATAGGCCAGGGGCTGGCGACTAGCACCAAGGCGTAAATCCCGGTAAAAAGGGAAGGCATTGCCTTTGTAAAGTAAACAAACACCACAGAGTAAGCAAGCGGAAAGTAACACTAAGAAAAAACAGAGTACAACTAAAAGTGCGGAAAGTAAAAAGGGGCCGGAAATACAAGCCCAACTGTAAAGTACAACTCGAAAGGGAAAATAGCAACTGAAAAGAAAAGCTGCTACACCGAGCTGACCACTGGAAATCCCACCTGAAGGGTGGGTACAGATAGCTCCTCTGCTCCTCGGGTCCCGCAGTCTGCTCCGAGTATGTCCCGCCCAGTGGTCTGCCTCTGGGTACCGCCTCGTCGTATAGTCCACCTCCAGGTACCGTCCAGTCCTCGAACACTCGGCCTCTGTCAGTACTGGCCGTCGTCTGCAACCAACACAACGAGGTGCAGGCATAGCCCGTGCAGGGGTGAGTATAACGATACTCAGTAGGGACCCCGAGACCCTCAAGGTCTCACTAAAACCAACAAGGATAACCACAAGAAGATCACAACAGATAAACTCTACTTAGGTATATGCCCATACATATACCTAAGTTATCAAGTAAACCATCTCAGTCATGAGGAAACACAAGGATCATGAGATCAACAGATAACCACTACCCAGGTATATGCCCATACATATACCTAAGTTATCAAGTAACCCATCTCAATCATGAGGAAACACAAAGGTCAAAGTCTCAGCTCAAACCAGGATTTTCATTATGGAAACCGTAACTGCTGATGAGCTCCGTCTCTAGAGTGTACAGTGGTCCTGTCACGACTCCGAGGTACTACTCAATAACCTAAGACTGCTGAAGTACTCCTCCTGTCGAGTACTGCGGGTCTGCTGCCAACTACCGGGCGCTCCGTCCGCTGAGGGTCTGCTGCCAAATACCGGGCGCTACCCAGATAGCCTACTGAGGTACTCCTCCTGTTGAGTACCACGGGTTTGCTGCCAACTACCAGGCGCTCCGTCCGCCGTGGGTCTGCCGCCAAATACCGGGCGCTCCGTCCACTGGGCTAGTCGACTCACTCCAAGTCGAATCGGTCAAGCAGTCGTCAGGTCTCAGTCGGCTACACAGTCTCCGAACTCTGCACGCACGTCTCCACCGTCGCGGGTCTGTCTCTATAACCAAGCACACACACTCCGTAGAGTATCGCGGGTCCGCCACTACAACCAAGCGCTCCACCGCCAAGGGTCTGCTGCTGCATCCAAGCGCTCCACCGCCAAGGGTCTGCTGCTGCATCCAAGCGCACCACCACTGTCAAGTACCACGGGTCCGCCGCTACACCCAAGCGCTCCCCCGCCCGCTCGTCTCCGGAAGGGTCCACTCCACGAGCTACTGGTCGATACTCCAAGTATCTCAAGGTCCAACGAAGAAGTGCCACATACGTCCGCTTCGTCAAAGGAGTCTCAACGCAACAGACGGCGCGTCAATCGGACGCCCGGTCTGTGAGTTATTAGCCTTTTCGTCCCAGGGGCCCGGTTGGTTTCGTGAGCAAACCAATCCCGGCCGTAACTCAACTGTACCCCGAACTCCCATAGGGTATACTCAAAGGGACAGTTACTCAACGTAAACACCAACGCCGCTGACGGTTCGTCAAACGGACGTCCTGTCTGAAAGATATCAGTTTTCCCGTTCCAGGGGCCCGGTTGGATTTCAGGTGCGATCCAACCCGGCCACTACTAACTGTATCCAAAACTCGGGCGAAGGATACCAAATGTTCTGTATCGTAAACAGGAACTCAACGCAACAGACGGTGCGTCGATCGGACGCCCGGTCTGAGAGTTATTGGCATTTTTGTCTCCGGGGCCCGGTTGGGTTTTAAGGCAAAACCAACCCGACCGTACTCCACCTGCGTCCAAACCTCGGGCGGAGTATGCCAAAGATCCGTCTCACTAAGAGGAACACAACACAGCTGACGACACATCAATCGGACGTCCGTAGCTCAAGATATTAGCGTTTCCGCTCCGAAAGCCCGGTTGGTTTCGTGAACGAACCAACCCAGCCGAACTCAAAGTAATCTGAAACCTTGAGTGCGATATACCAAAACGACCGTCTCGATCCAAGGATCGCGTTGCCGCTGACGGTTCGTCGATCGGAGGTCCGAGGCTCATGTTATGGGCCAAAAACCAAATCTGGTTCGAAACGGGGGGGTCCGGGTCCGGGCCGACCCGGCCCGACCCCCCCCCCCCCTTGGGGCGGCGCGGCGGCGGCGGCGGCGCGGCGGCGCGGCGGCGGGCTGCGGCGGCTGGCGCCTGACGCCGCACGAGGGTGGCACGCGGGGGCTAAGCCCCCGCTTCTTTGGAGCGGCGCGGCCTTGCGCTGCGCCTTTTGCAACAAACGGCCCCCACGTGGGGGCCGGTTTGATTTAAAGGAACCGGGGGGCTGCTGCCCCCCTTTCATGGAACCCCCCCCCCCTCTTAAAGAGGGAGGTTTTACATGTTGGCCGGGGGATTAATTCCCCCGGTTTAATGCCTTCCGGCCGGCCAGCTGGCCGGCCGGTTTTCTCCAACGGACCGGAAATTCCGGTCCCCCCTTCGGCTTCTGACGCCGGCGGCCCGGCCGCCGGTCTTCTCTTCCCGCCGCGGCCCGGAACCGGCCGCGGTCTCCTCGTCCCGCCGCGGCCCGGAACCGGCCGCGGTGTTCGTCATCCGGCGCGGTGCGACGGCACTGCGCCCCTTCATCGTGCCTTGATTCCATTCAACGCGGCGCGACGGCGTCGCGTTCTTGAAGATTCTTCCTCGGCGTGGCACGATGGCTCCGCGTAAAATATATGCACGATCATCCGCGTGGTGCGACGGCACCACGCCACTTGCTTCCACCCGCAAGAATAAACAAGAACGTTGGAGGGGGGGGTGGTTCGGCCGTGTTCGTGCGGTCCGGCCCCCTCACGTCAAAATAACACTTATATAAATTATTCAAAAGCCTCACGTAGACATGCGATCCACGAGCAAGAAATGGAATAATTAAAGAATAAAACAACAACCCCTACCTTGGTATAAGGTTCGAAGATTTGTCTACGTTCCGCGGAAGACGACGTCGCGGAGGTCAGGCGTCGCGGTCGTCGTTCGTCAAATTCAACGACGAAGAGGCGCGTCCGAAGAGGCACGTCATTGGCGAATCCTTGTACGCCGACGAAGGTTGTCCGAGGAAGGTGTGGTGTTCTCTCTCGTTGACACCGAAGACGAAGAAGAGCGGAGCGGCGTTCTTCGTCGGAACTTGAGCGTTCTACGTCAAGTCTTGAGGAAAGTCAAATAAAAAGGAAACAACGAACTCAAGAACCCCTACCTCGATAGTCGCACGTTGACGGAGTCGTGGAATATCGGTGTCGATTCCTTTGACGTCGGAGGAAGAGTCATTGTCGATGGCGTTCGTCGCGGAAAAGATGATGCGGAAGAAGAACGTCACGTCGCGGATATGGCGTCGCGGAAAGACCGTGTTCTTCGGCGAAGAAGTTCTTCGTTGAAGAACGGCATTCTTCGTGTTCTTCGTCAAGGTTGAAGAAGAAAGAAAAGCTATCAACCACTCCAAGATGGCTAAGAGTTCTAACCCAACAAAATAAGACAAAGTCTTATTTTATTCACAAAAAGAATTTCAAAGGTTTGAAATTCAAAAAAAGAGATAACTCCACATTTATTAACAAGTTGTCATGTTAATTAAAGAGGGGTTAAGGGAGTTTGAGGGAAGATGAGAGGTTTAGGTTTCGTGTGGGCCCCACCACACTTAATCCTCTCAAGGGAGGTTAAGTGGGTGTGGGTCCCACCCCTAACTCCCTTTGAGAGGAGTTAACCTACAAATAGTAAAATAAAAATAATTCACACTTTTTATTCAACTTTTTTATAAATCTCCCAAAAACCAACTTTCAACCCGAAACAAACGCAACTCCCGAAAAGGTCTCTTTAAGAGAATATCGGCGCTGCGAGTTCATCGGTGCCCTCAGATTTCAATTTCGAGCACCGTATCAAAAGTTAGAAATACCCGCTTGTTCGTTCACTGAACGTACCCGAGCCAAACTTCAGAAATTAATTCCGGGCACTCCGGGCCTCGGAATTAGGTGCCGTCTGAAACCGTGCTCTTGTAAAATTATAAAGAAAATTAAGAAAAAATTTCCCTTGAATTTTACGGGTCTTTACATTACTCTCACCTCAGGGCTTTACGTCCCTGTAAAGATACATCAAAAACTAGAGAAACAAAAGAGGGTACTGAGTACGCATCTGAGCCTCCCGCTCCCATGTGCTCTCCTGGAGATTCCCGTGCCGCCATCTGTTGCGCACAAGAGGAATCGATCTCCCATGTAGGACCCGCTCTTGTCGATCCTCTATCTCCACCGGGACCTCCGTAAAAGTCGCCCCATCGTCAACGTCAAGCTCCCCATGGTCAAAGATGTGCGTCGGGTCGTGCACGTATCTCCTCAGCTGAGACACGTGGAAGACGTCGTGCACCCGGTGTAACTGAGGTGGTAGAGCCAGGCGATAAGCCACCTCACCAACCCTGCTGAGGACCTGGAAGGGTCCGATGAAGCGCGGAGATAACTTGTCGCCTCGGCCAAATCTCTGAATACCACGTCGAGGTGAGACCCGCAAGAAGACGTGGTCACCATCCTCGAACTCTAGTGGCCTCCGCCTCCTGTCAGCGTATGACTTCTGTCGGCTCTGTGCTGTCCTCATCCGCTCCTGGATGACATGGACCTCCTCTGACGTGGCCCGGACCATCTCTGGTCCCACAAGAGCTGCAAGATTTCTTCTTTGCCGATAAGAGAAACCTGGTCTCATCCCCTGGATGAACCACATTCTTTGCCTAAAACAGTCAATCCTAACATGGATGATACTAATCCATACCAAGGATGACGTCGTAAGGCCTCGACGCTACTACTAAGAGATCCAACCGTTACTCTCGCCTCCAAGGGTTGAGTCACACTGTCGGCATCAGTGTGTGGTAACTAGTCTCCTCCAGTAGATGTCTCACAAGTGAGGGTCAAGTCAACAGTCAACTGGAACCTCTTAGTAACATCACAAAAGAGGACAGGAATGAAAACATCACAAAGGATGCGTCTTTTATTATTGCAGCTCATAATACAAGACGCTACACAAAAGCGACATCAACATGGAACTAGAAGTACAAAAGACGTATCCACTAGTTCCTCCCCTGTCCACCTACTCCCAGAGCTCAATGATCGTAAGCTTCAGCTGCCTGAAGCTGTGCTCTGGCATGTTCACCTACTCCCTGTGGTCGGGGTGGACCTCCTGGTGGTGGTGGTGGCAGAGCCTCAAAGCGTCGTCCACCACCTGCTGCTCGGCCAGCTCCTCTGCCTAGGTGGTTCATCAACCGTCTGCTGCTCCTCTGCATGGCGGGTCGGGCAGTCACGAGCCATGTGGCCTTGCCCGCCGCATGCAAAGCACTGTCTTCCACTCAAAAGACTTACTCCACGCTGTGTGCCCTGCACTGCTGAGCCAGTGCCCTGAGGTCGTCTGCCTGAAGGTCTGGTCTGTCTGGACCCCTGAGTCATCTGTCAGCTACCTGCTACCGAAGACTCCGCTACGTGCCGCCCTGCGGTGGGTCGCTGCGCTGGTGAAGACTCAGCAAGGAAGCTCTCAATCAGAAGGGCCCGCTCCAGTACTCCTGTCTGAGTCGGTAAGCTGAGGGAGATCAGCGATGCCCTGATCTCGTGTCTCAAACCCTGCTCGAAGGTCCGGGCCCGGAAGAATGGGTCCCGTACCATGTCGGTCGAGTAGCGTGAGAGATCGGTAAATCTCGCCGAGTACTGAGCGACCGTCATGCTGCCCTGCCGCAGCTGCAGAAGCTCCTGGATACGCACCGCACGAAGGGTGGCTGGGACGAACTCCGAGCGGAAGAGGCTCTCAAAGTCCGTCCAAAGTAGAGATGCCTCATCGTGCACCTGGAGCATCAAGCTCCACCATCGTCCTGCTGCTGTGTGTAGTAGGCTCGCAGCGAGGATCACCATGAGGTCTGCTTGTGTCCTCACTAGCCTAAACACTCGTACCACTGCCTCCAGCCAGTCCTCTGCAGCCTGGGGATCCGTCTCCCAGCGAAACCTGGGCGGTCGCTGGCGCTGAAACTCATGCAGTGCGCTGAGGCGACGTGCATCGTCAGCGGCTGCTGCTGGAAGCATCGGGGGCTCGGCGGGTAGAGCTACCGCCGGTGCCACTGCTGACAAAGGGCCCTGCACCGAGGCCTCGTCGCTCGGTGGGCTGTCGTCACGTTCGATTCTCGGAACCCTAGCTGGCTGCCGTCGTGGGGCCATCCTGAAAGAAACAACGTAACACGATCAAACGATTATACCTGGTGAGCTGACCTGGTTTGAGCTGTTTTAAGGGGAAAAACCTTTGAAAACACACACGCAATCAGTGTTTTCGTGCACAAAGTCGGAAATCAGTTGTCGGGGTCCTGGTGTATGGATACGTCGGCCGCCCGCACCAACACTGGACTCCCTGAACTGAAAACCACACTCGGTACCCTTAACACTATTGCTTCATAGAAAGAAAGATCAGAGTCTGCGGTAGAACCGACGACCTCTGATACCAATTTTTCACGACCAGCCCTCGGGGTCCGTGCCGTGACTACCCCAAGCCCGCCTTCCATAGGCCAGGGGCTGGCGACTAGCACCAAGGCGTAAATCCCGGTAAAAAGGGAAGGCATTGCCTTTGTAAAGTAAACAAACACCACAGAGTAAGCAAGCGGAAAGTAACACTAAGCAAAAACAGAGTACAACTAAAAGTGCGGAAAGTAAAAAGGGGCCGGAAATACAAGCCCAACTGTAAAGTACAACTCAAAAGGGAAAACAACAACTGAAAAGAAAAGCTGCTACGCCGAGCTGACCACTGGAAATCCCACCTGAAGGGTGGGTACAGATAGCTCCTCTGCTCCTCGGGTCCCGCCGTCTGCTCCGAGTATGTCCCGCCCAGTGCTCTGCCTCTGGGTACCGCCTCGTCGTATAGTCCACCTCCAGGTACCGTCCAGTCCTCGAACACTCGGCCTCTGTTAGTACTGGCCGTCGTCTGCAACCAACACAACGAGGTGCAGGCATAGCCCGTGCAGGGGTGAGTATAACGATACTCAGTAGGGACCCCGAGACCCTCAAGGTCTCACTAAAACCAACAAGGATAACCACAAGAAGATCACAAAAGATAAACTATACTTAGGTATATGCCCATACATATACCTAAGTTATCAAGTAGCCCATCTCATTCATGAGGAAACACAAGGATCATGAGATCAACAGATAACCACTACCCAGGTATATGCCCATACATATACCTAAGTTATCAAGTAACCCATCTCAATCATGAGGAAACACAAAGGTCAAAGTCTCAGCTCAAACCAGGATATTCATTATGGAAACCGTAACTGCTGAAGAGCTCCGTCTCTAGAGTGTACAGTGGTCCTGTCACGACTCCGAGGTACTGCTCAATAACCTAAGACTGCTGAAGTACTCCTCCTGTCGAGTACTGCGGGTCTGCTGCCAACTACTGGGCGCTCCGTCCGCTGAGGGTCTGCTGCCAAATACCGGGCGCTACCCAGATAGCCTACTGAGGTACTCCTCCTATTGAGTACCGCGGGTTTGCTGCCAACTACCAGGCGCTCCGTCCGCCGTGGGTCTGCCGCCAAATACCGGGCGCTCCGTCCACTGGGCTAGTCGACTCACTCCAAGTCGAATCGGTCAAGCAGTCGTCAGGTCTCAGTCGGCTACACGGTCTCCGAACTCCACACGCACGTCTCCACCGTCGCGGGTCTGTCACTATAACCAAGCACACACACTCCGTAGAGTATCGCGGGTCCGCCGCTACAACCAAGCGCTCCACCGCCAAGGGTCTGCTGCTGCATCCAAGCGCTCCACCACCAAGGGTCTGCTGCTGCATCCAAGCGCACCACCACTGTCAAGTACCACGGGTCCGCCGCTACACCCAAGCGCTCCCCCGCCCGCTCGTCTCCGGGAGGGTCCACTCCACGAGCTACTGGTCGATACTCCAAGTATCTCAAGGTCCAACGAAAAGTGCCACATACGTCCGCTTCGTCAAAGGAGTCTCAACGCAACAGACGGCGCGTCAATCGGACGCCCGGTCTGTGAGTTATTAGCCTTTTCGTCCCAGGGGCCCGGTTGGTTTCGTGAGCAAACCAATCCCGGCCGTAACTGAACTGTACCCCGAACTCCCATAGGGTATACTCAAAGGGACCGTTACTCAACGTAAACACCGACGCCGCTGACGGTTCGTCAAACGGACGTCCTGTCTGAAAGATATCAGCTTTCCCGTTCCAGGGGCCCGGTTGGATTTCGGGTGCGATCCAACCCGGCCACTACTAACTGTATCCAAAACTCGGGCGAAGGATACCAAAAGTTCTGTATCGTAAACAGGAACTCAACGCAACAGACGGTGCCGGCGGCGGCGGCGCGGCGGCGGGCCGCGGCGGCTGGCGCCTGGCGCCGCACGAGGGTGGCACGCGGGGGCTAAGCCCCCGCTTCTTTGGAGCGGCGCGGCCTTGTGCTGCGCCTTTTGCAACAAACGGCCCCCACGTGGGGGCCGGTTTGATTTAAAGGAACCGGGGGGCTGCTGCCCCCCTTTCATGGAACCGCCCCCCCCCCCTCTTAAAGAGGGGGGTTTTACATGTTGGCCGGGGGATTAATTCCCCCGGTTTAATGCCTTCCGGCCGGCCAGCTGGCCGGCCTGATTTCTCCAACGGACCGGAAATTCCGGTCCCCCCTTCGGCTTCCGACGCCGGCGGCCCGGCCGCCGGTCTTCTCTTCCCGCCGCGGCCCGGAACCGGCCGCGGTCTCCTCGTCCCGCCGCGGCCCGGAACCGGCCGCGGTGTTCGTCATCCGGCGCGGTGCGACGGCACCGCGCCCCTTCGTCGTGCCTTGATTCCATTCAACGCGGCGCGACGGCGTCGCGTTCTTGAAGATTCTTCCTCGGCGTGGCGCGACGGCTCCGCGTAAAATATATGCACGATCATCCGCGTGGTGCGACGGCACCACGCCACTGTCTTCCACCCGCAAGAATAAACAAGAACGTTGGAGGGGGGGGGGGGGGTTCGGCCGTGTTCGTGCGGTCCGGCCCCCTCACGTCAAAATAACACTTATATAAATTATTCAAAAGCCTCACGTAGACATGCGATCCACGAGCAAGAAATGGAATAATTAAAGAATAAAACAACAACCCCTACCTTGGTATAAGGTTCGAAGATTTGTCTACGTTCCGCGGAAGACGACGTCGCGGAGGTCGGGCGTCGCGGTCATCGTTCGTCAAATTCAACGACGAAGAGGCGCGTACGAAGAGGCACGTCGTTGGCGAATCCTTGTACGCCGACGAAGGTTGTCCGAGGAAGGTGCGGTGTTCTCTCTCGTTGACACCGAAGACGAAGAAGAGCGGAGCGGCGTTCTTCGTCGGAACTTGAGCGTTCTACGTCAAGTCTTGAGGAAAGTCAAATAAAAAGGAAACAACGAACTCAAGAACCCCTACCTCGATAGTCGCACGTTGACGGAGTCGTGGAATATCGGTGTCGATTCCTTTGACGTCGGAGGAAGAGTCCTTGTCGATGGCGTTCGTCGCGGAAAAGATGATGCGGAAGAAGAACGTCACGTCGCGGATATGGCGTCGCGGAAAGACCGTGTTCTTCGGCGAAGAAGTTCTTCGTTGAAGAACGGCGTTCTTCGTGTTCTTCGTCAAGGTTGAAGAAGAAAGAAAAGCTCTCAACCACTCCAAGATGGCTAAGAGTTCTAACCCAACAAAATAAGACAAAGTCTTATTTTATTCACAAAAAGAATTTCAAAGGTTTGAAATTCAAAAAAAGAGATAACTCCACATTTATTAACAAGTTGTCATGTTAATTAAAGAGGGGTTAAGGGAGTTTGAGGGAAGATGAGAGGTTTAGGTTTCGTGTGGGCCCCACCACACTTAATCCTCTCAAGGGAGGTTAAGTGGGTGTGGGTCCCACCCCTAACTCCCTTTGAGAGGAGTTAACCTACAAATAGTAAAATAAAAAGAATTCACACTTTTTATTCAACTTTTTTATAAATCTCCCAAAAACTAACATTCAACCCGAAACAAACGCAACTCCCAAAAAGGTCTCTTTAAGATAATATCGGCGCTGCGAGTTCATCGGTGCCCTCGGATTTCAATTTCGAGCACCGTATCCAAAGTTAGAAATACCCACTCGTTCGTTCACTGAACGTACCCGAGCCAAACTTCAGAAATTAATTCCGGGCACTCCGGGCCTCGGAATTAGGTGCCGTCTGAAACCGCGCTCTTGTAAAATTATAAAGAAAATTAAGAAAAAATTTCCCTTGAATTTTACGGGTCTTTACATACCTAGTCATACATAAAACAGAAAACTTATAAGAATACATTTATAACAAAAACACCAAAAGGGACATACCTGAAAAAAAAATATCTTAAATTATGATTCGATTGGTTGAGGGATGTATAATCACATTCATCAAAAACTATGAAGAGGCCATAGTGATATTAGGAACACCTTGACTCGTCAAATAGAGAATTATTAATAGGGTAATAAAGAGAAAATTGTAGTGGGTATGAAATTTTATGGATCTGACAATGAGATCTTGGATGACCAATGTAGACAAAAATATTTTTCTGTAGATTTTTTTTGAATTATACCACTATTAATGTATTATTTTATATAGGTGAATACCATCATATATTTCATCGAGTCATTTTATGTACATGGTTTTTTCTTTGACATGATGCCTTATGTCTTGAAGCATCAAACACTTATTAGCCAAAGTTAATGTTGATAAATTATGTGAAATGATGGTTCTGTAACTATTGATGGGGATAAATTGAGTTGGGTGATCTTTATGGTAGATATGGATGTCAGAAACATATTATGGGTTATGAAATGGTTGACGATGTTCAATTATTACATTGACTATAATAATCTAATTTTAAGATTTATAGCTGTGGAAGAGGTTGAGCATCTCATTAGAGTAGATCGAAACATAAAACAATGATGTAGAATGAGTTTTTTCAATAGTGTTGAAAACAATATTATACTATTTAGATGGTTTTATCATGGATTTAGTGGATGAGATATGGAATATAACTTTTCTAAAAAATGTTGATCAATTTATTTTAAATTCACATTATAATATATAAGGGTTCCAACATATATGAGATGTGGAGTTTATGATTGATATCTTACTAGGGAATAGTTTTATATAACTTCTATATTATTAATTAGAAACAATAGAATTAATTTACATAAATTTATTTGGAATTAAAATGGTTTATTTGGCAGAACACTTCTCTGTCATTAGAAGATGTTATGTATGATTTATTGGTTGATATAACTTTTATAATTTTCTTAGATTATTAAAAGGATAACTAACTCAAGACAATGGATTCAAATCATCTTTAAAAAATATAAAATGATTGATCAATTTATGAGTCTAGTGGATATCTAAAGTTGACTTATATTCAAGATATCACGAATTGTGAGTTTAGAATAATGATATTCTGAAGAATGTTTTTAAGAGTATATATATCCACTATGAGTATATGGTATTGCAATTACTTCATTAAAATAAACCAAATTTATTTATGAAATTGAGGAATAATATTTTTAAAAGGTTTATGGATTAGATTTTAGTTGTGTTTTTTTGATAAAATATGGGTGTATTCTAGGGAAAAGGTGGATCTTAAGAAATAATTGGCAATATTGTTGGGTATCGTTCATTATCATCATATATATTCAAATATTTCAATGTGTTATTTCATGAAACAATAATTATATTCTATTGGAAATTATATAAATAAAAATTTGTATTTATGTATCAATAAAATATAATTTTTATAATTTCATGGATACCACCTCATAATGTATTTCTTATAAGAATTGGCATTGGCTTGGATGCTTATTATCAAGTTTTATTCACGATTTTTCATGATATATTTAATAATGATAGGTTAAAAAAGGGAATATTTTCATCATTATTAGAATGATTAATGTCGTAATTCATTTTAAGAGAATAATTTTCACCTTATATCATCACCAATAGAGATATTACTATAATAAGGATAAGGATATGTCGATTATTATGATTCTTCGAGATCAGGGTTGGGGTGTGTTATCATATATGGAGATCGTGTTGTTTCATATGGCTCAACGAAGTAATATTTTCTTGATAAAGACGACCCAATATAAGATATTTAATTAGATATCATTGTGAACGCCTTTGTGACATGGCATCATTATCATTTTTGTGAGAAATTAATTGTGTTTTAGGATCATAAGAGCAAAAAAAATATTATCTCAGAAATACATTAGAATATAATGTAAAGAAGATGGATGAAGTTTTTCCAATTTTATTTAATTTTCCTAGATATATCTACTAGGTAAATTAAATTCATTTTATGATCAATTAAACAATATGTCATATGGTTGGATGGTGAATCATGCTTCAGATCATTGGTAGCTAATGTCAGTCATAGCTGATAAGCACATGGATTGTAAAATATATTGTATTTATACAATTTTTATATTAGCTTATTTAGTTAATTATTTTTTCGAGAATGATATTGAGGTAAATAGATTAAAATATAAATGTGTTTCTATGAGATGGAAAATAAATGGTGGGAGTCCATTGATGGATAAAAGCTATAAGGGAATTTAGTTTTGTTATTGAATGATTGGATTGTCAGACCATTGTCATATTAACAACAAATTCTTAATTTTTTACCACCATTTGATATTATTAGTTCATCCATAAATTCATAATATATATAAGGAAATGAATTAAAAGTGTGGATGGATTGACATGAAAATAAAATAGGATAAGACTATATTGATACCCCTCACTTATCTGTAGGTTAATAATGAGTACCAATATATAGTTGGTATTCTATAATCATTAATAGATTCCAAGTGGGATTTTGAGCATAAAACAATGATGTTTTAAATATCTCTCCCCATGATGGTTTAAAAACATTATTCCATATGCTGATATTGGATTAAATCACAAATATGGCCGAATTCATACCTATTTAAGAATCTCATATGGTGGAGTACATGTAAAAATTTTATATTCAAAAATATGTAAAGAGGAATGTTTCCCTAGTATCAATTATATTATATAAAATCTAGGGTTCACAAAAAAATTCAGGAAAACTATACAACAATTCAATGGTATTCAGTTAACTATGAGTTGGACATATCATCCACTGATGGATGGACATGAGAAATGATGACACAATTGATTGAAGTCATTCTTTGGGCTTTATTAATCAAATTTTGGTGGCACATGGGTGGATAAAATACCATTATTGGAATTCAGAAATAATAACATTTATATGGAATAAACACATAAAGAATCTTTTAAAACATCATAAAGATATCCTTTTTATCATCAAGCCGCAGTCGAGGTCTCTTTTGATGAGTTGTTTTACTCTGAGAGACTCGGTGTTACCAAAAAAGTAGGGATCCTGATGATGATTCCTATCTTCCCCAAGCTGTGATATCCACGAAGACAATGACACCTCTATATCCTACTGCCCCATGTCCAAACCTACCTATTCGGGGTGCCTCAAAGTCTACAACCGTACACATCTGTCTAGATTTTTTCACTATTGTATTCATTTCTCTTACCTTCTAATTTTGGCATCAATTTGTTGTCCTCTTATCAAAGTATTGTCACCCAGTGTGATTTTGGGCTTTCGTGGTGCAGATCACTATTAGGAATATACACAGAAATTAGAGGCTTCACATGAGATCAGTTTCTTGATGATTACTGATATTTCCAAGGATCACATGTCTTGTTTATTTTGCAGTTTCATGGGTTTCTATGCAATTATGTCATGCTTCATCCCACTCAACTCCAATATAGTCTGGTTTGATGGATCCCAAGAGGTTTTCTATGGTTTGGGTGACTATGGTGAATGTAAAATTTTCGGATGATTTTTGGTTTCATTATACATGGTGGCTCAGTGGTCTCATGGTTTCTCATTATGGAGCTATTTCAACTAAGCCTTCACAATCGGTAGTCCTCTTTGGAAATCTCTATTGCAAATTTGGTTCTAGCTTTTCATGTGTTTTTTATTTTCATGTTTATTCGGGTTTTCATCGATTTTTTTTGCAATTGTGGATCCCCTTAAACACGTTTTTTGTTTTGGATGTTCTGATTCTTGTTTAAAATGTTTCCACTCTATCCGCGGCTCATTGTGATGGCATTTTCATTCTCACTTAGCCTCAAAGTGATTTTGTTCATGTGGGTTCTCACATAGCCAATTTTTTTTTCAAAAATAAAAAAATGGACTTTCAGTTAATCAAATGTGGGTTTCATCATTTATGTGTTTGAAAGTCCAATGGTTGGGAAAATGTAACAAACATGGCATCAGTTTAATTACTATTTATTTATTTATTTTAAGTATATAATGGTATTTTTTTTTGTGTATGGTTATGGGGGTTTTGTAATGTTTTTGGTTATTTTTGGGTGGTTTATGTGTTGATCTTGATTAGTAATAAACTTGAGGACCATTCCTAGAATCCATGAAATTGAAAATATGGACACTACGTCAGAACATGGTTATGCGTAAATTTTATCTAAACGTTGTGACAAACCAGGAAAAAATATTTGATATTAGAAAGATGGGTTTATCATGGCTGGTTCCTAGTATGTATAACTACGAAATAAAACCATGATAGTGTGTTTGGGTGTGCTGTTTATAAGATCTTTAGCTCAAGGTTTTAATTACTATTCACTATAAGAATGTACCATTAAATAAAGATTCATATTTTTTATATTTAATTCATATAACACCCATAATGGATTTTATTCACATAATCCTGACATTATATTACTTCCACTTCATCAAATATCTAGAGAGACATATGCTTCTTCTCTAGGAGTGATCATTTTGTGATTCTAGGTGTCTTAGAGGCCCATATTCCATTTTGAATACTCCTTCATGGAGGGTTTCCTTTGATATCATATTTTCTCTTCTCCTAGAATCATGTATATAATTCATTTGGAATAGTTTCATGGTGTCTGATTCCAATGAAAATCATATAAAATAGTTTTTTGTAATGAAAACTTGATCTAAGGTAGTTTCTAGTTGTTTTATGCCATGTGTATGAAGTTTTGTGTGGTTCTTCCCTAAGGTAGATGGGTTCCCTCTCAACTCCCTTCATTTATATCTATATTTCATGATTATAAAATTATTTCTTTTCATTAATTGAATTACAAAGTTAATTTTAAATTCTTTATATAATCCTTCTTATGTGATGGTTTATGAAATTGTAGAAATTTCATTCTTGTCTAATGTTCATAGATTCATGATTTTTAAAATGAGAAATTAAAATATAGATTTTTTATTAATGGAAAAATATTTTTTTATGTGTTTTCCCTAAAATAAGTATTTTATTAAAATGTATTTCCATGGCTTTTCTAATACATGGTTGGAATTCATTCTTTCTCAATTGGGATGAGAAGGGTATGAGGTTTCCCCCACCAAAATGGGACAAATATTGGTATGAAAGTTTACCTTGCCAAATTTTTCACCATGAGATGACATGGTGAAAGGATGACTCCCCAATCAAGAGTATGTGGAGGTCTACATTTTCATGAATGTGTTGAGGTGTTGACTAGTGGAATAAGAATTAGAAATTGAATATGGAAATTGAGAAATTTGTTTTAATTGATTTTTTTCATTCAATCCACAGAGAATTTTTTTTCATAGAAATTTTTTTTATTGAAATAAATTTAGTAAAGAAAATTAAACTATGATATATAAATTTTCTAACTAGTTTTATCCATGAGGGATGAGTTTGAGTTCATTGGGGGTAATCATACTATTTTTTTACTAACCCAATTATTGGGAATTATGCTTCATTTTTAGATATTGTATACATATACACAAGTAGAGGAATAGTATCTAATTTATTAATCGATTCATTGTTATACAATGGTATTTTTTTAGAGTTAGAGCATAAATAAATTTGGGAGTTTTTGATTTGTTGACATTAGAGCCTTTTTTCTTTTTTGTTTCATCTTTTTATATTTAAATTGGTCTTGGTTTCTACATTGTACTATGGTATAGTTTGATTTTGATTGGATTGCAATGATTTGTATTTGATTTTATTTTGACATAATATATTGGTTGTTATGTTTTATTTTTCATGGTTTCATTGTTCATTTTCAAATGGAAAATCATCTCCCAATTTTTTATGAATTCCATTAAATATGTTACTATCCTTTGTTTTTTTTGTTGATTTTAGCTAAGTTGAGTAACAGTCATCATATGATTCTAACAAAAAGGATGATGTTAATATGGTTACATGAGATGAATGGAAATATATGGATGATGTGTTTTTAAGGTAGTCATATTATTATTTGCATATAGAGTCTTAATATAACATGTAGCTATTTGAGGTAAAAACTGATTTGTAATTGGATATTATTGTGCATTATCATTCTATGGTTCTAATTACAAATTCTCATTTTATATATTTGGTTGATTAGGTTAGAGATACTATGATATCCATTATTAAAATTCTAACCATGATGTTCAAACAAAATGGAGGAGAGAACATCGAGGGAAGGAAGCTCTATAAGAGACATGTGATGTGTTTTAGGGATCATATTATGGTACTTAAAACTTCTCAGGAACATATTCTTACTCTTTTCCAAAACATTTAATGGTATATTTTTCTAGGTAATAAAATGATTTATAATATGATAAATGGAAAATAGTGGAGTGTAGGAATGGAGTAGACATTGATTGTGTTTTTCTTGGGATAACTCAATTTTCAATACCCTGTAAAGAAACACTAATAGACACCAAATATGAAACATTTTTTACCAATAATTATTTAGAATTCAGAGAAAATAAAATTGAATTTTTTCCCATATATACCAAGGTTGATTCAGAAGATCACCTCATAAAGTGGGGTCACTCTATCAATCTTTAATACAATATTTTTTAATTCATGTCAAAAATATAAATTAAAGATATTTTAAATTTACATCAAATACACATTTTGATCATGACAAACTATGACCCCATGATTAGACATATTATTGGATATCTTTACAGAAATCCATTAGAACCCATTCAACCAAGATTATGTATTATGATCCTCAAATTTATTGTTATTTTCAATAGAAAATACAAATAAAGTAATCCATAACTATAGAATCTATTATAGATTTTAGAGGCTCAGGCGAGGATCATACACTATTCATGGAGTTATCATATAATTAAATTAACATGCCTCCATATATAAGGCTACTTTTTAAGCCATTTATGGCCTTCCAGGTCTTTAACCACTATGTTTGGTGTAAATAGATGAGACATCCATTATCAGACCATGTATAGTGCCTATTATAATGGGGAAGATTCATATGTTCATAAATCGAATGAAGATGACTCTGAATAAACCAATTTATTATGAATATCATCATCATCAATTTCTATGATTGGAGAATTTTATCATGTTTTCCTTAGAATATCTCAATGACATGGCCATCGTCAAATTTTTAGGAAACAAAATTCACCATAAGAAATAAACCCTTTTGAGATACTTGAATGACCTTGTGATGTGGCTTATTTGTTAGAATTACCACCAACATCATGTTTAGTGCACAATCTCTATCATGTATCTCAATTATAAAATTACATTTTAGATCCCCACCATGTGATTAAATGGGAATATATTAATCATTAATAAGTTTATATGTTGAATCATGTTCTAATGAAATTTTTTGATATGTAGAAGAAATTAATTCTTTTGAAAATCATCATATTGGAATGAGTTGTATGGAATCCTGACCAGATTCAAGAAGAGATTTGGGAATATGAAAAGGGGTTTTTTGGATAGCGACATTATCTCTTAAAAATAATTATTGGTCTCCCACCATCCGTGGATGGAAAATCTAATGGTGGGAAGGATGTAAAACTGTAGGATTCAGGTACATTATAAATTTATAATATATTTTTGTAATAAAATATATGGTTTTAGTTTTAGGAATTTTTGGCTAGTTATGATTTACGCTGGATTTTTTTAATAGGTTCATAGTTTGAAAATGATTATGGAAAACCATGAATTGTCTTTAGGAAAGTATGAAATGTAAAACTAAAAGTTACTGGGTAGGCGCATGGTTAAGGAATGTGTTTTCCAATGTATTTTAAATCTAAGAGAGGGAATATAGATGTATAAAATTGACCATATATAAAAAAACGATTTTTATCTATGCTAGAAAACCTTTATAGGGGATGCACTAAAAAAAATATCACCATATAATTATCACATTGTTTTCCAAACATGGGGCACCAAATATTTGAATATATGGTTGATATGCAATAGTTTACACATATTTGGCGCACAATTTAACCAATAGTGTGTCCAAACAATGCATCATGTAGTTAATTCTTATAAAATTCTATTTAAAATTTTATTAATTCCTAGGATCAATTATTTTTTTCCTCTTATTCTAGACTCATACAATTCATTTTCTACTCATCCTCCCTTTCAGTTTTAAATTTTTCTGGAAGGTGATTTTAATAAATAAATGTGCTTTAAAGATATATAATCAATAAAATGTCTCTTATTTCCACGTTCCCTATATATCAAGTATTCTTTTATCTTTTGATTAGATCCATATATTTTTAGTATTATAGAAGTATCTATTTGCTATGATTTTTGTCTGGAAAGTATCTTAATATTAATAACTATGGGATATAATTTCTAGGTAAGATCTATAGTGGTTAATGGACCATTATCTATTTTTAAAATATATTTAAAGGTAGGTATATTCTATCTTATCTCCAATAGATCTTCAACTTGAAGGATTAGTTTTACATATTATGATTCATGGATTTTCTGTGAATATATTGTATGATTTCATGAATGAGAACATTTTCCATTTATTTTTTTTGATATATTGTAAATTGTATTTATTTTGGATAATTTTTAAATGAAGGATTTTAAAATTACTGTTTGGTTTTGATGAAATAGAAATGATTGATCAAATTTTTTCAAGGAAGGAATTGTTTTATATTTAATGAATTGTTTTGGAATTTGGAATAATTGTGTTAACATGTGTTCTAGGTGGTGGAGACGTGGATTTTATGATCCATAAAAAATGTGGAATAAAGGATGGCTATGAATTATAATATTCAATATATGAAACTAAGGATGAGATTGACTGTGGGTGTATTCATGTTGGAACAGGGATACAATTATTCCATGTTTTAATGAATAGTAGAAATATTTTTTACTTATTGCCACACATTTACTTCAATTATAGATTTAAATTAATTTTTTAAATAATAATCAAATATTTTTAATAAAATGTGCTAAATGTTTATTATTTCGGTTGCATTTGATGGGGAGTCAATGGGGATTACCAACCGAGTGGTATACTCAATGCCTTCATGGTTAAATTAGTGTGTTTTAAAATGTATTATATAAGGACCTAGGAATGTTAATGGAAATATATTTCTCTTGATACTCATCTTGATATGATTTGTATGGAAGGTGGTTTGGAGCTTGGAGGCTGTTGGAGTTATTATTGGGATGATTCAACTTTATTTTCAATTGGTTTGGTTGTATTTTGGTCATATTGTTTGATATATATCCCTTTAAACATTAACTCTGATATTTTTTAGTGTCATAACCTCGGTTCCAAATATTAGTTCCCAGGGCTAGTTTTCCACTAGATCTCAAGAATACCTCCCAATACACAAGAGTCTTTAGACTAGTAGTGAGGGTAAAATTTGTTATGTATGGAGACTATACCATCTTTATCAAAGTATAATATCATAAGAAATAAATATACAAATAGAGAAAAAGAATAACCAATCAAGACAAATATGAACATTAAGAATCCAATAATTAGAGAAATGACCATAAACAATAGAATTTGATATGTCATTCCATATGTTTCATGTGTGGACTAAAAAAAGTATAATAAAGAAACTCTCACAACTCCCAATTGGGTACTCATATCATGTATGGTTCCCCAAATCTATGATATAGAATGAATTCCAACTGATCCATAAAACATAGAACTATTTCCATTATCTTGAACAACAATTTTGAATTCTACTTGGGTGCCTATAGGTACCCTATTACGGGTGTGATTAAAATACAGTATGCCATCACCAATGTTTTCTAATGTAATAAATTGTTTATAATAGTATATAATGATTTATAAAGAATATTATACAATGATAAAACTAAACATAATTCAATTTTTTTAATCTTTTGAGAATCACATTTTCTATCATGTTTATGGTGACACTAAATCTAGTCAAACTTACTTCATATCATGTTTGATCTAAACCATAAAACATTGGTGTTTAAAAATATATTCCTACATAGGGATTAATTTTCCAAATAATTCCAATTTAGTTTTTATATATTAGAGTGTTATTCTAGGTACCATATCATGGATTTATAGAGTAATAGTCTAGAATCATTTTCTTAGGTACATATGATGTTTCTCTAACACCAAACCTCGGTTACATGAAGCATCAGTCTTGTAGTAATTTAAATTCATGATATTGGTGACCTAGAACATTAGCATAGACACCCAAGTATGATAATATTCAATCAAACAAAAAAATCACATTTTTCACATATAAATATCAATGTATAATATTAATAACCTTATTTTCATCGATTATCAACATGGTTCACCATTTCATATATCTGTAAAATCATTTATCATCATTACAAATCGTAACTATTTATCCTAGTTACCATGAATCATCTTACAAATCATTAACCAATTGAGTTTTAGATAAAAAATCATTAATATGTAATCTTCTAGAATATTAAATAATTTTTTAACATATTAAACCCTATAAATACAATTTTCATTCAAAAAATAAAATTTTATTGAAAATTGCCACAACCATGTGATTACATCTAGCCCAGTATCTTAATCTCCAATTTTTACAACAATACCATATAGGGGTCACTCAAATTGAAGGTTATGGAATTTAATTTTTCAATTTAAATGATATATCACAACATGAAAATGAAATGATAGAACTGGAAACACATGATCATTATCCAAACTATGGGAATTATCATATAAAACACCTATCATAGGGTTGTTAATGAATGCCCACTAATAATCGATCCATGAATAAAGGTAGAATGATATAAATAAAAATGATGAAGACGATCATTGATGAATATTGAGGATAAATATAAAATGAAACAAGATACATTAAAACTTATATATAAAATAGTAGAAATGGGGGGATTCCCCCATTTACAATAAGAGAAATAAAATGAAGACTGTGTACCTAAAATTCCAATGAGATCACATAGTAGAGATATGTTTATTTCTTCCACTTGATATTTTCTTTGAGAATAGAGGAGTTTGATAGGATATGGAATCCATTACGGAGCCTCCATGATCAAGGAAACTAGATTTGTTTGAGTTCGTTTGATTAGGAATAAATACCTTACGTCTGAGAAATTTTAATTTAATTTTTAAAGACTGAAACATAGGCATGATGAATTTCATAGATGGGATACATGGTTAAGCAAATCGTTTCCCTATCAAAGTGACCATATTATCCTAGGGTGCACTATTTTACTGAGTGGCCACACAGTTTGACAAAACATGCCAAATACTTAAACCCTTTCAATAGGTAAGGGTGAACAATTTTGGGGTGGAAAATGCGGTGGGTGGGGGGGGGGTTGAAAAATCAATGCTTGTTTAAACTATTTCCCCTGTTTAGTGGCTCCAAATATGGAACATAGTTTGTTGGGGGAAAATAACACATTTTATCATAAATATACCTCATCAATGAACAACACCCTGGGATTCATAAAATATTGATATTCAATTAAAATTTCCCATAGTGTAGGTAAAACCAATATATGACAAAAATGTTATGGAATTATAAATTTGGAGCATGAGATATCTTAATTTAGTCTGAGATATTACAATCTCCCCACCTTTAGTAACTTGTCCTCATTTAGAACTATTAAAAATCACTATGAATAAAATATTAAAGTATCAAGACACGAGGATCACATATATTCTTCCCTTCCCCGTGTTTCATCATGATTATGAATGTGTTGGCACAACACACAAAATAATGATAGAGTATTTCCTCACAAAACATTCTCACTATTACCCACAACATGAAACAGATTCTTGTCAAATGATGAATCTACAACAATCTCAACATCATCAAAATATATCAACTGTGATGGTTATGGGTGACACATCCAATGCGGTGACACATTAATTTAATTATTCATTTTTATGTACGACTTTGGATGACTCAATAAATATACCACTATTCTGATTCTCTACAAAATATCCAATGGTCTATCAATCCTATGCCCCAATTTTTCCTACATCTTAATCTGATGGTGTCCCAATATCATCGATACATTAAGGATTAAATGATCACCCACTATAAATTCAAGATTTCAATGACATCAATCAATGTAATTATTATTTATACTCTATATTATAGTGAATTATTTCTGAATCAACAGAACATGTTCTGCCTTTTCAATTACGAGACTCATTCACATAAATTATGAGTCTACTAAGTCTATCTAAAATAATTGTTATGTAAATAGACTATCAAATATTTCCTCAAATGGAAATAGATAAATATTAACCTAATAAATATTAGTATAGAAATATTTAACCAGATCTATGAGCTTCTCCAAGTACCCACAAAATTATATGAATGAAGACCACAACATTTCCTCCAACACATAAATATTACTCTCAGATTTCTTGTCTGTATATGGGTGAAGAGATACAATTTTGAACATATAAATGGATCCCCCATAAAAAATCACCATCTCCACAAAATATAAATCCTCTAAATAATGAAATGGTAAATTATCTTTAAATGGAATGAAATGAGATGATTTTTGACATTATAGATAATCAAACATATCACATAATTTTTTTGGGATACCTATGAAATATTCAAAAAAAACATTACATAGTAATTTAAACATTATACAATTAAGGGATAGAAAAGAAATATAAGATACTAGTAATCCATTTTCCCTCATCCTTAACCTACCAAAAAAATGTATGATTTTGTTACAAAACCTGATATCTAATTATTCAGTTCTTCATATCATTATTTCGTAGGAAGGTTACATTATATTTTGGTCTTCCTAGGATGCACTTCCCATTCCAAAAAATGGTTTACATTTATTATATCCTATAATATATTAGAATAACCAATAAAATAACCATGAATATATATGTTCTCATAATTTTTTATAAAAAAATATGACATTAGTTCCCTTCCATCAAAATAGTCTCTTACCCCCAGACATTCCTCATCCTCATATGGAATCTCCTTGATCTAGCTCAAATGTGTGGACTCAAATTATAAATATATATGTTTTATATTCCCCTAGCCCGCATAAACACCTAAATACATTTCCAAAAACCAGACCACATCCACCAATTGTTGTTGGAATCTATGATTTCGAGCGTCTGTATCTTTTGTCTTAAATTATTTTCAACAATCATTCCATTTTCAGTTTTGTGGGAATGCTCAATGTCAATAATAATAATTTATTTGACCCATATCCATTTACGAATAATTAAAACTCACTAACAAAATATTTCATTTTTTATGGTCATTACATATGGTATACTCTTCTACTACTATGCAATGTTTCTAATACAATAAGCCATTAAACCCCACGGATAAATCAAGATTTTTCATTGTGTAATTCAATTGAAGTGGACATAGATTTCCTAATATATAAACAATGACTAAAAATCTAGACATTAATAATGGTCAGGAACTAAATTAATGATTATTTAAAACACTTATTTATCTTTTGTATGGACTTAAGACATTCTCAATACCATTAAATCCTAACTCCCTTCTATTTTTGGCTTTAATGTTGGGTGGAAAAAATGAAAAAATATGTGATGAATCTCAGATTAATATCCTAATAACAATATAATTATTTATATGTCAAAAATTTACATTGGTTTGATTTCTAGAAGTGATTTCTTTAACCATTTATGGGTCCACCAAAAAACCACTAAATGATAGGATGTAACCAGTCGAATTAAAATTATTGATATATTAAATAACCTTAAATTTAATTTTATACAGATGATTCTCTCTCAGTTCACTATGGATGATGTCACATGGTTTATCATGATCTTCATGAGACATGGAGAAAACAAATATGTAATCAAAAAATAAAACAACTGACAAATATATCTACAGGTGAATGATATGGTCCATCAAGTCCATAAGCACATATACTGTGTTTGTATGTTTTTACTACATAATGTTCAACATTTATATTGAATACAAGATTATGAAATATGACTTCGGTTTATTAGAAGGTCTAAATCTTAGCTGATGATACCCTAACCTCAAATAGAACATATTGAATACAAAAAAACCACTCAACTACTGAAAGAGATCATAAATATGATGATATGAACTTTGGTTTTTAATAAAAATATAATTAATATATTTATAAATATAACACAAATAAAAATCCCCATCAATATTCATTGAAAAAAATAGTAGATCCCCAAAGTGACATTCTCAGGTAGATAATTATTATATTCTCATCCTCCTCTAGCAATGTATTAGGTTCTTGATGCTATATTGGTGCCATTATTTATTGTTGAATAAAACCATGTTCATCTATAAACATTATCTATATTATGAACATGGTATCCCTACCCTATTGATTCCATTAAAAGTCGTTAAGAATAGTGTCCTAAAACAAGTCCACTATAGGAAGAAAGACATCCTGATACACAACCCCATTTGAAAATAAAATACTCACAACCTTGGATGAAACATCCAAATTTTACTTATGAAGCTGACCATCATATTCTTAATAGATATTCCATTATCTATAATGAACATATCTATCACACCTAAGATATATAAAGGATATTCACCTCTGATAATAATAGAATAGGGATCCTTATCATTCCAATTAATCAATACATAGAATCAATTACAAACCTAACATATCATATATATTCCAATTTGAAATTAAATTATAATCACCAAACAAGAGGAAACACCCCTTGAATAGATTTATTCCCATCAATCATAATCCCAATAGGGTCTCGAATGTCATAACCCCAAAATAACCCCCTATTCAAATCCATTCCCTTCACAATTCTAATATAAATAAAATATAATGGGTCTCCTATATTAAATAAAGTTCCAGTATGAGTATAATTTGCATGAATTTTACCTCTGACTGTCAGAATCCCGATATTGTTATTAACACATGAATGATGAATAGAATGCATCTTCCAATTCCATCTATATTATCCTCCAATAAAAATTCCATGTACTACACTTCTCTACTAATATGAGTGATACTCTTTTGATGTACAGTTTATGTTTCTCATGAAGTAATTTCTAGTTGAATTCCAATTACTTGATTGGGAAGCTATGGAAGACCCCCCATCTAGTTCTATATATTGACATAGGTAATGTATTATTTCTAACCATACTAGGGTTCCAATAAAACCAGTGTTAATGTCTAAAAAATTCTCATTCATGGGACTCCATTGATGTTCAATGAAGCTGGATAAAAATTTTACATGTCATATTGCACTGATTGAATAATACTTGATCACTACCCTAAGTAACTGATCAATCCCCATGGCTACTATGTTTTCCACTACTATAGTGAATATTCTCCTAAGTATGTTACCTACTTTTGGGAGATGTACATTTTTATTGTCCAATAGAATCCATCTATACTACATTTGATGCCTCCTATAGGATCCCCTTTAAAATGAGTACCATATTCGCTACGTTAGTAAATTTCATTAATTGGAAGAAATTAACTTGAGGCATAATATTATATTTTATTATATATTATAAATGACTCCAAACTACTAAATAACTTCTTACATGTTTGGGAAAAAGTTTTTCTGGTTAGTTAATGTATTAGCATAGTCCATCATATCAGGATTCTCATGGACATCCTCATAAACTATTTCACCCATTACTATCTTAGTTTCATTGGGAAAAAGTGTTCCAAAAACCTGTAATGGATTTCCTTACAATCCATGCAATCGAAATTCTCATCCATGCCTAAATAGTATACCAACCCATAAGCGGTATTCATAACATATATGTTATTAATTTGACTTTTATCTACAAGTGTCTAAAAATGATCGAGGATTTTTAGGATTGACTCAATCCAGAACATAGCTACCTCTGGTCTGCCCTCTGTAGTGAACATTGGATAGTTATTTAGGTCAACATCTCAAGATAGATCTAACATATTTCCTGCAACCCACTATTGGTATATTTCCATGAAATATATGAAATTAATGAATTTATCATTGTACTTCTTTTTTACTCCTCAACAAGAACTATTGGGACCTCTCGTATTACATTAGAGACATATTCCAATAAATGTACTCTTATAATCCAAACAAAAATGTCACAATAAAAAATGTCTATATAAAATGGAACTCACATATCAGTACACATAACACACAATTTAAAATTTTAAAAAAGATAAATTTTCCTAAATCAATAACAAATCATTACGAATACACTACCTCATGGTCAAAACCATTGATCTATCACTACTGTAAGACATCCCAAAACCTAGAAATATGTAAAATAAGGTTGAAAAGTTTCATATTTACATGGTTACCTTTAGAATACTTTTAATTCAAAATACCAAATTACAATAATTTAGAATCTTTTAATAATTATAAATTCATTTTATCCACCACTTCTTTTAAATCACCCAAATAATGAAGTTCAAATTTTTATCGCAAAACTCACTCATAAAAAGAAATTCCATGAATAAAATAAATGATTCATGTCAAAAATATCATTGAGTGATAGAAAAATGCATACATAACCAATTATATTTTCATTAAAGGCCATGATTAAAATAAAATAAATTTCATGCAATAGCTACATCACTAAAGGTGAAATAACGATAAACTATGAATGAATACAAAAATAACAACCCCAACCGAATAACCTCGATTTTCATTATGACATGGCTTAACTACACCCATGGATGAGCTCAAGGACAAGGATAAACTCATCATGTGTCATGTATATCTGTCCAAAATAATAAAATAAGAAATAGAAAAATTTCTCTTAGAACACTAGTTAATGTCCCAAACCAAGTACCACATACTGCTTCCCCTATCTAGTTCTCCACACGACCTCAATATAGTCTCCCCATATGATAAAGGGTGAATACAAGTATCGTGGTTTTATTCTGTTATAAGGTGACACTATACCATTTTTAAAAATATATCAAAATTATATAAATAATATAAATAAATATAAAAATAGCCAAAATATTAATAAAAATAACCAATAATGACAAAGCATCCCATATAGAATCCCAAGACTCGAGAAATTACAATAATAAAAAAATTGTAGATTTTTCATTCCATATGTGTCATGTGATGAATGGAAATGGACGATATAGACAAATATACATCTCCAAACTAATCCTTGTTATCATGTATGGCTCCCTCATCCAGAATCCATTCTAAATCAAAACAAGGTCATATAACATTTAGACTTTTCCCTTATCCCAACCAACAAATATGACGTATACATAGGTACAAACTGGGGACCCATGATCGGGGTGTGTGAAATGTAACACCCCGAGATTTTATGAAAAATATTATTTTAATTTCATTAATGTCTTTTATTGTATTCTACACCAAGATTACCTTGTGCTACACGCAACAATGTATTATCTTGCAGTATACGCAACACTATTCTTGGATCGTGTTACACACAATTTTGATAATAGTTATTCTACGCAAAAATGAGTATATATATATATATATATTCAATGTATAAAAGAAATATGGTTGGATTCTGTTATATGAAACAACTATGGATTCTTTCACAACACGCAACCCGGACTTGTCTTGCATTACACGCAATCACGACCTTCCTCGATAGCGTGTGTTGTACGCAATACCGAGTTTTACTAAACAACGATATATTATTATAATATTATTATGAACTAGCCGGTATTAATAGTATTAACTAAATTTTGAATTTTATAACATTATTATTCATATTACACATTTTCTAGAACATGGTATAAGATCAAAATAAAATTTTCAGGTAAAATAAGTATTTTTTAAAAAATGTTGTTTTGCTGCCTTTTGATGGGGCACCCACTTTAAATCTAGTTTTTTACATGTTTATAAGTTCAATTTGAAAAAATAAAATTCTTCCTTGTAATCAAGAAATAAAAATTTACTTTGGATAAATTTTTCGTATTATTCTGGAAACATTCATATTTTGATGAATAGTAAAAACACGATATATTTTAATGAAAAACATCTTTTTTTCATCGTAATAATTCATATGGTTAAATTATAATATTTAATGTTTTTAAATTATAAATACAATATATTTTTACCATTTAATATAATTTATTTCATTAACATTGATTTTACATTGAATTCGTAGGTTAAATCAATTCAATCTTTTGCAATGTTTTGAACAAAAACCTATTTTCATTCGACAACGGGATTAAATTCAATTTAATTTTTGCAACTTTTGTGTATTGAATTTGAAAAAATTGATTCCGTATTTGGAATCAGTGGGTCCAAATTATGTTAATAGGCTACTTTTTATTTTTGGGAATTATGAATAGTAACTACGATAAATTTTATTTACCATAGTTAAAGGTAAATCAGATAATTAATGGTAAATATAATATTATAAAATTACCCTAACACATGCCAAAATTTTATCGGATGGCTAAAAGTTAACCCATATCAACTAAGGGTCGGATTAGATTCATTTTATGAACTTTTGACCATGAAAATAATTTAATTAAAATCAAAGAAAGTGACAACATGTCACTCTCTTAAATCTTATAAGTATAATAATTTTAATTTAGTGATAAACATCATAAAACATCGAACATGAATATCCTCCATAAATTTAATAAAATTATCTACATCATGATAATTTATTTAGAATTGTTAGGGATTAAATAATTGTCATTAATGGTGATACATTAATGATCCATAAATTATTTATTAAGTGGAAAATAATTGATATAGTTTTTATTGAAATAATAATACCCATTAAAAGGCCCACAAACCTGACCAAAAATTATTTGTAGAGTATATATAAACCTTAATCATCAAATGACCTAATATATAACCGTTTGGATCCTTATAAAAGTGATTATAACACTTATATTATTTTATTTTGAATGATGCCAAAGTTGTCACCTTCATAATTTAATAAATATAACAATTTAAATATTATGATTTTAAGATGATAAATTCGAGTAAATGTTTTATTTTGAAAGTTAATATATCAATCTTCATTTTAAGATTTTATTTTTAATTTTTATGCTACAAATCAGTATATTAAATAATTATACAAAAATGTTGTAGTAATTATCTTATTAAGAGATAAACCAAATAAATGGTTTTAAAAATAATAAAATAAATATTATATGAACCATTTAATGTGATCCACTAATTTTATAGATACATATGGCATTTTATAAATCTATTAATGCTTTTATTTCGAACATATATTCTGTATATATTTTATTTAAATTCAAATAATTGAATAGTGTCAAAATTGACACTATTGTTATTTTATAAAAATAACATATTATAAAATTGGATAAAAATCACAAAAATATTTAAAAATTATAAATTTATATTTATATGGTCTATATAGTTATAAAGTAAACAATTATGGAAAATTCACAACAAATAAGTAATTATTTGTTATAATTTAAAATTTAGAATTTTATTACCAGAAATAAACTTAAATATATTAAATAAGGATAAATCAAAATGATAAGGTTTAAAATAAGATCCAAACATATTTAATTTTATTGGTTGATGATATTAAAAACCTATATCATCTAATATTAGAATATGAGTCATTTGTGGAGGTTTTTAAGTGGGTTTAGATTTATTATAAATTAATATTTTTAAGAATTCCAAAGGTGCCCCTCTCCTCCCTTATAAAAGGGCACCTCCTACCTCTCCTCCTCACACCAATTTGTGCCTTCATGCTCGGCCAACCTCAGCCAAATTATCTTCTCCACTTCCCTAGAAACATCCTAGTGGTTCTGGTCTACTTTAAAGACCAATCTCAGTGCCCTAAGAGGAGGTTTCAAAGAGGCGTATCGAAGAAGAGGTAATTTCTTCTCTCGATTCTTTCAAGCTTCATTCTTCTTCAACATCTTCTTCTTTAGTTGTCTCATTATAAAGTAAAAACATCAGTATCACTATACTGATTTGTTATTATAAATATGAAACAACCCCATTTAACCTTCTATCCATCCTACGGAAAACAAAATCACCGTGCGTGCGTACGTACGGAATACCGTCTCCACGCCGTGGTGTAATCTGTTTTTCCAACAACACCGTACATGGATGGGTATAAATGTGTAAAGAATAACTATACATAGTTATTATAACATCATACTTATTCTGATATATTGTATCATCCACTCCAATTCAATTCAATATTTATGGAAACGATATCATCGCTCGTGCGTACGTACGGACTACCGTCTCCACGATGCGATGAGATTCATTCTCCTGTTAACCATTTAAGAATGATTATAAAGTATATATAGGAAATAATAATGAAATATATGAAATTATAAAGCTACTGGATTTATGTATATATGTATGTTATCTACTTAATTCCATTCAACTCAATAAGGAAACGAAAACAGCATTCATGCTTACGTATGACCTACCGTCTCCATGAACGGTGTATTTCTTTCCATTTATTGATCTAATATATATATGTATATTATGAATATATATTATATATAAATCATGTTTTATATTCTTGAATTATGTAATCGTGATCTAAGTAATAATATAAATAGTTACAAGTCAAAACATAGACGACAAATGAAACGATTTTACCCAGAACGCTCTTTAACGTGGAATTTACAAAAGAACGGGTAATATAAAGTCATAAGTGAACCATATATGATATCATAACAATTAATATGATTCTGTAATAAGAAAATAACATTATTTAAATCATTATATATGAGGTTCGGATACGTACGAAGCATATCGGACATAAGGTAAGGGAAATATAACAATCTCATTTTTATCCGAGATTGTTTATACTTCGCTATTTACTAGGGTGTATTTTATCATCCACATCCATGTTTCCTCAATATGTAATATTATTTCCATCCAACTAAAAACTATTAAATCCAATTTTACCCTTTGGTGAGTTTTTAGTAACAGATATTAAAGGAATATTTTGTCGTTTTTTGTACGAGGTACTTTTTGACAATTCTGACAAAAGTACGAGAAGAATGTTTTATTTTATCCATACTTACCGTTATTGAGCATTTGAGCTCACTCTTTTTATGTTTTATTTTCCACCAGGATCAAAAGAAAGGTTTTAGGTCATGAAACAAGAAGTGGAAGATCTTTATGGGAGATTTTGAAGATCTTTCACCACGATTAAAAGATTGCCTTCCATGTTTCCAAAGACACTAAACTATTACGCTCCTTGTGTGTCTGTCTTTGTTATAGGTATTCCGAAAAATTAATGTAATGTCCATGTACTATAATCTTAGGGTCTCTACAGTAGGTATAAGAGGAATGGTTTAGTCAACCTTTGGAAACTAGGATGCGCAAACGTTAGTGAGATCCCTAGAGATATTTCTAAGGTATGTCTAGGGATGTACATAAGGATAAGAATACGTATAGGATATAGTCCTAGAACTACGATAATGATCTTAGAATTTAACCTAAGATGTTAGATATTGAGGGTGATCCCCCTTTACTATGTTGTTTTCCCTAGAATGATTTTTGCCTCTCACACTATTCTTTTTGGGTTTTAGAAAATGGCTAGAAACAGGAAGATTCATGATAATGGAGGATATGACGGACAATAGAATTATTTTCTTCATGAGAAACCAAATGAAACGAGATCTGGAAGTCCAAACATCGTTATTATGCCTAATCCGCAATCTCATAATATGATCAATAATCTCAACATTGGTACGTTTCCCGAATCAGATAATGAGAGAAAGATGGAGTTTCATGATGATCATAGAGGAAAGAAAGTTCAATTTCCCTCAAGTAAATCATGTGGGAAGAGGCATCAGGGAGATTGTTTCAAAGGAACTAGAAGATGCTTTGGGTGTGGAAAAGAAGGACAGAAAGACAGTAAGTGCAAAGGAAAAGGTTCAGTTAACACCATGGACAAGGATAATGTTATTTCTATGACATCAACAATAATTAGATGTTTTAAATTTGGAATGTAGCGGCATTATGCAAACCAATGCCCTAATGGAAAATCTCATTAAGAGAATCAGCATGGTCATATGGGTAGTATTTATGTGGATGATGATGAGGAGACTACAAATGATATATGAGCTGAATGAATTGTTGAAGCTCAGTCGGTTGTTTTAGAAGGTAGTGGAATGAGTGTATGTTTATTGAGAGTTATGTTTTATAGTTAATGGTACTATGGAATAAAGAGTCATCTAAGGATTGTTACACTATTGTTTTTCCTAAAAGTATATGAATGTATATGTTTAATGGTACCAGTAACCATGGAATGTTATTCAGATATTTTTGTATAGTATATGATATGAATATAATGAAGGAAAAAGAAGATAATGAGTTGTTTGGCTGTATTAATGAGATCATGATTGATATAATGACTATGTGATATCATGGTTTGAGTATATAGAATTTTGAGGATTTTTTTATGTGGAAAGTGTTAACTTTTAACTGCATTCATGTTTTCACTAAGGTTCAATGGGTATTCATTTTTCAAGAGAAAACATGATTAAGGCCTTTGAATGTTTGTAATGTGACCAACAAGACATATCTTATGATATATGGGGATCAACGATGGTATTAACATGCTTCTTATATAAAATCTCTGGTAATCGTTTTCACTATAATATGACAATGGACGACAATATTATGGATTAACCTAACGATTGGAAGGGATTATGTTGGACATATGTTAGTATTGTTTTAGGATAGAACCTTTTTTTGATATTATTGATGGGATGATATTGTAACGTAGTTTTAGAAAAAGGACAACATGCAGGACGGGCGACAACCCATCGCGTCGGACAAGGTTGTGGGAATCGAACCCACAACTGAAGTGAGACTGCCTTTATCGCCTACCACTAGCCAACAGGATGTCCCTGTTTAGTAGAAACTAGTTTTATTTTATTAAGCGGTATGATATATGAAGTATATGTTCATTTTTGGAACTATATATGATTAATCTGACCATAAGATGGACTTATAACTTTTTCTAACCTTTTTTTTAAAAGAGATGGAATGACCAATCATTCTATCACATGATCTGCTAACACATCACGAATAACAAATTCAAATTCATTTATTTAAGGGATGAAGTGGAAATTGTTCAATTCACGAACAACAGTGAGATTGTACCAAAATCATGCAAGTATTTATTTTAATTCATCAACTTTTGGGAAATGATATTGAAAACCAAAAATGTTTTCCTAGTTCGCTTATTTCAGATGAATCAGATGGTACCTTAGATCATCACAAATCAATAGCTTTATGAATGTTGAATTTTTCATAGCCATGTTCTCTACCACTCTCCATCAGAACTTGATGGTTAGATTTTTCTTCCATATCCATATTTTCACCTATGTTCTCCTACGTGGAAACACAGTGATGAGTTAATTTGGGTAACCGTTACATTTCATACTTTAGTTTTTAAAGCCATGTTTTGGTATTCCTTTTTACGATGTGGGTTTCTATTAAACATACTTTCGAGTAGTAAACCATTTATAACCCCGACGAATTTCGAGGGAGAAATTTATTTTAAAGGGGTAGAATGTAACACCCAGAGATTTTATGAAAAATATTCTTTTAATTTCATTAATGTCTTGTGTTGTATACTACACCAAGATTACCTTGCTCTATATGCAACACCGTATAATCTTGCAGTATACGCAACACTATTCTTGGATCATGTTACACACAATTTTGATAATAGTTATTCTACGCCACATTAAGTATATATATATATATATTCAATGTATAAATGAAATATGGTTGGATTCTGTTATACGAAACAATGAAGGATTCTTTCACAACACACAACACTGACTTGGCTTGCATTACACGCAATCACGACCTTCCTCGATAGTGTGTGTTGTACGCAATATCAGGTTTTACAAAACAACGATATATTATTATAATATTATTATGAACTAGCCGTTATGAATAGTATTAATTAAATTTTGAATTTTATAACATTATTATTCATGTTACACATTTTCTAGAACATGGTATAAGAACAAAATAATTTTTTTGGGTAAAATAAGTATTTTTAAAAAAATGCAGTTTTGCCGCCTTTTGATGGCACACCCACATTAAATATAGTTTATGAAATGTTTATAAGTTAAATTTGAAAAAATAAAATTCTTATTTGGAATCAGGAAATAAAAATTTACTTTGGATAAATTTTTCGTATTATTCTGGTAACTTTCATATTTTGATAAATAGTAAAAACATGCTATATTTTAATGAAAAACAACTTTTTTTCATCGTAATAATTTATATGGTTAAATTATAATATTTAATGGTTTAAAAGTATAAATATAATATATTTTTACCATTTAATATAATTCCTGTCATTAGCATTGATTTTACATTGAATTCGTAGGTTAAATCAATTCAATCTTTTTCAATGTTTTAAACAAAAACCCGTTTTCATTCGAAAATGTAATTAATTTTAATTTAATATCTGAAAATTCTGTGTATTTAATTTGAAAAAATGGATTCCATATTTAGAATCAGGGGGTCCAAATTATTCTAATAGGCAACTTTTTATTTTTGAGAATTATGAATAGTAACTACGGTCAATTTTATTTACCATAGTTAAAGGTAAATCGGGTAATTAAGGGTAAATATAATATTATATAATTACCCTAACACATGTCAAAATTCTCTTGGATGGCTAAAAGTAAACCCATATCATCTAAGGGTCGGATTATATTCATTTTATGGACTTTTGACCATGAAAATAATTTAATTAAAAACAAAGAAAGTGACAACATGTCACTCTCTTAAATATTATAAGTATAATAATTTTAATTTAGTGATAAGCATAATAAAACATTGAACATGAATAGTCTCCAGAAAGCTAATAAAATTATCTACATTATTATTATTTATTTAGAATTTTTTGGGATTAAATAATTGTCATTAATGGTGATACATTAATGATACAGAAATTATTTATTAAGTAGAAAATAAGTAATATAGTTTTTATTGAAATAATAATACCCATTAAAAGGCCCTCAAACCTGACCAAAACTTATTGGTAGTGTATATATACACGTTAATCATCCAATGACCTAATAAATAACCGTTTGGATCCTTATAAAAGTAATTATGACACTTATATTATTTTATTTTATATGATTCCAAAGTTGTCCCCTTCATAATTTAATAAAAATAACAATTTAAATATTGTGTTTTTAAGATGATAAATTCGAGTAAAATTATTATTGTGAAAGGTAATAGATATATCTTCATCATAAGATTTTATTTTAAATTTTTATGCAAAAAATAAGTATATTAAATAATTATACAAATTGTTTTAGTAATGATTTTATTAAGAGATAAACCAAATAAAAGGTTTGAAAAATAATAAAATAAATATTATATGAAGTATTTAATGTGATCCACTAATTTTATAGATACGTGTGACTTTTTATAAATCTATTAAAGCTTTTATTTGGAACATATCTTTTGTGTATATTTTATTTAAATTCAAATAAGTGAATAGTGTCAAAATTGACACTGTTGTTATTTTATAAAAATAACATATTATAAAATTGATTAAAAATCACAAAAATATTTAAAAATTATAAATTTAAATTTATATGGTCTATATTGTTATAAAGTAAACAATTATGGAAAATTCAAAGCAAATAATAATTATTTGTTATAATTTAAAATGTATAATTTTATTACCACAAATAAACATAAATAGATTAAATAAGGATAAATCAAAATGATAATGTTTAAAATAATATCCAAACTTGTCTAAATTTGATTGGATGACGCGATTACAACCCTATCTCATCAAATCTTCTACTATGAGTCATTTTTAGAGGTTTTTTAGTGGGGTTAGATTTATTATAAATTTATATTTTTAAGAATTCTAAAGGTGCCCCTCTCCTCCCTTATAAAAGGGAACCTCCTCCCTCTCCTCCTCACACCAATTTGAGCCTTCATGCTCAGCCAACCCCTGACAAATTATCTTTTTCACTTCCCTAGAAACATCCTAGAGGTTCTATTATACTTTAAAGACCAATCGTAGTGCCCTAAGAGGAGGTTTCGAAGAGGCGTATCGAAGAAGAGGTAATTTCTTCTCTCGATTCTTTCAAGCTTCTTTCTTCTTCAACTTCTTCTTCATTAGTTGTTTCATTATAAAGTAATAACATAAGAATCACTAATATACTGATTTGTTATTATAAATATTAAACAACCCCATTTCACCTTCTATCCATCCTACGGAAAACAAAATCACCGCGCGTGCGTACATAAGGAATACCGTCTCCACGTCGTGGTGTAATCTGTTTTTCCACCAACACCTTACATGGATGCGTATAATGGTGTAAAAAATAACCATACATAGTTATTATTACATAATACTGATTCTGATATATTGTATCATCCACTCCAATTCAATTCAATAATTATGGAAATGATATAATCGCTCATGCGTACGTACGGACTACCGTCTCCACGAAGCGATGAGATTCATTCTCCATGTTAACCATTTATGAATGATTATAAAATATATATATATCAATAATAATGAAATATATGAAATTATAATGATACATGATTTATGTATATATGTATTTCATCTACTTAATTTCATTCAACTCAATAAGGAAACGAAAACAGCGTTCATGCGTACGTACGGCCTACCGTCTCCATGAACGGTGTATTTCATTCCATTTATCGATATATTATAAATATGTATATTTTGAATTTATATTATATATATATCATGTTTTATATTCTGGAATTATGTAATCGTGATCTAAGTAATCATATGAATAATTACAGTTAAAACACGGACGACAAATGAAACGATTTTACCCAAAACACTCTTTAACATGGAATTTACAGAAAAACGTGTAATATAAAGTCATAAGTGAACCATATATGATATCATAAAAATTAATATGATTGTTTAATAATTCAATAACATTATTTAAATCATTATACAGGAGGTTCGGATACGTACGAAGCATATCGGAATAAGGTAAGAGAAATATCACAATCTCATCATTATCTGAGATTGTTTATAGTTCGGTATTTAATGGGGTTTATTTTATCATCCACATCCATGTTTCCTCAATATGTAATATTATTTCCATACACCTACAATTTTTTAAATCCAATTTTTCCCTTCGGTGAGTTTTTAGTAAAAGATATGAAAGGAATCTTTTGTTGTTTTTTGTACGAGGTACTTTTTGACTTTTTCGACAAAAGTACGAGAAGAATGATTTTTCTAACTTATACGAAATGAATGGATTTTTAAAACAAAATTTCCAAGAATCTTCCTTTACAAGATTTCAGGTATATGTTTAATCAACTTCGTTTAGTTTAAAATTCTCTGACATGTTAAGAAAGGAAAAAAAATTTGAAGTAGAAAGGATATTTTCCTCAAGAATGGAGTTCAAGTGTTTTATCACAATTATTTTCCATCTAAGATAATAAAGGGTTATGTTTCTATCCCAATTATTACATGGATTTTATTATGTTGTGATGTAAATATTTTTATGAATTATTTTATCTTATATGAATTGTTTTATGATGTTACGATGTTTAAAGATTCCCATTTTTATTACATGGGTTATGCTATGATGTATGGTTTATGATTTTTTGGCACACATATGAATGGTATCATTATGAGATGGGTGGGACCTATATCTCCCTCCAATTCATTGGGTAATGATTTTATATCTAATGAGATAGACATGGCTGGAATGATAAGTTAATTTGGTTCTGTGTTACAGGACTGAAACGAGGAGTGAACTAAATTTAGAATGGGACATTGTCCACTAAGATGGTCTAGGTAGAAATGCCTTGGCTACTATGGAAATCATTAAATGTGCTTAATGGATGCCAAAATTACATGTTTTATTCCCATGCTATTTTATCATGGTTTATGTTCCATTATGATCTATGGCTTATGTACTTCCATGTTTTATGTCGTTGCTCAAGATTTTAATGTTTAAACATTCTGTTCATGTTTTTATGTTCCAATGTATATGGTATGTTTTATTTTATCCATACATACAATTACTGAGCATTTGAGCTCACCCGATTTATGTTTTATTTTCCCCCAGGATCAAAAGAAATGTTTTAGGTCACGAAACAAAAGTGTAAGATCTTTATGGGAGATGTTGAAGATCTTTCATCGCGATTAGAAGATTACGTTCCAAGTTTCCAAAGACACTAAAATATTACGGTCCTTGTGTGTCTGTTTTTGTTATAAGTATTCCTCAAAAGTAATGTAATGTTCATGTACGTCAAGCTTAGGGTCTCTACATGAAACATAGTAAGCCACACCCAATGATGTGTAAAGTTATATCCATTATGTGATAGTTTATGAGTTTTTTATATTGCATAAAAAAATTGTAAAAGTTAAAATGTTTCACATTTATTATTCTTTTGTAAAATATATTTTCCATTAAGATCATAATGACAACCGAGAAAATCATACATACATTGTCCCATGAGGGAGTGTTAACTATACACCACAATAATTTTACACTTTATTATTTCATGGGAATTTTTTATTCAAATTAATTCCTATTTTTTTTGGTACAATGAAGCATTGGACATGGTAACATTATCACATATACATTGAGAGTCAATCCATCTTCATTATCTTATGTACATAATGCATTAGTCTAGAACCAAAACTATATTACATAATCATCCATCCATAAAAAATTTTCATGTATGCGTCAGGGGCCTTGATCATGATTAATTCCTCCTATTGATGAATACTATATTTACATCATCCATAGATCATTATTTACTTATATGTATAAAGGTTCTACAAGAATAACCATTTTTTTATTCATTTACACAATAGTTCAACATTTCATTTATCATTTAAATTCATAAAATTATTTATAAATATAAACATTTAATGTGACTACTATGAATCATTTGAAATATCATTCACCTTTTTTTGTTAATCCAAAAAATCTTTTAGAAGTTAAAATTTAAAAAGTTATTTATTTGTTTAATTTCACAAACCCTCTAGTTTATTTTTAATACCATAATTATCAGTTTAATGAAACATGTCATACAACATGGGTTTGCATCATCCATGGTATCATAATATTTTATGATTCCACTGAGATTCGAGATAAAAAAAACAAATTTAAGGGGATTCATTTTACATTTATAACATAAAAGGAATTAGAAAATGTGTAATAGAAAATATAAAAATAAAAATAAATGTTCGTTATTTGGACGATGTGAATTTTCATATAGAGAACTACCTTATGGGTGTTGAAGATAATCTACAAAACCAGTGTCCTGGAATTGAGTTATGAGAGCCGAAATAAAAAAAATAACATAGAGGATTAGAGAAAATGATTAATATCTAGTAAATAAAGATACATTAAAACCTATATCAAAACCTTAATGAAGGGTTAGATTTATTCATCCTCAAAGAAAGGGAAATATCAAATAGAGAGGACCAAAAAAGGGTGATATCTCACATACCCTTGAGAGGAAAATTTAATATATATGATCTTCAATTCATAAAGGATAGTTCCCATGATTCCAGTGAATCCTATTGATATCATCCAAGAGCTAGGATAAATTTATTTGGTTGAGTGGGGTTTGTTTGGAATAAATACCAAGTTATATGAATTTTTTATTACATGTTCAGAGGTTTAAATGTCCATGCGTTCAATTTTCATGGATGGGATGAAAGGTTAGAAAAAAATGTTCAATAATTGTTTGATCTGACTATCATGGGGTGAAAATTTTTCATTTTAGTTCCACACAGTTTGACAAACCATTAACTAACCATGAAAACACCATATTTCAAAGGGTACACTATTGTATGTGGCAGGGTGTGTGGAGACCACATGGAATTGTCCAATTGTAAGCCCCCATTTAGTGGATGAAATGTTGTGCACAATATTCTTGGGTTAATACACATTGTTTTCCATAACGATGTTATAATATATCACATCCCCATGGGATTCCAAAATTCAATAAATGCCCCCGAATAACCATTGGATAATACTGAAAATACATAAATTAAAAACTAGTGTAAAATAGTAGTAGAAGACAAGTTCAATATTTCTCGAGAATGGTTTGGATATTTCGATGTTTTTCTATTTTATTTAACATTTGGTATTATCTTTTTGTAATCATTCATCATAAAATTTATTTTGAGGATTGTATGATGTGTGGTTTGGTAGTTTTATTTTTTTATTGAAAATAATCTTCTGACATTATATATTACATTGACCTTTGTTATCATCATTTGGTGTCTTAGGGATGTCAGAAAAGGGTATTGGAACTTTGAATCATTCCAAGATAATGAGTTAGGATTGGGATGTTTCAAAAAAAATTTGTAAACATGATGCATGTAAAAATATTTTTTGTAATCATCATGTGTGTATACATCACTTATGTAAATATGGATTAGGATTTCCTTAAAATTCATCTGATGGTGAGTGGAGTAGAGTTCAAGGACATTAATATCAAATATTAATAATATGTTAGCTATAAACATAGACCATTTAAGAAGAAAAGTAATATTTTGTAGTTTTTCATTATTCAACTTAATAGAGTTAAAGATAATTATGGCTACTAAAGATGCAATAAATTTTAATAACATTGTGTTGTTCATCATTATTTACTAATAAAAATTTTTATTCCAAAATGGTAAGATCATTCAAACAACATTGTATTGGTTATAATTTAATGAAATATTATTTAATAGGAGAAATAGTGACTCATGTACGATATGGTGAGGGTAATTTCATGAGGAGAGGTACACCTATATGAAATGGGGTGTTGGAAAATGTTGAGGAATAATGTTGATGAACCTTTTCAGTAGACTTGATAAAATCATTTGATGGGAATGTGAAGAATGTAAATAAACCATGAGAAGTATAATATCACATGAAAAAAAGAATAAATACGATATTTAAAAATACTAAAGCTATCGAGCATTGAAATGAGATTATAGTGAAATAAATAGATTGTTTTTATATAATATGTAGTCTCCAATAATTGAATGCCTTGTATAAATAAATTAATGTCTCATAGTGAATACATATATATAAGAATAGGAAAACATTATTTAGAATTTGGATCTGTTAATTTTACCTCACCACTTATATGTCATGAAAACATGATAGAGATACGACTCAGATATTCATGATGCACATTCAAGATATTGAATAATAATAAAAAAGTATAATCATATACAATTGCTTCATATTAGTATACCAAATTATTAATAGATGAAATATATACTTTGGTAGTGGATTTAATAAAAAAAATATTATCATAATAAATATATTATAATTAAGAAGAATGGATTTTTACATATATATATATATATATATTAAAAAGTATGAATAAAGTGTTTTATAATGTATGAATGATAAAAACTATACAAATATATTAGTGTAGAGGATCTTGAGTATTGAGATCCATTTTGAATTAATATCAGAATGTTTACATTTAGAGTACAAGGCCAAATTTCATGTGTATTTTCAAGAAATTATCTAGTTCTTTAAGGTGTTTCATTTATTTAAAAAGGACCCTTGAATATTTTATTTGTTTTAGTATAAAAACAATTGAAGAACTAGTGGTTAGAGTATAAAAATGTAACACATTAAACAAAATGAGTATTCATGCCTTCTATTATTTTAATGTTTCCATCCCCACCAATTTCTATAAGGTAAAATGAAATTTTTTCACTAATAATTTAATATGATTATAATAAATGAGTAGTTAAAAAATTTAATCAATATAAGTAGTAGTCTCTCACAATGTGGGAAAACTTTTTTAATATTATTCTACTTAATTTCATATATATTTCACCATTTTATGCTATAGCGAGGTTAGAGAATGCATCTATTAATCGTTTCCACATAACCAAAGAGGAGGTTTGAGTTCATTTGATGACATTATATACTACAGATTATTTAACTTTAATAAATATTCTATTTAGTATCCTCGAATACCTTCAATATCATACTACATAAAAACCATGAAATAATAATAAATTTAAATTATTTATAAAATTAAGTATAGAAATTAAACTAGAAAGAATATATTGTACAAATGACTTCTCAAATTATTATATGAATAATATATTTGGAATATCAATTTTTTAAAATTAATAGTATATTTTGGATATTATATATCAATATTATATTAATGTGAAATGTGTATTCTGTTCTAATATTTATGGGAGAATTATAAAAATTCCATCTTTTCTAAAAAATATAACAATTGTTATAAAATATTATTTAGGATGTTATGAAAACAAAATGTAATCTAAAAATAAATTTTTAAAGTAAAATTACATTATTTAAAATACTATTTTGATATATTATCCCCATTTTAAATTTTTTTCAAATTTTATGTAATTTTTTAATGAAAATTGTTTTTTACAACTCCTTTTAGTAAAATTTTGACATGATGTAAATGGGTATTTAATTATTTAAATCATAATTAAATCATAAATTGATAATAATAATCATTTTACTGACAATATAAGTAATTAAATTGATATATTATATTAATCATAAATCTTAATTTAAAAAACACACTTTTTTCAAAAAAATGCTATTTGTGTGTTACAAACAGCAATGTTAAAATTTTTATTTTTTTATATATTGAATAACATAAATTATATGCATTTAAATTTGATTATAATTATTATTAAATTATCAAATATCGGTCATCTTAATTTTTAATATTAAAAATAATTTAATTTAGTAAAAATTAGTTACCTGAGTAAAAACCAAAAATAGTAAAAGTAGACATCTAAGAGTGAATGACTTAAAAACATTAATAAAACAAGTGGGAAAAATATTTTGATGATTTTTTGACATAAAAACATCAAAAACAATTTTTTTATGAACATTCGATTCACATTCTTATGAGACATTTGTTCTCATTATATAAAATTGTTATGTGTGATAAGAATGACATTTTCATCAATTATAAAATTATCCACCAACAATCCACCTACTCACACATCCAAAAAATGTTTGGATTGAATCATTATAGATATTATTCTTCTATAAAACATATAAAAATATCTAAAAACATATTTTATTGAAAATATACTAAGCTATGTTGCTTATATGTTGTGAACAATGGAGAACATCCAAAGGAAGAGATAATATTTTCCACTACACCAACATAATTTTATTCTATTTCAACCATCGAAAGACTATAATATCAATTATAGTATTCTATCCTAATTATTTTTAATATTCTGGTATGTTATTATATAAATAGAAAATAAATTTTATACATTTCATGAAAAGTATTCAAAATGTGAAGACATCATCATGTATTTTTGCGGACTATCATTATTAATTGATGAAATTTCTACTTCATTTTTCATGTAGAATAATATGGGTTGGAAAAAACATTAATTTAATCTATAAAATTTTATTTATTAAACCATTAAAAATATATAATGAAAATATTATACATTATATAAGTGATATTAAAAAATAAAGGTCAAAGAAAATTTAACCACAAAAAAGAAATTACAAAGGTAGTCAACTAATTGAAATATATTAATGGATATCCTATTTCATGGTATAAATTATGTTCTAATTTTATGATATATGATATAATAATAAATAATTTATGAATTTTTTGAAATATTTCTTAAAAATTAGATCTTAGAGAAACATTATTTGAATGTTTTGGAAAAAGTGACTCAAGAACATCAAATAACCAATATATTAAAAAATAATATAATAAATTTGTTGAACAAAATGATAAAAAATATTAAAAAATAAAAATATATTTATTATCATTTGAGGAATGTTTATAGAAAATTTAATTTGTTAATTGCAGCTATAAATTGAATGTGAATGTTTATTTAAATAAGATTTAATGGTTTTTATCTTAATCACCCTTAATTTAGTCATGCTTTGATATTATGTTCCCATATTCATATTATCTTTTTAACTACTTTGAAGTCTATTTATAGTATCATCGATTATTATTGGGAATAAAATTCCATTTTAATACATTATCTTTATTACTAGGTTATAAAAGTCTAGTTTTCATAAAAATTAAAATATCATTAAAAACCCAATTTTATAATTATTTTTTGATGTTTATCTTTGAATTTTAGCCTTCATTTTATATGGATAACCAGATTTCAATCTGAGGAATAAAATTTTGATTTAAATATTCATTATTTATAGCCATTAATCCTTCATGAAAATGGAACTATGTTAATGATAATTCCCATCCTCTTAAATGATGTTTTTCCCTCCATATCTAGAATTTAAAATCCAACTAAAGATGTCCTTTTGTATTATAAATATAATAATGTTTAATATCTTGTGAAATAAATCATTTACCACTATAAATTAGAATATAATGTTTTTTTATTTATATATAATGTGTAATTTCAATATTGATTTTTCAAAAAAGAGATCATCCATACCACCTTCATGACTTGTTAGTTACACATTATCTTTATTTTTTTAATTTTATACCATATTATTTTCAAAAACAACTTATATATTTCATTTATTTTTGATTAATATATACATAGTAAATAATAATTTTCATTGAAATTGATGTAATTATTTTTTTTCCTTTGAAATTCAGAAATTCAATTAAACCTGATATAATGTATCATTTATATTTTGGGACTAATGTTAAGAAAAGCCCCCAAAAATTTATTTTACACCATGAATAGGTTAGAAAATATTAATTATTTTATAGAGAACCATAATTATAAATTATAGTTTTATAGAAATTTTTTTTTCCAACATTAACAATCTTCTGTACCTATTTCAAAAAGAATCATTCAAGTTATATGTTTTTATTATATCATATTGTAAATCCTTATCATTAAATCTATAATTTTGAAACACAATGGCTAGGACCTATGTTTAATTTATAGAAATGAACAATATATTTATTTAATGGCTTATTCAATTTTAAATCCATATTATTTATCATTTGGTTATATATCAAAAAACAATTATCAAACACACTTTATTTTTATAGTGTTGACTGTGCTTATGATTTACGTATTGTTTATTTTTGTCAAGTGGAAGAAAAATTCTTGTTTTTATTTATGTAATGGATGTCACTAGAATTATATACCCATATAACGAATTGAAAAAATATTTATATCCCATTAAATGTTACATAAAATGGAAGGGACTGATCCTAATTCACTATAGGAATTTTCCCACTTTATGATAATGGCCTTGAGTGTGACCCATTAAATATTATAATGATTCCATGTTTTATATTATTTAAACATTTTTATAATATTATGAAATAATTTTCATAAAATTTATTTCCATTTTATGATAATCCTTTTTATTATATAATGTTATTAATAGTAAATCTCATGTTATGGTGTGTTTCCAATTTTATATGCTCGCTATGATTTCCACGCCACCAATTTCCTTATGTATTTTCCAGTGGATATCCTTTTTATTTTTTAGTGATCAATGGGAATTAGTATAAATTTTTGTTTTTTTAATAAATATGATTCTTTTATGACTAATATGATGTTTTTTATGACTAATATTCCAATGGTACTAGACAAATATTTCCTCAAATTTCATTTCATTGCAAATTCTATTATAAATCATAAAATAATGGCTATTAAAGGATAATATTTTTGTAGTGTAAGTGGGATTAGTGTAAAGAAAAAAAACCTGACAAATGTTCTACAAATTGATTCAACCTCATTCTTAGTGTCCCTAGATGATCCAAATTGGCCCTATATGAGTAATTAAAATGAAAGATTTACCCATAATGGATAATTTTTTCTAACTATTTTAATAAAATAAATATGGAATGACCATTAAAAGTTGTTCCAGAACTCCCTCATGAGAAATAATTTTCCCCACATATATTGGATTAGATATAAATTTTAATACCAAAATTCTAAAAAACTCTATGAGGAATGAAAAATTAAATGGAGAAAAATATTAAGTAATAATGGATTTTTGCCACTATTTTTATATAATCAATGTGAAAGATTATCAACTATTAAATATACTCTGAATATCACTTTTTAATTGTTAATATTAAGATATTAAGAAATAAGATAACGTGAGACTATTATAACTATTGGATAATTTTACTGTGATATTTAATGGTATATGAACAAATTTCCATTTTGTAATAAATTATATAAAAGGATTTACCGAGGAGATAATTGATGACAATGAACCATATGAAGAATAAATTATCACATTATAGAGTGAGAATGTGTTTAAATTAAAAATAATAGATACTATCATATACTTTGTTTATTGAAATTTGTAATTTGTGATAATTTCCAATCTAAAAATTTCCCTATTTGAATTTATTATAGAGTAATATATGTGAGAATATAATGAAAAAATGGTTCTTAAATATATCACTCATGCATAGAGAAAATATAACAGAACCTCAAATATTATAATGGATTCCAAGATAGATGTGACCCATGAAAATATTAATTATCTTAAAAACAGCTGTAAATATATATATAAGATACATGAATACAATTTTCTGACTTTGGAAGAAAATTTTATGAAATGATGGGATTAGTTGAGAATGAAAAATTATAACACCTAGTATTAAATTATAGTAAGTAATATTTTTATCATATTTAAAATATATAAAATAATAAATTAAAAATCTTATAGAAAAATAAAATCTTATTAAAAATCATATTCTCATTTGATTTCAATTCATCCTAAAACAGCGAATGATGACATTTTGTAATCTTTTCATTTTATATATATTTTATGAATAATAGAAATTTATAATTGAGATAAATTCATATCATTTACCATAATATTGCAAAATAATTATAATATTTCAATGGTTGATTATCAATTTGTTTGAAAGTATGATTTAAACCTTTGATGCTAAAAAGAAATATTTTTTTCATATAAATTACTTTATGGGTTAATTTTATTTTGACCATTCATATACTAAATTATTATGTACTAATTATCTATTTAATTTAAATATATTTATAATTTACCTATTGAAGAAAGATAAAACTCATTTTTTTGGTTATTACTAGGAAAATTAAATGAAAAAAATCATTGTACAACTAAATGGTGAATTTGAATCAAATTTTTTTTTTCACATTTTATAGGTTTACATTTAATTTAATTCATCACCTTATTACAGAATGAATTTTGTTAAATTATTTACATATTAATAATCATATATTTAATAAATCTTTATGGGTTCCATTGCATTTATATCCATAAAAGATATTAATAGTGAAAACATTTATCACTATCATTATGGGTAAAAATTGATAAAATTGGTTAAAAAAATGGGCAAGGCATCATGATAATTTTTTTTTCTCAATTATCATTTTATTAGTTTTATTTATATATTAATAATATTATCTTTGACACAATGATAATTTTTAGAGACTATTATTGATTAAGATATTTGTTTAATAATAATTTTACAAAAATTTCAAGTTTTCATCCCACATAAATTATTAAATGGTTCCTCTAACCCTCATGTATAGAAATTTATTTATCATCATAACATTTCCATTAGTTAAAAAATATTCTATTGAAGTCATTATACATGTATTGGTTACTCTGGTCTTCAAAAATTCAACTTCATGAAAGCCTACGATGTAACCCAAAGGTGGGATTCAAATGAAGTGGTAATCAACATAACTAACTCCTTTCTATTTATTTATTCTTATAACTCCTCAAATTTTTTTATACATCCAAATATTATTACATTTTTGTCATTAATATATTAAAATTTTATTATTTTTATGGTATAATTATTCTCTACATCATATCCATCTGATTGGAAATGGAATCATTTCTCTTGTATGTTTTTGTACTATAGCCTTAATGAAGCAATGAGTATCTTTTTTTATTACCTCATAATTTTTATCATTATAATGAATAAATTTAATTAAAATAGAGGTTATGTATGAAATAATTATTATAATTTAATAAAAAAATTATACAACTTATTACCCTCCCATCCATTGTAATAAGATAGTATTAATTATGTGTATGTGTTGACCATCACCTCCACAATGCGATGTGAATCAATTTTCTTCTTTCATTTCTGTGAATTATAATAAGGATAGATTCAATAAACATATTATTTATTTAATATATATATATGTTATTCAACAAATTTTAATAATGAAATAATTTGTTTCCTCTCCCACCATTATAAAAATGAAAATGCCATCTTGTGTACATATAGACTACCGCCTCTATGAATGTAATATTTCATTTTTTTTAAATTATTTTTTCAGTTATGTTTATAAAATTTTTTACAAAAAAAATATTCACGCTGTTAATAAAATAATGTTGAAATTTTAACCTTTTTATAACACCACTAAACTTTGGCAATATATTGATGTTGTTTTGGAGAAATTAAAAGGTCGTCCATAATTAGTCTTTGTAAACAATAAATTTTTAATAAATAGATGTGAAATGATTATACATGGGCCATAAAAAATGGAATATAGAAGAAAATTATACTTAAAATATTTTTTTTATAAATTTTAAATGATTATTTAAGGGTATATAATGCATCTGTCCAAATCAGAATCTAAAGTACAAATTTTGCATCTCAATTCTACATCATTGAGACATATTTCATATTATGAACTGAATTTATTTTTTTTGGTGCAAAAAATATCCCTTTAACATATCATACAAGGAGTTATTATTTATTTATTTTATTTTCGAATTAAAATGATGTTCACTCTTATAAAGGGTTTTGATTAAAATGTTAGTAAATCAATAATGGAATATCTTACAATTTCAAACTTATTTTAAATATTAAATATATAATTTACATTGGATTAATTATATTATATATATTTATTAATCCTCATTATATATATTATCCTATAACAATTTATAGTATTTCAATTTATTATTATATCATTTCCTATATATATTCATAAAATAGTATATTTTATTATTTATCTATTTTTAATTGTGTAGTAATTTAAATTCTATTTTTAATTTATAATTATTTAATAATTCCGAATTTAATCATTTTAATGTTTTAGAAACAAGTAATTTTAGACCTTCTAGTAATGTGTGAGATTAATGTTCTTTTTAACAGAAATAATGTCAACATATTTTCTCACCTCCATGACTATTATTAACATTTATGCATCATCTTAAAATTAGTATGACATTTTAAAGATAATTATTTTCCATTATTATATGAATTTCTATATGAATAATTATCATTTAAATTGATGTAAATATTTCATAAACAAATTTAAAATTGGGTTTTTCTAAAATTTTATAATGGTTTTAATTATGATTATTTTTAAAGACTCTATTCAATTTTATAATCCTTTTTCAAAAACCATTATATTACATTAATAATTCATTCCTGATTAATTGGGTGCCTTACATCATCCTTTATTTATTTATTCATTATATCTTATTCTGTGATAATTAAATTTTTTATTATCATGTTTTAAATAAATCTATATTATTTATTGGAAAAATAATTTATCATTCATTTCATTATTTGTAGAATGATGAATTTTTCAACATAATTTCTAATACTTATATATTATCATAACCCTATACCATCAAAATATATAATGTTTAATAATATAATATAACTAATAAATATATTTCATTATATCAGGATACATTGAAAATGTTCAATCTAGATTTCAAACTAATATTTATCTTTTGATAAGGAATATTGATTTTCTATTATATTACTAATACCAAAAATTTGGAATGCATTAGGAAAATGTATGTGATAGTTGGGGCCTTATTATTTATTACCCCTCTATGCATTGAGAGGTCTTATTAGAAAAACAACAAGGCAAATTTGATTGGTATTTGGTGTATACTTACCCTTTAGTTGAATTGTCTTAACATAGGGATCATGATAAAAGGTTCATGATGTATTATCATGGGGAACAAAAGGTCTTATCCTGAATCTAATTCATTAAAAATTTTGTTATTGTTATCCAAGTGATTTATTTGTTGATATATGACCTCTATATATTTTGAAGTTCATGTTATTCATTAAATGTAATGTTCATTTATTAATCCATGTTTTAAATTTTTTATTCCCGATTTTTTCTTGATCGATACAATAATATTAATCCCCTATCTAATAATTTGGTATTATGTTTTAATTTGTATTCCCTTTCCCATGAAATGAAGAAAGAATATTGTATTATTTTTTAATGATGCATGAATGTATTTTTAGAATGGTTTTATTTTTCCATGTTAATACATGAATCCTATATGTATCCAGTCTCTTATGAATAGTAATCTACATGATAATTTTGGTTGGGATGTATTGTATCTTATAATAGAATAATTAATAAAAAAAATATTGAGGTTACTCGAGCTGCAGTCGAGACACCCAAGAGGCAACAATTAGGATATATTTGTAAACATACATATTTTTTTGCATCAAATAAATTACCAAAAACTTCCATTATCAGAACTTTTGTTTCATAGGGAACAAGAATCTTTTTCATTTTAACTCATTGTAAAATTAATATTTCCCAAGCTTTTAACATAGGTGTCACGCAACATTATAGAAGTATTATATGAAGGAATCCCAAGAATATCATATTTATATATTAATTATTTTTCTAATTAATTTTAGATATATATTGGGACATACATCATATTCCTAATTCATGTGTTCAAAATAGAGAAAAAAATATATAATGAATAAATAATGATGATAAACCCATTTGAAATTTTATTGTTATCCAATGAAAATTCTGTAATAGTTTAGGTAAATACACATCGATCATGAAAAAATATATATATTATACAATATATAGATTTTGGGTATCTATTTTTTCTAATAATTTACAATGTAACTTAATCAATGGATATATATGTGAAAAATAGTAAATTATACAAATAATAGATGGTTATTCAATTGTGGTAGTGGTTAAATTTTCATGGTTTCTAGAGATTCAATTGTGTATGATCAATGTTGACGTTAGCATCATGATCACCATGGCTATCACAATTTTTACACTTTTTCAAAATAAAACAAATGAAATTTAAAAAATTTATCTTATGGTTTTATTTTTGGGATGTCACGACCTGTCCTCGGTACCCGTGATGTGACTATCCCTATCCTGCCTTCCATAGGCCAGGGGCTGGTGACTGGCAACAAAGTCATAAAACCCTAAGCTGGGGAGGGATTTCCTTTATAAAAATTAGACACACAGAATTAGAGTAAACAACTGGAAGCAAAAAAATAAGTAAAACTGAATACAAATGGTATGGTGGAAATTAAAAGTGGCCGAAAATACAAGGGCAGTAGTAAAGTACAAGGAAAAGACAAAACATGTACAACTAATAGACAAACAAATGGATGGTGTCTAGTAGCTCTTGTATTGTCTGCCACTGATCATACCATAAGGGTAGGTACATATATCCTCCTCAACACTCAATGTCCATCCGTTGCCTCTGGGAACCCACCCATCGTGAGATCCACCTCTGGGTACCGTCCAGTCCTCGTACACTCCCCCTGGGTCAGCGTTGTCTATCATCTGCATCCAACACAACAAGGTGTGGGCATATCCCGTGCAAAAGTGAGTATAACAATACATAGTAGGACCTCAAGACCCTGAAGGTATTAAAAAATACAACAAGTATAAGCCACAATGTATGAATCATTGGATAACCATTACTTAGGTATATGCCCATATATATATCTAAGTTATCTTGTAACCCATCTCAATCATTAGAAAAACACCATGGTCATTGACTCATCTCAAACCAGGATTTACATTATCAAAACCACGGCTACTGGAGAACTCCTCCTCTATTGAGAATAGTAGGCCCGTCGTGACACCAAGGCGCTTCTCACTATCCTTTGACTGCTGAGGTACTCCTCCTATCGAGCACTGTGGGTCTGCTGAAAAATTCCAGGCGCTCCTCCACTGTGGGTCTGCCACCAAATTACTAGTGCTCCCCCTAAAAGCCTACATAGGTACTCCTCATATTGAGTGTCGCAGTTCTTCCGCCAAATACTAGGTGATCCTCTTCCAAGGGTCTTCCACCAAATACCGGGCACCCCCCACTTGGCTAGTCGAATCGGTCAAGCAGTCATTAGGTCTATCAGCTACGAGGTCTCTACACTCTGTCTGCTCATCACTAGAAGGATCTTATCTACATGCCAATGGGAAAAACTACAACTTTCGTGAAGTTTTATGAAGAATTATCTCAATTTTCCACCACGACATATCAGTGTCAACGCAATAGATGGTTTGTCAATCAGACACCCGGTCTATGAGTTATTGGCATTTCGGTTCCACGACCTGGTTTGATTATAAGTTCAAACCAACATGACCATACCAAAAATATATCCAAACCTAATGTGGGGTATACCAATGTAATCGACTTTCTCTAAGATTTCTGTCGTCGTAGACGGTTTGTCGAACGAACGTATGATGCCAAAAATATGGCCAAAGTAAGCAAAGGGTCGATAGTGGGCCCGGGTCCTGTCCGACCTTGTCGGACCAACTCGACCCACCCAGTCAATTCCAACCCTGTCTCGGTCTACGTAGACATACCCGAAGGGTCTGACCCATCCTGTTGGGAGTGTTTTCTCTCTATGTTAGGCCCGATCTGCTAGGCCAGGCCCAGTGGACTCTAAGGGTAGTTCTGCCCGAATGCCGCTACGCAGGAGGCTCAACCCAAAGGTTGTGGCCAGTTCTTCCAATGCTGCGAGGGGTGAAGCTAATGAGGTTGGCCACATGGAGGGCAATGGTAGGCTGCACGGGGTGCAAGCATGCCGACAGTTGAACTAGGAAGGATGCCAGTAGGCCGGGCAGCTCGCCGGGAAGCGCGCTTGGGTGCGGGCAGCGCACCGGGGCACCGAGAAGACCGCGACAAGGGGCCACGGGGGAAATGGGCTGGCCGCTAGCAAGGGTCGGGTAGGCCAATGGCAAGGCATTGGGGTGTCGGGCAAGCTGCTGGCAGGGCGCGAGGGCATTGGGAAGGCCGCCGGTAGGAGTCAGGAAGGCCTCCAAGAGCATCGGGCGGTGCGCGGGGTGCACGGGCACTACGTCGGGGCAGCGCGCCTAGGTGCGGGCCGCACTCGAGGCCGGGGGCAGTGCATCAGGACAGCACGCAAGGGCGCAGGCAGCGCGTCGGGCGCCGCGGGGGCGGTGCATTTCCCAGAGACCGCAGGTAGCACGACCCTTGTTCGGTATCTTTGTTTCCATCACCGCGTGTACCACCACCATCGTCATTAAAGAATAATAAGCCAAGTGTAGGGTCGGACAGTGTTCTTATGTTCTGAGCCCTCCTCTTCATGGTGAGAGCATTTGGAAACAAAGTGATCAAAAATGACAAAGAATGGAGGTTTATAACTAAAAAAATAACACAAATTTCCCCTACCACGATTGTAGCTTGTTGGTGGTGGAAGGAGGTGACGTCATCATTGGCAATGATCTTCACAGGCGGCGTCTTCTCCTTTGAAGTGGATGAAGCTCATCGGAGATGTCATGGGTGTTCTTCAAGGATGGTGCTTCCCTTTTCTTTCCCCGGTTAAAGAAGGAAGAATATGGTGTCATCGTACTTCAGTGGGAAGAATGAAGATCTCTAAAAGGTTCTTGAAAGATCCACCAAGAGAATGTTCCCACCAAAAAAATAAACGATGTTCTCTATTATTTCTTTGGCACACCAATACAAAGGGTTGTTTTTAAATAAATGAAACAACTTAAATAATTAATGGAATGGATGGTTCAAATTCAAAATAAGGGGAGGTGAGTAGTTCTAATTAATTAATTGATAGAGGTGTGTAATTAATTAATTTGGAGTTGGAGAGTTACAAATTAAGGAAGAGAGGGTTTTATCCAACATAAATGGGAGGTCCCAAAGAGTTACAACCCCCTGGTGGTCCCCACCAAGACATCCTCCCATGGGAGGTTATGTGTGGGTGGTCCCCACCAACATAACCTCCCATGGGATGTTAGGGTGTGGTGGCCCCCACCACAAACAACCACTTGGTGGATTTAACCACCTTAAAAAATAATTCTAATACTGTATTATTATTCATTTTAATTAAAACCCAACAAAATCTAATATCCATTCTCATTAGAAAGCAACTGCGATGAAGGTCTCACTAAGAAATCACCGATGCAACGAGTTCAACGGTGAACTCAGATTTGAGTTCCAAGCACCAGTTCAAATGAAATAAAATCATGCTCATACGATTACTGAACGTACCCGAATAAAAGTTCAGAACATGTTTCCGGACACACCGAGACTAGGAATCAAGCGAGGTCAGAATCTGGGGACTTGTAGAATTCCCATGTATTTAAGAAAAGATTATCCACAGAAATTTAGGGTCTTTACATTCTCCCTGCATCGGGTATTTACGTCCTCGTAAGCTACAACTCGAACTAAGTGAACAAATGGGGGTACTGAGCATGCCTTTGAGTCTCCCACTCCAATGTGATCTCATGGAGGTTCTCGTGCTTCCAACGAATGTGCACCGAGGTATCGACCGTCCACGTAGGACCCACTACTCTCGATCCTCAATCTCCATAGGAACCTCTATGAATGTCACGATGTCATCGATGTCCATCTCCCTGTGATCGATGATGTGAGATGAGTTTTGCACGTATCTACTCAACTGAGATACATGGAAGACGTCATGCACCTGATGAAGCTGTGGTGGAAGAGATAAGTGGTATGTCACCTTGCCTACTCTGCTAAGGACATGGAAGGTACGATGAATCACAAACACAACATTCCACCTTGGCCAAATCTCAATATACCTCGTCGAGCTGAGACCCGTAGGAAGATGTGGTCACCACCCTCGAACTCCAAAATTCTTTGTCTACTTCTAGCATACAACTTCTTCCTACTCTGTACAGTCTTCATCTACTCCTGGATGATCTGCACCTTCTCAGTGGTAGCCCGCACCATCTCTTGTCCCACTAGTGTTGACTCCCCTGGGTCTGTCCATTACAATGGAAATATGCAAATCCGAACATGCAAGGCCTCAAAACATGCCATACCGATGGTGGAGTGATAGCAGTTGTTGTAGGAAAACTCCAACTAAGGAAGGTGATCCTCCCAGATGTGACCGAATTTGAGGACACATGAACAGAGCATGTCCTTGAAGGTATGAATGGTCATCTCGGTCTGACCATCTATCTGAGGATGGAATTTAGTGCTCAGATGTAGCTGCATCTCGAAATCATCCTAGAACCCCATCCATTGACGAGAAGTAAACTGTGCATCTCGATTAGAGACAATCGAGGAAGGTACTCCATGTAAATGCACTATCTCCTACACATAGAGGCATCCTAAGCTCTAAACTAATCCCTTCTCTCTGATCGGTAGGATTTGGGACGACTTGGTGAGTCGTTCAACGATCACCCATATCGAGTCGTTACTCATGGATGTACGTGGAAGATCCATCACGAAGTCCATGGATATCCCATCAAACTTCCACTCTGGGACCTCTAATGGTTGAACCAAACCTGTTGGTTCTAGCTGCTCTAGCTTCACTTGTTGACAAGTGAGGCACTATGAGAAAAACTCTGGTATTCCCTTCTTCATACCTGGCTAGCAATGTTATCATCGACGGTCCTGATACATCCACTACTGGAAAACTACCCTATACCCACGGTTCAAAACCATGGGTATAGCCCCCAAAACCATGGGTATAGGCAATACCTACGGTTTTGGGAAACGTGGGCTCAAACGGAATCGGGATAGGGGGTCGGCCTATACCCACAGTTTCTACCAAACCATGGGAATAGGATTGCCACAGCGTCACAGGCCTGTGAACAGGTTGGCACAACGTTGAACCCACGGTTATAGAACCGTTAGGAATTAAATCATAAAAAATAGAGGTCAATGGGTTTCGAGCCCAGGCACTACAGTGAGCATGGCGACCTATCCCCACCTACAAACCATCTGAGCCATTAATTTTATCTGTCATAAATATATATATATGGATATATATATTAATATCTGGTATTTATATTCCAAAACAATTTTGGGTGTGTTTCGAACCCATACCTTATGCAAAGCCTCACGGACGGAACATTCCAACCAGCCAACCGAGTTGTAATTAATATTTGATATATTTGAATACATCTACGTATCTATGGAAATATATTAATATAGGAGCTTACCGAAAAATGGTAGCAGCGGGATTCGAACACGCGGCCGCTACAAGGATGACCCGACGTCTTATGAACTGAGCTAGGATTATTTTGTAAAGATTATTATACATCTGTTTAATTATATTATTTAAACTCATTTAAAAGAAAAATATAATTCTTCGAGAATCGAACATCAGACCATTTTAAACAGTACGAATGATCTAACCAACCAACCAATGTATTCTAGTTGCATTTATATTTGTATATTTTTAATTATATTAAGAAAAACCATGTTCCCGCCAATTATTTTATCGTTGTCCCGAGTAATTTTTTCCCCGCCATAATGTAGAAAATAAATTCCCACGATTTTCCAAATCCTTCAGTATAGGTATAAAAAAACCCCAACACGCACTATTTTGAAAATCCATGGGCATTGGTTTTCGGGGAAAACCCTATAACCACGGATTGGCCAAACCATGGGTATAGGGTTTGAAAAAAAACACATATACCCACGGTATTTTAAAACTATGGGTATAGGTGTTAAAAATAAACCAATACCCACCGTTTTTCGAAAACATGGATATAGGTGTTCAAAATAAACCAATAACCACGGTTTCAAAAAAACCGTGGGGATAGGACACCTCTACCCATGATTTTGGCAAACCGTGGGTATAGGTCCCCATATTAACCCTATTCCCATTGTTTTTTGAAATACCATGGGTATAATCCCATTTTCCAGTAGTGATATTCGCCACTACTAGATGAAAAGTTAGAGGGGAAGTGTGGAAATCCCTCAACACCTCCTCCTGTATTGCAACTGATACCATGGTACATCCTCTGAAAAGGATTACATGTTCCCAACCTATAGAAAATCCATCAAGTTCCTGCCAGGTGGATAATTGACCATGTCACATCTCATAGTCAGTGTCTCCACACTGTGCCTCCATGACACACTAATGAAGTGGGGGAGTGACTGTAAGAGAGTGAAGATAGGCTGCTCCATCCCTATCCACAAAGTATATCTGTAAGGCAGCTACCTCCTCTGTCGCCTCTCCTAGAAGCTGAATGCCTGATTTCCTACTGAGAGAATCTACAATAACGTTCCCTTTCCCATGAGTATAGACTATCTCGATGTCATTGTCCCAGAGGAACTCAATCCATCACCCCTTTCTCAAGTTCAGGTCCTTATAAGAGAAGATATACCTGAGACTATTGTGATCAGAGTATAAGCTAAAATACTCACCCATCATATAGTGCCGCCACATTTGAAAGCAAATACCACTACTATTAACTCTAATTCAGGGGTAGCGTAGTTTTGATCATGTTGTTTCAACTGTCGATAACCATATGTGATCATTGCTCGCTTCTACATCTGGACGCACCCGAGTCTAGTTCCTGATGTGTCAGAGTAAACTATGTACCCTACGCCTTCCTCTAGATGCCTAATGATTGTGACACTATTCAGTCTCTGCCTCAGCTCCTGAAAGCTATGATGGCATCTCTTATACCACACAAAGGGTTTCCCTTTCATTGTCAAGGATGAATGTGGTGCTGCATCTTTGGATAAATCTATAACGAATCTTCTATAAAATCTAGCCAAACACAGGAAACTTCGTACCTCCCTCACACTCCTGGGTGGATCCCAAGAAATTACCACCTCAATCTTCCCTGGATCCACTGCAACTCCAGCCACCAAGATGATGTGACCCAAATAGTTAACCTCTCGAATCCAGAACTGGCTCATTGAGAGCTTACCATAAAGCTGGTGCTCTTGGAGTGTGTCTAGTACATTTTGAAAATGGTAGGCATGATCTTCCATTGTATTTGAGTAGATCAGTATGTCATCGATGAAGAATATGACAAAGTGATCAAGGTAAGGCTGGAAGATCCTGTTCATGAGACTCATGAACACTACTGGAGGGTTGGTTATGTCGAAGGGAATAACAAAGAACATGTACTGGCTATAATAACACATGAATGTTGTCTTCTCCACAGCCTCATCTCGAACTCTGAGCTGGGGATAGCATGATCTGAGGTATATATTTGAGATCCATTGATCTCCCTTGAGCTGATCAAAGAGGTCGTCAATCCTCGGAAGTGAGTACATGTACTTCACGGTCACCTGGTACAGGCGACGGTAGTCGACACAGAGCCTGATGCTCCCATCCGACTTCTTGGAGAATAGAATTGGGGCTGCCCAGGGAGAAACACTAGGCCGAATGAATCCCATACCCTTAAAGTCCTCCACCTTTACATACATCTTACAATGCTTGGAGGGAGACATCCGATATGCTGGAGTATTTATCAGTGCTATCATGGGGGTAAAACTCAATGTAGAAGTCCACCTATCTATATGTAGTTAGTCCTAGATCATCATTAGTGAAAACATCTGTGTACTTGTCCACCACTACAGGATATGTCCGACTCTCCACATCAACTGTTCCTAGGTTCAGGCAATCCAATTAGTGAGTGATTGGATACACCCTCCTCCGAGTAAGTCAATCCTATACTGCAAAGGTTCCCTTCTCGCCGGTGAAGGTGAACCTGGTCCCATTCATGAGGACACAAAACACTTTGCACCTAAAACAGTGAATATGAGCATTGAATGTAGATAACCAGTACATACCCATGATGAAGTCCTAATGCCTCGACACCGCTACAAGGAGATTCCAGCCGAATCTCTCGCCTCCATGTGTATTCTCACATTACCGGCACCCGTGCGTAATCATCGAGTCTACTTCCGTAGGAGTCTCTAGCAGTAAGGATCGAGCCAACGACTTCATCGGAATCTCTGAGCTTCGAATGAGGGAAGTTGAAATGAAAGAGTGACTGACACCTCGGTCTATAAGAAATACAACTAAGGTGGAGTAGACAAAGAATGTACCTCGAATCATCTCCGGAGTTCCATGGTCGTATGACTCAACTTCCTGAAGCATATCTCTCCCTTGTCAACCAGCTTCCTATGGTAGGGGTTGTCCTCCTAGTGGTGTTGGTGGTAACACCTAGAAACATTTTCCACCGCACGCTACTCGATCAGCTCCTCATCCATGTCCTCATGTTCCCTGCGGACCGCCTCGATCTAATCTCTACCTCTTCCTAGGAGGTCCCTCAGATGAATATTCATCATCTATATGGGGGGTTGGATAGTCACGTTCCATGTGACCCTACCTGTTTCATGAGTAATACTATCCACTCCTGGCTTTTCTGGTTCTGTCTCCACTCTGGGTTCCTCACACATCATCAATCATGGTGAGCTGGACATTGATGACAGGGTGAATTTCACGAAGGATCAAGTTGAGAATGAGGATCGACAGCAGTAGGTCCTAGGTGGATGTTTGATACCTCAAGTGTGCATTCATTGGTAGCATGAGATCCTCCAAGGGAGAAAATGGGAGTGGGAGGCTCAAATGCGTGCTCATTACACCCATTTTTCCCTTAGTTCGTGTTGTAGAGTACGGGTTTGTAAATCCCTAAGGTGGGGAGAATTTAAAGACCTAGAATTTCTGTGTAAAATATTTTCATAAATACATGAGAATTTTAAAAGTCTGCAGTTTCTAACGGTGCTTGATTATGAGAACCAGTGAGTCTGGAATAAATTTTTGAAGTTTAGTTCGAGTACGTTCAGTAAACGTATGAGCGGGATTTTATATCTTTTGAACTGGTGGTTGGAATTGAAATCCTAGGGCACCGTTGAACTCACAGTGTTAGTGATTTCGTAGTGAGACCTTCACCATAGTTGCGTTCTGACGAGTTTGGAAGATAGTTTTTAGGGGTTTTTAATTAAATTGAATAAAATAAAATATTTATTTTATTTTATTTCAGTGAAAAATACATGAAAGGGGAGGTTAGAGGTGGGAGCCACCACACCCTAACCACCCATGGGAGGTTATGGGGGTGGGGCCCACCAGAGTATAACCTTCGTTGGGAGGATATTATTATGGGGGACCCACAGGATATACAAACCCCTAAACCCCCCAAACATCCCTTTAGTTAATGAAGCCAACCCTCTCTCCATTAATTTTTGTGACAACTCTCCCAATTAATTAGGGAGCCTCTCCACCTTCCCCAAATTAATTTAATGTGCAAATACATTTAATTAATTAACGCCTTTTTTAATTCATTTAAATTCTTGGAAACCATTAAAATAATAGTCAGTCTGTTTTTTGGATGGCATCTTCCTTTTAGTGTAGCGTTGGGAGAATTAGGAAAACGTCACCCTCTCCATTGAAGAATGCGAAGAATGCGAAGAACCCAATCTTCTTCCTTTTTCAACCTCGTCAAAGGAGAAGATGTCGCCTGTGAAGAACGTCGCCAATGAGGACGTCTTCCCAATCATGAAACTGTCTAACGATCTCTAAATGAAAAATGAGGTAGGTGGTATTTGAGTTATTTTAATATATGATTATAAACCTCATTCATCATTAGTCAATGTTATGGTATGAGAATCACCAATTTCTATCACCGTACCATGGAGGGTTTGGGCTGCACAAACACGGTCTGACCCTCCCCTTGTTTGTTCTTGTTCGATGATGATGGCATGGCCAAGAGGCGATGGCGATGAATATGGTGAACAATGGCCACGCTAACTGTGGCCTCGCCGAACAACATCACCCCTGCGGTGCCCAGCGCACTACCCGCGCCCTAGCACGCTGCCCCGACGCACTTCCCGAAACCCCGACGTGATTCCCGGTGCCCCCGGTGGCATGCCCGTCCCCTGATGGAGGCCTAACCAGCACCTCGGTGCCCTGCATAGTGCCCCCATAGCCCCCTACTGTAGTTATCCCTGTGCCTCAGTGCACTGCTAGGTCCTAAGTGCGCTGCCTGGCGCCCTAGCGCCCTACCCGGTGCACCCATGGCCTGCCTGGTGTTCCGCCTGCCTGCCCACGCCCCGTGTGTCCTACAGGTGGCCTACTGGAGGCTGAACTCCCATGCTGTGCCCCTCGCTGCTTTTACTGAACCGGCCCAGCCCTTGGGCCAAGCTGCCTGCGTGACAGCATCCGAGCTAAACCGCCCTCGTAGTCCACCGGGTCGGGCCCAACAGAGATGGCCTAACAGAGCGGGCTAGCCCACCCAACGGGCTGGGTCCGACCCATCAGGTCTGTCCGAGATGACCTAGACCAGGTCGGCTCAGACTAGTTTGGGCCGAGTCAGTCTCACTGGGCCGGACCATACCCGGGCCCACTACCGCCCATTTGCTTGCTTTGGCCACATCTTTGGCACCAGACATCTGTTCGACAAACCTTCTGTGGAAAAAGAAAGCTTAGAGAGAGATGGTTCCATTGGAAAACCACACATGAGGTTTGGATACAGTTAGTGTTTGGTCAGGATGGTTTGAACCTAAAAACCAATCGGGCCCCTGGAACAAAATTTCCAATAACTCACAGAATGGGTATTCGACTGATGCGTTGTCTATTGCATTGAGATCCCTATGACATGGCACACCATTTTAATACAACTTAGTGGGAATTCATGACAGTTGGAGTTTTTTCGAGTAGTTCATGGAGTGGATCATGCCAGTGATGAGAAGACAGATTGCAGAGACCTAGTAGCTGACATACCTGACGACAGCTTGACCGATTCGACTAGCCTAGTGGGGAGCGCATGGTAGTTGGCGGTAGACCCATGGCGTAGGAGCACCTACTAGTTGGCGGCATTCCATCGGTACTCGACAGGAGGAGTACCTCTGCATTCTATTAGGGGCAGTGCCTAGTAGATTGCAGTAGACCCCCAGCGGAGGAGCACCTGGTAGTTCGTAGCAGACCCGCAGTACTCGACAGGAGGAGTACCTCAGCAGTCCAAGTTTAGTGAGAAACACCTTGGTGTCGTGATAAGACCATTGTTCTCAATAGTGTAGGAGTTTTCCAGAAGTCGTGGTTTAGATAATGAAAATTCTTTTTCTTAACTGAGTCAATGAACTTTGTGTTTTCCTCATGATTGAGATGGGTTACTAGATAACATAGGAATATGTATGGTCATATACCTAAGTAATGGTTATCTATTGATTCATACTTTTTCACTTAAACTTTTTGGATTTTTTGAGACCATGAGGGTCTTTGGGTCCCTACTGAGTATTGTAATACTCACACATACAGGGATATGCCCGCACCTCGTTGTGCTGGATGCAGACGATGGACAACTCTGACCGAGGCGGAGTGTACGAGGACTGGACGGTACCCAAGGATGGACCTCACGATGAGTCGGTACTCGGAGGAGACTGATGGATGTGGAGCATGGAGTAGGATATATGTACCTACCCTTATGGTAGGATCCATGGTGGACGATCCAAGAGCATCAATACTCCTTCCAGCTATTTGTATTTTATTTGTACATGTTCTGTCTTTTGCTTGTACTTTTCTGTTTGGCTTGTATTTCCGGCCCCCTTTACTTTTAGCACTACCTTTGTATTTTGTTTTTCTTAGTGTTTTGCTTCCAGTTGCTTACTCTGATTGTGTGTGTCTACTTTTTATAAAGGCAATGCCTTCCCATTTCAGGTATTTATGCCTTTGGTGATAGTCGCCAGCCCCTGGCCTATGAGAGAAGGGCTTGGGGTAGTCACGACATGGGTCCTGAGGACGGGTCGTGACAATATAATAACCACCTATGGATCATTACATTGACCTATATGTTTTCTATAGTAACATATGGTGATATTTCTATCAAATTTTCACCCATGATGATATATCATACCATATATCATTGTGATTTTAATTATTTTCCATCATTGAGTAGAAAATGGTCTACCATTGATGTTGGTTGTCTTCATTGGGTAACTATTGCATTTCAACCCTATTTTTATCATTTCATTCACCAGTCTCTTTCTATAACCTATTTCATGTTAAATTATAATTAATTATTGGTACCATTGTAATATGGGTTAACCAATTGCTTTATCTTATTAAATTTAAATCATCTATATGATAATATGAATTTTGAGTTATTTGAAGAAGGATAATATTTATTGTATAATTCCCATTTATGTGATTGTTTGTGTGATATGGTAGTATGTGACTGTGTCATTTTAGAACATTTTTTCACTATAATTTCATATCTGTTTATGAATAAAGAGACAAATTCTTTTTATATAATGTTTTCTCTCTTTGTGTGATTACCTATTGTGTGTATGTAATTGGAGGGTAATTCATCTAGTTTAACTGGATAGGTGAACCATAATGGATTGGTTTGGCTTTATAGGAGGATAATTGAGACATTTTATAATGTTGATGATGGATTGAGACACTAGGTAGTGGTTAAATGAATTTGATGAATGACATGTGGTAGTGTCGAGATGCGACGACCAAGTTTCATGATCATAGGGGGAGGAAGGTTAATTATTTCTTTGTGGGATGACCCAGAATGATTATAGATTTAATAACTTATTAGAAATAGTGAGACTCATTGGGAATGTGTATTCTAGATAAATATTTTATGCACTTGTGGTCAAAAAATTATTTGTAATTAGTGAATGTTCATTCTTCTAGCATTGAGTTAAAGATGGAGTGTAAGCGGTTTTTGGTTGCTTGGTTATAAATTGACCTATGGACACAAGAATGATTATATTATGAATTTGATTTCATTATTATCATGGATGAAACCTCCAATGCATGTATAATAATTTTTTACACATTGGTTGTGTTATACTGCATTATACTCACACCATTCATGGATATTTCGAGGTGTGTATGGACTTTTTAATTCGGTAACATAGAAAAGAAAATGATTACAATGACAAGTAGATGCTATTAACTTGCTAGGGTTTTAAAGTCGGTACCTGGATGGACTAAATAATTCTAATAGTTTATGTTTATTTACATTTATTTTTTTTATTATATGATGTTTACCCTTCAACTACAATGGTCCTTAGTTCATTACCATTCACAACTTGATAGGAATTCATTAATGATCCATCTATTCATGAGGTTATACCAAATGCACTCAGTTTAAATATTTTTTATCATTATAAACATGAAATATGACCTAATAAATGATTCTTGAGCATCTATGGATTTTTCAAATCACATATTTTCAAGAATTGTGAAAAAGGGTACACCACACAGTTAACGAGTCGTTAATAATAACCATGTGGGGAACCTTTTGAAGCACTAGGGGCCATACAGTTTTTTTATATACTATGTGACCTAAGGCACACAACCTTATCATATTTCAGAAATTATTGATAGATGATTTTTTTATTTCATTTCATGGACTCGGAATCTAAGTACACTAACTTTGTGTGGTCTATACCATGGATGTGGGTTGAGCATAGTTTGTATATGGTATAGTCAAAACATGAAACCAAATCATGCACCCCTATTTTTGAGGGTGAAATGTTCCAAATTACATTAATGAATCTTAAGAATTATTCTTCTTCTTCACCAACTCTTTTCTAGTGGATGAGCAGTTTTATGCGTGCAGACATAAACAATACATAATTTAGTTAAATCTTTTATAATTCACTTTATTATATTCCAAATGATTTTTTTGGTTTATAGTTATATTGAATTCTGAATTAAAAAACATATCATCCAATAATCAATAAATATTAGAATAACTACACAAGTTTCCATTTCATTATTAATAATTATTTTTAATAGGACATGAATTTGTTTCATGAAAATCATTACAATATTCATCGTCGGTTCTTCATTTCTCATACCAATTCTTAAACACTCTGAAAAATAGTTTAAAACATAGGATGTAAAAAAAGATTAGTAAGGTACATAAAAGGGTGGGAACCTTTATTCCCAAAATCAATTTCAATATATGAATTTTTTTTCCCAGAAACATTGTTCTCAACCATTAACTTTGATATAGTAGCATTGTAATAAAATGGGATTTACATAAAACATAGATAACATAAATAAAAAAATTTTACTTGGTGAATTAATTATATAACCATTTTTATATTTATAATTACCTTTACTATCTTTTTAAAATATATTTTCACCATTTTATTTAAAAATTATTATTATTTTTATTTTTTCATGGGTTAATTTCCCAGTGTTCTCAGGTACGTTTTTATAGGATATTTATTGTTATTATTACAATGATATTTATTTCATCTCATCCATAATTTAACAAACTATGTAATTAATTTAATATTTAGAATATATTTATTTATAATAATCTATAGTATTTGAAGATAAGAAATGAAGTGCACCATTCATGGATATGATATGTCATACGTACACATGAAAGATACTGCCATTTTTTCATATTAAAGGAATGAAATGTAAATGATTTATAAACTTATTATCATTAAAATATTAAACAATTCACATATATTTCACATAGAAATATAAAAATAATCCTTAATATGTTCCATGTATAGAATGAATGAATCACATCACTTTAAGGAGGTGGTAGTCCAAACTTCCATAAAAGATGTTTTAATATTTAATCAAATTGGTATGTATAATGATATGTGGTAAATATAAATAAAAAGATTAAATTAAAAAATATCATTATTTTTACATATAATAATTATGATCATCAAAATTCAAACCATGGGAGGATACAATGGAGAATGAATAATCATCGTTTTGTGAGGCGATAGTTCGTCGTACACATAAATGGAATGTTTGTTACCTAATGGACGAATGTGGGTAAAAATGTTTGTAGAACACTCATCATAAAAACATATAAGTACATTTAGGATACTTTTTATATATATAATAAATATATAAGAATAATTTAAGGTGTAGAGAATGAAAATAAAATAACAGAACGTCTAAAAAAATGTTACCTTCTATTTGGGCAACCACATTTGGCTTGCAGCAAATGATGTTCGAAAAATTATTTCTTCTCAAGGGAAGTATTACAGGAATATGAAATATATTTATAGGAGTAATTTTAGTAGATATCTACATATCCAATTTTTTTTGAGAGGTGTGGTGAATTGTTGGTGATTGATGGAATTTATAATATAAGAGAGAGGTGCATTTTGAATATTATATTAAATAGTTTATTATTTTGGTAGAAAACTATGAATATTTTTAGAATTATCACTAAAAATATTTATATTACAAATGTAAAATCTATATTATAGTGATTACATGAGTAATGACTCAAGGAATAGTGAATTTTACTTATAATGTATATTTACTATAAATTATAATATTTCCCTTTTCATAAAAAAGAACTATTTCAGAAAAATCCAAAAAAAATCACCCCAACTATTTTTTAAAAAGTGGAATTCAAGAATGATATCCAGTTTATGAAAATAATAATTTTAATATTTGAAATTTAATTTTTAATTAAAATTAATTTTTATTTGAATAATTCAAATTTTAAAATTAAAAATGATTTTATAACACATTGAAAATTTACAAAAGTCCTCCTTAAATAATAAAAATATTTTTTCTTGTATCTATTTATGAAATGATTTATTTAAAATAATTATATTAAATAAAAAAAATTAAATAAAAATTTTCATGTAATAAATGTACCAATACTCATTATCTATGTTTCAAAACATTTATATAGTTATTCAATGTTATAAGGATATAATATTTTAAATTTTAAAATACATAAATTTTTTTATACTCTCAAAGGTTATGTTACTATTCAATTTTCTAGAATACTATTCATAATGTTGACATGACTATACCAAAGGTGTAGTTACTATTATATTGGTAGTGGTTTGTTATTTTATGAAAAAGGCATATTATTTCATTAATTAAATATTTATAATGTTTTTATATGGTTCAATTTGTAATTTTATGTGATTTATATTACCTGAAATAATAATATGTAGGGAAAACTCAGAAATAGAATTCTGGGCCAAGACATTCTCCCCACCTTTTGGAAATTTCATTCTCTTAATTCTTATTTACATTTTATGCAATTGTGGATATCTTTTCCTCATATCATTTTCATACACCGATGTTGGTTATCCAACCATATTAATTCTCAAAAAAACTATAAATTTGTGGATTACCTATTTCTAAAATACATTTGTTCTACTATCAAGAATCTGAATAGGTTTCTCTTCAAAATAGAGGTTCTATTCCATATAAACTACTTTAGGACACAAAACAAGAGATGAAATTGGCACAAAAATTCTGAACCTCAAAATATAATAAATATTGTGTACCTACGATAAATAAAAAGTCAAATATCCTCAATTATAAAATGGTCCATAGTTCACTAGGATTTAATACGGTCCATTTAACCATTTACTTATATTTCATTTCTTAGCAAAAAATATAACAGTTTTAAAAGTATAGTTTTTAGAAAGAAATTTATCCACATACCACCAACGAAATGAATTTCCTCCTATTATATGCTTATCTTTTCTCCCTACTCAAAGATGTCCTCATGTTTTTTAGATAATCTTCCCTTTCTCAACCACCTCTTCTACTAATTATGGTACCACCTACATCCTTTCCACTACTTCATCCCAAAAATTCTATAGTTTCACACATATTTCTTAATAATTATTCAAAAGGATCCATCATTATAATGATATAAAAATAATATTATAAGAAAAATTTACTAAAGAAATATATTGACCCCAAAATACCCGGTTGTCCATTAAACAAGGACTTAAAATTTCTTCCAAATTATGAATTGTTCACTCGGTCTTTCCATAAAATTGTTTGTGAATGGATATGATAGAATTTAATTTCATTCCCAATTCTCCCTGAAGGCCATTCCAATAGTTAGAGCTAAACCTAGGGTCATTATCAAATTCAATTAAGAGAGTAAATCCAATTAACGAGACAATATCATTAAGGTATAATTTAAAAATATTATCTAAATTCCTAGTATCATTAATATAATAGAATTGTGAATATTTAGTCATTTGGTAAACAATATCCCAAATAAAATTGTTTCATCAATAAGTATTTGGTATTCCCACCATGAATTCCTTTGATATATTTTTATATTTCCATTCCAGAACAATAAACTGTATATGCGTCCCCTTTTTTTGTTTTCAATATTCATTAACATGTTGAGATGTCAAACTATTCATTGTAAAATTATAAAGATCTATTTTCAACACATCCAACCTATAATACTCCCAATGGACATATACTTCATATTTTTACAATGATTAAGTAAAAACAGATAGAAATGAGTTTTACTCAGTAATTTTTTCATTAGTTGGGCATCACAAGGAACACATAATATCCACCCAAATCTTCAAAATAACCCTTATCATTGTTAAATTAAATATTCAAACCGTTTTTAACGAATTCTACCTCTCTCTATACCTCATAGTATTCATTATGAGCTTTCATAATTCTGTCTATGTAAGATGACTACATTAACACCTATAACAAAACTGATAAATCTCTTACTCCGATAATAACCAAGAAAACATTAATCAATTTATTAATCAAGAGGTCACATTAAAAATATAAATTGGTTAATAATGCATGATGTTTTTGACCGGTGGCATCTTCCACAATGTTTTCTTTTCCTGGATGGTTTTCAATCGTGAAATTTTTATCCTTTGTCTCTAATGTCCATATTATTTTACCCATGTTCAATTCCATCAGATTATATAAATAATGAAAACATTAAATATTGTTTTATATTTCACATTTGGATATATATAAATGAGGTCTACAAATATATAACATGAAAATAATTACAGCAAATTATAGTTATTTTTTGATATAGATAAGCATATGAGGATTTACTTTTATTAAATAACAAGCAATTAACTAATCATTCAGTATAATATCACATCCATGTACCATCAAATAAGAATCACTATAGATGTAAAAATAAAAATTTCTAGAAGAATGAAAAAAATAGATCATTCACCAATGTTATTTTTAGTTCCTAGAAAAAATCATCACTATCTTCTTTCAATTTAAATTTTAACCCTATTCATTATAACATAATTTAAAGGTTACATAACCCTACAATGTCTTTATCAAACCATCTATAATAGCCTACTATTGTTAGAAAACCACGAATATTTTAACATTTATATGTATTGGTCATTCAGAAACCACATTTATGGGAAGGATCAACTACTATTCCATTTCATTTACAATATTCATAAGAAAAGAAATCAGTTTCACTAAAGATCACATTTTGTAAATTTTCCAGAGAAATTATTTTCCATTTGATTTTATAAGAGAATCATGAAATTTTTTTCATGATCCTCATGAATATTTGAAAAGAAAAAATATCATTAAAAATATTACAATATTGATTCAAAATATATATGGAATAATCGAATCATAATATCCATTAATATTTTAGTATTATTTTTCGATCAAAAGTGAATTTTAACAAACTCATATTGATCATATCTTATATGGAATTCTATTTTTTTGAATTTCATTATCCTTCACAATCACCAGATGGTACCTAGAACTCATATCAATCATTGAAAAATACTGAGCTCCCAAGAGATGATCATGAAATTCATCGATTGGAGGAAATGTGTATGAATTCTTAACAGTATGTTTAAACAAAGATCTATAATAAATTCAATGTCCCAGGGAATCAATTTTCTTTTTAACAGAATAAACAGAATTCTACAAGGTGATGATCTAGGATAAATGAATCCTTTATTAAGAAAGTATTGTAACTACTTTTACACACCATGATGTTCCTCATGAGCCATCTTATAATGGGTTTTTAGTTTTAATAAGCATAAAAAAAAATTCAATATTAAATTCAACTTACAAACTAGGTATTACATCCGGAAAAAGAATAGGGTATTCATTCTCCACTGGTATCTCATCAATATGAATAGCCCCATTATTTTTAACAATACATACAAGATAAAATGTATTTCCGTATTTTAACAATTTCTAACATCCTTATATGCTATCAATTGTATGAGTTCATTCATGTATAAACACTGAAACACATTTTGTAAAATAACTACTTTAGCATTACCATTAATCATAGAATGGTAAAAAAATAGCTAATCTATAACCATAATAGCATAATATTCTATTTGTGTAAAAAATTTAGGTATACAGGTAATGTCATTCCATATACAAAAACACGAAAACTATAATAATTTTAGTTTTCCATGGTATTTACTTGGTATTTAAAGCATAAGAATTGATTTAATTTCCTGTGGAAAAATTTCATATTTACCAAAAAATTCATTATCAATGAAAGAATGTGTACACCCCGTATCAATGAGAACATTAGAAAAATATTTGAAAATAAACAAATATCCTGATATCACTTTACTGGGTTGACCAACTTATGTTGTTTTAGTCATAATGGATTTCACTACACCTTTATCCCTATAATATGGCTTCTTTCTACCATTCAGATCATTCATTGGGCATGTATTTTCATATTGACCATTCCCACAACATTTTAAACAATTTACAGTTTTCTTTTCCAAATTAATATTAATATCATTATCATCCTAATATCAATCAATATTTCTTATCATACTATATTCAAAAAATATCCATGTTTATCTATGACAATACCCAATGTTCTTTTTACCACACATTTCACAAATTGGATACTAGAATTTCATACCTTTTTATTTATTTGATTGATTCATACCCATTGAATGCCATATGGACCTTTTTTTATTGTTGTAAATTTTTGGGTTATCATCATAACACTCAGTACAATATAAAATGTTATCATAACTATTGAATTATTTGTAGGCCAATGCCTATCGGTGTTTTGGATTCAATCTCGTGTAAAAATTATTGATATTCTATCAGGATTTGTAATAATATTTAGAGAATATATTAACAATCGAGTGAATTATTTTTAAAAATGACAAAAAAATATTACAATTTTTCATTAGATTCATTTAATTTCTTTCCCAACATATGTAGAAACACATTAGGAAAATATTTTTCAAGGAAAAGATTCTTAAATTCATCCCATTCAATGGAATGGATGTCATCCCTATCACTGATATTCAAGACCAATGACCACAACGAGTATGATTATCCTCTAAAAAATATTATTAAAAAGACTGAACATTGGATTATATTATCTTTCCATGGCATCAAATACATTTTGAGTGGCATTAATCCTGTATTTTCCACCAGTGGATCAGAAAATCCACTGAAATTAGGACGTCGTTTCCTCAAAATATATTCCACTATCTTCATGTCTGTATTTTGTATATATATTTGATCTCATTCATGTATTCCACTTCCATTTATTTATTGTGTATTATAAGGCATTAATTTATCCAACTATTCTTTTCCAATTCCCATTATTTCGATTTTTGAATTTAGAAAGATATCAATCTCTTGGTGTCGTCCTACTTTAGCATCTATATTTATTCTCGGGAAAACCAATAAGAATATACATATATTAGATGATAAAACATGGAAATCATCAAATTATATATCGTTTAAAATTATCCACAGAGTAATTAATTATTATAGTATTATATAAAAATCATTATAACCCATAATGTTATATAAACCATTCTATCACACCAACTATAAAGTCATGGACTTAATCATTATACAATCTAGTAAATTATTAAATAAATAACTTATAAAATTCCAAAAATATATATTTTTTATTTCTAGATTTTTATAATTAGTAAATAAATCAAACATCTTAACCCACAGGCATAAAAATTGGTTAATACTGAAACAATGTCTATTTTATTCATAACACAAAAGTTTTTTAATAAAACATGAAATTTTCTCATAAAATATATTCTCAACATTCACCATCGATATATCTCTTCTCTTATCCAGCCTCAAACCTTGTGAAAAACATTCTAAAACATGGAATTATCCAAATAATCTCATTATGTGTAATGAAATATGATATGAACTATTATTATCTGACTACTTATATACATATGAAATCATTTCGGCAAAAACATACATCTCCACCATTACATATCATATATTAACTTTTTAAAACATTAAACTTCCATTAAATAAAGAAATAATAAATAAAACTAAATAGGTAACATGGGAAAATACTTAATTATGATTTTAACCCTCAACGTTACCTTACAATGTTACACTCACGACTACCTTATGATGTAACCCTAATGTGTACGTTATTTTCGAACCATCATAGTTACACTATATGTCTTTTGCTTGTACATTTCTGTTTGGCTTGTATTTCCGGCCCCCTTTACTTTTAGCACTACCTTTGTATTTAGTTTTTCTTAGTGTTTTGCTTCCAGTTGCTTACTCTGATTGTGTGTGTCTACTTTTTATAAAGGCAATGCCTTCCCATTTCAGGTATTTATGCCTTTGGTGATAGTCGCCAGCCCCTGGCCTATGAAAGGAGGGCTTGGGGTAGTCACGACATGGGTCCCGAGGACGGGTCGTGACAATATAATAACAACCTATGGATCATTGCATTGACCCATATGTTTTCTATAGTAACATATGGTGATATTTCTATCGATTGTTCACCCATGGTGATATATCATACCATATATCATTGTGATTTTAATAATTTTCTATCATTGAGTAGAAAATGGTCTACCATTGATGTTGGTTGTCTTCATTGGGTAACTATTGCATTTCAAACCTATTTTTATCATTTCATTCACCAGTCTCTTTCTATAACCTATTTCATGTTAAATTATAATTAATTATTGGAACCATTGTAATATGGGTTAACCAATTGGTTTATTTTATTAAATTTAAATCATCTATATGATAATATGATTTTTGAGTTATTTGAAGAAGGATAATATTTATTGTATAATTCCCATTTATGTGATTGTTTGTGTGATATGGTAGTATGTGACTGTGTCATTTTAGAACATTGTTTTACTATAATTTCATATCTGTTTATGAATAAATAGAAACATTCTTTTTATATAATGTTTTCTCTCTTTGTGTGATTACCTATTGTGTGTATGGAATTGGTGGGTAATTCATCTAGTTTAACTGGATAGGTGAACCATAATGGATTGGTTTGGCTTTATAGGAGGATAATTGAGACATTTTATAATGTTGATGATGGATTGAGACACTAGGTAGAGGTTAAATGAATTTGATGAATGACATGTGGTAGTGTCGAGATGCGACGACCAAGTTTCATGATCATAGGGGGAGGAAGGTTAATTATTTCTTTGTGGGATGACCCAGAATGATTATAGATTTTAATAACTTATTAGAAATAGTGAGACTCATTGGGAATGTGTATTCTAGATAAATATTGTATGCACTTGTGGTCAAAAAAATATTTGTAATTAGTGAATGTTCATTCTTCTAGCATTGAGTTAAAGATGGATTGTAAGCGGTTTTTGGTTGCTTGGTTATAAATTGACCTACGGACACAAGAATGATTATATTATGAATTTGATTTCATTATTATCATGGATGAAACCTCCAATGCATGTATAATAATTTTTTACACATTGGTTGTGTTATACTGCATTATACTCACACCATTCATGGATATTTCAAGGTGTGTATGGACTTTTTAATTCGGTAACATAGAAAAGAAAATGATTACAATGACAAGTAGATGCTATTAACTTGCTAGGGTTTTAAAGTCGGTACCTGGATGGACTAAATAATTCTAATAGTTTATGTTTATTTACATTTATTTTTTTTATTATATGATTTTTACCCTTCAACTACAATGGTCCTTAGATCATTACCATTCACGACTTGATAGGAATTCATTAATGATCCATCTATTCATGAGTTTATACCAAATGCTCTCAGTTTAAATTTTTTTTATCATTATAAACATGAAATATGACCTAATAAATGATTCTTGAGCATCTATGGATTTTTCAAATCACAGATTTTCAGGAATTGTGAAAAAGGGTACACCACACAGTTAACGAGTCGTTAATAATAACCATGTGGGGAACCTTTTGAAGCACCAGGGGCCATACAGTTTTTTCATATACTATGTGACCTAAGGCACACAACCTTATCAAATTTCAGAAATTATTGATAGAGGATTTATTTTATTTCATTTCATGGACTATGAATCTGAGTACACTAACTTTGTGTGGTCTATACCATGGATGTGGGTTGAGCATAGTTTGTCTATGGTATAGTCAAAACATGAAACCAAATCATGCACCCCTATTTTTGAGGGTGAAATGTTCCAAATTACATTAATGAATCTTAAGAATTATTCTTCTTCTTCACCAACTCTTTTCTAGTGGATGAGAAGTTTTATGCGTACAGACATAAACAATACATAATTTAGTTAAATCTTTTATAATTCACTTTATTATATTCCAAATGATTTTTTTGGTTTATAGTTATATTGAATTATGAATTAAAAAACATATCATCCAATAATCAATAAATTTTAGAATAACTACACAAGTTTCCATTTCATTATTAATAATTATTTTTAATAGGACATGAATTTGTTTCATGAAAATCATTACAATATTCATCGTGGGTTCTTCATTTCTCATACCAATTCTTAAACACTTTGAAAAATAGTTTAAAACATAGGATGTAAAAAAATATTAGTAAGGTACATAAAAGGGTGGGAACCTTTATTCCCAAAATCAATTTCAATATATGAAATTTTTTTCCCAGAAACATTGTTCTCAACCATTAACTTTGATATAGTAGCATTGTAATAAAATGGGATTTACATAAAACATAGATAACATAAATAAAAAAATTTAACTTGGTGAATTAATTATATAACCATTTTTATATTTATAATTACCTTTACTATCTTTTTAAAATATATTTTCACCATTTTATTTAAAAATTATTATTATTTTTATTTTTTCATGGGTTAATTTCCCAGTGTTCTCAGGTACGTTTTTATAGGATATTTATTGTTATTATTACAATGATATTTATTTCATCTCATCCATAATTTAACAAACTACGTAATTAATTTAATATTTAGAATATATTTATTTATAATAATCTATAGTATTTGAAGATAAGAAATGAAGTGCACCATTCATGGATATGATATGTCATACGTACACATGAAAGCTACTGCCATTTTTGCATATTAAAGGAATGAAATGTAAATGATTTATAAACTTATTATCATTAAAATATTAAACAATTGACATATATTTCACATAGAAATATAAAAATAATCCTTAATATGTTCCATGTATAGAATGAATGAATCACATCACTTTAAGGAGGTGGTAGTCCAAACTTCCATAAAAGATGTTTTAATATTTAATCAAATTGGTATGTATAATGATATGTGGTAAATATAAATAAAAAGATTAAATTATAAAATATCATTATTTTTACATATAATAATTATGATCATCAAAATTCAAACCATGGGAGGATACAATGGAGAATGAATAATCATCGTTTTGTGAGGCGATAGTTCGTCGTACAAATAAATGGAATGTTTGTTACCTAATGGACGAATGTGGGTACAAATGTTTGTAGAACACTCATCATAAAAACATATAAGTACATTTATGATACTTTTTATATATATAATAAATATATAAGAATAATTTAAGGTGTAGAGAATGAAAATAAAATAACAGAACATCTAAAAAAATGTTACCTTCTATTTCGGCAACCACATTTGGCTTGCAGCAAATGATGTTTGAAAAATTATTTCTTCTCAAGGGAAGTATTACAGGAATATGAAATATATTTATAGGAGTAATTTTAGAAGATATCTACATATCCAATTTTTGTTGAGAGGTGTGGTGAATTGTTGGTGATTGATGGAATTTATAATATAAGAGAGAGGTGCATTTTGAATATTATATTAAATAGTTTATTATTTTGGTAGAAGACTATGAATATTTTTAGAATTATCACTAAAAATATATATATAACTAATGTAAAATCTATATTATAGTGATTACATGAGTAATGACCCAAGGAATAGTGAATTTTACTTATAATGTATATTTACTATAAATTATAATATTTCACTTTTCATAAAAAAGAACTATTTCAGAAAAATCCAAAAAATATCACCCCAACTATTTTATAAAAAGTGGAATTCAGGAATGATATCCAGTTTATGAAAATAATAATTTAAATATTTGAAATTTAATTTTTAATTAAAATTAATTTTTATTTGAATAATTCAAATTTTAAAATTATAAATGATTTTATAACACATTGAAAATTTACATAAGTCCTCCTTAAATAATAAAAATATTAATTAGAATAAAAATATATATTCTTGTATCTATTTATGAAATGATTTATTTAAAATAATTATATTAAATAAAAAAAATTAAATAAAAATTTTCATGTAATAAATGTACCAATACTCATTTTATATGTTTCAAAACATTTATATAGTTATTCAATGTTATAAGGATATAATATTTTAAATTTTAAAATACATAAATTTTTTTATACTCTCAAAGGTTATGTTACTATTCTATTTTCTAGAATACTATTCATAATGTTGACATGACTATACCAAAGGTGTAGTTACTATTATATTGGTAGTGGTTTGTTATTTTATGAAAAAGGCATATTATTTCATTAATTAAATATTTATAATGTTTTTATATGGTTCTATTTGTAATTTTATGTGATTTATATTACCTGAAATAATAATATGTTGGGAAAACTCAGAAATAGAATTCTGCTCCAAGACATTCTACCCACCTTTTGGAAATTGCATTCTCTTAATTCTTATTTACATTTTATACAATTGTGGATATCTTTTCCTCATATCATTTTCATACACCGATGTTGGTTATCCAACCATATTAATTCTCAAAAAAACTATAAATTTGTGGATTACCTATTTCTACAATACATTTGTTCTACTATCAAGAATCTGAATAGGTTTCTCTTCAAAATAGAGGTTCTATTCCATATAAACTACTTTAGGACACAAAACATGAGATGAAATTGGCACAAAAATTCTGGACCTCAAAATATAATAAACATTGTGTACCTACGATAAATAAAAAGTCAAATATTCTCAATTATAAAATGGTCCATAGTTCACTAGGATTTAATATGGTCCATTTAACCATTTACTTATATTTCATTTCTTAGCAAAAAATATAACAGTTTTAAAAGTATAGTTTTTAGAAAGAAATTTATCCACATACCACCAACGAAATGAATTTCCTCCTATTATATGCTTATCTTTTCTCCCTACTCAAAGATGTCCTCATGTTTTTTAGATAATCTTCCCTTTCTCAACCACCTCTTCTACTAATTATGGTACCACCTACATCTTTCCCACTACTTCATCCCAAAAATTCTACAGTTTCACACATATTTCTTAATAATTATTCAAAAGGATCCATCATTATAATGATATAAAAATCATATTATAAGAAAAATTTACTAAAGAAATATATTGACCCCAAAATACCCGGTTGTCCATTAAACAAGGACTTAAAATTTCATCCAAATTATGAATTGTTCACTCGGTCTTTCCATAAAATTGTTTGTGAATGGATATGATAGAATTTAATTTCATTCCCAATTACTCCTGAAGGCCATTCCAATAGTTAGATCTAAACCTAGGGTCATTATTAAATTCAATTAAGAGAGTAAATCCAATTAACGAGACAATATAATTAAGGTATTATTTAAAAAGATTATCTAAATTCCTAGTATCATTAATATAATAGAATTGTGAATATTTAGTCATTTAGTAAACAATATCCCAAATAAAATTGTTTTATCAATATGTATTTGGTATTCCCACCATGAATTCCTTTGATATATTTTTATATTTCCATTCCAGAACAATAAACTGTATATGCGTCCCCTTTTTTTGTTTTCAATATTCATTAACATGTTGAGATGTCAAACTATTCATTGTAAAATTATAAAGATCTATTTTCAACACATCCAACCTATAATACTCCCAATAGACATATACTTCATATTTTTACAATGATTAAGTAAAAATAGATAGAAATGAGTTTTACTCAGTAATTTTTTCATTAGTTGGGCATCACAAGGAACACATAATATCTACCCAAATCTTCAAAATAACCCTTATCATTGTTAAATTATATATTCAAACCGTTTTTAACGAATTCTACCTCTCTCTATACCTCATAGTATTCATTATGAGCTTTCATAATTCTGCCTATGTGGGATGACTACATTAACACCTATAACAAAACTGATAAATCTCCTACTCCGATAATAACCAAGAAAACATTCATCAATTTATTAATCAAGAGGTCACATTAAAAATATAAATTGGTTAATAATGCATGATGTTTTCGACCGGTGGAATCTTCCACAATGTTTTCTTTTCCTGGATGGTTTTCAATCGTGAAATTGTTATCCTTTGTCTCTAATGTCCATATTATTTTACCCATGTTCAATTCCATCAGATTATATAAATAATGAAAACATTAAATATTGTTTTATATTTCACAATTGGATATATATAAATGAGGTCTACAAATATATAACATTAAAATAATTACTGCAAATTATAGTTATTTTTTGATATAGATAAGAATATGAGGATTTACTTTTATTAAATAACAAGCAATTAACTAATCATTCAGTATAATATCACATCCATGTACCATCAAATAAGAATCACTATAGATGTAAAAATAAAAATTTCTAGAAGAATGAAAAAAATAGATCATTCACCAATGTTATTTTTAGTTCCTAGAAAAAATCATCACTATCTTCTTTCAATTTAAATTTAAACCCTATTCATTATAAAATAATTTAAAGGTTACATAACCCTACAATGTCTTTATCAAACCATCTATAATAGCCTACTATTGTTAGAAAACCACTAATATTTTAACATTTATATGTATTGGTCATTCAGAAACCACATTTATGGGAAGGATCAACTACTATTCCATTTCATTTAAAATATTCGTAAGAAAAGAAATCAGTTTCACTGAAGATCACATTTTGTAAATTGTCCAGAGAAATTATTTTCCATTTGATTTTATAAGAGAATCAGGAAATTTTTTTCATGATCCTCATGAATATTTGAAAAGAAAAAATATCATTAAAAATATTACAATATTTATTCAAAATATAAATGGAATAATCGAATCATAATATCCATTAATATTTTAGTATTATTTTTCGATCAAAAGTGAATTTTAACAAACTCATATTGATCATATCTTATATGGAATTCTATTTTCTTGAATTTCATTATCCTTCACAATCAGCAGATGGTACCTGGAACTCATATCAATCATTGAAAAATACTGAGCTCCCAAGAGATGATCATGAAATTCATCGATTGGAGGAAATGTGTATGAATTCTTAACAGTATGTTTAAACAATGATCTATAATAAATTCAATGTCCCAGGGAATCAATTTTCTTTTTAACAGAATAAACAGAATTCTACAAGGTGATGATCTAGGATAAATGAATCCTTTATTAAGAAAGTATTGTAACTACTTTTACACACCATGATGTTCCTCATGAGCCATCTTATAATGGGTTTTTAGTTTTTATAAGCATAATAAACAAATTCAATATTAAATTCAACTTACAAAATAGGTATTACATCCGGAAAAAGAATAGGGTATTCATTCTCCACTGGTATCTCATCAATATGAATAGCCCCATTATTTTTAACAATACATACAAGATAAAATGTATTTCCATATTTTAACAATTTCTAACATCCTTATATGCTATTAATTGTATGAGTTCATTCATGTATAAACACTGAAACACATTTTGTAAAATAACTACTTTAGCATTACCATTAATCATAGAATGGTAAAAAAATAGCTAATCTATAACCATAATAGCATAATATTCTATTTGTGGAAAAAATTTAGGTATACAGGTAATGTCATTCCATATACAAAAACACGAAAACTATAATAATTTTAGTTTTCCATGTTATTTCCTTGGTATTTAAAGCATAAGATTTGATTAAATTTCCTGTGGAAAAATTTCATATTTACCAAAAAATTCATTATCAATGAAAGAATGTGTACACCCCGTATCAATGAGAACATTAGAAAAATATTTGAAAATAAACAAATATCCTGATATCACTTTACTGGGTTGACCAACTTATGTTGTTTTAGTCATAATGGATTTCACTACACCTTTCTCCCTATAATATGGCTTTTTTCTGCCATTCAGATCATTCACTGGGCATGTATTTTCATATTGACCATTCCCACAACATTTTACACAATTTACAGTTTTCTTTTCCAAATTAATATTAATATCATTATCATCCTAATATCAATCAATATTTCTTATCATACTATATTCAAAAAATATCCATGTTTATCTATGACAATACCCAATGTTCTTTTTACCACACATTTCACAAATTGGATACTAGAATTTCATACCTTTTTATTTATTTGATTGATTCATACCCATTGAATGCCATATGGACCTTTTTTTATTGTTGTAAATTTTTGGGTTATCATCAGAACACTCAGTACAATATAAAATGTTATCATAACTATTGAATTATTTGTAGGCCAATGCCTATCAGTGTTTTGGATTCAATCTCGTGTAAAAATTATTGATATTCTATCAGGATTTGTAATAATATTTAGAGAATATATTAACAATCGAGTGAATTATTTTTAAAAATGACAAAAAAATATTACAATTTTTCATTAGATTCATTTAATTTCTTTCCCATCATATGTAGAAACACATTAGGAAAATATTTTTCAAGGAAAAGATTCTTAAATTCATCCCATTCAATGGAATGGATGTCATCCCTATCACTGATATTCAAGACCAATGACCACAACGAGTATGATTATCCTCTAAAAAATATTATTATAAAGACTGAACATTGGATTATATTATCTTTCCATGGAATCAAATACATTTTGAGTGGCATTAATCCTGTATTTTCCACCAGTGGATCGGAAAATCCACTGAAATTAGGAAGTCGTTTCCTCAAAATATATTCCACTATCTTCATGTCTGTATTTTGTATATATATTTGATCTCATCCATGTATTCCACTTCCATTTATTTATTGTGTATTATAAGGCATTAATTTATCCAACTTTTCTTTTCCAATTCCCATTATTTCGATTTTTGAATTTAGAAAGATATCAATCTCTTGGTGTCGTCCTACTTTAGCATCTCTATTTATTCTCGGGAAAACCAATAAGAATATACATATATTAGATGATAAAACATGGAAATCTTCAAATTATATATCATTTAAAATTATCCACAGAGCAATTAATTATTATAGTATTATATAAAAATCATTATAACCCCTAATGTTATATAAACCATTCTATCACACCAACTATAAAGTCATGGACTTAATCATTATACAATCTAGTAAATTATTAAATAAATAACTTATTAAATTCCAAAAATATATATTTTTTATTTCTAGATTTTTATAATTAGTAAATAAATCATACATCTTAACCCACATGCATAAAAATTGGTTAATACTGAAACAATGTCTATTTTATTCATAACACAAAAGTTTTTTTTAATAAAACATGAAATTTTCTCATAAAATATATTCTCAAAATTCACCATCGATATATCTCTTCTCTTATCCAGCCTCAAACCTTGTGAAAAACATTCTAAAACATGGAATTATCCAAATAATCTCATTATGTGTAATGAAATATGATATGAACTATTATTATCTGACTACTTATATACATATGAAATCATTTCGGCAAAAACATACATCTCCACCATTACATATCATATATTAACTTTTTAAAACATTAATCTTCCATTAAATAAAGAAATAATAAATAAAACTAAATAGGTAACATGGGAAATTACTTAATTCTGATTTTAACCCTCAACGTTACCTTACAATGTTACACTCACGACTACCTTATGATGTAACCCTAATGTGTACGTTATTTTCGAACCATCATAGTTACACTAGATGTAATCATACAGTTAACTTCAAATATAAACATTACAAATGAATTGGAGGGTGATATTGGTCCCACCTTTCATTATAAAAAATTCCCAAAAACCAGAGCATAATTATGAAATAATAATATTTCTATCAAAAAAACATTTATTTTGAATTTTTTATAAATATAAATTTAAACAGGATTTTTAATGAAAATTATAATAACATGGGATTGAATTATAGAACATGTTTTCAAACATCATATATAATGGTTTAAAGAGTGTTAATAATATATTATAGAACGATAATCAAATTTATAATAACATCTATGACCTTTTATAACATCTTTTATAAAATTTATTAATAATATTTTCTAATTTTCATTCATTCGGGTAATAATTTCCTATTTTTCTCAAGTATGTTTTTACATATTATTTATTCTTCCAATTGCAGTGATCATGATTTCATAATATTCTAAATTTTAACCAAGAAATAATTAAAAATTATATTTATTATATATGTATTTATAAAAATCCATAGTTTCTGTAGATAAGAAATGAAGTGCATCATTCATGGAGACTGTATGTTGTACATCCTCATGAACCATAATAATATTAATTTTTAAATATTTTAAAAATGAAAAAAAATGATACATAATTATATTATAATCATAGTATCATATATATGTCATATATGTTACATTGTATTTTTAAATCATCCTTAATAAGTTTCTTGTTTATCGTGAATGAATCACATCACCTTAAGAAGGTAATAGAAAACACTTCCAGAAATAATGTTACCATTTTTAAATAAATTTAATAAATAAAGGTTTGAGTTATAAAATAATTTAAAAATAATATGTATAGAATAAACTTCATATATATCATATATCAATACTATTTCTATCTTAATTGACATAATGAGAGGTAATGAAGGAAGAACAAATAATCATTTCTTCTTAAGTTGATGGTTCACTATACACATAAATTGAATGTATGTTACCCATTAGCTGGATGTGTGTGTAAATGTTGGTGTAACTATAAGAATAAAAAAATATCAGTATTTTGAGGATAATATTTTTATTATATATGAATGATTGAGGGATAATTTAACGAGTGGAGAATTGAAAATAAAACAAAAGAACAAAAGGATGAATTTAACCTCTTATTTAGGTAACCCTTTTTGACTGAAAATTATTTTTTTATTATATTGTTACTATATTATATAATTATAAAAAGGAAAAATTCATTGATAAAATTCTAGAGAATTATAGAACCCCCTTCTTTCATTATATGTTATATACTCTTCTCATATAGCTTCCTTGATAACTCACATGTTCTAATACCGAATAAAGATCCGTTGGAAGAATTACATATAACGTAGCAATATATACATTCCTATTAATTTATTATTTAGTTACTCTTTTGATCTACATTGCTATTTACTGGAAATTAATTTTATATTATTTTCATTGCATTCAACCATTTAATCAATTTTATGTAATATACACTCAAATCTAAGACGACAATTGGACGATGAGTCTTTAACATCCATATGGTTGGTTGTCAAATTTATTTCATTTAAGAGAGGGATGTTTTCATTGCTTCACCATTTTTCTTCTCATTGGGAATGTCCATAAGCTTAAATAAAATGAATTCTTCATCTATATGTTTATATTATTCTATTTCTATACTCCCAGGGATCGTTGTTTAGTAGTAAGGTGATATTTCCCTCTATAGTGGACATCCATGGTTTGTGTCAAAATTTAATTCCCATTTATAAATAATGGAATAAATGGACATAAAACATCTTAAGTGTTCATAATATGTTGTAATGGGTATTTCCATTTTTTGTAAAAATTTTTATGAAATTGAGGCCACTACTATGTGCCTAGATGGAATTATAAATATAATTTCCCTTAAAGGTGGTTCCCTAAATTCTAATAGAACATTTTAGTTTCTTATTTAAATAATAAAAATAAATTTCAATGTTTTGAATAAATAAATGGATCTTATTAATTAGATGTATTGATTTATGATGAATGGAATTTGAAAAATGAATTAAATAGTCTAATTGATTAACTGAGATTGGTGTAAAGGACACATATCTTGTTATCATTTTATTTAGATGTTAATTTAAATGCATTGGTTATATTTGGGATTGATAAATAAAATGAATGAGAGTCAATACCTCATTGGTAAAACAAAATATTTGATTATTCCTTTGATATAGATTGTTTTATGAAGGTTATGTGGTTGTTGTGCATGATGATTCACTATCACATAATTCTAGTGTTGACCATGATGTCTTAAACTAGTGACACAATTTATATTGTTATCATGACACAACATGTCCCAAATTTCATGCGATAAAATATCAACAAACCCCTTTCCTTGAGTGATAAGCATGATGTCTCACATTCAATATTATATTTTGGGATTTTACCCAATGTTAGAGCATATATGTTAATTTAAAATTATTATCAATGACTGAGTTATGACCTGGTCTATCTCAAAACTACTATTATTGGAATATGGATACATACACATACACATACATAGCACATAAGGGTGGCTGAAATATACAACTACAATATATATATATATATATATTATCACTGTATATATAGTGAATAATAAGACACTAATTCAATATTTTGGAATATGTGAAGGAAATCATTTACATAGTCATAATTTTTTAATATTACATATAATTGCAAATTGTTGGTTGACTATATACACTTCTTGGATTACTTATTGACAATGCAGGTTGTATCATACTAGGATTTTATCTCACACTCATCTTGATTTACCTACTGTACCTGGGTGGATTACATTTCTATCATTTTGGATGGGAATCACAAAGATTCATATAATGGATATTATTTACTTATAGTAGGATCCTTGATGTAGAGGAATAAAAATATGCTCAAGATTTGGATGCGTCAATTATTTTTTTTTTCTTATAGAATGTTGTATATGCATATCCCTTATTAACTCATTTATATAACATTCCATGATATTATGAATAGGATAGTACCTAGTGGATTCTGATATTATAATTACATTTCACATTTATTTATCCATCCAATGTTTATTTATTATATATGAAGTATTTTCTTTCCACAATGATGGGGTACTCGTCCAGTGTCATTTTAGTGTGTTCATATATATGTTTGTAATGGAATTTAATTATTTTTATATTCATTGATCTTATTTGATATGAGGAAATATTCTCTCAACCTTGGCACATTTAAACCCTTACTAATTTTCCAAACACTTTTGAAAACTGGGAGCCACACTTGAGTCCATGTGACCGACCGTATCAGGGTGAAATTTATGTAGACCATACTTTCGGAAATTACAATGTGGTATCAAAGGTATGGTTTTTTTCTTACATTTTTGGTATTGGATAAGATATTATTACATTAGAAAATATATAATGAGCTTTTTTATGGCGGTACCAAACCCATGTACAAAGGAAAACCTACTTTTTATTCGATCAGAAATTATTGATATTGATTTTTCCATTTACAATTTATTTGTGTTCACTATTGGCTGAAGTAAATGTTTTGTGATGTTATTATAACTGGTATTATTGAAATGATATTTCATTTACATTGTTTATATTAAACTAGGGTGTTTTGTTACATGCATCCTTATAGGAAAACAAGACTAATAGGACATATATTTCATCCAATTCATCATAATTATATGTGCACAATTGCTGATTTAAGATTGTTAGTTCATGGATTATTAATCATTGAAATGTGATGAAATTTCCATCAATGAATTGAAAAACATAGATGAAATTTTATGTGTAATCCTTAATCTAATTTATTTTCCTAATACTGTTAAAGAATACTCTATATGAAATCAATTATGGCATGTTGATCCGTGGAAAACTAGTCTTAGGGGTTGAAACGACTTCTAGTTTGGTTTCTATGGATTCTATATTTCTATTCAGGAGGTGTATGGTCCCCAATGGATCAAAAATGATTATTCTTCTACATGATATATAAAATGAGAATTAAATACATTAATTAAAACACTTTTAAAATTTGTATAACTTTTCAAATGAAATAGACATTTTCTACATGTAACAAGATACCTAAACATGACACAAGACTCAATAGTTGTTAGTGGTGTGTCTCTAACATTCGTTTAGAATACTATGATATTTGTTTACTATATATACATGTAATTTTGAGTAGGAAGAGTGGTGTGATACATTTATAGGAAGGGTGTGAACCTGTCCTTATTATCTCTATGTTATTATTCCAATTGCTTAGATATATTCTTATGCATGTATATGGGATTGAATTATCATTCTCACATAATTTATACTTATAGTTTGATGTATAAATTGTTATGACCATAAACTAGAGGTTGTAGGAAATGAGATGCCAGTGAACCCTCTTACAGTTCCACAAGTTGAACCTCCTTCTATTCATGATATGGGAACAAATTCCCAATTAAGTATAGGATTTCTATATATGTTGTAGTATATGTATTGTATTTTATTGACCAGGCCCAACCAAGGTAGTGTTTTATGTGGACTTCTTAATGAAATATCCTATTTCCTTATAGTGGGATGGAAATCCACATGCTATTGAGTCTTTCATTAATTCTATTATTTAAATATTGATGAAACTAGAAATACCTCTATAGAGGAGGTTCATACAAGAAGATTATATGCTATATGATTCTACAAAGTGATGGTGAGAGGTTATTGCGTGGGCTATTTGACATAGGGATATGGAAGGGGATGATTTGAAGACAACCATTTATGACTATTTCATTTATAATGCTATGAGGGATGATAATGAAATAGATTTTATGAACCTGAAGTAGGGAGGAATGTATTTTTGGGAATAATCTACTCATTTTATTGACCAGCAACATTTTGACAATACTTTAGAGGGTGATGATTTTACAACCACCATGTGTTTTGAGGACATTAAATTATAAACCCCATGGTCGTAGGTCAATTACATTTAGTTAATAATCATATATGATATAGTAAACTAAACTCTTATTATATATATGAATTGGAGGGAATCTATTGGTGAATGTGTATACAGTTTGAAACAAATATCTATCAGTATTTCTCCTGGAGAGTGTAGGTATCACTTTGACATTCTAATTGGGTAGTAGAGGTCAAGAGATTCATTATAACAATTTCTATACATGCCTCAACTATGTGAATGAGGTACATATAGCAACCATGTGTATTATAAATATAGTAGAATGTATATGTTGTGAAATGATAGGGAATATCTAGTGATTCCATATGTCCATTCCATATGTTCCCACAAATAGATTTATACACCTACTATATTTTTCTGGGTTGTGCCTCAAGTATCTCGTTTGGTTTGATGTAATAATATCACCATCCATTCAGGAAAATCTATTGGTCATTGAATACATAGATAGACTTATGATTCTCAGTTCTTATAGAGTGAGATTTATCAGGGAAGGACAATAGTGACTCTAAACCATGATACAATTCAATTACAGGAATGCAACCTATTTCATAAAATTAGATCACCAAACCATATATTGTTAGAGGTACTATTCTAGTAGCCTCCACTAAAGTAGATGATTTATTTGATATAGTCATATATGATTCCATAACATATTTTCAATGAAAAGAGATTCCAGGACATGATATTGGGAAGTTTTGTAGCATGATGATGCCCAATAAATAATTAGGCGCATGATTAGAGTGCAAACACTAGCATAATTTTTATCCCATTTTCATTGTAAGATACCTCCAGATATGAAATCTTTTCAACCTCAACATGGTGGTCTTTGATGTCATCTTTTTGGTAGAAACAATAGTTCCCTATAAAGACCTCATTGAATAAAATCATTATATGGTTATATTTATATCACAAAAGGGTATAGGAATATGCATAAGGGATAAAGATATGTTCATGCATCTCAGAGACAGACCCATGAAGAAAACGCTTGGTAATGTAGAATATTATATTAATGTACTTTTCTAAGACGATTTAGGGTTAGGAATAACTCATTTTCTTCATATAGTGGATAGTTTCAAGGATGTAATCAATGAATTATTAATTGGGTGCCTCGAGTTCTAGTGGAAGAGTTTTCATTGATCTAATGATAGGAACTACACTAATAACCATTACCCCGTACAGGAATACAACTATAGATATTTTGGAGGTGAAATGTAGTTAGAGGATATGGGGTATAAAAGATTTATTTTCCCTATTACATCTCTATGGGTTTTTAGGTTCATGTTTCAATTAAGGTGGATGGTTCCCACATGGGTTTTGTGTATTATAGATGGTTAAACTAGATTACGGTCATGAACCTGAATCCAATACCTACAGTAAATGAATTCCTTCATCAGCACCATGGAGAAAATGAGTTTTCAAAAATATATTTGAGGACATGATATCATCAAGTGAGTGTCATGTCATTCGAGAAACATCACACAGATTTCATGTGAACGTATAGTCTATATGAGAACCTGGTCATGTTGCTCAGTCAAAAAAATACAGCTATTGTTTCTTTGGCTATAATGAATCAGGTTTTCCACCCATACGTAGACTCATTCATTGTATTCTTTTTTAATGTAATAAATGTGTATTATAAAAATTTACATGATCGTGCCAAACTTCTTGAGGCCTTGCTGAATACACTAAGAGGACATAAAATTATTCCAGGTTTAGTAAATACTACTTCTAGATCGACAAACTCCACATCATGGAAAATACTATCACATAGTCAGGACTTCCCAAATACATATTGAAAATGAAAGCATTATATTATAATGATAATACATATTTTTTTAAAGATTTTATGTTTCATGGGGTTTTCTAGATATTATAGACACTTCATCCTTAATTTATCTTTCCTTGATGTCTTGATAGTGTTATTAATGAAAAGGGTGTCAAATTCATATTAAAAAAATGGTGTGAAGTAGTCTTTCAAGAGATGAGGGGTAGATTAACTACAATACCTATCTGGATTCTTCATGATCTATTAATGAACTATAAAAGTTATTGTGATGCATTAGGTTTTAGGATGGGATATTTTTTGATACAAGATGAGGGAGTCATTATGAATGTGCCTTTTCAGTTGAATCATCATGAGTGGAATTACCTAATTTGAGACCATGAGATAGCTAGTTAAATGAAGAATTACACTTTTAGAGGAACAATTCACTTGGTGAGAATTTTTGGGTACTAATTGATCAAAAATTCATCATGTAAATCTTTATAAATTGAGATATAAATATTAGGAATAATATATAGGATGAGTACCTTAAATACTTCGAATTAATACTTCCACATATTCTAGTTAAATGTAATGTTGAAGCTGATTCATTGAGTACGAAGACTTGAGAACATGAGGTCCATGAGCCTAGTGGCGTGTAACAACTCATCGACTTGATTTCATATATTTATATTGATGTTCATGAAGATCATGGACATGTTATCCAATAAAATTTAGAATTGACCATTACAATTATATAGTGGTATGAAATCAGAATCTTTGAAACCATGAGGGCCATGACCTATGGGAAGTCATCTTAGATGATGATACATCATCCATATAGATCTAGGGTGGGGATGAAACATTACGCTTCCATGGTTGTTCTTGGGTTTTGGATGACTTTAGAGAGGAGATAATGTGGTAATTCCATCAATCAGAAGGGTTGTTTTTCTCTATTTCGCTAATTTGTATCATGATTTAAATCACTGGTATTGGTGGAATGGTATGAAACACGATATTTCTTGATTTATCACTCTATATTCTATTTGTTAGTAGGACATGGTGGAACATCTGTGTCCTATTGTGAATTTATATTCACTTTCCATTCCATAGTAGAAATTTCATAATGTATCTTTGGATTTCATCTCTCATTTACCAAGACAACATCAAGGGAAAAATATATATTTGGTTGTGCTCATCCATTTTATGATTGTTTCAAAATTATTACCTATCTGAGTGATCATCACTATAGACAATCTAGGGATGATATACATCATGGAGGTCATATATATTCATGGAAATAATCATTTCATCATTTAAAATATGGAATAATTATTTAAATCATGGTTATTGTAGGTTTTATATAAGGCATTTTGTGAATAGGTGATTTTGAGCATGGCATATCACCCTCAGACTGATGGATATAAAGAGCGGACAATTTATATGATAGAGGACATGACACATGTATGCATCCTTCAATTCAAGGGTTCATGGGGGAAAAATATCCTATATTGATTTCTATTAATATAAAAGAATTCAGGATACTATAGAGATACCTCTTTATGAATACATTTTTGGTAGGACTTTCCTTTCATCTGTGTGTTGTCTAGAGGAATGCCATAACAGATTTCATGGATTGCATCTCCGCTACGAGATCATAGAGCTGGTATAGTGGATCAAAAGGTTCATCTTCATAGATAAATAGAGATAATACTCATATGCTAATTGAAACTGAATAACTGTTGATTTTAAAGTCATATATTTTGTTTTCAAGACAGTCTCACAATGGATGATCTGAAAACATATTCATAGGATGGTTAACCATTCACCATTGTCAATTGGTCCTATAGAGGTTTTGAAACAGATCGGCCAAGTGGAATACCAGTTAACATATTCTTAGAGAAACTAGTTAATGAATGATGTTTTAATATAAATCAATTAACTAAATATTATCCATTCCATCTACATTTCTGTCGAAATGATGAGGTTTAGTTGGAAGTACATGTATCTTTTGAGGAAAATCTGTTGAGCATTGTTGACTTGAGCATGCAGACACTTCATGGTAGGACAATACATTTGATACATGTTTTATTGATATATAGAGTAGTATATGATGATACCAAAGTGGAGAAAGCTAATATACATCCTTAGTGGATAGAGATATTCTTATATGGTACAAGATTACCCTCGTAAGTATATCTGTGTGAAAAGCTCTATTATAAAGAGGATGTTTTAATGAATTTACATTTAATGAGCATACAACCTTTTGTTTTCCAGTTTAAATAATTTTTTTATCTTGGAAAACATTCACTAAAACACAATGATTTATTTGGTAGAATCTGCTGATTATTTGGAGCCCAAAAATCCATGAATAGGAAAAACGGTAGGCCATAGGGTTACTACTTGATTAGTAATAACCATGTGAGGTACCCACATTAGGTAGATTTTGATGTATGATGCACCACATTGTTTCTATGTAACCAGTGATAAATGGTTCCTAACCATTATGTATTTCATACTTTCTTAATAGAGGCCTTATGTATATTTTTTGCATCATTAAGGAAATTGTGTGCCTTAAATGTGTGGGTTCCCTCCATTGGTCGTGTTTTGTCATGGTTTGAAGACTGTTTGGCCAAAACATGTAATCAAAAGATCCATCCCTTCTATTGAGGGACAAATTTCCAAAATTCACATAATGAATCAGGACAAAATAATATTTCATCCCCACATAATTACTATCGGATGATAATCCCTTTCCTCTATCATAATCCATCTTGTCTTATGATCACTTTTCCTTGATAACTCCCACTTTTGAACAAAAATCATGATATGTTGGAATAATTGGTTGGATGTCGATAATATATCCATTCATATTCATTTTTACTATATTTTACCATTTGATACATTTCAAAATTTAGGTGAAATCTATTTTCCTTATTTTTATGGTTTTTATTTGATTCGTCAATTTTTCTAATATAATATAATTTTAGGGATTCCATCAGATGTGGAGTCGTCAATGTCACTATGATTGGTAGACATGTTGTTTTCAACAAAAGTGAATTGTTTTCATAGAAATGAAAATGTGACCCATGCCATCCCTTGTCATACAATACCTTAAATTGAGTTCATCATTTAAAAATTGATATTTACTTATTTGTATACTCTCAAGGATCGTTTTTTAGTAGTTAGAGGATGTTGACCGCAACTATAGACACCCCTAGGATGTTCTGTATTGAAATTACCATTTATAATTAATTTTATAAATAACTGGAACACCTCTAAAATGTTTATCATTGGTTCTTTTCTATTTTTACATTTATATATAAATATTTATTGAACAAAGGAACCTTCAATGTTCATGGATTGAATTATAAATAGAGTTTAACTTTTTGGTAGTTTCTTACTTGTAATGGATCATTGTAATTGCCTCTATGATCCCATAAAATTAATTTCCATGTTTTGACTAAATAAAGAAATATAATAATTGGATGGAATGATTCATTATGGATGGACATTATTAAATTAATTAAATGTAGAAATTGAATAATATTAATATGTGGCAAGGACACACCTCTTATTTTATGTGTATCTTAATGCATTGGTTATATATGGGTATGTTAAATATATTCATGACAGTTAATTCTAATGGATATTATTATAAATATGATTACACCATTTATATTGTTGGTGGTACGATGGTTAAGGGATGGTTTGGGAATGAAGTTTCACCCTCACTAACATTACATGTTGCGAATGATTTCTCACACCAATGTCACTATTTGGGTAGTGGGAGTGACACACCATGTCCTATTTTTAAGGTGTTGGAATGAAGACACACCCAAAATCTCTGGGGTAGAGAATGTTGTTTCTCATTCACTATAAAATGTTGGGATTTTACCCTTGTTTGGATCTTATAGGATCATTTACACTAGTTATGAATGAATGAGTTATGCCCTGGTCCAACCAGAACCTAGTATTCCACATTATTGGCTACAGACATCCATACAATCATAATATATATTGCTGGATGTAATTTATAAATATATTATATATATATATATTACTATAAATATAGTGACTATTAAGGCATTCATTAAGGCCTAAGCCAAGGTAGGCGGACCCCCATGTGTTCTTCAGGAACATGATCATGTTGCTGTTTACTTATTCATGTTTATTTATTATTAAATATACATAATTAATTGTTTTATCTATGTTCAATACTTTGATTACTTCTAGAAACCATTGGTGGGGGGATTTGAGGATTTTATCAAACAACCTACTCTAGCATCCTCTAGAACCGAGTATATTTCTTGTGATTAAAATTGGATTAAGGGAGGTTTATTACCACATATATTGGATTATATTTTCATATAGTTGGAGTATGATATCATATGACCCACCATAGGATCGAGATTATACTATAGTAGTTTTTCTTATTTATTAATGTTATGTAGAATTTTGTATATTCCTTCCCACTGATCCCTTTATAATAAATAATTCCATGAAATCATATATATTATAGAACCTATTGGATTTTAATTTTATTATTAATTTTTCAGATATTAATTCTTATGTAGTTTATTTAATTTATATGTTTCATCTTTATACTACTGTAGCTGGTTACTGGTCCATTTTCTTATTAGTGTATAATGATATATGCTTCCTCTATTATACATTTAATTTTATAAGCACTACACAACTCTGATATGATTATCTAGTCTCACCATCTTACAAACATGGGAACCTCACTACTTATCATCATCTACTGGCATATGAGGATAAAGACATGAGTTCATGGGATCCACCAGATTAGGACACAATGTATGTGGATCCTAGGTTGGGTTGTTACACATTACATGTCATCTATTTTTTCAGTATCATTATTTTTTGTTGTGTTCTATTTAGGGTTATTTATTTATAATAGTTAATGAGTTTAATTTTTTAATTTTAATACACATGGTACAACCATCCCCCCGATGATAATCCATGCCTTTTTTCTAGTTGTTAACCTCTTGTGTATAGTGAATAGTACATGTGGTTATGTGGTAATTTGTCTAGCAATGGGTGATTCATGTATTAGAATTATAATGTTGTATAATATGTGGTTTTTTCCCTTAATTTTATTCATTTCTATACATGTTAATGTTATAATGGAGTAATGTAATGTGAAACTTGGGTAGGGGAGTCATGTATAAGCGCAGTCATCTCTTATGTGACTGACCTATAAGTTACTCATGATAGGACTATTTTAACCATTGTGGTTATATAGTTTTTTATATTTCATGAATATATTATTCTCATATAATTTATGGTATTTGTGTGTATTAGTTAATCGGGACTAGTTATATAAGATAACATGTCATATATATATATATAAGTATTTATTAAAACACCTTTAATAATTAAATTCCATGATCTATGCTTTTAACATCTATTATATATTGTGTTGACATTTAGAATATTCTATGTTGGTAATTATTTTTGTTATATGTATAAAATGATGAACACCATGTAGTTATAGAGAACTAGGAATAATAATTGAAACGTAAAATAACGGTGAATTCATTATTCATTTTTATAGAACCAAATGATTTATTTTTTCATAAATCACATGTGTGTTCTTATAAAATTCATAATTTTAATCCATTTATGTTTTAATCATACATTTAGAGTTATAGATAATTTTACCTAGATTATTTCAAAGAGAAACAACCAAATAACAACATAATGAAGACCTAGTATAGATAAAAATACATTATATGCTCATATGATTCATGAAGAAGACATGATATTGAATAAGGTCTTATAAATATTTACACTTCTAGGGAACTGAGTATACTGCAAAACAGTAATTTATGATCATGAATTCATGATCCAGAATCCCCCACACATTTTGTGAACTATATTTACTTTTGATGTTATGGAACAGATTTTAATAATACACGAGATCATTGATTTACTAAAGACTAATGTGGATAGATGTGTATGGATGGATGATTTCATTCTATAAGGACTAACAAAGAGGGAGTGGGGTATCCTAGAATAGGAATGAATACACAAATGGTATATATATGTTATAATCAATAGTCAATTTATTCTTGTATTTAAAATTCAAAATCCTAAATATGGATAGTGCACAATAATTTTTTTCATGATTTAGTATTGGACAATTTGAGGGTTTCCATACCCTGATTGTTTCATATATTTTTATCTCCATACAATTCTTTTGCCTTGGGGAGAGAAACATACGACCTAAGAGTTCTATATTAGTATTTGATTAGATTTTATCATATAGTGAATGACTTTAACATGCTCCTAAATTAAAATGTTTTTATTATGGACTTGAATATTGGGCATGGGTAGAGGTTGTCATGGATATCAGTTTTCCATTATATAGAACTAGATGTATGTGTGAGTTATCTGTTGATGAATTTGATATTTATTTTTGAAGAATGATAATGAAGGATATTTGGTTACAATATAATAGATGTATGTAGCCACTAAAGTGTATATTTTATTCATCCCTCTCCATGGGTCATCCATGTACCATGTGTTTAAATTTTTGGGAACGGTTGAAATTATTACACACCTATCCCAATCCCTCAGTTAAATTTTCATTTATAATTAATTTTTTTTTTCAAATTTAGATGTTTTTGAGGGATATCTAGTCATTTAATAAAAAAATATGGGGAAGATGAATACCATGACTTATGGATACAATATTAATCCTTAGTAGTAGATTTTGAACTCATAGACTTCATTGACATAGGAATGTTTATTTCAATGGGGGAGGTATTTGGAGATTATGTATGAATAGTGTATGTATAATAATAAGTTTAATCTAATAGTGACGAGGGATATTTGACAATTTAAGGTTTTATAATGATCACATCTATGATAAATTCCAACATCATTGATTCATGAACCTTCCATTCATTTATATCTTTTTATGATGTCGCATGACTAGACTTTCATTTCAAGATATATTCTATTATTCTATTTATTGATAAAGAATTGAGGATGAAAACAGATAATATTAATTGTTTTCAAGGATATGAAATATTAGTTTTTTGATACATATAAACATTTTATTTTATGATATTCAATATGTCCAGCATTGATGTGATATTTAGCATAAACTGACAAACTCATTTTTAGGAAACCACCAAATTCAATATGGGAGATATATCATATATTATTCCCAAGTTGGATAAAATTGTGAGGAAATATATTTGGGATGATGTAGTAGATAAATAGACTAGAAATAAGTTATTATTTAGTAATTATGACATATATAGTCAGTTCAGATCTTGGAATATATTTAGAAGTGTAATCCTCTATTCATAATGTAGTGGAACTATATCATGATAAATATATAAATAATTTCTATAGACTCTATCCTAATAGGGGAGTTAATTTGTATATTAAACTCATGTTGGGGGGTGTAACATATATCAAAAACAAAATATCATATGGCATCGACTGACATGAAGGAACATTAGGTGTTAAATGAGGATATATCGGTCAACAACATTATCATAACGAGATCAGATCCGGAGGGGGCACTACTATTGTTCACAAGGTTGAAAAAAATTATCTTCCATTGTGTGTGGAATATAGGAATATGAATAGGGTTATAGTGAATAATTGATACATATAATGGAATATCGATGATTTTATTAGTTTATAGGATCCATGAGGTTCTCCAAGATTGAATTATGGTCATTCTACCACTAGTTTTGAGTTAGAGATGTGGTGATTACTAGGACATCATTCAGAAGTATATATAGAATATATGAGTAACTTCTCAAAACGTTTTGGATAAAAATATCAAATTAGAGATTTTTTCTTGAAGGAAAATAATATTTTATCTATATAAAAATTACAACATTATGGAATTTGTCAATAATTTCCTCATATACTCATATACCACATAAATACATGCATCAATCAAAGATATTGATTCGAGTGAACTATGAGAACATAAAATCAATACCAATATGTTTAATATTCAATTCTAGTTCGATGAGGTACATTTCATGAGGTAGGTTATCACTATAGTATGAATTTTTGTAGGCCTAGAGACTTTAGCGGTTTTGGTTCCTTTTCCAGTCTTTATAAATTTTAATTAGAAAAGAAATATCATTGTATTTATGGAATACAAAAAATAGACAATAAATCACATATCCCATTTAGTAGCTCATAGGAATAAGATTATACTAAAAATGTAGGGAAGTTTGAGTTGAAAAACCAGTGAAAAGAGGCCAATATTGAATTTTAGTGATGATTTGTGACAACAAAAATTCAAACATTTTAGTTCATGGAATTTGATATATAGTATATTTTGATTCCTTAGGTGTTATTTTCAGAGTAATTTTGATTGTGATAAATCCAATAGTACCTCATGGATCTTTCTAGATATTCAAAATTTATTTGAACAACCTTAATACTAAATTTGAGTTTCCAACTATGGTTCATGTAGTAATGTTTTTTTCTCGATTATATCATAGGTGATATATTTAACGTATACACATACTAAATGAGATTGTATTATATATTATTTTAATGAGAAATAGATCTTTGACCAAGGAATTGAGTAAATTATCACTAGATGTTAGATTTTATGATTGTATACACTCATAGGTAGTGGTATTATTATTTCATAGAATATTATGAGGAATGTGAATGATATTGGATAGAGAACTTCTAAGGATGAATAAAGGTTAAGGTTCTTGTATGATTAATTTTTAGTTGATGAATTCAAGGATAAATGGATAAAAATATGTGTATATAATGTTATCATATCTATATTAATATATATAGTTAAATCATACAAGAATAACAAATAAAATTATTAGTGATGCCAGAATGGTTGGAAATATTTATACCAATTATAGGTTGGTTGATGGATATTGACAATGTGATAATTATCAAAGATTGATTTATATTCCCATCGTCCATGAGTGATGATTTGATTATGGAATCCAATTATTCGTATTGGGTAGTTCAATCGGATTCAATAGAGATAAATCGAGATATCGTGAAACACATCAAGTGGTCAAAAATGAAGAGAGATCTCACAAGCTCTATCTCTCTTTTGGTAACTTGATGGATGACCAAGGTAGAGTACTAGTGTAAAATTGGATTAATTCAACCTGTTATCAGAATTTTTTGGACTATTGGATGAGGTAATGATTTAATTTCATTTGGATTTCATAGAACCTGGAGAATTGGATATTTCTCATGGGTTAATTTTGGATGGCTGAAAAAAGAATCGCACATCTTAACTATTCAAGTGATTGACACTATAGATGAGTTTGACATACTTTAGCTCCAGGAGAGTATATATATATGATTAGACATCCTTTATATATCAAATCTGACGGATATTTCGTAACATGCTCTGAGTTTATATGAAATATTTATCCATAAATAATCTTATTTGTCAGATATGCTTTATTACACACAACTCCATGTTTTTTGGAACCATTTATCATTTTATTGTTATTAAGTCTCCATTGTAAAATTTATGTTTTATTAGAGGGTATGTATTAATAAATATAAATTATAAAACATATATGTTCTTTAAATTTATAAAATTAATTCATTACTAATCAAATAATCATAATTGAAAACAGAAAAATATTTGAAAATAAAATTGACATTTTCTATAATTTTTGTAAGAACACAATATGTTTTTATATTGATAGACTAAATTGATCCCTATTTATGAATTATTTATTAAATAATATATATTATATTGATTATCGATTTTTTTTATATATTTAAAAAAGTATTTTTTCAAGTCATATGATGAGAATTGACTCACTGTTATAATTAAAAATTTATTTCATAAAAAGATGTTTTTTCGGATTCTATGCGCCTAATTTGAAATTTAGTTATTCCATTTATTAGTATTTATTTGTATAAAATGAAATGAATTTTTATAATCAGGTGGTTCAAGTTTTTTATATAAGATGATTTTATTTTTTACAATATGAATTTTAACTATGGTAATATTTATTACCTCATTACAGGGTAATTCAAGATTACCTTGATTTATTAAAAATGATAAATACATAATTTTTCATAAATATTTTTTATAAAATAAATGTAATTACACAATAAACATATTATGTTATAAATTGTGTGGCTTAATGGACACCTTCCCATAAAAATTAATTATATTTTACTTAAAATATATAACTATACAAAATGTTTCCTTCATTATTTTTAATATCTCTTATGATACCTCCAAGAAGAAAAATTTGGATATGAAAGTATATAGGTGGTTACCTATAGATTAATTAAATTACATCCATTAATGTTTATAAATTTTTATTAAATATATAATTCCATAAATTTCTTATGCAACATCGATGCAATATTTCTCAATTTAATGAAAAATGTATTAAATTATTTCGAATTTATTAAAAGTGATATATTTTGAATGAGATTATTTTACCCAAAAAATATATAGATATATTGAAAATAATTATTATGTTTTATGGTAATATATTAAAATTTACCCTATTTATTGATGTATTTAATTTTATATTAATTAACTGTCGGAAAAATTTAAAATAATGATATTATATGAAATAATTATTATTTTAAATTATTTTAACATCATAATAAAATTGAAATAAAACACGATCAATATTATAAAGTCTAAAATATTATAAAATGAAAAATTCAGTTCGAATTTTCACCTTATAATAATTAATTACACCAATATGGTATTTGATAATTTGTTACCGTAGTTAATATTAAATTTTTTTAATGATGGATTAATCAATATGATACCTTTTCAAATTTAACCAGAATATGTCAAAATTCTATAATTGTAACGGAATATCACAATTTTTTACATCGAAAATGATTCCACATCAATCTATTTTCAAACATATTGATAATAAATTTATTATAATTTAATTTTTTATGATATTCCAAAAAGTGACCCAACATTATTTAAAAAAGTACACCACATCCCATACTTCTTATTACAATTTTTACCCTTCTATATTTACCAAACTATAAAAATATCCATTCCCAAGTTAAATAGACATATTATACAGGTTATGGAGATTCGAAAATGACCAACTATAGATCTCGTTATAGGAGATCTAATGGAGTCTTTTCAAGAAAAAAGGTATTTTTCTTACCCAATAAATTTATTTCCTAATCTTACATAACACATAGAAATATATGATATGCCTAGAAACATAATAAATTTGGTATTATAAATTTCATTAAATGTTATTATGACTGTCAAAATTCCATTAGACACTAAAGTGCCCAGATCAGTGTGAATCACTGAGAGGGGGAGGGGGTGAATCAGTGATCCTTTAAAACTTTTTACTAATTGATTCTTAGTCAATTAAACCTCTATGGATTGTTAAGGCCTCGATCCACTCTTCTTGTATCTCTCAGCCTTTCCTCGAATGATGCAGTAAATGTAAAGGCACATGACACAAGGATTTACAAGGTTCGGCACCAAATGACTACGTCCTTGCCATGTTGGTTGTACGCCCCAACATGGTTTCTCCATTATAAGTTTTTAGAATTACAATGGTCGATACAGAGTCCCACTGTATCTCTCCTGAGTCCCACAGGAGGGTCTTTATACTACATCCCACAGTGTTACCAGAGTCCCACTGGCCTACTCCAGAATCCCACTGAAGACTTCTTCCACCCTGAGTCCCACAGGGTCTTCTCTTGGCTCATCGAGTCGCACGAGTAGCTCTTCTTCACTTTAAGCTTATTCAAGTATCTTCAGCAGCCTGGGATAAAGACTGCTGGCCTTGCTCTGTACCTCTGATCACTTGAGTTGATCAGGTCTTCTCCTCTTGCTCAGGCTTTATCTCCTTCTTCTAAGGATGACCTGGCCTTTCTATCTTCAAGAAACTTCAACAACCTCTGAAAAGGTCTATTGGTCTTGCTCAGCAACTTCTGATCACTTCTGTAGATCAGGCTCTTCTCAATTACTGAATACCCAGACAACTGATATCTCTAACTTCATTCTGGCTTCAGTCTGACTTAACATCAACTTCATGCACTGAGTGCATGCCATCTTTGCCTCTTCATGCACTGACTGCATGGCCTCTGAATATCTTCAAGATCTCCTGGTCTTGGACTCCTCAAATGCACACAACCAGATTTGGCTTTGTTCACGTGTGCACGTGCATGCATGCATGCATGCACTTCCCTTCTTCTTCTACCTTGGTGTGATAAACACTCAAAGAGTGTAATTTCTCCTTAAGCACACACACCTTCTTGGAATCACACACTTTATTCTTTGTTTATTACACACATAAATGTATGTTCTTCTTTAGTGTGGATGTCCACTTATTCTTTTAAGTGTATACACTCTTAGTGCACACACTAGGTTCGGCCTTCTTCATATACATAGACACACACACACAACTTAGGTGTGGTCTTCTTGTTTTGCACATACACTACCTGTAGGTGTGTCTTTGGCCTTCACTCCACTTCTTGCACACACACGGTCTCTTCTTCAATTGCACACACAAATGCCCGTAGGGTGTTCTTCCTCTTTCTCCTTATATGTGGTATACTTCCTCACCCGAACTCCCTACTGCCTTCAATAGCCGCGCAAGACCTCAAGAAGCAAGCGGCGTGCAAGGGGTGCGGCCTGTCTTCCTTTCTTCAATCGCGCAAGTCCTCTGGAAAGGGTGCAAGGGCGCGCAAGGTCCTTGGACAGCCGCGAGCGAGCAGGGTGTCAAGGACATCAACTGCCACGCAAGTGCGGGCTTCAACCGTGGGCGCGCAAGGTGCTGCAACCCCGGGTTCTTCCTGCCGTGCAACGGAGGCACACAGGGGACCTCCCTTTCTTCTTTCACGCAAGAAGTGCGCAAAAGGAACTAACAGAGCCAAGGGATGGCTCCGGGCTTCACTGCCGTGCAAGTGGTGCTGCGCGGGGCTTCGACTTCGCGAGGCACAGAGTGCTTATCACGAGACTCTCTTCAAATATTCAGCAAGCTTCTCCAATGCCTCGGGCTATCCTTTTATAGGCAGAGGAATGCCTCAGCCCATCCTCGTGATAAAATTTTGAACTCCCGAAGATTTCGGGTATTCAAGATTCTCTAAATCTTTATTTTCTCTACTTCCAAATGCGGGTTCCTTCTTCTTTATTTTTCTCCTCCACATGCATGCTTCGAACGTGTGCATGGACTTAATTTAAGCCCAACACATGCATAGCACGAACCCCACGTGGCCTCGGCATATTCTCTTGCCTCGGCCGAACTCGAAATCCTCCCCTCATTGCATGCATGCATATTTTTATGCATGTATGTGTTCAGTGTGTCCAGACGAACCGGATGGACTCCTTAGCTCCTTCAGAGGTGGCCGGGAGCTCGAAATCATCTCTCGGGTTGCTCCTGGTTCGACGGAGGCACGCGGGGAGGCCTCGGACGAGCTCGAGGTAGTGGATGACTCGCCGGCCGTTGGATCAGGCGATTGAAAGACATCAGACGGCCGGGATAAGATCTCGAGCAGTGGGATGCGATGAGCGGCTGCGATCCAGCGCGCGATCGATCGTGCGTCCAGGATGCACTCCCGGTGAAACTTGCGTGTCCCACATCGAATCGCCTCGCGAAATTTCCGCTGTTTATCAAAGTTCCTCTCCCATGAACAGCCAGTTGAATCTCCTCCCTTCTCGGTGCCGCCCCGCACCGAGTTCTTCTGCGGGCACGCTCTGCGCCCACCGCTACCACCCGGGCGCGCCACTGGCGCCCACTATGCTTGTCACGGGCACGCTCCTCACGCTCACGCTGCGCAGGCTTCATCACCGCGTGGCCTCGGGGCTTATACACGGCCCTGACCTTCTGCCTCAGGGATATGCTGCCTTGGCCTGAGGGTTCCCCATGGGCGTGGTGACCTCGAGTCCCACATGAGCCTTGGGTGATGACCCTCGGCTGGCCTTCCTTGGTGGATACTTTTTGCTACTTAAAAACACAAGTGCTTTGTTAAGAAAAACAAAGTGACAAGTGTAAATGCCAATTGCCATTCAAGCCATCTTCTAAGACATTCCCCTCATCTAATCTTCTTCTTCATTAGAATTCCTCCAATTCGCCATCAACATTTATTCATCACTTAGGATTTGAATTCCCGAAGGTTCTTCTTCTTCAACCGAACTCCTTATTCACATAATTTCTTCCATGTGCTTCGTTGATCTAATCAGAGATCAAATTGGTTCAAATTCTCCAAATTCACATACACTAGGAGATAGTGCATGGACATCTTTAATCCACTTCATCCACTTAGTAGTTGTGGATGGATCTCCTCATCTCCTCATGCATTGTTAAGACAATGCATGGTCTTCTCATATTGTTGTGACATTGTATCTAGTTGATACAAGTTCTTTGAACTTAAAGATCAGCTCATCAATCGTCTGATGTAGTATGAGAATGTTTCAACCACAACATCCTATGTCACTTAGTGAATCTCCTAAGTGACATGCATCATAGTACCATGGCCATTCTCCTTTCCTCACCAACACCATCACATCCTTTGTCATTCACATCTTGACATTCCTTGACATCCATTCATCTTATGACAACATCATGCCTCATTGACAACAAATGCAACACAGTGTACTTCAATCTCCCCCTTTGTATTTGTTGGGAATACACTAGAGCACATATGAATGGGTCAATATGTGTGCCAATATTTCTCCCCCTTATTGGAAATAAAATTCAAAGGTGTGGTGTGGTTCTCTTTCAAAAATCTCTTCCTCCCTTATAAAAGCATTTTCTTCAAAATCACTAAGAGAGGGATGATGTCACATGTTCTCTTGAGCAAGGATCTTTTAGTAGATCAACTCTAAGTCTAATTGGGATAACCCGGTGTAGAAAACAAGAGTGATGTAACCAAGGTACTCAATGCTATCCAACATTCACTATACATGTGAGATCATGCATCAAGGGGCTTGAAATTTTTCAGATATAACAATGAATTTTCTAAATCCTGCACAACTTCACAAAACACATTAGAAAGTTCAGGTGCAAAGATAAAGCTCCCCCTTTCATCCATTTATCTTCAATCAATACTCCCCCTTAATTGACAAGATAAACCCAATTAAGAAACAAGGGATGAAAGTATGATTGGAATACCTTCACTTTTCTGAAGATGGTATTAATCTAAGAATCCCATCTTCTTCAGATTGTCTCCCCCTCAAGGGGTGCACTCCATTCTGTCCAAACCACTCTCCAGATGAGAATGATCATCATCTTCAATTCCCTGAAATGTTAGCACATGTAAATACAAGTGATTAGGGAATAAGATGGAACCTCCTTGGTTCATCAATGTGAACAACAAGGTTGAGAAGATTCTCTCAACCGAGATGTCCCATTTTCACCATTCTTCACACTTGCACATTTGATCTTCAATGATGTTTGTGCTGGTGTGGATCTCAATACATCTTCATGTGAAATCTTCTTCTTCCCTTTTGCCTTAGCAATTTCCAGAACATCATCTTCAGCTCTTTGTAGATATTTGGAAAGTTGCAACTGATTTGGCCATATGACTAGTAAGTCACATGGAAGTGTGGCCTCAGTTCTGGAAGTTTCACATGGTTCCTTTGATGCTGTAAAACTACCTCTCTTAGGCAACTTGTTTTCAATCAATCCCTTCTGCTTCTTTTGGATTGATTGTATGTTTGAGTTCAGTTGGCTTCTATTGATTTCGATGGCTTGTTTGCAAAGATCCATAGTATGACCTTTCTTTCCACAGTAGAAGCATGTATTCTTGGTGGTCCTTCTGGATGCATCACCCTTCTTGGACTCAGACTCCATGGACTTCTCTTCATTTCTCAAACACTTCTTGGGAGCATTTTCTACTCTCTTCTTACTTCCCAAGGAATCTCTCTTAGCCAGGTTCTGTGATCTTCTCTTCTTTCCAGCTTTGGATACATTCGTAGATTGACATGTATCAAATTGTTGACCACTTTTGAAACCATCCCAGATGTTGTCAAGTAATCTAAATATGTTAGCAGTAAACAGATGTTTCTGGACCTGTGGATGTTGCTTCTTTCCTTCTGGCTTGCTCCCCCTATGCATGGGCTTCCTTTGTGCTTTGACATTCAGTGGATTGTACCAAAAATCCTTTGCACAGTGCCCATATTTATTACAACACCAACATTGACCCACAAATCTTGACTTCTTCAGTCCTTCTGATTTTAGGGTACTAATCCGGAGCTGCTGTGTTGTTTCAGGAGAGCTATGCTTCTTCATTTTCTTCATCCATACTTGTTTGGAATTATTTTTCCATCCTGCACTTTTTATGGAAACACAATTAGAAGCATCAGTACAAGATGGTATGGATGGTACCTTCTTTCTAGAAGATGTTTCCCTTTTATTAGAGGATGTATTTCTTTTAGAATCATCCTTCTCAAAGCTCACTTGAGTGGCAACATTTATTCTTTTAGCTGACTGGGAGGATTCAGCTTTGGGTGATTTCAGATTTTTCAATATCACCTCTACTTCTAAGTTTTTCATGTTGAGGGAGTTCTTCTCATCCTCAACAGTTCTTAGCTTTCCTTCCCAATTCTCCACCAGTTGTTTCATCTGGTCTTCATGCACCTTTTTTATTTCTAGCAATGAATTGTCCAGCTCCTTCACCCTTTTGACTTTCTCTTCTAGTTGAGCATCTTTGACAACCATTGAAACTCTGTGCAATTTTTCCAGTGAATGGAAAACTTATTTGACCATTGTCTTAAAGAATTATTTCTCAGAAAGGCTTCTTTGAAATTCTTCAGCAGTTTCTTCATATCATTCATTGAAAAGAGAAACAGTTTCATCTTTAGCCTTCACCAGCTTTCTGAGAGTGTTGGTTATGCTAACCCTTTTTTCCAATTGATCTTCCATTGCATTGGCTTCTTCTTCTAACTGTGATTTTTCTTCTTGAAGATCAAGGATGCCTGTAGCTATACACATTGCCACTTCCTTGGGGACTGTCTTCTGAAGATATTCGATTGCATTTTGAAGATCTTTTATTTTTCCAACTTCATCACAGCTAGGACAGGCTTCATCAGAAGAATGATAAAAGGAATTGTCATCTGCTGTGACTTTCACATTTCTTTCCAGAGAAGGAGTTTCTCTAATTTCAACAACCTTCTTCCTCATCTTCTTTGCCTGTTTCTTCATTCTGTTTTTCAGAGTCTTGGAAGATATCTCCATTTGAGGCTGTTCTTTCATTTCCTCAAATTTGCACTCCATATAGACTCCCATGGATCTTTTAGAGGTAACCTCCCTCTGATACCAATTGAAGTGCCCAGATCAGTGTGAATCACTGAGAGGGGGAGGGGGTGAATCAGTGATCCTTTAAAACATTTTACTAATTGATTCTTAATCAATTAAACCTCTATGGCTTGTTAAGGCCTCTATCCACTCTTCTTGTATCTCTCATCCTTTCCTCGAATGATGAAGTAAATGTAAAGGCACATGACACAAGGATTTGCAAGGTTCGGCACCAAAGGCCTACGTCCTTGCCATGTTGGTTATATGCCCCAACATGGTTTCTCCATTATAACTTGTTAGAATTACAATGGTCGATACAGAGTCCCACTGTATCTCTTCTAAGTACCACATGAGGGTCTTTATACTGCGTCCCACAGTGTTACCAGAGTCCCACTGACCTGCTCCAGAATCCCACTGAAGACTTCTTCCACCCTGAGTCCCACAGGGTCTTCTCTTGGCTCCTCGAGTCGCATGAGTAGCTCTTCTTCACTTTAAGCTTCTTCAAGTATCTTCAGCAGCCTGGGATAAAGACTGCTGGCCTTGCTCTGTACCTCTGATCACTTGAGTTGATTAGGTCTTCTCGTCTTGCCCAGGATTTATCTCCTTCTTCTAAGGATGACCTGGCCTTTCTCTCTTAAATAAACTTCAACAACCTCTGAAAAGGTCTATTGGTCTTACTCAACAACTTCTGATCACTTCTGTTGATCAGGCTCTTCTCAATTACTGATAACTCAGACAACTAATATCTCTAACTTCAGTCTGGCTTCAGTCTGAGTTCACATCAACTTCATGCACTGAGTGCATGCCATCTCTGCCTCTTCATGCACTAACTTCATGGCTTCTCAATATCTTCAAGATCTCCTGTTCTTGGACTCCTCAAATGCACACAACCAGATTTGGCTTTGTTCACGTGTGCACGTGCATGCTTGCATGCATGCACTTCCCTTCTTCTTCTTCCTTGGTGTGATAAACACTCAAAGAGTGTAATTTCTCCTTAAGCACACACACCTTGTTGGAATCACACACTTTATTCTTTTTTGATTACACACATAAATGTGTGTTCTTCTTTAGTGCGGATGTCTACTTATTATTTTAAGTGTATACACTCTTAGTGCACACACTATGTTCGGCCTTCTTCATATACTTAGACACACACACACAAAATTGGTGTGGTCTTCTTGTTTTGCACATACACTACCCGTAGGTGTGTCTTTGGCCTTCACTCCACTTCTTGCACGCACACGGCCTCTTCTTCAATTGCACACACAAATGCTCGTAGGGTGTTCTTCCTCTTTCTCCTTATAGGTGGTATACTGCCTCACCCGAACTCCCTATTGCCTTCAACAGCCGCGCGAGACCTCAAGATGCAAGCGGCGCGCAAGGGGTGCAGCCTGTCTTCCATTCTTCAATCGCACAAGTCCTCTGGACAGGGTGAAAGGGCGCGCAAGGTCCTTGGACAGCCGCGAGCGAGCAGGGTGTCAAGGACACCAACTGCCACGCAAGTGCGGGCTTCAACCGTGGGCGCGCAAGGTGCTGCGGCCCCGGGTTCTTCCTGTCGTGCAACGGAGGCACACAGGGGACCTCCCTTTCTTCTTTCGCGCAAGAAGTGCGCAAAAGGAACTAACAGAGCCAAGGGATGGCTCCGGGCTTCACTGACGCGCAAGTGGTGCTGCGCGGGGCTTAGACTTCACGAGGCACAGAGTGCTTCTCACGGGACTCTCTTCAAATATTCAGCAAGCTTCTCTAATGCCTCGAGCTCTCGTTTTATAGGAAGAGGAATGCCTCAGCCCATCCGCGTGATACAATTTTGAACTCTCGAAGATTTCGGGTATTCAAGATTCTCTAAATCTTTATTTTCTCTACTTCCAAACGCGGGTTCCTTCTTCTTTATTTTTCTCCTCCACATGCATGCTTTGAACTTGTGCATGGACTTAATTTAAGCCCAACACATGCATAGCACGAATCCCACGTGGCCTCGGCATATTCTCTTGCCTCGGCCGAACTCGAAATGCTCCCCTCGTTGCATGCATGCATATTTTAATGCATGTATGTCTTCAGTGTGGCCATACGAACTGGATGGACGCCTTAGCACCTTCAGAGGTGGCCGGGACCTCGAAATCATCTCTCGGGTTGCTCCTTGTTCGACGGAGGCATGCGGGGAGGCCTCGGACGAGCTTGAGGTAGTGGATGACTCGCCGGCCGTTGGATCGGGCGATTGAAAGACATCAGACGGCCGGGATAGGATCTCGAGCGGCGGGATGCGATGAGCGGCTGCGATCCAGCGCGCGATCGATCGTGCGGCCAGGATGCGCTCCCGGTGAAATTTGCACATCCCATATCGAATCGCCTCGTGGAATTTCCGCGGTTTATCAAAGTTCCGCTCCCATGAACGGCCAGTTGAATCTCCTCCCTTCTCGGTGCCGCCCCGCACCGAGTTCTTCTGCGGGCGCGCTCTGCGCCCACCCCTGCCACTCGGGCGTGCCACTGGCGCCCACTATGCTTGTCACGGGCGCGCTCCTCGTGCTCACGCTGCGCGGGCTTCATCACCACGTGGCCTCGGGGCTTATACACGGCCCCGACCTTTTTCCTCAGGGATATGATGCCTTGGCCTGAGGGTTCCCCATGGGCGTGGTGACCTCAAGTCCCACATGAGCCTTGGGTGATGACCCTCAGTAGGCCTTCCTTGGTGGCTACTTTTTGCTACTTAAAAACACAAGTGCTTTGTTAAGAAGAACAAAGTGACAAGTGCAAATGCCAATTGCCATTCAACCCATCTTCTAAGACATTCCCCTCATCTATTCTTCTTCTTCATTAGAATTCCTCCAATTCGTCATCAACTTTTATTCATCACTTAGGATTGGAATTCCCGAAGGTTCTTCTTCTTCAACCGAACTCCTTAATCACATAATTTCTTCCATGTGCTTCGTTGATCTAATCAGAGATCAAATTGGTTCAAATTCTTCAAATTCACATACACTAGGAGATAGTGCATGGACATATTTAATCCACTTCATCCACTCAGTAGTTGTGGATGGATCTCCTCATCTCCTCATGCATTGTTAAGACAATGCATGGTCTTCTGATATTGTTGTGACATTGTATCCAGTTGATACAAGTTCTTTGAACTTAAAGATCAGCTCATCAATCGTCTGATGTATTATGAGAATGTTTCAACCACAATATCCTATTTCACTTAGTGAATCTCCTAAGTGACATGCATCTTAGTACCATGGCCATTCTCCTTTCCTCACCAACACCATCACATCCTTTGTCATTCACATCTTGACATTCCTTGACATCCATTCATCTTATGACAACATCATGCCTCATTGACAAAAAATGCAACACAATTTCCTTCATACACCCAATTTTTCAATAAATTTATGTGAAATTATCTCTCGTGCATACAAACGGCTTTCCATCACAACATAGCGAAGCAATTCATTTTTCATCAACATGTTTTAGTGATGGTTAACATGAATGTTTTAATTTTTATATATGTTATTAATAAAATTTTAATAAATTTTACATTATATTGTCACATATTCCAACTTTTCACCCAATACATTGATATATGATAACGTTTTTCATTCTTCTGTGTGGACTACAACCTCCTAGAAGTAGTGTGATTCATTTTTCATTTGTATTTTACATTGATTTAAATTAAGTATAATTTCAACACTATATATGATAGATATGATAAAATAATATTCATGTAATTGTGATTTTATATTTACATTTATTATCTTTTATCAATTGAAAAATGAAAACATCATTCATGAGTACATATTGCATACCATCAACATGAATAATTTAATTTATTTTTATATATATAAATTTTAGTGATGAATATTAATATTTATATAAAAAATATATATGTTATTTATTTCATTATTAATATTCTTGATATGGTTAAAACAATATAAAATTTTTAATAATAAAACTAATGAACATAAACACACATGATAAAAGAAATAATTGTCACATTAAATGGTGATTTTAAAAAGAAATTGGTGACTAATGTTTGTGGTGAAATTTTTTAAAAGGAACAATGTAATTATATAATTATTAATATGAATCTTGTGTAGAATTATATGAAATTTATGATTCTTATATTTTATTTTGGTGTTCTTTTGGATCAATGTGGTCTCAATATAGAGGTTTAATATTACAATCTAATTATTTATTTGAATAGATTTTTTTTTAATTTTTTTGTGATGAAATATTTTGATAACCTATAATTTTTCACAAGAATTTTCTTATCATCTATCTAAATTAATTATTTATATTAATTTCCCCCACCTTGTATATAAAATATATTTAATATATTGTTTAAGACAAATACATGTCATTTCATTTATTGGTCAAATAACATTTATATTCCATATCATGGTGTTGTTATATGGTTTTAAAAATGTTTTTTCTTTAAACTATTATTTTAAAAATATATTTGAATTTTTTTTAAAATTTTAAATACTATTTCAAAAATTTCTTCACAATGATTATTGAAATGAAAATATTTTACTCTGGGTTTGTATTTTGTTTACATCTGATTTTAATATAGAAGTGTTATTTTCCTCCATAATATTTTTGTGATCCCTAAATATGGTTTCCATAAATAAACTACAATAATCCTCGATTTCAATAAAACATTTATAGGTATATGATCAAATAGTACCATCCTAAATTTTCCTCTATATGGTTTATGATTTTGAAACATGGTCGTTTTCCCCAAGTTATGCAATGATAATATATTTATGAAACCTATTTATTGTCCATGTGTTATGAGATGATGGAATTTTTAGTAACCTATATTATTTCAAGGTTCTTAATTTGATAAAACATTGATGACCTCATATAATGCATATGTATGATTTAAATTAAATGATGTTTGTTTCATTTATCTTCCTATAATGCATTTGTAAATTATTATTATCTTCTGAGGTAAATAGAACTTGAATTTGGATTAAAAATCGTTATTAAATGGAATCATTCATATGGGATTGTATTGAGAGGGAACATTGACTAATATAATGGTTCGTGGAGTAAACACATTTTTCTATGATATTCTCCAAAAATATCATTGAATAAAAAGAAATGATGTTATAAACTAATATGTATTCCATTAATCCTTGTCTTGTGCTAATTTTATGCTTTAATGGGTCTTGACACATAATTCATTCATGATTCATGTCCTATTAAAGGATTTTATTTCTTCAATATATCACTATTATGATATATGATATAAATTCTATGGTATTAAAATGTCATGATCATGTTCTAATAATATTTTTCTCATGTAATACTCATATGATCATTTATATCTCTCTTGTTCACCCTTACTAAGCATCTGATCACACCCTTTCAAATATTTCCTTTTCCATATTTATAAAAAACGTTATTATGTATTATTTGGCTAATATATTTAACCAGCCATAAACATTACATAATCTTGAGTTGTGTTATGAATTCATATTCAGAATCATCTTAGAATTAGAGTTTTAGAGAATTAGGCCATAACTATTACACAACAACCCAAAAATTACAATGTAGTCACCTATTCTCACTAGTATGGTAACTTATGGAATCCATATTATATTTACATTGATGAATTAACAACCACATAGGGTGTAACCATAAAAGTTACTTTTGGAATAACCATCAAAATATATTACTTAAATCTCTTAGGATAAACTTTATCGGTTGCCTCTGTCACGTTACCAAATGTAATAGAGAGATATCAGAGGATCACCCGCCAAATTGTTATCAGGAAACCACATGTACACATAAAACATTTCCAAGAACCATAACATCTTTATAACACATAATCAATCTTAAAGGAAAAAAATAAAATTTTCACAATGAAATTCAAAGGATTTTATTTCACGATATTGATGTAATCAATCGATTTTTAATCCAAAATTAAAATATTTAAAAATAATAGTATTGAATCCATGTTTCCCAAATCACATACAATATTTTTAAAGGAATTATCCATTTAATTAATTCATTTCCATAAAAATAAATCCTTATAAGAATTTTTAAATTATAGACATTAATGTGAATGATTTAGAAGAATAAATATTTAAATCATTTTAAATGATATTTCAGTTAAAGAATCCATTACCACATGAGAAAAACATGAATAAAAATCAATAATGAATAACATCAAGTGAAAAATTAAATATCATGAGAATATATATATTCATGATATTACATTTGATAAGGGTTTTATATACATCTTATTTGATAAAAAAGGTTCATAATATCATGATATTCCTCAATGAAAGGATATAGAGACATAGACCCTTACAAAGTTCAATTCAATAGATTATAGATAAATCATTGAAATAATATTAGGTTAAGAATAAAAATAACCCCAATATAGTTAGATTAAAATTCTAAAACAATCATGTTTTATTCAAACATATTCTAGGAAAAACCAAACCAATGGAAATAATATATAACCCAATTAATAGAGATTGTGTTATGATTTCCCTACAAAGATCATTTTGTTAATAAAATATATCGATTTTGTGACTTCACAATAAAAAAAATAATGAATGAATAAATACAATGTAGGATAAAAAAATATTTCTCACATAATCATACCCTGACATAACCCTGAAGTATATGATTAACCCAAATAATATAAAATGGGTTTATAAGTTCCTAAAAAAGTTTGATTAAATGATGTAATAATATATCAAGGGGTTGATTATGTGTAAAAATCGTATTTTCACACAAATCAAATTGTAAATTAAAAAATATATAATAAAACAGTTATTTTAGAAATAATATTGGCATAATATAATCAATGAAATATGCGTAAAACTGAATGAGTTGAAATTTAGTTCAGAAATTCCCATACCTCAAGTATGACTTGTCTCATTCGTTCTTTATATTACAGAATAATAATATTATGTTAGATTATACTTTCCATGGAATATTTCTCATTTTTAATATTTGGTAAATATTACTTATTACCATGTTATAAAAATTATATAACTATTTATGTATATATTGGACATTTGGTCGATATTGGGTACTTATATAAAAAAATAACTCATTTCGATGAAAATTGCCAATGTGGTCAACATTCAATCATATACCAAATATTATTAAAATTTTAAATATAGTATATATATACTATATTTTTATTTATAATAGTCCATAAAATTAGGAGGTATGAAATTAAATACACATTTTATTGAGATGGTAGGTCGTACGTACCCATGAGCACTACTTTCATTTCTTTCTCATTTTAATGTAATGGAGACAAAATGATAAATAGTTATTTTATAATTCCATTAAAATATATTGGTTATCTATATTAAATAATTTAGTTAATTCCACCCCTTATAATTTACTTGTATGGAACTAATGATTCACATCACATTGAATGGGAAGTCTCCCACTCTTCCTCAATTGAAATTATCAAATTTACACATTATGGAAAGAAAAAAAGGTGTGTTTAAAAAAATTATAGATGAATAGAGAAAATATAACAATAATATGTTTAATATATAAATATTCTTCCATAATATTGGCCACCATGAGATGTGGTAATAAAAATTTGAACATTCATAGTTTCGCGAGGCAGTAGTTTTCCATACACAGAAACTGTATATTCGTATACATTAGATTGAGGTGTGTATAAGTGTAGTTCAAAATGTATCATAACAAAAATCCTATTATATTTAGGATACTGGTGCTGTCCTAAAATATTGGAATAAAGAGATGTCATGAGGATTTAGAAAGAATATAAATGAAAGGTGCTTGAGAGAAGACATTACCTCAAAATCGGGTGACTCATTTTTATTTGATCTGAAAGGCTTTAGTGAATTGCCTTCTTCCCAAGTTAATGATTATAGGAATGGGTATGTTGGGATATTATTTTATCAGAAGCTCGGTGATCCATGGGGCATGTGAGGTTTGATTATGTGGGTAGAGGTGGAGCCCTTTTATATGGGTGGGGAGGGAACTTTAGGAAAGTCTACAAATATTATATTATTATAAAAATGTTATTCTAATTATAATTGGTCTAGAGTGATAAATATATAGTATATGATGATTATGGGTAAAAATAATCTCAATATATTGGTTTTATATAGGTTTAGTTTACAAATTTAATATTATATTTTGGCTTTAATAATTAGTTATGTAAATTATTTCATTCAATGCCTTCTTGTTTTATAAACTATATGGTTAATATTATTAAACTAAAATTCCACTAAAACATAAAGATGATCAATAATGAAAAATTTAACATTATATAATTTTGTTTTATTAATATCATATTTTTATGGATCTTATATCATTAAATAAAATATTTTTATTATAAAAACACATGTATTTCAATTTTGACACTATTTAAAAATTGAATTTTCATTTTGTCATTACAACATGATGCCTTCGAAAAAAAATTAAATAAAAGATAATATGTCAAATAAACTCTAAAATTCCTTTATGGAATAAAAATTTTCATATTACATTTATTTTAATATTTATAATATCATTTATTTTAATATTTCATTAATAATGTAATAAATGCATCATCAATGTGTAATAAATTATTTATTTTTTTAATGTATAAAAATTATAAATATAATAACATTAGGTAAGAAATATTTTTATATTCTTAATGACTATTTATAGTTTATGATATAATTTATTTTATCTAATATTACAATTTTTTTAGTTAGGAGATATATGTATGTGTTTTATTTCCCTTTTCATTAAATTAAATATTATAAAAGGAAAGTATCAAACCCAAGTGGATCCATGGAAAACTAACTTCGACCTGAGTATTGTCATGGTTGGTAATATCTTATCCAATATGATTAGTACACATGTTAGGGTAGTTTAATATTATTATAATAATACTTTTTACCCTTATTTACTTGATTTACCCCTTAACCACTGTAAATTAAAATATTTACGGAAATTACTTTTCAGAATGTCCAAAAATAAAATGAAACTATTTAAAAGATTTGGACCATATTGATCAAAATTCAAAATCCAATTTAAAAATTCTAAACACATAATTTTAAAACATGAATTTAAAATTAATTCATGTTGTCCAAACTAGAAATCTTGTTTTTAAGAAGTAAAAACTATCAAAAGATTGACAACTATTTATGTCCAATTTCAATGTAAAAAATTACTTCCAATGACCAAAATTTTATTAAATGATAAAACAGAATACAAATAATCTTTTAAAAAAATTATAATGAATATCTATCTAAATAAATATATTAGATGTAAATGTAGTTTTGAATTTAAATGCATTAATTATCACTATTCATTAAAATATACATTTTTTTTGAAAAATACCATAATTTCAACCAATGTAATTTTTGATGTCCCTCTTATAAATAGGATTTTTATTTAGTACATTAGTACATATAAAAGTGAAAAAAAAATATTTAAAAATGGGTCAGCATGAAAAGGTGGTAAACGAAATTTTAAATATATTAGAGTATTTAATGTTTAAAATGGATTCATTATCATTTTAAGCCTCAAAATATTTATTGGGTAAAGGTAAAAACAATAAAAAATAAGTATAATAATATTTTCGTTAGTTTTATTAATTTAATATAATAAAATAGAAAGCTGTTAACTACTATTTTAAAAAAATCAGTATTTTATTTTTCATTTTAACTCAATATTGTGTGTTAAGTAATCTACCAGGAAATGTGTCCCCATTAACTTCAAATTAATATATTTTCATTAAATATTAATGAATAAGAAAATGAATTACTCTAAAAATATCTGCAATGTTACATCTTTCCTCCATTTTTAAAATTGTCTCCTCACAATTTTAAAATGTGGAACGAAAAATACTTTGAAAATACTACATCAGAATAAGATTCAATAAAATTACCACTTTTTAAGAATAAAAGTGAATAAGATCGGTCACGTAAGATAAAAAATACATGGATTATATTTATGAAAACTTGTATATGGAAGAATAAATAACCATGTTTTTCTGATGGATAGTGATAGTAAACATGATCAAGAGAAAGACAACAATTAGAAATCAGAAAACATGTAATGGATTAAACAGTCTTTGGTTTCTATTAGGAAATGTTTTTTGGGAATTTACATAGATTTGAGGTAATTATTTATGAGGATGACTAAGAAATTAAGGAATATAATTATTTTGAAGTAGAATTTCTTCCATTAGTAAATTTCATCCACAAAATCCACTTTTCTCTACATTAAAATTAATCAAAATTACTGGATCACACATGAAGTGATAGAATACACTTCTCGAGAATCACATAATCTACAAAATCTTATGTATATTTTCTTAATTTTTTGAAACATTAACCAAAACCAAAATGGTTAGGATAATGTAACATTATTCCTGAAAAATAATAATCATTTGTATGAAAATAAGATATTTTTATATGAAAAATTCTATAGTAATACTTAATTTCTATACAGACTATTGAACATAAAAAGCCATTAAAATTCCAAAAAATATTTCATACTAATATTGAAACCCATACTTCTATAGGATTATATCACATAGTCTTCCACGATAAATGTTATCATTTATATCCAAATAAAATCGACTACTCTTAATGTCTCAAAAGAAAATGTAACTGAACTAATAACATATTCTACATGGTATGTTAATTAATTTCCATAAATAACCCAAATCTCCATATTTTCACAATAAAAAAATATATTCTTCTGAAATAAAATTCATCCATTACTCCCAAAATAAAATCCTATATTATTCAATTTTTCTTAGACATATAGAGTTTCTAATTGAGTGAACTTCCTCTAAAATAACTTGTATCCCTTAATCACCAAATCATTTACCTATAATAAGGATATCCACATGATAAAATATATTTCTTAATGATAAATGTATTCCTAAATCATCACCTTTCATAACTAAAAAAATATTCTTATTATCCAAAGACATCACATAGGATGGTTATAGGCGATGCACCCATGTCTGCCTTAGGTTGTGGGTTTGATTATCATAGCCTTATCAAATGTGACATCTTGTCACCAATATTTCATGTTGTCCCCCTTCATAATACTCGAAATGTCCATAACTTGTTTTGACCTTATTTTTTTATCATAACTATAATTTTTCATACCAACTCATATTGAACTCATTATATTAATTCATGATGTATTATATATGTTGAACTTTTTTTCACCTACAAAAGATTTAATCAAGGAATTTCCCAAATAAATAAATTTATACCATGTCATAGTGTTTATATGGAATCATCATCATTTTTGTCGCATATATAAAAGGCCGATGAATTAAAAATATTATTTATATATTATTCAATATCGCATGCTTCGATTTTACAAATAAACCTTTCAAAACATTTTGTGTATGGGTTTTTGTGGAGAATGTTTCTCGGAAAATAATCTTGTAAGACTTATAATTTCAAAAAAATAGATTAAACTTTCTTTTTATAAATCATTTATTCTATGTTTTATTTTAATCATTAAATCAATAGTCCTTTTAAAATAACATATTCATGTGTTGAAAGACTATATTTTACATGAAAATATAAATTGATTGTGCTAGGGCCTCCTTAAGAATATTTTTTAAAATCAGAATATGTTTCATAATCTTAGGATAAGCTAAAATATCTAAAAATTCCTCGATAATATTTACCTTTTTTTAAAGATGAGAATATTGAAATAATTAAATTTGATTAAAAATGACCGATGATCCATGTTGGTATCAAGGTATAGTGCAGGTGTTTGATATCTTAAACAATTTTTCTCATGTTATTCTTATGTTAAAAAAAGTTTATGAATCATCCAGACACGACATTTCCATAAATATTACAAGAAAGTCATCATAAAGAGATAATAATATTTTTTGATATCATCCTCCTTCCTTTTGTAACCATAATTAATTTCTCTTAAGAAGATATCTATTAATTATTTAACCAAAATAATAGATATAAAATGAAACCATATATTTATCAAAAACTTATACTCCATAATGTTGTCTAAACTGGCCACTAATACCAACTAAAAGGCCCCAATATTAAATTTTATATTATAATGGGTTTTGTTAGAATTCACATTGAGGATCATTTAATATTTAGAGTTTTAGATAATTAGACTATATCAATTACAAAATAACTAAAAAATTAAAAATCAGTCACTTCTACACACCTTCTATATTTTTTGACAAAATGAAATATTTTGAAATAAAATATTTTTATTTTCATGATAAAAAATTATATATAATTCATCATGATTTGTTTATTAATCTTACCCATCCTTAATCCTTATGAAAAAATTTAAAAACATGGGGCGAGAAAAATAAGATTAGTAAGTGATAAAAAAGGAAAGATAACATTATCCCATTAATATTTTAAACTCATTGAAAATATCATCAGAAAATCAAAATTTTTACCATTAGAAAATAAAATCATAAACATTCCTCTTCAAATCATAATATTACTAAGAAATATCTATGTAATGATAATACATATAACAGAAAATCATAATTGTATATTATGGAATCGATATCATACATACATTGTAGCCTTCACATCCAGATAGGGAGTAACCATCATAGTTACATTTGGAATACTCGTAATTGTTTATTTCATAAATAACTAAGGAGTAACCTTATCATTTACCTCTTTAATGATACCCAATTCATTGGTGAGCTATCATAGGCTCACCTGCCATCAGTTTTTCATTGAACCACCCATATACATAAATAGTTCCAAAGAACCATAACATTATCATAACATATGATCATGTATAACGGAAAAATAACATTTCCACATTGTAATTCACAAGTTATCATTCAATTATATTGATGGAGGAAATCAATTTTTAAACCATATGTAATGAATTTAAAATTATGTTTTTTGACTAAAACATTATCATACCAATTTGAAAATTTTAAATGTATTTAACATTTTATAATATTCACGTACATATATATAAATCTTCAAAACCATTTTTAGAACATTTATATTAATAAGAATTATTTAGCATAATAAATCGTAAAAATATTTAAAACTATGTATTAATAAAAGAATCGATTGTCACTTGAGAAACACATAAATATAAATAATAAAATAAGAACATCAAAATAATCATAAAATATCATGAGAATATATAAATTCATTATATAAATTGTCGAATGGGTTGTATATACACCTTATAGGATAATAAAGAAGCATAATATTAAGATATGTCACAATGATTGGAGATTGAGACACAGTCTCTTGCAAAGGTTATATCAATAGATTAATGAAAATTCAATGAAATAATTCTCTTTGAAAAATATAACTAATCCTAATATATTTAGATATTATGTTTAAAAAATCAGAGTAAATTCACATATATTCCAATAAAAATGAAACCAGTGACAAATATATTTAACTCAAATAATAAAGATTGAGTTTAGATTCCCATTTCAAAGATCAGTTTGATTATAATATAGATTTATTGTGTGTATTCTCAATAAATAAAAAAAATTATAATATAAAATAATGATAGTATATCAAATTATATTTCTCACATAATCATAGCATGATATAATTAATAACTAGAAGATTAAAACCAATAATGGAAATTGGGTTAAGAAGTTCCCTTAAAAAGTTCATATAATTGACATAAGAATATATGAATTTCATGGTTATGTGTAAAAGAAATATATCCACACAATGGGAAATTTAAAGTACATATTAATATGTTAACCGATATTCCTCATAAAATATTTTCTTAATATAATCAACAATGTAAGCATAAAACCCAATGAGTGGAAATTGAGTTTCAAAATTCCCTTGTCTGAAGTTCCATTTGACTTGTATGTTATTTATATTACAAAATAATAAACATATGATTATTTATAATTTATTAATAACATTTTTAAATTTTATTATTTATTTTATATCACCTATTACAATGTTATAAATATTATATTAATATTATGGTCATATCAGATCATTTGTCGATATTGGGAACGTGAGTCGAAAATAAACCTTTTTCGATGTAAATTGTCATTGTGGTCAAAATTAAATCATCTCCAGAATATTATTAATTATTTAAATATCATATATATAAAATAAATATGTACTTATAATAGTAGATAACATATGGAGATAGTATATAAAATGCACCATCCAAGGAGACGGTAGGTTTTACATACGCATGAATGCTACTTTCTGTTCTTTGTAATAATAATGGAATGAAAAATAAATTATACATAGATATATTATAATTTTAGTATAATATATATGTTATATATGTTACATATTTTAATTCACTACATCCATTATACGTTCTATGCATTCCATGAACGATTTATTTAACATTGAGGGGGTGGTATTCCACACTTCCTTAAATGAAATTATCGTATTTACTCACTTTTGAAATCATAATGGTATGTTGTAAATAAAAATTATAGAAATATAGATACAATATAATTATAATATATATCAAATATAATTATAGTTCCATAATAATAAGCACCATGAGAAGAAGAAGGAGAAAATTAAACAATCGTCGTTTCATTAGGCAAGATTTTCCCATACTCAGAAACAGTATGTTCGTATCAATAAGATGAAAGAGTGTGTAAGTTTTATTATAGCACATTACATAAAAATATTCTATTACATTTAGGATATAAGTTTTTTAATAAAATTGTGGGAAAAGGATGTAATAGGTTTTGGGGAATTAATATAAATGAAAGGAGATCTATAGGAGATGTTACCTCTAAATCGGGTATCTCCTTTGGATTTGAACCAAAGGCTCTCTTGAATTTCCTTCACCACAAGGTAAAATAATAGGACTAAGATTGGAATTTTGGGAGAATATTTTAGGATATTTTTTGGTGATCCAAGGGGCTTGAGAGTGTATGTAAGTGGGTAGAGGTGGAGGCCGTTTATAATTTAGTGGAGGGGAAAATTATGATATTCTTAAAAAATCATTTTATTATATATTTATTTACTGAATAATAATATTTACAATGTAATAAATTTATATGATAAGATGAGTATCAGTCTAAATAATCTCATCCAATATGTTTTTGGAATGGTTATGTCAAATATTTATCCTTATCTATTGTCATTAACCCTTAAATAAATTACATCGTACCACGTCTTGTTGTATTTTTACACTATATGGTTAATATATTTAGTATAAAATAAAAATATAACCACATGGGGATCATTAATGAAATTTAAAACATTATCTTTGTTATTTTCCAAAATATAATATTTTTTATACTATTTAATCGTTTAATAAAATATAATGTTTTATAAATACTCATTTATGTAAACATTTTCCCCATTTAGAAATTTTATTTTCATAAAGTAATAACAACTTGATTCTTTTTAAAAATTCATTAAATCAAATATTATATGTTATATTAATCCATAAAATTCGTCGAAGGCATTAGAATATTTAAATTACATTAATTTAAATATTTATAATATCAATTATTAGAATATTTCATTAATAAGTTAATCATTACATCATCATTATGTTTTAAATAAATTTATTTATAAAATATATGAAAGTAAAATAAAATACCATGATTTAGGAAATATTATTATCATTATAATTACTATTTAATGTGAATGAGTTAATTTATTTAATGAAAAATAAAATTGTTTTTAGAGAAACATTATTATTCTATATTTCCCATTTCGTTAAATTAAATATTATAAAAGGTCATTATCAGACCAATGTGGCTCCATGTTGACCTAAATTCAACCCAAGGATGATAACAGTATAAAATATCTCATCCACTATGATTTAGATATGTGTTACGGTAGTTTTATGTTATTATACTATTTTTACCCTCATTTACCAAATTTACCTTTAAACCATGGTAAATTATAATAATTACTAAAGTTACAATTCATAATGTTCAAACCTAACATGTAAATATTCTCAAAATTTTGGATTTCTAATTTCATATATGGAATACTTTTTAGAAATTCAAAATACCAAATTTGAAGAAATTAATTTTAAATTAATTCCATTTATCAAAACCAAAGAGGAGGTTTTTAAGAAGTAAAAACTCTCCAAATATCGACATGTCTTTATGTCAAAATTCAATTTTAAATTAATTCTGAAGTCAAAAAATGAATTATGTTATAAAAATAATAATCCAATTACACATTCATATCATTTAAAAGGGAAATATAACTATGTAAATAAATAAATGAAAGGGAAATTTAGATTTATAATACAGTATTTATTACTATTAATTAAAAAAAATTTCATAAAAATACAAAAAAAATCAACATATGAAATTTTTCATTTATCTAATCTAAATAAGAATTTCAGTTTGTCAAATTAATATTATGGAAGTGGAAAACGTAGGTTTAGAAGGGATCACCATAAAAATGGTAGTAAAACGACCTTTTAAAAATATAAGAGTATTTAATGATTAAAAATGGATTCAGTCTCATTTTAATCCTCTAAAAATTTCTGGATAAATGTGAAAAAATTTATCAAACATGAATAATAATTTTGTAGTTAGTTCTGTTCATTCTCATGAATATAACATATATGTGTTAACTACCATTTAAAATAATAATAATATTATTGTATTGATTTTTGGTATAACTCACCGTTGTATGCAACGTAAGATTTCAGAGAAACTTATTGTTGCATGTCAAGTACGATATCAGACAAAGCTTCCCCTTTAACATAAAATTAATATCATATTAATTAATAATTATTGATATGACAATGTATTATCCTATAAATACTTGGGATATTAAAACCAAGATAAGTTATCTTCATGAATAATTGAGTGGGATATTATGATGACATTTCATTAACCAGTTGATTGTTATTCCTTCCTTCCAATAATACTAAACCTAATCGATGCTATCATGGGTCAAATTATTAGTTTTTCAATATTCATATTTTATGATTTAATATCAAATTATGAAAATTATGGGTTGTTATAATGATTTGTTATACATCATGTCTTCTGTAGTGGTTGAACATGTCTTTGTGGACATAACTAAAATTGAGTACTTGAAATCATCTACAGAATGATTTACTATAGGACGAGATGATCCAAATCATGGATGATATTAATCTGGAATGTATCATAGAGTATTTTGTAGAGTGGGATGATCATGTGTATATGGTGGAGTTTACATATAAGAACAATTTATAATATTCAACATATATTTCAGATTTTTATATCTATAGGATATGAAATGTCATTCACAACATTGTCAATATAAGGTGGTTGAAGAATTTATTATTATTATTTGTAAGGTAACTCAGAACAATGAGAATGTTTAGTTGATTTTGAAGTTGTTGGATACCATTGAGAGAATAAAATGACCATATTATGACAAGAGGAGAAAAAATTGGTGTACTTTAGGGGAGAAAAGGTTTTATTTTTGGTGTCACATTAGATTGGGAATCATTATTTTTGAATACATGGGTGACAGGCCTCACAGTTACATAGATATTTAATGATCAACAGAACTTATGAACTACATCATTTAATTTCATCCATCTATAACAATATCCTATTAAGAATAATATGCCTCATGTTTCATAGCACTTGAGGAACATCCCTGATCATGATAATTTCATTCATTGGGTGGATAATTAGTTAGAACTAAATGAATTATTTAATGATTTCCCAGTGAATATTATAGAACATAGTGATAAAGTGTTGAGGGGGAAATGATACAAATTTTCTGATTAACAAGGAATCATTAATAAGTACAAGAGGAGATGTGAGCATGGGAATTTTATAATATATATCTAAGGATCATGTTGTTTACGGTGGACTGATAGTGGTAAAATTTCAAATATGAGAAGGGAATAGAGAAGAGAATTTTTAACATCCACAATTTTAATTTATATGTAACATTGGTTCATGTGATGGTTAGACATGTAAAAATGATTGGTCGGTTTATCTTTGTAGCTACTATATCATTTCAGTAAATTTAGAGTACACAATGAGCTTAGAAAACTGATGGTGTATGTGGTTTGATTCTAAAATCCTTCCCATAATTGATTAGAAAGAAAAGCATTCCCAAGATGAGGGTTGATTTGATCATATAATATAGTAAATACAAAAATATACCATATTATAAATGGAGTAAACACATCATGGTAGAGGGTGTGATGATTCTAAAACATCCAATGTTCAGACAAGAAGCCTTGGTATAGGTCTCTTAGGATGGGAATCTTCTAGGCCATAATAGTGATTGTGGGATCACTATGCTGGGGTGAAATAATTTTTTAATTGAAACATAGGATTTGACAACTAGTTTATATGGGAAACTATAATTACCAATGGACCATGTGTGTCCTTCAATGAGGGATTTTTACAGTATCATTAATAATTTCTTCCTCGATCAATAGATAAATTTACATTTAATTGATTGTTAATTTGATATAGAAGTTATTCAATGAAACCAAAATTGAGGCATCCATAACCCTTTCTGTACATAAGGGATGTATTTTTCATCTAAGACTTATATTTTATTTATCCTTCCCATAAAAACAGAATTGAAATATTAAAAATTTATGGGTTCTTTTCCTTCGACCCGACCTAGGTCTACCATTGACAATAGTTGTTTTAATTAGGTATGTTAAATTTCCATATAATCATATCATGAATCCATCATATATTATTATTATTTATCACTTATTATTTTTTATTTAATTAAGGGATACATGGAATTGGGTTTGACTTGGTAGTGCACATGTGTGATTTGGAATCAACTCATTGTTAATCATGACGTTCATATCAATTGTTTGAGTTTGGAATCCCATTCTAAAATAGATTCCTAATATATAACTGATGTAATGATATAAGGGTATGTAATACTAATATTTTAGAACCATGATGGAGTATGATGAAATGTTTATGTATGTCTACTGATAATCATTTTTAATAAACTGTTATGTTTCATTATGTGTGAATCCATAGGATGTGTATGGCCACCAGTGGATTTGATTATAGTATCAAGTGAAAATTTCTCCATCAATTTGTGGGCATACCTAAGATTTGGATCTTTGGTGACATATGGAAATGAATATTATGGATTGATAAATAATAGAGGATTATTGTGGAATTATTTCCTTACCTAAGGCAGTACAGGTATATGACCACCGTGGGGCTAGCTAGGGGTAGAGGAATATATATGATGACCATATGGACGATGTTATAATAAGGATGTGTAATGATATCCTCATTTCCTAACCTAGGATTTATTTTCATTATGGATACTTCGATATATTTGATCTGACCTTGTTTTGGACTCATGATCACAACATTTGTTCTAAAAAATCATTCTATTTGGATTGAATGTATGTATAATTGAAATTAATTAATGCTTGGTTATAATTATAACACTGTTCATATGGTTGAAGATTTTTATATTTCATTCTTTCATTTTAATAGTGAATAAACCACTAATTCCAATAAAAATATTTTAAGGTTGCATTGGTGCCTTTCGAATTTCTTAAACCCACACCTTGAATAGGAATCTAAAGGGGAATACAAACATTCTGAAGAGGCAACCCTAAAGTGTAAATGGACAAATAATATGGAATTGAGTAGATAATGATTAGGGTTTTGAGGTGGTTCCATGATGGGATTCTGGTTGTTGTTATTTTATTCTTATAACACTTAACAAACAATTTATGTGATTATTTATTTTTCAACCTCCTTTAAATATTCTATAACCATAAGAATTTATTATAATTATTATATTTCAAATATTTAAAAATTATTTTGTTCACGTCACACAACTTATTCATCTCCGTTTAGATGACATGGGAAATGGAATCATTGTTCAATAATTTATATGGACTGTGACCAACGTGAGGAAATATGTTTTAAATTTCCAATCCAACACAAATGTATTATTAAAATGATAGAATAAACGATTTTTTTGATAAATAATGACTAATTAAAATTATATAAGGAAAATATACTACATATTTTCTTACCATAAAAGATGTTGGAAAATAATATTTTCACTTGTGTGTATATACAAATTATATGCTTCCCAAATTGATGTGATAAATTTTTAATGTACATAATTAATTAATTTTTATAAAATTTAATTCAATATATAAAATAATAATGATTAAAATTATGTACTAGATTAAAACAGAGAAAATTTATTATTGTTCGACCTATGGAATTTCATTTGGGATTATGGACCAATCATCCTGAAAACATCTGATGTGAACATAATCGATTTACTAAATATATAAGACCAGGTAATTTGTGAAATTAATGGAATTATTATTATTTAATAAACCTAAAAATTGAGTTATTATTTTTATTAATTAAGTTAATTTTATAATTAAGTAAAATATAAAACACATGTGACATATTGGGACTCAATGCTAGGTTTTGATACATTATTTTTCCTTTAATATAGTTATACCACATATTTTTTTACTATGTTGTGCTAATAAAATTTGTCATGTAAATTATTTTAATTTATTTTAATTCATATTATTTTATATTAATTTAAGTTTTTTTCAATTTTTTCTCATTTATTGATTCTGAATTCAAATATTTTAATCTATTTAAGCGTTATTATGGATAACATTAATTTACGGAGTCTTGTTTCTTGTCATACACATAGTGTGGTTTATAATGTGTATATACTACCCCAGTTATGTTTTATATCTTGAATCTAATTATCATCATTTTATTTAAATTTTCAATTTCAGTTATTTCATTCAACATTGTTAGGATTTAGAATTTACCAAATAACTAACGGTTAATGTTAAAACCACTATTTATTTGATACAATATATGATAAATAAAAACTAAACAAAATCAAATTATCTATATCATTAAAACCATAAACATTTTCTTCTCCTCTTATTTTTTGGGGTTTTCATATTTTTCGATTATTCAACCCTCTATAGTACTAAAATTTAGCATGAAAATGTTTTATAAAAAGTCCAAAAAAAATTTACTCTTTCATAGGGATAATTATCTTTCATGACTATGTTATTTAATGTGTTTTAAAAAATTTGTTTTTATATGGTTGATTTATTAATAAATTTAATCATTATAAATATTTTATTTTTTTAAATTTTTCATAAATTAATTTTAAAAAAAATTTAATATAAGATTAAATGGAATAATTATTTTAACATTTACCACATGAATATGTGATTATATCCTCTTGGCCATTCTTTTCATTGAATATTCTATTAAATGTTTATATGATTTTTTTAAATAAATAAACATTCTCAACATTCAATGATTTTTTATTTTTTAAATCTCTGTAAAAGAATATTTTCCCATGTTTTTGATAATATATTTAAATTAATATTTTAGACGTATTATTCATCTATTTAAAAATCCATTATATTTTAAATTCATCAATAGGGGGTTTGTCTAATGATTACATCAAAATATTCTCTTTAGATCATGTATAATTTGTTTTAAAGAAAATATCAAATAACTTATCATAATTGTTAGTCTTTTTATGAGTGGAATGTTGGTAGTATCTATTAGTTTTATGATGAAAATAAAGCTACAGGAAAAACATTCATGTTATGTTAAATTAAATTGATGATGTTGATTGTTTAACAAAATATTAATCCTGATTTTGGGTGATTATGTTATATCATATGGTGATGTTAAAGCATAATATAACTAATGATGAGGGATGAGCCTGATATAACAGATCAATGTATTGAGTAATGTAATTGAGTAAATTAGATGGGCATTACTCTTATGAGGGGATGGATGAACTGATTTCAGGTAACTTCTACGATATGATTGTTAAAACAGTATGGAAGTTATCCAATATATAATTTTGTTGAATAATTGTTTATGTTATTTCTTGATGAAAAACTGATTTCTAATGATACCAATATGGTTTATTTATTAATTGAATGTGCAAAGAGTTGGATTTCTAGAAGATTTTTTTTAAATACATGGGAATTTTAAAAGTTCGTAGTTTCTGACGGCACTTGATTCTGAGGCCTTGTGTGTCTAGAATTTTTTTTGATGTTTTGATCTGGTAAATTTAGTAAACGTATGAGCAGGTTTTCATAAATTTTGAACTGATGCTCAGAATTGAAATCTGATGTCATTGTTGAACTCATAGCGCCGATTTTCTCTTAAGAATACTTTCACCTTGATGATAGATGGTCGGGAAAAAAGTTAGTTTTTTCGATTATTATAAAAAATATTAAAATAAATTGTAGCAACACTTTTTTTAATTCCAACCGCCTTGTGAGTTATGGTAGTTGGAACCACCACTTGGGAGTATGTGGAGGGACCACCACACCCTATCATCCCATGAGAGGTAATGGTGGTGGGGTCTACCCTAACCCAACCCCCCATATGAGGTTAAATGTGGTGGGAACCACACGAGGCCACCTGACCCCTCATTAATGGGAGGAGTCCTTAACCTCTCAAATATCCCTCATTAACGAGGGAGAGCCTCTTCACCATTACCCCATTAATTATTTGAGCCTCACCAATCTCATTAATTTGTAGGGTTGTCTCATTTAATTAATCAACTTTTGAAATCTTTTGAATATTTTCAGACTCTCCAATTAATATTCCAACACACGTGTTTTAATTAGGTGGAGCCGGGGTATTAATTCACCCTTTTAAATTTCATGGAAACACATAAAATAATTGGTAGACTAATATTTTATTTGGCGTTGTAATTTCTCTTCATGTGAGATTGTTGGAAAAGGCTCTCAATGGAGAACCGTTCTTTCAACGAAGAAAACGAAGAATGCCGGTGACACCCTTTCTTCTTTGGATTCTTCCTCGGAATTCCTCCCCAGTTACCTACCAATGTCGAGACGCTTCCACAACTTTTGTGTGAACTTACAAGTGGAATTGTGCGACAGACACAATGGATGATGACAACATCTTATTCTCGGGACATCAACATCGACGCCCGACTTTTCAGGTAGGGATTTTTTATTTATTTTATATTTGAATATAAACCTCATTCGTCGTCGAACAAAGATATGGTATGAAAATCACAAATTTATATCACTATAATGAGGAGGGCCGGGCTTCATGAACATTGTCTGACCCTCCCCTTGTTTGTTCTTGTTTGATGACGATGGTTTGGGAAAGAGGCAACATCAATTAAGATGGAGAACAAAGGTCACGCTACCCGAGACCTCCGTGAACTACGTTGCCACCGTGGCGCCCGGCGCGGTTCCCGCACCATAGCTTGCTGCCCCGGTGCGATGCCCACACCCTGCTGGCATGCTGCCCGACACCCCGACACGCTTTCTGCGCCCTGGCGCACTACCCAGGTGTGCTGCATGTGCCCCGCTGGCACCCTTCTCGGTGCCCCCACGACCCGTTGGTGCGCTTCCATGTGCCCCTGCGCCCCATCGGTGGCCTTCCCTGTGCCCCCGCACCCCACCAGAGGCCTTCCTGGTGCCCCCGTGCCCCATCGACGGCCTGCCCGGTGCCCCCGCACCCCGCCGTCAGCCTGCACACCACCCCAGCACACTGCCCATTCCCCAACACACTGCCCTATTTGCGCTGCCCGGTGCCCCAACGCCCTTCCCAGTGCACCCAACACCCTGACCGGTGTCCAGCCAGCTTGCCCATGCCCAGCATGGCCTACATGCTGGCCTCCCACCCACTGGCCTCCCGAGCCAACCCGCGGCATCCCCTGAGGTGTTACTGGACAAACTGGCCCTGTCTTCGGGTCCGAGTGACCGAGCCTCTTACGTGGAAACTACTGTGCTGAACCGCCCTCGCGGTCCGCGGGGGCGGGCCTAGCAGATGGTCTCCAAATTTAGCAGGCTGACCCACCCATTGGGTCGGGTTATCCCCAATGAGTCTGACCGGGTTGACCCAGACCGGGTCGGCATAGACTGGGTTGGGCTGAGTCATTCCGATCAGGTCAGACCGTACCCAGGCCCATTACTGACCCATTACCTTCTTGGGCCATATCTTTGGCACCAGAGATCCGTTTGACGAACCGTCAGTGGTGCCGATATTCATGGAGCATATCCATCTATTTGAGTATACTAGACTAAATTTTGGGGTAGAGTTGGGTCACTGTCAGGTAGGTTCGTACAAGTATCCAACTGGGCCCCCGAGACTAAAATGATAATAACTCACAGACCAGGAATCCGATTGACGCACCGTCTATTGCGTTGAGAGCCCTATGACATGGCAGTTATCTAAGATACCTTTTTGTGAGAATTCATGACACTTGGAGTATAGACCAGAATATCGAGGAGTAGATCCTTCAAGAGACGAGTAGTCAAATTGCGGAGACCTAGTATTTGTAGACCTAATGACTGCCTGACCGATTTGACTTTGAGTGATTTGGCTATCCTAGAGGGGAGCGCCCGGTGTTTGGAGGACAGAGTGCCTGGTATTTGTTAGTAGACTCACAGTACTCAATATGAGGAGTACCTCGGTAGGCAATTATGGGGACCGTCGGGTATTTGGCGGCAGACCCATAGCGGAGGGAGCGCCTGGTAGTTGGTAGCAGACACACGGTACTCGACATGAGGAGTACCTCAGCCGTCCTTGGTTAGTGTGATGCGCCTCGGAGTTGAAACAAGCCCAATGTACTCAACAGAAGAGAATTTATCCATCAATCATGGTTTCGATAATTAGAATCCCCGTTTGAGCTAAGTCAATGACCTTTTTGTTTTTTTTTCATGATTGAGATGGGTTACTTGATAACTTAGGTATATGTATGTGCATATACATAAGTAATGGTTATATGTTTATTTAATACTTCTTGGTTTATCATTGTGGAATTTTGTGAGACCTTGAGGGTCTCAGGGTCCCTACTGAGTATCTATATACTCACCCCTGCACGGGTTATGCCTGCACCACGTTGTGTTGGATGCTGACAACGGATAGTTCCATTGGAGGCTGAGAGTGCCATGACTATATGGTACCCGGAGGTGGACAATACGATGTATCGGTACATAGTGGAGTCCGATGGACATGGAGTGTTGTGGTGGCCATCAATACCTACCCTTCAGTTAGGAACCCCGATGGATGATCTAGTAGCTGCTTTCACCTTTTAGCTATTTGTCCATTTTTCAGTTGTACCTATTTCCAGTTGTATTTTTACTTTACATTTGGGCTTCTATTCTGGCCCTCCTTTACTTTTTGTACTCTTGTTATACATATGTTACTTAGTATTTTCTTCCACTTGTACTCTGGTTGTGTGAGATTACGTTTAATAAAGGCAATGCCTTCCTAGTTTTAAGGATTTAAACCTTTGGTGCTAGTCTCCATCCCCAGGGCTATAGAAGGTGGGCTTGGGGTAGTCACGATATGGGCCTTGGGGAATAGGTCATGAAAAATTGGTATTAGAGGACATCATTTATACCACAAAACTAAGGACTCTGAAATTTTTTTTCCTGCGAAGAAATAATGTTAAGGGTATGATGTGTGGTTTTCAGTTTAGGGAGTCCAGGGTTGGTGCGGGCGACCGACGTATCCATACACCAGGACGCTGCCATCTGATTTCCGACTCAGTTCACAAAAACACTAATTGCATGTGTGTTTTCAAAAGTATTATTTATGTCATCTCAAACATGGTCAGCTCACCAGGTTTAGTCTTTAGACCTTGTCGCATATGTTTCTTTCTAGATGCCTCCCTACAGACCACCTGGTAGAGCCCCGGGAGTTTTACGTATTGATAGCATGCCGAGCGATGAGGCCTCAGTACATGGCCCTCATCTAGTTGAGGCACCAGCGGAGGCACCAGTTGTACTACTCCCCATTGGGGCACTGATGCCACCTGCCCCAACAGTAGACGATGTACGCCGCCTGAGCGCGTTTCATGAGTTCCAGCGCTAGAGGCCACCCAAGATCAGGGGAGAGATGGACCTCCAGGATTCTATGTATTGGCTAGAGGCTGTGGTTGGAGTCTTCAGACTGGTAGGGACAGCATCAGACTTTAGGGTGATCCTTGCTGCCAGCCTCCTTCAGGCCGCAATAGGAAGATAGAGGAGCCTGATGCTCCATATGCATAACGAGGCGGCACTTCTATGGGTAGACATTGAGAGCCTATTCTGGGTGGAGTTTGTACAAACCACCCTTCAAGTGGTGCAGATACATGAGCTACTACATCTACAACAGGGTAGCATTACGGTGGGGCAGTACTCAGTGAGGTTCACCGACCTCTAACGCTACTCCACTGATATGGTATAGGACCAGTTCTTCAGGGCCTAGAACATGGAGCATGGACTCAGGTGAGATATCAGAGCTTATGTTACCTCCCATAACATTATGACGAATGTGGGAGTGTTGGAGCGAGCCTTCCTAGTACAGATTTTTCTTGTTGAGCAGTCTTCAGCAGTGAGACCCACCACTAGCTGACATGCTATGGAGTCTTCTGCAGCTAGTAGTAGACATATGACATAGAGGTCCAAGAGGACCATACCTACATGTGGTCGACTACACGACTCAGGATCGGTTTTGTAGGTCACCCAGAGTGGAGACCGAGCCAGTCATTCCAGAAGCAGACAATGTCACTCCTATGGTAGGGATGGTCACATGGATCGCTACTTTCGGACCCGCTGTATTGATGATCAGCATACAGTTGAGAGAACTCCTAGTCAGAGGAAGAGGTTCGATCGAGGTAGTCTGCATGGCGCATGAAGACGTGGAAGAGTATATGGTCATGAAACTTTTAGTGGAATATATTATGAGGTGCTACCACCACCACCACCAGGAGGTCCATCCTGACCACAAGGAGCAGGTGGACAGGGCAGAGCATAGCTTCAGGACACTAAGGCCTATGATCACGGTGCACCGAAGATGATTCGAGGTACGATCTGTGTCAATTACACCTTAGCTTTAGTTCTTATAGACACGAGTGACAGTCACCCTTTCATTCCCACTTCCCTCGTTCGGAGCTCGGAGATTCCAAAGGAGCTGTTGGTTCGATCCATATGGCTAGATACTCTTACGGGAGTTGAATTGACAATTACGCACTGGTGCCGTTAGTGAGAGCATAATCTTGGAGGTGAGAGCTTTGGCTGGGATATCCTAGTAGCGGCATCGAGGCATTACGACATAATATAGGGTATGGTGTCGTTATCTAAAGTCCATGCTCAGATCAACTGTATTAGGAAAAAATTGTGGTGCGTCTGCATGGATGGGACTAGGTTCACCTTCACCTATAAGAAGAGAACCATTGCAGAGAAGGACATACTTACTCAGAAGAGGGTGTAGACAATCACTCATCAGTTGGCTTCCCATACCCTTGGAGCAGTTGATGTGGAGAGTCCGACATATTGCGTAGGGGTAGACCAATATGATGATGTTTTCCATGATGATGTTTCTGGGATACCTCCTCACAGAGAAGTGGAATTATACATAATCATGAACCCCCGAGACCACACTGAAATCTACTCTAGAATATAGGACGGCTCCCTCTGATCTTCTCAACCTGCAGGTATAGGTAGAGGACTTGTAGGGAAAAGGATTCATCCAGCCCAGTGTTTCTCCCTTTGCAGCCCTGATTCTGCTCACCAAGAAGGCGGACGGGAGCTTAAGGATCTATGTCAACTATCGTCACCTAAACCATGTGACTGTAAAGAACATGTACCCACTTCCGAAGATTGAAAAACTCTTTGATCAGCTAAAGGGAGCATGATGGTCCTCGAAGATAGACCTCAGATCCGACTATCACAAGATCAGAGTTCGAGACGAGGATTTGCAGAAGACGACTTTCAGGTGTCGTTACAGCCACTATGAGTTCTTGGTTATGACCTTTAACATATCCAATGCTCTAGAAGTGTTAATGTGTCTCATTAACATGATCATCCAACAAATACCTCTATCTATTATTCGTATTCTTCATCGACGACATAATCATCTACTCGACTAATGAGGAGGAGCATGACTACCATTTGCGGGTAGTACTGGACACATGTAGAGAGCACCAGCTTTATGGTAAGCTCTTAAAGTGTCAGTTTTAGACCTCGATATGTTCACTTCTTGGGACACATCATCTCGAAGGCTGGTGTTGTAGTGGACCCAGTGAAGATCAATTTGGTACTTTCTTGGGATCCACCCCAGAGTGTGATGGAGGTTCGGTGTTTCCTGGGCTTGGATGGATACTGTCGGAGAATAGTTCCACATTTCCCTAGAGTTGCGGCACCGCTATCAGCTTTTACAAAGAATATAAAACCCTTTATGTGGTTGTATAGATGCCAGCAAATATTTCATGAGATAAGGCATAGGCTGACTAGTTACCCCATCTTGACGATTCCATAGGCAGACATAGGTTATGTAGTATACTACGATGCATCAGGGAACAAAATCGGTTCTGTCCTGATGCCAGAGCGAGCAATGATCACATATGGTTCTCAACAGGAGAGATAGCCTAAGAAGAACTATGCTACCCATGAATGATAGTTAGTATCAGTGGTCTTCACTTTGAAGATATAGCAGAACTATCTAATGGGTGAACGTTTTACCATGTACTCTGATAACAAAAGTATCAGGTATATTTTCTCTCATAAAGAACTGAACCTGAGACAACAACGATGGCTTGAGTTCCTCCTGGAATATGACTTCGAGATAGTATATACTATTGGGAAGGGGAACGTTGATGCAGATGTACTCAGCATGATGACTGGCATACAGCTGCAAGGAGAGGTAGAAAATCAGTTGTCCGTATTGCATATATCCTTTGTGGATAGAGATAGAGAAGCCTATCTATAGTCTCATACAATCACTCCCCCACTTCTTCTGTATATCAGGGAGGTGCAGCATGGGGACACTGACTGTGAGATGTGACATGCTTAGATATCCAATGATCAGGAACCTAATGGATTTTCGTATGGTGGGGATCACATCATCCTTTTCCAAGGACATTCCATTGTTTCAGTTTCACTTCAGGAGGAAGTGTTCAGGGATTTTAACACTTCCCCTCTAGATGTACATCCAAGATTTGCAAAGATGAACCAGGACTTTCGACGACAGCATTGGTGGCAAGGTATGAAGAAGAAAATAGCAGCATTTGTCTCATGGTGCCTCACTTTCTAGCATGTGAAGGTAGAGCATCAGGTGCCAGCAGGATCGGTTCAGCCCTAAGAGGTCCCAGAGAGAAAGTGGGATGGGATATCCATGGACTTCATGGCGGGTCTTCCACATACATCTAAGGGTCAATACTGGATATGGTTGATCGTCGACCGACTCACCATGTCGGCCCACTTTATACCGATTAGAGAGTAGGGATCAGTTCAGAGATTGGAATGCCTTTATGTGCAGAAGATAATGCATTTTCATTGAGTACCTTCTTCTATTGTGTCTAACCATGATGTACAGTTTACATCTTGGATATGGAAGGGGTTGTAGGAGATTTATATGACATAGCTTCGCCTGAGAACCATCTTCCATACTCATACAGATGGTCAGACTGAGAGAACAATCTAGACCCTCGAAGACATGTTCCATGCATGTGTCCCCGACTTCGGTCGCAATGGGAGGACCACTTGACTTTGGTGGAGTTTTCCTACAACAACAAATATCACTCCATAATTGGGATGGCACATTTTAAGGCCTTGTAAGGCCAACCTTGTAGATTGCCACTATGCTGGACAGACCCAGTGGAGTCAGTACTAGTGGGACCAAAGATGGTACGAGCTACCACAGAGAAGGTACAGATCATCCAGGAGCAGATGAAGACTACAAAGAGTATGCAGAAGTCATATGATGATATGCGACATAGACCACTGGAGTTCGAGGATGATGACCACGTTTTTCTATGGGTCTCACCTCGATGAGGTCTACTGAGATTTGGAAGAGGTGAAAAGTTATCTCTGCAGTTCATCGGACCTTCCAGGTCCTCATCAGATTAGGCGAGTTGGCTTTCTGCATGGCTCTTCCACCTCAGTTGCTCCATGTGCAAGACATTTTCCACGTATCTCATTTGAGGAGATACGTGCAGGACCCATCCCACATCATCGACCACGGAAAGCTGGACATAGATGATGGGGCGACATTCACAGAGGTTCTAGAGGAGATTGAGGATTGACAAGAGCGGGACCTATGTGGACAGTTGATACCTCTTGTGCGCATTCACTGGCAGAACGCGAACCTCTATGATAGAACATGGGAGCGGGAGGCTACGATGCATGCTCAGTACCCCCATTTTTTCACTTAGTTTGAGTTGTATCATACGTGGGTGTAATGCCCTAAGGTGGGGAGAATGTAAAGAGTTGTATTTACCATGTAATTTTTTTTAAATACATAGGCATTTTACGAGCCGTAGTTTCAGACGATGTTTGATTTTGTGGCCTGGAGTGTCCGGAATCATTTTATGAAGTTTTGTTCGGGTACGTTCAGTAAACGTACATGCAGGTTTTTATAACATTTGAAATGATGCTCAGAATTGAAATCTGAGTGCACTTTTGAACTCGTAGTTCTGGTTTTTGTTTGCAACAATTCCCCCTCAACGAAAAATGGTCGGGAATATAAGCTAGTTTTTTCTGGCATTTTTATTAAAAATATTAAAATAAAGTGTATCCATGATTTATTTTATTCTAGGCACCTTGTGAGATCGGGTAGTTGGATATTGCACATGGGAGTTGTTTGTGGGACCACCACACACTAACCTCCCAAGAGAGGTTGTGGTTGGGGGGGCTTACCCAACCCCAAACTCCCATGTCAGGTTAAATGTGATGGGAACCACGCATGGCCACTCGACCCCTCATTAATCGGAGGAGGCCTTAAACTCTCAATACTCCCTCATAAATGAGGGAGTGCCTCTTCCCCTTCCCCCGACTAATTATTTGGGCCTCACCACCCTCATTAATTTGTAGGGTTTTCTCATTTAATTAATCAACTTTTGAAATATTTTTAATTTTTTCCAAATCCCCAATTAATATGCCAAAGAACGTGTTTTAATTGGCTGGAGACGAGTTATTAATTCACCCATTTGAATTATGTTCCAATACTTAAAATAATAGGAAGACTATTATTTTATTTGGGGTTGGAATTTCTCTTCCAGTGATATTGTTGGAAAAATCTCCCAACGGAGAACCATTCTTCCAAAAAAGAACGCGAATAATGTGATGAACGCGAATAATGTCAGTGATGCTCTTTCTTATTCGGCTTCTTCCTAGTACATCCCCCCCCGGTTACCTACAGACATGGAGACACTTCCACAACTTTCATGTTAACTCAGAAGTGGAAGTGTGCAGTGGACACAATAGATGGTGACCACGTCTTCTTCCCATGACATCACTGTTGATGCCTAACTTATTAGGTAGGGAGTTGTGTGATATTTTATATTTTAATATAAACCTCACTCTTCGTCGAACAAAGATATGGTATGAGAATTGCAAATTTCTATCACCGTAATGAGGAGGTCTCGGCCCGCACGAACACTGTCTTACCCTCACCTTGTTTGTTCTTGTTCGATGATGATGGCATGGCATCGAGGTGGCGGCGACGAAGATGGCGAAGAAGGGCTGCACTACATGAGGCCTCCACGAAACTCGCTACCCCTATGACGCCCCGGCCTGCTTCCCACGCCCTAGCACCCTGCCCCAGCGCGGTGCCAACACCCTATCTGTGCACTTCCCGACACCCTGGAATGCTTCTCAGGCCCTAGCGCGCTGCCCAAGTGCACTTACCGTGACCCATTGGCACGTTTCCCGGTGCCCAAGCACCCCGCCGGTGCACTGACCATCACCCCCACGCCCTGCAGGCACGCTTCCCAGAACCCCCGTGCCCCGTTGTAGCACTGCCTGGTGCCCCCGTTCCCAGCCAGCGCGCTACCCGGCGCCCCACCGGCGGCCGGTCCGTCGACCCCGCGCCCTACTGGCGGCCAGCCCGGCCCCTTTCGGTGGCCTACCTGACACCCCAGCACGCTACCCCAGTGCGCTTCCCAGCACCACGGTACCCTTCCCGGCACTCTCGAACCCTGCACGGTGTACCCGGTTCCATGCCAGGTGTCAAGCTGGCCTGCCCATGCCCCGCACGGCTTGCCTGCTTACCTCCCGCCCACCGGCCTCTCGAGCCGACCCGTGGCATTCCTCGCGGTGTCGCTGGCCGAACTGGCCCAGTCTCTATGGATGAGTTATTGAGCCACCTATGTAGTGACTACTAGGCCGAACCTCCCTCATGGTCCGCTGAGACAGTCCCAACGAATTGGGTCAAAACATAGCGGTTTAACCCAGCCAATGGTCCGGGTGAGACCCAGCGAGTCTGACCGGGTCATCCTAGACCGGGTCAGCCCAGACTGGGTTGGCCCGAGTCGGTCAGACCGCGTCGGACTGGACCCAGACCCATTTCTGACCCATTAACTTCATGGTCTATATCTTTGGCACCAGAAGTCTGTATGACGAACCTTCAGCAGCGCCAGTATTCATGGAGAATTGAAATTTCTTTGATTATTCCCCACTGGAGTTCATGGAATTATTGAATCACGGTCAGGTTGGTTTGTACACGAATCCAACCATGCCCACGGGACTAAAATGATAATAACTAACAGAATGGGTGTTCAATTGATGCATCATTTGTTTCGTTGAGACCCCTATGATGTGGCGGTCCAATGAGATACTTCTTAATGAGACATCATGACACATAGAGTATCGACCAGATGCTTGTAGAGCGGTTCCTTTCGGTGACGAGCAGTCAGAGTAAGGAGACCAAGTAGTTGTAGATTGGACGACTGCACGAGCTATTCGACTCGGAGTTATTTGAATAGCCTAGTGGGGAGAACCCGATATTTAGTGGTAGACCCATGGAGGATGGTGCACCTGGTAGTCGGTCGTAGACCTGCGGTATTCAACAAGTGGAGTACCTATATAGGCTATTAGGGGAGTGCCCGGTTTTCGGCGATAGACCCATAGAAGAAGGAGCACCTTGTAGTTTGGAGGAGACCCGCGATACTCGACAGGAGAAGTACCTCAACAGTCCAAGGTTCGTGAGAAGTGCCTCAGAGTCATCACCGGCCCTCTGTACTCGACAGAGGAGGAGTTCTCCATCCTTCATTTTTTCGATAATGAATATCTTGGTTTGAGCTGAGTCAATGACCTTTATGTTTTCCTCATGATTAAGATGGGTCACTTGATAACTTGGGTATATGTATGGGCATATATCTAAGTAATGGTTACCTGTTGATTACATACTTTTTGGTTTATCCATGTTGAATTTTGTAAGACCTTGAGGGTATCGGGGTCCCTACTGAGTATCGTTATACTCACCCCTGCATGGGCTATGCCCACACCTCGTTGTGTTGGATGCAGATGACGTACATTACTGACAGAGGAAGAGAGCACCAGGATTGGACACTACCCGGAGGAGGACCATATGATTTATCAGTACATGGTGGAGTCCGACTAATGTAGAGTTTTGTGGAGGCCATATGTACTTGCCCTTCAGTTAGGGACCCCGGAGGACGATCCAGGTGAATCTTTCACTTTTCAGCTATTTGTCCCTTTTTCAGCTGAACTTATTTCCAATTATATTTTTACTTTACAGTTGGGCTTACATTCTGGACACCTTTACTTTCAAGACTCTTGTAATACAGATTATACTTACTGTTTGCTTTGACTTGTACTCTGGTTGTGTGAGTTTACATTTTATAAGGGCAATTCCTTCCCATTTTTAGGGATTTACTCCTTTGTAATAGTTGCAATCCCCTTGCCAATGTAAGGCGGGCTTGGGGTAGCCACGATTTAGGCCCTGGGGGACGGGTTGTGACAGATACAGTGTTATTGTTTCCTTTTAGTAAGTATTATTTCCCCTGATTCAAAATTTGTTACTCATAAGAATCTTTTCTTATTCCACGAGTCATGTTTTGTGATCTAGGTTTTTATGGGTATGAATTATTGAATGTTATTCACATGCACATTGGCTATGTCCTCACACCATTAGGATAATGTTATTCTCACTAGTGATATCTATTTTATGTTTATGATACCATCATATATGGTTTTTTTCTCACCCTTATTAATTTTTTATTTCCCTAGTTTATTTAAATTGAAGTTTTGTTTGTTTTTTTATAAAATAATTTTAATTATTTTGAATTTAATTAGAGATATTAAGATCAAATAATATAATAATAATATCAATATAAAATGAAAATAAATTCTTATTTGTATGGAATGATATATGGCTAGTTATATAATAGATTTTCCTCTACATCTGTAACAACACATGAATTCTTCTTTAGTATATAGGCGGATCAATATAAAACTGTTGTTATTGAAAAATGAATAATATTATATCTCTATTTTATATTTCCCAAACAACATTATTTACTTGTTCATAAGCATGAATGAGGTGGTGATTGTTTGCAACTATGTTGGATATACATAATAAATCAATCCCCCCCCCACAAAGGAATTATATTCCAAAAATATCATTCAACCAATCAAAAAAATTAGTTTTGTTAAAAAAAAACTTCTAAACCATATTTAAAACAATGAAATCATAACTATACATAACCATCTATCTTAATATATCATGATTTTTTTTGGAAATTGGAAAATCATTACCATATTTTCCAAAAAAATTCCACAAAACTCATTTCCTCCATGAAAAAATTCAATTCTGAAATCATTCATTTTTTAAAATATTTAATAAATATTTTTTATATTATTAAATATATGGGGAGTCAAAATAATGTAATGTCAATGGAAATTACATGATTTCAAATGTCACCTTAATGTTTATTTAAACATCACTACTCTCAAAATAAATTAGGAAATCATTATTTTCCAAAATCATAATAATTATTTGTTATATAAGAATATAATAAAAATATATCAATGTAAGAAATATACTAATAATAATATATCTCCCACCTAGTAAGAATGAAACAATTTATTTTGGAGTCTAAATCTATACTCCATTCAGAGAGAAATCAAACACATTAAATCATCATCATTTCTATGAAAATGAATTTAGTGTCACTCTATGTATTATTTTTATCAAATAATTACTCACAATTACAGTTTTAATTATATTTTTAACATAATATGAATAAATATACATTGATTTATATTTTTTTCATCATGAAATATATTTTCCATCCTTAAAGACTACTATGTATGAATTTTCCATGTCAAAGATTGATCTTTTATTTCTTAAAATGATAACAACATTCCAAATAATTTTCATGAAATCTTATTTTCCCATAAATGTCTAATATCATAGAAACTATTATCAATAAATTAAATTTCGATCAATAATCCTGTATTCAATAGTACTAATTATTAATATTTAAGAACATTAATTCTAATTTTTTTGAATCATTATATTTAAAAATATGAAATTGATGAACCAAGATGCTTTGGTGTTATATTTGTTGTTTTTTTATCAATTTATTAAAGAGTAAATATTGTGTTATGAATAATTTAAACCCTAATATAAATAATGAAGACCCTATAGTATCATATTATTCATAAAAAGTAGAATATGAATAATTTAATAGGAGACTATGACTTTGTGTGTGAATGTATATACTGATTAGAGAGGTTTTAAATGATTTTATTAAATAATATTGGATTTTTTCAACAGATATGAGTCATTTTAAAGATTTTTATTAAATTATAAGATAATTTAATCAATTAATATGAGTTATGATGTATATGAGCTACATGTCATTTCATCCATCTATATATCTTATTATGTTCTTTTTCTCAGTTCCATGATATTTTGATCGTTCTCATATTTAGATATGATTACAATATGATTGTTATTAATAGTATAAAATATCCTCTCACCCTCTCTGGAACATGGGAATCAACATTATTGAATAAACAATTTTGGTAACTGTGTGACGAATAATAACCACATATGAGGGTTATTAATCCCATGACATAAACCTCAAGAACAGTTGTAATACATCATTTCAACTATATCTTTCTCATCCTAACCAGAGTAGTTTTCTCTATTTATATATAATATAATACTATCTTCATGTCCTTGAATAGTTTAAAACTAGAGAATTTATACTTTGGATCACATCCAAAATGATTAAAAAGGCCTGATGATGGAGGAAGATTCCAATATAATAATTTCTCATCCTGTAAAATGACCCATGACTCCTTATATAATTTGGGAAATTTCATCTTGAAATTAGCATTTACAGTCATGATGTGAGTGAAAAAAATAGAAATGAATACACGGAAACTAATTTTGAACACATTTGATCATTGAAATAATTCATTCTAACGCTAATTCCTATATACATAATTTAATTAAAAATTAATTTTTTATTAACTAAATGTTATCTTAGAAATAATTAATTTCATGATAATAATAAATTGGAAATCTTCAAAAAATTCATACTAGTGTAAAACCTTGAATTTTAAATATATAATACAATGCATGACAGTGTATAAGACATAAATCAATTAGCCTATATAATCCATTATTGTTTGAATATTCCTGCATTAATATAAAAAATACACTACTGAGTATAAATAACATTAAATTATTAGTGAAATATATATAAATCTCGTACTAAATATTAATATTTAGAAAATTTATCAGGAAATAAATACACCTTAAAATTATAATGACATTATATTTTTAGAAAATAAATTTTCCACAAAAAATATTTAATTAATATGTGGGAAAATATTCAAAATAATTTTCTGGATATATTACAAATTTTATTTAATAATAGGCATATTATTTTTTAAATCAATATAAAAAAATAAAATTAGTTGAAATTTTTGGATTTTGTTGAAATGGTTTTTTTTACTGTAAATTCTAAAAAATATTATTTTTTCAATTACTATCATATATTTTAATTTAATAAATTATATTTAAAGGGGAAATATAATTTTTATAAAATTAATTTGAAAAATAATACATTTAATTTAGAAATATAAAATTAATTCCATTTAAGTTAGATATTTTATTGATTTGGAAAATAGTAAACTTTGTAGCTTAAAATGTGGGTTTTTGTAAAATATTTTTATATGAATAATATCTATCCATTTTAATTAATTAATATAATACATTTTACGGAATGAAATAAATAAAATTTATATATTATATTTGTTTTTATCTGAAATTATATTAATATAATTATTAAAAAAATTTAAATATATAATGTAATATTTTAATATACTTGAAAAATGAATCTCATGAAAAAGTGTTTTTTGATTTGTTATATGAGTTTATTTTGGAATTAAAGTCTTCAAATTCTAGGTATTGAATTTAATAAAATTATGTCCATCTATTGAATGATAATAATTTATATTAGGTAACATTTTAAATTATTTTTCACAATGAGTAGTAAAAACTGTGGAAGTTAAATACTAAAATTAATGTGATTAAAATGTTTCACATATTACATGTTCTTATGCTAAAAGTAATTATCCAAAAAAAGGATTTTTATTTTCTAAATTGAATTTAATACCATGAATTATTTGGTTTAAATTATTTAACAAGTCCCTTTTAACATTTAAACATATCATATAAATTATCATGGTAAAATCAAGTTATTGTTTTAAAAAAATGGAAGAAAAGCGTATACTTAGAGGAAAATTTCATAATATTATTAAAATTTAGCAGCACATGTTTTTTAATCAAGAATAAATTCCAATTTAATTTCAATTTTGGAACTTTTTTGATGATTAAATTTTTAAAACTAAGAATATGATCATAATAATGATTGTTTTACACTTTTATCTATTAATTTTAGACTTGGATTTAGGTTGAGGGGTCCCAGTCATGTATTTTTGTCTTCTGGGAGGACCATGCCCTAAAATACAATGTTTAGAGTGGACCGGTAAGGGAAAAAAATTGGTCTAAAATAGTGTGGTTCACCAGTTTAGACTATGTGGCACCAACAAGTGAGAAAAAATTACCCACACAAGTTGTGTATGATTTCACAAACCATGTTCTTGTCCCACACACATAGTATAATTAAGGCATTGTGTTGTTTATTCACAACATAGTTAGCGTATTGTTTTGAGGAACCGTGCATGAAAACCATTCAACCCTCTTCTTTGAAAAATTATATTTTTACGGTTAGTGCATAATTTTTCTGACCGTGTAGATAAACTGTGCACCTCATTTAAGTGATGAAATTACTATTTTCCCCCTTTCTTATTTCCTTCTTCCTTTATCTGTAATTCTTCATAATCCTAACCTAGTAGCTCTTCTGATGGTTCCTCTTATCCTCTCCAAGTGATGGAGATGTCTCCCACATATATTTTGAAATTTTTTCACAATTAGTCACTATATATTATTCTTAGTAAGATTCTTATTATTCTATTATTTGGTCTTCATTTATCTCCCCTATCACTACACTATTTTATAACTAGATCATCTTCCTTATTTTTATGGAAGATTTTAATTTAATCTATTTCAATCAATGTGAATCAAATCAAACACCAATATTGGATGTATGATTCATCCAACGTATATTGTAGGTGGTATATTTATTTTTTCATAATGTTTTTCTGCACTTATTTGGGGTTTCCATGTATTGCAAGCCGAAATTACCCTGTGTTGCTTCTAATTTATATTTCATCTTAAAATAAATCATATAGAACTATTTATGTTGTGATTTATCATTCATTGATGTAGTTTAAGGTTATGAAATTATCCCTGACCGTCCCATTAGGATGGTTCAATATATCCTCCCTTTTAAAAAATTTCTTCCATTGATAGATTCATCCCATTGGTTTTTCATCTAAATTATATGTAAAACATGGATTCTTTTTTGTTTAAAATCGATATTGAATTGTATTTTCTTTTTTCCATATGATGAACTTGAAATTTATTATCTGATAAAAATGAAATGTTTTATAACCAAACCCATATGTTGAGGTGCACTGTTTTCTAAGAAAAAAATGTTATGTTTATTGTTTTAATATTTTGCTTGGTGACATACTACTACATGGGTCATGATTTTTTAATTTAAATGATTAGTAGATGTGGCACTTTCCCTTAGTATGATAGATTTTTTATGTGGCTATATAATGTATTTCTAACAGTCTTTTATTCTAAAATGAAATAGGATATGGCAAGGTCCTCTTTATTTTTCTTGGTTATATGTTACGGGAAGCTCAATAATTATCCATTAATATAGTTAAATTAATATTATTAAATGAATTATGAAGTTGTGATGGATATTCTGGTCTCCATCCATTTAAAAATGAGTTTATTCTCCTGACTCTATGGATTAGTTTCACTGGAAAATTCTGAATAAACATAGGTTGAAATTGGTAATCTAGGATGGGATCACAATGTATTCTTTATTCCTCATTATGAGTGAAAAAAGTTCCCTATGGGAGACACCTATGACGTGGTCATTTGTGTGATAGTTTAATGAGGCCACGAGTGAGTCATTTTCACCCACATGGAATACTAGGAATAGAAACAATTTTTTTTATCACCCTAGGACAAGAGTGATACATGAGAGGACTTTCAAAAATCAGATTGGATGATCTCTGAGGATAGTAAGCCTTACGACGCTGCAGGTTCCATACATGTTTTCCTTGTAAAGGTTCTCCTTCGATGGGCCTAAGATAGTGCTTATGAAAAATTAATTTTTTCACCTATAGTAAAGGATAATGGTGAATATTCAGAATCCAAGGGGCTTGTATTCTATTCGAAATCAAATTATTATGTTTGACCCATCTCATTGTGCATATTTCCTATTCCATCTATTATCATTTAATCATATCTCACTACTTGAGGATTATTTCTATTTTGAAAATTCCTTCTTAGTCTAAAGAAAATATTGTTAGGAAAAGTGTTCACATGTCATCTGAGGTAGACATTATTATTTATTTAAGATTCACAACTAATTTATTCTTTATATACATATATTCATCTGATTAGGTCGAAGCATTTTTGTTGGTCCCCAGACACGGCTCATTTTGTACACATGAGGTGGATTAAGTTTTGGACACCATTTGTTTTGCATTACTATGTATATATCACACACATATCATTGCACCATTACATTTGATTACCAAAGAATATCCTTTTGATTACATGTCCTCGATCATTTCTTTGTGCTGTGAATTTTACTTAGAAGATAGGAGTAGAAGATTGAGTTTGTTCTTCGGATTTTCTAAGGGATTTCCAACAGGTATTTTTTTGAATTATGTGTTTTATTGTTCTAGTATTTTTTTTCTCATTTTATGCATCATCATTTGTACTTACATGCATAATTGTAATTTTGTTGATTGACACATTATTCTTTTATTGTATTCATCTTCTGCAGCCTTCTCATTTATTGTTACTCCTTGCGCTATTGTCATTTTAACTATAACTAATATAACATTATGTTACTATGAACATGAGTGTGTAGTTGCCCCACCATACAAAACATGGACACTTACAACTAGTTGGACGCTTGTATAATAGATGGAGTCATTCTTATGTCCATTTAGTGACTAGTCCAACTAATTTTTTAATATTTAGTTAGGCAAGGATGTTACATAGTGTTATCCAAACATTGTTTCCCTTGAAATTCTATTTTGGCCAAGTTGACATGATACTAGGAACATTTTTTCACATGGTATGTAGTTCTTAATGGGAGTGATCAACCCAACCATGGGTAAATTACCATGTGGCTTGCACTTGGTTGACTGTTTGTGTTGATAAATATTATAGTTGTGTTTTATTTCATTGTGAGTTATTGGATTACATCCTACTACTTACTAATTTATGAAATTTAGATAAATTAAGCATTGAACTGTATCAAAATAAGGATGAATTGAATGCATAGTTATATGAATATAAGAATTCTCATGTCATTCATATTCAACTCCATGTAGATTTCAATGATATGTTATTTGAAACTTTTTGTTAAATGCCTTTTTTTAATTTTCGTACTTGTAACATAATATTATAGTTTTATATAGTAAGAATATAATCTTTTCTTTTCTTTGGTATTTAATAACATTATTGTATATATCATGTTTAATTGTTTGATTAATATGGTTCCCATGCATTTTATGCCATGATTCCATGTTTTTTATTTAATGATTAGCATGTTTCCTATTATTCCTTACTTACATTATAGTTTTCAATACTTATTATTCAATTTCTTCTTATTTCGTATTAATAGTAATAAATTTATCATTTTGATGTTCTAACCATGTTTAGGTGACTTATTAGTGTAATTTTTTTTAACAATCCATGATTCTATAAATTTTATAATCTGAAGAAAAAAATTAGTTGTGATAAAATGGGAGAAAATTTTCAACTTGTAAGTTATATTGGATCCATTTAAATTATAAATTAATAAACAAAATAATAAAACTATTGTTAATATGTTTTATATAATTATTGTTTTTCAAATACGATAAGGAACATGAATTTTCATTTAACCTGGATAAAATAGTTTTTGTTATATAGGGGCCTTTATAAGTGCGAGGATTTCAAATTTCATGGTAATAGTATGTTAGACATTCCAATTTCTTGGATAACCACTTAGTAGGTCTTTTGACCCTTCTCATATTCCATTCGATGTGCTGGGTGGCTCGAGAGGTCATGAGCTTCTTCTATGTCCAAAAAAAATAAAGTGGAAATGAATTAGTTTTTATTGTGAGGGAAATTAGATTCCAGAATGCTTGTATCTTTTAATACTATAGACATAATATGTAATTCCTCTTTTTCTCATATAATCATGGTTTAGTATGAATTGATACACACAACACCAATTGAGTTGGTAAATGGTATGAAAAACCATTTGAGTTCATCTTTGATCATTTAATCTCGGTTTTTTACACCTTGAATGATGTTAGTTTATAATGTAGAGTGAAAACATCATTAGAAACGACCATAATTGGTCACAATGTCTTTGGAGGTGTTTTATAGATAATAGGAATTTTTATCTTTTTGTTCATTGGTTTCCCTTTTTCCTAATTCCATGATTTATTGATGCATAAATCGAAGGAGCATCCCATGTATGACTAGTGTAGACCTGAACCACCAATGCTTATATGTGTATTGTTTGTTTAACTTATATTAAACTATTTTTAAAGCTTGATAGAATCAGCTAGAAACTCTATTAGTAGTCATCCATGATTACTGTTCCATTGGTTGAGTTACTTTCTCAGCAAATCCAAGGACATGGACACCCCAAAGGTAGGGAGAATCACATAATCTCTTGTAAAATTTTTCTTATTAGTTAGAAGGAACACATCCTAGAAGGGCCATATGTAAATTTTTAGTTCTATTATGATATCCCATGGGATAAGCGAGTCATATAGTAATTCAGTGCCTCAAAGAGAGAAATACATTGAATTGTTATATGGGTAAGAAAAATTAATAAACATCATTCAGAGGAATGGGACATCCATGGAAATGTTTATTAGTTAAATAATTCCCTCTGTAGTAAGGTAATTTTGATTATTTGATGGGAATAAGTTGCTATAAGTAGCTAATATCTTATAAGTAATTCTACCTATATTAATTCAATACTACCTTCCTCTTGTTTTTTTTGAAATTTTTTCTTGGTAAAATTACTGAGAACATAACCATATTAATAAAAAAAAATTCCTTAGATCCCTAATGGGGACCATTTAGATAATATTAGTGTACTAGTTGATTAATGTTGTCTACGTCCACAATCTTGTAATATTATCGGTACACTAAGATAGCATTGACAATATGAAATTTTCATTTTTTAATGTTTATGGATCTTATTGATTTTTATCAATCAAATTATAATATAATATTTTAATTTTCATTAGAAGCATGGTTATTCATATGTGATACCTAGGTTTACAAATAATATTTTCAAGGATGAACACACATACTCCAATAGGTTTATATGAATTTATTGCCCAGGTTGATTTTTTATTAGGGGCAAGTCAGCATCATCCAAACCTTGACATTTTTCATTTTATTAGCATAAAAAATGTATGATAAGTGTTTTCATTTTCTTTCAATGTGGTACTTGGACACCAGTTTGACTAATATGTCACCCTTAGACTCAAATCAGACTCGAATGTGACATTTCTCTAGAAACATTCCATGTGTAATGGATCAGTTTAACATTAATAAAAATTACAAGGAATGAAATATTTAAATGGTTTTTGGCTAGAGAAATTATCAAAAGATGGATATGGGATTCAGTGAGTGTTATCTAAGAAGATTCCAATTTACATTCACTTAAATGATTCTGAATTATCCAATAATGTGTTTCAGTTGTATAAACTGAGCAGTTTCAAAATAGTCATCCAGAAGTGGATTGACCTATAACCCACATATATCGTTAAATAAGGAATGTTTGAATCCATCCATTGATCATATTGTGTCTCATTTCATTTGCATCATAAGAAAAAGAACAAAATGTTTTGATGGAAAAATTCCATTCTAGTGATACTATGTTTTGAAATATGACCATAAATTCTATAACCTATGGTTTATATACCATAATATTGGTGGTTAGAGAGATAACATGGATGTAATTTCTCTATATTCATGGAATCGCATAATTCCAATCTTAATGTTGTAGTTCTGAAAAACTGTATTTTGATTGAGTTTTTACGGCACTCATACTGTGTCTTATGGTGATGCATGGGGGTGCATTGGGCATGTAGAAATAAAGCATGACCATTTTATTAATACATCATTAACCATGTAGGTATAGTGGTATTCAATTCATTTACCCATGTCTTCTCGGGGATTATATGTTTTATTGTTTGACAATTACAATGTCTCTTGTTTTTTGGACTAGATGAAATTCCCAAGGTGTTTAATTTTTTCAATTTGGTGGATAGGTCATATCATTAAACAAGAATCAATTCTTGATTCTGATTGTAGGAATACATTAATGTGTTTTTAAACTCTTATTAAGGATCCAGGGGTCCCTCGGTAGTTTTATAGTGTTTTAAGAGTGTTAACCCCCAAAATATTGTGTTTTGTGATGTCTCTAAAGGGTGAATGGTTTTCCTGAAAACATGAGGCTCACCCGGGAAAAGTGTGAAGCATGCATATGTGGGACAGAACAAACTACATAGTAATACTAGTTTCCCCTAAATGTTTGGTAGACCACAGTCTTTGTTTTATTAATAAAGTGTTCATTGCACGATTCGAATAGTATTTGGAAATATCTTGTGGGAAAACTATGCAAATCACCCTTCTAAATAAGTAGCTTTCAGAAGGTGGGTGTAAAATTTTTCTAACCCTCATGAAAAGCAATGGACCTCATTAATGGTTTTAAATAAATTTTTCTAAAATTTATTATTTTCTTCTTCCTACCCCTTTTCTTCTTCGACCACCATGTGCAGCAGCTCCCCTGTGGGTTACTCTTCTCTTCTCTTAGGGTTGGAGGGATCTCCATTGTTAGTTTTCTAATTAAATCAATGTCTATCCCTCTATATTACACTCTATAATATTCTTATACCACTATCATTTATTCATCGTTTATCATTCCTTTCACAACACAATTTTTTTGGGATCTCAACCTATTTTAAAATAAAATTTATGGTTCTTTGATATCTCTCAAAATGATAAAATATAACTTCAATGTTGGAATTTTGTGTCTTTTATGGTTTAATTTTAGAGAAATATATAATTTACATTATTTTTCAATGATTAAAAAACCCCTGGTTCTGTCAGTCTAATAGACATGGTGATGCTTTTAATTTAAGTTTGGACTATACATAAATCAATTAGATTACATTATGTTGTGTTTTATACATCCTTTGATTGGATAATGATTATGAACAATACTAGGACAACCCCTTATCGGTGGATAAATATAGCTTCCCATTTAAATATTTTTATCCATTGATATTGACTCCACTTTTATGTACTATTTTATTATATGTTACATATTTATTATTGTTTGTTGAAAACCACTGTCGAAATGGTTACCATTATTCCATTTTATGAAATCGAAATGTTTAAATGAAATAAAATTATTTTTTAATAAAAATTAATTTTTTATAATAGAAACCATCTTGTGTGGTGTGTTTCCCTCATTGCCAAAAATTTTATGATTACTAGTTTATTGGTTGTTTAGTTGTCCTCTAATTTTGAATCAATAAAAATTATAATCCCCAATATATTTTCCTTTAGAAAAATAGTGTTTTAGAGATTGAGAAGATGTATAAAAACACAAAATCTCTAATATGAATAAAAGATTGAAGTGGAGTGTTAGAATCAGAAGAATAATTGATTGATAACTAATAATACTCCAAATATATTAGAAATTTTTGATAACAAACTTGAGAAAGCTGGGGGTGTTATTTATTATCACTAGGTTGTATAGAGAATAAATATAGGATAAAAATTGTGTAGGAGTTCATAATTCTTGATCTCAAAAATCGAAAATACCCATATTTTTTTGTAGTGTTGTGTGGTTCAAACAATGTGCCCCCATTGTGAAAGATGGGCCTAGGATTCATGGATACCTTGGTATTCTACAGGATTTGATAAACTGTTTGATGATATTGTAGTATGGCTCTATCCAAGCCCACATGGTTTCTCCTTCCACTGTGTATTGTTTCTTCAAAATATGCATCCCTCTGGAAAACATGCATGGTTTGGGAAAACAATTACTACTATCCATGAACTAATCGTGAAATGTGTATTAGAAAGCCTGATTATCCCTTTAATCATGTCTTGAATCATCGAAACTCCCTCTATCCTCCTCACACACCCATTAACCATTTAAATAAGCATTATTTTTTAATTTAAACAATGACAAAACATAAAATTGCATCATCAAATTCTGGGATCTTACTCTCCCCACTTATCAAGTATAATGTATCCAATCAACCACACTGTAATAAATGGTTTTATATTGTACATATATATTATGAATATCTATGGAGAATGAAATAATATTTATTTTGTGAAATTAAATCCAAAAATTAAAATGATGTATTTTGGATTTTTTCTTCGTCACTCCTATGATCTATATAACTCCATTATATTGGCCTTCAGTTGGATGACAACCTCACATGAGCCATTAATTTCCCTCCTATAATTTTCCCATTGATACAAATACAATAAATATTTTGAATCATTCATGAATTCAAAAAAATATCACAATTACTCTTTATTCATTGAATATTTTTATAAATCATTGATATCTACTTTCAATTCATTCAAACCACTATATTGAGTATCACCATAATCATTATCTTTTTTTACATTTCATTTTCCGAAACTCCTCATTTTCACCCAACTACCCCAATTTGTTATCTACCTGTTCACTTTACTGACATATAGAAATCATGATTCTTCCTATTTATTTTCTATAGGGAAAAAATTATGTATATATTATTTAACACCGATATTTCTCAATATGGTAATTTTTTATCTAATAATATATATCATTGAGATCAACAATATATCTCAACATATTTCCAATGTTTATTAGAATTACATTCTTATATTCCACTCAATTTTCCTCTCCCCCATATTTGGACAGCATCACACTCATTTTTACATATAGAACCATGATTAGAATTGTAATGTAATGTCCACTAAAAGGGTATGGTTATCTCCTTATTATTTGTATTTATTTTATTTAATTTTATTAATTTACTCAAATAATCAATCGACTAAATAAATAAATAATTTAGTTTTCATGTGTATTTATGAACCACTGTTGTTTTCCCAGTTTCCTCCTTCAAAAAGTTTAACTAACCAATATAAAATAACACCCTTAGTAACATAAACATATATCTAATATTGAAAAAATCCTTGAACAATTAAATTCCCCATGACACCATGTTGTGGTAAATAAATTCACCTAAAAATAATACCTTAAAACACATATAAAAAATTCACACAATTCAATTTTTTCATCGGCCACAAAATTATATATTTTTTGTATCAATTAGCCACATCGATAAGAAAAATCCAAAGTGTGGTACCTTAGTTTTGATGATGAATTTTTAAATTCAATGTCACATCCTCTAATGTGTGGTCATATCTAGTTTCCCATTTTGTAATATGTATGTACACACTATATTTCTTTAAAATCATATCGACCTTGACCATAGTCCCCATGATGCCTAAGTTGTTTCACATCATTTTTTCAATGGATTCTTATAATGTAAAACTCTATCATTTTAGGAATAGTATCTACCATATAGTTGTTTAAAAAATAAATTTCCATATCTATGGATACCATAATTCTCATAAAGGGATCCATATTTCATATTGTGATTCTTTTAGTAATAATATTCCTTAAAAATAGTGTGGTAAAAAATATCTTCCCAATATGTAACTACACTTTTGTGGAAATTATACTCTCTATCATAGTCTACCTCACTATCTACAAAAATATTCGCTACATCCTAAAAAACTATTTCATGTATTTATATTAAATTATAAATAAACAATGGAATTCTAGGAATGTAATATATATATATATATATATATATATATTTCTCTATAAAAACATTTATATTTGTTACATAAATTTTCATAGTATTCAAATATTAATGATCACATGTAGTTCACTTTAGGAACTCATACTATGTTTATATAAAAAAACATTTTTCCAACTAAATTTCATTAGAATATATTAGAATGTGTATGTAATAAATAAATAATTTAAATTATTTCCTTATAATCCCTATAATATACATTTTTCATTTTCTAGATACATTATCATGATTTATAATTCCATTCTCATCTGTGTGATGATTCATACTCCCCTAAACATGATTTCAACTCCAATATTTTGGGCTATCATTATTTAAGGATTCATGAGGATCATTTTCAACTATTACATAGAAACCAATGAATATTACTAATTATATTAATACATAATTTTTTAGTACTGATATCCCAATCATATTTATGTAATGAAATGAAATACCAACATCCGTGATACATATTATACTGTACACATGGACCGCATTTGATACTTCTTCTAATGATATCAATAATTTGAATGCAATATTTCATTGGGAAACATAAATTAATCTAATCTACCTTTCTCTATAAAAACATATTATGATATTAAGAAGTACAAGGTTCCCACACATGTAATATTATTCATGGTTAAAAAACATCTCCTCATTTTTAAATTACAAATGAATATTAAATATGACATCCAAAATCCAAAAAATCCTCAATCTGTCAATTATTTCTAAAATTAACTCAGTATTGATCATTACACATGTAAATAATCCATAAATTAACAATTAATTCCAATGAAGTTGAATTCAATGTAGAAAAATATGTATTATGATAACAATATCACTATAAAATGTTTCACTTCAAACACTTCAATAATATACATGCAGTCAATGTCCATTTCTTCTTATAAAGAAATATTCATATACACACAATCATACATTATCAACACATTCAATGAAAATAACGTGAATTGAATTAAATTTTATGAATATTATATTTTACTTCAAAATAAATCTTTATAAAAAAATAATAATAGTAATGGTAAAGACTATATTTATTCAAATTGATCTAAACTGATCAATGAACCAGATCCACCTTGTGTCTATACATTGTTTATATAGATAAGACATTTGGGGAATCATATCAAAAATATCCTTGATTAATTTAGCTTCAAAAAAATATTGAAAATTGATTCTAAAACAAATCATATATCCTTGATAGATTGTTCTGTCTGTAAACAATAAACAAATATAAAACATTGATCAAAACTTTTTAGAATGAATATAAATCAGGAACATAATATTTTTACAATAATTTCGTAATGACCCATCCTTTCATGATGGTATATCTGGTTTATTTTTAGTTTTAATTGTTTCGTTAATATTATTAAATTTTCAATATGCCCTTTGAAAGATTCCAAGAGAATCTAATGATTTTTTGGTTTGTGGAACTCTGAGAAGATGGAAACTGGCTAGTATTCATGGTTACCCCATAGTTAGTAGTATCCATACTACCAAATAGTGCTTGGTCCCTTAGCTGTAAATGGGGAGACACTACCGACCTACAAATGGGTGACCACAAGAACATATTTGTTAGATAATATTGGGTGGTTGACTAGTTCTATATTCATTGTTTACTCAAATTTAAGGAAACCATAAATAATAAACATGAAACGATTTTATTTAAATAGTAAGTTAGGAATTTTTTTCATATAGTTTATCCAATCCATAAATCCAATAACTGAAAACCCTATTTTAGGCTAAATTGTCATTTTTATCCATAATGAATCTTTAATAATACATTTATTCTTCCTCCATAATATTAAAGCAGATTCATTTATCTTTATCCTCCCAAGAGTTCCCCTCTCCTTCCATATAGCTTTTTCAATGAATCCCATGTCTGATGTCAAAATCTAGACCCATTGGAGGAATGGGATAACTGGAGTTTTTTATGTCCTCATCCCATTAATATATGTTTATATTCATGTCCATCATTCTATTAATATTTATTCTTATTTTCCATATTTTCCAGGATTTCAGACCATTTCATCGATTACTCTGAACCTACATTTAATATTTGGAAATCATGAGAACCTTAGTCAACAATATAAAAAATATAGATAGTATAAACATTTCCTAAGAATGTTCAGATGTCTATATCTTTGAAACTGTGAATCACATCATCCATTGTTACACATAAAATTAAAATTGATTTTATCATTCTAATTATTATATATACCATTACATACTACCAAGGTTCATTGTTTTAGTAATTTGAAGATTCCATCATCAATCATTGATCCAACTTGGGTGGGATGGATAAAATTGATCCTAAATAATTATTTGGTTAAATACCATTAACTCATCCTAAGTGTATAACATGGGTTCAAAATTGATTTCCCCCTTTTAAAGTTATTATTAATGAACTAAAAGAATCACCTTTGTTCTTGGATAGGCATTTAGAAGGAATTTTCCACATAGTTAGTTTCCAAATTCAAAATGACATCTTATAGGTGTCTCTTGAGCCTAATAAATTTAATTTCGGTGTTTAGTCATACTACATAGATTGATTAAAGTGAATATTTTATTCATGATGGTTTTACTTCCTTAAATGAATTATATAATTTAATTGTAATGAATTATAAATGGTGTAAGGGTACCACCGATCCTAGCATGCTTTATCGAATGTATTATATGAAATGTAATTCCTTTTTTTTATATTAACTAATAAAATAAATGAGAGGTAATTCCTCAGTTATATAATTAATTTTTTTTAGGAATTTGATATTGGTTTTCAATAAATGGTAAAGTTTCTATTGGGAATGAAAATTTACACAACCTTATATTAGGTGTTATGCCTGGCTTCTCAATCCATTGTCATTATTCATTAGGTGGGAATGACACACCACATATTTTGTTTCAGTTGTTGAAAAAAATGCTCACCCACCATCTTTAAGGGTGATAATGACGTCTCTACTTGTTTTTTGATGTAGGTATTGTACTAACATTTAGAGTTTATAGGATCGTTTACACTGGTTTTGGATGTTTAAGTTACATCTTGATGTAGCCAACACCTAGTACTCTAGGTATATGGCCATTTTAGTCCTCACGTACATCGAACCATATACGTGAATGAAATATATTGCTATAATATATATAAATACATATTTATTATTATTATAAATATATTGTTTCTAATCTGTCACTCATTTTTAACAAAAGACAATTCATGTAGAGACTATTGGGATTTTATCTCACAATATCATTTTTTCAACTACAGTACCCATATATAATACTTGTATGCATGTATGGATAATGGAAATAAGCCAGAAACAATGTCATGAATCGTTATACATATAATTTTCTGATAAGATAATAGGACTGGGTATATTCTCACGATGCCACTAGAAATTTCTTTTGATTTTTTATTTTTATATAAGATATTTTATAAGTTATTCACTTATTCACTTTTTAATATCACCATTCCATAAATCCATATATATGATACTTATTTGTGGAATTTTATATTATTACATAGTATCTTAGTTAATTATAATTTCATTGATGTTTTATTATGTATTTTTTATATGCTTATTTAATTGTCTGATGATTATTATATCTATATTGTCACTATGATATTAGGGAGTTATGTCACCACTTTACCACCATTAAACCCTCACTACAAGACACATCCTCTATCATATTGGGATGTGTGATTGAGTCCATTTGATCTATATAATTGAGGAAAGGGTTAATTAGATATTGGATCAGAATGTTATAATGTCGTATGAAAGAAATTTTTTATTTTCTCGTATTATTTGGGTTTCATATATGAGAATAGGGGTAAGTAGAATTTGTAAATGGCCTTATTCATTGACATAGGTAACCCATGTACATGGAAAAACCAAATTCCCTTGGATGGGAAATTTCAATTAATTTTTTCTCTTTTTAGGATTGATAAAACATCCCCATTGTAACACCCTGAGATTTTATGAAAAATATTATTTTTAATTTCATTAATGTCTTGTGTTATACGCTACAAAAAAAGGATCTTGCACAACACTCATCCTTGACTTGCCTTGAATTACACGCAATAACGACCTTCCTCGATAGCGTGTGTAGTACGCAATACCGAGTTTCACTAAACAACGATATGCTATTAAAATATTATTATAACTAGCCGTTATGAATAGTAATAACCACTTTTTGAAATTTTGTAATTTTTATTTTTTAAAATGGACTTCATTTATGGATTCGGAATATCGAAATTAGCTTAGGGTGAAATTTTGGTACTTTTCTGATAAATTTCATTTTCTGATGAATAGTGAAAATTACTAAATTTTAATTAAAAACAACCTTTTTAATAGAAATAATTAAGAATGATAAATTATTAATTTGATTGGTTTTAAAGTATATTAAGAATATATTTTTACAATTTAACACAATGTTGGTTATTGGATGCAATTTCACATTTAAACCAGACATAAACAACTGTCAATCTTTTAATAGTTATTATCTCTTAAGAACACGCTATTTGTTTTGACGACGAGAATTAATTTTTAAATTAATTAATGCAACTGGTATATTTTGAAATTGGTAAAATAAAAATCATTTTTGAATTCAGAATATCAAAAATATATTTGCCCTAATTTTTGATATTTTCTGAAAACTTTGAATTTTTGATGAATAGTGAAACCACTAAGTGGTAGTTAAAAAAACTGAATTTTTCATAAATCTTAATTTTACTGATTCTTTGAGTGTAATTTCGAAAATCTGAGACACACGGTTAATATCAAGGACTAAAATGTGGTTCAATGAGATGAAAATAATTTTTGGTGAATAGTAATTTTTTACTTTTTTTTACCACGGTTAAATGTTAATAGTGTAATTACGGGTAAATATGATATTATTATTACCCTAACACATGTTTTAATTCTATTTGAAAAGTGTAATTCGAACAAAAACAACCTTAGGAATAAAATATGACCATTTAGGCCCACATGGCTTAGATTAGGACATTTATTATTAATTTATTTAAAGAAGGGTTAAAATAGTTAAAATCAAAGTTTAATAAGTAAATAATTTTTAATATGGGGTTATACATAAGATAAATTCGGCTATAAATATTAATTAGAAATCTAAAAATATTTCCTACATAATGATATTTTATTTGTAATTTTAAGACTTTATATAATTTAATTTATTTATGACACAAAAATGATGCAGTAATTATCTTATTAATGAAATATTGACATAATAGATGTTATAAACACCAAAATAAATGTAATTTGAGACTTTTTATGAATTACAATAATTTTATAGGTTAATATGACATGTTAGAATTGATTTAATTAACTTATTTCTAACTAATAATTATGTTATGATTTTCACAAAAATAAATTATTAAATAGTGTCAAAATTGACATAAAATAGTTTTTAAAACAAATATTATATTAGTAATTGTTATTTTATTCCTAAAAATATATGGTTAGGCCAAATGACTTAGATAAGGTTATATATGTTAACAATAAACAACTTGGGGCTTGTTTGTCTGCTTATAGTAATTTTATTAACCTTATAGTATAAGAACAGAAGAAGACACGGTAAAAGTAAAATTATTTAATTTAATGTTAAATCTAAATGTTAAGGTTAAAATAGGAACCTAAACTTGCCTAAATTCTATTGGATGAGAGTATTTCGACCCATACCCACCTTATATTTGAAATTAATCAATTTTTATCTATTTAAAACCGATTTTTACTTTATAATAAAATAATATTTTTAGTTATGCCAAAGGTTCCCCTCTCCTCCCTTATAAAAGGGCACCTCCTCCCTCTCTTCCTCACAACACTTTGAGTCTTCAAGCTCGGCCAACCCCTGACAAATTCCCTTCTTCACTTCCCTAGAAACATCCTAAATGTTATGGTCTTCCTCAAAGACCAATTGTAGTGCCCTAAAAGGAGGTCTCAAAGAGGCGCTTCAAAGAAGAGGTAATGCTCGTTACCAAATCATTCTTCTTTATTTCTTCTTCCACTTCTTCTTCTTTAGTTGTTTAATCATGAAGTAATAACATCAGTATCACTCATATAATTATATGTTATTATAAGTATGAAACATCCCTATTTCACCAACTATCCATCCTACAGAAAACGAAATCACCACGCGTGCGTACGTAAGGAATACCGTCTCCACGCCGTGGTGTAATCAATTTTCCACCACCACCTTACTTGGATGGGTATAATGGTGTACATAATAACTATATATGATTATTATAAAGTGATATTTATTCTGAAATAGTATACATACACTCCAATACAATTCCACGATCATAGGAACGATATCATCACTCGTTCATACGTACAGAATACCGTCTCCACAATGTAATGCGACTCGTTCTACATGATCTTCATTTCATAATGATTATATAAATTAATTTAATAAATGAATATGATATACATTACACTAATACCATTTTGGAAATCAGGTATCTATAACCTAATGAGAAGAATAAGAATTTATTCGACAAAACACGCATAAGAACAAAAAGTTATAAACACCCAAATAACAAGTAGCAATGAAATATTACTACTAAGAAGCTAAGAATAAGACCATATATGATATCATAAAAATATGTATGATTCTGTAATAAGTCAATAACATTATTTAAATCATTATACAGGAGGTTCGGACATGTACAAAGCATATCGGACCTAAGGTAAGGGAAATATCACAATCTCATTTTTATCCGAGATTGTTTATACTTTGGTATTTAATGGGGTGTATTTTATCATCCACATCCATGTTTCCTCAATATGTAATATTATTTCCATCCACCTACAATTGTTTAAATACAATTTTACCCTTCATTGAGTTTTTAGTAAATGAAATGAAAGGAATCGTTTATTGTTTTTCATACGAGGTACTTTTTTGACTTTTCCGACAAAAGTACGAGAAGAATGTTTTTTTAACTTATAAGGTATGAATGGATTTTTAAAAAATTATTTCCAAGAAGCTTCCTTTACATGTTTTCAAGTTTATTTTTAATAAACATCTTTTAGTTTAGAATTGTTTGACATGTTAAGAATGGAAAAGTATTTTTGAAGTAGAAAAGATATATTCCTCAAGAATGGAGTTCAAGTGTTTTATCAAAATTATTTTCCATCTAAGATAATAAAGGGTTATGTTTATATCCCTATTATTACATTGATTTGATTATGTTGTGAAGGAATTATATTTATGAATTCCTTTATCTTATATGAATTTATGATGTCATGATGATTATGATTCCCATTTTTATTACAAGGGTTATGAAATGATGTATGATTTGTGATTTTGTGGCACACATAATAATGGTATCATTATGAGATGGGTGGGACCTATATCACCCTCCAATTCATTGGATAAATATTTTATATCTCATGAGATAGACATGGCTGGAATGGCAGGTTATTACGGTTCAGTGAAACAAGACTGAAACGAGGAGTGAACTCGGTTCAGAAAGGGACTTTGTCTACTAAGATAGTCTTGGAAATAAGTCTTCACTAATAAGAAATGATTCTCTATGATTATGTGTGTATGCCACAAAGTTTCATGTTTTTTGTTATGATTATTGGGATTACATTTCACTACAATGATTTATCCCATGTTATGAAATTATGATCTCTTTTGCAGGTTAAGATTTCCCGAAGATATGTTCTTATGAATATGACGTGATTGATATTTCTTTTGTTTACCCTTACTGAGCATTTGAGATCACCCTTTTATGTTTTCTTTTCCCCAGGACATAATTAAAGGATTTAGGTTTAAAAATAAAGAAGATCTTTATGGGATTTTTTGAAGATCTTTCACCACGATTAGAAGATTATATTCCGAGTTTCCAAAGACACTAAACTATTACGGTCCTTGTGTGTGTATTTTTGTTATGTACTAAGTATTCCGCAAAAGTAATGTAATGTCCATATACGTTACGCTTCAGGTATCTACACCCATTTGGTGAAATACATGGTTTGGGAGGATACTAGTATTGATATAATTGAATCGAGGTTTCTATTATTAGGCCCAATGAATTGAGGGTGTATCATTACATGGAACATTATTTGGAATAATAGAACTTATAATCCATAAATATTTCCATACCACAATTATTTACTTAATGAATTTTCCTATTCCATATCATTAGTTCTGGATTATTATGTTTTTATATGCATTGAAATTTTATAAAAGGAATTAAGAATCATAATTGACACTTAATAAGTCTGCCTTCATATAATAGTGTTTTTCAACATAAGTTAAAGCAGACACCTTAAAAAAATATTTATTGAATGTTGTTCAATTGTACAATGGGAATATGTTCTAGAACGTTTTTTTGTGTTGGTTAATTGGATGTCATATTTCAGATCATGGGGCATATAAGATATTATGGATTGGAAATGGCGATTCATCATATTCAAAATTTAAAAGAAATTTTTGATATTTTAATCAGAAAAAAATGAATATGATTGATAACTGAGATATACATATTATAGATGTTAAAAAGATACCTAGACCCAATCTCAACATTTTAATTGGGTTGTTGGTTTGTCTCTTATATTATTATATCCATCTATGGTCTTTATTTATTAACTATTCACGGTTTTATGAGTACAAGACAACTATGATTTGTCTATAGAATGGTGGTTCAGTTATCCTTGTTTTATATCTGAAATCCATAATAATTTTACTTTTTATTTAGAAGCATTCTTTTTGAGTTTTTTAATCATGCCTCAGTGACATCCTCTTGTTTTACTCTCTGATGGCGGAGAAGAACATGAACATGAAGTGGCATTCCCTCATCCAATAGTGATTCCTCATGTAGTACATCTTATGGATCCTTTTCCTGATATTGGAACTGATTCCCAGATCAAAGTATAATTTATATGTTTGTTTTAAAATTTAAAAGGAATATTTAGACCTTCCCCATGTATAACGAAGTTGACATGGGAGTTCTATCAGTAGACACAACTTCCAACAATTAAATTTAATTGAGGACGAAATTTTCGTGAATCATGGATCCAAGCATTTCATTATTTATTTAGGAATATCAATATTATTAAAATGAAAAGTTGTATAATTCATTAAATATTCTATAAAATTCATCCATGTGCCTGTTGGATTATTTTTACCAGGAACATCGGAATAGTGATATGGTTTTGGGGGATTTCCAAAGTATCTTCTATTTGTAATTATTTCCAACACTCTAAGTGATGATTGAGATATATAAATCATGATCTTGTAGAGAAAAAGGGATGATAGTTATATAATAGTCTTCTAACATTATTGATTGTAAGTGGATTTCTCCTACTCTAGTGGGTGATAATCTAATGACCACAAGCTTATTCGAGGATGGGATGTTATACACCATCAGAAATTGGAAAATTTTATTCACTTGAAAATCATATATAATATATTCCTGAAAACTGTTATTACATAATACTATTTCCGGGATAATTAGGGTACATGTAAGGATGGTTCAACAAATTGATATATTAGTCATCCTTCTTGTGGGAAAAGAGACATTTCATTGTTTTTTTAGCACTAGTAGTAGTCTGTCTCCTCATATAGAAATATTCCTAATATCCCACCTTATTGAGATGTTAAGACATATGAATCCACAATGCTTATGAGATCTAGCAGAATGCAGAGTCGACAATAAGAAGAGTTTTATTGATTTCCGTTGTAGGAATTTTAATTAGTTCCATGTGAGTAGGGATATATACCTAATCTATATTAATGAGTGAGGATAGATTTATATCACTAGGCATTCAGGTCATGGTGTATGTCAAGGAAGACTTACTAAGACCCGAGATTTATAGCACTAGTACAGTGGGGTCTCTCATGGTAGTTTGGTTTTGTTTCAAGGTCATAGTAGATATCTGTTACATGATATGAAGACTATGATAGAGGAGAAAAGTTATTAACATTCTACTGTATGATGTACTATAATAGTTCTCTGTACATTATTGTCTACATTAATTGATACAAACAAATATCACTCATTCATATATATGGAAATAATGGGGAGTCTAAATTATGTGGTCAAACACATCAATGGTGTTATGAATCAAAATACCCCATTAGGAATCCTATCATAGGGCATTCAAAAATATTATGATTGTTCCATTCTGATAGGTAGGTACCACTTCATATTTAATATTTCACCCTTGATTTTGTGGGATTGGATGTAATAATTTGGATGGGAAGGTTAAATCCTTATTGAGAACACATAGATTTATATTGTCAACGAGTGACATTTACATTACCAGTGGGTGGTATACTTGTGCATAATGGAAAATATTATATTTATTTAATGTGATCAGGACTAGAGAAATAGAGTCCGTGTAGTTTGACAACTCATATGGGAAATATTTTTGTACAGGACAAGGGGTCATGAGCTATTTTTTCCCTCTTATATATGATCATTTCTAGGATTTATTAACTGATGAATTATTGTGATAACATGCAGTTCAAGATCTTGAACGCTCCATTTTTTATTAATTTTAGTGAAAAATAAGTGAAAATTATTACTAATATGATTCCATTTTTGAAGCATCTAGTGATTTGGAATAGTTGGAGGATCTATATGATAAAGGATTTATAAGTCCCCTAATTTCCCCTTAGGTTGCGTCAATAATATTTTCCCAGAATGGTGGTGGTTACCTCATTCATTGTGTTGATTTTGGATGAATGAAATTTCTTATGATCTAGAATTGATACCCGCTACCTATAATAGAAGACCACTTTGATAATTTCTTGATTGAAGCAATGTTTATAAAGATTTATTTTAGGTCTGCCTATCATCAAGTGCATGTAAGGTCATGAGAAAAACCTCACAAGGATTTTAGTAGAAGGTTATTTCTATATGATTACATTGTCATATTGTTCGGTCTCATTAACAAACCTAATGTTTTAGTAGCTCTAATGGATCAGGTTTTCCTCTCCTACATTAACTCATTTGTGGCATTATTATTCTAATATGAATTAGTGTATTTAAAGTATTGACATGACCATAAAAAGTATCAACATATTTCACTCAATACAACAAGATATCATCAGTTCTATTCTATGATCAGTAAATTACACTATTGGATAAACATTGTGCTCTTCTTTGGTCACATTTTCTTGGAGTAGGATGTTTTGAAGAAAAAACTGAAATTCGGTCCTATGGTTTTTGAGATCATCCTAAGAAATTATTTCTTATTAGATGTTTCTTTGAACGTTGTGCATATTACATATGTATCATCTCAAAATTATCACATCTTGTAGTGATTCATACCATCATTGAAAAAGAATGATGTGAAATTTGTATGGTCTAAAGCATGTGAAGAATTATTATAGATATTGATGCAAGGTAAGACTTAAGAAATGATATTGATTCCTCTAGAGCATGGTAGAATAAATCAAGTATACTGTGACAGATCTGGTATCAGGCATTAATCTTCCTTGATGTAGGAAGAGTGAGTTATTTAATGCATGTCAAGTTCATTGAGGCATAAAAAGCATAATTAACTGACAAATAACCTCAAGATAGCTACTATAGTTCATTATTACCATTTTTTTAACAAACGATCTACTTGTATTTTGGTATTTGTATAACCCAAATACAAAATTAATCATGTACATCATTACATAGAGTGATCTAAATATCAAGTTTCACATTTGGGTTTACAACCCAAATTCATTTCATTTTGTTCATGACTATATACTAGGTAAAGGTAATGTGATATCCTACTCTTAGATATCAAAAAATCATACACATACAGTTCAAGATGATAGGGAAAATGGAAGATCATGGACCTATTCTCATAGATTCAAATTATGGTTTAAGAGGATCATGGTCAGACTATCCTCACAATTTTAGTAGTAACATGTACTATTCATTAAAGAGTATGAACGAGGTTACTATCCAATCCCAAGAGAATTGTCTTAAGTTAATGTTTTTTAGAAGATTATAAATCCTCATGTTAGACTGTGGATGAGGATGAAACTATAATATTTAATGGGTGGGTATGGGTTCCAACTGACATAGGAGAGGTGATGACATTGGAATTTCACTCATCTAAATGGGAAGTACAACATAATTTCACCATGTTGTTTTGAAATAAATGGAACAATTATTGGTGTCCAAGTATGAATTGAGAGCTTTCTAGATTTATCACTTAGTGTCCAACCTATCATAAGGTAAAGGCATAACATCTGCATCTGGTAGCGATTTCAAAACTTGTGTCCATTACCATGTGTAAATGGGATGATATTTGGATGGATTTCATGAATATGTAAACCAAATAACAATTTAGAAACAATAATGTGTGAGTTTTCATTGATCATTAGATTAAGGTATCAAATTAATACTTATGAGAGGGGCCTTATTGTCAATTTTTATATCGTGGTTTTATATCATGGGGGGTTATATGTCTTTATGGAGCTCCACAATTGCACATTTCTAATAGAGTGTATCACACATCTTGTTGGTTCTATAAAGCATTGAAAAATGAATTTTTTATTAAAGTGATTATGGGAATGGTATATCACCATAAAAATTTTCAACAAACATAGAATAAGATTGAGGTCCTAGAATACATGTTTTGTGAATGTGTCCTTAACATCGAGGGTGATTGGGAGAATCAAATTTACCTTATTGAGTTCACTTTTAATAATATATTATAGGATATTATCATGATTGATTATTTTGATGACTTATATGATAGGAATTTTTGTTCACCTATGTGTTTGAATGAAGCAAGGGTGGTAGCATTATGTAGACGAGATCTCATTCTGAAGAATACATAGATAGTTAAATTGATTTGAAATAAAGTGATGAAAAATCATTCTAAACAATAATCATATTCCAATACATGTCAATGAGCTCTTGAGATATATGATAATGATTAGGTTATATTGTAATGTGTCACATAGGATAGGACATAGACATATCTAGTATTATAAATAATTGTAAATATTCATTAATCTTTTGGAGGTTTATTTATATGTTGATTCTTTCAATGAGGATTATTCTATTCATATTTCGGATTAAAGCATGATGAAACTCCATTTAAGGTCAGTTTCATTGGTACGAGTGATATGGATGAACTTTCAATTACAAGACATGAAATGGTAATTGGAATTTGATATAAAATATCCATAGGAAGATCTATTCATAGATTATGCATCTTTACCCTCGGAATTAAAATATATAGACTAATTTCCTAATGTATGGGAGGTTGTAACCACAAATCATATTGTGAAGGTAGGGATGAATTTTTTAGTTTATACACATTGTTTAATCTTGGTAAATGTGAACTAAATTTTAAAGATTGTCCCAGTGGAATCAATGTTTTGATCAGAGCAATAATCTCTATGAAATTGGAAAACAGAATGGGATGAAATGATACCACATATTTAGTAGTAACAATTTAGGGAAATCATGCATTGCCCCTTGTAATTAGTAGGGGCCAGATGGTTTTTTAAAACCATGAGACCCCATGAACTTCACAATTTGAAATATTTTAGATGTTTGGAAGTGGGTTTTTTCATAGTTTTATCATTTTTGGTAATACCATGATGCTTATCTATAGAAGTAATAACCTCAAGCAGTGGGATTAGCATGGTTTTTACACTACTTGGACAAAACATGTGTCCAAACAACGCACCATCAATTTTGAATATGAAATGATATTTTAAACCTTAATGAATATTTAATCCTAAATTTATTCATCCTCCATATAATTCTAGTGTATGGCTTTTTTTCTCCTATCGTGATCTCCCTTCTTTTTCGACCCAACTTCATAAATATATCCCACATCTATAATCGAAATAAATTGATTGCAAATATGTTGTATAAATAAAGGTATGATATAGTGACCCCTTAACTTTGATGTATTTTTATCTTATAATTTTTTATTCTATTTAGGTGAAAAATCTTTTTCCATATATTTATAGTGTTGGACCATTTCTATGATTTCACGTAAACTACTTCAAATATGTGGCCTCCTTTGAATGAATACATGTAACAATCATTATGGTACCTGGTGTCTTCATTTTAACCAATGTTGGAGTGTTTTCATAGTTTCGTTGTTATATTGCATGTCGACTGTTGTCATGCCTCACCTCAAATATTATCTCATTATTCCAATTATTAATATTTACATTTATTTTGATGTATGGATCATGGTTTTTTTAATTTAAGGATTCCATACATTATCAAGTACACCCCTTCAGTGTTCTATCATAATTTTCCCTTTATTAATTAATTGGAAATATAGCTGAAATATTATCTATGAATTCGACATGAGTTGTAAGTTCATTTTACTCATTTTTAGTGGATGTTTAATGACCCCAAGAAACCTCTTATGTGCATGTCCTAACATAGATAAGGAATTTAATGTGTAGGTAGTTTCTAAATTAAAAATGACACATTTCATGAATTAAATTATCCTTGTAAATTGAATTTCATTGTGTTGGGTTAATAAATCGATTAATTAAATTTAATTACTTATTAATGATGGTTTTCCTTCATTAAATGAAATAAATTGTTTAATTGGAATGAAATATAAAGGGTTACAAGGACACACATATCATATCATGATTTATCTTTCAATCCTTTTTTGTATTTGGGAATAACTGATAAAATTAAAGATAGGTAATGACTCATGGATGTTATTAGAATTATTATTAAAAAATTAATATGTGTTTTACATTAATTTTTTATTTTCTATTGGAAGAGGATATTTATTCACCTTTACATCGAGTGTTGAGAATTGAGTCTCACATTATTGACATTATTCGAATTGGGGGAATGATGCACCACATCAATTACATCAAGTGTTAACATGATGACTCCACCCACAACTAATGTGAAGTTCATGATGTCCCCCAATAATTATATGATGTAGTGATTGTACCCTATGTTAGATCTTATAGGATCATTTCGATTTGTTATGAATGTATCTGCTACACCTCAGTCTTTGATTCACTAAGTATTATAGGTATTTTTCCACCTAAAACCACACATCCTTGGTCTATAAGGGGATTTAATATATAACAATAATATATATAAAAATAATAATATTATATATAGTTAATGATCTGACCCTCATTCCATCCATGTGTCAAAGTAGGTAGACCCACCGTGTTTCCATTACAAGCCTAATCATGCAATTATTTAATTATTAATCCTTTTCTGTTATTTCATTTATTCCCGCACACTATTGTTTCTATGTAACCACTTAGATTACTTAAACTCACCAATGATGGTGTCCTAATATCATATTATCTCACACCCTACATGATCCACCAATAGTAATTTAGTAGATTAATTTTCCTCAATTATGTATAAAAGAAAGCACCATACTATAGATTCTTGATAAGCATTATATATTGTTAAAGCATATGAGTAGAGAAACAAGCATATTCAGGATATTTTAGTTGAGAATCTTTTATTTCATTTTTAATTTTTAATAGAATATTATATATTTTGATCCATTTTTTCCCTTTTTTTCATAATTCTATCAATCCATGTATATGATGTTTCATAGTAGACTTTCATATTATTATTCAGTTTCTATGTTACTTATTCTTTCACATATTACATATTAATACTATTAATATATGGATTTCCTATTTTCTAACTAATGTTATATATTCTGTAGTACTATTATATGATTTTATATTATCCCCACTATATAACCATTAATCCATTTCTGATATTATGTAGCCTCTAGTGTATGGGGAGGTGTTCTTAAGGGTATGTGACCCACCAGATCGAGGCACGAGTTAGGTGGATCTCATATCTGGATGATACACATTACATAAAAGAATTAACTTATGTTTTTATTGTATAATATCCATTTATTATATATTCTATTGTAAATAATACTTCCAATGTAATATAAAACTACTTTTGGACATGGATTATTTTGGCAGCAACATGATTTCATTTAATCTTATTCTCGAAATTTGTGCACTAACAATGTTCCATTAAAATAAACAATAATAAATCAGTTTCCAAAATGAATCAGGACATAAAATATCTTGGAAATATTTATTCTATATCTATATGGATTTTAACATATTTAAATATGAAAACTCATTTGAATATATTTATTATACATAAAAACTTGAGGAAAGTGGAGGAATAAATCTCTTAAAGTTAATGAATGAGGTTGGTATTACTAGCACAATAATTTTATTTCAAAAATTAAATTTCCCAATTTCTAAATGGTTGAATAAAGATTCACTTTCACGTGTATTAGTTATTTATTTTAATTTTTCTCCCTGGTAAACATTCATAATTCCTTACAAGAGGCTATCCTTTGAGTGATCCCACATAAATGAATATAATATTTTATATTTTCATTATTCATATACAATAATTCTATGTTAATTTAATCTATTGGGATTTTAAACCATCTTATTTATTTTTCATCCTTGGATTCATTAATATCATATTTTTTATTATGCTCCCTTCTCCATGGGAGGGATATTCAAATTCTTCTAACCCATTTACTTATAGTGGTTTTTTGGATAAAACATATATGTGATTTATTTAATTAATCATTTTGGGCCATGAGTTCCTAATTTGACTATTTATCCTGGTATGTGCATGATTTTATACCCGTTTATTTTTATCCCTAATAGATAGCTCCAATCTTCTTCATCCCATGTTGTTTTCATTCATTTTGGAATAGAGGAGGTGAGTACATTGATTTTGGTAATTAGTAAACCCATTGTTAGATTCAAATCCTTTCTCAAATAGAACGAAATTTTTTTATATTGTATGATTATTTCATCCAATATATGTCATCTTCCCACATTTCGCTAGAATGAAGTACTTCCTTATGACACCGTAAACCCTTTTCTGAAAGTAATTTGTAGAAATGTATCCATCGTTAGTACTTATATATTATCACTCATTATAATCACACATGTTCTAATATTTTATTGAATCATATGTCGTTATAATTATTTTTCCATATTTGAGACCACATAAATCTAGACTCATAAGAATACTATGAATTGGACTTCAACAACAATTCTATCTCAATACCACATTTATTTATGAATTCTCACTTTAATAATATATTATATTTCTTACATTCTTATAAGTTTTACATTTCCATATTTTTTCTTCAATGGGAAGGATTTATATATTTACATTTGATATTTCCAAACACCCATTGAGATCATTTACCTTTTATTTATTATGAGGCTATAAAATTGGAATATATTATATCCTCATGGTATATTCCATTCTTGATTTTCATTACTCTTCATGTTGTGATCTTTGGGGGATAATTGTTGACATTTATTTATTAATCGTGTATTATTTATTTAATAGAATATGGTTGTGTACCATAAAATGTTATCATTATCCCTTATTATTTTAACCCATTTTTATTATGTAATAATTAAATTCCACATCCAGTTGCATTAGGTTTTGGTTATCCTTATGTAATTATATCATTTTTTATCTAATATAGAATTCATCGACATCAATGTTTCATATTTCATTTAGGAAATTATAACATTAAGTTGAAATATATTTACCCTCTTTCACTATTGAAGACATATAATTAAATTTATTATCCTTCAAATCATTTTTTACCTTATATAATTAATAACTACAATAACTCCACATAGTAATCACAAATTATCAAACTAATTTTTATATTCCTTAACATAACTATTCTAAAAATGTTCACCACAAATAATAATATAGTTTATTATTTAATCCTCTAAAAAAATCATAGATTAATTTTATGGCTTCCATATATTTGTTCCTTGATATCTATTCATCATTAGGTGATTAAATTTTAGTTGGCATGTCATGCGCCTTATATATTCCTATAGTATCCCATTATGAATCAATAAAATCTCAATCAAAATCATATATACCTCACTTCTAAGAGATAATATATTTGTTCTTCTAAATCAATAATTTATGTAAGAACCCTGACATTCTTTTCAGGTATGTTATTCCTTTTCTAGTCATTTTTTGTGAAAAAGTTGAAATTCTGGAAATTTTCTATGTACACGCGGTGTACATTACGAGAACATGACATGTACTAACTTACTGCAAGAGGCCATGTTATGGCCATGTATTTGCCTCACATGCGGCTGTGTGGGAGTTACTTAGAGGCCAATAAAAGCAGAGTATGAAAACAGCATGTACACGTCATGTAATATAAAAGTACATTCCATATATTTTTTTCATTAAATGCATCGGGGTCGCATATGAAGGAATGAACACCCTTCTTCTAGGACTCGCTCATCCGAGAGATTCTGTACGGCTGCGGATCGCCAAAGAACACCTAATCCTATGTCCTTCCTCCGAATCGAACACCATCGGTTGCGTTGGAATCACCTTAGTGTGTTCTCTATTTTTATAGAGTTTCTTCTTCCAATTCCTCTTCTCTTCCAAGATATCATGGGATGAACATTTTATACATTTTCATAGATCTATGGCATTCCATGTAGATTCAAACTTTGAGGATCAAATATATAAATCTACTAAACCCGAGGTAGGTGGTTTGTGCCTTTTCGTTCAATGACTTTTAGTATTATGTGCAAATTTCAAAATTACCCTTGAACTGAGTATTGCATGATTACAGTTTTATCCATACTGTTTTCCTACCATGATTGAATGCTTTGGTAGAGGTAATTTAGAGATGAATAGGGTTGATTACTATGCTTTGTATTTTTTCCCTTGCATGATCTATTTAATACATTTTGGTCCTGTTTAGAAAGTTTGGTCGCCTTGACTGTTTTCAATTCCTACTATTGTAGGATAGGGAGTTTATATTCTGACATGCTTGATATGTTGGATACTATTTAGCAATGTAGCTCTGTAGGATTACTTTGGGTATATTACACTGCTATGCTCGAGGACCTGCAGTAGTCCATGAGAACATGGTGTATTATATAATAATGGTAATTGACTGAGTGAGCTTCCTCATAGAGTCTTTCAGCACTTTGGCTGTAAGGGGGATTGAATGAGTGAGCATCCCCAGAGAGCCTAGAATCACTTGGGTATATAAGGGAAATTGACCGAGTGAGCTTCTTCATAGTTTCCCTGTTTTCTTTAGACTATAATTGGATAGACTGTGTGAGCATCCTCAGATAGTCTTTGTTTGAATTGCACGACCTGGGCTATAAGTGGAATTCATCGTGTGATCCTCTTCAGAGTTTCCTTGACCTTGGGTCTATAAGGTTAATTTACCATGTGAGATTTCTCAGAGAGTCCTTGAATATGTTAGACTATATGGGGAACAGACTATCAGAGCGTCTTCAGAGAGTCTAGATTTACCTTTGAGTATAAGGGGAATAGACTGTGAGCGCTTACTTAGAGTGTCTTATTGTATTCTTATGAATAAACTAGATGGGTTTGGACGACTGAACTTCCCAAAGATTTTCTTACAATTAAGAGGTAGGACCATAGAGGATGGCTGTGAGTACTTCCCAGAGGGTTTCGTTTTTGAGATTTATCAATTTGTTTCACTATTGCTTGATTTGGATTATGGATTTTTTACTGCTGAGCACTTTCTTGTTTATTGTTTTCTATACTTTTACCTTCCATATATTCAATGACTGTTAGGCACAGATATTCGGATGGTAGCCTACTGAAATTTACTATCACACCCTATTTGGGCCATGGTATTAGGCCCAAACAGATTATACTGTTACAGGTATAGATAAGGGATAACACCCTTCCACTTATGGTACTTGATTTACTGTGGAAATGGAGGGCATGGGACTAGCCTCTGTCTTGCGATGCTGAAGAGTTATCTGATTTCTTTTGTACTTTGTTTTAGCACTATTGTCTTCCAGAATTGTGTCTTGTTTGGTTGTTTTCCTAGCCATATGTATCATGAATCATTATATATATATGTTCTCTAGTTTATACTTTCAGCCTTCTACTGTTACTATTGTATGTCATTATACTATTTCTTCTCTGGTTTGTATTTGGTTACTCCTGATATGTACTCTTCCAATGAGGGAATTGTTTCCCCACTATCATACCCAAGGCCCTCGTTGCTATTTGCCATCCTATAACGTTCGGGGAAATGCTCATGAGGCCATGTGACCAACTTGGTATGGGGAGCCTCTTAATGGCATCTGGAACCAGATCATTACAATGTGGTATCAAAGGGTTACATTTATCTTGACTTACTGCTTGGAGCCCTTAGCCAATGATAGGATGGAATGGGTACATGGTATTAAACTATGCCTAGGAGTAGCTAACCCATGTACATGGAAAAACCAATATACCTCATTTAATGGAAGTTTTTTTGGTTATTCAAGTATTACTAGTGATTTTATTTCACCTTGAGTGATTCACAAGATTTGTGCTATTATTGTTGATGTTATTGAGGTTTTATTTCTGTTGAAACTCGATGAGATTAGGGCATTCCATCTCATGAATCATATAATCAATTTCTAAAAATCACATATCATGCACTTTTTTAATGCCATCTAGTTTGAATTAGTGATATCAAGTCACAATGGGTGAAATATGAATGATGTTGTGGTATTTGCCTAGATAAAAATACCTATTGTTTGATAGGGTATTGTTTGTGTAGAGTTTTTCTTGAATGAGCACCAAACTTTGGTTCTTGAGGTGTTATGGGCCCTCATTGACCAGAATTTGGTGGATCATTGCCTTTTTTCCATGTTATAATGTGTATAAGATGCAAAACATTGATTCTTAGGGAGTATAGGCCCTCTCAGATCAGAATTTTGGAACATTAAATGCTCATTTCAGTGTTTTCTGGGTTCTGGTGTAGTTTTTGAGGCATTATGTCCAGAAAAACAACGAATAATCGCCGTGTAATGTTATGTACATGCATTGTGTTCTTTTTTTCAGGAAAAAACTGTATTTCTTAAGTACACATCGTTTACATTATGTACATGCCGTGTAGTCTCTAATCATATCATAGGTTGTGTTGGAAGAGACACAGGACAAAGAAAAGTCTGGTGGAAACACACCATGTAATGTATATACATGCTGTGTAGTCTCTAGCCTTGTCATAGACTATGTGGGAAGGGACATGGGATATAGTTATCCTAGAGTGAACACGCCGTGTACCACATATACACACCGTATTGTGTTTACCCCATGCCTAACCATGTTACTAACAACACAGTTTGGATGGGTATTTTTTAATACACAATGTGTGCCCTCTAAACACGCCATGTAGGCTGACCCATGTACCCGGATGTGTCACAAAAAACATGGGTTGGTGTCATCCTTTCTCGTTCACTACCTGTCCACCTTGAACATGTGGTGTAGTCTGACCCATGTACCCGGTCTTTTTAAAAACAACACGGGTCGGTGTTATCCTTTCACATACACGTCATGTCCGACTGGAACACGCCATGTAGTGTGAGCCATGTGTCATGCTATGTCACTAACAACACTATCCAAATGATGATTTTCTAGTATAAGTTGTGTACGATTTCTACATGACATGTGATAAGACAACACGTCGTGTATATGGGGTGTCACACGACCTGCTTAGGTTGGAGTACATGCCCATTTTAATGACATCAGGGAACATGCTGTGTTGGAAATGTACAAGTCGTGTAGTCATGTTTTGTAAAACATGAATGTTTTATTTATCTTGTTCTTTCCTTACACACATTGTTTTCAGTCCTTGATAATCTTTATCAATGGTGTGCACTTGAACTTGTAGAGTCATTTCACCTTGTTTTCCTCTGGATGTGCGCGAGTTTTTAGATGGTGATCATACACTAGACACGGCCGATTAGGGACTACATACAGATCCTCCCGTTGTTCTAGCTTTGGAACCTTCCATTATACTAGGCATTGGTTTTGATGCATAGTTTTGGGAGGGCTTTCTAATGATGATGAAAATCTTTTTGGGAGCACTGTCTCTTTCCTATCGATGGGTGATTGGACAAAGGTATTCCAGTAGCAACATCCTCCCACTTTTTCCTGGGATGGAGGACCCCAGGCTGTATAGTCAGGGCTAGAAGCCATGCTAATGAATTTCAAGCATATGGAGATACCTCCAGAGAAGGTGGTAAATTTATTTACTTACATGCTCTGAGACTCCACCCATAAGAGGTGGGATGTGATCTCATAGGCGGGTCGCCAGCAGAATATGACTTGGGAAGATTTTCAGCACATCTTCTATGATTAATTCTCTCCATAGACCTTGAGTGACGATTGATCCTGAGAGTTCATGAGTCTATAATAGGGTACTCTTAGTCTTATGGAGTATTCCTCTAGCTTCACAGAGATGAAGAGTTTCACGCCTATTCAAGGAGGTGATGATTTGTTCCACGCATGGATGTTCGAGGACGGTCTCTAGCACAACATCCAATCTCAGGAGGAAATCATCAGGATGACTTATATATCTTCTACCGTCAACACGATGCTGATCACAGAGCACAATATGAGGGATTATAGAGCTATAATCCAGGGGTGTTCAGCTTCAAGAGTTAGTGTTATGCCAGCCGGTAGCTGGAAGCACCGTAGGTAGGCTACCCGAGGAGATCAGTATAGATGGGATGCATCTTTCGGTTGCTAGGTGTTGTGATACCAGTGTGGGAGAACCAGGAATATGAGGCCATGTTTCTCGAGGGACCCTGTGGAGTACCTATCAGGCGGCAAGATGGGTCACCTTAACAACTATTGTCAGTTCTTCTCACGAGTAGCAGGTGATATGGGTTTTTCTTTGACTCCTCGTTTGGGAGTAGCACCACCAATTTCTCACCAATCATGGAACTGGAGTTCTTCTGGTCATTCAAGCTGATGTAGAGGTCATGGATGTGGTATCCAGTCACCGAGTTTTTAGCTACATCAGGGTGGATCGGCTCAGAGTTGTCATGTAGGGTCACATGGCCGCGGTATAGGCCATACATTTGCAGTGGAGCAGACCCAGTAAGAGAAATATCCCAGACATTCTACCATTTGTGGTATGATCATAGTAGCATCAGAATTATCTTCTACTCTTTTTGATATAGGGGCTTCCCATAGATTTATATTTGTTGCTCTCGTGGAGATCCTAGGGCTCTACATCTTTTCTTATGCTGATATCGTGATGCTAAACACTCCGTTGTGGACTAGAACGACAAGTGTATTTCATGGAAAGGTGTTCCCACTATAGTTTGGTGGGTGTCACTTTTTATGGGACCTCTATGTACTAGATATGACAGGATATGATGTCATTCTCAAGATAGACTGGTTAGTTCCATTCTTGGAAGTCATCGATTGTTATCACCGTAGGGTGAGTTTTGTATCACCAAAGCATGGATCTTTTCTTCATAGAGGTGAATGGGATGTCTAGGAAATCATAGTGGGTCCAGAGCATCATGGGAAGGGAGGAGTTATAGCCTTGATTCTAGTCTATATCTGGATGACCAGGGGACATCAAATTTAATTTTTCATATAGTGGTGTATGATTTTAGAGATGTATTTCCTGAGGAATTTCTAATTTTTCCACCGGAGTGAGAGGTAGACTTCTAGATTGAGCTTGTGCCAGGAGCGGTACTGGTGTTCATTCTGCATTATTGGATGGATACACCTATGTTTTTGGAGCTCAAGAAGTAGTTGGAGGAGTTTCATGCAAAGGGTTTTGTCCGACCAAGTACTTCACCTTGGGGTTCGAATGTCCTCTTTGCGATGAAGGAAGACAGTACCCTCAGGCTTTGTGTAGACTGTTGGATGTTGTACCAGTAGACAATCATGAACCGATATCCCTTACCAAGTATTGATGATCCGTATGATTAACTTTGAGGAGCCCGGGTGTTCTCGAGGATTGACATGAGGTCCAATTATCATCAGTTGCATGTTAGATCATCTGATTTATCTCTTACAGCATTTGGGATGTGGTATGGTCTATATGAGTATTTGGATATGTCATTTAGTATCATGAATGCGCATGTAGTTTTCATGGCACTGATGAACCAAGTGATCCATCAATACAAGTATTCCTTCATGGTTGTTTTCATGGATGATATCTTGGTGTACTCTAACACTCGACACAACCACACTACCAATCTTGAGATCATTTTGAGTACACTATGGGATCATCAGTTATATGTTAAAATCATAAATTTCCACCTTTGGATGGATCAGATTCACTTCTTGGGTCATGTTATCTTAGAGGAAGGAGTATCTGTAGAATTAGAGATAGTGAGAGCTGTAGTTTCTTGGGAGTTTCTGAAGAACGTATTTTAGGTGTGGAGTATTCTAGTGCTGGCTAGATACTACTGACATTTCACTGTGGAATTTTCATGCTTAGCAGCACCACTGACAGGTCTGACACAGAAGAGTGCTATGTTCTTTTGGTCAGATTCATGTGATTCAGCCTTTGCAGAGATGAAGGGTAGGTTTACATCAGCACTGATACAAGTATTTCCACATCCACGAAAGAGCTATATTATTTATTATGATGCATCAGGTATCGGGATGGGAGCTGTGCTTATGCAGTGTGATGGAGTCGTTGCGTACGGGTCTCAGTAGTTGAGGCCACATGAGAGGAATTACCTGACACACGATCTGGAGTTGGAAGCTGTTGTTCTTGCCCTATGTTGTTGGAGAAATTATCTTTTTGGAGAGCACTTTGTGGTTTTCACTGACAACAGGAGTCTCAAATACATCTTCATTCAGTGTGATCTGAATTTCAAATAACAAATGCGGGTTGAGTACCTATAGTCCTTTGACTTTGAACCTTCAAACATGCCTGGGAAAGGCAACAATGTAGCGGATGCCTTGAGCAAGAGGACTCAGATACATGCAGTTTAGGAGGCCAAATGTGAGTGACAGCTTATGGCTATGTTCTATGAGATGTATTTGGAGGGGCACGATAAACATGGGAAGACTTTTCTATCTTCTGTTGTTGTTACCTCTACTCTTCTTTATAGATTTCGAATGAGGTTGATATCAATTTACGAAGGCCTGGTCCTAATGGAAAACGTGTAATGAGGGGTCCTTATTTATTGTATGGACCATATTCGAGGATGAGATCTTGTGTTTATAGGGACACATATGGGTCCCAGCAGATATATGTGAGGAGATGATTCAATATTTTCATTCCTTAGTTTGGGCAGTTCATCCTGGCATCACCAAGATGTATCATGATCTACACTGTCAGTATTGATGGCCATGTCTAAATATGGACATTGCTGGTTTCATCATGAGGTGTTCTAGTTGTTATCAAGTGAAAGCGGAGCATCAGTGACCAGCATTGATTTTTCAACAGTTATCCATTCCTGAGTGGAAGTGGAATGATGTCACGATGGACATTGTGACAAGTTTATTGTGGTTTCATCAAAGGGAATGACACAGTTAGGGTTGTCATTAACAGAATAATGAAGGTTTCTCACTTCTTACCGATCAAGGAGACCTTCAGTGTTGATGATATGGGACGGTTGTACATCCGAGAGATTGTACGTCTACATGGAGTTCCACACTCCATTGTATCAGACATGGATGCACGTTTTACATCTCATATTAGGTAGGGGATTTAGAATGCTTCGGGTACACAGGTAATTTTATGTACATCTTACCTCCTAGACGGATGACTAGTCCGAGCTTATGATTCAAGAGCTTCAGCACATGCTTCGAGCATGCATTATGGATTTTTTAGGTTCGTGGGAGAATCATATACCTCTTGTGGAGTTTTCTAAAAACAATCGTTTTCTAGAAACTATTTCGATGGAATACTATGAGACTTTGTACAATAGTTCATGCCGATCAAACTTATGTCAGCTGTAGGGAGTGGTATATTTACACAGACTCGTCTTGTTTAGGAGACCACAGAGTATTTAGAGTTGATTCAGAAGAGGATGGCTACTGCACAGTCTCGACAGAAGTCAAATACTGATCAGCAGGGATGACATCTAGTGTTCAAGGTTGGTGATTAGGCTTTCATCTGTGTCACACTGAGGTTGTGAAATAAGAGGATTATAATACAGTTTAATCATTCACCATGGTACATCGGGCCGTTTGAGGTGTTGGAGAGAGTTGGGCAGGTTGCCTTTCAATTGTATTTAACTCAGATGTATCGGTTTATGCATGACGTCTTCCATGTTTCTCAGATTCAATATTATTTTTCAAACCCGTCTCACATCGTCCAACATGAGAATTTTTAGTTGGAAGTGGATATATCCATTGAGGTGAATTCTATCCAAATTGAAGATTTCAGTACAATGGTTCTTCACGGCCGGTTTTTTCCTCTGGTATGGGTGCTATGGCAGCACAGCGGGTGCACAACAAGTCCTGGGAGAGGAAGGCCGATGTAAGAGCTTAGTGGCCGGAACAATTCAGGGCTTCTTCTTATACACCGCTCTATGAAATTCAGGGATGCATTTCATTAAGGGAGAAAGTTTTTAAGAACCTAGACCTTCTTCTTAGGTATTTTTTTCCTTTTCTGGTATTTTTGAGAAAAAGATGAAATTCTGGAAATTTTCTAAGTACACGCCGTGTACATTATGAGTACACACTGTGTACTGCCTTGCCAAATGAGGTCGTGTGCTGGCTGTGTAGTATCCACACACACAACCATATGACTGGGACTTGGAGGCTGCATAAAGCAGAGTAGATAAACGGAACGTACATGCTGTGTACTCCAAAAGAACATGTTGTGTATTTTGATTTTTTCAGTAAACATATCAGGGTTGCGTCTAATGGACAAAACATCCTTCTTTTAGGTATTGTCCATCCAAGAGAGCCCATATGACCATGGATTATTGAAGAACCCTCGAGACTCTGTCTTTTCTCTGAATCAAACACTGTCAGTTGCATTGGAATCGCATCGGTGAGTTCTCTCTCCTCCTAGAGCTTCATCTTATGATTCCTCTTCTTATCAAAGATATCACGTGTTGATAATTTTATATGATTTATTATATGTATGGAATTTTAAAGATATTAAAGGTTCTAGGATCACATATAGTGATCTCTTAGACCTGTGGTAGGTGGTTTGGGACCTTCTGTTAAATGTATTTGAGTATTATGTGCAAATTTCCCCCAAACCCTTGAACGGGGAATTGCGTGTTTACCATTTTACCCCATTGGGTTTCCTGCCATGATTGAATTATTTTGTAGAGGTAATTTTGAGATTAAAATGGTTAACTTATATGCATTTGATGTTTTTCCCTAGAATGTTCTTCTTTTGACCGTTTGGTCTTGTTTAGCCAGTTTGGATGTATGGCCTATTTTCCATGTCGGTTGTTATAGGATGAAGAGTTTTTATTATGATATTCTTGATATGTTGTAGACTGTTTAAAAAAGTAGCTCTATAGGTTTACATAGGCCATATTACACTACTATTCTCATTGACCTACATAGGGCAGTGAGATTCTGGTGTAGTAAAAAATAAGGGGAGTTGACCGAGTGAGCTTCCTCAAAGAGTTTTGACCACATAGGCTATAAGGGTGATTAACAGAGTGAGAATCTTCAGAGAGACTAAAACCACTTGTGGATATAAGGGTAATTGACCATGTGGTATTCCTTATAGGGTCCTTGTTTTTTTAGACTATAAGGTGATTGACTGCATAACCTTCCTCATAGATTCATTATTTGAATTGTACGACCTGGACTATAAGGGGAATTGATTGAGTGAGATTCCTCAAAGAGTCCTAGACCTTAGGGATAAAAGGATAATTGACCATGTGAGCTTCCTCATATATTCCATGAATAATTTAGACTATTCGGGGAATAGACTATATGTGCTTTCTCAGAGTGTATACCATTACCTTTGACTATAAGAAGAATGAACTGTGAGCGCTTCCTCAGAGTGTTTTATTATAATCCTATGACTGAACCAGAGGGGTTAGGCTGAGTGCACTGCCCAGATGGTTGCTTACACTTCATAGGTAGGACTAGAGGTTATGGTGGTGAGTACTTCCCAATGGGTTACCTCTTTGAGATTTAGCTTTTTGTTTCACTGTTTCTTGATTGGGAATGTAGTTTATTTACTGCTGAGCACATTCATGTTTACTATTTTATCTTCTTTTACCTGCCATATATTCACTGACTATTTGGCACAAATCTTCGAGTGGTTTCATACATGGATTTAGCCTCACAACATGTTTAGGCCATGCTTTTGGGCCCAAACAGATTATATTGTTGTAGATATAGATAAGGTTAATAGCCCTTCTACTTCATGTACTTGATTTGTTGTGGACCTGGAGAGAATGGGACCAAGATAGGTATTGCAATGCTAAGGAGTTGTCTTCTTTCTTTAGCTCTTTGGTTTAGAACTGTTGTATTCATGCATTGTGACATGTTTGGTTGTTTTCCTTGACATTTGTATCATGTATCATTTTATACATATGTTATCCAGTTTATACATTCAATCTTCAGCTGTTACTACTGTATGTCATTATTCTATTTTTTCTATTTTATGTATTTGTTTACGTTTGTTGTGTACTCTTCCAATGAGGGCACAATTGCCCCATTATCTCACCCACGGCCCTCACTACTAGTCAATAGCCTCTAGCGTTCAGGGAAATGCGCTTGAGTACATGTGACCAACCGGGTACGAGGCGCCTCTTGGTTGCTTCTCTAATTGGGACATTACAATTTACCAAAAACCATTTTTTGGGATTTAATATTTTTATGTTTGTTCTTCTTCCTAATATTCATAACATTTACTACAATGTCATGAAAATTTGATGGTAAAATGAAAATCAAATCTGAAAAACAACACACAAGTGAACCTACTATATGATACAAATCATGAGTCGAAAAAGGAACTCTTAGAAGGGATTCTATGAGGTTAATGGGGTAATCATGTTATCAAACATTGATTTAATATGATTTACCCATTTAGCTTCCAATAAAAAACGTGCTGAAGACCACATAGTTCATAATGAACAATTAATTTTTATTATAATATTGATATTAAGGTTACCTCCCTTGTACTCACCATTATATGGATTTTCAATGGTTATTTAATACACTATAATCGATAGTCACAATGAATGTAATGAATTAAGAACCATAATGTTTTCGTATAGCTTTCCCAAACATGATGAATCCATGGTTCATGAAATATAAAAGTTCATTTCATTGCAATCCTACATCTATAATTATTAGGGGTTAGACTGGGACAACCAAACCATATTCTTGGGACATTAAATTGAATTTTTTTATTTGAATATCATTAAAAACTAAGGGACACTCTCTTAACACCCATCATATTATGACATCTCTAAAAAAATTTATTTTTTCAGCAACTACACATTTCATAAGAACCCTAATATTTATTATAATACAGTGAATATAAGTCCATTAATAATATTTACATAAGAATTATTCCTAGTTTTCTTATCAATATCACAAGGAATAATATATTATATTTAATATTCTCATGTTGAGAAGAAATTCCATTCACTATACTACTATGATTCATTTTCCTATTCATATAACTGATGAACATAATAAATAGCCATTTATCTATAATAAATTATCTATAGATTTTTAGTTTCATAGTAATAATACTTCATAGAATATATCTTCATTTAATGTCTATATTATATATTATTTAGATATATTCCTAATAATATAATTTCCTTCTTCTAATTTGTAGAAAATTATTGATTTTCCATTAAATTTAAAACATTATTTTTATTCCTCCGCTTTTAGAAGGAACTCTCACTATATGTTTTGCCTCAAAAAATCCATTTTAGTTCCCTATAATTTCATCTATAATTGTTTATTCAACTACCAATGAATCTTTTCCCCCCTCATATAATCATAAATCCATATTTGAAAATAACATGATAAGACCTTGGTTTACACCATTATGAAATTCAATGAATTGTGGTTGGACTCTTGATATCATCATTCACAAAAGAAAAACCCCCACTCTAGAATGAAACCACAAAAAACCTCAAAAAAAACATATATAGTGAAATAATTGTATAGTTACTTTTACATTAACTCCAAGGAATTTTTAAGATATTATACTAGAAAATATTTTTATTAAACACTCACAATGATGTACACCATACCATTCATTATCCGTTATCCGAAAATATAATGTTTTTTATTCTATGAACGATTGAAATATAAAATTTCAATAGAGATACTACATGTTACAAATTGGTAGCTCAAAAATAGACAATGGGTTGGTCAAGACGAGTTTTGTATATTGGAATTTAATGGTCACAAATATTTTTCAGTGAAATAACTTCAACCTAGAACGTGGTTTCTATAACACCTCCCATGTTGATTCATACATTTCAACTGGTTTCCTTTATTAAAATATTTCTTATTCTATGGTGTGGTAAATACTAGGTAAACTAGTATCATATATTCAAAAATGAATCAATTTTTACCATGTATTCCATAATATCTGAATTGGGATTCTTAGATGAACACGTTGGTTCTCCAAGATACCAACACCATTCATGGTGGGATTCTTCAAAATATCTGAGTATTTTTCAAAAAACAATATATGGTACTACTAATCCAAGATGTGGTCTACTTATATATAGATAGAAATTCTTCTGACACGTCACAAACCCTATGAAGCATTACAGATGATATTGTTTTCTCTTGTCAAACGATAACAACTTGTAAATATCCTATAAATATCATAATAATCTGTTATATATAGTTTCCAAAACCTATCAAAACATTTGGATGTTCAAGATTATTGGACTATGAATAATGTTTTCTTATGATGATATAAATAAATATTCCACTACTTCATTAAATTATAGCTAATAATGAAATGATGCATTAAAAATGAATCCATAAAATTTACTTCTATAATTTGAAACTACATAATTTCACCCAATTCTGAATATATTATCATATAATATGTTATCAAATTTAAATATAGTCCAATTTTTTTCAGAAAATAATATAGATATATTTTATTTTTTTCTCTAGTTTGAACATGTATCAAAATAATCACAGATGATATCAAAACAAAACCTCTTATCAAATATGGATTCATATCATTATCAGATTCTTTTAATTATTTATTTGTGTTTAAGTGGTTCCAATGTATCTTATATGATGATTCCATCAACATTTAATAAGGTTTTCCTACACATCACTTAGACTATAAATCACATTACCATCTTTATCAATCTATATCATTTATCCTAACCCTATTTCAGATACAACAACATTACTAATCCATAATAATAAATTATAAAAAATCATTGACAAAAACTAATACCATTAGGGATGTTTCTGAGATGATGAGTTATAAAATTTTACATTGTGTTAAATACTCAATAGCAGGAAAACACTCTAATGATGCATATCTATTAAATATATGAAAAAAATATCAGTAAATTATCTTAAAAATTCCATTCATTTCCTCTTCAATCTAAAGAAGTAATTCACCCCCAATGAATAGTATGATATTAACAACAATTTTTAAAATTATTCTTCTTTTTTATTATTCATATACTCAATATGAAAAAAATATAAAAAATTTTATAGCCTATGTAAGGCAACCCATTTTCATATCTCCTATCAATAGAACATTTTAAAACGATGTCACTTAATTTCAGATTTAATAACTAGTTCTATCACATATTTAATAATATATACAAATTTTGATGATTATTCCATAACAGAGATTTTACAATCCTAAATGTCGTAAAAAATATATACATATCAATACTAATTTTTTATATATCATTAATGATCTTATAGAATACCTTACGATTAAGACCCTTATATGAACCTAAATCCAAAATTTATACAAACAAATTCATCTTTATTATCTAAAATATATGAGATCCAAGCACTACTATTATGGTTTTATGTATAACCAGAATTGAATGGAAATCTTGAAACACTCTAAAATTAATCAATATAGTATTCTTTAGCATCAATTTTAAATTAATCGGTATATTTATTTTCAACTGTGAAGGAATAATCCACCTCCTTAGGTGTATCATGATCATTATTATCCCACAATATCAAACCTCAATAAGGGGTGAATTGGAAAATAAAATATTTACAGTAAATTTAGGTTCCGATTAATTTTTATTTCTAAAATTAAACACCTAAGAGGAAATTTTTTTCGATATAAATAAAATCAATGACGTCAAGATAGTGGAAATGGTTTTATTAGAAAAGGAAAATTAAAAAAAATATGTTATCCCAAAAGAGTTAAAAAAGTCATGAAATATTCTAGAAGTATAATGAATTTAATAATAATAATACATTAATTAAAAATATAATTGAGATAATTAATATTTATAATTTAGTTTTGTAAATTAATTTCAAAAATAGGATCTATTTTATGATATGGGTTTTTAGGTTCCTATACGTGAAATGTATTCCAATAGTGATTGGGTAGACATATTCTCTGATATATTAGACTGTTGTAATGTAAAACTGATTCATATTTTTTATAATGACCATAATGTTATGATTTATTTAAAAAATTAAATATTGATTTTCATATTATAATAAAAAAATTTAATAGACATTATTTTTTAATTATAAAATGATTGGATAATAATTTGATGTGAATAATAACGAAAATATTGAGTGATTTTGATTTTGATGAATTTAGATTCCTGAAAATTATTTTGTGTTTTATAGTCAAGGTGAATCCTCAGTGGAATTTTTTTAAAGGGGAATAAATAATTAAAGGCTATTGAATGATAAAATTCTCTATATAGGCCTGATCAAATAGAAATTTTATATATCCTTTTTTGGGTGATTATTACAAAAAATAAACATGGATTTATCGATGTTTATGGTACTCTAAATAGTTCAGAAAGGCTAAAAAGTGTCCATTAAAATATTGGTATTCAATTATTACTAAATAATAAAAAAAATATTGGATTCATATTATATAATTTCTTATATTGAATGATAAAAGATTGGGGAAATAAAATTTTTAGTATATATTTTGGGAAAGTTATTTTATTTGTATTATATCTATGATTATCGTGCGGGAGGGATATTATTTTTATTAATATTACTGTTACTTAATTCAATGAAATTTATATGTCCACGCTGTGTACTATTTTTTATATATAGACATTACATTTCATCAAATTTTTGGTAGAAAAATTTGTTTATTTTGATATATTCTCACAAAAATAATGAATTTGGGTTATTATGATGATATTTTGTGGTAAATAATCAGTCCATTTTTTTTAAAATTTCTCCAATGAAAATGAAATTAAATATTTTCTGTTTTTTATGATTACCAAAACTATGGAAGAATCTATTGGTATAATATAAATTTCCCAATAATCACCCACTTTTTACGACTGTAATAATGAATAATTTTATTAATGTAAATGATTTTTTAATGAGATGGTTGTAAATATATTATTTAACGAAACAATACATTTTTAATGGATAAATAACATTGATTTTTTTTTCATCCAATTATGAAAATGAAAAAAAACAACCATTGATATATAAATGAAAAAAATTGGGATGAAAAAAATAATATAAAATACCTAAAAAATTAGTATAGTGAATAAATTAAAAGATTAAAAATATACATGATCCATAGCCTAGGATATCATGAAATTTCTAGAATTGGTTTGGAAAATTTTAATCAATATCATGGATTTTCTAAAGATGAAATTGATGTACTTAATATTTTAGTTTGTAGAATCCATGTTTTTTATTATATAAATTGTGATTTATGTTATCATATAAAATTTCTCCACTATCCAATGATAAGAATTCAATTGACGTATTTCTAGAAGACGTCAATAAATTTTTTGATTGGTGGTGAGAATTTATAAAAAAATTGAATATATTTACATGATATATAAATTATATGCCATCTTAATATTATATTATAACATCATGATACAATTTAGATGTTCAATCATGAAATTTATGTTTTGTGAGAAGGTATTGAAAAATAGTCTTTAGGAATTGGATCGAGAAGGTTGGATTCCAGGGTTATGGTACCACTTCAATGGTAATAATTCATTTGGTGGTATGAATGTTCATTAGAATATTTAATAGATGATTAATTATAGGGAGAATATTATAACAAACTATTTTATTATTTATGGAAGGAAAAGGAATCCATGGGTGATCAAAAAATAAATAATTTCTTGAATTTGGGGGACTTATATAATTTGCAATTGAAAGAATTTCATCAGAATACTAAAGAACAATAATGTTTATATGATTAATAGGAGGTGGTTTTAATGGTATAGAATGGGATAGAGTTTGTAATAGAATGAAAAAATTACAAAAAGATAAATATATGGGTCTTATAACTAAGTTCATATGTCTAATAGAGTTATGTGAACTAGTAGTTTAATGGGGAAGGGGAAGAATGTGTATAAAACTATGAGAAAATGGACATAATAAATTGTATAAAGATATATTCATTGGTGAAATATATAATGGTAGTTGTTAGAAAATTGGATTATAATGTAATGAGAATAGGGTTTGGGTTTGGAATGATTTGGGGGGGTTGAATAGGTGGGGCTATTTATATATTGGGGGTTTGGAAATTGAAGGGTGAAGAATGTTTGAGAGGAAAGGGGTATACCAGGGAAGGATGTATTAGAGCAGAGTATATTCTCCAAATCAATCAACATTAAATTCAACTCCTCTTTGGAAATTTAATTTTTTATGAAAAATATGCACACCATACTTTTATTTTATTTTTATAGTATAAGTATGTTTTATGATGTTTTGAATGTAGTCTGAGCTCCATTAATGGTAAAAATATCATGATCTCCCATATCATGCATAAAAGGTGTAAAGATTATTCATATAATTGAGATTGCATCCTATTCTAATATATCAAATGTAACACTCTACCAAGGAACAAATGTGCCATGTAGATGAAATTACATATTTCTATGAGATTATTCCACAATCTATTGTAATTAATAAACTTTATTTATAGTCTAAGAATATAATTTGGGGAGATATTTACCTATTAATGGTATATTTAATCCTAAATTCCAAACTAATTTTATATTCAATATAAACAATAATTTTCTCTTAATGATGTACTAAATTTTTCATATGATAATACCATATGTGCGCACGTTTTCCATACATCAATCGTTAAAAAAGATACTCTCTATACATGAAATGAATAATATTATAATATGAAATTTGATGATGATTGTAATGGGGAGAAGAACATATTGGAAGACCTCAAGTATCCTTCATAATCATCTTAGTTAGTATACAATCATGAACAATGATATGAACAATCCACTCTAATTCATATATGAAAACATGAAATGTTTTATAACCATTAGATGTTAATATAAATGGTTTGATAAATACATACCCATAGTATTCACCCAAAGATCCGAAACCTATCATGGCTTTCAATTTACTAAAATATATATTTTGAAATTATGTTCAATTAGTTGATATAACCAATGAACCTATTATAAGTAATATCAAATGTGTATCATGCGAATTTGGTTTGGAAATTTCATGTATCATTAATGTTTTGGTACAAAAATAGAGTATGACATAATTTATCATATCAAAAATCATTTGTACTATACAAATACATCCAATAATAATGGAAAATCTCTGTAGTTTTATCTTCATGGAATAACGGAACACATGCCAAAGTTATCCTGTTTTCAAAGTAACTAGGTATCCAAATGTACACAATGATAAGCCTCATCCAACATCATAACCAAACCCATTATTTTACACTAGAATAAACATAATTATCCCATATAATGTAATTTCATATCATTCACGTTATGTAATAAATTGGAACATATCACATCATCATATATATATGTCACTTAAATTTAAAAAATTTAATATTGCGATAAGAATCAATTCATCATCTATTTATTATATCATAAAAAATTTATCGACCGTCAGTATACATTTTATTCAACACTACATAAAAATAAATATTTTATTTTTACACACTAATCATAATTTTTTTACCATTAATTTATAGGATTGAAATAAATTATTGATTCCCCACTAACCATTTTAAAACACATCCCAATAATCACCCCATATATAAGATTCAAAATAATTTCACAACAATATATTGCTATTTTTTTTAAATGATCACTAAATTATTTCTACACGCCACTAATTAACCATTAAAATTTATTACATATAAAAATTCAAATATAATAAATATATAAACAAACGAATCATAAAATACATGTTATTATCACGAATATGGGAATAATAAACCATTTATAATAATCATAGCAACCTGTATTAAAATATATTTTCACTAAAACATGAAAAACCAAATATAGTTAGTTCAACACAAATTAATAAATTATTATTAAAACACATTCATCTATAATACACAACGAATATAATAAAACAATAAAATATATCAATATATATAATAATTTCCAAATACCAATTTAAAACAAAAACTGCTTAATAAAAACACATCCACATTTGTTGGAAACATAATTCTCATATTAATTACATACATATTGGATACCCTAAAACTTATAAAAAAAATTTAATTATCCCATTATCAATAGATCAAAAATATTAATTTCGTATTTAATCATCGTAGTTGGCCACCCATTTCCCACTAAAAATCAAACCACTGATTTCATATATACATGATTTAATTACTATTTGAAAATAATGTTACAATTTTAAATATATTATCAATTCCAACCAAACCCCCTTAAAAATGTTTTAAAACCAAAAAATCAATTGAAATAATATATATGAATGAGACTCATTTTATAAAGGAATTAAAATAATAACAGTTTCCAAAAACTCATAACTTTTTCAACACACATAGTATGTTTTTTGAGAATAACAACTCATTAAACCCGAACATTATTGCACTCTACCAAAAATTATTTCATTATAATTAAAGATGATATAAAGAATAAACCACCCATATTCATAAAATCATTTAAATATCCAATATTACCATAATACTCATTAAAACAAAAAAAATAGAAATGAAGCAATTAAATCATCACAGATAGAACAAAAAAATAATAAAATACTTTTATTTAGAATAATAAAAGCTACTAAATAAAATACCACAATTAAAAACATTTATTATATTATTTCAATGATATAGAGCTTCAACATAATTCATTGTAGAAACTATAACATTCTCATATATTTATATCATTATTTCATTACTTTATCAAATTATTTAATAGTTAATGATTAATAATAAAATTATAATCTATTAATGATACTATTATTTCGACATAATAATTCATAATTTTATATTATTCTTAAATTAAAATTGTTATTCAAAAATTATCCCCCTTTAATACTAATAGATATAAATTTTATCATAATTTTTAAAAAATTGTTGTTTAATTATACATCTAATTAATGTAATTAATATAAACTAAATCATATCAATAAATTTACATGAATTATTATACAATTCCATGTAAACCTAAAATAGATAAAGTATATTATGGTATCCAAATCTAAAAATAATATGGTGAATTTAATTTTAATCATAAAGAATGAAAAGATGTAGTACAAAAATGTGTATCAATAATAACCACATTGAGTGAAATCATAATTACACCTCAATAAATTATATAAAAATAATAATCCACTTATATAAAGAGAAACTGTAACTAAATTTTTGAAAAAATTCATCCCGATGACAATATAATAAATCTATTGTTAAAACATTATACTGGCCAACATAGTTTGGATGTAATAAATGGATCATTGATAAACAATGAAATGAATTAGATTTTGTAATGAAAATATTTTGGTTATTGGAAGATATTTGAGAAAATACTATTCATAATAAATAACAATAGGAATAAGGAAGGATATATTTAAAGATACAAGCTATAATAACATAGAGATGAAATTTCCCCTTAATAAAAATAAATCCAAAACTGGTGATTGGGTACATTGTCCTTGTATATTTGGTAACTATTGTTAATTCAGTTCAAAAAAACCACACAATTTCATCCACAAAGTAGCCAATACCCCAAACATCGAATTTTTTTTACATTCATGATCATATATAGAATTTTAGATGTTTATTCCCACTTAAATTCTTTTCCTATTAATTATGATAACCAAAAACAACATGAAAAAATTAAATAATCTTTAACGATAGTAAAATAATATTGAATATGTACCTCAAAGGTCATTGTCACTATCAACAATAAATTTCTTATCTATCATATGTTTCTTGTGTTTCTCTAATAAAATACATTATAAATGTGACCTCAATCCACATCTCATTCATTATAATTAACATAAAAACACCTAGAAACAAATTGAAATTTCAAAAGGTTTCCAAATATAAGTGTCCCTAAACCCAATAAATATTTTCGATCATATTATTTTTCTACATGAGATCAAAATAAAAATATAAGAAATTTACTCAATCGACTAAGGATCTACATGAATTGGAAGATAGGCACAGTGGCCCCCTAAAACAATACCTTTTGGATATGGGATGTTGATTGGAAAATATTATTAATATCACATAAAATGAGAGAATTTAACAAAATCACCTATATAAAGAACATATCACCACAAATAATGTATAATTCATTATAAAAAATGAATCCAAATATATATATATATATATATATTCTTGTGTGTGTGTGTTTGTATGTATAATATTTTAACTTGGTAACAAATTATATTGATCAGAAAAATAAAAACCTAAATTTAAAAAGGGGATTAAATGTGCCAAAATCCAAATGTAAACAAAAATTGAGAAACTAAGTGTGTATAAGAATTCTCAATGCATATCACACAACAAGAACACCTCCTGATGTCTATCACTTTCAGAACGACTATTCACCTACTCCACCAACAACATAACTATTACGAGAACAACCATATTTCCAATTATATATAGAATAAATGAATCATTAATGTCAAATTCTCATACAAATGTGAGCATTTTATTCTTAGTTATTTTCCTAGAAATTTGTAGAGGATAAATATAAAGGACATTTGGTATAGATCAAAAAATATAAATATTGACTAGATTGACATTAGTGATAGGGAACTAAGGGAAATAGTTGAGTTCCAATAATTATATCATAGATATAAAAATATTTTTCATAATATTAAAAATTTGAAATCATGCTGTATAGATATACCAATTCCTAAGCTCATTTCAAAATATATAATGGGGGGGTACACCTCCCTTAGATAAAAAATGATATATAAGGGAGTACTGAATCTTTATGCTTACTCGTTCTACATTAATTGTGTCTTTTCAAATGGTGGAGTATCTAACTAGATAGTTGATGGATATGAGCATAATCAATGAATGATTTAATAAATTTATCATTAATTCGGGAGATATGCGCCTAAATTAAGACAAGGGTGTAGAAAACACATGCCCAAACTTATAGTATGTACACCTTCTGTATATAATGGAGTAATAAGCTCCATAATCTGTTTTGGGACTTTTAGAAAATCCCCAATACTAAAACAGTAGAGTCCGAATCCTCATGTATGACTTTATAATTATACATTACATTCAACTTCATACCTATAAATATAATGAAATATAACTCACCTAAATAACTAAAAGTGTTAATTAAACGATTAAACAAATCACACATAATATATCTAAATGAAAATAAATATCTACACAATATCTTAATTTTCTTATTTTTGATAAGTAGACCGTGATATTTAGAGATTCCAATGATGTTATCATATTATGATACACCCTCTTGAACATTGACCATGATTTAGTAAAATTTGTATTTACATAGCACACCACTTATATTTTATATATAAATTTTAAAAAAAGGAAACAAAAAAATAGTTAAAAATCATCATCTTGTTGAATAATGAAACTGTCATTTTAAATAAACTATAATCAAATCCTCAATATTATAGCCCAATATCCCATCAATAACATTTGGTTATATGGTCTTACTGTATTATGGACCTAGTGGCATGATTATATAGACTAATAATTTATATCATTGGTGGTGGTAATTGTGGTGCTACATAATCTATTTTATTATGATTCTCAAAATTTATGTGAATGAAATTTATATATAGACATGTTTTAGTGTGAGATTCATTATCATTGTGTGATGTGACTCAAATGTGAAAAATATAATTATTGATATCATCAATCATGTGGTCGTCATTCAAAGAAATAGGTTCCCTATTGTGCACTATAACCATTATCCTCCATCATTATATTTGATGGATTTAATTTGATAAAAACATAAGGGAAATAATATGGTCATCCAAATAGGTAATATATATAATATGGATAATTACACATGATGACAAGAGTATAAAAGATATTGTTTTAAAACAAGTTCATATTTGATAAAAATTGATAAAAATTGATTGTGATAAAAAATGAAATTTAAATAAGGAAATTTAAATGAGTTTTATAATTGATATCAATAATATCATTAAATAATGGAACATAAAATAAAATGTAATACAACAATAGTATCTTTTTTGTATCGTTAAACTCCATACACATAATAATAATAATAAGTTCACCATGATTTTTTTAATGGTCAGAAGCCCATATGGGCCATATATGTATACAAATATATATTATAATGTTCTGAGAGTTTGAATGAAGGGAGTAAAATAAGGTAGATATTGAGAGGTATTTATTCGATGTTCACCTAAAATATATCCATGGTATGTATATTTCATAAGGACATGTCACTACTATTGTATCTGTAAGCCCGATCCTAAGAATATATTTCACATAATTTAATGAAGTCTTATTATATACATATTTACTTTGATTCAATATATATGAATTTTTTATAATCCAGTACAAATGGTTAAATCCTAGATTTCATTACCAGGGAACGACATCAATAGATTTTAAGGAAAGGAAGTAACACAAAATATGAAACCTGATAAGTTATATATTTCAAATGAATTCTAATTTAACACAATATTTCATGAATAGAAAATTAAATAGAATGTTTTCTCTCATTTTTTTGTGGTTTTTTTCATTTCATTCATCTACGGATAAATGAAATATTATTTTTAATGAAATTATTTTATATAATTTAATTATTTTTGGGATTATTTTGTTTCATGACAATAAAAATTTCAAGGACAGTTGTGGAGTTCTAGCATGGTTGTTGATATGGTATGATCATCACGTTAGGATATTCAAAATGGTGTGGATCAATCTGAATGATAATCTCTAATGCAAAATTGTCCGATGGTAATTCTATTTTACGACGCGATGCTTCAGGCATAGAAATTCCCATAGTTATTTGATGTAATAGTAAGCAAAAAGAACGATATTAGTGAAAATTTCAATAACGTGATAATGAGGTTGGACATTTCACGAATAGGAGGGAACACATATAAATATTATTTTACCCCCTCATTTGAATATAGAATTACTTAACTAGATTTAATGGATCTGAATTTGTAAATGTGATTTGTGGTTGTTTTTTAAAGTGTTCATGATGAATGGTAGTTTCAAAGATTCATAAATTTGGCCAAGATTTTTTATAATAATGAATATATTTATGTTAATGATGTCTATAAAATATTGATCAAATGTTTAGATCATATCCAACACTATGTGAGCATCACGAAAGTGTATGATCCTCATGAGAGGAGGTTGATTTATGAAGGCCGGTTGAGAATCATTAAAGAGATGAGATTCGAAAAATATGATGTCTCTCCAATAGAACTATATTCATATTAATAATTGGTATGTTTTCTGAAATTTGTGTCAACATTTCAAAGGCAGTTAGCATTAGAAAATTATTTGAAATTGATTTTGCAAAAAAACTATGGTTATGTGATATTAATCATGTCGAAGAATGTGGGACTTCCATAAAAAATATACATATTTTTTTTATGAATTCCCCATTTCATGTGAAGGAACCTATACGTCTATAATGTATTTCTGAAACCATTATAGGGATGTCAAAAGAAGAATAGGTAAATGGTGATCCTTTTAACTGTTCATGATCCATTAAAGGGAATATTGCTGCAATTTTCCCCGGGAAGAAGCAAGCTATACATTAACATTGTAAAAGAATATAGAATGGTCATAAAAGAGATCTAGTCATATTTTTATTTTGGGAAAGATAATTAGGGGATTTGTAATATCGTTACAACACCATTTCATTCTTGCTAGATATAACCCATTGCGGTTGAAGCATGGAAGAATCTGTGGGGCATTTTTTCTTACTCTCATACTTAATATTCAATGAATCATCCTCAAAAATGTTAATGAAAGAATTGGATCAGTACAAAACTTTATGTGAAGATATTTTGACACATAAAATATAGAGTTCATTATTTAGTAGGGTATGGAAATTTATTAATAGAACATTCATAAAATGATTCTCCCACTATCATGGTGTCTAATTACAAAATAAAGCTAACAATTTGTATCATAGAATTAGTTTCATTTAACTTATTTTAATTCTATATCATTTTTCCGCCAATTTTAAAAAATTATTTACTTTATCTAATGTTATTGTGAAATGGAAAATTGGATAAATTCCACGATGAAGAATATGGATTGTTGAAATTCATAGTGTCTATTTATCGATGGAAAATTTGTGATTTAGTTGAAGGAATCTAACAAATGTAATAAACAGTGACACTGTTTATCATTTCATAATAAAATAGTAATTGATGAATAACTTGACATTCCATGTGATGTTGTAACTACTGATAAAGAAGAAACACTATTAAGGATAGTAGTTGAATTTGTTATCAGAAAAAATTAATTGGAACATAAATTAAAAAGGAACATTAATACTCAAGAAATTCAGATCGATGTACAATAAATTTATGGAAATAATATGAAAGGTTTAAATGAAATTATTATTCATGTGGATAAAAATCTGATATAGAAGAATCATTTCCATGAAGAAGAACTCAAAATTAAGTATATAGTGATTGAAAATATAAATGATTATTAAATGTGAATGAATATAAATTCATATGATATTCAAAATTCTGATGAAAATAATTATAATATTGCTACACATTGAATAGAACTAATACATTTGAATAGAAGGCTATAATAAGAGATTTGATTATTTAAATAAACTATTTTTTAGATTCAATTTAAATTTAATGGGAAAAATTTCATGGGGGATATGTACACACAAACATTGGAAGATGTGATTAATATTTAGATGAATCTTAGAAGAGAAAAAAATTCCTTACTAGACTCAAGGGATATAATGATTCAATAATTTGGAGAAGATCTTGATTCCATCCATAAATAATTGGAGAAATATAATTCTGTCAGGACCTGTCCTCGAGGAATGTGTCGTGACTACCCCAAGCCCACCTTCCATAGGCCAATGGCTGGCGACTAGCATCAAAGGCGAATCCCTGATAGAAACAGAAGTAATTTTCTTTAAACCTATAACACACACACACACACACACACTATACACAAGTAGTAGAAGCACCAAGTACTAATATTGAAATGAAGGGTGTGTTGAAATTATGTGGGCCAGTATACAAACCCAATAGAACAACAAGTACTAGTACAAATAAAAAGAGAAAAATGCTCATGAATCATCCACCCAGGAATCCTACCTGAAGGGTAGGTAAAGATCTCAAAAAACTCATCCCTGAGGTATATCCCATATAGTCTAGATCTGAGCAGCCTCCCATCCATCTCCCTCAGCCTCGATCACTGTTGACTATCACCTGCACAAAAGCCAACATGGTGCGGGTGAAGCCTGTTCATGGGTGAGTATAATAATACTCAGTAGGGGACCCAGAGACCCTCGAAGGTCTCCTAGAATCCAATAAGGATAAACTAAACTATCAAGATACAATCACAAAGTATCAACCATACCTACATAGGTATATGAACATACATATAACTATGTTACCAATCACAGTCCGTCTCCAACTCTCGAGCATAAGAACAACCCATATCACAATGGAAGTAAAGTCAATCACCTCGATGATAATGATTTAAAGAATATACATAGATCCCAAAGGTATAAAACACATGTAGAGGGGGTAGACATGATTAGTTGTATCCACGAAATGATCTCCTCTTTCGGACTCATGCAAGATCCTTGACCAATATCAGAGCTATTGAACCCAAGGAGGTTCCCAGTACAGAAGACATCGTTGTTGAACCCATAGAGGATCCCAGTACAAAAGTCATCGCTGTCGAACCGATGGAGGATCCCAGAATAGAATTCATCACTCTCGAAACCACAGAGGATCCTGGTACAATATCATCAATGTCGAACCCAAGGAGGATCCTGGTACATTAATAAGTCCACGTAGGATCCTATCATCTCAATTGCATCTAACCATAGGATTCCCGCACACAACATTATCATTCTTAGGAGGGTCCGCTTCTAGAGCCATGTGTCGAAACATAAACTAACTTGAAGTATCGAGTTGATTTATCCCATAGTTTTGTCTCATCATAAGGAACCCAATGCAAATGACGACTCGACAATCGGACACCCGGTCTGTGATTTATTGGCATTTCAGTTCCAGAGGCCAGGTTGTTTTCTAGGTGAAAACCAACTCGACCATACCCCAACTTGTCCAAACCACATTTGGGGTATACCAAATGAACCGTCCATCTCTAAGCCTTCGGTCGCCATAGACAATTCGTCATTCGGACACTCATAGCCCAAAATATGGGCAGAGAGGTGAAAAATAGCCATAGCGGGTCTGGGTCTGGTCAAAAAAAGTCGGAGAGACTTGGCCCGACCCAGTCCGGACTAGTGTTTGACCCAGTCTTAGGGTCCTACCTGGTCCGAGAAAGCGGGCCGGCCTAAGGGGGTGGCATGACCCGCCCTGAGGGCAGCACTACCGAAGGCGACCTAGCCAAAGGGCGGCCCGGCAGTGGGTGGTCCGGCCGAAGGCAGCCTAGCAGCTCACCCTCACTGTGCCTAGGGGGAGGTGTGCAACACATGGCACCCAAATGGTTGAACCATTTGGGAAGAAGCAAACCGGCACCAGGTGGTACCGGTCTGACACAAGCAGGACCCTACGAGGTCCCTCTCCTCTCGGCCGGTCGAGTGGTCTGCCACTCAGGCTCCACGGTAGCCGGCCCAGCCGGTCTCCCCTACACCTCCACCATGGCATGATGGTGCTTCACAACCACAGCCATGGCCCGGACTATCCTTGACCCCCTAGTCCTCCATTCGGTGCAACAGCGCCACGCCTCCTCTACCGCGACCTGGTTTAGCCGCATCCCTCAGCTCCTCCATGCAGCACGACTGTGCCGCGCTTTTCCATCATCATTGAACCGTCTGTTTCTTCATGGCCGACCCAACCCTGTACTCCCTTGTTCAACATCATTCACCAAAAAAATTAAAACAAAAAACGGGGTAGGTTACAGCAGTGTTCATGCGGTCCGAACCCTCCACTTTACATTGATATCATTCAGAAATTTTTATACAAGAGTGAACAACATAGGATAGAAAAAAACGCAAACTCGAACTCAAACTCAAACCCCTACGTCATGTCCAGTGATCGTTGATGGAGTTTCTGTAAGATGGACATCATTTAGTTGACATCGAGAAGCGTCTGAGGTAGGAGACTGAGGAAGAAGCATCGTTGGCGTTCTTCACGGTTGGATCCTTCTTTTTGGACTCGGTCGAAGATCAAAGGAGAAGTTTGTTGTTCATCGATGGTTCTTCATTGGAAGGATGAAGTTATCCTCTCTCACGAATCAAAAAATGATCATGCCAACCAAAAATAACAGACTCACTGTTATTTTAATGGTCGAAAAGAATTCAAAAGATTTCAGAAATTAATTAATTGAAGCCATTAATTAATTTTTTTGTGAATTGACACCATTATGAAGAAGTTCAAATTTTCCACCATTTATGTGGAGTTGAAGGGGTTTAAACTAGTGTGGGCCCTGCATATCTTATTACAAGAGGTGTTAAACATCGGATGGGAACCTCCAAATTAATATCCTCCCAAGGGAGGTTATGTTTGGGTGGGCCCCACCACTAACCTCCACTTTGTGGTTTTAGCCACTAAACAAATAAAAATAAGTTACACATATTTTTATTTAATTTTATTTAAAAACCACAAAAAATGACTTCCTTTCTCGTTAGAATGCTATTGTGGTGAAGGTATCCTTAAGTGATCACCGGTGTTGTGAGTTTAACGGTTACCTCAAATTTCAATTCTGAGCACTGGTTCAAAGGATATAAAAACCCACTTGAACGTTCATTGAACGTACCTGAACAAAACATTAGAAATTGATTCAGGGAACACCGGGCCTCAGAATCAAGTGCCATCATAAACTACGAGCTTATAAAGTTCCCATGAATTTCATAAAAAAAATCCATGGAATTTTTAGGTCTTTAAATTCTCCCCACCTCAAGGCTTTACGTACCCGTAAGATACAACTCACACTAAGGAAACAAATGGGGGTACTGAGCACACATCTGAGCCTCCCGCTCCCATGTGATCTCATGGAGGTTCCAATGCTGCCAGTGAATGTGCACTATAGTAATCAACCATCCGCACATGACCCCTATCGTCGATCATCAATCTCCACTAGAACCTCTGTGAATGTCGTCTGGTCATCAATTTCCAGCTCCCCATGGTCGATGATGTGAGAAGAGTCATGCACGTATCTCCTCGGCTAAGATACGTGGAATATTTCATCCACGCAGTGCAACTGAGGTGGAAGTTCCAGGCAGTAAGCCACGTCACCTACTCTACTAAGCACCCAAAATGGACCGATTAATCACTATGATAACATGTCGCCTCAGCCAAATCATCGTAGACCATATCAAGGGGAGACCCTTAGAAAGATGCGGGCGCCATCATCGAACTCCAGTGGTCTCCATATCCCATCATCATAAGACTTATGGTCTATCTGAGCTGTATTCATCTTCTTCTGGATGATCTGCACCTTCTCCATCATAGCATGCACTATCTCCGGTCCCATAATTGCTGACTCCCCTGAGTCAGTCCAGCATAGAGGCGATCTATAAGGTCAGCTATAAAGGGTATCAAAAGGATATATCACGATGGTGGAGTGGTAGTTGTTGTTATACACATACTCTACCAAGGGTTAATGATCCTCCCAGCTACGAACAATGTCAAGGATGCAAGCACGGAGCATGTCCTCAAGAGTCTGAATGGTCTTCTCAGTATGGCCATCCATGTAAGGATTGATGGTGATGCTCAAGAGAATCTGCATCCCAACAGCCTCCTGCAACCCAATCCATAGCCGGGAAGTGGAATGAGCATCTCGATCAGAGATGATCATCAATGGAACATTGTGAAGTCATACAATCTCCGTTATGTAGAGGAGTCTTATGCTCTCTATTGAACCCTGATCTCTGATCGGGAGGAAGTTGGATGACATGGTGAGTCAATCAACGATCACCCATATAGGGTCATGTACCTTGGATGTACATGGAAGAACCATCACTAAATACATGGATATCCCATCCCACATCCACTCTAGGACCTTTGAGGTCGGAACTAATCCCGCTGGAACCAAGTGCTTTGCCTTCACTTTCTGACAAGTGAGTCATCGTGAGACAAACTCTGCTAATTCCTTCTTTATACCTAGCCACCAGTGCTTTCATTGAAGGTATTGATACATCTTCTCCACTTCTGTATGTACCACTAATGGAGATGTGTTGAACTCCCTCAACACTTTCTCCTAAAGGAAAACTTGTACCATGGTACGTCCTCTAAAGAGAATGATGTTCTCCCCATCATCATAAAGTCCATCAGGTGCCTAACCTATGGATATCTGAGCACGTCATGTCTCACAGTCAATGTCCCCATGATGTGCTTCCCTGACTCGTTGTAGAAGTGGAGGAGTAACTGTGAGAGACTGTAGAAAGTCTTCTCCATCTCTATCCACAAAGAATATCAGAAACACATCCAGCTACTCGGTCACCTCTTCAAGAAACTGAATTCATGATCTCTTACTGAGAGCATCGGCTGCAATGTCCCCCTTCCCAGGAGTATAGACTATCTCGAAATCATAGTCCTGGAGGAACTCAATCCAACGTCGCTATCTCAGGTTTAGGTACATATGTGAGAAGATGTACTTGATACACTAGTGGTCAGAGTAGATTGTAAAACAATCACCCATTATATAGTTCTGCCACATCGTCAAGGCAGTGACCACTCCTGCTAATTCTAGGTCATGGGTAGAATAGTTTTGTTCATGTTGTCTCAAATTCTGAGAACCATAAGTGGTAACTGCTCTCTCTAGAATCAGGACACACCCATGTCCTGTCCCTAGTGCATCACAGTAAACTATCTACCCATTTTCCTCTTCCAGTAGCCTCAATATGGGCACACTAGTCAACCTCTACCTTAGCTCCTAAAAGCTTTTCTAGCATCTCCTTATCCACACGATGGGTTTACCCATCTTCATCAATGCTGAAATTGGAGCTAAAACTATGGGGAAGTCTGGAAAAAATATTTGATAGTACATAGCTAGTCCCAGAAAACTCCGTACCTCCATCACACTCCTGGGTGTCTCCGAAGCATGTAATGTCTCAATCTTTGCCGGATCCACTGCAACTCCATCCTCTGAGATGACATGTCCTAGAAAGTGTGCCTATTTTATCCATAACATTTACTATGAGAGATTACCATAAATCTAGTGCTCTCAGAGTGCGTCGAGTACTACCCGAAAATGGAAGTCGTGCTCCTCCTCGGTAGCTAATTAGATCAGAATGTCATCGATGAAGACTACCACAAAACGATCAAGGTATGGCTGAAAGATCATGTTCATGAGTCCCATGAACATTTCTGGTGCATTGGTTATGCGGAATAGCATATCCAATAACATGAAGTGGCCATACCAAAAGTTGAAGGTCATCTTCTACACATCCTCATCCCGTACTATGAGATGATGATTGGCTGAACGAAGATATATCTTCGAGAACAAACACACTCTCTGAAGATGATCAATGTGGTCGTCAATACCCATGAGTGGGTACTTTTTCTTCACGTTCACCTGGTTCAGCCACTGATAATCGACACACAGTCGCAATCTCATAGCTTCCTTCTTGGAAAACAAAATCGGGGAATCCCAAGGTGAAACACTGGATCAGATAAATCCCTTCCCCTACAAGTCGTCCAACTCTACCCCTAGTTCATGAAGCTTGGTGGGATCCTTCCATATTGCTTGAGTAGATATCGGTTCTCTCTTGATGTATAGGTCAATGTAGAAGTCCACCTCTCTGCAAGGAGGTAGTCCTAGAACATCATCAGGGAAAACATCCATGTATTGATCCACTAGAACAAGATAACACAGACTCTGCATATTAACCGAATCGGGGATGAGACTAGCCAACTGATTTGTGATCAGTTTCCCCCTCCTCTATTTAAGAACATCATGTGTTGTAAAGGATCCCTTCTCTCTAGTGAAAGTGAACCTGGTCCCATCTGTGCAGACACACCTCACTTCCCACCCAGTACTGTCAATCTGAGCATGAACTGTGAATAACCATCCCATACCCAAGATGACTCCCTAAGGCCTCGATACCACTACGAGGAGATACCAGCCGAAGCTCTCTCCTAATAGAGTAAGCTCACACTTCCAACTCTAGTGTGTAGTCATCGAGTCTTCTCCCATATGAGTCTCTAGCCGTATGAATCGTGCCAACAGCTCTGTCGAAATCTGTGAAATCTGATCAAGGGAAGAAACAATAAAACAATGACTCGCACATGTGTCTATATGTACTAAAGCAAGGGTGGAGTAGGCACATATTGTACATTGAATCATCTGAAGTGAACTGTGGGCGTAGGCGTTGACTTCCTGGAGATGAGCCAGCCCCTGTCTGCCCGCTGCCAGTGGTCGGGGGTCCTCTTGGTGGTGGTGGTGGAAGGGCCTCAAAACATCGTCCACCAACTGCTGTTCGGCCATCTCCTCTGCCTTGTACGCCTACTCCCGGCGGACCACCGTGGTCCAACCACTGCCTGTGCCTAATAGGTCCCTCTGTTTTCTTCTTACCATCTGCATGGTGGGTTAAGCAGTCACGAGCCATGTGACCCAACCCACCACATGCAAAGCACTACCTGCTCCTCATATGGCTGACTCTGTCTCGTGTGCCCCACACAACTGAACATGTATCCTGGGGTCGCCCACCTGATGGTCTAGTTGGCTTGGACCTCTATTACATCTATCTACTGCCAGCTATAAAAGACTCTACTATTTGTCACCTTATGGTCGGTCTCTCTACTGGTGACTGCTCAGCAAGAAAAATCTCCACAAGAAGGGATCGCTCTAGCACCCCCACCCGCATTGGGATGCTGAGAGAGATCATCAAAGCCCTGATCTCTTCCCTGAGTCCCTACATAAAGGTCTGGGACATGAAGAATGGGTCCCATAACATATTTGTGGAGTATCGCGAGAGTTCGGTGAACCTCGCTAAGTACTGAGCTACCGTCATGCTACCCTGCTATAGATGCAGTAACTCCAATATCCACACCACACAAAGGGAGGCTGGAACAAACTCATGCTGGAAGAGACTCTCAAAATATGCACAGAGAAGTGATTCTTATTCATGCACCTAGAGCATCAGGATCCTCCATCTACCTTCTACTGCTTGAAAGAGACTCGTGACAAGGATCACCATGAGGTCGGATTGTGTCCCAACCAATCTGAAAACTCTCACAATAGCCTCCAGCCTCTCCTCATCTCCCTGTGGGTCCGTCTATCCACTGAACCTGGGTATCCTTTGGTAGTGGAACTTATGAAATGATCTCATACAGCATGAACACTATTCTCCTAGAGATGGTAGAATCGGTTGTCCTACAGGTAGTGCTACCATTATTACCTTCACTGTGATGGGGCCCTACACCGAGGCCATGTCGCTCAGTGGGCTACCGTCTTGTACAAAACTCGGAAACCATACTAGATGCCTTCATGGGGCCATCATAAAGGGAAACATGTGGACCACGGTAAAAATGATATACCTGGTGAGATGACTGTTGTACCCCACACTCTTTGATTTTCATGATCACAATCACTTTCATATGTGTTTAACTTTGTTTTTAAGTGTTGTGGATGATAGGCAAAAGATTGCCAAAGGATTGGCCCAAGAATGGACAAGAAGTGGACTGAAATTCAGTCCACCGGCCAGCCGGTGGCTTCCCACCGGTCGACCTGTGGCACCCAGCCCAAATAGTGTTTTCTACTGTCTTTCCACCGGCCAGCCGGTGGCTCCTCCACCGGTCGACCGGTAGAGCCTGGATCAAGACTCTTCTCCTCAACTTTCAAGGCACCGGCCAGCCGGTGGAGCTGTACCGGTCAGCCGGTGGTGCCTGGAAAAGAAGACTCAGCCACTGTCAAGGCACCGGCCAGCCGGTGGCCATGCACCGGCCAGCCGGTGGACCAGTCAAACTAGCCGTTGGGCTGTTGACCAGCCTGTCCACTTGGCTCCCAACGGCTCCGAAGACCTCTCCAACGGCTCCGAAGCCTCCCCAAGGGTTCCTAGCCTATAAATAAAGGCTGAGGAAGCCCCGGAAACTAACCGGAACATATACGAAGCCAACGGACATATTTTGGATCAATTGGCCAACCTCCGGCGACTTCCTTCAAAGGAACCCCAAGAGCTCCAACAACTTCCTCATCCAAGGAGCTTCACTCAAGAAGCTTGGGAGAGCACGCTCATCAACTCCATCATCCATTGGCGCCCGAGTCTTCCCAATCACGGGTTTGATTGCATTTATTTATTTTGAGCTTAAAATTGGGTTTGTGCCTACAAACCCCAACCCTTTTCTCAACCTCCCTTTCTTTGGGTTCTCACACCACCACTAAGGTGTGAAGAGGTTGCCAAGCCTTACCTTGTAAAAGGCTTGAGATCGGTGAGCTAGTCTTCACCCGTAAAAAGACTAGTGGGTTATTGCTTAACCACTAAAAGCATTGGGTTCTTGCTCAACCACTAAAAGCAAGCTGTAATAGGTCCTAGTGCTACCTCAAAGCCTAGTGGGTTTCTTGCTACAACCATTGAAAAGCAAGCGGTAGGAATCTCTCAACGGTTGAGTTGGGAGCGGAGACGTAGGCCGGGTTTTTGGCCGAACTCCGTTATCAATTTGCGTGTCTTGCCTCTTTATTTCCGCTGCATTTATACTTTGATTTTTAATTTGTTAATCAATTTTTTAAAAGGCAATTCACCCCCCTCTTGCCATCATTCCCTCCTTGGGGTGTTCTTCCGACCCAACAATTGGTATCAGAGGGAGTATTTGAATAATTCCCTAAACGGTTTCAAATTCAAAGATCCATTAAGATGGCATCAACCTCTTTCGCTCCCGAGGGCTACTCTTTGGGTCGGGCTCCATTTTTTGATGGGACCGACTATAATTATTGGAAAACCCGCATGACTACTTTCCTTAGAAGCATAGGGTATCCCATATATAAAATTGTCATGCAAGGTTACACCCTCTCCTCTCCCGACGAATCCAAATGGACCCAAGCCGACATTAGAAATTTTGAGCTTGATGGCAAAGCCATGAATGCTCTCCATTGCGGCCTAGACCGAAATGAATTCAATCGAGTGTCTACTTGCACCTCCTCACATGAAATCTGGAAACTTTTGGAGGTTACCCATGAGGGGACCAACAAAGTCAAAGACACCCGATTGGATATGTATAGGCAGGACTTTGAATCTTTTTCAATGCATCCAAATGAGTCTATTTCTGAAATGTTTACACGCTTCACTGACGTTTGCAATGGTAGAAAATCTCTTGGAGATGATGTTTCTGCAGAGACGATGGTCAAGAAGATCCTTTGGGTCCTTCCGAGCTCATGGGCACCAAAGGTGACGGCGATCCAAGAAGCTAAGGACGTCAAAAATATGCCGGTAGAGGAGCTCATCGGATCTCTCATGACTTATGAGATCACGATGAGGAGGCAAGCACAAAAGGAGGGCACACCAATCAAGACCCCAAAGAACATTGCCCTCAAGGTTCAAAAAGAAGTAAGCTCCTCCTCATCCTCATCTTCCTCATCCTCTTCAAGCGGCGACTCGGAAATGGAGAATCTCGCCCGCCAAATGCACAAGTTTATGAAGAAGCACAAGAAGAAGAAATCCCGCAAGCATCGAAAGCAAGAACCCACCGCAAGATCCGAGCCCAAGGTAAAATGCTACGGGTGCGGTGAAAAGGGTCATTACAAGCCCGATTGCCCACTCAACAAGAAACGGGCCACGCCAAAGGAAAAAGGCAAGAAGAAGGTCCTCAAGGCGACATGGAGTGACACCTCATCATCCTCCTCCTCCTCCTCGAGTGACCAAGGTACAAAATGCCTAATGGCATTTCATGAGGTAACATCTTCCGACTCATCCTCCTCTTGTTCTTCAAATTCAAACTCTTTCAATCATATGTCTTATGAGGATCTCCAATATGCAAGAGATCAATTGGAAAATGGTTTTCATACTTTATCGTCAAAATTTGTCGCATTGAAAAAGTCTTTTAAAAAACTCTCCTCCGAAAAAGAACAACTTCTCAAAGAGAAGGAGGAGTTGACCCTTAAAATCCAAAATTTTCCAAATGTTGATTCTATGGAATCAACCATCAAAGACCTAAGGGAGACCCTAGCTAAGTTCACCCAAGGGGAACAAAATTTGAATAATATACTTGGTTCCCAACGCGTTTCCCGGACCACCCAAGGCCTTGGCTATACCAACCAAGCCTCCTCCACCCATGCACCTACTATTTTTGTAAGGGGGAGCTCCGATTTTAAATTTTGTAATTATTGCAAAAAGCCCGGGCACCTTATTTATGAATGTAATTGTAAAAATGCCCGGTATGGTCAACCGAAAAGTATTTTCTATTCCGATGAGTTTTATAGGAGAAGACCCGCCATGAAACAAGTATGGATTGAAAAATCTCTTTTGGCGAGTCTCTCCGGGCCAAAATTTATTTCCTATCCCTGGTGATTTATTGTTCTTATTTAGGGGGAGTTAGGATCTTTTAAGCTTTATTGTAATTTCAAAATTTTCGATTCCAACTTTCAATTTCAACTCTTGGTTTCAAAATTTTCATTTCAAAATATTCAATTCGAATTTTTCATTTCAAAAATTTCATTTGGTTTCAAGATTCAAATTTCAATTTGTTTTTGATTTAAAACTTTCAATTCAAACTGTTATTCAATTTTTTTTCAATCTTTCAAATTTCCAAAATTTCAATTGATTTTCAAATCTCAAATCTTGGTTTTCAATTGATTTCCCTCAATCAAGTTTTATGCCCCACGCTATTTTGATAATCACAAAGGGGGAGAAATTTCTTGATTGATTGGGGGAGAATCTTTTCTCTCATGCTTAGTATTTATTTTCAATTTATCATTTAGGCATTCCTTTAATTTAAGTTTTTACATTGCTTTGATAAGTGATTGTGATCATCAAAATAGGGGGAGATTGTTGTACCCCACACTCTTTGATTTTCATGATCACAATCACTTTCATATGTGTTTAACTTTGTTTTTAAGTGTTGTGGATGATAGGCAAAAGATTGCCAAAGGATTGGCCCAAGAATGGACAAGAAGTGGACTGAAATTCAGTCCACCGGCCAGCCGGTGGCTTCCCACCGGTCGACCTGTGGCACCCAGCCCAAATAGTGTTTTCTACTGTCTTTCCACCGGCCAGCCGGTGGCTCCTCCACCGGTCGACCGGTAGAGCCTGGATCAAGACTCTTCTCCTCAACTTTCAAGGCACCGGCCAGCCGCCGGTGGCTTCCCACCGGTCGACCTGTGGCACCCAGCCCAAATAGTGTTTTCTACTGTCTTTCCACCGGCCAGCCGGTGGCTCCTCCACCGGTCGACCGGTAGAGCCTGGATCAAGACTCTTCTCCTCAACTTTCAAGGCACCGGCCAGCCGGTGGAGCTGTACCGGTCAGCCGGTGGTGCCTGGAAAAGAAGACTCAGCCACTGTCAAGGCACCGGCCAGCCGGTGGCCATGCACCGGCCAGCCGGTGGACCAGTCAAACTAGCCGTTGGGCTGTTGACCAGCCTGTCCACTTGGCTCCCAACGGCTCCGAAGACCTCTCCAACGGCTCCGAAGCCTCCCCAAGGGTTCCTAGCCTATAAATAAAGGCTGAGGAAGCCCCGGACACTAACCGGAACATATACGAAGCCAACGGACATATTTTGGATCAATTGGCCAACCTCCGGCGACTTCCTTCAAAGGAACCCCAAGAGCTCCAACAACTTCCTCATCCAAGGAGCTTCACTCAAGAAGCTTGGGAGAGCACGCTCATCAACTCCATCATCCATTGGCGCCCGAGTCTTCCCAATCACGGGTTTGATTGCATTTATTTATTTTGAGCTTAAAATTGGGTTTGTGCCTACAAACCCCAACCCTTTTCTCAACCTCCCTTTCTTTGGGTTCTCACACCACCACTAAGGTGTGAAGAGGTTGCCAAGCCTTACCTTGTAAAAGGCTTGAGATCGGTGAGCTAGTCTTCACCCGTAAAAAGACTAGTGGGTTATTGCTTAACCACTAAAAGCATTGGGTTCTTGCTCAACCACTAAAAGCAAGCTGTAATAGGTCCTAGTGCTACCTCAAAGCCTAGTGGGTTTCTTGCTACAACCATTGAAAAGCAAGCGGTAGGAATCTCTCAACGGTTGAGTTGGGAGCGGAGACGTAGGCCGGGTTTTTGGCCGAACTCCGTTATCAATTTGCGTGTCTTGCCTCTTTATTTCCGCTGCATTTATACTTTGATTTTTAATTTGTTAATCAATTTTTTAAAAGGCAATTCACCCCCCTCTTGCCATCATTCCCTCCTTGGGGTGTTCTTCCGACCCAACAATGACACCAGTAATAATGAAGAAAAAAATTTAAATACATGCACACAATTAGTGTTTTTGTGCACTAAGTCGAAAATCAGTAGTCGGGGTCCTAGTGTATGGATACGTCAGCCACCGCCCCAACACCGGACTTCCAGAACTGAAAACCACACTTAGTACTCTTAACCCTTTTTATTCACTGAAAATAAATATCAGATTCTTATGTTATGCGGTATAATTGGCTCCTCTGATACCAATTTGTCACGACCCATCATCGGGGCCCATGTCGTGACTACCCCAAGCCCGCCTTCCATAGGCCAGGGGATAGAGACTAGCACCAAAGAAGAATCCCTGATAAAAAGTGAAGGAATTGCATTTAAACCTATAACACACACAGTCTAAACACAAGCAGTTGAATCAACATGTATTAATATCGAAAATAAGGGTGTGATTAAAATAAGTGGGCCAGTATACAAACCCAAATGAACAACAAGTACTAGTACAAGTAAAAAGGGAAAACAAATCCTGGATCGTCCACCCGGGAATCCTACCTAAAGGGTAGGTACATATCTCAAACAACAATTCTCTAAGGTACATCCCATATAGTCCACCTATGAGAAGTCTCATGTCCATCTCCCTTAGACTCGATCACTTCTAACCATCATCTGCAAAGTACACAACAAGTTGCGGGTGAAGCCCATGTAGGGGTGAGTATAACAATACTCAGTAGGGGACACCGAGACCCCCAAATGTCTCCCCGAATCTACTATGGATAAACCACAGTACTAATATACAATCAAGAAGTATCATCCATCCCTACTTAGGTATATGCCCATAAATATACCTAAGTTAACAATCACAGTTTGGCTCCAATTCATGAGCCCAAGAACAACCTATAAGACAAAGGATGTAAAGTCAATCACCTCTATAATAATGATTGAATGATAAGACACAGCTCACACATGTATATAAATCATGTAGAGTGGGTAGAGATTATTAGGTGTAGCCACATAATAATCTCCTCTGTCGAACCTACGTAGGATCCTGGAATAGTATCAGCACTATTGAACCCACATACGATCCAAAAACTGATGTCTTCACTATCAAACCCATGGAGGATCCCGATACAGAAGTGATTGATGTCGAACCCATGAAGGATCACAGTACAGATGTCATCGATGTCGAACCCATTGAGGATCCTGGTATAGTAACTTCGATGTCGAACCCACGATGGATCCTGGTATAGTAATAGGTCCACTGAGGATCCTATCATCTCAGTCATAGCCAGCCATAGCGTTCCCACAGACCGCATGCTTGATTCTGGGAGGGTCCGCTTTTGAAGCCATGTGTCGATACATCAACTACCATTAAATCTCGAGCTGATGTATCTTGTAGTTCAATCTCATCATAAGGATCCCAACGTGGTGGACGGTGCATCAATCGGACACCCGGTCTGTGAATTATTGGCATTTTCTTTCTAGGGGACCGGTTGGTTTTTTGGTGCAAAACAACCTGGCCATACCCCAACTGCATCCAAACCTAATGTGGGGTATGCCAAAAGAACCATACTGCTCTAATCCTTCCATCGCTGCAGACGGTTCGTTTTTTGGAAAAAAATTGCAAAAAATATGTGCGTAAAGGTGAAAACTGGCCATAGAAGGTCCGGGTCTGGTCCTTCCCTAGGCGGCACGACCAGACCTGACCCGGTCCGAACTGGGGTCCGACCCGATCTGAGATTCTGAACCAGTTCGAGAAAGTGGCCCGACCTGAGGGGGAGGCCTGGCCTGATGTGGGGGCTCGGCTCGAGGGCAGCTCGGCCAAGGGCGGACGAGCCTGGGGCGGCTCGGCCATGGGCGGCCTATCCGAGGGCAGGCCGGCTGTGGGTGGCCCGGCCGAAGGCAGCTCAACAACCCACCCTTACCTAACCTAGTGGGTGAGGCGTGCACCCAACGGCACCCGAATGGTTGAACCATTCAGGTGGAATTGAACCAGCACCAGGTGGCACTGGTCCAGCACACACGGGACCCGACGGGGTCCTGCTCCTCTCGGCTGGCCGAGCGGCCAGCGGCTCCGGATCCACGACGGTTGGCCCGACTGTACATCGTTGCACCTTCACCATGGATCGATAGTGCCACAATCCTGCTACCCTTCGCGCGGCACTACGACGCCGCGGCCCGGGCTGGCCGCGGCCCTATGGTCCTCCGCGCGGCCTGACGGCACTACGCCTCCTACGCTGCGGCCCGGTTTGACCACGGTCCTCGGCTCCTCCACGCAGTGAGACGGTGCCTCGTTATTCTGGCGGCCATTCCCCACATGTTTCTTCACGGACGACCAGACGTCGGCCACCCATGCTCTGCCTCCATCACCATCAAACGAGAACAACAAAGGTGGGAGGGCCAATATGTGATTGTGCGGTCCGAACCATCCATGTTACGTTGATATCAATCGACATATTTTTATCCATGAGTGAACAATATAGAATGTAAACAAACTCAAACTCAAACATGAACCCCTATATCAAGTTCAGTGATCATTGACAGAGTCGCGGTAAGACGGACATCATTCCGTTGATGTCGAGAAGAGTATGGTGTAAGAAACCGAGGACGAAGCATCGTGGGCATTCTTCACGGTCGGCTCCATCTCATTTGACTCTGTCCAAGATCAAAGGAGATGTTTTTCATTCTTCGATGGCTCATCGTTGGAAGGATGACGTTCTCCTCTCTCATGTTTCCCCAAAAGATTATGCCATCCAGAAATAATAGACTTGCTATTATTTTAATGGTTGTCAAGAATTAAAAATATTCCAATAATTAATTAATTAATGCCCTTAATTAATTTTTGTTTGAATTGGCACCATTATGGGGAAGTTCATGTGTTCCCCCATTTATGGGGAGTTCAACATGTTTAAGCCCGTGTGGACCCCACCTCTTTTTTTACAAGAGGTGTTAAACATCATGTGGGCCCCACTAAAATAATATCCACCCAAGGGAGGTTATGTGCGGGTGGGCCCGACCTCTAACCTCCTCTTGGCGATTATAACCACCAAACAAATAAAACTAAGTTACACTTATTTTTATTTAATATTATTTAAAAACCCCTAAAATTATCTTCCTTTCTCGTTAGAAAGCAATTACATTGAAGGTATCCTTAAGTGAATACCAGCACTATGAGTTCAACGGTGCGCTCAGATTTCAATTATGAGCACCAGCTCAAAAGATATAAAATCCTGATCATATGTTTACAGAATTTACCCGAAAAAATCATCAGAAATTGATTCCCACCACACTAGGCCTTGAAATCAAGCCCTGTCAGAAACTGCAGACTCATAAACTTCGCATGAATTTATGAAAACAAAATTCCACTAAATTGTTGGTTCGTTAAAAATTTTAGTCGAATGTACATATTGAAGGTTTCATTTCATCTATTATTTGACCATCCCTCAAATGTTAACAATGTAATCAAAAGAAAATATTCTATTTTAGAAGGAAAATATGAAATTCTGGTCTCATCATATAGGCCACCTAGTTTGAAAAAATCTTGCATTTAATATGATGATCACTCAACCATGTGTGGGAATATTCCAGATGAGAACATTTTCAAAAATAGGAAAAATTATATATAAACTAGAAACAGACCAAAATTAGGGTTTTCATGATATAATAATAACATTTTCTACTTCTTAGGGGTGTATGGTAAAACATCATGTTTCTGTTATGAGTTTTTTATTACATTTCATATTGTGAAGAAAAAATATTTATGAATATAATATAAGAAGAAGCATCTTAATTGATCTGAAAAAATATACTCTAAAAAGAAATTATATATGAAATTCTATTATTGTGGACGATAGCGACACACCATGAGTATGTGTGAATAATACTAGGAGACCAATTTCAGAAGAAGAAATATAACTATGTCATAATCTCCGATGATAAATGATAAAAAAGGTATTTTTTAAATAGTATATGTTTTATTAGTTCTAATTATTTTAATTTGGAATGATATTTTTGCCTGAAGAAAGAGGGTAAAGAAAAATAACTCAATAGAAGATCCCAAACTCTAGTGGTGTATTAATAGAAATCTTAAATTTCATGAAAATAAGATAATTTAGAAAACTTGTTTTATATATTGTATAAAACATAAGGATATTATATAATGATGCACCAAAACATCATATGTTTCAATCATTACAATTCCCTTATAATGAATGTGAACAACTATATGGAATATAGGAGATACTCTTTTTGTGAGCAATAAGAATGTTCATTTAGTGAAGGACCCACCACCAAAAAAATTCGTCTAATAGATCACATAAATAATAAAATAATATTGAATAAAGAATGTATCAACATTATCACATTAGTTTAGATAGGGTGATAATTGATGAAAAAAGAAAAATTTCACCAATAAAGAAATATAAAAGAGATGAAAAACAATGGAATGATTCATACTGAGAGAAGGAATCATGAAAATGGAATTTTTGTGTAACATAAAAGAAATAAATTTTTACTATTTGGTTTAAACCCAAAATTGAGAAAAACAAAAAACCTACAGAATCTACATATCTGAAGAAGAATAATCACATGGGTATATAGTTCCTATTTATATGGATAGAGCATTTGAAGTATGATTTAAAATAAAAACATGTAGAAAATGTTAATAGTTCATTTCTAGACAGTACAAATTGTTTGATCCATCAAGAAATACTAAAATCCACTTATTGAAGATTATATAGGTCCTCTTATCCATAAGGATTGTATTCTATTAACTAATGATCATGTGTTTTATGTACTACGAGACATATAATCCAAGTCGATATTTCATCCAACAATGAAAATTTTCTATGTGATGTGAAACATACTATCAACTGAGTCGAATTAGTATATGAAATATATTATAATATAATAAATCATAGTGGATGATAATTTTAATAGAATTCAACTATTAGTAAGGATTGAAAAAATAAGAATTATGACATGATAGTTGTTATATTAATTGATGCCTCGTTTTATCAATATCCATGGAATTGATATCAGAGCATATGATCTATTAGAAATTATATGTTGAAGATAGAAAAAATGGATATTAGAGGCTTATATTGATGGATAATTCATAAGATGAATTTATTTCTGATATTAGTTAAAATGATGAGGAAATTAGGGGATTTTTTAGATGAAAATTTATCATGAGGAATCCTAATGACAAAATGGGATTAAGCCATATAGAGGAGAGAAGAAATAAATTATCAAAGTTGATGAAGATATTTAGAAGAATTACTTTAATGTTTTCAATGGTATATGTCTTCATGATATTTATAAAATAATGTGAGTGCAATGGACAATGGTGATGTAGTTAGAATTAATTCATGTTTCCTTCACCATGGTATGAAACAATAGGATTATGTGGTTTCTTAATGGAACATTGATAAGTGGTACATTCACACATTATAATTCAAGTCAACTACAACTAGATAATGTTATTGTGATGGAGATGTTTCTAAAACCAATATTCACATGTTATGATATGATGAGGGAGAAGCAGAATGTTTGTGGTTCTAAAAATTTGTCCAAACAACATGAAGAGTTTCTTATAATAATGGGTAATTATATATCATAATCACATGCAATGTCACATTGATATAAAAATTATAACTTCTTATGTTTTTTGACATCAGGAAGTCTGATTTGGGGAGATGGAATAATATTCACTTATTTCATTATTTTCAATTTTATTTCAAACATTATGGTATCCAGATAATATATTTAGGATACTAAGATGTTGTGAGAGAATATTTATAGTTTAGAATACAAGTGGTATCCAAATTTAGAAGATAAATTACGCATTTGAAATCAGATATGAAATTTGAATAAATTATTTATATCAGTCTAATGATGGAGGTTTTTTGGAGATTATTTCATGTCCCACTAATTTTCTTATTTTGGGGAATAAATGGGTATTTTTATACTAGATTAATGAATATTAAATAGTTACATGAAACAATACACGATTAGTGTGAAAAGGGAACTCTTAGAGAGAGGATCGTGTTTTAGATGAAGCATTTACACCTATTACAATGATAGTGATAATCAGATTAATTGTATCCCAAATAGTGAAAATATGGTACTGATTATTCTAAATGGGGGTTAAGTTAGAATTTCAGAATTATGTTCTGGAATAAAAATTTTAAATAGATCATGCCGATGGTTTTCACATTCTTGAACCTGAGAAGATAGTTTTCAGCTTAGAAAAGAACTATATGGGTTGATTCAAGCATCAAAATAATTATATCCAAATATTTATCAATTATTTATAAAACATGGAATTCATCATGGAGGTGTTTATTACAATATATATGTAAACAATGATTTAAATAAATGTATTATTTTTTAGGGTGACATTAGGAATGAATTGAAAATTATGTTCGTACGTTTCAGCAGATGATGGAAAATCATAATCAGGTGGTGCGTTATATCATGGTGGATTGTGTAAATCATAGCTAAGAAAGATAAAAGATTTAATTTTATTGAGTAACATAGAATCTGAATATGTTTTGGTAACTGGTTCTTTCTTGTATTTCTTTTCGATGAAGCATCAACTTGATGATACACGAGTTCTAATGAAGTCTCATATTGGATTCTCTTACAATATCCATTGTGCTATAAGTCATATAAATTATACATTTCTCCAATCATAGAAGAATCACATTAAAATCACGTATCCTTTTTTCTAGGAGAATGTAAATCATGGGATTTTTATTTAGAGAATGTTCCTACAAAGTTACTGGTTTTAGTCATTCTAAAAAAGCATTATCCAAATAATAATTTGAATTTTATAAATTTTCTCTAAGAGTTCATTCGACATTCCACTATTGAACATGTATACATGTGGGACCCACCATCCCTGAGGTATGATGTGTTTTTACATAAATTATTTTTCTATGTAGTTTACCCAAGGGCATACTAAAATGTTGTGGCCTTTTTTTAAATGAAATAAATATAGAAATTATTATTATTAATTGGTAAAAAATGTCATCAATAAAAGAGGGGTAGAAGAAGATTGTGGGAGTATTGATGTAGGATGATATTTAAATTTATGTATGCTAAGTATGATCTGTCAAAGGATGTCATCATCAAGAATCTATGATGAGTTGATGGTAAATATTTGGGACTATGAGGATCTTTAAAAATAATAAAATATCCAAATTCTTCATGAAAACATTGATCTCTAAGAACTATATGGTAGAGGTTTATGAAAATAAAATAATGATATTGGAAGATTATATAGTGGGAGGAAACTCCCATATGTAGGCCTCAATCAACCTCATTTGAGGATTGGATAAACTAAAAAGGGTTCAAAGGCTTCAAATTCAAAATCATTATTTATGAAGTTTTTTATTATAAATATTTTCTAGTTGAATGGATGTTCATGAAGTCTTTGAATGATGGCAAAAAATGATAAGCATCCTTAATGTTTTGATTTTCATGAAGGCTATAAAAATCCCACTAAATGTGGTGAGGTCTATAAAGGCTATATGAGCCTTACAATAGTGTTTCAGCTTTAAAAAATGCAGTTTCATTTGGAGGGATGTTTTTGACTCAAAAAATAGGCGAGTTTTTTGTTTTTTTGGAGGTTTTGATGATAATATGTTATTGTGATGAAGTGGGTAAATTCATGAAAGTAATGATCATCATGAACATATTTAAATGATTTTCTCAGTAAAACTATTGTAATCTCAAAGTCATTATGTGGATGAATGTGACACATCAAAAGATAATATAACTATTATATTGGATGAATCCATTATTTCTAAAGAATGATAACTTCATGCCATAAACATTTTTTTGAATATAATCAAGAGTAGTGAGAAATTTAAGAGGTTGAACATGATCCATTCCACTATAAGTGTGCCATATACAGGATGATTGAGGGTGTGAATATATAGAAATAGCGATTTATCACTAGATATTGAAATAATAGAGATCCTATGCATAGAAGTGATCTAGCACAAACCTCGTTTTCGATGTGTTCCTAATTGGATTTTTAATAATGGCACTTTTTCATTCTATAATCCATTGATGTATCCTAGTGAGGGTAAACCAAAAAAACCTTGTTTCTTTTTTTCTTGTTATATTTCTCTACATTCAACGCATTTTCATCAGAATAATAAGTAATGAAAAATATCTTCATAATAATTTATGTGAAAATATTTTGAACCTTATAATTTAGAGGTCAATATCTAGTGGGGATGGAAGATTTTTGAAAATAATTTCCGTATCCTGAAATTCTACATCCCAATCTATGTATATAAACCTATTATGGCACTAATAATGATCATCAACAATACTATTCAATGGAGTTAAATCCCTAAAAAAATATAATATATGTGTTTTGTTATTAATTTTTTTAAACATTGATTATATTAGTGATTAATTTTTTTGATGGGATTCTATTCATTTATTTTTGATAATATGATAATGCCATCAAAACCAATTTTGGTATCAATGATTCCATCTATATAGATTCAATATGTTCCATTGAATGGTTTCTGATTAACTTTTATTATAAAGGTAATATTTTGTTTACCCTCATATAATTATGTATTCCAAAAAAATTACATGAGGTTCTTCTCATGTAATTAAATTATGAAATGAAAAAATATAGATTATTGGGTGACATTACAATAATCAGTTCATTTAATGTGTTGTGGAACATACTGTATATGTTAGGAAACATTAATTTCTTATTTTATAGATGTGAATAATCATATCAATTTTTTTGTCTCTTCCAAATATTATATTAAATGGAAATTTAATATCAAGAGTGTAATTCAAATAACATTTTTAGAAAATGCAACTTAAAATGTGGTAAGCAATGTCTGTGGTTAAATGATAAATATTTATTGTTACCGAGTTATTCCCACAACAGAATATAATTTCATTGTGATACATTTCATTTATAAAGGAATGATTTTTAGGATAATTGAATTCTCATGAATCAACCAAAATTTATAGCAATTAATTTCCTAACACTATTCATGGTGGTGTTTTCCCTTTACACTGCTATGTAATCTCCTTTCTGATACTAAAGTATAATAATATTATGAAATAAAAAAATGTATATGATGGGTAAAAAAAATTATCAAGAGGGAATATATAAAAAAATATTTTGAAATAACTAATTTATAATATTTATTCATTTGTTCTTATTATATGTAAACTTTTTTTAACATTTTAAGTTATAGGGTTTATAAATATGATTGTTTATTATCCTAAAAACATTAATGGTATATATTGTATTGTCACATAAAATAATGTTTTTATTGAATAGTTTATTCAATTTATTAGTCATTCATATAATTTTTTTTAGAGATTCAAAATAATATTTATGTTATATTTTAATAAAACATTATTTAAATTGGATATACCATTTCATAACATGACACATTCAACTATATACTATTTACATTTAAAACAACCTTGTTCATCAGTTTTTTTAGTTTTATGTTTTAAAATAATCCGGGAATATAGTCTCTTCATATTTGTTGATTTGTATATTTGGTATTGAATACTCTATAGTGTAATTTCATCATAGAGAGAGGATATATGGGTTAAACATCACACTATCGAGGAGGCTTTTATCAAAATATCAAAATCATATGCATTCATCAACTATTGATATAGTCTTACCCATTATTAATTGTTTAATATCATATAATAATATTCCTTTAAATTGAGTGTCTATATAGCGTACACCTGATATCAAATTATATATGAATGAATATATCATTATTATATTTTTGGGAAACAAGAATTTGGGGGTTAGCTAAATAGTTACCCATTATTGTTTTGATTAAAAATAATATTTTTAGGTAAAATTGGGATTCCAAATATTAATATTTAGAATCATATGTAAAAAAACTAAAACATTTGATGGTAATGATTAAATGAGATGAGATAATAATGAATTTTTTCCACTGATGTATATGAAGTTAATAATTTTTAAATATAAATCCATTAAAATACAAATTCTGTGAATTAACCAAATTTGATAAATGTTAATGAATCAATCATTTATTTAAGTATTCTTCAAAAATAACTATTCCTCATTATTGTCTTATTTGAGGATATTATGAAATATGATAATCTGGATATTTCTTGGATTATTTTACATATATGGGTTCTTCTAGATTATATATTCTTATATTGTTCTTGGTGTTTTCATTGAGTTATATATAATTTAGAAACAGTATGCATTTTGATACAATCTATATAAAGTTTTTTTATTCATTTGATTAATCGTAGAATATATTTTAATACATAAAAATATTAGACTAATAGCTATTGTGATTCAGTTTATTTACTACCTAATTAATTAAGTGCTAAAAGAAATTTAAAAGATATCCTATTGAATATGGAAATATAGATCCTCGATGATAAAAAAATATTTGACATTTGGGGCCATCATTTAGATAGGGGATATATTATTAAAATACCATGATGAGAAGAAAAAACATTTGAAGTCATCAAAATATATATCTGTATAATAGGATATCGAATTCTTAATGATAATCATATTGAGATCACTCATATGTGTCTCTTATTGAGATGTTCTATATTAGTTTCTAGATTTGAAAAACATTCTCAATTTATATGATTTTGATCATCTACATGTGAATATCATTGTGGATTATAACACCAATATATTGTCATCAATAGATTTAAAACATTTATTTTTATGATATATTTTTCATTAAATAATATTGTAGTTTTTGATAACATTAATAACAAAAAACATAGAGATTAAAAACCTGCCAAATAATATTGTATTATTATTATTAATTATGACTGTTATAACCTAGTTTTTATATTAGTGGGTATTAATTGGTTTGGAAAATTTATGAAAACTGTAATATTTTATGACAATTTACTTTCTGAAAATGAATTTATTAATTTCTAGTTAACAATAAAACATTTTTATATAATTAAAAATGATATCATTTTATGATAAAAGATCAATTTTATGAAATATTGTATTTTTTTAATAAAAAATGATATTAATAAATAATTAGATATTATTTGGAATAAATTTAATGATATTTAATTTAAATAAATTAATTTTTTTTATAGATAATCATTTGTTATATGTTATTATAAAATCATTTGAATGTAAAAATAGTTATTTTCTTAGAAAACAGTTTTATATGGACTATGTAATTCCATCTTATTAAGTTAAATTAACAAATAGCGATGAATATTTTAAATTAATTTTTTAAATATTGTATTTTATAATATATATTTACATTAAGCATGTGTATTATATTTAGAAATGATGGAGATCAAAATCATTTTTTAATTAGTAATGAATTTTCTCTAAAAATGTTTTTATGCATTTTGTGCAGGGATATGGTAAAAATATTCAACAAAATAATGGATTTATATCTTTGAAAATATATTTTCTATTTTAAAATAAAAAAATAATTTTTAAGATATTTGTACAATAAAATTGGTCAATATTAATAATAAATATTGAAAAAATTTATTTAATATGTTATGTGTTAAAATACGGGTTAACCAAATACATTTGGTTTAAATTATCCAAAAAAAATTAATTTTATTTTCAAATAAAATTTCAACTGTAATATTCATATACTGTAGAAATTATAAATTTTAAGCCCTTTCACTTTTGTGGAAATTATTATATTACGATGTCATTAATAGTTATTGTATTCAACTAAAGTCTCTTATAAAATGTCACCTCATATTTTCACATATAAAAAATACCTGAGCCCATTCAAAGGAAAAATACCAACCCAAATACTATCCAAACATCATTATAAAATATAAAAAACTGTTTTCATCCAAAAAGTCCTATATAGGAATCCTTAATGTGAATTCCAAAGGAGGAATTAGAAATATATGTAAATTTTCAAAGTGACATTTATCATGATAAGTTTTTCTATAACGTCTACAAGTGATATATAATCATATTTTCAAGATTTAAATAGTATATTAACTATAAATATATTTATTAGGATAATAATTTAGAAGTTTTTATCCCATTTCGAATCATAGGAAAATGATAATGGGGCCCCAAATATTTGTGGACTACCACCTCTATAAAGATAAAGGGCTCATTTTTCATTTTCACTTCACATAGTTAGTCATAAGGGTATATATAAAGAAATTATATGATATTTTAAATTTAATACTTAGTTTAAATGTATGAAATATTATGTAATATAGTTTTTTACATCTAAAATTTTTTTCAAACGTCTCATGTGCTTATATTCAAAGAACTGTCACTACAAACTAATGTAATTTAGTTTTCATCAAAATTATATATGAATTATCATAAATGTGTATAAAAAGAATAAATATGATAAAATTAATGTGATTAACAATATGTATACGATGAAAATATGAATAATGTAAATTGAATATACTAATCAAACTAATTTATACATGTAAAAAACTATTTTTCACTTGAATAATGATTTCCATGACGAATTGTTAAAAAAGGGGTAATTAAAATTTATCAAGAAATTATATATAGTATTATAAATATGTATATGGTTCTATAATATATTTTTACAAAATATCAACATAATATACTTTATTATAGAATATGTACAAATAATTACAAGACCAAACATAAGGGTTCCTCATCTTAATATAGTTTTATTGGGAAATTATTCATATTAACCACATTTTTTAATTATTTGGTGTATATAATAAACCATTAAAAAATTATATCATTATTATATTTATATTAATGTTATTTCATTTTTCATTTGACATTAATTTTTTTACTGTGATTAAGATTATAACGTTAACAAAGAGACTAAGGTTTTTGATAATATCCCATTTTTAAAGGATTGTCAATGTTAAATATTAAATAAGGGAAAGGATATGATAATTAACATCTATACACCCCTATATTTTATTCTACAATAATTATTTATAAATGTTTATAGTATTACAAAAATTTTCCACTAATTTTTTAAATAACATTTTTGAGATTTCATGGAAATTCATGCCTTATTTCATTTTTGGATGATTAAATTTTCAGTCAATGTACATCATTTTAAATTTTTTATAGATTATATTATCTATAAATAAAATATGGGAATGTTTTATTTGACGAATTAACTTATTTATATATCATGATATTAAATTCTTTTAAATGTTTTACTTACAACTCACATTTGACATTTTGTTGTTTTGTGAAATGTATGTTACATTTAATCAAATGTGGAAAAATCATATTTTTCTATCACAATGACCATCCATTGATATTATGATTCAGTTTAATGGTTACATTTTTATTTATATAAAATATGTTATTCCCCATTATTTAAATTTTTTTTGAATGATAAAGAGATATGAATATATTATTCCTACATTAATATAAATTATAAAATAAAGATTAAATAAATATTTCATCTTTGATGTCATTCATCATGTAATTTAATTATTTACTAAATATATGGTCTTATTATTGTATAAAATTCCACTTTATGTATTTAATCTAATTATGATGTCTAATTTTATTTAAAATTTGGATTTTGGGACATATGATTATTCTATTACGATGAAATCATTAAAAAATCCTTTTCTTTTTCATGGGTTATTACATAATGAATTGATTAATGATATTTTGATATAATGGAAAAAATTTAATGGTATTAATTATTTTTCTAGAGGACCTAGAATTATGTATCCCTCTAATGACAGAGAAAATGATTTTTTATCACATGAGATAGTATAGACTATAATAGAGACTAAATGACATTCAATAAGGGTCTGTATCAACAATTATAGTCATGGAATTAAATCATGACTAATGAAATGATTTATTGAGGAGTGAACCCATTATAATATGGTAAATTATTTATTGTGATGGTCATGTAAGTGAAACATGACTATAGAAATAACTTTTCTATTCTTATGTGTATGACATAATGTACATGTCAAGCGCTTAGGATATGATCTTATAGATCATATTTTGTTATTTATGTGTACATAATATTATGAAATTTGTTTTTCTTTATGAAATTAATTACTCTACGATTCCTGATTAATGATATTGTACTTGATGGGTATTACATTCATATGTTATGGTCATGTTCCCATACCCATATTCTTACGATAAGTAATGGATTTCTCATATGTTTTCCTTATTCATATTCTAAGGCCACCTATTCTTTTATTGTTGTTTTATCTAGTTATAGAGAATTGAAAAAGATATGGTATACCTATTATGGGAGTCATATGATTACAATGTTGTCAAAAATATTTAATATCTATCATTAATTAATTTAGTTAGATATCAGCTATCCATTGAAACTAAATGTTTATGGTTCCAAGGCTTGTATAATTATGACATGTATTTATTATTATTATAAATGTATGTAATATACATTCATATAATTCTTAAGTCTTATAGTTTTTTATTATAAAATGAATTAATTTCATTTTGATATTATTATTTGAAAACATGGTTGAATCTCTAGGAATATTTATATATATAATATAACATACCAATCATCGAGAATGGGGAAGATTGTGTGGAATTATAAAAAAATAAATCACACTATAGATAAACAATCATGGTCATATTCTATGGATTAGATTAACAAACCGGTGACAAACATTAAAGGATGGTTTGGTATTATATATATTTTAACCTAATGCACAATTATGAAGCCCAACTGTACACTTGGTTTGACACTATTATGGATTAAAAAATGGTTAATTCACATTATCCTTATGAATAATTATGAATTATTAGAAGATATGGTCTCTGAAAAAATATTATATACATATTGAATTTGGTGGTGACCTAATGAGTCAGGGGATAATGGGAATGTGTCATGCATTATTACATCTTGTTAATATGTTTCATTAGCATATGATTCTTTTCTCGAGTTAATGTTGATAAATATTCATATTAACTCTCTTGGATTTGGTCAATAGATTATATAAGGTGGAGTCATTTGAACAATGAATTTTCCAACCAATACAATTACTATCCTCATGAGAAACCCAATAGAATGGGAGCTTGGATGACTATTCAATTGAATATATCTAATAAACCTTATTGAATAAATTATATCGTCATGATACCTTAAAAATGATCATCCGTGATAAAAAACGTTTTATGATTGTTCTTATGGTAATGATCGTGGATGGAAGAGGATTTAATTTATTACATGTTTAAAATATGGAAAAATAACCAAGGGAAATTGATAAAAGTAACTAGAATTTGTTTTATGTGTAGATGGGAGGGTATAATTTTGAAACAAGAAAATGAAAAATGATTCAATTTATTGAATTAATGATGGTTAAGAGATTGAATATTCAGGAATCATATACAATTAAAATCCATAAATATGTTATACCTGGGAACTACAAAATTCAAAAACTGAATCGAGGGGATAAAAATGATTGAACGAATCATCAATTCCAAAGAGAAATGTAAAAATATAAATCCAATGTAATCATAACTACTAAAGAGGGTCCCAATAATTTAGTAGAGTAAGATACACTAACCTTACACTGAAGGACCAGAAGTGTTTTATTTGTTTTGTGATCATTAAAATGCATGAAGATTAACATTAACTTAAAATTAATATTTCATCAATTATGTAATATTTATTACATATTTAGTAGGAATACATATATTATATGGTAAGGTAGAAACTCAAAATTAATGATATGTTGGAATTATGTAAAAAGTGAAAAGTGTTACCAATATTTATATATCTTAATAAAAAAATATTGAATTATATATTTAGAAATAATTGTTGAATATGTTCTAATGGAGATGGTTAGAGAGGATTAGATATTATGATTCATAATACATTACCAGGATATGATGATGAAAATAGTGGCTAATGATCTATTTTAAAATAAACATGTTAATTTTCCAATTATTTATATTTTCAAAAACACAATAATCATGTATTTGAAATGGATGGAACATGAAATCTAATGGAAAAGACAAGGATCCTATATTTAAAATATGAATGTTTGACCATCCATCCATGTAATGTTTAAAGAGGATCATAATGAAAATGTTGATCTATACCAAGAGGTGAGAACTATTCAAGATTTCAACCATTATTTTTATAAAATGACATGTGTTAAGAACCAAGAATGTGTCCCTTCTATATTTTTCTTTTAAAAGGATTATTTGTATTATTAAAACAGTTCATCCATCTTTAATAATCATAGACGAATGAATACATATATGGAATTGAAAGATAATTTATTGTGCGAATGAATGAAATGGGAAATATTAATTTATATGTATAGAATCATTGTATATAAATGTGTTTATTAAAATAGATATGATCCTATAGAGACATTACCTACCTTACTCAACCCTTAATGGAAATTGTAAAACATCATGGCTGATTTTATCATTATATTTATCAAAAACAATAAAGGGGAATAATATTATTAGGGTGCTTACTAGTTTCTTCATGAATTTAACACAAATCATAAATATTATGGAGGGGTATTCTCTTCATACTACTTATAGATTATAGGTTAATTATGAGTATGCATTTTTTGAGGTACTACACACTATTATATCAAAGAGATATTAGATGTTTACCTCACCAATCTAAAGAAGTATTTAACAATATTTTAGTAAATGTTAATCTTTTTTCACTCCATATCATTCATAAATTGATGATAAATATTTGAAGACCATTCACTCCCTAGAATATCTGTTGAGATTTTATTCTAGGTAATTAAAAATCATTTTCAGTAAACAATTTCCATTTGTAGAGTATTCTAATATTAATATAATTTAACAATACATTATGATACAACTTTATGAATCCATATATTGTAGGATATTCATAACACAAATGTTCATTGATTTATTTAGTGATTGAATACTATGAGGACATGATATGGATATAGAAAAATAAAAAAGTATTTGAGCCATTTAACTATATGCGAGGGCCAAATAGAGTATAAATGCTTTTTAATGAAAATATAATGTGGAATCTTGATTTTTATGCCAGTGAAATTATATAGATATTAATTCCACCTCAGATGGGGGTTAAGATATTTGGAATAAATGCAATGATTATGTTTTTATATATTAATCATTTGGATATTTATATTCATATCTAGATGCTTGTTTTTTCTTGTTACTTCCATAAAACCTCTCATATGTTAATAATGTGTTCAACATATCTCTCCAAATGAATTACATATGTGTTCCTACATATATAGTAAAATAGGAGTTTATACCACATTATAATTATATCTCTTATGAGGAAAATTCAGTGACAATTATATATGGAAGTGAGAAATTTATATATAGAAAGACCACTCACTTGGTAACATTTTTTTGTGTAACCATAAGTGTTAGAAATCATCATGGTAATGGTTAATTGATGATAAAAAAGCACAGTCATATTTTTATATTGATGAAATGGGATTTTTGGGGATACAATCGTATAATGTTGTTATAATATAAAATACCAATATTATATTATATATTTCATTTAAAATTAATTATTTTTGATTGGATTCATTACATTCAATACAGAACATAAATGAATGGAACTATAATATGGGAAAAATATTACAAAATATGATTGTTTCCACCTAGTCCATGGATGAATGGTGTGAATATGGATGAATTTTTATTAAAAAATAAGAATTAGATTTTTTTCTTAATGGAATTTATCGATTAATTTACAAAAATAATAACTCAGTTGTAAATAATAAAAATGAAATCATTTTACATTTAAAGATAAAATATTAATAATTATTATAGTTTTCTATACAATATGAATTTTTAAAACTAAAAAACAAAATTTTTATAAAATATTATGTTATTTAATGAAATATTTATAATTTCATAGTCATGGATTATCAATTATTTATATCATAATGTAAATTAATTTCAAGGTCAAAATGAGTAATTTTTAAATAAACCTTTTTAATGAGAACAATTTATTTTTGTTCTTTTAAATAAATTTAATAAATATTTATGAATTATGATAACTTAATTTTAGATTATTAGTTCAATAAATTATATTAACATTCATTTAATGGGTTTCCTATCCACAGAAATAGAATAGAATGATTTTTATGATTTATAATTTTGTTTCTCTAAAAATCGTTATGCAGGGTTTATGCTCATATATTACAAGTAACAGATACCCCTTTAATAATATTATCTCATAAAATTTATTCCATATTTTGAATAAATTTTTAAATATTTTTAATATGGTTAGTTATATTTTATTCATAACAGTCGTATCCATGGTAAAAATATTCTTTCTAGAGTAAGGAATAAAATGTATAAAAGGGGGGTTAACATAAAAGATCATGTTTAATTTATCAAAAAAATCATTTTTTAATAAATTAGATGATTATATTTATAAAATATCCATATAATAATCTATTATTTATAAATTTTGATTCATTTTTTCTTGTGGGTGACAATATTATATTTCCATGTACATATTATATACATGTTTTCCACCTACCTCATTTTAAATTGGAATAACCTTTTAAAACATCCCTAAACCAATTTGTCAATTTAACATGACTGAAATTAAATAAATACCAACCCACCATCATTATTAATTTCCTTGTGGTTTTGTTATACCAAAAAAATGGCTCCAAATTCATTATGTTATGTTTTAATGAATGATACCTAAAGAAGATGTTAATGTTCTTATCAATTTGTTTTTTGAATATCTATTCTAAAGAATCCTATAAATATTATATTACCATATTATCATTATTAAATATTTATATTACTATAAATCTATTTTCATGGTAATGGTAAAACCATTTTCTATCTCTTTCCAATCTATTGGAAAATGATAACATCAGTTGTGTGTATGTGTGGACTACCACAACCCCGATGATTTTATATTATTTCACATTTCCAATTGAAAATGTATTTATTAAAAATAAAATTAGTAAATATATATTTTAAATATATTATGAAAATTTTTATAAAAATTTGTATTATTTGGTACCATTCATTCTTTTCATGTATCAAATTTTTAAAAAATTACCCATGCATACATATGGACAACATTCCCCATGACAATAATTAATTCATTTTTTATAATAATTCTATATAAGTGGTTAAAAATGATTATATAATTATTAAATAATATAATTAGTATGTGACTATGTGTTTTAATATTAATAAATAACAATATGGGATATATTGTAGAACCATCTAACAGAATTGTGCAATTAGAAAAGAGAATTCTTATCTTGAATAATTATTTCAATACAGAATTTTTAAATATGTAAAAGAAATTTAAAATGGAAATAAATATTGTAATATATATTTGAATATGGTTACAAAAAATATTTTTAATATGTATTTTCCTATTAAAAATAATTTTTAGACATGCATGAATAAATATTAAACCCTATGTAAGGGTTCTTTATCTCTGTACCAATTTATCGTGACCAGATCCATGTTATGAAACTATCTATGTTTGTGAGATCTATATAATACATATTTTAAACTTTATATTCTTAATATATATTTATTACTTATATATAATGATCATTTTTAATTTGTTTCTTTCATGGGGATTTCCATTCAAAATATTATAAATATTTAAGTGTTCCTCTCACAATATCATATCTATTCAGGATTGGAAATGTAAAATGAAAACTATGGGAAATTATACGACCATTTTCTATTAAAGTCTATATATTTTATTCACCTATTTTTATTCAATTAATTTTAAATTATTAGTACTATTTCCTTATCATTGGTAATTAAAATGATCAATGAAATTATATTATGAAAATCCAACATAATTTTCTATTTTATCATTAAAAATTTTCATCTAGGTATGTGTTCTAAATAGTTCCATATAATTTTATTTATCTATAACATTATTTTTGAGAAATAATAATTTAATATATTTATAATTTTAATTAATGATTAAATTTAATCTTCTCAAAAATTTCATATGTGTGAATTTAATTATTTTTATAAAAGTTTTATACAAATTTTTACTTTTTACTGATACGGAATGAAAATATTATCCCACCAAAATGAAAATTCATTTCATTAATATAGTATTATAAATTATACATGTTTTAGTTTAAATGAAATAGTTTTCTAATTATTTTTAAATTTATTCATTTTTATGATACCTAATGGATTAGTAATTTTCCTTATTTTCAATGAAATTCTTATTTCCCATTAATTGAAATTTTTAACTACAATAACATCATTTAAGGTTTGGTATGATTAACTAAGGAAGAACTCATAAGATACCATCAAATTAAAATCATATGATTACTTATGATGATGATGTTTTAAGAATGATTTTACGAATTAAATTTTGTTCAATATGTTATTTAATATATGATGAAATATTTATTAATAATTTCCCCCTTAATATGATTACACTCTAATGATTTGATTATTGTTTTTATGATCTTCTGGAATACATAAATATGATTTACAATATGTAACTGTTGGGAATATATTGACATATATATTCAATAAAAATGGTTTATGACTGATATATAATTAGAAAATATTGACCATATTTGGATGTAAACTCAAATAAGTAAGTGAATATGTCCACCATGATAGTCATGGATGCGATCCTTGTAAATGAAAATGGTGGAATGATGTGTGATAAAAAATCTATGATATTAAATTTCTTGTGAGGTAGTTTTGGAAGTTAACCATGAATAAGGGAAAAAATTTATATTATTATATGTTTTATAATAATTTATGGATTGTTGTTATTATATTTTCTCATTTATAGTTAATTATTATCTATTATTCCACACTATTATAACATATATAATGCCCAAGAACTACACTCTTTGATATATTTCTCATAGTCACATACTTCTCTATCATTTTTTGATATTTGATATAACAACATTTATTTAACAATATTAAATTAAAATATAAATCATGATTATGGAATTTAATACATTTGAATGATGTAGTTGTGTTTATATATATATAGAACTAAGAAACAATATTCAGAAATATGTCAAATTTTATTTAGATAAAATGAAAAATTCACACATAATTGATGATACAACATAATTATGGATAATTGTTTATTTCCAACCTTAAATAAAACTAATTGTGTTATATTTATCAATTACTCATTTTTTCTATAGTTGTCAATGACTTGGGGAAATCGAAATAAAATATGGACTGATATCAAACAATATGTAATAGAAACCAATAATTAATGAATCCATTTCATAATCATGGAATATTTATAATTGTAGGAGTAAGTGAATAACATGAATAAAAAACAAAAAAATTAGAGCATATTATTTATATAACAATAGATGAAAACATGAATATCAATAATAATTATATCAAACAAAGGGAATATGTAATGTCTGAATTTTTTTAAAGGGAAGTGTAAAATAGAACATTACATTTCATCAGCACCTAATTCATGAAATGATTCTGAATTGGGAAGACATAAAATAAATACCCAAACCTGTTTTGTCTCATTAGACCTATTTGTGCATCATATGGATTTATAATGGAGAGCCCCACCAGTAAAATGATTAAGTCCTATGAATTCAAAATAAGTGTAAACAACACCATTCAAATAATCTACTTTGTAACCTATTTCTAAATTTATACATGGAAATCCATATAATGAAAAATATTGAATGTCAACACATTTAACTATGTTAAAAATGGATTACATAATAAAAAACCATCTAAAAAAGAAGGTGGAAAGTGAAACAATACAATGTAAAACTACTAATAATCATCCACATCATACTATAAATATTTTTTCCCACTTAAATAAAAGGGATAATATTATTATAAATTAAATAGAGGTAGAATGTGAATTATTAGAAATTACATAGCAAACATTCTAAAAACTATGCTAATTAGAACGCCAATACTTTTCCTCATTGCAATAGAATGAAAATAATTCTAGGTGAGAAACATCTAATAAGAATATATCTAAAATGTGATGTTGAAACCATATAGAAAAAAGAATGTACATATAATCCAATACATAAATAACATTACCATGATCCATCAAGGGAAATAAATTAGATGGATTGAAAACAAAATATCCCATGAAGATAGAGATATTACCCAAATTCGTTATGAGTTATGAATGTATAACTCTATTAAATAGTGAAATATTACCACATAATACATTCAAACGGTAGAATAATACCCATGTTATATAAATCATGTTCAAATAAAAATCATAACAAATTATATAAAAAATGATTTATAAAAAATCCTCATTACAGGGAAAATTACTGATTCAATAGCCACATGAATAAGGGAAAATGATTTTGCTAGTAATTACCATGAAATACAAGGAAATAATTTATAGATAATTTATGAGAATAAAATCAATAAAACATCATACAAATGGAACATTGGGAAAACAATATTTAATATGACTCTATGAATTAATAGTAAAACTATGAAAACCCATAAGACATTAGAATCAATTGAATCAAAACCCATTGAAAGAGAGTGATTTCAATTGTTCTTAAAATATTATTATTTTAATAATATTATTCTTATGATATCTATTAAAGGATATATATAAAACCAATAAATGAAATTAGGATCACTATTAAATTATATGTATCAATGTAATAACATTAATAAGAAACACATAACCTCTTTTCATTATATACATTAATAGGATATTACCAAATGTGTGATAAGAACAAATAAATTAAAGACAAAACTAATAAACATCATAAAATAAATTTTCATTTATAAATTTCACATGTTATCTATCTCTATATGATTTCTCCCAATTTTAAGTCTCATAGTTTTATAGTTTTGATTGTCTATATTAGTTTCATAATAACTGTTCATTTTTCTATTAGTAATAAATATAAAATAATTATTAGAAAATTAATATAATTATTACTAATTAATTAAATTTATTTTTCATTCATTCGAAAAATTTAATTAAAGTATTTATCGTTATCCTTGAAGAAAAAAATTATAACATGCATGATTCTGTGTCTCTGGAAGAATAAAGTGTGTTTTTCTAATTAATAAATTAATTATGTATATAAGATATCAGGAAAAAAATTAATTACAAGATTCTATAATATTCCAAAAATAAATTTGGTCTAGTATTCATTGAAGATATAAATTTATTTTATTGTTTAGTTTAGTGGATAGCACAAATCAAACATGATAATAATGTGGTATATTAAGTTATTATGTGGTAGATTGATATAATATCATTATAATAGACCATAATGATCTTATATAGTGTTTTATAAGGTGAAAAATAAAAATTGAATGTATATATAAGAAGTTATAATGTATATGAACAAATTATTAAATTTTAATACAAGATTATTCTCATTGTATTATTTTTAAATAATTATGTTAATGAAAAAAATTTAGTTATCATATCATTTATTTTTTTATAGTTTTTCATAAAATAAGATTGATGGAATAATGAAAAAATATTTATTCATTAATACGATCAATAAACATAGCATTTTAATAGTATGAAGGGAAATGAAACATGTTATATAATGCAGGTGGTAGTCTACAAAACATTCAAAAAACATTTTTTATATTCTTAATGGATTAGGTTTATGAATAAATTGTGAAAATACCCTTAATATAATAACATTATAGTATATAATACCACTTTTATAATTATATTATTGTGGTAAATTAAATTTTATTGAACATAATTAATAAAAATTATAAACTCAATGAAAATAATCTGGTTGGGGACATAAATATTACATTAATGTTTCCTTGGAAATGGAGGGATTTTTTCTTGCTAATGATGATATACTACATTTGAAAGTGGTCTAGAATTATAGGTCAGTCAATATGGATAAGATTCTATTAGGATAAATAATGATATATTTATCATGATGTGGAAAAGGTTTTACCCTTTAAAAAGTGGTAGGGGATGGTAGTTTGGGGAGTGACAAAAAGTTTTTCAATAATATATGGTTATTTTTCATGTTACAAAGACAAAAAAATAAAAAATATAGAGTGGTCAATTAATTTATGAATTAAATAAACTCAATCACTCCTTTTGAGACATTATTAAGTATTTAATTATTTACATTTTAATATTTTTTCTTTACCCTAATTTATATTTTCATGGTAAATAATTTATTACCATTGTATGTAATTTTAACTGAATAGACTAATATTTTACATTATTCCTAATTAAATACTTCTAATTAAAAATATAAAAATAAAATTTTTAAATAAAACTTCTAAATATGAAAAATGATAACATAATCATGTTTAAAGTGTATTGATGGAAATTTCTGTTTATGGTATAAATTTATATATGATGAAAAATTATATTGGATTGTAATTTTAATAGTAGAATTTGAATTATTATTAGCTAAATACTTAACTTGAAGAGTCAAACAATATCCAAATTGAGTCACTGTGGAAAATTAACGATCTAAATGAAATGAATGAAAATAATTTTTATATTAATATATAAATTTAATATGTCATAATGTTTCCTATATGTTTAATATAGTAAAAAAATATTTCAAAATGAATAATGTTATTGCTACAATTCATATTTTAATTCATAATATTTTTTCTAACTATTACATACTTTTTTATATGATTATATTTCCATAAATATTACATGTTTCATGAAAACAATATTCTTAACTAAATGTATAACATTTCAAAAATATTCTGAAAATTCACAGTAATTCAATTTTGATTAGAGGAATTAAAAAATTTATTTTAATACTAATAATTAATAATTAAAAAAACATTTTAAGGAAATCATAATATAAATTTGAAAATATATTTTAATTTAAAAATGATATATTTATATATTTTATATTATTATTTATTAAAATAATTTATCAAATAAATTAGTTTTAGCATATTAATAATATAAATTATCTTTAATTTAATGTCTACTGAAATATAAATTCATATAACATCATAAATAAATTTTTAGAAAATAATTTTAAAAATATTTTTTATTATTATTATAATTTTTAGCTAAAATAATTTAATTAATTTCATTATAATTTTAACCTTTTTTGTTATATATATTATATAACACTGTTACCCATGATCAATTTTACCAATTTAGTTAATTTTAAGTTATTTTTGTACGTAAATATTTTTATTTTGTCTACATAAAATGTGGTTTCCTTTAATATTGTTGTCGCATGTATTGTATGATATAGACAAAATAGAATAATTTTTAGGTAACCATATATTAATATTTTTTGGGTTACATTCTCAACCTATTACGAAAGAGTGCACTAATAAAATTACATATAAGATGAGATTAATTTATATACGGAACTAAAAATAAATAATATCTAACAACCTGATTATTGGTTTTTCTAGAATATTAAATGAAATTTATATATATGAATAAATATTATGAGTGATTTTTAATGAGATCTTACACATATAATATTTTACATAGAATTTATAAATCAATATATATCTATATATATAGAGAATAATTTGAAATAATCCATAAAAACTATTTATGTGATATTAAATCCACTAAAGGTTTTTATATATAACTCCATATCTAGTAGTAGGTGAAATCTCACAAGGAATATGACACTAAAAATTAAGAGTGAAAATAAAATATCAGATTCATTGTTATTATCTTCATATGATTTTCTCCCTAAACAAGGATTATTTTGTGAATATATCCATTTTTGGTTATTGGATTGGGACACCATGTCCCATGTTTCATTACACGAATGCAATTAAATTAATTTATTTCTTATATTATCTATTTTCCTAATTCTTAAGACATTGACTACTATAAACTACACAGTAATAGAATTTACAAGTCCCATTAATGAAATTTCCACCATAATTCATCCAACATTTTTGATAGGGGACATTTAATTTTTTTTGTTAATGATCTTTACACTTGGTATTTTATTATACACCATAATTATAGAATAAATTTCTTCCAAAATTATTTTTGTTAGACTAGATTAAACATATATCAATCTCAAAGTAACATATATCAATATTGGATTAACATGAGGTACATTTAGTGGGGTTCTGTCATATTTATTAACCTAATCCATAAAATAAAAATACAAAAAATAGATTGTTATTTCGTAGAATATTCAAAACAAAATGATAATTCAATTATATGATATCATGAAACAACATTACCATCCTAAAACAACATTATTGAATCCAATTATCATACAAACCTCTATTTATAAATCATAATCATAATATATTAATTAAATAAAATTTACAAAACTAAATTTAATGTCAATTATATAAAAAAATGAGATAATATAATCCTCTAAAAATTAAATCAATAATTTTCTCTCAAATGAAATTATCCACTAAATTATAAGGTCACACACTAGTAACTGTATATGTTTATCCAAAAAAAATTTTGAACATAAAAAAATTGACAATGAATTAATATCCAATACAAAGGTTCCCATTTAATACCTAACGTAATTCTTCAAAATCAACAACTATTAATATTTTTATTATTATGAATATATTTTTCTTAAGAGTTATCGATACCGAAATCACGTTCCCTAACCATTTTATACAAAACAATATTATATTTAATAGAATAAATTTTAAATGTTAGTAATTAAACTAAATATATGAAATGATACACTTATTCTAAAATTAATGAAGAATTATCGTAATATATTCAATTAATCCACATAACATATTGAATAAAAAATAATATCATTGATAAATATAAATCATAAATGAAAAAAGCTAAGAGTATCAAGAATATATCATTCTCATTGACATAGGTAAGACTGAGAAACTCAAATTTTCAATCATAAAATAAATATGATATGATTATCATGATTATATGTTTTTTTTACTCATTTTTATGACATAATTTATTTTACATACATACATATCTCATCATCAGTTCAGTGATCTTGTTTCATTAAAATAATAAAACCTAAAGTTTTATTTTAAAATAAAAATTATAATTATAAAATAAATAATCATTATAATTATTTTACTATTAATCCATAGTATAATGTCCTATTTTTTTAACATGCCATTTTTCCTTGGTAAACATTAATGATTTGTTTGGTGAAAGGGAAAAAGTAAAATCTTATCATTAAAAAAATAGAGATTGAAATCATTATTAAAATTTTTTATATGGGTTTTAAGGGTTAGTATATGTTTCTAGAGTTTGAATAATTTTCTAAGGGACTAGTCTCTAATCACCTGATTTTTGGAAAGGAAGACCAAGGTACATAGTGGGCCCATGGGTTGTCTAATAGTGTGGCCAAATCAATAAAGCATATTTTCAAAGAGGCACATTTTGGCATAAAAATATTACACATTATATGAAATTATCCACTTGTGCATAGGTGTATTGAGACACCCACAAGGATTGATAATAATTTTTAATTCAATGGATCTAGACTGTACGTGGTCTACATCACCTTGTATTGGGAGCATCACACCATTGGAAAATAGTTTGGAATAACAAAGGGTAAACTAGAAACATATTTAAAAATTAAAAATCACCATATATAGACTTATAATATAGATTGATTTTTATTATTTTCTATCCTCCCATATGAAACAATCCTCCCCATGCACAAATATCTCCCATTTTCCCTTTTCTAAGTATTTTTTCACTTTTTTACATATGTGCTAATAATCATGATCAATTGGTTTCTTTTTATTCCACTCAGTAAGAAACATAATCTTATTTCATCATATTCATGTTCACCTCTCCATAAAGCATAGTAATTCTATGATATACTTTTGTTTCATTTTTTATGTTTTTCATTTAAAACATAATTTTCCTCTAACAAAGCCCGAATTATATTCCAATATTCGACGAGTGGGATCATATGAGAATAATGTAGGTTGTACCAAGATATCTCATTAAATATAGTATTGTTGTGGGATGTGTTGTTAAATGTGGACATGTGTGTAATGTGAGTGATAAGATTCAATAATTAATTCATGTTTTTAAATAGATTAATATTTATTATGTGAATCTAATGTGTATGATCTCGCATATTTATATATACTTAGTGGTGAAAGGGGACATTGGTGAATAAGGCAGGAAAGAGTAGTATTATCATTTTAATTAATTATATGTGATACTATTTAATTGGTCCCATTGGTAATTAATGAATTTGTCCTGAGATACATAGGGTTGTATTTATCACTAAGTAGAGGTGACATGGGTACTTAGGTTCAGATATAAGGTCATAATGTTGTGGGCATGACTCAAGGGACATGATATTTTGATTCCCATTGATATTTGAGGGATGTATTCACATGTGGATATGTGTTTTTTAGTTAGTATCCATATGAAGTTTTTGTTATTTATTACCAACATTTTTGGAAATAATATCCTTTAGAGTCGCTTGAACAAATATAATAAATATTTTTTTGTGGTTTTGTCAACTTTTTGTCAGTGGATGCCTATTTAAATTTTATGTCTTATGAAATTGTGTTGATAATAAATTATAGAGGATATTATCAACATAGAAGTTCCTGGTAGATGGTTATGGGTCATTGGTGATGTTAATTGATACAATTATTTGGTGGTTGAGGCTCACCATTTATAACTGTGGATAATAGGACTTAATTAATTGTAGATGGATTTCATCATTCCTCCGGATGTCACACTATTGAACTAAATAGTAATTATTATATATTAGAAGACATATATCATTGGAAATCAAGACATCGAGCTATTATACCAATTTGGAATTTCTAAATGGATGTATAAAAGACCTAGAACATATTCTTTGGTGTTCTATTAGGATTTCAATTACTTGACTGGTGGAACATGGGGTGATAAGTTTCTTGAAATCCCATTGATACATTTATAGATGGATCATAAGGGATCTATTAGAAATATATTATTCAGGGGAAACTAGTGCACTTATCAATGGGTCATCACCTCTAAACATATATAATTTTCTATATGTTATGTATGAAAATAAATATATTTGGGAATTCATTCAGAGTAAAAACAGTATAAGGATATTCATGAAATTTTCACATTTTTCTCATGATAAAATTGGATTGAGTTATTTATTTTTATATGTGGGTTCTTGTTATTTTTTTAAGTATACAGAATTGATATAATTTTTATGTATTTCAGAAACACAATAGTGATGGCCTACTATGTTCATACCCCAATCCAAAATGGTCTCCTAGAGGCATGTGAAGAATATATTGTTTTGATATTAGGTAAGGAACCAAAATCAGGAGTTGGTGGGCTCTGGGGAAAATAAGAGTCAGTAATTTATTTTAATGTTCTACTTACTGCTATTTATTTATTTATGCATACACTATATAATTCTTAATGTATATCAAACACACATTGGTGTTGGCCTATTGAGTTCATACCCCCAGAAACAATGTTCCCCTTTAGAAATTTTTATAATTTATTTTTTTGATATTAGGTATGGAACGAAACTCAAGAGTTAGTTCTTAGTGATCATAGATGTATTAATTTTCCATAGGATTGAGATCAGTTCCCTATGTGGTTCTTATCCATCAATCTTGACCATCTCTTGTAGTTTTATATTTATTTACACATATTAAAACCAAAATTAGAACATTATTATATTTATTTTAGGACTATAAATGAGTAGTTATCAAAAAATGGAATGATTATTTGACATGATATTACTAAATATATTATATATTCTTCCATTGAGTTTATTAAATCTCTTACATTGTTTTTTTCCTTCTACATGTATTATATGTATACACATTTTCCACGATTATTACTATGACATGATAATATAGTACCAATACTATCACCAAACCCAACCCTCACTAATACCCAAAAACCATTAATATATGTGGAGTCATTCCAATTACCTAGTGGACAAATAGATGAGAGAAAAGAAAAATTGGAAAACTATTTCATGGCTCTACAAATAGTATTAGATGATTTTCATTTCCATTTAAAAAATACTATTTTGGCTATAGTAGACTACTGACTAGGATATAGTCATAACTAGGTAATTAGGCAAAACAATAATTTTTGTGTGCGTATCAATTTTAGTCTTATGTCATTTATAGTCATCTGATTTTCTATTTGAGTAGAACACTTGGGATTGATGGTATTAGAATATATGGTTTGTACCCTTTTTTGTTAATAAAGTGGATGATTTATTATTCATCATAGTTGGAACATATTTTTACACATTACATGTATGTATTATTTTCTAATTAAATGGGATACATGAATATGTTAAGAGGGGTTGAGTTTTTCAATGTTTCAGAAAATAACTAAACAGTTTTTTCATGCATTCCATTTTTGGCATTAATCTAATCCAACATAGGTATGAGGATCCTAGTGAGACTAATATTTTATTTTATAGGTATATTATATATGTCAATAGGTCTATTATTGATAATAACAAGGAATAAAAACTAGTGAGCTATTTAAAATGTCAACATTAATCTATGATGTGTTTTCTATTATAGCATTTTGCAGACAAATACTCAAGATACACAAGTATATGGTTCCTAGTGGGATTGACATGTGATGGAATGTGTTTATGATATATGGTAAGGAATAATATTTTTGGATTCAAAATAATAAGGAAAGGGGGGGGCAATTGAACAAATAAACAAAAGTTAAGATGTTTTTTCCTTACATAGCCTTTTGGGGGAATTCTATCCATCCCTTAGATTAATGATATATTATGTGAAATATAAGAGATGAGTGGATCTAATATAGTTATGAAGGGGATCATGAGGTTGGATGATACATGATACCTAACATTTTTATGGGTGTGTAAGGTGTTTTATGATTGGATTTTATAATACATTTGCGCGATAGTGTATTGTATGGTTGGTGAGATGCACTACATATTACATATTTATCTATTAAATATATATATAGCTATTTGACCATTATGTATGGTATTGAGTGTGATTACACCCAGAAAACTTCGGGTATAACATCATGAGGTAATTTATGTGGTTCCACATGAGCGTTCTTAGGATAATCCCCCTAAGGGTCGAGATGATCATTTTCCAAAAGTACACACTTTGGTATAATTGTAAAGGCTAAAACAATGGAATATTTTTTTCATGGTTATATGAAATTATTATGTCATGACTGGTGTGATTCATAAATTGTATTGATAGGGGATTTAAAGGAGATGATCCATTAGTGTCTTATCTAACTTCTGAGTTTTAGTTGCAACACCAACCATTATTTCTTGGTGAGGGTTTATAACGTGTATTAGAGAACTATATCAAATAATTGAAAATGATTTTTAATCATCAGGAGAAAACCATAGGTTTGTGGGAGAGGATTACCACATATATGATCATATGGAATAGAAAATCAGTGATGTATTTTACAAGAGAAGGATGTAAGACATGAGAGAATGGATTATAATGAATTTGAAGAATAGTTCTTCAAGAAACTTTTCTTGGACACATTGAAGGAAGATAGATCCCATGAGATCATGATCCTATAATTTGGAGATATATATATATATATTATGGATATTGTGGATACTATAATTGTCCTTTCACGATGTGCTCCTTATATGGTGTGATATGACATATCCTTGGTGATTTATTTCAATGATGAAATATGGTAGACCATCAATGTTTAGGTGGTTCTCATTTGATTTAAATCATTCTCAGAGGTAATGAATTAATCAATTTTAGAAAAAATTACTTGAAGGAGTATTCATAAAGAAATCATGCGATGTAATCCTATGAACTTATTTTTTTACCTTATGTATCGTGATACAATACTAAGGGGAGTCTTTGTAGGCCATATAGCTATAGACTTGGGTTGTCCTTCAAGGTTTAATTCACCAATGGTTTTCTTCTAGTACGGGAAACCACGACATTTTCCAAATGATTGTGAGTATTCTACAAAAGATTACCATGCATGTTAGAAAATGGGGAATCTAATGAAGTTCTATTGAAATAATTCTATAATATGTGCAATATAATTTCCTTGTTAGAATCATGGTTCTGAGGTAGGACAGAGACTGGTACTAGGAGCTTGTTGGTGAGATTATGTTAAATGGGTAGGTCATGGTTTATAATGACCCATACTAAATAGATTGATATTACTCTAAAATTGAATTATATTCACTACTATATATAATAAATCCAATACATGAGCATATTGTTATAATGTCTTTATATGTAGGGAAACATAAAAAACTGGTTCATAAAACATTTACATTGTCTCCCACTTAATTCATCATAACTAGACTAAATTTGAAATATCATAATTAATTATATTCTTCATGTCATTGGGAAATGAAACATATGAATGGGTGAGTTCCAAATCTCAATAAGTGTTTAAAAGGAAAATATTAATCATATCATAATCATAATATAGTTGAGCATAACAATTGTAAGTCTTATCCTACATATGCATGATTTTGATATCATGCGAAGGGATAAATGAGTCTTTGAATTAGCGGACATAATGGAAAATGTCATTAAATGTGACATGTAATTTTTTGTAATGCTCAAAAGAATATAAAATTATTTAATATTATATAGGGAATATTTCGATGAACATCATAGTGGAAAAACTCTATTACAGTAAAATGTTTACTTACTGTTCCAACCCTATATTACTGAAAAATATTTACTTGTAATTCATGTCATGTATATCTCATCAGATATAAATCTGTACCCAATTAAATGTATAAAGTTATAGGTACAACCCATATCATAATTAAATCACTCCTAAATTTTCCAAAATCAAAATATATTCATCATAGCATATACTAATGAACAAAAACAGGTTTCTTAAAAATCATTCCATCAAAATCCATATAATATAAATAGATTTCATTAAATTAATTCCATCATAAGAAAAATAAAATTAACCTAATAATAGGTCTAGAAACATTACCATATTTATTTAATTTCATCTTATATGGAAAATAATTTTTATAAAATACATGAAATTAAATCTTGAGAAAAATGTCTTTTCATATTAAAAATTTTTCTATTCTCAAAATGCCACAGAATATTAAAGGAAAACATTTAACTGAAAATACACTAGAATACATTTAATGGATGATTCATGGAAATAATTAATTATGAATGTTCTAGAATCAATACATCTTGTATATTTTTAAAACATTATCCTCGTACTTTTTTAGGAAAAGAAAAAAATTCCTCGTAACAAATAACGATAAAAGATTCAGTTTATACCATTTAATAATAAATCACCACTAAGTAAAATTGACATTAATCAATTATAGATGTATAAAAATTGTATTAAACATTTATTTAACATGTATGTGGATTATATATATAAACCAGTACATAATTATGTATAAACAATCTCGAATAAAATGAGATTGAAGAATTATCCTTTACCATAGCTCTGATGTCCATAATATGTATCAGAACATATTGTATAATGATTTATATAATGATATTGACTTATAATGGTATCATAATCATTTTTATGATAACTTATATGAATATATTTTCATCTACCTGTTAGTAACAATTCATTGTCAATCGTTATTCAAATATTATCTACTTTATGTTCTTATGCATGTTTTTTCGGATAAGTTCATGTTCTACTTATTGGGTTATAGTTTTATCATTTAAAGAGTGATATTTTTATAATAAATATCATATTTATATATTCCATTCATGTATATAATTTTTTCTTAATGATGATCAGGTAGAATGAATCACATCACATCGTAGAGATGGCAGGCCATATTTACGAATGAGAGACGTTATAATTCCTGTAACTATTGAATTGTTTTGAAGTGGATAGTGTATAATATTTCATAATCGGTATAATGTTCTAAAAATAATATAAAGTTTTCATGTCAATCATTATTCCTATCCCAGTATGTTGTTGGTCAAAAAAGTAGAGTGGAGACGATAAGCCGTACGTACACACACGTGGTGATATAATTTTTCATTGGATGGATATAAGGTGGAATATTGGTTTTTGATAATTACAATATCATATAAGTATACGATTGATACTTATTTTATTAAATTATAAAGAGAAAACTAATTAATAAGAAGTGGAAGTAGAATGTTGTTTGAAAGAATCTGTAGATGTGATTACCTCTTCCTCAACGTGCTTCATCTAAATCTCATCATATAACACTAGATTTCATCTTTAAAGATGACCAAAACCACTAGAATGTAAATATGGATGTTGATAAAGAAAAAGGATATGATATGGCTGAGTTTTATGGCTTAATGTAATGTGTAGTGGTGACGGAGGAGGTGCCATTTTATAATTGAGGTGAGGGGCACTTTTGGAATGTAAATAAATGATAATTTATAATAATATCACTACCTAACCAAAAGAATCCAAAATGTCCCTATTATAAATATTAGATGAGATAAGGTTGTAATATCATAAAAAAATAAATTTTGGACATGTATTTTAATTCTATTTAAACCTTATCTTTTAAATCAACACATAATAATTCTATTTAACTTTTAATAATGGTAACAAATAATTCAATAATAAACTTGTGAAATATCTACTTATATTATTTAAAATAGTATATATATAAATAAAATGTATCATTTTATACCATATAATAATTATTATTTATTTAAAAAATCAATTTTTATAAATAATTTAATAAAACTTTTTTTGATAAACAACCATTCATATCAATTTTGACAATATTAAATTCATTGATTTTTAAAATATTAATGTAATAAGATAACATCGAACCTTGAATTTAATAATACTCCTACTAGATAAAGGTCATCTAGAAAATTCATTAAACATGTTATTTAGATCAAATTATATTTACTATCATATTTTTTATAACACTTATTTTTCATGTCCATTAATAAAATAATCAATACATCAATTTTTTTAACTTTTTAATATTCATATTAGTTGAAAATTATTAAAAAATAAAATAAAACAATGATATTAAATATATTAACTTTAGTAATATTGTTTTTTCGGAATTAAATTTTCGAAAAGACATCATTTTAAATGTTATACATAATAAATAAGGAAGGTGAAAATATTAAAATCACATAAAATTATAAGTTTCATAATCCCTAATAGAAGACCACAAATGGTCCATAAGTATACCCTTGGATGGATTTGGTCAAGATATAATAGACTAATAAGAAATGACTTAGTTATTAAAATTTGTGTGGGAAAAATTTAAATTTTATTTAATTAACAAAATTTCTTAATCATATCCAAGTACATTTAAAATGAATGTTAACTTATATAAAAATGACTTATTAAAATTTCAGTGGGAAAAATTTAACTTTTCTGTAAATAAAGTAAAATAAATGTCCTAATATCATCCAGGTGCATTTAAATGGAGACCATTTTGGCCCAAGGATGATTGAGGTAAAAAACTCATATAATGATAATAATATAATTGTTAGGGAAATTTTATAATATGATTATTACACTTAATTACAAAGTTTACCCTTTTACCATTTTAAAAAAATACCAAATTTACATTTAATAATTCCAAAATATAAAATATATATATCTAGGTAATTTGGACCAAATGATTATAAATATTGAATCCATTTTTAAAAATTCTAAAAATAGAATTTACTATAATTATTTTCAAATTATTCATATTTTCCAAAAGAGAGAATGTGATTTTAAAGTTAAAACAATGAAAATGTTTGAAATGTTTTTACATCCAGATTCAATGTAAAATTAATTATAAGGACATAAATAATATTTATTTATATAAATATTTTGTAATTATACATTATAACTTTTGAAATATTATAATTTATCTATATAAATTATTTCAATAAAAAACATATTTTCACAAAATATTTTTTGTATTTTTACTTTTCATAAAAACAATAATTTTATAAAAAGTATATCATGAATTAATCCAATGTAAATTTTTAGATCCCAATTGAAAATAACACGTTTATGTTGTCATATAAAAATTATTAATTTTTCAAAATATTATTTTAAAACCGGTTTTCCATTCATATGAATAAATTTATCCTATTAAAAATAGGATTTTATTCATCAAATAAGGTTTATTCTTACCTTATGATTAAAATAACAATTTTATGAATATCAAAAAATAATAATAATTTTATAAAATATATATATCATTAAATTCACTTCCCGTATGTAACACCCCAAGCTTCCTCGGTATGTTTCCTTTCGAATAATGCAATGACGTGCATTGTACGCAACTTCGAGATTTTAACACACCACAACCATTCAAACTAGCCGTTATGAATAGTAATACCTACTTTTTGAAATTATATATATTTTATATTTCAAAATGGACTTCATTTTTGGATTCGGAATATCGAATTTAGCCTAAGGTGAAATTTTGGTACTTTTCGGATAACTTTCATATTTTGATGAATAGTGAAAATTACTAAATTTTAATTAAAAACAACTTTTTTAATCAAAATAATTAATAGTGATAAATTGTGAATTTGAGTGGTTTTAAAGTATATTTAGAATATATTTTTACCATTTAATATAATTTTGGTCATTGGACATAATTTTACAATTAAACCGAACATAAACAAGTGTCAATCTTTTGATAGTTATTATCTCTTAAAAACACGCTTTTTGTTTTGACAGCGGGAATTAATTTTAAATTAATTTCTGCCACTTCTGTGTTTTGAATTTAGAAAAATGGATTCCATATTTGGAATCAGGATATCCAAATTGTGTAAATAGGTAACTTTTATTTTTAGACATTTTGAATAATTACTGCGGTAAATATTTTATTTAGCATGGTTAAGGGTAAATCCGGTAAATAAGGGTTAAAAAAATAATATTATAATAATAATAAATTACCCTAAAATGTGTATTAACCCTATTGGCTGATACATTGTCGACCATGGGCATCTTTGGGTCAATTTTGGGACCCCATGGATCCACTTGTAAGTGATAATGACACTTTATATTAATTAAGTTAAAATGAATACAAAAATGACACAAGCATATATCTTTTAGAAAAACAATTGTTACATAGGGTTATATATGTTGGATTTTATATTATAAATATTCATTAGAAATATAAAAAGATTTCCTACATAATTATATTTTATTTATAATTTTTTGACATTAAATAGTTTATTTTATTTATGACACAATGATGATGCAGTAATTACTAAAATAGTAAAAAATTAACATAATTGATATTATAAATACCCAAATAATTATAATATGAAACTTTTAATTAATTAAACAAATTTTCTAGGATAATATGATATATTAGGATTGATTTATTTGACTTTGTTCGAAGTAATCAATCTGTTATGAGTTTCACAAAAATCAACTAGTGAATAGTGTCAAAATTGACATAAAAGAGTTCTTAAAACAAATATTTTATTATTAATTGATATTAAATTCCTAAAAATCTATGGTTCGCCCAAGAGACTTATATTATGATAGGTTAATCATTAATGGACCACTTGGGGGTATTTTGTATGTATATAGTAAGTTTATTAACCATATTATATAAAAATACAAAGAGACATTGTAAAAGTGAAACTAATTAACTTAGAGTTAATACTTAAAGATAAGGTTAATATAAGTACCCAAACCTGTCTAAATTATATTGGATGAGTTATTTTAGACCTATCCCCACCTCAACCTTTGAATAGTCAACTTTGGAGCCATTGGAAACCGAATATGAATTTATTATAAATTAATATTTCTAGCTTTTCCAAAGGTGCCCCTCACCCCTCTTATAAAAGGGCACTCCTCCTTCTCATTTCCTCACACCTCTCAAGCCACTTGGCTCGTCCAAACTCTGCCCAACTAAGCTCCCCACATCCCTCTCCTCATCCTTGAAGCTTCCCCTTAGGCAGAAATCATTTCAACAAGTCCTTTGGTTCCAACCAAAGTGAGTTACCTAAATTAAAGGTAACGATTTCTCTTAAATTATTTTCATTTATTTTGCTTCTTCAACCCCCAAACTCTTTTTATTTCCCTTCTTTTGTAACAACACCAGTATCCTCAATATACTAGGATTTTGTTATAAGAAGTATTCAAACTACACATACACACAACTCCATCAAATGGATGATGAACATAATGTTTCTGTGGATGGCAAACTAACGCCTCACGAAACGATGATTGTTCAAAAACATCTTACCGCCTCTCATGGTGGCCATTATGATGGCACTGTAATTAAATATGATATTAATGATATATATTTTATATATAAGCTTCTGTAATTCCATATTATTTCATACCATTATTCGTTTCATGTCGTATATACATACGATAATTTCATTTGAGGAAGTGTGGACTACCGCCCCCTTAAAATGATATGACTCGTTCATACCACACATGGAACGTATAAAGGATGGTGTTAATGAACATAAGTAACATATATAAAATATTATATTATACTGGAATAGTAATATACCTATGTATCATTTGGATTCGATTCTTTTAAAATAAAAAATTAAATGGAAGTAGCGTTCGTGCGTACGTACGGACTACCGTCCCCACGAACGCGATGAGATTCATTCTCCATCGTATCCATTCAAGTATAATTATCATTTAATGATTTAAAAATGATGTTTAAGGACTTGATATCATTCTGGATATGAATAAGATACAACAAACAAGACTTATGTAACAAAACATATAAAAGAAAATGAGTAAGTTAACACCCGAAACGGCGTTAATACTAAGATATTATTAACAAATCAATGTTAAAAGATCATATATGATATCATATTAAAGTAAATGATTATTTTATTATTCAATAACAATTATTTCACCATTATACAGGAGGTAAACCTACCATCGACCAAGGAAAAAGTACAAAGTAAGGGATTCTCTTATCTCACTTTCAATTCCGTGAGATTTCCATTGTTCGCTACTAAATTATTGAAAGTGGTGTATTGTGTACTTCAATTTGATATATATTATCATGATTCACTTTATATTCATGTTATTCTGTAAGTCATTTGGTGGTTATTAACTTTTGGCCATGCGACTCAGTTGATTAACGTGGTAAGGGGTTTCTTGTCTCACTTTTAATTCCGTGAGAATTCCATTGATCACCACTTAATTATTGCATGTGGTGTATGTGTACTACCCATGATTGTATTCATTGTGTAATATACTTTATTTTATGGGTATTTACATCATCATGGTATGATCTTTCTTTCATGGGTGTTTGTTTCTTAAGTTACCTAATCAATAAGGGAATTTGAGATTTCAATTTCCACTCATTTGGCTTTACGCATATTTCATTGATTATATTACTCCATGATTATGTGTTGAATCACTATTCATTTGATTATGTCGTAATTTCCACTCCCCTTCCTGTGGATATAAGTTTGATACACATAATCACTCCATTGATAATTCTCAATTCATTGATATGAATTTGATAAGAGTAATTTTAACTCATTCTCCATTTGTTGAGTTAAACATCCAATTCGTTGGTATTGTTTTTACAAGAATATGTGTGAATATCCTTTGATTGATTTACACTGAATATCCAATCATATTTAGTGTATTTATATTTGTCACACATAATTATGTCGTTGATTTATCCTTAACCTAAGGATACAACCTTTATGAGAGATTTCATCTCAATATACATTCCATTGAGACTTCTTTGATGATATACACCAAATCACTTTTATGTGGTGTATATAATGTACTTTGACATAGTATATCATGAATTCTTTTATTCTCATGATATTACAATGTTTTGATTACCTCAATTATTTGTATTCAATTGTCTCTCTTTTGGTTAGAAACTCTAACCAAAATACCATTTTAAAATGTTTTAAAGAATTATTCTTCTAAATCATGCTCATTAATGTCCATATTTTAAAAATGGTTTTAAGGATTTATTTATATGGGAATTAATGTTTTAAAATTAAAAATCCTTTTAAAAGATTCAAAGTGTTATGGGACACTTTGATTCAAAAATCTATTTTTGAATGTCTTCTTGACAAATAGTGTGGCTTTTAAAAGTTTTCAAGAAAAGGGGGATATTTCTCTCAAATAGTTATGATGATTATTTTCATCTATGTCAACATCCTTCATTATTCATGATTGAGGTTAATGTGATACAATACAATCTTCCATATTGTATCAAATGAGTTATGTTTGACTGTGGATGTTCTATTTTTATACCATTCATGGTTTGTGGTTAAAGTATTGACATTCCGTATGCTAGTTTTAATACGAATGTTTATTTTATTCTTAAACCTATTCATATGAGGAATGCATTGGACTTAATAAGTGAAGGGTGGAGCCCGCTATAGCTCCTCGATGCATCGGTAGGTCTCATGAGACAAACTAGTGTCTTGGCACAAGGCCTTGGCAAAATCTTATTTGTAGTCTTGGCACGAGGCCTTGGCTATGTGGTTATGATAGTCTGGCATTATGCATTCCATCATTATGAAAGTGGTTATTGATATTGCATGTGATCATTCGACTAGTAGAATATCCATGTGAGTAAGTAAATTGCATTATTTCATTTTACCTTCGCCATTTTATGCTGAAGTTTAAATTTAAAAGGCTTTTGTTTTAGTTATAAATTGCCTTAAGTGTTTATGCTTATTTATGAAAGCTTCTGCTATAATGTTATCCTTACTGAGCATCCGAGCTCACCCCTTTCAATGTTTTATTTTTCCCAGGATTATGAAGAAGTAATTTATGAATGACCTGCAGGGATAGTATGAGGGGATATGAAGACAAGATGTTTTTTTTATGATGTAATGTAAAAATTTATGGATGTATCTAGTTATTCCAAGGCTACTAAACTAATCGGTCTTTCGAGACTTGATCTTTCTCATGATCATGCCAATGTTATGTAATAATGCACCGACTCTAGGTAATTAGGGTCGGGGCATTACAGTTGGTATCAGAGGAAGTTTAGTACAAACCTTGGTAGCTAGATTTAGATAAACTCTGATTAGAGCACGTAGACCTAAGATGAACTTTGAGGATTAGTATAAAAGAACTTCCTAAAATTTTGGTATTGTAGAGATTTTGTGAGTTTTCCGAGCAATACATCCCTGTCTGGATACGAGCAGGTAGAGGCGGCTCTGGCACAGATGTTCCTAGGGGTAAAACTCGAAAACACCGCTTTGAGCTAGACTCGAACGGGAACTGGTGCACGACAACGGGCCTTGCTGCACTCTTGGTTACGACACTCCCGGGGGATATGCTTAGGATAATTTACATTTTCTTTACAAACCAATTTAAGTAATATATATATAATATGAGAGTAAATGACCTTGGTTAATCCTAATATGTTTCAAATTGAGAATATGGTGACATTTTAATCTCTAAATGATTTTACGACTACTATTACTCACACAATGCTTTATGGTTTTAGTCAATGGCTGGATTCCAAGGAAGTCATAGTGACTTTGAGAATGATGTACAAGATGGGAACGGTGGTGGCAATGAGCAACAAAATGGAATGTTGATAGGCGTAAAAGATATTGTCTTTATGCCAAATCAGTTTTCCAAAAATATGATCAACAACATATATATTAACCAACTCCCAGACTCAACAAGGAAGAGAAAGGTGATAAATGATAAGAGCTCCAGCAATGGAGACCATGGAGAAAAGAACCCTCAATTTTCATCATGCAGGAAATGTGGAAAGAGACACCCAGGAAAGTGTCTCAATGGGACAACGAAATGTTTTACGTGCGGGAAGGAAGGACATAAAGTAAAGAATTGCTGAAGAAAAATGAAGAGTACTATGGAAGAAGATAAAAATGGTCCCAAGAGTCCATTTACAGTCATTTGCCGTAAATGTAAGGGACCTGGCCATTACCCGAGTGAATGTCCTATTCTATAGGATATTTTCTTGGTCAAAGAAGAAGCTATGTGGGAATAAATGGTTGGAGAAATGTTTAAAAAGTATTATCACTCCTTGTTGATGGGTTTACTATGGAATAGTTTTCTCTTGTATTTGTAACCCCGCAGTTTGCCATGTGAGAATGATATTTGAGGAAGAATTGTCTCTTCTCTTGTGGATATGGGTATAAATAACCATTTGGATTTATATGATCATTGGGGTTTGAGAGAATTATAAGTTATTCTAACTTGGGATGAATATTCAAGGTATGATATAACATTTGTGGTTAAATTTATGATATAGTATTTTGAGGAATTTATCTCATTTTGGCAATTTTATAAAATATAGTTTTTGAAAAAGGACAACACGTAGACCGTGTGACAACCCGTCACGTCGGACAAAGCTATGGGAATCGAACCCACAACCAAAGTGCGATTGGGATTTATCGCCTACCACTGGACTACGTGAAGTCCCTGGTTAGTGTGACTTTTTTTTAGATAAATGATTTTATTGATCAATAATAAGTTGATTTGGGTTCTTATTTCATATCAAAAGAATACCCTTGGTATAGGAAAATGATTTGGTGATTAAGTGATAAATGTTATTTTGGAAGATGTTCGCTTTGTTGGGAACACTATATGCCCAAGGAAAATAGAATACTATGGGGTTTCATTTGTGGAGTAATGATAGATTTTTATCTATGTTTTTATTGTGGATTTATAGTGATTTGGGTTATTTATGGAAATGATTAACCTATAATAGAGAATATGTGATTAGGTTAGTTACTTTTGAGTATGTGACTTTAAGAGTATCTGATGTCATTTGGAGATACAATTTAACATGGGAGACTACATAATCAAATTCTTCTATGTTTTGGGTTTCAATATTAGTTTGGATTATATTAAAGGATTTTAAGGACAATTGGTTATTGAATGGTATCTATTTAACTTTGGGGTATTGTTGGTTTAATTTTAGAAATTAAGATTAGTGCATATTTATCTCAATGAATATCCTTTTGGGGGATCATTAGATCATTCACTGACCATTTTGGTTTTGATTAATCATCAAAGACAATGTAAACATATGGTTTATCCTTCATGGATCATGTGATTCTATATAAGTTTATTCTATCTCTTCCAGTGTGACCAAGTCTTCTTGAATACTCATCGTTTAAAAAAAATGAGTTAGTGGTCGATATTTATTAAAGAATGAAAATCTACTTAAAATGTAAGTATATCTCATAATGTTCTTAGTCAATATCATAAATGAATTACTATTCCTTATGTAATGTAACTTTAAAAAAAATGTTGTCCGTTTACTTTCCTACTAGGAGACTAATGGTCGTTTGTCCCAACACAAGTTTGTGGTTTTCTCATTGTTAACTTTCTCCTGATCATGATTTCTATCCCTCTCCATAAGAACTTGACACTTAGTTTATCATCCATATCCATGTTTTCTTACATGGAATCCTAGTATGGGTTATCTTGGATGACCCTTATACCTCTCTTTCTTTCTTTTAAAGTGATAGTTTTATTGACTCTTTTTCCGATGTGGGACTTTCCATTATATTCCCAAGCAAAATTTTAAAAATTGCGAGGACGCAATTTATTGAAGGAGGGGAGAATTTAACACCCCAAGCTTCCTCGGTATGTTTCCTTTCGAATAATGCAATAACGTGCATTGTACGCAACTTCGAGATTTTAACACACCACAACCAATCAAACTAGCCGTTATGAATAGTAATACCTACTTTTTGAAATTATATATATTTTATATTTCAAAATGGACTTCATTTTTGGATTCGGAATATCGAATTTAGCCTAAGGTGAAATTTTGGTACTTTTCGGATAACTTTCATATTTTGATGAATAGTGAAAATTACTAAATTTTAATTAAAAACAACTTTTTTAATCAAAATAATTAATAGTGATAAATTGTGAATTTGAGTGGTTTTAAAGTATATTTAGAATATATTTTTACCATTTAATATAATGTTGGTCATTGGACATAATTTTACAATTAAACCGAACATAAACAAGTGTCAATCTTTTGATAGTTATTATCTCTTAAAAACAAGCTTTTTGTTTTGACAGCGGGAATTAATTTTAAATTAATTTCTGCCACTTCTATGTTTTTAATTTAGAAAAATGGATTCCATATTTGGAATCAGGATTTCCAAATTGTGTAAATAGGTAACTTTTATTTTTAGACATTTTGAATAATTACTGCGGTAAATATTTTATTTACCATGGTTAAGGGTAAATCCGGTAAATAAGGGTTAAAAAATTAATATTATAATAATACTAAATTACCCTAAAATGTGTATTAACCCTATTGGTTGATACATGGTCGACCATGGGCATCTTTGGGTCAATTTTGGGACCCCATGGATCCACTTGTAAGTGATAATGACACTTTATATTAATTAAGTTAAAATGAATACAAAAATGACACAAGCATATATCTTTTAGAAAAACAATTGTTACATAGGGTTATATATGTTGGATTTTATATTATAAATATTCATTAGAAAGATAAAAAGATTTCCTACATAATTATATTTTATTTATAATTTTTTGACAATAAATAATTTATTTTATTTATGACACAATGATGATGCAGTAATTACTAAAATAGTAAAAAATTAACATAATTGATATTATAAATACCCAAATAATTATAATATGAAACTTTTAATGAATTAAACAAATTTTCTAGGATAATATGATATATTAGGATTGATTTATTTGACTTTTTTCGAAGTAATCAATCTGTTATGAGTTTCACAAAAATCAACTAGTGAATAGTGTCAAAATTGACATAAAAGAGTTCTTAAAACAAATATTTTATTATTAATTGATATTAAATTCCTAAAAATCTAAGGTTCGGCCAAGAGACTTATATTATGATAGGTTAATCATTAATGGACCACTTGGGGGTATTTTGGATGTATATAGTAAGTTTATTAACCATATTATATAAAAATACAAAGAGACATTGTAAAAGTGAAACTAATTAACTTAGAGTTAATACTTAAAGATAAGGTTAATATAAGTACCCAAACCTGTCTAAATTATATTGGATGAGTTATTTTAGACCTATCCCTACCTCAACCTTTGAATAGTTAACTTTGGAGCCATTGGAAACCGAATATGAATTTATTATAAATTAATATTTCTAGCTTTTCCAAAGGTGCCCCTCACCCCTCTTATAAAAGGGCACTCCTCCTTCTCATTTCCTCACACCTCTCAAGCCACTTGGCTCGTCCAAACTCTGCCCAACTAATCTCCCCACATCCCTCTCCTCATCCTTGAAGCTTCCCCTTAGGCAGAAAGCATTTCAACAAGTCCTTTGGTTCCAACCAAAGTGAGTTACCTAAATTAAAGGTAACGATTTCTCTTAAATTATTTTCATTTATTTTGCTTCTTCAACCCCCAAACTCTTTTTATTTCCCTTCTTTTGTAACAACACCAGTATCCTCAATATACTAGGATTTTGTTATAAGAAGTATTCAAACTACACATACACACAACTCCATCTAATGGATGATGAACATAATGTTTCTGTGGATGGCAAACTAACGCCTCACGAAACGATGATTGTTCAAAAACATCTTACCGCCTCTCATGGTGGCCATTATGATGGCACTGTAATTAAATATGATATTAATGATATATATTTTATATATAAGCTTCTGTAATTCCATTTTATTTCATACCATTATTCGTTTCATGTCGTATATACATACGATAATTTCATTTGAGGAAGTGTGGACTACCGCCCCCTTAAAATGATATGACTTGTTCATACCACACATGGAACGTATAAAGGATGGTGTTAATGAACTTTAGTAAAATATATAAATTATTATATTATACTGGAATAGTAATATACCTATGTATCATTTGGATTCGATTCTTTTAAAATAAAAAATTAAATGGAAGTAGCGTTCGTGCGTACGTACGGACTACCGTCCCCACGAACGCGATGAGATTCATTCTCCATCGTATCCATTCAAGTATAATTATCATTTAATGATTTAAAAATGATGTTTAAGGACTTGATATCATTCTGGATATGAATAAGATACAACAAACATGACTTATGTAACAAAACATATAAAAGAAAATGAGTAAGTTAACACCCAAAACGGCGTTAATACTAAGATATTATTAACAAATCAATGTTAAAAGATCATATATGATATCATATTAAAGTAAATGATTATTTAATTATTCAATAACAATTATTTCACCATTATACAGGAGGTAAACCTACCATCGACCAAGGAAAAAGTACAAAGTAAGGGATTCTCTTATCTCACTTTCAATTCCGTGAGATTTCCATTGTTCACTACTAAATTATTGAAAGTGGTGTATTGTGTACTTCAATTTGATATATATTATCATGATTCACTTTATATTCATGTTATTATGTAAATCATTTGGTGGTTATTAACTTTTGGCCATGCGACTCAGTTGATTAACGTGGTAAGGGGTTTCTTGTCTCACTTTTAATTCCGTGAGAATTCCATTGATCACCACTTAATTATTGCATGTGGTGTATGTGTACTACCCATGATTGTATTCATTGTGTAATATACTTTATTTTATGGGTATTTACATCATCATGGTATGATCTTTCTTTCATGGGTGTTTGTTTCTTAAGTTACCTAATCAATAAGGGAATTTGAGATTTCAATTTCCACTCATTTGGCTTTACGCATATTTCATTGATTATATTACTCCATGATTATGTGTTGAATCACTATTCATTTGATTATGTCATAATTTCCACTCCCCTTCCTGTGGATATAAGTTTGATACACATAATCACTCCATTGATAATTCTCAATTCATTGATATGAATTTGATAAGAGTAATTTTAACTCATTCTCCATTTGTTGAGTTAAACATCCAATTAGTTGGTATTGTTTTTACAAGAATTTGTGTGAATATCCTTTGATTGATTTACACTGAATATCCAATCATATTTAGTGTATTTATATTTGTCACACATAATTATGTCTTTGATTTATCCTTAACCTAAGGATACATCCTTTATGAGAGATTTCATCTCAATATACATTCCATTGAGACTTCTTTGATGATATACACCAAATCACTTTTATGTGGTGTATATAATGTACTTTGACATAGTATATCATGAATACTTTTATTCTCATGATATTACAATGTTTTTATTACCTCAATTATTTGTATTCAAGTGTCTCTCTTTTGGTTAGAAACACTAACCAAAATACCATTTTAAAATGTTTTAAAGAATTATTCTTCTAAATCATGCTCATTAATGTCCATATTTTAAAAATGGTTTTAAGGATTTATTTATATGGGCATTAATGTTTTAAAATTAAAAATCCTTTTAAAAGTTTCAAAGTGGTATGGGACACTTTGATTAAAAAATCTATTTTTGAATGTCTTCTTGACAAATAGTGTGGCTTTTAAAAGTTTTCAAGAAAAGGGGGATATTTCTCTCAAATAGTTATGATGATTATTTTCATCTATGTCAACATCCTTCATTATTCATGATTGAGGTTAATGTGATACAATACAATCTTCCATATTGTATCAAATGAGTTATGTTTGACTGTGGATGTTCTATTTTTATACCATTCATGGTTTGTGGTTAAAGTATTGACATTCCGTATGCTAGTTTTAATACGAATGTTTATTTTATGCTTAAACCTATTCATATGAGGAATGCATTGGACTTAATAAGTGACGGGTGGAGCCCGCTATAGCTCCTCGATGCATCGGTAGGTCTCATGAGACAAACTAGTGTCTTGGCACAAGGCCTTGGCAAAATCTTATTTGTAGTCTTGGCACGAGGCCTTGGCTATGTGGTTATGATAGTCTGGAATTATGCATTCCATCATTATGAAAGTGGTTATTGATATTGAATGTGATCATTCGACTAGTAGAATATCCATGTGAGTAAGTAAATGGCATTATTTCATTTTACCTTCGCCATTTTATGCTGAAGTTTAAATTTAAAAGGCTTTTGTTTTAGTTATAAATTGCCTTAAGTGTTTATGCTTATTTATGAAAGCTTCTGCTATAATGTTATCCTTACTGAGCATCCGAGCTCACCCCTTTCAATGTTTTATTTTTCCCAGGATTATGAAGAAGTATATTATGAATGACCTGCAGGGATAGTATGAGGGGATATGAAGACAAGATGTTTTTTTTATGATGTAATGTAAAAATTTATGGATGTATCTAGTTATTCCAAGGCTACTAAACTAATCGGTCTTTCGAGACTTGATCTTTCCCATGATCATGCCAATGTTATGTAATAATGCACCGACTCTAGGTAATTAGGGTCGGGGCGTTACACCGTATTAATTAACTCAGAGAAATTCTAATTTATTTATATTTATAATAAATAATTTTATAGCCAATGATTTTACATTGAATTTTTATAAGTTAGTTATTGTTCATCCACCTAACCTAACAGCTATGCTAAAATGGTACTTTTATACTAATGTTTTTTCATGGATTGTATAATCTTACAATTTCATAAATTTCAGGCAACTGAATCATAAAAATTATTTCGTGAAAATAATTCATAAATACATTTGGGTGTTACATGGTAGAGAGAAAGTGATATAACAGTGTTTTCAGTAGGTTGTATCTTGTGTAGTTACATATGGAGGATATCCCTTGGGTAGTTGGGATTTATAATAGGTACATGTAGTCAAGCTACATGTTTTGGAATAGTTAGAGGATAAAATTAATGTTCTAGGTCATCCTTTGATCTCAGAGTGACCTTCAGTTTTTGGGCATGTCTGATTTTTGGTGTAAGAGGTGCACTTGTTTTACATTGACGAACCAAGCGTTGGATTATAGGTGGGAACATGGTCTGATCCATGATTTTTATGAGCTGTATAAACATCAGGAATATGATGTGGATGTATATAAATACATGATATGAGATAACTTTTGACCATATGATGTGATGTAATGTCTATGGAAATGTAGTCTGATGTTTGAATTGAAGTGTGTCAGATGTGATAATGAAATTATAGAAAATATAAGGAGGTGAAGGAAAGGTGGTATATCTTGGGAGGACCTATATATATTGGGATGAAAAAGGAACCCTCATAACAATGTTTGTTTTTCAGAAATCCATCCGGTAAGTAATTAATAAGTCTTGGACATCCACAAGAGAAATTAACCCTGATTAATAATCGAGGCACACCATGTGATGTTATTGAGGGTGGTATGTATAAATCCATCTAATCTAAATACATCATTTCTATAGGATGAGCTATCTTACGGTGGTTATGTTTAAATGTCATTTGATTTTGAATGTGTAACATCCTATAATTTTTTTTTAATATTAATAAATGTATAATAAGATGTTTTTTTGTAATATAATAAATAAGAATAATTTTTTATTGTAATTTATGATAAATATATAAATTATATAAGAATATTTATAAATAATTTTACACTGTATGATTATTTTATAGAATAATAACTCTATTATTTATAATGATATATTATATTTGTTGATATTCATATTTTGATAAAATATATGAACATGTCATACATTGATGTTAATATGATACATTTATACTTTTAATATTTTAATTTTTTTTACAGAAATAAATATTTTCATAAAAATTTATTTGAATATTATATAATATTCAAAATTCAAAACATAAAATACTCTTTATAAATGTGATGTTACTATTTATTTTAACCTAAACATGTATAGAAATATATATAATTATTAAAAAATAATTTATAATTTTTTCTATTTACTTCAATAAAAAAATTTCTTAATAACACAAATCATATTTTAATCTAAATTTATTTTGATTAAGCAATTTTAAATATTAGTAAAAAGTTGACATAATGTTTTATTAAAAATTTCTCATAGAAATATTGTTATGAAAAAAACATTTTTATTAATGAAATTAATAAATCATGATAATTATAATTTAACACATTATATAATGATTTATAAAAATAAAATACATAGATTCTCATAAAGTATTTATAACATGTAATTTTATAAAAAAAATTAAAATAATTTTAATATATCAAATTAGGAAATTAATGGTTAATTAATTTATTATATATTATAATAAATTATAATTTAATGATATTAATATATATATATATATAACATATTATATGCATAATATTATGATTTTTTCTAATATAATAGAAATGTAGGTAATGGAATCAAGTGATGTGAATTAGAAAAAAAATGATTTTTTGAATCAACCTCATAATGATGAAATTGAGACTGTGGGTTTTGAGTGGATGTCTGAGAAAGTGGATATCAGATATTAAGAGATGAATATAATATAAATAAATATAACTAATCTATATTTTCATTATCAATAAGCCTCAAGACTGGACAAAATATTTTATAAAATCAAGATCACTCTTGATTCATCCCATATCCATACAAATAAGAAGCCTTTCAAACAAACCAGTTATGGTGTTGTACTTATCCTATTAATGATGATGTGATAAAAATTTATGATAGGGGGAATATGAGAAATTCCAAATGGTATACTAATAAAATAAAAACTAGAGTCCTTCAATGATTCAGAAATAAAAGAAAGGGACTATTAATTTATTAAATGATTAATTTTATGATTAAAATTTAAATATAATGAATGTTTATAATTATTTAAAAAAAATTAATTTTTCATTTCAATTATTTTTTATGAATTTAAAAAATTTTAAAAAATAACTTTTTAAATTATAAATGATTCTTAATATATTAGTAATTTTCAATTAATTTTTATTGTATAAATTTTTTTTAGAATAGTTTTTAATTTCTATTAAATTTATGAATAATAGTAGAAGGGTCAATATTAAATAATTTCTCAAAAAACAATTAGTTTTTTTTTCAAATATTTTATGTTTATGTTTCTTTATATATAGGTAATGATTTTAAAATAATTCTAATTTCTCTACTAGTTTATTAAAATGGGATTTCCCTTGTTTAATGTTATTGAATTATTTTTAACATTGAAAATAACTTATGTTATAATTTTTAATGGTTTTTATTTATTTGGTAATGAATGACATGGGAATCTCAAAAAAAATTCATAAAATGTGACACTTTAGAATAAAATTAGTCAATGAGAAATGGGGAGTGAACCTACTACCTCAACAGGATGTTGTCCTACTAGAGATATTGTTATTACCCACATGATTTTCTAAATATTTTCTATGTATCGTTGATATCAATACAATAATTATTACTTAACAATCATTTGCCTGAAAAATCCATCAATTTTTAAAATGGTATTTTTTCAAAAATGATATGTATTTTTAAAATGTTTTGATGTTTATTTTTTCATATAAATCATAGATATTATTTTGGAAATATATATATATATATATATATATTATCATATGTTTTCTAATTTCTATTTAAAGATTTCAAATGAGTTTATTACTATTTTTTATTATATTAAAACCCATTACTGGGGTTTTTTATGATCATCCCGTGTTTTAGAGATATTTTTCATTAATTATAGATTTTGGAAGATTGAATTTTTTATTTAATAATTTAATAGTTATATATCTATTTATATATTTTTTGATTTTTTAGACATTGATTTTGTTTCGGTATTTTCATTATCCCACAGAACCATGAAAATCATATATCTTAGGTTTTATATTGTTATTTTTATATTTTGGTTACATTCTTATAAAATAAAATTTCACTATTTTTATAGTACTGAATCTCAGCAATCACAAAAATAGTCATTTTTCTTGGGTAAAAATGAATATTTATTATGAAGGATGGGAAAACAAGATTTCATGAATTTGAAACATAATTTGATGAGTTCGAAGGGTAACTAATATTTTTAGAATGCTTTTATGGGTCATTAATTGGTTTTGGGGTTCTAATGGTTTTTACATGCCTTGAGAATGAGAAACACAATTTTTGGAATGACAGACATGGAAAATAGTTGGGGAATAAATTTTTTTCATTTGGAAAAATCCATGAACTGTTTTTAAAAATAGTCATTATTTTTTGATCTTATGACCATATACAAAAATGTATCCAATGGAGTTGTGGTTTAAAATGTCAGAAACATGGTTCTATCATTGTTTTTTAAACCAACTTCTAGACTATGTGAGGTGTCTTCCCTCTTGGGTTGTGAGGACCAAAATGTTAAAAACTATTCCACAAACTATGCGGCAACCATGTGAATTTTTAAAATATTATAAAATCAACATTTAATATTCTCTATTAATGGGATTTTATATATTTTCTCTCCACCCATTAACTAAAATCATTACCATCCAGGGTGGTCTCTCATTTTCACCATACATAGGCTTCAACCACTATCATCCATTTGATCTCTAAATCATGAATTGTTAGTTACTTTGTATTCATATTGATGAGCCCTTAATTCCTCACGATTCTTTTGTTATAATTTTTACCGCCATAAATAATGATAAATAAGTGATAATTAATTATCTTAATGTTAATTATGTTAATATAAATCACTTTTTTCTTATGATATAGATCAATATAGATGATTCTCTTTGATTAATGAGTTATGAATCATATAAGTTGGGTGGTCACTATATTTATCATTTATTACATAGGTTTTATGGGGCTCATTATTAAGCTTTCATATAAAGGTTGTACATGTGATACCCTTATATATTAACATTTCATAAATTAGTTAATTGATATTATGATATTCTGAGGAGTATTATTTATAATACTTAATTATGATGTTCTATGTATTGGGATTTTTAACAATGAGGAATGGTAGGCATGTAGTAAAATACTAATTAATTAAATTTCATATGATTAAATTGGCTGTATTGGAATATTACTGGCACTTATGGAGATACATGGGGTGATGCTGGTCATCAGGTTATGGTGACATGTATAGAATGGTTGATTCTAAGATGTCATTAGGTTTATGACACAACCTGATGGTGTGAATACGATGTTGAACATATAGATTTGGGTTATTGGTTTTCATGTGGAAAAATGGTTTCTATTAGATGTGGTTTAAGAAATGATAATGATTTATCATCAATGTTATTTTCCAATGTTTTCATTCGAGTTTTATGCACACTAATAAGATACAATGGAGTTTGTTTTGACCACTCACTGAAGCTAGATGAATTCATATACATTATGACTTATGGGATGCTATTGAACATTAGTTATAAATTATTTAATAACAACTGAATGCTGTGGTTGATATTGATGGACCATCTGTTGATTGTGATTGACATTATTGGGAGGAATCTAAGGCACATCATTTATAAATGAAGTTGATTGGTCTACACTATTGGAAGATAGATATCATCATTCCCATGATGAAATAATGGTGAGAGGATAATGATTTTTTATATATGGTAGGATTGATATCACAGTACCTTGAGATGTGAGGTTGTCAAGTTGATTATGACATTGTGAATGGAGGTTTGAGGTACCAAAGATATATCGATGGGAATATCGTTGGAATGATATTTACATGAGAGTCGGTACATGAGTTTTTGGATGGCATAAGGCTTTAGTGATACATTTATGGGAGGATATTTGTCATTCTATAGGTAATATATATTTAGGGCATTCTGATCAATTTGTCCATGGGTCATCATAAAACCAAATATAACTTTGTAGAAATATGATGTAAGAAAATATATGATTAGGGGTATTACTTCATATATGTTTTGATATTTGGATATATAGTTAAAACACTCATTTTTCACAGATGGTCATAAGTGGGGAGTTTTATTTATATTTATTTGTGACATTATGCTATTTATTAATGTATACTAAGAATTTATATATGTGTGTGTGTGCGTGTGTGTGTGATATGAAGAAATCTCTTATGGAATATTTATTTTACACTCTCATTCTAAAAGGGGACATCAAGAAACATGCAGACTTTATGGTTTTGAGATTTGTTATGTTATGATGCATGGGATATGGACCTTATTTACCAGGGATGTACTTCATTTTCAAGTAATGGATGGAAGTGGATCATGTGGTTCCTCTACAATGAGATAGACCTTAATTTGGGATTATATATTAATGTATTTTTATGGTAATCCACACGAAAAGTATAATATAAATTTTTCATGACATTACGTGAGTATGTATCTTAATATATTTTTACGCTTTTGTAATTTTTACTTATATTTATGGAATATGATTATATTGAGTTTATTTATTTGTTTATAGTCCATCATCCACTATGTTATGTATATACATAGAAAATTATTATTATTATCACCCATGCAGATGATATCCCCAATGTATCATAATCAGAATTTTTCTAATAGTATATATACTTTATTATATGAGAATGTGTGTTAAAGAATAGTTTGTATCATCCTAAATCATAGATAAAGATGGAAACCAAATTGGGGAACTACAATTATCTTCTATGACTTGATAGTTTCATATGAACTAATAACTCTCATTCTTAAATTCATTGTTATCCAGGCAAATTTTTTCATTATGTTATGAAAGAAAATTAGCCGTAATCATTATTAAATAATTAATTGTGTTTTATAAAGGGATAGTGATTTACCAAATCATATATACATGGAATATGTGTGAAATCTTTGTCTTAATAATTGTGCATCAGAGTGATGACTGATTCAAAGACTATTTAACCTTTTTTTGATGGTATTAACCCCATGTTCATATGTTTCAAGCCAAATCCACATTCCATTATCTAGACATAGAATAATTTAGAAAAAAACCTCATACCCAATACATTATAAAAATGACTACTTTCCATCACATAATTATACTTAATTGTTATAATTTCACTAAATCATTCTCATCATAATCTAAAAATATAATGTAGAATATTGTTTTACCATTAAATCATGTACTATTCAAAAATATTATCTATAACATTAAAAATGATATCAACCATAACTTATCCAACAATAAATTGTAACAAAAATATTATAATCTCAAAAGTTATCTAATCATCTCATTTTCTATTAACCAGGATCCCTTTAACCTATACTCAAATATAAAATCCTTATTGAAATGTACATTATTTATTTCCCTTGATAACATTGTAAAATCATCGATATAACCAGCCATAAATACAAAATGAATAATTATTATTGAGTAACATACAAATGATTGATCTTTTTAGTTTTGAATATTTAGAAAACAAGAACACATCCTAGAATAGTAAATCTGACGTTATTTTTATCGACTAGATAATTTTACCATTATATATGAAGCTTCATAATTTTTTAAAATTCATCAGAATCTCTCACAAAATTATTTCACATTGGTTATAATTTGAATCATATAACATGAAGAAATTGTATAAATATTTCGGTGAAATAAAAATATAATATGTCGAGATAAAATGAACATTTCTGTAATCATATAACTATGGAATTCATGGAATAAACATGACATAAAAAATATGGAGGGAATATGTAGGAAATTTGAGTCTTTAATCAGAACAACATTGAGACCATTATATATCTGTGGAAAAAAATTAAAAAATTGGTATCAATAATTTAGAGAACATATCAATGGAATTCAAAGTGTTATATACCAAAAACATGTTTTATATCTATTATTACATGACACATTACTTTTCATTAATTCCAAAAATAATTAATCTTTCTAAATATTATAGGCATACTACCAATACCAAATCATGTTTTATCTCATTTGACCATTTGATTCATCAATTGGAAATATAATTTGGGGGGTCCAAACATCATTTTTTTAATTTAATTTAGGTAAATATAATTTTAATGAAAACCTTTCAAACCATTCTATAAAAAATATATTATTAAAAAACATTCGTATACATATAATGAAAATTCTATAATGTAATTACTTATCCCCTTGTAAAAAAACATGATAAAATATCAAAACTAATCAAAATAATTAAGGTGGCTGATAACAAATACATTTTCAACAATCTAATAATAATACATATTAGAATGAAAATATTTTCACCCAAGTCAATAAAAGGGATAAAAATATCATATATCGTTTATTGATAGAATTTGGATTGTTAAACAATAGGTAGTTTACCTTCCATATCAATGAAAATATTTGTTTTGGTATGCTTATAATTTTAAACATGTTAATTGAAAAAAATTATAAATATTACAACATCATTCAATTTGAAACATGTAAAAAAGGGATGTATACACTATAAAAACAATTAGTATATGTATAAGTCAATACTATTAAACGTGATCATGAACCATCCCAAAACTGAAAGAGAATCGTATCACAAGAACATATCCCATGAAATGGGAAATATTTTTCATTGGGTTTATGTTTTTCGAATGTATATCCCAAGTAAAAATTATTGAATAAGGTATAATAAAATAAAATGAAATAATATACCAAAAATATATCAAATATGTTAAATGAATGATCTTAAATCAGGGAACTAAAATGAGGTTTCCAAATAAACCAAAAACATGTGGAAAATGATTCAATAGCCACCTGAATAATGGAAAATTATTTTGATTTTAATTCAAATGAGATAAATGGTAATAAATAATATAATATTGATAGGGTATTAAATCAATTATTTACAATACAATGTAATCATGGTTCTTAACCATTAACATGTCCAAAGTAATCTTAATCAAGAACAAGATAAGCAATACAACTTATAAACCATTGAAGAGAACTCGTTCTGTGAAAGGGATTGAATTTTTACGTCAAATAACATTAATAAAATGGAATTTTGGATATTATATATAAAACATGAAATATATTCCCAAAAAAAATTATGTTCATAGATATAATACTAGTCTCAATAGAGTAATGTTTAAATGATAACGCTCACCTATTGTCTTAACATCCCCAAATAAAAATTATCCTCATGAATCAAAAAAAAGATATATCAGTCACATAATTCATAACCATAATTATATAAACTTTCAGTTATTCTCCTCATAAGATATCATTATCTTTATTTGGGCACTTTGTGTTTTGTAATCCTTGATTTTGGAGCTGTGTGTGTTTTCTTTTTTATAAAATTTTCTCGGTCCATGGATTTGGTTTTTGCGAATCCATGGGTCACATTGTTCTTAATAGTCCAATATCGTTTTTACTTGATTATAAAATTAAAAAAAGAATTTATAGGTAAATCTTACTAAAAAAAGTGTGTTTTTTTAATTAGTGTATTAAATATTTATTTAAAATAAAAATATTAAATCATATTACACAATTTATTATTTTAAATAGTAATTTAATATAAAAATTAATAGTATAATTCAATTATGTTTATATCCCTACCCAAACATGAACATGACCAAATGTAATGAATGATTATTAAGTGATTTCATTGTAAAATCATTATATCAAAAGTGTAATGTAATTATTTACTTTTCTTATATGTCATTATTCTATGTAATTATATGAAAAAATAATAAATATGAAGACAATAAAAATGTTGAATAAAGAATCACCCTCCCTGTATTGTTATTTTAAATGATAAAATTAATGATGATCATTGGTTTAAAATATCATTAATAAGTTATATAATTTGTCTTAAAAACCATAATTAAATAATCAAAAACATATTTATCCATTAGTTCCACACAAATAACTATATATAAACAATGTTAATGTAAAATAAATCACATTACATAATGGATGTGGTAGTAAACACAACAAAAAAACAATAATTTTGATTTTCATAGATTGGGTATGTGATTGAAAAATTGAAATAACCATTAAATGTTGACATTAATGACTAAATGATAGAAATTCAATTATATTTTTTCATTAATAAGAAATATTTAAGATTATAATTAAGAAATAAAATTTGGTAAATGTGTATACTTATCCAGGGGACATGTATTTTATGTTGACATATGCTTCAAAATGAAGACCTTTTTATAAAAATAATAATGATTATTTCGAAAGTAAGATCGGGTTATAAGGGAAAAAATAGAAGACATTCAAAGAGAAATTATAATGGGAGGATTAAAATTAAATAGAGAATATGTTTACCTTTTATAAGTGAAGAGAAATTTATTTTTGGGTGTAACCATTAAATTTTCAATAATAAAAGGATTTTATTCATCATTATATTGTTTGAAAATTAAAAACAATTAGTGTAAAATCAGTTGGTATAAAATCATGTTACCCACTCTTTTTAGATAACTTTTATAATTTTATTGATTTTGTTTTTGACTTTTTTACTTTCCCTTATTTTACTTTTCCTTGGAAATTAATTTCTGACGTAATTAATATATTTTAATGAAAATGAATAAGTGTTACCTATTTACATAATTTTATACCTCTAATTTAATTTTGTAAAATAATTATATTGAATAATATTTATAGTGGTTTGAGACGTTAGGAAAATGACTTAAGCATATTTTTTATATAAATATTATTTAAAAAATTAATTATATATATAAGTTAAAATTATAATCATTACCAATTTAAATGAAATAAAATGGATTATTTTTTTAAAAAATATATGTCTTCAAATTCATGGAGAAATAAAACCACCATTGTAAAATAATTGATTTAATAAAATGTCGAAAAATATATTTTTATTTAGAAAAAATAATTATTTATTTTAATAACTTCCATTGGTTTTCTATGTTAAAATAATCTTCAAAAAATAATAATTATATTTATAAAATTTAAGTTTTATTACATAATTTTTTTTTATAAATTTATTCTTCATTCGTATAGAATTTTTTTCCATACAAATTAAATGTTCTTTTAAAACTAATTTTTTTTCTAAAATAGATCATTTCTGAAAAAGATAAAAATAAGTCATACTACATAAACTTTACAATGATGAATAATATAAAGAACTTTATTTTAATTTATTTAAAAATCAATAAATTATAAAATAGTATATTTTATTATTTTATATCATATTATTGAAATACAATTTTAATAGGGAATTCAAATTTTCCAATGTTACTCTTATTATTATTATTTCATATCATTTATCATCTAAAATATTTTTAACCAATTATTAATATAAATTACCAATATTCATATATTTCTTTAATGGATCATTATTACTCATATAAAATATATTTTTGGGAAAATCAATTCTCTAAAATATAAATGATCTTATTTATCTATTTAGTTAAACTAATTCAATTTTAATAAAATTAAATAAAATTTTTATTTATTATTCTTATATCTCAAAAAATTTTGTTTCTTCTTTTTATCATTTGTAATTCAATGGATTTGATTGAAATGGTTGTAGATAAATATTAAAATATGAATAAAATATTTTTCAGTTTCAATTATGATATGTATCCCATATAAAGAAAGAAATCAGGAAAATAACTTATTTTAATTTAGTTATATATTATAATATTAGTGTGTTACAAATTAAAAATTTTGTTACAAGAAAAACATATTCCATGATTCGCAATTAATGATCTCTAACTCATTTTTAATTACATTCCTATGATATTATTTTGTTCTCATACCCTTATGTTTTTCTTATTTTCACTGATTATCATTGAATCATTTCTCCTATCTATTCCCTTACTATGAATCTATGAGAAAACTTTTTTTTGTTTCTATTATTATAGTTTATGTACAATAGGTCTTGTTTATGATATTCATATGATTTGTTAATTTTGAGAAGGCCATTGTGGATGTAGGTGAAGAGCATTTAGGAAAGAAAGTTTTATATATCAAGTCGAAAAATACATTAAAACAATAGGTTTTTGGGGAATGAATTTCCCTAATATATATTGAATATTGATTATGGGTGATGTAATATTTTTTAATATATTTTTTGGGTCACCCCAATAATAGAAAATAGTTGAATGTCATAGATTTCTGTGGAAAAAACCACATCAGAGATTGAACATTTGTTAAAAATTATTGAAATAAATATTTATTTAGTAATATAGAAACAATGGATTCATCAAAACAAAGCACATACGATATTAATTAATAATTTTTTTAATTATTTAATTTTATAATGGTATTTTTGTTCAATTAAAAAATTCAAATTTTATATAATTTTTTTATAAGATGAATTTGCATCTGGTAATAAAAAGTAGATCATTTTGTATAATGTAATGGAATGTTTTTTTTGAATGATTATTATAGAAACATTTTTTATATTTTTTATAATAATAATATTTCTTATAAATTTTATTTTAATAACATTATGGTTTATTCTAAACACTAACACCATTGAAATTTTCCATTTAGGTATATATATTATAAATTCATTTAGTGACTATACAAATATTTATTCTAGATATCACTCGATTATGAATCACATAAAATATTTAAATCTTGTTTATTATGAAATTAGAAAAATATAATCTTAGTATAAAATATGAAATGACTATTCATTTGTTATAACTTGTATATATTTTCATATGTATACAAATGATTATATATCAATGTGGTGGTTTTAGGTACATTATTACCTTTTCTAGTGACTTTTGTCGATATGGAAATCGGATTAAAATTATATAGATGTAGGATTATAATGTTCAATGGTTTTTAGAATGATTTATGGAATCAAAAAATAAATATAATAATGGTCATAAAATTATATCATGTTTTTGAATACATTAATAAGGAATTCCTTAATCATTTAATGGATTCTGGAATTGTTACACAACTCACTCCTTCTACAAAACCACAAGGTTTTGGTGTGTTTGAAGGGACTAATAATACATTTATGGTATTGATTAATAGATGAATTTTAAGTGTGATATTTAAATTTCATTCTAGTGTGACTCATTGGATACCACTATGTTACTACTAAACCATGATCCATTTATATAAATTATGATGAAACATCATGAGTTATGAATAGGAAAACATAGCATAATATATTTTCTTATTATTTTGGAGGATTTTTTTCAATTAATGGATGTAGATAATATTTACTAAAACTATTGTTGGTTATTTGTTTTCCCAATAAATCTAATGTATATGATTAAAGGAAATGTTTTTCATCTTCATGTTTCTGCATTCCTTATGAAGGAATTTATCTACTATAATGAATGTGTTATAATTTTCTGAACAAATAAATGTTGATGAACAATAAATTTTAAATTTTCTTATGAATTATATTAATGTAGTTCAACGTAGAGATTTTAAATAATAATTGATAGTAGTTATATAATAAACTAAATTTTATAGTTGGTATTTTAATGAGATAATTTGATGTTGATTTTTCATAGCAAATAATGATGAGGAAATGTCCATATGAGATTGTTGGTCGGAGTGGACACTCAAGAGGGGGTGAATTGAGTTCCAATTAAAATTTCTGTTAAAAACAATTTCTATTAAAATCCCCCAATTTCAAAAACAAATTAAACTTTAGTGAATTTATATAGATTATAAAGGTTCAATTAGTTTCTCAAAGATTGATTAATTCTCAGTTAACTTAATCTTATGATTAAATTAACTTTTGAAACTAACTTACTGATTTATAACAAACATAAACACTTGCGAATTTAATTATCAAAGTAGCTTTGAAGGTAGATTATATTTCAAAGTAATAGCAGCGGAATATGAAATAAATATGTATAGTATGTATATAGAGTACGACTACAAACACAGAGAATTAACCTAGAGTTTCAGTCTCAAGCCGAGACTTAGTCCTCTCAAAATTTTATAAGAATGATCCACACCCTGGATCGGGGTTAACAACAGTGAACACACTGTCCAGGTCACAAGACCTCTACCACAGTTCTTCGTGGGAAAACAAACAACAGCAGCCAGATGTTCAGGTCACAAGACCTCTACCACTATCCACAGTGGGAAATGGGGTGCAAAAAGGTTTGCTGAGGATTTACAGATCCTCCAGTGAAAGTACAGGAGTCAGTGTGTGTGTTTAATACAGCAGATAACACACACTGCTCAAAATGTAGAATAAATCACAGAACAAGAGATGTAGAGTTTAGAAGTGGTTCTGGTGATCTCAGTGTAGCTCTTGTATTCGATCAGAAGAGAGTTTGAGTCCTCTTCTCGTTTCTGTTTGAGAAACAGAGTGTCGTATGCTTCAGGTTCACAGATAGTGAGAATGTAGTCGATGAATTTCTTCAGGGTTCTTCTTGTATGCACAGAACACTTCTCGAGTATACTTGATTGTCTATAGGCTTCTCTGTGTTCTTGATGGAACTCGTTTTTATCTTCTTGTGTTTCTGGTATATTTCGTCCACCACGCACTTCTCTGGTTCGCATCTTTTTTGGGCAGCGTAGTCTTCTTGTATTTATCTCCCAACAGGGGACAGAAAAGATTTCTTTTCAGCAGGTACGAGGTACGGGTTCCTGACATCCGACAACCTTTATCAGATATTTGACAAATCATCAAAATGTATGATATGACCGTTAGATAGATTAAATGTAGGAAATAAAGAAATTAAAACAGTGAGTCGAGAATGTATGTCACTGTTGACTTCAACTGTGGTCTTCCAACTGTGGACTTCCTTCTGACTGCTGATTTAAACAAAAGGCTTGCTGTCTGTAGGCTTGCAATAGTAGCTTTTACTTCATGTAACTGTAGCCTTTCTAACTGTAGACTTGTAACATCAAATTTGTAGAACTGTAACCTTTGTCAACTGTAGACTTCGATCATCAGTAGACTTAGTAGACAGAAGCTGTCTAACTGTAACCTTGACTGTAGACTTATGACTGTAGGCTTGTTCGACTGCGAACTTGTTTCAACTGTAGACTTGTTCGACTGTGAACTTGAGCAGAGATAACTTTGAACAGAAGTCTTATAACTGTGACCTTCGTCTGTGAGCTTTGACAATAGATAGCAGTAGACTCGTAACTGTAAGATTGTATTAGTCTTCGACTGTAACCTTGTAACTGTGAACTTATTGCAACAATAACATAAGGTGACAGTTAGCTGTAACTGTGACTTTGAAAATAAAACTCTGACTGGTAGCTAACAATACCAAACTTATGTAAATACTACTGTAAGCTGTTACAGTAAAGTTATGAGAGTAAGAATATGAACTGTTTAGAATAAAATACGTTTAAGCATGGAATAATAAGATTAATGCAAGGTTTTAATACATCATAATCAATGGTTAAGCATGATTTGGGATTATCAAAACAGGTGATTCCAACAATCTCCCCCTTTTTGATAATCACAAATTATGTCAGTATGAAATATAGAAGTATCAGAGAGAAGTGTGCAAGACACAATATTAGCAATATGAGCACAAAAAATTAGCTATTATCCGCAAGGATTTCTCCTATTTGTATAGGTTCATTTCTCCCTTGAGTTTTCCCTATTTCTCCCCATTTCTCCCCCTATATATTTTTCCCTATTTCTCCCCCTTTGTGATTAACAAAAAGAAAGACAGAGAGAGAGAAAATAAATATTGTATTAATAAGGAGTACAGTACATAACCCAAAACGTGAATACATGATCCCTATCAAAAAAAATATATACAGACTCAATCCTCTTCATCTGGAGGTAAGGGATCTTTTCATTTGGAGGAAGAAGATGGAGCAGGAGGTGAAGGATCAACAGGCTTAGGAATGGCAGCAGGAATGTCTGGAGGGGCAGCAACAGATGCTCCTGAAGGCCTGTAGTGAGTAGCTTGCCGAGGTATTAGTGGTCTAAGACTTCTGAGGGCATCAGCAGGAGACATTACTGAAGAACCACTGGGGTTGGAGACAGGTAGGGCAGGAGGAACTATAACAGGTGTGCAGTCCACATGAAGAAGAGGTAGGAGCAGATTCCTGAAATCCATGATGATGCTTCCTCCTCTGTCCATGGCAGATAAGAAGTCATCTTTGTTTTCCAAGAATTTATCCAAAGCCGCGGTCAACTCTCGTCGCTTGCTAACTTTTTCTTTGAAAGCTTGAGTTACAGGAGGCAGCTTCATAGTTTCTAGCATGAGATTGAAGTGATTGTTCAACTGATGCTTGGTGAAAATCCGATCAAAGTAATAATCCACTTTACTTTTTATGGCCTCCTGAGAAGCAGTAGAAGCCTGCATGTGCTCACGAACAAAGCCACTGACTTCTCTTGTAGTAGCAAGGATCTGTAGGTCTGATGTGTCATTTGCACGGGCCTGAGTAATCTCTTCTCTGAGCAGGCTTCTAAACTGCTCAAGGTCCACAGGAGAGCTAGATGAAGGAAAGGACTTGACTGAGAATGCCACTGTCTCCTTGAAAGACTGAGTCAGATTTCCAATCACTTTCTGAATGACAGCATCCTGATTGCTAAAGTGTTATTTTACTGATTTCTTGAAAGCCTCAAATACTTCCACAAACTGCTTGACCACTTCTTGGATATATCGAATCTCACTGGCCACTTGTGTCTGAGAACTGCTCAGGGCAGTTAAAGAAGCAACTGATTGTCTGAGGGCCACTACTGCTCCAGTCCAGCTTTCAATTTGAGTGTGGCACACTTTCATTTCATCCATCACTTCTTTGATTGGACTTCCCACAACACATCCTAGAGATAATTCTAAGGATTGTTCTACATTTTTCAGCTCATCAAAAAGACTGGTTTTCAATTCAGCAACAGACTGTCTGATGGTCTCCTTCATTTCATTCTTTAAGGATTCAAGGTCTTCCTTGGTGGCCAATCTTTCAGTTTCTAACACTGGAGAGCTGTTAGGTAGGATGACTGGATTTCTTGGTGGTTGGTTTTCCTCATCTGAATCCTCATAATTGAGTCCTAACACCATGTATCCTGGATCTGAGGTCCATCCTTCTATATCATACAGTACAGAGACTGAACCAAAACGCTCCCCCTCACTTGGAGGTCCTTTCTGAACACTTTCTACTATCTGCTCGACTCTGGGTAACTCTAAGTTCTCTTCTGTAGCTCTAGCAGGTTCCATATTTGCTTCCTCTGTAGGTTCAGCAGTGAGGTTAGCCTCCCTCTCTGTTGGGTCATCAACCACTTCCATGACAACAGTAGTAGAGACCACTCCTGCTTCCTGGTCAGACACTGACTTGTCTGTATTCCCTATCAGAGGGCTCATACTGAGTTCTTTTGTTTCTTCACCACTGATCTCCTCTTTATCTTCTGCAATAGTTTCTTGATTTTTATTTGAAGCTACAGCCTCTTCTGCTTCGACTGTATCACCCTCGTCAGAGGTGTCCTTGACAAAATATTGAGATTCTTCTTCTTCTTCTGTAGTCTCAGTCTCACTGTCTCTTAGAACAGGTTCTCTACTAGGTAGTTCTTTTGGAGGGCTTGCTGCTCCAAACGTCACTGTCCTGACAGGACTGCGAGTAGTATCAGGATCACTCCCTTCATCAATTGGGGTGTTCTCTCTTGCAGAGTCACCAACTACTGCTGTCTATTCATCATCTGAGTATACAGGTTCAGGCTCATCAGGCTTTAAGCCTGGATATCTCTTATCTCTCGGTCTAGAGGGATGAGTAGAAGGGCTAAATTTCTCATAGATTCTCTCCTCATCATTCACCCATGATTTCTTCCAGGGATTCCAACTAATCTTCATGAATTTGCAGATTACTTTCGAGATACATACACTGTTCTTTTCCACTATCAACTCTTCCTGACTTCCAGCTGCACCTTTCACTTTCAACATAACCGAAATGAGTTTAGCATGAAACAAGGCACTTGATTTTGAGCTCGCCTTTATCATGTCCTCCATCTGAGCCATCAGCAACCTACAAAGGTTGACATTCCTTCCATGTTTTAATAAGTACATCAAGTAAATATCCTGGTGCTTCAGAGTTGCAAAATCTCCTCTTCTAGGACTCAGTACTTGCTGAATAAACTTAAACAGAAGCATGTCCTCTCCATTCATTTCAGCAGCAATAACCTTTCTTACTGTGCCATTGCCTGTCAGTTCTTCCAGAGTCGTCTCATGATCAAAGATTCTACTATTTGGAGGAGCCACTCCAGAATAGTAGTTGTAAATACCCTCATGAGGAACTCTTAAACATGCAGCCCATTCAACGGATGAAAAACTGACTTCATTGCCGTTTACTCTGGATACCAGTCTATGCAGATCAACCTCTTCCTCGAACTGTAGATATTCATAGAATTCCTTCACCAGCTTCGGGTAGCACGGTCCATTATTGTTTGCGAAGCATTCGGTCCATCCTTCCTCATTAAGTACTGCCAGTACTAATGATCTGCTCGATAAAATCCACTCTTCACTTAGCTCCTTCTCAGCAACTATTCCTCTCTTAGTCAGATGTGGATTGACAGGTCTTATCGAGGCGTTCCTGGTGCCACTGGATTCGACTTGAGTCCTCTTTGGCATTGGCACATATTCATTGACAGTCGGGGGTCGCTTTGTTCTGGCCATTGGAACTGAATGAGGTTTCGAGGTTCAGTTGAAGGTTTAGGGTTTAGGGCTTGAGAGAGAGAAAGGGTCGAGATGAGTGGATTGAGATATGTTCGATGTTCTCAATTTTTATCATTTAGGGATTTAGGAATAAATGAATAAAGAAAAGAAATGGTTCGAATTCCCGCAAAATAAAATAAGGTTAAACAGCGAAACATCCTACAGAGAGATGTAACAGTGAGGTACACCGGTGAGGTCTAACTGTGAGGTTTCAACTGTGAGGTTTCAACTGTGAGGTTCTAACTGTGAGGTTTCTACTGTGAGGTTCTAACTGTGAGGTTTCTACTGTGAGGTTTCAACTGTGAGGTTCTAACTGTGAGGTTTCTACTGTGAGGTTTCAACTGTGAGGTTCTAACTGTGAGGTTTCAACTGTGAGGTTTCAACTGTGCTATAATTAATCATACCTAACTCATGTTTGATGTAACTTAATCTCTCAGAATTCATAGGCTTTGTAAAAATATCAGCTAACTGATGTTCAGTTCCAATGAACTCAAGAGTGATATCACCTTTTTGATAATGATCCCTCAGAAAGTGATGTCTCACATCAATATGTTTTGTCCTAGCATGAGATACTGGATTTTTTGAAATGTTAATAGCACTTGTATTGTCACACCTTATAGAGACATGTTTGAATTGATATCCATAGTCTAGTAAAGTGTGTTTCATCCACAAGATCTGTGCACAACAGCTACCAGCAGCTATATACTCAGCTTCGGCAGTAGACAATGCAACAGAATTTTGCTTCTTACTACACCAAGATACTAGTGACTTGCCTAAAATGTGACATGTTCCAGAGGTGCTCTTTCTATCTAACTTGCAGCTAGCAAAATCAGCATCAGAATAACTTAATAAATCAAATGATTGTCCTTTTGGATAAAATAATCCCAAATTGGGAGTATGTTTTAGATATTTGAAAATCCTTTTAACAGCAGTCAAATGAGACTCTTTTGGATTGGCTTGAAACCGAGCACACATGCATACACTGAACATGATGTCAGGTCTACTGGCAGTAAGGTACAGTAGACTACCTATCATACCTCTGTAATTGGTTTGATCCACTGGTTCACCAGTTTCATCACTGTCCAACTTGCAAGTGGTGCTCATAGGTGTGTCACTGCCTTTGGTGCCATCCAAAGAAAAACGTTTTAGAAGATCTTTAATATATTTACTTTGGTTCAAAATAATACCATTTTTATTTTGAAAGATCTGAAATCCAAGGAAAAATTTGAGTTCTCCCATTAAACTCATTTCAAACTCATTTTGCATTATTTTTGAAAAATCAACACATAAAGAATTTTTAGAAGATCCAAAAATAATATCATCCACATAAATTTGTACTATTAAGACATCTTTAGAAATCCATTTAATAAAAAGAGTAGGATCAGCTATCCCTTTAGTAAATCCTTTCGAAATAAGAAAAGAGCTGAGCCTATCATACCAAGCTCTTGGAGCTTGCTTTAAACCATATAAAGCTTTAGATAGTTTAAAAACATGATTAGAAAAATGGGGATTTGTAAAACCAGGAGGTTGTTCCACAAATACATCCTAAATTATATATCCTTTTAGAAAAGCACTTTTAACATCCATTTGATATAGTTTGAAATTCAGATGAGCAGCATAAGCAAGTAATATCCTAATGGCCTCTAGTCTAGCCACGGGTGCAAAGGTTTCCTCATAGTCTATTCCTTCTTCCTGACTATACCCTTGTGCAACTAGCCTAGCTTTGTTTCTGATTATATTACCAAACTCATCAACTTTGTTTCTAAACACCCATTTAGTGCCTATGGTAAGAGTGTCTTTAGGTCTTTCCACTGATTCCCAAACTTTGTTTCTTTCAAACTGATTTAGTTCTTCTTGCATAGCCATTACCCAGAATTCATCACTGATAGCATCATTGACATTTTTGGGTTCAAGCTGTGAATGAAAAGCTTGATGTTCAACCTGATTTCTTAGAGAAGCTCTAGTTTGTGTTCCTCTATCAAGATTACCAACAACAGCATCTAAAGGATGATTCTTTAGAATCCTAGTTGATTTGGTAAAGATTGGACTAGAGATTTCAGGTTCATTTATAGGTTCGGGTTCCACAGAGGAAGATTCTGGAAAAAGTCCAGAACTGGATGTTTTTATTACAGGTTCTTTAGATTTGTCATTTAGGTCCAGAACAGATAAATCTTCTTCAACATCTTCAAGAGAAGTTTTAGACTCATGTGGATCAGTCTCATCAAACTTGATGTGAACAGATTCTTCCACACATTTGGTTTTCTTATTGAAAACTCTATAGGCTTTACTAGACATAGAGTAACCCAAGAAAATTCCTTCATCACTTTTTGGAGCAAATTTATCAAGATTATCTTTGGTATTCAGAATAAAGACTTTGAAACCAAAAACTCTAAAGTAATTAACCTTAGGCTTCCTATTATTCCACAACTCATAAGGGGTTTTCTTAAGAACCGGTCTAATCAAGACTCTATTAATAACATAGCAGGCTGTATTTACAACTTCAGCCCAAAAGTAAATTGGCATGTCATATTCATTGAGCATGGTTCTAGCAATTTCTTGCAGGGTTCTGTTTCTTCTTTCTACTACACCATTCTGTTGGGGTGTCCTAGGGGCAGAAAAGTTATGAGCATAGCCATTGAGTGAGCAGTAAGATTCAAATTCTTGATTCTCAAACTCACGACCATGATCACTCCTCAAGGTCTTAATCTTAAGTCCACTAAGATTTTCTACAGACTTAGAGTATTTAACAAAGGAAGAGCGGGCTTCACTTTTGTGAGCTAGAAAGTATACCCAAGTATATCTAGAAAAGTCATCCACAAGAACATAAACATAGTGCTTCCCGTTTAGACTTGAAATTCTTGATGGTCCAAACAAATCCATGTGAACCAGTTCAAGTGGTTGAGAAGTTGAAACTTCTTTCTTTGGTTTAAAAGAAACTTTGTGTTGATTTCCCTTCTGAAAGGGATTACACACTTTGTCATTTGGGAATTCAAGCTTAGGTAGATCTCTAACTAGGTGTTTCTTAGAGAGTTTTCTAAGTGAGTGAATGTTGCAGTGTCCTAATCTCCTATTCCACAGCCAAGACTCTTTATGAAAAGCATTTAAGAAAGTAACATTATGTTTAGCTAAAGTGTTTAAGTCAACAGCATAAACATTTTCATTTCTTAAGGCAGAAAATATTAAAGCATTTTTGGAATTATAAACATCACAAGAATTGTTTTCAAAATTGACATTAAAACCATCATCACACAATTGAGAGATGCTAAGTAGGTTGTACTTAAGTCCATCAGCAAATAAAACTATGGAAATTAATACTGATTCAGTGTTACCAATCTGGCCTAAGCCGATGATTTTTCCTTTTGAGTTATCACCAAAAGTGACATATCCTCCATCAACCTTTATTAAGCTTTTGAAGCACGAATAGTCTCCAGACATGTGTCTTGAACATCCACTGTCTAAGTACCATACCTTCTTGTAATTTCTTTTCAAACAGATTTCCTACAAAACTGATTAGATAGGAAATGACTTTGGTACCCAGATTTTCTGGGGTCCAGATATGTTAGCAATCAAGGATTTAGGTACCCAGATTTGTTTTATGGGTCCCATACAATTAATAGATGCAACAAATTTAGAGAGATATACTTTATTTGATCTACAACTATTTAAATAACCAGTTGAGGCATACGAATTTCCAAAACTGGAACTAGCAGGATTTTTTCCAAACTTAATAAATCGGGTTTTAGTAAACTGTCTTTGTCCAGGTTGGTATCCCAAGCCAGTAGAATACTTAGGTGCAACTTGCTTTCCTAGCAGTTGGGTTAGAGTATCTTTTCCATTTGTGAATGTTTCTAAGTCCTTTCTAAGTTGTTCATTAGATAGTTTCAGTTCTGTATTCTCCTTTAATAATTGAACATTTTTCTTTTTTCTACATCAAGTGCAGACTTGACACTTGCAGTAAGAGCATGTTGTTTCTTTAAAGACTTATATTTATCCTTTAGTTCATTACACGTTTCTTCCAGCATATTACAGTATTCAATCAATTCATCTTTAGACATATTTTCAGAATCAGAACCAGATTCTGCTTCACCTTCAGAATAATAAGAGTTTAGAGTGGGAGTGTCAAAGGTTACCTCAGATGTGTTTGTCATGAAACACATATTAGCACGATTTCTTTCAGAATCACTGGACTCTGATTCACTTGTGCTGCCTTCTGAAGCACTCCAGGTGGCCTTCATAGCTTTCTTATAATTCTTGTCCTTGTACTCATATTTCTTCTTGAATTTTAACTTTGGACAGTCAGCTTTGATGTGTCCTTTCCTTTTACATTCATAGCAAACTATGTCTTCTTCTTTATCATTTTTCTTCCAATCTTTCTTCCACTTACCTTGTCTATCATACTTACCCTTGTAGTTTGGTTTTCTGAAGAACTTATACTTCCTATAGAACTTCTTGAATCTCCTTTCTATTTGTGCCATCTCGGCATCACTGTCAGAATCTAAGTCTTCACTAGATGAGCTTTCAGTTGGTATATGCACTTTCTCCTTGTCTTTTCTCTTTGATGCAGTAGACTTAAAAGCTACAGATTTTCGTTTTGGTTCCTCATCTTCCTCTTTATTTACCTTGAGCTCTTCTTCGTACATCATCAGCTTACCAATTAACTCCTTGACAGGCAAAGTTCCAATATCACAGGATTCTCTAATTGAAACAGATGTGCCTCTCCATCTGTCAGGCAGACATCTCAATAATCTCATGATCTGCTCCTTTGCTGGAAAAATCTTTCCGAGTGAGCTCATTGTGTTGACTATCTCATTAAACCTGAGATACATATCAGAAATAGGTTCATCAGCTTTCATCTTAAAGTTATCATATTTGATAGTGTAAGTATTTAACCGCATTTCCTTGACATTAGTTGTTCCTTCATGTGAAACAGCTAAGGTGTCCCAGATTTCAAAAGCAGTTTTACATGCAGAAATTCTATTGAATTCCTCATCTCCTAGAGCACAGTAGAGAGCATTCACAGCCTTACAATTATTATTGTAAGCTACCTTAGTAGGTTCATCACATGTTATTCTTTCAGTTTCTGGAATCTTGTATTGAGACTCTATAGAAGTCCAAATATCAAAACCCATACTTTCCAAATGAATTTTCATTTTGAGCTTCCATTGGGCATAATTTACACCATTAAAGAAGGGTGGCCTGTTAGTAGCAGCACCTTCTAGTATATTATCCATAAGGAAATTTTAGAAAATGTTTTAAAGAGATAAAATTTAGAACTAATAGAAATTTAAGATCTTTTAGATAAAACTACAATCACAGATTAAAAACAGAGGGTTAAAATAAAACTTTGAGCAAGTATAACAGAGATAAACAACTCCTCTGATACCAAATGTTGGTCGGAGTGGACACTCAAGAGGGGGGTGAATTGAGTTCCAATTAAAATTTCTGTTAAAAACAATTTCTATTAAAATCCCCCAATTTCAAAAACAAATTAAACTGTAGTGAATTTATATAGATTATAAAGGTTCAATTAGTTTCTCAAAGATTGATTAATTCTCAGTTAACTTAATCTTATGATTAAATTAACTTTTGAAACTAACTTACTGATTTATAAAAAACATAAACACTTGTGAATTTAATTATCAAAGTAGCTTTGAAGGTAGATTATATTTCAAAGTAATAGCAGTGGAATATGAAATCAATATGTATAGTATGGATATAGAGTACGACTACAAACACAGAGAATTAACCAAGAGGTTCAGTCTCAAGCCGAGACTTAGTCCTCTCAAAATTTTATAAGAATGATCCACACCCTGGATCAGGGTTAACAACAGTGAACACACTGTCCAGGTCACAAGACCTCTACCACAGTTCTTCGTGGGAAAACAAACAACAGCAGCCAGCTGTTCAGGTCACAAGACCTCTACCACTATCCACAGTGGGAAATGGGGTGCAAAAAGGTTTGCTGAGGATTTACAGATCCTCCAGTGAAAGTACAGGAGTCAGTGTGTGTGTTTAATACAGAAGATAACACACACTGCTCGAAATGTAGAATAAATCACAGAACAAGAGATGTAGAGTTTAGAAGTGGTTCTGGTGATCTCAGTGTAGCTCTTGTATTCGATCAGAAGATAGTTTGAGTCCTCTTCTCGTTTCTGTTTGAGAAACAGAGTGTCGTATGCTTCAGGTTCACAGATAGTGAGAATGTAGTCGATGAAGTTCTTCAGGGTTCTTCTTGTATGCACAGAACACTTCTCGAGTATACTTGATTGTCTATATGCTTCTCTGTGTTCTTGATGGAACTCGTTTTTATCTTCTTGTGTTTCTGGTATATTTCGTCCACCACACACTTCTCTAGTTCGCATCTTTTTTGGGTAGCGTAGTCTTCTTGTATTTATCTCCCAACAGGGGACAGAAGAGATTTCTTTTCAGCAGGTACGAGGTACGGGTTCCTGACATCCGACAACCTTTATCAGATATTTGACAAATCATCAAAATGTATGATATGACCGTTAGATAGATTAAATGTAGGAAATAAAGAAATTAAAACAGTGAGTCGAGAATGTATGTCACTGTTGACTTCAACTGTGGTCTTCCAACTGTGGACATCCTTCTGACTGCTGACATCAACAAAAGGCTTGCTGTCTGTAGGCTTGCAATAGTAGCTTTTACTTCATGTAACTGTGGCCTTTCTAACTATAGACTTGTAACATCAAATTTGTAGAACTGTAACCTTTGTCAACTGTAGACTTCGATCATCAGTAGACTTAGTAGACAGAAGCTGTCTAACTGTAACCTTGACTGTAGACTTATGACTGTAGGCTTGTTCGACTGCGAACTTGTTTCAACTGTAGACTTGTTCGACTGTGAACTTGAGAAGAGATAACATTGAACAGAAGTCTTATAACTGTGACCTTCGTCTGTGAGCTTTGACAATAGATAGAAGTAGACTCGTAACTGTAAGCTTGTATTAGTCTTCGACTGTAACCTTGTAACTGTGATCTTATTGCAACAATAACTTAAGGTGACAGTTAACTGTAACTGTGACTTTGAAAATAAAACTCTGACTGGTAGCTAACAATACCAAACTTATGTAAATACTACTGTAAGCTGTTACAGTAAAGTTATGAGAGTAAGAATATGAACTGTTTAGAATAAAATACGTTTAAGCATGGAATAATAAGATTAATGCAAGGTTTTAATACATCATAATCAATGGTTAAGCATGATTTGGGATTATCAAAACAGGTGATTCCAACAGAGATGAACCTAAAACCACATTAGAATCCATAGACAGTTTATATTATATTAAAATTTTAAAACCCAATAATAATAAATATAACCACTGTATAAAATCTATGTTTAGTTCATGGTAAATTATCATTAAGTCCTAAGAACTATAGTGTGAGAGTGGGTATTTTCGCACGTAAACCTACATTGATGTTACAATGGATACCAAAAATGATTTCATATATAGAGAAGATTTTTATTATTAAAGTTATGGAATTAGAGAAATCTTTTTCATCTATTTGGATGATAATTTAAATTTGAATTTTTCATGATATGATAACATATATAATTTAACAGATATATAAAATGGATGTGAAATCTGGTTTCATAATGGGAATTTAGTTGAAGTCATTTATAAGATAGAAAATAATGTTTTGAACTACCAAATGAGACTACAACAGTATAAAATTATAATTGATACTTTTATTAATAAAAAAAGTCTCTTGGAGAAGGAATATCTCATTAGACGATGTAAAAAAAGATATTAGTTTAATAAAATAATAGATGAATATTGTGTATAAAAATTTATTATTATGACACTTGTAATGTTTTTTAAATAATAAATACATAACATAATCATTAACATAGGATATATCAAAACACTCCAATTTTTGGATAATTTGTTGGATAAATTATTTTCAATAATATAGATGCATGAAACTGCCAACATACTATGTATAATGATATATTATGTCATATATTATAGATTTCATCAAATTATTCAGGAAACATTCATTAGTAATATAATAAAATAGGATATAATGGAAATCTCAATGAATGGATCTTTAGTGGTATTACATGAAACCAAAACATATGATGATTCATGATCCTTATAAATAGTTCACAAGTACTTGTTGTATTAAGTATGAATCTTCCATATGTTATATCATGTATGTTATGTTAGCTATGAAAAATTATGTCACTTATGATCCTAGAATTAGATCATGATACCAATCCAATCAAGTTGAGAGTAACATAATTAATATGTAATAAATTGATCTATGCTTGAAATAAAGTAATGATATTCTCCTAGTATTTGGGGGAGTTTATGAGATTTGTTTAAAGGGATACAAATATTTTAGTACCCATTCTAATATAGAAGATACGAATACTCAATTTGTTTTTTTGCATTAATTATTGAATTATTATTTAGAAAATTACAAAAAAAACCATTATTGAAGAATCAATAATATAAATGCATTACTGGAAAGAATAGTTTGGCATATTCCTAACACTGAGAGGGGGTGAATTGGGTTTGGGTGTATTTTGTACCAATTACAGCGTTTTATCAATGTACATCTTAGACGAGTTACAATCTTGATTATATTATTCTATTTTCCTTCCTTGGGCACGTATATGAAATATTTCAAGACAGAACACGATATTTTTACATGGATCAAAGATCAGTAAGAGTAGCATTGTTCATGGAATGGTTGGAAATAATCCTAATTATGCAACCAAAAAAATCATTTGAATGTGGTTACATTGAGTAGGATATTAAATTACAGTTGTGAGGCTATTTTAAAACAATTCAACAGTTCACGTTTTAATTATATTGGCTACATATTTGTAGTTCCTCCCAGGATAGTAATTTCATTGTTGATTAGGGTTTTTAACACCATGAATGTCCTCCACCAGTTGAGTCTTGTTCGATGCCAATATTTTTTCATATTCCATCAACATACTTTTCTAGGTATATGTTTAACAACCATAATGTAACACTTCTTACATCCTTCCAGCATCAATCATGACAGCTAAAACTTCTTATTCGTCTTACATTAGTCAAATTAATATTAATGTATTGTGTACTAATTAGGATATAGATTTCACAAACCTAAATTATGATCAACTGATATCACTTTTTTAAGTCACATACTATTTCCCCTTCAATATTTCACAAAAACATATATATTTCATTTTATATAAGTATCTTTATTTCTCTTACTTATTCAGTGAAAAACCAATTTTACTGAATCAACCACTTCCAAAAGTGTGAGAATCATCCTACCCCTTTATGATAATAAAAAAAATTAATATCATCTCAACACAACATCAACAAAATTAATATTTCTGGAATAACGGAATATATTTTTCCCCTCTCTTATTATTCATTGACAGACAATAATATTGAATAGTTCAGTTGTGTCTTGATATTACATTCTTCATCACAATGCATGATGAGGTTGTAAACACCAATCACACTTAAACAATATTTATCTATTGTGTTGTGTGTGTTTTGTGGGTTTCCTTTTTCATCCACCAACATCCTCTACCTCAAGGATGATAGATGCCCTGCTAACTACAAATAATTCACTAAAAGACTCTTCCTCATCATACATTACGTACTATCATAAAAATCATTTCCTTCACAGGCCACATATAAATCCATGAACCACTGATTCTTCCATGATATTCCTTCTCTTCCACAATCAACCTTTCTTTCTATGGATTTTCTCTTCTTCTGTGGTCTTTTTATGATTCAACGGACTTTCATATCTTCATTGTAATGACCCTGCTCACAGAATGCCTCTTTATTTTTTAGAACAACTATTCTATTCAATACATATTCCATTGCAGTCTAAATATCCCTAAAATCTTTTGTTTCTCAAAAACAATCCACATTAAACTTCCTCCTTCACTGATTTTTTCATCCGTGAACTACCATGATTCCCTGAATTCTCCCCGTAAATGTATTCCCCTTATAAGAATTCTCCATTTTGAACTATAATGGGAATCACCAAATTATTCATATGGGTAAGGTGTTGAATAATAAAGTCATCACTATATTGTGATCTTTTTAGAGTTCCTTATATAGGATTGTAGATCCAAAATTAATTCTATTATGATTTCACCATTGTTTTGATATGTTACAACCACCCTCTTCTTCCGTGCCTATCCCTCAAATTGTTTTCCATTCAGAATACATGTTCCAATTTTCATCCTACATTGTAAATGATTCAAGATAAAAATGGAGCACTATATCCATTCAAAAAATGATCGTCCCAATCATGCTTTCCTAAAACTATAGTCCACCCATGAATTGTTTATCTTGTGAGGATCATGTACCACACTTCATTTTCCTCATATCATTGCTAAAAGAGATCATTCCCTTTCTGATTATCCTTCCCTACTACGGTACCTCATTTATAATTGTGTTATTTTTTATGGAATTTATTTAATCATACATGTAGAGACCCGAAGCTTGATGTACATGATTATTATATTACTTTTGCAGAATACTTAATACATAAGAAAAACAAACACACAAGGACTGTAATAGTTTAGTGTCTTTAGAAACTCGTAATAAAATATTCTAATCATGGTGAAAGATCTTCAACATCTCCCAATAAAGATCTTCCCTTTTTTTTCTTACCTATAACCTTTCTTTATATCCTGGGGAAAAGAAAACATAAAAGGGTGAACTCAACTGCTCATTAATGGTAAACAAAAGAAATATCAATCACATCATATTCATAAGAACATATCTTTTGGAAATCTTAAACTGCAAAATAGATCATGATTTCATAACATGGGATAAATCATAGTAGTGAAATGTAATCCCAATAATCATAACATAAAACATGAAAATTTGTGGCATATACACATAATCATAGAGAATCATTTCTTATTAGTCAAGACTCATTTCCATGACTATCTTAGTGGACAAACTCCCTTTCTGAACCGAGTTCACTCCTCTTTTCAGTTTCACTGAACCGGTATAACCTACCATTCCAGCCATGTCAATCTCCTGAGATATAAAATCTTTACCCAATGCATTGGAGGGAGATATAGGTCCCACCCATCTCATAATGATACCATTGTTATGTGTGCCACAAAATCATAAATCATACATCATTGCATAACCCTTGTAGTAAAAATGGGATTCTTAAACATCATGACATCATGTAACAATTCATATAAGATAAAGGAATTAATAAAAATATTTCTATCACAACATAATCAAATCCATGTAATAATAGGGATAGAAACACAACCCTATATTACCTTAGATGGAAAATAATTTTGATAAAACACTTGAACTCCATTCTTGAGGAAAATATCCTTTCTACTTCAAAAACATTTTTCCTTTCTTAATATGTCATACAATTTTAAACTAAAAGTAGTTGATTAAAAATAAACTTGAAAACATGTAAAGGAAGCTTCTTGGAAATAATGTTTAAAAAAGATCCATTCATTCCATATAAGTTAAAAACATTCTTTGGACTTTTTTTGGAAAAGTCAAAAAGTACCTCGTACGAAAAACGACAATAGATCCCTTTCATATCCATTACTAAAAACTTATCGAAGGGTAAAACTGGATTTAAACAATTGTAGGTGGATGGAAATAATATTACATATTAAGGAAACATGGATGTGGATTATAAAATACAACCCAGTAAATACTAAAGTATAAACAATCTCCGATAAAAATGAGATTGTGATATTTCCCTTACCTTAGGTTCGATTAGCTTCGTAAGTGTCCGGACCTCCTCTTCTTTGAAGTGCCTCTTTGAGTCCTCCTATTAGGGTACTTAAATTGGCCTCTGAAGAAGACCAGGTCCTCTAGGATGTTTCTAGGGAAGTGGAGAAGAGAATTTGGCTGGGGCTGGCCGAGCTTGAAGGCTCAATGTGGTGTGAGGAAGAGGGGGAGAAGGTGCCCTTTTATAAGGGAGGAGATGGGCACCTTTGGAATAACTAAAAATATTGTTTTATTATAAAGTCAAATTCGGTTTTAAATAGCTCAAAATTGATTTAATTAGAATCTAAGGTGGGGATGGGTCCAAATCCTCTCATCCCATAGAATTTATACAAGTTTAGGTTCCTATTTTAACTTTATCATTTATATTTAACTTTAAGTTAGATAATTTTAATTTTACCGTGTCTTTTTGTGTTCTTACACTATAAGGTTAATAAACATACTATTAGAAGCCAAACGAACCCCATGTTATTTATTATTAATATATATATCCTTATATAAGTCATTTGGCTGATCCTTAGATTTTTAGGAATAAAATAACAATTAATAATATAATATTTTTTTAAAAAACTATTATATGTCAATTTTGACATTATTTAGTAATTGATTTTTGCGAAAATTATAACAGAATTATTAGTTCGAAAAAAGTTTTTTAAATCAATAATAATATGTCATATTAAGCTATAAAATTAGTGGAATTCATAAAAATTTTCAAATTACATTTATTTGGGTATTTATAATATCAATTATTTCAATATTACATTAATAAGATAATTAGTTTATCATTGTTGTGTCATAAATAAATTGAATTATATAATGTCTAAAAATTACAAATAAAATACTATTATGTAGGAAATATCCTTATCTTTGAAATTAATATTTACAGTCGAATTTATCTTATGTATAACCCTATATTAAAAATGATTTACTTATTAAACTTTGATTTTAACTATTTTACCCCTTCTTTAAATAAATTAATAATAAATGTCCTAATCTAAACCAAGGGGTCCTAAATGATGATATTTTATTCCTAAGGTTGTTTTTGGTCGAATTAAAATTATCCAATAGAATTAGGACATGTGTTATGGTAATAATAATAACATTTTTACCCTTAATTACCCTATTTACTTTTAACCGTGGTAAAAAAAGTAAAAAGTTATTCTTCACAAAAAATTATTTTCATCTCATTGAACCACATTTTACTTACAAACATCATCCATGTCTCTCGGATTTTTTCAATTACACTCACAGAAGTAGTAAAATTATGTTTTATGAAAAATTCATTTTTTTAACTACCACTTAGTGGTTTCACAATTCATCAAAAAATGAATGTTTCCAGAAAAATACCAAAAATTAGGACTAAGATATATTTGATATTATGAACTCAAAAATGATTCCTATTTTACCAAATTCAAAACATATTAGTTGCATTAATTAATTTAAAAATTAATTTCCGTTGTCAAAACAAATAGCGGGTTTTTAAGAGATAATAACCATCAAAAGATTGACACTTGTTTATGTCTAGTTTAAATGTAGAATTAAATCCAATGACCAACATTGTATTAAATTGTAAAAAAATATTCTAAATATACTTTAAAAACACTCAAATTAATAATTTATCACTATTAATTATTTCTATTAAAAAATTTCTTTTTAATTAAAATTTAGTAATTTTCACTATTCATCAGAATAAGAAAGTTATCCGAAAAGTACCAAAATTTCACCCTAAGCTAATTTCGATATTTCGAATCCAAAAATGAAGTCCATTTTGAAAAATAAAATTTACAAAATTTCAAAAAGTGCTTATTAAAATTCATAACGGCTAGTTTTAATAATATTTTAATAGCATATTGTTGTTTAGTGAAACTCGGTATTGCGTACTACACACGCTATCGAGGAAGGTCGCGATTGCATGTAATGCAAGGAAATCCAAGGACGCGTGTTGTGAAAGCTTCTTTTGGGGTAGCGTACAACACAATACTTTAATGAAAATAATATTTTTCATAAAATCTCGGGGTGTTACATTCTACCCCCCTTAAAATGAATTTTGCCCTTGAAATTCATCGGGGTTATAAATGGTTTATTAATTGAAAGTTTCATTAATAGAAACCCACATCGTAAGAAGGAATACCAAAACCATTCTTTAGAAAACAAAATTATGAAACGTAACGGTTACCCAAATAAACTAATCACTGGGTTTCCACATATGTGAAAATATGGATATAGAAGAGAAATCTAACCATCATGTTCTGATGGAGAGTGGTAGAGAACATGGCTATGGACAAGCCAGTAATCAGAAAGCCATAAATTTGTGACGATCTAAGGTACCATCTAATTAATCAGATATAAGAGCACTAGGATAACATTTTTGGGTTTCAAGATCATTTCCCTAAAGATGATGAAATTGGAATTAGAAGAAATACTTTCGTGATTTTGGTAATGTGTCACTGTTGGTCATTCTTTGGACAATTTCCACTTCATCTCTTAAAGACATGAAGTTGGATTTGTCATTCGTGAAGTGTTAGCAGATCATGTGATAGAATGATGGGTCATTCCATCTGTCTCAAACAAAAGGTTACAAAAGTTATCAAAAATACATAAGACCATCTATGGTGAAGTTAATCGTATACGATTCCAAAAATGAACTTATAATTCATATATAATACCGCGTAATAAAATAAAACTAGTTTCTACTAACCAGGGACTTCTTGTAGGCCAGTGGTAGGCGATAAAGGCCAGTTTCACTTCATTTGTGGGTTCGATTCCCACAGCCTTGTCCGACGCGATGGGCTGTCGCCCATCCTGCAGGTTGTCCTTTTTCTAAAACTATATTACTATAACATCCCATAAATAATATCGAAAAAAACTTTTATCCTTAAACAATACTAACTTATATCCAACATATTCCATTCCAATCTTTAGGCTTGTCCATAATACTACTGTCCAATCTCATATTATAGTGAAAATGATTACCAATGAGTTCATATAACAAGCATGTTAATACCATCGTTGATCCCCGTATATCATGAGATATGTCTTATTGGTCACATTCCAAACATTCTAAGGCCCTAATAATGTATTCTCTTGAAAAATGAATACCCATTGAACCATAGTGAAAACATTAATGTTGTTAAAAGTTAACACTTTCCATATACCAAAATCCTCAAAATTCAATATACTCAAACCATGATATCACTTAGCCCTTATATCAATCATGAGCTCATGAATACTGTCAAATATTTCATTTTCTCGTTTTCCCATAATTATGTGCGTATCGTATTTTTTCCAAAAATATCTCAATCACTTTCCATCGTTACCGGTACCATAAAATTATTGAAAACCACAATAGGCCAATACATAAATATTCCAATACTCAACATTATTTTGGAATCCCATTACATAAACACTTAATCATTCCACCACATCGTTGTCATATTCAACATCACCAATGGTGATCGCATGTGACTTCACTTTGTCCTTTGCCTTAAGTGGTTTCTCATGTCGATCATCACTAACGCTTGGATTAGGGCATTTATTGGCATAATGTCCCATCTCCTTGCACTTGAATCATTGAAGTGTAGTAGGTTCATTCTGTGTATCCCTTCCTTTGTTTGCATCATTAGACCTCTTCTTCCCTTCATTGCGGCATTAAAACGCCTGATGACCTTCCTTTCCACATTTGAAACATTTACTTGGCCCTTTAAGACAATCTCCACCATGATTCATTCCACACTTTGAGTACAATGAAACATTCATCTTTTTTTCAGCATTATTCTGAGATTTCTCCTTGAACTCCATCTTTCGTTTCTTGTCAAAAAAACTAGATGGATAAGTAACACCAACTTCCATTTCTACCTTGATAGTACAACACACAATTTATACATAGTTACTGAAGTCTCTTATAGCTAATTCCCTTCGAATATTTGGTTTTATGCCACTGAATAATCGATCAACTTTACTTTCAGGTTGGATGATAAAGCCAGATGCATTCCTTGCAAGCCTTGTAAAATTCGCTTCGTATACACCAACAAATTCATCATCCTTTTGCTTTAGTTCAAGAAACTCCTTCTCCATCTTTGTTCGAAGAATACAAGGGAAGTACTTATTAAAAATATGTTCTTGAACGCGTCCCATTCCATAGACTCAATATCATCTCTTTTCCTCGTCTTCTTGATAAGATTCCTCCATTGATCAGCTTCACCTTCAAAACGATATACTGCTAAGATGACTTTATCATGTTCAGAACATTGAAGAACTGAAAATATCTATTCAGTGGTACTGATCCATTGTTCAGCAACAAGTGGATCAGAAGTCCCATTAAAATAAGCTGGACATTGCCTCATGAAGGACTCAATAAAATATTGTTCCCTTCTCTGCTCATTTCGAAGTCCAGAATGATTCATAGATTATGTAAGTATAGAAATAAGATTTTGCACTCCATCTCCCATAACATTTGTTTTCTCTGGAGGACAAACATTGCATTGTCCATTGCATTGATCAACCCGGTTCCTTCTGGTTCCGACCATCGTCTAAAACCCAAAAATAATAGTGTGAGAGGCAAAAATCATGCTAGGGAAAACAACATAATAAAGGGGGAGTACCATCAATATCTATCATCTTAGGCATAATTATATGATCATTAGAGCAATTCTAGGACTATAAGCTATACTTATACTTAACCTTAGGTACATACCTAGACATACCTTAGAAATATCTCTAGGGATCTTACTAAAGTTCTCGCATCCCAGTTTCCAAAGGTTGACTAAACCATTCCTTTGATAACAACTGTAGAGACCCGAAGCTTGACGTACATGAATATTACATTACATTTTCGGAATACTTAATACATAAGAAAAACAAACACACAAGGACCGTAATAGTTTAGTGTCTTTGGAAACTCGGAATAAAATCTTCTAATCGTGGTGAAAGATCTTCAACATCTCCCAATAATGATCTTCCCTTTTTTTCTTACCTAAAACCTTTATTTATATCCTGGGGAAAAGAAAACATAAAAGGGTGAGATCAAATGCTTAGTAAGGGTAAATAAAATAAATATCAATCACGTCATATTCATAAGAACATATCTTTTGGAAATCTTTACCTAAAAAAGAGATCATGATTTCATAACATGGGATAAATCATAGTAGTGAAATGTAATCCCAATAATCATAACTTAAAACATGAAACTTTGTGGCATACATACATAATAAAAGAGAATCATTTCTTATTAGTCAAGACTGATTTCCAATACTATCTTAGTGGACAAAGTCCCTTTCTGAACCGAGTTCACTCCTCGTTTCAGTCCTGTTTCACTGAACTGGTATAACCTACCGTTCCAGCCATGTCTATCTCATGAGAAATAAAATCATTACCCAATTCATTGGAGGGAGATATAGGTCCCACACATCTCATAATGATACCATTCTTATGTGTTCCGCAAAATCATAAATCATACATCATTGCATAACCCATGTAATAAAAATGAGATTCTTAAACAACATGACATCATAAAACAATTCATATAAGATAAAGGAATTCATAAAAATATTTCCATCACAAAATAATCAAATCCATGTTATAATAGGGATAGAAACAGAACCCTATATTATCTTAGATGGAAAATAATTTTGATAAAACACTTGAACTCCATTCTTGAGGAAAATATCCTTTCTACTTCAAAAACATTTTTCCTTTATTAATATGTCATAAAATTTTAAACTAAAAGTCGTTGATTAAAAATAAACATGAAAACATGTAAAGGAAGCTTCGTGGAAATAATGTTTAAAAAAAATCCATTCATGCCATATTAGTTAAAAAAACATTCTTCGTACTTTTTTCGGAAAAGTCAAAAAGTACCTCGTACGAAAAATGACAAAAGATTCCTTTCATATCCATTACTAAAAACTCACCGAAGGGTAAAATTGGATATAAACAATTGTAGGTGGATGGAAATAATATTACATATTGAGGAAACATAGATGTGGATGATAAAATACACCCCAGTAAATACTAAAGTATAAACAATCTCGGATAAAAATGAGATTGTGATATTTCCCTTACCTTAGGTCCGATTTGCTTCGTAAGTGTCCGAACCTCCTCTTCTTTGAAGTGCCTCTTTGAGTCCTCCTCTTAGGGTACTAAAATTGGTCTTTGAAGAAGACCAGGACCTCTAGGATGTTTCTAGGGAAGGGGAGAAGAGAATTTGGCAGGGGTTGGCCGAGCAAGAAGGCTCAAAGTGGTGTGAGGAAGAGGGGGAGGAGGTGCCCTTTTATAAGGGAGGAGAGGGGCACCTATGGAATAACTAAAAATATTATTTTATTATAAAGTAAAATTCGGTTATAAATAGCTCCAATTTGATTTTATTTCGAAGATAAGGTGGAGATGGGTCGAAATCCTCTCATCCAATAGAATTTAGTCAAGTTTAGGTTCCTATTTGAACCTTATCATTTATATCTAACTTTAAGTAGGATAATTTTAATTTTACCGTGTCTTTTTGTGTGCTTACCCTATAAGGTTAATAAACATACTATAAGAAGCCAAAAGAACCCCAAGTTGTTTATTATTAATATATATAACCTTATCTAAGTCATTTGGCCGAACCTTAGATTTTTATAAATAAAATAACAATTAATAATATAATATTTGTTTTAAAAACTATTATATGTCAATTTTGAAACTATTTAGTAATTGATTTTTGTGAAAATCATAACAGAATGATTAGTTCTAAAAAAGTTCATTAAATCAATACTAACCTGTCATATTAACCTAGAAAATTAGTGGAAGTCATAAAAAGTTTAAAATTACATTTATTTGGGTATTTATAACATCAATTATGTCAATATTTCATTAATAAGATAATTACTTCATCATTGTTGTGTCATAAATAAATTAAATTATTTATTGACTAAAAATTACAAATAAAATACTATTATGTAGAAAATATTTTTAGATTTCTAATGAATATTTATAGTCGAATGTATCTTATGCATAACCCTATATTAAAAATTATTTACTTATTAAACTTTGATTTTAACTATTTGAACCCTTCTTTAAATAAATTAATAATAAATGTCCTAATCCAATCCAAGTGGGCCTAAATAATCATATTTTATTCCTAAGATTGTTTTTGGTCGAATTACACTTATCCAATAGAATTAGAAAATGTGTTAGGGTAATAATAATAACATTTTTACCCTTAATTACCCTATTTACTTTTAACCGTGGTTAAAAAACGTAAAAAGTTACTATTCACAAAAAATTATTTTCATCTCATTGATCAACATTTTACTTTTTAAAATAAACCGTGTCTCTAGGATTTTTGAAATTACACTCACAGAAGCGGTAAAATTAAGTTTTATGAAAAATTCATTTTTTTAACTACCACTTAGTGGTTTCACTATTCATCAAAAAATGAAAGCTTCCAGAAAAATAGCAAAAATTAGGCCTAAGCTATATTTTATATAATGAACTAAAAAATGATGTCTATTTTACCAAATTCAAAACATATTAGTTTCATTAATTAACATAAAAATTAATTCCCGTCGTCAAATCATTTAGCATGTTTTTAAGAGATAATAACTATCAAAATATCGACACTTGTTTTTGTCTGGTTTAAATGTAGAATTAAATCCAATGAAAAACATTGTATTAAATTGTAAAAATATATTCTAAATATACTTTAAAACCACTCAAATAAATAATTTATCACTATTAATTATTTCTCTTAAAAAAGTTCTTTTTAATTAAAATTTAGTAATTTTTACTATTCATCAGAATATGAAAGTTATCCGAAAAGTACCAAAATTTCACCCTAAGATAATTTCGATATTCCGAATCCAAAAATGAAGTCCATTTTGAAAAATAGAATTTACAAAATTTCAAAAAGTGGTTATTACTATTCATAACGGCTAGTTTTAATAATATTTTGATAGCATATCGTTGTTTAGTGAAACTCGGTATTGCGTACTACACACACTATCGAGGAAGGTCACGATTGCATGTAATGAAAGGAAAGTCAAGGACGCATGTTGTGAAATATCCTTTTGGTGTATCTTACAACAAAAGACATTAATGAAAAGAATATTTTTCATAAAATCTCGGGGTGTTACAATACATGTATTCTTGGAACATCATTATTTCAAATAAAAACTAATATGACGAGAAACATGTTTTATACCCCTTTTATTCGTAAGTCCAACATCAATGGTTTTCCAAAAAATGTCTTGATATTTTTGAAATAGACATCAATAAATAATCATCATATTTAACAATGAAATTATTCAATAAAGACACGCCCTCCCCTGTAGTCAAAAGAATCCACATTAATTCTTCTGGAATGACCTAATAAATTCTCTAGATATCAACATAACAATTCTATATGTATAACAATGAAACTCAAATTCATCAATCCATTATAATTATTCTAAAAATATCTAGATGTGAGGACTTAATTCATTTATAATCCCTTAAATTTGCAACAACCTCATCATATTTCCCAAAATGAGAACTTCATATCTCATTGAAAACCTTTGACTATATGTTTACAAAAAACAATCCATACACAAAGTGGTATCTATAATTATACAATAATACAATATTCTATAAAAAATATATTTATATGAGGTGTAAATTTTTAAAAATTAAACTTGTTCTCAGTATTGAGGAAGTGATTGATTTAAAATATGAAAAAATGGATATATTTCATAGTCTAAGGACACCCAGAATCAATAAATAAAAACACGCATCATTCAAAATTAGAAACATATATTATATAGTTTTTGTAGTTTAAATAGAATGATTTTATAGGTGGATATAGATAAAAATATAGTAGTTCCATCATATAAAATATTATCACAGAAGAAAAAAGAGGTTCATGAATAGTATCTTGGTATATGATACTAAAGTGACTCATGTAAGGTAATTATATTATATCATGTTATTATAAAAAGGAATTTGGAAATTTATGAATCATTTAATTGTGTTTCCATTTACTTATAGATTTTTCATGAAAATATTCACTTAATGTATGACATTTAGTTTTCCTTAAATACAAATATTCAATTTATATTATCAGTTCTAAGAAAATATTTTGATTAATAATAATGGATTTTTGTACTTGTTATAAATTCTTTTTTATAATATATGAAGGATAAATTAATATTGTGATATCTGGTGAATTATTATTTGATTTGTGGTCCATTATTATCCCAGAGAATGTCATATAATAAAATATATAAATAGGTATATATTTTTATTACCATTCATTATTACATAATGATATAATGATACTTCTCTTAAGAGCCAGTGGTCATTGATATCGTTATTTCATAATTCAAAGGATACAATGATAATCAAGTGGTCTTCGGGTATGTTGTTGATCATTTAATTGGATGGAGTGGAAGAAAGATGGTATATATCAACTTGTATAATGACTAAATAAATTATCCATTTCTGTAATTTGACTAAGGAATTTCAAGGACATGATTAGTAGAATCACATATGATGTGTTCAATAATTTTTAAGATGGAGATATGAGGTTATAATATTCTTGATAAATGAAATGTTATGTATTAATCAACCTACTAATGTTTTTTCATATAATAATTAAATCATGAAATGGAAAATACCACATTATCATTATTCTATTTATAGTGATAATTTGATTTCATGGGAAATTGGATTATATGTGTATATATATGATCTATAACATAGATTATAGAGTTCTTGTTCATTTACCTATATCATTATGATTAATGGATACCAAACAAGACCACTAAGTAGATTTATTATCACTGAATCTTTTATACATACCACTCACTAATTAAATATATTAAATAATGATTTTAGAAATTTTTTCAATTAAATTAATTATTTCATGTTAAAATATATAATAGATCATGTAAATATTAATTTGTTGAAAGTGTTTATTTAATAAATGACAATGGATCAATGAATCCTTTTCCAATAAGGGTTATGAAAGAATTTATAATGTTCCACAATTGTTTTGAATGAATTTCTTAATGATTTTATCACTTCTCTGAAATTATTTGATTTAGAAATAGAATATTTTATTGTAATATATATAGTTTAGGGATATCATGTTACAAACATATAATCAATCCAAATCCCAAGACTACATTACACCCAACGAAATGTAGTATGGGATAATTCATTTTTTGGATTGATTTGATAGGGTTTCCTATAATAATAATACATTTTGAATGTTTGATAATTACATTCATGACTATTAAAAGGCTTAAATGTATTCAACAATGGGGAACTAAAAATTATTTCTCGTGACATATTGAATAAGTATGATGTGTTTTTATTATATATATAGATGTATTGATCTCATATGAGTGAATAAGTTTACTCAATGGTGGGTTGTGGCTATAACAAGTTTCATTATAAAAATCATAAAATATCATTTAATAGAAATGTAGATTTCATATATTTGAGGTTCTAGATCCAATTCAATATTTTCAATTCCTTAATAATTTTTTTGATCTATCAGCTAGTTTATTAACAGAGTGAAAAAAATATTTTGTTCACTCCCATATTGATCATAATAATGTGTCCATCATCAAATAGATGCTTATGTAACAACTATATAGGTATGAGGCTTTAAAAATGACTACACATTAATTCTCATATGTATAGGTAGGGGATATATAACAGTTTTAATTAAAATTTATCAATCCTACAATAAAACCCCAATACCGAAAACATATAACATATATATATAATTACAACTTCAACCATCACAGTAACATATGAAATAAAATAAATGGGAAAATTTTACCTTATATTGGACAATACCATATTTAAAAGAATATGATTATAATGTAATAACAATATTTAACCTGATATTAAAAAAAATACACTGCATTCACATCTTTTTTAAATACATATTAAACTAAATAAACTATATATAAGTTCACATAGATCAACCAAGTTGTAAAGTAATAAAAGGAGTCTCATTGAAAAAATTAAATTACATGTTATCACGTTTTAAATATTTCAACATCTAATTCAAACACTAATACTTTTTATTGACTGATTACAATAAATATAACAAAATTCCTCCTAATAATTATTATTCAAAAGGATAAAGATTCTTCACATCACTACATATGACCCCATGATGTAATACTAACCATCATAATGAAAAATCACATGTCATGTTACGTACATAACGCTAAATTCAAAATTTATAAATATTCCAATGAAAAAATATTAGTTAATTTATCCAACCTATTTTGAGGGAATATATTCTCTGAAAATACAATATAACAAAATTGTATACGGTACCATGTGTGGATTTCACACATTATTTCCCACAATATATTCTAATGGATCCATTACTACTATAAAATATGTACCAAAATTATCTTCATACCTAATTTACCATCCCCTATTAGTCCCTTATATATACATTGAAATCCATGAAGATAGAATATTACACAATATTTATCTCTACTATGTTTATAACACAGGATTTATCATTAACATTAGACTATAACATTGACATGTTTGGTAAATTATACCCCATGTACTACTGAGGATGTATTGGTTAGTGATTAGAAACAATGCATACCACAAAATAGAACACAAAAGGATCGAAAAACATTTTTTTATATTTCATAATTGAAAAAACCAATACACACAACATCCTAGAATGAACATTATGAAATATTGGCCTTAATTATTAAGCGTCCTGGGAAACCATTTTAACATTTTCAGACTATAGGGTTCTCTAGGATATTTTAATGCACTCTTGGATCACCTAGATATTCTAAATAATTAGTCATGACATCTATAACCATGTATATGAATACTAACTAATCATTATCCAATATAGGTGTGACCTAAAAATTTATCCATATAGTGAAATAATTGATGTTAGTATGATAGTGGAGAAGTATATTTTTTTCATGGGAACTATTATATAAGAATATTATACTCCCATTTTAATCAACAATAGTCATGGAATACCTTAGTATTTTCTCACTAACCTAGTTAGTCCACATTATCAAGAAATGTATCTATGGGTGAAATACTATACACCATATAAATTGATTCCAAAAATATCTCATGTTCATAAAAACATGTTAGATGATTTGAACAATGAATATTGGTTACAAATGCTAACTGGTGGAAAATGACATAATATCATTATGTCATCAATGTTTTGGAATTAATATATCTCCAGAAAACTATACATCATAATTGGATGGATGTAGACCAACATATTTTAGAAACCATTGTCCATATTGATAACACCATGAAACATAAATAGATGTTAATTTTTTCCAGGATGTTAATTTGTATTTTACACTTCTTCCTTTCCAATGTAGTTACAGGTATATGAAAACAATTTTTAACATGATGTTAATCCATAAAATGTTATCTTATATGATAGTGACAAATCAATATATTAGAATATCAGTTCACACTAGGACACCAACATTAATGTATGAGATCCAAGTCATTACTATATTCACATGGATATAAAAATAGTGAATCTTTTTTTTAAATCAATTATAGTCTCTTTAGGAATTGAAAGATGGACCTATATTTATCCACGAAATACAATAAAATACTCCAAACCATTACAATTTCATCACATACATAACATAATGAAATCAGTTCATACATGACAATATAATCCATGCCTCTAAAATAATCACTTCATATGCACTAATTATGGTTTTTTCCAAAAGAATATGTCAAATAAATGAAATTCCACCCACTACATCGAAATCTATAAAAATAAAGAACAAAAACATAGTCACAACCACAAATAATAGAGATCATTATTTTCAACTAGGGTCAACAACCACTACATTTTAATATTATAGAATATAGGGAATCTCAATGTCATCTTACTATATGAACCCTAAAAATCACCCATTCATATAATTGAGTTCCCTTGGATGAAATTTATATTTTATACTCGTATTTAATTCAAAGACTGTGAAATATTACCTAATATTGTATTTTTTACCAGTTATTAGGTAAATAACCACAAATATAATACTCAAATAAAATTTTATATTCTTTTTCCATGGTGTACATAAATATTTGGAGATAAATGTGATCACTAGAATATTTTCTATTAGTACATGACCATGTACATATCTTGAGATATTTTAGTAAACAATATACTGAACCCATTACTCAAATTATTCCAATTATAGATCACTATTAATCCTTTAATGTTTCTCATAAAATGATATATGACACACTTAACACTATGAAAATCATTAAAACATTTAGGTTAGGCAAATCATGAGATATAAAATACAAAATAGGATTATATAAAATCACTAGTAATAGTACACATATGAAATCCCGACCAATATGAAACAAAAATGGTCCATCGAGTTGGATTATTAATAGGCATTATGAATATTTCTCCATAAGGCTGAGGTCAATGACTAGATATGAGGGCCTATAGGGTTCCCATGGAAGGAATATGACCTCATATCATTGAAAAATATTTCAAATAACTAGATATCATATTATAATAATTAGACATTATTCAGATGTTATCAATAAACTAAAATAGAAGCTACTGAGTTATGATTTAAAAAATTGAATGAAAGAACAATCATGGAATACATACAACACTACTCACCCATTAGGCTGATCATACATATAGTATTACAAAAAGAAACTGAAATAAAGCATAGATATATCCCAATTAAACTGATCTAGACAACATACCCAGTCACCATACACTATAATATTTCATTATCATGATAATAAGAATCCACATGAGTGGTCTCACTTCATCATGAAACATTGGGACACAACCCTATCCATCATGTGTTTGTGCTCATCATAAAAATAAAACATAAGGAATTCACATTAATGGAGGTGAATATACAAGGGAGATAAAAAATATCAGTACGCTACCCCAATGATGATCCTATAATACAATTCCATAAGATCGAGATCACAAAATATGCTCATTATATCAAAGACACAACTGAAATAATAAATAAAATAGGTATATTGGATCCAATGGTGATCCCTGATTTCATATTCCTAGTAAATTGAGAAATATGATTCCATGTACATATATATATATATATTAATAAATATATATATTATCATAAATATATATTTATACATAAATATGAATATAAATGAGTAATGTGATTAACAACATTAATCAATAATACTCACCCTTAGGTTGATAATCTATATGATCTGGACATCAATTGAAAATGGAATTTTGCAGAATTTCATACCCCTCAATATGTGTATAATTATGTCATTCACTCTATCTATGATCCCAATAAAAAATAAATACATTGGACAACTCTAGAATCATCTTCTAGATTCATATGTCACTAAAGGGGGATACATTTAGGCTCACTCATAATCACCTCCAATAAATATTTTGAAGGATGCATTATACAGACTATCCAACCTTTAAATATGGTGCTATTTAGGAATCCATTACATTAACACCATGTAAATGTTGTTTATTTTAGTTCCATTGGTTTTGGTCTGTAGGTGGTCACTACACTAAGAGTCAAAAATACCATACTGGTCGAACCCCTAGGCAACGTAAAATGAGAGATAATTGGTGATACATCAATACAAAACATCATTTTATATGATAAAGGAATATGTGGTCATCCTCCTCACCCTAGATAATGTAATCATCCATTATTATATATATTTCAACTATTTGGAAGTCCATGCCCAACATTGGGATCCAGTAATCAATCATGGAGAATGTGGCCATCCCTATCCCCTGAGATGGTGTAATTAGCTATGACTGTAATCAAATCAGCAAGGGTGCAATTTTCCTCATCACATGTCATTTAGATAATATAATTATCATAAAAAATATATAACATCATTAGTAGAGTATAATCATCCTCATCAATATCAATAGGGTTGTGAAGATCATAAAAACATATAAGGATAAAATTAATCATCCCAATAAGTACCTTGATACATTAAAAAATAATAACATAATAACAATAAAACTATCATAATTTGTATCCCATGAAATTTTTTATGAATTTATAAATTGGAAAAAGTGTGTTCTACTATGTACATCGGGGAAACCTAAATACAAATAAATATGCAATGCATCAAGATCATCAGACACTGACTAGGAATCACCTCTGTTAATCATAACTATGTCAAAACTAAAAATTTAAATATAAAAATAAAAGAGTAATGGTTTTTGCACCACTCGATCCACCACAGGTTGCATATCATCACATGATTACATGATTGGTATGAGTTCTGTAGTGACTCACACATCTATCCCTTCCTAAAATCTCAATGCACATGATTACGGTCAATAAATCATTATGGAAACCACTAGGTTTCTCATGTCAAATAATTGAAGACAAATTTTGGTCACTAAGGTCTACTCCTAAGAGAAGTCAATATTCTAGGTATCCCAATCAGTGTAGATAAAAGGATGAATCATACATGGGGTCCTTATAAAACTATATAATAAAAGGTGTCCTATATTGACACCTTAAATTCAATATATGAGGAAGATGTATCTAATATTTGATCCTCAGAATAGTATTCATGTAAACAGATACGCTAATGGAATCTCTATGAAAAAATTATTGTAAAGGATTCCCATATGGATTCCTATGAAATAGTAACGTCATTGATGCATCATACACAAGATCCTATAGGTGGAGATGTATGTAGCTTCATCAAACATTGGATCCTTAGAAATAACTTACATCTTGTCTTTCTGAGAAAAAAATATAACCTATCATAAGAGATATTTCCTCACAAAAAAATCATTAAACTATATGTCAACTGTGATAATTAATATATCATCTTTGATCAATGTTTTTATCTATCATGATAAAATTAGATTCGATTTCCAATGGAAGAACATCCCCATTTATGAAAGACTCCAACAACACCAACACAGAGTCATCAAATCACCAAATGGGACTCCTAATTGTGAAATATTTATATGTATACTGAAAATGGAATACTCACATTTCCAATTATGACTCATGGGAATAATGATATTAAAACCCATAATTTTGTGACAAAGGGGAATTACACAGTGTGTATACATAGTAAACAATGTGTTATCCCACATCCCTACTTGGGAATATTCCGTAGAAATAAGTGTCTTATAAAATTCATTTAAAATGGAATGTAAGAATTGAATATGTTCTATGCCCTACATGGGGTACATTTTTATCACCTCACATAAAATGACAATGTACCAAGCCAGAATATGTACCCCCACATGGCGTGGAATCTGCACGGTGTCTACCTATGTACTCTACACATCCATGTGCATCAACATGGGATGTCTTGTAGGGTACATGGCTATACGACTGAGTCCCAGTACATGGTGAGAATACCACATACATGACATGTAATTATGAAAGATCATTTTCCCTAAAAAGGAAGAACAGTATGCATTTGTTCCTAAATTTATGTGTTGTGTGATTGGGAATCATGAAGGAAACCGACTCAAATCACCCCAAACCCCAGGTTTTCACCAACAAACAGAAAGACTCATGAGGGGTTGTTAACATTCCTGATCATGGTGTAAAATGTGAAATGATAAATTTATATGGATTTATAGAAACACATTAAATTACCTACCTTTGGGTGTAATACCCTAAATGTGTATCCATTTCTATGCCCCAAGACGATGGAGAATGGCTCTTCATAAGCTCCCCAGTGGTATTAACCATCCCATATTTCTCTCCATCTCACTCTATATAAATATCAATATCTCATATGCATGAAATTTTAGGATTGAAGGTGGTTACACAAGATATAAGACAAAGGGAAGGAAAATAAAATAATATAGAAAATATAAAGAATACAAAAATGAAATGAAAAAGGGTCCCAACCCATCCTCGACCCCCAATACAAGTTCATTTCCCACATAGGCTAAAATCCCCATTCTAGAATCATCATTGAAATTAAAATCTAAATTCGAAACTCTATTAAAGTTTTATTTCCTAAAAAACCTTCGATAATTAATTTATATCTATTTAAGTAAATATTAAATATTAATTACTCCACTAAAATTTGAATGTCATGGAATTCTGTTGAAAACACCTACAAGGGTAAACAATGTATTTCTAGACCAAATGACTGGTCAAAAAACATATCCAATATCATAAATTATGAAAAAAATTAACAATTTTACCTTAAAAATAATATGAATGAAATTTTTTAAATATCTTCTAAAATTTGATATCGTAAAAAACAAGGGACATTACATTGTCTACAACTATAACCCTCCCCACCCCCCAGAAGCCTTGGTGGTAAATCTAATAGGCATGTTATCTTACAAAAAATAATTTCAAAAAAGAAATCATTATTTTCCTACAACCAGCTTCATAACATCAACAACATTCACTTACATGGTAGACCTCCATCAATGCCCAATATTGTACTTCACACCAAAGTAATACCATTGTCCTCTTTTCAAAACCATATTCTAAGCTCAAAAGTACAAAAAAATCCAAATTTAAATTAGATACCAAGTTCACCACCATCAAAAAACTAGTAGTGTACTCAACAATATATGTTTTAGTTTACATCAATTATTGATAAAAACCCCAACACAATCTTTCACCAATAGGGAATGAAATTTGAATTGAAAATTATATCATTGTAGTGATAAATATATTTCATTATATTTATGATGATATCAACATAAGGAATTATTATATTTAATTATAAGTTCTAAAAATATCATTTATTTGAGTTTATTTCCATCTTGTGGCACATTCATATAAAAAAAATATACACCCTCTTTAACAAACAACTGATACCACGTCTCTTATCAAATCATGTACATATACCACCATTAGTCAACCATTACATGGCCCATGATTTATTATTGATTTCACCTATCGCACATAGGGTCATTCATCACTTAATAACATATCCAATGAATCAATTTCCATTGACCATTCTAATAACATTATTCCTTATCTTCCATGTGGGGTCAAACATTCTAATATGAAAATTATACCAACCAAAATCTGTGTGAACCTTTATTACATGACTTTCTCTCATGCGGTTCTTGCAACAAAAAAGATAACTAAACATTCTAAATGGAACATCAATATCATTAATTTATAATATCCCTTGGATCTAATCTATAAAATTGATCGACTCAACTATTCCATGATTTATTCCATGAGCTCCCATCAAACTGATTCATTCCAGTTATGATAATAAATCCATTATTTGAGTACAATAGCAATTGCTAATACCCTATAAATTTCATCTGGGAACCTAAATAGCTCTTCCCATTGAAGAATGACTTGATACATAAGAACCCTAGTTGTTTTATTTATCTCTTATGGAATTAAATTTCCTATAATACAATAATGTAATAAATAAAAAAGCATTGGTCAATCAACAAATTTATATACAAGCTCACTAACAAAAATTAATCCATCACTCATTTCTAAACTCACACATAGGTTTACTTTGATCAAAACTAAAAGTCAATCTACAAGAGTATGTGTCAAAAATAAGGCCATATAAGTCTATAGACTAGCCATAATGATCATGTATCAAACATAGTCACATTTTATAACCAAATTTACTAAAAGATCAAACCGCTCACCTGAAGATAATGATAATAGTGACCTATGAGTGTTAGAACTATCAAAATTGTCTTAAAGGGGACCTGATCGTCACTGATAATTCTCATAATGAAAAACTCCATAGAGGTAATGATGTCAACATAGAACTAATACTGAAATAAACCTCAATAATAAAATATACATAATAATATCCTTCAGATATTTAGTTACATTGAATCATAAGATTCATATCAGCACCATAAATTTCAATCAAAATAGATAAAAAACATACCCCAATTAATTGTCTACTATAAATTCATAAAAAATTGGTACATTCATTCATGGGTTAGTACTATAATCATGTGGTTTAGGTAAATATAATATCATACAAATATATTTAGGAAAACACCATATAGATGTATACATGGACTTATAACCAAACAATTGAAAAAACACATCACAGGGTATAACATTGGGGTATCATGTGCCCTAAAAAATTACTAGGGTCGCTGAACCCTGTTCACATGAGGAATGAGTCATAAAAATCTCCATCATATGTATCATTAATGATTCATATAGCTTTCCATTCTAATGAAATATATGAATGTCAACCCTATTGTGTACAATTCCATAAGAACCCAATACATTAAAATAGAATTTAGGGTATTCTTGAATTTTAAAACAATTAGCCTACTATCATTTGTAATAAAAATGGACCAATGATCGTTTAAAATTTAAATATGATGTTCCAATTATGATGCATGGGATTCCAATTTCCTTTATTGAGAAGTGAAAAAACACATCCCTAGACTCTTATCAACAAGACAAGAACTCGAGATCGATAACAAATTTTAACATCTACATAATATTAGCATCACTCAATGTTAAAATCATATAAAACGATAATAGCATAGATCAAAAAATAAATCCCATTTTCATAAAAAAATATTTCTTATAAGAAAAAGTTATCTCGATGCAATAGTCCAATTTCCATAATTGGATACAAAAATTAACAAAACTATAGTCTCAAATATCAAAAATTGTATTAAAATATAAAAATAAACTACTATGATACCAAATCATGACACACTAATGTAGAGGACATTATATTAATGCTCCAAGCTTCTTCGTTATAAATCCAAACTCATTCCATTTTATATGTTAGAGGCTCCTAACTAAATGTAAGTGACTAGGGTTTGTACATTTAAATATTATACCAGTATTTGAGAATATAAAACAATGAAAAGAACTATATATCATCCATGTATTAGTAAAAATAATATAGAATAATTACATAAACTAAAATAGATGATGATTTAGAAATGAATGCAATGCTACAGAATAATAGAAATCCATGTTCTACATATATCAATGGTCACCCACCGGGATGACCAAATTTAAACGAGTATATATGGAAACATAAATAAATTGCATGTCTCAATTTATAACACAAAGAAAGAGCAAATTCCCCATATATTAACACTTTTTAACTAAATCTTCCATATCATAAGAATACACATGACCATCCCCACTTGATCGTGCAATAAAAGGCCTTAAACCTGTGTATCGTGCTTCAATTTTCAACCTAAAATGAATAAATAAGGTTTACACTTACACTGAGGTTCATATCTAAGGGTGAGAAATAATCATAATACACAACCCCAACGATGAACCTATAATTTGATGTCGTATGTATATGATCATGAAATAATATCATCCCTACTGAGGTGAAACTGAAATTATAAATAAAAGAAATAATTTGAAACACCATGTGAGCCCTTGGTTCGAAATCCTGATAAAATTCAAAATGTGATTATATATATTTTTACATATTCCCATAAATATATTTATAAATAAATATTAGTATACATTAGTTGGTTCATAAGAAATATAAACGAATAATAGTTTATCCTTGGGTCCATAATCCAAATCATATTAACATCACCAAACATGAAAATTGAGTTGGATACCATAACAATCAATCCATGTATAATTATGTCAATCTTACGTTCCATAATCCATATCAACAATAACTTTTTTGATCAACACCATAATTGCCTCTGACTTCGCTCTGCCACCATAGAGAGATACATGTATTATCCTTGAGTTCACCCATACCCACCTTCAATATCTATAATGGTTGATTTATTATAACGACCGATACACTAGTAAGAATGGTACTATGATGGAAGGCATTTAATTCCACCATTTAAATCCATTCCAACATATGAGCCCTATATCTTGGTTTATTTGAAATCACAACATTTCAGCATCGATAATTTATAATATCTAACCCTTATGCTATGTAAATTGATATCTCATTACTGAGAAATCTTGTACACTCATCTGGTTATATGATAATTGAATGTGTAATCATCCCCAGCACTAATGATAGTGTAATCGTACAAAATTATATTTATTTGTTAATAATGTGGATTTCCATTCCCAACGCTATCATCCACTAAATGTTCATTAAGAATGTAATCATTCCTATCACTTGGAAGAACATAGACATCTATGAGTATTATCAAATTTAATATAGAGTAATAATAATCATCTCATGTCAATTAGAAGAGATGGTGATAATCCTCAACATATAAAAACATTAGGATAGTGTAATCATCATCCTTAAAATCAATGGGGATGTGGAGAACGTGCAATCATATATGCCTCAAAATTCAGATCCCATGAGGTGCCTCAAGAAATACCAAAAAATAATATAATTATCTTTGTCCTACAATCTAAATCACAGGAAACACATTTTTGAACTCAATAACGATTAAAAATTACCATATGAAAAAATTCTAGGAATCCTAAAAATAAATAATTACCCATCATATATATATCACCATAATTTGACTTGGATATATCATTATAAATTATCACTACATCTACAGTAATCATGTTAATGTAAATCTAAAAGAGTGAGATTGGATAAATGCCTCAAAACACAAATAATTTTTTACAGTCATATGCTTACATGCATGGTACATGTTCTAAGGTGACATCTTGTACCATCACTTCCAATGTTACAATGCAATATCATAGTGTTGGTCAAACTTCAAAGATCCCAATGGGACCCTAAATTCAATACATGGAAGACGAATCCTACTCATGATCATTGAGGTATATTTATATACAAAAGAATCATACTAGGATCCTCATCGGTGAATGTAAAGAAATGAATAGTAAATTGGATCCTCAAAATGTTATATAGAATGATGCATTCAATAATGAGACCTTCATAAACGCACAAGGTACACATGCATCCTACATGTAATCCATGGATGTTTTAGAGGTAGAATACAACATACAAGGGATTCCCTAGTTCAGAATGGATGAAATTGAATCCCACAAGGGACCCCTAGAAGTAGAATAAGATATAGGTATCCTATATTGGATCCTTTATGTCGTCAATTATATAGAACAATCATACATGGGATCACCAAAACAAAATAACATCATGACCTTCTTGGCCAAAAATAGAAATTCTCAATAAGTAGATGTCCACATGGGAAAAGATTCAAAATAATTTTTTCAAAGTGATAAATCATTTTTTTCCTCTGAAATCCAAGGGCCTCATGCATAAGAGATTACAGGATTCTATTACTAGAGGAAGATCTAATCCTTTTATGACAAACTCCCAAACTCAACATTAGAGTACTCATATATCCTAAAGGGTTTCACAATCTCGATCTACATGGAATGATTATCTCAACGGAATAATCGAATTTCTAATTCTAAAACACACACACACATATATATATATTTATTTAAAAAATTAAAATGGGTAATGATTAGGTAGTACATGATTTGTATACCTAGAACATTACATGTTCTACGAAACCCCCACTAATGATTGTACCTTAACTAGACCTGGAATGTAAACTCCATGTACATGATATATAAGATAAGAACATGAAATGTAACATAAGTGGGGTATATTAATGGGTACACCAGATGGACTAGCTATTTACCTAATCTGATAATGTACCACTACATGGAAAACAATGCATAAGGGGTCTTCCCTTGTAATCTACAAGCCCATGTTCCCTTATAGGAGCCCGATTCCAAGGTAATTTACTATATGGATGAGACCCATTATACAGAGTATAGACCCCATAAATGAAATTTAATTATAAAGGATGATATTCCCCAAATTAAAATATGTAATGAAATGTCTTCCTAAATCTACATGTCATGTGATGGGTTTCCAAAATGGATAATCCCTCAAATCACTTTAAACCCACTATCTACTGAAAAAAGGAAAAAATATACCTATAAGGGGTCCTAAGAAGACATAATAGCTGCATAAATAATTAAATATTATATTTAATATGATTTACATAAAATCAAAATGAATTTAAACCATTTCAAATGATCATATATAATTTCACCAACATTAAGGCACCAAAACCCATGCACAATGTTCTGGCTAATCCAGAACTACTTGATAGTACCGCTTTCCACCCCCTTATATATCTCCCTCTCCATTAGTCACCATGTTTTTCATGACACAAGAGACTCTAAGGGGGAATATGTGATAATACAATGAGAAGGAGGAGAAAATAAAATATAAATAAAAAAATGAAAAAAGAAAACAATGGAAAAGAATCCTTAACCATCCCTGGTTCCCAAATGGATTTTGTTACCCACCTTGGAAAAACTCCCCTTTATGGACTCAATAACATAGATGTGAACTCAATTTGAAACTATATTAAAAAAATATTTCTAAAATAACCTATTCAACAAATCATTGGTTAATTATTAAATATTAAATACTAATAATTCTTCTCAGTTTTGAATAGCTCGTAATTCTACCAAACCCATATCATGTTATAAACACCCAATATTTTTGACCAACTAATTGGGTTAAAAAATTATCTGATATTATATACTATGGTACGATAGATATATTTATCCCATACTTTTATTAGAAAGATAAATTCAAATATGTTCTCAAATTCACTATCCTGAAAACCTGTGTATTATTCCAAAAACCAAATAATTCTACACATTATGATAACATTCTTCAATGGATACTATAAAATAACACAAATAATCATCACATAGTTTAGGAATAATCCTAAAAATGAAACTAAGTACCCCTCTATGGTCACATATTAAATCAAAATATTATCACTTTGAGATTTTAATATAAAAGTATTGATCTCGAAGATGATCCAAGACTATCCTCAAATATTCATGATTTTCACCCGCTAAAATTGATTAGAAAATTAAATTAGAAATTAATATTACCATGATCCTATCAAAGGTGGGATAAAAAATATTATTGATAAGGCCCATAAACACTACTTGGTCTATATTCACATCGACTTACTTCATTGGAATCATTTTGTTTATGATGATTTCATGGGCCCCCTACATATGGAAACAAATGCTTACATATCCTTTTATGATTCCATCCAGTATAACATTCAAATGTTTAATTAAAATTAACTAAATTTAATAGAGAATTTTTCTCCATGATCAAAAATGGATGATGGGTTATCAACAATTGATTCCATGTATTATTCCTTTGAACTTGTCACCTAGATGGAGTCTCCCCTAATGATTTATGTCAGGTTCATGGAATAATTATCATGTACATATCTTTGTGGATTCATTTTAATCACAATTCATATATATGGATGAGAAAAATTCATAATTAAAAAGATTATTGACATTGGAATATTTTATTAAATCTGAATATTGTATACATTTTCCGCATTAAATCATTCTTTTATGAAAGAATTTCATATGATGAATCTTAGGCATGGAACCTATTGAATCCCACCTTTATCAAAAGGTAATTAATTCATGGAATATTTGTCTTATAAGGATTAAAACCTTATGAATACCATGTTTTTTATAGGGAACGTATTATGAGTCTTGGTATAACATCAATTTACTCTAGATCATGATTAGAATACCTCATTATGACAAATCAATGAACGTTGTTAAAATCTTACAGAGACAGTGAAAAGGATAATTTCTTTAAGGGATAGGTTTGATGAATTAGAATACCTTGTGGTGGTGTACTTGGGAGATTTAGACCATAATTCTATATGGAGGTGTATATTGAGAGAAAACACCTATTATTGATTATGACACCCCATGAAAGAGATATCATGACTTTTATTCTGATATATCATGATGGTGCGTGATAGAATTCCCTAGAACGGTTGATCTAGGATTGAGTTTTAGAACACCACGAAGTGGTCAATCAAAGAGGAGAGTCCCAAGGAGGGATGATTTCAAAAATAGAAGTTCTAACATTGGATCGAAACACCCATTAAGGTAGATCGATGATTTTGGATCAAATCACACCATGGAGGTGGATTGAGACAGATTTTCACCAAGGGGGAAGATTTCACAGAAGGAGTGGGTGGATAAAAAATTCCATTAATATGGTTCTGAGTGGTACATAATAATGATGTTTCTTCATGAGATTACCATAGAAGAGATTAAACCACTATGAAACACCCTACATTCCATATTTTGGGGACATGGATCAAAAGCTAAATATTTTAATGTTACACTTTATGGTCATATAACAATACCAATCCGTGTAGTTTAACATCAAGGACTATAGAAACTCATTTCATTAAAGTAGAATCAATGAGGAATGGTGTGGGGACTACGAATTAATATTACTCATCAAGGAGACATATCATACAGTGGTAGATAATGTTTAATTGAATAAAGATCATACATGAGGGATCTTGTGATCATCGCATGGGGTAAGGATATTGTTATATGTCCTGTGATTAGGAATTTGTTCCATAGTTTAATGTCATATTACTAGGATGCGAAGGTAGTCATTTTTATTTCAGGAATCTCATATGTGAATTGAATACCTGATTACCAATATGGATTACACAACCCCCCACTAATTCATCTATGTGGGGCATGGTGTTGGGAATTCAATAGAAGATTGGATAATCAAAAAGGAAATGCTAGATTCCCCATCCTGAAAAGAAATTGAGGTACATGTACTTGTTTGTAGAAGTAAATGCTTTTTGATGTATCATGACTCACTTGGGGATAAGTGGGATGAAACAAGATTTGGTTGAACTTGACACAAGTGGACTCACGGTTTAGCTGAACCGGTCCTAGATTAGTGTGTGGGCCTATGGAACTCAATCATCATCCAGATTTGGAAGTAGATGGGAGGAGATGTGGAGAAGACCAAGATTTATTTTTAGAGAATCTTAATCCATTTATGTGATTTTTTAAAAAAATCTCAGGTTCCTCTCAATGTATTATGGTCTTCATAAAAATTTATACATCACAAAAAAAGGTGCAGATTCATCGGAGTGATATCCCTACATGGGAAGGGAGTGCTTTACAACGGATAAATTTATAACAAAGCCTCAAGTGACCCAATGAACTTCATTCATCATTAAGGGAATATCATTTCATTAATGGTATCTCTACATGAGGTGGAGGATCCCATGCACCCAATGAAACGAGCATTGTAAGTCCTTGATATATTAGTTGAACTATTTTATCTATGGAATGTGCATCTTTAATGGTTCACGGAGCTTACACTGTTCACGAATTGGGGGCGTACATGTAATCTGAAAGGTATATTATTGTTCCAAATATATATGAATAAAGGGGTATTTATTAGACAGAAGTTTCACATCAATATTGGGATGTTGGTGAGGATTCAGTGGCCCCACGAATGGGTGGTTCTCCTTGACTTTGATTGTAGAGCTTGTGACTACATCTGCAACCCTTCATGGTTCAAAAATAATTCAATGACTGCAAATTTTTATCTCAATTTGAAAATATTAGGTCTCTGGTTTTTCATGAAGGATGTATTCTAATAACTAGGACCATTGTGAGCTCGAGCCATTCATGAATGTGTTGATCATGGAAAATTAGTATCTTTATAAGGATTATTGTGTCTTTTTGGATTATATTTCCTTTAAATAAATCATTTCATCAATAATTATTCCCATAGAATTGATTTTTTGGTTCAATGAAATGTCCCCCTTAAGAATAGTAGTTGAAGTAACAAGGGTTGTTCAATTATGAGGGAGCATCACCGAAAGTTGGAAATCCACTACCACAAATGAATAACATTCTCAAAGAAAGTTCATAATGGAAATTTCATTATAGTCTTATTTTGAATACCATTTCAAATCTCGTTCCATATTTATTCTTATAAATAACATTGGGGGGGGGGGCTTAGGTCCATCTAAATTTCATGAGGAAAAAACCAACTAATCTACTTCACAGTGTTCACCATATCTAGATATCATTATCCACAAAATCCTATCAGTGAATCAGACTCTGTTATACCAACCCTCATATAGATACATCCACAGTCCTGACCTCTTAGTGAAACCTCCAAAAAATACATTCATGAACAACCATCACAAAATAGACACAAAAGAAAAACTAATTATTGAATGAGATTTTATACCAAGGAGTGAATGATACTACTTCATGTAGTGAATTAATTGCTTGGAAAATCATGATAATGGATTGCATTTTGAGTCCCTTGGAACACAAATCCCAATTCTAAAAACTAAAATAGGTTCAAAGGGAGTACCTACATTTTAGGAGGATTCTTATTTATAGATATTGGATGAGGGGAAATGTTTTCATCCCCTTGTAATGTATAGATAAACCTACCTACTGGTTTAATGAAATTATTGTGTAGTATAGGTGGAATAAAATTTTATTAGGACACATATGTAATGACCATTCATCGGTTATAATGGACATTCATTATAACCACATAATAAATGTTGATGGGGACAAGATGTAGGATAATGTAACCCCATAGATGTATGAGATGATTCTCAATATGGTTTTGGGGGATCTATTCTGGTGATGGAATTATTGTATAGAGGTTTCCATTGGGGAAAATATAGAGGTATTTCTAATTACAAATGAATATTTACCACATGCCACATATTTATGGTGGTGATAAATCAAGTGGGTCTCTATGATATATTATAAACCTCATTGTTCCATACATCCCACCCTTAGAAAATTAATCCTATGTTACTGAGACCATGATCACAAGGGATAATATAATTCCATTTTCATCATGGGGAGGTCAACATTAGAATTTTCCACTTTCCCCGTAATATCAGGATACTTCTCAAGGGGGCATTGTATAATGAGTTCATCCCACGGAGAACATTTGTGAGGAAAAAGATAGTGGTTGACTTTATAGATCTAACTAGTGGATTTGGTGTAACTAACCAGAAAATAGATGTCACATAAGAGGGATATTAAAATCATGCAATATATATGATATTTCTTTAATGAACTAGTAGAAAGCATAGTAAAATAAGGATATATAGATGTGAATCTTATAAGTTGATTATTCACATTTCATAGGTCATAAAATAAGGTAATGGAGACCTCCTAGTAGTGGATCATAGTGGAGATAAATTTTTATCAATGGGGATAAAACACCAAGTTATAGATCATCCTTTGGTAAGGATGGAGAATCTAATCATCATACTTATATATGGATGGATACTTCATATAATGTATTCACATATGGGGATGTGGATGAGAAAAATCATTATCTTGGAGATGCTGGAGATTTGGTAGCATTCATATTTATTTGCCCTCGTACTAGCGAAGTTGTACAATGTTCTTTTCCATATTAGAACTCATATCTCTTTGGAATACATGTTTATGTAATATGATCTTGAATATCATATAGAGTCGTCCATTCATGATTTGTTAAATGGATGTGATTGACATGGTTGGCCTAGAAGATCAATTCATATTTCACCAATTCTAACTCCCACAATGATGGTGATTTATAACCTATCATATACATTAATGTAGCTTTCATTCCACTATTCCATTCATGGAAGAGTAATTTTTTGGTGGGTTGACTGCAAGCCAATTTGAGAACCGAACAACAAATATCATTTGACAAATTTGGTCTTGTATCTTTAGATTATGTCACTAATGTTATACACAGAGGGGTACTATTAATTTCGTCTGTCACATTTGAGGAATATTTTTTCCAATTTTCAAGTGCGAGGATTAGAAAATGTGGACTGATTTTCTTCCACTGAAGTCTACACATGGAATCAACCATGAATATTAGATATGTTAAGTGAGCTCATATACTATGGACTAGTTGAGGTGGTGGGAAACATGGTACAATAAAGTGGTATCCATTCAACAATGGTACTGAGGGTGAGTGGTGGATGGTGCACATTGAGGTGGTAGTAATACCTAGTGGGAAGGTCTTCAATAGTGAAACACGATGTTCATGGCCCTGAATAGAAAATCATTTCATTAAGAGGATTAACATTGAGGATGATTCTCTGGAAAAGTGGAATCATGAATGAGGTGATACCTCTAGGGGGGTTCCATGTATGTTTCAATTCACTTGTGTAGTGGAAACATAATGTGGATATCCCTAGTGTTGTCATTTACTAGAAGTAATGGAAAACATGTATTCCTTCCATTGTTCCTCTAATGCTCACAAGATATTGAAATAACTTGACAGAGAAAAGATGCATCTCACTAGGATTGGTGAGGATAAGGGCAACATCGCTAAATATCGAGATGAAGTAGAAAAATAAGAAATATAGATGTATGACCTTATCCATTACTAGGTCATGATCCACCCTCCGACAAGTGGGTTTAGGGTACTATATAATATGACAAATCCCTAACATCGTTCACCAATTTAGATGGGTGTGCTCGCATCTCATCTAGATGACTCATTTCATTAATGTGGAACTGATTCCTATTGAGGATCATTAATGGGATGAATAATTACTATTCCCCATATAAAAAAATATATATTATGTGCCTCAACTAAAACATTTCCATAAAACTGTTTCATACAACCCATTTTTTTATCATGTTTTGGAATTAGAATATGAAAAGGGTGAGGTTCACAACGAAATTGTGAATGAAGTCGATGTGCGCTCAACCCATCATTAGGTGAGAATCGGATACCTTCCTAATATTTTGTTTCCATGCATCAAATAATTATCTCATGTGACAAATTCAGTGGTTGTATGGAGAATCATTCCATTGGAACACCATGTGAACCACAAAGAGACCATCGATAGACTATTCAACACAAATTTTTTATCATTATCTTCTACACAACCACCTAACTTTTCATTCCAACCTATCCTTGAACAATGTACATTGTAATGGAATTTCAGACGTTGATCATGATTTATCCAATAAATCCAATTCATGTGTTAACAATTCTTGGGGGTGTTTCGGTGTTGGAGGATACTACTCACCAAACTATAATTTCAAGGAAACCATGTAGGTTCTACTAGATGCGACAACCTAGACCTTTCCCTCAATGGAGGGTGTCGAAATAGTTCTTACAATAGTGCAAGATGAACATGTCGAAGTCGCATAAAATATATTATTTATGAAAAATTATATGTATATTGGAGCCTAATTATAATGAATGAGGTGGAAACTATTCTAGTTTTTATGTTAACCAAGGATGCTACACTAGATGTGACAGATTTGGAATGACTATCAGTGGAGTACATGGGAGTAGAAAATGGAATATAGTGTCCAATATGTGTTTTTATGGGATCCAAGGTAGATGTGTCCTCCTGAAATGTTCCCTAAGTTTAGTGGAGGCTTAATCGACTAGAATAGAGTATAGAAATAAACTATTCTTGCGGATAGTTCTCTAGTTATTCATGCCCAAAGACCTACACCTATAGGATCAATGTGATGACATAGTGGAGTAATTTACTCTATATGATCCTATAACATTTGAGAAATTTTATGATTTATAATGGAGGCCTGAAAAGTGAATCAGATCGTGTAACTTAAGGTGTGGAGGTATGTATTGAATTTTATCACCCACATTCAGATAGATGAAATACTATAGAGTGTGGGTTCTATCCCCTAATGTCTCTTAAACATATGGTTCTATGAGGGTGAACTCCATTATCCTAAATAGAATAGATCAGGATTTCTTCATAGAAATTGAATGTGTTGAATGGAATACACATTTCTATTCCAAGAAGATTTACCTGGCCTTGGCTTCAAAGTCACATTAGTCAGGTGATGACAACATCTCCATCCAAGATGAGTGTTCATAAGAACAAGTAGTTGATACTTCTTCTCTTGTGAAGTTAATTAATAGTATGAAGGCCCAATTACCAATGAAAGTAGTTGAGGAAAATTGGGAAACACCATTAGTGGATGACTTTTTTGATGATGAAAATTTGAATCGGATCAGAGCTGGTCAATTCCTCCCCAAGTCCAATGAAGACAAAGAATATCTAGATGAGAGGTAGTGTACAATGATGTCCACTATAAAAATGTTGTCCATGATTGAGAATTTAATTTTCAAGTTTAATAAGTGAAGGAATGTTGTAAATTTTAGGATCCAACACTTGGATAACCCTCTAAAACAATAGTTTTTCTAATTTTAAGTCCTTAATGCTTGGAAACATTATTTTTCATTATTATCACACTTCGATCACATTCATGAGATAAATAAAAAACATTATCTAATCTCATGTGAGTCCTTATTAGTTTGATAAAAAGGGAAAGACTATGTGATTGATTGTTTATATGACAGTGTTAGACAATCATCAAAAAACAAATGGGATACTATTGTTGATTGACCACCTAGAGTGTCTAGGATAGGAGAGGCTACGGGTGAAGAAGAGGTCTCTTGAAAAAATAAACATTATAATCAAACATGATTTAGTGGCCTAATTTGGTAACACATGGGGAATTTAATTCCAACACAAAAATGGTACTCAATGTATAAAACAATATTTCTAAATAATGAAAAATGTGGTAGTGGAATAGTGATACATGATAACGACTTACCATGATTGAAACATTTCATTCATAATAATTTGGCCGGAATGGGGACATACAATAGAGGATCATCCACATACCATGTTTGTAGACATGGTTCCATTATAATAATTTCATCCACGATCCTTTGGGATATTTGAATATGATGGTAGGTGATCCTGTGTAGCCATACACTATTTCCATTTGATGATCCATTCATACATGGAGGAGTATGAGGATCTAATTATGTTCCACATGATGTTTTGATATGATGTGATGGAATATTTTAATAGATTATATAAATAATAGAATTAATCCACCATGGTGTAGAGTGTATTGGGGTTGGCATATCAGTATGACAAAGGAACTTATCCATATTCCAAAAGCAAATCATATCACTTACCAAGCATCAGGTGAATGAAAATTATTATTGATGACCAACGGTAGTGGTGAAACACCTAGAGATTTTATGATATAGATTATTTTTAATTTATTTGATATCTTGTGTTGTACACTGCATCAATATTTTCTTTTTCTACAAGAAATATAGTATTATCTTGCAGTATACACAACAATATTCATAGCTTTTGTTGAACACAATATAATGATTATTTTATTGAATTTAATTCAAAGAACACTAAGTTTATATTTTTTTCAATGTATAAATTAAATATATTTGGATTATGTTATACTCAAATCCAAAGAGATCTAGCACTACATGCAACCCTGACTTGGGTTGCATAATATGCAAGAGTGACCTTCCTTGATAGCCTACATTGTACGGAAAACCGAGTTTCACTAAACAAAAATAAAATATTAAAATATAATTTAATGGAATATAAACTAGTAATTATGAATATTACTAACCAATTTTGGAATTCTATAACATTAAAATAAATCATACATATTTTCTAGAACATGATATGAGAATATAATATATATTTTGAATAAAAGTAGAATTTTTCAAAAAAGTGATTTTTTACTGCCTTTTGACAGTGTGCCCATTTTGAATCATGTATTTGATACCATTATAATTTAAATTTGAAAAAATAAACATCATATTTATATGTGGGAAAAAAGATAATTTTTTTGAATTTTTTGTATTTTTCTGAAAAAAATCATATTTTAATGAATAGTAAATGACTGAAACATATTTTATTACATTATAATGAAATAATTAATGAAGAGGAAGTAGAATAAGAATTATATTTGGAAGAATATTTATAATATATTACCTCTTCGTCAATGTTTCACCTATAAATTTCCTCTTAGGGATCTAGAGTTCATCTTTTTAGATGGTTGTAACCTCTATAATGTAAATATGGATGTTTAAAAGAGAAATTATAAGGGAATTTTATTTCATGAATGCACAAAATGGAGTGAAAAGGTGAGGGAGGAGGTGCCCTCATGTGTCAGGGGAGAGGGGAACTTTAATAATAACTTGAAATATTAATTTATTTTAAATTCAAATTTGATTACAAATGTTACAAAACAAATTAAATAAAATATATGATGCTTTTGGTTCATATAATCATTATCCAATAATGTTTTGGAAAATTTTTAATTTTTCTTCAACATTATTATTTTGGGTTAATCCTTAATTTATAATTTTCTAATCTTATAGTGATGTCATGTTATTTAAGAATTATGAGTTAAAGTAATTACCATTTCATGTCAAATGAATTCCACCACAAAAATGTAACTCAAAGCATGAAATTAAATTCAAAAAATAATGAGCAATGTAGTAGTGGAATGGTGATACTGGAGAACATCTAACCATGATTGAAACATTTCTTTCATAATTTTTTGGCATGAATGGGGACATAAAAAAGAGGTTCATCCATATACCATGTTTGTAGACATTGTTCCATTATAATAATTTCATCCCCGGTCCTTTGGCATGTTGGAATATGATTATAGGTGAGAATTTGTAGCCATAAACTATTTCCTTTATGGGATCCATTCAGACATGGAGGAGTATGAGAATATAATTATGTTCTACATGGTGTTTTTATAAGAAGTGATGGAATATTTTAAGGGATTCCATAACTCCTAGAATTTCTCTAGCATGGTGTAGAGTGTATTGGGTTGTCCATATATGTATTAGAAAAGATCATATCAATATTACTAAAGGTGATCATCCCCCTTTCCGAGCATCTGACGAATGAAAAATATAATAGATGACCATCAAAAGAGGTGAAACACCTAGAGATTTTATGATTTATATTATTTTTCATTTATTTTATGTCTTGTAATGTACACTACATCAATATTTTCTTCCTCTATAAGAAATATTGTATTAGATTGCAGTATACAAAACAATATTCATAGCTTATATTTCACTCAATCTGAAGTTTCATTTCTATAATTCATTTCACAGAAAATTGATTTTATATTTTGTTCAATATATAAATGATATATGGTTGGATTATGTTATATTCAAATCCAAAGGGATATTTTACTACATGCAATCCTCAGTTAGCTTGCATTATATGCAAGACTGACATTCCTCAATAGTGTGCATTGTACGCAATACCGAGTTTCACTAAACAAAAATATAATATTAAAATATTATTCAATGGTATATAAACTAGTAATTATGAATATTACTGACCATCCTTTGAATTTTATAACATTGAAATTAATCATACAAATTTTATAGAAAATGATATGAGAATAAAATCTATTTTTGTATAAAGAAAGTATTTTAAAAAAAATGCAGTTTTACTACCTTTTGATGGTGTTACCATTTTAAATATTGTATTTTATACCTTTATAAGTTAAATTTGACAAAATAATCATCATCTTTAGATGTGGGAAATAAAAATATACTTTTTTTTTGAATTTTTGGTATTTTTATGATAAAATATTATTCTCCTCGTGGTGTAATCTATTCTTCACCATGACCTTTCAAGGTTGGTATAATGATTGAAATAATAACTATATATTCTTAATATAAAATTTTACTAATTTTTAGATATTATAAACCATACAAATCAATAAAATTCATCAATTAATGGAAAGATATCATCGGTCGTGCATACGTACAACATACTGTCTCCATAGTGCGATGTGATTTGTTCTACAAAACCATCAATAAATAATGATTATATAAATTATGGAAACAAATAAATATGATATATAATATACTAATAAATTTTTTTAAATGATATTATGATAGAATAAAAATAGTGAAAATAACTTATCCAACAAAATATGCATAAGATCATAAAGCAGTTAATACCAGAATAATGAGAAACAAAAAAAATGTTACTAAAAAATGGATGAAAATATTATCATATATGTTATTATAAAAATTATTAAGATTATATAAAAAATCAATAACATTATTGAAATAATAATACTGGAGGTTCAAAAACCTACAAATCATTTCGGACATATAGTAAGGGATAATTTTACAATATTATTTTTATCAGACTTTGATTATACATAAGTATTTTTGGAGGTATATTTATCATCATCATCCATGTTTCCTAATTATTTAATATTATTTATGTTATTCATAAAATTTATAATGTTAATTTTACCCTTTTATAATTTTTTTAATCATTTGAATGGATTAATTTATAATTATTCGATTTCAGGTACTTTTAGACATTTTGGGAAAAGGTGGGAGGAGAATGATTTTTTAACCTATAAAAATGAATGGATTATTACTATTGCATAACACATTATTTCCATGAATCTTATTCTTCAGGATATAATAATATTTTAAACAAAAAATATTTCTTTTAAAATTGTGTTTAATTTGTAGAAGAGAAGTCATTTTTGAAAAAGAATGTTTATTTTCCTCACCAATTAAGATCAAGTGTTCAATCAAAATTATTTCCAATCTAATATTTCATAGGGTTATATTTATATCCTCATTATTAATTATATTTTATTATGTTTATGATGGAATTATTTATATGAACTATTTTTAAATTATTTAGATTATGTTAAGATAATAAGATTTTCATGAATCCAATTTTATTTCATGAGTTATGTTTTGAAGGAAGATTTATGTTTTTATGGGACCTATAAGAATCATATCATTATGAGATGGGTGGTTCCAATATATAACCCCAAAATGCATTGGGTAAGGCTTTATATCTCATGAGATTGACATGACTGGAATGAAAATTAAATACGGTTCAGTAATACATCGCCAGAAATTCATGTAATCCTTTTTCAGTAATGGACTTTGTCCACTATGATGGTATTGGAATCAACTCCTTGAATACTATTTAAATAATATTATGTGATTATTAGTTTTAATTAATTACATGTTTTATACCAATTCAATTCAACAAGGATTAATGTTCCTTAATGTTATATTCCTTACATACTAACGTAATTTATTTCAGGACGTGTGATTTTGATGATTAAACATTATGTTAATTTGTGTACATATAACTTTTTGTGTTTTGTTTTATGATCCACATGATTACCCTTACTGAGAATTTCATCTCACCCTTTTTATGTTTTATTTTCCCCATTATATAAAGAGTGGTGTTAGGTAGGATAAAATGAGAAGAACATTATGGGAGATGTTGAAGATCATTCATTGTGGATAGAGTATTATGATCTATTTTTTCAAAGAGACTAAACTAATATGGTCTTTGGGAAGATATTTTTGTAATATATTATGTATTTGATAAAATAAATGTAGTTTCCTTGTACGTCAAGATTGGGTTTTTATATTCGGTATCATATCAAAGGTTTAGTCAACCATTGGAAACTACGATTCAATAACATTAGTGAGATCCCCTGAGATATTTCTATGGATATATCTAGGTATATCATAAGGATATGTAATGTATATGTTACAATTATAGGTTTATTGTGATAATAATTACTAATCATGAGTTAAATGAAAGATATCTCTGATTGGAATATTATATTTATTTTAAATAACTTATGTGTTTCTAATCTCTAATATGAACTTCATACACATTTCATTCTGATTATTGTAAATATCCCGAACTACATAGAACGTAATTAACCAATGAATTTTTCAGAAGCAGGAATTATTGGAATTAAGTTGATCGATTTTCAATGTAGAAATATGATCAACAGAATCATGAAGATAGTACGAGTATTGTTCATACTGCTGAGGATAAAGTGATTGTAAAGGATATGTAAAAGTAATTTAATTTTTTCTAGAATTTTTTACATTAAACTTAAGAATCATGATGTTTTAAAACCATAATACATTCTTCATGTTTTATGAAATATGAATATGATGGATCTTGAGTAATGGTTTATGAATAAATATGGATTATTGTTGTGTATATTTTTCAGAATTCATATATTTTGTTATATGTATCATGATATATATAAGTGCTTTCCATATATGTTTTTTGTTAAGGATTGTAATGGAAATGATGAATTGTTCTATGAAGACAAAAATCAATTTATGTGTAAGGTGATATACAATTGGAACAATTGATTAAGGGAATGATAACCCATAATATATCTCATTTATTAATGTAATGATGTTTCTATAAATATATGTTGTATTTGAATAAGAAACTTTAATGATTATATTATCTTCAGAACTAATTCTTGAGTTTTTTATAAGAGTTTTATGATATCATTGTTAAAGTATACATCTTTTGGGGAGTTTTGTAATATATCCAATAAGATTTGGAATAAGGAAACATGCACGTTTTCCAAAAGAATAATTAATAATTTATATAATTATCCTGACTCATGAAAATTCATGATGAAGTCATTCAAATGTTTAGAATGTGACTAACAAGATATATATTATGGGGGATGAATGAAAGTATTCACATGTGTGGTATATGACCTTTCTGGTAGTTGTTTTTTCTATGTACTGTTTGATTGGTCAGAAGAATTTTAGAAAAGCCTAATGGTTTTATTGAGTTATGTTATGAATCAAATACTATTTTTTAAAACTAAACAATTTTTAATATTATTTTTTTAATGTTTTAATAATATTGTCTTAGAAAAAAGAATACACGTAGGATGGGAAACAACCCATCACAGCAAACATGATTACGAGAATCGAACCCACAACCGTAGTGTGACAGGTTTTTATCACCTACCAATGTCCTACGTGAAGTCCCTGATTATTATAAATTTTTTATATTTTATTTAAGCATTATGATAGATGATGTATACTTCCATTTTTGGAGCTATATTCCATTAATATCAACAAAGATAGGAATATGTATATTTGATAACATATTCAATCATTTTTGTTGAGATATATAGAATAACATATCATTAAATCACATGATCCTCAAACACATCATGAATGTAAATTTCAACTTAATTTCATTAAATAAGATATTATGTGTTAATTTTTCAGGGCATGTACAATTGTGAGATTGTACCAAAATAAAGAATGTATTTATTCTCATGATGAGATATTCAACATTAAGAAAAGGTTCTTGAAATCCAAATTTGTTATGATTGTACATCAATTTCCAATAAAACTTATGATCCCTTAAATCATATGATATTTATGTACTCTTTAGTTAACATTCTCAAAACCTTATTCTCTATCACCATCAATCATAACATCGTGGTTATATTTATCTTTTATATCCATGTTTTCATTTACAACCTATGATCTCATATGTCGAAACCAAATTATGAATAAATATTGGTAAACATTATATTTAAATCATTACTATTTGAAATTATGTTTTAGTATCCATTTTTACAAGGCGGGTTTCTGTGAATAAAACATTTAAGTAGAAAACCATTTATAACCCTAAATTTGTTTTTGTGCAAAATTCATTATAAAGGGGTTAGAATATGACACCCATAGTTTTTATAAGATATATTGTTTTTAATTTTGTTGATTTTTTGTGTTGTATGCTACATAAATATTATCTTGCACTATACACAACATCATATTAGCTTTTAGTATAAGAACACACTATTCACAGCTTATGTTGCACACAATTTCATGAACTTTTGATAGAATTAGTTTCACGCAACATTGAGTTTAGATTTTTTACAATTCTGAAATGAACTATGTTTGGATTATGATATAGGAAAAACCAAATAAATATTTCACTACTTAGAACACTGACTTGGTATGCATTACATGCAAGTGATACCTACCTCGATAGCTTACGTTGTACGCAATACCGAGTTTTAATAACAATGATATTTAATTAAAATATTATTTAATGGGGTATAAACTGCAACATATAAATAGTACAAATTATTTTTAATTTTAAGAATAATACAATTCATATAAATAATTTTCTACAACATTATATGATAAAAAAATGATTTATTGTGAAAAAAGTTATTTTTTAAATAAATGGAGTTTTACTGCCTTTTTAATGCATACCCATTTAAAATCTTGTTTTTGACTCGTTATTAAGATAAATATGAAAAAAATATACTTCTTATTTATATATAGGACCTAAAATTTTTCTTTTGTTGAATTTTTGATATTTTTCTGATAGAACTCATATTTTATTGAATAGTAAAAATACTACATTTTAATTCCAATTTAACTTTTTAGGTAATTTATTTATATAGTAAGATTAAAATTTTAATTTTAATTAAAGTGTAATTGGAAAATGATTTAATCATTTAATACAATTTAGGTCATTGAAAGTAATTTAACTTTTATATTGGACTTAAAAACCTGTAAATCTTTTGATAATAATTATCCCTTAAAAACCCCACATTTAAATTTTGATAGCTAAACCTAATTTTAAATTAATTACCGACAAATCAATGTTTTTAATTTTTAAAAATTTATTACATAATTGGAAAAAAAGGTTCAAATTTTTTAAATATGTACCATTTACTTTTAAACATTATAAATAGTAACTTCAGTAATAATTTTATTTACCATGGTTAATGGGTAAGTCTAGTAATTAAGGGTAAAATATTTTAATATTATAAAACTATCGTAAAATGTCTCCTAATACTATTGGATGAGATATTTCAGACAATAGGAATACTTGGTTGATTATGGGACCCGATGGATTCACATGAATGACAAAATAAAAATTTATAAGAATTAATTAAAAAATATATAATTCAAACATAAAAATATATATTTTACTAAATCTATTTTAATATTGGGATATATAATTGATATCTATTTATATAAATATTTATTTTAAATAAAAAAAATCTACATCATGGTATTTTATTTACAATATTTACATACAAAATAAATAATTTTATTTGTAACACAATGATTATATTGTTATTACCGTATTAATGAATGATTTAAATAAATGTGATTATAAATATTAAAAAATTTATAATATTTTCATTTGGATGACATAAAAAAATTCTGGTTTACAATAACATATTAGGGATCTTTTAAAGCTATAGGATCGAAGGAATCTTGTTTTTCATATTTTTTTATAAAATTCTTGTATAAATACTTTCCAAAATTGTCAAAGTTCTTAAAATAAAACATTAAATATTTTACTAAATAGTAATATCTTATTAAATTATATGATTAAAAAAATGGTTAATATAAGTCCAAATATGGCATAAATTACTTTTTTTTGGGTCTTTTGAAATGATACGGTAATTTCATTGACCCAAAATTTGTAAATAATATGGTATCTTGATTAGATTAAAAAGTGTAAAATAAGGGTTAAACTAAAAAGATAAGGATTATAAAATAATCAAAAAATATAAAAAAATTGATGGGTTATGGGTATTAGATCTAAAATAATACCATATTTTAATTAAATTATTTATGTACTGTTTGTCAAAAAATAGAATTTATAATAAATTAATATTTTGACTGTCTCATAAAATGCTCCTCTCATCACTTATAAATGGGAACCTCATCCCTCTCCAATTCACTCCATTTTTAGCATTCAATATAAAAAAATCCCTACTAATTTGTCTTCTAAAATTTCCTAGAAACATTCTAAATGTTATGGTCCTTTCCAAAGAACATATCTATTGCCCTAAGAAGAAATTTAATGTAGGCACGTCAAAGAAGAGGTAATCTCTTATTCCAATTATTTCAAATTTAATTCATCTTCTAATTAATCTTGATTAGTTGTTTCATCATAAATTAATTATATAAATATAACTCATATACTTATATGTTATTATAAATATGATATAATCCCAAGTTCATCTTATATCAATCATATGAAAATCAAAATCATCATGCGGGTGTACATACAACGTACCATATCCATGTCGTGGTGTAATCTATTTTTCACCACCACCATACATTGATGGGTATAATGGTGTAAATAATAAAAATATATTATTAATATAAAAAAATACTGATTTTTAGATATTATATATTATCCAATTCAATACCATTAATAAATTATGGGAATGATGTAATGGCTCATGCAAATGTATGACTAACTATCTCAACTATGTGATGTGATTCTTTCTACATGATCATAATCCAATCAAGATTATATAAATGAATTAAATGAAAAAATATTAAATATATTATAATAAAACTATTATATAAATTATATAACTATAACATAAAAATAGAAATAAGATCTTTTCCAACTAAATATGCATAAGAACATTATGTATTTAATATATGAATAATGAGTAACAATGAAATATTAATAAAACATGGATGAAAATATGACCACAAATTTCATCATAAAAGTAATTAAAATTATGGAATAAAACGGTAACATTATTTAAATTGTCATACAGGAGGTTCATATACATATGAATCATATCTTACTAAAGGTATGTGATAATTTTCCAATCTACTTTTAATCTGATATTTTTTATATGTAAGTAATTTTTGGGGAATATTTATCCTCCAAATCTATAATGAATAATTATGTAATATTATTTCTCATCATTGACAAATTTTTTAAGTCAATTTTACCCATTGGTAAAAAAAAATTATTGTATGAAATGAATATATTTTTGTTATTTCACTTGATGTACTTTTTTAAATTTTTCGGTAGAAGTAGTAGGAGAATTTTTTTAACATGCACGCCATGAATGTATTTTTATAGTTTCATGACCACTTATTTCAATGATAAATAGTCGAAAAAATTTCAATATTATTTTTAGGAAACTATTTTCTTTTAATATTTTGTGGCATTTTTAGATGAGAATATTATTTTGAAAATGAAATAATATTTTCATCAAGAATTATGTTCTAGTGTTTTATAAAAATTATTTTCCCTCTATAATTTCATAGTGCTATGTTATTATTCACATTATTACATAGTTTTTATTGTTTTTATGAAAGAATTATTTTCAATAACTCCATTTATCTTATATGTATTATGTAATGATGACATGATGGTTAAGAATCCCATTTTATTTCATGGGCTATGTTATGATGACTGATTTATTTTTTGTGAAACAAGCGAGATTGATTTCATTATGAGATGGTTGGGACCTATATCACTCTCTTATGAATTGGGTAATTATTTATATCTCATGATATTGATATGAATCTAACAATAAGTAAATCTGGTTCAGTATTCCATGGGGGGGGTGGTAGGTAAACCCAGTTCTATAATGGATGTTGTCCATTGTGATGGTCCTGAAGAAATTACATGGCTACTATGGAAGTCATATTATAGGCTTATTAGTTTTTCACAATTAAATAATTTATTAAATTGTTATTCTATCATGATTAATGTTCATTTATGTTCCATTCCATACATACATTCATGATATATTTCACAACTCAGGATTTTGATATTTAAGCATTATAGTCTTGGTTTTATATAGATATTTTTACGGTTTATTTTATGTTCTCCATTTTAACACTTACTATGCATTTGAGCTCACAAGTTTTTTGTTTTCTTTTTACAATGATATAACTAATGGTATTATGTATTAAAAAATTTATAAGATAAATATGGGTGATGTTAATGATATTTCACAATGATTAGTAAATTATGTTTTGAGTTTCTAGAGACACTAAACTAATATTCTATTAGGGAATATATTCTTGTAATGTATTATGTATTCTGCAAAAGAAATGTTATGTCCATGTTTTTCATTCATGGGTATTTACATGAGGAATGGATTATCAGGGAAATGAATAAGATGATTTTCATTTTTAAAGCATTAAATTATGTTGGTAGGATGATATTTTTAGAATGACAGTATCTGTTCATTGATCAAATAGCTTAACATCATACATGGATATTAATGGATATGTAGTATAATTTCATATGGTGGGGTAAATTTATTTCAAATTTAAAATTTATCTGACATGGAAGAATCCTATAGTTTAAAGTCAAATGAATATGACATATCCAAAATTTATAACACATGTGGTCGGAATGTAATGTGTGTGGGGATTATCCACTTAGCTACCAACCATTTATTTTTCATGAATTTTCTTTAGGGATTTGCCTTTTCTTTTCACATGTTATATTTTCAGTTCATTATCATGTAAATAGGTGTGTGTGAATTTTTGGGATTTTTAATACTAGCAGGAACTTCCATATGAGATATACATGAACCCATTTAATGTATAATGTTTGAAAAGTTATTGTATGGAATTGGGATATACTCATAGATTATTATCATATAATCTAGACTAGGGGAACTACATAGCATTTAATGAAGAATGATATAGTATTATTAGTTGGTCGAAGAGGCTCTCACACCATGATAAATGTATAGTGTATATTATAGATAGATTATGTTCATTCTATATGGAAAATGGATTTTAAGCAATATATTTTTGGGAAATTTTACTATAGAGGTTTCTATAATAATGATTAAATATCATGGTGTCAGTACATATACCATGATATTGAAAATCAGGGAACACATAGTTCTAGAAATATGGGTATTTGAAGACCATCACTGATACATTCATACCATATCAAACGAGAGTGGGGAATCATCACATACATGAACATAAAGAAAATATGGTTTGTATCAGGTAAGAATTCTATTTTTAAATATTGTGATGAGGATGTTATTTTTTTTCCTATCATATTTTTCATACTTGGAATCATGGTTTGATAGAGTGTAAGATATTCTATTTTTAGATGAATCCAATGTTTGTTAGTGGAAAGGCTTCAGTTTATCATTATGCACTTAGGAGGTTGGTAGGCACACATTTAAGGTACTTATTAGATCCTTCCACATATCAGGTTATGAGATAATCCTAGCCAATTGATGGTTAAATTTAAATTCACAGTTATTATACCTTGAAGGAGTCCCAATGGACATATTTTGATGATTTTTCGATAGTTAACATTTGGTTTCCTAATGAATATGTAACTTTCTCCAGAGACATAAAGGTTATGAATCACTACATCTCCCATGATTATGTGAATAAAGCCACACATTTTTCTGGAGGATGGAGGAGGAAAATACATTTTTTTGAAGCTAAAATTGTCAATTATAGGTGACTTCACATAGTTTGGGGTCATTACGATATGACTAAGGATCCATGTTTGAGTTTATGGAGAATAAAACAATTAAAAATATTTTATGGGAATAATGCTTGGAACAAAATAAGTTGGGAATTCTGTAAGATCACCATGCACAAATGAGTTAAATCCAGTCATTAATGGAATGAAAGGAAGTGGTAAATTATGTGGAGTTATGTAGATACCAATTTCACATACAATGTAATGTCATGTTCTTGAATTAGGGATATCTGTTTAATGTCCTGATATATAGATTTTAGGAGTCACTATTTCAAGATTACATCATTCGTAAAAAAAAGGTTATGACCAGACAAGAATGATCCAGAGGGGTCCAATGCACAACAAATGATTTAGGAGATGAAGGAGAGAATTTTAAAGGTTATATTTCTTAGACCAAGGAAAATTTATATATTTTACATTTATGAAGAATGGACATAGGATATATTTTCCTTGTGGATATATAAATATGGAGTGGATAGATTACATTAATATGGTTCAAAAATTCCAACTCATTAAAAATGGGTCATGATGGTCAAAGGAATCATGGATTTCTATTTGGTACTAGAGATATGGATTCCTTATCTCATGAAAAATCACATGAGAATTGGAATCAATCCACATGTAGTTTTGAATCCCCATGTTGTAATGGCACATCACTCGTTGGTAAATCCTATCCAACATTGGAGTTGAATAATCTAGTGGTAATCATGTGGCATCCCATGAGTAGTCAATGGGAGGTGGTTCATATTCCATAATGTACTTATCATATGAGGCATCCCTATTCCAATCGAGGTAAACATCACCCCCATTTAAAAATCAAGAGTCATCCTAGATCTAGTGGGATAAAACCATATATTAAAATTTTCTCTTTATGATTTCATTCATCAAATATTTATAATATAAATAATTCTAGCATGATACATGGAAAAATCATCACATTCTCATCATAATGAAAACATGAATGGGGTAAAGGAATTTTTTAATTTCATGAACTATGGATGTTTATATTGTAGTCTAAATTCAAAAAAAATTGCAATCATTTGTTGATAAAATAGTTTATAATAATATTTCATAGATATGTTGAGAACAATTTATGGTCGTATTTCCTAGGCCCTAGGGTGGATATTAGTTTAGGATCTTAATTCTCAGACCAAAGGATCTTTGTTTAAGGTAATATAGTTTTGACCATGGGATGATTTTGTCATGTGGATATGAATAGTTCATTGGCATGAAAGCCCATTTTGAATTAGAACCAATGACAATAAAAACCACACACACATTACTAAGGATACATGTATACATATTAATGTAAGGATCCTTGTACTGGGACTCATAGTTTAATTTCATAGAGTTTAGACTAGGTGTATGGGATGGGTAAATTGATATATGTTGCCTGATAGAGTGAGGAACATGATGTAAATGAGGCCTATTGAGGATCCACACAACACTAACATTTCCTAATTAGAATCGTACATAGTTTCCAGTTCTGAGTCTAAGTCATTTACTACCAATTTAACGTCATATCATTAAGAAAAATTACACAGTTTAACCTCATGTAATCCAAGACATATAATGTTCATAAGGATTAGTAGTTCTTTAGAAAACTATTGTTGGTGGTAGGTACGATATGATATCATTACCAAGTTATCAATGATTATACTCCATTGGAATAAACCATATGAATGTTATAAGACCCTTCCCAATGGGATCAATCACTTGTGGCTTATGGAAATGTATCATTGTAATTATGATGGTCGGTAATATATATCCTTAGAGAAAGGAGTAGATGAGAATTTATTATAAAACACTATGTAAATCCTTTTATAGTTCCCCTATAGAATATACAAGGAATATATAATGTTTTAATTAAGGGATAATAAATCATCCGGAAGGCCTTATGAAATATTTTTTTAGAATTTAACGGTCATAGAGTTCTATTTAGAGTGATGGTAAATGAACCATTATGGATTGGAATTCCTATATTTTGTGTAGTACAGAGAATGGAGTCCCTTAGCGGAATTCTAGGTTGTTTTCAAGTATTCCTAGATGTTTGTGGGGAGATTGTCTGAAAAAAAATTTTTGATTTATTCCACCATCTTCTACATAATGTTATAGTGGGTTATGTTGAACAGCTTGATATGACCATTTTTCAATGCATGAAAATAGGAGGTCTGGTTATATAGGATTTTTTACATTACATAAAATCATTTTAGATTATCATCCTAGAAGTTGGTTCTTTTGTCGATGAGAATGGATTCAGGAAATTAAAACGAATAGATGATGTCAGAGCTCACAGACTCAATCACATATTAATCCTTGAAATTCTTGAAGGGAATCAATTCATAAAACATGGAGAAAAATTATTTCATGGTCATATTGAACCTTCACATGAGAGATATTTATGGAATATATCGTTCTACAACCTTGAGTCCCCACACTGAAAAAGGGGAATGAATACATATTGGTGTGGAGAAGCATTAATGGCCATTTCAAACGGTTAGAAGGGACATGAAAAACATGTATCAAATTGTAATACTAAATTCAGTCATGTAGAATAGTAGGAAAAAATTATCTATATCTATAAATTGATTGGGAGATATTCAATCGTACCTAATGGGAATAATGGGACAATGAATGATCTTCTAGTATATCCTTGGGGATCTCATCTATATGGATAAAATAATGGAGAATTACATCAAACCCGTATCTATTATGAGTTGGTTCATGGTTCGGAAAACAGATTAGGGTGAAATGAACTAATCAACTTCATACTCTCTTATGTTTGGCTCGATATAGACAGAAAGTTACACACTATAGATCCTCAATTAATGGAGTTGTCTAGTAAATGTTTTAATATACTATAGTCGATGACAGGGGTCTGGCCCTGGATGAACCAACAGCTAGATGGTTGATATGATTCCAATCACAATCATCTGAAATTAAGGGTGTGATGACACTCTAATTCACTATATGGATATACATGTCATCTAGGTCAGGCTCAATAAGATATAGGGCCATGATGGATACGGTTTGGGCAACATTGTTCTGTGATCGTGGTATGTGTCTAAATTTTGGATAAAAAGGGAACTGGGATATCATCTAGTTATTGATCTCTATAGGTGGAATGAGCTTTGGATTTCTAATATCATATTCACATACAATATATTTTCTAAATAAATCAGACTCTCATGACACATATAAGACTGAGACATCAATCTCGAGGGTCGTCATGAGACCAGTATTGGGAGCTTAATAGTCTAACTCATTGTTGGTTCATCCTTTTGACAACATGAATGAGTATAGTAAGATGACCTATGTAATGGTGATTATAGAGATCCCTTATCATGATCTATTATGAATAGTGTTATTAGGATTTCTACTAGTTTGGATATGGGAGGTACCATCCAAATGAATTTACCAACATTAAAAGGCTTTTGAGATATCCTGACCTAGGTGCCACATAGTGGTGACCTGAGTCGATTTTCCATATGATATCAAGAATGAATTCCAATATCTCATAGGCATTTGACTTACAAAAAGGTTACAATATCAATAATGGGAAGACAATATGATCATTATTATTGTTAACCTTCTATGGAAAAAATGAATCAATAATAACTAAATGATATTTACATAAACAAAAAAAATCTAAAATCACATGATATCTAAAGTAGTAAATATAAAAAAAACTAAATCTTAGATATGTCATGATAATACATAAAATGTTTCAAAATAGAAATCCAATAGTATGGACACGATAATCTTATAATAGGGACCTGAACCACATCTCTTACCTAAACCATGATCCATCTCAAATCATTCATCTATCACATGAACATTTCCCTTATCCTGTCCTGTAAACATGAAATTTGTTCAAGTACCAATCAGGAAACACAGGTAGGGTTTTTGTACAACTCAGTAGTCCACCACCAAAGGAGTATAAAATATATCCAGTTAAAATATATTATTATTCTATATAAATAATAAATAATTGTAAAAAGGTAAATTGATTTCATTTTTGAAATTAATCTTTATTTAACCATATAACCCCCTCAGTTCTCAAGGACACCCAAACACTCAATACTTACATAAGACCATTTTGGAGCTGAATCTATCACCATGTAATAACATATAACATAATTACATTGTTTCTATTCATTATGTTAGCTGGAAATATATAATTTGGAAGTAGTAAAACATATCCCAGACATGATTTCACATATGAACTCCATTGTTCCTAATCCAAATTTTAAAAAGTATAAGAAAAACTATTTTTTTAAGATGATTTTTTCACATCAGTAATTTATAACCGATGTGATAATTTAGCAAAAAAACTTTTTCACAATGTGGTTGTTAAAAAAATGTGAAAAAGTACATATTGGATTCTCTTTCACATCGGTTCTACTATATAACTGACATGAAACAGAGGATTATTAATTTGGTTACACTATACCTGATGAAATCTACATTTACTATGAATTTTCATCATTTATTTTAATATAAATGAGCAAAATACCTTTTAATAATTTATTTATTAATCAAGGGTTTCATTACATGAGCTACATGTTTCATGAAAGATCTCTCATTTCTCTATCTCTAAATCCCTAACATTTTGTTTTCTTCCATTTGGTGGTATAAATCTCACCTCACAAAAAAAATCAAACCATAGTACTTCATCAGCCTCAGGTTATATATCTGGGGTATGCATCGAAAAACTGGTTTGTGTATTTTCTTTCAATCCATGGCATCAAATTTCTATCCGCCTGTTTTTCAATAAGGTATTCTTAATTTTCACATTACCATCTTTATAAATTTATGATTTACTTGCTCCATCATTTCATGTTTGATGATATATATGTTCATCTCCAACTAGATCACATGGAGGAATTAATTTTGAATTTGAGATATATTTTTTTCAATGTTACTTATTTGTTTTTATTTCGATTTATGGTTTTTGATTTAGATTATGTTATATAAAAAAAATTAGTTTTCATGAGTAATAGGGTGAAAATAGAGGATGAATTATTGGTTATTTTTTACCATATTCAGTCTGGTAATCCATATATAGACCAAAAAAACAATTCTACCATAATTTCATAGTATATAATATTATTTGACATGATCCATTAACTATGTGGAAAATAAATTCATAATTATTCATCAATATTGTGTTTGTTCATTATAATCCTTTTAATATAATGTTCATCATAATGATATTTATCCTTTATTGTGTTGAATTATAGATTGGTTTCATGGTGATTGGATGATATTAGCTTGAATTTTAATATATTTTTTTATGTAGTTGTTTACATAGAAATTATAAAAAACATTTATAGAAAGTGGGATTTGCAAAATGTTATTATATTTAGATTCATAATTTAAGGTTTTTTAAAATAGTTATTTTGGACTTTGTGTAAGTGTGCCTAATTTGATAAGTACATATAGTTCGTGTTTCAAAATAAAAGACGATCATTGATTTTAAAAATTAATTTGAGTGATTTGACAGTCTGTTGAATTGATTAAAAAGGATTGTCACCGTAAGTACTCTTTCATTTGGTTAATCAAACATGATAAAGCAATTTTAAAAACACTTAGTGACAAATTCATTTCATGGTATAGGATTAGAAGCTGCAGATTTATGATGGATTCAATGTTTCGAATAATATTATATCCCAATAGTTGTTAACATAGTAATATAAATAATATTTTAATTAGTAATTCCATTTTTATGTTTTCCCAGTTGAGATATTTAATTATTATAAAGTAACATTATATGAAATTAACAAAATATGAAAATTATATGTGGTATCAATTTTTTAGGTTTTCTACTTATTGGAACAAGATAATGTTGAATTCTTTGTTCCTCCCTCACTTGATTGAGACTATATATTCCACTTACGATTCAATAATGTTTTAGTTATTTATTGATATTTTTTAGTGTGGAATTTTGTTAAATAAGTCTAATTTTATGATTATAATATATTATTTGTTAAAATATAGAAAAAAAATTATTTTTATAAATATTCAACTAAGAATTAATTATTCATAATCAATATATATTTTTTAAGATATTGTTTTATGGTTATTGTTGGGAATTATTTTTTTAATTTCATAATGTTTAATTCAATTATTTTTAGTTGAAACATTACTTAAAGGAATATATTTTGTAATTAATATTTAATTATTGAATTTTCACATTAAAATATTATATTTTATTCTAATGTTTCCATTCTCATTTTACTATATTTTTTGTTCCCATTTCTAAACTCAATATTTTATAAATTATTAAAATAGTTCGATATTTATATTTTGGTTTTTGTTATAGATAATGAATCGATGTCTGATTAATAAAGATTGAATAGGTTCAGTATATGAGGATGGAATTAAATATTTTTTATAATTTTCTAAATGAAATATTCCAAACAACAACATGTTTTCCATCCATGAAATAAATAATTTAATTTTATGACGTTCAAAATTAGAGAGATAAACGATCATTTAAATTTTCATGGTTTTAATTCATGCTAAAAATGTAGTATTTTCTATTGTGAAACTAGATTGAATCACATATCTATTGATTAAATTTAAATCCAGAATGAGTAATTCGATAAACATGATAAAATCATTCGTGATTTTGATGAAGTGGAAATTGAGAAATAATCGACAATTGAGCGTTTGAATGGTGATGCTAAAAAAATTATATTTAAGTTGTATGGAATATACGAATTTATTGATAGTGTTATATTTGATAAACCAATGGAAAAACATGGATAGGGTAACAATAGTTTTTCAGAGTGTGTATAATGGTTGAAAGACATTTTTCCAAAATACACTGATCCTTTTGATTCATGTTATAGGGACATGAAAATATTATGCCCGATGGGATTGGGGTACAAGAAAATAAATTCCTTACCAAATTATTTCGGGGTATATACGAATGAGAAAAATTAATTTTTAGAGAATCTTAAATGTTGGAATTCATAGTATAACTTGAAATATATCACAATCTAATTTAGAAATATTAGAAACCACTACCAATGTTTTTTGGTATATTGATATAAGTCCTAATTTGAGTTATTTATTTTTTAATTCACATGATGAATAAATGTTATAATGGCATGATTATGAGTGGATATGTGAGGGAAAATTATGTCATCCATATGATTGTACATAGTGAAAGAAAATTGATAACCAATTTAATACTCATAGAAATGATGTTATAAATCATTGAGATTAACTATGCATTGATGGAATGAATCTATATTGACACCTTTGTATCACACATTGTACATGTCTTGTATTATTTATAATATACATCTTATCACAAGAATATAGTTTTATGTGAGAAAAATATCTAGTTCAGTTTAATGATCAGTGGACAAAAACAACCTAGCAATGATATTGACATTTTCTTGTCACCATTAATTGATGACATGCCATTTTTATAGTAATATGGTATAATTGTGTATGATTATTATATAATATAATATTTTCAACAAGTTGAAATGATTATGTTCAATATAAATGACTTCCTTGCAAAAGAATTTTTTTTGAATATACTGTTAATGGTAATAAATATTGTCCAATTGTTTGGCTATATAATTTATATAATTAACCGCATCACGGAAAAAAGTATAAAACACAGTCCATTGAATTTTTATTCTTATGGACATGTTTTATAGATGAATTAATGTAGATTTCAACAGCTCATAAGAATTTTATAATTCTCCATGAAAATTATCAACTGATCTGTATTTTTAGATGGTGATAAACATTCATGTGGTATTCAAAAATAAAAATAAATCTAGTAATTATAGAAATATTATGAAAAAATGGTCAATTTTTTTGTATTATAGTTTTGGAGATATCATGAGTTGAAACATTACATTTATGTCAAAAACATGGACCAGAATATATTTTAATTTTTGGTTGGAAAATTTTTATAATATATACGAAAAAATATATTTTTGTTGAATGTATGAATTGATTTAATCTCAATTGGAATGCATTTGGAGTTGGCGCCCACTCTTTATGTAAAGTGAACATTCATACCCATGGATAGTCATACCTTATCCAAAAGGGATTCAAATATATTTTTTCAATATCTTAATGATATCAATGATACACATTGTTATTATTAAAATGTAGAAAAATATAATGGATTAGATGTTTGATGTTATAGAAGCTCATGACTATAACCTCATGAAGCAACAACTCCTACCAGTTGCATTGTGTCGCATATTACCGAGCCATGTCTGAAAGAAAATCATGAAGGTGTGTTACTCTTCTAATTCAATTTTTATTATGTAGATTGATTTTAATACTTTTAAAATTTTGGGAAATGATGTCGTTCCTATACCATTTAATTAGAAATCTATTTTCATACACCCTTTTTATGATATCATGGTTCATTTAATGGTTCATTTGGTGCAAGATATTAATCATTCTGGACCTATATATCTATATTGGATGTCCAATTTAGAACGATATACGATAATATTTATGGGGTCTGTTAAGAATCCATATCAACTTAAAGAATCCATTTTTGAGAAGAATATTTCCTTGGAGGATGTAATGTATTTTGCAATATATTTTCCTAACATAGTGCATATCTGTTTACCTATATCTCGCCATGAACGAGTAAATTTTTCATGAAAGGGGATTCCTGGATTGAAAATCAAATCATTAATAGATGAACATAGAAAGAAGGAAAAATTATACATCATGAATTGAATTGATTATGCTCAACCATATATAACTTTTCTTATTAATGATTTCAACAAAATGTTATCCAAAGAAGAAAGATCTGTGGATTTTGAATGAACATAACTGAAAATTATGGTTGTTTTCTAAATTGATATTGAAACCAAATCCATCATAGATACATTGATGGTTAGTGGGAGGTACATTTTAAGAATTTTATAACATGTTATAGGAATGACATTAATGGATATACTTTTTATAAAAAATATCAAGTCACCAAAAGTGCAGTTCATAACGGCAGTTTTTCAATTTTCATATAAGAAATCCATTTTTCATGTGCTAATCACAATAACTAAATCTTTGCATAGGGAACATATTATAAAAACATTGATGAAATATGGTAGGATGATTATATTAAATTTGTTTTTACAGTGTTTATGGGTAAATGTTTTTTCAGTAACAACTATCTCCGGAAAGATAAATTTGGAATGAAACTACTTAATCTGAATAAATTAGATTACCCTAATGATTTTTTTCATGAAAACACATAAAAACGAAATTTATATGTTATTGATCTATCTGATATGAAAAATTATATTGGTTTGAAAGAAAAAAAATTTATGTTTTTTTACGATAAACATGACGAAGTTGTAGATTTATGTCAGATCCCTATATCATGGAACAAATAACAAATAATTTTGATGAACACGTTTAAGACATGGTTTGTTCAATATATAACGATCACAATGAATGAATTTGGAAAGTTTCCATAATATATTCTTAATATTAATGGTAATATATGTTTAAATAAAGACTAATTTTTAAAATTTAACTATTTAGATACTTTATTTTGATTGTATTTATTAAAAACATATTATAAGTTAAATTATTTGTTTTATATTAGATAAAAAAATTTATCCATATTAATCATTAAGTATCTTATATATTAGTTGATTTTTATGAAAATCCATTATTTTAAATTTATTAAGTAAAATAAAATCAAAATATATTAAATATGAGCATATAATAAAACAATTATTTAAAAAAAAAGATTTATCAGTTTAGTGAAATATTACTATTTCATTTATTATCAAATGAATAATTTTTATTTTTTCATTCATTTATGTCATTTCATATATTGTTAATATTGTTAGTATTCTATTAAATTATTAAAAAATTTAATCAAAATGTTTTATAATTGGTTAAATTTATTTTTATAATTGGTAATTAGTTATTGACATTTGTATGATATTTTTGGGATTGTATTTTTTTACTAACTAGTGATACTTTTATTTTTAGGATAATGACAGATAAATCCCTTGATTAACTACATATATCGGTAAATTATTATAATCCTACCTTTGGGGAGGAACTAATACATGCTCTTGTTGATGAGCCTCCCTACCCATCATTAATTGACACATCTACATCCACTAGGGATATAATAGTTTTAGGGTTGGTAACCATGGTAGAACACATTTACAAAAATTATTAGTTTCATGTATCCAAGAAAATAAGTTACTAATAGTCTTTAATTATAATTAAATTTAAATAGGTCCAAATGAAAAATAATTCTTGGAATTTTTATTAGAATATTATAAAAGAAATGTGAGTATTTTGTATGAAATTTAGATATTTATTGAGAAAATGAATCTATCACTATTGTGGGAGACAATTTTTGTAATCTTTTTTTCTATTATTTTAATTATCTTGAAATTTTTATTGTAATTTATTTTTTACTCTTTGGTATCATATTATAGATGATAGATATGAAATTTTTGAAATCCAGAGGAAATGTTTCACATTGGCAGTTAGTAGATAGAGGTAATTTAAATCATCCCTCACATCATAGTACATTTTTGGGAAGAGAAAAAATTAAAATCCATGTTATATATATCAATTTATATGGGAAGATACAGGAAAACTATTGGTTAAAAGTGTATGATTAGAATAATTTTTATTAAGTGAAATGTTACCTTTTTATATGTTTTTTAAAATAATGATCATTCTAATTATATCTACATTCATACATCCTAATTTACAACAATCAAGGAGATCTCAACATGAGATACATGATAGAAATGTATACCCTCATAAATTTTCCCTGGGGTGGGTATACAGTATTTAAGGAACACGTGATAGATGAAAAACATCAAAATATGAGAGATGAGTCATCAAGATATGGAGAGGTTGCCTCACCCACCACCTCTAGACATGAAAAATGGAAGAGGGATCGAAGGGGAAAAAATACAACATCATACGGAAGATTCAATAGTTGTAGCTGATATGATTATAAAATTATTTTTTATTTATTGAGGATAAATTAATTCTATATATATTTTAATTCCGTGATGGTTTTTTAATTATTTTATATAGGATTATTTTAGGGATAAGAGCACACATGTGGTCTTTATTATAGAGGATATACAGTGTATTTTATCATTAGAAATAGGAATACATGAACACTTGGTTCGTGTATGGGGATAACTCATAGGTGCATCAAGAAGAAATTTGTGTCCATGTTTTGAATATAATTCCATGGAGAAATTTTATTTAAAATAGAATATTTTGGATACAAGGATCAGGATATACAAGTGATGATGGATGACATGATCAGAGTATTTGTGCATACAATGTTTGAAGAAATGAAAGGATAGTTTCAGCCTGCTAATCCAACTCTTATACCTCCTCTATCTGATCCCACTCCTTCTCATACTACTAACAAATATGTGTTTCTAGACCCACCATATTATCCTACCCCAAAAAACCCTCCTACACATCTTCCAAGTTACATTAAGTTGTTTGTTCATGATCCTCATCCCATTGATTCATATGGGATGATATATTATATCAGTGATACCATTAATCTAGACCAGATTGAGATTGATCATAAAAGGGGTAGTGTACATGATATTATAGATAGATCATCAATAAGACCATGTCCTACATATGATGTGAGTTCATTTGGGAAATGTATCAGTCAATTTTTTGTATCCCCTTCTAGACTAATTGGACATATTTCCATAGAGGTATGTTTATATGTTATATTGAATAACAATAATTTAGAATATTTTTTATAATTTTAATGTCTGTATATTTCTCTATTATTTTATGGAATATTTTATTGGTAATGATATACTATACAAAAAACAAAAAAATCAATGTACCATGACTTCCGATACACATTCTACTAGTCTTGATTTATGGTCAGCATAGTCAAATTTCTTACTATGAGTATATATCATTGGATTGGATGTTGCTATTTTTGGGAATTCAATGAATATAAGACATTTTATAAATTATATCATTGAGCTTGTATTTAGAGATCATCTGGGAATCATCAACATGTATGTATCTTTATTTTAAATCAATTTAAAAACATTTTTCAATCTAATAATTTATTGAAAATTTCTAATTATATATGATTTGTATTTGGTATCTACGTAAAATATGTAAACTTAATGAGAATATTGATGTATATAGATATGTGGACACATTTTTTATTTATCCTATAGCTTTGACCTTGACTGATGCTGAAAAAAAAATTTATATAGCTAAATGTTTTTAGAGGAATGTCAACATTCTATGTTGGATGATTCCAAATCATCATAAATAAGAATTTTTTTATCAAAATGTGTTATATATAACTTTATATATTGAAAAATCATATTAAATTTTCTATTATTATAGTGTTCATTGGATGTTGGTTTTTTCATGAGAGAATACATTGTATTAACAGTGCTCTATTCATGTTGAAGTGAATAATGATTTAAAAAAATTTATTTAACACATATTTATTCTTATTAAAAAAAATTAAATATTACTATTAATAAAAAAATTTATATTCATATTATTTTCAAAAAAACACGAGTTTCATTAGAGAGATGATAAGATATAATATCAAAAAGAGGTCAAATATCAAATTAGTAGAAGCTAAGGGGAAATATCATTTTCAATTACAAAATTTTGGATATATTAATTACTATTTTTATATTAAAATAAAATATCATTTAGATACTAACATAAATGACATGGTGGAACAATATGTGGATATTTTGTTTTGAGATTCATGTATGAAATACTTACAACTGAGAAAGTTACTAGGTTTAATAGGGTTAGTTGTACTAAATCATTCGATAATATTTATTATGTATTATTAAAAATTCAATTCAAATAATTTTTATATTATTTTTAAGATTTATGATGATGGACAGTTATATAGTGAAGATGTTGTAAGGAATTTTATAATTTAATCGGCAAATAATTTTATAATATTTATTGGGTTTTAAATTATTTTAATGTTCTATGTATTCTGTATTGTGCTAGATTTTGTGCTGCTCAATCTATTACCACATTTGTTGTATTCTGGGTGTTGTTGGTGGAGGAGATGAAGTAATTTATATTGTTGTGTTTCGGTGGAATTTTTTATATTCTCTACAACTGGTTTGTGATTAAAATTGTGTTGTTCCTTGGATTCTACATTCTGGCTGTTTCTGGCAGAGGAGATGAATCATTATACATTTTTTTAAAGTACAATTTTTATTTCAGTTATTAGATAACAAATTTGAGAAATATATGAACACTAGCTTTTCACACTGGTTATTGAATAACTGATTTGATAACCCATTTATCACGTCACTTTTTAAAAGTATCTGACATGATAAATTGTTATTAATTTGTTTTTCACATCAATTTTAGTATAAATAATGGGAAGAACCAAATTACATAGGGTTTTCAAGTTGGTTATTGAATAACAGATGTGATAGATGATTTGTAATTTTTTTCATGTCAGTTATTGCATATCGGAAAAGAAAAAAAATTACACATGGTTTATCACATTGGGTATTCAAAAACCGACATGAAAATCCATTTATCACATCAGATATTTTAAATAACTGATTTTGATAAATGATTTTTTGTTAGTTTTTTATGTTGTTTATTAGATAGCCTACATGAAAACCCGTGAAGATATTATTTATAATTTCGGTAATAATTAAATGATACAAAAACCTTATTTACTAAATCCCCTATAACCACATCACCTATAAATTGATTTGAATAATCTGAGAAACCCAATGTGAAAAACCCTATATGCATTAGTGAAATCACACAATGGGATATTGATGCATTAATCCATGTCACACACATGATTATCACGTGGGAATTCAAGTGTTACCACTATTCATACATTATCACACTTCAATATGTTTATGATGAAGGCCATGTCCCACAACTAATTAACACAACAATTAATTCAGAAATTGATAAATCAAATTCAACAATTTCATTATCATATCATCCAAAAATTAATTTTTTTATAAATAAATCTTATCAATTATATAAATTAATTTTATAATTAATATATCGCATCAATCATTTTTAGAGTTACAATAATCTATAATAATTGATTCAATTATTATTTATCCCAATTCGAAAACATCAATAAAACAAAAATTACATCTCGAATTAATTCTCCCAAATAAAATTTTTCTTATACTAACCATTCCATTTAATAAATTCTACAATTAATTAACCATATTAAACAATAAAAATAACCAAACAATTATATCAAAAATTAATTCGAATTCAATAATCACATCCCTCATAATACTTTCATCAACTAATTATCCAATTCATCATTCGCAAATCCCTCATAATTAAATAATTAATTAATAATCTAATTCAATAATCCCATAAATAAAATAATTTAGAAAATTAATTAATTTATTCTAGAAAGGAATTATTAAAAATACAATATAATTAATACAATTAAATAAACAAAATTCAATTAAGATTTTGGGATTTTATTAATTGGAAAATTACCTCAGGATTGATTATGAATTCATCCCTTTGGAAAACCTAAATTTTAGAGGATCAATGATGTAGAACGTGATCTATATGGATACCTAGATGTGGTGCAGATGATCAATCCAGCCATTGAATGAAATATAATGGAGGATATTATAGCATTTAATCTAGTAGGGAGACTATAAAAAAAACCCAATAAATCACTTGAAATGTGAAGGATACTATAATTTTCGCATCTTAAAACTACTCATCCTTGAGTGTACATCTAATATAATAAAAGATCTTCAGCCAAAGTGATTATGAAATCAACATTTCATATCCACATGTTTCTCCCACGCATACTTTTGAACACGTCTATGTGACCACTACACTTCGTCTTTAAAAATGGTCATTTCCCTCAACACATTATCAATATGATCCAAAAAACATATCAGATTCCCATTTAAGGACTCATCACTATCAAGCTCAACATTATCCTCATCGATCACATGAGGAGGGTTATGTTGACACTGCTAATGTTGTTATACATAAAAAAATTCATGCATAGAATTGTATCTCTATTGAAGGGACAATTTATATTCCAACCCCCCTTATCTCCACGTCTTCAAATGGACAAAGGAACATGGTCAGTATCTTTCCATTCATCATTATCCAGTGCTGACCCAATCAAGGAAACACATGATGGAATACATGATCACCTGTTGTAAAATTTAGAGATTATCATCATCTATTAATATAAGACATCTATATACTCTAAGCCATATGCATATGGTTTTGTATTTACAGAACATTCTATGTAATCTCCTATATGATACATAGTCCTAGTAATTCCCTCTCACCTGCCTCCATCCATCATATTGGTGATATTCACGTCCTAACATGATGTTCCTTATATGGTGCTATATGAATTGTTACCCGATAACTGTTTTTATAAGAAAAATCCACCAAATCGAGCAAATTCTCCCAAGACCCACAATTGTCTAAGATGCATTCTAGTAGAATATTTCTATTAACATGTATACTAATCTCTTTCTACACATCTATGTGTTGGTGGAAATTTGTAATCAATAGAACCTATATAAAAATCATCTTCTACATGATTTTCAAGATATGTGATGTATTTTGTGAGACATTGTTTGAAAATAAAGTCCATGGAACCCCATGTTAAAGGGATATCTTCCACACATATTTTTCTATCATTTGATCCATATAGATTGTCTCTTTCATTGATATGAAATGCACTAAATTTTTTAAATTCTAAACAATTAACAAAATAACATCATTATTTCATGTTATCCTCAAGAAAACCAAGATAAAATCCATAGTAACATCATCCTAATTCATTTATGGAATTGTAGAGATCTGTAGAGTGACACCAGGTCATGGATGCTTACGGTTCACCTACTGAAAAACATATAATAATCACCCAAACCCTGATATCTCTTTTTTCATGGGCAGCCACCAAACCATTCGATGTATATCGTTGTACATTTTGGTCATGCATGGATGAACCACCCACTTCATGGAATGAAATACATGAATCAACTATTCCTTTATACATGTCTTCTCAAAAACCTAATTGCAAACATAGTTGATCTCATCCTAATTTATGATCCATTCTCAATGTGACACCTCACCTTCCAAGTATTCTCGTAAGGTAAAAATCTCTAGATCCTCATAATTTCAATCATTAATCTATCCTAAACGTGTAGAATATAGTAAAACATATATTAGGGTAATATTCTAATATACCTCATGAATCACACTATGTAATTAAGCTAATAAAAATAATTCTTTTTTCCCCTCATCACTATCCTTTAAAACAACACAAGTCTACATTTTCTAGCTTAAGGAATCAACAAAATTGTTTTCCATTCATATCATATATGATAGATCACAATCAAATGACAACATAGACTAAACCCTTATGCACTACAAGATATTCAAATTTATATGTCAAAATATGTAAGTCAATATCTTGTGATCCTTATAACCCGTAAACTACACATTCAACAAAAAATGTCACCAATATATCAAATCATAAACCACTATATGTATCTCATGGTTATTCATATGGTAGTTTTTTATGTAGACAAAACACATAATATTGATACACCAAAAACTGAAATTACTATATCAATAAACATCCACATCCAATTCCAGATGCCTAACAAGATACCATATACTCCTCACAAGACTCAAGAATGATCAAGATTTGTGTTGATTTGAAGCACTTATTTAGATCTTGGAAGGGACAGTGATATACTTCAGTCTATGAATAATTTATCCCATTATATTCCAACATCGATAGTAGAGATTACAATCAATAAAATACCTTATAAAACAAGGTTAATATCATTATATCCTCAAAAAGTTATTGATATAAAAAGTTTTCTTCATCCACTCCCAAGATAAAATTGCTTAAACATTCTCTAGGTCCAGTAACTCTCCATCCACTAAGATGATGTGACACATGAGTTATACCTAGTCATTAAACAAATGAAACATACATTGATCATAATAGAGCTAATTTGATCTCAATGTACTCAATATTAGTTAATGAGGTTGATAATGATGATCATGAATATTGGGGTAGAACATGATATCATCAACAAACACTACTACAAACTGATCTTGGTATGGATGGAATATTCTCCTCCACAAGAACATAAACACTGAAAGTGAATTAGTCAACCTGAATAGATTTAAAATGAACTAATATAGTCCATACATTTTTCTAAACGTAGTCAATGGTATATAAAAATTTATTACTCACAGAAAATGATAGCCTAATCTCACATAAATCATCTATATAAAGACATATCCAATGAACAGGTCAATGAGATCACCAATACATGTAATAATATTCTTATGTTCACATTCTGATAAACGACAGAGATGAAAACACATCAATCAACCTTCTAGTAAATTTTTTTACGGAAACCCAATGAAATGTACTCAGATGGATAAATTCCTTGTACTCAAACCGTTGGAGAGGAGTCATGAGCTCTTGAATCTCTATTGATACCATTATTATTGGAGGAGTAAAAAATGTCTCATACCTCAGGCTAAGCTCAATAGTGAACTCCACATCCCTCTCAAGTGGAATAGATGATAATTATTCCAAAAACACATCCTAAAACCTATCCAATATAGGTTTAAAGTCATCCCACATTTCACATTAATCATCCAAAAACATACTAAAAAATCTAGATTGTAATATCCCCCAATATATGGTGAATTGAAACATCCTCACCAATATTGATATCCAACTATCCATGGTGAATGTAGTTTCCACCTCAGGTTATGATAAATTAACTCTATTAATTTAACAATCAACGTGGGATCACTCATCAACTAACAAGTCCATACCCAAAATTAAGATGATTCCCAACATGTAAATGAATTAAATATCCCATTGAAAATTATATTCTCAATCTAGAGAGAACACCCCTTTCACAAGCAGATGTCTCCAGACCATACTCCAGATCGTGTGCCTATCGTCAACATCTACAAACAATATCAACATCTAGGATTGAAATATTCATAATTTGCACATAAATATTTGATAGAGAGTCACATGTATCATATAATTAACTTGTATGATTTAAAACTATAAGAATAAAACTTCTCACTATAGAGGGTCCAATAGTGTTATCCATAAATGTAATCTAAATGACATAAAACTGTACAACCACACATCCATGTGATGTTGTTTGAGTTCCATGAAATGCACCACCATGTTGATACATTCACTCCATAACTAAATCTCCATGTCCACTACCTTTTCCACAATAAAAAATATAACTCCAACTTCTAGAGTGATAAGTTGTAGAAGATACACTTCCAATAAGAAGGCTCTATCTACATGCTTCATTACACCATATCCATCATTGGTTTCTACATATCCTCTTTAGATGTATCATCTTGTCATTGCCTCAAAACTCTACCAGTTCTCAGGGGAATTGTCCATAATGATGTTTTATTATACCACAGTTGTGAATGATTACCTGATTAAGGATCTTCTAAACTAATTCATCTCTCTTGATACTCTACTTCCAACTACTCTGGTAAAAATTATGCAAGTGATGATTCCTACTTTGGGAAATTTTAGTTCCACACCATATTTATGGATCTACTTTACTACAATGGAATCCTCCCACTGGTTCCCCTCATCCATTAAATCATTATCCACTACCTCAACAAACATTTTAAACCAAAAGAGGTTAACTTGGGGCATAATGTCAGATATAATTCTATACACTAAACATCTCATAATATATATATCGCCCTATTCCAGTTTTGGAACAAAGAAAAAATTCATTAATGAATCCAGTATAGTCCATCAATAATATAATTCCTTGAGTCAACCTGATGAAATATGTTTCTATCTCACACCCCAACATCTTTGGAAATATGCTCTCGATGAACATCACTAAAAATTCCATCAGTAACACACCATCAACCCACAATGTCCATGACTAAACATCCAACCATTCCATCACTAATCCTTGAAGTATGAAATATTATAACCTAACCCTCTTCTAAAAAATGTCTCCCAATTTTTGAATGTATTATTTATTGACTCGATTGAGAAATCATCTACCTCATACTCACTATCTCCATTAAAATTTGGATGGTGTGACAATTAAAATTTCATTTCATGTATGAAATGTTATTCACAATCCACTCAGTGTATTTTTCCATTAACGTCATGATGTGAGAAATGTTAACACATAACTTATCTCCTTTTTCTATATTGAAACTACGGGTGCCTCATGATCCACTCTTTGTTGATCACCACTATTCATATTTGAATTTAATCTTCTGAAAAATCATATTCATGTTGCTATATATCTAATACATGATGAAAATATCTCAATATATTGAACCCCACATTACCACATTTACATAAACGGAAACTACAACATTTAAGGCAAGTTTGTTTTTCCCAAAACCCCACAAGTTGGAAAAAACCGAGGATATATGTCTACCTTAACTATCATATTTCTATGCCAAGGTTAAATAATGGTAAAACGAATTTAATTATTCATGTTTCAAATTTAGACACCCAGATGTTAAAATATTTTGTCATTTTAAAACTTCCAATTTAACAATAGGAACCTTTTTCAATTTAACTTCTCTCATAGGGAAAATAGTTAATGTTTAACAATAGACCCAAAACACAATGTCGTAGGCATGAATAAAATGAATCTTGTCAAAAACATAGTATGTATTGCATAGAATGAATCATTAATAATCATCAATCATTCTATACTAGGGTATTATTCAGATATAAAATGTTCCCATACAAAATATTCACAACACAAGGGAATTGTGTCACCCAAGGGGAAACAATATACTACTATAACAACAAACAATAATAACAACAATTCAAAGTTGGGAACACGGTTTCTCCTATATTCATTGGTATTCTACCCCCATGCATGATATCATAAAAAATCCCTACTATTCCTAGTATCGTTTCTACCATTACCAAATGAAATTACAAAATAGAAAAATAGAAATACTGAATTTGATATATATTTTTGACTACCCAGCCCGAGTGCCACACACTACTGCCTCGAGCCGGTCTTCCAAAGGACCTCTAGCATTCAACCTTATAGTAGAGGCTACCAACTAGCAATAAGGGTATAATATCAATCCTATTATGTCTCTACCTTTTTTATAAAAGTACTACCACTATAGAAACAATGAATCAATAATAAATAAATGATATAACCGTAAATAGAACAATTCAACTTTAATATCCTAACAAGAATAAGAAATAAAAAAATTCAAAACTAAACCGTAGATATTTCTTGGAAATAAGAGTAAATTTTTAAAATTTAAACCCAAGTTTAAACACAGTAAAAATTACTTGTGGTACCTTATCTAAATTCAGTTTATTCAACCAATATCCATTCCAAATCAGCCATTCAATAAAATTAATTTCCCTTATCATGTATTTCAAAAATTTAATATATTTGGGTACTAATCATGTCGTCGGAGTATGGTGTGAATAAAACATAGTAGTCTACCCCCAATGGTTTCTAATACAATATCCAGAAAAAATACTATATATCGTATTATAATGAATAAACACCATCAATTGGGTAATCAGTTTGCATTTATTCAATTACTTGTTATTTACCCAAATAAACATCTATTATCCCAAGGAAACTAAAACACTAAATACCTTATTTATCTCTTTCTTATTTTTGAAAATTCACTAAGTATTATCAAATAATTTAATTCCATTGTTACCATACATTATGACAAGTCAAACAATGCCATTGTGATGCAGAAGACCATGTCCAACACATGATTATCACATACATGTACCATATTAGACATTCATCATTTCAATTCTTGCTATGAGATTTTGATGTAGTATGTCTTATCCTACAAAAAATAATAATATGCGAATGGAACTGTTTCCCTTCATCATTTCTTATCTCACTATTGGTATTTAAAGAATAAAATCACTTCCCACCAACAATTATATAATAATTAATTAACTAATTATATAATCAAATTCAACAATGTCATTATCACATAATCACATTATTTATTTCAACAATTAATTAATTAAATCAATTCCATTAATTAAATTAACGATTAACTACTCATGTTAATCATGTTTTTAATTAAAATAATCTCTAATAATTAAATATATAATCAAAAAAACAACAATTTTTTAAACAATTAATTATATAATTCAAAAATACCAATTCACTCATAAATAATCCAACACTAAATTATCCAATTCAAAAATCTCATAAATTAATTAATTATCCATATTAATAAATTTAATCAATTACTAAATTAAAAAGAATATGATTTATATTCTATAATTAAATAATATGAAATTAAATCAAAGACATTAGGATTTGAATTATATACCATATTGTAATGACCTAGATTTTTCCATGAAATTTATTTTAATTATATGGAATATTAAAATACATGAAAATTAACGATGTGTGATTCTGAGTCTTGGTGTTCCCAGAATGAATTTCTGAAAAACAATTTGGCTATGTTCAGTAAATGTGTGAGCTGGTTTTTGTATCATTTGAACCGGCGATCATAATTGAAATATGAGGACACCGTTGAACTCATAGAGCTTGAATACGCTTTTAGAGACATTAACCTCAACTTTAGTAGGTCGAGTGTGGAATTTAGTTTTTCACATTTTCGTGGAAGAATAGAAAAATAATAATATTTGACTTTTTTATTTTTTTATAACATCCTTTTGATTTATGAAGGTAGAGACCACAAGATCTTTAATCCTCCAAATCTGAATTCAATGGTGGGGACCACCTGAACCCTTCATTTATGTGGGTGAAGACTCTTATAATTCCCCAAATAATTGTTCCAACTCTATAATTAATTAATATATCCATTTATGTATTTTCCCAATGAAAATTAATTTTATAAAACTTTTTAATTTAAGTTGGCATTTCAGCTCTTGGATTTTGGAGAAAACTGTTGCAAATGGAGAGAGCCTTTGGAGTATCATTCTCTCCAATGAAGAATGTGCTCTCTAACAAAGAACATGCTCTCCAATTATGAACTAGCTATCCAAATAAGAATACCCTCTCCAACGAGGAACGTCTTCAATAACAATGAACCGAAATCCATCCTTCCCACCTCACTGAAATCAAAGAACCTTCGAGATATATGTGTGATTTTGATTTAACATTATAAATTTTTGTTTATTTTAAACATCCCCCCCATGAGCTGATTTCTACTACTAATATATGAAGGGTGTGTGCAAAAGGAACATAACCCAACCAATCCGAAACCTTTTGTTTTTTTGAAGTGATCTTCGCGATCAAGGAGGGCGGCATCTGGTGCCGACGATTGGCACCAGTGGGACTCAGAAGCGGGAGCTAGCAGGCCGAAATATGGCAGCTACCCAATAGCGCCATCAAATAAGGGTTACAGCCCATCGACCGCAGTGGATCGAGGGTGGTAGCCCGCACACGGTGGGGCGTGTGACAGATTTGGAGTCACGCTTCTATGCTTCCCAGTAGAGAATGGCCGATGTACGATGCCACAACCTCAATGGAGGGGTGGTCGGATCGCTGTCGGCCACCGTTGATGGCAAGGCACACGAGTTAGTCTCCGCATCGGGGGCTACCCCACGGCGGGCCATCGCACTGAGGGTTGCCGCAAAGTGGGCCGCCATTTCATGGGCCGCCACACCATTGGACTAACGGTGGGATAGACCACAAAAACTGGTCGGGCCACACCAGCAGTACGGGCCGCCCTGCGGGCCGGGCCGGACAGGGGTTCTTCCAGGTCAGCCAACTCAGTCGGTCCGAACCTAGACCAACATCGATCATTCTCATTCATTCATCTATATCATGAGCTACAAGAATTTGTTTGATGTACCGTCTATGACTCTATAATTCTTCGGTTAAGACAGTCCTTTTGTAATACCCCACTTGAGTATTGGTTAATGTTGGGATATAACAGGGATGGATCAGACAAAAATCCAACTAGACCCACAATACTAAAAGGACAATAACTTACATACCAGGCATCCAATTGACCCACCATCTATTGTGTTGAGAACCCTATAATGTGGTAGTATTTTAGAATATTTCATCATGAGAATTCATGGCAATTAGAGTATCAACATGTCGATTGAGGAGCAGACCAACCCGGAATCAAGCCTGAAAAGTGCGGGAACCCAGTAGCTGGCTATATCAAGAGAAAGGTATCCTATGTGGGTTATTACATTCAGATCCTATGTGGGTCTGTGTTCGAGAGTCCCACTTGTATCCTCTATAGGAATCCATGTGGAACTTCCCTAGGAACTTACGTGGGTCTGATGATTTAGTATCCTACGTGGGTCTGCCTCTTAACAGAGTAAGATGATTCACAAGTTACATCTAATCTTCTTTACAACCGTACATATGTTATACCTAGTTTGTGGTGAGTCATTTCCTTTTTTGTAATCTTCTATGTGGCGTAACATTTTGGTACATACCTTCGTGGTGATACATTTGTGTAATTATTCTGTTTGGCATTATCATTGTGGTGCATACCTTTGTGGTGTTACCTTCATGGTTTTCTTTCCTTCATGGAGCTGTTGTATTTTGACAAGTATTTGGGACTTGAGTTTCCTCATGGATGAAATGGGTATACTTAATAACTTATGTATATGTATAAGGATATACATAGGTAGGGTTGAAAATTGTTTTCATGCTTTGTGGTTTAACATTTGTGGATTTTGTGAGACTTTTGAAGGTCTCGGGGTCCTTACATATTAATTTTATACTCAACCCTGCACGGCACAGGCCCAGACCTTATTTTGTGTGGTGAAGATGACAGAAAATGCTGACTGAGGATGAGAGTACCAGGACTAGAGGAAGCATCGATTTGGAACTTAGACGAGGTGTACCATATAGTTTAGCATTCGAGATTTGTACCTACCCTTTAGGTAGGATCCATGGTAGGTGATCACAGGAGTTGTTTGAGTTTACATGTAGTTTTCAGTTTTCTTGTAAAATCCAGTTGGGATTATATTTTTTCCCCATTTACATATTGTACACACTCTTTTTACTATTCATTTTACAGGTGTTTGTATCCTTATATGTGTTGGGTTGCGTGATTTTATAGGTTTTAATGGAAATTAATTCCCGGTTTTATGGAATACACCTTTTGGTGATAGTCTCCATTCCTTGGCATATAGAATTGGAGCTTAGGTTATTCACGACATGTGCCCTGAGGAATAGGTCATGGTAAATTGTTATTAGAGGAGTCTATTCTACTATAAAACATTGGACATTGATCTATTAATGGAAATAGTGTGATGTATAGTAAGTGTGGTTATATGGTTAGGAATTCCAGTGATGGTGCGGAAGCCGACGTTTCCATACACCAAGACCCTAAATTATGGTTTCTGACTCAGTGCATGTAAACACTGATTTCATGTGGGTTTTGAAATATTTTCTTTGATAACTATTCAATTCCTCTCACTAGGTATAACTTATTGACTATGGCACACCTATTTATTTTCAGGATGCATCCACACAGATATCCAACTAGGGTTCCGGGTATAGTACGCGAGAATAGCCCACCCAGTTATGAGGCCATAGTGTAGGGCCCTTTATCGGTAGAGAAACTAGGAGAGGCACCTACAGTACTATTACCCATTGGGCCACCAATTTATCCAACCCCATCAGAAAAGGGTGAATGGTGCTTGAGAACATTTAATGTGTTATAGTTCTAGAGGACACCAAGGTTCTGGGGTGAGACGAACTCACAGGGGGCTGAGGATTGGATGGAGGATATGGTGAGAGTCTTCCAACTAGTAGGGACTCCAGCTTATCTCATAGTGATACTTTGGGCCATTTTTCTACAGGTAGAAGTAGATAGATGGAGGAGCTTGATGCTCCGGGTTCAAGACGAGATGACACTTTTCTGGAGAGACATAGAGCCTGTTTCGGACAGTTTTTGTCCCAGTGACCCTTCATGTAGTGCGCATACAGGAGCTTCTTCATCTAATGTAGGTCTGCATGACTGTGGATCCGTACATAGTGAGGTTCACCGACCTCTCATCCTACTCCACTGATAAAGTGCTGGACCCATTCATCAAGGCCCTAAGCATCTTGCAGGGACTCAGGTGGGAATTCTGGGCTTCGATGATTTCTCTTAGAATCGCGACGTAGTCTTGGGTGTTAGAGAGAGCCCTCTGAGTAGAGTGTTTTCTTTCTTAATAGTCACCAGCTGTGAGACCCACCACCGGGTGTCACATAGCAGAGTCTTCTACATCTGAATGTTGACAGATGTGACAGTGTTCTTAGAGGTCCAGATCTAAAAGTGGATGACCTCCGGATTCAAGGTCGGTTGTGCGGGGCACCGGAGACAGAGCTAATATTGTGAGGAGAAGACAATATTACACATGTGTTCATTAGGGTCACATGGGTCATGACTAGCTGCCCCACCATACAAATATTCAAAAGACAATCGAATAATCACCTAAGCAGAGATAATGGTTAGACCATGGAGGCCCACCTGGAGCAGGCAGATGTGGAAGAGTAGATGGTCGAGCAGCTGGCGGTGGGCGATGATTTGAGATGTTACTGCCACCACCACGAGATGGTCCACCCCGACCATAGGGAGTAGGTGGACAGAGGCGAGCTCAGCACCAGACATTTGAGGCATATGATCATAGCACTCAGGAGAAGATTCACGGTATAGTCTATGTCTACACCACCTTAGTTTCAGAACTTATAGAACCAGGTTCCAAACATTATTTTATAGCCACTTTTCTCGTTCGAAGCTCAGAGATTCTGACAAAACCATTTGCTAAATCCATAGGGCTAGAGACTCCTACAAGAGTGTATTCTTTGATTTCACTCTATTTCTGGCTCTTTGAGATTACTCTATGAGGAGATATATTCAATTGGGATTTTATAATAGTGGCATCGAGGCCTTACAATGACTTATTGGTATGGATTGGTTTTCTTCAGTCCATGCCCTTAATGAATGCATTAGGCAAAATGTGCAGTGTATTCGCGAGGATGGGACTAGTTTTTCTTCACAGGTGAGAAGGGAGCTTTTGCTGCACAAGGTGGACTTAACCAGTGGAGAGTGAAATCGATCCCTCATCAGTTGGCTAGCCATACCCTCAAAGTGGTTGATAGGGAGAGTCTGAGTTGTCCTGTAGTGGTGAACTAGTATGTAGCTGTCTACCCTGATGATGTTTTGGGTCGAACTCCTCATAGAGAGGTGGAAATTTACATTGAATTATATCCTGGGAATACACCGATATCTACACCAGCGTATTGGATGGGTCTCATGGTGCTTTATGAGCTGCAGGTACAACTAGAGGACATGTAGTGTATTGGATTCATCTGGCCCGATGTTTCTTTTTTGGAAGCCCTGATTTTTTTCACCAAGAAGGCGGATGGGAGCATGAGAAATTGGGTAGACTATTGGTGCCTGAAATAGTTGACCATGATGAACATGAACCCACATAGGAGGATTTGACGACCACTTTGATTAGATGAAGGGATAACGATGGTAATTGAAGATATACCATAGATAAGGCTGTCACGAGTTCAGAGTACGAAATGAGGATGTGCAGAAGACGCCTTTCAGATGCCGGTATGGCCGCTATGAGTTCTTGGTTATGCCATTCAGTATGACCAATTCTCTTGTAGTGTTCATGGGAATCATGAATATGATCTTCCAGCCATACATTGATTGCTTGGTAGTAGTCACCCTCAATGACATTCTGATCTACTCAAATACAGAAGAGTAGAATGGCTATCAACTGCAGGTAGTTCTGGACACACTCTGAGAGCACCAGCTATATTTTATGCTCTCTATGTGCTAGTTATGGATCCTAGAGGTTAACTTCCATGGACATGTCATATCAGAGGATAGAGTTGTGATTGATCCAGCGATGATTGTGGTGGTACTAGCTTGGGAATCAACCAGGAGTGTGAGGCAGGTATGAATATTCCTGTATTCGGATGGATACTACCGGAGATTTTTTCCAGATTTCAACAGAGTTGTAGAACCATTATCAGAGTTGACAACGAAGGATCAACCCTTTCAATGGTCGGAGTGATGTCAGTGGAGTTTCCAAGAGATGAGATAGAATCTAAAAAGTTCCCCCATATTGAGGCTTTTGGATGAGGGAATTGGGTATGTAGTCAACATGGAGGCATCCGGGACTGGGCTCGGATGTTTCCTAATGTAGGAGTGAGCAGTTGTAACCTATGGTTCTCGAAAGTTGAGACAAAATGAGTAGAACTACGCTACCCATGACCTGGGGTTAGCAGTGGTGGTCTTACCCTTTATGATTTGGCGATATTACATGATGGGTGAACATTTTATGGTGTAATCTAATTACAAGAGTCTCAAGAATATCTTCTTTCATAATGACTTGAACCTGAGACAACAATGTTGGCTGGAGTTCCACCGGGTCTATGACTTTGAGATAGTCTATACTCCTTGAAAAAAAATGTTGTAGCACATGCACTCAGTAAGAGATCTGGTATACAGCTTTTAGGTGAGGCAACGTAGAAGTAGGTAACTTTGTATATATCCATTGTGGATCAATATGTAACAATTTATCTTCAGTGTCTTATAGTCACTCTCTCACTTCTTCAGCGAGTCAGGGAGGCGCAGTGTGGGTACAATGACTGTGAGGCTCAACGTGCTTAGATATCCACAAGACATGCACCATATGAATTTTCTGAAGGTGGGGAACACGACAATATTTTCAGAGGACGTACCGTGGTACATGTGTCACTTTGAGTGAATGTATAGAGGGAGTTCCACACATCCCCTCTAGTGGTACATCCAAAAGTGGCGAAGATGTTCTTGTACCTCTGACGACCGCATTGGTTGCTGGGAATGATGAATGCAGTTGCAGTGCTTGTCTCTTAGTGCCTCACATGAAAGAAAGTAAATGCATAGAATCAGGTTCCAGTAGGCTTAGTTATGTATTTAATGGTCCTAGAGAGGAATGAGATGGGAAATCTATAGACTTCATGGCAGGACATCCACGTACATCTAGGGGTCATGATTTTATATGGGTGATCGTTGACCTACTCACCAAGTAGGCCAACTTCCTACTGATCAAAAATCAAGTTCAGTAGAGAGCTTGGGATGCCTCTATGTGCCAAATATTATGAAGCTACATATAGTACCCTCGATGATTGTCTTCGATCGTGATGCTTGTTTCACTTATCGGATATATAATGGGATGCATTAATCTTGTAACACCCTGAGATTTTATGAGATATATTATTTTATTTGATTTCTTCTGTTATACACTACACCAAGATTAGCTTGTACTATACAAAACATCATATTAGCTTGCAGTATACACAACACTATTCTTTTCTCATGTTACACAAACTTTCAAGTTCATTTTGTGGAAATTATTCTACCCAAAACTATGTATTGATTATGTTAAATGTATAAATGAAATAAGTTTTGATTATGTTATACGCAACACCAAACGGAGATTTCACTACACGCAACCCTGACTTGGCTTGCATTACACGCAATCAAGACCTTCTTCGATAGCGTCTGTAGTACACAATACCGAGTTTCACTAAACGAGATATTATTATAATATAATTATTAACTAGAATTTATGAATAGTATGACCCACTTTTTGAAATTTTATAAATTTTATCATTCAATATGGACTTCATTTATTGATTTGGAATATCAAAATTATCCTAGGGTATTTTTTTGGTATTTTTCTGAAAACATTCAATTTTTTATGAATAGTGACAACAGTAGTTACTATTTAAAAAAAGACATTTTAGTTAAATAATTATTTATTTTATATAAATTTATTTTAGATAACAATTTATACATAATACCGATATATGTTCAATATAATTCAATGGAGTCATTTTATAATAATCTAAGATGTATAAAATTTTTATTGAACTTTTCCCCGTCTTTTACCCACCTTCTATGAGAATTTGAAAATTTTTTATAAAACATAATTTTACCGCTTCTGTGAGTGGAATTTCGAAAATCCGAGAGACACTGTTTAGATCAAAGAGTTAAATGAGGTTCAATAAGATAAAAATAATTTTTTTGTGAATAGTAAGTTTTTAATTTTATTTAGCATAGTTAGATGTAAATAGGGTAATTAAGGGTAAAAATGATATTATTATTACCCTAAAACATGTCTTAATTCTATTGGATAAGTGTAATTCGACCAAAAAAAACCTTAAGAATAATATATTACCCTTTTGGTCCCCTTGGATTAGATTGGGACATTTATTATTATTTTATTTAAAGAAGAGTTAAAATAGTTAAAATCAATTTTTAATAACTAAAACATTTTTAATATAGAGTTATACATAATATAAATTCGATTATAAATATTCATTAATAAGATAATAAAATTTATTACAAAATTTTATTTTATATATAATTTTTATACATTAAATAATTTAATTTATTTATGATGCAATGGTGATGGAGTAATTACCTTATTAATGAAATATTAATATAAATGATGATATAAATACCCAAATAAATGTAATTTGAGACTTTTTATAAATTAAACTAATTTTTTAGCTTAATATGACATGTTATTATTGATTCAATTAACTTTTTTTAACTAATCATGCTTTTATGAGTTTTACAAAAATTAATTAACAAATAGTGTCAAAATTGACAAAAAATAGTTTTTAAAACAAATATTATATTATTAATTGTTATTGTATTCCTAAAAATCTCAGGATATGCTTAATGACTTAGATATGGTTACATATATTAATAATGAACCACTTGGGGTTCTTTTGTATTGTTATAGTACATTTATTAACCATATAGTGTAAGAAAACAAGAAGACCGGGTAAAAGTTAAATTATTTTACTTAGAGATAAATCTGAATGATAAGGTTAAAATAGTTTCCCAAAATTGTCTAAAACCTATTAGTTGAGAGGGTTTAGACTCCTCCCCACATTATATTCTAAATAACTCATTTTTTAGCAATTATTAACCAAATATTTCGTTATTATAAAATAATATTTTATGTTTTTTCCTAAAGTGCCCCTCTCTTCCCTTATAAAAGGGCACCTCCTCCCTCTTATCTTTACACAATTTTGATCCTTCAAGCTCATCCAACCCCTACCCATTTCTCTTCTCAACATCCCTAGAAACATTATAGAGGTTCTGGTTTCCTTATATGTCCAACTCTAGTGCCTTAAGGGGAAGCTTAAAAGAGGTCCATTGAAGAAGAGGTAATCTCTTCTATCGATTCATTCATGTTTCTTTCTTATTCAACATCTTTTTCGTTAGTTTTTCAATTATAAAGTAATAAAATCAGTATCACTAATATCTTTATATGTTATTGTAAATATGAAACAACCCCTCTTAACATTTTATCCATCCCACAGAAAATGAAATCACTGCGCGTGCGTATGTACAGAATACCAACTCCACGCCGTGGTGTAATCTGTTTATCCACCACCACCTTAATTGGATGGGTATAACGGTGTAAAGAATATCTATATAAGGTTATTATAAAATCATACTGATTATGACATATTATATCATCTACTCCAATTCCATTCAATAATTATGGGAATGATGTCATCGCTCGTGCGTACATATGGATTACTATCTCCACGACGCGATTAGATTTATTTTCCATGTTAACCATACAAGTTTGATTATAAAGAGTATATAATTAATAATAAAGAAATATATGACTTAATTAATTTACTTTATTTATGTATATATATATATTTTTCATCTACTTACTTCAATTCCAGTAAATAAGGAAAGGAAAACAGCGTTAATGTGTACGTACGGCCAACCATCTCCATGAACAGTATATTCCATTTCATTCATCTATATATAATATAATGAATATATATGATATATATATATATCATGATTTACATTCAAGATTTAAGTAAATCATTAAATAAATAATAATAATATCATGAACAACAAGTCTAAACACGTAGGATAAAGAAAACGATTTTACCCAAAATGCTACTTTTACATGGAAGTTACAAAATACGGGAAACATAAAGTCATAAGTGAACCATATATGATATCATAAAAATGAATATGATTCTTTAATAATTAAATGTCATTATTTAAATTGTTATACAGGAGGTTCAGATACATATGAATCATTTTGGACCTAAGGTAAAGGATTTCTATTCCATTCTCATACTTATCCGAGATTGATAATTCTTATGTATTTACTGGGGTTAGATTTTTAATCCATGCCCATAAAAATTGTTTTTCATAAAGTATTTAATATTATTCCATGTTTTTTTAAAGGCATTTTTAGACCTATTTGACTTTTACTCTGTTTTATTGATGGAATCATTCTTTTGTTTACCATATGTGGAACTTTTTGAGTTTTCTATTAAAATTATAAGGAGATTGTTTTTTTAATATATACGACATGAATGGATTTTTATGGTTTCATAACACCTTATTTTCATGAATTTTACTCTACAATATTTCTGGTTTTTTAATAAAATCATTTTCTTTTAAAATTGAGTGGCATTTTGGGAAAAGAAAATAATTGTTATGTGGAAAAGATATTTTCCTAAATAATTCTTTTCAAGTGTTTTATCAAAACCAATTTCCATCTAATATGACATTATTTCATATGTGTATTATTCAGGTATAATATCCATATTATTTAAATGTTTTCACTTTTCTTATGATGAAATGATATCCATTTGTTTTATATGGATTATGGTATGATGTTTATGAAACCCATTTTTATTCTTTGTGTTATGATGAATGATTTATGTTTATGTTGTGTCACAAGTAAGAATGATTTCATTATGATATGGGTGGGACCTATATATCACTCTAATGTATTGGGTAGAGATTTATATCTCATGAGATAGATATGGATGGAACGATAATTAAAACAGTTCAGTGATACAGGACTAGAACGAGGAGTGAACTCGATTCAGAAATGGTCTTTCTCCACTAAGATAGTCTTGGCAGAAATGCCTTCACTAATATGGAAATCATATCATGTGGTTAATGGTTTTCCTCAGTTAAATGTTTTATTCCCATTCTATTTTATAATGATTGATGTTCCTTTATGATTTATGCCTTACGTACTACAAAGATTTATTTCGCAACTCATGATTTTGATTTTTAAACATTACGATCATGTTTTGATGTTCAAATTTATATGGTTTGTTTTATTTTCTCCATGCGTACCCTTACTGAGCATTTGATCTCACCCTTTATATGTTTTCTTTTCCCCAGTATATAAATACAGGTTATAGGTCAAAAAAGGGAAGATCTTTATGGGACATGTTGAATATCATTCACCAAGATTAGAAGATTATGTTCCATGTTTCCAAAGACACTGAACAATTACAGTCCTTTGGGGTCTGTTTTTGGTTTGTATTAAGTATTCTGAAAAAGTAATGTAATTTCTATGTACGTCATGATATGGGTCTCTATAGTTGGTATCAACGGAATGGATTAGTTAAACATTGGAATCAAGGATGTGAAAACATTAGTGAGATATATATTTCTAATGTGTGTATAGGGATGTCCCTATTGTTAAGTATAAGTATAGGTTATAGTTCTATAATTATAGTAATGATATTAGAATTAAACCTAAGATGTTAGATATTGAAGGTACTCCAACTTTATTATGTAGTTTTCCTATCATGATGTTTCCTATCACGATATTTTTTGATGTTTTAGACGATGGCTGGAACCCAAAAGAACCATATTGATCAATTTAATGCACGATGCAATGATTTTCCTCATGAATTAACCAATGTTATGGTAGATGGAGGGAAAAATCTTGATTCTATACTTACATAAGCTATGAATCATTCTGGACATCCAAATGAGTAGAGAAGGGAACAATATTCAATTGAGTCCTTCATGAGGCAACGTCTTCCTTCATTCAATGGGTATTCTGACCCACCTGTTACGGAACAATGGATCAATACCATTGCCAAGATATTTTCCATACTTCGCTGTTCAGAACAGGAAAAAGCCATTTTAAATGTAAACCATTTAGAAGGTGAACCAGACCAGTGGTGGACTCTAATTAATAATACAAGGCCCCAAGATGAAATTGATTTCATGGATGGAACAAGTTCAATAATTTGTTTTTCAATTAGTACATACGTCGTATTCTTCAAACAATGATGGAGAAGGAGTTCCTTGAGATTGAGAAGAAGAATGATGAATCTGTTGGTATATACGAAGATAGTTTTACAAGGCTTGCGTGGTATGCGTCTGGATTTATCATCCAACCTGAAAGTAAAGATGATCAATTTTTTAGTGGCTTAAAACCAAGTCTTCGAATGGAATTTGTAAAAAGAGTCTTTAGTAACTATGATGAAATTGTGTGTTTTTCTATCAAGTTATAACTGGAAGTTAGTGATATATATCCATATCATTGTTTTAACAAAAAAAATAGGTGGAGTTCAAGGAAAAATTTCAGAACAATGGTGAAAAGAATGTGAATGTTTCTTTATGCTCAAAGTGTGGAAATAAGCATGGTGGAGATTGTATAAAAGGTACTAGAAAATGATTCAAGTGTGTAAAAGTAGGTCATCGAGAAAGTGGGTGCCGAAGTAATTGGAAAAATGTTTCTAATGATGTGAATAGAGAAAAGACTACAGATAACGCTCCACCAACACATCAATGCTTGAAGTGCAAGGAAATGGGGAATTATGCTAATCAATGTCCTAATCCATGGGTAAATGATGATCAACGTGAGAAACCTCTTATGGAAAAGGAAAATGGGATGTCACATTCAATCACTGTTATCAATGATGAGTATGACAATGATGTGGTGGAATGATTATGTGTTTATGTAAATGGATTCCAAAATAATGTAGTGGAATATCATTTATAGTATTGTGGAACATTGGAATATCTATGTAATGGTTTATTGTGGTTTTTGATCATTATATGATACAGGTAACCCTGAAAAGTGATTGAAATATTTTTGGAAAGTATATGATATGCGCATAATGAATAGATAAGGAGAAAATAATATGATTGATAGTATTCATGAGCTCATGATTGATATAAGGAATAAGTGATATCATGGTTTGAGTATATAAATTTTTTGAGATCTTGGTTTTTTGGAAAGAGTTAAATTTTAACTGCATTCATGTTTTCACTAAGGTTCAATGGGTATTCATTTTTCAAGAGAATACATGATTAAGGCATTTTAATGCTTGGAATGTGACCAACAAGACATATCTTGTGATATATGGGGATAAAAGACGGTATTTACATGTTTGGTAGATGACCTCTCTATCAATATTTTTCCTTATACTGTTAGTTAGGGTAACCATAACAATTGGAATAGATTAAGATAGAAATCAGATAGTATTGTATAAGGATAGAACTTTTTGATATTATTTTTGGAATGTTATAATAATATAGTTTTAAAACAAGTACAACTCGTAGGACGGGCAACAACACGTCGCGTCGGACAAGGATGTAGGAATCAAACCCAAAAACGAAGTGCAAAAAGCCATTATCGCATACCACTAGCCTTTAAGAAGTCCCCGATTAGTAAAAAATAGTAATTTTTGTATGCCCTTGGATAGATGAAGTATAAGTCCATTTTTGGAACCATATACGATTAATCTCACCATAAGATTGACTTATAACTTTTTCTAACCTTATGTTTGAGATTGATGGAATGAACTATCATTCTATCACATGATCTACTAATACTTCATGGAAGAAAATTTCAACTTCATTTCTTTATGAGATGAAGTGGAAATTGTTCAATGCACAAACAATAGTACAATTGTATAAAAATCAAGTAAGTATTTATTTTAATTCAAAAGTTCTTCAACATTAGGGAAATGATATTGATAACCGAAAATGTCACTACAACAAAAGCCGGTCCTAGCGGCGGTTTTTTCCTATTTAGCGGCGGTTTAAACCGCCGCTATATTGTGTGGCGGCGGTTTACAAAAACCGCCGCTATGTTTGGCATCGGCAATCTATTAGCGGCAGTTTTTTCGATTCCGCGGCGGTTTTAGAAATGTGTCGTAGATCCGTCATTTAGCGGCGGTTTCTCTTCATTTAGTGGCGGTTATATGGGTATCTGATATTTTTTATTCGTGGCGGTTTTAACCGCCGCTAAATTCAGGTGTTTGATGCGCCTATTCTGCGGCGGTGAAAACCGCCGCTACATATCAACATAATATATTTAGCGGTGGTTTTAACCGCCGCTAAATGCTGCCCAATTCATCATTTAGTGGCGGTTTTAACCGCCGCTAAATGCTCACAGGTATGGCATTAACGGCGGGTAAAACTGCCGCTAAATGTTGAAGTGGAAAAAAATATGTTGGATCTGCTCCACCACTTCCCTAAATTTTCCAAATCCCTGCAAACAAATTAAGCACAGTCGATGCCTCAAAATTCTATCTAAACAAGTGTAAGTGAAGACTGAATCCAAGATTGAGCTATGGCTTGGTAGATGCATCATAATTCATTAAATTTCAATATTTAATTATAATTAAATGTCAAATCATGACATATAAATGGTTTCCAATTGATACCATCTTTGGTGTCCCTCATTGGAATCAAGATTCTCTCGGAATTTAATTGTCTTCATGATCCCAACCACCCTGTCCTCATATTTCTTGGGCATGTTATTCGTCGAATTAAGGGGTGAGTTTCTGTCCATCTAAGAAAAACGAAGCTAATGCCTAGTTTTAAAAAAGGTACACGGTGTGTACTTGAAACTACTTGTCGTGTAGTGTATGTTTCTATACAGTTCCTAGCCAGAACACTATATGGTGTGTATTAAGATTATAGTCATGTAAACCCAATTACACAACATGGAACTAGGTTACACGGCATTTAGACCTCTTTTTCCTCCACTTACTTAAGAATAACCTTAAAAAGGACATATTCATACCTCAAATGAAGATTCATGTTCTTATAGTTTCTTAGTTTTTGCAGACCCATATGCCCTTCACTAATGATTGGAATTTTATAAATTATCCCTTTTTTAAGGATTTCATACTCTAGGAGAGATAAACCTTGGCCCATTCCAGATCTAAATAATAGAATTGATCATCGATGGGGTATTCAAGGATGGAGAATGATTCTAAGAGGAATATGTCTTTTCATCTTCTTGTGAGATGGAACGAGGACCAGTATTTGGTATGAAGAATTAGAATCATTAGCTTGAAACTAGTCACTCTTCAAATTTATGAATGGGATATAAATTTAAATCCCGTAAACCAATGCAACTCTACCACTCATGTCTAGGTAAGACTACATGTTTTAAACTGGGTATACTAGAAACTAAAAAATCCTTGTGATATGTCATCCTGTATTAGTATACTGATGAAGTTAGATTATATGAATATATCTAGGGAGTGTGGTATATATTCTATAATTCTAGTTGATTCTATCACTGAATATATGTTCCTATAAATGATTAATTTTAATGTCAATTATCATAACATTTAAGTTAAAATTAATTATGAATATACTCCTCCTTTTTGGGAGTTATACAGGATTTTGGGACACTCTGTTTCAAACTGAAGAGTAATTCACAAGTGCAAAAATACACCCATTGATTATAACTCTTTGAAAGAGGTTAAAACATAAAATAAAAGAAAATCACTTCCATTGATATAGGTGAGCCCTCAAAGAATAATGATTCAACCAAATTGGTTAGGAAGCATTCTAATTCCCTTAACTTCAAAATAATGAAGGGTAAAACATGGGTTTCCCTTATTGATGAATAAGAAAGGGAATGTGAAATGGAAATTCAATCTTCAAGATACCAAAATTTTTATATCCCCACTATAGATGGAACAAGTCATAATCCAATATGTGTGGATGATACAATCACAACTGATCTTACCAAGGAGATAACCTTGCTTTTTTATCTCTTTGAAAATAAACTCCTCTATGCATGCACCTGATATGAATGAGGAATCCCTCTCATCTCTCTTGAATGGAAGAAAATCATCCACCCCCCCCCCATTAACATGAAATCATAAAAAATAATATATGAATGGTTCCTACTATGTTTCTTATGAATGACACATGAATTTCCAACATAGTCCTATAGAAAATATCCCAACATGATAACATAAATCTTGGGTTATTTAGAGACTAATATATACATGTAATCATTAAGAATATTCTACACACCCCACTCGAGTTGGATTAAAATCCAACTCTTAGATAACCATAGAATGTGTTCATTAAAATCAAGGATGGGGAGGATATGTATTGAAGACCACCACATCTCTTATACTCTCCCTATATTAGTATCTTTCATTGATACAAGTAGAGGATGATTACATAAGGATTGGTATAACGCGTTGAGGGATGGTTTTATTAGGTGGATATCCTATGAATTAATTATATCATACTTCCCTAGATCCCTAATACAAGATTTTTTGTTTGTTCTAAAATATATGACAATATGTTGGTGGATATACTATAAATTAATTATATCATACTTCCCTATACAACTCTTGATTTCCATCGTCAACTAAATCATGAAATGCATTTTCCTCACTGAAGTTTTCCCTTACATTTGGCTCCAAAAAATCAAGAGGATCCAATGATATGTTACAATCTTGATCTGATTGTGTTACAGTCTCAGAAACATCACTTGTCATGTTACAATTTGTAGCACCCTCTTCTGGTTGTTATGATATGTTTTGATGCTCATAGTGGTGTCTTGCAGTGCCGAATGCATCATTTATGAGGTTTTGCATTTCATTTTCCATTGTCGAAGAACATGGGACCTCATTCTGTGGATTAACATCAGTCCTCAATCTTTCTGTATTGTTTGATTCTCCATGCCAAATCCAACACAAATATTGCTCAGGGAATTGCTTCAGTATTAAATGTTCATAAACTTCATCTCTCTTCAACCATGTTCTAAATTTACATTTAGGACATGTACATCTTATTCTCCCTTCAACGGATCGATTAGAAATTGCAAAATCTAAAAACCCATTCAAACCCTTAACATATTGAGGTGTGTTCCTCGGTAATGTGATCCAGCTTTTATCCATGTATATCCCAATGTGCCTACACAAAATACACGATAGTGTAAGATTACAAAAACATAATATAATAAAGATGAACCATTGACCATAAAGTATGCATAATATAATAAAGATGATTCATTGACCACATTTACCATTTCAGACCAACTGAACAAGTCTGGTCCATAGGAGACAGCGTCAACACCTCATTGGGGAGCAATAAGAATATCGGGATACACACTTATCATAACACCATCGATCACACATTTATGTTGCCTCAAACAACACCCCATTGATGTGTGATCGAAACTGATCATAATGCATTTTAAATCAAGTTAACTACATTCACAGAAACCATTTTCACAATGGGTAATGTTTGTTTTATTGTTCTAGGGAAATATAAATGGCCACATTTAAGTTTTGGGGTTCATCTTGTGATGGAAGCATGAGACATGGTGTTTGAATTTCTTGAATAAATTAGTGATAATGACCCTCCTAAGGTGGAGAGAATTATGTTAGTCATGGAAATGTGGAGAAAACTGTAGAGTGGATGTGGAGGAATCAAGGTTCCAAATAGAAACCTATAAGGGACATGTTTGGGGGTTCTTAGAGAAGGCCAGGTGGAACTTGGATATGGTGTGTGAGGTAAATTAAGTAGGCCACCACTAATGGTTTCTAATGCATAATCTAGTACATGAATATAAAACAAACAATAGTTGTTGTACCCCTCTCTCTTGGATTTTAATGATCACAATCACTCTATTTGTGTTCTAACTTGTTTTCAAGTGTTTTTGATGTTAGGAAAAATATTTCCTAGGAGCTCGCCCAAGAAAGCTGAAAATGGATTGACTGAGCCTACCGGCCAACCAGTGGCTTTCCACCGGCCAGCCGGTATAGGCACCGGCCAGCCGGTTCCTACCCACCGGCCAGCCGGAGGAGCCAAGCAGTAGGCTTTCCCACTGCCTGGTGTCACGGGCCAGCCGGTGGATGACCACCGGCCCGCTGGTGAGACACCACCAGCCAGCCGGTGTGCCCAGTCAATCCTTCTGGTGGATCCTAAACTGCGGAAAGTACTAATTATAGGTGCCATTTTTCATTGCAATGATCTTGTGCTTACCACTGTGGTCGGACGTAGCGTCATGGATACTTTAGTTCTTCCTCAAGATAAAAAGAGCTTTAGCTGTAATGGTAAAATCTAGATTTTCTGCAAAGGATTACAGTGAACGTTTGGCACTTCATCTGATTTATGAGAGATGGAATGAAGGTGAAAAGAAAGGATCAGTGTATGAGTATTGCTGGGAAAAAGTTCATCATGTGGAAACTTTAAAGACAATTCATGCTATTCAAAAGTAATATTTTAGAAATGCTGGACTATTGGATAGAAATGCGGGCTAGTCACATGATCTTCGATAAAGCCTGGATGGTTTGTTAAGTCATGCTATAACCATGAGGAATGGGTTATCCATTTCCACTTGGTTTATTCTCCCCCTTTCCTTATTTTTTCATTGAATTTACCCCACCTCTTGTAAATCATGGTTAGGGAACACAATAACTACTAACTGGGCTCCGATCGTATTACTTAAGATGGATAGGCACTTTTTCAACCTTTTGTGTCCTAAAAACCCTGGATACCCCAAAAACTGTTCATACATCCAGTAAACATTTTGATATCCCAAAATTATCTATTTAAAGTAAAATTGAAATGAGAAAGTACCTGAAAAAATCATAGAATATCATACCCTCCCTAACATGAAATGTCTTAGCTTTGAGCCACATTTCTAAGTATCACTAAGCTTTGTCAGAAAAGAGATTGAACCACTATTCCTACATATTCATCTCCCCTCCCATGTCTCTTCTTAAATGGTACTATATAGTAATAAAAGCTTTGTTAAAAAAGAGATTGGACCACTATGCCTACATATTCATCTCCCCTCCCATGTCTCTTCTTTAATGGTACTATGTAGTAATAAAACTAGAACAAAAGGTACAATACTACCTTGCAAAACCATTCCATTGTGATCCATAAAATGAACTAGCTTCTCTTAACGGATGATTCAACCTCCAACAAAAATTCAGCCACATGGACTCTATAGAGAAGTCTAGGAAACATCACCTAAAATGAAACATAAAGAAATAATTCACATAAAGTCATACCATCATGGAATATCCAATATATTCCCCATCGGCCCGATCCTCTTCACAACACATTACTCAAAACGCTTGACACCATCTTACCATTTTTTCAAAACATTATCTCTAAACAAAAAATCACACGATAGAAAACTCACTTTGAAATCATGCTTTATACCTTAAAACACATTTTAAATGTTTAGGATAATTTATATCAACCACATTGGGAGATACATTCCGAGAAATAAAACCAATAATATATATAAAAAGATATACAACATTCAATTGATAAAATAATGAATAATAGATTAAAAAACATCCATGATATCATGGAATTCAAATAATGGTAACATGAATATGGAAACTACCTAAAACTCAAGCCATGCTAAAATAGATGATGGAATCTCAAATTTTAATATTTTCAAATGCACACATATTCACCTTAACTTATATGTAATGATACCTAGTCCATATATACATATTAAGGTGTACAAATATGTATAAGGGATCTATACATATTTGACTATACTTTCATATACCCCTTTTCAATGATACACATATTCATTTTCATATACACATATAAGCACATATATCCCCATGATATATATTAATACATTCAAGGTTGAATATATATAAATGGAGAAATTATATATAGATTCTTAATTATGAATACACATGTAATCCTTTGATGATGATAGTTCAAACCTGCCAAAATGAAGACCAAAACACACTACAACGATATTTGGAATATAAAAATCACAATATCCCTAATTAAAATGTGGAAAAAATAAAAATTATATATAAATAAACCTTAAAATTATGGTGGGAGGACTGAAATTATGGTGCGGGGGTTGCCGGAGGCCGCGGGGGGTGTGGCGGTCGCCGGAGGGCGCGGGGGGCGCGAGGGGCGCGGGGGCGCGGGGGTCATCGGCGGTCGAGGGGGGGGGTGCAGGGTTCGCCGGGGGGCTCGGGGGCCGCGGGGGTCGCCGGAGGGCGCGGGTGTCGCCGGAGGGCGCGGGTGTCGCCGGAGGGCACGGGTGTCGCCGGAGGTAGCGGGAGGGGGATCGGGGAAGAGGGGAGGGTTTGTGAGGGGGATTGGGGAAGAGGGGTACGCGATAGGGGCGGGGAAAGCGTCACGGCTTTTCAAAATAGATTGGGTTTCGCGGCGGTTTTAAACGAACCGCCGCGAAATCTTTCACTGATAACGTTTAGCGGCGGTTTTGTGAACCGCCGCCACAAAACCCCCGCTAAACACTGTTTATGTTGTAGTGTGTTATCCGAGTGCTCTCATATCTGATGAATCAGATGATACCTAAGATCATCACAAATTTATGGCTTTATGATTGTTGGCTTTTTTTCATAGCCATGTTATCTACCACTCTTCATCTAAACCTGATTGTTAGATTTCTCTTCCATATCCATAATTTCACCTATATTCTCCTATGTGGAAACCCAGTGATTAGTTACTTTGGGTATCCATTATGTTTCTAATCCTCCTTTTTAAAATGATGATTTCGTATTCCTTTTTACGATGTGGGTTACTATGAACGAAACATTCAAGTAGTAAACGATTTATAACCCCGACAAATTTCGAGAGCGAAACTCATTTTAAGGGGGTAGAATGTACACCCCGAGAATTTATGAGATATTTTTTTTTGATGTCTTCTATTATACACTACACCATGATTATCATGTACGATATACAACATTGTTTTAACTTGCAGTATACACAACACTATTCTTGGCTCATGTTACACACAATTTCGAGTTCGTGTTATGGAAATTATTCTACGAAACATTAAGTATAAATTTTGTTTAAAGTATAAATGAAATAATTTTTGATTATGTTATATACAACACCAAATGGGGCTTTCACTACATAGAGCCCTTAATTGTCTTTCATTACGAACAATCAAGACCTTCTTCGATATCTTGTGTAGTACACAATACCGAGTTTCACTAAACGAGATATTATTATAATATTTTTCGGAACTAGCCATTCTGAATAGTAATACCCACTGTTTGAAATTTTATAAATTTTATCTTCCAAAATGGACTTCATTTTTGGTTTCGGAATATCGAAATTAGCCTATTGTAATTTTTTTGTATATTTCTGAAAAAATTAAATTTTTGATGAATAGTGAAAACACTGGGTTACTATTTAAAAACCGACTTTTTTATTTAAATAATTATTTATTTTTTTTAAATTTATTTTAGGTAAAAATTGATACTTAATACCTATATATGTTAAATATAATTCATTGGAGTCATTTTATAATAAATTTAGATATATAAAATTTTATTGAACTTTTCCCTATCTTTTACACACATCCTAGGTGAATTTGAAAATTAACATAAAACATAATTTTACCGCTTCTATGAGTGATATTTAGAAAATATGAGAGAAACAGTTAATATCAATGAGTAAAATGCGGATTAATAAGATAAAAATAATTTTTCGTGAATAGTATCTTTTTACATTTATTTAACACAATTAAAAGTAAATAAAATAATTAAGGGTAAAAATTATATTATTATTACCCTAACACATTCCTAATTCAATTGGATAAGTTTAATTCGACCCAAAACAACCATAGGAATAAAATATTACTCTATAGGTCCACTTGGATTAGATTAGGACATTTATTATTATTTTAATTAAAGAAGAGTTAAAATAGTTAAAATCAATGATTAATATCTAAAACATTTTTAATATTAGGTTATACATAAGATAAAATTATCCATAAATATTAATTAGAAAGATACAAATATTTCCTACATATTGTTATTTTATTTATAATTTTTATACATTTAATAATTTAATTTATTTTTGAATGAATGATGTTCCAGTAATTACCTTATTAATGAAATATTAACATAATTGATGTTATAATTACCCAAATAATGTAATTTGAGACTTTTTATAAATTCAAAAAAACTTTTAGGTTAATATGACATGTTATTATTGATTCAGACAAATTTTTTATAACAAATCATGCTGTTATGATGTTCACAAAAATAAATTACCAAATAGTATCAAAATTTACATAAAATAGTTTTTTAAAAAAATACTATATTATTAATTTTTATTCTAGTTCTAAAAACCTAAGGTTCGGCCAAATGACTTAGATAAGGTTATATATTTTAATAATGAACCACTTGGGGTTCTTTTTTCTCGTTATAGTAAGTTTATTAACCATATTGTGTAAGAAAAGAAAAGACACGGTAAAAGATAAATTATTTAACATATAGTTAAATTTAAATGATAAGGATGAAATAATAACCTAAACTTGTCTAAAACCTATTTTTCAGAGAGGATTGCGACCCATACCTACATTATCTTCGAAAAAAGTCACTTTGGAGCCATTATTAACCTCATATGACTTTATTATTAAATAACATTTTATGCTTTTTTTTAAAGTCCCCCTCTCCTCCCTTATAAAAGGGAACCACCTCCCTCTTCACTTTACAAAATTTTGAGCCTTCATGCTCATCCAATCCCTACAAATTTCCATTCTAAACCTCCCTAGAAACATAATAGAAGTTCTGGTCTCCTCAAAATGCCAACTCTAGTGCCTTAAGAGAAAGCTTAAAAGAGGTGCGTCGAAGAAGTGGTAATCTCTTCTACTGATTCTTTCATGTTTCTTTCTTCTTCAACTTCATCTTCTTTTGTTGTTTCATTATAAATTAATAACATCAGTATCACTAATATACTGATATCTTATTATAAATATTAAACAACCCCATTTCACCATGTATCCATCCTACGGAAAATGAAATCATCGCGTGTGTGTACGTACGGAATACCGTCCACACATCATGGTGTAATCGTGTTTTCCACCACCACCTACTTGGATGGGTATAATGATGTAAATAATAACTATATATGTCTATTATAACATCATACTGATTTCGAGATATTATATCATCCACTCCAATTCCATTCAATAATTATGGTAATGATATCATCGCTCGTGCGTACATACAGATTACCGTCTCTACGAGGTGATGAGAGTCATTCTCAATGTTAGCCATTCAAGAATGATTATAAAGTATATATAATGACTAATAATGAAAAATATTACATAACGAAGCTAATTTATTTATGTCTATATATATATATTTCTTCTACTTACATCCATTCATGTCAATAAGGAAAGGAAAACCGCGTTCATGTGTACGTACGACCTACCGTCTCCATGAACAGTGTATTCCATCTACTTCATCTATATTATATATATATATATATATACTGAATATATATGATATATTTAAATCCTGATTTATATTCTAGAATTTAATTAAATCATGATATATGTAATAATAATATCAAGAACAACAAGTCGAAACACCTATGATAAATAAAACGATTTTACCCAAAACACTACTTTTACATGGAATTTAGAAAAGAATGGGTAATATAAAGTCATAAGTGAACCATATATGATATCATAAAAATGAATATGATTTTATAATAAGTAAATGAAATTATTTAAACCATTATACAAGAGGTTCGGATACGTAAGAAGCATATCTGACCTAAGGTAATGGATAAATATTCCAATCTCGTTCTTATCTGAGATTATTTATTCGTAAGTATTTACTGGGGTTATATTTTTAAACCATGTACATAAAAAAATGTTTTTCCTAAAGTGTTTAATATTCTTCCATGAATTTTTAATGTCATTTTTACCCTTTTTTGATTTTTACTTTGTGTTATTGATGGAATCATTCTTTTGTTTACCATATGTGGTACTTTTTGACTTTTCTTTGAAAATTACGATGAGAATGTTTTTTTAAACTTATACGGCATTAATAGATTTTTACGGTTTCATAATGCCTTATATTAATTACGTTTAATCTACAATATTTCATGTTTATTTTCAATAAAATCCATTTGTTTTAAAATTTTGTGGCATTTTGGGAAAAGAAACTGATTTTTAAGAAGAAATGATATTTTCTTCAAGAATTATTTTCAAGTGTTTTATCAAAACCATTTTCCATATAAAAAGAAATTTTTTCATATGTGTATGTTTCAAGTATAATATCTCTATGATTTACATGGTTTAACTTTTCTTATGATGAAATGATATCCATTTTTTATATAGATTATGTTATGATGGGATGCTGTTTATGAAACCAATTTTTATTCATTGGGTTCTGATGATTGATTTATATTTATGTTGTGGAACATGTAAGAATGATTTCATTATGATATGGGGGACCTATATCTCTCTCAAATGCGTTTGGTAATTATTTATATCTCATGAGATAGATAAGGATGGAATAGTAAGTATTCTGAGTCAGTGATACAGGACTGGAACGAGGAGTGAACTCGATTCAGAAAGGGACTTTGTCCACTAAGATGGTCTTGGAAACAATGCCTCGGCTACTAAGGAAATCATATCATGTGCTTAATGGTTTTCCACAATTAATTTTTTTTACCATGCTATTTTTTCATGATTGATGTTCTTTTATTATCTATGCCTTATGTACTACAAATATTTATTTCGCAACTCAAGATTTTTATTTTTAAACATTATGTTCTTGTTTTGAAGTTCAAATGTATGTGATTTGTTTTATTTTCTCCATGCATACAATTAATGAGCATTTGAGATCACCCTTTATATGTTTTCATTTCCCCAGGATAAAACAAAAGGTGTTAGGTAAAAAAAGTGATGATCTTTATTAGAGTTGTTGAAGATCATTCACCATGATTAAAAGATTATGTTCCAAGATACAAAAGACACTGAACTATTATGGTCCTTTGGTGTTTTTTTATAATGAATTATGTATTCTGAAAAAGTAATGTAATGTCTATGTACATCATGTTATCGCTCTCTACAAGGATTTGGGGATGCAACTTAATTTGAGAAACGCCTTCCATCCTCAGACAGATTTCTAGACTGAGTGGACTATTTAGACCCTTGAAAAAATGTTGTGTTATTGCATCCTCAACTTTGGTCACTGCTAGGAGGTTCCCTTTCCCTTGGTGGAGATTGAATAAAACAAAAGTTATCACTCCACCATTGGGATAACACCTTTTGTGGCTTCGTATGGGCAACCTTGGAAATTTCCATTCTGCTGGACTGACCCCAAGGAGTCAGCACTAATTAAATCATATCAGGTACAGGATACAACAGAGATGATGCAGATCATATAGTAGCAGATGAAGAATGCACATAGCATGAAGATGTCTTATGCCTAATGGAGACCGAGACCACTAGAGTTCGAGGACCATGACCAAGACTCTCTACAGGTCTCACCTCAATGAGTTTTGTAGTGTTTTGGCCGGGGTGGCATGTTATCTTTGAGGTTCATTGGACCCTTTATGGTCCTCAGCAGAGTTGGAGAGGTGGCATACCGCCTAAAACATCCACCTCAGTTGCACCGGGTGCACAATGTTTTCCATGTATCCCAGCTGAGGAGATATGTTCACGACCCCTCACACATCATTGAACATGAAAAACTGGACTTCATCGATGGGGAGACATTCATGAAGGATCCAATGGAGATTGAGTATTGATATGATTGGGTCCTTTGTGGGTGGTCGATACCTTTGTTGTGTGTACGTTTGCAGCATGGTAACCTCCAATAGAGCACATGGAAACAAGAGGATCGGATTCCTACTTCTTATCCCCAATTGTTTTCATAGTTTTGTGATGTGGCTTTTAGGGAAGATAATCTCAAATGTGGGGAGAATTGAAAGACCCATATGTTTCAATGTAATATTTTTTTATTTATATGGAATATTATTAGTACGTGAAAGATGACGGCATGTGATTCATAGATCCAGTGTGCCCGGAATAAAATTATGAACTTTTTTTCGGGTATGTTTAATAAACATGTAAGTGTGTTTTTGTATCTTTTGAACCGGTTCTCAGATTTGAAATCTAAGGACACTGTTGAACTCACAACACCAATATTTTACTAAGAGGACCATCTCCTCAAACATAGTGGGTTGAGGATGGATGTTAGTTTTCTCTTTTATGTGGCAGAATAGAAAAAAATAAACAATTTTATTTTTCATGTAAACAGTTTTTGATTTATATAGGTGGGGACCACAAGAGATTTAATCCTCCCAATTTGAATTCAATGCGGGGACCACACAAACCCTTCACTAATGTGGGGGAAGACACTTATAATTCCGCAATAAATTTGGACAACTCACCAATTAATTAATAATGACATTTTAATATTGTGCCAAAATAAATTAATTTTATAAACCAATTTTAATTTTAGTGGGCATTTTACTTCTTGGGTTTTTGTGTAACGTGTTAGAAAATGGGAGGGATTTTTTAGGATCTTTTTCTCCAACGAATAATGTGCCATCCAATGAATAACATTCTCTCCAACAATGAATGCACTCTCCAACAAAGAATTCCCTCCCCAATGAGAATCATCTTCAATGACAACAAATCGACGTATGTCCTTCCCTCCTAATCGACATCAATGAAACTTCGAGGTAGGGGTGTGATTTTGATTTACCTCCATACATTTTCTTTTATGTTGATCCCCTCCCCATGAGCTGCTTTCTATAGCTCAAATGTAGATGTTGTGGTCCAACCAAACATGGACCGACCACTCTGCAAACTTGGTGGTTATGAAGTGATCTTGACGATGGAGGAGGACGATGTCTAGTGAATGTGATTGGATCCAGTGGGATTCAGAAGCGGTGGTTGGCATGCCGATAGGATGCAAACACAATGGTGGTGCAACCACACTACCAGAGATGGGCGCGGCCCGACTGCCATGGCGGAGCAAGGGAAGCAGTTGGCACACTGCAGGACACATGACGAAGGGGGGCGGTGTGTTTCCACACCGCCTGACAGAGAAGGTCCACGATGCGATGTCGTGACAGTGGCGATGGGGTGGATAGCTCACTTATGGCCATTTTAGATGGCACGGTGGATGACTGAGCCGCGTGGAAAAGGATGATTATCTGGCCAACGGGGGAGTCGAGTGTACCGCCTCCCCGCGGGCTGCAACACTGCGAGCTGTTGCACCACGAGCCGCTTAACCTTTGGTCGCCACACAGCGAGAGAAGCCAGCGGGCTAGGCCACCCTGTGGGCTGAGATGGACCTAGTTGACCCAGCTGGACCCAGGTCGGGCCAGTCTGAGTCGAACCGGTTCATTTCGGGCAATTCCAGGTTGGTCAGACTCGGTCGGACCAGACCAAGACCCACATCGACAGTTTTTGGTCATTCGACCATATCTTGAGCTATCGGTGTCTTTTTTACAAATCTTCTATGGCACCAGATTCCTTGTGTCCAGACAGACCATTTGTTATACCACACTTGAGTTTGGGATAATGTTTGGGTTGGCTGGTTTGGATCAGACACGAATCCAACCAGCCCCACAGGACTAAAAAACCAATATCCTATAGACATGGCGTTCGATTGACATAGCGTATTTTTCATGGATACCCCTATTATGTGGACGTCCTTTGGGATACTTCTTTGTGGGACATCATGGTATTTGGAGTATCGACTGGTTGCATGAGGAGCTGACTGTCCCAGAATCTTCTGGGCATAGTGTGGGAACCCTATTCCAGGATGTATCATAAGAAAGGGATCCTATGTGGGTATATGATTTGGGATCCAATGTGGGTATGTGTTCCAGAGACCAACTTGGATCTACTCTAGGTATCCTCTTTGAACTACATTAGGATCCTATGTGGTACTACATTACTATGATCCTACACGTGTCAGATGATTTAGGATCTTATGTGGGTCTTCCTCTTAACAGAGTAAGATTATTCAGTAGTTATATTTAATCATCTTTACTACCGTACCAATGTTATACCTGGTCTGAGCTGAGTCTTCTCCATTGTCATAATATTTTGTGTGGCGTACCTTGGTGTTACTTACCTTCGTGGTGATACCATTGTGGTATTCTTCTATGTGGAATTACCTTTGTGGCAATTACATTTGTGGTGTTATCATCATTGTATTCATTCATTCTTGGAATAGTTGTACTGAGACTAAGGATTTGGGCCTTAAGTTTCCTCATTGTTGATATGATTATACTTAATAACTTGGGAATATGTATGGGCGTATAACTATGTAGGGTTGAATGTTTTTTTCATGCATTCTGGTTTATCTTTTGTGGATTCTGTGATACCATTGAGGATATCGGGGTCCCTACCGAGTATGGTTATACTCACCCTACAAGGGAAATGCCCTCACCTTGTTGTATGTGATGCAGACGACTGACAGTGCTGATTGAGGATGAGATTACCAGGATTGGATGTAGCTCAGAGGTGGACTTTAGATGATGCATATTATAGAGACAACCTTTTGAGAGCTATACCTACCCTTCTGGAAGGATCATTGGAAGGTGTTCATAGGATTTGTTCCAATTTATTTATAATTTTCAGTTTTAGTGTAAATTCCAATTGCACTTATATTCTGGCCCCATTTACAAACTGTACACACTCTTTTTACTATTTAGTTTACTACTGTTTTAATCATACTGTGTTCTTGGTTGCATGAGTTTACGGGTTTTAAATGTAATGCCTTCCTGGTTTTAGGGAATACGCCTTTCGGTGATGGTCACCAGGCCCTAGTGTATGTAAGGTGGGCTTGGGGTAGTCAAGGAATGGTCCCCCGGGGATGGGTCATGAAAAATTGGGATTAGAGGAGTCTGATCTATCAAAGAACATCTGACTCTGGTCTTTTAACGACAATAGTGTTAAATGTATTGAGTGTGGTTATTAGTTCAGTGAATCCAGTGTTGGTGTGGTGGTCGATGTATCCATTCACCAAGACCTTGACATTTGATTTCTGAATCAGTGCATGAATACACTGATTGCGTGTTTGATCTGAAACTTTTTCATTGGGAAATAATTGATTCATATCATTAGGTTTAATTTATTGAATATGGAACACCTGTTTCTTTTCAGGATGCCTCCATGAGACAACCAGCTAGGGTTTTGAGTATAGAATGCTATAATAGCCCACCAAGTGACGAGGCATCGGTGCATGGCCCTTTATTAGTAGAGGCACTAGCAGAGGCACCCGCAGTACCATTACCCATTGGGCCACTAATGCCACCATCCCCCGTAGGAGAGGGTGAATAATACTTGACTGTGTGGCACATGTTTCAGTGCTAGAGGCCACACAGGTTCAGTGGTGAGATGAACCCATGGGCGGATGAGGATTGGATAGTGGTTGTGTTGAGAGTATTATGACTATTAAAGACACTAGCTGATCTCGGGGTGATCCTTACCGCTTGTCTTCTAAAGGCATAAGCATGCTGATGGTGGAGCGTGATGATCCAGGTTCATGAAGAGGTGACACTACTCTACCAAGACGTTTAGGACCTTTTTTGACAGTGTTTGTCCCAGCAACCCTTCACGCAGTGCACATATAATAGATTCTTCATTTAAATTAGGGAAACATGAATGTGGCTCAGTACTCAGCGTGGTTCATTGACCTCTCATGATAATCAATTGATATTGTGGAAGACCCATTCTTTGGGGCCAATACCATAGAGTAGGGACTTAGGGAGGAGATGAGAGCTTCGATGGTTTCTCTCAGCATCTTGACGCTGGTGGGGGTGTTAGAGTGAGTCGTATTAGGGGGAGTTTTCTTGTTGGGTAGTAACAAGTAGTGAGACCCACCACTGGGATTCATGTAGCATAGTCATCAGTAGCTGGTAGAAAATAGATGCCACAGAGGTCCAAGAGTACCAGACTTATAAGTGGACGACCGCCGGATTCAGGTTCGGTTGTGTGGGGAATCCGAGACAATGCTAGTCATGTGAGGAGTAGGCAATGTTACACATGCAGTGGGCAGGGTCACATTGCTCGATATTTCCTGACCTACCGTATGGATGATCGGTAGATGGTCGAAGGACTTCCAAGGCAGAGATAGAGGATCGACTGAGGAGGCCCACAGAGAGCAGGCGGACATTGCAGAGGAGCTAGCTGCGATATTGGAGGTGGGAGATGATTTGATATGTTATCTCCAACACCACTAGGTGGACCACCCCTACCATAGGGAGTAGGGGTACTGGGGTGATCTCAGCTCTATGTCACTATGGCCTACGATCACGGTGCCCTAGAGATGATTTGAGGTAATATCTGTGCCTACTCCACCTTAGTTGCAATACATATAGACATATGTTACGGTCATTCATTTTTTCCAAATGCCCTCATTCAAAGCTCAGATATTTTATTAGATCCATTGGATCGATCTTTATGGGTAAAGACTCATACGATAGAGGATTTGACAATTACCCCTCAGGGGCAGCAGTGTGAGGTTACATTAAGAGGCGAGAGCTTCGGATGGGAAATTATAGTAGGTGTGTCGAGGACTTATGACTTCATTATGGGTATGGATTGGTTATCTACAGTCCACACCTATATTGAAAACATTTTGATAATAGTGTGGTGTATCCATGAGGATTGGACTATACTTACCTTCACCAATGTGAAGGGAGCCTTTACATAATAGGATGGACTAAGCCGGAGGGGAGTGCAACCAATCACTCATTAGTTGGCTAGCCTAATCCTCAAAGTGGTTGATTAGGAGAGTCTGAGCTATCTGGTTGTGGTGGACCAGTAAGTAGATTTCATCACTAATGATGTTTCAGGTTGACCTCAACTTAGATTGGTGGACTTTTACATTGACTTGTACACCACGATAGCACAGATAGCTACACTACTAAATTTTATGGCTCATGTGGAGCTAAGTGAGCTACGAGTACAGCTAAAGGACTTACAGGGGAAGGGATTCATCCAGCCCAATTTTTCTTTTGGGAAAGCTCCAATATTTTTCACCAAGATGGTGGATGGGATCTTGGGAATTTGTGTTAACTATTAGAACCTGAACCAAGTGACCATGAAGAACAAGTTCCCACATATGATGATTGAAGACCTATTTGATTAGCTGAAGGTAGCACATTCATTCTGAATTATAAAACTCTGATAATGATATCACCAGCTCAATGTACGAGACAAGGATGTGTATAATATGGCTTTAAGATGTCTTTATGGCCACTAAGAGTTCAGGGTTACAACATTCAACGTGTCCAACACTTCAGTAATGTTCATGGGACTCATGAACAAGATCTTCCAGCCATACCTTGATCACTTTGTAGTAGTCTTCGTCAAAAACATTCTGATCTACCTGACTATTAAAGAGGATAATTCCTCTCAATTGCAGGTAGTTTTGGACACACTCCACGAGAACCATCATTACGGTGAGGTCTCAAAGTGCATGTTCTGGATCCGAGATGTTCTTATCCTAGGGCATGTCATCTCAGTGGAGGGAGTTGCAGTGGTTCCAATGATGATTTAGGTGGTACGTTCATTAGAGCCTTCTAGGAGTGTGACAGAGGTATGAAGTTTCCTTGGTTTGGCCGGATACCATGGGAGATTTCTGCCAGATTTCCCTAGAGTTGTAGAACCATCATCATTGTTGAAAAGAAACTATTAACCCTTCATGTGGTCGGAGAGATGCCAATGGAGTTTCCAGGAGCCGAGGAAGAAGAGGACTTGTTCCCCCATCATGAGGATTCCGGAGGAGGGCGTTGGGTACGTATCCTACTACAAGGCATCAGGAACTGGGAATGGATATGTCCTGATGCAGGAGTGAGAAGTTATCTTATATGGTTCTCGATAGCTGAGACAACAAGAGAAGAACTATGCTACCCATGACCTAGATATAGAAGCAACGGTCTTCGCCTTAATGATGTGATGACAATACATTATAGGAAAACATTTTATGGTCTATTATGATCAGAAGAGTCTTAATTATATCATTCTTAGAATGTCTTGAACCCGAGACATCGATGGTGGATGGAGTTCCTCCAAGACTATGAATTCGAGATAGTCTATACTCTTGTGAAGGGGAATGTTTTTTCAGATGCACAATGTAGGAGATCTTGTACATAGTTTCAAGGTGAGGTGACATGGAAACTGTCCACATTGCTAATATCCTTTGTGGATAAAGATGGTAAAACTTATCATTAGTCTCTTACAGTCACTCCCCAACTTTATCGGTGAGTCATGGAGGCACAACATGGAGACACTGAATGTATGCTTCGACATGCTCAGATACCCAAAGGATAGGAACCGAATGGTTTTCCTGATGGTTGGGAGAACACCATTACCTTCAGATGACATACCATGGTACCAGTCTCACTTTGGGAGGATGTGTTAAGAGATTTCCACACATCCCCTCTATTGGTACATCCAAGAGTGGTAATGATGTACTAGAACCTTTGACGACAGCACTTGTGTTTGAGAATGCTGAATGTAGTAGAAAATTTTGCCTCTCAGTGCCTCAATTGTCAGCAAGTGAAGGTGGAGAATCAGGTAACAACAGTATTAGTTCAGCCTTTAGAGGTCCTATAGTGGAAGTGGGATGAGATATCTAAGGACATCGTGACAATACTTCCTTGTACATCCCGGGGTCCTGATAATATCTGGGTGATCGTTGACCGACTCACCATGTCGTCCCACTTCCAACCGATCTGAGAGTTGTGTTCAGTAGAGAAATATTGATGAAAATATATGTAGGAGATTGTGTGGTTAAATTGAGTGACATTGACGATTGTCTCTGATTCTGATGCATGTTTCACTCCTCATCTATAGAAGGGGTTGCAGGTGACTTTCGTGATGCAGCTTCGTTTAAGCACCTCTTTCCATCCTCAGATAGATTTCCACACTGAGCTGACCATTCAGACCCTTGAAGACTTGCTGCACGGTTGCATCCTAGACTTCAATCACAGCTGGGTGGATTACATTCCCATGGTGGAGTTTTCATACTACAATAGTTATCAATCCATCATTGGATGGGCACATTTAGAGGCATTGTACGACTGACATTACAGATCGCCTTTGTGCTAGATTGACACAGGGGAGTCAACACTCGTGGGAACAGATATGGTATGTGCTACCGCAGAGAACTTTTACATCATCCAGCAATAGATGAAAACATAACAGAGTAGGCTGAAGTCTTATGATGACAATAGGCAGAGATCTCTCGAGTTTGAGGATGGTGACCATGTCTTTCTAGGGGTCTCACCCCGATGAGTTTTGCAGAGATTTGGAGGGTGAGTCAAGTTATATCTATGGTTCATCAGACTCTTTCAGGTCCTCAGCATAGTTGGGGAGGTGCCTTACCTCCTTGCACGTCCCCCTCACTTGTAATAGGTGCACGACATTTTCTATGTGTCCTAAATGGGGAGATATGTGCATGACCCATCATAAATCATCGACCACCGAGTCCTAGACATCGATGATGGGGTGACATTTAAGGATGTTTCTTTGGAGAATGAGGATCGACAAAAGTTGGTCCTTTGAGTTTGGTCGATACCTTTGGTGCATGTACGTTGCCAGCACGAGAACCACTAGGAGAGCACTTGGTAGCGGTAGGTTTAGATTCATGCTCAGTACCCCCACTTGGTTTCGTTGTTTTGTGATGTGGATTTCAGGGACGCAAAGCTCGAAGGTGGGGAGAATGTAAAGACACGGATTTTTCCTCGTGATTTTTTAATTATAAGCAATATTATGAGTCCACAAAAACTAGAATAATGTGATTCTAAGGCCCAGTGTTCCTGGATTGAATTTTGGAACTTTTTTTCGGGTATTTTTAGTATATGAGTGAGTGGGTTTTTGTAGATTTTTAAATGGTGATTGGAATTCAAATCCGAGGACACTATTGAACTCGTAGAGCTGATATTCACTTAAAGAGACCTTTACATAAACCATAGTAGGCCGAGGGTGGAAGTTAGTTTTTTTTACATTTTCATGGAAGAATATAAAACTTAAAATATTAAACAATATTATTTTTCATGTAAACTTCTATTAAATTATGGAGGAGGGGACCATAATAGAATTAATCCTCCCTATTTTAATTCAATGTTGTGGACCACCCAAACACTTCATTAATGTGTGGGAAGACCCTTAGAATATCTTAATTATTTTGGACAACTATTTATATAATTAATAGTTCCATTTAATTATTGTGCCACATAAATTAATAATATAAACCTATTTTATTTTAAGATGTAATTTTACCTCTTGTGTTTTGGCGGAATGTGATGGAAAAAGGGAATTTATTTTGGAGAATCATTATCTCTAACCATGAACGCACTCTCTAATGAAGAACGCACTCTCCAACGAAGAACACCCTCTCAAAATAGGAACCTTTTCGACGACAATGAACTGACGTACGTCTTTACCTCCTAACCAACATCAAAAAACCATTGAGGTAGGGGTGTGAATTTGATTTATATTTGTAAATTTTATTTTATGTTGAACCTCTCCCCATGATCCACTTGATACCAATCTAACATAAAGGGTGTGGGCCAAATGAACATGGCCTGGCCTCTCCGCACTCATTGTGGTTTTGAAGAGATATTCACAATGGAGGAGGATAGTGTCTGGTGTCAGTGATCAGCATCGGTGGGACTCGGAAGCAGTGGACGGCATGCTGATGGGCCCCTAAGACGGTGCAGGCACAACCGCAACGCCAAGGAATTGTATGACCCATCGACCTCGGCGTAGCAAGGTAGGCGTCCAGTGCATGACCGGAAGTGTGACATAGGTGGTTTCACACTTCTGTATCGCACAACATTGAAGGGTTGTGGTGTGATTCCATGGCGGTGATGGAAGGGAAGTCGGCTCGCTGCCGGTCACCAGCGAAGGTGCGGTGCGCAACCACGCCACATGGAAGAGGCTGGTCATATGGCCAGCCAGCGAGCCGAGTGGGCTGGGTTAGAGCCAGTTGGCCAGGTGGACCCATGTCTTGACCCAAGAGTGATGGGTCAACGAGAGCCGGGTCGGTTAGTCCTAGTCTAGTTCGGGTCGGGACGGTCTGACTGGGAATGACCAAACACATACCATCTTCGACCATTTTTTTTATTTTGGCCATATCTTGAGCTACATGCATCCATTTGAAGAACCGTATGTGGTTACAAAAACCAAGGGTCGATACCATCCTTTTGGTATACCCCACATGTGATTCAGATATCATTGGGGTATGTCCGGGTTGGATCAGACATGAATCAAACTGGGCCCTCGTGACTAAAAGGCCAATAACATACAGACATGGCATCTAATTGATGCACCTTCTACTGAATTGAGACCCCTATTACATGGAAGTCCTTTAGGATACATCTATTTTGGACTTCGTGTAATTTGGAGTATGGACCTGTGGCTTGAGGAGTGGACCATCCCAAAATCAAGAAATCTTAGTGCGGGAACCCTATAGCTGGTTGTATCATGAGAAAGGGATCCTATGTTGGTCTATGATTTGCGATCATACGTGGGTCTATGTTTGAGAGATCCACTTGGATCATCACTATAATCCATGTGTAACTACTCTAGGATCCTATGTGGGTCTGTATTACAAGGATCCTATGTGGGTCTGATGATTTAGGATCCTACATGGGTCTGCCTCTTAACATAGTAAGATGATTTAGTAGTTGTTTCTAATCATCTTTACTATAATACCTAAGTTATACCTAGTGTGAGTTGAGTAATTACCTTTGTGGTAATATTATGTGTTGTGTACCTTGGATGTACTTACCTTCATTTTGATTCCTTTCTGCTATTCTTATTTGTGGTGTAACCTTTGTGGTACTTACCTTTGTGGTGTTTCCTTCGTGGTATTCCTTATTCGTAGAACATTATTAATTTGACTAAGGATTTGGGTTTTGAGTAACCTTATGGATGATATGGGGATAATTAAGTACTTAGGTATATGTATTGTCATAAATCTAAGCAGGATTGAATGTTGTTTTCATGATTTTAGGTTTATACTTTGTAGATTTTGTGAGACCATTTAGGGTCTCTAGGTCCCTACTCAGTATTGTTATAATCACCACAAAACGGGCAACACTTGCACCTTGTTGTGTTTGGTGCAGACAACATACAATGCTAACTGAGTACAGGAGTACTAGGACTGGAGTTATTGTAGAGGTGGACCTAAGAAAAGGCGTACCACAAAGACAACAATTCGAGATCTATATCTACCCTTCATGTATGATCGTTGGCGGGTGATCACAGGATATGTTCTAGTTTACATGTAATTTTCAGTCTTGTACATTCTAGTTGGTCATGTATTCTTTCCCCATATAGTTATTTTACACACTCTTTTTATAGTTCAGTTGACACATGTTTGTATCCTGATGTGTGCTTCGTTGAACGAGTTTAATGGTTTTAAAGGCAATAACTTCCCAGTTTTCGGGAATATGCCCTTCGATGCTAGTCGCCAGCCCCTGGAATATGGAAGGCGGGGATGGGGTGGTCACGGTATGGGCCAGGAAGGATGGGTCGTGAAACATATAGAAAAATATTGATGAAGAACATTTTCCACTATATATCCAAAATATGAATGGAAAAACAATGCAGAATGTGGTTGGGTCAGAAAACTGAGTAGGTATAGATATTTAACAAAAAAATTGAATCACGATGAATAGAGGGTGGGAATGATTATATTCTTTTTGGGAGAAAATATAAAATTCCCAATACATCTCAGGAAAGTTCAATATCTTACCACCTAATACTCTAAGACAATATTTTCTTCTATGACGTAAACATATATGGGAATCATTTTAGTCGCCCGAATGGTAGCCCGTATGTCTTCAAACATCTGAATGATGATGAATCTATATAGAATAAACTAGATGTAGAAATGATGATGAATCAATACCCAACAATCCAAATATCCTACCAACATGAGAAATTCATGTTATACATCACAGATCCACACATTCCATTAACTTGATATCAGGATGTTATATCTAAATTTGTAATTTATAAATGTCAAAAACTAGTCTGAGAAAGCTATTATCTATAGGAGAGTGTATATTCTATATATATAATAGCATGAAAAAATATAGTCTAAAAATATTATCTCTTCCCCCATTGTTATTTTTGGAGATAAGGTAACTTGTACACTATTCCAATGCGGTCACATAGACAGTTGAAGGCTTCCCTGAGATGGGTTTCATCAAAATCATAGGTTAGAGCAGACGAGTCATCAATTTCTCAAATGTGTCTGAACATTCCTGATACCACTTGTTGATTAATACATTCATTATGATCCTTCATAGGTATTAAACATTCCCATCAAATTTTTGCAATTTGATGTATGTAGTATATGTTTCCTTGGTGGCCTCACAACTCTAATGGGGTTCTCTATGGAGAAATCTAGATAATGTATTTAATCATATCATGGTTGATCTTAATGACTCTATATTTGTTTATTAACCACAAAAACCTTTTAGAGGTATCCCAAAATGTAAAATTTGTGCGATAGATCTTCAAATTTTGGTAGGGAATGAATAAGAACACATTCTCAATATATCATAGAGAGCATTGATTTTTTCATGGTTTCACCACCAAATCATCCACATAGTATAATTAGAGTGTCATGTGATTTATTTTGAAGATGTGTTCTATGTAATGTTGATATATGGGTCCTAACCTTTTCATACCAAATGGAATTTCCATTAATAAAATGACCTTTGGGGAACCCTAAAGGTGGTAGACTCATCATCCAATGGGGCCATTCAAATCTTGTTATAATAGAAGTATACATCACTAAATGAGTGATCTTGAAATCGAGTTGTGAAATAAATTATAAAATATATCTTTGGAAGGGGAAAATAAACAATTGGAAAGCGGCATTTCAGGTCATAGAACTCATTACTGACCTTGATATTAGTATTTTTTTCATAACATGGATGAGTTTTTTCAGCCACATATTGTGCCATACATCCCAGGAAAGGGTATATTTGAAAATATTATCATCCTCTACCTTTAACATTACAAAATGAGAGGGGTGTATCATTATAGGGGGCTTCTTGAACCCAGGATGACTCTATAGGAGATCAAGAGTGTGGAAGGCTAACTAAGGATATAATATTGGAATCCAATCATAGAATTATGAGAATACATCACAATGTAACATCAATAAACCTACATACTGCCACTAATACTCCTAAGGAATTGGAGGTTCTGATAAATATTGGGATTAGGGCATCCATTTTTCCAAAGTTCAAATATATCAGATCATTGATGTTGGTGGGGACACCCTCATAATATGAGTAAGGAGAATGTTTTGGATCCACATCATTACCTGAGATAGAAAAATTAGTGTGAATATGTTCATTTTTGTTAGCTAAATCCGGGCATCACTGGTGCCTTCATAGAAAGATATAGAATCATCATCGAGGGGTTCCTACTTTGAAAAATTCATATAAATAGTTTGTATTGAGAAAATTATAATTCGCTAAAGACTATGAGGTCTATGATTTAGTAAATGATATAAAGGAATGTCAGATTGTATCATTTCATTCCTGATCATTTGAATATTGGGTAATTTCATGATATTTTGTCCATGGGGAAAACCACATGATGCCTTATAGGTGTGGAAGATTTTGGTACAACATGGTCCAATCCTATAAACGATTATGATGTTAAATTATAATGCAATTATTTTTTAGGGATGTTAAATCCCTTTCTATTGTAAATGAAAAATCAACTTCCCATGTACAACAACATGGACTCTAACCGATAGTTCTAAATAATTAAGTCATTACAAACGTCTCCCCATAGTCTAGATATGGTGTTTGTGTGGTCAAACTCGTTTTTATAATTATTCTACTCCTATTGTAATAGATGGTGTCTATATAGAAGGCTTCACAAGGGTAGATCATTAACCCTCCCACTGTAGTAACCCAACTCGACTATTGAGGGAGTATTTGAGGAACTTGAGAGATGAAGAGAGGACATCTTCATGAAGTAAATTACAAGGGATACCCAGTAGAAAAATGTAGGAATTATCCGGTAAGACTACCATGAATTTAACACTTTCTATCAAGACACAAATCCAGGTTTACAACCAAATAATTCAACAAGTTTTCACATTGTTTCATTCGTTACCTTTATTTATGATATTAGATGGAGTGAAATATGTTTTGTTTAATCCCATCATGTTGATCATCTAGGTCATGAGGAGGATAATACTAGAACATGTGTTAACCAATCCACTATGAATCTCCAATCTATTAAACTGCCTGTAATGTATAATGGGAGAATGTGCCTATACTTGATGGTCCCCTCATCTTACCTGGAGAATTAGATTATGTATAATAATTATTTTTCTACAACATCCTTTGTATATTATGCCTCTAATGTAGCTACATCTTATTCAATGTGGAGGATTATTCTTAATATTTTTATAAGGGCCTCCCACATTCCATTCTACAAGGTGTTGGCCTGGTGGATTTAGATCCCTTTGTGTATTATAACGTGATGAAGACATATATTATAATTTCTCCCCAAAATCTATTTTAACCCACATGAGGTGGCTACATAGTAGGAAGAATAATGGTTACATCTAGATGTTCCATTGTATTCTAGAAATGTACATGAAATATCCTTACACTGATCAGATAAGCCACATTGAATTGTTGTTGTATGATCGTTGGATTAAGTAGGTATAGGATTTCTTGTGCCTAATGAATTTGTGGTTGTCATTGATCCACTCAGTCAAAAAAATGTTAGTTGTGGAGGTGTTTCATATGGAGGTGGCTGTGAGAACTATGTGTGTGGAACGTAGTAAAAAACATGCTTCCCAGATTAATATGAATGAATGATATAGTTAAAGGTGTAGGTTTGAGGATTTGTGTGGTATTCATGCTCAAGACCATTGTTTAGATGGATTTGTATAAAGGAATTCTGGGTGGTGGAAAAAACATAAAATTCATCATGGTAAGGCACTATAAAGCATAGTACTAATTTAATGACATTCAAAGAGGTATAAATCCTCTCAACATCACAGGGTATTCAAATTTTGAACAGAAACTTGGTGTCATTCCCATCTCAAGAGGTATTAAATCACTGAGGGAGTAGGATGACATCGTCCTTGGTAGAGGAGTCTGATTTCCCTTGCACCATTGACACCTTATTTTCATGAAAATTAATTTTTTTTGTAACACGCCAGGATTTCGTATTACGTTATCTCTTTAAATAATCTAATTGCTTGTGTTACATGTAACACTGAGTTAGAGCGCCCCACAACTTACCAAACTATTCATTCAAAAATCCGTTATTAGTATAATTATGTGAATTTTTTATTTTATATACTCTATAATTTTAACAATCATATTAATTATTTTTTAGTCATTATATAAGAAGAAATTAATTTTTTCAGATAAAGAAAGTATTTGTAAAAAAAGTATACTTTACCACCATTTAATTGAGAACAAGCTTTAAATAAAATATTTGACACTTTTATATATTCAATTTGACAAAATAAACTTTTTATTTAGATGCGGGAAATAAAAATTTAGTTTCGATAAAATTTTGGGGGTTTTGTGATAGCTTTCATATTTTGATGAATATTATAAAATACTAAATTTTAATTGAAAACAATTTTTTTAATCAATATAGTTTTTAGAGTTAAATAATTCATTTTATTGTTTTTAATTATAATTAGATTATATTATTATAATTTCATCGAATTATGGTCATAGGAAATTATTATACAATTAAATGGGATATAATCACATATCAATCTTTTTGGAGTATTTACTTCTCAAAAACTCACATTCGGGTTTTGGAAAAGGTAATAATTTTAAATTTATTTGTTTAATTTATTTGTTATTATTATAGTAAAATAAATATCATATTTGAATTTAGAATATCAAAATTTTCTGTGGGTGAATTTTTTTAATTTTTTTATAGCATTCGATTTTTATGAATTGTGAAAAACAAAGTGTTATATTATAACACTGTCATTTTATTTCAATAATTAATTTTTTATTAAAATATAATTTAATTTAAAAATAGATACCAAATACCTATATTAGTCAAATGTAATTCAATAAAGTTATTTTCTAATGAGATTAGATATATAAAATTTTATTGATCTTTTTAACATCTATTACCGAACTTCTAGGCACATTAGCATACCTTCACAAAACATAATTTTTTTACATCTGTAAGATGAATTTCAAAAATCCAAGAGACACGGTTGTCATCAGTATGTAATATGTGGTTCAATAGGATTAAAATAATTTTTTGGAATAGTAACTTTTGAATTTTATTTATCATGGATAAATGTAAATATGGTAATTCAAGATAAAAATGATATTATAATTACCCCATCACATATCCTAATTTAATTAGAATAGTGTATTTAGACCAAAATCAACCTTAGGAATCATATACGATTCTTTTATATCCTCATTTATTGTATTATAAGATTTATTAATTTTTATTTAAAGAAGTGTTAAAAGTGTAAAAATCAATGTTTAATAACTAAAACATTTTTAATATAGGGTTACCCATAAGATAAATTTAAATATTAATATTAATTAAAATGAAAAAATATTTCATAAATCATGGTATTTTATTTTCAATTTTGAGACATTATATAGAAAAATTATTTATGACACATTGATGATGCAGTAATTACCTTATTACTGATGATTTAAATAACTAATATTATAAATATTAAAATAAAGATAAATTTATACTTTTGATGAATTTCACGAATGTTTTAGGTAATCATGTCATATTAGGGTTGATTCAAAGATTTTTTTCTAATTAATAAAGTTGTTATTTATTTCACAAAAATCCATTACTAAATACTGTCAAATTTTACATAAATGAGTTTTTAAAACAAATATAATTTTATGAAATGATATAATATTCCTAAAAATCTATTATTCAAACCAATGACTTAGATAAGGTTATATATTTAAATAATTAACAACTTCGGGTTCTCTTAGATTTTAATAACATTGTTATTAACTATTTAATATAAAAATATAAGAATAAATGATAAATGTTAAACTATTTAACTAAGAGTTAAATCTAAAAGATAAGGATAATATAGTGACATAAAAATGTCTAAAACATTTTGGTTGAGATTATATCAACCCATACCTACCTTATTATTTAAATAAAACCATTTTTATGTTTTATAAATTGAAAATAAATTTATAATAATTTTTTATTTCAAGCTTTTCCTAAAGTGACCCACATCTCTCTTATAATAGTAAACATCCCCTTCTTATAATTTCACACTTCCAAAGCCATTTGGATCCTCCAAACCCTAAACAAATATCCTCCCAAAAAACCTCAATTAACCTTAGAGTCCTTACCTTGATCAGAAAGCCAACCTATAGATCCATTTTTTTCAAATCAAAAGAATGAACCTGAAGAAGAGGTAATTATTTCATCACCTCTTTCAATGTTCAATTCATCATCCACCCCCAAATTCGTTGTTGTTTCCATAACAAAATAATATCTCTAGTACCTTATACATACTATGATTTTATTAAAAATATGGTACAACCATATTCATTATTTTAACTATTCTATTAAAGATAAAGCCAACATTCATGTGTACGTACTGCTTACCATCTCCATGTCGTGGTGTTGTTTTCAATTCATCGCTTCATTATTTGGTTTGGTATAACAATGATTATAATTGATGTAAATAAAAAATATAACATTTTAATGATTCTTTAAATATAATATACCATCCAAATATATAATATTTCACCATCAACAAAATTATATTGTCTCGAGTTCGTATCTATAGATTACCATCTCTAGAACGTGGTGAGATTTCATATCCATTATATCTAGACAAGAATAATTTTAACATGATGATTAAAATTAATTTTTATGAACTTAATACCATTCTGGATATGAATCAAATACATTATATCCATTACAAACATGACTTACATAACAAAACATATACAGGAAAACTAATTAGTTAAGACCAGAAACAATGATACTACTAAAACGATATTAACAATGAAATAATAGTGGATCATATAAGATATCATATTTATGTATGTATTTTATGTATAATTTAATAACAATTACATAACCATTATATAGGAGGTTAACGTACCCTCGACTAAGGAAATGTACAAGGTCAGGGTTATTTTTACAATCTCTTTATTTTTATAAGGTTGCTTTTAAGTAAGTACCTACTGGGTCCTATTTATCATCATCATCGATGTTTTATAAAAAAAATGTAAAACATTTTTACAATTTCCTAGACTATGGTTTAAATTAATTTATGATCTTGTTTTACTTTTTATAAATTTTTTTGGAAGAAATATTTCTGTCGAATTCCAAACAACGTACTTTATGATATTTTTGTGACATAACGAAATTTTTTTAACTTGTATAGCCGGTGAGGCTATGTTCCATCATTATAACAAATTAAAATCATCATGAACAATATTATAATAATATTATCAAAATAATCGTTTTCATTACTTCTAAATTATTTCAATGAATAATGATATAGTTCACTCAAATAGTTTTTTGGATTGATTTCATCTATGTGAACATCCTTCGATGGATTTTATGTTAGTTTCATGTTAATTTTTTATGATACATTATTCCACATATTATTGAAGGTTTTTTTGATATGTTTGAATATGGATATGCTATTTTTATACCATTCATTGTTTATGGTAAATTTATTGACATTTCATATGCTAGTTTTATTACGAATGTTTATATTATATTTCAAACTTTTTGTATGAGGTATACATTGGACTTAGTAACTGATAGGTGGAGCCCACTATAGGTCCTCGAGGCATTGGTAGTTATGATTATACACTCTAGTGTATTGGCACAATGCTTTGATAAAATATTATTTTTAGTCTTTACAATAGGCCTTGTCTATGTGGTTATGATGCCCAAAATTAAGCATTCCATCAATATGAAATTAGATATTGATATTACATGTTATTATTCGACTACCAGAATATCAATTTTAAAAAGTAAAAATAATTATCTGAATTATAATTTCTATATTATGATGAGTTTTATCATTAAAATGATTGTGTTTTAGAATTATACATTCCCTTAAATATAAATGCTTCTTTGCAATAGTTTCTGCTATATTGTTATTCTTACTGAATGTCTGGGATAACGCATTTCTTATGTATTATATTTCCTAGTATGTGAAGAAGTATTTTATGATTGACCATTTGGATTAGGGTATAGGATATGAGGGTATTCATAGAAGACACCATGTTGTAGTTTTTCTATTTCATAATTTAATGTAAAACATTATAATGTATCTGGTATTTCCAAATCAACTAAACTGGTCAGTATTTCAGGGCAGGATCTATTGGGATCATGAAAATGTTATGTAATAATGCACTTACTCGGGATAATTAGGGTCTGGGACATAAAATTATTATCATATCATTTTTAGTATAATCATTCTAAACTAGATTTACAAAAACTAGGATTAGAGAACATTAACCAAACATAGACATTGATGATCATTATAGAAAAACTACATAGAATTTTGGTTATGAATATATTTTCTAAATTTTACAATAAATAAATCCATGTATAGATACTAGTAGGCAGAGGAAGCTCTGGAACAGATGTATCTAGGGGTAAAACTGAAAAACACCGCTTTAAGCTACACTTAAAGGGTAAATGGTGCAGGACAATGGGCCTTGCTGCACCTTTGGTTACGACACTACTATATGATATGCTTAATATAATTCACATTATCATTACAAACCATTATGAAGGATTTATGAGTAAATATGTCAGCAATGGAAATTTTTTTATGATTATGATACTTGATGTGTGAAAATATACAATTAATGTTGATAATTTATGTATTTTTAGGATTATACATTATTATATGATCTATCCTAGTGTATTTCGTCATTTAGAAATGATACCCAATTGATGTAATGGGAACTCCAACAATAAACATGATTGAAAATTATGAAGGATCATATATTTCATGGTCATATGAAAATCATTAGAAGGGAATTAGTCTCCCATGTATTCACATAAAATTATGAAATAATATCATGTGTTAATATGATAAGTAATGAATTTGTTGATTCATATGTATATGAAGGGTAGGAAATGAATAAGAGGATGGTTGAGAGAATCATAGATATAAGAAAGAAGGCAAACAAGGATTTTCCAACATGTGATAAATGTGGAATGAATCACCATGGTGAAATGATTGAAAGGAATGGGAGTTTGTTATATTTTAAGAGTAAAATGAGACCATGTTCATGATGGGATGGGTAAGAAAATGGTTTCAAATGTACAGTTCTTCATATTCAAGTAGTAGGGACACAATGAGAATAAATGTCATAATCATGAGAGTATTCCTGAAATGATTATATCGGATAATAATCATGTTATCATACTATATCAAATGAAGAGTAATGATTAGTGATATCATGATTTAATTAAATAATTTGGTCATTTGAGTGTTTTATCAATAAGGTACATGTTATAAAAATTATATCGTATATAATGATTTTACATCAGTACAATTTCATGAAGGTGTTGAGATTGTATAGTACAAAATAATGTGACACATTTTCATGTTAAACATTTTGGAAAATATATGGTTTAGGTAAATATAAATGTTATTATATTTTTGAAACTGTGATAATGATTTCAGGATAATATATGATTGATTTCGATAAATTATATTGGATATTATTTACTACCATAAAACTAATTAATTGTTTGTTTATTCCATCATTGATTGAGTTTACAATATTTTTGGATATTAGAAGTATATCCAGTATTCTATAATGCATTACAGAGCATGAATGTAACCATTGAGGTTTTATTGTAATTTAGAGTGCTAAAATGTAATAATAGAATACATGATGAAGGTATTCAGAAGTTATTACATGGAAATGAGATATTTATTATGTTTACATTTCTTATAAATTTTGAACTGTGAGTTTGGATAGAAGTATTTTAGATAATTCTAAATGTTGTAATGAATAATCAAGGACAATTGATAATATTGTTTATAGTTAAAACATTATTTAAGATTATTTATGTATTGTTATAAAAAGACAACTCAGAGGTCGGGTGACAACCCGTAACATCCGACAAGGCCACAAGACTTGTACCGGTACTGGTAACTAAACGGTGACAAGGGTGTATCACCTACCAATAGCCGACATGATGTCCTGGTTTGTATAATGTATTTTTTTTCATAACATTGTCTTATAGATGAATTATAAATCCATTTTTTGGGAACCCTATATGATTAGGATAAATAGAATATTTTTGAGTTCTATTGTCTTTTGGAGTGAAAGATGACTTTGTGACAAAAATTTGTTGATGGATGGAACTATACATGTCAAGTATTATTTTTTTATGAATATAATTATTCATAAAATTTAGGGAAGGGACCATATAACAAAAAATGTGTTATCCTAATACTTTATTTTTTATTGAACTGATGATATTTTATATCATCATATATTTTTAGCTTTAAGGCCCCCGATATTCCAATTACTATTCACTAGTTTGTGATTTGTAACCTCAATCACTCCATATAAATATTTACATTTTTAATCCAATTATGTATCTCTAATAGCCACTAATGCTCTCCTATTTGAGATAATAATTTGGGGGTGACTTTTTTATTTCCCTTTCGCTCTTAATAAGACTTAATTTTATAAACCCTATTTCCGATGTGTGTTTTCCACAAAGGTATTTTACATTATGAAACATTTATTTTCAAAGAACAATTTAAAATTTTGAGGACTAAATTTATTAAAGGAGTTGAGAATGTAACACCCTATGATTTCATAGTTTGTTATCTCTTTAATCCAATTCAATATAATGTGCTACACGCAACACCGAGTTCGAGCGTACCACAACTTACAAAATAGCTATTCAAATAGCGGCTATAAATACTATTAACTATATTCTGACTTTTATATACTTCCAATAATTGTAGAAACCTTATTATTTTCTTTTAGACATATAATAAGAACAAATTCAATTTTTCAGATAAAGGAAGAATTTTTTAACAAATATAATTTTACCACCTTTTAACGATGAAACCTTATAAAAACCAAAACTGGACACATTTATATATTCAATTTGAAAAAAATTCTTCATTTGATGTGGGACTTAAAAATTTAGTTTCAAAAAAAATTGCGGGTTTTCTGATAACTTTCATATTTTTATGAATACAATAAGATACTAAACTTTTTTTTAAAAAAACTTATTAATCAAAATTATTTATAGTGATAAATTATTCATTTGAATTGTTTTTAAGTATAATTATATTATATTTTTATCTGTTAATCTAATGTTTTTCATTGGAAGTCATTTTACATTTATATTTGACATGAAAACATATCAATTTTTTGGTAGTTTTTACTTCTCAAAAAGTCATATTTCTGGTTTTTAAATCAAGAATTAATTTTAAATTAATTAATCCAACATCTATTATTTTAGTTTCATATAATTAACATCATTTTTTAATTTTCAATATCAAAATTATCTATGAGTGTATTTTTGGTATTATTCTGATAACATTCAATTTGTGATGAATAGTGAAAAACAATGTGTTATTGTTTCAAACTGCCAATTTATTTATATAGTTATTTTTTAATTAAAATTTACATCAAAGTCAAAATATATGCATAATACCTATATTAGTCCAATTTAAATCATTTATGTCATTTTATATCAATATTAGATATAAAAACCATTAATGAACATTTTAACGCCTTTTACCCACCATCTAGACATATTAGAAAAATTTCATAAAATGTAATTTTACCATTTTGGTGAATTGAAATTTAAAAATTTGTGAGACGCTGTTTTTATCAGTATATAAAATGTGGTTCAGTGAGATTAATGTTTTTGGGGAATAGTAACTTTTGAATTTTATCTACTGTGTTTTAAAGAGAATAAGGTAATTAAAGGAAAAAATAATTTTATAATTACCCCAAAACATGTATTAATTATCTGGGATAAGTGTATTTCAGCCAAATTCAAGCTTCGGAATAAAATATGATTTTTATTTATCCTATTGGGATTGATTATGACATTTATTGTATTTTATTTAATGAATTGATAAAAGTGTTCAATTCAATGTTTACTAACTAAACCATTTTTTATATAGAGTTACACAAAAAAATTGACTATAAATATTCATTACAAATATAAAAATATTTCTTACATCATGAAATTTTATTTATAATTGTTAGAAATTAAATAATTAAATTTATTTTTAACATAATGATGAGGCTGTAAATACATTATTAATGAATGATTAAAATAATTGATATTAAAAATATTACAATAAATGTAAATTGAGACTTATTATACATTCCACGAATATTATAGGTTAATATTCCATGATATATTTTATATAATGAATTTTATTAAAATTTATCAAGTTGTTAAGTCTTTCACAAAAATCAATTAATTAATAGTGTCAACATTGACATAAATGAGTTTTTAAAACAATTATTATTTTATTAAATGATATAATATTCATAAAAATCTAGGATTTGGATAGATGGAATATTTGAGGTTATATATATATATGTCAATTATTAACCACTTGGGGTTCACTTGGAATTTTTAGTAAGTTTACTAACCATTTAATATAAAAATACAAGAGGAAATTATAAATGTTAAACAATTTAACAAAGAGTAAAATCTAGAAGATAATGTTAATATGGTGAAATAAACTTGTCTAAATTATATTGGATGAGATATATTAGAACCATAACTACATTATCCTAGAAATTAATGAATTTCAAGCGATTAGAAACCAAATTTTTTGAGAATAAATTAATATTTCAATCTTTTCCTAATGTGGCCCTCACCTATATTATTAATGGGTACTCCCACATCTCTTAATTTCACACCTCTAAATCCATTTGGATCAACCAAATCCTGCTCAAATATCCTCCCAACTACATTCAATTCAACCTAATGGAATTTCATTGATTATAAAGACCACCTATGGAGAACTTTTGTTCAAATCAAAATGAAGAACCTAAAGAAGAGGTAATTATTATCATCACCATTTTCAATGTTCTTTTCTTCTTCCACATCCTCTTTTTTTAATCCATCCATAACAAAATAATATATCTATTACCTTCTATATACGGTGATGTAATGATAATTATGTTTCTACCATATTCATTATTATATCAATCCTATGAATGACAATGTCACTATACATGCATACATACGACTTACCGTTTCCACTTCATGGTGTAGTTTGTTGTTCAACGCTTCGTTATTTGGATGGGAACAATATTTCGTATATTTTTTTAAATAATAAATAAAAAATCTTAATGAATATATATATATATATATATATAATATACTATCAAACAACATATGATTTCTACATCAACATATTGATATTGTCATTCAAACGTACATATTTCTTACCGTCTCCACGACGCAATAAGATTTAATTCCCCATTATATCTATTCACGAATAATTTTAACATGATTTTTAAAAATAATATTTATGAAAATAATACCATTATGGATATGAATCAAATACATCCTATCCATAATAATCATGACATACTTAACAAAAAATATTAAGGAAAACAAATCAGTTAATACAAGAAACAATGATACTACAAAAGTATTTTTAACAAAGAAATAGTAGAATATCATATATGATATCATAGTAATGTATATTGTTATTGTATAATTTGATATAAATTATTTATCCACTATAAAAGTGGTTAATTTATCATCGACTAAGAAAATTTACTTGGTAGGGGTTAATTCTACAATCACACTATTTATCTGAGGTTGTTTTTACATAAGTATATATTGGGACCTCTTTATCATCCACATTCATGTTTCTTAAAAATGTATTTCAAAACATTTTTACTAATTCCGAGACTATGATTTAAAATCATGTAAAAAGTTGTTTAACATTTTATAAAATGGTTTGAATGGAATATTTTTGTCGCATTCCAAACAAGGTACCTTATGAAATTTTCTATAAATAAGGGACAGAATTCTTTTTTTAACTTATATGGTGGGTACAAAATTTTTTGTTATTATAACACCTTCAAATATTCCCTTACAAGATTCTAATAATATTTTCAAAACAAATTTTTTATTTAAATTTTATTTATTTTAATGAAGAATGAAATATTTCAGTCAAATTGTTTTTTGATAGATTTCATCTATGTCAACATCCTTCATTATATTTTATGATTGTTTGAAGTTGATTTATTATTATACAATATTCCATATTGTATTGAAGGTTTTGTGATATGTATGACTATGGATTTTCTATTTTTACAACATTCACGGTTTATGGTAAAATTATTTAAATTTTGTATGTTATTTTTAATAAGAATGATTATATTATGTCTCAACCTTTTCATATGAGTAATGAATTGGTCTAAGTAAGTGATGGGTGGATCCCTCTATAGCACCTCGATGCATCAGTATGTGTCAAGAGACAAACTAGTGTCTTGGCACAGGGCTTTGAAAAAATTTTATTTGTATTCTTTGCATGAGGCCTTGACTATGTCTTTATGATGTCCGACATTATGAATTCTATCATTATGAAATTAGTTATTGATATTACATGTGATTAATCGACTAGTAGAATATCCATGTGTGTAAGTTAATTGAATTATTTGATATATCTTTTTAATATTATGCAAAAGTTTAATTTTAAAATGATTGTGTTTTAGTCAAATATATTTCGTTACAAGATTTTTCTTATTTATGATTGTTTCTGTAATATTGATATCCTTCCTGAGAATCTAGGTTCTCCCCTTTCATATGTTTTACTTTTCCTGGGATGTTGAGAAGTATTTTATGATTGACAGGTATTATTAGTCTATGTGATATTAGTGTGTTCAAAGAATACATTATGATATTGTTTTTTCATTTCATTATGTATTGTAAAACATAAGAATGATTCTATGACATCCAAGCCTAATAAACTTATTAGTATTTCAGGAAATGATCTCTTCTGATCGTACCGATGTTATGTAATAATGCATCAACTACGGCTAACTTTGTTTGGGGTGTTACATTTGTGATGTAGATATACAATCAAAATCTGTGTAATGTTCAATTACCATAGGGTATGTGTGATACACATGTTAGGACATGTCCCATCTTGGCTAAACCATTATGTACATGGTCATAGTGCAAATGATTGAAAACAAATATTTCATTGAATGTATTTTTGATTAGTTTTTTGTTAGTGAAATGGTCATGTTGGTATGTTCATCCAACATCCTATGGCCTCCTATATCATTGAATAATTATGATTCAATTTTCAGGGGAACATAGGGAATTTCATGGGACCTATGAGTCCATAGAAGAATTTTTATAGTTCTCTCTATCTAGAAAGGGAGCATTAGGAGCCTGGACCAAATGAGGGTTTGAAGACTAATAAAGGTTTATATCGACAATCTATCATCAAGGGGTAGTTCTTAATGGGGTTATCACAACCCGACCCGTATTTGGGCTCGCGCCACAAGTACCCCAAGCCCACCTCCATAGGCCAGGGGAAGGAGAAGAATGCCTAAGGCACGAAAAAACTAGGTGAGGCCTTTACAAAAGAAACTATACACAAACATGTAGCTAACTCAATGCAAAAGTGCAGATAAAGAAAGCAAGACACAACTCTACAACAAAAAGGGAAACCAATATACATGCATCGAACTCTTACCTGTAAAAGTAAAGTGCTGAAAAGTACTGACAAGTAAACTAAACAGAGAAAAGGAAAAACATGTGCCCAACCAAAATGGTGCCACTGAATGCAGCTCAAGCTTCTGTGTCCTCTACGATCCTCCTTAGTCTCGATTGACCTGTCCGTCGTCTACAAGGGCACACCAAGTGCGGGAAAATCCCAAGCAGGGGTGAGTATAAAAATACTCAGTACGATGCCCCGAAAGCTGGATGGAGAAACAAAAGAGGTACTAAAATGGTGAGTACTACACCAAACAATGAATAGTGTAAGAGTAAAAAAGAGGGAGAGAGAGAGTTCATCTCAACCCAGAAAGAGAATGGAAGGAGACTCATCCAGATGCATGGATCTAGAAATGATGAGAAGACACAATTCTCGTCGAGTCTTCACTGCCTATAGCAATAGATTAGACTCGTCCAACCAAGAAGAGCTAGACACGGAAAGCATGTGGCATACCCCACACATCTTCTCCCCTCCTAGAAGGAGAGTAACAGAACCCAATGATTGGGAAAAATGTAAGATGTATATATATGATCAATAAGAAACCCGATTGAGTTTGTAAGGGGATCTCTAACTCCTAGCTCAACACATGAAGAGTCGCTAATAGTTCGAAGGATATCCAACACAGAACCCAGAAATCTTGAACATCACCCTAGGAGGTTCAATTCAAAGGTGATCAATCAATTCACCTTGATACTATCCGCTTTGGCAGGCACTTACTCTCTAACATGGCTTTTATCTCGCGTCGCATGGACACGTCTCAGTGGAAAAAGCTCCTCTCATCCTCGTTTGTCCTAAGGTCACATCAAGCTATCACATTGTCGACACGTACACCCAAGGATCCAATGCTGGTAGAAATGAAGAAAAAGTAACTGACAAGCCTCATATATAAGGGCTAATTCGGAATGAAGTCATCAGGTAACCCACTACCCAGCCACAGTGGAGGGTAAACCCTAAATAAGTCGACGGTGACCCACTGACCAGCCCCACTAAATGGTAAACTGTAAAAAAACATTGAGTGACCCACTACCCAGCCCCGCTAGAGGGTAAACCCAAATACATCATCAGGTGACCCACAGCCCAGCCATGCTGGAGGGTTGACGTGGAAGAAGTCGACAGGCGAACCACTGCCCAGTCCTGCTGGGGTTAGACCTGGATGAAGTCGATAGGCAACCCACTACCTAGCCCTGCTAGAGGATTGACCTAGAAGAAGTCAACAAGCAACCCACCGCCCAGCCCATATCGAGGGTAGACTTGGAAGATGTCGAAAAGTGACCCACTCACCATCCCTACTGGATGGTAGACCTGTAACAAGACAACGGGTGACTCACTGCCTGACCCTACTAGAGGGTAGACCCTCAAGAGTAGTCAGCTGACCCACTACCCAGCCCTACTAGATGGTAGACCCTCAAGAGTCTTCAAGTGACCCACTGACCATCCCTGCTAGAAGGTAGACCCATAATCATCCTGAGAGCTCCGCACTGCTACTGACATCACCAGGTGTCACTAACAATTCCACCATGTGTTGGTTTAGAGTGTATCAAAAAGGGATCTTTGTCCAATTCCCTTTCATATTTCCACATGTAATAAGATCTCTAAGGAGGCTCCACAATCCCAAACAGATCACACTATTGCAATTCTCATGAAAAAACACGCGAGATACACTACTTACTTGCTAGAAATGGCTCCCGGTGGAAATGTTATTCAACACCACTTTATAGCCATACAACGTATCCTAGGGCCCGCACCATAGACACAGAAGATGTCGGGATAACCACTCCATCATGACGCTCTTAGAAAAAAAATGCAAAACCGACTGCTCATACTCCCCTAACAGGTGCCAAAAGAAAAAGATGAAGTATGATACACATAGCTCAAGAGATGGTCTGTGGGGCCCATGCGTCAACTCCGGCTCCAATTCCTAAAACCACAGTGGTCATCTTTTCCTTTATTCCAGGATCACAACGCCGCTGAAGGAACCTAAAACGGACTCTGGATACAGAAGTTTCACCTTCCCACGTTATGCGCATACGGGGCCCTGTGGGGACCAAACCGTGGTTCCAAAACATTTCATGAAAATCGTACCATTGTGTTCCTTTATAATAACCATGCGGGATAAGCTATTTTCTTTCCAAGAACGGACTTATTAAGCATAACTCGCAAAAACGCAGCATATGTCTGAAAGCCACCTCGTGGGGTTCACGCCTTGGACCCGAATTTAGGCAGGCGTATTACACCATTGAAATCTCCTCTGAAAAATACTCATAAATGAGTACACAAACACCCCAAAAGGATGTTGGGTGAAAACGTGGCATTTCACTGTAAAGTGTGAGAACTAGTCCCTATGGGGCCTGCCCCTTGTATCCAACTTGGATGCTTCAGAAAGCATTTCCAAAAGTCCCCATGAGGACTGGGGTCACGCTACTGCTGATGGCGCGTCAATCATACATCCCAAGAATGAGTTAGGTCTGACACAATAATTAATTAATTTATTAATTAACTAATTATTTTCTCATATTTATCGTTTTGTGCTACAGAGCAAAGAAACCAACCCACAACGGTTCCGAACCTACTTGGAAGGACCGTCTCGGCTCCGGGGCCACCGCACCTCTGACATCATGTCAAACAGATGTCCTTCTCATGAGCCATGTTCGTCGCAAAGTTAATAATAATTTATTATTAATAAATTAAAGCTCCTCGGGTCGCCTATCTTCAGGCGCAAAACCCAAAAACCACTAAACATACATTATAAATTTTTTCCTGTTAACAAGGATCATCATCCACAGACGGCGCGCCAAATGGACACGCCCTTTAGAAGATAAGACCCTCGAACAAAAAAGGAGCCCATATTTTGGGCCAGTTCAGACCGGCCGACCCGGTCTAGACAGTCGACCCACGACATAGCCACGGGTCTCCGCGGCCTGCCCCACCTCCATCGGGCCACCTTGCCTAGTTTAATTGAACCGTCCGGCTAGGGTGGTCGGTCTCCGTGTGTGCCAATGACCCGCAGGTGGCGGGTCCTGTCTCATTCGCCCCCCGAGGTCAGTGCCTCGGGGCCTCCCCAGCCGGCAGAGCGCGACAGGACACCTGCACCTGGCCTCCCTCCACACTCCGATGCGATTCTGCAACACACCTGGTTGGCTCCCCACGACTCCGCCCTCTCTAGTACCCCCTTCGACCGTGACAACATGTCAGACGCCCGCTGCAACACTACCGCGCCACGCCGCGGCCTGCGCCGCCCAATGCCGGCACTTTTCTCCTCAGCCGTGACACCACTGCACCCACCAGACTCTTCCGTTCTGAAGCCGACTCTAGCCCTACATCGCCACCGAGCTCCGCCCACCTTCTCTTCTCCTCCTGGGTTCCCCCTGCTCACGCTGCCATGCTCGGTCGTGCTCTGCCGCCATGCTCGGCCGCGCTCTGCCGCTGCGCTCGGCCACGTTCTGCTGCCTCCAACTTGACCTCTGGCCGCCGCCCCTCACCGGAGTGGAATCTTTGTTTTGTTGTCCTGACCACTCTAGTGGTTGGAAATATTTTGTGACACCAGTTTTTGGATCCTCGGGGCTGGAGCTTCACAATGCTTCCCCTCGCTCGTCAAATCGTCGAGAATTTGCTGCCTCCGAAATTCAGACGAAGAACGCTCAAGAACAAGAACTTAAATGGGGCTCGGGCGTAGGCCATGTTCATTCAAACAATTCACCTAATTCTAAAATTGATGAATTTAAAATGTCAAAATCGAAGAAACTCCAATAATTTCATGAAGGTGTGAAATTTATTCTGAATTCTATCCTCGTTGGATCTATTCGTCGTTGGTGATGCGCCTGCTCCATCACACTCCATCTCACTGAAGTCCTCTCCTCAATCAGGAAAAGAACAGCGATGAACGACGAAGAACGACGAGGAAAACTCAAGAGAGAGAGAGAGAGAGAGAGGGATAGAGAAGGGAGAACCCCCCAACTCTTATTTTCCTATTTATAAGAAAACCCGCTTATCGTAGAATCCAAAATCACCACGCCCTCTAATTTTATGTCACGCCTAGGAAAATCACCCCATCTAGAACCCAACAGAAGTCTTAGATTTCCATATTGAGACTCCATTTGAATGTTATTGGAAAAGAATTCCAGTGATAAAAATCACTCAATATTTCAAAAAGACTGTTTTTCCCTTGGGTGACATCTCTCAAAGCAGACCCACACCAGCAACATTTAAACCTCGCCTAGGGTAAAAGACACGCACCAGATGCAACCATGCACTCAGATTTCGGACTTGAGCTACCATTTAAGAGGTATCACAACCCCTCCATTTGCATAGTATAAAAACAATTAACATTTTTATAAAATTTATTCCGGGAACATAGCGCCTCGGAATTGCACACCGTCTTCGCGCCTAGCTCTGGAATTATATCAAGAAAATTTTCAATGTCTCAGAGTCCCAAAACCTGGGTTCTTATGTCATTCTCTCCTTCAATATTTTCATCCCCAAATAGAATAACTAGGAAAAAAACTCAAGATACATAGCTCACACCTAGCTCTGACGTGCCCAAGAAAACTTGCACAACACTATGATAACACAATAGGAGATCCAAGGGATGGTTCATACATATAGTGTCTGCTACTCTCGTGTACATGAATAGGAATACTCACACACCTCATCCACTACGACATGTTGAAGACATCATGCACCCAACGGTACTATTGGGAGAATAGGGCACGTCGTTAGGAACATCACCAACACTTGCACGATTCCCGAAAGGCCCAAAAAATCAAGGGACTTCCCCATCCGAACCTATACTTTCCATGTCGCGATCGAAATAATTGTTTGTTCCCGGAACATGGGGTCATGATTCCCTCATTCAGAATACCCATCTGGTGGAACACCCAAGGATATCCGGTCACACATGTTTTCACTGTCGGAGCATCACGATTGAGACTCTCCTACACACTCAACCAGCGAAGGAGTCAGCTTCATCAACTGTAGAAAAGTCGTACCCTCCTGCAAAAACTCCAGCCATCACCACACCGGGTTATAACGATGCATCGCGTCACCCTTAGTAACCCCTCAAGTAAGGAGTTAAATAAAAGAGTACCTGACGCAGTGTCTAACAAGTTCTACTAAGAAAAGTCGAAAAATACACAAATCGTACCTCTTATCATCTCTTACATTGCAGGATTGTAAACAACCATGGAACACAACCACCCACAGCCCCGTCTGTCAGCTCCCTGATCTTGACATGGGATGCCTAGTGGTGGTGGTGGGACCTAAAAACATCGTCGCCAACCACGGTTCATATTGCTTTCTGCCAACCCCACCTCCATGGGGATAACCCTGTCCTCACCTGGGAGTTCTCTTATCACGACACAGCCTCTGTCGTGGCGGTGCATCTACCAACTATCCAGATGGCTTAGCACATATAGTCGGATATTCTCACACCATGTGATATCGCAAATCACAAACATAGCACTAGTCCTCCCAGGGCAATATCAGTGATATACGTTGTCGCCAAACATGTGCATGAGTCTCATCAAGGGGAAACATCCTGTGTTGAACCCTAGCCAATCGACGTCCCTCTTCCATAAATTTCCCTATCACCAATTCTTGCTCCAGTACCCTGAGATGGGTGGGGATTCACAAGGGCACATCGCTAACACAAAACTCATCTACAGAGACATCACTCAATCTTCTGTTCTCAGAATTTTTTGTCATGGAACACTTCCAAAGAGTACCGCGTAAGGTCTACAAACCAAGTCGCGTACTCGTCCACTGCCATCACTCCCTGCTGAAGCTCTAGTAGCTCCCTAAACCGTAAAAACTGTAAGTGGGAGGGGCAGTAATCCTCACGAAACAACCGCTAGAAGTCATCCCATGAGAGTACCGACTCATCATGCATCTGAGTAACCCAGGATCAACCACACCAGCTGCTGGGTGAAAAAGGATTAGCTATCAAAGCAACCATCTAACCTGTTAGTTTCCGAGCAAGCCTAAAGAGGTGGACCACTGACAATAGCCAACCCTTCACTGTTTGAGAGTATGGATCACCAAGGAAACTCAATGGTCTCTAGCGCAGGAACTCACATAGTGCTCCCAACATATGCTCGTCATCGGCCCTCACAGCCTATACTATCCGCTACTCCAAAGGTGGAGGCGCTACTGCATGTCCTCCTGGAGAAAGGGTAATTGCATGATGGATCTCCAACTATGGCGTCGTTGCTCAAAGAATTTTTTTCACGAACTGAAGCTAGTATCATGGAGGGATATCATCATGGGGAAATCATGAATCTGATAAAGGAGTACCATAGTCCGATGATTATATATATATCAACATCGATGGGGAGAAGACTCAAGAAGGACATCCAAAGAATCGATCATATATGATGCATGAAGAAAATTCCCTGCAACAAGTGTGTTAGTGTGCCAAGTCGATATGCGGGTTATCAGGATCTTATTGAATGGATACGTTTTCCGCCACACCATCACTGGACTCCCTGGACTGAGATCTTCTCTCGAAACACATTGAATCTATTGTCCCAAAACTCAACGAATTCCTTTTTTAGGGACGTGCGAACAACACCCCAAGGAATGATCCACCTATGATACCACTTTGTCATGACCCTTCCTATACTAGGGCTCGAGCCACAACTACGCCAATCCCACCTCCATAGGCCAGGGGCTGGCGTCTAGCACTGAGGGCGCATCAAACTAGGGGAGGCCTTTCCCTAAGAAACTATATACACACACACAACTAACTCAATGAAAAAGTGCAGAGAAAGAAGGAAAGATACAACACTGTTACAAAAAGGGAAACCAAAACACATGAATGGACCTCTAACCAGTACAAGTAACGTGTTGAAATGTAATGACATGTAAACTGACCAAAAAAGGGGCAAAAAACGTTCCTAACCAAAAAGGTGTCACAACCCGGTAATATGTAAAATGGATGTAAACCACTGGTGAGTCACACCCAGAATTTCCTGCAATGGCCAATGAATGCAGCCCAAGCTCATGTGTCCTCTACGATCCTCCATAGTCTCGCTCGACCAGTATGTCATCTACAATGGCACACAAAGTGTGGGCAAAGCCCAAGCTGGGGTGAGTATAAAAATACTATGTAGGATTCCCCAAAAGCTCGAGGGAGAAATAAAGGAGGTACTAAAACAGTGATTAGTAGGGAGAACAATGAACAGTGTAAGAGTAAAAGAGAGAGAAAGTGTGTAGCTCAACCCAACAAGAGAAAGGAAGCAGACTCATCTAGAGGAAATGAGCTAGAAACGGTGAGAAGATGAACTTCTCATCGAGTCTTCACTTCCTATAGCAGGAGAGTATCCTCATCCAACCAAGAGGATCAAGACACAAAAATCACGTGGCATACCCCACGCGTCTTCGCCCCTCCTAGAAAGAGAGTAACTGATCCACATGAGTGGTAAAAATAGTATGGTGTATATGTAGGCTCAATGAGAAACCCGAATGATTGTGTAAGGGGACCTCTATCTCCAAGATCAGCCCACTAAGTGTCACAAATAGTTCAAAGGATATCCAACACTGAACCCAAATGTCCCACACGTCAAACAAGGAGGTTCAAGTTAAATGGTATCAATCACCGTACCACGATACTATCCGCTTTGGGCGGCACTGACTCACCCGCCTGGCATTTATCTTGTGTCTCAAGGAAGCGTCTCTGTGGGAGAAGCGCCCCCCATCCTCCTATGTCCTATGTTCACGTCAAGATGTCACATTTCCCATCTGTACAACCAAGGATCCCACTCTGGTAGTCATGAAGAAAAAATCACTGACTAGCCTCATAGATAATGGCTGAGTCTGAAAGAAGTTTTCGGGTAACCAAATGCCCAGCCCCGCTGGAGGGTAAACACTAAATAATTCAACCGTGACCCACTGCCCAGACCTGATGGAGGGTAAACTCTACCAAAACATCGGGTGACCCACTACCTAGACATGTTGGAAGGTAAACCCTAATACATCCTCAGGCGACCCACTACCCAGCCTTGCTATAGGGTAGACCTGGATGAAGTCGACATGCGACCCACTACGCAGCCCTGCTGGGGGGTAGATCTGGATGAAGTCGATAGGTGATCCACGGCCCAGCCGTGCTGGAGGGTAGTCTTTTTTAGAAGTTGACAGGAGACCCACCGCCCAGCCCTGCTGGAGGGTAGACCTGGAAGAAGTAAACATGAGATGCAATGCCCAGCCCTGCTGGAGGGTAGACCCTCAAGAGTCATGGGGTGACCCACTACCAAGCCCTTCTGTAGGGTTGACCCATAATCGGCTGGATATCCCCACACTATTACTGACATCACCGGGTGTCACTAACAATGCCACCATGTGTTTGTTTGGAGTGCATCAAAATGGGATCTCCATAAAATATTCTTTGATATTTAATCATTTAATAAGATCTTGAATGAGGCTATAAATGACCAAATAGATCACACCATTACAATACTCACGGAAAAACTCACGAGATAGACTACTTACTCACTAGAAACGGCTCCCAGTGGAAAAGTTGTTCAACACCACTTTATACCCATATGGCATCTCGTGGGGCCCGAACCTCGGTCCCAAAAGAGGTCGGCCGAACCACACCATTGTGATGCTCTCAGAAAAACATGCCAAAACAACTACTCATACTCCCCAAACGTGCATCAGAAGAAAAAGGTGCAGTACGCTGCACATAGCTCATGATATGGTCCATGGAAAACACGCCTCAACACCAGATCTAATTCTTAAAACCACCCTAGTCATCTTCGCCTCAATGCCAGGGTCACAACGCCGCTGACGGTGCCTAAAATGAACTCTGGATGGAGAAGTTACAACCAACCGTGTTATATGCAAACGGGCCCCTTTAGGGCCCACACCTTGGCCCCAAAACATTTCACACAAATCATACCATTGCGTTCCTTGATGATAACCACGCTGGATAGGCTATTCAATTGCCCTGAACAGACTTATGAAGCAGAAGCCGTAAAAATGCAGCATACGTCCGAAAGCCACCTCGTGGGGCCCATGCCTCAGACTAAAATTTAGGCGGGCGGATTTCACTATTGCAATCCCCTCAGAAAAACACTCAGAAACAAGTACTCAAACACCCCAAATGGATGTTGGGCGAAAACGCGGTGTTTCACTGTAAAGTGGGAGAACATTTCCATGTGGGGCCCACAACATGTCTCTAACTCGGATGTTTCTGAAAGCATTTCAAAAAGTCCGTACGAGTACTGGGTTCACGCTGCCGCACATGGCGCGTAAATCGTACATCCCAAACAGGAGTTAGGTCTGACACAACAATTAATTAAATAATTATTTATTTATTTAATTACTCAAATTTAGCGTTTCGTGCTACGGAGCAATGAAACCAACCCACCAAGGCTCTAATCCATCTTGGAAGGACCTTCTCATCTCTGGGGCCCCCACGCCTTTGAAGACACATCAAATGGACGTCCGGCTCGTGAGCCACGACCATCACAAATTTAATAATAATTTATTATTATTGAATTAAAGCTCCTTTGGTCGCTCCTCTTCGAGCACAGAACCCAAAAACCCAAAAACATACATCAAAAAGTCCATCTTGTTAACACGGACCAGCAGCCACAGAAGGCACATAAAACAGACGTGTTGTTTAGAAGATAAGCCCCTCGAACAAAAAGGGGCCCATAATTTGGGCCGGTGCAGACCAGTCGGTCTGGTGTCGACCGAAAGCCCACGACCATGCCATGGGTCTGGTCCAGCTCGTCGCGGCCCGCTGGTCGTGTCCCGCACCACCCCCACCAGGCCACGTGGCCCGGTTTAATTAAACCAGCCAGCCAGGGTGGCCGGTCTTCGCATGCGCCAAGGACCTGCAGGAGGATGGTCTTGTCTCGTCCGTCACCCCCATGAGGTCTGTGCCTCAGAGCCTCCCTAGCCAACTGAGTGCAAAAGGCCGCCTGCATCCAGACTCCTTCCAAGCTCTGATGTGACGCCGCTACACACATGGCCGAATACCCCTGAAGCTTCCCTCTCCAGCTCCACCTTCAACCACGACGGCACGACGGATGCCCGCTGCAACACTGTCGCGCCACACCGCGGCCCGCACCGCCCAAATCCGGCACTCCACTTTTCTATTGCAACTCCACTATGCCCACCGTGCTCCACCACTCTGATGTCAACTTCGTCCCTGCTTTTCTGTCGGGCTCCGCCGACCTGCTCAGCTCCTCCCGGGTACCCCCTGGTCATGTCTCCATGCTCTTCCACCTCTGACTCGACCTCCAGCCGCCACCCCTCACTAGAGCAGAACCTTCGCCTGGTCCCCCCGACCACTCCGGTGGATGGAAAAATTTTCTGAAACCTTTTTCAGGATCCTTGGGGTAGGAGCATCAGAACTTCGTCCCTCGCTCATCAAATCATCAGGAATTTGATGCTTCCAAAATTCTGACGAAGAATGCTCAAGAATGAGAAATTAAATGGGGCTCAGGCATTGGCTTTTTTCATTCAGCCAATTCCCCTTATTATAAAATTGATGAATTTAAAACACCAAAATCTACAAAACTCCAATAATTTCATGAAGGAGCAAAATTTAATATGAAATTATACCTTGCTGGATCAGTTCGTCATTGGTGACGTGTCTGCTCAATCCTGCTCCGATCTGCCGGAGTCCGCTCCTCAATCCGGTTAAGAACATCAAAGAACACTACAGAATGAAGAAGAACGCTCGAGAGGGAGAGAGAGAGAGTGAGAAAAGGGAGAACCCCCAACTCTTATTTTCCTATTTATAAGAAAACCCGCTTAGCGCAGAATCCAAAAGCACCGTGCCCTCTCATTTTATGTCGCACCTACGCCAAATGTCACATTTAGAACACAAAGGAAGTATCATATTTCCATTCCAATACTCTGTTTGAATGTTATTCTAAAATAACTCCACTGATAAAAATCACTCATTATTTCAAAATGTTTTTTCCCCTGGGTGACATCTCTCACAGCAGGCTAGCACCTACAACTTTTACTCCCCTCCAAGGGTAAATGGAAAGCTCCAGACACAATTGTGCACCCATATTTCCAATCCAAGCTACCATTTAGGAGGAAACACAAACCAAGTATGTGCATAGTATAAAAATTCCAAACATTTTTATTAAATTTATTCTGAGCACACGGAGCCTTGGAATTGCAAGCCATCTTCATACCTAGCTCTGGAATTATATCAAAAAAAATTTCAAAGTCTCAGAGTCCCAAAACCTGGGTTCATACAGGGGTAGTTCCATATAGTTTAGTTCAAGTAAATTTTTTATTTTATATGTCTAAAAAAAGTGAGGCTCCTTTCAAACGGGGGCCAAAACACCAAGTGGTATAGGGCCTCTACAAGTATATTGGAGGGAATTTATTTTTTTTAAGACCTTTTAATTGACGATGGAAGTGGTAGTGGGTGTGACTATTTAGCCTACCGTAAGGCTTCAACTAGACATTAGTTTTTATTAGAACATAATGACTCGGCATGGAATGTTCTAAGTAATGGGGGTTGGGACCACCCCAGTATTGTTATTCCCCTAATATATTGTTTGTAGTTTCCCTTGAGTGAAGGACATGATGAAATAGATCATGAGGACATTACACCATGAAAAAAATCAACTTGGTCATCATGATGATTCTCTCACTAGAATGGGTCAACACTACATGTCTTGAGCATGGTGAAGATTAATTAGTATTGGATCTATCTATGATGGTATTCCAAATAAGTAATGGAACTATGGTAAACTATCTATGAAATATAAATATTGGTCCTTCCAATGTCTAGATGAAACTCTACAGGATGGTGGGATCCTGCTGCTATGTGGTTCTGAACATGGATATGCACATATAGATGACATTTTCTATTTATTGCAATCGGGCATTCAACACTGTGAATTTTTAAAATATAGGGTTTCCAAACTCCCTAGGCTCTTTAATGTTGTCATTCCATGTTTGATACATTATTCCATTTAATGAAATCACCACATGTTGAATCTCCAAGGGCACAAGGAGATTTGTGAGAGAGGCTATCAAATCATTATGGTGAGAATCTTTGTATAACTGAGGATTACTAAAAATCAATGAATTTATCAGCTCATCAAATTTTTTACGAAGGATAATATTGTTATGTTGAAGAATGAAAATTTTCTTGAGGAATATAATTATACTTCATGGTTACGTTTGGTGACTCATACCTCAGTCTCATACAATAATTACCATCCTCATCTCCTTCTAGAAGAATGGGGTTACCTAGATTAATTGGGGTAATGAAGTTACTAAACATGACTGGGGGAAACTAGCCAATGAATACATTATTCTATACTCAAGGAGATATAGACTTCCACTGGGTAGTTTCATAATCAGGTCCCCAATCATCAATGACAACAACAATAATTTTTTTTTACTCATCCGGTTTCTAGAAATTGAATGATACAACGAGATCTGCAGCTTATTTTGAAATAATGATGAATGGATCGAGTTTCCAACATTCACATCAAAGTTATTGTAATATTGGAGGGTTATAAACATGACATTTGTAGTATACCCATGGCCATATACCACCCCCCACGAGTGTGTAAGGAGATCTGTATGATGCTCTACATGGTAATTTCTGATTAAATGGGCAGGATGTTTCCCATCATACTGTACATCTGTGTCCATATCCCACTGATTCTAAATAATGGCAGGGATGATGACATAAAAGGTAATGGTATTTAGAGGTAAATAATAATCCTTGACTATAAGTTTTTACTCCCATATGATTTGGATTTATTAAAGAGAAACATAGTATACTCATCTAGTGATCAAAATATGGGGACAATCCTCCTCTACAATACGGTATAGAACTACGAGGATAGTGAATCATTTATAATAGAGTGTCTCATGATATCCAAATGACATGGTGCACTGTACCACACGGAGTGATGCTGACTCCAATACTTCTTACTAATATTCTATTTGCTTATTGATCCCCTAAATTCCAAGATAAACCAACTGGTGACTAGGGATGTGGTGAAACATCTCCTAGAAAATACAGTAGAAACAAGTTGCATGAACCATATTGTGGGACTCTGATATGCCAATGTGTATAGTCTCTAGTGGAATGCATACAACTTATAGCTTATCAGTTGTAAGGAACTCCCACACGAAATCTTGTTTAGAGTACGCTCCATTATCTTGATCGGTCCATGCCACGATTGGCAGTCACCAGTAGATAGGTGATGAAACTGATATGGATATGTTTAATTTCTAGTTGTCCTAGAGAGGAATCATTTCATGGAGAATATGTTCACTGTGCACTATGGAATAGCTTTGTGGTACCAAATGCATATTCATGTCGTTATAGGACATAGTACATTCCACTACCTCAAGTAAAGAAATGGAAGCACACATTTGTAGCTCAAAATGGTGTTTATTATAGGGAGGAGTCATCCCGAACCAAAAATAATTTTCCCACATCATTTGTAGTGGTGGAGAGGATTTACAATGAAAATTATTATGATGAATACACTATGATCCACTATAAGGGAGCTAGAAGTTCCTACAATTACATGTACCTAAATATGTAATTGGGTATCATGTGTATTTCACCTTCCACGATGGATAACATCAACTCATGGAATCCTCCCATATACACTTCTAGTTATGGTGTAAACTCCATTAGAAATTCAGATGCGTACTTAGAAATAGACAAGTCAACTAGGTCAATGAAGAATATGTCGTTCTTAGTATTTATAATTCGGTTGGGGAGTGTAAATCATTGTCCTTATATAAATATTTAGGGAAGGGGAAGACATTATGAAAGGTAGGAAATTTTTACTCATAGGTACTGTAACATATTAGAACTCCACTCTAGATGATAGTAACACTGTTAGGACCTCCACATTGGCTGGTAGTGATATGGGAAAGATGTTTGTTATAAAAATTGGTATTTTTATTTGGACATTCATTATTCCTTGTGATGGAGAAGAGATATCCTCTTCATGGGCTGCTGATAGAATGGGGATTCCATCTGTATAGAGTCACATCATTATAAGCAGGTCTGTAGCATCATTTTTTTGTGCCAGTGATTGAAAGAATAAAATATACCTTCCAATGAGGTTGATAGCGTCTTGATCCCAATTGTGTGAAGATTAATACAATTTTACCTATTGTATGGATTGGATGGGATGATCCAACTATGGTAGGTGGAACAAGATCCATCAAATAAGATTCAATTTCTATGAATTACCCAGATGAAACACCAAATGTCACTTTTTTATGGTCTAATATATTGTAGGAAGAGTACTTGTAAGGTTAACCTATTATTGGACTAGTGGGATAGGTCATTAATGGTGTTGATGCAGACTAGTGCAATCCATCATTGATGGGTCTTGGGTTGTACTCATGGCATGTGTGACTCCAAAATCCCTTGCCCCCTCAAATATTTTAGTTGCATGTATATTTTGGAGAAAAAATATTTTTTTTGTATAATGGCAATATAATTATATCTTTTAGATATATTTCTGGGAACAACTCCAAAGTACAACTAAAATTATCACTCAATATGTCCAATAGTAAATATTATGTAATTTTGGGTCCCCATGGGTGGGAAAAAGGGTTTATGAGTAGATTAAACAATGTTTGGGAATGGTTTTCCCAAATAAAAAATTTAAATAACTATCAGAAATAACTATTAATTTTATAATAACCAATTGGGTTATCAGATATCAACAAAAAATAAAATAATTATTGTAGAAATAAACATAAAAGACGAAAAATAAATCCCTCAACTGAAACTCCAATTCCATTACTCGATACAAACTATTTTCCTGGTGAAACCTCCCATGATATTTTGCATCCTCTGATAATTATATCCAAATAAAGAATATTCCATTAAGTATAATTAAATATATAAAAATAAAAAAAATAAACAACAAACAAATGACTATGTGACCCTAGGAGACACAACCTTAAATTTGGAATAAATATTATCTATAACGAACATGATATGAACAGTAGAACCTGAATGTGAAATTATTTATATTGGAATGATATTAATAGGATCATTATAAATATTTTCCTTCTAAATGCACCATTTATTTAAACTCCCATTTGGAATTGGGTATTAAAAAAATTTAATGTATACCATAAAATATGAAAACAGATACAATTTTAATAATGTTAAATATCTCTTATGAAATAATACAATGTCAATATATTATAGGAATTATAGTATAAATCATGTTCTAGATAAATTCAAAGAATCATTAATTTAAAATTATTATAAAGGTAGATACCCCATAAGGTTACTATGGATATTGGAATCCAATAACTATTACCAGCAATTTGGGAAACACACAATTAGTTGGAGGAGTATCACATCACTATCTAGTGTGAGAATCACATTTAATTCACAAGTAATAGCCTGTGGAAAATGATCATATGCCGAACTAGGAACTCCTAAATAAGAACCTAGATTCCCGATGACATATAAATGAAGTGTGAATTTTTAAATATAAAAAAATAGTCATTCAATAATTTTTACAATAAGGGAATAATTATTCATTCTCTCTCCAAAACCCTCTTACTGGTATTATATCCCTATAATTGAAATTTTTTAAATAATTTTACTTCCCTTATAAGCAGAATTATGGAAATACTATTAAAACATTCATATCAAACATTAATTAAATGGGAAAAATTCCATGATTTTTCATATGAAATAATTTTTTTTAAATCTTCCATCCAGGACTAATAAAAATAAATTAGAATATTAAAGTATAGATATGTTTTAGGAAATAATTATAATTCCTTGTAAGATGCCAAAAACATTGAAAAATTTTAAGCACCACTTTTTAGAATGTTATACAAAACATAATAAATTCATGAAAACATCTTGAAATAAATTTCAATATCAAATTAACATATATAATATTAATTTAATTTGAAATGAACAATAAATATTTAACTAAACAGTCAATGTGAAAAAATGAGTAAAATAATTTTTCTATAATATTTATAAATTAAAAAATCACTTGAAATAAAATTAAAATATAGAATAAAATGATTTTCCTTAAAAATATTATTGGATAAATTTAATACTAAATATAATTTATCAAAAGAATATTTAAAACCTAAATATAATCTAGGTTTTAAATTTCATAGGAAAATATATATTGTAATAATTCATAAAATCAAGAGAAACTCATTGCCTTTGATGTGAATGCCTTAGAAGACGTATGGTACAAAAATTGAAAAATAAGAAAACTACAATCCATCTGTTCTTCATCAATAAATTGTGTGAAATGATGGAAGAGATGAAAAATAATTAAGATGAGAAAATAAAGGTGGATGAGTTAGTACATTGATCACCCAAAATTAGATAATTGCGAAACCCATAAAAATATTGATCAACAGAATATTAATGGGTGAATGAATTTTCATTCTTTGATTCTATTATACTTCCTGAATAAATGGATATTTTTGATTTATTTGGGAGTGATGTTTGTCAAAAAAAATGGGGAGGTAAATTTTACAAAATACAACTTTTACAAATAATAGAACCTATAAATAGTATTACATTACTATTGAAAAAATTTGTTTCACCTATGATCCCCTTATAGGGGAAATTGTGGTAGCATTTATGGTCATGAAACATGGTGAGATAAACCATTCCAAATTCACTAATATTGTCTCTATCATATTTTATGCACATTTAAATTATTATTACCTGATTTATAAAAACTCACTTCCAACCTTTTTCCTATGAAGAATTTATAAAATTTCTGAACTTAAATATGTTCTTTTGAATGAATTTGGAAATGAATATTATAATAAATTAAATACATTTCAAAGAACACTTTAGTTATTAGTGTTTTATCTTAATGCTTTCCTCACCAATAAATTAATAAATGAAGTTTCTAATAAAAATGTAATGTTTCCAATTCTCATTCTAAACACATTAATTTAGAATCCAAAAGGGTGGTTGAAAAGAATCTAATTACTAATTGTTCTATCCTAAACATTGTAATGTATCACACCACACACCTACAACTTATGTACTCAAAGATAACCATAGAATGTAATAAAATATAATTCTCACAATCTAGGAGGAAACTAACTCAAAGTAGAAACACATAAAGAACAAGAATAAAATAATTTATTAATTCTGGATAATCATCTGAATCACCACAAATTATCAACAATTATGACTACACAATCAGGTGGTTGTGTTTGGGGAAAAATAAAAATTTTGATTCACATGGTCATAATACTAGTTTATCCTAGATATGAGAACCCACACAAGGACATGTAATAGTGGAAAATCATACAATTATAACATATGGTGGTCTCCCCCAAAAAATCATTTAATGTAGTATCTCCCCAGGGAAACCACAAACTATAAGAATAAGAAAAGATAAAAAACCACAAATGAAGAATAATTTTCATGTGTTGAAAAAAACATTTAATAAAAGAAATAAAACATGAAATCAAACATGAATCAAACAAACATACAATACAATTATCATAGAAAAATAATTATTAGAAATAATTAAAACAATGACAGGATGTATGAGATAAGACATAAAATTAATTATCGTACCTAAAATTAAAAATTTCTCCTCAAAACAACCTGGAAATAAACATGGGACCTGAAATAGTGTGACATGAGATATTGAATTTGGAAAATTGAATCTCAGTTGACCATCCATAAAATTATTCATTTCATTCAGGCTGGTTAAATATTGACACACACAAAAACATCCCCATTTGCAATGCCTCACAAGTAAAATATCATCACATCGAAGATATAAAATTCAATCCATTAGTGGATTAACAAAAAAAAGTGATAGTGGAAGATGTTTTATCATCTATGCTAGAACTCCCACTAATATTCCACACATATCATCCAATCACTGCATAATGAATACCATTAATAAAATAGACATCCCATCAAGAAAAATCATGGAAAATAAATAAAATAAAAATATATGATGAACCACCAATGAAACAATATATAATCTTGGTCTAAAATGAACAAGTCCCAAAGGAAAAACCAATACAATATAAAGAAGGATATAAACATAGATTATTAATGAAGATACCCCATATACTATCTTAAATCAAAGTTAATCACCCCATTACAACCTAACCATTATGAGAGTGCCATAGATAACTAACAAAGGATATAATTTTGAACTATTCCATATCTAATATTTAACAATGAATAAATTCATATTAAATATAGTGAAAATCTTATAAATATACTTCAATGTTTGTAAGAATGACTTTCTGAAAAAACATCTTCTTCCGTTTTTTAGCCTACATGTTTTAGGTCATGTTTAATTTTAACAAAAAAGAAAACAATCATATAAAAATGTCTCTTCATACAAAAACAAATCAAAATTTAATTTTTTTACTAAAATCCATGAACTAATAATTAATCATGTTACCCTTCATATTCAATTAACATTTCAAAGACTTAATATAAAAACATTAATAGTATATAAAAATTATTTTTCCAAAAACCATTCATCCAAAAAATTTAATAACAATTAAAACCATAAAAAATAATTGAAATATATGTTGGAAACACAATTTATGTTTATAATGTATCAAACCTTGGTGTCAGTGAATTTTTAAACACCATTTTACAAAATATAAGTGATTTCATTATAATTTAGAATGAATAATTCTTAAAATTTTAACATGAAAATTTCTAATTACGATCAACATTGGAAATGAAAAACTAAAATATATTTCACATAGTCATCATAGAAAATATCTCCAAATCTTCAATTTATAATACAAAACAAATAAAATTTATAATTAATCATGATAAATTTTTAATGTAAGTAATTCAATATAAAACGTGGACTTGATTTCACATTTTTTCAAATAACATTGGGTCAGAACTAAACATGGAATATGTGCTAGCCCTTGATAACCCTAAATGGAATTCTAGATCCCCAGAGGCCATTAAAAGTACTTTTGAAACTATAAAACTCTATTTGGGCATTGAATAATTAATTATTAAAAATAAATGAAGTAGTGGATATTCACTATAAATTCTATGAGGACCAATCTGTCAGTAATATATTCTATGATAATATTGTAACTAGTTTAAACAAAATTGTAATATTTTTATTCTTGAATGATACAGTAGAAACATATTAAATTCATCATCTCGCTCCCCATTTAAATTTACGAAACAACCACATATTACAAATCAACATTCATAGATATAATGTTTCCACCAAAACTATTAATGAAATAAACAATGGCCGAAACAGAAAATTCATTTAATGAGATTTAATAATGTAGCCAACCTTAAACTACCAAGTGACTCGAAGATTCATTACACAATTCTGAAATCATACATCCACGATTAGGAATATGAAAAAATACATTAATTTGAAATTTATATTATATATATATTTTCCTATTTGCTCGATAGTCTAGTATGCAATTCATGTAAACAAGACAAAATGGATAGTCTTTAAATAGATGATCTACGTCATGGTTTTCTAAAATAAATTACTAAGAATAGGTATTACATTTATCGGATCCTAAAAACCCAAATCATTTTATACACCCTCATTTTAATTTTCATTAAATTAAAACATTCAATTATAAATTATTTTAGGATGAATTCACATCTACATATATACCCATTTTAAATATGGTTTTTGATGTAAATTTAAATTCGAGCATTCAATACACATTAGGAGTCTAATGAACTAAATTGGAATAATTCACATTGATGAACATAATGGATATAAGTTATGAACATTATAAAGTAATGAATATACATGATAATGTAATAAAATAAATAAGTTTAAATGTGATTAATGTGAAAAAAACACTGATGTTTCAAAGCCTTAGGGAAACATATAAATAATTTCATAAAAAATAGATACATTTAATTATTGGAATGATTACCATGTTACTAGCCAAATGGATAATCACATTTACATCGCTATGAATTGCTAGTGGGAATGGATTTTGTTACAAACTATGAAATCTTACATATGAAATTGAGGTTCCCATGGAATATAAATTTATATATTCATTTAAATACAAAAAAATTAAAATTATAACTATAACAATAGAAGGAAAAAAATTTCATCCACACCTGGAACCCTCCTCATCGAACTAACATCCATTCATCAAAATTTACAATATTTTTTAACATAACTTGAAGGAGGAATTAATTATTCTATTGAAATAAAAAATTCATCTATAACATGAATGGATAATGGTATATGCGTTTAACTTTTTAATAAAATCATTTATAGTTCTAAACTATAACTTATCATCATAATTTGTAAATTTTAAATATAAAACAACATTGAGAAACAATTATTATTATACATATAATTTAATTAAAAATTCATTATATTTAGACTCCCCTTTTATAATATAGTTTACAATATTAATTATTTAGGGAAACACCCTAAAACATTCATAAATATAAATATACAAATTAAAATAAAAAAAAATCCACAAATAGTGTCTAGGAATTGTTTCAAGCAATCATTGTGCAGATTTGTGTAAAACTTATCAGAGACATATTTCAAAAATTATAAAACACATTATTTTGAAATGAAAATTGATTTAAGAATAATTTTGGATTCAGATATTTCTTATATATATATTTTATTCCACGAATAAATACTACTAACAAGATTTTAATATTGAGTTGAACATTAGCTCTAAAATTCAATGACTAATACTTGGGGTATCACGTCCAATTTTGTTTTGAAAAATCATTTCCTTTGATATATATCATATAGTTAATAGTCAATGGGATAATCATAGTAATTAGGTAAAATAATAATATGTTACAAATCCACATATGGTTTGACCAAATAATGCTCAAAGTGAAAGAATTGATATTAAAGATTATGTGGAGGAGGAAGGAGACGGAGGAAGTACATTGAAGATCCGATCATATTTTCTAAGGAAAACCCTAAAAATCTTGATTTGAGGGAGTTTAACTAATTAATTACTATTAATATGGTTCTTCCATATAATTTCATGATACAATTGTGAGAAAGGACTTTCTTGGGAATGATTTATGTTAAATATATTGCTGCATAATTTGATAAAAACAAAAACAAATTATTTTCTAGGGAATAATGCATGGTTTGGGTTAATGTTTGGGTAATTCATACACTAAAAATGGGACTATACCAGATAACCTTGAGTACTTATCATTGGAAGTCTGTATTGTTAGAATAATTATTGCCTAGTTAGTCATTTTTGATCTATCAAATTCCTAACACATATGAACAATTGTCTAAATTTTTGTAACAATTATTTAATTTTTGTATATATGATAAATTTCATAAAATTAAAAAGAATAAAAATTAGAAATTAAAATATCATAATATATCAACAGAAGATAATATAGTGGAATATCATGGTAATCTTGTGATAATAGCCACTATAGTAACCTTTAGTCATAGGGAGATAATACTTAGATGATTCACTAAAGCATCCTCACTCAATTAATCTTTTCAATAAGGTCAATGATATTTAAAAGAGGGTACTTGTTCTAGAAATTCAGTATGTTCAAGAAAAGATATTCAACATATGTGCTCAAGATCTAATCCTCCATCTTATATAATAACACTAATGATTCCTGAGGACTCATATTGCCTAATAATACCTTTCAGCCTGAGTTCAAATTGTTTTTTTGGTTATGGGATCTTAGTGATGGTAACATAAGTAGATATTTATGATATATATATTTTCATGATTAATGTAGATATTAATGACTATTTTTTATGATGGTATATATTTTAATATCCATAGAAAATACATCCACATTCTCCTTAACAATAAGATGATGAAAATTTGAAATTACATATAGAAAAAGTGCAAGACATACCAACTGAAGACTGAACAAAAAAATATTATTAGGAATATGTTAGTTTTATCTTTACTAATGGTCAGCCCCCCAATGTATAAAAAATATAACCATTAACTCAAAATGAAAATAAGATATGATGGTAAGAGTGTATCTTGGATCAAACTGTGGAATCCCGGTTCATGCAAAGAATAGAATTGTTGGGATTTCATCTAACCACAACAATATCTTATGAATGCCTATCACCAGTAATATTGACATCTCAACATTATATGATATGAGTTAGAAATATATCACTTCCATAAAGAGTCTATAGTACCATGGATTATGATAACTGTGATACTATAAGTTCATTATCTCTTACATGGGATAGACAAACAGAATAATATAATACAATAGTATTGATTATACCTGTAATAGTGTAGAAAATAAAAATATTGTATATCAAACCATGTAATGGGTTTCCATGTAAAATTCATCAATACAATTCAATGAAATTTTACCTAATTCTTCATTTCCCTGATTCTGGACTAGAGTTCTTATAAGTTGTGAAAGAAGTGTATTATATAACTATCCACCATTATGTCTATATGGTGCAATGAAATATCTTCATCTAAAACCAACTCCTCTATTCCAATATTGGTAGGATCATATTCGTCCTTCAAAATCTATTTTGTGGATCCATCAAATATTAAAATTAAAATTACACAAACATGAAATTATCACTACAGACAATGTGTAAAAATTCATATGCATCTGATTACCTGACGATGATACCTTCTATTGAGAAACCAATGAAAATATCTATACTTATATAAAAACACTACTAACTACCAATAGAGAATATATAATATTCCAGGACACAATTAATAAATATATAATTCTCCTTGATTCTAGTATATTAATGGATTCATATAGAGACAATATGATACTGAATATCACCATAGAAGCCCTAACGAATATCTATAACTCTTAAAAACCAATCATAAATAATGTAAAATTGATGCAACATCTGGATTGAATGCTTCATTTTTTTATTTTACATTTCGTTTACTGTAATGTAAATAGGATTAGTTGGTAAAAATGATTCTACATAATACTAAATAATGATATTTTGTTACAATTTTTTCATTGATGTGATACATAAACATAAAGAAGATACTATGTTCAATTGATATCCCTTCCAACTCAGTTATAGGTAATTCAATTTTCCACAATGTTTACTCCAAATTAATATTATTAATAATTGAATTGATAATCAATAGTATGACTATACATTCGATCCAATGAGTGATAAGTGTCTCTGAAGCATGTAACATTATACTACTGATGGATTACATGATCGATGTTGGGTCACATTCTATCCATCAATTATTCTAACGATTTTATATTTAGAATAAAAAACATTAATCAATTCATTCATATCTTATTGAATAGACGATGATATTCCACGTGATATATATAATCATAGCATATCCATTCAATTGAAATCACCAAATATATTTCCCCATCCTGAGAGGCTAAGGTTTCATATCGACGCTCTATATGGGTGGATCATAATTGAATCATTCAAGGGTGGATTTCAAAACAATTAAATGGTCATATCTAGTAGAAAATCTGTTCATGTAATTCCAATACGCGATTTCACCATGAATTCATATAAATATTTTTCACCAAATACATTTTTAGGACATTTGGTTCCTCGAATATATCCAAAATCTACACAGGCATAGAAAAAACAATGAAAACAATTATTTTTTTAATAACAAAATTGCCATCAAACTAGATCATGCGGTGATGTTTTGTTAATTCGACGAGGATGATTTATAAAATTATAGTATAAAAGGTTAATTTATTGAAATGATTTAATATTTATTGAAGTTAATACTTGACTAATCTTCTTAACTCATAATGATTGAAAATCACCTCACACAGTGTTGAGGTTATATAAGAACTAGGAAATCAGTGCTTTTTATCCACCATATGTTTATTATATTACATTGAACATGGAGATATAGAGACATAAAATGATTTAATTCAATTATCAATGGGTATTCTATTGTGTGAAAATATCCTTGTAGGTGAAACTAGAGAGGGTAAGATCTATGATTTATTGATAGATGTGATATATACTAATTCAAAAATTGAAAAAAATGTATTGTATTGGTACAAGATCTGACTCATAATTGTGTCATTCTAGGAATGTTCCCATACATTAAAATTGGTTCATGATTCAAAGGTGTAACCACTGATGATCCTCATAATTTATTCCTATATTTGTAGATAAAGGGTCTCTATGTGATATATGATAGATATATAATAATATGATATATGAAATAGCGGTTGTTAATAAAAAATGAGGGGATTACTAGACCAATTATAATTCCAGAATTTGAGCTATGAAATCTAGTTATGAATCCTTCTTGAGAAATTCATAATGTATTGGAAGAACGCATTGATAGCATTTGGTATAGAAGAGTCTATGTATGTATCATTTAATTTCATCATCAATATCATAAATTTTTTCTATCAAGTTCTAGAATTTAGAAATAACTAATAATGTGATACGAAGTAATCCAAACCAATTTGGAATAATAATAAAAATGTAGGTTTTGATACTCATTCCCCCGTTAGAAGTAGTTTTGCAAATGTTTTTAAAAGGATTAGTGAACCATTTCTATTCCAAAATTTTTCCACTCCAACTGATTTTCTTGTTAATTTTTATTCATGGATCATTAATTCAATGGACCTTATATATATAATATATATAGTCCAATTTAGAAAAAACAGTGATTTTGAAAAAAAATCTTCCATCCACTGAATGATTCATACAATTCCATGTTGATAGTTGATTATTGATTTTATCAATAATAATACTTATATAAGAGGCCTTCAGACTCCCATAGAATAAAGGCCCCAAATTATAATTAAATTCTATTAATCCTTCAATAATTATGATTTCTAGTATGATATTCTTTTTTTGTAATATTAGAATATGTTCATAGTGTAAATGAATGACTTATCCCTCTTATTTATTTTTCAATAAACACAATCATAATGGTGCATAAACTGTTAAACGAGTTCAATATTCCAAATATAACCTTTTAGAATAAGAAAAATTTCATGATCATAAATCAAATGACAATCGAAAACAAGGAACATAAAAGCATGTGTTGGGTTGAGACTTCCCTATTGACACATGGAATAACTTATTCTAATAATATTGTCCTTAGAAATATAAAATTTTATAAGAGTTAAGGGGTTTCCTTTTATCACCTCTAATGAGAAGTTTAAATATCAACTGAGAGATCCATTTATGATAAATCATATGTGTGCTAATCCAAAGAACTATATCAGCTATCTAAAAAAAACTATATAATGAAAATAATTTTAACACAATGTATGTGAACCACCAATCCATTGTGATAAATAATTTTTAGTATATAGTGTAAGAGGAATACAACCATCCATTCATGATTTTCTATGATAACTAAAACACTCTAATGTATGTTCATTTCCATTTTGAATTCGAATTCCATTTTAAAAAAACTAATTGATTATAAGAGATATTTGTATTTAAAATTCTAGAATGACTATTTGGATTATTTTTCTAATATAATTTTATATAGTGTTAACCAATGCAACATTGTGAAAAATTTGAATGTCAGATGAATTTTCTACTATTCAAATCAAATATTGAAACTGTACATTTATTGCCTCATGAATGAATACATTAATGAAGAATGCAAAGATCAACGTAGAAACATCCACATGTATAAAATACTAAAACATCTGAAGAAGGAAATTGGAGAATCCATCATGGATAGGTTCCCTACATGTGTTAATCCTAACAACATTATACTTTATATAACATTATAAAGGGGTACTAGTATTAATTTTATTACCCATTTTGTAGAAAATATTTGGAATGATAACTTATATCAACTAACACTCCATTTAGGGACATGAAAAGAGGTTTGATTTGTCAAAAACTATATTCTCATATAAAATATCCTTATCATGAATGATTTTATACTCTACTAATGAGAAAGAAACATGTCTATTACAACTCTTAAATCACTACAGGGACATTTAATTTTTCTACCTTAATCCCCTCCTATGAAATTTAGTATTGAATGATTAACATTTCATGGTATCTTCTATATATGTAAGGTAGTTCAACATGAAAGAAATTTCAACCAATTGCGAATTATCCAGATTTAAATTTTAATTGGTTTCTTCCTCCTACACCTATATAATAGTGACCTCTTGACTGGATAATATAGTTTAATCCCACTAAAAGTGTCTTTAATTCGTTTCTGTAGTTTACACTCCATCTATTAAATAATACTATAAAACTCTTATGACTATTTTACAGACAACATCCTCATTAAATATGGGTAATACTTTTATATATTTATGATCTCAAAATCTAAACACATAGTGGTAATCTTGTAATTGTATTTTATATTAAAGTACCAATTGTGAATCATAATTTCAAGTAATAGTGAATAATAATTTCAAGGAGAAGGTTGGGGTTTAAAAACCATTTATATTTTGGGTTTCAAAACTAAGAAGTAAACTTGAGTCCCCACATGAAATAATTCCTCCATTTTTTATGGTCATGTTCACTATAGAACATGGGTAGTATCCTTTTTGAGAAATCATGAAGTGAAATCATCCTACACAGATCCTCTTCAAATATAATATATGAAATCCATTACTAATTAAATTGATGAATTTCATCTAGTATTCTTGGTGTTAGGTTGACATGTTACAAAGTAGAAAGATAATATACTCCAAACACCAATTTTGGGGACTTAACACGATAAAATATAGGGATAGAGGAATAATATAAATTTTTTTCATTATTTTATTAACAAATAATGGAATTAGTGTTTCATGACTCTTCATTAGGGTCATAGATAGTAATCTACATTGTTGAGTCCTTATTCAAATATTTTAAACAATGCCCATTACATAATGACACAAAAGGTAACTTCTGTTGAAAATAAGGAAAAAATATCTAAAAACTCTATAATTGTTGTTCTATCCTATTATACCCCACTGATAATGATTTATTGTTATTATAGTACAAACTAGTTATCAATGTCATTTCAAATTGATTAGGCATCTTTCACTCCAAAAATGATTTCCCTATTCTTAATGTTGATCTTGAGACCAATAATTATTTATTATATATTACATTTAATCCAATACATACATGAATCCTTAAATATTACAACCATGTATTATTATAAATAGATATTACATTATTTTTTAAAAATACATTGTACATTACATAGATAGAATAAAAAATAACATATTAGTTTAGTGGATTTTTAATCACAGAACAAAAATATTTGTACATAGTGAAATGTCTTTAATAAATCCAAGAATGATCTTCCCCCATAGTAATAATATATATAATCCTTCATTCATAAATTGGTGATTGGAATCACAAGAGTGGTGCGATGTCAATTTCTTAGTAAGTGTAAATAAAGGAATTTTTTACACATATCATTAACATAAGGTTATAAGTACATGTTCATGATCATTAAAATATCATACCAATTATATCAATGATCATGAACATGAATCAAGGAAAAAATTATTTCTAATTCATATGACATAAATAATAAGAAAATCAAGATCCTAATCTATGAATGTATAAAATAGAAATATGATATTTAATTTTGGCATAAACATAATTATATAAAAACAACATGATAAGGATTCTGACGAAGACCATCATAACATGATTGTCTTGGGATAATCAACCATATATATGTTTTTTATTTGGATTACCTCACCAGCACCATCATGTTTTGGGATTGTTATTCCCATTCATGCAAAATATTTATTTTAGGATTTGGATACCCATTTGTGTACACACTCTTTTAGATTCGGAATCCCTCTTGGGTACACTCTGGTTTCAGTCATGGGATGTAATCGAATGTAACCTCATATTTCTGTTATGGGAATCAATACCATATACCCTTTGAGAGAATAAAACATTTATCATTACTCAATTCATTGTTGGGATATATAGGCCCCAACAATCTCATAATAAAACAATATAGACATGTCCTACAAGATAACAATATGTCCACTATATCTTGACCCACAAAAACATATAGGTCTGGAAAAAATAATATCATAACCCAAGAAATTAAAGAGTTTTCATAAAGGATATATGTTATCATAACTAATGAAAACATTATATTTTTACTTATCATTTCATTATATAATTTCTTTTGAAAGTATGTGGGTTTCATAAGTATTTATCATGGTATAAAAAATTTGAATAGAAATGGGCTTTAGTAGAATATAACTCATTAAAGACATATAGGTTCTATAAAATTATAACATATACTAGAGAAAAATGTTTTCATAAACATCTTGAAATAAAAACATAAACCATTCATATTAATAATATGAATTAATACATTTGATCGATTCCCAGAAATGAATGAGTGATGTCAACGAATTTCATCCAAGATGAAATATAATTTTGAGATATATTTTAAAAACATTTCATGAGGAAAATATAATTTTTTCTATCAAAAGGTATTTTCAAAACATTAATCATTATTAAAACAATTTTCCTCTGATATAAAATATAATCATTGAAAAAAGTATTGAAGTGATTTTGAAATCCTTTATCCATGAAATGTAATAATAGAATCATAAAAACATTTTGAATACAAATTTCAAAGGAACATTATAAAGTAATCATATAATTTTTTTGAAAATCACTATCTTAGAATATTATTTTAAAAAATATGGTAGAATATTTGGGTTAATTGACAAACTTTTCATCTAAATCCTCCACATTGAAATCATTTAAATGAATCCTAGAAGGTCTTTTAAATCAGTTCGTAATTGAAAACATATTTTGGAAACTATTTTTTATTTGAAAACATTTTAAAATAAATTTTTTTCATAATATTAGAATAATATATTAATTAAAAATTAATATTTTTAACTATAAAAAACATCATGGAATTTATGGATACAATGGTGGTTAGGTTCCTACATATCGAACCATCCATTAACACCTAAAAAGATCCTAAAAGCATCCTCATAGGAAAATGATAGGAATATTCCTTTTATATTTGTTTATTAAAAATGTAATACATGGTGAAATAGATAATTTAATAATGATAATATCATAGTAAAAAAATTGAAAATATTTTTAGAATACATGGGTTTGAAATAACAAATATTTCTGGGTGAAAGGAGAACAAAAGTCGGATTTTCATTAAATGATTTCATAATTATATTATGTACAGTGTACAAATATTTTAGGATTACTAGTTTATAACATGAATATAAATAGGTTAATAAAATTAAGTAGATTTATTTAGTGTTGGATTACAAGTATTCATCAATGGAAGAATAATCATAAAAATCATGCTAAACAATGAGATTGATGCTATAAACTGTTACAACATCGGTTTTATGAAAACATAATAAAATGGAAATAATATCATTATATGAAGATTAATATATATTTAAAATAGTTATATTCATAATATACTATTTCTAGTGGTATTTTATACACATTATATAATAATATAGGTGCATAACATCCCATGTGTCTCGATGAAGGAAAATTGAGACAAAATTACATTACTCATTTAGTATGTTCTGAAGCATAAACCATCAAAAGAAATATCATCTAATGAATATTTTAATACACATAAACTTATTCCTAGAAATAATATAATAAATCCATGTTTTCTATTCACATCAAAAAAATAATAAAAGTGTGGTGAATAAGGCATGTATCCCATTGAAATAACAAGTGAGATAAATTCCCTTACCTTATGAATATACTTTATTGGAATATGTTCTGACCTCATGTATAATAAATATTAGATTATTATATATATACAACAAAATGATATTATTATATCTAATACCAGATAATATTTTTTATTACATTATGTTACCCATTTATTAAAAACTCTATGTTAATGTTATGTTCTTGGTAGTATCTGCTTTGTTTTTCTCATAAGTTTTGGATGGTTATTCTTGATCCTCATGAATATATCACAATTTAAATATTACCCAAATTAAAAAATGAAATATTTTTTATAAATATTCATTATATTTTTATTAATAATAATCTATTTATGATAAAATATTAGACAAAATATTCCATCCAAGGAGATAGTAGGCGATACATTTACATGAACACTTCTTTCATTTTACTATTTTATTGAAAGAGAAAAATTAAACGCATTAAAAGTATATATATATATATTATAATTATATTAGAATAATAATATATTTTTTATCAATTTTATATTTTCAAAACAATCTTCAACACATTCTGTGTAAAGTGTAAACGAATCACATCACTTTGAAGAGGTGGTAGTATATACATCACAAATAAAATATTCTATATCTACATTATGAAAATAAATAATGTATGATTAATATAAAAATTTATATAAGTCATAATATATAATAAATATCAAATATATATATAATAAACATATATTTTTTATCATAATTCCCTCACATGTGAGTTGGTAAATGAAAAATGAACAACGTCTTTTTGAGAGGTGGTAGTTCGTCGTCCACATGAACTGTAAGTTCGTTGTAGATTAGATGGATGTTTGTGCATGTCTAGGATGAATAATTATTATAAAAACATCTCAGAATATTGATAATACTATTTTGGTCATGTTAACATGGAATAATAATAATTTAGGTGGTCCAAAAAGAAAATAAAAGAACAGATCTTGAGTAATGATGCTACCTATTCTTTAGGTAACTTTTTTTGAAATTCCCCAAAGAACATATATGATTGGATTTATTAAAAAGTGATGGTTAATTAAATAATTTATGAATAATAAGAGGTTATGTGAGTAGATTTTGAGATGCGAAATGGAAAGAGTGTTTTGATGAATTGGGAAGGATGATATCATTTTGGTATTGTAGGTGGAGTCGCATTCTTTTAAATTTTTGAAATGTGAATTCCACCCATGTTTTTCACATGAAAGTGGATAAAAAATTCACCAAATTTGATCCAATGTAGGATATGGTCTATATACATCCATCCAAAAGGATATTGGAGAAATTTATAGGTCTTTGGGGGACATAAAATTAAAATGTAGTCGTTTGTTTTGTTATTTTTCTCCAAATTGTTTTAATTAGTTTTTTCACATTACCAAATGTTTTTTTAAAAAACTATGCTTACATTATTATATAGTATAAATTTTCATAATTAAAAAACCTCATAATCATGAAAATCACATATTGGATGACTAAATCATGATAGATTTTTAAGACAATGTCACCCTATATTTATACTAGTTTCTATAACTATCCTAATTTTAAATCCTTCATGATTGTTGATGATTGTTTTCTTCAATTCCCAAGGAATTTCTCCCCTGAGTGTCAAACCAGGTGTGTATAAATCCACCTTTCCATGTACCAGTATACAATGAGTTTGGCCTGACATCACTTTTTATAGTTGTTACCCCTATGTAAAACTATTATAGAATCACAACAACTTGAAGTATCCATCAGGGAATTATTTCAAGGACACAATATAATATATCCTTTAAAAACATTATAGTTCACTTATCCATTATTTTCATCATATTTAATCATATCCTAGTATACATCCACATATATATTTTTTAATTTTCCCTAAAGATAATAGTATTGTATTATCATCCTCATTTCAAAAGGATGACTAAAACTTCACTCTGATACAATATATAACAACAAATTATTAATTTACATAGAAATTACATCTTTTTTGTAGAGTACATAATAAATTTAACAAAAATACACATAAAACCCCTTTTATTTTAGTTATATTGTATATGTGTAACCAAAATCATCAAACTCAGTGAAATATCTTTAACATATCTCACTAAGATCTCCCCAAATAAAAATACCACCTGATGAAAATATCTTAACATAAGTAAGGGAAAATTAAGAAATGGGTGATCTCAAATGCTCTGTAAGGGTATATAAAATAAATGGTTAAAAATATTAAGTGCATAAGGGTTTGAGAACATGATAATGGTCATTAGAAGACATACACTTCATATCAATGAACTGGAACATGAATCAAGGCATAAATAAATGTATTTTATAAGACATTAAATGTAATGAAATCATGATCATAATATATTATTTCATAATATGTTATTAAGTCATGGAATTGTGGAATAAACAAAAAAATATAAATACCCTACGCCATTAAATCCTAAAAATACCTAAATATTTAGCTATCCTTGGGATAATCACACATGTAAATTCATTGAGCTTGCAATTCCTTCCTCTAATCCCTCCTATTTCAGGCTTGGGATACCCTCCATTGTACCCTCTTTCATAGGGAATGTGATTCCATCTTGTTTGAATTATTATTTGGGTAATTGGATTTAATCATGAGTACCCTCTTATTTTTTTGGGAATCACTCCCATTTACGCTCTTTTTTTAGGCTGGGATGCCCTCCCTTGTACCAATTGAGCTTATAAAATATTTATCATTACACAATTAATTTTAGGGAGATATAATTCCCACACCTCTCATAATAAAACCATATATACATGTTTTATAATATAATATATCATACACCACATAATGACCCATATAAATATATGGGTTTCATAAACATTATATCATAACCTGTCAAATGAATGGGGTATCATATACAATTAATTATATCATAACTTTTGTAAAATGTAAAATCATAATAATATTTTTATCTTAGAAAACCCTATGAGACAATGAAGGTTTCAAAATAATTTATCATTGTATGAGCCATTAATGAGAAACATGTTTCATTTACATATAACCCATGGAAAGGGACAAGTTTCTTAAAAATATAACAGTGAATGAGAAATGAATTTTCATATACAGCATTCCATCAAAACATAAACTATTCATAGAATAAATATGAATGTATCCCTTGTATAGTTTCTTATAAACGAATGAGTAAGATCAATAGATGTCATCTTATATGGGAAATAATTTTTAGATATATTATACAAATATTTCTTATGAAAATTAACATTTCTTTTCTAAATGTATTTATAATACATAGTGCCTTTTGAAAAATATATTATTGGGAAATAAACTAATAATATAAAAATAAGTCTTGAATTCATTTTAAAAACATATATCCTTGAAAAATATAAAATAAGAATAAAAAAATTGAAAATAGTTTTCCTTAAAAACATATAAAAGAAAATGAAAAACATTTTGAAAAAAATTATCCTTGAAAATTATTTGATAACATATAAAATATACTTTTATATCATTAAAAACATTTATTGGAAGATTTTTTTAAAAAAAAAATATAAATGTTTTTTTAATCATTTAAAACATTTATTAACATAAATCAATTTTTCGATACCTTTTTTTCTTTGAGGAACATTTTAAAATAAAAAATTTCATAAATTTAATGAAAAAATAATTTACAAAAATAACCTTGTAAATTTGAAAATAAGGCATAAAATTATCAATGGTCACTAAAATGTGTAGGTAGGTATATACCAAACATTAATTTATATAGATAAAAGATCAAAAAATTTCCTTGACTGGAAAATGAAAAGATGGTTCCTTTTAATAATATTTTGTTAAAATGATATAAATGTGTAATAGTTTCGATTAAAAATCATAGGATAATATTTTAAAAAAATTATTTGTTTGGGAAAAAGGATTTTATTGAATATAAATTTCCGACTAAATGGATAAATATGGTGATACATTCATAATACATTTTCTTATTTATGTAATTTAAGTAATAGTTGAATAATTGTACCATTATTCAGATATAACATCGATATCCATTTTTTAGGGCATTAATGATATTTTTTCCAAGATGTATCATAATATTTCATCAATTGAATCATAATGATTGACAATCTCAATTAATGATGAGATTGATGCTAAAAACTGTAACCACTTTGGGGATATGAAATAACAATAAAATGGAAATATTTAAATTAAATGAAGCTTAAACTATCATCAAAATAAGTATATTAATATTATAACCAATCAACATGTTTTCAATAACCCACAATTAATAATATAGGCGCAATACATTGATTTATAATCAATGAACGAAAACAATGTAAAAACTACATTACTGATTTGGTAACATATGAATCACAAACGACCTGAAAGAAAGATCCTAAAATGAATATGAAAATTCCAATAAATTTTATTATTGTAATTATTTAATACATTAGTGGTATGAATACACACATAGAAAAAAATATGTGGTGAATAAAGAATGCATCTAACAAAAATAAAAAGGGACATGAAATTCCCCTACCTTATGTATTGATTTTCATTAAACAATGTAAATACCCCAATAAAATAAATAAGTTTTTATTAAGAAATTAAGAAAAAAAGATATTTATTATATATATCACCCTATATAATTTTTTTAGGAATTTATATTACTGGTTTATAAACAAAACCATGTAAATTTTACGTTTTTGGTAATATCGGCTTTTTTTATATGTTTTGTCTTATTACTCTTGATCCACTTACATTGATCATGATATAATTATTTAACGAATGTAAAATACGATGTAAATGTAATATATAATCATAAGTTTTTTTTATAATAAACATTTAAATAGATAAATAGTTAATGAAATACATTGTTCATGAATATGGAAGGTCGTACAAACACATGAATGATGCTGCCATTTTAATGTCATATTAATAGATAGACATTAAATTAAATTTTTCTATTTATATATATTACGATTCAATCAGAATTATTACATCATATATATCATATTATTTTGTAAAATAATACTTAATAAATTATATTAAAATTGTGATCCAATCACATCGCTTTGAGGATACGATAGTCTACACACCCACAAATTAGATTTTCATATATCCAAAAAATATAATTCCTGAAAAAATATTTAATAAAAAAACAATAAAATAAAAAATAAATCATATATCTTAAAAATATTGTTTTTATCCTAATTCCCGCACATGAGGGTGGTATAGTAAAATGAAAAAATTACATTCCTAAGGCATATAGATTTTCATACAAAGCAATTGTATATTTGAAACCCATTATATGGAAGTGTTTGTAACTGTATATTGAACCCAGGACATATCAATATATCGGTATATTTACTATACTGTGAATTTTATTTAATCATTTAATTAGAATATTTGATGTGGTGGAGAATGAACATAAAAGGAAGGATTTTGAGGAAGGATGTCACCTATTCATTGGATAACACCTTTTTGGTTTTCCAAAAAGGGATATATTGGTTGGATTCCTGTACAATGGGATGCTTCAAATAAAAATAGAGGGTTTTTTTAGCTTATTTTAGAAATTTTGTGTTTTCATAAATTGTGTGAGAGTAGTGAGGAACTCGTAAGTTTGAGTACCTATTTATATTTTAAGAAGAGTGGCATTCTTTTAAATTTTTTAAAAGAGATTTTTCTAGAATTTATCCAATTGAATGTGGCTCGAAAAGTAGATAAATAATGATCCATGGGATAATATTGTTTAAATTTGGCATGAAAAATGGATTTTTTATCATTTTTATTTGTCGTTTTTGGTCTTCGGTTTGAGGTTCAGTCCATTGGTAAACTATTTTATTTCATAAATGTTGTAGTTATTATTAACCACTTTGACTAATATTCTGTCTAAAAAAATTAACCATATTATAAAATTTAAAATATTAATATTCATAAAATTGAATTCATTTTTACAAATTAATATCATTGATGTGGCATAAATTACTTCAGAAATAATACCACAAACTGGACGAAACTACTAGTTGTGAAGTAAAAAATGATTGCTATGTTTTTATACCTAATTCAAAAGTGAAATTGGTTCAAATGACCAATTTTAGATTAATCCATAAATATTTTATCATATAATTAATTTTAAATAAAATTTAATATAATTTATCTAAATAAATAAATTAAATGAAAAAGTAATATTGAATTAAAATTTATTATTTTTCTCTATTCATAAAAAATGCTGCATCTCAGAAAAATTCACAAATTTATCACCCATCTAATTTTGAAATTATTAATTAATAGATGTATTTTTTTACAATAATTACATAGCTAAAATATCCTAAAATTAATTTTTTTTCCAAAATATGGACTAAAAAGATGTTCATTTGAGAAAAACTTATTTTTTAACATAAAAAGACGTTACAAAAAATTATAAATTTAATTATGACTAAAATTTATTTTTATAAAACCATTATAAATTATATTTTAAATTTTGTTTGTACAATTATTTTTAGTATGTTTAGTTTCTATGTTGTAAATATATTGTTATATTAATTATAATATTCTGTTTCATAGATACTCTCTTTTGCATGTAACATACACCATGTTAGTGTTTCATGAAGTGAATTCGAAATCAGAGTTGTTTGTATAAAAAACTGACCATGGTGTAGATTATAATGAATGTGTAACTCAGTTATATTTTTAAAATAATATTTATAGTGTTGAATGAATTGAAAAAAATCAAAAATATTTAATTAACTCGATAAAATAATTCAAAAAATCATTTGGTATATCATTAATCCTCACTATAACCATAAGAAAATCCAATTAGGACAGCTACCTAGAATTAGATAACCAACATGAGCCTTGAATATGAATATATTGAGGCTATGTGTTCCACCCCAATCAAACATCCAATTAGAAAGGAGCCGCTGAGTATCACTATGTTAAGATATCGTAAAATATTTGAATCATTATCCAAATGTACCTACACACAAAACATGTATCGAAATAACATATCATGAAGGAAGAAAAATTATATTAAATAGTTTTAATATTAAAAAAATTATAATGCATGATAACCATTAACATAGTATTAAAAATTAAATAATAATTTAACTGTGGAAAATATGGGTCAAACATAAAAAAAATATCCAACCTATTGAAACTAGATTATAATAAGAAATATAAATGATAAAAATCCTATAATGTAAACATCCATTTTTTTTCAACTATAAGAATAAAAAATATCTTAAACAACAATCTCTATATCCAATGGGATTTGTATCGAACAACTAATCATCTACATAAGACATGACATTTGTGGATAAAGAATCACATGTAGGTGTGGGTCTGTAAACACCAAAACAGAATCCCCAATTAAAAATGAAGATAAGTAGAATATACAAAAAATTAGAATAATAAAGACAATGATACTCCATTTATACTATAATTATATAGAAACATAGATAATATAAATATCTAACATGTTACCTCACAGTTTCATTATGATATGTTACTATTAGAAATAAAATTAACAATTCTACCCAACTCTAAAAAAACCACATCAAATCACATAATAATTATTCACTAACAATTGAATATTAAAAAAATGTGAAACTAAATATCTCAAAGGTATGAAAAAAGTAAAATTTTAGAATTATATTCTCTAAAAAATAATGGATGTGAATGTTTCAAAAAACTCAGGGATCATGCAAACTCCCAAAAGACATTTGATAACATAACCATTGCAGTGTTATGAGAATGAGTCATGTGCATTCCATGACCTGTTAGAGATCATGTTCATCCCCTTTTAATAGCCTCATTGTTCTTGTGATGATGTCGAAGAAACTTAGTGATCCTGAAACAAGTTCCATACGAGTTCCTCGTTGAGTTATGCGTCATGTGAGCCAGTAGGTCCCTAGAATCCGTTAAAATATTTATAAGTTAAATGAATTTTTTTTATAAAATGGAATCATTTTGTTTTAATTGATCATAATATTATTCCCCCTCAAAAATTTCATGACACCACATGTCTGAAGAGACATGCCGATCATTCAGTACAAGAGCCTCTTAATATGTCTGCTTCATCACATGAAGGGTTTTGGACTATTCAATTTGACTCTTAATTTCCACGACCATATTCAAAGAAGAAACGATGGGTTATCTAGGAAAATAATTAAATATAACCATAAAAAGATTTATTGGACATGGGATGCACCAATGATGCATATGGTGATTTTCAATTAGAACACTCATACAAATTCATGAGACCCCTGACATCTGGGAAATAAATAATGAAATAAAATGGGAAATGGTAGATGTTTATCGCAAATACAAGACATGTTAGTCTTCAATATAAATAATTTTTGTTTCTTTGAAAATTGACAATGATAACATGATCCCCCACTAGATATGATTACATGGTCTACGAGAACCATTTTCATGTCTGTTTGATCTCATGGAGGAATATAAGACAAGCCACCATTGTATAATGGTAGATTCAAAAAATTCATCTCATATCACATGATATTATTTCAATAGGTATCTAAATGTATTGATAGAACATATACATGTATTCTTGGCCTTGTAAAATCCCCGTATAATGTCCACATGGTTTGGAAAAATACCTTTATAAGACAAAGAATATTAAAAAACGCACCAATATGATTTCATTGTGGTACCTAAAAATATTGTGATGCCCCCCAAATAACATTCCTTCAGAATATTTGGTGCGAAAGATACCAAAATCGCTCCACCAACTCCAACTCATACATATTAGATACACTTCCTAGAGGAAAGGTAATAATCTGGGCAGTGATACCTATATATCCATCACCCCTCAGCCCAAAAAACATCGATCAATCATGCCTAGGAGAACATGATATGAATTCATAGAGCACCTTATCATGTGATATCAAGGTCTCCAACCATTTAAAACTGCGTGGAATGAGCGATGAGATCATGAATCATGAATAGGATCACTTTGAGATCACTAATAAATCAAGAGAAGGCCTCTGATAGATTATTTTGTTTTATGTGAATGAAGTCTCGCATATCATTTAGGTCATTGAGAAGTTAAAAATACACTATCAATTGAAAAATCTATGGCAAATACGCAGTAACGATAGAGAAAATGACTAAAATATTATAGTATTATGCTAAGGTAATATATTATGATTCTCATGTGAATCACATGAATTATCATGATCCTGGTTAATCATTGTAACATTTCACTATGATCACGCAATGCTCCATTGAATTATTATATAGATCATGTATTATCCTTGGACATATCAATGAAAGTAACATGATTCCCATAATGCAGAAAACAAAATTCGTGTGAGGCCTCCATTCATTCTACACAAATCTTGTGATGTCCTCTAAAAATGTAACCTATCATATTATGCGTCACAGGGAAAATTCACACAGGTATCGTTTTGAAGCCAATATATGACAGCTTGTATCGAGTGAACATTTCATGGAATATTAGGCCAGATCATGCAATGTCAGGTTGAGAATTAGTTTAGTCACGAGGAACCCACCAGGCATGTCATTATTGATCATGAGATATCCTCTTGAATTGTTTTCTAGATCATGTGGTAATATAAACGAAATACATCATACGACATGTGGTACCCACCATACATGTCATCATGGATTATATTACATTCAATAGAAAACATATCTAGGCATTCTACTACACTATAGTTATGTCACACTTAATCATGTGATATATATAAAACATTCCATAAATATTATAATACCACCCCCAAAAAATTCAACTAGATAATGAGATTGTCTTTGGGAATATTTAATTTGAAAATATGACATGTTAATACATCCTCATACTTGTCAAATTGACACCCCATACATGTGAGGTTGAAATTTAGAATATATCAATCACACATTAAAGGAGATGATAACATTGTCCACTGAATATGTAGTTTAAAAATAAATGTATAATACCAAATAAAATTAAACTATGAGTACCCAGATTCATACTATAACCAAGTTACATAGGACACCTTCATAATGCTTATGACCAAATGGGAATTAATAACAAGTATATCCCGAACAGTTGAATGATAAAACTATCCTTCTGTTAGATAAACAACATTGTCTAATCCCCAATCAAATTGATGTACGATTACTATAATTATTACTATATCTTGGATATATATGACACTTTCCTACAGAATGATCACCAATGGGATATATCATCATATAAGGATCGATAATTCTTATTGTATGAAAACCCCCATATAATGGAATCCCCTGATCAAATTGATCTGTAAGAACTATGATTAATGATATAACATGCATACATAGGATGTCAGTTTAGGGAACATTCACCAATTGACCATCTCAGTTTATAAACACCAATTAATGGTATGTTATGAATTCCGCCATTTATGTGGTAGATCAGTGTGTAATCCCCTTACAAAATGAATAATGAGAACAATGATTTTTACTATAAAAATGATATGTACGATCCTTCTTATGATCCCATATAAATTAAGTATCTACCAATGTTAATGTCACCACATTTTTTCAATATTCCAGTCCTTAGTAATTGATCATTCCAATGGTATTATCTTTCTTCCACATACACTTGTGGATCAATATTGAAAATGAACTACAATAACACAAATTCCTTCCATAATATGGATATATATGATTGATTCCTAGGGGAAAATCCTAATATGCCTCCTTAAGGCCCAAGATCTGAAAACCATTTCCTATGTGGCCTCATATTTATCATTTATTCAATATACTAAATTGAATGGGCTAAAAAATTATGTGTGTTTTCATTCTTATTAGAAACATGATACATAAGACACCTCATAATTGTGCAATATCACGCTCAAAAAAATAAATCAACTCCTATCATGAGTGAACATTTTGAGGAGATCAGTTATATAGATTCAATAAATAATTAGCTTCTGGAATATGGGAAATGGATATAGAAAATAAGAAACATATATATGAACTCTCTAATATATACCCTTTGACATATAATATGATTTATTTTATGATATATTTTTATGATAACCGGTTCCATTTCGGGATGAGGATGTCATTATTGAACATTTCAAAAATCAATCATAGAGTCTTAGAGTATAAAAAATTACCCAAACAAGGTTACGATGATACAAATCTCCCATCCATTCAACTAATATGTGTTCTTATGTTCCCTTTTTTTAAACCAAATAGGTGAAATTATATTGGGAAATAGGTTTATAATTATTTATTGATGTAGAAACCATTGGGAGATTCTATGAAAGCTAAAAATTAATAATGTGACATATGTGACTGATTTTATAACCATAAAACCACACAAAATAAAATTTTCTGACCATTTTTTTCATCATGAGTGTGGTCATTCAGATGAAAAAAATGGAGGACATGATGTGAATATACAAAATATAAAACGGATCATCATGTCATGTTTCAGACCATTTTGTTTTAATACATTATGAAACAATGTACGAAACCAAAGTTTAATGTTGTGAATTATTTTTATATATGTGGTTCCCAAGAAAGAATTTTGTCCTTTATTTCACAAGTACACATGAGAAATTTGGCCAGAACTTGAATAAGAAAGTACAATTCTATTACCCATGAATGTATTTTTTATAAAGTATGATTAAATCAATGATTCAATTATTGTTGGAATTGTTTGATATTTTATTCCTTATTATAGATAATACTCTCTCAAACAAAACCCTGGCCTTTGTTAGTGTCTTCATCCAGAAAATATTCTATAAATTAATCAATGGTTAAATCCCTTGTGTGGCTCAAAATGAATTACCCCACCCAGCACCATCATCACCTGGTATATAATTAAATTTTCCAAGAATTACATGAACATTTTAAGATCCCAACACTTGATTATACCAACAAGGGACTCATAACTATAAAATTGATGAGTCTTCATCGTCTAATAATACATTTTGTAAACCTAGTTGTTCTCATTTCTCTGAATAGCAACATTCAATGATTATCCCTAAAGGACGACAGTCACCACATTCACTATATAATGAAGATGGATCAATGAGTAAAAAAAATTTCAATATTAGTTTAAGAGTCACTAAGTAGGTATCATATTAACTGCTGTCACCAGTGACATCGCATATGTTCCCCTCAATCTCCAACTAAATGCAATATTTCACAATCATACAACTCTAAAACCCATCCATAAGAAGTAATGATTAAAATTATGGAATATATTGAACTCGAGAACAGGGAGTGGGATCTTATCCTCTCTCCCACTGATGAAGTGTTACTACAAATTCTAGTGATTGCAGGTGAGTTGGATCATATCCGTACTAATTCAGAAGTAGTATATTGGAATATTTCTACAAAAAGTGCAGGGAATGTGGATATCTCTTCCCCCATGCATGGAGACCATCAACATATCATGTTTGAATAATGTTGAAAAATTTTGGATCATGTCCCCACTTACATAAATTATATAACTATAATATTGAGGTGAAAACAATTTACATACCTACTCTCTTGTATTCACTATATTAAAATCCCACTACATCAAAGAAACATTTGATTAAAATCACTAGAATATTTGAAAACAAATTTAGATATTGGGATAGGTGCATACATTTATCCATACATCTAGGGATGTATTGATCTCTGATATGTATGAGCTAGTGGATACACCAGAGAAGTAGAAAATTCTATCTCGAGTACATGATGACTATCGACCGATTTTGATAATGGATGAGGACCCTAACCATGATCATATACCCATTACTACCATGGATCACATCTTTAAAGTGGTATATTCATAGGGAGAGGATCACATTCCTATAATAAATAATGGCTAAATATTACAAGGTCCCATGATCTAGATCATGTACCCATTCTTCTGTGAAATTAGATGGTGAGTGGGGACATGCCTCAAGATATGTTCCTATTAATATTCAAATAATATTTTATGAAAACTCTTAAAGACCAGAATCGGTCTCATATACCCATTATGATCGAGGATCTGTATTTGAGAGAAGGACCTGCCTCAAGAGATGCTCATATTTTTATTAGTGAGTAAACTTGTTATAATTCCATAGTTCATGGAAGCTCGGATCATATACATATATCCAATGAAGAATGACTGCACCAACAACATTCAATCGATATACGGTAGTAGGATCATATCAATTCCCATATCCTAGAGGTCCATCAGAATTTTTGGACATGGAAGGCATAATAAGAGAAGTCTCATATTTAGTACCTAACCAAGGGTCACCATGTGAGAGTTTTACATGTCTATGGGATGGTTAATATTCATGTTTAAAAAGATCGATATAATTCCCTCAAAGGATTAGGATAGAGGTCATATCTCAATTAGGATTGAGGGACACCAAGTGAGAGTGGATGATTCTTAGGGACATGATAATACTCCTACCAACAAGGAAGAATATCATTTGTACATTTTTTATGATTCCCAGTAGTGGGACCATACTCCAATGATAGAAGATGGTTCCAAAAAAGGATTAGCAGAATGAATATAGAAGGCTCATATATATAAAAAATATGAAAATTTTGATCAACATATTCTGACAATGATGAAGAATGAGGCACAAATTCGTAATTACTCATTGAAAGAATCCTTTTGGTTTTTTGATACACATATTCCACCCATACATGGTTCCTTTACTCAACAATCGAAGAATAAGGTAATCATTACCATAATTTCCCTCATCATGGAAAAGTTGATATTCATTGTTGGGAATCTACTCCTAACATCATGCATATTCAACAACCCATAGAGAGATCTACCATGGATAAAGAAATCATCCCCCTTCCCATGACACCATCATATAGAATAGTGTTCATGAATTATATGCCTTTATATACGGAGGGGCTCAAACATATGGTTAAATTATATATAGTTCACCATCAACATCTAAAAACAATCCAATTCAGTCAGTGGGTGATCCCATGAAGAATCTTTTATGGTTTGTAAAGATGGAGGAATGAAACTCTGATGAAGAGGTAGCTGAAATTGAAATATAAAGAGAGTTAGCTGGAACCAATATCCCCTCGTTGTTCTTGACCATTTCAACTTCTAACTATGATATCCCAAAAGATATATAAAAGGTCTGGATTCCCCAGAGACATGAAAATATATGGGCTACTCATCATGAACAATAGGACAGACATATCTCATATCCATGATTCGAGGGTCTCCTTCAGAGCCTCAAGATACTCAGTTTCATCTTGAAGTTCATGTTATCTCCATTTTCAAAGAACTAATACTGAAAAATCAAATTGAAAATTTGAATCATGTTGTTGCCTTTAAATCACAACTTATCAATAACGGATAACTAATCCATTATCATGTATATATATATGTCGAGGGGGAAAGTATATAGTGTTTCAAATCACTGAAAATATGGAATATAAGGTCCCATAAGATGAATAATTATGTAATATCATATCCCTAGGTAAAATAAGTGGATTGAGAAATACATGATCCAGTTGGTCTCTAAAACAGAATGTCCATGCATCAATGGTTCCCTGAAATCACTGACAAGTGGAGAGGATATCACAAAGGTCTTGGATCTGGGCCCCTGGATGTTATAGTAAAGCATTTCATATGTGGAAGCTGATGTTGTGATCACCACAACATCTTACCAAAAAAAATTTATTCAACCACAGTGGTTATTGCACCTATATATTACATACACATAGCTATGACACATCAATCATATAACTATTATAGCAATAATAGTTGATTTCAACGAGAAAAGCCATCCTATAGGTAGGGAGGAATATATACTACACCCTTCACACCACTTATTATAAATCCCTTAGAGGATTCCTGAAATATTTTCAGTATCTAAAAATTAACCCCATCTAACTAGGCATGGAAAATTTATGTGTCAAATTTCATCACCAAGTTCATCATCTGCAAGTGTGTCCTGGAGAAATCAATAGTGGTTCTAGATCCATGTTGTCCTAATAAGGTTGGGGAATATATATAAAAATTACAAATATAGGATTCATCATATCCACAATGGGAATTATTTGATCCTCAAAACCAAGAATAAACTATCCAATTTTGGCCCATAATAGTGAATATCCCCCAGTAAAATTGCCATTTTATTCATCTTCATCACCATAGAAGGAATTAGACTTCTCCAGTTTATTAGGTAAGTATTGATGGTCAGTTTCATGTCCATTCCTCATACCATAAGATAATTCTCTACTACTCCAGGAATTATACCAAATTAGGACTAGAATATCCATCGAGGTCACTACCCATTGGCCTAGATGGCAGGGGTGTACGATGAAGGAAATCAATCCCCACCGGGGTCACATATAGAAGTGATCTAATTTAGTGAGGGTTTAGAGAAATTACCCAAATGAAGGTTGAACATAATCATCATATCAAATTTAGAGTAATGGGACAAATACTATTTCCAAATACACATTTGTGAACCTCATCTCTATCAACACAAAGGATAGAATAAATTAAGAACCAAATACAGTGGGGGAAAACAAAAATAATATACCATAAAAGGAGTATCAGAATGCTCTAACTGAGGATTCATGTACTCGAAGTGAGAGGATGATCCAAAACATGGTATCTCAATTTATCGAATCTCCAACGGTATGATGGAATTCATCCCATGATAATGGTAATAAAGTTTCTATATCCTAATAACCACCAGGAAGATCTAAAATCATATTAAAGGATGAATTTATGGAACAATATGTGAATTTTATTGAAAATTTCAAAAAAACTCAATGAGGAGTAATGAAGTAAAATCATACATAATAGTTATCATCATTTGGAAGAGGTGAATATTCCTCATATATAATATCAAATTAGTGTTGATCCTTCTATAAAAATGGGATCTACGTGTCAAGATAGGTCAAATTCTAGGTGTGTAGTCTATATAATTGAGGATGTTGAATATGGTTTGCATATCCATCAATGATGGGAATATCCTCTACCACACTTGAGGAAGGATTATATATTATAACATATTGGGAATAAGATGGTGGTAAAAAATATTCACTTCATCAGATACCACCCACTACCTATATATGGAAGGAGGCTCAGAAAATAATACCTCTATATTTTCTCAATTTCAATGAGTCAATTGTAGTCATAATGAATCCATGGAAGGGTGGCATTTACGACTATAACATGATTTAAATCCACATCTAGAATTTATTGAATATTGTTTCCTCAACCCAATTTCACTTACATTGTCCACCTTTGAGATTGTAGAAGACCACCAATATTATCTCACTCTCCTAATATACCGATTCAACCTGATTAGGGGAACTCAAGATCATCAATGGGAAATTAATCTAAGGTGGGTTTTTTAGAATCTGGTTGGGTTAGGGTTTTATTGGTACAACAACCACTAAGTAGAATTTTTTTTACTATGGGATGACATTAATTAGTAGTTCATTTATTAGTTCAGGTCCATGATATGGACAATGATGACTGAAAACCAAACAAACTACGTGTAATGAAATAAAATTAAAGGTTTCAAAATTCATATCTTGATTTCAGGGGCTATGGTATTCACTAAACATATCCTTCTCACATGAAAAACATATGAAGGTTTTTGATTAAAATAATTAGATGAGAAATACCCAATTATGATTTCAATGAAATATAATGTTATATTATATGTGTTTCTTGATTTAAAACATATTCTAGAAGAATAAATCCATTTATCTAAAAATAAGTCTTGGGTCATGGACTCAACATAAGAAAAAATAAATTCTAATATAGAAGTTTCCATTATTACTCAAAATATATTCTATGTTCCCACGAAATCACATTGGTTTTTTCATCCTACCTAACTAATACATTCAAGGGGATGAAAAAACCCTACATTGACTAGATGAAATAAAATATCAGAATCACATTGGATTTGAGGAATGAATGAATAAAACATACTAATTCTAAATTGGGAAGGTCAATGATTATTTCCATGAATCAACCTATTATAACATTCTCAAAAATCCAAAATACAGGAAAGCCAATGTCGTTATCATCATCAATCATCATGAATACTACCATTTCCATAAAAGGTTGTATCACAACATCAAGGGTTTATTCATCTTTAAATAGTTAATCCAATGCATATTTGATTCTATATAGGTGGTTCAGGATAAATCTTCAATGTTTGTTACATTCTTAACAATTTCCCACCCAAAACAATAAAGTGAATAGAATAAAGCTCTAACATGCATGGATAAATATTGACTACTAGATATCTCAAAATACTATTAACCAATATCATTTGACCATGAGAGAAAAATATCAAAGAACTATTTGGATCGCATCCCCTAGGGACCTCTCATTTAAAAGGCCTCTCATTGGATAATGCAATCAACAGAAATAGGAAGACAAAAAAGTGGAAGAGTTATAGTCAGCACAGATGAAATCATTATCTATAACTCATTTTATCCCTGTAATATCTATAGAATTTGAATCAACCAAAAAAATGATAACCTTAATTTATGAAGAGACCATATTTGGGAAATTAATCATAATAATATTGGAATACCGCTTCTCTGGGGATGAATGTTTTTCTATATACGAGTTCCCTATACTTGAATGGGGAATAAGAGGATTAATGTAAATGAATAGATAATACATGGGTATGGAGGGTCATGTTAGACCTAATATTCTATTTACATAACCTTAGGGAAACTATATAATGTTGAGACCCCAGGTAAATCCATCATGTTACCTCAATACAAAAAAAGTTCTTCGTTGAAGCTGTCAAGCAGGGACCCCAACACAATAATCATACAGAACCTACTTATAGGGGTTCTATTATCTAATAATTCTAGGCAAAAATGAATAAAAAACAACATAAAACATCGATAGTTAATTATAGGTTGACTTATATACATGAAATATTCTGATATTACTAAAATTCATCGTATACTACATCATATAATAAAGAGAAACTGTATCTCGCGTTGCTATGTCCTCTCGGACAAAAATTCAAAATTATAAAATAGCTTGTTGTTGTTCCAGACAAGATCTTAATCATAAATATAATCCATCAATCATAATAAATCAAGATGAAACTCATTAAATTTCTCTATATATCACATAAATGAATGAAATATGTCACTATATCCCAAGATTATCAATTGGATAAAATTCAATTAGAATTCCTTGTTACCATCCCATTCACAAGGTAGGTCCATGAATTTATCATCAAAAGATGCATCATTCCCTAATATGTTTTTGTTATTCCCCTTAATATTGATATCCAAAAGGCTTTAATTGGGAATGGTCCCAATATCAATATTATCCTTATCCAAAACCTTTCATGGCTAGGATAGATTGAAATTCTATTTTCTCCCCAAAATCTTACAATTCAATGGTATGATAATGACAAGCAATGACCTCTCGATAAGATCATGGTTAAGAATCATACTGGGGTTCATAAATCTAACATTGAGTTTTTTGTTATCCAGAATGAACCCACATATAATGACTATTGGGAGGCCATAGATCCATTTCCATATGGAGGAAACATCAAAATTTCTTCATAGTTTGAAATACCCCATTGATGGAATGGTTGGCATACTATATGGTGAAAACTCTATGTTTGTTTCTAAAAAAGAAACATATTATAGGGAAAGATTCTATAAAATAAAATCTATACAAAAATTTTTCAATGAAATTATTCATGTTTAATCCCTAAATGGATTGGGAAATTCCACTATAAATCTATAGAGTATAATCGATAGCGACATGTGCTTCATATAATCTTAATTTAGGTTGTAGACGTGGTCCTAGATTCCCACACCCTTTTCCCCCTAGTGAAAGGGTATAATAATAAAAAATCCATAATCTATTTTTATCGATTCTGGGAGTAGTGTATGATAATGTATCTCATCATATCCATTCATATCACAATAGTGATTGAGATGGACACATATTTCTGACCTCATCTAAAAATTCCACCAAAGACACTTAGGTGGAGGAAGTGGAGGTGAACCACACCAAAGACCCTACCGAATTTGATGAAGGAATCTTCACAACAATCAACGAGATCAAGTAGAGAATATGATAATAGGAGAAGACCCCTGACAATCATTGATTAGTTCCTCCTTGCCTATCATGTATAAAGAGATGTACAACACAATTCTAACGCAACCCTGCTATGTTTCTCCTGGAATAATATGGAATTTAATAGAATATATCTAGATGTGTATACATGGCATCATGATACAAATGATGACCGTTAAGGTTTCATGCAGAAAAATAAGAGGATACACCCATATCCTGTTAAAATGATGAAGAAAAATGTTATGAAAATGCTCAATGGATACTTTTTATTTGAAGTGTAATATCCATTCTTTCTCACCAATATTGTCACTTTCGTGAAATATAACGGCTTAATTAGCGTAATTATAAATTTAAAAGACCTTAATCATCACTACACAAAAGAATATTTACCATTTACAATAATCAAACTCTTGATCGATGGAATTTCTATATTTAAGGACTTCTACATCATTTATGTGACTCATGGAATAATTATATAAAGATGGACTATGATGATAATCAATATATTCCCTTCATAGCATCCCATATGATATTTTGGTTCCAAGTGATACAAGTTATCTTAAATAATTATTGACCATCTTATTAATATTCCACACACAATCACCATAATCAATTCATGGGAAAAATAGATGATTGTCGTGTCAATGATCTAGTGTTACAATATTGATAAATAGGTTACCACTTCATATATCATCAAATAATGTTCTACATATTTCAACCAAAAAGACTGAAGATGAATTCGGTGAAATGTGTATCAGTTTCACGGCTATGAAATTCTATGGATTTTTGGTATAAAATTGTGGAATTGAATTCAAACCTGAAAATACTAGTGAAATTTTAAATAGTGGAGCCCTCAAAATATCAATTATCAATAGAGGGATAAGAGAACCACCACTAAATTCAATGTGTTAATTCCAAACCAATGGGAAATGACCTTCCCATCACCATGATAGTGAAAAAGATAATAGCCTACCGATGGGATGAGGAAAACCATGAAGCCTTAATGTGACAAAATTTGTTCCCACTTCACCCAACATTAATAATTCCATTGATTGAATTAAATACACTCACCATATATGTGACTTCCGTGGAATGATTTCATGGGTATCCCCTTATATAGAGAAATTTTATGTTCACTGAGTATAATATATTACCATAGCTGAAAAATTACCATAATTGAGAAATAATATTTTGATGTCAAAAATTACTATCTATCACTTTCTATTACAGTTTACTATATAAGGTACTTTTTTTTAGAACCAAAATGTTCACATGGTCTCTTATATTGAACCACTTAAGTACATCGTTGGCCTCCCTTTGGAAACAGGGATATCTGCCCGATTTGTGGTCATTCTGTAACATTATGAATTAAAATTACGTCACATAAGGTAATTAAATGGAATGGTCTTTTTGACATCAGTAAAGACCAACCAAATCTTGGTAGCATAGTCATTTTCACAAAATATCCAGATGATTATGTTTTTTTCTCATGATACTAACCTGATATGGAAGGCATATTTTTATTGTGACTCCAGTAATGTCATGACATTTATTGATATGTCATGATATAAGTTGCAAGTATAAATGTTTTCTTTTCATTGATTATTATTCATTTGGGTCTTACCGTGGTTAATTTTGGGTGGGAATTTGAGAAAAATATAATGGAGAAGGGCAATGAACGGTTGGAAAATAATTTTCCTAAATTATGCACCCTAACCCAAAAAACAATGAAAAATTATAGAAATAGGTATTTCATGGTTTTTTCATGGTTTTTTTATCTATGATTCCTGTTAAGAGAAAATTTTCACCCCTAGAAGTAGTGCATGGTTAAGGAACACATATTCTCAAATTGTACACCCTTTCCGGGTACAGAATGTGTGGCTTCTTAATTGACCCATAATTTTTTATTAAAAAATAATTGAATCCCAATATTATCTTAATATTGAACCCAAACTAGACATAACCCATTAAGGTTGTTCTTTGATAATCTTGAACATATTCCTAGTTATTTTTACCTCTATTATTAGAAATTTATATTCCAAATTGAAGATGCACACCTATCCCGATAAATGATCCACATCACTATTGGTTCCCTATTTGTTTATCGTAATTCAAACATCCCCAAAGGGAAGTTTTCTACAATTAATGATGGATAAATAAATATGATTTATTAGATATTATAATTATAAATCATTGACCTGTTAGTTGAATCATGGAATTGTTCTTCATCATGGTAAGGGTTATTCTGCCTAAACTAGGGATATGCATTGTTGAGTGTTCAACGCTGATATCGAGTTGGGTGGTAAAATTTTCAAATCCAAATGTATTGATTTCAGTTTCATGTATTTAGTTTTATAATTCTTTTTATACAAATACAAATTGTTTTTATTAGATTTAATAAATTAATTTGTTAAATTAATTTTCAGAATGTTAAATTTGGGATATCGAATTGATTGAATTGAAATAATTAATTTTTGAATTAATTAATTGTATAATGGGATTATTGAAGTAGAATAATCAATAATTGAATTAATTAATGTAATTTTTTTGAATATTTAATTTTTGATTAAATTAATAAGATTTATGTGAATAATTAGCTGGTTATTTAATTAATGTAATTGAGAAACATAGTTTTGTAATTGAATTAATTAATATATAGATGTGAATATGAAATAATGGAATTTGATTAAATTATTTTTGAAAAAATTAGTGTGATATAGTTTTACAAGTGAAAATAAGATATTTCGATAAATGTGATATAGGTTATAATCTTGTGTGGTACATGGTCTGGTTCATCAAAAATAGTACTGATAAATATGAAGATGATGAATTGTAACAATGGAATTATGATATGAATTGATATTCTAAATGGTAAAAATTGACTTCTGATATGAAATTAGATAATTATTGGTAACAATTTAATTCAAATATGAGTTCTAATGATTACTAAAAACATTGAAATTCAAATGTGGATTGAGATTGTCAACGGTAAAAATGGCATTCAAATGTAATTTGTTATGTTCAATCATAACGATTGAATTAAAATATAGATTATCCCTTGGGGATTGTTCAAACTAAAGAAAGGTCCATATCAGATATTGGGAGTTACAGTGTCCCTTAGAACCTAAGGGATATGTGGTTGAATAAAGTGTAATTGAATAAATGTAAACTATTTATAATATATCATTATTTATTCTTTATAAACAAGAATACACTGTTTTTAATGAATGTTGTTTTAGAAATTTATTCATGTTTCAAACTGTGTTCTACACACATTGTAATTGGTAAGGATGATTAGTTCATGAATAGATTTAAATGTTGTATAATATGTTAATGGAAAAGTCACTATATTTATCATCTGAGTCCAAATGGATCAAGGATCAAGGAACCAGAGAAAATTTGGGACTCTCTTTTGTTCTATTAGTGTCTATATACTTTTTAGTCTTAATATTGACACGTGAAATGTAAATGGAACAACATATCTACTATTTTTTTTGGATATTTTATATCATATTTTGTTCATCATTTGATTCTATATTGTTCTGGTTATCTTTATGTAATTTTAATACTATTTATTTATTTATTCTATTTTACTACTTTGATAAAGATGTTATAGTCTCTACATGATCAATATTAGACACTCACTAACAGTAAACAACCTATGATGTATAAGGAGGATCACCTAAGGTCATGTTGAAAACCATATTTGGATACAGATTTTTGACACCTAGTCGGAACATTAAAATGTAGTAGAAGCGGTCATTTCTTTTCTTTCAATTTGTCATAGTGTTTAGGAAAGGTAATCAAGGTAATATGATGGTTTTAACCTTGGGTAAGTTCTCATTCATTGGAGTAGCTAACCCATGTATGGTGGTTACAACCATGTACCATGGGTGACATTTTGGTTCCTGATTTGTGTTTTTTCTATTGATCTTATTTATCCTATAGTGATTAAAATTTAAGTTAATTTATTATCATGCAGTCACATATTTAAGATTGAATCATGTCCCAAAATAACATTAGAAATTAATATGAACTTTTCAATATAAAAATTCAATTTTATTGAGTGAAAATCATCATTTCAGAAATGCTTGGGAAATTTTTTTTTATATTAGTGTTTAAATTTGAAATATTTTCCCTTACATATGTAATTGATCTAAATATTTTTCCAAATAGGACTTGAAAAAATTTATATGATTTATTATTCAAATTAATGATTTTATAGTAAAACAATTTAGAAATACTAATGTTTTTACCCAATGTTATCCCAACCTACTCATACGATGGTTATGATTAGTGATATAATGTTTATTTTTGAATGTGTGTTGAGGATTGGGAATGATTATTTTTTTAGATTATCGTACTCTTATATAAATGTGTTATGGTTGTGGTGGGTTTCCTGAGATGTGTTTTTGTAATTGTGTAGATATTTTTCAATTTTGATGCTTTTTTAATGGATGATAGTAGGGAATAACTATAGATGACCATATTTTAGTGGATCCTTAGTAATTAGTAGTTTCAATTGAGGATGTTGAAGAGAATTTCTAAAAGAATGTTTTTCATGGTTTATGATATATAATGAAAAATTCCTTAGGTGGTTATGAAAATCCTGGTGGATCTAAGGAGGGAGTTATACTTAATGAACACATTGACATTAACTGAAGAGGATGGACCTGATGTATATGATTTCTGGACTGAGTCTATCTAAACCATACATGAACACTTGGAGCCTCCTACATAGAAAATATTCAATCATCTAAATTATATGGTATACGGTCATGAAAAGAGTTGGAAGTACATTGAAACACATGATGAACATTAGTAGAATATGGTGTGGAAAGGGTTTCAGGGAATTTCATTGGAGTATGATTATCCATATAAGTATTGAAATAAGATGATTGTTAAATACAAGAGATTGTGTCTGTGGAGTAGGTTTGTTATGGACTATGCATGATGTTTCAATAAGTTGAATTATATTGTTAGAGAGTTGATAGGGGATGAGAAATCTACAAAAAGGAATTCCAGGGGGATAATTAATGTGAATTTTTTATAACATAAACACTTTCAATTAAATAAGTTTTTTCTGAAGGTGGTTTAATCTGTCATAGAATAAGTAAACATAAAGTATGATTTTAGTGATATATATATGGATTATACCGGATGGTCATGTGGAATGTCCATTAAGGGTAGGAGTCATTGCTATGAGATTTTCGGCCATGGAGATAACAAGAAAAGTCGCCACCGGTAAGCATAAGTTATTAGGATCCTACTTGATTTCTGTTAAAAGAGTACCATTTGTCAAGACACTATCATAGATAAAATCCCCAACAACTCAAAGAGTGTGGATGTTTTGGTGGGATGGTACATCTATAGAATTTATAAAAGAACCGTAAATAGATGTCTAGTGATATAAAATTTGGATGGAACCAGCCTGTATTAAATGTATATGTGGCCCCATATCATTATGGTAGTTGGAGTATTATTGGCCAGGGACATATATGATGTGGATAAGGTGATATTGTATAGAAGATACTATATTTTTATATAGGTGTATCTCATTGGAATTATATTGCATCATAGGGAATATGGGAAGGCAGTTACATGCCATTTATCCTACTATTAGGGATAAAAAGGTTGGACTATCGATAGTAAGAGGTACAAATTTTGTATCTTCTACACTATCTACTTCATTTTTTGATAGTGGTTCTAGAAAATATTATATATATAAGAAAAATTGAAATGGGTTGATCTTTGTGGTGGAGTTCATGAGTTTGTTGATTATGATATATAAACTATTATGAGTATGACCAATATACAATTTCTTTGTGAAATCAATGTTCTCTAGAGGATGGGGACATTGTTTTCTATGATAACATTAAATTCATGACATGTTAGGCTTGGACCTAATTTTCATATGGACTAGTCTGTAGTGAACATAGTCAAAATATATTTTTAATATAAGAGATTGAATTATACATCTAATATGGTGAAAACTGTATTGTCCTTGGATGGTAAGATATCCATGTGGGACACATAGGACAAGTTCATCAGTAATTGGGGGTTATGACATGCCATGATTCTATTCTATTGTTGTATGAAGGAGGTATAAAGAATGATATATTTCCGCCTATAGTGAATAGATTCTATGATATATTTCTGTAGGATTTCTCAATGATTTCACCAATGTGATATGTGTAGTTTCTGATTTCTCTCATTCCTAGGGTTGATCCAGTTTCTATTCAAACATCCATTATGTTACGATAAGTTCATGATGAGAATAAGATTATTTTGATATGTTTTTTGAATAGGTATTTATCCAACTGAGTATGTATCTCTGGAGTTCACTAGATTTACGTTCAATGAATAATGACTTAACTGTATGTTTGGTAGTTGATTTACTATTTAGAACTAGTATCCACTTCCACATATTGATTATCAATTTTGAATGTAGATGGGAACATGTTTTTTCTCAAAAATAGACTTGGGATCATAGTTTCACAAATTTATAGAATGAACTTATGATATAAAAAGGAAAAAAAATCAGAAGTAGGTTAGTACTATTTGAGAATATCTTAATTGCATTTGGGATGATGAATACAGTGGCAGTTTTTATAGACATGATGATCAGAATCATCAATACATACTTGAATCTGTTTGTGGTAGACTAAGGAGTTGAAATCAAGCAGTAGACTAAAACTGATGATGATCATTCAAAATATCTTGATGTCTTCTTCAGAACACTAAGAGAGCATCGACTATACATATATCTATCAAAGTGTTTGATTAGGAATGATCACATACACTTCATGGGTCACATCATCCCTATGTAAGGTCTCTCAGTGGAAACAATGTACTTAAAGGTAGTGTATTTATGGGATTATCCCATGAATGGTTTCAAAATTAATGTATTTCATGGATTAGAATAATATTATCAATGATTCACACTTGAATTTTCTTTTTTGGACACAACACTTTTTGGATTAAACAAAAAAGGGATCATGTTTTACCAATGAGAATCATGTGAGAATTCATTATATGAGTTGATGTTTAATTTGACAGCGGAGCTATTCATGATCCTTCTCATTCAAGGAGAAGAGCATAATTTTTTTTAATACATTTAGGATTTTAAAGTGAGAAGTGTTAATGAAGAGATAACATGTTTTCTCATATGGGTCATTGTATTTGAGGCCACATAATAAAAATTACCATATGCACAACATGAAGTTGTATTTAGTGTTTAATTACTTGATTTTTTGGATACATTATCTATTAATTAATAATTTTACTATGAATATATATCCAAATAGCATGACACATATCATTTCATAGTGACATTTAAATTTGAGGAAGTGTATATGTGTTTGGAATATTTATTCCATCGATTGTGAGAAGGAATATATGCCCGTGTAGGGAAATAATATTTCTTACTCATTAAGAATGAAAATATAGACTGTCGATGATTATACGTTTAGTGCTGAGTGGGTGATGATGGTTTTTTTGATTAAGATGGCCATTCTATTTTAGGATAGTCATTTGTAGATGATCCACATGTCAGTTTCAATAGAGTCTACAATATTGACTGTGATCACAAAAATGTAGAATGTTGTTCCAGAAATAGTTATCCTTGAGGAATGTATTTAAAGGTGTAGTTTCACCTTCTGATTATAGAATATATGTGTATGATATCATCCATTCCTAGAACCCGGTTGTAGTTCCCATTAGTTTTCAAGTATATTTGATGTAGGATTCTCATACCATTAAGTGGGTGGTGCATCTAGGTGTGACCAAATTTTACCATGACCTATAGGGACAATATTGGTGGTTGGGTATTAAAATAGAGATAGTATGGTTCGTGACATGATTTTACACCTATCGATAGGTGAATGATTATAATTAATGACTTGGTGGTTTATTAAATTAGTTTCCCATTCTAAAATGTTTGTGTTATTATGTTACTGTGGAATTTTTTGTGCAGCTCCAAATGATGACTTGGAATAGTGATATTATATGGATTATGGAATGTTTGACAAGATATCACATTTCTTACGAATATGAGAGAGATTCTCAGTGGGGAAGGTGTTGGAAATTCATGTGTGAGAGATATACCATCTTAATGGGGATCTACGGGCTATTTTTTTATAACATGACTCATATTTAACATTGCTCTTCTATAATTGTTTGTATGTTGTTCTTAATACACATGTTCTATTGGGTGTGGAATTATGCCCACAAATATATGTGAAATAATAATGTTATATATATGTTCTTGATGATAAAATATGATAATGTTCCATAAAATATGTATTATATTTGGAGAATCACCTAGATATGGTTGAATTTTACTATAAAATCATTTATTAGAAAACAATGCACATTTCACCATATAAGGATAGTTTGGTAGGTCATGACTATCATCTCTATGGTGGATGAAGGCAGTTGAGTCATATTTGTTAGGACCGAGTCTCATGTGGTAGATATTAGTGAAGGTTCAGTTGATTTCAAAATATATTTCTAATAAACAGATATATATAAGGCATTTTATAAAAGAAGTAAAAGAACAATAATGTTATAAAGGGAAACTTGTATACCTTCATGTGTCCCTGAGAGTGGGTCAATATTGTATATGGATATAGGGCGAGAAAGCGCCTAGTTTTGTTTAATCATTTGAGGTTTTCCAGATAATATGGATAGCGGTGTACTTATTGGATATTATAAATAGGTTTAGTTCGATGCAAGATGTTTTTCATGTGTCATAAATATTCCAATATCACCTCGACCCTTCTCATTTGGTCGATGTGTACGACTTTGATGTTGTGATAGATTTTTACTTTGAGGATCATATGATATGTTCTTTAGTCCTCAGTGAGAATGTGTTGCATGGTTTGATCATGATGATAGTTTGTGTATTGTAGAAACAACGGATTGCGCAGGAGGATAATTGGGAAAGAGGAACTGGTATAAAAGTTTAGTCACCTCATATTTTGATACAGAATAATATAGAGACATGGGAGTATGTATTGAGGACAAACTATTATAAGAGTGGTAGATTGTAAGATCCCTAAATTTTCTGGAGAAATATTTAGAATAATTTAATGTATTCCATTTACTTATTTCGACTATATTTCATTTGAGTAATACAATGGATGCGTTTGGGTGAGATTTTTATAAAATTGAACATAATAATGGATGTGCACTGTCAATGCATAGTTTTCCATAATTGCGAAGTTTTCCTAACAAGCCATGCAACCCCATAAATAGGGGGATTACATGATTGTTTCCTGTTATTTCAAAACATGCCCCCACATAAGAGAAACCACCCCCCAAAAGAGGCTCACATTTAAGATTCATGGTTTTGGAAATCATGCTCCCCTACACTTGACGAAGTGAACTTGTTTTTTAACCACATGAAAATTTGTTTCCAAAATAATAGAACACCCATATCAAAAAAAATCAATCCCAACTCAGAAATTAACAATTCTTATAATTTTTAGTGACTACTAGATGAATACCTAGGGAATCTAACCTCTGCTACCAGCATGTAAATTCTTGGAGGGAAGATATACACCTCTCCCAGTATGTGATCCTCAACATGATTGTTTTCTCGTATCTTTCATGTTTTTATACCGTCATTGAAGGGATTCAACACTATATTCGTGATAGATAAAGATCTACGTTTTCTATATCTACTAAATTAAATTATTGGATATAGTAATTGAAACAATATATTGTTCTTCAACAAGATTATTGTGATTTTGTTGAAGGGGGGAAATATTTTAGTGAGTGTTCACCACTAATTTCATGTTCGGTGGTCTATTATTCAGGTAACAATGTATTAATTTCAATTATGTGTATGCTATTTTAAAGTTACTATTTGATTATTAGGAATTAATTTTATTATATTAATTTTATTTATTTTGTAAATTAACAGTGTTAGGGATTTGAAATTTGGGATATTTAATTTATTAAATTTAAATTATTAATTAATGATTTAATTGTTGGTATATTTGGATTCATGAATTTGAATAATTAATTCATTGAATTAATTATGAATTATTAGTGTGATAATGAAATTAGTTCATTTTTGATTAATAACCTAAATAACTAATTAATGTAATAGTTGTGATTAATTAATTATTGAATTCATTAATAAGATTTATGTGATTGATTAATTTTTGAATTCATTAATTGAATTGATTAGAATATTTAATTTCCGATGTATCTGATGGAATGATGTGAATATGAAATTGATTTTTCAATTAATTATGTATTAAATAAATTAATGAGTCTTTGTGATACCTGTAAAATTGTGATACTTTCATATAGGTGATAATATTGTGTGGGACTAGTCTTATACAACAAATGACCATTGTGATAAACAATGAGATGAAAAATGGTAAAAATTTCATTCAGATATGAATTGATATGTTGAATGGTATCAATAGAATTTTGCAATGATTTCAGATGTGAAATGGTGAACATTTCATTTAGATAAAAATTGAGATGGTGAATGGTAACGATGAAATTAGGATGTGTATTGAGATGATGAATGGTAATAATGGAATGAAATGTGAAATGAGATGAGGAATTTTAACAATAAAAATTATACATTTGATATCACTTAGAGAATGATAATACCCTGAGACGTTCCAATGAATGTAATGGGACATAATGTGACCTTATGAATCCATGGGTCAGGAGGTTATGTTAAGATTAATTGAATAAATTAAAATTAGTTTCAATATTGAATTATTTATTCAATATAAAACTACACACACTATTATGAATGTATATATTTTTAGATTCCATTGGTGGTGACCTATTAAGTTGTACTAACACTCGAATCAGTCTCCATAACTAGTACCCAAATAGATTTCATGTTTTCAATACAGGTTAAGGAAAACATCTTCATGTTTGATGGTTGAGATAGGATGTATCATGGTTATGGGAACAAATTGAGATTCAGGACCAACTTTATATTTTTAAATGGGTTTATTTATATTGGGTTTTGCTTATTGACACTAGACATGTACTTTTCATGAAATATCTACAGTTTAGTTTTGGATATTGTTTTTTCTATTTTAGTCATCATGTGATTTTGTATAATTCTGGTAATGGTTATAAAATTTGATAATTGATTATTTATTTCCAATATTTTACTACATTTTTAAGAGGTTATATTAAACTATTAATTTTTATTAGTCCTTTTCTAGTATTCTAAATCATCTGGAATACACAAAAGCATTATCAAGGTGGCATAATGAACCAGCCAAGGGCATTGGTGTGTGGAACCCATTTTGGGATGTTAAAAATTATGAAATGTATTTATTTCTCAAGAAAAAATCAATTCCTCTAAACATTCTCACCTCCCAAATTCTACATAAAAAATGATGTCAAATTTTAATACTTCATAACATTAATATAATTATCCGCACTAATGTAAATAGCCTACAAGAATATCAAAGGGGATTTAGAGATAGTGATAAATAATATCCTTGGTGTATATTTCATAAAATTAGTTGAACATTCCCTCTAATTGTATATATTAGGGGACTATGTGAGGAGTTCCCATATTGAAAACACAATTCACCATGTTCTTGCATCACATAATGTTTTCTTAATTCATTGATTATTTTAGACACATTCCATGATGACCCTAATTAGGAGGAATAAATCATCCACATCATGCACCATATAATGCTCTCATCAATTATCATATGTCAAATATATAAAATCATTTAGGTTAACCACACCATAGAGTCTGATGAAACATTATCATATATTGGAATTTTGTGGCCCATAATTGGTTATCTCCAAAATTATATTCTACTAGCTGACCGAGTTGGAAGATAATATATTTGTAGTCAAGTAGACAAATATTTTTATGGGAACATCTAAATAAGAGAAAATATTTCTAAAAAAGATTATCTGATTAAATAATACCCATAATAATAATATATAGATATATTACATACATTATGGGATAAGCCCATCCAGGCTCCATTAGTCATCATTATTCTAGGATCATGCTCTCCCACCAGATCAGAAGGCTGGGTTACAATTAGAAAACCATTACACAATACTATATAATATTCATGATGAAATGTTAGGCATTCAAAATATTATAAAAAATCTTTTAGAAACCCCCTAAATTATTAAATACAACTAGATACTCCTAGATATTTTCCATGTGGAATATTGATATTGTGGGTCCATACCCTCTATCCATTAAAAAACATTTTGAGTACATCCTCAATGCTACAAACCTCTTTTCCCAAAAGCTTGATGAAGTACCCCTCAATTAATTATGGATGAATAATATAATAATCTTCATAAATACCAATATGATTACCAGGATTAGAGTATTTCACACTACATTGATGGTAAATGACAATGATATCTCTTTTACAGAGCAGAAGTTATTACACCAGGAGGAAAACATTGAGTACGATCACTTATCCCACTACCATGCAGTGAAAAATGAATGTACATTGGAATTGAATAAGAATCTATTAAATATACACTAAAATTTAGTGAATAACAAAAATTAGTCATTTATGGACATGAAACTCCATGATTTATAGGCATACCAAAATACCACACACACTACTACATAAGAAACCCCTTATTCATTTGTTTATGGAACCGTAGAAATATTTCATGTATAAAAATATTTTCCATCACGTAAAATATACATATGCATACAAATCATGGATTATGTACATTATAAAAGGTATTTTTATGTGATGGAGTAGCTCAATTAGAACATATAACATGCATTTCATAACCACAATGACTATTAGAATCTAATCTCACATTCCTTCAATAAAAAGGTTCATCATTTTTTATTCCTTCAAGGAGAACTGTTATTGGTTATTTGACATGTAATGGTAAATGGAATGAAACCTCTGATTTTGGACTGAAGTTTTGATAGACCTCATATCATAAATATGTTCTATCGAAATTGATATCACTCACTGGCCTTAATGGACGAAGAACATGTAACACACTGCTATAATGAATGGTTTCCCATGAAATAATTCACATAACTACTATCAATCCATCGATTTCCTAGAGACATAATGTTAAACTGCACAATCACATCATGACCATATGACATTAAACCATAAACACCTCATCTTAACATCATGAAATTAAAATATATAGATGATTTTCTGACCACCTAACAGAAAACATTGAAGAACGTGTCCTGAATACCATATGTTAAATTTTATGGAACATGTCCTAACCTTGAGATGATAAACTGAATAGAATATTTCATTAGAAAATGATATTAAAATGCGTAGAATATTTCCTCACTACATGTTGCTATACTAAACATGAAGCATCTTCTCAACAGTTATTCACCAGACCTAGGATAAATATGTTCAAAAATAAATTGAGTTCTCTAGTTCCTTTATAGATTTCATATCCACATAGGAATCTTTTTAAAAATGATCTATATGTAGATTTATTCATAAAAAATAGGATACATGATGAAATATGAACCACGATTCTTGGTCTATGTCAAAATATTAATATTATAACACATTATTTTAACCTATTATATGTAACAAGAAGTCAAAGACATAGATTATGTCGTCACATCATGACACAAAACATCACTGATATTCAACATTCAACTTTTTTTTCATCGAGTCATATTATTTCATTACCTTATGATGTTAAAATACATGATTGATTTCATTTCTTCAAAAAACTAGACTATATGGTTCAATAGTAATACATATGGCATTATTCTCATTCCACTGAGATATATAGGTATGTCTTTATCTTGGAAAACCCACATGATAGAAAATTACATTATCGTTTCAATTAATTTCCTTTATTTTTTGGTGGAATTCTTTTCTATTTTTTCCCATATAAATCATAGATCATGAGAGCTAAATAATATTTTTAGGGTATCCCCCAATGAATAAGAAAAACCTATTTGTGGTCATGTAATCATCGTTTTTCATGAAAGTACTTAAAAGGAACAACATAATTCATCACCTCATGATGTTATAATATATGGTTGATGTGTTTTTCATGACATAAAAATTCATATTATTGTGGGAGTCATTGGATATGATTGATACCCTTGGTTTTGCTTCTCCACCAGACCTCTATGATGGAGCGATGTGTAACATGATTCATTCCATTAGATGATACATAATGACATCGAAAAAAATATTACTAGTACGAGTCAGCATATTCAAAAATCATATCAAGGGTCTTATGTCCTAATATGGTGAATTTTAACTAAATATATTTTAGTAACTATGTGTGAAATTATTTCTATCATCATTGCATACATTGTGACATCCAGATCTATAATCTCGGGCCAAGCTACAAAAATCAATGAGAATAATTACCAATATGTGTATGGTTTTGAACTACATAGAGTGTTTCCCATTTCAGTACCACATATGCCTTGAGTCTTATCAACATAGGATATGTAGTGATGCCTAGATCTATAATTATTTTTTCAATATGTTTTAAAATAATTATTCTCCTTGTATTTGTGTATAGGATAGTCCTCCCTAGGGAACATGCACACAACCACTACTTTAGTATTGATTCTTTTCATCATTGTATATAGAGTGATGAAAATATCTATAATATTGGTTTCATACATAGAATATTAAAGGATCTAAATGTATCCCTAAATACATATGGACTAAACCTATGCATATAATATCCTAGTGGCATGATACGAAACAACATGAAAGTGTCGGTATATGCCTATTTTCATGAAACAACTGAGTTATACAAGCACATTTCAGCTGCACATGAGTTTTGTCTACATAAAATTTTCATCAACATGTGACAAATCTATGGAATAAGTTCTCCAAATTAAGAATACCAACCATTAATCATGTTCAAGGTTAAAATATTGTGACTGTATGAATAATACTCAAACCAATTGTAGGTTTCCCCGAGAATATCTCAGAATGATTCAACATTAGTTCCCAAGACCATACCAATAGACATTAGGCTTCAAGGAAAATGCCTTGGTCAGATGATAATAAAACATCCTGAAATGTAGATCCCCTAGTACATGAAATTAAAATTTGAATGAAATCAAAAAATTTCATTACTTATAAATGAACCACAAGATTAAGACACCTATGTACGATGGAAAGGGGTGATTCTAGCGTCTTTTAATCCCCTGAGTCAAAAAATAATCCTTCATGCCTTGAGTACATGATGTTTTACTAAAACATTCATATAACACAAAATGAAAAAATACACATCTATTCTTTAAAATTATATTTATTCATAAGGTGTTATACCTAACAACTGCATTAATCAAGTCCCTATTTAATGTGCATTCTGATTCTTATAAGCTTGACACCAACAATGTAGAAAACAATATTTAATGTTTTTATGGGATATACCCATAATGATTTCCCAATATCATTTCTCAAGAAAAGGAAATCTGTTATCCATGTTTTAGAGAACATTCATTTCCCAATTAGTAGGATATTGGAGTAATCTTGACACTGGGTACCATAAATAGGCTATGGTATATTTTTCTCCTAATACCAATTCCATGTGTGTTATAATAATAAACTTCTTGAACCTTTGTCAATGAAATAGTACAAAATTTTGTAACCTTTATCGATATATATAAATAAAATACAAGTGAAGGAGATGAAAAACATCTCATGATGAAAAAATACAAAGGAAGGCCTTAGAGAAAGAAAAGTCTTTTATCAAAAAACTCTTCGCCTTTATAGTTTAAAAAATAATTTTAGTGTTAATAAACATGTAATAATGACTAAAGGGACTACTCTATAACCATAGTAAAATCCAAGAAAATGTTACTAGGTATCTGGTATAGAAAAAAGATTTCGAAATTGTTTGAAACATCTCATCTTCACGATAATATGTTTTATTGGCAGTGACACAACAGTTAAGGTTCTTGAACCCTTCATTAATATTACATTTTTCATAGGTATATCTTAATTTTTTTTAGAATAAAATCATTATAACTATACCACGGCCCATGGAATAGGATTCCAAACTTCACGGGACCATTTAGTTGACTATTCGTGTATGACTATGCCTCATTCATATTATCTTATTGTCATCAACCAAATGACTTATTAAATTTCAAAAATGGATTTAAGATCCCTATGACTTGGATGCAAGCATGGTCAAAATCATCACCTTGGAGTGTTCTCAAACATTCCTAGTATGATTTCCCATTTCATCCTAATCACCTGAGAACATTTGAAAATTACTTAAAGTCATAATAACCGAACAATTCAAGTGGAATTGATATCTTAAATGGTAAATTTCATTGATTTTTACCCATTCCCAATGAAGGAATGTGACACACTCTTTTCATACCTTATGAAGGTAGATACCATGTTACTTGAATCCATAGGGTGTAAGGAAAATAATTCAAATCCTATAACCTATGATTAAAAAGGAAATCATAATCCATCAGGGATGGATTTGGTTCCATTTCCAAATCCATCTTCAATACCTTAGAGTGTTCATAAATCACTGATGACCGATGACTTCGAAGTACCACTTAATGGAATATTCTTCTTATAGGGAAGGAATACCATTCCTCATGATCCTTGGTAAAACCCATTTACAAATCTGATACATAATAGTGTTTGTGTCCATCAATATTTTGTCTTCCCCATTTCATATTCACTGATTCAAATATATTGGGTTATGAATTTCAAAACCCACATTCCAACTATCCATGTAGACCTAACATCTCTAATATTACAAAATTAACCCATATTACCCCTATAAATATCTGATATCCATTGGTAAATTGGATGCAAACTATTATTTTTCCATGCTAGTAATGGATGATGTCTTTGACCTAACATGTAGAGGCAAACAATCATTACATGAAACAATGTCTAATCCTTGTGATCCCTAAATCAATATGAATGAACTCAACACCTCAATTTATTTTGTTTCTTACCTATCATATATCCCCAATATTACAAATCCATCAATCAAGTACTTTCAGAAAATGTTTAAACAGATTGGCTATTGAAGGTACATGCTAAAAGACCCTAAACTAATACCATAAAAAGCCCCACATAAAAGACCATAGACAATAAAAATAAGTGATCTGAGGTAAAAGACCCTAAAATATATTAATATAAATTATGATAAAAAATATACTAAAATTGTATAATATCTAAGATAAAATACCCTAAACTATAATAACATAATGTCTGAGGTAATAGACCCTAACCAACTGAACATAAAAAATTTAATTTTCAAGATTATAAGTGCCATAAAATAATAACGTTCAAGAACTAAAAAAACTAATCCAAAACAAATATTCATGTAAACTCTCTCTATGTCTTCTCTTATAATTTTCTAATGAATATATTTTGGTAATGTTAGTAAAAAGATACAGTGTTTGTGAGGCCGATCATATGGACACTGGAAAAAATCATGATATCCCCACTATGTCCACAAAATAATTCCAAAGAAAAGTAAATCTACCTCTTGGACATAAATTTTACCCAAAATTGAATTTAGTAAATTAGTTAATCAAAAAATAACTAAGTAATATACATCAATGTTTAATCACATATTTGTGTGAATTCATGAACATATCTTATGGAAAACATGTTCATGTTTAGAAATTAAAATAGTTGAATTCATGTTTAGATGATATTATTTTATGGATGGGTATCATTGATGATTTATTCATCAGTAGGACAACTAAATATCATGCATTTCAAGAATGAGATAAAATTGGATGATGACATATAATTATTTGTCAATACATATTCATTGATATAATATGGAAATATAGATATCAATATTTTGGAACCTCTCTAAAGATTAAATCAAAAAAATATTCATCATAAAAAAAATATAATAATATTTGATACACTAAGATGGTGGAGTCGGAATGATTTGGGTGAGAAACATTTATTATGAATTGAAGTGATGCCACCATGTTTCTTCATCATCATCCTTTAGATGTGGGTCTCAATATGTTTATATATTTCCATATCACATTTCATAGTGGATTTCAATGATTTAGATGATGTTAAAAGGATTAATTTTATGTGAGCTATGATCTCCTCATATCTTCATCTCATTGTTTTCATGATATTTATTTTAATGTAATAATAATATTTAAACTGATGGATCTATTCTAAAACCTCTTATGATTATTTATTCTACATTGATAATGGGGTCTTATTTTCATGGTTTTTCACGGCCCTATCCAAGGTATCGAACTCATGCTACTTCAGAATATTTTTTCTCATGATTTCATTTATAGGATGGTGGTCAAATTCACCTACCCACGAATAAAAAAAGAGATAGAAAAGACTATTCTCTTGGGCATAAAACATTACCAGAGGAGACCCTGAAACCATGGTGTTTATCTGCTCCTATTTTATACAATACCATTTATGATCCTATATATTTTATAATGATGGTATTTCAGAAGGTGAACCAAAAAACCAAGATGACCAGAATGAAGGATATCAATCCTCAAATATTCTTTTCTCAATAGATGCAACATCCAATTCTCATTTCAATGGGATACAATAATCTATAAATTTTCCCCAATAATGGGATGTTCATCACTAGTATTCAAGTGCTTCCATGAATACTCACCCATGTATCAAATCAGCTCCATTTTTGCAACAAACATTGGAGGGTGGGGTTGGGGGGTTAGCGATGAAAAAGAATTCAATACATGGGGGTCCATTATTTTCAAAACACCACCAATTTATGCTTCTACACATTAATGGGAATTATCCTAGTGATGGAAGGCATTAGTTCGATATATAGAAAGTATAATCATATCATTGATGTACTCTCATGATGAAGAGTTTCAAAATTGTTCAATAATCACAGGTTGTCATTCTCATCATACGCCATCCAAGGGAAGGGGGGAAATTATTTGAATGAAACGAAAACTATCGAGTGGACCAAAAATTGTTATACGGCCTACAAATTTTCCTCTCACCCAACATGTCTATAAATATCCTTGCAAAAAGGGAGATCTTTTGTGAACATTTTTATAGAGAACCACTTCCATTTTCAGTACTAGGACCATTGAGTGCATGATAATGTTTTTGATCAAAGATGTAATATTTTCACAAAATATTAGAAATCTCATCAAGGAGTAATGGAGTATCTTCATCCTTAGATTTGTATTCCTTCATTGGAAAAAATATGGCTTCATGGATTCCAACAGTGTTGTGGTATTTAGAGCACTGAAAATGCTCCACTAAATGACTGAAAAAAAAACTAAAATGGGACACTGGACATAATTGGTTTGTTTCCATTATAATTGTATCATATAACCTATTAATGTAATTCATGATTTGGTATAACAAGATTGAGAGGTCATCTATCTTCAAATCAGACATCTATCATTAGTGTACAAACTCGAATTCCCAAACATGAGACCCCAACGTAGGAATGCCACATATTCATAAACATGGCTATAAAACCCTATCGCCCATGGCTTGAGAGAATTTCTGGCATCACATGATATCTCCAAGTTGTATATTCTCTGAATTCCTAGATTACCCAATATGAAATGATACATACATTAACCTATAGGGATGGGAACGTGTGAGGGAATATAGTCATTCGACTAGTTCATTTGGGTTATTGTAAAATGATGATACAATATTTAAAATGGAATATTAAGAAAATTCCCATATCCTTTATCAACTAATCATTTAGAATAATGACCATATCCTTTTCCAAACAGAGTTTTTAGGGGTTACCTCAGACATCCATGAGTGGATGGATTTTTTTTCGTACATCTCTACATGTGGTTATTCCCTATAGGTGGATAGATATCTCAGAGGCAGACCCATACATCATAGTGGGCGATGAACTTAATTGGTAACCATAAATAAATGGACAACTGGTTCTATAATAAGGCCTAAATGATTTTAGATAATGATCTTGGAAACCCATACTTCTTCATAAATATGGAAAATGCGTAACTTGAATGAAAATTATTAATTTTTATTCCTAGAAAATAATGTCCACTACCATTCATAAAAAAAATTCAACATGATAGAAAATATTATTTTTGCTCTGTTCTCTACATTGGTTGTTCAATAATGTGAAAATTTTCTTGAGTTGATTAGAATGATGGGTTGGTCAGTGAAATAATATTGTTGTATACCCATAGTAGAGTTCACCAGTATATTATACATCCATTGGAATTATTATGAAAAAAATTTCTATCCAAAAATATATTTTATGAATACAATCATGGGATGATAACACCGAATGAGATGAATAATTTTAGTCGGAAGAAGGAATATACATTTCATAGAGTAAGACAAATTCATACCGGGGAAGCAGATGTGTTAAAAGATTATAATTGAGTTCATATGAGGCAATAATTTTAAGGACAATTTTTTTAGGGATAATGATATATCAAGGATCAGAACAATATTTTATAGATTTCATGGCCCTCTAGATAGAAAATATTGAATAAATATGATGAGATATTGAATCCATTAGTTCAATTGCATGAAGTATATTTTATATAAGTGAAAATTCTATTAAGGGAAATTTATAACTCATGATACATCATGATAATCAAATGAAAAAATGGGGGTTCATTGCTGCAGGACTTGATATAGTTCTCATGACCCTCACCTTGGATATGATAAAGACTGCATAACCCCAAATAAAATCATTACCACATGACCAGTCATTAAACCCTTTACAATGTGACCCAGACATGGTCATCTGATATTCATAATGGTTGAGTAGTCATTTGACCAAATCAATAAATCTTTTCGAGAAAAACAAAGACAACTGTATAGAAACCGTTCAGTGGTTCAAAAAATTATCAAAGACTAAATATGTTATTGGTTCAAGAAAATTTTGGGAAAAAATATATCCACAAAATTATTCTGATAAAATATTCATGTGGGTGGATACCAAGATCAGTTCTTTTGGAAGGCCATAGGTGGGGACCATGAAACAGAGCAATTTTACCAGAGCTCTAGAAAGGTTATGTCACTAGTGAAGGAGCTCCCCAACACTCCCATACATTTTCCTTAATCCATGAAATGAAAACAGTCACATGAAATTCCAAATGTCACCCAAGAATCTAATTGGGGGACCACAAATGATCTAGGAGGGAAATTACATCATTCAAAAGTATGCACTTTTAATTAAAAATTTCATGATTGAGGGTGGGAATATTTTGAATCATGAATGAACAAATTTTTTATCAATGGAATTCCATTATTAAAATTACTTCTTATTTAATAATTAAAAAATATTACTTATAAGACACAATAAAAAACATAAAAATGAATAATGATTGAAATAGAACATATCACATGAAGTTAACGAGAATATACATAAGGAATATAAACCTGAACTTTGGAATAGTATTGTGACACATGTGAATGATAAACTGTCCAATGTAATAGTAAACTCACAAAATATTGTGTAAAAAAATTTATGCATCGTAATATAAAAAATATGGTATATTTATATCATAATATAAGTAAATTAGAATTAAAAAAATTATTTATTATGTGATCATATATTTGGAAGTAATGTATATTTAAATAAAAATTTATGAATAATTTAATGATTTAATAGAAATATTATTTTAATGAAATGAATTCATAAATTGTTTTTTTATTTTTTTATGATTATATGAAAAAAAATTTAGACAATAATAATTTATTAGATGCGTTATAAAGACAGTTTTAATTTTAAAATTTGTATTTTTTCAAGTAAATTATGATTTTATTTAATAATTATATTTCTAATATTTTGTATATTATTTTTTAAATGTTGAGTTAATTTTTGAATTCTATACATTGAAAATGGTTGTGTTGAATTGTTGATATTTTTCAGAAAACCATGATTTTTTGGTCATTTGTGAAAAACGATAATTTAAAAAATTAGCTAAATTAAATACTTATAAAGTCATAGATGATGTTATGAATATTTAATAACAATTGGTTCAAAATCACATTCTCATGTTACTTAATTTATTCATGGAATGATAACTATTTATTTTAATGTGTAAAAACAATAAACAAACGAAATAAATATTGAGAAAACTCCTCTCTCATCCACTATAAAAACCACCATCACACCTCCTCTCTTAAATCCTCTAAAGTATTGTTCATGTTCTAAATTATACTCAAATAAATCCCTTATGTACCTATAACACGTCAAAGTTCCATTTCTCTCATATAATTATGAAATCCTCTCCCCTATGGTTGTTCTCAAGGGGAACAAATCAAGAGGAAAACCCCACATCATTATTCTTTCAATTTCTTTTGAAATTCCATTGTTTTATTTTATTAACATCACCTATCCTCATATAGAAGGAATGAAAACTCCCGTACCATAGATATAGAAAAATATTTTTATTATTATTGAATAACTCTTCATCGCATCACTATTACCATCATTTTATAAAAGAAATGAAATCTCCTTCTAAGATTTTTTAATTTATCACATTCAAGGACGATGGATTTACCATTTCTCTTATGGTATTCAATTCTTGTTATGAAACCATTTTTATGGTTGAAATAGAATATATTATATATATTATATTATATTTAATGTTATGGAATCTTTTTTTACACATTATATTATTTTATAAGACAAATTGGGTTTGTTGGGATAAATAACACACCAAATAAACCCAAGTGATTATCTTACAATTTGTTCAATGATTCATGCACATATCATATAATTAAATGATTTATATACCATAATATATTATTGTTGTTAATTAATATAATTTAATTAATCTTCTGGAAACCCATTTCAATTTTTCATGAACTTATAGAGTTTTTTATAAGAAACATGATCACCAAATCTATGGAAAGGAGCACTCTCGAACGATAAAATTGAAAACAATTACTAATAAAAAGTTCCTAATTGAACATAATCAGGTTATAATGAATCGATTAACTATATAATATGATCATTAAATAACAATTAATGTGTTTAATTTTAGTATCCATTACATTACGATCTACTGAAGAACACCTTCAGACATAAGGTGTGGGATCCTACATAAACCTCTATTATTATTTCATGTTGCTCTATCTTTTTTTAAATCAAATAATATTTTCTTTATATTTATTTATATATTATAACTTTTTATAATATATTCCAAAATCATGTATCATGATCCCTTCATCATTAAACTCCTTGGATACACATGTTTTTAAGTGGTTCCCTTTTAAATTATTCCCAACACGTATGTTTATATTAAGGGAATTTCTAGAATTCATACCATATTCATGCAGACTATATAATCTGTTTCTATGCCACCATTATTTTTATAAAATAAGTCTTTGGATTATGAAAAAATTCATATTTAAATTCTTGTTTTATATAAACTATTAATCCATTTTTTATATTAAATGTCCTTTAGTATTTTCCATAAAACTGCACTAAAATGAAATAAAGCTAAACTTCAATAAATAATATTCTTAGATGTTGTCACTCTTATTTGAAATCATCTATAATGATATATGAATATTTTTTCTTATTAACTTACATGTATGTTTTATTTCATTTCATTCAAATACACTTGTATGATACACACAATCTTTAGGATTTATAACATGATTATGATACGCATTTCATTCCATGTGTACCCTTATGATTATACACGATTAATTTAGTATGATTAATTATGTGGAATGGATATTCATGAACATGTCAATATGGGTGTGAAAATATTTCACTCCAATTAATTGGGTAATTTTTTTTCTCATGATATATTATGTGCAACGGTCTTCGAGGATTGCCTTGTCTAAGGCAACCATGTGCAACAATCTTGGTTGTTATCCATGACTTGTGATCCTCTATGTGAAACAATCCATGACTCATCCTAAAGTAATATTTCATGATGTATGAAAAATACTTTGAACACATATTTATACGATCCCATGATTTATATGTATTGATTCCTTATGTCATGATCCACATCTTTTATAACATTATGACATCCCTTCTAAGACATGTTCTAAAGAATAGTTATTATGTTTATTTATATAGTGGGATTTTTAGCTCATACCATTGTTCTTATTATCCATAGGTTATAAAATGTATATATATTAGCACATTATATGTTAGGTTATCATTATAAATATTATATTAATAATTTTTTGGTCTCTAGATCTCAGTTTTGTGTACCTGGTCTTCTAATACTCTAGATATTACGATACATGGTTTATAATTTAAAGAATAATTATGCTTATAAAATATAATAATTTATGTAGAATTCTAGGGTCACTATATTTTTTATCAATGTATGGTCTAGTAATTTTTTGATATTAGGAATAGGGAAATTTAGAGAAAAATACTTATTGATAAGACTACTTAAAAGAAAACATCCTGATATTTTGGTTAGTATAGAGTATTTAATTTATAAAGAAAATAAATCCATGATTGGAAAATATAAGTGGATGTAGATATAGAATAGATGTAGATAAGAGTAACAACTCTAAAATTATTTTCCATAGATCACATAGGATCTCCTAGTACAAGAAAAAAATACCTATTGTGAACCTTATTTGACACTCCTAGGGGATATGCTTTCGTAAATTAATAAGCTCATTACAAGTCATTATTATGGTAACAAAAAAAATATCCCATAAAAACATTTGTGAGAAATCATATCATGGGGAACCTAGATTGGAACCTATGTAATCAAATGGTAGGTTATACTCCTCCTTTATGATTTCATATAGTTATGTTTAAGGATTCCATTTTATGCTTATTAGCTAAGTATGATGTTATTTAAATTATACTTTATTTTCATTGATAGTAGAGTGAAATTGAAGAACATGTTCCAAAAATCAATGTGATATGAAATGTGAATATTTCACTATTGGTATTCTAAATATGATTTGAATGACTACTCAAAACATCATGACAGTACATGCACATCTGGAACAAATAATGAATAATAACAAGTATCTTGTTGAATGTCCTCCTCCTCAATGGAAAGATCATGTTGTTGTCAAATCATAGAAATGGAAAAGACCTCCCATGTATAGATGATCATTTGACCCCCTCCATTCATAACAGTGGATTAACACCATTGAAACGATATTCTCTTTCCTCTAGTTCATAGAAGAATAGAAATTTTTGACGGAGGTCTCTCAATTAGATGAGGAAGATGATCAGTGGTTTAAAATGATCAAGAATTCAAAGTATGAAAAAAAATTATTCCATGGATTGGGAGGAATTCAATAAGATTATTTTCAAAAAATATTTTCCATAAACGCTCCATTTGAGGATAGAATCAAAATTAATCATACATAAGCAAGTGAATGGTGATACTATCAAGAGTAAATGAAGAAAACATTACAACACATTCAAGATATTCTTATAGCATTGTCATGAACATTGATTTCAAGGTGGATCTCATCAATATTAGAATAAATATGATTCTATGAAAAAAAATTAATTAATCAAGACTTCAATATTTATTAAGAAATTGTACATACTGAACTCTAAGATAAAATGGAGATCAGAGACTCTCAATGGCCTTTTTAGCCTTGTAAAAAAAGAAGAAACTGGAGTTCAATATGGATGGATCATCAATTATATCCCATGAAGAAAATAATAATGAACATCCCGCTTGTAATTTTTTTTTAATGATGCTTAATTGGAACAACCTAAGGGGAACTAAAAAATTATTTTAATATAGAAGAATGAGAATTTGTTTATTAAAAACAGGAGGGTTATAATGAATTCAACTAATGTGGAAAAAGAATGATAGGATCAGATCAAAACTCAACATGTAGTTCAATATTAAATTTGAATGAAACATTGGCACTATGAGAACAAATTTATTTAGCAAAGGGTTTTCAGAGTAACTCAACATCAACCCCCATGGAAACATCTGTGGGATTATATTATCACTTTGGTAAAGGTGGATCTATAATATTATGTTTTGAACGATACATATGTTATTCATTAATTAATAGACAACATACAATACGATACTATTTTAATCATTAATTAATATCATGTATGTTTAGTAAAACTATACAAAAACAACCTAAAAAATTTGGAGGTCAAGTTATCTCTGAGAACAATGAATGTAGAAATTAATTCATCTATGTCCTATAACTCCACCCCTTTTATGGTTTTTGGGAAGAATCTCCCAAAAAAAAATCAAACGTTTTATGGTGGTGTTCAATTCTATTTTTGGAATGTATTGTCAGTCTTTATACAAATCGACAGTTAACTATCGAGAAAGGGAGATCACTCATCACATTGTGGAGTATCCTCCAATCATAAAAACGTGTAAGGAAAAAGTTGAATATATGTTTCCATCACCATCTAAACTGTGGAAATTATCTCATTATGAGAAATAATATATTTCTCTAATGATTGAGACAAATGATAGAATCATGCATGAAGACCCGCACATAGCGAGGGATTAAACTGATGAGTTCGCTGAAAAAATTTCTGGTCTTCCTCCTGATAGAGCTGTTGAGTTATAAATAAAACATATTACTAGATATATACATATATGAAAGACACATTATAGAAATTATATTATTTTGATGGAAGAGATAAAGAAACAGTTATATGGGAATACAGAGAAGGCGATTATATAGTCGGGATCTTCATCATGGGTTGCAGTAGCCCTCTTTGTTAAGAAGCTGTATAGATTAATGTGCCTATGAATTGTTTAACATTAGCACAATAAAATCAAGATAAATAAAATGTACCCCATGCCTTGGATAGATGAAATTTTTTATCAACTATGTAGGGACAGTTATTTTTCTAAATTAGATCATCAATAATGATAACACTAATTAAATGTGAAGAAGGAAGATATTCTCAAAACTACATTTCAAATGATTTATGGATACTACATGTTCATAGTGACTCCATTAAGACTCACTAATTCTCTTGAAATTTTCATGTATTTATTAAATAGAGTCGCATGATATTACATCGAAAAATTTGTGGTAGTCATTATTGATTATATTATAATAATATCCATGAGCAAGGGGGAATATGAGGCAAAATTGAATACTATGATGAATACAATCTAATGTGAAAATCATTATGAAAATTATATTAAATGTTAGTTTTCTATGTGTGATGTATCATTATTTGGGCATTATATCACTAGAAAAATAATATATATGAACCCTTCTAGGACAAAAAGTATCGAAGAGAGTCCCAGACAAACATCTAAAATGGTGATCCCCAACTATTTTGGTGTTGATGAGTAATAATGATGAATCATGAATAACATCTCATGATTTCCATTCCCAATAAACGAGATTACTTGGAAGGGATTAATGTTTTTCTAGACTCAATAATGTGTACGAATATTTAAGGAACTAAAAAGAGGCTTATAACAACACATGTTCTCAAACTCCAGACATGTGAAGAACTCTTTGTGGTGTAAAAAAATTCTTATATGAATGTCATAGAATGTGTACTAATGATAAATGAAAATTGTATTGTATATTAATTATGAATTTTAAAATTACATGGTAAAAACTATACCACAGATGATATGGAGTTGGCAGATGTGATCTTCTTATTTTGTGATATTGTGTAATTATCTCTTTAGGGAGATGTGTGAGATAGATACTAATCACAAATGTATATAATATATATTCATAGAAAATGAGATTTATATGAACAAAAAATGATTGATAGAGCAAATCATGGATTATGATTACTCAATCCAATATCATCCCAGAAATGAAAATAGAGGGGAAGTTCTTATATGTAGAAAATATCAGGTATCTTTATCAATAATGAGAATTTAAAAGGATATAATCATCTTAGATCTGTATAGTATGTATATGAGAATCATCAAGGGAGTAATATCAAAAATTATTTCTCAAATTATTGATCAACCACCCCCCTTGGAGAAACTAAAGGATGCTCAAGGGAATGATGTGGAAATTAAGAAAATGGTGGAAGCTATGAGAAATTGGAAATACATTGGGTTCAAGAATAAAAAGGATAGATTAATAAATTGATATCACAATTATGTGTTCCATTAGATCATGATATAAATAATGTTCTTCTGAATGACACACATAGATCAACATACATTATTTAGCTACGGTGCACAAAGATATATCATGATCACTAAATAAAATTTTGGTGGGACAATAAGAAGAAGGGGATTTATGAGTATAAATTAATTTTAATGGTAAATAATCAAGTGATGTTGAAAGAAACGAATAAAAGGGGATGATGAAACAACTACCCAAACCATCATGGAATTGTGATCGTCACCATGGTCTTTTTCGATGGAATTATAAAGAAAATTAAGAGGAAATAAGTCTATATGTGTTATTATAGATCTTCTAAAAGTGATATATCATTTTATCACAATTCAAGAGGACTTATCACTAGGTCAAAAAGCATATATATTTATATCAATGTGGTGGAAGGATTTCATGAAGTATGAAAATCTATATTATCTAATAGAGATTCATTATGCACTTAAATGTTTTCAAAAAGTCTTTATCATTATCTTTGCGCTAAATTGAACATTAGTATGCCCAATAAACCTCAAAATGTTATAGGCTTTGAGTGAAATATTCAGACGCTAGAAGCTGGTTGAATTCTATTACCACAAAACATTCCACTCCAGCAACCAAATGGCTCCATATGAATCCCTTTATGGGAAAAGGTGAAGAACAATGGCATGTTGGGATGAAGGTAGTGAGCATAGGCTTCTATGACCTGAAAAGGTTAATGAAATGGTTGATAAGTTCAAAACCATTCGGTATGACATCAAGGAATCCTAATGTAGATAAATGAAAAATATATAAAATCATCAGTGAGATCATACTTTTAATGATAGATATGTGGTATTCCTAAAAATATCTCAATGAAATATGGCCATAATATTTTGAAATAAAGGAATGTAAATTCATAGGTAAATCAGCTCCATTGAGTTTTTTGATCGTGGTATAGATGTGTCCAATCAACTATCACATAAATCAATCAAGTATAATGTACATTATCTCTTCAATGTATCAATCATAAATATGTAAATACCTGATTTTTCACAAGTAATGACTTCATAGATGGTACAGTTGGAGAAAGATCGTTTTTATAAGGAGTATCCAGTGAAGTACATGGACTGCAGAGATAAAGTTCTACACAAAAAGGCTACTCAACTGGTCAATAAACTACGGTAGAACCATAAGTAAAACGAGGAAAATTGGGATCTAGAGGCAGATATGGTGGAAAATTACCCACACTTATTTCAGGATTAAAATATAAAATGAAACATTTAGGGTGAAATTTCTTAAGTAAGGAATAATGTAAGGATCTAATGTTTTATTAATGGAATTATCTTCATATATTTATTCACTAGAGTATAATAACATAATATTACATATATAACACAATAAAAGTATTATAAATTTAGAATTAGAGATCTAAACGTTATCTCAAGAATATACAGATCACATACCTATGGAATAGTAACATGACCATTTGAATAGTAATGTGGCCCTTATAAATAGTTAACCACCCGATATAATAGTAATTTCACCAATGAAAGTATAAATATATATTATCTTTATTATAAGTGACAATACGGTATTATTATATCAATGTATATGTAAATAAATATTTAAAAACTTATTGATTATGTGTTGGTATTTTTGTATGTGATGTATATTTAATATCCATTTTCTGATTAATTTAAAAAATTAAATGAATATTTATTTCTTTAAAATGTATTCATAAATTATCAATTTTATGTAATATGAATAATAAATAATTTTAATAGATCTCAATTATTTTTTCAACGTTTTTGAGAAGAACTATTATTTTTAAAATTTTTATTTATCCAACTAAATTATGATTGTAATTAAGAAAATAATGATCTCATCATTAGAAAATTAATTTTCTAAAATTTATTTCAATTCTATATTATAGAAATAAAAATTCATTCATGGATAGTTTTTGGTTTTAGTGATATGCATGAATTTCTGGTTAAAAGTGAAATGCGAAATTTTAGATGATTATCTAAATACATGAATTATAGAGTAATAGATAATGTTTTTCCTGATGTAACCACCATTGGTTATAACTAAAATAATAAATTTACTTTATTTCTTCATTTATTTATCCATATTTCTTGACTTTGGGAATAATAATAAACTAATGAATTAAATATTGAGAAACCTCTCGTCTCCTACACTATAAAAACCACCCTCAGCCCATATTCTCTTCACTAATCACAAGATATTTTCCTTGCCTAAATTCTAATAAAATCTCTCCCTAATATAGTGTACCACAGATTGGAGCTCTTGGTTTACTTAAAAGAAAACAACCTCTCCCCTTTATAGATTCTCTAGATGAAGAATGAAGGGGTAAAACCCTCTTCTGTTTTCTATCAATTTATTTTCAATTTCCTTTGTTTTCTTTTGCATCCATAAACCTCTTCAACCGAAATACATTAAAACTAAAATACCATAAATTTAATTTAATTTTATCGTGATAAATTAATAAGTCATCATCATCCCACATTTCACCACGTTTTGAACTGGAAATGAAAACCCCATACAGGATGTGTCAAATTGTCACAATCAAGGAAGATCTGTGATAAATTTCTATTTTCATCCTCAATCGGGTCACGAATCGATTATTATAGTTGATCTAAGATAAAAAATATATATTATATCTTATATAATGTTCAGGAATATATTTTTTAACATGATATTATTTTCTAAGAAAACTAATTTCGTTGTGATCACAAACCCACCGAATTAATCCTATAGATTATCATTAAAATATTAACTATGATTAATTCCCATAAAATATTATTAAATGAATAATATAAAAACATTATAATCAAAAAAATAATTATTATATAATAATTAAAATTCTAGTAAACCATTTCCATTTTACATGAACATCCATTCTCTTACACTAGAAAACTATTCATGAAAACTATGAAAATAAGCACTGCTGAACGATAAAATTGAACATTTTTTCTCGACAAAGGACAAAAAAGAACATAATAAGGTTATAATAAATAAATTTAAAGTAGCAATGGTTCTTTAAATATTAATTAATGAGTATTATTTGATTATCTCAAACATTATGATCATGTGAAGAACACATTCATTCATAAGGAACGAGATTATACCCAAACCACAATTATTCATTTAGGCTTCCCTATTGTTCTATTTACACAAATGAATTTTACATTTTCATTTTATGTAGATTTTATAAATTCTTTTTATATATCCCGAACTCATGTGTTTTGATCCATTTGTAAAACTTTTTAATGGATATACATGTTTTTAATGTGGTTCCATTCTCAATTCATCACGACAACTAATCCCATTTTAAGGGAATATTCTGAATTTTTACATTGTCAAATCAACTATATAAAATATTTATAATCAACCAATATATTTATAAAGTAAATATTTTGATTGTTAAAACATTATTTGTTCAATTATTGTTTTATAAAAAATATTATTCCCTTTTCAATTCTAAACTGTATTTAATTATTTCATTTAAACAGCACAAAGTTGTTTTAATATTAAGATTTATTAAATACTATTGATTAATTTTGTAACTTATATTATAAATCACATACAATTATATATGATTATTTTTCTTATGAATTTCCACGTATGATTTAATTTCCTTACTGCATGGACACTTTTATGAAAAACCATTTCATTATCCATCATAACATGATTATAATTCCATTTTGTTTCCATTGGTATTATTTTGTTTATGTATGATTCAGTATGAGGAATGAATATTTATGATCATATTAATATGGGTGTTCCCAAATACTACTTATATTCATGGTGTTATGTTATTTATCATGAGATGTTATGGGAAATTGACCTGGCAGTTAGCCTTAACTCGTGCTACCATGTGATACGGTCTTAATGGATAACCGTGACTTGTGGTCCTCCATGTGTAACAATCCTTGACATGTTCTAAAGTCATGTTTTATGTTCCTTACACTTTACAATTATTCCAAGGTCATGTGATCTGATGTTTTATATGTTATGATTCTTTATTCCATGCTCCATTCCTTTTATATCATTATGCCATAACATCAAACCCATGTGATAAAACATTATTCTTATGTTTATTACCATACAATTGTTTTTAGATCATATTTTTATTCATGTAATTCCAATTTTTTAATTTGTATATTTATGAGCATAGTAGATGTTATTATCTTTTTCTAATTATTAAATATTTTATTTTTTGTTTCTCAATTTTTAAGTTTAAGATACCAAGTATTCCAAGACAACAAACATTACTATCCATGGAATATAATTTAATGTTTAATTTTGATTTATATAATTTAATAATAAATGTATAAAGCTAGGGTTGATATAGAATCTCCCAAAATAAGAATCATATAATCTATAAGGGGTGAAATTATTGAAAAATGGGTATTAATTTCTCCACAATAACGGAATAAAAATTTGACAACATGGGGATGATTGCATTAAATCTCAACAGACATGGATTACATTACCATTATATAATCATGATAATGAGTCATGTGTATTTCATGACCTATTATATATCACAATGATCTCATTTACACTAACTTTTTAATATGGAAAAAAATATATGACACTCCTTAGCCATATGGTAGATAACAAATGGTGTCCCCCCTGATTTTTGTGATTTGTCAACCAACTAGATCCTATAAACCATCAAAATTCCTTGTTAAATATAGGATAAAGATATGAAAAATATTTTAACCCTTTATGATCAATGAAATTCATAAAATGTTCATATATTATTATAATGACACTTCAAGGCCCAGGTGAGATGTCTTCCTTCCTTTTCAAGACACTTCTATCATGTCACATTTATCATGAATCGTGTTTTGGACATGTCTATTTGACTATGTGATACCATGATAATACATTAATACAATATGATTTATTTTAAATTACAATTAATGTTAATAACCACAAGACCCTTTTTTTGGTCATGCGATGAATCACTAAATGGAAGACTGGTTCTATTTGACAACAATCATACTAATTTATGAGACCCTCGGACATTGTGAAATAATGAATGATATAAAAGGAAAAAATGATAGAAGATTGTTGTGGAGAAAAGATAAATTTGAATTCAAACAAAATGTATCATATTCCCTAGATGATCACCATTTAACATTATATCCCCCCACACTACACAAACCAGAATAGTCCCATGAGACACCATATCATGTCAGCTTGATCTCTTGGAGAACCCCCTTAAAAGACATGTTTTTCTCACAAGAGGCTGCAGAATATTCATCTCATATCTTGTTAAATAATTTAAATATTTATCCTTTTTTTAGAAGTCACTTTTATAATTCATAATAACATTTTATATTCACCATGTCTAGTATCCATGGTTAGGAAAAATCACATCATCAGCCACTTTTCAATAAATGGGACACTTACTGGATTAGCATGAATTAAATGAAAATAGTGTGGTGACCATAGAATACCAATGTATAGGTCATTAGATGTATGTGGTAAAAAATCACTCGACATAATAATGATCATATTTATAAGATATGCACAACACTGGGTGGTATTTAATTAGGGATTTTTGGTCTATAAATTTCACCATCTCATCACCAAAATAATTGATCAATCGCACCCTAGAGTATAAGAGAAGGTACCTCAATGTGGATTTAATGCAATCCCATGTTCATTCCCCTGGTAAAATTAGGGTAAATGATGAAAGGGGTCATGGAAAATTCTTTAGAAAATTTCATGATCACTCAAAAATAACTTGATGGAAAACTAACATATCTGCCTAATTATGAGAATGAAGTACCACATTTTGGATGGGTCTCGCGAAATAAAAAATTAAGAACAAAAAATCACACAAACTAAGGTACATATTCAATAATAGAAGAAATAACTACTAAATAATGGGATAATTATTCATAGAAAATATAAACATATTCTCAAATACATCACATGACTTATCTACATCACACAATAACATTGGGACCTGGTACTCCAATCATCTGATTCTACCACGATATAATTCATTGATAATGAAATTTACCTTTTTTAGTTAAACTACCAATGAAGGAAAGAAGTCAGTATCTACTACCATTACATTGTAATTATTACAATAATTCAAATATTTAAGGTCATTATGTATAGTAGTTTTGGTATAATAGATATAAAAAAGAATATTTTAATAAAAAATAATACACTAATTAAATTATAATTTTTTCCTAGAAAATAACATTGAGGATAAAATAATTCCATATACTATATCCATTCATATCATTTAGAGTAAAACAAATTGATTCCTATTGTAAGGAAAACAATAATTGGTGAGATCAAATAATTAGTAAGGTTATAGTATTGAAAAATCCGTATTGAATGAATGAGATTAACAATTATTGCATGGTAATTAATTGAACCCTCATACCATTTACTCATAAAACTAATAAGGAAGTGTATAAACAAAATGGAATGTTATAAATATGATACAGATGAAATATAAAAAACCTAATAAGATAAAATAATCATAGAAATGTAATAAACATGAACATATTCCATTCAATCAATGAAATGAGATTCAAATGAATCCATATATATGTTAATAAAAGATCTCATGGAAGATTTATAACAAAAAATATATGTTGATAATTCGTAATTATTGGATGTCATGTCTACAGAACATGAAAATATAAATCATAAAAACATTTCACTGGATGACTGAATGGTTCGCGAAAAATCTAGTTTAATTTTATCAACTAACTTGCCTCATGAGAAACTATTGATTCATCAAGGGGAGATATAATTTCTAGGACCAATCCATTATTACAATTACAAAACATTTCTCATATGAATTAGTAAAAAATAAATAATATGCATTATTAAATATATATATATATAGATATTTAATTAACAATATAGATATGTCAATATTTCCAAAAGATACAAAAAATAATAATTAATATAGAAATCATATGTTAAATTTATACTATTTAGGGAATAATAATATCCACGATCAATGAAATAGATAATTAGGGGATATTTGGTTTCAAATGGTCATTAGAAATTGAGATTTAAATGAGAATAAAAGGAATCATTGATGTTAATGTCAATAATATGTTTGGCCCAATCAATAATAATCCATCTAGAAAAAGAATAAGGAGGGAATCAATATGATGTATCCAAAATAGAGTAATAATATATAGCAGTAGTCATTGAAGAATAGAAATACTTAAAAAGAATCTATTAAAACATTATTCAGTAAAATATAATTTTATTGTGAAAAACCGGACCAATGAAAATCACATTTGAAATAAGTATTTTTAAAAGGAAACCATTTAACCATGAAAATTGATGCATTAATTAAATGATGGATAAATCCATACATGTAATTAAAGGTAATTATAAAATAAATTTTATATGGTAAAAGGTTAAAAAAAATTATTTTTTAGAAAATGAAAAGAACATAACAATCAATACATAGGTAAATATGAATAAGGATAAATTTTTCATTAACAACTAATTTTAGAAGAATTATTGGAAACATTTCTAAAAGATATTTTATTGGGAAAAATGGGTTTTTTTATTAAAGAGATAGTTAAATTTTATTTAAAATATTTTCTAGAATATTTTGAGCTCCAAAGATTAGGGGAAAGGTTGTAATATGAGAAGATGTAATCAATAAATAGATTCAAGGAAAATTCATTTTATTATATTACAATCTATATATATCTTCATTGAATAAAAATGAAATATAATTTTCTTTAATCTCAAGGAAATTAATCTTTATAAAATCTAATGTGTCCCTTAAGACTTTAAAATAATTAATTCATAAGACTCATGTAGGAATAACATAAAAAAATGTTTTAAATGCCATAAAGATTGAGGGATTAATGATATAATTTACTAGAAGTTTCAACTGATACACAATATAAAATACTTATGTAATGATCATGAAATTTATCTCACTAATTAAGAAAGTGAGATGAAAATAATTTACCTTTCTTACTACATGTCTCTTTACTTTTTAAATTTAATAATAAAAAATAATAACTATTTAATTTCATTAGAACCTATTTCATGTTATTAATAACTTATATTTCACATATTACGATGTTTTAGTTTACATTATATATTACTTTTAAAATCATTCATCAAATATGTTTAGGAAAAATTTACCAATGTTACAATCATCCAGATGATATGTCTTATGTACGCATATGTTGCTTTCAAATTTTTCAATGATCATTAGGTAAAGAATATATGTTACATTAATATTTTTATAATTATAATTATATCATAAATAAAAAATCATTTAATCATATATATATATATATAATTATGGTTATTTAAAAGGAAACTCAATGTGTCTCGGAGGTAGTAGTCCAAACATACATGAATGACGTTATCACATTTTACGTGTTTTAAAGGGTAATAAATAAAATAATATGTATTATACACTTAGAAAGGTAAATATTTCATAAATATTATATTTGTTTGTTTAATGTCACATATTATTAGTTAGAATAATCTTTTATACATTCCATTTAACATGTGACTAAATCACATCAGTTTTATGATGCTGTAGTTAACACATCCCCAACTGGTGTTATCTTATTTTAAAATTTTAATTATATAGAAATTTGTTATAAAATAATTTAAGAATTATGAAAACCAAATTAGTAAAATATATATCAGATATGAATATTCGGTACATCATAATTCCCAACCATGAATCATTGTTATGTAAATATTAACCTCACTGTTATGTGTGGTGGTCGTTCACCATACACATAAATAGTAAGTTTGTTACACATTAGATGGAATTGTATATAATTGATGGTTGAAACCATTAAATAACAACATATAATTATATCAATGATTCTTTTTTATATAATAATGTAACAATAATATTTGAGGGGTGAATAAAAGGAATAAACCAAAATATATTAAGGAAAAATGTTGCCTCTTCCTCAGCTCACCCCTTTTGGTTCTTAGAAAAGGGAATCCATGGATGGATTTATTACAAATAAGTGGAATTTAGGAATAGGGGTGATATTTTGAGAATCCATGTTTGATTATCATGTTTAAAACAAAATATCTTGAAATATTTAAGGAAGGGGGTGAGAGGGTGTTGATTTATACTAGAGGAGGAGTGACACTCTTGTAATTTTTTGTAATGAAATACCACCTCTGTTTTTTCCATCATAAGTGGATCCAATAATGATACCAATTATACCAAAGTGAATATTTATTATAAATATTTCATAAAATTTATTATTCAATGATTCATGTATATTTAGACTCTTATGTTTATGGTTTAGTTCATTCTAAAGCTAATTATTTTCTCAATTTTTGTAACTATTTTTAATCATTTTCTATAATTTTTAAAAAAATATATTGATGTTGTTAAATTTTATAAATTAAATTTATTTTAAACACGTGATACATTTTTCATTATTCTAATTGTAGATGTAGATGAAAATAACATCAATTTAATTTCACAATTGAGAATACAATATGTGTCTTTAAACCCAAAATGTTATAACATTTGAAGAGTAATTATATTCTATTTCAAATTAAAGATTAATAATAGGATGAAAATTTAATTAATTTATAAAGAATCATATAAATATTATTTATAAAAAATAAAAATTATACAATTTATCCATATAAATAAATTAAATGTAAAATCATTTTAGAATTAAGATTCTGTATTTATAATTATTCATTAAAAAATGAAACATCAAAGAAAATTACGAAGAATTCACAAAATCAAAATTTTCCAATTTATATTTCAATTATAATGTTCATATTTACTGATAAGATTTATAAATGTTACAGAAATTTAATTTAATATAGGTTCTTCAATAAAATGTAGTAGATGTTTCTTTAATAAAAATATAGGCCTTAATTTTCCATACATTTTTTATTCTGATATCCTTCTTAGAAAATCAGTTATATGAATATTAAAAATATTTTTATAAATATAATATATATATATATATATATAATTATTATTAGACTCTAATTTTAATTAACTTAATTTATTTGTAAAAAAATGATTGAAAACAAACATATAGTTTCTAAAAAAATATTTCTTTATATTTAATTGGATATTTTATTAATTTTTTATAAATTTTTCACTAAGGGCTTCATTTTAAATTTTCGTAATCCTTGTATTTTCATGTCATACATAATAATATTCATCACCTCTATGTTAATGAATATATTTTTTCTTATAATGATATTTTTTTAATATATTTTTGTTTCTTAAAACTCGGTTGTGCTTTTAATGTAATCACTTGAAGAAACATGTTTCTTGGTTCATCGTATGACATCTATGGGTTTAATGAATTGAAAGATATAAAAAATATTTAAGTCATTAAAAATTGTAAAAATATTATAAATTATGGGGATAATATATTCCATTAAGTTATTAGTGTTACGTGTCGTATACGCTATCAAATATTATTTTTGTACATTATATATTTTGGGATCTACATTCTACCCACCCTAATTAAATTACTTCATCCCAAATTAAACATGATATTGGTGAATGAATTTTTTTAGTTCATATGTTTGAAATCCAAAATCATGATAAGTGTTTGAATAAAATCCTCTAGAAATTATATAATTCAACTAACAAAGGTCACATGGTATACAATATAACTATTCCTTTAAGTAAGATGACATTTTTGTCCAGTAGAGATACGTACTTGGAGGAAAACCAATGATATTTACATAGGGTGAGTGATTACATTAATCCTAAACAAATGAATAATCAACATAATGTTTAGGTCCTCAACCACATAAATATGTGTTGATTTAGAAGATCATTGGATCAATAAAATAATTGGTGTTAAGGTAAATTTTTTTTTTCATTATTCATATTGAGTAATTATTTTATATTAAAATAATATAAATTAATAAACTTAAATAACATGATTAAATAAATAAATAAAATTTTCATCAATTTATAATTCATCCATTAATTCATAAATTTGATATCCAAAAATTAACATTTATGTATGAACCAGTACACTATACCTTTCCAATATCATCATTGAAATAAAAGAGTGAAATGTATGACTATATTCTATATCTATTAAATATGGTCAATATTGATAATAAATTAGTATCTAAACATAATAATATACACTACAGGTTCATAATTAATATTTATTCATCATATTTATTTGAAAAAAAATGTTAAATTTTATCCAAAACATTGTGTTGTCCAGTGGTTGATTTGAAACCACTATCATTAATCAATAATGAGCTCATGACCCTTTACCTTTCTATACTTGTTTGGTTGACACCCATTGTATAGATTTTAATTTCCTAAAACAAAAATAATATCTTTTAAAAAATTTATGTGATAGGAATATTTTAAATAAGGTTATTAACAAAATATTCTTTTAGCTAATGTTTTATATAAAACCCCCATAAGTAAATACATCATCCACATATTTATACATAGATCCATCATTGTTCTATATTTTACTCTCAACATGAGTGAATTCACTTAGGTAATGTACAAGTTGCCCAAATTTAAGATAATGAGGTATAAAGGATTCCTTAGGTTGATTATTATTTCCCTTCATCACACTAATAATGTTTTTTAATAAATTAATTAACATTTTTCTTTATTTCTCACCAATATAAAATTTAAGTATTCCAATGAAACACTTTCATAGGTGTCTCAATCCAAATTCCATACATAATTAAAATTGTGTCCTCTTCTCACCATAGTCTCTATCACATGAGCTTCTAGAAATCACCATGCCTCTATTCATTGGTGAGTTAATTAGTTGGTTTAGGTATATGTTTTGAATCATATTTCTGTGAAACGTATGAGGCATAAACATGATTTCATTCACTCATTTTAATTTTTTATTAAGTATATTATTGTCCCAAAAATCTCATTTATTTTAAATTATAACATGACTCCTTTATGTACCATCCATTGACTATGTAAAAATATTATAATGTGAGTAACAATAGTTATATAAAAATGTATACCATTTATAGGATATCTAAATCATGACACATTTTCATTAATATAAATGAAATTTGGTTGAAACTAGGCCTTTCATTTCCATTTAATTTTCAAATCCTTCAATTTTTACTTAACAAAATTTGATTTATCTTATGAATTTATCTTGATAGTGTCATACTAGTTGAATTGGAAGGCCAATTGTTGTGTACTAGGTTATGTATTTCCATGCCTGATGCACCTTGTAAGAGTTCTCACCCCTAGGTACATCTGGTCTAGAACCACGTCTACTTGTAGTATCCAAACAGAGATGTATTATTAAGAATACCCATATAATTTATAACAACCAATATTCTAAAATATTTTTCTTTTCTTATCCTCAAATTAAACCATAGGGTTATGTTCTCTAATATATTTTTTTGACTCTAGTTTATATGGTTACTCATACACATCAATTGATAACAATTATTATGACCCATACACAGAAGTACGAGAGCGAATGTCTAGTACCATTATATTGGAATGATTATGAGTAATAAAATGCTAATTTACTAAGAGTTCAGTAGTCCTGGTAAACTAGATATATAAATAATTCTTTTATTAAAAATTAATATACTAATTATAAAATAAATTTTTTCTTAAATAAATAACATTTAGGATAAATTTAAACATTATTTTATATATATGAATATCATTCATAGTACACATCTAGGATTCTTAGGGAATGGAATAAAATTATGGTTGAGATCAAATGACATGTAAGGGTTATGTATATCATAAGTAATACTGAATAAATCAGAATTATAATTAAGGAAGACTAAATATATGAAAAAAATAACATCTAATAAAAAATTACGAAGGAAGTCTGTAAAAAAAATTGAAATTTAATAAGATAAAAATCATTTCATTTAAATAACTATATATTTTTAATTGAACGTGGAAGTATATGAGACCAAAACACATTAAATTTAATAATTTAATAATGAATGAGATGCATCCATTGATATGTCGACACAAAATCTCATGGATAAATAATAACTAAAAATGTATAAATGAAATTTAAAATTAATTCACATCATGTTTAAATCACTTGAAAACCTATATTATGAAGAAAATTCATATTAATGATTATTATTTATTCTAGAAAAATATTTAATATTCCCAATTAATTTTACTCATGAGAACCAATCAATGAATTTATGGGTTATATAATGTCTAAGAGCAACACAACATTTGCCATCCAGACTGTTACACATATATATTAGTAAATAAAAAATATATTCCATACAAAATATCTATATTAAATAAAAATATGAAAATATCTATAATTTTCATTGATAATATATATAATTTCAATGTATAAACCATATATAAATGGTATATAATTTTACCAATAGTAATATTCATTATAAATGATATGGATATTTAGGCTAAATTCTATGTCAAATGATTCATAGGAAATTCAGTATTTTAAGGGTAATAATTGAATCAATATAACTAATTTAAATGAAATCATTATCCAAATAAATCATAAATACTCTTGAGAAGGAATGTGTATTTTATGAATAAAAAATGTCCCAAATTGAATAAAATATATGGTTGTTAACATTTATAAATATAATTGTAATAAAATGATCCATTATGTGAAATATTGACTAAAATAACCTTTTGTTATGAAAAAAAAATCGATTTTTTTTAAATTCACCTTTGTTTTTTAAAAGTCAACGTTTTTACCATTCAATTAAATCTTCAACGAAATGATGGTGGTTAAATTGATACATTCTTTGCAAGTCAAATAAAATTTAATTTCCACAATATAGATGTTAGAAAAATACTTATTTAAAAATTGATATGATAATTACATTGTAAACACTAGTACAACCAAATAAAAGTAATAATGTCTTGGTAATATGGTTTTAATGTCATTTTTTAAAATATTTTACATCACATTGTTTTTTGAAGTAATCTAATATTATGACTATATAATGAAATGATATTGGGTGTTCAAAAAAATCAAGAACATTTTGGTACTAATGACTGGAAAAATAGTAATTATGCTTAAAAATATCATAAATAAATGTGAGGAAAAATAAAGGGATTATGGAACATTTGTAATATAATTTCCTATAATTTAAATAAATGATGTTTAACATTATTATTGAGATATATAATCATAAAAAATTTTAAATTTTCCTATAAAACATTGAAAATTTTAAATCCTAAAAATCTTTACGGAATAACATTAAATTTTACTTATAAATTATAGGAAGATAAAATAATAAACGATGTAACATATCAATATGGAATGTAGATACACCACATAGAATAAGTGAGTATTGAACATGAAATTTATCTCACAGATGTGTAATGTGGGATGAAAATCTCGTATGTTGCATCTTAATTGTTTAATTAATCTTTATATTCCAAAATAACAAACTTATAATAATTATTTAATTTCATGTTAACCTTTATTAGGGTTTTCATAACATATATTACACTTTTTAATATGTTTTATACAACTACATAATCAATTACATTTTTTGGTTGTTTTGAAAAAATTCAGTTTATGCATCAAAAAGAACTTTGAGAGGTAAACTATGGTCACATGGATCGTTATATAAAATATCATGAATAAAAATACTGAAATAATAATCATATCTACTAATCAATTATAATTTTATTAACAAAATATTTATATGGTTATAAAAAATGAACCAATGCTACAATCATGGAGCTGGTAGGCTGTACAGACACATGAGTAACGATCCCATTTTTTAATGATATTTATGAAATGACGGTCAGTAACATCAATATTTACTTATGGTTAATTTGATCATAAAAACCATAATATATAATCAGATATACATAGATATATAATACTGTTATTTAAAACAAATCACATCATGTCGAGCAGGCGTTTTACACATCCCACGAGATATGTTGTCTCCTATTATGTTTGTGATAGGTTAATATTGAAATTGATAAATTTTTTATGTACAAAAAGGTAATTATGAAATTAATTTGATATATATATTTTCAGGTCTAATATATTTAATTTAAAACAATATTTACACTTTTTTGTATCGAATGATTGATTAAAATATCTAATAGGAGTATTATTCCATACTTCTACAAATGATGATATCGTATTTAAACAAATTGAAATGTATAAGGGTATGGGTTGTAAACGAATTAAAAATTCAAAAAATTGTAAAAAATGTCATATATATAACATAAACATAATTTCCACCACAATTCACATCCATGAATGCTTGTAATGGAAAAAATCGAATAACTTCATTTCATGAGGTGGTAGTTTGTCATTCACATATATGGTATGTTCGTTACCCATTTTGTGGAATTGTGTGTGACTTTATGTCTAACACATAACATATGTAATATATGTATATTTGTATTAATTTTTATATTATATTGTAATTTAATAATTTATGTTTAGGGGGTATAGAAATAGAATAAAACTAAAGAGCTGGAGGAAAGATGGTACCCCTTCTTCAGGTAACTCTTTCTAGTTTGAAAAAAGGGATTCCTTGGTTGGATTTCTTCCCAAGGAAAGTATTATATAATGAGGTGAGTAATATTGAGGACTTTATTAGGATGACATTGGTTGAGCCAATGTGGCTTCAGATACTAGAGGATGTTGGTGGATATGAGGTATTTCTGTTGTGGAGGAGTGGTAGTTTTGTAAATTTTTTAAAAAGGAATTCCACCTACATTTTTTCCCTTACATGTGGATAGAATAATGGTTAATATTATAGAACATGAGTATATAGAAAACTATATGGAAATAAAATGACTTTGTTACTAGTTTCTAGGTATTATGGGCCGTTATGTTTAATTTTTAGTCTATTTTTAGGAGAATTGTTCTCTTACTCATGGAAAATAATTCAAATCAATTTCACTAATATGTTTAGTCAAAATAATGTTGACCATATTTGAAATTATAAATTATAATGATTTAAAATATGGAATTCATTTTTCCAAAATCTAATCACATAATTAAATCAAATTATTATAAATGTAATCCCACAAATAGGATAACCATGTGGGTTTTAAAATCCAATATATTCAAAAGTTTGATATGTTTTTATATTCAATTTCAAAGTAAAAGTTTTTAGAATTTACTAAATTAATATAATTGATAAAAAATTTATCTAATTTATAATTAAAACTAATAAATAATAAAATTTAACATAATAAATAAATTATATGAAAAAGATGTTTCAAATTTGAATTTATTATTTTTCATTATTAATTTAAAATGATAATTCATAGAAGAAAAACATTATCCATACCTAATTTTTTTTTTATTCAATTTATGTGATTACGTATTTTTTACAAATACTATTTTTCAATTTTCCAATAATTTGTTTTATAATTGGTTTTCCAATAAAATTATGAAAATGTGCCTTAATAAAAATATTGGTTTCTAGGGCTAATATTCAGTTTGTTCTTATCTCATGCTAATAATATATACTAAATGATTATAAATAAAATTATTCAATATAAAAAATATATTACATTAAAACCAATCACTAAGTAAATTTAGTGTAATTTATTTGTATAAAACAACTATGTGATCATAAAAATAATTGTCTACACAAACATTTCATTTTATTAGATTGGTTTTTATATTCATTTATAAATAATTTTTGACCAAAAACATCATTTTATATTGGTTCAAACAATTTATTTTCATTATTTATTTAATAAAATTCATCATTTTTTCATTAATGGATATATTATATCTAATAATATTATTTTAAAATTATTTTTCGTTCGGAAAAACATATTTTTTCTTATAACACAAGCCATTGATTAAACTCATTGTTTTGTGAATCATATGATTAATCAGTGTAGAATGCATTGAAAATAAGTAAAGATATTGATTTTTTTTAAATATAATATATATTTATAATTATCATGTTTATATATTCCCTCATGTTCATCATGTTGTAGGTAATACAAGAAATCAAATTCAATTTTCCTACTTTAGATTTTCGACGAATTAAATCATTTATATACCAAATGATGTCCCATGATGAAATTTTGGAAAACAACCCGTGTATTTTGAATCACCACTGGTGTTTCAAAAACCAATCATGTAATTACATCTAGACTTATTGACCATCCAAAACAAAAATCACTGGAAAAGTCATCTAGGTCTCACATTGACACCGTGACATGCTAGCCTTGATCATAAGACACCATCATGAAATGTACGAATGGTTCATGATCTATCATGTAGAAATGTCATCCAGGTTATGTGGTAATTGGTAGACACGTTAGATTGGATCATCCGTCATCCTTTGGAAAAGTCATTTATGTCATAAGTAAACCTCTAGACATGTCATCCACATCTTGTGACATCATCTAGAAATGTTTTCCTGCATCATGCGACATTATACTAAATAGTTACCATGGTCTACTAAAACCCTCCAAAAATATAATTCTTTTCATTTTGAGGCCTTTATACATGACTTTTAGATTATGTAATATTCCCTAGAATGTAAAATTGATCATGATATTGTTATTTTACATTTATAATATGAATATTGGAATTTTATATCATCCATATATGTGTCATATTAACACCATATACTTGTTGAGAATTCAGAAAACCCATGTTCATATTTCATGAATGGATATGATAACATTTTCTAGTATATATATAAGGGAAACTTCATTATGTAAGCCCATAAAAATTTGAACCATGAGAACTACTTTTCCAAAAAAAAAACATGGATATATTTGATTCCTTTATAACGCATGGAATGAAAATTGAAATGCTCTACTTATATACCCAAATTAGTGGCTTGATATTAAAACCCAAAAATCATGGAATCGTCAGGGTGTAAGACAAGATGATATTAATCTATAAGATATATTATTTCTTCAATAACTAGGATACATAGGTCGGTTTCTTAACGTCTGATCTCCAATCGGAAATCTAAAAAACGTAAGCCACAAGATGTTTTATGATATGGATACCCACATAAAAGGGAAACCATATGGTGTAATACTCAGTCAAGTAGATATAAGATAAATCTAATTCTTAATATAACATAAATACATATAATGACTTACTAATCCCCAAGAACCAAAGTGAATTCTTAGAATATAAGCATTTATTTTTGGCATGATATGACCTCACCCATTTAAATGAAACCTAAATTTTTATGCTCGATCAAATACGTACTATGAGAGCTCATATGAAGCGATAAATAGGACATGCAGGTTTCCTTCCTATAACCTGATATAAAAAATAGTCATCCTCATAGGTTTAATTCCATGATTGTATATCACATTCCAAACATTGGGACCCAATCATTACTATGTGATTGTATTTATTACTCATGCGCTAATAGATTTAAAATTAAATTGAACAATGGTGACTCTAATTATGAACATAATTTGGATTCATTGGATGCCATCTTGAAGCCTTATATACATAATAAACATCCCAAGGTTCACCTTGGTGTCTACGTCCCTCATCCATATGTATTGAGACTAATTACATTTTAACCTTTTACCAACACATTATTAATGGATAATATTTTCTATGGGAGTCAAAATGATCCAATAATTTAAATTATGTACCTCTACCATCAAGGGAAACCTATATTTGTATTCACTTTTTGGTGAAATGATATTACACCCCCATCACATAAGGGATAACGCCTTAGGGAAGTCCATATGGTGTGATCAAACTATGTTGACTATGATTCCATCAATTTATAGGGTATGAAGGATACCTTCATTGAGGGTTGATATTAAATACATAGTGTCTAAATTCCCTCGTATATATAGTTTACGTGTGGCGGTAAACTATAATGGATCAACAAACTATGTTGTTTTTTATTCCTGTTATAAAAATGATATTTATTTCACTTCATAATTTATCAATCCCGTATTGGATATATTAATCATAAACTAGAATGATAGAACAATCTAAAATGAATATTTAAACAATTTAAATATTTAAGCATTTATTAATAAATGAGAAATTTATGAATAACCTATGATATATTCATATGGAATCACTAATATATTCCATTTAAAAAATAAAAGTATTTATCGAATGATAATTTTTTTAGGTTAAGAGTTCTATAATGGTTTTAGGAAGATATTTATAAACATGTTATAAATATATAATAGAGATATACAGTAGGAATAAACTCCCCACAACATGGTTTAAAGGTCCAAAACATTAATCTTATTGAACTATGTGGGTAGTTATATTTTATTGGGGTTGAAACCCTAATTAACAAGCTGCCTTTGGAAGGCTGGTATATACTCATTTGTGGATCCTATATCCTTTGAGAGTTTCTATGTAAGAAAAACATGAATGTTGATGTATATATAATTAATTGTGTATATATAAAACACCCCCACAATCAAACAATTTTTAATTTTCCCTCAATGTTTGTGATCTTTTACATGAGAGATTGACTCATTCCTTATCTAGTTATAATGTGTATGTATATATAAAAAAACACAAGTAGAGGTCCTATACTTTATTGTGAAAATGATATCAAAACTATAAATCATGTTCAATATGTATATTTGAATGAAAAATTATTAATGTGTATGGAAGACCCAAGATATATCAATAACACATAACAAGGTGCGTAGAAAAACTTGTGTATACTCAAACCAGTATTCACAAATAATGTTGTAGGTACTATAATTATATCGATATAATGAACCTGAATATTTCTCCAAAATTGAATTTAATTTACCAATGGATTATACAATTATGTTATTTGAAAAAAAATTCCCAACACATACAATTTTTTTCCCATTCCAAATACATAATCCGATATATATTTTAAGAACCCATGTATGAATAATAATAGGTTATGGTTCTCTGGTTATTTGAATTTTTATTTGGTAAATTTATTGTATTATTCTGAAATTAAATTCCCAATGATCTTATAGAATAAATAATAACCTCAATCTATAGATAACGAATCATTTCAGTAGTTTATTTCCTTATTACATTCCTTAAAATGGTAATACCATCACCTATAAACTGATTACTAATCTCACATAATTGAAATAATTGAAAAATTTCAGCTAATATATCATCAATTAAAGCACGAATCATGAAAATATTCATACTTATAATTTTTATGGGGTCATCATAATGTAACCTGATATTTGAAAAAGTGATCTTCTAGGTAAAATATGATGAATTTTGTGATGTAATGTTATTTAGTGTGACATAGCCCCTCAAGGTGAAACATGATTCTAAATAGCAGATTCATGAATTTAAAAAGTTCCATAATACTCTTCCTTTTCTATGTCATAGTTCCAATATCATTCCCAATCTCTATTTTAGATTATATTAGGTGAAGAATCATTTGTTGAAAAGCATCACTATAAAATACACTAATATGATACATATGTTGTACTTAGATTAGTGTGTGATTTCATACTAATTTGTAGATCATTATAGTGATGAAATATTAATGAAAACAATAAAGAATCAATTAATGATATTCCTGAAATTATCATAGGAATAATATATAATATCAAAAGATATCATAAAAAAGCATAATACCTATGAAATATGTGACTCGATGCCACAAAAATACATACTCATAACATTCCATTAGATCACCACCCTATAATTAATGGTTTTAGTTCCTTCTAGGTTAATTGTGGACATAGATTTACTCTATTGAGTACTTATAGATAAGGGGAAGAAAATAACGACAAATATATATGGGATTCACTAAAAATTAGAATCAAAATTATGTCCATAAAAATAAAAAATCAACTCTAATAATTTTGGGAAATTTATATGATGATAAACAAAACCCTTGGTGCACTATAAATATTCACAATATAAGGCCTCTTAGTCAACCAATATCTTCAATCCAAATCATGTTATAACCCTTCGTAACTCTCCATAAAAATAATTGAACTCCAATAAAAATAACATGAATGAAACAAAATATGACACTACATAGGATTCCATATTAAAATACTCAAACATCATGTTATAAATGTATAAAAGTTTCAACTACTAGATCAATCTCCGTGAATGGACATCACACATTTCTTTCCAAAATAATGTAACAACTTCTATAAAATTTGAACCCATAAAAAATATTAATATTCATTATTAATTTTCTTACAACATTATTCCACATAAGTCAATGTATCATATTGTCAAATTAAAATCCATATAGTGACACATCAACTGATTAATTAGATGTATTAATATTTTAAAATATAGTTCACCTAATATTTCCCAGAAAACCACATTAAATATATAAATAACATTATCATTTTTATATTATAATGTTGAATTATTCAAAAATATTGTTATACCTTGTCCATACCCACTCATTGAAAATGTTATAACTAAACGTTCCTAACCCAACATAATGAATAATTCATTAATTCCGTATTAGTACGCATCTTACCGAGTTACCTATAAACATCATATAAAAATTCCACACCATATGAAAGAGACATAAAATAAAATAATAATTTTGTATAGGTAATCAAATACAATAATATATTATAATAATCAAATACTTCACAAAATCGAATTTTGAAATAATAAAATATTTTTAATACACCAAAATTGAGCACATTATAACATCAGGAATATAATTTTTTTGAGTCTATAAAACCATTTACTAATAGAATCACACTGAAGAATTCAATTTTATGACATGATAAACATCATGTTACACCCATTTAAATCAATTTATTTAATAACTGACATGATAACAAACAAATAACATCAGTTAATTCAACTTGAATATCAAATGTATTTTAAAAAACACATAACATATTATACTATATCATGGAAATAAAACTCTATTATATGGATTATTATAATTGAATAAACTCTATATAAATTTACATCTTCATAGTAATTACTTAATTATAGATTTATCTATAATAAAAAACAATATCAAACTAAAAACTTATTATCATGGAATCCTCAACTAAAACATATGATACAACTAAAACTGGATTAAACATTCACCTTTGAAAGAAAAAAATTTATTGTATTTTACCAAATGAACATAATATTTGATTCAATAATGTTTTTCTATAATTATTCTAATCAAATATCCCAATTATGAATATGATAAATATAATAATTAATAAATAGATTATGAAAATAAAACCATTCAACCACGTCATTATATAACATTTGGATACACATCATTATTTAATCAAATAGGTCATTCTATGTAGATCTATTTAATTCATTAAGCATATATTCCTAAATATTTTAATATTTTATTAAATCAATAATTACAGTAAGAAACACTAAATCAAAACTATCAGAAATATAATAATGAAAAAAATACAAAACCAGTTAGAAAATAAATTTTCATTGTTTATGTATCAAATTTTTTTAGTAAAATTCACATTTATAAATTATAATAGAAAATAATTAAAAAATTAAAAACTAATAATAAAAAAATTAAATTTCAAGCATAATATAAAATAAAAATAATTAATATAAAATAAATTCAATCCATGAATAAATCATAAAATATATGTTAACTACATATATCATCATTAAAAATTAGATGATATTTTATAATTTTTATACCCAATAAATTAAATTATACTAATTTTAATACATGTTTTATTTTTTATAATGTCCAATTCACATAGTGATGAGTTATCTTATTTTACATCCATGAATAAGTGTTACTAAACACAATTAGTTTAATAGTTAAAATGGAAATGATCTTGTAGATTTTAAGTTGTATGTTTTTAATTATATTCAATAACATATAGAAATATATATTTTAATTAATACATTAACAATTAATTTTCTATGAAAATAAAAAAAATTGGATATAAATGAAATGGTGTTTTATAAAAAACATATTTTTATGCACCCAAAAAAATTATATCATAATGAATTAATTTAATTTTTATTATTGAATGATCATAACTAAATCACTCTATTATATATAAATAATTTTCAAAATTGACCTCTAGATTTTATTGGCTTATAAAGAGAATAATGCCTATTTAATGATTACAAATGTGTATGTTGTAAATGCATGTTTCCCCCTTTTAATGGACCACATGTATTAAAACATAAATTTTCAAAAAAATTAAAATATTATTTAAAAAATAGAATAAATTTTGGAAATATTAATTAAAAAAATATCATAACTTATAATTTATTATTTTTCAAGGAATATTAATTTTTTGATAAATTATGAAAATATTTCATTTTAATTGAAAAACGAAATTCCATAAAAATTATTCATTACATTAAACATAAATATAACAAGGTTATAATGTTACATTATATGAATTATGGGTATAAAAATCCAATTTAGATAATTGGGATCAATTTTATATTGAATTTAGAAATAAAATCAAAACAAATCAATGATCATTTTTACCCTAAAACACAGTTTCCTAGTCCTATCTAGGGGATTGATATTAAATTATTTTATACAACTTATGTAAATTGAATATGAAAAAAATAGTTAAATATTATTAATTTGATTAATTTATAGTATTTAATATGATAAAAATTATTTTTAACCAAATTATTAGGGGTAATAATAAAATTAATTACAACAATTAAGAAAAAATGAGTTTACCCAAGGAATAAATTTCAATTTAATGGGGAAAATGGACAAAAAATAGAACACCAATTTATTTTCATAGTTGGATCATAAAATTTATTTTATAATTTTTTTCATTATCAGATGTACATTTAATGTTATAATGTGGTTATAATTCCCACATAAAAAAAACTCAAGAGTGCCACTCACATAGCTTATAAATGGCCACCCCCGCTCTCCTTCTATTCACACAAATACAGAATTTTTTATATGATTGTAACTTAAAAAAAAGATTCCCAGAATCCCTACACTAATCATATAAGGCTTTCATTAGGAATAAATCTGACCACATGTAACTTTTGGTGAAAACTAAAAGCATGAACTCAATGAAAATGTAACATTTATCAACCATATTTATTCTTTTATTTCTTTCTCAAACAACATTAAATATTTTAATAACATGAAATATCTATTAAACTAAAAAAATATAATACATTCTGATGTTTTTTATGTAAATTGTATGATCATTGATCACAAAACTACCATCAAACATGTTACAAAATAATCAATCATGTGTATAGATGACCACTACCTTGATAATCGATAGTATCTATTTTTCCATTACCACCATTCAAGGTTGGAATAATGATGTTAAAAATATTTTATATAATATTTATGATTTATATGATTTTATTCTTCTTATTTAATTATTACATCAAACATGTCATTATGATTTTCATTTTTTTGGAATACAATAATGTCACTTGGGTGTACGGTGAACCATCACCTCACGAAGCGATGCGATACTTTCACACATCATGTGAAATGTATGGATGATGATTTTTATAAAAAAAGTAATATAGGTGAAATTAAAATGATTATAAAACAATAATATGTATATATCAATTTATTTTCAAACATTCAATCGAATAATAATATAGAAACACCATTTATGCATATGTATGGCCTACCGTCTTGATGAATGTCATATTTAATTTAATATAACAAAATTTTATAGATTAATTGATATAAATATATAATAAATATGTACATTTCATTTAAATCATGTTTTAAAATCATGGGATTCTAAACTAATGATTAATTTAATGGTAACAAAAGAAATTAACAATCCTAACAATAATAAAAAATGTAGGCAATTAATACAAGAGAATTAAAAATAATATGAGATTACTAATGAATATGTTCTCTTATGTTATAAAACAATTATATATTGTTTTATAAATATTTATATGATTTTTTAATAATTTAATTACAAGAAAATATAAAATTGTATAAGAAGATGATATTCATTCAATCAAAAAAAGTGTTAGGCGATGAATTTCTTCTCAATTTACAATCCATTGTGACTTTTTTGTTATTATCCATCAAATCACTCTTATTAGATCTATATACTTCCATTTTGTCATAAATTTTCAAAAATAATTAATTAGTTATTGTGTTTTATGTTTAAAAATGAATTAACTCATCCAAGGTGATTTATCATGGAAATTCCAAAATTTTATAATTTGGTGCACAATATAACTTATTTTGTTATTATAAATTTATCAGAAAGAAATCAATTAATTCTAATTGCTTTTCATTGGATAAAAAAATAAACCTACAAAAAAATACATTTTAATGGATATGATTATTAGATAAACTTTATAACATAATTAGATAAGGATTTCACTTTGAATGTTATTTGATAAAATGGGAAAATATTGATTAATATATATCGTTTAATCTATATGAATATTTGATCAGTAACATGTTTTACATAATAAATTAATTATTTGACATAAAAGTAATTATTTTTATAGGTATAACGATAAGAATTTGTTTTTCTCATGTATATGTCATATCGTTTAATGTTCACGTTTTTTCTAAGACCCTAATGTCAGGTTGCGGGCATGTTGAGATGTTTTTCGGAAATGAAGTGGTTGATGAGTAGAATCCTAGATCATAAAATCACAATATTTTAAAGGAAACACTACATGCATAAATGAACTTGTAAATACATTTTAACATTTATAAACTAACCATTAAATATAATTTTTTCACTTTCATGTTTTCAATTTCAAAAATTAGACAAACATGGTTGCGATCTGTATATTATATTGAGTTTTATAGGACGAACATCATATTTGGTGAATAATAACATACCATTATGAATAGTAACATTCCTTTATGAATTGTAATTTTACCCTTATGAAAAGTACCATGACCCTTATGAATAATAAATTGTCCAAATGTATAGTAACCTCACCCATAAGTGTATAATAAATATGAATCTTATTACTTATAATATCATCATTAATTAAATGTTAGTATTTTAGGTTAGTGATATGTATTTAATTAAAATTTTATGATTAATTTAAGAATTTAAATTAAAATTTATTTTAATGAAATGTAATCATAAATTATTATCTTATGGTTATAAAATAATTTTATGAGAATTTGATTAATTTATCAACATGTTTTAAAATCAGTTAAAATTTTATAAATTTTATTTATCAAATTAATTATGATATTAAATAAATATTATATAACATTAATTTAGAAAATTAATTTCATAAAATTGATTTATTTATATAAATTCATATGTATAAAAAATTGTTAGGGTGAATTTATTAGTATTTTTTAATAAATTAATTTTTATGAATAATGAAATTTGATAATATACAAAATATGCCAAATAAATGAATTTCAAAATAATTCTTGAGTCATGGATGATGTAAATAGACATTAGTTCAAACTCATATGGACTTATTACTATTAATAGTCTTAAGATTCCTCACTATTTCTTGTGTTGTGGAGATGTAATTAATTAGTGGATATAATATTAAGAAACCCCTCCTCCACACAATGATAAATAAGACAACACAAACCCTCATTTCATCACTTCTCTCAACTATCATTCATTTAGTAAATTTCAAAAAAATATCCCCCCACAATTTTTCAACATTTCAATCATCCCTTGTTCTCCTAATAAGAACACATACTCTCCCCTAATGAGGGTCTCAATGTATTTGAACTGAAGATGTAAATTCCTTTTTTTAATTCTTTTATTTTCATTCAGGTATTTTGATTTTCTTTTATATTTCCATACCTAATTTCACCAAAATGGTATGATAACTCCATTTACATAAATTTACCTGATTTTAATTTTTCTAATGGTATATTTCATCACAATATAAATTTCCATATCCTTTAATTTTATAAATTAAAACACCATCCGAGATGTGTTAATTTATCACATAAATGCCCACTGGTTATCAATTTTCATTACTATCTTAGAGACTGGTCGGGGAACAATTTTAATGGTTGGAAAAGATCATTACATATTTATGTTATCTTTTGTGATGTTATGTAATATTTATACATTCATGATTTAAAATAACAATATAAAAGAAGTTAATTGTGTACAAAACCATATAATTTATCCAAGCTGTTATTATGGAAATTTTATCTAATGATTCATCCTCATGGTATATAAAAAAATTTATTGTAAGATCATTTATATATGTATAATTTCACTAATAATAAATTATAACAATTTTTGATGTTTAACCTATTTTCAAACGCACATCCATTCATTAATACAAGTTAACTGTACCAAAAATCTATTAAAATTAACACTCTTGAACTCTGAATGTATGCTATATAACTCATCCAAAAGACCATAGAATAACAAATTAAAAACATAATGAATAATATACACGTAATAATTCATATTTAATTGTTAGTTAAAAATTCTAATGTCATTTTACTTGTGCATAAAATGTAGAAATTATGAGAATAAATATAAGGGGGAATTCTCAAACCCACCTCTATTTCTTTGGGTTTACCCTCTTCAACCCATTTTAAGTATAGGTATGGCTTAGAAATCAATAATTAATCATTAAGATACCTTTTATAGGATATAAATATTTTATAATTTATTTTATTAATAATAAAATCTTAATCAAAAGAACCCTTCCGTCAAATAAACACAACCTTTTTATAGCTCGATGATTGTTTCACTCTTCACACAATGTTAATGGTTCTAAGTCAAGAATGATATTAAATATGAATTATGTGAAAAAAGAATTATGAATATAGTATTTATGATCTGAATCCAATTTCCTTCCATGGGATATTTATGTTCATGTTTTACATTTTTTATATGTGTCATGCAAGATAATGTAAATGTTATGATGCGACATGTCCGCTCAGAATTTTATAGCGGAATATGTAGGTTTGAATATTATAGGAGCACCATGAATTATATTGAACTCCAATATATTGGTTAAGGGATGATTATCTAGAGTAAAAGGGAAATGTTTTTTAACCTGATGCAAGATTTATTCTCAACATTGTGTGGTTGTTGACCACTAAGACAAGATGTCTCATTTTTATGCATTTCCACATTCAATGTCTATTATTAATTCTTTCTCTCATGATTATTGTATTATGCCTCTCTTATGATGATAATTATTATGTTTATAACATGTCATACTATTTAATGACGATATTTATCCTCTTACTAGTAGTTTTATCATCATAATATGTTTATGAAAATGATTTTCCTAGAATTACATTGAGGCAAAATTGATAGTTAATGTCTTAATGAAGTTGAACCCAATTATTGTTTTTTAATTATTTTTGTAAACACATATTCAATGTATATATGTTTTTTTCTAATTATCTAGAACCAAGAACAAAAATGTTCATAGAATTTGTAATGTATTGTGTGTTTTTCTGTTATCCTTTATAAAAGATTTCACGGAATGTTTTAGTAATAAATCTAGAAGTGCAGGTTTAGGGCATTACACTTGGTATCAGAGGAATGGTCTAGAAATGTTTTTAGATTAGATTTTGTTTTCTTAAAAAAATAGTTATAGTATTTTTTTTGAATGTCTAGTTATATATGTACCCATATGAAAATATTTTTTTTCATAATTCTAAATTATTAATTTCATATTTATAAGTATAATTAACGAATTGGGAGGGCACAATTCATTTAAGGGGATAGAATGTAACTTCGTGATATTTTAATAGTTAATAATATCAGCTTAAATTAACTATTAAATACTATGAGAACTTTACCAACTAACCATTAAACATTATTTTGTTGTTTATGTGTTTTGAATTTCAAATAACCGACATACATTGTGATGATCAGTATATTATTTGGAGTCTAATATGACTAACATAATTTTTAGGGAATAATAACATATCTCTATGAATAGTAACATTAAATTATGAATATTAATGTTACCATTGATAATAGTAATATAAACCTTAGGAATAGTAAATTGGAAAAATGTATAATAACCTCACCCATGAGTGTATAATAAAAATTAATCTCATAGGTGTCAATAAGATCATTATAAAACTGTTGGTATTTTTTGTAGGTAATAAATACATAATTAAAATATTATAATTAATTTAATAATTTAAAGTAAAATTTATTATCATTAAATTTAATCAAAAATAATTATCTTATGGTTATAAGAAAAGTTTATGAGATATGGATTAATTTTATAAAATGTTATAAAATCTGTTATCATTTTAAAATTGTTATTTTTCCAATATATTATAAATTTAAAAAACAATTTTACTTACTCATATATACAACATAATTTTCATAAAATGGTTTTAATTTTTAAATACTACACATCAAAAAAAATATAGAGTTAATTTATGAGTTTCTTTGAAATACATTAATTTTTTGCGAATAGTGAAATTTGATAGTTTACAAAATATACTAAATAAATGAATTTATACAGCATTCATGAGTCATAGATGCTATAGATAGTCATTTCCATGAACTCACATTCACATACTACTATATGTAGTAAAATCAAACATCATTATTAGTTTTCTAGTATGGAAGTAATAAATTAATGAATATAATATTAAGAAAACCCTCCTCCCCTCTAATATTAATACCTCCCTCACACCCTTATTTATTCACACCTCTCAAATTTCAATAACTAGCAAAAATATACACAAATATCACCCAATAGACTTCCCCATGTAAATCAACACTTGGTGTACTCAAATGTACAAATACACTCCCATAAAGAGGTTGTCAATGGTGATAAACTCAAAAGGTAAATTCTTCTTTCCAATTTATATATTATAATTCAAGTTCAATTAATTTTATTATTTCCTAGCCTACATTCACCCAAATGATATGATAACTCCCATAATATACATGAAAATTAATTATTTTATTATAATGGTATAATTAATAATAATATCACATCACATATCCTTATATAAAATAAATGATAACATTGTTCGAGATGCATTAATTTATCACATTCATTGAAGATGTGTTTTAAATTTGAATTACCATATTAGATATAGGACATGAATTCATATAAATTATAAAACTAGATCATAATTTTTTTTTCTTATTTGATGTTATCAAATCTGAGTAAACTCATTATATAAAGTAATAAACAAATCATTGTGAACAAAACCACAAAAATTAATCCAAGCATTTTTTATTAAAAAATTATATAATGATTCGTCATTATGATATATAAAAAAGTCATTATAAGATAATATATAACTCTTGAATTTCACTAATAACATATATAAATAATTCTGGTTGTCTATCCACATTTCAAACTAACATCCATTAATTAATTAATTAAAATAATTTAATTATATAATATTATAATATGAAGAATCCATTTTGACAAAAGGTAAGAGGAATAATCCCGAACCTTAGACTCTATCTTTCCTTTTTAACCCTTCATCCCATTTTCAGTATGTATATTCCATTAAAATCATATATTAATCATTTAATTAAATCTTTAGGGATGTACATATTCTAAAATTTAGTTTTTGTAAAATATAATGTTTTCGAAATGATTTTTTTTGGAATAAAATAACTATTTTTACTTCTCAATGATTGTGTCACTCTTCACTGATGGTTTATGGTTATATTTCAGGAATTATATAACCTATTTTTTTGGGAATCCAATGTTTTTTAATTAATACTTTATGATGTGAAACATATTTCATTACATGGGAAATTTTATGTTCATATTGATCATATTTTCTATTTGGCATTCCTGATAATGCAAATATTATTATAATATTGGTTCACCCTGAATTAAATAGAACAAGTTGAATTTTTGAATGTTATGGGTTTGTCAAAAATTATATAGCACTTTAATTCATTGGGTAATATTATTAATCTCATGAGTTTATGGGAAATGTAGTGTAAACATTAAGATAGCTTTGTTGCTAACTATGTGTGGTAGTTGACCACTAAGACATTATCTTTTATTTTTATGCATTTCCCAATTTCTAGTATCATTGTAATGATTCCTCTCATGATTATTATCGTATAACAATGTTATGATGATAATTATTATGTTTACCTTATATCAAATTAATTCATTATCTTATCTATCCACTTACTATTAATTTTATTCTCATCCCATTTTTTGAAAAAAAAGTCACACGATTCCATATAAATTTAAAGGATATTTATGGTGATCCTTCATATGTATCAAATTAGTTTTTTTGTAATTATATTTTTAAACACTGATACAATGTATGTATGTTTTTTAATTATCCCAAACCAATTTCGGTAAAATCTTCGAATGTATAATGTACTATATATTTTTCTGTTATCTTTTATAAAACAAATTACAGAAAATGATTTAGTACAAATTCAAGATGTATGATTTTAGTGATTTACATGTATTTATTTGAATTATATTTCATGAAATTGGAATTAATGATGTTTTTTAAAAACATTAAATTTGATGGTGATGTTAGTATGATTCATGTCACATAATAGATTTTTCCTTGGCGGGGAAGTCCCAAGGCACTACAAAATGGGTGATGAATTTTCAGACCTTATTAATGTTAGAGTTCAATTTTTAAATTAATATAGAGGGACTATATTTTTTAAAATATCCATGACATCCCCTTTACTACCTTAAAATAAAGATGAAATGGTAGACCAATGCTAGAATTTTCTCCCATTGGTTCATCTAACCTAGGATTTTGGATTCGTCAATCACATTATAAGAACACCACTGTGTTTTTTATACCATTATGAAAATATATAACTCATTATTTTATTGGATATCCTATATTTTTATAATATCATACTCTTTATTTTCATGGCATTGATCTATTCTTTGGATTTCTTTTTATTGAGGCCAAAAAACGGGTAGATAGTCGATGAAGAGAATGATATCGACTATAGGTAAGTTTTCTATGAATCATCCCTAATGTATCACCATTTTATAAGTAATCATACTTGTGTCCACAACTATTTCACATGGAATTATATATTTAATTCAATTTCATTTCTTAAAATTAATGTTATCATGTTCTAAAGACCTTCCAATATATGTTTACTACACCATTGTATGCTGAGACCACAATGATTTCCACTCTCTGTAGGGTGGTTCATTTTTAATTCCATTAGTAGTTGTTATGACTATATTAAACATTGTTCAGGTGTTCTTTGAATTTTCCTCCATAATGTAACATTATATAATGAAAAGTATGAATTTGAATGATTAGAATATTTATAGATACCACATTACCTATCAAAGTTAAATGATTTGTTTAATTAACATACAGGTATAATGTTAAATATAACGTATACAATAGGTATCACATGGAATAGTAAATTATAATTGAATTTCATATGGTTTCATTTCATTAATTTTCATTGTTATATTTTTTAAAGGTCATGGAATGAACCTAATAATTTTATATGGAATTAATGTAATATATGGTTGCATGTACCCTCTTTTACTATCCCCCAGTATTAAATGAAATTTAATTCACCTTCTGAATTTTTAAAATAAAATATTATTTTTTCCAACGTTTATGAATGAAGCATGTTTAATGTGCCTATTTAAAATTATCCTTTTTACCTTTAATGGAATGTTTATATGTGATACATCATTCGATTCTGGAAGGAATTCCTTGAAAAATCATATGAATCCATTTTGATTCATTAAGCCAGTTCCCAAGGGAGGTGCCCAACACAATTATTGGTCATTGTCTTATCATGTGAATTCTTCATTGTAGTAGTAATGATTTAGTTGTTATCATTTATTGATTATTAGGATTCCTAGGATAATGTCCTTGGATCCGTCCAGATCACATCAAACATGTGGTGCAATGGATTTAACCCGTTGGGACAATTCGCGCTTTTCCCATTTTATATTGGACAAAATCCATGGAAACCATCATAACTATTTACATTGGAATTTTTTGGGTTAATACCCTTGAGTTTCACTGAGAAACAATTTCCATTATACATGATATTATTGAGTTGGATCAACACTTTTGGTCAAGGATTTTTTGGTAATTACCTTGGAACATGTTTACGTATCAAATTTATATATGATATCTTGTTATATCATGGATGCTTTATTATAATTAGAATTATTTATTATCAGTGTTATTATACCTCATTTGACTTATTTATATAACTAAAATTAAATATTTAATTAAATGTATACAAATTTAGATATATTACCAGTTGAGGATGAATAAGTTTTTAGTAGTAATTTTATAATTGCTTGGAATTTATATATAGCTTCACACAATCTGTATATATTTACAGACTAAATTGAATAAAAAATGAGGGTGGTGTCCTATTATAATTTATCTCAGACCATATTAGGTGATACTATGTTACATTAGTATATTATATTTATACATGTAATGATAAGGGGAAGCATCCTAATTAGGAAACAAGTTTATTATTTCTTCTATTAGGTTGGAGCATGGTGGAAGATGGCTAGGGAAGTTTTTTCTGTGTTCTAGGATAGTTTTTGTATTATGTATGATTCTTTTCTAAATCATGTATTACATAGGTCCATGCATATCTGATTTCATGCTATGTAGAGTAAAGAAAAACATTATAATTTTTATATTATTATGTTTCTAAATTATGATGTTTATTGATTTCATTGAGATATATATGTTATTTAACTATCTTTTCTATTGTGAAAATTCTTCCAAAATTTATCTCCTTTTACATATCCAATATTATATTCTCTAAAAATAGGGAATAGTCTCCCCAAAAGAACACCATAGGGACCCACTACTAGTCAGTATTATCTATCGTATAAGGATTCCTACATTTTTCCATGTTTCCTACTTCAATTAGGGACATGTTTAGTGTAATCTTTGACCAATATTTCAAAAGTGTCATTATATTAGAGCATTTCAAACCTTAGTATTTGAGAAAATATATTATATATTAGGAACACTTTCAAAATTGGTTATAATATATTCTTGAATGTAGCTAACCCAATTTCAGGGTATATATTATTATTACAAAAATATGAATTATTGTTCATTATTCTACTTATAACATTTCATATACATTAATCATTGGGTAAAACAAATTCTATGTGATGGTTATTATTATAAATATTATTGTTATTTAATTTATTTTTTGTCCCAAAAATACAACGAAAATGAGGCATTCTACATGCAATAATATAGTCACCTAAAATTCACATTCCATAAATTTTCAATGATATATATGTTTATTTGACTACATTCATAGATTTTGTTTCATGTGATTATTGATTATGATTGGGTTTTTATATACTCTCTTTCTACTAACATATTCTACTAGGGAATGTGGATTTGTTATTTATCGATTAATTATAAATATAAATAAGTTTTTCTAATATTGTTCAATATTGGAATCATAAATTTCTTTTTATAAACATGTAAGCTATCTTATTCTCATTGCATGAGATACATTGTTTTTATGATTGGGTTAATTACTATTTCAATTTAAAGAATTTATTATCCCTTATTAATTTTAAGGGATAACATACTATATAAGTCATTCAGATGTCAAGCATTAGATTCAGTGATTGAATATAGATGTGGTGGAATGAAATTAAATGATTGCCACTTTCTGCTATAATTTTTACGAGAATCTATTAGTCTAGAATGATGAACCAATTAATAAAATATTTATATATGTATATAATATTGTAATAAAACTAAAATCAATCATGATATGTATAATGAAATCATTTCAAAAAAATGATGTGGAAAAATAAGATGGATCCTTCACCTTCTGAAACCGTTATAAATTATACTAGAACACCTAACAGTACCTGAGTCTTCTAAGTTGGTATATGAGGTGTTAGGTAATGTTTATCTATACTTTTCATTATGATATTTTTCCACTAGTGTGTCTAGATACTATACAATCATTTTCTAATGCATGTAATTTATATTTATCGATTCATACAGCCACATCATCGTACATTCATCTTCTAGGATGGTGATGACGACCATGCTATAGTGGTAGAGGTCCTTAAACTAACCATGATTCTTTCTATAGTTCCACCTTGGGAAAAACATTTTTTACCCAATTAGGTAATTTATGACCAGATTTGAGCGGTGTTTTTATATATCAAGAATTCTTTTTTATGTTAAACAATGAACTTCACCTATTATGGCCTATCCCACATGTTGTTTTCAACAACATCATCCTCTAACCATTTAGGGGTATAATATTTCACAAGCCACTGAGTATTGGATGGAGGTAACTATTTTTAAAGTAGATTATCATGATATTAATCTAAATCATAGGTCCAATCATTCCAAATATATTCCTTTTTCATTCTTCTAAATGTTGATTTGATGTGATTACTCAAATAGATCATCAATTGGGAATGGAATGGGATGATTTCCATATATCATTCTATTATTACATCATTCCTAAGATGCTAAAAGATGACCAATATAGATGGTTCTTTTTCCCATACCGGGGAGTTATGCATGTTATGGATGATTCAGCTAATTTTATAGTGTTTTATCACTTTTCACCATTTATAAATAGTGATGAGATAACACATGTTCGACACTTCAATGATGGGATCATGTATAAAAGACTTAATCATATTAATAAATTTCATATATCTACATTTCATGAGATTTCAAATAATGATATCATCACTAATAGTAACATAAGCTAATCCAATAGTACCATTCACAATGGATTGGGGTACAGGAAAGTAATTAGTTCCTGCAATTTTAGGAAGCATAGAATTGATTTGTCTCATCATGGAATAAGTGACCAACGTATCCACATTTTAACCCTATTATATGGAATCATTATGGTTTGATGGGGCATATGATGTTTCAGTGTGACTGAGTTCCTATTGTGTTCCATGCTTGCGGCCCAATTTTACATCATCAGATATTCTCTTATAAAATTATACATGTTTGTAGTGAATGTGTACCCACATTGACTCCATCTTCTGGGTAATGAATAGATGTGTAATGTCATAATGGGAGATGGGGAATAAATACAAGGATAGTTTGAGGTGATGGTTTTAGTCATGGAATCCAATATATTGATTAGGTGAGTCAGAAGTGGATACCTGATTTTTGTAGTATAATTAGAGAATAGTTTCTATGGTCAATTTACATAGATTATATATAGACTATACCTAAGTATTAGAATAAAAGACATTCTATTTTATGATATAAAATTATATTTTCCATCACTATTTTATCTATATTTATTTGTACTTGTTCTTATCACCAATTAATCAACTTATCAGTCTAGGATTGTATCTAATTGAATATTAATTACTATAGTAGTTTTATGATCCTTGAAACACTATGGATTATGTGGTAAAATTGAATATTCCAATGGACAGACATCCCCCTTGAATTAAGAAGTTTTCTTTAACTAGGGTTACACTTCTTACTTGATATGATATACATTGATGAAATAATAAAAACGGATTGGTTTTTTTGGTATCACACCTATGTGGAATTATATTCATGGTGGGTGTCTTTTACATCTCCTTAAATGGATGTTATCTTTATGAGGGTGAGAGCGAAGTCCACTTTGGAATAGTTGGAAAAGATAATCATGGCCAATGTGGAGTGATTTCCTAGTTTTCTAGATTTCTTATTGAGGTGTATGTCTTAATTCAGTGTTATTTTTCTTTGGTGCTAGATCATTTATGTAATTACTTTCCTACTGACTTGTGTCCCTTACCAATTGAGATAGAGTTATAATTAATGATTGATCATGTTCCAGTAGACGCCCTTGTTCCCTTTCCTTCATACAATATGCGACTTAATGATCTGTATGAGAATAATTGGCCACTGAATGATATAGGGGCTTACAGATTTATCAGAATCAACACTTTTTTATGTTCACCCATGATTTTCCCCAGAGAGGTGAATGATAACCTTCAGAAAAGTGTTGATTCCATTGTTCAACCAATTTACAGTTATGATCTAGTATCCACTACATTAGATATATTATCATTTTAACCAGGTCTGATGACCTATGAAATTATCAAAGGCTGAATTGATATCACACTACCATCTTGTTTCTGTCAGGACTTCCTATATACTACATATGACATTACTTAGTGGGTGAATCTTATATCATTATTTCATTATTCCTTTTGGCTAAACAAACATGACATCATTTCCATGGCATTGATGAATGTGGTTTTCCACCTCAAACTATATTCCTTTTTTTTGGATGACATCATGGAGTATCCCTATAAACATAAACACTATTATAGACACATTGAGATTAGTTTTAATGAACTATGAGGCAAGTATAATTATTCATCGCTTTATAAGAGCCACTAATAGATTTAAAAATTTTACTTCATGGGTCATATTTTCATTGAACCAAGAGTATATATTGACATAGAGAAGGTGAGTGATGTGGTTTTTTGGGAGAGGACCTAGAATGTGTTCGATATATGATGTTTTTTGGGGACAAATTGTTATTAAATTAAATTATTATGTGACTTATCTACCCATAATTGACCTTTAACTAGTCTTAAAATATATGGAGTTATGTTCCTACAACAAGATATTTGTGAATAATCATTTTAAGAGATAAATTCAAGGCCTGTTTTAGAACCAATTAAGACACAAAATGAACCTAAAAGAGGCTTTACAATGTCATGTCTTTTATCATGTATTTGTATTTTTGAAATAATGATCTAGGATAATAGAGTAATAATGTATGGATATCGATTGTTATGATCTCATGAGTGAAACAATATAAAACATGACCTTGATCTATTGGTTGTTTTCCATGCCTAATGTTATTAGAGATACTATATATTAGGTTAGATATTTCTACTTTATATGGAATAGAATAGGCTCAAATATATCTTTAAATTTTATGAACTAAATATTATACATCTAATAGGGGATTCATACCTTTAGAATATCGATTTTGAGTTTAACTATACAAAAGGAAATGAAAATGTGTTATAAGAGAGATGTTTTTAAAAATTCAAGAATTTTATAATCAAGAAGAATGGGATGAATATATAATTATGGATATAATTTATGAGATTAATATTGATATTCATTACATTCATGAGTATTTTTATCTCATAGACATGATAATCAACTCTTCCCTCCTTGATAAGGGGAAGATAATTTAATTTTCTGATCCGGAATAGTTGGTTCTCTAAGGTAGTATTTCCGTTTAGGATCAACCTATATATAAATCTGTGGATGGATATTATATCAAATGTGTAACTTCACTAATATAGTCTCCTATAGATATGATTGGATGTTATGTGAGATTCCAAAACTACATCGTGGGATGTTCATCCACACATCTGTAAGATGTTTCTAGATATGCAATTGTAGTATTAGTATCTTAGGATGAAACATTAGATTGTAGGTTTTATCAATAATTGATCAACCATTAAGATGTTGAAGGAGAAGAATAAGTGAACTAAAAGATTATTATATACATTAATAGTCTCATAATGGAAATGGAATATGCAGATATGGAATTTTTAGTTTCCTTACCAAGGGTGCATCGAGGTAATGAGGCAGTACATGTAATTAAGGATCCAATGATAAAATTACGACACATACATATAATCTAGGAGGCATTATCATTTTATTAGCATAGAATATTACGTGTCTATTATATCATAGATCAACATAGAGTCCCTCATACTATTATTTTTGATAGGGATGATCATTTCACTTAAGAGTTATTGATAGTTTAGGGAGAGATATCGGTACAAAGGATCCAAGGATCATAGCTTTTCTATAATTTAATTCATCCATGATTTTTACAATTCATGGTATAATCATATATACCTCATTGAGTTAAAATATAATAATATATGTCATGAAAAAATTCATATTACTCCTTGTGAGGCCTTATATGGTATGTCACGTTGCTCACCCATGTGTCAGTTGGTGGAATGTGATGTTGCATTATGAGGTCTTTGTAACATATAGAAGACCTCATATCTTGTTTAGATTATCAGGAAGAATATTTCTACTGTGCATCCTAGATAAAATTATTATGACGATAATAGTCTACGACCTCTAGATTTTGAGGTCATGGATCAATTATTCTTCGGGTATCACATACACATAAGAATATACATATACCTTGGAAAGGGATGTTATGAACACATTGTGTTAGTCCATTCTGAATTATAGATAGAGCAAAACGTGTATCCTATCATTTTCTACAACCTCACATATGTCATTCAACACACTATAAAATCCACATTTCACATCTTCATAATTATCATGCTGACTCGTCCAAACATGTTAATCCTAAGGAGGCTGAGATATATAATGAATCATTTTATGTGGATTATCCCATAAAAATCATTTACTATGTAATGATTTATCAATGAGGATTTTTTATCCCTATAGTGTGGTAGAAACAATAGAAAAACCATTTACATACGAGGAATGGGAATGGGTTTCTGATATATGCGCTCAATGGCCAAAGATATTCTTCAATAGTGTTTTTCTTATATTGGAAGGTGATCTCGAGGATATGATTATTTATGGGATGAATACTATATGAACATATATTTTCTTTTATTTATGTATCTTTTTAGTTTACACATTAATATTTTATAATGAATTCTTTTTGGCATAACCCTAAAGGATAGATGTTGGCTAGTTGGGTAAATTTTAGAAATGATGACGTAGGAGGCATCTAGTGTTACAACATGAATATTTCATATAATGTAATTTGAATAAACAATGTGTAATGTCATGGGAAAGACAGTTAACCTCATGTAAATGATATATTCCTTGGGAGGTAAATCACTATCTCTACATGGCATTTTATGTATTTCCATGTGGTGTAAAGGCTTGAGTTCGGTTTTTAATATAAGAAGAAAGGCCACTATTTTTTACATAATCCCTAAACTTCATATTTATCTATAATACTATATCACCCAATGAATCCTTAATTTGTTTTTGTTCCCACATCATATTCCAACATCTAATTTCATATGCATTAGTCACATTGGAAGTATAAAGGTGAGTGCTTTAGTACATTAGATCCAATCATCATTCTTCATAATATCAGTTGTGATTTTATGGTTGAGGATCTAATTCTATATTTTTTGTTTGAATCCACAGATAATAATTCATATTATCTAGTGAAAACTAGGTTCTTACATTTGATGATGATTGTTCTATAGGAATGATGTAGATGGTCTATGACTCATCCAATATGAATCAGAATTTTATAATCTGTAGTCAATGTGTACAGGATAATTTCACTTGTATTTTCCTATTAAATCCATCATAAAAGACTATAATCATTATTATCATATTCTAAAACCATTTCTATACATTTACATCGAAAAGTTGTAGGTTGATACCTCCGAGAAATCCACCACATGTTTGGTTCTTCTTTATTATTACACTAGTGTGTTGTTATGGATATCTTTTCATATGTTTGGTTGTGATTTGAATATTAATCGATAATGTTATGTGTTTTAAATAAATGTATTTAATATTTATGGTTATTACATGAATATATAAAACTTTATCCTTTTATGGTATGTTTTGAATTCATTCCATGATCATTTGTAAAGATAAATGGTATTAATCATAACGATATCACTTGGAACATTTAAAAATAATTGATTTTCATATGGTTATATGTCTATTTCAACCCTTGTCATGTTTATGAAATGTAAAGGAATAATAAGGTCAATTTATTATGGAATTAATGAAATAAATGGTTCCATGTTGTCTTAGCCAGGTCAAATAGTAATAATGGAGATGGAATGAACCTTTGAAATTAAAATATTGTATGAGTATTACATGGACTATGTTAAATCTTGAAAATTTATTTTCTTATTATGTAATATTTAACATTTTATATTTATTTGAGTGCCCAGACATGTGATAACCTTAGTATAAGGGAATGAATTGATAACTCAGAGGACAACATTCCATTTAATTGAGAAACTTCCAAAGGGAGATACCAATATTAGAACTTATTCCTTATCATAGAATGTGAATTTTCCTAAAACAGTATCAATAATAACATAATATAATTTCAGTATTATTAGGATTACTTGAATACACCAAATGGATCAAATAAGAAATATTTATTCATGGAGGTCCACATAATTTACCCATTGTGCCTTGTCATTCCTATCAAATTTTACCATGGACTAGATCCCCTGACTTAGTATGAACTATTTATAGTAGTATGATTGTAAAATTCCCCTAGGATAATAATTAGATAGATTTTTCGAGACATTATGTTTGTAATGAGTTGGTACAATCAATGAGGTTATGGATTCCTTGGTTATTTCATTGTATCTCAATTCATTATTATAATATTTTAGGATGACTAGATATATCTTGGATCATTTATTTTTATTATCATGATTTATTGTTAGTGTTGTCATTCTTCATGTTTCATACCAATATAACTGAACACCATTTAATTAATTAAATGTCTAAAAATTAGGATTCATTAATAGTTGAGGATAAAAAATATATCAGTTTTAAAGATAGAATTGGTTTAAATTTTTATATACCATAACAATGCCAATTTATATTCATAGTGTACATTTTATAGAAGTCATCGTAGGATTCACACTAGTATTTATCTCACACCATATATAGGAATCTGATGGTAATTGTGTAGATTATATGTATGAATGTGTTGATATGTGTAAGAGTCTATCTATTGTCATTGTATCTTGATTTCAAAAATTATGATGGATACTGATAGTAGATTAATAAGATATTTATTAGGATGGTTGAATAGTTTTTTTTCTTTTTGATTATTTTGTATCACATGAAATCTGGTATATCATGTATACATTTTATAAATTTTTTGGGACATGACATAAATTATCATATTTGGTATATAATTTATTTTCCATGTTTTGATGTAGTCACATTTTGTGGAGATTTATGAAATCTTCATATTTTATATTGATTATTAATCACCATCATCTATATCTATATAATTACAAATATACTGTAATCTATTCTGAAATTCAGTCATTTTCTCCCCATAGATGTAACCTTGGCCCTCGATAATTGTATGTATCCTCATGCATTTGGGGAGTAACGCATGAAGCCATGTGGCCAATCATACTCGGAGCACCATTCGGTGGAATATGGGACTAGGAATTTCAAGACACCAGCCAATGACCTTTTAATTTAATACTACCATTTCATCAGTAATCTCAAGAGATTAATTAACTTTAAATATTCGAACGGGTTTTAACTAGTATTTTTAATCATTCTTGTGAATTTTCTTTAATGTAGATGTTCAATGTGCTCTTGAAACATGACTTCCAATATTTAAGCATTTCATTAATTGAGAATTCAATTATTATTATTATTCATGTTATATTGTATTTTTAATTTTCTATATTATAAATTTACTATATGTTTATTGATTTAATTTGATGGGGTACAATTATTTAATATCAAAAATTGATAATGCCTTAACCACATATATATATATATGGATAGCATGTTGAATTAGATTACATTATGTACTGACTATTATTATATAAACAATATAGTTTCTACTATAATTAAACCATGTTTATCATTGGAGATCACCCATACTCTTTTCCCTTCCCTAGGAAATGGAAATGTATTTTTGGAAAGTGCTTCAATGGTGGTGGGATATTACATTTATTGTATTTTATTTTAATTTTCAAGTGTAATAAGGGTATCATGTATGTAATTTGGATTTCAAAAATGGTTAAAAAATTCATTATTTAGTGAATTTAACATTGTATCTATTATAATGTAATAAAGTAAGACATTGATATAGGGCTACCATTACCAGGTTAATTACAGTTGTTATAGTAAAATTTTTAGTATAAACCATTGAAACCAAAATTAAGAAAACAATAATTACAAAACATAACACATCAATGTATGGATACTAAATGTCGATGTGGTATTGTAACTGTCATACATAGGGGTACACACATCGAAAAGGGTCCATCGGTCTTCAATAGAGAATAAACATGTACAAGAAAAAATGCCTCACTATACACCTGGTTTGGTACACATTAAAGACATTAATAAGATAATTAAAATTTAATTGAAAAAACATTATAATTGAACTGAATGTAAGAAAAATTAAAAATCATCAAAAAAAATTGATCATAGGTATATCAATTCAAAATCACTTAATATATTTTTTGGATTTACACTATATATTTAATTATACATCATGATATAAAATTCATAATTTCATGGGATAATTTTCTAGATTCCATTATTTAGAAAAGACTACAAGATTGAATAATGATATCCATAATTATAAATAGTATTGATATTTCCCTAATGATAGAATAAATATATCATGAATTGTAATTGAGAAAATTTGAGCTATATTGTTATAGACTACTTAGGTTATCAAAATATCTCATTCTTAAATGGGGAAACCTATTCCACAATGTGATTATCTTATGTGTGATAGAAGTCCCCTTTATTTTGTATAACCAAAAACCAATTTTATCTGAGAAACGGATCAAGGGAACTGATAATATATATATATCCATGGGATGTTCTGAAATGAAAAATGTTACACTTTCAGTTTATTTTCTAAAAGGTGATTCAGATCAATGGTGGTATCTGATCTTGAATACCAGTTAGAAAGTATTAATAAAACTTATGGAATATAAAAAAATTAATTGTGATTTTAATTGTATAATAATCCACACATGAGAAACAAATTGAGATTTAGATAATTTTCCTTATTATAATGATAAGTGATTAAGAATGTGTTACATATAATGAAAATACCATTACAAGGTTATCCTAGTAATCCTTGAATTAAATAAAAAACACTTTCTTCATGATTAAACATCTCAATTAGAGGATTATTTCATATTTTCAAATGGTATTGGTATCTCAAAATGTTTCGTCATATAATTTAAATATTATATATGAAATAAAAAATGAATATGTAATTATATAGGTGTTACACATTTCTGTGAATTAAATAGAATAAAAGTTCATCTGAACACCATTAAAAAGTAAATGTATTAAACAATAAGAAAATGATGACAAGATTCCCACCATGTGAAATATATATAAGTAATAACCCATAAAAATGCATAAATGGACTCTAAGTTAGTTATATGTGTGAGAAAAGGTTCATAATGTTATTATAGTAAGGAAAAGATATATATTTATTTTAAATATTTCATAGATATGGGTCATAATTCATGTTAATAAACAATGTGTTAAGTGAATCTACCATAAAGTGTCCAATGTGAGATTTTCAAGATTATATGCTCACCACAACTAATATTTAATTACCCAATGATATAGTGGAATATTAATTAACCCAATATGAAAAATTATACAATGATTTATCTATTTATATACATTACAATCTTTTTTATCTATCGTATTTTCTTTTAAAATTATTCATTCCCCACTTTATTTTATATGGGATTTGTTACTCAAACCTCTAAATGGAAGTCACATTGAAAATAATATGTATCGGGATGTCCCCATTATGAATCCTTAGGACACCATATTTTAAGGCCTTATTATTATACATATCGGGGAATTTTATAAAATAATCATTCTATTCTAAATTTTATCATATAAAGAAAAAAATGATCTCCAAAACAAGGAAATAATAATTTAATATGAAGATGTAAAATTAATTATCTTTAGAGATGTAATATCATCATTAAATGGTTATCTAGATCCACCACACTCATAATTAATGAATTAAATTCTTGTGGATGAATTGAATGAATCATATTTTGATTAATACACTACTCATATCCTTTTGGATTTACCAGTTATATAAGAATATATTTATGTATATTGTGAGGAGTGACAAGGATAAACTCCCATGAACGAATTTGAATATTAAATTAATTTAATCCTTAATGTTTTACCAATATCAACGACACCATTTTAATAGACAATATTGAATTAGTGAAGTAGAATAAAGAATTAAAAGATTTGTGTGAAAAGTGATTTATTCTCCCATTTGTTTCACCACTATGTTCCCCTATTCTCATTGTTATAATGAATGATGGATTGATGATTATCTACATTGATATTACTGAAAAATTCTATTATGATAAAGAACATGTACCCCATTAAACTCATTGATGAAATATTTCATCCAGTTCATAGAGACCAATAATTTTCATTTATTTATATTTATTATATAAATCCCCAATTGTGAGTAATGTCTGTATATAGTCTATGAATGCTTTTAGAATTTGGTTTTGAAATTATGTATATAAATTTATCATATTTGTATTAGATATTTCAACGTATATTTTTATTGATCTAATGAACTATATATTCAAGGAACATCATGGAATGTTTGTTGTGTTATTCATTGATGAAATTATTGAGTATTCAAAAATATATGGGAAACATGAGATTAACTATTGGATCATTATAATTGAATATATAATGAAATAATTATATATATATAATTTTCATGGAAATTTATGTCATTATGAATTTTATTTCATGGCCATATTATAAATATAAAAGAAAGTCTAGTATCCAGACAAAGCCCGCACCTTACATTATTACACATAATGGGGTCAAATGTTTTTTTTGTAAAATTGATTGTTATAAATGAATTGAGGAACTATTGAGGATGTTGGCCAATTATCTAATTTTTATTAAACACTCTAGAATCTATGCATTGATGATAAATTTTGATACATCAAATAAGGGACATGGTTGTGTCTTAATGAAATATTATATTGTCATTGCATATACATCAAGGAAATTGATTATTCATAAATATAACTACCAAACCCATTATCATTTGTTAGTAGATTTATTGATATCTTTGATGATTTGGATACATTATATTCATGTAGGTGTATATGAGATACATACGGATCAAAAAAACACGAAAATCCATATTTTTATAGAAAGATACCAATATGAGAAAAAATATGTGGCTCAAGAAAATCAAATATTATAATATCTCAACACAATAAAACATGGGAATAGAAAATAATGTAATTGATACATCTATTTGGATGGATCAAGGAATTATAACACAAATGACGGATATGAGGTAAACAATTTTCATGGAACTAGTGAATATAGATACATAAAATACAATGATAGGGGGTATATCAATAATTTTACAATTATAAAAAATCATAAATATTATTGAAGATATATAATTCCCAATATAATTATGATAATGTTTAGATGAAAAATTATGCTATGAGGGGTGGGAAATTATTTGAATTCATTTTGGAAGATGGAATTTGCATATTATAAAATAAAATATATGTGGCTTTTATACCTGATCTAAAAATGGATTTGTTAGTTGATTATTATAGATTATATTTCATTATACACCTTAGTAGCACAAATATCTATTGGGATTTGAATGAAATTTTTTGGTTGAATAAAATTTAATTGGAATTGTATAAATATGGATCCATATGTTTGTATTTAAAAAAATTTTTTATCTGAGGTAGCATGTAACATAAATTTCCCAGATTTCCCTAAATAGTTTCCAAGTAAAGAACACCACATGACCTCAAGAATGCCTCCTCATACACTAGAGTCTGTGGATGCAAAAATAGGGAAAAAGTATGTGATGTGGCGAGACAAAACATTATTTACTTGGGTAATCTACAAAAGATACAAAATATAATAATAGAAACCAAATTTAATAACCTAATTAAAATGTATACAACACCATTTCACAAAATTGTGTACAAACCACATCCAATGGTAAATAGGGCATGCTATTCTATATAGAGCCAAGAGAACATAACTGAAAATGAAAATAAACAACATAATCCACAAAATGGTCTTGGTGCCAAGTCTAGAACCTCATTTATTCTTTTCCAATGCCCTACTAATGTCCATAGAATATTGATTTTTTTATTTTCATGAAGTAAAACCCTGAATTTTTCATAGATACCAAATAATGTCCCATAAATGGTGGGATTATGACTCAGCATGCCGCTAAAAACATTGTCTTCAAATTATACATACAATTTAATTAGAATAAAAGAACAAATTAAAATATAGTAAATTATAAATTTTGGGTGAATTCTTTAACCAGGTTCAAATAATTATTTTCTAGGATTATTCTCTATTTCAATACATAGTACAATTTCATTACATATCTCAGTTTCATCACCTTATCAATGGTTTAGTCGCATCTATAAAAAATCTACCAAAAGAGGAATATATCATGTTCCCTAAATGTCCCCTCACGAACGCCTTGGAAAACCAATCATATCACACCATCCATTACCAACAATACATTAAAATACTTTTAAATAAATCATAGTAGAATATATAGGGTATTATTGGATAAATCCATATTAAATCATCAAGGGAATTCATTTTTGTGTTTTGGAGAAATCAATATGAAGTGTGTATAGTTTCATCAAAACTTATTTACATTTTTTTTCATAAATATCTTTATATGTATCATTCAAAAACTATTTTGAATAATTAAATTATGGTTTAAAATTTTATTAATTATGTAATGATAATATAAAATTAGGTTTTCAACATATTTATATTATATAACTCTTTTTCTCCCACATTAGCAATATTTTCCAATAATGGATTGTTAATTACCACCGAGGATATTTTCTAAAAATTTCATTATCACTAAACATATGGCTTGTTAAAATAAATTTTATATTAATTATTAATTTATAAATATATTTATTTTAATCTTATTCTATTAATTCAACTTAAATATATTTTTTCTTGAGAAAAATAGTCACATCGAAGAAAAAATTGACTTTTTTTAGAAAACATGGTATCAAAATGTTTCAATTTCACCAAAAAAAATTAATATATATACTAAAATGAATAAAATTGACCAATATTGACATAAATATACTTATTTAATTTTTCTGGCGTTTTTATAAGTCTATGTTCATTATTAGTGCCTCGTATAAGTGATGAATTAATGGCGGAATTAAGGTAATGTGATTCTCTAACCCATATCATTTTCTTTGGTTATTCCCAATTTGATGATTTCATTGCTGTAGATATTAATCTAATAGTATATAATTATAATTTCGACATTATTGTATTTTTTATGGAATATACATGTTTCTCCCTTTTTGTTGATATAGTCAATGATTTTTGAAAAATTCCTTTCTTAAAAAAACATATCTTTTTTTCATCATGAGTTATTTTTAATTCACTCAACAATGATTTTTATCAAATATGTATTCTCTTAAACATTTGGTGACCCCATGATATATAATGATATAATTATATATAAAATATTTATGAAAAAAATTCTTCACCCATTGATATTTAACGAATATGATGGTTATTCATTCATAGTGGAATCTAAGATTATATAAATATTACTATGTAGAAAGTGGGTGCATAATTATGTATCAATCCATTGTAGGTATTAATGTAATTAATCTCATGAGATTGTATATATTATGCCTGAAAATTAATTTAGACATGTTCACACTAAGTATGTTATGATTGTTTGCATATATTATGAATGAACATGATGCTAAGATTCATTACTATTGTGTGTTGTATTTGATCACTGTTACATAATGTTTCATTTTTATAAGATTCAAAAGAAAAAGAAATAATATAATGTTCCAATAAATATTCTAATGATAACTCTATTACAATTATAAGATTGTGATTATTATGATCAACCATTATTTATTTATTTTTGACACTTTTTCACCCACATAATGGGATTTCATGTCACCCAGTCTTTTAATGTATATCCTTAGGTGAATATATCTACTAAAGATCAAGTAAGAGATTTTATGATGATAATAAAGTATGAATTTATTTTTTTTATTTTTTATTATTACAATGTTATTTATTATATTAATCCTCACATGATACAATACATGACAATCCATCATTTTAAAACTATTATGTTGTTAATATTGAAAAATAAGGTACTATTTATTTATTAAATAGTTGTGTCATTATATTATTAATTGAATAAATTTATTTTTCTTATTTCAATAGGGATCAAAATTGGTTAGATTAATAGATGTGTAAATCAATCACATATGTTGTACAACTATAATTTCAAATGAAAAAACACTATTAATTTGTCAAACACGAAGAATTAATGATCAAAATACAATGAAGATGATGATAAATATCAACAATAGAAATATGGGAAAATAAAAAATAAATAATCTTGTAGTTATAAAAGTAAAATTATAATGAAAAAGTAAGGTAGTGATTCTTAATCTAGGACCATTCCATGAAATAACAGAAATTTTCTAGCATGTATCAATGTATTTTATGGTTCCATACATAGTGAGGATGTATATATTTAATTCTATATAAATACATTCAATGAAATGAGTTGGATAGTTTTATTTTATTAAACAGAATTATCAAGAAAAAAAATATTGAACATTATTTGTTTTTATATGTTTTCCAAATTAATGGAAGAGTTTGGTAAAAGGGAAGTATCTTATGTTAATGATATAATGAATCCAAAAAATTATGTAATTGAGTTGGAACATACATTAAAAACCATTATGAAATTTTCAATGATAAATAATAAGAGTTCAATAAGGAAAAATAACCATTTCAAGAAACAAATAATTAATTAAAAATATAATAGAAAACTTTAATTAGTTAAAGTAGTTGAAATATAATTTATCTCATGGTTTTTAGTAGAAGGGTCTTATCATGTAGGTAAAATATATATTTTAACATTGTTAATAAAATATTGAATTCATTATATTACAAGTCATAAAATAAAAAAACATGTAATAAGAATATATGTGAGAGATAATATTCTTCATTAAAGGAAGAGTGAAATATTTCCAAATTTTCTCTACACTAATAAAGAAGATGTTTTAGTTTGAAGAATATTATAAAAAACAATCTTCATATATGTTTTTATTAATGTGGAATATCAATATTCAAAGATTTATTCGAAATTCCAGAGAAGGAGTGAAATAGTCACAGTCTTATTGGTTTGGCATGTAATTTCCATGAATGTGGGATGATCCCTTGTTTATATTTAGATGGATAATAATTAATATTTTAATGAAAATATTGTAATTGACATGAATTTCATCACAAAAAAATATATTTTAACATTATGATGAAATATATCTATATTTGTTTACTTGATGTTCATCGAAAAAGGTGGATACATGAGTATTATAACAACATAAGATTCCAATTATGTGAATATGAATAAAATTTAGCATAAAATTGATGATATGTAATTATATTTTATGTTTTTCATTTAATTTTGATATAAATAAAAATATAATGAAGATGCTAAAGTAAAATGTTTAATATTATTGGTATCCTAGTTACAAATTACTATGAAAATTGATAAAGAGTTATAATATTATAGTTCTAATGGGAAACACTAATGCTGTCATTATAATATAGAATAATATCATTTTTTATAAGCATGAAATGTCAAAAAAATTAAATGAAATTATTCTTAATGATGTTGGAATAATCGATATAGTATGTTATATTTTTTAGACATTTTTCATACTCATGAAAAACATATAAAAATATGATGTAAGACATAAGAAATAAATTTTCCCTGATGATTGATGATATTAAAATTTCTCTATTATTAGAAGTAGTCCATGTGATTAAAAAGATCATGAAATGTGATAATACATATAACATGAAAAGTTACACATATTAATAATAACATAATAAGATTTGAATGAATAATACGACATTTTTATGAAACACATAGCCATTCAATTTGAAATATTGAATTATGAGACCATTTTTCATTGTATTATTTATGGTTATTTTCATTTAACAGTAATAGCATTATATTAGAGTGATTTTTCATTCAACATTCAATAAAAAATATAATATCCCCTTATATAGAATCATAGTATCCAATAAGAAATAGAAATGGGGTTATCCCTAAATTGTGGGAAAACATGAAAAAGTTTAAATCAAAACATCAATAGTAGTATGATTATGATATTTATTTGTATCCATATAAAATAGAAAATATTGAACAATAATAAAACTTTTGAAGAAAAAAATTATTGTACAAAACATGTTTATAAATGGAGGTATTAGATAGATGAAAATATAAAGAAATTATGGAGTTATTTTTAGTAAAATTAATAATAAATAGTGTATTTATAGTAGATGTATAAAAGTAAAATATTATAATCATAACTAGATGAACATCCTCAAAACTAAGTTATGTTTAATTAGTATCTAATTCATTTTAATTTATGTACATCCATTATCACCAAGTTTATTCACTCATATTTTTTATAATTGGTTTACCCAAATAGTTGTAGAGTTGTGTTACTAAATTGTCCATCCCAAGAAGGCATGCAGATATATACTTTTTAGAATTAGTGAATCATGAAGATGTTTTGATTAAATAAATAAGGGTATTATATTTTATTGAAGTTATTGAGAATTACTAGAATGATATTGGATATTTTCTAAATGTTGAATAAATTTATTTTATATTGAATAAGGAAGATAATCATTTACATTATGATGTTTTCTGTATTAACATCAAATACCAAGGGGAATATTGAAGTGTAAAAATAAATGTTAGATTATGTATTTATAATTTTTTCGGTATATATTCTATTAAATATTAAATGGATTATTGATAGGCTGAGTAACTATTACATGTAATGTATATCTAGATTGGTTTCTGGATTAACTAAAATATTGATGTGATTGTTTTCATGTTAGAAAAATATACGAAATGAATGAATGTATTTCCCAATAAAAATAATAAATATATATATATATAAGTGATGTTTATTAATTGTGATATTGGATACATGAATTTAAATTAAGTTGGTAGACATGGATTCATTGTTTTTTACATCAGTTTTTATTGATTGGGGATATATAGATATGTTATGATGTAACTAAAAATTTATTTGAACCTATTAGGATATTAATGGTGAATTTATTCTATGATGTATTAGTGTATAGAAGGAAATGAGAAGAGTTTTTATGAAATACATCATTAAAATAAGTTGTAATCATTCATGATATACATGAATCATTCATTTAAAGATACATTTACTATGTAAAAAGTTAATAATTATAACATAGACACTTCAAAATCATATTCTAAAAAATGTTTAAAAATACAAGTTTTGGGTTTTATTTTTATGAAAACTAATATGAAATTTTACATTAATGAGAAATGTAGATCCATTCTATTCAAACCTTAAATTAACGAATTTTAATATCCTAAGAATTATCCAAAAAAATGAGATTTTCACAACCTTGGATCCATTTGTATGATATGCTTGAATAGTATGTTTATAATATACATTATATCTATATACAACTATATGTTAATATTACATTCATTAAAATCCTAGGGAAAATAACGTACTCATTATCTATATAAAAAAATCATTAATATGTATTAATAACTATAATATAATATCCATTTATAAAATCATTATTTTGTATCCATCATCTTGTTTGAATCCACTATTGATTCATACTTAATATGAAGTTTATTTTTAATAATAACTATAATACAATTCATATAGATATCCATAACATTTTTTAAGTTATTTTTGGCTAAGATAGGTGGAGGAACAATATTAGTTATTTATATATCTCACAATCTGAGAAGACATAAGTCATTGGTCATATAACCACTCATGATTTATAATGAACCATTTTAAACAACATAAACATGGGGAGACTGTTCTCTCACCAAATGATGTTCCTGATTTTACAAATTTCTTATAACTAGTACAATTGATGTTATGAAATAAAATTCTCCAATTTACATATAAATGAGACCATGTAAACTAATTTCTTATGTAGTTAACACTAGTTTAAGAATTATTCAATAATACTATCATAAGATGATGATATATTAATATGAGATTTTATTCCATTCTTAAGATAATACTATCTTCCAAATGAAGAATTAATTCATATAATGATTATATTCATTTATGTGTACTTGTTTATAAAGAAAAAATTGTGGAAATAATAACTATATATGAATTATTTCCATGACTCATTATGAGTTATTTGTGTGTAATGGACTTGGTTATGGTTGAATTTAGATATGTGATCATTTTATGTATAACTTCATACCCATAATTTTTTTATATTTCATTTACACAGACAATTCTCACAAGAAGTGATAAATAAGTCAACTGTATCTAGAATTTTTTATTTCATAAATTAGTTACTAATTCATATTATGTTCATATTTATTATTAATTTTTCAAATATAATTATAATATATCATAATTATAGAAATAATGTATTGGATTTTAAGGGCGAATTCAATTTCTCTTGTTGAAGTTCTATGTTACAATTTAGTGCGGACAAATAAACATTCCAAAAGAATAATTTTTTAGTATAAATATATGATTTAAAACATATGTTTTCTTGTAGAGAAAAAAACATATGAAATTTGTGATTTAAATATATTTAATGAAATTAAAATGAGATTTTATAAGGAAATAATTTTATAAATTTGGTGAATGATTTCATAAGGGATTAGAGTTTTTCGGTTGACATTTATGGAGTTTCCATAAAATAAATATCTAGACTCATGTTTATGATAATAATGTGATAATATAATTATAAAAATAGATGAAAATCGACTCCCTTTAATCAATAATATGAGAAAAAAATCATTATATTGAAGGAATGAAATATGGCATCAACATAGGGAACCATTCATGAAGTAAGATATATGTGAAACAAATTTATAAATTCTTTTATACCCTAAAATCATTCATAGTCATAAGTAAAAAGAGAAAAATACTAGTAGAGTAGATAATGGTCACTTTAGGATGAGAATATTAATTAATAATGAGAATACAAAATGACCATATATATTAATGGGGGAGATATATGACTTGTTTAGTAGAATTAATCTATAACCTGATTATATCATTCGTGTTTTGTATCAAATATTTTTTTTGGCTAAAAATATTTTCAAGTTATTTATATGGACCTTAGAAAACATGAATACATATAATAAATCTATATTGGACTGTAATTCATTATAGTGAGACCACAAAGGGATAAAATGAAGTATTTATGATTGACCGGAATATCTAATCACTACAAATATTTACCAATTTAAATAATGAACCATGTTAATACCTCCATTTTTATATTTTTATATTTATATATAATATATGGTGAGGATAAGTTAAATCATGATTATTTTAATTACAAAATAAATCGTTTTATGTGGTTCAATGATTAGAATAATTTAAAAAATGATTACAAATTATTCACCATCTTATGCTATGATGTGATTAATCTATATGGGAAAAACATATAAAATTTAATTTAATTTGTATATGATATATATTCAAAAAATTAAATAATTTATTTATTCCTTTACAAAAGGTTGTTTTATCAAAAATAGGTATAGACATTCACCAAACTATTTAATAAATTTTTAAAATATCATATATAATAGTGTTATTTTCAAAATAATTCATTTAAAACCTATAATCTTCAATTAAATATTTGTAGAAATAATTCTTGTTTTTATTTCCACGAAAAGTTTTTTATTTCAATATGTAATGGAAAATAATGTTTTCCAAATTTCTATAGGGACAAAAAGTTTAGAAAAATATTATATAAATAAAAATTGAATCTTTGTTTGGACATATCCAATAGAAAAATTTTAATATCCATAAAAATAAACCTGTATAAGGAATACCATTGATTCAAATAGTATGTTAATAATAAATGGATCAACAGAATGATCTATCACATATCTATGTTGAATATAATTATATTATTTTTATTATTGGATATTAAATAATTTATTGAATGTTTACACAATTATAAACCATCACTTTAACCATAATAAAGTCTGTATGTCAATATATCTAATTGATCATCTTAACTATTATTCAAATAAACTAATTCCATCGATGTAATTGATTAATATAAAACTAACATAGTGGTTTATAAAAAATATTTTAATAAATTAGTTTTCACCAATACAATAACAATTAATAATTTCCAATATCAATCATATCTTTTTTTATAGGAAAAATTTTCATCGGATTTTCATAAAATCTTATTTTCCATTAATATATGTTTTTTAAAAATTATCACTATTAAGTGATAATAAATCTATGATACATTATTCATTAATGAAATAAAATCAAAACATAATCATTAAATTTATAGTACTAATAATAGAAAAAATGACATCAATTATATGTAATATTATTTTATATAAAAAACCAGTTATCAGTGTCAAATATGATGCTACACATATCATATAATTTACTAAAATCAATTACAATTAATACATATAAAAAATATTTTATTATAATATCCATTAAATAAAAATAAATAATCATTAACAATTAATTGAAAATGAATATTTGACTACATATTTTCATAGATAACAAATAATACACTTACGTTATTTTGATGTTCATGAATTTAAAAAAATATTCTATCAAATAGTATAATTTGAAAAATACCTCAATAAATTTTAATGTTGAATGAAAAATAATTTTAATTGAAATATATCATTATAACTGATATCCTTAAGTAAAATAATGGGAAATTTTAAAGGAATTAAATTAAAATAGAGATACTAGTTCTTATATATCATGTACTGATTAAAATTATACTAAATGAAAAAATATATTTCATGTGAGGAAGAGATTCCAATAAAATCAACATTATATTACAATATAATATTCTGTAATTTTTTTGGGACGAATAGTATGATTTCTTGACCGTAAAAATAACATAATCATGAGTTTTATTCAACATTAATCATTATTTAACTATGCTAACCATTTTATGATTATATTTTTAGATATATATGTATTACCATATACATAACCAAACCATATAATTCAAGGTTAACACTTATGATTACTATATATTTTATCCAGAATATAAAATCTTTAATATAAACAGTCATTTATATTCATATAAAATCATCATGACATTAAACATAAATTCAAACATTACCTTACTCATCCATAAAAACTGTGATTATTGTAAAATATGGCATTATTACAAAAGAATATTCAGGGGACATAAATAGAAAGATAACCATCAGTAAACAAAAATACATGAAATCCTTGGATTTTTCTATATTTAACTAATTTTTTTATATGAAAATGATATATGTTATTTTCATATATTAACAAACTTTTTGTTTAAAGAAAATTATAATAAACCATACTATGAAATTAGAAACCATTTTTTCAATTAAGACAATCAAATTATTAAAACACTAAAAAATATTTAATTTGAATATTTATATTAATAAATTCCAATATAAGCATTTCTCAATAGATTATAGTTCTATTATGTGGATCAACATTCAAATATTTTATATTGGGTTCACCTATTTTTCATGATATATAATTATTTTCAAACATTGTTATATGCTATATAAGGTACATTTGTTTTTCATGATTTATAATTGGGATCAATACTTGATATTAGCAATTTAAAGATAACCTTTGAGGTATAATTTGGCTCAATCCATTTTAAAAAATATATATAACACTCATATATTTTATATGACAAAAATGTAACTATTTAAGAATAAAATATTATTTTTAGTCACCTTTTTACCCGAAAACCCATTTAAATTTAATTTTGAACCAATATATAAAATTTCCAATATCGAAACAAATTTTGATTTTAAAAACTCATTTCTTGTTCAAAAATAACTATAAAAACATTAATAGTGTATTTCATTGAATATAAAATGATATATTTCTATTTAAGGGAGATATAAAATAATTTTTGTGGTAGTGGTAAAAGGTGTTGTCACCATATATGTTAAAAATAGAACACTCATTTTATTTTTTATGATATATTTCTGTATAAAAAAATATTTCGTTTAAAACAATTGAAATAAGGTAAAAATATAAATTAAATTTCTTTAAATATATTTATTGTTCGTATAAAACCATTCTACAAAATCATTGTAAAACGTGTTCATATAAGAGAAACATTTAGAAGGTAAAAATTAAAATTTGATTTTTAAATAGATATTTCTCTTATCACATGTGAATGAAATGAATCATAATCACCATGAAATAATATTATAAAACATTAAATATCATGGAAATATGTAAATTACTATTAAAATTAATAAAAAGGTATTTATATAAACATTATAAAATAATGTAGGTGTATAATGTAAAAATATTCCCCAATGTATGAAAATTTTGATGAAGTCATATACGATGAATTTTATTAGTAGTGACCGCTCATTATATTGAGGAGTAATATATTTATTTTATTTATTTATATATTTAAAAACATTTTTCATGTTTATTACTTCTTTTATTTATCTTGTTAGCATTTTATATATATTTAGATGATAAACTAATTTTATATAGGATGTTTTGATGATATATATCTAATGATTTAATAATGAATTATCTTGGTTGAGCCTCGATCAAAGTGGTCATTATTAATAATATATAGAGTAATAATAATAAAAATAATAATTAAATTTATAATATAATATTTCTATTTAAAAATTAAAATCATTGATCATTATGAAATGTAAATTGTGTTATGATCGTGTAGATGATTGGTGATACATACGCTTGTGTAATGATTACATTTTTAGATGGTCATTATGGAAAGAATCTAGAAAGAATTATATATTTCTATAATTAATAATATATAATCAATAAACTTTTACTTATATAAATATTCTTATATATATCATCCATAATAATTAGTGATGAAAAAATAATCTCATCACTTCATAGAGACTATTGTCCACACATTCACGAATGATGTTATCATTAATCAATGTGACAATGAAAATTATTGTTATATTTTAAGTATGATAAATATTTTAATTAATATATTTCTTATTTCATTTATATAATTTTTATTTCTTAAATTTATATATTTTATCCTCCATGTAATGTGTTTGTGAAAATTGAATCACATTGTTTTGCAATGCAATATTCGTCTGTACACACGAGGGACATCATCATATGTCCCACGAAATGGAATGATAAAATGTTTATGTGATATGATAACTGTATAAGTGGGATTATATTAAATAATATATATATATATATATATATTAAATTAATCATTTATACAATTCTTGAGAGGTAATGATAGATAATGAATGCCATCTATTTGAGACGTGGTACTCTACCCTATATATGAATAATGCTTTTACATTTAATTTGTTTGATATTGAGATAAATTATGTTTATTCCATTAACATAGTATCATAAAATTGTATGGGAGAAACTGGTGTAATTTTAGAAAAATAATTGATGAATATTTGAAAGAAGAGGAAGAAAAAATGTAATAAAACCTTAGTTAATGATAATACGTCTTCTTGGAGAAGCCTTCTTATGCAAGAACCATAATCATTTATAGAAATGATTTATTATAAAATTATTTGATCTTGGTATTTGAATCAGATGTGAGGATTATATATTGGTTTTTAGTTAATATGTAATTGGGAATTGAATGAATAAAGGGGAGAAAAGTGTGGTTGACCATTTTTAAGTTATTTTAGTGGAACAACTTTAATTTTAAATGATAAAAAGGTATACCCTTATTATTCACATATCACACTGAATAAATATTGGTTATTATTGATAATAATACATGAAAAGTTCTAAAAAATATATAAAATATATTTTAGACTTGTTTTTTTGTGATATTTTGATCCTTATCTTTTTTACATTAACCTGTAGTAAATCAGTTTTCACCTTAACTACGACATATAATTTATACCATTCCACTTTTAATTACTAAAAAATTAGATTTATTAATTAGATAATATAAAATATTTAGATTAAAAAATTGTTTAGCACTTTAAAAAATTTAATTCACTAATGTGGAAAATTTCACTTAAAAATATAACTTGCAGACAAGATGAAAAAACATGTTTTTGAGAAGTGTAATTTTCAAGATAAATATGATTTTATATTAATTATATGACATGAAATAATAATATTTTTAAAAAATATAAATATTTATATATAATATATAAATTTAAAATTTAAAATTATCAATAATTTATTATCTTAATTAATTAAAATGGATAAACATTATAGATTTTTAAAAATATTTTCCCAAAAATAAATTATTTATAACCAAAATAAAATTATAATAAAGTAAAATATAATATTGATGATAATTAAAGTATTTAGTAAAATATTAACACTTATGATACATTAAATAAAACAATGCACATAGTGTTACTTTTAAATTAATTATTTTATTAAAAAGATATGGCATTTTTACTGAAATATGTGTTTTCACTATTAACGGACACATTGAATTTTTTTCAAAAGATCCCAAAATTTAATCTAAATAAATTTTTAAATAATGAATTAAATAAATAGTGTTAATTAATTAAAATTAAAATTATATTATTTATAAATCATTTAATTATATAAATCATTATAATAAATGTGTGTAAATAATAATATTAATTTTATATTAGAAAATTATATATTTATATACTAATAAATATAACTATAAAATTACTATTATAAATTGAGAAAATATATTATTCCATTATTACCAAGGTTGTCACACTCTACCTCTATTTTATTATATTTTTCATCATCATTTTATTCACTTATTATATGTTTGGGGATATAATTTCCTCATATCATTTTATGATTCCCATGATTATTCTTCAACTACATGGGATTTCAATATATACATAACCTAATAAAACAACTTAATGCCAAAAAATTACTATATGTGGTCAATAATCTGAATAGAATGTTCCATATATGAAATTCATTGTCCCTACTTAAATATATCATGCCTAAAAACATGAGATGAATTCTGCATGTATTTTACTAACCTCAATAAATGTAAATCACGATGTACATGGGATAATGTTTGTGGTAAGATAAATAATAAGGAAAATTATCCAAAATTATCCAGGATTTTCTGTAGTCCAATTATCTATGGAGTTATCATCACCTTTTTACGGTATTCAATAACACTTTTTCCATGACATAGTGTGAATAAAAACATGATCAGGTAAATTGGAAGAAATATATTTCCTCTGGTTATCCATTTAAAATAGCTACCTAATCTAATCCATCACCATATGATTCTGAATCAACTACAATTTATTAGAATATTTCTATGTAAACTGTGGACCGATTAACATATTTTATAATATAGAAACCCAAAACACTACTGAGCAAAACCGCCATTCATATAACTCATCAAATGGTACCATCTGTTTACAGGAATGTGAAATATTATTTTAAGAAAAATCTAAAAATGAAATATTTTCGTCCTAAAAACCATTATATTTATTTGAACAATAAAAAATAATATATTCTAAGGAATGTATCATCTGTGTTGGCTAAACATCGGTTTGATGATGATAAAATTAAAAAAACATAATTCAATATTCAATGTTTTCTGAAGATATTTCAAAAAATTCAATGTGAACATGAGATCACAACATGATATATTTGAGGTAACCACTCCAATTAACATGACTATAGCCATTAGATAATAATAGAAAATATATAAAAAATACATAATTACTTTAATTGTATGTAAATACATATATTTAGTTAATAAATCTATAATCACCAAAATAACATTATTATATGAATATGTATTTTGAAATCCCACCATAAAATCCTTTGTGATTACTTCCCATCTAAACTATGACACTGGAAAATATAGATGCATTCCCTTCATAAAATTTATTATTATTGAATGTGCAAACATGTAAAACAATAAAAGGTAATGTTAACAATATTTGTTTTCATCCCATACCTTTAGTAATAATCTTGAAGGCCTTTATACATATTATTATTGCAAAGGTAAATTGAAATTGGAAAATTATGATCTTTGGTAAATAACATTGTCCTTAATAGGTAATAAAAAAAATTCAAAAAATATTAAAAATCATTATTTACCACTATTAGAATCAGGAAACATACCCTTCTTATCATATTCAACATTTTACATCATATCATGACCTTCTTTAAGAGGATACCTAATTCATTTTGGAGGGTTTTACTACAATGAATTGTGAAAAAAAGATGATATCCTTATATCCATAACTTCTTGTCACAATTTAACAAAATAGGTAAAAAAAGATTCATGTTTCTTAAGGAACATAGTTAATCCTAAATAATTTTTTATAAAAAAATCATTCAAAACTTTTTATTTCTCTTGGTTCGTATCGAGTTGTCTAATCATAATATTTGATTAGTTCCATCCATCTAAATTATCAAAAGGTTAATTACTTTTTACTGAATATATACATATTTGTTATTAGTATATATTTATTAAATACTCTATAAAAATAATTCCTCTAAATTATTAAAGAATAATCCACATAAACTTACACCATACCATGTTTCTGGTTGTTTAACTCATGTGGTTTCAAAAAACATTAATAATATAACACATGATAACTCTTCATTAGATAAAATACATGTCCTATAATTGAATCATTATAATAGATTAATAATTATCAATTGATAAAAGGTTGGGGACAAACTAAGAGGTTAGTATTCTTATTTGATGTTCTGATAAACAAACTTCAATTTCATTTTTAGAGATGAATTTATATCCATTTTATGTAAGTAATGTTAGTGGGCAAGAAAACTGAGATGGGTTTTTAAAATAAAATCAGTAGTAACATAATAATATATGAAATTTACCAATATATATCATATTTTAGGTTCTTTTCGTTCCTTCCACATCATTTGTTTTATTAGGGAAAATGGTTATTACATATATTGAAATAATCTATAAATTGATATACAATTTTTCGAATAAAATGTTATTTTTAAAATTTAAAAAACAACAGATTTTATTTTAATTTTTTAAATTTGTCTTTACTTTTCATTCTTATTAATCCCAACTATTACAAAAAGAATAATGAACCCTTATTTTTTGAAATTACTGTCGAAAAAAATTATTAGTATGTTCTATAAATAAATCTATAAAACCCAGGTAATTATAGAATTATAAATCATTATTTATATTAATATTTATGAATATGAATAAAATTTACAATAAAGGGGGTGTTTTTTCAGATTTCATATAAAACATATAACAACCTGTGTTTTTTTTTAAATCATAACTTGCACAAAACATTGAGTTATAGGGGAAAATAAAATAATATTATAATTATTTAAAATCATAGTTAGCGCCTCGCTCTTGTATTGGAAGGAATGAATAAAAATAAATAAAATTGGGTTATACATGTTTTTTAAATTCTATTATATTTATCTGATACATTATAGGGGAAATAATTAGAATGAATCTGATTTTAATCATGGAGTACGCGAATATTTTTAAAATGTCTTTCCACCGCCCTATGATGGTGAACACTTTTTATATCTAGTTTTCTCATTGTTATATTTTATATTTGAAAAAAATTTATTCTACATAATTTAGACATCCTGATTTACTTAGGATAATTTATTCTTTTTTTTCTAATATTGATGAATTTTAATGAATTTTTAAAAATACAACATACAAATCAAAATTTACTTTTCATAAAATTTATTTATATAGTTATATTGTACATTTAATTTGGTTTTAAGTGTAAATGGATAATATTTTTATCATTTAATCTAATGTTGTTTAGTATACATAATTTCACATTGAAATTTGACATAAACAAATTATAATGTTTTGGTGGTTTTAATTCATGAAAACAGGTTATTCAATTTTAACATATGATAATTAATTTCAAATTAAATTCTGAAAATTCTGTTGTCACGACCCGTCCTCGGGGCCCGTGCTGTGACAACCCCATGCCCACCTTCCATAGGCCAGGGATGACAACTAGTATCAAAGGAGTAAATCCTAATAAAAAGGGAATACATAGCCTTTATAAAAGTAAACAACAAAATAGAGTACACAACTCATGTAAGAACTATGTAAACCGAGTACAAAAGTAAGTGCTGAAAATTAAATGGGCCAGTATACCTACACATCAGAATTTAATGTACAACTGAAAGCTAGCACAATTATAGTAAAGTAAAACAAAAACCATTGGGTTGTCCTCCAGGAATCCCACCTGATGGGTGGGTACATACGGCCTCCTCAGCACCTCAATTCCGTCTGTCCGCTCCATGTACGTCTCCCCAAGTGATCCACCTCTGGGTACTGTCCAACTCTACAAGTCTCTACCTTGGTCAGCGATGTCTTTCATCTGCATACAACATGATGTAGGCCAGGAAAATCCTGTTAAAGGGTTAGTATTCGATACTTAGTAGGGTCCTCTTGGCCCCCCGAAGGTCTCCTAGATTCCACAAAGGATAAACCACAGAAGGGAGATACAAACAAGAAGTATCACCCAACCCTAATTTTGTATATTCCCATACATATACCTATGTTATCAACCATAGTAAGACTATAAATCTCGAGCCCAAACACAACACAATCCACATAGGAATGAATTCAATCACATTGATGATAATGATTGAAAATCAAGACTCAGCTCACACAGTTAAACATCTTTCATATAGAGATAGAGAAGATCTGATGTAGTCAATGATTCATCTAAGATGTCAAATACACACCAGATACAAGACCATCTAAGCTGTCGGACCCACACAGGATATAATACCAGCTACTCTGCCAGACAGACATAGGACACTAGTACAGATGTCAAACTACCAGACCCACATAATATACTAGAACAATAGACATCACCATCGAACCCATGGAGGATTCCAGTATGGTAGTCGTCATTGTCGAACACACAGAGGATTCCAGAACAGTTTTCATCACTGTCGAAACCAAGGAGGATTTCAGTTTAGTAGTCAATGATGTCGAACCCACGGACAATTTCAGAAGAGTAGTCAACGCAGTCACAGCATCTTTTAGGGTTACCATACACAGCACCCTCGATTCCGGGAGGGTCCGCACCACGTTCAAGGGTTCGATAAATCATCTATCATTAATTCCATAGTTTATATATCCGAAATATCGTTCTCGTCAAAATAAACCCAACGTGAGAGACGGTGCATCAATCGGACGCCTGGTCTGAGATTTACTGGTTTTTCCGTTCTAGGGGCATGTTTAGAATTATGCTCGTTCCAAACACTGCCATTTTCCAAATTTTTCTAAAACTCACTTAGAGTATCACAAAGGGACCTCCATGTCTCGAGGGTCCTAGAGTCGTGGACAGCGTGTCGATCGGACGTGCGGTCTTCATGTTATTCACCTTTATTTGAAAACAGGCCTGGCCCATAAAGCCCAGTGGGCTGGGGGGTCGGTCAACCCGATTTTGGTGGGTCTGAACCGTCATAGGGTCGGACCGGACCAGTGAATCACACTGCCTAGACCGAAGGGGCGCATTCTTGCCCGACAGGGTATGGCCCGACCTGGGGGGGTCCTTGCCCGGCCCGAAAGGTCATGGCTTGGCCTAGAGGGGCTGAGCGGTCTGAGGAGGGGGCCTTCTTTCTCGAACCCGTGGCGCTAAGCGGGGATGCCCTCCAATCATGTCTGCCGAAGTCGGCCGACTTCACCAGCGAGCGGCATGATTGGGTTTGTCGTTGTCTTCGCATGCGATGCCAGGCGGCATTGTGACATTATCCAACACGACCGGCTGATGAGCCAGCTGGTTCGCTCGCCGAAGCAGCCCTCAGAATGCGGGCTGCGGTGCTCCGCAAAGCGGCGCCCTCATGGAGCCACAGTCACTTTAGTCTGGACGGCTTAGCCTGCCAGCTCTTCGTTGGCCTAGCGGCCCACTGTTGTGGGCCCCGGTTCTTTGCACGCGGCTGGTGTGTAGCTACTGCGTTCTCTTTCCGCAGTCTCTATTCACCTCCGCCTCCCTATGCGAATTAATAAACACGAAATGATGGAGGGTCATCAAGCCGTGTTTGTTCGACCCGTGCCCTCTACGTTATGAAGTAACAATCGACAATAGACAATACAAAACTTTTAATGAAGAACAATAAAAATTTTAATACTTCTAAAAATTGAACAAAAACCCCTACCTTGAATTGACGTCGCACGTCATCGAGCCATGGAAGATTAGTGCCATGGTAGTTGGGAATCTCAGAAGAATGTGGTCTTCCCATCAACAATGGAGGAAGAGTCATTTTCATAGGAGACATAGACTCCTTGACATCGAGGTGCGTCCGAGGAAGATGCATCATTGGAAGAAGTCATTTGTGTTCTTCATCAGGGATGTTCATCATTGAATAACGATGTTCTTCATCGAGGAAAGATCACCTCTCTTCTAATTCTCCAGAGCCTCCCCAATAGTGATTTGTCGATCCAAAAAATAAATAAGGATCTCTAATTTATAGTGTTGCCATGCAATTCATATTAATTCAAAAGAGGTTCCAATTAATTAATGCTGGTATTAATTAGATAGGTTGGAACATTTAATGGGCAGGAGCTATAGAGGCTTCACCATAATAAATATGAGGAGTTGTCAAGATAAACAGTATGGAATTAATGTGGAGTTGAGGGGAGGTGGAAGGGTGTGGGTTTTTGTGAGCCACACCACACTAAATCCTCTCAGGGTAGGTTATGTGGGGTGTGGTCTCACCCATAACATCCTCCTTTAGGTATTAACTATAAAAAATAAATATTAATGTGTACAAAAAATTTTATTTAATTTATTCTATATCCTCAAATATTAACATTGAACCCGAAAAAAACTCAACTGCGGTAAAGGTTCCCTTATGCGAATACTGGCATTACAAGTTCATTGGTGTCCATAGATTTCAATTCCAAGAAATAGTTCAAAAGATAGAAAAACACACTCATACGTTTACTAAATGTACCCGAACAAAAAATAAAAAATTAATTATGGGGAAACAGGGCCTCCGATTTAGGTGTCGTCAAGAAACTTCGTACTCATAAAATTCCACAGTATTTAATGAAATAAATCGATTTAAAATTCTGGGTCATTACATTACCCCCACCGCAGGGCTCTACTATAAGGACCCATCCTTAAACATTACTTATTATTGAATTAAATGAATAATTCACATTGACGATATTTTTAGGTTTAGAGTTTTAGAGAATTAGGACATAACTATTACATCTCAAAAATTACAAAGTATACACATCTACTCAGCTTCCATTTTTTCACAAAATAAAAACTCTTGAACACAAGATTCATGTCTAATTCGTTATTTTAGACAACCTGACATTTCCTTGATCCCTTCGTTGACCGTATTCATCTTTATGTCCTGTGAAAAACATTTCAAAAAAACATGGGATGAGCCTAAAAAGCTCATTAAGGGTTATAACAATACGGAAAGAAACCATTAGTCCATGTATACATAACAATCAATGAAATCATACTTTACTCATAAAAAATAAGCAATTTAACACAACTCATTAAAACATAAGATTTACGAATAACTCATAGAAATCAGAAGACATAATCGTAACTTGAGGAATTCATAACATTCTTACGTAGGGAGTAACCCTCATGGTTACATTTGGAATACCCATCAAAATATATTCCCTAAATATCATCAGAAAAACCTTATCGTTAAATTCTTTCGCGTTACCCAATGAATTGGAGGGCTATAACGGGCTCACCCTCTGTTAGTTTATCATGGAACCAACTATCATCATAATAATTCCCAAGAACCATAACATAATTGTATCCCATAAATCATACATAAATGAAACATAACATTTCCATATTTCAATCACAAGATATCAATACAACACATTGATATAATAAAAACATTATGAAAACCATCTTCAATACCAAAATAAAAGAAAAGTAAAACATGGTATTCATTTTTCTTTTTTTAAAAAGGTATGGCTAGTAGAGGAAGCTGAAACTCAAATAATGGTCACGGCGGCGGAGAAGTCATTGTCACCACATACGTATGACAAAAAAAATCCATTTTGTCGTTTAGGAAAACGATTCATATAAAAAATATTCCTTTTTGAAAAACATAAATTTCAAATGGATTTATACACCGTATAAAACAAAGTTTTGTATAAAACAAAATATGCCTCAATGAAAGGAGATTTAGACAAAGTCCTATACCAAGACGGTATCCTTGGATTAAGGATAAATCAATTACAAAATTATGTGTGACAAACGAATACACCAAATATAAGTGGATATTAAGTGTAAGCAATCAGAGGTTATTCACACATATTCCTAGAATGACATATTCAATGAGTACCAGTTTATCCCAATGAATCAAAATTGGGTTAAAAAGTTCCCTTGCAAAAATTTGACAACCTAACGGCTTCACATCAAAATTCAGAAAATGAGTTGATGAGAGATAAAAAGGGTATACCATCATTTATAAATTAAATTTATAGCAATAAGGATATATAAGAACATATCCTAACATAATAAAATGTAATTTAAAAGACATAACAGAATATGTCTTTTTAAAGAAGAGGAGGGTGGAAGGATCCCTTACCGACTTGGGTAACTTCTGAAAAGTATACCCCACGGAAGAAAGACTATACAACATTGATGTAAATACTCATAAATGAATATATATTACACAAAGAGTTTAATAATTTGAAGAACATACACCACTCAAAGGAAATGGTGGAATATGTAGCAAAAATTTCAAGGGAATAAAAGTGAGATGAATAATCACTTATTAAAACTCGGCAGCGTAACATCGCCACATAAAACTTCCAAAAAAATGGATCTATGAAAATAAAATATGATCTCCAATAATATGAACATATAAAGTAAATTAATAGGAATATAAAAGAACATTCCCCATCATAAGAAATAGGATCTTAAAAGAAGCTACATAAAGGAGAGAACTTAAAGAGAGAGAGAGAGAGGTTGGATCTCTTACGAAAATTCGGCAGCCTAACGATGCCAGTCAAAACATCCAAAATGTATTGGGAGAAAAAATAGGGTCTCTTCATCATATGAACATAAAAATTACATTATTATTAATATAAAAGAACATCCTAATCATAAGAAAGATGAGCTTAAAAGTAATGACATAAAAGAGTGTACTTAAAAAGAAAGAGAGGGGTAGGATACATTGCCTCAAGTTTGACTTGTCTTGTTCGTTTTGTTATATTGCTGAATAATAAACTTTGGTCAATTTATAATTGCTTAAGGTCCTCCTTTAAAGATTATTATTCAGTGTATATCGAATATTATAATGTTATAATAATTGGATAATAATGTGAGTTCATATCAGACGTTTTTGACGATGTTTGGTACATGAGTCAAAAATGAACTTGTTTGAAAATGATTGTCCTTGTAGTTATAAGTAAATAATCTACATAATAGTATTAATGATTTAAATATCATATATATCCATTACATATTCATTTTATACTATTACATAACATTTGGAGATAAAATGAAATGAAATGCACAATTCATGGAGACGGTAGGTCGTACGTACGCATGAACGCTACGTTCAATTCTTTGTCATGTTAATAGAATTAAAAATAATTGAGAGATATTTATATAATCATTCTAGTATAATATATATGTTTTATAGGTCACATAAGTTCATTAATTTCAATCTTTATACATTCCATGTATTGCATGAACGAGTCACATCACTTGAGGGGGCGGTTGTCCACACTTCCTCGTATGAAATTATCGCATTTGCACAACAAGAAAATCATAAAGGTGTGTTTTAAATATATAATACAGAAGCATATGGAAAACATAAATACCACATATATCATATATAAAATATATTGACATAATAATGGCCACCATGAAATGTGTTAAGGGAAGACTGAACAATCATCGTTTCGTGAGGCAGTAATTCGCCATCAACAGAAATAGTATGTTCTTTAACCATTAGACGGAGGTGTGAGTATGTGTAGCTTGAATAATTCACATAGAAACATACTAGTATATTGAAGATACTTTTTTGTTACAAAATAAAGGAATAAAAAGAGTTTAGGGGTTTGGAGATGAAAAATAAAACAGAATAACACAAGTGAAGACATTACCTTTAAATCAGCTAAATCCTCTTGGTTTGATCCAAAAGGGATTTTTTGAAGAGAATTATGCAAAAGGTGAGGCTTAAATGATGAATATTGGGATTTGGAGAGATGAAATGGTCATATTTTGGCTGATACAAAGGCTTGAGAGGTGTGGGTGAGGTGGTAGAGGTGGGGGCCATTTATAAGAGAAGTGGAGGGGCACTCTTGGAAAGTTATAAAATATTACATTATTATAAAATGATTTTCGGATTTTAGATGTCCCAAAGGGAAATATTTCGTGGATAAGGTGATAAGGTTTCTAAATCCACCCATCCAATAGGGGTTTTACTAGTGTAAGACTTATATTTCATCCTATCTTCTCATTTTATTTAAATCGTTCATTTATGAGGTAATCACTGCATCATCACGGTGTCATAAATAAATTAATTTATATAATGTCTAAAAATTATAAAAAAATAATGATTTATAAAATATATTTATCTTTATAATTATTATTTATTGTAAAAAATATGACTTGTATAACCCCATTAAAAAATTATGGTAGTAAAACAATACATGTTTGTGACATTTTCATTTTAACTTTAAATAAAAAGTTATTAATGTCATTTTCCAACCAATATGGCTCCATGGGGTCCCCAAGATGACCCATGGATTTTCATGGTCGTCCATGATGAATAAAATAAGGGTAGTACATGTGTCAAGGTCATTTCATATTATAAACACATTATCTTTACCATAAATTACACTAATTATCTTTAATCGCGATTAATAAAACATAAAAGTTACTAATCACCAAAAAATTATTTTCATCTCATTGAACCACATTTTACTACCTAATGACAACCATTTATGTTAGATTTTTGAAAATAAAATCATAGAAGTGGTAAAGTTTCATTTAAACGATAAATTAGTTTCTTTAACTACCACTTAGCGGTTTCACTATTTATCAAAAAATGATGTTTTTCAGAAAATTACCCAAAAATCACCCTAAGCTATATTTGATATTCCGAATTAAAAAATGATGTCCATTTTACAAACTTCAAAACATATAATATGCATTAATTAATTTAATAATTAATTCCCGCTCTCAAAACAAATAGCGTGTTTTTAAGAAACAATATCTATTAAAATTTTGACACTAGTTTAAGTCCAATTTCAATGTGAAATTAATTCTAATAAACCACAATGGATTAAATGGTAAAAATATATTATAAATACACATTAATATCAATTAAAAAAATAATCTATACATATAAATAAATCATATTAAAAGGAGTTTTTGAATTAAAATGAAACATTTTCACTAAAAATTATCTTTATCGGAAAAATAACAAAAATTTACATAAAGTAAATTTTGATGTCCATATTCTAAAGGAGGATTATATTTTGTCAAATAAAACATATAAAATTGTAAAAAGTATATTTAAAAAGGGTTCTCCATCAAAAGGTGGCCAATCAACCTTTTAAAGAATATTATATGATTTATGCTTAAAATTGGATTCATTTACATTTTAAGCCTCTAAAATTTATTGGATGAAAGTAAAAATATTTGACAAACATATATAATGATATTGTAGTTATTTCTATTCATTCCCTCCATTACAATGGCTAGGAATTTACTACTATTTAAAATAATATTGTTTTATTATTAGAGTACAACGAAAGATTTTAAATGAACTCATTGTTGTGTATTGGGTACGCCATTGAGCATAGTGTTCCCTTTCAAGTAATATTAATACTTTATTCACAAATATTAATAAATATAAAAAATTAATATTCTTTATTTACCTGGGATGTTACATCCTTCCCCCGTTTTGGGAATTGTGTCCTCGCAATTATAAAATTGGGCTCAGAAACTTCATTGAAAGCCCCACATCAGAAAAAGAGTAAATTAAACTATAACTTTAAAAGAAATAAAGAGAAGTAAAAAGGTCACCATATTTAACCCATAATAGGATTATATTTAGGAAAACATGGATATGGAAGAAAAAAATGGTTCATGTTCTGAGGGATAGTGATAGAAAACATGATTAGGAGAAAGTTAACCATAACAAAATCACAAAATTGTTATAGGTTAAACGGTATTTCATTCACCAGTAGGAAAATTTAACGGATAACATATTTGTTTTAAGTTACCTTTCATTGAGGAATTTATTTATGAGATTAATTAATCATAAGGAAACAAACTTACTTGTCATGTTGGCTTTCAACTTTTACTATATTTCTTACACAAACTCATATTTTCTCCAAAAGACAAGTATTTAGGAAGACTTGTTCACATTAAGAGTACTATAATCAACTTTTATAGAATAAACTAATCCACAAAAGAGAACTATATATTTCCCATATCTTTAGACCTTAACGAAAACCAAAATTATTAGAACAAGATCAGATATTCCAAAAAAGTATAATCTTTTATAAAAAGAAAATCTATTCTTAATCTCCAAAATTTTTCCAACAAAACCCAATGTTCTACGAAGATCGTTCGATAAACAATTTGTCCATAAAAATATTCAATGTAAACCAAAATACTATTGAACCCCAAATATTTAAAGGATTTAATCACATAGTCTCTTAAGATACAAATTAACATTTATCTCCAAATAACATCAGTTACTCTTAAAGTCTCATACTGAAAAGTAATTAACCTAATCACATATCCTCCATGATAGGTTAATAATTTCCATATATAACCCAAAATCATCTTATTCAAGATTCATAATATCATCTATCTAAAAATAATTAGTCAAACAAACCAGGGTCTTCACGTAGTCTAGTGGTAGGCGATAAATACCAGTCGCATTGTGGTTGTGGGATCGATTCCCGCAGCTTCGTCCTATGCGAATGGTTGTCACATGGTCTACATGTTGTACTTTTTCCAAAACTACATAATTCATATAAAATTCCACAGAAAGTGATAAAATCTAAAATAAATAACCAATACATAATTTAACCTCATGTTTACCTCAAGTCAATCATATTCCATCATAACATATAGTAACCCATAATTACTTCAAAAGTAAGGATCATATAAACCCTAATGGTTACCTTTATAATTATTACCTGAACATCCACATTGGGTTAGTTCTCTCGTTCATGATGAATAAGAGAACTCTCCAAGGTTCACATGGTTGATCATGACTCCTGATAGTTGGTTTAGAATAACCACAAGATTTCTCATTGAATCCCACATTTCATCTAGTCTCTAATCAGAGATCCACCACAGTTTCCTTCAAACCAATTGTCACTTTGGTGCCTTCTAGATCCATCCATTTACTAAAACCAAAAAGGTCAGTGTGAGTATAACAACAAAATCATCATATACTAAAAGGGAAGAAAAAAATTAAGATATAATTATCCAAGTTATCTCAAACACATTCTGACATTCAAAAATAACAATGACTTTATCTAATATAATAACCATTCCGGTTATACACAACTTGTCACTTATGCTTAAACAACATTCTATCCTCTAATATTTTCTAAACCTTCCTCTGATAACAGCTATAAGGACCCAGCCTTAAACATTACTTATAATTTAAATAAATTATTAATTCACATTCACGATCTTTTCAGATTTAGAGTTTTAGAGAATTAGGACATAACTATTACATCTCAAAAATTACAAAGTAGTCACATCTAATCAGCTATCATTTTTTTCACAAAATAAAAACTCTTGAACACAAGAGTCATGTCTAGTTCATTGTTTTAGACATCCTGACATTTCCTTGAACCCATCCTTGACCATATTCATCTTTATGTACTTTGAATAATATTTCAAAAAAACATGGGATGAGCCTAAAAATCTCAGTAAGGGTTATAACAATACATAAAGAAAACATTATTACATATATACATAAGAATAAATGAAATCATACTTTACTCATAAAACATAAGCAATTTAACATACCTCATTAAATCATAGGATTTATGAATAACTCATAGAAATCATAAGACATAAAGGTAACCTGAGGCATTCATAACATTCTTACGTAGGGAGTAACACTCATGGTTACATTTGGATTACCCATCACAGTATATTCCCTAAATCACTTCAGAGAAAAACCTTATCGTTAAACTCCTTCGCATTACCCAGTGCATTTTAGAGCTATATCGGGCTCACCCGCCCTTAGTTTATCACTGAACCACCCGTCTTCATAATAATTCCCATGAACCATAACATAATCGTATAACATAAAACATACATAAAGGAAACATATCATTTCCACATTTCAATCACAATATATCAATAAAAAACATTGATATAATAAAAACATTATGAAAACCATTTTCAATACCCGAATAAAAGAAATGTAAAACATGGTATTTATTTATCTTCTAAAAAAATGTATGGCTTTTAGAGGATGCCAAAACTCAAATAATTGTCACGGCGACAGAGAAGTCGTTGTCGCTGCATACGTACGAAAAAAACATTCCCTTTTTTCATTTAGTAAAACACTTCGTATAAAAAAAATTCCATTTAGATAAACATAAAATTAAAAGGGGTTTATACATCATATAAATGAAGGTTGTGTATAAAACAAAATATGCCTCAATGAAAGGATAAATCAATTACATAATTATGTGTGACAAACAAACACAATAAATATATGTGGATATTAAGTGTAAAACAATTAGAGGATATTCACACATATTCATTGAATGACATATTGAAGGATTACAAGTTTATCCCAATGAATCAAAATTGGGTTAAGAAGTTCCCTTGCAAAAATTCGACAACCTAACGGTGTCACTTCAAAATTCAGAAAATGAGTTAATGAGATATAAAATGGGTATCTCATCACTTATATATTAAATTTACATCAATAAGGATATATAATAAAATATCCCAAGATAATAAGATGGAATTTAAAATACATAACATAAGATGTTTTTTTAAAGAAGAGGAGGGTGAAAGGTTCCCTTACCGACTTTGGTAACTTTCGAAACGTACACCCCATGGAAGAAGGACTATAAAAAATTGATGTAAATACTCATAAACAAAATTATATTACACAAATAGAAAAATAATGGGAAGCACATAAACCTCTCAATGGAAATGGTGGCAAATATAGCATAAATCTCACGGGAATAGAAGTGAGATGAAACATCCCTTATAAAAACTTAGCAGCCTAACGACGCCTCTTAAAACATCCCAAAAAATGTATCGATGAAAATAAAATAGGGTCTCTCATCATATGAACATAGAAATTAAATTAAGAGGAATATAAAAGAACATCCCCCAACACAATAAATAGGAGCTTAAAAGAAGTGACATAAAGGAGAGTATAGAAAAATAGAGAGAGAGGTTGGATCTCTTACGAAAATTCGGCAGCCTAACAGCGCCACTCAAAACATCCAAAATGGATTGATTAGAGAAAATAGGGTCTCTTCATCAAATTAAAATAAAAAGTACAGTAATATTAAAATAAAATAACAAACCAATCATAAAAAATATGATCTTAAAATTAATGACATAAAAGAGTGTACATAAAAAGAAAGAGAGGGGTAGGATCCCTTACCTCAAGTCCGACTTGTCTTGTTCATTTCCTTATATTCCTGAATAATAAACTTTGGTCAATTTATAATTTCTTAAGGTCCTAATTTATATATTATTATTCATTTCATATCACATATATAATTTTATAATAAATTGTTAATAATGTGAGTTCATATCAGATGTTTTTGTCGATGTTTGGTACATGAGTTAAAAATGAACTTGTTTGAAAATGATTGTATATTTAGTTATAATTAAATCATCTCCAGAAAAGTATTAATGATTTAAACATCATATATATCCAGTGCATATTCATTTTATACTATTCCATAACATTTTGAGATAAAAAGAAATGAAATTCACCATTCATGGAGGCGGTAGGCCGTACGTACGCATGAACGCTACTTTCATTTCTTTATCATATTAATGGAATGAAAAATAATTGAGAGATATATATATTAACATTAAATTATAATATATATGTTTTTTAGGTCACATATGTTCATTAATTTCAATCATTATACATTCCATGTGTTGCATGAACGACTCACATCAGTTGAGGGGGTGGTAGTCCACACTTCCTTGTATGAAATTATCGCCTTTGCACAACATGAAAAGCCTAAAGGTGTGTTTTAAATATAAAATACAGAAGAATGTAGAAAAAATAAATACCATATATATCATATATAAAATACAGTGACATCATAATGGCCACCATGATAGGTGTTAAGATAATGTTGAACAATCATCGTTTCGTGAGACAGTAATTCACCATCAATAGAAACAGTATGTTCTAAAACCATTCGAAAAAGGTGTTTGTATGTGTATATCTAATCCTTCACATAAAAAATACTAGTATATTGAATATACTTTTTTTTTACAAATGAAATGAATAAAAAGAGTTTAGGGGTTTGGAGATGCAAAATAAAACAGAAAAACACAATTGAAGACATTACCTTTAAATCGAGTCACTCCTCTTGGTCTGAACCGAAATGGTTTCTTGAATAGCATTATGCCAAAGGTGAGGCTTAAATGAAGAATAGAGGGATATGGAGAGATTAAATGGACCGGGTTTGTCTATTCCAAGGGCTTGAGAGGTTTGGGTAAGGTGGTAGAGGTGGGGGACTTTTATAAGAGAAGAGGAGGGACACTCTTGGAATGTTATAAAATATTTCTTTATTATAAAATGATTTTCAGATTTTAAATGTCACAAAGGGATATATTTCAAGGTTAAGGTGATAAGGTTTTTAAATCTACCCATGCAATAGGTTTGTGACTAGGTTAAGACTTAGATTTCACCATATCTACTCATTTTATTTAAATCATTTATTTATGAGGTAATCACTACATCATCATGGTGTCCTAAATAAATAAATTTATATAACTTCTAAAAAATATAAAAAAATATCATGATTTAGGAAATATATTTATATTTATAATGAATATTTATAGTCAAAAATATGACATGTATTATCCCATGTAAAATTTTTTTTAGTAAAACAATACGTGTTTCTGACATTTTAATTTTATCTTTAAATAAAACGTTATTAATGTCATTTTCAAACCAAAGTATCTCCATGGGGTCCCCAAGTTGACCAGTGGATTGTCTTGGTTGGCCATGACTCATCAAATAAGTTTTGTACATGTTTCAAAGACATTTCATATTACAATAACATTATCATTACCTTAAATTACACTAATTACATTTAATCGCGGTTAATATAACATAAAAGTTACTATTCACCAACAAAATTATTCTTATCTCATTGAACCACATTTTAATTCCTAATGACAACCATTTATGTCGGATTTTTGAAAATGAAGTCACAGAAGTGGTAATGTTTCATTTAAATGAAAAATCAGTTTCTTTAACTACCACTTAGTGGTTTCACTATTCATCAAAAATTGATGTTTTTTAGAAAATTACAAAAAATTCACTCTAAGATATATTTGATATTCCAAATTCAAAAATGATGTTCATTTTAAAAAAATAAAAACATATAAGTTTCATTAATTAATTTAATAAATAATTCTCGCTGTCAAAACAAATAGAGTGTTTTTATGAAACAATATCTATTAAAAGATTGAAACTAGTTGAAGTCCAATTTCAAAGTGAAATTAATTTCAATGAACCCCATTGGATTAAATGGTAAAAATATATTTTAAATAAAAATTAATCTAAATTAAAAAAAATAATCTATCCATATAAATAAATCAGATTAAAAGGAGTTTTTGAATTAAATGCAACATTTTCACTAAAAATGATCATTATCAGAAAAATAACAAAAATTTACACAAAGTAAATTTTGATTTCCAGACTCTAAAGAAGGATTTTATTTTTTCAAATAAAACATATAAAATTGTCAAATGTATATTTAAAAAAGGCTCTCCATCAAAAGGCGGTTAATTGGCCTTTTAAAGAAATTTAGAAAATTTATGCTTAAAATTGGATTCATTTGTATTTTAATCCTCTAACTTTATTGGATAAAATTAAAATTATTTGACAAACATATATAATCATTCTGTAGTTAGTTCCATTCATTCCAGCCATTACAATGTCTAGGCATTTTCTACCACTGAAAATAATATTATTTTATTATTAAAGTGCAATGTAAGATTTCAAAGGAACTCTTTTGCGTATTGTGTACGCCATCAAGAATAGTGATCCCTTTAAAGTAATATTAATACCTTATTCACAAATATTAATAAATATGAAAAATTAATATTCTTTAGGTAACTGGGATGTTACATCTACATCCCCTTAAAGATACAACACACAGCAGGGAAACATATGGTGGTACTGAGCACGCATCTGAGCCTCCCGCTCCCAAGTGCTCTCCTGGAGGTTCCGGTGCTACATATGAACGTTTACTAGAGGAATCTAACATCCACGTAGGACCCTCTCATGTCAATCCTCGATCTCCACATAGACCTCTTTGATTGTAGCCCTATCATCAATGTACATCTCCCCGTGATCGATAATTTGGGTTGGGTCGTACACGTATGTCGTCAGCTAAGATACGTGGAATATGTCGTGCACCTGATGCAATTGAGGTGGAAAGGCTGGGCAGTATACTACCTCTCCTACTCTGGTGTAGACCTGGAATGGTCTGATGAAATGTGGAGATAACTTGCCGCCCCCTGCCAAATATTCATAGACCCCATCGAGGTGATACGAGTAAGAAGATGTGGTCTCCATCCTAAAACTCAAGTGGTCTATGCCTCCTTTCAGCATAGGACTTATGTCTGCTCTGTGCAGTCTTTATCTACTCATGAATAATCTGCACCTTTTCCTCATAGCATGAACCATCTCTGGTCCTACAAGTACCGACTCCCCAGGGCCAGTCCAGCATAGAAGAGATCTGCAAGGTTGGTCGTACAGTGCCTCGTATGGTTCCATCCCGATGGTGGAGTAGTAACTTTTGTTGTATGCAAACTCCACCAAATGTAGGTGATCCTCCCTGCTGTGACCAAAGTCAAGGACACTTGCATGGAGCATGTCCTCGAGTGTTTGTATGGTCCACTTAGTCTGATAATACATCTGAGTACGGAAGGTGGTGCTCAGATGAAGTTGCGCCCCAAATACCTCCAACAACCCCTTACAAGCTGGGATGTAAACCAATCATCTTGATCTGAGATGATAGTCAATGGCACACCATGAAGTCGTACGATCTTTTAAATGTAGAGGCATTTCATGATCTCTGGTCAGTAGGAAGTGGGGTGTCATGGTGAGTTGATCTGCGATTTCCCAGATAGAGTCATGTCCTCTAGACGTACGTGGTCTCCCCGTCAAAAAATCCATTGAAATATCATCCCACTTCTACACTGGGACCTTTATGGGTTGTACCACACCTGCTCGTACCCGGTGCTCCGCCTTTACTTGCCGACAAGTGAGGCATCGTGAAATGAACTCTGATATAGCCTTCTGCATACCCATCCACCAATGATGTCTTCTTATGTCCTGATACATCTTCGACACTCATGGATATACCACTAAACGGGAAGTGTGGAACTCCCTCAAAACCTCCTCCTTTTGTGCAACCGATTCCATGGTAAGTTCACTGAAGAGGAAGATGTGATCCCCTCCTTCAGAAAACCATCAGGCGCCTGTCCAGTGGATATCTGAGCACGTCACGCCTCACAGTCAACGTTCCCATGTTGTGCCTCTCTGACTTGCCGAAGAAGTAGAGGAGTGACTGTGAGAGACTGAAGAAAGGTTGCTCCATAAATATCCTCAAAGGATATCTGCAACTTGGCTACCTTCTCTGTCGCCTCTCCTAGCAGCTGAATGCCCGATCTCTTGATGATATCATCAAATAAAATGTTCCCATTCCCAGGATTATATACTATCTCAAAGTCATAGTCCTGGAGGAACTATAGCCATCATTGTTGTCTCATGTTCCTGTCTTTATGAAAGAAGATGTATCTGAGACTCTGGTGGTCAGAGCTGACTGTAAATCGCTCGCCCATCAGATAGTACTTCCACATCTTCAATGCATAGACCACTGCTACTAACTACATGTCAAGGGTAGCATAGTTATGTTCCTTATGTCTCTACATCCTCGAACCATATGCGATCACCTCTCACTACTACATCAGGACACACCCGAGTCTGGTTCCTGATGCATCGTAGTAAACTAAGTTCCCAACGCACTACTCCGGTAGCCTCAATATGGGCGCACTGGTCAATCTCCACCTCAGCTCATGAAAACTCTGCTGGCATTTGTATGACCACACGAAGTGATTCCCCGTCTTTGCCAAAGCTGAAAGCGGTGCTGCAACTCTAGAGATGTCTGGCACAAACATCCGATAGTATCCATCCAGGCCTAGAAAACATCAAACCTCTATCACACTCCTAGGTGGCTCCATAGAAAGCACTACCTCGATCTTCGCTGGATCCACTACTACACCCACCACCGAGATGACATGTCCTAATAAGTGAACCTCTCGAATCCAGAACTCACACATCGAGAGATTACCATAAAGATGGTTCTCTCATAGTGTATCTAGTACGTCCCACAAGTGGTTGGTGTGCTCCTCCTCATTAGTCTATTAAATGAATTAGTTGTCAATGAAAAATTCAAAATAACGATCGAGGTAAGGCTGGAAGATCCTTTTCCTGAGACTCACAAACACTGCTAGAGTGTTGGTCACGCCGAAAGGCATAACCAAGAACTCGTAGTCGCCATATCGACACCTGAAGGGCATCTTATGCACATCCACATCTCAAACTCTGAGTTGGTGATATCCTAACCTAAGGACATTATTTGAAAACCATAGTGATCCCTTGACCTGATCAAAAAGGTCATTAATCCTCGGATGTGGTTAATTATTCCTTATGGTTACCTGATTCAGGCGACGGTAGTAGACACATAGTCGCAAGCTCCCATCCGCATTCTTGGCGAACAAAATCGGAGAAGCCCATGGTGAAACACTGGGTCAGATGAATCTCTTTCCTTGCAAGTCCTCCAACTATACTCGTAACTCATGAAGCTCAGTGGGAGCCATCTGATATTCTTGGGTAGATATCGGTGATGTCTCGGGGTACAGATCTATATATAAGTATACCTCTCTATGAGGAGGTAGTCCTGGAACGTCGCCAGGAAAAATATCCTCATACTGATCCACCACAATAGGAAAGCATGGACTCCGCACATCAACCGCTCCTATGATGAGACTTTCCAACTGATGTGTGATCTGCTGCCCTCTCCTCTGTATAAGTCCATCCTGTACTACAAAGGCTCCCTTCTCAATGATGAAGGTGAACCTACTCCTATCCATGTGGACACACCGCACTGTGTGCCTAACATAGTTGATCTGAGCTTGTACTGTAGATAACCAATCCATAACCAAGATGACCTTGCAAGGCCTCGACGCCGCTACAAGAAGATCCCAGCCAAATCTCTCATCTCCTAGATTAAAATCACACTACCGGAACTAGTGTGTAATCATTGAGTCTGCTCTTGTAGGAGTCTCTACTAGCAAGGATCGACCCAACAGTTCCGTCAGAATATCTGTGCTCCGAATATGGGCTGCGGCAATACACGAATTAATCGCACCTGTGTCAATAAAAACTGCAACAAGGGTGGAGTAGACACAGATAGTACCTAGAATCATCTCAGGTGTGCCGTGGCCATAGGATTCGACTACCTGGAGTTAAGCTTGCCTCTATCCACCAGCTCCCTGTGGTTGGGGTGGACCTCCTAGTGGTGGTGGTGGTAGAGCCTCGAAACGTCGTCCACCACCCGATGCTTGGCAAGCTCCTCTGCCTCATCTTCCCACTCCTGAATGACTACCACAGTCAAACCTATGCCACTTCTTGGGAGGTACCTCTACTATCTACTGCTCGTCTACATGGCAGGTTGGTTAGTCACGATCCATGTGGCCCTGCCCGCCGCATGTGGAGAACTGCCTGCTTCTCGTAAGACTGGATCTGTTTTGTGTGCCTCGCACAACCGAAATTGTATCCTAAGGTCGCCCAACTGATGGCATGGTCTGCTTGTACTCCTGCGACATCTGTCTACTATTGACCATAGAATACTCCACAACGTGTCGCCCTGCGGTGGGTCTCACCGCTGGTGACGGCTCAACAAGAAATCTCTCCACTAGAAGGGCTCACTCCAGAACCCCTGCTTGTGTCAGGAAGCTAAGGGGAATCTTTTAATCCCCGATCTCATGCCTCAGTCCCTGATCGAATGTCTGAGCCCTAAAAAATGTCTCCATTACCATAACTGTGGAGTATCTTGAGAGTTTAGTAAACCTCGCTGAGTACTGAGCTTCTGTCATGCTTCCCTACTGTTGATGTAGTAACTCATGAATCTGCACTGCACTAAGGGTGGATAGAACAAACTCCGAGTAGAAGAGACTCTCAATGTCTTTCCAAATAAGTGATTCCTTGTCAAGGACCAGGATCATTAGGCTCCACCATCTACCTGTTTTTGCAAGCAGAAGACTCACGACAAGGATCCCCATAAGGTCGAATGGGGTCCCTACAAATATGAAAACTCTGAAGATAGCCTCCAGACTATCCTTGGCTGCGTGAGGGGCCGTCTCTCCGTCGAACCTGGGAGGCCTCAGTCGCTGAAACTCATGCAATTCACTCAGGAGGAAGGCACATTCTACTGCTGGGGATGGAAGTATCAGTGGATCATTGGGTAGTGGTACCACTGGTGCCTCCGCTGTGATAGGGCATTGTACCGAGGCCTCATCGCTCGGTGGGCTTCCATCTCGTACACGACTTGGAACCCTAGCTGTCTACCTTCATGGGGCCATCCTGAAAAGAAACAGGTGCGCCACAGTTAAAAGAGTATACGTGGTGAGCTGACAAAATGTAATCACAATGAAAATGTTTAAAACACACATGTAATCAGTGTTTTTGTGCACTGAGTTGGAAATCAGGGGTCAGGGTCCTGGTGTATGGATACGTCGGCCGCCGCACCAGCACTGGACTCCTAGGGACTAAAAACCACACTCAATACTCTTAACACTATTTCTTCACAGAAAGGAATGATCAGAGTCTTGAGTTCTGCGGTAGAACCAACTCCTCTGATACCAATTCGTCAGGAACCATCCTCATGTCCTGAGTCTTGACTACCCCAATCCCACCTTCCATAGGCCAGGGGATGGTGACTTCCTCCAAAGGCGTTAATCCCGAAAAAAAGTAAAGGATTTGAATTTATAAAAGTAAACAACACAAGAGAGTAGAAAAATGATGTTAGCACTAAGTAAACTGAGTACAAAAGTAAGTGAAGAAATGTAAATTGGATAGTATACAAACCCAACTGAATGTATAGTACAACTGAATGCTAGTTCAACTGAAGTAAATTAAAACAGCCACCACTGAGTCATCCTCCGGGAATCCTACCTGAAGGGTGGGTATAGATGGCCTCCTAAGCACCTCAAGTCTATCTGTCCGCTCTGTGTACTTCTCACCAAGTGGTCCACCACCAGGTACCATCCACCTCTACAAGTCTCTACCTCTATCAGTGATGTCTGTTGATTGCATCCAACAAAATGTAGTGCGGGAAAAGCCCATGCAGGGGTGAGTATTCGATACTCAGTAGGGACCCCGAAACCCCCCGAAGGTCTCCCAGAATCCACAAAGGATAATCTAGAGAAGGGAGATACAAACATGATATATCACCCAACCCTACTAAGGTATATTCCCATACATATACCCAAGTTATCAACTACAGTACGAATCTAAGTCTCAAGCCCAAACACAACCCAGTCCACACTTGAAAGAAGACAGTCAAATCGATGATAATGATTCAAAATCAAGACTCAGATCACACAGGTACACACCTTTAAAATAGGGAATTAGATGATCAGATGTACACACTAATTCATTTAATCGATCAGACCCACATAGGATAAAAAACTGGATAAGCTGTCGGACCCACACATGATACAAGACCAGCTACTCTACCAGACCCACACATGATATAAGAATAGTAGTCATCAGCGTCGAACCCACGGAGGATTCTAGTATGGTAGTCGTCGCTGTCGAACCCATAGAGGATTACAGTACAGTTGTCATCGCTTTCTAACCCACGAAGGATTTCAGTACAGTAGTCGTCACTGTCGAATCCCCAGAGGATTTTAGTATAATAATCGATGCAGTCGAAGCCAGCTCTAGGGATCCCGTACACAACACGCTCGATTCCTGGAGGGTCCAATCCTCAAGAAAGGATTCGATACATAAACATTCACGAAGACTAGTGTTTATGTATCCCAATGTTTTGTCTCGTCAAAATATACCCAATGAAACAGACGATGCGTCAATTGGACGCCCGATGTGAGACTTACTAGCTTTTCCATTCCAGGGGCCCGGTTGGAATTACGCTAGTTCCAAACCTAACCATTTTCCAAAGTCATCCAAACTCACTTAGAGTATCGCAAAATGACCTCCACTTCACTAGGGTCCCAATGCCGTATACATCACGTCGATCAGACATGCGGTCTTCAAGTTATTCACCATTAAGTGAAAACAGGCTCAACTTGATAAGCCCAGTGGGTTGTCGGGTCAGGTCACCCCGGTTTTGGCGGGTCCGACATGGCAGAAGGTCAGACCGGCCCGGTGAGTCGCGTGGCCCGGCCGGGTGGGGATCGGCCTAGTATATCATGGAGTAGTTTGGCCCGGGGTTGCGTGGCACATCCCGACACGGTGCGGCCCAGCCCACTAGGGCACATCCCAGCCAGCCGCCGCTCAGCCGGCTGGCTTAGGCTCATCTGGATGGCCAAGTGGCTTGTCCTGGAGGGGTCGAGAAACCAGAGGGGGGGGGGGGGGGGCACATTCCCAAACCTATAACGCCCAAACCATAGTTACCCAGAGTCGGTGCATTATTTTCATACATTGGCATGATTAACCAGATTCAAGTCTCGAATTACCGATTTGTTTAACAGTTTTGGAAAATATATTACATACATTAACATTACATTATAACTTCAAACATGAAACAAATATTAAATTGTTCATTGAGAAGGCCTTTATTCCCTTTAGATTAACCCTACATATCAATCATAATAAAATTATGGAATCTAGGTAAAACAAAATATAAGAATGTGGTGAGCTCAAACGCTCAGTAAGGGTAAGTAATACAGCGAAAATGATATAAATATTAAGCATGGTGAATAATTCAAACAACATGCCTTTATCAATAATAAAAATGAATACTTTTAAGGTAAGAATATGAACTGAGTAAATAATTCCATAATAAACATAATCATGGGAATTCTACAAGTCGAATGACCACATGAACCATCAATTTTATTTCCATAATGAGGGAATGTATAATGTCGGACATTTAGAGACATTTGGTCAAGGTCTCGGCCAAGATGTCTAAGAATGATTAAGGCCTCGGCCAAAAACATTTATCAAATTGGGAAATGGCCTCAAAAAATTCCACGCCAAGATGTCTCATGAGACCTACCGATGCATAGAGGAGATATAGCGGGCTCCACCCTTCACTTACTAAGTCCAATACATTCCACATATGAAAAGCTTTACACATATCACAATCATTCGTATTAAAACTTGCATATGAAATTTCAAAACATTAACCATAAACCATGAATGGTATAAAAATAAAACATCCACAGTAAAACATATTATAACTCATTCAATACAATATGAAAGATTGTAGTATTATAAATAAACCACAATAAAAAATAATATCATGCAAATGATGCTAACATAGTTGAAAACAACGAGTAAAACATTTTGAGAGGAATAACCTTTTTGTAAAATCATTTAAATGTCACACATTTATAAAGGAAGTAATTTAAAAGTGATTTTTGAATCAAAGTGTCCCATACCAATTTGAAAAATTTTAAATCAGTTATCATTTCAAAAAATTCATGTCCATATAAATAAATCCTTAAAATCATTTTGAAATCATGGACATTAATTGAAAATATTTAGAAAGATAAATATTTAAAACATTTAAAATTTGGATATTGATAATGAGTACCCTTCAAAAAACATTAAATTATTAATTTTGAAATCATATTTATGAAAAATTGACATGGATGAAAAAAATTGTCCCAGTAAATACAAACAAATAAACAATCTCAAATTATAATCAGATTTTAAAAAAATACCCTTACCAATTTGGTCACTAACGAAACATAAACCCCATGAAAGGAGTATCATACAATGAATACGTAAATACACATAAATTAAAGTGTATTAGACAATTAATATGGTTATGGGATGTACATACACCACACAAATGTTAATGGTGGAAATATGGCATGAACCACACGGGAATAAGGAGTGAGATGAAAACCCCAAACTTTGCACTTTCCTTTAGTCGATGGTACGTTTAACCTCTTTTATGAAGACTATAGTATGTTATTAAATTATAACAGAACCATATAAATATTTATGATATCATACATTATTCATTTTATGACTTTATACTACCCATTTAATAATAATTTCTATGTTACATTAAGATTTCGGGTAATAATTGATTTCTTTATCTTACATGTTTTAACTTGTTATTCATGATTGTATAACATAGATAATGATTTAAATACATCCAAAATATAAAAAATGATTTTTATATCATATATATTTAGAATATAAATATGTATAACGAACATATATATGAAATGTAAATCACCATTTATGGAGATGGTAGTCCATACCTACGCATAAACGTTGTTTCCGTTTTCATATTAGTAATATATATTTTTAAATTCGTCGATAAATGGTGAACTTGGAAATGAATCTTATCGCATCATGGAGACGGTAATCCGTACGTACGCACGAGCGAAAATATCATTATTTTGATATCAAAATAATATATAATTTTATTCTATATCATATATACAGAATATTTATCATGTTATATTTTTTATTTTCATCAAAATACACATCATTATTATACCCATCAAAATAATAATGTATTCAATAACAATTACACCACGAAGTGGAGATGATAAGCCTTGCATACCCACGTATGGTGAAATGTCATTCAAAGGGTGGATAGAATAATGAATTTCATTTTACCATAATTATAATAACATTTCAGTATATAGAATATACAAGAGTTATTATTTTATAATGGAAACAACAAAGAAAAAGGAATTGGAAGAAGAAAGTAACTTGAATGACGGTGGTGAAATCATTACCTCTTCTTCATGTTCTTCCTTTTGATATGATCAAAAGGGATCCATTGGATGTCTTTGTGATCAAAATAAGTCCTCTAGGTTGAAGGGAGGATAGTTGAGAGGGTATTTGGGTAGGTTTTTGGCTGATCCAAATGGCTTAGATGGTGTGAATTAGAGTGAAGGGGGAGTGTTCTTTTATAAGAGGGGTGAGGGGCACCTTAGGAAAAACGTAAAATATTATTTTATAATAAATTAAAATTCGGTTTGTAATGGATCCAAATTGATTTATTTCAAGAATAAAGTGGGGATGTGTCTAAAGACCCTCAAAAAATAGGTTTTAGTCAGGTTAGGGTAACTTTATTATCTTTATCATTTAGTTTTAACTCTAAGTTAATTTGTTTGACATTTACCATGTCTCATTGTATTTTTATATTATACGGATAATAAAGTAACTATGAACTTCCAATAGACCTCCCATGTGGTCCATTAATGATAGACCTATCCTGATATAAGTCCTATGGCCGAACCATATATTTTTAGGAATATAATATCAATTAATAATATAATATTTGTTTTAAAAACTCTTTTAAGTCAATTTTGACACTATTGAGTATTTTGTTTTTGATAAATTAATAAATGAATTATTACTTCGAACTACATTCATACAACAAATCATAATATATCATATTACCCAAGATAATTATTGGAATTCATATCAAGTATCATATTACATTTATTTGGGTATTTATAAAATCAATTATATTAATCTTTCATTAATTCGGTAATTACTACATCATCATTGTGTCACAAATAAATTTAATTATTTAATGTCTAAAAATAATAAATAAAATAAACTTATTTAGGAAATATATTTATATTTCTAATTAATATTTATAATTGAATATATATTATGTATAAACCAGTATTAAAAATGTTTCAGTTATTAGACTTTGATTTTAACTCTTTTAACTCTTCTATAAATTAAATAATAATAAATGTCCTAATCTAATCCAAGTGGACCTAAATGATAAAATATTATTCCTAAGGTTGTTTTCGTTCGAGATACACTTATTCAATAGAATTATAACATGTGTTAGGATAATATTAATATCATTTTTACCCTTAATTACCTCATTTACTTTTAACTGTGGTAAATAAAAGTAAAAAGTTACTATTGAACAAAAATTATTTTTATCTTATTGAACCACATTTTACTCCTTGATATTAACTGTGTCACTCGGATTTTAGAAATTACACTCACAGAAGTGGTAAAATTATGTTTTCTGTGAATTTTCAAATTCTTCTAGGAGATGGGTAAAACACGGTGAAATGTTCAATTAAAATTTCTATATATCTAAAATTATAATAAACTGACTCCAATTAATTAAACTAAAAATATATTGGTAATATGTATTTATTTTGACCTAAAATAAATAACTATTTTAAAAAAATTCGGTTGTAAACTGTAACTCAATGTTTTTCACTATTCATCAAAAATTAACAGTTTTCAGAAAAATACCACGAAATCACCCTAAGCTAATTTAGATATTCCGAATCAAATAATGATGTTCATTTTGTAATATAAAATTTATAAAATTTCAAAAAGTGGGTATTAATATTCATAACGGCTAGTTTGGTAAGTTATGGTGCGCTTGAACTCAGTGTTACCTGTAGTGCATGTCATTGAAATACATTGAAGAAAAAATGTACTATGAAATATTGGGGTGCTAAATTCTTCCCTACATTAATTAATTTCATCCTTAAAATTTGAAGTTTTTCTTCAAAAATAAATGGTTGAAAATAGAAAATACCATTGTGGGGAAACCCACATCGAAAATTGGGTTAATAAAATTTAGCCTTTATAATAGGAAAAGGGGAATGAAAAATTCACCACCAAATTATGATCTTGATTATGAGAACATTTGTGGAAATTAGAGACACATAATTGGAGGGAAAACGTAAATATTTATAGGTAGTGATTGAGGTCATCTATCACAAACAATTGTAGAACTGTGGGCCTCAAATCCACCTGTCTATGATGATTTAAAATACAATCAGTTAAACAAAACCTAATGTATTAGGATAACACATTTTTTTCAATGATTTCATAAATAATGTTTAAGATTTTATTTTTCATGTAATAAGAGAAGAAAAAAATCTATAGTTTTCAAGTTGATTTCCATCCATTAACTTATTTCTACAAAAAAAACTCATCTTTCACTCTAAAAGATTATAGAACATAAAAAAATATTTTATTTATCCTATTTGAATATGGTTCCAAAAAAATGAATTTATATTTAATAAAATAGTCCCTTTGAAAAACTACATTATTCAATCCTGGAAATCATGTGTTTTAGTGATAGGTGATAAACCCTTGTCTCCCTTCAGTTGCGGGTTCAAGTCTCGCGGCCTTGCGGGACGCGACGGGTTGCCGCCCGACCACCAGGTTTTCCTTTTTATGGAAATCCAAAAAAATAACCTTATCAATAGTATCCAATTTCAAACATAATACATTCCATCCTTTATAATTATCTGAAATACATATATCTGAACTCTAAGACCAAAATTTATAAGGATGTTACACAAAATGAGGAACATTTTTTCCAGGTAATAACATGTGAACGCCTTCATCATGTATTCTTTTACAACACCGCAACATCATGAATTACCAAAATCAATAATCTCTTATTCCAAAAACACCACCTCATTATCTGGACCATATTAAGGATTACCTTTCCTTCAACCATGTATTTTAAAAAAAAGTGTATCTTACTATTTTTTCACTTTTCTTAGAACAATATAATCTCAAATCCTCAATAAAATAGCACTGCAGTACAATCCTTATTTATCTCCATAATTAATGTAACCAGTATACTATTGATACAACACTCAAATTAAATAATTTTATAATAACAACATAAAAACACTAGTCATTCCTCTTCATCTGAGGTAGTATCGTAATTTTATTATTATCCAATAACATCATTTGTGGTATACTATTATGAATGAGAAATTGATTCGTGTAGTGTCCCAACGCCTTGCAGATGAAGCAATGTACATTTGATTTTTTACCCTTGAAATCATGTACTTGGTGTCCTCTATTATCCATACATATAACAAACTCTCATTCCGTTCATGAATTTACCATGGTTATTCATTCCACAGTTATAACATATGGGAAAAATCATTCTTTTCCCTCTTCCCTTTGTCCATATTTCTGTCTTCCATCCTTCTCTTCTCTTGCATCCCTTCAACGCCATATGAATCACACCTCCAATGGCCCTAATTCCTTCATATTTTATTTATTTTTGATAATCCCCCTTTCAATGGGAGATGTGGAACCCTTACAAGGCCCATAGTCATAAGTATTACATGGCCCATAGGCCTTAGAGGAATTCATTGCTCGAAAGATTCAAAGATTACATAAAACCCTAGGTAAATACATGGAAATGATCCTCCCCAGAATCATCATCATGAAATCAGCTCTCCACCTTCGCATAGCTGCTAGGATATGAATTCTCGTGCATGCACAGGCTTGTCCCGAAGGCAGGTGTCATACCCTCTCATTATTGCAATCTGTTTAGCTTCTGCTATGGTGAAAGATCCCTTCCCATCCTCCTAGTAGAGATTTTTCCTTGTAGGTTGTCTGGTTTGCATCTGCACTAAGGTGGACCAAAGGCCTTGAGGAGGCACAAAGGCCTTACTGATCTGAATACCTAGGTGGCCCAAACGCCTTACCTAACATAGGGGCCAAATCGGTGGCTTGAAGGAAAAAACGGGGGCATATTCTCGGCTACTACAGTACCAAATAGTGCCTACTATAGTTACCGCTACAGTATCTGCTACAATACTGCATAGTTCCCACTACAGTAACTGCTACAGTACCTGCTACAATAACCCCTAAATTCTGCATCCGCACGGTTTTGATCCCTGGTTGTTTGGATGCACTTGCAGAGTCCTTACCAACTGGGCTGAGGCTTATGTGCCCATAGGACTCATATAATTCTTTACATATCTTATAAACACATGATACTATTTCTTTATATATTGATAATACATTAAAGACTATTTCCCTTCAAAATTTTGGCCTCATACTGTTATAGAAATGATACTTCTTACTCTTTGGATCATACGTATTATTGGAGTTCAAATTCCTTTTATTGGGTGCCATTTCTATACAATGTCATACACTAGGTATGTTTTTGAATCACAATTCATAATTCCAAAATTGTAAAATTTCAAACATAAATTGAACAAATTATGGATATAATCCATAATCACAAAAAAGGTTTCTTTGAGAAGGTATATACACATAAACACTTCATAGTATTTTGTAAAGAAAATGAGAATTTTCCTAAGTATATCCCCATAGAGTGTCGTAACCATGAGTGAAGCATGGCCCATTGTCGTGCAACAGTTACCATTCAAGTCTAGCCCAAATTGGTGTTTTTGGGTTTTACCACTAGGTACATCTGTGCCAGATCCTCCTCTCCCTTCTCATATCCAAAGAGGGATGTATTTTCTTGGAAAACTCACAAAACTTTTCATTACCAAAATTCTAGGAAGTTCTTCTATACTAATAATCAAATTCTATCTTACAGTAATGTGCTCTAATCAGAGATCATCTAAATCTAGTTTCCAAGGTTATTACTAAACTTCTTGTGATACAAAATATAACACCCCGAACAAAATTACCTAGAATCGGTGCATTATTTTAATACATTGTCATTATTACAAGGAATCAAGTCCGGATGGACCGATCCATTTAGTAGTTTTGGAAAATATATTTCATACATCAACATTAGATTACAACGTCAAACATAAAACACATCGTAAAAATTTCTTTGATAATTCCATTATTCCCTTATGTTAAACCATGCATATAAATCATAATACACTTCTTGAAATCCAATAAAAATGAAACATAAGATAGGGGTGAGCTCAAACACTCAGTAAGGATAAGTAATACAGCGGAAAATGACATAAATATTAAGCATGGTGAATAATTAAAACCGCTTTCATTTACCCATAATAAACATGATTACTTTTATGGAAAGAATATGAGATGAGTAAATAATGCCACAATAAAACATAATCATCGGTATTCTACTAGTTGATTGACCACATGAAACATCAATATTAGTTTCCGTAATGAGGGAATGTATAATACCAGACATTCAAAAACATTTTGTCAAGGCCTCGGCCAAAACCATATATCAAATTGGGAAAGGGCCTTGGCTAATTCCATGTCTAGTTGTCTCATGAGACCTACTGATGCATCGAGGAGCTATAGAGGGCTCCACCTGACACTTACGAAGTCCAATACATTTCTCATATGAAAAGGTTTAAACAAATCATTAATATTCGTATTAAAACTAGCATATGAAATATCAATACATTAACCTTAAACCATAAATGGTATAAAAATAGAACATCCACAGTCCAACATATAATAACACATTCAATTCAATATGGAATATTTTATTATAATTAATCACCCTCAATCAAAAATAATACCTAGTAAAGGATGCCGACATAGTTGAAAACGACGAGTAAAACGTTTTGAGAGGAATATGCTCTTTGTAAAATAATTTTAATTTTTCACATTTATAAAGGAAGTAATTTAAAAGATATTTTTGAATCAAAGTTTCCCATACCACATTGAAAAGTTTGAAAATAATTATCATTTCAGAACATTCATGTCCATATAAACAAATCCTTAAAAGTATTTAGAAAACATTTACATTAATTAAAAAGATTTAGACAAATAAATTTTTAAAACATTTAAAATTATGATCTTGAAAAATTGTACCTTTTACAAACCTTTAAAATATTCATTTTGAAATCATTTTTATGAAAAATGGACATGGATGATAAAAATGTCCCAGTAAATATTAAAACATAAACAATCTCCGATAATAATGAGACAGTGAAAAAATATCCTTACCAATTTGTTAACTTACGAAACAAACACCCCATGAAAATAGTATCATACATTGAATATGTAAATAACATAAATTAATGTGTATTAAACAATGAATACAATTATGGGTAGTACAAATACCACAAAAATGTAATAGTGGCAATATGGAATGAATCTCATGGGAATACGGAGTGAGATGAAAACCCCATTCCTAGCACTTTCCTTTAGTAGAGGGTATGTTTGACCTCATGTATGAAGAATATAGTATGTTATTAAATTATACCAGAACCATATTAATATTTTGGATATAATAAATTTTTAATTTATGACTTTATACTACCCATTTAATAATAATTTCAATTTTTTATTAATATTTTGGGTAATAATCGCTTTCTTTATCGTACGTGTTTTAACTTGTTACTCTTGATTGTATCACTAAGATCATGATTTAAATACTTCCAGAATATAAATAATGATCTATATATCAGATATATTTAGAATATAAATATTTATAATATACATATATATGAAATGGAAAAAATCGTTTATGGAGACGGTAATCCGTACGTAAGAATAAACATTATTTCCATTTTTAAATAGTATTGAACGGAAGAAAGTGAATAAGATATATGTATGTACATAAATATATAAACATATATATATCTCCATTAGCATTATTATTTCATATATTACATACTTATTAGTAATATATATTTTTATAATCATCGATGAATGGTGAACTTGGAAAATGAATCTCATCACGTCGTGGAGACGGCAATCCGTACATACGCACGAGCGAAAATATCATTCTTTTGATTTTAAAATAATATATAATTGGATGTTATATCATATATACAGGATCATTATCAATATATATTCATTATTTACATAAAATACACAATATTATTATACCCGTACAAATAATAATGTATTAAATAACAATTACACCACGATGTGGAGATGGTAAGCCGTACATACACACGTATGGTGACATGACATTCAAATGGTGGATAGAATAATGAATTTTGTTGTACCATAATTATAATAACATCACAGTATATATAATATAATGTTGTTATTATTTTAGAATGGAAACAATAATGAAAATGGAAGTGGAAGAAGAAAGGAACATGAATGAGGGTGGTGAAATAATTACATCTTCTTTGGGTTCTTCCTTTTGATTTGATCAAAAGGGAACCGTAGGTTGGCATTCTGATCAAACTATGGCCTCTAGGTTGAGGGGAGAATAGTTGAGAGAGTATTTGGGCAGGGTTTGAACGATCCAAATTTATTTGAAGGTGTGAATTAGAGTGAAGGGGAGTTCCCTTTTATAAGAGGGGTGAGGGGAACCTTATGAAAAACATAAAATATTATATTATAATAAATTCATATTCTGTTTATAATGTCACCAAATTGATTTATTTATAGGATAAGGTGGATATGTGTGGAATCCTCTAAAACCATAGGTTTTAGACCGGTTTAGGTCACTTTATTAACTTATCTTTTATATTTTACTCTTAGTTAATTAGTTTGACATTTACCATGTCTCTTTCTATTTTTATATTATATGGTTAATAATATTAATATAATCCTTCAATAAAACTCTTAGTGTTCCCTTAATGATACACCTATCATGATATAAGTCCTTTGGTAGAACCTTATATTTTTAGGAGTAGAATATCAATTAAGAATATAATATTTGTTTTAAAAACTTAATTATGTCAATTTTATACTATTGGTATTTTGTTTTTGATAAATTAATAAAATCATTATTACTTTGAAAAACATTCATATAACCAATCCTAATATTTCAATTATATTAATCATTCATTAATACATTAATTACTGCATCATCATTATGTCAAAAATAAATAAAATTATTTAATGTCTAAAAATTATATATATAATACCATTCTGTAGGAAATCGTTTTATCTTTCTAATTAAAATTTATAATCGATTTAAATTATGTATAACCCTATATTAAAAATCAATAGGTTAATTAAAATTTATTTTAACTCTTTTAACTCTTCTTTAATTAAATAATAATAAATATCCTAATCTAATCCAACTGGACCTAAATGATAATATTTTATTCCTTAGGTTGTTTTCGGTCAAGATACAATTGTCCAATACAATTAGGACATGTGTTAGGGTAATATTAATATCATTATAACCCTTAATTACCCCCATTTACTTTTAACCATGGTAAATAAAAGTAAAAAGTTAATATTCAACAAAAATCATTTTTATCCTATTGAGCCACATTTTACTCCTTGATATTAACAGTGTCTCTAGGATTTTCTGAATTCCACTCACAAAAGTGGTAAAATTATGTTTTATGTGAATATGGAAATTCTTCTAGGAGATGGGTAAAAGACAGTGAAAAGATCAATAAAATTTTTATATATCTAAAATTATTATAAACTGACTCCAATGAATTACATTGAATTTATATAGGTATTATGTATCTATTTTGACCTAAAATAATATTAAATAAAATATATAATTATTTAAATAAAAATTCGATTTTAAACTATAACTCAGTGTTTTTTACTATTCATAAAAAATTGATTGTTTTCAGAAAAATAAGAAAAATTTACCCTAAGGTAATTTCGATATTCCAAATACAAAAATAAAGATCATTTTTATTGATAAAATTTATAAAATTTTCAAAAGTGGGTATTACTATTCAGAATAGATAGTTTGGTAAGTTATGGTTCATTTGAACTCGGTGTTCCCTATAGTGTAAGTCATTGAATTACTTTTAAAAAATAATGTACTATGAAATCATAGGGTGTTACAGATCCGGCAGTGCCAAGTGGCGCCACACTCAAATCTGGCCGGCCGAAGCCCACCAGCTTCACCCCCGAGTTTCCCACTTGGGCGGGCCGCTGTCTTCCACACGCGGCGCCAGGCGACGCCGCGACCTTCTCCAACCCGGTCGGCGGATGAGTCGGCTGGTTCGTTCGCCGAAGCAGCCAGCAGAAAGCTGGTCGCGGTCCTCCGCAGTGCGATGCCCTCGTGGCTCCACAGACCCTTTGGTCCGGCCGACGTAGCCGGCCGGTTCTTTGTTGGAAAGCGGCCCTTGGTTGTGGGCCCCGTTTCATCGCACGGGGCCGGCGCGTAGCCACCACCTTTGCTTCCCACCGTCTCTATTCGCCACCACCTTCCTTTGCGAATTAATAAACAAGAAATGACGGAGGGTCGTCAGGATGTGTTTGTTCGGCCCACACCATCTCGTTAGGTGGTAACAATAGGCCATAGACAATCTAAAACGTTTAATGAAGAACATAAACAATTTGTAATCAATTACAAATTGAACATAAACTCCCTACATCGAATTGATGTCGCACGTCGTCGAGCCGCGGAAGATGATCGTTGTGGTAGTCGAGCGTCACAGAATAATGGTGTTGACCCATCAATAATGAAGGAAGATTCGTTATTGTAGGTGACATAGACTCCTTAACGTTGAGGTGTGTCCGAGGAGGATGTGTCGTTCGAAGAAGTATTTTGCATTCATCGTCGGGGATGTTCTTCGTTAAAGAAGGATCACCTATCTTCTAATTCTCTAGAGCCTCCCCAGTAGTGATTTTCCAACCCAAAAAAGAAATAAGGCTCTCCAATTAATAGAATTTCCATGAAATTCATATTAATTCAAAAGAGGTACCAATTAATTAACGCTGATATTAATTAGATAGGTTGGAACATATAATGGTCGGTATGTGGAGGGGCTCAACAATAATAAATATGAGGAGTGGTCAAGTTAAATAGAAGTCAATTAAAGGGGATTAGAGGGGAGGTGGAAGGGTGCGGGATCGTGTCGGCCCCACCACACTAAATCCTCTCAGGGGAGGTTCTGTGGGGTGTGGGTCCACCCTTAACTTCTTCCTGTAGGTTATAACTACCAAAATGAAATAAAATTTTGTACATCAATTTTATTTAATTTATTCTATATCCCAAAAAATTAACTTTCAACTCGCATAAAACGCAACTGCTGTAAAGTTTCTTTTAAGAGAATATAGGCGCTGCGAGTTCATCGGTGTCCTCAAATTTCAATTCCGAGCACCAGTTCAAAATATAGAAAAACAGGCTCGTACGTTTACTAAATGTACCAGAAAAAAATTAAAAAATTGATTCTGGGCACACCGGGCCTCAGATTCAGGTGCCATTAGAAACTGCATAATTATAAAATTCCAAAGTATATATGAAAAAAATTTCATTGAAATATTCAGGTCTTTACATCTGTGTTATGAATATTAAAAAATTGTTTCAATATTTGGAATCATGAGGTTCAAATTGTGTAAATAGGTATCATTGATTAGATATTATGAATAGTAACTTTAGTAATTATTTTATTTACCATGGTTAAAGGGTAAATCCTGTAAATAAGGGAAAAATAATATTATAATTTATCAAACATCCCTAACACATGTCATAATACTATTTGATGAGATATATTCAACCATAGGAATCGTTGGGGAGATTTTGGTACCCCATAGAACCAATTTTATGTGAAAATAAAAATAAATAAGAATTAACATCCAGTATTGAAAAATGTAAAATAATCTTGTATCTTTTTGTAAAAATAATTTTATATGCGGATATATAAGTGATATATTCTACTATAAATAGTCATTAGAAAAATAAAAAGTCATCATAAATAATGATATATAATTTAGAATTTTTAGAAATCAAATAATTTTTTTAATTTTTCCCACAGTGATGATGTATTGATATTCTTATTAATGAATGATTTAAATAAATGCGATTATAAATAATAAAAAAAATTTATTTTGAAAATTTTTAATTCATAGATGAATTTTATGGAAGATCAGGACTTCTTATATATTAATTAATGATGTTTTTTATGAATCATGTTGTTATAGATTTTCAAAAATTCATTATATGAATAGTATAAAAATTCACATAAATGAGTTTTTAAAAAAAATACAGTTTTTAAATGATAAAATAGTCAGATTTTTCTATGACTCGGCCAAATGACTTATATAATGTTATAAATATCATTAGTAAATAAATTTAGGTTCCATAGTCCTTTTATAGTTACTATATTATTCATATAGTAAGAATATACCTAAAGACATAGTAAGCATTATGTTACATAACTAATGGATAAAGCTAAATGATAAGGTTAAATATGTGACCTAGACTATTCTAAAACATATTTGATGAGTTTTTTTCGACCCAAAAGAATATTATATTTGAAATAAATTTCTTTTGGGGCATTTGAAAACGAAAATAATTTTATAATAAAATAATACATTCTAAGTTTCCTAAAGTCCCCCCACCTATAAAAGGGAATCACATATTCCCATTTTATCACACCTCTAATGCCCGTTGAATAATCCAAAATCTGAAAAAATAAGCTCCAAACATCCATATATTACTCCTAGAATACATAGCATAGGCATAAGGAAATTCAAGAAATCTTTTTGGATTAAATCAAAGGGAGTAACCCGATTTAGAGGTAACATATTCTCTCAAGTTCATTTCTTTTATATTCTATATACACACTATATTTTATTAAAATTATTTTAATACATAAGGAAAAAAACATCATCAATATAAAATAATTATGTTTTGAAAATTATTTTATCAATAATTACACACACCCTAATCCAATGGATATTAACATAATGATTCAGTGTACGACGAACTAATGGCTAACGAAACGATAAATGCTTGATTTTCCCCTAAAACCTCTCATAGTGGACATTGTGATAAAACAATATTTATATAAGATATTTATATTTTCACTATGATTATATTTTTTATTTTAGTCATACCTTTATTCTTTCCATATTCTATAAATATGATAATTTAATTTGAGGACGTGCTATTTATCGCCCCCTCAAAGTGCTTTGACTCGTTCATGCCATACATGGAACATACAAAGGGTTGATTTAATGAACTTATGTAACATGTATAATATAATATATTATATTGGTATTATAACATATCTATGCATCATTTATTTTTCATTCCTTTTAATATGAAAATGAAAATTAAAGTAGTATTAATGTGTATGTACGACATACCGTTTCCATCAACAGTGTATTATATTTCTTATAATTAAATGTTACAGATGATTTTAAAAACATATATACTGGATATATGATATATATATATATATATATATATATCTGTGTGTGTGTGTGTGTCTATATATATTTTATATTTAAATCATGTATATAATTATAGAGATAATGGAATTTTTCCCACATGAACAATTTATATAAAACATGTTTATTTATGACACAAGTATGGAATATCGACAAAATGACTGATATTAACATGGTAATATCAGAAATAAGGGACACATGTATCATGTTTATATAAAAAGTTATTATTAATGACTGATATTAACGTGGTAATATCTAAAAAATGGCACATGTACCATGTTTATAACCTGTAAATAAGTGATATAAAAGGAATAAAAAACCTGAAAAAGCTTCTAAAGAAATTAGATATTAGGTTAAGATCATTATTTAAGATGAAAAAGTACATTAAAAGACAAGTCAGACTCATAGTAAGGCACTTCATCTCTACCTCATTTCATTGATGCATATTTTTATTTATACACGAAATCATTTTATACTGTGTAAAAACCACATTGACTTTTAATTGACTCTAAGGGAATATTTTCTCTAAGAACAATTTTACTAAATGACAAAAGCAATGTTTCTTTTAAACATATGTGGTGGAAATGACCATTCCGTTTCCACGAGTATTATTAGATATTTGGATTCCTTAACAAACTGTAATGTTTTTTAAAAGAAAAATAAATACAGAATACCATTTTTACATATTTTGATGTTAAAAATTGTTTTTAAAAAGAATTGATTATTTCAATATCATGTAATGATATGTTGTGATTGCAATGAGGAAATATTATCTTTTCTTTTTTTGTGTTTTATGTGTTATTAATTTGTTATTATTTTTGGAAATTGTATACATATATGGGTGATTCCGTGATAAACTGAGGGTGGGGGATTCAGAGATAACTCACCAAGGAATATGGTAAAATGGAAAAGGTAAACATCATTGTTTCTCCTAATAGAGTTTGATAATATATTGTGATATGTAATCCTAACATAACTCACTATGTAGCAATGAAATAAATAATGTACTTATGATAGGTATGACACAAGATACCATTATGAATTCTTATTTATTTGTGTTATTCATAAATATTATTATTTCAGGAACAACTATAAAGATCATATGATTAATGATTGAAAATTCTGATTTCATTGTTTTTTATATATTTATGGGAATATTTTTTCTTTTCTTAATTTATAACCCATACTAAGCTTTTTATGCTCAAACCAACTATTTAAAATGTTTTTTCACATACGTAAGGAACAGTAAGTGAAAGGATGGATTAAAAAATATATATATCAAGAAAATAATTCATCTTTTATTTAAAGAGTTTTATTTTTGTGAATTAATTGGAGAGAGTATAAGTGTCAACATTTTGATTTCTCAGATGTAATATAATAGTTTTGGAATAATTATTTGAAATAATAAATTTTAAAAACCCCTCTCTATCAAATTCATTAAGGAATTTAAGATTATGAAATGTTTAATTATGTGTCCAATTGTGGGTTTTAGAGGTCGGTTAATAAAACCTTAATAATTAGGATATCATCAAATTAATATCCATAAATTATTTTATGGAATGATTTAAATGAGATAGCATTTTAAGGTTAACATATTACTTCAGCTATGGTATTTTATTTTTCAGAAAGGTCTCCCATATAGGGTTAATGGTTTCTATGATGGGAAGAAACCAAGTGGAAAACATCCACTCATATCATCAACAAAAGAAGGTCGGAATAAGAAAACAACATGTTTTTTACACATTTGACACATTTGACTCAAGCTATAAATGGTTGTGGTACCCACGCAAGTGATTTTTCAGATCAAACACAGGGAAACATGTCAGTAGTGGATTATTTCATGAGGTTACATACACAATAATTTATAGGATAATCTTTCCATGTTCTAATTGGAGAGTGGATTAAATCACTTGAAAATATTTTTATCTCCTAGGGTGTTCAGAAAATCAATAGGATATTTTTTTTGTTTACCATTTTCAAGGTGAAGTCGGTCAGTGATGGTTGACGGTTAAAAATATCAGGGATATTAAAGAGAATTATACAATTGTTTTGTATTATTTCAAAGGTATGTTTCATGAGAAATATTTTCCTAATGAATTCTGATTAAGGATGAAAAAAAAATTCGAGGAATTGATTCATGATGATGAATTAATGGATTCTTATGATGTAAAATTCACTCGACTACAAAGGTATGCTCCAAATTCCATTTGGGATCTTGATAGTAAAATGAATATTTTTTCCGATAATTTAATACAACGTATTGAAGGAAAATAACCTATCATGATTTCAAAAGATATAAAATATTTTTCAATGTGGGGAGAAGGTTGAAATGGAGGTTTTCAATGACTAGATATTATTTGACAAACAATAGAATATGAGGGTTAGGTGGTAGAATAAATGGAAGAAATATTCAAAAAATATTTGATGATAAGATACATAAGTTTAATTCTTTTGAATATTTTGGTAAAAATAACACTGGGAAAATCCATTTGAATTTTGGTATGATCATCCACTGTGTTAAAATGGGACATAAGGCTCGTAATTTCATGGAAATGATCATGGTAATTGTATGAAAAATTCTTATTTACAGTCAATAAAATTATTTAAGTGAAATTAAATGGGTCTTTATAGAATAGAGTGTCCAACTAAGATGTCAAATGAATAAAAGTAGGTAGAAGACATGAAAAAAGAGTGGTGAAATCCTTTAGAACTACTTCAGCATCTGTTGGGCCATCAAATGAATCTGTATCATGTACATTATTTATTTATTCAGATTATGCCAATGTGTTGATTGGTATAGGTTCTATATATTCGTTCATTTCTAAAACATTTCATAGTAGATTTGTATTTCCATCAAATTATATGAATCCCAAACTTGTTGAAAAAACACATGGAAAAAATGTTTAGATGACAAGAAATTATAAACACCTTCATGTACTTGTCTTCATAAAGAATCTACATGAAAATATTATTTCTTTTCAACTAGTTGAGTTTGATGTTATTTTTGGTATGGACTATCATTAAAGTTATCAAGATAAAATTGACTACAGAGATAAAGTGGTTTCTTTTAAGAATACATTTAAATTTGTATTAAAGAATGAACCCTTACTTTTTAAAACATATATGGAAGCTGAGAAACTATTAAAATTTGTAACTGAATGTATCCTTGCAGATAATGTTGAAAATAGACGAACTGTTCTTATTAATTATGTGGCAGTGGAAAAAGAGTATCTTGATGTTTTTCTTGATGACTTTCTTGTTATAATACCTAATTATGAAGTGGAATTTACAGTTTAAATAGTTCTTAATGATATGTTAATTTCAAAACCCCCTTATCAAATGACTAAAATTGATCATTAATTGTAAAATATAACTTTGTAGGAGCTATTAGATAATGGATTCATTCAGCCAAGCACAACACCAAGTGGTGCTCCTGTTTTTTTTTATTAAAAAAATATGGTTCAATGAGACAATGAATTGATTATAGGGCCTTGAATAACATAATTTTTAAGAATAATTATTCCATTTATATTATCAATGATTTATTTAATCATATCCCGGGAAGCTTCATAATCTTTTATGATCGACTTTTGGTCAGGGTACCATCTTTGGAATATAAATGAAGAAGAAATTTTGATGATTGTGTTTCAAACTAGATATTTCCATTATTAATTTGTAGTAATTCCTTTTGTGTGAACCAATGAACCAATTGTATTCATAGATCTTATGAAGATAATTTCCTTTATTTCCGAGATAAATTTCTTTTTGTTTTAATTGATGATATTATTGTGTATTCTAAAATAAAATTTGATCGTGAAATTCTGTTAAGTGTTATCTTCGAATCTTTAAATGAAAATAAACTGTATGGAAAATTCAGAATGTGTGAGTTTTGGTCACAATAAATTTCATTCCATTGTCACATTGTTTCTGAAGATGACATAATTGTTGATAATTCTAAATAAAATGTTGGTAATGAATGACCAAAACCCATAAATATAACCAAGATTTGTAATTTTCATGGTTTATTATGATATTAAAGTAATATTGTTGAATATTTTCAAAGGTTTTCTAGCCCACTAAATAGTTAACTAAAAAAGCTGATAAGTTCATCCTGACAAATGAATGTGATGAATGTTCAATTTTTGGAATTGGATTCTAAAAATGGTTAATTGATTATCTATAGTGATGTTTCATTTAATGGATATGGTTGATTCCTTATATAGAATGATCAGGCAATTGCTATTCTTCACGTTAGTTGAAACCTCCAGAGTTAATTTTCCCTACACATAATAGGGAATTAACTGATTTTTTTATATCATTATGAATTTAAAGGCATCATTTATATAGTATAAATAGTGTAATATAAACTAATAAAAAATGATTGGACTATATATTCTCTCAGAAAAATAAAAAATGTGACAGATGATATGGATAGAATTAATCATGGATTACGATTTTACGATCCATTTCAATCTGGAAAAGGAAAATAATTTGGCTGACGCTATGAGTTGAAATAGTAATTCTACATTAACAATGCTATGTTTGGAATATGATCCGATAGTTTTGGATTTTATGAATTTTGGAATGGAATTATTCAGTTCATGTAATTCCTTTATTTTGTTTTTGGTAATTCTGAAATCCTCTTAAATAGAGAGAATTATGAATGTGTAGAATGAAGATAGTGATTAGCAGAAAATGGTATAGTTGGTTCAGAAGGGTATGTTACCTAGATTGAACAATGATAAGGATTGTGTTCTGAGTATTCGAAGGAGTTTATGTGTGCCTTGTGAATCACAGTTGAAGAAAGAGTTTTTATTTGAAGCTTGTAGTTATCTTTTTTCAGTTCCTCCTTCCAGTACTAAAATGTACAGAGATCTTCGGGAGTATTACTGGTTGGATAGAATGAAAAGAGATATATCTGACAGTACTGTGAAGTGATTAATGTTTCAACAAGTTATGGTGGAATAGAAGATATCGAAATGGATACTTTATTTATTTCCAATGCTAGAGTGGAAATTTGAAAATGTGTTCATGGAATTTGTAGTGGTATTACCATAGACATCTCGAGGTAACAATGATATTTGGGTTAATGTTGATCAATTCACAAAATATGCTTATTTTATTCCAATTGGGGATTCTCTTTTTCTAGATCAAATTTCTCGATTGTATATTACAGAGATTGTAAAGTAACATGGTTTACCCCCCTTTAATGTTTTTGATCAGGACCACATGCTTACTTATAACTTTTGGATAGGCCTTTAGATGATATTAGGTACTTAATTAATTTTTATTACAACTTTTCATCCTCAAGCATATGGGAAGTCAAAATGAATAATTCATACATTGAAATATATGCTACGAGTTTGTTCCATGGTTTACTAGGGATTTTGGGACTTGCATCTTTCTTTAGATGGGTTTTCCTATAATAACCCTTTTCATTCCAGTATACATATGGAACTATTTGATGCATTATATGGGAAGTGATGTCGAAATTATACATTTTCAGATGAAATAGGTGAAAGGATATTGATGGGACTAGAATTGGTAAAAGATATTGATGAAAAATTTCAGTTGATTGAAAAGCACACGAGAATAGCTTAGAGTATGGAGAAAAATTATTCAGATAATGGTGGTTGGATATTTCACTCTAGGGTTGTGATAATATCTTTCCCAATGTATCTCCTTTGAAAATTGTGATTCATTTTGGTAGGAATGGAAATATGAGTCTGATGTACATTGGTCCCTCTGAAATCTAGGAGAATGTTGGAACAATTGCCTAAATTTTATATTTACCTCCATGATTATCCCCAATACACAATTTTTTTCATGATTAAAAATTGACAATGTAAATGCGAGATTTATCCAATTTTTTATATCCACATGTAGTTCATTTTAAAAATTATATTTCTTAAGAGTAACAAACAATATAGATTCTTGACAGAAGATAGAAAGTGTTTTGGAATAAGTAAATTCATCAAGTGAAGGTTTTGTGTATAAACTATCTGGTTGAAGAGGCATCATGGGACTCTGAAAATACAATGGGGGACAAATATCATTGCTTATTTGATAAGTGAATATAATTGTGAGGAGATAATTACCAAAAGTTTGTGAATGATGTAACAACCCATGTATTTATAGAATAATACCTTGTCATTCTTATTAATATTTATGAATAAGATATTATTTTTATAATAAATTAAACTCTTTTTACTATATAATTCTCAACATGCAACAATGGGATTCATTGAAATATTAGGTTACTCACATAATTGAGTTATATAGAAATATAATATAATAATATTATTATTTTGAATGGTAGATTTCTCCGAGGTGTTTTATTGTATTGAATGAACTGAACTATCAACAATAAGTATATAAATGTTTGATAAATTTCTTAAAATTTATTCGATAAATTATATAGGCTTTAAATAATAAATAATCTAATTTGAAGCATGAAACACGCTAATATTTTTAAATGGTCGTTTTATCACCTTTTATTGGAGAACACTTTTTAAATCTTGTTTTTATCAGTTTAATATGTAATAATTGATAAAATAAACTTATTTTCTAGAATCGGGACATCATGATTTAATTTGGATAAATTTTGGTAATTTTCCTATAAAGAATATTTTTAATGGATCGTGATAAATAACACATTTTAAGTCAAAACAACATTTTCATATAATTTATTTATGTATATCTATTGTTCATTTAATAGGTTTTAGAGTTTAATTGCATTAAATTTTTATCTTTTAATATAATTTTTCTCATTATATGTCATTTCAATTTGAAAATTGACATAAACACATGTCAATATTTTTGTATTTTTTACTTTTAAAAACAATATTTTTTTCTTTTGACAATAAGAATTAATTTTATGTTAATTTCTAGAACATCAGTTTTGTAAATTTTGAAAAAATGGATTCCATATTTGTAATAGTGAAGTTTAATTTTACTAAATTGGTACCTTTAGTTTTATGAATTATGAATTGTAACTTCAGTAAATATTTTATTTACCATGGTTAAGGGGTGAAGTTTCTAAATAAGGGTAAAAAAATACTATAATAATTTTAAACTACCCTAAAGTTTTTCATAATAATATTGGATGAGATATGTCCGACCATTGGAATCCTTGGGAAGATTTTTTAGGACCCCATGGATCATATATTATGTGAAAATGAATGTTTATATGAATTAACTTAATTCAATGAAAAATGTAACTCTAACATGTATATTTTATTAAAAAATTTAATATATGCTCTTATATAAACGATATATTTGACTATAAATAGTAATTAGAAAGCTAAAAATATTTCCCACATCATGGTGTTCTATTTATTATTTTTACACATCAAATAAATAAATTTATTCTTGACACAAGGTTGATGTAGGGATTTTCTTATTAATTAATGATTTAAATAAATGATATTAGAAATACTAAAAAATTTATTTTGATTCGTTATTTGATATACACTAACTTTATGGATGATTAAGATACTTATATGTTAATTAATGATCTTTTTTCAAAGGAATGAACTTTTTATGAATTTTTAAAAATTCGTGATATGAAAAGTAAAAAAATTGACACAAATGAGTTTATAAAGAAATACTATTTGATAAATGATATAAAAGTCGTAAAAATCTATTATTCGGCCAATTGACTTAGATAATGCTTAACATATCATTAATTACCAACTTGAGGATCTATTCGAAATTTATATTAAATATATTAACAATATATTATGTATATACAAGAAGACATAGTAAGAATTAAATTAGTTAAAGAAGGGTTAAAGATAAAAGATAAGTTCAGTTTTTGGACCTAGAGAAGTCTTAAACCACTTTATTAAGTGGTTTTCAACTAAAAAACATCTTATCATTTGAATAAATGTCTTTAGGACCATTTGAAACTGAAATTCATTTTATAATAAAATAATATTTCACAAAATTTTTAATGTTCTCCTCAAACTTCTTATAAAAGGGTATTACATCTAAACATTTAATCACACCTAGAATGATTCTTGGAACAATAAAACTCTATCCAAATATGCTTCCAATTTCACTCTATACCTCCAATATACCTTATATCATGCATAAGGAACTTTAAGAATTCTTTTTTTCTCAAATCTAAGGGAGTTTCCTAATTTAGAGGTAACATCTTCTCTAATGTTCTTTTCATTAATTACCCTTCTCCACTTCCTATTTTATTGTTATTCTTTGATTACATAACAATAATATTATATTAAATATACTTGGGTTTTTTTATGACATGGATTATAACAATATATACACACACCTCCATCTAATGTATACAAAAACATTGTTTCTATGTATGACGAATTACTACTTCACAAAACGGTGATTGTTTGATTTTCCTCTACCACCTCTATTGGTGGGAATTATGAGCAAATTATATTTATATATGATATATATATATATTCCCAATGATTATTTGAGTTATAAATCATACAAATATTGATACTAAAATGTGTAAATATGATAATTTCATTTCAGGAAGTGTAGACTACCGCCCCCTCAATGTGACATGACTCGATCATGCCATACATGGAATATATAAAGGACGACGTTAATGAACCTATATAATTTATATAAAATATTATATTATATTGGAATTACAATATAACTATATATCATAAATTTTTCATTCGTTTAAATATGTAAAATGAAATGATTGTTGCATTCATGCATACGTACGGCTTACCGTCACCATTAACAGTGACTTCCATTTCGTATCTCCAAATGTAATGGATGATTATAAATACATATATATTAGATATATATCATATAATTTATTTTTAAATTAATAATATCATGATTTAGATAATTTAATTTTGAAAACATGCACAATTGATATCAAACAAGTTTATTTTGGACTCATGTATCGATTATCGACAAAGAGAGCGATATTAACATAAATAATTATGTATTGATTATAACATGGTAATAAGTGATACAAAAGAAACAAAACACTTGAAAAATGTTCTTATTCAAGAAGAAATTAACTTATGTTTATTATTCAGGAAGAACAATGAATATATGTGATGAGTCAGACTCAATGTAAGGGACTCCATCTCAATCTCTTTTCATTGAGGTAAATATTATTTTATACATGACATCGTTTAATAGCATGTATTATATACATTGAATATTAATTTAATTCAAAGAAAGTATTTTATCTGTGAAGTGTTTCACTAAATAACAAAAGTAATGTTTCCTTTTAACCTACACAGTTACAACGACCTTCCTGCCACTGCCTGCATTTATTTATATTTATCATTCTTAACAAGAAATAATGTTTTTAAAATGGAAAATAAATACCATTTACGGTTTTAAAATATTTTTTTTATTTGAAATGATTTTTATAAACAATCGATTATGGTAATATCTTGAAATTATATATTTTGATTGCAATGTAAAAATGTAATCTTTAATTTAGGAATGTTTTATTTGATAGGAATATTTTATGGTTCTTGGGAATTGTTTTTTTATTTGGGTGGTTACATAATAAATTGATGGAATGTTAGCATGAGAAAGAACTCTAATGCATTGGGTAGCATGACAGAGGTAAACGTTAATGTTTCTCTTAGGAGATTTAGATAATATACTATGATGGGTATTCCAAATTTAACTCTCTATGTAGTTGTGAAAATTATAATGTATGTTTTTTATAGATGCCATATGTTACCATTATGATTTATGATTTTTATATGTTATTCAGAAATAATATAATTTCATGAGGCAGGATAAAGAGCTTTTGAATAATGATTGGAATGTATTATTTCATTGATTTGTATGTATTTTTGGGTTAATGTTTTTCCCCTTATATTATAATCCTCAATAATATTTTTATGCACATCCAATGTTTTTGATATATTTTTTCACACGGTATAAGGAAGTGTAAGAGAATGGAATAATTAAATAAGATTAATATATTAAAATAATTATTTTTTTATTTAAGGAGTATTATTATTATGGAGAAAAAATGTTTTATTAGAAGTGTATACTTTGTAATTTTTTAGATATAATGTAATAGTTATGGACAAATTCATTAAAAATATAAACCAGAAAAAATCATCAATTATGAATTTATGGAAAGACATAAAATTATGTAAGGTTTATGTCTGGGGTCTTATAAAATCATTTTGATGGGAAACCCCAATAAGTGTAGCTACACATTCAATATACCCATATAATATTTTAAATGCAGTCTTATGACTATCTTCTTCTATAAATATTAAATTGATAGTACCCCGTCCTTTCTTTAACACTTGAAGATTAATTTTCTCCATGGATATAAAAAAATCATATATATTATGAAAATGAAACATTTCCCAATAGTGATGTTATTCTATTATCTATATTAGATTAATTATCTCATTAATCCATGATTCATTTTAATAATTAATGGAATCCCTATGTTGAGGTGCTCTGTCGAATGAAATATTTATCTTATAACTTCATCAATATATTTGTTAATTCTAGAAGATTCACATGAATAATTTGATAATAGGGTTTCAAAATATTGTTTTCATCATTCACTATTCCATAAAAAACTTAAACATCTAGTAATATATTACACAAGGAAAATTATTCGGAAAGATATCTTTATGTTCATTAATTATTATAACATCACTAAATTGAAGAGTTTATATTTTCCTCAATATATTCTACAATACATTCCCTTCAATATGTAATCAATTTCATTGATTTTGGATATGATATGTAAGAAAATAAATCAATGAATTTAATATCATTGGATCATAAATATATCCTAGATGGAAAAACTAATATACAATCCATACCCAAAAAATTCAATGACTACTTTTGAATATTCCAAGGGATATTTAGGAAATAATATCCAATTAAAAATAATGGATAGATTTATATAAGCCCTATTTTATTAATACATAAAATGAGAGTTCAAAAAAATTATATCATATATTCATGAGGTGATATTCAAAATATACATTAATACTTAACTGAAACTAATGAATGTGACTTTATAGAATAAAAAAGGGTATTAGAATAATTATATTAAGGTCATATTCATTTATCCACCTTATTTTATTTCCCAACAAGAAATTTTCTAGTAGAAATTGTTTTAACACAATATAGTTGTTATATAGTTGATGATTTGTGATCTGTGATACCAACCACTGGAACACATTATCATAGTTTCCAATATCATTGATAATAGAAACATGACTAATATATGGTTTTTAATGCCATTCATTAATTCATAAGTATTGTATTCCTTAAAATCATTTTATATATGAACAATCATTCCACAGTGGGGATGCTTCCACGATTTCACTAAAAAATATCTTGGATTATTTTACACACACATAAAAATAGGTGGGGAAGTCATTATCAAACATAAATATTTCTTTATGTTATGTTTCCCCATATTTTCTATTCTATTCCCTTATAAATATTTGTATCATAAGACACATCATTTTCATATAAATATTTCTAAACATTATTATCATGATTAATATATTTGTTGTATTTTTTTCATTCAATTTAATATAAATATCAAAATTTATTTTTTTAATATTGAGAGAAATAATTTAATTTTACTAAAAATGATCAAATAATTATTCTCTATGTACCTGCCCATTCCTATAAAATAGAAATCATATATGTCAATAGAATGTTTATATTTTGGAATCAATTCATGTATTTTTATATCCAGTGTAGAGAAACCTTAAGGAAATATTTTTCATGGAATATATCCATAAATGTTTCACATTCCAAGAAATGAATATCATCATTCCCAATATGAACACCATCGATTTGCATCACCTTAAAAATGATAAAAAAAACATGTTTAACCATTTTCTGATCTAAACTTCCCATGAAATCAATTAGCTACATAAATTCATTGATCCAACATCTATATACGACATGGTTTTGTGATCAACAAAAGGAAATGAGTTTCCTCATGGAATCATCCACTTTATACATGTTTCTTCATGGTAGATAGTGTTACTCTATTTCATGTCTTTGAGAATCATTTATAGCTGGTGTCTATTGATGCATGACTAAAATAAATTATTTTATTCAAATTCAAACCATCTTGAGATATTGATTTTGGGACATAATTACATCTCTATGAATTTATAATATATATTACTTATTTTATATATGAAAATCCATTCTATATAGATATATATTTTATTAATTAATATAGAAATATTAAAATGTTGGATCAATTTCAAATTATCCATAATAAAAAATCATTCAATTTATTACTGTTAAAATTATCCTAACCTATAATGATATCAAAACCATAATATAAAATAATCTATAAGGACCACAAAAAAAGCAAAACTTTATTTATTGTTTTAACCATGAATTCACTTTATTTTCAATTAAGGGTATTTTCTCATGTATATTTTTAAATAAATTGGTAAAAACTCAAACATAATAAAACTTTATTAAACAATGTGGTCTCTTCAATTTAGTATCCATTTGTCAAATAATATAAATGATTTAAAATAAAATATGATGTTTTTTAATGAAAAAAATTCAAGAATTTCATCATAAATTCATCATTTTGCATACCTATTACTAATACTTTACATTTTTTTAAATCATTCGATGGGAATAAAAAAAATTTAAAGAACATAAAATTAATGAAATTTGATATTCCAATGAAAAATTTAATGGGCCTTGAAATTTTATACCTAAAACTCAATTATGTTTTGGTGAAAGAACAATGTTATTTTGATTTGATTATATGACATTTTATCAATGAAAATCAATAAAACCCTTTAAAAATAATTAACCCAATTATTGAAATAGAGATAATCTTTTTTATCAAAAATTTTCAGTCACTTTTTTTTAATATCTATATAAATGACTTACAATATTTCATTTTCTAAATGAATTAGAGAGATATAATTGGTTGAACCTTCATATATATAATATTGGAATCAAAACTTTTTCATTATCTATAACTTTTTTCCCTTTATACATACTGAATTGGGATCACCCATTTTTCATTAGCTATAATGGTGAGAAAACAATTGTATAAAAAATATTTGGATCACCAATAAAATATAATGGTAATAAACCCTTCATATATAATGTATTTTTCTCACTTTTAATTCATACAGTACATCAGTATCATTTAATGAATAATTATTTTTTTCATTCTCATTTTTTTCAGAATACACATTTACAACACTTTTGAACCCATTTATATAATATTATTTGAATAAAAATAAATTTATATTATAAAATTCAATTTACAATAAAATCTGTACAATATAGAAGGGAAATTGAGTATTTAATCGAAGAAAACATGGAGTATTTCAGTGTTACAGATATCAAATTATAATTACATTGGTGAAAAACTATATTGTTATCGTATATTTTTTAAAAAAACATTCCTTTGGTTTTTTAAGATGTTTTCTATAAAACACCTAAAAAGATATGTTTTTAAAACCTTATATGTATGGTAAATATTTACTTTAAATAGAAATTGAAAATATATTTTCTGTATAAAAACTTTAATAATTTTTTTTAAAAATAAGTAAATTGAAAAAAAATTGTTTGAAGAAAAACAATTAAAAGGAAATTTTTAAGTGAAGTTTCACTCCTCACTTGGGAATATATTGAATAATAATACTCATGAAATTATAACACTGTATAAAAACTCAAATTTAAATTGAATAGATATATTCATGATGAAACATGTCTAAGATGTTTCATTTGAATCTTATAAAATAATATAGGTCTGTAACATCAGAATATGAAGTGAAAAAAGGAATTTAAGAAGGTGTCCATTACCTTGAGTTTGAATCATAATTTTTTCAATTTATCTCCATAAATGATAAATTTATATTAAATACTTTCTTTCTAAAGAAATATTTTCTTAAATATTATTCCCTTTTCACTAATTGACACTTTCATATAAATTTACATAATTAGTGAAGTTTACGTCAAAAGATTCAATAATAATTTTATAATTTTTCAGAAATGATGTTAGTTACTTGAACATTTGTATGATGATACATTACAAAAAATATACATTATAATAATCAATCATATTGAATTTTCAGTGATACGTTTTTAAACAGATCATTAAATATGTCTGAAAAAAGTGAAATATATTTTGTTCCTTGAGATCATAGACCATACACACACATGAGTAACATTTCCATTATTCAATAATTGATATTGAAAAAAGGTAATAGTTATATTATATTTAAAAAATGATATTAAAACAATTTTTAATATATATATATATATATTTCAGTTGATTTAGTGATGAAAAAATAATCGCATCATTTCCTGGAGGAGGTTGTCCACACATCCATAAACGTGGTTATCAATTTTCAATGTAAGAATGAAAATGATATGTTATATTTTACAGATGGAATATTTTTTATTAATAAAAAATCTAGTCATTTATATAACATATTTTCATTCAAACAATCATTATTAACATTCATGTAAATCTATTGCAAAAAATGATTAAGATCGCATTGCATGATGGTAGTCCACCATAGTCAAGAGAGACATTATCATATCCCTTCAGAATGATAAGTAATAAGGATAATGGGATTTTAAAAATAAATAACTATAATTTTTTGTAAAAATTTCATATTTATAAATTAAATCCATAATTAAAATATTCCATGACTTATGATGATGGATAATGAATGACATCGGGTTGTGAGGCAGTGGCCTGCCATATATAAAAATGATGATTTTGTAACCTAGTTAGTCTATGAAGAAAGGGATTTATGTTATTACATTAATATAATTACCTTTAACTTTTTCTGATATAGTAGTTTTATTATATATTAAAATTTTAATAATATTATAAGGACATATAAATGCAAATAAAATAATGATTCTTGGTAAAGAATGACACATCTTTTATGGGAAGCCTCTTATATAAGAACCAATAGACATAAAGGGATGTTGCTATGAACAATATAATGTATCTATGTCTTATTGACGGAATTTTGGAAGATATTTGTGAATTTTGTGTCTCGTACAATGGTTTTTGGTGGTTTTAATATCAATGGATAGAGGATATCATTTTATACTTAAGGTGAGTGAAACACTTGTAATTTTTGAATAGAAAATGGTGCACCCATGTTTTTCACATTAAAAAGTATAAAAAATTGTCCATTATAGATACATATAACTAATAATGTATAAATGTTTCTTGGAAACATTTTTTCACATTTATTTGTGTTATTTAAATATTAACTTTTTAGTTTAGCACCCTGTTAAATCTGGTTTTAAATTAATTTGGGTAACAAATTTATAATGGAATCATTTTTAAATATGGTCAATAATTAAGACATCCTCGTTGTATAAGATATATTATTATCATTTAAACTATTTAAATAGTTATTTTTCAACTCTCATTAGGGAAAATCATTAGTTTTAAACAAAACCAATAAGCATGATGAAAATGTTTTTGTTGATGTAGATTACATTCCAAGAAAAAATATAATTTTTTATAATTTATTTGACTAATAATATTAATTTTATGAATTTAAGTTAATATTTATTGATAATAAATCTATAAATTTAATTTAAATCAATCTTTATTATTTATTATATATGTTAATTAATGGGTGAAAATTATTCAATTTAAAACGTTTTACAGAACACCACACTTTTTAACCCAAAAAACACATTATAAAATCATAAGAACATATGATAAATTTTAATTATGTAAAACAATTAATATAAAATAATAATTTTGTACATTAAATCTTATTGAAATAATATTGACACTTTTAAATGAGTTGATTTAGTAAAATAAATAGTATTTTTTTTAAAAATTTGTATTCATAACTATTCACTTAGAAAACAATATTTCCAAAATAATAAAAACATTCACTCTATGTTAATTATGATATTATAATTTAAAAAATTAAATTATGTTTCAAAAATGAAAATATTTTTTTTAACGTTTTGATTTAAGGTATAACCTTATTATAAAAAAGTTCAAATAAACTATTTAATTATTTATTTAAATTTATGTAATATTATTATTATGAATATAACGATTATATTTATATTATTAAATATGAATATAATTATTTATATATATTCATGGTATGGTTTAAACATGGTCGTTCATCGTATAACTACTGATATTTGAGTAATATTCATATCACATAACCCAGAATTCATGGTCACATTACATAGACATTCATGACAGTTAGTAGAACATGGATTCTTATTTTACACATATCAATATTTCTAGGAAATAAATTCATAGTATTATTGACATATTTTGTGATTTTAAATTTATAAATATAATAATTACCATGATGAATGACATGGTTTCATATTTTTTGGGACAAAAAAGTATATCACTAATCCCAGATAAGTCATCATTGGAAAAATAAATATAATTTTTATTCTTATGAAAAATTATTTCCATTGAAAAACCCCAATATAGAACCAAAAATAAAATAAATTATTTTTGAGGTCATTTAATGCACTTTTTTAAATATTCAATTTCAACTAGTTACATAAATTTATTTTATCGTCAAGGATACATCCAATAATATCATATAATGGAAAATATAAAATATTCTCAAAAATATTGTAATGTGATATATATTTAAATATCATCTTTATGTGGAAATAAAATAATACATAATTCCTTCACTATGTAATACATTTTTATCATTCAACATATTTATTAAAATTATTATCTATATTCCTCATTTTACAGATATTATCTAATCATTTATGTTAGATTATTGTGATAAAATTATCATTATTATGTATCCATTAATATTTGTTCATCCAAAAATATGTTACGAAATTTATATGGAGTATACATCAGTATTCCCTTCTTTATTTTCTTACAAAATTGATATTTCATCTCTACTATATTATTCATAGTATTTTCCTTTCATATGATTCAAATTGGTTGTTTATATATTATTAATATCTCTTATGACTATTATATTTAAGGAATGTGTATGTACCTCTCTTTCAATTGGATACTTTTGGAATATTGACATGGTTTGATATATGAAGTCATTATGTAACTCGTTTCCATTTCAACATGGATTTTTATATTATTCCTTCTTTTTTATATAATCTAATTTTTCTATTAATTTATACATTTTAGATAAGAATTGTAATATATTTGAATGTAATGGGATGGAATAAAACTATACATGTTGATATCAAACATGTTGTTGTTTTACCGTCAAGAAATAATATGCATAGTCTGAAAATGCTAATGATTATAAAATAAAACAACATTGTTGGAATAAAATATGTCATCGTATGCCGATGTAATGGATAGATATTTGATGGTCTAAATGTACATGACCTGAAATTCTTGGTCGAAGGGTGATTCTTTTTCTCACTGTGAAAGTGTGTATTCATCAAATGGAAATAGGATGTGTTATAAATCTCATGGTTGTTTTCAAAAGTATTGTTCTTCTAGACATCAGGTTTTCCTAGAAGGGACCCTTTGAATTGGTACTTGAGTGTAGAGCATGGAAATTCTATGTGGGTTTTCACTAAGTCACTGATGGTATGTGAATCATGATGATTCTAATGTCACCTAAAGAAGTTATTCCATAATTATTCGACTCTGTGTTGTGGAATAAGATCTCCAGTGACTTCTAAAACTACAGTTAAGTAAAATGCCTCACAAGAAAAGTTGTTCAAGAAGTAGGCATCCCGAATGAACCTTCATTCCATATTGGATGAGTCTTTAGTGGTAGTGAGTATATGTATAGAAACAATTACTGGTAACATTAATATATCATCTTAATTAGTGACATGCCTATTTGATAATGGTAAATCGAATTAATTTATTTCATAATTTATGGTTGATATACTAAAATATCCAACTAATACATTTCCTTAAGTAAAGGATATTAATGTTCCCCTTTGAATGATGATTGATCCAAGTCTCTGTAGTCCATCTTGTGTTTTTTCTCATTGTATATTTAGTATTCTTAGTGTCTTTTTCTCAAAATTATACAACTTGAAGTCATGTTTAGGATATATTGGATAATTTCCGATAAATATCGTAATGATTTTTATATTTAATGTGTATCCATTATTTCAGATGATTGGGTTTTTCATTTCTTATCAGAATAATCTGACTTGGAACATCATATGTAGAGTTTGGTAAATTGATAATGGAGTTTCCTTTTGAACTGGAGTGAAAATATTTGGGTAGAGACCTCCATCTAGATTAATTTCCCCACTATGTTCCCTTATAACAACACTGGTTTCCACCTATAAGAGATGTAGAGTTTATTTTGACATAGTATATTTTACTCAACCTATTTATATTCCCTCTTACTTCTTGAATTCATCCAAATTGAATGAATTAAAGACCAAGTTTTTTTATCTTCAATGAAATGTCTTCATTTTCATGAGTGTTTCAACATCGGTGGTACGATTTATATAGTCAATGAATTCTAAAGGTTCTCTTATTCTTCGTGTTGAATACATAATATATATTTATATAAGAAAAAATAAGTATATATAGAAATTTATTGGTGATTTTTTGAACTAATTGAATGGATTAAATTTTTTTGAACTTTTGATCTTTGATAAGGATTCCATCAGATTAGAATGAAATAACTCAACATTTCGAAAACTACCTCTCGTGGTATTAATGGCCATTATGAGCACCTTTTCAAGGAATTTAGTCAAACCATTGCTTCTAAATTCTATACTAATTTAATGATCAATATTCTCCCTATGTACCATGATGCTTTTATGTTAATCATTGGGGATATATTCTACGATTAATATATGATTGAGGAGGATCACATGAACCCTCTTAGATATGTTCTATAATTTTTTAAAAATCTATGAATTAAGCCAATATTTTTTTTGACTACTAGATTCAACAAGTAAAATTCTTCTGAAATATGGTGTCATAACATGGTATGTCAGTTGACATAAAAAAGATAAGGCTATTATGAAATTGAAATAATAACATATTATTTTATGAGATTCGGTGCATCAGGGCTCATGTTGGGTACTATCACATGTTTTTAATGTATGTATCCTTATTATCTTCATAAATGATTGAGCTAACTTGAAATGAAAGAAAATGATTTCATGGAATTGGAAATTTTAGAATTCTTTTTTGAGATACAACATCTTTTTATTACTACAACATTGTTAACTAATCTAGAGGATGATAAAGGATACGTGTTCATCTATAATGCATCCGGTTTAGTTTTTGGATATATTCATATGTAGGGTGATTATGTTGTTTCCTATGTCTTTCATCATCTTAGTCCACATGACATGAACTCTATTACCCATGACCTTAAACACTCAGATGTGAGGAATGAATATAAGAGTTCGTGGTGATAACTTTTTATAGAATTGTTAATCTTTATTTCAGACCACCATATCATTGGTTATGTCTATTAACTATACTGTCGCGACCCCCTCCCACAAAGGATGCCCCTCTTGAGCTGGAAATGGTGAAAGGGAGATAATTACCCCAGTGTCCTGCCTCCAGTAGGCACCGGGATGGCGACTAGACCCAAGGGTATGAGTTTTCACAAATATGGGAGGCATTACCCTATTATTATTTACGATCGGGAAATAGGACAATTCAACCACCAAAAAAGAAAAGAAAACGTGTATAGAAATAATCCCAATCCAAGCCCACATGCATGTTTAAAAAATTTTATAACAAGGTGCAAGTACAAGAATGCTCAAAGTATAATACCAAAAGAAAAGAAGAGTACAGTGACTGCAACAACTCCAAATGTCCGGACTAGTAGGGTCCCGCACATCCCTGGTAGTCCTCCTGGAAGCCTGAAATTAAACGTAGGGTGAGCATACATGTATATTCAATAGAGAAACCTAAAGCTCTCCTGCACAAGTGGGGAGTCATCCTAATGTCCCATGAGAACAACAGAAGAAACATAGGAAGGAATTCTATCCACCCAACCTCACCAGCCACACTCACCAAAAACACAATCAGAACAGGTAGTAGTAGTCTATAAGAACAATAGTATTGGGTACCCCCGCACCATTCCCCATTAGTTAGCTGGTCTTCCTAATGACAAACATCATGATGCTGACACACTCTCCCTGACCGCACACACCTGGGCCTCACTAACCACGCATCCCGCCCGCACACACCTGGGCCTCACAACCACGTATCCCTCCCGCACACACCTGGGGCTCGCAACCACGTATCGCGCCCGTAAAGACCTGGGCCTCGCAACCATGTATCTGACCCACACACACCTTGTCCTCGCAACCACATATCCCGCCCGCACACACCTAGGCATCCCAACCATGTATCCCGCACGCACACACCTGGGCCTCGCAACCACGTATCCCACCCGCAGACACCTGGGCCTCACAACCACGTTTCCCGCCCGCACACACCTGGGCCCCATCCTGATGATTCTTGGGAAATAGTAAAACCTCCTTGAATAGTCTTGGGCTAAAACCACTATAATAGAAACATACCTGAAGGGTCTTAGGTGTATGGTCGCCTCAAGCCATCACAGCCAAGGGAAGAAGGAGCAGGAATAAGCTAGTAACTAAGGGGTAAACACCCTCTCCCATGAAATGGGAGTGTTTGGAACTAAGGGATCAACATGGGTGGGGTGCGATAAAGCACAGAAGTTACAGAAATATATATGTATATCAAACACTCATCCCAACCTATGGCTTCTAAATAGAGAAACTAAGCATGTGCCTCGACAATGCTACTACGAAGCATGCCTACAAAAATTAACCCCAACCCCATTTAGGTTTTCACGTTTCAGCAGAATTAGTTTATTATTTCCTTAACTACTGGTCAACTATCCACAACCAACCATATTGATCGTTCGTGAAACATATCCCTGCCATCCACACATCAAGTTAGGAAAACACAAGAAAAAAAACAAAGTCCTTCTTATTAACCAACCAACCCCATTGATTATTAATCATGTTCCATTACCATGACCCACCATTCCTTAACTCTTCCAATTTCTATTTATTATTCACAACCCATAGTTCGTTCACATTCATCCCATACCTGCAACCTCGCTTCCAACCGCCATTACCACAACCACACCGTACATCATCATCCCTTCATACAACTTATCGCAGCCCCACTGCTCATCCAATCCACCACAACCAAGAAAACAAGATTCATGCCACATCATCGCCCCTTTAACATCATTTGCTGTAGCCCTGCTATCGATTCTATTCAAAACAACCTAGGATTCACCCCTCCCTTTCACACACCAGTAACTAAGCCAAAACCCACATGTTCATTATTCCATTTTGTTTAAACAGGGTGATCACGCAAGGGTTCCAGATTTTAATCAGCCAACATTACGTGATTAATCAATTTCCACATTCCATAAAGTTTCCACCCATAAAATGGTCTAAAAAGAGAGGGAAGCATTTAATTACCAACGAATAGGCCCCCAACGACCGTGATTTTCATTAGGTAGAAGCCTATTCAATTCACAACATAGTACCACCAGATATAAAATAATCACAACAACTTCCCCATTTTCGTTCGTTAACCATTTATAATCATTATTTATTGGTTTAACTATTTCTCATGAAAACAAGAGGATACCCACCCCGCATGATGAAAAATTTATAGATACGAAGGTAAGATCCCTACATCAACAGGTTCTGATCACAACACTCCCACGGATCAACCTTAGAAGTCATCCTTCAGCGTCCGTCACCTCTATCGAGTCCCAGAAAAACCTCCTCAGGTGGAAGTCAGAAAGGGAAGGCCGAAGGAAAGACAATGGATCCAAGCTCTGAAGTTTCTCCTAATTGTTACGATACTGTGACTTCTGATGGATCATAAATCGGAGCTTGGACGAAGAAGTTATGGAAGAAAAGGAGCCGTCGAGTCTCTTGGGAGAGCTCTAATCAGGGGAATACGGAGGAGATGGTTGAGTTGAAAAGGAGGAGGTGACCCCTCCTTTTATAGGTGAAAAAAGTAAAAGTACACAGCGTGTACTTTATGGTACAGGGCGTGTACATGGCCGTTTCACACTATCACCATGTGGCTTCCAACACTGCCTTCAATGCGGAACATGACCATTGACTAGTCAACACATTTCTAGAAGGTAACACATACGTGGGGAGGGACTACACGGTGTGTAGTATTGGATACATGGCATGTACCCATTTATTTTACACGGCTCCAACACGGCACACAGTCGTTGAATGGTCAACACATGGTAACTCGTATGCAAGGAGAGACTACACGACGTGTGGTATGAGGTACACAGAGTGTACCCGTTTATTTCACACGACTCCAACATGGCACATGGTAGTTGACTGGTCAACACACAGTAACACGTACTCGGGGAGAGACTACATGGAGTGTGGTATGAGGTACCCGGCGCATAGCCATTTATTTCACACGGCAAGGACACATCCTTCAACACAGTGTATACCCGGTGAGAGGGTACATGGTGTGTACTCATACTACACGGTGTGCACTTACAAAATTCTAGAAAGTGTGGGAAAAGTCCATTTTACCCTCCATAACACTTCGTGACCTTTTCTTTTGACAATGGAATGGGCCAGAGAGGTCTGGGCCATTACATCATATGCCTCTTAAAACATTTTTGTCCCCGAGAATTCAAAAACCAACATAGAGGAACCCAACAAGATACCTCTTAGGGTTCTAGTTATAATAGGAACCCTACCAACAACCCTAATCATATGTGTTAGGAATTCCCTCTCATATTTTGGGATATTATCCACTTTAGGCGGCATTGACTCACCTGCAAGAGATTAATCACATCCTCATTAATGCGTCTTGATTAAGAATTGGGTCTTCCCACTTTCATACATTAGGATTTTTCAACATTCACTACCCTCAACACCACACAACCATCACAATGCCCGAACATGTGGTTTGGGGAAAAACTTCCTTCTCCTATATCGAGATACTATCCACTTTAGGCGGAACTAACTCTCCCATATGAGTTCAATCGCATCCACATTATTGTGTCTCGATTAAGGGTAAGGTTTTTCCCTTTCCCCACACATCCGGACATGTTACACATTACCTGGGAACAAGGAAACAAAAGGTCTCACAATCGACAAGCCAAGAATTCCATATATCAAAGGTACAGAGTATAACATCAACACAATGCTCAGAAGAACAAGGGAAAACACAAGTCAAAACAACTCCGGGTACTGAGCATGCATCTGGGACTCCCGCTCCAAAGTGCTCTCCTCGAGGCCGCCATGCCTCCACAATACACGAACCAAGGGAATGGTTCATCCATGGAGCACCTTCTCTTTACAGTCCATGATTCTGACTGGTCGTTCCTCGAAGGTCGTGTTGTCTCCCATATCTAACTCTCCCCAGTCGATAACATGGGAGTCGTCGTGTATGTATCGACATAGCTGGGAGACATGGAAAATGTCATGAACCTCATCCATCTGAGGTGGCAAGGTGAGCTGATATGCTACCTCGCCGATTCGTCTCAGCACCTTGAAAAGACCGATGAACCTAGGTGAGAGCTTTCTCCCTTTCGCAATCCTCTACTGCCCCCGTCGTGGGGAAACCTTCAAGAACACATGATCTCCCACCTAAAACTCCATGGGCATACTCCAACGATCAACATAAGACTTCTATCGGTCCTGAGCCGCTTTCATGCTCTCACGTACAAGCTGGACGTTCTCCGTGGTGCTCTGTACTACCTCTAGCCAAAGAGCAACTGTCTCACCAACCTCTTCCCATAAAATTGGTGAAAGATATGGTCTTCCATACAAATCCTCAAACGACGCCATTCCAATAGTAGAGTGGAAGATGTTGTTGTAGGAAAACTCTACTAAAGGAAATTTTCATACCCATGATCCTCTGAAATACAGAACGCATGCTCGTATCATGTGCTCCAATTTCTGGATAGTCTGCTCCGTCTGCCCATCGATCTGGGGGTGGAAAGCAGTGCTAAGGTGTAGCTGGGTCAAAAATCATGTTGTAACCCCCTCCAGACTCATGAGGTAAACCGAGTATCCCAAACTGAGATAATAGTCTTTGGAACTCCATGAAAACATACCACTTCGTCTATGTAACCTTGTGCTAAGGTACTCACTGGCCTTGACTCCTTAATTGTTAGGAAGTGAGATGATTTCGTTATTCGATCCACCACTACCCAGATAGCATCATAACCACCCTGATCTTTGGGTAGTCCTGTGATGAAGTCCATTGAGATGTCATCCCACTTCCACTCGGGGACATCTAAAGGATGCAACAAACCACTGGGAACATGGTTTTCAGCCTTCACTTTTTGACACACTAGGCATTTAGCCACAAAATCCGCCATTTCCCGTTTCACCCTAGGCCACCAAAACTGTTCCCTTAGGCCTCAGTACATTTTGGAATCTTCTGGATGTACCACCAAGGCTGAGCAATGGAAGTCACAGAGAACTCCTCCATGCATTGTCTTCGAAAAAAAATCTTCCATAGAAAAGCATCCGATGTCAGCTGTCCTCTGACCATCCTTCTAGAGCATTCCCCTAATCGACACGATCCCACATCACTTCCATCTCGGAGTCCCCCAACTGAGACTCATCCACCTACTGAAACAAGGAGGACTACACCATCATCTGAAACAAACCGCATCTAACACCTTCTACCCTTACATCTAAGTGCAAGGCGGCCAACTCTCCCATCACTTTCCAAGCATCAGTGGATTCCAGAACCACTTCCTTATGTTACTTTCTGCTCAAGGAATCAGCTACAACGTTACCCTTACCTTCAGTCTAAGAGTTCTTGAAGTCATAGTCTTAGAGAAACTCGACCCATCACCGTTGTCGTATGTTCAGATCACGCTGGGAGAAGATATAACACATGCTCTTGTGATATGAGAAGACCACAAAGTGCTCCGCAAACAGGTAAAGTCTCCCCAACTACAGTGCGAACACTACTAAAGAACGATCTAGTTCATGGGTGGCATAGTTACCCTCATGAGGGCGTAACTACCTATACCCATAATAGATCACTCCATTCTTCGGCATCATCACACATCCCAGTCTAAATCTAGATGCCTCAAAAAACACACCATACAACAACCCTTCCTCTGGAAACCTGAGTACGGGAGCACTGACCAACATCTCATTCAGGTAGTCAAAATAATTTTGGCACTTCTTGCTCTATAGGAAGACCTGGTTCTTCCTAGTCAAAGCTGTCAATGGATAAACAACTCGAGAGAAGTCCAATACAAACCTCTGATAGTAACCTGATAACCCAGGAAACTATGAGCTTCTGCCACACTCTTTGGTGATGCCCAAGAAACAACTACCTTCCACCATGGACGGGTCCACTGACACTCCATGATGAGACACCACGTGCCCAAGGAAGTGTATTTCATGAACCAATAACTTACACTTCGACAATTTCTAGTAAAGCTGGTGGTGTTGAAGGACTTCCGATAATGCCCTGAGATGCTCAACGTGCTCCTCCTCTGATCTTGAGTAGATCCGTATTTCATCGATAAACACAATGAAAAACCAGTCCCGAAACTCTCGGAAGTCAAATTTCATAAGTCCCATGAACACAGCCAGTGCATTCGTAACTCCAAATGGCATCACTACAAACTCAAATTGCCCATACCTGCACCTGAATTCCGTCTTTGAGATGTCGCTATACTTTACCCTCAGCTGATGATATCGAGATCGTAGATTAATCTTGGAAAACCAACCTTCTCCCATCATTTTGTCGAAGAGATCATCTATCCGTGGAAGGGGGTAATAGTTCTTGACTGTTACCTGGTTCAACCTTCGGTAGTCTATGCATAGCATGAGACCACCATCTTCCTTCTCCACGAACAAAACTGGAGCACCCCATGGCGATACCCTGGGTCGAACAAAACCATTCTTCATCAGATCATCAATCTGAATCCACAACTCCCACAACTCCAAAGATGACATCTGATAAGGGGCCATCAAAATCGGACGAGCAACAGGATGTAAGTCCATCCTGAACTCAACGTCACGTCGGGGGGGGGGGGGGTGGGGGGTTGAATCACAACCTCCTCAGGAAAAATATCGAGGAACTCCCCAACAACCCCCAGGACATCCATTATCTCTATATCAGCTGAAACCACTGATATCCTGCCTAAAATGGAAAGGATAGGCTCCACACACCGACCTCCCACATGATAGCTACTCTCACCAACAAAAACTACATGATGCCCGTCCACATCGGAGAACACGAATCTTCTCCGAGAGAAGTTGATAATGGAACTAACAGAAAACAACCAGTCGCTGCCTAGGATGACATCATATGGCTGCATATGTAACAGAGGAAATTACACACTAGATTGATGTGGTCCCAACGTCAACCCACATCCCTGGAAAACACATGATACGCTGGTCTGGCCTCCAACTGGTGTACTCAGCACCCGTGGTAGGCAAAGTATCTCTACATCTAGTCCCAATGCATGGGCTAGACTGGGTGCAACAAAGGAGTGTGAAGCTCCTGACTCGAACAAAGAAAAAAAGAGAGTGCTGAACAAACAAATTGTACCTCGCACCACCTCTGGTTTTGCTGGAGCTATCAACTCTACTTTGTGCAACTGTCCACGCACAACTATTCTACCTCTATGATGTCGTCCACCTCCCGGACCACGCCCTGGTAGAGGTTCCTGAGGAGAACCCTGAGGTCGGCCTCCTCCCACAATGTCTACCCTCAGAGGAGCATGGTCCTGCTGCTGCTGGAAGGGCTTCACTAGAAACTGGTGTTGCTGATGTGGGCGCCGAACCTGGCCACCTCCACCATACTGAGCTAGGGTCGGGCACCGACTCTGAACGTTCCTAAAACCTCTATAATAAAAACACTTCGGTCCTGGTCTTGTGAAGAAGGGATGAGGACCTGATGATCTTAACTGGAAGTACTGGGGCCTGCTCCCCACTGTCCTGAACCTAGAAGGTCCTGTTGCAGGAGACCTGCTGCTGACTGCATTTCCCTTCGACGAACCTGGCTGGATCCCCTCATGTGGTGCACCTCCCTGTGAGTGCATCCTCTCTACAACATCTGACTTCTTCTGTACCCCAAGTGCGTCAGAAGGTTGAAGGGGGTGACAACATACTGGACCGAAGGACGAAGCGCCTCCTCTAAACGTCTCGCCCGAGACTCCTCATCCGGAATGTGATACAGAGAAAAGAGTAGGAGTTCCTTGAACATGATTCCCAACTCTCCAACTGACATACTCCCCTGATAAAGGGAGAGTAACTCCTACAGCTTCTCTGCCATGATCATGGATGAAAGGAATTCCTCTCAGAATTCTTTCTCAAAGTCCACCCACGAACCTCTTCCTCTATCCTCTCTTTGAGGTAGAGCGTCCACCACTGTCGTGCCTCACCTCTCAGCTGACTGACTGCTAGGGGAACCAAGTACTCTCATGGAGCACAGATCAAGGTAAAAGTGATCCCTAGCTCCTCAAGCCACCCCTCTATCTCTGTATCTGAAGTACTACCATCTTACTTCATGAGGGTTTGCCAATGGAATGAATGGAGAGTCTTCTGCCACTGGATAGCTTCCTCCTCTCGGTCAATCCTCAACTGATTGACCGCCTGAATCTATTGGGCCTCGGCCGTCTGAGCCACCCGGGGACGACGTCTAGGTGCCATATTTTTACAGTAAACAACGATCACCTAATCGGAAGTAGTAAGGAAATTTATCATGGATTCATTTTATCATTTTATTTCAATTTCTTTCCCAGAACACCAAAATCAAATAAAATAGAATCATGATGATGCATGTACCTTCCATAGGGTCTCTACCCTATCATCAATGTAGTCTCACATGGTTGTTTGGTAGGCTCATATTCCTTGCATCGGATCATGGGGGGCCCTAAAATACCATGTCCTAGCCGTTCTTCTTTGGCCTATGTCATGCATCAGGATTAACTAACACTATTTCCCCACCATCTCATGCAATCCTCATTGGGCCTAACTCCAGACTCCATCCTATCTCTCAACCATCAGCTTTGATACCATTCTGTCACAATCCCCCTCCCACCAAGGATGCCCCTCCTGAGCAGGCAGTGGTGAAAGGGAGATAATGACCCCCGAGTCCCGCCTCCAGTAGGACCTAGGTTGGCGACTAGCACCAAGGGTATGAGTTTTCACAAATATTATAGGCATTACCATTTTATTATTTAAGATCAGGAAATAGGGCAAGTCAACCACCAAAATGGAAAAGAACAAGTGTATAGAAATAAACCCAAACCAAGCCCACATTCATGTTTAAACAATTTTATAACAAGATGAAAGTACAAGAATTATAAATGTACAATACCAAAAGAAAAAAAGAGTACAACGACTGCAACATATCCAATTGTCCCGACTTGTAGGGTCCCGCACGGCCCTAATAGTCCTCCTGGAAACCTGAAAGTAAACGTAGGGTGATCATACAAGATTACTCAATAGGGAAACTTAATTCTCTCATGTACAAGTGGGGAGACATCCTAATGTCCCATGAGAACAACATTTGAAACCAAGCAAGGAATTATATCCACCCAACCTCACCAGCCACACTCACCAAAAATACTATCACAACAGGTAGTAGTAGTATATAAGAAAAATATTATTGGGTACCCCTGAACCATTCCCCATTAGTTAGCTACTCTTCCTAACGGAGAACGTCCTGACACCGCAACACTCTCCCTGCCCACACACACCTGGGCCTCACAAACCACACATCCCGCCTGCACACACACGGGCCTCACAACCACGAATCCTGCCCGCACACACCTGGGCCTCACAACCATGTATCCCACCCGCACACACCTGGGCCTCACAACCACGTATCCTGCCCACACACACATGGGCCTCGCAACCACGTATCCCGCCTGCACACACCTGGGCCTCCCATCCAGGTATCCCGCCAGCACACACCTGGGCCTCACAACCACGTATCCCGCCTGCACACACTTGGGCCTCATCTTGAGGATTCTTGGGAAACAGTAAAACCTACTTAAAGAGTCTTGGGCTAAAACCAACCCAATAGAAACCTACATGAAGGGTCTTAGGTGTATGGTTGCCTCAAGCCATCAGAGCCTAGGGAAGAACGAGTAGGAAATAGCTAGTAACTATGGGGAAAACACCCTTCCCCATGAAATGGGAGTGTTCCGCACTAAGTGCTCAACATGGGTGGGGTGCGATAAAACACAAAAGATACAGATATATATATGTATACCAAATACTCATCCCAACATATGGCTTCTATACAAAGAAACTGAGCACGTGCCTCGACATTACTACTAAGAAGCATGCATACAAGAAATAACCCCAACCCCATTTAGGTTTTCACATTTCAGTAGAATTAGTTTCTTAGTTCCTTAATTACTGGGCAACTATCCACAACCAACCATATCGATAGTTCGAGAAACATATCCATGCCATCCACAAATCATGTTAGGAAAACACAAGAAGCACAAAAAAAGTCTTTCTTATTAACCAACAAACCCCATTGATTATGAATCCCGTTCCATTACCAAGACCCACCATTCATTAACTCTTCAAATTTTTTTTATTATTCACAACCCATAGTTCGTTCACTTTCAACCCATCTCTATAGCCCCACTGCCAACCGCCAGAACCACAACAACACTGTACATCATCATCCCTTGATACAAATTATCACAGCCCCGCTGCTCATCCGATCCACTACAACCAACAAAACAAGATTTGTGCCACATAATCGCCCCTTTAACATCATTTAACACATCCCTGCTTCATGTTCTTTTCGTAATAACCCAGGATTCACCCCCCCCCTTTACACACAGGCAACCAAACCAAAACCAACATGTTCATTATTCCATTTTGATTAAACGGGTTGATCACACAAGGGTTTCAAATTTTAATCACCCAACATTACGTGATTAATCAATTTCCACATTCTACAACGTTTACACCCACAAAATGGTCTAGAAAGATAGGGAAACATTTAATTGCGCAAGCAAAGGCCCCCAACGACGGTGATTTTCAGTAGGCAGAAGCCTACTCAATTCACAACATAATATCACATGATATAAAATAAAGACGAAAACTTCCCCATTCCCATTCATTGACTAGTTATTATCATTATTTAATGGTTCAACTATTTCACATGAAAACAATAGGATACCCACCCCACATGATGCACAATTTAGAGAGACGAAGGTAATATCCCTACCTCAACAGGTCCTGATCACAACGCTCCCCCGGATCAACCATAGAAGAAGTTTGTCGACGTTCGTCACCTCTGTCGAGTGCCGGGAAAACTTCCTCGGGTGGATGTCAGAAAGGAAAGGCCAAAGGAAAGACAAAATATCAATGCTCGGATGTTTCTCCTCGTTGTTAGGATCTCGTGGCCGCTGATAGATTGTAAATCGGAGCTCGGACGAAGAAGTTATTGAAGAAAAGGAGCCTTCAAGTCTCTTGGGAGAGCTCTTCTTAGAGGAATGGGGGGAGAGGGGTGAGTTGAAAAGGAGGAGGGGACCCCACCTTTTATAGGCAAGAAAAGAAAAAGTACACGGCGTGTACTCAACCATTTCACATAGTCGCAATGCGGCTTCCAACATGACCTTCAACGCAGAACGCGGCCGTTGACTGGTCAACACACGGCTTGATGGTAACGCATACGTGGGGAGGGACTACACGGCATATAGTATTGGATACACGACATGTAGAAATTTATTTCACATGGCTCCAACATGGAACACAAACATTGACTTGTAAACACATGGTAACGCGTACGCGAGGAGAGAATACAAGGCATGTGGTATGAGGTACACGACGTGTACCCATTTATTTCACATGGCTCCAACACAACACACGGCCATTGACTGGTCAACAAACGGTAATGCGTATGCGGGGAGAGACTACACAGCGTTTTGTATGAGTTACACAGATTGTACCCATTTATTTCACACGGAAAGTACACGACCTTCAACAAAGGGTATACCCGTCGAGGGGGTACGCAACATGTACTCACACTACACGGCGTGCACATACAAAATTCTGGAAAATGTGGGAATAGTTCATTTTATGCCCCAGAACACTTTGTGACCTTCTTTTTGACAAAGGAATGGGCCGGAGAGGTCCGTCCCATTACATATACCTTGGGGAAAGGGAATGTAATCATGAATTCATTGAGCATTAATCTTCAGAACCGTGAATTGATAAAATAATAAGTATAGTGGAACATGTTGTCACCATTTTCACAGTAGTATATTTGAGATCCAGAATAATGGGAAGTGGTTTCCTTTGATAGTGTTAATTTGAAAACGGCTCCTCCTGATATTGTTATTAAATATCATATTATTGATGATGAGTTTTGTATCATTATATACTCTACTTATGGAGGAAATACGATGCAAGATAGTTCATTCTTAGTTGCGGGAATTTTATGATATTATAATCTAATTTTAGTATTGTTATTAGTAAGGAATGATGTGACGATAGAATGCAATAATTCCTAGTTGGTAGTGAACCTATGAAACAAAATGATGATAAATGACATGTAGCATCAATTTTGGTGGTCATGTAAGATATGAGGCATTAATGAATTTATCTTTATTTTTTATATGTGTCTAATGGTAAAGGTAGAGGCTATAAATTCTCTCTATTTGGTTCATCCAAATCCAATGCTAAGAGGGAAGATGCATGATATCTCTATTGAAAATGTTTTCTAGTCTCTGAGTAGCAATGAGTGATGAATGTGAGATGGGTTTTGGTTTATCAGCTGTATAAATTGTCTCATATTATACTTAATTGTGACTCAAGATATGTCGAGTTGTAGGGAAATATATATTTGAAAGTTTTCTTTTGTTTTCTGGGAATTCCATAATCAAAATTTTCAGAAATATATCCTTTATTCACTTATCACTTTTATAGTGGCCTTCAACATGGACTTGGATATCATTTCCATTTGATTATGGTATACCATCTGAAGTCAAATAAAGAGATATAAATATATACACATATTCATGAAGATATTCTATGTTCCAACATTGGTGAATTTGGTGGAGATTATCATGAACAAATATGTAAAGTTAAGAATTCATATATCAATAGTTATCAGTTCACTGTCACCATGGGTCCTTTTGAATCATTTTATGTCTATCCTTCTAGGCCTATTGTATTACCACAAAATTCAACAGTAAGAATATTATATTTATTTGTGTACATGATACCCAATACCAAGTAACCCAAGGGTTATTATTTACTATTTAAAGAATTTATATTTAATATATTTTGAAATTATTACAACACATAGTTAGCATGCATTTCACACTGTATATATCTTCTTCGATGGCTTATGTTACCCACATGACTGAGCAGTATTGAAAAATAAAATATTATTAAAATATTATTTTTTAATATAAAAAGTTATAAAATATCCTGTATGAATAGTATAAACTATCTTATTAATATATATATATTTTTCATAAATATAACCTTTATTCATGGTTTACAAATTAATTATAAATTAAAAACCAATCAGATATAAAAAAGTATTAATATTCTTATACAAAAAAATGATTTTAGTCATAATAAAAATATTCAAATACAATTAATGGTTTATTTTAATGAAATATGTAAGATATATATTCAATAAAATATTTTTTTATTCTTCGATTATGTTTGACTAGAATAAGATGAAAACAAGCCCAATAAACCATATCAAATACTATATATTTATACAGGTATTTTTGCAGCCTTTGGATAGGTAACCCATTTTAAATCCTTATGATAAACCTTTAAAAATTAAATATAAAAAATAAAATTATTATTTGGAATCAAAACATATAAATTTGAGAAGGGAATTTTTTGGTAATTTCAATGAAATTTTAATATTTAATGAACAGTTTAAATTAATAAAATTTTGTTCTGAAGTAATTTTCATCTAATATATTTATTTTATTAAATTCTATTATTAATTACGTCTTATGATTAATTAGGTAAATTTGTTATTAGTTAATCTAGTGTAGTTAATTTAAATTAATTTTATCTTTTAAATTGACTATAAAAATAGAAATCCATAGGATTTTTTTACATTAAAAAAATACACTTTTGTTCTATATGTGGGAGTATGTATTAAGTAATTTGTAACAATTTTCTGATATAAATATAGAAAAATGGATTCCAAATGTGTAATCTTATAAATATATATTTTTTATACAGTGTAAATAGTTATTGAAAAAAATTACCAGTGAATATAATTAATGTTAATTACAACGACTAATGTTAAATTATTCTTATTAAGAGTCTTAATCATAAAGTCATTTCCAAAATTTACCTTAAAACATGTCTAGAAGCCATTTTATGAAAATATTTTGTTATTATAATCCATTTTTTAAAAGTTATTAAATTATTTATCCACATTAAAAATTTTAATTTTGGTGGGGTTCCGTTATTTTAAAATATTAAAAGAGATTCCACTACTCCTCAAATATAAAATGCATCATTCACATCCACTTCCTCATACCTCTCAAGACCTATAAAATGATCCAAACACTTCAATATTAACTCCCAAACCAACCTCCATTACTCATTGAATTCCGCATTATGTTTATATTCTTCGTAGGATGCACTATTGTGCAAACCGAATGGAGTTACCTGATTAAGATATAACTACCTCCTTCAATCTCATACATTTTAAATTCATTCCCTAGTCCCTAGAATATTTTTATACTATTATAATAGAACTAAATCATTATAAACAATATTATAAGATGTTTTAGGCTTATTATTATTCTTTCACATACGCACATCCATATAATGGGAAATGAAGAAATAGTTTACATTTATTGAAGACTACCACCTCCCTAAAGGATAATTGTTCAAATTTCATTTAATGCCTTTGATGGTTTCTATAATAATTGAAAATAGACTTATAAATAATATATATATATATATATAATATATTTATAATATATTTTTATTATGTATTTCCATTATAACGCATACCTCTATATATTACATTTTCCATTATTTTGATAACATCGATTGTGGAAGTGTGGACAAGATTCCCCATAGTGTGATGTGATTCATTAATAATATTAATGGAATATATTAAGGATAATTTTTATAGACCAATGTAATATATATGAAATATATTTTTTTATGAAATTATTAAATGCATATATATCATTTACTCTTAATTATTTTTAAAATAAAATGTGAAGAATGTCTTGTTCATTTATATGTAGGGACTATAATCTCTATAAATACTGGAACACCCCAAGCTTCCAAGATACACTTCCCTTTGAATAATACCATAATGGGGAATGTATGAAACATCGCGTTTAAGTGCACCACGACCTATCAAACAAACCGTTTATTAATAGGAAATGAATATTAATAACATCATTTTGAATTTTATCTTTATATCCCATATAATCTTAACATTCATCACATTTGTTTCATAGACATAATATAAGGAAGATGAATTTTTTTCAGATAAAAGAAGTATTTTTAAAAAAAATCAGTTTTTCTTTATTTAATTGACAAACCATTATAATCCAACATTTGAAACATTTATACATTAAATTTGATGAAATTAAATTATTATTTTGAAGAGGAACAAAAAATTTAGTTTTGATAAATATTATGTGTTTTTATGATAACATTCATATTTTGATGAATAATGAAAGATTATAAATATTAATTGAAATTTTTTTAATCAAAATATTTTATACAGTTAGATTATACATTCTAATGGTTTTGAATTAAAATTAAGTTATATTTTTATCCTTTAATCCAATTTTTGTCATTGGAATTAATTTCACATTTAAATTGTACTTAAACACATATCATTCTTTTGATAGTTTTCTACTTCTCAAAAATCCTCTTTCAGGTTTTAAAACGGGAATTATTTTTAAATTAATTAATGCAACTAATTTTATTTTAATTTTAAAAATAGACATAATTTTTTGATTTGGAATATCAAAATTAGCTTAGGGTGAATTTTTTGTATTTTTCTGAAAATGTTCGATTTATTATGGATAATGAAATACACTTCGTTATTGTTTATAAACCGAAGTTTAATTTAAATAATTATTTAATTTATTTAAAATAATTTTAGGTCCAAAAAGATAAATTACACATATATTATTCCAGTTTAATTCATCGATTTCATTTTGTAATAAAATTAGATGTATAAAATGTTATTTATATTTTATAACGTTTTTTACCCACTTTTTTAGCATGTTAGAAAATTTTCATAAAACATAATTTTACCACTTTTGTGAAATGAAAATCAAAATTCAGAGCGGTATGTTTTATATCATAAAGTTAAAGTTGTTTAATAATATGAAAATAATTTTTATTGAATAATAACATTGAATTTCATTTACCACGGTTAAAAGTAAATAGGGTAATTAAAGGTAAAAATGATATTATAATTACCTGGACATGTTTCCTAATTCTATTGGATAAGTTAGTTTTGACCATAATCAACTATAGGAATGAAATATGATCTTCATTGGTCCTAATGGATTAGATTAGAACATTTATTATTATTTTATTTAACGAACAGATAAAAATGTCAAATTCAAATTTTCATAACTAAAACCATTTTAATATATGGTAATACATAAGATAAATTCAACTATAAATATTTATTAAAAATCTATAAATATTCCCTACATCATCGTTTTTTATTTTTTATTTATATACATTTAATAGTTAAATTTATTTATGAAACAAAGATGATGTAGTAATTAACGGATTAATTAATAACTAATAATTGATATTATAAATATCAAAATAAATGTAAATTGAAACTTTTGATGCATTCAACAAATTCTCTAGATTAATATTACATGTTAGGATTGATACAATGATTTTTTATGTAATCATGCTGTTATGAATTTAGAAAAACCCAAATACTATTTAGAGTCAAAATTAACATAAATGAGTTTTTAAAAAGAAATATTATATTATTAAATTAATTAATATTTCTACGAAATCTATGTCTTTACCAAATGACAAATATAATGTTAGATATATCAATAATGAGCCACTTGAGATTATCCAGGCATTTTATAGTAAGATAATTAACAATATAGTTTAAGAATACAAGAAGACTTGATAAAAGTAAAAATCATTAACTAAGAGATAAATATAAAAGATAAGGTTAATATGGTGAACAATACTATTATAAAACCTATTTTATGAATTTATTTTTACCCATCCCCACCATATCGTCGAAATAAATCCATTTGGATCTATTAAAAACCAAAAATTATTATATAATAAAATAATATTTCATGTTTTTTCTAAAGTGACTCCCACTCTCCAAATCTATTTGGCTCAGCCAACGCCTACTCAAATATCCTCCCAACTACACAAAATTATACCTAGCAGACTTAGTTTTATTAGAAAACCCATTTAAGGATTCCTTTTGATCAAATAAAATGGATGCACCCAAAGAAGATGTAATAATTTCACCACAACATTCAATGTTCTTTTTTCTTCCACTACATCATTCTTAGTAGTTTCTATAAAAATATAAAAATTCTAGTTCTTTATAGATACATTGATGTTATTATTAATATGGTACATCCATATTCATTATTCTATCCATTATATGAATGGAAATTTCACCATACGTGCGTACGTATAGTTTACCGTCTCCACATCATGGTGTATTTTGTTATTCAACACATCATTATTTGGATTAGTATAATAACAAGTTCAATTGATTTAAATAATAAATAATACATGTTAATTATTTGGTATATATGATATAAAATTCAAAAACATATGATTTTACCAAAAATTTAATGATATTGTTGCTCATGCATACATATGGATTACTGTTTCCAACCAACGCAATAAAATTCATTTCACAACATAACCTTTCAAGAATAATTTTCATATGAAGATTTGAAACTATTTTTTAACAACATAATATTATTCTGGATAAGAATCAAATACATCCTATACAATAAAACATGACTTACGTAACAAAACATATAAAGAAAGCGAATAAGTTAACAACCAAAATAATGATACTATTGAAATATCATTAACCATGTAATATTAAAAGATCATATATTATATCATATTTATGTATTTGGTTATTTAATAGTTTAATAACAGTTATTTCACTATTATACATGATTTTAACCTACCCTATACTATGGAAAAGTACAAGGTAAAAGGTTTCTTATCACACATTGGAATTCGTGAGATTTCCTTTGTTCACCACATATTTACTCCATGTGGTGTATTGTGTACAGTCATTTGATATATATTATCATGGTTATATATATATATGAATGTTAATATATGATTCATTTGGTGTTTATTAACTTTTGGGTGTATGAATCGACAGATTACAACCTGGTAAGGTGTTTAAATCTCACTTTTATTCCTGTGAGATTCATGCTATATTTGCCACTATTACCTTTTGTGTGGTGATAGTATTGCCCGTGATTGTATTCATTGTCTAATATACATTAATAAGTGGTTATTTAAATCATTAATTTATGATAATTCTTTCATGTGGTGTATGATTCGAATTTTACCAAATCGGTAAGGGAGTTTCAAATTTCAATTTCAATTCATTTGGTTTTATGAAAACATCATTGATTATTTTACTCCAAGATTATGTGTAAAATCACTATTTATTTACATATATATTAATTTACACTTATATTTGTGTGGATATAAATGTGATACATATAATCACTCCATTTATAATTTCTCAAGTAATTGATATGAACATGATAAGGGTAATTTTAACTCAGTTTCTATTCATTGAGTAAAACATCAAAGTCATTGGTGTTGTATTAACAATAAAAAGTTTGAATATCCTCTATATGATTTATTTGAAATATCAAATCCAATTTAGTTTATTTATCTTTTTCACACATAATTAGGTTATTTATTTAACCTTAACCTAAGGATATAGTCTTTATAAGGTATTTCATCTCAACTTACATTCCATTGAGTCTTCATCGTTGTTATGAACCAAATCACTTTTATATGGTGTATATACTATAATTTGACATAGTATATCATGAATCACTTTACTCTCATGATATTATAATTTATTTATTACCTCAATTATTTGTATTCAATCACTTCTTATTTGGCTACGAACTCTAACTAAAATAACATTTTAAATGCTTTATCTAATTATTCTTCTAAATATTTGTCATTAATGACCATTTTTTAAAAATGTTGTTAAGGATTTATTTATATGGACATTAAAATTTAAAAATTAAATTTCCTTTTAAATGTTTCAATGTGGTATGAGAAACTTTTATTAAAAAAAACTATTTTAAATGGCTTCTTGATGGATTGTGAGACTGTAAAATGAATTCATGAAAAGAGGGATATTTCTCTCAATTAAATTTGATGATTATTTTAATCTTTTTCATCATTCATTATTACTATCTATTGAGGTTAAAATATTATAATACAATATTCCATATTGTATTGCATGAGTTATGTTTGACTGTGGATGTGCTATTTTTATACCATTCATGGTTTGCGGTTAAAATATTATCATTTTTTATGCTTGTTTTAATATGAATGTTTAGATTATGTTTCAACCATTTTATATGAGGAATGAATTGGACATTTTAGGTGATGGTTGTAGCCCTCTATATGGAAATGATGTCCATATTTATGCATTCCTCCATTATAAAATTTTCTGTTGATATTGCTTGTGATTATTTGACTAGTTAAAAATTCATGTGAATAAGTAAATGGTATTATTTGATTTATTTTTGACATATTATGATGAAGTTTATCTTTAATAGGCTTGTGTTATATTCTTATACATTTAAATAAATGTTTATTATTATTTATGATAGTTTCTGTATTATTTTTTATCCCTACTGAGCATGGAACCTCACCCCTTTCTTATGTTTTCATTTTTCAAGATTTAAAAATGTATATAATGTCTAACCTGTAGGGATATGCCAAATGATATGGGTGTGTTCAAAGGGATAAGAATTTTGTTTTAATTTATTTCATGATGTAATGTAGAATTTATGTATGTATCTAGTACTTCTAAGGCTACATAACTAATCTGTATTTTGAGACATGATATCATGAGATCATTCCAATGTTTTGTAATAATGCACCAACTCTGTGTAACTTGGGTCAGGGTGTTACATTTTGTATCATAGAAAGTTTAGTGAAATCCTTTGAAACTATATTTAGAAAAACTCTGATTAGAAAACATTACCCTAAGCTTGAATTTGGGTGTTAGTATATATTAAGATCCAAAAAAATTTGGTAATGAAAATATTATTTGGTTTTTCTAATAAATAATTCCCTATCTGGATACGAGAATGTAGAGGCAGCTCTGACAGAGATGTACCAAGGTGTAAAACATGAAAACACCACATTGAGCTAGACTTGAATGAGAACTAGTACATGATAACATTCCTTTCAGTACTATTGGATACGACACTCCCATGGTATACTCTTGGGATAATTCAAATTTTCATAAAAATACAATATTAATGATTTTAATTAAAGATGTTAATAAATAACCTTGGATAATTATAAGGTGTTTTAGATTGAAAATAATTTGTCATGATATTCTATAAACTATTTTATGACATTGTTACTAACACAATGATTTACGGTTTTAGTCAGTGGCTAGATTCCATGGAAGTCATAGTAATATTGAACATGATGTACAAGGTGGGTAAGGTTGTGGAAATGAGCAAAGAAATGGAGTATTGATAGGCATAAAATATATAATGATCATGTCAAATCAGTTATCCAAAAATATAATTAACATCATATATATTAACCAACTCTCAGACTCAACAAATAACAGAAATGTAGTGAGTGATAAGAGATCCAGCAGTGGAGACCTTTGTGAAAAGAAATATCAATATCTATCATGTAGGAAATGTTGAAGGAGACACATATAAATGTGTCTCAATGTAACAAATAAATGATTTATGTGTATGGATGAATGACATAATGTAAAGAATTGTCAAGGGAAAATTAAGAGTACAATCGAAAAAAATAAAAATTATCCCAAGAATCCATTTACAGTCAATTGTCCAAAATATAGGGAACCAAGACATTACCTGAGTGAATGACCTATTCTATAGTATATACATTTGGTTAAGGATGACCCTATGAGGAAATAAATGGATGATGAAATAATTAAATGTATTAGTTATGTTCATTTATGGGATTACATTGGAAGACATTTCCCTTGCTTGTGTAACCCAACATTTTTTCATATGAAAATGTTATTTGATGATGAATTATATATTCAATTGTGGATATAGTTATAAAAACCCAATTGGGATTACATTATCCATGAATTTTCAGCCAATAACATGTTATTAAATTTTGGAATGAAAATGGCATGTATGAGATAAAATTTCTGGTAAACTTATGTTTTGGTTATTTTGATGAATTTATCGCATTATGGGAATGTTATAAAATATTGTTTTTGAAAAGGACAACACACAGACCGTGAGACAACCCATCCTGTCGGACAAAGCTGCAAGAATCGAACCCACAACCAATGTGTGACTTGGATTTATCAGAAACCACTAGACTACATGAAGTCCCTGGTTATTGTGACTAATTCTTTTTAGTTAAATGATTTTATGGATCAATAATAATGTTTTTTTGGGATCTTATGTTTATAAAATGGAAATACATAGTATAACAAAAATATTTCGTGATTAAGTAATAAATGTTATTTTGGAATATGTTCTCTCTCTTGCGAATACTATATACCTAATAAAAATAAATTACTATGGGATTTCATTTGAGGGGTAATGGTGCATTTTCTATATGTTCTTATTATGGAATTTTAGATATTTAATTTATTTATCTAAATTATTAACCTATCATAGAGAATATGTGAATAGGATAATTTCTCAAATGTATTTCACTTTATGTCTCGTCGATGTTATTAGTAGATACAATTTAACATGAAAGACTACAAAATCATATTATTCTGAGGTTTGCGTTTCAAAATTAGTTTGTATTATATTGATGGTTATAATAGAAAATTGTTTATTGAATGTTATTTATTGAACATTGGGTATTTTTTGATTAATTTCAGAATTTAAGATTAGTATTTTGTTATCTAAATGGTTATCCTTTTGGGGTCCATCTGATCCAATACTAAACATTAGGCTTTTTATTAATCTCTAACAATATGGTAAATATATAGGTAATCTTTAGTGGTTTATATGATTCTCTGTAAGTTGATTCTAATGCTTCAAGTGTGACCATGTCATCTTGATTACTCATCATTTGGAGTGAAAGATGGGGTTTGGTAGAAATTTATTAAAGGATAGTACTATCCTTATCTAGAAATTTTTTATTCAATAATGTAATAAATTATTAAACATTAGGGAAAGGATCTTAAAACAAAAAATGTGATATCATAATACCTTACGTTATTAATAATTTATTTATGTCGTTGAGGCCCTGAATTTTCCATTCACTTGTTTGATATTGTTGAATTCAATCAATCCTTATAAATATATATGTTTTCCTCCAATTATATTTTCCACCAATGTTTTCATTTTTGAAATCCTAATTTTGTGGGGACTTTTTCAATTCTCATTCTCTCTTATTAAGTCTAAAATTTATTAACCCAATTTCTGATGTGGGTTTTCCACAAATAAATTTTCTACTGTTTTACAGTTAATTCTGTTGAACAATTTTAAATTTTGAAGACATTACTTTTTGATGGTGGGTAGAATCTACCACCCCAATATTCCATGATACACTTCTCTTTGAATAATACAATATCACGTGATATACGCAACACTGAGTTCAAGTGCACCACGACCAATCAAACTAGGCGTTTCAAAATGTGTTTATTAATATTAATAACCACATTTTGAATTTTATATATATCCCATATAATTTTTACATTTACCTATTTTATTAATTATACATAATATAAGGACAAATTAAATTTGTCAAATAAAAAATTTATTTTTAAAAAAATACACTTTTTCTGCCTTTTAATGGCCAACCCATTCTTATAAAATATATGACACTTTTATATATTCAATTTTATAAAATTAAATTCACATTTAGAATCATGATATAAAAATTTAGTTTGGATAAATTTTGGGCGTTTTTCTGATAACATTCATATTTTGATGAATTGTGAAATATACAAAATATTTATCGAAATTTTTTTAACATATTTATTATATATTGTTAAATTATACATTTGAATGGTTGGGAAGTATAATTATATTATATTTTTATCATTTAATCCAATTTTGGTAATTGGATGTAATTTCACTTTTAAATTGAACATAAAGTCATATCAATCTTTTGATAATTTTTACTTCTCAAAACCATGCTTTCTATTTTTGAAAACATGAATAAAATTTAAATAAATTAATGCAACTTCTATGTTCAGAATTTCATAATATAGATATCATTTTTCTATTTGGAGTATCAAAATTATCATAGGGTGAATTTTTTGTATTTTTTAAAAAATGATCAATTTTTATGAATAGTGAAAAACACTACTATTTTGTTTAAAAATATACATCTAATTTAAAAAATTCCTTACTTTATTAAATTTAAATTTAAGCTAAAATAGATACATAATAACTATATTTGTTTAATATAATTCATTGTAGTATTTTTATAATAAAATAAGTATTATAAAATTTTATAAATTTTTTAAACATTTTTTACCCACCATCTAGGCACATTAGCAAATTTTCATAAAATATAATTTTATCACATTTGTGAATTGAATTTAAAAAATATGAGAGACACAATTGAAATTAATAAGTTAAATGTGGTTCAATAAAATGAAAATAAATTTTGGTGAATAGTGACTTTTGACTTTTATTGACAACAGTTAAATGTAAATATGAAAATTAAAGGTAAAATTGAAATATAATTTCCCTAAAACATGTCATAATTCAAATGGATAATTGTTTTTTGACTAAAAAAAACATTAGAAATAAAATTTGGTTCTATTTCTTCCACATGTATTATATAAGGACATTTATTATCATTTTATTTAAAAAAGTGTTCAAAGTGTAAAATTCATATTTTCAAAACTAAAACATTTTTAATATAGGGTTATACATAAGGAAAATTATACTATAAATATTTGATAGAAATATAAAAGGATTTCATATGTCAGGTTATTTTATTTATAATATTTAGACATTATATTATAACAATTATTTATCACACATTGATAATGGAGTAAATTACATATTAATAAAATATTAAAATAATTGTTATTATAAATATCTATATAAATTTAAATTGATGCTTTTGATGAATTACAAAAATTATAAATATTTATATTACATTATAGGGATGATACAATGATTTGATTTAATTAATCATTTTGTTAGGACTTTTTGAAAAACCAATTTCTAAATATAGTCAAAATCGACAAAATGTGTTTTTAAAATAAATATTATATTCATAAATGATATATTATTCATAAAAATATATGGTTCTTCCAAAGTACATATATAACAATATAAATATCATTAATAAAATTCTTGAGAATCTATTGGTAGTTCAATGTATATTTATTAACCACATGGTGTAAAAATTCAAGAAGACATGGTAAAAGGTAAATTAATTAACTAAGAGTTTAATCGAATAGATAAGGTTAATATGGTTCTATAAACATGTCTACACTCTATTGGTTTAAATTATATTGACCCATACCCACCTTATCCTCTAAATAAGTCCATTTTTATCCATTATATATCCAAAATGATTGTATAATAAAATAATATTACAAGCATTTCCGAAAATGACCCTCACCTCTCTTATTATATGTTACTTTCCCTTGATTTAATTTCACTCCACTAATTCCATTTTGGTCATCTAAACCATAAACAAATATCCTCCCAACTACAATAAATTCATCCTAGAGGTTGTACTTGGATCATAAACTAATCCTATGGATCCCTTTAGATCAAATCATAAGGAAGCACCTGAAGAAGTGGTAATAATTTCACTCTCTATTTTAATATACTTTTATTTTTCCACATCGTCTTTTATTTGTGTTCACATAAAAAATTTCCAATACCTTCTACATTTTGTGATATTATTATTGATATTTTACAACTTTATTCATTATTTTATCCATCCATTAAATGAAAAAGTCACCATTCGTGTGTACGTACGGCTTACTGCCTCCACGTCAGGGTGTAGTATGTTATTCAACAGTCATAATTTGGATGTGAGTTATAATGAATAAAATTGATATAAATAATAATTAAAACATGTTAAAGATTATGTTTATATGTCATACCATATAAATACATATGATTTTACCATCAATAAAATGATATTATCACTTGGGCGTACATACGAATTATTGTCTCTACCATCGTGATAAGATTCATTCCACATATTAACAAATAAAGACTAATTTTTATTTTATGATTTAATATTTTTTAAAAAATAATATCATTATGGATAAGAATCAAATACATCCTATACATAAAAATCACAACCAAGAAAAGAAAACACATAACAAAAATTAAATCAGTAACAACCAAAACCATTATACTACTGAAATATCATTAACATAAAAACAATATGAATATCATATATGATAAAATATTTATGTATTTGTCTATTTTATAATTTATTAATAATTATTTCACCATTATTGAGAAGGTACACCTACCCTATACTAATGAAAACTACATGGTTAGGGGTTTCTTATCTCACTTTTAATTTCACGAGATTTCCATTTTCTCCACTTATTTATTGCATGTGGTGTATTTTGTACTTACATTTGATATATATTATCATGATTATATTTATATTCATGGTATTGTGTAATTTATTTGGTAGTTATTAACATTGTTTCTTACAAATTGATTGATTACAATGTGTTAAGGGGGTTTTCATCTCACATTTATTCTCGTGAGATTCATGCCATATTTGACACTATTACCTTTTGTGTGTGTACGTAATGCCCATGATGTTATTATTTGTGTAATATAATTTAATTTATAGTTATTTGCATCTTCATTTTATGATACTTATTTCATTGATTGTATGTTTTGTATGTTACCAAATCGATAAGGTGATTTCAAATTTTAATTTCTACTCATTCGGTTTTACGCAATATATATTGATTATTTTACACCAAGATTATGTGTGAAATACCAATTTATTAACTTATGTACTAATTTCAACTCCCCTTTGTTTGTATATACATTTGATAAACAGAATCACTCCATTGATAAATTCTCAAGTCATCATGATGAACTTGATAAGTGTATTTGTATCTCAATTTCTATTCATCGAGTTAATCATCAAAGTCATTGGTTTTACTTTTACAAGAATTTTTGTGAATATACTATGATTGATTTATAATGAATATCCAATCCTATTAAGTTTATTTATATTTTTCACACATAAATATGTCATTTAATTATCCTTAACCTAAGGAAATAGTCTTTATAAGGGATATTATCTCAACTTATATTCCATTGAGACATCATTGTTGTTATGACCCAAATAAATTTTATATGGTGTATATACTGTACATTTTTATATTATATCAGGAATCCCTTTATCCTCATGAAATTATAAATTTTTTATTAATTCAATTATTTTTATTCAAGCATCTCTCATTTTTTTAGAAACTCTAAAAATATATCATTTAAAATGTTTTGAAAATTTATTATTCTAAATATTTCTCATTAATGTAAATGTTTTAGAAATTGTTTTAAAATTTATTTATATGAACAGTAATGTTCTAAAATTAAATTTCCTAAAAAAATTAAAATTTGTATGGGATATTTTTATTAGAAAACCTATTTTAAATGGATTCTTGATAAATAATTGGACTTTTAAATGCTTTCATTAAAAAGGGGGATATTTCCCAAAAATAGTTCTGATGATTATTTGAATCTATGTCAATATCATTTAATATTCTCGATTGAGGTTTATTTATTATAATAAAATATTCTATATTGTATTGAATGAGTTATGTTTGACTGTAGTTGTGATATTTTTATACAATTAATGGTTTGTGATTATAATATTGACATTTCTTATTCCTGTTTTAATATGAATGTTTAGATTATGTTTCAACATTTTCATAAGAGGAATGAATTGGACTGAGTAAGTGATGGGTGGAGCCCGCTATAGATCATCGATGCATCATTAGGTATCTTGTGACATACTAGTGTCATGGAAAAGGCCTTCAAAAAAATTATATTTGTATTCTTCTCACGAGGCCTTGACTATGTAGTTATAATGGAGACATTATGAATTCAATCATTATCAAATTGGCTATTGATATTGATGTGATATTTGGACCAATAGAATATCTATGTGAATAATTAAATGGAATTATTTGATTTATCTTTACAATATTCTATTGAAGATAATGTTTAATATGCATTTGTTTTAGTCTTCTATATTTCATTAAATCTTTTTGATTATTTATCCCTACTGAGCATCTCAGCAGACCCCTTTTGTATCTTTTCTTTTCCTTGAATGTGAGGATGTATATTATGTTTAACCTATAAGGATATGCCAACAGATAAGATTGTGTTCAAAGGTAGATAATTTGTTATTTTTTTCATGATGTAATATAAAATTTATATAGGTATTTTGTACTTCCATGTATACTAAACTAATCAGCCATTTTGAGTATTGATATCTTGAGATCATTCTAATGTTATGTAATAATGCACCGACTCTGGAGAACCTGGGTCAGGGCGTTACAAATGATGCATTACATTACTAATATCCAAATATTATTGATTACTCTAAATATAATATATACAGATATATATATTTGACATAAAAATAATGGTATAAATTATGAATTTGATAAAACAATGCTAAATTTCATAAGAATAACAAATAAAAAGTTTATAAAATGCGTCAGACAAGGCAATTAAAACCCAATATGGTTAAAATATTGAATGATTTTTATCAAAAAGGTAATGAGAAAATATTTTAAGTTAATATAATTAATGATAAATTGGACTATGATTCTACTATATGATAGTAACATAGTTTAAAATAATATACTAGAGGATTAATACCACACAACAAAAGGAATGTTAATGAAATATAATTTTCTCTCAAAAAAAAATTCATTGCGACTTATTTGTTATTATGATCCAATTCACATTTCTTTCATGTATATACAAATTTTTTCATGGTTTATCATAAATACCATTCTTATAATCATAATATTTATTCGATTTAATTTTATAACATTCTGCAGATTCTGATTCAAATGTTTTAAAATGGTATAGGATACATTAGAATGCGAATAGAATATTCTTTCCATGATTGTTCTTAATTATTATCTAGGAAACACCACATCCTTTTGTAATTATTAAGCTTTTTTTAAAACCATAAAATTATTAATATCATTTCTAATTGGAAATTACCATGATTATCAATATTTTCATATGAACGATATTATTATTTCCTAAACTCAGTATCAATTTAGTTATGATGATTACATTGAATGATATTTATATAAATGTGGAATTAATAATAAAATATGTATATTTATTCAATTCATATATGTTATAATGTATTTTTTCTATTTATTAGTTATTATAAATTAATAATGATTTGGACGTGCAATAGAGAGTGGATCAATGACATTATATGACTCTTTGATGAATCAGATGGTTCATAAGAGATGATACAGTTTGTGAAATTAAAAATATTTCTACCTGTAGTGTTATACTGTCTAGAAGAAGGATAATGATAGAATAAGTGTTCATTTACTTAGAAAAGACTTCCATAAAAAACTAATTAGCTTCATTTTATCTTTATTTTTTATTCATCTATCAGATTTTGCATCCAAATATCAATGGATACATTTCATTTCAGTTCACTGATAAAATGAAACGTGTTTTAGTTTCTTATCTTTGCATGCTGAATTTACCTTATCCAGTAAGTTGAATGTAATTTTTTATCATTTATTTTCTTTACATGTTAATTTATTCCAATGGAATAATTATTTATTCTTCGTTACATACCATATCTTATCATTTATCTCACCCTTATTATATTTCTTTCTAAAATTTTGAAAAATAGAACATTTAATAATATTTCAAGGATTTAATTAATTTCAATTTCATGTATATGAAGCTATATTTTTTTTACTAATTGACTATAATTATTACATAGGTAATATGTAATTTCAATAATACTATAATGAATGGTATTTTGTGATTTGATTCCTTTTATTGATTCAAATATAATGAAGTAATGCAACATCTATGGGGTTAACGGGCCCGGGAATCATAGTTGGTATCAAAGAAAGTTTAGTAGATACATTAGAAACTTGGTTTAAATTACAAATATTATGAAAAATTTTAATGAGATAAAAATTAAAGATAATTATACAAGGAAATTCATGAATTTTAGTAAGGTGGAGATTGAGTTGGTATTTCTATAAAGACATCCCGATCTAGATACCATAATTGGACATAGTTCGGTATCAAATATACATAAGATTATTAACTACAACAATGTGTTCTGAGAATGACTCGGGGAAATGTAGTACAAGACAATGGGGCTTACTGCACACCTGGTAAGACATTCTCATAAGATATGATAAGGATAATTCAAATATTATTAACTTACCATTATGATCGATTTAAAATTAATGATCCTCCCGATGTAGACAGTATACAATTCTAAAATAATGTATTTATAAATTTATGTTATATGATAAACAATTTTAGATTATATAATGTTCATAATTTGAAGAGCTAATATAGTATATGAAATTGTCTAGAAATAGACCCTGGAATGAAGAAGTGTGTTAACACTCATGGACAATGTATATAATGGCATAACGAGAAGTCAATATAGCTGGTATTAGAATAGAGCATGTTGTAGATATATTAGGGAAGCAATGTTTGGTTATGAAGAAAAAAATCACCCAAAGGAAGTAACATATTCTATGTATAGAATCTTCTATGATGGACTCTTTTATGCCATAGAACTACGTTTTTTGTAGGACTAGTCATCAAATTTTAAATAAGAAATGGATTAAGTCTATAAAGAAGATATTTCTGTCATTGGATTGTAGTGAAATGAAAAAGGTTACACTTTTATTCTATTTCATCTAAGTACATGTAGATATATTGTGCTATTTGATCTATCTTACTAGGGAATAAGAATATATATATCTCCTCAAGTGGAGTGAATTTAATGATATATTATATTATATATACATCAGTCATGATGAGAAAATTTTAGATGAATATGATGTTTCGTAAATTGAAGTAAAAGGAATAATAATGTATTGTGGATAATAAGGAAACCATTACATGTTTAGAATGAAATGCTAATGATTATATATGCACCATGGAGTGAAATATAAAACATGTAATTGAAGGTCTTAAGACTAATCATAAAAAAGAACTGGTCACCCAAAATCATTCTACACAAAAGGTGATAGATTTATGTGCCATCATGAGAGAGAAATAATTTTCTAGAATCAATATACTCATGGGAAAATAATAGAAGAAGAATACTTATGAACACCACAAAAAAGTGAATGAGTCAAAGAACGTAATGGGTATGAATTATTTTTCAAATTTTGAGAAGTATAGAATGAATGACCATGAAAATGATTTAAAGGATTGGGTATTTTTTAAAAGTGTTGATAAAAGGGTTACTATGAAATTTAATTCAAAAGGAAGAATGAAAAATACACTATTATGTGTTAATACTGTAAGATGATAGGTCATTATAAAAACAAATTCCCCAAACATTAATAGAATATGCCTATGAAGAATTTGAGAAATCTATATCAATAATATGTTATTAACACATCTAAAGTAGAACGATTAATTTAATTATGTATTTAGATATATGAAATCTATTGTAATAGTATTCTATTTATGATTTTCTCTAATATGTATGAATTTTACTACATTAATTTATACTTATTTATTTTAGATTATATACTAAATGGTACAATAAAATATATTCTGAAAATTGTTAATATTTTTGAAAAACACTTCATTGATGGAAAGAAAACACATAATATTTTCCAATTGTTATGATACTGATGAAGAAATAATTAGTTTGGATTATTGATGACTACCTTATTGACTAGTTGATAAGTGGCCTATTCTATCACGTATGAAGTTTACAACGCTTTTGGATTTAAAAAATATATCCAATATCATAGTTCATACATAAGGCATAAGAAATAATGAATGATTTTAATATGGTATTATAGTAATTGGATTTATTACTGTATTTTAAGAGGAAACATTTCATTGTTATTCACATTTTTGGATTGTGAAAATTGTTAGCTACTTCATATTTATTACTGGATATTTATAAATTCATTTTGTAAATTTAATGACCTCACATAAAAAGTGTCTCATAATAATCTTTTGGAAAATTTATCTTTTTATAAATGATTTATAAAGATGATTGGATGAGATTTTAGAGGATAATGTATTGCATCACCATATAATTCACTCTATGATAAGAGATAAGGTATAAATAGTTCCAGGTATAATCAATGGAAAATATTTTGTTGATAAATATATATATTTACTTATATTCTTATATAATGAAATTATTATTTATAAATATAAAAGAATAGTTTTTAACCAAAAATGATTTTATAGTGCCTTTGATTCCAATGAATCAAATGGAACCTTATATCATCATATATTTATGTCCTAGTGATTTTTTACATTCTTCAGAACACATTCTATATCACTCTCAATGAGAACATGATGGTTGGACTTTTCTTATGTATCTGTAATTCCATTTCCCACCTATGTTCTGCTAATATTGATCCTAGATAAATGAGTATTGTACTATCCACTCTCTTGAATTATGAATATGTGATATTAACTCTTCTTATGATGTGATTATTTAAAAAATAGTTTATTTTCAATACGTATATTTGTGATATCTTATTTAAATAGAGATAAAACAAATAATTTAATGTGGGGAGAATATAATACCCCAAAATTCAAATGTTGCAACCTTTTATTTGATAGTGTGGATGAAAAATGACACAAAATTGGTTAAGGAATACCATATACCTATACTATAAAATATATATACTATTTTAACTATATTTTATATATTCTATATTTGTAAATTCTGATAACACTGAGATGGTGTGTGTTACACATACATGCAAGATCAAGTATTAGTGAACACTAAAAAATTATTAAAATATAATTATTTAATATAATAATATATAAACTAGATTATTTGAATATTAATACAATTTTTATTAAAATATATGGGTTACATAATTATAAAACTAATTCATTGGTTACTAATTAATGTGAAAGTAAAAAATTGGTATAAAAAGATATAATCTTCTTTTTATACTTCTAAAAAATATTTATCATAATAAAAATAATTAAATACAATTAATTAATGACCTTTTTGAAATATAAATTGAATATATTGAATAAAAATATTTCTTATATACATAGATTGGTATTGATTGGAATAAGATAAAAATAAACTTATTAAAACACATAAAATACTAAATTTTTATACATATAGTTATGAAGCCATTTGATGGGGAACCCATTTAAAAAAAATTTACCCTTAAAAGATTTTATATTTAAAAATAATCTTTAAATTTTTAATATACACATAAAAATATCATAGAGAGATGTTTTGGTATTTTATATTTGTAAATTTCATTTGTTAATGAATATTTATAAGTATTAAAATTTAGTTGAAAATACCGTTTAACCTAATCTATCTATACTATTAAATTATACATTTATTTTTTTTAAAAAAATACATAGATAATATAATTACCAATTCATAAAATATATGCCATTATTAATAATTAAATTTTTAATTTAATAGAAAACATAGCAATGAATAAGATGTTTTTACATTAAAAACACCCATTGTTTCCCAACATTCGGATTAATCAAAATTTAGTTTCTTCCAATTAATTTATGGAAATATGAAAATGATATATTCTAATTTTTTAATCATTATAATTTATAATTTCTCATTAGGTCAAATAGTATTTTGAAATTAAATATTTGTGAAAGTAATTAAAATTAATTACAACGATTAAGGTTATATTATGATTAATAAGAGACTAAATGATAACATTTAGCCATAAAAGAACAATGAAACATGTAAAAAATCCATTCTATATCCATATTTACACCCAATATTCCCACAGATAGACTTTAAACAATTATGTATCCATTTTTAGTGAAAAAATGTTGTTTTGGTTATTTTTTTCAAAATATTATAAGAGATTCTACTCCTCCTCCATTATAAAAGGCCTAACTCACATCCACTTCTTCACACCTCTCAAGACCCATATGATTGAATGGAATATAACCGAATTACACTCCAACATCCCATCATTAATCTTGAATCCTGATATGGGATTAAATCCTCTCAAGGAATCCCTTTGGTGCAAACCAAAATGAGTTACTTGATTAAGCGGTAACATTGTCCTTCAATCTCCAATATTTTAAATTCTTCCTCCACTACCTCTAATTTTGTTATTCCATTAAATTATTACAACCCCAGTATACATAAAATACAATGTTTTTTCTTATTATTATAGAATATGTTACTAATATTTCAATTAAATGTGTAATTAAAATAAAATTTATGTGTATAGAGGACTAACACCTCGACAAATGATGACGGTTGAATATTACATTATTTCCTTCTGTATTGGAAATTTTTTAAAAAACTCATATTATATATGATATATATAATTTTTATAATTTTTATATTCTTATTTAATTATATTATGACACATACAACAATACATTATATTATGTGTTAATACAATAATATAAATTGTGGATGTGTGGACTTCCATCCCCTCAGAGCGATGTTTTTCATTCATGTTATACAGAGAAGCTTTTAAGGATAAATTTTATAAAACTATGTAAAATTTATTAAATATATATGATACAATAATTATGATATATATATATATGTATCATTTAATTTAAATTCATTTAACACAAAAAATAGTTGAATGTTGAGTTCATGCATACGTATAGACTACCTCTTCCATGAACTATGCATTTTATTTCTTATCTCCGAATACAATGGATTATTTTAAACAAGCTTTTAATATATATATATATGATATTAAAGTAGTTTTTTGAATTATTGATATGATGATAACATGATATATTTTATAATAACAACAATTAACGTGTTAAAACATAATCGACAAACAATATAATTAACAAACCATAGAGTCAAATTAATAAATGTTTATTAAAAAATGGGTAATGAGACATTATAAAAAGTAAATATATTTTTCTATTAACATGATTATGATTTTTTTACATTTTAAACAAATTTTAAACCTATATAAAAAAATATTAATACATCACAACCAATGGAATGTTAAGCTTTGAAAATTTCGTATCAATTTACATTTAATTGAGAATTATTTGTTATTATGATATCATTCACTTTTATTTTATGTGTATATTAAATTTCTCATATTAAATCATGATTTATCATATTTTAATGATATTATATGTTTCATTTAATTTATTAACTTTCTAGATATTTTGATTCAACTATTTTAAAGTTGTATGACACACTTTAGAATCCTAAACATTATTCTCCTCAAAATTGTTCGTAATGATTGTAATTGCAATAAAAAATAATTTTTGAACATTTTAATTTGTCTAAAAATATTTATTTTGTTGTTATAATTAAAAATTAAAAATTTATTTTACAATGTATATTTTTATATGTTGGATATTATTATTGCCTAATATATATATTATTTTACATACATTGTTTACATTGAAGTTTATTTGACAAGAATATGAATTATTGATAAATTCATATATATTATTCAAAAGAATTATGTAATTAGGAATTATATCTATTGATTAATTATTATATTCAAATAATTATTTTTACAAGAAATTATGGGTGGAGCTCATACTTTACATAGCTCCTTGATGAATTAGTAGGTTCTCATGAGTCAATTATGTTGGTCAAATTAAAAAGGGTTATATCTATAGTGTTATACTATCCAAAGGCTGGATCTTGAAAGAATTGGTCCTCATGTTCCATATAAATTAATTCAATTATTAAATAATTTCCTTCATATTACGATCATTTATTATCCATCCCTGAAATTTTGTGTCGACATATCTATAGAAACATTTAATTTCATTTCCTTGATTAAATGGAATGTGTTTCAGTTTCTTATCATTATATATTGAATTTTCATTATCTATTCCATTGAATGTAATATATTATTTGTTATTTTCTATTCCATGTTCATTTATTCCTATTGATTCATTATATAATTTGAATTACTAACACTTACTAAGTAATTTTTCACACCCTTATAATGATTTTTTCTATAGGTTATGAAGAATATAACATTCAATTACAAATCAAGGATGAAGTTTATTAAAATTTATTTTGTTACTAATCTATATTTTTTCCCAATGTAGTATGGGTATCAGGTATGTAATATGGATTTTTTAGATTCCTAAATTTAATGGTCCTTTGGGATTTGACTCATTTTATTCATTCTAATGTAATAAAATAATGCAATGGTTTGAGGCTTCTGGTGTTGAGGAGTCACATATATATTGTTTGTGTTGTATATTGGGGAATGTTATCCAATAAGACCGATCTTGGATCATGATGTGAAAACAATTATTCATACTGATTCATTGGATAATTGATGGTATAATGATGAAAAATTTTCTTCGATGATAATCACATCAGACCATTAGTTTTTTTTATTATGTGTTCTTAAATTTTTCACTTTCGTCGGCTCATTAACAAATTATGTGGAATGGGAAACATTATATTCCTTTTGAAGGAAATTTTGAGGTTCTAAAATAGGGGGAAATTTTTCTATAGTTTATCACATCCTCCACACATGAAATCGAGAAAATAATGTTCTATGTATATCTACATAGATTTTATCTATCTGATCCATTCCATGTTCTAATATGGAGTGATCATTAGTATAATTCTTATTTATCATTGATTAAATGTGAAATTAGAATATTTATTCTTAATCCAAGGAACATCATTGGTAGACAATAATTTTTTCACATGTTTTTTAGAAGAAAAATTATGATAGTCATGAGCCATGGGAGAGGGAGGAATTGATGAGAGTGAAATTGCAACATCAATTTTTAATTGAATCTTGACATTAGGAATTAAAATGACAAAATGTGTCTTTTGTTAGGGGTTTCAAAAATTGTGTTAATATTTTCAAGTATTCTAAAAAACCTATTTTACCATGATTTGGTTGGGATTCATTTAATTTATTTTCAGATGAAAAATTAAGAAATTTAGAAGGTTTCTATGATTTTAATAGTTATTGAACGATTTTTCTAAACACTGAACATTATTTGGGGAAATCATAAAAAACTATGATGTGAGGGTTTTTGTGAACTGTGAAAGGAATGAAAAATTGTGAACCCAATTATTATAAAAAATCTACCTATAAAAAAGTTGCATATGGTAGGGTCTAGGGTATGTTTATACTATGTGGATCTATTTAGCTAACCATGTATACATGTTTTTGAAATCATAAATGTAGTTTTAAAAACATGAAACCACCATGTTAGGTTCTCGATGGACGTATTCAACCCCAATTGATTTATTATTCTTTGATAGTTTCTGAGAGGTAAATTTGGATTTTCTACAGCCCTCTAGAAGTAGATCTATGATTGTTAAATGATGTCCATCCTTATCCTAGTCTGTTTCTAATTCACGTTCTCATTTCAACAGTCATTATATTTTCCTCCTTATGTTATATTTGATCATTGTGTATATTGGATGATATTATACCTGCTATTTTAGTTCTTGGATCTAGTTTTTTTTCATATCATCATTTTCAGTGTTCCGCATATGATTTTCTCTACTATGGATTTACATTTTCATATCTCGTTCTTTAAAGGTATGAGGATCAATTTTTTAGGGCCAAATTATAATAAGTATAATTTTTTTAATTTAAAAACAATTTTTTGGATTATAGTCAATTTCATAAAAAAAATTGTCTAATATATTTTTTAAAAACCCAATTCTATTTAATTGTGGTATTTTGTGTGGATTTTGTATTTTTGGCATGAAATTGTTGAAAATCCCAATTCCATTGAATTAAGGGTGTATTTGTAAATTTCCTAGAATTCTATGTAATTTATATTGATGAATTTAAATTGTGATTTTTTTTATTGAATTAACTTCAAAATGGTATTTTGGAAAAAGGAGTATAAATATTTTGATAGAAACCCATTGGTTTTATCATGGAAAAGGCATGACTTGATTAAAAATATGGATTTTCATTTAAATAGAAATTTTAATAATTGAAATGGATAATATGATGAATTATATATTAAGATGAATTAAATTAACATTAACAAAGCTTCTTGATATTAGTGAACATCAAATACTTAGGTGGTAAACGAGTTATTCATACAATACTATACAATCTGCAATAATAAAAATACATCTTCACCAGTCACTTCTCTAATGGGATGGTGATGAGTACTTCGTGGTCTGTATAGAGGGGACAAGCAAAAAATTTAATAAAAATTAAATTATTTTAGTGTGAGGTTTCCCTTATCCGGGAGCTATCATACCATTAAGAATAAAGATATATTTCTCACATGATTGTATTTGAAAATATAAATATTAAAATTTTTATTATATAATATTTACTATTCCATCAGAATATATATAATTTTTTTTAAAAAAAATGTATTGATTGTCATTATTTATTGTATTTATGTCATTTAATATATGATGATTTATGTTTTAAAATATAAATTCTAAATTAATTTTTGTTAATTTAAAAATTGATATATATTATTTGTTAATTAAATATGGAATCTTGTTATGGATTCGTTGCTGAGACCCTGATGTGATTTTAGCTTACAAGCTATTAGTGTGTTCGTGTATTTGTAGATTATATTCTTCCAGTGTTGACCAAGAGTAAGTAACCACATTTGTAATGACCCAACACCATATTTTCTTAAGACGTTGCCTTATTTGAATATATTGGAAGGATTTCATGAAATTCGTATCCTAATGGAATAAATATTATAGTAGTTCTGGAAATGTCAATGTACAAAACCAGAAGTGAATTATGTTAGTATTTTAATTATAAAATTAATTATTTTAAATTTTAATGGAAATTAAAAATAGATTATAGGGTTCCCTTGAAATGAAAAAATAATTTTAGAAATTTTATTGAGTAGAGCATGTATTTCACTGAGAATTTTGAAATATCCTTTTAAAACAAATAACTCCCAATAAATTGATGTAAGATTCAGGTTTGTAAAAATATATAAAAGCTTCTAATAGAATATATTAGTAGTATATATGAAGAAATATGAATTCAATTGATGTATGTAAAGAATTATTGCAACATAAATATAAATGGAGGTTTGGGTAGAAAACACTTAGCATATGTATTGATGTGTTCATCACATGTTCATAATTACCTGAATAATAAAAATTACCATCATAAAATAATGTTTTATGAATTTGATATTTGTTTTGTTATTTATTATAAACTTATAAAATTCATTAATGGCATTTTGATGGGTAATGAGATTCAATTTGATTGTTTGGTAGGGTTTTCATACTTTATATTAATGATCAGATTACTTATTTTATTGCATGGATAAACATTAAGAATGAGAGTGAATTTCATTTATAGATTTTGTATGTAGTTAGAGAAATTGTATAAGATTACATCGTCATAAAATTAATTTTGTTATTTGGGGTGAAGATAAATCCTTATATTAAACTGTAATGACATTTTTTTGGTTTAATAGGTGGTTCTTAAACACAGATAACAGATTTTAATATAATAATTAATATAATGTGTACCACAATATTAAATAACCTTACATATGTAATAAATAATATACAATATTTTGTTTCAAACATCAAAACAGTTTCATGAAATTAATTTAAGATAGTAATATAAATTGAAAACCCAGCATCCTTTAATGTGAAAAATAAACACATCTCAAATTGTGTTTTCATTTCGAGTATAAAAGAATATGACTATAGATATGATGATTAATTATTCAATAATCATGAAAACATTCTAGTATATTTATGGTACTTCAGTTATCATAACACATCTGATATGGTGTTCTCAATCCCCATTAAGATTAGGACCCAATGATACTTCAGGGTGAATGTATCATATACCTTGTTTTCCATTCCTTGGTTGTAGTGTATATACCAAGAATAATTCATGCGTAGTTCTAGCTATAAAAAGTTCCTTATGTTGATTTATTTATGTGAGAAGATATATTTCACTATCTTTTGATCCTTATATATCATACATATTTAACCATTTTTATAATATACTCATATCATAACAGAAATGATTAAAAATGCTAACTGAAGATAATGAGTAAACTTGTTTTCTTCATTAGATTTTTTCCAGAATTATTCAATGGAAAAAACTATATCATTCTGCATATGGACACAGCCCAGTCCTTTCTTATATGCATAAATATAGATCACAAACCCAATATTCCTATATAATAGAGTCTGAATCAAAGAATTCACTAATTTCATCTTAAATTCCTCAAAAAAATCCTCACATTCTTTTTCACATATGAACTTAACCCATTTATGTGTAATCTTGTTCATTTGGTTGGCTAAACGAGAAACGTTCTAAATTAAACTTAGATTATAACCTGCTAATCCAATAAAACTACATACCATAGTTATGTTCATTGAATTAGTCCATTCTTGCATAGCCATTGTCGTCACATTATCAATTTATATTCCATACATAGAGATAATGTGGAGATGAATAGAAATAAATTTATTCTGATATTCAGACTTTCTAAACATCCAATATAATACAATTCTTCTTTGAGTATTAGAATAGTTCCAGGTAATTTTGATGATATTTATAGCTTTGGGAGTATACCAAAATATCATTAAAAAAACCCAAATAATGTCATCAGGGTATTCATTGAAAAATATATTCATTAGATCTATGAAAATAGAGTTTCCATTATCCATTACAAAATATATTACTACAAACATGTAATGCCCAAACCTAGTTCAAAATGCAGTATTTGGATTGTCTTCCATCCTTACTCGATATTGATGATATCGAGATCAAAGTTAAATCTTAAAAAAACATTTTTCTCTATGAATAAGATCAATGAAATTAACAATGTGAGGTAGCAGATACATTTTCATTATAGTTATTTCTTTGATCTCCTTATAGTCAATGCACATCCCCATATATCCATATTTCTTCTTAATGAAAAATACATGTTCTCTGAATCGAAAAGCATAAGATTAAATAAATTCTTTATCACTCAATTCATCAAGTAGTTTCATTAATTATACTTATTAAATAATGTCTATACTATATATGGCCATTGATATAGGCCCTAATTCAGGAATTAAGCCAATGGAAAACTCAATTACTTACTCTAGAAGATGTCCTGAAAAATCATCAGAAAGAACAATAATATATTATTTCCCAATAGGTACATCCTAAATTGTATTATTCCATTCCTCACTTATATATATTTATTTCTCATTCTCCCCAATATTTTCATTCAGCAAAGCTGCTGGGGGTGGATCTAGATATTAATCAGATGGTGATGTTTTTTCACTTTATATAAGGGCTTCTATATTATTCCCAAAATTTTTAACATATTTCATTATACAATAGATTTTCACATTATGTTAAGAAATCCAATCCATTCCAAGGATTATATTAATGTAAATCAAGGGTATGATAATAGAATCAGTTGATACATCCTGATTATATACCATAATATTGACTTCCTAACATGTCTTTGTGTAATGATACTTTCCTTATAAATTTTGACAAACAACTCCATTAATATATCTAATTGGAAGAATATAATTTTTTTTGGAAAACATTAAGGATATGAAAGAAAGTGATGATAAAGAATAAAATAAATCATTGTCTATGTTTGAGGATATAGTTGAGGTACCCACCACCACATCAATAGGGGCTTCAATATCAGTAGTTGTGATCATAGAATATTGGACTTGCTCGCTTAGAATTTTTCGGGAAATGTTTCCTTGATGAATAGAAATATATTTTTTATAGTGTCCCCTCTCCATGAAATTGTATAATTGAACATTCAATCTTTTTCTTCCCCATATAATCATAGGATATATCAAAATTTTCTCCATACATGTAACAATCATCCATACACTTGAGGCAAGCACTATGGTGTATCTTACCACAATTTTCGCAAGGTGGATGGTCAACTCTCCTGTTCTCCACAATTTCCTTATTTCATTTTCTAGAGTTTACAACAACCCTCTTTATATCATGATTTAACATAATATCATTAGACCTGGATATTTAGTTTTCCATCTTGATAGCATATAATATTATATATTCAAAAGAAGATAAACATTGGAAGGCGAGAGCCATTTGGAGGAATGGTTTTAAATAATCACTGGGTCGATCAATATTGATTATTGGATTATGCATGTAGTCTATGGCATGTCTTACAAATTAGGTAATCATATCTTCATACATTTCATCATTTTCCATCCACATTTTTTGTCAGATTCATTATTTTTATTTTCTGTGTCTTCTTTCTATTTACAAGGGAATTATTTTTGTATGAATATTTCATTAAACGCCTTGCATTCCATTTCATCTATTTAATCATCATCCTTTTTATTTTGTATTATTGAAAACTAATGATTTTCCTCACCTGATTTTTGATAAACTTCCATGAAAAATTTCCATCTTTAATAACATCTCAAAAACTGAAATATCAACTCTACTAAAATTATCCAATACTATTCTATGATTGATTTTGATGTTCCATTTAATAAAGATGGGTGTTTTCCCATAATTCATTCTAATATAGCTCAACCATGTTGTGGATATAGATGTTCCATACGAGTAAAGATATTATTCATAATCTGATTCATCTATCCCAGTATAGTTATATGTTGGTCATAACCAGTCACCATAATAGAGAAAAAATTATTATATTTCATCATAGGGAAATACATACATAGGACACATTCATTAATGTGGTTTCCAATCCATTAGCTAGGAGAAATTTCAAAATAATTGCATACACTATGTTAGGTTATGAATCATAATGTATAAAATCAACATAGATAAATACATTGATTTAATTGAAATTCCACGCATAGATCACCTGATAATTAGAAACATGTTTTCATTATGGAAAAATGTACATTAAATTTTTTAATAATTGATTATAAGTAAAATGTTAATTGTACTAAGAATATCCCCCGTGAGGGTCAAACCGGGTGTATATTATGACACATTGTCATGTACCATGATAACCCAGGTAAAATTGAAAACACCATGCCAATGTTGTTACTCCTAAATATATCTATTCCATTACCACCTCCTCTTGTAGAATCTATAAATGGATTAATTTTCAATAATAATCCACAAAATCTGTTCCTAACCAAAAATTACATGATGTTCTGGTGTGTTTTATCCTCAATGATTATCAAAGGGTTTCTTTCCCAAATCCAAATATTTTTAATCTATATTACTTTTTTTTCTAATAAACATTTTCTGGTACAATATATAATAACACAACCCCAGTTTCCTATAGTTTGTTCCTTATTTTGTTATATTGGCCTGATTATAAGAAAGACATATCCTAAAATAATGAATAGTTTTATAAATTTGGAAAAGTCAATGTATAATACCCGATGTGATGTTATAAATTATTTTCATTATAAAATGAGTTCTTATAGAATGTTAATGTTCTCAAAAAATATATTATATAGTTTCATTCAAACTAAGTATGATTTTGATAAAGTCCATTTGTGTTGGGCTTGTATTTCGGCATAAAATTTTGAATGACCATTTTTAAACATATTACACCCCCTAAATGAATATAGGATACTTTTTGGTACACATATATTGATAATTCTCATAAAATATAAGTGTATTATATTTTAATAAGTAATAATATTATTGAGGTAAGTAGAGAATAATAGTAACCCAAATCAAAATGGAGGTTCGTGTATAAAACCCTTTCATTATGTCTGAAGGTGTTCCCCACATGATCTTAGTACCCTGAATAATCAAATTTTGATTTATAAATTACTGATTAAAAAACCTAATTTACATGTAATTGATTTATTATAACCTTAATAGGTTCATTCATGGACTTTTTATTGGTTATGATAATTACTTTCATTGTTTTGGAGTGTTTTCTTCCTTGGTTTTCATGGTCTGTTAACATATATTCATGTATGGATAAACATGTAGAATGAGAATGGTTGTCCTGAACAAAAGTTGTATGTAATTAGTGAACAATGAAAATATTAAATTCTCATTATATTCATTTGGTTATTAATATTGAATATGAAGAATTATATAAAACATCAATGATAAATTTTTGTGTTAATTGGATGTTATTGATCACAACGAACTCATTTTGATTTATAAATTAATATCATGTCGACAAAGGGATTAAAGAACATTGAATTTTATAAAACAAATATTATAGTCAATTCCCACCATCAAAATGGTTTTATGACCTCATTTGAATATGGTAATTGAAAATGAAAACTCATTTTCCTTGAATGTGATAAATTAACACATCTCGGATGGTGTTTTCAAATATAGTATAAATGAGGGTGAATGGAGAGATGATGATGATTTATTCCTTTACCAAAACAACATTTTAGTACACATATGTTAATAGAGTTATCCTAATAATTGGAAGAAATAAGGTGATGAAGTAAAAATAAAATAAAATAAGTCCAAATAAAAGAAATTAAAAGAGGAAATTACCTCTTGACAATATCATCATCGAGAGCCACATTCGGTAGAGTTTTTTCACTTTTTAAGAGACCAATGGATGAATTATTTGGGGGAATACCTTGGGATGATATTTGAGTATAATAGGGACTAGGAAAAAGGATTGATATGAGTGAACAGAAGAGGGAGTGAGGAGAGTTTTATAGCGGAGGAGTGGGGTTATATTTGTATATCATATTCATTATTTTATTATTTCCATCCTGACAACCTATAGTGTTGATTAATGTGACCCATTATAGTAATATGTTCATTTGAGGTTGAACCATGTTTTCTTACAGCATCCATGATGCTTAGAATACTGAATTTAATTGATATTGTGTATGTACTGTAAATTATTGTATTTTACTATTCATAAAAAAATCAATTATTTTAGAAAAATCCCAAAAATTCACCCTAACAAATTTTTGAAATGTACAATTCAAAAATGAGATCCATTTTTTGATAAAAAAATCTATGTATTATTAATTTAATTTATTAAATAAAATCATAATTTTTTTGAAACATATAAATTTTATAATTATATTTTGTTTTATATTACCTTGAAAGATTAATCAAGATACCATTATCATATAACCATAAAACAATAAAACAATAATTTGATTTATGATTTGTAAAGAAAATGTTACGATTCATATTACTATTCATAATGCTATGTTACTATTCATAAAAACAAATAATGTTTATCTGATTAGAATCTAAATATCCTATAGAAAGCAACTGTGTATATCTGTTTTTCGAAATTCAATTCATAAAGGTGGAAAAATTTTGATTACTAGCTAGGTTATTTACAATGTGGTGTTTTGTAGAGACTAAATGTTTCATGTATTCAATATTAAATTTATTTATAAATCCTTAAGGTGAGACAACATTGGAGGAGATTTAGCTATTGATCAAGAGGCTTGGAGAGTTGTGTTCGCAGGGATATATGATTTTACCTACTTATCATGTAATTTATTGTATATCATTAGGTTGTTTACATATTTGAATAATGGTACACTTATTCCAATAATGTTTCTATTCTATGCATAAATTTTTTCCCTCTTACTTATATTGTTTTTGTTAAAAATCCATTCCCACATTCATATTTTATGATTCTACCTTCTTGACGACAAACCATTGGGATTTTGAATTCCTTTTGGGATATGTCAAAATCATCTCAATTATTAGGTTACTAGGGTGCCCATTATAGTTCTAGATAAACTAGATTCAATGAATGGTTGTAAATATTTCCTTGATGTTAGTACAAAGTTGTGTAATCTCATTGAGATTTAATTTGTAGTTTTGATTGATTTCAATAAAATCTCCCAATGAAATGATCCTAATGTAACTATAAGAGGATTGGGAATGTCGTCTTGATGCATATTTTTATTCCTTTCCCACTTTTTAATTGGATTTATTGAAATCCTTGTCTTTTTTTCTATCAATTTGGTTTAATTTCCCACGATTATCTATTTGAGTGTTAATCTGATAATTTATTTGTTGTATATTGATGTTGTGTATCATAATTCCTCCAAAAAGTCATGAAAATTTTATCTATATGTAATATAGTAATTAAATTATTTATTTATTCCTCTCATGTACTAGGGACCACATAAGGTGATTTTGTGGACTATCTATGCTTTGGGACATGTTCTACCACCCGTCCCAATTATGGAACCATTTGTGGAACATAAAAGGGTTGATATCTATATTTTTTCAAGAGTTACTTCTCCAAAGACACCATTATTTAAAATCTCAATGACCCTCAAGAAAATGGGAAATGGTTGATCATGATGGTATGGTTTTTTTATTTTTAGAAACACCCAACAAAACCATTGAGATGTGTGAAATAATTTTACTAGATAGAAATAAAAATAAATGAAGGGAAACAATGGTGACAAAGAAGAAAAAAAAATTTTTACAGTGGAGAAACAACAAAAATAATTATACAGACTAGTTCTATCTGAAGTCTATGTTGTAGGAAAGTCCATTACCATTTCCATTCTTATGTAGGATAGGATGGCCATGAAAGATGATAAAAACTGTTATGATGAGATTGTGTAGTTCCAACCAGAGGTAGAATAAAATATGATGATGAAAACAAAACTATTTCAGTTGGGACATAAATCCAATATTACATAATTGGTTTTTCTTGCTGAATCTATCTTTCTATAGTTGTGTGTTGTATAAGGCTTAGCTAGTCAAAATAGATATTGTTGTCAAGTCAATGTTATTGGGATTATCATTTTCATCCAGTAGTTGTGGGTTTTTATTTAAGATAATTATATATCATGAGGATTATCATTATGGTTCATGATAGTATAGTTCTTATAGACCTCATTTATTTCCTAAATTATTCATTTTAAATTTTTACCCAAGTGGAATGTGTGGTCATTCTGAGAGGGTTCTCGATGATTCACCCTAGGTATATGGCTCATGCAGACATTCAAGTCAGCAAAAAATGTTCTATCATTTTTATTCCACATCCCATATTATAAAATTATCTGGGAAACATTCTAAAACTGTTGTGCGATCATATAATTAAAAAGAAAATTGTTTGTATCCAGAGGTATTCGGAATGAAAAATCCTCACATAGAAGAAGATTCTCCATAGGATGTAGATATGGGTGTAATGAAATTGATAGGTATCATTACTATTTTTCCTTATTAGTCTATGTTATATATGACACTAGTTCATATAATTCATTTATTTCAAAAAATATTTTAAATATTCTTCATATAAATATTGTGATTTGTTCTTATTTAACACAAACTAATCGACCACTTGGAAGGAATAGCTGAAAAGGTCTCCATATTGCATCTTGTATTTCCTTTATATCACATGTTGATATTGATTTTAGTTTTCCTATTATCAACAGGAAAACGCATTATTTCATATTCTGGAAGGATTTTTGACATTTCCAATAATGCATGGAATGTTTTTTCTCCTTGGTAAGTCACTTTTCCTACACTCGATGGGGGTATTAAATGTCTTCTAATGTGAATGGGACTCAAGGATGAGTATATCCAATCCTTTTTATCTAGATTTTAGAAATGTTTTATCTATGTTTTCTATTGTTTTTTAGTGAGAATATATGTTTGCCGATCACCCTCCAATTATCATTCAGTTTTCCTTCAAACATCTCTGGTTTTACACTAGTAATATTTGTGGAGTTTTTTTATAGATTTGGGGCCTTATACTAAACTAGTTTGTATTCCCCCATTACATAATAAACCAACTGAAATGAAATATTTGAATACTCAGTTAGAATATCATCAAGAGAAATTATTTATATTCACTAGTGTTTCACCAATGGTGATGTTGGTTCTCTTTTCTTGGATGGATGGGGGATCCCTTATCCATTGTATTTATTGTTAAAAACAATATTGAGTTATGATAAAAAAAGGATGCATCACAACTATTGGTGACCTATATGTTAAATTGAATAGCTAATGTGGTTCTTGAAGATTACTCATTGTTCTAGTTACCATCAGATGAAAAAAATAGAATCTTAAAATTTAAAAACCACTTTTTAGAGATGGTTTATACATTATGAACACCTTTTATTTCCAATGGGTCAAGCTAATGATTATTATGTCTCTATTGATTTAATGAAAAAGATTTTCCCCAAGTTACATGATGCTTTAATGTAAGTCTATGTGGTGGAAATTCTTGTTCATTCAATGTCCAAAAAGGATCATGTGCATCATCTGTGTGTAGTTGTAGAATTTTTGAGAAATCACTGACATTATTCCAGCTTTATAAGTGTGCTTTATGTATTCGTGATGTGATTTTCTTGGGGAACATGGTCTTAGAACATGGTATATCAGTTGATAATGAAATGGATAAGGCTTTTAGGACATTTGAAAACTATATAATCTTTTTTAGATTAAGTGTTTCTTATGTCTAGTTGGGTACTATCACCCATTTCTAAATCTATTCTCAATGTTTTCTTCGAGGATGAAAACTCATTCTCGTATGGAGTAATATATTATGGGGATGATAAATGGATGAAATATTTTTTTGAGATAAACTACTTTTTACTAATGTTCTGATGTTGACACATATAGAGACCATGTAATGATATGTGTTCTTTAGTAATGCATCATATTTGTGTTTAGTATGTGTTCATATGAAGGGTCTTCATGTTATTGATTTTGGATCTGGTTAGTTGAGGCCACACATGAAAAAATATCCAAACCATCTCCTTGAACTCGTAGTTATGATGGACAATAAAAATGGTTTATGGAACTAATTATTTGTAGATAGGCCTACCATGATTTTAGGCCACATGTTCTAGAGTTATATATTCTCCAAAAAATAATTGAATCCCATGCAGAGTAATTGGTTTCAATAATTACAATAATAATAAACTGACATTTCCTATGCCCATGGAAATTGGATTGTATTATATGATACATTTTTTATGAAACATACATCCTATTATGTGAATGAATCATCATATTATTTCAACATGATGGATCTATATTCTCATTGTCATACTGGATTTTGGGAATCTTGGGATGTGGTTTCCTTGTATAGTGTTCTTTCAGTACCTGCTATTCTTTATATGATTCAATCAAATCATAGTAAAAATGGTGATTTCCATTCCATTAAATACTCACTTTATAGTGGGGAGGTCATGCATGACTATTAATTCCTCTTCATGTGAATTTTATTGTATAATAATTTCAGTATGGTGTTGTTAGAATTTAGTAAAGATTAGATGGGGACACCAAAATTCCTAGTGGGAAGTGCACCCATGAACCCTGAGGATATTCTATGACACGTGGAATCGATTATATTGTTCATGTATAATACTAGTAATTGATAAATATTTACCTCATTTGTATACAAGCCATTTGGTCATGAAAGATAACATGAATCCCTCAGATTTTCTTCATGAAATTATAATTCCATCATGTATGTGGGTTGAGATATATATCAAGTTTTTATTGGTATTCCATATACCCATAGAATGAAGAATAATATATGGGCTTTAATTGACTCGATGACTAAATTTGATCACCCTATACAAAATCCTGACCCAATTAATATTGATGAATTGGGATATCTCTATGTGAAATAGATTGTTATTTTTCTCGAAGGTCTATCAGCTATAGTTTATGGTGCAGATGTTCAATACACTTTTCACTTTTAGAGTGGAATTTCGGTTGTACTGAGATCATAGGCTAGTTTCACTATGACATACAATCCTCAAATTTACGAAAAAACATTATAAGATATATAGATTCCCAAGAATGTGATATGTGTCTACATTGTTGCCTTTATTTGATCGTAGGATGACTATCTCAATCTAGTTGAGTTTTCATTTTAAAATGCTTTACTGTACATGATTAGAATGTCTCTTTTGGAGGCATAGTATTGTTAGTCATGAAGATCTCAGTTTCACCGTTAAGTTATTTTGGAAAGATCCTTCATTGGACTATTCTTCATTTTAGAGATGATGGAAAAGATTTTTTTAATTGGTCTGAGAATGTAGATGACTTATAACTGGTAAAAATAATAAATTGATGGTTATCCCCTACCATTAGAGTTTTTAGTGTGTGATTAAGTGTTCCATAAACTATCAAGTTGGTTGGGTCATTGATGACATAAGAGGAAATGGAAACATTATCCTGATATTGTGGTATGTTTTGAGGTTATTGAGTGGGTTTGAATTTTTTATTACCATTTATCACATCCACAACAAATGATGTTGATACATAATGTGTTCTTTGTATCATATATAGGAAACAATCTATCTAATTCATCTCATGTTATGAGTTGAATTATTCTTGAGGTCGAACCAAATTTATCTCTGACTAAATGGAAAACTAGTATTGCTGATTATGAATAAAAGGTACATTATGAGAGGAAGATACCTATAGTTCTTGTGATATGGAATCACTAGTATAATTCTCACAATACATGGGATATAAAGGTAGCGTTGAGAGAGTAGTGGCCCCATAATTTTGGTATTGAATATTTTATATTGTTATTTTGGAGACTAAAAGTTTATATGGTGGTTGGTTTGTAACATCATGCTGTTTTAGGTAATCTTAAACCCCTATTATTAAAAATCATTGGATGGGAATCATTTAAGAGTGTTTTTGGTGAAACATTGGATATTTTGAATGTTTCTAGGTTTATCATGATTGGATAACAATTTTCCCAAGCATTGTTCCCTCTCAATGTATAAAATGACATACAAATATGTGCGGTCTTTAACATTTTTCACACAATTTCTCAAAAAATTCTTCCACATAATAGAAATCATGAACGTTTTCAAATAATGAATATTTCTAGGGAACATGGTTTTTCTAAAAAATAATGATTTACCCAGCTAACCTTTATTTCAATTGTTTTTAAATAAAAAATTATTCTTCATGATCCTAAAACCCCACTATTAGGTTCCTGATATACCAATTTAACCCCAAAAAATATTCTTCTTCTCAGACTTCATTAGGTAGTTAGTGAGTTATTAAGACATATCACTATGATTTACAACACTAGTAATGAATCTGAAGCATTCACATTGAAGACAGGATGCTAATGAGTACTCCTTATTCATTATAGAGGGGATCATGAGTACACATAATTCTATATGAACTGTTTTACTTTTTGGAATCTATTAGACTAGAATTTTAATACATTTATCCATATGAAAATGTTTCTCTATTTTTTTATAAATATATATGTGGAAATGTTTATTGAACACTGTTTATGATGACTTCTGAATTAATATATACTATATTATATGAAATTATTTTGAGGCCATTATTTAATGTATTTAATGAATTTTAAATTTATAGATTGATTTTTTAAATATTCTTTTAACCTTATTACACAATTTATATAAAATTTGATATATTTATGGGAAAATTATATGTTAAATTTTGTTATCAAATCCTTAATGAGACCCTTCTAGGATTTTACCACACAACCTACCAATACAGTCATGTGTTTTTTATATTATCTTTTTCATGGTTTGAGCGAAGGTAAATCCCCATGTAGGGGTGGTGGTAAATTTTGATCATTTTCCTTGGAATGTTTTTTCTGTAGTGCCATTGGATTTTATCTTCTTTTTTGGTACATTATTATAGTACTTTGGGTTGCTTACCTCTTTAGTATCTAGTATTTCTCTTCAATAAAATATTTTATTTAATTCATACTAACTTATTTTTATTTATTCCATTTTTTTGGAAAATTTATTCAAACATTCATATTGTTTGATTGTTTGGGGAAGTCATTAACCAATAAGGATCATTAATGCCCTTCGAGCAATGTCATGATCAGCTCAGTTATCGGGTTACCTTGGTACCTGGGTGAGTATATGACACTTATATAATTACAATAGTATATTTTATATTATTTTATTTTATTATTTATATAGATGAATTATTCCATAACATCTTCCCATTGAATTTAAAATGAAAACATTCAATGTACATTTATTTGGAACATTGCTTTCAATAAGGGATATGTATTATTTTACATCACAGCCACGAATGGTTTGTTATAAATATTGATATAATGAATAATTCTATATATTTAATTATATCATTAACTTTTAATAAATCAAAATTGTTATTTTCCTTTCTTTCATCACATCCATTGAAAATATGAAAACATCGCATTTTGGTATGTGTAGACTGTGCCTAAATTATGTGATGAAATATGATTTACCTAACCAATATATATGGATGGTTTTAAAAGATTAAATAATATATATATATATAATATATTAATGAACTTATTAAAATAAAATTGATGATGAAACCATTTCACGGTTTTAGTCATTGAATCATCAAACAAAAATGTACCTGATAAAATAGAAAGAATGAGTGGCGAATTATGATTCTAAAGAAGAATTTTAATAAATGGGTAAAATGATATAAATAAAAGAATTATATATAGTAATATCACTTTTGTAATGGTTCTTGATATGGTTTAAAATAAATTTTAATTCATTAAATAGTTGTTTAAAATTCATATGAAGTAATTCATGACATGTGGTAAGGGATTATGTTAAAGTATCACATTTACTAGGATGATTTATGATTCAATTTCTATTATATAAAATTTTATAACAATTACCCCATATACCAAATATATATTATTTATCATCTATATATTTATTTATATTGAAATCATTTTTGACATTTTTAAACATTTAAGAGTCAATGATTCCAATTTTTTAAAATTAAACCAGACATAATTTTATTTTTTTGTGAGGAAGATTCCTCTATCACTACAATGTCAGTCTTAATATTTTATGGAATTTATTATATAAATTAAAATAATTGAAAATTTATTTTTTTAATTTCCAAATTAAATAATTAAAAATTATTAAATGGAAATAAAATAAATAATTTCATTAAAAACTCATATTTAAAATTTTCCATATGTATGAGACAGTATTTTATGAACATTTATATTTGATACAAATTTTCCTTCTATCATGACTGTTAATCATTATCAAGAATCCATTATAGCATTCTATGTTTTTTCTATGAAAATATAATTCACATTATTCTATTAATTATTAGTTATTCCAATATTTTTCAAAAGCATTGGAATTTTTTTTAAACATAGTTTTACATCTTTTATAAAATAATTTTCCACCTACATAAATATTATTTCTGGATTTTTACGCATAACTGGGAATATGATATTATGATACCGCAAAATGAATTTAATTTGATACTTTTATGTTGATGTAAATTGAATGTTTATTTCCTGAAAACTCTTTCATTATTACATGTTAGATAACAATGAAATAATTATGAATTCTCAAATTATATTATTGAAAATATATGAATGGTTTATTATTAAATAAAATACTGATTCATTATATCCATCCAATTAAATTCGTAATGTTCTATATATCATTATATTTAAGGTTTTTTGTGTGATTATACATGTTAGAATATGGTACGCCGGTAGTTTACCAATGCCCAATATGGTGAACTTGAACTATTTCCAATCTCAAGAGGACAATTAATTGATTTGACCAAGATCATTAGGGTGCATAGGGGATTGGACCAAGCCTATTGTGGAACACATGTCATTAGGAAAATAAATATATGTTATGATTTCCATGGTGGAATAATTTTCATTTCCTTTATAATAATACTTATATTAGACACTTTATTCCAAAAAAACATTTGACATATTCATATGATATGATCTCACAGATCATGATTGATTTTTAACAATTCTAAAATCTCCTTGATCAAAAAAACATTTAGGCAAAAAATTACATGAATATATTATTATAGTTTATAAAATGTTTGGAATGAAATATTTTGGACATTATCATCTTCTAAGGCCATTAATCTTATCATACAGTCACTTTTAATAATTAATAAATATAAGAAATTTAAAACGTAACTGAGCATTTTAGATTACCCTATCGTAATTATAAACTTCAAATAGTTATGAAAAAATGTATCATGTTGGAAATGTTTAGGATGTGAACAATGTGAGAATACAATTATGAAATTTTTTGAATATATTTTATTAATTATGATAATTATGTATTTATTCACTAAAATTTGTGAACCTTTATTTTTATTATGCATGTATTATGGTGGAAGGTATTTAATTTTCATAAAACATGATACACTATTTCTTTGAGTTTTTATTAGGCCACATCAATCATAATATTTGTATTAAAATTATATCTAGGTAATTGGTAAATTATTGGAATTACTAGAGAATGTTGTTAAATGCATTTAAATGAATATTATTTCCTCAATATTCATATATGAATCACCATAAATACTCATTTATAAAAAAAATATTTATAGAAATTAAATAAAATTACTGATGGTTTCAACATAATCAATGAAATGTGATACAACCCACATTCCTACAAAATTTTTTATAAAATCCATGTAAAAATTACATGGATGAGAAATGAAGTTAATTATTATTATAATGGTTAATAAGATGTGATTAAAAGCAGAAAATTTGCTGAGGAATTTGGGGAATGTTTTTAGTGTTCATAATCAACGAAAATATAATGAAATTACTTAGAAAATGAATATTCCATGTAAACAAGGTGATTTATATATATTAAAATATATTAGTGTTTCGGAGATTATGAAAAAAAATTAATTATTGACAAATTATATCATTTCTTAATAAGGGATAATCATTGATTTTATATGTAGATTTAATAATGATACAACATCATAATTTATATAGTTTCAAACATAAAAAATTAAAATTAAAATCTGTTTTAACACTCTTGAGTAATGTAATTGTCTGTTTGATTATCCTATAAAATCCTAAAATGTTTAAATCACTATTTAAATAAATGTTATTGAAACTTTTGAATTTAAATTATAATAAAAAAAGAGAGATTTAGAAGAATAATTGGTAGTTTTTGATGCTTAATGATTTATAGAAGGTGAAAAATCCAATCAATGTCTAAAATTACACATTTAACATGAATCATAAAAAATATAAAATTATTAAAATTAATGAATTTGATGTATGAATTTCAAAATCCAGAAATTATTTATAATTTATTGATAATGTTTTTGGAATAACAAAAAATAATTTGAAAAATACTACATAAAAATTTGTATTAACAATATATGGGTGGAAGAATAATATCATAATAGTTTATAAATATTGTAAAAATATGAAATTTTCTATTTTTTAAATTATTGATTTTATATTTTAATTTTAACAGATGAATCAATAATAACATAGGGAAAATAATCCAATATAATTAAATTATAGGATGTGCTTGAATAAATTGACTGATATTGGCACCAAATACATGTCCATTTTGTGAAAATAAATTGAGGAATAATAAGATATATATTGAACTTACAATTACTAATATTCTGAATAAATAGTGGTATATGTTTTCAAAATGAACTATAATTAGAAATATTTACAGTAAGGTTATGCCCAAAAATAATAGGCCACATGGATTAAATTAAAAAGAATTGTATACACAAAAAATGAATTGATACTTTTAGGTTATGAAATTTATTACATTGGTTGTTGATATTGATCATATTAATATGTAATATATCACACAGAGTAAATATCATGCACATATTTTGTTTAAAATATTTTAACTATGTGATAAAACATAAAATTAAGTATTGTATATAGTTTATAGTTAATTTTTTTCAGTACATGGATTATGATTTTGAATCATAATATATGATAAATTTTATTAGTAAATAATATAATTCCTCACATAGAACCCAATATAATAGAGTAGATAAAAGATTGAAATAGTTTTTGGTTGAAGAACAATTTTTAGTGACCATTTGACATCATAATACCATTTGAGATAATACTTATACTTTGATTTATAATTAATAGTCGGTTCTTACATTATTCAATTTTTTTAATTTTTTTAATATAATATTTTGGAAAACCTATTTTTGTCACGACTCATCCATCGGGGACTGTTCCATGACTACCCCAAGCCCATCTTCCATAGGCCAGAGACTGGTGACTAGCACTGAAAGACGTATTTTCTAAAACTGGTAAGGCAATGTCTTTATAACCTATAAAAAAACACAACCAAGACCACAACATGATATATACACAAGAATAATGTATAATAAAAAGAGTTTGTATAGTATAATAAAGGGACCAGAAATCAATCCCAATTGGAATGTACAAGAAAACTGAAAAGTATAATTAAACTGAAACAACTCCTGCAAACTCCCGCAAAGCATCATACCAGAATTGTAGGTACAACAATCGAATGGTTGCCTCAGTGGTACACCTGGACTAATTTCCACCTCCGACCATCCTTCAGTCCAGGTACTATTGTCTGCAGTTAGCACTTCCCATCATCTATACAAAACACAACAAAGTGTGGGCGTAGCCCGTGCAAGGGTGAGTATAAAGATACTCAGTGGGGACCCCGAGACCCCCGAAGGTCTCTCGAAATCCAAAATGGATAAACCGAAGAGCATAAATATAATAGTCACCACTACATAGGTATATTCCAAAACATATTATTTTTTTAAGTACACTCATCTAATTCATGAGGAAACACAAGTCCTAACTAATTATTACAAATCACAACTATTATAGGAAGGAAATAATACCACGAAGGTAACACCACAATGGTATGTACCAAAAAGGTACCCCACAGTGGAGAATACAACAAAGGTATCACCATGAAGGAAAGTACCACAATGGTACTCCACACAAAAGAATTCCACCTAGGTGTCACCATGAATCTACGTGCCATAGAGGGACTCCACACAGAAGAATACCACAAAGGTATCACAAAAGAGGTATGTACCAAAAAGGTACACCACACATTAGAATACCAAAAGGTATCACCACTAAGGTAAGTACCAAAAAGGTATCCCACAAATAAGAATACCACAAAGGTACCACCACAAAGGTATGTGCCACAATGGGACACCAGACAGAAGAATACCACAAAGGTATCAACATGATGGTAAGTACCAAAAACGTACGTCATATTGAAGAATACCACAATGGTATCACCATAAAGGTAAGTACCCCAAATGTAATACACATAAAAGAACACAAAAAAGGTATCACCATGAATCTATGTCCCTAAAAAAGTCTCCACACCGAAGAATACCATAATGGTATCCGCACGAGATTTAGAACAACAAAGGTATGCCAAACAGAAGAATACCACAAAGGTATCACCAAGAAGTTAAGTATGAAAAAGTTACACCACACTATAGAATACCACAATGGTATCACCACAAAGGTACAAGCCTCAATGTGACACCACACAGAAGAAACCACAAAGGTATCACCACGATGGTATGTAACACAATGGTACTCCACATAGAAGAATAGCACAATGGTATCACCACAAAGGTAAATACTAAAATGGTATGCAACAAAGAAAAATAAAAAAAGGTATCACCTCAAAGGAAAGTACCACAATGGTCCTCTATATAAGAGTATACCACAATGGTTTCACAGCAATGTTATGTTCTAAAAACTGACACCACACAGAAGAATACACCAAAGGTATCATCTTGATGGTAAGTGCCGCAATGGTACTCCACCCAATGAAATCCCAAAAAGGTATCACCATGAAGGTAAGTACCAGAAAATAATTCCACATATAAGAATACAACGAAGGTATCACCACAAAAGTAAGGACTCATCTCACACTAGTTATAACATAGGTATGGTAATAATAATGATGAGATGTGACTACTAAATCATCTTACTCTGTTAAGAGGTAGACCCCCGTAGGATCATGAGTCATCAGACCCACGTAGGATCCTAAATTATCATCAGTCACACATATGATCCTAGTACATCACTAGAGCCACATAGGATCACAGTACATCAGACCCACATAGGAACCTAGATTTGTCCCACGTGGATTCCTATAGAAGATCCAAGTGAGACTCCCGAACGCAGACCCACAAAGGCTCCCAATGCATAGACCCACACAAGATCCCAAGAACATACCCACATAGGATCCAAATGACCACACCCATAGAGGATCCCAATGAAAATAACCATAGAATATCCCAATTCAAAGACCCACATCAGATCCTTTTATCATGTTACAACCAGTTATTATGTTTTCGCACTACGGTTTCTTGATTCATGGTTGATCCACTCATTAAGTCATATGTCAATACTCAAACATCCATGTTGTCCCAAAAATGTGTATCCCAAAGTTAATCCATGTGAATGGGTCTCAACACAATAGACAGTGCATCAATCATATGCACATTCAGTATGTTGTTAACCTTTTAGTCTTGAGGTCCCTGTAGGATTCATATTCGATCCAACCTGGCTGTACCCCAACAATATTAAAAACTCATGTTGGTTATACCAAATGGACCGTCTTGGTCTAAGGATTCTGACATTATAGACGGTTCATCAAATGGAGACCCATATCACATGATATGGCCGAAAGAACAAAGGCAGTTTCTGTCAGTCCGGGTCTGGTCCGACCCAGTCGGACCAACCCGTTCCTACCCGGGTTGACCAGGGTTTCTCCCTGGGTATGGACTAGCCCATCAGTGTGTCACGACTTTCCGCGGATGGCCAGACAGCCCGCCACCTCCTCAGTGCGGTGTAGTTGTGCACCGTGCTTTCGCCATCAGCCGCTAGTGAGCCGACCACCCTCCTCTTGCTGCCGCAACACAAGGATGAGGCTCTTGCATGCCGGGTTTCGTGTATGCACGCTAACTTCCCCATCATAATGTTGGACTAAGTTTCAGCCACCACCCTTGATCTACCATGACCGACAGGTCGCAACTCCCATCCAGCGGGGCGGTTGCAACGTCACCGTCTCCGCGGCCGGCAGTGGTGACGACCGCTTCTCCCGAGTCCCATTGCTGCCAATCGCCAGCACCAGTTTCTATCCTCCCCCATCGCGATGAACACATCCAAAATCGTTAACGATTACAGAGAGGTCAGGAAATGATAGTTTTGCCCGTACCCTTATTAATAGGGGGATAAAAAGAGGCTCAACAAATCGTGAATCATGAAATATGTCAAGATTGGTTAAGGGGGTATTCAAAACAAAAAACCCCACATGATACCCTGCAACAATATCCCACAATGACAAAATAATTGAGGGTTAAACCAGTAGTCAGTTGACCGATGTTCATCGTATAAATTCAAGAACATGGAGGAGGAAAATCAAAAATACTCAAATGAATGAATCCCCTACCTTGAACATCATAGAATCGTACCTATTTTCTGGTGGGATGTGTTCTTTATTCCCACGACCGGCTCCCAAAGACGCACTCACATGTCACCCATTGGAGGTTTGATGTCGTCTGTCACAGCCTGCTGGGTAAGATTCTTCATCTAATGGTCTGGCATCATGACATTCCATCAGTAATTCACTTCATGGTGAATCTCTCTGATACCCCTTCCGTAGATCAATATTTATAAGTAAGGGGGAGGCTATTTAACTACATAGAGAGAAAATGGGGATCATTAATTAGGATGCTTCTTAATATCCCCCAATGTTTCTGTTACTCGAATTAAAGGGTCAAGACATTTATTTTCTTGAAACGTCTCCATTCCCACCTTACCTCTCATCTGTTGGAGGAATAGAATAAAAATAAAATAATAATGTTATTTTATATATTCTATTAAAAGTTCCAAAATATAACTTTTTCTCAGAAACTACTGTGGTCGATGTGAAGGTCTCCTTCTACGAATATCAATGATGTGAGTTCAATGATGTCCTTAGATGTAAACTCTGACCACTGGTTCAAAACATAAAAAATGTCGTTTGCGTGTTTACTTAATGTACCCGAAATAATGTTCAGACAATTATTAACAGTCACCCTCATCCTATGCCGGTTGAGGTTAGGCTCTTCCCAAGTTAAAAAACTCCAACGAACCAAATGGTACTCTTGGATTTTAAATACTAGTTACCATTTGAAATTTATGAATTTATCAATAAAATAAGTTTCATTTAATTATTTTATTTACGGCCAAAAACTAACTTTCATCAGTGGCACGTGCTGGCCAAAGTTAGTATCTGCTTAAATAAAGAATCGTATCATGAGTTCAACATTAATTTTTTGCCTGCATGACAGGAACCACATTATGATTCTGTTCTAATTTGAGGCAGATCTAATTACTGCTTGGTCTAGGGATCCTTGAAACTTCAACAAATGTCGCTTCATTCTCTTATGCTGGTCCTTTGACTTTCACGTGAAGCGTGAATCACTGTCAGCAACATTCTGGATAACCTTCCCTAATTTTCAACTTCCCTTACAGAATCCTACTATTATTCGAATTCATGGTAACCTCGTATGAAGGTATATGTGTTCCGATAGTCGTACTAATGTTGTGTGTGATCCGGTTAATCCTCGGATTTGTGTGGAAATGGATGCCTCTCAACAGACTTTTGATTTTGTGTGGATTACGATAGGGGAAGAATATAGGTGTAGAAAACATGTGATTTACGAGAACATGACGGGTTTCTATTCTTCTTGTCACTGCTTCGGACATGATGTGGAGATTTTTCATAGGAGTGGAGCCTTGAAGGCTCGTCAACATGTTCACAGTCAAAGGGAGGGAGATGCAAGGGGAAGGTTATCAGAGTTTGATTTGAGTGTGGGGAATGAGAGGAAGGAGCATGGACATGTTGGAAGAGATGAGGGATCCCATCTTGAAAGTGTGGCCAGTCAACTGGTTGAGGCCAACAAGGTGGCTGTAGAGGAGGTTCTTTCTCCTATTACTGAGTAGAAGGAAATATATGGGGAAGGTGGAGATGTTTAGGATTTAGTGGTGGCTGGGCAGTTGGTTGAGTTCTGTATGGTGCTGGAGGAGGATAATAATGGTGCTAAGGATTATGTTGATAGGGTGCTTGCTGGAGGGGGGTTTAACTAGGTTCAGGCAGTGGGGGATGCGAGTGAGAGTTCCTTTTTTTAGGTTTCATGTATAGAGGGGGCCAGAGGCTTGGATCCAGCGACCATGCCTTTTGTTCTTTTATCCAATAGGTTTGAATTCCTTTTTAATGTTAGTGTTGAACCGGTTTTAAGTATTGTTTCAGGAGGTGGGGAGGAGGGTGTGGGAGCAACCAGATATGAGACATTTCTTGGGAATTTGGGACAAGAGGAGGTTTCCAAGGAGTTGGGAATGACTATATGTAATACTTCGACCAAAGGAAGGAGGGGTAATAGCAAGTGCATTGATAATAAAGGGAATGAGGCCTTCTCTAGGGATGTGGAAGAAGCTCCGACTGAAGATGTACATCTCCCTTTAGTGGAGATCAACACTCCAGATCAGAGGCTAGGTAATTACTCATGATGGCCGGATTCTATTCGGAGGGAAAAACATTATAAAGGAAGTGAAAATTCAGGGGGAGGAAAAGAAATTGGGATTGGCCCTACTGGCCTTTCATTCAGGGATGTTGTTAACTATGGAAATCATAGGATGGATATTGGTGAAGGGCCTTTGTCTACAAAAACAAGAAGAAGGGCAAGGAAGGATTATTGTCTCCTTCCACCGCCGTTGAGGACTAGGTCCACCGCTAAGTGGAGTGGAGAGGTGGTTCTTACTTTGAAAATGGGAAGAGTGGAAAAAAGATGCCTCACCTAAGCCTCCTACACAGGAGCAGAATAAATGTTGGGTTCAAATTCCAAACTTTTGGAGGCATCCAGAGTGGGAGTCGGCTATGGGAGAAGAAGAATCATGCATGGGTTTTGGATACAATTTTGGCTATTATGATGTGTAATGTTGTGATGTAATATGTCGTTTAAGATTCATAATTCTTATTTGCATGTTGTATGTAGGGGTACCGGTCCTCCTTTAAACCGGCCTTTAAAAATGAAAAAAATGATTTGCAGTATAACCAAACATCGACGGACCATTTAGGGGACTCCGGGACTCGAAATTGTGTGTCATAAAATTTCTAGTTCTCATAATAATTACAAGTAATTAAAAAATTTATAGAGAATTTTCCGGACATTACATTCTCTCCACCTTATGGATTTATGTCCTAGAAATCCAAAACAAGGGAAAAACAAAAAAAAGAGGGTATTGAGCACAAATCTGAGCCTCCTACTCCCATATGCTCTCATGGAGGTTCTCGTGATGTCAGCGTACATGCACCGGTGGTATCTACTTCCAACAATAGACCCACTCCTGTTTATCCTCAATCTCCACTGGATCCTCTGAAAATTATGCACCATTGTCTAAGTCTAACTCTACATGGATGATGATGTGAGAAAGGTTGTGCACATATACCCTTAGCTGGGATACATGGCAGACATCGTGGACCCTTTCAAACTGCGTTGGAAGACCCAAGAAGTAAGCTACCACCCCTACCCTCTGATGGATCAGAAAAGCACCGATAAAACATGGTGATAACTTTCCCCCCTCGGCCAAATATCTATAGTCCCCATCGAGGAGAGAATCGAAAGAAAATGGGGTACCCCTCCTGGAACTCTAGGGGTCTCTATATCCTATCAATATAAGACTTATGCAAACATTGTGTAGTCTTAACTTTCTGACATGTGAGACATCGTGGTACAATCATTGCCAATGCTTTATTCCTCTTTAGCTACATGTACGAACGTCGGAGGTCCTGGAAACGCTTCACCACACCAAGATGTTCCACCAGAGGGGGCACATAGAAATCCCTCAACAACTCCCCTAGAAGTGACAAAGGTACCATGGTACATTCTCTGAAGAGGACGAATTGCACCCCCACCTTCATAAAAACAATCTGGTGTCTACACTGAGGATATCGGAGCACATCGTGCAATGGAGTCAATGCATTAATGATGTCCCTCCCAAATTCAATGAAGTATTAGGGTAGTGACAAACATATACTAGAGGTATGCTACTCTATCTCTATCCACAAAGGATATCTGTAGGGTGACTAGTTGATCTGACGGCTCACTCAACAGCTGCTGACCAAACCTTCTGCTTAGTGCATCAGTTATCACGTTCCTCTTACCAGGAGTAAAGATTATAATAAAGTCATAGTCTTGTAGGAACTCTATCAATATTCATTTTCTCATCTTCGAAAAGCTATGCTGACACATCTTTTACAACAAGAAAGTCTATTCATTCTTCTTCAAAGCTGACAATGATCCCGCTACCCTGGAGAATTATGGTCCAAAAATCTAGAAGTACCCAGCCAAACCAGAAGTCCCTCTACCTATGTGATGTTAATCCCAATGAAATCTTTGGAAAAGATGTCCACATCCTCTTGCACTCCAGTTTGGAACAGAAAACCCAAACTCCTACTGCCATGAGGGTATGTCTGGCCATCTTATGAGTGATTATCAAAACACATCTAAGCATGAGTTCAACCTATGCATCCCGAGTTTCCTTCTTTGCCGACCATGGAAACCCCCATCACAACGTCGTAGAGAACCCAAAACCGTTTTTCCAAATAATTTCATTCTATGTATGAATGGTTGATGTCCAGTCCATAACGAACTAACGTCGTAAGCCTCGATTCTGCCACCCAGAGGTTCCAACCGAAACTCTCACCTCATGGGTCAGATCACACCGTCGGTGTTAGTGTGATTATCGAGTATCCTACCAATGGTATCTCTCAATGTGAGTGTCAAGTCAATGGCTTAACTGGAAACTCTAGGTCTATAACATGATTTGTGGAAAGAAATAATGATTGGTACCTATATCTATTTATAGAGTACATAGAATTAGACACAGACTGTATCTCGAATAATTCCTAGATCACATGGGTCACACAACTTAACTTCATGCTGAAAATCCCTTCCCATGTCCTCCAACTCCCTGAGCATGCTGGGGTCCACAAAAAGGGGGTGGTTGTAAGTTGTCAAAATGTACACCATCTCATGCTGATCTCCTTGCTCAACCTCTACGTACGATGCCCTGTAGATTCATCTGTCCCAAAAATATCTTCTTCTAGAAACAATTAACATGCCAAAGTCTCTATGACATGCACCAGTTTCCTACATTCCCACTGCTAATAGGAAGTATCCGCTCAGCCAAAGAACATTCAACCACAAGGGTTCTCTCTAGAACCATTAAATATGTAGGAATTCATAGAGGAGAAGTGTTGGAATGGATGTAATTAAACACACCTTGCTAGAATGTGAGAGCCTTGAACACAAATCATATCATATTTGTTAAGTTCTAGGAATGGTGACTACGCCTCGATGAAGACTCAGCTATCGACATGTCGTCCTGCTGATGTTGTAAAAGCTCTAGGGAACTCTCAACCACTTCTTTAAGCTAGTCCTTATTGGCTTGTGAGTCGGGATCAACTCAAAACCTGAGGGGAATCAGATGCTGAAACACGTGTAAAGCACTAAGACTACATTTTTTCTCTACTGGTACCGCCAGTTGTAACTGATGACCATCATGCAATGATATAGCTGGCACACAACCCCAGGGTACCATCTCAGGCAATGGTCCACATACCAAAGCCTCATCAATATGCAGACCATCCTCATGGCCACTCACTGGAAAAAACATGTAGTTAAGATCACCATATGCTATACTGGTGTCTCAACTTTGCGGGAAACTCAAACAACCACCTCCAGCCATCCCTCAACCACGTGGGAAACAGTCTCACCTCGAAGCCACATAGGTCTCTGCTAGTGGAACACATACAACACACACAATCAGTGTGCAGCCTCTGCTAGTGGGGACAGTGGCAACAATATTCCAATGGGAAGTGGTGGTACTGGTAAACCACCAGATTTTCCCAATGTCGAAAGGGGGGCCCTGAACACAACGGTGCCCTCAGATTATTATCTAAGCATCTATTTAATTTTTATTCCATTTTTTCTGGAAAACTGCTTATGTGCGCTTATTAACGAATAACAAAACTTCAACGGATCATTCTTGGCATTGCGATCATCGAAATAGAATAAAATTAGATTTAGCGGTCTTGAAATAATTCCATATAATTAAAAACAATTATATGGAATTTTGGGGACACTACAATATTAAAGTGTTTATATGTTTTTTTGTCATATGTGTCATGAATACATTATTTTATTATTTGGGATAATTCAAGGAGATAAATGATTTAAGGTATTACATAAATATATATCTATAAAAATAATATCATCTTGATAAAATAATAAAAAAGAGAAGACCATATAACATTTATAATAATTTAATAGAATATTATTGAACATAATGAATCTTATAACTGAACTTCAATATGGAAATATTGTATTTATTATCAATCTAAAAGATATATGATATAATAATATATAAATCATAATGGAATAATCATTTTCGATTAAGTTATAAACATAACACATTTCTATGTAATCATTTATTAGAAATATATTGAGATATCATAAATATAAGAGAATAATATTTACAAAAAAAATATATTTTACAAGGCTCCCATCCAATGCATAATTAATAATAATATTATAGAATATATGTTTTAACCATTCTATTTTATGGATGTCAAAAACACCTAAAAACATTTCATCATGGTGACATTTTTTGGTGTGAAATCCATCTCGAAATCTATAGAGACATATTTGAGGGGGAAGGGATAATTTTATCTAATTTTTATATTTTAAGCCAAATATTCAAATTGTTCTTCATATGTTGTGCTATAAAGGGTGTCTAATATAATTTATTTTAATGTTTTATAGGAATCAGTATGGTTAGGTGTCAACCATTTCAGTATAAATGATCTTATTATATTTATGAATAAATAAGAAATTAGATGAATTATTCCATAAACTTGTTAATATTTCTATTGATGTATCAAAAATAAAAATAAATTGGTCTATTATTATAAGGAGTTTTTCAGAAAGGTGCATATTTCGTATTGTGATCATGGTTTGGTGTTGATAGTGTTAATATATATTTTTAGGAATTGTACAATTATTCCCATGGATTTTAAAATTTATATATAATACTTAAAAATAAATTGTGATGTGATATGTTTCTGTTTATTAAATTGTTATTGTTTTTTTGAGATAGAGGATATTGATTAAGGTGTTGAACTTTTATTATAGTATCTTACAATGTTTTTCTAGTATATATTGTATCAAGCAATGATTTTTTATATTTACCTTTATATAAAAAATTTGTGTTCTAGCCATATTCATAATAGTTCATAATAACACTATAAAACCTAATTAAACAATAGAATAATAAATTTATGATATTAGGTATATCAAATATATATTAAAATTATTTTTTCTAGGTCAGTTTTCCTTTTCAACTATGGTATCAATTTTCCCTCCATCTCTTCTTATCCATCATATTTTCCATCGATTTTCTTCTTTACAACCTACTAGGTCAACTGGTTTCTTTCATTTTTATTTGAGGTGAATCAAGAAATTTTTTTATTTTTTTATTTCATTTTTATATTTAGAATTTAATAAAGGTTTTTTATTTTAATAATTGTTATTATAATTGCATCATTGAAACATGATTATTTGTTTTTGTTAATCTAAACATGTCATAATAAATATTATATCAAAAAGTGGTATTATAATTATATAATTTTTATTGTGTATATAAATTTATTAATCCCTAATAACATAATCATTTAAAATTAATAAAAATGGGTGTGTTGAATATTTCATGTTTTTAAACTTTACATTATGATATCACTTATAATTAACTTTTTGTATTTTTTTAGAATTCATTTCGAAAGTTACATGTTATATTTCATATTTTCAATTTCCAAAAATTTGAGAAATTAATAAAATATGGTATGATTAATTTGATATAATAAATGAAAAATATTGTTAATTATTTCCAATAAAAAATTATTAATTGATTGAAACATGTATTAATTATTTAAATCTGTTTTTATTAACTAATATTTATATTTATTGTAACTTGTAATCATTATTGTGATATTATTTTTAATTTGTTTATATATTCACATAATATATTAATAATACTATGAAACATGATGAATATAAATCTAGAATCTATATTAAATGACGATGTTTGTCAAGTTTTTGTTTTATTGTTTTATTGATATTGTTTTTGATACTTTTACTTTTGAATATAGATGGTCATTTCTATTTTTATTATAATTATCTATTTTTATATCAATATAATATGAAACCCTGAATATGGTTTATTTTTTTAGGTGGATTGATATAGTGAGGGTTTGTCTATTTAAAATTTTCTGGTGGTGGATGTTGGTGTGGTTGATTTTGAAATTATGTTATTCTTGGAAAAATGTGAGCGAAATGATTTATAAATTTTTGATTCATTTATATATGATTTATTTCAATTGATAATTTATTTATTCTATAAATTAAAATTTATTTTTATATAATTATCTGACTCATAAAATTTTGATAATTTTGGGGTTGTAATGAATTTATCATTCATTTAATATTCATCGGGTCTTATCAATTAATGATACGGAAAAAAAGGATTATATAAAAAATAGATTAAATCAATTATATTTGTATGTAATTTAATGGAATGTGATAATGATAAATTGTTATGAGATATCATGAATTGGATTACTCTATACCGATCATGATATTATTATTTGATAAACTTCTAATTTAATGAACATTGGGTTTTCAATTTATTAATAAATTGATCTACCAATGGAACTTTTTTCTTGTCAGTCACACATGTATAATAATATTCATATGGTTTGAAATGGAATGTGAGTTCCTGTGTTATGATTATAGTAAAACAATTGAGTTATGTAGTCTCTTTTATATTATATCTTTTATATTATATATTTTCATTCCATTATTTAATAGAATACACCACACCACCCAAGATGGATAATATTATCAAGACATATTTGGGACCATAGGTGCTGGGTTTTATACCAGAAATCCTTTTAAGAGATGATACAGACAGTTGAAAACTCCCCTTACCTAATAAATATTTAAACTATATCATTGAATATGTAAATATATGGGTTGCGATGACAGACGGCTTTATAATGCATATATGTGTATGTTGTAATGGATTCCGATTATGAAATGTTTATTTGTGCATTGTTTTAATGTTGTAATGTATATAATATATATATGAAATAGTTGAAATATATCACAGTTATATCAAATTGTAATAAATATGTTTTAAGAGGTTTTAAAAAATATTATATTTTAACTATGTTATTGATATATGGATGTATAATTCATGTGTGGTTGATATAAAAATCGGATACGAGCCTTAGAAAATCGGGTAATTGGTTGAGGGTGACTAAATTAGTGGGGAAGTTATTTAAAGTTTTTATTTACATTATAATTCAAATAAATATTAATTTATATACATCTATGATATTTTCTAGGAGTGACCATTGGATTTGGCTAGTTATATATTTTTTAACTAATTATTTACTTGGTCTTTTATACAATTCATCTGTATTTTCAATTGAAAATGGGTGGCATCTTCCTGGGTATATTTTTATCCTCCCCCAAATATATGTATCAAATTAATAGTCATATATGAATATGTCTATGAAAATGGTATATATTACTAGCTTATTGTAGTTCCCAAAGTTTCATGGTCATTATAGATATATTATTATAAGATTTTAGATTTGTGTATGTCTATTTTAATATTTTTCAATTAGGTTTGACATTACATATATTTGTGATTGGATATATTTGTTATTTATTGTTATATTTGGAATTTTTAGTGGATTATAATGAATTATGAGGTTAATTACACCAATGTTTGTGTGTTAATACCCTAATATCTAGTCACTAACTAGTATCCATTTGGTGTTATGAATTGGGCATCAAACAGAACAACTCCATAATACCTCAGACTATTATTCTGTTCCTAGATCAACTATCATCACTAAAAAATGAAAATTACATATGGAAAATAAGGGTTTTCTTACTAGTGGTACATGTCTAAGGTGCTATAATTGGAAGATTGTTCATGAGAGAACTATTAAATCTAAATCCAAAAATCTAATGCAATTAGATTCATCTATATATAAATATAGAAGTAACTACATTCCACCATGATGAAAATAAATAATCATAACCAACTTTTATAACGATAGGCAATATACCATGTCAAATATTCACTAAATATAGGAATTTTAATAAACACTACTATACAAAAATGAAAAAAATTTGTAAATTTTTTATCTATCTAAAATGTTATAGTGACTTATCCCACTCCCAAACATTCATCTTATATCATAGTTGCAGTAATAATGCATTAATAGTATAGTGTTTCCCCATAACATTTCATATGACCATGTAGTTTTCTTATGTACAATATGAAATCATGTAATAGATTAGATAATTACATATTAGGACACCATCATTACTGTATATAATCCCATAATGTTTTAGTTGGAATTTGTATGCTTATGTACACATAAATAGTTTCACAATGAAATGATATAAAACCAATTTTGGTCATAGGGTTCCAAGTGAAAACATTGAAAAATCATACTTTATTTGGCCTATGAAATATATTACTAACCATTATATATGTAAACAAAATACAGGTGAAACTAAGGGTTTCAATCATGGAATTATATGTAATCAAGCATCATCACACTACAAAATAGGTTTCACCCATTTTTTTAAAATGTATTAGGGGTTATCCTCAAACCCAAGGGGTATTAGGATTTTAGTTCCAAAGTATCAAAATTCATCACTATAACAAAGGATTATCCCCTTGTAGTTTCAATGTATAATGAATCATGATAATCCCCTAGTAGACTTAACATTAGATTTATATATATTCATGGAACATTTCTGAATAGAATGTGTTTTTTCCAAAAATCATTCCAAACATTTTTCATAATCCAAACTTACATAAAACTCATAAAAAATATATTCAATTCAATTATTGTCACTTAACATGATCACAAACCATTATTGTCACCACATTTCTTAAAAATTTAATTATATCTAGTAAATACTATTTCGGGAAACAGTCATACATATATTACATTTATCATAACCATTTTCATAATATAAATCGGGTATATAGATATAATAGAATGTACTAAGAATCCCCATTTCATTCAAAATCTTATAAATAATTTTGACCACAATATTGGTAATAAATTTAAATTAATAAATACAATTTCCCAGTTATTGAACATAACATTTTGGTGATATTTTATATGTTACACACACACAATAACATATATTTTATAAGGAACTCATATGGTCACCTCCATGATTATCTAGTTTGTGTCCCAATGTCATGCTCACACCATTGGTGGCCAACCGTCTTAGTCAACTCACCAACATTCTATTAAATTTTAATTTATGTGTTTAACATTCATGAAATTGTTCTAAAATTATTTAATATCATATGTTTGTTTAGACACATGGTAATTCCGATATGACCACACAATGAAAATACATATAAATTGAAAAAACGTTGTGGGATATAATACATTTAACAATCCATATACTCTAAAAATCAACCCATTTACTTCTATAAATTGAATTGACGTAAACAAAACTAAATTTTAAAAACATATATATGAACCCTAAATGTGGTTAAATGGTGTAAATTGTCTAGAAAGAAAAATAAACAATAAATAGAGGTGAAATGAATCATGGATTTACTGTAATAGTACAAAAAATGGAAATTAATGAAATAGAGTATAATGGACTGAGAAACATTAACAAGATGTAAAAGGATATGGGAACGATCTTGAAGGGTTGTTGGATTAAATAAAAATTAAATAATGGTGTAAAGGGGTTTAATTTATTAGGGGTAGGATAATAATTAAATTGTATCTAGTCTCTTGGAATGAAAAATAATGTTCAGATATTTTTGTATTTCATTGTTTTCTACAAATACATAATGAACCCTACATTTCGTGGTTAACATGAATAGTATGTTTACTGTTTCACCAAAAAAGAGGATCACACTATCTGAGACACTCCAAATTTCTAGTGTTTGGTTAAAATGTGTAAAAAATCATTAATAATCGATTTGAAATTGATTTTTAATCAATTTCAAAAATTTCATTGTTTACTTTTAACATATTCATGTTTTGAAATATAATTATCCTTCCAATTTTTCATCACACGATTGGCTGTACAATTATCATTAACAAAGTGCCAACATTGTTCCCATCCTAAAATATTTAACTATTCATACTATTAGTCTTCCAACCCATACATTACCAAAAAATCATCCATAGGGCCCAATAAAAATCATCATGAAACAATTTAAAATAATGGAAAAAAATTTGGAGGGACTAATAATGATGATTAATGTATAGGAAGGGAATGTATTTTCAAACCACCACACCATTAATAGTTCATCCTTGAGAAGTGATCTACGTGACATTTGGCCACCCTGGCATGTATAACTAGCCACTTATGTAATATAGTTAACTCTTTCATGGACATATCCTCTAAGATAAATATAGTGACCCAAATAATTTCCATATAACATTATCATATTTTATGTATAATTATACATCAGAGTACAATCCAAGGATCATTAAGTAAAGTGTCTTGGAATACTAGGTACATAAAACATAATACATTTCACTAAGAAACATCTTTATTTAATGTCCATGAAGATATAATATATTTATTTGTGCACTTAAATCTGAAAAGGGTACCCTTGGGAACACATAAACAAATAGATGATCTAAAAATCCCACTAATGGAATGAACATAAGGATATATCTTCAGCACATGAGGTAAAAGGCATGACATAATGATATTCAAATGATTGAACATATAAAATAATATCTTATAAGCTTGGGAACATGAGAACAAGGAATTATATGAATGTGGTAGGATCATAAAAAATTTCATTAGTATAGGTCATTGCTAACTGCTAATCTCATTTACCATTTTAGTGTAGGTCAAGGCATACCGCATATCCCATTTCCCATTTTAGCCAGGGTTTAGGCGAACCGCCAAACCTATTTCCCATCACATTTCATGAGACATAACTTCACCCAATGCATTGGATCACTATTTTGGTGCACCCATATCAACATTTTCATTAATATTATTTCCACATAAATAATCATACATTATCAACAGTACATAAACATAAGGATATCTATGGAGAGAATTTGGTACCACAAACATGACATAAATAATAACCAACGAGAGTATCATGAAAGTTTACATGAATGAAATTTATTAGAACATACATTTATGTTTATAAGGAAAACAAGGATAAAACATGGAATTTAGTTTCAAACTGAAGTGAAAACATATATGAAATGTATTTGTGAAACATTAGTATTATTACATTTTAGAGTTGTATTAATGAAAAATACTATAAATCCCTTAAAATAGAATCAGAGAATACCTTTTAAATAAAACCATTATTGAACCAAGAATATTTTTATTATAAATATACTTATTTTATAAATTCAATGGTGGATTAAAACAAATAATAGAGTGAATATGGAAATGGGTAAAAAATTCAGGATGTTCTTTTAAAATTTGTTTTCTTATTTGGAATTTCAAAGGGGTGAATATTTTACAAACAAGTATATCCCCAAAATAGAGTGATGAAAGGGTCATCATAAATGAATTTTTTAAACCTAAAAAATTAATTTATATATAAACATATATGATAAATCCATTTGTATATAAAGAAAGATAAGGCAACCCGAAATAACAAAGAATGTTCGGGTAGATATCGTTATGGTTTTATTGGGATGGTGTGCAGTATACCCAAGAGAGATAGATGAGAGAGATATGGGTTTTATCATCCCTTATACATAATGAGTGATTTTTTGGGGAAGATATAAAACATATCCCATCACATGGTATTAAACAAGAAAGGCATAGCATAGGGGACAATCTAGATTAAGTGTGAAATAGAGAGGATCCCTTACCATTATTTTGATGGTGTTCTATGCATGTAATTAATGACCACAATAAAAAAATAGGGATAATAATTATTAATTAAAGAACCATTCATATATTTAGTTGGATTTTTATAATCCTCTTTCTTTCATTTATAACTATTTTGATTGGTTACGAGGGTAAATTTCATTACTTGGGCTAGTTTGTTTAAATGGATTTAATGATCGGTTTGCTTATATTCACGATTGGATAACCATGTATGATGAGAGTGGTAGTCAATAAATGAAGTTGTATGTTATTATTAATCATCTATTTGATCAAATGGTTATAAAAATTTATTTAGTTATATGGAGTAATGGCGAGTTATTATATAAAATCTTAGTCATAACAGTTTTGGTTAATCTGTTGTTTTGTTTTCAATGACCATGTTTTTCAATATAAATTAATATTATCTGTAAAAAATCATTACATATAAAAAAATAAGATATATTACATATATAATAATCTTATTCATATATAACACAAATGGTTTCATGATCGGAATTAAAGATAATAAAAGAAATTGATAAACGGTAGTCTTTGAATGTGGTAAATTCACACATCTAAAATGGTGATTTCATTTCATTCAAAAATATGTGGAGAAATGAGAGAAGATAATGAAACACCCCATTATCATAAAAAAACTCATGTACATGTATGTTCTTATAGTTATCAAACTATATGGGTGAATGGTGTTGAGGAATGAAATAAAAATAAAAGAACAAAAAAAATGAAGGAATTGGAATGTTGAATTTACCTCATGAGACTTTATCCCTTAAGAACCACATAAGATGATAGGTTTTACTGTTTTTTGAGATGATTTCGGATTTTGGACTTGGGGGAGGAGCCTGGGAAGATGTTTGTGCAGAATATTGGCCAGGCACAGGCTTGAGAAGAGTGAACAGAAGAGGTAAGAATTGGTGGTTTTTATAGTAGAGGGGAGGAGGGTTATCATATTATTATAATAATTGATATATTATTTCATCACTAGAAATGGAATAGTAAGTATTTCATGACCAAGAATTGTAATAAATGCAAGTTAACTCAAGACATGGGTGCTTAAATCAATTGTGATGTTAGGAATAGTGTATTTTCACTATAGTGAATTTATACGATAAATTAATGAATTTTAATATTCAATAGAAATTCATTTATTTGATAAATATATAAAAACTCACCCTAAACATTTCTCGACATGTAAAATCAAAAAAAGTAATTAATTTTTCCAAAATAGTTTTCTAAATATGATTATTTTTATATTTAATTAAACTCATAATTTAATATTAAAAACCAGTTTTAAAACATTCATTTACTTATTCTAAAATATAGGAAAAATATCATTTCAATTGAATATAACTTTTATACTATAAAATGTAATGTTACAATACATTAAGGGATATATTAATATTCATAATGTTATGTAAATATTTATTTTGGTTGATTACTATTTAGAAAAAAATATATTTTTTTCCTATCGGACTCCAAATATGATACATATTGCAACTGAGTATGTCATATTTTCAAAATACGAAACACAGAAGTGACAAACTTATGTTTCAAGGACACTTAAAACCTATTAGTTTATTATGCTGTTATTTCATGTCATATTTTTATAAAATGAGATTCCCTATATAAATCATTGGGTTAATACATTCTCAACCCCCCTTACAAAATTCCTCCCCAAAAATTTTGTTTTACATTCTTAGCCACTAATTGGTGGCGGTATTATTCATTCATTGATTCCTCCAGATCAATGTTGCCTTTTTGATCATATTGTTTCACCATAATACCTTGACCAGATGAGTATTCTTGTTTCGTAGAAGCTTGTCTCTATAATCCAAGATCATTACTGTCTGCTCATTATAAGATAGATCATCCTCAAACTGTACTACCTCGGAAGAGTGTACATGTGACGGTTCTGGTATGTACTTCCATAAGAGGGATTCCTGAAAAACATCATGTACATTCAACATGGTAGGTTGAAGTTCCAGTTGATTGGCCACAACTCGAAATTTATTGTGGTTCTCGATAGGTCTGATGTACCTGGGACATAAATTCTCACTATTTCCATACCTCATGACCTTCTTCCAATAAGATATGCATAGAAATACCATGTCTCCAACTTTAAACTCAATTTCTCAGAGGTAATTGTATGCATAACTTTTTTGTTGACATTGGGATACCGTTATATGCTACTGAATGGTTTTCAACTTGTACACCATTTCATTATCCATTTTAGGTCCAAGTATATTATGTTCGCTGACATCATCCCAACACTCTTGTGTTCTACACCTTTTCCCAAAAAGGGATTCATATAGTTCCATTTAGATGCTCTAGTGGAAACATATGTTGTTATAGAATTCAACCAGTGGAATATGTTAGTCCCATCTTCCTTTGAATTCCATTGATCACTCTATAATCATGTCCCCTAGTGTATGAATTTTTTTCTCATATTTTACATCAGTGTGAGAATGATAAGATGTACTAAAATTTAGTTCAGTATTTACAGAATATTGGAGACCTTTCATGAACATAGAGGCGAATATATGATCATGATCGGATAAAATAGATAGCGGAACTACACTCAGCCTTACTACACCATTGATGTAAATCTGTGTAATTTCGTCCAATGTGAAGTCCCCTCGAACAACGTTAAAGTGAGTTGTATTTGTAAGATAATCCACAATGACCCATATTTCATTATTTTCACTAGAAGTCCTTGGATGTGTTGTGAGAATGTCTATTGTAATTTTCTCCCACATCCATGCAAGTATGAGTAGTGGATGTATCATCCCATTATACTTTTTCATCTCACCCTTCATTTTCTAACATACCTGTCAGTTTGATTTATATTCAACAATATTTTTTTTCATATTGTCCCACCAAATTATTTCTCATAAATCTCTATACATCGTTATGCTCCCTTGGTGGATAGAGAAGGTAGAGATATATTCATTATTTAATAGCTATTTTATTATCTATAGATTTTATGGCACAAATAATCATGTCCCAAATCATACAACCCCTTCCAAATCCATTTTAAAATCAGTTGTTTACTAATTTTTAACATCATCCACCCATTTTAGAAGTTCCACATCGTTTCTTTTAGAATCATATATTTTCTCCATGTGGGATGGCTGAGCAATCATTTGATAAAGGATTGATGATGTTCCAAACATAATGATTCCCTTGTCAATCCTTTTCAATTTTATGATTATCATATCTTATTCAATTCTTATCATTTATAAAGATGATGGTTCCTTTCTACTTAGACCATCTGCCACATTGTTTGCCTTGTCGTGGTGGATGTTAATTGAATAGTCAAAATCCTTGATGATCTCTATCTGTCTCTACTGCTACATATTAAACTCAATTTGTGTGAATATATTTTTGAGTCACTTATGGTTAGAATATATCCCCCACTTCTTCTCATAGAGATAATGCCACCATATTTTCAATGCAAAGATCGAAACTTCCAACTCCAGATCATTCATGGGATATTTTTACTCATGGATTTTTATTACCTTAAGGCCTAGGATATCACGTTATAAATTTGCTTCATCACATAGGATAATCCCTTATTTTAAGATATTTATTATACCACAATTATATCTCCACTTATTATGAGTGTGATTATTGGTGTAGTGATAAACATCTTTTTCAACAACTTGAAACAGTCATCGGATTCCAGAGTCAAGAAAAACACTACTCCCTTTCGTGTATGCAAGGTCATTGTGTTCAAAAATCTCCAAATGACCTTCATAAATATTCGATACAACCCAACTAGACCCAAAAGGATGTGGATATCCATTATAGATGATGGAATGGGACACTCTTCAATTGCCTTCTTCTTGGAGGGCCCACAGAAATCCCTTTGCAGGTGATAGCTTTCCCCAAGAATGAAACATCCTTCATACAGAAATCACATTTACTCTACATTGAATACAACTTCTCCCTTCACAATATCTTTAACACAATATTCAAATGCTCCTCATGTCCCTCATTTCTCTTGGAGTATATCAGAATATCATCTATAAATACTACCTCAAATTTGTCAAGGTAATCCATAAATACACTATTCGTTAAATCAATGAATTTTTTTCAATAATTAGGGAGTTAGAGGTGAATAACTAAGAACTTATAGTTTCCATACCTCATTTGAAAGTATTACTTGGGGAATACCTTCCTTAGTCATCATTAATTGTTGATATCCCCACCAAAGGTCCACCTTAGAGAACTTAGTGGCCCCCAAATCTGATCGAACATGTCATCTATATGTGGTTAGGGATACTTGTTTTTTATGGTGATCTTATTGAGCTCACGCAATTCATTGTAGAGGAACATTGATCCATCCTTCGTCAAGATGAAGAGAACTGTTGAAACCCAGGATGAAGAACTTGGGTGTACAAAACCATTCTCAATATTCTCCTGTAACTACTTCTTCAACTCTTCCATCTCTACAGTTTCCATTTTGAAAGGTGTCTTTGAGATCGGCATAGATCCATGGATATGTTAAACTAATACCTAAACCACACAGTCAAAAGGATGACTAGGAAACTATTCAGGATATACATCAGTGTAATCCCTCATGACGAGCATGTCTTCAAGCATGATTACCTACTTTGTCAAAATCATTGGTGGAAGATATGATTTATCACATGACAAAAATATCCACTCTAGAGACAATGATTGTAATGGAGACTCATATTCCTCCTTAAGATTGTAAATAGTAGGAGGATGCTTTGGGGTGTGAAAAGTGATCTCCCTTTCACATTCCGCTGATGTCGGCTTTGTATAATGACAACCATTCATAGCCCAATATAGCTTCAAACCCCACTAATGGACGTATGATGATATTTGCTGGGAGGTTTAGTCCAAAAACATTAACTGAGGAGGAGTTATTAACCATGGACCTAATAATAGACCCATTCTTTATTCTCATAGATTACTTTTCTCCAAATTTTGAGGTAGAGTTTGAATAGTTTTACTAAACTTGATAGATATAAAATATTGCATAGAACCAGTTTCAAATAGTATGAACACTATTATAGAATTAATAACAAGTGTACGTATCACAAAATCAATGTCCGACACAACCACATTATAAGTGATATAATAATCCCTTCCATGTTACCAAGGATGTTGTTGCTTATTTCCTCTGAAAACCCTCGGTATAGGGTAATAGTTCTCATAATGACAATGACCATAGAAGTTGTAACCCTATACTGCATGCTGAGTGTTGATCTGATCCATAATTTAATTATCCACATTAGTGTAATTTTTCATATCCCATCAATAGTTCTTGGTTTGATGACCACGCATTCCTCATTTGAACCAATTATTGGTTCCCTTTAGTCAGTTACCGAGATTCCTATTCCCACAACTTTTATAAGGTGAAACGTCAAGATTCTTTCCATCATGGGATTTTTTTTTGATAAACCACCAATGTAGTTCTCTATTTCAACTTCTTGTCATCAAGTCCATGAGACCGGTGAGAGTCTCCAATAACCACTTAAACCTTTAGGGATCAACTAACAATATCTTTATTACAGTCGAAGTCTCGAATTGCCATCAATTTTCATGGACTCACTTTTAGTCTACTATATAATCAATACACCTTGCATTTAGTGTTCATGACAATGCCAGAGACATACCTTATAGGACTTGTAATGTTTTCTTCCTATTCCCCATGGGAATCATCTTCTTTCTGTTGGTGTTTGAGAAACATACATTCCATCATGAGACAGAGGGTTTGAAAAAATATTTGATGCAAAACACTCTATTGAATTCATCCCAATCCATGGAATCAATTTCCACTTTGGAATTTTTATTCTTGATCAGTGTCCACCACTAATCAGCTTCCCCATCAAAATTATAAACTGCTGGTATGACATTCTCTTCTACAGAGAAATGGAGGATGGATAGTATCTTTTAAATAGAGTTTATATACTATTCTGCAAGGAGGGGATATGAAAATCTACAAAAATGGGAGGCCTTTTCCACATGAATGATTCTACGACAACATTCTCCTTCATTGGATTTAGAGGGAATTCTGCAAGATTCATGTTATAATTCATAGCTCGAACTATCTGAGCAAGTAATATCCTGATTTGTTGAGCACTCTATCCCATCATATCAAAAAATATCATTAGGGAAATCATCATATTTCCTATCACATTGGTTCATTGAACATGTTCTTCTATTTCCCGCAATTAACTATGTAAAATACCATATCATTAGAGGGAAATAATACATAACTGTTGAGCATAAAAAAGGAAACATTGAACATAAATGGATAAACTTATAAAGGAGAAGTATATCCGATATTTTGATTCCATTGGTTTGAATCTAGGTTATCCTTGATCTATTTTTTAAATTATATTATTATGGGCTTTTTCCCATTAATAATGGTTTGTACTAAGATCATAAATCTAACATAGAAAATTCCCTAGGAGTTTCAGATACAAATGTGCAGAAAGTCCCGTTGCGTTGTACCAAGATACTCTAGGTCAATCCCAAAACTCATTATTGGAGATTTCACTCCAAGGTACATCTGTGCTATAGCCTCCTCTACCTAATCCTATACAAACATGGATGTATTTTCGTGATTAACCACTTAATCAATACTCACCAAAATTTAGGATTATTTTCTAATACATAGTCTCATCCTTATGGTTCTCACAAAGGTGATATATTCCTAATCTCCAAAAATAACATTACCATCCTATGATAGAAAAAATAGAATCCCAAATATTTTCTATATAAAATTAAATTATTTTAAGAATAATTATTCATCATAGTAAAAACTAAAGTTCTTTATGTCTAGTGTCTTGGATGACTAGGTACACAAAACATAAAACATGGGTCTAAAAAACACCTATTTAATTAAACTCCAAAAAGAGCTCTTAAATTATTTTATTCCCTTACATCAGCCTAGGGTACACTGGAGAACACATGAACAATGGGATGATCTTAAATGCCTATTCAGGGAAATAATATAATGATATATCTTATGCACATGTGTTAGGAGGAATAGAAAGATGATATCCAATGTATGGAAATTATAAATGCATATCATATAAGCATGGGATCATATAATCATGTAATCATATGATTTTTTGGATCATAAAACATTTACTTATTACAGTACAAGGGTAACCTTCAATCCTCTTTCCCATTCTATTACAGGTCAAGGCTAACCTCCAATCCCGTTTCCCATTGCATCTCACGAGACTTAAAATTACCAAATGCATTAGAGCGCTATCTAGCCCACCCATCTCATCATTTTGATTAATATTATTACCACATAATTAATCATACATAATCAACAATACATCAACAAGAGGATTCCCATGGAATGAATTGGGTACTACAAGCATGACATAAATCATAACCACTAAGCGTATCATGAATGTATCAGTTAAAGAAAGAGATTAGAACATAAATGGAAGTTAATAAGGTAAAATAGGGCTATAAAATTGCAGGTGGTGTCAAAAAAATGTGAACAACATTTTCTTGCAGTTTGATCGATAATACTATAAATCTTTTAATGAAGAAAAGTGGAAAATATTTTATATAAAAACAAAAATGAACCAAAAATAAATTCATAATAAAAATAATATTTTATAATGAAAATGGAGGATTAAAATAAGTGATAGATTTCACTTTAAAATGGCTAAAAATTTCAGTATGTTCCTTTAAAACATGTTTGCTAATCACAATGTATTTAGGACGACATCTTTTTAAGACATGTAAATACCCAAAATATTTTTATGGAAGGTTCATTATATATTAATTTTGTAAATCTAATCATCATTTGGTATATGTATATATATAGGAAAGCTAACACCATATTTATATAAATTAATTCAAGGAAACTCGAAATAACATGGAAGGTACAGGTAGATTTTGATATGGTTTTATAGGCATGGTGTTAGGTGTACCTTCAGGGGATTGATGGGAGAGAAAAGGGGTTTATCATCACATATAAATCATGTGGTCAGTATGGTGAAGGTGAATAAAATATCCCATCATTTGGTTTTACACAAAAAAGGCATAGCATTGAGAACAATATTGATTGAGATTGAATTGAAGAGAACCCCTTACCTTAATTTCAGTGGTGTTATCCAATTTTTACTAATGACATGAATAAAAAATAATGAATATTAATTAATAATTCCCTAACCACATATTTATTTATTTGGTTTAGTATAATAATTTTATGTTAGTTTATAAAAAATTTGATTGATTATGAGGTTCAATTTCATAGTTTGGTCTCATTTGTTTATATGATTTTAATGATAGGTTCGCTTATATTCATGTTTGGATAAACATGTAAGATTAAAATGGTTGTATAGAATTGAAGTTGTATGTTATCAGTGAAAATCTAGGTGATTAAATTTTTATAAAATTTCATTCAGTTATTGGGAGTTAAGATGATTTGTTATATAATACCAAAATGATAACCGTTTTTGTTAATCATTGGGATTGATTACAAAGAAACTGTTTTTCATTATAACGTAATATAATTTTTACAAAATGATTACAGAAACAAAAATAGGATATATTACATTTATAATAATCTGGTTCAACCAAAACACAATTGGTTTCATGATGAGAATACAAGATGATAATTGAAATTGATAAAATGTTGTCATTTAATGTACTAAATTAACACATCTCAAATGGTGCTTTCATTTCATTCAAATAAATGGTGGATAAATAAGAGCAGATAATTAAATACCCCATTGTAATAGAAAATTCCATTACATCTATTTTACAGGAGTTATCATACTATTTTGGTGAAGGGAGGTGAGGAATGAAAAAAAAAGAAAATAACATGAATTAAATGAAGGAATTTGAAAGAGGAATTTACCACTTGGGACACAATCCTTTGAGAACAAATTATGGAGGGAGGTTTTGGTATTTTGAAGAGGAAAAGGGATTTTGGACTTGGGGGAGGATCTTGGGGAGATATTTGGGCATAATATTGCAAAAGCACAAGGCATGAGAGGAGTGAACAGAAGAGGTAATAATGGGTGGTAGTTATAGTGGAAGGGACGAGGGTTTTCATAATATTGTAATCATTAATATATTATTTCATCACAAGAAAAGGAATATTGAGTATTCCATGACCAAGAATTGTAATAAATTCTTGACATTTTGATATTTCTGCACTTTTATCACATGTGATGTCGGGGATAGTGTATTATCACTATAGCGTGTTTATACTGTAAATTAATGTATTTTACTATTCCATAAAAATACATGTATTTCAGAAAAATAAAAAAAAATTAACTCTAACAACTTTTTGATGTGTAGAATCCAAAAAATAAGTAAAATTTTCAAAAAAAAATTATAAATTTTATTAAATTATTATTTAATTAAACTCATAATTTATAATTAAAAAATCAGTTTTGTAACATTCATTTACTTATTCTAAAATATAGGTACACCATACTTTCACTTCAACATTATTTTTAAACTATCATATGTAATGATACTCTTCATTAAGTTATATCACTATTGATAAGTGTATTTTACTATCTATTAGAGAATGATACTATTCACAAAAAAATTATATTTTTAATATCGGACTCATAATAACTTACTAATTCCTACCATGTTTGTCAGATTTTCAAAATGTGAAACACAGAAGTGAGAAACTTATGTCTAATGGTCACTTAGAACATAGAAGATCATTATGATGTGATTTCATGGTGTCTTTATAAGAAAAAATCTACATTTATAAATAATTGGGTCCTTTTAAAAAATCATTACCATAACTATACATGCACAATATGAATATTCCGAGAATGAGGATCATAGTCAGTATGATCAAATATATGAATTGGAGCCTCCTCAAAGGACATTCTAGCATCATGATCAATACATAATAATGAAAAACATGTTAGGATATTATCATACCCATGATTTATGATAAAAACCCCATTTTATTCTTTAATAGATATTCCTCATTCTATGCCTTCAATAGGTTTCATCACATGATTTTCACCGTAAATCATGTAATGAAATAATATTTCAGCCACTAAAACTATAGAATAATTTATTTATAAACCAAAAATGTTTAAATTCCTAAAAAACTCTAGAAAATAAAATATATTACTTATACATAAATTGATAAGATTCCAACCATTTTTGGTCCAACTAATCATGCCTTAATAGAAGTTACAAGAGACTCGAGTCAATCAACACATAGTTACTAGTATCCAGTCAACATAGTGGTAAATGATACAAAATTTATATGGTTCACCAATGATCCATAGAAATTAAATATCCATCCTCTAATATTTTATTATAATTAATGGAATTTATGATTTGATAGTACATCAGTTTTCATAACTTAGGATGTTATCAATCTAAGATGAATACATAGGTTATTTTACATATCTCAAAAATAGAGTCCTAAAATATCATTCTAGAACCCTCACCAAAACCATTCTCCAATTCCTGAATCAAAATTTAGAACTGAAACATTTAATGGTCATGCATAAAAATCACCTAAATAATATTCACATCACAGTACCTATATGTCTCAAAAAAATGGGGTCAATTATGTGAAAAAACCCACAATGATGCAACATTTCTAGTGTAATTCATGAATTTCTAGAATACAAAAAACACACCTCATGGCCTGATTACACTATTCTAAAAAATTTCATTTATCTCTTGAAAAATATTATTATAATCCATTGTCTCACCAGCATGACCATTCACAAAATATGTTCATGTATTAATATTCATGTTGTTTTTTCATTCTAGAAAACTAATGTACCATATACTCAGTTAACATTCTATTTCATATTACTAACAATCACACATGATCTTTTTCCAGACCATTAACTAATATCTAATGGTTTTAAAAAATTCATCATATTGATAAATTAAAATATCCTTTAATAACACCCAACCCATTTTGTGTTCAATTCTTAACATTAAACATTGTATCTTACACCCATGAGTCCCCAAAAATCAAAACCACATCTATGATAGGTTTTTAAAAATTGAACATCAAATATTTACTATGAACTACTCAAAATGCGAACTAAATGATCAAGCATTATATAGTTCTCCACCCATCATATGAAATTTTCAAAAATAGTTTATGAGAATGATCCTTCTCACTACCCGATAAGAAGAAAAAATGAAATTTTATATCCCATCACATATTACTTTAATGACCAATAAAATTCTTTATTCTATTTATGTATTGTTTGTAACATAATTCTTCACACAACCACTTCTTAGAACTATCAAAAAACCCTCTATACACCACATCCCGATGAGTATAACTGATGGTCAATGACCATTCTCATCATCACATGACTTTTATATTCTATCCCTCTATTGACTTATCTATACCCTCTAGTATTCCTCACTCATGTTAACACATCAATATTCATCACTAAAGACCTCTAAAATCCAGTGGCTATCTCATATAGTCACTCAACCACTCATTTTATGAATAGAGGGAATGACCATCACTCTATAACTCACAGATTCTATATATGTTAAAAAACCATATCTCACATGATTGAACAATATCTATATCACCAACATACACAATATCCCATTGTAATTTTATCAAAACAAATATAGAACCCATATTTATTATAAAAATACAAATACCCATTCATGTTTATGATAAATATTGACATTTTTATACCTCGTTACCACTCATTCTCTTATAATATTAAATAATTTCTTCAAGCATCTACAACATCTTCCTCGTATCACTCAATATAGGCTTGAAATCTCATTTCATCACAGTTTTATAACATATATTCAACCAATCAAATAAAAAACCTAATACCTCAGTCCCATAAGTTCATGATATGATAATGATCCATAGACCACGCCACAACACATTTCCAACTCATAATGTCATAACCCTAGTGACTATCTATGGAACAAACATATATGACCTGAAAAAGAATACCCCTATAGTATGAAGAACAATGTCAACAATTTTTCATCTTCATATATTATTGTTCTCCCACACAAAGATTCATATAAAATAGCAAAATCAAAAACCATATCTAGAATATTTCTCAGAAACCATGAATTCACATGTCTCACAAGCCCTAAAAATAAAACAACATATAGTCATAATCTTATATTTTCACTATTAGGTTATGATTAAATTCCATGAACCAACCCACTAGATAGGGTAATGAAAATCCAAATCATGTTTTAAAAGGTGAAGAAATTCCATCATAATTTACCACAATGATTATGAATATACCATATTTTCACATATGTTGTCCCAACAAGAATAAATCATAGTGGTGTTGTATTAGACTATATTAGTCATCAAAAAAGATTTATACCCCTATCATCCTTGAATCAATTTCCTAAAAACAAACCTAACCATGTTAACTACATATAAACTCATCTTGAAGAATGTACTCCACAATTTTGTTTTTTTAGAATATGTCTATAACATCTAATTCAATCCAATGATACATAACGATCCTAATCCAACAAAAAATCACTAGATAAAAAAACATAAAGTCTTTATATACATTATTAAAATCTAACCATTTTAGCTTACATACCATATAGGTCTATGATTTTATCCAATCATTTATTTCAAAAATAAATTCTCATTTCATGACGTCCTAGATAATCATCTACACCCATAACTAAAAAGTAATAAATAAACACATTCAATGTAATTATTACCACTAAAAACCCTATATATCCAAATAAATTATGTATTAGTCCACATATATATTGGGATTAATCAATCCTAGGATAAACATTTTATTGGGTAACCCACATATATAACATCCTTCAATAGTAATTCCAAAAAAATGATTTTCCAGAAAGTAAGAATACATAAAAAAGTTGTATCATAAATCAATCACAATAATAAAAGGAAACACACAAAACCAAAACCATATTATTGTGTCCTTCTTTATCAATAATCTATATTTATTTAATCCAATAATTAATTAATAATGTACTTTAATGTTATCATATTGTCATTTTTTTACTCATCTTAGGAAAGTTAGCGATAGAAAAAACATTTCAAATGATGAAACAAACCCTAAAACATAAGGGTATCACCTATAGGATTCAGTATAATTTTCCATATCTACAATTTTGTAAGCAATTAACCATCATAATTTATTAAAAACCCTAAAAATTCACAAATCAATGTTCGAAATTTCATAATTTTAATCTCAACATGTGTATTGTCACACTATTCAATATTATACCCATAAAAATTATGATATTCAAGGATACCACCCTATCTCTATTAACCCATCCTCAAGGTCATGTAATGTACACTATATCCCATGTAATAATTTTTTTATTAATGTTATTATATTCATTGTTTATGTAATGTGATGAAAATTCCAACATCCCATTCTTCATGACCCATCCCAGTGGGGCCCAAGCCGCAAGTACCCAAGACCGCCTCCAATTGCTAGGGGCTGGTGAATAGCACTGAGTAGGCATGTTACTAACATGGGAGGAATTTCCTATAAACCTGTACACACACACACACACACATCACCAATCCCACAAAGTAGAAAAAGTAATGCTACTAAAAATGGAAATGCATGCATACACTAAAATCCCAACCAACAGAGTATGATAGGAAAGTATAGTACAATAATGTAAAACCCAGGGACAAAAGTACAATCCCACCATAAGAGTATGTAACAAAATTCAACTTATAAAGAAAGGTACTGGGACTGAAATCCATAGTCGTAAGAACACACATCATCCTCTCTGATCTCACTGAGCACCGTCCAGTCCTAGTCCACCTAGAAACCTGTCAAAGGCTTGCTCATCTGCACAAGATACGACACGTATGGGAAAATCCATTTCAGGGGTGAGTATAACAATACCCAGTAGGACACCCCTAAACCAAAAAGAAATTCAAATAGGGAAATACCAAAAAAGAATGATACAGTCATCTCTACACCGTATATGTTTATAGAACATATAACAAGAATATCCAGATATACTCATACACAATCGACCATCGCAAAACCACCACTAAGATCTAGGTCGAAGATTCCACTAAGCATGTAACATGGAGAACTCACTCTTGGGTCCAAAAGAGAGAGATATGAAGTACTCGTTCCAGGATAACACACTACACAAGTACTTGAGAATATGATGCTCATATTAGGATCACAACAAATAGCTATGGGGTGATTCCAACAACTCAGTCTGAACTAATCCGCTAAGCAGAGGATCGACGCCCGGGTAAAGTACGTCACGTCAATACCAAGAACTCTACCCAGGTGTTCCAGGATGGAATATATGAGCTAATAGAAAGTCTCATAGAGGGGATTCCAATAACTCTATTCAGGATGTCCTGCTGAAGGGATCATTCTCTTGTATATAGGAAATGATACCAGAAACCTTCAGTGGAAAGAGCAAGGGTAAGAACCCTAAGAAATCTAGTCAAAGTCACAGAAGAGAAATGGATCAAGCCATGTAAAACATGTTACACGAGATATAGTATGGTTACAAGCCAGGATCGTTGACCCTGGGTACTACCTGTGTAAACGACTCGTGTCTCTAGTCCAGGTGTGTAAAACTATACTACACGATGTGTAGTATGGTTACACACCGTGTTCCTTGACCCTGGGTACTACCCTTGTAAATGGACCGTGTCACTACGCTTTCCATATAAAAGTAACTACACGACTTGTTGAATAATTACACGTCATGTTCGATCTCCTGTTATTCGCTCCATGTATGCTGGCCATTTTCCTGTACCTGGTCTCTGTCCTTGTCGCCATGCTCGTGTACCCGTACACGGGGTATCCCATGTATCTGGCCGGTTCTGGATGAGGAAGGTTATACATGATGTTTCCATGGACGTGTACCCAACCCATGATCGTGTACTACTATAGTACATTCTTGGTGGTCCGCCGATGAACAGATGTCATGTAAACAATAATACACATCGTCTAGTTGGGATATTTCTAGAATCGTCTTATTCCTCCACACCTCGAGTGATCTTACAGTTTCCATTTCCATGATCCTTTCCACGCAAAAAACATGATCTGGGGTCGTCCCAACACTCTAGCACCGAATCCTAGCCTTTCTGGCCTTAAATTTCCTTGACGAACAACATATGATCTTCTGATGAAAATACGCTCGAAGGACGATTTCTCCTAAATATCATAGATCTATCCGTCGTCGTCGTCGTCACCACAGATCTGTTGGTTCATCCTGGTGTCAAATCTATGATCTCGGATCATTACGCCACCGATCTAAGGTGCAATTGATTGTTGTTCTTATCCAACGAATAACGAAGAATGCACAAGAAAATAATGGGGAAAAGGATTCACAATGAAACAACCTGAGGAATGAACCTCGACCGTTGTTCGTTTCAGCCTCTATCTGTTCCGGTAAAAATGATCCTCTAAAAAATTATCAGATCTAGATTACAAGGATTATGATCTTACCCAGAATCCCTGTAAAAATCCCATCCTGTGAATACAATCCATCCACAGGCTAATATGTTAATGGATTAGTCCGCATTCGTCGTCAGAATCAAGAACTGGGAAAGGAAACCAAAATCAAACATCCTACTTGGATCAACGGTGTTCGCGGGTGAAGATCTGGTCGTCGCGTCATCGTCACTGGTGCAAATTCATCAAGAACGTCGCCACCACATTGGGAGTTTCGTCCAAATCTCCCAGAGACTCCAATGGTTTCAAGGTTATGAGGTCTATAAATGTGGAACCTTGCGCAAATATCTATTTAAAAGGATAAGTGATATTTTCCACACCAAGATTTAATAAAATATTTTCATTAAATATTTTATTATAGTAACATCCTAAAACTAGATTTCACCGCCGACCTGTGGCAGCCGATGTTATGTCTCTCCTACAGTACACCTGCTGTTCTGGACGCAACGGTGCCTTGGGATTTTCGATTCGAGCAACTGTTCAGGAGTTATTCCACATTTTCCGGAAAACCACACACTTGTGCTATTTAATTATTTAATTAAATTCAAACATTTATTTGGGGCTCACCGGGCCTCGGAACTACTTTCCGTATCAAAGCTTGGTTAAGAAATATTTCCCATATAATATTAAAATACAATTCGGAGAAATATGAAACATTACATAACACCCTCAGAAATTTACGTCCCCGAAAAGCCAAAACAAAGGCTACTCATAAATATGTGGGTACTGCACCTGAATCTGAGCCTCTCACTCCCATGTGCTCTCCAAGAGATTCTTGCTCTACCACCGAACATGCACCAAGGGAATAGATCACCCAATAGGGAACATCTCCTCCTGATCCACAATCTCCACTAGGTACTCAGCCAAGGACGCTCCATTATCAAAGTCCAGCTCGCCCTAGTCGATAACGTGTGATGGATCACACACGTACATCAATAGTTATGACACATGGAAAACGTTGTGTAACCTTTCCATATGAGGTGGTAGAGCCATGTGGTATGCCACCTCACCAACTCTACTTAGAATATAAAAATGGCTGATGAACCTAGGAGATAGCTTGCCGCTTCGGCCAAATCTATGCAGTCCCCGTCGTGGTGCGACATGAAGGAACACATTGTCTCCCTCCCCGAAATCCAAGGGCCTCCGTCTCCTATCGGCATATGATTTTTCCAACTCTATGCAATCTTCATTAGCTCATGGATGACCTGCACCTTCTCTATAGTAGATAGCACCATTTCTGGGCCCATGAGTGCTGACTCTCTTAGTCAGTCCTGCCAAGTGATGACCTGAAAGGTCACCCGGACAAATCCTCAAATGGTACCGTACCAATAGTGGAATGATAACTGTTGTTATTAGAAAATTCCACCAGTGGTAAGTGTTATTCTTAACTATGACCGAAGTAATGTATGCAAGCTCGTAGCATATCCTTCAGAACCTGGATGGTCCGCTCTATCTAACCATTAGTCTGAGGATGAAATGACGTGCTCAAGCGTAACAGAGTCCAAAAAGTGTCCTCCAATCCCTTACACAACCAAGATGTGAAACGAGCATCACAGCCTGAGATGATTGAGCATTGTACTCCATGAAGACAAACTATCTCTTGTACGTAGAGGTGTCCCATTCTCTCTATTTAACTATGCTCTAGTATGGCTAGGAAGTAGGCCGACATGGTGTGTCGGTCGATGATCACATAGGCATCGTGTCACTTGGATGTATGTGGTAACCCTATCATTATGTCAATGGATATCTCATCCCACATCCACTCTGGCACCTCAAGGGGCTGAGTCAAACCTGCTGGAACATGGTGTTTAGCCTTTACTTACTGACAAGTATGGCACCGAGAAACAAACTCTACCACACTCTTCTTCATTCTTGGACACCAGATCTAATATCGGAGGTCCTAGTACATCTTTTCCATGCCTGGGTGCACCACCATTGGAGAGGTATAGAACTCCCTCAAAACCTCTTTCCGCAACCTCACTGGTACTACTCTTCTCCCTCTGAAAAGAACTACGTTCTCCCCACCTTTTGAATATCCATCAGCAGCATCACCTACAAATATCTAAGCATATAGAGTCTCACAGCTAGCATCCTCGAGCTGTGCTTCCCTGACTCGTTGTAAGAGTGGATGGGTAACAACCATCGACTAAAGGTATGCTTCCTCATTTATGTTTGTGATGGATATTCTATAAAGAGGCAAACTGCCTCGTCGCCTCATCCCGCAACTGTGAACTATATTTTTACTGAGAGAAACATCCACAATGTTCCCCTTCCCATGAGTATAGATGATCTAAAAGTCTTAAATATGGATAAACTGAATCCACCGCCAGTGTCTCAAATTCATATCCTTCTAAGAAAAGATATATATGAGACTCTTGTGATTAGATTATATGGTAAACTTATCACCCAACTTGTAGTGTCGCCACATCTTCAATGTGAAGACTACCGCTACCAACTCAAGATCATGCGTCGAGTAGTTCTGCTAGTGTGGCCTCAACTGATGTGAGCCATATGCAATCACTTCTTTCCTCTGAATCAGTACACAACCAATCCTGATTCATGATGCGTCGTAGAAGACCACGTACTCTACACCCTCTTCACATAGTCTCAAGATCAGGGCACTTGTCAAACTCTGTCTCAACTGCTGAAAAGCATGTTGGTATCTCTTTGTCCACACGAAAGGATGCCCCTTTCTAGTCAAAGATGTCATGGGTGGTAAAATCCTGGAGAAAGCAAGAATGAATCTCTGATAGTAGCCTCCCAACCCAAGGAAACTTCACACCTTTGTCACGCTCCGAGGTGGCTCCCATGCCAGCACTACCTCTACCTAGGCTGGGTCCACTACTCACCATCTACTAAGATAACGTGTCTCAGAATGTGGACCTCCTGTATCTAGAATTGGCACATAGAGAGTTTCATGTGCAACTGGTTTTCTAGGAGTGTGTCCAGAACCATCCTTATGTTCCTCGCATCCTCATCCTCAAACACAAAGTACTCAAGGATATTGTCGATGAAGACCACCATGAAACGATCTAGATAGGGTAGAATGATCAGGTTTAAGAGTCCCATAAACACTGCCAGGGCGTTCATCATGCTGAAGGGAATCACCAAGTACTCATAGTGACCATAGAGACATCTGAATGTTGTCTTCGGTATATCCTCATCTCGTACTCAAAGCTGGTGATAGCCTGATTATATATCAACCTTCAAGAACAATTTTTCCCCTCTTAATTGGTCTAAGAGGTCATAAATTTGTTGTAGTGGAAGCCAGTTCATCATGGTTTCTAGATTCAAGTTCCGGTAATCCACACACAGCCTCAAGCTCCCATCAGACTTCTTGGAAAACAATACTGGGGATTCCTAGGGTGAAACACTGGGTCTCACAAATCCCTTACTTTACAAGTCTTCCAACTACACTCCTAGCTTGGGAAGCTCTGCAGGAACCATCCGATATGCTGATGCTGATATCGGTGTCGTCCCTGTTTGCAACTCAATGCATAAATCTATCTCCCGACGGGGAGGTAGCCTGGGTACATCCTCCAGAAAGACATCCTTGTACTCAGCCACTACTACTAGAAATTGGAATCTCATAACATCTACTGCTCTAAGGGATAGGCTAGCCAACTAATGTGAAATCAGTTTTACATTCCTACGCACAAGTACATCCTGCGCTACCTGGGTCTCTTTTTCATCAATGAAGGAGAAACTCATTCCATCACTCGGGACACACCACACTCTACGCCTAAAACAGTCAGGCTGGGCATGAACTGTGGATATCCAATCCATACCAAGAATGATATCATAAGGCCTCGATGCTACCACTAAGAGGTTCTAACCGAAACTCTCTCCTCCGAGGATCAGGTCACACTGTTTGCAAATGATTGTGCTTTCAGAATCTTCCCAAATTGGTGTTTCTAAGCGTAATGGTCGAGTCAACGACTCAACTAGAATATGAAGGTCTCGAACAAGATAAGCATCCAGAAAAGAATGACTAGTACATGTGTCTATCAGTACGAAAACCAATTTAGAATAGACATAGACTGTAACTCTAGTCATTCCAGGAGTACATGGGTCATAAGCCTCCGCTGCCTGCACCTATCCCTGCCTTTATCCACCAGCTCCCTAAGCCAGGGGTGGACCTCCTGGGGGTGGTAGTGGTAAATGGTCAAAAAACCGACCACCTCTAGTTTCTCTCCCAGCTCCTCTACCATGTTTGTCGCACCGCTGATCTGTTTTCTCCACACATTGCCTCTACCTTGGTGGTCCATCCACCGCTCCCATGTCAATTGTACGGCGGGTCGGACAAACGCCAGCGAGATGTCCCCTTCCATGAAAAGAGTAGCATCGCTTCTCTAGATGCTGGATGGATGCACCCTTCGATCACTTTACAGCTGATCCTCTTCCCGATGATCTTATCTGAAAACATCTCCCATGCCAGGGACACTGACGTCGGCTCCCTACTGCCCAGGTCTCTACTCCAGCTCGCTCACTACTGACAACTGCTTGCTGGCTGTTCTCTACCAAGAAGCTCTCGACCACCAAATCCTACTTGAGCACCCCATCATAAGTTGGAATGCTCATCGGGATGATTCTAGATCTGATGTCTCAACTCAAGCCCCACTCAAATGTCCGAGCTCTAATGTACTGATCACTGACTATATCAATCGAGTACTGTGAGAGGTCGATGAACCTCGATGAATAGTCAACCACCTAAATGGTCCCCTGCTGAAGCTAAAGAATCTCTGGTATACATACCTCTCTCAAGGTAACTGGTGAAAACTCCTCTCTTAGGAGTTGCTCAAACTCTGACCATGCACGATTCAACACGCCGTGGGTCTAGATTACCAAACTCCACCACCAACATACCGAGCCCAGCAGAAGGCATGCTGCCAGGATCACCATCTGGTCTGCTGGAGTCCAGAACAAATGGACAACTCTGGCCACTACCTCAAGCCAGTCCTCTGTGGCCTGAGGGTCAGGCTCACCTAGAAACCTAAGAGAACTCTATCTCTGAAACTCATGGAGTTCGCTTAGCTTGTGATCCTCCTATATTGGTACATCATGTACTAAACACTTCTATACAGGTGGTGGAATAACATCCACACCACCCGATGGTAAAACTGTGGGATCTGGTCCTTTTATTGAATCTTCATCACTGAGGGGATCATCATCGTGATCGAGCTGCTGGATCCTAGTGTGTGCGCATCACAGAGGCGTCCTGTAATGAAACAAGATGTATCTTAGTTAGTGAGTTTATCTAGAGAGATGTCTCAAGAAGGACATGGAAATAAAAACCCATTACTATATGATGTAAGTAACGTTATTTCCCCCCTGCAACTAGTGTTCTCATGTTCTGAGTTGAAAAGAATGTTTTCATAGTCCTCGTGTATTGATACGTCGGCCGCCCGCACCAATACTGGGGTCTCTAACCAGAAATACGAACTCGAAACACTTAACATTGTTTCCCCAAACCAACTAATAGACTCTCATTCCTAAGGTAGAACTGACCAGCTCTAACATCACTCTATCACAACCCGTCCTTGTGGGGCCTGAGCCACAACTCCTCAAGCCCACCTCCAATAGGCCAGGGGCAGGTGACTATAACCGAGTAGGCATGTTACTAACATGGGATTAATTGCCTATAAAATTGTACACACATACACACAACTCCAAGCCCACAAAGCTAACAAAGTAAAGATACTAAAAATAGAAATGCATGCATACACTAAAATATCTACAAATAGAGTACAAAGAGAATGTAAAGTACAGTAATGTAAAACCCTAGGCGAAAATTACAAGCCCACCAAAAGAGAGTCTGAAATAAAGTCTAACCTATAATGAAAGGAACTGGGACTGCAATCTATAGTCGTAGGAACACACCTCGGCCTGTCTGATCTCACTGTGCATCATCCGGTCTTGGTCCACCTAGAATCCTGTCAGAGGCTTGCTTGTCTGCACAAGACATGACACGTGCAGGCAAAGCCCGTCATGGGGTGAGTATGAATATACCTTGTAGGACGCCCCAAAACCACAAAGTAATACAATAAGGGAAATACCACAAAAGGAAAGATACAATCATATACACACCATATAAGTTGAAAGAACATATAACATGAATATCCTGATATACTCATACATGATCGACCATCGCGAAACCACCACTAAGATCCAGCTCAAAGATTCCACTAAGCATGTATCAAGGAGAACACACTCCTAGTTTCAAAGAGAGATATACGATGTACTCATTCTGGGTGAACCCACTCAAAAAAGTACTTGAGAATATGATTCCCAGATGAGGATCACAACCAATAGCCATGGGGTGAATCCAACAACTCAGTCTGATCTAACCCACTATGCAGAGGATCCGCGCCTGGGTAAAGTAGGTCACATCGATACCAAGAACTCTACCTAGGTTTCTAGGAAGGAATAGAGGATTAAAATCCAAGTCTCACAGAGGGGATCCCAATAACTCTATTCAGGATGTCCAGTTAAAGGGTTCATGTTTCTGTATGTAAGAAATGATACCAAAAACCATCTGGGGAAAGACCAATGGTACAAACCCAAATAAAGCTATTCCATGTCACAGAAGAAAAATGGTTCATTCTATGTAAAACGTGTTACACGGTGTGTAGTATGGTTATAGGTCATGTTCCTTGACCCGAGGTAATGCCCGTGTAAACGGCCCGTGTCTCTAGTCTAGGTGTGTTAATCTAGGCTACAGAGTGTGTAGTATGGTTACACGACGTGTTCCTTGACCCTGGGTACTGCCCATGTAAATGGCCTGTGTCTCTAGGATTGTCGTATAAAAGTAACTACACATCATTTAGAATAATTACACTCCATGTCTGAGCACCTAGAGTTCGCTCCGTGTACGTTGGCCATGTGGCCGTACACGGTCTCTCTCCGTGTCACCGTGCCCGTGTACCTGTACACGGGGTATCCCGTGTATCTAGCCAGGTCTGGTCGGGGAAGGGTATACATGCCATGTCCTTGGCCGTGTACCCAACCTGTATCTGTGTACATCTGGAGTACACAACAGGTGGTCCACTGACGAATACACGCCATGTAGCCTATACTACACATCGTGTAGTCGGGAAATTTCCAGAACCATCTTCTTCTGCCGTGCCTCTTCCGATCTTTCAGTTTCCGTTTCCATGATCCGTTCGCCGTGAAACAAAAGATTGGGGTTCGTACCAACACCCTAGCAATAAATCCTAACCTTTCGGGCCTTGAATCGCCTCAGTGAACAACATATTATCTTCCGTTGAATATATGATCGAGGATCGATTTCTCCTGAATCGCTTATATCCGTCTGACGTCGTCATCATCACAGCTCTGTTGGTTCATCCTGATGTAGAATCTATAATTTCAGATCGTTACTCCATAGGTCAAAGGAATAATCGATCACTGGTCTTATCCGGTGAAGAACGAAGAACACACATGCAAATAATGTTGAAAATGATTCAAAAAGAAACAACACGAGGAACAAACCTCGACCATTATTCATTCAGGACTGCATCTGTTCCCGTAAGAATGATCTACTAAAAATTTATCAGATCTAGATTAAAAGGATTAAGATCTTCCACATAATCCCCGAAATAAGCCCATCCCGTACATACGATCGATCCACGGGATAATCTATTCGTGGATTAGTCTGTGATCATTATATGAATCAAGAACGGGGAAATGACACCAAAATCAAATGTCCAACCTAGATCCACGTCTTTTGTTAGCGATGATCCTGTCGTCGCGTCATCGTCCTCGGTAAAAATTTGTCAGGATCATCGCCGTAGTGTTGGGGGTTTCCTCCAGAGCATCCAGAGCCTCCGAGGGATTCAGGGTTATGAGGTCTATAACCCTAGACCATTGTGAAAATCTCTATTCAAAAATATAAGAGATATTGTCCGCAAAAAGATTTAATAAAATATTTTATTAAATATTTTATTACGGTTACGTCCAAAAACAATATTTCACAGCCAACCTGTTCCAGCCAATGTTAGGTCTCTCCTAGGGTAAACCCTCTATTCTAGATGCAACGGTGACCTCATATTTTCGATCTGAGAACCCATTCAAGATTTATTCCACTTTTTTAGGAAAACCACATGCGTGTGCTATTTAATTGTTTAATTAAATTCAATCATTTCTTCCGGGCTCACCAGGCCTCAGAACTGCATGTTGTCTCAATGCCTGGTCTCGTAATAATTCCCATATAATATTAAAATGAAATATGGAGAAATCAAAGACATTACACTATTATCCTTACATCACATATCATAGGTATTTTATTAATCGAGTGATCTGAATATCTCCAACTACTCAAACACATGGTCAATATTATATACTCATTCGGTTCATGTAATATATATAGGAATCCCAACATCATCCATTAGTCATTTACAAGAATTCTTGTAAGTTATGATTAGTTAGAAGAATATTAATTTAATGTTGTAGGGTAGTGTGCTTTATAAATTGTTATTGTTTAGATGATGCAGTATATTAGTAAAGAAATTTGATCATATAATAAACAATTAAATTATTAAATTTAATTCAAAATTCCAATAATTGAGGTGTGAGTATATGAAATAACCATTATAAGTTATATGATAAGGTGACTTAAAAGATAAAATTGGAATATATTTAATTGACACCTCCTTATAATTAAGGAATTTGTTTAATTATTATATATTTATCCATTTTATAGGATCAGTTACATTGTATTATAAAACATATATATATTATAATATAGAGTATAAATGGTTTTGGACTTATATAATGAATAAACCATCTCATAATTCCATTAGAATTTTTTATGCAATCACAAAAATGACATGAAAGTCCTATATTTCTAGTATGATTCATGTACCTGAGTACTTCTATTATATAGAATATAAGAAATAAAATAATTTAATAATTTAATAATCATTGGTTTAAATTATCATTAAAAAATAATAATATTTAAATCTATATACATGAACATAAATCCCATAACTATAAATATGGATTTCCGAATTTGGGTGGAGGATACTCCATGCTACAGGTTCCATACCATGTTATGAAATGAAATATCATATATCTTCCATAACAAAATATTTTATCAATATAAAATGGGATCGAATACTATACTATAACCACAACCTATACATCGATTTGGTTCCCAAATAGGTGGTTGATATAGTAATTGAGCCATGTCTCCACGTATGATAGAGGAAAAAAACAAACATTATTGGTATATGGTCATATAGTGGGGAGACTATACTCATAGAGTATAGTGAAAACCCTATTCAAATAATAAATCCATCAGATTATTGTATTCCTTAATAATGTATAAATAATTTACATGTAATGTGATAATAATAATCACAACACATGATTTATCATGATGAACTATATAAAATGTCATATGGTCAAACAAAAAATGATAATTTCCAATGTATATAAAATTAAAAAAATGTAAAAAACTACCAAATCCATAAATAATCCCCATTTCCTATCCCAAAACAAAACTATAGTAATACAAACTTATAGGATTAATCTTAAATAATTTATAGCGTCCGTGTAATTTTCAAGTCATCCAATTAGGATGCCTTCTTGGGTACCAAAAGATTCTTTAGTACAGTATGAGTATGTCTTTGTAGGCCACAACCATATATGTCTAAAATATAATATTGTTTAAAAAATAATAGTCTTGCAAGTAATTCTAAAAAAGGAATAATTTAAATAAATAAATCCAGTAATTATTATTTTGTTTTAACTGACATCCATGATTAACCATATATTTGTCGACCTAAAACTGCATTTTATCTTCACTATATATCATCATGTAATTTTTTAAAACATAAGGGAATTTTTGAAGGAATAATTATTAATGAGGTTTCCTCAAAAATGGAATTTTTTTTCTATAATGTAGTCTAAAATATTGGACATTATATACAAACCCATATTGTATCCCCATTTACAATCAAATGAATTAATATTCATCAACATACCCTTTGGTATCACAATTTATGTTCCAATGTGTATGTAATAATTTCATATACTATGGGGTATCAATTTTTACATTCAATTTTATCAAGAATTATTTACATAACCATGATTTATCATCCTTTTCATTCATGAGTAATGGGTTCATTTTCTCAAACCAATACAGTTTACCCAATGCAATACAAAAAATTTATAAAAAATCCACACATATTGGGAACTCATATATATATATATATAACCATTTAATTTTAATCTATCTAATTATTCATTATCTCTCACCACTATGGTTACCCCCTCTTGTATACCACATTATTTTCACATGTTAATCACCAATAAGAATACAATCATATTCCGAATATATTGATCATATATTGGATTACAAAATTGAATAGGACACAATATCTTATATTATTCCATTGGAACACACTTCACATAATAATTACTGAACAGAAATCATAACAACCATATTGATTCCACCTTCAATTAAAAAATCCTTATGTCCCATGTCAATCACACATAATGTGGTGGATACAGTATGGATCACAGACACACCATCCAATATTATGTCTATAGAACCCCTTGGTTTTCCTCTTTAATGATCATATTTATATCCCATTGGTAGGTACATTCAATTTCATCCAAAAGTAATAGATTACTCAAAAAATATATTTTCATTCCCAATGAAGAGGTTTTATTTCAGGGAATATTCTTAATCATATTTTATTCATTATCTTATGTTGAATATGTAGAAATATCGCCATGATATCACAATGCAGAAAATTTTTTATGGAATAAATGATTGTTATATATCTAATTATACACCAGTAATGTTCTTATATATTTGAACGTATCTAGTATAGGTTATTTATTTTAAAAATTAAATGGAAATGATGGTAAAATCCATTTAAATATGAAATAATAGCACTATATCACTGTAATGCAAAAAGATGATTAATGGATGAAAATATAATTATACATCATCCATAAGAATCATAATGTGATATACTATTGTAAAAATTATATTAATTGTATAAGAAACCTCAGCCATGAATTGTAGAAAATGGATGGAGTGTGGGATGCATCTCGCTAAAATTGGGACGAAAATAGGGATTGTGTGTATTAATTTATTAATGGAAGGTTAAAATTATCACACTTTTTTATGTGCCACATGGTCTAATAGTATGATTTGAAATCCATGAACTAATTGTTCAGCCACCACTACCAAAGGAACCACATCACAAATGATAGAATGGCATGGATATACAACATGATTCCTAACATTGTTGATCCCTCTATATAGGAATCTCCAATTCCAATGGTAAATTTAAACATTTTGATAAATGATATTCCAACCATGTGAATGTATTTGCAATTTAAATAATATTTTAATGGTTTCTAGTATAAAAATCACATATTATGTAGAAATATTATCCTACATCATTCTCATCACATGTTTTGACACATCGTTAGTACAAAATGTTCTCTAATGTTGTGAACACCATAAAAAATCATGATTTCCCTCCCCTAAAGAATCCATAAAACATAAAAACCTATGAACTTCCCATGATCATAGTAAACCAATTAGTGAAAAAAAATATTACATGAATAAAAATTGGTTTAAAATTAATGAGGAATTCACCTCACAAATTTTTGAGGGTTTTAAGCACATATCTTCACTGATATATAAAATGGGTTCAAGTGGGGGTGTTTTATGATAGAGTGGTCTCAATGATTTTGGTAGAAATATAGGATTATGAAAATTATTGGAATCTAGTGAGGAATGCAGGGGTTTATTTGTAAAATGTTATCAGTTAAACATTATTTCATAATAGAGGTTTTGTATACTGACTAGAAAATAGATTATCCGAGTGCATATATTATATTGTGTAGATATATTAGGTTAAAAAAATATACAATGTGATGTTATATCACAATAATGGTTGATACAAATTACGGTTTAGTAAATATACATGTTTCCATAAATGGGTTAGTTGGTAATTTTTTTCATTATTTGATAAATATACAACTAAATTGAATTTTATGAATGAAATTTCTTATCTTTGGATGCCCAAATGTTCCTTTTCAAGAAGGGAATTTTTTTTAATGAAATCCTCAAGTGGAAAAATATTGTGATGTATGATATGATTCCCAAAAAAAATTAAAGGGATGAAGCTAATGTGGATTGTAATTATGGGTGGACATTATGTGAGATGTACGACCATATCTAACATATATTTAACGGATATGATTCTTATTCGTTGAAGGATAGATAAAAAAGATTTTTATGAATTTCTTTTTTTTTTGATGTTTTAGAGAATGAAGAAATATATTGTAATAGATTTTATAGTATTATGTAGATCATATATTCATTGGTATTTTTTTCGTAAACCATATGATACATAATTTTCATTAGCTATTACTTATAATCTTTTTGATGATGAGTTCCATTCATGGACTATGAACACAGAATGATAGAGGGATTTGATTTCTCATTTTCCTAGATGTTTTATCATATAAAATTAATTGATTAATATTAAAGAAAATTATTCTTATAATTTATATCTTCTACTTATTGAAAATATTGTAGAAATTAATTTTGATGCGGTACATTTTCTGAAAACTAATCACAATGTCACCCTTGTCTTGATATTTTCTATTTCAAGTGTGTTTCTAAAGTTTAATTTGACATTGGATATTCAAGAATACATCGTAATGTATTTATAGGGTCTATTTAGGTATCATCAAGGTTATATAATATCCACGGTGGTTCTCATATATGTATTCAACCAATGATTCTTCAATAAATGAATCATCCTTAGTGTCCCTCACAACATTTCACTAGAGTTGGTATTTCTAAATCCACAATATAGAATTTAGTATGTGTATAATTTTCTTATAGATGTACTGAATATTAAAATCATGTGTAATCTAGTTTGTTAGTTTCGTTTTAGGATTTAATGACCTAATAAAGGTCAAATTCGTCCAAAATATTCTTATGAAGATTCTTTAGATTATATATAGTAGAAAGGGCATTATATAAATTAGACGAGGCTTGTAATATTGTTGATTAACACATAATTCCCCTCCATCATTAAGAAATAGGGATAAGAATTATAATGGTGGGGTTAATAATCTTGTTTAGTGATGTGATGGGTAGAAAATGGCCACCAATATATGATAGATTTGTTATATTATAGTGTTCAAGACATCATATGAGGTACTATTTGATTATCTTATACCATTTTGATGCATTGATTGGCTAGGTAGCTATGGAATCCATAATTTCAACTACCATATTTAGAGACATAATATTCAAGGTATATAGGTTTGTTAGTCCCTCAATAATGATCATACATGTCTAACGATGTGTAATCTTTTATAATGTCAATATATATTTTGAGTCGTTGATGACGAATGATCAATTATCTAATGACATATTTTATATATTAACATAAACATATAATGGTAATGTCATCACGGAAATTTTATATTTGGTTTATTCAAGTATTCATTACATATAAAAGATTTTTCTATTCATTTTGTAAAATTGTGATTACCCAGTTTTTTAGGGTGAAATAAAGAAACAAAATAAATATGTGGATGATGGAGAACCTATATTATATGGTATCTATGATAGTGTCTAATTTAGTATATGATTATATGTTTTTTCATTAAAGGTCATAGATGTTTTTGTAAATGTACTCTCAATGGAGGTTTTGATAGTACCCACTACAAAAGATATCAATATCGAGATAAATTTCCCAACTACTATCACACTAATTTTGAAAAACTATATAATATATTCCCTTCTATCTGTGTAATTTTAAGATAGAGATTATTGAGCATTTATATAAGGTTTTTTTAATAAATATTGATCTCCATTGGTTGAATCAGTCTTTTCTTGAATATTTAAAATGGATAGAATTGATTGTATATCTGTGTTAATAAGTTGAATCATGTGATGGAGAACACATTCTTTTATCAATGGTTGATTTATTTAATCAAGTTAATGGAGATATATGGTTATTAAAAATTTACCAATTGTCTTAATATCATAAAATAATATTTTAGGATTAAAATATCTCAATTAATGTCATATATTATTATTATAGAAACACTAGGTTTAGGGTTATGCATTTCTTGTCATCCTTAATGTACCATCATCATTCTATGAATTGAGAAAACATTGTGTTTTTTATGATTTATTTTTTGGTTTTTTTCATTGAAGCAATTCATCTTTACCATACATAAATCAAGGATCATGTAATGAATTAATTGGTATTTATTGTGATTTTTTTGGAATGATCATATTCTTGTTAAGCTATCAAATTTTATGTTTTGGATGAAAGATATGTATTTCATGTGCCATGTAATATATTAATATTGATTTTAATTGTATCCTTAAAATGTTGAGTATTTTTATTATTGGTATCCTACAAGACTTTAGAAGTGGTACTATATTTTCCTTATTTTGTAGGACATTGTTCCAGTTTTTTCATCAATTTTTTTTATATTGAAACACAATAAATATGTTTACGATAGATCTGAGATTTTCAATATAGTTTTTTTAATCATCATTAGTATTAGTGAGATTTTTTACTCTTTCAATATTGGTTTCTTGATATTGCTAATGATATGATGTTTATGATATTATAATGGATATGATTGATGTGATTGATGGTGTGAAGTTGATGGAAATGATGATATGGTGGATGGTTAAATTAAGATGATATATTTTTCTACTACTCTATTTTTTCTATTTGACAATTTTTGAAATATTCTAATAATTTCTTAAAATTAAATGAAGTATAAAAATATTAATGAATTAAAAATATATTTTACATGAATGGGGTTTGATTAATTATTAATGTTCTTATAAATTTTTATAGGAATATTAGAATAAATATAATAATTATGAATTGAATGAAAATTAATAGGATAATGGATTATCGGAATGAGGTAATTATGTATTATTTTGGCCGATAATAATAATAATGTTATTAATTATATTTTTTTGATGAAATACTTTAGGCCTTGTTAATTAACTAATACGAAAGGATTATGGGATATGTAAATGATATTGTGGATTGTTGTCCTTGGGATAGAGTATATTATAATTTTTTATAATTGATAAATATATCCAATTACATTGATTTTTGGTTAATAATTATCTTTTATATTAGTAGTTATCTGCAATTTTAGGGGTGCAATAGTATATCTTAATTTTTTATAATGTAATATTAAATTAGAAATTAGATTCCTTGTCCAGTTATGATAAAATTCACTCTCTCAAAAACTTATGGTAAGCATTTCTTAATGAATGATATAAATAAATGAAAATAAATAACATTAAAAAATTTAAATGTTTTAGAATCATTATGGGAGAAAAAAATAATTATAATATATTTTTTCTCTTACCCCAAATAATTTACACTATAATATATTCATCAATTATAGGTAGATTTTGAATGATTCATTTAAAATCAAGGACTCCAAACAATTACACTAGCACCTAAATATTATGTAATACCTTAATAAAGAAAATGAATAAAAACATAATCATATATTGATGAACCTATATCATTATAAATGTATTTATAAATATAGTAGTGATATTACACTTTGATTCAGTTTATTAGAATACAGATGTTATCATAGTCACTTATTCAAGAAACACAATAAAAAATTGATATCTTGTTATTGATAAAAACTAGAAATATTGATTTCTCGTTCTCACTACATGTAACACCTATGAAAGTTTTATTAATCAAAGTCAGCATCTAGAATCAATAAGATAATCATTTTTATAAGGTTTAGAAGATAAAACTCCTTCATAGAGTAAATACCTCAAAATACTTATTCTATTACATAAAACTAAGTCTTACACTAGGTTTTCAATGTAAAAAAGCACAATATTATAATCCATGGTCATTAAATTTTCAATATCTTTGATAAAAATAATATCCATCCCAGAAAATTTTATATGTCACATTAATATCTGTAGACACAAATGAAATGAAAATATAAAAAATATTAATCCTCTATATAAACGAATTATTGTAAAACAATCTTCTATGATATTTCATTCATACATTATGACTCCATTTTTTCATTTATTCTATCATATGTTCTCTATCATCTTACATATCTATTATATTATGGAGAAAACATCCTATATTGACCCATGTTTTAAATCATTATTAATATCTTATGAAATTTCCTATTCATAGAGTGGTTTTGATCATATGGTATTTTTGTATTCCAAGGTCAAGATGCCATACAAAACAACATATCATTCAACGGAAACATATAATAAAAAATTATCAAATGAAATGAGGTATAACAATTTTTTTATAATTAATAACTACATTAAATATAGTTCAAACATATTTCAAACCTTATTATTTAACATCCATCCTTCTAAAAAACATTTCAATTATATTTTGAAACACTTCAAAATGTCAAAGGATTCTAAAATATGGATATCAAAAAGAGACACATTCATTTCCAAAATTATTTGGTAATAATACATGCATTTTTTACTTTTAGGAAACTATATGAAATTATGATAAAATCATTTATATTAACCTTGTAAATTATATAATAATAATCAATACTCATAGGATTTATCATATATTATATTATTTAAATGGTGATATTTCTAGAACCCCATTACAGAATATGTTATGTTTTTATAGAAATAAATTCCTCGTGGTACATATGTTTTGTACAAGTAAAATATATGACCTTCTTTAAAATGGAAACATTAATTTCACATAATAACCCTTATTCTTCATTGTCTATTACACAATATTAATATAATAGTGTTTAAACCATCAAAAGGGAATATCTCGGATAACCTTTATCTATGTGTTTGGAAAATATGTTTCTTCAATTAATATGAGAATAAATATACCTTTAAAAGAATCATCGAATAATTTCTAAATTATAGGATAACTAAGGTCATATTCTTTCATCCCTAACAAACATAACTTAGACATTGTCAGTGATTTGGTTAAGATATCATCATCATGATCGATAGAAACAATAAATTCAATCTACATGGTCTTTTAGACTAATTATCATTTATAATTTCATATTTAAGATAAATTCACATTGTTTGAGACTGTTTAAAAATATCATGGAAGGATATTTAAATCATTGATAATAGCAAAAAATTCACATTGAGTCCCAAAAAGTATTCATATTGAGCATGTGACTATTGATGAATAAATCAACATTCATTCGAGCATTACAAATGTATTAAATACATTAATTTCTATGGTTTCAGAGGAATGAAAATATTATCATGTAATTTTAGAAATTTTACCCCAAAATAATATTACTATTCACATAATATAAACACTTAAAAATTTCTCTTAATGGGAATTGAATATTCGTCATAATGGTTTTTATTCCAACACCAAAAAATCATCAATATATACTATGAAAATACTAGTAAATTCTGATAGATCATTCACATAGATATAACTATCAACCAACCATTTTTTAAATTCCATTATCTGCTAGCATCTAACCATCATGCTATATAAGGAACAATTGTAATTTATTAAGTATTATAAAATTTATTTTATCCAACACACCATTCTTCCATAATTATCAAGATCAAAACCCTTTGGATGTTTTATGAAAACATATTCCTTTTGATCACTATTTGTAAGCTTATACATAATATCTATATGTAAAATTTTGTAGTTTTCTGAAATTTTACATTCCTTAACAACCATAAAGAATTAGTAATCACCACTCATTCAAAGGCTTCTTTTATGATGAATAATTTTATATTAGAATACCCCTTAAAATTTTGACATCCATTATTACATATGATTTCTAGTTTCCCAGTAACATTATTTTAAAAAATAAAATTGGTGTAAATTATGTTTTCAATTTTATGTATTGAATTTTTTTTAATGTATATTTATATTCAATTTGATGAAGTGCCCGAGTAATAGTATTTTTCCATGATTAATGATCATCTTCGTTAGTAATATTTTTTGGTTCCAATTGAGAGTTATGGTTTTCATTCTTATCAAGCATTATTCTAATTCTAAAATTGAAAGGTGCATCTTGTTATCCAATAATGTTTTATTAGTATATAATAATATAAAATAATGTCTACATTTGTCACTGATTTCCCAACCTTATTTTTCACTAGTCTCATCTCCATCATCATTAACCCAAATAAAATCTTTTCAAACATTTTCAAAATTAATTTTTATTAAATTATTGTGATTTTAACATATCTATTTTTATTATAAATCTCAATAAAAACAAAAGTTATGTCCTATATTCAATTATTTCATCCTATACATGAATATATTAAATAATGTTTTTTTATCTAAATTTCAATATTATAGAATTACAATTAATGACCATGAATATCCATTGATATTTTCTATTCAAAATATCATAGATTTTTATTCTTTTTATTCTTGTCCAATGAAAATACAAATAAATTGAACTTTATGGAACACGTGGTTATATTTAAAATAATTTCATATAGTGCTTTTTTAGTTCTAGATATTATAGAGAATCTATATGGAATGTGCATAATTAGGAAAAAATATTCTCTCTAAAAAACAATAACATTTTATTTTCATATTCCATGGTTCTTCCCATATTCACGGTGCATTAATTGTTCTCTTTAGCAACATGATTTAATTAGTGATAAATGGTGTTTTACATTAATTTTGAATTCCATGTTCTTTTAATAACTCTTAAAATAATTGGATGTGTTCTGTATTCGATTAAAATATCTCCAAATTATTTTATAAAATCCATTCTTCTTGAAATCATGTGTCACAATGATTCGAAACATTTAAATATCCTTCGTATTCTGAATTATATAGTGAATATTGGTCATCCATGTATAAAATTAAATATATGTACTAAAATAACTATCATCCATGGTTAATTTTTTTCATATTATAACACACAATTGAATACATGAGTTCTATAGTTTCATTCCTCTAAATATCTACCAATATATGTACCTATGGCAATATATTCCCCATTTTTCATTTTTTCTCTCTAACAAGATATCATTACAAATGGAGTTTATATAATATCTAATAATTTAATGATGGGAAAACATGCCCTTGTTTATTTTAACAACATGGAAATGTAATATATTCGATAATTTTATTCATTCTGACATCTCATATTTCTTAATTTAGATAGATCACATAGATTTATTATTTTTTCTCATATTCATTAATAATTTTATTGTAATCTTCCATATCAATATATCAGGCTGGTTTCTGAATTATTATGAATTATGAATTAATTTTAATCATTTTAATTTTAGATGAAATTAAATGAATTCTTTTTTTGACCTTCATAAAAAATCATCTGTTCATTTAAGAACTTCTGAGTAAATTTTACAAGTTCAAAACACCTATTATTTTTATGGTAGTATATTTATTGAATGTAACAAATCCTGAATAATGATAATCAACATTTTTCATGCTTTTAGATTATATTGACCTATATAGTGAACACAAAATATCTCGTATTAATGATCTCCCACACTTTTTTTCTTTCAATATAACATTTACAATGAATGTTATATCATCCAAATTATAATATTTATCTTTTACCATTTTTTATATAAGAGATCTATAGAGGGATATTTTTCAAACCCTCATAATCATATTTATTTGTTTTTTCAATTCTTCCACAAACTATATATAGACATTCAATTCAATTTTTTTCTTTGAAGACCAGAGATACTTTTATTGAGAAATTTACTATCTTTTTTATTCATTTTTTTAAACATCAAGGATTTTCATTATGGATTATTATATTATTCCATGTGAATATATGTTTTACAAATATTTTATATCATTTAGGAGAAATTTTCCATAAAAAAAATTGAAAAACTGATATTTATGCTTCTAAATTTGCTATAGTTATACTCAGAAAATGTAATTATAGATTCTTTTTATAAATATTTTATCATGGAGGTCAACTTTTATTGCATTACTATATCGTCATCAGTTTTAGAGGAAAATTTATCATTGTAATTTCTTCCCATGGTATGTTCTTATTTTATTATATGGTTGAAACTATTAGATAAACCATATACAACATTAACATAAATTTGAAGTATAGTTGTAATCTTATTTATCTGTTATAAATATCATCTGTTACAGGAGATCATTCATTTAAATTAGAATATTTATTATGTAATAATATTTAATTAATTATTATTTTGAATATATAATGATAATATATTACAAATTTTTATCTATATGTTATTACTATATAATTTATTCTTCAATATCAATGACGATCATTTATATTTCAGCAACCATAATATTTTTCATTATTTTAAAATATTATTTTATCTCTTATTATAGATTTTTTTAACATTTTTCCAATAAAAATTATTCATAAAAATATTTTATAAATAAGACCTAGTATGTTTCTCTATACAATATTATAATTTAATTTTTCTCATATGATCCATGTTTGATTATCCAGCTCTATCCTAATCATTGCATTTGGAGCATTATTATGTCTATATATTTATAGAAAACTTTGTAATTTTCTCCATTGATTCATCCATATATTTATAGTGGGGGAACTATATAACATTTCCACTTTAACCAAAATTCTAAATAGTTATTCTTCTTTCTAATTCCATAAAAATTTCTACATGAATATTTAGATATATATTATTAATATAATTCTTTATTCAATAGATTGAAATCATAATAATCAGCTACAACATTGAATATTTTCTTATTTATAATATTGTATCCAATGTTTCAAATGTATCAACCCATGAATCACATTAATTGAAGATTCCCATAATAGTTAGTTTTTTTATTCTCATGTATTTATATTTTAGATCTGTGTTTCCAAATCAATCATTATATTTATCATCACAATAAGTAGACATGAATGATTATTTTTGTTTTTCTACATTCATCATGACTATTATCATGGATTTAAAATTCATCTATTCATTCCACATCATTTTAGTTACATGAAAATTTCTCATTTTATATAAATTTAGGATATAATATATCTACTCGAATGATAGATCCCCTCAATATTGTGTATAATAAATTGTTAAATCAAATGTATTAGGGATGTTCCTCATGTGTTTCTTAAAAATAGATAATTTTTTTGGTTTCCCATTAAATCCTCTTCAACATCACACAATCTAATTTAATATAGTAATGTTGTCATCAATGGATTCTTCTTCATTAGTCATTATATGATAAATATACCTATAAAGATATATTACATTTCATATTTTATAATAAAATTACCTTCATATATTATTTTAATTTCCTGACATAACTCTTTATATGGTTACATCACTACCATATTTGTAATGAAATCAGAATGAGATATAATAGTTGAATTCATTGCATTATCGTTAATATCATGATTTATTTTATCAATATAATTTATTTATTCACCTTATCTCATGCGTGGAAATCAAATAATAACCATAGTAATAATGTCAAGGAAAAAATCTAAAAGATGGGTGACATTCATTATTTATATCCATAAATATAATTTTCATGAAATATTAACACACTTTTATAATAATTTAAATTATATTATTCATCATTGTTAGAAGAGAATTAATTTTACAAACAAATAATTTCTTTATAATTCCAAATGTTAGTGATATTTGATCGATGAAATATATTTTGATGGGTGATTTAGTGTAGTAAATTTTACTTCATTTTTAAATTTTTTATAAGATATTAAACTAAGTGGACAGTTATATTAATATTATTTTTCTAAAATATTTATATGAATAATTACATGATGAGTGATTAAAATAAAAAAAATATTAATTTCTTTCAAAGTATCAATGTCAATGTGTGATCTGACTCTTTATAATAGTGTATTGTTATTCTAGTCTATCAATTTTAAAATAGAATCAGTTCATCAATTACAAATGATTCAGTATTTGAGAAATATGATACCCATGATTCCAATAAAACTGATGGACTTTCATATGACTAAAACAATATTATTGTGTTTTAAAAAAATAAGCAACACCATTACATAAATATATAAAAAAAATAGTTTTCAATATAATTTGACGTGTTATCTTATTATATGATCTGATAAATAAAAAATCCAATGAACTCCTACTCACCTTATCATGAAACAGTACCTGAAAATTATATCTATTGATTAAACCAATGATTTCATCTAGACTACTGTTGCACACTACAGAAAATATCTTCGCATGTCGTGACACACATTTGGTACCAAAAGTTCATGAATGGTGTGAACTCCATAAAAAACATAATTTTTATACCACAATGACTCCAACCCCAAAAAATACTATTATCCTCCTTTTATCATATTATAAATATTCATGGAAAACATAATTATTAAATGAAAAATTATTGGTTTAAAATTAATGAATAATTCACCACAAAATAGATAAGGGGTTTAATCACATATCCCCACTACCAATTAAAAAAAGGTTATTGTGGGGGTGGTTCATAAGAGTGTGTTGTCCATGATTTTGGTATTAATATAGGGTTATGAATACTATTAGAACCAATTTATGAATTCATGGTTATATTATTACAATTTTACCATTAAACATTTATTACAAGAAAATTGAATGCCAAATAATCTAGGAAATAGTTCACAAGAGTGCCCATTTTATCTGGTGTGGAGATCATAGGTTCCACAAATAAATATAGAAAAATTAATTAAATTCATGTTAGATGAAAACATTGGTTCAATTATTAACCATGGTTCTATCTATGAGTGAGTTGGTAAAATAATGATTTCAATGATAAATATACAACTAAATTAAACATAATGAATCTATTTTACTATTTATGGTTACACTAATGTTCGTCTTTTCATTAGAGGATTAATCCCCACTAAAATAAAATTAAGGGTCGAGATTATGATGTATGATATGATTTCATAGAAATTTAGATCAGGGATGATGTTTATGATTATTTTAATTTTTTGAAGACATTATTTGAGTTTTAGTACCATATAAAATAAATATTTAAAGGAGATTTTTTAGTACAATAATAGATAAATAGGATTGTTATAGAATTTATTTTAACATTTGTATTAAGAATAAATGAATTATAATTGATTTAATATTATTATGTAGATCGTATATTCATTGTTATATATTAGTTTTTCAAATAACCATAAGATTCATTTTTTTTTATTTTAAATATTCTACAATCATTTTAATGTAGTGTTCATTTCTTCAACTATCAATAAGACTAGATAGAGGGATTCAATTTCTTATTTTTATTTATGTTCCATTATATAATATTTATTGATTAATATTATGGAAATCATTTTTCATTATTCATATCATATACAATTTGAGAACAGTGTATAAATTAATTTTTAGGAGGTTTTTTTTCTAAAAATAAATCATCAAGTAACCATTCTCTTGATTTTTTCTATTTATTGTGTGTTGCTGAAGATAAATGTTATATAAGAGATTAATGATTAGATCATAATGTTTTCATAAGGTTAATTTATGTTTAATCATGGATGTATCATCTCATGAGAGGTTCTCATCCAAATATTCAACCCATGTTTCATTATTCATTATTTCAGGCTTAGTGTCCCTCACAAAATTTCACTAGATTTAGAAGATCGAAAGTATCTATAGGGAAATTTTAAAGTGTATTTTTTTATAATAGATCTCATGAATACTAAAATAATTTTTTTTTAGATTCTAATTTTCTTTAGTAGATTTTCTATCCCACTAAAAGTCCAAATCAATCAATATATTCTTATGATGATGTTTTAGATGATTTATAATGGTAATGGATTCAAATAAAATAAATAAGGAAATTAATTTGTAGAAGACCTCATGATTACCATCAACCATTGGAAAATAGTTCTATGAATTTTTATGGTAGTGTTTATTTTCATATTTAGTTATTCAAATAGGATGAAAATGGCCGCCTATATAGGATATATTTTTTTATTTCTATTATGAAAAACATCCTATGAGGTACTATATATTATCTTAAAAAATATTTACACTTCTATTGGTTAGGTATATATAGAATACTTTATTCTGCCAACCATCACATGAGATTTATGATTCAAGGTATATATCCATTTTGGTACCTTGGAAATGACCATACATGTTGAACATTATGTAATTTTTTATAATGTCAATATATATTTTGAGTTATTGTGGAAAACTCATTCTTATAATGATATTTTTTTTAATATAACCATATAATGGTTCCATCAACATGGAACTGTTAGGTTTTATTTATTATTTTTTCCATTTCATATTTACTATTGTTTTATTAATTACGTAAAATTGTGAGTATCTAATTTTTAAAGGTGAAAGAGTGAACAAAATAAATAAGACGATGATTGAGAACCATTATTCCATTATCCCTAATATAGTTTTTTATTTAGAATATGATTATGATTATGTTCATTTAAATGTAATAGATGTTTTTCATAATACACTCTTAGAGGATATTTTTATAGTACCCACTAAAAATGTTACCAAGATATGGATAACATTACCAACCACTATCACCCTAATTTTAATCTCACTATATAAGATATATCCTTATATTTATTTCATTCGAGTATATAGATTATTGAACATTTGTATAATTGTTTTCTAATCTATATTGATATAATTGGGCTGAATTAGTCTTCTTTCAAAATATTTAAAATTTATACCGTTGTCTATATATATATATATATATTCATAATTATATAATGAATTGTGTGATGGAGAACAACATTCAACTCTTAATGGTTGATTTATTAAATCTACTAAATAAAGCTATATTGTTATTAAAAAACTATTTTTTGTCGTGGTGTCTTAAATTAATGGTGAAGTGTTAGCGTATCTCATCTACTGTAATATATTATTATTATCAAAACAATGACATTATGGTTATTATTTTTTTCATCATTAAGGAACTGCAATTATTCATAGGATTGAAAAAACATTATAATTTCCTTTTTTATGATTTATTGTTGGGTTGTTTTCTATGAAAAAAATTTTTTTCCCCAGAAATACTATAAGAATAATGTAAATAATTAATTGATTTTCATTTTTTTGTTTACAATAATCATATCCTTGTGTAGCTATCCAAGTGTATAATTTGGATGAGGGTTTTGTATTTTATGGGGCATGCCATTTCTTAAAATATGGTTTCATTGTACACTCTGAACATAATGTATTATATTTTATTGTTATCCCACAACAATGTTTTAGAGGTTCATGTTTACCTCATTTTATAGGGTACTGTAGTAATCTTTCTCGCCAATTTTTTATATATTGAAACACAATTTATTTTTGGATGATAGATCTGGGATATTTGTTATATGTGTTTTTTTATCATCCTTAATATCAGTATTATTATGGAAAATTTCTTGTTTAGTTGGTTGATATAGAGAGGATTTTGTTTTTTATGATCATATGATGGAGTTTCTTGATGTTTTTGATGGTGTAATGGTGATGGTAATGATGTTATGGTGCATGGTTAAATTTAAATGTTATATTTATCTACTATATTATTTCAGATTGAATTTATTTTGGATGTAATAATGTCATATAATTCTATGAATTAAGAAATGTTAATTAAATAATAATTGGATTGACATGAATGGATTTTGAAAAATTAATAATGTTCTTATAGATTACTAGAAGAATTTCATATTGAATCTAATAATTATGAATGCGATGAAAAATAATATGATAAGGGATTATTGAAATGAGGTAGTTGGGAATTTTTTGGGGCTAGAATAAATATCATGATGTCAATTAATATTTTTAATGAAATATTTTAGGGCTATTTAATTAATTAAAATGGAAGGTTTATGATAAATTTAAATGTTATTAAGTCTTGTTCTACATGGGAATAAAGTATAATATTTTTTCTAATTGTAAAATACATCCATTTATATATATCATAGTTTACGAATTATGTTTTAGAATATAAGTTGCCCATATAGTTTCCACTATAATATATTCATTAATTATAGTTTGTTGGGATATTTTTACTTGAAATGATATATTTCAAACAACTACACTACCGACTAAATATTTAGTAATATATTTATTAATATAATTAATATAATCTGAACACCTATCTATGAAAATATATATTTATTGATGTCTTTAGAAATAAATTAATTATGTTCCTATTGAAAATAGTTTATAATACTTCCCATATACTCATACACAGTTTTTCATGATTCAAACCCAATAAATTAGATCTGTATATTTTTCAAATGTAACAATCTTTATTAAGGAATATAACTGAAGGTAACCCTTGTATGGTTTTTATTCATAGTATTCATCATCTAGACTCAATCATACTATAATTGTAAATAATGTTTTGAACATCATACACCTCCTTATATTCATTCCCTAAAAATCCATTTTTTTTTACAAGACACTCAGTCTCTCTCCGAGTTCTATATGTAAAACAAAAAAACAATATAATTCATAATCATTAAATTTAAATTAACCTTAATAGAACACATATCCAACCTGGAGAATTATATAACTTATATTAAGATTAATAGAAAAAAATTATATAAAAAAATAAAATGTAATCCTCCATGTAAAATAATTATAATAAAATATCCAAATTTGGGTTCTATATTATTATACATCTTCTTGTGAGAAATATTTACAAAATTTAATATATCCCCACTTATTAATAAAAATACATCCGCTTAAAAAAAATTTGAAATAATATTTTTGATGGTAAAATATAAAATTTATAAAAATGAATCATTACTATCTTAATAAAAGCACCATATGAATAATGATAAATTCTATATAAACATATTCCCAAAAAATGACCATTAAAAAAGAATGTATTTCTAATTTAACGTATATCTTTTGATCATAGAATAATACTATTTTACACTTTTAATATTACATATTAAAACATAGAAATGACATTCAAAGGTGATAATGGAAATATGGAACATTATACCATTTTCATATAAAAATAATTATTATTAATAATAAGAGACCAAGTTTAATTAAAATTGATTATTATTTTATTCCATTCATAAATGATCAGGTTCTTTATAATATGGGTAATAAAGTTTATTAAAATGAATGAATCATTTTTAATTTTTATTTTTTAGTAATATATAATATCGGTTGGCATCATTTATTTTCAATTCCATACAAATACATAATCATTTTTTTTTGGTTTTTAAGAATATTTTTTTATTTGGGGAACATATATCTCACATATGTTTTGTAGTATATAGAGGTTGTCTCTTATGAGATTTTATTTGTACACGATGAACCAATTTTTAAAATTTTCTAATCATATGTTTGGTATCTTCATTCATATAAATTATCTTATAGAGACATCATATTTTATGGAAAATATTTTTTAGGAACTATTAATATGTTATGAAGATATTTAATTATTGCAATTTTTCAATCATATGATATGATTGTATTACATGGTCATGATACCATAGAAAAACTACAAATCATACAAAACACATTTAATAAGAAAATAAATTATGAAATGGTGTATACCAATTTTTATAAAATAATGATCTCCATTCAATATAGATCAAACATATATCAACAAAATATATTTCTCATCAAATATTTTAAAAAACATTTCTAATAATTTTAGAAGCACATAAATAATTCTATGATTCCAAAATATGGTTCTTGAAAAATAAAATTGTCTTTAACAACATTGTTTCATACTTCAATCACGTCTATTGGATTTTTTGGAAACTATATGAAACTTTAAAAAAAAAATTTAATAAATCAATAAATAATTTCTCATAATCAATAATAATGGGATTTATAATTTGAAATATTATCTAAAATATGATATGTATATATCCACACTACAAAATATGATACATTTTTTATATAGAAATCCTTTTCATGGGGAACATTAGTTTTCTCCATGTGAAATATATTATAACAGTTAAAATTCTATAAGCCATTTAACATAATAGTACCCTATTAATAAATTTCCATTACATATGATTAAAAGAATTGTGTTCACACATTCAAAATTGAATCCCTCCCACAACATTTAACAAAGAGTTAGGTAAATATTTTTCTTCATTTAATTTTAGAATTAATATCCCTATAAATCATACATTTAATCATTTCTAAATTTTAAGACAACAATGAACATATTCTTTCATACATAAAATATAGATCATCATTTTTGTAAATGATTTTATAAAAATATCATAATCTTGATCCATATAGTCAACAAATTCGAACAAAATGTTCCCTTAGACCATATTATCTATAACAATGTGATATTTATGATAAATTCATATTGTTTTAGTGTGTTAAAAAATCGTCCTGGAAGGATATGTAGATCATTGATTAAAACATTAAATTCACACTGACTCCCCAAAACTATTCACACTTTGCAGGTATCCATATAATAAAAAATCTATTTTCATTCCACCATTCCAAAATTATTCGATAATTTAATTTTTTATATTTCTAGTGGAAGGAAAATACGATCCCATTATTTTATAAATTACAACCCAAAAAAATAAGACTATTCCCCCAATATAAACCTAAAAAATGACTATTAATTTTCATATAAATTTTTTTATTAAGGATACTATTTTCGACCATAAATATTCATCAATATATAGTATGAAAATACTAGCTCATTTTCATAGCAACTTCTCTTATATATATCAATCAACATAACCTTTGGAAAAATACATTCTCCAATATCATATAAACATATTTTTTTAAAACATTAAATGGAAATTTTTTAGGTAGAATAAATATTTTTTAATCCAAAACACCATTTTTCCATATTTATCAAGAAGAGAATCCATAGGTTGTTTTATGAAAAAAAATAATCTTGATCAAAATTTATATGTTTCTATTTCACATCCATGTATAATATTTTTAAATTTTTTGGAATGTTTCATCTCATAGAGACCACAATGTATCATTTATTAACACTCGTTCTCATGTTTCTTTGAAAAACAATAACTCCCTATTCGAATACCCCTTCAAAAGTAGAATTCCATTATTTTTTCTGATTTCTAGTTTCCGCGTCAGATAATTTATTAATAAATAAATTATGTATATTATATTTTTTGTATTTATGTATTGAATCATTATCTAAACTAGCATAATTTCAAATATATTTATGTGTATCATTAATAGTTGGTGTCTATGATTTTAGGTCAAATACATTATAAATAGTTATTTTTTCAAATTTAATGTCATTGGTGGTTTTTTTCCTCAGGTGTTATAATAATTCTATAATTGATAGGTGCATCTTGTTATCCAATTAACATCTCTATCCCAACATTCTTATTCAATGATGGGTAATTTGGTCTTAAATTTCACCTACCTTATTGATCATGGTTCTCATCTAAATCAAAATTCCAAATCATTTCTAACACTCTAAAAACCCATTTTTAATAAATTCTCAAGTTTATAATGTGTCTATTTTCATTATCAATATTAATAACAACAAATTTTTTGTTCTATATTCAATTATTATTTCATCTAAACAATATACAAAATTGTGTTTTCTTTTATCTACATTTTCGTCCAATATTATTATAATTAAAGACCTTGAATTTCTATACATATGATTTTTATTCAATATTTCCTAGATTACCATTATTTTTATTATTTCCCTATGGATTTCCAAATAAATTAAACTATATGAAAATGAGGGTTATATTATTAAAAATTTTATATAGTGTCCTATTAGTTCTAGATCTTATATAGAAACTATAATAAATGTTAAAAATTGTGAAATAATATTCTCTCTAGAAGTACATTGATTTTTTAACATATGATGGTTCATCTCATATTTATAGTGGTTAAAATTTTTTTATACACATGATTTAATTTGTGGTAAATTTTGTTCTATATTAGTATTATATACCGTGTTTTTATAAATTTATTAAAAGAATTTGATGTATACTAAATTCCATTATCCTACCTCACTATCCTTATGTAAACTCCCTGCTACAAGACCATGTGTATCCCAATGATTTGAGATATCTGAAATACCATTGGTTTGTAAAAAATAAAGGTAAAATTTGACATCTATGTGTAATAGTCAATTATTATTTTAAAATAATGATCATATAGGCTAAAAGAGTTATTATTATTATAAAAGACATCTAAAATATGAGTTCTAGTGTTCTATTACTGTAAATATCAACCATCATATATGTCCCTTGCAATATCTTCCCCATTTTCATGTTTCTATAACAAAATTTCATTACCATTTGAGTTTATATTGTACATAAAAATTCCATGATTGGAAAAATTGATCATTAACATTTCAACAACATGGAAATATAATATATTATATAGTTATTTTAATTCTTATGAATCAAGTATCTTAAATTTGATGGATCACACATTCGAATTGTGTTTTCTCATATTCAATAAAAAATTTATGATATCAACCATATTTATATGTCATAGTGATTCATGTATTATTTTTAATGATAAATTATTATATAACATTATAATTTGAGGTCTGAGTAAATGAATAATGTGATTGGCCTTTATAGAAAACCTTATCTTCATTTGATTCCTTTAGACTAAATTTTAGATTTTAAAAAAACATATCATATTTATGGAGGTATATATATTGATATCCTATAACCAAATATTCCTCTTTTATCATGATTTGGGATAACTGTGAATTTGTTAAAAAAACAAAAAATGACTAGGATTTATGATATCCACAACTTTTTTCCATCAATATGACATTTACAATGATTTTTATATCCCCACAATTCTTATTTTTAATATTTTGATTTTATATAAAAGAGATCTATATAGGGATATTTTTCATACAATAATAAGAATATTTAATTGGTTTATCAAATCTTCCAAAACCTGTATTTAGACATTGAATTCAATTTTTTGGTTTGAAGACATGAGATACTTGTATTATGAATTCTTATATTATTTACTATTCAATTTTTTTAACATGAAGTATTATCTGTAAAGATTATTATATAATTCTGTGTGACTAAATTTTAAACCAAATTTTGCTATCATTCAGGAAAAATATTCCCTATAACCAATGATATAAAATGATATTTAATATTTCAATATTGCAATAGTTCTATCCTGAAAATGGAATTCGAGATTCTAGTTATATATTTTTTATCATGGAGTTCAACTTTAACTGAATTTCTCAATCATCCTCAGTTGTAGATGATTATTTATCATTATACTTTTGTCCCATGACATATACTGAATTTATGATATAGATGAAATTATTGGTGAAATCATAACAATCATTAACATAAATTTGAAGTTTATTTTTAATCATTTTTGTATAAATATTATCTATTACATACAATCATTAATTTATTTAAAGATATTTTTTAATTTAGAGTTTATTATTATTTTTTCTATATAAGATTTTTTGATTCCATGTTTCTATACGGATTTTATGTTAGTATAATTTTTTCATCAATATCATTGATCTTCATTTCAAATTCAGCAATGTTAATGTTATATTTAATGATTTTTCAATAATCTATTGTCTCTTTTTGTTTATTTTTTATTTTGTTCAACAATTTCCCAAAAATAATTATTCAAAACATAAATTTCAATCGTAGGATTGTTGTATTTCTGACAAAAATAATATAATTCAATTTAGACCATATAATTCATTGATTCATTAACACTATCCTACTCTTTCATTGGGAAGTTTCTTATGTCTATATATTTGGAGAGAAATATTTTATTTTCTATTTCTATTCATCATTATATTTTTTCTTGGAGTAAGTATATATATTTTCCTATTTAAATTTAATTATTCTTCTTTATTGATATTGGGAATTTTAACCAAATTTGTATAGGATTTTTTCTGATATACCAAATTAATGCAATTTCTTATTATGTATTCAGAAATCATGATAATCAGCTTCTAAATTAAAAATATTATTCTTTAAAATGTTGAATATAATTTTTCAAATGTATACACTAATTAATCACATTGAATAATGATTCCCCATATATTTAGTTATTTATTTCTTATATATATTTATATATTATCCGTGTTTCATAATCTATCATTATCTATATCATCACAATCAATATACATTCATGATTTTTTTTATTTTTCTACATTCAACATGATTATTCTCATAGATTTAAAATTCATATATATTTTTTACATCATTTTAGTTATAGGCACGTTACTCATTTTATTTCAATTTACGATATAATGTAGCCAATAAATTGAGAGATCACCTTTATATTTTTCAGTATAAACTTTCAGATCAAATATATTAGAGAAGTACATCATAATTTAGTTCACAATTTAAAAATCATTTGATTCTCATATATTCCTCACTTATATCCCAAAATATCATTTCCTATAGGGATTTTTTAATCAATGGAGTCTTCCTCATCAGTCATAATATTATTATAATACCTTATAAATATATATAATGTATCTTATTGGACATTGCAATTACCATCATATGTTATATGAATTTCATCACATAAATCTTTAGATGGTTATATCAATATCACATTTAAAAAAAATAAAAAAAATGTATATAATAAAATAATTCATCACCTTATAATCAACATCATGATTTATTTTATCAATAGAATTTATATATTCTCCACCTCTCAAGTGTATGAATCATATAATAACCACAATAATAACCTCAAGATAAAAATATAAATGGTGGGTGGAAATCTATATTTCCATCAATTAAAATAATTTTCATGAAATATTACCACTCTTCTTATAATCGTAGAGTTTTTTACTCAAACACTATTATAAAAGAAAAAACATTTCAATGGAATAATAATTTTATAATACCAATTGTATGTATTAGTTGATCGACAAAATATATTGTGACATGGTGATTCATTTTATTATACATTTTTTTAATTTTTATATGAAATTAAACTCAGTGGAAAATTTTTATAGAATTATTTTTCTAAAATATGTATTTTCATAATTACATGTATAATAATTCAAATAAATTTAAATAACAATCATTTTATCTAAATGACCATCCTCAGTGTGAGATCGAACTCTTTGTAATAGATGATTGTTAATCACATCCATCAATTTTATAATAGAATCAGTTCTTCAATTCAAAATGGCTTGGTATTTTATCAACATGTTACCCACGATTCCCATCGAAAACACAACCTTTTATAGGCCCAAATTTATCTCAAAATTATTAATGAAAATAATAACAACCATTATATAAATATATTTAAAAAATAATGACTCTGACATTATTTGATAAGTCAACTTCTTATATGATTTGATAAGTAAAAATTCAAATGGAATTAAAGTCACCTTTTCAAGAAACACAACCCAATAATTGTATCTAATTATGTAACTAATGAAGGCCTCTGGACTGTTCTTGCACACTACATGAAACCCCTTATAAGTGCTAATTTAAAATCTTCTCCTATACTTAATTTGATTATCACAAGTAATCATGTATTTCATACCACACTCCACATAAACATTAGGATACCATAATAATTCATCATCAGAAATAATTTCTATCTTACAATGTGTTCCCTATATAAAAAAGTTATATATAATAATTCCCAGTCCAAAAATTTTCAACAGCATAGAGAAAAAAACAACTTATGATTCATTATTTATATAAATCCCTCTGACATTAGAAAATCTAAATGGAATAACAATAATCCTCTTTAATATTCCTTCTAAAATCATGATAAAAAATAACTACTTTAGGGATCCTTCTGATTATGGTTTTACATCATCTTCCATATCATGTCTTTTATCACAATACTTGTTATAGGTTTTTATCAATTCAATTTAACAATTTTATTTTTTAAAATAAATCTCAAAACAATTTATCATTTACATCTATTTCAATGTATTTCCAAAATTCCATTTATACTAGAATTTGGGGGTTTTCATAAATTCTATGTTAATATAAATCATAATTAAAATTCCAATTAAATTGGGTTTCAAAAAATAAATTAAAATAAATTTTATCGGTCATGAGAATTATGTCTAAATTAAATTGAAAATCCAACATAGAACCACCTAATAGTAATGATAGAAACCAAAACCCACAATTAGACTCGAAAATGAATGAATAAGGGAAAAAATATAATGTAATAGAGAATGTAGTTATGATTCAACCACACATACTTCACATCCTTAAATCCAATGATAATATATCAAATACTATGTAGGTATGAAATAACGAATAGAAAACACTTGAAGACTACATAACTGAAGGGAAAATCTACAACCATCATGCCAATCAATCACTAAATATATTATATAGTGTAATTAGAGAATTCCAATATCACATTGGGATGGCTATAGGATAGGTGGGGAATTATTTTGGCCAAAACAAATGAAAATAAACTTGTCATACTATTTTAAAATGCTCAGTTAAGGGATTACAGATTGTGTATTACATTCATATTATGTAATTTTGTGAAATAAAATGTCTCCAAAAAATGATTAAACATTTATTCCTAAAATGATATTTTAATAATTTAATCTCATGAATCAAATAAAATTCATGTATCTATTTAATTCCATGAACTAGTTTCATGAAATCATTCCTAGGACCATTAAATGATGTGTAGACACATTCCATGAAGCGTAAATTTATAGAATACAATTATTGGAATAGTTCTATAAAAATACTCTAAAAAAATTAATGGAAACACCAAAAATCATAGGGAATGCCATAGAAGTTTACAGTGTGATACGTTCTCCCCACCATTGAATCTATTTTCCCACAAAAATAGTGTCAAAAATATTCCATATTATAAAATGATTTTTGTTTCACCCTAAAAATTATAAATTTATAACATCTTTTTCAATATTGTGTATAACATAAAACAACACGATTCAAATGGAAAAAAATACAGAATATATAAAATATATTTTCCATTTTATAAAAATCAATATATTATATAGTTTGTAATGGTGGATATATTGAGTTATCTAGCATTAAACATAATAGTTAATTTCTTCGATAACTTGTGTTACACTAAAGACCTTGTTTTAATGAATTCTATTAATATTATATTTTATAATAATTACTATCAACTTTATCTTAAATTTTATGTTATTAGTAGGATTAGATATCTTATGAAATTATATAGAAGAATTGACTTATTACCCATTAATTATAAATGAATATAAAATTAAATAGAATATAAAATAAATGTTTTTATTTTAAAATAGTGTAAAATTAAATTATTTAATTGTAGTATATTATCATAATGAAATTCCAATATTATAAATATTTTTTTTAAAATTCATTAAATGTGTGAGGTGGGTGATTTTTTCTCTAGTCAAATCCCAATAAGAAATATTTATTTTTATGCACCAATTTACACATGTGTTGTTTATATAATTCATTATAAAAATTTTATATCATTATTTATTTTATAAATCATGGTATTTTGTGTTTCCGTTTAAATAATGTCACCATATGTAGATTTCCTTCAAAATTGTGTAGTGATAAATGTTATTATCTAATATGACATTATTTTGTTACTATTAATATTATATTTAAATGATAACATAATTATAAAAATTACTCATATGAACATACATTTATAATCAATATATATATGAATTTCTGATATATATTAGTTTTCTAAAACTTATATCATTTTTATGTAAGGTTTGTAATATGATATTTAATTTATTATTTGTAGAAATGTTTTTAAATTTTTATATTTTACACATCATAGATATTTGAAGATACACATATTGATTAAATTAAATCAATTATTAGATATGATATGAATGATTTGGACCTATTTTGATGGTTGGGGACCTGTATAATACATACCCAGACTCATTGCTAGGTCTCATGAGAAAATTTATGTTTCCTAAAATAAATGTGTTTCTACATGACATTTTAATCTATCATGTGAAATTTATGAATTGTAGTGTTAACATTATTCTTGAGATAATGGAATCCAATATGATTTCATTACCTTCAGTAAAAATTATTTTATTATTATCATTGAGTTTTTATCTATGACTCTATATATAGATTTATCTCTTTTTCAATCTATTGATTAAATGGAATGTGTTTCAAATTATACATCATGTCATATTACATATGCATTATCTAGTTATTTAAATTTCATATGTTTTTCATTATTTAGCATTCTATATTGATCAATATTGTTGATTTTCCACATCTTCTATTGTACTTAATCATTGATAAGCATTTGAGATCACCCTTTATTTTTCCATTTCCGCATGGAATGATAACAAATTCTATGAATGAGTTTCATGGATTCAATTATTTTACATTTATTTTTCTTTGTTTTCTATTACCAATTTATTATGGGTATACATTATGAAATTTATTTTTCAAAAAATTTTAATCCATAAATCCCTATGAGATTTTAGTCTTTTGTACATACAAATGTAAAAATGTTTAACACTAGCTATGGGATATTGGGTTAGGGGTTGTTACAATTTTTAACAGAGAATGTTCCAGAGAGAAATTTAAAACTATATTAAATAAAAAAAATATTAAATAATATAGTGACAGTTGTAGTCTTTGGGGTATCATTATTTATAATATATATGTGAAGTAACTGAGGCAAAAATATGGAATGTTTTATATGTTATGGAGTTATAACTATGTTCATTTTCTAGACATCAAGGAAAAATACTCTTACACCATTTGTCATTGGGGATTATGGAGAGAAAATTAGGATAACTATTTTGTCGGTATTTAAAATTTCATAACGCTACAATTTTCATTCCAAAATTAGAGGTCATATTATAAGTTTTTCAATAAAATTATTAATGATCACCATCATGCTATTTTTGATAATATAAAAATCATTATATAGCCTAATTTTTTGTGTGTTCATGGAACCACATCTTGAGTTTTTTCTATTAAATATTATAATTCTCTATTATATATTAATTCTTTCCATATTGCATATAGATCAACTCGTTGGTTGAATGACCTACAGACTAAATAAGATTTTTTGTTATAGAGGCTACGAATCATCGGAACAACCACTGATGATGAGTTAAAAATTAACTGTATTCATCTTGTCTTGAATTGAACCAGTTGTACCCCCCCATGATGAATCGATGCATAATTTATTTTTCAATGTGGATAGGGTTGTAAATATGCTGTGCTCGCATTGAATATTTACTACTCCCACCCACGTTGAATTAAAAAGTATGGATTTAATCACCCTATGGTTTACTATCATATACTATGTATATATTGAATTAAGAGAGATATTGAACCTTTTTGTGTTTGGATACAATTATATTTCCTAGGAAGTTAATTGTACCACCTTATTTTTTTATGAAATATTTTCTCTTAATAAAATTTTTTCATTAATATATTTTATTACATGAATATGTGATTTTAAAAAAATCACATGTTCCTAGTTAAGTAGATTAACCATTATAAATTATCACATAGTTTCACTTCAATAATAATAACTATATTCTGAAAATATATGGTGAATTATTTGGCGATCAATTATTTAAGAAAAATATAAATAAATTATATAGATTCATTTTTGTATTAATAAATTGAATGATTTAATATCGGAAAATGATATTAATTAAATATATATTTTATATACATAATAATAAATTTATTATATCTATAAAATATATACTTTTTTCTTATGGTATGAATAACCTCTATTTTATGTATAAAAACCCATATTTTTACTATGGGTAATTTTTGGCATTTTAATGAAGAACCTATTTTATATTAATATTTTGACACATTAATTATTTTTATATGAAATCATAAACATGTTCCTTGAATATATTATATAATTATTAACATTTGATGAATTTTGACAATTTTCTGATAACATTCATTTTTTGACTAATAGCAAAAAATTCAAATAAAATTAATTGAAAAAATATTATTTTGTCGAATTAATTTATTTGGTAATATTATTAAATTAAATTATTTTAAAGTATAAATATAATATATTTTTATCAATTAATATTAATATGGTTATTTGAATTAATTTTATATGGAATTTACAGGAAGAAAAATTTCAATCATTTTCAATGATTTGTCATTTAAAACATGTTCTCTAATTTAGAAAATAGGATTAATTATAAATTAATTACATCAACTTCATTATTTTGAATTTTGAAAAATGGATTCCATTTTTCGAATCATTATTTCAATTTTATATAAATAAAATTATTTTAATTTTTTGAGTTTTAAATAGAATCTTTATTAATTTATATCAATATAGTAAAATGGTAAATCAACAAATTAATGGAAGAAATATATTATAAAATTTCTATAAAACATTTCCAAATATAATTTGTTTATTTTTCAAGATGTTTATCATCCATAGATCTAAAGGGTATCCATTATAATCCACTTAGATGAGATTAGAGCCATAAATTTATTTTATTTAAAGAAATTCTAATTATGTCTATCAAATTTTATTAATTTTTTTTTAAAATGAGGTTATAAAGAAGATAAAATAGATTATAAATAATCATTATTAATGTATGTTTTTTATTTATTAGGATAATTTATTTTTAATTTTTATGAAATAAATAATTAGATTAATGTCATATACATTGATAATGCCGAAATTATTTGATTTAAGAGAAATTAAGAAAATAATAATGACTTCAATCAATATAACTATTAAAAACCATTATAAAATCTTATTGGTATATTATATCTTGACAATAATAATCCAAGAGTTGAGTTATTGACTATTCAGAGCATAATAGATGAGACTATAAAAAATATACTATTTTATTTTGTAAAGACCCGAAAATTCCATGAAAATTTGTTTTTTCATAAAGCATAGAATTTTACGAGTCTGCAGTTTCTGATGACACTTGATTCCGAGGCCCGGTGTTCCCAAAATCAATTTCTGATGTTTTGTTAAGCTAAAATTAATGTGTGTAAGCAGTTTTAATGAAAAATTTGAATAACTCATAAAAAGGTACTCGGATCAGAAATCTGAGGGCACCGTTGCGCTCAGGATGACATGTTTACCCTAAGCATGACTTAAGTTTAGTCGGCGCGGGCGTCCTGTGACAAATCCTGAAAATGCATAACCATAAATAAAATAATTAAATAAAGATGTTTTATTTTTATAATGCTTATAACTCACAAATGGTATCCCAGATTAAAAATATGAGACCACCACTGAACTCGTGAGGGATTGATTTATTTAAGTAGATACTAAGTTTGGCTGGCGTAGGCCACCAAAAGAAGTTAGTTTTTTACCGTAAAAAAAATAATTAAGTGACAATTATTTTTTGGAAAAATTTATAACTTTAAAATGGAAACTCATATTGAAAATCTAATAGTACCGTTGGGTTTGTTGGGGTGAGTTTCACCTAGGCAGAGCCTAACCTCGACCATAGTGGGTCGCGGGTGATTGATAATAATTTTCCGAAATTTATTCAGTTATGTTCAGTAAACGTCAGAGCAGTATTTCATAACATTTGAACTAGTGCTCAGAATAGAAATCCAAGGTCACCGTTGAACTCATAGAACTGGTATTCAATTAGGAAGACATTCGCCTCGACGGTAGATGACCAGGAATATAAGTTAGTTTTTGGATTTTTATAAAAAAAATAATAAAATAAAGTTCAAGACTTTATTTTATTTCTTTTTAGCTTCCATGTGTGTGCATGGTTTGTTGGAACATCCCGTTGGGATACGGGGATGGGACAGCCGCACCCTAACCTCCCATGAGAGGTTATGGTGGTGGGTTCCACCCGATCATAACCTGCCACGAGGGATTACGATGTGGGGACCACCAGAGATGCCTAATCCCTCATTAATGAGGTAGGACCTCTTCACCTCCTCTGTTCAATTAATTATCGCAACACACGTGCCAATTAATTGTGCCAACATGTGTGCCATTTAATTTCACCAACGCGCATAAATTAATTATATGGAGCCTCTTAACTTAGTGTGCCACCTCTCGTGCATTTATTTTAGTGGAGCCAAATAATTTTTTCTCCCTTTTTAAATTAAGTAACTGCATTGTTGGAAACTAGGATGGTTCCTAATAAATGGACCATCATAAATTCAATGATTGATACTTACCTATCCCCCTATCCTATATAAAGGAAGCTTGGGGAAATGTTTTGAGAAGGCTTATTCAATCGGCGAAACGCTGGCAAAGAGACGCGACACCCAACCCTTGGAGAATTATTCCTCCAAAGAAGAACTGTCGCCCACGAAGAAAAAATACTGAAGAACGTTGTATTCAACCTTTTCTAACTAGGCAATTAAATGGAAGCACTGACGCCCATGAAGAATGATGGCATCATCCTTGGATTCTTTATTTCCAATGTCAATGGGAGGACCCCCTCTTTATGTGACTTCATCAACGATAAACTACAAGGGTGGTAGGGGTTTTGTTCTAGCATAATATCCAATTCTTTTTCACGTCATTGGATTGAAAAGGATTCAAAGAGAAGTTTATAAAATAAATGAAGAACATCTCTTTCCTTCTTATTGAGATAATTGTTATCACATTAAACACAGAGGATGTGGGCCGACCTATCAAGGCCATACATCCTATATCGAGTTCTTCTCTCTTGTGGCGTTCTACAGCAAGGCGTTGAAGTGAAGACAATGAAATCGGAAACAACAACGGCTGCGCTACCCGCATCCTCTGTGAATCGTGTCACCATCGTGGCGCACCGATTCTCCAGACCAAACCTCGCCATATAAGCAGCACACGACCCACCTACTCACGGCATCCCTGGCGAGTTACCTGCGCCCTCTTGCCCCACCGGCGCGCTTCACGTCACCCTAGAGCCACCCTGGCGCGCTGCTTGACACCCCCGTGCCCCGCCGGCGGCCTACCTAGCCCCACAATGCCCTACCGGCAGCCTGCCTGTCCCCTGCCGACGGCCTGCCCATCACCCCGGTGCGCTACTAGGTGCACCCGTGCCCAATCGGTGGCCTGCCTGGCCCCTTCCAAAGGCCCGTCCTGCACCCTGGCGCCCATTCGGCACCCCTGTGGCCCCCTTTCTTGGTCTTCTCGTCACCCTGGTGCACTACACTCACCCTAACGTGCTGCCCTAGCCCGCATCCCGGCTCCCCGACACCCTTCCCGATGCACCTGTGGCCTTCCCGGAGTCCCGCTGGCCTACCTTGCCCCATGCGTCCTACCCTATGGTCTCCATGCCACCATCATCTCGAGCCACTCCCATTGCGGCGCTGGAAAAACCTGCACTGGAATTTGGGCCAATGTCACCTACGTGGCAGCAACTAATAGAATAGCCCTCACAGTCCGCTAGGTCGGGCCCAACGGATCTGGTCGAAACATTACAGGATGACCCGCCCAATAGGCCCATTCAGACCAAGCATGTCGGACTTGGTCGACCTAGACCAGGTCGACCCAGACTGGGTTTGGCCGAGTTGGTTTGACCGGGTCGGACCGGACCCGGTCCCACTAATGATCCATTGCTTACTTTGGCCATATCTTTTCCATGAGACGTCCGTTTGACGAACCATAAGTGGAACATGTAATCTCATTGAGAAATGGTCCCTCTAAAAACACCCCATGGGAGTTCGGGGAATTGTTGAGATATGGTCGGGTTCGTTCGTACACGAAACCAACCGGGCCGCTGTGACTTAATGGATAATAACTCAAAGACCGGGCATCTGATTGACACTCAGTATGTTGCATTGATACCCTTATGATTTGGAGGTCCTTATGATACTTCTATGTGTGATTTAATGACACTTGGGGTATCAGCTTGTGGCACGTGGAGCAGACCCTCCCGGTGACGAGCGAGCATATTGCAGAGACCTAGTAATTGGATGAGACTTGAGGACTGCTGATCTATCAACTCGGAGTGATTTGGATATCCCATTTGGGAGCACGTGGTTGTAGCAGTAGACACATAGTGGAGGAGCGCTTGGTTTTAATGTCAAAACCATTGTACTCAACAGAAGAAGTACCTCTGTAGGATATGAGGGGGAGCGCTTGGTTGTAGCGGCAGACCCATGGTGGGAAGCACTTGGATGTAGTAGCAGGCCCACAATACTTGACAGGTTGACTCCTTTGGAAGTCCAAGGTTAATGGTAAGATCTTTATTGTAGGGGTAGGCCCACTATAGTCTACAGAAGAAGAGTTCTCCAGCACTTGAGGATTCTACATCGTGAATAAAAATCCTAGTTTGATCTGAGTCAATGACCGTGGTGTTTTCCTCATTATTGAAATGGGTTACTTAAAAACTAAGGTATATGTATGGGAATATACTTGAGTAATTTTCATACATTTATTTCATACTTTTTGGTTTATCCTTGTTGTATTTTGTGAGACCCTGAGGGTCTCGAGATCCCGACTGAGTATCGTTATACTCACCCCTGTACCGGCTATGCCCGAACCACATTTTGTTGGATGCAGACGAAGGACAGTGTTGACATTGGCCTAGAGTGAGCCAAGACTATAAGGTACCTAGAGGTGGACCACTCGGCCAGAGGGTACATAGGGCAGACCGATAGACATGTAGTGATGGGCTGGACATATTTACTTACCCTTCAAGTAGGAATCTTGGATGACGATCATGTAGGTACTTTTAACATTCAACTATTTGTCCCTTTTTTAGTTGTACCTACTTTTGAGTTGAACTTTCTTGTTGGGATTGTATTCTATCCCCCTTTACTTTCATGACACTTTTTATATAGTTTTTACATAGTGTTTTATTCTTCATGTTCTCTTGTTGTGTTAGTTTGCATTTTATAAAGGCATTGCCTTCCGTGTTTTATGGGATTACGCCTTTGGTGATAGTCACCATCCCCTGGCCTATGGAAAGAGAGATTAGGGTAGTCACGATGCGGGCCCTGGGGGATGGGTCCTGATAAATTGGTGTTAGTGGACGTTGGTTCTACCATGGAACGTAGGACTCTAATATTTTATTTCAGTGAAGCAATATTGTTAAGGGTACTAAGTGTGGTTTTCAGTTCAGGGAGTCCAGTGTTGGTGCGGGCGGCCGACTTATCCATAAACCAAGACCCTGACTCCAGATTTCTGACTCAGTGCAGGAAAACCTAGATTGTTTGTGTGTATTAAAAAATTTTCTTTATGTCATCTCAAATCACTTCAGCTCATCGGGTATAATATTTTTTCCTTGTCTCATCTGTTCAGGATGCCTCCATGCCAACAACCAGTTTTAGAATCGATAGAGTACACGACGATGACCCCATGAGTGAAGAGGCTCCAGTGTAGGGCCCTCTTACTATGTTGGCACCTTCGTGTGGTGTACCAGGAGAACCACCACCCGTTGGGAAGCAGATGCCATGAACAACACTGGAGAATAGTGTAGGCCGACTGAGCGAGTTGCACGAGTTCCAGTAGTAGAGGTCTTCGATGTTACGAGGCAAGACAGATTCCTAGGCAGCAGAGGACTGACTAGATGTGATTACTACAGTTCCCTACATAGTTGAGACACCAGTATAGAAGATAGTAATCTTAGCTACTAGTGTTTCCCAGTGAGTGACTATGAGTTTGGTTCGCATAGTGATGAGGCTTTGGTACATGGACCTTTGCCCGAGACAGAACTTTCAGGTAGTGTGTCAGCTATATCATTGCATGCGAGTCAGGAATTTAAACCAGTAGTCCTAGTTGATGACACAGTTTGGCATAGTGCCTTACACATGTTTCATCATAATATACCCCTCGGGTTCTAAGGAGAGCCTGACTTAGAGGTGGCTGAGGACTGGCCTGAAGAGGTGACTGATAGTTCTCTAGAACTTCTACAGCTTCGACATGACGACATGTCGGTAGCTGAGTATTCATCGAGGCATAACGATCATTCCTGGTAGTCAATGAATATGATACGATCATTGCTATGAAGCTTGGAACTCTGAGTGAGATGTGTTTAGGGACATCCGATCCAACACTTTCTTTTTCCATAGTGCATTCCTACCTATGTTAGGATTCTAGAGAGAACCCCTGCAGTTGAATGTTCTTTGACTGAGTGGATGCATCAGGTGAATGTTAGTAGTGGGAATGTAAGAAACTAGCACCAGTCTCAGAGACTTGGGCATGTAAACTATTTCGTAAATATGATGTGTTAATGACAGATGAATCTGTAGAGCAGCAAATGTGGAAGCTGATCTAGGAGAGTAGCTTGGGGTGGTGTACTTTTCGACATCTTACAACCACCCCATTTTTGTGGATCCCACCAGGCTCAAGAAGCTGGAGGGAAGATGAAGAGAAGAGCTACATGTTGTTAAGGAATGTGACCCAAGGGCTCTAGGATTGATTTTGGGTACGGACTATGTCTACTACTAGTTGTTGTATCAATAGATATTGGTACCAATCATTCCTTCCTTCCACAAATCTTATCCCTGACCTAGTGTCTTCATTTTGACTCAACCCTTACATCGAGAGATACCTTTTAGAGGAGACTTGATAATCACACATACGCTGATGGTGTGATCTGACCCTTGAGGCTTGAGTTTCGGTTGACACCTCTTGGTGGTAGCGTCAAGGGCTTACGACGTTAGTTTGGGTACGGAATGGGCAACCACATTTCATACACAGATTTATTGTATTATGAAAAAAGGTTTTGGTTTATCTTCAATGTGAGATGTGGTTTTCCATAATAATCGAAAAATGAAACCCAGGCAACATAGGATAAACTCATGCATAAGAGGGTGCAGCCGATCACTCTTGAGTAAGCTAGCCTTACCCTTGTGGCAGCAAGAGTTTTGAATTTTCAGTTCCTCCAGGACTATGCATTCGATATACTATATACTCATAGGAAGGGGAACGTTGTTGCGGATGTTCTTAGCAGGGGGACTGGTATATAGATTCAAGATTAGGTGATTGAGAAGCTAGATTCTTACAGATATCCTTTTTGAATAGAGATGGTGCAGCCTTTCAGTAGTCTCTTACAGTCACTCCTCCCCTTCATGAGCGAGTCAGGGTGGCACATCATGGAGACGCTGACTGTGAGACACGACGTGCTTAGATATCCATAGGGAAGGAACATGATGGATTTTATGATGTTGGGAAGCACATCATCCTTTATAGAGGACTTACCATGTTACCAGATTAACATAAGGAGAAATTGTTTAGGGAGTTCCACACTTCCCCTCTAGCGGTACATCCCGGAGTGGTGAAGATGTACCAGGACCTTCAATGACAGCATTGGTGGCCAGGTATTATGTAGGAAGTAGCACGGTTTTTCTCTCAAGGGCTCACATGTCAGCAACTGAATGTGGACCATCAGGTACCAGCAATCCTGGTTCAGCCTTTAGAGGTCCTAAAGTGGAAGAGGTATGAGATATCAATTGATTTATTATAGGTCTTCCACGAACATCCAGGGGGCATGAGTCTATTTGCGTGATCATCGACCGACTCACCAAGTCGACCCACTTCCTACTGACCATAGATGGTATGTCTCCCATAGAGAATGTGCAGATCATCCAGGAGTAGATTAAGACTGCAAAGAGAAGGCAGAAGTCATATGCTTATTAGGAGACAAAGACCTATAGAGTTTGAGGATGGCGACCAATTCATTCTATGGGTCTCATCGTGACGAGGTTTGCAGAGATATAGATGAGGTGGCAGGTTTTCTCTACGGTTTGTAGGACCCTTTCAGGTCCTCAATAGAGTTGGAAAAGTGTCTTACCTCTTAGATCTACTACCTCATTTGCACCAGGTGCATTACGTTTTCAATGTATCTTAGCTGAGGAGATACGTGCACAACCCTTTATACATCATCGACCATTGAGAGAGGGACATCAGTGATAGGGAGACTTTCATGTAGGTTCCAGTGTAGATTGAGGATTGACAAGAGCGGGTCCTACGTGGACGGTTGATATCCCTACTGCGCCTTTGATGGAAGCACGAGAACCACTAGGATAGAACATGCAAGCGAGAGGCTCAGATGCCTACTTAGTACCCCCATTTGTTCCTTTAGTGTGAGTTGTAGCTAACGTGGATGTAAAGTCCCTAGGTGGATAAAATGTAATGACCCAAAAATTCCATGGTAATTTTTTGTTTCATAAATTCATGGAAATTTTACGAGTCCGTAGTTCCTTACGGCACTTGATTCCGAGGTCCGTTGGGCCCAGAATCAATTTTTGAAATATTTTTAAGATTATATTAACTTGCGTATGTAGTTTTCCTGAAAATGTGGAATAACTATTAAATGGTTACGTGGATATAAAATCTGAGGGCACCTTTGCTATCAAGATGGAGGGATTACCCTAGGCACGACTTAAGAATATTTGGCGAGAGCCTCCTATGAGAAATCGTTAAAATGGCATAACTGAAAATAAAATAATTAAATAAAGGCATTTTATTTTTCAAATGCTTATAACTCATAAACATTAGCTAGGATTAAAATTAAGAGACCACCACTGAACTTGTGAGGGCTTGATTTATTTATGAAGATAGAAACATTGGCCAGTGTGGGCCACCAGAAGAAGTTAGATTATTTCCACAAACAAAAAAATTAAGTGAGAATTATTTTATTGTAAAATGTCTAACTTTTAAACGGAAACTCGTATTGAAAATCTGAGTATACCATTGAGTTCATTGGGGCGTGCTTCACCTAGGCATAGCCTAACCTTGACCACAGTGGGTCGAGGGTGACTGATAATAATTTTCTGAACTATTTTTCGTGTATGTTCAGTAAACATGCGAGCGATGTTTCATAACTTTTGAAGCCGTAATTAGAATTGAAATATGAGGACACTGTTGAACTCGTAGTGTTGGTATTCTCTTAAGAAGACTTTCACCTCGACGGAAGATAATCGTGAATAAAAGTTAGTTTTTGGATTCTTATAAAAAAATAATAAAATAAATTTCAACACATTATTTTATTTCTTTTTAGCTGCCATGTGTGTGTGCGGTTAGTTGGAACCTCCCCTTGGGAGTTGGGGGTGGGACCTCCACACCCTAACAACCCATGAGATGTTATGGTAGTGGGGTCTACCTGAGAATAACCTCATGTGAGGGGTTATGATGTGGGGACCACCCGAGACGTATAACCCCTCATTAATGAGGGAGGACCTCTTGACCTCCTCTGTGAAAATTAATTGTGGAAAGGCACATGCCAATTAATTGAGCCAACGCGCATGCCAATTAATTTCTCCAATGCATGTAAATTAATTATAGGGAGCCCATTAACTAAGTGTGCCTTCTCTCGTGCATTTATTTTAGTGGAGACAATAAATGTGTTCTCCCTTTTTAAATTATGTAACCGTATCATTGGAAATTAGGAAGGTTCCTAATAAATGGACCATCATAAATTCCACGATAGTTACTTACTTCTCCACCTCTCTTATATAAAGGATGTTTGGGGAACGGTTTTGGGACAGCTTCTTTATGTGGCGAAACACTGACAAAGAGACGTGATTCCAAACCCTTGGAGAATTATTCCTCCAACAAAGATTCGTCACCCATAAGTAATGAAGAACGACGAACGATGTCTTCATCCTTCTTCAACGAGGGAATGAAAGGGAGGCACTGACGCCCACAAAGAATGCCGACGTCATCCTCAGCTTCTTCATTTCCGACGTCAACAGGATGACACCCGCTTTCTAAGAATTCATCAACGACGAACAACAAGAGAGGTTTGGGTTTTGTTCATGCATAATATCATTTTATTTTTCTCTTTTTCGGATTAAAAAATATTTGATGTGTGGTTTTAAAAAAAATTGATGAACATCTCCTTTTTTTGTTGACATAATTGTTATCACTTTAAATGTGGAGGATGTGGACCGGACTATCACAGCCCGAAATCCTCTATCGATTTCTACTCTCTTGTGGTGTTCTAAGGAAAGGCGTTGAGACGAAGATGAAGAAGGCGGCAATGACGACGGTCGTGCTACTCGTGGCCTCCGCGAATCGCGCTGCCCCTGCGGTGCACCGATGCTCCTGGCCAAACATCGTCAGCTAAGTGGCACCCGACCCGCCTACCCATGGCATCCCCGGCGCGCTACCCACACCCTGCTGGCGTGCTGCCTGGCACCCCCGCGCCGCGCCGGCGCACTACCTGGCCAACCAGCACGCTAACTGGTTCCTCAACACCCCTGCGCGCTACCCCGGTGCCCCCGCACCCTGCCGACGGCCCACCCGGCCCCTGCAGGTGGCCTGCCCGTCACACTAGTGCGCTACCAGGCGCACCCATGCCTAGGTGGAGGCCTGGTCGGCCCCTACCAGCAGCAATTCCATCACCCAGGCACCCTACAGCTGCCCCCCCCCCCCCCCCCGACCCCCTTCTGCGGTCTGCCTGGCGCCCCGGTGCACTGTCTGCACACTAGTGTGCTACAACGACACAGTGCCCGGCACCCCGGGATCCTGCCCGGTGCACCGGAGGCCTACCCTAAGTCTCGCCAGCCTGACCTCTGGTCTCCCGGCTACCGACCTCTCGAGATGCATCCTTCGCAGCGCTGGCCATTCCAGCCCCGTCTTTCAGGCTGATGTCGCCTGCTTGGCGGCATTCGTCCAAACTGCCCTCACAGTCTGCTGGGCTGGGGTGAGTGGACTGGGTCGAAACATTGTGGGCAGACACACCCAACGGACTAAGTCAATCCCAGCTAGTCTGACTGGGTCAACCCAGACCGGGTCGACCCGGACTGGGTTGGGCAGAGTCAGTCCAACTAGGCCTAACCAGACACGGGCCCACTAATGAACCATTGCTTACTTCGGCCATATCAATGGAACCAGACGTCTGTTTGATGAACCTTCATCGGCACTGGTAATCGCATTGATAAAAGGTCTATTTAGAAATACCCTATGGGTCTTCTTCATATAGTTGAGAAATGTTCGGGCGGGTTTGTACACGAATCCAACCGGGCACCGGGACTAAAAGACTAATAACTCATAGACCGGGCGTCTGATTGATGCACCATCTATTCCGTTGAGACCACTATGACATGGAGTTACTTGAGATGCTTCTACGTGAGATTTTGTGAAAGTTGGGGTATCGGATTTTGTCTCATGGAGTAGACCCTCCTGGTGATGAGCGAGCAGATTGCAGAGACCTAGTAGCTGGCTATGACTTGATGACTGCTGATCAATCGACTCGAAGTGATTCTGATGGCCCAGTGGGGTGTGCATTCTTGTAGTAGTAGACCCACGATGGAGAAGAGCTTGGTTGTAGTGGAATACCCACGGTAGATGACAAAAAGGGTACCTCTATATGATATGAGGGAGAGATCTTTATTATAGAGGTAGACCCATGGTGAGAAGAACTTGGTTGTAGCAGCATGCACATAATACTCGAGAGGTGGAGTACATCAGCAGTCCAAGGATAGTGGAAATCGCTTGGTGGTAGCAGCAGGCCCACTGTACTCAACAGAGGAGAAGTTCTCCAGCAGCCATGGTTTCGACATTGTGAATAAAAATAATTTTTTGAGCTGATTCAATGACCTTTGTGTTTTCCTCATGATTGATATGGGTTACTTAATAACATAGGTATATGTATGGGAATATAATTAATTAATGGTCATCCATTAATTTCATAACATGTGGTTTATCCTTGTTGGATTTTGTGATACCATGACGGTCTCAGGGTCCCTATGGAGTATCATTATACTCACCGCTGCACGGGATATTCCAAGACTAGGTTGTGTTGGATGCAGATGAAGGACAACATTTACAGAGGTCGACAGTGAGCCAGGACTAGATGGTACCCAGAGGTGGACCACTTGGCGAGATGGTAGATGGAGCAGACTGATCGACATGGAGTGCTGAGGAGGATTTTTGTTCCTACCCTTCATGTAGAAATTTTGGTCAATGAACCTAAAGCTACTTTTACCTTTTTCCTATTTGTCCCTTTTTTAGTTATACTTTCTTTTCAGTTGTACATTCATGTTGGGCTAGTATTTTGGACCCCATTACATTCAGGACACATGTTATACATATTTTACATAGTGTTTTCTTCATATTGTACACTGGTTGTGTGAGTTTACGTTTTATAAAGACAATGTCTTCCCAGTTTTATGGAATTACGCCTTTGGTGCTAGTCTCCAGCCCCTGGTCTATGCAAAGCAGGCTTGGAGTAGTCATGATGCGGGCCCTAGGGGATGGGTTGTGACATATTTAATGAGAAGATATACATTATACACTCATGTAATAATGAGTATTACATTTTAATGATATATTTTTCCAAATATATATTCAATTATAAGTATTGTTCTGAAATATGTATGATTTATCATTGTCTTAGTATTTTATTTTTAATTTTCATTCAAAAAATAATCATATTATCTAATTACACAATACAATTTTAATAATTATTTTATTATGGGAAATATAAAAATAATTTAAATAAATAAATTAATATTAATATTATTTGGGGAAAAAATTATGTGTAAAGAATTTTATAGATGAAATTTACCTCATTGGAATATAATAAAACAATTTCTTCAAATTTATTTATTTATTTTGATTTTATATAATAATCAATGAATTTAACAGTTTAAAATTTATCACAATTTTATCTTCATTAAAATAATGCTTTATAAATTATTTAAAATTCTTTATCCATTTTTTAAAAATTAGTATAAAATTATGATAAGTTTGGAAATGTTCTAAGGTAATATTTGGGGTTTAATTAACATAAAATAAGAAAATATTTCACCCTTTTCATATTGAAATATTTTTTACCCATGTTAAACATTAAATAGATTAACTATGTGTTTACTAAAAGGATACTGATTAAATTAATATAAAAACATGCCTAAATTTTTCTTCATTTTTAGATTACAAACTTATCTCATCTCATATTCGAAATTGGTTCATTCTGGAGGTATTATGTGGTTTTATTTATCATAAATTAATATTTTGTATTACCCCCAACATTTCCCAAACCTACCTTATAAAAGGGTTTATCCTCTTTCACCTCTTCACCTCACATTGAGCCATCATGCTCGACCATCCCATTTATATTTCTCTAATCATCATACCTAGTAATATTAATGAGTTTCTAGTCTTCATAAAATACACACTCTTGTGATTTAAGAGGATATTTAAAAGGATAACTTATACTAAGTGTATTTTTGGATACATATAATGAAAGTTAGACATCTAGTAACATATAAATTTATAATCTCATTATTATTTGATATTGTTTATACATAAATATTTACCAGAATATATTTGTCATCCAAATCCTTCCTTAGTATATATGTATTCTAAAATATTCTATATATCCTTATACAATTTTTTAAATTTAATTTTACCCATTTGTGACTTTTTATTAAAGTATATGAAAGGAATCTATTGTTGTTTTCTGTACAATGTACATTTTGACGTAGAATAAGAAGCATGTTTTCATTTAAACTATTTCACCTGAATGGTTTTTTAATTTTTCATATCACCTAATTTCCATGAACCATATTTTATAAGATTTGATTTCAAATCATTTATTTTTAAATTTCTCTTCATTTTGAAAAAATAATTTTTTTATAAAGCATATTTTCCTAATGAATTAATTAAATGTGTTATATCAATAGTATTTTTTATCTATATTGGAATTTATTAATTGGGTTATAGTTAATTTATATGATCTTTAATATTCCTATGTTTTTACTATGTTTATGGTGGAATGCTAATTTTGAAATCCATTTGATTTAAAATTTTTATGTTGTGATGGAATTGTTTTTTAAGACACCCATTTTATTCCACGGATTCTTCTGGGATAAATTATTTCTTTTTTTATATAACATCTACAAGTGATTTCATTATGAGATGGGTGGGATTGGTATCAGTCTCCAATGTAGTGGGTAATTATTTATATGTCATGAGATAAAAAAGGTCGTAATGTGAAATTATCTTAGTTAAGTATTATAGGGTTGGAATAAAGAATGAACTCATAATAGTAATTGAACTAGTCCAGTATGATGGTAATAGAAATTATTCATGAATAATATGAAATTATTTTCTATTTATATGAGTTTGAACAAAATTCCATTTCATTTGTTTTTAGTTTAGGGAATATATTAGTTGATTGTTTATTAATTTTTATGATTTATCCCATAACATGATAGCATGATCTTTAATATGTACAATATGTTTTTCAAATGTTATGTCATGATGCCTTATGAGTATATATTCATTATATATCAATTGTTTACCTTTTTGAGCATCGTATCTCACCCTTTATTGTGTTTCTTTTCCCCATGTCATGAAGAAGGGTATTATGTAAGATAAATAAAAAATGGGGTTCAATTATGATGAGTTATGTGGGAAAAAAATATAGATCTCTTATGAACCAGTTGTTTATATTTCAAAATCACTATAGAAAATTTACTTATACAGTCCTGGCGTGGTTCTATTATGTTTTTCAAATATATTCATGAATTTTGAAAAAATATCTTAAATGAAAAGACTGGGACTTTTTAGTTGGAATCAAATCAAAGGTATAGATAACCATAGTAATCCAGGATTGGAAAACCTTATTAATAACCATATGGTTATGTAAATGTATATGTTATAATCCCAGTGTGTTAGAAATTATCATGAATAACCAATAATAATAAAAAGGTTTCATAAATTAAAATTTTATTCTTTATTATGTGGTTTTCCGTTTATGATTATTTTTTCTAACATTATAGTTCTTTGTTTTTTTCAAAGGATGGTACCCGAAGGAATATAATTAAGGCTAAATGCAAAGAGAAATGAAATGATTTTACTCCTGTGGAACCACATGTTATGGGAGATTTTATTCAAAATCATGTAGGTATTCTCACAAAATTATTTCGAGATATGGATCATTAATTTCATCCAAAAGATCATTGGAGGTGAAAAAATAATGTTTAGTTCACCCTAAGGCAACATCTACCTTCCTCTAATGGTCATTTTGATCCAATGTTGGCTGAACAATGGATCAGTGCCATTGAAATAGTATCTTCAGTTCTCCAATGTTAATTACATGATAAAGTCATACTGGAGGTCGGGTTTTTTAATGGTGAAGCTAATTATAGGTAGAATCTTATCAAGAATATTAGTCATGTAGATAAAATTGACATGATGGAATAGTATGTGTTCAAAATCATATTTTTCAATACGTACATTCCTCATATTATTTTAACAAATATGGATATGGAGTTCCAAGAGCATAAAAAAGGATGATGTATCTGTTGGTATATTTGTAGAAAATTTTACTAGACATGAAAGGTACACTTCATGAATATTTGTTCCAACCTGATAATAAATGATATTGATTCTTTAGTTTCTTAGAACCAAATATACAAAGGTTATTATCCACAATGTACTTTAATGGCTATTAGGAAATCGTTCAATGTTCTATCAAGGTTGAGTTGGGGATTGGAGTAACCCCTCAGTCCTATTGATTTTTCAAGAAGAGATAATTGTGTTTCAATTAAAAATATAAATACCACAGTGAAAATAAAATTATTTTTCTCGTATTCTCAATGTGTGGAATGAAACATGGTGGAAATTTTCTAAATGGTACTAGAAAAAATTTTATGTGTGAAAACGAAGGTTATTGAAAAAATTCATGCTAATGTGATAGAATTTTTTTTTCTAAAAATCAAAATAAATAAAATGTTACATAGAATACTCCTCATACACTTCAATGTTACATGTTTATATAAATGGGGGATTTTTCCTATTGATACACTGATCAGATGTATATTAATGATGGTCGATTTTAGAAAACTCTTAATGAAAATGACAAATTCAAGTCAAATGTGATCACTATTGGTGATACGAGTATGACAATGATATAGTGAATGTACACATATGATCAAAACAAATGTAGAATTTTTTTTATTTTATTTTGGATCCACTAACATTTTAATTTTTAATGAATTTTAGAATGGTACCACCAAATTACCACAACCATGAAATTTTGAGATAGCAGTGAAAACTCATAATGGAGGAAAGTCACATACTATGTTTTTAATTTTTATCCAATTTGAGATTGTGGGAATGTTCTTCATGAAGATATTGTTATCCTTCCATGATTTGATTTTGATGTGATTTTCTTCATGGATTGGATTTCTCTATATGGTACTCATATCAATTGTCATGGAAGGGATGTCACATTTCATATTGTGGATCAATCAATAATAATCTACTGGTGCAAGTATGAACGTGACATTCCAGTAAACATTTCTCCATATTATTAGTTTTTATTCCTATTAATGAAGGTAATCGATCACAAATGTCTGGGGGAAAACTCACTATTAATTGTACAACTATTGTATGATAATTTTTTTTCTTCCTAGAATAATTTTCAGGTCTTCTACCAAATTGGGAGGTTGATATTTCAATTGAACTCATACTGGATACTATTCTAATTTAAACGATACTTTATATAATATCCCCAAAATAGTTTCCGAAATTAATGAATAAACTCCAATATAATATTGACATATGATTCATACACCCTAGTTTTTCTCTATGGGGTGCACTAGTTTTATTTGTTAAGAAGAACGATTGATCAATGATTCTCCACATTGATTATTGAGTACATAACAATATCACAACAAATAAAAAATATCATCTTCCCCACATTCATGACATATTCGATGAAATATTCGGAGATCAATACATATACAATAATGATATTCATACATGATATCATAAATTATGGTTCATGAATGAAGATATATCTAAGACAACATTCCATAAAATTCATGGACAATATTAATTTATAGTATCGCGTTTTGGTATTACTAATAACAATTTTGTCATCAAGGATCTAAGGAATGGAGTAAGTATATACAATCTTGATCAATTTTAGGTAGTCTTTATATATATTATTCTAGATTATTCCAATATCAAATAATATTATGAAGGTCAAACAAAAATTTTACTGATGGCCATAATTGTGGATAAAAATAATGGGAGCATTAACTAGTGTGAACATTTCCTTTAGAATATTTATTTTTTGGGACCTGTAATCTAATGATAGGGAATATATATGTATCCAACAAAACATAAGTTAATAAATCATGGATGAAACAAAAAAAATTATAACTAATATCTGATGATTTCATGGTTGGTATTTATATTATCGTTGTTTTTTGAATGAATTTTTGGTATTATATAATCCAATCACGATTTTGACCCATAATGGAGATACATTCTTCTACAATAAGGAATGTGAATATAATTTCAGAGAGATAAGATGAAGGTTATCTAGTTCACCTATGCTCACACTACCCTATATTAGATAATGGCATGTGTTGTAAAGTGATGCATCCTTTATAGGGCTAGGATATATTCTCCCAAAAAATGATATGTTTATGGCTTATTCCTCACAACAATTGCAAATTCATGTTAAAAATTACCCAACTAATTATTTGGAGTTGTATTTGGTATCATATCCTTAATGATATAGATGTATTAAATTTATTATAATGGTTTGATATTTATACTGATCATAAATTTCGACAATACATTTTCACACAAAAGGTTATGAATATGTGAAAATTTAGATGGTTTGAGTTTATTAAATATTATTAATCAAAAATAAAATAGCACCCCTAGAGAGTAAACAATTTGGTTGATTCGTTGAGTCCAAAGGACCATGGTGGCCGGTCTATAATGAGGATATCAAATTATCGCATATTTATGGAACTCTGATTAATTTTTCGTAAATGTTTAAATGAAGGGGATAAATATTTTCATTAAAAAAATATTTATTAAACCATATATAAATGTGAATATTAATGAATCATATAAGGAAGATTTAGAGCTATAATGATGGTGAAAAATATTCCAAAAATATACAATGATAGTTATAGAATATTATAGTTATGGAACTGGGTTTGAATTCCTCCCATTGCAGAATTAATGAAGAATCAAGGGGGTGAGTCCCAAAATTCAACATTTTATCATCCTCATCGATGAAAAATTATGTGCAAGGACTTGATGGTGTATTTAATTTAGGATTGAATGAAAATAGTTGTTTTCGAATATGATTCACAAAGTTGGGTTTTTCAGTAAGCTAATGGTGAGAGATAGAAGTATAAGGGGGTGTTACAAACATTACCTAGCCTATAATATAAATTAGATAACATCACTATGGAATTTATCATTGGATTTCCCAAAACATCTAGTGGCCATAATTCTTTTTGGTTTATACGTGTTCTCCATAAAAATTTGGCACACATTATTACTATTATTGATATTTTTCCCTCGATCATTTTTCAAGGATATAGGTAATGGATGTTGTAAAATTGCATGGATTCCCATATTCCATTATATTTGATTAGGATCCAAGGATTACCTTGATGTTTTTCTAATGAAATCAGAAATCTCATGATATTGATTTTTGTTTCATCCCCGTCTATTTTCTTGATACCGCCAATCAGTCTATGAGGACAAGTAAAACTCTAAAACACATGTTGATAGATTGATATATTTATTTAATTGTTGATTTGGATCAAAACCTACCTTTGGTAAAATTTTCCTACAATAATATATTTTAATGTATTATTTAGATGGCTCCTAATGAAACCCACTATGGAATGAATTGATGAACTCCTTTCTAGAATGAATTTGGGGAATAAAATATAGTAGGGCATGATCATGATGATTAAATGGTAAAAAATGTAAGACTCATTCAACAGAAATTAGAGCATATCAGAGTTGAAAAAATAGATATGCTAATGACAAATAAAAATAAGTAGAGTGTGAAGTGAGTGAAAATGTGTTTCTATGAATGTCTCCCTAGATGATTATAATGATATTTGGAAAGAAGGTAATGTTGAGCCCTGGGTATGTTTGTTTTTTTGAAATTCTCCATCATGTTGGGATGGCATCTTACCAATTCATGATTCCACCAAATCTCACACAATTGAATGATGTGATCCATTTATATATTCTAATACAGATAATTTTATATCCTTCAATTGTACTAAACTCAAATGTGCTACCATTGGAGATAGATATTCCTTGTGAATAAAAACTGATCGAGGATCCAGATTGTAGATAAAAAGATCTATGAAACATGACTAATTTCTTTGTTAATGTTTTATAGAAGGACTACATATTTATGGATGCCACATGGGAACATTATGATTTGAAGACGAATAGGCACCCTCGTCTATTTATATCAATGGGATGATTCTATTGGGATAAAGTTAGTTTAAAATTGTAGAATGTATCACATAAGATGTTTTTATGAATCATTTTCTTGAAATAGTTTATATTATTCAATAACATATATTTTATGTAATCATGAGTTAAAAAAAGTATAGTACACCATCTGTATAAAATTACTATTATACCCTAGCCATTAGACTATCGATGATAAATATTACAATATTATGAAATTTTATAGTGAATTCATTGGCTACATTTTATTTATGATGAATTTAAATAAATTTTGTAGTCAAATTTTTATATTTATAAATTTAATGATTTTATAATATTGAAATGAAATTTAAAAAAATATTCATGTTAAATAATTAATAAAATATTTTTTATATTCATCTAATATATATATTTTTCCTATAGTGTGAATAAACATTATTTGTGTTATAAAAACCTATATTTTTTAAAAGTATATTTTTTCACATTTTAATCGGAAACCCATATTAAATTATGATTATTACACATTAATAACTTTTATATGAAAAAACATGTTGGAATCATGATATAAAAATTTACTTTTGTTGAGATTTTTATAATTTTCTGATATCTTTCATGTTTTGATAAATAGTAAAAACACATTGATTTTTAATTGAAAAAAACCTATGAATTTAATTTATTAGTATTGATTATATTATTGAAATTGTATAATTTATAAATATATTATATTATTATCATTTAATATAATTAAGTACATTGAAATTATTTTTTCATTGAATGACGCTGTAAAGAAATTTCCATCTTTGGCAATGTTATAAATTCTAAAACTTGTTCTCTAATTAAAAGTGGTTAATTTCAAAAAAATTTCTAAATAATCTATGTTTTATAATTATAATTTTGAATTCAATATTTGGAATCATTAAGTTGAAATTATTTAAATAGAATTATTTTATTTTTTGGAATTATGAATAGTAACTTCGATCATATTTATTAATATGGTAAAAGGGTAAATTAGGTCATTAAGTGTGAAAATAATAATATAAAATTACCCGTAATCTTGTCCTGATAAAATTAGAATGTGTTATTGGACCCAAATAATAATTGGGTCAAAATTGTGGCCATTATAAACCGCATGGATGTGATTGTAACATTTAATTTATTTTATTTAAAGAATGGTAATATATCTCTCACCCAAATTTTAATAATTAGTAATTTATTAATATAATGTTATATATAAGATAATTTTTATTATATATAATAGTTTCAAATACAATTTTTTATCATGATAATTTATTTTTGAGTTTTAGGAAATTAATAATTACCTTCAAATCATATACATTGATTATTGAGAAATTTTTTAATTGATGATGAGTCAATAAAATAATAATTATTGAAATGAAAAAATATTAAAACACCAAAAAAAGATGAAATAATATTGATAAAGTATATATCAACCATAATAATCAAATTTTAATGCTATTTATCATTTAGGAGCCTCATAGAAGAGATTATGACATTATATTATTTTATATAATGTGATGATAAACTTTCTACACTCACGTTTGAATAAATATATAATTTTTAATGATGGATTATAAAAATGATTTAATTATTTACAAGTATTTGTATGAATGATATATAATTAATATTTTTATATTATATAAATTTTAATTTATATTAATCATATAATAATATTAAATAATTTCAAAATATTGTTATAGTGGTTATTCTATTAAAGATAAAATGAAGTAAATGTTATAAAAAATATTTAATTAAATATATAATTCCCAAAAATTATAAATATGACCTTATCATCTTATAATTATAAAAAAAAATTAATCTTTTAGAGTTAACATTTTATCATGATATTTATAATAATCATTGAATTGAATAGTTTCAAAATCGACGACATTGATTGTGTATCAAAATAATACATTTTTAAATTATTTAAAAATCATAAAACAATTTTAAAAAATATATAATAAATAATATAAGGTAAAAAATGTTCAAATTTATTTAATTGTGGTAAAATTGAAATAAAATAAGTAAATATTTTAGCCTTTTAAAATTGAAAATTTATTTTGAACTAATACATTAAAGAAAATATCATAGTGTTAATTAAAATGATATAGTTTAAATTTACATAAAAACCCTGAAAATTTATTCTAGATGATTTTATTATAACCTTAACTTATATAATCATAGAAATTAGGTAAATTTTGAGGTTTTTTGATTGGTCTTAAATTTTAATAAACTATTTTTTTGAGATCCCAAAACTGCCCCTCTACTCAATAATAAAAGTGTACCTCCTCTCTCACATATTAACTTCACATTAATCCTTCATGAATAGTTTCCCTCTACCCATACCACTTCTCAACTTCCTTAGAAACCTTCTATAGGTTCTAGTGGTCTACAAATAGAATCTTTAGTGCTTTAAGAGGATATTTAGAGGGATCACATCGAAGATGAGGTGGTTCAGATAAATTCAATGGAAATTAGACCTCAAAGAAGCGATAAATTTGTAATCTCATTATTATTAAATATTTTTTATACATATATATTTTATTGTGTTTATTTATCATCCATGTGTGGGTTACCTATATATGTATTCCAATATATTATATCTATCCATGAACAATTTATACATTTCAATTTTACCCATTTTTATATTTTTATTAAACTGAATGAATGAAATATTCTACCATTATCAATATGAGGTACTTTTTGTCTTTGTAAAAAATAAAAGGAAGAATGTTTTATTTGAACTTATATGACATTATTGTATTTTTAAATTTTTATATCTCTTTATTTCCCTGAATTATCCTTTATAAAATTCATGTTTTTTTCAATTAAATTCATTTCTTATAAAATTTCACATCATTTTGAGAAATGAAAACAACTTCTACGAAGAAAGGATATTTTATCCTAGAATTAATTTCATGTTATCAATCATAATTATTTTCCCACTAAATTGAAATTAATTTATACTGTTGTGGTCCAAGTATATTATCTCTATTATTTATATGTTTTGATTATGTTTAATGCGAATTCTATTTTTGAAATACATTCATTTTATAGTAATTATGTTATGATGAAATAATTCTTAAGAAATACATTTCATACCTAAGGATATGAAATTTGGAATGATTAATGTTTTTATGAAAAACATAATGGTGTTTTCATTATGATATGGTTTGGACTGATACCTACTTCTTACGCATTGGGAAAAGATTTATATCTCCTGAGATAAACATGGAAGAAATGGGAAATGATCTTGGTTCAGCATTACAAGGCTAGAACAAGGACTTAGCTCAGTTCAGTAATGGAATTTATCAGATATGATTTTAATGGAAATGATTGATGTCTTATAGGAAATTATTTTCTATTATTACATGTTTTTCAAAAAAATGCATTCCTTATCTTATAACCATCAGTCATATGTTCATTTATTATTAAAAATGATTTATGATTTATCCCATAATGTAATATCAATATCTTTCATATTTATGAGAAGATATAAAATGTTATGTTATTTTAATTTATTATTATAATTTCATGTATATCTCAATTATTTACCCTTACTAAGCATCATATCTCATCCATTATATGGATTCATTCCCTAGGTCATGGAAATGTTTATTAAGTAAGATATGTGAAAATGGGCCTACTTATTGCTAAATTAGTGGGAAATAATGTATCAGTCATGCGATTAAGTTTTTATGTTTATTGGTTACTAAATTCTTTAAACCAATACAATCCTAGAATAATTTTTTAATGTTTTATAATAAAAATTATTAAAATTTTATGTAATATATAATTATTTAACATTTGGGTCATTATAGAAAAAATTCTTATCATGAGGGTTTCATTCAATTATGAATGATTCTGGTGTCCAGGTCACATTTTTTTTTGGTTGAATTGGCGTAGTTTCTTAAATGAGTGGTTTCGGCTCTATCCAATAGGTGTTTTTTGTAGATCAACGATAGTCCATTCGAAATGAAAGGGCTATCTACTTGGTAAATGTTTTTCACCAGGTAACACCATCTAGTCGTATCATGTTAAACATTGACGATTCGTGTTTTGCAGGCATATTGTGTGTAGGTGGTCACAGACATGATTTTGGTCCTCAAACATCATTTCCTTTATTTTCTCTTATTGTCCTAGAAATTATACAATGGAAGATTCTCGTGCCTAATGTGATAGGCTGGAGAGGGGTAGTAATAATCACATTTTATAAATGGGGGAGACAGATTTTGAGTTCATCATCATGTCAATAAAGTTAAATATCATTGTTCTATGGTGTATTATTTATCACATCATATTATATAATGAACTCATTAATGTGAAAATAATCCCACTCCACACATTTCCTGAGTAGAAACATGATGTAGTAGTTTATGATACACTTGTTACTTTATAGATAAATTGTACTTATATTACATGATTGAGGTATCTCTTGACTAGAAACCATTCTATTTTAAGGGATATGCTTTTATTCTTCATCTTTTTATTATCCCTTAAACTATTATCCTATACATATTCTTAATTAATAAAAGTATTTAATTTTAATACATATTGGGGAACACAATCCTCTAATAGAACCTAATAAGATTTATATAATGCAATCCCAGTGTATACATGATTATAATTATGTTATTATCAATTCATAGATTTTTAAATTTAATTTATTATTTAAACCATATATATATATATATATAATATTTTTATTTCATCGATATAATATAGTATATTATATTTTTTTAATATATAACATCGATAGATGAAATATACCAATACTTGGGGAAATTGTAGATTTTTTCCTATCGAGATAGCCAATATTTTTTGTAGTGGAACTGAGCATGTTATAGATATATTAGGTTTGCATTACAAATTCTTGAAAAATAACATTACCCATATGGAGAAACCAGTTCCACAATTATATTCTATGATGCTGGATAAATTGATGTGAAAGAGGTCCCAATCATTTAGTTTGACTATAAATCTAACTATATTGGAGTAATCGATTATGTTTTTGAGAGGATAATTATTGAAATAGTATGTGTTGAATTTAAAATGATACACTTTGACTATATTTTAATATAGGGAATGTTGTTCAATTGTGGTCATCGAACCAAAATGATGATGAATGAAAAATAAATATAAATAATGGAATATAAATCATTTTAGGAGACATATTTTGATAAATCTTTCCACTTTGAGAAACAAATTGAGATAAAGCGAATATTCTTTAGATTTAATTAAATGTTGAAAGAAATTATTTTAATGTATAAATAATCATTTAAAAGGATATAATGGTATGCTAAGGATATCATGCAAAATACATAGTACATGAATAACTATTTCATTGAATGGATTACATCATGTATGAAAATGGAACTAGTCTCACAATTTTTTTAATCTTATAATCATATGATTTTATTTCATATAAATATAGAGAAATAATTCTTATTGTCTTATGGGTTCAAATTTAATAATCATAAGAAGAGGATTTTAGTTTAAATAATAGATACTGTTAAACATCGAAGGAAGTATTTTCCTACATGAGATAACTTGGGAATTAATTACTAAGGGAAATGATTTATGGGGTTAAATTTTTTTTATATGTAGATAAAAGGGTCACCTAGTACATAGAATATAAAAAATTAAGGAAAAAACTGATATTAATCTATACAAAAATTAGGATATATGGAAGTATTCCAAACAATTTATCCAAGCATCAAGTTAATACAACCAAATTTATTATTAGATATCAATATTAAAATTATGTTTTTTACACAACAGAAGTGGAAAAATTAATGTGATTACATATTAGGATATATAAAACTTATTGTAAATGTATTTTTATTAATGATGTTATCATAACAAGAATTATGAAATATATAATTATATTACCTCCCTACATTTTCATTAAGTAATTGAGAACATATGTTGAATGGTACCAAGATATGAAATTCGGCAATAAGTAATTTCTTTGAGGAAAAATCGTGGTTAAGGGAATGATAACCCATAATATGTTCAAATTATTACTAAATTGATTTATTTATAATAGATTGATTGATATGGATATTTTAAAATACATAATATAAAATACCATGGACCTAATTCTAATGTTTGGTATCATAATATTTCTAATGGCTATAGTGTTACCTTTTTTAAATGTTTTATATTGAACGTTGGATGTGGTTTTATAGAATATTTTTTTACATAATTATATGATTAAAACTATTGTATGAGATTATGTAAAAATAGTTGAAGTCATTTAAAATATAACATAATATTTATGAAAATGAAATGAATCATATTATAATATTTTCATATATTCTAAAATTGTAAAATAAATCATTTGTTCTAAAAAAGTGTCTTGAAACATAAAATTTTACCTATTATAATCATTTTTTATGATATCATTAACTTTTTGTAGTCATATAGTATATTGATTTTTGGTAGTTAACATTATCCTAAAATTTTTCAATATCACTCTCCCTCAATATTTGAGTGTTATCTTATTCTTCCTTGTCCATGTTTTTAATTCCCACATACTTTCATCTAATCGAAATCCTAGTTTTGTGTTATTCAACATAGATTTCACACGTCAGTTTATATATTTATAAGAATAAATTTAATTAATTAATTAATAATGTCGATTTTGAAAAAAATTCTTTATAAATTACACTACCTAGGATAATGAGATCATGTTTAATTTGAAACAACATAATTTATTAAATGTGGGATAATGTAACCCCCTGAAAATTCTAATATAATAACTTTTTATTCATTAGAATGAATGAAAGGGATCAACATGAGAAAAGGGGAATATCAAATCCCATGAACATAAACTATAATAACTATTTTAAATAAATTTATTATATAATATATCAAAAAATTCATGGAACAATGTGATAACTAGCATTACATAAAATAATGACTTCCTTTGATATATTGAGTAAGATGAATGATAAAGTTTTATTAAATAATATTTATATATTTTTTTTCAAATAATAGTAATATACAAGAAAAAAATTTACTTTGTCATAGGTATTAAATATTTTATGAAAATATATGACCTCATTCATTGGTAATCAATTAATTCACAATGAATAACAAACAGATTAAATATATGAGAATTATATTTATAAAAAATATTTTTTAAGTAAATTATTAAATATTAGTGGATTTAATTAATAAAATAAATATATTATATATTCCTTAATTTGATTAAATTTTTCTAATAGATATGATAGGCATAATACACGATCAAATAAAATGTTATTCTTTTTGGGTGTATTTTTTAAAAAGTTCATTTTCATCATTTTTATGGTGCTTTTTTTAAAATAATTTTTTATAGTTTAATAAAATTTATATTAAAATATAATATATATTTCAGGAAGATTATTTTTAAATAAACTAAGAATCAAGTTTTTATTTATGTTTTTAAGAATTTATAAATTTTTATGAATATTTAAAAATACATAATACTAAATAAAAATGACTTTTAATATATATAATTATTATTGTAAATTTATATTTTTTATTTTTTATTGTGAAACATTTTATAATATACATATATTAATCGAAATTTGGTCATTGGTTTTATTTTTAAATTGATTTTATATAAAAACATATTGATTTTTTGAAAATATTTATATTAAAATGCATTTTCTCATCCCAGTTATATGATTATTCTTTAATCGAATAAAACCGATACATTGATTTTTATTTAGATAATTGGATTAAATATGTAAAATTAGAATAATTTAAACATTAAAATATTCTCACCATAGTTTTGATCAATTTATTTAATTCAATAGTAAAAAAAATTCTCGTGATTAAGGTAAAAATGAGTATACATAGTGGATAAACATTAATCTTAATGGGCCAAATTAAAAAGTTACATTTAGAAACCCCATTGGATGTAAATATATTGATGATGTCACAATTTTTATATATTTTTATTCATTATTATAAAACATGATATATTAGAGAACTCCCCATTTTTATTATCATTTAGTAATTATAAAAATTTCACCCCTCCTCCATTATTAAAAGGCATTCACTCTCCCACATTACACAAATATCTTAAACTTATGGCTCATACAAAAACTAATAAAATGAACCCCAAAAATACATCCCTGCATCCTAGAATATAATATTTGTATAGAATGAACACCAATGATGTATTTTGGTATAATCTAAAAGGAGTTAACCATAGAAGTGGTAATATTTACTAGTAAAAACATTTTTTATTCTTCATTATCTGCCAATTTATTTATTCTTATAACATGATTACATATTTATGCAAGTATAATAGATATAATTAAATATTTTCATTATAAGGTAAAATCCTAATACCACACACACTAATAAAATTTGATATGAGATCATTGTTCGTATGTACGCCATAATGCCACCTCACAAACTGATGTTATTTTTTCATTCGTTAACACCATTCAACGTTGGTAATAATGATAGAATTATTTTTTATATATTAAATTATATACTTTTATGATTTATGTAACATTCAGAATTTTTTATCTAATATATAACTTTTTTATTTCCATTTTGTGGGAAAACAAAAAAGTTGTTCATGATTATGGTGGACTACAACCTTTTGATGCAATGTGATTTGTTAATGGATTGAATGGAATGTACTAATTATAATTTATTAATAATATTTAATATACATTTATGAGTGTGGATAAGGATATAACAAATTGTATATTTTTAATTCAGATATATTTTATTCAATATGTCAGGAAAAATGAAACAACGTTCATGCGTATGTACGACCTACCATTTTCATGGGCAACATATTTCTTTTTCTAACACAAAATTTTATGGATTAATATAAATAAGTATATAAAGAATATATATAAGAAACTGACCGTAAAAATTAAAAATTATTTAGTTTTATGAAAAATTCACATTGAGGATCTTTTCTGGTTTATAGATTTAGAGAATTAGGCCATAAATATTACATTATATCCCAAAAATTACAAAGTAGAAACTTATACAAAGTTTCGATTTTTTATTAAAATAAAAACTCTTGAAAAAAAGGATTCATGTCTAGTTCCTTGTTTTAGACAGCATGAATTTCCCTGGATCCCATCCTTGCCCCTATTTTCTTTAAGTCATGTGAAAAACAATTCAAAACATGGGAAATGAATAAAAAGCTCAGTAAGGGTTATAAAACGATGAATGAAAACATATGTTCTTTAATATATACATAACATAAGCTCTTTGAAATACCTCATGAAATCCTAATATTTATGATTAACATAATTAAATCCTAAATCATAAAGGTAAATTGTGGAATACATATGATACATACATTATATCTACCACAACTACATAGGGAATTACGTTGGAATACCCATCACAATATGATCCCGAAATCAATTTGGAGAAACATTCATGTTTCCCTCCATCACGATACCCAATGCATTGGAGAGGAATCACAGGATCACCTAGCCAAGGATTATCACAGAACCAGCCATATATGTATTCAATGTCAGGAACCATAACATGTTCATAACACATAAAACAAACACAAAAGAAAAGATGCCATCTCCACATTTTAATCACTATATAAAATTTAAATATAGATACATAGAAAACCAATTATCAAAACCATTTTCATTTCCAAAATTTGTAAAACATTATATTGTATTTATTTTCCTTTTAAAAACTTTATGACTTGTTAAGGAATCAATTGATCAAATAATACTAACCGTGGCAAGAATGGATGTTGTCAATAATTGCGTTTAAAGAAACATTTTTTTCCATTTATTAAAACATATCATAGAAAAATATTCCCCTTGAATGAATTTAAAATAAAGAGTTGTTTATATAGAATATAAAATAAATTCGTCTAATAAAACAACTTATTTTCCAATGAAAGGAGACTGAGACGAAGCCCCTTACCTAATTTCTGACTTGACCCATTCGTTCTTAAATCTCCTAAATAAAAAAGTAATGTACATTTATACATGATTAAGAACCATTATCATGTTTATTATTCCTTTTATATATCTTATTACCATGTTATAAACATTATATAATCATTTATGTTAATAAAGGTCATTTGTCAATATTTGGAACATGAGTAAAAAATGAACATCTTATATTTACATGTTTTCTATGTGTTCAAAATTCAATTACATCGAGAATGATATTCATGATTTAGATATCATATATATCATATATATCAAATATATACATGTATTTATAATAGTACATAACATTTAGTGATATGAAATTAAATGCACCGTTCATGAAGACGGTAAGTCGTACGTACGCATGAACGCTACATCCATTTCTATTTCATATTTAAATTGAAATAAAACATTTTGATTCATAGGCATGTTATAATTATATTATAATAACATATATTATATCATTAACTACATATTTTATACAGCCCACATATGGAATTAACATGTCATATCACATTGAGGGGGCGGTAGTCCACACTTTCTCAAATGAAATTATCACGTTTACTCATAATGGAAACCAAAAAGGTATGGTATAAATACAAAATAAAGAATCATAATGAAAAAATAAAAATAATATATAACATATATAAATACAGTTATATCATAATGGACACCGTGAGAGGCGGTAGGAGATCATTGAACAATCATCGTTTCGTGAGATGTTAGTTTCCCATCCAAAGAAACAGTATGTTCTTTACCCATTATATGTAGGTGTGTGTATGATTAGTTCTAATTAATCTCAAAAAAACATAATAGTATATTGAGGACACTTTGTTGGTTATCAATGAATGGAATAAATAAATTTTAGGGGATGGAGACATAAAATAAAAGAAAATAATTTCAGAGAAACGGATACCTTTAATTCGTGTAACTCCCTTTGGTTTGAACCAAAAGGACTACATGATGTAAATTGTGCCTATAGTAAGGATTATGGGTTGAATAGATTGATATTTAGAGATTATTTGGACAGGGTTTGGATGATCTGTGGGGCTTGAGAGGTGTGATGAATAGGTTAGATATGAGGGATATTAATTAGGGGGAGAAGGGGCTCTATAGGGAAGTGTGCAAATATAATTTTATTGTATAATGATTTTTGGTTCTAATAGTTCAAAACTAATTAATTTCAACGATTAGATGATTCATGGTCGAAATAAAATCATCCATTAAGAATTGGACGGTTTTGGATATTTTTTACATATTTATAATCTTATTTATTTAAATCATTTATTAATGAGGTAAACGATACATCTTTATTGTGTCATGAATAATATTATTTATTTGATGTCTAAATATTATATAGAATAAACCATGATATAGGAAATAATTTTAACTTTCCAAAGAATATTTATACTCCAAATGATAACTTATAAAACCTTATGTAAAAAAGAATTTACTAAAAGGTATTTGTTTCTGTCATTTTTGACTTTTCATTAATTAAATTAATATAAAGGGTCATTATCACTCATAAGTGGATAAATGGGGTCCCAAAGTCGACCCATGGATTCCCATGGTCCGAAATTACTCGTCCAATAAGGTTTGGTCAAGTGTTATGGTAATTTTGTATTATTAGAAAATTCTTTTTACCTTAAAATACCATATTTATCTTTAAACGCGGTAAATAAAAGTCAAAAGTTACTATTCACCAAAAAATATTTTCATATTATTGAACCAAATTTTACAGAATATTAAATATTAATATTTTGTATTTTTGAAATTCAATTCCCAGAAGTAGTAAAATTCCATTTAAAAGAAAAAGTTAGCTTTTTAAATATTACTCAGTGTTTTCACAATTCATCAAAAAATGATTTATTCAGAAAAATACCAAAAATTCATCCTAATAAATATTTGATATAGAAAGAGTACCGTTGGTAATTTGGTAGAGCTATTCTTTAATTGGTTTCATTTTTCTAAAAAATATGAAATAATAAGATAGTTACCTTCTGAACGCAAGAAATGGCCCATTTAGTCAGAAGAGTGGTGAGACCATATGTTCACCTAACCATGATGGAAATACTTAGATATGTAATAAGTCAATATCTCAAAATCCATAGAATACTTCCGCTTAATGGAGCACCTTGACTTGAACTGTAGAGGATGTGCGTAGCATTATTAGCTAGCTAGTGGAAATTCCTCAGAGTTAGAAATGAGCTATCATTTGATTTGACTTTTTAGCTGCCACATGGAATACCAAAGGCCAGCAAAGGCTGATCTAATTCTCAAGCATGGTGAAACGGGTGCTCCTCATATACCCAAACCGTGAAAAAACAATCTCTTATGATTCTTTTTCAGATGAAGAATGGATAAGGACCTAAAGATGGAAGAAGAGCAGGTATAGGGAAGGATGAGGCACTTGCTTCAAGACTGTTCACTCGTTATTTGGAATGGGGATCCATAAGGATGTGCCATCAGGAATGGCGGGATACACCACATTTGATGGAACTGCTCGTTTAAAATACTACAAAAATAGTAGCATCCCGAAAAGGAGCTAGCTAGGCCCGTGAGGGTCCCTTTGAAAGATCTCGGTCATGAATACCAATAAGATTTTGGTTACAACTGGATGGTCGTAGGATAACAATAACTTATTGACATCTCGGATAAGGAAATAATACCGGTGGCTCTTCTAGAACCCCTATTACACTTGGAGATTTCTTTCCTATGTCACTTGTACAGTCCTGTAACATGGTAAGTGTGCCTTATCCTGGGGTTGAGGATGGTTCAAAGTCCAAATCTGAAGAGACACTGACCCTAGTCAGTGTAAATGATGTAGACGGAAGGCTTTATTACCACCCCCGAGACGGTAGACCCCATGTTGAATACCTGGATTAGATGATCATTTTGATTATTCTTTTTTATCACAACTAGCTAATGTCCCAGCTATAATGACCATGCATGACTTGTTGAGGTTGTCACCTGACATCCAACAAGCTGTTGTCAGGGATCTATCAGAAGCCGATCAGTATGCACCCCATGTACACCAGATACAATTGAATGATGTACCTCAAGAAGAGAACCGAGGAATACAAGGGAAGATGAAGGTGGAGGAGCCGTACCTCACATTTTCTTGAGAAGACTTGTTGTTAGGGTACCTTCCCCATAATCGTCCTCTGTAACTTTCAGCATATATTGGTGAAGTCTAACTCCGCCAAGTGAAACCCTAAATGTTATACCCCTACCCCTAAAAATGGTAAGGAAGCTCGGGATCCCCACCAGGAAGCTGAGCAGCACTAAGACCCAGGGTACAACGCAGAGTCTCAGAAAGCTATGGGGCCTGATTGCAGATCTTAAGACAGAAGTCACTTGCTATGTGATTGAGAATGAGGCTTCCAACAGCGGATGGGAAGGTCGTGGATCTCATTGTAACTTCAACTTTTCACCAGTGTTTCAAGTACATTGACAAGAACGGTAAAGTACAAAGAGTCTTTGCGGAGAGGAAGCCTAAGGGGGTTGAAGCCTATTGCAATGATGTATGCCAGTTACCCGGAAGATGAAGAAAAATGAATCCCTTGAGGAAGTGGTTAGGTCCAAAAGGTAAATATGTCATCCATATAAATGATGATATCGAATTCCCTAGGTCCCAACCTATGAAGATGTTCATTGTAAATGTAATTCCCCTTGAAACTCCTATACCTCTGATGGAGGATGGAGAAGGAAAGATGGAGTGGGCGAATAAAAATAGTGCCCCCACTATCTCCAGAGTCGAGACCTTTTAATGTGTTTATTGTAGGTGAAAAAAAAATATTATTTAGGGGATCTGACACACCCTTCAGGTCAGATCATGGAGGGTTGGTGTGGCACCTCACGCAAAACCCAAACTCCCATACTTCCGTTTGAAGAATCATGAAAAACATGGGATACGACTTTGAGTACCCTAGGGGCTTGAATGCGGGGCAAAGGCATAACTACACCCCTGAAGCCTTACCTAAGAAAAGACCAAGAGGAGGTGATGGCATCCAGAGGATACATTGACCTTCGCCCATACGGCTTGGGGTATCAATTACCTATAATTCTACCTCTGAAAGTGATAGGGAAGTCAGTGATGTTGGGGAAGGTTTCCCTTCTTCCACTACCACGAGTTGGGGGTCATCTATTACCCTGCCAAGCTTCATGAGACAACTGAGTGGAGGCGAAGTTGAAGAAGTACAATCATAGAGAAATTTCAAGCCTTAAGTTCTTAAAACGGTGTACAATGAATGGTAGATGAACCCTCGATGAGGAAGATGAAGTGTACGAGTTCGTCGAAGAAGAGACAGAACAGGAATCGAACCCTATCCCTCCAACTGAAGATGAATTTCTGAAAACACAACCCGGAAGAAAGATGGTACTCTTTCTATATAGTCATGCACCTTTTATAGGAGTTTTCCAATGTATTTTCATGGAGCTATGCGTAAATTCATGGAGGAGGTCGTGATGCATTGTCTGAATATCAGGGAAGATACAAAGCCAGTGAAGCAACCCGACGATCATGGAGAAGATCGAGAAGAAAGTCCAGAAGCTGAAGGATGTAGGCTTCATCCGTGAAGATGGGTATAATATAGATAGTGGCAGACTGGTTGGTGAACATAGTCCTAGTCACTATGAATAACAGTAACCTCTTTGTTTGTATAGACTCCAGTAACCTAAATGATGCGTGTCCACCCATCAGAGAAATAATTATAAAAAAACATTTGGTTAGGAACTTAGATCCTCATTCTCTATGCGTTGAATGCTAAACAGTAATGCCATTTGGACTCAAGAATTCTAGTGCGCCGTACGTGATAGGGCCAGGGGGCCATGACCAATATCTTCAAGGACATGTTGCATAAGACGGTCGAATGTTATGTGGACAAACTTGCAGTCAAGAGTTGAGACAAAGAAGATCACCTGCAAGACCTCCTTCGAAAGGTTATGACAGCACAACCTGAAGATGAACCCTCAGTACCAAGATAGAGAACATAGGACAAGATATGTTCTTATTGCTTTTCTTCTCGGTATGGAGAGGCTAAAGTCAATAAGTAGTGAGCTCCTTTGTGCATGTCTATTCTTTAGGCGTTGGACACCACTATATAGAAGAGTACTGTCATTGACCCGAACAAGATTTTACAGCTTACTACCACACCTCTGAATGACACAATCACTTGAAACTTTCTTATTCACACCGAAGAGCTAGTGCGCATCTAGTGCCCAATGAAGACCCAAGCAATGCATCGAGAAGGTGAAAGAGAGAATCCAAGTCTATCTCCTCCTGACAAGGAGTCCAGTCGTATAAAAAGTCTTATTCTTTCAGAGTCATACAGGTACTCTATATATATAGTTATAGAAGAGTACATGTCGAGACCTTCCTATTAGAGGAAAGAAAGTGGTTCAACAAGGCTATGAGTTCTGGTATACTTGACACTAGTAATAATGTCCAACTTCTATTTCATATTTAACCTTCACTCAATCAATCTCTTAATCTTAATCCTACCACCCTTAGTAAAAACGTAGGAAAGGTTCAAGGGCTCTCTTTTACCTGATAGATGCAAGCTAGGAAGGAGGGTCAAGCCAGGAAGGTACCTACCTAACCTAACAATAAGCCAACTACGAAGGCACCTACCTAGAATCCCACGTTGAACCTATTTCCTAACTAAACTAAAGGACCTCTCTCTTTTGTAGTGGAGCTCAATGCTTAGATGTTCAGAAGTCCTCCTAATAATAATAAAGGAGGGAGGAGTGAACCCAAGGAATAGAGGGACAAGATCGACGATAGGAGGGGGAGAGGAAAGTCTTCTACTTTTACTTTATGTATTTCATTGATTCACTTGAACCTATATTTTCTAATAGTGGGAGAGGAAATAAAGTGAGATAGACTATGATATAGGGGTTTGACTGAAAACTCCTAGCACTTAGAATAGCTAGGATCGGAGTTTAAGAGTGAAGTTATGGGATAGTCAATCGTAGTTGCTCGAGGGAAACTAAAGGGAGAGAATCTCTACCCGTCAGGCAGAGGTAGAAGTCACAGAAGAAAAAAAAGTTCTGACCTTTCAAGGACTAGCAGTGGAAAGAGTTTCAGAATAGAAGCTTGAATTATTTTTAGTTATAGCAGAATCATTGGAATGTGTGACTCCTCGAATCGAATAGAGGATAGTAGGTACCAAAAACCTAGTACCCTTTAGGTGGAGGATCTACGTGAAGGAAAGGTGCCAAGGTTGTCAAGGTCAGACACCTCCTTCTTTTAGAGTAGAGGGGGGGGGGGAGGAGCAAAATGATAGCTTATTAATGAAAGTTACTCGACTACCTATTCATGAGCAGGAGAGAGATGATAGTTCCTTGACAAATCTAATGAATAAGCGGAAGCTAATCGACCGCCTAAAGGATATTTTTTGTCTTGGTACTTGATTTCTTAATCAAATAGGGGGAGCGGGGACCAGTGAGACTAGGAATGTTTGGAAACAAAAGGGGCTTATCACACTCAAGGCTATGAATGCCAGAAAGGAACTCTATCTACTAACAATGTGGAGATTTGATTACTCGAATTGTAGGTATGAGTTCAAAACCCCCTATGAAATGCTCATCAAACCTCTATCATTCGATATTCCATATATATAATGAAGAAAGGGTACTTTTGAGGAGGCAAAAAATCCATCACCTAGCTGGTACTCTTTCTATATAGTCCATTAGACCACTCAGGTAAGAAAGAAACTACAGTCTTTTATTCTAGGATAGGCCCAAATGCAGAAGAAGAATTGCCTCATATGAAATGTTTTAGGTGACCTTCGATGAAGGGTGGAACCCGTACTCGATGAAAGGGAGGGAGACGAATCCGAGAATATAGGGTGAGGTTCCATATTCCGAGTCGAACGAAGAGGGAAGTTTTAGATCGACCTCGACCAAAACCGTGGAGAAGAAGGGGACGAGATGATCCAATAAGCTAATAGGGATAGGGGTGAAGTGACTTGACCAATGTATATTTAGAAGCCAGAATGTCTGATACGATGAGAGGATAAAATCTTCAAAGAAAGCTAAGTAGCAGAGGCATCAGAAAGAGAAGAAATAGAATCAGAAGGAATCGGGATTTGGGGAAATGGGGTCACCATCTACCGGTGTACGTGGACTATGGCGGGGCACGTGGTGGTTCGACTCAAGTACCTGAGTGGGGTGGTTCATGAGCTCCGAGCTACCTATTAGCTAGATGTACGATTAGTACGAATACACTTTTTCCACGATAGCTCCCCAATATCCGCCGCAGGTGAGAGTGCCAAAAGGGATGGTTCACATCTCGCCTATCCGCTCGGGTACTGTTCTTCTACCATGTCCGAGAATGAGTCCAAGTGTCGTTTCAAGATCCATCCACCAGTTACCACCACCAATAAAGATGATACCAACAACATAGTTACACCGTATACCGCCACTAGGGTTCCGGCTCGCAATGGTTTGGCCCCGCACTCGATTCCAGTCCTCTCGTACTAGGGCGTGTACCTTTCCGTTCTCATGACCCCACGGTAGATAGGAACTGAACTGTCTCACGACGTTCTAAACCCAACTCACATACCACTGTTTTCAATCGGTGAACAACTGAACCCTTGGGACCAGCTTCCGCCCCAGGAGGTGATGAGTCCACATCGAGGTGCCAAATGAAACCGTCAATCCGAGCTCTTGGGTTTCATCAGCCTATTATCCCTGGTGTACCTGTGATCCATTTCGTGAGTGCCCAACCACACGGAACTGCGCGGTTCACTATGGCCGAAGGTCAGATTACCTTTTGAATTGTCTGTCCCTGCTCGAGTTGTGTCATCTTGCAGTCAGGCATTGAACACCAATACGCGCCCGGTAGAGTTGGTGTGTCTTTGGCCATTGCGCACCACCCGTTACTCTTTAGGAGGCATCCTCCCCAGATAAACTACCAAACTCTCTCTGTTCCCATGACTTGAACTTGAATTGAATGAATAAGATGATGAACCAAGGTATCATCCTATATCGGTCACAATTACAACTGTCATGACCATATAGATATAATACCCACATATAAATTCCACCAAGACCACCACTATATAGAGATGATACGCTCTATTTCAGGCTTCCCTGTGTCCGTATCGGAGTAGTGGGCAACCTTGAAACAAGGGGGATGAATGGCCGAACCACTTTACGCACCTATCCAAGAATTGTCTGGAGCCTTCTATGGATACAGCCTTAATACTTCATATATATAAGTACCAGGTTGTTCCTATAGTGGAACTGATGAGTCTCAACTATTAGAATATATTAGTCACTCATGAGGTTAGATAATTGGGCATTGACCGAATGAGTGTCCCGGTGGAGTGGTGGCGGTAGGAGACCAGATCACTACTACCATCCTACGAGGCATTCGATTTTCTTGCTCATAGTGAAGCAAATAGTCGAGGTACACGGGGTCTTACCGTCTAGTCGTGGGGAGCTCGACATCTGAACCAAGAGTTCATTTTCACCAGATTCCATTTTTGAGACAGCTGGGTAGTCGTGACACCATTCGTACAGGTCGCTATTTATGAGACAAGGCATTTCGCTACCTTCGGACAGTTAGGGTTACTGCCTCCATTTACCACTAGGTCGATACGGCTGGGTGCCCTCCACTCGGTACCCAACTACATTGGCCTTTCAGCACTGGGCATGTGTCAGACTCTATACGTAGGTCGACCTCTTAGCAGAGTCCTGTGTTTTTAATAAATAGTCGCTACCTTTCTCCCCTCATGTTGGATGCATGGACCGGAGGTGATCCAATGAGATAGGTCTATCCTCAGTACTCTACGCTAATAGAATAGTTACACAACTGGTGGTTCAAGCGCTTTCCTAGTTCCTTCCAAATGGGTTGCTCACGCACCAAATAGTGTACTCTACTGGTGCACCTGTGTCGGTTGTTGGTACGGTCATCTATTTTTTGGCTTGATTCGACTCATCCACTCGTAGTTGTTTCTAGTTTATGCTTTCCATAGCCCAACCACTTCCACCATCAACACTGAAGGAATGGTTGGAGTGGATTTTTCCTAGTCCAGCTGCCTCTACTACCTATATTATACCGATTGCCCCCAAAAAGTATCACATGACTATTAGATAGAGTAGCTGAAACTGCCCCCAACTTCGGCACTGCCATATTGAAGGTGGAAGCACTATTATAAGAGTCAGGTACTCTGTCTATATAGTCTGCACTCCTCCTATAGTCGTGACGTGGTGTTAGTGAATGATCCATGATACCGATGACCAGTCGCTCGGTACTGCAACCTTATGGTGGGGATTCTCAACTTTCGGTGCCCATTGCGCAACTCAACCCCGACTACTATATGTATATGTATATGTATATGTATATGTATATGTATATGTATATGTATATGTATATGTATATGTATATGTATATGTATATGTATATGTATATGTATATGTATATGTATATGTATATGTATATGTATATGTATATGTATATGTATAGGTGATTTGGATGTGCGATATGCCCAATTCCAGCAATGCTGAACAGCTTAGGTACTATTCTAATAGTGAACTACCGAATAGTACCAGATCCATCCAAGTTCCCAACCATTTCATGGGGAATCATCAGTACTCTTATAATAGTCTATCAACACTATTAGAAGAGTACTAATGACCTCCACCCTGTGTCATTGCGGCACATGTTCAGTATTCATCTAATAGTGAACTACCATGGAAGGATCATGACTTGATTGGTATTTAGTATATAATGTCCACATATAAAGTAAACCACCAACTGGTACTTCAACATTATGGTCATGTTCATAGATGTTTCATTGTCAGTCAAATAGACCTCTCACTCTCGAGTACCCCCATCGGCAAAAGGAGAGCTAAGGGACTGATTCACTCAACACTTCTGACCACCTGTTGAAACCCTTATCTACTGCTAGCGCTCCCTGTGGAAACATGATAGAAATAGTATACTCATGTCAGCATTCTCTCTTCTGAGCAAACCCCAGGCGTAGTAGCCAAGGCCCTACCATATATCAATAGAACGTCCCGCTACTGACAGCACCATCATTGTCGTATCCTGGAATACATGAAGTATCTAACTATCTAGATGATACGATGGGAGGACCATGATGGAATCGTCTCATCGATTCGGTGCACCACTTATAGACCCGTGACATTGTCGATTCAAACTCTCCCTTGACCAGTGAGCTATGACGCTTTCGATCATCTGTATGGATGCTTCCAAGTCGACCTCCTAAACCAGCTCTGATACCCCCACTTCCTTGCGCACTAAGATAGTTGCTTGGGGACCTTAGCTGAAGATCTGGGCTCTTTCGCTCTCGATAGTGGATCTTGGCACCACACCGTCTGTCTTGTACCACTGATACCAGTCCAGTATTCGAATAGAGTACCCATGGAGTTGAACATCTCCTAGCATCACATATCCATTGCCAATGCCAATGCACCAGCACCCTCTACCTCGGTCCATTTCGATTATAGGTATGAACTACTGAAATATCTTTCACGTAAATCCAGCTATACCCGATCTCGGTTGGCCTATCACCCCTAGCCACCATTCATCCCAGTATTTTGCCACTTACTTGGGCTCGGTCCGCCACTGCCAACTGGAAAGTGACCACCTGCCTATGGCTAGCTCGATCGGTTTTGGGTCCAAAGGCAGCACGTCCCAATGGATAGTAGCACCATTACCTAGTAGCTCAAGCCGCATTGCCCATTGACTTGCTGACCCATCATGCAAAAGGTACACCGTTTGGAATAAATTGAGTGTCCAACCACTCCAATTGAGCCAGACCATAAGGTTGAAGTACCAGCCGCTACTATGCAACTCGCTTCTCCAACTGTCTGAACAGCATTGGAATTGGGGTTCTATTTCACACCTTTCGGAATGTGGTGGGTTCTCTTTCAAATGCCCCTCATGGTACTCATTAGGATATCGGTGTCGTGGATGAATCTGGTACATCAACCATTACAGAGGATGGTTCCCCGTGTTGCTACAGGTTGTCATGGACAATACATAATTCGAACACACCGCATACTACTTATTGAGGCTCAACTCTCAATGGTCAGGACAGATGTCAGGGCTTTCACCTTCATGGGTAGATCATTCCAAACCGTTCAAACCGCACTTGAATCTTCACCCCTCAGTACTCTACTCTAATAGTCATCATTACTCTACTATAATAGGGGGGGACAATCGTATTCCTTCCAAGCACAGTCGAGGCAATTCCAGTAACCCGGTACTGAACCCTTATGGTCTTTCTATTTGAGCTGCCACATGCCAGACCCGTAGGCCGATAGGTTCCCACGGACTGGTGGATGCCTACCAGCTACATGAGCCCACTCACCCCATGGTGCTCGCTCGCCACTACTTCCATGTTCTCAGTTGATTGAGTGGATGGAGCTAGTCAGATGTTTCTGTTCGCTCCGATCTGTGCCCCCATTTCCATCGGCAACGACACCCGTACCAATCCATCCTACCCAGTCACCGCTAGTTGTGCTTGGCATCCGCCCCCCACTATAGGTGGATGATGTGGTGGTTGGACGTTTCGCTTCAAGCTTGCTCACCCACGCCATCAGTTCATGCCCAATTCCCCATTCTGTCTTCCTGATGACCTCATGGAACTCATTTGGTTTGAGTCCTATGTTGAACCATCCACTCGTATGCCAGAAAATGACCCATTTTCTGTTGTACATCATCTATAAGGGTCAAGGGTAAAGAGGACTTGATTGGTATTTAGCATATAAAGTCCACATATAATGTCCACCACCCTACCAACTTCTGTAGGCGTAGAAGGTCCCCCATCGCCCCCGATGTCCCAACTGGTTAAGGAAACCTAGTTTCTTCTACTGAATATATAATATAAGGGTTTATAACCATAACCTAAGATGTGTCAGATCTTTTAGAACCTTTGGACCTGGCTTCCTCCCGTACCCCCATGTGCCCCACCTTTAGTACTCTACTCTATATAGTGCGGGAGCACCAAGACTTTCATTCAGTGGTACAGGCTGGTAGGGGCCCTCTAGTACTCACTCTATATAGTCCAGCGATCTGACCTCGAACCATCGGGTTCATACATCCACGATTAGTACCACATCTGAAGACAGCTCTCGACCACCTTCCCCTTTCCCGCATTCATGGCACCTCTGACTAGCGACTACCAAATGGCTTTCTGTCGAAATACCATGACCTTCTATATATATATAATATATATATATAATAAAAGGAGATTATTTATATGTGGAATTTATATGCTAAATACCAATCAAGTCCTCCTTATATGCTAGAATACGGTACAGACCAATTTTCTATCCTTCCTGGCCCTTTCTAAATAAAGGGTCAGATCTTTGAACCTCGCCCTAGAAAGGGTCAGATCTGTGAGCCTGACCCTTTATAACCCTTAGATATAATTTGTAGATACTAATATATAAGGGATTAGAACCGTACTGCCAAGGGTTGTTTCGACTGGTGGAACCGGAGCACAAACCCTTGGGGGCCGAATGGGGGGTGAGAACGGGAACCATATTGCACTCCTCTATGCCCACTATCACCCGTACCTATTCCCTCTTCACCGAATAAATATGGATGTAGGGGCGGGAATGGCCCGCTGTGGATCACGAGTCGAAGGGGCTCTTTTATTGACACCTCACTAGAAGTGTATACTTGGGGGTCCAACTGGAACGCCTCGAGCCAATGGTGGACTAGTGCGCGGTTTTCCACCACAATAGTGAGATGGATAGATGTGGGGGAAGTGACCAAGCCGGAGTACTGGTGCACAGCGGGCATGGACAATACACGGAGAACACTCAAGGTGTTCAACCACTCAGCAGGAGGAGTTCGATTCAATACTCTTCTAATAGTGAGGCAAACCATTTGAATGTCTGGTACTTATATATATTGATCATTGACCCCCCATTTCTATATATTCTATAAGGGGCCTACTACCTATAATATACTGAGCTCGAAAGGTGCAGCAGTTTCTCTTTGCCACCCTTGTATCCCCTTCCTGGATATCTTGGTCGTGCACTCCATCCGTGCACCTCGAACTCCACCAGCCGATGAGACCCCACCGAACATCCATCTTTTCCATCACCACCCAAGAATTGATGGATGTTGGCCAGGGGTGACCGTTGTTCTACAAGTGAAATCATTGGTGTTTGACCTGTGTGAGAGTTTCTGAGCACATCGGTCATATGCCCTCGAAGAAGGAATTCCACCCCCCAGCTCGTGGCGGAGGTCCCGAAGAGATGAAACACAACCCCATTTCAATGCCTTTCAGCTCCTGGTTCGCCGAATTCGGTATAATATAGGTATTGTGTCAAATTAGGTATTCTTATAATATAAGGCTCAATACCCCCAATTCCACATCTCTCAATGACTCAGTACTCTACCCTATATAGTGATAGGCATGCGTCTATCCATGTTTCAGATTCCAATTGATCCACCACTACCAATGCTCAACCTCAACTCCAAACAACTACCACCCGGGTACCTCTTCCTTTTTGCTCCATCTCTCTATGAAAACTATATACAGGAAGGGTGACTTGCTGACGCTACCATATGAATTGCCTCTGATAGAATAGTAATGGCAACGACTATGTTGTACTTGAACCTTATCTATCACCACCATATCTCCTTTGTCCTGGAAGGTCGTTTCTCAAGGCTTAGTAGTGGGGCAACACAGGCATATCAACTGGCAGCCATCGAATAGTGTTGAGTTGGGGTATTGGTGCTCGGGAATTCAGGGAAGTGCATCACCCAACCATCCATCGTCAACAGTGTCCTTCGGGCCAAACCTCATTTCCGTACCATCCATACTACTTATTGAGCAATAGATCCCATATAGATAGCCAAATCGAAGATCGAATACAAGGTGCAACTTGCTACGATTTGGAAGACCAGCTCGAGAGGTGTCACTGTAGCAGCTGGGATAAGTGGCAAGACTATGCCAAAACGATGAAGGCGGCCTAATGTTGTCAGTTCCCATAGGAATGTAGGTGCACCAGAAGCCTGAGTGCAGGAATCAATCACTCTGAGAAACAGTTCCCCTAGACCTATGGTCATGTTGTGCAATCCTCAAATCCTCAAAGATGAGATATTTCATTATTGACTCGAACCATAGGAACGAATCTATTGGGCAAGGGTCCAAAGGAGTAAATTGATCATCTCCTTTAATACTTTACTAACCTTAGTTGGGTACTGTAAGAAGAGACAATCTAATCTAGTAAACTCTTTCCTTCTATGGACATATATCGGCTAGAGTGCTCCAACGTCAAGTGCTCGACAACAGCGATAGAAGAAACCATACAATCGAAGGATAGCAGATAGAGCTTACTGACGTATGTTTTGTGTGTAGATGTAGCGTCGGTGAGGGAGTTAGTGGATGGGGGACTATATATAGTAATTCCACTAATAGAAGAGTATATGTCTTGTAGGGTGACGTTGGGATGATGAAGAGTTGTAATGAAACCATGTTCGGGACTCGAATTGCTTTTGGGGTGGTCCAAACGAAGAGACTGATAGGGGCTCATCTATTAGAATATAATCGGAGCTTCTGTGAACCATTCAGTGGATAATTGGAAATGATGATAAGCACAACAAGGTAGTGATCCGATGGAGACAGTTGGATCCCTTGATGAGACTCAGTGATGAAATAGAATGAAAAACAATAGGTAGCTAAAATAAAGTCATCTAAAGAGCGAGATAGAAGTAGATCTCTAAAGATAAAATGTTAACGGGGAGCATACACAACTAATAGAAGAAAATTACTAGACTAGTAGTTGAGTGCCCCGTTAATCCGGATGACTATCAATCTAACTAGAAAAAAGTATTCCATGAAGCAGTCTCGACGAAAGAGCTTTACAAGCGGCATTGATGCAGTTATTGAACCGCTTCACTGAGTTTTTCTCCTTTTGATCATACTTGGAAGCTCGTTCTATTTCCTTGACCTTCGTTTGCTCTGTCCAAGCAATGATTACTAGAATGTGTACTAGAGCGGCTGAGTCTTGGGGATAAGGAGTCCTATTCATTGAGGTATTTACTATGATAAATATATATTGGGACGGTATAGCTCTTGATAGGTTGCTAAAAAGAAGAACTAAAGGAATGGAAAGAGGACTCTGCACTGAAGGGGACAACAGAGTAGATGGTCAGCGGCTAAGGATAGAGCTGGTGATTCATTGCCTTAGGAAGTAGGTCTGCCTTATGAGGGACCATTATTTGATATAGATTGGAGGTATTACATGAGGGGAAATCCATTAAGGCAGAACAATACGACCCTTTCTTATTCAAACCTTTTCTTCCATAAGACACATGGTTCCGAGCACTAGTCACCTATTTCTCTGACGGAAAAACCGTTGTAACCACCACCTGAATAGATTCATCATTGACTTGAGCTTCCCCGACCATCCACCCTATATAGCACAATGCTTGCTTGAAGCCAGTTCTTCCTATGTGAAATATTATTCTTTCATTCCCCTCCCCTCCATCATTCAAATCCATTCCTTTCTGAAGCCTCTGTTTTTTCGGCTGATGGATGCGTCTGCATCATTGGCTTCATCCATAAATGATGCTAGAGCAGAAGGTCTGAAGGAGATGGATCTGATTTCCATCCAGCTCCTTCGGACTCTCTCTTCCTCGATTAGGAACATTCCTCATTCAGAGCAGTCACTGGTTCAAGGTCGACTGCTTAAGCGGGGGCAGGGGAACCACGGGAGGAACTTTCATGATTGATGCAATTTATCATTAAAACCCTAGATCCGAAATGAACGAATTAGAATTATTTCAGATTTGAACTGTATAATAAAGAGCTTCTTGTATGTACTTTATATGTCCTGGTTTCCACATACCATCGCAATGGTAGTAGAGTCCCTTGGCCCTTCTTTCTTCAATAAGGCCACAAACCTTGATTTCCCTGGAATCCATTGCACATACATTTCTATATGGTCAAGTGGTCTTTAGGCCTAATTGATTCATCACTTTCAAGAACATCACATTGGTGGATTCTCCTGAATCAAGCATGCAATTTTACAACAACATATCATTTCTCCTCAGAGTGATGTAGAAAGGGATAAAGCTAACTTTCTTTCAATCTTCATTCATTTTCTGGAACACTACCAGACAATATTCATTAATATCCTTCCACGGTTATTATCTTTTGGTCTAATTAATCGATTGATTACATCTAGGTAAGGGGTTTCATATCTCACTTTTAATTTTATGATATTTCCATTGTTCACCACTTATTTACTTTATGCGGTGTATTGTGTACTACCATTTGATATTTATTATCATGATTCTATTAATATTCATGGCATTCTATGATTAATTTGGTGGTTATTAAATTTTGGCCTTATGAATCGATTGATTACCATGTGGTTAGTGGGGTTTATCTCACTTTTATTCCTATGAGATTCATGATATATTTTCCACTATTACCTTTTATGTGGTGTTTTTACTTCCCATGATTGTTTTATTTTTGGAATATAAATTAATTTATGGGTATCTATATGATCATTGTATGGTCATTCTTTCATGGGGTGTATGTTTCATAAGATACCAAATTGGTATTGGAATTTTAAATTTCAATTTCCACTCATTTGGTTTAACAGAAACATCATCTATTATTTGCCTCCATTATTATGTGTGAAATCACTATTTATTTACATGTGTAGTAATTTAAACTCCGCCTTTTTGTTGATATAATTTTTATACACATAATCACCCCTTTGATAAAATCTCAAGTCAACAATTTGAACATGATAAGAGTAATTTTAATTCAATTTATATTCATTGAGGTAAACATCCAAGTCATTGGTGTGTTTTTATAAGAATGTGTGTGAATGTCCAATGATTGATTTATACTAAATATCCTATAATATGTAGTTTATTTATATTTTTTACACATTATTTTGTTATTTATTTACACATAACATTTGGATACTGTCTGTATAAGGTATTTCATCTCAACTTACATTCCATTGTGTCTTTTTTGTTTTTACAAGCCAATTCACTTTTATATGGTGTATATTCTGTACATTGACATATTATATCATGAATCCCATTATTATCATGATATTATAATGTTTTTTTAATCAATTATTTGTATTCAATCATTTTTAATTTGGTTAGGTACTCTAAATAAAATATCATTTAAAAGCGATACTCTAACCGCTGAGTACAACACCATTATTTCATGGGTAGGAATATTCACCGAGGGTTTCAGCAGTGATGATGTACGAGAAATAGTCTGATTAGGATTCTAGTGGAACAACACACTCTATTAAGAGAAGAAAAGACTGATCACTAAAGAGATACAAGTTGTGTAGTTCCTTTGTGACCAAAGGACTTGGAAGAGCTTCCTTAGGATTATACCTCAATTCAAAGTCATAAGTCTTTCACTTGCCTAAGGTTAAGGTAAGGGGATAGTTGGTATTGGTTTCGATTCTTGAGATCGAGATTCGAATTAGCTTTTTTTCGAACTAAAAAGAAAGTGAGGTGAGTGAGCAACCAACTAGACCAAAAATGGAAATAATTGTTCTTTCACTTACGGGAATTCAGTAGAGGATCCCGGCTTCCCTATCTGATGATTAGGATGATGCATGAACTGGAACTGATCCCTACTAGTCACCGATGTTGGTTCCTTTTCTGCTCTTGTCAGAGTAGCAACTCCTGATGCTTTTGTCTTAAGGAAGTCGGGTACTTTTCCTATATAGCTTAGAGTAGAGTACTGACTATTATAGTAGAGTACTTATGTTAAAGACTACACGCTGCTAATGTCCACATTCGGTCGATTTTCAAGTGAGTGAGTGAGATGAGGAGTGAAGAGATTTGGGTTAGCCAAGTACCATCCATTTAGATATCGGACGTTGTGATCGTCCGCCCATTATTTATTCTTCACCTGCTTCTGGTCTTCCCACATGCAACTGGTGTGCGGTAAGACAAGTCTTCATTCTACGCAGGTTAGAACCTTATGTTAGCAAGAAGAAGTCAGAAGATCAGAAAGTCAGTACTCTACCCTACAGGTACTCTTATATATAGTTATAGAAGAGTACCTATTGAAAGTGAATCATATCATAATCCAGGTACTCTTCTATAACTATATATAAGATTACAGTAGAATCAGAATAGGACAGTATGAAAAAATGAACTTCAATCGTTCATTTACAAGCAGGGAATAGGCCTTATCCAGTGGGATCTCTTGGGTATTCCAACCATGTACTAAAGAACTGGCAGTTATTCGGCATCTTCAAGTGAGTGAGTGGCCTTCAGAAGATGAGATGGTTTAGGATCCTATTGTGACAATACCTATTGTTTTTAGAATATCCGTTTCTTTCGTTACCGGCCGTCTTCTTTGGCTAACTGTTTCAGTAACTGTTGCCTATCTGCTATGAGAGTTGTAACTGTTGGCATAGAGGGTCTTATTGTGATCATAGAAGCTCCTATTGAATCAGCTGCACATTCATCTCTAGAGGAGCTTGTTCTCGAATAGCCACTTGATGCAAGAAAAGAAGGGGTTGCTAGTGAATCGTCTGTGAACAAATCTACTACAGGAAGGGCCCCATCAAATGTTCTAAAAGATCTGACACCTTAGGGCCAGGAAGGGAGAGGCATTCGAAAGTACAAAAGAGTAGAAGATGTTCCACCGATAAAAAAGAAAGTGAATCGTATGGCAGAATCATATGATACCCAAGACAGGTACTCTTCATATATAGTCAGAGACCGAGGAATGACAGATCCAGATAAGAGGGACGGTGTCCTCACTTTCGAATTGATGCCTAGCCGCAGGAAGAGTCTATCGATCCATAACTCCTGTAGGTGAGGGGCAAACACAGCCGAGTCCTTCTATTTAGTTTATCTTGGACAATCAATGCCTTGGACTTTTCCATGATTGGGAGTGTTGTCTTTCCTGGCGTGCCCGGAATTATTGATTGTCGGACCACTTCTTTGGTGGAGAAAATGAATGCGGAAGTGTCGGTGGTGCACATGATACTTGCCGAGACTATCCTTTCTATGTCTTATTGCTCAACCCGGAAGCCTGGCACTTTCTTTGGATGTGCAACTTTGCTTCAGGTATGGATTTTGGAGCATCCTGATGACTTCCGAGCGGAAGGCTACTATTGCGAATACATGATTGAAAGCTTTAAGTTACGCACCCGCGGAGAGGAAAGACGAGTTAAAGCCAAGCGAAAAATATCTCCAGGTGTTGTGAATCTTTCTTTTTGTACTCGAGAGTAAGAGGTTTATTTGACTGACAGTGAAACGCCGATGAACATGAAAATAAGTTTGAAGTACCTGTTGGTGGTGGACTTTATATGTGGACATTATATGCTAAATACCAGTCAAGTGCTGACCCTTCCATGGTAGTTCACTATTAGAAGAGTACTGACCATGTGCCACAATGGCACAGGGTGGAGGTCATAAGTACTATTCTAATAGTTTTGATAGACTATTAGAAGAGTACTGATGATTCCCCAGGAAATGGTTGGGTGCCTGGATGGATCAGGTACTATTCGGTAGTTCACTATTAGAATAGTAACTGAGCTATTCAGCATTGTTGGAATTGGGCATATCGCACATCTGATTCGCATATACATATACATATACATATACATATACATATACATATACATATACATAAACATATACATATATATATATATATATACATCTACATCTACATATACATATACATATACATATACATATATATATACATATACATATACATATACATATACATATACATATACATATACATATACATACACTTAGACATATACATACACATATACATATACATATACATATACATGTACATGTACATATACATATACATATACATATACATATACATATACATATACATATACATATACATATACATATACATATACATATACATTTACATATACCTATACATATACATATACATAAACATATACATATACATATACATATAGTAGCTGGGGGTTGAGTTTTGCATTGGGCACTGAAAGGTGAGAATCACCACCATAAGGTTGAAGTATCGGGCGACTGGTCATCGATTTCATGGCTCATTCACTGACACCACCTAAAAACTATATGGCGAGTGGACACTATATAGACAGAGTACCTGACTCTTCTAATAGTTCTTCCACCTTCCATATGGCAGTGCCGAAGGCAGGGGCAGTTCCAGCTACTCTATCTAATAGTCCTGTGATACGTTTTGGGGGAAATCGGTATAATATAGGTAGTAGAGGTAGAGGGACTAGGCCAAATCCACTCCAACCGTTCCGTCAGTGTTGATGGTGGAAGTGGTTGGGATATGGAAAGCATAAACTGGAAACAACTGCGAGTGGACGAGTCGAATCAAGCCGGAAAACAGATGATCGTACCAACAACCACCACCGGGGCACCAGTAGAGTATATTATTTGGCGCGTGAGCAACCCATTTGGAAGGAACTCAGCAAGAGCTTGAACCACCAGTTGTGTAAATATTCTATTAGAGTAGAGTACTGAGGATAGACCTATATCATTGGATCCCCTTCGGTCCATGCATCCAACAGGTGGGGAGCACGGTAGCGACTGTTTATTAAAAACACAGGACTCTGCTAAGAGGTCGACCTATGTATAGAGTCTGACACTTGCCCGGTGCTGCAAAGCCAATGCAGTTGGGTACCGAGCAGAGGGCGCCCAGCCGTATCGACCTAGTGGTAAACAGCGACAGTAACCGTAACTGTCCGAAGGGAGCGAAATGCCTTTTCGAATAAGTAGCGACCTGCACCAATGGTGTCATGACTGCCCAGCTGTCTCCGAAATGGAATACGGTGAAAATGAACTCTCGGTTCAGATGCTGAGCTCCCCACGGCTAGACGGTAAGGCCCCATGCACCTTGACATTTCGCTTTGCTGTGACCAAGATAGTCGAATGCCTCGTAGGATTGTAGTAGTGATCTGGTCTCCTACTACCACCACTCCACCGGGCCACTCGTTCGGTCAATGCCCAATGGTCTATCCTCATGAGTGACTAATATATTCTAATAGTCACTACTAGACATATGGTCTTTTGACCCCCTTAACGTATAGTGACCTCCATTGGAGGTCAGTATAGGTTACCAATAGCGACCACCAATGGCGGTCACGACATTTCCTTAAAAAAGGGGGCTCTACGCCCCCTCCTCTCGCGAAGCACCCCCACCCCCCTCGAATTCCCCCTCCCGTCACCCGCGCCCTCCCCATCATACGCGCCCTGCCTGAAGCTGCGCGCCCTCCCCGCCGCCCCGCCCTCCATGCCCCGCCCTCCGCCGCCCCGCCCTCCGCCCTACCACCCTCCGCCGGCCCGCCCTCCACTGCCCCACCCTCCGCCGCCCCGCCCTTCGCTGCCCCACCCTCCGCTGCCCGGCCCTCTATAGCCCCGCCCACCCCCACCCCGCCCTCCGCAGCCCCGCCCTCCGGCCGGCCGCCCTCCGCCGGCCCCGCACTCCGCCGGTCCCACCCTCCATCGGCCCTGCTCTCCGCCGGCCACCCTCCGACCACCCTCCGCCCGCCCTCCCCCCTCCGTCTGCCCTTAGGCCACCCTTAGGCCGCCCTCCAACCTCCCTCCGACTGCCTTCCGGCTGCCCTCCGTCGGCCCTTCCCTCCTCTGGTCGCCCACTGCCCTCCCACTGTGGCCGCCCTCCACCCTCTAGCTGCGGCCGCCCTTCGCCCTATGGCTGCCCTGCGGCCTCCCTCTACCCTCAGGCCTCCCGCCACCTGACTCCGGCAGCCCGGCAGCCCTCCGGCCGCCCTCTGGCCTTTGGTCTCCAGCCCCTCCGGCATCCGACCTCTGCCCTCGGCCCTCCGCCCCCACGCCCCTCCCCCCCAGCACCCCGAACACCCCCCCCCCCCCCGCCGCACCGCGCCAACCCCCGTCCCCTTCTTCTTCGTCCCCTCCCTCATCGTACCAGCTCTGACTCCGGCTCCCCACCGCTGCCTCAACTCTCGCAACACCACCTTCAACTCGCCTCCCTTCATGGTTTGTAGCGCAATCAGGTATGACATGGGATTTCACTTACATTATTATTTTATAAATGGTTCACAAATAATTAATTAGTTTTTATTTTAAATATATTTGATATGAAAAATGAAAATGTAATAAGTCTTATGTAAATGTTTGTTATAGGTATCTTATTATGGATAAGAGTTGGATTGATCTTCCAAATCGAACATCTGGAGAGTATTTCAATGGAATTATGCAGTTTATTGACTTCACCAGAGGATTTGAAAGTGACTATATTAGTTTTCCATATAGAAAATGTGCTAACAGATATCAATTCACCTGAGATACTCTGAGGGAGAACCTATCCATCAATGGATTTCTGAGAAATTATAAGAGTTGGACTTGTCATGGAGAAGAATATGTTCATTGTGAAAATACGGATACAGCTCAGATGGATGTTGATCCAAGGATGAATGATCCAATGCATGAAATGCTTACTGAAATGATACTTGGGTTGGATCCTGAAGGCATTGACATCCAGAATCTTGAGACCGGTGAGATAAATCGTCACTCTAGTGCAGATCGTGATTCAAGGAGGTTTTATGAAGCAATTGATGATGAAAAAACAGAATTATATCCTGGATCTTTGTCTTTCAATAAATTTTCGTTTATCGTGGAGTTGTTGCATTTGAAGACTTTGAATCATTGGTTAGACACATCATTCGACATGCTGTTGGTGTTATTGAAAAAGGTTCTTCCTATCGACGCTAAGATTCCCGAGTCGTCTTACCATGCTCATAAGCTGACAAAGAACTTTGGTTTTACATATGAGACCATAGATTCATGTGAAAACAGTTGTATGTTGTTTAGAAAGGAAACTGACCATTTGGATATTTGTACGGTTTGTAGTTCTTCCTGTTGGAAAGAGAACAGGGGATATCAGACTCATCAAAGTCAGATTGTGATACAGGGGAAACCGATTTCCATAAAGCAAATGCGTTACTTTCCCCTTAATCCATGTATGAAAAGATTTTTTATGTCATCTAAAGTTTCTAATTTAATGAGATGGAATGCAGAAAGAGTTCATGAAAGTGATATGTTAACCCACTCGACAGACTCTCATGCATGGAAGGATATTGATAAGAGACATCCCGACTTTTCCAAATATGTTCATAATGTCCGATTAGGATTGGTAGCAGATGGTTTCAATCCATTCAAGTCTATGGTTGGTGTAGCTCATAGCACATGGCCTGTGGTGTTGGTTCTGTATAATCTTGCTCTGTAGATTTGTATGAAGCAACAATTTATATTACTTTCCACTCTTATTGATGGACCTAAAAGTCCGGGGGATAAGATTGATGTTTACCTTCAGCCATTGATTGATGAGTTAAATGAATTTTGGGGTGATGGTGTGATGACTTATGACTATAAAATTAATTAAATGTTCAAACTATAGGCTACTTTATTGTGGACAATCAATGACTTCCCAGCTTATGAAAATTTATCAGGCTGGAGTATGAAAGGGGAATTTTCTTTCCCTTATTGCAACAAAAGTAAGAAATCTGTATGGATTAAGCATTCAAAAAAATGGGCATACATGGGTCACAGTCGTTTTCTCCCCCCTTAGCACAAGTTCAGAAAGGACAGAGTGGCATTTGATGGTTCTAGAGAGTTCATTCGAGCACCAAAGATCATGACATGAGTCGAAATATTATCGCAGATTGAGGAAGAAAACATCTGCATGGTATATGAAATTCAGGATTTGGTGGCTCCTCTGGTATATAATATTTGAGCTGCGGGTAGGCAGCACAGTCACAATTGGGAAAAGAAAAGTATTTTTTATAGTCTTCCGTATTGGAAAACTAACATGATGAGGCATAATATGGATGTCATGCACATTGAAAAAAATGTTTGTGATAACATATTGTGGTCCATTTTAGGTGTCAGTGGGAAATCAATGGACCATGTTAATGCATGCCGTGATTTGGAAGAAATGGGTTCAAGGAATAGTTGCATTTACAGTTAGCTGAGGGGAACAAGGCATATAGTCCTGCTGCATAGTATACGATGACTACAAAGGAGAAAGCGACATTTCTTTCCATTTTGAAGATGCTCAAGGTTCCTGATGGTTAGTCTTCTAATATTTCAAAGTGTGTGAATCTGACGAGAAATACATTACAAGGGTTGAAAAGTCATGACAATCACATACTACTTTAGCAGTTGATTCCAATCGCAATTTGTGATTGTTTATCCCCCAATGTTGTTCAGCCGTTGGTTGAGATGAGTAATTTTTTAGACAGCTTTGTTTAAGAAATTAACGTATGAGTGATTTAAAAAGTTTACTGGACCAAATTGTACTTACGTTTTGTCACTTTGGGAAACTATTTCCTCCCTCATTTTTTGATGTTATGGTCCATTTGGCAGTGCAACTAACTGATGAAGTAATGTATGCTGGTCCAGTGAAATTTAGGTGGATTTATCCTATTGAGTTGTATTTGAGTACATTGAAACGATTTGTACGTAACAGAGCTTGTCCGGAGGCATCAATAGACATTGGTTATTTGATGGATTAGTGTACTACTTTTTGTGCAGAATTTCTTACGGATGTTTAAAAAAAATTAGATAAGACCTCTTGGATTCATGATGATACATTTGTATAAGGAACCACATATGATATGGACAACATCGAGTGGATGCAAGCGCATCGATATATCTTGTTCAATACTCCATCAGTTGCACCATTAATGCAGTCAGTATCTTATCACTTTTATTGTTTAAATTTTACATGTTTTGTTTGAATATGTTTATCATTTAAACATTATGTTATCATTTTCATAAAACACATTAATGAGATAAAATAAGAGATGCATCATGTGACTGAGTTTCAAATTCATAAGTCTCATTATGATTCATTTCATGATTGGTTCAAGGATTATGTACGTATAAATTGATTTTCATTATGAGTGAAGTATTATACTAATTTCATTCATCATATATCATTACTGAATTCTATGAATTATTTAGGTTCATAAGCTGAGGGAGATAGGGGACCCCACGCTAACTGAATAATTTATCCAACTGGATGAGGGTCCATCTATAATGGATCGTCATTATAAATCTATAGATGCTAATGGTTTTCGATTTCGTATTAAAAATGTTGACGAAAATCGATCAACACAAAACAATGGCATTGGTTTTCCATTTTTCAATTATGGTTATTACTATGGTCAATTGATAGAAATCATTGAAGTTGTATACACACACCTGTTGAAGTACATATTGTTAAAGTGTAATTGGGTTGATCCAGTCTGTGGATGTAAAGTCGATCAATATCAGTTTTCATTGGTGAATTTTATCAATATGTTATACAGAAATGAACGAGTTGATACTGAACCTTTCATTTTGACATCACAAGAGGAACAAGTATTCTTCGTTACTTTGCCTTCGAATCCATGTTGACATGTTGTTGTCAAAATGTCTCGGCGAGGAGTGTTTGTATTTGAACAAGATGAACTAGAGACCGTTCCTTCTGTTTCCCAATAGCTTGATCAACATACTGTAGTTCAACGTGAAGAAGATATTTATTGGGTCAGAGTGGATGTTGATGGAGAAACGGTCGATTTGCATGCTTAATGAAAGGTATAATTGTTTTCCCACTATTCAGCCTAAGTTATCATAAATTATCTAATCATTTTATAAATCCTTGTAAGTTTTAATCCTCACTTTTGGAAGTTTATTCAGTTATAAATATTTAGGGTGATTTAACTCATGTTATATTTATGTTATTGTTGGTATATCTTCTAATTGAGGTATTATTCATTTGATTCAGGTGCTATTTGAATTTTTATTAATTCAATTTGAAATTTATCTCTGCATTGATTGGTTTTGTATATAATTTGTATATCTGTTTTGTGAACTCTATGATTTTTTAAAATTCATTCATAACTAATTATTCAATCCCTTTTTGTTTGATTAACAACTATACATGTTTGATTTTTTTTTAAAAACAATCCAATTTGACAATTGGGAACTTTGGATAGTCCCCTTAGTAATGTTTTCCATGACTGCAGGCATGTCAGGGGAAGAGGCAGAAGATCCAGATCATCTATCTGAGGAATCTACGTCTCAGGGTCGAGGTATGTTGGAATGTCACTATCTCTATTTTTTATGTAATTAATAAACACACACACACATATATATATATAACATCTGTAATTTTGTATATAAAATTGTTTTCAACAGGATCAGACTCGACTGCTTCTTCCTCTCGCAGGAGAGGCCCTGGTCATGGCATATTATCATTGAATTCCAACAAGACTTTTGATGTTTCATTTGATGATGTATTTCATCCTGATGGATGAAATGCCCCTGTATTTATTCGTCAGTTGGGTCTTATCATACGTGATCCACATCGATTTCCATTGACCACACGTGACTGGGATTCTATCCCTCAGAACACATTAGATCGTCTTTGGAGGGAGTTTCAGGTAAGAAGATCATTTTACTTTATTCCCTATGTATGAACAACAATAACATATGTGATTTTTTCTTTAATATAAAAATTTGAAAGTTTGTCCTGATGAGTTTCAGCCAGTGTGTATGAGAAAAGGCCGTTAGATGTGGAAATACTATAAATTCAAAGTCAAGAGGGACCACTGGGTACTAAATGTGGGTGCCCCAGACATTGTGGATAAAGTCCCGAGAGGTGTACTCCCGGCTCAGTGGCGCGATTTAGTTGCATATTGGTCTACAGAGGGTGTTGCAGTTTGTATATTTATTTTGGTATATATATTTTCAAGAACGTGTGATTTGTTTGATATTTGAATGAATTGAATATAGGAGGTGTATACACGCCATTCTATGAATCGAGCGTTGTAGGGACCACCTCCCAGGCTTGGTACTCGTCACGTGTCTCAGATCCGACATGGGGTATTTATTATTCATTTTTTAATTTTTTTTTATTAATATGGGTTTGTGTTTATATTCTATTCATATAATGTTGTGGGAGTAAGGTGAACCAACTGATAAAATGTCGGTGTGGATGAGGACTCGTGATCATAATGATCCAGAGGCTGCAACATTGATAGGAAGTGCTTGTAATTATTACCAATACTTACATAAAATATGTATATTAATATATGTATATATATTTAAATATTTCACAGGCTCAATTTGAAGTTGAATTAGAACATCTGCCAGAGGACCAGCGACAACTTCCAATGTGAAGGGATGAGATCTTTCATCGCATCATTGGTCGGGATGGGCATGGATAGAGTTTGACATATGGAACATGGATTCCTCTTTCTTTAGTGTCACAAACTGTGGTTACCGGTCCAACTATTGCTCAGATGACACAGCAGTTGTCAGAGTTTGAGGCATGGCTGCGGGCTTCCGAGGAGGCAAATGCACAATTGGCTGCTGAGGTTAGATCATTGCGAGAATATCTGCGTCCAGGTGGTGCAGGGGATCACACGACGTAGGTTTATACTGTATTTATTTATTTAATTTAAATTATTTTTGTTATCAAAATATTCATAATGTATATTTTTTGTAGGCCCTTGGACCACCCGATGGAGGTCAGTGATGAACATGCATGACACATCATATTCACGAGGTGTGTTTCTGCTTTTAATGGTGGGGTTGTTATTGATATTTATGTTGGGTTTCTAGTGAGTTTTTTTTTTCTGATTTGGAGGTATCATGTGTGTTTTGGCCTCATCCAATGTTTGTGTGCATGAATTGAAGTATCCATGAAACTGATATTGATTTGGATATTTTTTGTTCACTTAATTTTCAATGTTTAGAATTTCATTTTCTGTAATATTTTGGAAAAAATACGTGATTCCTAATATAAATCATTTAACTTGTTTTTAATGAATGAGCTGAGTTCACTATTTTTAGTCCCCGGCCTACCCCGGACAAGCCCCCACACCCCGGACATCCCCCCTCGCACCTCATACATCCCTCCCCACACTCCGGACAGCCCTTCCCGCACTCCGGACAACCCTCCCCGCACCACGGACAGCCCTCCCGCACCCCAGAAAGCCTTCCCCACACTCCGGACAGCCCTCCCAGCACCCCGGACAACCCTCCACGCACTCCGGACAGCCCTCCCCAAACCACGGACATGCCCCCCCACCCCGGACAGCCCCCCGCACACCGGACAGCCCTCCCCGCACTCCGGAAAGCCCTCCCCGCACCCAAGACATCCCCCCGCACCCCGGACAGCCTTCTCTGCACTCCGGACAGCGCTCCCCGCACCCCGGACATCCCTCCCGCACCCCGGACACCTTTCCCTGCACTCCGGACAACCCTCCTTGAAACCCGGACAACCTTCCCCGCACTCCGGACAGCCCTCCTCGCACCCTGGACAACCCTCCGGCACACCGGATTGGCCCCCCGCACTCCATACAGTTCTCCCCAAACAGGCGCGTTGGGGGGTCAAAACCATCCGAACGACCTCGGAATGCCATGAAACCGTATGACAACAGCCGTTGTGCGATTTTTGAAATGGTCAGGCAGACGTCACGTCAATCAGAGGTTCTGTTTGACCGCGGTGACCAGAAAGGCGTTTCCGGTGTGATAAAACCCCAAAACGGCGCGAGACGATCGAATTCAGAGCAAACGTGCTCCGAATGACCTGAATCCACAAGACAACATTAGGAATATTATTCGTGACTTGTAGGAGGAGACGAAGCACCCATCGGAGTTGTGTTGCGCGCGTTACGTCCGAGTGTGTCGTTTTCAGCAGCCCGACGCGCGCTAAAACGGCGCGTTGGGGGGTCAAAACCCCCCGAATGACCTTAGAATGCCATGAAACCGTAGGACAACAGAATTTTTGCGATTTTTGAAATGGTCAGGCAGACCTGAAGTCAATTGGAGGAGTTGTTTGTCCGCGGTGACCAGAAACGAATTTTCGGTGTCATAAAACACCAAAAATGGCGCGAGATGGGCAAATTCGGAGAAGACGTGCTCCGAATGACTTGAAACCACAAGAAAACATTAGGAATATTATTCGTGACGTGTAAGAGGAGACGGAGAGCCCATCGGACGTCGGGTGCGTGCGTTACGTCCGAGTGTGTCGTTTTCAGCAGCTCTGTGCGCGCTAAAACGGCGCGTTGGGGGGTCAAAACCACCCGAACGACCTCAGAATGCCATGAAACCATAAGACAATATCCGATGTGCGATTTTTGAAATGGTCGGGCATTAGGCATGTCAATCGGACGTTCCGTTTGACTGCGGTGACCGAAAATGCATTTCTGGTGTCAAAAAACACCAAATACGGCGCGAGATGGTCAAATTCCGAGGAAACGTTCTCCGAATGACCTGAAACCACACAAAAACATTAGTAATATTATTTGTGACTTGTTGGAGGAGACGGTGTAACCATCAGATGTGTGGTGCCTGCGTTACATCCGAGTGTGTTGTTTTCAGCAGCTCGGGGCGCGCTAAAACGGCGCGTTGGGGGGTCAAAACCACCCGAACGACCTCATAATTCCATCAAACCGTACGACAACATCCATTGTGCGATTTTTGAAATGATCGGGCAGACGACACGTCAATCGGAGGTGTCGTTTGACCGCGGTGACCGGAAACGCATTTTATGTGTCATAAAACACCAAAAACGGCGCGAGACGGTCGAATTTGGAGAAAACGTGCTTTGAATGACATAAAACCACACAAAAACATTAGGAATATTATTCTTGATGTGTAGGAGGAGACGTCCCATAAGAGGTGCGTTGCACACGTTATGTCTGAGTGTGTCGTTTTCAGTAGCTCGGTGCCCGCTAAAACGACGCGTTGGGGGGTCAAAACCACCCGAACGACCTCATAATTCCATGAAACCATACGAAAATAGCCATTGTGCAATTTGTGAAATGGTCGGGCAGACGACACATCAATCAAAGGTTCCGTTTGACCGCGGTGACCAAAAACGCGTTTCCGGTGTCATAAAACACCAAAAAAACGGCACAAGATGGTCGAATTAGGAGAAAATGTGCTCTGAATGACCTGTAACCACAAGAAAACATTAGAAATATTATTTGTGACGTGTAGGAGTAGACGACATGCCGATCGGAGGTGCGGTGCACGCGTTACGTTTGAGTGTTTCATTTCCAGCAGCTCGGTGCGTTCTAAAACGGCATGTTGGGGTGTCAAAACCGCCCGAACGACCTTGGAATGCCATGAAACCGTAGGAAAACAGCCGTTGTGCGATTTTTGAAATGGTCGGGCAGGCGACACATCAATCGGAGGTGTCGTTTGACCGCGGTGACCAAAAACGCGTTTCGGATGTCACAAAACACCAAAAACGGCGCGAGACGGTCGAATTAGGAGAAAACGTGTTCCAAATGACCTGAAACCACAGGAAAACATTAGGAATATTATTCGTGATGTGTAGGAGGAGACAACGCTCCCATCAGAGGTGTGTTGTGTGCATTACGTCGGAGTGTGTCGTTTTCAGCAGCTCGACGCACGCTAAAACGGTGCATGGGGGGGGGGGGGTCAAAACCACCCGAATGACGTTGGAAGTCCATCAAACCATACAAAAACAGCCATTGTGTGATTTGTGAAATGTTCGGGCAATTGAAACGTCAATCGGAGGTGCCATTTGACCACGGTGACCGGAAACGCGTTTCCGGTGTCATAAAACACCAAAAACGACGTGAGACAGTCGAATTCGGAGTAAACGTGCTCTGAATGACCTGAAACCACACGAAAACATTATAAATATTATTCATGACGTGAAGGAGGAGGCGGTGCACCCATCAAAGGTGTGGTATGTGCGTTACGTCCGATTGTGTCGTTTTTAATAGCTTGACGCGCGCTAAAACGACGCGTTGGGGGGTCAAAACAACCCGAACGACCTCGAAATGCCATGAAACCGTACGACAAAAGATATTGTGCTATTTTTGAATTGGTCCGGCAGACAGAACGTCAATCGGAGGTGTTGTTTGACCGCGGTGACTGGAAACGCATTTCCGGTGTCATAAAACACCAAAAACGGCGTGAGACGGTTGAATTCGGAGCAAACGATCTCTGAATGACCTTAAACCACATGAAAACATTAGGAATATTATTATTGACATGTAGGAGGAGACGACGCACTCATCAGAGGTGCGGTGCGTGTGTTACGTCCGAGTGTGTCGTTTTTAGCAGCTCAGCACGGGCTAAAACGACGCATTGGGGGTCAAAACCACCCGAACGACTTCGAAATGCCATGAAACTGTACGACAACAGTCGTTGTGTGATTTGTGAAATGGTCGGGCAGATGGAATGTCAATCGGAGGTTCTGTTTGAACGCGGTGACTAGAAACGCATTTCTGGTGTCATAAAACACCAAAAAACGGCGCGATACGGTCGAATTCAGAGAAAACGTGCTCCGAATGACCTGAAACCACACAGAACCAATAGGAATATTATTTGTGATGTGTAGGAGTAGACAGAGTGCCCATCAGAGGTGCGGTGCACACGTTACTCCCGAGCGGGTCATTTTCAGCAGCTCGGCACACGCTAAAACGGCGCATTTGGGGGGCAAAACCACCCGAATGACCTCATAATGCCCTGAAACCGTATTAAAACAGCCGTTGTGTGATTTTTGAAATGGTAGGGCAGATGGAACGTCAATCGGAGGTTCCGTTTGACCACGGTGACGAGAAACACGTTTCTGGTGTCATAAAACACCAAAAACGGCGCGAGACGGTCGAATTTGGAGAAAACGTGCTCCTAATGACGTGAAACCACACCAAAACATTAGTAATATTATTCGTGATGTGTAGCAGGAGACGACGTGACTATCAGAGGTGCGGTGCACGCGTTAGGTCCGACTGTGTCGTTTTCAGCAGCACGGCGAGCGCTAAAACGGCGCGTTGGGGGGTCAAAACCACCCAAACGACCTCGGAATGCCATGAAACCATACGACAACATCCGTTGTGCGATTTGTGAAATGGTTGGGTAGACGACACGTCAATCGGAGGTGTCATTTGACCGCGGTGACTAGAAACGCGTTCCCAGTGTCATAAAACACCAAAAATGTCTGAATTACCTGAAATGATAACATTTCTAAAATTGGGCGTTTTTAATTATTACAGCACCTTGATTTGATGTCAGATTTAATTTTATTATATGTATATAATAACTGAATATTTATTTTTAATTTACATTTGTTTTGTTTTGTTGTTTTTTTCTTTTTGTAGGTTTATTGAAGCAGAAGATTGAAATAGATGGACCAGCTCATATCGTTGAAGCTCATTTATTGTTTATGATGATCTTTATGTTTATGTTGTTTGAAATTGTTTTCCATTTTTTATGATTATTATCTTGTTTTATCTCTGATTTTTCACCGTGAAGAAAAAAACATAATTCATACATTTCATTAAAAAATGAAAAATATTTTATTTAATAATATATATATATATATTAAAATATTTTATTTAATATATATATATATATTATATAATAAATATATATATAAATTAAAAATAGTTTATTTAATATTATATATATATTTCTTTAATATATATATGTATATATTAAAATATTTTGTTTAATATTATATATATAAATATTTTCTTTAATATATATATATATATATTTTATTTTATTTAATAAATATATATATATATATATTTCTTTCGGTATGATTTTTTTTTTTAAAAAAGTTTTCTGTGTAGCGACCGCCTAGCGGTCGCTATAGGCCGGCATACCGGCCACCTATAGCGACCGCCATTGGCGGTCGCTATTGCCCTACACCGACGGAGCAGATACGACCGCCAATGGCGGTCGCTGGGCGGTCTCTATAGCCCTATAGAGACCACCAATGGCGGTCGCTAATACCCTTATTTTTAGTAGTGAGTTGAGACTCACTAGTTCCACTATAGGCACAACCATGTACTTATATATATGAAGTATTAAGGCCATATCCACAGAAGGCTCCAGACGATTCATGGATAGGTGCGGAAAACTGTTCGTCCATTCATCCCCCTTGTTTCAAGGTTATCCACTACTCTGATACGGTCACGGGGCATCCTGAAATAGAGAGTATCATCTCTATATGGTGGTGGTCTTGGTGGACTTTATATGTGGGTATGATCTCTATAAGGTCATGACAATTTTATTTTTGACCGATATAGGATGATACCTTGGTTCACCAGCTTATTCATTCAATTCAAGTTGAAGTCTTGGGAACCGAGCGAGTTTGGTAGTTTATCTGGGGCAGATGCCTCTTAAAGAGTAACGGGTGGTGCGAAATGGCCAAAGACACCCAACTCTACCGGGTGCGTATTGGTGTTCAACGCCTGACTGCAATATGGCATAACTCGAGCAGGGACAGACTATTCAAAAGGTGATCTGAGCTGTCGGCCATAGTGAACTGAGTAGTTCCATGTGGTTGGGCGCTCGCGAAACGGATCACAGGTACGCCAGGGATAACAGGCTGATGAAACCCAAGAGCTCGGATCGATGGTTTCATTTGGCACCTCGATGTCGACTCATCACCTCCGAGGGTGGAAGATGGTCCCAATGGTTCAGTTGTTCTCTTATTGAAAACAGTGGTACGTGAGTTGGGTTTAGAACTTCATGAGATAGTTCGGTTCCTATCTACCGTGGGGTCATGAGAACGGAATGGTACACACCCTAGTACGAGGGGACTGGAATCGAGCGCGGGGCCAACCCATTGCGAGCCGAAACCCGGGTGGCGGTATAAGGTGCAGCTAAGTTGTTGGTATCATCTGTATTAGTGGTGGTCACTGGTGGATGGATCGTGAACGCCACTTGGACTCGTTCTCGGACTTGGTAGAAGAACAGTACCCGAGGGGATAGGCGAGATGTGAACCATCCCTTTTGGCACTCTCACCTGCGGTAGAGATCAGGGAGCTATCATGGAGCAAGCATATTTGTACAAATCGTACAGCTAGCTAATAGGTAGCTCGGAGCTCATGGGCCACCACCCCACTCAGGTACTCGAGTCAAACCACCACGTACACCACCATTATTTCATGATAAATAATTAGTATTTTAAATAATTTCCTGAAAAAGGGGGATATTTATCTCAAATAGTTTTGATGATTGTGATCATATATTTCAGGATCATTCATTATTCTCAATTGAGGTAAATTTATTATAATTCAATTATCCATATTGTATTCAATGAGTAATTTTTGACTATGGATGTGGTATTTTTTTACCATTCAAGGCTTTTAGATAAAATATTATCATTTTGAATGCTTCTTTTAATACAAAGGTTTGGATTATGTTTCAACCTTTTCATATAAGGAATGCAAAAGACATAGTAAGTGATGGGTGGAGACCTCTATAGCTCCTCAATGCATCTGTATGTCTTATGAGACAAACCAATTTCTTGGCACAAGGCCTTAAAAAATCATATTATTATTCTTGAAACAAGGCCTTCACTATACTGTTATGATGTCCAGTATTATGAATTCCATCATTATGAAATTGGAAATTGATATTGAATGTGATTATTCAACCAGTTAAACATCAATGTGAATAAGTAAATGTAATTATTCAATTTAACTTTTCGATATTATGCAGAAGTTTGTGTCTAAAAGACTTGTGGTCTAGTTTTATGCATTTCCTTAAATGTTTATGATTATTTAAGATAGTTCCTACTATATTTTTATCCTTAATGAGCTTCTAAGCTCACACATTTCTTATGTTTTCTTTTAACAGGATGTGAAGAAGTGTGTAACGATTAATCTATAGGGATATTCCAATGGATATGAGTGTGCTAAAAGGAGTCGCATTGTTGTTATTTTTTATTTAATGATGTGATGTTATATTTATAATGGTATCTAGTACTTACAAGGCTGATAAACTAATCGGTCCTTTGATACATGATCAATTGAGGTCATGATAATGTTATGTAATAATGCACAGACTCTTTGTATCTAGGGTCGTGGCATTACAATTTTTATCATAATATGTTTTCTAAAAACCTTAGAAATAATATTTAGAAAAAATTATGATTATAGAACATTACCCTAAGATAGTACTTGGGGATTAATATATATTAACATCAAAAAAATTATTGTAATTATTATATGGGTTTTCCATGAAACACATCACTACTTGGATATGAGAAGGTAGAGGCAGATCTCGCATAGATGTACCAAGGGATAAAAACCGAAAATACAGCTTTGATCTAGATACGAATAGGAACTTGTGCATGACAATGGTTCTTTTTGCACTTTGGGTTACGACACTCCCGAGGGATATTATTAGGATAATTCACATTTTCATTACAAACCGATTAGTATGATTTTAATATAATATGATAATAAATAATCTTGGTTAGTCTTAAGGGGTTTTAAATTGAAAATAAGGTGTCATTATATTCTCTAAATGGTTTTATGACAGTTGTTACTCACACTATGCATTGTGGTTTTAGTAAGTGGTCAGATTCAATGGAAGTCATAGTAATCTTGAACATGATGTACAAGGTGCGAACGATGGTGGAAATGAGGAAAAAATGAACTTTTTATAGGCATAAATGATATTGTCTTCATGACGAAATAGTTTTCCAAATATATTATGAAAAACGTGTATATTAACCAACTCCCAGACTAAACATAGAAGTGAATGATGCTGAATGATAAGAGCTCCAGTAGTGGAGACCATGGAGGAAATAAATCTCAATTTCCATCATGAAAGAAATTGGGATGGAGACACCTAATAATGTGTCTCAAAGGAAAATATAAATGTTTTATGTGTGGGAAAAGGGACAAAAACTAAAGAATTTCCTTGTAAAAAAAATTGTAATATTGATGAAAATAAAAATGAACCCAAGAATCCATTTACAGTAGTTTTCTAAAAAATATAGTCGTCCTGGACATTGCCGGAGTGAATGGAATATTCTATAGGATAACCTCTAGGACAAGGAAGAACTTATGTGGAAATAAATTGATGGATAAATGTTTAAAATTATTATTGATCGTGGTTAATGGGATTACATTGGAATATTTTTCTCGTGTATGTGTAACCCTTCAGTTTTTTATGTGGAAATTCTATTTGATGAATAATTATCTTTTCTATAGTGTATATAGTTTTAAAAACCCATTTCGGTTTATATGTTCCTTTAATTTGAGTCAATAACATGTTATTATATTTTGTGATGAAAATGAGAGGTATGAGATAACATATGTGGTAAAACTATGTAATGGTTATTTCGAAAAATTTATAACATTTAGGGATTATTAAAAAAATTACTTTTTTAAAAAGGAAAACACACAAATCATGTGACAGACCATTACGTCAGACAGAGTTGCGAGAATCAAACCCACATTAAATGTGATACTGGGATTTTTCACCTAACAATGGAATACATGAAGTCCATAGTTAGTGTGACTAATTCATTTTAGTTAAATGATTTTATATATCAATAAAAAGTAGATTTTGGATCTTCTGTTTATCAAATGGGTATCCTTATTATATGAGAATTAATTGGAAATTAAGTTATAAATGTTATTTTGAAAGAAATTCTCTTATTTGGGTAAAATATATTCTTAAGGAAAATAGAATACTATGAGATTTCATTTGGGATGCAATGGTTGATTTTTTTCTATGTTTTTATTGTTTACTTAGAGATATTTAGGTTAATTATTAACATTATTAACCTATCATAAGGAATATGTGATTAGGTTAATTACATTTAACAATGGTACTTTAGGAGTAGACGATGTTAATTAGAGATAAAATTTAACGTGGAAGACTACCTAATCCAATTCTTCTGATTTTTGGTATTTAATATTAAATTGGATTATATTGAAGGATTTTAAGGACACATTTTATTGAATGATAATTTTTGAACGTTTTGTATTGTTCGTTTAATTTTATAAAATAAGATTAATATTTCATTCTCTAAATGATTTCCTTTTAGGGGATCATATGGTCTTGTATAAACTATTATGGTTTTGGTTAATCTCTAAAGATGTGTGAAATATATAGTTCATCCATTGTGGATTATGTTATTCCCTATTAGTGGATACTATTTTTCTACTTGTTACCAAGTCATCATGAATACACATTGTTCGGATTGAATGATTAGTTTTAGGTAGAAATTAATTAAAGGATGTAACTCTACTTATCATGTATTTAATTATTCTTTGAAAAAATAATTCTTAAACTCTTGGGAAGTGATATTAAACCGAAACATTTGTTATCCTAAATCCATATGTTATTCATCATTGATTTATAGACATGACCACCATAGTTTTCTATTCACATGTTAGTGATTAATGACCTCAATCACTCTTTACAAATAGTAATTTTTTTCCTCAAATTATTTTTCCAACCCATGTTATCTTATTTGAAATCCTAATTCGGTGGTGGGTTATTCATTTCCATTTCTATATTATTAAGAAAAAATTTATTAACCATATTTCTAATGTGGGTTTTCCAAAATAGTATTTACAATTATTTACATTTTATTTCCTAAGAACAATTTCAAATTGCATAGATGCTATTTATTGATGGAGGGAAAAATTTAACACCCCAAGCTTCCATGATACATATTTCTTTGAATTATACAATAGCGTGCGATATACACAACACTGAGTTCAAGTGCATGAAATCCTATCAAACTAGTCGTATAAAATGTGGTTATGAATAGTAATAACTACATTTTGAATTATATATATATATCCCATATTATTTTTTCATTCATATGTTGTGTTTCGTAGAAATAATATAAGGTCGAATTCAATTTTTTAGATATACAATGTATTTTAAAAAAATGCAGTTTTGCACTTTTTAATAGACAACATTTGTGATCCAATATTTGACACTTTAACATATGCAATTTGATGAAATTATATTCTTCCTCAGAAGCAAGGCATAAAAATATAGATTGGATATTTTTTTAGTTTTTCTGATAACTATAATATTTTGATGAATAATAAGTGATACTAAATTTTAATTGAGAACACATTTTTTAATCAAAATAAATAATTGTATTAAATACTAAATTTGAAAAGTTTTTAATTATAATTATATTATATTTCAATCATTTAATCTACTACTAGTCATAAAAAATAAATTCACTTTTAAATCGGACATAGACACATATCAATCTTTTGATAGTTTTTACTTCTCAAGAACCCGCTTTCTGGTTTTAACAATGAGAATTAATTTTAAATTAATTTATGAAATGTTAATGTTTTGAATTTGTTAAAATAGATATATTTTTTGGATTTGTAATAACAATGTTATATTGTAGTGAATTTTTGGATTGTTTTTGAAATCATTTAATTTTTGATAAATAGTTAAAAACATTGCGTTATTGTTTAAAAACTGACTTTTTATTTAAATAAATATATTATATTATTTAAATTAATTTTAAGAAAAAATAGATACATAATAACAATATTAATTCAATTAAATTCATTGGAGTCATTTAATAATAAAATTAGATGTATAAAATTTTATTGAGTTTTTTAATCAATTTTAAACCACCATTTGGCATGTTAGAAAATTTTCATAAAAAAAATGTCACGACATCTGAGAATACAATTTAAAAAAATTAAGATACATGTTTGACATCAGTAAGTAAAATGTGGGTCAATAAGATGAAAGGAATATTCCGTGAATAGTAACTTTTCACTTTTATTTACCATAGTTAAAAATAAATAGGGTAATTAAAGGAAAAATGTTATTATAAATACCCTACCACATGTCCTAATTCTATTGGATATGATTGTATTGACCAATATCAATCATATGAATAAAATATTATCCTTTTGGTCCACATGGATTATATTAAGACATTTATTAATATTTTATTTAATTAAGAGTTTAAAGTGTAAAACTAAAATTTTCATAATTAAAATTTTTTTAATATAGGTATATACATATGATAAATTATATTATAAATATTCATTAAAAAGATAAAAACATTTACTACATCATGGTATAATATCTATAATTTTTAGATCTTAACTAATTAAATTTTTTAATTTCCCAATGATTATATAGTAATTACTTTATTACTGATAGAATAAAAAATTTGATAATATAAATAAAATAAAATGTAAATTGATACTTTTGATGAATTCCATGAATTTTCACGACTAAAATGTCATGTTATGGTGGATTCAATGAATTTTTATCAAATTAATCATGCTATTTTGACTTTCACATAAACCAAATACTAAATAGTGTCAAAATTGACAAAAAATGAGTTCTTAAAATAAATATTATATTCTTAATTTATATAATAATACTAAAAATATATGGTTCATCCAATGGAAATATATAATGATATATATATATATATATCATTAATGAACCACTTTTGGTTCTGTTGGATGTTTATAGTTTGTTCATTGACCATATAGTGTATGAATACATGAAGACATGGTAAAAGCTAACATAATTAACTAAGAGATAAATCTAAAATATAAGGTTTATATGTTGACATAAACATAAAAAAATCCCATTGGTGGAAATTATTTAGACCCATACCTACCATACCATAGAAATGAATATTTTTTATACATTATGAACTAAAACTTAATATATAAAAAAAATAATATTTCAAGCTTTATGAAAAGTTCCCTTCACCTCTCTTACAAAAGAAAACATTTAATTTTTTTAAAATTTTACACCACCAATTCCATTTTTATAATACAAAACATTTTAAAATATACTCCCAAATACACTCAATTCAACCTAGAGGCCTTACATTGTTCAAAAAACCAACCTATGGAGCCCTTTTGAACATATCAAAATTAAGCACCTGAAGAAGAGGTTATAATTTCACCCCCTCTTTCAATGTTCACTTCATCTTCCACTTCTTCTTTCTTTGTTGATTCCATACCAAAATAAACAATTCAGTACCAAATACATTCTGTGATGTTATTATAAATATGGCCCAACATTACTAATTATTCCTTCCATCCTATAAATGACAAAGTCTCTATACCTACATAAGTACAGCTTACCATCTCCACGTCGTGCCGTACATTGTTATTAAACACATAATTTTTTGGATGGCTATAATATTGAGTACAAATTATGTAAATAAAAAATAAAACATGTGAATGATTTTTTATATATTATATACCATCCAATTACATTCAATTTTTGGGTCTATGTAATGTGATTCTTGAACAATGTTGTAGAATCTATTTTATGGTATAACAAAATATATATGTATTGGTACACATGGATTTTTTCTTATTTATTTATTAATATAAAATGGATGGTACAAGTAATGATAAAATGTGATTTAGATATTTTTTTGGAAAAAAATTTATTGGAAGGATAACCAATAATATATGTGATGTTATTAATGACCTTGGTACTAATATGATCAAAAATAGATTTATGATATCCTGGCTTGAGTATATTAAATTTATCGAAAATGTGATTTGTGGAATGACATAATTTTAGTAAGTATGAATGTTTTAAGTATGGTTATACAGTAATTAATGTCATTACCACATATCATGAAAAAACATGATGATGGAATTTACACGTTCTGAATCTGAGAAAAAAAGAGATACCTTAAAATATATGTGGGATTTTTGTTATGTTGAGGCAGTGAACCTATTTTTAATGTTTTTTTTCATATTATATAAGGATTGAAATGTTATCCATTTATAACATGTTTAATATATTCTTTTGATGATTTCTTAGTTTTACCTCAAATTAGTTAGACTTATTAATATTTCATAACCTGTTCTAGCCTTTTGGTTGAGATAAAGATTTGTGGAATGACCTGTCCTTATAATTATGGATCTCGTGATCTTCTAATTCTAATAGAATGATATGATGACCATTATTTCATGTCAAAAGTAAGGCTATAGAAATTTATTAGTGCTCAATGAAAGTATGGCATTATATTTAATCATGTAAATACTTCTTCTCATTCTTCCACTCTATGGATGGGATCATGAAACCTAAAATTTTATCCTAGTATGTTATTTACTATGGGGTCTTATTCTCCCATAGATCAACTTTGATTTATGGTTTTTTACTTTTAAATTTCTAATAATGATGTTATCTATCATACTCCATCAGAACTTGATAGTTTAATTTTTCATCAATATCCATTTTTCACATTCAACATTATTTATCCTAGATGGAAACCAAGGTATGGGTGAAATTTGTTAAATTATATGTTTATAACACAACTTTAAAGGGAAATTTATAGTCCTTATTTTTGCGATGTGGGTTAAAATGAAATTAAAATTCACTTAATCTATATACAAACTAGGAAAACTATGAGTGAAAAAATCATTTTTACAGGGGTAGAATGTAACAAACTGACATTTTTGTGATATATTTTATTGATGTCATGTATTGAAACCTACACCAGTATAATCATGTTCTATTCACAACATATATATATCTTGATGTATACAGACCACAATTATTGTCTTCTAGTACACAAAATATCATTTTATTTTAATATATTTCATTTCACACAAGATCGAGTTAAGAGAGAATCAAAATATAATATTATAAAATTATAATACATAGATATTATAAAGATTGATATGAAAAACATTTACCAAATTATAAAATTATTCATTAAAAATATATCTATAATTAATTCAATATTGAGTATTTATTTATAAATGAAAGTAAATCCTTATTAAAATAAAATGAAATGTTTTTAAAAAAAAAATATTTTAAAAAAAAATTAAATCATTATTGATTGTTTTTTAAATAAATATATATGAAATATTTTTAATATAATGATATAAAATCACCTTATATGTTTTTTGGCGTGATATAAGATACAATTTATTTTTTCAGATAATGGTGTACTTTTTAAAAATGCCTTTTAACATCTTTTGATCTCCCACCCATTTCAAACCTTGTTTTTATACTTTTATAAGTTAAATATAAAAAATAATCTTATTATTTTGAATCAAGAGATCAAATTTTAAAATAGAATTTTTTTTATTTTTTGGTAAATATTCAAATTTAAATGACTTTTAAGAAATAGCAAACTTCAAATCAAAATTGTTTCATCATATACCTTATTTTTATTTATAGATTATCATCAAATTTGGATTTAAATTTTAACTAATTTTTTTTATCATGTAGCCCAATTTTTTTCATTGGATGTTTTTTCACATTGGTATGGGATATAAACATATATTAATCATTTTTTGTTTCATACTTTTCAAACCTCGTTTTCAAATTATTTCAACGAGATTATTTTTAAAATAATTAGTATTTTTCTTTCAAAATTTATAATAATGGAATATTTATTTGGAATTATAGGGTCTAAATTATATTAACATATTACATTTATTTTTGGATATCATGAATAGTAACTACGATAATTTTTATTTACTGTAGGTAAAGGAAAATCTTATAATTTATGTTAAAAATAATATGATTAGGACCGTGAAATTATCCTAACTCATATAAAAATACTATTGGATGAGAAAAAATTAAACATTAACATCTGAGAATTGTAATTTACTCATTTAATAGACTTTTGTTCGTGAAAATTATATATATTATTGAAAAATTGAAAGTGACATGAAAGTGAAAAAAATATCACTATATTATTTATTATAAGTATAATAATATTTACATAAGTATAAACATGAAAAAACATCATTAATAAATTATATTATGAATTATAAAGAATTTATTAACATCAAGGGAATTTATTTTTAATTTTTATAAATTTAATAATTACAATAAATACAAACATAATAGTAATTCAATAAATATTGTATTAAATGAAATATCAAATAAATGATTCAAAATATATAAAAATAAATATAATTTAACTAATTATGTAAAAAATGTATTTTATCGGTGGCTATGACTTTTTTTCATTAAATTAATTTTTTTATTAGATGATACCTCTCTTTATTTATTTTATTTAAATTCAATGAAGGGAATTGTTTTAATATTGTCAATATTTATATTTTATAAAAATAATATATTATGAAATTATTTAAAAATCCTTATAATATTTTAAAATAAAAAATATTATATAATATTGTATGCATCTTCACAAAGTGTCCAATTATGGGAAATTTACACCATAAAATTTAATCATAATCTCTTAATATTTTAAATTTAATTACAACAAATAAAATTAAAAGATAATAATTATCGGAAAAATTAGATTATAATATTTTTAAACAAATCAAAACAAATCTATAAATTATTTATTAAGTTTACATAGAACCATACTCATCTAATAATTGACATAAATCAATTTGGATTAATTTTGATTTAAAAATAATTTTTTATCAATTTAGTATTTTTAGAGTTTTCAGAAGTTCCCTACACATCAATTATAAAATGGAAGCCAATACATCATTTCTTCACAACTAATTAATCTTTAAATCACATCGATCCCATTTATATTTCCCTTATCAACATCTATAGACAGATTATAGTGGTGTTGGAATTCTCAAAACACCGAATCTAGTGCCTTTAAGGTAAGATCTAAATGGTGGACGTTGAAGAATAATTAATCTCCTCAACTAATTCTTCCAAATATACTTTTTCATCTACATATTCTTCATGAGTTATTTAAAATAAAATGTAATAACCAAAATGTTAATTCTATAATGATATGATAGTATGGTAGTTAAAAAAAACATATTAATCCTTATATCTGTCATTCAAAAAAAAAATGAAATCACCACCCATGTGTACGTAAGGCTTACCGTCTCCACACCGTCGTGTAATATATTTTCCATCACAACTGAACATGGATGCGTGTTAGGATGGAAATAATAACTATATATGATAATTATAAAATTATATAAATTCTGTAAAATTAAATACAAGATCCACTTGAATATATTTAAACAATTACAGGAATAATATCATCGCTAGTGCATACATAAGAAATACCACATCAATGATCCTATTATATTTATTCGATATGATATTAATTAATGAATGAATATATAAATGAATAAAATAAATAAATATTATATATTTTATACTAATAGCATAATGTAAATTATATAACTATCCCCTAAGAAGAAAAACAAAAACTAATTTGACAAAAAATACGTATGAAAATAATGATGTTAACACTTGATGAATGAGTAATAATTATAGTTACAAATAGGTACTAACTACTATTTTTTATATAATGAAATTTTAATGGTTATTTAGGTACAATCCAAATGATAAGATATTGAGTAAGTAGTGAAATCTTCCAACTGTATGATGAAGATCTATATAGTGTATATATATTCTATGATTGATATATTTGATAATTTACGTATTTAAAATCTTATGATTTTTCCATTATATAAATTTTATTTGATTCAAGAATGAATTAGGATTATTTATATAGATTTCATTAAAATTCCTAGGGAAATGATGTCACTTTTCATATTCTAATGTATACCACTCCCAATTACTGCTACATGAATGAATAAAAAAATATAATTTATTTTTTATATATTATAGATGATAATTCCTTTCAATAACATCTCCATATCATAGATGGTTTAGGATAAACTCCTCATTAATGATAAGAATATTGATTATGAGTTTCTTGATAACTATCTAGATAAATTATCTGGTCTTCCTCGATGTTGCATTGTTTAGTTTTGAAAAAAACACACACATGGTGCTACATCATTATTTAAATCCACTTTATTGAATAAACCTAATCAATTATTATAATTGAGAAAGTAACAATAGGATAATCTTTATAATGTAATTATTCATCCCAATGTGTCATTATTGGGTGAATTTTTTCAATTTTTAAAACTTATTATGGTTCAATGAGACTTTACATATATTATAAAAACATAACTATATAAATATCAAGAAAAAGAATTATATAGCATATATGAATTGATTTTCTCCATATTTCATTTGTAACTAAATAATTTTTTAAGATCTATATTTAATTTTTGTCTTTTTTGATGAATGTAAAAAGTGAATACATATATAATAAAACTTTATACAAATGGTAAGAAACAAAGATATTTATCGTGATTTTATTAAGTCTTAAATGTTTTCATGATTTACTCATGGATTTAATGAGTAGATTCTTCATAGAATGTATTTATCAGTATTTGGCGTTATTTATAGATTATATTCATATATATTCAAGAAAAATGTATAGTAATGAAGATCAAATGATAATTATAATGAAAACCATGAGGAATGATCTATTATATACAAAAATTACCTCGTTTGGATTTTGGAATCCGGATGATTCATTATTAGGTCATATATTCTCATATGAGGGTATATTGGTTAAGCATGAATGATAGATTATATTGATTATTGTCCCATAAGATTAAATTATTGAGATCTATAGTTTTCATGTTTCGATGTAAAATATTAGCGCATTTTTTGATAATTAATCATGAATTTCATGTCTATTAAACATGTTAAAACATAAGGGAGACAATTCATATTAGAAAGTGGAATGTGAGAAGTGTATAAAGGAGTTGACGAGAAGGGTAGTCAATTTACATATTCATACATTAAACTATTGTGATAAATTTATTGAAATATATTTTGATTTGTTGAATAATGGATTGGGTTTCATTAACCTATATAATGAAATAGAAATGTCTAATTCCACTAGAAAATTAATGGTTCATAATAAAAATGAAAGAAGTCGTTATTTAGAGTTTTTTTGTAATTTTTTTTAATTTAATGTGGGTATTTTATTTATTGATAATCATTTTATATATATAATGATCATAGATCCTATAAATATATATTAAATTTGAAAGTGTTGAATATGGACTAATGAAAATGATCAAATCTAAGTAAGGATTATGAATGCTCAATACATTACAACCCTTGGAATGAAATGAAGGAGGTCAGTGATTTTAGATGAATATATTATCCATAAATTTTAATGATGAGGATATAAATTAACAATGTATTTTTTTATATTTTGAATTGATTGATCATGAATGAATGAAAAATGTGGAAGAATATTTTAATTCTCATGTGAATATTAAACTATCCATCAATTTAAGAATTAAAGTGGCATATAAGGAAGATCTGGAGTTGTAAAATGAGATATAATTATCTGAATTAAAACTCTGTTGTAAATTAATTAAATTGTTCTAGAACCACTTATATGTATCTTCCATAGTGGATATGTATGAGTAGTTATTCAATGAATATCATAAAACCCCATTCAATATTCATCTTGAATGTATAAATGTGTATAGAGTACAAGAAGTGTTCTTGTAGTTAAACAAAAATAAATGGTTATTTCATTATCGTTATATTGATGAATAATTTCATAGAATTTTACTCTTAAGAGACAATATTATATTGGTATTTCATAACAAATACCCATACCAGAATGGAAAAGTAAAAATATCACAATGTATTTTTTCATTTGACTCCCCAAACAATCTAATGTCTATATTGTATTCTATATTATAGGAATCAATATTATGATTTTAAAAAACTTATTTTTTATTATAGAAGATGTATCACTAGTTCATATTCTTGGGATAAACATTTTGTATGTTTTAATATTGAATATAGTTTCATATTCTCTTGTATCTTATCAGGAATCCAGGTTTACCTTGAGGTTTGGGTTAAGTCTTAAATATGATCTGGATATTCTATTGAGTTTCATTATGAAATATCATCTATACTATATGGATATTCTAAGTGGGATATTAAAAACCTATATGAAATATTGAAATCATATGTATTGTATATTGCTGGTGGATGGGATATACCCCATCATATAGTTGAGTGTTCTTACAACAGTATAATTCAATAGATAATTCAAGTGGATCATTATTAACCCCTATATAACATGATGTTTAGAACTCAAATACAGATGAATAATGTTATAATATTAAATCTACTAGGACCTATGAATGATTACGGAATCTTAGAGATGGTAAGATCCACTGTACAATTCCTAATGGTTATACAAAGTCGATAGAATAGAAATTCAAACATTGATTAATGAGATATTGTGTTCAAAGGTATGGACAATGTGTTTTGTCTTATTTCTCTAGGGAAATGTTCTATGAGATTTAGGATGAAATGAATATAGATCCAATATTATATTTTCCCCTTTCATATTTATGATTTGTTTGGGGTGGTATCATATCATTTGGAACATCCACCGAACCACTCTCAGTTTATGATGAGTTCCATGTATCTCTCTTAAAAAAATTTATATATGGACATTTAAATGCGATTAATGTACATGAAATACAAATAAAATATGTTCTCTCTAATTAGGTACAAACATTTTTGAATTTAAATCATACGGGGGGTTTCATTAGAACTTGAGCACTCACCTATTCATTGTTTTGTGGAAAAACTACTATTTTGAGAAATCTAGATGGGAAATTGAGGATATTATAGGGAATGTGCTTCCACATTTTTAATGATAGTAAAAAAATATAGATTGTAAAATTATAATTAAGGGTGTAGAATACAATACCCTAAAATTTTTGAATTGTTATTTTTTAAAATACATTTTATTTCCATGCTAACATAAATTACATGGAATATTATGTTTAAATGAACCAAAATATAATATTGAAATATTATTATTTACTGCGATAGTTATCAAAAATCAATTATATTGGTGGGAATCAATATTACTACTTGAATTATGAAAAAATTATGGATTGCATATGTATAATATTAATTCATTTGTTTTCAAATGATGTTAAAAATAAATAATTAAATGAATCTCAATGATATGTATTTCTAAAAAAACTTATTTTCTTTTTAAAGAGTGTATATTTTGTTTAGTTTAATTTATTTTAAATAGGTAATGACATTAATGAAAATATATGTTTAATGAATTTTGTTATCATTTATCTAATATTTATTTTAAGCATGTAATAACATCATAAAAAATTTATTTCAAATTTTTTTTATTTTTTTCAAAATAATATCCAATCCCAATTTTCTGCTTTATTTGTAAATTATTTGATAAATTTATATCATTTATTTTAAAAAATTAAATTCATTTTTTAATATCAATATTAAAAATTAACAAGTGATAAATTTTATTGAATATTCTAATAAAACTAATATATTGATCAATAGTATAGATAATGATTTTTGTTTAATTTTTTTTATTTAAATCTGTTAGAAATATAAATTTTTCAATAAAATTGTTGTAAAATAAATAAAAGTTCAATTATATTACATTTAATCCAATTTATGTCATTAAAATAAAAATTATGTTGAATTTTTCTTTTGAAATTATTTGTTTATAAACATTTATTTTGTTTATAAAAACACTCTTTATTTAATTAACTATTTAAAAAGTATAGTTAATTACAGAACATATTTGAATATAATTTAAAAAATTTTATTCCATGTTTAAAATGAAAATATTTAATATTAGGTATCATGTTCAACTACATTTGTGGTCATAATAAATATTACAAACTATTAAAATATGTTATGTTGGTTATGGTCAAAAAAGGATTTCTACGGTTAAACAAAAAATAATAGTTTTAAAATGTCCAATGAACTATTTCAAAAACACATTAAGTGACTTTATTTCTATATAACACATATCATGTGAAAATAATAGTCAGTTTTTTCATTTTTTTACAAAATTATACATGAGATTATATTAAATAATTTATAATTTCCAAGTGTAACACACAACTCAATTATAAAGGTACACACCATATCATATCATATCCACACATCATGTGCCTTTTTTCCAAAACCATCAAAAAATCATTCATTAAATCCACCATCCCATGAACTAGAGTACCATGTGTTATTAAAAAATTAATAGTAGTTCATTTTCTATTATCCAAATGATGTTCAATGATGAATACCAATTGAACTAAACTATGCATTATCATTTTTATTCTTCTTCTACCTCTATAAAATATTTTTCAAAATTTATGAAAAAATACTAATACAATCAACATTATATTTAAATTTTATTATTTAAATTTTGTGAACTATGTCTATATCATCTCTCATGAATAGGATACAAAATCATTTATCATGTTTACATGGGACTATCACCTCATGAACCAATGTAATTTTTTTTTCTAACAACCATATCATGGATATATATATTGATTTATTGAATTTATATATATATATATATATTATATCTATAAAAAACTTAAATTTATTTAATGATAAGAAAACATATTGCGTATAATGTATTAATCTATTTGAAAATGATAATGACACTCATGAATACGTGTTGACTACCACCTCCACGAAGAAATGTGATTCCATTTTCATTTATATTTTACAGTGATATTAATAATATTTAATATATCGAATATTTATGGGATTTATATTTTATAATAATTATTCTATAAATTAAATTTATTTTATACCTTTCTTCCCTTCAATCGATTAAAAAAATAAAAATAGATTTAATGCATACATACAGTCAATAGTATCCTAGAATGTTTTAATTCATTTTTTTTAATATGTTACATCAAATGAAGAATTTTATTAATTATAAAATTACTATATACTATACTTATATTATTATTAAAAATATTCATATAATTTTTCTAGGAGAATGATATAGTGAAAAAATTTACAAAACCCAAATATACATTGAAAATAAAGAAATTATCACCCCTTATTGTGTATATTGTAAATAAATTTTATTAAATAATTTACAATTGGAGATACGTAAATATTAATTTATTGGTTATATATGATAATGTTTGTTGAATTTATTTATATTAATATTATATATATTACATAGATGTTTCAAACAGGTATAAACAATGTCAAAAATTATGGAAAGGGGACTATGTTCTAATCCTATTTTTAATCATGATTGTTTATGATTGATATTCTATTAGTGAAATTATATAATAGATATATGATAAAAAATTTAATTTTTATCATCCTCTCATTATATCTATAAAATTTACTTTTCACTTCTTTAAAATAATCTTTATTAACTAATAGATTAAATTTTTTTTTTAATCAAAATCGAATTCATTGCCATACTAAATTTAATTTTTTATCATAAATGAAAATTTTTTCTTTTAAAATATACAATAATACTTGTAATATTTTTTTAATTAATTATTTAAATCATTTTATCCTTGATTAATTTTTTTCAATATTTTATAAGGTAAATCTTCTTGTTTTTTTATGAATGATGTATTATTTATATATACAAAAAATTTAGAAGAAATGTTTTATTTTAACATATACAACATGATACCAATTTACAGTGGTGATTTAATGTCAATACATCAAATATTAATATATAATTTCCATAGTTATTTTAAAATACATTTATTCCCTTAATATTGATATTTTATTATTTTAAATAATTTATTTCAAAATGGTAAGGTTATATTCATCAAAATTGTATTCAATGATTGGTTTATGATATTTATGTTAATCAATAATATAAATAACTTGGTCATCTTATGATATACTGGGGTTATAATCCAAATGGTACCATTTTTATTCCTTCTCCATAAAGTTTATGAATAGTTTGATGAGTTGGTTTGAAAACCAATTTATTTTTATGGGTTATTCTATGATGGTGGGATCTAATTTTTATAAAATGGATATCCTATTAATGATTCCAGAAAATATGATATCATGAATGATTATTGGTTTCATAGATAAATATTTATTGTTTTCATTATGCAACATGTAGGCTTTAAATTATATATCCCTATAATTCATTTGGTACTACGTTAAATCTCATGAGATATTCACAGGATGAAGGTAGACGTGCTTGATCAACTATGGGAAACAAATTTATGTAAATGATCCCAAATGGGGTGTAGGTGGTGATGCATAATTCTTTTTTCTATAGAAAACATGTAGTGATTCATGGTCCACAATACTTTGATAGTTCCAAGTTCTTTCAATGAAATTTAAATTAATTTCTATAACTAATATGGTTCCTTAAATTTATTACAACATATTATGGTTCATAATTGATTTAAAATGATGTTCACATATATGAATCCTAAAATTTTGCTTGATAATGTAGAATATAATGACCCATATTTATGATCATTGATAGAGTGGGGTCAAACATGGTATGTTTTGGTCATGATCAACTAATTTTAAGATTATCATATTCATTTATATGATAATCGATTGATATATCATATGTTTACACTTAATGAGAAACTAAGATTATATATTTTTATGTTTCAATTCCACATATAATATATAAATTGTTTAACTAGGGTATGTCTATGAAGATTACTACATATAGAGGTAATTGATCTATAAATTAATGATCAATCATGAAATACGATGATTGCATATCTACTCTCTAAATAAATTAATCTTTTTTATTACAATGGAATGTATTTTTGAAATGTATTGAATACTACCCTATAATGTAGTAATGTTTTTATAGAAATAATTAGGATCCCTATAGGCAAGACACTCCTCAATTACTATTAATAGTTTATAGATATGAATATGATTATTTTGGATTATAATTCATTAATTGTCATATGCTATGAATATCCACGTGGAATGGAGAATAATCAGGTGTAGTTTGGTGTTTCTTGTGAAGTGGTTAAAGTATGATCAATCATTACATGATTGTATGACCATATATCCTTATGAATCGTAATTATTATAATTGAATCAACTAGTTAAAATGATGCACAATTTTTAGGGGTTCATTAGTGGTGTCCTATTGGGTTTTATTTCACAAACCATACATGGGATTACTAGTTTGTGTCGTTAATTATACTTTTGGGATATATGTAAGGGTTAGGGTTCCATGGTATATTGAAATTTCAGAGAGTATGAGGCTATTTGTGGGTTCAAGATAGACACTAAAGGATTACACTAGGGTTTTTTTGGTTCCATGCATTCAATTATAATCTGGATTGATTTCCAATTATGGGATCCTAGTAATTTATTTCTACTATTTTGATGAATTGTTTTCCATTATGTTATTTAGAATGATTGTTTATTTTCAGTAGAATTCTTTTTATAATGTATTTTATTATAATTAGTGACATAGTTGTATATGTATTTTATAATCTCTCCCCTGATGGAATTTTAAACATGACCTCAGTTGAAAATATAATATGAATAGGGTAATGAAATTAACATCATATGATATTCACATGAGTAGAACTCTAGAGTTCATTATATATGATTATTTTAATATGATTGGGACTCCTCAATTAGGAAATCATAATTTGAGCTAGAAACTGATGTTATAACTATGCTATGTTGGACCATTCAAGGTCTCCAAGTTGGTTTGGAAAATGGTATAATTCATGTATATTCATTATTGATTCTATGGTAAGCATGACATGTATTATGTGTCAATGTTAAAATGGTACGTGGTGTATCCTATACAATAAATTTATTGTGAGGATATTGAGCTATATCAAAACACATCATACATTTAGTGCATGATTATATTGATATAACATAGAGAAATATGATTGGAGGGATGACTATAAAACTTATCCAGAATCTATGGAATCATATAATAATCATGGAGAATACATCCGAGCGGGATGACGATGTAATGGATCAGTGGCTCGAGTTATTTGATAAGTACCATGGAACGTACTCCATGTGGATGATAATTTATTATATAGTAATGTTTGTAAAATTTATGTTCGGTATCAATACTAGAGTAATTTTAGGATTATGAAACAAACATTTTAATTTAAATATTTTCTATAATGTGCTAGTTAGAGGAATTTATTATGTAGCTAAGTTTCTTGTTTTGAAGGTGGAGGAGTTAGAAAATGTTTATATAATGCGGTGGATGTATGGTTTTGGCTAGTTGGTGGAACCCCAGAGTTGTGGGTTGGAATTATTATAGGTATAAATGGATCTACACAACCTATTGATCTATTATTTTCCTACAAATATTTGGAGGGTGGTTGCACATGATCACTAAAGAGGCACATCTAGTAGAAATGGCATGTAGTCTTATGTAGAAATTAATTCAACATATTGACTTTTAATTATATTTTTTTACTCCCATGAACCCTAAATTCAAAATCCAGATACAATATTTTTAATTTAAGTAATCCTGTCATTTAATGGGACTCTCTTATTCTTTTACCACTGTCTCTCCAAACATTAAAATATCCCATGAGGATAATTAAAACTTGTTTTCTCTGGATATTTTTAAAAATTTTCTTCCTCCTAATTATTTGTGCATATATATATATATATTATATTTTTATTTTCCATTAGTATACAATGATTTTTTCATCCTATCTTCCTAGATCAATGGTGAATCAAATATGATGACAATATTTATTTATCAAATTCAAATGTACTTTGGATATTGAGCATTCAACATGTATGTGTTTATAAATCATAATCCAAAACATCTTCATTATAGTGGGTTGATTATTGATTAATAATTCATGTAAATTTCCATTGGAAATTGGAGGATCATTATAATTTCAGTGAGAACTCTACATGAATCGAGATAGAATTATAAGAAAATGTAAAAATATTTAGATAAGTCATCATGAAATATTATCATGAGATATTTTTCATAATGATTATAATAATGAATCTATTTTTTATTGATAGTATGATTATATAATTATGATCCCTTGGTATACCCAAGGACCACATTTAATATTCGTGATGAATTCACAAATAATTCTTGACTGAAAATAGAAATTGGTTATTTGGAAACAATTCCATCAACATAGATAAATATTTTTACCTATTGAGGATTCCATAAGGTATATGAATAAAAAATGAATTGTTATTTTTTTTCTTCTTCAATCATTATTCGAAACATCTTTGTTGTTAAATGGAAGCTGATATAGAGATTCTTTGATATGTGAGATTATTTTTATAGTTGGGAGACCTATTTGATATTTCATAATTGAATATAATTATTGTTATTTCTAGACAACATTCACATTGAAAGATACTAACAATTTCGTTCCCTCGATGTAAAATTTCTGTATGGTATAATTCATGTTTTTAGTTATCATATTTCTCTATTGAAGATTATGATCACATGTGGGTGTGTATAGTTCATGATACACATTGATGTTACATGATTCCATGATTTTTTTCATTTTTTTCCATTATTGATATTGATCACATGTATTTTATATTCAAACTATTTTTCAATTATTGACATTTTATTCATTGAATTGTGTTATCTAACATGTTTTTTGTATTAAAATAAATTTAGATGATTTTTATAAAACTAATAATAGGTGTACCGTATTTTGATGATTATCCCATAGAGGGGGAGATCATGTATCATCAGAAGATAATGATAATTTACTTGATAATATAGTTGGGTCCTAAATTCCTAGAAATATATACCATGTTAGTGGTGTTAGGTGCAAGATGTCATGGAGTTATGACCAAAGGTATATAAGGATATTAATTACATGGATACATGAATCGATATAGAGATATGATATGATTGTCTTGTGGAATCACCCTCCAAGATTCCTTAATAATAAATGGGTGATTTGATTATGTGACTTATCAATGATCATGTTCACTTAAGAAATCAAATGTATGTCTGGTCACCATTGTTATATAGTGAGTATGGAAGAGGGTCGATGATGGATTTTTTTGTGACAGACAACATGGTACATGTTTTTCTAATTAATATTCTAGATTTAATATTAATTTTTATCATCGAATAAAAATTTCATACAACATAAAATATGTTATGCATGCATTGGTGTATTCGTGTTAGGTTTAATTACACAAATCTTCCACATTCATCTCATTGTGTAGGCATAATTAATCTTTTAGGATTCAAAAAAGGAAAAGGGAGACATATAGGTAGTTTACTTTGGTAGAATAGAGGTAGCTGTTGGAATACGATTGAATGCAATGAATTCTATGATATTTTGTTAATATATTTACCAAAATTCACTTATACTATAGATTTTATATCCATAGTGTGATACTAGTATATTTTATTTATCGGTATAACATGGGTTTTTTAGGTTATTCAAATAAGATTATTTAGTTTTCTCTTTAATATAATTTTTATTATATTATATTTATTTGGTAAAAGTACAATATATTAATTTTATAGTTATCAAATTTACATAATTCAGATCCTCCCATGTAGACCATGACCTATTGTGTATAGTAAAGAGTACATGAGGTTGTGTGACTCTCCAATTAATACATGCAGTGAAATTTATGTGGATTGTTTCTTTCACATACTGTTATTTATCATGCATATTCAATAAATGGAAATAGAAATTTAGTAAAAGTTGTATCAAAACTATGATATATAATATTTATAGCTTATTATCACTTAAAAGGATATTCTAGAAAACGTAATGTGAGTCAAGGATCACATAGCAACATGTCAACCTATTTGTATTAAATTGGGTATGTGTGTTGGACTCTAATTGGGTAAAAAATCAATAATTTTTATTATTGTCTCCTTATATAGTCCCGTGAAATACTGTGATGAGAGTGAGTGACTATAGAAAATATTGTGGTTAGTCCAAATATATGATTATTTTATTTGTACTAGTAATAGGGGAATCAATTCATTCAGTGTTTTATGGAATTTATCTTATGAGGGAAATGATTGGTTTGGGATTTGACTAACCATGGTACTCTCTATAGTCCATATGATGACTATGTTAGTTATAATTCTAATAGTATATATTGGTTCAATAACCAATATATTGTATGAAAAAATATATTAAATGAAAATTTGGTGTGAATGAGGCCTATAGAAATTGGAATCACCTATGAGATAAATATATTTTTGAAAAACATAATCTATCTGAGCCTGAGTGAGGGAATAAAATAATAAATATAGTTTAATACTGATTCTTAAATTGGTTTTATAATATATTAATATTACCCCAAATGATTTTTGATTATATGGTTTGATGGGTTATGGACTGTACAAATTGTGATTATCTATGATATATTAATGGGTAATGTTGGAACTGTGTGGAATTACTAAGAAACAAATAATGTTATATATGATATATAATAAAATGAATGGTATAGTTTTTCATCATGGAAAACATTTTAGGATCAATGACATATTGATTTTGTATCAACTCTTATTTATTATATTTCTTATATCATATATATTGAATTGTTTAAATTTAATACTCTTTTTATACTTTATATGTGATGGGGTTTCCCTTGAGTGTTATGGTAACCCATGATATTTTTCATCCAAATTAGTTAATATTTCAATGGGTGAAAAAAATATTTTTGGAACCATATGGTGTGATATAATCTTGAAATAACAATATATGTTAAACCTTTCATATGTTTAATATTACATAATAAAAGTAAATTTTTATTTTCTCACAAGATAAAATAATCATGAGAAATTTCCATCGCATACCTCTACCAAATACTAATAATATAATCACTTCACTAGTGGACTGATTTATATATCTTTAAAATAAAATATATTATATTCAATTCAGAAGACATTGAGATAAAAAATGTACTACCATCTGTTAATGAAGATATTAATGATCATCAAGGTAAAATAGAATACATTAAATTAAATAATAGTTTTTATATCATGTTTTCTATAGATTTTATTCATTAATGTACATTCACTAAATAATTTATATATTGGAGTTGTGGATTTTTATAGAAAAATTTATCAAAATCAAAAAAGTGGATGAAAACATTCTATAACCTATGATTTTAAATAGTATTTGATACCACATCTTGTGTACAAAAATAGTGAAATCAATTAATATAAAACTAATAATTTGTTGTAGGATGGATATTTTTTCCATCCCATTAATGCATCTTATGATTATGTGTACATTAGATTTTAATAGTCAAAGGATTTTACAAATTTCTTTATTGAAGGAAGATATTGACAAATTTTTTACGTTTTATAATAGTTGATATGTATTAACTCGATGATCCACCTTCAATAAGTGAAGGTTGACAACATTATTGATAATCATAAACCACATTATGTAACCTAGAATATTATTATTTCACTAATATAACTCTCTATATCTATAATCACTATATTTTGTTTTAAGGGATATATTTTTGAACACCATTTGGAGAAATGAGGTCATGTAGAAGTTTTTAGTTATCCAATTGATTGGTGGATACTTTGTTTAGAAAGAACGTAATTGTTTTTTTAATAGAACATGAAAAAATTAACATGTAATTAAGAATAAAATTATTAACTTTTTCCCATGCATGTATTATTTATTTAACATTTTATTCTATCATTTAATCATAGTGGTAGTTTCAAAAAGGATTTCATATTTTCATATGCTATTATAGAAAATAATAATATCCCATGAAACCCATTAATGGTATTAGATAAATAATAAATGATATATTTATAAAATTAATATCTTTTTAGGGAACCGATATTTTAATTAAACATTTTATCATAGACCTTCCACAACAAAATACCAAATTATGTTATTAATATATATTATCACAATCTGTACTTCATAAAAATGGGCATTTTGGTTCATCTTTTTTTGAACCATGATATAATGAAACTGAAAAAAAAGTTTTTATTTTCCATAAATTATATTTAAATGAAAATAATCATAACATATTGTTTTATGATATCATGTGTAGGTAATATCTATGTCATTTTTATACAACAACATTTGGACTACAACAGTGTAGTCTAATATGATATGTGGTTTCCAAAAAACATTGATTTTGAAAATAACATACAGAAAATAGTTTTCATTAGTGTTATTGTTTCTTAATTAGTTATATTAAATAGTATTTCTATATCTATAAAATGGATTCCATTATTTATGGGTGAAATTTTTTATAAATTTTTATTTAAACAAATATCTTTTTAAAAAATTCATATTATCATACACCATTGTGAAGAAATTTTTTCCATAAGGTTGATTAAAGTATTTTATTTACATCATCTGAAATACTTAAAATTTAAAATTATTATGATAATAATATTTTATTATTCACATCTATAAATATTTGACCGTAATTGAATATTTTATTATTTTGTTCATTTTTTTTTTGAAAAATATTTTATATAATAACCATAACTCACATTATAAGATATGTATAACAATGAATGATTTAATGTTCATATAAATTGATTTTGGATTGTTATAGATTATTTAATCTTAGAAAATATGGGTTAATATAATTTTTCAGTTATAGGTTTTTGTGTGATGGTATGATTTAAATACTTATTGAGTAAATTATAATTAGATTGGGGAATTAGGGGTCAAACATCCCATTTTATTAGATGTGTATGATTTTTATAGAAAAGTAGGGTTGGAAATAAATTTTTCATTGTAGAAATATTAGGATATTATAAATTTAATATTTTTAACCCTAAATTAAAATATTTCTATTAACTTATGATGGTGATGCATTTAGGTTCCTTTAAATAGGTGTGTTAATTTATTGAGTAAATCAAAATATTAGTTTTGTGAATATGTTCACATAAATATTGGATAAAAATTTATATTTGGTGTATGGAATCTATTTCAAAGAAATCTAATAATAATTAAGAGTACATAAAAAAATGTATCATGAGATAAAAGAGATAACATGTTTTGTAACAATTATGGGGATTTCAAGCATTTCAATTTTATTTAAATAGGGGGAAATTATAATAAATCTCCATGAAATGAATTTGTTAGATTACATCTAAATAAAGAACATGTGATTGCCTCAATTACATATCCCATAACTCCTTCGTCACATTCCATGGGATACTTTATCGCATTGGAATAAGGGGAATGAAATTTTATTCCAAAGGATATGATTAATTTATAATGTTAGAAAATTAGATACCTACATACCTGAATTCACAATTATATATAAAAAAACCAATAAAGTGAAAGAAAATATTCGACCACATTAAACAAAATAAAATATCACTTCATCATATCCAAGTGAAATGAAAAAAATCTAGGGTTGAACTAAATTCTGATAAAGGGTTTTGTACAGAAGAATAAATCATTAGTAAATAATAAAAATTTATTATGGAAAGGTAAAATAGTAAAAAACATTCAAAATAATCATCCACCAGATTATGAATAAAAATATAGAAGAAATTAATGATGATAAAATAATACTACGTAAATAATTACATAAAATTTGAACTTATCCATGGTTTTCGAAAAAAGTCAAATAATGACCTCGAAATCAATAAAAAACCACATTAAAATGATATGAAAAATGATGGACATCATTAACATACCATTAAAGCATATTTCCATAAATACTACATAATTGGGTAATGCCTCAGTCTTATTCTCTAGGTAGTTTGCCTCATTAGTCCCTTTAATTCATCATGTGTATATAGTGGACCCCACACAACACTAATAAATTCAAATTAATTCATTATATGTTAGGGGAGAATAAAAATTCAATATATAATCCATTAAAAAATCATAGTGAAAAAATAGAGTATAAAATATTAATATATACCCAATAAAAATTATTATAAAACATTTGGTTAGTGAATAAGGATTTTACCACCATAAGATAAACCTAGTGAATTTTAAAAAAAATCATTGTTTACAATTATGAAGAAATATACAATTAAAATATCCTTTATAACATTATTTAGAAAAAAACATTATTCAATTTGATATCAACATTTAATAAAAATTAATATATAGAATATTATGGTAAACATTTACTTGAAAAAATCCTAGAAAATAAATAAATGAAATATCAAGGTATTAACCTATCATAAATGAGGGAAACTATTTCATTACACATTAGTTATAAACAATCATTTATCACCTTTGTATAAAATATTAAAAAGTAAATTTAATGTAAATTGGGAAGATGACTCCTTTTAAATCATTTTCCAATTTTAAATAATTGGTAAATGTATTTCATAAATAATTTTATATAGAAATAAATTCATTATGGTTTTTAAATAATATAAGGAAAATTAGGAAAACTGATCCTGATAATATATGAAAAATTCTATTTTTTCTTAGAAAGATTATTTCAGTATTTAAATTATATAAATAGTGAAAATTGAATGGAAAACATGTTATTTATATAAATAAATAGTGTATCATTAGACATATCAGGTATAATATATAAAAATAAATTAATATTCACAATTGATACATTAACATAAACAATCTTGATCAGAGATGATATTATAAATTAAAAATTTACAGCATTTGTTATATTGTAATTATAATTCACATGAAATTATTATATAAAATGAGAAATTAAATATAATTTATATAAAATATCAATTATATGAAATATAAAATGTAATTATACACAACACATTAATGAAAAAACTGGTGAGTATGGAAAATGTCACACAGATGTAAATATGAGAAGAGAAACACACTTATAAATTCTAAATAACTTCATATGTTATTAAAAAATTTGATAAATATATAAATATTAAAAATATATTATATAAACATAATAATATATATCAAAATATATATTATTTACAAAAAACATTTTATTTCCCTATTTTTTGTAATAATTTATTAATATCACTATTCTATAAGATGACTACTTTGTGTTCTATATATGATTTATTTTGATAGTGTTTGTTCTTATAAATTTTTTATAGTTCTATAATATATAGAATGGTATTCAAGATTTTAATATCATATATATATACAAACACAATAATTTTATGATTATTGTTTTATGTAAATGTTATAGATAAAAAAATTAATAAAACCAATCATATAGATGTTATAAGATACATACACATGAATCACGTGTTCAGAATTTGATAGATAAAATTAAATAATATTAAATAACAAATGGACTTTCAATAATCATTATTATGTCATATAAATGATTTATATTTATTAAATAAATCCTTATTCAAATTCCAGTAAAATAGAAATGAAAAATAAATCGCATCCCATCATTGAGGTGGAAGACCACACATATGCATGAGGGAAGTTATTATTTTACAATGGATTGGAATTTAAATAATAAAATTATATATGAATAAGAATTTGAAAACATTAAACTAATAATATTAGAAATATGTAAATATGGTGGTAGAAGATTAATAGTATCTCTATATGGAGGTGATAAACATTAAGTAAACACGAGATATAATTTTAAATAATAGTTTAGGGAAAGATGATTAAAAATGAAGATTTTATAATCACAATAAAATTTCTATATGTTGAGGATACATAAGTAACTATTTTATGAATAATATGATATATTTAATGTAGATAAAATATGAATAAAAAATGACCGGTTAAGGTGATTACATTTTCTGGGAATGAACACCTATAGATCTCCTAATAATGCTCATTGGGATTCTAATTTGAGAATTCTATAAAACCTAGAATGTGTATATGGATATTGAAAAGATAAATTTTCATGGTTTGGTTAGGATATAAGTATAAATGTAGTGTAATGAAGACACAGAATATGGCGTTCCTTTTATAATTGAAGTGAAGGATATTCATTGAATTTCATATAGTACAAAATTAATATAATAATTTTACTTAGGAAAATTTCTCGAAATTTATATAATTGTATGATAATATAATAATCTGGTAAAATATGATTATCATATAAAATTAAAAAAAAGTTTGTTCCATTATCATAATGATTTAACCTATATTAATTCTTTAAAAAATTACCACAATATCAAAATTTTCTACCATTTAAGGATAATGAATGTTTTAGTTGAAGGAAAATTAAGAGTAAATAGAATATAAATAAGTATTTGTATCATATATCTTTTATTTCATAAAATTTCATATTATTATTTGGAATGTATCATTTATTTAAATAATGTTCATTATACTATATAATTAATTACTTTTTTGAAGGTATTCATTTAATATGACATAAAATATTCATGAAAAATGGGAATTTGTAACTATTCTATTCATTAAACCCATGATTGTCATATTGTTATACATAATTCATCAGACTCATTAATTATCTCTATCTGTATATGTTTTATGATTTTTAATATCATTTTCATTTTTATTTTTCAGATGTATTAAATCATTTGTCGTGGTTTCATGAGAAATTATGAAAATTATCTTACAACAATGAATTAAAAATAAATTACATTTTAATAAATTATTTATCTTTAAATTATCAATTAATATCCAAAAATATCCTCCTTTTATGATTCTATAACAAATTAATGATAATAAAACAATTAGAATCACAGATTTGACATCACATTTAATCAAATAATATTAATATAAAATCATAAAAAAACAAAAACAAAGGACATCAATTTGAATTTTGGATGAGTATGGAGGAATTATGTTCATATAATGAAATAAATTTATTTGGTAGGTTCATTTTACAGTCTTTCTGTTATTATTTTAATACATAATTACTTGATTTAACCTTATAATGGTGATAATTATTAAAAATGATTTGTATTCATAATGATATAAGATAAATGTGTCATATTTACCAAACCACAACCTCACAATACTATATAATGAATAAATATTTAAAAATTTAAGAAAATATATAATTGGAATTAATTATTGTAAAATGATAATGGAAAATAAAATTTTATTTTTTTTGAAAAATGAAATTACATATATATATATATATATTTCATGTTATATAAACTTCATTCATAATATTGATCCTAATGAAGGTAATTGAATTATTAGTAATATCAATATACTGAAATTTTAAAATAATTATAATACAAAAAATATATTTAATAATTATTCAACCAAAAATATAGTTTCTCCATAAAATTATTTTTTATTCTCTAAATTATAGTTTTATATAAAAATACAAAAATCTCACCCAAATATATTTTTTAAATGATATTTTATAATTTGATACTATTTTTGTAAAATAAAATTTACTAAATTCCATAAAATTTATTCTTATATATTGTCACAAATAACTATAATAAATTATATTAGTAAATTTATTCGTAACGAATAAAACAATATAAATGAAATTGAGTACTTATTTGATAACCATAAAATAGTATTTTTTTTGTAGGACCATTATATGTATATCATAATTTGTCTAATACTAATTTTGATCTCTAATTCAATGGCTAGGAGATAATTACCACACAAAATAATAATATATTAATATTATATCACATTTTAGTCAAATCTTGTGTTCTATATCATGTATGTTATCAAAAAATTCCTTATATTAAAATATATGGATATTAAATTATAAGAACATAAAATATTATAACCACAAAATTTTATATAGTTTATAAATCCTAAATCATTATGGAAATCCCACATCATATAGAGGGATGATAAAATATTCCATCAGAAATGAGTTAGAAACTTACAGGTAATATGAGATATCCAATATTGGGGTTTCTAGATAGGGAGAAGATTGGTAGGATCGTAAATTATATAAATAGTAGAAAAATAAAAATTCAAAAAATTATTGATAATGATATAGAATATAGTCTGGATATAGTTAATGGAAAAAACCCCTAAATCATTTAGGGGTGATGTGACCATAAATATAATTAAAATAAATATAAATTATTAAAATTCTGATTTATAAAATTTATTCTTATGGTTGAAGTATTCCAATTCCTTTGTAAATATTAATATAATGAAATAAATTAATTTACAATTAAAATTTCATTCTATAATCAATTTCCACCACAATAATAACTTTTCATAAAAATATTGGTATTTATGATGAATTTTTCATGCATGTAGTACTAAATTAATAATCTACTTAATCAAAAAAGGAAAAAAGTTATTACTATTATATTTATATATTGATTATAAAAAATAGTCACCATAAGGTATGTTAATATATTAATTGTATAAAAATTCATAGTAAGAAATAAAATTATTTACCTCAAAATTTCAACATTTACAAAAATATTTCAAAATAGATTATCCACAAATAAATAACACTACATATCATTTATTATTAATAAGAACAACATTTGATGTTTTTAACACCAAATTTGATATGATACTATTTAAAATGTCTTCCCAAAAATTAATTTTAATTCTTCTTAAATAATCAAATATGTTTAAAATTATATTAAAACTATAGTTTATATATACCTTAACCAAATTAAGCATCCAAATTATATCATTACTCACCAAGATAAATAATTTTACAATATTTTAATGTAGTGAAATTTACTAATATAACAAGAATAAAACTACAATACAAACCTAATATTTAATCCTAATGATGAATATAAAAATTTATATAATTACCAAATTGTAAACAAATAAATTTTTAACCATCAATATTATCAATATCCTAGTATCCAGTAAAAAAATTTAACTTGACAGCAAACCATCTTCAACCCCAAATGATCATTTACCCCTCAATAAGGAAACCTTTATAAAAAAATGTTTTAATGAACCTCAATATCCCATAACATTAAATATAACAATGGGTATATATTCCATCAAACTAAAAAACATTACACATATAATTTCATATTGGTATCAAAAATTTTTATTTTAACCACGCATAAAAACATTTATACATAAAAATATCTATTCCTAAAATAATATCATAGACTATTTTTTTTCTATATTTGAATGAAATAAACATCATCAATGTTAACCTATTTCTTATGGTAATGAAATCAATAACAAATTTTAATGTCAGTGAATCTTTCACATTTACAGCATCACTTCCAACCATAAACATACACCTAAAAATACTTTTTTTTATTTTTCATAAAATATGATTTCACATCATTAAAACCAATTAGGAATAATAATTAATTGTTTCATGATTATAATATAAATAATAACATTTATTAATATATCTAAAAAAATTATCTTATCCCAATACAGGAACTCATCTATTATTAAACATTAATGATTTGTATATTATAGGGGTTTTTATAGTTTAGGAGTTAAACCATATATTGTGAAATTTTCATGGATAATTATCATATAACCCACATAAAAAACATTATAATGTAAATGTTAAATTAGAAATAATTTGGAACCCTTCCCTCATATAATACATCTTTCATCGATAAATTGATGATTAATACTCGTATTTATCAAACATAAATAATTTCTCATTTAATGGATACATTATCAAGGTTTTATAATTCCATATTTATATCATTATGGAAATATTGAATTCATTCATATATGTTATTCACCACTTGAGTTCTCAGTAAACTCTGTTTGTATCTTCTTTGGTCAGTCTGGGAGTTGGTTAGTGTGATGGAATTTAATAATATATCAGGATAATATAATATGCACAATCACAATATTTTTCACATCATTCATAATACAATTATGTTTCTCATAATCACCACATTGTCTTACATGATTCTTCCCGGTTCCCACAATCGACTAGAATTCAAAATTAGAGTATGGGAGTCAATTCAAATATTTTGAAATTATATAATAAAATGATTCATTTATAGGATGCCTAAATAATGATATTATATTTTTTTCAAACACAACATAGTGTTTACATATTTCAATCATGGTAATATTCTAATCATAAAGATTGTCATGGATTATAATGAAAATTTTATTTAACCTAATAATATCCCTTATAAATGTCAAAATAGGTTTGATGTAATTAGAAATTCACCATGAAACATAACGATTTCCAATATATACTCAGCTAAGTATTTTTAGTGTTATTACAACTATTTGAATCTATTCGAAAACCATATAAACTTGTAAAATCTCGAGAGGTGTGTATTTTAGGAAAAACCACATAATATAAACCATACCAAAAAATTAATATGATATAATTTATATATTCATTTCATCAAAGACATCTATAGTGTCATATTGAAAAATATATGATTTCCTAAATATTTTTCGCAAGGATCCTTCAAAATATCATCTAATACCAACTATAAAATCCCAAAAACCCATATCCTAGAGTTGGTGTTTACATTTTCACATTTTCATGAGATACATAAAACTAAATCCTAATGTTCTAAGTAAATTTTTATTCTAGGTAAATAGGATACATACATGGAAATAAAATTAAAATTTAATGAATAAAAATTAATCATAGTGATGGAATATATTATATATTCTTAAATTAATTAAATTATTACATATTCTTATATATTTGAAAAAAACATGAGTGTCCTCATAGTACTAGTAAGGGTTATGTGTAGTAGATGTTAGCTGGGGTAAATAACATTTTATTTAATATGGTAGGGTTAAAAACTGAAAAAAATCAATTTAATAAATAACATAATCATGAAGAATTATATTAATTAATTAATTTATAACTGAATAACATTATCTGCATACAACTGAATATTTATTCTTATAAATTTTCATCATAACTTTTCTAAAAATAAAATAGACAAAAATAAATAATCATATACTGATTCAATGAAAAATTTTAGGAATTATAGACATAATACTGAGGTTCTATTCTGTGAATCTTATAGAAATGGGTTTTTATTCCCTAATATAACAAAACTATTATGTCTTATTAGACACATAGATGCAACATAGGGCTACAAAAGAATCATACCATAAATGACTGAATACTTTATTTATAAAATGAATGTGTAATATAAAAATTTAATCATAATCAACATAAATATTAATATTGAAAAAATAATATTTGAGATTTTGACATCTTCCCCCAATAAAAAATATCTTATAATATCCAGATAATGAATAAGGATTGTTTAATTAAAACATATCCCTAGTAGAGTATATATTAAATAATATTTAACTCCTTTTTTACACAATATAACAAAATACCATTGATATCATTTTTGATCAAAATGAAATATTCATTAGGAAATCATTTTTTAAAAAAAATTAAAATTTCATAAACCTGTACATACTTTTAAAATAATGTAGTTTTTAATATTGTAATGTGAGTTTAAAATAAGTGATTTTTCATGATTTATGGATATTCCTTGCATAACTAAACAGTAAAAAAATGATTATTTCTAATATATGTAAATAACACAAAAAACATCCTCAATAAGAAAAACAAAGGAAGAATTATATTACATTATTCCTAAAATATAAAAATGGGGAAAAATACAATATTAAATAATCATACAATAATAAAATATACTCTGTAAAATAGTTTGAGGACTATATGAATATGGAATAAAATTATTCGTAATGGAATAGAAAAACAATGGCGATTTAAATTAACAACATTTTTTTTGTTTTTTTAAAATATAAAGAATAGTAATATAAAATAAAAACATTACATTGAAAAATAATGTTGTTAGAAGAAAATATATCAATAATATTAATAAAAATATATTTATTCTCCCAATTTATACTTAAGTATAAAAAATCTTAAATAATGAAAAGATTGTGACATAAACCATTACTGTTTTGTTAAATTTGGAACCATAAATATGAGGAAAAATATTTTCAAAGATACATTACATTCCAAAAATTTAAATGACTGATGTTATAAAATAGAAAATATAATTATTTACTCCACAATGATGAAAGAGGTGGTGAGTATGGTCAGTGTCATAATGAATTAAATTTGATATTATCAACCCTTCATATCCAAAATCATTCATATCTATTGGAACATCATGTATAATAAATATATATTTATTATTAATAGAATTCAAAACAATAATAATACATATAAGACCATATATGGTTTATATATAATCGTTTATAAGTAGTTTATTAGTAATTAAAAAATTATATCACTATTATGGTTAATAACTTCACTACAATCAACATGTGTTTTTGTTTGATTGTTTAGGCCATTCTATATTGATCATGGTTACATCATATCATAAATGTTACTAACGATATAAATATCACACACATATATATATCAAATATATTTATATTCAGGTTCATCAATAAAATGGATAAGATAGAAAGATATATTACACAACTCAAGGAAATGGTAGGTCAAATAAATAAGTGAACACTATATTCAATTTCTGATAAGTATAATGAAATATTGAAAAATATGGATTTTAATTTAAAGGATTTTTAGTAGGTCACATAAATTATTTTTTAAATTATACATATCTTTATTTTAATCAATGTAATAATGAAATGAAATAAAATCACATCACTTCTTTAAGGTGGTATTCCACTAATACTAACAAGAGACATTAGTATTTTCTAATGAATCGAAACATAAGAATTATAATGTCTTCATAAGTATAATATATAATCATTTTATCCAAAATAAATTTATTTTATGAAATATAGTATGCATGTTCATTTTCTATTTCTAAATGGAATCTGTAATACATATATAAGTATGAATGATACATTAACATCATATTATATTCGAATGTGGGTGGATAATGTTGATTTCATAATAAAATATTAAATTCTAGTATTAGAAGATATAGGATATGTTATTTTCTGATACATAACATATATTTAATTTTCATAAAATAATATCTACACAATGGAATCACATTCGATGATTACCTCTTATAAGAAGGTACACCTATATGATCCCCAATTAAACATCCTATGGACGAAATTTTTGGAATGGAAATGAATCTAAAATGTTGATAAGAATATTGATAATATAATGTCTTAGTTCATTTAAATGATATAATCTTTAAATTTGTATAAATAAGAGAGGTAAGGGGTGTGCATGAATTAGTGAGGGTAAGGGTAATCTTTGAATTTCGAAGGTATTAAATTAATTTTTTTTCATGTGAAAAATACTCTTAATCGATTTAATTAATTGATAACATTATGATTAGTTGATTTACTATCATATAAATTACCCTTGATCATGGAATGTAAATATTTTTACCCACATAATTTAGTTTTAAACCACATGATCAGCTTTTTACAATTATAACAATTCTGTCATTTTATATCCTTTATGTTCTATGATTTTTACAAAAAATCAAAAAACAACCAATATATAGAACGTGGTATATTTTTACAACAAAATATCATTAATTTGGCCAAATATGATATTTTTATGAATATAAAATCATTTAATAAAATATTATTTTTTATAAAATAATTCTAATTTATTTTTTAGTTTATTCATATAATAAAAAATAAATTTACAAATACAAAGTTTGAAATGAAATATAATCATTTAAAACAACAAAAAGTTATAATATAGATTAATAAAATTGTTTTCGACACATTAATTCAATCAAATTTTGTAAGAACCATTTTTTTAAATTAACTATTTAATTATTGTATTAATTTAGAAAATACTTAGTCTGTTTTGCATAAAAATTTAATATAATTATGTCATAAATATATTTAATAAAATGAAAATGATAATCATATTATTTTAATTTAAAATAACAACTAAAAATTAGAACTAATATATTTTTATGTTAATGTCAATAATATGATTCTAATAAAACTAATATATTTTAATTTTTGATTATTCTTTTAATTAATCAATATAAAGGAAAAAATAATATTAAATTGAAATAAATATTCATTTATTATATATTCGACTATTGTAGATCAAATAGGTACATTAAATAAATTAAATTTCAATTTTACGGTATTTTTGTAGTATTTATGATTTTTTTTGACAATAATTAATTTATTTTACCTTTACAATGGTAATAATTATTTATTATGGTTATAATTTATAATGTCTTAAAATAAAAAGGTATAATTTATAAAATATTGAACTCTGTATTCAATGTATATAATATATTTTTAAAATAAAAAATTTATATATGTGTTTGTAATTATTTTGAAATTATATCCCAAAACCCAATGATAAATAGTTTTTAAAAAATACATATTATGTTAAATAATGGATTTATATTAAATTAAAATGTTAAATTGATTAAAATTAACATAATAGAATTTCAAAAAAGTAAAATATTACGAATTTTATTTTTAAATCATTTTAAAACCCAATAAAAAATTTTAATTTGTTAAATAATAAATTTAGGTTAACTAAAATATTTAATATAACTATTCAATGAAAAGTTATTCCTTTTAAAAAAATCAAATAATTTTATATAAGATAATTTGGATTGATTATTTAATTATTTAAAAATATAAATTTTAATGTACTAGATTAAATTAGTATATTCTTCATCAAGAAGAAATAATATCATTTTGAATGAAAATGCCTTTATAAAGCATAAAAATTATTTCTTAAAAATATATTACACGTTTACATAACATTAATAAATGATATTTTATTATGTAGGAAAATTGAATATAATTCATATTTTTTTAATTTTTTCTCATATCAAATTATTTATTAGCTTGGAAGTATAGATTACATTAATTAATATAATATTAGTAGTATAACACAAATCTCATAATCGTGATGTGTATCATTTATTCTATTGAATGATTTATTCTTTTAAATTCAATAGATATTAGACAAACCATATGACTAACAACTTCTCTTTCAAATCAAGGTTTCTATTGATTATTTTGTGTATGTTATGGGGGATATGGAAAACACAATGAGTTATGAAACCATATCTATATGTTAGTTTATGAAGAGACATAGCTATGAAACCCAAGGATTTAGGATATGAGTAATATAAAATTTTCAATACAAAAATGATGTATAAGGGAAAATAATTTCCCACTAAAAAATAAATGATTCATTTGTGATGTGGTTTTAATAATTTCATAGGTAAATAGACCAGGAGATTAGTTTTACACTATATAGGCTTCACTTCATTGTTAAATATGAATCATGGCCCAAAATAATTATAATGAATGGGATTATTAATTTAGTGGGAGGTATTTCATTAATGTTGATTAATGAATGAAATAAAAGATTATACCCAACGATATTTTTTTATATTATGGAATGAATAATTTTAATAATATTAAATATCATATTGAAATGACCTAGGACTGAATTTTATACTGGTTTCAATGGTTTTTATGTTATCTCAAAGTACACAAAAATTAGATTATAGATGTGAATGTAATTTAAATTAATGTCACTAATTATGACCCATGAATATTATATCATGGGTTATATTCAGATATTTTTCATGAAAAAAACAAACATGATATTATTACACAATTAAATAAATGTGACATAGAAAATTTTAATTTATTTAGTTAAGGAATTTATATTTTTTTAAAATAATAAATTAATTCTAACCAATGTTTTAGTTCAAAAATTTGATAATCATTATTATATTCCTATCAGAAAAAAAATTTCATTTTAATTTCTTATCAAGACATGTTGAAGTGTCATTATTTATTATTAATGAGAATTATTTTATATACATCAATGGAATGTTTTTTGATTGGTAATGTGGAAAATATTTTGTATTTTTTTGAAATGTATGATTAGTCTATAACATTGAGAATAAAATTTCAAATGTCAATTCTAAAAACTTTTAACATCATTATTTTCACATTATATATATAATTCGAAATTATTTTAACATATACAATGCATATAGACTATTGAAATAATCGGATTTTGAATCATTCGTCACATGTTATTTTTCATTTTTAGGAAATACCAAATATAAACATTTTAATGGAAATAAAAATATTAAAAGTGAAATATTAGTTATTATAAATAAAAATTAATGTTAACCAGGTTGTAATAAATGACTTGGTTGTTTTATGTACATCATTACCTAAACTAGTGAATATTGTAAATGTATTTATGGGTTTCCAATGATATTAAATCCTGAATCATTTTAAAGATAAATATACATTCCAAGTAAAGTCTATGATCATCTTTATTAATAAATAATGAATCAAGAATCATAATTGGATAGGGATTAATTATGTTTACAGTTTCTAAAATTTTTGAGTGATTTTGGAATTTATATACAATTACCTCATCTATGACGACCAAAATGGAATAATATATTGATGAGGAGCTATAATTCATAATTAAAAATAGTTAAATTATTTATGAGTTTATGTGATATTCCAATATCATTGTAGGTAAATTTTCAAGAAACTATTCTATTGCAATATAATTTTATTCTAGGAGTGGTAGTAAAAATTAAATTAAGTTTCAAATGGAATTTAATGTGTTTATATTATTATTTTATACATATATGGTTTTCTAAACAATATTTGAATCAATTGGATTCAAAATAACATATCATTATGTTTTAAAATTATAGAAATGTTTTTTATATCAATAAGATTAATGGAAATTTCATATATAGAGAGATAAAAACATTTTGTCTCAAGATGGTTATTTATTTGACAAAAAACACATGAATCGATTATGAAATGGGTTGGGGTATATTGAACTAATATAAGTCCAATAAAAAATAAAAATATTTTTTCTAAATGGTTGTTGATCTAGTTCTATAAAGAGTTACTGAATAAGAATCATTTCATGTGACAAAATTACCTAAAATTCTCAATATGATTCACAAGGATACCAAGATAAATGGATTTGTATTTGAAAATGTTATTGGGGTGATGTTTAAGGATGATGAACAAAATTAATTCTTAGATCACACTATGAGTTATGATTCCATGAAATTTTTATATTGAATGAAATATGGGATGAACATCATAAATTCTAACCATGATTGTAACATGGTAGATACAACTGAAAAATTATAATGAACTAACATGAATGATAGAGTTCCTTCATATAAATGAACCATAGTGCGAATGAGCTGTGAAATAGTCAGGGTAATATCTACAGAAAAAATTCTTTATCTCTAATGATAATGTATAGTTTAATATTTCTATCTGTAACATATCATTATTATTATGTTGTATATTTTATGAATGTTTAAAGTATATTTGATATCAATAAATCTATCAAATATATGAAAACAATACAATATATTTGATTGATTATCTAGATGAGTCTTCCAATTTTTTGAAGACGTAATAGCTCATATACGGAATTGAAACAAAAAATTATAAATGAAGGAAGATATATTTTCAGTATTAAATCATGGCTTATGATAACATAAAAATTTTAGATTATTCTTGTGTAGTCAAATAGGGATTGTTGTGTTATTTCATATATTTTATTTATTATATATAATCCTTATCAGATGTGATGAAAATAATTTAAACTCTATAAATATATTTTAGGGGAAAAAATGTCAATGAATTACTTGGTAGAGTCATCTTATAAAAATAATATTTATTTATATAGATATAAATATAAGAGGATACTTAAACTAGGAAATATGTAATATATTAGTTAATTGATTATGTGGGTGCGCTTAAAAACACCAATAATTGGAATTTTTCATTTTTTTTGAACTCATATATTATAATGATTAATATTCACTATAAATGATTTGAAATGATGGATTTGAATCCATATATTTATACCATTTGGTCTATCATGTATTACATTTTTTTAACTCAACAAGATGTTTCCTATTCATTAAGAATAAAACAGAGATTCATACCCTACCAAATAGAGACTCACTGTATTGAATTAAACAATAACTATATTTTTTTATGATTAAGTAAGGACATTCTATAGGCATTGGGAGGTAAATATTTTCATATTATAAGAGGTCAAATTGGTTGAAAATTATAATTTAATCTTGATTAAATGATATATCAATCTCTTTTAATGATTTTTAGACATAATAGAGTATTTAGTTTGTTGATATTCAAAAAATGACTCTATAGAGGACTTGATAAGAGAGGTAAGGTATGCAATTTCCTTTGATTATTTTTAGGATTATGATTTCATCAATATATTGTTTTATAAATATGTTTTGTTTCTAAATATTTATGTACTAATTGATATTTAATAAGAAAAAAATATGATTTGTTACTCTTGATATGGAACCCTAGTCTCATTCATGGAACAAACACAATATTTGAAAATACTATCTCATTAGATATATCATTAATAGGGGTGATATAAAAAACTATTAGGTCTATATAGATGAAAATTTAATTGTTACTTTGAAAAACACATTATTACCACCAAAAAATTATCGTCATGATGAATATCCTATTAATATATACATGAGATGTTACCTATAAGTTTAGTAAAACATATCATGGGTTTATAATAATCGAAATATTTATTAATCATGACTTTTTGTGTGATAAATTTAAATTACACAAATTGTGGAATGATAATTTCACCTCAATGTATAAATATGAGTTTTTTTATTAATAATGATCATTATTGAGTATCTCGAGTTATATGGATTTGTTAGTATGAAAATTTAGTGTGAACATTTAATCGATACAATGTGTTCTATCTAATAAAAAATAGATTCAATAGTTATCTTGTTGAAAAATATAATATTTACTAACCTAATATGTTATATCAAATGGAATTACTTATTAGAATTAATATACATTTTTGAATATTATTTTTATGAATCCGACTTTTAGGTATTTTTTTATGTACCATATAAGACAATATTCATACTTTGTATCATTTCAAAGTAAATCATGGTGGTTTAGTTAATTTTTTGTGATTGGATATATTTTTTATCACTTCATCTTTTGATGCCCAAACACTATGGTATTTTTAATCTTATATGATCAAAAAAACAATTAAGACCTTGATTAGATGATTATATGGACGTTAATATCCAAGATTAATGTTGTAACTTTTGATGTTCTCAACTACTTGTATGAATGAAATATGATGTATTTATTCAATTTAAATAGTACATTTCAAAAAATAATGAATTTATGAGAATTTATATAATATCTTTATAGGATTCATTTAGTGTTGATACTCAATAAAATAGAAATATAATTATATAAAATTGCATACTCTTTATATAAATACAATTTTTTTTGTACATGTTCTTATATATAATATCATGTGGTATTTTTTAGAAACCTAATAAAGGTAAACATCCTTACTGAAATTGAATTTGTTTTGTAGAATTACAAATAACAACAATAGAAAATCCCCAAACACAGATATTTGGGAAAATAAATTTAATATTTTACCATATATCAATAGGGATTTTTCTTACCATTATAGTTGGAAAATTCCTTATTTTTTTGGGATGATTATAATTCATATCCTGAAAAGTTTAATAGAACACTAGTATGACTCTCCATCAATCAAACCATCACTAAAATGGTATACTTCTACTATAAAAACCTCTATTCAAATATATTTTACTATGATGAATGACATTGGATAATATGCAAAATAAATTATATAGTTGATGAATTTCTTCATATAAAATTACCCATATTTATCTGTATATGAATTATTTATATTCATACCAATATGATTAATGAATTGATTATTTTATTCTATTCATTTGCCAAATAAATATAACAAACAACTCAAAACAGGAATTTATAATGATCATAACTCATGTAACCAAAATTGAGTTGTTATTTAATAATATTTTTTTAGAATTCCAAGATCACAATACACAGGACTAAATTATTAGAAATACAAAGAACTCCATTCCTATATGAACATTAAATGATTCACAATATTAATAATACATGATTTTATTAGAACAATTAAATAATATATATCTAAACTTGTACTTACATAACATATATTAATCATCATGGTTTTTAGGAAAATGGAAAATAACATAAATCGTTGATGTAATATAATTGTAAGGAGATGAAAAATTCAGAATCTATCACAACATCATAATTTAAAATATAATATTGTAGAAATTAAATAATAGAAAAATTACCTATAATAAAAACTATGAGAATAATATATCCATTGATAACATATCACTACAAAAGAATATGGATAGAAATAATATAACACATAATAGTGGAATGAATAATAATTGTAATTAGAATTTTATGATCATGTAATTTTTAAAAGACATAATATATAAATTGATAATGAATTAACCAAAAACCAAATCAATTTATTATCATGATAGCTTCTGATACTAAAAGTGGATATATAATTATGATTCCCATATGTCACAAAAAAATTCTAAATGATATATCATAAGAAGATAATTGAAAAATATTACATATCATAATATTCTTTAAAGAGAAAATATATATAATCATGAATATGTAATAAATAGTTATCATTATAAAAATTATATATAAATGGATTATCCTTGTTTATTCATTCATATTAATAATGAATAAAACTAATTAAATAAATAATATAATAACATAAAAATTTTAATGGACTATAAAGATATCAATTTAGTGATAAAAATGTTGTAGTGAGGTGTATATTCATGATGTAGGGATATCAATATAAAATGATGCTTCATTAAGGGTTGTTAAGTGAATTTGAATGAACCAATGAATATCCACATGATTTACAATCAAGTGATGTTATTAGGTACACTTGTTGTCAACCATGTTAATATTGAGTTCATAAAAAACCAGTAGTATTCAACGAATTTACATTGGGATAATATATTATAGTTTATTTATCACCTTATTTTTATCCAAATAGGGATTTCATTTATTAAAAATCACAAACGTTTATAGATTTTCTATCTATAAAATAATTTTAAAGCTATAGATTGGGTTTTGCAATATAAAAGCCTATGATGGTGGTATAGTGGGATGAAATGGTGATCTATAATTAGTTATAACATCCCAGGTAAATGTAGAAATAATAAATTTTAATATTAGTTAATATTATGTGGATTAAATATTAAATTTACTTCAAAAGGGATTGTTATGATCGATGGTGTACACAATATGCAAAAACACGTTTCTTTTAAATCTTATGTTGCACAAATAATAATATAATATTAATATTTTGAATGGTGATTACCGCCAAGACGTTGTATTGGAAGGAATGAACAGAAATTACTACATTATGATTATACATTTTTGTTAAATATTTTTATATTTAATCAATAAATGTTAGAGGATTTAATTGTGAATGTATCAAATTTTAAGAATAACTAATTTTAAAAGGTTGATTTACCATCTTTTGTTCGTGATCCCTCGTTAAATATTTTTTTGGTCAATATTATATGTTCTATTGGGAAAAATAATATTATCTATAAAATCAGGACATCAAAACTCTCTTTGGGTAAATTTTTGGAATTTTTAGATAAAATTCATTTTTTGATCAATAGTGGAAAATACTGTATTTTTATTCAAAGATACATTTTAATATAATTCAATTATATGGATATATTATCTTTTTAATTGATTTTAGAGTACAATTATATAATATTTTTACTATTTAATCCAATTTTGGTCATTATAATTAATTTCACATTGAAATTGGATGTAAACAAGTGTCTATCTTTTGATAGTTATTATTTTTTTAAAATAAGCTTTTTGTTTTGACAACAGAAATTAATTTTAAATTAATTATTCAAACTTATATGTTCTTAATTTGGTAAAATAAACATCATATTTGAATTCTGAATATAAAATAAATCTTAGGCTGAATTTTTGGTATTTTTCTACAAAACATCCAATTTTGATGAATAGTGAAACCATTAAGTAGTAGTTGCAAACTAACTTTTTCATGTAAATAAAATTTTACCACTTTTTTGAATTTAATTTCAAAAATCCGACATACATGGTTGATATTAGTATGTAAAATTTGGTTCAATAAGATGAATATAATTTTTGGTGAATAGTAACGTGTGACATTTATTTAATGCAGTTACATGTAAATTGGACAATAAAAGGTAAAAATAATATCATTATAATACAAAATTACCTTCTAAATTGTACTAACCTTATTGTATGAGTCATGGACGACCATTGGAATACATGGGTCTATTTTGGGACCCCATGAAGTAACTTAACAGTGAAAATGACACTTTATTTAAATTATCATAATGTAAAGACAAAAATGACATAAACAAATATCTTTTAGTAAATTAATTTTAATATAGGGTTATATAAGTTATCATTTAGAATATATATATTATTTGGAAAGATAAGAGATTTTCTACGTTATGGTATTTTTTTTAATATTTATACATCATATTAGTTAAATTATTTATTACACAATAATGATGTGGTGTTTACCCCATAAATAAACGATATAAATAAGTAATATTATAAAGATTAAAACATTTAACAAAACCAGTCCAATTATTATTAGATGCTTTTATTTGACCATGAGTCACCATATCATCGACATTAATTAGTTTTGGACGATTAGAAACCAAAAATCATTATATAATAAAATAATATTTTCACACTTTCCTATAGAGCCCCTCCTCCCCCTTATATAAAGCCTTCAGATCTATCCCATTCCATAAAACTCTCACGCCCCTTGGAGCAACCTTCCCCTACCCAGATAAGCTCTCAAGATCCCTCCCTTCCACCTAGAATCCTTAACATAGGCAGAAGCAACATCAAGAAGTCCTTTTGGATCAAACCAAATGGTGTTTCCCATATTAAAGATAATAGTTTCTCTTGAATTCAATTATTTTATTTTACTTATCGGACCCCTAAACTCTTTTTATTACTTTATTTTATAAAAATACCAGTACACTAAATATAGTAGGATTTTTTTATGGGAAGGATTGAAACAACACTTTCTCACAACTCAATCTAATAGGTAAAGAATATACAGTTTTTTGGATGAAAAACTAATGCCCCGCGAAACGATGATTGTTCAATTATCTCCCACCACATCTAATGGTGGCCATTATGATGGAACTGTATTTATATATTATATTTATTAAGTTTTTTTTCTTTATGATTTTTTAGTTTCCATTTATATCATTCCATTATGGTTTCCATTATGGGTAAACGTGATAATTTCATTTCAGGAAGTCCATACTACCTCCCCCAAAAAAGTTATATGACTCATAATTCCATATTTAGGACATTAAAATGATGGAGTTAATGATATTATATATCATATTATATTGGATTTATAATATATCTATGTATCATTATGTTTTAATTACATCAAAATATGAAATTAATATGAATGTTGAGTTAATGCGTTCGTACGACTTAACATCTCCATGAACGATGCATTTCATTTCCTACCTTCAAATGTTATGTACTATTATAAATAATTTTATATACACAATATATATGAAATATATGATATATTAATCTTGAACATAATTATGGATATAATGAAATATTGACCAAATAGACAACTTGTAGATATAAGAAGTTCATTTTTTTCTCAAGTACCAAATATCGACAAAACCACCATTATTAACATAAAGGACTTCATAATGTTTATTACAAGGAAATATGTGATACAAAAGGAATAATAAAATTGAAAAACGTTCTTAAGAATTTATAAATTAACTTTAGTTTATTATTCAGAAGATTAACAAATGAACGAGTCTAGTCGGACATCAGGTAAGGGAATTCATCTCAATATTTTTTCATTGAGGCATATTTTGTTTTAATAGATGAATTTATTTTATACACGGTATAAACTCCTCTGACATTAAACATCATTAATAATGAATATCTTTATATAAATAGTTTTACAATATGAAAAAAATGTTTCATTTAACGTAAGCGGTGAAAATGACCTTCATGCCGCCGGGATTATAATTTGATCTATGGGTTCCTTAACAAGTCATAATGTTTTATAAAAGAAAAATAAATACCCTATACTTGTTTATATATTTTGGAATTGAAATTTTTTTTGAAAAAGAATTTATTATTTCAATATCATGAAATAATATATTGTGATTTCAATGCGGAAATTATATCTTTCCTTTATGCTTGCTTAATATGTTATGGTTCATAGGAATTGTACGTATATGGGTGGTTCTGTGATAATCCTAGGGAGGGTGGGCCCGAGAAATCTCTCCAATGCGTTGGGTAATGTGACGGAGGTAAACGAAAATGTTTCTCCAATGATATTTAGAAAATATATTGTGATGGGTATTCCGAATGTTACTCTCTACACAACTGTGATAGTTATAATGTATGTAGGATATGGATTCCACAAGTTACATTTATGATTTTTGTTTTCAATGTGTGATTCAATAATCATATGATTTCATGAGTAATGTTAAAGAGAATGTGTTATTTATGTATTGATGAACTAATATATTATATATTTGTTTTATAACCCTTACATAGCATTTTATGCTCATCCCAAGTTTCAAAATGTATTTCACAGGACAAATAGATGAAATTGGCCATGGATGAGATCTAAGAAAAGTCATTTAATCTAAAATAAGGATGTAGAATTGAGTCGTTTTTAGTGAGTTTTTATATTATAAATAAAATGAAAACAGTGTAGATGGGACTACGATTAATTTTTGAGATGTAATTTAATAGTTATGTCTTATATCTCTAAATCTCTAAAACTGAAAAGATCTATAATGTGAATTATTCATTTTACTCAAGATTATGTGATGTTTTAAGGTCGGGTCTTAATAGTTGGTATCATATGTTGGTTTTGATAACATTAGAATTTATTAAATTGTTAAATTAATATCCATAAAATAATTTATTTTAATAATGAAATGATAGCCTTTACAGATTACCATGTTTCTTCTCCAAAGATATCTATTTGTTCAGAATGGTTTTCCATAGAGGAAATAGGGCAGCTATGCTGGGACGACATCAGGAGGAAAATAACCTTCAAAATAAGAAACTTGAGATGGTAGGAATCAGAATTGAAAAGTTTGTTACAGTGATGTTATAGTTGAATCAGGAAATAAATGGTGGTGGTATACATGCACACGATCATCCAAATCAACCACAGATGAACATGTCAGTAATAGAGCATTTCATGAGGCAACATCCCCCATCTATCAAGGGATCATCTGACCCTTTTCTAGTTGAATGGTGGATTAAATTACTCGAGAATATTTTTGATGTCATGGGGTGTTCAGAACACCAAAAGGTTAGTCTCGTTTTTCTCCATTTGGAAGGTGAAGCTTATTAATGGGGGTCAATGGTGAAAAATATCATGGACAGTGAGTAGATTGAAACTCATGAATGGGATAATTATAAGATGTTTTTCTTGAGAAATATTTTCCTAAGGTGGTTTGTCTATGGATTGAAAAACAATTCCTGTAATTGATTCGGGAGGATGGATCAATGGATACTTATGGTGAAAAAACCACTCGACTGGAAAGGTATGCTCTATATTTCATACAATATCATGATAGTAAAATAAACTACTTTTACTCTGGATTAAGGCCTAAGTATTTAAGGGATTTAGCTTCTCGTGAGTACAAATGTTATGAAATAAATGTTCAATGTGTGGAGAATGTGGAAATGGAGTTTTCCAATAAACGTGTCTTATTTCAAAAACAACATAATAAGAGGTCAAGGTTGCAGGGGAAGGGGGATAACTCTACAAATTTTTTTGATGGTATGAATTCAGTTTTAATTTTATAAAATTGTGGTAAAATACATGCATGGAAATGTCTTTTGAATTATGGAAAGTTCGATTGATGCAGTAAAATGGGACATAATGTCCGTAATTACATTGGAAAATATCATGGTAATGGTAATACAATATCTTATTTACAGTCATTAAGATGTTTTATTTTTAATGAAATGGGTCATTATTCAATTTATTTTCCAATTAAGATCTCAATTGTGAGAAAGCAACCAGACTATACTCAGAATGGGGTGGTGAAATCCATTACAACTACTTCATCAGATGATGGGCAATCAAATGAATTAGTATCTAGTATACTAATTGTTTGTTTAGATTATGCCAATTTGTTGTTTGATTCAGTGTCTACATATTCATTCATTTATGAGTATTTTTCTAGTATATTTGGAATTCCATCTCAAGATATGAATCCTGAAAATATGGTAAAAACACCATGGGGAAATGTTGAGTAAAAATTAAATTATATGAACATTCATGTCCTTGTGTGTGGAAAGAATCAACCTAAAACCCCTATTTTGTTGCCTCTAGTAGAGTTTTATGTTATTTTGGGTATGGATTGGCTTTATGTTTATCATGATAGGATTGAATGAATTGATAATAGGTTTTTTTAGAAATATCTTCAGTTTTTGTACAAGAATTAACCCTTAATTTTCAAAATATATCTGGTAGATGAGAATCTAGTAAAAGATGAAAATGAATATTACCTTGCAGATGTTTTTGCAAACTTGTGATCTTTTTAGATTAATGATGTTCTAGTGGTAAATGAGTACCTTAATGTTTTTCCGGATGAGTTGCCTGTCATTATAGCTGATCGAGAAGTTGAATTTATTGTTTACAGAGTTCTTGATGCTAAGATAATCTCAAACCCCCTATAATCGAATTGATCAAATTGAACTTTTAGAGTTAAATAATCAATTGCAGGATTTATTAGATAATGTTATCAATCAACCTAGTACATCAACTATTTTTGGTCTTTTTTTATTTGTTAAAAATAAATATGGTTTAGTGGGACAATGAATTTGTTATAGATCATTTAATAACATCATTTTTAAGAACAATTATACATTTCCTCATAACAATGATTTGTTTGATTTGTTCTAGGGAGCGTAGTATTTTTAAATGATTGATTTGAAGTTAGGGTACCATCAATTGAAACTAAAGGAAGAAGAATTTCCAAAGACCACATTTTGTACTAGATATGGCCATTTGTAATTTTTAGTTAGGACTTTGGGATTAACCAATACACCTATTGTATTCTTGGATATTTTGAATAGAATTTTCAGTGAGCTCGTTTATACATTTGTGGTTGTGTTCATTGATTATATTTTCATTTTTTTAATGTAAAGTGGATCAGGAAGTCCATTTATGGGTTGTCTCTCAAACCTTAATTTTTTTTTGGGAAATTCATCTAGTGTGAGTTCTGGTTTGACAAAACATATTCCCATGGTCCCATTTATTCAAAAAATAGCATAAATATTGATAAATCAAAAAAAAATTGTTGTTTTATAATGTTCAAGACCAATAAATATAAGAGATATAATTAGATTCATGTTTTGGATGTTTATTATAGGAGGTTTGTTGAATCTTTTTCATGGTTATCTAGCAAACTGGCTATGTTAACTTGAAAATGATTTATGTTTATCTAGAAAAAAGAATTAGATGACTGATTTCATGAATTGAAAAGAAGATTGTTTAATGCTCCAGTATCAAAAGTACCTTCCAGAAATGGTGTTATTGTAATTTTCAATGATGTTTCGTTGAAAGGACATGGTTATGTTTTTATACAGAATGATTATGTAATTTCTTATGCTTCACGTCTGCTGAAACCTCATTAATTAAAATACCCTACAAAGTATTTTGAATTAGCTATTGTTGTTTTTTATTTATAATTTTTTAGGAATCATTTTTATGGAGTAAAATGTGAAATATAAATTGACCAAAAATGTTTGAAAGTATATATTCACTCAAATAAATTGATCCTGAGATAGAAGATATGGTTGGAATTAAATAGTGATTATGATTTCATGATATTTTAACATCCATGAAAATTAATTTAAGTGGTTGATTCATTGAGTCGAAAAAGTAATACTTCATTAACCATGTTATTTTTGGAATGAGGTCCTTTGGTTTTTTGATATGATGAACTTTGGCATAGATGTTTTTGGTGTAGGAAATTATCTTATTTTTTTTTCAGGTGTTAATGAAATATTCTCAATGAGATAGAATAAAGCAAGTGCTGAAAGAAGATATTGTGTTGTAGATAAAGTTAGGGTTGGTTCAAAAGGGTAAGAATCCAGAATTTAACATTATTAATGATTGTAGTTTTATATTTGAAAAGATATTATGTGTCCCTTGTGAATCATAGTTTAAGAATGATTTATTATATGAAGATCATAGTTCTCCTTTTTCAGTTAATCATGGATGTACTAAGATGTACATATATCTTCGAGAGTATCACTGGTGGGAAGGAATTAAAAGGGTTATTTCTGATTTTAATGTGAAGTGTTTGAATTGACAGTAATTTAATGTAGTGTGGATGTTACTGAAAGGTATGCTTCAGATATTACCATAGCCATACTGTAAATGGGATAATATATCCATTGACTTAGTTTTGGTATTACTGAAGACATATCGAGGTAATAAATCAATCTGGGTTATTGTTGATCTGTTGACTAAATCTGATCATTTCCTTCTTAATAGAGATACTTTTTTTGTAGATCAATTTTCATGGGTGTATGATAAAAATATAATCAGGTTTCATGGTGTTCCCGTCTACATTGTATCTGATTGTGATCACATGTATACTTGTAACTTTTGGAAAGTCCTTCAGAAGTCATTGGGTACTGAATTAAATTTTAGTACAGCTTTTCAGCCATAAATAGTTTTGATGTCTAAAAGAACAATTCATACCATGGAAGAAATTCTATGTTCATTTTCACTTGATTACCATGAATTTGGGACCTAAATCATTTTTTGGATGAATTTTACTATAATAACAGTTTTCATTCTTTTATATAGATGGCTCCATTTGAGGCAGTATATGGAATATTTTGTTGAACTCAATATATTAGGATGAAGTAGGTGAAAGGAAACTAATGGGACCATAATTGTTAGAATATATTGTGGAAAAAGTTCATTTGATTCTGACTCAACTAATAATAGCTCTGAGTAGGTAGATAAGTTATGCGGATAACCAGAGGAAGGATCTTTCTTTAGAGGATGTTGATCAGTTCATTCCCAATGATTCTACATTGAAATGTGTGATGTGTTTTGTTAAGAAGAGAATGTTGAGTCCAAGGTTCATTGCTCCTTAGGAAATCCTATAGAATGGTAGATCAGTTGTGTACATAGTGGCTTTACCTTCATGTTTTTCCCAGGTACATAATGTTTTTCCCATTTCAATGATGAGAAAGTATATACCAGATCAATCTCATGTTTTAATTCCAAAGGTTGTTCAGTTGGAATAGAATCTCTCTTATGAGGAACAACCAGTCTAGATTCATAAACGTAGGGGGAAAGAGTTACAAAATAATTTAATTCTCCATGTAAAGGTTTTGTGGGATAACCATATGGTTGAAGATGCAACGTGGGAATAAGAAAATGCTATGGGGTAAAAATACCCCCATATATTTGATAAGTGACTAAAAATTCAAGGACATAGTTTTCAAAAGGGGGAAGGATGTGACATCCCTAGTAAATAATGAAATAATTAATTTTCATTTTATTAATATCTTGTGAACTAAATATTAATTTTACATTAAAAGGGGTTTCTATGTTTGATGGTGTACCTGATACGCCACAACGAGTTTCTTTGAAATCATACATTGCACAATAATAATATAATAATATTATTTTAAATAGTAGTTAATGGGTATCCATTGAATAGGTGGGATTGAACAAAACAAACTAAAATATGTTTATACATTCTTTTTAAATGTTTTTACATTTATCCAAAAAAATCTAGAGGCATAAAATGTGAATAAATCTTATATTAAGCATAAAATTGGTTTAAATTGTTGATTAACCATCATTTGATGGAAAAACCTATTTAAAAATACTTTAGTTTTCTTTTATATGTTATATTGGACAAAATAAAATTATTCTTTACAATCAAGACATAAAAACTCACCTTGGGGAATTTTTTTCTGATTAAATTAATTTTTTGATATATAGTAGAAATCACTGGATTTTTATTTCAAATATTCCTTTTTATCTAATTTATACATATTGATATATTTTCTATAAAATTGTTTTTAATGTGTAATTATATAATATTTTTATCATTTAATCCAATTTTGGTTGTTGGAATTAATTTCAGTTTGTAATTAGAAGTAAACAAGTGTCAATCATTTGATAGTTATAATTTCATAAAAACACGATTTTTTGTTTCGAAAATGGGAATTAATTTCAAATTAATTAATTAAACTTCTATTTTTTCAATATGGTAATTAGAAATAATTTTTTAATTTGTAATATCAAATATATCTTAAGATGAATTTTTTGAATTCTTCTGAAAAACGTCAAATTATGATGAATAGTGAAACCAATAAGTAGTATTTAAGAACTAACTTTTCATTTAAATGAAATCTCACTGCTAAGTGAATTTAATTTCAAAAATCCGATAGACATGGTTGTAATTAGTATATAATATTTGGTTCAATAAGATGAACATAATTTTGGGTAAATAGTAACGTTTGACTGATTTACCGCGGTTAAAGATAAATAAGCTAATTTAAGGTAAAAAAAATAACATAATAATACAAAATTACGTTTACTCTTGTCCTAACCATATTGTTTGAGTCATGGTCGATCATGGGGATAAATGGGTCTATTTTTGACCCTATGGATCCACATAAGAGTGATAATGAAAATTTGTTTTAATTAACATAATGTAATGGAATAAATGATATAAACAAATATGTTTTAGTAAATTAATTTTTACATAGGGTTATATAAGATATCTATTCAACTATAATTATTCTTGGGAAAGATAAAATTATTTCCTACATTAATGAATTTTTTTAAATTTGTTGACATCTAATTAATTAAATTACTTAAGACGCAATAATGATGTAGTGTTTACCTCATTAATAACTTATTAAAATAAATCATATTATTATGAATAAAAAAATAACCAAAACTAGTCCAGTTATTATTGGATGATCTTATTTCTATCTTGAGTCACCTTATCTTCTACTTTAATTAGTTTTTGACCTTTATAAAATGACAATCACAATATAATAAAATAATATTTTCACACCTTCCTAAAGAGCCACTTCTCCCCCTTAAAAAATACCATCACCTCTAACCAATTCCTCACACCTCTCAAGCCCATTGTACATCCAACCCCTACCCAAATATTCTCTCAATATCCCCCTATTCCACCTATAATCTTTAACATAAACATAATACACTACATGAAGTCCTTTTGTTTCAAACTAAAAAGAGTTACCCAAATTTAATGTAAAAATTTCTCTTAAATTCTATTCTTTTCTTTTATTTCTGTAATCCCTAAACTATTTTTCCATTATTTTAAAAAAATGATATTGTCCTAAATATACTAGGTTTTCATTAGGATAAATACTCAAACTAAACTTTTACAAACCTCTATCTAATGGGTAAATTACATATTGTTTCTATAGATGGAAAACTAACGCCTAATGAACCGATTATTGCTCAATTATCTCAAACCACCTCTAATGGTGGCCGTTATGATGGGACAGTATTTATATATGAAATTTATAATTTTTATCTTTTCATTATTCTTTTTTATTTTTCATTTATATTATACTTATATGGTTTCCATTATGGTTAAACACGATAATTTCGTTTGAGAAAGTGTGGACTACCGCCCCGTCAAAATGATATGACTAGTTAATGCCATATGTGGGACATATAAATGATGATTATAATCATATAATATATGATATTATAGAAATATTATATCATACATATTTATCATTATGTTTTAATTTAATTAAAATAAGAACTAGGAATGAAAGTAGCTTTTATGCATACGTATGACTTACCGTCTCCATGAACTGTACATTTCCTTTCTTACCTCCAAATGTTATTTACTATTATAAATACATTTATATACTGGATATATATGATATATATGATATATATATATCATGAATTTCATTATGGATATAATAAAATATTGGCTACATAGGGAACTTGTTAATATAAAAAGTTTATTTTTGGTTCAAGTTCAAAATATCGACAAAAAGATCATTATTATCATAAATGATTTGATAATGATTATAACATAGTAATTGTGATATAAAAGTAATAAAAAACATGAAAAAGTTTCTTATGAATGTTGAAAAAACATTAGTTTATTATTTAGGAGATTGAAGAATGAACGAGTGTAGTCTGACATGTGGTAATAGACTACATCTCAATCACCTTTCTTCGAGGAATATTTTGTTTTAATAATTTACATTATTTTATATGCTATATAAAAACTTTTCAATTTTCACTTCCTTCAAAGGGAATATTTTTCTACGAAGCGTTTTACTAAATGAAAAAATAATAATGTTTCATTTAACATAAACAATGACAATGACATTCTCGCCGCCACATGTATTATTTGATCTATGGATTCCATAACAAGTAATAATTTTATTAAAAATAAAATAAATACCATATATATTTTTAAATATTTTTTTATTGAAAATGTTATTGAGAAATAATTTATTATTTCAATATCATGAAATGATATATTGTGATGGAAATGAGGAAATTATATCTTTTCTTCCTGCTTTTTTATGTGTTATGATTATTAGGAATTGTTACGTATACAGGTGGTTCTGTAATAAACAAAAGGCGAGTGAGCCTGATATATCTTTCCAATGCATTGGGTAATGTGACGGAGGTAAAATTGAATGTTTCTTCTAAGTCATTAAAATAATATATTATGATGAGTATTCCAAAAGTAACTATCTACGTAGATGTTATGTCTACATTGTAGGTATGATATGAATACCACAAGTTATCTTTATGATTTATGTATTCTATGTGTGATTCATAAATCTGATGATTTTATGAGGTATGTTAAAGAGCATATATTATGTATGTATTGATGAACTAGTGTATGATTTCATTGATTCATACCCCTTATAGATATTTTTAGGCTCTCACCATGTTTAGAAATGTTTTACACATGACTTAAAGATGAGTAAGATGAAGTATGGGATCAAAGAAATTTAATTCTATATAAAACAAGGAACTAGATGTGACTCGTTTTTTCAAGAGTTGTTTTTTTAATGAAAAAATGGAAACTGATTAGATGTGTCTACTCTGTAATTTGTTAGATGTAATGTAATTGTTAGGGCCTAAGTCCCAAAAACTCTAAAACTAAAAAGATCATCAATTTGAATTACTCATTTAATTATAGATTATGTAATGTTTTAAGATCCTTTATTTATTTTTTTAATATAATAAAGCATTTTTTTATTTATGACTAATAAAATTTCATATTAAAAAGAAAATTAAATGTCTATATTATCAAAAAAAATAAATATAAGAGGAATCATAACCTTATAATTTCATAAAAGTTGCTTAGAAAAATCTTATACTGAGATGGAATCACTATGAAACATCCTAGTAATTTATTTTTAATACTTTAGAATTAATTGTGGAATATTTTTTACGGTAGGAGTTATGTTAGAATGAGATATTAGGATCCATGGTGGATCATTATTATCATTATAAAAATAATAAATATAAAATATCACCCACATATATTTTTCATGAAATAATAAAATAAATGAAAAAATATACACTTTAAGTGAAATTTAATACATTCATAGAGTCTAGAATGAATGGTTGGTCCTTTAGTTTGAAATGACCTTAGATTATGTTAGACACATGGGTTTAGCATGATCAATGACGATATAAAAAACAAATAAATATATTCAAATTCAATAATGATTTCCTAAACCAAATATGATCAATAAATTATTACCCAATCCGGAATATTTATGATATATGTTTAATCCTTGTTAATTGAGTGTAGTGAATAGAAATAATTTTCTGATTTCTGGAATATGGATAGATAAATTGATTACCACATGGATCACTAATGAATATAGAATTCACATATATCACCAATAATTAAATCATTGTACAATTCATTTCTAATGATTTACTCAAACCTGGGGAAGGTAATTGTTTTTCTGGATTTATCTTGTTTTCCTTTTCTCAATGTAGAATGAAAATAAATTTTTCAAATAGTTTGAGTTATTTACCTAGAGATTATTTAAAGTTGTTTTTTTATAATCCAAAATGGCTGTATTAAATATTTCATGATTATTATTCAGTATTCATCATTCATACAACTATATATTGTCTTTATAAACCAAAAAATATGCATTATTCATTAATCTTATTTTATATACATTTCTCTCCCCATTATTCTTGTGATGTTATTATAATTAATTTTTTTAAAAAATTTGACAAATATTCAGGGATCAATCATTACATAATCAATATATTGTGCAACTTATTCATAACCATTGCTAAAATATTGACAATTATGATACATTTTTGGTTGATGATGATAATAAAATAATGTGTTAAATTTTTAAGATCATTGGTATGTTGGGTTTTGAATTTTTCACTGTGAAGTGAATTGTGATGATTTACAGGTGATTCCGTAGTTGCAATCTACTCATATGTAACATAAATTCTAAATCAATCCTAGAAAATTATTATTTACTATATCTTCTAATTAAATAGAATGTTTGAGTGAGATGGGTAATCACATAAAATAGTATTTAATTTTGTATAATTACTAGATCATAAGAATACATGTTGTGTAGAACTCATATTATTGTTAAAGTCTTTCCAAAATGAAATATTTTTCACACACCTTGTTACCTAATTCTATAAGACTGAGATATACCAAATTAGTTTCATGGAAATGGACATAACCATATATTAATGCATTACTAGGGTGCTTTGTCATTGATTGATGTTGACGAGCATGGTTTGAGGTACAGATGATTACCCTAGGTAGGACAGATATACTGTACAATTTTTTGTGGTATGATTCATACCCTTATTTTATTTTCTTTATACTAATTTTAGTCTGGATTATTCCCTTGTTTCCTTCCCATGAGGGTATAGTTATTCATTATAAACTGAGCGTAGGATGTGATCCCCTCAATGGGTTTAGACGTGGATATAGTTTTAGGAATTCCTCTATATGACAATGGTTTTATGTTTTATCATTTTTATCATAGTCCCTGGGGGGTGTTTGTTGAATCCTCCTAACCAACGTTCGATGAAATAAAATCCACTACTTATGGACTATTCATTGTATGTTGTGGTATACCATAGTGGCCATATGATAGATCTCATATATATGCGATAATATCATCATGAAACAACCAATTACTTCTTTAGAGAATATTTATAGAAATTAATTCTATGGTGGGACCAATTATTAATCACATTAAAAGGGGCATGAGTTTTCTTAGATGGGTGATACTTTAAATCATAAAGAAGAATCATATGTTCAGTTTTATAGTTTATACCCATATGAGGCTTGTTGTTTGATATGATCACTCATAAGTAATTGTTATTATTTTTCTATATGATTTTATAATTGATTTGACACTTTTATGATGATATAACTACCCTATTGATGTGTTCGGTTTGACTATATGGGCGTGTCCGAATATGTATTGTTAAACACAATCATGTTTAGTATATTCCTCCAAATTTCATGTCTTATGAAGATGTTAGGACTTTGGATAGATTCATTGGAGGATCGAGAGTTGGTATAAAATTGAGAGATAAAAAATATATGGTTCATGGCATATGTTTTAAAACAAATAATTCCCCTATATCTTAGAATGTTCAATTATTTTACATTTTTTGTTATGGGATAATATATTTTCGTCTATGCTTCCTTGAATATTTTATCATACTCTAATTTGGGATAAATTTTATTATTGTGTTGTGGTATTATTTTAGTTTTATATATTATAAATTTGTGGGAATGGATATGAGTCTGTGTGTATAGGTAGCTTTGTACAGGGCCTCCCATATAAATGATATGCCTATTTGGTTTTTTATTTCCCTAACCTATTGGATATGGCCATGGGGAATTAGAATAAAATTTCCACTACGTAGTTAGGACTCAATTGAACAAATCATATTAGTATAGGGTTAGTGTAATATCCATAATAGGATCTACATTATGAGTTCATTTTGAGACTATGTTGTTAGGTTTGGTATTCAATGAAATAGTAACAATGTGTTTTGAGATGTAATATTATTATATAGAATGAATTGTTTTTTTATGACTGATATACCCCTTAGACAAAACTCAGAAACATTCTTTTAGACTATGTAAATTTTTTATCATGTTGTGGAGAGAAACATTTATACATGAATAATATAGGAATGTGTAATGAAATATATGTTCTTCATCAGACTGTTACCAATAAATACCTTTTGACCATGGCACACACAAATTTTATTATAGGATAACACAATGAAGAAAACCATCTATGATTCCATTGAAGGATAAATTGAATGATCCAATAAGTGGAAAATATTTTTGATGAGGTCATGTGTATGAGGATGTAACTCAGTGAGGTTTCAAGTCCTTCCCCACACATTGAGTAGTACGTTCTGTTGGAATCTCCAAATGAGAATTTGTTTAGGATAAGGGAGCCCCATTGAATTCGAAGGTTGAAACCTCAAAGTGATTTTGGTAAACTATATCTATATCATATTGATGACAAAATAGAGTTAGTTACATGTGTTTTACAACCATATAGGATAACTCTAAATCATGTGGTTTTAATAAATGATAGTATTTTTTATGGGTCATCATGGTGATTGTAACACCTGAGATTTTTAGGAGTAATATTTTGTTTTTATGTTATATATATATATATCATCAAAAGAATCTTTCACTACACACTAGCTTGGATTACTTTACACACAATCACGACCTTCCTCGATAGCTTGTGTTGTACGCAATACCGAGTTTCACTAAACGATGATATGCTATTAAAATATTATTTAAAATATCCGTTATGAATATTAATAACCACTTTTTGAAATTTTATCTTTCAAAATATACTTCATTTTTGGATTCGGAATACTGAAATTATCCTAGGGTGAAATGTTGGTATTTTTCTGAAAACATTCAATTTTTGATGAATAGTGAAACCACTAAGTGGTAGGTTAAAAACTGAATTTTGCATAAAACTTAATTTTACCGCTTCTGTGAATGTAATTTTTAAAATATGACAGACACGGTTGATATCAGTAAGTAAAATGTGGTTCAATGAGATAAAAATAATTTTTTGGTGAATAGTAACTTTTTACTTTTTTTACCACGATTAATTGTAAATAGGGTAACTAAGGGTAAATATGGTATTACTATTACCTTAACACATGTCCTAATTCTATTGGATAAGTTTAATTTGAAAAAAAAACAACCTTATGAATATAATATGACCATTTAGGTCCACTTGGATTAGATTCTGACATTTAATATTATTTTATTTAATGAATAGTTAAAATAGTTAAAATCAATGTTTAATAACTAAAACATTTTTAATATGGTTTTATACATAAGATAAATTCGATTATAAATATTCATTAGAAAGATAAAAAGATTTCCTACATAATGATATTTTATTTATAATTTTTAAAATTTAAATAAATTAATTTATTTATGACACAACGATGATGCAATAATTACCCTTTTAATGAAATGTTAACATAATTGATGTTATAAATACTCAAATAAATGTAATTTGAGAATTTTTATGAATTACATTAATTATCTAGGTTACTATGATATATTAGGGTTGATTTAATCAACTTTGTTCAAACATATAATTCTGTTATGACTTTCAAAAAAATCATATATCAAATAGTGTCAAAATTGACACAAAATAGTTTTTAAATCAATTATTATATTATTAATTGTTATTTTATTCCAAAAAATCTAAGGTTCGTCCAAATGACTTATATAAGGATATATATATTAATAATAAACAACTTGGGGTTCTTTTGTCATGTTATATTATGTGTATTAACCATATAGTGTAAGAAAACAAAAAGTCAAGGTAAAAGTTAAATTATTTAACTTAGAGTTAAATCTAATTGATAAGGTAAAAATAATAACCTAAACTTTTATTAATCCTATTGGTTGATAGTATTTATACCCATCCCCACTTTACCTTCGAAATAATACCATTTGGAACCATTATAAACCGATATTTACTTTAATATAAAACAATATTTTGAGATATTTTAATGGTGCCCCTCTCCTCCCTTATAAAAGGGCACATCTCCCCCTCCTCCTCACACCAATTTGAGCACTCAATATCGTACAACCCCTGCCAAAATCCCTTCTACACTTCCCTAGAATAATCCTAGAGGTCCTGGACTTCTTCAAAGACCAATATTAGTTCCCTAAGTGGAGGATTCAAAGAGGCGTTTCAAAGAAGAGGTAATATCCATTACCGATCTTTTCAATTTCTTTCTTCTTCATCTTCTTCTTATTTAGTTGTTTCATGATAAAGTAATAACATATGTATTACTTTCATACTGATATGTTATTATAAATATGAAACAACCCTAATTCACCTTCTATCCATCCTACGGAAAAATGAAATCAACGCGCATGCGTACGTACAGAATACCGTCTCCACGCCGTGGTGTAATCTATTTTCCACCATCACCTTACAAGGATGGGTATACTGGTGTAATGAATAACTATATATGATTATTATAAAGTGATATTGATACTGAAATAGTATAAATACACTTAAATACAATTCCATGATCATGGGAACAATATCATCCCTCGTACGTATGTACGGAATACCGTCTCCACGATGTGATGCGACTAGTTCTACATGATCATCATTACATAGTAATTATATAAATGAATTGAATGAATAAATATGATATATGGTACACTAATACATTTATGGATATAAGGTATCTATAACCTTAAATGAAGAATAATAATTTATTCGGCAAAACACGCATAAGAACAAAAGGCAATAAAGACCCGAGTAACAAGTAACAATGAAATATTACTAATAAAAAGCTAAAAATATGACCATATATGATATCATATAAATATTTATGATTCTGGAATAAGTCAATAACATTATTTAAATCATTATAAAGGAGGTTCGGACACTTACAAATCAAGTCGGACCTAAGGTAAGGGAAATATCACAATCTCATTTTTATCCGAGATTGTTTATACTTTTGTATTTACTGTGGTGTATTTTATCATCCACATCCATGTTTCCTCTATATGTAATATTATTTTCATCCACCTACAATTGTTTAAATCCAATTTTAACCTTAGGTGAGCATTTAGTAATGGATATGAAAGTAATCTTTTGTCGTTTTTCGTACGAGGTACTTTTTGACTTTTCCGAAAAAAGTACGAAAAATGTTTTTTTAACTTATACAGAAAGAATGGATTTTTAAAACATTATTTCCAAGAATCTTCCTTTATAAGTATCCAAGTTTATTTTTAATCAACTTCTTTTAGTATGACATGTTAAGAAAAGAAAAGTATTTTTGAAGTAGAAAGGATATTTTCCTCAACAATGGAGTTCAAATGTTTTATCAAAATTATTTTCCATCTAAGATAATATAGGGTTTTGTTTTTATCCCTATTATTACATTGATTTGATTATGTTTTGAGGGAATTATTTTTATGAAGTCATTTACCTTATATGATTTGTTTTATGATTTCATGATGTTTCAAGAATCCCATTTTTGTTACATGTGTTATGCGATGATGTATGATTTATGATTATGTGGCACACATAAGAAAGGATTCATTATAAGATGGGTGGGACCTATATCTCCCTCCAATGCATTGGGTAAAGATTTATATCCCATGAGATAGACATGGCTGGAATGGAAGGTTATTTCGGTTCAGTGATAAAGGACTGAAACGAGGAGTGAACTCGGTTCAGAAATGGACTTTTTCCGCTATGATAGTCTTGGCAATGAGTCATGACTAACAAGAAATGATTTTCCATTATTATGTGTGCATGCCACAGAGTTTCAAGTTTTATGTTATGATTATGGGGATCTCATTTTAACTTCTATGATTTATTCAATGTTAAGATATTATGATCTCTTTTGCAGGTTATGATTTTAAAAAAGATATGATATGATTTTTATTTCCTTTATTTTCCCCTGCTGAGCATTTGAGCTCACCCTTTTAAGTTTTCTTTTCCCCAGGTCAGGAAGATGTATATTAAGTAGAATATGCTAAAAGGGACCTTAGATATGATGAAATAAATGGGAGACACTGTAGAAGATTTATGAACCAGTTGTTTATGTTTCCCAGTTTCTAGAGACACTATACTTATACGGTCCTTTGTGGTTTTTTCATATGTTGTAATAAGTGTGCTTCAATTTTGAAGTATTAACAATGTATGTAAAGTATGGGTCGTTATAGTTTGTATCAGAGGAAAGGTATAGTCAACCATTGGAAACTAGGATGTGAAAGCCTTAGTAAGAACCCTAAGGATAAGTCTAAGCATAAAACACAATCTTAGTGTTTTAGAAATGGCCATGAATAACCTAGGATAAGACCTTAAGCGTGAAAATTTTATTCTTGAATTATGTGGTTTTCCTATTATAATTAGTGTTGCTCACACTATTCTTCTTGGTTTTAGTCAATGGCTGGAACCAGAAGGAACCGCGATAATGCGGAATGTGATGGTCAATGCAAAAATTGTCCCCCTGAGAAACCAAACGATATGGGAGCTGGAATGCAAAATCTTGTAGCCATGCTCACACAACATTCTCATGCTATGAATCATGCAGGACTTCTAAACGAGGAAAGGAAGGAGAAAAATTCTTTTGATTCCTTAATGAGGCAGTGTCCACCTTCTTTCAGCGGGTCTACTGATCCATTAGTTGCTGAACAATGGATTAGTACTACTGAAAATATATTTTCAGTTCTTCAATGTTCTAAACATGATAAATTCATCCTAGCAGTTTATCGTTTGGAAGGAGATGTTGATCAATGGTGGAATCTTATTAAGAATACGAGGGAAAGGGATGAAATTGAGTCCATGGAATGGTACGAGTTCAAACACTTATTTTTCAATAAGTATTTCCCTCGTATTCTTCAAAATAAGATGGAGAAGGAGTTTCTTGAATTGAAGCAATGTGATGATGAATCTGTTGGTACCTATGAATAAAATTTTACAAGAATTTCATGGTACACTTCTGGTATTATTATCCAACCTGAGAGTAAGATCGATCGATTATTTAGTGGCTTAAAACCAAGTCTTCGAAGGGTGTTAGCCATAAGGGACTTCAATAGCTACGAGGTAATCGTTCGATGTGCTCTCAAAGTCGAGATGGAGATTGGAGTAACCCATCAGTCATATGGGTTTGATAATAATTGGAAAATGGAATTCAAAGGAAAATCTAAAGAGCACACTGAAAAGAAGATGAGCTTTCCCTTATGCTCAAAGTGTGGAAAGAATCATGGAGGGAGTTGTCTTAAAGGGACAAGTAAATGTTTCAAATGTGGAAAGGAAGGTCATCAGGCATTTGAATGCCGTGATAATGGGAAGAACATGTCTAATGATGCAAACAAAGGATGGGATACACAGAATGAACCTACTACACTTCAATGTTTCAAGTGCAAGGAGATGGGGCATTATTCCAATCAATTCCTAAATCCAAGGGTTGATGATGATGGTCGATGTCAACAAACTCTTAAGGCTAAAGACAAAGGAAAGTCACATGCAATTTCTATCAGTGATGTGGAGTACGAAAACGAAGTGGTGAAAGGTACACTTACCATCCACTCTAAAGTAGAAAATGTTTTATTTGATTCTGGATCCACCCACTCTTTTATTTCTGAAGAATTTTCTAAGGGTATCACCGTATTACCTCAAAAATTAGATGTTGAGTAAGCTGTGACAACACCTAATGGCACATCAATCGCATCAAAAGTTTATAATTCTTCTCCAATTGACGTTTGTGGGAAAGTGCTTCCTGCAAATCTTGTGATCCTTCCTTTAGTGGAATTCGATGTGATTATTGGCATGGATTGGCTTTCTTTATATGGAGCTCATATCAATTTCCAATAAAGGGAAGTCACATTTCATATTCCAGATCAATCTATGATCGTCTATCAATGAAAGGATGAACATAACCTTCCAGTGGAAATTTCTTCCATTTTATGGGTAATGACTCCACTAAATGAAGGTTATTTATCTCAAATGGTTGGTGAGAAACTCATGATTAAGAATATGCCCATCGTACGGGAGTTTGATGATGTCTTTCTGGAGGAATTACCGGGTCTTACACCAAATTGTGAAGTTGAGTTTTCAATAGAACTCGTACCGGGTGCTTTGCCTATTTCAAAGACACCTTATAGAATGGCCCCAATTGAGTTGCAGGAATTGAAGAAGAAACTCCAAGAGAATCTTGATAAGGGATTCATACGCCCTAGTGCATCACCTTGGGAGCACCTGTTCTATTTGTTAAGAAGAAAGATGGATCAATGAGACTCTGCATTGATTATCGAGAAATTAACAAGATCACTATCAAGAACAAATATCCTCTCCCACGCATTGATGACTTATTTGACCAACTACGCGGAGCTCAATACTTTCCCAAGATTGATCTTCGTTCAGGGTATCATCAATTAAGGGTCAAAAGGGAGGATATACCAAATATGGCTTTCCGTTCAAGGTATGGACACTATGAATTTATAGTGATTCCATTTGGTCTTACTAATGCCCCTGCTATCTTCATGGATATAATTAATAGAGTCTTTAGAGACTATCTTGATCAATTTGTGGTAGTCTTTATAGATGATATTCTTGTCTATTCAAAGAGCAATGAAGAGCATGAAGATCACTTGAGAATTATATTGAAGACCCTGAGAAAGGAGAAGCTTTATACCAAATTTACCAAGTGTGAATTTTGGCTTCAAAAAGATGCATTTTTGGGTCACATAATCTCAAAAGAGGGGATATGTGTGGATCCAGCAAAAAAAGATGTTATCGAAAGATGGTCGAGACTAACAACAGTAAATGAGATCCGAAGTTTTCTTGGTTTGGCTGGATATTATCGACATTTTGTAAAATATTTTTCACGATTATCTAACCCACTCACCAAGTTGACTCAGAAAGGAGTTAAATTTTATTGGACAGAGGAATGAGAAGAGAATTTCAAGGAATTGAAAAGAAGTTTATCTAGTGCACCTGTGCTCACACTGCCTTGTAGTGGAGAAAGGTTTTTGATCTACAGTGATGCATACAAGAAGGGATTGGGGTGTGTTCTTATGAAAAATTATATGGTGATAGCTTATGCCTCACGACAGTTGAAAATCCATTAGCAAAATTACCCAGCACATGATATGGTGTTAGCTGCGGTAATCTTTACATTAAAGATTTGGAGGCATTACCTTTATGGTGAAAGGTGTGATATTTATACTGATCATACAAGTTTAATGTATATTTTCACACAAAAGGAGCTGAATATGCGTCAAAGAAGATGGTTGGAGCTGATTAAGGATTATGACTGCTCAATCCATTACCACCCTGGGAAAGCAAGAAAGGTGGCAGATGCATTAAGTCGACAAGACCATGCTAGTTTATCCATGATGAGGATCACAAAATATCCAATATTTATGGATTTACAAAGGATGGATCTTGGAATTATAATGGAAGGGAAAAAATCATATCTTTCTCAAATGAATGTTCAACCATATATACATGTAAAGATTAAAGAGGCACAAAAAGAAGATGTCGAGTTACAAAAGAAGGTGAGAAATTTTCCTGAAATCAACCTTGATTTTGATGGGATAATAAAGTTCAGGAATCCGGTTTGTGTTCCTCCCATCCCCGAATTAATGAAGGAGCTGCTGGATGAGGCTCATAGTTCTTCATTCTCTATTCATCCTGGAAGCACGAAGCTGTATAGGGACATGAAAGAGTACTTCTGATGGGATGGCATGAAAAGAGATGTTGCTGAATATGTCTCTCGATGCTTGGTTTGTATACAATTTAATGCTGAGAGACAGAAGTCTAAGGGGATGTTACAACCATTACCCATACCAGAAGGGAAATGGAAAAAATCACTATGGACTTTGTCACAGGACTTCCTAAAACATCCATAGGCAATAATGCTATCTGGGTCATAGTTGATCGTCTTACAAAGTCTGCACACTTCATTGCTATTAGAGAGGATTTCTCTCTAGATCAGATTTCCAGGATATATGTAAAGTAAGTAGTAAGATTGCATGGAGTACCACTTTCTATTATATCTGATCAGGATCCGAGATTTACCTCGAAGTTCTGGCAAAGACTTCAGCATACTCTGGATATAGAGTTGAGTTTTAGCACTGCTTATCATCCTCTGACAGACGGTCAGTCTGAGAGAACAATTCAAACCCTAGAAGATATGTTGAGAGCTTGCTCTACGGATTTCAAAGGAGGTGGGGATCAACACCTACCTTTGGTGGAATTTTCTTATAATAATAGCTTTCACTCAAGTATTCAGATGGCTCCTTATGATGCTCTATATGGAAAGAAATGTAGGAATCCAACTTGCTGGGATGAAGTTGGGGAAAGAAAGCTATTAGGACCTGATTTCGTTGATGAAATGGCAGAAAAGGTCAGATCAATTCAACAACACATAAGAGAAGCTCAGAGTCGACAGAAATGTTATGCCAACAACCGAAGAAAAGACCTAGAGTTTGAAGTGGGTGATAAAGTGTTCTTACGAATATCTCCCTGGAAGAGGGTTGTTAGATTTCGAAAGAAGGGGAAGTTGAGCCCTAGATATATCAGTCCTTTCGAAATACTGGATCGGGTTGGAAAGGTTGCTTACCGATTGGCGCTTCCACCGAATCTCTCTCAATTTCACGATGTGTTCCATGTATCTCTCCTGAGAAAGTACATACCTGATCCTTCACATGTACTCAGCTCAGAAGTTGTACCGCTGGAGAAAAATCATTCTTATGAAGAACAACCGATTGAGATTCTGGATCGTAGTGAAAAAGTCCTACGAAATAAGACCACTTGATTGGTGAAAGTTTTATGGAGGAACCACCAACTTGAAAAAGCTACATGGGAGCTTGAGGATATGATGAGGGAGAAGTATCCTCATCTGTTTGTTACAAAGTGACGAATTTCAAGGGCGAAATTCTTTTTAAGGGGGGAAGAATGTAACACCCGAGATTTTTATGAGTAATATTTTGTTTTTATGTTATATATATATCGTCAAAAGATTCTTTCACTACACACTAGCTTGGCTTACTTTACACGCAATCACGACCTTCCTCAATAGCTAGCGTGGTACGCAAGACCGAGTTTCACTAAACGATCATATGCTATTAAAATATTATTTAAAATAGCCGTTATGAATAGTAATAACCACTTTTTGAAATTTTATCTTTCAAAATGGACTTCATTTTTGGATTCGGAATACCGAAATTAGCCTAGGGTGAAATTTTGGAATTTTTCTGAAAACTTTCAATTTTTGATGAATAGTGAAACCACTAAGTGGTAGGTTAAAAACTAAATTTTGCATAAAACATAATTTTACCACTTCTGTGAATAGAATATCGAAAATCCGACAGACACGGTTGATATCAGTAAGTATAATGTGATTCAATGAGATAAAAATAATTTTTTGGTGAATAGTAACTTTTTACTTTTTTTACCGCGGTTAATAGTAAATAGGGTAACTAAGGGTAAATATGATATTACTATTACCCTAACACATGTCCTAATTGTATTGGATAAGTGTAATTCGGCCAAAAACAACCTTATGAATATAATATGACCATTTAGGTCCACTTGTATTAGATTATGACATTTAATATTATTTTATTTAATGAATAGTTAAAATAGTTAAAATCAAAGTTTAATAAATAAAACATTTTTAGTATGGGTTTATATATAAGATAAATTCGATTATAAATATTCATTAGAAATATAAAAAGATTTCCTACATAATTATATTTTATTTATAATTTTTAGACTTTAAATAAATTAATTTATTTATGACACAACGATGATGCAGTAATTACCCTTTTAAGGAAATGTTAACATAATTGATGTTATAAATACACAAATAAATGTAATTTGAGACTTTTAATGAATTACACTAATTTTCTAGGTTACTATGATATATTAGTGTTTATTTAATCAGCTTGGTTCGAACATATAATTATGTTATGACTTTCACAAAAACCATATATCAAATAGTGTCAAAATTGACACAAAATAGTTTTTAAATCAAATATTATATTATTAATTGTTATTTTATTCCAAAAAATCTAAGGTTCGGCCAAAGGACTTAGATAAGGATATATATATTAATAATAAACAACTTGGGGTTCGTTTGTCATGTTATAGTATGTGTATTAACCATATAGTGTAAGAAAACAAAAAGTCACATTAAAAGTTAAATTATTTAACTTAGAGTTAAATCTAATTGATAAGGGTAAAATAATAATCTAAACTTGTCTAAATCCTATTGGTTGATAGGATTTTGACCCATTCCCACTTTAACTTCTAAAAATGACCATTTGGAACCATTATAAAACGATTTTGACTTTAATATAAAATAATATTTTGAGATATTCCTAAGGTGCCCCTCTCCTCTCTTGTAGAAGGGCACCACCTCCCCCTCCTCCTCACACCAATTTGAGCACTCAAGCTCGTCCAACCCCTGCCCAAATCCCTTCTCCACTTACCTAGAATAATCCTAGAGGTCCTGGTCATCTTAAAAGACCAATCTTAGTTCCCTAAGTGGAGGATTCAAAGAGGTGTTTCAAAGAAGAGGTAATATCCATCACCGATCTTTTCAATTTATTTCTTCTTCATCTTCTTCTTCTTTAGTTGTTTCATGATAAAGTAATAACATCAGTATTAATTACATACTTATATGTTATTATAAATATGAAACAACCGTAATTCACCTTCAATCCATCCTACGGAAAAATGAAATCACCGCGCGTGCGTACGTACGGAATACCCTCTCCACGCCTTGGTGTAATCTATTTTCCACCATCTCCTTACAAGGTTGGGTATAATGGTGTAATGAGTAACTATATATGATTATTATTAAGTGATATTGATACTGAAATAGTATAAATACACTTAAATACAATTCCACGATCTTGGGAACAATATCATCGCTCGTGCGTACGTACGGAATACCGTCTCCACGATGTGATGCGACTCGTTCTACATGATCATCATTACATAGTAATTATATAAATGAATTGGATGAATAAATATGATATATGTTACACTAATACCATTCTGGATATAAGGTATCTATAACCTTAAAAGAAGAATAAGAATTTATTCAGCAAAACACGCATAAGAACAAAAGGCAATAAAGACCCGAGTAACAAGTAACAATAAAATATTACTAATAAGAAGCTAAGAATATGACCATATATGATATCATATCAATATGTATAATTTGGAATAAGTCAATAACATTATTTAAATCATTATACAGGAGGTTCGGACACTTACAAATCAAGTCGGACCCAAGGTAAGGGAAATATCACAATCTCATTTTTATCCGAGATTGTTTATACTTTTGTATTTACTGGGGTGTATTTTATCATCCACATACTTGTTTCCTCAATATGTAATATTATTTTCATCCACCTACAATTTTTTAAATCCAATTTTACCCTTCGGTGAGTTTTTAGTAAAGGATATGAAAGTAATCTTTTGTCGTTTTTTTCATACGAGGTACTTTTTGACTTTTCCGACAAAAGTACGAAGAATGTTTTTTTAACTTATACAGAAAGAATGGATTTTTTAAAAATTATTTCCAAGAATCATCCTTTATAAGTTTTCAAGTTTATTTTTAATCAATTTCTTTTATTATGACAATGTTAAGAAAAGAAAAGAGTTTTTTAAGTAGAAAGGATATTTTCCTCAAGAATGGAGTTCAAATGTTTTGTCAAAATTATTTTCCATCTAAGATAATATAGGGTTCTGTTTTAATCCCTATTATTACATTGATTTGATTATGTTTTGAAGGAATTATTTTTATTAAGTCATTTACCTTATATGATTTGTTTTATGATGTCATGATGTTTCAAGAATCCCATTTTTGTTACATGTGTTATGCGATGATGTATGATTTACGATTATGTGGAACACATAAGAAAGGATTCATTATAAGATGGGTGGGGCATATATCTCTATCCAATGCATTGGGTAAAGATTTTATCTCTCATGAGATAGACATGGCTGGAACGGATGGTTATTTCAGTTTAGTGATACAGGACTGAAACGAGGAGTGAACTCTGTTCAGAAATGGACTTTTTCCGCTAAGATAGTCTTGGCAATGAGTCATGACTAACAAAAAATGATTTTCCATGATTATGTGTGCATGCCACAAAGTTTCTTGTTTTATGTTATGATTATTGGGATCTCATTTTCACTTCTATGATTTATTCCATGTTAAGATATTATGATCTCTTTTGCAGGTTATGATTTTCAAAAAGATATGATATGATTTTTATTTCCTTTATTTTCCCTTGCTGAGAATTTGAGCTCACCCTTTTATGTTTTCTTTTCCCCAAGTTAGGAAGATGGATATTAAGTAGAATATGCTAAAAGGGACCCTAGATATGATGAAATAAATGGGAGACACTGTAGAAGATTTATGAACCAGTTGTTTATGTTTCCCAGTTTCTAAAGACACTATACCTATACGGTCCTTTGTGGTTTTGTCATATGTTGTAACAAGTGTGCTTCAATTTTGAAGTATTAACAATGTATGTAATGTATGGGTCGTTATAGTGATCGTTGATTCTGGTGATTAGAATCAGGATGAAGAATATCTCTCATGTGTATATATTTATCATCTCCTAAAGTTGTATTTATACTTATAATTTTGTGATATAGAATGTCCTGGAACATCAGAGTCAGCAATTGGGTTGTGTGACTAAGGAATAATATTGATTGAGGTTGACCAACATCTCATGATACTCTCATGAAATGGTTCGATTTAATTTCTTCTACACATGATTATCTAAGTCCATCATAGTCTGAGATATTGGGTATTGAGTAATATTTATTAATATTCAGACATATAATGATGTGATTTTGGGTATTTAGTTATAGAGATGTTTTTGGATGATAAAACACCGACTGTTGGTGATGGTAGTGAGATATCAGAAGATAAGACATCAGTATCTAGTATTTGACTGTATAAAAATTGATCCAAGAACACTGTATTTTAAAGGTTATAGTATCAGTACATATTTTCTATAGTACATAAATCTCATGATGGATTAAGTTAGTAGATCGATATATATTTTTTCTATTATGATGATCAAGAATATTTTATACATTATTTTCAAACCCACCACACAATAAAGAGAGTTGTGGTTGATGATCCACCTACGTCTAGATAGATTTATGATCTTGGATATTGGTATTGTGTCATATGTGTGAGAGATGTAATGAGGGTATCATGAGGTGGATGACAGCATGACTTGTTACAACCACCACCAATTTTATTTCACACGAGGTTCATAAATCTAGTGGATTTTATCACCTAGAATTTTTTGAACTTCTTTTCTCGAGTAAATTAATTTTCATTGATGTATTGCCTTATACATAGAAAAGAAATAATTTAATATGAAACTAATATGGCTAGTGATAAATTAAAAACTTATTTAATTAATCTTTATGCAAAACTGAATTGTCTTACACTACAAGAAAGATCAAATTCTCTTGCTCTATAGTCTATATCGACTTGGTGTATACTACATGCAACACAACGATTCTATTAAAAAAAATTTATAGTTATACAAATAATTTTGATATATCTGACCTATTAAAAATAGAAATATGAATAGATATAAATAATTTTGAAATAGTATTTATAATGTTTTTATATTAATAAAACATTATAATAATGAAAATTATAATTTTATAAATATATTTATTGGTTTAAAAATATTATTTTCTCGAATGAACTGAATTTTATATCCTAATTTGAAATAAAATTAAATTAATTTTAGAAAAATTTAAAAATTATATCTAATATAATAAACTACATTTTTTGAGCCCATAATATCAAGATAATTATAGAAAGAGGTAATTGATAATTTTTTGAAAACATAAGTTTTAGAAGAATTGTAAAAAAATCTCTATATAAATGTTATCATGCTTTTCTGTATAGTTTATTAATAAAATGAAATTATATTTTATATTGTTTTTACAGTATAATTAGATAAAATAAACATAAATAAATCAAATTATTTTCATTGGGACCATTTTTACAATCAAATTGGATAAAAAAACATAGCAATCTTTTAATTATTTTTACATGGAAAATTATATTTGTCAACAAGTCTAATAGATTACAATTAATCATAATTATTCCTATTTTATGAGTTGTATTGTGAAAAAAAGTAAATACATTGGTGAAATAATTATAATATTTATTTTTTGATATGATAAAGTTATTTGTTTCTAAATTTACTTATAAATGTGATTAAAATTAATTACATCAATTTAGGTATAACTAATATTAACAAGTGATTAAAACATAGTATTAAGGGTATATGGCTTATATTCATCTCAAAAACCTATTAGATTGAAATTTATAATCCAATAAAATAATACAGATCAATAATGATCCATTTTTACAATATTTTATTCTGTAATACTTGTGGACACCCAATTCTCTTTAAAAAAAATAACTAGTATTTCATTTCGTTCCCTTTTAAAATTCAAACACATCATCCCATTCTTCAATGTAAGCCTATTGGGGAAAACTTTATGTAGTATCCCAAATAATAAGTTATGCCCTTACTTAATAGCATTTATATTATTTTCATTCTACACCCCCTCGTATCTCATTATAAAATTATTTTCATATAACACATGTATAATCTATAAAAATAAATTTTGTTATATAAAGGGATCAAAATACTCTTACAAGAACTAACAACATATGGGTAGAAAACTTATAGAATTTTTTTTACAGAAAACTAAAGCCTCACAAAGCTACGTTGTTCGTTTTCTCATACCACCTTTCATAGTTGAGAATTTTTATAGAAAATCTTTTTAAATATGATATATATAACATTTATTATTTCTTTATTATTTTATTATTCTTTTATAAAACTTAACTTTAAACTTTTAATCTTTTGTAAATAAAATAACATCGGTTGTGGGTGTAAGGACTACAATCTCATCAATGTGATGCGATTCATTCCCACATTACACAGAATTTATTACAGACGATTTCATTGAATATATATTATATGTATAAAATAAAACTTCAATTTTAATGATCATATATACCCGTATAAAGATATATCATATAATTACATTCTTTCAATACCACATCAAAATAGAAACAACATTCCTACGTATGTATGGCCTACTGTCTCCATGAAGGGTGTATTACATTATATATTTCTATATTTTATAGATTATCATAAATATCCATGTAATGAAATTATATTATATATATATATTGTTTTAAATTAATTAATAAAATAAATCATAATATATTTAATATGTTCAATAATAATACGTCATAAGATCTACGAAACAAAAAGAGGGTATTTCTCACACTGAAACCTTATTATAGAAATGTTAATAAGAGAGGAATATAATGTCGCAATAAAAACATAAATGATATTTGATATAATTATATTATAATTTGAAAAATGTTTCATAAAATTATATATATTATACATTAGTGTTTTATGATTTTGACAGTAGTCAACACACATGGTTTGTGAATTTCATTTTACATTTGATATTAATGAGATACATTCCTTGTTCACCATTGTTATATTGAGAATGTTGTATAAACTTCCCAGGAATTCATTATATGATTATTATTATTATATTTATGTGAATATACATATCCATTTATGATCTTTCATTCATGGGGATTATGTTTCAAAATTTAACAAACTGGTAAGATACTTTTGTCTCAATATTCCTTCTTTGAGACACAGGTTTTTATGAAACTATTTACATTTTTTATCTTTATATACTACTCTATGACATTATAGATTATTAATATCCTTATTTCAATTTAATATTAGGCTTCATGAAATAACATTATCTATCATGGGGATTATGATTCTACGTTACCATGTGTTGATAGTTTATCAAAACAATCTCATTGTTTGTCGAGATTAATCATATTTATAATTCCATTGATTAAAATTATCAATTGATACATTAATAAAGAATATGAATTTTCATTTCCATTTTTTAATAGAGTTATTTAAATTTATTATACATTTTTTCACTCAATTTTTATAAATATTTTAAAATGGTATTTATGCTAATTTTCAATGGATGTTTAAAAAAATATATTCTTCTTAAATTAATCATTATTATATTTTCAACAATTTTTTAGAAGAAAAAGGTTCTCATAAATGTATTGTGTTTTAAAAATAATTTATCATTGTAGAATAGGTATATTCCCCATAATAGTTTTACAGATCATAGAAAATTATCTCAATTCTATGAGAATATCTATTGGTGTTACTGATTACTTTTTGGGGAAATAGTTTTTTTTGACGAAAAATACATTCATTAAATGTTTTATGATTTGATGGAGTGATTTTGATGAAACTAGTTTTTCTACCACGGGTTATATGATATTCAAAGCCACTTCTTTCAATGAGTTTTGATTTTGTTGAAATTATTCTGAGTACTTTATAGTTTTTTCAGAAGTTATGATTTGATTACACATCGATGATAATCATTTAATTTCATGGGTAATGATATTATTTTTTATGATCTTATAAAAAAATATGTATGATTTCATTATGATATGGCTAGGAAATGTATCTCTCTAAAATTTATTAGGTAATGGTTTATATCTATTTATATAGTCTAATATGGTCTAGTTAGTTATCTATGACCACTATGATAGCCATGGGAGATAAAAATTACTACCAATATTGTATAGGCTGGGAACTCATACAATCTAATATGGCTATTGGAGTGTCCCATGACTACCAAGCTAGTATGGGCTGTCAACCCATACTATTATGATGGTTTTGGAAGAGCTTCCTGGACTACTATAGAATTCATTTTATATTCTTGTAAGTCTATCACAATTCCATGTTTTATTCCAATGTTCTTCTTTCATGTCTTATTCTCTTGATTCCCTTATGATTCAAGTCTTATTGAATAATAATATTTATTCTATGATTTTTGTTTATTATCAATTATATGAGGGGTTTTATGTTTCATTATCATTATCTTGTTATCATATCCTTATTATAATGATCATTATTACATACCTCCCTTATTTGCCATTATTGAGTATCTGAGCTCACCTCTTTTTATGTTTCCCAAATCTTGGTATTGAGGAAATGTGATATGTATGATGTATCTATGAATGGTTATTGTCTAGATTAACATAGTGGGAGATAAGGTTGATCACATGTGTACTAGTGATTATTTTTCCATCATACCAAATAAAATAGTCTATTAGGACCATTGGGTTCCTATTAATGTAAGATAATATGTATTATTGTAATGGTATTGAATGTTAATTTATAAAATATATGGGTCACTATTGTTGGTTTCAGAGTAAAAGTTCAGTTTTTAATTTAATAAAATTGGAGAAATTATTAGTGATTACCTTAAGGAAATGTGTATGTATATGTCTACAGATAATAAAAATTGATGAAAATTTTCATCAAATTTTTGTATTGGTTAGAGTTAGTGGTTTCTAGGAAATACATACATATCTGGATTTACTAGTGGACGTGTCTCTATCATATATTTTCTTATGGGTATTAACTATAACAATGATTTTCGGGCCTGACTCCAGCATAACATGGTGCATGACATTGAGACATAATGCAAACCGGGTTGGAAAATTTTTCGGTATACGAATTGGGAATTCAATGAATCATAATGATCAATCATAATGTATTTAAATATTATAAGGATATTAATAACATAGTATGGACCTAATGTTTCATAGATGAATTATTATTTCAAAATTAAGTCATCCAATAAGTTTGATTTCATGATTCTGTAGTTTCTCACTATAATAACTGTTTATTACTGTATATATTTTTTTTAGTCAATTGATGGAACCTAAAGGATCTATGAAAATGATGATTGTGATGGAAAATTAATTAAAATTACTTCTAAAAAATGAATTTAATGGGACTATGAATGAAAAATATGGTTGTTATGGTCACCTATATTTGTCAATATATGAATCATTCTACATATTCAATTGAGGAACTGATGAAATAAAATTATATTGAATCATTCATGAGGGTAAAACCACCTTCTATAACTAGTTAATCATATTCACATGTTCCTAAATGAAGGATTAGTACCACTTAAATTTTATTTTCTTCTCTATAATTTTCACAATGTGAGATATTCATTCTATATATTTATTGGATAGAAGCAAAGAGGACTGGTGGTTGACTTTAACTATGATTATGAAGATGGAACATAAAATTGAATAACTGGATTGTCATGATTTAAAGAACCTATTAATCAATTAAATTCCTCAAACTAAATTTTAAAAATTGGGGATTGTGTGTTTGTAGTTATGTCAATGTGATTATGAATCCTTTGGTACCTATGAAACATATTTCTCAAAACATTCAAGGTGAACTTCTTGAATTATAATCCATCCACAATGTAAAGATAATAGGGTATTCATTGTCATAATGTAAATTATCAAAAGGGTGATATCAAAATGATACATTAGTTAATATTCATAGATTATTTGTTGTGAAATAAAGGATGAAATGGAGTTTGATGTATCCTATAAATTTCATGGATATGACAAGAAGCTGGAGATATATTTTTAGTGAAATTCTATAACCATGGTGAAAATAATATGATCGTTAATTTATTCTATATATGTGGGAATAATAATAGAAGAATCTATATTAAGGGAGATAAACACATTTTTATTTGTACAAGGGAAGTCCATACTTAATTTGACTACCAAGGCGATGGGAAAAAGTAAACTATATTTGTTAACGCATGGAAAGCAGAAAAGAGTGCACCTCCCCTACTTATATGCTCCAAGTGTTAGGAGAGTGGGAATAATGCTAAAATGTTCCCATACCCAAGGACTTGTGATGTTAATAGATGTCAAAACCACTTCAGTTATGGTATAGTGTATATCAAATGTGATCACTATATTTGATGATGTGGTGCGATAATGATGTGGTGAAATGTACACTAACCATTGAATCTAGAACTTCTAATGAATACATTGATTCTAGATCCATCCACACTTTTATATATCAATAATATTATATTGGTGTTATTAGTTCACATAAATGACAAGATTTTGAATTTGAAATGAAAACCCATAATGATATGATGACATAAACTCATGTCTATGATAAATCATTAGTTGATGTTTATGTGAGCTTATTTCCTATTAATCATAAAATTCATTCCATTGTTTAAAATAATGTCATCATTGGTATGGATTGGATTTCACTATATAATTACATAAAAAATTTCATGGAATATATGTTACATTTGATTTTCGAAAACAACCTATGATCGTATGTCAATGTGAGGATAAGTATGATCATACTATGGAAATTACATCTACTGTACATGTTTTATTTCACATTTTCATAGTATTATTATATCAAAATGTGTAAGATAAAATTCAAATTGATGATATTCCAATTCATTAGTATTTTTTTGGATTTCATTATAGATGTGTTTCCTAGTATTTCATGAAATAATTATGGTTACTTATCGATAAAACTCATAAATAGTTCCTCACCAATTTCAAAAACTGCCTGTAGTATTGTCCTTATTGGGATGATGGAATTGATGAAGTAATTAAAAAAAACCTTGATAAGAGAATTTTTCGGCCATGTGTGTCACATGGGGGTGTATATGATATTTTTATGAAGAATAAATATGGATCAATGCTACTCTGTATTGAACATCATGATTTCAAAATGATTAAAATCAACAATAAGTATCATCGTCCTGGTATTGATGATTTGTTTGAAAAACTATCAATATATAAATACTTTTCCAATATTGAACTTCATTCCGGATATCATAAATTAAGGGTTATGAAGAAGGATATATTGAAGATAGATTTCAATTCATTGTATATGAACTGTTAATATATAGTGATTTCTTCTAGACTCACTAATTCCCATACTATCCTCAAGGATTTGACGAATAGTGTATTTGGATATTGCTTCGATCAATTCACAGATGTATTTATATATGATATTCTTACGCATTCATAGATAAATGAAGAGGATGAATACCACATTATAATTTTGATAAATACCCTTTGGAAGGAGAGAATGTATGAAAAATAATCAAATTTTGAATTTTGGTTGGAAAAATATTCATTTTTAGGTCACATTTTCTCATGGAATGGTATACTAGAAGATCAATAAAAGATTGAGTGTCATAAATGTTCACCTAGACTAACTATTAAGACTGAGATTAACAGTTTTGGTAGTTATTATCAATGACTTATCAATAATTTCAAACAAAAATCCAATCTTCCTGACCATGTTAACTTGGAAAGGTTCCGAGTTCCTCTTATGTGATTAATGTGATGAAAATTTCATGGAACTAAATATAAATTTGGTTAGTGAACTAGTGGTAAATATTCCCTATGTTGGGGAAAGGATTGTAGTATTTAGTAATGCATACCAAAATTTATTATGATTCTTCAATATTCGTAATATCATTTTTATTTCATGATCCTCCATACAGTTGATGATTAATGAATAGAATTACATGAATCAGAATTTGGAGTTTCTCATTATAATTTTATCCTTACAAATATTGAGGAATATTATTAATGGTAATATGAGTCATATATAAAAATATATACGGATAAATATTTTCTAAAACACATATTCACACACAATGAGTTGAACATGCATCAGAAAAGTTGGATAGAACTGATAAAGGATTGTGAGTACTCATTAAATTATAACCCTAGGAAATCAAACTAGGTGGACAATGATTTGAGTTTAATAGACCATGATTGATTAACCCTAATGAGCATGGAATGAAGTGAGATAATTTAGAGCTTACATATTTGTTCACTGAAATCCAAGTAGTTAAGGAATAATGAAAAAAAGACTAGGGGATGTTGCAACCATTACCCAGAATGGAATGGAAATTGGAGAACATCACCATGGATATTTTCATTAGACACCCCCAAAACCTCTTAAAGGTTTATTTATATATGGGAGGTAATTAGACTCATTAATAACTCATCAAACATAATTTTTATCATAGAATACAACCCTCTAGATCAACATTTCAATATAGACATTAACAATGTGGGAATGTTGCATGGAGTAATATGTTTCATTTTATCTAACTGATATATGAGGTTTACCTTAATGTTCCATTGATGTATTCCACAAGTGATTGATATAGAACTGATATATTGTGATTATTATAATCCGTATACAAAATATCAATATTAAATAAGAATTAAAATCCTATAGGATATGTTTTGATATTTTTATCTGGATTTCGATGGTGGTTTGGATCAACCCCTCCCTCTTGTTTTTTTATTAAAAAAATAGATTTTACTCAATCAATATTATGTATACATTTCAATCCATGTATGGGATGAAATATAGAGCTGTAATATTCTATGATATATATAGGGAAAAAAGATATTGGTACCAAATATAGATGATGATATGGTAGAATGGTCACTTTGATATTATAGATCATATTAGGATACTATCATATCACATGGAACACCCTCCTAAACAATCTTAAGTCATTGATGTGTTCCATGAATATCACTTGAAGAAGAAAATAGTTGAATTATTACATGTACTATACATTGAGTTCATACTTACGGAGCATGATATTTATTATAAGGAACAATAATATGAAATTATAGATCATGTAGATAATGTTCAATGAAACAATACCACTATTCTGTCAATTTTTTGTGTTGAAATCACAGGTTTGAAGAATATATGTGGGAACATTAGTATATAGTGAGTAATTTTATCAAATTTTAAATTTTAAAGAATTAATAATTTCATGGGAGAAATTCATTTTAATGCTTGGTATAATATAACATCATTTGTTTCTAGAACACTTTTTATAGAATTAATTAATTCTCATTGATGTATTTAATTTAAACAATTCAAATATTCCACACACATTAAACCAACATGGATTTTTCTATACAAAAATAATAATATTAACTATAATAAAAAAATTTATAAATTTTTGTATAATGAATTTATATAAATAAATCATATTGATAATGAAAAATATTGTTGTTCGTAAAGACGTTATATGTTTTAAAATTATATTTTCTCAAATGAACATCTTCATATGACATTTTTGAACAATAGTATTTTTAAATTTATACACATTTATAAATATAAATTTTTAAACATAGATTCATTTTTTGAATAAAGATTTTCTAAACTATCTCAGGCTTTTCTGTTGATATTTATTTTGAGAAAGATTATTTTTTAATGAATAGTGAAAATTATGAATTTTAATTAAAAACAACATTTAAATCAATATTATTTATAAATTTAAAATTAGATTTAAATTTAAATTTCATATATAATTTAATCAATTGAACATAAAATATTCCAATATAGTTCATTAGAACCAATTTCACATTGAAATTGGATAGAATAATCTAGTATTATTTAAAAAAATACATTAAAAACTAGCTTTCTCTCCACATCCGAAGGATTAACATTAAAATTAATATTTCCAATTCTCTTAATTAAATTTCAATAAATGTAAATCATTTGTTATAATAATTATAATACTAATTGGATTATAGTATCAACTTTAGTTTTTTCAAAATTCATTTGTGAATGTGGTAGAAATTAATTAATTTTATTAAGGTGAAATTAAACATAAAAACGGATTAAGAAATAATATTGATGGAAAAATAACCTTTAAACATGTCTAAAACTGATTATATTTCCACATTTCGGTCAATAAAAAACTATGGTTTGATACTGATCCATTTAGAAACAATACTAATAATTAATACTATGGAATTACACATTTCTTTTAAAAAAATACAAATTTTGGACCTTCCCTCCCATATAAAAGGCCACTAACTATCCCCCTATTCCAATCCTCTCAAAATAATTAGGATGATGAAAAATCCTTGACAACATTTACAAAAATCCCACCAATCATATATAAGGCCTCTACTTTGTAGTAAATCCTTCTATGTAATCCCTTAGGTGGAACCAAAAGGATTTACTTGAATAAGAGGTAACACACTCCTTCGAAATCTTTTATTTTATTTTCATTATCCATACAATGAAATATAATTTTTATATAATTATAAAATGAAAAAAGTATTCATAATAATCTATGATATTGTTATATTATGGGTTTTTAGTAAAGTTATTCACACTTCCATGTAATGGGTAACAAATTATCTATTCTGTTGTACGGTGAACTACCACCTCACGAAACAACATTGGTCATTTTGCCATTTCCTACGTTCATGGTCAGTAATTAAGATATATAATCCAATTATATATGATATATATAATATTTTTTATTAATAAATTATTTATTAATTTCTTTATAACACAATCCATTTCTCTTTTCATATTGTGTAAATATTATAACAACATTAGTTCATGTGTGGACTACTACCTCCAAAATTCAATTTGATTCATTAACACTTTTTATGGAATGTATTAAGGATGGTTTTAGTGAAAATATATTATATATATCACAATAATCATAATGTAATTATATTTTATACACACACACACACACACACACATATATATATCATTTACATACATTATTTCAATATGAAAACAAAACTGACCCAATATTCATTCATATGTACAACCTACCATCTCCATTAAGAGTTTCTTCCATTACATATTTCTATATATTATATATTATTATCAATAATTTTATAATGACGATATATTATATTTATATAATCCTTTATAATTTATAAGTATGTAAATCGTGATCTAAGTAATACCCTCAAGACTAATTAGTAAAAAGATGTACAAAATTAAAACAAATATTACCCAAACCAAGAACATTAAAATAATATTATTTTCTCATGGATAATATATTGCCATAATAATGTAATATATGGAATTATATATATGAATATTTTAAGGAGAAATATGTATAAAAAAATTATATTAATTATATAATAGATTTATTCCAATTCTATGAGATTCAATACATAATGTTAGGGAATTTCATGTAACTTTTTATCTTCATGAGATGCATGCCATTCACACAAATTATTTATTTTGAGTGGTTTCTACAATTCCCATGAATGTATTATATGTGTTTTACTCTTAAATTAATATTTATTTATATATCCATTCCATGATCTTTATTTCATGGGATTACTTTTTCATAAGATAACAAATTATTCAAACATATTTTTCTAGATTTTCCTTTATTAGGACACATGTTTTGTTTAGAAACTAAATGCATTTTCATGTTGTATATAATTCCCTTTGACATTTTATATAATGAAAAAATTTATTTTCATGATACTTTAATCTTCTTGTAATTTCATTTTCTGACATGGGTAGTATGTTTTAAAGTTACCATGTGGTAATATTTTAACAAAACAATATTTGAATTTATCACGATTGTTTATAATTAGGTTTCCATTATTGAAATATTATGATCCATCTCTTAAAAATCTAATGAATTTAATTATCCCTTGTATATTCAATATATATCCATGTTTTAGTAATATTTTTTCCACTCATTGGAGGTGAATATATTAAGGAAATGAATTATAAAAAAATTGACAGTATCTATATATTTTGTAAGAAATCATTTTTATTCAATCCCCATGATTTAAAAAATTATTTCATAAATGTCTATAAAAATGTTTTTAAATTAAAATTTATTCTCATTTTCAAGGAAAATTATTTTAAAATGGTTTATTAATTTTCAATGATTCCATTATAACATTATAATTATATTTTCAACTCAATTTTTAAAAAATTTATTTATATTTAAAAATATTTTTTTAATGAAGAACGGTAATTTTCCCCATGAAATGCTAACAAGAGAATATTTAATATTATTTACCTTTCAATGATGAAATCCATTTTTTACTGATGACTTTTGGTAATTATTATTCAATTTTTCCTTTCATATTCTTCCACTAAATGGTTAATGTTGTCATGGAAATTATTTTTACTAAACTAATTTCTCTCTCAAGGGTTATATGATTTTGAGTCCTGCTTTTTTCTTGGGATATGATTTTGATATATTGATTATGTATAGTGTATATTTTTCTATTGGTTATTATTTGATTATATGTTTATGATATCAAATTATTTTCATGGGTTATGATATGATTATTTATGATATAATGAAACACATAAGTATTCCTTATCTAGGAGATATGTGGGTCCTATATTTCCCTCCAATGGTTTTATGAAGTATCTATATGTTATTAGATAAACTAAAATGGAATTTAGAGTGATCCTTGACTACTAATATGGGTGTGGATGTTAATCATGACTATAATTATGGTGTGGGGAGTAAACTCATAATTATAAGATGTCCATTTGAGTGAACCATTACTAACAAGATGGTATGAAGAGTGGACCCATACTAGTATGTTGGGCTTGGAAGTGATTCCTTTACATATATAGAAATCATTTTATTTTTAGGTTTCAGCCACATTCAATGAATTTTTATTATATAGGAATTCATATATTATGATATTTATTCCCTTTTTTATTATATACATATGAAATTACAACTTTAATTATATGATTCATGTATATTATATTTGATATGAAGGGTACGATCTTCTATTTTTTGTATCATGTTATCATAACCTCAAAAAAATAACTAATCTTAAATATATATCTTTCTTATCATTACTAATCATCTGATATCACCCATTATTATGTTTCATCTATCTATGTTTTGAGTATATGTAATATTTATGATGTGTCTAAGAAGAGAAATATTCGGGAAAAACCTAGTTAGAGATAATTTTGATCACTTATGTACTATATCTTTCAGTGTTTTTTAATGTCATATATGATGTATTACCCAAAATTTATGTTATGTTAATTTACTAAAAGTATTGTTCTCTCTATGGATAGTGAATAGGATAGTTCCTCCCCATGGAGTTTCATGCCCTAAATTTTGTAGGAATGATTAATTGTATGATCAACGTCATTTATAAAATTTCAATAGCACCGATAGAAATATGTTTTTCTTCTCTAATATTTTGAATTCTCTTATAATTGGATTAGGGATTCGAATTGAGGCGTTTTGTAGACCCATTCACCAATACACTATAATAGGAGGGGATATAAGGAAGACACATTATTTCCATCAGGGACACATATTCCAGGATGAGATAAATACATATCGTATCTATCTTTAGTATTGACGAATGATTGGTTAATTTACTTATGTATATAATATATACCAATAATTCATTCCCATTTTAATTATTACATGTTGAGGATATGGTGTTTCCATGGACATGAGACATGTTTTATCATTCCTTGGTTATATTGAAATCATGTAAAAGTATAATGGTATCATATATAAGAATATATAGTTCATTAATCATTAGATGTATTGTTTTACACTTATTATATTAAATTATAATGTATTTATATTTCCTATAGGGGGTGTACAGTATTAGGATTTATTTCTTAAGGGTTTGTTTGGATTACATTCCCATTGAGAGATATAATTATATATAGAGTAGATCCAATGGATTTCCTTGATATCTATGCTAGTATATCAGATCAATCATATTGATTTCCATGAAATTGTAATGTATTTTGAGGACATAAATAGAATTTGGTTTAATAGACCTAGTAATTCTCCTTGAGCAGCCCCAATGTTGTTCTCCCATAAGATAGATCAATGTTTGAGGTTTTGTGTGTATTACAATCACCTATAATATGTAACAGTGGTGAATAATTATACAATAATATGGATCATATAACTTTTTTAATAGTTTATATGTGAAATATATTTCTCTAAGAATGATCTCTGGTTGGGTTATAAATATCATTGAGTGTTAGAAAGGGATATACCAAAGGATGAATTTTGATGTTTTCTATAGAAATTATGAGTATACTGTGATGACTTTTGGATTGTTGATATCATAAAAATTTATAATGAGACTCTTTATATTGATCATACAACCATTTTTTTCTTGGGTATCTTCATGTATCAAATCCTTGATTACATAGAGTCAGAGGAGGACCATGTGAAAATATTGAGGATGGTCTTTGAAATCCCCAAAGCGATCAAATTATATAATAAAATTCAAACATTATTATTATTTAATTCAAATTAAATATTTTTTTATTATTTCACATCTATTTTGGTTATGGATCTATACCCATGTAGTGTTTAGGAATTGATAGATGGTAAGTAACCCAAGTTTATGGTGATGGTGAGATGTTCCCTTATGTTTTTAGGCTACAACATGAGACCCATTTAATATTTTTCATGTATATATTCATCTCTTAATTATTATATGTTTACGGTTTATGGGTTCATGTGAATATAAATGTAATACCAAGCAATTTTATTATTTAGAAAATGGTAATCTAGTGACCCCATATTAAGACATGTAGAGGAGGATGATGAGTAAATATTGTTTTTTGATTACATTGGGGACATTATAAGTGTTTTTATGATGAATTGTTATATAATGATATCATATGGGTCCCATCATTTGAGACCCCATAAGAATAACTATATGAACCATGGTCAATAGCTAAAATTGGTGGTCGTCTCCAAAAAATATGGTCAAAATTCATTATTTGTAAGAATATTTTTTTTATTTTCTAACCATAATAATATAAATTATGAAATCTCAAAGAATGATCCAAACATGAGATAATGTTTATATCTAGTGTTACTCCATTATAATAGCTTATATATATATATATTACACTCCAAAAAATAGGCACATTATTGCAGATTATCTTAGTAGAAGATCCCATCCACAATTATTGATCATTGAGATAAAGTAATTAGGCAAAATATAATTTCTATTACTGGATAAAGATGATTAATAATACCACTATAATATTGATATTAACCCAAAAAAAAATGTCATGAATGACGAACATGGTGATGTTGACATTGAAACATTACATAATATGATATCAAATGAAAATGAACAAGATGGGATTTTAATGTTGAAGATAATATTAATGTTTTATATAGACGTATGATGAAACCAGTGATGTTCTATAGATAGGTTTTGTTAGGGTTTTATATATTAATGTAGATATACATATAGGGGTTGAAAATATTTATCCGGTCCTTCAGTATCAATTTTGGAAGTCAAGAATGTTATTTTGTATAACTGAAGTTCCCTCTAGATTGGTCACATGATTGTAGGTGAAGGATAAGCATCAAGTTCTAATGGGTTTAACTCTACACGTTCATGATCATCAGTGAATGTGGGATTGGAGATATTTTTTAATCATGATGTTCTATCCATGATCATGTATAGGTCATTATTCAATCTAGGTGATGGTAGACTGACACACCATACAGGTCCAACTTCTATTTTTCTATGATTATTGTTTTCTATATATAAATTGATGTATTTACTATAATAGTTTGTAGGTAATCAAGTAATTACGCAGATCATCATTTCAGACTACGATTCCCACATCACATACTGATTATAATATGGATTGGATAGATTCATAATTGAATATACATACATATTGATGTATATAATGATAATTCAAGTATATTTTTGAATGATATGTGAAAGTATTGAAATTTATAGTTTTTCTATTGGTTCAAGGATCACATACCACTAGTGGACTTTAAATAGAATATTAACAATCATTCGATCATTGGTATGGCTTCATATTAGGCCTTTCAAGGGAGAAACATTAGGTCACCATAATGTCATATTGATTTTGGGGATTCACCACTATTGTTCCCAATGATGGTGTGTATTATGATATATAAGGATCAGATCATTCAAAAGATAATATGAAAAAACCGATGTAGTTAGAAGCCCTATGATTAATTATGATTATGGAAATTTTATTTCAGGGAGGGAAACAATGTGTTCAAGATTGTCTCAAAATTTATATGGTTGCAGTGTCATGCACATGGTGGAAAGTTATCTATAAGGATCATTGGGACTTTTTATATATTTTTTGAATAGTGTGGTGTTTTTCCCTTGGTCGAAAACATTTTGTAACATAAAATACAAGGAGTCTTCAACATGTAACAATATAGGAGTTATGTTCATGAATATTTTATGTTAGATAATAAGGTGGACAATGAGGATAGATTTAAAATCATGGAGTACCCAGTAGAGATCAATGATCAGTAGGAGAGCATCCTTCTAGGGTGGTTGATTCCCTTTGTGTGTATCGAGTGGAAATAGATGAATCTTCAGTAGAGATCCTAGGAGTTTTATAAAAAGATTTTATCTCTATATCCTCATCAATTTAGTACATTTTTCACTTTTAGGAATGAAAATCCATAAGGTGTGGGGAATGTAGCATCATTTTCCTTGGATTTAGTAGTAATTTTGTGAGGAATATTTTCATTTCTATGAGTTGTAGTTGAATGATATTAGTTTAACATTGGTGTTTAGTTACTAATATAATAATAATATTAAAAATATTATTTCACATTCTCACTGAATTCATTATATAAATGAATAAATACTAGATGGTGTACTAGATGGAAGATCAGATACTATTGTTGAGTCTAGAATGTGGGATTTGACATATGCATGATATAACTGTGTCTCATGACACAATCTTGGTTGGAGGGTTATATTGGTATAATACTAAATAAATATATATAAATTTTACTTTTTATTTACTATTTAATTTAAAATAATCTCTTCTATAGATAAATCATCATGCCAAAATAAGTCGTAGATTATAAATAATGTATATATCATATGGGAGTGTGGAGGTTCGTTAGAAGATGTCCGGATCATGGACCAATGATTGAACTACAACCGGGATAACCAACAGACATAAAGATTTTGGATATCACCAATTATTAAAAACACATAACCGCTATTCACTAATGATTAATCCAAATTCATGGAGGGAAATATATTTTTTGGATTTATCTTATTTTCAGTTGTCCCCTGTCGAATCAATTCTTGTAATATAATAATTTTTTAGTATATGGGTGATTTGTTGTTGATTTTCTAAATTAAAAAAATCATAGACATGAAATTTATGGATTATTACTCTTTATTATTCATATACACAAAAATATATTGAGTCTAACCTAAACATTTTACAAGGATCATTTTAATGTTGGTGTTTTATAAATTTACACCCATGTACTATATTCAATTATCGTTAGTAAATTTTTAGTCGATGATATTAAATATACAATGTTAATGATCATTTGACAACATATAATTACCAAAATAGATTCCCTAACATTGGTTTGGGTTCTATAATGATGGTTTGTATGTTGGTAACAGTGATAATGGATTCTTACATTCAAAAGGCAGATCCACGGTGAACTAATTATGATGTCACATCATGCAAAAAAGACCAGTGATGGTTTCAAATTGAACAAGTAGCCTTAACATGGTCATCAGGAATGGAGGGTCTATGTATAACCTAGATATATAATATTTATTATATTTTTTAGTAGAATAGATAGCCACATATTTTTGTTGTAATGATTGGAGCTATCAATAATTTAGTTGAAAATCAGTATTATAAAGCATGTAGTCCAAAGAATGCAGATAATGTGGTCCCCCTCATACATCGATGGGTATTTTGTATATATAAAAATATCATATACAATTTGACACATCTCATATACCATGTGATCTACTGTATGTGACATGTCTTATATCTTTGTTGTACCCATGAATAAACATGGCCAAATACATTGTCATGACAATAGTATATAGTCAATTCCGAATGTACAAAGGCATGGGATGAGATATACTGATATCCCTGAGGTAAGAATCACATATAGTGTACTCCAATTACATGTCATATACTATTTACATGGTATGTTTATACCCTCCATTCTTCTCTATAGACAAATTTCATTTTGGTATGTTCCCTTTGTTCATTACTATGAGGGTATAGTGAGGCATAACCTCTGGAGCATATGATATGATTTGAATTATGTGATTAGTCTATGTTAAATTTTAAAAAATCAAACTATTTGATCATTGTAGGATCCTATATCATTTTATTCACCTATGATATGTGTGGTCAAAGGAATGTTTATGACCATCAATTGTGGTCGCAAGATTCCCAAATTGTGAGTTATGAGATTTAGTGTCTTAAATACCCCAATGCCCCGATCTGATATCACTAATATTATCATCATGATCTTAATAAATCTATATAGTACATATTTGGTGGGTTATAGTGATCATGCCCTATTGTATGAGTGACATCAATGATCTAATGGATTCTGTAGCTAGTGCTTCTGAATGAGCACTACATTAAAGCCTAAAGATGAATATTGTGGTAGAATGTATGGTTGAATCCTCTTTGATACATTGGATTTTATGAGTAAATATGGGTAATTTTCCTTATTTATTTATATCATATAGTAACTATCATAATATTATTTTATGATCAGATGAAGAAAAATTCATCTATTATGTATGGTAGTTTTAGGGTTTCCTACTGTGTATAGTTACACTCAAACCTACACAGGCTCTCCCACTACATGTCTAGCCATATGTAGATGAAAAGACTTTTGAAATAGACTATATATGATTGAGACTAGGTTGAAAATAATGATTTAAATAGACCATGGGTTTTACTAGGTTGATCATTATATAGAAATCCCCACATTCATAAAAGGTTAGAATCTTTTGGAAAAAAATTATGTGGGGTTTTTTTTCCAAATTATTAATTCAAATACAGTTATAATGCTTTTATGTGGGATATATTTTATCTATAGATTGGACTATCACTTGGGTATTACAATTTAAAATTGTATGTGTTTGATATATGCAGTTGTTTATAGTTACATTAATTTAAGGCCACTCATGGGTGTGCAATTCTTAATCAGTATTGATCCCTAGTCTGTAGCCTATTTTATGTGGTCATGGGGTGTTACACTCAACGTAATTTTAGATATGTGAACCATAGTTTTTTCTATAATTTAAATTTAATATATCATAAATAATATATTAATGGATTATAATAACAAGAAATTACATTCAATGTAGTATTTGATAAATAATTGATGATATATTATAAAAAAATAAATGAAATGGGAAAATAAATAAGAGTAAGGGGGACCATATAATAATTATAATAACATATTGGGAAAAGGAAATATTTACAGGGTATCAGTAATCTATTGATAATAATATATGAAGTGGATGATAATTCCATTGGATTATATGAATGGAATTATATTTAAATGATTTAATACTGTAATATAATAAACATATTTCCCTATAAACAAAATAATTAAGATTATGGTAACATTAATATGAATGATTTCATTTTAATTCCTAATAGGGACACAATAGAACAATATGTCATAATTGGAGAGGCTCTTGAGAGGGGCATGCAATGGATAGTTAATCTTAGTGGATTTGGAATGCTGGTGAGGGAGGGTATAATTTCTATGTTATTATAATGATTTATGTGGTATTGTTTATTAATTTAAAAATATATGCATTAGAAATTTCAGAATTATAAATGGTTCAATTAGTTTATCAAATTATTAATCATATGGGTATCAAAAATTCACACATTTCTTTTTATAAGATAATACTTTAGAAATAAACTATTTTGTATTATATTTCACATTATAAGGAATGACATTTTTTCTACAAAATAATGTTTTTAATATGAAAATTATTTTTATTATGATTGAAAATTATTTATAGGCTCGGATTAATCAATTTGATTTATTAAAATATATATTATTTGTAAAATATTATTAAATTGGTCTCTTAATCATTTTTGTTATTCGGTAAATCATAATAACATCAAAATAATTTAATAATACATAATGTATATGTTTACCATATATTACTATTTAGAGAAAATTTTGTCAATCAAAACAATATTTTTAAAATATTCAATATTGGATGATTTCAATGTTCTAGATTCGAATTTCAATTAATTTATTGAAAAACAATTTAATTTTTATTTTTTAGTAAAACACATATTTATTTAAAAAATCATATGTTTGGAGCTAAAATTTTAGAAAAACATTATATAACATAATCATATTTCTATTATATGTCATATGTTTCTATTTATTTATTAATATTTTATTGGAACTAATTGTTTAAAATATTAAATATTTTCTTATAAACTTAATTTATTCATTTATTTTTGCACCTCTATGTATAAGTATTTCATTACTATTACAAATGCACCATTTTCATTGATCATATCCCAATGAACAGAACCCACATTTTAGATTATGATGGTCATATTTTCCCATATATATATATTTAATGTTTTAAAATGATGATCATTAATATCCACATATTTAATTTTATTAAATGTTCATTAAAATTATTATTATAATCTTTATAATAGAAAATTATCTAATATATTTTCTATTTATTTTAGAAAATGATATTTCAAAGATCATGTTTTTTTTTACCTTATAATTTTGATTGTTTTATCAGACTATTAGAATCCAATATTGTGAATAAGTTTTTTTTGTGTTATGTTTTAAAACATTAAATTGAAATAATATTGTGTGAGTTGAACAATATTTTTTATGTATATAAAAAGTTATTTACTATTTTATATTCTCATTTTTTACATTCACCCATCAATAAATGAATCCCTTATAAAATTTTGAGGTTTAAATTAACAAATAAATAAATTATAGTTTTTATTCCACATTATTTCCTCAGGATACAATGTTGCTTCCTCAAATATCTGATTACTCCTTGTAAATTTCAATAGATGATTGTACTAATATTATAACTCATTATACCATGTGATAAAAATCAATAATTGATCTTCCTTATATAAGAGGTCTAGATCCATCTCTACTTAATCAGTTGTGAGTATCTGTGTGGGGTCTGGTACGTACTTTGTCACCATTAATGCCATAATAACACAATGAACTTTAATGTGGTACATTTTAGAATCAAAATGATAATCCATAGCTATAAATATAAAAAAATATCATGTGGCCAAATATAGTTCATATAGAGATTCCTCTTCTAGACAATCATTACACACCCCACCACAGGTTATACATTCATGAATAGAAGATCTTCTATTAGTAATTTATGATCCTACCTTTGATTAAAAAAACTATCCTTATATCAATTATGTTATTTTTATATTAATCTTCATATATTTCACCATCTTTGTTTTCACATCAATGATATCTGGACAAACATAATTTTTTTTCCAAATTTCAACCCATTTGACAGGAGTATGAAATATTTTTCTCTACAAATCATCAAAGTATAAAATTTGTATGCTTAAATTAAATATATGGTTATATTTGAAATAATCTATATTTCATTATTTATCCAATGGTACATGGATCATAAGAGTGTATAAAATGACCATATAATTTATTTTTAGAATTGTCCCTTCAAACTATACATCATTTTAAGAATTATGGGTGGTTATAAAAAATAACTTGGTGTTCAAATACATTTTAATATATCTTGAAAAATTTAGGTCATTTGTAGTAAATAATATAATATAAATTAGTAAAGATTCATTATAATGTCCTAAAATATCATTAATATATAACATTACATGACCTTCTTTTCTTAGTTGAAACATGATTTCTGTACAATTTAATAAGTGGTCAAGGTAATTTATAAAATTCCAAATAAAATCCTTCCTCTTACATGTCTTCGTATCCAATTCACATATTTTACCTATTGTCCCACTTCAAAATTGGTTTAGATATGGGATTCATGAACCCCTTTAAGAGTAATCTCTAAATATTTATTTTTGAGAATACCAATATTATTGACCAATATACAATAATTTATAGTCTCATGAAGTCATTGATAAATAGTTATTTTAAGTCCCTATTTATATTTTAATTACCTAATATTCCAATTTTTCTTCTATGAGAATAATCAAAAAATTCATTCATCACATCATATACTTATTCCATTTATAATTAATTTATAAACATCAAAGCACACACTTCATTTGATGATATATTTTAATATCCCCACCTCCATGAATTTATTCATATATTATAATGATCTATCATTCTATTTAGTGATCTATAACTTCACTAGTAATGTGTTATGAAAAATTAAATGGTTATGTAATGATTCTTCCCCTTTCAAAACCGCATCTATGTCCAAATTAACAATATTTATAAACATTAAAACCTTATACAAAATAATTTGGGTTATATACCCATGATCCCTCATCATAAATTCATATAGAACATTGTTCTCCATTTCAAGAAGGTAGTTTTTTGTTTACTCATAGTCCAAGAGTATTTTTGACCATCTCATAAGTCTCTTATTGAGCTCACTCTATTGGAATATACACATAAAATATCTATGATAGTAATATATTTCAAAATTTTAACAATACATTCATATTTTCAATATTATTCAATAATATATAACAGCTTCAAACCCAATTTAATGACTTAGATAATTTTATTCATGGTCCAATTACATTATGTTTTATTAATAAATCAATTGTTTTGAAAAATTACATGACTTATTCCATTCATTGATAAATCTATAACTATAAAATACATATTTTTACTTATATTTAGTACAATACTAGTATATTGACCAACATTTTGTTTACATCTTAAAATCAAAATTATCACTTGATTCATGATGTAAACATTACATCTATGTGTGTTATCTGGGGTAAAATGTTTCCTAATACTGAAAATTTGTTAAAAAATCATGGCTAGTAATTGATAATTCTAAGGAAACTATGTAATTTAGTCATAATAACTATTGAGATATTATTTTAACCACAATTTTATTATTGTGTTCAGTTAATAATCTATCCATAGAGAAAATTTGATCATTGAAAAAATATTTCTAAAATAACATTCAAACATATAAAACATTCCATATAGATCATTCATTTAGAGAGGCTGAATGATATTCTATAAAGGCCTTAAATTTTCAAAAAATTCCAGAAATTATATCAATATGGAAGAAAAAAAACAAAAAATATTTATCATGACAATTATAAAACACTTTATTCATTAAATCTACAAAAATAGTTGTATCATAGTGAACCCAAAGGGAATGGTTGGATAAAAACAGAACCCTTTTATTATCTTAGATGGAAAATAATTTTGATAAAATACTTGAACTCCATTCTTGAGGAAAATATCTTTTCTACTTCAAAAACATTTTTCCTTTCATAACATGTCATACGACTTTAAAATAAAAGAATATGATTAAAAATAAGCTTGAAAACTTGTAAAGGAAGCTTCTTGGAAATAATGTTTTAAAAATCCATTCATGCCGTATAAGTTAAAATAAAAAACATTCTTCTCATACTTTTGTCAGAAAAGTCAAAAAAGTACCTCGTACGAAAAAGGAAAAAAGATTCCTTTCATATCCATTACTAAAAATTTACCTAAGGGTAAAATTTAATATAAACTATTGTATAAGGATTTAAATATTACATATTGAGGAAACATGGATGTGGATGATAAAATACACCCCAGTAAATTCCAAAGTATAAACAATCTCAGATAAAAATGAGATTGTGATATTTCCCTTACCTTAGGTCCGATTTGCATTGTACGTGTCCGAAGCTCCTGTATAATGGTTTAAATAATGTTATTGACTTATTCCTGAATCATACATATATGGTCATATTCTTAGCTTCTTGTTAGTAATATTTCATTGTTACTTGTTACTCGGGTCCTTATTGCCTTTTGTTCTTATGCGTGTTTTGCCGAATAAATTCTTATTCTTCTTTTAAGGTTATAGATACCTTATATCCAGAATGGTATTAGTGTAACATATATCATAGTTATTCATTCAATTCATTTATATAATTACTATGTAATGATGATCATGTAGAACGAGTCGCATCACATCGTGGAGACGATATTCCGTACGTACGCACGAGTGATGATATCATTCCTATGATCGTGGAACTGTATTGGAGTATATATATATATATTATTTCAGTATCAATATAACTTTAAAATAATCATAAATAGTTACTCATTACACCATTATACCCATCCTTGTAAGGTGATGGTGGAAAATAGATTACACCACGGCATGGAGACGGTATTCCGTACGTACGCACGCGTGGTGATCTCATTTTTCCGTAGGATGGATAGAAGGTGAATTAGGGTTGTTTCATATTTATAATAACATATCAGTATGTAAGTAATACTGATGTTATTACTTTATCATGAAACAACAAAAGAAGAAGAAGTTGAAGAAGAAAGAAATTGAAAAGATCGGTAATGGATATTACCTCTTCTTTGGAACGCCTCTTTGAATCCTCCACTTAGGGAACTAATATTGGTATTTGAAGAAGACCAGGACCTCTAGGATAATTCTAGGGAAGTGGATAGGAGAAACTGGTAGGGGTTGGCCGAGCTTGAGTGCTCAAATTGGTGTGAGGGGGAGGGGGAGGAGGTGCCCTTTTATAAGGGAGGAGAGAGGCACCTTAGGAATATCTCAAAATATTATTTTATATTAAAGTCAAAATCGGTTTATAATTGTTCCAAAGGGTCTTATTTTGAAGCTAATGTGGGGATGGGTCTAAATCCTATCAACCAATAGGATTTAGACAAGTTTAGGGTATTATTTAAACCTTATCAATTAGATTTAACTCTAAGTTAAATAATTTAACTTTTACCGTGTCTTTTTGTTTTCTTTCAATATATGGTTAATACACTTACTATAAAATGCCAAACGAACCCCAAATTGTTTATTATTAATTTATATATCCTTATATAAGTCATTTGTCCGAACCTTAGATTTTTAGGAATAAAATAACAATTAGTAATATAATATTTGATTTAACAACTATTTTGTGTCAATTTTGACACTATTTGATATATGATTTTTGTGAAAGTCATAACAGAATTATATGTTCGAACCAAGTTTATTAAATCAACAATAATATACCATAGTAACCTATAATATTAGTGGAATTCATAAAAAGTCCAAATTACATTTATTTTGGTGTTTATAACATCAATTATGTCAATATTTCATTAATAAGATAATTACTGCATCATCATTGTGTCATAAATAAATTAAATTATTTAATGTCTAAAAATTACAAATAAAATACCATTATGTAGGAAATCTTTTTATCTTTCTAATGAATATTTATAGTCGAATTTATCTTATGTATAACCCCATATTAAAAATGATTTACTTATTAAACATTGATTTTAACTATTTTAACCCTTCTTTAAATAAATTAATAATAAATGTTCTAATCTAACCCAGGTGGGCCTAAATGGTCATATTTTATTCCTAAGTTTGTTTGTGGTCTAATTAAACTTATCCAATATAATTAGGACATGTGTTAGGGTAATAGTAATATCATATTTACCCCTATTTACTATTCACCGCGGTAAAAAAAGTAAAAAGTTACTATTCACAAAAAATTATTTTTATCTCATTGAACCACATTTTACTTACTGATATCAACCGTGTCTATGGGATTTTTGAAATTCCATTCACAGAAGCGATAAAATTATGTTTTATGCAAAAATTCAGTTTTTAACCTACCACTTAGTGGTTTCACTATTTATCAAAAATTGAAAGTTTTCAGAAAAATACCAAAATTTCACCCTAGGCTAATTTCGGTATTCCGAATCCAAAACTGAAGTCCATTTTGAAAAATAAAATTTATAAAATTTCAAAAAGTGGTTATTACTATTCATAACGGCTAGTTTTAATAATATTTTAATAGCATATCGTTGTTTAGTGAAACTTGGTATTGCGTACGACGCAAGCTATCGAGGATGGTCGTGATTGCGTGTAAAGTAAGCCAAGAAAGTGTGTAGTGAAAGATTCCTTTGATGATATATAAAAACAAAATATTACTCATAATAATCTCGGGTGTTACATCTATGGGTTTTTATATACACCTCATAAAAGATGATAGGTGTATACCATTATAATAAGAGATAATGAAGGGAAATTGGGACTAAAGCCTCTTACTAATTTAGAAACATTTGTAACATAAACCACATGAATGTTTTAAATCATTAAATTTATATTTAAATATAATTTATATAATTTATATGTGACATAAAAAATGTTCATTATATGTATATAAATAATACAAAAGAATCACGTGGTGAATATTGAATGTGACTCATAGAAAAATAAATGTGAGGTGGAAATGCATTAATGTTTGTGTATTCTCCTAATTTCTAATCACCAATCTAGAATAACAACACATGAAACATTAAATAACATTAAAATAATTAGATTCATAATTTAACATTTCTAATTTATTTTATATATTGCCTATAAAATAAGTTAGTAGTGAATTTTTATATCTCTCATAGAAATAAAAGAGAGACTAAACATTCCTTAATGTAAATATTGAGTTCCACCACATTCATTAAAACCTATTATATAATAAATATAAGTTTATTAAAAATTTATTAGTAAATATATGTATATATAATTCCAAATATTCACTACATATCTTATTTTATTACACAATTATTTATAATTTTTTATTAATTTCTTGTTTCATGTAATAATATATTTTTAGCATATATGTCTTGATTTTCTATATTTAGACTTTTTAAATTCATAATTATTACCTATAATAAAATGTATAATAGTTATATCAATATTTTATTTATAAAAAAAATTACTTTTAAAACAAATAATGAATAATGTTTTTGAGATTATAAGTCCATTATAATTATGTAGATGGTAGTTCATTCATACACAAGAGTAATGAGTCCATTTTTTAAAGATAATTATGTAAAGTATGTAATTAATGTAATTTATTTATATAATTTTTACAATATCACAATTCCATATATTATAATTTAAATTATCATCCATGTGGTTCGGTGATGAAATGATAGAATCACAATGCATTGTGAAGGATGTTTTCCAGTCATTCATGAATGGTGTTATCATATTTAAATGAGTGAAAAAGGAAATACTAATAATATTATATTAACACTTACTAGTTATATATATATATAATATAATAATTATTTAGTTTATATAAAATATATTTTTCCATTATTATCTATCATGTTAATTGTTATTGAAAAATGAAGGACATCACTTCACGAGGTGATAGTCCACCATACAAACAAATGAAATTATCATATACCCTATAGAGTGGAAATTAAAAAAGATATAATATTTATAATGGATCAATAACTATAAATAATTCATAATTATAAAATATAAACACTATATCCATCAGTAAATGACTCCATGAGGTGTTGTATTAGAATAAATTAATGACAAGGTTAATGAGGTGGTACACCACTATACTCCCAAATGTTGAATTCATAATATAAATTATGGTAGTGGAGATGGTTATTTTTTCAGAAATAAACCTAAACATATCAACATATGTAATATAATTAGGATATTATATCTGAATTTTATATTAATAATATCTACAAATAGTGGAATAAAATAAAAAAACACTTTTTGATGAATGTTACATATTATTTAGGTATCATCCTTATATTTTAACAAAAATAAATACTAGGTAAAAAATTCAATAAATAATGAGTCATGGATTATATTAGGTACTTTTTTATTTATTGTTATTATATATTTACATATCCCATTAAATTATATGGTGTGATTTGTTGAGGATAATAGGAGTCACGTTATATGTGAGGTAAGAAAACTTGTAATATTTTGAAATAATGAATTCCATCCACATATTCTTTATGACAACGGGATCAAATAACAGGGCATTACCAATCCAATTATGTATATGATCTTAATATGTCTATAAATAATGTGTGTTAAATTAATTTTTTGGGTCATTTGGATGCTTATATATTCACATCAACGGCCCTATTAAATAAAAGTTAACATAAAAAAATTATTTAATATTTACAATTTTCAAAATTTATTTCGGTACAATTTTTTGTTTAAATACTTTGATAATATAAATTATGACTCCAAATAATGAATACATTGTCCAAAATTTTAGTCACAAAACTGTAAAATTTTACTTTATAATTAAAACCACATATTTGGGGAGAAAATGGGTTTTAATGAGATAATGTTCAAACTTTTATTAATTTTTTATATCCAATTTCAATAATAAATTGATAAAAATATACTAAATTTTATTAATATATATATATATATTAGTAATTTTCATAGAAAACATATCCAAATATAATTTATCTTTAAAATGAATTTAAACTAAATTGATGTTTTCAATTAAATTTTTTTATTTTTAAAATTCATAAACAAATTATTATATTTAGAAAATTATATAAAATATTCCCTAAGAAAATATCTATATTGTGATATAAAAATATACATTTTTTGTCAATAATTAATTATACATTTTTAATAAAACAAATTTATAACAAAACCCACACACACTGAAAAATCTTGTCTTTTGATAATTGTGTTTTTTCAAGCATATAATGATTTATATTATAAAAATGTCTTATAATAATCATTGAATTAATGAAAATAAAAAGTCAGAGATATATAATAATTATATTTATTTTAAAATATTCCTCAATATGTGTCATTATTATTATTTAAATGTAGAAAATTATACATTTTAAAACTATTTTTAGATGATAAATGCAATGTTTTTGTTGAAAAAAAACTTACATTAAATACTATAAAATATCTATTCATATTTAATTCAAAATATTATATAAAATAAAGAATAATTATGTTATATTAATATAGAATGGGTAATTTAAATTACTGAGTTTATCATAAATAAATTATAGTTTTACAAAAAAATTTATTTTCAATATTCAATTTAAATCTACATTTTCAGGAAAATGAAAAAAATTTACCATAAGGTAATTTTGTTATGAATATTTCCAAATTTATTTCAATTTTAATAAAATAATATTAACATAATTATTATAAATTACTTAAACTAATTTATCATAAAGAGAAAAAATCATATTCTGAATAAAATATAGTTTTGAATAGTATAATTACTTTAATAAAAATTCATTGACCATTTACTAATAAATAATAAATAATTTTATATTGTGTAAGAAATTAATATATATTTTTATTGTGTATTTTATAGTATTAATACCTTTATATTTAATGGGTATCTTATAATGGCCATATTTTAAATAATATCATTTCAGGGTCAATTGAAGGTTGATGTTGCATGTCATGGAAGAAATAGTTGTATAATAAAAGGAATTATAAACTCTGTATTTCATATAAAAAATCTATACAAAGTATTTGAGGTTCATTAAGATAAAGTTAATATTTTATGTAAAGAAAAAATATGAAAAAATATATAAATATATATGAAAAATTATATATTTTACAAAAACATGAGGTGTTAAATTCTATACACCTTAATGTGAATTTCACACTTCATATTCATCTCAGTCGTCAATGGGTTATAAGTAATGATTTTTTCCAGATAATATTATATTTTTGAAAAGAATAACAAAACTATTAATATAATGGTACTTTGGTAACATAACACATACAAAATGTAAATCAAAACTAGGTTTCCACATTGCAAAACATAGGTGGAATGAAATTTTTTTACATGGAATAGAATTGAAAATAATTATAAATAGTTTTAGTTATCGTTGATGAAAAAAAACTGGGTGGTCCATATAAGGCAAAAGAGACAAAATTGTACATATTTTGGGCTAGAAGGGACCACTTGATTAATCAAAAATTAATGTACTAGGATATAATTTTGGTTTTAAATCCTTTATAATAATGTTGAAGAATTCATTTACCATATATATTAAGAGAATATAAATTTTTTATTACTCAATATATTTATATTTTTATTTAATCATTTCATTCTTTTTTGTTGATATATCTATTTTCATTATGTAAATTACATAGAATTATTAATTTATAATATTTGAAGAACTATATAATACTTATAAAATAATTACAATTCATTATTTCTATCTTATGTTATAATGAAAGTAAACATGTTAGCATATGTCATTGAGAAATATTTATATAGTGAAGTAATATGTTAAGATCTAAATCCATATTTAATGTTAATATTATATGAATTCATAAATTGTTAACATTGTGTACCTTCCAAAATATTAAAATCGAAAACAGCAGATTGAATTTCACTAAATTTACAATATTAACATCTCATTAGTCCTCTAAGAAACATGATTTACTTATTAATTTTCAGATACCAGACGTTTCAAAAACATCATCATGTATTCACATAATACATTTTATTAAATGGAATTACAATAAAACATTATTAAAAATATTCAATCTTCAATATTCAGTAATAATAATAACATTTTGAGAGATATTTCTTAATTCTAAAAAATATAAAACTAATCAATGAATGAATAATCCATTTTTTTTAAAAAAATTTAATATGTTCCATAGTAATTGGTACAATCCAATTTATTTTTTTAACCCAATAAGATATTTGTACTCGAAATAATATGAGGATCATATTAAGGGATAACATTACCTTAATCATGTATTTTCATTTAATATCTTCATTAAATTAAATAAAAATTTTGGTCATCATCCTCATTCATAATATTCATTAAATACACCAATAAAATTCTTATAATGAACAATAATTTTATATTTTATAAATTATAAATTATAGAAAATTGATAATTAATATATCCCACTTTCATCTCAAACCATTTACTAGGCTCCATCATCATATTCATTAATTCTTAAATACTTTTATATGTTCTTCATAGCATCTATATTATCAATAATATTACGACAGCACATAAATCACTATTGACTTCCATAATTATGTTTTCCTACCTGGAACATGAAATTCATATTTCCCATACATTATACAAATAAATAATTGATCTATTTACAATAAATAAGGGAGAACAATATCATTATCCGTTGAATTAACTAAAATATTCATTTTTAAATGAGTATATTTTTATTTTTTTCTTTCATTTCAAAAAGAAATGCAATATTTCCAATTTCATTGAGACAATCCCATGAATGATTATTCCCTAATTATGACATGTAAAATGATGATTCATTTTTACAAGATGTTCATTACCATATGATCTTTTATTAATTATTTCCTTATTCTTAGGTTTCACTTTAGGAATCTCACCAATATTAGTGTTTTTTTCATATATCATTATAGATTCATAAGGAAATTCATTTAATTTATCTTTTTATACATATTCCAATGTGGTATATCATAGTCAACAAATTCTCATTCAGATACAATATAACGTAATTTCGTCTAGTTTCATCCATTTCCCAAAACCAAAAACATAATTTATGAATAAATAATCATGTTGGAATTCAAAATAATCATGTAAAATCACTTATGTGACGTAGAAGTTGTGACACTATCTTTTTAATCTATGACACCTTAGGTTTATCCTACTTTATTCTAAATAATTAACTTTTTAAATCCTTCATGATCAACCTTATTGGGTTTTTTACCATATAATCATATACCCCCATTTTTTCAAATAAGGTTTGAATCATATCTTCTGTTAAATCACTAGGTGAATATTGATTCCAAATAAATGAGACCTTTTTATAGTTTTTACCATATGTAGATCATTTCTACATAAAAAAATTCATATATCTATACAATGATGTAACTTCTTAGAAAACACTTTTTTTATTCATTAACAAAATATATAATATTTTTCAGTATGTTAGATCATATGAAAAATTATACTTTTATATCTCTATAGGAATATACTTCAAAATGTCCCTACATATCTGACTAATTTTCTCTCACTCTAGTTTCCAAATTTAAATAAAACCATTCACATGATACCGAATATAGTAACCCATTCATCTCATAAATCGATATTAATTCTTTTTAGATAAGTATTCAATACATTATTTAAACACATTCTTGGTATCCATAATATTTTAGTCCTTTTTGAAACTTGAAAATAATTTTCTTAATTCTATAAAGATCTTAAACATCCCCGATAATTATCTTCCCATTAATTACTATTAATAAAAAATATTTCATCATAACTCAAGGAAAGGAAACACAAAATATGGTGATCTCAGATACTAAATAAGGGTGAATAAGGGAAATATTTTAGGATTACATGATCATGCTGGTTTGAGACCATGAGATTAAAATTTAAAAACTATATCTTACATACCAAAGATATCTCTAATGATTCATTGAATAATATTGGTAGATTATAAGGCATTATCCAAAAAGAAGTCATCAAACTTTTGAAATAGGTATATAACATTATCATAATAATTAAATATGTTGGATGACCCTTAGATTATAAAAATGATAAATTTATTAAATAATGATAGGATAACTCCTTATAATATTGGAATGAAATCATTCCCTTAATGAAAATTATGGACATGAATGTAGGTACTTGCATAACATTATGGGCATTAATGGGAAGTCCATAAATAACATTATGGAAATAAAAGGAAGGTTTAAGAATAAAATTGTGAACATGTAATAAAATTCATGCCTAACATTGTGTTCATATAATCTGTTTCACACATAACACTGTGAAAATATAATAATTTTCATACATAACATCTTTACTCATGAGTTAACTATATTTTCCCAAATTATTTGAGGGAGATATAGGTCCCACACATATCATAATTCAAATTATACACATGTTTTCCTCCCTATAATAATTATATCAAAATATCATAATCCTTGAAATAAAATCTATTTCATAAAAATTTTACCATATCCTAACCTGTGGAAAAGAGTTATGATTCATAATCATTTTATAATTTCATCCCAGGATATCCATTGAAATAAATAGGTTTCTTTCTTTTGAACTGTATCATTAAATAAAACATGGATGAGAAATATAATTCACATAAATATCCTCATAATTACACACTAATTGTAAGAATAATAATGATATAACTTGTTTATATCCCCATCAAAGCATGAGATACATCAAAGGATATCATATTATATGGATAATTATTTAGATTGTTTATATGGATTATTTCTTATAGAAAATAAAATTTATTTAATAATAACTTTATTAAAAAAATATATCACTAAATATTTTTGAAATAATTTTATTTGAAAATAATAATAAATAATTTTAGAAGAATCTATGAATGATATAATTTTCATTAAAGTGGGAAATTGAATTCATTTTTACAAAATAATTCCCTTTAAATTTTTTCTAAATTTTTAAATGGATTCTTTTTTAAAACTAAAAAATGATTCTACATAAGTTTCTTATTAAAAAAGAAAAAATATAAGAACATTAAATTAAAAATAATTTCAAATTAATAATAATACATTTTTGAAAACATTTTTAAAAAACATGAGTTTTGAAGAAAAGTAGTTTTCAATTGAAATGATAATGTTTCTTAAAAGAATTTTTTTGAACACATCATTAAAAAATGTGAGTAAAATGAATGGAAAGCATTAATTGTAATGGAATAACAATTGGATAATAAAATTAATATGTTTCTTTCAATATGGATCAATTATTCAGTAATTTAATCACAATGATATATAATCTATATAAATAACGATAATGTGTTATTAAACCATCACCATATTGGTGACAACAAAACATAATCCCATTTATGTATTCTCATTAAATGAAATGAAAAATATAATTTTGATAAATAAATTATTGTTATTACATGTCAAACAATAGGTATATATTCACCCCATAAAATTCTATAGGTTCGCAAGATAATAATATTTCTTAAAGGGAGAACAAATCATGACAAAAAATAACATACCAATTTGGTAACATCTAAAATATAACCCCCATGAATGTGATAGATAAAATCATTGATGTGTAAATAAAAAAATTAATTAATTATAATAAAAATGAAATAAAATCATTGGATGTATATATTCGACAATAATTAATATTTAATTAAATATGGAACCTGTCTCATAGAAAAATATAAGTAATACAGAAATCCCTTAATAATTTAGTACACATTTCAACAAAATGACACAGTCAAGAAGAGCATAACAAAACATTATCTTTATTGAAAATATGTATATTAGTAACATAATATTTCAATGTGGCAGTATACAGACCACCTAATAGAAATTAGTTTTGAATTATTGAATGCTTCCTACAATAACAAATGGACTAGAACTCCCTTACCGTAAGTTATGTATTCCTTTAATCTAATAAAATATATATAAGATAATAAATATATTTATATATTTATTTATGATCCATAATTATATATATATATATAACCATATATGATTTACCTGTTCCATTTTATGACCTATTTATTAACATTTACATGTTAATGTCTTGTTTTGTGTTATAACAGCTTTATTTTTCTTATATATATATATTGATTTTTAATATTAAATACAATTAATTTTTTAATGGTTATATAATATTACATATAAAAATATACATATATTTATATAATTTATACATAAAATACATTATTAAAACAAATCATTGAATATGTTTTTGAGAAATGAAGTATGTTACGATCATGGTTATGAAAGGTCATATGTTCATATGAGTAATATATCCAATTTCAAATGTTTATTAGGTATTTAATGTTAGAAACATATTGTCCTTAAATGATATTTATTGTTAAATAAATATTATATAACATTAAATTCAATCTGTGTAGTGTTGTGATGGTAATATAGAGTAAAATTGAATCATTAAATTGGCATTCCATTGGAACATGGCCAATGTTATCATCATTATGTGACTAAAAATAAGATAAAGAAAATAATATATTAACATTTCACAATGATAAAATTATATTAAATATTATAATTATTTCATTTTATCTCTTATATTAATATTTATTATATTCAATGTAAATATTTAGTGAAAAACGATTCACAGCACTACATGTGATGTTAATATATCATGCACATGTGTGTAATTATCATAGAAACTATTAAATGAATTAATTAAGAGTAATATATGATATATTTATCGTATATGTGTAAATATTTTAAAAACCTCATATTTTTACAGTATATCCAACATCATACACTACCATTAGTGGTGGTAATGGATAAACAAATGATATCGGTTAATGAGGTGGTAGTAAGCCATAATCATGAATGATGATTTCCCAAACCAAATGATATATGAGGGAATGGAATGTTTTTAGTCCGTAACCGTAAAAATTTCCGCTTATAATTATGATATGATTATTATTTTATAATCATTTTACAACAATAAATCATGGATGTCAATGAATAAATAAACTAAAAATTCATGTTGATGAATGCTACATCTTATTCGGTGATCTTCCATAAGATTTAACAAAAATCCATCATTTAATGTATTTAGGTCCAAAATAAATATTATATTACTATATTAGTTATTTATTGATCTAATTTGGGATTTTTGTGTTCAATACAAATGATTATTATGATTTGATGAGGACATGAGAGTTGGCGGGCATTTAAAATTGAGTTGTGTGGCACACCTGTAATTTATTAAAAGAGGAGTCTACCAAATTTTTTCACTTCAAAATGATAAAATAATTGATAATTATTGATAATTGATTTTATATGGTAAAAATATGTCTAACCAATGGTTTTTGGAATGTATTTAGATTATTTGGACCAAAATATTTTTAGTTTGAACCATAGAACACAATGTTTTACCTTTACTACGGTAATTAATTTTTATTATTTCTAATATACATTTTAGTAAAATTTCATTGTGGAATAATTAGATAATATAAATTATTATGATAACAATTATACAATCCATTTGTATAAACACTATTAACATTTGTGTAAAATTTTATTTTAAATTTAATTCAAATAAGATGATGAGAAAGATAGTTTTTAATGAGAAATTATTCAAAACTTTTACATTTTTATATTAAATTTCAATATGATGTTTTCTAATGTGACATCAATATGATTAATATGTATATAAAATTTAAAAAATAAAATATTTTGAAAACAATTTAATATATAATTTAAAATAAAAATTAATTTAAATGGAAAAGAAGTTTAAATTTTAAAATAATTATATTACACTAGACATCAATGTAAAAGTATCATAATATTGATTGATGATAAATATATATACAAAATAAAAGAAACATGAATTGAATATTTCATCTGCATCGTAAGAAAATTAAATTGAAACAGAAATCAGTAAGTGATTTAGTGATCTTTTGAATCATAAATCTAAATCAAGAATAACATAATGTAGAACTTCAAATATCATTAAAATAATGGTATTCATGATGTAACATTTTAAATTATCTGTATATTAACCACATAAAATAAATGAGTAGTGAATTTCCATATGTCTCACATAAATAATTGAGAGACTATAAATACCTTATCATTATTCTTAAAATCCATCACAATTCATCTATCCTTTTCATTAATAAATATTAATTTATTACACATAAATTATAGATCCAAAATTATATATATAATAACAAATATAATTTACTTTTGTCATTTTATTATTTATTTATTAACAATTCCAAGTTAAATATGCATTTAATCTAGTAATTGCATTATTGTTTCTATATGTATTCAGTTTATAATTTCAATCCATTTAATTTGATCAATATTAAATAAACTACGGAATAATAATAAAGAAATATTTATATTATTTATTCAAAAATTATAAATGTTACACCATTCCAGAAATATGGTTTTGAGAATTGAATAATGTTATGATCTTGGAGATGGTAAGCCATGCATATGCATGAGTAAAATTTCTTTTTTTTCAAAGATAATTATGGAAAACATATATGTAATATATAATCATCCAAAAGTATTAAAAATATAAAAATTTCATTATTGAATACTTATACATATTACTTATGATTGTTGGTGATGAAAAGATAGGGTCATATCACTTCGTGAAGGTGGTAGTTCAAACATACATAAATGATGTTATCATCATTGAATGCAAGTAATGGTAATAATGGAAATGATATGATAACATTTAATTATGATAAATAAGAACAAAATAACATATATTTATTTAATTTAGATACCATATTTTTTAACATTTATGTTCTATGAAAACAATTATTGAAAATAGAATTACATTTCTTCGTAAGGTTGTAGTCCACTATACACATAATTGAAAATATTATATCCCCTATTGAATGAAATGAAAAATGATATATATTATATAATGATTAAAAGGTATAAAATTTTATAAATATCATATATATTCATTATATCCTCCATCTTAACTAACCATGGGAGATGGTATTAGAAAAATGAATGAGCTCCTATTTTAGGGGGTTTTACAACATGAATATGAAGGTTAATTTCATAACCATAATGATGAATTTGGTGATGGTCATGGGTAATGAAATTTTCACTAATAATATATCAGTATTTTTAATATAATGAGGTTATTAAATCCAAATTATATAATCTAAATTTAAAAAGGATGAATAATAAATTAAATTAAATTGTATGTTGATGAACATTAACTCCTATTCGACAACCATCTTTAGAATGGGACAAAAAGAAATCATGTGATGGTATTTTATAATACAAAATTCATATATGGTGCAATAATTGATTTTGTGGAGTTATTTGGGATTATATTGACCAAAATTAATCTTTTTCAATGTATGAAGTGGATGGTTGAAGGGTTTCCCACTAATAAGTTAGGTGAGTGGCACTATTGTAATTTTTTGAATGATAGAATTCTATATAGTTTTTCCAAACTAGAAATGATCCAATAAACGGCCACTACTCATAATGTAATGGAAAATGTGTAAATATTTCCAAAATGATGGTGTTTTAAATTTTATAGGTTAGTTTTTATCATTCACTTATTTGTCTAACTCTATGTAAAAAAACATTTTACTTTAACCATTGTAATTAATTTTTACTGTATTTATTATTCACATTTTTCCATTTTTTAATAGTTATATACTATAAAATATTTATTAACCCAATATAGAACAAATTTTTTCAAATTATAATATAAAATGGATAATATTTGATAAAAAATAACCTTGCAGACATTACAATAAAGCAGTCTTTTAATAATAAAATGATCAAACATTATAATTTTTCTATATCCAATTTCTATATGAATTTTATGCAAATTATATAAATTCATTAAATAAATGTATAATTTTAAAAATATTAATTTTAAAAAATTTAAAAAATATTCTAATTTTAAAAATAATTTATATGAAATAGTAGTTTTAGATTATAATTCATTATTTTTAATTTTTCTGCAAAAACATTAATATTTTCAAAAATTATTTTAAAATAAAACTATGATAATTTTTATTTTATTATTCAAAAAATAAAAAATATTATCTAAATTAAATTTTCTCAAATTATAAATATATAAATTGACAAAATATTTTCTTACACGAAAAAAATGAAGGTTTTTGGGAGGTGTATTTTTTCAAAGGATCAAATGATTTATATTAATAATATATTTAATAATAATAATTGTAGTAATATTAATTATAATACAATTAAATTTAATATTTAAATTTATTATAAAACATTCCACATTATGGATTATTAAAATAAATTAAAATGGAGAATCACTGTATAATTTTAATCATTTTTTTCGAAAACTCCATTTTTTTAAAAGAAAAATTAACCATATACTAAAATCTAATATAAAATAAATTAATTATATATGAATTGATTTAAAAATACATGATGAAAAAATATGTTACATTAAAATAGACTTGTTTTTTTTATTACTCAATTTATCATAAATAAGATATTTTATATAAAAAATATATATTTATCACAATTTAATTAAAACTAAAAACTGTCCAAAATTTATCAAAACATCATAATATTTTAATTTCTATATGACTATTTATGAATTTAATTTCATTTTATAATTTTTTTAAATGATCTATTAATTAGTTTGAATATTTTTTATAAATATTACTGAAAACATTTTTTGAAGAAATCATATTTTTTAATAATAAAATTATATTACTAAAAACATATTGATTATTTAATAATCATTAATAAATTCTTTTTTATTTATTAGAAAATTTATATGTATAATTGAAAATGAGGTTTATACAAATCATACATTCTTATTTAGTATGTAGGACAGAATTGTCTTATTTATAATATTATTTTCTTCATTATTCACTGAAGCATAGTGTCTTGTGTCATAAAAATATTTTTGTTATAAAAAATGGACGATTAAAACAATTTTTTTTGTAGAATATATACTCAACATTGTGTGTAATTTAAGATAAAATAATTTTTGTCCATAATGAAAAAATATTGAAATAATTACATTTACTTGAATAAAATCACAAAATCTCAGATTGCTAAAAAGATTGATGGAATGAAATTGGACATTGATTATGACCAAATAACATTAAATATTACCAAATTCATATAAAAATCAATAGAAAAAAATGTATTAAACATTTTTTTTGAGATTTAGATCATATTATCGTAGAGAAATAGTTGTAGTGTTTTCAGATCATTCTACATTGACATATATGATGAAAGTGCACGAATCGAATACATGTGTTATAGATGCATTTCACAGTTACAATACATTAACATCATGAATCACTGATTTTAATGTATCTCAGAACAATGTATTTGATCACTTGATTAAACAATAAAACCTGGCGGAATTGCTACGTTTAAAGAAGTACCCAATGTGAAAAAATCATAAAAGACAACATATTTATATGGTTAATGGAGAGGTACATGCATATACCAATATAGTGAATAATATTGTTTCATACGAGGTAAAATATGAAATATATTTACTAAATATCCTAAAACGTAATCTGACACAAGCTTTTTATTTATGGTAGTTTCATTCATCTGGGTAATTTTCAATGATTAGAAAATCATAATATATTTCATCCAAATCAAATACATATTATCATTATATTCTACCACACTCTAGCATATCGATAACATTTTTTTACCTCAATGATATTTAATTATTTTTTTGCAATATGTAATTTCTTGTTTTAATTTGTTTTATGAAATTAAAAAAATAGTTATTTTTTTTGAAAAAAATAGACTATTTTCTATAAAAATTTCAAAAAGACAAGATATAACTGAAGGATACATTATTGATATAAAATTATTTTCATATAAGGATAATATTTTATGACACATTTTAAAGATTCATTTTGAAATCATAATTTTATCATATTTTAGATGATGTTTCAATTTTAGTTAAAGGAAATGCCATCAAAATTGATGATTAAAAATTTATATATATATGTTTTAATTATATAATATTAAAAAGGATTAAAATTACAATAAACCACTTTAGTGACAAAGGAACCCACTTTTTCAAAAGGATAATGGTGGAAATTCTAAAAAAAATATATTTCATTATAAGACATCAACACCGTACCACCCATACACTAATGATTATGGTCAGTGTGCAACCAATACATAATTTTTTTTAGAAAATTCTTAATCCCAATATTATTGATTAGGGTAAACTAATTTATATAATATTATAAGTTTATACGATATCTAATGGAACCCCCAATGGAATGATCCCATATTGGTTGAATTCTAGAAAAAGTCCCAAAAAAATATGGAATGAGAGGTGAAATAATATTATTCAAAAAAAGAGATTAATTTAGGAATACACATAATAAGAACATAGGTGATATTTCAAATAAATGTTTTATAATTAATATATAAAGAGTCTTTTTTGAATAAAAAAATCAAAATAATTAATATGAGTGTCCCATGGTATGATCAACCAACACAAATACATTCATAAGGTGGACCAAGTGTTGTTATTAAATTTTATAGTCAATATGATTCTATAAAAGCATTGATTAAAATGGTAATGTCCATTCATGGATTCAAATATATATTATTTTAACAATATCTTTATTTATGAAAAATTAAAAACATCCCCATTCACATTCAATGAACATACGCTCAAGAAATTCCATCAAATTATAAAATAGGATTCAGGGAGGGATCTCAAACTCCTCCACCATATTTATCAATAAATATTCTCTAACTTGTACCTATAAAAAAGTTGATTTCATATTGTGAAACTTCATAAAATCCAATTTCAGGATAAATATATTCATGATACTTGAAAACATTTTTGAATTTAATAATGGGTGATGGAATTAACTTTGCAATAAATAATTTTATGATTTTTTCCATTTTCCTAAATTAATATTATTTTCTTTATTATCTTTTGTGTTTTTTTATTTTTATGAAATATATAGATTATAAACCAAATAATATTAAATGTATTAATCTATTATCATTAAATAGAAATAATATATAGATAAATTAAAATTAAATTAACTATTAAATAGAATTTATATTTATTCCTAAATATGTGTATTTCATGAAATCAATTGATTTTTATGCACATTACAAGATATGATATCTAAATATTAATTATATACATTTTGATGTTTCTAAAAAAATCAACATATATATCAATTGAAAATTTTCATGAGATAAATATATCATGTTTCAAAATAATCTAGGTAATATAATAAATACCATACAATATTCATGGTGATTTTGAAAAATTAATGAATCATTATTTTGATAATTAAAACAACTTTTTTAATAATCTGATTTTTAATTATTCTGTTGTATTTTAATATTCAAACTATTATGATAAATGAGAGTATTAGATAATTTTATGGATTTATGGACAAAAATTACTTTGTACTTCGTTTAGGAATCTGACTCATTTTTTATTAAATTTAACTATGGAGGATGAATCAAATCAGTAGGGAAAATGTGATTGGTTAAACATAAAAAAATTTAAAGAACGATTTACATCCAAATTTTTTGTTCTTTACAATGGGTAAAAAAATGATCTAAAAAAATGATACTATAAAAGGTATAATGTATTATGAAAAGTGATGATGCTAAAAAAATTATCAATGGTAGGACATTCATAGGAGTACAACTGTAGTTTAATGGATATCTGGATGTGTACAATGATAAAATATGGTTAATAGTATTAATGATTACAAATTATTTATAAAAAGTTTATAGTTAAAAAGAAGTAATATTTTGATATAATTACCTTTATTAAATGTAGAGTTATATTTGTGGGGATAAACTAAAATTCATATTGAATAATTTTAATTAGTGCTTGAGGATGTGTTTTGGAGAAACTATTTTAATAAAAACAATAATATTTTATTCTAGTTCAACTATTGATAAAAAATATAATCTACCATTTAGTTTTTTTGTTCGTAACCACCAACATCATTCAGAAAAAATTCAGAAAATTACCTATTAATATTCCATCAAAATGGAATATTTTGGTTGAGATTATGAAACTCATCTTACCTATGGGGAAAATTATGACAAAAGTGAATAATAATATATTTTTGTATGTGATATGAAACATTAGAGTGGAGTAATTCATTATAGGAAGGTAGGTATATTTTTCCATTAATATATGAAGGGAAGAGTAATTAATTGAACATACCCAATGAAGAACATATAATCAGGATCATTATTGAGGAGTTCAAACATTATGAACACGGTTTTAATTAATGTAAATCAAATTTTCATACTATTTCATTTTTTTATGGAAAATTATTTTAATGTTCACTAACTCAGGATTCTAATATTAATGTATGGAAGAATGGATAATGATTATATATTCAATTCATTGAATATTTTTATCAATGATTTAATCCATGTTCAATTATAATTTAGAATTTAGTTATATTTTAATTTGTTTTAGTGGATATATTTTCATATAAATGAGAAAATAAAAAAATTAAATGTTTCTTATTTTTTTAAACATATATTGATATAATCCATGATAGTATTATTTTTCTTTTCAAATTTTATTATATTATTTTTTAACATGAATAGTTGAGTTTCTATATATATGGGTCAAATAATATTTTATTATTTTTGATTGCATAATGTTTCAATTTTCAAATAGATCTCTTTCATCTAATTATTTTGTATCGTATGATGTTTTCATTTTTTTCTAAATTCCACCACAAAATTGATTTTATTCTATATCATGTGATGTTTTATTTCCCAAACTATGATTAATTTTTAAAAAATTTCCTATCATATTATATATTCTCTTTCTTATTTGATTTTTTTACCTATATTAATAAATTTATTTAGAGAAAATAATTTATTTAAGTTTATTATATATTTAAAATATATGTTCTCCAAATAATATGATAATTTTTAAATTGACTAATATTTTCATCTCCAATAATATTGTACTTAAATATTTTTTATAAATCTATATATCGATAAATTTAGTGGTCAAAACATAGTCAGTCTGAAGACACAACATTGTAGAATCAAGACAAGAGAGAGAAAAATAATATTTTCTCCTAGGATCATTATAATAAAATAAAAACAATATAGTACATTTTAATTAATTATTAATTAATTATATTGACGATGTCAATTTTCCATCCCGATGAATTAAACCAAAATATAATGTTACTTTTGTTAATATCTTTTGGAGATTATAATTAAAGAAAGTAGCTCACATCCTCTGTACATTTTCTTTTATTTTAATAAATGGTGGACTTATCTGGTACTAATTGAAGAAAGTATTATTTTGATATATTTTTTTCATCTATTTTGGAGCAAGAAATAAGAGAATCTAGAAGATTATATGAAAGAGATGCAGAAGTGGATTTACTATTTTACATGTACTTTATATTTTCACTATATATATTTCACATCTACTTTTGGACCAATCAAAAGGAGTGCTCATTTTTTAGTGTTCAGTGAATAGTAGAGAACACATTTTATAATACATAATTATTTGGATACATATTTAAAATGTATTTTTAATAAATTATTTTTATTTATATTTCAAATCATTTTTATTCATGTGATTTAATTTAGGGTTTTGGTGTTATGATTATATATATCATTATTTGGCGTTTTGTATCCTCTCTCCACATAATGACTCTTTTATTGAATGATCATATTGTGTTTGGATGTAACTATCTAGAAATCGATTCACTGTGTGTGGAAGCACATTGATGGTTCGATATTTATAAGGAACAATTATTCCTTATTTATATTTCCAGTAGTTGTTTATAAATTCATTACTCACTCTCTAGAACAGTGGAAAATCTTCCATTATTTTTATCAAGCACAGATGATTTTCCACATCATTGAGGAATGATTCATTTATCATTTAATGAAAAGAGATTTAAATCATAATTAAAAATTATTCTGGAATTACAAATGATGACCTAACCATACCATCAACCTTTTCATTAATACTTTTTAAAACATTTCATATCAGTTCAGCATAGTTTTTCATGAATTGAAACAGTGAATTTTTTTTTTACTTTAATGACTAAATGTTTATTGTTGTGCACCCCTCTATAGAGAAAATCCATGTTGTCCAAAATAATGCATTATAAATTAGGAGAAATTTCCACTCCCAACTAATTTCTCACGTGAACTCATCGTTGTATTAATATTTCATATATATATATGATAATTTAATCTATTTATAATGAATATTATCATGATAATTTTGAATTTATTAGATCATTAGAAATACGATACTGATAATGTTTTTTCAAAGGAATGTCACTAGAACCTCTTAAGATGTAACTATATATTCATATTTGGAATAACTGGGTGAGATTAATAATATATGCCTATTATGATTGATATATTATGATACCAACCATTGCCTAAGAGAAAATATATTATATCTAGTATATGTTTTACCTTGAGTCCTGGTTATCTTTAGAAACAATTCATTAATATTATTTTTAAGTAATAATTAATATTCTTAGGATATAATTTATTATATTGTATGAATGTAACACCCCAGTTTTTTTGTAATCATATTCCTAACATAAACTACATAATAATAATTATAAAAACATACAAACTTTCACATTAACTAAAAAAGATTTATAAAAATCAAATTATTTTTATTATTAAAATAGTAAAAATTTATTCAAACAAATAAAAACATTATAGCTAAAAAAATGAACAATGTACTTAAAACACTATATTACAAACCATAATAGATTATTTCAGCCATCAAAATAGAATATATTAAAATGGGAAATAAATAGAAAATAATGAAATATTCTTCAGTTGAATATTTCATTGATTAACACCACCCATGAATCTCAAAAATATAACATGAAAGCCTACAATGAGGAAGAATCTTTGGAAAGTATAATAAATATTAATTTATGTAACATAAAAACTATTGAAAATATATCAATGAACTACATTTTAAAAATAAAAAGGAATTATAATTGTAATTATATATATATATATATATGAAAATATTTTTTTCATTATAATTCAATGGATATTCTATGGTGTAGCACAAACCACCATGATGTAGTACCACCATGATGTAGTATCATGAATCCCCAATGGATGGATACACCATAACTAACATCCATGTAACCTAGGGTTTTCAATGAAAATTCACTATATCCATAGATATTATAAATAACATGAGGCAGTTGAAAAAATATAATTCAATATGAATATCAATATCAGTAGGATGAGTACACTCAATTACATTTGGATTTCAGTGATCACTATTATTTTGATGCTCAATTCAATGACATTGTAGTGTCATTTTCTCTCTCTTTCCAACCCAATAATTTGATCATAATAACTCTACTAGACCAACACCAACTTGTGATATCAATGGAGAACCACTTTCTTAGTGTTCCTCTCCCCATGGATTAAAATGTGCATTTGAATACCAAAATCAATCCATTAACCTATTATATAATGTTTATCAATGGATTTCATTTAAAAGTTCATATTGGAATGTATGTCACATTCTCTAAATATGTCCCTACCATGTAAAATGAATGTCAAAAAATATTCTTATGTTTCTATCAGGATTCTTCCATACTCATCACATGAAATATTAGGCCATGATATAATATCACTATAACCAATTACATCTCACAACAAGTGATCCCCCAATATAAAATAACATCAACCCTATATAAATAGATATAAATGATAAATAATAATATACTTATGAAATTAGATTTTCCCCAATATGTGGGATATATACTCCCTTGCATAATCAATTATCAGTTCCTAACACTACCTAGTCACATTTATACTATTTTAAAATAGTTTGTAAAAACAAAATAATGATTACTCTTTCATATGACTATGTAAATTCTCTAACATGATACCCTCTCATGTGATAGAACAAAGTTGACTATGTCAATTATGTTGCGGCTCCCTATAAAATAAAGTTTATCATCTAGTGGTGAAGGTATAAATGACACTATAGAGAGACTATCCCCTATTTAATTGTATAGTAAAACTACATAAATAACAATAAATTAGAAAAACAGAAAATAAAAATATGAATATCTATCATAATAATGAAAAGTATGAAATATCAATATTAATGGAATCATGCAACGATAGGATGAAATGGGACAAAATGACATGATAAATGTTAAAAAAATAAATAAAAATATTAATGTAAAACAATTTACACCATGTCTCTTATAACAATGAACATGTCTACCCTATCTCCCATTACTAACCCATCGTGTAATAAACAATAAACAACATTTACTCATGTCTATTTACAAACATGTATATAGAAATAAATATAGATTCAAAATAAATCCACTGACACTCGTGTTCTAGGAAGACACATGAAGTTATCAACAAACAATATCAAAACCAAGAAATATATATATCTACGCATGTGGTTGGTCAGTTGAAACCACTTTCATAACCCCTGGGTATTTTCCAATTTTTACATAGAATATTCAGTAATAGCTTAATAATCACTACCTCATAATTAGGCAAAATATTAAATGAAACAAATCAACAGATCTAAGACCTATAAGTATTAATTAATACCTAGGCTATGGAATATAATAATTACATCATAATCATTAAAATCTCTATATTAATTAAAATTACTAGGCCAATCACATTGAGCATTATATTTTCTAGGACATTCCCTATAACCATAACTACATACCAGAAGTCATCACATTCAAATTTTTAAAAATTTATCAAATTACAACTTATATTATCAATTTATTTCCTTATAGTGTGAATCTAAATTATAATAATAATAAAATTACTTATTGTTCCATTTATCATTCAAACCCACATGGTTTTTAATATGTCAACTAAAAAATTTTATGTTTTTGTGACCTCATATCATGATATCACACAAATTTCATATATTATACAAAACCACATTACTATTCTCATGAATAGAAAATTATAAGAGTTCACTGGGAATAATGGTAAAAAAACCATATATTCAGGAACTGTTGGCACACTTATTATGTGATTATATGTCTCAATATTATCTGTAATGAATCTGAAAGGGACTAATTAGAATTATTTTAAAGTATATTTCATTGACTGATGTATTGATCAATTAATTATGTTTTTTTTATTATGTGACGTCATGATCTCAAATTTTTTAGAAACTATAATAAATGTTACAAATAATCAGTGATAAGTTCTAGACCACCCACCTCAAAAAGAAGAGGATGTATAAAACCCCAAATAATAAATATAATGATTGTCTTCTCTTCCTAAAAAATCATTAATGATTGGAAATTCTATAAACATGGGTTCTCAAAGTGGAGAAAGAAGAATGATAAAAATAGAAAAAATAATATTTACCAATAATCACTATGGATGATGTAACATTTTGATATTTTTTGAAATATATATATTTCAAATATATTTAATACATTTTTTATTTTTTGTTACATGAAACATAGATCTTATCTTGTGTTACAAAAATAATTTGTATAACTTTTGATACGAATTATATCAAGTATAAATAAAACCTCACACAATGTTAAACTAATTTTATTAAACATGGTAGTTTCCACATATACCTTGGAATGGTAGGTATGAATAGTATTGATAAAATTATGAACAATATAATATGAATTATTTGAATCAAATTAATTATGAATGATAAAACATTTGAACGAAATTAAATCATTTAAAGGGAAAATATATTCTTATGTGTGTATAAAAATTTTATGAAAATATATTAAATAAACCATTTTTGATGAGTTAATTTAATGAAATTTATATATTATATATTTAATCAAATATTGAACAATGATTTTATGTTTTTTCTAGACAATAGAAAATATAAATATAATTTTATTCTGTTAATCTATAATTTTCTATGAAATATTTTTATCTATATTTTGAACATTTATTTGAAAAAATAATTTTCATTAAATATAAAAAATTATTAAAAAATTCATTTTTAGAATACTTTAATCAATAATACCATTGGATCACATTCCTAAGATTTTATTAAAAGTTTAATCTTTGTCGAATATAGAAAAATATATAATTTTATCTAAAAACATGCTTTTAATTTATGATTCTTATAATGTAAAATTATTTTCTGAATATTTTTGAAATCTATATTAATTAAAAAAAATTCTATTAATCATATTTAGGTCCCTAAAATATTTTTTTTTTATAAAAAAATTTATAATTTATTTTAAATTTTATTATTAAAATATATCTGTCAAATCATGTATATAGGATTCATTTTAAATTATATATTTATAAATTAATAAATAGGGGAAAATGGAGTAAATATTCTGAATCATCAGAATTTATATTATATGTTGGATTCCTCTTGTTTTAATGATCAAAAATCATGTTTAACTCCTGTAGATCATGTATAATATTGTTCTATAATATATCATTATGCTAATTTTTAATTATAAATCATTTTGTGAGTATTAATTATTAATACATATTGTTGATAATTTACTATGTATGTGTCACTTTTATCATGAACTCAATGTCACCATTATTATAATTTTATGGTATCACCGTTAAGTGAGAAAATTGATAACGTATGAGTCACTATTATAGTGACACCATTGTATCATGAAAATATTTCCATAATCCACAACTTACAAGATGATAATTCAATTACATCATTACTAGTTACAATATTAATAAAAAATTACCTGAAATCTCTTATGCAACATCATTTCATTGCCTAGCTGATTCGTATGTTTTTCATGGTATGAGACACTTATATGATTTTACATTTTAGAAGTAAAGGATGAGTCTCCAACGACTGTGGAACTTCTCCAGACTCACCGTTCCTATGACGCCGCTCTTATGTCACCGATAACTATGAATCTACTCTATACTTATCCATTTCATCTGTATATAAATTAAATTCCAAATTTTTATTTCATTGGAAACATGATCTAGATAATGATTTGGTGGAATGAATGTCACCAAAATCTCCTAGGTCTTAATAGTAGATTAACATTTGGATTTACTATTTGATATTAATAATATATGCCTATCATTGTTGAGATGTTAAGATACATCGAATTCTATATGAGAAAATTGATTCTATCTATTAGTTGGTTTATCTTGTGTAATGATTATCTTTAGAACCCAATCTTTAATATAATTTGTAAGTGATAATTAATATATTGAGGATACAATTTAATATATCGTTTTAATGTAACCCCCCATATATCTTGGAAGAAAATTTTATCCATAAAATACATGGTTATAATTATAAAATAATACAATTTGTACACATAAATTTAAATATATTTATAGAGTGGAAAAATAATTCTTCTTCGACTTATATAAATTTATACATTCATATAAAATCATTAAAACTAAAAAACATTAACTTTACAAATCAAGCCATATATTTCAACCCATTGTTGATTATCACATCCTTTACTAGAGAATATATTAAATTGATAAATAAACAGAAAATAATGAATTTTTTTACACTTGAATATCTCCTTGATTAACCCCACCCATGAAGATCACCTATATCACATGAAAAAGTACAATGATAAATAAAATTGTGAAAGGATATAGAATATTTGGTGATTTAACATGAAAAATATGGAAATTATAATGATGATTTAAGATGGAAAAAATGAATAATATATATTAGGTGAGATAAATAAATGAAAGTAATGTTGTCATTATAAACTTATGAATATACTATGATGAAAAAAACCACCGTGATGTTGTGCCGTGATTCCCCATTGGATATATACAATATAACCAACCTCTATGTCATAGATATTTAAAACATGGAAGTTGCTTTAAAATAATACTCTATAGATTTTACACCATAAAAACAATCCCTAAATATTGTTCTGAATTTACAATGTTGAGCCTACTCTACAACAAAACACCATGGTTTAATTATTTAATAATTGGTAGTATCCTTATGAATCCTCTCCAAGAACCCTAACACTTTTTTAGTGATCTTTATGGGGCATCAATTTACACCATGGTGTTTCCCAATTCTTTATCTCATAGTCAAACATATATTTGATTTATTTCAACTCCACTCCACTTACTGTATCCATTCGATCACCTCACACCAAACAAGTGGAAAAATTATCAAAAATCAAGAAGAGACGCACATCGAAAAAATAGTCATGATATTTCTAATCCCCAACCATGTATAATCCTATCCATGCGTTGCTCCATGAATCGTTGTGGGGAATCTGAAAACTTGTTTGGACATTATTTATCATATCTGAATCCCTTTATTTGGTATCACCTTGTACAAAGCCATGCTACCATTATACTCTCATTTGAAGTATGGTCTTTCCTTGAATATTTTTATCACTATCATCTACAATATGAATCAAATTCCCATAAGAGGATGTATCATCACCCATCTAAAAATTAATAAATTATTCATTTCAAAAGGGTTATTATCATATAGATTATGATTAAGCACATGAAACACATCATGCCAACTACAATAGAATTCTGGTAGAAATTAACAATACATTATATGACCAAAACATTCCAATATATCAAACCTCATCAAAATCATAGTTAATGGATTCACTTATTTGTTGATATAGTGTTTCCACCACCTAGGTGACACAAAATCTAAAACATTATAACAAACCTAAAACTCTCGTTTTCATATCTAATGATTAATGATTGATTTTAACTTTCTCTTCAAGGTTATTAACTAAATCTTTAATAACTAGACATACTAAAACATACCCTACATGATACAACATCTAATGAGCATTAAATCTCCATCCACAAACTAGAAAAGAGGTGAACAATGTGTTATTTTTTACGAATACACTAATGATACACTTGGATAAATTATTTGAAGCTATTAATAAATCAGACACAATTAGTTCTAAAAAATTCTATCTTTAACCAAAAAAATATAAGACACTATCTCAAAAATATTCCTTCATAATATAAAATTAAATTATAGACTAACAATCAATCTCAAGAAGATATGATATACAATGAAGTACATGTGATCCTAGATCCACTGATTAATCTACAAAATCTAATATATGAAACAAGCATATCAGCCGAAAATTATCATCCTCATTAAAAAAAATATTAAACCAACTCATTCATGTATATTCTACCATGATCATCATTATGGATGGTATTCCTGAAATGAAATAATTGTTTTACATGTATATGTTGATCCATGATAACCAATTAATTATCGTTCTAATGGGGAATCTTTTTTAATATTGTGTTGAATTCCAAAATTTCATCATCTAATTTCCATTCTAGAATATGGTGATGATATAACAACTCGACCAACCTAGGATGCTCGGTCATTAACTTTTGATAAGTGAAACATGTCCCCATGATTATTTCTAATTCTTTTTTCATCCATGCCAACCATTATTTTTTTTGAGATCACTATACATTATTTATAGTCCAATGTGTAGTGCTCAAATAGAAGCACACAAATTTATCACAATTTAATAATGAAAATCCATAGGAACCCATACTCGGCCACATAAAATAATAACATCATTGCTTCCACAAATACACTATAAATGTTGTTCCTAACCATAAATTATTTTCAATAGAGCTATGGAATATTGATAGAATTTATTATTTTCCATTATACAGTCATTAAGATTGGGTATAAAAATTATTGAAGTCAATAATACCCATCATAGGACATTGAAAATTAAAATTCCTATATGAAAAAATCACCATCAGCCACCATTCATCATAATAAATGTGCACTGCCAATGTCTACATCTTCCAGATAAAATCATTATAAATGAGATTTAAATTTCCTAATGTATATTCTAACATGATTTGAAATACTCCAAATATAAGATGGATTATCTCTACTAATGGACAAGGTCTTAGTGTGAAAGAGTGTACTTTAACCAATTTTATTATATGTATTCCACAAAGCACATAAAAATAAATAGAATCTCCAACATCACAAGTCAAGTAATTGAATAGATAAATCCAATTTATGAGTAGTTTTATTCCCCCAATGTAGTATTGGTTGTCTTTGTCTATAACAAACACATGATCCTCCTATATCAAAATTACTCCGAGTCTATCTCTAAATGTGACATTTTACAATGTATAATCCTTTATTAGTATATGAAATCTATGTATTGGTGTTTAGGACATCATTATCTTATAATATTGGAAAAAATTCAAATAAGGATCCTCCAAACAATCATTTCACCATTCTTAGTCATCATGGACGTGAGGACTTCTAAAATAATGATTTCCAAAATGAAATACAGATAATACCCAAATGAACCCATCATAATATTAATCATTATAATATAATTGGGTCACATTAATGATATTACTGATTTCAAATTAAATATATCAACTTCAACATTGGCCTCTTTGATTCCATGTCCCACGAAGTTACTTTTATCAATGAATATAATTTATATTGATAGATTTTAATAATGATGATGGTATCTTATTATACAAAAAATGATTTTAAGATGTTTAGAATGATCAAAAGATAAATATGAGAATAATATGATATCATTGAATAAACCTACAACAAAAATAAGGAAAATATTTGTGAGATTCAATTTAATAAATCCATTAATACAACTAGTTCATTTTTCAGACCAAATAAAATCACCATGAACATATACAAATCCATACACACTTATAATAATATTTTTAGGTTTTTAAGATGATATAAAACTCCACAAATGACACCTAGAGATAAATTAAATATTCTAAATTATCATAAATCCTCTAATATGATAAAATATATCATTGGTTCATTGAAGCAGATATCAGTTTTGACCATAATTAGGTTCAATGTCAATAATCCACCTATAGTCACAATGCGACACAATCCTTATTTGATAAATTCATGGAATTGCCAGATAGATTTGTTCCAGGATAAATTAATTCTATTAGTTCTAGGTCCACTTTATAATAATTCATTTTATAAATATCTATTGGTTCTATTCTATACGATTTTATAGGAATTATTTTTGCACCAGAAATCAACATGCTCATAAACATGATCTTCCACATGGGTGGTAAAATGTATTAATTTTAAATAAAAACATTGTAATGATATTATTTCATGAGGATAAATTATATTTATGCAATTCACTATCATCCTAAATATGTATTTCGATAAGATACATTAGAATATTCAATATATATGGAATTGCATTTTCAGGACCACCTTGAATGTCAGACCCACCATTTATGTAATGGATGCCCCCAAATGGATAAAAAAAATATAGTAACATTTGAAAACACTCTATACGTGCCTAGAAATAAACTATTTAATCCATAATTATAATAAAATAATGTCAGGTGATTTATATACTAAATTAATCAAAAATAAACTAGATTCCATTAATTTCCATAGAACAAGTTTATCATTGTTTGATATCATCAGTACACATTCCCAATGATTTTTCAATGGTCATAACCACATCCAAACACTCTAAAAATACCCAATGAATTAGAGAAATGAAAATACAAAATGGAATGATATTATCTAGTATATCAATACACAAAAAAACTAGATTATATATTAATTTTCTCTATGACGGTATGAGGATCGATATACAAATAGATTGAGTAGTCGTTTTTGTGTGAAGTAGTCTCAACCCTCTTCTTGTGGATCCATTATGAATCATTTATATAATTCTTTTTCCAAGGTATTGTTCTCTTGTGCTAGGGTTTTATTAACCAATCCTTTTCCTTGATGTCTATTAGAAGTTTATCTATCATTTTTCATTGAGTACCTATTTCCATATCTAAATAATGTTCTAGTCCTAATCCTCTAATATTTCATTACTGTTGTACAAAAATATAAAATAATTGGTTTTAACACAACATTCTACCTGAATGAAAATCTGCATTATGATAATTACACTGTCACAGCGTATGGACATCCAATAAACACTAAAATTACTATAATTACCATGATTCTATGTTGATTTTACACATTCCAGGAATCTCTACCCACAATATCCATGATGGTAACATTTGTATAGATGCTTACTAATACATGATTATAAGCTCCCATATTCGCTCTATGAAATTATCTAGTCACCACCCATTGTTTGCTTTTGATTCTATTCTATGTTGAGATACAAATTTATCATGAACTAAAAAATGGTCAAATAAAATGGGATCACCATTGGCCTATATCTAATAGTGTATCCATTCTTGAAAGTACATTTTTCTAGTGACACCCTAACATAAAATGTATATTGAATAATGATGATTTTTTTTGAAGCATATAGCATAGTCTGTAAATGAAATTCAATCATGTGCCAAGTACATTATCTACTAATACTTATTATCTATCAATGACATTGTGTATAAGATTCTCAGAGACAGTACATTGAAGTCATTCTAGGATAAATCAACTATCTTCCTATCTTTCTTAATGATTTCCCAACAATGATGCTACTATCCTTGATGCATATATGTTGAATTTTTCGCCCTCCTATATGAGTGTTTATCAGGTAGTTTGAACATAATCTAGATACACATAATCAAGAACTCTACTTTATAAGGTAACCATACCCCTATAAATATGGGTGTATCAATAGATGGAACTCTCCAATGAGCTCATGAATTGATGGTTTTTAGTGAAAATTCACTATATCCATGGATATTATAACAAAAAGAGGATATTTTAAAGCAGATATTAAATTTGAATATCAATATCTTTAGGATTATTCTACTCTATTACATATATATATTCTTTATCACTACAATACTGACGGTCAATTCAAAGATAATATAGATAATTTTCTATCAATTCCCAATCCAATCATTAGAACATCATAACTAAACATGACCAACGTTGAACGTTGATATCAATTGAGAAATTTTTACTCATGGTTAATATAATTATGTATTAAAATGTGAATATGAAGAATAAAATAATTCATTGAAACTATCATAAAATGTATAGTGAGGGATTTTATTTCTTATTTCTTGAGTGAATATATGTCTCCTTCTATAAATATGTTCATATCATGAATAATGAAGGTAAGAAAATATGCATGTGTCTCTATCATGATTCATGCATTCTGATATCATGACATACTAGGCCATGAAAAAAAATCACAATTACCAATTACATATCAGATTAATTGAATCACCGAATGTGAAATAACATGAAAACTACAATAATATAAATACATGATCGATAATATCATCACCATGAACATGTATTTTACCCAATAAGTGGGGTAGATACTCCCATGAACAAGATATAATTATGCCCTTACACTTCCTAGCATCCTTTCTATAATTTCAAAATAGGTAGGGAAAAAATGAAAGATTACCCTTAGATGAGAATTTCTAAATTCCACAACCTGATACTCCCTCATGGGATTGAGTCAAGATGGAAATTTGAACTATTGTCTGCCTCCTCATACACTAAATGCTACCATCTAGTAGTGAGGGTATACGAATCATATTAGAGAGAGTATACCCTCAGTAATGGTGTAATAAAACATCCTAAACAATCAAAAAATAAAATAATAAAAATAATAAATAGGAATTCATAACATAATAATTAAAAATATAAAATATCATTTGTAATGTAATCGTGAAACAATAGGATAAAATGGGACTAAATGAAATGATAAAAGTTAAAAAATAATAAAATATTAAACAAAAACAAAATAAAAAATGTATCTTATCAAAATCCTTATATCTTCAACATTTATAATTTCAAACCCATCATGCAAAAAACAATCAATAACACCGTCTCATGACCCATCACAAACCTATATCCATCTAATAAATATTTATTCAAGATTGTGGCCTATCTAGGGTGTTCGTATAAATAATATGTCAAAACTACTATGTTAAAATAAATAAAATCTAAAATATATAGTTCATAAAATAAGAGAGCAACACTTATTAATTAAATAAAATAATCTTGTACGTGAAATAAAACCACAGACACTAATTTTCTAGGTTGATGGCCAAGGAAATCACTAACCAATATGAACAACATGATAGATATCTCTATCCATGTGGTAGGTCAATTCATACAACAAACATAACTGTTTGGTATTTCCCTATGTTATTATTGGATTATTGGGAATAGTCTAATAAGAATTACATCATTACAAGAAAATAGATTATTTGAAATAAATCATCTGATCAAAGACCTATATATTTTACAACATAACCCAAAAAATACATATAATAATTAAATCCTAATAATTCAAATCCGATTATTCATTACAATATTCGGGCCGATCTCTTTGATAATTATAGTATCCATTCCATTCCTAATAACCACAACAATATTTCAAATGTAATCAAAATGAATTTTTTAAAATATTATAAACTTACCATTTATCGTGGAAATTAAATTCCTTATTGTTTTAATCGCAATTAAATTAAAAATTACACAAATTATTGTTCTAATTATCTTTCAACCCACCATGGTTGTTAATATTTTAAATAACCAAAATCTTGTATTTGTGATTTCAAATCAAGAATTCACAATAATCTCATTTTTTATACAAAACCACATAATTATTCTCATGAATGCCAAATAAAAGATATCATTGGTAATCATGTTAAATTTAACAATATATTCAAGCACTATTAATGTCAGGGAAAATGTTCAGGTGATTACATGTGTCAATATCTACATCAAAGGGTCTGAAAGGGTCTTATTAGAGTTCTACTCAAGAATACATTATCAATTAGAGGATGAACCTATTAATTATGTTGTGCACAAAGTGTGATAGAGTAGTCTCATATTATGTACAAACTATAATAAATTGAACAAAAAATTATTGATATGTTCTAGACCACCCACATCAAAAAGATAAAGATTTATGCAATCCCTAATAATAAAGAGAGTGATTGTATTATCCTATAATAAAATATTCAATTATTAAAAATTATATCTATAAGGGTTCTCTGAGAGGAAAACCAAGAATGAGAAGAAAGAGTAAATATGATGATTTACCATAAACTATAGGCTCGATGTTACATCATTAGATTTTTTGGATTATATATTATTCAATTAAATTTAATATTTTTACTATTTTTGATACATGAAACGTAAAGTTAATATTATGTTAGATGAAATAACAACTCTAACTTTCTATACACATTATATCATGTCTAAATGAACCATCACATACTATTAAAATAATTTTATTTAACATGAGAGTTTTAATCTTAAAAATTGAATAGTATGTATTAATAGTATTCAAAAAATTATAAATAATATATTATGAATAATTTGGTGTAAAATTAATTATAAATGAATAAACCATTTGAAAAAATGAATCATTTAAAAGGAAAAAATATATTTATGAATGAAAAAGAATTTTATGACAATAAAGTAAATAAATAACTTTGCTCTTATTTTTTTAATTAAATTAAATTATTATATATTTAATATTATATGTTACATTCATATTAAGTTTTTTCTATATAACAGATAAGAATATTCTAATTATACATATTTAAACTATGATTTTCTATGAAACAATGTTGCCTACTTTTTTCACATTTATTTTGAAAATTCATTTGGAAACATTAAAAAATTGCGAAAATGTCATTTTTGGAATGATCTAATAAAAAATATCATTATATGATTTTTTTTATTTTTTTAAAAGAATAATTGTTCCTTAATAGTGAATAAGAATTATTTTTAACTGAAAAAATACTTTTAATTTATTTTATATATAATTTTAAATTATATTCTAAATATTATTTAAATTAAAACTACTTAACAATAATAAATATATTAATCAAATTTAAGTCAATAAAATCATATAATATTTATTTTTTATATCAAAAAATGTATAAAAAATTAATATTTTCACTTTGAAATCCATCATTATTATCGTCTATATCAGATAAATTTTAAGGTTTATATTTCCAAAGAGGTTAATAGTGGAAGAATAGAGTAAAACTTCTACATAATCAGAGATTATATTATATGTTGGACACCTCTTGTTTTAATGTACACAAATCCTGTTTGAATCTTGTAAATTATGTTTAATATTAATCTATAATGTTTCATTATTATCAGGTTTAATATAAATAAATTATATGAATATTACATATTAATAAAAATTATATATATTGGACAATAATAAGTAATCATTAATGTGAACTCAATTTCAACATTGATGTATCTAAACTGACTCAATGTTTAGTCTAAAAATTAGAAAATTATGACTCACTATTACAGTAACACCGTTGTATCATGATACCAGTTCCAGATTTCACAATTTACCACAAAATAATTCAATGACATTATTTTAGTGACACCATTTATCATAAAGGACCTGACACTATTTCTAAAACACCTTTTCATCACATAACAGATTAAAAATTTTCTTAACGTACGAGACAACGATCTGATGATACCTCCTAGAATAAAAGGACGAGTCACCGCCGACTGTGGCACTACTCCAGAATCACAGTTCTTATGAAACTATTAATATGTGACCACTAATTTTGACACAACTCTATATTTATCCATTTCTTTAATATATCAATAAAATTCAATATTACTTCTTACATTTATATTTGATCTATTTAATAATAATGAATTTATTAATAAATCACGTAGACATGATAATAGAAAGTAAGAGGTTCAAGTGGTGAAAATCATGTTTATTGTTGACAAAAAAAACACTCATGGAATAATATATTATGGAACCAAAGATAAATAATGTTAGATTGCATTATACACCATACTGTGAAGAAGTTACACAATAATCCCAATTTTGTTATGTGATATAAATAAGAACTCACTGTGAACCATCCTGTAAACATCCTTACTATTGGAGAAACTCAATAAAGATGAAAGGTTACAAAGAAAAGCTCATTTAACTGGAAACAATAACACAGAACTCAAGACACTATATTTCTATTTCTATTTCTATAATAGGTAATAAGAATATAATCTCATATATACAAAAAGATCATATCTACATAGGACAACAATCAAAACATTTTATCCCCTTCTTATTATATTTTTCTATTGCGTGTACTATTATTTTATTCCTTTGACTGTGTGTGAGTGTAACTTTATTAAAAGCACTCTCTCTTATGATAAATAATTAGATATAAGATATTCTCAAACTACTACCCTCTTAGAACTATATACTCCCACCTATAACTATGGATGTGGTCTATGTGTGAAATGGTTATATTTTGATCCACAACAATACTACGGTAGAGGTATAGTTGATATAGATAGCTTTTTATTCTATTTTAAATGCCAATCCGGTGTGTGGATCATGTTTATTAATAAAAACTACGTGGTTGATGGTTATCATCAAGTGGAGAAGACATATTCACTTCTTGATAATGAAAATCTTGTTTTTATCGGCTCTATTAATGTTCTATTTTCATGTATGTATATATTTATTCAAACCATAAAACATTAAATTTCATTTATATTTAATACTAGATGTTGCTTTTTATAGAAATGAATTCAGTAGACTAATTTCAAAAGTTTATGTAACTTTATAAATTTCTTTGCGTTAGAATTAATCTATATTTAAGGATTCCATGAAACTCTAAAATATTGTAAAAATATATTACATCGGTTCAATATAATTTATGATTATATATTGGGGGACATTAAAATAAATACTTTTTTGCAAAACAATTATTGCAACTCAATTCACCCACCTCATGAGTGTACGAATCCTACAAAAAATCTTTATTAAAGGATTTTTTTAAATGTCTATTTTCAAATCCTTTCAACTATTATTTTATTTGTGTTTTTAAGATATATAAATTTTGGTATGTTCTAAATTTTCAACTCTTTATAATCTATTTTTTATTATTTATTATGTATAATAGACAAGAACGTGATACTATCCACAAAACTCTTTAAATTAATGGTACAAATTACGTAATGGGGAATATAGAGATGAAAAATCACTTATAAAGCAGGGTGTCGATATTAGGACTATAATATAACATAAGTATGAAATAATAGAGACTGAAAGAAACGCATGGAGTGATGCCAGAAAAATCATGCAAAAATAATTATAAAGCTATGAATGAAAAATATTGTTTTCAAAGAGATTAATAATTTAATTTAATTTTTTTATAAAAATATACCTATAAAATTTGTCATTCCATAGATATTTCAAAGGAAGGAACCACTAATTTTAATCAAATGATATATAACACCTACTCTATTAAATTTGATAAATTTTGATGGATTCTTGATGAAAATATTTATGATATGTATCTCAGGTTATATTTTTTAGTCAATAATATGTGCACCCTTGGGAATCCAGTAGATTCCAATGAACAAATCATGTAGATACATAGATGGTTACACAAAGGTTAAGAGGAACTTCAAGAATCAATTATAGAATCATTTGATATTAGAATGTTTTTTATTAAAGTAGATAATAAGAATCTTGATGATTTATAATAAAGAATAAAAGGTTCACAAAGAAGAAGCATATAAACCAAATATAAATCCAATGTCTTTGAATACCACTACATCCAAAAATTTATAAAAATAAAGGACACAAAATCATTCTGAAAGTACATGTAATAATGATTCGACATCAGACAGTGATAACGAAATTGATCAATTATCCACGTGGATTAAAAATATTTATAAAAAGTATATGTTCTTTCTGAAATCCCATCGACAAATATAAATTTGTATATATGTGAAATCAGAAAAATTATTGGATGAAAAATGAAAACGATAATGATATAGTCTTATATGAATGTAAAATATGAGTTAAAGAATATAGTGACTGTCCTATGTTAAGATATAATATGAAATTTTAGGATAAAGATATGATGTACTGGAAGGATATGATGTCCATTGGGAGTTCGTATGAGGATATCTCTAGTGACTCGAAGTCATCACATGATGAAGATTCCAATTAATGCAATATGTGTTTTAGGAAAAATACATATGAGGTATGCCATGAGTCTCTTCTATAAAATTATTAATATTCTATTGATGAATATGATTTATAAAATATAACCAATGAATAAATTTTTAAATATTACAAAATCTATGATGGTACATTCAATTAATTACAAGATAAATATAAAATTTTGTGGAAAAAATAAGCTCTTACCTCTATTTTCAAATCATAGCATACGATAGGTAATGAAAAATATGCTAAAATTGCAAAAGAAAATAACGTTCTTATGCTTTCAAATAAAAAAATTAAAAAAGAGATATAAAATTATTCTATTGGCATGAACACTATAACAAAAATTATTTGTGGATAGGTTACAAAAAATATACTACTAGTATATTTTATCTACTATGATAGAGAACTGATGGACGAAATATTTCTGTTTGAAATTTTGGAAAATTAGGCATTTTACAGAAACATGAATTTTTTGCAAAAATTTACTCAAGTGGAAAATATTTTAGTGATTCCAGTTTTTTCTAGACCAAATGGAGTTTATTTTTACAATAAATTTGAACATTATTATAGTAAACCCATGAAAAATGTATGGTTTCCTAATGAAATAATTAATAATAATAATGGTCTAATGATAGTCTATGTACATAAATATGTACTTATTTTAATAGTCTTTGATTGAAAACTATTTTTAGAGATATTTTAGAAGTCTATGGTATAAGTAGAGTTGATGATCAAGATACATGAAATGATTTTATTCATGCTTCATGAATCTAATAAATATTGATGGTGGCTATGTCACGTTTGGATATAATGATAAAAGAAAAATGAATTGTCCTTGTCCAAATTAGTAACTATAAATCAGTTTTATTTTCCAAAGTTCATTTTGCGGATGGAATAAAATTTATTCATATTAGCTTCTATCAGTTATTTGATTATGGTTTAAATTTTATATTTGAAAATGATATATTTAATATGTTTAATTCTTAAAATTATTTACTTTTTACTGCTTTTAGAAATGGAAATTATTATATTGTTAATTTTGATTCCTTAATTTCTAAAAATGGATCATGTTTGAGTAGTCTTCACAAGTAGTCATTTATGTATCATATAAAACTATGAAATTTAAATATTCACTCAGATAGTAAGAATTAAAGTAAATGGTTAGTCAAGAATCTACCAAAAATAAAATTTCCAAAAGATAATGTATTTAATCATTATCAAAAATGAAAAAAAAAATTGAAAAAAATTTCCCAAAAAATAAAGTTGTTTTAACATCCCAACCTCTTAAGTATGTTCACAGAGATTATTTTGGGACAATCGAGAGATTCATGTCTTACTAGGAATCAATATTTTTATGTTTCAATAGAGGAGTTATTTTGATATAATTCGACCTTCTTTATTTCTCACAAAAGTGAATCATAATTTCATTTAAATAAGTATTCTTGAATGGTTGAATACATAAGTTGGCTTAGTATAAATATTTTTAGGACTTACTATGGATGGTAGTTTAAAAACATATTGTTTGAATATTTTTTCTCAGAAAATATCTATATTCATAAGGTTTATACTCCTTGTAGACCTCATCAAAATGGTGATATAGAAAAAAAATGGTACATAACACGAAATAACCTAAAATATGCTTAATGAATATGATATAACAATTTATTTTAGGACACAATTTATCAATAAATCTTATTACATAATTAACAGAGTTTTAATTAGACCTATTCTAATGAAATCAACGTATGATAAATGTAACAATACAAAACCCAATGTTTTCTACATTAACGTTTTCCATTGAAAATTTTAAATTATTAACACTGCGGATAATCATTATACATTTTCATCCAAAAGAGATAATGGAATATTTCATATTTATTGAACCTCTAGAAAATACTATAGAGTCTTTAATAAAAGAACCATGTGTTTGTATGAATCTTTAAATCTCAAATTTGATGATAAAAATACACACACACACAGGTCCTCACTATAAAATAATAAGGATGATCTAGCTAATCTAGAAATTACTACAAAATCATCAGACCATGCAATTAAGAAACCTGTTAAATCATCCAGTTCATGAAATTCAGTAGACACTAGTCACAATGATCCCGAAACTATTGAATCAAATTAAATTACTAGACCTTTTTCAAGACCTCTAATAACTCTTAGGATCAATCCTTTTTAAGTTTTTTGTTGTATATTTAGACAATGGAACTCAAATTGAGGCTTCACTTAGAATCATAGTTGACCATCAAAACTTCTTATAATAGATTTATCCTAAGAACATCAATGAGACATTCAATGTTGATATTTGGGTAATGCTGATTTAAGAAGAAATGAATATTTTTGAAATAAATAATTTTTGGAAAGTAGTTGATAGACATAAATACACATTTACTATAGGAACTAAGTGGTGGTTCATAAATAATGTAGATGAAGATGGTACTATTGTAGAAATTAAATCAGAATAAGATGCACATGGATATATCCATGAAAAATACATTGACATGATGAAATTTTTTAACTAGTGGATATAAATGAACGCATTATAATCCATCTATAATTTACATCATATATAAATTTGAAGCCAAAAAAAATTTTATCAATAGTTCTTTCTTTAATGGGTATATAGTTGAGGATTTTAATGTTGAACATCCCCTTTGTTTTAAAAACCCTCTTTTTTCAAAATCATGTTTTTATGTTAAAAATTCTTTATATGGTATGAAACAGTCTCAATGATATTTGTATGATAGAAAAAGTACTCTTCTAATTTAAAAAGGTTTTAAAAAATGTATAGTTTATCCAAATAATTTTTTAATTAATATCTAAATTTATTTCGGTAGTACAATTCTAAATTGATGATATTATTTTTAGATCCTAAACAAATCCATTATGAGTTGATTTTTCTAAAATGACGCTAAATGAATTTGAAATGAGTTTAATGGGTGAAAAAAATATTTTATTATATTTCAAATCATTAAAAATTGAGATGTTGTTATTTAAAATAATGTAAATACACTATATATTATCTATTACATTTTGGTTTGGATAAAATTAAATGGTGAGATTTTCCGATTATTACAACATATAAATTTGATATACTTGAGAATGGAAAATATATAGTTCAAACATATTAAAGAGCTATTAATGAAGTATTATAAAATGGAATTCCAGTCATTCAAATATTATTTTTATTGAGTCTATGTGAGATATTTTTCATGAAAATCCAAAATGATCTCATTTAAATACTATAATGATAATTTTTTAATCGAAAAATTTAAATATAACTTTAGGAATGTTCTATCATAGAGGACACTTGTTTGACTATGTTATTTTGATGCGTATTTATGTGGTTGTGTATTATATTAGAAAAAAACCTCATAAACATGTCACTTATTTGGAATTTCACTAATATCATGGTGTTGTAAGAAGAAAAATTATTTTTCATTATCTACTACTGAAGTTGAATACATTGATACTAGTGGATGTTCTGCATAGATTTTGTGGATGAAATAAATTTAACATGACATTGGAAATAAATTTGGACTTATATATATACAATTTAATAAAGAAATTTCTATTAACATATCTAAGAATCTATTTTATTAGTCACAAACAAAAATTGTTTATTTTAAATATCACTTTTTGATAGATCATTGTAATAAAGGTGAGATTACATTAGAATTCACTGGAACAGAACATTAGCTTCTTGATAAATCTATTAAGAAATTTTGTTATGAATAAATGAGATACATCATTCATGAATTGGAAATTATCCACATTGAGTGACCATTTAATATATAATAAATAACTATATAATAATTTATTGTCTCATAGATTATTGTCTCACCTATTTTGGTCTCAATAATTATTGTCTCAACAATCAGTGTGACGTTGTTTTGATTCCACCGTAACTGCAAATTCGGTTCAAACTATCATTACATAGCTTTTTATATTGGGTAAATTTTTCCCATAAGGCTATTTTAATATTGTTAATTAACTGTTATGTTATATTATTTAATTTTTGAATTTTGAAATCCGGAATTGATAAAAACCCATCAGTCCACTTCTCCCCTTAAACATTTTTTCGAATCCTAAAAATGAAACCATTATCTCTTAAACTTCATTATCTCCACCAAACCGTATAATCATGTTATAATTTCCATGGGTGAATCATCCAGTTTTCCATTGAATCAAGATATGTACATGACAATAATTCATGTGAAATGAGCTCTGATCACAACACATGAGTAACCACTAAACCCCTTTATTTAAAATCTTGTATTCCTTCCCTAAAATTATGTGTGTGAAAAATGGATTCAATAGTGTATGTTTCTTTTTATCATAGTTTTTAAAGATCAAAGATGGATAGAGTGGTTTACAAAAGATAAGAGACCAATATATAGCAAAAAATATTTTGAGTTCTATCAGTATGTCTAGTTTGCATTCAATTCTAAGGAAGACATTGATGTTAGAAGTTGTTAAAATGTTAGAAGGTGTTTCTTTTATTATAGTATTTGGTTTGTTTTTTTAGGATTACTTTTGAATGAATATTTGAGTATCATCAAATAAAACCATCTCTATCAAGTGATATTTATAAGATATAATATGATAGGGGTGATTTAGTAAAATTAAAAATGTAGGGAAAAAAATTTGGTACTGAGATTGATGGAGATACATTATTGATGTTAAAATTAATTCAACACCACACCTATCCAAGGAATTGGGACATTTATAATCTGAAATATCATGATATATTAATCACTGATCAATTTAATAATGGTCAGATGATAAATTTGTGAATGAACCTTTTCATTTACATGTGTGATAAGATTATGACAATTTCAAATCCATCCTCTTTATTCAATTCACTAATTTCTGATGCAATGCTTCAAGAGAGGGGATTGGTATGGATATATAATGATTTTGTTGAGGATTATGAGTTTTTTCTAAGGATATATTCGGTAAGTAAAAATTAGATGGAATCCGTTGAAGAGTTTATTAGTTTATGACAATGAACAAATTTTTGAGGATTTCAATCCTTTTGAACCCCCTTAAATACCAAATGATATCCTTCATAGTAGTTTGGTACCAGATGAGTTTTTGGAATATTAAATGAAGTAATGGAATTTGATGATCCATGTAATGACCCACCTATTCTCATTGGCATTAGAATATAAATAATCATTACTAGGCCTTAACCGACATCCCCATGATGCCAAAGGAGGACAATAAATGCTGAAGGGTTTCAAATATAAGTTGGGGATGATTTACCATTTATGAAATAAACCAATAATCCAACTGTAACAAAAAATTCTCTATATGACAAAAGAAAAAATAAGAGACTAATTAACACTTAATTAATATCAAACTACATCAAAGTACATGACAGAAAAAGACCAAACTAAGTATCAAAGTACACAACAGATGAACAACTCGAGACTCTCCAATGATAGTACAACACTATGATCTAGAAGCTCCATGCTCCAAAATTTCTCCCAAGAATCAAAAGAATCAACTAGAAACAATATTCTTTACCTTTTCCTGTGTCCCAGTATATGACATCTTCAAAAGCTCCAACATGCCAATGAAGGGGTGATTATAAACCTCAGTAGTTTTCCCCAATGACATCCCTACTCACGCCATAAGGATAGAAGAGTTATCCACATTTATATAAAATCAATTTATATAAAACATTTTTTCAATAGCATTTCATAACTAAATATATACAAGTTTTTGAAACCATACATAACAAATGGAATTCCCAAAAAAGTTGAAACCAATTTTCTAGAAAGTTATTTTTCCTGAAAAATAACCAAACAAGCTTTAGAACCATTTCACAAACATTCAATTTTGGCATACCCAAAAATTTTCACAAACCCATGCAACTGACCATGCATACCTGGAAGAGTGGGGAAGCCCTAACACATATCCATCCGTGTCATTTTAATCTCAAACCATTTAAATAAAGCACCCTTTTTATTGAAAACCCATTTTTCATCAAACCATCTACAATTTAATCAAATCATTAATTCAAAATCAACATTTTAAATTCAACAAGAAAAATCACATTGCACAACAATTCACTATGATTTCACATTCTCATCAAAACTATAAATCATTACTATATATGATTTATTTTATTATTTTCACAATAAAATCCAATCAAATTAACCAATTTTAATCTAATCCAAACTATTCTAAGAAGAGGAGTTGAGAGTGAATCCTCCAACCTCAATGTTTTTCATGAAAAACATAACAAATGGAGAAGGCACAAGAAAGCCAAGTTGGTTATTCAGAAACCCGCATTAGATATCTTTTACTATAATGATAAAGACAAAATTTCATCATATTTGGCATACAGACACAGAAATCTACCCATAATAGGTGTAGATCTGAGATACCGAGAAAAGAGGAGAAGTGGATCTATGCAAATCTAAGAAACTGATCAAGAATGAAGAAGGACGATCACATACATCAAGAATCTTTCTTTGATTTTCAAATAGAGGCCCATTAATCGCATCCAAAACAATGGGAGAACCCTTTTTGATCCTAGAAGAAGCAAAGTCTCGAGTTACAGCCACTTAGGAGGAAAAAAGACCAACATAGAGGAAAACATTAGTGAGATCCACCTTTATAGGATCTCATTTAAGTGGTCGCATGGTTGGATCACATGTTTAGACAACTCATGCACTAATCGTGCATTAGGAACTGCCTTGGACAACATTCTCGCACGGTTTTGCCACATGTTTAGACAAACTCTTCACTGCCCGTGCAGATGCCACTGCCTCCAAGACCAACTACGCACGGTCTGACGACACAATTTAGACAAAATTTTCACTGCTCGTACGGCTTCCCCTTTTTCCACAAAACATCATTTCATGTTATCCTGACCCTCCCATTCATCACCCTTATCTTTATAAACACCAAAAAAATCAAGAATGGGTTACATACCAGAAACCGGGGGTACTACAATCTAAGATATGAAGATTTAGTTTTTTCTAAAAATCAATGATCTAGATATTTATAAAAGGACAGATGATCCTCCTCGTGCATCTCATGAACTATCAAAGGTTGTTCTCAATAGATATTCTATTCTATATAATGGTGGTGATGGTAAAAGTGAAAAAAATAAAGCTAGGGGTACTTATTTTAATAAATGCGAGGAAACTTAGGAAAACATGTTGCTAATGATTAATATATAGAAGAAGAATATGATGAAAAAGAATTTATTTTTCCTTATGTATTATGGATGGAACACGCATTTTAGTTAGAAAAATGTATGATTGAGTTTAATGGTACAAAATAAGTGGAATGTGTCCATGATAATGACTCACTTAGGAATAAATTTGTGGCATTGGTTGTGGGGGAGTACATTCCCAGTAAGAAATGGAATGATGAAATGAATCTAATGGATTCATTTTTAGTATATTATTACTATAGGCTTCCGAGATACAATAAAATTTATGATTCTCATCTTGTCCTTAGTGAAAGAAATTGAAATCTCAACTTGGTTAAAACTCTGAAAAACTACAACTAATGATGTGATATTTTATATGTATCCAAAAAATATCTATATTCCAAAAACTTCTTTTGAAACACATAGTTTTTGTAACTCCCCGACCCCAGTTACCCATAGTCGGTGCATTATTTTAATACATTGGAATTATTACAAGGAAATTAAGTCCCAAAGGACCGATAAGTTAAGCAGTCTTGGAAATTAGATTACATACATGAATGGTACATTTCACTTTAAGACATACATAAGAACATAAATATTCTTTATTAACGCCAATATTCCCTCAGATTAACCCTGCATATCAATCATAATACACTTCTTGGAATCATGGAAAAAATAAAACATAGAAAGGGGTGAGTTCAAATGCTCACTAAGGGTAATAAATACGGCGTAAACTTTCATAAATAAGCATAACCATTTAAGGAAATGTATAACTAAAACAAAAGACTTTTAAACATGAAATTATGAATAATATGGAAAAGATAAAATGAAATAATTCCACTTACTTATTCACATGGATATTCTACTAGTCTAATAATCACATGAAATATCAATAACCACTTTTATAACGATGGAATGCCTAATTCCATACTTTCATAACCATGTAGCCAAGGCCTCATGCCAAGACTACAAATAACATTTTGTCAAGGCCTCGTGCCAAGACACTAGTTTGTCTCATGAGAACTACCGATTCATCGAGGAGCTATAGCAGGTTCCACCCGTCACTTCTTAAGTCCAATGCATTCCTCATATGAAATGGTCGAAAGATAACATAAACAATCGTATTATAACTAGCATACGAAATGTCAATACATTACCCACAAACCATGAATGGTATAAAAATAACACATCCATAGTCAAACATATCACAAAACCTTCAACAAAATATGGATGATTTGTATCATGATAAATCAACTTCAAAACAAGTTTAAAATACATTAATGAGTTTTGACATGGATGAAAATGATTTGTAAATCACTTTGAGAGAAATAATCCTTTTTCATGAAAACATTTAAAAGTCACACAATTTAATAAATAATTCATTAAAAGAGATTTTGAATCAAAGTGTACCATACCACTTTGAAACTTTTGGAAGGAATTAACATTTTAAAGACATTCATGTCCATATAAATAAATTCTTAAAACCCATTTTGAAGATATGGACATAAATGAGAAATATTTAGAAGAATAAATATTTAAAACATTTGAAATGATGTTTTAGTAAAAATTCCCTTATAAGAATCCCTTTGAAAACTCTTTAATAAAACAAGGACACTGATAATAAATATGTCCCAGTAGGTACTTACGTAAAAACAACTTCGGATAATAAAGAGATTGTGAAATTAACCCATACTATTTTGTAACTTACGAAACATAAAACCCATGAAAGAGGTATCATACAAGTAATATGTAAATACATATAAATTAAAGTTTATTACAAAAAGAATATAATTATGGGCAGTACATACACCACACAAAAGGTAATACTGGCAATATGGCATGAATCTCACGGAAATAAGGAGTGAGATGAAAACCCCTTACCTTGTACTTTTCATTGGTTGAGGGTAGTTTAACCTTATATATAATGGTGAAATAAATGTTATTAAATTATACAAGAATCATATACATTATTATGTTATCATATATGATCTTTTAACATTTCTTTGTTAATAGTATCTTAGTATTATTGTCATTTTGGGTGTTAACTTACTCGATTTATTTTATATGTTTTGTTACGTAAGCCATGTTTTTCATGGATAGGTTTTATATTATTCATATCCAGAAGGATATAAAGTCATTAAAAATTATTTTTATATCATTAAATGATAAATATACTGTAATGGATATGATGGAGAATCAATCTTATCACCTTTGTGGAGACGGTAGTCCGTACGTACGCACGAGCGAAAATATCATTCTTTTGATATTAAAATAATATATAATTGAATGGTATATCATATAGACAGAATAATTATCATGTTATATCTATTATTTACATTAATTAAACATCATTATTATACCCATCCAAAGAATAATTTTTTGAATGACAATTACACCACGACGTGGAGACAGTAAGCCGTACGTACGCACGTATGGTGACCTTCCATTCAAAGGATAGATAGAATAAGGAATATGATTGTACCATATTTATAATAACATCATAGTATATATAATATACTGGAGTTTTTATTTTTGAATGTAAATAAAAATGATAGAAGAAGTTGAAGAAGAAAGGAACTTGAAAGAGGGTGGTGAAAACATTACCTCTTCTTCGAGTTCTTCCTTTTGATTTGATCAAAAGGGCTCCATAGGTTGCCTTTATGATCAATATAAGGCCTCTAGGTTGTACTGAGGAAAGTTGAGAGAGTATCTGGGCAGGGGTGGGACGAATAAAAAGGCTTTGAAAGTGTGAATCAATGAGAAGAGGGAGTGCCTCTTTATAAGACGGGAGAGGGGCACCTTTTGAAAAGCTAGAAATATTATTTTATAATAAATTTATGTTCGGTTTATAAATGCTCCAAAGTAGATTATTTAAAGATTAATGTGGGAATTGGTCGAAAACCACTCAACCAATAGAATTTAGACTGGTTTGAATTATTATATTAACCATATCTTTAGGTATTTACTCTTAGTTAATTAGTTTCACTTTTACAATGTCTCTTTGTATTTTTATATTATATGGTTAATAAACTTACTATATACATCCAAGAGACCACAAAGAAGTCCATTAATGACACACCTATCATGATATAAGTCTCTTGGCCGAACCTTATATTTTTAGGAATTTAATATCAATTAATAATATAATATTTGTTTTAAATACTCTTTTATGTCAATTATGACACTATTTGAAAAATTGATTTTTGTGAAAATCATAAAATAATTATTACTTCGAAAAAAGTTAATTAAATCATTACTAACATGTCATATTATCCAATAAAATTAGTTGAATTCATAAAAAGTCTCTAAGTATATTTATTTGAGTATTTATAATCTCAATTATTTTAATTTTTCACTATTATGGTAATTACTGCATCATCATTATCTCATAAATAAATTAAATTATTTAAGATCTCAAAATTATAAATAAAATATTATTATGTAGTAAATATTATTATATATCTAATGAATATTTATAATCTAAAATAAAACATATATAACCCTATGTAAAAATTGTTTTTCTAAAAGATATAAGGTTGTGTCGTTTTTGTATTCAATTTAACTAAATTAATATAAAGTGTCCCTATCACCTACAAGTGGCTCCATGGGGTCTAAAAAACGACCCAAAGATGCCCATGGTCAGAAATGTATCCAACAATATGGTTATTACACGTTTTTGGGTAATTTATTATTATTATTATATTATTTTTGAACCCTTATTTACGGGATTTACCCTTTAACCACGGTAAATAAAATATATACCGAAGTAATTATTCAAAATGTATAAAAATAAAAGTTACCTATTTACAAAATTTGGACATCCTGAATAAAAATATGGAATCCATTTTTCCATATTCAAAACACAGAAGTGGCCGAAATTAATTTAAAATTAATTCCCGCTGTCAAAACAAAAAACGTGTCTTTAAGATATAATAACTATCAAAAGATTGAAACCTGTTTATGTCCGGTTTAATTGTGAAATTATGTCCAATGACCAAAATTGTATTAAATAGTAAAAATATATTCTAATTTTTTTTTAAAACCACTCAAATGCATAATTTATCACTATTAATTATTTCAATTAAAAAAGTTGTATTTAATTATAATTTAGTGATTTTCACTATTCATCAAAATATCAAAGTTATCCGAAATGTACCAAAATTTCACCTTAGGATAAATTTGATACTCAGAATCCAAAAATGAAGTCCATTTTGAGAGATAGAATTTATTAAATTTTAAAAAGTAGGTCTTATTATTAATAACGGCTAGTTTGATTGGTTGTGGTGTGTGTTAGAACTCGATGTTGCGTAAAACACATGCTATTTCATTATTCAAAGAGAAGTGTAGCGTAAAATCTTGGGGTGTTACATGGTAAATTTTTGATGCCCCCATTTTAAATAATTTTTTTATTTAGTCAAATATATAAATGTTTAAAATATTGGATTTAAAAAGGGTTCAAATTTAAAAGTTGGTAAAATTGAATTTGTGAAAAATACTTCTTTTATCTGAAAAAAAGGATTTGTTCATACATTAAGTCTATGAAACTCATAATATGGGTTCTAAAATTATAAGGATTATATAAAGTTCAAAATATAGTTAATACTATTCATAACCTCTTTTGAACGTCTTGTTTGTTCTGTCATGGTGCGCTTGAACTCGGTGTTGCGTGTAGTGCAAGTTATTGGATTTTTTTGAAGAAGTACATAATATGAAATATTGGGGTGTTACATTCTTCCCTCCTTCAATAAATTTCATCGTTGAAATTTTGATTTTGTTCATTGAAAATAAAGGTTGAAAATAGAAAATATATTTGTGGGAAAACCCACATCGGAAATTTGGTTAATAAAATTTAGTCTTAATAAGTGGAAAAGGGAAATGAAAGGGTTACAACCAAATTATGATCTATATTTGGAGAACATTGGTAAAAATTAGAGACATATAATTGGAGGAAAAACGTAAATATTTATAGGTAGTGATTGAGGTAATCAATCACAAAAATGTTTAAAATTGAGGTCCTTAAATTCATCAATCTATAATGACTTAAAATACCAACGGTTCAACAAAAAATAAGGTGTTAAAATAACACATTTCTGGTTTTAAGATTCTTTCAATAATGATTAAGAATTATTTTCTTGATATAAAAAGAGAAGAATAAAAATATATACATGACAAATAGAGTTCCATCCTTTAACTAATTTCTACAACAAACTCATCTTTCACTCTAAAAGATAATAGAACTTAAAAAATATATTCTATTTATCCTATTCATTTGGGGTTAAAAAATGAATTTATAATTCATCAACCAGGCATTTTTAAAATAAACATCATTATTTAATCTAGGACATCTCGTGGGCCAGTGGTAGGTGATACACCCTTATCTCCCTTCAGTTTCGAGTTCAATCCTCACGGCCTTGCCGGTCGCGAATGGTTGCCGCCCAACCACTGGGTTGTCCTTTTATGGCGATCCAACATTTATCATAAACTATAATTATCCAAAATTCTTCCGCCCAAACTCAGAGTCCAAAATTTATAAGGAAGGTAAACACAGTGTAGATCATTTTTTCCACATAATAAAATGTGAACACCTTTATCATGTATTCTTTTAAAACATTGTAACATCATGAATTACCATAAAACATTATTAATTACATTCATGATCCCTTATTCCTTATTGAATAATGGATATACCCATTTTATCCAAAGATGTTTTAAACTCCAACAATGATGGGAATAGAAATCATTAATCAGTTTCAAGGTAGTCAATAATATCCAATATAATTTACCCAAATCTTCCATATCTTATTCCAAAATCAGTACCTCAATATTTTGACCATATTAATGTTTATCATTCCTTCAACCATGTAATTTCAAAAAAAATATAAACTCGATGTAGCGTCACTTTTCATAGTACCATAAAATCTCAAATCGTCAATGAAATAGTAATGTAGTACAATCCATATTTATTTCCAGTAAATCATTGATACAACACTTCAATGAAATAATTCTAAATTAACAACATATGAACACTAGTCATTCATCTTCATCAGTGGTAGTATCATAACTTGAATATTATTCTATAGCATCATTTGAGGCATAGTCTGATGACTGGGACATTAGTTCACGTAGTGTCCAAACTCTTTACAGATGAAGCATTGTAAATTTGAAACCATTTTCTTACCCTTGTAGTCACGTACTTGGTTCCCTTTTCCTCCACACTTATAATAAACTCTCAATTCTTTTAGGTAAGTTTCAGGGTGTTTCTTCACATAGTTATCACATATGGGGAAATTCTACATTTCCCTCTTCCCTTTATCCATCTTTCTCTCTTCCATCTTTTTCTTCTCTTGCTTCCCTTCAAAGGCATAAGACTCAGTAAACTATTTATTTATCTTATCAATACATGATACTATTTCTTCATACGATGATAATACATGGGATACTATTTCCCTTCTAAATTATGGCTTCATACCATGAAATATATGATTTTTCATACTCATTGGATCATACGTATTGCTGGAGTTCACATTCCTTCTACTAGGATCTATTTCTATACAATAGCATAAACTACGTCAGTTTATGAATTGCAATGAATAATTCCAAACATGTAAAATACCTAACAAATATTGAATAGTTTATGGATATAATCCGTATTCACAAAACAAATTTCTTTGAGGATTTATATACTCATAAACCATTCATAGAGGTTTATAATGAAAATGAGAATTATCCTAAGCATATCCCCCAGGAGTGTCGTAACCAAGAGTGCATCAAGGCCCGTTGTCGTGAACCAGTTCTCATTCAAGTCAAGATCAAAGTGGTGTTTTCAGGTTTTATCCCTAGGTACATCTGTGCCAGAGCCGCCTCTACCTACTCATATCCAGAAAGTGATGTATTTCTTGGAAAACTCACAAAATATCTACAATACCAATATTATAGGAAGTTCATCTATACTAATCCTCAATGTATATATTATGGATATATGCTCTAATCAGAGTTTTTCTAAATCTAGTTTCCAAGTATATTTATAAGATTCCTTTGATACCAACTATAATGCCCCGAACCCAGTTACCCAGAGTCGGTGCATTATTTTAATACATTGGCATGATTACAAGGAAATCGAGTCCCAATAGACAGATTAGTTTAGCAGTATTGGAAATTAGATTACATACATGAATGTTACATAGAACTTTAAGACATAAAAAACAACATAAATAATGTTTATGAAGGCCAATATTACCTTAGCTAAACCCTGTATATCAATCATAATACACTTCTTGGAATCCTAGGAAAAATAAAACATAGAAAGGGGTGAGCTCAAATTCCTAGTAAGGGTAATCAATACAGTGGAAACATTCATAAATAATCATAAACATTTAAGGCAATGTATAACTAAAACAAAATCCTATTCAACATGAACTTATGCATAATATGGGAAAGATAAAATGAAATAATTCCATTTACTTATTCACATGGATATTCTACTAGTCGAATAATCACATGAAATATCAATAACCACTTTCATAAAGATGGAATGCATAATTCCAGACTATCATAACCACATAGCCAAGGCCTCGTTCCAAGACTAAAAATAAGATTTTGTCAAGGCCTCGTGACAAGACACTAATTTGTCTCATGAGACCTACCGATTCATCGAGAAGATATAGCGGGCTCCACCCATCACTTATTATGTCCAATGCATTCCTCATATGAAAAGGTCTATTCCTAACATAAACATTTGTATTAAAACTAGCATATGAAATGTCAATACTTTACCCCCAAACCATGAATGGTATAAAAATAACACATCCACAGTCAAACATATCACAAAACCTTTGAACAAAATATGGAATATTTGTATCATGATAAATCAACATCAAAACAAGTTTAAAATCCATTAATGAATTTTGACATGGATGAAAATGAATTGTAAAATTCTTTGAATGAAATACCCCTTTTTCATGAAAACATTTAAAAGTAACACAATTTATAAAAGAAGTCATTGAAATATATTTTTGAATCAAAGTGTCTAATACTACATTAAAACTATTGAAAGGATTTAACTTTTTAAAAACATTCATGTCCATATAAATAGATCCTTAAAACCATTTTGAAGATATGGACATAAATGAGAATGATTTAGAAGAATAACTATTTAAAACATTTGCAATGATGTTTTAGTAAAAATTCCCTTAAATGAATCCCTTTGAAAACTCTTTCATAAAACATGGACATGGATAATAAATATGTCCCAGTAGATACTTACGTAAAAACAACCTCAGATAATAAACAGATTTTGAAATTAACCCTTACCAATTTGGTAACATATGAAACATACAACCCATGAAAGAGGTATCATACTACTAATATGTAAATACACATAAATTAACGTGTATTAAAAAATAATATAATTATGGGAATTACATACACCACACAAATGGTAATAGTAGCAATTTGTCATTAATCTCACAGGAATAAGGAGTGAGATGAAAACCCCTTACCTTGTAATTTTCCTTGGTTGAGGGTAGGTTAAACTCTTGTATAATGGTGAAATAATTTTTATTAAATTATAAATTAATCATATACATTATTATGTTATCATATATGATCTTTTAGCATTGCTTTGTTAATAATTGCTTAGTTTTATCATCGTTTCGGGAGTTAACTTAGTCATTTTCTTTTACATGTTTTGTTACGTAAGCCATGTTTGTCATGGATAGTTTGTATATTATTTATATAAAGAATTATATCAAGTCCTTAACCATTATTTTTAAATAATCATATGGTAATTATACTTGAATGGATACGATGAAGAATGAATCTCATCGCGTTCGTGGAGACGGTAGACTGTACGTACGCACGAGCGAAAATATCATTCTTTTGATATTAAAATAATATTTAATTGAATGATAAATCATATAGACAGAATAATTATCATGATATATTTATTATTTACATTAATTAAACATAATTATTACACCCATCCAAATAATAATTTATTGAATGACAATTACACCACGACGTGGAGACGGTAAGTCGTACGTACGCATGTATGGTGACATTCCATTCAAAGGATGGATAGAATACTGAATATGGTTGTACCATATTTATAATAGAATCATTGTATATAGAATATACTGGATTTATTATTTTAAAATATAAATAACAAAGAAAGAAGATGTTGAAGAAGAAAGGAACTTGAAAGAGGGTGGTGAAAACATTACCTCTTCTTCGGGTTCTCCCTTTCGATTAGATCAAAAGGGCTCTTTAGGTTGGCCTTATGATCAAACTATGGCCTCTAGGTTGTAGTGAGGGAAGATGAGAGAGTATTTGGTCATGGTTGGGCTGAACCAAAAGGCTTTGAAGGTGTGAATCAATGAGAAGGGGGAGATCCCTTTTATAAGACGGGAGAGGGGCACCTTTGGAAAAGCTAGAAATATTATTTTATAATAAATTCATATTCAGTTTTTAAGGGCTCCAAAGTGGATTATTTAGAAGTTAAGGTGGGGATTGGTCTATAACCACTCAACCAATAGAATTTAGACCGTTTTGGGTTACTATATTAACCTTATCATTAAGTATTAACTCTTAGTTAATTTGTTTCACTTTTACAATGTCTCTGTATTTTTATACTATATGGTTAATAAACATACTATATTCATATAAGAGATCCCAAGTGGTCCCTTAATGATACACCTATCAAGATATATGTCTCTTGGACGATACTTATTTTTTTAGGAATTTAATATCAATTAATAATATAATATTTGTTTTAAAAATTCTTTTATGTCAATTTTAAAACTATTTGGACAATTGATTTTTGCGAAAATTATAACAGAATGATTACTTCTAAAAAAGTTAATTAAAGCATTTATAACATGTCATATTAACCTATAAAACTCGTTTAATTCATAAAAAGTCTCAAATTATATTAATTTGGGTATTTATAATATCAATTATTTTAATTTTTCACTATTATGGTAATTACTGAATCATCATTGTGTCAAAAATAAATTTAATTATTTAAGGAATAAAAATTATAAATAAAATATAATTATGTAGTAAATAGGTTTATCTTACTAATTTATATTTATAATCTAAAATCCAACATATATAACCCTATGGTAATTTTTTTTCTAAAAGATATAATCTTATGTCATTTTTGTATTCACTTTAACTTAATTAATATAAAGTGTCTCTATCACCTACAAGTGGCTCCATGGGGTCCCAAAAATCGACCCGAAGATTCCCATGGTCGGATATATATCCACCAATAAGGTTAGGACAATTTTTAGGTTAATTTATTATTATTATAATATTATTTTTAACCCTTATTTAAAGGATTTACCCTTTAACCATGGTAAATAAAATATTTACCGATATAATTATTAAAAATTTCTGAAAATAAAATTTACCTATTTACACAATATGGACATCCTGATTCCAAATATGGAATCCATTTTTACAAATTCAAAACACAGAAGTGGTAGAAATGAATTTAAAATTAATTCCCGCTGTAAAAAAAGCGTGTTTTTAAGATATAATAACTATCAAAAGATTGAAACCTTTTTATGTCCGGTTTAATTGTGAAATTATGTGCAATGAGAAAAATTGTATTAAATGGGAAAAATATATTCTTAATATACTTCAAAACCACTAAAATTCATAATTTATCACTATTAATTATTTTTATTATAAAAGATGTTTTTAATTAAAATTTAATAATTTTCACTATTCATCAAAATATGAAAGTTATCCGAAAAGTACCAAAATTTCACCTTAGGCTAAATTCAATAATCTGAATCCAAAAATGAAGTCCATATTGAGAGATAAAATTTAAAAAATTTTAAAAATTATGTATTACTATTCATAACGGCTAGTTTGATTGATGTGGTGTGTGTTACAACTCGATGTTGCGTACAACACACGATATTGCAATATTTAAAGAGAAGTGTACCGTTGAAGCTTGGGGTGTTACATTGTAAATTTTTTATGTCCCCAATTTAATGAATAAATTTATTTAGTCAAATATATAAATGTTTAAAGTATTGGATTTAAAAGGGTTCACTAATAAAAGTTGGTAAAAGTACATTTCTGAAAAATACTTCTTTTATCTGGAAAAATGTATTTGTTCTTACATTATGTCTATGAAACTCATAATATGGGGTCTAAAATTATAAGAATGATATAAAGTTCAAAATTTAGTTAATACTATTCATAACCTCTTTTGAACAGCTTGTTTGGTATGTCGTGGTGCGCTTGAACATGGTGTTGCATGTAGTGCAATTTATTGAATTGTTTTGAAGAAGTACATACTATGAAATATTGGGGTGTTACAATTTTGTATGCCATGATGATCTGAAAGTCTTTTTGCTGAAAATAAATTTTCTTGTTTTCTCATGTTTATGAAGTTCTAACATACTTTTTTTCAAAACCATAGTGAAATGGATGTTGGAATTCATCTATAAAATTTAATTAGGGATACTCTACCAAAAATTAATAATGATATTCATGAATAAATTATTGAAAATAAATAGTTGAATTATGTGTTGATGTCCTTAAAATCATTGGTTAAGGATATGAAGAAGGATATGTATATTTCCCCTACTCTAGATCATGTTTATAGTCTCAGTGAGGGTGATGCTGACATGGTCACAAGGAAGGATGTATCTCAAATTCTACATAAATTGACTTTAGGAGTTGAAGAATTGATCCAGAACAACGCCAATGTTGAAAATGAAATGTGTTGACCAATGGTTGTAATCAATCAACTGATATATAAATATAATGGATTGATAGAAATTGTTCATAAAAGTATTAATGCTCTATATTATAATACATCATATCCATATTATTATTCTCAATCCTCTCAACCATTGAATATTGTCTTGATCAGATCAATGATTAATGAAGAGCTTCAAACGTTGGTTGGTGTCCCAAATCAGGAAAGACTACGAAAAATTGAATTGTACAATTTGAATGTTCATGATATGGCCATATTTTACTCCAAGACAAGTATTGATGATAATGTTGAGATTTCGAAGAAGGTCGATTCCTATTTTACAATCATTTATACCAAGAAAAAGCTAACATGTCATTTCAAATATCTGGTTGAGAATTTGAAGCTACCTACAGTGACTCATGATTTCAAGGAAAAATCAAGAATTTCATGGGTTTAACTCTTACAGATCAGATATTTATATATATTTAGGATAAATATACGGAATCTATATATTATGGCGGGGAAATCATCAGGGATTTAATAATTCTATTGAAACCTTATTTTCATGTTCAAAGAACAATAATAGTTTTCCCTATATATGAACATCACAGACATGGCCTAATTTCTTCTACCACTCCATATACTTCAACCTCCCTTTCTCCTTTGACCATGACTCTTTCTCATGTACATATCTAGATCAGACCAATAATTATTGAACATCCTCTGCGTCATTCTTCATCCAAGAAAATCCATATAACTTCTATTTTGGAAGGGATACCTCGCCCTTCACTCTTTTTTGGCACTGTCACTTCCAGTACTTCCACCTCGTCAGCTAATGCTCATACTCTTGTAGTCTCTAACAATGATGAAGGGGAGGACTAAAATCCAAGAAGAGACTTTAAGGATGATATATAATAGGTTTCTTAACGTTTTTTCTTTTTTATCACTGTATTGTATTGATGTATTCAATGACTTTTTCCCTATCATTTCTTCAATGAAATGTGATATCTTTTTTTTTAGATGTTGATTCATATTTATTTTTCTTCTTTATTTATTTTTTCTATTTTCGTTTTGATAATCCCAAAATTGGGTGAACTTAGGGATGGAATTTTAGATTCAGAAAATTAAAATTATTTATGGTATTCAATGAGAGAACTCAAAAATGGTATCAAAGATAAATTTATTTGGGATATGATTTGATTATTAATCTCACTTAATTTGAATGATATTTTTAGAAAACTGGTTTCTAATTTATAAAATGTATGGTTTTTAAATTTTAGGATTTTTCATCATATAAAAGGGTGATATTGATGAACTCATAATTTTTTAATGATAAATAATATTGTTTCACTCCTATATATCATGTTTAACATTGTTCAATAAGGTTTTATTATTCTCCTATTTACACTTAATACATTCTGTGAGAATAATATCTTTAGAATGATTGAAGATATCTGAAAAATTATGAGTCATTATAAATGTCAACAGATAGAGATATTTACTATGACAAAATCGTATCACCGTGTAGTATGAAAATTCATAATGAATGTGAAAAAATTATGTTGATATAATTGTATCTTGTAACCTGTTCCAAAATTCGCAATGTACGAGACACCATATCCATTAAACCATTTTTAGTGACACTATTTATCACAAAGGACTTGACACCTTTTCCGAAACACCATTTCCTAGCCAAAGCAATTCATAATTTTTAAAATGTATGAGACAACGGCCGAATGACGCTACCTAGATGCAATGGACGATTCATCATTGAGTGTGGAACCGCTCCTGAGTCCCCATTCCTATAAAATCATTCCTATGTCACTACTAACTATGACACTGTTCAATAAATATCCATTTATACCTAATTAAAATTATATTAAAAAAATTTCTTACGATCATATTTGTGAAATTTAATGATAATGATATTATTAATGATTCTTGAAGACATCTTAGAAGATAGTATGAGTTACAATGTCGTGAAATCATGCTTCTTATATACCAAAATACAAAAACCACATTATTAATATACAAGAGCCCATGAGATGAAGAAGATGAGGGAGATAGAGGGACACACTAGACAATATATAAGAGCCACATGAATCCCTCATTCCTGATGTATGCTAAAGAAGAAATCACTCTAATACATCCTACAAACATCCTTGATGGCTCAGAATTTCAAAAAAGAATATGAGATAAAATGAACACCTCATTTAATTAGAAACCAAAACATAGAACTAATGAAACTATATTTCTATGTATATATTTAGAAGAGGACCCAAACATAAAATATATTACATTTAAAGAGTCTTCATATTTATAGAACAACACAAAAATAATTTCAAATCAATTCATATTATATTCTATACTTTCATAAACTATTTTATTATTCCTTTTTGTACTGTGTGTATCTGTATTAAAAACACACATTGTCTCCTTTGCTAAACTGAAGGATACAAGATATCACCTCACTATTATTATCTTCCACAATTTTACTCCACTCTATTAATGTGGGATAGGTCTTTGTGTGACGTTCCCACATAAATCATTGGAAGAGGTATAGTTGACCTAGATAGCATTCCATGTTGTTGTGAACTCCAATCCGCAATTTGGATCATGTTTATTAATATAAACTGTTTGGTGGAAGGTGATCAAAATGGGGATTGGGCTAGGCCACATATTTTGCATGAACCTCTTATTTTTATCCTTTATGTTGAAATTATGTTTGTTTTAATGTTGTTGTTAATTCATAGTAAAAAAATTACTTAAATTTGATCGTTAATAATAGATAGTATTTTTCATGAATTTTTTCGTATTGTGATTTTAAAAGGATATTTAAATATCACAAATTTTGTTTACTATGATTTAATCATAATTTGAAGAAACATTTACAATCTCTATTCCATTACAAATCTACAAATTTTTATAACATTCATGTTTGATTTTACATAAGTGGACTTTCAAATATATAATATTTGACGGATTTTTTATAAGATTTCAATTCATCCCCACTTGAGTGTCCTTATATGACTAACATTATATAATATGGTAAATTTAGTTATTTGAGCATAATAAATAGTGAAAAATGTAAAAAACATTATATCTCCTAAGTTAAATATGTGGTTATGGCAGGTTTGTTTATAAAGATAAAGGTTAATATTAAATAAATACATTTCTAATACCTATTTTTTTGCCATATTTCAACTCTATACTGAATAATTCTCATTAATAATCTATTTCCATGAATTTTTCATGATAAACTCATGCATACATCATTTTCTATAAAAAAATTACATGTTTTACACATTCCTCACCTATAAAAGGCCACCACATCACGTTTTATATTCACATAATAAAAAACTTTGTTATATGTAAATACCGTCCCAAATAGCCTACCAATGTCCCTCATCTCATCCTAGAATACTATTTTTTGGAATTAATACATCCAAGAAGGATTTTTGTGGAATCCAAAGGTAGTCACTAGAGGAAGAGATAATATTATTGGACACACCTTTTGGTATTATTTAATTAAGAACATAGTTAAATTATAACTAATAAATGATTACATACATCCTATGTATATTTGACATACTGATATGTTTTTATGTTAGTTACTTACATACAACTATCTTGACATCAATCAACTAGGTTTCAAATAATCATTTTGGTGTACGGCAGACAACCACATCACCAACTCATTTGAATCGTTTTTACAATACCACAACCCATAATTGGGATAACTATTCATATAGAGTATTTATATGATATTTATGAAAAATTATTACAATTATTGTATTTATATAATATATATTTTGTTACATTCCATTTATTAGGGGATATGTTAGTGTCACATGTGTGTATGATGGACTAGTGCCTCGCGAAGCAATGTGATTAGTTTTTCACTAAGGAACAATGGGAAGATAATAAGGATAAAAATAATGAATTTATTTGATATAAATTATATAATTATAATATTAATGACATAATTACTTTTATATATATATTTTATTTAGTTTTATTTCTTACAATTTTCATTCAGATGAAGACGATGACATTATTCATGTACGTGTGAACTTTCACCATCATAATGTGACATGGATCACAATTTTACCCACCAAAATACATGGATGATATTTATAAATAAATTTTAACAAAATATTTTTATTATTATAATTCTGGAATGATAAAGAACTACCGTCTTATATTATTAAATGATCATTGAAAAATGGAAATGCTAAACTTTTGTACGTTCGACCTACCTCTCCATGAACCATACATATATTATTTATCAAAACCATATTTCATGATTTGATTTAAAATTATAATTTATGAATGTATATTAAATTTAATTAATAATTAATATAGTTTAGATTATAATACCATGATCAATGTGAGAGGATCCAGAATTCAAAATCAAAATGTAAAGGAAAAACAAAGTAGTTAGTACATGAAACAAGACATTGACATGGTATTATTAATAGTAAAGACATAAAAGGACCTAATTTTAAAATATAATTTATAGTATATAAAACTATGTATCTTTAATATATTTTTAATTAAATAATAGTTATTAAATTTTAGTTTTGAATGAGTACAAATGAAATTGAGACTTAAAGTAAGGGATTTGAAATATGCTTTTATTTTATATGAGAGAGATTCAATATTCACCACATGTTTCTTTAATGTGTGTATATAATAACCCTGAATTATTTATTATTATTATTAAACATAAAATTATATTCATATATATATGGATTTTTGGATCTATTTTTCATTGGGATTCTGATTCAAAAGATAACAATTTTATCATAGATTTAATGCTCAATTTTACTTCTTTGACACAAATATTAAGTTATGAAACCCCCATATTTTGGAATACTATTTTAAACCTCTTTTTAATTTAATATCATGAATTTAATTACTCTATTTATATTATATGTTTTATTATATTTAATTATTTCATGGGGATTATTTTTAATGCTTCCAATGTGGTATTGTTTGTTTAGTATAATCTCATTGTTTATCAGGATTGCATAGGATTATTCTACTAATGATGAAATATTAATATCCATCTGTAAATAAACTCATGAATTTCCTTTATCAACAATTATTCATGTAAATTATTTTTTAACATCATTTTACTCCTATTTTATATTAAATTCATTATATTACTTTTATTATCACAAATCACATTTATTTCATTCTTTGGTCAGAAGATCATTTTTCTTAAAAAACCATGTATTAAATAATACAAAAATATTTTATCTTTCTAAAATGAATTATGAATGACATTTTTAAATTTTTTTTTTCTTCTTTTAAAAAATTAAAATAACGGGCATGTTATATTCATAAAATGATCTGTTTTTATTTTAACAAAAATACTAAAGGAATATTTATTTTAATGATTATAGAATCTAAGGAATTATACAACATCATGAATATTATTTTATCTATATCATCCATTATATCCTTTCATGTTTATTTTCCATTAATAAGTATTAAAAAATTATTAACATTAAATTTTATAAAGATATTTTCAAAAATAGTTACATTCAACAAGAAATATCCCAATTTATTATTTAATGTCAATTATATATCTAATATGAAATTATTTGATATAATTTTTATATTAATGGATATATAATCCATGGATACATTTATATTTGTTTCCCTATATGGATTATTAAGGTAATATATTTATTAAAAGAATATTTATTCCACTAGTTCCACCATGAAAAATTATTATAAATACTTCTTCTTTATCAATGGGTTATGATAAGGTGAAATGATGAAATGATTGTGAAACATATATATTTTAAAATGTCATGATATGAAGAAATTTTTATGAAACACATTATAATTCTTGTTTTATGATTTCATTAATTTGTTATGATATTTTGGAACACATATGAAATATTTTCATTATGTAATGGGTGGGGAATATATCTTCATCCAAAGCTTTTTGTAATGAAGAATTATATATAATATTGACGGGTACCAGGGTGGATATCACTATCCATAAATAGGGTAAATGATTGGTCGTACCAAACCCAAAAGATGCTACATTAGAGTTTATCTCAAGAATTAAGTCTGTACACAGGTGGTAAACACATGCCTACCATGTTTTGAATGTCATCGTATGTATCCTGGTTAGAAGAATTAATATGATGATGTATATTTCACAAATATACATCATATGATAATTTTAGTTACTCATTGATATTGTTATATGATATCCTTATGTATCATGTCTAATGAAATTAGAATTGTTTTTCATGGCTACATATTTTAATATCAAATATACTGGGTACAATTTTCATATTATATAATCATGTTCTCATTCAATTATTATCAAGTTATAATTTGGTGTCTACCCTATTTATAATTATTGATCATCTTATCAATCAATTTCATATGTTTCATTTCTCCATGAAATAATGAAATCTTATAAGTTCGGTATAACAACAAAAATTAATAAAGGGGATGATATTTATGGAAGATGTTGATGATATTTCACAAAATTAAATGATTATGTACATAGTATATAAGGAAAATAAACTAGTGCAGATATCAAATATATGTATTTTTTATGTATTTAATATTCATAAAAATATGTATAATATATATATTATAATAATGTCTCTATATGTTTTATTAATGTAATTTTTTAGTTAACATATCAAAATAAGGATTTAAAAATAGTAGTGATATCCATCCAGACAATTCCATGGGTTCTTCCAGGGATAATTTTAAGGACGTTTAAATGTACATGAAATTTTTCATCAGTATTGTTAAACGATATAGAGAATGGATTCCATGAAATTAAAACCATTCTGAGATACTAAACATGTATACAATTATGGAGCATAGGTACCTAGGAATATAATATTCCAAAAGGTCATGTTTATCTAGAGTTGATCATCCCATAGTTCACAATAGTGGTCCTTTTTTCACAACACGTTTTAAACTCCCAATGGCCATTCTCAGGAAAATCCAAAAATATTTTTACAAATCCATAAATAATATATTTAGATGATGTATATGAATGAACTGTGACAAAACTATGGTGTTAACGATAATAAATAAGGTGTCATTGATAATATATCTTATATGGTATATTTCATGATTATGTGGATTGTAACTAGTATTAGTATTTCATAGATATAAATTTACTTTTTTTTCAATATTTAAACTTAAAAACCTATGATAATGTTGAGTGTGATAGAAAAGGAAAAAAAAGTTCTTCTTCTGAATCAAAATTTCATTGGATCTAGAAATAAAAATATTTTTTATATTATCATACAACATTCCCAATAATAAAATAATTCTATACATACACATGATAATGATATGGAAGAACATTCTCTTCAGTCCACCGTTCAGAAATGTCTAAAATATTTAGTGGGTATTCAGTCCATCTATTTTTAGATAAATTTATCAAAACTACTAATAATGTACATTCAATACTCTAGAGTTCAGTGTATCATAAATTTATTTTTGATGTATACATATATAAGGTGAATAAGTGTAGTGGGGTAATTTTTTCAATAATCCATGTAAAAAAGATGATATTTAATCAATGTGTTTGGATAATTTCTTGATCTTATTTTTCAATATGTAAATTCCTATTATTATATATTTGATGATGTAGAATGATTTCCATGAGAGAAATTAAATGGATGATTAATATATTATTACCTACTATGTAACATTAGAATGACATTCATGATATAATTCTGTTATTGTCGTCCAACTTTATTATATTGTTGATTAATTCATCAGTGGGTTAAAACATTGTCTCTAATGTTTGTTATCCATAATATTCCTTGGTAGATAGGAATATATTTCTTTATGTACTATCAAGGGGGAAATAGAGTTTAGAGATATTTATCAATCTCATTGTATTTTTAAAAATAAAAAAATGTAATTCAATTGAAAAAAAGAACATAGATGGATAAAGATAGGAATTCCACCATCATCATGATGTTTGAACAAGCATTGAAGAAATTGCCATAAGGGGGCTATTAAATTTTTTTATTTTGTAGGGGATGTTAAACAAAAATTTTATTGAAAAAAATGATGGGAATAAGATATCCAATGATGATAATGGATAGAAACCACCATTAAATACACCACCCACACTCTAGTTTTTGAAATTAAACAAGAATGGGAACAATGGAAACAAATTCACAAATAAATTTTACAATGAGGGTGATAATCCAATACAACATTTTAAGAAAATGTAAAAAAATAACCATTACAGAATCATGATGGTTTATGTGAATCATGATTATTAGGGAACATTAATACTCCCCTACATGGTTTTTAATTTTAAGGATTCATTTTTAATAATGAGAAATATGAAAATAATATTGGAAATCATTTATTGAAATTTCATTTCAACATCTCCATCTAAAAAATATTTTGAATCTAAAAATCACATTATATCTACACAAGGGTGAGTCCATGATTCCAATGGAAATTTTTTTTGTATAAATGATTATATTATTTAAGGAATAAATGTGTATTGTATTTTTCAATGATAAATTTTGCAAGGATATATTAACATCACAATTAGGGATACCATCAATGGTTTATGTTTGGTCATATTTTCAAAGTCATTAACTCCCATTTTGGAGTTTTCTGTGATGATAATTATTCCATATTATGTATATTATTTGGGACAATTATGAAAATAAAATCCTTCAGTTTTGTATAACCTAAAGAATTTATTTGGGGATGAATTTTTTACAATTTTTGGAAATATTATTTAAGTAACAATTTACTATTAAAGTTTATATTTTTTATTTGAATATAATTATGGGTTATTTATGATCACAATATAACGTCATAAATGATAATTTCTATTTATTATTATTTCACTTTGGGTCTTCATTCAAGAATATAAATAATTGATGTTTTATGTTTTCATAGAGTACCACTGAAAATTTTATATTATTATAATGTGAAATTTACCTCAATTTATTTGGTGAATTATTTTGAATTATTATGACATGGAGATGAGATTCATCAATTTGTTTCAGCTATAGATATTTGAGCAGTTTTCTATAACAATTAAAAAAATAGATGATATTCTTTAATTTTTCTCAATGGACTTAATTTTTTTTGGATTGACACCTTTATCCTTCTTAGTATTCATGAAAAAATATCATTCAATCATGAATTCAAATGGTTACTTATGATCACCATTATGGAAAGAATAATATCAATCCAATTTACATGAATAATGTTGTAGAATGAAATAAATTTGGGACATGAGAAAAGTGATGATATGGTTGAGATATATATATCTATTCAACAATATAGAAATATATCATAATGTTTATAGAAATTTTATCTTGATAATCATCAAATCTATCTTGATTTTAAAATTTATGTGAAGGTATTCCTATATATTTATAAATGTATGAAATAAGGGAAAACTAATCCCTTGGTATATTAGCCCATATGAAACACATTATCGCATCATGATATTAACTTATCATTTGGATGTTATGTTTATCCTATCTCAACTTCTAGATGTGTTCTAGGAAATTCTCATTAGGATGTACATAAATGACACATGAAATGTACTATACTTAGAGTTCATGCCATTGTATCATTATCTATCATATAAGGAATAATCTTTTAAGAATATAGATGGAATTGAGATCATGCTATAAAACAAGTCCACTCAACTAGATTGTGTTTTATTGTAAAACCACCTACTTGTGGGAGCAGTTTGGGAAACTAGGAAAATAATGAGATATAAGTATACAATACTAAAAAACTAGTAAATATGTACTGTTCAATATGTATAATATATTATCATGGTTCCAGAAAGCATGTGATCACTATGAATCATTACTGAACTATACCCATACATTTACATAGCCATTTGTATATTCCACTGATACACATGATTCATAAATAGTTGGTTCATGAAATTTAGATGGAAATACCTATAACAACGGTTTTAACAACCCATGGATATAGTTCTACACCCATGTTTGGTAAATCTGTGGGTATATATACTTATCAAAAATAATAACAAATCATCTTATAGGATTTGATATTATCATCTTTTCCTTTAGAAGAATGACTATATCTCTATTTTACCACATGTGTTAGGTTTATATATTCAATATTAAATATGTATATATAAAAAAATTAAATATTTTAAAAATCATTTATTATTATTATTAAGTATAAATAATAGGCCATCTTATACCCAATGTTTGTAAAAACCATGGGTATTTTTTTCACATATTTTAATCCGGGAAATCAATTCCCACTATTTTCATAAATTGTGGAAATATGGGTGAACTATTCCCATGGTTCTTTGAGAACTATGTGCATATGTCCAACATATATTTTTTTCCAAATGTAAAATATTCCAGTGGTTTATAAGATCAATGGGTATATTAGGGACCTATACTAACAATTTATGGTGAACCGTGGGTGAATTCATTTTGGTGAAAAAATTTATCCATATACTCAATATTCTCTAAAAGAATTTGGTATAGCTACCCATATACCAACATTTATTGGTGAACCATGTGTATATGTACTCCTTGAAAATTATCCCCATATATATAGGGGTGACCAACATCGATAGTTTTTTCAAAACTCTCAATATATACCGATTTTTCAGTATGAGTACTCATTTGTTTGGTACCAAAGTGAATAATTTAAAGTTATATTTTAATTTAAAGGGTGGGAAAATATAACACCATGAGATTTAATAAAAAATTATTAAATAAATTTTATCTTTTCAATATATTGTTTTACACGCAATAATATTTTTAGTTTGTGACACATGAATCACTAAGTGCATCTGGTGATACACGCTACAAGATGTCTAATTGGAATGTATCATAAACATATAATATTATAAGTTAATATTATTATTATCATCTAGATTCTGTAATTTTTTTATTAGTAATATTTCAAAAAATTATAAAAATATTAGATTCTTTATTTTTGGCTAATTAATTAAAAATGAAAAAAATTAGTTGATAATAATGGAAATATTTTTCTAAAAAAAGTATTTTTTCATAAAACATTTTTTATGTAGATAATTTAAATATATCAATTTTAGTTTTTTATTTTAATAATATATATATATATATATTAATTCAAAAAATTATTAAAATTTTTTATATATATTTTCAAGAAAATGGAAATTAATATAGACTATTTTATGATTAAAAATATTATTTTTCAAAATGTTGTTTTGACTACATTTTGGGAACTTATTTTAAACATATTTATCTAATACTATAAGAATATTTATTTAAAACAATTGTAATATATATTTTTAAAATATTCATGTAAAATTTATCATGGGAGTTAATTTTTTAAAATTTTATGAAATGATTATTTTTTTGATGTATATAAATATTAATTAATTTTAAATGAAAAATGCATTTTATTTAAAATTATATATAAGAAAATTTATATTTTAAATTTTTTATGATAAATTTTGTTAAAATATTTGTCAGTTAATACAATTTAGGTCATATTAAACATTTTCATATAGTTTTTTTCGTATAACAACATTTTTATCATTTGGAAATTTTCTCTTTTAAAACCGGTTTTCTCATCACGTCTGTGTGATTAATTTTAATTAACATTTTACGTCACATTTAAATGGAATTTTTCAAAATTAATTTCATATTATTAATTAGTATAATATATATTATATAAAATGTCGACATTAATTTGTGACAGTAAAAAAAAATTCATTAAATATTATTAACCAAGACCAATGTAAAAATTCGTTTACTAGGGGTTAAACTAAATAGTTAAGCACTACAATTAGATAAAAAATATATTAAATATATTTTATAATCATATATAAGCTATTTAATGTATGAGTAATCATAATAAACCTTTTTGGAAACTATTGAAATATGATAAATAGTGGTTACACATTTTACTTTAAAATATTTTATGTGTTCCACTATCCTCATTTAAAAATGTAAACAGGCTATAATCTCCTCTTCACACAAAAAAATCAAATTGGATCAGAATATGCCTAACCAATTCAATCATAAAATTACATAATATAATTTTATATTGATTATAAAGGGTTTAAATACTACCGTTGATGGATTTTGATTTAAAATTTAGTTAGTTTTCAAAAGAAGAGGTAACATTATTCCTTGAACATTTTTATTTTATTCCATCCTTTAATTCTTTTAATTATTAAGAATCCATGATTATATGATAATATTTGTATTTTAAATATAATAATATGGTGATATTTTAAAAGAAAGAACTACATACATCTCATATGCCAAAAAATGTGTGATGATATTATCGTTAATGTGTACAACAAACAATAAACACACAGACTGATGTCATTCATTTTTCTTTCACCACCTCTCATGGTCGGGAATAATGGTGGTTATGAAGTATATATATGATATTTATAACAAAATTATACATATTAATTCACTATAATATATAAAAAAATTAATTTCAATTCTGTAGGAGATTTGATATTGTTCTTCATGTGTACAGTTGAATATCACCACGCAAAGCAATGCTATTTTTTTTAAAAATTATATAGATGATAATAAAGATAATATTAATTAATTATTTCTATATACATGAAATAAATATTATATTGTGGAAGTATTTCTCTTTTAGAAAAGTTAATAGACTATTTTCTTTATTAATTTGTCATACATTGAATGATGATTATGTTTTTCATTTACGTGTAAACTACTTCCGTAAAAAACTAAAGTGAATATCTATATTCAAAATCATAACACAAGAATTATATGTTTAATTATATATATGTAAATTATATTTCATTATTATAATTTTATAGATATAAAATATTATAAAACACCTTTAAATAATGATCCATGAATAGTTGAAACTTTACTAATATGTATGTATGGCCTACAATCTCTATGATCGCATCATATTACATATATTAGAAAAAATTAAATAATCTTGTTATTAAAATTATAATTTATTAGTAAAAAATTATAAATATTTCTCGTTAATTAATTTATATCTTGTGGTACAATGATAATTATGGGAGGACCAAAAATATCAAATCAAAACATTCTCAAAATACAAAGTACTGATTATGCAAAATAGGAATTTAAAATGGAGTTGTTAATAAATATTTTATAAAAAGAAATAATTTACAAATATATTGTAGTAAATATATATTTATCTTTCTCTAATAGATTTAAAATAATATTTTATTTTTTATATGGGAGGTTTTAATTAGTACAATGGAATTAGATACTTATAGTGTGAGATTTCCCTCACACTTTTTTTTAAAAATCATTATTTTCCACATTTTTTTTTATGTGGTGAAAAAAATCGAATTAATGTCATAAAAAATTATTCTAATTAAGAATTTTTATATTAAAAAATTCATTTGTGTATCTCACTTTCTTAGTGATTATGATTCAAAATATATTAATATGTTAAGGTATTTTTATCTCAATTTTACATATTTTATGTTTTTGATGTGTCTTGATCATATTTTATATTTTGTGATGTTTACATAGCCCATTTGAGAGGTAATATCATTAATTTAATTTTTTAATGATATGATAGTTTCATTTAATTTTATTCTTTCATGTGGCTTCTGATTTTGTGTTTCCTAAGTGGTATAGGTTTTAGCATACAATATCATTATTTATCAGTATTTTCATTGATTATGAATGTTATGATGAAATATTATTATTAATGTATGAATAAACCTTGTAATTTAATTATATAATAATTCATTCCTCATAATAAACTAGTTTCTTTCAATATCCTCTCTTTAGTTTACCATTGTCTAAACTTAATGTTTTTAAGAAATACCAACTATATTTCTCTTTTTGGTAGGAAAATATTCTCTACTACCAGAAAATGATTTAAAAAAAATTCATTCAAAAGTATTATAGAGATTATTAAAATGATTTATTAAATAACTTTTTACCCATTTATTAATTTTAAAAAAAACATGAATTAATCATCCTCTAGTTTTCTAAACAATTCTCATTTGTAAATTATAGAACAAGCGGAATGAATATTTATTTTCTCAATTATGTCATGTAATGAATTTCCCACCATCAATACCATATCATACCTCTGATATTTTTTTTATATTATTCTCATGTGAAAAAATTAAATAAAAATTGACGTATTATGTTGAAATTTTTATTTCCAACATAAATTTATTTTCGTTTTTACATAGTAGAAGTTATATTATAAATTTTTTCTCCTTATTATCTAACATCATCTAATATAACATATGGTGTAATGGGTATATTAATGAAGTATAACATTATTATTATTATTTCTCTTAAATATTTATCATGACATCAAGCTTATGGATTATTATTCTCTTCCACATGTTATTCCAAGATAATATTCTTTTGAAACAGATTATTTTTCTCCATGTTATCCTATTATGAAATAATAATATGATTTCATAAAATAAATTTTTTTTATAGAATATAATATGATTAAATTTATATGATATACCTTTAGTTTAAATTGTTATAATATGATGAATTTTATATTCTCATGCGGCCCACATACATATAATAGTCATTTTGTTGATGGGTTAGAATGATATCTCCCAATGTCTCATTAGGTATTATTTCATGATATGTAATCTCAATTGTTACATAATAGGAAATCCCAAGTCATAAAAAGGGTACATAATAGGTTATTCAATGTTTTAATGAGGGTGCATTGGTGTTTATCCCAAACCTAAATCAAACACATTGGTGGATAGATGAACCGTAACATGCTCGTAAATTATTGGCCGGTAGACAAGATACAATATTTCCTATTATTGTACATATTCTAAAAATATATTTCTTATGAAAATTTTATTTTCCATTTACTCATTTAATAATATTTACATTAGATATATTCATTATTTAAAAAATTATATTCTCTATGACTCGTGATTTTGATCATGGATATGCACGATGGTATTTTCATATGTAATTCTCACATTCTCATACACTTACGGTAATGTCATGTATTTTCATCTTCCTTGTTTACCATTTCAGTGATTCAAATTTAACTATTGGTTTTTCTTTATTTCACCAAGTTACATATATGTGTGTCTAGAATTGTATAATTGTGATGATTGCTGATGAGAAAGATCTTCTTGGGAGATGTTGAAAATAATTAACCAAATTATAAGATTCTGTTCATATAATTTAAAGACACTAAAATTATATGGTCCTTGAATATTTGATTTTATATTTATTTAATATTCATCTAAAAAATATCTATTTATATGATTCCTATGGTGGTCAATCTATAACACCAAGGATGGAAGGCTCGTGTCACCATGGATTGATCCGAAGAATGTGAGGGATTAATTCAATGGAAATTATTTTGAAAGGTATTTGAAAAAATATCATGTGTGGTTAATCATGTAGATGGATAATATTTATATAAAACAAATATGGATGGCCTCATGGTATTTATTAAATGTGTTTTAAAATTATTAACACAGAAACACCCATTTACCTATGAATTATAACTGTCAAATATTAGGTATTCTATGGAACCGCCCAACGAACCATGTCACAAACCTCATTAGTCAAACTATGTCTGACACCCATGATCATTGGTACACCATATATACTATATATGTTTGTATTTACTAAAACATATACCAAAAAAAATTCATAGAAACCGACATTCCCATGGGATGGAGATTCAATTTATAGCATCAATAATATATATAAAAATAATAAAAACTAGATTTTATATTCCAATATTCGTTCCCTACAACGAAGCATCCATTTTCATTCCATAGTAATCAACATCCATGGTAGATATTATGATGTTGTACATATCTACAAAAAAAATTCCTTAAGTGATTATAGCTTTAAAAATCATATCTGATGGAACATATGTAACATACTTGAGCTACACATTGTAGCGAATCACACTATGTCATAGCCTAAAACTCCACATCATTGTATACCACAGAGTTGTGGAATTTTCATCTCAACATCTCCATCTTCCTTCCATCGATCAAATACTACCAAAATAGTATAACGTACATAGTTTCACCCAAAACTATTGGTGGAATTTAAATAGAAAAAGATGGGATATTACATCTATTATAAATAAATTCATTTAAATTATTGATATTAAATTTAATTTTAATAATAAATTATTATTTATTTTATCAATATTAGCTTATAATAAATAATTTGTTATTTTCTATAGTAATATATCATTAGCTCAGAATTTAAAAATTTTATATTTTTTCAAAATAGTGACATTTAATATGTTATCAGTATATAAGGACACATGTTTTTTTAAAACATTAATATTGATAAAATATGTATATAACAAATAAATTTATGCAATTGAAATATATTTTTTGAAATTTTTAAACCCATTAACTGAACTTATAGAAAAAAATTAATATTTTAATTTTAATAAGAAATATGTTTTTGGATAATTAATTTTATTAATAATTAGTTTGGGACAATTTAATCATGGATTTATTGTAAATATATTAGTTTTTTATTGAGTATATTTTTTTATGATTAAAAAAAATATCGTCAATTTAAACTTACATATAAAAATTTAGATTAAAATTATTCATTTCCAAAAACAATATTTTTTTTCCGTATTATGATAAATTTTTATTAAATGAATATTTACAATGAAAATTAGATATAATAAACATATTCATTTTATTATTTAATAATAAATTAATTAACTTGTAAAATAAGTAAAATTATAAATTTGGTCAAAAAAATAATTTATTATTTGTAAAAATACATACCAAGGTGTTATAAAGTTATTGTAAAAAATAAAATAAAGTTAAAAATGAGTAAAAACATCTTGATATTACACAAAATTGGGGTTATGATATATTTATAGATATATAATTAATTCCTTTTAATTTTGTATCATTTCTTAGGAATGTTCTATTAAAAATTAAATTCATTTAACATTGTGAAATTAATATTTTAAAAAATATCATTTTCTTAACTAATAAAATGGAATTATTCCACCTCACCCTATTACACAATCCAATTATAATATCATAGATAAAAATCAATTATTTCCATAAATCACACTCCCAAATTTATGTACAATTTTGGATACCACTACTTTTCTGGACCCCTCCATTTCAAAAGATATTTTTGTCCGAAAATAGAGGTTCTTGATGTATGTATTTTGTCAATCTAAATAAATTATTTTTAATATTTGCATTCCAAAACATTTCAAACAACATTAATATAATTATATCAAAATAAATAATAATTTAAATATTATTTCATATTAAGTTAGAAACCCTTATATCTTCATTCCTATTAACTTCTAAAACATAGAGAATGTAAATGGTGTGTACTTGTAAACTACTTCATCAATGAACTAACATATTTGTTTTTTTAAATCTTCCAATGGATGGGTACAATAATTTAATTGATGAAATAGCAAACTATATTATATATATTTATAATTCTAAAAAAACAAATCATTTTAATTTCAATCTCATTAATTCATTGAAAAATGACATCATGAGTGTCTATAGTCTACCAACAATTTCAAAAAAATTTCTTTTTTCCCTAAAAACATTGATTGTCCAAAAGTATTCATTATTAAACTAATATGATATTTATAACAAAAATATTTTTCAAAAATTATATTACACTCACTAAATTCATCATTTTTTAATAAATTAATGAAAATATCATACACAAGGTGGTGTAAACCTATCACCATTATGGAGTAATATTTTTTATTAAACATCGTGATTTTCAAAAATAATAAAAAAATTTATATGTAAGATTTAATATAGTAAATAAAATTTAATAGAATAATAATTCTATGATAATTAGATTATGTTAAAATAACACATCCTTACCCATGTCAACCCATTAAAATATGATATATCTATGTTTATAGATTTCCATCCATCATAAAAAAATACAATAAAACACTATCAAGGATTTATATTGGAAAATAAATAATAATATTATTATAATTAAATAAATATTTTATTTTTTTAATGTTCAAGAATGTGAATATTGTGTGTAGATATTATTATGAAGCTATTAACTTCATTGGATAAAATTCTCCAAATTAGATGATATGATTCCACATTATTCCAATAAAAATAAAATCAACTAGGATGTTATTTTATCATTATAAGTAGGTGTAAATTTTTTAATCTTGTAGATCAATTTATCTATAAATGATTAACACTGCGAGAAGAAAAATAATAACACCTCTATTGTGTTTTTTGATCAAAATGATATTGATTACTCAAATTCAATTAAAAAAATAGATATTAACTGTCTAATATTCATGTAGTGAATCATTATAAATGAATTATATAAAATTATATGGATATTAATGAGTATTAAAAATATATAAATTAGAGAATCATTGTTTCGTATATAACATTCATGTTCTTAGTGGAAATCAATAGTTATTATATGTATTCAATGTCTTAAATTTCAATTAATATCAATATTATTTTATTATAAAACATGTTTTCTATATTATGGTATACTAACAATCCCTTTGATATTTTATATCACTATTATTTTCTTGTTCATGGTATTAATTTTTTTATTTAAAAATTTTTCCTTCATGAGATATTGATATAAATGTTTCCGAAGACATCATAATTCCAAAAAAATTCCTAAATATGGAGAATTAATGATTGTGAGAATTTCCGGGAAATTATATTCTTATTAGGTAACATGAAGGAATATGCATCTATGGAATTTATACACCAATAGGTAATAACTTGGAATAATAGTTGATGTGCATCAACCCAATCGTCACATGATTCATAAACTAAGTTCTTAAGACTTGAATCTTATTGAGGCACTCCTAGTGGATTAGATTTAGATAATTCACAATTTCATTTGAACCATTATAAAATATTTTCCAACAATATATTTTGACAATTGCCTATGAAAACTACTGAACCCGATAGTTGTAATCCATTTTTAATTAAGGGAAATGAATACATCATCTCTAATACCTTATATTTTTTTCATTGAAAATGGTTATTCTTGTTACATTTAGAATAACATATAGATTGCATAGCGATTTTAAAGATATTAGTGTAGATATAAACAAAATTATTCCATTTAATGGTTAAATATAATTTTTTCCAACATTAGGATATACATTATTCTATTTATCAAGGATTAAGTAATAGCTTCATTAATCAATGTTATCAAATGAAAGGATCACAAATATTATGAATTCATTGGACATAATTATAGACAACTGTGGTCCATTATATATAGACAGTTGATGCATTGTAAATTTTAATTAGAATAACATGCTAGGTTATATGAATATAGATTTAAAATTAATGAATGATGTTTTAGAATAAGACCTTATTGTATGATTATGATTTTATTCAATATTTATTAAACAAATATGATATTTGTAATTATTATCAATGATTTTATTAAATTGAATTGATGTATTATGACTATGGTTTCATTTTATTGGGAATTATTTTGATTATTTCTCATTTTGGCACAGTATTTAGTCCATTATTAAATTCTGATATGATTTGACTTATGAAAATCCTTAATGAGAATCTGAGATAACACTTATATTCTTTTCCATTCCTAGGAAAAAAATATTTCCATTTTTATTTTTTTGGATCAAATAGAATGGTAAAATTATTTACATGGTGTTTTTTGGGGTTTATTGTTTGATTTCGTGTTTAATGTGAAATAATTGTATTTTTGATTACAATATAACTAAAATATTATATTATTTAGGAACTCAAGTATTGTGTATCAATAATATAATATGAAAATCATCTCTGATATTATGTTGACTAGTTTTTCATAGATGGTACAACATGAATTTTCGTAAAAACCATATGGATTATATTTATATGATATTTGTTTGATATAAAAACTAACCATTGAAGCCATAAAATTTAACAAAGTTTTCTATAGAAAAAACATATACATATTATATTATACAATTCAATTTAATATGAAAATTAGTTGTATGTTATTATTTAGAGATAGGGATTACAGGGATTAATATGAACCCTATAAATTACCATAATCAATGTAGGGATGTTCCTCCACAACAAGTCAATGGTGATAAAATTTTAGACGATCAAATCATAACCATATATGTGTAGTTAATCTGGGTTTTGAAATATAACCACACTCACATAAACCCACAAACCAATCCACAATATTGTGTATCATTGTTACAAAACATAATTAAAAAAATACCACATCATTCAATAGAACATATAAATATATTTTTACTATAGATGTTTATTATTCCCCTAGAAAAGGTATTCCCCACATTGGATATAAGTTAAAGTTAAAAGCTATCTATGGAAGTATAAAATATGATCGGAGATTCCTAAAAATATTGATCACTAATTCAGAACAAAAAATATGATTTATAGAAATAGTTAATGTAATTGAAAACATTTATGTTGATATTATGTGAAAAATTTGTTCCCCAATAGAAAAATGTTCAAATGGAAGGAAAATTCCAAAATGTCAAATACAAGGAGTAGAAAAATATTGTAGAGAATATGGATGAATATATGTGTATATTGCCTTATGTTTCATTAATAAGAGAGTTGATTTATATAGTAAATAATTATTACATGAAAATATAGAGAATAATATTTCAGTTGGTAACCACTAAAAGAAATGTATATCCAAATAGAATAATGGTTGTGTGGAACTCCATAGATGTCAAAATTATATAATGAAACACCCAGGGACTTGCATGACACTAATAATGGTTTTTTTTGTAGTCTATCTACAAGTTTTATTATGATAATGATATAAAAGGAATAGTATGATTTAATGATTTTAAACACCTTAACTATAATGAAATAGATAACTATGAAATCAATATTCTTATATTTCAAGTGACGTTATGTGAGAAAATATCATGTAAGAAAAGAAGAGCATATAGAGTCACAAAATCAATGGTTGATGTACCTAATTGAATGATATCAATATATATTGATAATATAATAACATTTATAAAATATATTATTTAATTATGGATCTATGCACTCCTTTAGGCCATGCATGTTTTCTAATAACATTGTATCATCAACAAATTCATAGACAATGTAGTGGCTAGTTAATATAAAAAATTGGATTCTAATTACATTAAGATTAACTATGAATTATATATAATAATAACTATATATTCTATTTTAAAAATATTGAAGATGTTATATATGGTTGATTTTAACACAATCCATGTAATGTATTGTCATTAAATTTATTATAAAATAATATATAAAGGGGAGAAAGAGATTAGCATATATAATGTTGGAATATAATCGATTTTTTTCCTTATGTGATACTTCATATTTGATGAATTTATATACCCTCAAATGGATGATTAGATTAATGAAATTATGGGAGAAGTCGGAGAGAAAATACTATATATGGATTGGATGAAAATCATAATAATAGATGAGAGACCCACTCTAAAAAAATTAAATGATATATTTCTATATGATATAATTTGTTACAACCCTATTCATGAATTTGAGTTTTCCATTGAACTAGTTCTTGGCACATGGCCGATTTCCAAAACATTATAATCAGTGGAACTTGTGGAGTTGGTATAATTAAAGAAATTCCAACAATTCTATTTTTTTATTTTCTTGATAGTAGGATTATGGGAAAGAGAGAACCACATAAATCAAGATGGATTCCAAATACAAGATTCTAAAATGAAATTTTAATTTCAAAACCAACGTCAAACATGAGGAGGATTGGATCCAAGAGTCACCACATTAGCTAGAGTCATGTCGCTACAATTAGTCGACATCAACATGGTACGCCATTGTTGACTCGACATCCACAAACCTCCATATCTGATAATCTGAGTAAAGAAAACTATTTTTTAAACACTCAAAAAACTCATTAATCCACATAACCAGTGTCCAAATCTAACATTATAAATTAAAAAGAAATCAGAGGATGGATCTCCAACAGCATTGCAATCTTGAGCCAGAATTGAGACCGCATGACAGCATCTTCAGCATATTTAAACTCTTCAAACCACACTGCTGAACCAAAAACACCACCAGTTCTACCGCGAAATCTCACATTATGCACAAACAATGCTAGATCCAAATCATGCATACAAAAAACCAAAAACAGAAACATCACCCAAAATCCCCGAACACCAGGCCGCACTTGAAGAATACCCACTGCAAGTCAGGAACCAGAACATGTTACCGCCTTCATTGCTACCAAGGAGACCACCACAAACAACCCATTGTGCTCCCAGCTGACACCTGAGATTTAAACCCTCAACCTATAATGTGTATCTCGACTGATGGAACTCACTGCACCACCATGAAACCCTAGTCATCGAAAGAAACAAAGGGTGTGGAGCGGGCCTGCAAACAGTGAGGGAAGACGCGATAGCCGAGACCACAGAGACTGATGCTGCCACTGAAGGAGGAACCCCTTTAGGTAATTTCAAAGAATCATTGAGGTGATGCCGAAGATAGATCGGTGTGGGGGAAGGAGCCAAAGATTGGGGAAAACCCTAGCGAGGTGCACCCCTAACAGGCTCATCTCAAACCTAATTGAAGAAACGATTCATGATATTTGAGATATAGAAGTTATATTCCCAATTGTTTCACCATGGTGTTCTATTGATTAATTTTTAAATATAATATGAAGATTATTTTATTTTGGGAATTGATGAAATATTGATCAATATAATTACCATAATTATTTAGTATCCATTACCATAAAATGATGAATTATTTGATCAAATCATAGGATATAATATTTTTTCTATATATAGTCACTATTGTTATAATTAACTAAATATGAATGTGGATATACTAATGATGAAATTGCATATGAGATATAGAAATTATGAGTTTTCACTAATATCCATTACATCAACTGACAATAAATATATTTTTAAGTATCTAATAATAGAGTATTGAAGAATTATCATGATTACTTCACAGTGGTATTAATTAATGTTATGATCATATAATCTAATTTCATTGAAGATCATGATTAACATTCATTAGAAATTATTTATATCTTCAATGATAATTAATTTTAAGGAAAATTTGATAATGTGAATATTGTATAAATGATTGATTTTCTATTTTATCCAAGGTAGCTCTACCTATTGAACCATTGATGTTTTAATTTCAAATAATTGAAAACAATGATAAATATGTATAAAATATGTATTTTCCAAAATTTAGTTGGTTACAAATTGTGTCTTGTTAAATATATTTAATGGTTTGAAAACTCTTTATCCCATTTTGCACATAATGTTCTTTAGTTCACATGATCAATGGAATGTGAATAATGTTTTTATGTGATGAATATTTTAATTTAAAAGTCACCATTATTTAATTTACTATTTCAAAATAATTTTTTTAATCTATATTTATACATCTAAAGAGGCATTGAGATTTTTCATTATACTGAATAATTAATTGGTTTCTTATGAATGAAAGAAATAGATGATCAAAAATATAACTATCTATCTCATTACCCTGATAAAGCAATAGGAATTCATTCCATGATGATATGGAGGCATTATAACATTGAAAAATTATGTGACATATATACAAAAAATATAATATTTAAGAATATTAAAAAAAGAATTAAATATTAGAAAATAAGGTAGTGTGATCTTATATTGGACTATTAGTTCATGGTACACTACTATATTATCAAGGGAAACGTGGTGGATTATTCATTGAGGAGGAGGGATGATGGAATTTTGAAAATAAATTTTAATAAAAAAGACATTATTTCCGTATATCTAGTAAAAATTTATATTTTAATTTATAGTCTAGTAAATCCATCATTCCATTTATGAAAAATTACTAAATAATATTTATTAGAAAATATATAGGAGCACAATAATGATGATAATGATTTATAAAAGTTTAATAAAATATAAATGATGGGAAGTTAAATTAATTAATATAGAACAATGGAGCGTTGAGGTTTGGAAATAGTTTCTGTGTTCCACCCAACACTCAATTGATGTTGTAGCTACTAAAAGAATCCCATAGCATAATTTTATCAATAATCCATGATATTATAACAATGTATTGTGATTTCAGAGAAAATTTCTGGTTGGATGTTTTGAAAAAATAATTTTGAATTTTTATGACTATTACTGTGAAAACAAGAAAATAATGAAATAAAACATTTTAAGGTAGTCATGAAACATACAATTAAACCTATAAAATATTGGTAGAATATTATAATAGTCTATAAAAATTACTATAGAATACTCTGAGGAATAACGATGATATATGGTGCATCATTGATCATCTTATGAAGCCTACACATTTTAAATTATTTAGAGAAGACATATCCCATAAGAACCATTTCTATAATTATATCAATGTAAAGATCCCATATTGTGAGTAAATTATTTATTTTAAATATTTTTCAAAAAATAAATGAATTGATATCAATTTGAGGATAGATGATAGAAAATAAATTTTAGGGATGATTGATTAAATTATAAAATCCTATTTTTTAAGAAGAAAGTGATTCAATGTTCAATGGAGTTGGTGGTGATAAATATTCCATGTTTTTTTAAGAATATAAGAAGTTCACAGGTAAATTTATCATGGTAAAACATAAGTTCTGTTCATTTCATTGGAATATAGAAAATATATTCCATAATAATAGAAAAAATATTTTTTAAATATGAATCAATTATTATGATTGATTTTATGACCTTAATTAATAGAACATGTTATATTATTAATTTATAAGACTGTGGGTTTAAAATATAATTAATTTTGAACCATCCTATAATAATTTTATATGGAATGTTCTATATAGAGATTTATGGGACAAATAGATTATGATTAACAGATTGATAAAGCTGCTACGAATTGATAAAGGTGTATAGATAAAATAAGGATAAGAAATTTTATTTCTGATATTTATCTTGGATACATCAGTATGATGGTGGAGAAATATGTCTATTAAAATGTGCTTACATGTAAAATGAATAAGGGTTCTAGAAAAAATAATATCATTGGATTCTTCAGGATCAATTCCTCAATGTTTAAACATCACTATTCATTAAATCATTTATTATAGCCCAATATTTGAATAAGAAAAGCCTATGTGAAATGTATAATAATTAAAAAATGATTTTGTGATATTCGAATTACTAAATTTTATTTTCGTAATACCATATTTTTTATTCTGGATAAAATTGATCAAAGGATGTATTTTGTGGAAAATTGTGGAATATGGTTTTATGGATAATAGTTTAACCCAAGTTCACTAGATAGAGAACTATTATAAAATCCCCCTTATATGTATTGATGTGAGGTAATAATAAGATATATATTAAATGACTGGATAGACACATCATAAAACGGTTGGGGATATTTTCACCAAACTCAATACATTTGAAAAAAAAGTCATGCTATAAAGAATAACTAGATAGTGGATTCTTATGAAGATTACATAAGGATAATTTTAATGAAAAATGGATCATAAATTTATCACATGGAAAGTTCTATTGTGTCCATTGGGCATAACAGTTTGAAAATTAATTTTTTAAATCATAACACGTAGGATGAAAAAAATACTATCATGAGTACATTATACATATAACACTTGATTAATGTTTAGGATGTCACCAAATAAATATAAGTATATATACATTGTGAAGAAAATAGTGGGAATAATGTAATAGGTTGGTGATATTTTAACAAGATATATTATTAATAGATAGAGATGTTCTACGGAATTAGTATCAAAATATATAATATATATATATCATTAAACATATTTTATAAATTTATTCAATGATAAATAATAATTATTTGGGATTTCAATGCCATATTAATCCCTATGTAAATAATCATTACTCTAGCCAAGATAGCAGCATTTTTTGAATAACATTGATTATTCAATTTGATGAGAGTCTATAAGAACAATCATGAATCATATTTTTGTATAGGTTTGAGGGATGTCAACTAATTAAAGATTTGAACATGATATTTGAAGTTAATGACGTAACATTAAAGTGGATGTTTATACTCCACCCATGATTTTCATAGAAACGTATCCTTTATAAAGTGGTGTACGTGTACTTTAAAGGATGAGATGATTGTTCATGAAGATAAAATATTATCATAAATCCAGCATTGATGTATAAACCATCATTCTTGATGGAAATTTGTAATTTTAGGAAAAAGTACTAGATGAATTTAATGGTATCATAAGAATTTGAAAGTATTATTTTTAGTTGATGTTCATGATGATACAACATAGAATTAGAAAAAATGGATCATATGAATGTGTATCATTTGAGATGATATCAAACAATCCGATAAAGTATAAATACTATTTTATAGATAGTCTGTCTTTGTGAATTGGATGGACGTCATCTGGGTGGAGGGAGAGAAAATGGGAATTAAATATTTTAATTTTCTACTAAAAAATAGTATAACGTGTAAAAAATAACACATAAAATATTTGAAATATATGATACAATCAGTATTTTGTTGTAAATTCAAAAAAAAATTAGTTACTTACTTTTCATGTTAGATAATACGTAGAAGAGTTGATAAAATATCAATGTTAATTTAATAAAAAAGGCATATAATAGCAAAGAATGTGGTGATATAAAAAATATATATCAATTTTTAGAAGAAATTATTAGTGTTTTAATGAATCATGAATAAGATTAATTCTATAAATAGTGGTAGTATAAATATCAAAAGGGTATATAGTTATTCTAGTAATTCACTAGTATATTGAATTAGGAATGATCTCATACCAACCTCTTAATTTATATGGAACGATATGGAGGTAAAGTAGAATTTCCCATCCAATCCACTGTATTTGTTATACCCATATAATTTAGATTTTGTGTACATGTTACCATCATAATTAACATGAAATATATACTCTTATAGGGCATTGAACCATGTAAAAAATAATTTTTTATCCACGCAATTATTTATAAACGTGTATATAAAATAAAACGTGAACATGAAAATCATGATCCAAACAGTTCTATGATTAAATGGGATAAAAATAAAAAAATTAATTAAAAACCCTCTAATAATATCCCCTCATGTTATGAATATAACGAGGTAGTCATTATAATTTTTTTCAAATATTTTTCAACCATTTTATATAATTTTTTGAACAATTTATTTTCATTATTATTTTATATAGAAATATATGTTTGATAATTAATTATTTATAAATGATTTGAATTCCATTTCTTATCTAAATCATAATTAAAATGATAAAGAATGAATTATGATAAATTAATAAGATACCACATTTATAAAATACAATGAAGTAATGTATGTTCCTCAAAAAAGTGATAATGAAAAAATAGACATGTCCTGTAGAGTTACGAAAAATTGATTATGATCATGAAAAATGATTTGAAAGACTTTACTCCATTAAAAAAATATGATGTATATAAAAATCATTTTCAAAAAATTCATAAAAATAGGAACATTTCATAACTGTTTATGATTATTTATTAAAAAAATTATATTATATATAAGTTATTTAATTAATATACATTATACATTTTAACACTACAAAAATAGTTTTTCTTTTTTTTTTGATTTTTTGGTTGTATGTAAGATTAAATATTATAGTGTGAATATGAAGAAAATAACATAGATATTTTAATGTAAGAAAATGTTTTAGAATTCATTATTATTTCCAATTAGGATTCTTCCTTTTGGTCAATAAAATTGGGGATTTCAATTTTTTACATAAAATTTGTAAAAAAGGGAATAATTATGTTGAAGATAATGATATATCAATGAAGAATATTGATGAGTATATTAGTGAAATTGAATAATAAATTAATCGCATAATTATGTTTTGGGATTTCAATTTTTAATAAAATTCCATTAATATGATGTAACTTTAATCTTTGTTTCCAAATAAAGTTATGAAAATTGATTAAGAGGATGATATACTGGCGAATATATGTGTAAATAAGTTGGTTTTGATTGAAGTTAACAATAACACCCCCAATATTATATATCCAAAATATGAGGATAATATAGTAAATTTTGAGAATATAGATATTCAATCCTCATATAAAATGATAGTTTTTCTAATGTAACAAGTTTCTCTATAATTTTTTTCTAAAAATTAAATACCATTACACAAGAAAAAAATATGAGGAAATGATTTAATGATTTTTCTAAAAAACATTTAGATAATGAGGTATCATCCATGTGTTTTTATATTGTTTAATATCAATCTTCATTAATGTGAATAATAGGATTATGAAAATCTACACAATTATGGATAATTAAATATGATAAGAAGACTACCACCAATTATTATATAGATAAAATATATTGAAAGGATATTGATTCCAAATGAGGATCCTATCATTAGGTGAAAAATCATAATAGTTGACTACTTCTAGAGCAAATATTGTATATATATATAAGGATCATTGTTTTTGGTTCTATGTCGATGCATCAAATGGTTTTAGACATTTGAACTAGATTATTGGTAACTTCCAATAAATGTCAATGCTTAGGGGAGGAATGTATCAAGGTGGATCAATACAGAGATAAAGAAGAAAATTCCGATGATAATGAAAAAGACATTCCATTAATATAGATTGCGAATTCATAAAAATATTTTTGATGTAATATATAATGGTGTAGCCAAATTTAGTGAATTATTATCTAACCGAGTATCAAATCCGGAAAATAAAAACAAGGTCATTAGATATTAGTGAGTAAAGAATAATAATCTTGTGATTTAAGTAAACAAATAATTGTTGAAAAAAATATTTCATAAGAAGATATTAACATGGATATTTGATAAGTAATTAGAACTGTTATACATGAAATTGATGAAGGGGCGTCATCTAAACGAAATAATAATAATAATTTATCTAAAAAAATCCATGTGGACAACCCAATAATACTGATAATTTGAACTATAATATTTTAATAATAGGGATAAACTATTAGGAGAGGGAATTAAAAATTGAAGGGGAAAAAATATAGCTTGTGAAAAAGAAGGAAGAAAAGATTCCACATGAAGATCTCAATCATAATGAGAGGTTTTTAATAAACAATAACATGTGTGTATGAAATATAATTTTTTTTGATATATGAATGATCAACAAAGTAAAAGGTTTTATTTATATATTTTTAAAGAATAAGAATTTTCCTTCAGAATAGTTGGGAATGTACTCAACATGATGGCTGATAATAATATATTCTCTCTATGAATTGCTGCTTGAGAGAAACTGGATCCCATCTACTAATAATTTGACCAAAAATTATGTTCAGATGTAAAATCTGTATGAATATTGTAAATAATTCAACAAAATTGAAAAAATAATCTCCCCTCTATTTTTTAGATTGAGAATAATGGAATATTCAAACAATTACCATTACCATTATAATATGTTTGTTAGTTTATTATTCATGGAATTAATGGTCATTCACGGTGTTGGGGGGATAAAAGAGTAAATGTATGGGATTAATACATTATTAAACATTATATAAATAATATTATACCCTAGTTTGATTCATAATTTGGATCAATGAAAATAATTTTTAGTGGATCATCCTAAAAAAATCAATAAGATATGTCAACACTTGATATAAAATTGAATAAGTCTCCATAATGGCATGATCATTAATGTTTAATTCCAAAGGAATATTGGATAATGGTTTCCCTTTGTGATGATTTTGACATTATCAAGTCTCTGTATCCTTTACATAAATATCCAATTTTGTGTATTCTCAATATAGGGATCCTAAATAATTTTCATTGAAGATACTCTTCATTATAAATATGGTGATAATGTACTCCTTGATATGGATACAAGTATAGAATATTTTGAAAATTGACAAAATTATTATTTAAAATAATTTGATTGTTGTTTAATTTCCTTGTATTATATTAATTAAAATTGAATTTATTTATTAATCTCCTATACTTGGTTATATATAGTAACAATATTTACATGAATATGGAGTGGTTGAAATTATAAATTACATATGGAAATTTGAATAATTAAACATTAAGTGATACTTATACATATTAATATACATGAATTAATTTAACTTTTTGTTGATCTGAGTTCCATAATTTCAATTTGGATAATTCAATAACTATTATAAATCACAGTTTAATTTTTTTCATGAACTATAAATGAAAAATCCTTTAAGTAATTAATATTTATTCTTATCACAACTGGTATCATTCTGTTTTACATGTTATACATGTTTTTGTATAAAGGAAACCCTTGGGTTTTCAACACTATGAATGAGTCATGTACAATAATTGAAATTTTTTTTTTGGAAAATTTCATAAGAATAAATTAATAATATTTTTATATGTATATTTTACTTATTATCAATATGAGAGGAAGTATAATGATATTATTTCATTAATATACAAGAGATATAATATATATATCTATATATTTACATATCCATTGTAAAGGTATTTACAACAATAACAAGGGGTATTTTACATATACATATTATTCTATTTTTTTCCTGTATTAAATTTATCTCAATGAATGATTTCATTAATGAAAATATTGTGAAAATTTTGTATATATGATATTTCATGTCAGTTATATTGAATTGCCCAATCCTATTTATGAAAAAAATTATCATTGGATATTTAATAGAGATGATGATGATGAATTATGGATTTTTTTTAATAATGGAATACTTAGAGAAATCATGTTATCATTGATCATGATAAATGTTATTCATACCTTTTTCATATTTTTAATATATTGATGAAATGATTTGGAATTATTGATTAAATATTTCATTTATATATTTGAATTTATTACATGATATTAATTTTTATATCATGTGAAATGTTTTTTTGGATATGCATGCATGTTTACTACATAATGATGTTACATCTACTATAGAATTTTTCTAGATACAATGTTCAAGAAAAATAATAATGGGTCGAATGAACTGATGTGAACAAATAGAGATAACAATGATAAATTCATGGAGATGAATTTATTATAGGTGGTTCCAAATATTTATATCTTAATCTATTCATTTTTATAATAGATGAAAGGTTGTTAATTTTTTTATTTGAATGTGATTAAGGATACCATTGTGAGTGTTCCAAAATACATAAATCAATTGACGATTGCTGATTCATTCAACATCAATTCATCAATACAATTCCTTATGCCTATGATTTTTAATAAATATTAAATGAATAAATTCTTCTATGAAATGGAATTGAATTATGTGATTATACTTTTATATATGAAGTACTAAATATCATTTTAATATAATTTTATTCACAACGCATTAAAATGATTTTCAAACATTGATGTTGGGGGAACTTTTACGGAACTACAATTCAAATATATATTTACTAATGATGTTCAAAAAATTGAAAAATGTTTGAAATCCTACTTGATAATATTTTTTAGAAATTCCATTAGTCATATGATTATGAATGATCATATAGATTCATATGAAAAATGGATTGTATTATTTATAATAAAAATAATATTTTCATACAACGAAATACTATGAAGACAAACTAACCAGATGAAGCTTATGAAAATTAAAGATTTATAATATTAATGAATGAAAAAAACATGAAATTGAATGATGGATAGATCTACTAATTTATGAATAAAAAATAATTCAAATCTATATTTCATAATTCTTTAAATAATGGGAAAATAAAAAACCATTGATAGTACATTAAACATAGAATATTGGATGAATGATATGGGTTAAAAAATAAATAAATTAACTAAAATTATGAAACCATATAATGGCTGATTGTTACAAAATTATATGGATATTTTCAAGGAATGGATTATTACCTAGTAAATAAATTCTTATGATGGAGTGATATATTATAGATAAAATATCATTAAAATAATTTTTTTATCCAATTTAATTTCATTAATTTTATTTGGTTGTTCCACACCACTTAATCATGAATGATGAATTTTGAATCATTCTATGAACACGGTATGGGTTGAATAATGTTGATGTTATTTTTTGAGTAATTTAGTTATAATTTCTTCTGATATATGTTTTTATAGAGAATAGATTACAATTAGATAAATAATTTTGGGAGTGGAAAATTAATATTTTGAGAGAGATATTTGAATTCTAAGTTTGTGCTTTTCCATAGGTTTTATGAAAAATGATACCTATATAAATGGATGTATATGTATAGAGAATGATATGTCGATAGATCTTGTTTTGGAGGTATTATAATATGTTTAACATGTATGTTTGGACCATCAATATTGAGAGTAATTCTTTTTTAGGATGATGTATCAGAATCATTTAATGGTATTGAATGGTGTTGAATTTACTAAATAGATCAAGAGTACAAAATGAGAAAATATTGAAATGAATGAATATGTAGGTATCAGAAATTGTTAATAGATGATATTTTATCCAATTAGATTTAATCAAATGTACAGTATTTGTTGAAATTTATAATATGAATGAATTAAATGGAACGGATGTGGATATAAGAAAAAAATATAATAGAAAATCATTATTTTATTTGCTGTGAAGAAGTAGAATAAATGATGAAGAATCCTTGAAATTAGTTTAACAAAATCATATACCAATTTTATATTTTGAATTGGAATATATTTTTTAACTAGATTTGATAAAAGATAATATGAAAAGTTTTTCATTCCATTATTTATTTAATGCAACAGTTGATAAATAGAAGACTAGATATGCACTATAATATTAAGCATAGATCCGAATTGGTGGAATATTCTTTTGGGTGTTTCAAATAATCATAAAGAATATAAATATTATTTATTACGGTATTATAAGGATATATCAAGATATTTTTGTTTTACTATCGATACACAAGTCAATGGATTCATGATTGTTTTATATACACCCCAAAAAAAGTTTATGGATTCGTACATAAGATAATGCTTTTTTCCTTAACAAACATAAATATATATAATCATATTTTAGGTTATAATCAGTGTAATTTCCAAAGTCATTCACATCAAGGAATAGATACTATATTTGAATTGCGAATGATTGGAAAAAATCATGTTCTATCCATTAAGATATTTATTATACATGCATATGAAAATAATGATATCAAAATGAAACTATTTTCATAACTATTTTAAAAGGTATCAAGATAAATTGTTTTAATTATTTTTAAAAGGAACCAAAAATTAATTCACACCCAATATCATTGTGAAAAATCTCGATGTTTTCCTTACACAATGAAATCACAAAACATCATCGGGTACCTATACTAATTGTATCATAACTCACCCTCAATTCACCTCAAAATTATTGTAGAGTCTTCCAAAGTCGCATTATATCATGATATATATAATCAATTTTTATTCCCAAACTGATGAGTAGTCAGAAAATACTATTTAAAAACTAGAACACATCATGAGATCATGTTCTCTTGGATTACAAGGAGCATGAAATCATTATATACCTATTTTGGAAATTTTATATAATTAATTTATGCATTAAAGCATCCAGAGATCATTTTGTGGTGATTTTTATTGGAGGATATAAAATAATTCATTTTGTTGGGAAGATTTCATGGAATGGAACCAAGTAGAACTATAACATGTGTTATAGACAACTTAAAATCCATTTTCTATGTCAAATCACTGTCATGTCATAGAAAACAGAAGTATAATGCTAGTAATCATATTACCCAATTGGAATTTGTAGTTGTGATCAAATGATATGAAATGCATTCCCTAAGATGAGAGTTTTATTATTTCCAAAATAGTGTATGATTATATATTGGTATATTTTACATAATTTTATTCTAGAGGGAATTTTGTGTATCATACCAATTGGAAAAGATAGACATCCATGTAAAGTAGATGATTCCCCTATGTTTCAATACATATGAAATACATTCTATACCCAGTTCATATAATCATATCTGGAGGAATATAGTGGTTAAGTAACATGTATTATAATGGCATGATTGTTCAGATTCATTACACTAGAAAGAACGTGTTTCGGTATCAGACAACTCAACTATACATACAGATTTAACGAAATCACAAACAATTAATTAATACAATGGATACTAGATAATCTATCTAGAAATAATACCTAAAACTTTTTAGTAGGTAACATATATCCAATTTCAAGGATGAGATTTTTTAGAGGAATATGTAATACTTTTTTCACTACTATAGCATGTAAACTGTACATTCAAAAACTAATACATAAAGAACACTCTAATAATATTCTATTCGAAACATTATTTTTTGTTAATTTATTATATATTAATAGTTAACATCATTTTTTATTTTTCTTATAAATATTATTGTGAAATGAATTTTGATAATTTTTCTAAAATAAACAATGATTATATTAAAAGTGGACAATACATTATTTACCAATGGTGTGAGTTTTTTTACATTGCCAGTTTATAAAAATAGTAAATAATTTTATATATACATTTTAATTATCATTGATAAATATAATAAATAATATCATTAATTTTAAGTATATATTAATATTTTTATAAATCTTATGTTTATATTAGAAAAAAAATTAATATTTCATTTCAAATAAAATTAAGATTTAGGTCAGTTCATTTAACTTATCTATATTATAGTAAATTATGTTATTGATTTGTATGAGATACACAAAACATTAATATATTTTAAAATAACTTTTTTATGTCTTAAATGTAAAAAAATTTTATAATTTTAAAATAGAAATAAATGTCATGCTTTATAACTATCTTATTTGGAAAATAGTTTTCACAAATTTGGAGTGATTATTATGAAATTAATGTTTCAAACATTTAATGATACAAATTTCAAATTTATTATTCATTTTTTAAATCATAAATATATAATTATGTTAAAAATAGGAATTTATTTTTGGTAAAACCACAATTTTTATGACCTTAAAATAATACATACCTAAGTAAATGTAAATCATGTTAAAAATATATATTAATGGAAAATTAAGAACTATATCTAAAAATTTATATTTATTTTTTTGATGATATGTTTATTGAGAATATAATTATAATCAATGTTAGAGTTTATTTTGGGAGTCAAATTCCAATGAAAATGAAATTCCATTATCGTTAAAATATGAATATCTACCAAAATATCATTTTCATCCCTTATATAATGGAATCCTTCTAATACAACATGAAACACCATTATATGTTAATTTATATATGAACTCTCGCATTTTTCTTCCACTAAAACATTACATCAATTCTGTAATTATCTGGTCACTATAAGATATCATATGGCCATTATTTTCATAAATATTTTTAATTAACACTCAATCTCCAAACATATGTATTACATCATTTTTTATAAATTTTTACATAAGGAGAAATTTCTAATAAAACCATATTATGAATTATCAATAAAATTTCCAAACAAAATAACATCGATTCTACATTAATCCAACATAAAAAATAAACTTTATCTTGGTAAATTTTATTTTTAAATTTACATAAGTTATATATTATATAATCATAAAATTACTTGGAATTTTGATCAAATTGAGAATAATACATAGTAAAATTGTTATTATGACACTAGTTAAAAAATATTAAGATTAATAACAATTAATACTGAAAAGATATACTAAATTTCTTCAATAAAAGATGAAGAAATTTATACATGATGTTAATAAATGATTATATATATGAATAAAATTTATAAATTAAATATTTAATCAATTTACTTTTATTATATTTGATATTCAATTTCATTTATAAAATGATGAATTAAGATAATGATTCATTGTCTAACATGTCAATTCAATTAAATATGTTTCTATTATACACCATTTGTTATTATATAGTTCACATACTACCAATATGAAATTTTGATTCAATATTCTCACTCTATTTATGGTATTTCATGTTCTATTTGAAATTATATGCTTCATGGTAATTTAATTGAATTATTTTAAAATCCATTATAGTGCCTATAATGGAATCTTTTTTTGATGTTATGTATGTGAGATTTTACTCTAAATAATTTCACTTTCTTAATACAGGAATGATGATGTGGTCATTTCCTAAAATGAAACTAGTAAAATCACCCTAAGAAATAGTGAATTATTATTAACTCAATATTCATTGTATTTTAAATTAGCGAAACTAATAATATGTGCCTAAAAAGACACCCCATATTTATAAGATTTGAATGATTAACCAAAATTTTATGAACTCAATAATTTATTTTCCAAACATTTCTTTTGACTCTATAAATTTAAAACAATTAAACTCAATTAATATCAACCACTGATAATTCATAAATTTTAATGTACCCTATCCACATACATATAAACTTCTATTTGAAAAGTTTAAATTAAATTAAATTTTTAATTAATCATAAATTATGTGTTAATTTTTATGATATTATCATAGAGCCAAATTATTGGTTGAATGAAGAAAATGATTACCCATATTTCCCTAAAAAATCAAATATTCAATTTTTATGTAATTATGTAATAATTTCCTTTGTTAATGTTATGAAATGTATTTGTATGTCATATTATTAATTCATTAGAAATAATTAGTTATGATTGGGCCATGATATACATTTACCCTTGATGAATCAATAGGTATCACTTGATAAATATTCTATTTTAATATAATTTGTCGTACATTTTTTTATAATATCATCATAAATTTCTCATTTTCAATATGATAATGTCTAAAATAATAAATGTCATTAGTATGAGATCAAAATTTATTATCAATATTAAATTATTTTATAAATATATTATATCCTCACTTTCTTTTTACAATGTATTTATTTTGATATACCATTAAATTTTCCACACTAATTATGCCACATATCTTTTATATTCGATACCATTATACACAAATAATTATTAAGAATCTAATCTAACCACTATTTTTTCCATTCCAAATTAATTCAAAAGCATATTTATGGGTAATATTCATGTATATAATAAAAGGGATAATAACATTCCCATTGAGTATCTTATGTTTCATAATATGTAATCTTGTTCAATATAAAAATAAGTATGTATCATGTGTTCAAAAAATTATAAAATATTGGATCCTTCGTGAACTGATGTCTTCTATAAAATAATGTAATAAAAAATCTACGAAGGAAATTTCTCATACAAGGATGATGCAATTAAAACTACAAAATAACCTATCAGGATGTGAGATATATTGTTGTGTATTTTTTCTTAATTAGATTGAAGTTGTGGTGTATTTTAAATTATGAATTCTATATTTGTAGAATCGGTGTTGAAACATATTGTAAAAGACTACGTGTCATCATACATGAAGAGGAACATGATATGTTGGATTTAGGGTAAACATTCAGGCTAGGATAGAGATATGTCTATCAAAACATACAATACAAATCATGACACAATTGAACAAGGAGTAACATGATAGAACAATACATATACATTTTGATATATTGCAGGAAAGATAATGGTCACACAACCATCAACCTAATCACTCTATAACATCTCTAAAATGAAAATTTCACTATCCAGTTGATCCATACATTTAGGTGGGTGTAGCCTTTGCAACACCTCAATAATCCTAACAATTCCCCACTAGATCCTACATTGTATCCTTAGTATCTCTCTTGAATAACAGTAGAGTTTCACCAAGATCAAACCATAACATCATATGATAATAACACCCCCATGGGATCAAATCACAATCACATCATTCCCACCTCACATCCCCTTAAATTGATCCCAATTCTATAAGAACATCAAGATTCATATAAATAAATTCATCACATATATAATATAAATTTCATCAATTAACAAGTGGTTCAACAACGGTACAATCAATAATATAAACCTCATAATGTGCCAATCAAGACAATATAATATTATATTTAACATATAAAATCTGGAAATTAATTTCTCAACCATTTTTTAATACAAACACAAGTTAGTGAGAAACCAAAATCAATTCTTAATCTGGTAAAAACCCATGAATATAAGCTTCAAATCAAAATGTGAATAACTCTTCACATTTTATAATAGATGTCCTTTAAAATTAATCGCAGAATTTTTTTAATAAATGACTCACTTCCAATATTATATTGAATATCATAATCCATTAAGAAAATCTATATAAGCATTTATATAAAATCATGGTATTCAATGAAGGTCCATGTTAAGTGGATTAATATTTGGAATACAATAATTATTTCTAATGTTATTATAGATAGTTTTAATATAAAATAATATTTTTACAAATTCTATAAATAATATTATATAACCCTTTTGGTAATTTTTAATTACCTCTTATACATCTATGTAAGATTTAATGTTATAAAAACTATTCCAAAGTCATTCCAAGAATGAAATGGCCGATAATATGCATTTAAATTTATACATATTTATTTATAGACACCTTATAATTTATTAATATGAATTACAATAATATCCCATGTATACATGTATATAAGAACATGCGATTATTTATGATGACCAATCTATTCACCCATAAAAAGGTCCACATAATAAAAACACACATGAATGAATCCCTGTGAATACAACACCATCGTTTACTCTTAAACTAAAATTCAAAATTTCAAATCTATATATATATATATATATGTATTTATGTATGTATGTGCCCCATGACCCAATGCCTATATTCCCTTTTTCATGTGGGAATATATAAAATGATGGTATATATATATGTGTCTATGTGTGTGTGTGTTTGTGTGTGCACTAACCTATCTATATGTGTAAAAACCACATTTATAGAGATAAAAAACATCACATTCGACAAACATCTCTTGAACAATATTAAAATTGACCCTCATGAAACTGAACTACTATAAAACAACTAAAAACACTCCATTTATATGGTTAGGGGGTTTTCATAACAATGTTGTCTAATGTGAAGAGGGAACGTAACCAAGAATTGTAGAAGAAATGGAATATTATGTCATAATAAGATAAATAGTTTATAAATATTGAATCAAAATTATGGAAATTGTTATAGAATAGGTGTCCATGAATGGGAGTGGAATGAATGACATAGAGAAAAGAGTGTGGGGGCCAGTGCGTCGCATTATATGTAGGGAATGTAATGTTGGATAAAATACACTTATAAAACAAGGCTAATTTTTTTAAATTAATAGAAATTTCTTTCCCCAAGGTGTGGTAGATGGTATATTTTTTCAATATATAAAAATATACACTAATTGTAATGGTGCCATTGGACCAAAAGAAGGTTCATTCAGATTTACCCCTATATTATCAAATGCATTATCTAACCATTCTCACACTATGTCACTCAGCTATATCAAAGACATACACCTTACAGTATGTTGGCCAACTGTTACTCCAAGTAGTGCACAAACTATGCAATGAGACTATTCCGTTATCAAACAACAAAATTTCAACCCAAAGCACTAAGGAACTATCAAATGATCAAAATTAATAAATTATTTATTTAATTAATACCAAGGTGACAAGGTGTGCCACAAACTCCCAACAATACCCCAAGTCCCCCATTAATGTCTCTATTTCATAATATACATACAAATAAAATGAATTTCAATCAAAATTACAATGAAGAATAGAATCCATAAAAAATATTGAATAGAATCTAATAAAAATAAGGATCTAAAGAAATAAATAAATAACATTTTCTCTCACAACCATTTATGAATGAACCAAAACATTAGAAGAGCTGACAACTACATATGATAGAATCGAATAATTTTGTCATGAAATCATATTCCATAAATATATTAATAAAATAAAAAAAAATATTACTGGTCATGGAAAACCAATCAAAACAAAGAGGAAAGAACTACTCTTAAAAACCAGTGGGATAATAAATATGGAAAATTGTGGCTAATTATGTAAAAATAGTGGGAAATAATATGGGACATTCCATGTCAAAAGAAAACCAATAGGATTCAAACATTTTAGTCATTACTAGAGTATGACATTGTATTAATCCAATTATCATCAACCCTATCCCGTTTTAATTCAAATAGAAAATATAGACTTATGTAAATCTTAACCCAATAGAAAATAATGATATGACCAATGTCTCTGATATTAAATTGTATATTATTCTAATTTCAAAAGAAAGTTTCATAAACCTGCCTTTATAATATAACCATAAAGGGAAGTAGAAAACAAAAAATGAGTGATGAAAAATCCCAAACGACCGCTAACCATAATGGGAAACCAAAAAAACCATTGAAAATAATAGATATGAATTCCTTAATCAATAAAATTTATAAACCTTATGTGAAAAAATACCAATATCTCTCATCATTCAATAGAGATGAGTCAAATATCCAAAGGTATTTCTAAACAATAGTAACCCTTCTTTTAATCCTCAATCACATCCTATTAGTATCTCATTAAAAATATTGAAATGTAAAAATGAACTTCACATATCAATCAATCATCTAAAATTCATGGTTTTAAACAATTCGAACGAGAAATCACTAAATGATTTACTAGATAATCACACCACATATAAACCTAATGAATGAAAATAAGTAATGAAATGGACACATTTAACTCAATTAGGATCCTTTTATGTGTCATATATTTGATAAAGGACACCTATAAAATGTTATATATATTCATACTAGACCGTTCAATGAGGCTTAAATAAAAAACATGGGACATTGACCCTCACACAACCATATACCAAAATCAAACCAAACAATCCTATGATAAAAAATAGATAATAAAGAACACAATCTTTAAAAAAATTAATAACCATTGAGAAATATACTTTTTAAAACCACAAGACCATTAAAATTAGGCCTTATTTTTTAAAATCCAAAAAAATAATGTATTTTAAAAACACAAAAATTTAATCCTAACCTGACATGGTTTATATTAAATAATTTTAAACCCCAAATTTAAAAAAACACCATATGTTTTATCAAATAAACATTATTCCAGGTTTCAATATGGAACATAAACTTTTCATTTAAAACAGTTATCAAATTACATTTCATTTTGAAATAAAAACACAGAGGGTAAAAATTCATTTAGGTTATAATTTGTTTCCATAATGTGATGAATTTTTTAAATACACTATGAACATGATCATAAAATACAAAAACATGTAAATTCTATTCATAATTTCAAATTGATGTCTAAAATTTCAACAATGAATATGAAACCAACCTCATTTTATATACAATCCCAAACGCCATTCATTATAATAAGAAACAAACTTCTATTGAAATGAATTTTTTCAATTACACAAATAAACTAAAAATCAAACGAACAGTAGTGTAAACAAAGACATAACATATTCCCCAATTAAAAACATCATCCAATTATTCAAAGACTTCACTACACTGATTATGACCCCTATCCCATTGCACATTGAACCATAAGAATTCCAATGAACTAGACGAATAAAAATAAAACCTAAATGTTGAAAAAATCATAACATTGATACATATATTATGGTCGTAGTTCAATAATTAATTGGTATATAATCAGTGTATATAATCAATTGATTGGTTTCCACATGGTTTTCAATGCCATATTGACAAATCTTTTTCCATGACGTACTTCATCGTCACTATATAAAAAATTTAATATGACCCCCAAGAAAATTGAATTCATTCTACTCAGGATCAACACCATATTTACATGCACTGAACATAATCCAAAAATACAACAAAAAACCACAATCATGTGTAAAACCACTACATACCATAGAAACATATGCTCAGGGATAGAAAGTGCTAACAACACTTTATTTTCACATACTTCTCAAGTCCTAAAACACTAATTCAATCAATAACAACACCAAAAATATCATAGTAAATTCAAAATTCATAGAGTTATAAAGAAATTAGAACGAAATAACTGTCAAACACAATTTTGTAAACAACAAACCCATGTCAAACTATGGTTCGTCATTCAATCCATCCTACACCAAATCTCAAGAGGCATTCCAAATTCTCTTGGGATAGAAACTAGTTTTGAAAATACAATATAACTTAACCATGAATGGTCTGGATTAAATAATAGAACATAGAAAAATAAAAAAAAAATTATATAGAAGAATATGCAGCCAAAAAGTAATCATACCAGTATTATCTCCCTGAAAACTCATGCATTATGACCAGTAAAAAACACACATTTATCATTTCAAAACTAGAGAAGGGATGATCTTGAAACTAAAATTGATATATAATCATGATAATATAATCAATAATTATGCCAAAACAACTCACTGAATATACTGAAATGCCATATCAAAAAAAATTTAAAATTCTACTTTGAACTACCAATATAAAAATATTTTTTTTTCATTTTTAATAAAACAAAAAATTAAAGTATATATTCCAATAATATATTCTCTTAGTAAATAAAAAATATGCTATTTTAAAATTTAAATTTTAAATTTTAATCCAAGGAAAAAATACAAACACATTACCTAAAATTTAAACCATACAATGAAAACATCATTTTCATAAAACATTTCATGGAAAATCCCATTTCATTAATACTCTAATGATTCACTGCAAATAGTTTTTTTAAATATCATACATTCATAAATCATTGAGAGAAATATTTTTTTAAAAACATTACACACAAAATGGTGTGTCATACCAGTCATATAGATAAATAATACTATCACATGGAAAATTTCATAGTGTCAATCCACAATCATAAGATAACTAACACTTTAACACATTCATAATATAACAACTAATAAAATGACATGATCAAAGTAGAATAAATAAAATGAATAACATACTATATATTTCATAAAGCAACACCATGAATACTAATGAGAAATAACAATAAAATTTCATGTGAACCATCTACTAGATGGTTAACAGTCAAACATCAATCAATTGAATCAATCTTTGTTAAATATATGGTTACAATCTCCCAGTAAAGATGATACAAAAAACTAGGGGGAACAACATAGTTATCATACTCCACTAAACTAATAATTACCTACAATATATGACACAGTTTTCTTTGTCTTCCCATCAACAAATAATATATATCTTTCTGGATAACATCAATTCATCATAATAAAATTACAAGCCAGATGGTCTGACAACACAATCACATCCTTCCAAGCTCCATTCTCATAGATAGTTCCTCAAATTGTGAATTCATCACAAATTACATAAAGACGTACATAATATGGATATAATAAATATCATCAATAAAACAGGGTGGTTCAAAAAGTGAAAAATCATAAATCAACTAATAATAAATAACCAAATCAACCTTTATCTTATAATATATGTCATAAAATTTTTGGAAATAACATTCCCAAAATATTTTGAATTTAAATGGGTGTCCAATAGTAAATCGTATCAATTTGAAAAACATCATGTCAACAAAAATAATATACACTAAATTCTAAGAAGGCAAAATTCCCCTACATTAAAAAATGTTAATATCAATTAATCACATCCATTTTTAAAACTAAATGTGTCATTAAATATAGATTAAAATATCCAAATTCCTTTGACAATGAAAAATAAGAATTTAATTAAACTCTTTTCATAAGACAAAGATCCATTCCAAGAGGTTTAATCTTTTGAATTCCACTTGATAATAAAATTTAAATTTAAGAAAACTTTAATTTATTATGAAAATATTCCCAATTCAAGATAAAATTTTATAGAAGCATTACTGTAATTTTTTAATTATTTTCCTATGTCCTTGGCCTCTTCTGGGTTCTAATAAACAATCCAAATTTTATTTCAATCATACTGAGGTCTATAATTATCAATAATGTTTAATAATGTTTATTAAAATAACATAATAAAATTATGATTCTCTACACTAGTGGTTTATATAGAAACACCTACCTCCAAAATTTCTTCCATTTATAATGATAATGTGTATACACCTTTACATGGTGTATTGAAGTATGAGAGACCATAAAAAACCAAGATAATCTAAAATCCATTATTTTTCATACAAATGTTGGTACATATACATACATTTATAAATTTATATATCAACCCACATCATGATGTACATATTTCCCTCTCCATGAGGATGTATATGCATAGTGGAAATATATATATGTTCATACATATTTATATTTGTGAAAGATGGCTTCATGAATCTACAATTAAACACCTTTGATAAATAAAAAATTAACAAGCTCCCAAGTAACCCTCATAAACCTAATGAACAATAGAAAAAAAATAAAACAACCACCTCATTTTTCATTAGTATTTGATTGAGAAAATAGGTTGTATAGGGACATGTAATATTAACATGAACATAAAATATAATGGAAAACGGTCATACAATGAATTATATTCCCTATTTATTAATTAAATATTGTGAGAACAGTGACAGAAGAGGTTTTGGAGATGGGGGAAAATCAAATGCGACATGGTAATGAGACCGATGGGGTTGGGGTGTCTCATGAGATGAAGGCTAAGGAAGACTAGAATGAAATCCTTTTGTAATCCAAGCAGATTTATTAGTTATAAATATAATTTTTTAACACCAGGGTGTCACAAATTCAATAGATGAAGAGTTTAAATACAATGTTACTTTCATTTAATACATATAATAAAATTGTGGGTCACCCACATGGAATCTTCTATAATGTTTAATGGTTTATCAAAATTTCTTCAAACCTTGATGTTCATCTCTATCAAGGATAGACCATTCATATACAGTCAATCCACTATTACTCGTATCCATTTATAAACCATAAAATACACAAATTCCTCTAAAAAATATTAAACTCTTGACATAAATTTATAAATATGAAATTAAATATAATAAATTATTTAATTAATTAATAATTCAATGAAACCCAAGAATTGGGGTGGAAAAATTATTGAGATAAGGGTACCAATTTTTAATTCATTTGTAGAATTGATAAATGTGCCAGTTCATTTTATTATTTTTTATCATTAATTAAGGGTTCATATAATAAAATATTTTATATATAAATATAAATATATGTAAATATAATATATAAATGCTACTTATATAATTTAAAACAAAACATTTAGTATTTAAATAATTTTCAATTATATATATATATATATAAATTAATAAATTCATATTAAACAATAAAACTTATTGGCAATAAATGTTGGTACATTACATAAAATAATATATGTACAATTATAATAATATAATATTTTAATATAAAATTAAAGTAATTTTATAAATATTCAACTGAATTCATTCATTTAATTATTTTATATATAGTTGAATTTATATATTAATTTTAATATTAAATGATTTAGAATATATTTATTTATTTATTTGACTATATATGTATGATCATGTATAATAGTGGAGGCCACTGTATGTTTTCATGTGAATTTATGTATGTTGTGTATTTATAGGCATGTGAATTTGTTTTTTTTTGTGTATGTTTTTTCTCTGTGTATGTGTATGTTTATGTGTGTATGTGTATGCATGTATGTGTGTTCATATCTTTATGTATATATGTGTGTGTGTTTGTGTCTGTGTGTCTGTTGATGATCATGTATGTGTTTTTTAGAATATCTGTATGTGTATATGTATCTGTTTTTTATGTGTATGTGTATGTGTATTTTAATGTGTATGTGTATGTGTACATCTTTGGGTATATATATTTATGTTTATGTGTATGTATTCATATGTATGTGTAATTATGTTCATGTACATTTATATAATTATTTTCACATGTATCTGTACCCATGTGTGTATGTGAATTTATATGTGAATGAATGTGTGTGTATATATTTATGTGTATGTGTTTGTGTTTGTGTAAGTGAATGTGTATGTTCATGTATACCTATGTTTTTATGTTTATGTGCATGCGTATGTGTATGTGATTATGTGTATCTGTATTTGTATATGTGTATATGAATTTTTTTTATAAATGTATATATATGCATCTCAATTTGTATGTATGTTTGTATGTGTATGTGTCATTGATTATGTGTTTATGTATATTTATGAGTATTCATGTATATATATTCCCTTATATTTGTACATAAGTATGTTTACGAATATGTTTGTGTGTATTTGTATCTGTATGTGTATTTGTATTTGTACTTTTATGTATGTGTATGTGTTTTTTATGTATCTGTGTCTATGTTTTTATATGTTCATGTGTACGTGCATCTGTATGTGTATGTGTATTTGTATGCATGTGCATATGTGTATGAGTATTTGTGTGTGTGAGAGTATTTTTAAAAATATGTACAATTATTGATGTGTGTATGTATATGGGTAAGTGTATGTATGTTTATGTATTATGGGATTGTATGTATATGTATATGTATGTATGTGCATGCACATTTATGTTATTATATGTATGTGTATGGGTATAAATATACATGTGTGAATGTGTGTGGGTATGTGTATGTGAATGTGTATGTGTACTTCTATGTTTATCTGTATGTTTATGTGTATCTGTATGAGTATGTTAATGTGTATGTGTGTGTTTATGGGTATGTGTATATCTATGTGTTTGTGTATGATTATGTGTATGTGTATGTGTATGTGTTTGAATATGTGTATGTGTAAGTGTTTGTGTTTTAGTATGTTTGTTTGTATGTGTTTGTGCATGTATATGTGTATGTGTATGCAGTTGTGCAAATGTATGCCTTTGTTTATGTGTATGTGAATGTATATGTGTATTTGAATGTTTATGTGTGTGTGTATGTGTGTGTGTGTGGATGTGGATGTGTATGTGTATGTGTATGTGTATGTGTCTATGTATGTGTATGCGTATGTGTATGTGTATGTGTATGTGTATGTGTATGTGTATGTGTATGCGTATGTGTATGTGTATGTGTATCTAAGCATGCGTATGTTTGTGTACATGTATCTATATTTTTATGTATGTGTGTACATGCATGTGTAATTGTATGTATGTTTATGTAGCATGAGTATGAATACATAATTGTGTTTGTGTGTTTGTGTCTGTCTGCATGTGATAATATTTGTATCAATTGGTTAATAATTAAATATAATTTTTATGTACAATTAATATAATACATAAATCGCATGTGTTGGAAGGGTCACCTGCTCAAAAAAAAGATATAGTAATGATAATGGTGCTTTCATGTGCCATTGATTTCGCTTCATATCACTATAGAAATACAAAAAATGAATCATTTTAATTAATGACGCATTTATAAAGGTTTCAAGGCCAGAGGGCCACTATCTTTTAAGCTATAAGAGTTGACCCTATGGGTCAATATTTCGAGGTAAAAAAATTGAGACCTCATATGGCTTGGAGACATTAGGACATCATGCTACATAATTATAATAATGCTATCCAATTAGTTCTTGTTGATCGTTGGGTAGGGGTAGGATGTGGCTACAACCATTAGCGTAGTGTGACTGTGTGTTTTTTGTTTAACATCATTTAAACCCCTCTACATACCTACAATATATAAATAATATTACACCATTTATTAATATGTTTTATTGTTTTTAATATTATTCGAAATAATACAACAAAAGAATGTATGTGAATTTTTATAATGTTTTCACAATTTAAATAGTTATTATTATTAATTACAAATAATTATATATATATATATATATTAATTCTTTTTCCTCAATTTGAATCTTATGAAATTATTAATATGAATTCACATTTTTTTTATTTATTCAAATTTAGTTATTCCTTTAAAAGATTGTATCATTCAATATTTCTTATTAATTTTTAATTATTATTATTTTTTAATATATTCAGAATTTATTAATTTTATATTATTTATTCATTGTTATTTATTATGGTTAAATATTTCAATATATTTTTATTTTATATAACAATTTATTTATATACAATTTAAAATATTTTTATAATTTTTAACAGTTAATATTGTTTAGTTTTAATAATATTTATAAAAAATATGATATCTTTTATGTTTTTCAATTTTTTTTATATTTTTTACATTTTAAGGATAAGTGTTGATAAATGTAATTTTTTTAGTCCAAAGACTTTAGTTCAATGAAATACCTTTTTTATCAATGCTTTTTTTCGTGATTATAAATATGATGATTTATTAGCATTTGGAATGTGAGGAAAAAAGTTGTATTTTGTAGGACATAAAAATTTATCATGGGAAAAACTCACTTTTTAACACATTTTAATAATTATTGAAAAAATGAACTCATCTAAAAATAGAACCCAATGAGATCATTTATCCTTCTCTCCACTTCCAAACTCTCATTGAACTGAATCTCTATTGTAACTCAGTTCAAATAATCTTGAGAAATCAAACCTCAATACTGATGGTATACATTACTAAACATGTTTTTAACAAAACTCATTTGACATTTCATGTGTTCTATGTGATATATTAGGTAATCATCCCTTTCGCATCTATATAGTGAAAATTAACTATTCTTTTACATTTTCATGTAAAAATGAAATAGAGATCTTCTATAGCTCATCCTCATTTAATAGTCGATTTCATTTATATTCCCTTTTATTATCTTATATTTGATTATTTTTATTCTATGTAGTTCCTAACTATTTTTTTAAATGGTTATGTCATAAAAATATATCGCAAAATTATTATAAAAGCATTTATCATAGGTTCATTGTTTCAAATTTTCAAACTGTTTTATTTTTTCTGAATATCTTTTTCCTAAATTCTTTATTTAGATTATTTATTAATAGAATGTCATATAATTTATTATGAATCTATGTGGATTATTATGCATGAATTAGAATATCTTATTCATGATAATTTGAATAAAAATATATGATTATAAATATTAATTTTTTTTATATAATTTATTTTTATGAAATAATGAAAATATATGAATTATTATTTAAGACAGGAAGAAATGTTATGTTCGATAAATTAATTGGAGTTGAATTTTTTTTGTTAATATATACATTTTAATGATGTTTTTTAAGAATTTTATTTATTAAAAAGATAATTTATTTTTGATGAACCATAATGATAATAATTTAAAAATATAACATTTTTTATCCCTAAAATAAATGTGATCAATAATATGTGTAATATATAGTAATGAACTACTATTATGAGGAAAATTTCTTTCCCAATCAGAAATCATAACAAGATGAGAAGGCATCAAATGATCCAAAACTATTTAGATATAAAATAGAACAATGCATTATTAAATTATATTTTTAATATAAAAATTGGTTAGTGGTTGTTATTTAGTGGCATAGTGGTTGGTTTAACCACCACCTACTTTTTTTCTGTAGTTCATAAATCCTATGACTGTTTCACAGTCACTTGGTAACTTCTAGTGGTTTATTCTATTTTTTAGAGGTTATTTTAAGAGTGATTTTGGATAAATTAACATAGATTTGTTGATTAATTAACACCATTTTTTTAATAATAAAAATATCTCCTTGTAATCTAAAATAATATTAACCACCAACAATCATTTGAGAGTTGTTTTTTTAGATGGAGATAATCAGAACAACCACTAAATACATTCAACAATATATTTTGTGCATTGGTTAAAAAAATCACTAATAAATATATTTTATATTTTTATAAAAAAATATGAATTAAAAAGCTATAAATATACAATAAATGACATGATGTAAAATAAAACATAAATATATAATAATTTAAATATAAAAAACTCTAAATAATATACTTTTTTGAATAATGAAAACCTTGAAAATTACATATATGTATGAAACACTTTTCAAAGATAAATTTTAATATAATTTCATTACCAATTTAATCATTAACTTATCATAGTCTTATTTGTCTACATTTTTATCATCTTATTTTGTTATTAGCACACAATTTATACCATTTCATTAAAGTTATACATTTTTTATATTTTTAAGAAAAAAACTATTCAGTCATTCATTGTAGATGATGTTCACTTTCACTAATTATCAATTGATATTTGGTTCCCTTATCATATTATTATATCTTCTTTATGTTTACAAAAACAGTCCATCATTCATTTATTTTATCATCTATATAATAATCCATCTTCACTTTTGAATCCATGATAAATTAATCATACTTTGAATTCTTACCAGTATCCTTCCGGCGTGAAAATTTGATTAATGTAAAATTTAACGAATCATCAATTCTACCCCTAATAATGTTTATGAACATGTATTTAAATGATGAAACTAGATATTGGATATAATAGATTACTTCAATTATATAAATTAGTTTCCCATAGTATCCAACCTCTAAAACTATATATACACCACTATTTTTAGTTTTTAAGTCTTCATCATAATAAAATGTAAAAAATATAAATTGAAGAATATTATATGAATCAAATATCATTGTATGATTTAGAAGACCCCAATATAAAAATCAATAATCATTCGTTATTTCATATTGATTTTCAACATTCACTTTCTTAAAAATATATAAAATATGTTACTTTGACCATTGAAACAATTACTACACATCAATATTAACAATATGCGTATATAATTAAAAAATGTGTGAAACATTAAAACAGATCCTTATTAAGAGATTATATTTATTCAAAATCATTTTGAGCTTGAAACCATAGTCAACTATTTGTTTGAGGTCCAAATTCTTCAATATATCAATCCTCTAAAAATCTATTCAGTAGAAAATTTCGACATTCTTTTAGAAACTCAGATTTAATTAATATAAAATTTGACTCCTTTCTATCAGTTCATCCAATTGATGTAAATATGAATGACTGATTTTCATTACTAGAAATAGTGGAGATGATTTCATCATGTCTATCATGATTAATTCTAGTCTCATTCCAATCCAAATACATAGATCAAAAGGTCTTTCTTTCTTTCACTATGTTACAATCACTAATAGATCCTTCTTGTTGAGTTTTATTCCTCACATATTATTTCAAATGTCCTATGTTCATAATAAAAAAATGAAACATAAAAAAATAATTCATAGAATTTGATGAAATCAAACTCTCTAATGAAAATTTTAAAAATACCAATTCACCTCTTAGTTGGATATATCCACAGATTGTATACCAGTCCACCATTATTAGCATTTTAAACCAATGGTATAGTCATATTAATTAATATTCTGAAAATTGTAGTGGTAAATAATATCTCAAAATGTAGAAATCTCAAAAAAATTATTTTTTGATGTTTATCATTCTGAGTGAGTTTTACGGATGATCAAAAAACCTCTCTAAAAATGGCACAAAACTCAACTAGTTCTTCCATTACGTATTCTAGTAAAGCATTATACAAATCAAATGGAATTATATTCGCAATAAAAAGTTGTGATTCATGACATTTCAATCAATTTTACATTTAATGATTTACGTGAAAGAATATTTATATGTTACATCAATATAAATATAATAAATTATCATTGATTAATTTTTGAAGGAATACATCTTTTTCATGATTTTTCATTTTTAAAATAGCCTAAGGATACTTTAAATTCTCAATTTCTAAAAATATTGGAATAATATTCCTTGAATTGAAATCATTATTATCATTAAGATGATCCATCAATTTACCCCTCTCATTAATAACTAAAAAAGTTCATTATCAAAAATATTATTCTCAGTATGCATTACATAATGATTAGGACAAATAAAATTAAACACCCAATAATAATTTTGGAAAAATATACTCTTCTTCTAGAATTTTTTTATTCAATATTAAACATATGATGTAACTAATACATTTCCCCCTTCTTTAAATTTATGAAATTTTCCAAATACGTTATTTACATTCATTAATTAAGCCATGATTTCTAAAAAATAACCCCTTGAGTTATATTTAAATTTCAATATATCCAATGAATAATGTATTATTAAACCTAAATTTATGATAAGTGTTTATAAATTGATGATGAAAAATAAAAAAAACTATTTTCTTGTTTGAGGTAATCATTGATGATTGAAATGAAAATTAAAAAATGTACAACCCAAAATTCTATGATTGTTTTGACTAAAAAAATTTCCAAGTCGAGGAAAATCACAAATTTTCCACATTAATGTATATTGAATATATAATAATTTTCTCATGGCGGAATCATATTATTCCATGTAATCTTCCTTGATATTTTTTAATTCATTGATTAGAGGTTTAAGGTATACTTAATTTTTATTTACTAAAATAATAATTCAATGAATAATCATTAAAATAATGAAATAAATATTCTTCATACAAGTCCATTGAGGTAAATTATTGATGATAAAAACAATGGAAAAGTTAAATAAATTTAAATTAATGCAAAACAATGGTTAAAAACATTAGAATCCAATCCCAAATATACAATCCTAGGATATCAATAAAAATTTGGATAGAGTGAATCAAATAACATTAATGATGTTGAATCCTATAGATGTATCATCAAGCCATTGATAAATTACTTAAAATTATACATTAGGTATTCTATAGTCTTCAATGAAATTAATAATCATTAAATGTGTTTTTTAGAGGAATGTAACAAAATACCATTGAAGTATTTTTGATCTTCTGTTTCTTCCTAGGGTATCATTAATTTATAATCTCATGGTAGTCCATTGACAATCAACATTCTATATGAAATTATTAAATTTATTATATATCCAAATATTTTACCTTGTATGTCTGGAAATAATTACAATATTCAATTATCATTTTATAATAATGTATTTTTTATGACTTTCTTCATATTCTAGAATGACGTGGGTATATTTTATTCATAAATTTTATCAACAATAAACTCTCAAATCATGGGATATTTATTTTCCTCAATTCCCTGAAGACAATTGATATGATAAAATATATGTTTAAAATAAAAATCAGAATACGTGGAACCACATTCATAATGTTCTTGCAGTCCAACATCAACTAGTTCTTAAAAATATTATTTTCTCTGATGATCAGTTCAAGATTAACCTGCTCATGATCAGCTGAAGGTTCTTTTGATCTATTTAATTCATGTACATTGTATTTTGCAAAACCAAATTCATCATTAAACAATGTTTTGACTAAATTTTACTCTAATGGGTCACATTTTATTCCATTGAAAGTATTTTCATTGTTTTTTACATTGTATAAAACATGAATAACCATTCCAAATCAATCATTCATTTTTTGAAGAAACCTATTTCAATATAATTTTCTCAAACACTTAATTTTTATTCATGTATCACAAAAATTTACAATAATAACACAAACTAAAATTTTGAAAAACCATTTCACACATCGGAATGTTTCATTTCAGTTTTGTATAACCAATGTGAAAAGATGTAAAAATCGATTTATCACATCAGTTATTTTAAAACCCATTTGATAAATTGATGAGAATAAATTTTTTTCTTCAGTTATTTTATAAATGATTTAATGAAAACTAATATTAGATTTACCATTTTGGTTAGTTTATAACCAACGTGACATATCAAATCTGCGTGCTTCATCAGGTCGGTTATAAAATAAATGAATTGATAAATAAATTCTCAGCAATTTATCACATCTGTTATCAAAATAAATAATACGATAATGCACCATTTTACAGGTCAGTTATTAAATATCTGATGTTATAAACATTAAAAAATAATTTATCACAACTATTATTAAATAACTGACGTGATAAACCTTTTATATTATTTATCACACCCTATATTCAGTCATTTTGTTTTCGTCGATCAGGAGACCTGCAACTCATCTCTCTTGCACAGAATAACTAGAAAGGTTTTATCTAAGTCTTTCCATCCCACCTCGTTTTTTCAACATCATTCATCATTTTTATTATAATCATATCTATCAGGTCAACTCGCAACACTCAAGTAATCCTCACATGGCTTGGTTTCAGTTTTTATTTTTCACGATGCCCAAAACAAATTTGTTAGCTTTTATTTTTCTATAATTGTTATTTCTATCATGGTATGTTTCATAGTGTTCATTTATATCATACTAAATTATTTTCTGGCATAATAAAACAATGGAACTGATATCATGAAATTTTATGATTTTTTTGTTCTATAATGTGTGTGTGCATGTAAAGGGGGTGTCTAAAAGGGTGGGAAATGTCCAAGTGGGTGGGAGCGTCAAGGGGGTGTCAATGGGGGTGTGGGTGTTTTCTAGGGTTGTGGGGGATTTCCATGGGGGTTTAGGGTGTCCAAGGGGGTGGGGTTGTCTAAGGGGTGACAGGGTTGTCCAATTGGGTTGTGGTGTTTAGGGGTGGAGGGTTGTCCAAGGGTAGAGTGGGTTTTCATAGGCGTTAGGATTGTCTAAGGGGTGGGGGTGTCCAGGGGTGTGGGGGATGACTTGTGGGGTTGGGGGTGTCCACTTGGTGGGTTGTCGTTCAGAGAGGTGGGGGTTTCTAGAGTGTCTGGGGTTCAATCTAGAGGGTTGGAGGGATTTCAGTGTTTGGTGGTAGGTTTATAGAGGTCTCGGGGGCATTTTAGGGGGGTGCTGGTGTACAGGATTTCACCACGTGGGTGGGGGTGGTGTCTAGGTGGGTGAGGGGGCTTTCTAATGGGGTAAGGGTTTCTATGGGTGGGGGGTGGTGCCAAGGGGGGTGGGGTTTCCGGGGGTGCCCATGGCGGTTGGTGGTGGGTGTGGTGTCTGGGGGGTGGGTTGTGGTGTCTAGGGGGGTACGTGGGCCTTCCAAGGTGGTATGGGGTGTCTAGGGGGTGGGGGTTGTCCTAGGAGGTGGTGATGTTCAGGGGGTGCCTAGGGGGTGATGTTAAGGGGTGAGGGGGATTTTCAAGGATGTGGAGGTCTAGGGGTGGGGGTGGGGTTCAATGGGTGAGGGGTTGTCTAGGGGGTGGGGGTGTCCTGGGGGGTGTTCAAGGATGTAAATAACTGAAAATTTCAAGGAATTGTTTTTTCATAAATACATTCTAATTTTACGAGTATGTGGCTTCGGAAAGGACTTGATTCTGAGGCCCGATGTTCCTGAAGTCAATTTTCGATGTTTAAAACAGGTACATTTAGTGAACGAACGATAGAGTTTTTCTCTCTTTTGAACGGGTGCTCGGAATTGAAATCTGAGGACACTGATGAACTCGCAATTCCGGTAATTTCTTAAGAGGACCTTTACAATAGTAGCGTTTGCACGGGAGAAGAAGTTAATTTGTGGGGTTTTATTAAGATTTAAATAAAATTGATGGAACATTTTTATTTTATATATAAGGAGGTCAACTCCTCCCATGAGAAGTTGATGGTGGGGTCTACACCCACCCAACATCTGATGTGTGCATAATTGAAAGGTGGGGCCCACACGATCCCCACCCATTCACCTCCCCCAATACTCATTATCCTTTTCTTTCATTTGAAAGCTCCTCTTAAATGAGACCTATCCCCTCCTCCACTCTCCCTCTTTAACTATTGCTAACACATTAATTTAATGAATTCAACTACATCAATTAATTAATGAAGTGGTTTGAATTTCAATTTTAAATTTCATGTGATAATAAAATAATAGGGGAAGCCTATTGTTTTATTTAGGGAGGGATTTCATTGTGCTATGGATGATTTGGAGAGAACACTTGTGAAGAAGAAGAGAACTCCTCTATTGAAGAAGAGCAACGCCTTTTCAATGAAGAATGCTGGTTCCATGAAGAAGGACGACAGACAACAATGTCATCTACGAAACCTCACCCGGAGACGTCGTCTTCCATGACGCCCGATGTACACCATCAATTATTGTAGTAGGGTTTTATTCTTGAAGGTGAATGTTTTTGTACCCTGTTTATCATTGGAAATTGTTGTTTCTATACGGCCAGTTGCTATCGATTTACGCAGAGGGCACGGGCTGAAAAATCACAGCCTGATGAACCTCTCTGAACTTGTTAAATATTTTTTGAATCGTTAATCAATGGAGGAGGAAGCACGACCCCATCGCACCATGCTGGGAATGTGGTGAAGGAAGTCTTCGCCGTCGCGCCGGTTGTGCGGAACGAACCAAAGCCCGCATCACACGCCTCTCTGGTAGAAGAACCGGCGAGCCTGTCGGCTGGCCGGCCGAAGTGGAGCTGTGTTGCCAGGAGGGTGCCAATCCAGAGAACTGGACGGCCCGTCGGCCAGCTGGGCGGAGCAGATCAACAGCGTTAAGAGGGAATTGTGTCGGAAGAGTCGTGACCCGCTGTGTGGGCCACCTACCCCCGAACCCCGGCTGGCCTAGATGGACGGTTTGGGAAGGGTGGCGCCACTTGGTGCCGCCGGTTCGGGCAGATGGGGGTCGCGCCCCCACCTCAGACTGCTCAGCCTGCTGGCTGAGCCCGCCTGGCCGCGCGCCCTGCTGGACCGCGCCCCGTGGGGCCACACCACTTCGGTCCATGTCACACCCCTTGGGAAAGGATTTGCAAGTCATCGGGCCAGTCAGACCCCTTTGATAGGCCAGACCCTCCAAAACCGATATGACCCGACCCATCAGCCCATCAGACCTAATAAACCAGGCCCTTTTTCACTTATAGTTGAATATCTTGAAGACCACACGTCCTAATGATGCGTCGTCAGTGACAATGGGATCCTATCAACGAGGCAGTCATTTTTCAATTTTCTAAGGGAGTCTTGGACAACTTTGGTAAATTTCTGGATGGAACGAGCATATTTCCAACCGGTCCCCTATAATAAAATGCCAGTATCTCTCAGACTGAGCGTCTGGTTGACACATCGTCTGTCGCGTTGAGTTCCTTTTGACCAGAAGGATCCTCGGGATACATAAACTCTGGAATTAGTGACTTTTGATGCATCACCCCCATTTTTATTCGTGGAGAGGACCCTCCCGGAATCGATTACGTTGTGTGTGGGAACACTAGATTTGGCTGTGACTGCGACGACTATTGTGATGGGATCCTCCGTGGGTTCGACGATGATGGCAACTGTACTTGGATCCTACGTTGGTTTGGCAGTGAGGACAACTGTACTTTTATCCTATGTGGGTTCGGCAACAATGATGACTGTACATGGATCCTACGTGGCTTTGGATGCGATGGTTACTGTACTTTGATCCTATGTGTGTTTGGCAACGATGACTTCTGTACATGGATCCTACATGGTTTCTACACAGGAGATGAATCAGAGGATATATCTAATCATATATTCTCTTCTTTGTGGGTAGTATACATGTGTGAGCTGATTCTTGTATTTCAATAATTATCATTGATTTGATTAACTTCTTGCCTTTGTAGATAAGATTGTGCTTGGGCTCAGATGTTGGAGCCGAATTGAGATTGATGACATAGGTATATGTATGGGAACATACCTAAGTAGAGTTGGATGATACTTCATGTTTGTATCTTTCCTTTGTGGTGTATCATTTTTAGATTCTAGGAGACATTTGGGGGTCTCGGGGTCCATTCTAAGTATCATTATACTTACCCATGCACTGGCATTGACCACACTACGTTGTGTTGGTTGCAGACGACAGACAACACTAATCATGGTCGAGGCTTGTATAATTGTATAGTATCCAGAGTTGGACCACCTGACGGGATGTACACGGAGCAGACGACCGGATCCAGGGACCTGAGGAGACTATCTATACCCACCCTTCAGGTGGGATTCTCGAAGGACGACTCGGTGGTTGCTGCATTACATTACTCTTGTACATTATTTTCAGTTGTACTATACTTTCAGTTAGGTTTGTATACTGGCCCATTTACTTTCATCACCTACTTTTGTACTCAGTTTTACATAGTGCATACTTCACTTGCGTAATTTATTGTGTTTTTAACTTATTTAAAGCCAATGCTTTCCCATTATAACAAGAATTTATGCCTTGGGTTCTAGTTTCTATCCCCTGGCCTATGGAAGGCGGGCTTGGTGTAGTCATGGCATGTGCCCCGAGGATGGGTCGTAAAAATTGGTATCAGAGGAGTTAGTTCTACTGCAAAACTCATGACTCTGATAATTTCTTCTCTATGAAGAAATAGTGTTAAGAGTACTGAGTGTGGTTATCAGTCTAGGGAGTCCAGTGATGGTGCAGCGGCCAATGTATCCATACACCAAGACCCTGAATTCTGATTTCCGACTATGTGCACGAAAATATTGATTACATGTGTGTTTCAAAAGTTTATTTGTGATTAAAATATATCAGATCACCATCTATACTATATGAACCGTGGAGCACCTGTTTCATCTCAGGATGGCCCCACGAAGGCATCAAGCTAGGGTTCTTAGTTATGTACGGGATGGTATCCCACCGAGCGACAAGGCCTCGGTGTAGGGCCCCATTTCAGTGGAAGAACCAGTGGTACCACTACCCACTGGGCCACCGATACCACCAGCCCTAGTAGCAGAGAGTTCATTCCTCCTGAGTGCGTTGCATGAGTTTCATCGATAAAGGCTACCCACGATCCGTGGAGATACGGATCCTCAAGAAGCTGTGGATTGGATGGAGGATATCGTTAGAGTCTTCAGATTGGTAGGGACACCAGCTGACCATATGATGATCCTTGCCACGAGTCTACTGCATGCAATAGCAGGTATATGGTAAATCCTGATGCTCCAAGTGCACGAAGAGGCATCACTTCATTGGACGTACTTCGAGAGCCTATTCTTCTTAGAGTTTGTTCCAGCCACCATTTGTTTGGTGGGAATTTAAGAGTTACTAGAGTTGCGGTAGGGAAGCATTAAATTAACCCAGTACTCAGTGACGTTTACCAACCTCTTTCTCTACTCCATAGACATGGTACATGACCCATTATTCTAGGCCCGGACCTTTGAGTAGGGACTGAGGAATGAGATCAGGGCTTCGATTATCTCCCTCAGCATTCCAACGTAGGAAGTAGTACTGGTGCGAGCTCATATTGAGAAGAGATTTCTTGCTAAGCCTACACCAGCAGCGAGGCCTACCGTTGGGTGACATGTAGTGGAGTCTTCTAATTCCGTCAGTAGATAAATGTCGTAGAGTTCCAAGAGGAAAAAGTCATCAGGTGGGAGTCCTCAGGATACTGGATTGGATGTGCGGGGCACACAGTGCAGTCCCATCCTATACGAGGGGCAGGTGCTGATATACATGCGGTGGGATGAGCCACATGGCTCATGACTGGCCGACCCTCCATGCAGACGAGCAACCAAAAGATGAGGGACCACCAAGGCAGAGGCATGGGTTCGACCGTGGCAGTCCGCAGGGAGCAGGCAGACGAGGTAGAGGAGCTGGCCGAGCAGTCGGTGGTGTACGATGTTTCGAGGCTCTACCACCACCACCACCAGGAGGGCCACCCCGAGCAACAGGAGCTATCAAACATGGGGAGGCTCAAATCTAGGCATTCGAGGCCTATGTCCATGACACACCTGAGTTGATTCTAGGTACTATCTATGTCTTTTACACCATTGTTGCAGTTCTTACAGACACATGAGCGAGTCAGTCTTTTATTGTCGTTGCCCTTGTTCGGAGCTTGGAAATTTCGACAGAGTCATTGGCTTGATCCATACTACTAGAGACTCCTACAAAAGAATACTAGATGATTACGAACTGGTGCCGGTAGTGTGAGCTTACTCGAGAATGCTAGAGCTTCGGCTGGGATATTCTTGGAGCGGAGTCAAGGACTTACGACATCATCTTGGGTATGGATTGATTATCTACAGTCCATTCTCAGATCGACTGTATTAGGGACAAAGTGTGGTGTGTCCTCACATATGGGGAATGTTTCACCTTCACCAGTGAGAATGGAGTCTTTGTAGTGTAGGATGGACTTACGGAGAGAAGAGGGCATCTAATCACACATCAGTTGGCTAGTCTCATATTAGGAGCATTTGATGTGAGGTGTCCGAGTTTTCCTACTGTGGTGGATCAGTATGCATAATTTTTTTCTTGACAACATTCCAGGACTACCTATTCGTAGAGAGTTTGTTTTCTACATTGACTTGAACCCCAAAACAGCACCGAAAGCTACTCCATCATATCGGATAGCTCTCGCCGAGCATCATGAGCTGTGGGTACAGCTATAGGACTTAGAGGGAAATGGATTCATCTGACCCAGTGTTTCACCCTGGGATTCTCTGATTTTAATTGCCAAGATGGAGGATGGGATCTTACGACTATATTTACACTACCTTCACCTAAATTAGGGGACCATAAATAACAAGTACCCAATCTCATGTATTGATGAACTAATTGATCATATCAAAGGAGAATGATGGTTCTCGAAGATGGACCTCAGGTCAGACTATCATCATCTCAGAGTTCATGACGAGGATGTGTAGAAGACGAACATCAGGTGTCGGTATGGCCAATACGAGTTATTTGTTATGCCTTTCGGTGTAACCAACACCCCTGAAGTGTTCACGTGTCTCATTAATAGGATCTTCCATCCATACCTAGATCATTTTTTCTTAGTCTTCATTGAAGACATACTGATTTACTCAACTAGTGAGGAGGAGCATGCCTACCACTTATGGGTTGTACTGGACACACTCAGAGAGAACTAAATTTATGGTATGATCTCAATGTGGTGGTTTTGGATTCGAGAGGTTCACATCTTGGGGACAGTCATCTCAGAGGCGGGAGTTGCAGTGGATCCTACCAAGATCGAGGCAGTACTTGCTTGGGATCCACCTAGATGCGTGACGAAGGTGTAGAGTTTCCTAGGACTGGATGGGCACTACTAGAGATTTGTGCCAGAATTCTACAGAGTTTCTGTACCACTTTCAGCATTGACGATAAAGGGGAAACCATTCGTGTGGTCAGATAGATGCCAGTACAACTTCCAGGAGCTGAGGCAGAGATTGAAAAGTGCGCCCATCTTGAGGCTACCTGAGTAGGGATTAGGGTACGTAGTTTACTGTGATGCAAATGGGAGTGGACATGGGTGTGTCTTGATGCAGGAGAGGGAAGCGATTTCCTATGGTTCACAACATTTAAGGAAGTAAGAGTAGAAATATGCTACTCATGAACTGGTGTTAGAAGAAGTGGTCTTCCCTTTGAAGATGTGGTGGCACTATCTGATGGGTGAGTGCTTTATAGTCTACTCTGAACAATAGAGTCTCAAGTACATCTTCTCGCAGAAGGACCTCATCCTGATACAGTGGCGATGGATCAAGTTCCTCCAGGACTATGATTTTGAGATAGTCTATACTCATGGGTTGTGGAACGTTTTTTCTGATGCTCTCACCATTAGATCATCCATTCATATACTTGGAGTGGAGACAGTGAAGTTAGTCTCTTTGTAGATATCCTTCGTGGATAGTGCTCGGGCAGCCTTTCTACAGTCCCTCATAGTCACTCCTTCACTACATTAGTGGGTCAGAGAGGCACAGCGTGGGGACGATTACTGTGACACACGACGTGCTCAGATTTCAACATGGCAGGTGCCTGATGGATTTTCTGAATGAGGAGATCATGTCATATTATTCAGGGGATGTACCATGGTACCAGTTGCACTAAAGGAGAAAGTACGGAGAGATTTTAACACTTCCCCTCTAGAGGTACATCCAGGAGTGGCGAAGATGTACCAAGAAATCAGGCAACAACACTGGTGGCTGTGTATGAAAAAGGTTTTAGCAGAGATCGTTTCACGATGTTTCGCTTGCCAACAAGTGAAGGCAGAGCACCAGGTACTAGCAGGTTTGGTATAACCCTTAGAGGTTCCGGAGTGTAAGTGGGATGGGATATCCATGGATTTTGTGATTGGGATTCCACATACATCCAGGTGACACGACTCTACTGGGTGATCGTCAACCGACTCACCAAGTCGGCCCACTTCCTTCAGATCAGAGAGCAGGGCCCTGTAGAGAGATTGGTATGCCTCTACATTCAAGAGATCATATGAATTCATGGTGTTCCATTGTCTATCATCTCCGATCAAGACACTCACTTTAATTCGAAGCTTTAGAAGGAGTTGCAGGATGCATTTGGGATGCAGCTACGCCTGAGCAATGCCTTCAATCCATTGAAAATTTTCCAGATGGAGAGGACCATTCAGACACTCGTGGACATGATTCGTGCATGTGTCCTTGAATTTGGTCACAGCAGGGAGGATCATCTACCCGTGGTGCAATTTGCATACAACAACATCTACCACTCCACCATCGGGATGGCACCATACGAGGCACATTACATCCAACCATGCAGATCATCTCTGTGATGGATTGACCCTAGGGTGTCAGTACTCATTGGACCAGAGATGGTTCTAGCTATGACGGAGAAGGTTCATATCATCAAGGGGCGGATGAGGATTGCACAATGCAGACAGAAGTCATATGCTGATAGGAGATGAAGACAATTGTAGTTCGAGGATGGCGATAAAATTTTCTCCCGGGTCTCACCTCGACGTGGATTACAGATATTTTCTCGAGGTGGAAAGTTATCTCTATGCTTCATCAGACCATTCCAGGTCCTCACTAGAGTAGGCGAGGTGTCTTAACATCTGGCCTTTCCACCTCAGTTGCACCAGATGCATGATGTCTTCCATGTATCTCAGCTGAGCAGATAAGTACACGATTCGACCCACATCATTGATCATGGGGAGATGGACATCGATGACAGGGCGACATTTGCGGAGGTCCCGGTGGAGATCGAGGATCGACATGAGCGAGTCCAACGTGGATGGTCGATTCCTCTAGTGAAGATTCATTGGCACCATGAAAACCACTTAGAGAGCACATTGGATCTGGAGGCTCAGATGCGTACTCAGTAACATCATTTGTTTCCCTAGATTCTGTTTTAGCTTTATAGAGACGTAAATCCATGAGGTGGGAGTAATGTATTGACCTGTAAATTTCAAGAATTTGTTTTCATAAATACGTAAGAATTTTACAAGTCTGTGCCTACTGACGACACTTGATTCTAAAGCACGGTATGCCTAGAATCAATTTTTGAAGTTCATCAAAGGTACGTTTAGTGAACGAACGAGCAGGTTTTTCAATATTTTGAACCTATCCTCAGAATTGAAATCTGAGGGCACCAATGAACTCGCAATTCTAGTCATTTTATTAAGGGGACCATTACCGTAGTTGCGTTTTCATAGGAGAAGAATTTAATTTATACGGTTTAATTAAGAATTAAATAAAATTGTTTGAACAATTTTATTTTACATTTATGTAGGTTAAATCCTCCCATGGGAAGTTGTTGGTGAAGCCTACACCTACCCATATTCCTATGTGTGGATAATTGAAAGGTGGGGACCGCACGAGCCCCAAACATTAACCTACCACTAATCTCCATAACCCCTTCTATAATTTGAAAACTCCTCTTAAATGAGACCTCTCAACTCCCCCTATCTCACTATTTAACGCTTGAAAACACATTAATTTAATGAATTCAACCACATCAATTAATTAATGAAGTGTTTTGAATTTGAATATTAATGTTCATTTGATAATAAAATAATAGGGGAAGCCTATTATTTTATTTTGGTAGGGCTTTCGTTGTTTTTAGGATGATTGGGAGAGAACTCTTGTAATGAAGAAGAGAACTCCTCTCTTGAAGAATAATGATGTCTCTTCAATGATGAATGCCGGTTGCATGAAGAATGATGATGGAAACTACCGTCGTCTACTAAACCTCACCCCGGGATGCTATCGTTCATCATGCCCGACGTACGCCATCAATTATTGAGGTAGTGGTTTATTCTTGAATATGATTTTTTTCGTACCCCGTTTTCGTTGGAAATCGTAGTTTATATATGCCCAGTTGCTATCGCTTTACGCGGAGGGTGCAGGCCAAACAAACACGGCCCAACGACCCTCTGTTGATCTTGATAAAAACTTTTAGAATCGACAATTGATGGCAGAAGAGGCACGACGCCGTCCCACCATTTCAGAAACATGGTGAACAAAGCTGGTGCCATCACACCGGCTGTGTGGGAGGAACCACGGCCCGCATCGCGGGACACTACGGCAGAAGAACCGGTCGGCCTGTCGACCGGCCGGGTGAAGGGGATCTGCGGGTCTAGGAGGGCACCGCACGGGAATAGCAGTGGCCCATTGTGCGGGCTGCTTGCGCCAGATGTTCGGCGCTGCTGGTTCGAGCAGTAGGGGGCCGCGCCCCAGCCTCGAACCGTGCGCCCGGCCGAAACGCGGCCCGCCGGGCAGGGCCGTGCCCCACCAGGTCGGGCCATGCCGCTTCGGGCTGCGCCACACCACTTCAGGCTCGTCCACGCCCCTCAGGCCAGGCCGCACAACTCAGTGGGCCACTCGGACCCCTTTGTCGGGTCGGACCTACCAAAACCGAGACAACCAGAACTATCATCCCATCGGGCCTAATAGACAGGGAACTTTTTCAGTTAATGGAGAATATCATGAAGACCGTGCATCAGAACGACACACTGTCTACTACATTGGTATAATATCAATGAGGAGATCCTTTTTCAATGCTCTAAGTGAGTTTTAGACAACATTGGTAAATGGTCGGGTTTGGAACGAGCATATTTCCAACCGGTCCCCTGGAACGAAAAATCCAATATCTCTCAGACCAGGCGTCTGTTTGATGCGATGTCTGTCGCATTGAGTTCCTTTTGACAAAATTGAACTTCGGGATATATCAACTCTAGAATTTGTGACTGTTGATGTATCGAACCCCTTTTACTCATGGATCAGACGCTCCCAGAATCGAGTAGGTTGTGTGCGGGAACCCTAGAGCTAGCTACGACCCCGATGACTACTGTGCTGGGATCCTCGGTGGTTTCAACGACGATGAAGACTATACTTGGATCCTACATGGCATCAGAGGATAGTATGATTTTATGTGTGTCCTCCATGGTTTTGGCAGTGATGACTACGGTACTTGGATCCTATGGGGGTTCAGCAAATATGGATACTGTACTTGGATCCTACGTGGGTTCGACAAAGATGACTTCTGTACATGGATCCTACGTGGGTTCGGCAGAGGAGATGATTCAGAGGCTACATCTTGTCATCTCTAACCCACATCGTGAGTAGTATACCTGTGTGAGATGAGTCTTGTATTTTAATGATTATCATTGATGTGATTCACTTCTTTCCTCTATGGACTAGATTGTTCTTGGTCTCGGATGTTGGAGCCGAACTGATATTTATGACTTAGGTATATGTATGGGAATATACCTAAGTAGAGTTGGTTGATACTTCTGGTTAGTATCTTTCCATTTTTGTTTATCATTTGTGGATTCTGGGAGACCTTTGGAGGTCTCGGAGTCCCTAAAGAGTATCATTATACTAACCCTGGCATGGGCATTGCCCGCACTACGATGTGTTTGTTGTAGATGATGGACATCACTGATCGTGGTTGAGGCTTGTGGAGTTAGAAGATATCCAGAGGTGGACCACTATACAGGACATACACGGAGTAGACGACCAGATCCAAGGAGATGAGGAGACTATCTATACCCACCCTTCAGGTGGGATTCCCGGAGGAAGACTAGGTGGTTCTGATTTACTTTACGACAGCTGTACTTTCTTTTCAGTTGTACTATACTTTCAGTTGGGTTTGTATACTAGCCCATTTACATTAAACTCCAACTTTTTTACTCAGTTTTACTTAGTGCATACTTCAATTGCATACTCTATTGTGTTTTTTTACTCATATAAAGTCAATACCATCCCTTTTTAACGGGAATTTACACCTTTGGTGCTATTCTCCATCCCCTGGCCTATGGAAGGTTGGAATGGGGTAGTCACGGCACAGGCCCCAAGGACGGGTAGTCACAAAAGAGGGTAGGGGTGTGGGAGGAGTCTAGGGGCTGTGGGGGTATCCAGGTGGTGGGGTGGTGTCCAAGTGGTTAGTGGGCTGTCCACGAGGATATGTGGTGTCCAAGAGGGGTGGTGGTCTATGGGGTGGTGGTGTCTAGGGGGTGTCGAATGGGGTGGGGAGGGGGTGGTGACCAAGGTGGTGGTGGTGTCTAGGGGGTTTCCAAGGGGGTGTTGGAGTCCTGGGTGTGTGGGGAATATCCAAGGGGGTTGGAGTATCTAGGGGGTTGGGTGGTGTCCATGAAAGTGAAAGGGGTGTCCATGGGGGTGGGGGTTGTCCAAGGGGGTGTGGGGGTCTCTAAAGGGTGTCTAATGTGGTAGGGGTGGGGTGGTTTTTAGGGGGTGAGGGCGATTTCCATTGGGGTGGGGTGTCCCGGGGGTGGGGGTGGTGTGTAAGGGGTTAGGGGGCTATCTAGGGGGTGGGGGTGTCTGGGGGTGGGGGGAGTCCAATGGGGTAGTGGGTGGTGGTGGTGTCTAGGGGGTGTGGGTGTCCCGGTAGAGTTGGTGGTGTCCAAGGGGTGAGTGGGATATCCAAGAGGTAAGGGGAATCTAGGGGTGAAGGATGTCCGGGTGTGGGGTTGTAGTTTAGTTGTGGGGGATGTCGAGGGCTTTGGTGGTGTCCATGGGGTGCCCAAGGGGGTGGGGTGGTGCACAATGGGGAATGAGTTGGAAATCCCCATCAACCCTGGACACCACTCCCCCACCCCCATGGACTCCCCACCCCCAGGTACACCCCCACCCCCATGGACACCCCCACCCCCTGGACAGCCCCCCACCCCCCTGGACACCCCATTCCCCCATGGTCTCCCTCGGTAACCCCCTACCACTGTGGATAGAACATACCCCTTGGAAAACCCCCCACCACCCCCTGGATAGAACCTACCAACTTGGACACCCCTTGGTATATATATATATATCCAAACCGTTTCATTTAAACCGTTGTAATATTTTAACTTTATGTAGTATATACCAACGGTTCTTGTAGAATCATTGATATATGGCTATTGCAATGAACATCATTTCAACAGTGTGTGATTCCATTGGGGAATTTTATCCCAATGCTTTCAGGGGCTATTCCAATGGTTTCAGATCATTGGTATATGTGTAGTTATAAGTATCTAATGTATGAAAATTTTAATATTTGCACTACGTATTTCTTTTTTAAAAGAATTGTGAATTCGGTATCCAGTTGCACTAGGATGTATTCATTGTGTAATTAAAGAAGAAAGAATACAAGATAAATTTAAAACTGTTATATCAAACTGTATATTGTTTTCAAAATCATTTCCAGGAATATTTTTTTCAAATACGCACCCCCTGGACACCCCCAACCTTCTTGGACACCATGGACAGCTCCCTACCACGAGGACAGCCCCTACCCCCTTGTACATCCCCCACCTTCCTAGACAGCCCCAACCCCATGGAAACCCCATTGGAATATATATATCTCAATTTTTTCATTGAAACTCTTGTAATATTTTAACATTAGGTAGTCTATACAAAAGGGTCATATAGAAACGTTGGTATATGAATTATTTGATGACCATCATGCAAATAGTGTATGAAACTGTTGGAAAATTCTATCCCAATGATTTCAAGGTATAAAAAAATGGTTTTAAATAATTCTAATATGGGTAATATTCATTAGTAAATGTACATATATTTTAATATTTAAATTTTACATTTCTTTTTTACGGACGAGTGAATTTGGTGTCCAGTTTCACCAGGAAGTATTCTTTTTGTACCTTATGAAGAAGTATCCAAGATGAATTTAAAATTGTTATATCTATCTGTATTTTTTTAATTCTTTTTGAGGAATATTTTTTTCAAATACACATATATTTATTTAATATTTCAAAATTATATTTACATTAAAATTATGATATTATTCATTTAAATATATATTTTTCATATCTTAACAATATGTATATGTTTTTTATTTTTTATATGTAATAATGAGTAGAAGATGGATTATGGCACATCGAATGAGTAATGAATATGGGGAAGGTGTTGATGAATTTGTGTAGTTTCCTAAGTGAAATGTTCAAAGAAGTGACATTTTTTGCTGTCCAGACCTGAAATATTTGAATTTGAAGAACTAGAAAATTATAGAGATCAAAGATCGTCTGATTTATCATGGATTTAATCTGATTTAGATCCCTAGGATTTGGCATGATGAAACTGGAAAAAATGGAAGATCTACTGATGATGTTGTTTTAGACGATAGTAACTCTTATTAAATTGAAGAAATGATCCATGATATAGTAACAAAACAAATTGAGAAAGAACCGATAGTTGCATGTCTAAATTGTGATGCTGAAAAACCACTATATCAAAGTTATATTGATTTTACGGTTTTTCCGGCGGTGTTATGATTGATTAAACAGAAGGCGAAACATAGATGAAGTTATATAATTTTTATAGAGATGATACAATTGTTGAAAGACGTTATTCCAAAAGAAAATGATCTTCCAGATTCATATTATAAGGCCATGAAAATATTATTCCTGATGGTATTGGTATACAATAAAATTTCTTGCATGTCTATATTACTGTATGATATATACGAATTAATATGAATTTCTGTCCGAGTTTCATAAATTTGAGACATCACAGTATAAGTTAAAAAAAATTCATAGGTTGATGTAGAGACTACAAAGATCCCTACAGAAGTATTTTAGAATCATCATATAATTTCTTGTTGGAAATGTTTATTTTCCAATTGACATGATGAAAATAGGTTAAGATGGGATACTGATGAGTAGATTTGTGATTGAAAAAATTAATAATTAAGATGATTGTCCACAATGGATGAAAATTGATGAGAAGTATCCTACATTTGAAAATGAAATTAGAAATATCAGACTAGGGTTATGAACAAATAGAATTAATCCATACCGATGCCTCTGTAGCACAAATAATTATTAGACTATTTAATTGGTAATTTACGACCTCTCTCATGATATTTGTATAAAGCACAAATATTTCATGTTGAGTATTATGATCTCTGGTCTCAAGGAACCTGAAAATGATATTGATGTTTTATTCCACTATTTATTGATGATTTGAAATATTTATGGGAGGATTGTGTTATGGTGAATGATTATTAGAAAATGGAATAATTTAAATTGCATTCTGAGCTTATTTTAACAATAAATGAATTCCCAGCATGTGGAAATTTTTCTGGATACAGTACTAAGTGGCATAAAGAATGTACAATTTTCAAACAACATCCTTCATATTTTCAATTAAATCATGGGAGGAAAAAATTATACATGGGTCATCAAATGTTTTTTCCAATTGATAACTCAAATAGAAGACAAAAAATGAATTCAATTTCACACAAGAATTTGATATTACTACACAACCATTATCCTATAATGTGTATTTTGAGTGGGTGGAAAACCTTGATGCGACATTGGGAAGGGCACAAAAATCTAGTAATGATTAACATAGTTGGAAGAAAATGTCCTTATTTTTTGAGCTACCATATTGTAGATATCATGAAGTAAAACATAATATTGACGTCATTCATGTGGAGAAGAATATCAACAGAAGTGTGGTTGGAACATTGATAGATATTAACCGAATGAAAAAACAGGTGTTGAATGCAAGATTATAATTACTATCAATTGGAATAAGTTTGGATTTACCCCAAACTATTAATGGAAGAAGATAATTTCTTCTCCCGGAATGTAACACATTATCCACGTTGGATAAAATTTTCATTTTTCAGTGTATTGAAGATATATAAGTGCCTCAAAAATATTCTTCAAATGTAATTTTTTTTTCTAATTTCAGGATTTGATGTTGATAGGTATGAAATATAATTTTTTTCATGTCATGATCCAACAACTTCTACCATTTTCATTATGGGAATTTTTTCCCATCTGTGTAAGAATGACTATAATTTAGTTTTGTTATTTTTTCAATTCAATTTGTAATAAGGGGATTGGTGTGAATTAATTAAAAATTATGGAAAAGGATATAATATCTACAATTTTGAATTGGAAATGTATTTTTTTCTATATTTTTTTTATATAATGTGGCATTTAATGATTCATTATGGTTCAAGAAATAATGCTTTGTGGACATGTATATCATTGATTGATGTATCCATTGGAAAGGTATAAAAAATATTAAAGTGGTATGTTATGAATCTATTTCAGCCAGAACCCTCCATTATTGAAAGGTATATTAATGAGGATGTTTTAGAGTTATTTACGATTTACATGGATGCAATGGAGCACATAGGTTTGCCTCCATCTCATTATGAAAAATTTAATAATGAGGGAAAGGGGATTCATGGATTAAAAGTAAAATCATTGTCAACTAAATAGATGAAGATGTTATAGTTATAAATCATCAAAAACTTTGTAGGTGCTCAACCGTATAACACCATGAATATCAATGAGTTGATACAATGTTATCCAATGAATAACAAAATGTGGATTTTGAATGAGCACAAAAAAACAATTTGTCATGATTTAAAAAGAACGTGATTGGTCGATAAGATATATTAGATACATTATGATAGTTAGTGGGTGGTCCATGTTTAAATGTGACAACAAGGTCCCTTTATAACATTAATGTCTATACATATCATATGATATCTCAGGAAAACTGAATGGATGTTCAGATTAGTGGTGTATTGGTGTTTTAGAAGTAATTAAATTTTTGGGTTCTAAAGACAAAAGACCAATTTCATAATCAAGTGAATATTATAGAGTCATTTTAAAAATATGGTAAGCTAATTACATTAAATTATTGTTCTTAATTTTAACTGCAAATGGGTTATCTGTAACCAAAATATCCGATATAGTGAATTTGGAATGACGGTTGTTAATCTTAATAGATTAAAAGACACAACTGATTCTTTTATAATGGAAACACATGGAAATTTTTTTGTCTATGTAGTTTATCAATCAGATATGCAGTGGATCGTTGGTTAACAAGGGATACAATGTTGGTGAGGATCAACATCATGTAGATAGTTATTTAAGTGAGATCTCTAATCCATAGAAATATTATAAGATCATAATGATGGGCATGTTGAAGACATGACTTGTGCTATATAGAACCATCACGATGATGGAATTTTAGAAGACTATTCATTAGTTCATTCCAAATATTATAGGTAACATATGATTATATCTTGTTTACATTAATTATTTTAATAAAATGTTAAATATTATAATGTTTTTATTTATTAAAAATCATATTAAAACAAATAAGTATAAGTTTTTTATTTTTATTTTAATTTTATTAAAATTTTTAACATTTCATAAATTATATATCTATAATTTTTTTGAATTAAAATAACATTTCCATGTTTACCATGTTTACAATGTTAACCATGTTTACCATGTTTACCAAGTTTATCATGTTTACCATAGTTCACAATATATTACCCCAGTTTATCTTTACAAAACATATATATTTAATGATTTTTTCAATGAAAATTTCACTACCATGATAACCATATTTACCCTCTTTAACATTGTTTAACATGATTAACATATTAACGATGTTTACTATTATGTAACATAGATCAATTTTTCATTTTTTGTTTCCATTAGTCTTTTATAATTTGAATTTCTATATTACTGAACTAATGGTTGTTTTTATTATTTGAAAGATAATGAAAGACCAATCAGTTGATCAACCACATGATTCTGGAGATGAGAATAATGATCATACCTCTAGGGAGGAACATTCACATTCTCCTATTGATGTTCCCTAATCCTCCTCATGTGCTCCCATAATGACAAAGAGATTAACAGTTGGTAAATGTGGGTGCAAAAGTTTACCAAAACTATCACTTGGCCATAATCAAAACCAGAAAATACTCATTGATTCGGATGAGAATGATATTCCAAGAGGTCAAATGAATATGATTTTTTCGTGTTTTGTATCAAATCAGAGTAAGATAAAAGTAAGAATTTTGTATGATGATTGGAGAATTCTAGACAATGAGTTAATATCGTAGTTGTGAGAGACTTTTTTTGATAGATATTTTGCTATTTTTTACTATACTTTAAATTATACTTTTATATTATGTTTTACCTCTTCTCAATCAGATGACATTTGATATTAATTACATTATATGATTTAGGAATAAACGATTATCGATGGCTATTAGGAGATGGAGTTATTTCAAATAAATCCCCACATATTAATTCATGTTTGGAAATTGGAGTCATGACAATCTATGTTGTATATATAGTGTCATAGATGAATACACATGAATACATTTTGTTGAATGTAAAAGAAAAGAATCATTTCTGATAAGGGAAATATTAACTCCTATATGATTTCTTATAAAAATTACCTTAATAATGATTTGTTAATGATTTCTTATTCCTAATTTATAGTAAACAATATGATCTCATCATGAGATCAAATCTAAAAATGTATACCCTCATATTTTTTCTCGGGGACGTTATACATTATTGGATAAACAAATGATGGTGGAAAATTTACAAAAACAAAGAGCTTGTCTTCAGTCTCTAGAGTGGTTTCCACTCTATCCCCTCCATCTAGACATGAAAAATGGAAGAGTGCTCGGATGGGAAAAATGGAAAATATCCTTCAGATGATTCGAGAATCATAGCTAAGGGAATTGTATGATATTTATTTTACTTATGTAAGTTAAATACACTCTTCATATAATTTGAATCATTATAGAAAAGTTCAATTAATTAATAGAAGTTTCTCTAGAGGATCAGAGCTCACATGATGTATTTATAGTAGTTGGGGGGAAAAATATTTTATCTGCAACTTTGGGAATGCCCGAACATCCTGGTCGTATATAAAGATATCTGACAGTTGTATGTGTAAGATAAGTGTTTCCACGATCATCCACATCTTCTGTGGAGGGTGTTTAAAAAAATAGAATCCATGGAGGCTGAAGATCATAATAATAAGGTGATGATGTTGGAAAAGATTACTGCATTAGTACCATACATGTTTTCTAACACGCCAAGACGATTTTAGACTATTCCACCCACTCTTCCACCTCCCCATATAGACCAAATTATTTATCCTCCATTACTTCCAATAGCTATAACTCACCCACCTTAGTCCAAAAAAGGCATTTTTTATCGCACTCCTCCATCGTAGCTTCATACTTATTACAAGTTGAATGATAATGATCCACAACATCATATAGTTGCATAAGGGCTGGTATATTGTATATGAGATAAAGTTCATCATCAAAAGTTAGAGGTAGTGCATCATAGGGTCACTGTACAGTGTATTATATATAGATTATCTTGAGTTCTATTACCTACATATTAGGTGAAAAAAATTGGACCTAGTATTGGCAATTTTTTAATTGGGCTATCCAGACTTCTGTGACTCATTACCGTAGTGGTATGTATGTTATACCATGTATATTAATTTTTTATTAAATTTTATTTATCATTTGAAAACTAATATATTATTATATTTATTTTTACAAAAAATACTTAAATGGTACCAAAATTCCATATAGACTACACCAACTACAAATAGCTATGACAAGTGATACATATTCTAGTAGTCGTGACATATTGTCATGATATTCCAATTTTTTGGCAGATCATTATGTGTTTCTAATGGAATCTCATATTTTTGTCTGTGAAATAAATTTTTTTATTCTAAAAAATGATATAATGTAAGTTTTTACTGGAGATATGATGGGCATCAAATTGGTGAAAAGTTTTCACATTTAAGTATTAACACCTTTTCCATTTGATATATTTTTAAAAATGTATACTTATTTTTGTTTAATATTGGGTATCTTTATAACATGTTTGAGAAGAATGAGTTGAAAATGTATATGCATTCATGTACCCATATTTGTTTTCCCCTGAAGCACATTTATTGGATGGGGAACAAATAATGCTTTATATTGATGAAATATTAGAACATAATATAATCACACATTGTTGGATGATTCTTTTTTGTGAGAGGTATGAAACATAACTATGTAAAAGCATTCAGTATTTATTAACATAAAAATCACTAACCATTAATTTTATTTTATCGGTGTTAATTAGATGTTAGGTGTTTTTTCCCAATGGAGAAAACACATTATTGGATATGCTTTATCGATGGAGATGTGCTGGAATGTTTTTAGAATATGTTGGAAAAATATTTTTCAGTTTCATAATAGATATATATATTATAATTAATTTTAAATTTATCCCATTAATATTATATTCTATCAAGGGATGGGAATAATTTTTAAAAAACAAAAAGAAAAGGGGTTCCAAGATCAAATATGTAATAACTAATGTAAATATCCTTTATAAATTATACATTTTGATATATTACATAAGAAATTATTTTTAATTTACACTCATTTAAACTGAATTTTCATGAACAACAAGGCTTCGTCGAATGCGGATATTATATGTTACGATATATGTCTGAAATATTTATATCTGGAAGACATGTGAACATGGACATGGTTAGATTTCCTTTTAATATTGGACCTAATATTTCATTTGATTTATTCATTATACATGTTAACTAATATCTATTTAATTTTTAACTATTTAATGACACTCAACCCTATAGTTCTCAAGGGGACAAACACTTACTAGTGGAATGGTAAAATTATTTTACAGGTTTGATTTGATTTTAGGTTATTTGTAGTGTGAAATGTAATTTTGAATATTTTCATTATAATTGTTTATTTGGTAGTCATTTAGGTATAAATAAGGTTTTTTAGTTGAAATTTTTATATTGTAATGCTATATATGTGAATATTAAATTTTTTACTAGTTCTTGTTTTCGTCTAGTTCTGCTGGGTTTTCTTGTATAGATTCTGGTCTTGGGGGGGAGGGGATCTATGGGTTTGTTGGGTTTCAAGTGGAGTGGGGGATTCTATGGGTGTGGGAGGGTGGTCTGGTGGTGTGGGGGTGTCCAGTTAGGTAGGAGGGTTTACATAAGGGTGTGAGGGTTGTCCAGGGGAGTGGGGAGCATTACCGAAGAGTATGGGGTTGTCCCGGGGGTATAAATGGGTGTGGGGGTGTCCAGAGGGGTTGGGGTTCCAGGGGTGTGGGATGGTTTTCTAGTGGGGTGTGGGTGTCCATGGTGTCCATGGGGGTGGGAGGGTGTCCAGGAGGGTAGGAGGGCTATACAGGGGGGTGGGGGTTGTCATGGTGGGGTCCAGTGGTGGGTGGTGCTCACGGGGAGGGGTTTTTCTAGTGTAGTGGGAGGGTTGTCCAGGGGGGGAGTCTAGGGTGTCCATGTGGGTGGGGGTATACAAGAGGGTGGAAGGTCTATCCAGGGGTGTGGGGGTTGCTAAAGTGGGTGGGGTGCTATCCAGTGGGGGTCTAGGGGTGTGGGTGGTGTCTAGTCGAGGGGATGGGTTTCCAGAGCTGTGGGAGGGCTGCTAGTGGGTGGTGGGTATATAGGGTGTACATGGGGGTTAGAGGGTTTCCAAGAGTCTGGCAGGGATGTCTAGGGTAGTGGAGGCTATACAAGGGGTGTCTAGGGATGGGGGCGCCCAATGGGATGTGGGGGGGGGGGGTCCAGCTGTGTGGGAGGGTTGTATAGGGTTGTAGGGGTTTCTAGGGTGTTCATTATTGTGGAGGTGTCCAGAAGGGTGGGAGGGCCTTCCAGGGGGGGTGTGGTTTGTCCTGAAGGGTGGGGGCTACCAAGGGGGCTGTCCAGGGTGTGTCCTAGGGTATGGGGGGTTTCCAATGGGTGGGTGGTGGGTGGTGGGGGGGGGGGGATAGGGGTGTGGGAGGGCTGTTTAGGGGGTGGGGTTGTCCAGGGTGTCGATGGGGGTGGGAGGGTGTCCAAGAGGGTGGGAAGGTTTTCCAAGTGACTAGGGTTATCAATAATGGTGTGAGGGAGTTACAAGGGGATTCTTGGGGTGTGGGGGTGTCTATAGGGGTGGGGGTCTCCAGTAGTGTGGGAAGGCTATCTAGTGGGGGGTGGGAGTGTCCATGGTGTCCATGGGGGTGGGAGGGATTTATAGGAGCTGGGGGTTTTCCAGGGTTTCCTAGGGGTGTTTGTGTGGGGTTGGTGTCTAGTGGGGGGGGGGTTCTAGTGGCGTGGGGGGGGATATCGAAGGGGTTAGGGGTGACCAGGCTATCCATGGGGGTGGGTGGGTGTCCAAGAGGGTGGGAGGGATATCTAGTGGAGTGGGGGATATCCAATAGGGTCGAGGTTATCATGTTATGTGGGGGGGGGTCTAGTGTGTATGGTGGTTTTGGGGCTGTGGGAGGGGTGTCTATGGGTGTTGGGGGGGGGGGTCCAAGTGTGTCCATGGGTGTGGGGTGTCTAGTAGGGTGGGATGGTTGTACAGTGGGTGGGGGCCTGTCTCGGTGGAGTCCATGGGTGTGGGAGGGGAGTTTCTAGGGGTAGGTGGTTTCCAGGGGTGTGGGAGGGCTATCCAGGGCTTGGGGGGGACTGAGTGTCCATGGGGGTGGGGGGGGATGTCCAGGATGGTGGGAGGGTTGTACAAGTGGGTGGGGGTGTCATGGAGTTTGGGGGGGTGTTTAGGGTGTGTATTGAGGTTGTGGGGTCAGTGGGGTGGGGGTTTGCAATGGTGTGGGACGGATTTCTAGTGGGGTGGTAAGTTTCCAGTGTGTCCATGGGGGTGGGAGGGTGTCCAGGAGGGTGGGAGGGTTGTCCATAGGAATGGGGGGTTGTCTAAGGTGTGTCCACTGGTGTGGGGTTGTCTAGTGGGTTGGGGGGTCTTGGGTTGTGGGAGGTTTGTCCCATTGGGTAGGAGAGTCCATGGTGTCCATGGTGGTGGGAGGCTTTCAAAGAGGGTGGGAGATATGTCCTGGGGTTGGGGTTGTCGAGGGGATGTCACGGGGTGTAGTGGGTGTCCAGGTAGTAGGGGTTTCTAGAGGTTGGGAAGTGATATCCCATAGGGTGGGTGGGGGGTGTACAGGGTGTCTATGTGGGTGGGAGGGTGTCTAGGGGGGTGGGAGGGTTGTCCAGGGGGTGGGGGATGCCTATGAGTGTAGATGAAATTTAGGGGTGTGGGAGTGTGCATGGAGGTAGGGGTTGTCCAAGAGGGTGTGAGGGCTATCCTGGTGGTGGGGGCTCTCTAAGAGGGGGCGGGGGCAGTCCATGGGGTGTCCAGTGGGGGGTTGGGGTGTTTCAAGGGTGTGGGAGGGTTGTACAGTCAGGTGGGGGTGTCCCGGGTGTCCATGGGGGAGGGACGATGTCATGGAGGGTTGGATGGCTGTCCATGGGAGTGGGGGGATATTTTGGGAGTGTCCATGGGTGTGGGGGTGTCTAGTGAGGTGGGGGGGGGGGGGGGGGGTTCTAGGGTGTCCATGGTGGTGGGAGAGTTTCCCGGAGTGTGGGAGGGCTGTCTAGGGGAGCGGGGTCTGTCCAGTGGTGGTCCAGTGGGGTGGGGGTATCCTAGGGTGGGAATTTCCAAATGTTTGGGAGATTTTTCTAGTGGGGTGGGGGTGTCTAGGGTGTCCATGGGGTTGGGAGGGTGTTCATGAGGGTGGGAGGGATGTCCAAGGGGAGGAGGTTGTCCCGGTGGATGGGGGTAGTTCAGAGGTGTGGGGCTGTCCCGTCAGGTGGGGGGTTTAATTATGGTTTTTTCTGGTGTTGGTCTATTATAGGAAATCTATGGTAGGGTATACATGTGGTTGGATTGTTTTATTAAGAAAATGGGTTTTTTGGTTGGTTTTTTATAACTATTGTAAAAAATTCATGGTAATGGGTTTTAACATCACTTATTTGATAACAGATTTAACAAATTCATGGGAATGAGTTTTTACGTCGATTATTTCTTAAGCTACGTAATAAATTCTTATGGAATATCTTTTTATGTCAGTTATTTTATAACAGACCTATTATATATTTTTTCATGTCGGGAATTATTTAACCAATGTAAAAACAGATTGTATATAGGTTTATCATGTCGTTTATTTTCATAACATACTAGATAAATGAATCGAAGGATCTTTTTATGATGTTTTTATTATATAACTGACGTAATAAAGTATATACCACGTTGGTTTTTTAAAAACCTACGTAATAAAGCACAACTCTGAAGCATTTTTCACATCGGTTTTTGAGAACATGCGTCAAAATGGATTTAGATTTTTGGTTTAATATTCTGTTTTAAAAAAAACCGACGTAAAAAAAATATTTATAAAATCTCCTGTAATAACATCTTCCAAATTCCAATTTAAAAAACAAAAAATAACCACCATAAAAAAAATTATTTTCACTAATGAAATTTATTATATTATCCCCTTGTCACTATGCAATTTCATTATCTAAAAATTCTTCCAAACCCTTACCATATAAATGTTTTCTTCGAGGTAAATTAATACAAATTTTAAACATGGGTATTCGATTTTATTCATCAAAAGAAATCATATATAATTATCTGAATGTTTTATCAATCGTGTGAAATAAAACATAAATATCACCATACACCATCATTGAGTCATATATAATAACTATAATGGAAAATGTGATGAATCTAATAAAGATGTTTTTTCTTACTATACATTTAATTCAATAAAATTAAACAAATAAATTTTTATTTAAAATAAACATAAATTATTGGTATGTACCAAATAAAACATACTAGTGTATTCAAATATAGTTTTGTATCAATGAATGGTTCATTCAACTGAAAAATTATCTATATTGATCAATTTTAGAACCATTGGACATGATCTAAATAAGTCTAAGATCCCCCTATAAAAATATGAGCACAATGTATAACATATATTGACACCCTGATTTTTAAAACATAAAAAAAATATTCTGCTATATTTTTTTTAATATTCTATTGAACTAGTTTAGTGTTACGTCATGTTGTTCCATGAAGTATATGAAACTACTATGTCCACATAAAATAAATTAATATGTTCCTTAAATATTCATTAAACGTAAAACTATGATGTTAACATTAATTTGAAAAATTTTCATTGTGACTTTCAAATAAAATGATCACAATTTATTCATCTGAATCAATAAATAATACAAAATAAAATATGTTTAATTAAAAATCATTTTAGTTAATAGAAAATAATTGAATCTACGTTGGTTGTTCCAGTTACAACAATTATTTATAAATTCTATTGTATGTAAAACATAATTTTGACAACTCAATCATTATTCAATAGGTTTTATAAAACTAAATGATTCCTCACAAATGCATAAAACATGAATCATTATGATAAATATAAAACAATAATAATATATAATATTCAAGGCCATTATTCTTATAGATCTTGTAATGGTTGGTGATGAAACAATTTGTGACACAAAACTATACCATGTGTTTAGAATGAGTTGGAAATTCACCTCAATTATGTATCTCTCAAAAATTATATATATATATATATATCAATGTTTAATTAATTAATATCACATAAAATCCATGAAATTATGAACAATTTAGATTCCATATCCAATATATAATAAATGAATTTATTAGTTTAATTTAATACAATAATAAACATAATTAATTATTATTATAACTCTATATAACTATTTTAAAATAAAAATTACATATTATAAACCAAAAGTGTATATTTATATAATTATAGTCATGTGAATAAAAAAATTAGAAACAATTTTTATCATCCATTAATGTCGATCTATAGATAATAAATAATATTATTAGGGTGAGGATGATGAATCTGTTAAGGGGGTATACATTTTTTCCTATGTGGGGAACCAAGCCATAAAAGTGGAGCTCGATGGTGGGTCTGTGTAGTAACCAAAGAGGAGAACATATCTAGGGTGAGGGATCTCAGTGAGGGTGTGGGGGTGTTGCATTTCCAGTGTGCCAGTTAGAGTGGTTGTCAAGGGAGGGTTAGAGATCAAGGGGAGAGGGTCACGAGGGTCAGGGTTTGAGTTCTCAAGGTGATGGGAGCAGAGTCACCACGGAGGAGAGGAGAGGTGGAGGGGTGGGGTAAAGGGGGATGTAGGTTTATGGTATCCTCCAGTGAAAGGATATGAGGATAATGGTGGAGGTTGAGATTGGGGTATGGGTCAGGGTCCCTAGGAGGGAGTAGGGGAGGGTAGGGATTATGGTTTCTCTAAAACATCTAGTGGATGATTAATTGAAACCACATCAATCTAAAGACATAAAAAATACTAGTGTATTAATGAAACCAAAAATACATTATATTATTTAATCATATTTATTTCAAAGTAGATCTAGTGATATCTATGAAAAAATAACCACAATATAATTTTTTTAATTTTTTTAGAATAATATTTCAAAATAATTGATTAACTATATAAGAAATGATGAGTTTAAAATATTATTTTGAAAATTTCAATGACCTAAAATTTCCTTGAATTTTTTTTCAAATTATATGGAATTATTATTCGTCAGTGAAAATTGACGGTGTGTGATTCCAAGGCACAGAGTGTCCAGTAACAATTAATGAATTTTTTTTCATGTACGTTCAGTAAATGCATGGCTGGAGTTTTCTAACATTTGAACATTAGCCTAGATTAAAAATATGAGGGCACCATTGAATCTGCAGTTCCATGATTCGCTTAAGGGAGGCAATACTTTGACTCCATTAGGTTCAGATAAATGGTTTTGTTTATGTCTTTGTTAACTAAAAGAAATAAAATAATTTTTTTTCATATAATCAATTAGACTACTAAAGGGGATGGGGCCAGTGACATGTCAAGACAAAAAATGGCTTCACCACCCAACACTACGTAATGAAATTATATGGAAATTAGGAAGCATACTAATTCATGAGACCCATTAAACTCCACCTCATTACATAACATCCCCATATCCTATATTGATGGTTCATATGGAGGGGTATCAGCACAATTTCTCCAAACATTGATGTGATGAAGGAGCTTCGCGATACATGGCCCTTATAAGACAGAGAAGTCATAGCAATAGGTTATGGATGACACTGAACCACGAACCGAAGGGTGATGTCCTAGTGGCGTAATTGGGAACTAGTTGCAGGAACAATGTATATGATCCACCATAAAATGCAGAGGCTTCTACAATGACTCTAGGTATGGGTTATTTTTATTGTGCATTTTCTATTCTATATTATTCGTTCTTGAAATTATCAGAAGACCATGGGACAACTGACTAACACGTTGATCTGCGATTCATTAGTTTTGTGGGAGGTTGTTAGTGGGTATCCTTATGTGGATTGGATTGTTGTTTAATACATTAAATTTTGAAAAAACTTTATATCCTCTATTTGGTCATGACCTAACATGGATGAAGTGGGCCTATCAAACACAACTCGAACCCTCCGAAACTTTGTTTCCCATGCCCTATCCTTGGAATACTGCCAGTATGATGACACAATCTATCTTATAAAGAGGCGACAGGACAATACATGCCATAAGTGGAGTCCGTGAAACAAAACCACATCGGTCATCAGGGTGGATAGCAATGTCCAGGTGCGGAGGAGGTGTGGTGCACCATCACACATCAACGGTGTGCAAGAGGCCACATCTCATCAGTCACCTCAGTCAGAGTAGGATGTCAGCTTGTCTGTTGGCTACATAAGGGATGGGTATCGTGCCATCTTGTGCCACCGGAGAGCAGGAGACTGTGGAATAAGCCACGACATAGAAGGTAGAACCCATGACTATGACTGGTTTTGAAGCGACTGGGGGGCACCCATGTGTCTTCTTTGCTTCAAAGGCAGAACAACCTTTGGCCTTTCCGGATCTCCGAGGAGCATCTCCGCCAAGCCTCCAGGCTGAAGCACCATAGGTCATGCCCTTCGTGGTTGGGCCTCCCTCTAGTAGGCCACCGCTGGAGTTCTGGGATGCCTACCCAGTGGGCAGCCTGCCCAGCAGGATGTTGCCTAGTAGACCGGGCTTCGCCACTTTTACGGTGGGGCTACACCCCACCATGTGTTTGGCCACCCCTTTTGCAGGCACTACCAATATGGGTCGGGCCTCAATTGTGGGCCGGCACATTTTTCGGGCGAGGTTGGACCTCGGCCTAGTGTTTCATGTCCTCCGCGGTCTTGCCTTGACAAGGTTGGGCAGGGTCTGTATGACCGGTTCGGACCAGACATAGGTATACCAGTCCCCGAACCCATTATAGGGATTATCTTGAGAATCATTCATACGGTGGATGAACCATATTTGTAATTGGGATCTTTGGAGAGATACATCTCTATTGACTTATTTCGTGAGTGTTTGGTGAAACATGGATTATGGCCATGTTGTATCACCCCCGATACCAACCGAGACCTCAAACCTAAAATGCCAATAACGCATTGATCGTGTGCCCAGTTGATGCGACATCTGTTGCGTTAGAACCGTTATGAAATGACTGATAATCCGGTTACTTTATTTTGATACTTTTTGTTAGATCAAATATTGCCAATGGTTTGAGGACTAGTCATCCCAATCACACATCATATGAAACCCTGCGACTGGCTGAGAGTTGACGACTAATGATCTTTTGGACTCAAAGAGACTCGACGGCCCACAATACGTAATGGGTAGGAGTACCTTAGAAGGCCACAGTGGAGAGAAGCCACAATACATGTTGCGGAGAAGTACCTCAGTAGGCCTCGATGGAATGTGACTCTTTGTGACCCGGTAGACCCACAATATGTGATTGAGAGGATTATATCAGAAGTCCATGGTTAGTGGGAATCACCTTTGTCTAACGAGGTAGGCCCACTCCACTCATTAGAGGAAGATTTCTCTAGCAGTTGAGGATTTCAATGATGTTACTGGGAATATTACTTGTTCCAACGCCTAGAGAATCTGTTTCTGGCTACTAGTATTCATAGAGATCCTATGTGGTTCAGCATCATAATCTAATATCTATGAGTATTATTCCTTTTTTGAACTATGAATATAAATTTGTTGTGTCTATTGAATTGTGATTTGTCATTGAGACCATTCTTGTGGTTTTACATGTGGAATTCTGAGAGACCATCAAGGGTCTTGGGGTCCCTGCTATGTATTTTTATACTCACCCCTACATGGGATACACCCACACCTTATTGTGTCTTATGAATAAGATGAGCAGCTGGGGTAAGGTTTGCGGGAGCCGGGACTAGGCGGTACGTGGTAGAGATAGGGGGAATTAGATTGCAGAAAAAGCGATATGTACATACCATTCAGGTAGGATTCTCATAGGATGACTCAATAGTCATTTTCCCCTTTTCAGTTGTATTGTTCCTTTTAGTTATATTTTCACTTTTTAATTGTACTCATACATTCAGTTGGTCTTGTATTATATTCCCATTTTATATTCATTACTCTTTTACCATATAATTTTACATCATAGTTTCTTTTTTATGTGTTCTCGGACTGTGTGTTTGTATAGGTTTAAAGGCAAAGACTTCCTATTTTTGGGAATAACATTTTGTGGCAACTCTCCATCCTCTGGCCTATGGAAGGTGGGCATGGTTTTGTAATGGAAAGGGCCCCAATGGACGGTACATGACAATGTGGTATTAGAGAAGTTCAGTTCTATTGAAGAACTAGGACTCTGATCTTTTCTAAGTGGAAATATTGTTATGTCTTTCTAATGTGATTTTTAGTTTGGGGAATCTAGTGTTGGTGCGATGGTTGACAAATCCACACACCGGGACCCTAAATATTTTTTTTGACTCAATATATTAAAACATTGAATGTGTGTGTTTTGAAAAGTGTTATATTTGGTATTTTTAATCCATTCACTAGGTTTAACTTATTGATCCTGAAATACATGTGTTCTTCCAGGATGTTGCACCGTAGGCAGCCATCTAGGATTCCTATGAGAGTATGCGATGACGGCCCAACAAGCGATGATGATTTGGTGTTGGTCCCTCTTACGACATTAGCACCATTGGGGGGTGTACCAACAATACCACTACCCATTAGGTAGTCCTTGCCACCTTCCCAGCTAGCATAGGATGAACGCCATATGAGCATGTTGGACCAGTCATAATTGCCAAGGAATCAGTTTTTCAATCTGAGACGGACCTCCAGACGGCTGATAAGTGGCTGGAGGTTGTTCCATAGTTTTTCACTTAGTTGGGACACTGGTTTATTTTATGGTGATCCTAGAAGACAACATTTTTCAGGAAGAAATAACGAGATGGTGGAGCTTGATTCTCTAGAAATGAGATTAGGCGACCCTTATCTAGGCTTACGTCAATGGCCATTACATGGCAGAGTTTACCCAAGATACATTACCCTTTGTGTGTATAAATGAGATGTTGCACTTATAGCAGGGCAGCATGATAGTGGCCCAGTACTCAGTGTGGTTCATTGATAACGCCCACTAATCCATCGACATGGTAGATGACCCTTTTCGTTAGGGAACAATCCTTTGAGAAGGGTCACCGATGGGAGAACAGAGTATCGATTGTATCACTCAACATACCGACTCATCAGGTGGTGCTAGACTGAGCACTATTGGGGGAGAGCTTCATAGATGAGCAGGAACCCACACGGAGAGCCACCAACTTACGTCATGCGGCAGAGTCATCTGTAGCAGGTTGCAGGCATATGACAGAGAGGTCCAAGGGGAACAGAACTTCTAGTGGATGACATCACGATGCAAGGTCAGAGGTGTGAGTCTCACATGGTAGAAGAATACAAGAAAGGGACACACATTGTAATATGTGTGACAGGCTAGTTCATATGGATCTCCACTACCTGAACCGATGTACGGATGACCCACAAATAGTCAAGGGACCTCCATGGTAGAGGCATAGGTTCAAGGGAGTAGGTCCGAAGGGTGGTGAATGTGGTAGAGGAGAAGGTCGTGATGTAGACAGTGGGAAATATTTCATTGTTCTACCACCACTACCACTAGGTGGTCCACCCCTTCCACATAGAGCGAGAGGTCGAGGATGAGTTCAGCTCCAGGCAGGTGAGACCTACAACCACAGTGCTCCTGAGAAGATTAGAGATACAATCTTTGTCTACTTCACCTTAGGTAATGTACTTATTGAAATATGGTCTAGTCAATAATTTATTTCCATGACCCTTTTTCAGATCTCAGTGATTCTGGTTGAGATGTTGGCACGATCCTTACTTCTAGAGACTCTTATGGTTTTGAAATCAATGATTACACAATTGTTCTGGTAGTGTGATCTTACCATAGGAGGCAAGAGCATTGGCTGGGATCTCCTAGTAGCGGAGTCATGGCCTTATGATGACATCTTGGGTGTGGAATGTTTTTCCATATTCAATGCTTGTATTGAATTTATCAGGGGCCAATTGTGTTGTGTTTTCATAGCTTGGACTAGGTTTCCATCAACATCGAGAATGGAACCATTTCAGCATAGTATGGCCATACCCATAGGATGGTGCAGCTGATTAACTATCAATTAGAAAGTATTACCCTTGGATTATTTGATGTTGATAGTATGAGCTATCCGGAAGTGGTGGACCAGTATTTTAATGCCTTTCTTGATGATGTTCTAGGACTAACACCATGAGTAGAGGTAGACTTTTACATTGACATGTACCACGAGATGACACTGATATCTTCACCAGATTATCAGATGGCTCCCACAGTGCTTCGTGAATTATGGGAACAATTGGAGGACTTGCAGGGAACAATGTTCATAAGACCCAGTGTTTCTCCATGGGCAGCCCCAATTCTATTCTCCATGAATGAAGAAAGGAGTTGGAGAATCTGTGTGGACTATCAGAGCTAGAACTTGGTGACTATTAATAACAAGTATCCAGTTCCAATTATTGACAATGTTTTCAATTAGTTGAAGGAATCCAGTTGGATTTCAATGATATACCTCATATGAGGATATCATCATCTTTGGATACGAGATTAGAATGTGAAGAATATAGCCTCATATGAATGTATGGACATTATGTGTTCGTGCTTGTGCCTTTCATCAAGACCAACACCCCAGATTTCTTCATGTGAATCATGAACCTGATCTTTCATACATGCGTCGATCACTACGTGTTGTTGTTCTTCAATGACTTCTTGGTATTCTCGGTGATGGAGGAGGAGCATGCCTATCATCTGAAGATTTTTCTGGATACACTCTGGGAGAACCAGCTTTATGTTAAGCTCTCAATGTTCTAGTTGTTTATATGAGATGACCTCTTCCTGGGACTAGTTATCTCAAAGGATGGAGTTGTAGTGGATTTGGAGATAATAGAGGTTGTTCATGCTTGGGAGCCACCCGAGAGTGGGATGGATGTGCATGGATTCTTTGGGATGGATGGATACTACTAGTGGATCATTCCTGAATTTTGGAGAGACATGGTACCCTTGTCAGCATTGACAATGAAGGGGCATCACATCATATGAACGAAGAGATGCTATCCAAGTTTCCAGGAGCTGAGTCTGATACTTGTGAGTGCCCCATTCTGGAGGCTATCAAAATAGGGTTTTGGGTATGTAGTCTAATATGAAACATCAGGGACTGAACATGGGTGTGCTCTGATACAGGATCGGGCAGTGATTGCTTATAGATCATGACAACAAAGACTGCATGAGCAGAACTATGCCACCCATGACCTAGAGATAGAATCTATGGTCTTTTTCTTGATGTTTTTGAGACATTAATTGATAGTAGAATGTTTTATAGTCTACTATAATCAGAAGTGTCTCATGTATATCTTCTCACAGAATGACATGAACATCATACATCGATGATGGCTAGAGTTCCTGCAACACTATGACTTTGAGATAGTCTATAATCCCAGGAATGGGAACGTGGTAGCAGATGCACTCAACTGGAGGTACAGTATACAATTTCTACATGAGGTGACAGAGATTCAAGCCACATTGCATATATCCTTCAAGGATAGATATAGAGCAGAATACCTCCAGAATATGATAGGCAGTCCTCCACTCCATCAGCTAATCCGAGAGACACATCATGGGGACATAGACAGTGATCCATTACATGATCATATATCCTCATTGAAGGCACAAAATATATTTTCTAAATTTGGGGAGCAAGTAATTATTTTCAAAGGACGTACCATGGTACTTGAGGCACTACAGTTGGAGTTGTTGAGGGAGTTCCATAAGTCCCCTATGGTTGTACATTCTGGTGTGGAAAATATGTAACAGGACCTCCAACATAAGTAATAGTATATAGGTATGAAGATGGATTTAGTGGAGTTTGTTTTTTGATGCCTCATTTGTCAACAAGTGAAGGAAAAGCATCAGGTTTCATCATACCTAGGTCAAACACAATAAGTGTTAGTGTTGAAGTTAGATGGGATATCCATGGACTTTGTGATAGTGTTTCCACGTACATCATTAGGACATGATTCTATTTGGGTGATCGTTTACCGAATCAAAATGCCTGTCCACTTCATACATATCCAAGAGTTGGAATCATTTTAGAGATTTGGATTCATATTCATACTAAATATTTATTAACATCATGGGGTGTAACCGATGATCAACTCTGACTGTGACACACATTTCACATAACAGTTGAGGAAGGGATTGCAGGAGGTATTTGAGACTCAGCTGTGCATTTTCCCTTCCTTTCATCCTCATATAGATAATCAGACAGAATGGACAATACAGACTATGGAGGACATGATACATGCAACATTCCTAGATTTTTTCCATTGTTGGGTGGATCAAAATCCTTGGTTGAGTTCGCATAAAACAACAGTTATCAATCAGCCATCAGTGTGGACCCATTCAAGGCCCTTTATGGTCGACCATGCTGATCACCTCAATACTAGACAGACCAAGGGTAGTCAGCACATTTGGTTCCAGTGTAGGTACGAGCTACCAATGAAAAGGTTAAAACAATCCAGGAGCAGATGATGATTGCATAGTGAAGACATAAGTCATATTCCAATAAGATAATAGACATCTAGTGTTCAAAGAAAAGGGATATGTTTCATGTGAGTCTATCCTTGATGGAGACTATAAAAATTTGGCCAAGGTGGAATGTTGTCACTGAGGATTATCAGGAAATTTCTGAGACTTCAGAGAATATGCGAGGAGACAAACCACTAGGCACATCCACCACATTTGGAGAAGGTGTACATCATCTTCCACGTATCCAAGCTAAGGAGATTTGTACATGATCCATCTCACATCATCGACTATGGCATGCTAAACATAGACGATGGGGTAACGTTTAATGAGGTTTCCATAGAGATTGAGGTTCAATAGGAGTGGGTCCAAAATGGGTGGTCAATTCCTCTGCTGCGCGTTCACTGGATGCATAGGAACCTCCATGAGATCACATGGGAGAAGGAGGCTCATATTTGTGCCCAAGTACCCCCATTTAATTTCATATCCTATGTTGTGGCTTTTATGGATGAAAATACCTAAGTTTTGGAGAATTTAAAGACCTTGAGTTTCCATTTTTTAATTATAAGGAATAATTAAGTGTCCGGGAAAATTAATGGCGTGCGATTACAAGGCCCAGAGCGCCATAAATGAATTTATGAACATTATTTCCGGTATGATCAATAAACGCGTGAGAAGAGTTTTCTAAATTTGAACCATTTCTTGGATTAAAAATATGATAGCACCGTGAATCCTTAGTGCCGAGATTTGAGTAATGGAGAAATTACATGGTCCACAATAGGTTCGGGAAAAAGTTATGTTTTTCTAATTTTTAAAAGAAATTAAATAATAAACTTTTTTATTTTATTTCATATCATCCAATGGACATGTATAGGGGCTTGGGCCAGTGATGTGTCACGAAAAGAAATCGCTTGATCTGCCATCCCTATGTAATGACTTTATTGTGGGATTGAGAAGCATCCATAATAATGAACCCCCTTAAACTCCATCCTCATTACAAACCCTACCCTATCATATATATATATATAGAGCATGGAGATGGGTATCTGCACAACTTTTACAAGAAACAAAGTATTGATAGACCAACATGATGTCAGACCATTAGAAGACATAGCTGGGCATGTATGAGTGGACAGACGACATCAAACCATTAACTGATGGGTGACATACAAGTGAAATCTTTGGGAACCTTTTGCGAGAATGAGAAACACAATACACCTTCATGTTCAAACGTTTATCCGATGATTCGAGGTTGGTGGTTATTTTATTTATTCATTTTTTTATTCCCTCTTCCCTGTTACTGAAATTATTTGAAGAATGCATGTCAATGGTCTAAAAGTTTGATCCGCGATTCCTTCGTTTTGTGGGTGGTTATTATAGTGTATCCATAAGGTGTTTGGTTTGTTGTTTAATCAATGAAATTGTTAAATCAATTTTATCATGTCTTTGATTATGATTTAACACTGAGGGAAAAGACCTAAAAAACCTATCCCCAACCATCCACAACAATGTTTCCCAAACCTCATCTATAGAAGACAACGTGCACGATAGCACCAGTTGGCTATGAAGTAGGTGACATGCCAACACAAACTGCATGAGGATATCGCAGCATGAACCCATGGTGTTCATCGATGCAGAAAACACTGAATGACCGTGAAGGAGGAGCGACATCCCGGGTTGCGGCCTATTGCGGGCCTGGTCATGCCCCACCGCAGGCTGAGCCACCCCTTTGTGGTACCCTCCCTATACGGGCCGGGCTACCATTTTTTCGGGCTCGGAAGACCTCATCCCTGTGGGAAAAGTCCACCATGGCCCTGCCTAGACCAGTTCAGACCAGGATGGTCCGAAGGGTTCAAGCTGGACCCGGGCTCAACTAGGCCCCAAATCACATAAAGGGACTTATCTCAAGAACCAAATGTCCATTTGACGAACCATCTGTGGCGTTATGATCATTAGAAAGAGATGATACTTTTGAATTACTCCAAGGTAGTTATGCAGAAACATGAAGTATGGCCAGTTGAATTCAACCTAAATCCACATGTCCCTCGACAAATAAATGAAAATAATGCACAGAACGGGTGTCCGGTTGATGTGTCGTCTGTTGCGTTGGAACCCTTATGCACAACAAATCATTAGGTTACTAATTTGTGAGAATTTGTGCAGAATGAAATACCATTAATGGTTTGAGGAGTGGTATTTCCATTCACACTACGTACGGAACCCTTCGACTGTAGATGACTTGATGACTGCTGATCGTTTTGGCATGGAGTGACTCAACATCACACAATACGTTATTAGGAGGCATACCATAGTAGGACACAGGGGGGAGTAGCCACTATACTTGATGGAGAGGAGTACCTCAGTAGGACAGGGTTTGAAGAGGCAATGTTGGACCGATCAGACCCACGATACATGATGTGGTGGAGTACCTCAGCTGTCCAAAGTTAGTGGAAAGCACCTCATAGTGACATGACAGGCCCACTGTACTCATTATAGGAGTATTTCTTCAACTGTTGAGGTGTCCGAAGTTGTGACTAGGAATGTTACTTGTTCCTAGGCAAAGAGAATTTGTCATTTTCCATCTGCATTCATAGTGATCCTATGTGTTTCATCATCATAATCTTGTATCTTCGAGTTGTATAACTGGTTTGAGATGAGACTCGAATTGGAAGGTTTCTATTTAATTGTGCTTTCTTATTGAAATCATGCTTGTGGGTTTCCTTATGGAATAATGAGAGATCATAGGGGGTCTCAGGGTCCCTACTGAGTTTCTTTATACTCACCCCTGATTGGGATATGTCCACAAGTTATTGGGTCTTGAGCATACGACATGCTGCGAGGCTGAGGTTTGAGTGTGTCGGGACAAGGCGGTACACAGAGGAGATAGGTGGACATGGATTTATGAAGAGAAAATTAGTACTATCCCTTTAGGTTATAACCTCAATGTAAGACTTAGTATATGATTTCACTTTTTCATTTTAATTTTTCCTTTTAGTTGTAGTAGAACTTTTTAGTGGTAATAGTACATTCAATTGGGCTTGTAATCCAACCAACTTTTACATTCAACACTGTTTTACTACAAAAGTTTACTTCACAATTTCATGTTTTTGTTATCCCAAACGGTGTGTTAGTACAGGTTTATTGGAAACCAGTTCCTATTTTTGGGAATATACCTTTCGGTGTAGGTCGCCAGCCCCTCACCTATGGAAGGTGGGTTTGGGTTAGCCATGGCACATGCCCCAGGGGACATGCCATTCCATATATATATATATATGTATATATATCTATCTATCTATCTATGTGTGTGTAAGTTTGTAATTTAATATGTTAATTGACATTTTATGACATACGTGAGGATTCATGAGTATCTATTTTGATTTTAGGATAGCAGATTTTTAAAAAATTAAACACATCACAATTTTCATTATATAATATTAATATATATTTATAAATCCCCCATGATTATAGAAAATTTATATAAATATAGGATTTTTTTATTTATATTAACATGAAATATTATAATAGATTTTAGAGAATATTAGACATGTTGTAATATATAAAAATAATAAATATGTAATTATATAATAGTTAAACAAACTAGTTGACATATATTATAAGACTCTTCTAGAATTATATTAAATGAGTGATTTAAAAATAAAAAACATTAAATATTTATAATTAATTGAATAATTATAATATATTACTATTAGAATATGTTAAAAATAAATGATATTTATTATTTTAGATGAAAAAATTACTAAATTAATTTTGATATTAAATACATTCTATTCCTGGTTTTAAAATTTGAAAATCTGGGTTACTTCGTTGAACACATTCAGTTTTCCCAATCTACCCTTAAAAATTTTAAATTTCAAAAACTCCTGGAATGATAAATTGTTTTTTATTATAAAAAAATGATGAATACAAATAGTATATCATTATTTTGTTTCAAAATACAGTAATCCTAATTATTGTGATTAATTTATTTCAAACACTATGGAATGTTTGTGAAAAATATTTATTTTTTTATATATCTTTTTTTATTTAAATTATTATGTATATAACCGAATACCTGTATAGTTGAATAAATCCTTATATATTTTTTTGAACATTTTAAGGTGATATGGATTGAATAATTTTTATGATCATTCCATTTAAAAAATGAAAAAATTATCATATGATAATTCTCATAATAAAAATAATCATTATAAAATTGCACATTCATATAATTATTAGTATTTATATATTTAAAATAATTGTTGATACATTGAAAAATAATATCAAATAAGTGAATATATGTGTGCATATTGAAATAATAACCATTTAGGGTTCTCGAACTAATACTATTCATACATTTTTCTATAAAATGGAGATTATTAAATAAATTATTGAAAATAATTTGAAAATTATTGGATTTATATCATTTGATAAATGATTGTGAGGATCCCATGAATGAGTTCATCATGTTTTCAAATTATCATGAATATAACTATTCTTATAACCTTTTTCCATGTTTACTTTTTTTATTCATGTTAATTTAGTATAATGATGTTTGAAGAACACTTTATTTGTAATGGTATAGATGAAACATATTAATGAAGGGATGAACATGTGGAGAAATTAATATGACTATTTTCTAGAATTCTATGGAAGTGTATTGTTTATATGATATGATTACATGTGTGAACAATGTTGAGTACCATATCAAGTATATGAGTACATGTGTGAATGATGACAAATTGTTTATTGAGTAAATGATAACAAAAGTTGATGATGAATATTCAGGTTGACCAAAACTATTTTTGAGGTCAACATGTTGTGTAAATATTACATTGTATACTAGTTATAATAAATATTCCACATTTACATCCTCAATTATTATATATAAGGTAAATTATAGAAAAAATATAGATTAAAACCATCTTTAATAAAATACATCACATCTTGAATGATATGATAGAAGCAAATAATGAGATTTGTTACCAATAATTTGATGCTAAAGGAATTTAATTTTAAACAAGGAATGATATTTTCAGCAATACTCTCTAAATTATTATATACTATTCATAAGGATAATTAATTATGTAAAAATACCCAATGAGTGGTAAATACTAACACAAAAAGTTAATTTAATCCCTTCAAATGTATCATAGTACATAATATTAATTCATATGATTATAATCCTATAAGAAATTTATGAGTCTTGAGGGAAATTTAATTTGAATATAGACATAAAAAATCAATTGGAGACACATCATCACCCATCAGATTCAACAAAATGGATGCTAATTTATTTGAAGTATCTCGGATTTCATAATAAATAAAGAAACCATTATGTGGAAATTTCTATAGTTAATGTGACTTTTTTTGTTTAAAAAATCAATCACATAGTTCATTGATGATTTTATAAGAATATGGTTACTTTTCACCATAGATATCAATGATTCAAATGTACATTATCATTTTTCTACTTATATCAAGACCAAAAAATTTGTTATTGATATTGGGTTTTATTTTTCTTTACAAAATGATGTCTGAAAATTAATTTTGGATTTAGAGGCCACATATAGAAATTATTATAGAGATATTGATATTATATTTATAGACATGTTGCAAAAGATGATAAATAATTTTATTTCTTATGTAAAATTTTCAAAAAATATAATTAGTGGATCCAAATGGTGTCCCATTTATATATAAGTTACACACTCGATTTCCTTGGAAGCATATTGTGTTGCCTTTATTAAATACATATCACATATTTCAATCCCAATGACATAAATAATGATCTTGGATGTCCTCATATGTTATTAATTTTTACAAAGGCACATCATTTCCCCAACAAATACGTGCTAAAATATTTCTTAATGTAAAGTGTATTTCCTCTTATTTTTTAATAAAATCGTAGGAAAATAAAATGAAAATGAGTTGAGAAATTAGATTCATTTTTAAATTATTATATTAGAATTTTTTTCACATCTTTAATTTTAAAAATTTCATGTATGTGTGGAAATAATATTTTTTCTATTTTCATTAGAACGGTATTGTATTCAACAATAAAAAATGATGGAATTAAGGCTATGTCAGACATGATAGTAAATATTATATTGGAATTATAATCACCAAAAAATAGTGACTGATAAAATACTCTTAATCCATTTTATTATAAAATCTCCAAGATATATAGATATATTTTTGAATCTTATTTAATTAATTAAAGGATCCAAAGGGCTATTCATATAAATTCATAATTGCCATGTCAAGTAATAATTTTAGATATTGGTTCAAAAATCAAATGAATTTCATGTTTTGATATATGATCTAATTAATTTATAACATTTATGAATTTTTCATATGAATTTAATTAATAAATTAACCATTATTTGTTTATTTTTAAACTATATTTTTTTAATGTAAATCCCTAGGGAAATTTCCAACTATGGAAAATGAGTTTTTTTATAATATTTGAATTAGAGAAGTTATACCCAATAAATATCTTAGTTATAAAGTTCACATTATGATTTTCATGGATATATATATCTATTTATTATTTTTTATTGATTATAGATAAATATATCCAAATTAATGTTAAATGATGATTTTTATTGTGTGTTTGAGAAAATGAGTTTTACTATAAGGTTTTATTATAGTGTGATATGATGTTTGGAATGCCTTTGAATTCTATATTAACTACTTAACTAATATGAAAATTAATTGTATACCAAAATATCATCACTCTTATTGTAATATGGGTTATGGAATTATAATAATTTACATTTTCACCATTATTATAAAAGATAGGGTAACATCACCGTTACATTTATCATAATACCATAATGATCTTGTCATATGTTCAAACACATAATGTCTTTGTAATGAATTGGAATCCATTAATGGATGAACGTTTAAAAAAATACTAATAATTTATATTTTATAGGTTGGTTTCAATATGACATTATTGGGACGAAAATTATGAAATTTAATGAATTTTAGAAAAAAAAATTATTTCCCAGTAGAGTAGTATGTGAACTTGTATTATCTTATAAATTTTATGTAATTAATGGTAATATGTTTTAAAAAAAGTAGCATGATGGAAATTATATCATACTACCTTGTTGAGTTACACTTTTGGATAACGCAATGCATCTATATTATATAATGGATTGAAATCAAATTTATTTTTATATTTTATACATCGTAGTCATCGGTTGAATATGAGAATGGGATTATAGTACATTGAATGTGATGATATTTAGATTCAATTTGATTGATAATTGGAATTTAATTAAAATAAATGATTTAGGATTCTTGAAAGTAGAATTCATCATATAATGTTATAAAAATTATGTATTCATAATTTTATAGTTGGTAGTACATGTAGTTTATATCATATTTCTAATAAATTAAATTTAATCAATAGTTTTTATATTGATGAAAACCAATAAAGGGCTAGATATCAAATCAAAAGTGGGTTACCAATTCATTAGGATATGACAAAAAAACATTTGTGGTTCCAAGGTAGTCATGGTCTTTTCTATTAGATCATACCATAATGAGGGTCTTTAGATTCATGATAGTGGGTTTCGATCCCTTCATACTTTAATAAAAAATGAAAATTTCACTAATATGAGTGTATATTTCTGTAAATAAACATTTATGTATCTATTATTATTGTCTATCCACATAATATTTTATGTAAAACAAATAATGTTTCATTAAATATTTAACATGAATGATTTAACACATGTTGATTCATCCAATCGTGAAGATCAATATGTTTCTCAACATGCATATTCACCTAAATATGTTGAACAAAAAGTTTCTCCACAATCCAATTATATATATAATAGGAATAAATACTGGTGATGTCAAGTATGATTAATTATAACAAGGTGAAAAACATATGTCCCAGCAAAAATAAGATGATCATAGCATGGTGGTGTTATCAAAAAATTAAATTGAGAGGTATGAGCATTAAATTCTTATTTTGATGGAATTCTCATAACTATTATATAAACCAATAAAAGTTTGAATATAAGAATTACAATAGTCCCACTACTCAAATGCTTATTTAAATGGATGCAGATACATGAAAAAATAATTTTACCACTATTATGGAACTACTTTTAGATATTCTTATTGTAGCATTATTATGTAGTTTATTTAACTAAAAAATAATATAATGAAACAGTTATTTAATAATCAATATCCCTTGTATAACAAATTTAGAATAAATAAATTTCAATTTAATTTTTTATTATATTTCAAGAAAAATACTTATAGTGGATTTCATACAATTCTTAGTAAGCATCATCATAGGGATTATCAGGTGAATTTAAACAAGCATGAAAACTATATGTGTGCACCCATGATAATAAAATAAACATGTTCTGTAATTTTTAATCATGAGTAGGTATCGTTTATGGTACATTATTATTCTTCATATATTAATTGAAAATATGTGTATTAATCACATTGGTTATAATATAAAATTTATGAAACAATAACAGAGTGATGAAAATATATAGTGTGCATCAATTGAAATATTACTTTCTCTTAGAGTAAGGATAAGGTATAATTGACAAGAAAAGATGATATGTACGATAAAACTAATGAAATAAGTTTTTGTGGAATCAGGAAACATAATTAGTATGTGTGTTTATTTATATATCGACAAATGATTCAAAAACTAATGGAACACCCATCCCCTATCATGTTCTTCAGATGAAGGATTATCTAAATAAATGAATTATATAAATAGAATAAATAATAAAACATTATGACAATAATATATAAGTATGGCATAAAAAAAATTCATAATAATTAGTATCATATAACAATGAATCCTTATTTTCTTATATTTTTTGTATTATAAATATCTGGAACATTAATAATCATCTATTTTAGAAAAAGAATTATTAATTTCTACTAATTAATGTCATCTATAAAAATATGTTCATGTGATTGTTCTGATTTGTAGTCTTCCTACATAATAATATTTTGAGAAAACAAATGGAAAGTATGATAAAGATACCAAAATATAGGAGATAAATTCATGAATATCATCCTTATAAGAAACATATAATTGTTTGTTTATTTTAGTATTCAATGTTAAATGACTTCATCAATGTGAAGAAACAACCCAACAAAAATCATAACCTGGAAATCTCTCCCCCCCCAATTGGAGGTCAACCATTCCCCTAAATTGTTACCATTTCTTAAGGTAATTTATTTCCTAATAATTATCTATATAAGAATATATTAATGAAAACCTAGATACATTTCCTATGAAAACATTTTATTGGGTGAAAATTATCATGAATAATATGTTTTTGTACCCACCCATTTCATGATTGAGTGGGGTATGGTGTACAACATCAATGGAGATATTTGACAGAATATACACCATACAAGATATCACATGACTGTGTGGATTCATGTAGATTATGATGGGAGGATCATGTTACGGATTCCCCTTGGTCATCTATATGTCTATATAGTCAAATAGAATATTTGAACCTTCAATGAATGGTCATCTGATTTTGAAAAAATGAATATTTTCAATTAGATGAATTTTATAATTTTTAACAAAAAACATTTTTCAATTAATGAAAAATGTTTTGACCAATGTATGTTATTATATATTGATATAATGAATGAGAAAAGGTAAATCAAATTTAAAAAATCTAATGGATCCACTAATTAGTTTTATAACCGATCAGAATGTACCATTACAAAGCTCTTTTGAATTCAAATTTAAATAACATTTCATATTCATGTGGAAAAAGTAATCGATGATAGTGATATGAAGATGATTTATATTGATGAAAAAATTTTCTGAGAATCCATTAAAGTATTTCATGTTATTAAAATTATTCATAAAATTATAATATCTTGAAGGATATATACATCCATTATGAATGTATACAGAAGGTGTGCCTTAATTTTTTCATGCAAGTCACTTAAAAGTGGGATTTTTTTTCCGAATATACAGTTTGGTTGATAAGGGAGTTTACATGAATTTTTATTTTAAGGTGAAGGTGGTTTTAGTGTTTAATGTGGCATCCTTTTGTTGTGTTTTTGAAAATTATAGTCCTCAAAATTCATTTCAACACATAAATTCCCAACAATATATATTACATATTTTGGTAATGTTATGTGTTTCACTATTATGTTGATATTCTTGAAGGAATTTGGAGTCATGAAGGTTTGAATTTCGTGAAAGAGGATTTCCAAAAAATGGTTGAGTTGTGGTTGGATGATATTAATATCTTTGAATATGGTTATATTATCAAATATAATATTATTATTTGAGCTTAATGAATTGGAGGATCTCTTTTTGTTTGGATTTTTTTGTTCATAAAATAGGTCAGGTGATCTCAAAAGCATCATTAATAAAGTGTTATATAAAAAAGGGGTCCCCAATCAGTTGAACATATAGAGATATTTTAGTTAAATGGAGAGACACTCTGATTTCGTGAAGATAAATCATGAATAAATTTCATTTTCAAATCATTAAATCCTTTTGAATTAAATATTTTTGAATAGTATTCATTATACATATTAATCATTAAGATGTTTTAGAGAAGGGGTTTCACGATGATTGGGAGTATAATCATTGATTGTAGCTTCGAGAATGTTGGGAACTTTGTGAAATGTATTGGGTTCACTATGGCTAATGTATCATTGAAATACTAAGGGTTTTGCTTGTGATGTTATTGATCATATAAAATAGTAATGTTGAATATTTATTTTATGTTAATAGTTTATTGAATTACATCAACTCATGACATTGGTGTACGTAGAGTCTCATGATAAATAAGGTAAAATAATTAAATGTGCAATCTAATAAGGAATCCATCAAGTCTAAAATGTGTGTAGGACCTCTATCAAGGAAGTTATCTAGAGGGAATATACAGAAATAACCGAGGGTGGTAGTTTGTTACCCAAAACATTCATGTATTTGTTGTTAGACCAGTATAGATTCCATAAGATAAATCATCAATAATACATAGTAACTAGTTATTCATAATGGATTCAGGTACAATCGACAAATAGTCAGTGTATTCTTTATATTCTAGCCTATAGTGTTGCACAATGATAAAACTAGTTTAATATGTTTTATATTCCTAATGATGGGGCTTTTAAAATTTCACAATTCCAGAATTTCTTTTTAATAGGTTCTTACCATCATGGTAAAAATATCCATCTCATTTATAGAATAAGTTTATACTCTTATTTAACCCTTCATTATCATGATGTTCAAGAGTAATACAGATCTACTATTTTATTTAATTTCAAATAATTCATATATTTTTATATACTTATACATCAAAAATATTTGATGTCAAAACCCTATGAAAACATATATACTAAATAGTGTATATATCAACAATATAAAAATGGTCATTGAATAAAGGTGAATTTATAGTAATAGTTGAAAAACATTATACAATATTTCAAGAAAAACATATATTTGAATGAAATATTTTAAATACCAATAATTCATGGGTAGTACACAAACATTAATAAAATTAAATATATTGTCACTACATTCATTACATATAACATTTTTATGAATGAATGGTTTCTTATTGCAATAAATTTAGATACACCAATAATTTAATTTTTAACATAAATAATGGATTAAAAAAATATTCCACCACACATGTTAATACTTATCATATATTATTACAATTCACAAATAATATTACAAATCCCTATGATGATTTAAAATTTTCCAAACATTTAAATGAATTTTTTTGATGTTGTTGTGTTTTATTAACGTCAATATCACGACATGTGGATTGTTCATGAGTACTAAAATCCAATAAATTTCAACAATGTGGATAATAATATAGATAAATATAAAAATATTTCATTTTCAAAATATAAAATATAAAATATAATTATTTTCTCAAAAATTAAGTCATGTTCGAAACAAACAAACATAAACAATATTTTTTAATATTATATTCATATTTATGAATGATATCATATTCAATCAATAAACTAATATCATTGATGAGGTATTAGTGATGATAATTAAAATTTCATTTAAAATAATTATTAATCATATCATTGTGTATATTTTTATAAAACTACATACAGTGTTTATAGTACAAATATCCAATAGAGTAAATAGATTAGTTTTGAAATGATTGTGTACAATCCATGGTTATTTAATGTATGAAAACATGCTGGAGAGGTATTAAATATAACTTATTTAGTTAAATTTATCATCATTTTATAAAATGTTTTTTATTTCCTTATAATTTTTATCTAATACCTTATTATTATATATTTTTAAGAACATAAAAAACCTACCTCAGCAAGAAATATTTTTTATAAAACCTTTTTTTCTAAATGATTAGAAAAAAATTTCCCATAAAATTAATATCTTGAAAACATCTTGAAAAATTATGATGCACACAATATGATTTTTAGTCTTTATATAGTTCATTTTTAATTTTATGATATTATAATCTTCAGTGGTGTATTTTTATGATTATATTTTTCTTGAAGTTCAAAATTAATGTGAAAATTGTAATACTATTTAGTAATAGGTTTCACTAAATAAATAACATGATGAAAAATATTATTATAATGATAATATATGAAAATTATATAAAACTAATTTTTGGTGATTACATATTATCTACATTTAAATCAAACACATAATTTAGACTTTATGAATTATTTTTATTATTTTTTATTATAATTTCCATTTCTATTTAAAAAATAATAACCTACTCTAAAATTATAAAATTATTTATGAATGTATTTATGAATTATTTAAATGATCCATAAATAAATTTTAATGTATAAGAATATTCTTCACATTGAAATGTTCACATATTTTACTCAATAAATCTCAATGTGTGTATTTGTATTTAAAATATACATTATAGTTTAAAATACATGGGAAATTATTAGATGAGTTAAAACACAATATTATTGTTGTAATACATTAGGAGTTGATGCAAATGTCATTTGTGACATGTAGTAATTATTTTCACCTCAATATTATACATGGTGTGATATAATTTACTGTGTGTGCTTTTATTTGGTTTAAATTCGTGTTATTTTTTTAAAATGATATTTACTCTTTTGAAACTAATAATACACAATCATATTGTCTTATAGCCATGTAAATTGATCTGAAATTCAGTAATGATATGTTTATATCAAACAAACATCAAACTCATACAAGTTTTGACTATTGTGACAAAATTTGCGAGTTTTTAGATAAAGTATTAGATTTTAGTAAATAAATATTTCAATGAAAAAACTATAAAACAAGCTAATATTATCACTGTACATTTTCACATGAATCTAAAAATCATTTGGGATATAGATAAATTAGTTACACATGAATCTGACAGACAATGTGACATTCATGACAAAAAGAGTTTGTTTTCAATTTTAAAAATAATATTATTATAAAAAACATTATTTACTTAATAAAAATTTTATAAATACGCTTATAATATCTTGGTAAATTTATTCAAATTATGTATGAATTTTGTAACATGTATAAATTTCTCTAACATTAATCTGAAACATGGTCGATTTTTTTAGACCAAAATGAATGTTTTTTTAAATTAAATTATAGTTAATATATATATATATATCATTCCCTAAAAATTCTCAAACACACTCAGATTTTATAAATATTTTTTTAAAAGATCCGAATGTCATTTTTGACTTATAAGAATCTACTATACAACTATTTGACCCTAATAATGTGATTTATTTTAGTCAAATTGTCATTATTACATAAAATTTACATTTTAGTAATAAAAAAGTGTGACATACTGAAATCGTATAAAAATAAATTAAATTTTTTAATACTTATGTATAATGATACTTATTGTATTTCTGTTATATATGAATCAGTTGCACAACAATCTTATAAACGGTGTGACTGGTAGAACTCCAAATGTGTGTTTTTATATCAAAATATTAAATTATATTTAAAAACATTCATCAAACACTATAAAATTTAGAAATAAAAATATTATGGTTTTGATTCATTAGGATAAAGATCCATATGTAATATTTCATGGATAGGAATTAACTGGGTATCTACGTGAAAGATGGTGTTAACTTTATAGCTCAATGAGATTTTCAGTTAAAAATTGATATATTAGAAAAAATGTTTCTCTCTCTAAAAATATATAAAATAACTTCACATTATATTAAAACTATACACAATGATATATAATTCATTTTTATGTGTGATAATCATTTGAACATCAATATAACACACAATGTGACCTATATGACCCAAATAGTGGGTTATCAGTTTAAAGAAGATTTTTTTTTAAAACATGTTTCAATAAATAAAAATTCTAGTAAAAAATATTTTGAATTTATAATTTTAGAATAAATGTAATATTTTAATATTGATTTTTATGAATCAACTACACAACAATATTACACATAATTTTTTGGGTATTACTGACTGTGTAGTTTTAATGACCCCAACCCTAGAAACACACAAATTATGCCTTTCTTATAGTATAATGATTATAAAGAATCCCATCCAAAATGACTGAATAGTTTTGCAATCATTTTAAACAAGATTAATACATGATTCCAATTTTATATTGGTAATAGGAAAGAAAACATAATAAAAACCAATTTTTTATAAACTCCACCCTTGAATACTCATTTGATGAAATCATCATCATAACATAAGGGTGGGGAACGATAATAAGGGTGACTTAAACTATCAAAAAAATATAATGAAACAAATGAAAAAAACACATAAAAATTATGAAATGTTAAAAAACTAAAACACTATATTATTTATAAATATTTATTGAATAAAATTGCAGGAAGAAAATACGATCAAATAATGGTATAAAATTAATATCATGATGTAGAAAACATAACATAGATATTGTACAAAACAAATAATCTCATGGAAATTATTAAATAATCTCATAATTAAGGAATTAATAAATAATGACATTTAGAACAGAACATAGAGGCTTCAAGCCATGAATATAAAATTAATAAGGATTTATGTTAGGGATCTATCATAATCAAGGATTCATTCCAATAACTAAATAAATGGTTTTTGCAATGGAAATATCCTAATTGAGTTTTTCAGCTATAGAAAGACCCATCAATTTCATGAAAGGTCTAATACATTCCACATATTAATTTCATGAAACAAAATCAACATATATTATTGTACTGATACTAGCTTACAAAATATAAATTATATTCTTCATGAAGTGATCATAATCACTATCTATCAAGATTTATATGGAGAATCATATCCTAATACTGAATCAATGTTCAAACTAATCATTATAAATTTTATAAGATTTGTAATATTATATCAGAATATATTGAACTCATTGAAGTACATGATTCATCAACATAATTTGATATAGATGAAAATATCATAAATGTGATCATTGAAAATTTATTGAATAAATTCAACATTTTTCATTGAAAATAATTATTTTTTGTGATGAAAAATTAGACAGAAAACATTTATTTTAATATATTCAAGTAAACTATTAAAGTTAACTCCAAAAAAATAGGAAAAATGAATATGGTAAATTTCGTTTAATATATATATATGTATCATTTTTTGTAAATTAGGACTATTAAAATATAATTTTCAAAAGAATATCTGTCACAAATAACATATCAAAGATGTGAGATTTTTTAAAATGGACTAATTTTGTGTATTATATATATAATATCATTTAATAAATTTAAAATAATAAAAATGAAAACATAAATCCATTTCTCAAATAATCATAAAATTAAAAATCATTATGTATAATTTTAAACTAACTAATGGAAATTGAGTTAATAAATCAATAATATCATTTCAATCTCTCGAATCGTATACCCCAATAAAATTTAAAATTTCAACAGAAAAAAATTAATATCATTTATATAATTCGATCCATGATATGATAAATTGATCTTCAATATATTCACCATACATGTAAAATATGTGGTGATTAATGTATGTATCTCACAAAATTAAATGTGATATGAGAAAACACTAACATCAGGTTTCCTATCAGTGTAGAATTGATTAATAATCAATATATTGGTTTAAAGACAATTATAATTCAGTATATGACTACATTCATAAATATAATAACTTATGTGATCCTTTTATAGAAAATTATAACCCTTTTATTAATAAGAAATCATTATTTTCATTATTCGGGGTGTGTTCATAATATAGATTCTTAGGTTGTTCATTTGTCATATAATTATGGATTTTATTCTAAAATAGGAATAAAACTATTGATGTGATGTTAGAGGGTATCCATGGAATTCTAAAATTTTAAATGGTCTAATTTATATTTTTTCTTTCTAATGTGAGGATGATTAATTTTATAAAATGTTAATGTTATTTGTTTTGTTTATTTAATTGTGTTTTTCTTGTTAAAAATGTACTATTGTGTTTTTGTTATGATTTTAAACATATATTAGTTATAAAACAAGAAATATGTAATAATATTATTACTAAAATTTTATTTATCCAGAATATTAGTTTAATGGCTATCCAAGAATGAGGTAATGATAATAAATCAATATAATTATTCATATATGGGATTAATTTGAATTTTATTGTAAATATATTCATTTAATTGAATAAGAGAATGTAATTAATGGGATATAAATATTATATTCCATTAGAAACATAACATTATATTAAATTCATGACTCAAGATTTATCATTCCCTGATATATTAAATAGGTGAGGATTATGTAGAAATAGAAAAATATTAAGACAGATGTTTTGAGAAAATTAACTCATGAATATCACATCCATAGAGAACCACTTAATGACCTTGTATCTAGTATTTTAGTGAGAAAAAAATAATGTGAATGTTTTCAACTTTTGGAGGTATGTTTTTGGCATATATTTTAGTATTATAACGCATTTTAATCGAAAATGGGGTGGTGTGGGTTAGTATTTATACTATGGGAGAGGTGATATTAAATGATTAATATATGAATATTTTATGATTAGTGCCATGAAAATTGAAGTGTCATTAATTTCCATTATTTGGGATGATAATAAATATTTTAAATTATGGTACGAGGTAATAAATAAATCAATAGTAGATTCAATTTTATCGTGTTTATTTATTTTATCCTTTACCATTTTAGTGTAACAATTATCATTATTTTATATATACTGAGGTATATATTTTTATGACCATGATAATTTTTTTCAAAAATTATATATTTCCGTAAAAACTAATTAATATATTACTAATCAAAATATTGAATTGATTTTAGAAAATCTCATACACAAACAATTGAAAATTTTATTTATAATTAATGCCACTAACATAATGGGAAAAATTTCATTTAAAGTGAAATGGTTCAAATGTTTTAAATTTTTTATATGTAATTTCAGTTTGAAATTGATTAAAAATAGATAAACTGTATTTATGGATGTATAATTGAATATATTATATGATAAAATCAATTTAAACTATATTTTTACAATATTAATTATTTTATTTAATGATTATTTCATGTAATATGCAATATATTATACAATTCATAAAAAAACTTTTCTGAAAAATTCAATAAAATATCCCTAACATAATTTATATATCCAAAAAATATTTCTCTATCAAATATAATTTATAACATTTTATAAAATTTTATTTTGAATAAGTTTCCCATTAAAAGGTGGAAAAATTTACTTTTAGAAAAATATAGTAATTTATTATTAATGTGTGATTTTCAATTATATTATTCATATCAATCATATTGTATGAATTTAAAAGAAATAAAAATATATAAATTATATTTCATTCATATCATTCACATAAATTGGTTATTTTAATTTATTTTTATAAAATTCCATTTAGGGGAAAATATTTTTTATAAATATACATCCTTTATGTATAATTGGTTTTTATTTTCATTTATTATGAATTAATTTTATTATCATGGGTAAAATATATTTTCATTATTTAGTTAATCTCATTATTTCCTACAATTTGTAATTCAAGGTCGTAAAATCGATAATAAATAATAATAGTTATTAATTTATTAATGATGGGTGTTCTATGTAACGTAAGTCATTGATGAAATTGAATTTTCTGATGACATGATGTATCATAATATTTTTGAAGTTACAGTCTATCCTCCTTTAACAAATTCCATCCCCAGAATTGGATATTTCACTTTAAAATCACACCATTATACTTGAAAATACATTTGGGTAAAAATAGAAAGTAAATATGGTAAATAAAACATCCCCTTAAGAATATAGAAATGAAAATGTGATGGTTTCCACAAAAGTATGATTCATAATCGGATAAAATAAAAAAAAAGTGATAACAATGTCGTGGAAATGAAATCTACCGTTATGTTCTGATTTATAATGATTCAAAACATCATCATTATATAGATAAACATAAAAACTATAAATCTTTTCATCGGTTATAAGACGATAGGTTTTTTATTAGGAATATTAAATGGATAATGTTTTTCTTATAAAATCATTTTCACAATGTTGATTTATTCTATTCATATCCATATAAGTCCATGTAAAAAATATGCATTCCATATTTAGTTCCATTTAATAATCATGATAATTTCCTTCGGTTGTGATTTGATCTATTTCCACTTCATCTCATATGAAAATAGATAGATATTATATATAAAATTTTAAGCCCAAAGCACTTTTAATGAATCATAATATCCCAAATAAACATATAAGTTATAAGGCCCCGACCTTAAATAGTACTTAATATTGAATTAAATGAATAATTCACATTGATGATCTTTTCAGGTTTAGAGTTTTAGAGAATTAGGACATAACTGTTACATCTCAAAAGATTACAAAGTAGACTAAGTTTCCATAAAATAAAATCTCTTAAAAAGAAACATGTCTAGTTCCGTGTTTTAGATAACATGACATTCCCTTGCTCCCATCCCTGACCCTATTCCACATTAAGTCCTGTGAAAAACATTTCAAAAAAACTTGGGGTGAGCATAAAAAGCTCAGCAAGGGATACACAAAGAATGAAAGCTGTTAGTTTTTCAAACATCAAGTAAACCATGTATACTTTATCAAAGTAATACCTTCACCTTCATGAAGTAGTAAAATCTCTTTACTGAATAAAATATCATTACATACCCTTTTGTGACAAATTGATTACTATAAAACCCATATAAAGAACACATAACATATAAAGGTAATTTGGGACATAAACATACTTAAGTGGAATAACCATACGGTCGACGTCCACACATATCATTTAATGGAATAGCCATACGGACAACTTCCATACATACTTAATGGAATAGACATACGGCCGACTTCCATACCCAATGCATTGGAGGTTATAATGAAACCACACGTCCTGGTATACATGGCACTACCCGTCATATGGTTTATCACATAACCACCCATCAAATGTCAATGTAGCATTATAAAATCATAAGACATAAAAAAAATATAATGGAAAGAAAGAATTTTCACACATTGATCACTATATATCGCTTAATTATATTGACATAACAAATCCATTATAAAAAAACATTTTCAATACAAAAATACATAAAAGAGTATATGATATTTATTTCATTTAAAAAAAACATTACGGCTTATTGAGGAAGCCAAAGACCAAATAATACTCGTTGCGGCGGAAATGGTCATTATCACCGTGTATGTTAAAAGAAATATTCCTTTTTGTAGTTTAGTAAAACGCTTTGTAGGAAAAGATTCCTTTTGTATAAAAGTAAAATTTAAAGGGGTTTATACATCGTATAAAAGAAATTTTTGTATAAAACAAAATATGCCTCAATAAAAGGAGATTGAGATGAAGTACCTTACAAAGATCATTTTTTAAATAAAATAGATCTATTATATATATTCACAATATGTACGCATAATTAAACTACAAATATAGGATAGGATATTATAATATCATGACATAATTTGAAAATCGAAGATTAACCCAAAGAAAGGAAATTGGGTTAAGAAGTTCCCTTACCTCGGGTCAGACTGGACTCGATCATTCTTTAACGTTCTGAATAATAAACATGAGTTAATTTGTACTTCCTTAATAACCTTTTTCAAGCTTATTATTCCTTTTATATCACTTATTTTCATGTTATAAACATTATGTAATCATTATGTTAATAATGTTTGTTTTGTCGATATTTGGTTCTTAAGTCGAAAGTGGACTTCTTACAATTACATGATGTTCATGTGGTCAAAGGTTCTTTATATCCAGAATGAAATTCCTGATTTGGACATCATATATATCATATATATCTATCATATACATGTATTTATATTTTCACATAATCATTTATAGGTAAGAAATGAAATGCACCGTTCATGGAGACGATAAGCCGTACGTACGCATGAATGCTACATTCATTTCTATGACATATTAATGGAATTAAAACTAAATGAGAGGTATGTATATTTTAATTCCAGAATTATATTAATCATTTAGATGTAACATAAATCATATATATCCATTATATATATGTACTTATAATAGTACATTACATTTGGGGATAAGAAATGAAATGCACCATTCAGGGAGAAGGTAAACCGTACGTACGCATGAACGCTACGTTCATTTCTATATCATACTTTAATGGAAAAGAAAAAATAATGATATAGAGGTATATTATAATTCCAGTATAACATTATATATAATAACTTTAAATCCATCCTTTATACATCCGACATATGGCATTGACGAATAAAATCACTTTGAGGGGCGGTAGTCCGCACTTCCTAAAATAAAATTATCGTGTTTACCCACAATGGAAACCATAATGGTATACCAGAAATGAAAAATACAGAATAATAAAGAAAACATAAACATAATATATATCATTTATAAATATAGTGGCATCTTAATGGACACCATTAAAGGTGTTTAAAAGAAGATTGGACAATCATCATTTCGTGAGGCAGAAATTCACCAACCACAGAAACAGTAGGTTCTTTAACCATTAGATGTAGATGTGTGTAAGTGTATCTCTATATCTTCTTATAAAAATATACTAGTATATTGATGATAATGTAGTTGTTACAAAAGAAATTAATAAAAAGATTTTAGGGGGTTGGAGAAGCAAAATAAAACAAAACAACACAAGTGAAGACATTACCTTAAAATCAGGTAACTCTCTTATATTTGAGCTCATACGCTTCCATGGGAAGACTCCTGCCCAAATTGAGGCTCCAAGGAGTAAAAGAGGGATGTGGAGAGACATAATGGGCATGGGATGGACGAGCCAAAGGCTTTGGTAAGTGTGGGTAAGGTGGTAGAGGTGGGGGCCTTTTATAAGAGGAGAGGAGGGGAACTCTTGGAACGTAAAGAAATGTGACTTTATTTTAGAATGAGATTCGGATTTTAATGGTCCCACATTGATTTGTTTCTAGGATAAGGTGATAAGGCTTCGAATTCCACATATCCAATAGGTTTTGGACATGTGTAGGTCTTAGATTTTACATTATCTTTCCATTTTATTTAAATTGTTAAATAATGAGGTAATCACTGCATCATCATGGTGTCACAAATAATTAAATTTATATAATGTCTGAAAATTATAAAAAAAATATCATGATGTACGAAATATTTTTATCTTTCCAATTAATATTTATAGTAAAAAATATATCTTGAATAACCCCATGTAAATTGTTTTTTAGTAAAACAACTCATGTTTGTGACATTTTTATTTTAACATTAAATAAAAAGATATTAATGTCATTTTCCTACCAAAGTGGATCAATGGGGTCCCCAAGTTGACCCATGGATTTTATTGGTCGTAAATGAAACATACAATAAGGGTAGGACATGTTTCTAGGTCATTTCATATTATTAAAACATTAATTTTACTTCAAACTACACTAATTACCTCTAATCGAGATTAAAAACTTAAAAATTACTATTCAATAAAAAAAATATTTTAATCCCATTGAACCACATTTTACTTCTTAATGAAAACCATGTACATAGGATTTTTGAAAATCAAAACCCAGAAGTGGAAAAATTTCATTTAAACGAAAAATCAGTTTTTATAAGTACCACTTAGTGGTTTCACTATTCATTAAAAATTGATGTTTTTTAGAAAAAAACCAAATATTCACACTAAGCTATTTTTGATTTTCCGATTTCAAAAATGATGCATATTTTAAAATAAATTATAACATAGAAGTTTCATTAATTAATTTAATAATTATTTTCCGCTGTCAGAGCAAATTCCATGTTTTCATGAAACAATAAGTATCAAAAGATTGACAATAGTTTAAGTCCGATTTCAAAGTGAAATTAATTCAAACGACCACTTTTGGGTTTAATGGTAAAAGTATATTCTAATTTCACTTTAAAACCAATTAAAATGATAATCTAATCATATAAATAAATTAGATTATAAAGAGGTTTTGAATTAAAATACATCATTTTTCACTGTTCATTTAAAAAATGAACTTTATCGGAAAAATACAAAAAATTTACAAAAAGTAAATTTTGATGTCCTGATTCTAAAAAAGAGTTTTATTTGGTCCAATAGAATATATAAAAGTGACCAAAACTATATTTAATGACGGTTCTCCATTAAATGGTGATAAGTGATCCTTTAGTGAAAATTAGGGTATAAAAGCCTAAAATTGAATTCTTTTCGTAATTTAAGCCTTTAGTATTTATTGGATAAATGTAAAAACATTTAAAAACATATATAATCATATTTTAGTTATTTCTATCCATTCCCTCTAATACAACGACTATGTGTTAACTACCATTTAAAATAATATTATTTTATTACTAGTGTGCAATGTAAGATTTCAATGAAACTCTTTGTTGTGTATCAGGTACGCTGTCGAACACAGCAACCCCTTTAAAGTAAAATTAATATTTAATTCATAAATATTAATAAATATGAAAATGATTTATTCTTTATTTACCTGGGATGTTACATTCATCCCCCCTTTTGGGAATTGCGTCCTCACAATTTTATTCACTTCTCAAAATAAGTGGGGGTATTTATTCTCATTGAATTTTCAGATTCCCACGTTGCCTCTTCAACCATATGGTTTTTCCACAAAACCTTTACCTAGTGGATTACCTTATTTCACAACACTTTCTCTCTCCGGTCAAGAATCTGGACCGGTTGTTCTTCATAAGAGAGATTCTCTTCCAACTAAACTACCTCTGGGCTCAAAACAAGAGATGGATCTGGCATATACTTCCTCAACATAGAAAAATGAAAAACATTGTGTACCTGAGATAAACTCGGAGGTAAATCCACTTGGTAAGAAACTGATCCAACTTTCTCTTGAATTTAATATGGTCCAATGAACCTTGGACTCAGCTTTCCTTTCTTACCAAATCGCATCACACATTTCCATGGAGAAACCTTGAGAAAAACAAGATCACCTATCTCAAAAGATAGATCTTTCCTCTGGTTATCCGCATAAATCTTCTTCCTGCTCTGAGCTATTTTCATGTGTTTCTGAATCAACTGAACTTTTTCTGCCAACTCTTCTATCAATTCTGGTCCCATCAACTTCCTTTCACCCACTTCACCCCAAAAAGCTGGAGTTCGACACCACGACCCATATAATGCCTCAAATGGTGCCATCTGTACACTAGAATGAAAAATGTTATTATATGAAAACCCAACAACAAAAAGGTGTTGGTCCCAACTTCAGTGATAATCCATCGAACAAGCTCGTAGAATATCCTCCCAGGCTTGAATTATTCGTTCCGACTGCCCATCATAATGCGGATGAAAAGCTGTACTCAAATTTAATTCAGTACCCAACAACTTCTGAAGCCCTTTCCAAAAAATAGAAGTAAACCTGGGATCACAATCGGACAAAATGGAGAGAGGAACTCCATGTAACATGAATATCTCATTAATATACAAATGGGAATGTTGATCTAGGTAAAAAGAATCTCTTATAGCAAGGAAATGGGAATATTTAGTCAAGCGATCAACAATAACCTAGACTGCATTATTACCTCGAGATGTCCTCGGTAATCCCACAACAAAGTCCATGGATATTTTTTCCCATTTCCACTCTAGCACTGGTAAAGGCTAAAGCATCCCTTTCATTAACTGCCGCTCTCCCTTAACCTACTGACAAGTCAAACACTTCACAGTAAAATCAGCAATATCCCTTTTCATTCTATCCCACCAGTAATACTCCCGCAGATCTCTGTACATCATAGTACCGCCAAGATGAACTGAAAACGGGGAACTATGAGCCTCACATAACAGATCATTATTCAACTATGAATCACAAGGCACACATAATCTCTTCCCAAACCTCAATACACAATCATTAACAATGTTGAATTCAAGTAACTTACCCTTCTTAACCAGCTATACCTTTTTCTGCGACTCACTGTCTTCCCTTTGTGCTTGCTTAATTCTGTTTGATAGGGATGATCTACCTGATACCTGAATCAAAATAGAAGAACTTCCTGCACCAACAACATCCATTCCAAATCTCATCAAATCCTTAACCAATGGATCACGTTCCAAACGCAACATTGTTCATGAAGCATTACTTATTCGACTCAAAGCATCAGCCACATTATTTTCTTTTCCCAGATGGTAATGAATTGTACAATCATAATCCTTGATTAATTCCTGCCATCTCCTCTATCTCATGTTCAATTATTTTTGAGTGAATATATACTTTAAACTTTTGTGATTAGTATATATTTCACAGTTTACTCCATAAAAATGATGCCTCCAAATTTTTAAAGAAAAACATCAGCAGCTAATTCCAAATCATGTGTAGGGTAATTTACCTCATGAGTTTTCAACTGATGTGATGCATATGCAATTACCTGATTAGTAGGCATAAGGACACAACCAAGCCCTTTCAATGAAGCATCACGGTAGATAAAAAACTCCCCATTCCTGGAATAAAGTGCCAAAACTAGAGAATTCACCAATTTTCTTTTCAACTCCTGAGTCAACTAAGACATTAATGCAACAAACTGTTTAGTTCTGATTCTGACCATCTCAGGATACTGATTTGAAAGGTCATTTCCCTCTGTATGCCTTCCCAGAAATGTTGTTTGGTTTCCTCTATGAAAAACCATTCATAAAACAGAAATATCTAAGGCAAAGCAACATGGTAATATTTAAATGCTATATCATTTCAATCATACCTTAAATTAACTTATAATTTAACACTTTTATAACTCTTAAAGATGTCTAAAACGAGCTCTGATACCAACTATAAGGCTCCAAACTTAAACCTTACTTATTATTGAATTAAATGATTAATTCACATTGAGGATCTTTTCAGGTTTAGAGTTTTATAGAATTAGGACATAACTATTACATCTCAAAAGATTACAAAGTATACTAAGTTTCCATAAAATACAAACTCTTAAAAAGAAACATGTCAAGTTCCATGTTTTAGACAGCATGACATTCCCTTGCTCCCATCCCTGACCCTATTACACATTATGTCTTGTGAAAATCATTTCAAAAAAACTTGTGGTAAGCATAAAAAGCTCAGTAAGGGATACACAAAGAATGAAAACTGTTAGTTTTTCAAACATCAATTAAACCATGTATACTTTATCAATGTAATACCTTCACCTTCATGAAGTAGTAAAAACTCATCACTGAATAAAATATCATTACATAACCTTTTGTAACCAAAGGATTATCATAAAACCCATATAAAAAAACATAACATATAAAGGTAATTTGGGACATAAACATACTTAAGTGGAATAACCATATGGTCGACTTCCACACATATCAATTTATTGAATAGCCATACAACCAACTTCCATACATACTTAATGGAATAGCCATACGGCCGACTTCCATACCCAATGCATTAGAGGATATAACATAACCACCCATCCTGGTATTCATGTCACCACCCGTCATATGGTTTATCATGTAACCTCCCGTCAAATGTCCAAGTACCATTATAAAATCATAAGACATAAAACAAATATAATGGAAAAAAAATTTCCACACATTGATCACTATATATCGCTTAAATATATTGACATAACAAATCCATTATAAAAAACCATTTTCAATACCAAAGTACATAAAAGAGTATATGGTATTTATTTCATTTAAAAAAACATTACGGCTTATTGAGGAAGCCAAAGACCAAATAATTCATGTGACGGCGGAAAAGGTCATTGTCACTGCGTACGTTAAAAGAAATATTCCTTTTTATCATTTAGTAAGACACTTTGTTGAAAAAGATTCATTTTGTATAAAAGTAAAATTCAATGGGGTTTATACACTGTATAAAAGCAATTTGTGTATAAAACGAAATATGCATCAATGAAAGGAGATTGAGATGAAGTTCCTTACAAAGATCATTTTTAAAAAAAATACATCTATTATGTGTATTCACTATAAGTACAAATAATTAAATTACAAATACAAGATAGGATATAATAATATCATGACATAATTTTAAAGTAGGAGATTACCCCAAAGAGAGGAAATTGGGTTAAGAAGTTCCCTTACCTCGGGTCCGACTTGACTTGATCATTCTTTAACGTCCAGAATAATAAACTTGAGTTAATTTCTAATTGCTTAAGAACCTTTTAAAGCTTATTATTCCTTTTATATCACTTATTTCCATGTTATAAACATTATGTAATCATTAATTTAATAATGTTTGTTTTTTCGATATTTGGTTCTTAAGTTGAAAGTGGACTTCATACAATTACATGTTGTTCATGTGGTCACAGGTTATTTATATCCAGAATGACATTCCTGATTTGGATATCACATATATCATCTATATCTAGCATACACATGTATTTATTATATCACATTATCATTTATAGGTATGAAATGAAATGCACCGTTCATGGAGATGGTAAGCCGTACGTACGCATGAACGCTACATTCATTTCTATGTCATATTAATTGAATTAAAAATAAATGAGAGGTATTTATATTTTAATTCCAGAATTATATTAATCATTTATATTTAACATAAATCATATATATCCATTATATATATGTACTTATAATAGTACATTACATTTGGGGATAAGAAATGAAATGCACCATTCATGGAGACGGTAAGCCGTACGTACGCATGAACGCTACATTCAATTCTATCTCATACATTAATGGAAAGAAAAAAAATAATGATATAGTGTTATATCATAATTACAGTATAACATCATATACAATAACATTAAATCCATCCTTTATACGTCCCACATATGGCATTAACGAATCAAATCACTTTGTGGGGGCGGTAGTCCGCACTCCCTAAAATTAAATTATCGTGTTTACCCACAATGGAAACCATAAAGGTATACCACAAATGAAAAATAACTAAGCACAATGAATACATAAACATGATATATATCATATATAAATAGAGTGATATCTTAATGGCCACCATTAAAGGTGCTTAAAAGACGATTGAACAATCATCGTTTCGTGAGGTAGAAATTCACCAACCATAGAAATAGTATCTGCATTAACCATTAGATGTAGATGTGTGTAAGTGTTGCTCGAATGCTTCTTATAAAAACATCCTCGTATATTGAATATACTGTATTTCTTACAAAATAAATGAATAAAAAGAGTTTAGGGGGTTGGAGAAGCAAAATAAAACAAAAGAACACAAGTGAAGACATTACCTTAAAATCGAGTAACTCTCTTAGATTTGAGCTCAAAAGCTTCCTTGGGAAGACCTCTGCCCAAAGTGAGGCTTCAAGGTGTAAGATAGGGATGTGGAGAGAAATAATGGGCAGGGGTTGGCCGAGAAAAGGCTTTGGGAAGTGTGGGTAAGGTGGTAGAGGTGGGGGCTTTTTATAAGAGGAGAGGAGGGACACTTTTGGAATGTATGGAAATGTTACTTTATTTTAGAATGAGTTTCGGATATTAATGGTCCCACATTGATGTGTTTCGAGGATAAGGTGATAAGGGTTCAAAATCCACCCATCCAATAGGTTTTGGACATGTGTAGGTCTTAGATTTTACATTATATTTCCATTTTATTTAAATCGTTAAATAATGATGTAATCACTACATTATCATTGTGTCACAAATAATTTAATTTATTTAATGTCTAAAAATTATAAAAAAAATATAATTATATAGGAAATCATTTTTTCTTTCCAATGAATATTTATAGTAAAAAATATGACTTGTTTAACCCCATGTAAATTTTTTTAGTAAAACAACTCATGTCTGTGACATTTTTATTTTAACATTAAATAAAAAGATATTACTGTCATTTTCCTACCAAATTGGATCCATGGGGTCCCCAAGTTGACCCATGTATTGTCTTGGTCGGCCATGACACATCCAATAAAGGTAGGACATGTTTCTAGGTCATTTAATATTATTAAAACATTATTTTTACCTCAAACAACCATAATTAACTCTAATCAAGATAAAAAACGTAAAAGTTACTATTCACCAACAAAATTATTTTAATCCCATTGAACCAAATTTTACTTCTTAATTAAAACCATGTATGTCTGATTTTTGATATTCAAAACACAGAAGTAGTAAAATTTCATTTAAACGAAAAATCTATTTTTATAAGTACTACTTAGTGGTTTCACTATTCATCAAAAATTGATGTTTTTCAGAAAAATACCAAAAATTCACCCTAAGCTATATTTTATATTCAAAATTCAAAAATGAAGCCTATTTTACAGAATTCAAAACATATAATTTACATTAATTAATTTAATAATTAATTCTGGCTGTCAGAGCAAATAGCGTGTTTTCATGAAACAATAAGTATCAAAAGATTGACACAAGTTTATGTCAGATTTCAAAGTAAAATTAATTACAAAGACCAATATTGGATTTAATGGTAAAAATATATTCTAATTTAACTTTACAACCAATTAATATGATAATCCAATCATATAAATATATTAGATTAAAAAGAGCTTTTGAATTAAAATACAACATTTTCACAGTTCATTAAAAAAATGAACCTTGTTGGAAAAATACCAAAAATTTACACAAAGTACATTTTGATGTCCCGATTCCAAAAAAGAGTTTTATTTGGTCTAATATAATGTATAAAATTGACCAAAACTATATTTAATGACGGTTCACCATCAAAAGGCGATAAGTGAACCTTTAGTGAAAATTAGGGTATAAAAGCCTAAAATTGAATTCTTGTCGTATTTTAAGCCTTTATATTTTATTGGATAAATATAAAAACATTTAAAAACATATATAATCATATTTTAGTTATTTCTATTCATTCCCACCAATACAACGTCTATGTGTTAACTACCATTTAAAATAATATTATTTTATTACTAGTGTGCAACGTAAGATTTCAATGAAACTCTTTGTTGCGTATCGGGTACGCTATCGAACATAGAAACCCCTTTAAAGTAAAATTAATATTTAATTCATAAATATTAATAAATATGAAAATTATTTATTCTTTATTTACCTAGTATGTTACATCTATTCTGTAAATATTTTCTAAAATCAAAATGTTTAGAAAAAGTTATCCAATATGATATATCAAAATTTATGAAAAAATGACATACAAACATAATCTTAATCAATTAAGAATGTATTTCACCTTATAAATCATAAAAAATAAATAAATAAAAAATCATTTAAAAAAAATATAGAACTATGGTTTCAGGATTTTCAAAATAAAAGTTTTATTCACAAAACAACATAATGTAAATCATAATGTTAAAGAAATATATTTAAATATTTATCCCAGTAAATATTTAATTAAGACATTCATGCTTCCCAAAATAACATATCAGGTTATTAATAAAATTTGTTAAATTGAAACATGTTTTAAATCTTGAAAAGAAAACATAAATTATTAAATCAACTATAAAAATTATGATCACCAATAATATCCCATAATAATATCTTTATCATTATTATCTCATTATCCAGAACATATTATTTTCGTCTTCCCCAAATCCATTTTTCTACAGAAAATAAAATTTCAATATGATAACCTATGATTTTTAATGGAATTATTCATCATAAGTCATAAAATCCTCAAATAAGTTGTTATATAGAATATTAATAATATAAATAGTGATTATAATCAAAAATTAATCATTGATATATTTTTTATTGAATCAAAATACCTAATCACTTTGATCATTATTCTTAATTTTTTAACCAGTAACTACGTTAAATGTCTTATTCCATGATACCTCCATAAATTCATATGTCATTTTTAGTATCTTCATCATCACCAGTATAACCATTAATTATCTATCCTTTGTTATTCTCCCCATGAGTTTCCCATAAGACATTAATTTTAATAATTCCTTAATTTTCCAAATTTAAGACATTTATCGGTCGATAATTCTTTATAGATTCAATTATTATATTATTATTTCACACAACTAAAAAAATTTAATTCCTATAATACAGTTACATGTTTACTAGTGTCGAATTCGAAAAATATAGAAAATTGAATAATCTTTTACTCCATGTTTTCCACAACACAATCACTAAGAAAAATCTATACATCAATTATATGGTGACATTTGGAGTTGGTTATGGTTTATGCTGTTAAAAATATATCATGATAACTACTAATGTATAATCTAAATTTACATTAATGTATTCATCATTCCATTTGGTTTCTCATCAACACAATTTCCATTGCATACAATCTTATCACAGTACATTTTGGTTATCTCAACAGCATGTAATATCTAGATTGATCAACTTATTGTGAGCACTTTCAAATGATCTCTTATTTATACGCAAATCTCCAACAGTCGGCTCCCTCCTCTAACGGTCATATTTACCTTGAATTTTTGAGGGACCTATACATGTGTCACTAAATCAACAATTACTAAGTAACTGAATGCACGACATCGTTTTATAGAAAAAATTAGTGTATGAAAAAATATAGTAACATAACCAAAATAAATTATTTAGAGTTTAAGGAAAAATTGTTCGAATTCTAACCAAAAACAAATTGGAGTCTGTAATATAAAGATATTTAGACTCTGTTTTTAAAGGAATTCAGAACCTAATCTAACAATTATTTGATTCAGAGTTCATAAGAGTTCGGAGTAAAAATAAAGAAGAGTATAAAGTATGAATTCAGAGAACTTGTAGTCAGAACTCATAAGTGTTTGGAGTTTCAATTTAGAGAACTCGGTGTCAGAACTCAGAAGAGTTTAGAGTCTAAATTTATAGAATTTGGAGTCTGAATTTTGGAGTCCGAATATTGAATGCTTCTTTATCTAAGTATTACCTAATTCAAAGGTTTTAGATATGAAACCAAATTTTACACATATAAAATATAATGAACAATGAAAAACATGGTAAGGATAAATTTCATTGGGAAAGGAAAGTTATCCTTATTGAAGTAAACCACAAGGTAAAATGAGATTTTCATTGAGATAAGGTGTTTGTGATTTTCTAAACAAGAATTAATGGTAAATTTATAAGGAGGCTCTACTGACTCAACAATATCCCCCAAACATGAAGGAATGGAATAGTAATAATTAAAACCTTATTGACTCAATAATCTACGCCTTTTTGTAAAGATAAAACTTCCTTATGAAAAAGAATAGAGGGACTTAGTCTATATTTTTCTCGACATTGAAAATAAATCATATCTCCCATTACACATGGCCAATGATGAATACGACTAACTCCACCTTAGGTTTTGGAACTCTAAGTATTGTATTCAAGATTATTAGGATGATATTTTTCATTATCTTGAGTACAGAAATCTCTGTAAAGAAAAATCCCCCTTAGATAAACACTCCCTTGATTAGGGATATTTCTTCTTTAAGTAGAATTGTTTTTAGTCACTCCCCCTTTGTGATTTTAACAAAGAAATTTAGGGAATGGAAAAGAAATTATGGTACCTGAAATATTAGTATAATATAAGTAAAAGACAAACAACCAAAAATTTCAATACGAATAGAATACAAATTTGTACAAGGAAATGAATACAACCACAGATGAGATTTGATCTATTTTTCTTCCTTATACTTGGGTATCAACTTATTCACTATGGTCTTCAGATTTTTTATTTCCTTCTGGTCTTCCTCTTCTAGATTAATGAGTTGATCCTAATCCTTGGCTTTATTCTCTAAATATATTATCTTTTTCTTTCTGAGCCTTCAAAGCCTTTTCCTGTTCCTTCAACAACTCATCTTGATTAACTAGCTTTTCTTCGATCTCGATCCGAAGATCCCTTTCCCACTTAAGACATTGGGAAATAGAATACAACTTCCCATTTAGATCCTTGACCTCCTAAATTCGAGTATTCTTCTCAAGGGTTATCTTTTCCTCAAATCTAGTTATTAGAACCTTGATTTTACTATCTTTAGTATCAAAAGCTTCCTTAACATCATGCAGAAACTCATCAAGCTCTCTAATGTATTCAACTACCTTATTTGACAATATATTCACATTCATACAAGACTTTCTTTGGTAATTGTAGTTCATGAATAAGTTCTTGAAATTATCATCACGTTTTACACAAATTTCCATCACAAATGCTATTGAATCTGATTATTGATTCATGCTGTGCTGGAGCATCTTCCATCTCGAGTCAATGTTTGGAATGACCAGAATTGTGTCAACAAGCTTCTTCAGTGATTGGATGACAAAATAATGTCCTTATGATGATGATTCTGAATCTAAAACTTTTCTAGGTGATGAATAATCCCCTATATTTAGAAGCATCATTTTTATAGATCCACCAGCTTATATTTTCTTTAAAATAGCATCGGTAGGTGTACTAGAAATCACTCATTTTCCCTTATCAGTTCTCAAAATAGCTTCCTCATCCGAAGACTCATGTTCACTTTCAAAAAACTGAACAATTCTATCTTCATCAATTTTTTCTTTACAAGCTCCTCCCTCAATATCTTCATTATGAATGAATTCATGATTAAAACACTCTTCCTTAGATAATTTGTTCATTTTCTCTTCTTACATCTTAACAATTCTTGGGGTAGCATGTTTCGAATATCCATATTGATAAGTATGGATTGGAAAATTTTCAGATGGAATCTCATCTTCATGATTGTCTTCAACATTCTTTATCAGATCAGCTTTATCATCACTACAATCAGCTTCTTGTTCTTCTTCCACAGCTTCCTTTTATTGAGCAACCTATTCAAGAACTTTTTCCAGAGTGAGAAATTTCTTCACCAGTGTGTCCGGTAATGGTTCTACCATGAATGATTTCGGTACATGGATATTCTCGAATGCTATATATGTATCCCTTAGATGGGATTGGACAATCCCAGCCTCCAATATCTTCTTCTTTTTCTCCTTCTCTTTGGCATGATTCTCAATCTCCTCAGTGGTATTTTCTTTTAAAGCGTTGGGCTCAGCAGGATCTAGGACAAATTGTGGCTATCCTTCCTTCCAATTTTTCTTATCCTCTCTCCACTTTACAACAACCTCATCTGGTTAATATTTCTGTTTCTTGGGATTTGGAGGTGTGGTTTGAGCTTCCTTAGCTTTAGGGGTTTTATCTTCTTCTTATACTTATTTCAATTATCTTTTCTTTCCAACTTTGTTGATGGTTATGCCACTTTTTTCTTCTTTGGAATAGCTAATGCTTCCTCTTTTGGTAGGTAATATAATTTTTTGGACTCTTTTAAGAACCCAATATTCATTCTCTTTAAAATGTCATTTCTTACTAACATAACTATTCCATTCATCATCTTGGAACAACAAGGGATCTTGAATGACTCAAGGCACTGAACTATTTGCTTAGAATGAATAACAGGATACATTATAATTTGAGCATTCAGATTTCCATTCTTGATATTCTCTGTCATGATCAGAATATACTTTATCAAATTTATCTACCTCATATTCAGATGAAAATCTAGGATGTACATGTCGCTCTTCTTCAAGGTGTCCTTATCACATTCTCTCGGATTAATGAAACCTTGAAAACATAATTCAACGATATGATTATTTGTAGATAGATTAGCAATCTTCAGAGTCTTGACATATGAAATTCCATGACACACCATAACTTTTAACTTGATAAATCTTACTTGGACATTAGGCAACTTATGGGAAAAATTCAGCTTCCCCTTCAAATGAACTCTAACCAAACTAGCTGCCATTGTATACGATAGATCATAGGTCTTTCCAAAGATTTTGAATAAAAACTTCTCTTTTCCAACATCCTTAAAGAATCTAACTGACTCCTAAAACTCTATAAGCAGATCTAGATACACTGAGTCATGAGTTTTTGGCATTTATATGAAGAAACTTTCCCATTAATTCAATTTGACGTTCTTGGATATGATGTAATCACACATGGAATAGAAATTCTAATTCACCAACATTTCCCTTTAAATATTCCACTCCTAAATCGACTTGATAGTTTAAATCTCTTGAGAAGGAAATTCAAAAGACATTCAGATTAGTGCAGGGCATGAGAGGTTCGGAATGGGCTTTTAAAAGAGGGGCATACATTTGGCATGCAAAAGCTTGAATTTGATGTGGGACAACCCTTTGGGGGTATTTTATATAGGCGTTGATGTGACGATTCATCTTCCCATTTCAATCCAATGGTTGAGAAATCTTATGATGATAATTGAATGTTCAAAATAAATCCACACGGAAAATTTGGTAGAATCTGATATTTTGTGGTTTTTATAATAAAAAATTCTAATTTAAGGAAACTAGAATCTGAAAAATTTAAAAGAAACAAAAGAAAATATCAGAAAGTAATAGGTGATTACAAAAACATAATAAATAATCTTACCTTTCATATTTCTAGATATATTATAGGTAATAGTTAATATTATTCTTGATGAATATACAAAAACGACTATGCCCCCAGGGTGCAGCTCAGTTGGTAGCTTCTATTGTGGGTCTCGACAAGGACTCGAGTTTGAGTCTCACCGAGTTCATTCATGTACTACTAGTTTCATGATTTTCATTAAACTGTAGCCCCTTCCCCATATAAACTGCGGCTTCGACCTCAACTTTAAATTAAAAATAAATGACTACGAAAACCATCATTATGAAATAATATTAGTATGAAAATATTTATTACAAAAATGTCAAGTATAAAAATATTCATTACAAAATTTTCAAGTAAAAAAATCATCATTATGAAATTTTTTTGAATGAAAGTCTTCATTAAGTAAATATTGAGTATAAAAAACTTCATTACAATAAATTTGAGTACGAAAAAGTAATTATGAAAATTTTCATTAGGAACAAAATATGTAATACAAAACAGAAATTGTATTACCCCTATGAAAAGAAGATTATTACTATAAAAATAATTGGTTTCATCATAAAGTTGTCAAAGAATATTACCGTATAGATTTCATTCCTAACTTCTGTTTAATGTATTAAAATATTTCAGAGGGTAAAGATTTGGTGAAAATATCATAAAGTTGATCTTTTGTTCCGATAAATTGAAGAATAATATCAACTTTTTGTCTTTGATCCCAAATAAAGTGATGGCTTATATATATGTGTTTTTCATGATAATGATGTGAAAAATTTTCAAAAAGGGAAATGGAACTTATATTATTACACAAATTTTTTGTTTTGGTAAAACTCATACCAAAGTCTGTGATTGAGTGTGGAATCCACAACACTTGAGCACAACAACTTCCAACTTCTACATATTCTGCTTCAACAGTGAAAGTGCTACTTAGTATTACTTCTTGCATGACCAAGAAATGAATGAATCCCCTAGGAAATAACAACATCCATATGTACTCTTTCTATCCATTCTACATCCACCAAATTCAGCATCTGCAATATATTTCAAAACAAAATCATTTCCAGATGTATAGAAAAATCCTCAATCCATGGATCCCTTTAAGTAGTGATAAATTCTTATCACTGCCATTAAATGAAATTCCATAGGATTAGATTGATATCTTGTACATATGCATACAAGAATCATTATGTCTGGATGACTTGCTGTGAAGTAAAGTAAACTTCTCATCATACCTCTAAAAGATGTTTGATCTCCTAGTTTCCCAGATTCATCAAGATCAATTGTGTTTATGGTACCAATGGGAGTACTAATACTCTTAGTGTTATAATATCCATAATTTTTAAGAAGATCTATAAAATAATTATTTGGTACATATATATTATTCTGTTTTTTGAGAAACTTGAAAACCAAGGAAAATTTTTACTCATTCATCATACACATTGCAAACTCATATTACGTTAGATCCGAAAAAGAATCGGTTAAATATTGCTAACCTGAAAAAAATATAATGTCATTAACAAAAATTTGAATAATAAAAACATTTTTCTTATCATTATTTATAAAAAGGATTATATATGAATTTTTATTAACATAATTATTTTGAAGTAAAAGTCTGGTAAGCCTATCATACCAATATCGAGGAGCTTTCTTAAGTTCATATAAATCTTTGGTAAGTTTGTAAACATATTCAGGATGTTTTGTATCTTTAAAACCAAGTAGTTGTTCAGTGAAAACATCATCATGAACATAACCATTAATAAAATAACATTTCATATCTATTTGAAAAAGATTGAAATTTATGAATTCTACAAAGGCAAGTAGGATACGAATAGATTCATGTCTAGTAACTGGAGCATAGGTTTCTTTATAGTCTATTAACTCTTCTTGATTATAGTCATTAGAAACTAATCTAGATTTATTTCTAACTATGATTCCATTTTCATCAAACATATTAATGTAGACCCATTTTACTCCAATAATATATGTTTCCTTAGGTCCTTCAACCAAGGTCTGGAATTTTTATCTTTCGAATTCATTTAGTTCATCCTGCATGTCTTTAATCAAATAATCATCACCAAAAGCATCATCAGTGAATTTTGGTTTTAATTGGGAAAGGAATTCTAGATGTTATACTTCATTTATTAGGGAACTCCTTGTCCTTAAAGGCTGATTCACATCACCAATGATATTATCAATTTGAATGTTATTTAGAAGCAACTGGTTTGGGTTTTGTAATGCCTGTTCATCAACATATGGTAGAAAATATTTTGGGGTAATTTCATGAGAAAAATTTTGTTGGACATTTTCCTTATCAGAAGGATCATATAACAAAGTTTGATATTAATTTTTTTAAAAAAATCTAATGCTGTGGGTTTAAGTTATTTAAAAACAAAAGGATCAGTTTCATCAAATATGACATGTACTGTCTCTTCAACAGTACATGTGTTTTTATTGAAGACTCTATAAGCCGTTGAAGTTGTGCAGTATCGTAAGAAAATTCCTTCATCAGATTGTGGTTTGAATTTTATTAGATTATATTTAGAATTTAGTTGGAATACTTTTCAACCAAAAACCTTGAAGTAGATATGTCTAGGTTTTCTACAATTCTATAACTCATAAAGAGTTTTATTAATAAAAGGTCAAATCAAAAATGATTTGAAGTATAACAAGCATCACATACTTCTTCATCCCAAAAGTGTCTTTCTATAGAATATTCACTCAACATGGTTCTTGTTATCTCATGAAGAATTCTATTTCCTTTTTTAACAACATAATTTTGTTTAGGAGTTCTAGGTGTTGAGAAGTTGTGAGTAATGCCTTTTTTACAACAAAAATTATCAAAATCAGAATTTTGAAATTTACCACCATGATCAATATGTATAGTTTTCAATGGAAGGTTTTTCTCATTATTAACAGGGGATCTAATGCTTTTAAAATACGAGAAGGATTCATGATTTTTTGCAACATAATAGACCCAAATAAATCTAGTGTAATCACCAACTAAAAAAATACACAATACTTACCTCTGATGCTTCTAGTTTGTGTATGACCAAAGAGATCTGTATGAACTAACATTAATTCATCAGCATTTTAGACTTCACTAATTGATTTAAAACATGAATTATGTTCATTGTCATATTGAAAAGGCTCACAAACTTCTGAAGAATCAAACCAATGCTCTGATAGATCCTTAACTAATCATTTCATAGAAAGTTTTCATATATTATTATGGTTATAGTGACCTAAAATTCTCCGCGACAACAAAGAATGGTATTCCATTCCAATAAGGCAAGGTAGATCTTGGCTCCTAAGGAAGCATATGATTAATGTGTATACATTATCTTGCCTATGGGAATAAATAATAAACTCTTCCTTGGAATTGTGTACTAAGCACATGTCATTCCTAAAATTCACAAGGTAAAATTCATCACATAATTGGATTATGATAACGAGGATGTAATGAAGACCCATAAAAAATAAGATAATTAAAATAAATGTATTCACAAGAAGAACAATGTTCCCTATACCAATAATTTCTCCCTGAGCGTTATCTCCAAAAGTTACTTTTCCTCCTTTTTCCTTGATAATATTTTCATAATAGTTTTTTTTACCAGTCATATGTTGGGAACAACCACTATCCATGTTCCAATTATTGTTGTTGGTACTCTTTCTATATTCTTGAATAAAAAATAGTTAGACTTTTATAATCCATATTTTTTGGATCTGGAAATTTCAGAAATTAAAATTTTAGGTACCCATATTTTCATAGAAAAATATGCTTTATTAAATCTTTAAGATTAGGTTTTGTGAATGGAACAATTTTCGACCATTGTCCACCACACTGATACCTAGTTCAAAATGGAGCACTTTGAGGAACAAAATAATTTCTGCAAAAAATCAGTATAGAACTAGTGTAACCAAAACCAGAACCTTTCTTAGATGTCATATTTATGAAAATATCTTATCATAATTTTCTTTTCCTAAGGTAAATTATGAAAAAGAAATCCTCAAGGAAAAAATTTCGGATAGCAGTTTCATAACCAAGTTATTGTCTTCTAAAAAATTTATTTCAATCTAGTGTTAGTCTTGAAAACATTTTTCTTAGAAATTACATTTTCTTGTTCCTTAGAATGTTTATTCCTCTCATAATTTACTTCCTAATGATTTTTTGCGATTCTTTTATAATAAAAAATATACATATCAAGAACATTTGAATGATCTGATATATCTTTATTAAGAATGGTATTCCTAGAATTTTCCTTATTATGTTTTTCATGTGTTTTGAATTCTCAATTTCAATGAGTTTGGAAAATCTAGAAACTTATTCATTAGAAGGTGGAGAATTATCTTCATTAGAAAAATATTTCTCATCAAAAGATTCATTAAATTTACCATTACTATAATTTTCATTTAAAGAATCATTGGTAATTGATTCATGATTTTGTACTTTAGCCATAAAAAACGGTTGTTAATAGGTTGTCTGGCTATTTTTCCAAGATTCTTCTTTTCAGATGATTCGTAAAATTATTTTTCATCTGAAGAGTCACCACCACTAGAACTCAAGGTGTAATTAGAATTCAAGACATTCTTAGCATTAGCTTTATAGTACTTCTTATTATTTATCTCAGAATTTTTTTCCTTTATTTCTTTTCTCTTGAGAATAGGACAATCAGGCCCTATATTTTCAGATCTCTTACATTCATGACATGTAACTTCTGGATATTTCTTTTATTTAATTTCCTTTTTCATATATCTGGATTGAATGTTCTTCTGTCCAACAATCTAGTTCATCATTTGAGCTAGATTTTCTAACTAATTTTTTGAAGATTCACTTCAACTAAATTCATATTGAATAATAAACTTATTATATTTGGATCTAGTAACTCTATCAGGAGTTTTGTCTTTAAAATAGGTTGAAGTAGTTGTAAAATTAACACCTCCATTGACATTATTATTTTTAACATTATCAGCATCTCTCTTCATTATAGTTCATACTGAAGAAGAGTTCCAAATATCTCATCTAAGAAAATCTAGGTGACTTTCCTGTTATCATCGATTGCTGTCCTCTTGGATTCCTACCCATTTCGCATAATATCAACGGTCATATCTACAAGATACTCATCATCCAAACCTTTTTCTCCCATAGACATTAAGCAATTAACAATAGACATAAATCATTGTTGAACTTTTCTTATAGGTTCTCTATAAGGAAAATTAAATCCATGGTATTCATCTCTCAACATAGCTCTTCTTATCTCTATACATTAGAAGTACTAAAATGTGTAACATAATGTTTCTTCCAAATAATATTTTCAGCTTCACATGAAGACATTTGACGATAGATGTTCCTAGTCATGGAACAAAGAAGTGTATTTCAGACTCTATAATTTTATTAATATATTTATTTCTCTTGATTAGTAAAAGTTATCATTTCCTTATAATGAATTTTATATTCTCCTGTCAGAATTAGATAGTAATCAACTCCAGTGTTAATAACAATAGTTTTCATCATATCTATTCAATACTCATAATCATTTCCATCAAAAACAGGAAGTGTGGTATGATTTAGATTGTCTATAAAACCAACATTTAAACCTTTTATCTTTAGTAAATTTATGACACACAAAATTGTTAGTAATATAAGTTTCTAAAATAGAAAATTTCATAATCGTGGAAAATAGAACTACAATATCTTTATGAAAAAATGAATCTGAACATTATCAGTTCGAAAATATGATTCTAAAAGTAAGAAGAAGAATAATTCAATTCTGAATATAATCGAGAGATTAATCCAAATTGATCCAAAATTATAAAGAAAATTGTTAGATTGGTTCAGGATTCAGGGTCACCTCCTCTGATACCAATTGTGGGGATCGATTGTATGAATTATATGATACTGATTATGGTATCAAACTATGGTTTAGATACTCAATATACAAAAGGGCGGTGAATTGTATACTTTTAAAAATTCATTTAGATCATTTAAATATTGTTATGATTAACCTGGTTAAACAAAGTAACTCACAAAACCTCTATGTACTAATATATTGCATGATTAAGGAATTATGATTTCGAGAATGTGAATTCAGAAAGATGGTTCTAGAAAATTAAACTTAATGAAATCTTACAAAGATAATGATTGTATCTTAAATTTTATAGAATCTTACGATATACGAGTACATGTATAAGGAAGTATAACATATTTATACTTTCCTAAAAAAATAAAATGCAGTGGAAAATGTGTAACAAATTGAGTTACATGTAGTAAATATTTTTAACCCAAATAGTAGGGGATCAACAACCTTGAATAAAGGTGCCTTTATTTTTACATTCAAAATAGTATGTCTTACCCACACCAGTGTAATCCCTCTATACAATGATTGGATTATGTCTTTCTATCCCTACAAGCCCTCAACATCGTGGTAGTCAACGCCTATGTCTTCATCAAAAAGGAATCCCTCAACATCAAGGAAGTCTAATCCTCTGTCTTCCTATCCCCAGAAACCATTGATTGTACACAGCTTAATTTGGAGTCACACAAAGAACATTTGAAGAAGAAGTTCAGTACCCCCAAAGAAATAAAGTGTATCTCTCTATAAATCATTTTAGCAGCATGTAATCTCTAGATTGATCAACTTTTTTGAGCTCTTTCAAATGAACTCCAATTTATAGGAACAACACCAACGGTCGACTCCCACCTCAAATGGTAATATTTTCCTTGAATTTCAGAGGGACCTGTACATGTGTCACTCAAACAATGGTTTGTGAGTAACTGAATTCATGACATCATTTTATAAAAAAAATAATTGTATGTAAAATTATTATTACATAACCAAAATCAATTATTCGGAGTGTAAGGAAAAATAGGTCGGAGTCTAACAAAAATTATATTCAGAGTCTATAATATAAGGATATTTAGATTCGCTTTTTCAAAGGAACTAAAAACCTTACCTTACGACGTTCTAATTCAGAGTTCATAAGAAATCTGAGTCAAAACATGGAAGAGTTCTAAGAATGAATTCAAGGAACTCGGAGTTTGAACTCAGAAGAGTTCAGAGTATGAATTCATAGAACTCTGAGTCAGAACTCCAAAGAGTTTGATGACTGAATTCAGATAATTCGGAGTCAAAATTCGGAGTCTGAAAACAGAATTCTTCTTTATATATGTATTACATGATTCCTAGTTTTTAGATATGAAACAAAATTTTAATATTAGACAAGATAATGAAAAATGAAAAACATGGTAAAGATAAATTTCTTTGGGGAAGGAAAATATTCATTATAGATGTAAAACTTGGGGTAAAATGAGATTTTCCTTGAGATAAGGTGTTTGTAATTTTTGAAATATGAATGAATGGTAAATTCAAAAGGACACATTACTGTCTTAGAAATATTCGCCAAACATAGAGGAATGTAAAATTCGTAAGAAAAACCTTATTGACTCAACACCACCTGTAATGAACCAAACCCCTTAATCCTAGAACTAGTTCCTTACAATATTACATTGGCATTATTCGATATAATCTCATCGAAAATGACCAAATAGATTATAGGTTTTGGTAAACTAGAAACATACTTGAAACCAATTTATATTTAGAAAAGGGAAATAAATCATAATATATGAAAATTTTATGTAAACTAAATTATAGAAAACTAATTCAATGATATCATGTTTATAACACGGTGAAATAAAAAAAATAAAAAGTTGATAAAAAATGCTCAGTAAGGGGTAGAAAAACATAGAATAAATTATTGAACATGGAATAAAAATAATGGAATGTTAAATAAAAAAAATGCATTGCATTGAACAAATAAATTCAGCATAATATGGAAGTAATTAATGGTGATTAAATTGCATAAAATAATCACATGATCTTGAAAACATGACCATAAATATTATACTAATCTATGAATAAAATGGAAATTCAAAAATAATCTCATAATGATTGAATACATAATGTAGAACATATGAAACATAACATTGATGCATTGTACCAAGAATCTAATACAATAATGAATTCATTCAATGAATTTATCATCCTCAATTATTTATTCAAGGATCCTAATTAATGTGTATGACCTTAGACAAAATGCTGTATAGTTTTTCTCACGGGTCATACTATTTCATAGTGGGGATATTGAGGGACCCACCCATACAAAAACTAAGTAAAAAACATATATATTATAAATTCTAGGAATCATAGTAAACATATAAAGTTTTATTAAAAATATCATAAAATATTAGAAAAATTTAACCATTTAATAGACCTATTCAGAAACCATCCATAATAATTTGGATTGTGGTACCAAAATATAACATCACTAATCAAACTAATAAAAGAATATTTTATTAAATATGTAATATTATATCATAATATATCAACCTCAATGAAGAATAGTATTAATCAAAAAAATATTTAAAAAGATGAAAATATATCAAATGTGATCGTTGAATTTTTTTTTATGAAAATACCGTTTTCACCTTTGAAATATATTATTATTAAAACGGTTAGATTTTATAAAGTAAAAAAAATTATTTTAAATTAATAAAATAAATTTTTAAATAATTCTTAAAATTAAAAGGTGACATTAAATAAAGATTTTTATCCATTCGATATATTTTAGAGACATTATTTTTGAATGATAAACATCAAATAGTATTTTTAAAGGAAAGTCCCATATAATCATACCATTGATGTTATTATTAGTAAAATTCACTAATTGTGTGTATTAGTTATAATTTAACAAAAAAATAATTTTAAACAGAACTAAACATAACAAAAAATAAAATCTCAAATATTATTATCATGACATAATAATGATGATTAAATGAGTGAATTTAAAGTGAGTTAAGGAATAACTAAAAATATTGTAATTTGATGAATCATATGGCCCATAAAAATAATAATTATCAAATTTAACATTTAATACAGTGAATATAATGTGAATCACTATATGATATATTAAATTTTTTAATATTTTACATTTATAAGAAGTAATTTTTGATTAAGTCATAAATCTTAAGGATGTTTAAGATATATGAGAAAAACATTAACTTAAGGTTCCATTCAGTGTATTGATATTTAACCTAATGTATATTAGAATAAATAATTTTATTAATTATGTTATGAATAATATTCATATTTATAATACAATAAATGATCAATTTGTTAAATATTATATACTTTTCATTAATAATAATTCATTATATTTGGTGTGTTTGTTTCATGGTTTCTTGGTCAGTTCTTTTTCAAATATTTATAGAATTTCCTGTAAATTTGAAATAAATGTACATGATATAAATGAAATGGTATTTCTTAAATCAAATTAAATTATGTTTTCTCATTTATAATTTTTCATTCATATTTTACGATGAATCATTTGGAAAAATGTTAATGGAAAATGAATAGATTACTTTAGGATATTTTTTCGAGAATCACAAAGTAGTTTTTTTATTTAATATTTTGTATATATAATAGATATGATACATGAAATAAGTTATAATAATCATATTACAATATTATTTATCCATAATAATATTTTCTATGATAATACATGATGGAATTCATGGAAAACGAAGAAAATCTTTATATTTTGAGGTGATTAACGATGATGATTTTGAAAATAGTTTTGTTTCATTTAATAATATGACATAATAAAAGGGATACATATAAAATATTACATAATAAAAATATATTTCAGTTATATATTTTATTCTAAATTTTTCATTCCATGATAGATTATTGAGGTGATGATAAATTAGAATAAGAAATGTAATTAAGAGAATTGTTTTGAGAAAATTACCACTTGAATATTACTTCCTTGGAGGACACATTTAGGACCTTTGGTTTGGTATTTTGTGGATTATGGAATTCCATGGACATCAGTAGAGTTTGGATGCATGTTTCTGGAATATATGATTTGAGATTAATGGATTCTGAGTCAGTATAGGGTATTGATTGTTAGTATTTATACGTCAAGTGAGGTCTGTTTAATGGAGTATATAATGATTATTTTATGTGTAATTCAATCCAGATTGAGTTGGAATTAGTTTCAATGAATTTTTCAAATCATGAATGTTTTATTTTCAATTGAGGGTTGAAAAATACCTCATTAAAAAAATTATTTTTTATGTTCTCTTGTATTTTTGTACTTTATATTTTAAATTTAACCCATTTCATTATTTTACATATACTACGATAAATAATATTTTCCACAAAATAATTTTTAAAAATAATTAATATAACAATAAAATATGATTTTTACTTTATTATTCCTAATATTATATAAAATTTACAAAATTAAATTCAAAAAACTGGAAATATAATGTTTAAAATTAATCTTGTAGACATAATTTTAAAATAGTGTTTTATATTTGATGATTTCCAAATTTTGAAATCATTGTATATAAAATGACAATTTTTTAATTAATCCAACGAATGAAATATATGTATGTATTTATTAATTAACTTATTGTACATTAAAACCTTATTAAATTATAAATTTACATTAGAATGTAGTTTTATAATAAATAATTTTCCTATTAAAATTAATTAATTTTTATTTTTTATCAAAAAAATTAATTTTATAATAATATAACACAAAATAATTCAAATATAAAATATAAATCCAACTAAATATTAAATTTATATTAAAATTAAAATATATAGTTATTTAAAAAATCCTATGAAAAAGGTGCTCCATTAAAATGTTGAAATTTTTCATTTTAGGTATATATACATTTTTATAGTTTTAATTGGATTCATTATACATTGAAACCTATGAAATATAGTGGATGGATTTAATTTTTTTTAATATATAACATATAAAATTCATTGATTTACTAACTAATAGAGTTTAATTTATCCTATTTTTATAAAAATCAATTAATTTTATAAGTTTAATTTTTTTATAAAAACACATATTATAGGATCAATTTGATTTTATATTCATTTCAAAAATTTCATTTGATAAAAATTTGAAGACTGTTTTTTCATGATTTAGTTAATATCATTCATTCATATAATTTTAATTGTTAGGTAAATAGTATCAAAATTAAATAATAATATTTAGTCACTTTATTAAGCTTGATGTTATTTGTAACATAATCTGTTAATGAAATTAAATTTATTTAGAAAGATACATACTATAAATTCGTACAGTGTTTTAATAGGTTTATATTTATACTATATATTATTGTCCAAAATTAGTTTAACATAATCAAAAATTAAATAAATTTCCAGTAATTTCTTCATATATGTAGAAAATGATCCATAATCTATTTTTAGATTCTATTAATCATCATATTCCATCATAAATAATTGTCTAACTAGTATGAATCAATGCGTTTTTTTGTTTGGAATATTTCTTTTAGTTAAAAAGATACATTACATACAAAAAACTGAGAAAAACATTAAGTTTGTTTTTTATAATTAGGTGAAAATATATACTACATTTTAATGTGTAACAATCATTCATAGCTCAATTAGATTTAAAGTGTGACTGGTATTACTAAAAATGTGTGTTTACATTATAAAATTATATTTTAGTAAAAAACATGTACCCATCACTAAATATCTAGTAATCAATCTAGAATTATTTTTATACATTATGACAATTATCCACATTTCCATTAGGGCATGTAATAATCATCCTTAGATCAATATGAAACATGTTGTGATCGTTATGACCCAATGTGGGAGTTGTATGTTTAAAAATTTCATTTTTTAAAACACCATGTATTACTTACTAGTAACATGTAAATCTCATTTGGATTGTCCTGATATTTTATGGAAATAAAATATAAATCATGTTTTATGTGTAGAAATTTGTCTCATTCCAATCCAACAAACGGTCTTCATGATATAAAAAAAGTTAATATTTTAATTTAAAGATTTTTTAGTTCAAAAAAATTAATACTTAAAAATAATAAACTATTATTATTTTATTTTCTAATGAAAAGATTCATACCATAATTTTTATGTTTAGGAATCAACCAAAACTTAAACAGACACAATGTCTTCCCTGTATGATTGGAAGTTTAATTTTTAGTTTTCAATTGACATTATATTAATGTATTTTATAATAATTATGTTCAATTTATATTATTATTATATCACCAATAGTTTATTTTTTTTATAGATACAATCATTTAATGGGTTGAAGTGGGTTTTTTTGTGACTTGTTGCATGATCATGATCTTTTGAGTGGGGGTTGGGTCTACATTCAATGAACTATTCATGATTTCATATTTTCTGAAATTTGTGTTAAATTGAACATACCAATGTAAATATATTATCTTATGTTGGATGTTTTTGAAAGATAATTAATTTTATTCATTTTTTATAAAAATTTAAATCAAATAATTTGTTTTATATTCTACTTCAATTATTAATAGTATTAGCAGAACACTGATATAGAATTGCTTTCATATACGCTGAAAATAACACTGATAAATCATCATGTTATTAATGCAAATGATGTACAGATAATGTGTCCCCATTATTAGTACTAAAAATATCACCAATAAAGTGATTTTTTATATTATCCAAACTAATGTTTAAAATTGATGACATCAATGATTTTTTTTACTAATGATGATAGACACATTTATTAGACCTATTTTTTGGGATGATAAAATTCCTCTCCAATTAATGTAGCATAAAATTTCATTGAATTATGAGTACTAAATAAGGATATTTATAGTGTTTTCAAGATCCTCCGTCAGCATTTCATTCATAACTCTCTCTAGGGGATGGTTGATAGGTCTATGACCCTTTTCATGGGTGACGAATCCAACGAGAATTATAGTGATGTGTTTCACGATGAGTGTGGTTGGTGTGTGGAAGAGGAAGAAATTCATTTTAAATAAATTTCATCAATCTGTGATATCAATCAACTCATCATGGTGTTGCGATGATATTTTGATATTTGATGTGGGTTATGTCGGGGTTAGAGGAACTGATAATCTGTTTATGACATTTTGAGAACATCATATTATAGTTTTACTTAATACATGGAACAATTATTTTCTGATTTTTGGTCCACTAGTATTACATATTATTTTACGAACTGGGGGATAAAACATGCTACATGGGTAAGAGGAGAAACATAAAATATTTTCTAAAAATGGTAATATATAATTTTTTAAGATATGTCGTTTTAATTCACTGACCACATGGTAGAAAAATAATTGGGGTGGGGTATTGCATAAGAACTCCATATTCTAATTATTAGAATATATATTATATTAATAATAGTAAGAATATTATTATCATTCTTATTTTTATTATTAATATTAATGTTGTGGTTTTATTATATTCGTAAGGTAATTAATTTTGATTTATGTTATATATTAATACTATGATGTCATTTTAATGATCTGCCAATATCACCATGACTCAGAATACATAATAGATGATTCAATACAAATATTATATTTTTAATTATTGACTCATGGAATGCTTTGAGATAGAACCATTGAATTCTTTTCTATGTTACGGAAAAATGATTATTTTTAAAATTTTCATATTTAATGTAATTTTTTTAATTATCATGATCACTTTTTCTTTATAGACCACAATGATGTATTATATTTATCCATATATTGAAAATTTTATAGAATTTTTTTCTGACAATATATTTAGATCAGTGGAACCAAACATTGTATCTTCCAGAGATGAATATATAAATCCAAGGGATATGTGTTTCACCATAATCTTATTTATGTATTCTAGATAATTGTTAGGCCTTTATAAATATAAAAATTTATTATTACCCATAGTCTATATAATTTTGGTTATTTCCATATGTTTTGTGAGACTCGGTGTGTGTGTATTTCACTGGGGTCAGATATCCCGCCTATAGAATAATAATTTTCCCTAAACATGTAGAAGGATTCCCTACTATAGTTATAGTTGATGTTTTTTGGGTGGGTGCACGATCTTGGTGGTTAATACTGTTGGAGTTAACACCCTCAGTATAGAAGACTCTCATTTTCAGTCACGGATTACTTGTGTGATTCTAGAGTAGCTAAAACTCCTTTATTAGTAGAATTTTCTATTAGTCATTATAGTTTATTTATGGAAGAATAGATTAGAAGAGTGGATACTTCATGACATGTGATACCACATCAATCCTTTAGTTCTTATTGAGTTATGACATATCATTAGGTAGTTCAAATTGAAATATGTGAAGGTTTTGATACTCATTACCTGTCTTATTTCATTATAGTTGATAGAAACAAGACATCATGTGCTTGATATAGGATTATTGTTTTCCTCTCTATGTAAATTAAACTAATTATAGTGAATATCTTGAATTTCTCCAATCATTCCAGGATTCACCCAACATAAATGATTTCAAGACTAACATATTTGTTCATAAAATATTAGAGGGTATCCTTATGAGTAATATTTTAATAAATCATGTATGATATTTGTGAATACATAGAATGAGCATGTGTAGTTACGCAATGGTCAATAAATTTATTAGGTGAAGTCGCAATTGGATTGTCTTTAGGGGATAAATTCTGGGGGTATCCCTATTTAATATATTGTTGGTGATGATTGGTCATTTATGTAGATTTTAATATTATGCCATTTTTTTATCAATGATTTCATGGTATCTATATCAGTTGTGTGTATCATTTTTTAACATTTTTTATTAGATGTGTATCATTAAATTTTTCAATTATAGATTATACATTTTTAATATTTGTGTATTTTTAAGATGTATCATGTATCAATTATATATATAAATTTTTTCAATATATATTCCATGCCTACTATTGGCTGAAGTATAATTTGAAGATCTATCTATTGTAAGATCAAATAGTTCAAATAATCTAATACAATTAGATATAAATAATTTGTGTTTTTTAATATAAAATTTGCTATTATTTTTTATAATGGTGTCAAAACTATATATACTATAGGCCATTATGTGTCTTCATGTGTTACTTTGTTTTATTATCACCCAATTATTCTAGTATCACAGAGAAGTCAAAAATGTCCTATAATAAGAAGTTGATTCAACATCATTTTAATTATGTACATCATATTAACTAGAATGTGAAGATAAATTAAACTCATATTCATTCTGTGAATGATTGGAAAATAATGTTGAAAAGCACATTGAATGTAAAATAATTTGTGGACTAGTTGGATCATATATGGACACTAAGTGTGGGATTAATCAATGTACAAATTTTTTTGTGTTTTTCTATCATATAATAATCCCATATTATACATGAACCTCTACCAAGATAAATGTAAAATATCAATAAATATCATCTCTAACCTCACCATACAATGAAATTTAAAAATAGAAAAAAAAATATTAACCCAGAATATTATTAGGCTTCTAGCCTGATGATATAAAGGTTTTTCATTATCTAATTCATGGTTTTATTATCACATTAAAAAAATAAGTGACTACAATTGACTTTCTAATAAAAAAATTTAATTCATCATGTATTATCCATTACCAATAATGTATAAAAAATCAAATAACTGAAGTTGTGGAATTTTGTAAACATGAACAACCCATTAAACAATGCTGTTTTTTATAAAGGGATCAATATTTCATAAGGGGAACCTCAATAAAAAAATTAACATGTATTAAACCATCAGATAGTGAAAATAAAATTACACTATGGACTTATTCTAGGTTAATAATCACTCTTTTATTAAATATAGCAATTTAAAAATAATCATGTGTCTTTATAAAAATAAATATATAGTATGTGTTTCATTGTTCCATCATAAAAAAATATTTCTATTCTCCAATATTTGAATATTAATAAGTATCTGCATTCTACTATATTATATCCACATTAATTTATGAAACTCTCTACTCCATGAAATTACCATTTATGTCTCGTTTTCACTTAATCACCTATTTTACTAGATAATTATTAAAAATGATTATTACACTCTCTAATTTATTCATTTAGGATCTATAAAATATGTTATAAGAATATATGATTCATTTATCTCTTGTGTTTTTTTATATTCACATTTTCTACCAATGAAAATATAGTTGAATCCACATTACGTTTCTTTAACTTATTGTTTAGAGATTAAATTTCTTTCATTAATATATTACCTCATGTATCCAAAGGTCTTGGAAATTCATATTTCATTGAAAACACACAATTAAATTAATTGTAATATTTTTTAATTATATGGAGGTTTATTTTTTTAAAATCTCTCCTATTTTTGTATATTTCTGATGACCCTAAGAAATCATGACTCTTTTTACTTCATTTAAATTTATATCAGGTGTTTTCAATATTCATTCACAAAAAAATCATCAATTATGTCATTTAACATCTTCCAATAATTAATTTCTATCAATTTTATATATCTTTATGAAATTAACACCACAAAATAATCCACAAATTATCATTTTTCATATAAATGAATGTTCCCTAAAACTGTCCACAATATTTCATGTTGTGAATTCTCTCCCTTTTTTAAAATCAATAGTATTTATTAGGGATAATCATTTAATACCAAATCATTTAAAAATTTTTAGGGAGTTTTATAGAAAAATGATATCTAACTGTACTATGTGGAATTTTCTATATATTAAACTATCTATCATCCACTTATACTAGTCCTCTGTCATAAAATTATTCAAATAATTATGTGATATTTATGTCCATGATCTTCACACCATGCCATATCTGATCGATTATTGCACAAGAAGGATTCATGTAGTTATAGGTGATTTTAATTTATATAAATTTTAAAAAAAATGTTTTAATACATCGTGTTTATATAATACAATAAATAATCCTATAAAAATTCCTATAAATTTTTATGAAGTACATCATTCTTTTTATTAGTTCATATGATACATAAATCATATTCTAATGAACATATAATTTCAATGAACATATTATGATGATTTTATTAATTTTATAAAAGACATTATAATCTGTATTATTCCCTTGGATTCAATAATATACATGATCTTATCATTGATCCAATTCTCTATCACTATAATAAATTTGACATGAAGGACCATGGTGACACCTAGTGACAAACACAATGTAGGTTTCATTTTTTTCTAATGTATATTACCGCAACATGAATCCCAGGGATCCTAAACCATTTAATTGTTGAGTTTAAAGGTATATCCCACGTTAAAAACTAATACATAATTTAAAATATTCTTCAATTCATTTTAGAAATGATTAGTGTGTGATAATAAATTCCAACATTTATTATTCCCATGGTGAACACATCCCATTATTAGCTAATGAATTACTATGATATCTAAGGATTTCTGAGTATATATACTTCTCTCATATAACATTTAATGACTAACGATTTTAGATAATTAAAGCATCACCAAAATTCCACACATAGGTTCCAACATACATATAAACTATTTAATTCACTCTTCATGCCCCTATCTGTTGGCGAGAGGTTGGCTTCAACCTTCATGCTTAGTTGGGTGTACCTGCGATACCCAATATATTTATATGGATGTTAAAATTTTGATCGTGAAAAAATTTCTTCTATAGTTATAAGGATTCCTAATCTACATAATAATAGAAGTCATATCAAATTTGATTAATATGGGTATAATTTAAATAACCATCCAACATCCTTAAAAAAATTAATATAATTGTATTGATTTTTAACCATAAATTATTATTCATGTAATCCTTGGTAAAACACACTCTTGTTTCTCACTAAAAAAATCAACATCTTTAAGGATGAATTGAAACATTAATTTTCATTAAGAAACTTATCCTAATGGAAATAAATTACCACCTTCATGAATGGGATCTCAAATCTTCCAATTAATTTTTTAATTTGTAAAATCAAATAAATTTATATCTATATGATTGTTTACGAACATTTGTATGTCCTGTAAATATAAAAATAAAATAAAAGGCAGTTTTATGGTGAAGAAATTTATATATTTTTCATACAACATTACCTTAAAATTATGATATTCAATTCATCTTGTGTAAATTTATATATGGATTGGAACCATATCAATTAAATGTTATTGTCCACTTATTAATATCTCTATGTCTACATGGGAAACCCAGTTTTCCAAAATCAATGTGTAAACATTGTGTTAAAATTAGAAAATTAACAATTGTATATTTATTACCACTCTTCATATATTAATTTATTTTTTTTTTGAGAAATATTATTTCACCAGAATATTTATACCATTAATCATGTATGTAAATCCATAAAAAATCATGTCCATATGTTTTTATAGTCCCTCCAACACCTATTACCCATCAACCAACACACTCCCTTTAGAGGTCATATAGTTTTACAAATGTAATGGGTGAAAATTATATAAGAATATCCCAACAATAATTATGAATGTTACCTTCCTGGATTTATAGATTACATATATTATGATAAATGAACAAACAACATATTGAATTTATCTCAAGGTATATATCCTAATAACTAATAATTGTTCAATATTTACAAGGATATAACTAGTGATTTATTCCACATTAATAAAAAAATCTACATCCCAGTTATATGAAATTAACTCATCTCATATGTTAATCCTTTAAAGTATACATAAAAATATTTTCATTTTTTTAATTAGTATTTTAATTTTTTCTAATACATTAATTTTTATATTTCATTTTAAAATTTAATTTCATCACATTAGTTATATAATTTTATTATTTTTGAAAAGAATAATATAATATTTTCTAAAACCACATTAATAGAGATACATAAATAACAATCTTGAAATATAATTTTAATTTCAATGATGATTTATTGTATATACTCAATACAATACATCCATATCCACTATGAAGGAGAATCATTAACTCATTTTTATCTAGTTTAGTCTATAATGTGAATTAATATAAGGATGATTTGTGATCAGTATGTACGAAGATGGATTAATGTAATCATTATTCATGTTTTGAATAGTTATACAGGACCCATTTTTAATATTTTATTCAACTTTTTATGTCTCTCATACATAGTAACCACACCTCTAATTCAATGCATTAAATAGATAACAAATACTATAAACAAATTAATGGTAGAATGCGTTTATCTTTTTCTTCGTTGTGAACAACATTGTTGAGATAATTCTATGTAACATGTTCCGTCTTTCTTTATATCGTTAATTCATGAATATGAATTTGATAATTCTTCCCTTGATTTTGGTTCAAGGAAGCATTCATTGAATTTACATATCTATATGGAATTCTCAACATTGCATAAGAAATTTCTGATCTTATATATTCATAGAACATCTTTATATTAATTCATATATCACATTTGGTTTGAAGCATGGTTAAACAATTTATGGAAATATCTCAAGTCTTATGATACGTACTTTAATGTACCATTCAAAATATTTCCCATTCAATGGATGACAAATTTCCATAAAATTTTACTTTTCTATATTGGATTTCTCTCATTAATGTTTCTGATGAACGTTATTGTAAGTTTCCATTAATAAATCATTTTCATGATCATATTTTCAAATTATTATAAATAAATAAAAACCATCTCAGAATTTTTTCAATTTGAATATGGATTTATATGAGTTCATTTCACCAAATGAATATTTTTTCACTTTCATATATCACATGGATTTATTTCAAATTCTACACATACATTTTTTTAATATAACAACATTTTTTTTAAATGATTTAGTGGTTTAACATAATTAAAAAAATTAGAAGGAATAAATTTTTATTATTTTTCAAGTTCTCTTTGTATTAATTGGGATTTCACCCACAAATTGATCATAAAAAATATCTAAAATAGTATAGAGTGTTTCGACCAACACATCCATTTTTTGAAATACTTATATAAAATATTCTCGTCACAATGAAGGTTTTTTCCAAATTGTTAATCCTTATTCTATCTATGATATGGTACTGCATACTCTTAGAATCATGATTCATAACATCTATATATATACCACCATTGATTTCAATTATGACTAATTATAAAAATATTCAGATATGTAAGTCATCACATCAAACCTCTTCTAAATGAATGTACTTTTCTTATTTTGAGTAATTTTCTTCTATTTATCATTTTATTTATCGCTCTCCAGTTTTATCCACATTAATTATTGGATATATTAACCCAATATAATTTATAAATTATTTCAAAACTGTAATGTCATATTCTCAAACATGTATGAGTTCTATCAAGGAAAAATTATCATTGTTTTTCCTCATTAAAGTAAATGTTGTGACAAAATTTCATATCCACTAGGTTTCTATTTTTATTACAATTTATAAAAAATATAATATTTTATTTGGGAAACATATCATCAAAATATTCCTATATCCATAAGGTAATTTGTGTTGGTTTTATAATCAATTTTACCTTACCATTTTTTAAATAAATTTCATTAATGCCTATACTATCATGAGAAAAAATAATTACCATGATAAAAATTAAATGAATTTAATGATATTTGACTAAAATATAAAAAAAATTATTCTTCTATTAATAATATTAGTTACATTTTTATATTGAAATGAGACTCTTACATGAAATGATATTCGTCTAATGACTTCGTGTTAACATCCATTTTCCTAATAATTTTTTATGTTCCAGTTTGTATGTTTCGTGATTTTCCTATTCAATCTAATTATGACTAAAAGTCATATTAATAAAATAGTTTTATATTATCAAAAATAAAATGTTTACTTTATTACATTTTTATATGATATATGATACTTTATCCTTGTGGAATAAGATGTTTAGTTATCCTGGGATAATAAGTACATACAATTTTTACTTTTACATTGGAAATATAAATTATTGAATAAGAAATGTTTTTAAATATATAAAAATTAATAAAATATTTGTTCTTTATGACTGTTTCATAAGGATTTTGATGGTAAAATTGAATGGGATTCCATTTATGGATTGATTGACTAGTATTTTATATCCTCACATAATCACAAACAATTTGGATTTCCATATACTTTTCTTTCCCATGAAAAACTCAACAGTTCCCTCATCCATAGATGGGTACAAATATTCTTTCTAAAGCTCGAAAATCAAATATATTTTTAGGAATAGAAACTCTTGAGGACTCTTATTGGTTGATATGATGGGAGTACGGGCTCATCACATCATTTTGGGTGTATTTATTTCCTTTTATGGGACTCTCTTATAGATTTATGATATGTACATGAATCACTTCAAAATAATGCTATGAGATTACTTTCCCTAACTAAATGATCATAAGTAAATTTTTCATTTATTTGAATATGAATGGGTTATCAATAATGATTCCATATGTATGTATTATAGGTTCTTCATCACAATCTGGTAATGGGTGGATTTGTATCTATTTATTCCATATAACCCAGTGCTTCATAAGTTACTCCAATGTATGGTGATGGTTTACATTCCAAGGAGGGGATTGAGCCATTATGTAGTGTCATATGTATCCTTGTTATTATATGAATAAAAACACTTGTAGTTCAGTAATCAAATATAGTTTAACATCACATTTAAAGGATATCGGTTTGGGTTAAAATACCCCAAATATTTTGGGTCGGGTCTCAGGGAGATTTCATATATATCATAGTTATTACATGAATCAGTTTCATTGTAGTTTAGATTATGTAGGGATGTACACAGTAAGGATTCCCTATTTAGTGGAGATTTATAATTCTTAATGAGTTGGTTGTTTCATCACCCTAATCCCACATAAGCAATTATCTTGGTGAGAATCATTATGTGGGGTGGTGATCAGCCTCATGGTGTGCAGATATGGGACTTATACATCAGAATAATCCTTGTGGGGTTCGGTATATAGATCAATCTTTGACAAGGGATTCAATATATACCAGTTATGGATAGAATCACAGTTCTTTTAGATCATTTTATAATTGGTATTTCACAATGAGGTTTCCTTATATAATTATGGAGGTATATAATGAATATATCATGACAATTGCATCTCCCCGACCCATGTGAGCAATGATCATTGTGAGAAACAAGGTTTAACAAATGATCAATGGCATTTCTTTGGGAGAAAATATCAGATGATTTGATTTACATGAATGATAATTATAAAGTCTGAAACAAGGGAAGTGGTGTCTCATCAACACAGAATACGATTAGAGTCATAGATTACATAGTTTACATCATGTCTGGACTCACACATTGGGGTTTCTCTGGTATTCAAAACCTATACCTCGATGATGGATAAGGATATCAACTCCTAGGATACCCTAGTGATCTGACATTATGGGTGGGGTAACATTGAATGAACTGGTTGGCCTAAACTATAATCTATTGCAGGGAATGGATTCAAATATATGGTGGAGATCACATGATTTTGTATAATAGGGTCTGAAGGTTTTCATGTATTTTGGCTGACATCACTAAGAGGTCTCGCAAGAGCTGGCCAACGTGGCTGGTGGGCGTCGGGGGTCTTGACAGACGTTCCTAGTCCATTTCACAAGATCCTGGACGTTATGGCTATATCCCACAACAAGACTCAAATAATATGAGTTAACACTATTATATGAGTTACGATATGGGATTAATGGACATTTCATATCTTGGGTGACAAACTAGGAGGGGTTCATGAGATTAATGTGTTGTCCATGAGAGGAAATATTATGAAACATTTTAATAAATATTAATAGGCCCCAGATGAAATATTATTGTAGAGTCATGATATTTGGGAAACAAGCCCTAGAGTTATCGCCCGAAGCACATGATGGATAATGATCATGCCTTTCACTTAAGACTTCCACTATGAATATTAGAACGAAAAACTCTATTACAAATCCCATAAGATTATCCAGTGTTTGAATCCTTGATCTGTGCATGCTTTTGAATGTATGTGGTATGTAATTCTCATGTCATTCTAGAAGTACATCATGTCATCAATGTTTGACCACGTGAAGGGCTTTAAGTCTAGGGAATGTCTAATATGGTCTCCCAAATTTGTATTGACTGACTGAATGTTATCTGGATTCATTATCATTTTATATGAAATGTCTAGTTTTCTCCAATGCAAAAAATCCATCCTATGTAGAGATAATGCCTTATTCATGATGATTCGGGAGAATTATTGGCCTCTCTGCTAAGAATAATCATTAGTTTTTTGAGTGTATCAATCACATGTCCAAACTCATGTTAGTGAAGATTCTTATCATCCTGAATTTTAACGAGTATCTTCCCTAGACTACAATGGCTGTTTTGCAAAATTTTCTGTGATCATGAGATTCCTCCATCAAATCATATTTTTTGTGGCTATTTCCCAATAATGAATCCTATTTTGATAATTTTTTAATGTAAATGGGAATCTGTTTTATCAAATGATCTTTTTGAAATAATTTTGTGAGAAACATGTTCATGTTGGGAGGAACAATCAATATATAGGGTGACATGTCTAGAGTTATCTATGAGACAATAATGGTTTTTCCAAGGGTCTCATAGGACTATATTGTGGGTTTCCTAAGAGTATCACATGAAATATAGTGATTGTGACTAGCTCCCACATCAATCCTCTTTTATTCCATTTGTTTTATGCAGTAATGATTGGGGTTCAAGAGATGATGTATGACCAACGTTAAATAATGAGGATCTATTTTTTGGTTATGTGTAATGTGATCGATATGGGTAATGTGGGGGTTCAATAGCGTTTTAGGTATAAATTTATCTACATGTCCTTATTGTTCCACAAAGTTTATTGTACATGCCTGAGGATTCTTGCATGGTGAGGGTAACAAGCGATAATTCATTTAGTAGATGAGGAATATTTGTTGTTGAGGTTCGTGATGTATCCAATATCAACAAGGCCACACCACATGTCTCTCAAGGACCACGAGTACCTTTTACATCCTTAAAATTTTTCCCTTTAATTTTTTATACAATTGATTGCAATTATTTGAGTTTGGATTAGTATTCTCGAGGATTTTTACCCGATTTTTTATGAGGTCTCACATGACCATATAGAGTAATATGAGTTTGTGCAAGCATGTCATGGAAAAAATTATCAATTTTTCGTTATAGAAATATTGTGTTGACTTGAATTAACAGGGGACTACCACATGGTGTGGATGTCAATTCAAAGGTATTCTCAATTCGGGGTGGAGAAGTCACTAAGTAATTGCAGTGTCCTACATAACATCAAGGGAATTAATCATTTCTTCCAGTTACTGTGAACCCCTCTCACCTCCTCCACATTATCATCTTCGTTTAACATGTCCATGTATCTTAGGCGTTTCATGTTTTCAAAGATATCATCAGTGGATTTTATTATTCTTAATAATGATTTGGTGAAAAATTATATTCGACCATTTACAGTCTCTCCCAATGAATATTATCCTTCCTTATTTAGAAAATAGTTTGGGTGGTATGTAAATCACATACCAATTATAGAATACATGGACATGGGTGGTCATTCAGTTGTCCCCAAGCAAACTTTTCTTGTATGGAGAACATTTCTAATAGCATGATGGATTGATGAAGGAGACTCCATGGGCTTCACCGTATGGTATGTTATATGGATTGAGTATTTATGTGACCTTGATGTGGTCATGCGATCATGAGTCTCATTAGGGATTATGATATCAGTACGTCTTGACCATCCTATTATTCCTTCACTTTTATACAGAAAATAATACCCATATTATGGAATTTCATCCCCAGGGGTTTTCTCGATATGTATTTGGAGGTTGTTAGCAATCAACTAGAGGATCCAAACATAATATAGAATGAGATCATATTCATGGTATGTGAATGAATATGATTGATTCTATCAATAATAGATGAGTCAAAAAATGTATGTGTTGGTGGATAATATTAATCTATAACATTTAATCAATTACCTTATTGTCAAATATATACATTGAAAATATCAACAATAAGTCACATAGATAATAATAACTACAATTTTGTGGAATGAAAATTTTAATTTCTAACATCACGATATTAGCATCATGGAATTGATTAAAAAGAAAATTAAAATAACCATGTAGGTCTTAATTCAACAAATATATGATTCTATATGGATACAACAATTACCTAATTGATTTTTGTAATTTTATTCCCATGAGACATATCGATCCATTGATTGGTTATCTATATATAGGACCCACCCATTGCATACATGCCTGTAATTAATTACCCATATATTGATTCAATAATATAAAATATAAACCAATATTCTATATCAATAAATGAATACATGTATTCAATAATGAATATGTAAGGTCAATATATCTCTATTATATTAAATAAAATTTCTTATGTGATTCCTTGAACTAACATAATATAGCAATTTGGTACATAGTTAATAGAATTTATATATTTTAGAAATGATACTGAATTCATCCATAATAGTGTCAATATGGACATATATTAGAAAATTATTATCTTTTTAGTAACATAGTGTGATAGGAAACATGACCATATAAAAATAAATGAAAACAAAATAATTTATAATAATTTAATAATTAACAAAAATTAATTGAAAATAAATAAATCATAAATGTATGTTTAAATATAATTATATAATTATATAAAATAGGGTTAATTTTTGAATAAAAACTTTTAAAATATCCTTTCAATAATAATTATAAAAATTGTTTAAAATAAATGTTAAAATTTAATTATAAATTAATTTTAATCCATTAAGAAAATAATATATATTTAAAATAAATTAATCAATAATTTTAATAGTATTTTATTTTAAACCCCATCTAATATTGTAGAGGAATTAAAATAGAAAATAATATTCATAGAGGATAGAAAATATTCTAATATTATATTATTAAAAAATAACTTTTTATTACATAAATTATAAAATGTCTAAAATGACATTTTAGGAAGACCATAAAATGATTACCCATAAACCATTTTATAAAAATTACAAGTTAGTAAAAAATAATATTAAAAATCATTAAAAATAAAAACATGATATTTCAAAATAACATTTAATTTAAATATATATAAATATATTTAATAGAAATATTATATTCTAAAAAATCGAAATATGGTTAATTTTTCTTTTAAATAATACATTGGTTCTTTGAATTTTAAAAATAATGAAATTTTGGAGGAAAATATTGAAACTGATAAAATAAAAATAGGAGAGGAAAATTAATGGTGTTTGATAATCAGTGGGTTGATTATATATATATACTATTGATTTATTCTTGAAAATTCCAAATAATAGTGAGATTTTATAATAAACCCTAACTACTTGAATATCTTTTGAATCAACACCTCTAAAAATAGAATATATGAAAATAAATTTCAAATACCATTATGAAAGGGTAATTAATTATATTGTATTTTAAATGGGAATTATATGAACTAGATAAATATGATAGAGTTTATAATACTAAATATATCTAAATGTTGTGGAATTTAGATGAAAATTGTTAACTTGGATTCATACTTTTTCAAACATGTAATATACTCAGAAATAATGAATTGAACTTTATTATATAAATTATTAGGAAAAAATTTCATCTATATTCCATTTTTTGGACCTTTTATAATCATCTTCCATAAATATGTTGTATATTTTATGATTATGTTAACTATATAATGTTGTTCTGCAAATTTCTACCAAAAAACTTTTTTATATTAACCACGGTCAATGGTGTTATAAATTAGTTCTGTCATATCCAGAATTTTAGGAATTTTATATATATCATTATTTAATTTTTTTTAAAATTTTAGAACAATACATACATTTTTGTAATAGTAAAATTAAATATATAGTTCAAGGTGGTGGTAGTTCACATTTAATCATGATGCCATTTTTGTTTTCAAAATATTTTTAGTAGAAACAATGTATATACAGATTGATATTTACAAAATATTTTTTGTAATAAATATAAAATATATTCATTATATATAAACATGTGATTATCTAAATAGAGTGGAAAATAAAAAGAAAATACATTTCAGTGTGAAGTTAATAAACCACACGTACACATGACGAAGATTATCATTTTCAATTAGATGGGTGTGTAGAAGGAAGATAATATTGCATATTCAATGAATAATATTTGTTCCATAAATATAAAATATTTTCATTAATTCCATCTCCATAACAATTTATATTATTTGGTGTTGAAATATGTTTCAAATCACTTCACAATGATAAAGATCCATCATTACGCACGAGAAATGTTTTCATTTTCCATCAAATTGAGATTATTATTTTAATTTTCCATACATATTAAAAATTATATTCTAGTAAATAAATTATAATATTTTATATTATATGTTTATGAATAAATTAATTTCATTGATGGAAAAATAAGAAAGTAGCATAAAGGATTCATTTATCATGATCACCATTATTTTAGAAACCTTATTTGATATACAAAATAAGGTTTCTTGAACTGGATTTTTAGTAATCCCAAAACAAATATGAGATAGAAAATGATATTGGGAGGATATTTTTTAAATTATTTTTCATGATAGTTGGTTTATTATATTATGAGAGGTTACAAGACTATGTTCCTGTTGATAAGTTTGGAGGGAGGAAAACATGTAATTATATGAAACATTATTCAATTTTATAATTCTTACTCAAGTAATGTAACCCTGAATTCATGTAATTCAGAGCATATGATGGTAAATATTCCAATTTATTCATCCAATTATATTTATGAAAGATTTCTGTGTAATATTGAAGCCACAACATTTTATTTAAACCATTTAGCATATTTTACCCTTAAGTACGGTGATAAATCTTTTCCATGGTTCTTATTCATTTCTTAAAAAAATGATGTTGACCTAAACAATTGTTACCTTCTGATTTTAATAATGTAATAATTTTTATCAAATGATATTCCTTAATGATTCCAAATTTAATTATATTCTATATGAGAAATTTTGGCACAAATTATTTTTAAGAAACATTAATTTTTAATTATAATTTTGCTTCATTTTTATAATTTTTATTGTATCAAACATTAGGTGAATTTTAAATTTATTTATTAATTTAATTATTAACTAATTTCATTGAACAATTTAATTAATAGAGATTAATTTACAATTATTATGGTATAAATTAATTTAACCCATAAAATCAGTTTTCTAAAAAACTTATTTTTACTAGAAAACTACTTTATCTTCAATTACATCCTATTGATAATAAATATGAGATATTATATCACCCTTTGAGAATTTATTTTCAAATTATAGTAATATTTGTAAAAAATTCAGTATCATTGATAATAATAGTCCATTTTATTGGAAAAATCTCTAAATAGATTTATGATAATTTCAATATATAGGAACCAAATGTGATGTCAAATTTTATTAACTTATAATTTTCTGCAATGAAATAATTCTATGTCCAATTTCTAATAGTATATTTAGAATGAAATGATTCTTTGTAATAAAAAATCTATCAGAGTGATAGTTTTTCTTCATCAAATGGTGTATACTCTAAATTTATATAATGTCAGCTCTTAATCAAATGTTCATTTTTTAAAATAAACATCGCCATGATTTCCAGTTTCATATTATATATTATGATTCTCCATATTTTATTCTCTATTTGAGTTATCATATCCTTAAACACATATTCCCTAATGTCTAGAATCTTTATAGTCTCTTTATAATAATATTAATTTCCTCCTAAGGCTTTTTCATCATATGTGAATGCTCTTTTTGGGTCTAGAATATACTTTATCAATAATGAGTTTTTGAAACCATCATTCACATATTAATGATAATGGAAATTGGAAGTGGAATTTTGTGTCTCTAATACATTAAAAAATATCATATATGTTATTAAAATATAACATTGACTCCATTTCATATCCAACTATAAAACATCCTTCTATAGAGATTTCTTTATGAGAAAAAATCCCATACAAGAAATTCTTGATCATTTATTTGGTTATTTTTAGATAATTTGTTTCTTTAATTGAGATTTTTATCATATAGATATGAAGAATTCCAACTTTATTTATTGTGTCCTCAACAAAATATGGTAGTAGAATCCTTATTTCACCCACATCATCCAAACAATTTACTGAAAAGTATCTTTTTTAGTTTAAATATTCATTTAGGACCATTTTAATGAATAACTAAAAATGATATTATATGAAAAATCAATTAATGATAAATACTGATCCTAGAGACCATGAAAATAAATTGACCCTTTTTTCACCATTCCATATGATTCATTACAATTATATATGAATTATACATCTATCAAAGGATGATATTTTGTGATAATATAAATATTAGTGTCAAGTGAAATATAAATTCATTTCCATAAATAAAAAATAAAAGATATCTCATCATTTAAAATAATTAAAAGAGGTGTAATACAACGTATGAAAAATTCATTGATATTGGGTTATGATAGGTGGTTAAGTGGTAGACCATCCACTATAGTGTGTAAATGTGCTGAATTGGTAACATGAAAAACAATATCCAATATTTCCTCGTATGTTTAAGAGTATTTGGAAATATAGTGAATGATCAATAGTAATTCATTCATCAACACTTATATTGATAGAATTTATAGCCATTTTCAAACATTGAGTCTCATCCTTTCTATGTTGAAAAACAATACGTCATGATATATAATCAAATATTTCCCACAACCTCATATAACAAAAAATGATCCGTTAAATGCTTAAATATAATGGTGATTAGAATCTATATAGGGAAATTTATTATTGGATTCATCATGTAATTCATTCATCAACACTTATATTGATAGAATTTATAGCCATTTTTCAAACATCATTACATTAATATCAAAATCAATGACATCTTGATTAACACGATTGATTAAATTAATTTTCCCTCATAAGATATTATCATCAAGAAATGATTTTTTTAAAATATATATTATTTATTGGATTGAAATAATGTGTGAATAGATTGTTGTTTCCCCTTTAATAATTATTCCCATATTAAAATTTAATAATTCCATGAATATAAGATCTTATTTTTACACGTATTTAGTATTAACTCTATGATATTTCTTATTAAATTCTCTTTTAACATCATTACCCTTTTCTAGGCTATAGTTTATGGGCCAATAATAATGAATGAATTTATTTAGAAACATAAAATGGAATAGTTTGTACAATTTTTTTAGAATTATATTTATCAAACAATTGTAATAAGTGTATTTTTCATATCTAACACTATACTGATAATGGTTCTATATCATTAAGTAATAGATTGAGACAATAAAATTTTGTTCTTGGTTTAGATAATTTTATTTATATTTCCTTAATAATTTTTTTTGTACAAGAAAAATATCAGTTATTCAGAATAATTATGCATCTAATTCAGTTCTTAGATGATTGACTATTTATAAAAAAATCCATATATAAATGATTTGTATATAAATATTGATTCATTGACATATATCGATTGTAATTATTTAACCAAATATTTACATACATATTTCCAAATCATCCTAACATAATTATGTTAAAATTTCATAAGTGTTAATTTTTTGAGATATTTTTATACAAACTATCAATAGTAACATAATAATCTAATGAGACTACATTACATAGTTTGGATCATTGGTTTCAGAATTTCATTTAATTCCTTTATCAATAAATGAATAACTAATATTCCATTCATATATACAATATTAATAATAAGTTAATCATACCAAACTGATAAATATTTCATATAAAATTTACTATATAACTTCATTCCTCATAGAATTACAAGGATGATTTTAACATTCATTTTATTCTCATATTATCTTATAGATTATTCAATTATATCATCAATAAATTCCACAATGGAAATTACTTAGGATTTCATTCAAATAATGTTTCCATAAATACATAAAAATTGATGTTTAATTAGTCATTATAAGTATAATACCTCCAAACCCACCGTGTTTTTGGTAACTACATGAGATTTTGTGAAATATTTATTATAGAAAATTTAAACATTTTAGATCATTTAAATTCATGAAACAATTAATATATCCTTTATATATATAATATTACTATGATTGTCTTTAATTATATATAACAACAACAAAATCATGAACCATAGGTTATAAGTATAGAAGCAAGTGGTATACACAAACCAATGTTGGATATAAATTAATGAAAATAATGAGTACCTTTTATATCCTGCATGACAATCAAGGCTGGGTTTTACAGGACAATAATATAATGTTAATAATAGCATAAAAATATTTTTATTTATAAAACATATTAACTTTAATGGATGATGAAAATAAAATTTACGAAATTGTGAATATATGATTTATAGATGAATATAAAATGAATCCAGTTGTTATAAATTACAATAATCCAATGAATTAACATTTTTAAAATAAATAAATTATATTCCTTAGAGTACTATTTTCTCTGTACAAACACCTTTTTATCTAAATATATTTTAAAACCCACTTTTGGTTAACTTATTCAATAAAATTTATATGTTAAATATTCTATATATATTATCATATTAATATAATATATTTCAATAGTATAAGATATGAATAAATTCATTTTTATAAATAAAAAGATGTTTTTAAAAAAAGTAAATATTTACACCTTCTAATGGAGAAACCATTTTACTTATGATTTTTGAATCTTCTATCACATTTATAAGAAATAGTAGGATTTTTTGAATTGGAATGTTGAAATTTACAATTGGTTATTTTTTGGTATTTTTATGAGAAGTATAAATTTTTTATGAATAACAACTAAATTGAAATTTAATTCAAAATATCATCTTCATATAATTTGTTTATACAGATAAAATATATTTTAATTAGTTTTAATGTTATGATATTGATACTAGATATAATAATAATTCAATCTTTTAATCTATGTTAAATTAAAAAGAAACTTTATCATGTCATTTGTGATATTAAATATAAATAAATTTCTAGAACATCTGTGATTAAAATTTTAAAATGGATTTAGTATCTAGAATAAGACTATTTTATAACTTCTAATAAGGTAATATTTATTTTATCCAAAATACATTAGGGAATGTGATGAAACATAATTAAAACAATTAGGAGATAAAATATCATAACTAAATAATAAATGATGAAAATATTGTCAACATTTTCTTATATTCATATCCAAAATCAATTTGCTAGAAATATATTTAATTTATACTTAATTTTATATAATATTGACTATTACTGGGGTCAAATCACATGGGATGAATGTGGGAGAAATTCAATTTTAAAAAAATTATATGAATACTTATATTCTTGCAAAGTTAAAGGGAACTCAACCCCTCACATAATCACACCAATAAATATACATTTATCAACAAAATATGCTAAAATAATCTCAAAATGTCCCTCAATTCACCCTAGAATCCTCCCATTGGAATGAAATCCATCTATGGAATCCCATTTTTCAAAACCAAAATGAGTTTCTAAAAAAGGCGGTAACATCCATTCTCAAGATCCATTTTTTTAATATTCATTCTCTGACCAATAAAATATTTTTATTACAAGATAATATAATTTCAAATTTATCTAAACTATATTTTTAATTTTATATTATTCTTGTTCTTTATACACTTATACACACATCTTTCTAATTGGTATTGAACTTATCATTCTTGTGTATGGGGAATGGTCTCATCATGAAACAACATTGTTCGTTTCCCCTTTATCACAAATCATTGATTAAATTAGGGTAAACCCAAAAATATTATATGATAAACATAATATTTATGAATTATTAATTTGTCTATAATTATTATATAAAAATAAATTCATGCTCACTGCTTTCTATAAATAGGATAACTTCATTTGTAGTAAAGTTGTCTACTGTCTCCTCAAGGCGATGTGATTCATTCAGACTCTAAATGTATTGCATTATAAATTTTCTTAGTGAAATTATATGTTATATACTATATATTAATTATACTATAATTATTGTATATATATATATACTTATATGCAATTAACTTTATTTCATTCAATAATGATAATAAAATAAAATCATCATCTATGTGTATGTATGGCCTAATGTCTCCATGAACTATAAATTTCATTTCAAATTTATATAATTTATTTATTATAAAAAATAAATTTTTATGTAATATATATGATATTGATATCGTTTTGAACATTCTATAAATATGTAAATCATGAACTGAGTATGTGGATCCAGAATAAGAAGACAAAATATATACCAGGATAATATTGTCCAAAACATAGCATTAACTTGTAGTTGTTAATAAAAGGGTTATTTTAAGTAATAACCAAATCCTAAATGATATAATATATGAAAATTTGGATCTTTTTAGAGGTATAATAAACTTATATTTATTATATTGGAATTTTGGAAGTGTACAGGGAAATTAATGATTCATTAGATGGTTTTTGTCTTCTAACTTTTTATATTACTTAGATACATGTCATGTTCACCAATCATTTTTTGTGGTAAATATACATAACATCACGTATTATATTTTTTTATTCATATCATCCTAGAAAATTATATAACCATATTTTTATTTTTATTTCATGGTGTTTATTTTTCTAAATGATATAACATTGGTTAATTAATAATTTTACTAATATTCAATTATTTAGATAAATGACATTTCATAATATAACCATCTGATTATTTTCCATTGTTATGCTTGAAAAGATTATTCCCTTGATTCCATTATGATTCTGGTCTCATGAATTGGAAGTCATTATGTCGTGACTCACGTATATTAAATCTTATATGTATGGTATGGTCTTAAAATGTTATTATTATTATCTAATACCATTATTATCTTGAAATTATAATTTTTCTGTTTTTTTAGTGTTACTAATCATCTAATCTATCCCCTTTGTTTTCCTATTCATCATATATTAATATATGATTTATATAGAATTACAAATATTGAGAAACATTTTGTGAAACATTAATGATTTTTCACTAGTTTATATGATTTTTTCCTTGTTTTCAAAGAAACTAAACTATTAAGATCCTCGAGAATTTGTTTTTGTAATATGTGGAATATTATTATAAAATGATGTAATATCCATGTATTTTAAGTATGACTCACTATATTATGTATCAAAATAATGTTTTAGTCAACCATTGGTAAATGAGATAACTAAACTGTAGTTATATTAATATTGATAGTTCTAGGGACATTTCATGGTATGTCTATAAGTAAATTCCAACCGTGTTGTTAGAAAATGACTTAATTTTGACATCCTAGAAGTGATTTTTCTAGATTATGTGGTTTTCTGTTGTGGTATGTGAGGATCACACTATCTATTTTGGTTTCATTCAATGGAGGTAAATACAATGAATTTGGATGACCATGGATGTGATGGAAAATTACAAGAGGATAAATCAAATTGGATGATCTCTAGGCTGATCGATGTTGTGATCATTAATAATTTGGTTTCATGAATAATTATTAAATGAATCATACATTAACCAACTCTTAGGATAAAAAACTAGAATTAAGGTGATCAATGAGATTTTGGAAAATAAATTCCAAGGAGGATAGAATATTTAAGTCTTTTTTTTTTGAAACTATGGATTGTGTCGCCCAATTTAATTTCTTTGAGAAATAGTTTTATGCTTTTACTTTGGATAATAATTTCATAAATGAAAAAACCTCATTATAAAAATGATAATTCATTTAACATAATATATGTGAATATTTTCCTCTCTAAGACATAATTGATTGCCAAATTACTTATTTTTTGAATTAACAATCAATATAAAAATAAATTTATTATGTAGAAATATCCCAAAGAGAATAAGTATGGTGGAATATGTATTGGTTTTACTAGATATTATGTTAATTCTATAGATGAAATGTTTTAGGAAACATGTAAAAATAAATTGTTTTATGTCCTCAAGAGTTTTTAATAGAAGTTGTGGTCTTTTATAATTATTATTATAACATTAGGAAATGAAAATTTTTTAGAGACTTATATGGAATATATATTGGAGGGAAAATAATTCATCCACTTATATGCTAAAAATGATGAAATGAACAAATAAAAGATAATCTAAGTGGTCCTAGATGATATATTGAATGTTCATGTGTAGGCCATAAGGTACTTGATTTTAAAATAGTAATGAAGTGTCCAATTAAAACCATATAGTAATATATTTCCCATGTTAATTATTAACCATCTATTCAATGATTTAAACTCAACCTCGTTGGTATAATGAATATAGATTCCCAATCCATGTTCCAATAAGAATAATAATATTCAATCATCTCCTAGACCTATTGAATTTGTAATGAACTATTAAATCACTATTAGGTATGTGAATCTTGACAATAAATTTGTTAAAGGTATACTTATTATCCAAATTATATATTCACATGTCTTATTTGATTCTAGTTTTTCAAATACTTTCATAATATACATTTTTTTCATGAATTTTTATTCACAAACTCAATCCAAAATAATGGAATTAATAATGAAAAAACATGGTGGTATGTTGACATATATATGTTATACAAATATTCTCCAATATGGGATAGGTTTATGATTGTTTTTAAATATCTATTTACCCATCACCTAATGGGATTTAATTTAATATTATATATAGACTGTATTTTACTTCATAAATATTATTTCAATTGTTGGGATAAGGATATCTCATTTCATGTCACTTATCATTCTATTATCAAATATAAAGAAAGGATTATTTTGATGTACCTATGGATCTAGATATCTCAACAGGGGCCTCATTGCTATGAAGTAAGGGAGGTGTTATAAAAATCATTAGATAATGAGTAACCATTGATGACATAACTGTTTTAATTAAATATATTGATGACGTTCTTGAATAATTTCTCATCATTACCCTAATTCATGTTGTTGAGATTCCAACAAAATAATAACCTTATATTTACCTATATATATGTGTATTTGTAGAATTTTAACAATTAAATTGGAGGAATTGATGATGAAAATCCACGGAAATGTTTTTATAATCTTGAGTGAACTCCTATAGGATTAACTAATTCATTTTGATAAAAATAATTATGGATCAAAGTGTCCCTTTATTTATTATTTTTAACATAATAGTATCATGATAAAAAAATTCCTATAAAAATAATGGATTATATTTTCATTCACTTAAGAGGAGATGAATGTTTCATGAGTGCGGATCATTGGTCTATACACCATAGCATAAGAGAAATCTGATAATACATTCCTAATTCATAATTATATAAAATATAATAATATTATGAATTAATATTGAATTAATTTATCCTCATAAATCACATGATCATATTAATTGTCTTGATGAATTGAATCATTATATATTACATTGAAAAAATTAATATAGTCTTTATTAATAAATTTTTTATTCTTTCATAGGAAACGATAAATATAATAGAAAATGTAGGATTGTGATAATAACTCGATGAAAATTTATATTACATTTTTGTCAAGTGTAAATTTGGGTTGAATGAGTATCCTTATTGAGTCATGTAATAACAAATTTTTTTATATTTTTATATCTACCAGGGATATAAAAAATTAAAGAATCATCATGGAAATACAATGTGAATAAAATATTGTGTTTTATTTTACTAGTGGGATACTATCAATGATTTTTTAAATTAATAATTATTTTATAATCCTATAAAGATGTTAACATAAAACGGATTTATGTTCCTCTATAAATAATAATTTAGGGATGTATTTAAAGATAATAAGAATAAATTTCCCACTACACCTATTCTTACATTACCATATCATTAATAAGGGGTTTTAAAATAATATGATACATCATTAAAGGGTTTAGGATGAATAAATATATAAATTAAAAAAAGGTAATATCTTATTAATTCAGTCAATTGAAGTATCATTATAATAATAAACCAACACATGTCATTAAGATAAAGGTATAGGTATTTATATTTAGGGCATGGAGGGACAATCTCCCTGAAGAAATGTGTTAAATCGATAATTTCCATAAGAACATAATTTATATATTTGTATTTGATATAAATTACCATATAATAAAGGTGATGGTCATAATTGTTAAAATACAAAATTTTATCATTACAATACCACATTTTGTATGAAACAATGTTGTGTCAAAATAATAAAAGATATATTAGAAAATATTTATATCAAATATATGGTTGACATCATGTTAACGATAAATAAATTATGCCTATTGGGGTGGAGAAAATATTACACAAAACAGAATGGAAATTACAAAACACAACCATAGATTTTATCATAGAACTCCTGAAATCATCTAAGGGAAATAATGGTATTTGGTTTATAGTTAATCAACTTAAAATGTCACCGTAAACTATTTCAATTAAATATTTTTTATTGATTTTTTTTATTAAACAAATAAATTATGTGGAAAGGTTGCACGAGACACCACTTTACATTATATAATATTGATATTTGAAGTTTAAAACAATTTTTGAGAATTTTTTTTATAGTATTTGGATATAGAGTTGTAGTTACACAAAAGATGTTGTCATCAAATTAATTTTCAGCTTAAAAGTTTTATAAAACCCCTAGTTGATATATTGAGGAAATGATTTATGGATTTACATGTTCTTTGGGAACAATACCTTCCTTGGTTTATTTTTCATAAAATAATAGTTTCCGTCACATTATATAAATGGAAATGTGTGATGATATGTGTGGTAGGAGGATTAGAATGCCAAAGTTGGGAAGAAGTGGGGGAAAATTTATTGATAGTACTATAAAATGATATGGACAAGACAAAAAATATCCAAACTATTCAATATAACATTACTTTTATGGATATTTGATAGAAATGTTATTTTATTGACCATAAATTATATTTTCATTATGAACATAGAGATAATTTATTCCAGAAAATATTTGTATATACGATATTTTTGAGACAGAGAAAAAAGGTGATGTATTCCATATAAAAATTAGTATTTTGAAATATATAATTATGTGGTGATGATTAAATATCATCCTAAAATTCATTAAATCATATAAAATGTAATTAATTTTTTCATTGTACCACCTTTGAATAAGTGCATTCATCATCTATCAAATATACCAAACTCATTGGTTGTATAACCTGAAAATGATCTCTCCAATTATTAAATAATAGAATAAATATTAGATGATAGAGTTAAATTACATCAAAAGAATAAAACTCATTTACTTACAGTTCAAAATATTTCTATTTTTAAATAATGAATTAATTTATAAAACAATTAAAATTATTATTAAATGGTGTAAAAAATATTGTTTATTTTAAAAATATTTTACTGAAAGTATAATTATTTAAATTTTTAAATAAAAATGGGAATAATTAAAACATTTAATGTCATATTTTCAAGAATAAATATTTTTATAAATTTTATATGTTATAACATAAAAGAGAATTTTTGAAATTTTTGAAATTTTATTTGATCATATAAAATCAAGGTTAGGAATAATCTTTATGATACTTGGTACCATGTGGTTTTTAATATTTATAGTAATATAAATATGAGAACAATGGAATTTTATTTAAGTTTAATAAGGGTATAAATGGGAGACGTATAATGGAAATAATTTTATTATTCATACATGAAACATAGTAATTATATAAAAAAATTCTTGTAAGGTTATACACATATGTTTTCAAAAATCATTTATAACCTCACTCACCTAAAACCAACATGAATTAATCGTTACTTATTTCCTATCTATTAATTCTAATGTAAAGACTATTTTTTCACGAATAAAAGGAAAAAACATCGTTAAAAAACATGAACCACATATGAATATAAATTCTCTATAAAATAATTTAATTTTACCACCCTTAGAGTCCAATTATATTTTCTTAATATCCTTATTCCCCAAATAATCTTTATGTCATCAATTTCCAAATGATCCACTCAGAGAAGTTTAAATTTCTCAAAATGAGCCATGTCACAAAATGAATCTGGTCACCACCAATATCGGAACCAAACTGGCCCGTAACAACCCCATATATGAATTTCCCATTCCCAGAGGATAGAACATGTTCCCAAGTATCATTTATCGTGGTTTGGGAAAAAAATTCAGATTCAGTTTATATAATGTTTTTGATTTTTTATGTATTAATATTTTTTTAATTCATTCCCAATCCATGATAAATGATACCCTGGAACTCGTGCAAGACCGTGGGTATAGGGAATACCCTTTAGGCCTTATCACATGCCAAGTTAAGTGACAGTGTTGGTGGAAACCAGATTTAGTTCGTGACAAAATTGTATCAAAGGAGGTTCACTCTCCATGGATCATGTTATATGCGAAATAATCAAGATAATTTGAAGATATGATTGTCAGGATATGGAATTCTAGTTATTATTAGTTTGTAATATCACCACACCTAATGACGAGAATCAAGTTGTTAGTGAAATTCAGGACATTTTTGTGTCCGTTGGTTTTCATTGTTTGATGTCGATTATGGGAAATGTAATGAGAGTTCGGTTAATGGTCTTAGTGAGCATGCATCGTCAAGATTTCCATGTGGTGATAGGGATATTTTTCAATAACACTCTCTGTTATGGTGAAGTGATTGGAGTAATTCCTCTAACCATATTTCCATGCCCACCACTGAAGATAGTTTCCACTTTCTTTATCTTGTGTCCTTTATTTTTGAAATCTTAAAAGTTAGGTTTTAAAACAAAATGACATGGTTTTTAGAAGATTAGGTTTTTTTGAAATTATTTTCTAATAAATATGTAGGGGGGTTGAATTTTGAAATAGTGGAACTAAGATTTTATAATTGTTTTGAAATGGGAAATGGTGTGTTTATATAAATTTTTAATGTAGAAAATTGTGTGACAGTTTGTATTGGAACCGTGTTTCCAATTGATTATTCATAACTATTGAGCGGACTTTTTATGGGATGAGATGTTTTGAAATTATTGTGTACAACTTTAAAGTGAGTTTCTATTTAAATTATTTTTCATTTATTATAATTTTGGTAAACTATAATTTGGGTTTGATTTTATGGTTAGCGGTTTAGGAAAAAAGGAGGTATTGGATGAGTATTTTGGTTTTTAAAAGTGGAATGAATTTTTATTTTAACCTTTGATATTTCATTGAGAGACCACATGAATGGGGTTGTATGGGATGATGGATGGTTGATGGCATGGATGGATGAGTTCTGGGATGGATATGATGAGGGTGACCAGTGTGGCACTGAATCATGCATGTGTGAGGGCCATGGGGTACCATTGGTGGATATATGAACCAATGAACCTTTTATTTTTAAAAAGATGATTTTAAAAGAAAAAAATGATTTTTTTGAATATTTTGGGTTGGTGCATATTATGAATTTTTTAAAATGTTGATGTTGTGGTATGTTTTGGGTTCAGGAACCCCTCAATTTTGAAGTGTGTTTTGGGATTATGTTTGGTTCGTAAGATGTATTGAAGGGTCAATTAGTTGTATTTTTTGAGAACTATTTTGGGACTCCATTATGATCATACCCTTCATGTGGTTGGATCTAGTTTGTGGTATATCATGATCAATGGAACATCTTGGTAGGTTAATTGAATTCAATTGTTATATAAGGTACTCCCCATTAAGGGTTAGTTCACAACTGAAGTGAATCTTGGATTGTTTCTATATTTAAAGACCCTACAATAGGACAATATAAGAAATATTTTTGTTGATCATTGTAGATTTAGTATACATAAATTAATTTATTGTTATTGTTTATCCGATTATAGTGGGATAGTGATATTGGAAGGTTGAAAGACACCTTAGCTTCTTATGTTTCTAGATTTGTCGAAGGTGGAAGTGGTCTATGGTTTTTAGCATGTATGATTAGATGGATGTTGTCAAAGAGGTCCTCTCGGCCCTTAATAGCCTCTTTGAATTACGAGTTCATATTAAACATTTAGTTTTGGAAATATGGTCATGAGTGGATATTGTGGCTACTCTCTAGAATTGTGTGTTTTTTGGAGAGGTTGTATATGGTCCCTCTCAAAGCATTGTTTATTTCTATTGCAATGGTCATGTTCAATGACGACTTGTGATGTCATCTGCTTGATTCATTGTAGAATTTAATGTTGCACAATCCTTTAAGAGACTCTATTATGTAGGGAGAATGTCTTCCTTGTAAAATAATCAAAATATTATATTTTTAGGGATATCAGTATAGGTTTTCTTTACTACTATTGTTTCTCACCTGATGAAAAAGGTGTGATGTATGTTCATATTTTAAGCCCTTGTTTTATGGAAATATCATGTTAGGGAAAAGTGAGTTTGAAATATGTTATGTCTTGGAAAACATGTTGGGGATTGCGATGTTCATGTTTTTTTCACCAAAGGAAGAATTATAGTTAAGGAGGATTCCAAAGCCTAACTACGAGGCCGATGATACTTCAATCATTTGAGCTCCAGCCACGTGTCTTGGATAGAAGCTTGCTCATAGTCAAGAGAAATACCATGGTCATTTAAACCATTGTACAATCTCTAATCCTAAATATAAATGATTATATGATTTTAAACCTATGGTGTCAACATCATTCCTCTGTTGTTCCCATTCGGTGGAAATCGATTGAATGACTTGTACCCACGACTTTGCCCAATGTTATCCCCCCCCCATTTGGCTTCTATTGAGTCATTGGATAATGGTTGGATATTTGGATAGACAGGTAGAGAACATGTCTTGTGCATGATTAGAAGTGATCATATTCTAGGAATCCATGAACAAATAATGATCTACATAGTTAGCGCATGCTTTCCCAAACCGTGCGAACTAACCGTGCGACCTACCCAAATCAATAAATTTTTTCATCTTTTTTGTGTCGGCCTATGCTAGTTTGTTACGATGGTTGGTTCTTAAGTTGGGGAGACCCACTATGATTCTAATTTATATTCCTATTTTTATATTGATTGGACGTCTACCCATTGTACCAGAGATTCCATTCAGGCCTCCCACTGTTAGTGTTTGGATTTTGTTTCAGAAAAAATATAGGTTGTCTCTTATGGTGGGGATCCTATTTGTGTCCCCCCATGCCAATAACTATGATTTATCTATCTTCTTAAAGTAGAGGTATGTTTTATCATTCATATCTAGCTAGCTACAAACATCATACATGTGTTATCATTGGGATTAGAGAGTGCCCAATGTATTCGTTAAAGTATGGTATGTGTAACCTTGTTCGAAGATGTTGTTCGTTTGGGTGAATTGCATGAGTCTTGTTCAGATAGTGTTGGGGTGTTTTCTTTTGGGATAATGTATGTATATAATTGATCATTTTATTAATGAGATTTATGTTTTGGTAGTGAGATTAATACATCATTAATTGATCACATTATGTTCTTTGGGATTTTGGGGTGAAGATTGGCAAAGAAGTTCATCTTGGTTTATCAGTTCGGTTTCATTTTTGTATATGGCCTTGCTCTTGATTTTCAGGGAAGTAATGATTTCTTGTTGGGGAGAATTTCTAAATAAATTAATTCTTTTAAATTTAATTTCCATTTTATTTGCATTAATTATAGCTTTTGTGGATTCCCAGGGTTTTTTTTGGAAGAAATGGTGTGTTTTCATGATTTGGGCCAAATCGTGAGCCCATTTTCAATTTAAAAACCAATTTTTTTTTATTTTTAAACATATATTTTTTTGAATATTTTTCATCCATTTCAATTATTAAACATCCTCCCCTAATTCATTAACACAACCATTTCAATTATAACATATTAATAATTCATAGTAATGATGGATTTGGGTTTTTATTTAAGGAATTGGGAAAGCTCGAAAGATCATTTCCAGTTTTTTTAAATTTTATTAATTATTTACTAATTAAATTTTAATTATTGTTAGGTGATTACAAGTGTCACCCATGTCTACTAAACTAGTACCAGGACCACTTATTTTTCCCTCTTCTTTGGTGCTCATTTCTATAGAGATTTTTCATAGAACTTGATAGGGTTTCTTAAATCGATCAGATTTGAAGAGGTAACTTCATTATTTTTAATGCTCTCAAATATTAATCTATTTTATTCATTCAAGTTCATAATTTGACCCTTCCTCACCCTCTTTGAAACAATAAAAATTATTATATTTATATGTGTATTGTTATTTTACGAAATAATAAAAATTATTTCTTTGGATGTGTTCTGAAATTTAATTACAAATTTATTTCCTAAATTATATATATATTCAATTGTTTTTAAATATATGATGACTTTAGGATTATTCCAATATCTTTTGGAAAAAATATGTATTTTTTATAATTATATTGTATATGGGAGATATGTATCCCTCAATTATGTTTTCTAAAGTTTTTAATCTATAGAGATAGTAACATAAATGTGTAGTTATGCTCAATTTACTATGGAAAATATTTTGAGATTTGTCATCTACAATAAAAAAATTATATTTCCTTGATCAAAATGGAAAAAGTGTAAATGAAGAATATTGAGAAGAAAATTTGATTTGTTTCTCAATCCACAATTTTATGATATATAATGTAATTTCAGAAATTATTTCATAGTAATGGTCATGTGACAGTATCCATGTATATTTATACCAACCTCCTGTTTTGATTTTAATAATATTTATAATATGATATATTTTTTTGGGAAATATGTATATCTATAAATATTATATAGATATCAAATTTCTAATTTTACTTTTAAAATTTAATTAATTCAATAGTCTAGTTTATTCATATGATTATTTATTTCACCACATTCTTATTAATTCATGGGATCATCATGATTGTGCGGTAGTATGCTTAATTGAAAGGAGTCATTTGATGATCTAGATTGAGACCAAAGATGACCAAATTACCGCTAGGTCCAAATCTAATCAAAGATGCAGGGGAGATCCATTTTATCTTCTTCGATGGATTCATTACATTCCCATGTGATGTGATCCCTCAAAAATAGGGAAATGGGTGAGTCTCCCTTGTATCCCGCTCCCTTTTCAAAATCCCTCGATTTTGTGTGCCATAGAGAACTCGATTGGTCTATAACTATGTTATGATTGTAAGACGGAGGTGTTTTGTCATCCCATTTGTCCACAGATTTGTGTGGTTGTTGATTTTACAATACTTCCTATGATTTGTGTTTTTATTAGGGATGAGAAGATGTTTTTGTGGAATAAGGATGTCAAATTCAAGCCTTAATGATATATTATGTTTCCTATTGTCGAGTCAGTAATGCAATTTCAGTTTGTCGAAATAAAGGTCTCTTTGCGGCTTCACCGGGGTTTAGAGAATGGGCAGTGGTGGTTATGTCTCATCTGCTTCAGTTTCACTATTGTTGAAGGATGCCTCTAGGATTACTCATCCACGGTGTGAACCTGCTGAAGGAGATCAAAAAGTGGTGTTTTCTACTAAATAGGTAGGGTATGAGGCAAAATCTTGGGATGTTGTGGTCTTGCTACGGTTCATATCTGTACTGGGTTCATAAGGTAGGGGAATTATTTGAAGGAGGTGAAAATGAGGCAATAAGATCTGATAGTTTGGATGATTTTTGAGGACTTTAATGTTGATCTCGGTATTGTGAATGCAATTACAATGGAGAATATGGAATCATGTTTCTTGCAGCCGTAGTCTGGGACTATGCAGCATTTGGACATTGTAGTTTCTGAATTGAGGGCAGTGGATTTCAATACTGAAAAGCTTCCTAGTCGGGAGGATGATGTCAGAGAAGGTGTTATGCAAAATATTGGGAAGCAACCATACATTCATTCCATGATTAACATTAACAATCAATACCAACCGGAATGAGAATCCAATAATGGTTACCAGGAGGTGTGAATCTCTATAATGTGGGGTGACGACTCTCATAGTGACAAATATAATGACAGTGGTGTGGTTTGGCATTCCTATGCTAATGTGGTTCAGGGTTGGATGATGAAGATGCCCAAGAATGAGGAATCTATGAATTCCCCACCAAGGCGAAGGCCAAGGGAAGGCAACTCTTATCTCCCATTGCTGATGCATAATAGATCTTATGTTATGAAGGAAAGTTGGGATATTCAATCCTCTAAATAGTTTACATATTTGGAGAAGATGAATCATAGAAGTAAATATCCCAATGTCCTTAAAAATTATGAATGTTCTGAGTGGGAATGAACTAATTTGGAGGAAGCAATCTATAATCAATGTGATGGTGGGTATGACATTAATGATTTGTAGTTATCTTTTTTTCGTTGTTTTACTTTATTGATGAATTTTCTTTATATATAAATGGTTAGAGTCCTACATCTAACTAAGATTTCGTGGAATATATATTCTCACTTGAAACTAAAAAATTAAGTTCATTGGTGTGATTAATTATGAGATATAATGTATTATCATAAAAAATGATTTATTTTATATAATTTTTTTACGACATGTCTCCTCTATAAGGAAATGAAATTTTTTCCACTACTTGGACATAAGTTACTAAACCATAATTACCATGTTTAGATATCATTAAATATTCATGTCCTTCTTATTCACGAATCCATTTGGTGTATCCTGGTATATATATATATATATATCCATGAATAAATTTGTTTTATAAATCCACTATATCTAGATGTCTCCCTTTCATAGAAGACACAATATTGATTATCTAAATAGTGGTGATTTTAATAATCATAGAAAATATATCCATAAAATATACACATATATTTTTAAAAATATTTACTAAATGTACATTCATTATACCTCATTAATGTATATACATATTAATTCAGTGGATAAAAACATTTTACCAATGTACCATCAGTCTATTATGTTTTTCTATTTACCCACTTGTATTAGAAAAATGAAATTAATTCATTTCATCCCCCATATTGTACTCCCACAAACTGATGTCACACAAAATTGAAACATAATTCATTATATTATCTTATATATAATCTTTAAAAATAGAATAATATAAGTATAGTAAACTATAAAAAAAATATTATATAGATGGAAGATCTCTATATGTTAATTTGAGTATTATCTCCTTTCAAATCCAATACTTTAGGAACATGAACATCCATAGCTATTTTCCAGGAATAAATAGTACACAAAATACCTTATACTTGTAACATTTAAAAAAATTGTGTATTGACTATCATCAGTTACTCCAAATAGATTGTATATTGATACTAGTTGATTATAGTCATTGAATATTTTTTATCATTCAAAATATAAATAATTAAATGTACTTGTACATCAAACTGTTATAATTAGTCGATAATATAAATATAATGTTAATGATTTTGAATATTCCAATAGATTTATTCTTTGAAAATAACATTACATCTTCTAAATAATTTATCTATATATTTATCACGTATACTAAATCCAAATTATTCATTTAAATACAATGTAATAATAATTCATTGGAATGAAACATATAAATTTAAATATTATTTGAATCAACGTAGGGGTATAATACTGAACCATATACTTTAAGATGTATTATTTTTATTTTTAATAATATATTAATATAAATATTGATATTTTTACCCTAGTTGATGTTATTTACATATTTTCTAATTTTAAGAATCCAAATTAATGAAATTTATAGAAAATAACATCGAAAATAATGTGTGAATCCTATTGATCAATGATTTATATAATAAATATGTATTGATTAATTTCCAAAAACTATTTTTTTATAAATTTTCTGGGTCCATTATTTATAAATTTTATCCATTTTTTCATTTGATACTCAATAAATCCCATATTTTACAACCCCTTATTTCCGTTAGACCCCAATTATTTGAATTTAGTTGTATTCTATTTTACCACAATTGATCTCTACAATAATCCCAACACCAGTAAATCAGATTCAGTGACTACTTTATCACATTGACATAATTTAAAAGGGATCTAATCCCAATGAACCTATTAGTTTTATATTATTTATTAAAATGATATATATATGATTTCATTGATACATGGTAAATATAAATTATATTAAATAAAAAGTGTTCAATCATTATTGATATTATTTATAATATGATTATTTTTTTATTGTGGAATGGAAAAAAATTAATTAGTATATTGGATGATCAAAAAGTGTTAGGTACAATAAAATATATCATGAGTAAATAATTAATAATCAATATGTTAAAAAAATTAACTACAAACAAAATAAAATTAATCAACAACATGAATATGAAATGAATCCATGTATAAAATAATCATATTAATCACATTTATAAAAAAAAGAATAATTAATGAAGGTACTACTTAATATTGATTTTCATGTCATCATTCAACAAGATATATTTACTATCATGACCTTGTGGGAATATAGTTTACTGGATGGGTAGGTATAACCCAATAACCTATTTAATAATCATGGCAAACCGATTTCTCTCATGAGACCATATTATGATACAATTGACTATTAATATCTAGACCCAACACATTAATGTATGTATTATGAATTTATCATATATTTAATGAAAACATTTATCCATGAATAATATTAGTTATATAAAAATATGCATTATGATTTGCAAATATGCTGTATCAATGCTTTATAAGTCAATTAGATAAAATCCATTCTAAAACACCATATATAGAAATTTAATATAGTATATGTGAAAATCATATCCATTATAAAAAGAAGATATATCATATTAAAAAATTTAATATCCAATAAAAATCTATGTATATAAACTTGTTGTTTCAATAGAAATTTAATGACCTCAATATTAATCAATAGACGATAGATAGCCATCAATTCATTAAAAATGATTAATTGGAAGTAAAATTTAATATTTTTATGAATAGATGAATATGGAATAGAAAGAACCAAAATATGTTATCCAAAAATTATTTCAATATAAAATTATTTAAATCATTTAGATTAATATAAATAATGTTAAAATTGTTTTTATAGTGGGAACGTTGGTTAGTTCCTTATAATTAAAAATGAACAAAATTTCTTTTGAACTTGAAAAAATATGTTCAAGCATTACCCTTTTATAACCCATCAGAAATATTACTCCGAAAACATGCATATCGATTGGATAACATTAAATTATCTTGATAAATTATTTTATTAAATAAAATATAATTTTTGATGACAATATTATCATAAATGGACATCGTAGAATAATATACCCCATAAAAAATAAAAATAAGACGATGTTTTATTTTAAATATTTATTTCCATGATTAATGTAAAGAACATATAATATTTTAAAATAAAACATGGTTACCCCTCAAATATTAATAGAATCATATATATATAGATTTTATGAAGAGTAATTTATAAATTAAATTAAATTTAAATATGAGTAATTCAAAAAATTGAGATATTAAAATAATTATTATCTATTTGAAACATTAAAATTGAAACCCCATACAAAATAAACCATATTTTGAACATTAATTATTATTATTGAATATAAATTAATGTTAAATACAATAAATGGGTATTATATACAAAACAATAAAAATAATGAGCTGCATATTACCATATATTTCTTAATAGTGTTGAAATGGAGGTGAAATCCCTTTCCTCAAATTTTACATAACTCATGAGTGATATCTACTCCATATATAATAAATATTTATTTATTATACATAAATATATTATACATATACTTATATACTATATCATATATGGTCATGTTATTATATTTTAATACACATTTATTAAAAACATTTTATAAAAATCGTCATTTATATTTTCAAAGTAATTACTTTTTCATGAGAATTATTGTTCAATATTTCTGGTAAAATTAATATGATTATAGTTTCATAATATAAATTTTTTTTTCATGATAAAAAAAAATATATTCCATATATATATATATATTTACTATTTTCTAAAAAATTAGTGATATAAAAATGAGATACACCACTGAATTAGGCGGTAGGTCGTACGTATGTATAAACAATGTTTTCACTTTCAGATAGATGGATGAAATGAAATTAAAAATATATTCACATTTACATGATCATAATTATATCATTTATGAAATATATATTCATTAAATATTTCATTATTAAAATATAAATAAATTGGAAAATAAAAATGAATAGCATTACATCCTAGAGGAGGTAGTCTACAAGTATGAACACCGGACATTATCATTTTTCTACAGATTAGACAGAAACATGTTTGATATTATAAAAGAATTATATAATAATAATTATTTAATAAATTTTATTTATAAAAAAAAATTTAGTCTTTATAACCATCCATGTAAAATAGTGATTAAAAATATTTGTTTCTTTATTTGATGATGGTAATTTATACGTATGAACGAACGATGTTATCAGTTTTCATAGGAATTAAGGAGATTAAAAATGGTTTTAAAATAATAATAATATCATATAATTTTATATATGATAATAGATGTAGTATTTCATGATGTTTTAAATATATTTAGTGGGTATAAAAGAAGAATGAAATTTTATTAGGTTGGAAAATATGATTACTTCTTTATCAATAGACATCCTTTAGATCAATTCTTATGTATATTTTAAATGATCATATTATAAAACTGAAACCTCTATTCTATGGATACAAAATTTGAGAAGAGGTTTTTTTAGGATTTTGTTCTGTTAGGTTTTTCAATTTGGTTTCATGGAATAAGGCAAGGGGTATCTTTTTATAAGTATGTTATGGGGAACTATTGAAAATTCATGACCTATTTTAATATTATATGTGTATAAATCTTGTAAAATGCGTCAATAATGAAATGTATTCAATGATAAGGACTATATAGTACTAATAAGTTTATAAAATTAAATATGTTTAGTTTTATATATTATTTTATACCTGCACCTTTGAATTAACTATTGAGTTAACTAATTTTAACCTCAACCGTTGTAACTTCTATTTTAATATTAATGGAAAATAATTATACTCATAAGGTTACTATTGGAATAGAAATGACCATTTTTTTGATATTTATAATCATATAGTATTCCCTATGAACTATTTAATTATATTATGTAATTTTAAATTATATAATAAAATATTAATTTCAAAAAGATACCATTACTGTCAATTTTAATAATGTTCTCTTAATTTTTCATTAAATACTCCATGATAAAGAACGATTCAAATATAATAATTTATATTAGAAAAAAATTATATATTCATTTATAACATTTTTTAAAACATACTTATTCTTAAAAAATGTATTAGTTTTTTAGCAAGTAATTTTTTTATTTAATTAATACCATATAAACCTTACATATGTATTTAAGCTAGTAGTACGAAAAGTTAAAAATATTAATTTTAATAAAAAATTATTTATAATTTCCCATATATATATAAAACAAAAAAATCATTATTTTATTATAAAAAATATAAGTGATAATTTTGTGAACAGAGTTACAATTTTATTTTATTCTATTAACATAATAATATTAAGTTCATCATAAATGGAAAAACCCAAGAATGAATACATATTTACGAAGTAGTATGATTATGATCATACTCCACTCATCCAAGAGGATGTAGTCATGTGTAATAGAAATTGATAATCCTGAACAAATTTTTTTTTTAAATATTATACCTGTTTTCCCATAAGGTGGTTACAAATCTTTCCTCTATTACAATTCATAATGAAAAAAAAAAATTCATAAAATTTTAATTCCATAATTAGCTGTATAGGATATTTTTTATAAAATTTAATATAATTAATTAGTATAAATTAATTTTAAAATAATCACACAAAATTATACGAAAACGGTTTTCTGTAGAAATGTGATTGAACATAAAAAATTATATATATAAAAATCAGGTAAAATAAAGATCATAATTTTATTTAATTAAATTAATTTAAATAACATGTAACATATAAAATAGGATTCCTTTAAATTACTCATTTTATGGAAAATAGTTTTTTTTTAAATGATATTTTCAGTATTCCATGAATATATATATATTTTAAAAATATTCCAAAAATTCAACATAATATAATACAAAAATAAAATTTTAAATAACAATTACAAAATAACATATCAATATTGTGTCACATTTAATTTAAACTCTGTTTTGTGATTAAAGGAAGCTATCGTTGTAATTAAATTTATTCAATGAGAGATATATCATTAAATATGATTTTGTAACATTACCCCTAAAATAATTCCACCATAAAAATTTCATCTCTACGAAAAAATGATGATTCTTCAACCTTATTGTATACTATAGTTCCGACGTGGATTCCTCAATGTTATTTTGTTTGTATAATACAATGACGTGATGTTTTCTCATGTATCATATATCTTTATGTACATGATCCAAGATCTTCATCAGTTGTTCCTCATATGATTGATCATACTCCAATGGAACAACCCTTGAGTTCATTACATGTGTGGGATTATGTTGGAGCTTTTTTTAGAGACACAAGGAACATATCATGAACATGAGAGTGATTCGATGTAAGAACCAAGGAATATGTTACAATCTGGTTATGATAAATCATTATTGAGATTATGATATAAATAGATCTCAACATTCCCTTCATTGAAATAATCATGAATTTATTCCATGAAATTGTTTTTAGGAATACCTTATGACCAACCTAGAAATCTATGTATCAATAATTATTTTTCTATAACATTATTTAACACCATGATCTTACATTATGTGGTGGTGAATGCATCTAGCCTTATCTATCATTTCTTGATATAGATTAGGTCCCACTATATTTGTTTCCCCCACAACATCAAAATATGTTGGATTTATAGACATCCTTCCTCCGAAGGATTCATGGAGATCCATCTAAATCCATGAGTTACTGATATAGTAGTAATAAAATTCATCCAAATGAATGTGTTCATACACAATAAATTTGTAATCTGTATATTAATATATCAACATGAATTCAAGTATTTTTAATGTTCCTTTAAAACTAATCATATTTTTGTGGATTGTAAGGGAAGGTGAAATTAAACTACTGATTTAGATCCTATTGAAGTATTTTTTATAAAATCAATATAATATTAATATTTTGAAATGATATGATTGGTAGGGTTATCCCTGATATTAAAAAACCTAATTAATGCACACATATGTATGTTTAAGAATATATAATTTTTATTTAATATGAATAAAGTAACATAATTAAAACGTACATAGTCATTGATAATTGGTTCACAGAAATTGTAATATCAATATTCATGTTATCCCACTAGAAATACAGTTTAATATGTGTAAATATCTCTATGTCTCCTAAAATAATAGATAATGGTGAACTATGATATCCATCCAAGTCCTTTATCAAATACAGTATTGATAGAACACATAATCGGTTCATAAATATTATTATTCCAATATAACTATTGATGAAATCAGGTAAATTTCTAACCTCATTCGATAATGAACATTCATTTTTGAATGATAATATTTCTCCCCTATCCACAATATTTCATGATCAAACATTTTTAAATATATAATGTTTTTTATCACTTTGTTTCATTATCAGGGAACAACTAGCATGGTCTTTATAGCATGGACCATCAAACTCCTTGTTCGCCTTCCCAAGGTGGTAATTTTATTATTAGTAATAACATTTGATCAACTACAATAATCATATCAAGAAAATATTCATCAATTTCTATAGAAATATATTCTTCAAAATTTTATTTTCAATATATATATTATAATGACCCTGAAACCTGTAGCATACAGATAGTTTCTGATTTATTAAATTAGAATATGAAAAAATGAATAGCTTCATTATTGTCCCAATAGATTTTTATTCGGGGAAATAGAGGTATAAGAATTACATCCATATTTCATTTGGGATCTTACATTACAATAATTTTTTTTTGTGAATAACAGTATTCCCTCGAGAATATCCTTTCACATAATTTATAGGTAATTAATTGATTCTTGTGGATAAGTAATAAAATTACAGTGAGCTAAAATTCATAGAAATTTTTATGTTTAGTATGATATATAATTTTTAAATTAAAATAATTAATTTGGAATAAAATAATTTAACGCACATTACTTATAACCAATAAAATAGATAAGGATATTCATACAAAAATAAAATCTATATGAAAATCTCATGGATTAAAATCAATAGTGAATAGAAAATAACTAAAAACACAATATTTTTAGGAAACAAATAATAATACAATAATTTTATAAGGAATAATTATTATGTAATGGTAAATAACAAAAAACACTTTTCATATATTTAATAAACTAAATATTAAATGCATCTAAAGATAATTTCACTGTGAAAAAATATTGGATAATAATACCTGAATTAAAAATAATGAAAGTTCATAATTACTTGATTCCATTAACTCGTAGATCCTGGTTCCTATAATGTTAATAATATGTTCATGATCATTTAAAATATAGGGTATATACACAATGGTTAAGGCCAACAAAATTTATGCCATATTACTGATTTGTTTCATAAGAATACTGATGAATCGAGGTACTATCATTTACTAATCCCCATCCATGTATGAATTTCAAATTCATTCCAAATATATTGAATCTTAAATTGAAATAATTAATTGTTTTACTTATCATCATATATCTAAAATGATTATTGGATACATGTTTATCAATTGTTTTCAAAGTTATTCAAATAAATATGAATGTAAACGTTCTATGTAAACAATTGTATACAATTTAGGGAACAATAATCTACATAATTAATGAATTTATAAATTTATGATAAACTTAAATTCAAATGAATAATTACATTATGAATATTATTGTTTCACAATAAATTTATCATTAAAAAAAGATTGTGACATATCACAATAACTTTTACCAGTTCTTATTATCATGCCATGTCAACATGAATGAAAATTTTGAATTTGAAATATAATATATCATAAATAATGAATTATTAATTAGATGATAATGAAAAATGTCATTTTATAAACTCTATAAATGAAATTTATTAAATCATCAAAACGTGCATCATTGAATGGAAATTGATAAAAAATCAATTACACCATTCTTACTTTTGGTTACACATACATTAAACATATCTAAAGTGGATTTATAAAAAAATATTTACTTATATGAGTACCATATTAATGCTTATTATATCATATGTTATATTTTAAAACATATTATGACATGTTTGTTAAATTTAATTCATTATTCCCATTGTTTTTAGTGTTAATTTCCATTTTTTCTCAGTCATGCCTTTTTTTAAACTCTGATTAATAGTTCATATTTTATAATGCCATCATATATATAATAATAATCATGAAAAAATATCAAATTTTTAAATATATTTTTATTTTTAACAAATAATGATATATGGTTATAGAAATGGACTATGTTACAATCATGGAGACGTTAGGTTGTACGTACACATGAATAAAATTTCTATTTATTAAATGATCTCTATAAAAATTAATAATATAGTATTTTATCTATATAAAATTGTTGTAATATAATATATGAAATTTTATTCCATTAAATATACATAAATATATATCATCTATGTGGTGTGATGATGACAAGAAATTCTCATCATTTTGTGAAGGATATAGTCAATTAGTACACGAGCAATGATATGATTTTTTCAGTGCAAAATATAAAATGATATATTGTATTTTTATTCGGCTAAAAATGCAATTAATATAGTAAAATATCAATTATTTAAAATATAGGGACAAAATTTATCAAATTACATTACATTTAAATATTTAGTGAAAAGGGAATCACATCATTTCATGGGGAGGTAGTCTATAGTATACTTGGGTGACATTATCGTATCCCCTATGAAATGGAATAATAAAAGGTATATATGATAAAATTAAAACATATGTATAATTATTATTTAGAAATATTATATATAATTTTTATACATCATCATACCCAACCATGAATGGTGGTAATGGATTAATTAAAGTCATCAGTTCACGAGGTAGTTGACCTCAAAACATTTGAATGAGGATTTAATAACCCAATTGATGGATGTGGGGATGGTTTCTAGGCCATTAACTTATTATAACAACATCATAGTATATATAATATACTATGGTTATTATATTATCAATTTTTAATGTGAATACTATTAGTTAGATATTAAATAAAATAAAAACACTCTTTGAAGAACATTATATATTTTTTGGTATCCTCCTTAGGTTTGCACCAAACTCCTTCATAGGATGGGGTTGTGAGTATATGATGCCTTCTAAGATTATTTAATGGAATTTGGTATTTCATTTTGGATGGTATTGGATGAACTATACTGGTGTGTAGGTGTGAAGATCATAAGAGAGAGGGTGGACATTTATAAGTTAGAAGAGGGGAATGTTTGTAATTTGTTTTGAAAATATCCCTTCATAACAATTTTTTTTATCATTAAATGTCATATCAAATGGTACATTTAAGAACAATGAAATGATTTAGTGTAAATGTTATCTAATAATGACCCTACACACATCTAATTTTTTTTATGGACATATTCACAACATATCATCTCTATGGATAGATGAAGAGCCATTTTTACCACTTATTCCATATAAAAATGTTATAGGAAATATAACATTAGCATATTTACATGTTTTCCACTCACCTGCCCTTTAAAAGGCCACCCCTCTCCCCCTCTCAAAACACCTCTAATTCCCTTTACGTTAGAAAATACTTATCCAAATATCTTACCATATCCCACCCTCGTTTATCTTATATAAATAATTGTTTGTAACACAAACCATGGGAGTCCATTAGAGAAATAAAATATTAGATATCTTCATAATATTTAATGTTTGTAAATAAACTTCATAATTTTATTTCATCCTAAAGATTCTTTAATTATTTTTACATCATGATTATATATTAAAATAAATATATAAAAAATACATGGATGTTTCTATATTAGAGGTACTACATAAAAATTAACACACTTATATAAAATATGAGACATATTCATCATTAATGTGTACAACATGCTACCTCCTCTTGAACTAATATTGATTGTTATTCTATTACAACAATTCAAGGTTGAGAATAATTATGGATTTATAATTTATATATGATATTTTTTACTTTTAAAATTTATTTTGGAATAGTTAGTTGGTATATCAAATATATTATCTTGCTTCCCATTTTGATGATATATGATAACATTTTTCATGTGTGTGTCCGACTACCAGCTCATGAAGCGATGTGATATATAAATAGATTACCAAGAATGTATTAAAGATTGTTTTAATAGACATATGTGATATATATGACATAAAATTGATTCACACACACTTTTCAAGAAATTCATGAAAGATATTTTTAAAAAAATATGAGGTATATAAGAAAAAAATGTATTCTTTAAGGATATTACAAAATATGATTTAATTTATCTTAATATGATAAGAAAATGAAAATAATTTTCAAGTATACATATGACATTACATCTCAATGAACAATGTATTTAATTTCCAATGTATTTGTTTTAGATGTTATTATAAATACGTTTATCATGAAAATATATGGTATTTATGTTATATTTATCATTATAGAGACAATAGAGTAATGATCTAATTATAATGACAAAGAATAAGATATCAAAAAAAGAATGAAAAAATAAATTATCACCTGAAATGCTAATATAACATTCAATTGTAAATAAATATGTAATATAATTTCTTAATTATTTTTTATATGGTATTATATATCAAAATATTGTTTTTATAATGTGTGATAAATTTATATTTATTATTCAAAAAATTTGAAGTGTATGATGTGATTTTTGGACATACCGGAAGGGATTTCCATCTAATTTTTATTTTTTGTGAGACAAAATCCTTGATTAGCTACTATTTATATTATGTGTTTTACATGCATATCGTGGGTGTATTTTATTATTACTCGAAATAAAAATTGTTTATATTTAAATATCAATTTTAGAGAAACTATTTCATGGTGTTTATGGTTAAAATGTATCCAATGTAGTATGGGGATTCATGTATCCATTTCCCTTCTTTGTGACACATGTTGAATTATGAAACTCAATTTATCTAAAAGTAATATATATTTCCACATTGGTTAGTTATATAATGAGTATCATTCATTTAATTATATTTCAAATAAAATAAAATTTTACTATCCCATGGTGTTTATTATTTAATTGTATCATATTGTTGGAGTTTATTACTAAAACCTCATCATTTATTGGGATTTTATACAATGATTCATCCTCTAACTAATAGATAGAATCCATATCTCATGAAAAATCAATGATATTATTCTTATTTGTTTATTAAATATACCACCATGTAACGGTACTCATTTTTACACAATTTTTACAAATGATAATTATAAAAATGATTTTATGGACATCAGGTTTCTCCAAAAAAATAAATTTTTAAATATGTTTTAAAAAATTTATATTATTATAATATATTATTAAAAATCCATTTTACCCATTTTTAACATTCTTATAAAATGTTTTTAAAATTAATCTTCTAGTCGTGTTTGGATCCAGGATATGTTGAATTTTACGAGCAATATGAATAGAATCATTATTAAATTGTCTACGACATGAATGAACTTATCCACTGTTATGACTAATCACTGATTATAATATTAATTTATAATTATTGATTGCTATTTTCATGGAATATTAATTTAAAAATATTTTATGCTTTAAAAATAATTTTTCTAAGAGGAAATTATATTTTCTATAAAACAAAATTAATAAAAAGAAAAAAATCATTTTCCATCTAAGGAGACTTCCATGTATGTATCATAATCCTTATGATTGATATGATATAGTAATACAATTCTTATTATTTCTATGAATTTTTTGTGTTTAATGGAATTGGGTTTATGACACCCAATTCACCTCCACATGATATACCTTTATAATATTCTTATGAAACATACTTCATTACATGGTTTCTTAATTGATGAGAAAATTATGAAATATAATTATTTTAATATTTTAACATGTGATGAAAACCATATGATTAAAATTTCATGTCATTTTTCATATTACTTTTTGTGATATTGTGAGATATATACTGACAATTCAAAAATGGGATTGGTTGTACCTCTTTCTTCCTCCAAGGAATTTCTTAAAGATTTGAACTCCCATGATATACATGGATGAAATTGGAAGTGAACCCAATTACGTTCCAGAATATATCCTCTAATAAGGTATGGTGATTTAAGTATGACTTCTAATATGATTTTGAAGTTATCATATTCAACTATGATATCCATGGAGGTGAGATATGACTATATTGGATATCACATTTTATGTTTATGTGGATGAAACGAATTTAGGTCTTTTCCAATTATTATGCTATCATGGATTGTGTTCTCTGATTCCATTAATATTCATATAAAATGAACATCCAAAATTTGAAGAATGAAATCCGATTATGTTCATTAACAAGGAATGTATGATATCTTATGTTATGACCATCCTCACATAGGATTATGTTCATGATTATGTTTATGTAACTACATTGTGTAAAATTAATTAGAATCTATTATCTCTCTTAATTAAGTATCGTTTTCCTAGGTTATATAGATATGTATTATGTATATTCTTTATAACAAGGGTTCTAGTCATGGATAACTCTTAGGAGGATTTATTTTCACTTATAAAAAAGTGTTTTTAATGTAATACATTCTCCAAAAAAATTGATGTAATATATATTTATTAAAATTCTATGTTTATATAGATGTAATTAATGAAATGGGTTTTGAATGTTTGGATAATAGGATGAGAAAACCATAGTAAATTCTGTATTGAAATCTCTGTGTATAATCTTTAGGAGGAGTTCATGTATTATAAAATGTCCAATAATATTCAAAAATTTTATAGAGAAGGTTTTCTGGAAATACATTTCTATCGGGATATTATAAGTAAATGTGCCTATAAAATATATGTACTTTGGGGATAACCACTGAAAACACTATTTTGAACCATAATAGATCAAGAACAAGTTCATGAAAATGTTCCTTGCATAAAAAATTATTTTACACTCTATTGGGAGACACTTCTGAATCTCAAAAAATCCATAATAATCATCATTAATGATTTCAATGTAAGATGTTCATGAATAACATTGTATAATATTATGATTTTATAGATTACATAAGGTGTGTAAACTTATAAATCCAATAAGTTATTCCTATGATTATGTAGTATCCCCTATGATTGTCCATTCATTGCCTTTGTTTTTTGGTTCTAGTAATTTGATAGAATATGAAGGAATAATGTTAATGATGACTAAAATAGGGAATGGAAATATTTTCCACTTAAATATCTAAATATTATTGAATCTAGAATGAAAACAATTTTTTCTAAATAAAAACAACATTCCAAGATATAAATCATGTAGGGATTCCAATTGGACAAAAGCGAGGATTATATTTTATTGAATCCCTCATGAAGATACTGTCACCATTCTTCTAGAGAGAATTTTGATACAATATTTGTTGAAAAAGGATCAGTACCATTGAAAATTTATTTTTCTATCTCCAATGTTTAGAACAAGATAAATTTATTCATGATATTTCTCATTTAAAAGGTAGAGTTGAGCAGTGGTAGAATCTTATCAATAATATGAGGAAACAAGATGAAATTAACACCACAGATTTGGATTGGTTTAAAAACATATTTTTCAATAAGTAATTTTTTCATATTCTATATATAAAATTTTTTAAATACATTCATTAGTTTATATAAGTGAATGATGAATAGGTTGGTACTGATGAATCTTATTATACAAGGCCTGTGGGGTAAACATACTGTATTATCAACCAACCAGAATTTATGGTTTACTAATTATTTTGGGGCATAAAGCAAAGTCTCTAATTGGAATTATCCATAATAGACATCAGTATATATGAAGAGATTGTGTGTTGCGAAATAATAGTGTAATAGATGGATAGAGTTATGTGTCAATTTCATGTTTTGATAAGATAAGAATGATATATATCTATTTAAAATCTCAAATTCATGGGTAGAATATTTTGATATTTGCATTATTATGTTTGTGTTTAAAGAATCATATAGGGAATTTTTTTAATTGATCAAAAAAACATTTTCTGAAATGAATAGAAACTCATTAGGAAATTGATTTCCATGGTGATTTGACGATGTTATCCAAATTTATGAATAAATATAACATCGTAAAGAACATACCACACACACATTACTTATTTGAGTGTAATAATATTTTTCATTATGTAAACTAATCCATAAAAATGATTTAACAACCTGAATCTGGAGCCCCTCCACTGGTGCCCTGTACCCGGTTCGCCACATGACCTCAAAGGCGTTTCCCCAAATGCCAGAGGCTGCCGAATAGCAGCGAGGGCCTTAGTGAGTTTGTGGGGAAACTATGCCCTCATTCGGTAAAGTATACAGCGGAAGAACAACCAGAAACACAAATGGAAACAATAAACAGCATACAACAACTGAACTGAACAACACAAGCAATCAATAAAACAATAATGATGCAACATGGTACATTTCTCTACTGGAAGAAATAAACAAACCAACGTGCTGAAGTACAACTGAAAACAAAGTTTAAAAGAAAACAAAGTAACTACTCAGCATCGTAAGCCACAGCTCGGTCCCATGATCCTCAACTCCAGTGAAATCAAGAACCTGAAGTAGAAGGGTGCTAGCCCTTATCTATACCTGCAGCAACATAGTCTACATGGGTCCAAAAACATGCGCCAAACAGGGTGTGATATACAATCCTAGTATGCAATCACCCAATGATTTGTGCCTAACAGTCAATGAATACAAGGCAAGTTAAAGTGTAGAAATTAGTAAACAGTAATACAGACAACAACTACACTCTACAGTTCTAAAAAATAAGTACACAATTAAGAAACAAGTAATAGGAATAAAATAGGTAACCCTTTGGGTAGCACTCTCAGCCAAACCTCTATGATTCAACCTATGTATTAGCAACCCTCTAGAAGGCACACACAGTCTCACCCCGCTGGTTCAGATATAAAATTAATAGACTCTCGGAGGAAGCACTCAATATCAATTCCCCCTATAGTATTGTATTGTATTAAAGGATCTCTGGGGAAGCACTCAATGTCTCATTCCCCCTGTAGCCCGCGTCGAGGAACTACAAACTCTCTGAGGAAGCACTCGTCATCAATTCCCCATGTGGTCTCGCATCATATTAAAAGACACTTTGGAGAATACCTTATGTCAAATCTCCATTTGGGCTACTACACTAGGTTCTCATAGTCCTGTGTGGAATAAAGATTCTCAGCATTCGTACATTGTCAATGAAAACCTCATTAACTAATTGGCTATCATTCTAAGACTCAACAACATAAAAAGTAGCAGTTCAACTATCCTACGACTAGGCAGGGAAACTGAAAAAATGCCAAACAGGAAGAACAATAATTGCAAAGAAACCTAAGCACAAAATAAATACTCTACTAATATGTATAAACCTCTACTACAACAGTCAAACAATGCAGGAAAACAGTAGGGGGAAAACAAGAAACCCACAATTCCACGCCCAAGGGAATTTGTGGAATTTGCTCAAAATACACATAGAATTTCAACAAAAAGGCACAAACCACCTACCTCTATTCTTGGAGATCGATCTACGTGGACCACGATGACTGATTACACATAGAACATCCCAGATCTGAGAAAATGAACAAATCGCTCAACCCACGATAACTCGAAAACGAAGAGGAATCAGAAAAAAAAAGCTCAAGAAGAAGGAAGAACTCACCGCTGTGATTCTTACACAATCGAACGTGTTTGAATACAAGAACAGATGAAGAGGCGGTTGTTCATTGAAGATCCGGCTATACGGGTCGCTATCAGACGAACAAGACCTTGAAGGAGGTGTTTCTGTGTATCGGGCGCGACCCCGACCGGTTTAGTGAAAAAAAGTACACAACGTGTATTTTTATAGTACAAGGTGTGTAATGGGTCTTTTCCGTACTCTTCCAAAATCGGCATCCACGTCTCCCCTACACAACGTGTGTGTGGCCCGGGCACAAGCAGCACACGACTTCGAGTCGGAGAAGAGTATACGACATGTACCCAGAAATTACATGCCGTGTACTTCAAAAAATTCCAGAAACTCCATTTTTTTTAAAAAACTACATAAAAAGAAAAAACATTCCTAAAACCAATATTCAAGTTCTTACAAATTCCCCCCTTAATGAAATTTATCCTCAAATTTCCCTAACGAGGCAGAGGAGAAGAAACTCCGAACAGCTCTGGCCACTGCGATCGTACATCGAACTACCTCTCATAGGTCTTTTCCTATACTCGCCCGTGCTTCCATAGTACACATACAAGAGGAACAGACTGCCCATGGAGAGCCTTCGTACTGCGATCGACAATCTGGATATGATGCTCCTCGAACAATGCATTCGCTTCAAGCTCTACATCCTTGGGTTGAAAGACATTAGACGGGTCTGAAATGTAATGTCGGAGCTGAGAGACGTGGAAGACGTCGTGCATGGCCCGGTGCCTCAGGGGAAGCTACAACCGATAGCAACTGGCCCAACTCACTCCAATACCTCAAACGGTCCGATGTACCCCTGTGAAAGCTTACCCTAACTCTGAATCCTATTGTGTCTCAACCTTGGTGTGAAACACTGGAAAACCTGATCACCAACCTTGAACTCCATAAATTCTCTCCACTGATCAGCATAAGACTTCTGTCGAGACTGTGTTATATTCATCCTTTTCTGAATCGGCTCTATCTGCCCTGAGGTCTTTTGAACAAGATGTTGTCCTAGAAAAACTACCTCTCCTTCCTCCAGCCAGCATAAGGGTGATCAGCATGGACTACCGTACAAGGCATCGTAAGGTACCATATAAATAATCGACTGAAAGATGTTGTTGTAGGCGAACTCCTCCAGAAGGATATGCTTCTCCCAAGAACCACCAAAATTCCATAATGAAATCTCTGAGAATATCCTCTAGCACTTGGATCGTATGTTCGGACTGGACATCAGTCTGGGGATGGTATGTTGTACTCAAAAGTACCTATGTATCCAAGGCCATCAAAAGGCCATGCAATAACTGAGAGGTAAAGCGTGTATCCCTATCTGATAAAATAGAGTGTGGAAATCCATGGAGATGTACAATCTCTCAGATGTACAATCATCCCAGATCATCATCATTGAAGGTATCCAGGATCGAAAAAATGTGATCAACCATCGTGATCCTGTCGACGACAACCCAAACAGCATCGTTTCCCCGAGGTGTCCTTGTCAACCCATTCACGATGTCCATCATGACGTCATTCCACTTCCACTACGGGATGGGTAAATGCTGTGAATCCCCGCTGGTCACTGAGGCTCTGATTTCACCTACTGACAAGTAGAACATCACATGATGAAATCCTCAACATCCTTCTTCATATTTGGCCACCATTATTGGAGATGGAGATCCCGATGCATCTTGGTGATGCGAAGATGAACTATCCAAACCGAGGAATGAAAATCCCGCATCAACTCCTTGTGTATGTCATCTGGCACCCATACATGTTCCTTGAAATTCAATATCTCATCCTTGCCCACTGTCCATCCAAGAATAGGGTCCTCTCTTAACACACTCTCCCGCAGGACTAATCCTTCTGGGTATGATAGTTTCCTCTTCCATACCCGATCATGTAGTATAGAGTTAATAGCTACAGAAGATAGGAAGGTATGTCCCCATCTGTCTTTCACCTCCGGATGCATCTCAGAGAATAGATCCATAAGCTGCCACTCACTACTGGCCTCCTAAACCACATGAACTTGAGTTCTCCTACTCAACACTTCTTCTATTGTGTTACCCTTTCCTGGCATATAGGAATGATTGAAATCAAATGACTGACGATACTCGACCCACCTGCGTAGTCTCAGATTAATATCACGCTGAGTGATGATATACTTGAGACTCTTGTGGTCAGTGAAGACGAAAAAGTGTTGTCTCAGGATATAGTGTCTCCAACACTGTAAGGCATGAACAACAGCTTCCAACTCCAGATCGTGCATAGGGTAGTACCTCTCATGTGGCCACAACTGCCAAGACCCGTATGCAACGACTCCATCTCCCTACATAAGCCCAACCCCTAGCCCGATACCTGAAGCGTCATAGCAAACAGTGTAGCTCTTACATGGCTCTGGCAAGAATTATACTGGTGTGGACGTAAATCTCGATTTCAGCTCCTAAAAGGCTGACTAACATAAATCTAACCATAAGAACTTCGCCCCCTTCTTGGCCAGATCTGTCAATGGTGCTTCTAGACTAGAAAAGTACTGAATGAAGCATCTGTAGTATCCATCCAGCCCTATAAAACTCCATAACTCAAAGATGTTCTTCGGCTGCTCCCAAGAAACCACAACTCTCACTTTATCTGGGTCCACAGTTACACCTTCCTCTGAGATGATGTGACCCACGAAGTGAATATGTTCCTTCAAAAAGTGGAACTTTGAGAGTTTAGCATAAAGTCGATGCTCTCTCAGTGTACTTAGAATGATCTCAAGATGTGTTTCATGGTCGTGTCGAGTGTGGGAGTACACCAAGATATCGTCCTTGAAGACCACGACAAAGGAATCTAAGTAAGGATGGAATACTCGGTTCATCAGATCCATGAAAAATGAAGGCGCGTTCGTGAGACTGAATGACATGGCTGTATACTCTTAAAGACTATATGTGCTCCTAAAGGCTTTCAGATGTATATATGATGGTCTAATGCGCAACTTATGATAACCGGACCTCAAATCGGTCTTCGAGAACACCCAGGCTCCTCGAAGCTGATCAAAGAGGTCATCGGTCCTCGGAAAGGGATATCAGTTCATGACCATCAACGAGTTCAGCTTCCGATAATCCACACAAAGACGAAGGGTACCGTCTTCCTTCTTCGTAAACAGGACAGGTGAACCCCAAGGAGAAGTACTAGGTTGGATGAAACCCTTGGCCTTAAACTCCTCCAACTGATTCTTAAGCTCCTGCAACTCTGGTGTAGCCATCCTATAAGGAGGAATGGACACTGGTACTTCTTCTTGCAGGAGCTAAATAGAAAAGTCTACCTCACGCTCCATAGTCACACCCGATAAGTCCTCTAGAAATAAATCCCCAAAACGATCCACTACTAGAGGAATGTCTATATGTGGAGTCCCCTGATCATCCAAATAAAGACTAGAAATCTGGGCTGTCAACTTTCCTAGCCCATGATGGTCGAGTCCTGCTCGACTCGTCTGAACATCCCACTCACCTTAATGAATAAAAGACTCACCCTCTGGAGAAACAAAACTCACTCTGCGGTGATAACAGTTAACGAATGCCTGGAAGGGAATCAACCAGTCCATCCCGAGGATGAAATCATATCCAATCATGTCTAGGACATAGATATCCCATAAGAAAAGACACCCTATAACCTCGATAGGTCACTCTCTACACTAACGTAAACTTGATGTCCTCATCCCCAAAGTTGTTTTTAGTGTAAAATAGTCGGCAAAAGAAAGGATGCAGGGCCCAAGGCTCTCCACGATAGCAACAGAAATAAAGCTATGTGTAGCACCAGTATCGAAAAGGGATAAAGTTATGACCGAGGCTACTAAAATCATACCTTGATGTGTAGAATGGTTGGGTTCCTGCTCTTGATAAGTCTTATCCACAGCAATAGTATGGCATGCACAATGGCCATGCGTCCCTGGCTGACCAATCTAAGCTGAACCTCCCTACTAGTGCTGAGGGACTGGTGGCTGAACGCCACGTCCTAGACCACCACCTCAGCCCGAACGGCTGGAAGAACTCTAGTTCCCCGACTGGTGAAAAACTGGTGTTGCTGCACTAGAATGAGGAGTTATGGAAAAACCGCGGTCACCAGCTTCTGGTGAGAAAAATTGGCAGAAATGATGAAGGTGACCCATCTGGCCGCAAGATCGACACTCCACAGGGTCTCTCTGGTACTGCGGTCTCATGTGCCCTAACCAGCCACACTGGTAGCATGTCACCTGGCTGCCTGGCGATGCATCTCGCTTCCTTGAATCACAACGTGTAGGCTCTCTACGATGCTTCTTACTGTCATCTGGAGGCAAACTAGCTCTGGAAGCAAGACCGCCCTGGATTTTAGCTCTATAGTCTCTCATATTTCACTCTGTAATCAGTGCCTATTTGACGATGGAAGTGATGGAAGTCACCTGGAAGCTGTTCACCTAAGAGAGGATTTCCCGCCTTAGAGAATCCTCGAACATCCTTGCTAAGAACACCCCACTCCCATCCCGGAGGGGTGTGAAGCACTGAAGCTCAGTGAAACGAGTGGAATACTCCATGACAGAAAGAGTACCCTGCTCTAATCTCGTGAACTCCCGATCTCAGTCGGCCTTCAGGGTCTCCAGGTAGATTTAGTCGAAGAACATGCACTACAACTCCTCCCAAGACATAGCATGTTGTTGACCCGCATGTGAGATCATGTCACACCACCTCTTGGAGGAGTCTCAGAATGTGTAGGTGGAAAGCTTGGCACGCCTATCTAGAGGCGTCTCTAGATGCTCGAAGACAGTCAGCATGGCTTCCAACCATGACTCTGCATCCTGAGGTCCTCCTTCCCCCGAGAATGTAGGAGGATGATACTGCTGGAAACCCCGCGTCAAGTCTTCCATAGTCGTGGCAGGGGGAGGCGCTCCCTAGGAGGCCTGAATCATCCTCATGAAAACATCCCTGAACTAAGCTTCGGTGCCTACAACTGGTATAATAGCCGGTGCCAAGGCTGGCCCGACTAGAGGATCGGTAGGAAGTCCCTGATCAGCCCGGTCTGGCGTCTGATCACTGCCTGATGACAGACAAACGACTGGAGGACATCTCAGAGGCATATATCTGAAAGATCAAAAGCACACCTTAGATCAAGATAACAAGGAAAGAGAACACAAGTGCACAAAACGGGAACAGGGAAAGAAAAATGCACAAGTTTAAAAAACTCGACTACACGACGTGTATAAAAACTATATAGTGTGTCCTCTTAAGACACTGACATGGGCTTGTACTTCTTCCCTAAAAGTTATGTACTACTCAAACTAGATGGTTTATTGACCCAACACACTGCATGTACTTGACAACTATTCCCCTACCTGAGTCCCATACATGGCTGATCCACATAGTATTTGTAAACTGAGACTACATGGCTTGTTCCCCGAGGACACGGTGTGTAGTGGACAAGGCTTTGGAGGCCCATGTTGTTAAACACACGGCCATCTACATGGATGATCCTTACATAGCGTGCTCCGAACAAACACGTCGTGTATAGGCGAAGGTGACACTGCCCCGTGTTGTTCATGACACGGCCGGGTACCTGAACAAGACTACACGACATGTTCCGAACAAACACGATTTGTGGAAAAGAAGGTAACACCGACCCGTGTTTTTTGTGACACAACTGAGTACCTAGATAAGACTATATGAAATGTTCTCTATGGACACTATGTGTTCTACCCGAGCTTCCCCGACCCGTGTTGTTAGTGACACGACTAGGTACATTGCTCCGAACTTACACGGTGTGTACCTACGTTACACGACGTGTTCCCGAAGTTACTCTCACACCACCTTGTTTTGCTCACACGGTCAGTGACACGGCCTGAAGACTACACGGCGTGTATCTAAATAATACATGCCGTGTATTTTGGGTTTTTCTGGGAAGTAGCTCAGAAACTGCACAGAATCCTAGAAACAGAAAAAACAAATCAAAGAGGTGCCAAATTACTATCCGTGAGGGACCATAGTCCCCGCGAATAAAATCTTGGCATCTCCCACATACATATACAAGATAGAAAAAAGGACCATGATCCACCAATTTCTGATTAATGGGGGCCCATAACTACTCAAGAACCAAAATTTGGCATTCATTTTAAGTAAATAACAAAACAAACAGTTTTCTAACATAACAGTAGAGAACCTATCAAGAATCTATCACAACAGAATGCATATTCTACAAAAAGCCTATCACAACAGCATGCAATCTCTAATTCACCCTAGATGGCATGGCAAGAATGCATGGCATGTGATTTCCACAAGTACTGATATGATGGATGAGATGACATACCTTCATATCATAGGTTTGCGACCGAAATAGAACCGCAATATGAAGACAATAATTGCACAAGTCATGCGAATCACTCTAGGTGATAACATATCAACCATAAAAACTCAAAACTAGAAACCTGCAATTAACAAGGTAGTATGGATTTTCCTTGTACACGAGTTAGCTACTCTCGAGCACTGCTTAATACCAAGTACCGAATCCGTCCTATCCCTGGATAAAGTCTCCAAACAGTAATGCAAGAGAAAAGAACTCCTCTAATACCAAATGTGACAACCAGGTCCCGGTGACAGCACAACCACCATGCCTTATCATTAACATGGCCATCGGGTCCTAGCCCACCAGGTACCACTAGTTTCCCCGCAGACATGTGGGGTCCACCCCAGGGTCTACCCACATGCCTGAAGGGGTCATCTAACTAATGATAGTCCCAACAGGAAAACACATGTCCTTTCTAGTGTGCTTTGTCTTCACTCAAACACACCCTGAGAAACATCCCAAAAGGACACCCATCCTGATCACAACTCCAGGCCAAGCACACTTAACTGTGGAGTTCTAATCAGATAGGCTCCAGAAAAGGAAGTTTCACCTTGTTAACCTGAGACATATCATTTAGTCATTTAACCCTTTATCATTATACGGTGTTACAATCACCCCCCCCCTAGAGCACAACATCCTCATTGTGAGCCCTACATCTCAACCTAGGTAGTGCAATGCACTTAAGGCTGGGTACCACCTCTGATACCACTTTGTAACGACCCAAATATGGAGCCCCTCCACTGGTTCCCCATACCCGGTTCGCCACATGTCCTCAAGCGCATTTCCCAAAATGCCAGAGGCTGCCGACTAGCAGCGAGGGCCTTGGTGAGACGGTGGGGAAACTATGCCCTCGTTCAGTAAAGTATACAATGGAAGATCAACCAGAAACACTAATTGAAACAATTAATAGCATAAAACAACTGAACTGAACAATGGAAGCAATGTATAAAACAATAATGATGCAACATGGTACATATGTCTATGGGAAGCAGAAAACAAACCAACGTGCTGAAGTACAACTGAAAGAAAATTATAAAAGAAAAAAATAACTCCTCAGCATCACAAGCCACTACTCGGTCCCATTCTCTCCAACTCTAGTGCAATCAAGAACCTGAAGTAGAAGGGTGTTTTCCCTTATCTATACCTACAACAAGATAGTCTTCTTGGGCCCAAAATCATGTCCCAAATAGGTTGTGAGATACAATCTCAGTAGGCATTCAACTAATGATTTGTGCCTAACATTCAATGAATACAAGGAAAGTAAAAGTGCAGTAATCAATAAACAGTAATGCACACAACAACTATAATCCTCAGTTCTAACAAATAAGTACACAAGTAAGCAACCAGTAACAGGAAGAAAACAAGTAACCCTTTTGGTAGCTCCCTCAGCCTAACCCCTATGGTTCAACCCAAGTACTAGAAACCCAGTAGGAGGAACACACAGTCTCACCCCTATGGTTCAACTATGAAATTAAAAGATTCTCTGAGGAATCACTCACCGTCAATTCCCCCAATAGTCTCATACCGTACTAAAGTCTTTCTGGGGAAGCACTCGACGTCTCATTCCCCATGTGGCGCACGTCGAGGAAAAACAGACTCTCTGAGGAAGAACTCATCGTCAATTCCCCAAATGGTCTCCCATCGTATTAAATGACACTCTGGAGAAGCACTTACTTCAATTCTCTCATTGGTGTACTACACTAGGTTCTCACAGTCATTTGTTGAATAAGCATGCTCAGTGCACGTATATCATCCATGTAAACCTCAATAACTACTTGGCTATCATTCTAAGGCTCAACAGCATAAAAAGTAGCAGTTTCACTATCCTGCGACTAGGCAGGGCAATTTGAAAAATTCCAAAAAGGAAGAACAAGCATGAAAAAGAAACCTGAGCACAAAATAAATACTCTAATCATAAGTATAAACCTCTACTACTGTTGTCATGAAAAGCAGTCAAACAGCAAGGGAATAACAGAAAACCTACAATTCCCCACCCAAGGTAATTTGTGGAATTTTCAAAAAATACTTATTGAGTTTCACCAAAAAGGCAGAAACCACCTACCTCAATCCTAGGAGATCGATATACGTTAAACACGATGACTGATTCCCCTTAATACATCGTAGATATGAGAAAACGAACAAAATTCTCAACCCACGTTAACTCAAAAATGAAGAAGAATTAGTAAACAAATCTCAAGCAGAATGAAGAACTCAACGTTTTGATTCCAATGCAATCGATCGTGCTCAAATCGGAGAATAGACGAAGATTCGGGAGCTCGTCGAAGATCCAGCCATAAAGGTCACTCTCGGATGAACATAACCTAGAAGGAGGTGTTTCTGTGCGTCAGGCGCGACCCCGATCCATTTAGTGAAAAAAAAAGAAAAGTACACGATGTTTATTTTTAGATTACACAGTGTGTACTGGGTATTTTCCATACTCAGCCAAAATCGGAATCTACGTCACCCCTACACACCGTGTGTGTGGCCCAGGCATGACCAGCACACGGCTTCGAGCCGGAGAAGATTACACGGTGTGTACCCAAAAAGTACAAGGCGTGTACTTCAAAAATTTACATAAACTCCATTTTTCTTAAAAACTCCAGAAAAAGGAAAAACATACATGAAACAACGATCTGGGTTCTTACAAATTATGGGTAATGACAACGATTGATGTCAGCAACCTCCCTTACAAATAGAATAAGAGATATCTCACATAATCAATGTTTTTATGAGAGGTACAATAATAGTGTGGTGAATAGAATATATAAAATTATATCTAGATTCTATTGTGTCTTATTCAACTATGAGTATACTCATTCTTCAATATCAAATGATTTCTATTATGGTATCATGATTCCGAAAAATATTATTAGATTGTGAATTTGGTGTTAAAACTTGTAATGGTATTATGAAAGAATATTTGTCTATATTTCATTATGATTGTTGTTGGTGGGAAAATGAATCCTTCAAATCAATTTATTCTATCTATGATTTATTTTTATTTCATATTATTAATGTATTCTATTTAAATTCATAAAACACACATCAATTTTCAAATAACTATAGACATTATTGATAATAAAAAATAATAATGATCATCTATCAATGTGATGACAAACATGATCTTATAATTGATATCTCACACAATGTATGGGTACTAATTTCCAATCATAATTCATTTTTATATTAACTGGTTTGAGATACGCACTACATAAATGATATGAAAATTTCATTGGAATTTCATAATGCATTTTTTTAAGAGTTACTATAACTTCCCCCAAAAACAAAATGTTGGGTTCTCAATAGAACCCATTTATGGTATCATACTAATTACATCGACTCAATATCGAGAGAATATAATTCGTTTATAGGAGTTGATGAAGAAACTCCAAGGAAAACATCATAAAGTATTTGTTCATAGTAGTGTATCACCTTTGGGAAAAAATGTGTGTGTGAATGAAATACATTGATCCTTGTATCTATGTATTTTTAATCAGGGAGATGAACAATATCAAAATTTTTATAAGGTACCATATTCTATAGATTGATGACATGATTGATATAAAAATGTATCTCATAACAATTCCAATAATTTCATTCGTTATATATATCATTAATTATGGTTTAATAGGAAGGATATACGTAAGAAAAAATTAAATAAAATGTATATACACTATTATTATATTCTGACTACTTTATGTCTTACTAATTCATCTGTTATCTTCATGGATATATAGAATAGAGTAATTAGAAATTACCATGATCAGTGTATAGTATTCATTTAAAAATATATTATTATTTATTAATATAGCATTTGAATAACATAAAAACCACATGATAATTTTTATAATTATATGATGTATGGATAAACTACATGAAAATTTTAGAATGATTTAATTTTGTATTCAAAATGATACATTTTCTTATTGTGTAATCTCATGAGATGTTATATCAGTAGAACTATCATTAATAGAGTCAATTTAATGTTCGACAAAACGAGGTGCTATGATTGGGATCAATATTTATTTTAGTTTATCTGGATATTATTAATTGTTTCAGGATAATTTCACAACACTATCTAGTCCAATTACATGTTAACTCAAAAGGGAGCCACATTCCTCTAAATGGATGAATGTGAATAATTATTCATGGAACGTATGATAATATTATTCATTTCACCTCTACTTATATTTAATTATATGGATAAAGTGTTTTTAATCAATATTAAATCATCAATGAAAGGATTGGAATGTATTCTTATAATGAATAACATTGATATAAGTTATTCCTCATGAAAATTGATGATTTATTTGACAAATTACTCAACTAGTGATTTGGAGTTAGCAACATTTTTTTCATTATAGATATGGGTAAATTGTCATTATAGATTAAATTATGATATACATAACAATGATAATTGTTTAGAGGATATATTCAAATTAAACGAGTTGATCCTATAGTAGAGAAGATGGTTAGTGATGATAATAAATTAAGACTACTCAATACATCAACACCCTATAAAATATAAAATTTCTTCTAATAATTTGAGTATAATCGATCAAGCTAGCTTATCCAAGATGAGGATAAAAAAATATGCAATATTTGTAGACTTGAATAGGATGGGTATGGAAATTTAGAAGGAAGATAAAAAATATTTTCTTTCTCAATTAAATGATCAACCTGATATCCATGAGAGGATAAAAGTGTCACTAAAATTGATATAAATCAACAAACGTTGGATATAAATTTTCTTGTGGTTTAAAATTATAATTATGGATTGATCAGGTTTTCAAAACAACCTATTTTTTCATCATTAATAGATTTGAAGAAGGAGTTGTTAAAGGACACCCATAGTTATTGATTCTCTATTCCTCTTGGATGTATATAGACACATTAATTTTTGAAAGAATCCATTATGATAGATGGAATGATGATGGATTTAATAGATTTATAATTTCTGTTCTTTGTAATTCAACAATTTAATGATGAAAGTAAATCGTAAAACGAATTATTGCATACATTACCCATACAAGAATGAAAATGTGATAAACTCACTAGGGGTTTAGTCATTGTAATCCCCAAAACCTAAAAAGTTTATTATGATAATGTGTAGTAGTAAATCACCTATCTATTTCTGAAGACTTCATCAATATTAGTGAGTATTTATCTCGAGATCTCCATTTTGGGATATTAATTATGTTATTTGTAAGGAAGCAGTAGTTATGTTATTCCATTGTATTGGATTATGATCTGAGGTTTAACATTATATTCTAGGGAAGTGTTAAACAATCCCTTTATATAAAATTGAAATTCATCATAACTTATCATTATTATATTGATGTTATATCTGAATGAAAAATTCCACCCATTAAGGATTTTTATAGATCTGTTTCATTTTATTTTAAAGGAGGTTATAATCTGAAACATTCTATAGTTTATTATTCATAAAAAATTTATTTCACTCAATCAATAATATAGATCCTTATGAATCCCTATACGTGAAGTATTATATAGGACGAATGTTATCGAATGATGTTGGGGAATGAAATATATTTGTACCTAATATTTATAAAGACATGTTATATTATATAATATATATTGAGCAGAATATCTAGGTAGCTCAGAGTTAGTAGAAATTTTATGTTTATAATAATTAACATGATCTAAAATTTTAATTTTTATATATGATATTTAGAATAGTATCTTCTTCGAATATTGTTTTTATATTATAAAATAAAGGGAATATGATCCATAGTTATATTTACCATTTGGAGATCATTTTTCTTATTGGTATAGATTCTTACGTCTTGGAATATTCAAAAAATATATTTAAATTCTATTTTTTTTCAAGTATCTCTCAAAATGAAGTACATACAAATATCATCACATGTAATTAACTTTGTGGTAAAACCGCAGGAGTAAAACATTTCTTATGAAGAAAAACATGTGGAAATCATGGATCACACAAACCAATTTCATTGAAACATACCACATCCCTTTTCATTGAATATTGGTGAAAATAATAATTTTGTAATTCCTTATGGGAATTTGAGGATATTATGAGGTATAATTATCCACATTTGTTGGTATCAGATTGATAAATTTCATGGGAAAATAAATTTTAAGAGGGGATAAAATATATAACCGGGAATTTTTATGAACATTTTTTCAAAGTAATTTAAATTTCATAGTTTTCATTCATTTTACGCTACATTGTGTTATTTTTACACTACACACAACATTATCTTAACATGTGTTACACATGAAATTTTGTTTTGAAAAAAATAATATATTAATAATATTGTTTATATTGTAACCCTTAAAACCTAGTAGATAGGGATTAAATTTTTCATAATAACAATTTACTATTAAATATTTATTATACATTTTTAAATAAATGAATAAAATTAATAAAAATATGTTTTTTGTTAAAGTGTTTTTTTCATTAAAAATAATCTTTTCCACAAGATGATAATTTTACTTATTTTCTATGAAAAATAATAAAATAAATTTATGACACTTTTAGAAATATAATTAGAAAAAATAGAATGAATTTTTTAATACAATAATTTAATATTAGTTTAAGGATAAATGTATTTTTTTTCTAAAATTTTACATTTATAGATGAATTTTGAAATATATAGAATTTTATTTATATTCATATTTTATATTAAATTTTCTTATAAAGATAAATTATATTTTAACATGGTTTTAATTTATATTTATATAATTTGTAGAAAAATAATATAAATTTTTTTTCATGTATTCAAATTCAAAATGAAAGTTGATATGAAAAAATTTTATTCTTTTGAATTTTTTTCACTAAATACACATTCATTCATCATGTTCATGTGATTAATTTTATATTAATTTCCACCACTTATAGTTAAATAATATAGAAAAAATTTATTAAATATTCAGAATAATAATTATTTATTGTGTCTAATAATGATACCATATTTTTCATAATACAATATATGGTTCTAATTACATTTTATCATTTGTACTGTTCTAATTTCATCCATTTGGACCCTTTATCTATTTGATAAATGTGGGTATAATGTTTTCCTTAAAAATTTACATGTTTTCCAATCACATCACAAATTAAATTCCACCGAATCTCCCCTCTAATCACACCTCTCTTGACTATTGGATCAGAAAATAAATATTTATATATCATCCAGAATTCCATCTCATCATCCTATAATACTAACTTTGGGATGAAACCTAACCAATGGATTCCTTTGGTGTAATCGAAAATAAGAGACCAGAAGAAAAGGCAATGATGATAAATTGACATTTCCTTTCTTCCAAACACCCCTTTAGTTACATTTATATAAGTATTATATAATATAGGATAAATTATAAATATAATAGGATTTTATTGTGTTAAGGGTAGAATCTATATCATGGCACACATTCATTGAATGGGATAATCAATCATCGTTTGTGTGTACGACGAACTACTTCCTCTCGAACTGATATCATTCATTCTTTGATTTACAGTTTTCAAAGTTGGTAATAATAATTAATTTTTAGTATATGTTATATATATATATTATTTTAATGTTTCTATTATTATTATTTAAATATTATATCATATATACCATTATTCATTCCATTTTGTGGGAATACGATAACATTGTTCTTCTGTACGGTTGAATATATCCTCGTGATTTGATGTAATTAGTCCATGATTTACAAGGAATATATTAAAAAATATTAATAAAAATATGTGATATATAATATATAATTATTATACATTACTAATTTTATATCATAATATATATATATTAATCTTACATTACAATCAAATAGTATTCATGAGTATGTACGTCCTACAGTCTCCATGAACAATGTATTTCAGGTAATACATCTATATTTCAATGATTATATTAATTAAATATATACATAAAAGTAATTAATTTTATATCATATATTTCATTCTCTAAATATATAAATCATTTTTATTTAGAAGGACAAAGAATAACATTTCAAAACATATACATAAAATAAAGTGGTTATTATATGAAACATAGTTTTGAAGTGGAATTATAAATAAATGAGTAATATAAAGTAAAAATAAAATAAAATAATTTATTATATATATTAAAATATTTCTGTTATAAAATTATAATTTTTATTTTTTTATTATATAGTAGCTTCGCAAGAGAATAATAAGAGTTAAGACTTATGGTGTGGGATTTCCCACTCACTTTTATAAACAAAAATACACAATCCTTGTTCAACACCCATTCTACTATGTATTGTGAATAATTTCCATGGAATTATTTTATGATTTTTCAAAATAGAATTATTTTAATATACATACAAAATTATGGATATCTATATCATGGGTTTTTGGTAAAATGTAAATAATTAAATAAGGGTATTTTTCAATTTTAATATATTGAGACACATATTTTGTTATCCACAAATAATCTTTTATGAGGATTATATAGTACCAATTTGACATTATATATTATGAATATAATTCATTTAGTGATATTTCAATCATTAATTATTTTTATTACAATATATGTATTAGAATTTAATGCTACTGAAGTGGTAAAAATCTATTTCTCCTATATCATCATTTATCAAAATCATTTACAATTATAATTAAATTGATGAAATATAATGGTACATATCTCAAGAAATATCTTTAATAATATTCTCCTTTGGTAATTACTCATATATTCATGTAATGTATCCATGTTTTATCCAAAATTATATATTATATAATTATGATTCTATTTTTGAAATTATGTATTTTTTTCTCTCATCTTTTGGAAAATTATTTCCTCCACAAACCATGTTATTTAAATTTCTTTCCAAAAATGTTTCAGAATTATCCAATTATTATTGAAATTCATTTTTACTATAGTTTTACGTATTTAAAAAAATTAAAAGAAATATCCTTATTGTTTTATTATCACGTCTATTTTGATATTTTCTGACAATATAAATATAATGTTTGGTTTAATGTGTACAACATTAAAAAAATTATTCATCTTTTTTTCAATAACTATTTTAAATATTCCATTATATGTTTTAAATTATTATTTCTATTAAAATTATTTTCAAAATGGTATATGTTTTTAAAATATTTTTTTAAATAAGAAAGAATACCATTGTCATGAAATTTTTTTAAAAGATCATTAAAAATTATTTTATATGTAAGATGAAATATATATGTGGTACATTTCTATATGAGGGATATGATCCAATAATTCCATATATATTATTTCTATGAAGTTAATATTTTTTATTGAATGATACATATGAAAAATGTTTATCATTTATGGGTTATTACATGATGAAAGAATTATGAATATCACTTCTTTTCAACTATTATGCCTTGATGAAATTATTATGAAACCAATATATTTTCCAAATTTAATGTTATTATTACATTTTTAGGATACCCATTGAATTTATTGGGTTATTATATGATTAATTTTATGATCTTTTCTCACACATATGCATAATTTCATTATGTGACTGGTGGGACCTATATATCGCTAAAAAGAATTGGATAATGATATATATCTCATGAGATTGACATCAATGAAATGGGGAGAAAACCCAATTCAATAAAAGAAAATATCTACTATGACGGCCAAGGAGTGAACCATGATTACAATGATTTTTTGTGTAATGAAACTATTCAATTATGATGACATTGACAAAGTTTCATTTCTAGTATGAAAAAAACAATATGCTCTTATATATGGAAAAATTTATTTCCTAAGCCAATTTTATGATCTATTGGATAATATTCTATAATTAATATATGATAAACCTATTTTTACAATCCTGTAATTATGCCATGAATCATTATTATGATATTTGATATGGTGGTTAATGTTTTCTAATGTTAGGATCATGTTATAATACCTTAATGTTAATGGTTGTACTTATGTAAATGTCTTGTTTAACCTTAATGAGAATTTAACCTTACCCTATTATATGTTTCCTTCATAATGTAATGAATATATTTATAATGGTTTTGTTTTTATGAAGGATTATAGTCATGGAGAATCTAGTGAGATATATTGTAGTTATCTTTTAAACATAGGCATGTGTTTCCATTTTCTGAAGTCACTAAACTAATTCAATCCTTGGGAAAGTGTTTGTGTATGGAAATAAATATTCCACCACAATTATGTATATTATATATATGAAAGTCTTGGGTAAATTTAATTTCTTACTTTTATTGATTTGATCAATTTCAAATTCATACATTACCCCATAAAATAAATATCCATAAATTAATTTTTTATTCATAATTGATTAAATATCACTTTTAACAAATCCTGAGATCTATAAAAATTTAAATCTATTTCCATAAAACTCTAAGCATTTTCCAAAAACCAATATAGTTAGAATATAAAATCCTTTATAAGAAACTCATCTCAAAATATAAACTAAAAAACTCATTATTTCATCATTAATATTTATTTTTTACAAAATTTTGAACTTAAAACCCTTAAATATAAACCAAGGACTATCATTGGATATGTATATGTGCTAAACATTATTAATTCATTGATCAGAGGATTAAGCACAATGGAATTTAAAAATGTTATGTGTTTTCAACCTTCATGTTGGTTTTTCATTATCTAAAATATATTATAATTGTTCCAATAATAGTTCCATTAATATGTATAGTGGACATTTAAATAAAATTAATCATTGAATATCATTTTAATATGGTTTTTTAGACAACATATGTTAACCTAGAATGTTTAATATAACATTTTTATATCAACCATAAATATTATAATTAGATGTAATCATATTTCTATAAATTTTAAAATCATTATTCCTCAAATTAAATTTCCACTAAAACAGAATCTTATTTTAAATTTATCCAAAATGACTTTAATCTTGGTTGAACCTGATCACATAAACCCAAAAAAGTTATGATTACGAATTTCGTCTTATGATCAGTATTAATATCATAACCCCATTGTGTTATCCATAACTATTGAGTTAATGAATTAACATATAGTTGAAAATATCAATGCAATAGAAATATGTTTCTTGGTTCATATAATCGAAATACAGTTGGTAAAAGAATTCTACAATTTAATAATTTAATCATTAAAAATCAAAAATTATGTTCTTTTATTTTACCCTAGGTCCTTTCATTCTCTAGGAGTTAATAATTAGATTAGGGAGCTCCCTTGAATAATTCCATGGTTTTCCAGATTTATATCAATGACCTATTAATGGGACACCATGGAGACTTATTTCCATCAATTTTACTATTCTTATTTCAATGATAATTCATTTAATTATTATCTTATTTTACACATAAACCATTTTACTATTCACATGATACCATAAATTTTCAATTTATGAGCACTTCGGTTTACCCTCGGTCATTCATTTTATTAATTTATTCAAATATTTCATGATGGTTGGTAATGAAAATGATAATTATATTACAAATATCCTCAGTTATGTCCAAAAAGATCCATATTAATGATCATTATTGTGCACCAAGTGATTATAGGTTCTAACAGAACATTCCATAATCTGTGTTATTGACCCTAGGTACCTCCAGTAAAGAACCACATCCACATATTGTATCTATATAAAAATTTATTGATACAAAAAACCCACATAATATAATACATACCCGAAAATTAGGATGTTATACTACACTTTACATATATTATTATCATAATGATAAGTTCGATACTCTTTGATTTAAAAAATATTGATCTCAAATATTCTATGAAACCTCCCTCTAATACCATCTGCAGAGACCCAATCCAAATTTTCATAGATCTAATGCCTAGATTATTACATCAACATAAGATAAAAGGAATCATATATCAAAAGAATTACATAATTTAGTAGTCATTGAAATATGGATAGATCAATGATTCTTATATAACACTAAAAACGGAAAAAAATGGTTTTTCTGTGTGAGAATAATTATTCCCTCTAGTATATACTTCCACATAAATAATTGTAAAATTCATTTAATTATATTTAATGGAAACAAAATAATGGTGATCTAAAATGATCATTAATTATTATATATTGCATATGATATCATGAAATAATAATCATAATCAAGATGTTAAGGTAAATAATTGAACATACATGCCATGAAAATAATACTCTGTAAAATAATTTCAACGTGATTTAATATCAATATTAAAATATCAATGATAATAATAAATATTGAAAGGTAAATATATTAACCAATTTAACATTTAATCAATAACAGGAATATTATAACAGTATAAAGAATAATTATTATGGAATAAAAAATAACTGAAAACACATTCTATTTAATAAATAATATGAGAAAAAATAGCTCTAGAGATAATATCATTTTGAATATATCTGGTATAAAAACATTAATGTTGTTTATTCAAATTTATGAATGAGTGATATCTACAATTACAATACCCTTAATTTCAATAACATTCAAAAGATATTTTAAACTACTGGGTACAAACTCATTGGGATTCATCAGCTGATATACTTAAATATTATTGAGTTGCCTCATGAGACTATTGATGAATCAAGGATATATCAATAACTAGGTCCTACAAGTGGCTCAAAGTCCAATGTATTACATATATATAAAATAATATAATTAAATAATTTATAATGTTCCCTATTATAAAATATATGTAATGATTAAAGGATAAAGATCTAACAATATTTCCCAATATAATAAATTAATATTAAATTTAAATAAAACATGTAGTAATCGTTAACATTTTTTTAACGAATCATATAAATCATAAAATAATATGTATATTTAATATAAATGATATGAAAAATTAAGATTTATCACAAGAATTTGATTGATATAAGATAAAGTTAACTATCATAGGAGAAAGTAAATTTTTTATTAAGGTTGGGGTTGAAGCATCATTTTACTATTAAAGAAAATAAATGACCTATTTTCAATGGGTAGAGGGAGACCCATTACATAGCCCGAAGAAATTAATATTATCGAATAACATTTACCAATTTGTACATTTCAATTCAAATACCTTATTTTAGAATAAATAAAATTAAAAGATAATATATAATGAATAAAGTTGAATTTAATTTATTACATGTGAAATGTGAATTTTACAAACAATATTTATGAAATTGGTGCAAAACATACAAATGTTCTTCAATGAAATAAAATTGAGAAAAAATCTATTACCTTATTCTTTCATTTGGTTGAATGTTTATTGGACTATTTTATTTTGGTTATAGACTAGTTATTAACAAATAACATAACCATAATAATATATACAATATCATGTAAGTTAATTTTATAACATCTTATCACCTATTTAGTTATAATTGTATTTTATTCCCTTTGTTTTGAGTTTTAATTACATTGTTCTCTCTTTAGTCATTTTCACTTAAACATAAAATTCGAACACATATTGTATTTTTCAATCATATATATTATAAAATAAAGAAATAATTATAATATTTTTAAATAAATTATATTTGTAGAAATATATATTCATTGATGGTTATTAAAATTGGACTGTGTTATAATCATAAAGATGAGTAGGCATACATATATATGAGTAACATTTCCACTTTGTTAATGATCAATACAGGGAATTATATATGTAATAATTTATCATAGAATAAATAATATAATATAATATATATCGTAATATCTATTTAAATATACTTATATATATATATATATCATCCAAGTGATATAGTGAGGAAAAGTGGTCCACAACGCTTTACCAATGCGGTTGTCAACACACACAAGCAATGTGATTATTTTTTGATGTTAAAAAAGAAAAGGATATATTATATTGTAAAAATGATAAATATTTCACGAATATAATTATTTTTATTTTTATAGAACATATAGTCATTATATTTATCATTATTAGAATACCTATAAATCGTTAGTGAATAGGGAAGTGCATCCCATAGAGAGGCAGTAATCTATTCTACACATGAGTGACATTATCAAATCCACTACCGAATAGAATGTTAAAAAGTATATTTAATATATTTAATAATGTGTTATAATTATTTTATAATAATAATATATATTTTATATATACATTATAATACCCAACAAACAAATATGGAAGTGGTAAAATGAATGTCATCTGTTCATGAGGCAGTAGTCTATTGTACACATGAAAGATGATTTCATATCCCATATGATGGTGGCAGAGATGGTTTTAGGTCATAAAATTATAATAAATGAATCATACTATATGATATATAAATATTTTATTTTATCATATTTTTATTATTATAATTTTATGAGCTGGAGAAGAAGTAACATAAAAATGATTTTTGAAATGCATAACATCTTCTATATGTATCCAACATAGGTTTTCGACAAGAGACATCATAGGTTTTGATTATTTAAAAAAGGATTATATTATTATAATAGGTATTTTTTGATGTGACATATGTTGTTCTTGGTTGATAAAAATTTATGTGATGGTGTAATTAATAGAGGATATTTAGAGGCCTTTTATAATTGTGGTGAGTGGAACACATGTAATTATTGTAAAAGGATTTAATCATACACTCTTTTTATGTCATAAAGAAATACTTAAAAAAGGAAAATTATTGATGCCACAGGATATTAGGTTGGAATATGGACATCCATTTGATCATTTTCAAATAATTAGTTCATTTATACCATTGCCTTTATTGTTTAAACCACGATAAAATAATTTTTAAATAAATCTTAGTAATTCATATTAATTTCATTCACTATTAATTTTGGTGAAAATTTATTTTGAACATACTAGAAATTATTAATAAATATTTTTCCTACTATGGAGATGATTTTTCCCAATTCTATTCAGATAAGAGAAAAAATACATTTAAAATTTACACTGTAGATATTATAAGAAATTAGTATCTTTAAAATAATATTTCCCAATGTTTACATCATTTTATATAAAAATTCATTATGAAAATTAATCCTATATCTTGAATTGTATTAATTTTTATAAAATTTATCTAATATTACAATAATATACGTTAAAATTATAAATTATCTTTATAAATTCTTTAATACAAAGGGAAATTTTCAGTTAGCATTTTTTATTTTTTATATTTCATTAAATAATTAATCTTTTAAGGAAAATCACATTTATGAACACTAATATTGTTTATAAATTACTATTTTAAAAACAAATTTCATTTTATCAAACATAGTTTAAATGAGTTAAAAATTTATTTATTTTTATTTTCATAAATAATGACAAAACATACTTTAAGGAGATTACGAATTTTCAGAAAATTTTTTGTTAATATAAATGATTATTATTTTATTTGTAATAAAAATATACAAAATATTAAACAAATTATCTAAATCATATTCATAAACTATAATCTAATGGTTGGGTGATAACTATGATATAAAATAATAACATTTTAGTTTGATTACATATTATTTTAATCCTTGTTTTTTGTAACACTGGATAAACTATGTGTGCAGGTAACAAAATATAGACATAGTGATTAATATAACACACAATATTGATGATGTTCAATTTGTTCAAAAAAAATTGTTATCAATTTTCAGGGTGTAATATTTTCTTCAAACCATTTTGTTACATGTCACATAAAGTATAAAATATAATTTTATTATTTTATTATTTCATGGTGTTAAATATATAAAAAAATTACCATACTGATAATTTATCCATATAATAAACATAAATATGAACCATTCAAAATCTAAATCACGATTCATGTTATTTTTTCAGAAATTATCAATTAGATAGTCGAATTAACTATCACTATTTCGTTTTTCATTAGGAAACATCCTTCTCTCCCATTTGATGAATCACTATATGACACAAAACCTTATCCATTATAGGGTTCTATATGTATATGCCCACATAACAACATTATAATTAGTTCATTGAAATAATTGATATAATCACTTATCCATAAGAACAAGGCTCACATTCAGGTTACCATGGCGTGGGGATTAGACATTCTGTATTTTTCACGTACAATGGATAGATAGTATTCAACCATCCTAACAGAAATATGGATAAAACAATTATGGCTGGTATAATCAATTTATTGATAACTGTTTTAATTAAAGGATCTATCTAAATATCCTCATATGATGTTATCTGTTTATAGAATGATAACTTTGGTTTCCAAAACACATTTTTGGTAAATTCAACATATAGATTCTTCTTACTCTATGTAATCAGTAAAATCCCATAATATTCCCCATGATCATATTTTCTATTAGAATATTTACTAATATCATCCAAAATGAGTACTGGAAAATATTCAATGTAATCTATAAAAACATTATAAATTAAATCTATGAGGATATATGTAGCATCGGTAAATCCAAATGCAATTACACATAATCTTAAATACCATACATTGTACGAAATACTATTTTGGTTATATCCTCATTCTTGTATCTTATATAATGATATCTAGATCAAATATTTATTCCTGAAAAAATATTAATCTCAACATAACTAATTTAAAAAATAAGAAAAACATGGTAGATGACACATGTTCAAAATATTGATCTTATTATCTTCTAATTAATTAATTATATGAAAACCTTACACATATATATTGATAACTAAAAGAATAGGTGCATACCACAATGAATTAGTAGATTTAATGAATATCCTACTTAGAATATCATATTTTTTCTTATTTAATTACCCAAATATTTTTTTTCTATTCTACATAGTAAATATTAACTTGATGTGGCACTGTGTAAAAAAACATATAGTAAGATTTATTGAAGTAGAAAGTTATAGTTATATTTTATACCCACCACCAATATTTTTAGGAACACTTTAAAATATTTCATTAAATAAATCAAACAAACTCTTCTAAAATTGTTATATATTTAATTTCATGTTTCAACCTAAGAAAATAAGATAATAACCATCATGAATAGGTCATAAAAACTATATAATTGAAGTTATATTTATTAGGAGTTCATGATTATCCTCCAGATGATAGATTATTGTGGGTTGATATAGAATATCAAATTTTACTTAACCACCAAGATGATAGATATAATATATATACTAATAGAGCATAATCTTACTTTGAATTAAATAAAATTAAACTATAGGAAGATTAAAATGTTATTAAATAATAGTATTTCTACACACTTAACTTATTGAGGATCTATAGAGTTTCGATAAAAAGATCATACCCTTTTGAGAGTTCACTACTAACTAAACATATAATCAGTATTTTAGTGATGTGAAACCCAAATAATATTAATCATATATATGAGAGTAGGTAGATCTATAATAAATATATATATAACTTCCAGAGTGAATTATAATAGTACCAATTCACCACAACACTAGAAATTTTCAATTCGACTAAAGTAATTCTATATGGTTTTCTTTCTAACATAATATTCTAATATAAAAATTTGCCATCTCATTTATGGAATTGGTTTGAATGATTCTATATATTAATAAATTAAAAAAATATGATTAGTTTATTAATTTTCCTTATAGTCATAAACAATAAGATATATTTCCCCTCACATTTATAAATCTACCACTCCATTTAATTAATTTCAAGAATGTTTGTTTCCAATTATTTTAATAATATAAATCACATAAATTTTTTTATTTTATGTTTTACCTATTCTAGTTTCTCATCTGATCGATTATTCTTGATATCTGTGGATGGTATAGGCTGTATAAAACTAATTCTCTCACTCATAGTCAATTGGTACAATATCATCGTGTTATAGAAATGATTGGGAAAATAGTTCCGTATGATGAATCCGCCAAATCCCATAAATGAAATGAAAAATTCAAAATTCATGATTTATTATATTAACTATAACATTCCTCGAAAATCATTTATATTTTTCATCATACTCTACAATAATTTATTCATCCATATACTTTAATGTGGGTAACATCAAACCTATATTAGGTGACTATTCCCTAGAGAAGTACATTATAATTAATAATCCCTTTGAATTTCTCTATTTCATGCTCTATACATCATCAACTGTGTTGGTCCGAGTGTGTACCTCAAGAAGGGAATGATTGTAGTTCCCAATATAAATATTTATGAAGGATTATGTTAAAATAAAATTCCTTTAAAAAAGAGACTGGTCAATTAACAGAAATAGATTATCAATATATGATATATAATTTTAAATGATTTCTCAAATTGTGATTTTGTCTCATCTAAAATAATTTTATGAATTGAATTATCTACTAAATTCAGTTTACATATAATAAAATTATAAATACTACTTCATATTAATTATAAATGTAAATTTCATTTCTAATTATTTAAACCAATATAGGTTCTGATAATAAAAAAACAAAAAACAATATGAAATAAACAAGATGATTGATCTAAAGATGAGACATAATCTCCTCCACATGTAAACGACTTACAAAAAATTAGTTTTCAATTATAATAAAACAATATCCACAACTAATATTTGGTTATAAAATATCTATATGCTATCCGGGCTAAAAATACCCTTCCACGGTTATACATGGGAAATAATGATAGAATATTGAACAAAAGGAACTACTCCCCAAATACCATGGGAAAAAAACATAAGGGATAGAGGGAATTACCAGTATTCTCCAATGAGGATTAGGATTCAGTATGTGTTTGATAATTTAGAAACCACACATTGCTCAAATAAAATAAATAAACAACAAGGGTAAAAAAGAATACAGTAATGTTTAGTCTTGTATGATCAGAATGTTCTATGTCCTTAGATTAGTGTTGGGGAAAATTTTGAACATTGATCTTGAAAATTTTTGAAGAACCGATGATTTTATGAATCATTGTGGGTTCTAGTTGATCTTTATTAGAGTCTCAATCATTCTTTATAATAGATTCAAATATTTTTTGTTGTTGACACTCAATGTACATGAATCAATAATATTGTTTGGATTCATAGATTTAGTTGTAAAATTTTTGTATTTTTTAATCTATTTATCTTATATAAATATTTCATTAACATGTAATGATATAGATATTTCTTTCATGTATATATAGTAGCATAATTTGGATAAGATCATAAATCCAAAAATAGGCTTCTTCTATTACGTGAAGACATGGATAAAGTATCCTTTAATTGGAATAACCATTGAGTTAGTCACAGTAATATCCATAGATTGTAAATGTTGAATGAAGATGGTGGTGACATGGGATTTCGATGATTAAAAGTTGAATGGTAGATCATCTGAATATTTTTATCCTTGCAGTTATAAGGATGGTAGTATCTAATCATTATTCATGAATCATGTTTGGTGGGTACTAGCCTTAATGGTTGATCGTTGATAATAGTGTCATGTTCTGGAGGTGACTCATAGCTATTGTTGACACTCTATATAACATAGAAAATTTATCAAACTAAAATATTATTTCCATATAATATTCAATCATAATTTATCAAAACCATTGTTACTAAAATAATTAACGTTAATGATCATCAAATTAAGAAATTTCAAAACACACTCCCTGAAATTAGGTTCAAATATTGTCCCTTAACAGATGATAAAAATACATGTTATTTGATAAGATATAAAAAAATAAGTAATTATTGATAATATATATATATATGTTAAAGAAACCATGATTATCATTTCTTAAGATATATGCATGATATAAAAAACATACCTAGAAAAAAAAAATATCATAATATTCTTGTAATTAAAAAAATCTTTTTTTATCTCTTACATTGAGTTTATATAAAAGTAAAGCAGTATAAAATACAATGAACAAGAATATTATAATTACACTATGATATTGAATTAAATATTACCCAAAATATGTTCAATGTTGAAATAAAATGAAAAAATTATAGGGACAGGATCCGTATCACAATATTATATGAAATAAGATTCACTGTTTAGAGGTTCATGGAAGATAAACCATATCATTCCTCTTTCATTGTCTATTTCTAGAGAGGAGACAATAATAGTGAATTTGGAACATATGAGGCAATGGAATGGATTTTTGTTCCATGAGAATGAGTTTTGTGAATAAAAACTATCGATATGTTTCTGACTACATCAGTCTATAAAAAACTCATTGTCTAAAATGGTGGATGCCGAAGACCATCATACTATATAGTCCTTGCAGGTCTATATCGAATTGTCAATATGGTTTCAGTTGTATGAAATATTTTCATAGGAATTTACCCATTTTCAATTACAGCTATATTATTAACCTATAATAATGTTTCCAAATATTTATAAAATCCATAATTATATTTCCTCCAATTTCCAAAACAACGATGAAATCCTTTTTCTAATCCATGAATCACTTCAAAAATAGTGTGTGAAAATTCATGTGACGTACTTATTTATTAAAATCCCTTGTCACTGGTGGAAACTTCAAAATCAATTTCAAATATTTGATATTAGCATACATATATTTCATTATATAAATCAATGATAAATAATACATTATTGATTTCATGATTATTATTTATCATTCGTGAAAATAGTGTAATAATCCATTATCAACTTATATACGTGATTTACATGATGTTGTATCTTCATTATTTGTCCCTTATGAGTAGAAACATATCCCACAACATTATAAATCTATTTGAGGTTATAGTAGACATGATATCTATATATGAATGAATGAATTTAAACAATAAAAATTTATGATATGAGACCCTTTACTAAAGATTACAAACATTCTACTTCGGTTGACAATATTCTATTCTCCGCTTATATTTATTGAATATGAAAAATGACTCATGGTTTTAAATGGGATATAACCATCTTAACCATATATCGAGTTATTTATCCACTGAGTATGGAAATTGCATATGGTTTAGAGTTCATGAAATTTGTAAAATAAGAAATTAAGTTCCATCTCATGGAGCCCATATTTGAAATCATATTCCATTGAAAATATTCTATATCATCATGTTTCACAACTTAAAGAGGTATTACTGATTTATCAGAATGATTTCCACATTGCACATAAGGAACTTACTCTTTAGCTGTTCTATATATTTTCAGTGGAGTAAAATGGTATGACTCTCTATCTTGATAAATGATTTCCACTATGTCCTCTTATATTAGGTAATGATATTGATTTTTCTCATAATTATAATTCCTGTAATCTAAACCATGTAATAAACATGGATAATTTTCCCATTTTTCAAATAACTACATATAGATCTCGTATATGGAATAATTGGTGATTTTATTGGTACTAGAGAGGATTGAATAGTTTCAGGTAAAAAAGGGGATGGTAATGTATGTGTTTTATATATATTATCATTATGTTATAATTCGTCCATTTATTCTAACTGGTCTATATGATTTAATTTCTTCTCCCCCAAACTTGAAACATCAATATATTCTATAATAACATGTCAAATTTCATCTATCCAAATACCTTTAAATTAATTATCATCTATAATAGAAGATGATACCACCGGTGATGAAGGATGTATTTGAACCTTCTCATTATCTTTATTTGTATGATAATCTCATTCTTATCAATATCATGATACTTTTGATCATCCCAATGAATAGTTCCATTATAATTATTTCCATAATCATTATCCTCATTATCCTCACATGCTTTTCCATATGATTTTTCATGATCCAGATCATCATTTTCATCTATAGAAGCATTTTTATCACTACCATATCTATTACCATTATTTTCTTGTGAGGTTGTTGGGAATTATTTTACAAACAAGTCTACAATATATACTTATTTTTCTCATCAATATTTTCATATAAAATAGATTCATGGGTAGGAAAATAAATTAGTGGACTGACATATACAACAAAAACCTTATGAAGTGATTTATGAATATATGAATCACTACCCACATCCATTTAAAAATAGACTACTTATTATTCAATTACATTATCATAATTTCTTACTATCATTATCATTAGTGTAATCAATTAACACATTGGGTTTCAGACCGTGATCCACTATGTCCTTAGGTCTGGTTGGGTGATCAATACTATTGAATTCATTAAATAATTTTCCATTTTCCCTTAACTATAATTTATTCCATGAATTCCATCTCACACTATCCATCATAAAATTATGTATTATATGAAATAACAACCAAGATTGTATTTATATTATTCTCCTTATTTAAAAATACACATAAAATTAATGATTTAATATTTCATATTATGATATATTTGGGTGTCTGATCGTGATATATTCTTTCACATACCATATATATGAATCATAAAAAATATAAAAAAAGTAATTATTTGTCCTTGATCAATCATAAACATTAAATAAAAATCCTATTTTCCCATGGAATGGAAATCGACCATTATGGGAAACAATACAATCTGGACAAATTGAATCAAAAACATGCACTGAAAATTATATTATACATCCATAGGTATTACCAGGGTACCATCTCTAGCCAACTATGGGAGAGCCTCTTATATTTGAGTATGTCTTTGTCACATTTAATACTACCTTGACAATCCTCACATACCAAATTATTTGGTATTTTTATAAAACTTTTCAATTATATTTATGAATAAGAAATCTCTTATACATCAATGAACCATCTTATCATGTCCAATTTACTTCTGCAAATTAACTCTGCATTCAGATATAAATCATATACTAACCTTTTATAACACAATCAGTTGTTTGATGTAAACCATTACTTTAATTTTTTAATTTATATAACATTAAAAAGTATAATATTTATTAAAGGATACCATTGTGCATCAATTTTCATTTCTAATTTGACATCCAGTTTTTCGAGATGCGGGTTCTATGAAGGCTGGAGGGATAAAGGAAAGATGATTGGTCTGAGCTGAAGGAAAACATTTGGAATTTAATGGGTTATGTTGTAGAGAATCAATTTTATTTATCTCAAGAGATTTATAATTTAGGGGATCCAAATAATAAATAATATAATTTATAATACATAAAAAAATCCATAAAATATTAACAAATAAAATAAAATAATGGTATTAAAAAGGAATGGTTACTCCACCAACCACGACATATCAATAGTTACAGATCAAGAGTGACTCATTAATAAAGACCCAAAAATAGTGACACATAAATAGTGTCTCATCAATAGTTACACATCAAAGATGAATCATCGGTGGTGAGTCATCGATAATGAATTTCCAATGCCTACATATCAACATTGACACATTCATCCAAAAAATATAAATCTTAAGTATTGTGTGGTGTAGTTTAGTCTCTCAGAATTCAATGTATCTATGAAAATATAATTAAACTGATGCTGGATTATAATAAATTCTAAATCTATAAAAAAAATTTGATCAGATCTCTCAAAAAGTGCTTTCTTACATCAATGGGTTTTGTTCTAGAGTTAGATACAATATTTTTGTATGTTTTATTGCACACGTGTTATCACAATTTATAGGCACCTATCATTATTTTTATTCAAAATCAATTAAAGTATGATCCACCCAAACTATTTGGGAAAAAAACTATCTACAGCTATCTATTCAGATTTAGTAGTGGATATAGAAATATAATTTAGTTTCATACTGTTGATGATACTACATATATTCATAAAAAATAAATGTTCCAGATGTTATTTTCAATTTATTTTACCACCACCAAAATCATCATATGAATAGCTTTTTAAATCAATAGAATGTCATATTGGATAGAAAATCTTAAATTGATTGTATATTTATGGTATTAAATGAATATATTTATGTGTGTTAGGTGTGACACTTTGCTAACTTCATGAAAATGAGAACACATATAGGAACTAATCATAATATCAGGTTGAATGTTAATTAAGTACAGAGGATTTCCAATCATACCTTTATAAATATTTTGATTTTCTGATTTCCCATCTTCATCATGATCTATTTTAAATGTGGTAATAATGGGAGTATCACCATGATTATTTTTATTTAAGACAAAATGTTTTCAAATATTATTAATATATTTACTTTTATTTTGGATTATTTCCTATTTATTTCAAAAAAATTGAATCCCATTAATGAATTTGGCTTCACATATTAAACACAAATATATTATATTTTACATTTTTTAATGAATATTACATAGGGAGTATTTAATATATCCAAAAATAATTTCATCAATATGTATTTTTAATATAAAACAATATTTTGATATTTGTTTTATAAAAAGAGATGGACCAGCTATGTGTTTTGAAGAAAAGGTGTAATTATAAAACTGGTAAGCCTATTAGACCTAGCTATGGGATATTGTTTTAGACCATATAAAGATTTTGATACTTTAAATACAAAATTTGGTAATTTTAGATTTTGAAATCATGAAGGTTCCTTAATAAAAACATCTTCAATTATAAATCCATTTGAGAATCCAATTATAACATCGCATTGGTATAGTTTAAAATCCAAATTCTATATATAAGAAAGATGTTTCCTAAAGGCATCATGTCAAGATACAAGTGAAAATGTTTCTTCATAATCAATACCATTCTCTTATTTATAACCTATGAAACTAGTCTCAGTTGTTTTTGTTACTATAGTTCATGACTCATAAACCGAGTTTCTGAACACCCACTATATTCAAATATGTACTTTGTCATTTGGTATATCAACCATTTCCAAAACATTGTTTCTATCAAATTGATAATGATCTTCTTGGACAACTATTAACCAGAATTCAACATAGTTTGAATAATTAATGTTATTAAGAAAAATATGTGACAATATTTCATTGATATCAATTTTATTCATAAGGTAATATCTAGTGTGTGTACCTCTATCAAGGTTTCTTACAAAAAAATCTAAAGGTTATGTTGCAAGAACATAATGATTCCTTGAAATGAAGGTATGATTGTTTCAATATATTCTTCATGTTTTGGTTATGGTTCTTCAGTGGATGAATAATCAGATTGTTTCATAGAACATTAAAAATATTTAGAATTGATATTCTTCTTAGACATATTATTCTCAAGGGTCTCTATGATAGTATTTGTTTGATTAGGTCCAGTATCATAAAATTTAATATGAATAGACTCTAATATTATTTTGGTTCCCATATTAAACATTCTATATGATTTTTTGTATGTTGAATATCCTAATAATATTCATTCATTACTCTTTGATGTTAATTTGTTCAGATTATACCTTGTGTTTAGAATAATGAATTTCCCACTAAAACGTTGAAATAACTAACTATAGGTTTTCTATTATTATGAAACCTACAAGGTTCTATTTTTAAGAGTGGCCAAATTAATTCAATATATCACGACCCTCCTTCACGATGATGAGAAAAGGTACAATGGTTTTCCAAACCCTTCCTTCTTCATGTATGTAGAGAGATAATTACCCATCGAGAACCCCCTTTAACAGGTCACCGAGTGGCGACTAACACCAAGGGTATAGAATCACACAAAAAATAGAAGGCATTAACCTTTTTAATTGATAGGATCAGAAGATAATATAGTAGATCCGAACAACAAAAAAATTGGAGGTAAATGTAAAGACAAATGCAAACCATTCTCATATGCATGTACAAATGTAAATTCTATAATATTAAAAAAAACAACCCCAAGGAATATACCATGAAAAAAAAAGAGAAAAATGACATCATCTAGTGTCTCAAGGTCCGAAATAGTAGAGTCATGCTTGATTCTCAATGTCCTCCTGGGAACCTGATAAGTGTTTATATATGTTGGGTGAAAATACAGGCATACGTAGTTGAGAAATCCAAATGATTTCATGTAGAAGTGGGGAGGTATTCTAATGCCCCAAATAAAAGGGGAAAACTGGAGCACCTATAAAGGATTCAATCCCCAAAAACACCCCAAGGCACATTCCCCAAATAACGCAAGTCAAGTAATGTAATAGTAAGGGAACATCGATATTTGGGTACCCCGCCCCACTGCCCCACTGGTTAATGAAGACATCCAACACGTCAATCCTCTCCCACATTCTCGTCATAGTCCCACCACCATCCCTCGCCCGCACACACCTGGCCCATTACCAACCATAACCTCACCCACAAACACCTGGGCCTGAACCACTACCACTATGCTTGAAGATACCCAGGGCTCATCCCAAAGACACTTGGGAAACAACCTTCAAACACACACCTAGGCCATTTACAAAAGCTACCATGCTTGAAAAATCATGGGTATAATGGACCACAGGACATCACATCCTGCCCGAAGGTTCTTGGGATTCTTGGGAAATGTAGAAGAAAAGGAGAAATTAATCATCAACTCATAAGAGAGTTGGAAAAAAACCCTCCACCGTGAAATGGGGGTTTTCAGTACAATTTAATCAACTTGGGTAGGGAACCAATAAAAATCATAAGAAGTAGAATTATATATATTGGATACAATAACTCAACCCAACCAGGGGTTCAAAACCAGCCTAACAAAAACACCCCAGTTAGTATTCATTCAAAAGAAACACCACAACCACTACCATGCCACAAATCATTCAAAAAAATTTCCCATAGAACCCAATCTTGTTTTCTTATTCTAGTGATTCCATTTAAGTAATAATACACTATTGGGATTCTAACATGCATAGCCACATTCCAAGGAATGGGAAACAACCAAACAACAATTTAAGCATTCACACTCAGTTATCTTGTAATGTCACAACTACAAAAGGTATCTGTGAGATCCCGTGATGTACTAGAAACAAACCAAGCATCAAGATACAACCCCACATAGATATAGATCCACAAACCAATAATTGAACAACAATAGAAGATGCCATCCCCATTCACATCACTTCCAAAGAATCAACTGTAATCATTACTAGAAAAGAGAAAATGATTTTTTCAAATTTTATTATGCCATTAATTTAGTTATGTATTTATTTTTGGTTATCTGATGTGATCCCATAAGTATTATTACTAATTAGGCATCTATTTAATCAACCGAGTTTACATGAATAACCTGTTTCCATGTTACATCCATTCAATCATTTTAGAAGACAAGGGTTCATTAGTGCGCAAAGAGGTACCACCAACGATCATGATTTTTAGTGGATGTAAGACAGTATAATTCAAAACAAATAAATGATTATTAAAGTGCACAACATCATAATCAAAAACAACCCTTTATTCATTAAAATGTCGTTTATTTACATCATTGAGGTTGGGTTTCATCCATCCATTCATAAACTATAGCATACCCGCCACGCATGATACACAGTAAAGAGAGACAAAGGAAACCATTACGTGGTTGATCAAGTATCAATGTTGTTTTTCTCCACGAGCCATGATCTGGGGATGCATGACTTGTTGGGGAGAGACTCCAGAGACTCTAGGGTTGAGAGGGAAGGCTCTAGTAAAGGTGGACCACTAGAATCTAGAATGAAAACTTCAAATGCAACAAGGGGAAGAAAAAGCCTAGCTAAGTAGAATAAGAAGAAGAAGGAATTCACATGCGATAAAAAGGTGAGATCCTGGAGTTACATTATATTGAATTCTAAATGGTATTAAGGACGGATTGTGTTTTAACTATGCGGTTAGGGGGTTATACATGATGGAGTTAACTGTTATATAAAAATTTCCATCGAAGAGGTGTCCATAAAGGGTGAAAGTTAATGGTTTTCCATTAAATAGAGAAAAACCTTTGTGATAGGGGTGGAACATGAAAGTATGTGGAAAGGGTGTGACACTGAGTAAAAACCACTTGATTTGGAAAGTTAAGGGTATCTCGTCTCTTGTGTAATTCCATATAGAATTAATAGGATTTAAATTTATTTGAAAGGAGGTATTAAATCATTTTTACGTCAAAATTTCATTTTGGGTGTGGATGGTGTATGAAACTAGAAGAAAACAAGGGTGGGACACCTTTTAGTGATACATCATAAGCAGTGCTAAAGACACATGCCATAGTCATGGTGCCACCCATGCAATGATACCCATACGGTGCCAACGACACAATGCCACCCACACAGTGCCCCCATCATAGTGTGAGATCATGAAAGGTGCCACTGTTTTAGTGGAAATGTTTTATGGAACCATGTTTTTCGAAAAAGTACTGGACTAGGGGGTCAGGGCCATTACATCAGATACATCTCAATGTATTCTCACCATTGTGAATGAAAACCTGACCCGAAGAAAAAAAGAGGGGCTCGAACAATGAACTCGAATGATACATCTCAGGAGGAAACCTCATCGCCATCTAGGAACACCTCAAACATAAGTAACCATATAACCATTCCAAGGTCATACAGTCCAGTCATATGGGTTAGGGATTCTCTTCTTCCATGTCATGATAATATCCGATTGGAATGAGGCAAACTCACCCATTGGGGTTTAAGAACATCCACCATAATGAATCTTGATTTGGGATCAGGTTTTCCCAATCTCATAGTCAGGATTGTTCACAGACACTCAGAAAGAAAGGAAAACAACACATTTCACAGTTTTCAATGTAAGGCACTTCTTCACAAACGTGTACAAAAAAAATAGAAAAAAATAAAAATAGCTCGGGGTACTAAGCACGTATCTATGCCTCATATTCACATGTAATCTTCTCGATCCCACCATGCCTCCATAACACTCGAACCAAAATTATGGTACATCCAAGGAGAACATTCTCCTCTCGATCCTAGATCCCCACAGTTCTTTCTATAATCATCACATTGTCCTCGATATCTAGTTTTCCCTAATCAAGAAAATATAAATCATAATGTAGAAACTTCTGAAGATGGGAGATGTGGAAATGTCAACGATCCATTACAACTGAGGTGGTAATTCCAGCCAATATTCCACCTCATTGACTTTCCATAACACTTCGAAAATCCCGATGAACCTAAGAGATAGCTTTCTTCCCTTGCTGAATTGCCAGTGCCCACGTCAAGGGTAAACATTCATCGACACATGGTATCCATCCTCAAACTCCAATGTCCTCCTCTTATGATCGAAATATGACTTATGCTGGTCGGGGGCTGCCATCATCCACTCTTTTATAAGTTTAACCTACTCTGTTGTGCTCTTCACCTCTGCTTGGATGAGAACACTTGATACCCCAACCTCTGTCTATCACACTGGTGTGCGAAATGGCCTATCATACAAAGATTCGAACGGGGCCATTCCAATGGTAGAGTCATGGCTATATTTTGTATAAAAACTCTACCAGAGGAATTTTCCATACCCATGATACAACAATTTTTAAAACACCTTCTAGTTGCATATCCTCTATCATCTGGATGGTTCATTCTGTCTGCCCATCTGTTTGGGGGTGGAAAGTAGCTAAGGCATAGCTGGGTGACAAAATCATGCTGAAATCCCCTAAAGATGTGTATGGTAAGCCATGCATCCCAATCCAAGAATATGGACATCATAACTCCATTCAACCACAATGCATCATCTATGTATCTTCATGCTAAGGCATCCACCGCACTCGACTCTTGATCTCCAGGAAGTGAGCTATCTTCCTCAGACGATCAACCACTACCTAGATAGTATCATAGCCTCCATGAACCCTATGTATTAATGTGACTAAATCCATAAATATTTCATCCCACATCCACTCGGGGACATCAAAAGGCTTCAAGAAACCCCTAGGGAAACAATTCTCAACCTTCACCTACTGACACACCAGGAACCTTGCCACGAACTCTGCCACTGTCCGTTTCACCCATATCCACCAAAACTATTCTCTTAGTCCTCATTACATCATTGAAATTCTAGGGTGTATCACTTCTAGTGAATTATGTAACTCACGATGAACTCCTTCACTAATCATCTCAATGAAAAACAACATCCCTTGGAAGATCCTATGATTCTGACCATCCTACGACCACCCCTCTAGAGCATTGCCTTAATTAACCTGATCACAAATCAATTCACTCTATATGTCTCCCCACTGAGACTCCTAAATCGATTTTTGTAGAGTGGACTACAATATAATCTGAAATAGAAAACCTCTACAACCATCTTTCCTTACATCGAGGTATAGGACATCCAATTCCTGCATTGCCTTCTAACCTTCCACAAATTCCTGAACAGCATCCCTCTGTGACTTCCAGCTCAAGGCATCATCCACAACGTTCCCTATACCATCAGAGTAAGAGATCTTGTTGGTGTAGTCCTAATGAAACTCTACCCACCTTCATTGTCTCATGTTCAAGTCCCGATGAGTAATGATATGCCTCAAAATCTTATGATCTGTGAAGACCCCAAATTTCTCCCCAATGAGGTAATGCCACCGCAACATCAATGGGAGAACTACTGCCACAAGCTCTAGGTCATGGGTGGCATATTTAAGCTCCTGAGGATTTAAATGCCTAGACCTATAAGATATCACTCCTCGCAGCTACATACGCACACACCCCATGGCATGTCTAGAAGCATCACAAAACACATTATACAACAACCCTTCTTCTTTTAACCTCATCAATGAGGCACTAATCAAGATCCCCATTAGATAACTGTAGGCTACCTCACATTTCTCACTCCTTGTGAATGCTTGATCCTTTCTAGTCATGGCTTCTAGAGGAGCTGTGACTCAAGTGAGGTCGAGTACAAACCTCGGATAATTTCTAGCTAGACGCAGAAAACTGTGATCCTCCGTCGCATTTTTGGTTTCTTCCCATGAAACAACCTCTTAGACCTTATATGGATAAACTGCTACCCCTTGCTAACACACCACGTTTCCATGAAAAATCACTTCTATTTTCATGATAATACACTTGGATAATATCCCATTAAGCTAGTTGTGTCGAAAGATTGCTAAGACCATCTTGAGGTGCTCAATATGTTCCTTCTCTGATATTTGGTAAATCAAAATTTCATCGATGAACACAATGACGTACCAGTCCAGAAAATCATGGAAAACGACGATCACAAGACCCATGAACACAATTGGTGCGTTCGTAACCCCGAAAGACATTTCTATGAACTCAAAGTGACCATACCTTCACATGAAAACAATATTTGATATATCATTGTCTTCTCACATAACTAGTGATACCTAGATTGTCAATCAATCATTGAGAAACAACCCACTCCCCTCAGCTGGTCGAAGACATCTTCAATAATTGAGAGTGGAAATGGTTTTTGACCATTACCTGATTCAGTCTCTAGTAGTCTATGTGCAGCCAAAGACCCCCATCTACATTTTTCGTAAACAAGATCAGAGCACCACATGGTGACACTCTTCATTGGACAAACCCTTTTCTTCAACAATTCTTCAATTTGAATCTGCAACTCCCACAACATAGAAGGCACCATCCTATAATGATCCATGGAAATTGGATTTTCACCGTGTTGGAATCCTCTCTCGAACTCAACATCACGTCGAGGATGTAGAGTAAAAACCCCCTCAGAGAAAATGTCCAAGAACACTATAACAACTCTCAGAACATCTATCATATTAGCATACAATAATTATGATGAATGCTCATCCAACATAGAATGAAGAGGCTCCAGACACCATCTTGCCACCTGAAAACATAGTTCGCCAACAAATGTTACACACATTCCATCCTCATCGGAGAACATAAATTCTCTTTAGAAATAGTTGTTATCAGTGTGCACATATATCAACCATTCTATGCCTATGATGACATCATATGGATATATATTAAATAGTAGAATATCTATGCTAGTCTAGCGTGGGCCTATCATCAGTCTACATCCTCGGCAAACCTAAAACAATTCATTTTGACTTCTGATTGACATACTCGACACCAATGACACTATATGTCTCTCAGAATCTAAACCTAGAGCACGAGTAAGAATGGGTGAAATAATAGAGTGAAAAGCTCATGTATCAAAAACTTCATAGAAAAGAGTGCAAAAAAATCTGATCGTACCTCGAACAACGTCCGACTATACTATAACTATTACCTCTATGGCGTGAAACTGAACACACCCGTCTCCTCAACCACTCGGTTTTCGTCCCCTCCATGACCAATCCCTAGTTTAGGTCCCCATGGAGTTCCCTAAGGCAAGACTCAACTTGTATCATCTTCCCTAGGAGGAGCGGGAGCTCTAGTCCCTACTGCTACTGCAAAAAGGGCCCGATTGGAAGCTGCTGCTGATGAACTGGGAAATGAACTTCCCCACCACCACTATACTACGCTCAGCCTGGGCATGGATTCTGAAGGTGCCCATGGCTTCCACAGATGAGGCATCTCAGTCTTGGGCCCATGTGTAATGGTAGAGGACCAGTACAATGATACTGGAACCATTGGGGCCTACACCACACTAGTTGAAACATTGAATTCCCTGACGTTGGAGGCATGATACTAACGAAATTCCCCTTTAACGATCCTAATTGGCTTCCCTCTCATGGAACACCTCCCAGTGTGTTCATCCTTTCAACCACTTAAGCCTTAATTTGTACCTCAAAGATCATCAGTAGGGTTAAATGAGTATTGATGTATTAGAGAAAAGGTTAGAGTGTCTCCTCTAAATTTCTAGCCCAAGACTCCTCGTCTAAAATGTGGTCCGAAGAAATGCGAAGGAGATCCTTGAACTTTATCCCCAACTCCCTTACCGACATGCTCCCCTGCTAGAGGGTTTGTCGCTTCTGCCTCTTCTCAGCCTTCATCATGGAAGAGAGTAAATCCACCCAGAACTCCTTCTCGATGTCAGTTGACATAACCTCAGTCTCCCTATTCTCCCCAAGGGAGAGAGTCCACTTTTGATACATTGATCCCCACATATGGCTTATAGGAAGAGGAACACAACAATACGTCATAGGCTAGTTCTAGCTGAAATTTTACACCAAATCCTCTATCGAGCTCTCTATCTCTATATTCGAGGTGCTTCCTTTGTACTTTCTGAGGGTCTGCCACTAAATGGAATGAATTTTCTTCTATAACTGATCATCCTCATCGTCTCGGATAGTCCTCTGCTGATCATCCAAGTCATCCTCCTAGTCCACGATTTCACACACTACTTATGGTCGTCGTCCAGGTGATATAACTGCATGGTCAACCAAAATGCCTAAGCCCTTGTAATGTAGAAGAATTCTTTTAAATTTTTCATAGAAATATTAGTCACGTTATATCACCAAAAAACCAATTAAACATAATAACACAAGTAATTATGATGCATGTAACTTCCATAATTTATCTAACCTGGAATTTGTGTGGCCTAAAATGGTCGTTTCATAGGTCCAGAGTCCTTGCACCAGATCACTGGGGGCCCTAAAATCTTGTGTCCTAGATGGTCTTACCTAGCCTATTTCATGAACTAAAATATCCTAGAACTATTTACCTATCATTCCTTGCAAACCCCTTTGTTCCTAACTCCAAACTCCATCCAATATCTCGACCCCCTGCCTTTGATAGCATTCTGTCACGACCCACCTTCACCAGGGCGAGAGAAGGGATAGCAGATTGCCAGACCCTTCATTCTTAAAGTTGATGGAGTGATAATGACCCCTGAGACACACCTTCAATAGGTATTGTTATGGGGACAAGAAAAAAGGGTATAAATTCACACACAAAATGGAAGGCATTGTAATTTTTATTCGATAGAATAATGAGAAAAGATAATAGATCCCACCAACATCAAATATGGATGTAAAAGTAAAGCCGAAAAAACCATTTGCATGTGCTTGTACTTAAGTAAATGATATAAAATTCCAAGAATCCCCACAAAGGAAATTACCAAGAAAATAAAAAAAATGGAAATAGAAACTGTCCCAATGTCCAAACTATTATGGTCCTTCATGATCCATGAAGTCCTCCAGAAAACCTAAAAGAAGTTTATATACAAAGGGTGAGTATACAAGAATACTCAGAATGTAAAAGAAAATGACATCGTGCACATGTGTGGAGGAATTCTAATGCATCGTGGTAAAGTAGAAAAATTGAATCACCTAGTAAGGATATTTTCCAACAAACCTCACCAAGGCACACTCCCAAAATAATTCATGTAATGTAATGTAATATAAATGACACATCAATATTTGGGTACCCCATTCCACTTTCCCACTAGTTAATGAAGACATCCTACACATAACACCTCTCCCGCCATTCTTACTATAGACCCACTGCCATCCCCATCCCCCACAAACCTGGGCCATAACCACACATAACCATTCCTAGAAACACAAGGGATAAAACAACTACCGCCAAGCCCGAAGACACCTGGGCCTCATCCCATAGACAATAGGGAAACAACCTGCCCGCACACTACTGGGACAAAACAACAACTACCCTGCCTGAAGAATCATGGTATATAATAGACCTTAGACTATCACAGACTGCTCAAAGGATCTTGGGCTACTAGGTAAAGGGAGTGGAGAAGGATCTAATATCCATCCACTCATCAGAGTGTTGGAAAAAACACCCTCCCCATTAAATGGGGATGTTTGGTACAAAGTACTCATCTTTAGTGGGGCACAGATAAGAAACATAAGAACTGGAATTACATATATATGTAACAACCACTAATCCCATCCTAGGGGTTGCAAACCATCCCAAAACTAACACCCTCATTAATATTCATTCATAAGAACCATCAAAACCCCATCCATGCCACAACTCATTCCTAGAAACCAATTTACCATAGAACACATTCCGGTTTTCATATTCATGTGATTGCATTTAAGTAATTATGCACTAATGGGAAACTAACAGGAATAACTATAATCTATGGAAAAGAAAACTTCCAAAAAACAAATTAAGCATTCACATCATGTTCTCCTATAATTTCCCAACAACAAATGGTATCCGTGAGAACCCATGAACTACTAGAATAGGACTAAGCCTCATGATACAGACCCACACAACCTCGGATCCAAAAACCAACAACATCACAACAATAAGGGATCCCATCACCATCCACATCACATCCCAAGAATTAACCATAAACATCAACAGAACAGAGGAAGGGAGTTTTTCAAATTTGAATATGCCTTTAATTTAGATACATATTTCTATTTTCTTAACCAGGGTGATTAAACAAGGATTATTATTCATTGGGAAGAAATTTATTCAACCAATGTCACATGATTATTCAGTTTCTTTGTTATAACCATTCAATCATCATGGAATACATCGGATAACTAGTGAGCAATGAAGTACCACCAACGACCATGATTTTCAATAGACGTAATCTGGTATAATCTAAAACATATAAAGTAAGATAAAAGAGATCAACATAATCTTCCAACACACGCCTTCATTTATTAAAAGTTCATTTTTTTTATTCATTGAGGATTGCATTCATCCATCCTTATAGAAACAATAGCATACCCACCATGCATGATAAAATATAATGAAAGATGAAGGATAATCCTACTTGGATGATCAAGGATCAATGTTTTTCTTCTCCACGCGCCATGAACATGGGATGCATGACCTGATGGGGAGAAACTATGGGGACTCCTGGGGTGAGTAGGAAGGATCTAGTGTAGGTGCACCATAATCCTCGGGAAGGGTAAGTCCAAACGCCCCATGGGGAAGAACGAACAAAGCCATGAAGAAGAAGTTGGAATTCCATGGAGACCATACAATGAGATCCTGGAGTTACGACATATTGAAATTTGAATGGATTTAAAGACAGATCTTGGTTTCACCACACAGTTGGGTGGTTACACATGATGGAGTTATTTTTTTAATAATTTCCATTGTTGAGGTGTCCATAACAGATGAGGGTTAACATATTTCTATTAAACTGAGGAAAACACATATAATAGGGGCATAACTGGAATATATGGGGAAAGGGTATGACACCGAGCGAAACCGACACATTTTGGTATGTTAAGGGTTTTCTTGACTATTGGGTAATTAACTATATCATTTATGGGCTATTTATGGATTTGAAAAATTGTATTAAATAATTTTTACATCAAAAGTTATGTTGCAACAGAGGAAGGTTTCAGAAACTGGATAAAGAAACAATGATGGGAGTCCATTTAGAGAGACACCATAAGTGGTGCCAAGGACATGGTACGTCTATCACAATGCCACCGACATGGTACAACCCTCACGGTGCCACCCTCACAACACCACTGTCACAGCGCAATCATCTCATTGTGAGACTATGATTGGTGGAACCGTTTTGGGGTAACCGTTTGATGGAACCGAGTTTTTGGCAATGTTCTGGGCCCGGAGGGTCCGAGCCATTATACAAGATTTATAGTATATCATGATGTGTTATGATCCACTTCTCAAAAGTAGATATGTATGTCATTGCAATTTATCACACTCCAAGATACCTCTTGAAGAGTTATACATTTTTTGTTATTCCACACCATATTTTTTGGTGTCCTAGGCATATAAGAATTGGTATTATAACCATTATAAAAAAATGATTCAAAGGGACGATTTTAAAATTCATAACCGTGATCACCACTTATTTTCATAATCATAAGTACTCTATGATTATCAACATATTAGGCATACATAATATAGTAAGAATAATATTCAATTTTTTATGATAGAAATAATACCCATGTGAATCTAGGTAATTTATCTACAAGGACATACACATTATGTCTTCAATTTAAATAAGAAACACTAGAAGGTCCAAATAATTCCTAAATAAATAACTCTAGAGGATTTGAGGTTGAATAATTATTCTTAGATTTAAATGAAATATTACAATGTTTCCCTTTTTGAAAGAGATTATAAACTCGATCATTTGAGAAATAAACCATTGATAGGTCTCAAATTAATCCATTATTGGATGGATTTCTAGTATAATGAATATTTTAATTGCCTAGTCTACTATTCCAAATCCAAAAATCTATATGAATGTCCCTTAAGTAAGAAAATATTTTTGAGGATAAAAAATTTAAATGAATTTAATAAATTGTATCCTTTCTTAAAGAAATAAAAATTATAAAAATTTTTCATCAATAAAATGTTAGATCCTTTTTTAAAAATTTAAATAAAATATATCAATTCATAATTGAACAATGAAAATATGATTATATTTTAATCAATCAATATATAAAACATTATATTTTAATAAAAAATAGAATTTTCATTTTAGGTAAGGACTATGATTTTTCCTTTAGAATTTTCACCATAAGTGATATAAACACCATCATGATTGAATAATTTCTTAACGATTTATTACTCACGAAACATATTTTGGGAACATCCACTATCCAAATACCATATGTGATTTATCAAGGTTTTTAAATAGGTTTTATACATAAAACATTTATGCCAAGAATGATTTTGGTACCAATATCCACATGGGTATAATAATGTATGAAATTAGTGATTTTTAAAGAAAAAATATTCTAATTTTTTTCTTTTAAAAAGAAATTCAGAATATATAGATAAAAACATGATTTGGACTAATTTATTAGGAATTCACATTATATGAATTTTCAGAGAAGCTATTGGGCATAAATATTGGTTTTCAATATTTCAATGTCTTGGATGTTAACATATGATAGTCACATGTTATATATTAACATGATTTAATAGTATTTGAGTTGTTTTATTACTATTTTTATCCTTTAAATGTCTTCATTTAGTTATTTATTAGAAAAATAATAACCCATTTTTCTCGTTCAGAAACTGTTCATTTTTTTCGTTTTCTATAGTCTTGTTGATATTAATATTCATTTTCAATGTATATAGTTCTTTAAAATAATTAAATTTATCTATTAGAACAATAATGGTACATTCCAACAAGATATAGTAATCATATATGTATTTTTTGGACATGATTAATTTAATATAGTCATTTTATTCATTCTTAAAAATGATCCAAATATTAACAGGATAAGCAAGAAGAATATTGTGTACCTCTTATGTGCTTTCCTAAAAGCACATATTTACCCTACCAGACATATTTTATTGATTACTATCTTTGTGAATCAAGAAATATTCAGAGTCCTTCCATGATTATTTCATGGAGTGTTTTAATTTTCAATCATAATCAACATACTTTTATTTATTTTTCATTTATGGATAGTCAAAATTAATGTTTCCATTCATCTTACATTCATAGGAGGTAATTTTCATTGTTATTATCATCAACATTATAATGAATTATCCATATTACCTAATTGTTTTAATTTCATCGTAAATTATATTTCATGAAGAAAATCTTTTTGTTATGTAATTTCTTGAATCCTTTGTCCATATGGGACATCTATTCATCACTATCATCAAAGAACTCTTCTTTAGTATCATTTTTAACTTGATCCCATTTATTTTTATTGGATATAGTATTCATGAAATGTGTTGATTTTTTGGATAATCATCATCAATATGATAATAGACATAAATAACTTCTTTAAACATCATCATATTCCTTATTGATTTCTTCATAGGTAGCTTACTAGAATCAGAATATTTGTTCATTGAAACAGATGTTCATGTCCATGTGTTTGTTAAGCATCTAATACATCTCATCACTTGATCTTTTTCTGTCCGCTTTTTCCAAGTGATTTCATGGTATTCAATATTTCATTAATCCAGATATATATATATATATCAGATAAATGTTCATCATATTTCATATTAAAATTATCATTCATGATTATATAGGTATTTGGTCTCATTTATATGACGTATGATGTAATTTCAGGGGAAATAGATAATGAATCACGTATTCATAAAGAATATTTTCATGTAGATATTCTATTAAATTCATCATCACCCTATGAAAAAAAAATCATTCATAGAATTATAATAAATATTGTGAAAATATTTTTTAGCATCACATCATGGTATTCATGAAGTTTGTGTTATTTCCTATTGATAATATATTATATTCTAAATGTCAAAACTCGTAGTTTTTCAATTTATATTCATTTTGATTTTGCATTAATCATAATTTGTACCATTAAAATAAAGAGGTCTATTGGTACCATATCCTTCTTGTCTATTATCCATAAAGAACTAAAATTTATAAATGATATAATGTTGTGATAATTAGAATAAAACAGTAATCATAGATGTAAATATAAATTCATAAACAATTTGATAGAAAACGGTTCTCAGATTGAGTAACTCAAGAGGTGGTTTAATTGTGTTTCCAATAAAAATTTATGTTACTGATTTAATTAAAATAAAATATTTTTAAAAAAAAAACTGAAAATTATAAAAATGTATTAGATCGATATAATATCTTTTAATTTAAAGTATTTATTAAAGTTTGATTATTATTCATATAACATAATCATTATAATTATGTTATATTTTTAAATAAATTTATTTTTTTTGAAAATAAGTTAAAAATACAATCTTAGATTAATATTCATTGTAATAGTTTTTTAATGATTTAAAAAAATATTGGTTTTGACTGTAAAATAAAACCCAATATAACAGTTGAATATTAAAGTGGGTTCATCATAAGATGAGACTTAATACACTCTATATAGAAATTAAATTCTACCTAGATGATTATAATAATAATCAAAAAAATGAAAAAGGTGGATCAGGAAAAGACACAATTTATATAAGATGTCCTATTTAAAATTAATATTTTATTATTATATGTGGTATGTAATGATATTGTTGCCTAAAAAAGGGATACATCAAAGAATACCATTGGAACACCTATGTAATATAAGGAGATAATGCCAAGTATTATTCATATATGTGTTGGAGACAATGTGTCTTTGTAAATATAGAACCCAAACACCCCTCAAAAGAAAATAAAATATAAAGAGAAATAAAAAATAGTGTAATGTTCAGTCTATTAAAAATTATCATATTAGAATTTGTGGAGAATTTGGAGATTAATTCCTACAAATCATAGTATAACAGATCATTCTAGGAATATATTGGCATTTTAGTTGATCTCTATTAGTTTCTAAATCAATATTTCTAATGGGTTTTGTGGTTATGTGTTGTTGATCATTCCACAACATGAATCTGTAATCTTCTGAGGAATAAAATAATCAAGTGAAAAATTTTACATAATATTTCAATTTGTAATCATCATATATCTATTCATATAATGTATGATGAAATTGATGTTATTCAAAAATTTATAATAGCATCAGTTGGAGAAATATTTTAATCCTCATATAAGCATTGACGTTGTCATAATGACATTATCAAATAATACCGGAATAAAAATAGACGTTGATCAATTTGTGCCAAATTCCTCAAATTACAATGGTCATAAGAAGGTGGCACTATCACATTATAGTGGTGACTCAAATTCCAATGGAATCTTATCTTGTAGTAAAAATCCTAGTAGTAAAAAGTTTAGTTTCAGCTTATCCATGGGGTAAATCTAGTTTGATGGTGACTCACCTCGATGGTACCTCCAGGTAAATGGTATCATGTTTTCACAGTGACTCCCAACTAACTATTACTTTTTGTGACACATATAATATTTATCACGAAAAAATTATCTCAATATAAAATTATATGAAACAAAATGTTTGATCATTATTAATAAAATAATCTTGGTTTTTGATCATTAAAATAATAGGGTTTCAAACACACTTCCTAAAGAGGATTCCATAATCCTCTTTAATGTTATGGATCATTAACCACAATTGAAAAACATCCCTAAAATAATAGTAAAATACAATTGTACCCTTTTCATTTTATTTATATTCCATAACCAATTTCATTTGAGGAATCTAATCCATTTTTCTTCTAAAAATGGATTAATATTTTCCTTAAAACAGTGAAGATTATGTCACATGAAGTGTTCCATTGAAGGTGAAACACCCTATAGAATGATAGTTTTCCCCATACCATTAAGGATAAGCATCATAACCTATGATATATTTCCTAACATGGACATGATTTATTCAGTTTAAAACATTATTTTCTTTCCTAATCGGAAAATCCATACATTGAAAATGATTTTCTTTCTCTTTCATCAATTCAGAATCAATTTTGAATAATTGAACTCATATATTTATCACTTAATCCTCGTGACAATTTAAAAATAAAATAAAAAATATATATATTAAAATTTTCAAAAAACTAAAATGGATTTTCATAAATATGATGATATCTATTTTTATTTAAAATCTGGTTCCCAATGATTCAATTAGACATCCCATGATATATACTACATGAAACCACAGTATAGTAACCTCAATTCTATGTATTTATTAATAAATAGTTTTGATATACCTTGTATCCCATCTATATGGACCGATCAGTTTAACAATACAGACGAAATATATACATAAATGATTTCTATATTACATTGGAAGAATAAAATATATATCATATGAAACATTATCTAGGCCTATATATTTTTCATAATCTGTTAAATCATATATAGGGGAACGAAAAAAAAATTTACATCACATTCAATATATTTCTTACATAAAACAATTGAAATTATGTGTATATAAGGTATAATCAATAATGTATGGTCAATAACTAAAAACACATTCCATTTAATTAATAACATGTGTACAGAACACATATATGGTTAATATCAATTTGCTTATTTCTTATATAATAATACAACTCTTTTCAGTGAAAAAAATTATTAATGATGAATGTCATGATCCATAACAAGTTGAAATAATCTTGGTCAAGACCTATTGAAAAGAAAATTTAAGCAATGTTTAGTTACAAAAAAGTTACGCATTTAATATATTTGGCTAACAGACATTCCTCATGAAATATATGGATGCATCAAGGGGTTTTCTATAACTGGGCCCAACCAGTCGCTACAAGTCCAATAAATTCCTCGTATATTTAATTATAAATTAAATTAATAAACATTATTCTTTATCAAAAAATATTGACTATTTAAGGAATAAAAAATATCAATATTACCATATTCAAGAAAATTAAATTCATTTTAAATCATAATATGTACATATAATATACGGTTATGGGTATGATCATATCTACAATATATAAAACATAGATATTTAAAAGAAATTTAATGATCAATGAAATATTATTATAAAAATTTCAATGTATAAATATAAATTTAATAAATATATAATTAATAGGAAAATGATATGAGACCATATATTCCTTAAATAATATATATTTTATAGTAAAATCTTTAATTTTAAATAATTTACTTAAATGATGTGAATTATTTAAAATATGTTTTGATAAAATATTTGACAATAAAAATAAATGAAATAATGAATAATAAGGTTAAACTTATAAATATAGTGATGGTTATAGGAATGTTTGTTACAATCAATTATGTTAAAAATAAAATATTACGATCATAATATTATAATTAAATTAAAAGGTTATATTTCAAAAAATGTAATACAGGGTTCAATAAAAATGATTAAAATGTTCGAAAACATAATTAAATCCTTTAAACTTTTAAATAATAAATAAAAAATAATTTTTTTAATCATATCTTAAAAATATATTGTTATTGATAAAAATTATACTCATGAAAAATGGGAAATAAGATCAAGAGTTGTTTAAAAAAATTAAGTTGATTGATTAATATAATAAAGAATAAAAAAGATAAAATAAATCATGGGAACATAGTAAATATCTTAATAATAGGAAAACAATTTGATTCTATGATGGATATCTTATATATATCCTTCAATTAATATTATAGAAATCGAAAACATAAGATTGTAAAATAATTATCTCTTATTCATAACATTAAAATTGTAACCATATAAAATATAAAAATGAATTGGAAGATTATTTGTCATTAATAAACAATTATTCATGTAATTTACATCAATGGGGAATTATATACACCTCATAAAAATACTCTAATATATAAAACAAAATATAACACAATGAAGTGGAAATTAAGATGAATTATATTTCTTCATGTTTGGGTTCCATTATAGTCAAATTTAAACTCATTTATAAGAAATTTTAATTTATTATTAAAGAATAAGTGAACCATATAAAAATATAATATTATATTTGAACTATTTATAAATTTTTAACCCCAAATTATTAATAATTCGATAATCAAATAAATGTTTTCGGGTGTTAACTGTTAATTTTTCATTTGAATTTCTATTTGATATTTTTAGTCATTATATTTTGATTTACAATCAATCATATAAAATATTTTGATCATGATAATAATTTCAATAATATACCTTATATATATATATATTTGGAGTCACTCATAAATTTTAGAGAGATAAAAATGAATTGGATTGTTCATGGAGATAGAAGGACATATGTAAACATAAAATATATTTTCAATTTCCAATGGGTGGAACAAAATAATGGAAAATAATAATTTGAATATATTGATTCATTATTATATCATATATATATATATATATTAGATTCATTAAGTATATCCTCCTTACCATACATGTAATGAAGATATAAAAATTTATATGCAACACTTTATAGAGGTTGTAGTTCACCCAAACGCACGAGGGACGTTATATTTACCCAATGCATTGGAGGTTAAGATGGTAGATCTGTTATTATAATTATGAAATAATAATTATTTCATAAATATCATTTATATTAATTTGATTTAACTTTATAACCATCCATATAAAATATTTATTGAGAATTAATTTCACGGCGACATAGTGATAGTAAGTTGTACGTAAGAATGAGTGATATTTCTTGTTTACATAGGAGGAAAATGTCTTGAATTTGTTTGAAACATAATCATAATAATATTTATATATAATTTTTAAATTGGAGATTTTTTTCAAGATAGAATTATATATAATCTTGATGTTGATGATGATATTAATACAAAAGTGGCAGTAATTATCGTTTAATATTATTTAGTAGTCATACATTTGATACCAGATTAAAGATTCATGTAATATTATTTAAATTATATAAAAAACCTATTGTTTATTCTTGTTTTGTTTTGATTGTAAATTATTATCATTTGTCATATAAAGGGTGCTAAATGTGGTTATATGAAAATAGATAATGGGTTTCCATTTATATGCGAGGGGGGGGGGGAGGATTTTGGATATTTAAGAAAAATAATAATATATAATTTTCCTAAATCATGAAAGAAGGATAAATAAGTAATTGTATCATTTAGTTATTAATATATATTTTTAAATAATATTTAAAATTTAATACATTATAATATTATTTTAAAACATATCAATTTGATTGTCCCTTTGGTTAACCATTGTTATCATTAAATATGGAAAATGATTTATTAATATTAATGGTTTATAAATTTACTTTTACATTGAACATTGTATTATAAACATACAATAAATAACATTATAGACCTTATATTATAACTATTTCACTCTTTCAATATTTTTATTCTTTATGAAAAAATCAGCAAAATATTATTTTCATAAAAACCCATTAATATGATTTTTGAAATAAATTAACTAATTTGAAAATAGAAATGTGAAAAAAATATGGAATTATAATATAATACATTCAAACATACCTAATAAAATAAAATAATATATAAAAATACGGGAAAAAATATTTCATCCATATTGACTTACTTTTTAAATTTAAAATTCATTTATTTTAGTCATATTTGAATAAATAGTTTCTCTGTGTTCTCTATGAATTTAATTAAATTAATCAATAAGTAATTTTTCTAAAAAATTAACATGTTTAAAAATTTACTGAATTTCCTATTAAATATTTAAAATCAGATATAACCTTTTTTTATCCTTATGAAATGTTCGCATTTATATTGAAATCAATAGAGTAACATGTTGTTAAATTAATTTCATAAGATAATAAAAATGTCAATATCAAGAAAATGAAACCAATTACATTCAAATTTTATTAAAAAAATATGATATATACGAATGTGTTAGAAAAACGTTAAATCATTATCTGAAATTTTTGCACATTATTACCTATTTTACCATAAATGAGGTGATACATTTCAGCACATTTACTAATCATAATACCTAAAAATAAAAGTGTCCTATTTGAAAAAAAACATAAATCATGATTCAAAATATGTATTATATTATATAAAATTTAAATTTAATGAATTCAAAATTAAAATTAAATATAACCCCCCAAAATGGGATAATAAAAAATTGAGCTGAAAAATTTGTTTGAAAGCTAAATATTTATTCATATGAAAATCTTGTAAAGTAATGAACCTGATAGAATTTATTATACTAATAGAAAAAATAGTGTATATATAAAAAGTATAATTTTACTATTAAATTACTATTTTTAATATAAATTAATCAAGGTTTTCGTAAAAAACTATATGCTCAACTATTTATTGGAAAATAAAACAGTTTTAAAACCCCCTAAAAGTAAGCATAATCTTATAACGATTTCATATTTTAAAATATATAACCTAAAAATATTCCAATATATTATCATAGTTAATATAATATATTTTTATCATTCAAACCAATCCATATAAAAATTAAATGTACTAAAAGATATATATATATATATATATATATATATATCTCTCTTAAAATCAAAGGGTGATTCAGTCTCTATGTGATGAAGGTTAGAAATAATTATATTTTTTCTTCTGAAAATTTTGTGTTTCATTACCTATGATGTTTTCATAGTATAGTTATCCTCCAAAATATTGTACCAAATTTCATGCTTTTAAAAACTATATAAACCCACACAAACATCCCATTCTAGGGGATCTTGTATTCCAATTGGGGAAAACCACATCTACTACATCCTAAATATATGTTCATAAAATATTTTGTTATATATTATTCTACATTATAACATTCCATTAGGATATATTATTTTCATAACTCTGTCAATTTATTGAAATGTCACATACAAGACATATTTTAAAGGTATTTTTTTCATTTAATTTACATCCTTTTTTTGGGGTTTCCCTAGGTTTTAGGGAGGAATAGATGAGTATTCATGAATTGGGCCAAACTGTGAGCCCAATTCCAGATTAAAAAATAAATTTTGTATCGTTTATAACATTTTCAATTTCCAAAATTTTTCATCCATTAATATTCCTAATTGACCTCCCCTAACCTATTAAAACCACCAAGGTAATTTGAAGCTTTTAGAAATCCATAACCAGGGGTTATTTGGGTTTTGTCTAAGGGGATGGGCCTGCCCGAAAGCCCAATTCCTGTTTTAAAAATGAAATTATATTTTGTTATAACATATTCAATATTTGGGATTTTTTGGTGATTCCAAGTCTCACTCAAGACCAATTAACCCAGCCGCGCGTCTGAACTCTCTCCCACCCATTTGGAGCTCTGTAGACTCGCGATTTTGTGCCGATCTTCATAGGGTTCCTCAAATCGCCTAGATTTGAAGAGGTAAAGTATTTCTTTCATAACTCTCTCAATTCTCAATAATTTTCCTCCATTCTAGTTCCTAAATGGGATAATACATCTTGTTCGAACGTACCCTAAATTTGTGCTCTTTTAAATTTCAGATACTAGAGTTTTCGAGTGATTACGTCAATATACTTCAAGTAATTGAGCCCTTTTCTATCCTCTTTCAAATTACATTGTGTTTAACTCATTGTTCTTAGGGTTTCTTCGGTTATAATTGAGTTTACTAATTTCCAGAAACTAGGATTCTGAACCTAGGGTTTAACTTTGGGATTTCATTGCCAATTTGTGTGGTTTTAGGTTTGATCTAGTTCTCTCTTGGTGCGGTGGGGGTGCGATTTGATTTTCTCATGGAGATTCAAGGGGTTTTGTTAACTTGGTAGGTGATTCCATTTTGTGTGCAATTTTTGTGAATTAGACTGCTGTTTTCATGGCACTATAATGTTTATTTCACTTGAATATTTCTGTAAAAATTGGTTTTAGTTGCATTTATAATGCAAATGAATTTTAAGTTCCAATATTTGGTGAAATTGAGGGGTTTCCATTCAAATATTTTATTGGTTCATTTTGGGATTCCCCATAACTGAATTTTTGGTTTCATTAAAGGTTTTTGAACTGAAATTTTGTTTTAATAACTTAAAAGTGTTATCATAGTGTGAAAGGTGGATATCTTAAAGAGCTTTGGGTGAAAAACAATGTGATGTTTTGAGACGTTGTTTTATTGGAAATAAAATTATTTTATTGTGTGTTTTAAATGGTATAAAATGTGTGTAGCTACTGTACAATTTGTTTGTGACCAGTAGTGATATTTTATATGAAAAAGGATGTGTGTTGTTTGCTAAAATTGTTTGAGCACAAAAAGGGGAAGATCGGGTACTTAGGTGGGGCGGATTTGTACTAGTACGGCTAGTGGATAGGATGGGTTTTGTCCCTGTTCCACATAGCATCTGGATAACGAAAACTCTAACTAAACTATTTGGATGATGATTGTGGACCACTAGGTTATGGGTATGTTCCCTACTAGTGGCTCGTGCACGAGAACAGATTTTTCTATGGTTACTCTACACCGAGGTACGAGGTACATAGGGCCCGAGACAACCTAGTGCTTAGGGGTGTTCCTGATTTTGATGCTCATACGATTTATGGTATTTACCCTTGTTGTGGGTTGTTTTTGGAAGTAAATTGAAGTAGCTCACAGGTCTATTAAATGTGCTAAAATTCTGAAATTCTTGGATTGAAAACTATTTTCATTTGAAAGTTGCATTTCTTTGAATTTTAACACTGTTTCACCTTGTGTATTAAAATTGCTTGTTTTGTTCACATTGTATTGCATACTCATTGGAATCAACTGGTGGTATCCTATTGGGCTTAGGCTCACAGCCTACTTACACCCCTTGGGTGTAAGTAGACCTGCTTATGCTTGACTCAGGTTAAGGGAAGGCTAAGGGTGATGGCGGTTCGGGATGTTAGTCCCCAACATTGGGGCGGAGTTACGGGGGTGGCTTGCGTGTGATGATCCCCTTGTCTTGTGGAGTCCATGGGGATGTCTTTATGTCGTCATTATTTTCTTTTAGACCACTTGTAGTGTCTTTAAACATATGTATTTGGATCTGGTTTTGTTAAGAATTGTTTAGCATGAAAATTTCAGATTCTAATAATTGATTGTTTTTTTATGATTTATGCTTTCATACTCGGGTAAATCGTTCCCAAACCAAATTTGTTTGATACCCGGGCACTGGTGCCAGCTCGTGGGGACAAGGAACGACCTTCGGTACTTTCCATGGTCCGGGTTTGGTGCCGTTAATGGTGGCGACCAGATCCGGTTCGTGACAAAATGGTATCAGAGGAGGTTAATGTTTTTGGGTTATATTGTTATTTTGAGATGAGTCGGGATAGACAGGAGCTAGGACTGTCAGGGCTCGGGGTATTGGTTGTGAGTAGGGTTCCTGGCCCGTACCTCTCATGGCAGACCTTGAGTCACCAGAGGATGTTGGAATTTACTGATTGACTTCACTTCCAGGTGAGACGTGTGGGCTGCAGACCACATGTGGACATCGGGCAGATGTGGAGTAGTTGTTTCTTTTATTGAAAGAATGTGTTTAGTTTGTTTATATTTGATGTATTTGATTAAAAGTTTCAGAATTGTGGTATTGACCGTTGTTTTGTGACTATTGCATTTTGTAGCAACATGCCTCCCCGGAAAGCTCTCACGCACCCACAGGAGGAAGCTGGAGAGAGTTCTCCCACGCCGATTGATCAGAGGCTAGTCGAGGCCGTGGTCCGGGCTGTCCAGGCTCTAGGATATGGACCAACTCGAGTTACAGCTCCTGTTAGAGAGGATTATACTAGTCCTAGAAAGGACAAGGCCCAAGAGTTCCTGAAAAATAATCCCCCAACCTTCCGAGGAAGCTCAGAACCCCAGGAAGCAGAAGAATGGCTCGAGAAGATCGAGCGTATGTTTGAGTTCCTGGAAACACCCGAGGAGATCAGGGTGAAGTGTGCCTCCTTCCTATTGGAGGGTCCTAGTCGTAAATGGTGGGAGTCAGTGCGTCAGGCTGGAAAAAATGATCAGATGCGCTGGGGAGATTTCAAGGTTGTCTTCAATGAACAGTATTACCATGAGGTGTTGTCTTATGCCAGGTCTTGAGAGTTCATGGAACTTGTTCAGGAGAATCTATCTATGATGGAGTATGCCAAACGTTTAACAGAATTGGTTCGGTATGCTCCATAAATTGACTCTAATGAGAAAGCGAAGGCCCAGAGGCTTGAGAAATGCTTGCGACCAGAGATATACTCCCAGGTGTTCTTGTTTAAGTTGAGGACCTATGCTGAGGTTGTTGATCGGGCGTGCATGGTGGAGATTGACAGGAAAGGCAGGGATAGTTTCTATGGTTCAGTATCAGTAGTGGGTAGTGGAAGCTCCTCAAAGAAGAAAAGGAAGCGGGAGGATCATGTGAAGAAAGGAGGGGGCAGTTCAGGCCACTCTTCCAGGCAGTTTTCTTCTGCGGCTTCTGATGCGAGATCGGTCGTGTTCCACCAATGTGGGAGGCCTGGGCATATCCGACCAGCATGTCCTCTTCCTCCGAAGCCTTGTTACCAGTGTTGAGGTATAGAGCATTTGCAGCGCTTCTGCGGTGTGGCACATCCACTCCCAAGTGGGGCAGGGTCTGTGGCTTCAAGAGGAGTGCCAAAACAGTTCGAGCCGTCGAGGACTGGGGGATCTCGATTTGGTGGTCGTGGTGGTAGGGCTGGATCATCTTCTGGGCAGAGCCAGTTCAGGGCACAAGCACAGACTAGCGGTCTTCCTCAGGCACATACTGGACATCACCATGCAGTGGATCAGTCACCAGTAGGATCAGAGGCGGGACCGTCGACAGTTCGGGGTACCGTTTTGATCGCATATTCTATAGCTACTGCTCTTTTTGATACTGGTGCCTCTGTTTCATTCATTTCTGGACATTTTGTGGACATTCTGAATTTTCCAACTGAGTTGATGTCTTTGGCGATGGAGTTGGTGACACCATTGGGAACGAAGAAGGAGCCGGTCCTAAGGTGCCCCTCGTGTGCACTTTCTGTGTCAGGGGTCGAGATGGAGTGGGACATCTTGGTCTTAGATATGGACCTTTTTGATGTCATACTCAGGATGGACTGGCTAGTAAACTTCTAGGCACACATCGATTGCAACAGACGGCGTGTGAGTTTCACATCACCTGATGGGAGTCGTCAGGTTTTTCATGGAGAATGGGATCCATGATCAAGTCGTGCAGGGACTCCACTCCCAGAGTTGGGAAGTGTTATCTTCCAGTTATCTTTGATTGTGCTATAGGATGGTCTTTCCCCTGAAGGTTCCCTAACTCGTGTAGTGAACGAGTTTCCTGAGGTATTCCCTGATGGTTTTTCTGGTTTTCCCCCAGAGCGGGATGTGATGTTTTCGATTGATCTGGCGCCGGGAACACAGCCGATATCACTTCCCTCTAATCGCATGGCCCCCACCGAGTTGAGGGAATTAAAGATATAGCTGGACGACTTAGAATCCAAAGTATTCATTCACCTGAGCGTCTCTCCTTGGGCCGCTCCTGTGTTGTTTTCAAAAAAGGCTGATGGATCCCTCCGGTTGTGCATTGACTACCGGAAGCTGAATAAGGTAAAAATTAAAAACAAATACCCTTTTCCTAGAATAGATTATTTGTTTGATCAGTTGAAGGGGGAAAAGTGGTTCTCAAATAGAGACATGCGTTCAAGGTATCATCAACTCAGGGTGAAGGAGTCAGATATCCCTAAGACAGCCTTCCGAAGCAGGTACGACCACTTTGAGTATTTGGTCATGCCCTTCGGATTGACCAATGATCCAGCGGTATTTATGGAACTTATGAATAGGGTGTTCCATTAGTATCTCGATTCCTTTATTGTGGTGTTCGTGGATGACATTCTGGTATACTCTTGCTCTGAGGAGGAACACGAACATCATTTGAGGATCATTTTGGGTACATTACGAGATCACCGCCTCTATGCAAAGTTGTCAAAGTGCACTTTCTGGATCAGAGAGGTGAGATTTTTGGGGCGTGTGATCTCAGAGCATGGAGTTTCAGTGGATCCTGAGAAAATTAGTGTAGTCATGTCATGGGAGAAACCGAAGAATGTGTTCGAGATCAGGAGTTTTCTTGGCTTGGCCGGTTATTACAGGCGATTCGTTCGGGATTTCTCTCGGCTTGCTTCACCGATGAATTTCCTCACACGGAAAGGGTTGAAGTTTGTATGGGGTCCAGAATGTCATGCATCATTCGAGGAGCTGAAGAGGCGGCTGACTACCGCCCCCGTGCTGATTTTTCCAGAGGCTGGAAAGGGATATGTGGTCTATTGTGATGCATCAGGTATGGGTCTTGGGTGTGTTCTTATGAAAGATGATCATGTGGTCACGTATGGCTCTCGCCAACTTCGACCACATGAAAAGAACTACACACCCCATGACTTGGAGTTGACATCGGTGATGCATGCTTTGAAGACTTGGTGTCACTACATATTTGGGGAGAAGTTTGTGGTATACTCTGATCACAAAATCATGGCTTATATCTTCTCGCAGAAGGACCTCAACTTGAGGCAACGTCGCTGGATCGAGTACTTGCAGCGGTTTGACTTTGACATTTTTTATACCCCAGGCAAGGGTAATGTAGTGGCCGACGTATTGAGCAGAAGAGTTTCAGTGCAGGCTTTGAGGAAGTCTAGTGATGAGTGGGCATTGATGGGTCTCTTTTCTCAGATGCATGTGGAGGCCAGGGAATACAGTGGAGGGGCATTCTTGGCAAGTGTCCAGTTGACTCCTTCCCTATTGGATTTCATTCAGCAGGAACAACCCAATGATGATCTTTGTCAGCTGTCTAAGCAGTTCCTTCATGGTGGGGAGACATCCTCTGATTGGTCATCGTATCTCGAGGGCATATTGTGCTTCAAGGGCCGTTCAGTAGTGCCATTATCTCTACGGAAGGTGGTGATGCAAGATAGCCACCAGTCTCAGTGGGTTGTCCATCCGGGTGCCACTAAGATGTATTATGATGTTCGTCGGCAGTTTTGGTGGCCTGGTATAAGACGGGACATAGCAGACTTTGTTTCGAGATGCTACACATGTCAGCAGGTGAAAGCAGAGCACCAAAGGCCATCTGGTTTGCTCCAACCAGTACTCATTCCTACCTGGAAGTGGGAAGAGGTTGCCATGGACTTTATTGTTAGATTACCTCGTACACCTCGGGGTAAGAATTCTATTTGGGTGGTGATTGATCGTCTGACCAAATCATCCCACTTCATTCCGATAAAAGATACAAATAAAGTAGATGAGTTGGGCCATTTGTATCTTCAGGAAGTGGTGAGAATCCATGGGGTATCATCCGATGTTGTCTCGGATAGAGTCCCCCGCTTCACTTCTCGATTTTGGGAAGGCCTTCAGAAGTCCTTGGGGTCTCAGATTAAGATGAGCACGACATACCACCCACAGACAGATGATGAGACAGAGCGGGCGAATCAGATATTGGAGGACATGCTTCGTGCATGTGTCATAGACTTTTGAGGTTCTTGGGACAGCCATTTGGGATTGATAGAGTTTTCATATAATAATAGTTACCAATCCACGATTCGAATGGCCCCTTTTGAGGCGCTCTATGGTCGGCCTTGTCGGTTCCCCCTATGTTGGGCTGAGGTAGGAGAGACTTCACTGTTGGGGCCGATCCTTGTGCAGGAGACTTCTAAGAAGGTCAAGTTGATCAGGCATCGCTTATTGACAGCTCAGAGCCGTCATAAATCTTATGCTGACCGGAGGCGTCGAGACCTAGAGCTTTCTTTGGGTGACAGGGTATTCTTAAAAGTGGCCCCTTGTCTAGGACATCGTTGATTAGGGAAGCAAGGTAAGCTGATGCCATGGTATGTCGGACCCTTTGAGATCACCGAGAGTATTGGTAAGGTGGAATACAGGTTGGCCTTACCCTCTCAGTTGACGTCTATACATGATGTCTTCCACATCTCTCAGTTGAAGAAATACAATCCAGATCCATCCCATGTGTTGAGTTGGGAAGAACTCGAGATAGAGCCTGACTTGTCAATCGTTGAGATACCGATGAAAATAGTGGTGTCCCAAGATAAGATACTTCAAGGAAAGTCTATTCCTTTAGTCCGGGTTTTATGGCTGCATGGGAATGATACACATGAGACATGGGAGCGAAAGTCATGGGTCGAGGAAGAGTACCCATTCTTTTTTTCCAACCGAGATTCATGTTGACATTCTGGGGCTGAAATTCCTTCATGGTGGGGAGATTTGTCACATACAAGACATATTTTAAAGGTATTGTTTTCATTTAATTTACATCCTTTTTTGGGGGGTTTCCCTAGGTTTTAGGGAGGAATAGATGAGTATTCATGAATTGGGCCAAACCGTGAGCCCAATTCCAGATTAAAAAATAAATTTTGTATCTTTTATAACTTTTTCATTTTCCAACATTATTCATCCATTAAAATTCCTAATTGACCTCCCCTAACCCATTAACACTACCAAGGTAATTTGGAGCTTTTAGAAATCCATAACCAGGGGTTATTTGGGTTTTTGTCTAAGGGGATGGGCCTGCCCGAAAGCCCAATTCCCGTTTTAAAAATAAAATTTGATTTTGTTATAAAATATTCAATATTTGGGCTTTTTCGGAGATTCCAAGTCTCCCTCAAGCCCATGTAACCCAGCCGCGCGTCTGAACTCTCTTCGGCCCATTTGGAGCTGTGTAGAATCGCAATTTCGTGCCGATCTTCATAGGGTTCCTCAAATATCCCAGATTTGAAGAGGTAAAGTATTTCTTTCATAACACTCTCAATTCTCAATATTTTTCCTCCATTCCAGTTCCTAAATGAGATAATACATCTTGTTCGAACATAACCTAAATTTGGGCTCTTTTAAATTTCAGATACTGGAGTGTTGGAGTGATTACGTCAAGATACTACAAGTAAATGAGCCCTTTTCTATCCTCTTTCAAATTACTTTGGGTTTAACTCATTGTTATTAGGGTTTCTTCGGTTATAATTGATTTTAATAATGTCCAGAAACTAGGATTCCGAACCTAGGGTTTAACTTTGGGCTTTCATGGCCAATTTGTGTGGTTTTAGGTTTGATCTAGTTCCCTCTTGGTGGGGCGGGGGTGCGATTTGATTTTCGCACGGAGATTCATGGGGTTTTGTTAACTTGGTAGGTGATTCCATTGTGTGTGCAATTTTTGTGAATTAGCTTGCTGTTTTAATGGTACTCTAATGTTTATTTCACTTGAATATTTCTGTAAAAATTGGTTTTAGTTGCATTTATAATGCAAATGAATTTTATGTTCCAATTTTTGGTGAAATTGAGGGGTTTCCATTCAAATCTTTTATTGGTTCTTTTTGGGATGCCCCATAACTGAATTTTTTGTTTCATTAAAGGGTTTTGAACAGAAATTTTGTATTAATAACTTACAAGTGTTATCATAGTGTGAAAGGTGGATATCTTAAAGAGCTTTGGGTGAAAAAAATGTGATGTTTTGAGAGGTTGTTTTATTGGAAATAAAATTATTTTATTGTGTGTTTTAAATGGTATAAAATGTGTGTAGCTACTGTACAATTTGTTTGTGACCAGTAGTGATATTTTATATGAATAAAGATTTGTGTTGTTTGCTGAAATTGTTTGAGCACAAAAAGGGGAAGCCCGGGTACTTAGGTGGGGCGAATTTGTACTAGTACGGCTAGTGGATCAGATGGGTTTTGTCCCTGTTCCACTTAGTATCTGGATAACAACAACTCTAACTAAACTATTTGGATGATTATTTGGGACCACTAGGTAAGGGGTATGTTTCCTACTAGTGGCTGGTGCACGAGAACGGAATTTTCTATGGTTACTCTACACCGAGGTACGAGGTACATAGGGCCCGAGACAACCTAGTGCTTAGGGGTGTTCCTGATTTTGATGCTCATAGGATATGTGGTATTTACCCTTGTTGTGGGTTGTTTTTGGAAGTAAATTACAGTAGCTCACATGTCTATTTAATGTTATAACATTCTGAAATTCTTGGATTGAAAACTGTTTTCATTTGAAAGTTGCATTTCTTTGAATTTTAACACTGTTTCACCTTGTGTATTAAAATTGCTTGTTTTGTTCACATTGTATTGCATACTCTTTGGAATCAACTGGTGGTATCCTATTGGGCTTAGGCTCACACCCTATTTACACCCCTTGGGTGTAAGTAGACCTGCTTATGCTTGACTCAGGTAAAGGGAAGGCTAAGGGTGATGTCGGTTCGGGATGTTAGTCCCCAACATTGGGGCGGAGTTGCGGGGATGGCTTGTGTGTGATGATCCCCTTGTCTTGTGGAGTCCATGGGGATGTCTTTATGTCGTCATTATTTGTTTTTAGACCACTTGTAGTGTCTTTAAACATATGTATTCGGATCTGGTTTTGTTAAGAATTGTTTAGCATGAAAATTTCAAATTCTAATAATTGATTGTTTTTTTATGATTTATGCTTTCATACTTGGGTAAATCATTCCCAAACCAGATTTGTTTGATACCCGGGCACTTGTACCAGCCCGTGGGGATAGGGAACGCCCTTCGGGCCTTTCCACGGTCCGGGTTTGGTGCGGTTATGGTGGCGACCAGATCCGGTTCGTGACATGGAAAATACCAACATTTGAAAAAATTATGATCATATACCAATATTAATTTCTCATTTTATGAACCAATTCATCAAAAAATTTTCTCATTTATTTCATTTGAATACAATTATGAGACCATTTGTGATTATTCAATATCAATCAAAAATATCAATTCATAGCTATATATATTATATATATCCTAATAAAATAAAATTTTATGTTAACTGTAGTTAATGTGACTCATAAATATAATCTTATAGGTTTCTTTTTCATATCTAATGCAATATATAATTCTTTCCCACTATCGTGAGAGTATAATTATCTAGAAGATGTATCGATATGTATATTTTAAAAGTGTAATGTCTTATATCCAATCATTTTTGTTATGAGTGAAATAAATTAATATGGTATATAATACAATACCCATGTGGAATGGAATGGTGTTATAGATTAACATATAGAGGCATGTCATTATAGAGTATCTTTTATTCCCAATGAAATAATTTTTAGTATGTCATTTTTTTCTATAATGATATATATTAATCTTATAACACCTCGACCAGAAAATCCCAGAGCCGGTGCATTATTTTAATAAAATGGCATGATTAATTAGAATCCAGTCCCGATGGACCGATCAGTTTAGCTGTATTGGAAACAAGATACATATATATGTTCCACATTTATACTTATAATGAAATATTACAATAATTTATTCCATTTGAAACATCCAATCCTCCAAATTATAAATGCAAGTCACTCATAACTAACTTATTCATAACTTGGGAAGATTAAAAATAAGAACGGGGTGAGCTCAAATGCTCAGTAAGGGTATGAAATACAATGGAAGATAACATACACATTTGGAATTGTGAATAATTGTAAACACATGCTTTTACAAATAATAAACACAGACACTTTATGGAAGGAATATGATCAGATTAACTAATTACAAAAAAATTGTCATGGGAATTATACTAGTAGAATAACCACATGAAAAATTAATAATATATTCATAATGAGGAAATGTATAATGCCATACATTCTGAAACATATAGACATGGCCTCATCCAAGACATGTAAAAATTATTTAGGCCTTAGAAAAAACAATATATCAAATTGGGAAAGGCCTCGTCAAATTTCACACCTAATTCTCATATGAAAACTATTTATGCATCAACGAGATATAGTAGGCTCCACCTATCACATACTAAGCCTAATACATTCCTCATATGAATAGTTTGAAACATAACATAAACATTCATATTAAAACATGCATATGAAATGTCAATATTTTATATATAAACAATGAATGGTATAAAAATAACACATCCACAGTAAACGTATCACAAAACATTCAATACAATATGGATTATTTTTATAATAAATCTGCTTCGAGCTAGAATAATATCTTTTAAATGATGTTTAAATAGTTGAAAATGATCAATAAAAATATTGGAGAGAAATATCCCATTTTCATGAAATCAATTAAATGTCACATAATTTCTTATGAAGCTGTTCAAAATAGATTTTTGAATCAAATTTTCTCATACCACATTGAATCTTATGAATGTAATTTCACTTTTAAATCATATATTACCGACAATACAAATAAAAACTATTAAATTTTTTAAAAACATGTGCATTAATGAGAATGATTTGGAAGAATATGTTTTTAAAACATTTAAAATGATATTTTAGTTAGATTTCCTAAAAAAATTAGTAATGCTTCAATTCAAATAATTGGGGTAATAAAAAGATTATAATATCATGAGAATAAAGGGTTTCATGATATAATATGTTTAAGTATAGTATATACACCAAATAAATGTGAATTGGTGTATAATAATAAGAAAGTATCAATGGAATGTAGGTTGAGATGAATTCCTTTATAAACACCATGTACTTAGGTTAAGGATAAAAATGACATAATTATTTGTGACAAATATAAATACACTCAATATTATTGTATATTATTTGTAAATCAACCAGAGGAAAGTCACACTTATTCTTGTAAAAACAACCCCAATGGCATGGATGTATAATTCAACGAATAGAAATTGAGTTAAAATTACTCTTATCAAGTTTAAATCTATGACATGAGAATTAATCAATTGATAGATTATGTGTATCAAATTATATCCACACAAAGGGGAGTGAAAATTACCACATATTTAAATAAATAGTGATTTTACAAATAATATTTGAATAAAGTAATCAATAAAGATTATGTTAAATCGATTGAGGGGAAATTGAAATTTGAAATTCCCTTACCGATTTGATAACTTACGTAACATACACCCCATAGAAAAAGGATCATCCAATGATGATGTAAATACTCGTAAATTAATGTACATTACGCAAAAAATACAATCATGGTCTGTACATACACCACACAAAAGGTAATAGTGGCAAATATAGGATGAATCTCACAGGAATAAAAGTGGGATAAAAAACCCTTACTGCAATGTAATCAATCGAGTCATATGACCAAAAGATAATAACCACCAAATGAATAAATTAATATCATGAATCTTAAGATAATAATGATAATATATATCAAATCGTAGTACACAATACTCAACATGAAATAAATTAGTGGCGAACAATGGAGATCTCATGGTATTAAAATTGAGATAAGAAAGACCATACCTTGTAATTTTCCTTGGTTGGGGGTAATTCAACTTCCTGTTTAATAGTTAAATCATTGTTATTAAATTATAAAAGATCCATATACATAAATATGATATCATTTATGATTTTCTAATATATTATTGTTAATAATATTGTTGTATTATTGTCATTTTGGGTGTTAACTAAATCGTTTTTCTTTATATTTTTTGTTAGATAAGTCGTGTTTGTTATGGATAGGATGTATTTGTCTAATATTCATAATTATATTATGTTCCTAAACATTATATTGAATCATCAAATAAAAATTATTCTAGAATATTTACGATGGGTCAATGATTCTCTTCGTGTTCATGGAGATGGTAATCTGTACATACGTATGACCGGAAATATCATTTTTTTTATATTAAAATTTAATGTAAATAGATGTTATATCATATATATATAATCATTAAAGTTTAATAATTATTATTTACAACAATTATACAGTATTATTATTCCCATCAATAACTGAATTTGTTGAATAACAACTACACCATGACCTAGAGACGGTAAGTCGTACGTACACACGTATGAAGACTTTTCCATTAATAGGATGGATAGAATAATTAATATGCTTGTATAATTTTTATATTAACATTTCATTATATAGAATATACTAGAGTTATTATTTTAGAATGGAAACAACAAAATAGAGTAATTGGAAGAAGAAAAGATGGATTTATGACGAATGTAATGAATCTAGGATTATGTTTGGGATGATGGGAGGAGATTTGGGAATGGTTTATCATACCCATAATGCCATTGGCGGTGTGAAAATAAGATAAGGAGAAGTACCCTTTTATAATAGATGTTAGGGTCACTTTATGAAAATATTGAAATATAATTTTATAATGAACTCGTTTTCAATTTCTAATGGAACAAAAATGATTTATTTTGAGGATAAGTTGGTTATTGGTCAAAAAACACTCAACCAGTAGGTTTTAGACAGGTTTAGGTCACCATATTCACCATATCTTTTATATTTAACTATTATTAAAAAAGTTTGACATTTACCACGTCTCTTTGTATTTTTATATTATATGGTTAATAAACTTACTACAACATGTCATGAGAATCCCAAGTGGTTCATTATTAATATATGTAACCTTATATAAGTCCTTTTTCAATACCATAGTTTTTAATGAATATTATATCAATTAATAATATAGTAAATGTTTTAAAAACTCAATTATTTCAATTTTGATACTATTTAGTATTTTATTTTTTATAAAAGCCATAACAATTATATCAATTTGAATAAAATTTATTTAATAAACCCTAACGTGTCATATTAACCCTTAAAAATAGTGTAATTCATCCAAAGTCTCATATTCCATTTATTTGGATATTTATAATTTAAATTATTTTAATCATTCATTAATATGTTTATTATTTCCTCATCAGTGTCATAAATAAATTTACTTATTTAATGTCTAAAAATTTAAAAAAAAAACATTTATATAGGAATGATTTTTATATTTCTAATGATTATTTATAGTCGAAGCGATATTTTATATATCCCTTGTAAAAATTGTATTCCGAAAAAATATTTGTTTTTATCATTTTTGTATTTACTTTAAATTAATTAATATAAAGTTTCATTATCACTCTCAAGTGGCTCCATGGGGTCCCAAAATAGAACCAGGGATGTCCATGGTCTGGCATGTATCAACAAATAGAAAGAAGACACATATTATAATTATTTAAAATTTTTATAATATATTTTTTAGCCTTATATACCGGAATTATCCCATTAACAACGGTAAATAAAATATTTACTGATATAAATATTCATATTGTCTAAAAATAAATGACACATATTTACAAAATTTGGAAATCCTGATTTGAAATATATAATCTATTTTTCCAAATTCAAAACCCCGAAGACGCAGAAACTAATAAGAATGTAATTCCCATTGTCAAAACAAAAAGCATGTTTTTATGAAATAATAACTATCAATATATTGAAACATGTTTATGTCTAGAATAAATGTGAAATTACATATTAAGAACAAAATTATATTAAATGATAAATATATAAACTAATTATAATTAAAAGCTATTCAAATTTATAATATAACCCTATAAATTATATCGATTATAAATGTTGTTTTAAATTAAGATTTAGTATATTTCATTATTCATCAAAATATTAAAGTTATCAAAAAAGAAACAAAAAATTATTAAATATAAGTTTTTACGTCCATATTATAAATAATTATTTAATTTCATTAAATTTAATATAAAAAATATGCAAATATTGGATTTTAAAAGGCCTTTCTATTAAAAGCGGTGAAACTATATTTTTTTTAAAACATATTTTATCTGAAAAAATAGAATTTGTACTTATATTATTTCTAATAAACACAGAATATGAGTTCTAAAATTATATGGATTATATTAATTTCAAATTTAAGTTAATTCTATTCATAACTGCCTTTTCAAAGGATTGTTTGGTAAGTCATGGTGCGCTTGTACTCGGTGTTGCCTGTAACAAAAGTTATTGAATTACATTGAAAAAATAACATACACTAAAATATAGGGGTGTTATATTCATCCCCCATTTTGGAAATTTTGTCCTCAAAATATTAGTATTAATCATGAGAACTTCATTGAAAGTCCCACATCGAAAAAAGTGTGAATAAAACTATCACATTAAAAGAAAGAACGGGATGTACAAAGTTCACCCGAGATAACTTATACTAAGATTACATATAGGAAAACATGTACATATAAGATAAAATATGTGTCATGTTATGATGAATATTTATAGAAAACATGATCATGAGATAATTGACTACATAAAAACCAGAAATGTGTGATGGGATAAACAGTCATTAGTTTCCCAGAAGGAAAAGTAAATTGAAATTGTTTTTTTGTTTTATGTAAAATTTCATGAAGATGAGAAATTTATTTATGAGGTTGAATAAGAAAATAAATAGATATACTTACTTTTTAGGAATATTTTCATCCTGTATTAAATTTATACCACTAACTCATCTTTTTTCAAATGATGAGTAATCGATATGTCTTAGTCAATTCTAAAGCGGTAGAATCAACTTCTATAGAATAATAGGATCCAGAAAGGATAAATTAAATATTTACATTGCCTTTAGAGATTATCCAAAACAAAAATGGTTATTACATTATTATATTATATCCAAAAATGATAATCCTTTAGAGAAAGAAATACTTATCTTAATTTCTAAAATTAAACCAACAATACACAAATTTCAAAAAATAAGGTTAAATAAAAATTGCTCGTAAAATCCTTCAATATAATAAATACTTATATTTAAACCCAAAACATATAAGAATTTGATTACATAGTCTTCCACATAAACGTGTATCTCTAAATAACATCGACTACTCATAAAGTCACAATGTTAATAGTAATTAACATAATAACATATTATAAATGATAGGTTAATATTATCCATAAATAACCCCAATTGCTATAAATCCACAATAAAAAATTATCTAAAAATTCTCCATTACATCTCAAATAAAATCCCATAGTATTCTATTTGCCTTAGGTATATAGTGTTCCCAATAGATAAAACGTCTACCAAAATAACAAGTATCACATAACCACCAAATCATTTTACTATACTATGGGACTCTATTTGATAAGACATAAGATCTCAAATAAACTTATTATTTATCAATAAAATAATTTAACTAAACATATTTAGTCATAATAACCAGAGACCGCATGTAGTCCAGGGTTAAGAGATAAATTTGAATCCCTCTCTGGTTTTTATTTCGATTCGTGCATCTTATTCTGATGCGAAGGGTTGTCACACGGTATGCATGTTTCCTGTTTTCAAAAAATATTTTTTATAACATTACCAAAATGAGATAAATTCATCAATATAACAATGGAATAATTTCACCACAAATGTTATCTCATACCTCACATGTTCTTCCAAAAATATAATAACTTGTAATTGCCTCATGTTCAAGGATCATGTATGCCCAAATGGTAATTTATAAATAAATCAACAATATAAAAGATAACTTTCCAAAAATAGAATTTTCACAACAGAAACAACATGTTTACACATACAAGGGAAAAGAATTCAAAAGTAATCCAATTAAGAAAGGTCAATAATACATTAAAACATTTCACTATGTATTTATTTTCACAAAGGATCTTCCTTGACAAATAGGTTATCCTACTGAATAGGGAATTCAATCAGGAAATTCCTAGGTCCCCTACATTTATATAAAATTACTGTAAATAGACTATTGGGATAATTTTTATAATTTTTAATGTACTCTTAATTTTTTTCATAAATTATTTACATTATGTCCTTCTTTCGCACACATAAAGTATTTCATTGTTCCATTGAGACATTTTCTTAGGTGTCTCCTTCCAAATTTCCTGCAGGATAGAAATTGAGATTTCTTTTCTCCATGTTCTCCACTACTGGAGGTCATATTATTCAACGAAATTATCTTATTTCTATTATCTGTGAGTTGGTTAATATATATTTTGTTGATTGTATTTTTGGAAAACCGATTGATCATGAACACAATATCTTTTACAACAATCGACATTCCATTTTGATGATAATTTCCACCACTATTCCCACCATGTACATCATGATAAATGTTACTATGAATTCCTTGGATTCTAGCCATAGACTAATATAAGAATTCATAGTGTGAGTCATAAAATAATTTATATAATATCATAACTTATTATATCAAAATAGATCTCCTTAGGATTAATAATATTTATTTACTCTAGTCTTATATTAAAATCCATAAAATCATTTTTTAAAAAAAATTTAATTATACTAAGAATATCCTCCGGGAGTGTCATAAGAATGTGTGAAATAGGGCCCATTTTTGTGTACAAAGAAACCCAAGGTCAACCCTGAAACTCTTTGTCAGAGTTTTTACTCCTACGTACAACTTTGCGAGATCCGCCTCTACCTACTCCTATCTAGAAAGGGATTTATATATTAGATAACCCCAACAATATTTACATTACCCAAATTTTTGGATGTTATTCTATACAAATAAACAATTTCAATCATAGGATATATTTTCTTAATAAGTTATTTTTTCGTAATCTAGATTTCATTGTTATTGCTAAACTTCCTCTAATACCAATTGTAATGCCAAGAACACAGTATCCTAGAGCCAATGCATTATTTTTATGCATTGGCATGATTATAAGGAATCAATTCCTGATGGACCAATCATTTTATCAGTTGTGGAAACAAGATACATACATAAGTTAGACATTAAAAATTTAAAATAAATATAACACTAATTTATTCCATTAGAAACATCCCTGCCTCTTGGATCATGGCTGCATGTCCCTCATAACTAACTTCTTCATATCATGGGAAAATGATACATAATAAATGGGTGAGATCAAATTCTTAGTATGGCTAAGCAATAAAATAGATGTTAACATAAGCCTTATTCATGTTGAATAATTTAAAATACATGATTTAAAAAAATAAATGTGAAAACTTTATAGATGGAATATGAGCTTAGTAAATAATTCCATAAAAAAAGAGTCATGGGTATTCTACAAGTGTAATAACCACATGAACCATCAATAATATTTTCATAATGAGGGAATGTATAATGCATTTCATTCTGAAACATCATGTCAAGGCCTTGGCAAAGACGTTTAAAATTTGATATAGGTCATGGACAAAACCATATATCAAATTAGGAAATGCCTCAGACAATTCCACGTATAATTGTACCAATAGATCTACCAATGCATCGAGGAGCTATAACATGCTGCACCCATCACGTAATAAGTCCAATATTTTACTCATATAAAAATTATGAAACATAACATAAACATTATTATTAAAAATAGCATACGTAATGTCAATACTCTATCCATAAACCATGAATGGTACACAAATAACACATCCAAAGTCAAACAAATCAAAAAATATTTAATACAATAGGGACGATTTTTATAATAAATCAAAACTGATCATGAATAATATTATACAATGATGTTGACATAGTTGAAAAAGATTAGTTAAAATCTTTGTTAGAAATATCCCTTTCTCATGAAATCATTTAAAATTGAAATAATTTATCAAGATATTGTTTAAAATATATTTTTGAATCAAATTTTCACATTGATTTTTGAAAAATCAATAAGAATTTCAACTTTAAAACATTAATTTCCATATGTATAAAAACCAATAAAAACATTTTGATAACATAGACATTAATGAGAATGGTTTAGTAGAATTAAATTTAAAAACATTTAAATTGATTTTTTAGTGAGACTTCCAAACCGAATGATTGGAACTTGAAAAAAAATAGTTGAGGTAATAAAAACATTATAATATCATGTGAATAAAAGGTTTAATGATATACAATGTCATAGTATAGTATATACACAAAATAAAAGTTAATTGGCTTATAACAACAATGAATTAACAATGGAATGTAGGTTGATATAAATTCCTTTATAATGAATGTATACTTAGGTTAAGGATAAATTAATGACATAATTATGTGTGAAAAATTTATATACAGTCAATATGATTGTATTTTTAGTGTAAATCAATCAGGGGACATTCACACTTATCCTTGTAAAAACAACACGAATAACATTGACGTTTTCCTCAATGAATAAAAATTGAGTGAAAACTACTCTTATCAATATTATATCGAAGAGATGTGTATTTATAAATGGAGTGATTATGTGTTTCAAAATACTATTCAAACAAAGAGGAGTGTAAATTATTACATAAGTAAATAAATTGGGATTTCACACATAATGTAGGAGTAATTTAATCAGTGAAGTTTGCGTAAAATCGAATGAGGGGAATTTGAAATTGAAATTCCCATACAGATTTGTTAACGTATGAAACATACAAAACATGATAGATTTATAATCCAATGATGATGTAAATAAATATAAATTAATGTATATTATGAAAACAATACAATCATGTGATGTACATACACCACAAAAAGGTGATAGTGGAAAATATTGCATGAATCTCACAAGAATAAAATTGATATGAAAACCCCTAATCACATTGTAATCAATAGATTAGTATGAAGAAAAGTTAATAAAAAATTTACTCACATAATACCATGACTATACAGATAATAATTATAATATATATCAAATTGGGGTACACAATACAACACATGTAATAAATAAGTGGGGAATAATGGAAATCTCACAGAACTAAATGTGAGATAAGATACCCCATACCTTGTACTTTTCATGGGTCGAGGGTACATTATCATCCTATATAATATTTAAATCATGGTTATTAAATTATAAATGAACTATATACATCATTATGATATCATATATGATCATTTAATATTTCTTTGTTAATAATAATTTATTATTATCATCATTTCGGGTGTTAATGGGTTTGTTTTCATTTATATGATTGGTTACACAATCCGTGTTTTTTATTCATTGGATATATTTGATTCATATTAAGAATTATATTATATTAATAAAAATTATTTTTAATCCTCAAATTAAAATTATTCATGAATGTTTATAGTGGGAAAATGAATCTCATCCTATTCGAGGAGACGGTAATCTATACGTACGCACGAGCAACAATATCATTATTTTATATATAAATAGTATGTAAATAGATGGTATATAAAATATAAAGAATAATTAACATGTAATATTTATTATTTACCTCAATTATACGTAATTATTATACCCATCCAAAGAATAATGTTTCGAATAACAACTACACCCTGACGTGGAGATGGTAAGTCGTACGTACGCACGTATGATGACATTGTCATTCATATGATTGATAAAATAATGAATATGGATGTACAATTTTTATAAAAACATTAAATTATATATAATATACTAGAGTTATTATTTAAAAATGGAAACAAAAAATAAAGAGGAAATGGAAGAAGAAAATATGTTGAAAGAGGTGATTAAATATTTACGTCTTCATTGGGTTCAACATTTTGATTTGATCAAAGGGGATTCATACGTTGGCATTATGACCAATGTAAGGACTCTATTAAGATCTGATGGAAGTGGAGATGATATTTAGTTATGGTTTGGATGATCCAAATGGCTTTGGAGGTGTAAAATTATGAGAAGGGGTAGTACCCTTTTATAAGTGATTTGAGGGTGACATTAAGAAAAACCGGAAATGTTATTTTATAATAAAATCATTTTCATTTTATAATGGATATAAAATTATTTACTTCGAGGATAAGGTGGGTATGGGTCGAAAAAATCTCAACCAATAGGTTTTATATAGGTTTAGTTCACCATATAAACAATATCATTTGGATTTAACTCTTTGTTAAATAGTTTGACATTTACCATGTCTCGTTGTATTTTAATATTATATGGTAAATAAACATACAATAACAATCCATGAGAACCCCAGGTAATTCATTATAAATATATAAAACCTTATATATTTTCTATGGTCGATCCTATTTTTTTAGGAATATTATTACAATTAATAATATGGTATTTGTTTTAAAAACTCAAATTTATGATTTTTTACACTATTTAGTTTATTATTTTTTTAAAAGCCATATAAGCAATATCACTTAAGATAAAATTTATTTAATCAACCATAAATTTTTATAATAACCTTCAAAATTAGTTTTATTCATTAAAAGTTAAAATTACATTTATTTGGATATTTATAATATCAATTATTTTAATCTTTTATTAATAAGGTAATTACTGCATCATCATTGTGTCAAAGATATATTTAATTATATAATGCATAAAATTTTTAAATAAAATACCATTTTATAAAAAATCTTTTTATCATTATAATTATTATTTATAGTCATAGTGATAACTTAAATAACACATATTAATGATTATTTTACTAAAAGATATATGTTTTTGGCATTTTTCCTTTTACATTAAGTTAATTAATAAATTGTGTCATTATCATTATTAAGTGGATTCATGGGATCCCAAAATGGAAAAAAGTATTCCCATAGTGGTAAATGTATCAATAAATAGAAACATGACACATATTTGGGTAATTTAATATTATTATAATATATTTTGTACCTTTATTTACCGGATTTTCCCCTTTAACCACAATAAATAAAATATTTACTAAAGTAACTATTCATAATGTCAAAAAAGAAAAGAACAAATTTACATAATTTGGAACTCCATATTAAAAATATTGAGTCTACTTTTACAAATCCAATACTCAAAAGTAGAAAAAATTAATTTAAAATTAATTCTGTTGTGAAAACAAAAAATAGTGTTTTAGCAAATAATAACAATCAAAAGATTGGAACTTGTATATATCAAGTTTAAACTTGAAATTGCATCTAATTACCAAAATTATATTAAATGATAAAAATATAATCTAAAGATACTTAAAATCCATGCAAATGTATAATTTTACAATATAAATTTTTTCAATTAAATAAAATTTAATTAAAATTTAGAATATTTAACTATTCATAGAAATATGTATGTTATATGAAAAGTTCCAAAAATTTATACAAATTTGTCATGAATCGAATCTGGTAGCCATAAAAAACGACACCCGACTAAGCCCGCGACAAGGACCGAAGGGCGTTCCCAATCCTCAGGGGATGGGAAAAGTGCCTCGGTATCATAAAATGAAAATTGGGAGCGATTTACCCAAATTTATAAAATTAAAACAAAAAAATAACACAATAAAATGAATCATTATTTTTCAAATAAAACAATCTTCTAAAAAATTTAGAACTAAATTATATATTTAAATACCACTCAAAAAGACTTACAAGAGGTACAATATCAAAAGGAATAGCCCAAGTGCCATCATGGTAGTGGGCATCGCCATCAAGCCATCTCCACAAGACATCACCACCAAGGACACGCTAGAAACCCGAACCACAGGAAATAAAAAATTGTACCCAACCTGTTTCAAAAAAAATAACCAAATATATGTACACCCAATGTTGTAATTAGGGTGTGATACAATGCTAAGTATTATACCACCAATAATAGATTCCATGGGATAAACATTCAAAGATGAAAATCATTCAAGTTTTACAAAACATGTAATCTCTAGTTACAACTTCTAAAAGATGCATCTTTAAAAAAATTAGTTTTCAAGTGGTATAATTTAAATAATCAATACTTTTAAAATAAATTCCACAGAAACTGAATTTTCCATCAAAATATACCATATTCCATTGGTAGGTATAATGATTCTAATGAGCACAATCAATACGAAATAACTCCTAGGCACTATTTTATTGTGGGTCTGAGGTACCTTGTATCTTGGTGAAAGTAACCATAAAAAATATCCATTATCGTGCATGGTCCACTAATAGGGAACATATCCATAACATAATGGTTCCCAATCATCATCATCATAGATTAGTTAGAGTTGTTATCGTCAATCATGATAAGTGATACTCAGGCCAAACCCCACAGATTCAGTAGCATACTAGTACACATCCACCCACCCAGATACTCAGGGTTTTCCTTTGTTATCCAACAAGTTAGAAATGTCATGAAATATACTTTTTAGATGAAAATATCATTTCCATATCACAAATTCCTGAAACATCCCCCATGTATACCATATAAGTAACAAAATTCCACTTTTCTTTCAAATTGATTTTGAAATCCGACACACACCAAAATAGCCCGCAATACTTCTCGTATTTCTTTAACACTTCCACAAATACATTAAAAAAAATTTATAAACCATTACAATAAATTATAACTCACATAAAATCCCACTCATATATCATCTAATATCTCTTTCACCGAAAAATTTTATTTTTCACAACACACTCACACAAAACTGCCCACAACCATGTTTTCCAGCTCTCATTCCATTTTCTAAAACATTTCAGCGCTTTATAATACTTTCAAAAAAAGTATTAGACATCTTAAATAAAAAAAATTACCATTAAAAAAACCCAAATTTTCTAAAAACACCCACAAAATATTACATTTACACCTTTTACCCAATTTTATTAACCAAACAAAACATTCACACTTTTTATAAAACAAACTCAAGGGGTTTAACTATTTCTTGCACACAAAACCCATTTCAAACCCCCCATTTAAGACCAAAACCATAACAATTCCAATCTAAAATAGAATTTTCATCGTTATATACATTTATAAACCTACTTTAATGTTTTATAAAATAACCTTGAATAATACCACAAAAGATACAAATGAAAACACACATTTTCATAAAATTATCTCAAGAAGTATAACAATGTTTTACACATCAAACCTACTCAAAAAAATTCTTTTTACGACCACATGACAATAATACATTACCAAAACTGAATTTGAAGGCCAAAAAAGATTTAGTACACCAATTCCAAAATAATATAAAATACACCCAAATTATACCCCATGAGTTACAAATGAAAACTAACAATTTCAACTTAAAAAGAAACTAAAAAATTTAAAACATCACCAAATCAGTGATAAAAGGTTTTCTCACCACACCCAACATATGAGTAATATGAAAAATGAGTAAATACAGCATTCTAACTCATCAATAAATGTGTACACATGAAACCCCCTACCTTTAGAGTCAAAACCCTTGAATATTGGTGGGAAACCTGAACTGCACCTCTTCCGCACCACAGGAAATTGAAAACGAACCCTAAAAAATAATATTTCACCAAATATACACCAAATAAAAGACTAGGTATAAACCCTAACATCTGTAAACTCTATAAATTTATGAAAAAGGGGATATATTCTATCTAAATCGATGAAATTGAAGAGAGAAACCCTTACCCAAAATAATAATGATGAAACGACCCAAACTCCACATGAGTCTGAATTTTAAAAGAACAAAAATTTTATGGAGTTTAGAAAAAATATGAGGATGTCTTATAAGAACTATAATCGGGGAATACAAGTAAAAATAGAAGGAGTTATGAAAGGATCAATTTACCACTTCAAATCTAGGAAATTTATGAAATCCAGTGATGTTTCACCCAATATTTCAATTCTATTGAACTCCAAATTGGGGTAGGAGAAAATGGGGGACAAATTAGGTAAGTGGTCTCGAGTGGGAGTTGGAATCACCGAAAAAACATAAAATATAAATGTTTTATTGAAGAATTTAAAAAAAATTAAATGTTTTAAATGGGCTTTCGGGAGATCCCAATCTCTTAAATAAAAACTAAATTCCACCATGATTATATAATTATAAATAGTAAAAAAATAATTTTTTGGTGCTCATAGGTCAGTGGATGACATGTAAAAATTGGAATGGATGAATAATGTTGAAAAATGAATCAATTATAAAAGAAACAAAATGTATTTTTAAATCTAGAATTGGGCTCATGGTTTGACCCAATTAATTAAAACTCACTCATTAATCCATAAAAGCTTGGAAAACCCACAAAACAAAGCATGAATGGAAAATAAATTAAAAATTCCTTTAAAATAAGTTATGTATGTGACAATTTTCCCCACCATGAAAACATTCCACCCCATAATGTCACAGTAAGGTCAAAGCGTCATCCAAACCCAACTAAGAAACCAAGAGGTACTCCCTTGCCCAGATTCTCCCCCAAAGGCCCAAAAACCTCCAGTGAAAACTTAATTAAGGATTACACTAACATCCAAAACATACAAAACATTCCTGAAATTATCAATAAAATTCATACTATTTCCCAAAATAAAACTCCTAAAACATTATCTGTATAACACTCAAGAAATTCATCCAAATGAACAACAACTTTGAACAGGGTTACACTAACCTTACATTAACTAAACCATTGATTACTCATCAATCAAAACATTTACTCAAGGAATATGTTGATATCTTGATTGCTTCATATGATACTATCTACCTTTAAGCCAAGAACATGGAGAAATCTATGTTCTCAGTACTGGGAGATATAAATGGGCTCCCCACCATAAGAGACAACAAACGTTCTTCCCGAGACAGAATCTGTACACTAATTAGGGGAGTCCTGATCGGAATCCCAATTACAAGGGGTAGACATCCATTATAAACTTCCAAAATTACATACATGAGACCCATAGTGTGTCTCCCCACCCTAAGAACCAACCATCTTAAGTGACTAGCATTAGCTGACACAGAAAAACCCAAAACAAATTACAGCTTTGGGAAGGGCGCAGGGTTAGTCCACACTGTTTGGGAAACCTTCCACTAACTATGAAGATCATTCTTTTGACATGGCTTCCTGGAATATGGTCACTAATAATCATGCACAAATTGTGCCATCAGCATGTCTATCAAAATTTCCATCCATTCTATAATGACTCAATGGAAACCAAATGGGGAGGGAATGAAATTAGGTTATGACTTGGGTACAATTCCCTCCACCAATTTCCACCGAATGGGAACAATAGAAAAATGATGATGACACCATAGGTTTAAACTCTACTAATAAATCATACTATGGATTGGACATCGAACAAGAGTTGAAAAGACTCTGGGATTTCCCCTAAATATGAGCCATATTCTCTCCAAGACCTATGGCTGGAGTAGATATGAATTAAGAATCTTTGGCCTCACAGTTAGGATTTGGAAACCCCCTAAATGAGAATTCTTCTTTCACTACCACCAACAACTACACTGAAATCCCTAATAAGATTTACATGACATAACACATTCCAAATTGTCTTTACCCTAACACGATATTTCACTGATAAAAGGTTTTAGAGATGCAAACATGTCACACAATTTTTCTTCGAGTGAGAAACAATATAAGTAATGAACAACTATACTCAACTTCCTCTAAAATGGATGATTTTTATTTTTTCCAAGGGATACATTCTCCCAACATAATAGGTACTATCCTAGGATTTCACAACATTCACCTTTACGGTTAATCAAGAACATGGCATCACAGGGATTCACTGAACAAGATCATGAGAATAGATATGAACAATGCATGTAGAGGGACCATATACAACATCCTAAAACAACACACAATTCTAAAAAGTGGAAACAATATCCTATCGTGAACATATTTCCCACACTAGTGGTTTAACTTTAACTCTGGCTTCATAGATACTATAATGAATCTAGAGGCCCTCTTAGACACCATCGAGACACTCATCCACACTAAAACCCCTAAACCACTTACAACATCGACGAATCAGGAAACCCAAGAAACTAAGGTCTCATTCAACCTTCCATGAAAACTCACCCGCTACAAGTGGATAAAAAAACAATGAACAAAATGGGTATAGACTCAGTCTACCGATCTCTAGTAATAAATATATTCCTTATATTGATCAACTTGAGGATTTTCTAATGGAGAAACAATATGGGTTACTCTATAGTTATGCATTAATCCTTAATAGAGGTGTAACTTATCCAATTAGAGAACCCAAGTACCCAAACAAGCTGGTCCATTGGTCAAAAAGTGCCACAATACAGATCCAAACACATGAAGGGAACGACCATAATGGGGTCCCGAAACATATCTCAGGGAATACTAATAATCGGTCATTTTACCCAACTTATCGACTTAACACAAAACCAATATACAGTTCGAACAAGAGGGGTTATTGGAATCAAAAAATTTATAAAAATCAACATTTTACAAATAAACACATAATATTACCCATCCAAAACAATTCATCAAGAGATAATGTTTTTCTTTAAAAAAAATTCGTTGAAAACAAATGGTCCAGCGGTTAGCACATCCACCAATGGAACCCCATGGCCCTTACAAATGAATGTTTTTGTACCACATCGGACACACTCCTCATATCCATCCCGACACTCATCCATCCATTCCATCAACCATCCATCATCCCATATTACCACATGCATGTGGGTTTTCAAGAAAATACCAATGTTTAAAACAAAACTTATTTCGACATTTCAAAACCAAAACGGTTAACTAACACATCTTTTTTCTCAAAATTGTTAACCACGAGATCAAAAACCCAAATCACATTTAACAAAACATTTCAGAAAGACACAACTATTTAGAAATGAAATCACATTGAAGATATTCACATAAATTTTTAAATATCTCATTGCATTAGAAACCCCTTTGTTGGTTAAGAAATCATTATTGGAAACACTATTCAAAACCAATATCAATATAGCTCCTTCTTTCAAAACATGTGTAAGTACACCATTTTCCATTTCAAAACAATTATGAAATATCAGTTCAACTATTTTGTAAACCAAACCATTCAATCATTATTTTAAAATAATTTCACAAAAACAATATGCTTCATTAAACCAAGACACATTAAAACCAAACTTCCATAATTTCAAATATAATGCACAAACCAATGCGAGAGGAAACTAGTTTCAATGGTTGACTTGGAAAAATGGTTTGTGGCCATATTCCAATCACTAAATTGTCATAAAGAGTCTTCATGGGAATATCCCCAACTCCACATGGTTTTCTAGGCCCTGCAAGCTCCCTGAGAACATTAACCCAACTCTTTTTTCATTTCCACTAATTATCATCAACCAAGAAAACCAAATGACTTAGATAAATATCGACCACTACTAAAAACATGAATCCTATAATTAGGTGTGGTGATCTATAACACTTCCAATAACTGGTATAACATGTCCCAAAAATCCTATCTTCAGACTAGCCCATCTCTTCCCCAAATAACATGACCCTAAGAGTTAACATGAACCTCCTCCGATACCATTTTGTCACGAACCGAATCAGGTTTACATCAAAATTGGCACCCAAACCAGCCCACTACAAGGCCCTAAGTGCATTCTCAATCTCCACAGGCTGTATCATGTGCTTGGGTACCATAAAATGATAATTGGGAATGATTTACCCATGTTTATAAACATAAAACAATAGAAGAACACAATAAAACGAATCTGGATTTTTCAACAAAAGAAATCTTTTACAAAATTCAGAACTAAATTACATATTATAAAACAACTCAACAAAACTATAACAAATGTACAAAATCAAAATTAATCATCCCATGAACCCTCATGGTATTGGACACCGCCCTCAATCCATCTCCAGTAGACTTCACTATAAAGGACCTACTAGAAACCCGAACCCCTAGAACAAAAAAATTGAACCCAACCAACAAAAAAAAAACCAAGTATAAATACACCCAAAAGAATTAGGTAGGGTGTGTTACAATTCCAAATAGTATACCACCACTAAGAGATTCAATGGGTTAATCATTCGAAGTAGAAACGCATCCATTTTTTAAAAAAAATGTGGTTTCCAGTTACAATTTCTAAAAGATGCTACATTAAAAAAATTTATTTTTCAAGTGGACTAATTTAATGAATAAACACATAAATAAATTCCAAAGGAATTGAATTTTCCAGACAAATATACTCTATGCAGACGATAAGTATAAAAAATCTAATGAGCACAAACAATAAGAAATACCCCCTACGAACTAATATGTTGTGGGTCCCGGGTACCTCGTATCTCGGAGATAGTAACCATCACAATTATTCGTTCTCATGCACATACCATAGCTAGGGAACATATCCATAACCTATTGTCCCCCAATAATCATCATCATAGTTTAGTTATAGTTTTTAACGTAAATCTTGATATGTGAAATTAAGGCAGAACCCCATGGATTCACTATCATACTAGTAAAAGTCCACCCACCTAGATACCAAGGTTTTCCCATTGTGCTCAAACAAATTAAAAAGCCCAAGAAATATAATTTTCAGTTGAAAATATAATTTCCATATAAAAGATTCATCAAACAGCCCAAATGTATACCATACATGTCACAAAAGTCCAGTTTTCATTAAAATTGATTTTGAAATCTATATCACACCTAAATAGACCACAAGACTTCTCACAATTTTTTATCACATCCACAAATCCATTAAAATTTTTAAAAACCCATTCCAAGAAATTTTAACTCAAGAAACAGCCCACTAGAATATCATATAATACCACTTTCATCAAAAAAATTCATTTTTCACAACACACTCATAGGAAACAACCCACAACCATGTTTTGCAGCACTCTTTCAGTTTTCTAAATCATTTCAGCACATTATAAAACATTCTAAATGAATATTTGACTTCATAAATAACCACCTTACCTTTAAAACCCCATATATGGTGAACACACCCCCAAAAATGTACATATACACATTTTACCCACTTTGTTTAACCAAACAAAATATTTACAATTTTCATAAAACAAACTCAAGTGGTGTAACTATGTCCTGTACACAAAACCCATTTCAAAACCCCCATTTAAGACCAAAAAAATAACAATTCCTATAAAAATCATAATTGGAATCCCTAGATACATTTATAAAACCACATTCATGTTTTATAAAATAACCTTGAATAATACCACAAAAGATACAAATGAAAACACACATTTTCATAAAATGATCTCATGAAGTATAATAATTTTTTTTCACAACAAACCCATTCAAAAACCTATTTTTAGGAACTCATGACACTAATACATTAGCAATACCTAATTTTAATTCCAAAAAAGATTTATTAAACCAATTCCATATGTTATAAAATACACCAAATTAATACCCCATGAGTTACACATGAAAACACCCAATTTCAAGTTATAATGAAACTTTAAAATTTAACACTAGTCCAAATCATTCATGAATAGTTTTCTCACCACACCCATCAAATGATGAATATGAAAAATTAATAAATTCATCACGCTAACTCATCTATAAATATTCACACATGGAACCACTTAACTTTTGAGTCAAAAACCATGTATCTTGGTGTGAAACCGCTACTGCAAAAATGACGCAATACAAGAAATTGAAAACAAACACTAAACCATAATATTTCACCAAATATACACCAAATAATACCATAGGTATAAAAAATTACTTCTGGAAACTATATAATTTAATGAAAGAGATAGGAAACAGTAAAGAGAAGGAAGGAATTGAATATAGAAACACTTACCCAAAATAATAATGAAGAAACGACCCACACTCCACCAGAATCTGAATTTTAAAACGGCAATAAATTTAATGGAATATCGAAAAAAGATGGTGAGGTCATGTAGGAACTAGAATTATGGAATAATTGTAAAAATATTAAGAGTTATGAAAGGATCAATTTACCTCTTCAAATATTTGTGATTTGTGAAATCCATAGATATTTCTCCGAATTTCGTGATTCTATTGAACTCCAAATTGGGGGAGGAGAGAATGGGCGCACGACATAGGTACGTGGTCTCAGGTGGGTGTTGGAATCACTGAAAAAACATAAAAATAGGATGAGTTATAAAATAATTAATAATTATTTTCAATACAGGAAATGGGCTTTCAGGAAGGCCCAATCTGTTACATAAAAACTAAAATCCTCCATTATTATAGATTTCTAAATGGTCGGAATTACTTTTGTGGTGCTCATAGGTCAGGGGAAGACAAGTAGTAATTATAATTGAGGAAAAATGTTTAAAATTTAATGTTATATAAAAGAAAAAAATTTATTTTTAAATATAATATTGAGCTCATGGTTTTTCCCAATTAATGAAAATTCACCCATTCATCCCTAAAATGTTAGGGAAACACTCAAAACAAAGAAGGAAAGGAAAATAAATTTAAATTACACATAAAATAAGATATGTAGGTGAAAAAAATAAATTTTTATTTCCCGATAATAAATATGAATTTAAATCATAAAATTGAATATATAAAAGTGTCCAAATTTAGTGTTTAATAGGGTTTGCCATTAAAAAGAAGTTAAATTAAGTTTTTTTGAAAAGTACTGATTTTACCTAAAAAATTACTTTTTTCCTATATAATGTCTAATAAAAAAGTAATATGGATTCCAAAATTATATTGAACATATAAAATTCATAATTCCGTTAATACTATTCATAACAGTTTTTTGAATGGCTACTTTGGTAAGTCGTTTTACGCTCGAACTCATATTTGAGTGTAACACATGTTATTGAAATCATTTTAAAAGATATCATACTATAAAATCATGGGGCGTAATAGTTCCACCATAGAAAAACTAATATGTATTTTACTATTTTTTTTAAAATTCTTATGACTCTTTCTTGAAATAAAATGACATCAATCTTCAACACTATAGTAATGTCTGATAGATGTCTTGATCTCAGATGAATCTTCACATTAAAAATACAATTAATAATATCAAAAAACATTATTTTATATTAATATATGATGTCCCTAAACATAATAAAAACCATTTCCCATGATTCAATTATTTTTTAAATAAACCTAACTTCTTTATCTGGATCAATGTAATTTACCATTATTGATTAATAAAAAATATGGCTTATATTGATGACATCTTTTTGCCCACCCACTAGTTTTACATAAGAAAATATTAAATCTAATATCCAGTATAATAGAAAAAATTTATTAATAAAATTTGGTGTCATGTATATATATATACATATAATATTGTAATATGATTCATAATTACTAAAAGACAATTTACTTGAAAAATGTTATAGGATATGTTTTGGTCCAATGAAATCTGGATCAATCAATCTACATTTCCAAATATTGCTTCCCATTTATCATTCATCCTAACTTCAAATTTGGTGAATTTAATCAAAATATTAATATTTTCATATGGTAGGAAATACACTCTCTTAATCATATGGAATTTAAAATCCATGAAACTAAACTTCTCAAACAAGACCAAACATTACAACAATTCCATTACATCCATAATAAATGAAGTCCCACTAAATAAGAAACATATAAGAAGGATTAGAAAAACAAACAAAAATTATTTTGATGAAATAGGATATAAATATTCAACTATAATGATATTTTAATCCCCTTTTGGTTATTTTCACACCAAAACTCAAAACATTATATTTGATACAAGTTGTTGGTCTGGTGTTCTTCCAATCAAGAGGATAAATACTCTAAACCATTCAGAAATGAAAAAAAATACAATAATACATCGATTACTAGAATAAATAATTTCTAGGATGTTTATGGAATAGGGAAAAATAACTTTGAACATTCACTACAATTCAATCATACTATCTTGAAAATAACATCTTCAAATTACACAATATTGTGGAAAAAAATATAATCAATTAGAAAAGTATTTATGTGGGATATAAAATTCATACTCCATAGGTAGTAGATTCTAAAAATATATTTATGGAATAAAATATTTTTATTAAACATGATACCACATCTCATACATGAGACAATATAAAATGATTAATTTTGAGATGAACTAAGGAAATCATATTCACCAAATATCTAAAGATCTGGGTGATCATCCACATGCACATGACAACCTAAGGAGTGCTATAACCTAAAATTATTCCTTAAGTAATTTTTTCTCACATATATAAACTCTAATAGTTCTCCATATATTTGTTTTTAAAGGACCCTAAGATAACTATTTTGAACTCTATGATCCTTTACATAACATTAGAATCATATATTTTCAATTTCTCAAATATTATCAAATATACCCTTACATGATTCACCACTATTTCCTATAATTTTTTATATATAATTTCACATAATTAAATATATATAATGTATATTATTATAGTACCAGACATCCAATCATTAGTCATGTTAATTCAATATCTTTTTAGGGATTCAAAAATCAGACGTCACAAAATAAATCATTTAAAAATTTCTAACACATATAATGAAAATAATTTTTAAATATATAAACCTATAAATAATAATTATAAATGGTGTTAAATTACCGATTATGTGAGTTAATTAAATATATTTTAATAATTTTCAAAAGGTCCATTTTTTGAATAATGTTATTTCTTAATGGTATTTAATTACATTTTATACCTTGGAATAAGATGAATGATATATTATAACATGAAAGCCTAATATATTTTAAACTTGGATAATGATTTTGTGGTTATCAATATTTTTAGAATTATATATTTCATAATACCATAAATCAATATTGAAGAAGTTATATTCATAGGGAAATATTTAATTTTCTATGAAAATTGTTGATACTCATGATGATTTAAACTATGTTAGCACATTACCAATACGTTATATGTGTGGTGAATTAAATGTTTAATGTCATTATGGGGTATGTGTGGAGGTGGGTAAACAGTCATTAATGGGATTTGTTAGGGGTATAGTATTTTTATTTTATTATTATTTTTAATTATATTATGTTGGTAATTTATGGACGACACATGGTTTATGGATTACAAAATTAATTCTAAATTTTGAAACATATGGGAATTTTGGTGTTTACCCTATACAATTATAACTCATACATTTTTAGGGCATAATTTATCTTTAGATTCAACTTCTAAAATATAGTATAAGATTTTATAAGGATTGTTGTCATGATAATAAGTTTGATATATTATTGAACGATTATTCTTTCCATTTTTAAGAATATAAAATGTATTTTAATATTAATTATAATGAAATATTTTCTGGGTGTATCAGCTATAATAGTTTAAAAACATTTGGATATAATTAATTTTCACATGAATTTTTATAGTTATAACTAGAATATAAAATAAATTTTTGACCAAAAAAATAAATTTGGTGACATTTTATGACATTTTATGATCATTGAATGTGTAAGTGTACTGTGGGTGAATTTTTGATGTGAATCAATGGGGTTTTGTAATTGTGTATCATTAATTAACATATTATTAATTTAGAGAGAAATTTTGAAATCATAAAATTTTTACCTCACAACAAATTTATTAGTATAGATTTATATATGATATGTTATCGTATTTAATAGTGATATAAATTGATATTTCTACGTATGTATGATGTTATATTGAATCATTATATATATTATTTCTAATACATAAAATATTATTTATGGTATTTTTCTAATGGATATAGGGAATAAAATTATTCAGGGGAATTAGTGGATATTATATATACATAAATATAATAATTTTCTAAAAATACAACATATTTTGAATGTATTTGAATCAAAATAGTATTTTTTATTCAATATATTTTATTTAAATTAAATGATCCTGGTGATTATTTTTAGGTACAAAATTGTGATGATTATTAATAAGACATTTGACCCATTATACTTCTCCCACCCCTTTTTTCCCACCTCATCAAACATATATTTGTTTTATAGGCCTCACAAACATTCCATCCATTTTTTATGAAATGGAAAGGGAGATATACAAACATCATACATTATTCAACATCCACATATTGAGTATGTTAGTAATTTCATAAATATATTATAGGGAGGATTAGTTATAATATTTTATGGAGTTAATAGTATCTATGGTATGCACACATTACAATAAATCATTGTTGGGAAATACGTTTCCTTGAACAGATGGAACTACTCATGTGGGGACGTTTTAAAATGGGTTGAGTTTGTTCAATGCACAATGGTGATATATCGAATGTTTTCCCAGATTCTTTTAGGTATTATGATGATGATAGGTCAATCATATTGACATTAAAAAAACAAAATCGGAAACTATAGTTATGAAACTATGATCTAGATAATACAAAACTAATGGCCATAAATTTTCATCTTATAAATCAATATGAACATCTACCAGCAACATCCCAAACACATGGCCCATTTCTTTTTATATATATTGTATCATAAAATTCTTAAAATTCTATTGTGGATCATACAGGGTTTGAGTATGATCATAGTAGGCAATCACTAACTATTTCATCATATAATATTTATATATAAATTATTTTATGTAAATTGTAATGTATGGTATCAATTTCAATAAAAACAAACCACATCACTCTATGCATTTTAACCCCCATGTGACCATCCCAACTCCATAGTTTGGTGATATAATTGTAGATCTCCCACAATCGCAATAAATATATCGACAGAGAATTATGTATTAGAAATTTTCTCAAAACTAATAAATATTTATTCACCATTCCCATCTCCACGTAGTGGAAAATAATCACTAAACCTATAATCCAGAAAATATTCATGCATTTTTTAGCATGAATGTACAAAATAATGTAATTTAATGATAGTATCCAAATTCTATGAGATGAACAATATTCCTGCATACTTTCTAATGAATTTTAATTAATATCAATCCCATATAAAAGGGATACACATAATAGACCTAATATTCTCATATATGACATATACCTACTGATATAAATTTCATAAAACCACCCTACCTCCGCATATTTTTGTGCACATGACCTCAATGGCATGGACACCATGGATTGAAACTTCACTAGATTACTATGGCCACATCCCATTAAAACATTATAAACATATGTCTAGTGAAAGAGATATAATCATGACACTATTCATGGGATCATAAACACATGATAGTCATATTTGATTCACACATCATGTTCCTAATGAATAATATCATGAACACACCCCATAAACCCTCATATTACCAATTATAACAATTTTTCTATAAATTTTAAATTCCAATGTAAAATAACAATATGATGAATGTATAAGCATATCAATACCCATGTAAAATTAACTGAGGTTATTAGAAATGAAAAATAGAAACCACATTTTCTTCCATTCATCATATGAGATGACTTTACCTTTGTAGGAAAAACAAAAAATAAATATTTAAAAATATAAAAGTGAAAAAAATTCTGAACACACTTCATAATACTAAGAGGATCCATAAAGTTAAATATCACTTATTTAGTCATATATTCTAATAAAACTATTCATGAAAAAAATAAAATTATATAAAATTGATATTTCATTTGATGATGCATATAATGGTGATAATACGAAAAATAAAAAATAAACGATATAAAATACTATTAATACTAATTTCGTGTGATAGATTAATTAATCAATGGACTCTGATGTGGTTTAATATATCTTTTAATGAAAAGATAAAAAATTGTGGTATAATTGGGTTACCTTCCCATCTATTTAAACAAAATAAGACCTCACCTAATTTTTAGTAAAAATATTTTATAATTAATTTTTTAAAATATAAATAAATTTCCAATTTACCAAGATGGAAACATTAGCATAATTAGAACTTATAATAACTCCATCATGCAGAATATGTACCTCACATAACCACTGTACTTAAGTTAGAGAAACTATGTATCCAATACTAGTCTACTAGGTACCAAAAAAATATAATCTTTAAAAAAAATTCCCAACGAAGAGGTTGTATTCCATGAACCCATTCCAATTCATTGACATATTCCTCTATGTACCCAAATATTCCAAATTACCAATGATTAGTTTTACTAAGGACCCAAATTACAAAATTTTAAAATCTATAATGTTATAACAATATCATTATAGAATATCACATCTTTATGTTTTCTTCAACCATAATGCTTAATAAAGACAAATAAACACCAAATATCCCCTTAGTTACTCTCCAAAAATAACATGATAATGGTAAACACCTATATATATATATATGATCTCGATCTATATGAATACTATTTTATAGGAATTATGCACAAACTATAAATACCATGTACCATATGAGTTACCAACCATGTAATAACACAAAATTGTTACCTTGCATGATGAATGTATCATACTTGACCATCTCCCTAGATTACACAACAACTAAATATAGCTAACAAATCATGTGTAATTAACTATATAAATATAATAAATTATACCTAATTCAAATAAAATTACAATAACATGGTCGGTAATGTTTCCAAATATGTTCATTTTTCACTAGAACCCATTGGGAAAAAATATAAAGAATATAGTCATAAAATAAATCGTAATGTCCAAAGGTCCCAGACATAATTATAAAAGTCCATATTCAAAACATTAAACTATATTGAGAACTTCCATAAAAATTCTTGACCTCTCTATGGGCTCTCACACAATACTAGCCAACTCTCCCACGGATGATATCCACATCATATACCATGATATTCAAGTGTTGATTAAATCCAACTATATGTTACTGATACTACCCATAGACCAACATTGAATTAATAAAAATATTAATATCCATACACTTTGGTTGACATTAACATTATCTAGGGAAATCATTTCAAATATATCATCGGGTTATATGTTTACTACTCCATGAGTATATGATCACACTTACTGTGAATGTTCTATATCTATATGTTGCTTGGGATCTTGAAAATAAAAAATTTAAAAGAGGAATGTTTTATCACCTATTCCAATTGACCTGATTGGTAATTTTTTTCCACTAAATCCAACTTCATGAAAAACCTTCATTAGCCTCAATGTCTTGATGATTTTATGTGATTTGAAACAGTCAGTAATTTTATTTCCCAAGATAAAAATGTAGATCAATGTCGGAGAAAACATGATCAAATCAAATTTATTCACAAATTTCCAAATGGAATGTTGAAAAATACTATTAATTCATTTTAACCATTGAGATCTAATATCTCAATAAAATTATTGAATATAATAGTGGTTTAGTAACTTATAATCATAATCTATAATAATTATTCCCCATTATTTAAATGCAAGAACTCATAAGCATTCAAATCCATCAATTTCTAAGAGATGAAATTAATTATGAATCTCAAACAAACAGGATTTTACGAAATAAATTCATGTCATCCAATCTACACCAATATTTTCTACTTGAAATTCAATTTTCCACAAACATGTACAACAATTTATTCACCCATCACCCTAATGGAATCTTGATATGATTTACGTTAGGATAGATTAATCAATAAATATCATGGATTCCATTGGTATTTATTTTCTAAATATACTTTTTAAAATATAAAAAAACTATTTATTGATAACTAATTTATATTCATGAATTCTTACAAAAAATATGGAATTATCAATAGTTTGAAGATGATAATGTTGTCATTGTAAAATTTCATGAGAAATAAAATATGTATGTATTTTATGTAACATAAAAATTTGTATATGATTATTTAATTATGAAAAATTTTCTAAAATAATGAATATATCAGGATCTACGATGTTATGAGAAATATTTCTTCAAAATTTATTAATAAAAATTAAGATATGAACAGTATTTTCAGATAAATAATCATTTTTCAACTACTTCCATAAAATTTGTTTAGATAGACATTTGTAAAATTTAAAATAAGTAAAACCAATTCCTCAATTGAAGAAGTTACCAAAATTAATATATCTGGATCAATTATGTATATATAAAACTCATGTTTAAATTCTCCTAATCATATGAGTAGAGCCGATGTCTATTTAAGATTGAGAAATTAGTATGAGTTGCTAAAAAATATTTTATAGTTATAGTGAATTCATGTTTGTGGAAAAACAATTTCAAGATGGGTTTTTTTGGAAATAACATTTTGACTTTGGATACTTTTAATGATTTTATATACACAATGTAGAATAGAACATTGGATACTCTAAATGATGATACACATAAAAAAAATTTATTGAAAATTAAGAAGTGTTGTTAGTCTATGATTATATAAGTCAATAAATTTAAATTGTGGAAAAAATGTTTTATTAATTCAGAAATGAGGGGAAAAATTAAATATAGAACATTCCATTAATTTAAAATAAAATTATTTTTAAATAAAAAAATAGAAAATGAAATGTAAAAGTGGAAATGAATGTTTTATTAATTCATAAATGAAGAAAAAATCAAATATATAACATTCAAATAATTTCCAATAATTGTTTTTTTTAAATAATAAAAAAGAAAATATATTTCTTATGAAATTCTAATGTATCTATTGAATGAGGTGGTACATCAAATATAAGTCTATAAAAGAATAAAAATATTATTTAAACATACTCATTAGGTTAAAAATAATTATAAATAGTTTAATGAGTTTATGGACAAATGAATAAATGAAATAAATGAAATGATAATTGTTATAGACTGAGTAATGTTAATGGTTTTTCTTAAATGTTGGTGGTTGTAAATTAAAATAAAATCATATGAACTATTCAAAAAAATATCATCATTAAAAATAATCCTGACAATATTGAAGAAAAATTAGGTTAATGATGATATCATGAATAAATTATCATATATAGAAATACTATGATTCTAATGATTTAGAATTTATTATTAATAAGTTAAAAAATTCATTTAGATAATGAAAATTTTAGTTATTATGTTTTTTGATTTGATGGTGAAGGTTAAATCTGATGGATGGTTTCTAAATATATATCCTCTATAATTGATGATCAAATGATATAAATTCATAAGTGTTTTATAGTGGGTATATGTCCTATATAATTCACTATAATTTAGGTATATAAGAAATATTCTAGAGGCATAATATATAATTTAAAATTATTGTGATATTCCAAATATGAATCCTAGTGAGTGGGAAAATTAAAAGTGAATCCCATAGTTACCACTATAAGAGAACCTATAAATAGGAGTTCATAATTTAATCATAAATATAAAATCTAGATTATTTTGAAAAGTTAATTTAATAAAGAGATTTTGTTAATGATTTTTTCCACTACAGATTTGTTTATTGTTAAAAAAATTTAGATAGAAATTTTGATCAGAGCATTATATTTAATGTTTTGATTAGATCATAAAATAATGATATTTGATATAATTTTTTATTTATGTTTAGGATGAATTCAGTTTTAATAATATGAAAAATATTAGTTTATTCAAGCACAATTATTAAATGAGCCATGAAAGATATAATTTTATATGATGTTGAAATATCACACTAAAAATATCAGATGTAGGAATCTTTAAAACAACTCAGAAGAACAATGAAGGAGATTTTTTATAACGATTTAATTTTTTTAACAAATATTTTTCTATGAATTTTTTTTAACTAATGTGTGTCAGTATAATTATACATATTAGGAGTTATAAGTATTCTAATGGGAGTTGTCCCAATGTTTTATCCATTTTATTCTAATAGTGAATAACCGTAGAACCACATGATTGATAATGACACGAATTTAGGTCCTAACAATATAGTTGTACATTATAAATCATCCATTCATTATTTAGTTTACATGTTTTTATCCATATATGATTATTATATAAATTTTATAAGGATGGTAAATCAAACAAGATGCAGTGAAAAATTTCATAGATTTTGAAAATTTTAAAAAGATAACCATTAATTATCCTCCCCCACCCTATTTCTACTTAGTTATACAATCCATGGGAGTTTGATGATGTATCAGTGGAAGGTTCCATTTTAAATCATTATGGTTTAAAATTTCAATTCAGCCAACAATTGAATAATTCCATTATCCAATGACTCAAATTATGATGGTTAGAAAAATATAATGAAACACTATCATTTTTTATATGTCGTGAAGGATGTTTATGTTTCATCTATTGTGCCTAAACCAATATATATAAAATCATCCATGTATTTTTATTGATAAATTAATCATTTAAACTAAAAGATAATTTGTAAATTCTATTTATTTTTTATCTAGATATATTAAAAAAATATGTATTTTTTTCAATATTTTTAATAAAATTTCAAAGGAAGATAATCATTATAGTGATGACAAAACATTTTCTGCAGAAATAGCAGAAGTATATAGTATATTGAAGTTGTATCTATCTCTATTAAAAAAAATTATATATAGAATGAATCAAAACGTTATTTTAAAGTGATGATATATATGTAAAATCATCAAACAATTAAGAATATTAGTTCGAAGAAAGATCATTCCGTGAATTTGATGAAATATTCTCCCCCAAAATATAAATGTTCATTGGATTAAATAAACCTTTAAGATGTTAATATTTTTTTGGAAAAAACTATTTTTAGAATGGGTGTGATAAATCTATGTCGTAAAAAACTGGGAAAATTTCCCAATGATGATTGATTCCTCTATCGAGGAGGAAACTATTGATTGTTCTTACAAAAAACAATATAACGTGGAATGTTCAAATTTTTACAGTAGAAAGTGATTTAGTTTTTATTTTTGGTTAAATAGTATATTTGAGAATAAATATTATAGTAGTTTGAGAACACATCTATTCCTTATTATAGGTTTCAAATGTGGGGAAGAAACAATATAGGAAATATTCGTTACAATCCTATGTCACTGGATGTTGTAAAATTAAAAAACATAATATGTTATAAAAACTCTGAAAAAATAATCAATTTTAATTATTATAGTAAATTTGATGAATATGTGACCATTATTGTCATTTCTCTATGTAATGTTAAATATCCTTCCACGACAAATGATTCATTTAGGAAAATAGAAGGAGACATAATAGATTAACATAGTGTAGTGATTTTTTTTGAGATAACTCAGAAATCAAGTGTAATGGATAATATTTTGATTATTGATAATGATTATTCAAAAAATATGATGGTTTATAAGAAATTCATGAATTATAATGAATTTCTAAGTAGTGGATAAAAGAGTTTTGAAAATGATAGTTCTTTAAAAAAATACATGTATTGGAAGTGCTAAGAATAATTGTGACAAAAATTCTAATGAAGAAATTTATGTTTTATCGACTCAAAAAAAACATATACTGTGTGATACAACATTGTGAATATAGAAATAAATAAAAATTTAAATTTCCTTCATATATTATTAGATGTGTAAAATATGTTATAGTTGAAACCATAGGAGAAATAACAAATAAAAATTTATTTGAGTTAGGATAACATTGTAAGTAATATTAAATTAGTAATAATGATTAAAAATGATGCATCACAGACATGAGATTCATGGGTATAAAATTAAAAACAATCATCAAAATTTAGATGCTATAATTACATTCCAACATTGATGGGAAAATAAGTTGATTTTTTGTATGACATGTCAAAGTGGGTAGATCATGCATAGTAGCTATAAAAATGTTATTATATAGTCAAAAAGAGGTCTCTAAATCATTCCATAAAATTTATATTGGATTATGAGACAATAATAAACCTAATTGTTTTTTAATATATCACTTTGATTGAATATTTCATTAAGATTAACAAAAACATGTTCAGGAAACACTAGTAAAAAATCATTAATATTCATATTTTTCAAAATTCCATTTGAGATAAAAATGAGTTATTATATAAGGATTATTCAAATATATATTGGAAATCATTTCACCTGCAGTGAATTCAAAACATATTTGATTAAATGTTCAATTATTCATCTTTAAATGTATTTAGACATCCCATAATAATATAGAGGTAAAAAAATAAAGGAAGTAATTTTATTGTAAATGGGAAGAAGGATTATTGTATATTATAAACATACCAAAATTTATAGAGATATTATATGAGTACATATATACATTTAAAAAATTGACTTTTCTTAAGGATGTAATGAAACATTAGAACTTATTTATTGTGATATATCAAAAAACAGTGAGTGAAATATTTCAGGGTTTTTAGATGTCCTATTTTATAACAAATAATCATTCAAGATATATAAAAAACGTATGAAAAATATTAAGATATAATTTTCATGGTGTAATCACCAAATATATAAAATTCATAAATATTGGAAAAAACATAAATGATGATACATTCATCAGATGTTAAGATTGAGGAAAATATAGCATTTGTAAACAATATTATTGAAATAAATATGGATGATAATTACAATGTTTCCAAAAAAATAAAGATAATGAAATTAAATTTGGGACAAATTAGGTGACTAAATATTTATAAGAATTATATTGAGAGTAAAATAATTTTAGAATAAAAATATTACAATTTTATTCTTTAAAAAAATAGATTTCAACATTAGAATATTTTTAAAACTCTAAATTCCCTACTTCATACTAGAAACATGATGATATTTGAAAATAAGACATCACTTGTCTAACATATTGTTAAATAATTAGTTTTAAAAACATGTTAGAAAAACAATTGGGATAATAAAGGAATCCATATAAGGATTAGATTTTTAAAAAAACAACTAATAACTTTTTCCAAGTTGATAGGGAATTATTATTATTGGGAAAAATTTCGTGTAATGAAGAAACCAAATGAACTATGAGAAGACTCAAGAAACAAATAATGAATTGATTTTAATGTATATTCAGAGGTGAAAAAATTGGATATAGAAGAACTATTTTCCCCTATATTATGATTCGATGCTATTAGAATGTTCTTAGTAGTGGATATACATCATTATTATAATTTTTATTAGATGTATGTAAAGTATTATTTTATAAATGGTGAGAATGATAAATAATTTTACATAGATAATACTAGTGTATTTTTAACTGATCTATATAAAGTAATGTTTTTTAAATAAAGAAGATTTTGTATCGATTTAAATAATATCCACAGCCCTAGTGATCCAAATATCAGAATAGTTCAATAATATTTTTTCATTCTATTAGGAATTATCAAAGTAACAAATTAATGGAGGATTAGAAACAATGAAAATAAATTGTGATTGTATATTTTATTGATATAATTTATGTCCTAGATAAGTAAAATTATTATTATGATTTTATTGGAGAAGTAAATAATAATTTTGAAATGAAAAAACATAAAAAATTTACATCATCTATTTATCGTGAAAAGCATCATGGAGAATTATTACAATATTTTATCAGGAATGATACTAAATATGTTTTCACACTTATTTCTATTAGTGTATATATGAGTAATGACGAGGTTAGAAAAAATCACAAAGATAAAAACAAAAAAATTTGAGGAGATTTAATATATATATATATATTATTAAAGGTCAGACATTGTTTTTGATGTGATATTTTGGGATCGATATAAAAGAGATTATATGGAATCACAAATTTTCCTTTCAAAAATAATTATGAGATATGTGGAAGGAATATTTATGTAATGCCAACTATTCAATTTTTTTAGTGATATTAACATTCAGGGGTATATATATTATGATTGGGATAGAGATTTCATGGATTGAAAATCAACATTAGTAAAAAATATATATTCATTGAATGTTGAGTTAGTTGGAATAGTATGAAAAATAATTTATTAATTTTGAGAAAAAATAAATAATTTTATGCTCCTACCACTGATGAAAATACATAGATGATATAGATGGATGTTTTGTATTATTATTTGGCTGTTAATGTTTCTAAATCATTTATCATACTTTATGATAATTTGAGTTGTATATATTGTTCCTAATATACTATACCAAACTCAGGATAGAAGAACGTTGATAATAATTATCAAATCATAATAGATATATATTCTAGTGGAAATTTTACGATTGGGTAAATTTCTATAAAATATCAAATTTCTTATTTTTTAGAAAATAAATTCAAAAAAGAGAGAGTTTTTTGAATTGAGGATGTAACATCACATTTATCATACTCCAATGTGTTCATACTATACTTGTTCTAGTCCCCCATTTTATATAGATTTTCATGACTGTGGGGTATATAAAATTACCATTTTCCAATCAGTACTATCAATTTATTATATAATGATTCGTGTTCTACCATTATCCAATAATGTGGGAGTGACCAAAATACGGAAATTGAAATATTAATATTTGAAATTTTAAAAAAGAGAGTGGAGAATTTAAAGAGAGAGGGGATTTTATCATAACATGGAATAAAATATATTTGAAAAAAGGGATTTCATTACATTAATAATTAATTTTTCTAGTTCAATGGTGTATGATCTTTATCAATTTGAAATGATGTGATTAGAAGAATGTTTTTCAAAATGTGAGTTTTTGGGAACAATTTTTTTTAATTAGATTCAATAAATAAAATTATTGAGATGATATTGTTATTAAATATGGATTGTGTAAAATCCAGAAAGTGAGATTGATTATCAATTATTATTTTTAATAATGTTTTATAAAATATGAATTGTAATTTCTGTTAAATAATTTTCTTGTAAAACATGATAAGAATAGATTTTGGATAGAGATAATGATTTGAATATGATGTTTCTAGATAAAATGGATATAATGATGTTTATTATGTAACTTTACACTTTTGCTTGATGATGATTTACTGCTATCAATGATCCTAAAATCATGATGATCTCATGCTCTATGATGATGTGTACAAATGTTGTATAATTTATGAGAAAAAAATATTTAATATTAACAAAAGTCATAAACAAAGAACAAATATAAAATCTATTCAAGATGAAATGGTTAGGCATAGTTTTTTTATATTAAAAGGTAGTCGAATGAATTGTAAAATTTATGATACTTCCAATATAAATATTTAGAGGAAAATATTTTTAAAGAAAATTACTGTCCCAATTTGGTTGATTAGATATACATAAATAATTTTTGCAGAAGGGAAGATAAATGATGATGAGTTCAAAACCAATCTAGATAGACATATAAAATGAATATTTTGAAAAATAGTATTTGATATGATGTTTCGTAAATAACATGTTGATAGTATTACATTAAAATAATTTTTTCAAATGTAATGTATTGAATGAAATAATACAAAAAAATTCATATCTCTAGAAAATAAATTTATTAGAATGCTGAATATACTACTTTCATGAGTTTATCCATATAATTACTTGATAAAGCAGAGTATAAATGTTTTCTAAATATATAAAAATGATTAACCATTAATATATAAAGCTTTATGAATTTAAAATCACTATAATTTTTTGAAACAACAAAAAGAAAAAATGAAATATTGTTAGAAGTGTGGATGTTGTTATTGGGTGATGGGGTTCATGTTCATAAAGTATTTTAAAATTTAAAAAATGTGGTCTACCATCGTTATAATGGGAAAATATATATATATAAAGTGGACAATTTTTTTCAATAAAAAATATTTTCTAATGTTTTAAGATTGCAGTATTCCTACATATTGAGTAATGCTTAATATTTTCTAATGTTATGAAGATAGTGGTTGAAATAAGATCATCAGATTAGAATTTCATAATAATGTTAATCATAAAATCATTTTTTTTTAAATTTTGAATGACCATTTTTTAATAAATATGACTTTAGAAATAGATTAATTAATTAATAAAAAAAAATTATCCACCTGACTAAACTTTCATTTTTACTTTTTAAATAATTTCATCTAGACAGTTAAAAATTAATTTATGATGTTTATTTATTGGTGCATAATACTCCATTAAATGGATATTCAAATAAATATATCTGGAAATTTCATTTTCTAGATATATAGAAATTTGAGAAAGTATGATAAATATTAGGTGTCCGAATAATTTTTTTGTGGATTTGTGAATATTTTTTTAGTGTTGAGAACCACTCATTTGAAATTAAAAGGAGTATAAAATTTTTAATTTCAATTTCAATGAGAGGGATAATGTTAATTTTTTCCCAAAATTTTAGTCCTATAAGAACATACAAATATGAATTCAATAGTTTATCATACATAGATATTTTCCACAAATTATAAAATTCAAATTTCTATAGTGTCTTTTTCAAACTGAGATTTAATATGTGTTTTGTTTCAATTCATAGAATTTAGCACAATGATTTAGTTCTGAGCATCAATCATTCCATTTTATTAAGGTAACTAGTCCAGAAGATTAGATTGTGTTTCCATGTTGTCATGGTGTGGCACTAGGTTGCGATAATAATAAAATGACATGTTATTCAGGTTCTAGATTTTAGAGATGTACAATGGAAAATCATTAACTGGACATAGAAAGAAAAAAATATACTGACATTGTCGGACAGATTAATATAATTTTTTTTTAGATGACCAATTTGCTGCGAATTTTTATATTATATATATTTTTTATAATTGATCATTTTCATAAGAAAACATTTATAATTATAGGATTTTAAAAATGATTCCTAATATGATATTAGTAGATTATAATATGAGTAGTATCATTAGTTTTATTTAGTTCTATCTAAAATTTAATTTCTATGGAATCATAGATGTGTGTGTGGTACAAAATAGATTCTCATGAATAAAGGACATGTTTTCAAAGAACAAAAACCATGTTTTCCCAGAAACATAGAATCTGACTCATACATAGACAATCCATCCCATGTATAGACACAACCCTTGATCTCCATGTTCCATTCCCTAAATGAAAAAAAGAAAATACATGTATATTCTAAAAAACAAAAATAATTTTATAGAAATTAAAAGGACAATCCTTAGTTGGAGTTCCACATATGAAAATTTCTCTAGTAATTAAGCAAGAGGGTGTAAATTTATAAAATAGATATAAATGTTTTCATCGGGAGACTACATACCCCAATTTGAGTATCCACATCAATAGCCAAAGGAAGGTATAGAAAAAAACAACATGGCATAACATAAAGAGAATAAAAATATAGTTCAATATCATAGTAACACAAAAAAGTGAATATATTTTATTTGACATGAAAATTGTAAATTTTAACATATTATCCCATTCTTCGAACATATAGAAATACAAAAAAATTAGGACATCTCTTATTTAACAAATAGGTTCCACCTACTCCCATAATTAAAAAAATGTTTTATAATGTCAATGAATCCTCAACACCAAAAACAAAATATTCCCTAGCCACAGGGCACATTTCATTTAGTATTTAATAAAATATGATTTCTCCAAGGATCAAAATTGACATATTTAATGTGAGAGAATGAACTCATTAGGCCACCACAATGAATTTATTTAGATTCTATCCACACATAAATTAGTGTATTAATATTTGAATGTATGATTAATAATATTATAAAAGTATATTTCTCTATTATATTCTCATTATGTTATATGTTATTTTCTTTTCATACGTCATCAAAAGATGGAGTTTCAAGATTCCCCCATGGTCTTTACAAATCCTGAGGAAGAATAATGTTTTACCACTATATCATATCTGTATGATAGGTAATATAATTTTCAATTGAATCTCAATTAAAAATCATCACTTAATTACTGATATATGAACTATCGATACCATTCTTATCTCGACAGCAAGAAATTATTCAATTCAGGATGAGAATCCTTCTCTAAAATGATGATCTCAGTCACACCATTATTCTCTTGGCCACCTATGGACTATCCATATTCTTATATGGTTATAGAAATTATCAAACTAAGAAGGTCATCTATTGTGGATACAACGAAACATTATGTTTTATTCTATACCTCAAAGTACCATATCTCTATCACACAACCATAATGGTTTCAATCCTTAATAGAGTTATATAATTAATATTCTATAAAAAATTTCAAACTATCAACTACCACAAAAAAATATTTAATTAGAAACCAATATACAATCATGTTGATGAACAATATCACCACACATCAATAGGGTATACACAATAAATATTTTAGTGAAACAGAAAAATAAAGACAAATAATAGATAATCTCATTTCCATTCATGAAAAAATTCTCAGAAGTGCATGAAATAATCACCCATAAATAAAAAATCAATATATATATCTGTCATCACCCACATGAAAATAAGCCCGGTCATCCCCAATGAACCATTGAAACCACATTTTGTTCCATTCTGGGACAAAAATATAATCCACATCACTCTAGTAAATCAAATGATGTATAAAAGTATTAGTAAATATTAAAATATCATGTAACCATGTAACTAGTATTATATGTACACATCATATAAAATATATTTTATAAATTATTCTTTATGAGAAATAAAATTATAAAATCACATAATTTCTAAAAAATAAAGAGTATATTTACAACACACTCTAATTGGGAGAGAATGAGAAACCAACAGATAAAGGTGATGACTATAACTCCTGATGACTCTATGTGATTGATGGGATTATGAATTGATAAAAATCCATTGAAATATAAATTTTTATGATAATAAAATGAATTATGGGTGAATGGGTATATATCCATTTTTTGGGACCAAATGAGACCCCAATATAATTTTAGAAATTACATATTTTTAAAAGAATATAAAAAATAACATTTGTTCCCACCGGTTTCACAGTCTCATTTTGATTGTTAATTAGATCCCCCTAAATACATATCCTAGGAATATTAAGGGGCCAATGTACATATTAGTGAAAAACTATATTTAGTATTCCTAATGGGTACTTTTTCGATTATTCATATAATATTCAAGTACTAACATAAAGACTATATTCTGTATATGCACCCACATGACTTCACTAATACCCATAACACCATAAACTTACCAAACTTCACATGACCATAATGTAATTATACTAATATTAGATCCCTAAAACATAGTCAATAATAGTAGATATCATATTATCCTAGACTATATAGATAATGAACAAACAACAAAACAATAAATCATAAAATCACAATATGATATTGTGGATCTATATGATGCATGATCCCGCATTTAAATCTTTGTTAAAATATTACTCTCTATTTAATGTATAAATAATAGAATTTAATTATCATGAATTAATATTTTACAACACACAATGTACTATCCTCTGTCATCACTACATGTAATACATATCCATAAAAAAGACTCAATATAAAATGAAACAACATGTACTCACATATTACTAACTCTCATACTAAATCATATTTATATGATACTAATATATCACATTACACATCATTTGTATGTGAAAATCCCATGAATTTATCAAATATGTTATCTGTAATCAATTAATGTAAATGTATCATCCCAACATTATAGGAATTAGATCTAAATTAATATGTCGCATTCTATGAAAAATCACAATCCTCTTAAAAAAATTATTTAATATAAAAAATTAACAGATAATATATTTATATATTAAAAAAATAATTGTAATTTAGTGTGATACAATAAATGTGAAATAACTAGGTAGAACAATCACACCGTGAAATTATAAGTTCCAATTAAATAATTAAATAATTTTAAAAAATTAAATGACATAAAAACATAAAAATCGTATATATTTCATTATCTATATTTGGGTATAATCATAATCCATCATCTATATATATTAATTATTATAGATAAAAAGGGTTCAATATAAAATTTCACAATAATGAGTGTGTAAAAATAACTATTTTAATATCCCTTGTAATGAGTTGTAACATTGAACATTATGTTTTTGCCTAAATAAAAATAACATAATATATAAATGATCATGAATCACTCATAATCATTAATAAGAAAAATCATGATATATGATTTTTTGATTTATGCACAAACCAGTTTTATAATGATTTCTAAATATCACATGTTATTCGACTATCAAATACAGTCATATCTCAAAATATTTGATAGAACTATGATTCAATAATTAACTCTATATTATCATATAAATATATTTAAAATAAAATATATATCATTTCATATCTCTACCAAACCATTAAAAGTTTGAGTCATTTTATATAATGTCTATTTTAGAGAAAATTTGTACCTCCCACTACAGGAGGATATACATGTCTTAATGGAAAAGTAAAATACCTAATGTGTGGTTGGAGTAAAATATAAATCAATGGGTATAATTTATTGTTTAGTAAAACTATAGGATATACAAATATATCAGTTTTCAAAGTTATATATTTTCTACTTAGGTGCCTTAAGTTCATAGTATGATTAATAGAATGTAGTACATCATTGTCAAACTAGTTTAATGTGAAATGTTGGAGAAAGGGTGTAAATACCATGCTGAATTTTGTTTCATGAAATTCATTTAATTATACATTTGGAAAAAATAATACACTCCACTAGTTTTATCCCTTTAGTTATCATACTAGGGACATTGTTGAAAATTTTCATCCCTTTTTTAATCCCAATCAATGAAGTTGTTAAAAGTAAACATCTCCACATATATCCTCAATTTATTTGATCTATCCTATAAAGGTAAAATGAGTGGGTATTGGTAAATGTAAAAAATGTTATTGGTCAAATGAAATAAAAATATTCTGATAGAATTATATGTTAACTATAATTCAAATCCATACATAATTATATGGTGAGTACATTAGGGTCTACAATAGTTTTACATTATCATTGATATAAACCCATCATGAGAAACATAATATTTTCAACCACATCATATGGTGGATTAATATACTGTGTAATAATTTATATAAGCTCATCCAGAGAAACAATTATGTGTGTAAAAATCCACCATATGAACACTTATGAATGACCATGAATGGATAAAAGATCAACCAAACTACTATTAATTATATATACAACAACCCATGTAGTACATGTAATGAATGTATCTTGATCTAAAAGCATTACAAATACTTGGTATAATATGTAGATCCCAAATTAATTATTTAAATATAAATTACAAGTGGCATTTAGTTTTCATTCATTCACATTGAATCACCCAAGGCTTGGGATAATAGGGTGTTACCTCCACGGTTTGATCCAGTGGACTGAACAACAATGAAAAATCATAATAAAATATAATTATGTGAACATATACTTATATATCAATGTTATATATCATTTATTAAACTATATTCATGTGATAATAAAGGCTACCTATGGAATTTTAACTAATCAGTATTTTCAAAATCCCAATTATTTGATCACAAATTTGATGAATACCATCACTCCAACATTTCTTCCTCACTAATCCCATCATCATATCCTCCACCAAAATCGATAGTGGGTGATTATACATTGAAAAATAATATGAACACCAATATTAATACCCTCAACATTTTGAACCCATATAATATAATTCTACCCTTTGTTAAAAAATTGACCCCAAAGAGCCTTAATGTATTACTTATAGTGAAATTATTAAAAAAATCATAATGTATGGTTTTAATTTAGATAATACAAAAGGGATTATATTCAAATTCTTTAATAATTTTTTTTATATTTAATATTATCTATAAATTGATAAAATTGAAACAACATCAATATTTTTGAAGAGACTTTTTTTTAAATTTTCACTATAATATCTTAAAATATATTTACATCATTTTGATCAACTTAAATGGAATTGGATTCATAGTGAAATAAATATTAATAAATTATTAATAAAATTACATAAAGTATAAATAGAAGAAATTAAAATTTATTATTTCACTATAAAAATGGGCACACTATAATAAATGATCTATAAACCATTTAATGATATAGAGATATCTCACCAAACACTTTTCATCTCTAGTAAGGATGCTCCCTCCTGGAAACTTCTTATTTTACATAAACACACATTCCTACCTTAGTTCCTCACAAGCATGATTGTATTTTATTGACTTAAGTAAAAGAAAAATATAATTTTATTATTCATTTATTAAAAATACAACATATGACCACCATATTCGTGCATTGATTTAACGTCTCCAACAAATGATGAAAAACCTACCCAATGATAGAATCCCCATATTAGACAGAATGGTGTGATTTATTTTCAAATATTGTAGTCTGATCGAGATCAAATTTCAATTTTATACTATTAAATAGAAAATTAACATTTTCAATAAAACTCATTCATTGAGATTTATCATGAATATAAATCACCTATTAGAATTTATATGAGATATAATAAATTGATACACCTAGAATAATCCAAGGAATTTTGAATATCAAAAAATGAATTCCTTCGTGAAGACAAGTGTTATTGTATTAATCTGACATAATCTCGTAGAATAATTGTTGTAATAACATGAGTTACCTAATATGTTATTATTGAAATATTCCATAATTAGTGTTATATGAGGTTATTATGTGTAGAGTGGTAGGTTCATTGAATGTTAAGGGATTATCTAAAAAACTAAAATAAAATGATACAATGAATGAATCATGAATGAAATTTCACTGGTCTATAATAGACTAGCTTGATCATGTATAAGGGATAAAATTGAGATAGAAATTATATCATACATTATATATAATGATTATGTATACTGTATTAACAAAAATAATTCAAACAATTATACATTTAGGTGGCTTCCAAGGTGGAGGAAATTCATTTATAGGATATTTTGGAAATTATATATAGTTAACAATGGATTATTCTTCATAATACCTTTCTAGAATGTTTGAAATAACATTTTTTATCAATTATTTAATTGATATTATTGATTCAGATAATATTATTATGTTATTAATTGAGTTTATTTAAGGATTTTTGATATTTATAATTGAATTTTAACATGCTCAATTATGAGTAATAAACTATATAAGTTTCCAAAATATTATTTTAGATGTTATTTGGGTGAGATGATTATAGTTATCATCATAGAAACCACATTGGATGGTTTTTACCCATGAAATTACAATATATGATTTATGAGATGTGTGATAAGATGGTCAACTATTATTCCCTCTTTAGTCTCAAATACTATAATATATTCAATTTGTAATGTTTGTAAAGAGGTGTATATTTGTTTTGAAAATAAAAATGGATGTGGATGTTTTGTGTTCAAAATTGTGGGGTTTGATATATTTTTTTATATTAGAGATGAATATATAAGATGGTGGGAGTTAATTTTAGGTTCCAATTATTTATTTAGAGTATAAATAATATTATATATTCTTTTTTACTTGGTCAGTTTTTCTAGTGAAAAGTGCAGTAACCTTATATAATGATTTGATAAACATAATAATAATGATACATATATGAATTAAATTTAATAAAATCAGATATTCTAATATATTATACTTGATGTGTGAGAACATTCATTAACTGATGATTTACCTATATTACACTCCATTGTTTTGGATGGTGAGGAAAATTTATGTATTAGATTTTACTAGATTTTTATTATACATTCATGATAATGACATGTTACTTCATCCAAATGTGATTGATGTTAAATTATGTTGATATACTCCACATAATATTTAAATATTATATATATTTTGGGAATTTTTGGAGTATTGTTAATATGATAAATAAGATTGATATTTCGAGTTATTTAATTTTATATTTTATGTACAGATATGGTAACATTGATTCTAATCTTTTTTATTTATATTTAATGATATTTTATTCATAATTTATTTTGTGATTTATGATAAAAAAATTTATATTTTATATTATTTTTTTTCATTATTATTTTATGATATACTCTTCATGGTTTTTTACATTTATGTTTATTAAATACGGATCCTTTAGAGGATTAAAATTTAAATAAAATAGAATGTTAAGAGGAGGTATATTTATTATATGCTAAAATTCAAAAGGGGTTTTTATGAAACAAAAAATATATTGTTTCATGGGAATCATGAAATTATATATTAGACCATGTAATTTACAAAAATTATCCATTAATCGAGTTTATATAATCAAAATAATTTTGAATGAGTAATTGATCAGGAAATGGGGCCTCTCCACTAGAGAACACCACAATGCCAAAAATATATGATAAATAAATAATAAAAGAATTATTTGAGTAAAATTATTCATATATTTCAAGAACTCTCCCAAAAATTGAATTTAGATATAGGGGTAAAATAATTTTCTAAATATGGAGGATGTTGGAGATAGATGATTGAAAATGAATTCTTAGGCTATATTTAAAAATTTAAATTGTATTTATTTTCTCGATTTTATATCAATGTGAATAACATAAAATTTATGTTCAATTATATGGTAAAACCAAGGAAAATAATTATTAATTTTTTATAAATAAAATAGAAATATTTGAACATAGCTTAAGTGGTGTTATGTGATAGAAATTTAAAAATATTCCATTTAATTATTTTTTTAATTTTCCTCAATTATTGTATTATTTCACTGAAATTATTTTAATTTTTTATTCAATTTAATAAAACTGAAGTGGTTTTTTCATTTTGATTCCTGGGTGTTCATTATAATTATATTCATAGTGAATCTATATTTTTGTCAAAAATATGAACTGTACATCCTCTAGTGATATCCATGTGTCTTTCATGATTTAATGAATGTTATTCTTGATGTACCGTATTCTAAATTTATTTATCATGTGAGAAAATAAGAGATAAAATGAAATTAATTATTCACAAAATTAATAAAATAATGATTAAATTTATGATCTGTATAACTAAAAAATAATTCTACAACAAATGAATAAAATATTATTAATATGATATTAAATTTATTCCAAGGGTTTCTTATATATAATGAGTGCATTCCACTCTAGGATTATTTCTAAGGAGAGTGTGGTAAAAATTATATTCAAAGATAAGAATCTAGAAACCCACCATTTACAAGATATGAGAAAATATATCTCATAGGAAAAAGAATGAAATCCATCATAAAATGAATATATATAATATAGTTCCTACTATATTTTATATAAAAGAAATTAATAACAGTCCTCACAATAAGAAACTATTTTAATATTTCCATTATATAATAACAATGATCCATTTATTATGATAAATTGGTATAATACATTCATGCGATGAATAATAATAAATATTTATTATAAAAATTGTGTAAAATAATTTTACTATGTGAGAATAATACAAGAAATACAAACATAACAACTGAAATTGTATTTTAATGTATTGGTTATTTTTTTCATGGAAAAAAATCCACCATATTATTTCTACACGATGATATTTCATTTCTTTCAAAACTCATCATTCTTAAAAAGATATTTATGGATCCTATGAAGAAATAAATATACATGGATCATCAAATATTTATAATATGGTTATACTATGTATAAAAATATCACCTCATTAAACAATATATATCATGTTATAGTATTTTTAAAATATATGAATACTTCATCATTATCTATATAAATAATAAAATATTTTCTTTTAGAATTTTAAACCCTAATAGATATTGGAAATATCAATATAACAAAGTTATTATTATCCTAACATGAATATAATAACCTGAAAATCATTATTGAATCTAGCTTATGATAAAACCTTAATAAAAAGATCGATATCTTTTACATACACAAGGATCATTTCCAGTATACAATTATGTTTTGCTAATATACTTATAACCATTGAATATCATAACTATCAAATATTTACTATTATATATGATAATATAAATGATATATCGAATCATTGATGAAACTTTATTTCCACTAAATATATATACAAATTAATATTGAAATAATTCCTTAATTTATTGATTTTTTCTAGCCTTCAATACCATTTCAATGAATGAGGTTTCAATTTTCCATAACAATCATGTGGAAATATATTATCAGAGATAGTAGCCTAAAATAATTTTTATTTTATATAATATACTCATATTAAAATATTAATTTATCAACTTTTAACTGATAGAATGAATTGAATAATAAATCTAGTATGTTATAAAAATCAAATATTTTGGTACCTAAAATTGTGAAACACAGAAATTTTTTATTATGATTTTGAAATCATTTTCTTATAATGGAATAAAATTCTCATATAACCTTGATAATTCTTCCATCCTATTATTTTGATGGCTGTATTAATCAATATGAATTTTTATCTACTAAATTTCTTAAACCAGATATGATTCTCATTATTGATTATAATAAAATATAGATTCAATATTAAAAATAAATAATTTCATAATTTTCTTAGGTGATAAGAAAACAATACGTATTTGGTTCATTAACAACATTTTTTGACTGACCATCTTATCATGTCACTATAAAACCTCCATCATCTAGTTATTATGGAGGTTCTATTTCTAATCACTATTGTGTGTATTAATCCATTTCTTCATTAATGGATATCTTAATGCTACGAAATATATTGATCATATGATCCTTATATATATATATCAATAGTTACAATCTTCTCTCAGGAATCATATATAAATACACTATGTCTTGGGACAAAAATTTCAAACAAAAAAACATAATAAATAATTCATAGATATGTCTTCTAGCTCTGTCAAGGTTAAAATTGAGATGTCAGATAACATATAGTAAAATTATTTTTTACAGTCATCACTCACAGATCAAATTAAAGTAAGGATTTCACAATTCAATTTACATGAATTGCATTATCATTGTTTCTAATGTGGAATTTTTTATATACTATAATATATTATTTAAATTAATAAAATAAATTCAATCATACCCTTGTAGATACAATAATGTATAATTCACAATGTAATAAAAAAATTTCAATAATTAAAAAATTTATAATATATCTCATTGATGATTATGTTATTTTTAACTATTTTTATTGTATTTTTAGCTCAACATATATTCATTAACTCACATTTTAAAATACTCAAAAAGTCCATTTAATTATTATTAAATTGGTTTACTTCATAATAATATTAAAATAATTACACACAAATATATTTAGGTTATTGTGTGTATGTAAAATATTTTATAATATATATATAAATATATATATATATGTGTGTGTCTGTGTGTTTGTGTGTGTGTGTGTAAGGGGATTTGGATGGGGTCTCCTTTCCATTGAAGTTCCTTCCCACACCCCTCATAATAATTTTTTATAATATTATTATTACCATATATATATTTTACAATAATTTATATAAATATAAAATTTAGAAAATAAATATCAAAAGGTCAAACAAAGAAATTATTTTATTTTATTTTATTATTTATACATAACATAAATGATAAAAAAGTATTAAATATATTATATCATTTAAATAATTATATTTTCTTCAAAATATTATACACAATATATCTTGGTCATTTGAAAATATACAATATAAATTTCTATGAATTTTAATTTCTAAGAATTTATATAGTAATTATAAATTATTTTACCTACACTAATACAGAATGAATGGTCTTGATACCAAAAAATTAGTGGTTTTTGACACCCATTAAAAAAATTCCATAAACTAAATTCTTCAAATAAAAATTTTACTAGTCATTAATAAAGAAGAGGAGACTAATTTTGACATTATCTCAATAAAAAAATGGATTTGGGGTGAAGATTCCATATTAAATGGAAAAATAAGAGGATATATAATAATAAGTGATCTCAAAAGGATTGATTCAAGAAAATAGAAACAATTCATGATGATTAATTTTAACATATTATTTTTAAATATAATATAATATTATTATAATATATGTATTTTTTTAATCTCATTAAATATATAATAACCCATCTTGTATTATGTTTGAAGAACCAATATTCACAAAAGATCAATTTTATGGTATTAAGATAGAGTTAATTGAATTGAAAAGATGAAAAATTCTACAATATTTTCTAATGGAGACTCATTAGGAGATTATTTGTGTTGGTTTTTAGTGATTGATAAATCATAGATATGGTTTATGGATCCATAGTTACAATTGTCATGACAAATATTGTGTATGGTTTTTTAAAAACTATATTTGAGTGATTTGTTGTCCCCTCAGGACCAATTTTCCAGAAAAATAAATGAATCTCTCTGATTCCATGATGATTGTTTTTTAATAAACAGATAAACTATGTACAAGATCACATTATTGGCATCATAAAAAATTCTACATATGAGTCATTCAAGGATGCATTTCTGCTATTTTAATAACCATGTATGATTCATTTATGTATATTTTATTGAGGATTTTGTATTATTTGACTTCTTTTCGATAACCTACATCCATATGATACAAAATTAAATAATATATTAATTATAATAAAATTAAATGGGTTTTATAATATTTCATGACATGATAAAGTACCAGTCCAATGTAATACTTAGTATGAGACATGTAAGACATTATCTGAGTTGTGGAAGGCCTCATCTGAATGTTTTTTTATACATTCATAGTGAATTGTACATCTTTTAATTTGATAAATTTTAATTTTGAAAAATTAATGTAATGGTTTCATTGAATCATTTATGAAATTAATAATCGTGATAAAATAATTTTTTTTTTATGTTTTTTGATTTCCAAATAAATACAATATGAATAGATGTTTAATTAATTAAACTAATTAATGAACATTTACTTATCAAATTAAATATAAAAAATAACATCTTATCCTATATGACTAAAATATTTATTTCTATGATGATTCATGAGAATAATTCCATATTGTGAGATGTAGGTTTTATGTTAAAAAAATATGCATGAATCCATTCACACATAGATTATTTCAAATGAATATAATGGGTTTGATTTTTGGAAATAATGATGAAGAGACAAAAAATATCACATAGGAATCTAAACACACAATTCTCAAAGGGAACTAAAAATGGGGAGGTTGATAGAGATTTTAGAAAAAAATAAATCCGAATATAATTTCAACATTAAAAAAATATACTTACTCAAAATAGAAAAATTATATTCATGAAATCCATGAATATAAAAAAACATAAAAATAAAAAATATATAAATAATTTAAGGTCAAATAATTTTTTTTTCATGAGAAAACATTCCACTATAAAAGTATAAGAACTATATTATTTTCAAGAACACCTAGGGGTATTGATGAAGACCAATATCCATATTGATTCAATAGTAATCCTTTTCATAATGGACATAGAAAGATGCTCACAATAATTCTATTTTTCATAAGCTTGTGGAGTTATGAGAAGTGTGATCTTATTCAAAGGACATATGATATACTACTATCATAATAAGAAAAATTCTTGTAAGGCAAAGGATCATTTAGAATATCATTAAATATAGAATTTAGTGGTAATAGTTTTAAAGAATCATTATACTAGTAGAAAGAGGGAGTTAATGAACTATTCACTTGACTGTAGATGATCACATGCACATTGGATGTATTTACTATTATGAAATAGTTTAGAGAGAGTATATTGTCGAGATATTGGACATAAAATGATTTCTAGTGGTATGAAATATAAATAATCCATTGGGGGATTCCACTATACTACATTATCCTTAATAGAGTTTGGGATATTAAATAGAAATATTTTTGGGATACATATTTATCATGTAACTCAGAGTGATTTACAGTTGATAAACTAGGTCATGACACTCTCCCCAAACATTGAAAGAAGTATGATTTCATGGATCAACATTATGATTCTCTTGTTATTGTTGTTATTTTTCATTTCATAATTAAAATAAGAGATAACTATTTAGGGTTCATTCAGTAATTAATTATTCATTATTAAAATATGTATTTTAATCTTATGTTTGATTAACTTACAATGACTTTAATATTCGGTAAAAGAATGACACCTTTATTCAACTACAAATGATTTTGACATTATCATTTCTCTTTGAATCCAATCAATTGTTCCAGTTATGATATTAACTCATTTCTTAGGATTATTGTTAATTCAATCAATGATATATCATGTTTTATAATATGGGAAATGGGGATGTCATATCTTTTTTTACCATCAATATTAATCTCTAACATTATATCTCTATAAAATTGTTAGTCCATGTGATATACTTCACATTTTTTACTATTCTGAGGAGAATTAGAAAAAAAATAATTTCATATAAAAATTTAAGAAACTAGTTTTTTTATTGAGATAATTTAATTTATTTACACATAATAGATTCCATTTTATTTTTGTTATTATAAAACTTCTATGTTAACACACAAAAAAATATTTTATTTTAAATTTATTGATTGATAATATTTAATTATTAATTAGAGAGCTATGAAAATAAATGATATGAAAATAATTTTAATATATCATCTTCCTGATCTAAATACAATACAAAAAATTTTTAATCCCTGAAAAAAAATGTTATTTTAATAAGATTAAATAAAATATTATTTTATTTTGTGGAAAAATCATAATTTTCACCACTAAAATAACAAATAAATAAAAATATATTTTATTATCTGGTCAAAAATATAAATATATTTTATAATATTTTTTATAGTGAATAATTCAAAAAAATTTCTTTTTCATTACATAAAAATTATTTTGATTGAATTTTCAATCAATAAAAATTAAATTTGTAGAATTCTAAAAATAAATAAAAAATCACACCCATAAACATTGTTTCATGTAAATCTATTACGGTTGTAGACATGCATAGTTTCATACAATTTTTCATACTTTCTCTTTTGAGGTAAGACAATCCACGAAAATGAGTTATTTTTCGAAGACAACATGTCCACCATAATGAAAATGATATGTTATAGAACACACAATGAAAATCATTAAAATAACACTACAAGTTAATTTAATCATTTCTATATCCAATATTATATGATGTATGATCATTCTTATGTCATCACCATTTATAAATTATGTATAATTATTGTAATTTTAGAGAAAAAAATAACTAAAAACTATTGTGACATGGGATTTAACTTAGATACATCAATCTCAATCAATGGTCAATATATATATTCATTTTTAACTCTAAAATAAAAAATTGGTATATAAAATAAATAAATGTGATATCATTTTTGATTCACCTATCATGTAATAAATATCCCCATATTACTATGTATTGGTCTGTAATATATATTGTTATACATTAATCAGGAAACACAATGATAATTATCTTATGATAAAGGTATTAGGAATTCACATATTAGAACATCAGATGAAATATTAATTATATTATACTCTTATTAGAAGGATTTTCATGTTGAATCAACATGATAAAAATACTTACACAAATACATTTTTAGGAGATGTTTCCATTCCAATGATCAGTAAAAAACATATAGTCAAGTATTACCACTATAAAATTAAATATTATTTTAAATGACAATAAATAGAAATTATAAGTATGTTTTCATGAAATCCCAATTATATAATTGTTTATGGAATAAATATAAAACTTGTACTTTATAAATATTCCTTGGAAATTGAAACGTATAGCATGAAGCTGTAGATTTTGTTTTTTTAATGATCTGTACCCGAACAGCCACCCGAATAGTGTTAAATGCGTTGGGTGTTACTACCTTAGGCACACCTCCCCGAATGCCAATGGTTGCCGTCTAGCAGTGAGGGTCTGATAAGTATAGTTGGGAGGCTATACCCTCTCAGAGGATAATTATAACTGTATTGGTCTGAGTATAACAGTAAATATTCAGTGGAATAAAAGACTCAGCTGACTTGAACCTGACCCACAGAGTGGAAGCATAATCAATATAGATAATTTTTCACAAACCAACTCGGGTCGACCATGAATCGGTCAATAAAGCCGGCCCACAGTATCGCCCATGGGGCTTTCTCGATCCCTGTGGGTTGGCAACTAGTTCTGGGCATCAAATCTAAATAGGGGAACGTTTTGGCCCATACACCAAAGGAAAATTAATTAATAGACTAAAAAAGAGAAAGAAGACTAGCAGCAGCAAGAAAACAAGACTGCACAAACCTCTATGTGACCTCTTGGTCACCTGAAAAAACTAACGGTCTGTCTCGTATAGGAAGATGAATCAAGATCCTGAACCAAACATCTGAACCTGCAATTGAAAAGTTAAGAAAGGCATGAGCATTAAAATTCTATGTTGGAATTCCAAAAATGAACCACAACATCAATTCATTTTCCTGTTCCAAAACAGCCCAAAAAAATAAATTGAACTACAGTTATAAAATTGAGGTTTTCATATAAACACTGCATTTCGAAAACTAAAAATCATAATTTCATTGCCCTTATAATTACAAAAAAAAAAAAAAAATAGGGGCTTAGACAAACATTTTCAAAACACTTACTTTGAAGTTCATTTTAAATCCAATATTACACACACAACTTTTCTATGAAAACACCAAAACCAAGTTCAAGGGTATGATTACAAACACAGTAAGGGAAATAGTAATAATTGTGTTCACATCAAGGGATCATGGAAAAACCTAAGAACTCGGAGGAAGACCAGAACAAAATATACATGTGACGCATCCTGAAGGCATGCTACACTCGACAACGTCATAACACCCTAACACCCGGTGTTTCCCTACATGGCCTAACCAAGGGGCCCAATCCCCTAGTAGATTGTCATCCGTATTCGGGGACACTAGCCAGTGCGTAATCTAAACATGTTCATCAATTGTTCTCAGTAAACCCCCTTACTATGCTAAGTTTCTATGCTATGTTCACAAAGAGGTGTGTCGCACATTCAAATAACAAGCCACTTATATATAATCAAGAACGTGACAAAATCCTACACCACCTCGACCAACTCATGTTTATTCCAATGCCTTATGATAAATATTCTCAAAAGGAGTCCCATACTGAGGACCCTCCTGTCACATGATTGAAAGACGAGTCAAGGGGCCAAAACGAAGAGGGGTCTTCCAAACTCAAAATTTCAAAAATTCCAAACGGGCCTCATATAATTCACACATATCTAAACTTTTGTAAACATCCAATCTAAAATTCCAAACTAGCCTTTAGCATCACGATTCTCATCCTTTTATCAAAACATTTATTAACCCATTCAAAAAAACCACAAATACAATCTTTATACAAACATGGCCAAATGGCCCCTTAAATAAATCATTTAAAAAATCATTCCCAATTTCACATTAAGTGAGGTTAAAACAAAAACACCTAAGAATGTGCCAAATGTGCATTGACTTCCACATTCACCAAAACACGCCCTCAAATTTACAAAAACCCCTTTTTATTTTCCAAGAACTCACCCTAGCATGTTTCCAGGGCCAGCCAAGACAAAACATGAAAAACACTTCAAAGCCAACAAAAAATTCGAGAACAAATTTTATTAACGCTCCTTTTGAATTCAACCCCAAAACACTAATATCACTCAATTATAAAATACCACACAAGTTCATAAACCAAAAGCCTATTTTATTAAAACACCAAACCACAACTAGGGAAAACACTGTATTTCATACAAGAAATCCAAATCATATTTCAGACCAATTTAACAAAACATTTTTATGGGAAGACCCCACCCAAACATCAAATTTCACCAAGAAAAAACAAGTGGAAATTTACAAACACCAAAGGCATCGTATTAATGGCCTAAACCAAGATTCATGAAAAACCTATATTTAACAACACCAAATAATTTTAGAACACCACAAGATGATTTAATTGGGTACCATGAATATTCATATCAACATAATAATATAACAAAAAATTCAAGTATCAATGAAAAGCAATGGAATGTAAATGGATGTATTTTCCTACCTCAAGGAAGTCCAGTCGAAACATTCTATCTCAATCAACACCTCGCTTTCATGCCTGTATGTACTTACATATATATATATATATACACCTTTTAACTGATGCACATGTTCCCCGTTCCATTAGGTAACATGCGATTAGAAGATATATATATACATACATACATATATATACATATATCTATACTTTGGAAAATGTGTGTGCACACTTAGAAATGATCTCAACTCCCTGCAAGATGTCCCGACACCTAACATTAGTGCGGCGAAGACAATCGCACATCCAACAAGACACCAAGGACTCACATAAACCAATTGCACATGTCATTACACATAAACAAAAGCTACCAAAATGATTTATATCCAAAAAACCCTGATATAACCAAAAATACCATTTTAAAAGAAGATTACAATTACTCAAGGCCAAAAGACGAAGCATTTACCTACGCATGAAAGAACAACATAAAAAATTAATTGTGATTGATTCCGAAAATATGAAATCCATACTAAAAATTAACTAATTAATAAAAATGTGAAACATTTTTTATAAAATAAATAACGAAAAACAAGCACCACATGACATGAAATGTGGAGTAAAGGGCATGAAACATCTTCCTTAACATGTGTGAGAGCGATAGAACAACTATAGAGGAAATTGCATCGCTCTGTGGGCCAATTACAAACCCTAGACATCAAACAAAGCACGTGAACACAACCCAAATAATTTAGAATTTAGTTAAAAAACAAGATAAAAACACCAAAAAAATATAAATGAGGTTATACTATGGGGGAGCCATGCCGGGTAGAGAAACCACCATTTGATGGGGTTATTACTGGAGCTTGTTCACCGGGAGGAGGATGTAGGCCGCTGTAGGTGGGTTACGCCACGTAAAGGGGGTAGAGGGATCTAGTGCCTGCTAAACAGGGAAGGGGTTGAGGTGTTGAGGTCGTGCAACAAGCATGGGTTATGCATCAGCGGAGTGGTTGGTGGCCGGGCAGTGGATTGATGGACGGATGGAGTAGGGTGGCGCCACGGCGGCAGTGGTGGAGGGAGGAGCCGGGTAGTGGCTCTACGGCATGTCGGCGAGACGGGAGGCTGGCAGCAGGGGAGGTTGGCAGAAGTAGGGAGACCGCAGGAGGGTGGCGGTGTGGACGGGGGCCATAAGAAGGGTGCTGCGGTAGATGGGAGTTGCAGCAGAAGCGGGGGGGGGGGTCAGCCTCCATTGGTGAGCAAGAGGGACCCGTGGGGAAGGTGGGCCAACAGGTAGATCTAGGGTTAATTTTTTTAACATATATTGGTACTGATAATAATAATTATAATAGTAATAATCATAATAACAATAGTAATAATAATAATAATAATAATAATAATATTAACAACATAATTATAGTAATAATAAATGTAAGAGGAATAAAAATAAAATCTTGTCCATTTGATTTCTTTTTTATCATAAATATATATAAAAAATTAATAATAATAATATAACATTAATAATTTTATTAATTATAATTTTTTCATAAAAATATTAAAACCACTTTTAAAAAAAAAATTAATATTAAACATTTAATTACTGTAATAATATTGTCAATAATAATAACATCGTTATTATCTACACAGTAATATTATTATCATTATTATGCCTCAAATGTTTAACCCATTTTATTTTATTGTTTATATATATATATTTTATTGAAAATTATTTATTTTATACAATTGGTATCTTCACAAGTGTGTGGACCGATTGCATGGCTGCCGTCGATCATGCAGTGCCCGCACAATAGCCTGAAACACAAAACACACTAAATGTTCGATATAATAAACTGGTTCTCTCCCTGCACCTTGGCGAGGATTACCAAAACCAACAAATAGTAAAATAAAATAATTAAAACGGTGTCATGGTGAGACTATTCTCCCCACCACAGACACTTTCAGCCTCCATAAAGTCACCAAACCAACATTTGAAACCACTAGAGTCAATTACCACACCAAACCAGATGAAACAGAGAGGCACGATGTGACCATTACCCACACACATCACACCCAACCAAATTAAAAAGTAACACTGTCCAATGTTGAGGGGAGAACATGGAAGGGTTCTCCCTACCACAAGGATTCACTAATACCGATCTCAAATAGCTTTATCAATGCTAATGGAAAAACTCAACGACTATGATTAAGAAAATATATTGTCATGAAAACTAGCACACTGAGACACTGGAATCCATTACAAAACCCAAACACACTAATGGAAAGCCTACGATGAGGCACCCAAAATAAGTATTGAGCCAAAAACTTCATCCATTAGTTTTATGAAAGTAGTCATACAACGCCCCCCCCCCCCACCAAACGAAAACAATTGAGACCAAACAAAAAATTAGAATGGTTATATTAATTCATGGGCCCAACACCCCTGAAGGAATAAAAATAATTTAAAAGTCACATTTAGAGCGGATGAGGCCGCTTGGATAGTGGTAGAACGAGCTCATCACACCACCACAATAAGTATGAGCTTACAAAAATGACATGAACAGAACGGAGAATGTTTTATATTTCCATCCCAAATATGAAAGCATTAACCAAGTTGAGGTTCCACACACCCCCAGCAACTCTTGACTTTGTGTGAGCTTCATCCCGAGGCCAGTGGCTGGGGCCCTGATGGCTGAAGCATCTCCTGCCTCACAGTCATGCATTTGAATCCTCTAGTCTCTAACTCCTTCCCCCAAAATGGCGCTTCATTCAAAACTCTCTCCAGGGACCCGAACAGTCACATAGTAGGAAGACTTCAGAGGGTTGCGACAAGGAATATTAGAAGGCATGAACCTTCTAGACTAGTCGCATGCAAAAGAATGATCCAAAAATCTGGGAGCTGGTATAGACGAAGATCCTTTCTAGACAGGGAACCATTACAATAGCCTAGTCCCACAAACTACACCTGAGACTCTATCAATAATGAGACATCTCACCTTTACTCATCCAGAAATAAACCCTCAAATAACTCTATGACGGTACAAACCATAACTACTCTCAGAGTTTCCAACAACCTGAAGACACACTATCTTTCTGAACTATACAATGGACTCTAACAGAAATTTGTTACCTTGATATGCACGAAACACACAAAAAGAACTGGGAACTAGTCATAACTAATTGACAACTTTTCGAGGCTTTCTAAGTAGCATACTCATAACAACACGAAAAACACAATCGAGACCAGCATCATACCAAAATTCAATCAATGCAACAACAAAATGCAAGGGAAATGTGCCCATAATCCAAACATATATAAATACAAGCACAAATCACTTTTTAGAAACCATTATTTCGTTAAAATTTTAAAACTCACCTATGAAACCTTATAAACAGTCACATGTGTGTTCATTCAATCTCACTCACATCATCTGCGAACAAGTTCCCCCACGCACTCTCCATACATACCCACACACATGTGGCCCTCCATAAAGAGATCCATGGTTCAAACACTTCTTTTCCATACCAAATCCAAACACATTCCAAGTTTTTCTGAACCGATACACTTTCTCTTTAAAAACCCCCACTTTACTAATTTCAATTTTTTTTTGAAGAAACCTATTTTTTCCTTTCTAAATAACTTTCATTTTCAAAACACACTCACATCGACTGAGATTCAAAATAAACAAAACCAACTATAACCCATTAGAAATAGGATTTATTGTCTATGCCAAACCTGACGACATGGTGGTGATCCATGCCCCATATAAGGGATCACTCTAAGAGGACCCTAAACTAGCACATGGACTCTACATGGGTCACCAACCCATGTGAGGCCTCAAAGTGAAAAAATTATCCCACACTTTCATCCCTCGATCAAAAATAACCAAACAAAAAAGACAGAAATCTCGGACTACCCTTGGTAACTCAGTTCTCGTTCCGAGCAGTGGTGATCAGGCACCGACCCATGACATACCACCTGAGCCAAGACAGTCCTAATATACTTCTACCAGACACTACAAATAACAAAAACCTCCTCTATTACCATTTTGTCAAGAACCAACCTGTTTCCACCCTGAATCGGTCACCTGAGCCGTCCCGCGGAATGGCTCGAGTGGTGTTCCCGATCCCCACGGGCTGACAACTAGTGTCGGGCATCAATACTAAATAGGTGTGAACTATTTGGCCCATAAATGGATTAAAAATAAATTAATAGACCAAAAAAAGTTAATTAATACATTCAGTAGAAAGAAAACAAGACTGCACATACCTCCACGTGACCTCTTGGTCACCTTGAACAACTAAAAGTCTGCCTCGCACTGGGAAACGAAACAAGAACCTAAACCAAACAGGTGAACCTACATCTGAAAAAGTACGATATGGGTGAGCATTAATATTCTCAATAGGAATACCAAAAATGAAAACAGAATCCATGCATTTTCCAATTCCTAAACTGCCCAAAAATACAAGTTTGAACTACAATGATAAAAATAAAATTTTAATATTTACACTACATTTTGAAAACTATTAATCAAAATTCCATTTCCTTTATAATTCATAAACAAGGAAAAAAATAGGGGCTCTCACAAACATTTCCGAAATGGCTACTTTGAAGATAATTTTAAAACCAAATTTACACACAAAACATTTCCCAGAAAACACCAAAACCATGTTCAAGGGTATTATTCCACACAAAAAATGGGAAATAATAATAATAGTGCTCACATAAAGGGATCAAGGAAAACCCTAAGAACTCGGAGGAAGACCAAAACATACTATACATTTTACTCATCCTGAATTCATGCCTACTCTCGATGACGTCATATTTTCCTAATGCTCGGTGTTGCCCTACGTGGGCTAACCGTGGGGCCAAAAGCCCTAGAAGAGTTTCATATTTACTAGGGGCCACTGCCCAGTGTGTAATAAAAACTAGTGCCTCAATATTTCTAATTAAACCTACTTTCTATGGTAACATTATGTGCTATGTTCACAAAGAGGAGTGCCACTAATTCAAATTACAAGACATATATATAATCAAGCACGTGACACAATCTGGCACCACCTAGACCACCTCAAGGTTTGTCCAATGATATAAAATAAATATTCTCAAAAGGAGGCCCATATTGAGGACCCTCCATCCATATGATTGAAATTCAAGGAAAGGGCCCTACCAAAGAATGTTTTTCCAAACACACCGTTTCAAAAATTCCAAACGGGCCTCATACAATTCGCACATATCAGACCTTTTGTAAACATAAAATCTAAAATGTGAAATGAGCCTTTAGCTTCACAACGATCATCCTTTTATCAAATTTTTTTTAACCCATTCAAAAAAAACCACTAATATAATATTTATACCAACGTGGCCAAATGGCCCCTTAATTAAACTATTTACAAAAAACCATCCCAATTTTACTTTAAGTCATGTTAAAACAACAACACGTAAGAAAGTTCCAAATGGGATTTCACTTCCACTTTCACCCAAACACATCGCAAAAGTTAAAAAAACCCCCTTTCATTTTCCTACAACACACCCTAGTAGGTTTCTAGGGCCAACCGAGGCAAACCGAGAGGAATACGTCAAAACCAATCAAAATTTTGAGACCAAATTTTATAAATACAACCTTTGAATTCAACCAAAAAACACTCATATAAATGACTTATAAAATACCAGACATGTTCATAATCCAATGGCATGTTTTTATCAACACCAAACCACAACCAGGGAAAACACCATATTTCATACATGAAATCCAAAACATATTTCAGACCAATTTAACAAAACATTATTATGGGAAAAAACCCACCCAAACATCCAATTTCACCCAGAATGAACAAGTGAAAATTTCCAAACACCAAGAGCATCATATACATGGCCTAAACTAGGATTCATGTAAAGCCTATCTTTAAAAACACCAAATAATTTTAGAACAGCACAAGAATATTTTAAGGGGTACAATGAAGATTCATATCAAGATAAAAATATAATGAAAACCTCAATTATCAAGGACATTCAATGGAATGTAATTGCATGGATTTTCCTAACACATGGAAGTCTAATGGAAACGTTCTAACTCAAGAAACACCTCGCTTTCACGTGCGCACACACATCCATTTATATATATATATACACACCATTAAACTGATTCGTGTGTTACCCGCACCATGAGGGAACATGCGCTCAGAAGATATATATATATATATATATACATATATCCATACCTTGTAAAATGTGTGTTCTTACATAGAAATGATCTCAACTCCCTGCAAAAAGTCCTAAAACCTATCATTAGTACGGTGAAGACCATCAAACATCCAACAAGAAACCAAGGACTCACATAATCCAATTGAACTGGTAATACCACACTTTCAAAAGCTACCACAATTATTTATATCCGAAACACACCCTGATATAACCAACAAATCCATTTTTAAAGAAGATGAAAATTACTCAAGACCAAAAGGTGAGGCATTTACATGCGCATGAAAGAACGACAAAAAAACTAATTGTGATCAATTACAAAAATATGAAATACCTATTAAAATTAACTATGTATGTAATAAAAGTGTGAAACATGATTTAGAAATTAAATAAAAACACACAAGAACCACATGTCTTGAAATGGATAGAAAAGGGAATGAAACGTCTACCTCAACATGTGTGAGAGCGATCGAACCACAATAGAGGAACGTGCATCACTCCACGAGCCAATTGAAAACACTATACATCAAACAAGACACACGAAAACAACCCGAAGCCTTTAGGATTTAGGTAAAAAAAGAAGAGGAAAACACCAAAATAAGGAAATGAGGTTATACTAATGGGGCGTCATGCCGGGGCAGAGACACCACCATATGAAGGGGCTCTTGTCGGAGCTGGTTGGCCGGGAGGAGGAAGTAGGCCACTATCGGTGGGTTGCCCCAAGAAATAGGTGGAAGGGGATTATTGTGCTAGTTGAATAGGGAAGGGGTCGAGGTTTTGATGTCGTGCAATAGGTCGGGGTCGTGCATCATTGGAGTGGTCATAGGTCGGGCTGCAGACGGATGGTCGGACGGCGTGGGGAGGAGCTGCAGCAGCACCGGTGCAGGGAGGAGCCGGGTAGCAGCGATGCAGCAGGTTAGCATGGCAGAAATAAGGCCACAGGGGAGGGTGGCGGTAGGAGGGAGGCCGCAAGAGGGTGGAACGTCATATGGGAGGCCGCATGAGGGTGGTGCGGCAGACGGGAGGTGTTGTGGAAGGGGGGGGGGGTCGGCCTCCTTTGGTGAGCAAGAAGGCCCAGCGGGGAAGGGGGTTGCGGGTAGATCTAGGGTTTATTTTTAAAAAATATAATGATATTTATTAAAATAATACTATTTATAGTAATAATAATAATAATAATAATAATATCAATCTGAATAATAATAACATAATTGTAGTAATAATAAAATAATGAAGAATAAAAATAAAATCATGTTCATTTGATTACTTTTATTCATATATATATCAAAAAATTAATAATAATATAACAACAATAATTTTATTAATGATAATTTTAAAATAAAAATATTAAATGCACTTTTTACAAAAAAATAATATTATAAATATTAATTACAGAAAGAACAGTGTCAATAATAATAACATCATTATAATCTACATAGTAATAATATTAACATTATTATGATGCAAATGTTTAACACATTATAATTTATTTTTTACATTTTTTAATAGAAATTTATTTATTTTAAACATTATGTTTCTTCAGAATGTGTGGAATGATTGCACAGCTACTGTCGATCATGCAGTGCCTGCTCACTAGCCCGAAACACAACAAAACATTAAAGGTTATATATAATATACTCGCGCTCTCCCTGAACCATGGCGAGGATAATCAAAACAAAAACATAATTAAATAGAATAATTAAAAAGGGGTCCGGGTGACATAAATAGAAGAAGCAATAAATATAACAACAACAACAGAAATAAATAGAACAACATGCTGAACACATGTAACAACCACTAAACAATAAAACATGCATCCAAAGCAGGTCAGACATATCTTAATATTAAAAGGGTGACAATGTCTAAATAAAAGTAGCTACACCATGTAAGCATGATAACACAAGAACAGAAACAAAACAAGACAAAATACATCTAGGTAAGACCCCATGGTCTATACCATGTCCATGCTACAACTAACGCAACCCAGCTCCTGAAACTGGCATCTTTCATGTACGTAAATCCATAAAGATTGCACGCGTACCGAAGTGCATGTATAGGGTGTGAGGAAAATATCAGTAGGATACCACCCATTGGTGTGTACCTATTATATGTGTTTAAGAATACATGCATTTATATGGAAAATAGTAAACAATACGTTGCATAAATACACACAAACTCTACTAGTGCTCTGTGGCCATTATGGAGTGTCCCCTTCTTCGGCTAACACTGGAATCTCTGTCGTGTATCCCAGCACCATGTGACCCTACCACCACGTGTCTCATGTATCGAAATCCTGAAGGCATGCCCAAGATTTGAAACCCATCTTATTGGGCCTCCTGACACCTCGTGCCTCAAGTACCAACGTCCCGAAGACACACCCAAGAAGTATTCCAGAGGGAACAACAACTCATGTCATCAAATAAATAACTGTAGGTACAACATTGTCTTCCCTAAAATAAAGTAACCGGAAGGGATGATGATATCCTCCCTCATATAAGTAACCGGAGGGACAACAATACCTTCCCTCAAATCATGGCGAGCCTTACCTTCCAACCCGATAGCCTCAAAGGAATCCCATGGAGGCTCCTCACCTGCATCATGGGTTTCTCTGTCAAGCACCCAACACAAAAATACCTAAACCGCATATATGGGCACTCAACCCACATGAGTGGTCAAAACCACATCATCCCGAAGTATCTCTATGTGTACACTACTCATTGTTTCAGGTGAGCGGTAATCACCAAAATAGTACCAAAGCCACCATACCTCTGACACCTCATACCCCTACGACCATGTTGCTCCAGTCTGATTGCCTATCCATCCATGTAACTCAGGCCATGCCCAACTTGATAGTCATCATGCCTCAAGCTGACGTCCATGACACCCAATCCCGTGGTTAAACCCAAAGAAATTAACCTTTGGAAAATCCCAAACTGACAGTCGTACTTCCTTAAGCCAACGTCCATGAAGCCCAATCTCTTAGTTAAAACCACCCATAGTATCCTCAATCCATGCCCAACCTGACAGTAATACATCCTCAAGATGAAGTCCATGACGCCCAATATCGTGGTAAAAACCACCCAAGAAACATAGTCCATGCCCAACACCACCTGCAGGTTCTACCAGATGAAAAATCCCACAACACATATATAATCGTATTTTAAAAGAACACATAACAGCAAATGAAAACCACAACAACTTGTTCTAGGAAAAAAATCATGAAGAATGGATCAATAGGAATTATGGTCTTACCCATGGGGTTCCAACAGATCAAAACGTGCTCGAAACAGAGTTCGGACAAAGATCCGGGAGGGATTTGAAGGTCTGACCGGCACTCCCCGCGTATGACCCAAGATGAAGGAAGAAAAAAAGAGGAGAATGGAATTCCCAGGTGGTCCAGAACATAAAAACCCTAATTTCAATTGGAATCATGGTTAACCTGTATAGTTTTGAAAATTGTGCACCAACCTTGTGGTGTCCACTACCTCACCCATGAACATCACACGACCGACCCGCACGGTTTTTCAAACAATGTACCGCCCGTGTGGAGCCCACTGTCTCGCTCAGAGACTTCGCATGGTTTGTCCGTATGGTTTTCTCAGACCGTGAGCCAACTGTGTGCGCCTGCACGACCTCCCCAACTTTAACAGTTTAACCCAGATACAAGTATAAAAAAGTTCAAACAGTATCGGGATTTTTACACATTATAAAAACTCAGGTTCTTCCATACTCCCCACCTTATCATAGTTCATCCCCAAGCTATCAAACGATGCCTGGAGATGACACTGAATGCACCACCCCACTCAAAGTACCCCAGACCTCCCCTATCTCAACAGACCTGAGTAAATTCCTCACAGGGCTCCCCACCTTAGGAATTTCCTAACCTGTTCTCAACCCAACAAAACATATAGAAAACAATGTTCATTAACCAGTTTCCGATATCATGGTCCTCTTTGCACGTGTCATCACCCATGTGCCTCATTGGCACCCCCATGTCATTTCTGACACCCAAATACATCATGTACCGTATCGGTGTCCGCCTCCACGAGGTCTAGCATTCCATGGATGATCAAAATAATCATTGTGCCCAACACCTCATGTAACCCGCATCCTTGACGCCCTGATGCCCATGACACCTCAAGTAACCCGCATCCTCGATTCCCCTTATTATACACATCTCATACACACACACACACACACACACACACACATATATATATATATATATAACTCACCAAATAGGCTACCAATCCCACTGACTATCATCTAGTTAGTCCACATAGATCATGTGCATCACATGCACTCAAAACGGACATTCATCAATATGTCATGCCACGAAATGAAACATGTAAATCAAGTCCACACACATTGTGAACCTAAAACAGCCATTGGCTCACCAGCCTGCTCAACCTAGGGCAGCTCCACGACATGCACCTAGCCTGAAGTACGGCTGCCTGATGCCTGACCTCTCTACGGTACCGCCCCATGCACTGTCCACTGACCCCTCAAATATATCCCATTGACTTTGTCACATCTTCCACTTTCCATTGATCCATGACTACCCTCTCTTGGTACCAAACCTGAACCAACTCCATATGCTATAGACTATCCTGATAGCTAACATTTCCTCAATTAAATGACTATGTCGCCCAATCCTGGGGAACAAATTCACCTAAACTGATAGTACATGCCTTCTCGTACAAGTGCCAGACCCAAATGACATGCCACATGAAATTCTACAAATATAAAAAGCATGGAATAACACATTGCAATAAACAAGCAATTATATCAGGAATTTCACGAATTCACATTTCAGAGCATACAAAGCATGGAAATTGATATTTATTCAGATGGCATTATCACTTCACAAGGCATACATGCATTTATGAAATTGGAATACTTTAATATGTTCCTATCAAAATCCAAGAAAACAAACCTCAACCTTTCAGGTCATGGTCCAATTATTCCTTACCACATTGGGTCAAGGGTTACATATCACAATCAATAACATCACACTTAAAGTGATACACCGAGGTGGAAATCATATAAAATGTGATCTGAGAAAATGAAATTAGCAATTCCCACCCATAGCCACTAGGTTCATCCCTCTTACATAGGGCTGCAGGCACCCAAGCACAAGTTAGAGACCCAGTTTCAGAAAAAATCTATCTCCAGTCTAACATATCCCAAAGAGTAAAACCAGCAAAAGAAAATAGAATTCTCTATCTCATTAGTAGCATGTGAAACGCTACATTTAAATCCCTATCCAAAACTCCTTTGATACCACTTTTTATGGACAGAGAACCAAACAGCCACACGAACAGTGCTAAATAGGTTGGGTTTTAATACCTTTGCCACACCTCCCCAAAATCCAATGGCTGCCGAGTAGCAGCGAGGGTTTGATCGGTATAGTGTGCAGGGTATACCCTCTCGGAGGATAATAATAACGGTACTGGTCTGAGTATAACAATAAAGATGCAGTGGAATAAAAGACTCAACAGACACGAAAAGACCCCTAGCGCATAAGAATAATCAACATAGATAAATAGCAGAAGAAATAAATATAACAACTGTAGCGTATTTAAATACAACAACATGTTGAACACATGTAACTACCACTGAACAATAAAACATGCATCCAATGTAGGTCAGACATATCTGAATATAAAAAGGGTGTCAGTGGCTAACCAATAGTAGCTACAACATATAAGAATGCTAACATAGGAAAGGAAACAAAAAAACATAAACTCCATGTAGGTAAGATCTCAAGGTCCATACTATCTCCATGCAACAACTAACGTAGCCCAGCTCTAGATGTTGGCATCTTTCTTGCTCATAAATCGATAAAGTCTGCACTAATCCCAAAGTGCCCTTTCAGGGTGTGAGACAAATCACTGTAGGTTACCTCCCAACAGTGCGTAACTAATATAAGTGTTTAAGAAGTCATGCATTTTTAAGGAAAATAGTAAACAATATGATGCACAAATAAATACAAACTTCAATGGTGCTCAACGGCTACAATGGAGTGCCACATGCTTCGGCCAACGCTGAAATCATTGTCGTGTAACCCGACAATATGTTCCCTTGAAACCTTGTGTCTCAAGTATAGACGTACTAATGGCATGCCAATGAATAGTAACCCAACACCTTTAGCCTCCTGAAAACTCATGCCTCATGTACTGACATCCTGAAGGCACTCCCAAGAATTAACTTGGAGGAACAACGATGTATGTACTCAAATAAATAACTGGAGGGAAAGCGATGTTTACCATCAAATAAAGTTACTGGTGGGACGGCGTTATCCTCCCTCAAATAAGTAACTGGAGGGACAAGGATACCTTCCCTTAAATCACAGATAGCCTTATCCCCCAAACTGATAGACATAAGGCTATCCCCTGGAGGCCCCTCACATCCCACGTGGCATTCTACGACAAGCACACCCATCTGAAATCCCTAAACAGCATCCATGTGGTCCTCTACCCACACGAGTGGTCAAAACCACCTCATCACGAAGAATCTCTATGTGCCCACTACTCAATGTTCTGGATGACATGTAATCAACAAAATAGTACATAAGCCACCACCCCTACAACACCTCGTTCCCCTTTGACCATGCCGCTCATGTCATATGGAATCTCCATCCAAGTAAATTGGGCCATGCCCAACCTGACAGTCATCCTACCTCAAGTCGACTTCCATGACACCCAATCCGATGGTTAAAATCACCAAATGTAACCTCATTCCAAGACCAACCTTATAGTCGTACTACCCCAAGGTAACTTCCATGACCCCATATCCCTTGGATAAACTCACCCAATGTAACCTCGGGCTAAGCCCAACCTAACAGTCATACTGCATCAAGCTGATGTCTATGATGCCCAATACCATGGTCAAAACCACCAGAGTATCTCGGGCGTTTCCCATCACAACTCGAAGGCTCTAGAATATGAAAAATCACACATCACATATATAATAGCATTTTAATATAACACAAAATAAAAATAACCATATAAATAGATGAATTGAAATAAGAAATTGATTCCCCATACCATCACTGATGATTCTACGGTCTCAAAAAATTCATATAATTGTTTAAATAACTAAACCGAACAGCTTAAACCAATAAATTTCAAGTATTATCATTTTGGTACCCCTGGCCAAAATGACCCATGTGGGAAACGACCTCTCGCCCAACCCTTCTCAGTCATGATAGGAAAAATGGCATACCCAACGTAGTTTCATTAGTGAAATAAACAACCTAAGATGCAATTGCAGATAAATTTAAGTCTCTCTCAAAATATCCTAAAACGTGCCCTAGGATGAGCCACACAAATTTCCACGAAAGCATGAAAGATGGTATGCACCACATAACTCATACTAGAACAATGATACTGATTCTATATCAGCCTCCAATTAGGTATAAAACATGGTATATCTACAAAATAAACAAAACATCTAAAACCACAACAACTCGTTCTAGGACAAAAATCAAGAAGGTCATCTCAAGAAGAATCAAGGCAATAATGATGGGGTTCCAATGGATCAAACGGTTCTCAAAACGGAGTTTTTATGATGATACGAGCATGATTTGATGTTACGACCAGCTCTACCCGTGTAAGCCCCTAGTGGAAAGAAGAAAAAAAAGATGAGAATGGGAATTCTCGGGTGGCCCGGAACATAAAACCACTAATTGTAAGTAACCACGCGATTAAAATGCACAGTTTGGAAAACCATGCGCTAACCGTGCGGGGTCCACAACCTTACCCAGAAACACCGCACGGCCAACCCGCACAGTTTGGAAAATTGTACGCCGCCCGTGCAGAGACCACTATCTCACCCAAAGACATTTCACAGTTAGTCTGCACGGTTTTCTCAGACCATGCACCAACCATGCAAGCCTTCACGACCTCCCCAACATTAATATTTTAACCAACAAACTAGTCCAAAAAATAAAAATTTCATAATGGTTTAGGGTTTTGATCCATTCTAAAAACCCTGGTTCTTTTATTTGTGATAAATTAATAACACCTATAAGCATATTAAATTAACGATCAATTAAATTAACAATATAATAATTTTTCATGTCCCAAAATCTATAATATTTCAACACTAGAGGACCATAAATGAGGATTGAGGTTATTATCCCATGTCATAGTCTTAATGGAATATCTATATATATATACATCAAAGAATGATAAAATCATAAAAATCAGTTTAAGAGGTCCATCACCTTCATAATTTTAAGAATCACCCAGCTTAGTAAACACATTGTAAATAATAATGATATAATAAGATTATAAAATAGTTTTTACTTATAATGAATTTTAAAATTTGGGGGATTCTAAAAACTCATTATTTTTCAACACCTGGTTATCTAAATTCATCAAATTTTATATTATATTTTTTTAAAATCAATAAATTTAAATTCAATTACATGTAATTTAATTTAATATATATATTCACTTAGTAAATCCATTTTATATGGTAGGACCCCAAAATATAATGATCCTACATAATATTTTATTTATAGTGTGTTAAAAAATTTAAACTCATGGCCATATTTAAAATAATTGGATCCATACTTTTATATTTAATTTCTTTGGAACGTTTTATTATATGATTTAGTCAATATATTTTCTATTGGATGATGGAAAATAATGTGACATATTACTGTTTTCATTTTTCATTTCATTTTTTGTTTTTTTGATATATTATAATATTCCCTACAATACGTGAATTTTTAATTTTCATGTATGGGAATATAGATTAAATATGTATTCATGATGTTATTTATACTGGATAAATAAAATTAAATGAAGGATAATTATGATATTATCTATATTTCTATGATTTTTTTCCTAATAGGATTAATAGATTAATATAAGAAATCATTTCCCAAATTATTTAATCCAAGTTGATATGAATAATATAGATTCCATTTTGAATATAATGAATGAAATACATCCATTGAAATATGAAATTTTTTTACTTTAATAATAATTTATATAGTTTTAAAAAATAACATAGGGTATGATTAATATTATTGCTCTTTGGAAAGGAAAATAGATTCCATTGTATGACTAAATTATTTAATTAATGAAAATAAAACCTATATAATATTTTTTAATGAAATCATTACTGATTGTATAAAAAATAAAACTATATCCTAAAAAACAAAATGATAATGTTGAATATGTGTTATTTAATAAAATTAAATACTTGAAACTGTCATATTTTCTTAAAATTAAATGTCTATTATTATATTTAAATTTAGTTTGATAATTATTTGTAATTTTAAAAATCACAAGAATGAAAAATTTACACTTATCATTAATTTAAAATATTATAAAATATATTATTTAGATAGTTAATGATAGTGATTGTAAAATAATGGCTGTGGAAGTGTATCAACCACCAAAACGTCATTCATATGATAAAATTTTCATATTTTTATTAGGTAGAAGATAAAACTATATATGAGGATTCATGGTTTTTAAATATCATATATTTTTTTATTTGGTAATAATATCAAGTTGATGAATTAAACGATTTTTTTCACTCAGGTTAACCATGAATTTACGGTATTATTTTATCTTTCATATAATTCAGAAGTTAAATCTTTATTTGTTTATTATATACTTTAAATGATATTCAATATTATTATTGTTCCATTAAAAAAACATATTACAAGAAATTATAACCACCTATAATTAGACAGACTATCATTATTTTTTAATTTTATAACTCACCTATCCTTATGTGAAATTTTATTAACATCTTCAAAAAATGTATATATTTTTCTTTATTACATTAATTTTATATTTTATTTATTATTAAATTTCAAATATTACACTTTTCTTTTTTATGTAATCATTTATAAATAGATGTGTATCAAATCATGAGAGAAACTTAAAACCAAAACCAGAATTACAATTATAGAAATGTAATTACTATATAAACTATTGTTCTATTGAAAATCTATACCATTAAATTTTTTTTTAATTTTTTATTTAATATTGAAATTATGTTCATATCTAATAACATTAAATGCATTTGGAATTTTTTTATGATGATAATTAATTTTTCAAAATTATATTTACATCCAATGTCAATAGTGAATACCAATATTTGAATTCAAAAATAAGGGGGGATTTTACCATTTTTCATCACCATATTTTCATGTTCATTGTAAAGAAATATGGTAAAATTGCATGGAATTCATAACATTCAATATATTTTATGTGGTCCAATATAATTTTGAAAAAAATATTTTAAAGTATTAAAACACATTTTATCATTATAAACTACAATTACACTATGTTTTAATATCCAATTATATAAAAAACAATTTATAACTACATCCATAAATATTATTTTTATATAAATGGGGGTAATAATATCAAGGAAATTTGAAATTTTTGGCAATGTGAGTTTATAAAACAAAGTATTTCAATTTCAACTTTCATTATTTAAAATAAATATATTTCATTGAGGAATATTTTTTTATTGGTTGTATTAATTAAATTTTAACATTATATATGAATGAACACTATAATTTAAGGATACGTATTAAAATATAACACAATTTTTATATCTATATATTTAATTTTATATATCAATTAATAACAATATTGTTTTTATATTCCACATGGTTAATACGATACTATCAATTATCAATTTTGAGATGTGAAATATATTTTAACTATATGAAGTGAATACATTTTTAGAAATTAATTATATCTATAACCAATTATTTTTCACAAAATAATGATATATTATGGTAAATTATAATGATATATACATGATCTTAGTTACTCATTGAATCATAGTAAATTTAACATAATATAATTATAATGATTTTATATTAGTTAATCAATGATTTTTTTGTTAATATGATTATTTAATTTTTATTATACTATATTATTTTATTTTTAAAATATTGATATATTTTTTAATTTTCTTTTTCATTGATGTTCAATTATTCTTGTCTTTGGGAATTTTATGTAGTTGGTTTGATAATGATTTTATATTTTTAACAACATAAATTTCATACATACGAGAGGACTCCCACATCCAAAATTAAACTTGTTTTCATCATTTTTTCCATAAATTGTCTAAAAATTATTTTATTTAGTTAAAACTGATATAAATAAAACAAATATCATATAGCTTATGTTATAATGATAATGCATCATATTAATCTCCTGCTTAACTATAATATATCATTGAGTTAATGATTGTTGAATTTCGGGGATGTTTACCAATAATCGTGATCAATGCATTTAATGACATTATGAATGAAAATGGAAGGATAAAAAATATTTTCTATAATCCCCAATGAAAATAATTTTAATAAAATTGTTTTAATAAATTATATTTTGTATTTATCTTGTTATTAATGTAATAGTTTATATAATATTATGAATATATGTTGTCATTTATTGAAATATTGAAAACAAGGATGAATTTTATAATGTAGAATTATAATATTATAACAAATGGACAATGATAAAATAAATATATAATAGTAATTACCCATTGAATTTATCTAATATAATTAGTTTTTCTTATATATATTTTTTGTACCTGTGAACAATGAAAGTGGAATAATGTAGTGGATTTCATGTCAATTTTCCATCATTGACACACAATGTTTATTTTTTAACCAATTACTATTCTCATGGGGTTAATACTACCTAAATGGAAAAAAATATGAATAATATTTTAAATTTTTATTTAATTTTTAATTCAATACAATCCACTTTATGGGATTCATGATTGATGATTTACCCAGGTCATAAGAGTTTAGTTTCAACGTTTTATTCTTAGAGAAAAAAATTTATTTTATTGCAACTACTTAAATTTATGAGGTGAATATACTACCTATTTGAGATATATTATCATTAATTACCTTTTATTCAAGATAAAATGAGTTTTGTTTTTTTGAATTTCATTCCAATGTATTTTATTTTAATTCTATATACGTTTAAAGAGTTTCTCATGTCCTGGAATTCTTCTTTAAGTTATAATAACGTTACATTGAAAATTACCATTAAATAATTCATCTAATATAAAAATATATATATTATGATGTCTCTTGACATTTATTTTTGGCGAACTAATTTTTATTTTTCCTTGATGATTCTATTTCAATTTGGATTTTTTATTAACAATTCATTTTTATTTTAAAAATAATTATCATTAATATAGATGTTGTTTATCCCAACACTCTTAAAATATCTTTTATTGAATCAATTATTTTATCCAAAAATATATTTTTTATCTTTTAATACTTTTCAACCAATTTTTTCATCGTCCATTCAACGATGTGGTATTTCAACATGATTTCATGAATATGATCAAATGGTTTTAAAATAAATTTCAAACTTTTTTTATCACCCATGAAAAATATTCAATGGATGTATTTTATGTTTTTCATGGTTCTATAATAAAATTAAATTTTTTAATGTAAATAATTTCAAATTATTTTCCCGTATTTTATTTAAAAAACAATATAATTTTAAATAAGTAATTTATTAAAAATCATTTTAGAATGTAACAATTTCAAATTATATCCACTTATTTTTAAGGAATGAATTATTCAAAAACCTACAATTTCAGGTGGATAGAACATCATTTTTGTATTTAATGAATATATTATTATTTTGTTATTTTTGGGTGTTTCTGCGGAGTTTTGAAATGTTTTTATGGATTTTATGGAGGTTCACTATTTGATAATGATTACTAGAAACCATGAAACACCTCCTAAGAAACCGTGAAACTAAAATAGTGGGAACTAGGTTGGTGAAGAATTAGTAACAAAGTGAGTCTTATGGTTTTCCTAAACCATGGATATTACCATGATAAACTAAAATAGTATGGACATAGAGGAAAATCATATAAGGTCTATTGTTTCAACACTCATGTGATACAACTATGTGACATGTGTTTGGTGTTAGTTGCTAGTGCATGATCAATGCATGATTCTCCTAACTATGCACCCTAACCATGTATCTTTAAAATTAGGATCCAAAAATTATGTATCTAACATAATTTACAAAATTAAACTCTAACATCCATTGAATATTTTATATTTAAAATTACACTCTCTCAGAAATATGCGGATAATAATATTTTTGATATGGAAGAGATTACTTGGGGAAATTGAGGGAATTAGAGAATACACTTTTTGGTAAGTGACCATTCTTCATTTAATCCATTAGATTTCATCTTCATCAAAATCAAGTATTAATTAATATAATTAATTGGAGAATTATTCATGTTTAGTAAGTTCATTCATGTGTGTATATGGCAGGTTTTTTATAGGAATTAATATCTAAGGGAAATTTTTATAGTTTCAAGATGGTTTTTAGAGTTTGGTGCAATTCATTATTTGGTCCAATGGAGGTGAGGTTAGTGGATTTCCATTCATCATATCTTCATTATAAGATGAATTATTTATTTCAAATTTTATATGATTAAATAAAATTGGGAAATTAATGTGTTATTTTTTGAAAGCCTCAGTAGTGGTTTTTTCCTAAAAATTGATAACTCAGAAGGATTAGCTAAAAGTGTTTTGGATCATGATTTTAAAATTGTAACTTGGTTTTAAATGCATGATTTTTATAGAATTGTTTCAAATGAATTAATATTTTTATAGAAATTAATTATCATCATATTTTTTATACAAGGTTGGTGTGTCTTCATGTTCCTTTTGGACAGATAATGATGTGATGTTTTTAAATCGAAATTGGATTGATAATGGTATATTATTTCCCCCACATAACAGCTGAACAAGTCATGGATTGCTGAAAGGATGAATCACCACATACAGAAATACATAGTTCTATGTTGTTCATGTATGTGTCTATATTTGGAAGTGTGGAAATGGATTTTCTATTGAAAACTGAAATGAGAAATGTTTAAAATACATGTTTTTATTCATTCATTGGAAAATTATTTTGTTTGGAAAATTATTTTATCTCTCATGTAAACAACCAAAAATAATTATACTCTTTTTTATATAAATATTATAGCATGTTATATTCTAGTAGTGTGAGTTGGGAAGATATTTTGGGAAATCCTACTAGGTTTTAGACTCAACCCCTTATTAGGAGAACTTGTGCATTTTCAAAGTCTATATATTGATAAAAAAGTAAAGTAAAGGTATCCATTTACTTAAGTTATGCATTGTGATACATGTTCCATTGATTTTTGATTCTTATCCTAAATCATATTGGGATTTTTTGTTTTATTTATTTAATTATTTTGGTCCATATGGAAATTTGTTTCTCTAACATTTGTTGGGTATAGATTCCACATATAATTTAATAATATAGTTTTTTTCTTTTAATGTTTTTTTCGTACTCTAGAATCATATAGTTTTTTCAGGGTTATTTTTTTTCTGTAATTATAAATGTAAAATCATCCCACAAATTTGTAAGAATCCTTTATTATTTATTTCTAGCATTTAGTGTCATGGAGATGTCACTTACGACCTTATTTCACTATCACCTCTACTCAATCCAATGGGGTATAGAAGAATGTTGCAATTGAAATAATTCTGTTTGTTCATATAGTTGTATAAAAATATATTAGATTACATTAGTTGGAGTGTAATTAATAATATTTTATTGTCGTAATATTATTATTAGAGAATACAAATTCATAGATACCATGTTTTTAATGAACATCATATTACCATTGAATTAGGATATTCACTGTTATTAGAAACACCTATGATTTTAACCTCATAAAATTGTTTAGATAATGACATGTTATTGACATGAATTGATAAAATTGACTACCCACGATTATTGATGTTTTATTTTTGATCAATTACTTATGATAAGGTTAAAAATTATTTATTATTAAAAATAGGTTAATATAGTTTGAATTTCAAAAATAATGTTGTAAATTCAAATGGTGGATCGAAAATAGAAATTATTGAATTTAGGAATTCATAGTAATTTAATATTTTATAAGGGAAATTTGGAATATATATGCCTCCATTTTCAAGATAGTGATACTATGTGTACCATTTTTGTTAATAAAGTAGTGTATGGATTAGGCATCATAAAAACTGGCTGGGCGAAGCTGCTGAAAATATGTTTTTCCTAAGCCACTACTGAACCAATATTTGTATTAGAATGTTTTATAGGATTATTAATTTAGGGATAGATGGAACTGATGTGATAAACCAAGTTAAGTATATCCTTCCATTAATTTACAAAATTATAATCGACTACTCATTCGAGGAAATTTAGAACTGGAAATGGTTGAAATATGGATATAGAGGTCGCATTAAATATTTTATTAGATGGTGAAAAAATATCAGAAAAAAATCAATTATTTAATTTACAGGGGATATTTTATAGAAAAATATTTTTATGATTTTGCATTTTAGAATAAATTAAACAATGTAATGTCATGTGTTGATTTTGTTGAATTTTTTAATTGAATACTCAATCTCCAAATATTTAGAATTGATAAAACTATACATTTCCTCAATTTGAAATATGATAATATAACATTAAAAGACTATGTGGATAAATTAATGAATTTAGTTAGCATCACCAAAGAAGTATATGAAATTGTTTCCTTGAAGGAATACACATTTGAATAAATTTATTAATTTCATAAAATTGATCAAATATTTTATTGAATTTTATAACATATTATAAAATGCATTTTCATAGTCCAATCATAGTTAAATTAATATCATTGAAAATACATGTGTCAAAATCATGTTCATAAAAATGGGACCCACTGGGAACTCCTCAACAAGGAATTAGTGTTACATTAACATCTATTTCCTAGGGGTTGGTATGACTTAGATATAGACAGAGGGATCAATGAATCATCCTCCAAAACCAAAGAGAAAGATGATTTGTTTTTATTGTGTTTATCTTGAACATAAGAATCATGATTTTACGAAACAACCATCATTTCACAAATGAAACCATATGGGTCATCTTCATCATCGTTGTCTCATTCCTCAATTTTTGGGTGCTAGGAAAATATCTCATTTTCCCTATAAAATTAATCAAAATTTTGGATGATTTTATTATAAATGATTTCATTATTGAAAATAGGAATCTGTTGTGGTTCTAGGAATACCAAGACACTATACGTATTTTAATATCTACTGATTAATAAAGTAAAAAATTAATAGAGGAAAAATTTATATGTGGTTGAGCATATAATCAATAATTATCACTCAAAACCATTAATAATGAGAGGTATGATTCATTTTAATTACACAACTTTTAATTATTTTTTTAACTCGGTTCACCTAATTTCTTATTGCTTATTATATTGTTGATATTCTGGATTTGAATGTTTAGATTATTCATTTTATTTTCAAAAATCAAACTCAATATGGAAAAAAGGGAATGGAAAGCAATTATGTTCAAATAATTATCTCTAAATATCAATGTGGCTGAACTGAATTCTTATTTAGCTATGATTGAGAAGGATTTATATAACATAATCATGGTTATGGATTGGTTGACAAAGTTCATATCTCAATTCAACTATTATAACCAAATGGTTTGTTTTACAACTGAGTATGGGGCCAATAATTTCGTTTGGAGAGATCATAATGCTTACACAAATGGATAGGAATTTTGGGAACAAATTATTGGAAATATCTTGTAAAAAATTAATGATATGGCCTTATAATCTATGTATAATATAGATAATATTGGTTTTCCAAAATATGATGAGCATATTCTATATGTTTATTCCAATAATTTCATTTGACATACACATAAAATTGACAAGATTATTACATTTGATATCCCACCATGGACTAATATGATCCAAGTCCATATTATATGATTTAACCATTATGATTGGGTTAATTTAATGTCTATATTGAAAAAAGAGGATGAAAAGGATTCAATTTTCCAAAATAGTTTCTAAGGGAATTTTTAGTTCTTTTTGTAAAAATTAGGATGAAAATCATATTCATTGTGTAGAGTATCTTATGCCTAATAAATTTATAATAAATAATTATGTATCAATTCCAATAAATAGATTACATGTTTCATCAATCTAATGGAGTCCATTATTTCCATAAAATTTACCTAAATTCGGGATATCACCAACTATGGAATCAGAAGGAGGATATTCTGAAGATAACATTTAGAAGTTGTTATTACCATTAAAAGTATGTGTGTATGCCTTTATGTCTTACGAATTCACCATCTATATTTACGTAAGTTATTAATTATACATTTTAAAGGTATATATATTCAATTATGGTGATTTTTTTGTTAATATACTTTTTTATTAATGGGAAAATTTGGATGATAATTAATAAATGAATTTTTTGGGAATCTAGTGAGATCATCATTTCAATGAAACACATTCAAATTGTATTTTTTGGATACAAGAGCTAAATTTTCATTTCTAAGTTAACTCTAAATATGTTTTTTTATGGATCCAAATAATATAGAGGTTTTTATCTCTCAAAAACCTCAAATGAATGTCATTGAGATATGCAATTTCCATGGTTTAACAAGTTATTACAATTTTTTTTTGTGACTTATCATAGATAAATTCACAAATAATACCATTTACTTTGAAATATTTAACATACCAAAGGAATGGAAAATTTATGATTTAATTTTCATAACATAATTATCACATAAATTATCATAAATCATGATATTATCACAATTATGACTCAGTTATGTGGTATATCATGATGCTTTGGGACCTAGATTAGGGTAATTTCTGATGTATGTATATCATGCTATTTCTTATGGCTCAATAATGATACATTTTCATGAGAATAACTAAAATAACATGATTTTTAAATAAAAATTATAGTTATTGATTTGAATAGATCTCATAATTACCTCATTGATGAGAAATTTATTTTTTTTGTATATTTTGAGATCATAATACATATTTTTCTATAATTGATCTGAATCTAAAGAAAATAAATATATGAACTATCATTATATTTTCATATTTGAATTAAGGTATGCAATAACTAACGGAAAATCATTTATTGATGAATTAATAATAAATTTTTCTACTCAATTGGATAGAGAATATTCAAATTTATGGAAATTGATTTCAGTGATAGATGACATGAACATGGAATGTAATGATCAAGGTAGTGTAGTGGTTTTATTTTTGTATTATATTGTACATGTTTTGCATTAGAATGTTAAAGAGGAACAAAAATAAGATTTTTAATGTGCTTCTATGATATCCAAATTCAATGATGTGAGACTATTAAGGTATGAAAATATGATTGAGGATTAATATTGTGATTATGAGATTGAATGGTCGTACCTTTAACCTGCTAGGAATAACTCCTTAATGATTACAACCATTTGGGATGGGATATTCATTGTTGAATAAAAAAATATTTATAACTTCATATACGAAAAAATAGTGGATTTTCATAATAAAAAATGTGGACATGTTTGTATTGAGATACCTCACACGTTACCATGTTATGGTAGTAAACTACTGTCCAATGGGTATATTTAAGTTTTTACCATTTACCATGTAAAAATTAGAGCAGATAACTATGGATTTTATGAAAGGGACACCATGAAAGATTCATAAACATAATTCCATATGGTTAATTGTTAATAGTCTAAAAATTTCAACCCATTTTAACCCTATTCATGAATCTCATGTGGTGGAGAACATGCCCAAATTCTATATCTCATAAATTATATAGATGGAGGTGGTTACAATCTACATTTTATCAGATTGGAAACCGATGATAGTGTCTTAGTTTTCATATTTCCCTACAGAAACCCCTTTTCACTTAGTTGATGATGAGAAAATCATATAATAATCATTAGTTATAAAATAAAAAATAATGATCATAACATTGAAATCGATACATTTGTATTGGATAATGGATTTTGGAAGCTCATTGGGGAAGCATGTACCATTAGTGGAGTTCACATATACAAAATCATTGGGCCATAATACATTTGGATCTTTTTGAATCATTGTATTGATATCCATGTAGTTCCCCACTTTGTGTCATAGAAACATGTGATATTTAATTGGTTAGATCAAGCCATTCACAATAGACATGGGAGAATATATAGTCGATAAGGAAAATAATATAGATGGATTAGAGTCTTTATAATTCATATGAAAATCATCATCGATGGACATTTTTATTCATGGTGAGTGATATTGAGTTCATTAATATCAAAAAATGGTCTGAGAATATTTTTTTGGGAATCATGGAATGTAATATGATCAATACATAATCCATTTTCAGATACAAGAATGGGTTGGTGATCTAGAATAATAGTTTCCTATGATACAATAGTTCCATTATGTTCTTAATTAATGTAATGTATCTCACATGAAGAATAATAATCCGAATCTAGACCATGTGATTCAATAATAACATATTGAAAAAGGTTTGGATATATTGTTGGATCATGTACTGATATCTATTTCGGATAGTTAAGAGAACTAATATCATTGGAGAAGCCTCAAATTGGAGTGAGTATTATTTGAACATTGTCATATTTATGAATAAATGTGGGAATATGAAAAATGAAATTATGGAGAAATGGATCAAAAAAATTCATGTGAATGGTAGATTCCTATTTTTTAGCGATGAAAATACAATTGTGGTTGATATGTAGAACCCCCAAATTGTAGGTACTAGTTTGTTTAAAAATATTTTATATTAATGCGATGATTATACATTTTTGTGGAGGTTTTGATGATATTTAACATGTTTTGAGGTATTTTATTGAAATTCATTGTTTGATCATGGTTAGTAGAAACTATGAAATACCTATAAAGATGTTGTTCAAAAAAACAATGGGAACTAGGTAGTCACACGATTAGTTTCATGATTCAGACAAATCAATACAGTTCTAGAGGAACCTTGTATGGATAGACTATGGGTAAAAGTATAGTTGAAATAAAAATTACTATCTATATTATAAATCTATATGTGGTGGGTTTATTGGTGGTGGTTAGTGCATGGTCAGCGCATTGACAACTTAATTATGTACCCTAACTATGCACTAATGAAAATTTGATATAAAATATATGGGTCATGATAATTTACACCATAAGAAAAAAAATCCTTAATAGGTTACTTATAAAATTAATCTGCTTCACGAGGATGTTTTTGTTACTCCACTTTACCAGGGATCAGTTCCAAGGTGAATCTATGGACATCGTAGTTTCTATTTTAGGCAGGTGAACAGTCGTTATCATTTTCTTTATAATTTTTTTATTTTTACCTCTTTTAGATTCATGATTCAAAATTTGTATTTGAAATATTATGTATATTATATTTCAATACGGTTGGGATATGGTTGTTCTCATTTCTGGATACATGTTCGATAGAATATTTCATTTGATTTTCAAGCTATGGTTTTAGAGTTATGTGGTGTTATTTGTCTTCACCAATACTTCAGGGATATACAGATTATCTCGTGAATAGTCTAGATTTTAATTTGTTGGATTTGTGTCAAATTTCATATATTTATAAAATATAATTGTGAAACTTTTGACCCATTTTTTTGAAACCAAATTAGTGAAAATATCATGGAACATTTTTAAATTGGATGGTTTTGTGAAAATTTCTGGGTTCGTGGTTTTGAAATGATGGTTTTGAAAATATTCTTTGTTGTTAAATTCATAATAAAATATTTTTTAAATTTTTCGAAATAAAAGAAATGTATTATTTCATTGGATTGGAATTTTATTTTATAATACATGGTTGGTTGCTGTTAATGTGAATTTGTGAAGGATACGATCATGATGTTAATGCTATCAAAATGGGACGCATAAGGGAGTGATGTTTCCCCTATCAAAATGGTTCACCAGGTGATGTCTTCCTAAAATGATGTCTCACCACTCGTGATTATAAGTAGTTAAATGGCAGTCATGATTACATGGATGTGTGTGAATGGGATGTGTAGGGAAAATTTAAATTTGATTTATTTTATAGACATCCATGTTTTCATTCCCTGTAAATTTATTTTTTTAAACAAATTATTCATTGATATAAACTACAATAATATGTTTTAAACAATTATATATAAATGTGAAGTTGTGTGATATCCATGTGGCATAAGTTGTGAAGTAATTGAATAACTCCTTTAATAATTTATTCTCAACCACTTCATGGAAAATTTGGTGCATTTAAAAGTGTAACATATTGAGACCAGATAGAGTGATGGTATCCTAACTATTTAGTGAGGCATCATGATACTTTGGGAATTTCTGGATGAGTTGGATCATGGATGATATTAATCGATGGAAATGTATGAATTTGTTTTTTTTTGGGTTCTTGAATTCGTTGATGTCTTTGCATCTTATTGGTTTTTATTTCTTCTTATAATTTAATATTTTAATATGTTTTGTTTATGTTTTATTTTTGGCATTCATGCATTATATAGTGGATTTCATCAGTAGTTTTTTCATTTGTTTCTATTATAAAAATAAAATAATCCTCCACTATTTTTTTATTCCCTGTGGAATTTATTTCCTTCCATTAGTGTCTTGGGTACATATGATATGGGATTGTAGTACCACTACATCTTCTCAAACGAATGTTTAGTGGTGTCTTGTTATAGCTTTGTCTTATTAAATTAAACATTATTAAATATTATATTAATATTTATAAAATTAATGTATTTTATATTCTCTATTTTTTAATGCCTTTTGTACATTTATGGTTATTTTCATTTGAACAATTTATATTAATATTCTCAAAGTTTTTATTTCCCTTTAATTAAAAATTTATTGAAATTATATTTTATGTTAACTATTTAAAACTTTTATTTTACGAAACCTATTATGATTTCAATTCCCTTTAAACTATATGGTATATATTTTATGAAGTGATTAAATGATAACCATATATATGTTATAATTATATGAATTCAATATTCTGTATTTTTTTATAAAAAGGAAAAAATATTTATTTTTTCTTTTTAAGAAATCCATTATTTTATAATGATCTGTTATGATATGTTTGTTATTATTTTGTTATGTATCTTTGATTCATGATTGATAATTAATTGGTTCAAATATCTGCCACCAATGGATTGGTTTATATTTATATCTCATGAGATCAATATGGTACATCATATGATTTATCCAAATATACAAGTTACATGAGATGATTTTTCACATGATACTTATATTGGAATGACTATTTTTTCCAAAAAAATATGGTCACATGGGGATTTAACCTAATCTAAAATATTCAAAAAAGGATTAATCAAAAGCAAAAGGATACAGTTAAAAATTTATCTTCAAGAAGAAGGGGTACAGTTGAGGATCTAGACCAAGATAATGTGTACATGAGTGGATATCCCGAGCCTATGAAGGTGCATGGGGTTTGTTTCAAATAATATTCTCAGTAAATATTATTGGGGAACATTTATATATTATTCATATAATTAAATTAACTTTTCTAGATTAATTTATTTCCCTTTAAATTCAATATTTATATGATTATGAAATAATTAAAAATTATTCATTACATTTATGTAATATCAATTTAATATATGATTATTAATATTTTTTGGTTTATTATATATCATTTATGCAATATAAATTACATTTTTTATGTAATTATGCTTATATACAATGATTAATCATTAATGAATAAGATATTTTGATTCCCTATGATAATATTTGTTCTATCTTGATTATCTCATCCAGGTTTCTGATTAATTTCACATTGATTTATTTTTTCATAATTATAAAGTTGCGCTCACCCAATTCTTATTAATCCAATACCTAGGTTATGAATATTTTTATTTCATGATAAATATATATATAAATGTATTTATTACAAATGTCAGGGATAAATTTTAACATGTGTATAAAAATAACATATTTATATTTCCAATATCTGGGACACAAAGGCTTTATTTCATTGAGTAAAGTATGTATTTATTTGATGTAATGAATAAATCATTGTATCAATGTATGATTTAAATTTTATTGTCATTGGTACAAATAGTGGGTATCAAAGTTATTACTACTAAATTTTGGGTATTAGTTTATTTATTTTTAGTAATTTTATTATAGAAAATTAGTTAAACCCTTAAGAAAATGTCTAAGGGATGAGTCATAGTATGAGATGTTATTGAAAAATAATGTTAATCTCTAGAGTATTCAGTTTCCCAAAAAACACTTTCATGATACAATATATTAATTCATGTTATAGGATAGATGTACCATGATGTAATAACCTCAATAAAGGAATGTTTCATATTCACCCAATAATAACATAGTGTATGAAAAAATGGGCCATACTGCACACCTATTTTTAATCTCCCGAATGATATTTCTTTTTTTATAATATTCTCCATTAAACAAATTAGGAATAATTTTTTATTTTAAGGACTATAGATATGAATTATGGGAAACCCCAACCTAGGGAAAAATTGATTGAGGTTAAATTAAATTATAACATGACTCTTTCATAGAGTATCGTATTTCATGGTTGATTTTTTTATATTTCCATTAGGATGTAAATATTATTCCATCGGGATAAACTCTTTTGGATTTAGGAGTGGTTGGAAAATGGATGACCAATTTAATAATGGGTTTGATGGAAAATACAATAATGATAAACCTTTTGTGATAAAATCTTGTTCTAAACATATTATTAATTTTATAACCAAAATATCACAATTCATGAAAATAGTATATGTTGTACCAAAATATAAAAACTCATAAATATATGATATGGACAAAATTTTATTGAAGACCAGGTGTTGAATTTGGAAAAATAAAAATGAGACACCTTATTACATTTCAAAAATATGGTAAGAATCATCTAAGATAATTTAATAAGTAATTAATAATATGTTTCCTATGTGTAAGGGTTTTCTATCAAGGTCATTTTTTGGGTCTAGTAGAAAAAATTTATCAATTAAATATATGTGAAGAATGGAAAATTACACAACTAAATGATGTTTTGGTTTTATGAAAAATGATGCCATAAAATAGTTCGTTGAGATAAAAACATTAGAAACCTCCAAAACCAGGGAAAAATGGACATCCTACTCTATCCAAACATTTAAATGTATGTCTTGATAAATCTGGGTAAAATTTAAAATCACCCACCACTCTATATTAGTGGATATCTATATAGAATATATTTGTATCATCCTTATATGGGATGTGCTTTTTTATATGATCATAAAATGAACACCCAAATGATTACTTATTGTATTGTATTATTATTTTATCATGTTATGGTTATAATAGGAAAATTCGTTTTGTAAATCATTCCATTTCATTATTTAGGGGGGATTTATTTGATTTTGGTAATTATTCATTTCTCATTGTATATATTCGACATCAATTGAAATGATAAAGAACATAAAATTATTGTTTTAAATCAAAAAATTATTTTATATCATTATAATGATTTTTATGTACCCAATTGGAAACATAATTACATTATATATGTTATAGTACTTACTCATGTGTGATGTGTAGCACAGATTGTTATAAAGAAACTCTATATTTTGTTATGCCACATTGGAAGGAAGAGCCTAGTTTCATAATATTACTAGAATTAGTAAGTATGATCCTATTTATAAATTGAATCATTAATAAAATAAATATTAAGGATAATTTTTAGCATATTTTCTATAAGGGATACATAATATTTTTTGTACACAATTTAGTTAATGGTGAGGGACAATGTAACAACCCTATTTTGGGATTCTATAAAATATATACTATATACTATAAATTAATCCTCACACTGGAACCAATACATAAAAACCAAAACATTATAAAAAATAAATATATCTATTATAAATTCTAATATGGTAGACCAATAAATATTCATAAGGAAAGTAACTAATAGGAGTAAATATAGAAATTTTTATTTGCAACATAATCAGCTTCATTTGAATCATGTATTTCATTTTAAAATATAAATAAAAAAAATATAGAACATTATCTTTATATAATAAAAATTATGCTCTAATTCCCATCATAAAAAACAATATCATATTAAATTTTTATATTTTAATGAAAATTTTTATTTGAAGAAAAAATATAATTTTTTAATAGGTATGATTTTATAACTATTTAAATTAATATTATTATTTTCAAAAATAAATAAACATATTATGCAATAAAATATTTATTTATGTAATAAAAATCTTTAAATAAAAAAAATTATTTGTACTTAAAATTCTAGGTCAACTTTTTTTTTGAAAACTTAATTAAAATGTATCTTTTATAAAAATATATTTCTTATCATATTCCTAATTAATTGATCGTATGGTAAAATTTTGTTTAGGATTGATTTGAAATCCACCTAAATATTTTTATTATAAGGGAACATATTTTATAATAATAATTATACTAGATTATTATATTTTATATATAAATTTAATTTATATGTGGTTAATTTGAAGAAATTCATTTATATATGACCAAGTGTGTTTATTATAAAATAAACATTTAACAAATTAAATGTTTTTGGAGTTATAATTTTTTTAATACATTAATTTCTAATGATATAATTATGTTAAAGGATACAATATTAATTTTTCATTATTGTTAACAACTACAGATTAAAAACAATTACCACTATGAAGCATAATTTGGGTTAAAAGTTAAAAGTAAAAAACACAATTAAATAACTCTTACTGTTTCTAACACTAAATGAATAAGCTATGTTTCGGTCTGATATTTTTTCTCACCACCTAATTTATAATATAAATTCTTTTATTTTTGAATAGTGTCGGGACATTTTTGAAAAATGATTATTATTTCCCAACGATTCCTTTTTTCTTATCACAAATTAGTATCACTTCGACCAATAAAAGATAAAAATAATCTGAAATTTTATCTAGGAAACTCTAAATTTTATACACAATAAAAATGAATCAAAAAATATAATCTCATATTCCCTCATAATTATTATAAGTCCTTAAAATTTTGTGTATCATTAATTAAAACATCAAGTCTATATGGTTTGTATTATATCATTATTATGTTTTTCTTATTAATATTAATCACGAAAATATTTTATAAACATAATGATTGTACATTGAATTAATAACCATTTTATAGTATTTTTTTGTTATTCTAATCGTACAAAACATAGTTATTCATTTCCATTAACTTATAAATATTGAATGTTGTTTTCGCATTGTTTGAATTACCACCTCCCCAAATCCATGATTCGTATTATATCATTAACAATCTAAATGGATGGTATTATTAGTGTTAATATTAAATAAATATGGAATATATCATTGTATTATTATTATAATGTGTCTATTTAGTATCCACTAGGACTCTATCACAAGTTATGAGAAATGAGAACTTTAAAAATGCATATGTGATGAGTCCGACCTCTACTATGTAATATTTTTTTCTTATCATATTGATTTTCACACATTATGAAAAAATAATCTCATATATTTCTCCATTAAGAATACATTAAAATAATAGCAGTATGAGTTTTTATAATGATGTGATTCAAGAAGAAACACCACCTTAACCGCACTCACCCTTCTTATTAAAGTGCATTATTATTTAGTTTGATTTGACCACCTATGTGAACAATGGTTTGAATTATAATTATATATGATGATGAAAATATGGAAATAAGTTATAATATATATATATATATATGTAATATCATGATTAGTATATGGTTATGTAAATATTATTCTATTTATATAACATAATATTATGGATGTTTTTTTATTTAGTAAAATTATAATAGTAATACGACATAAATTCTATTTTAATACTAACACTAGGATGTAATATATAATAAATAAATATTATATGATAACTATGGATATATATTCAACTAAATATAGAATTATAAGTTTACAAAGAATTTATCATATAAATATAATTGTTTGAAAATATTATATTGCCATGTCATATCTCAGTGCTTATATTTTTTTATGATTCAAAAAAACACAATTTTTAGTATAAAAAGATTATCTTAACTATATCAAATTAGGATTATTAGATGATTTTAACATATAGTGAATATATATGTGATTATATTATGTAATGTGATGTAATATTTATATATAATATTATTTAACCATATTAATATCAAATATTATCTTTTACCAAATCAAAATCATAAAACTCTATATCAATGTTCTATCATAGCTTATAAGATTCTTGATAGAATGATGTTATGAGAATACATTCTCTTTGGAAAGGATATTCATAACAGACGTTCTTACAAACACAGGTAGATGTTATGAAACCAATGTACTTCAATATAGTATCATATTTAACTTATGCGGAAGAGTTATCCTAATGTGTATTGAGTTCATCTTATCTTACCCCTTAAAAATGAATTTGTATGTTTTATCTTACAATGTCTAAAGAAGTATTTCTTTTGATGATAGTAATTCCATTTAATTATATAACAAATAAGTAGTTGTTTAGAATATATTCATGATTACATTTTTAATCTGAAGTTAATTTATTTCATTTAGTTCAAATATATCAGTGAATGGATTGTTAATTTAAGAGAATTATTATTTGTACAATGTGTCATGTATGTATGGGTGGAATGATCCAAAGAATGTGAACTCTAATAGTGAGGCTCTAGATTCATATTTCATATTTGAAATGATTGAAAAAATTCGATTAATGTTATGTCTTATAATTGTCCCAAATGATTATCTACTCATTAATTTCTATTATATCATCCTTAATATCAAAACTAAAGAGGATATAGAAAAAATAAGAGTTATCCACTAAAAGGAAAAGTGTGATGCGGTGAATGGATAGAACACATATGGATAAAAAATATTCTGATAATATCAAATGTTTGTACATAAAAAATACCATAACAAATACACTAATGTAGTTATATATGGTTTATTAGTATTTTTTACTGTAATTATATGATTCTAGTTAAAGACATTCAAACAATCATGATTTATCTTAAAATATTGTATATTGATTCTCATAATTTTTTGATTCAGATATTCTCTCAAAACATTATTCACACAATATTATTTACAGTCATTTTTAATGAATTTTTTTATAGTGTGGATAGGGCATTTAAAAAGAGTTCATGGTTGATTGATATTGGACAATTTTTTAAATTTATATATTCTAGTGCTCAACTGGGAATCCCTGATAAAAACTTTTTCATCGTAAAACCCACCAGACACATTGAATTGAGTGTTGTTGGAATGAACTAGGTGGATTTTATTCCTCCACCCATTATAAGTAGTTATTGTTCAATATATTTAGATTATATTTTATATTTATTCTTCCATTTAATATTAATAAAAAATCTTTTCACTATTAAATATAAAATCAGATCGGGTTCATGTATAGAAAAATCTACGAATCCGATTTAAATCTACACTGTGTTTTTATTTCTCCCTTATCTAGTATAATAATTATTATAAGTGAGAGTTGATCTTCAGTTTAGAACTATTAATGTAGGATATAAAAGGTTTTTATATATTAAAATGGGTGTTATATATGATGAAATATAATGTATGCCAGTTGTTATATATCCATATATTAGTAGTGAAAACAATTGTATCTGGGAAGGTAACATGACCATATTTCAGTAGAATATTGTATTGAATGATTATCTCAACTCAGTAAAGCCATATGAAAATACTAGAACAAATCAATTAACATAGAACGCTACAACTGAAAAAAAAATTTCTCAAAAATCTATATGTATGAACACAATAATATTTATAATAAGACAATATGAGTTCAACATTGGTTATTCATGTAAAATAGCTCATGAAATGTGAACCACTATTGGATATTATTAGGAAGGTACATAATGTGTGAATTCGATTATATATGATACTATTAATGTCATTTCAACACTATGAAAATAGATTTAGTAGAAATCATTACACAGTTGAATGGAAGGCTCACTGAAATTGTTGATAATGATTCTTGTCTTGGAGAACATATAACAACTCTTGAACAAGAAATGAATGTTCAAGAAGACATACCACCCAATGGTAGTGGACTGTAATGTTCCATCAAATAATTTATACATGTTAATAATATTAAAATATAAGGTTTCATGTTAACTCTTATGATGTATGAGGATGAAATTAATGTTAACGCCGGAGAGAAAAAAATGATCAAGAGTAAAAATTCATCCATGAAATTTTTTATTTCTATAAATGAATAGAGGAAAAAAAATATAGATCTCTACAACATATTAAGAATTAAAATCCACATTATATTCTAGATCAAAAAATAATCTTTAATAGACATCTGGAATTATCCAAAAATTAATTCACAAGTGAATAGTATTTATAAGTCCTATGAACTAGTTCAAATATCATGGTGATAAGTATATAGATTTAAGATGTTATGAGTAAAAAAATCTAGTACATATCAAGAACAATTATCAAAATATTAATTATGATAAAAAGAAAAAATATTAAGGATTCTAAAATGTTGGTTAAAATATTAATGTAAATGATGATATAAAGGCCAATGGTAGTGTATCAAAATGATTTACCAAATGAAAATCATCCAAATAAAAAGATGAATCATTTAATCGAAACTAAAAAATATTCATTATGGAATATTGATATGAGGTGCAGTTTTAAAAATATTTTTATCTATAGCACGATTCATAAAATGAAACTTTCCAAATGAAGAATTAAATGTAAACTATATTATGTTAGAGACTATTTTTCAAATTATTAAAATAAAACAAATGCCCCAAATATTCATAATATAAACATGTCAATGATGTGGAGGAACGAAATATGAAATTATAAGAGTTTATAAATAAAATGAAAAATTATACTAACTTATAAAAATAAAAATTTAACTTAATAAAACATATAAAATACAATGATCAAATCATTAAAAACAATATAATTTTATCACTAAATGTGATTATTGATTAAAAAATTAATGGTAGGAAATAGCATAAAAACGAAACATTTGGAATATGAAGTCAGGGTTAATTCCCAAAATTCTACATATACTATTTTTTCTTACTTCTTGAAACAAATCCAATACTAAAGTTAAAAATTTTCAATGTGGATGAATTTTATTTTATTTGATCAATTATAATCTTAAAAATACCCATTTTCATGAAATCATAATTTCATTACCTAAAAAATATTTTTGGAACTTTCAAAATATTTTTTCTAAAGAAGATGATGTAATTTTTATTCCAATAATTCTTATACCTAACATTATGGATCCAAAATAGTTTGGGTATAAAAAATTTGTTATTTTATATTTCATAATAGGGAAGTATGAAAAAAATCATCATTTTAAATGGTTTTTTGATAATTGATGATTGAGATATTTATGTGTATAATTATCAAAATTTTATTTATTATCAATGATTAATGGATGTTATTTATTTAATTTTTAATATGATAATAAAAAAATATGTTCTAGGTTAGATGGAAATCAAAAAAGTATTCTCATTAAAAAAATTCTTAATGTAGAAGGTTTAGTGAAAAACCAGATATGTATATCTCAACATTATGATTTTGGTTATTAAGTGTATTTCTCTTACGATCGATGGAAATTTTTTAAAGATATGTATTTAAAATTTAATTCATCTATAATTTATAATGGATTTATTGTTTATCATAATTTATTTTGTTGAATAATTGTAAATTATTCGAAAGAATAAATTTTTGAATCAAGTATTTTTCATTGAAAAATAAATATTATAATGTTCATTATATGAAAAAAAATTCTAAAAAATATAATATTTATGACATTAGTAGCCTTAAAAGAGTTAAAAAGAAGCAATGTGAGGCATGTGAAATGGGAATGAATAATATGTCATCATTTATAAAAATTAAATAGAAAACTACATATAGGCATTTTGAACATATACATAATAATCTGTTCATAATGAATAGAACTATAGGTCTTGCTATATAATCATTTATTTAAGTGTAGGTTGATGATTTTATTAGATTCACATGGTTCTTACATTTAATATTTTAATTTAAACACATTATCTTTTAAATAATTTATTTGAGGTTCTAAAAATTGATAATTATTTTAGAATTTTTATACTTTTTGAATTGATCGTGGTGGAGATATTCAGAATCTTGAATTTAATTCAAATTTCTAAATAAAATGAAATAAACATATATTACATATCCCATGGGTACATAAAAAATGTTGTGTTGATTCAATGATGTGTTAGATAATGCATAAAATCTCTAGGACTGTTTTTTTAATATATCCTTCCCAAACAATTATTTGACAAGGTTGTTTTTTATCTTGTTATGGAATTAGCCTTCTTATAATAAGACATATTTTTATGAAAACTCCATATTTTTATTTCATTAATAGAAAACAAGAATTATTATAATTCAAAGTATTTAAAGGTGTGGTTTATATAAAGACCCCCAGGGTTAATATTTATAAATTAGATCCAAATAATGATGATGGTATATTCAATTGTTACTATACTACTTAAAATTATTATTGAGTTCTAAAAAAAATCCAAGGATTGTTATACAATCAAAATAAGTTATCTCTGAGGAATATGATCCTTTTGATTACAAAGTTTTCCATTCTAATTAAAAATGTTATTCTCTCTAGAATATGATACATCAAATCCACTATATCATTGAAATAGATGATTATTTTTGAGTTTATTTTAAAAAACCAATTCTAGTAAGGGTTTATATGACTTAACTAGAATTTTTGTTTCCTTAATTTCCTTGAAATCATAAAGTCAAACCTCACGAAAAAGGTATAGGATGCTTATATGTTGGTGTTACAAATTGAAAAAAATTAGGATTCCTAGTATAATTTTCATCATATTTTTCCTAGGTATAACATGTGACTATTTTAGAATATCTATCTGATGAAAGTTTTTTCTAATAAATTAAAGAAGATTTAAAGATGTTTAAATTGAAGAAATTATTATAATTAGATGATATACCCAATTAGTATTGTATTATTTTCACAAAACTTGTTTCAATAAATAACCATGATGATGATGGTTTAATCATAATAAATAACCGTGATTGGTGGCCAAATGTTACAATTTTAATGATGAGGTAGACTACAAGTAATAATTTTCTCATGTATTCTCGTTAGACAGAACATGGATTCTTATAGAATATTCTTCTTATATAAAACATTGATTATACAACATGGATGATTTTTTTTAATTATTTTTTAAAGGAAGATGCTTATGTATAAAATTCTTTACGTTTTGGAGACCCTACATTCCAGAATTCTATTTTTTTACTTGCCAATGCCCTCTATAGACATATATAGGCACCAAGGGAATGGTTTTTAAGATAAAAAACTATTATTTTACTATATGTATTAGTAGTATGAATGCATAATCATATAATTATTCAGAAAACGTCTTTCTATGATATTTTTTATTGTAAATATATGATAATTGTATGTTTTTTTGAATAAAAAATAAAAAATTTGTTTGATTCTTCTAAAATGGTGAAAAATTGTACCGGAAATTGTTATTCTAGGAAAGTAAATCTATTTTCTTGGATTTGAAATTAAATAAAAATATTTTTTGAATGTTTTAATCCAAGTAAAATAAGTGGTGTAATTACATCAGATAATTGGACTTGAAAAATGTAGGAATCACTCAACTCATACGAGATCAAGTGAAAAACTTGCTATGGATCAGATCAGAAAAATAGTTGGTAAAATGTTTTATAAAGGATTAATCAACATTTTACTAAATCGTACTATTAGTGGACCAAACATTTAGTTCATATTTTTTATTTTTACATGATTCCATACTAATCCAAAATAAACTCATATGAATAATTCCAAACAAATATTGAGATATTTAAACGGGCCCTTAACTCATTCCCTTCTATTTTATGATCAAATATACTTAATATAACATCATTTTAGGAGTATTAATTTGATTCATGTAGATTATATAGTAAGAGAACCTATGGAAGCTGTCAATTTCATGGAATAACTTTTGTGTCTTATTTTACTATGAAACAACATTATTTAGTATTCTCACATGTTGAAGAAGATTATGTTGAAGTTGGATTATTTTTGTGCAAATTTTTCATGGTTAAAACAAACCATAATGGAATTTGGATTTAATTTAAAATTTGTTATAATAAAATTTGATAGGAATATATCTATCAACATTTAAAAAAATTCATATTAAACATTCATGAATAAATAACATTTATCTAATAAATAACTTATTAAGATATCCATCAAAAAATAATAATCTCTCTTTGGAATTTATATTATAATAAAATAAACATTATGTTATATTTGAAATACACTTTCATACTGATATAATTTGATTTTATTACATTAGAATTATAATTTTTTTTATATTTCTTGATATTATTTTAAAATTCTACTATATTGAAAATTTTCATTTTCAATATAATATGCTATTTTTTAATTTAGTTTTATTTTTTGGTATCATCATTTTGAGTACAGTTTTATGATAATTAGGCACACAGAATCTATTTTATAGTAATTATCATCCAAATTAATGTATGACCACAAGATTACTAAACGATGAAATAAATTTTGACATATCTACACATGAAACATTCACAGTCAATCAATCACTCTCATTGCATATGCTACCCAAACTACTTTTCAATTATTCAATAATCATTAAAATCTCATAAAAATGGAAATATTTTTAATAAAAATTGTATCCTCATGAAGATAAAGTGGAAAAAAACTTTATTAAAATTACATATTATAAGAAATATTTATTTCACATTCCTTGATGGAGTTAATAGGTTTCTAAATAAGGTTATCATTCCACATGTGTGGGAATATTATTTTGGTGAAGATTAATAGATTTTTTTAAGAGTAATTTTATGAGTTTTATAAAACAATTTATTTCAATTGTGGGATAATGTTTACTTCTTCACTCAAAAAAAACCAAAAAATTTATTCAATAAAATATTCATTAATGGATGAAGAGTTCATGTTTCCTCACAAAGGCTACCCAAATTTCAGTTCATAATTTCATAGAGAACAAGGAGTCAGTCTGCCAATGATTATAACCACTTTGATAAGATCTATTGATGTGTAGATGATGTTAATAAAGGATATATACCTAGATATAAATTCCCCTATTATGTTTTAAATAATATGGAATTTGTTTGGAAGTCAATTTCACCAAACATATTCTTGGGATGAGATTTTTTAAAGTATATAATTTAAAATGAACGGTTTTTTGTTTTAATTCCTTGCTGATCATTATTATCATCTTATATTCAAAATAATATTTTAGAATATACTCTCCTTTGAATCATAGGGATTAATCTATAATGGGATTTTATTTGGGTGTTAATGTAACATCCCAGGTAAATAAAGAATAAATAATTTTCATTTTTATTAATATTTATGAATTAAATAATAATTTTACATTAAAGGGGTTGCTATGTTCGATAGAGTAGCAAATACGCAACAAAGAGTTTCTTTGAAATCTTACATTGCACACTAGTAATAAAATAATATTATATTAAATGGTAGTTAACATGTAGTCGTTGTATTGGTGGGAATGAATGGAAATAACTAAAATATGATTATATAGGTTTGTTAAATGTTTTTATATTTATCCAATAAAAATTAAAGGCTTAAAATACGAAAAGAATTCAATTTTAGGCATATATACTGTAACATTCACTAAAGGTCGACTTATCACCTTTTGATGGTGAACCGTCTATAAATATAGATTTGGTCACACTTATACATTCTATTGGACCAAATATAAATCTTCTTTAGAATAGGGACATCCAAATTTACTTTGTGTGAATTTTTGGTACTTTTCCGATAAAGTTCATTTTTTAATGAATAGTGAAAAATGTTGTATTTTAATTCAAAACCTCTTATTAATATAATTTATTTATATGATTAGTTTATATTTTGAATTGGTTTTAAAGTGAAATTATAATAGGTTTTTACCATTTAATCCAATAGTGGTCATTGGAATTAATTTCAATTTTGAAATTGGACTTAAAATTAGTGTCAATCTTTTGATATTTATTGTTTCATAAAAACACGCTATTTTCTCTAACAGCGGGAATTAATTATTAAATTAATTAATATAACTTATATGTTTTAAATTTTGTAAAATAGGCATAATTTTTGATTTTGGAATATCAAATATAGCTTAGGGTGAAGTTTTGGTATTTTTCAAAAAAAACTTCAATTTTTTATGAATAGTGAAACCATTAAGTGGTACTTATAAAAACTGCTTTTCAGTTAAAATGAAATTTTACCACCTCTATGTTTTGAATTTCAAAAATCAGACATACATGGTTGCCATTTAGAAGTAAAATGGTGTTCAATGGGATTATAATAATTTTTTGGTGAATAGTATCTTTTATGTTTTTAATCGCGATTAGAGGTAATTAGTGTAGTTTAAGATAAAAATAATGTTTTAATAATATGAAATAACCTAGACACATGTCCTACCCTTATTGTATGTGTCATGTAAAACCCAAAATATCTATGGGTCAACATGGGGACCCCATGGAGCCACTTTGGTAGGAAAATGACATTAATACCTCTTTATTTAAAGTTAAACCGAAAATGTCACAAACATCAGTTGTTTTACTAAAAGAATTTTTAAATGGCGTTATACAAGTTATATTTTTGACTATAAATATTCATTAGAAATATGAAATGATTTACTACATCATGAAAGTTTTTTTATAATTTTTTGACATTAAATAAGTTAAATTATTTATGATACCATGATGATGCAGCGATTACCTCATTATATAAAAATTTAATAAAATGAAAAGATGTTGTAAAATCTAAGAGATAAACATGTCAAACACCTATTGTATGGGTGGATTTCGAACACTAATCAAATTATCATCGAAATATTTAATTTTGGTATCTTTTAAATCAATAAAACATTTTATAATAATGTAACCTTTTATAACTTTCCAAGAGTGCCCCTCCTCTCCTCTTATAAAAGGACCCCACCTCTACAACCTTACCCACACCTCTCAAGCCTTTTGCTCAGCCAACCCCTCTCCATTTTGTCTCTAAACATCCCTCTTTTACTCTTTGAAGCCTCACATTGGGGATAAGTCTTTCCAAGGAATCCTTTGTGCTCAAATCAAAAAGAGTTATACGTTTTAAAGGTAGTGTTTTCTCTTGTGTTCTTATGTTTTATTTTGCTTCTCAAACCCCTTAAACGCTTTTTATTCCATTAATTTGTAACAACACCAGTATATTCAATTTAGTAGGATGTTTTTATAAGATATATTTGAGCTACACTTACACACACCTACATATAATGGTTAAAGAAGATATTGTTTCTGTGGATGGCGAATTTCTGCCTCACGAAACAATGATTGTTCAACACTCATATAACACCTTCAAAGGTATCCATTAAGATGTCACATTATTTATATTTGATATATAATATGTTTATGTTTTACTTAAAATTATGTATTTTTCATTTATGTCATACCATTATGGTTTCCATTATGGGTAAATGCGATATCTTCATTTTAGAAAGTGCAGACAACCGCCCCCTCAAAGTGATTTGATTCGTTAATACCATATGTGGTACGTATAAAGGATAGATTTAATGATATTATAAATGATATTATAATTGAATTATAATATACCTTTATATCATTATAATTTCACTCCATTAAGTAAGAAATAGAAATGAAAGTAGTGTTCATGCGTACGTACGGCTTACCGTCTTCATGAACAATGCATTTAATTTCATACATCTAAATGTTATGTAATATTATAAATGCATGAATATACTAGATATATATAATATATATGATACCTACATCATGAATATAATTCTGGATATAATGGATACATGAACAACATGAAATTATAAAGAGTTTATTTTTGACTCATGTACCAATGATCGACAAAACGACCATTATTAACTTAAATAATTACAGAGTGTTTATAACATGGTAATAAGTGATATAAAAGGAATAATGAACAAGAAAAAGGTTCTTTAGAAAGTAGAAATTAACTCAAGTTTATTATTCAGGAGATTAAAGAAAGATCGAGTCAAGTCGGACCTGAGGTATGGGACTCCGTCTGAACCTTCTTTCATTGAAGAATATTATATTTTATACACAACATTCTTTTATACGGTGTATAAACCACTTTGACTTTTACGTTTATCCAAAAGGAATATTTTTATATGAAGCGTTTTACAAAACGAAAAAAGGAAATGTTTTTGTCACACGTATGCAGCGACAACGACTTCTCCGCCACCATGACCATTATTTGAGTTTCGGCTTCCTCTACAAGCCAAACCTTTTTTTTAAATAAAAAATAAATAAATACCATGTTTTACTTTTCTTTTATTTTGGTATTGAAAATGGTTTTTCATAATGTTTTTATTATATCAATTTGTTTTATTGATATCTTGTGATTGAAATGTGGAAATGTTATGTATCCTTTATGCATGTATTATGTGATACGATTACGTTATGGTTCGTGGGAATTATTATGAAGACGTGTGGTTCTATGATAAACCAAGGGCGGGTGAGCCCGATATAGCTCTCTAATGCATTGGGTAATGTGAAGTGGATAAACGTTGAGGTATCTCTGATGAGATTTAGGGAATATACTGTGATGGGCATTCCAAACGTAATCAAGAAGGTTACTCCCTACCTAAGAATGTTATGAATGCTTCAATATACCTTTATGTCTTATGATTTCTATGATTTATTCATGATTTTATGAGGTATGTTAAAGTGCTTATATTTTATGGGTAATGTATGATTTTATTCATATGTATATATGTACTCATGTTTCCTTTCCATATTTTTATATCCCTTATGGAGATTTTTATGCTCATCCCATGTTTTTGAAATGTTTTTCACAGGTAAAGGTAAAGGTACATGATATGATGATAATGTCAACGAACTGTCAAGATAGAATCAATGTTTTATTTTAAAAATGTTTCTGTTGATGGGAAAAATGAATACTATCTTTTATATAACCACTTTGTTTAAATGTGGAATATAATGCATGTTTTATGATCTAACTCTCTAAATATCTAAACCTGAAAAGATCCTTAACGTGTATTCTTGAAGTAACTCAAGATTAAGTGATGTTTAAGGCTAGGGACTTATAGTTGGTATCAGAGGTCGGCTTAGATAACTTTAGGAGCTATAATTATATTAAATTATTATCCAAAAATATTTATTTATGGTCAAATTGTAATGATATAGAATTTGAATATTACTATGTTGCTTCATCTAAGACATGTTTGTTTAGAATGGTTTTCCACAGAGGAAACAGTGAAGTTGTGATAGGAAGGCATACAGAAGGAAATAATCTTCCGAATCAGCATCCTGAGATGGTCAGAATTGGAAGTGAATAGTTTGTTGTAGTAATGGCGTAGTTGACTCAAGCGATAAATGGTGGTGGTATCCATGCATGACATCAGCCATATCAACTGCAGAGGAACAAGTCAGTGGAGGAACATTTCATGAGGAAACATCCCCCATCGTTCCGAGGATCATCTGACCCTACGCTAGCTGAACAATGGATTAAATCACTAGATAAGATTTTAGATTTGATGGGGTGTTTAGACAATCCAAAGGTTAGTCTTGCTATTTACCATTTGGAGGGTGAAGCAGATCAATGGTGGTCGATGGTTAAAAATATAAGGGACGCTGAGGAGATTGATGCTCTCGACATGGATGAATTCAAAGGTATGTTTCTGGAGAAGTATTTTCCAAAGGTTGTTCGACAATGCATGGAAAACAAATTCTTGGGATTGAGGCAAGAGGGGGACTAAATGGATGCCTATGAAGAGAGGTTCACTCAATTGTAAAGGTATGCCCTAAATTTTATCCAAGACCTTGATTGTAAAATCAATCGTGTTTACTCAGGATTAATGCCAAAATATCGAGGGGAATTGGCTTCTCATGAGTTAAAAATTTATGAAAAGCTTATTCGTTGTGCTGAGAAGGTGGAAATGGAGTTTGTGGATGATCAAGTGGTCTATAACAACCAGCATAAGAAGAGACCGAGGTGGCAGGAGAAAGAAAATAATTCTTCAAAAAGGTCTGACGGTAAGAAAACTAAGTTTCCAGTTTGTGATAAATGTGGTAAAAGGCATGCTGGGGAATGTCTTCTGAATTCTGGAAAGTGCTACCGATGCAGTATGATGGGACATAAGGGTCATGATTTCACTGAAATTGATCAGGGTGTAGGGATGACCGAATATTATTTACATTTAGTGAAATGTTTTAAGTGCAATGAATTGGGTCACTGTGCAAACGAGTGTCCGACAAAGAGCTCGAGTGATGGGAAGCAGTTAGACTACAAGTAGAAAGGTGTAGTGAAATCCTTTGCAACTACTTCAGCAGATATTGGGCCATCAAATGAAGTGGTATCAGGTACTTTGGTTATTTTCTCAGATTATGCCAGTGTTTTGTTTGATTCGGGGTCTACACATTCTTTCATATCTGAAGAATTTTCTAGTAAAATGGGAATACCATCTCAAGAAATGACTCCTGAACATTTGGTAAAAAAAACCTGTTGGATATGTTGAGGCAAAAATAATTTATATGATTCTTCCTATCCTTATCTATGGAAAGAACCTACTTGCAAACCTTATCATTTTACCTCTAGTAGAGTTTGATGTTATCCTGGGAATGGATTTGCTCTCGATTTACCAAGCTAAGATTGACTGTAGATCTAAATAATATTCTTTTAAGAAATTATTTCATTTTGTGTACAAGAATGAACACCTACTGTTGATAACATATCAAGAGGCTGAGAAACATGTAAAATATGGAAATTAATGTTACCTTTCACATATAGTTGTAAACAAGAGAACTGATTAGATTAATGATGTTCCAGTGGTAAATGAGTATCCTGATGTTTTTTCTAATGAGTTTCCTTGAATAATACCATACCAGTATGTTGAGTTTACTATAGACTTAGTTCATGATGCTAATCCAGTTTCAAAACCCCCTTATCGAATGGCTCAAATTGAACTTTTACAGTTGAAGGATTAATTGCAATATTTATTAGAGAATGGTTTCATTCGACCTACCACATCACCATGGGGTGCTCCTATTTTATTTGTTAAAAAGAAAGATGGTTCTATGAGACTTTTCATTAATTATAGATATTTTAATAACATCACTATTATGAACAAATATCCTTTACCTCAAAATGATTATTTGTTTGATCAGCTCCAGGGAGCTCAGTATTTTTCAAAGATTGACCTGAGATTGGGGTACCATCTATTGAAGGTAAAGGATGCAGATATTCCGAAGACCTCATTTCATACAAGATATGGCCATTATGAAATTGTATTAATGCCTTTTTGGATAACCAATTCACCTTCTGTATTCATGGACTTAATGAATATAATTTATTATGAGTTGTTGGATAAGTTTGTGGTTGTTTTCATTGATGATATTTCAGTGTTTTCTAAAAGTAAAGAGAATAATGAAAGACATTTAAGGGTTATTTTGAAAACCTTAAAAGAAAATAAATTGTATGGGAAATTCAGAAAGTGTGAGTTTTGGTTGCAACAAATTTCTTTCCTTGGTCATATTGTTTCTAAAGATGGGATAACTGTTGATCCTGCAAAAAAAGGTTGTCAAAAAATGGACAATACCCACAAATGTAACTGAGATTCATAGCTTCCTTGGTTTGGCAGGCTATTACTGAAGTTTTTTAGAAATTTTTCACGGGTATCTAGTCCAATGACAAAGATAACTCAGAAAGGTGTTAAGTTTATATAGACAAAAGAATGTGATGATTATTTTCAAGAGTTGAAAATAATATTGGTGAATGCTCCAGTTTTGGAACATCCTTCCTGGAATGGTGAGTTCGTTATCCACAGTGATGCTTCATTGAATGGACTTGGTTGCATATTAATTTAGAATGATCATGTAATTGATTATGCTTCACAACAGTTGAAATCTAATGAGGTAAATTTCCCTACACATGATTTGGGATTAGCTGCTATTGTTTTCACTTTAAAAATTTGGAGGCATCATTTTTATGGTGTAAAGTGTGAAATATATACCGATCAAAAAAGTTTAAATTAAATATTCACTCAAAAGGAATTGGAAATGAGATATAGGATTTTTCTAAAATTAATCAAGGATTATGATTGTACAATTCATTACCATCAGGGAAAGGAAAATAAAGTGGATGATGCATTGAGTCAAAAAAGTAATGCTTCATTAGAAATGTTGCATTTGGAACGTGATATTTTGATTAAATATTTGATGAACTTTGGCATAGAAGTTGTTGGTGTAGTATTTCCTTCTATTTTGTTTCAGGTATCAGTGAAATCCCCTCTATGAGACAGAATTAAGCAAGCACAGAAGCAAGACAGCGAGTTGCAGAAAAAGGTAGTGCTGGTTCAGAACGGTACGTTGCCTGAAATCAATATTGATAATCATTTTGTCTTGATATTTGGGAAGAGATTGTGTGTTCTGTGTGATTCACAGTTGAAGAGATATTTGTTATGTGAAGCTCATAGTTCTCCGTTTTCAGTCCATCTTGGCAGTACTAAGATGTATAGAGATCTTTGAGTGTATTACTAGTGGGACGGAATGAAAAGGGATATTACTGATTTTACTGTGAAGTGTTTGACTTGTCAACAGGTTAATGTAGAGAGGCAGTTACCGAAAGGGATGCTTCATCTTTTACCAGTGCCAGAGTGGAAATGGGCGAATATATCTATGGACATTGTTGTGGGATTTCCGATGACACCTCGAGGTAATAATGCAATATGGGTTATAGTTGATCGCTTGACTAAATCTGCTCATTTCTTTTCCATACAAGAAAATATTTACCAAGATCAACATTTTCGTTTGTATCATAAAGAGATAGTCCTGTTACATGGTGTTCCTCTCTCCAATGTATCTGATCGTGATCCAAGGTTCACTTCTATCTTTTGGAAAGGCCTTCAGAAGTCGTTGGGTACTGAATTAAATTTTAGTACAGCTTTTCATCTTCAATCAGATGGGCAGTCAGAACGATCAATTCAGACTTTGGAGGATATGCTACATGCATGTTTGATGAATTATCAAGGAAGTTGGGACAACATATTTCTTTGGATGTGTTTTCTTATAATAACAGTTTTCAATCCAGTATACAGAAGGCACCATTTGAGGCATTATTTGGGAAGCGGTGTCGAACTCCGGTTTTCTGGGATGAAGTGGGTGAAAGGAAGTTGATGGGACAAGAATTGGTAGAAAAGATGGCAGAAAAAGTTCAATTGATTTAGAAACACATGATAACAGCTCGAAGTATGCAGAAGAGTTATGAAGATAACCGAAGGAAGGATCTATCTTTCGAGGAAGGTGATCATGTCTTTCTCAAAGTTTGGCCACAGAAAAGTCTAATGCGATTTGGTAAGAAAGGAAAGCTGAGTCCAATGTTCATTGGACCATATAACATTATGGAGAAAGTTGGATCAGTTGCATACCGAGTGGCTTTACCTCCAAGTTTATCTCAGGAACACAATGTTTTTAATGTTTCGATGTTGAGAAAGTACATGCAAGATCAATCTCATGTTTTGAGCCAAGAGATAGTTCAGTTGGAAGAGAATCTATCTTATGAGGAACAACCAGTCCGGATTCTTGACCATAGAGAGCAACTGTTTCAGAATATGGTAATTCACCAGGAAAAGGTTTTATGGAAAAACCATATGGTCGAAGAGGCAACATGGGTATCTGAAAATGCTATGAGGGATAAATACCCCCACTTATTTAGATAAGTGAATAAAATTGCGAGGACGCAATACCCAAAAGGGGGGAAGGATGTAACATCACAGGTAAATAAAGAATAAATCATTTTTATTTTTATTAATTTTTATTAATTAAATATTAATTTTTCTTTAAAGGGGTTGCTATGTTCGATAGCGTACCCGGTAGCCAACAACGAGTTTCTTTGAAATCTTATGTTGCACACTAGTAACAAAATATTATTATTTCAAATGGTAGATAATACGTAGCTGTTGTATTGGCAGGAATGAATGGAAGTAACTAAAATATGATTACATATTTTTGTTAAATGTTTTTACATTTATACAATAAAAGATAAAGACTTAAAATCCGAAAAGAATTCAATTTTATCCATATATACTCTAACATTCACTAAAGGTCGATTTATCGCCTTTTGATGGCGAACCATCAATAAATATAGTATTCGTCACACTTATACATTCTATTGGACCAAATAAAATTCTTCTTTAGAATAGGGACAACAAAATTTACTTTCTTTGAATTTTTGGAATTATTCTGATAAAGTACATTTTTTAAATGAATAGTGAAAAAATGTTGTATTTTAATTCAAAAACTCTTTTTAATCTAATTTATTTATATGATTAGATTATATTTTGAAGTGGTTTTAGAGTTCAAACATAATATGTTTTTAAAATTTAATCCAGTAGTGGTCATTGGAATTAATTTCACTTTGAAATTGGACTTAAACTAATGTCAATCTTTTGATACTTATTGTTTCATAAAAACACGTTATTTGCTCTGACAGCGGAAATTAATTATTAAATTAATTAATGTAACTTATAAGTTTTTAATTTTGTAAAATAGTCACCATTTTTGAATTTGAAATATCAAATATAGCTTAGGGTGATGTTTTGGTATTTTTCGGAAAAACTTCAATTTTTTATGAATAGTTAAACCATTAAGTGGTACTTATAAAAACGGTGTTTCTGTTTAAATGAAATTTTACCACCTCTGTGTTTTGAATTTCAAAAATCCAACATACATGGTTTTCATTAAGAAGTAAAATTTGGTTCAATGGGATTAAAATAATTTTTTGGTGAATAGTAACTTTTACGTTTTTAATCACGATTAGAGGTAATTAGTGTAGTTTAATATAAAAATAATGTTTTAATAAAATCAAATAACCTAGACACATGTCCTACCCTTATTGGATGTGTCATGGCTGACCAAAAAAATCGATGGGTCAACATGGGGACCCCATGGAGCCACATTGGTAGGAAAATGACATTAATACCTTTTTATTTAAAGTTAAACTAAAAATGTCACAAACATGAGTTGTATTACTAAAACAATTTTTAAATGGGGTTATACAAGTTATATTTTTTACTATAAATATTAATTAGAAATATAAAAATATTTCCTACATAATGATTGTTTTTTTATAATTTTCGGACATTAAATAAGTTAAATTATTAATGATACCATGATGATGCAGCGATTACCTCCTTATTTAACGATTTAAAAAAATGAAAAGATAATATAAAATCTAAGAATGAAACATGTAAAAAACCTATTGTATGGGTTGATTTCGAACTCTAATCACCTTATCCTCAAAATATTTAATTTTGGGTCCTTTTAAATCAATAAAGCATTTTATAATAAAGTAACCTTTTATAACTTTTCAAGAGTGCCCCTCCTCTTCTCTTATAAAATGCCCCCACCTCTACCACCATACCCACACCGCTCAAGCCTTTAGCTCACCCAAACCCTATCCATTTTGTCTCTCCACATCCCTTTCTTACTCTTTGAAGCCTCACTTTTGGCAGAAGCGTTCCCAAGGAAGCCTTTAAGATCAAATCAAAAAGAGTTACCCGGTTTAAAGGTAGTGTTTTCTCTTGTGTTCTTATGTTTTATTTTGCTTCTCCAACCCCATAAACTCTTTTTATTCCCTTAATTTGTCACAACACCAGTATCTTAAATATTCTAGTATTTTGTTATAAGAAGTATTTGAGCTACACTTACACACACCTACATCTAATGGTTAAAGAACATACTGTTTCTGTGGATGGTGAATTTCTGCCTCACGAAACAATGATTGTTCAACACTCATATAACTCTTTAAAAGGTGGCCATTAAGATGTCACTATATTTATATATGATATATAATATGATTATGTTTTACTTAAACTTCTGTATTTTCCATTTATGGCATACCTTTATGGTTTCCATTATGGGTAAATGCGATATCTTCATTTTAGGAAGTGCGGACTACCGCCCCCTCAAAGTGATTTGATTCATTAATACAATATGTGGTAAGTATAAAGGATATATTTAATGATATTATATATGATATTATGTTGAAATTATAATATACCTTTATATCATTATAATTTCACTCCATTAAGTAAGAAATAGAAATGAAAGTAGCGTTCATGCGTACGTACGACTTACCATCTCCATGAACGGTGAATTTCATTTCTTACCTCAAAATGTTATGTAAAATTCTAAATGAAGGAATATATTGGATATATATGATATATATGATACCTATATAATGAATATAATTCTGGATATAATGGATACATGAACAAAATGTAATTATAAATAGTTCATTTTCGACTCATGTATCAATGATCGACAAGACGACCATTATTAACTTAAATAATTACATTCTGTTCATAACATGGTAATAAGTGATATAAAAGGAACAATGAACATGAAAAAGTTTCTTAAGCAAGTAGAAATTAACTCAAGTTTATTATTCAAGAGATTAAAGAAAGATCAAGTCAAGTCGGACCAGAGGTATGAGACTTCATCTCAATCACCTTTCATTGAGGCATATTATGTTTTATACAAAACATTCTTTTATACGGTGTATAAACCACTTTGAATTTTACATTTATCCAAAAGGAATCGTTTTATACAAAGCATTTTACTAAACGAAAAAAGAAATGTTTTTTCATACGTATGCAGTGACAACGACTTCTCCACCGCAGTGACCATTATTTGAGTTTCAGAATCCTCTACAAGCCATACCTTTTTTTAAATAAAAAATAAATAAATACCATTGTTTACTTTTCTTTTATTTTGGTATTGAAAATGGTTTTTCATAATGTTTTTATTATATCAATTTGGTGTATTGATATCTTGTGATTGAAATGTGGAAATGTTATGTTTCATTTATGCATATTTTATGTGATACAATTATGTTATGGTTCGTGGGCATTATTATGAAGACGATTGGTTCTGTGATAAACTAAGGGCGGGTGAGCCCGATATAGCTCTCCAATTCATTCTGTAATGTGAAGTGGATAAACGTTGAGGTTTCTCCGATGCGATTTTGGGAATATACTATGATGGGTATTCCAAACATAACCAAGAAAGTTACTCCCTACGTAAGAATGTTATAAATGCATCAATATACCATTATGTCTTATGATTTCTATGATTTATTCATGATTTGATGCGGCATCTTAAAGTGCTTATGATTTATTGGTAAAGTATGATTACATTCTTATGTATATATGTACTCATGTTTCCTTTCCATATTTTTATATCCCTTACTGAGCTTTTTATTCTCATCCCATGTTTTTGAAATGTTATTCACAGGTCAAGGGAATGGAACATGATATGATGATAGTGTCAAGAATGTGTCAAGAAAGAATCCATGTTTTATTTTAAATATGTTTCTGTTGATGGGAAAAATTTATACTATCTTTTATGTAACCAATTTGTTTAAATGTTGAATGTAATGCATGTTTTATGATCTATTTCTCTAAAACTCTAAACCTAAAAAGATCCTCAACGTGTATTATTGAAGTAACTCAAGATTAAGTAATGTTTCAGGCTGGGGCCTTATAGTTGGTATCATAGGTCGGTTTGGATAACTTTAGGAGTTAGAATTATATTAAATGATTATCTAAAAATATTTATTTATGGTCAAATTGAAATGATATAGCATTTAATGATTACCATGTTGCTTCATCTAGGACATGTTTGTTCAGAATAGTTTTCTGCAAAGGAAACAGGGAAGCAGTGCTAAGAAGGAATACATAAGAAAATAATCTTTTGAATCAGCATCCTGAGATGGTCAGAATTGGAACTGAACAGTTTGTTGCAGAAATGGTGTAGTTGACTCAAGTGATAAATGGTGGTGGTATCCATGCACGAGATCATCCAGACCAATCGCAGAGGAACATTTCAGTGGTGGAACATTTCATGAGGAAACATCCCCCATCATTCAGAGGATCATCTGACCCTACGCTAGCTGAATGGTGGATTAATGTACTGGAGAATATTTTCGATGTCATTGGGTGTTCAGACAATCAAAAGGTTAGTCTTGCTATTTACCATTTGGAGGGTGAAGCAGATCAGTGGTGGTCGATGGTTAAAAATATTAGAGACGTTGACGAGATTGATTCTATCAACTAGGATGAATTCAAAGGTATGTTTTTTGAGAAGTATTTTCCTAAGGCTGTTCGACTTTGGATGGAAAAACAAATCTAGGAATTGAGGAAAGCGGAGGACTTAGTGGCTGCCTCTGAAGAGAGGTTCACTCGATTGTAAAGGTATTCTCCAAATATTATCTGAGACCTTGATAGTAAAATAAATCATTTTTACTCAGGAATAATGCCAAAATATCGAAGTGAATTTGATTCTCGTGAGTTCAAATGTTATGAAAAGCTGGTTTGATGTGCTGAGAAGGTGGAAATGGAGTTTTCTGATGATCAAGTGGTCTATAAAAACCAGCAGAAGAAGAGACTGAGGTGGCAGGGGAAAGAAAAGAATTCTTCAAAAAGGTCTGACAATAGAAAAAATAAATTTCCATTTTGTGATAAATGTGGTAAAAGGCATGCTGGGGAATGTCTTCTGAATTCTGGAATGTGCTACTGATGCGGTAAGATGGGACATAAGGCTCGTGATTTCACTAAAAAATATCAGGGTGTTGGGAGGAACAAATTTGATTTACAGTTGGTGAAATGTTTTATGTGAAATGAGATGGGTCACTGTGAAAACGAGTGTCCGAAAAATTTCTCTAGTGATGGGAAGTAGTTAGACTACAAGCAGAAAGGGGTGGTGAAATCCTTTGCAACTACTTCAGTAGATGTTGGGCCATCAAATGAAGTGGTATCAGTTACATTGGTTGTTTTTTCAGATTATTCCAGTGTGTTGTTTGATTTGGGGTCTACACATTCTTTCATCTCTGAAAACATTTCTAGTAAAATGGGAATACCATCTCATGAAATGACTCCTGAACTTTGGGTAAAAAAACCTGGGGGAAATGTTGAGGCAAAAATAATTTATAAGATTCTTTCTATCCTTATCTATGGAAAGAACCTACTTGCAATCCTTATTGTTTTACCTCTAGTAGAGTTTTATGTTATCCTGGGTATGGATTGGCTTTCTATTTACCAAGATAAGATTGATTGTAGATCTAAACAAATTTTTTTCAGAAATACGTTCAGTTTGTGTACAAGAATGAACCCCTACTGTTGATAACATATCAAGATGCCGAGAAACTTCTAAAATATGGAAATTAATTTTACCATGAACATATTGTTGCAAACAAGGGAACTGATCAGATTAATGATGTGCCAGTGGTAAATTAGTATCTTGATGTTTTTCCTGATGAGTTTCCGGGAATAATACCAGATCGGGAAGATGAGTTTACTGTAGATTTAGTTCATGATGCTAAGCCAATTTCAAACCCCTATTATTGAATGGATCAAATTGAACTTTTAGAGATGAAGGATAAATTGAAAGTTTCATTAGAGAATGGTTTCATTCGACCTACCACATCCCCATGGGGTGCCCCTTTTTTATTTGATAAAAAGAAAGATGGTTCTATGAGACTATGCATTGATTATAGAGCTTTGAATAACATCACTATTAAGAACAAATATCCTTTGCCTCATATCGATGATTTGTTTGATCAGCTCCAGGGAGCTCAGAATTTTTCAAAGATTGACCTGAGATTGGGGTACCATCTGTTGATGGTAAAGGAAGCAGATATTCCAAAGACCACGTTTCGTACAAGATATTACCATTATGAATTTTTATTAATGCCTTTTTGGATAACCAATGTACCTTTTGTATTCATGGACTTAATGAATATAATTTTTCATGAGTTCTTGGATAAGTTTTTGGTTGTTTTCATTGATGATATTTTGGTGTTGTATAAAAGTAAAGAGGAGTATGAAGGAAATTTAAGGGTTCTTTTTCAAACCTTAAAAGAAAATATATTGTATGGGAAATTCATCATGTGTGATTTTTGGTTGCAACAAATTTCTTTCCTTGGTCATATTGTTTCTAAAGATGGGATAAATGTTGATCCTGCAAAAAAAAGGTTGTGGAAGAATACCCAAGACCCACAAATGTAACTGAGATTCATAGCTTCCTTGGTTTGGCAGGCTATTATCGAAGGTTTTTTATAAATTTTTCACGGTTATCTAGTCCAATGAAAAAGATAACTCGGAAGGGTGTAATGTTTATCTGGACAAAAGAATGTGATGATTATTTCTAGGAGTTGAAAAGAAGATTTGTGAATGCTCCAGTTTTGGAACTTCCTTCCAGGATTGGTGAGTTTGTTATTTATAGTGATGCTTCATTGAAAGGACTTGGTTGCATCTTAATGTATAATGACCATGTAATTGATTATGCTTCACGATAGTTGAAAACTCATGAGGTAAATTACCCTACACATGATTTGGTATTAGCTGATATTGTTTTTGCTTTTAAAATTTGGAGGCATAATTTTTCTGGAGTAAAGTGTGAAATATTTACCGATCACAAAAGCATAAAGTATATATTCACTGAGAATGAATTGAACATGAGATATAAGATATGGATAGAATTAATCAAGGATTATTATTGTACATTTCATTACCATCCGAGAAAAGAAAATAAAGTGGATAATGCTTTGTGTCGAAAAAGTAATGCTTCATTAGCAATGTTGCATTTGGAATGCGATCTTTTGATTAAAGATTTGATGAAAGTTGGAATAGAAGTTGTTGGTGTAGGATGTACTTCTGTTTTGTTTCATGTATCAGTGAAATCCTCTCTATGAGACAGAATTAAGCAAGTATTGAAGCAAGACAGCGAGTTCCAGAAAAAGGTAGAGCTGGTTCAGAAGGGTAAGATGGCTGAAATCAATATTGATAATGATTTTGTTTTGATATTTGGGAAGATATTGTGTGTTCCGTGTGATTCACAGTTAAAGAGATATTTGTTATGTGAACCTCATAGTTCTCTTTTTTCAGTCCATCATGGCAGTACTAAGATGTTTAGAGATCTTCGGGTGTATTACTGGTGGGACAGAATGAAAAGTGATATTGTTGATTTTACAATGAAGTGTTTGACTTGTCAACATGTTAATGTAGAGAGGCAGTTACTGAACGGGATGCTTCAGCCATTACCAGTGCCATAGTGTAAATGGGAGAATATATCCATGGACTTTTTTGTGGGATTGCGAAAGACACCTCGAGGTAATAATGCAATCTGGGTTATTGTTGATCGCTTGACTAAATCAACTCATTTCCTTACCATACTAGATAATTTTTCCCTAGATCAACTTTCCCGTTTTTATCTTAAATATATAGTCATGTTACATGGAGTTCCTCTCTCCCTTGTATCTGATTGTGATCCAAGGTTCACTTCAAACATTTGGAAATCCCTTCAGAAGTCGATGGATACTTAATTAAATTTTAGTACAGTTTTTCATCCTCAATTAGATGGGTAGTCAGAACGAACAATTCAGACTATGGAGGATATGCTACGTGGATGTTCGATGGATTATCAGGGAAGTTGGGACCAACATATTTCTTTGGATGAGTTTTCTTATAATAACAGATATCATTCCAGTATACAGATGGCATCATTTGTGGCATTATATAGGAAGCGGTGTCGAACTCTAGATTTCTGGGATGAAGTGGGTGAATGGAAGATGATGGGACCAGAATTGTTAGAAGAGATGGCAGAAAAAGTTCAGTTGATTCACATACACATGAGAACAGCTCGAAGCAGGCAGAAGAGTTATGCAGATAACCGGAGGAGGGATCTATCTTTCGAGGTAGGTGATCATGTCTTTCTCAATGTTTCTCCATGGAAAAGTGTGATGTGATTTGGTAAGATAGGAAAGCTGAGTCCAATGTTCATTGGACCATATAAAAATCCGGAGAAAGTTGGATCAATTGCATACTGAGTGGATTTACCTCCAAGTTTATCTCAGGTACACAATGTTTTTAATGTTTCGATGTTGGTAAAGTACATACCAGATCCATCACATGTTTTTAGACCAGAGGTAGTTCAACTGGAATAGAATCTATCTAATGAGGAACAACCCATCCAGATTCTTGACCGTAGAGAGAAAGTGTTGTTGAATAAGGTAATTCACCAGGTAATTGTTTTAATGGAAAAACCATATGGTTGAAGAGGCAACATGGGAATCTGAAAATGCTATAAGGGATAAATAGCCCCATTTATTTTTATAAGTGAATAAAAGTGTGAGGAAGCAATTCCCAAAAGGGGGGAAGGATGTAACATCACAGGTAAATAAAGAATAAAGATTTTTAATTTATATTAATATTTATTAATTAAAGATTAATTTTACTTTAAAGGGGTTGCTCTGTTCGATAGCGTACCTGGTAGGCAACAAAGAGTTTCTTTGAATTCTTACGTTGCACACTAGTAATAAAATAATATTATTTTAAATTGTAGATAACACGTAGCCGTTGTGTTGGCGGGAATGAATGGATGTAACTAAAATATGATTACATATGTTTGTTAAATGTTTTTACATTTATCTAATAAAGGATAAAGGCTTAAAATACGAAAAGAATTCAATTTTAGCCATATATACTCTAACATTCCTTAAAGGTCGACTTATCGCCTTTTGATGGAGAACCATAAATAAATATATTTTTCTTCACTCTTATACATTCTATTGGACCAAATAAAATTATTCTTTATAATAGGGACATCAAAATTTACTTTTTGTGAATTTTTGGTATTTTTCCGATAAAATTCATTTTTTATGAATAGTGAGAAATATTGTATTTTAATTCAAAAACTCTTTTCAATCTAACTTATTTATATGATTAGATTATATTTTGATTTGGTTTTAAAGTTCAATTATAATATGTTTTTACCATTTAATCCAATAGTGGTCGTTGAAATTAATTTCACTTTGAAATTGGACTTAAACTTGTGTCAATCTTTTGATACTTATTGTTTCATAAAAACACTCTATTTGCTCTGATAGTGGGAATTAATTATTAAATTAATTAATGAAACTTATATGTTTTTAATTTTTTAAAGTAGACATCATTTTTGAATTCGGAATATCAAATATAACTTAGGGTGATGTTTTTGTATTTTTCGGAAAAACTTCAATTTTTTATAAATAGTGAAACCAATAAGTGGTCCTTATAAAAACTTCTTTTCCGTTTAAATGAAATTTTACCACCTCTGTGTTTTGAATTTCAAAAATCTGACATACATGGCTATCATTAAGAAGTAAAATGTGGTTCAATAGGATTAAACTAATTTTTTGGTGAATAGTAACTTTTACGTTTTTAATCGCGATTAGAGGTAATTAGTGTAGTTTAGGATAAAAATAATGTTTCAATAATATGAAATAACCTAGACACATGTCCTACCCTTATTGGATGTGTCTTTGCCGACCATGAAAATCCATGGGTCCACTTGGGGACCCCATGGAGCCACTATGGAAGGAAAATGACATTAATACCTTTTTATTTAATATTAAACTAAAAATGTCACAAACATGAGTTGTTTTAGTAAAACAATTTTTAAATGGGGTTATAGAAGTTATATTTTTGACTATAAATATTAATTATAAATCTAAAAATATTTCCTACATCATGATAGTTTTTTTATAATTTTTGGACATTATATAAGTTATATTAATTATGATACCACGATGATGCATCAATTACCTAATTATTTAACGATTTAAAAAAAATGAAATGATAATGTAAAATCTAAGACCGACACATGTCAAAAACATATTATATGGGTGGACTTCGAACACTTATCACCTTATCCTTGAAATATTTAATTTTGTGACCTTTTAAATCAATAAATCATTTTATAATAATGTAACCTTTTATAACTTTCCAAGAGTGCCCCTCCCCTCCTCTTATAAAAGGCCCCCACCTCTACCACCTTACCCACACCATTCAAGCCTTTGGATTGGCCAAACCCTGTCCATTTTGTCTCTCTGCATCCCTCTCTTACTCTTTGAAGCCTAAGTTTGGGCATAAGTTTTTCCAAGGAAGCCTTTGAGCTTAAATTAAAAACAGTTACTCATTTTAAAGGTTGTGTTTTCTCTTGTGTTCTTATGTTTTATTTAGCTTATCCAACCCCTTAAACCCATTTTATTCCTTTCATTTGTAACAACACAAGTATCTTAAATATACTATGATGTTGTTATCAGAATTATTTGAGCTACACTTAAACACACCTACATCAAATGGTTAAATATCATACTGTTTTTGTGGATGACAAATTTCTTCCTCACGAAAAGATGATTGTTCAACACTCATATAACACCTTCACAGGTGGCCATTAAGATGTCACTATATTTATATATGATATATAATATGTATATGTTTTACTTAAACTTATTTATTTTTCATTTATGGCATACCTTTATGGTTTCCATTATGGATAAATGTGATATCTTCATTTTAAGAAGTGCGGACTACCGCCCCCTCAAAATGATTTGATTCGTTAATACAATCTGTGGTACGTATAAAGGATAGATTTAATGATATTATATATGATATTATACTAGAATTACAATATACCTTTATATCATTATAATTTCAGTCCATTAAGTAAGAAATAGAAATGAAAGTAGCATTCATGCGTACGTACGGATTACCGTCTCCATGAACGGTGCATTTCATTTCATACCTCTAAATGTTATGTAATATTATAAATGCATGAATATACTGGACATATTTGATATATATGATACCTATATCATGAATATAATTATGGATATAATGGATACATGAACAACATGTAATTATAATGAGTTTATTTTTGACTCATGTACCAATGATCGACAAAACGACCATTATTAACATAAATAATTACGTAGTGTTCATAACATGGTAATAAGTGATATAAAAGGAATAATGAAAATTAATAAGTTTCTTAAGAAAGTAGAAATTAACTCAAGTTTATTATTCAGGAGATTAAAGAAAGATCATGTCAAGTCGGACCCAAGGTATGGGACTTCATCTCAAACACCTTTTATTGAGGAATATTATGTTTTATACACAACTTTATTTTATATGGTTTATAAAACACTTTGTCTTTTACATTTATCAAAAAGGAATCTTTTTATAAGAAGCGTTTTACTAAACAAAAAAAGTAAATGTTTTTGTCATACGTATGCAGCGACAATGACTTCTCCGCCGCCATGACCATTATCTGAGTTTTAGCTTCCTCTACATACCAGAAATTTGTTTTAAATAAAAAATAAATATATAACATGTTTTAATTTTCTATTATTTTGGTATTGAAAATGGTTTTTCATAATTTTTTTATTATATCAATCTGTTGTATTGATATCTTGTGATTGAAATGTGGAAATGTTATGTTTCCTTTATTCAGGTTTTTATGTGATACGATTATGTTATGGTTTGTGGGAATTATTATGAAGACGGGTGGTTCTATGACAAACTAAGGGAGGGTGAGCCCGATATAGCTCTGCAATGCATTGGGTAATGTTGAGGGGATAAACATTGAGGTTTTTCTGAAGAGATTTAGGGAATATACTATTATTGGTATTCCAAACGTAACCCAGAAGGTTACTCCCTACGTAAGAATGTTATGAATGCCTCAATATACCTTTATGTCTTATGATTTCTATTATTTATTCATGATTTGAGGAAGTATGTTATAGTGCTTATGTTTTATGTGTCATGTATGATTTCATTCTTATGTATATATGTACTCATGTTTCCTTTCCATATTTTTATAACCCTTACTGAGCTTTTTATGCTCATCCCATGTTTTTGAAATGTTTTTCACTGGTCAAGGGAAGGGTACATGATATGATGATAGTGTCAAGGAATTGTCAAGATAGAATCCATGTTTTATTTTAAATTTGTTTCTGTTGATGGGAAAAATGAATAATATCTTTTATGTAACCACATTGTTTAAATGTGGAATGTAATGCATGTTTTATGATCTAATTCTCTAAAACTCTAAACCTGAAAAGATCATCAACGTGTATTATTGAAGTAGTGGAACATTTCATGAGGGAACATGTCAGTAGTGGAACATGTCAGTAGTGGAACATTTCATGAGGAAACATCCCCCATCATTCAAAGGATTATCTGACCCTATTCTAGCTGAACGGTGGATTGAAGAACAGGAGAATATTTTTGATGTCATGGGGTGTTCAGACAATCAAAAGGATAGTCTTTCTATTTACCATTTGGATGGTGAAGCAGATCAGTGGTGGTCAATGGTTAAAAATATCAGGGACGCTGACGAGATTGATGCTCTCGACTAGGATGAATTCAAAGGTATGTTTCTTGAAGAAGTATTTTCCTAAGGTTGTTCGACTTAGTATTGAAAAACAATTCTTGGAATTGAGGCAAGAGGAGGACTCGGTGGCTACCTATGAATAGAGGTTCACACGATTGGAAAGGTATGCTCCAAATTTTATCCGAGACCATGATAGAAAAATCAATCGTTTTTACTCAGGATTGATGCCAAAATATGGAAGGGAATTGGCTTCTCGTGAGTTCAAAATATATGAAAAGATTGTTTGATGTGCTGAGAAGGTGGAAATGGAGTTTGCTGATGATCAAGTGGTCTATAAAAACTATCAGAATAAGAGACCGAGGTGGCAGGAGAAAGAAAAGAATTCTTCAAAAAGGTTTGATGGTAAGAAAACTAAGTTTCTAGTTTGTGAAAAATGTGGTAAAAGGCATGCTGGTGAATGTCTTCTGAATTCTGTAAAGTGCTACCGACGCGGTAAGATGGGATGTAAGGCTCGAGATTGCACTGAAAAAGATCAAAGTGTTGGGAGGACCAAATTTGATTTGCAGTTAGTGAAATGTTTTAAGTGTAATGAGATGGGTCACTATGCAAACAATTGTCCGACAAAGGGCTCGAGTGATGGGAAGCAGTTAGACTACAAGAAGAAAGGGGTGGTAAAATCCTTTGCAACTACTTCGGCAGATGTTGGGCAATCAAATGAAGTGGTATCAGGTACTTTGGTTGTTTTTTCAGATTATTCCAGTGTGTTGTTTGATTCGGGTTCTACACATTCTTTCATCTCTGAAAACATTTCTAGTAAAATGGGAATACCATCTCGTGAAATGACTCTTGAACTATTGGTAGAAAAACTTGGGGGAAATGTTGAGGCAAAAATAATTTATATGAATCTTCCTTTCCTTATCTGTGGAAAGAACCTACTTGAAATGCTTATCGTTTTACCTCTAGTGGAGTTTGATGTTATCCTAGGTATGTATTGGCTCTCTATTTACCAAGATAAGATTGACTATAGATCTAAAAAATTTCCTTTTCAGAAACACGTTTAGTTTGTGTACAAGAATGAACCCCTACTGTTGATAACGTATCAAGAGGCCGAGAAACTTGTAAAATATGGAAATGAATGTTACCTTGCACATATTGTTAAAAAAGGGAACTGATCAGATTAATGATGTTCCAGTGGTAAATGAGTATCCTGATGTTTTTCTTGATGAGTTTCCTAGAATAATACCATATCGGGATGTTGAGTTTACTGTAGACTTAGTTCCTGATGCTAATACAATTTCAAAACCCCCATATCTAATGGATGAAATTGAACATTTAGATTTGAAGGATCAATTGCATGATTTATTAGATAACGGTTTCATTCAACCTACCACATCACCATGGGGTACTCCTATTTTCTTTGTTAAAAAGAAAGATGGTTCTATGAGACTTTTCATTGATTATAGAGCTTTGAATAACATCACTATTAAGAACAAATATCTTTTTCCTCGTATCGATGATTTTTTTGATCAGCTCCAGGGAGCTCAGTATTTTTCAATGATTGACCTGAGATTGGGGTACCATCTGTTGAAGGTAAAGGAAGCAGATATTCCGAAAACCGCGTTTCGTACAAGATAATTCCATTATGAATTTGTAATAATTCCTTTTGGGCTAACCAATGCACCTTCTATATTCATGGACTTGATAAATAGAATTTTCCATGAGTTCTAGGATATGTTTGTGGTTGTTTTCATTGATGATATTTTGGTGTTTTCTAAAAGTAAAGAGGAGTGTGAAATACTTTTAAAGGTTATTTTGCAAACCATAAATAAAATTGTATGGGAAATTCAGAAATTTTGCATTTGGTTGCAACAAATTTCATTCCTTGGTCATATTGTTTCTAAATATGGGATAACTGTTGATCCTGCCAAAAAAAGGTTGTGGAAGAATGGCCAAGACCAAAAAATGTAACTGAGATTCATAGCTTCCTTGGTTTGGTAGGCTATTACTGAAGGTTTGTAAGAAATTTTTCACTATTATCTAGTCCAATGAAAAAGATAACTCGGAAGGGTTTTAAGTTTATCTGGACAAAAGAATGTGATAATTATTTTCAGGAGTTGAATGAAGATTGGTGAATTATCTAGTTTTGGCACTTCCTTCCAGGAATGGTGAGTTTTTTATCTACATTGATTCTTTATTGAAAGGAATTGGTTGTGTCTTAGTTTAGAATGATCATGTAATTGATTATGCTTCACGACAGTTGAAAACACATGAGCTAAATTACCCTACACATTATTTGGGATTAGCTACTATTGTTTTCGATATAAAAATATGGAGGCATCATTTTTATGGAGTAAAGTGTGAAATATATACCGATCATAAATGTTTATAGTATATATTCACTCAGAAATAATTGAACATGAGACAGAGGATATGGCTAGTATTAATCAAGGATTATGATTGTACAATTAATTACTATCCGAGAAAAGAAAATAATGTGGCTGATGCTTTGAGGTGAAAATAATGCTTTATTAGAAATGTAGCATTTGGAATGAAATATTTTGAATAAAGATTTGATGAACTTTGGAATCGAAGTTGTTGGTTCATGATTTCCTTCTGTTTTGTTTCAAGTATCAGTGAAATCCTCTCTATGAGACAGAATTAAGCAAGCACAGAAGTAAGACAACAAGTTGCAGAAAATGGTAGAGCTGGTTCAGAAGGGTAAGTTTCCTGAATTCAATATTGATAATGATTTTGTTTTGATATTTGGGAAGAGATTGTGTGTGCCGTGTGATTCACAGTTGAAGAGATATTTGTTATGTGAAGCTCATAGTTCTTTGTTTTCAGTCCATCCTGGCAGTACTAAGATGTATAGAGATCTTCGGGTGTATTACTGGTGGGACGGAATGAAAAGGGATATTGCTGATTTTACTGTGAAGTGTTTGACTTGTCAATAGGTTAATGCAGATAGGCTGTTACCAAAAGGGATGCTTCAGCCTTTACCAGTGCTAGAGTGGAAACGGGAGAATATATCCATTGACTTCGTTGTGGGATTTCCGAAGACACCTCGAGGTAATAATGCAATCTGGGTTATTGTTGATCACTTGACTAAATCATCTCATTTCCTTGCCATACGAGATAATTTTTATCTAGATCAACTTTCCCATTTGTATCTTAAATAGATAGTTAGGTTACAAGGAGTTCCTCTCTCCATTGTATCTGATCTTGATCCAATGTTCACTTCTAAATTTTGGAAAGGCCTTTAGAAGTTGTTGGGTACAGAATTAAATTTTACTACAGCTTTTCATCCTCAATCAGATGGGCAGTCAGAATGATCAATTCAGACTTTGGAGGATATGCTACGTGCATGTTCGATGGATTATCAGGGAATTTGGGACCACCATATTTCATTGGATGATTTTTCTTATAATAACAGTTTTCATTCCAGTATACAGATGGCACCATTTGAGGCATTATATGGGAAGTGATCTCGAACTCTAGTTTTCTGGGATGAAGTGGGTTAAAGGAAGTTTATGGGAACAAAATTGGTAGAAGAGATAGCAGAAAAAGTTCATTTGATTCAGAAACACACGAGAATTGCTCGAAGTAGGAAGAAGAGTTATCCTGATAACCGGAGGAAGGATCTATCTTTCGAGGTAGGTGATCATGTCTTTCTCAAAGTTCCACCATGGAAAAGTGTGATGCGATTTGTATGAAAGGAAAGTTGAGTCCAATGTTCATTGGAACATATGAAATTCTGGAGAATGTTGGATTAGTTGCATACCGAGTGGCTTTATCTCCAAGTTTATCTCAGGTACACAATGTTTTTAGTGTTTTGTTGTTGAGAAAGTACATGCCAGATCCATCTGTTGTTTTGAGCCCAGAGGTAGTTCAGCTGGAAGAGAATCTATCTTATGAGGAACAACTGGTCCAGATTCTTGACCGTAGAGAGCAAGTGTTGCGGAATAAGGCAATTCACCAGGTAATTTTTTTATTGAAAACCCATATGGTTGAAGAGGCAACATGGAAATCTGAAAATGTTATGATGGATAAATACCCCCACTTATTTTGATAAGTGAATAAAATAGTGAGGATGCAATTCCCAAAAGGGGGGAAGGATGTAACATTATAGGTAAATAAAGATTAAAGAATTTTCATTTTTATTAATATTAATGAATTAAATATTAATTTTACTTTAAAGTGGTTTCTATGTTCAATATCGTACCCAGTAGGCAACAAAGAGTTTCTTTGAAATCTTACTTTGCAAACTAGTAATAAAATAATATTATATTAAATGGTAGATAATATGTAGCTATTGTATTGGAAGGAATGAATGGAAGTAACTAAAATATGATTGAATATGTTTGTTAAATGTTTTTACATTTATCCAATAGAGGTTATAGGCTTAAAATACGAACAGAATTCAATTTTAGCCATATATAATCTAACATTCACTAAAGGTCGACTTATCTCCTTTTGATGGAGAACCGTAAATAAATATAGTTTTAGTCACTCTTATATATTCTATTGGAACAAAAAAAATTCTTCTTTAGATTAGGGACATCAAAATTTACTTTCTGTGAATTTTTGGTATTTTTCCGAAAAAGTTCATTTTTCTAATGAATAGTGAAAAATGATGTATTTTAATTCAAAACCTCTTTTTAATCTAATTTATTTATATTATTAGATTATATTTTGAATTGGTATTAAAGTGGAATTATAATATATTTTTACCATTTAATCCAATAGTGGTTGTTAGAATTAATTTCACTTTGAAATTGGATTTAAACTAGTGTCAATCTTTATATACTTATTGTTTCATAAAAACACGCTATTTTCTCTGACAGCGAGAATTAATTATTAAATTAATTAATTTAACTTATATGTTTTTAATTTTTTAATATAGAAATAATTTTGGAATTCGTAATATCAAATATAGCTTAGGGTGATGTTTTGGTATTTTTCTGTATAACATTGATTTTTTATGAATAGCAAAACCACTAATTGGTACTTATAAAAACTGATTTTCCATTTCAATGAAATTTTACCACATATGTGTTTTGAATTTCAAAAATCTGATATACATGTTTTTCATTGAGAAGTAAAATGTGGTTTAATTGGATTAAAATAATTTTTTGGTGAATAGTAACTTTTATGTTTTTAATCGCGATTAAAGGTAATTAGTGTAGTTTAAGGTAAAAATAATGTTTTTGATATTATGAAATGACCTATACACATATACTACCCTGATTGGATGTGTCATGTCTGACCAAGAAAATCCATGGGTCATCTTGGGGACCCCATCGAGCCACTTTGTTAGGAAAATGACATTAATACATTTTTATTTAATGTTAAAATAAAAATGTCACAAACATGAGTTGTTTTACTAAAAAAAATTTAAATGGGGTTATACAAGTCATATTTTTTAATATAAATATTAATTAAAAAGATAAAAATATTTCCTAGATCATGATATTTTTTTTATAATTTTTGGACATTATATAAATTAAATTATTTATGATACCATGATGATGCAGCGATTACCTCATTATTTAACAATTTAAAAAACAATGAAAAGATAATGTAAAATCTAAGTCCTACACATGTCAAAAACCTATTAGATGGGTGGATTTCGATCTCTTATCACAGTATCCTCGAAATATATAATTTTGGGACCTTTTAAATCTACAAATCATTTTATAATAAAGTAACCTTTTATAACATTCCAAGAGTTCCCCTCCTCTCCTCTATTAAAATCCCCCCACCTATACCACCTTACCCACAACTATCAAGCCTTTGTATTAGCCAAACCCTGTCCATTTATTCTCTCCACATCTCACTCTTACTCCTTGAAGCCTCACTTTGGGCAGAAGTCTTCCCAAGGACGCCTTTGAGCTCAAATAATAAAATGTTACCCGTTTTAAAGGTAGTTTTTTCTCTTGTGTTCTTATGTTTTATTTGGCTTCTCCAACCCCCTAAACCCTTTTTATTCCTTTATTTTTTAACAACACTAGTATCTTAAATATACTAGGATGTTTTTATAAGAAATATTTGAGCTACACATACACACACCTACATCTAATTGTTAAAGAACATACTATTTCTGTGGATGGAGAATTTCTGCCTCACGAAACGATGATTGTTCAACACTCATATAACACCTTAAAAGGTGGCCATTAAGATTTCACTATATTTATATATGATATATAATATGTTTATGTTTTACTTAAGCTTATGTATTTTTCATTTATGGAATACCTTTATGGTTTCCATTATGGATAAACACGATATCTTCATTTTAGGAAGTGCGGACTAACACCCCCTCAAAGTGATTTGATTCGTTAATAGAATATGTGGTACGTATAAAGGATAGATTAAAGGATATTATATATGATATAATACTGAAATTATGATATACCTTTATATCATTATGATTTCACTCCATTAAGTAATAAATAGAAATGAATGTAGCGTTCATTTGTACGTACGGCTTACCGTCTCCATGAATGGTGCATTTCATTTCATACCACTAAATGTTATGTAATATTTTAAATGCATGCATATACTGGATATATATGATATATATGATACCTACATCATGAATATAATTCTGGATATAATGGATACAGGAAAAAAATTTAATTATAAGGAGTTTATTATTGACTCATGTACCAATGATCGACGAAACAACCATTATTAACTTAAATAAATACATAGTGTTCATAACATGGTAATAAGTGATATAAAATGAATAATGAACTTGAAAAAGGTTCTTAATCATGTAGAAATTATCTCTAGTTTATTTTTCAGGAGATTAAAGAACGATTGAGTCAAGTCAGACCCGAGGTATGGGATTTCATCTCAATCTCCTTTCATTGAGGAATATTATGTTGTATACACAACTTTCTTTTATACGGTGTATAAACCCCTTTGACAATTACATTTATCCAAAAGGAATCTTTTTATGCGAAGTGTTTAACTAAACGAAAAAAGAGAATGTTTTTGTCGTCCATATGCGGTAAGAACGACTTCTCCGCCGCTGTGACCATGATTTGAGTTTCGGCTTCCTCTACAAGCCATACCTTTTTTTTAAATAAAAAATAAATAAATAACATTTTTCACTTTTCTGTTATTTATTTATTGAAAATGGGTTTTCATAATGTTTTTATTATATCAATGTGTTGTATTGATATATTGTGATTGAAATGTGGAAATGTTATGTTTCCTTAATGCTTTTATTATGTGATACGATTATGTTATGGTTCATGGGCATTATTATGAAGATGGGTGGTTCCGTGATAATCTAAAGGCGGGTGAGCCTGATATTTCTCTCCAATGCATTGGGTAACGCGAAGGGGTTAAACGTTGAGGTTTATCTGAAGAGATTTAGGGAATATACTGTGATGAGTATTACAAACGTAACCTAGAGGGTTACTCCCTATGTTAGAATGTTATGAATGTATCAAGTAACCATTATGTCTTATGATTTCTATGATTTATTCCTGATTTTATGAGGTATGTTAAAGTGCTTATGTGTTATGGGTAAAGTATGATTTCATTCTTATGTATATTTGTACTCATGTTTCCTTTCCATATTTTTATATCCCTTACTAAGCTTTTTATACTCATCCCAAGTTTTTGAAATGTTTTTCACAGGTCAAGGGAAATGTACATGATATGATGATAGTGTCATGGGAGTGTCAAGATAGAATACATGTTTTATTTTAAATATGTTTATGTTGATGGGAAAAATGAATACTATCTTTTATATAACCACTTTGGTTAAATGTGGAATGTAATGCATGTTTTATGATCTAATTCTATAAAACTCTAAAACTGAAAAGATCCTCAACATGTATTCTTGAAGTAACTCAAGATTAAGTGATGTTTAAGGTTGGGTCCTTATAGTTAACATTCCTAAAATTGTTCTTTATTTATTATATTTTCTATTTAAATTATTTATGGTAATATATTTCCTCAAAAAATGTGACAAAAAAAAAGAAGACATGTTATATTAGTTCGACTGCCTGAATGATTAGATTCTCCAGATTCTAGTTGAAAACCTACACATTCATTAGAAGTACTTGATGTTATCCAAATTTAATCCAGTGGAATATAGCTTTTCTCTGGAATATAATGATTATTACGTGTTGTTATAATACATATATCAAATTTTATAGGTAAAATTTCCATAGATTAATTATATCACTGTAATGCGATAAGGGTGAGAATTATACCAAAATAGTTTACATTAGATTGTATAATTTTACTAGTGAAGGATAAAAACAGGAGGAGGAAAATGAATCTCAGTTATTTGGAAATGAATGTGTAAGACACATTTTTTGATAATCACATCAAGAGGAAAGAACTGATTCTATGGGAAATAAACATGTGTATGACATTTTAGGGATGATATTTCATCACGACACTTTCAATCTAATTGATAAACATATTAATTGAAAAGTAATTTATATAGATGTCTTAGATAATGACAATACAAATTATAGAAAAAGATTCTTGAATTTTATATCAGAATTTGAATAATTGAATGATCAGTTCTTATAGTCAATTAATTAAATTTGTAATCATTGTGATTAATTTTTTTATAAGGTATTGTTAATTACATGAAGTGTCTAGATCAATTTTTTTTAAGAATATGTTATAATAAACCTATTTGGAATCCTCAAATCAAGTATACAGGTTCTCATGATTATAAGTATTTTTAGTGGATAGTGTAATAATTAATTCGATAATCTGTTTAATGAAATTTGAACTACTACATAAGGAATTAATTTCAATTCCCGATGTAATATTATTCAAGAAATAAGAATGCTCCATGTGTTTCCACATAATTCTATTAAAATAATTTATCAATATGTATAGAAATCACCACCTTGTTTTAAGAAAATATTCCAAAATATCAATAGTAGAAATTGCAATGGGAAAAGGTTGAATGTTTCATAAATACTATATTACAAAATATGTCAGGATTCGTTTAAAATATGTTTGAAGAATTAGAAAAGTGATATAATTATTTTCATTAAAATCATATATCTAGTATCAATCCTAACTTGTTAGAAGAAGAATAAAAATAAGTTGAGTATTTTGTTGAGCCTCAATAACATCTTGTGTAAGTAAGATGAATGTGTGAGGATTCAGTATAAAATTTTATAAGAATGTCAGATATACAATAATAAATGTTAATGAATTTTTTGACCAGTTCTGCAAATATAATAGAAGTTAAAAACATATTTTGATATTTCTCACAGTGGATATAGAATTGATATTCAATTAATTTAGACTACTGCATGAATGAAATCCTAAAAAGGACCAGCCCTTACATAGATCACTTATTTCAATTTAGTGGGATATGTCATCTAGGGAACCCAATCTTTGATCATCATTCATGCTCTTCCAAAATGTTGAAAAAAATTTATCATTATAATAATTATTAAAAAGAAAATATATGGTTTATTAAGGAATGTTTTTCCTAAACCCATTCCATTTTCTAAATATCCCATATACTTGTAGATATAACTTACATAGTGATAGATCAAAAAGCTACACTCACCACCCAATAGACATATATATGAATTACATAGACTTACTAAATAAGTAATGTAGAATCCTTACTAATATTTGTTTATATTGTTGGATAAATATTTGCTTATCATTTTTCTTATTCCTCTTTAACATTAGTCAAGACATAAACTATCATGAATCCACCTCCAAATATTAGTTTCAAATTTCAAAATTGCAATAGCTTTCCATGTTTTCATGATGGTTTCTTGGTGGATAGAAATTCAATAATAAGTAGAATATTTATTTATTTAATGATGTCTTAGTATATTTTTAATAGTATTTTTCAATGATAATAAATCATTTATGCTCATCTATCATGTATTAATTTTTTTTCAAGATGACTTAATCTTATTTTTTAATATTTTTTTCAATATTCTAAGCACATGAATTCATTCAATATTTATACTATAATAATTTATCATTAACCCTGATATGGATTCTTGAAAATCATCAGACGAAGGCTTGCAGATTATTGAGGACCTCAACAAGCAGTGGAACACAATGAATACTGGGGGAAAATGGTCTGACATAGAGAATGATGGTTCTGTAAAGAAATGATCATATCGGGACGTTGTTAAATGAAAATCAGCTTCCAATAAAGGTCTTTCTCCCTCAATGGAAAAGTCCCATCCATGGAAGGAATACTCACATCTGAATCCCACTATGGTGAGTAGATTCATCTCTAGCGGGAGAAATGCTCGAGGTAATTCTTTTAGTCCCTTGGATGATGAGTCTGATTGGGATTATGATGAGTATAATCCTCTTGAATTTGGTTAGTTATTCCAATGACATTTTATGTTTTAGTATGAGTGCAGTTCGACTTTCCTTACCCCATTCCCTTGTTGTTCCATGTTTTGGCTTTTTTAAATAAATAGGTTTTCCTCACCTTTTATTAAAAAAATATATTATCTCCATTACATATTGTGTTTAACATAACATGATGTTAAATGATTTTTAGAAGTAGTATCTTTAACTATTTACTAATGATTATTTAATATATTTATTATATTCCTCTAATATATATGTTTATGACATCAAAAAAATTGGGAGAAATAAAAGAGAACAATAAATTGAATGTTTCTTTAATTTTTTTTTTTGGAATGTAATATGAAAATAAAAAAATATTATTCAAAATATTTTAAATGGGTGATATTTTTTTCATGGGGGAGAATAAAAATTAATGATATATTGTTGAAGGTTTTTGTTCAATAAAGTAAAAAAATTATATCTCCATTAGTGAAATTTCAATTTTTCGATTAAATGTGTTCTGTGATCATAAAAAAGGGGTAGATTTATTGATAGACTTATATTACTACATCATATCTATCATTTTATGTGTTTTATTTACAGAATATGAGACAATAACAAGAAAAGTAAGTATAATTTATTGAGAAAACAAATCAAAATTACATGTTTCTAAGAATAATAGACTTAATGTGATACCACTACAGAAGGGGAAATAGTTCATTAGGTATCTTATCATGCCATAAAAATTCAACACCATTTAAACCAATTTTATCAAGGTCATCCTTTACCGAATATTCATCCTTATAAATATGCATGAATATATTCTCCATGGAAAAAAAGAGTGTGAAGACATTTACTTCATCTATGGGTGAGCTTTCATGATAGATGAGATTCTACCATTCTGATAAAAGAAACAATAATTATATAGTCAATTCAATCAATTTCATGTTCCATAGCTTGTTTTTGTATCTCTCCACATCCATGATAATACCAAACATCTCTGCATCAATTAATGAAGTCATTCCCTAAGATCCAAGGCAGTATCCAACAACAAAACCCCAGTGATCCCTGATTATATCTTTATATCCAGAATAACTCGAATTCCCCTCGACGCATCATCCATGTTTTCTTTAATTAATCCTTCAATTGGGACATACAATAAAACCTAAAAAGGTCCTATTTTTGGATAAAAATTCCCTTAAATACCCACCTAACTTAGAACATTCATTTCCTGAATTCAATAATAGAAAAATTGCATCAGTGGAATTTTATAATAATTTTTTGAAGAATGAATAACTGATATATACTGGATAATTTGGAACGAATAACCATAATTGCCTTCTTTATTTCTATAATTCAAGATGAAATGCAATATCCCCACTACAACCACATAAAATATATCAAACTTCTAGGTTGAATGCCCGAAGTAATTCCATCCTTTGGGAAATCTAATAATTGAATCTGTTTGAGGTAAAGGGACTTCAATATTTTGAAAATATCCAGCCACATAGATAATGAAGAAAAACATGATAGGAAGAAATGGTATTCATTTTACCTAGGTTGATGGAAAAGAAAACATGAGGAACGAAGAGACATACCAATGCGTTAATGGTACATATCTATTGGATGTTTCACAAGATCAATTATCCATGCATGGATAGACGGAGAGGGTCTAATGAAGATCAAGTGCAGTCTTCCAAACCACTATAGTTTAATTTTATAGTGTACAAAATTATTGTAATCAAATTTAGATGTAAAAAACCAATTAGAAGCAGGTTACGACACCAAAAAATATACTTGGGTGAAAAAATAGTAGTTTTTAACAGTTTTAAGGGTATGAGATAGAAGACACTCTATAATACCGTGTTGATCTTTGATATTAGAATCAATGTCCAGATTACTATGCTCATCCAAAACATCATTAGAATGTGGAATTCTAGTCTATGTGGATTTCTTAAAAGGGAGGGGTGACTGATTTGAGACCTACCATATGGAATGAAAATCAATTGAATCATAAATGAATTTGAAATGAGGCCATATCGAAGAACCAATGTTACTGAATGATCAATTCTTATGTCGATTCGTGAATTTATTCTAGAGAAATTCATGATACAATGAGTTGTTATTAATAAGTCTCCACAAAAAAGAAGCCTATAAGGAGTCATTTTAGAACCCATTGCTCTTGAGGCCTAACACCCTTCTTCATAAGATTTATAGTAGGTATTTCATTAAACTATAGCTTACATTCACTCAAGGATGTTTCTACTCTAGATAAAATTAATAATAGAAACACTTATGTTATTAATGTGAGATTCATGCCATTTATACACCATAAAATAGTAAACAAATATGGAAAAAATGATAGCACAAACCATGAAAAACCGACCAGTCGTGGATAATGATTTTCCCTTCCATGTGGTATGTTGCCTTCTATCCATTGAAATTATATAAGAGAAATAACAATACATTGGCCTTCCCCAAAATGTAGGAACACCTTTATAGGTAAATGGAAGGTCACCCTCCTGAATACCCAATGTCCTAATAGTTCCAATCATTTAAGTAGTAGGGATATTCCTTTTAAAATATACAAAATACTTGTTCAAGATAATCCCATGTACATAAAACTTTTCATAGTGAAAAGTGCCCAAAAGGTATTTTTGATAATTTTTTAATCCCCTTGGTTGAAAATAATGATAAAATATACATAGAATAAGTTTTAGGGGGAAGAAATAACATCCCAGTTCTAATATGTTTCATCTTCCCATTCCAATCCATAATGGAAAAAATTCTTCTAGGGTAATCCTAAAAAATATAATAGATGAGTGCAGATATGAGATAACTGTGTCTAACGCCTCTTTTTTAGTAAAAGTAGCAATCAAGAAACCAATTAATTACAATATTGATGATTGATGTCCGATGAATGGATTTTACCCATGAAATAAATATAATATCAATTCCAGTTAGGTGAAGAACCTTACAAATAAATCATCGGTCCATGGTGTCAAAATCATTCCTAATATCAATCTTGAGAAAAAAATTTCCACCACAAGTACATTTATTGTGGAAATTAAGACATTCTGATGTACTGATAGGATAGTTTTTTATGGATATTTCCTTTATAATAAATTGTAAGGATAAAAAATACTACTAGAAATTAAATCCAATCTATTTTAAAAAAAGTTTGAAAACAATTTTTTGGATGGTGTTTACAATATATACTAGCATGAAGAGGTGAATCTCATTGATATTATCCACCTTTGGGATCAATGAAATAAAAAATGCATCAAAACCAGGGGAAGGGTAAATCACATAAAAAATGATGGACTATCCTAAAATCATAAGCTTGAATAATATACCAAATGGTTTTGAAGAAAAAATAACTGAAGCCATCTGGGCCAGGATAAATTTCAATCTTAAGTCTGATATCAGCATCCTGGAAATCAGAATATTTGGGAAATGGATGTGATCCATACATTTTATTCATGAGAAAAAATATTTGGAATAATAAGATCGATTGGTTCATCAATAAGAGTTTGTTATTTTAAAAGATCATTAATATAGTATAACACATGTTTATATTGGTCCTTCATGTAATCAATGAGTTGATCTACATTTTTTATCAAATATAGGGACTTTGCAACCTTCATGAGTTTCTGTAGAGAGTTGAAGAACACGTAATTCATGTTCATATAACACATAAAATTTTACTTAATACTATCACAACGTAAATTATTATTTATATTAATTATTTTATTAAACATAGTGACGTGATCAGTTTCTTCCATAAAACAATTGGAAAATTCATTGAGAGTGTTGAAATCTTGAAAGTGCTGAAGATATTCTTAAATTTATGATATATTAGAGTCGAGAGAGATTTAATTGCATTTCCTCTATGTTTTATGAAATCTATTAAGAATCACAAGTTTAATAACAAGAAAATGCTTCATTCCTACAGCCCTCAAAGTTCAAAAACTTATTGAAAATATATTTTCACTCATATTGATTGACCCAATCCCATTGGAACCTGGAAGGGAAATTAGGTTTCCAGGCCTTTTCCACATGATAAACCAAAATAGAATGGCTATCAATATTGAGTATGGACATGTTTTTAAAAGAGATAAAACCCCATGAGTCCATGAAGGCTTCGTTGATACAGACTCTATCAAATCTACTGGTATTAATTCAATTAGGAAATTTCATTTACCAAGTGTATTTATCCCCCCTAGATTTTCTCCAATCACCCCTTATGATCAGTAGAAGTTTTGAACTCTCTGGACGAGATGTTATCGGTCATTTCACTCATATTCTCATATGGGATCCCTATAGATTTGTTGTCAACAATTTAACTTCTCAAACATTTGTTAATGGAAATCCCTCTTCATATAATTAAATTTCTTAATATGTGAAATGTTTATACAACATATGACCTTATTCTATTTACGTTTTTGGATTTTAAAATACCATTAATAATTTTGACCATTTCTATTGTAGCCATTGAACAACGATCACTTGATTAGTATAAATATGGTCTTTACAAATCCAATTTTCTCATAAAAATGAAGCGATGGAATCATCCAAAAGAGTTACCCCATATAATTTCCATTTTATAGATCTCTTAATGTAGTCAGAATCATTGGGATTTGATATTGACCAAGCTCATGCCATGCTTGAAAACATTAAGATTGAACGGAACCGCCTACGAGAGTAGTGTAAGTTGATAGATATTACCACCCGAGCAATTTTATCTGATCCACCCCAAGAGTATGTCACCATCACACAACTCACCATCTGGTCTTATGCGGGTGTTTTAAGGGGTTATTTCACAAGAACATTGTATTATGGTTTTGTAATTTATTTTTTATATAATATTGTATATACTTTCATTTTATTATTGTTACATTGTAAATAGTTTTAAAAGCACAAATTGTATTTTTTGTTAATGTTCAACTAAAAATATATTATGATGAATTAATGGTTGTTTGAATTAAAAAATATTTTAATAAAATATTATTATTAGTATTATATTAATTATTATTAAATATAAGTGATAATATAATTTTATGAATGCAATTGTAATTTTTATAAAAGTTTGAATTCCATTTTTGTCAAAACTAATGAATTTTTTATAAATGTCAGTTTTTATTTTAAAATTAATAATTAACATATATATAAAATTATTTAGATAAAATGAATATTATTTATGGAATCAGGATGTTGTAACTATCCAACGGTGATTTTTTCATAATTTTATGTGACATATATTTTTTGGGGTAAAAATTAAATACCATTTGAATATATAATGTGTTTTATGACAGAATAATGACCCAATAGTGATGTAATAAAACACTATAAACCTTATGTTCGGCCAATATCTGATTTACCTAAAAAATAATGTTATTTTTTGTTTTTTTGATTTGTTTTACATTGCTTTATTGGACCCTTCCAAACATAATAAACATTTTTTTAAAATTGTTTTCCTTATGAGTGGGACTCACCTCCACATAACCCTTCACATTATTTTAAAACATTCAGGATTTGTCCTTACAAATTATTATTTTCCACTCCCCTTTTCCAAAAACCATGGGCAAAAACTAGGGGAGGTTTTGTGGTTTGGATTAGTTTATTGGGAGGTGTCCCAAACCTAAATAATAATGAATTCAATATCCTTTCCTATATAAACCCACCATAGATCCCACATACAGTTCACTAAAAGTTGTTGGAGTTTATCAAAACTCTTCCCTCCTCTCTTTTAAATCCTCCAATGGTGCCCCAATTTCCCAAGAAGCTTCTCTCAAGCACCTCTCATGCCTTTGGAAGCACACTACCTACTAAGGGTTTTTCTTCCTTTCTCATTTTTGTTAAATATTCTTTAAATTATTATTTTCTTTTTATTTCAATTATAAATGTTGGGGTATTTTTTCTCAACTACCCCATACATCCATCCTTATGTTTAAATTATTGGAGACCCATTTCTCTCGTATTAAATTACACCCACGTACACCTATTACTAAGCAAAAATTACGAAAAATATTTCTCTCTCCTCATTTACATTCAACCAATTGTTTTATATCATGAATACAAATTCCAATAAATTTTTTGGTAAATGTATATATATGATCCCTATATTTTCCATGTCATGTAAGTATGATGATACACCACTTTCTCTATCATCAACCATTTTTATGGTTCTTATATCAAGTCGTTATGTTGTCGAAATTGGACCATGCTTTTCCAAGACAATATCATTGTGTAATGAATACCAAGTCCATTTCTCTATTAAGTGTATTCAAAATTATTCACATTTTCTTATTGTTTAATGATTTTCATGTACATATTCCACATTCGTTTATCATGTAATAAATGATATTTTTTGTTCGATCCAATGTTTTATGATCTATCTAGCACACTTATGCATGAAATGAAATGTAAATGAGGATTGGAATTTATAGCACTAAAATGCAATGGGTAATGTATAGTATCATGATACATAATGTGAAATTGGTGTTGAATCGGGCTAATTCATGTCCAATGATGTTTTACTCATTCTTCATGTGTAGTAAGTGATTAATCATGCTCCATGAGCAATGAGGCTTGACTCATGCTAATTAAATGTTAAGTGTTGATTCCTTATTTCCATTTTATGAATATCATGTTAACAATTCCATTATGTTTATGCTTCTCTTTTTCTCTATTTATATTCATATTGTCTAACATGTGTTGTATTCGTCACGTTATTCCATGATTATTTCCTTACTAGGCTTTAAATCTCATCTTTTTCTTATTTGTGTCCTCAGGTTATCCCACGAAATGTAAGGTATGAGGGAATGTAGTGGTTATGTACAGGAAGTATTCAATAAGGATGTTGTATTTTAGGTTTTAAGTTGTTATGTAATTATTCTAATCCATAATTACACTAGACCACTCGATCTTCTATGTTGTATCAAGTGATGTTTATGTAATGAATTATGTTTAATTGTGTAATAAAAGATTATGGTTGTCCTATTTGGTATCAGAGGATGGGTTTAGTTATTATTGGGATTATAATTAGAAAACCCTAATAAATCCTTACAAACAATACTAAGTAGTATTAGAACATCCCTATGTATTTTAGGGTTTTGAGTATGTGGTTTATTAAGCCAATGCATCCCTGACTGGATACGAACTTGTAGATGAGGCTATGGCACAAGTGTATCCTATGGGTAAAACCTGAAAACACCACGTTGATATAGACTTGAACAGGAACTGGTGCATGACAACATGCCTTTCTTCACTCTTATTTATGACACTCCAGGAAGATATGCTTTTGTAATTTCACAATATTAGTATAAACCAATTTTAAGGGTCCAAAAATGACCTATGAATATAAGTTATATAGTAGATCATGGATAACATAAACTGAATCCAATAAGTTCATATGCTAAAGAAATAAATGTTATTTATAAGTCATCAGTTTTTTCCTTGTATTAACCATTATGAGTTTCCCATAACGTTATTTTTATTCCAGCCAAATTGTCAGTAATAGGAGGACTCGAGCTAACAACTGATGTGAAGATCAATTTGACTACTATACTAAAGAGTAGCCCATTCCGATGGGAGCGGGAATCACAATCATTGTCATGCTTCTCTCTCAGCTAACTCATTATTTGAATAAAAATATGGTTCATGAGTAATGTTCAACCCCCCTTAGAATGAACAAGTCACTATCTAGAGCTTCATGAGACAAAGATCTCATACTTATAATGGATCATTTTATCCCCCAATCACTGAATAATGGATCAACTACATTGAAAAGATCATTTCCATCACACAATATTCTAAACATGAGAATTGTCACCTTGTTTCTTATTGTATGGATGGTAAAACTGATCAATGGTGGACGTTGACCAAAAATACATATCCTGAGGAGGAGATCGATGAATTTGAATGGATGGATTTCTTGATTATGTTTTTCCATAAATATTTTCAGCACACCTTGTATCATAAGATGGAAATGGACTTCCGTGCCATCATGAAAAATACAACGAATATTTTGGAGCATACAAGGAATACATCACATGGCTTACACATGATGCCTCTGGATTTTTCGTTACCCCCAAATGCAATGTAGACATCTTCTTTGGAAGGATGAAACCGAACCTGTGGATAGAACTGGTGATCCATGTCTTCGACAACTATGAGGTAATTTTATGATGTGCCTTCAAGGATTAAATGGAGATCGGAGAATCTCAGGGGTATCATGGGGATTGGAAACGTACGGTGGAAATCAGTGCAAGTGGTCCGATGGAAAAATCCAGTGGAGCTATGATGATACAACACCCCAAATTCCAGTAGTGCGGAATGAAAAACCCAAAACATTACACATAGGGTATGTGGAAATTCATTAGGTTTGAAGGAGATGGGTACCTGGATATTAATTGTTAGCAAGAAATACCTGAAGCTACAATAGAGGAGAGGAATACTCCGTTCGAACCTCAATGTGTGGTTCATTGATACAACTGCAAATAACTAGGACATCTTGCAAAATAGTTCCCTAAGACAAGTATTTTTTGAGGCAACCAACAACCTCCAAGGCTGTTAGGGCGTGCTTCTACCGTCACTACTGTCGAAGACACCCCCGACAATGATGTGGTGATATGTACACCATTTATTCATTCAAGAATATTGAGCACAATTTTTTATTCCGGTTCTACGCAATATTATATATCAAGAGTGTTTAGTTGAACAATCCTAGGACCACTACAAATCATGTATGTGAAGATGATGGTTATTAAGGAAACTATGGAAATCATCGCATCCCGTGAATATATCTCCTCCCATGTCATAATTTGTGGTTTAATCATTCTGGGGAACCTCATCATACTCTCTCTGGATGAAATTATGCAATTCTTTTCATGTATTGAATTTCATTATATAGATACAAAATAAATTTCTGTGAGGGGGAATCATTTTCCATGTAGAGAATCAACCACTGATTCTTTACAAGTGCAAGGAGGAAGATGATTCATCTTTAGGTCCACCATCTCAAGCGTGGATATTACTACCCTATGAGCATGTGTATCTAGCCCAGATGATTATCTCCATGGAAGTATCCATCCTCGAAGTCATTCCTATTGTGAGGGAATTTGTTGAAGTGTTTCCCAAGGAATTGTCTGGTCTTCCTCCATGAAGAGATTTTGAATTCTCTATTGATCATATATCTTGGGTGTTGCCAATATCCAAGACTCTATATCAAATGGATGTTTTGGAGCTTGTGGAACTGAAGAAATAAGTATGAGAGAATCTGTATAAAGGTTTTATATGCCCATGTTCTTCACAATGGGGTGCACCAGTACTCTTCGTCATTATGTAGGATGGGTCAATGCACCTTGGCATCGATTATCGTGTGCTCAACAAAATCACGATGAAGAAAAATGATTCTCTCTCACAAATTGATGACTTGTTCAATCAGTTGCATGGATAACAATAATTATCCATGGTGGATTTGCGGATGGGATATTATCAATTGACGGTGAAGAAGGAAGATATCGCCAAGACTGTGTTTCATACAAGATACGAGAACTATAAATTCATTGTAATGACTTTTGGACTCACAAATTCCCCATAAATATTCATAGACTTATTGAATATAGTATTTAGATATTACCTCGAATAATTTGTGGTAGTCTTTATAGATGATATTATGATATACTCTAATTGCAAGGAGTATCATGAGGAGCATCTATGAACTGTTCTAGATACCTTGCGAAAGGTTATAACTATGCAATGTATATAATGTGTGTGTGTTATGGTTAATGTAGGTCTCATTCTTGGGCCATATCATTACAAGCAATGAGATATCTGTGGATACATCCAAAACAGATTAAATTGAGGGATGGTCAAGGCCTTCATGGGTAACGGATATTCATAGATTCTTAGGGTTGGCTGGATACTATTGATGATTTGTGAGAAATTTCTCACGATTTTCCTACCCTCTTACCAAGCTAAGTCAGAAGGGATTATAGCTTTCATGGAGCGATTAAGGTAAAAAAATAATCAAGGAGTTTTAATAGAGGCTTGTCATTGTACCTGTGCTCACATTACCCACCAGGGGAGAAATTTATGTGGTATTCAGGGATGCTTCGATGAAAGGCTTGGGATGATTGTTGATAAAAAAATTTAAAATTTATTGCCTATGGTTCATGGAAATTGAATGTTCATGAACAGAACTATCCAACACATGACCTTGAGTTGTCTACCGTGATCTTCACTTTGAATATTTGGATTCATTATATTTTTGGGGAGAAGTAAGAAATATATATGGACCACAATAGCCTCTAGTATATATTCACTGATAAAGAGTTTAACATGCACCAACGAAGATGGTTAGATCTTATCAAATTCTTTGACTTCTCAATCCATTACCATTATAGGAAAGCGACAATGGTTGAAGATTCCACAAGTAGAAAGGACCCAACAAGTTTATCATTAATGAGAATTGGATCGAAGCCAATCTTATTAGATTTTTGGCAGATGGACATGAGAAATATAATGAAGGGAACATCATAAATCCTTTCACAAATGAGGGATCAACCCTCTCTTTTGAAAAGGTTAAAGGATTTTCAAAAGGATGATGTGGGCATTCATAAGAGGGAGGAAGCTACTATGAAAAGGTAAATCCTCAGAGTTCAATGTTAAGGACGATTGAATTATGAGATTTTGGAAAAGAATATATGTTCCATCATGTCCGGAGTTGAAGAAGGAAATTTTAGATGATGTTAATAGTTAAAATTTATATATTCACCCAGGAAAAACAATGATGAATCGATATATATAATAGAATTAATGATGGGATAAAAAGAATATGTTTATCACTTAATATACATCAATGTGACTCATGTGTCAGCAAGTGAAGTCATAGAGGCAGAAGTCTAAAGGGATGATGCAACCATTGCCCATACCTGAATTGAAATGGGAGAACATCACCATTGACTTTGTCTCAAGAATTGCAATAACATCCAAAATAAAAAATTCAATTTATGCTGTTGTGGACCGCATTAAAAAGTCTTCACATTTAATTGAATTTATTTAGGATTTCTAAATGGATCAACTAGCACAAATATATATCAGTGAAGTTGTAAGGCTTCATGGAGTATCAATATATATTACGTATTTTTGAGATCCAATATTCACCTTCATTTTTGGATGATGCTTCAACATGCTATGAATACTGAACTGAACATTAGTATTTTCTATCATCATTGTACTGATGGCCAATCCGAGTGGACAATCCAAACACATGAGGACATGTTGAGCGTTTGCTCAACGTACATTAAAGAAGGATGGTATCAACATCTTCCCTCAGTTTAGTTCTATTATAATAAAAGTTTCCACTCGATCATCCAAATGGCATCGTATGAGTCCCTTTATGGGAAAAGGTGTAGAACACATGCATGTTGGGATGAAGTTAGTGAGCGTAAGCTGCTTGGACAAGAAATGGTCAATGAAATGGTGGAGTTGGTGATAACCATTCAGTAGCATATCAAGGTATCCTAGAGTCGACAGAAGTGTTATGAAGATAACTATCGACAATAACATGTGTATAATGTTGTAAACATGGTATTTCTAGGAATATCTTTGTGGAAGAAGGTCATGAGATTTGGAATGAAAGGGAAGTTATTCCCAATGTACAATTTCCACTTCAATATTCATGATCATGTCGAGGCTATGGCCTATCGACAAGTACTTAGTCCTACCATAGCCAATGTACATGATATCATTCATGTATCCCTATTAAGGAAGTACATACCTGACCATTCACATGTACTCTCTTTAGAGGTGGTGCAGTTAGTGGATGATATTTCTTATAAGCAGAAACCATTAAAGATCATATATTGTAGAGAAAAAGTTCTACTAAACAAGACAATTCCCCTCGCAGTGGTGAAGTTGTGAACCTAAAAGTTTGAAGAAGCGACATTGGAATCATAAGAAATAATAAAGAAGAGTTACCCACCTTAGTTTTAGTGTGCGAAAAATATTTCGAGGGAAAAACTTCCTAAGGGGGTAAGATTGTATCGACCTATACTTTTTATTATGAAAATCCCTCTTGATCTAATTCAATGCAATAATATGTGAAATGGTTATACAACCTAAGAAATACTTTTGTTTTATGTTTTTGTATTTAAAAATAACATTATGAATTGTGGTAATTTTAATTGTAGCATTTGAAGAATGATCCATGGATTAATATAAATATGGGCTTCAACAAATCCAATTTACTCAGACAAAGGATTTGATGGCCTCATCTAGTAGAGTTGCCCCATATGAATCCCATTTTTTGGAGGTTGGAAAGGAGGTGTCGTCAAAGGGCTTCACTTGTGACCAAGATAAATCCATGGATGAAAACATTATGCTTGAGCAGAACCGCCTATGTGAGAAGTGGATGTTGATAGAGATTACAACCTGAGCGATGTTATACGAGCCACCCCAATAGTCTGTCACCATCGCACACCTCACCCTTTGATCATATGCAGGTGTTTTAAGAGGTTATTTTACAATACCAATGTTCTATGGTTATGTACATTATTTTGGTACATAATAATAAATAGAATATCATTTTATTATTATTACATTGTAATTATTTTTTAATGCACAAATAGTATTTTAATTAATTTTCAACTAAGAAATCTATATTGATGAATTAATGGATAATTGAATTAAGTAATATTTTAAAAAAATATTATTATTATTATTAAATTAATTTTTATTAAATATAAATCATCATATAATTTTATGAATACAATTGTAATTTTTATTATGGTTTGAATGCCATTTTTGTGAAAAAAACCTGAATTTTCGATAAATCATAGTTTTTAATTAAAAGTGAAAATTAACAAATTTAGGAAATTATTTAGATAAAGTTTATATTATTTTTCAAATTAGGATATCAAAATTATACAATAGTGAATTTTTCATTATGTTTTCTAGAGTCAAATGTTTTGGTAAAAATTAAATATTGTTTAAATAAATAATGTGTTTTATGACATCATAATGACCCAATAGAGTAGTCATGAAATACTATAAACTTTACGATCGACCAATATATATTTCCACATTAAAATAATGTGTTTTCGGTTCTGTTTGATTTAATTTACAATGCTTTAGTGGACCATTCAAGACTTTCTAATCATTTTGTCTTTTTAAATTCTTTTCCTTTGGAGTGTGACTCACCCCCACATAAGCAACACTGTTATTTTAAGAATTTCAGACATTGGACATATAAAATATTTATGTCCACTCCCCTTTTCAAAAAACCATGGTAAAAAAACATTGGTTGGATTGTGGTTCAGATTACTTTAATGTGAGGTGACCCAAACCAAAATAATAATGAATTCCCTCAGTATTCCTAAATAAACCCACTCATGATCCGACTTCCTCTTCACTCAAAGAATTTGGAGTTCATCCAAAATCTTCCCTTACCTTTCTAGAATCATCCCAAGGAGTATAAAGCTCCCAATAAGACTCTCTCAAGCCCCTATCAAGCCTTGGGAATCACACTTCCATGTAAGGGTTTTTCTTCCATTCTCATTTTTTCCTATATTCTTTAATTTTTTATTCAATTTTTATTTCAATTATAAATATTGGGGAATGGTTTCAAACCTCACCCATACTTCCCTTTTTATGTTTAAATGTTGGTATACCCCGTTCTATCTCATTAAATGACTCCCATATACATATTTAATATGTTGTAATTCCCAATGTTATTTCCCTTTTCTCATTTACATTCAATCAATTATTTTTTATCACGAATCAAAATTCCATTACATTTTTTGGGACATGTTTCTATATGAACCCTTTACTTTCCATGTCATGTAAATATGATGACACACTCCATTATCTCTCCTCAACAATATTTAGGAGTTCTTATGTCACTCTGTTATGCTGACGAAATTGCACCACTCTTTTCAAATCCAATGTCATTGTGTAGTGAATACCATTCCCTTTTATCAATCAAGGGTATTCACATTTATGAAAGTTTACTTATTGTTTAAAGAGAATCATTTATGTATTCCACATTAATTTATCATGGAATAAAATGTTCTGTTTTATGATCCATGTGGCACGCTTATGAATGAAATGAAATGTTTAAGAATGGGTCACCCTTATAGCACTCCAATTCATTGCATAAAATATTGTATCATGATACATCATGTTAAATGGGTTTTGACTGATGTTAATTCTAGTGAAACATGTTTTTAATCGTGATTCATGTGCAATGAGGGTTTACTCATGAACCATGTTCAATGAGCCTTGGCATATGTTAAATCCATGTTAAGTTTAGTTTCCACATTTCCATGTTATGAATATCATGCATTATCATGCCTTTATATTTATGCTTCTATTATGCTCTATTGATATTCCTTTTATCTAACATGTATTGTATTTATCATGTTATTCAGTTATTATTCCCTTAATGGGCTATATAGACCACCCTCTACTTATTCATGTCCTTAGGTTATCACATGCAATGCAAGGTACGAGGGAATGTAGGGGTATTGTAAATTAATTTTTCAATAAAGATGTTGTATTTTATATTTCAAGATGTTATGTAATAATCTGTATCCCCAATGATAATAGTCCTCTCTATATTCAATGTTTTGTCAAGTGATTTTTATGTAATAAATTATGTTCAATTGTGTAATAAAATATTTTGGTTGTCATACAGAGGATGATCCAGGGATGAGTAATGGAAGAATTAATTGAGACAATATCATTCCATAAGAACATACAATCCTAATATCTGATATGTGCAAAGAAAAGGTGAAGTAATGATGATAACATAGTTAATTAAAACTAAAACTGGCATGTTAATCATTGTTTTCAAAAAATGAGATATCAGAAAGTGTATAATGAGAAAAATCCATATACTCTTAACCTATGTCAAACACCTATTTGATTGAATCAAATGAAAACTAATATTTTCCAAATTTGAAGTATGGGAAGAAAATGTCTTTTTATCTTCATTCAGACATATTATCACGGGCTTATAATGATGAATATATAGTCTAAGATCCCTCACGTTATCACGATTATCCAAGCCCTAACAATTCAAGATAATAATCATTATTTAAACATGAAACTAGTTATGGAGCCACCTTTTTGAATTCCCACAACATTCTATTTTCCTGATTTTAGAGGCCTTCAAACCCTCCATTTCTGAATTATATTCCCTTGAAGGATGTCATTTATATTAGAGGTGTGACCAATGTAATTTTAAAATGTGGAGATTTAGATAATGTTGTCCATTTTTTGTTGTGTATACTATTTTGAGCTAGTATGCTCGATTGTGGGGTTGACATAGATCAATTGATGTTCAATATCAATAGTGGATTATGCCTATATAACATCTCCAATAATTTCTTCTTCATGTAAATAATTTGGAACTAGTGGATGTCCAAAACATTTAGTATTACTAATATACTAAACATTGAGAACTGTATTTTTATAACAGACCATGAAGTAGCTTTGACAAGGATCATGTTCAGATAACTAAAAGTTGTGGGAGAGAACATTTCAGCTTTAGAAACTAAGTCTACCACCTTTAAATTAATTAAGACAATTGGATCAGGTAACATTATTTGTGAATTATGTCACTTCATATGAGAATATGTTATTTTTTCAGCTTGAACAGCTGCTGAATCCACTAACACTAAGGGAACCAAATTCATTTAAACTAAATGGATAAGGATTTGAATTCGTTGGACATACTCATATATTAGGGAATTGTACTCCATTTCATTTTTTATGATAAAACCTATATAATATATATATATATATATATATCAATTTATATGTTAAAACTCATCTATTGTACTTACAAGTGGCCATTTATGTTGGAGTTATTTCCAGCATGCCCACTCTTAGTAGGGGGAAAGGTAAATTAGGATTATCTATTTTATCATTTTCTTCATCCATGTCATCCAATTCCTTTTTCATAGAAATCAAATAGACTGAAGGACCAGTATGCTCCTTAGGAGCCTACTCCATTTCAACAAATAAAATTTATTCCTCTTGATCTGGTTGACCTCCTACCAATCCAAAATATTAAGAACATCATTCAACTTTTATTAAATAATTATATAGTTAATAACAGTGTTTCCAACAATCATACAAACATCACAGAAATGGTGGAAACATTTATATTTTACATTGAGGTTATATTTGATTCAATTAGAATGGAATGTAATTCTATACAACCTTTTTATTTATAGATTGACCTCAACAAAAATTCTGGAGAAGAACCCATGAACCCATTCCAATGTACCCTAGTCCATCCTTATTGTATTTACAATGAAAGATGCAATGTCACTGAGGATCCTGAGACACCTGTACATCCAATTCAAACCATGTAACCTCACACAAATTTGTGCATTGGTTTTCCTGAGGATCAATGGGTGGAATTTGATATCCCATTCAGATAATCGAAGAGTTCATGGTTTAAGTATAAGGTTTCCAATACCCCAAGACGAGTTAAAATCATCCATGGACTGCTTAATGATATGAATATATCATATCCCAATAGAAATCATCCTTAAATTTTTGAATCCCCAACAGAGTGAGACCCTGATCTTCGGATTAGGGTACAAACACATCTTATCACCCTTTTAATAAATAATGCATACAATTATCAAGAACATAAAAAATTGGGTTTTATGTTTCATGGCATATGGATCACCCATAACTGCAAACACACATCGTCCTTCCTTAGAATGATAAAAATGGTTTTTCTGAATAATCACACCATGGTTGTATCAAAACCATCATGTGCTTCCATGAAAGACATACTATTCTTCCTCAAAAAAGGATAGTCAAGGGGTTCAGAATAATTTTGTCATTCAAAATGATATTCTTACCCCACTGAAGAGTGTAGATTATCATTGAATTCATTTTCCTAGTCAGTATTTAGCATTTACATCGTTCTGATCAAACATAAAACCTAAATCTCACAAAAAGCACCATTGTTGGGTCCAGAGATGAGGGGTCTCAAAATCACCATTTATATATCATTTTTTGTGTTTTAATTATTCATAAAATTCAAATTAATATTCTAACATGTATTTTTTATGTATATAAAATTAGATTTATAAAGGGAATAAATCATACATAGATTCTATAAGTGATTATCTTAGTTTGGGTAATGTAATTGTTTTATCAAAAAGTATTTTAAATTTTGATAATTGAATTGTATTTTAAATATACTATGAATCAGAATAATCCATGATAAAAGATGATGTTATAATGTATGCTATTTTTTTATGAAGATTTCGATTAGAGTAAGTTATTTCATATAGAATGGACCTATGATATGACATTAAAATTTGAAATAGGTATTCATAGAATATTACCTTTGAAGTATTAGATGATGTTATAAAATATAAGTATCTCATGATTGTAGCATATTTTTTATACACGGATAAATTTTCTTATGTAGTATTGAATTTAATTTGTCTTACTTCATTAGGAATACAAATATCTATTTCATCTTATGAATTCCTGAACAAAATATTATCTTATGAAGAATATTACATCAATTAGAATATCATATGAATAATTGTATTTTATGAAAAATGTAATTATTAAATTTTTAATATAATTTAATATGGTTTCATGCTTTTTGAATGTACAAAATAAGGGATATTCCATTTATGGAACGATTTATTTTTATAATGTGTCATGTTTCAATGATTTAAAATATCCAAAAAATGAATATAAAAGATTGTGCAACTCAAAAATCATATTCCGTATTTTGAATTATTGGATGGATCAAATTAATGGAATGTTAGACAATTTTCAAATATAATGTCAACTAGTCCCTTATGATTAAGAATCAAAAATATTTATAATTAAATATGTGGTATAAAAGTAAGACTTAGGGGATTATTGAAAAATTGATGTGAGAGGAATACATAGAACACATGTACATTATAATATTTTGATAACAATAAATGACTATACATAGAAATGAATAAATATAATTGATCATTCTATTATTTAATGTATACCAGTCACACTAAAGATCATTATGAGCTACCCTTTGATGATAATAATATTTTAGGATGTATCATTAATTATTGTCAATTTATTCTTGAAAAAGATGGTTGAAATCATTATCTCTTAAAAAACTGTTCTCTATTTTTACCCTCAATGTTAGAATGTGTGTCGATATTGTATATGGAAATTATAAATGGATAGTCTAGTTTAATGATTGTGAACAATTTTATTTAGTTAAATATACATGTACATAGTTGGGAGACCCTAATAGAAGGGATATTATAGTGAAAATCATTAAAATCATGATTTAGGATGTTGTTCTAGTGGTCTAGGGGATTCCAATTTTACAAAACACAATAAATATTCTATTTTCAATCTCTTTATGTTAATTTTTAATATTTTAATATCCATTAAATATTATGTTAAACACTAAAATAATAATTTTATTAGTGTTGGGTTTTTGTAAACAAGACTTTAATAACATATTTATCCCCTTCTTGATTTTTTATTTACCCATTATTTGGTTCAAAAATAGTATTTTTGTTTAAAAAGATAGCTAACTACGTAGAATGGATTTGTAACAAGGTAAGGTATTTCTTGCAATATCCCTTATTTGACACATGGTTGATGTTTTTGTAAAATATATTATTTTATTTGTGATTATAGATAAAAATAGATATAAAATTTCAATAATTATCTTTTTTACATGGTATTTGTGGTTTTCTTCAACAATTTTACTTCTATGGGGTTATTGATTGTATTCCATCTTTGGATATAAGGGTTATTATCTAAATTTCCTTTGTTGAATTTTTTTATCTTATTCACCTGATAACATTTTTGTGTAGAATATAATACATATTTATGATATTATAACATGAATTTACTATTATACATGACAAAACATGTTCAATCTTAATCCATTCCTTTTACGAGGTTTTGATTTAAATGCATCTTTTTTTTTCTAGAGGTTTTTAGGAAGAAAATGTCTTTTTTGGGTTGTAATAAAGATTTTTTTACTATTATACTTATAGATTGATATATAATAACCAATGATGATATAATTTTAGATTTAATAATTTTTTATGGGGAATTAATTGTACAAACCACTGAATTCTTCATTGATTAATATATATTTACATGAATATTCATTTTTTTTCAAATAACTGTTTTTTAGTTTGATAATTTTTTCAACAATAGGCCTGTTTTTACTTCCAATTAACATTACCCTCCCCATATTGGAAAATATTTTTTTGTGTCAAGGTATTATATTCATCATATTAATAAATTTAGGATTAAATTTTCATCATCTTTTTAATGATGATTCATTCAATAAGGTTATTTTATATTGTTTAAATGGTTTTTCCATCCATTAAAAATAAAATGATCTATTATCCATCCTGCATTTTTTTTTGATATCATTATTTACTGTCTAGGATACATTATTAATTTTATTTTTTAGAAAAAAAATGTGTTTTCATATATATATATATATAATTTAAAATTACTTTTTTAATGTTTCCATTAATAAATATTTCTACTAGAAGTATATATTTTCTATGTAATTTCACATTAGTATATTGACAATATAATTTTCTTTTCTATGAGACCATTAATTAATATTATTTTATGAAAAAAATTCAAAAAATATTTTATATTTTCAATTAATTATACATTATGTATTTCAATGGATGTTTTATTTGTAACAGTTAATATTAAGATAATTGAAATTATATTCTTTTAATTCAGATTTTTTTAAATTAATTTTTGACAATAATGTTTTAAACTTTTTTTTGAAAGCATTTGTGTTTACATTTCTATTTACACACTAAGGAATTATCTATTATGGGTTGATATTTTGATCACACCTTATATTTTATATTGTTATGATACATTTTAGAAAATGAGTGTTTTGATTTCGTATATTTTATTTAGTTAATCAATTATGATTATTTTGTGTCATTGAGTTTTCAGTTTCAAATGATTTAGTAAATGATATTATTTTATACCATTTCTATTTTTCTTAAAACCCAATCAATTTCCATAGGGTATTTATCATATTTTAATGATTACAATTTGATTTTTAGAATACCATTATTTTCCAATGGGTTCATTATGATAAGTTAATTACTAGTTTTAATGGTAGACATGTGTATGGATGATTATAAGTGGGTTCATGTATCACCATCCCATTAATTAGTGTATGTTTATGTTTTGAAATCCCAATATTGTTTACATGTGAATTTTTCACAAGAGAATATTCATATTAAAGGACTTATATGAAGATAGTGAGGCATATGGAAGGATTTATTCTATGCTAGTGAGGTACATTAGATATTTTTATAGAGATATAGGGTACAAATGACGATTAATAATAAGATAAATGGTACAATGGTGTATTTATCCACACCCCAAAGTGGTATAAGGGATGACTTATCTGAATCCCATAGTTACATTGTAGGATAATCCCATGATAAATAATGTGTATGGATTTAGATTTTTTTAATTTACTTATACATAAGTTTGCTCTATATTTCAACAATTTTCATAAAATTATGATAAATTTTTTAATACATAATTTATATCCCTGAAATTTCATGTTTTCATGATTTTTTCTAATATTTAAATCATTCTTCAATTTTATTCCTTGCTCACATGTTATATGACTATTGAGATGTTTTTTTAGGAATTTCATATGTTTTATTCTTCATTATTGATGTTTTTTATGATATTAATTTATTTTTAAATTGTTTTTGATTTTCATGTATGGTATTCTGATATTTTATTATTATGTTTATTTCTTCTTCTTGTAATCCACCATATATATGTTTTATTAATTTGTGATTATTTTTTATCATACTGGTCATTTTGGCTCAACCCATTATTTTTCTTCAAATCATGAGGATATAAAGATTACTATATCGTATTAATTACATAAAAAATGTTATATTGTTACAAAATTATATATAAATTATCACAAGTGATGTAAACTATGATTCTAATATAGCTAGTGCAAGATAAGATGAATTTTCCATTAAAGGTTGATCATATTATAATGCGCGGTTTGACCAAGTGAAAGCATCCATAACCTCGTGAAAATTATTATAGGGGTTTTGGAATTTGAATTGGCCTTAGATACCATAAAATATGTATTAAATGAATTTTACATAAAAGGAATCATCCAAGTGGAGAAACTATAGGATGTTGGACGCACTATTCATGAACTAAAAATTTAGCAATGGAAATTGAGGCCACTGTTGGAACCTTACTATTCTGGAAACACGATTCCTGAACTCAATATTTTATAAAGGAAATAGAGGCTACCATTGGGACCTCACCATTTTGGAAATGATATTCATGAACTCTTAATTTGAAATAGGAAATAGAGGATACCATTGAACCTCACCATTTAGGGAACACTATTCATGAAATCAAAATTTAGGAAAAGAAAATAGAGGATACCTTTGAACCTCACTATTCTGGAAGAACTATTCATGAACTCAAAATTTGGAAAAGGAAATAGAGGCTACTGTTGAACCTCACCAGTCAAAAAACATTGATCATGAACTAAAAATTTGGAAAAAGGTTATAGTGAATACCATTGAACCTCACCATTCTAGAATCACTATTCACAAAATGCTACCATTGCACTGTTCACAATAGGTTACTGTTGGAAATTTTCACAGAAGCCTACGGATGACACTGTTCACATAATGTTTCCTTTGTTACTATTCACATATGCCTATCAATGAAACTGTTCACATAAGGCTAACATTGGAACTGTTCATATAATCCTACCAATGACGTTATTCACATACGGATACCATTGGATCTTCTAACAAAATCCTATCGATGCCACTATTCACAAAAGTATACCGTTTGAATAGATCACATAATCCAATTGATGATAGTTTTGACATAAGGATTCCATTTCGCAGTTCACATAACAAGATATTTGGTGTAAGGGATATGTAACCAGGAGATCCTAGAAAACATCAATCAATAGATTTATGTAGTAGAATGGACAAGAGAGGTCTGGGAAATTACATCAGATACCACTCAAAAAATTATCATCCTGGATACTTCAAAACCCAACTAATGGGAAACAGACATGGGGTCCGAACTACTGCACATTGAGATACCGATAAAAGAGAGCAAGCCATAGAAGCAATCATATATTTCTATCTCATAAACATGAATGTTATTTGACCAGAATGTAGTCACTTTTTAACATGAAATTAGTTAGTCACTAAACAACTCAGTATATTGAGAATGTATATGCACCTCACATTCTCAGGTACACTCATCCAGGCAACCATGTCCACATAAGGTACCAACCAAGGGGATAAAACACTTGCACAATACCTTCTCTTTGTGGTATTGGATCTCTACCTGCTGGTCCTAAAAATACGCATCATCCTCAACAATTATCTCTCCCAAATCTATGACGTACGAGTCCTTATGAGGACAACTACGGAGCTACAATACAATTAAAACATCATGTATCTGACTCACCTATGGGGGGTTTGCAACCTGATACACCACAATAACAACAAGAGCCAAAACATAAAATGTACCAACAAACTGGTGATAATGATTACTCATGTGACTGAACCTTTACTGCCCATGATAGGTAATCACCTTCAGAAACACGTGATCCCAAAAATCAATATCTATGGGTATCCACCATTTATCAGAATATCATTTATAAGGATCCAATGCTGTATTGATCCTTTATCGAATAACCTAAACCAACTCGGTTGTATTCATCACTAGTTTCGGCCTGCGATTTGATTAATCTCCAACCTCAGTCCAACACAATGATCAATGTAAAGGTTGGGCAAAAAATTCTTCAAATAGTGCCACACAGAGGGTGGAGTGAATACTATTGTTGTAGGTGAAATCCAAAAAGGGTATATTAAAAATTGAAGAACCTCCAAAATCAAGGAAATAAGATTGCATCATGTTTTCATGAGTCCTGATGGTTCCCTCTATCTGACCATCCGTTTGCTGATGAAAAGTAGTGTTGTGGCATAGCAGTGAAGTTATAGCATAATGAAGACCTCTCGACACCCTGTAGGTTAAACAAGGATCTCTATCAGATATGATTGACCTTGTAAATCCATGATGTCTCTTAACATCCTACATATACTGCCTCTACAAAACTTCTACTGAGCATGACTCCTTGATCACTATGAAGTGGAATGATTGTGTTAAACGGTCCACTACAACCCAAATAGTACCATGTCCTCCCTGAGCATGAGGTAAAATAGTATCAATGTCCGTTGAGATGTCATCTCACTTCCACTTAGGAACATCTAATGGTTGGAGTAGACCACTTGGAACGCGGTGTTCGACCTTCACCATCTAGCAGACCAAACATCGGGACAGAGTCTCTGAAACCCAACGCATTAGCCCTGGCCACCAAAACTGACTCCACAAGGCTCGGTATATATTTTTCATGCTAGGATACACCACCAATGAAGAACTATTGACCTATCTATGAACCTTATCATGCATCACCAATTGAAATAGTAGCCTTCTGTGATATAACACATAGTGTTGTACATACTCAGTCTAACCATCACGGGCATCTACAAAAACATCACTGCCATTCTAGACCTCATCCTAAAGATCTCCCAACTGGGAATCATCCACCTACTGCACCAGAGATTTCTACACCATCAAAAAAAACCTCTACACAAATCTTCTCCTATATCGATATGAAATTCAGGAAGTTCTTCTAATACTCTCTAGGAATCACCATATTTACCCACTACATCACGACGTCACATCCGTCTCAGCGCATTAGCTGCCACATTGCACATTCTAGGTTTATATGATATATATATGTCATATTCCTATAATAACTCCATCCATCAACGCCATATTATATTCATTACACGATGGGAGAAAACATACTTCAATCTTTTATGATGGGAGAAAACCACAAAGTGCTCACCAATGAGGTAATGCCTCCACAAATTCAGAGAAAACATCGCAGCTACAAACTCAATATTGTGGGTTGCTTAGTTACATTAATAGGGAAACAACTACCAATATAAATAAAAAACTACTGATCTCTTCTACATCACATCATAGCATAACCAGAGATGTAATGCATTGCGAGAAACATTAAATTGAACTCCCTCTGGAGGAAGACAATGGACTAGAGCACTAAATAACTTATCCATTAGATAAATGATTACTGCTTGACATAGATCATTCCATATGAAGGCCCGGTCCTTCATATTCAAATCCATCAGAGGAGTCACATCTCGAGAGAAATTGGCTATGAAGCTTTTGTAGTAGCATGAAATAATGAGGAAACATCACAACTATGAATCCACCTTGGGGGAATCCAAAGACACAACTACTTCTACCTTCGATGGATCCATAACTAATTAATGCAGGGATACACAATTCACCAAGAAATGGACTTATCAAGCCCAGAATTCACACTTTCAAAACTTCTTAAATAACTGCTGTTAAAGAAGAACTCCAAAAGTGGTGTGTATATACAATGTATGATTCACCTTGGACGTGGAGTACACAAGGATTTTGTTGATCAAAACCACCATGAACATGTCCAAGATCCCATAAAAAATAGCATGCATCAATCCTAGGAACACAACTATAGAATTCATCAAACTGAATAGCATTAAAAAAACTCATAATGCCCTTGATTATAATATAAAGAAGTATTAAGGATATCCTCATACTTTACATGCATCTGGTGATATATTGACAGCTGGTCAATCATGTAGAAAAACATACCCCCTTCAATTGATCAAATAAATCATCAATCCCTGGAATAGGATAACGATACATCATGATTATATTGTTTATGTGACGATAATCAATACACAACCACATACTCCCATCATCCTTATTCATGAACCAAACTGGGGCACACCATGGTGACCCACTCAGCTGAAAAAAGGAACTGTAATAGAATAAAAAGATATATATGTAACTCTCGTAACTCATATGAGGTCATCCAATATATAGACATATATATAAGAGAAGCTCCCAGTTGTTTCTTGGCCTAAAAATGATCTATCGTCAAGGGGTTAATTCTACAACCTCTTCTAAAAAGTCATCAGGGAACTATTCTAAGACCATAAAAAATGCCTACTTCTGAACAAATGATGAACTCAGAATTAGCTCATCCATCAAGGAAGATAAGGAGGGAAGAATCCTCTATCTAATTCGGGGGTCATTCTCAACAACAAACACCACTGTCTCTCCATCATTATTGAAGAACACAACCAACCTATTGAAACAGTCCGTGATATATTGCACTGAATAAAAATAATCCATGTCGAGGATGAGATTATTTGTTTGTATCTATAAACATAAGAATCCTCCCCATGAGCGGTGTTTCCCAGCACTAGCTCATAGTCTCTACATACATCAGAAAAGTCATCTCAACCTCCAACTATCATAGTCAACACCAAGGGAACTGGAAGCCTCTCTACCTCAAGTACCAAAACATGGAAATTGATAGGTGAGATGAAGGAATATGTCGGCCATGAATCTAAATATGCATACACCAATGTAAAAAAATATTAAAACGGTACCGTGAATGAAATATGACATTCCTGGAGCTTGAACCACTAATGCATGAAGATGACCAAGACCTCCTCCATGAACACGGTGACCTTGTTGATGACCACCACCATTGATGCGTTCTGCTCTCAGACGATGGGGAGAATGACAATGTTGTCATCTTCCTGCACCATCTACCCACTCCTAATCTAATGTAGGGGTAACATGGTTCTACTGCCTCGGATAGAACTACCTCAACGAAGAATCCTAGAGCAGAACACCTAGTGCACTATGACTATTCCGAATGTTCATCCACTCTCACTAAGGATTACCTTGACCACCAAAAGAAAAATATGCACTTGAATCCTTGGAATTTCTTATTTCCAATGCCCCTAGAGAAAATAGTTGATTAGGGCTGGGACTTACCCCCAACTGAATGGAGACTATTCTTCCCTTAAAACTGGGATTCCCAGACCACATATATATTTCATGAGGAATCATGATGAATCCCCTCTCATGATGTTCTTGTTTTGGTCAATGTCCTCTCGAGGACCTATGCCCTCACCAGTACATCAATATATTTCTTCATTATAAATTTGTTGTCCAAGAAATGGATCTTTGGATATAGTGCCTCCCCAAAATGCTTTTCCTTGGTCTCTATTTCCATTTCCAAATTTTCATCTCATGAATAGTGTTTCCAAAATGGTGTGGTTCAATGGTAGAATCTATTTCCATTTAAAAACTTTATGTTCGTGAACAGTGTTTCGAAAACACTGTGGTTAAACAGTAGCCTTTATTTCTATTTTTTAATTTTGATTAATGAATAGTGTTTCTAGAATGGTGTGGTTCCAAGGGTATCCTCTATTCCCTTTTCCAAATTTTGTGTACGTGAACAATGATTACAGAATAGTGAGTTTCCAATGGTAGCCTATATTTCCTTTTATATATTTTTAGTTCATGAATTGGGTTTCTTGAACAGTGAGGTTCCAACGTTAGCCTGTTTTTACCTTGCCAAATTTTTTGTATGTGAATTGTGATTCCATAATTGTGAGGTTCCAAATACATCCACTATTCCATTGTGAAATTTTGCGTTCATGAACTATATTCCCCAGCTTCCTACTATTTCTCCCCTTTTACAATTCCTTTGATGTCAAATGAATTTATTACCTCGTATTATGAGCATTAATGGTGATTTAAATGCAATAACTACTATATTAATTTTCTTCTGGTTTGGGATTCTTGTACATTGACAAACTAAATGGTTTAGTGAGATCCTCTTTTATTGAAATATATAGCGCATTTTAATCCACTGATCTGTTCAATCATTTAAAGGGATGAGATATATTCCTCCCATGTTCTTCCTCTTTGTTTTTTGTTGTGAGACGCTCAAACCTATCTTTCCTTACCATAAGAGTTGTTTGATCAAACATTATTTCTCAGATTGGTTCACCTTTTTATGCAACAAAGAAGTTTCGATCAATCATTGATATAATGTATTATCTATAGTCAATAATTTGAGTTAATGACCTTCTATTTATCATTTACCTTTTATGAAATGGTATCTCCATGTTCATAATATTATTTAATTGTGTGTTGAACTGTGTGGTGGTGCCCCTGCTTCCTCGAGTGGATACATATGTCACATGGGAGGAGATCATAACTCGGTGTGTGGCTAATTCTCGTATAATGATCATAAAGAACCATTTGAGGTAGGGGATTAATTTCTTCTCTGTTATTTTATGTGAAACTGTAGAGTTATAATATTTTATCCTACTATATCACAATGGAATTGACTTATTTAATATTTGAACTAAATAAATAAATTAATATCAATCGTATGATATTACCACATATATTTCTAGATACTATAATATATATTCATTTTTTGATAGATTTTCATTCATGATAGAATTTTTTCATGATCATAATGATAGAATTAACTGATAAATATTTGGAATAAGATAAAGAGGAACTTAAATGAATCTAGTTGTTATTATTGTAATTTGATGTTAATCAAATTGATGAAGAAATTATGTTTAATCAATTTGTGATAAATTAAATTTTATGTTTCATGATGTTGTAACCTAATAATAATAAATATGATAATTAATGATGGATTAATGAACAAGTTTTTTGAAGAAACAAATTCTTTTTAGGGTTCTAAGTTACCCACTTACTTGTTTAAGTGACATGATCCCAATTGATATGATATTTTTTTTAATGTTGATTGGGTTGGGATGTGAGCTTGTTAGTATTTTGTGATATGTGGGGGCAGGGAGAACTATTGTTTGTGGCATAATTTGATTCCTAGAGGGGATAGATTGATTATTTTATGCATGTTGGGGTCGGGGAGGACAACGAAGATGATATAATGGGTAGGATTTGAATGCTTGGATGATAGAAGTTTCCTGTTGGTTGTTTATCATCCTTATATTCCTAATTGATAAGGGCTATTGGTTTTTTAACCCCCCTTCCAAAAGGGGAGAAGATGCACTGTTTATGACACTTTATTTCCTTGTTTAGCTTCCTAAGGAAGGATAAGTCTATGCTCTTTCTATATGCGGAAAAGACTCGACAGGTAGTTCGTCTACTCACCATGTTGAGCACCTTGTGTTTTGTAGCATTGAATGTGTTTCTAGAATGTCTCAGAATAACCTATAGTAATAATGTTGTTAATAAATTATTAAATAAATGATGCTAACCCATGGGGTTTCTATATTTCTAGGACATAATTTTGAGGATACAATTTAAAGGAACAATTAACGTTGGGTGTGATAGTAATGAAATATAATGTTCAAATTATTAATGAATAATTGATTTTTAAAGAATTAATTTACATAAAGTGTAACTGATTCAATGAGAATTAAGTTATTTATTTAATATCTTTCAACGGTTGTGTTCATATAGTTTATCTAGTCCTGTAAGTGGAAGTTGAGAGTTTGAGAGATGTTAGATAGAATTGATTTTATGACTAGGTTATGCCAATAGTGTGGTTGTGAGCTATAGTATATTATTTAATTTTGGTGATTCTCTAAGATACTCAACCTAATCAATTAAAAAATAACAAGTTGGGGAATCTTAGTCTTTGGGGTGTTTTCCCAAACAATTTGGTGGGAGGATGGATGTCTGACTACCCCCTTTTACCCTCATCTATTCTCTTGGTAGTTACTTGTGCTGGTAGGAATAGTGGTTAGTTTTTCCCATATATTTGTGTAGAGGGCAATAATGGGTTGTGTTTACTCACACACATATATTCTGTATATTGTTTCGTATAGACTAGTATAGGTGTAACATGTATAATATGTTATTTCTTGAGGATCTTTACTCATTTTATGGGCAGTAATGGCTTGAGGTATATTTTCTGACGTATGATACATGTTATGTGAGCTATGGTGGCTCCCATAAACTACATCGTCTATTTTCATATGTGGTCATGGTATTTATGTTGAATGATCTGATTTTTGAGGTTCTTCGCATAGGTGTTGGTAAGCAGTCCTTTTGAAGAGAGTTGCTTTGGACGTGCGACATTTGGGAAAAGCAGAAAACCAGTGGGGATGTGGTAGCGAGGTACCTTGGATATTATTTATTATATTATATACTACTGTATGAGAGACATAGTGGGAGGATTATGGTGATTTTGGGAACATAGTATATCTCTTTAGGTGACAAGGTACTTTATCATGTTGTTCACTGTGCTTTAGCATTTTTTATTTACTTTTTAATGAGAGGCTCATGGGAGGATCCTACTGAGTATACTGTTATACTCACCCTATGTATATATAATCTATTTTTTGGTCACATGGAGTAGTGTATTGTGATTATTTTTATATGTATTATATTATTCATGGAATCAATGTATTATTTCGATATTTTTATTCTAGGTTTTTATATATGGACTCAATATAAATTTAGTACATTTACAATGATCAATGGGTTGATGCTTCCATTATCTCTAGAATATTAATCATTTTATATTTTCCATTCCTATACATTATATGAACTTTTAAAAGTATTACTGTAATCATTTCACAAAAAATGAATGACATCACTTCACAAATATGGTAGCCCAGACATATGAAAGGGTGACATTAAATTTATCCATTGGATAAATGGATAAGAAGATAAGTAATTTGGTATCATAATATAATAATAATAATGTCATAAAATTATTATATATTCATTAATTTCATATTCATATTAATTTTCTAATGTATTGATTGGTAATGAAATGTGTTTCATCATTATGGCTATAGTCCACAGCTATACATGAATGATGTATTCATTTCCCATATGATAGAAAATGTGAAAGATAATGATCATTTATAAACATTATTAAAATTGGGTATTTTTGTTATGAATATTGTACTATATAATCCGGGTTAGTGATGATTTTTGAGATGTATATGAAGAAATGAAAACATAAACTCTCAGTTAAGAGGTGTACCTAATTTCAAAAATCCTCTTATGGATTACACCATAAAACATTTAGTTTGTGATAAATTGTGTAATGTGGACATATAAGATGTGGGGTGGGATGTTGTGAAGTAATTTTTTATGTATTATTCAACTAAATGGGTTTAGATATGTGAGTATGATAGGAAAATGGGTTCCCATTATATTTGAGCAGAGTCGAAGCCTTTTAATTATTTATTATTTTAAAATAATAGAACAAATTTATAATGGGAAATTGGGTTCAATAATGTAAAATTAATAATTTGTTGTGATATGGATTGAAATACCATTATCAAATAATAAATTATAATATATTTTATCACAATATCACATATCATTTATATTAATTAAAATGTTTTACCATTTGATATGATATCTAAATTTCACCACAGTTGTTATTCATGATAAAAAATTGAAATTAACTCATTACAACACATTATTATAATGAATCCACCTATGAAATTATATTATCATGATTAAATTTTATATTTTCTAGAAAATAATTTTACTATAAGACAAAAAAAAATGAAAAATAGTTTTATTTAGAAATTTTTTTTTAAGATTATATATTAATATAAACTAAATTAAAGTATAATTTATATTCTTATAGAATTAATTTTATTCTATATAACAAATGGTAAGAATAAAATTTCATGATTCCAAAATTAAATGGATCTTTTATAATATTTAAAATAACATTAATGTTTTTATAATAAATTTATTTATACAATTCACATAAAAATCAATATTTTTTTATAAATATAAAAATACCATTCTATAAAATTATGATTTAATATTTTTAAAATGATGATAATTTCATAATTTCTATTTCATAAATGTTTATTTTTATAATTTAAATAAAATAATATAATTCAATTAAAAAACACAATTCTAATTAAAATATATTATTCCAAATTAAAAAATAACATAAAATTATTATATTCAATATAGCTACATAAAATACAATCATGAATACAAATAATAAAATAAATAAATTTATAACAAAAATTACATAGGTTATCACATTATTACCCCTTAATTAAATTACATCCCCTCAATTTTATTAATTACATAAAAATGGTGGTATTTTTCCCACATAGTCTTTTTCTTATTCCATTTTTATTTATTAAATCATAAAGTTCATTAAAAACCCATATCCTATTGAATCCGAATATATAAAAAAATCACACTTTATGATCTATTAGATGATTAATCATTTATTCATAAGAATTATTTTCATCCAACTATGGATCCTCATGGCTCAAAACATGATATTTAATTGGTACATATTTCATTAAAAATGAAAAATGAAATATATTATTTACCAAAAAATAACTAATTGTAAATTGAAATTAGAGTGGAATTCATGTACCCTTTTTAGATGTATGTATGTTCTGATATACCAAGGACATAATTATCCCTTCCCAAAAATATATATAATACATTTCCAACAAAAACATGATCATCTACCTCGAAAGAAGAGTTCATTTTTCTAATTACATGTAAATACATTTTTTATAATTCGAGATATCATTGTATTGTTCTAGTTACACTATGTTACCATTATTATGTTGTTATTTTAATTGTGTTTTGGTGTCCGTTTTTGTTTACTGCATTAATGGATTCTTAAAAATGGTAATAATTCCCCAAAAAATGACCGAATTTACAAAGATGTATGTTTGTTTGGTTAATCAAGTGACCGTATAAAATTATAACTAGATTTATAAACTAATACATGGGTATGTAGATCCATTTATTTTAGTTAGGATATTTTCTGTAGAAAACTATGCTGAATGTGGTCTGCATGAAACATTCAGTTCATTTATAGGTTTCATTACATGAATATGTTATAGGAATGATCCTAGGATCCAGATGCACCAAATGAAATGTTTTTAGAAAATTAATCCATTTACATTACATGTAAAATTCAATAAATATTTAATTTTTCATGAGGAAATTCCTTGTTCAATTTTTTTTATATTTGGTTTATTTAACAAATTTAAAGGGATTAATGATGGGAATACATTGTGTCTAGCGAGTATACACACAATCTATGTCTGGCACTTTTTTCATTCCATATTTTGTATGTCCTCTCAAACATTATGGTGATTTTTGATTATTTTGGGAAACCTTCCTCTTTTCTAATAGTTATTTTTAGTAATACACTTCTATAGAGGTTGTGTCACATATCCATGGAATGATATATTTCAGCTCCATTATTATTTTTAGTCAAAGTGGAAACATTTAATTAATTTTTGGTACATATTTGTGATCAGTTGATTTTTTATATTGATTCGTACTAGTTTAATTTCATGTCCTATATTTTGTAGGTCAATATATGGTTTTTCAACAACTATTGTTGAAGAAGGATTGGATTCCATCATTCTTGATTTATGTGTATCTATGAAAGTATTAAAAAATGATTAATTGTTATATGTTATTTTGAAACCATTAATTAAGTATTTAATATGTATTTCTATTCATGTATAAATGGTTTAATTAAATTTGTTCCCAAATTTTTTTAATGTATTTAGAAAAAATAATTATTTTTGGATCCATATGATAATCTTGAAATGAACATAAAAAACACTATTGTGTTTGAAAACATTATGGGTAACATTGGTAATATTGACAGTCTATTGATGGACATGATATTGGTTTCAAGAACCATATTCCCATTTTAGGGTTATTTTAGGTCAAATATGTATCCTGATACTATGGGGAAAAATGGTGTTCTCTATCTTTTTTAAATGGTTTATCAAATTATGGTTTATTTTATGGATATATTCTCACATGAATAGTTTACATATATTTCATTTATACCTGATATATTACATGATTTTTTAAATATGTTATGAATTTATAAAAAAAGTTTAAAATATTTTTATTTATAATTATGATTGATAATAATGGTTTTGTTATATATCTAGAACTTCTGAATTTTTGATATTATATCATATATATCATTGTGTGTTATATCATACTATTCCTTAGGCTCATACCCTAATTTAGTCATTGGTTGGTTATAGATGATGTTTTTAACTCATAGTCTATATGAAGGGAATCATGTATCGTGATATGTTATGTTGTCATATATTACCTCTATAGTTGGAAATATTATAAGTGATGTATGGTCACATGGAGTACTGTTTATTCTAATATTCATTATATATCTTATTTTTCCCATGTTGTTTGATTCATTTTCTCTCAAGGAATTGTATTTCATTCATCCGTATTTTACTTTGGTGTTTCATTAATGTCACAGGGGATTGTTTGTCATGTTCAATTTATCAACATGTCTTATACTATCTTTGGTGACTTATCAAATTAACATGGGATTGTTCATTACAAATTGCTATTAAAAGGAATTCCTAGTCTGATCTGTTGTTTACACTTCCTTGTTGTGGTTTGCTGTCTTGTTAGACCATAGTTAGGTTTGTCTGAATTTTGATAGTATGTGTTGAAAATGTATATCACCAGATCAAAACCATGATTGAATATAATATACTATAGGTGGTTATGTTTTTTCTAATATTGAGACATTGTGGTATAGACTGTTTAAATAAACAAGATATGCGGTTTCTTTTAATGAAACTATTATTTTCATAAGGAATATTCCATTTATGAATAATTCATAATTGTTTAAAACTCTTCTTACTATAGATAATAGATATCAATATGTTTCATTGGTCCTATAATGTTATAATGTTATAATATATTTTTTTCCTTATTATTATTATAATGTGAAACCTAGAGAATATCATTTAATTTATAGTGAGAATGTTTCATGAAAAGTTCATTATGAAAAACCTCAATTTGACCATTCTTTGGTAGATTGTATAATTTGAATTATACATACACTCTGTCAATCGGGAGTAAGTAACTATGGTGTAGTAGTGGATCATCGATTATAATTAAATAAGAATCATTCACATATCATCAATGTAGATAAAATATTAGAGTAATATAAAGAATATCTTCTTGATTGGATCTTGATCTTTCACAATACACTTATGGACACTAATATGGGGTTTTCCATATATATTATTAAGGGATTGATATATTGATGATGGTAATCTATTTTGAATGATATGATGCATGATGATATCACCTTGGTATCCATTTATAAAATATTTAACAAATAGTGTTATCTAAAGAATTAATGTGGTGAAAACATAATGTTTTTTTGACCATAGTGAAGGGAGAGCTTATTATTCTGGAGTATTCCATCTGTATTTCTATGTTGGGGTACATTGAAATGAACTAGTCACCAGTGTTTAAATGAACCCATTAAGGATTTATTTAGTGTTGAGGGATGGTATATGGTTGATATTTATTATCATGTACCTTCCTACATTTAGTGAGTTATTAAATTTGGATGTTCTTGTAGAGGCTTAAATTGATGCAATGAATAAGATTGGGAGGATCTTCAGTTAGTATTATCAATATCTATGGTTTATATTCTAGCTAGAATGGGATGGAAAAAGTATTCCAATATTTATTAGATCTGGTTTCAGGGTAATCTCTATGATAGTCACATATTTGATTCTATCGTTGTTGGATGCATGGTTATAACATTATCAATTATGTAAAGGATCCCAATAAAATTCATCTTTATGACAATATGTCCATATAAAATGTTGTTGGAAGATGGTATCCCAACATAGTAAGGATGGATTCACATTCCAAATGGGATCATTGGTTCGTAACAAATCATACAAGGGTATTAGTACATATCATCAAGATATGTGTGGATGTTCATGTGGCTAGGAAATCTCTAGTATAAGCTTAGAGTGGTCATCATTATGCATTGATGTATGAAGTAGTGGAATTAGAAGTAGGGGTGAAAAAAGTTAGAGGTATAATTCTTATTTAATACCTTCTCTTTTTGAGATTTTTTATACAATTTCTTGTTGTTATTATATATCACTAATGATAGTTTATATTTTAGAATTTATTTTTAAGAATATAACTTTTTTTGGATCTTTCCATACCCGTGGGAATTAGATTCAAACAAGAATTAAAGTACCAAATAATTCAATTCACTATAGAGGACCATGATGTGGACTAGGAATTTTTAGTGACCAATATTATAATCCCCAACTTGATGAATATAATGAATTGGATGATTGGTATTTAGTCCATGATAAAAAAAATTAACAATAAAGATAAACTATAAATTTACTACTAGGTAACTCTTTTTTTAGGTTTTATGGGATTCAAGATTAGAAATGGGAGGACCTATTGATCATTATGAATGGGTAATCTCATCCCAGTATTAATTTTTTTCATTGATGTTGTTGACCTTTGTAGTGGAATTAATATACCTATGGTGGTGTGTGTATACCCCAAGAACATTTTTTGATCAAATATCTAGTTTACATCCTTATTAGGAGGTTGATATTATAATACAACTACTACCTAGTATGATTCATATTTAAATTTCAACTTATCTTTTGGAACTAATGAGATGGTAGAACATTGGGTCCAGCTATCAGATCACGAGGTTAAGATATTTATTCATCCTAGAATTTCACTATAAGCTTCACCCTACACCTTTATTGAGAAGGTGTATTTGAGCCACATACATTGTATTGACTGTTAGAAGTTAAATCAGTTGACTGTTAATGAAAAATATCTCTCGCTTAGGATATGTGGTCGCGTTGATTATCTTATAGGGGATCATTATATTTCTACTATTGACCTAGTGTAAGGGTAATACTGGTTGATAGGTTGAGAAGATAATGTTCATATAAAAATTATTTTGATTCGGTATAAGAATATTGAGTTTCGCGTTATGTCATTCATAGTAACAGTCAATCATGAGGTGTTTATGCCATTTAAAAACTGGAATAATCAACTAATTCTAATATTTTTGTTAATGTTTGTGGATTCAATTTTGACTTACATCAATTATTAGAAGGATCACATAATACTTTTTGAAATCATATTTTGAACATTGGTTGAACATCATCGATATGATATGTTTTCCAGAAAGAATTATTCGGATCCAAAATATAACGTTTCTAGGGTGTTTTATATCTAATAACCGAGTAAATATGTATGATTACATGGAATATGATATTATGTTTTGGGGGAGGCCGAAAATCTATTTGAGATATGATGTTTCTAGTGGTTGTATGGAGATTATAGGAGGTTTGTTTGGTATTTCTCAATAATTTCATCTTCAATGAATGTTAAAACCTGTGAAGGTGTAATTATATAGTTGAATAGAAAGTACTATAGATCATTAGTGGAACTGAATGTGAAATAAATTTAACTCCCATTTTGAATTTTTGACATCTAGGTTATGGTTTTTATTTTTTATATGATACTTATAGAATGGGTTCATAGTGTTTTCCGATATAGGGGAGATAAGTAGAATCTTACAACTATCTATAGACATTACTTCATGATATATTCTATCATACCAACAATCTTGAGTAGATAGCTATTATGCATGAACTAAAAACAGCTGTCACTACCTCTTTAGGTAATGTATTATGATATATTTTGTTCAGAAGAACCATTGGTATATTTTCACATAGAGAGATTCAAACATATAGTGGATACATTCAGGGAAGTATCTCTTGAATTATGGTTTTTATATTTTATATACATTTTGAAAAGGGAATTTTGTCTCTAATGCAATTGTAATGAAACTACTGAGAAAATCTAAGAAAGAAAATTTGGAAGATTGACCATTGAGGTGTTTCATTACTGAGATAAATTTCGTAATAGAAGAAGCTAGTGGGATTTTGTGTCTGGTTTGGATGAAGGTTGACTCATCCTTTCTTGATAGAGTTTAGCTCGACTTTTTGTATGACTGAAAGTGCCAAGTGTATTGTAAAATCCATTATAGTTTGATGAAGATGGTAAGTGGACTTAGTCTCCAAATGATGAATGATGTTTCCAAAATATGTTTGTTGTTCCTTTATCCATTAGGCATGAGTTAATATAATCTATACTATATTCATTTTTATATGTACACCTAGGTTGAACTAACATTTATCATGATTTTTATGAAAATATTGGTGACCAGGGATGGGATGATCCATTACACATTTTTTATTGTGGTTTATTACATGTCAATGATTTAAGGTAGAACACCAGGTATCTTCTAGTTTGTTACAACACTTATATAATTCTAGTATCGAAATATGATTAGATCTCTATAGACATTTTCATTGATTCTGGATGGACTTTTACTAGAAGGATGATATATTGATGATCTTAGATCTACTAACAAAATACACACATTTCCATACCATAATTGAGACACCAAAGGTCAAATATAATGAGGACTTGTATAACTCAGTGTTTTTTATTATTCATGGGGTTCCATTTTTAATTTTTTTGACAGGGAAATTATGTTCACATACATGTTGAGGAATGGATTATAGGAGGTGATGGGTTCCTTGTTGAAATTTTATACTTCCTACCATCCAAAGGGTGTGAATATATAGATAAAACTATAAATTTTCTACAGGATATGATTGGATCTTATATTCCTAAATATACTTAATAATGGTTAATTCATTTTATTTTAGTCATTTTTTCCTGAAAACATTATTTGTAGTATACAATAAAAATGTATCCCAAAGAATTATTATATGGGAAGACATGTATATATACCTTGTGTTGGGAAGAGGTTGGGGAGTACTCCTTGCATAGTCCATGTCTTGTTTAATATAATCTACCATTGGAACCATACCGTTCTGGAAACACTGTGAATGAACTCAAAATTTGGTAAAGGAAATAGAGGCTATTGTTGGAACCTCACCATTTTGGAAACAATGTTAATGAACTGAAAATTATGAAAATGAAATAAAGGCTACCATTGAACCTCGCCAATCATGGAACACTGTTCATGAACTCAAAAATTTTGGAACGGAAAATAGAGGATACCGTTGAACCTCACCACTATGAAAGAAATGTTCATGAACTGAAAATTTAGAAATAGATATAGGGGCTACTGTTGAACCTCACCATTCTAGAAACACTTTTCATGAACTAATAATTTGGAAAAAGAAATAGAGGCTATCATTTAACCTCGCCATTCTAGAATCACTATTCACATAATGCAATAATTTCACTGTTCACAATAGGCTACCATTGAAACAGTTCACATAATCCTACCGATGACACTGTTCACATAAGGCTACTAGTGGTACTATTCACATAAGGCTACTGATGACACTATTTATAGAAGTCTACCAATGGAACTGATCAAATAAGCCTACCATTGACGCTTTCTATATAAGGCTACCATTGGAACTGCTAACAAAAGCCTACCGATGACACTATTCACATAAGTCTACCGTTGGAACTGTTCACAGAATCATACCGATGATAGTGTTCACATAATTCTACCATTACACAGTTCGCATTACTGGATATTTTGTGTTAGGGATATGTAACTGGGACATCCTATAACTCCTAAATTAATAGATATATGTAGGGGGAAAGAATAGAGGGGTTTGGACCATTACATCAGATACCTCTCAAAACATTATCATCCTGGAGAATATAAAACCCACCTAAAAGGAATAAAATGTGCAATTTGAACTACCACCCATCATGATACCTATAAAAATAGAGCATTCCACATAATCTACCAAATAAATCCATCTCATAAACACAAATGGTCTACAACCACATGGAACACATTTTTGAGCATGAAATTAGTTAACAACCAAACAACTCGGGGTATTGAGAACGTATCTACAACTAACATTCCCAGGTACACTCAATAATTCCACCATGTCTCCATAAGGCACCAAACAAGGGGATAGAACGCCCACACAACACCTTCTATTCGTGGTCTTGGATCTCTACCAACTGCTCCTCAAAAATTAAATTATCATCAACAAGGATCTCTCCCAAATCGATGACATAAGAGTCATTATGATGATTACGACGGAGCTATGATATATATAAAAAATAATGTATCTGACTCATCTAGGGGGGAAGTGCTAACCGATACTCCACAATACCAACATGATTCAAAACATAAAATGTACCAAAAAACTGGGGAGAATGATTACTCATGCGACTGAACATTCACTTCCCATAATGAGGAGTCACCTTCAGAAACACGTGATCCCCAACATAAAACCCTATGGGTATCCACCATTGATCGACATATGATTTCTAATGATCCTATGCTATCTTTATCCTCTCATGAATCACCAAAAATATCACTGTTGTATTCTGCATTAGTTCTAGTTTGGGAATTGATGACTCTCCATCCTCAGTCCAACAAAATAATTATTTTAATGATCTGTCATGCAAGGCTTAAAATTGTTGTATACTGATGGGGGAGTGAATACTATTGTTTTTGGTGAATGCCAACAAAGTAATGTTCCCCATCGAAGAATCTACAAAATCCCGGAAACAATATTTCATCTTTTCATCAATAGTGTAGACGGTTCCGTCCATCTGACCATCCATTTGTAGATAAAATGTATTGCTATGTCATAATAGTGAACTTAATGCAGAAAGGAGTTATCTTGACACCCTCTAGGAAAAACAAGGATCTCTATCAGAAATGATTCTCCATCTGAATCCATGAATTCTCGGAAAATTGTACAGATGATACCTCAACAAAATGTCAACTGAGCATGACTCATTGATAACTATGAAGAAGGAGGATTATGTTAAATGGTCCACTACCAACCAAATAGTGGCATGTACTCCCTGAGCTCGAGGTAAACCAGTAACAAAGTCCATTGAGACGTCCTCCCACTTCCACTAAGGAACATCTAATGGTTGGAGTAGATGACTAGGAAAACCATGTTCGGCCTTCACCTTCTGGAAGACCAAACATCTAGCCAGAAACTCCGTAACAACATTCTTTAGCCTTGGCCACCAAAACACACTCCTCATGGGACAATATATCTTTTTCATTCTAGGATTCTCCATTAATGGAGAACTATTTAACTCACTATGAACTGTCTCATTAATCGCCAATGGAAAAAATAGCCTTCCAGGATATAACACTCAATTTTGTTCATCCTCAGTGTAACCATTAGGGGTGTCTATAGAAACAACTTTTTCTTTCTAGACCTGAACCTCATGATCCCCCATCTGGGAATCTTCAACCTACTACACCATAGATTACTACACCATCATATAAAACAGACAACCTATATCCCCAACATATCCCATATTGAGATTTAAAGCTAATAGTTCTTCAATTACTCTCCTAAAATCAACATATTTACACACTGCATGACCACATGACTTTGGAATCAGCGCATGAGCTACCACATTCCCACTTATAAGTGTATATGATATATCGAAGTCATATTCTAGTACGAACTCCATCCACCAACAACATCATATGTTCCTATCATGAGGGAAGAATTCATGCCTCATTCTCTAATGATCGTTGAAAACCCCAATGTGAACACCAATTATGTAATGTCTCCCCAAATTCTGGGCAAACACTATAGCTAAAAACTCATGATCATGGGTTGATTAGTTACATCAATGGGGACCAAACTACTAAGATACATAAAAAAACAATTGATCTCTTTTACATCCAAACATAGCCTAACCCAAGATGTGATGAATTGCGAGAAACATCATGCTGAACTCCCTATAATGGATGAAAATGAACTAGATCACTTAATAAATTCTCCTTTAGATACATGATTGCTTCCTAACACTGATCATTCAATATGAAGGCCTAATCCATCATAGTAAAATCCATCAGTTGAGTCATAACTCGAGGGGAATCAACTATGATCCTTTTGTATTAGAATGTGATACTGAGGAAACATCATAACTATGACACTACCTTGGGGGTTTCCCAATACACAACTTCTCCTACCTTTGATGGATCCACATCTACTTCATGTAGGGATATAGAATTCCCCATGAAAAAAAAATCATGATCACATAATTCACTCTTCGAAAACATCCCAAATAGATGATGTTGATGAAGAACTCCGAATAAGGTGTGTAGACACTCTACGTGCTCCACCTCAGATGTGGAGTACACAAGGATTTAATTGATGAATACCACCAAGAACTTGTACAGGATCTCACGGAACACAGCATGCATCAATACCATGAACACAACTAGAGAATTCCTCACACTAAACAACATTAAAACAAACTCATAATGTCTATGACGATAATGGATTTCAGTCTTCAGGATATTATCATCCTTCACATGCATCTGATGATATATTTATGACAAGTCGATCACAGGGAAAAAATTTTTACCATTTAGTTGATAAAATAAATCATTAATAAATTAAAGTGGATAGTGATACTTCATTGATACTTTTTTTATCTGACAATAATCAATACACAATAAAAATCTACCATCATCCTTCTTCATGAAAAAATTGGTGCACCACACGGCGACACAGTCGGCGGAAAAAAACGCACTGTAATAGACCATCAAGCTATATGAATAGCTATAGTAACTCTTAATGGGCCATCCAATAGAGATACATATATATAGGAGACTCTCCTAGTTGTTGTTTGATCCCAAACTCAATCTCTAATCATGGGGGAAATGCTACATCCTCTTCTAAAAATTCATCACGGTACTATTCTCTTACCATAGGAAATGCCAACTATTGAACCTATGAAGAACTCAGAATGAGGTCATCCATAAAGGATGATAAGGAAATAACAAGCCTCTAACCCATTTGAGGTTCTTTCTCAACAATAAGCATAACTAGATATCCATCCTCAATGAAGAACACAACTAGCCTCCTAATAAAATCCAGGATAGCTATAACTGAATTCAACCAATCCGTGTTGAGGATGAGATTATTTGGTTGTATCTATAAACATTAGAAATCCCTCCATGATTGGTCTTTCCCAACACTAGCTCATAGTCTCTGCATACTTGAAACAACTCATCTCGACCTCCAACTGGTGTAGTCAACCCCAAGGGCACTGGAATCATCATTACCTCAAGTCCCAATGAAAGGAAAAGGATAGGTTATATGAAGGACTCTGTCAACCATGTATCAAAGAAGAAATACACCAATGTAAAAAAATAAGAAAAGGGTACCTCGAATGACATATGTTCTGCATGAAACTGGAAACACTAAAGTATGAAGGGGACCATGACCTCCTACATGGCCATAATGACCTTGTTGATGACCACCACCATGGTTGTGCTCTTATCTTGGAAGATGAGGAGAACCACGGGGCTATCATCAGACTACCCCATCTACTGTATCCTAATATAAAGAAGGTGAAACCTGGTGCTACTGCCTCAACAGGAACTCCCTCAACAGAGGAACCTGCAGAAGAACACCTGGTGCACGATGACAGCTCTAAATGTTTGGGAACTCTCAATACTGATGACCTCGACCACCAAAATAAAAAGAAGCGCCTGATTACATAGTATTTGATGAGCACCGATGCCCCCAGAGAAAATAGATGTAGAGATCTATGACTTACCCCAAGACGAATGGAAACTATTCATCCCTAAAAACTGGGAACCCTAGACCACAGCTATGTTTCATGAGGAATCATGACAAATCCCCTCTCATGATGATCAGGTTCTGGCCAATGTCCTCCCGAGGACCTGTGCCCTCACACACACCTCAATATATCTCTTCAGCATAAATGGTGTGACCTGGCGCTAGATATAGGGACACAAATCCTCTTCAAAATTCCTCACCTTAGCCTCTATTTCTATTTCCTAATTCTTATCTCATGAATAGTGATTCCAAAACAGTGTGGATCAACTATAGCCATTATTTTCTTTTTCAAAAAATGTTAGTGGATGAACAGTGTTTCTATAATAGTGAGGTTCAACACTACACTTTATTTCATTTTCCAACATTCGAGGTTGTGAACAGTGTTTCTAGAATAGTGGGGTTCCAAGGGTGGCCTCAATTCCCTTTTCCAAATTTGGTGTTCATGAATAGTGATTCCAGAATGGTGAGGTTCCAACGATACCCTCTATTTCCTTTGATATATTTTGAGTTCATGAACAGGGTTTCCTAAATGGTGAGGTTCCAACGGTAGCTTAAAATTACTTTTCCAAATTTTGAGTCCATGAATACTGTTTCCATAACTGTGAGGTTCCAACATTAACCAATATTTACATTGAAAAATTTCTATATCATGAACATTGTTCCTAGCATCCTACAGTTTCTCTCCTTTGACAATTCCTTTGATGTAAAATTCCTTTAATGCCTCGTTTTAATAACATTAAAGGTTATTTAAAACATATAAATCCTATATTAATTTCTTATGGCTTGAGATACCTTTACTTTGACATACTATATGGTTTAATGCGATCCTCTGTTATTGGAAATCAAGTGTACCTTAAACCACTGATCTGTTATATCATCTAAAGGGATGAGATATATTACTCCCAAGTTTTACCACCTTGTTTTTTATCAGACGATCGAACCTTTCTTTCTTTCCCATAGGAGTATTTTGATCAAACATTCTTACTTGGATTTGTTTCCCAATTTCATGCAACAATGAAGTATCGATCAATCATCATTATAATGTATGATCTATATTCATTAATTAGGGTTAATCGCTTTTCTGTTTATCATTGACTATTATAAAATCGTATCCCAATGTTCCTAATGGACTTTTATTGGGTTTTGACATGTGTGGTGGTGACAATGCATCATTGAGCGGAAACATTTTTCATAGGGGAGGAAATCATAACTCGTTGGGTGGCTCATTCTCATATAAATATCTTCTGGAATCGTTTGATGTAGGGGATTCATTGCCCTATATTATTTTAAGTGAAAGAGCAGAGTTATCATGTTTTACCCCACTGTATAACAATGGAATTTAATTATTAGAAAATAAATTAATTGATATTGATCATATGTTATTACCACTTATTTCCTAGATAGTGTAATATACATTCTTTCATTGTTAGAATTTCATTCTTGTGGAAAATTTTTAATGAACTTAAAGATTGATTTAATTGATAATTGCTTGGCTATAGTTTTGGAGGCATGTAAATGAATCTGGTTGTTGCTGTTTTAATATGATGTTAATCAAATTGATGTAGTAATTATGTTAAATCAATTTGTGATAACTTACTATTAAGGTTACCCGATGTTGGAATCTAAGAATAATAAATCTGATAATTCATGATTGATCAAATAAATAGTTTGTTTATAAAAGATAATTCCTTAAAGGGTTATGATATTCCCTCTTTCTTGTTTAAGGTCCAAGATCCCAACTGTTATGATATTTGTTTACAAGTTTATTGTGTTGTGATGTGATCCAGTAATGATTCAGTGATATGTGTGGGCAGGGAGGCCTATTGGTTATGGTTTTAGTTGAAGCCTAGAGTGGCTAGATGCATTATTTTATGCATGTGGGAGTCTGGAGGACACTAAATATGATGGAATGTGTGGGATGTGAATGCTTGGATGATAGATGTTTCCTATTGGTTTTTTTCTTTCTTACGTTCCCCATTGATCAAGGCAATTGGTTTTTTAACCCTACTTCAAAAAGGTTAGAAGACACGAGGTTTATAACATGTGATTTCCTTGTTTAGCTTCCTAAGGATGGATAAGTCTATGCTCTTTATATAAGCGGCAAAGGCTCGATGGGTAGTTCATCTAATCCCTAGGTTGATCACCCTTTTTTTGAAGCATTGAATGTTTTTCTAGAATGGCTAGGAATAAGATAAAGTAATAATATTGTTAATAAATGATTATAAAATGATGTTAACCCATGCAGTTTTTAGATTTCTAGGATGTAATACTGAGAATGCAATTTAAAAGAACAATGAACGTTGGGTGTGATGGTAATCAAATATAATGTTCAAATTATTAATTTGTAAATAATTTTTAAAGAATTAATAAATTTAATGTTAAACTGATTAAATGGGAATGAAGTAATGTATTTAATATATTCCATTGGTTGTGTGCTTATAGGTTACTTAGTCGTATAAGTGGAAGCCGAGAGTTCGAGATATGTTTGTTATAATTAATCTTAAGACTTGGTTATGAGAATAGTTTGGTTTTGAGCTATAGTATATTATTTATTTTTTCTTTTTCTATACTCTAATAAACCCCATCAATTAGGGAAACTGACACCCTGGGGATTCATAGACCTTGGGAGTGTTTTCCTCGACATTTTGGTGAGAAGATTGATGGTTGACTACCCCATTTAGCCCCACTCTATTCACTTGGTAGTTACTTGTGCTTGTAGGAATAGTGGTTAGTATTACACATATATGTGTGTAGAGGGATACAATTTCTTGTGGTTATTCCAACACATATATTCTTGATATAGTTTCCTATGGTCTACTAAATGTGTAAAATGTATCGGATGTTATGTCTTGAGGATCGTTACTCAGTGCATGGGCTGTAATGGCTTGAGTTATAATTCCAGACATATGATACACGTTATGTGAGCTATGATGGGTCCCGGAAACTACCTGGTTACTTTTCTTATATGGACATGGTGGTTATGTTTCATGAGCTTCTTATTGTGGTGCTTCGCCTTTGTGTATGTATGGAATCCTTTTGTAGAGAGATGCTTTGGATGTGTGACATTGGGGAAAAGTTGAAAGCCAGTGGGGATGTAGTAACGAGGTAACTTGGATATTATTTATTATATTATATACACATGTATGGGATAATTGGTGAGAGTATCCATGGTTTGGATGGGAATATAGTATACATAATTTGGTTATGAGGTAGTTTAACATGTTGTTCACTGTGATTTAGCAGTCTATTTTTACTTTTGAACAAGATGCTCAGGGGAGGATCTTACTGAGTATACTATTACACTCAACCTATGTATATATTAACTATTTTTTTAGGTCACATGGAGAAGTGTTTTGTGATTATTTGTATATGTATTATATTAATCATGGAATCAATTTATTATTTATATTTCCTTATTCTAGGTCACTATATATGAACTCAAAATAAATATAGTACATTTAAAATGATCAATGGGTTGATGGTTCCATTATCTCTAGAATATTAATAATTTTATAATTTCCATTCCTATAAATTATATAAAAATTTTGAACCATTACTGTAAACATGTCACAAAAAATGAATTACATCCCTTCACAAATATTGTATCCCACACATATGAAAGAGAGACATTATTGTTATCCAATGGATAAATGGGTAAGAAAATAAGTAATTTCGTATTATAATAAAATAATAATAATGTCATGAAATTATTATATATTTCTAAATTTCATATTCATAATAATTTTTCTAATTAATTGATGTATAATGAAATACATTTCTTCATTATTGTTGTAGTCTACAACTATACGTGAATGATTTATTCATTCCCCATATGATAGGAAAAGTGATAGATAGTGATAAACATAATTAAAAAATTTTATTTTAATTATAAATATTGTAATATATAATCATGGTAAATGATGATTTTTAGGTGGTATAAGAATAAATGAAAACATAAACTCTCAGTAAAAAGGTGTACCTAATTTCGAAACGCCTCCTATGTATTACACAATGAAACATTTTATTTCTGAAAAATTGTGTAATATGGACATCTAGGATGCGGGGTGTGATGTTAAGAAGTTATTCATTATGTATTATTCAACTAAATGTGTTTAGGTATGTGAGTAGGATAGGATAATGGGTTCCTGTTATATTTAAGGGGAGTGGAATCCTTTTAGATTTTTAATATTTTAAAATAATAGAAAAATTAATTATGGGAAACTGTTTTCAATAATGTAAAATTAATAATTTGTTGTGATATGGATCAAAATACCAATATCAAATAATAAATTATAATATATTTCTTCACCATATCACATTATATATATATTAACTAACATTTTTTACCCTTTAATATGATATCTAAATTTTACCACGGTTGTTATTGAGGATGATAAAAATTTAAATTAACTTATTAAAATACATTAATATAATGATTCCAATTACGAAATAATTTTATCATGATTAAATATTATATTTGGTAGAAAATAATTTTAATATAAGGCTGAAAAAAATAATGAAAAATACTTTTATTTAGAAATTTGTTTTTTATGATAAAATACGAATATATAAAAAAATTGTTGTATAATTTATATTCCTATATAATTAATATGATTTTATATAAGAAATTGTAAAACTAATATTTCATTAATCAAAAATAAAATGGATCTTTATTAATATATGAAATGAAATTTATGTTTTTATAAGAAATTTATTTATACTATTCACCTAAATATAAATATTTTTTTGATAAATATAAAAAATCATTCTTTAAAATTATGATTTAATATTTTCAAAATGATTTTAATTTCATAATATTCAATTTCATATATATTTATTTTTATAATTTAAATAAAATAATGTAATTCAATTAAAAATTCAATCCTAATTTAAATAAATTATTCATAATTATAAAATAACATAAAATTATTATATCAATATAGCTCTATAAAATACAATTATCAATACTAAAAAGGGAAAAAATTATTTCTAACAAACATTACCTAGGATTTCACATTATTTCCGCTTAATTAAATTACATCCTCTCAATTTTATTCATTACATAAAAAATGGGGGTATTTTTTCCACATAGTATTTTTCTGAATATATAGTTATTTATTAAATCATATTGTTCATTAAAAAACCATATCCTATTGAACCAACTTATATAAAAAATTTACACTTTAGGATCTATAAGATGAATCATCATTTCTTCATATGAATTATTTTTATCCAACTATGCAACCTCAAGGCTCAAAACACGGGATTTAATAGGTACATATTACATTAAAAATGAATAAAATGAAATCTATTATTTACCAAAAAAATTACTAATATTAAATTGATATTTTAATGAAATTGATATCCCTTTTTTAGAAGTATGTATATTCTGATATACCAAGGACATATTTCTCCCTTCCCCAAAATATATATAATACATTTCCAAGAAAAACATGATCGTATACCTCAACTAAGAAGACATTATTCTAATTACATGTAAATACATTATTTCTAGTTGTATATATCATTGTTTTGTTATTGTAACAATATGTTATCATTACTAATGTGTTATTTGAATTGTGTTTTGGTGTCCGTTTTTTTACTGCATTAATGGATTCTTAAAAATGGAAATACATCACTCACAATAATGACCAAATTTACAAGGATATATATATTTTTGGTTTAATAAATTCACCATATAAAATTATAACTAGATTTTTAAGGTTATCCTTGTGTCGTTAGAACCATTTTTTGTGGTTTGGATATTTTCTATAGAAAATCGTTCAGAGTGTTGTCTACATGACACATTCAGGTCATTAATTGGTTACATTACGTGAATATTTTATTAGAATGATCCCAGAAGCTAAATGCCACACATGAAATGTTTTTAGGGAATTAATCCATTACATTACATGAAAAATACAATCAATATTTAATTTTACATGGGGAAATTCCTTGTTCAATGCATTTTATATTTGGTTTATTTAACACCTTGAAAGGGATTAATGACGAGGATTCCTTATATCTTGTGGTTTAATACCCAATGTATGTCTGACAATTTTTTCATGCAATTTTTAGGATTTCCTCTCATACCCTAGAGACATTTTTGGTTATTTTGTGTCATCTCTCTCCTTTTGATTATTTATTTTTATTAATATACTTCTATAGAGGTTGTGTCAGTTGTCCATGGCATTTTGTATTTGTACTAAATTATTGTTTTAGGTAATTGTAAAAATATTTGATGAATTTTTTGTAGATATTAGAGATCTATTGTTGTTTTATATTCAGTCATTCTAGTTTAATTTCATGTCATGTATTTTGTAGGTCAATATGTGGTTTTTCAACCACTATTTTCGAAGGAGGATTGGATTCCATCATTCATGATTTATGTGAATCTATGAATGTATTGTGAAATGATGAATTGTTATATGTTCTTTTGAAACATTTAATTAAGTCATTTAAATATATTTATATTTATGTATAAAAGGTTAAATTTAATGTGACCCTAGTGTTTTGAAATGGTATTAGAAAAATAATCATTTTCGGATCCGTATGAGAATCAGTAACTAGAAATATAAAACAATATTGTGTTTGACACCATTAATGTTAACATTGGTATCATTGATAGACTATAGTTGGACATGATATTGGTTTGAAGAACCATTGTTCCTATTTTAGGGTTGTTTTATGTTAAGTACGTATCCTAATACTATATGGAAAGTGGTGTTCTCTCTCTTTTTTAGATAGTTTCTCAAATTATGGTTTATTTTGTGGATATATTCTCACATGATTAGTTTACATATATTTCATTTATACATGATACAATACATTATTTTTAAAATATGATATTAATTTATAAATAATGATTAAAATATTTTTATTTATAATTATGATTGATAGACAATATTTTGTTTTACATCTTGAAGTTGTGCACTTTGTTATTATATAGTATATAACATTGATGGTGATACCATGCAATTAAATATGCTCAATCCCTAATTTTTTCTATGGTTAGTTGTTGATGATGTTTTTTAAGACATAGTGTATGTGAAGGGAATCATGTATCGTGATATGTTATGATGTCATATTTTACATTTGTATAGGGAAATATTATTGGTGATGGATGGTCACATAGAGTATTGTTTATTCCGATAATCCTTATATATATTAGTCTTCCCATGTTGGTTGATTAATTATGTCTTAGTGACATGTATTTCTTTCATCTTTATTTTACATTGATGTTTAATTTGTCTCACAATAGAAATTTGGTCACTTTCAATATTTCAACATGTCTTCTACCATCTTGGGTGACTTATCAAAGTAACATGGCATGGTTTATTTCAAATTGTTATTAGAGGGAATTCCTAGTCTGTTATGTTGTTGACACTACCTTGTTTTGGTATGGTGTCTTGTTAGACCATAGTTAAGACTATCATTATTTGGATAGAATGTGTTGAAAATGGGTATTGCCAGATCAAATCCATTATAGAATCCAAGATACTATAGGCGGTTATGGTTTTTCTAATATTGAGACATTGTGGTATAGGTTCTTAATATAAACTAGATATGGGGTATATTTTAATGAACCATTTCTTTTCATATATATTATTCCATGTATGAATAATCGGTAATTGTTTAAAACTCTAATTACTTTGGATAATAGATATAAATACTTGACATTGGTTATATAATTTTACAATATTCTAAAGGAACATTTTTTCCTTTTGATAATTATAATGTGAGTCCTAGAAAAGTTCATTTAATTCAAAGTGATAATGTTTCATGGAAATTCATTCGGAAAATCATCAATTTGACCATTATTTGGTAGATTTTATAAACAACATTATACATACACTCGGTCAATCGGGATTAATGAACTATGGTGGAGCAGTAGATCATGGATTATAATTAACATTGAAACATCCACATATATTCTATTGAGATAAAAGATCATATGAATATAATGAATTTATGGTTGATTGGATCATCAACTTTCTAAAGACATTTATGGACTCTAAGGTGTGGTTTTCCACATATATTCTTGAGGGATTTATATATAGATGACGGTTTTCTATCGTGAAAGCTATGATTCATGATGATATGAAATTGGTATCCATAAATAAAATATTTAACAAATAGTGTTATGAAAATTCTTTATATGGTGAAAACCCAATTTTTTTTAGACCTTGGAGTAGGGAGAGAATACTATTATGGAGTATTCCATCTGTACTCTTAAGTTGGTGTATATTGAAATAAATCTAGTCACAAATGTTTACATGAACTCATTATTTATTGAGTTAGGGTTGAGGGATGGTACTTGGATGATATTGATTATAATGTACATTCCTACTTTTATAGAGGTATTAAATAAAAAAGTTCTAGTATATGCTGACATTGATGCAATGAATATGTTTGGAGGGATCTTTAATTGGTACTCTCAATAGATATGGGTTATCTTCTGGATAGAATGGGAAGAAAAAAAGATTCCAATATTCTATTGAACTGGTTTTAGTGGAATCACATGGATAGTCAGACTTTTTTTTCTATCTTTCTGGGATGGATTGTTATAACATTATTAATTATACGGAAGATCCCAATACTACTCATCTTTATGACAATATGGCAATATGAAATGTTTTTGGAAGAGGGTATCCCAAGGTAGTAAGGATTGATTCACATTCCACATTTGATCACTACTTCGTAACAAATAATACAAGGGTAGTTGTACATATCATCAAGTTATGATGGATGTTCATGTGGCTATGAACTCTCTAGTAGGAGCTTAGGGTAGTCGTCATTCTGTATTGAAGTATGAAGTAGTGGAATTTGAAGGAGGGGTGAGAAAAATTATAGGTATAATTCCTATTTCATATTTTCTCTATTAGTCATTTTTCATACAAGTTCTTCTTGTTATTTTATATCACTAATGTTAGTTTATATTTTATTATTTATTTTCATGATTATTCCATTTTATGATATTTCTATTCCCATGGAAATTCGATTCATACATAAATTCATGTGAAAAATAATTTATGTGATGATATGAGACCATGATGTGGACTAAGAAATTTTTACTACTTGGTAACTCATTTTTTTAGGTTTTATGGGATTCATAATTACGAAGGGGAGGACCTATTCATCTTTATGAATGGGTAATATCATTTATGTTTTCATTTTTGTTCATTTATATTGTTGACCATTGTATGTGATATAATCTACCAATGGTTGTTTGTGTATACCCTAGGTAATGTTTTGATGATTTATCTAGTTTACATCACTATTAGGAGGTAGATATTACAATAGAACTACTACATAGTATGATTTTTATTTAAATATAATCTCATCTTTTGAAACCTAGTGAGATTGTATATCATAGTGTCTAGCTATCGGATCAAGAGGCAATGAGAATTATTCATCCTGGAATGTCATTATAATCTTCACCCTACCCCTTTGCTAAGAATGTTGATATGAGACAAAAACATTGTATTATCTATTATATATTAAATTAGGTGACTGTTAATGAAAAATACCTCCCACTTAGGATTTGTGATCGCATTGATTATCATATAGGGGGTCATTGGTTTTTAAATACTGACCTAGAGTAAGGGTTCCAATAGTTGATAGGTTGAGAAGATAATGTCTATATGAAAATTCATTTTAGTCGGTATAGGAATATTGAGGTTCAAGTTATGCCATTTATTCTAACTGACTTTCATGTGGTGTTTAAGCCATTTATGAATGAGATGAATCAACTAATTTTGAATAGTTTTTTTAGTTTTTGTGGAATATATTTCATCTTGCATCAATTCATAGAAGGATCAAATATACCTTTTTTAAATTATCAGGAGAACATTGTTTGATAATAATCTATATGAAATATTTCCCAAAAGAATTTTTCAGATCGAAAATTTAATGTTTCAAGGGTGTATTACATGTAATAGGATATTAATTCTGTATGATTCAATGGAATAGTATGTTATGATCTGGTATCAACCATAAATCTATTTGAGATTTGAAATTTCAAGGGTTCAGATGGCGATTATAAGAGGTTTGATTGGTATTTATCTACATTTTAATCTTCAATTAATCTTATAACATATAAGGGTGTAAATATTTAGTGGAATAGAAAGTAATTGAAAACATTTGAAGAACATAATGTGAATTAACTTTAAATCCCATTTTGAATTTTCCAGATCTAGGTTATTGTTTTTTATTTTTTTTCTATGATACATAAAGCATGGGTTCTGAGTTTTTGTTGATATAGGGGAGATATGTGGAATCTTACGACTCTCTCTATATATAACCTCATTGTATATTCTAACATACAAAAAATCATGTGTCCATAGCTGTTATGCATGCACTCATAACATGGTGTCACTACTTTTAGGTATCATATTATGCTATATTTTGATCATAAGAAACAAAGGTATATTTTCACATAGAGTGATTTTATTATATGGTGGATACATTTTTTGGAGTATCTTTTGAATTATTCTTTTGATATTTGATATACATTTAAAAAATGGAATGTTGTCTCTGACGCAATTATAATGAAAATACTGAGAGAAGATTTGAATGAATATGTGGATGATTTTCCTTTGAAGTGTCTGATTACTGATATAAATTTAGGAATAAAATAATCTATTGGGAATGTGTGTTTATATTGGATGATGTATGGATCATCATTTGATGATGGAGTCTAGCTCGACTACATATATGGCCGCAAGTGCCTAGGGTATTGTAAAATCCATTATAGTTTGAAGAACTTGTGGAGTGGACTCATTCTCCAAATGGTGAATTAAGTTTTCAAAATAGGTTGGTTGTTCATTTATCCATGAGGCATGAGTTAATATAATCTAGAATTTATACTTTTTTATATATACACCTAGGTTGAACTAACAATTATCATGATTTTTTATGTCAATATTAGTGATCAGGGATGGGATGATCCATTATAGATATTTATGGTAGCTAATTTAATGTCAATGATTTAAGGTATAAAACCATGGAACTTCTAGTTTATTAGAATCCTTATATAATTCTAGTATCTAAATAGGATTAGATCTATATAGACGGTGTCCTTGTTTTTCGATGGATTTTTACTAGAAAGATGAGATATTTATGATCATAGATCGACTAATAAAAGCCATAGATTTCTTTCCCATCATGGATACACTGAAGTTGGAATATACTGAGGACTTGTATAACTCAGTGATTTTTATAATTCATGGGCTTCTCTTTTTAGTTTTTTTGACATGTAAATTGTGTTCACATAAAAGTTGATAAATGGATTGTAAGAGGTGATGGGTTTCCTATTGAAATTAGTTATTTCATATCATCCAATTGGGGTGAATATATTGATAGAACTATCAATTTACTTGATGATATGATTTGATCATATATTCCTAAATTGAATTAATCATGGTTAATCCAATTTCATTTAGCCATGTTTTCCATAAAACATAGTCAGTGGTATATGATAAAAATGGATCCCAGTGAATCTTTCTAAGGGAATCCATGTATATCTCTCTTTTTTGGGAAGAAGTTGGCGACTACTACTTGGATAGTCCATGTCTTGTTTAATATATGAAAAAGAGGGTCCATATTTTTTTGAAGATATTGATCATGGAATAATGTCATCTAATATATTATGTAAATAATCATTGATTACCACTAGAGTATGAGTTTGGTAATCAATTCATTCTTAGAGATTCAACATGCAAGGGATATCATCATTTGGGTAAACCGTTTATGATATCAACATGGATTGTTTCTCCTTTGCGATCATTAAAAATTTGGATGTGTAAAATATTACTGTTACATACCCTCTCATTTGAATATCCATACATTTTATGTTTCATGACACACAATTGAGAAGTTATCCACTGGATTAGTCCAATATCGTTGAATGTAGGGATGTTAATCTTGATACAAACATCACTGTGGTTGGGAATCCATTTGATTTAAGGTTATTTAAGAAGAATTTTTAGTGATAAAATAAGTCCTTTTGTTTTTGTAATGTGGAATTGTGGAAAAGATAGCCTTTTGATATATATCATTTAATTATTGGTGATATAGTAATGACCAATACATTTTCTATGTCCCTAACAAGAGGGAATTTTAGTGGAGAAAAATTATGTTTATTGTGGGGATATTGTTACACCATGTTACCTTCCCTTATCGGTTAATTGATATTATTTATTTCCCATTTCATTTGGAATAATTACAGGATTTTTGGGAAATAAGATAATTTATCTGGGGAATAGACCAAAATCCCATTGATGTATGTTTATTCTGATTAAGTGAGTTCATTTACTAATTTGTAAATTGATTCATAGTGTGCTCTTTCTGTTTAGGGAGCCTTAACATTTGATTTATAGGTTTTCATCAATTAACTCTTTTGATAACATAGAACATGAAAAATTAGCATTTTTAATGGGTAAAAATTGTGAATAAATTTTAGGGAATATATTGTTAGAATTTTAAATATTGTGAAACTTCTATTTTTTTAAATTCATTACATGATGTGTAACCATCAATCATGGTATTGTTTAACATGAGGTAATGCCTTGTTGGGAATATTATTAATTTGTGGGATTTCATATTGTGAATGAGATTTATGAAATGAGTTTCTTCTGTATATTGGTATTAAAAATTTTTCTTGTATGTATCATTTTTCATTTAGTGAATTGGATTTTCTCTCAATGCATGTATTGATTTTCCGTTATTTTTTCATAATCTATAACCATGAATATCACTATATTTAGTTATCAACTCCTTTGGCAGTTGAATTGCATATCCATGATAAAAATTATTTCATATACTTTATTAAAATTAGCCATTTTGTAATCATTGGTTGGGTTCTTGTTCTATATTTATGATACACTAATGATTTATATCAATCCAATAAATTTTCTTTTAATTCCATGAAAATTAAGGTAGATCCATTGTTTTTCTATCTCTACATACAAATATTGATTTGTTTCAATCATTAATGGGGTAAGAGTAATAATGAATGTGTTTCTTATTTGTGAAATTATTTAACTTCTTGTTGACTCATTTGGTTAATTAATGGAAATTTATATTCATTCATTTAAACGTATTTTTAGGGTATGAATGGAGTTTGGAAATGGATTTAGAAAAACATTGCACATTGGGTAACATGAGTGAGTTAGGAAAACAACAAAAGAATCCATAGTGTTTTTCATACCATTATGGGCAATTTTTATGATATCAATAGATTGTGGAAGAATTCAATATTAGTGGGATCCAATATATTCCTCGTGTTGGATTTATTAATTTCTTGTAAATATCCCCACTGGGATGATCCAATACGGTTCTACTTGTCTAATATTTTGGGTTTATCACCTGATGGTTTATCTCATAGACATTTTCTAACATGTTTAGTTTACATGATTCACATTAATATCTAATATATTCTTGGATGTGTGGAATGTGTTTTACATTCATATAAACAAATTAATTCTTACAAATATTTTTATTTATGATAAATATATTAAAATAGTACTCTAATTAAAGGAATACATTTTTTATTGAAAATATTAAAAATTGTAATTATTATTTAGTGAATTCTTATTAGTTCATGTGAACATTGATTACATTTTATGTTGGATAGTATAAGATCCCTTTTTTCGTGTCTCATATAAATGTATGGGTATCATGTATAATTCCAGGTCTCTTCACACCTATAACCTTAGTAGTTGGATAGATCAATGGTGAATTATGGTCACATGTAGGCTATTTTAATTTAGACTATGTTTTAATTATGTCTTTGCTAGTGTGGATTCAAATTTTATTTATCAAGGATATGTATTGATTTATTCCATGATTTAATTTTATGGTAATTCAATTTTTGATGAGGAATTTATTACATTTATTTATCTCACTATGGGGTTTTACATCATTGGAGACATTTAATGTTGACATAAGATGGATTGTTATACTTATAAATCATTTTAATATTTTCAACCATCACTATTATCAATTCATGTCCAAATAATATCCCTTAACATAAATTTTCTCGATAAGTTATAGTTCACCACCACATTCTATATAATAATATTGAATTACCCATATATATAATAAGATAAAAGTAATTATAAATAAAATCATACCAATGATATTTGTTCATTCCAACTTCCTTGATAATCAAATGTGAAATTCTAATTTATAACTTCCTATATATTAATTTTTTCCTACAAATATCCATTAAATATATGAAGAAGATATTTTGAGAAATTTATTTTAGTAGGAAAATTTTTTTGATGGCCTTTCCAATAATGAAATGTAAATCTCTGTTCATGATCATATATGATAGATAATTTAATTAAACAAAACAATAATATTTATATTACATATTGTCTAGAAATATAAACCATATAATTGGCATATTAAATGGTATAAAAAATAACATATGTATGAAAAAAATATAAAAAACACAAATAAAATTATTAAATCCTGATATAATTTGAAATTAAATAATAAATTACAGGAATATATTCTCTATTTTCAATTATGGCGTTGGAAATGTATTAAAAATAACAACATGTTTATGGTGATATGATTTACCCTATTTTCTATTTAATAATTTCAAGGTAAGAGATGAATTATCAGTTTTCAGTACTACCCCGTTGTAATATTTCTAAATTAATCTATACATTAGAGTAATACAAGGATAAATATCAAATAAAGTGCTATGTCATTCTCATATAAAATATTTTTTCTAATGGTAATCACCCAGAAAAAAATATATATTTGTTAAAATCGGATAACACATAAAAATCAACCATAAAATTCTTCATGTTAGCTTAAAATATGTTTACTCATTCAGGAATGAAAATATATTCCTTAGAAGCCATAATAATTATTTCTTTATAAAATATTAGAATAATATATGTACCATAACAATAACAGTTTCTAGATACACACAATCTAAAAAAATATAAATTAAATCATCCAATAAAAGAGAAATCATAAAAGTATCATTATAGATGGATATCTATCCAATAAAACCAATGAAACCAAAAACATTTTTATATTAGTTGGATAGTAGTGAATTTTGAAATAATAAAACTTTTATCACTTCAAAATATATTTTATGACTCATATTCAAATATTTTTTAGTTAATATATATTGTAAACATTATTTTCTATATATATAATATGAATAACATTTTGAAGTATACCACTATATTTTTAAAGTAAAAAAACATCCACGTGATCCTGATCATGTGTTTTATAATTAATTACAATGTTATAAAATTTGTATGATATGAATGTATTTTCTAGATCATCTGACATCAAAACACATCCAAGGTCTGTTAATGAGGTGTCATCTAAAACAAAATCCCTCTCATTTGTTGATAAGAAGCCCAACCATATACCAATAGATAATCTTATTTCCAATCCCAAAAAAACTAATCACACATTTTTTCAATACGATTTAATCCAATCACTTAGTTACCAATGTTATTATTATATATAATTGAGATTTTTTAAAAAAAAACTCTCATTTAAAACAAAATAATCCCTGAAATCCAAAAAAATCATTTCTCTTTTTATATAATTTATTTTATTCTAACACATTAGTATTATATAGATCAGTAGATATGATATATTAATAATAAATATTCCCAATGAAATTAATTATTTTAAGTAAAAATTCATATTTTATGATTTGTTCCATAAAACAGTATTTATTTTTCTATTTTCAAAAAAATCAGTATAGTTTTACCATGATCATTATTGGTTTTACAATATAATATAATTTCATAAATTAATCCTACTGAAAATTAATCCATGTACACATGGAGACATCAATTTATATGACCCATAAATATAGAGGGTATGTTCATTATCCGTCAAAGAATAACTAAAAACATTTAATGGATATTCCCAGTATAAAACATTATCCTTGAAAAACCCACTTTGTTCTCATTCAATTATTTGTTACAACATTTGAGTTCAATAATTTAATACTATTGATCAACAAATATAAAATAAAAAAATAATCTATATGAGATAACAAATTTTTTTGGTTATTATTAATATAGTTATTAAATTTTTTATAATTAATGTAATTACACATAAATCCATTATTTTTTCAAGAAGAAAATTTGCAACAAACCCAAGGTAAATTTCTTGGCAGGATGAAGCATGTATATCATATTTCTTATATATTATTTTACAATTAAAATTGATCTATTGGAGTTTTCAGATATAGTGGTTATTAAATTTTATTATAGTCACTATCTTTTTTAATTGTAGATTCATATTCTATATTTATTTTAAAATGTAAAAAATACATAGGAAAAATATAGAAATTAATTTACCACAGGCATATCACGTACTAGAAAAATAAATTTCATTAATGAAATTCACAATATAACATTCACGTAGATTATTAATATAATTCATAGATTCGTTATTTCTTATCACATATATGAATATATACTTATATAAAAATTTAAAATACATCTAAGAACTAAATATGACTTATATTACTCTTCAAAATATCATAACATGATAAAGTGAAATTAAATCCATAACTGAAATGAAGTCAAACACAAATAAGGTTAAAATAATAATATTTTCTCGAAAACCCATTATATATATGATGTTATGAAGGTTACTATTTTTTTCCAAATAACACAACAAAGAGTGTTTAATATATTTGTTTTCATTATTAATTGATGTTATATTAACATTTTACTAGAAAAATTCTTTGAAATAAAACAATGCGATGGTCATTAATAAAACCATACAGTGGAGAAATTTAAAAAATCAATTAGTGTATATTTCAGCACCCCATTTTATTTTCTTGTATACCCTCATGTATTATTTTATAATTTGGAAACCCCCATATAATTAGGATCATGTTGATCTATGATTTTCCAAATATTCTTTTGAAATATAATTACATAATGGAATATAATAACAAAAATAAAATAAAAATTGTTTCTCTTATAAATTTTTTAATGATCCTTAAAATTTCAATTTTTTAAATAAAAATGAACCAGATTACCCATTATTCAGTGACATACACTCATTTTGGAAGTCATAATATATTCATGAGATAACTTTTTATAAAATTTATCAGTAGTGGTAATATTCTTTTTCTTACATTTCAATCTATTTAATGTATTATCAATCTATTGAATACCAACATGACCGATCCTTATCCTTATGGATATGAAAGTAAAAAACTCTATTTAAAATTTCATTTTACATCAATTATTGTCCTTATATCATAACAACTCAAGAGTTTCCAAAGTGCATCAGAACAAAAATGCTCATATCATGATTAAAATTGATCAATATTATTATCATAGTCTATAATATATATTTTTCACAGATTGAAAATCTAGTAAATATTTCATCATATGATGAAACTGTGTACTCATAATTATTCATTAAATCAATGAATTACCATCCTTTATATATCAAACAATACTAATAAAATAATTCTCAAGAATAATATTTGTTGATGTTATCATCTACATGGAATCAATATTATATTTCCTATTGGTATTCTTATTCTATGTACCCAACTGATTAGATTCACCATTAAATTATAAATAACCAGAGTAGCATTTATATTCCCTAAAAATCACAAAATTTAAAATATTATTTCCAAAGAAATGATCCATCCTTAAGCCATAACATGATATGATGATATATTAAATTTTCGGGGATAATGACTCCTGAAATGTTACACTATAGACATGTTAATCTATTAGTAATTTTTTCTTCCATTCCCTTTGGTTCGTATATAAATAGCTTACAGAAATTGAGTTAACACAGCCACAATGTACACAGTTTAGACTCCATCCATGTATTATTACGTATTATGAATGATATCATTATTTTATTTCATATGTAAATTGCTTTACCTATTTCTTTTTGGATTAATACTTATATGAATAAAATTTGAAGTTGATAAAACAAATAAACTATAAAAATCTATATCATTATAATATATTCTTTAATTGTAAACTAATACTTGTTTTTTATAATATCTTCTTAACATCTATATAAATATAAATATTTTATTTTGTACGAACTATAAAAAATATTAATATAATAAACTCATTATTTCATTATTCATACTAGGAACAATAATTCTCACATTCTCAAGTGATTTTAGTATTATTGTTTTTGATAATATATAATTATATTATATAACATAGAGGAGAATTAAAAATATTATACATTCGTTAGGCATAAAATGATTTTACATTTATGTTTTTATAGCATTCAAGAATAATTTTTTTATATATTGACATATAGAATTTGACCTTTATATAATAAATTCACATCATTAAAACATAAAAAAATGATATTAAAACATTTTATTTTTATAAATTATGAATATGGGATATAAAATGGTGTTAAACACATAGTCCTTTTGACGTTTTATGGAAACCCATAATGAAATTTTTATTTTTTTCAAATATAATATTGAGATAAAAATAATATTTATTTATTTATTAAATGAAATTAGAAGCACAATATTTCGATAATACATTTTCTAGTAATGAAAAATGAAAAATTATAATAATGAATGTAACGTAGGAACATATGAGACCTCATGAAAACAAATCATTCACATTAAAAGGATATTAAAAATTACCATAATCATGAGTGAAATATCATATCGTATGAAATGAAAATATGTTTCATATGTCTCTTAGAAATAATTAAAAATATACTTTGGTATATGTGAACATTACCCTTACATTTACCCACCTATTGACCATTAAAAAGTAATTACTATCAAAGATAATTACAACATTCCCCTTATCAGTAACTCAAATCCTATTAACCTAATCACATTACCCAATGAAATTGATATAAATAATAGTATATACTATAATTATATATAAATAAATCTCCCATTAATTATATAATTTTTAAATAAACAAAATCATGAATTGGAAAAGAAAATTAATTCCTTTCCATCATACAAACCCTTAAAATATTTTGTTTAACAGTTATATTGATACAATTTTGGGATTTAAAAAATATATTGATAAACATATTTCTATTGAGTTATCACGAAATGAATATTTCACAAAAGAAAATTAAATTAGATATTACTCCAAAATAAAAGGACTCATGTTGTTAAAACATATTATATATTTATAATCATGACAGTTGGAAAATTTATTTTTTATGCATAGGAGAAAAAATATTTCATTTTATAAATAAATTCATAATCATTTGAATTTTATATTTCATAATATTATATTAATACATATAATAAATAAATAAATTTAATACTTAATATTAAATGATGGAAAATATTTTAAATTTTGTAACATAATAAATTAAACAATACTCCATTATTTTATTTCCTCACATAGAATATGCATCCATTACATAAAAGGAAAATATAATTTTATTCATTTTATAAATTATTAAGATTTTTTTCTATTATTCGAATATCATAATAACTATTATTATGATTTATTACCTTTTTTAAAATATTTACTAAATAATTTATGTCTATGTTGGATGTTTTTGGTCCGTTCTGTTTTTAAAATCAAAATAACCCTACATTGTTCATCATAGTAAAATATATCATATTTCCTTATATCCAAAATCTAAATGTTGATATAATTATCATTTTAATAATTTTAGTTTACTTCATTATACATTCTTATAATGTGGGCATGAAAAAAAATCACGTCCCTTTAGTGAGGTTGTAGTCCACATGTACGTATGAGTGAAGTCATAAGTATATATTTAATGATAGGGTATGATTATATGTAATATATATTAATTAATTAATAAAAATAATGTAAAAATAATATGAAATATTATTTAATTTTATATTCAATACCTTTCATTTGAGGATGCAATGAGAAAAATACATAGCTTTTTGGAGATTGTAGTCCATAAGTATGCACAAGTGAATATTTAATTTTTCATAAGATGAAAAAGGAGCTGAAAATTGGGTCTTCCGTCTATATAATAAAATTTTATTAAATTGTAGATACTACTATAATTGTGTTATAATGTTAGATGAAAATTATATAGTGTTATAATAACATAAAAGAATGTTGAGTGTTATATATATATTTGGAAAAACCATTTTTCAATAAACATGAAAACATAAATTTTTAGTATTAAATAGTGATCACGACCTCTTGGATGTGAATATGGATTTTGGGAAAGATTTTTGGCCTGTTATTTTTTTGAAAAATATCTCACGGTATGTGAATAATGAAGGATATCCTAGCATCCTTTTATAATTGTGTGGAATGGCACTCCTCTAATAACAACTATTTTACAAATTTATAAATTCATAATCAATGTAATGTGTACCAATAGATTTAAATCTATATTTAATTATGATATTATTAAAATATAAATAATCTAATATTAATTATGATAGTATTTTGATGTTATAAATTAGTTTTAACAATAATTAACCAATTTTAATCATCCCAATGTTAATTAATATTTACCATAGTATTTATTCTTTAAGATAAAAAATGTAATTGATCAGTAATATATTTGAAAATACAAATTTTAAATATGAAATTCATTTTTTGACATTATATTTATATAAATTACATTAATTAATTTTAAATTATATTGATAACTCAATGAAAATCTATTTTTTTATCAAATAAATTTTACCAATATAAACCAAATTTATAAATATTATAGAATCAATTAAACTATTTAATATCATAAGGATCTATTTTTTACACTATAATCATACCAATATTTATTGAAACACTATGAATTAGTTAATATTTTTTAATGTTTTTATAAAAATATTAAAATTTAAAGTGCAAAAGTTTTTTTTTAAAATAACACATGAATCAATTATTTTTTATATGGTGATATCCAAAATTAATTTAATTATAAAAATTAAATATTAAATATGGAGAATTCTGTATTTTTAAATTAAATAATAGAATTTATATATAATAATTTAGTTAGAATAATATTATTAAAATTTTATATACACATGTTCTAAAGTGTCTATAATAAATATGAATCGATAAAATATAATACTGAATATTAATGAGACACATAATTGATTTATTATTAACATTACATTAGTTTGCACACTTTATACGTGTGGTGTTGGATTTTGGTGATTTATTTATTTTGTTATATAATTATATGTTGTACACATCATATTTTAGTTTTAAGGGGAAATTGATCATATCTTAAAAATCATCACCCTGCTAGAAACCCCATTATTGTAGAATCTAATAGATTGTGGTGATTCATTTTATTAAGTAATAATTTATTTTTTGTCCTTTTTCAAACAATGTATAGGCCATATGTCACATTTCTACAATTAAATAATCAATTATTGTTTTATATTTCCCCAATCAGATATTTTTAAACCAAATTAAATTGAAATGATTGGAATGAACAAAACCATGGATGTCACCAAAGGTGGTTAAAAATTTTCCCCCCATAAAAATTTTATTTATCACATATTAGAATCCTATAAATATAATTATTTAAAATTTTCTTATATAAGTTGAAGTATAATTTTATTGTTTAATAAATTTAGAACGCGATTCATCCTAGATGAACATTGTAACCATCTACAAATATGGAGATAAAAAATCCTAAATCTACAAGCATTGAATAATACCCAGCCTTTATCAAATATCTTAGATGTAATGATTCATAATGAAAAAAATATATTTACCATTGCATTCATCTGTACACATGTAATATAGGAATGATTACAAAAAATTAATTACATAAGATTGTATAAATATATTTTTTAATAATTTAATTTATATATTTGTGTTAATTTAACGCGTTCGTCTATATTTATGAAATTATTTTCATTTATCCTATAAAAATGTGTAATTGAAGTTCAATAGTGTTATTGTTTGGGTAATTTTTTAATATGGTCATGACTTCATCATAAATAATATAATCTATTAATGGGGGTTTATTTATTATGATCTATGAAAAAACGTTGGATCTAATATATGAAAGGAGAATGTTGAATGTCATTTAGAGATAAGAGAGTAATATGTTGTGTGATTTCCATGCCCCTATGATATAATGCCCGGAACCCAGTTTTCCAGAATTGGTGCATTTTAACATAACCTTAGCATGATCACAAGAGATCATTTCCCGAAATACCGATCAATTTAGTAACATTGAATGTACTAATACATACATAAGTTTTACATTATATAATTTAATTAACAAGTGACATTGTGACTCATTTGAACACAATAATATCCCTTAGACTCTCTATGATGGTAAGTCCTAATATACTATTTTTGCATTATGGTAAAAATAATACATAAGATAACAGTGAGCTCAGATGCTCAGTAATGATAACAATATAGCTGAAACATTAATTAATAAACATAAACATTTAAGGAAATGTAAAATAAAAAAACAAAATACTTTTACGAAAAAAACTTCATCATAATATGGAAAATATAATTCATATAATTCAATTTACATATTCACAGCGATATTCTAACAGTCGAATAATGCCATGTAATACCAATAGCTAATCTCAAAATGATGGAATGCATAATGCCAGATATCATAACTGTATACTCGAGGCCATGTTCTAAGACTATATATAAAAATATATTCAAGGCATTTTGCCAAGTCCCTATTTTTTCTCATGAGACCTACCGATTCATCGAGGGGATATAGTGGTCCATGTCTGTCACTTACAGCATCCAATGCATTCCTCATATTAAAAGGTGAATCCTAACACTAAAATTTGTACTAAAAAAGAATATAAAATGTCAATATGTTAACCATAAATCATGAATTACATAAAAGTAGAACATCAACAATTAATCATATCATAAAACTATCATTAAAATATGAAATATTGCCTTGTAATTAATCATATTCAATTAAACATAAAATCCAAAAATAATTTTTGACATTGATAAAATAAAGCTAAAAACTATTGGAGAGAAATATCTCTTTCTATATTGAAATCAATTAAATGTCACAATATTATAAAACAATGCATCTATATTGAATGTATTCATATAATACTGTAATTAAATCATTGAATGGGTTATAATAGGGAAAATAGTCACACCCTCAATATATGTTAAAAAACATGTGTTCTTTAATTTTTCGAAAAGGTCATAAATGACCATCTTTGAAAAAAAGTGGAAAGGTTCCTTTCAAAACGTTATATAACATTTAATAAAAGGGTATAAATGACACTAACCCACAGTCTATGAAATATTAATAATTTTCTCAAATAAATTTTTAAGAAACACATATGATGATAATAAAGATGTCTCAGAAGATACTTTTCCAAAAATAACCTCGGATAATAAAGAGATTGTAAAATTTACCCTTACCTAGTATATTTATTTAGTCAGGGGTGCATTAACCTCCTGAATAATTGTTAAAAATTCATATTGAATTATACATGAACCTCTTTTATAATTATTATTTCATATATTATCCTATAATATTTCATTGATAATAATATTTCAGTAGTATCATTGTTTTGGGTGTTAACGTATTTGTTTCCATTATACTTTTTGTTATGTAAGTCCAGTTTTTTATGGATATAATTTATGTGATTTATATCAAAAATGATACTATGTTATTAAATATTATTTTTTAATTATAAAATTATAATTATTCATGAATGGTTACGATGTGGAATGAATCTCAACGCATCATGGAGATGGTATGTCGTACATGCACACAATTGAAAATATCAATATATTGATGGACAATTTTATGTAATTGGATGGTATATTATACATAAAGAATCATTAAAAAATTATATTTATTATTTAAATTATATATTTTTATTATTGTACTCATCAGAATAATGAATTTTTTAATAAAAAACTACACCATGACTTGGAGATTGTAAGCTGTACATAAGCACATATGGTGACTTTTTGATTCATATGATAGATAGAATAATGAATATTCTTGTACCATAATTATAATAACATATCAGTATGTAGAAGGTACTAGGTTTAATATTTTATTATGGAAAGAACTATGAACAATTATGTACAAGAAGTAGTGAACATTGAAAGAGGTGATGAAATAATTACCACTAATTAGTGTGTTTCCTTTGGATTGAAATATAAGATTTCATTAAGATGGATTTATGATCAATATAAAGACTTTATATTGAATCAATGGTAGTTTGGGGGAGATTTGTGATGGGGTTGGTAGGGAGATATTTCATTGGAGGTGTGAATATAAAAGAAGTGGAAGTAACCTTTTGTAAGAGAGGTGATGTGAACTTTTGAAAAATATAGAAATATTAATTTAATATAAAATGTTATTTGGTTAATAATTCATCAAATGAATTTATTATAAGAAAAAAGTGCTGATGGGTTTAAATCCTATCAACCATTAGGTTTTAGACATGTTTAGGTCACCATATTAACCTTAACATTTAGAATTAAACCACAGTAAAATAGTTTACCTTTTTAATGATGTCTTGATGTATTTTTATAATACATGGTTAATATTGTAACTATAAAATGCCCAATGTAAAAAAATGGTAAATTAATAAACTTTGAATCCCAATATATTTAATTTGTCAGATTAAATTATTTTTCAAATTATTATATAATTTAATAAAATAGTATTTGTTTTAAGACTCATTTAATTCAATTATGACAATATTTAGTATTCGGTTTTTGTTAAATGAATCACAAATATATTACTTAAAAATTTAAATTTATGAAAACCTAACATGTCATATTCCACTAAAAAGGGCTTGGATGGAAAAATAATTTTCATTTTAAATTTAGTTTAATAATTAAAATATCATTTATTTTAATAGTTCCTTAAAAATACAAATAATTCATCTTCATTGGGTCATAGAAAATTAATTTATATAATGTCTAAAAATTATAAATAAAATACCATGATATCAAAAAAAGTTTTACCTTTATAATTAATATATAGTGAAGAATTATTCTTATTTAGTAACCTATATTAAAAATGATTAACATATTAATATTGGAAATTAACACTTTTAACTCTTCATTAAATATAATACAATTAATGAAATAATCATACCAAAATGGTTCAAAATAGATCTCATGTTTGTTATAATGTTAATTTTTGTTGAAACATACATATCCATTAGAATTAGGACATGTGTTGGGGTAATTTTATATTATTATAATATTATTTTTACATTTGATTACACTGTTGACTTTTAACTGTCATAAATAAAATTCAAAAGATACTATTCACCAAAAAAATAATTTTCATCCTATTGAACAATATTTTACTTACTGATGAAAACCTTGTCATTCAGAATTTTGAAATTTATTTCGAATATGTGGTAAAATTATGTTTTATGCAAATTTGAAAATGTGTCTAGAAGATGGGTAAAATATATTAAATGGTTCAATAAATTTTATATATATAATTTATTTTTAAAATGACTCCAATGAATTACAATGATCTAATATATGTATTATGTATCTGTTTTTACAATAAAACGAATTTAAATTTTAAAATAATTATTAAAATAAAATCTTAGTTTTAAACCATAACATAATGTTTTTCATTATTCATAAAACATTAATAGCTTTTAGAAAAATACAAATAATTCTCCCTAAGAAAAAATTGATATTCCAAATCCAAAAATGATGTCCTTTTTGAAAAAAATTTCAAAAAGTATTTATTACTATTCATAATTCTTTTAAATGGCTAGTTTGATTGGTTGTGTTGTGCTAAAACTCAGAGTTTCATACAACACTATTTATTTTATTATTCAATGAGAAACAAATCGTGGAAGCTTGGGGTGTTACATTCTTCCCTCCATCAAATTATTTTGTCAAAAAATTTCTATAATAATACTACAGAAAAAATTACGGTGGTTCTTCATCGTATGTTCCTTTGGTTCCCACGTAGCCTCTTTCATTTTATTGTTCCTGAATATGAACTTTTACTAATTAATTTGTTCTTTTTCTCGAGACATTTTCTATGGTATCAAGAATCTTGATAGGCTATTCACAATAAGATTGATCAGCTTCCAGTTCTATTTCTTCATAGGTGAATATATTCATTATTTCTAGAAATTATTTCTTCAATAGGGATATGTGGAACCCTCTTGAAATTTGGAGAGACTTGTCAGCATTTCCAAATGGTAAGCTACAACTACAATTCAGTCTATAATTTTTAATGTTCTTATGTACATGAATCATAATTTATCCTTCTTTTTGAATTGTAAAACATCCATCCACGGAAATACCTTCATAAAAACATAACATTCTTCTTGAAATTCCAAATCCATCCATCAGTTAATTACATATCTATTTTTTAGACATTGAACAGCATTGACGTAGGTTAGGATATTATTAACTGTTTCCATTGTTTCCTCAATATGTTTTGGGCCTATGAGTAATCCTTCTCCAATATCATACCAACATGTTGGTGTGAAACATATCTTTCCATATAACACTTCATATTGTGCCATATGAATACTTGAATGAAAGATATTGTTATAGGAAAAATTATACGAGAGGTAAATACTGATCCCATATACCTTCAATGCCTTGTGAGTAAGATCACAACATATCTTTTAAGGTATGAATTGTTTGTTCTAATTCTCCATTAGTTTGAGGGTGGTAGGCAGTGCTCAAAAGAAGTTCAGTATATAGGGCATTCTGAATATTTTTCTAGAATCAAGAGGTAAAATTGGGAACACAATCATAAAAAATGATAGAGTTTCACCATGAAGTCCTAAACATAATTAATATATTGTTTTTCTCATTTCCTATGTTTGAAATCTTCTCTTATAGTAAGAAACATTATTGACATGGTAAGATGATCGACAATGATAAATATTGCATCATTCATTCTATGAGTAAATGGTATCCCCATGACAATTTCCATCATAATATCATCAAATTTACAATTATATATTGGAAGAGGTTGCATAAATCCTAGTGGATTATGTCTTTCATCCTTCACCTATTAAAAAAAATACATCATGACTAAAAATCAACAATCTTTCTCTTCATTTTGTCCCAAAAAAAATGTTCCTTCAAATATATATACAACATAGTGATACCAGGGTGTATATGGAAATTTTATCTATGATCATATTCCTTCAATTCCCTAATTATATTAATATATTAGGAACTCAATTCCTCTTCCCAAATTTTAAAATTCCACCTTCGTATATGAATTCAATCAATCACCCGTCATTGAATGAATAATTTTTCTTTTGAATTTCCTCTTCATATGCTTGAGATAATTTTATACATTCTTGTTATGATTTTATAGAAACCATTTGAAATTGTATTGATGTTTCACCTTCAATTATTATTCATGTATCCATCTTTAACAGATCTATGAATATAGGATCACATTAAACATTAATCTTGTCCAAAACTCCATGATTATTTTTGCATGAAGCATCTGCCACCTTATTTTCTTTTCATGAATGGTAGTGTATCGAACAAAAATAATGCTTTTTTATTTAGAGCCATCTCCTTTTCCTCATGTTGAGTTTTTTCTATGAGAAAATATACATCAAACTCTTTTGATTAGTATGTATCTCACATTTGTTAACCATAGACATTTTGAATTTATATCTTCTAAGCTATGATTACAGCTTCTATCGTAATATCATGTGTCTAATAGTTTTTTTTCATGAAATTTAGCTCTCAGGATGCATAGAAATGACTCTGTCATTCTCTATTGGCACACAACTGAGTCCTTTTGTGGAAGCATCACTATAAATACCAAGCCCATCATTTCCTGATGGTAGATAAAAGATATAATAATTGACTAATGTTCTCTACAATTAGTCCATAAATTATTCACATTCTATTGTCCTAAAAATTTATCCCCATTACCCATGTCCTTGGTAAATGGGTTGGTCAATCAGGAATCAATTTGGATAAAACACTGATAGTAACCTACCAAACTAATAAAACTATGTACCTTAGTTATTTTCATCGGTGATGTCCATTCATGTATTGCCTTTTTCATTGAAGTATCAATAATGATTCCATCCATACAGACCATTTGAATATTAATATAAATTCACCATAGATATAATTAACACAAGCAAAACATCACATATAATTCATTTCATCTAAGAGTTTTATGAATTGTACGCAATTTATTTACACGATCTTCATAGATTTTGGAATATACAAAGATATTATCAATAAAAATGAATAAATTTTTTTCAATATATTCTTTGAATGCTCTATTAATTAGATCCATTAAAAAATAGGGTTCATTATACAGTCCAAAAGGCATTACTGTAAACTTGTAATTCCTTTTCATGTTTCAAAATTTTGTCTATATAATGTCTTCCTTCCCCACACACAGCTGATGATATCCGGATCGATGGTCAATAATTGAATAATATTGTGCTCTATAATTTTTATTGAATGAATCATTAATGAAAATTATTGGATATTTGTTCTTTATTGTTATTAAATTTATCTCCATTTATTAAATGGGAAACCTCATTGATTCATATTTCTTCATAGAAAATCAATGGTATCTCCCCTTAGAGAAAAACATGGGAGGATAAATCGTTTATTACTCAATTCGTATAGTTTTTTCTTCAGTTACACTAATACCACAATTGCCATTATATGTGGAGTCTTTGATATGGCAGTTGAACCAGTAATCGTGTCAATGGAAAACTCAATTTACTTTTTAGAAGGATGTCATGTTAAATCCTCTGGAAACACACCAACATAATCATGCACAATAGGTATATCCTCTATTTAAACATAACTTTCCTAACCCCAAGTTATTTTTCACCCTTCCACCTCAATAATTTAATTTATAAGAGAAATAGTGATTAGATCTAGATGAGAATCATATGGTGATGTTTCTACTATAAATATATGGGATTAATTATCATCACCAAAAAATTTATCTCATTCTTCTAATAATACTTTTTTGCATCATGGTTCAAAATACAATACATGCTAATAATTATATCAAATTAAATAATGGGATGAAAATATGATCAGCTGATAAAGCACACATGTATGTCATAACGGTAACTGATTGAAAAAAAAAATATTTCTATGAAACATCTCTTATGAGTTTGGACTGACAACTCCCTTGTTAATTAAAATGTGAAATATTTAATTTTCATGGATAACTGGTACGATTTTAAAGAATGTGATGATCTAGAATCAAATAATTGTTTCTTCAGGAAATGGGGATGACCTTTGTTTGTTTGAGGTTCAAACATTCCAATCTGTTTCTAATGGGTTTATTCATAGTACTAGAAACATCCAATGATTCTATATCCATTTGGACCTAATTTCAAAAGGTAGGTGACCATTAGTTATAGAATGATGAGGAATATGAATTTTCTTCGGTCAAGAGGATGGGAGGTCGGACTGATCACACGTTTTTGGGGATAATTATTGCCTACTCTGGGACTCTCTTTATAGAATTGATTTACGTTTTTGAATCCTTATTAAATTACCGAGAATGAAAATGAGTATTTCCTTTATATCGTGCAATCAATGAATGATATGTAGGAGATTTAGTGAATATATAATATGTATTTGAGTTTCTTCATCAATAAGGAATCATTTATATGAATCAGTGATTCTTAGTCAATGGTATCCTTCAATACATTATGTATAATTCTGTTGGTCATTATGATGACCATACTGGTTTTCAAGCGACTCAGTGGGGAAAATGAAGTTTAATTTCATTCAATATGAAAGGTATTATTTTAGAGTTTGGATATTACCCGCTGATGGGCTACCTACGTCTCCTTGTTTAGAAAAGGATTCAGAACCCACACAGTTTGAGTGAAAAAATATGATGTTTATGCATGATTAATGGACCACATAGAGATGTCATTTTTACTTTTACGCTCTAAGCTCATGTGAGCCATGATTGGTGTGAGAAATAAGAGGTATCAGAAAAAAATGACAATTGTGCCACTAAAGAAGCAATCATAAGAAATGATATAGGGCTTACGTCTATATAAATACCAAATATAGATGAGGATAGGAACTTACATCTGGGAAGAAGCCCGAGAACAAGGTCCATAAAGGTATATGTGATTTATGTAGATTTGAATACATAACTTAGGACTTACTCCTAAGAAGGAGGCCTAAATTAGAGGGGACTTATGATTGGGATTTATTCCTAAAAAGGAAGCCCAAATCATCAGAAATTATGATTGGGAATTATTTATGAAAAGAGGCCTAGGTTAAGGAGACATGAGACATGGGGCTTACATCTGGGAAGGAGGACCAAACATGGAACTTTGGGCTTACTCTTAAATAGGATGACCATTAATAGAGAACATGGGGCTTACTCCTAAGGAGGATGCCCAAAATAAAATATTTTCTCATCTTAAAGGATGAGGTGAAATGAAGGAAATCTATAACCTTAGTGATATAATGATATGAAAATCAAGAGTTTTTATATATGTTCTTCAGAATTCCGTTTAGATAAGGATCCAACAAAGGAACCATGTCAACAATGAATTTGATGAGGGTTTTTAAGGCTAAATCATGGAAAGGAGAGATGAATTTGAGAATAGGAAGTGAATTTGAAGGAGGTGCGCAAGTATTGGTCTACCGTGAAATTCCTTGTCTCTCATGTATACTTGCGCGATATGAGTTCACTTGGGAGATGAAGAACCTGCTGGGTAATACTTGGGCGAGACTTGGCTCAAGCCCTTATAATTATCCATTTATGCTCTCAGAAGGGCGGCGTGCAAAATTGCTTGAGAGGGTAAGGTGGCATGCAAGTTTCTTAATTTCCCTTAAGGGTTAGTCACTTAGGCGTGCACGTATTGATGAGTTTCAGAACTTATGCCTTATTCTACCTCTTTAGAAGATCCATTCTAGGTAAATAATTACCTTAAAAGTGTTCGGAATAATTCATACATAGTCTAGGGTGAACAGAGTTTTAATCTGAGTTTCTGATTTTTAGTCCTATAAATGGGGGGCCCACAGGGGGTATTTATAGGCTACTGAAGTCCTTGAATGAAAAAATAATAGGGTGCACAAGTGACATGCATGAACCATATGTGTCGAGCAATTATACTTGAGCGACTGTGATAAAACATGTATGGCACATGTTTAAAGAGTTCATTATTCATTACTTTGTCAATTTTTTATATTCTTCAAAGGATGAATCTCTTTGTGCTTAAGGTATTCTTCTTTTGAATTCATTAGACTCTGTGATGGAATGAAGATCTAACAAAAGTCCCCCATCAGAGTAGGAAACAAAAAAGGAAAGAGGACTTGACTCTGAGGAAAAGGAGAACACGGTGCCGCGTGCAGAGTTATGAGGCACGCAAGTATTCTTCTAGAACACAGTGTCCGACACATAGGGGTACGACCTCAGCTATAAATATGGGTGCCACCCTCAAGAAAAGAACCAGACATTCAAATAATATTTCTCTCGTCACTCATGTAGCTCTCGTCACACAGGTGAATTTTTTTTTTGCTCGTTCATGATTCTATTTGTGTCGTGTTCTGCAGGGAGTTTCTGACATACGCGATAGCACTAGCGCGGTAAAACATGTGTGACCAACATGGAATTGTGTGCCAATATGGGACAAAGGTGCCATAATTCCTTATCCATTTTTTCCAAATTTCTTTACAAATTTTATGAAAAATCTACTTACATAAAAGTTAATTATCTGATGATTGTGCGAATTCAATGGATCCAAACAGAATTTGAACGGCTGATGAGATGGCTAGAAAGAGGATTGATGACATGATGAACATAATTGGCCATGATTACAATGGTATTTGCGACAACAATCCCCCATATTTGGCCAAGTACATGTAGATGTATCATGTTAATTTCTCACAGAGCATCTACATGCATCTATATGGACATGGTCATCTGCAAGGAGTTAATGTTCTAGATGCAAGAACTATACATCTGAGATTCAGACGCACTGATATGCCTCTATTTTTGTTATGTTTTTCATTAAGATCAGAAACAATGGTGTGAACTTTTAAATTTTTTCTCCATGACATTTACTTATAGATTTAAAAATAGAAAACTCATGGGCTAATATGTTTCCTGCTGCCAGTTTGTGGAGAGAAGAATATAACAACATTAGAACAATATCATAAAAGAGTTCTCTCTCACAATGGCTCGTTACTTCCAATGATCCATTCTCAAATCCATGTATCCATCTTCCAAGTCTCTTGGACAGAAATAGATTCAGTGTTTGATCAGCAGAAAATCTTCTCAAACTGCACTCAACAACATTATTTTACAATTGTTCCATGAAGAGCTGGTATCACTGCGTCTCCTATTGTATCTAGTTGAATAAATAATTTCCAAGTGACTGCTGATGAAGCTCGGGATGTCATAAATCAAGTGAAGAGTTATGTTTAAAGCCTCTTGTAATTCCTGAAAAAGAGAAGAGACCCAAGTCCATGGATTTCCTTCAAACTCTTGTACATCAATGAAAAACACTTTCATCATCATTCATTTATTCATGGATTCTCTTGCTACCTACTTTAAATTTCTACCTAATACAATGGGACTATTAAGCATAGTTTGATTTTTTTCTAGGATTTATAAAAATACCCCTAAAAACAGTAAATATTTTAAATGATCAATATTACCTAAATCATACAAAATGTTTGTTTAGGGAGTTGGGACTTGTCTTTTGTTCATATTTCCCATGTCCTTTTTGGGCAGTTTAAATTCATGCACGTCAGACATAAAAAAATGATAATGTTTATGATTGAAATATATTTGACTGAATTAATTAAAATAGACTCAATTACTTGATAATTTATCTTTAAAAATATTACCATATTCAAGTATGGGTGAAGACATGTAAACTATGACTTAAGAAATTTTGAATCTGAGGAATGATATGAAAAAAGGGTTAAAATGAATTAGAGAAGTATTTCATAATAGTGAAAATTCCATTATTTAAAAAACCAGTTATGGGGTTGAATTATGCAAAGCTACTAAAGGGCATTGGGTGCATAGTCAAATAATAGCATCTTTTGACTAACATGTCCATTATGTAGACTACGTATGCAAGGCCACCAAGGGGCACGTGCTGCATCGTTAGGAAAAAGAACAATCCAAAATTTTACATTTCTATTGCTAAAAATCCAATGAATTCTTATGAAGATTCAAATTTTCCAATGTATAGAGTCTGTTTTATGGAGGGGGTACTGGAATATGGAGAGGATATCTCCAAATAAGATTGTAAAATAATTAGATGAATGTCACTCCTATGAAGGTTTGACCTAAACGGAGGAAAGGGAAATTTAAACAATAGAAATAATTACTTTTAGAACATAAAATAGAGTATGGGAAAAATATTTTAAGGATTTCTATTATTGTGGATCCATACATATTTTTTGTAAGAAAAATAAATACAAGAGAGGTTTTCGTCATAGAATGAAGTTACCGCTATTTAACAAACCCATTAGGGGGTTGAATTATGCTGGTCAACTTATGGGAATTGGTTGATTAGTCAAATAATATCATCTTTTGGCAGACAGGTCCTTTATGTATACTACATATGCAAGGCTGCCTAAGGTCATGTATTGCATTGTCAAGATAAAGAATTCTCGGGTATCAGACATTTTGTGATCAGATGTCAAGAAAAGGGTTATAAAGATCTGGATGTATTTTAGGTTATGAGTATGAAACATCACAATGGGAATTTTCCAATGCATGAGGAAGATACACAAAACAATGCTAACCATAATAATGTTGTGGCTGGGTCCTGAATTGAGGTTCTGGACTTCAATACATATCCCAAAAGTATGGGAATCAATCCATACGTAGTTTTGGAAATATAGTTTAATGTTATGTGTGATGTGAGTGTATGAGATCTTAGATTAGGGTCATAGAGCTCAGACCATAATGAGGAATACACATATAAATACCTGATGTGAACGAAATCTAGGGTTTTCATACCACATTCATGTTTTCACAGGGTGAATTTTCAGCCACAGGACTAAAAGTGGAATTTGGGGTTAGACCCAAAGACTATGGGATGGATTCGAGGGATGCTCGAACATTCATTAATATCCCAAAAGAATGGGAATCAAGCCATGCATTGTTCATGAAATAACCTCTATATAGATTTTGTTCTTACAAGTGAAGGGTGAAGGGGACTTTAGTGCAATGATGGTGTGACACAATATTAATGGTTCGGGCATTTCCATGTATACACGTAGTCTTTGGAATAAGACATGGTTTCAGGTCAATGTAAATAATGATTCCCTCTCAGGTGAGGGTGTCAAAGAATATTGTAGTTTATTGCCGTACCGGAAAAAAGTGTGATTAGTTTAAGGTCATATGCATGGACTGGTGATGGACAGTTTAGTGTCAAGTAGCTGGGATGTATGGGTATGAAATTTAATGTCTTGCAGTGAGGATAATGGGGGATTGTATAGTTTAATGTCATATAGCACGGACAATAGTAAACCAATATGAAGATATTAGTTTTAGGAGTGGTTTCATGAATCAAAATCATATGATATGAAGGTGAACCGATGTGAAGAATTTGGTTTTGGGAGCGGCTTCACGAATCAACATCGTATGAGATAGAGGTGAACTGATGTGAATATATTTGTTTTGCGAGCGGCTTCAAAAATCAACATCATATGAGATGGAGGTGAACTCATGTGAATAAATTGGTTTTGGGAGCGGCTTCACGAATCAAAGTCATATGGGATGGAGGCGATCCTATGTGAAGATATTGGTTTTGGGAGCGGCTTCACTAATCAACATCATATGTGATGGAGGTTAACCGATGTGAAGATATTGGTTTTTTGGATTGATCCTCATGAGGTTTCCCACATAACCATCCTTGAAGACTAGGATCAATTTTCGCATACTTTGATTGACGAATAAATTTGTGATAAAGCTTTTTGTTGAAGAAAACGTCCTAAATATATTGTTGGGACTTATGCATGATTAGAGGAACAATGAGTGTATTATGGTCGAGGTTTACCCTAAGCTCATGTGATTCATACTCAGTTTGAGAAATAATAGGTAGTAGAAAACCATAGAGATATATAGTTTAATGTCATGTAGGACATATAATGGTTGGACACAGTTTAATGTCATGTTGGACAATGGAGGGACTGTGCAGTTTAAGGTCTTGCAGTATGGACTTTTGGGGCTGTGCAGTTTAAATTCATGCAGTAAAGACTAAAATAGTTTAAGGTCATATGAATGGACCAATGATACACAGTTTAGCATCATGTATCTAGGACAAGGACAGTATAGTTTAACATCATATAGCAAGGATGAGGACTGAAAAAGATTAACATCATATAGCATGGACGATCAACTAATAGTTTAATCTCATATAGAAAGGTGGGGGATTGTATAGTTTAATTTCATATAGAAAGGCCGAGGACTGTATAGTTTAACATCATATAGCAAGGACGATGGAATTATAGTTTAACTTCCAATAGTAGGGATGGTAGAGTTGTATTTGTGTTACAAAAACTTCTCCTTTAGAAATATGTCATTGGTTGCAGTTGTGAGGATTTCTACATCCATTGAAATTAAAGAATATGCTCCATTGGAGTAGACATTATGGATTTAGTAAAGTCCTTCCCACATTGACTCATGATTTAGAGGTTTCATTCCTGGTATCATTGGAGTTCTACGAAATAATTCCAATTCTACTTGAATGAAAGAAATAATATGAACTAATTTGTTGAAAGGCCGTTCTATTCGATTCTGATAGACTTCCATGTGGTGCAGGGTGTGCAATCGTTTTTCCTCTAATCATTCCAATTCATCCAATCACTTTTGATATTGTTCATATGTAGATGACTGATCACAAATGGCTACTCTAAGAGAGGGTAATTGAACCTCAATGGGCAAGACTGATTCCATTCCATATACTAATGAATATGAAGTTTACCACATAACAGTGTGAGTGGTGGTCCGATAAGCCCATAAATCATGATAAAGTTTATTAGGCCATGATTTCTTATAATTATTTACCATCTTTTGCAGTATGTTTGAGAGTGTCTTATTGAAGGATTATATTTTTCCATTGGCCGCTGCATGATACTGAGATAAATGGTTGGATTTGATGTTGTATTCTTGATTAATCATCCTTACCTCTGTTTAATAGAAGTTGTTGACATTGTATGTTAATATGTTATGAGGGGAACCAAATCTGGTATTGATATTAGACATGATGAAGCTAATAATTCCTTCAGAACTATCTTCTTTTGGAGCTATTGCCTCAACCCATTTGGAAGAGAAGCCTGTAGGAGTAAGAATATACTTAAACTGGATATATGTAGCTAAAGAGTAAGGTCCTACTACATCCATTCCCCATGTGGAAATTGGCCATGAGCATTTCGTTGTATGAAGCAACACTGGGGGATGGTGAATGAAATTGGACTATACATGGAATGAAGGACATTTCATAGTCAAATCAACCCAATATTGTATCATTGAATGCGAAAAGTATTGAAGCATTCGAATTTGATCAGACAATCAATGTCTAGACTAATGGAAACCACAGACTGCTGCTTGTACTTCCTTCATGACGACCATTATCTCTTCACCATCAATATATCTGAAGATAATTCCATCAAAACCTCACTTGTATATAATTTTTTCTAGGTGTTATGGGCTATCATAATGAATAAAATTGACCACATGCCGCCAAACATCTTCCTTCCCGGCTCTATCAGATTGGAGTGTTCCATTGTGAAGGGATTCCATGATAGGTGTAATCCATCATATAGTATGACCTTATGGTTTAGAAATGGGAATAATTTCATTGATTTCCTCTATTCTGATAGGAACATAAGGTGAAAAAGTACGATGGTGGGTAATACTGATTATTGTCTCGTCCCAATATGGATCTTCCAGAGTTGTGGCTATATTAACCAGTGCATTAGCTTGAGAATTTGGTGATCGCAGGACATAATAGAATGTCGATACAGAAAGAAATTATTCCATTAACTCTCTACAATAATCATAAAAAGGGATCAACTCTTATTTTTTGATGGCATAGTCCCCATTGACATTTTTTATTATCATGTATGAATCACCATTAACCATTATGTGATTAAACTGTGGTTTAAGTGCCAACTACAATCCTGTTACGAGAGCTTGATATACTTCATCATTGTTTGTAATGCCTTCTAATAATAATAAGGAATAAGGTAGAACTGCCTTTTCTGGGAAAATAAGCACAATTCCAAACCCAACATTGTTGAATTTAGAATCACCATTTTCATCTCTGTTGGACTTCATGAAGAACCATCAAAGAATATTTCCAATGTTTTGAGATTATCTTGAATATAAAGGATTTCTCGTTAGGGAGTTCAATATCTAAAGATGTATCATCTACTAAAGGGTGTTCTGGAAAGAAATCAGCCAAATATTTTCCCTTTATTGCCTTTTGACACACATACTGGATATCAAACTGCTGCAAAAAAACTGTCCACCTTGTCGGACGTCCTATAAGCATTGGATGACTAAGGATAAATTTGGGCGGGTTATTGTTAGATACCAATTGTATCTCATGATGTTGCAGGTAGTGTCTACAATTTTGAACTGCAATGATTAATGCTTGGTAGAACGTTTCAATACATGAATATCGAGTTTATGCCTCAAGCATAGTTCGAATAAGATAGTAAAGGTTGTTTTCATTCTCATCATCATTATTTTGGGAAAGGAATGCACCCAATGGTCACTCTAAAGTTGTCACATAATGAATAAGTGGTCTTACTTCATCAGGTGGCATTAATACTAGTGGAATCAAGATATATTTCTTGGTAATATTGAATGATTATTGACATTCTTCCGTCCACTTGTATGTAACTCCCTTATTCATTAATTTGGTGAAGGGAAAACATTTTTCTACCAGATTGGTGATGAAATGCTGAATATAAGCAACGTTTCCTTGAATTCCTCTCAATGCGTTCAAATTTTGAGGAGGTGACATACCAAGGATTGACTCTGTCTTCTCATGATCAACTTCGACACCATGATGGAGTATAACCAAGCCGAGAAATTTTCTTGAGGTTACCCCAAAAGCACATTTCAAGGGGTTCACCTTCAAAGTAGGTTGTCAAAGCTTGTGGAATATTATTTCAAAATAATCCAATTGATTAAAATGTTCTCTGGATTTAACCACCAAATCTTCCACATAACATTCAAAAAATATCCGTAAACATGGATTGAAGATATGGTTCATGGCATGTTGATATGTTTCACCTGTATTATTCAGCCCAAAGAGCATTAATCGTTAGCAAAACACACCCTGAGGGGCTCAGAAGAATATAGATTCTTTATCATCTGGAGCCATTCCATTTTGATTATACCCATTATATCCATCCATGAAGGAAAGTTCGTCATAGTCAGTTGTTACATCAATTGAGAGTTCTGTAATTAGAATGAGAAAATCATCCTTGGGACAATACCGATTAATATATTTGAAATCAATGAAAACTATAATTTTTCCATTCTTTTTATTCATATGGACAATATTAGACAACCATTAGGGATATTGAACTTCTCTGACGAAGTTAGCTTTGATAATATTATCCACTTCAGCTTCAATTTTGGAAGCCTAAGTTGGTTGTGTCTTCTTCCGGATTGCATGAATCCTCAATGTTCATCTGGAAAACCCAAATGATGAGTAGCAACATCAGGATCAAGCCCTGGAATTTCTGTATAATTCCAAGAAAATACGTCTCGGTTTTATTTTAAGAATGAAATATACATTTCTTTCTCTTCAAGAGTCATGGTCGCAATAATTAATGTGGGGAATGGATCTTCTTTTGTATCCAGATTTATTTCTATGTGTTCTTCCATAGTGGTAGAGAAACACTCTTCAAATTTTGGAGGAGCATCCCTGATATCTTCCTCTTCTTCTTTAACATGTGTAATTTATTCTGTTTCAACATGCATAGTATTTGATAAATAAGAACTTCCATGATCATAAGAGATGTTAAAATTTGATCATCTTGAAGAAGAAGCTTCCATTTTTGAACCTATTTATGATGAGGGGTCTTCCTTTTGTCATAAAGAGGGGATGATGGATTGAGAATAGACATCATCGTTCATCTCTAGCATTTCTATAACTTCTTATGACTTGTATGATGATGTAGAGACATTATGGATTCTAGCAGATGAAATGAAGACATCTCCATTTGAAATTTCATCATTTCTTAGTGAATCACCAATTTATCCCTTGCTGTCTAGCGTGGTTTCCCTAATTGACATTATGGATGTTTCCATAAGAGTATTTGGATTTGAGTCTATATTGTCAATTTGACTGATAGGCAACACATAATCTGTACTCAAATGTATGAATGGGTTTACTGGAATCTTTACCAAACCATATGGAGCATTAACTTTGGTAACCTTCCTTGTTGTGGATTTCTCCTTTCCCACCATGTGATAGAATTCTTCCTCAATGTATTTAGATTCACATATTTTGAATGGGGATTTATCCCCATACAATGTCCCAATTTGACCATTGAAACAATATTTGAGACATTGATGGTATAATAAAGGATATCCTCATGTGTATGTAGCCATGGTCTTCCAAGAAAAATGTTGAAGGTTGTTTCATGATGAAAAACCATGAAATATGAATTGGATACAAGGTCTCCAAACTGAGTTATTTGGGTAATCTCATCCAGAGGTTCTTGTTCATTTTTATCATATCCTAGAAACATCAAAGTAAAAAGAGATAAATCATATTTAATGGGGTCCAATCGACAATGTGTACGAATGGGATGAGTTTGACTCCTGAACCATTATCAATGAATGCTCTTCAGATGTCTACATCATTGACCATGACAGATAAATACAAAGGTCTAATGTTCCCATGCACAACATCATCTTCATCTTCATCAGTAAAAGATATCCCTTCATGGAATTCTGTAGGATCATTCATTATGTCATAGACATAAACCGCATCAACTTCAGCTTCCAATTCCTGAGGACTTGACAAAACCTCAATGAGTGCCTCTCGAAGATCCTTTGATAGATTTAAGGTATCCAAAATTGATAACAAAACCGGTATGTGGGACAAATGTTTTAAGACATCATACTATTGGTCTATAGGTCTGCCTTTCCCAACAGGGACATGTTGTTTTGCAGGTTCCTTAGAAGTTGATATTGTGGAAGTTGATACATCATGTATTGGGGTAGGAGTTACAAATACGCTTGGCTTTGGTATATTAGACAGACTAGGACTATTTACCTGCTGAGAGGAAGAAGGTGTAACCTCCAACCGATTCTCCAAAATAATTGTGCCAGGAATGAATCTCCCATGTTTGGAAGAACTTTTTTTTCCTGTTGAGCCCGGTAATGGGATCTTCCACGAGTTTCTACTGCATATACAGTTCAAGCAGGGGTAGAATTAGAATAGTGTCTTCTAAAATATCAATGTCTTCCCCTGTATCCTAGACCTCTGGAACTCCTTCCTCTGTCTGAAACAGGGAACATAGGCTCACCAATATCATAACTGTAACTGGCATATGGATCTGTTATGTGAATCAGGTTAACAGAACCTAAGATCAACTCTTCATCTGATGAAGATTCTGCATGATTATCTTGTCTAGGTTGTGCCGTTTGGTGGGGCGGTGCTCGTGGCTGTGAAGTAGATGGCATAAAATCTTCCCGATCAAAGAAAACATAAGCTTTTACATGAGCTCATCTTCTTCTGAATCCTCTTCATTCATTGAATTATGCTGACTCTATTAGGATTTTACTTCTGATGAAGGGTATTCTGTTACGGAATTCATAGTAGAAGACACAATTGGTTTCTTTAATTGTGTTCGTAAATGGCATGAGTTCAGTTGATCATTTTCATGACCATCCAATCATCATATTTCTGGTCATTTTTTCTTTTGACTCCTTGTCATTCATACCCTTCCTCCGGATTAGTAGCAGTAACACGTGCTACTGAGTGTGAAGAACCTTCCAATTTTACCTGTCCTGAGTCCACCATCATTTATTGGAGGTCTATGAAGACAAAACACTTCTGAATGGGATGACACAACATCTGATGAAATGGGAAATAATTTTTAAGGTCTTCATCTCCATCCTTGTTTGGCCTTTTGGGCCTTGGAAACTGAACCAAATTATTTTCCTAAGCCGAAATGAATTAACCAGGAACATGTTCATTTTAGAAATAATAAGCATTGTTCTTCAGATCCTTAAATTGTTTCCGCCATTGATCTCATTGATCATCATGACGAGGGGGCCGTTGTTGTTGACACTCAGGAGGTGGAGCCCTTCGGTAAGTTTAATGTTTTGATGTAGAAGAAGGTACATGTGATTGTTTAAGTGTAACTATAGCAGTCTCTTATCGACTCATTCTCTTTCCTGGAACTGATGGAATTACACAAGTTTTATCCTTAGTCTTTGTAAGAGTGTCTTCGATCTGATGAGCGATTGAAGTAAGGTCTCAAAACCCTAAATTTTTATTTCATAGGGATCAACGGTCTGCATCACTCATCACACAGATTTAACGAAATATGTTAATCCCATCCAGCAAGTAATGAAATCCAAAACTCTTCAATTTTCCCTTTGCTTACAAATTTTAAGATAAAAATATGTTTTCTTTGGTAACGTTGAGCTAAATTGAAGAAGGAATCATTGAAGGAGATTTTCCCACCTGGTAATTTACCGAGACTACAAGATTGTATACCATACAAATGCAGGTCCTTGTGATGAATGTACAAAACACCCAGCTTAACTACTTCTTGTTATTGAGGAGTTCCCATCATAGGATCACAACGAGAATCAAAATGTGTTAAGTGTTGTTCTGGATCTCCCAAACAATTAAAAATTGGGAATGTGTTACTTAAAAAATTTTATTGGGGAGGAATTGCATCAACCCATTGAGGGTAATCTTTCTTCACTGGTTGAACCAGTGCACACTTTCCCTCCATAGCTTCAACTGAGCTGTTAATGACTCAATGGTAGTAATTAATTTTTGTGAAACATCTGGCTGATCTTGGAATTGTGCAGGTGCATGAACTAGAGATTGGAAGTGTGTAGTGACCAGTACTATCATTGATTGTAGGGAATCAAGTCCAGAAGAACCGATCAATTTAGCAGTCCTGGAAAATAGATTATATACATGAATGTTACATTACACATTATAACATATAACACAACATAAATAATCCTTTATTAAAACCATTATTCCCTTATCTTAACCCTGCATATCAATCTCAATTCACTTCTTGGAATCCTGTGAAATATAAAACATAGAAAGTGGTGAGCTCAGATGCTCAATAAGGGTATGCAATGAAGCATAAGATAATATAAATATTAATCATGTTGAATAATTGAAAACACATTCCTTTACTAATAATAATCGTGAACACTTTTATAGCAGGAATATGAGCAATGTAAATAATACCATAATAAAACATAATCATTGATATTCTACTAGTCGAATGACCACATTAACAATCAATATTATTTCCATAATGAGAGAATGTATAATGTCGGACATTATGAAACATTTTTTCAAGGCCTTGGAAAATTTAAGATCTAGTTGTCTCATGATACCTACTGATGCTTTGAGATGCTATTGTGGGCTCCACCCATCACTTACTAAGTCCAATACAATCCTCATATAAAAAAGGATTAAACATATCAATAACATTCATATAAGAACTAGGATACTAAATGTCAACACTTTTAACATAAACCATGAAAGGTATAAAAATAAGACATCCACAGTAAAAAATATCACAAAAACATCAATTCAATACAGATTATTTGTATCATAAATAATCAACTTCAAACAAAATAAAAATCCAACAAATTATGTTGACATAGAAGAAAATGATTTGTAAAACACATCGAGAGAAATATACATTTTCATGAAAACATTTAAATGTCACACAATTTTAAAGGAAGACATTTAATGGAATTTTTTTAGTCAATGTGTCCCATACAACTTTGAAAATTTTTAATGGAATAAACATTTTTAAAAATTTCATGTCCATATAAATAAATCAATCAAAATCATTTTCAAAACATGGGAATTATTGAGAATGATTTAGAATAATATATATTAAAAACATTTAAAATGATGTTTTAATAAAATATTTCCTTAATGTAATCCCATGGAAAACTCTTTCATCATACAAGTACATGTATAATAAATAGGTCTCAGTAAGAAGTTACGCATAAACAATCTCAGATAATGATGAGATTGAGGAATTAACCATTACCTTGCACTTTCCTTTGGTAGGGGGTATGTTTAACATCATGTATAACTACCATTGTATGTTATTAAATTATAACAGAACCATATTAATATTTATTATGTCATACATGATTCATTTAAGACTTCATCATACCCATTTAATAATGAATTCAATGTTAAATTAATCATTTTGGGTAATAATCACTTTGTTTATCATATGTGTTTTAACTTGTTATTCTTGATCATATCATTTAGATTATGATTTAAATGATTACTGAATATAAATTATGATTTATAAATAATATATATATATTATAAATATTTATAATATATTTATATATTAAATGGAAGGCACAGTTTATGGAGATGAAAGTTCATACATTTGCATAAATGTAGTTTCTGATTTCATATCGTGTTGAATATAAGTAAGTGAATACGATTTATGTAAGTACATAAATATATAAACACACACACAAAAATATACATATTTCTATATATATCTCTACTGTCATTATTATGTCATATATTACATACTTATTAATAATATATATTTTTATAATCATCGTTGAATGTTGAACATGGAAATGACTCTCATCGCATCGTGGAGACGGTAATCTGTACGTACGCACAAGAGACAATATCATTTTTTTGATTTGAAATAGTATGTAAATATATGGTATATATTAAATACAGAATCATTAACATGTAATATTTATTATTTACATCAACTATACATCCTAATTATACACATCCAAATAATAATAAATTGAATAACAACTACACCATGACATAGAGACGGCAAGCGGTACGTACACACGTATGGTGACATTTCATTCATAGTATTGATAAAATAATGAATATGTTTGTACCATATTTATAACAAAATCACAGTATATAGAGGATACTAGATTTATTGTTTTTGAATGGACACAACAAAGAAAGAGGAAGTGGAAGAAGAAACGAACTTGAATGAGGTGATTAAATATTTACCTATTCTTCGGGTTCTTCCTTTTGGATAGATCAAATGGTCTCCTTAGGTTGGCTTCCTGGTCAAACTAAGGCCACTTGGATCATGTGATGGATGTTGGGAGGATATTTGGGCAGTGGTTGGCCTAGGAGAATGGCTTTGGATATTTGTTTTTTAGAGAAGGGGAAGTTCTCTTTTATAAGAGGGGTGAGGGTCACATTAGGAAATGAATAAATTATTTATTTATTATAAAATAATATTCAGTTTATAATGGTTTCAATTGAATATATTTCGAGCCATTGGTTGTTATGGGTCAAAATACTGTAATCCAATAGGTTTTATACATGTTTAGGTTACAATTTTAACCTTATATTTTTGATTTAACTCTGAGTTAAATAGTTTAACTTTTACCATGTCTTCTTGTATTCTTACACAATATGGTTAATAATCATTATATAAACGTCCAAGTGAACCTAAAGTGGCTCATTAATGACTTATATAAAATTATTTAAGCCTGATGGCCGATATTTATATTTTAGGAATAATTTATCAACCAATAATATAGTATTAGTTTTAAATACTAATTTTTTAAATTTTGACACTATATGGTATTTTTTTATGAATGTCATAAAAACATTATTACATCAAAAAAGATATATTGAATCATCCCTTAAAAGTAATATTATTATATAAAATTCGTGTATGTCATAAAAACAATGAAATTATATTTATTTTAATATTTATAATACCATTTATTTGATTCTTTCATTATTAGGGTAATTACTGCATCATCATTGTGTCTTAAATAAATTTAATTATATAAAGTATAAAAATTATAAATAAAATAAAATAATGTATGAAATCTTTTTAAATTTCCAATGACTTTTTATAGTAAAAAATATTACTCATAAAACACCATATAAAAATCAATTACTAAAAGGTATTTGTTTATCTCTATTTTGCATTTACATTAAATTAATTAAACTAAAGTGTCATTATCATTCATAAGTGGATCTATGGGGTCACCAAACCGATCCAAGTATACCCATGGACAACCATTACATATGCAATAATGTTAGGACACGTGTTAAGTTAATTTTTAATTATTAAAATATTATTTTTACCTTGAATTACCCTATTTACCTTTAACCGCGATAAATAAAAGTCAAAAGTTACTATTCCCAAAAAAATATTTTTTATCTTATTGAACCACATTTTACTTCTTGATATTAACCATGTATCTTGGATTTTCGAAATAAACTCACAGAAGAGGTAAAACTATGTTTTTTGTAATTTTTCAAATTCTCCTAGGAGGTGGGTAAAAGATGGTGAAAAGTTCAATAAAATTTTTATATATCAAAAATTATTGTTAACTGAATCCAATGAATTACATTGAAAATATATAGGTATTATGTATCTATTTTGACATAAGTTAAATTTAAATAAAATAAATAAATATTTAAATAAAAATTTTGTTATAAACTATAACTTAGTGTTTTTCACTAATAATCAAAAATTGAATGTCTTCAAAATAATACCGAAAATTCACTATATTCTAATTTTGATATTTCGACATAGAAAATGAATTATATTTTACCAAATTAAAAACATAGAAGTTGTATTTAATAATTTAACATTAATTCCCATTGTCAAAACCAAAATGCATATTTTTGTGAAATAATAAGTATCAAAAGATTGACACTTGTTTATGTCCAATTTCAATGTGAAATTACATACACGGAGCAGAATTGTATTAAATGGAAAAAATATAATCTATTTATACTTCCATACCTTTAAAATGTATAATTTAACCCTATAAATATTTTCAATTAAAAAAGTTCTTCTAAATTAATATTTAGTATTTTTCAATATTCACCAAAATATGAATGTTATCAGAAATATACCAAAAATTTATCAAAACTAAATTTTTATCTCCTGATTCTAAAGGTGAAGTTTATTTTGTCAAATTTAATATATAAAAGTGTCAAATATTGGATTTAAAAAGGGTTCACCATCAAAATGTGGTAAAATTTCATTTTCTAATAAATACATCATTTCTCTAAAAAAATGATTTTTTTTCTTACATTTTGTATAAGAAACTAATCATATGGATTCTAAAATTATAAGGATTATATAATGTTCAAAATTTAGTCAATACAATTCGTAACTGCTTTTTCTTGGCTAGTTTGGTAAGTCGTGGTGCGTTAGGACTCAGTATTTCCTGTAGTGAAAGTTATTGAGTTACTTTTTAGAAATAGCATACTATGAAATCATGGGGTGTTACATTATTTACTTCAATAAATTTCATCCTGGCGATTTGAAATATTTCTTCGAAAATAAAATGTTTAAAATAGAAAATGCCATCGTGGGAAAACCCACATCGGAAATTGGGTTAATAATATTTAGTCTTAATAAGAGGAAAAGTGGAATAAAAAATTACCCACTAAATTACAATCTCAATTAAGAGAACATTGGTGAAAATTAGAGACACATAATTAGAGGAAAACATGAAATATTATCGGTTCAACAATCACATAATGTATTAGGATAACACATTTTTAGATTTAAGATCCCTTACCTAATATTTAAGAATTATTTTCCTCATAGAATAAGAAAAGAAAAAAAATATACTTCACAGGTAGATTACAATCCTTTAAATAATTTCTACCACAATCTCACCTTTCACTCTAAAAGATAGTAAAACAAAAAAAATATTCAATTTATTTGATTCGTTTAAGGATAAAAAAATAATGATTTTATAATTCACCTATTAGACCCATTAAAAAAAGAAACTACATTATACAATACATGGACGTCATGTAGTCCAGTGGTAGGCGATAAATCCCAATCGCACTCTGGTTGTGGGTTCGATTCTCGATGCTTTGTCTGGAGCGACGAGTTGTCACATGGTCAGTGTGTTGTCCTTTTTATAAAAATCAAAAAATAACCTTAACAATAGTATCCAGTTTAAAATATAATTCATACCAACCTTTAGGCTTATCCTAAATACTACTGTCCAAACTCATAGTCCAAATTATATAAGGATGGTAAACACAATAAAGATCTTTTTTGGTAGGTAATAACATTTGAACAACTTCATCATGTGTTCTTTTAAACACCACAACATCCTAAATTACCATAAAACCTTGTTGATTATATTAATTCTCCTTTATTCCTTATAGAATACTGGATATAGACCTTCTATCCAAAAATTTTGTAAACTACAACAATGATGGAATATAAAAATCATTAATCAGTTTCAAAGATGTCAAGACTATCCAATATAATTTATCTAAATCAACAATAACTAATTCTAAAATCACTACCTTATTATCATGAACATGTTAAGGATTACCTTTCATTAAACCATGTATTTTAAAAAAAGTGTAGCTTAAAATTATGTCACTTTTCATAGAACCATATAATCTCAAATCCACAATAAAATGGTACTGCAGTACAATCCTTATTTAACTACACAATTCATATAACCAGTATAATGTAGATACATCACTGAAATGAAATAATTCTATTATAACAACATAAGAACACTAGTCATTCATCTTCATCTGAGGTAGTATCATCGCATGATTATTATCAAATAACATCATTTGGGGTATACTCTGATGATTTCGATATTGATTCGCATAGTGTACCAACTCCTTGCAGATGATGCATTGTACACATGAAATCTTTTTCTAACCATTGCAATCACGTACATGCTATCCTTTTTCTCTAAACTCATAAAAAACTCTAATTCCCTTCTTTAATATCCCAAGGAGATTACTTCCACAATTATCAGATTTGGGAAAATCCTTCATTCCCATATTCCCTTTATCCATATTTCTCACAACTATCTTTTTCTTCACTAGCTTCCCTTTAAACCCATAACACAATGAGAATTCCTTACATATCTTATTAACTCCCGATACTATTTCTTCATATGTTGATAATACATGGGATACTATTTCCCTTCTAATTGTTTTCTTAATACTAGGAAAGAAATGATTCTTTTACTCATTAGAACATACATATTGCTTGAGTTCACATTCCTTCTACTCGGCGCCATTCCTAAACAATGGCATACACTATGTCAGTTTATGTATTGAAATGAATAATTCCAAAATTTTAAAATACCTAATGTAAATTGGACATTCTATGAATATAATAAATAATCATAAAAATGATTTCATTAAGTAATTATATACTCATAAACCCTTTATAATAGTTTGTAAAGAAATTTAGAATTATCCTAAGCATATCCTCTAGGAGTGTCATAGCCAAGAGTGTATCAATGCCCATTGTCGTGCACCACTTCTCGTTCTAGTCTATCTCAAAGTTCTGTTTTTGTGTGTTACCCTTATATACATCTGTGGTAGAGCTACATCTACCTGCTCGTATATAGATAGGGATGTATTTCATTGAAAACTCAAAAAATCTCCACAATACCCAAATTCTGGAAAGTTCTTATATACCAATCATAAAATTCTATCTTATGGTAATGTTCACTAATCATAGTTTATCTAAATCTAGTTTCCAAGGTAATTGCTAAACTTCCTATGGTACCAACTGTAAATCCCAGACCCCATTTACCTAGAGTCGGTGCATTATTTTAAGACATTGGCATGATTACAAAGAATCACTTCCAAAAGAACTGATCAGTTTAGCAGTCTTGGAAAATAGATTACATACATGAATGTTACATTACACTTTATAGCATACAACAAATCAAAAATAATCCTTTATGAAAACCATTATTGTCACGACCCGTCCTTGGGGCCCGTGCCGTGACTACCCCAAGCCCGCCTTCCATAGGCCAGGGGCTGGCGACTAGCACCAAGGCGTAAATTCCCGTTAAACAGGGAAGGCATTGCCTTTATAAGTAACAACCACCACAGAGTCAGCAAGCGGAAAGTAACTACAAAGTGCAGGAAAGTAAAGGGGGCCGGAATACAAGCCCAACTGAAAGTACAACTGAAAAGTAAAGTACAACAACTGAAGAAAAGACGGCGGCCTCGTGTCGTCCACTGGCAATCCCACCTGAAGGGTGGGTACAGATAGCCTCCAGGCTCCTCGGGTCCCACATCCGCTCCGAGCACGTCCCGCCCAGTGGTCCACCTCCAGGTACTGTCCTGCTCCACGCCCCAACCGCGATCAGCGCTGTCCGTCGTCTGCATCCAACACAACAAGGTGCGGGCATAGCCCGTGCAGGGGTGAGTATAAGCTACTCAGTAAGGACCCCGAGACCCCCGAAGGTCTCCCGAAATCCACAAAGGATATAGCACAAAAGAAAGATGCAATCACGAAGTAACATCTGACTCGACTTAGGTATATGCCCATACATATACCTAAGTCCCCAATTCTAGCACTGCTCACGAGCTCAAGAACAACTCAATCCACAAAGGAAAGCAAGACTCAAATCCACAAGGAGAGTAAACAGTAAATCCACATAGGATAGTTCAACACAATCCACAAAGGAGAGTAAACAGAAGATTCAGATCAACCAGGTATACTTTTTCAGATGACGTCATAGATGATCACTGATCCATCTAAGTCGTCGGACCCACGAAGGATCGATAGGTACTAACCCCCGCAGAAGACCCACACAGGATCGGGCTCACACAGAACCTGTAGGCAGTGGCTCACACAGAACCTGTAGTAAGGACCCACATAGGATCGGGCTCACACAGAACCTGTAGCACTGATCCACGTGGGATCGCTGAGTGCCGTAGTCGACGCAGTCCACTGAGGATCTCTGCACAGTCGTCGCCGCATTCCACGAAGGATCTCTGCTCTGCCATCGTCGCAGTCCACTGAGGATCTCTGCTCTGCCGTCGTCACAGTCCACGGAGGATCTCTGCTCTGCCGTCGTCGCAGTCCACGGAGGATCTCTGCTCTGTCGTCGAAGTCACAGCCAGTGCTAGGGTTCCCGCACATAGCGAGCTCATTTAGGAGGGTCCGCTCCACGATCCGAGAGGCTGATACATCAACTGGCACGTAGTCCGAAGTTGATGTATCCAAAAGTTCCGTATCGACAACAGGATCTCAACGCAATAGACGGCGCGTCAATCGGACGCCCGGTCTGAGAGTTATTGGCATTTTCGTCCCAGGGGCCCGGTTGGTTTTTAGGGCAAAACCAACCCGACCGTACTCCGCCTGTATCCGATCCTCGGGCGAAGTATGCCAAAAGTTCCGTCTCACTTAGAGGAAACTACCACAGCTGACGGTACGTCGATCGGACGTCCGTAGCTCAAGTTATGAGCGTTTCCGCTCCGAGGGCCCGGTTGGTTTCGTGTACGAACCAACCCGGCCGAAACCAAAGTCTTATGAAACCTTGAGCATAATATACTGAAACGCCCGTCTCGATCCAAGGATCGCGTAGCCGCTGACGGTTCGTCAATCGGAGGTCCCAGGCCCAAGATATGGGCGAAAGACCGAAGAGGGACCGAAACGGGGGTTCTGGGCCCGGGGCGACCCGGCCAGAACCCCCCCTGGGTCGGCCGAACCGGGTCGGCCCGAACCGGGTCGGCCTGGGCGCAGCCCGGCCGACCGGACTGGCCGTCCCGGCTTCGGCCGAGCGGCCGAATGAGCCGCCGCGGGTTTGACCCGCGGCTTTGGAGAAACGCGGCCCGCGTGGGCCACGTGCTGGGTGGCCGGACCGCGGACGCGGTCCGGGGGTTCGCCGCCGCCGCGGACGAGCCGCGGCGGATCTTCCGGCGGCGCGCCGGGCGGCGCCGCCTCCGGTCGCCGGCGCCGCTGCGCCGGCGACCCGCGCGGCCGCCGCCTTCCGCGGGCCGCCGGAGTTTCTCCGGTCGCCCGTTTTGCCTCCCGTCTGCGCCGTTGCCCCTCCCGGGGGCCGATCCTCACTGCGGGATCAACGGATCGCCCTTGCCGCGCGGTTCGTCATCGTCCGCCAAATTCGCACAACAAAAGATCGGCGGAGGGTTGCCGGGTCTTGTTCGTTAGACCCGCACCCTCCGCGTTAGTCATAAACAACGGGAGGAATAAAAACAACCAATCAACAATTTTAAAATAATTTAAAATTGTTCTGGGATCGGGTTCTTTATTTCAAAAAATAAACACGAGAAAGAATCATCACGAAAAATAAACCCCTACCTCGAAGTCATCGTCGGACGTGAGATCGTCGCGGAATCTCTCATCGCGGAAGAAGGGGATCGACGCGTCTTCGCGGTATCCGGCGTCGCGTCGCCAATCTCTGGATCAAGAACAAACGGATTTAATTAATTAAATCCGTTGCCATGAAATTTAAAAAGGGAGAATTTAAACGATCTGATTCTCACCTTAGTTGCCGAACGAGGATCGGCCGCGGAAGAAGAGGCGTCGCCGAAGAACGTCGCGGGTAAAGCTCGTCGACGTCGCAGATCTCGGTGTGCGTCGTCGAATTATGGTCGCCGGCGTTCTTCGCGTTCTTCGCGTTCTTCGCGTTCTTCGCGTTCTTCGCGGGGAAGGTGGAGGCCCAGAGAATCTCGCACAACGAGTAATCCTCCAAAAGAAAGAGTTGGTCTTATTTTATTATTTTTCAAACGAACGCAAACGCGTAAGTAACGACCCATTAAATTCGTTGAATTAATTCAACGAATGAAACAGCCCATTTAATTCACGAAATAAACTGCCCAATTAAATGGTCTGTTAAGAATTAAAGAAAACTCGTCGGTTGACTTTTCAGTTACTTGACGGGTTTTCACGGGTGCGTTACTTAGCGAAAGAAACGTCGGGGCTCGTGCGGGCCCCACCTCACAAATATCCTAACAAGGGGGTAGGATATTTCTGGATAGCATCATATCCAGTTCAACACAGTTCAAGCCGTCTTTAAGTGGCTTCAAGTGGCTTCCAAGCAGCTTAAGTGAAATAAAATAAAGTTGTCGCACAAATTTTATTTTATTTCTGACTTAAAGCCCCAAAATTTAAAAACCACGTCTGAGCAAACGCAACTCCGGAAGAGGCATTTCTAAGCAAATACCGGCGCTGCGATTTCATCGGTGCCCTCAGAATTCGATTCCGGGCACCGGTTCAAAAGATAGAAAAACCCGCTCGTCCGTTCACTGAACGTACCCGAGCCAAACTTCGGAAATTGATTCCGGGCACACCGGGCCTCGGAATCAGGTGCCGTCTGAAGCTGCGCTCTTGTAAAATTCCAAAGAAAATTAAGAAAAAAATTTCCTTGAAATTTTCGGGTCTTTACATTACTCCCACCTCAGGGCTTTACGTCCCCGTAAAGATACATCAAAAACTAGGGGAACAAATGGGGGTACTGAGCACGCATCTGAGCCTCCCGCTCCCAGGTGCTCTCCTGGAGGTTCCCGTGCTGCCATCCAACGCGCACAAGAGGAATCGACCGCCCACGTAGGACCCGCTCCTGTCGATCCTCGATCTCCACTGGGAACTCCGCAAAAGTCTCCCCATCGTCCACGTCCAGCTCCCCAAAGTCGATGATGTGCGTCGGGTCGTGCACGTATCTTCTCAGCTGAGACACGTGGAAGACGTCGTGCACCCGGTGCAACTGAGATGGTAGAGCCAGGCGATAAGCCACCTCTCCTATCCTGATGAGGACCTGGAAAGGCCCGATGAAGCGTGGAGACAACTTGCCACCTCAGCCAAATCTCCGTAAACCACGTCGAGGTGAGACACACAAAAAGACGTGGTCACCATCCTCGAACTCTAGTGGCCTCCGCCTCCTGTCAGCATATGACTTCTGCTGGCTCCGAGCTTTCCTCATCCTCTCCTGGATGATCTGGACCTTCTCTGTCGTGGCTCGGACCATCTCTGGTCCCACGAGTGCTGACTCCCCAGGGTCTGTCCAGCACAACGGTGATCTGCAGGGTCTGCCGTACAACGCCTCGTATGGTGCCATCCCGATGGTGGAGTGGTAGCTATTGTTGTACGCGAACTCCACCAAGGGTAGGTGGTCCTCCCAGCTGCGACCAAAGTCGAGAACACATGCACGGAGCATGTCCTCGAGTGTCTGTATGGTCCTCTCCATCTGACCATCCGTCTGAGGGTGGAAGGCTGTGCTCATATGGAGCCGCGTCCCGAACGCCTCCTGCAACCCCTTCCAAAGCCGGGAAGTGAAACGAGCATCTAGATCGGAGACGATAGACGATGGCACACCGTGAAGCCGTACGATCTCCTGGACGTAAAGACGTCCCAAGCTCTCCACTGAGCCATGCTCTCTGATGGGTAAGAAGTGTGCCGACTTGGTGAGTCGGTCGACAATCACCCAAATGGAGTCGTGACCTCTGGAAGTGCGTGGAAGTCCAGTCACGAAGTCCATAGATATGCCATCCCACTTCCACTCCGGGACCTCCAAGGGCTGTACCAAGCCTGCTGGTACCTGATGCTCTGCCTTCACCTGCTGGCAGGTGAGGCATCGTGAAACGAACTCTGCCACAACCTTCTTCATGCCCGGCCACCAGTGCTGTCGCCTGAGATCCTGGTACATCTTCGCCACTCCGGGATGTACCGCCAAGGGAGAAGTGTGAAACTCTCTCAGCACCTCCTCTCGTAAAGCGACTGGTACGAAGGTACGTCCTCTGAAAAGGATGCCGTGCTCTGCTCCAAGGGAGAAGCCATCAGGCGCCTGACCTGAGGATATCAGTGCACGCCGGGTCTCACAGTCAGCGTCCTCACGCTGAGCCTCTCTGACCCACTGTAGAAGTGGAGGAGAGACTGTGAGAGACTGAAGAAAGGCTGCTCCGTCTCTATCCACGAAGGATATCTGTAAGGAGGCTAGCTGTTTCGTCGCCTCCTCAAGTTGCTGAATGCCCGTCCTCCTGCTGAGTGCATCGGCTACCACGTTCCCCTTCCCAGGAGTATAGACTATCTCAAAGTCATAGTCCTGGAGGAACTCAAGCCATCTCCGCTGTCTCAGGTTCAGGTCCTTCTGAGAGAAGATATACCTGAGACTCTGGTGGTCAGAAAAGACTGTGAAGCGCTCGCCCATCAGATAGTGCCGCCAAGTCTTCAGAGCGAAGACCACTGCTGCTAACTCCAGGTCATGAGTGGCGTAGTTCTGCTCATGCGGCCTCAACTGATGTGATCCTTAGGCGATCACGGCCCGCTCCTGCATCAGAATGCACCCGAGTCTAGTATCTGATGCATCGCAGTAAACTACGTACCCAACTCCCTCCTTAGGAAACCTCAAGATAGGTGCGCTGGTCAATCTCTGTCTCAGCTCCTGGAAGCTCTGCTGGCATCTGTCTGACCACACGAAGGGTTTCCCCTTCTTTGTCAAGGCTGAGAGTGGTGCCGCAACTCTGGAGAAGTCTGGCACGAATCTCCGATAGTATCCGGCTAGGCCCAAGAATCTTCGCACCTCCGTCACGCTCCTGGGTGGCTCTCAAGCTAGCACTGCCTCGATCTTCGCGGGATCCACTGCAACTCCCGCCTCAGAGATGACGTTCCCCAAGAAATGGACCTCACGTAACCAGAACTGGCATTTTGAGAGCTTACCATAAAGTTGGTGCTCTCGGAGTGTGTCTAGCACAACTCGCAGGTGGTAGGCATGCTCCTCCTCAGTCGTCGAGTATACCAAAATGTCGTCAATGAAGACCACAACAAATCGGTCGAGGTATGGCTGGAAGATCCTGTTCATGAGGCTCATGAACACTGCTGGATCATTGGTTACGCCGAACGGCATAACCAAGAACTCATAATGGCCATACCGACACCTGAAGGCCGTCTTCTGCACGTCCTCGTCTCGAACTCTGAGCTGATGATAGCCTGACCGTAGGTCTATCTTCGAGAACCACCGCACTCCCTTGAGCTGATCGAAGATGTCATCAATCCGTGGTAGTGGATACTTGTTCCTTACTGTCACCTGGTTCAGGCGACGATAGTTGACACACAGTCGCAAGCTCCCGTCCGCCTTCTTGGTGAACAAAAATCGGGGAAGCCCAGGGTGAAACACTGGGTCGGATAAACCCCTTGCTCTACAAGTCCTCCAACTGTACCCGCAGCTCCCGAAGCTCGGCGGGGGCCATCCGATATGCTGGAGTAGATATCGGGGCTGTCCCAGGATACAAGTCGATGTAAAAGTCTACCTCTCTACGAGGAGGTAGCCATGGAACGTCGTCGGGAAAGACGTCCACGTACTGGTCCACCACTGCAGGAAAAGCTGGACTCCGCACGTCCACTGCTCCTAGGATGAGGCTAGCCAACTGATGAGAGATGGGCTGCACTCTCCTCCGCGGAAGTCCATCCTATGCTGCAAAGGTTCCCTTCTCACCGGTGAAGGTAAACCTGCTCCCGTCGGTGCGAACACATCGCACCTTGCGTCTAAAACAGTCGATCTGGGCATGAACCGTGGATAGCCAATCCATGCCCAAGATGACGTCGTAAGGCCTCGACGCCACTACAAGGAGATCCCAGCCGAAGCTCTCGCCTCCTAGAGTATGCTCACACTGCCGGAACCAGTGCGTAATCGTCGAGTCTGCTCCCGTAGGAGTCTCTAGCCGTGAGGATCGAGCCAACGGCTCAGTCGGAATCTCCGAGCTCCGAACAAGGGCAGAGGCTATGAAAGAGTGACTCGCTCCTGTGTCTATAAGTACTGCAGCAAGGGTGGAATAGACATAGATCGTACCTCGAATCATCTCTGGCATGTCGGGGTCGTAGGCCTCCACTGCCTGGAGCTGGGCCTGTCCCTGCCCGCCAGCTCCCTGTGGTCGAGGTGGCCCTCCTGGTGGTGGTGGGGGTAGAGCCTGGAAGCGTCGCCCACCACCCGCTGCTCGGCCAGCTCCTCTGCCTCGTCCGCCTCCTCCCTGCGGACCGCCACGGTCGACCCTCTGCCTCTGCCTGGGTGGCCCCTCCACCGTCTATTGCTCCTCTGATCGGCGAGTCGGGCAGTCACGAGCCATGTGACCCTGCCCGCCGCAGGAGTAGCACAGCCTGCCTCTCGGAAGGCTGGCACTCCGCTGTGTGCCCCGCACCGCTGAGCCGGTGTCCTGAGGCCGTTTGCGTGGGGGTCTGGTCTGCCTGGACCCGAGAGTCATCCGTCGGCTACCTGCTGCCGAAGACTCAGCTACCTGCCGCCCTGCGCTAGGTCTCGCCGCTGAAGAAGGCTCTTCCAGGAAGCTCTCGATCAGGAGGGCTCGCTCCAGCACTCCTGCCTGGGTCGGAATGCTGAGGGAGACCAGCGACGCCCGAATCTCCTGTCGCAAGCCCTGCTCGAAGGTCCGGGCCCGGAAGAAGGGGTCTCGTACCATGTCAGTCGAGTAGCGAGATAGGTCAGTGAACCTCGCCGCGTACTGAGCGACCGTCATGCTGCCCTGGCGCAGCTGGAGAAGCTCCTGGATGCGCACCGCTCGGAGGGTGGCCGGGAAGAACTCAGAGCGGAAGAGGCTCTTGAAGTCCGTCCAGAGCAAGGATGCCTCATCGTGAACCTGGAGCATCAAGCTCCACCATCGTCCTGCCGCCGCCTGCAGGAGGCTCGCCGCGAGAATCACCATGAGATCCGCTGGTGTCCTCACTAGCCTAATGATCCGTACCACCGCCTCTAGCCAGTTGTCGGCGGCCTGGGGGTCCGCCTCACCGCGAAACCTGGGCGGTCGCTGGCTCTGAAACTCATGCAGTGCCCTGAGGCGACGTGCATCGTCAGCGTCTGGTACTGGAAGCATCGGTGGCTCGGCGGGTAAGGGTACCGCCGGTGCCACTGCTGGCAAAGGGCCCTGCACCGAGGCCTCGTCGCTCGGTGGGCTGCCGTCGCGCCCTACACTCGGAACCCTAGCTGGCTGTCGTCGCGGGGCCATCCTGAAAAGGAGAACAAGAGCACCACAGTCAGAACAGTATACCTGGTGAGCTGGCACAAGTAATCACAAGGAAAACTTGAGACTTTCATAAAGCAGATCAGTATACCCGGTGAGCTGACACAAGTAATCACAAAGAAACTTGGGACACACACGCAATCAATGTTTTCATGCATTAAGTCGGAAATCAGGAGTCAGGGTCCTGGTGTACGGATACGTCGGCCGCCGCACCAACACTGGGCTCCCTGAACTGATAACCACACTCAATACACTAAACACTATTGCTTCATATAGAAAGAAAAGACGATCAGAGTCTGCGGTAGAACCGACCACCTCTGATACCAATTTTTCACGACCCGTCCTCGGGGCCCGTGCCGTGACTACCCCAAGCCCGCCTTCTATAGGCCAGGGGCTGGCGACTAGCACCAAGGCGTAAATTCCCGGTAAACAGGGAAGGCATTGCCTTTATAAGTATCAACCACCACAGAGTCAGCAAGCGGAAAATAACTACAAAGTGCAGGAATGTAAAGGGGGCCGGAATACAAGCCCAACTGAAAGTACAACTGAAAAGTAAAGTACAGCAACTGAAGAAAAGACGGCGGCCTCGTGTCGTCCACTGGCAATCCCACCTGAAGGGTGGGTACAGATAGCCTCCAGGCTCCTCGGGTCCCACGTCCGCTCCGAGCACGTCCCGCCCAGTGGACCACCTCCAGGTACCGTCCTGCTCCACGCCCCAACCGCGATCAGCGCTGTCCGTCGTCTGCATCCAACACAACAAGGTGCGGGCATAGCCCGTGCAGGGGTGAGTATAAGCTACTCAGTAAGGACCCCGAGACCCCCGAAGGTCTCCCGAAATCCACAAAGGATATAGCACAAAAGAAAGATGCAATCACGAAGTAACATCTGACTCGACTTAGGTATATGCCCATACATATTCCTAAGTCCCCAATTCTAGCTCTGCTCACGAGCTCAAGAACAACTCAATCCACAAAGGAAAGAAAGACTCAAATCCACAAGGAGAGTAAACAGTAAATCCACATAGGATAGTTCAACACAATCCACAAAAGAGAGTAAACTGAAGATTCAGCTCAACCAGGTATACTTTTTCAGATGACGTCAAAGATGATCACTGATCCATCTAAGTCGTCGGACCCATGAAGGATCGATAGGTACTAACCCCCGCAGAAGACCCACACAGGATCGGACTCACACAGAACCTGTAGGCAGTGGCTCACACAGAACCGGTAGTAAGGACCCACATAGGATCAGGCTCACACAGAACCTGTAGCACTGATCCACGTGGGATCGCTGAGTGCAGTAGTCGACGCAGTCCACTGAGGATCTCTGCACAGTCGTCGCCGCAGTCCACGAAGGATCTCTGCTCTGCCGTCGTCGCAGTCCACTGAGGATCTCTGCTCTGCCATCGTCGCAGTCCACGGAGAATCTCTGCTCTGCCGTCGTCGCAGTCCACGGAGGATCTCTGCTCTGTCGTCGAAGTCACAGCCAGCGCTAGGGTTCCCGCACATAGCGAGCTCGTTTAGGAGGGTCCGCTCCACGAGCCGAGAGGCTGATACATCAACTGACACGTAGTCCGAAGTTGATGTATCCAAAAGTTCCGTATCGACAACAGGATCTCAACGCAACAGACAGCGCGTCAATCGGACGCCCGGTCTGAGAGTTATTGGCATTTTCGTCCCAGGGGCCCAGTTGGTTTTTAGGGCAAAACCAACCCGACCTTACTCCGCCTGTATCCGATCCTCGGGCGGAGTATGCCAAAAGTTCCATCTCACTTAGAGGAAACTACCACAGCTGACGGTACGTCGATCGGACGTCCGTAGCTCAAGTTATGAGCGTTTCCGCTCCGAGGGCCCGGTTGGTTTCGTGTACGAACCAACCCGGCCGAACCGAAAGTCTTCCGAAACCTTGATCATAATATACCGAAACGACCGTCTCGATCCAAGGATCGTGTAGCCGTTGACGGTTCGTCAATTGGAGGTCCCAGGCCCAAGATATGGGCGAAAGACCGAAGAGGGCCCGAAACGGGGGTTCTGGGCCCGGGGCGACCCGGCCCGAACCCCCCCTGTGTCGACCGACCCGGGTCGGCCCGACCCGGCTAGGCCGGGTCCGGTCCGGCCTGGGCGCGGCCCGGCCGGCCGGACCGGCCGGCTCGGCTTCGACCGAGCGGCCGAATGAGCCGCCGCGGGTTTGACCCGCGGCTTTGGAGAAACGCGGCCCGCGCGGGCCGCGTGCTTGGTGGCCGGACCGCGGACGCGGTCCGGGGGATCGCCGCCGCCGCGGCCGAGCCGCGGCGGATCTTTCGGCGGCGCGCCGGGCGCCGCCGCCGCCGCCTTCCGCGGGCCGCCGGAGTTGCTCCGGTGGCCAGTTTTGCCTCCCGTCTGCACCGTTGCCCCTCCCGGGGGGCCGATCTTCACTGCGGGATCAACGGATCGCCCTTGCCGCGCGGTTCGTCGTCGTCCGCCAAATTCGCACAACAAAAGATCAGCGGAGGGTTGCCGGGTCTTGTTCGTTAGACCCGCACCCTCCGCGTTGGTCATAAACAACGGGAGGAATAAAAACAACCAATCAACAATTTTAAAATAATTTAAAATTGTTCTGGGATCGGGTTCTTTATTTCAAAAAAATAAACACGGGAAAGAATCATCAAGAAAAATAAACCCCTACCTCGAAGTCGTCGTCGGACGTGAGATCGTCGCGGAATCGCTCGTCGCGGAAGAAGGGGATCGACGCGTCGTCGCGGTATCCGGCGTCGCGTCGCCAATCTCCGGATCAAGAACAAACGGATTTAATTAATTAAATCCGTTGCCATGAAATTTAAAAAGGGAGAATTTAAACGATCTGATTCTCACCTTAGTTGCCGAACGAGGATCGGCCGCGGAAGAAGAGGCGTCGCCGAAGAACGTCGCGGGTAAAGCTCGTCGACGTCGCAGATCTCGGTGTGCGTCGTCGAATTCCGGTCGCCGGCGTTCTTCGCGTTCTTCGCGTTCTTCGCGTTCTTCGCGGGGAAGGTGGAGGCCCAGAGAATATCGCACAATGAGTAATCCTCCAAAAGAAAGCGTTGGTCTTATTTTATTATTTTGCCAACGAACGCAAACGCGTATGTAACGACCCATTAAATTCGTTGAATTAATTCAACGAATGAAACAGCCCATTTAATTCACGAAATAAACCGCCCAATTAAATGGTCTGTTAAGAATTAAAGAAAACGCGTCGGTTGACTTTTCAGTTACTTGACGGGTTTTCGCGGGTGCGTTACTTAGCGAAAGAAACGGCGGGGCTCGTGCGGGCCCCATCTCACAAATATCCTACCAAGGGGGTAGGATATTTCTGGATAGCATCCTATCCAGTTCAACACAGTTCAAGCCGTCTTTAAGTGGCTTCAAGTGGCTTCCAAGCAGCTTAAGTGAAATAAAATAAAGTTGTCGCACAAATTTTATTTTATTTCTGACTTAAAGCCCCAAAATTTAAAAACCACGTCTGAGCAAACGCAACTCCGGAAGAGGCGTTTCTAAGCAAATACCGACGCTGCGATTTCATCGGTGCCCTCAGAATTCGATTCCGGGCACCGGTTCAAAAGATAGAAAAACCTGCTTGTCCGTTCACTGAACGTACCCGAGCCAAACTTCAGAAATTGATTCCGGGCACACCGGGCCTCGGAATCAGGTGCCGTCTGAAGCTGCGCTCTTGTAAAATTCCAAAGAAAATTAAGAAAAAAATTTCCTTGAAATTTGCGGGTCTTTACAATTATTCCCTTATCATAACCCTGTATATCAATCTCAATACACATCAGGGAACACTGGAAAAAAAATATTGAAAGGGGCGAGCTCTGATGCTCAGTAAGGGTAAGCAATAAAGCAGAAGATAACATAAATATTAAGCCGGTTGAGTAATTGAAAACACATGACTTTACTAATAATAAACATTAACACTTTTATAGTTGGAATATTAATTGATTAAACAATACCATAATAAAACATAATCATGAGTATTCCACTAGTTGAATGACTACGTAAACCATAAATATTATTTTCATAATGAGGGAATGTATAATGTCACACATTATGAATAATTTTGTCAAGGCCTTGGCCAAGACATCTAAAAATTATTAAGGCCTTGGAAAAAACCATATATCAAATTGGGAATGGCCTTGGAAAATTCAACGTCTAGTTGTCACATGAGACCTACTGACTCATCAAGAAGCTATGGTGGGATCCACCCATCACTTACTAAGTCCAATACAATCCTTATATGAAAAGTTGAAAACATAACACAATCATTTGTATAAGAACTTGGATACGAATTTTCAATACATTAACCATAAATGATGATTGGTATTAAAATAAAACATCCACAATCAGACATATCACAAAACCTTCAATACAATATAGATGATTTGTATCATAATAAATCGACTAAAAAAATACAAATCTATCAAATGATGTTGACATAGATGAAAATTATTTCTAAAAATCTTTGAGAGAAACATCCATTTTCATGAAAATATTTAAATGTTACACATTTTGAAAGGAAGACATTTAAAGACATTTTTTAATCAATTTTTTTCATTCCACATTGAATCATTTTAATGGAATTATCATTTTAAAAAAATTCATACCCTTATAAATAAATCCTTAAAAAGTATTTTGTAAACATGGACATTAATGAGAATGATGTAGATGAATAAATATTTAAAATATTTAAAATGATGTTTTAATAAAAGAGTCCCTAAAAATAATCCCATTGAAAACTTTGTTATGATACATGGAGATGGATAATAAATATGTCCCAGAAAAAACATACTGATAAACAATCTCAGATAATTATGAGATTGAGGATTTAACACTTACATAGAACTTTCCATTGGTTGAGGGTACATTTAACCACATGTATAATGACCATAGTATGATATTAATTCATAAGAGAACCATATTAATATTTACATCAAATTACATGATTAATTTATTCCTTTATACTACCCATTTAATAATGATTTCTATGTTGAATTAATCATTTTGGGTAATAATCACTTTCTTTATCGTATGTGTTTTAACTTGTTATTCTTGATAGTATCATTTAGATTATGATTTAAATGATTCTAGAATATAAACCATGATTTATACATAATATATATATAGAATATAAATTTTTATTATAGATTTATATATGAAATGGAAGGCACTGATTATGGAGACGATAGGCCATATGTATACATAAATGTTGTTTCTGTTTCCATATCGTGTTGAACAGAAGTAAGAGAATATGATTTATGTAAGTACATAAATACATACACACAAACACACATAGATATATATATATATATATATCTCCAGTATCATATTAATTTCATATATTTCATACTTATTAATAATATATATTTCTACAACCATCGTTGAATAGTGAACATGGAAATTACTCTCATCACGTCGTGGAGACGGTAATCCGAACATATGCATGAGCGACAATATCATTATATTGATTTAAAATAGTATGTAAATAGATAGTATATCTTAAATACAGAATCATTAACATGTAATATTTATTATTTACATAAATTATATATAATTATTATAACCATCCAAATAATAATGTATTGAATAACAATTACACCATGACGTGGAGACGGTAAGCCGTACGCACACACGTATGGTGACATGTCCTTCATAGGATGGTTAAAATAATGAATATGGCTGTAACATATTTATAATAACATCACCGTATATATAATATATTGTATTTAATGTTTTATAAAAGAATATAGACAGAAATAGGAAGTGGAAGAATAAAAGATATTGAAAGAGGTGATTACATATTTATCTCTTCATCGGGTTCTTCCTTTGGATTTGATAAAAAGGACACCATAGGATGGCTTTATGATAAATATATGGACACTTGGATCAATGGAGGGATGTTTGGGGGATATTTGGGCAGGGTTTGGCCGAGCCAAATATATTTAGAGATGTTATTTTGAGAGAAGGGGTATTGACCTTTTATAAGAGGGGTGAGAGTCACATTAGGAAAAGATTAAATTATTAATTTATTATTCAATAATTTTCTATTTATAATGGTTAAAAGAGAATTTATTTCGATACTTAGGTGGTTATGGGTCGAAATAATCTCATACAATAGGTTTTAGACATGTTTAGGATACCATTTTGACCTTATATTTTATATTTAATTCTTAGTTAAATAGTTTAACTTTTAACATGTCTTCTTTTATTCTTACACTATATAGTTGATAAACATATTATAAATGTCCAAGTGAATCTGAATTGGATCATTAATGACATATAAAATATTATTTAATCTCTTTGTCCAATCATTACATTTTTAGAAATATTATATAAACCAATTATATAGTATTTGTTTTAAATATTAATTTATGACAATTTTGACATTATTTGTATTTTGTTTTTATAAAAGTCATAAAAAATTGATTACTTCGAAAAACATACATTTAATCAGACCTAACATGTCATATTAACCTCTAAAATTCGTGGATGTCATAAAAAATTTGAAATTATATTTATTTTAACATTTATAATACTATTTATTTGATTCATTCATTAATAAGGTAATTACTATATCATCATTGTGTCATAAATAAATTTAATTATTTAATGTCTAAAAATTATAAATAAAATTCCATTATATAGGAAATAAATTTATCTTTCTAAAGAATATTTATAGTCAAAAATATTACTTATATAACAACATATAATGATTATTTACTAAATTTTTTTTGTTTATGTCAATTTTTCATTTACATTAAATTTATTTATATAAAGTGTCATTATCATTCATAAGTGTCTCTATGGGGTACCAAAATTGACCCAAAGATTCCCATGGTCGGAAAGTACTAATAAAATGAGTTTATGACATGTGTTAAGATAATTTTTAATTATTACAAATATTCTTTTTTCCATGAATTACCATTTTTAACTTTAACTGCGGTAAATAAATGTCAAAAGTTACTATTAAAAAAAATATTTATCTTATTGAACCAAATTTTCCACCTTCATATTAAAATTGTCTCTTGGATTTTTTCAATTCAACTCACAGAATAGGTAGAATTTAGTTTTATGTGAATTTTCGAATTCTTCTATGAGGTGGGTAAAAGATGTTCAAAAGATCAATAAACATTTTATATATCTAAAATTATTATTAACTGATTCCAATTAATTACATTGAACATATATATGTATTATGTATCTATTTTGAAATAATTTTATTTTAAATCAAATTATTAATTATTTAAATAAATATTCGGTGTTAAACTACAACTCAGTGTTTTTCACTATTCATCCAAAATTGAATATTTTCAGAAAAATAAAGAAAATTCACCCTATGATAATTTTGATATTGAAAATTCAAAAATGAAGTCAATTTTACGAAAAATAAAAAAATAGAAGTTGAAATTATTAAATTAAAATTAATTTCCAATGTCAAAACCAAAAGGTGCATTTTTAAGAAATAATAACTATCAAAAGATTGACACTTGTTTTTTTCCAATTTCAATCTGAAATTACGTACAATGACCATCATTGGATTAAACGGTAAAAACATAATCTATTTATACTTCTAAACCATTAAAAAGTATAATTTTACACTATAAATTATTTCAAATAATTTTTTTTTTAAATTAAAATTTAGTATTTTTCTATATTCACAAAAATATGAATGTAATCATAAAAATACCAAAATTTTATCAAAACTAAATTTTTATCTCCCGATTCTAAAGAAGATGCTTATTTATTTCAAATTGAATATATAGAAGTGTCATATATTGTATTTAAAAAGGCTTCTCCTTCAAAAGGTAGTAAAATTTCATTTTCTGAAAAATACTTCATTTTTCTAAAAAAAATGAATTTGTTCTTACATTATTTCTTATAAACTCATAATATAGATTCAAAAATTATTAGGATTATATAATGTTAAAAATTTAGTAAATACTATTCATAACCACTTTTAAAAGGAATGTTTGGTATGTCGTGGTGCGCTTGAACTCAGTGTTGTGTGTAGTGCAAGTTATTGAGTTACTTTTAAGAAATATCCTACTATGAAATCTTGTGGTGTTACATCAACAAAATCAATAAAAGGAAATTTTTGGAAATTATGATCTTGAATTGTATTAATGACATTTTTTAAATATAATTATTTCTAATTCAATAATTAGATATGATGATGGTTAAAAAATGATATATAATAACATTAAATCATTCACCATAGAATAATTAATTCATTACTTTATGATTTAATCTTTATGACATATTAATCAATAATGTATTATAATATTTATAATTTATAGGATTATTATTGTATTTACCCTTATTAAAAAATAATCATACTCAAATAACTTGGTTCCCAATATTAAAATAAAATAATATACCACCATGAAATATCATTTTAATTATATTGTTCTACCTCAGATAAATTTCAACACAATAATTAACCTTCATTATATTATCATTTAGGTATATATTAAATATCAATTAAACATAAATTTAATCAAATTTTTTTATTAATATTCAATTATTTCAAATCAACAGCATTCATCAATCACTTTTGCTTCATTAGTTTCCATCATTAACCGAATATATTAATATCTATAATAATGAAAAGCACATCACCACTAAAATTTTTAATCTATTTGTATTTTGAAGGTATTTGATAATCCATCATTCCAGCACATTCAGTTCTCCCATGTATCCTTATTTAAATAAAACCGTTGGACAATAAATAAAAAATCACCCCATAATATTTTTACAGTGTTTCCTAATATAACTACAAAATATATACCATATATGATAAAAAATCCAACCATCCAAAGCGAACAAGGTAATTTTATCATCATAATTTATAATGTATAATGTTATTAACATAAGTAAATTTAACAGTATATATGTTGTGTAAAAAAATTTAATCTTATTTTCAATTATGGATTATCATCATTTGTGTAATTAATTCATCCATAAATCTCAATTACATATTCAAAATTTAATATTAATAAAAAAATCAATATCACATTCAAAATCATTATTGAGGATATCAACCCACAACCCAGTAAAATTACCCCAATACCTATCAAATACTATGAAACTATATGATAAATGTTTTTTAATATCATGAAATAAATACACCATGTAACCATTATTAATTATAAAGAGTGTTTATTAGTGATTCTTTTAAGATATTAATATAATAAAGGGGTGATAAAATCAAAAAAAATGTTATAATATACTAATATTAGCCATATTTTTTCTTCTTGGTCTACGTGATATTTTGGTTTTGTGTATTTTGAGGCATATTTGTTTCTTATTTGATCAGAACCTATACATTGGGAAAGTGAATTTTGTTTTCCTAGGCCCCCAAAAACAATATTGCATGGTTTAAATTCAGATATAGCATAATTCATCATATTAGATATTCTAAAATATAATGTATAAATATCTCTAATATTGGATTGATATTGTATCTTTGGTTTCCCATAATTTTTTCCATTTTCAGTGGCTTTAGAGTCGATTGCAGACCATGTTTTACTTGTCGAATGTTTTTATAATATTGTATTCTATGACTCAGGATTAAATGATAATATAATGACCATTATTTATTCCTGATAACAATAATATTAATTATAAATTTTTATATAAAAATAATTATTAATTATTATACATAAATATTAATAAATAATTTTTAATTTCCCACATCTGTCCTAAAATTAAAATTTTACTTTGAAGAATAAGAGATTTTTAATATCACATGATAAATGTATAATTTTGAAATATATAATTATTTATATATAAAAATTAAATTTAAAATTGAAAAAGGATTATTTCATGAAATTCAATTCTTTTTTTGAATCAACATTTTTAAATTTTCAATGGTTAAATTTTTACTTTTAAAAAAGAAAATGATTTTTGGAAAAAATGATTAAACTATATAATATAAATTTAAAATAATGTTATTAAATTTTAATTATAATATTGTTACATTAAAATGAGTGAAAACATTTACCAATGAAAAAATTACATACATGGTAAAATAATTAATTTGAAAAAATTATTTTAAATATATAAACATACTATTGAAATTATTAAACATAAAATATATTGAATATAAGTAATTTTTTTATTATCATTTAAAAGAGTGGTTGAGTGGTGAGATTAAAATTTTAAATTATTGAAATATCAATTAACTTTACACTGTTAAATAATAAGAAAACTATTATTATTGGAATCAATTTCACCAAAAATCACTTCTCATGAATAAAAATTCTATAAATTTAACCCAAATATAACATTTTTAATGTTTAAATACAAAAAAATATTCTCATTTTTCTTCAACGAAAAGAAATTTAGAATCAATTAACTATAATATAACCTATATGTAGTCTCTCTATAGTTCTTTTATGTTCTAAGTTGAAACACATTAGATTTAAGAAGGTATATTTCATGTTAATGCTTCTTACCCTCTTCAATCTTTTTTACAATCACTTCATTTCAATTCAATTTAATATAGAATTGTTATTATAATTTATTAATAAAAAGTAATTATTATGTTATCAATGATCCATCAAAATAAAATATCATTATACTACCTTTAAAATATGTTTTATTCCAAAAAACGCCCCTGTATAAAAAATCTTAATAATTGTGAGGAAAATTAACTAGTGTATGGTTTTCCATTAATAAAATCCTTTATTTGATACTAACAACATAATGAACTATATATATATGATTTACCTTGGGGTTATAATAAGAAAAAATATTGGTTTAATATTAACATTTCCATATCTATGTTTATCATAATAGTGCATAACTACCAAACTGGTTTGACACTACCACATGACATAATTTAGATAAATAATGAATTATTTTCATACCACAATGAATGATTATTTCCTATTGATATCAATATTCCATGAAATCAATCCAGACAACAACCTTATTAATATTAGTATATAACAATATCTTCCATTAATTATTGAATAACCTTTTTCATGTTGGATTTTTGATATTCTCCTCAATAGTAAAATTGTCCAACAAAATTGGGAAACCAATTTTCATAGATGGAAAACCATTTATTACATATCAATAATTATGTGTGAGCGTATATAGGGAAAACTATTATATTTTTTATCGACTAACTATCTTCGTATTATTTAATCAGTAGACATATTATTTGATTTGTGAGGCCTGAAATCATATTGCAACTCGATTTATTGGACAATCTGATGAGGTAATGTATTTTGGAATTTAATATAATACATAAAATTTTATGTATGTTTTCATTTAAATATTACATTATATCTATATTATGATGTTTTACATTATTAAATACTTCACTATATATCAATTTTTATTATCCAAACTATTTTTTACTATTTAATAATACCTAGATATAAAATTTATATAAAATTTACTTATTTGAGTAATATTATTTATTAGATAGTGATATATGATAGAATAAATCAAAATCTACATATTATAGAGAATCATATCACTCTAATTAATATTTTTAATCATTTTAATAGAAATCTAAAAGGATTACAATTTATGATGTATAATTTTATATGTATAATTAATAAACCTTCTATATTTTCTTATGATGTTTCATAATTATTCAATTTAATTTAAAGTTCCATTATGTATGATTATTAACAAGACTAATAAACTTTTTATTCATATATCTATGAGTTTCAACGAAATGTAATAATATAAACAATTATCCTAGGTTTTTGGAGTCTTGGTCTTACACATACGTGCACATAATAAATAAAAAAGTTAATTTTAATGAAAAATTATATAAAATTGAAAATATCATGAAATATATTATTTACTTGCATTAAATAACTCTATATGACTCATATAATTATTAATATCAATCTAATGATCATGATACATATTCATTGACAAAAGTTATTTTTTGTTCCCCTCCTTTGTGTCAATAATGAAACAAACATTTTATAAAACCGTGTGTCATGGAAACAATGGTAATTAATATGTAAAAATATAAGTCAAGTCGTGTCTAGTTAAGGATTTATTGAAATCCATCTATCTCACAACAATTTAGTAGAATCACGTAATTAAACAAATTTATCTCCCTATAAAAAAGGGCTACATTTTCATATATAGTGTCATCTACTGTAAGATAAATTATATATAGAAATGTTGTAGTAGGTCTCTCATCTATGATCCATTGATGATATACTAACAGTCCATGGTCTCATTATTGATGAAAAAAATAATAGATGAGTCCATTATCATATTTATATAATATTTTCACAGAGATGTTCCCAAAATAATTATAAAACATTCAAATGAAACCAAAAACCATATTTATTTAGAAAATATAAATGATTTTTATTTTAGAATATATCAATAGAATTTATGAATTTTCATCCCAAAAAATTTACTCAATTATAAGAAATAATAAATACATATCAGTTAATAGATACTTCATAACCAATTTCGAAATATAAATTTAATTTAAAATTAATAATAAATGTATCCATGTAATTTAAATTATTATAATTTTCCTTACATAGAAATTATTTGGTCATCATTACATATATTTTATTTCCTGTTATGTCTAACTAAACCCTAATACCTAATAATCATTTAAAAAAATAAAATAATCCAAAAATAAATTAATCAATTCCTTGAATTAATACCTATCATGGTCCCAACAAAATTTATTAATACCGCTATGTCAAGACGTAGTCCTATCATGAATCTACCAAATTCTATGATGAAAGAATGTGTGGCCCATGATAACCATCTCTAATATTCCCCTAGTATTTTATTATTTTTCAGGGTAAAATTTTCACTATTAGGAGGAATTACCCTACAATAAATATATATTAAAGAAAAAAAATTCAAACCATTGACCACTTATTGAAAATAAATCCATGGTCCACTGATACTATCAATATTTTATATCCATTGATTCTATAAAACATTAAAAATTGTTAGTAGAACTATAATTGTGTAGATAAAGAAACTATATCCCAGAGAGAAATTATCTAAAAACACTATATAACATTTATGTATGAAAAATAATCCCCATTACACTATAAAAAATATTACTAATCTACATCGATGGTCATACATTATTTAATAACTTGAAGAAAAAAATACAATAAAATACTAAGAAAAAATAGGGGTGAGGATATTCATAAATTAATATTCCTTGAAATATAAATGTTTTAATGAAATCAATTTCAAAAAATTATAATAATAAAAGTCATAAAATCATAATATACTGGTTTATACCATCCATGTACCACCTTATACTTTTAGGTAAGGACATGTAACATCTATTGAACTGTATAATTCTAAATCTCAAAAAAGTTATAATTTTTTATAAATTATTCATGTTGTCATTAAATAGTAATTAATAATGTTAATTCATAAGTATATTGTATTCCAAATATTTCAAAAATCATCACACAATGAATAAAGTTATTTATAATATAACAAAAACATATAAAATATAAATCTCTAATTTAAACCATATCCTTAATCATATTTTCTAAATCTAAAATTTATAATTTAAGGACATAATCTTGTTTTATGAATAAGCTAGTATCATAAAAATATACACATTTAATCACAACATTAATAATTAACATATGTGGAATATCTATTACATGTCAATTAGTGGGGCGAGGAGGGAATAATAGTCTGTATGTCCATTTATTCATTTCCATAAAAACAAAATTTTATATGACCTTGGATATAAATATACTCCAATTATGGTTGTAAAATTATTAATTTTATCATATCTTACTTAAAATAGAAAATAGGTTGTTTATTACTCACATGATCAAGTAACCATTATTGAGCTACAAACTAATCCATCTTCAGTTTTTTGACTATTTATATATTAACAAGAAAGAAAATTTGATCATATAATATATACTTTGTTTTCCTATTACAATATATTTTTACAAATGATAATTTTTTCCATCATATAGAGTTTTTGGTAATGTTCAAGTTCAACTAAGTTTCATAGTTTTTCCAACACACTATTCAGATGTTACCCATAATGGAAATGAAACTTCTGAAGTGTACCAAATACATTACATACTCAATTTCGTCATAATTAATCATTTAAAAAAACATATTAGAGGGTAAAACTATCTATTCTAACCTTTATGGTTGAAAAATATTCCACATTACATTTTTTCTTGTGTCTTGTTTATATTTTTATTTCATAATAGTTGTAAATATTGAATTGTATATTCTATATCCAATAATATAATTGTATACTATATGAAAACTAGAATCTTATAATAATAATCATTAGGGAAAATGAATAGTCCAAAATATTGTATAATATTTTAGAAAAAATATCTAACAATTTATACATACCAAATTAAACACTAATCACATTTAATAATCAAATCGTCATCAATTGGTCCCTATAAGATTTTTCGGTTATATCCATGTGGGATCAAAAAATTTAAATAAATTGTAATTAAATCATATCCTAATTAATTATACACATAAACCCCAATAATAAAATAAATTTTACAGAGTCATATACTGACCTAAAAACCCTATTATTTAATTGATGCATTAATTCTCTATGAAATTTTTTCCATCCTTCATGGTTTGTTAAATAATTTATTGATTTGATTCCATATTATTATACACATGATATTAAGTCCCATTAATGACTCCCCATGCATTATGTGTGTTATTAAAATCAATATTCTATCATCAATCATACACATATCCAATTTTTTTATAATTTCATAAACGGAGGGCATCATTTTGGTATAGTTGTTAAAATAAACTGAATATGTCTTTTAATAATTTTTGAGATGGGTCATTAAAATCATTTAAGTATTTTTCTTAAAACTATTGAACATGAACCAACAAAATGATATCTATTTTCCTTGAGAAATTCACCATAATTATATATATGGAAAAACAATTGAAAATAAATACTTACAATTGAAATTTGACTCTAAAACAAAATAGATAAATTTTCACTATTTATATATATACAAAAAAACACATAAATAATGATTTTATCATTACATTACTTTTATTATTTAAATAATCAATAATATTAATATTAGAATATTATATTATAAAAAATTTATTATTTTATATGTATATAAAAATATATAAAAATATATATATATATAATTATACAAATAGAAATAATATGAAACAAAATATTATGATTCTTATTATATGAAACTATATAGATAAAATAGTTTTGGTGTCTAGGATTCATATATGGAAAGTAAGACATATGTGGTGTATGATAAATGACATTACCTCAACAATTTCGATATATTAAAACTCCATGAAAATGTAATTTTAAAACTAGTAATTACATTATTAAAATATTATTTTGTCCACTAAATATTTTTTAAAATATAAAATGACACAAAGAACCCCATTTCTGATAATATTTATTAATATAGTTTTGAAAATTAAATCATTAAAATTAATTAATGAAATTTATAACCTCCACTCAATCCCTATGATTCATTATGCATATAAATATATATAAACCTCAGTATATCTCCACCTACACACTATTATATTACAAATTCTACATTTAACATGTTTTTCCTACTACCATATAATTGAATCTTATAACTAGAATCAATAATGAAACATAATTTATAAATTATGCAATAACGATCCATCATTAATCCCCCATCCAAATAGAATCAACGATTTCTAAATATAATCATGAATTTGGTCTCCATAATTACCAATACCACTCTGCCACCTTGTAAAATGCATCCCCCTACTACTAAAAAAATTATCGAAGGAATTCAATATTATCTATCCAAAAACAAATATCACTATACCTTTTAAAAAATACATCTATGCAAAAAAATAATAATACTTCCATTTTAAAAACAATTCATACAATATAATTTTTTATTCTTTCATGTTCCTCACTGATGTATAACCCCTTAACATGAAAAGATAACCCCCCAATCGTTAGATTGAAAATTATTTATAATTTTATAATTTAATTTAGTACCACTATGGGTAATGATGATAAGGATATTAAAAACAATAATATATTATTTCATTTGGGATTAAATTTCATTATAGACTCCATTTATTTAATTACATTTGTATCTATGAATTCAGAATAATTTTTCATCATCCACTACATATTTACCATTTCTATTATATTTGACACAATAATAGACATGCATAATGATGCATGTGTCCTAGTATGGGGTATCTACAGAATGATTTTTCATGTTATCCATTAACTCATTTTTTATGGATTTCATATTTGGTATTATTATTTCATTTTTGTTTTTCAATGTTGAGAGTTATTTTATTTCTCATCAGTGGTTCTATCATGATCTATCATGTCAGTCCATAGTTTATTATAGCATAATGCCTCTCATAGAGACTGGGTATTTTCTAGGTGGCATGATTGATGGTGGGTATTATTAAGGAGATTACATTTGTACATCATTATTCATTAGATATAAATATTCTTATTTTAATTCATACAATATATTAAAGGGAGTTTAACATGTTTTGAAAGTACATTTAATATTGATTCTAATATATCTATTTCTCGTCTAGGTATTGTTCATGTGTTATTATTATTTTCTATGTATCTTATTCAATCTACATTGATGGTGTCTCATAATCAGTGTTTTCATAATTTTTTTCCCCATGGGAGAATGTCTACATTGATATGGTGGTGACCATATGTGAAGTTAATTAAAAAAATGATGTCTTTTGTATAAGGGATCATAGTGAAACATCCATATTCAATATATTGATTTTGGTTATTTATAAATTTCCTTCAATTTTACCCAGTGAACCTATACTTATTTTGGTGTACCTACAATAATGGTTTATAATGAGTTTGAGGATGATTGGAAGAATTGATCTTTTTATTTAATATTATGTATTATTTATTAATTGATTCATTTTTAATTGTGATGGTGTCAAATATTTAATGTGATAATTGTCTTGATTATCATTTTTAGTATTTTAGGACTAGAGACATTTTATTTTTGTTGACATATACCTAAAAACAATTTGAGGTTTCATGGTCCTAAGACATCAATAATCTAGATAAACTAAATTTGGCCTTGATGATGGTGTGAGAATTATTTCGTATTTGGTATATTGTTATAGTGTTTAATTGTTTATCATATTGATTTCTCATGGTTAATATATATGAAAATTTTATTTTATACTGTGATTTTTATCTATATTAAATAAATTGGTACTGGTATTCTATGTACTATTGATTATTTCATACTGTTAGTTTCAATCATCTACCATAATGTTGTATTAGAGTTATAAAAAGAATATAATCTCAAAAATTACAGATAAATAATAATTTATTATTCTTGTTCCCTGAACATTAAATTCTGATGAATCACATATATCACTAAAACAAACCATCAACTATGATTTCAAACACTATAGTTATTTCATATGTGAATAGTTAACCCTGGGATTATTTAATTTCATTTCATATATTGGGACCCCAGGATAAGACATTTTGATAAAAGGAATGAGAAATATAAAATCATCATTAGAATCATGACATCAATTGGAAGGCCCCCTAGAAACATTGAATTACTGGTGTGATGCATATTGTGTCACAAATAATTAATTTTGTATTTTTTATTTTTCTCAATAATCCATTATTTTAATAATGAAACACCACTGATGGAATAGATTCCAAATTCCTTTTCCCATTGATTTTCCTTCTTTATAATTCTTTCATTATTCCTGTAATTCTTCTCCCCATTTTTCATTTTTATTCATTTCTTCAATTTCATTCCAAATGTTTACTTCCATGTTTAATTTATCATACAATGACCATCATATTAATGATTAAACCTTATATTGTCTAACTAATTTATCCTCACCTTCTCCACAAGAATATAACAAGGTATTTTCTTTGATGGTTCTATTCCAAGATGGGTGCATGATAAAAATCTGGAACATTGTTCAATTGATTTGTAAATGAAAATGGTGATTGGGTTGTGTGGTAGAAATTGTGGGGGATATTAGATAACATTGTGGTTTTAATATATATTTTTTTACATCTACCGTTGATGTACATGTAACTAAGATTTTTGTTAAAATATTCATAGAGATTTTAAAAAATTTCCATGATATGGATTTACTATAGGTAGAACAATAGTGATGGATAGTCCAACAATTATGTTTCTGTAACAACGTTTATTTATATGGGACCTTTTCTAAAATTAATTAATTTTCCTTAGTGTATTTGATTACATGGATACAACAAGTACATATATATAGAGACAACATGGTTTGTGCTATATGAAAAAATGAATTTTCTTTCTCTACACACAACATCATCTTGGTGTATGTTACACACATCGCAGACATAGAATGCATTAAATGAAACACTAAAATATTATGAAACCTAATTTTATTATTATAATTATTTTAACCATAAAATTATAACATAGTAGGAAAAAATAGTAATATATACATTTATAAATATATTTCAAATATTTTTTAAAATTTTTTTAGATAAATATAACATATTGATAATGCCAAATAAATTTTTCTGTAAACCCTTTACGTGTTTTAAAATATTATTTTCTGAAATGATCTTTTTTTAATGTTCTTTTGTAGAAAAACATAAAATTAAGTTATATCCATTTAAAAATATAACAATATAAAAATAACTTCATTATATAATTTATAACATTGAAATCGGTGAAGGGTTAAATTTTTAGATTTTTCTAAGAGATAGCAATATATGATGAATAGGGAAAAAATATAGTTTTAACAAAAACATTTATTTTCATATAATTTATTTATAGTATCATATTATATGTTTATTTTGTTTTAATTATTCATTATATATACTATTTTTCAAGTACCCCAATATAGGACATTTTAATCAACATCACTTTTAAATTAAACAAAAAATCCAATCATTCTTTTGAATTTTTTTATTAGAAAATCACATTGTCATCCCACCTATAGGAATATTTTAGATTTAGTGTACTCAACATATGTGAATGGAAATTACAAAAATTTATTGAATTTTTTATTCATCATAATTTATAATTTATAATATGGTTGAGATAGATGTTGAAAAAAATTTATTGAATATGTTAAAAATTAACACTTGCGATCAACAGACAAAATTACCTTAATAAAAAATTAAACCATAAACATAAGCCCCCTAAAGACCGAGAAACATGTACAAAAAGATAATCTGTGTGAATTTATACACCATATAATCCATTTATAAATTTTTTTACCATTACTAGAGTCACTTTTTGTTGGGAAAACATGGGTAGAATTGCATTTTTCAAAATATAAAAGAGTGGAACTTATCCTCTAAAATAATAGGCCTACTCTCCACCTACATACTAACACCTATTAATAAACATTTGAAAAAACAATATCTTATCAATTATTTTGTAAACACAACAACCCTCATCCTTTAATAATATCCTTGGGTAGAAATTCAACCATTTAATCCCTTTGGTGGAAACCATAAACGAGTTACCCGAAGAAGAGTTAACATATTTCTGAATGCTCTTTAGATTTATTTCAATTATCGACCCCTCAAACATATTTATTCAACGATTATAAAAAATTGCATTTATAATAGATAAAATAATATTTTGTTATTGTTTTCATTATAAATAAAATCACAAACTCGTCAATTTAATTGGATAGGAACATACTGTTTATGTGTACAACAATCTATCGCCCCATGAAACAAGGATAATTTATTTTTTCCTTAAAACTTTTAATTGTTGGGAACTATGATATAAAATATGTCTATATATGTAATATATTTTATTTATGAGGTCTTCATGATATTTAATTATACAATAACATATACCTTTATACTTTCCATCTAGTGTAAATATGATGGCATCATTTGTGGACTTGTGGACTACCGCCTCCTTAGAGTGATGTGAATCATAAAGACATTACATGGAATGTGTTAAGGATGGTATTAGTAATAATATATGAAAAGAATAACATAATAATGTTAATATAATTATATTATAGACATATATTCTGATATTTCATTTACATACTTTATTTCAATATAAGAATAGAACTAAATCAGTGATCATGCTTACGTACGTCCTATATCCTCCCTGAACAGTGTGTTATATTTCATCTTTATATATTTCTTTGATTATTATAATTACCTACATAATATATAATTTTTTACATTTTTTATATAAATAATTCATTATCTATTTAATTATATTAATAATAATAAGTCAAAGTATATGTGAAGAACGAAACGGATATTACCAAAAGTGAAGCCCTAGCAAAGAATTATTAATGAGCTGGTAATATAATGTCATAATCAAAAAATATATTTTATTATATGTAATAATATTTATTCCATATATATTTAAATGAAACATATATTATTCATTAATGGGGTTTGAAGGATTATGATTTGATTCAAGCCATAATGTATAAGAATTTCATAAAAATTTTTATATCTCTGAGATACATGTCATTTTCATCACACTTTAACATTGCATTGTATATATAATATCCAGGAATTAAATCTATTATAATTAATTTTAAATTTATTTGTATTTACATATTTCTATTATATTATCTTTAAATCATGGTTTTTATGTTTACAAAGTTACCAAATTGGTAAGATAGTTTTGTATGAAATTTCATTATTTTAGAGACAATTTTTTATGAACCTACATTATTTTATCATGGGGTATTTTTTATATGTTATATCATGAATATGATTGTTTCGATTTTTTTATAAGATTAATTACATTTAATTTTCTTAGAGAGAGAGTATAGTACCATTTTACCATGTGTCTAGAGTTTATTGATATAATCTCATCATTTATAAAAATTGTTTATCAATTTAATTCCATTGATGGAATCATGTGACCCTTATCATAATAAGACTCATAAATTTTATTCATCCATATTAATTAAAGATATATCCATTTATTATTACCATTTTATTTCCTTTTGTAAACATAATATATTAATGAAATATTTTAATAAAAACATTATATTATTTGTCTTTTTTGTCGAACATTTATTTCAATAAAAAATCATGTTTTATGTAAAATAAATCACATTTTTTTCAATATTGTATTTAAATAATGTTTTAGGATAATTTTCATTGAAAATGTTTTTTAAATTATATATGGTTTTTCAAAACATCAATTATATGATTCAGTGAAATTTTAAATTAAAATTGTTTTCAATTATTAATGTATGAAAAAGTTTTCTTCAATGTAGAAAGGATATTTTCTTTGTGAATTTTTTTAATAGATCTACCAAAACTATTTCCCATATCATATGATCTCATTTTTTGTTACTCTTTCCTTTCTAGGGAAATTATTCAATGTTTCCATTGATATTAATTCTCTTCATCATTTTTATGGAATGATGTTTATTGAATCACATCTCTCTATCATGGAATATTTTCTTAAGAAAGCCACATATTTTCACAGATTATGATTTTCATGAAATGCTTATGAATCCAATATTTTATCCCTACATAGTATGATATGAATACTTATTTCTGATACCCATATCATTTCAAGGGTTATGATATGATTGATTTATACCTTTTAGAACACATATTTATTATATTATTATGATACATTTACAATCTATATCTACCTATAATGCATTGTGTAATGATTTATATCTCATGAGATACACTATGATGGTCTTGATTATGAACCTTAACAATATATATTTTCATGGGAGACAACGATGACTACTAATATGGCATTGGGAGTGAAGTCAGTCTCATATAGTGGTATTGGTTGTGGACCTTGAATACAATGATGGTATGGGATGTGAACCAATACTATCAAGATGAATTTAGTAGTTATGCCAGGACTACTATGTGAATAATTTTAAATGAACATTTTTCAACCACAATTCCATGTCTTATTCAATTTTTTTGATTCCATGGACTCTATTATTTATTTCCTTATGATTCATGTCATATGAACTACCATGAAGTATAACATGAATCATGTTTATGATATTATGATAAGTAAGGTATAATCATATAATGTAATGATCAAGTTTTTTTAACCTTATGTTTATTTTTATACTTATATTTATACCTTGTTTACCCCTAGTGAGGTTATGGGATAATCCTTTTTCCAAAGATCCTTTTCCTGGTTAAGAAGATATTTATTATTATTGATGTGTATAAAGATCATTCTAGTTAACAAATCAATAGTTGGATATAATTTATCTTACTTATAAAATATTTTTAATGATTCCTTGTTTATAGAGGCACACAGAATATGAGTTTCCTCATATGTAATGATTTAGTTATTCCGAAAAAAAAGCAATGTATATGTATTAAAGATAGTGTTTCTATAGATTTTATTAGATCAATGATTTATTTATCCTTTGGAATCTAGAATTAGAAAAAAGTCATGTTAACAATAAGGACATGTTTTTGGATTGGTCTAAGAATATAGAAATGTATTGGAAAATTTATTAAAATTATGGTAATGGATAAAGTGAGGGGTTTCTAATAAATTCATCAATGAATACATTCTATTAGTATATTTGGTTGTATAATAGATGTACCTATGTAAAACTACTCCTAAAATTTTTGTTATGTGATTCATGATGCAACATGGAACATGAAATTAGTCCTTGCTTCACACCTTGTTTGACACTACTAGTAGATATTCACTGGGAATTCCCAAATACATCAGGAAACATCATGAATAATTTAATTACCTTTTTAAAATGAATAATTAATCTTAAACACATTATGAAAATGATGAGGAAAGTTTTATAAATTTAAACATACTTAAAATGACTTTTCATTTTTATGTGGTTCCACATTAGGATAATTTTTTCTAACTCTTTGTTTTTTATTTTATTCAATGGTTGGAATCTGAAGGAACTATATCAATGGTGATTGTTACTAACAATGTAATGATATTCATAATGGTAAAATTAATTATATGGAAGCAATAATTGAAAATATTATTTATATTCACACATATCTTTCTCATGATATGAATAACAGTGGACTTACAATAGAAAAAATAATAGAACATCATTATATTGAGTCTATTTAGTGATAATATTCACCTTCTATTAATATGTATTCTCCTCCAATGGTTTCTAAACTATGTATTGGTATTGCTAAAAATATATTATTCACTCACTTGTTCATAGAACATGAGAAACTCATTCTGGATGGTTATTTTTTAAATGTTGATATACACAAGTGGTTGACTCTAGTCAATAATATGTGAAAGCAGGAAGAAATTAAATTTATATAATTGGATGAGATCAATAAATTATTTGTCAATAAATATATTCAATGGATTTTCAATACCATCATTAAGAAATATTTAATTTAGTTGAAGCAATGATATGACGATTCTATTGGAACCTATGGGAATAATTTCCCATCATAGAAATAGAACTCTTCAGTACTAATCATCCAACCTGAATGAAATGTGGACAGTTTATTAATTGTTTAAATCCATGTCTCAAATGGTTGTTCGAAATAATATTCCTTTAAAGCTATGATGAGATTTTGTGTTATACAATCACAATTCATATAGATGATGGGGTCATGTATGAACCCCATTGTTTTGAAAATAAAATGAATATAGGAATTAATGGAAAACATAAAAAAATGAGGCAAAGATTATGATATTTCCTTTATGATCTATAAGAGGGAAGAAGGACAGAGGAACCTTCATTTCGTGGATAATAATTTTTTTATTGTGTATGTAATACCATCATGAATATAATTTCTACAATGATGGGAAGAAGTCAGCAAATGATGTAAATTTTGAAAAATGTGTCATAGAATTCGCATCCCACACATCAGTGATACATGTGTAAAGAGAATAGTATTTTTTCTATCTAGTTACCAAACACAATGGTTTGTGATGATGATTTACGTCAGTATCCACTTATGCTAAGGGGCAATGTGAAATATCAGGCAATATCTATTTCTGCTGAGGGGTGTTATAACTATGAAAAAAAGGCACACTTTCCATTGACTCAATAACTGACAATGTAATTTATGGTTCAATATCAACAAACTCTTTCAAATATAAATAATTTTTTAAGGGAGTAAATATTTCACCAGGTTAAATAGATGTGTAATTAATAGTGAAGAAACCATAATTTATTATTATTTAAATTATGTCTATGATTCTTCTACAGTTGATTTTTATGGGAATTTGGTTCCTATAAATAATTTCATTCACCAACTGATTTAATTTTAAATCATCTTAATAAAGGATTAAATATCAATTCATAAATCCCGATTAATTATTGACAATAGGAAGTTATGTTTGATATTTCAAACCCTAAAATGATATCCCATAGATGTGACAATAAGTATGAACATCATGTGAATATTAAAATTTCTTGGACACTGTACGGTTGTCTTTTCATGGGTTCTAGGAGAAGGGCTTTGCATCTATTTTACTTCTTTGTTACTTCCATGTTGTGCAAATTTTTTGTTTTTGTGGTTATTTTTCCCTATTCCATTTTTAATTTACTATATTTTATATGTACTAGTTTGTGGTTCATTTATGTTTGGTTTATTTATATAACTTTTGAATCATTTTACGTTTTCCATCTTCACATTTTCATTGAGTTGGTTGCATCTGTGTCTAGAATTTATTAGGAATATACTTCCCCAAGTACATTGTGACTTCTGTGCCTATCACCACCCCTAGCCATTAAAGGCAGGCTTGGGGTCGTTGCTGATCAATCTTGGAAAGGGTGCGGTTATGAGAATATGGTTTCAGAGTTGGTTCTACCATTGTGACATTGTTCACAAACATCCTTAATGATGGAAGGAATGGTTTAGGGAAATAGTGTTGAATAATCTCTACATTATCCCTTAGCACATAGAGTAATGTAATGGAATGGGTGCCCAACATATCAATTCATCCAGACCCAGATTACCCACTTGCTGACTCGTCACCCTAAGACACTTGTTACAGTGAACAATTTCATATTCATCATTAATGATTGAGTCTATTAATGTTCTTCATGAGTTATCTCTCTTGTGTTATTATTATATATATTCACACATATGATGGTGGTACTAGTTGATATAATTCAGGATGTCTCCTTGAGGACATCCATCCTTGATACCATCTCCAGTTCAGGATGATGATCCCATGAGCAATAAGACCTATGTTTAGGATACACTATGTTTCCCCCGTCCACCATGTTGGCAGGTAAAAATACCCCCACCTATTAAGAAGTAGATACCCATAGTATTGTAGGCTGAGAATGTGCATATGATAAGCGCACTTTCTGATATTCATCAATTGAGACCACTAAGGCATTGTAGTGAGGTAAACATCAGGAAACATATGTTTGATAATGTTGGTGTTTGGACTCTTTAATAATACATAGACGCCCGAAGATCATATGCTAGATTTAGTATCCATTAATTTCCATGGATTATATGGGTTTTTGTGGGGCTTGGATTCTCCGATACTTGATGATTAAACACTCTCATGGGATGAGCTCCAATAACTATTTAATTAAGAGAATTACCTCACTTTATTTCACTCCATTCAACATCAATAGCTCATGTAGTTTCAATATGTGTGGATGAATGTGAATGAGTACATGACTAGGTTCATGGATCATGTGTGTTAATCTTTTTATATGATCCGTGATGGATACTTCTGGTCATATAGTTTTGAGTAGGGTCTTCTCATAGAGATATATACTACAATTAAACCCTCTTGCATCCCCACCTATTCTAGGGTGACATAGTATACACCAGTGAGAGATAACATTCTATATTATGGATGCAATAAAACTGGTTCTGGCAGTGAGCATAATAGAGCTGAGACATCTATCACAAGTTACATGGGTTAGATTATAATATATAGAAATATTATATATTATCATGATCAGACTCATGTATTGGGCCACTCATAGAGGGACAATGGAATTCTTGGGATGGGTGAAATCACATTGCTTGAGACTTCCCAAACAGAGTATACTAAGTACTCATAGAAGTCATTATGTGGACCACCATGGTAGAGACAATCCTATAATAAAAAAAAGGGTTGTTTCAATTGAAGTGTTGTGGGTAGAGCAGCAGGAGGAGATGGAGCTGTGGGACATTATGAGATCATTCCTTCACTACCAAGTTGCGAACATCTGGCTCAAGAAGATGGCAGATAGGGCTGCTAACAACTTCAAGCTATATATTTCTATAATCCCATTGTGCATGAGATGATAAGAGGTACACCTTGTGGCTTTTCTACCTTTTTTACACAACATGATTGGCACTATTTGAGGTACTCCTGTCTGCATGCTTCTTGTTTGTTGGTTTACCTCAATAACATGGGGAATCAGTGTAGCCCAATGTAAGAGTATTATGATGTAGTATTGAACACACGAGCAAGAGGGGTCCTTCCCCTAAGGAGACATGTTTTTGTGATATGAGAAATACCAAGAGGGTGAGTTAGTACCATAAAAAGAATATAGTATCTAGGGGTGATGTCTTAGTCCCTCATAATTTTTCATTCATGGAGGTGTTTTAGTAGAGTGTTGGATAAGGTCCTGACATTTCTTGTGTTGTCTTTCTTCTTGACCCAATTTACATGGAAATTCCACTAGTGGGTGTGACATTGTTCTTTTTAAGGGGATTACACTCCTTATAATGGAATAGAGTATGTGCATGTTATATTATGTGATATCAATGTCTAGATTCTTTCAGTTGGATATATTTACTCATCTTCCTTGTTTTTTGGTAAATTGAGTTCCCAACATCAATATTGATATTTTAGTTACAATGTACATGTTGATGTTACGAATGCCCCATGAACATGAACTATGTTACTCACTACCTGGTGCTTGCAGTAGATGAAATTTGGCTATGAAGGTATAGACACTAACATCTAGGGGATCTCTTTATGTTTTTTAGACCATTAGAGTCTATGGTATGTCTCCACCAATATTTAATTGTAGCTAAGGTGGTGATGTATGTTGAACTTCATGCCGCACTATAACATCGAGATAGTCTATTTACTGGGTACGTGAACCATTGTATAATATTACTTTACCTGGATGTCTCAGGATCTCCTAGTGATGGAATTTTAGCAGCAGTTAGTTTCCCTATAGATGACCATGATTGTGAAGGAGGGTACAATAATCTTCTGTCGATGGTGTTGACTCCTTCACTTCTTGAGAATGCAAGAGAGTGAAAATTATGAAACATCAATGGTGAAATATTTCATTACCAGACATCCTAGGTTTTTTTGACCAGATGGATATTCTTATTGAGAGAATCATGTGACCCAATTCATGGGTCACATAGTGATTCTATTAGTGACATGAGTATTAGTGGTTCAGGTGTGTATGATATATTATACCCTGAGATTTTTCAAGCCATTTGAGAACATTAAAATGGAGGGAGATGTTTCTTATTGCCTTTCCCACCCCCAAATTTCTGGAGTGGGATTACGACATCGCCCATGAGTCATATATGAGAAGATACATGCATGATTCTACACACATCATCAACATGAGAATACCCTATGTGTATGGGCCATCCCTTTGGATCATGTATTGCTCCATCATAGAAACATATAGGTCTAAATGGGAGTGGGAGACACAGCTGTAGGATCATTATCCCACATGGTTTCACTAGTTTTTATTCATGGTTAAAAAACCCAAGATTGAGGGAATGGTGTAGATAGCTGGTTTTTGGATTCTAAGTATTTTGAATATTTTTACATATATTTCTCGAGAAAGTAGTAGAGATAACATACAGTTCTAATGCACAATGTTCCAAAAATAAATAGTTATTAAAATATTATGTCTTTTAGTACAATGCAAGTAGAGAAGCTATGATATCTCTTAAACATTATCCGTGAAAAGATATCTAAGGACATTATTGATTATGAAATCTGGAATTTACCATATGTGATGGATATCATTTTCAGGAACATATCTTTTTGGGAAACTTTTATTGGGTATGTAATGATAAATAAAATTAATAATTATATAATTTTGTTTAGATGATTCCCTGATTAATTATGAATGGATATTCATATTGAAAATGCCAGATCACCAATGATTTTATATTTCATAGTTTACTATATTGGCCTCCTCGTGTTAATAGAAGCTAGAGGTTCAGATTATATGACTTCTAGGGGTTTCCTATAAATATTAGTTTTAATAAATGATAGAGAAGTAACACATTCATAATGAAGATGGTGGAACACATTCATTCTGCTTCAGATCATAACACATTGTCCTGTCTTCCTCATATCACGATGAAAATGCCTTCTCTAGTATATCAAAGTGCAGTGAACATAAAATCATATCCAAATGCGAGGTTGGATAACTATTTGGCTTTCTACATCTCCACAATTAAATAATATTTTTATCAATATCAATATTTTTTGGGATTGTCTAATTTATTATCCATTGTTGATGACCAAAAAGACAATGACCATCAACTATTTTGAGTAGGGATTTCCCAGTCTCCATTTTCATCCTCATTATTTAATGATAAAATTTCAATATCCCCAAATGCCCACTGATATTTGGGAAAGACAATTGTATATCAATATATCAACCAGAGGAGTCCTGATCTATTCTCATATTCATGTTTCGTGTGATTAGGAGGCACAATGGTGATTGGAAGATCTACCAACTATTTTTCATGCTGAAACGTTGATGATTATTCGAGCACTGACAACCTCTATGTTGATCGAGTCCCATAGAACCCAATTCTGGACATGGGTAATTATTTTGACCACCATAGTGATCTTGTTAGTCCACTGAAGGGATTGTCGGTGTGTGGTGGTACGACCTCTATCCAGCCATGGAGGGTGGTGATGTTCGAGGGAGCCATTGCAGCTAACTGATGGATCTTAACGACTGGGTTGGGTGCGGCACATCAGTTGGGAGTGCGATTGATGCATGCTGAGTATGTATAAATTGGTGGTGATATGAATGTTTTGGAGGTGGCGGTGACACAAGCTATAAGTGGAGGAGTGGAACATCACATGGAAACCCATGTGCAAGAGAAAAATAAATAAATAAATTTAAAAAATGAACAATAATAATATTATTATTATTAATATTTCAACCAACATAACTCTATCTTGGTGAGTATAATTTATGTGACATTTGTGGCAGTGTAACCCTATTTTCCATATGGAAATTTTAATATCATTTCAAAGAATTTACCTCGATTTGTGACCTACAAACCAGAAATGCACATGAAACATTTTATCTAATATTAAAATTAAATAATCGCCTCTCATTAACTCCTGCATAAAACATTATATGGATGTGCCATCAGCGTGAATGTGAACTTATCTTTATGATGGTCGATTTTGGACTACTATAGGAAATTTGATTCATTTTAATATTTGGGTACATGAAACACCCAATAATTTTATTATTATAATTGTTCTGAAATATTACATTTATCATACCTATTTCATGTGACATCGGATTTTTGAGAACGTAGTCAAGTTTTTATCCTAGAATCATGGTGGGATCTTTTTGACCAATATCGGGTGTGGAAATATAGATTGACATGAAATCCAGATGATGTCTGGTTCATGTGGCTTTTGGAGAAATCCAGTTTATCTTCGAGAGTCTGTTATGGACAAACGAGAAGTCGATCGAGTGTGTTTTTACATGTGTATCACAATGGATTGATTAGTATAAAAAAAATTTGCCTTAAGGGATGGCCCCACTAGAATACTTTCATGTTCAATGCAACAACATACTTCCTTTCTACTAGATGTATCTTTTGGGAGAATCAATAATCAATCTTTTAAATTTTTATGAAATTATCAAAATGGTGTGATAAATTAGGAGGTGAAGAACCTTATTAATGATAAAAATAAATTTTTATGAATGAATTAAATATTAATATAATATCTCTATTCGATGTTTGATGATATGAGACCTATTTTTTGGGGCCATTTGAGTAGATGTGTCAATGATGATACATTTTATCCCTTCAAATAAACATCATGTATCTGGTTCTCAATAACCATTTAGATATATATGAGGTTTACTATAAAAGTAAAAATGAATACCTAGGGGTACCAGATCTCATTTAATAGCTATGGATGGTTTGGTACAGAACCAGTGGATGAGGTGCAGTAACACATTTTTGTAGCCACATATGTGTTGTGTAACCCTTCATGAATATTAGACATCTCATTACTATTTCATATAGACATAGAATTTGTCATGCATGTAGCCTATCTTAAGTGTTATTCTGAAAATAACTTGAAGGTTCGATATATTTTGTCATTTTAGTTATGATATGATATTTTCTAGGCATTACACCTTTTTCAGGTGATGTATGATGATAATGTTGATCAGAGGTACCATACAGTTCAAATATTCTGTGTTCCTTGGATATTTTTCAAGAGGTAGTATCTAGTCGGGATGACCAGTGTTCCTCAGTAATTTTTATGAGGTATAATCCATTAAGGATGGAAAGAGTTCATTGATGCTTTTCTAAGAGGTACAACCCATGCAGTATGGACTGAGTAGTTCCTTGTATACATTAATTTAGGTTTCGTAGTGGTACCCATTTCCAGTTCTGGGCATCATTTCAACTGGGATGGGTAGTGGGTTTCCCATCTACTTTCAGGTCACGATTCCCCTTGTCATACTAGGGAATCGACAACAATGATGAATAGAACCACATAGATGAGCAGGGCATGGGTCTGGAATAGTGTGACATGACCTATCCACAAAGTTCATGGTTATGACATATGATTGGGTGCACCATTAGATTCATGAAGACGAGGGATGATTTTCCTACTAAGATGTGTCCATGTGATGAGACCTCCAACCATGGTGGTGTGATAGTACTTCCAAAAGAAGATAGTATCATAGTGTAGTGATTGAGTCCCTTCTTACATGATATTTAGAGAAGATATGTGGTTGTTGGGCAATGATAGTCGTTACATATGGACTATTAGATACACAGATTCTTTTGTTGAGCTATGGCAATGATCCCCTTACTCTCACATTTCAGTTTCTTGAATAACCTCATATATATATTCTACTTTCAGTACCCACTCCTTGGGATTTTTTACCCTCCTTCCAAGATAGCCAAATATTTGTGGGGAATGAAACATGATTTTCGAGATTTTATTACCATGGTTCGAAGAGTCTAGACTCATGAAATTGGTAGTAATGCCTTTATTAATAGATAATTGTATCACAATTTATAGCTCATTTTATTGGATGAGCTTACATAACTCCTTTGTTGGGATGAACTACACTCCTTTTATTATACCTTGTCCTATCAACTGGATTACTTTTTAGAGTAAATCATATGGCACCCCCTTCGCCTTTTCATGGTGTCTTATAAAGTATTTTTATACACCACCATTCATGGTATATGCCTGTATGTTTTGTTCCTTATGTAGAAGACAAATAGGTAAATCATGACTTCAGAGGAGCATAGAGATACAAGTTCTTGGAGAACATATGGTGCACATTGATTGGGTTCAAGGAGAATGGATCTCTCAGATTTTTTACTTTTCTGTTACTGCTAGGTTGTTGATCTACTTTTTGGGCATGTATTTTTCCTTTTTTCACAATTAGTTTAGTGTACCATATTTGAATTTTCTAGTTTTTAATGCATTTTGGTTAATTTATATCAGTTTTTCATATTGTCTTCATTTCACTAAAAACTTTTTCAATGAATTGGTAGCATTTGGGGTAACATGTTCATATGCAATTGAATCACTGAATTTTTTGTTCCATCGATGCTTGTGGCTATCCATGGACATTGATGGTGAGCATGGGGAAGCTGCAGCTCATGTTTGACATTGTCTAGGTTGTGACAACAATTATCAAAATAAATATTTATAAAAATCAACACATTCCATATTCAATCCATTTCTGAAATTAAAATGATACATTCAAAAATAAAACCATTTTTTAAATACAAATATATTTTAAATTTAAAATATATCACTAGAAACTATTTTTTAATTCATTTAAAAAGTTCACATGTTTTCAAAAAAACATAAATAATTGAAATAAATAAAATATGCACTCTTAGTCGGAATTAATTTTTATTAATTCATTTGATTCTATACCCATGGGACAAAACCATTAAAATTATATTATAACTCCAATAAGTGTCTCCAAGTCACTTATGTTCCCATATAATTGGAAAAATGATGTTCATAATAAATAGGTTATAAGCATCCATTTATTCTCTACATTTCATATTCAAATGATCATACTCCTTTTTACCATCCTAATATAGTGCGATAACTATGAGTACATTCTACTATAATAACATTTAACTCAAAATTAATGACATATTGTACATTACTAATGCCATTTTTTATAATGAATAATTGGAGTGACAATGACTGATACTATTTGTAACACCGTTCTCTATCAAATTGGATTGATTTGAGTCTAATGTAATACATTTCCTTCGTCCATATCAACATGATTCGATAGGCTCAAAGTAAATTTCAACGAATTCTTTAATGTTTGGGATGATTTTAACAACAAATAATTATACAAAAAAACCCAAGGATACCATATCAAATAATGAACAATATGATTCATCATAACAATTTAAAAGAACTCAAGGAAACAAAAATGAAAAAATTACAAATCAACACGATAAAAAATATCAGAGTACCTATGTGGAGAAACTAGACCACAATGATTAAGGACTATAAATTCAACACTACACATATTCACACATTCTCCATTACCCAACTACAAAATCCAAGCTTATGTATCATGATGCACGATAAAGAGGTGTGATAAATTAACATTACGTATTTCTTAGGAAACAATATCTACAAGATAACAAATTTGTGTAAGAAGATGGTATGAATTGAAACACAGCCCGTAATACAAGAATGGAATCATGACTCACTCCACTAGGATTGAATATGTTTACACATTTATATTAAAAAAAATAATAACCAATATAAATTGTTTATATCAAAATATTAGAAACAAATAAAAAAATAGTTTGCATTAAATGAAACCAAATGTATCATTAAATAATTTTTACAATCCTTTTTGGAACACCCAAACGGTCATCCACACACACACCCCCACATTCATACATTAGTGAGAGTACCATTCTGATGATCATTTTAATATCTATCCCCCAAATCATCACTTTGTGTCCAGTGCCATTTTTCATAATTCCACATTCCCCTTATAAAGTGTCACATTCTATGTACCCCAATGTTACATGACTCTAATTCAAGGTCTATTCTAAATCATGATATCAATCCAATACATGTATAAAAAAATCATTCCAAAAAATTCAATAAAGAAATCAATTTTAAACAATTACATGACACCCATTCCATGAATCAAACAAATGAAATTTTAAAAATAATTATTTTACCATCCATAAAAAATGAAATTTTTACCACAATCAATTTCCAAAAACCGACAATCCATCACAAAAGATGGTTTGAACTACTATTTTCCCATTTAATTAACAATATATGAGATGAAATTCAATTAATTTAATACTAATAGAGGATGTTATAATAATAGTACTCCAGAGTGAAACCACCTACATTGGATATAATAGTGGAAATGAATAATTAAACGAACAATTCAAAAAAGTAGGGATGAATCTCTAATAAACCCTATAATAGATATCAATCCATATCATCAACACAACCAATATTCATCATGATAGACAATAGATAACATATATATATCAGAAAAAGACTAGAGCTATGATTTTTAGAGAAGTAAAAAAGTTATATCTACAAAAAAACCATCATGAATAGAGAAATACCAAGAACTCCTACCTTAACCCCACAATGATGTTCCAATGGATGGCTTCCAGATCAAAGAGGGAACTCTATATAGCATATGGACGGAAAACCCCCATGTTGGTGTCAAACAGGATTAAAAAGAGTGTTTAGGTGTCAAAATGAGTGATATTCATGTTTTAGGATCTACAAACCAACCATGCATGGATGGATCACGTGGATTGGAATATCATGACCCAACCAAGCACTAGAAACATCCTCCAAACACCCATCACACATCTAGTCCACAATGTTAGATAAAACATATTCTTGTCACATTATTTATTCTTATACACATTTCAAGGATACTTCATAATATCAAAACTGTTTCTCCAAATCTTATTCCTAATTGTTCCCTTAACCAAATAGAAGTGTCTCACTTTTCAAAGTATCCAACTGGTGTTTCATAGAATCTATTAATGGTCCACAAAACATTATCCTCTAGGAAACCCCTAAAAATATATAAATGTTTCCCAAATCCTCCGAAAATTTACCCAAAAACATTTCATTAATAATAATAATAATCAAAGGGTTACATACATTAATATGGGGGTTATCCAACATATATATTATTTAATAAATTTGGGTTCTTCTAAAAAATTGTAGGGTTCTATCCATTGATAATAAGATCTCTTTGAGTGGATGGGTTTATGGATCCAACACGTTTAGTTAGGCCACTATTCACTAGTTATAAATCAATGAAGTGATGTTTCAGAATTGTATTATGAGAAATTTCCATTCCCCATGAACTATAGTTGTATATATCCCTATATTTTTCAATTTAAATCATTATTATAGAAAGGATTAGAATTCATATTGAGTTGGACTATACAACTCCTATTATGGGTATTAATCAGGTGTTCCAATGACATATTAATCATGGTTTTTATATGATATTAATATTTTTGGGAAAGAGTAACATATGAAATCAGATACATGAATTTCCATCAAGTTAAAACCCAAACAGGTGTGATTATGATTCATAAATTGATATCATTATTCTATTGAGTAAGTTATTATTATATAAAATGTTCTATAATATTTGATATAAATATTATAACATAGTGATCATTTCAGTCCCTCTTCTGGATGGAGTATACTATTAGGATTCTGGACCTAACACAGGGAGCTATGACCGAGTGGAAGTATATGATGTTAACTAGATAACCCAGGTGTGTTCCTCAATAAGTCATTCATTGAAATTTCAAACATTTCACAACTCGTGAAAAGTCAATGGTGGATTGTTTGATGTGTTCTAGTTGTGTTTTCATGAAACACTACTTATACAAGTATCCCTCATAATAATATTGATTTTTGAGTAATATTAATAATGATGTGACAATGATGTGGTAGTTGTTAATAATTTCATATGAAAATTCATTTTGTACTATCATAAAAGGAGATATACGTTGAATATAGCATCTAGATCAGAGTCCTCCCAATTTTAGGGTTTGTTTTTATTAGGGAGTTATTCAATGGAATTGTGGATTTTATATGATTTAATGGGGTTGAATGGATCTATGATACTCTATCATTATAACAACCTCTAGTTAGATCCTAATAATAATTGTTTACTAATTATTAATGCATTGATAATGAGAAAGTGTTTGATGTATCTGTTTTAGTGTCATTGGGTCTAGATCTGAGTATGATTCATGTTCTCTCCTAAATAAATACATGTAATATATGGTGATTGGAGGTGTAATTACAATGGGACCCTTAGTCTAACCCTTGTCAACTAGAGATTTAAAATGGGTGCACACTATCTATTAATCAACCATAATAATTTATCGTGTCTTTATCTAATGAGAAAAAATAATAAATATTAAAAATTCATTCACGATAGAGAAGATATATAGATATTACTATTTCAATCGGTATTTGTAAAGAATTTCATTACCTTAATTTGATGAAATATCGAGTACATCATGAATGTTCCGCTATATGTAATGAGAGTAATGTTATCAACTACACTGTAAAACACAATATGATTTTAGAATATATTTCTCATTAACTAGATTTTACATCATTGAAAACTCTCATTATGCACAACAGTATGATTTTAATGAATCATACAATACATTTAAATATTATAATTTAAATATGTTCGTTATAACTCATCATTGATTTAGCTGGTATAAATAGTATTAACCATAATATGAAATATTAATGAATATCCTAATATTAACTGTTTTATAAATTAATTTATATGAATTTAGAACATAAAATTCCAAAAATTCTTTATATGCCATAAATTTTTATTCAAATAAGTGAATTATAAAACATTTTATGTTACACTAATTAATTTAATATATAACACATTCAGTGATGGTATTTTATAAAAAGGGTAAAAAAATTTAAATAAGTAGCTCATAGATATCTATGATTGATATTTTTATACTTTCGTAAAATCATTGGGCTTTCGGAGAGAATATTTAATTTTAAAAATCAATCATTTAAATTCATTATATAATATGATTTATAGTTTGATTGTATTTTTTATATTTTTTCATGAAGTAACATATTTTCCAATATTTATAATATTATAATCAATATAATTTTGACAAGGCATTTTCATGATATTTTTCTAAATCTATTTTTAAGTTAAAACTATATTTTTCTTATATCAAATTTTCATTTCATAATGAATTTACATTTTATGTAAATTAAACCATTATTATTAAGAATTTTATAAATGGAATTTATTGAAAATATATCTACATATATTAATTTAAATTCATAAATGGAATATTACTAGTTATAGAGATATAAATTTTTTTTCCATTGAAAAAATTCTTTCTCATTTAATCTATTTTATCGGGATTCCCACAGTTATTTTAACATTAATATTCTTCTAACATAGATAACATGTCTGAAAAAATTAACAATTTTTTTCTAATAAATATTTTAAAATTTTCATTGGGTTATTATTTATTAATTTTCTACAATGATTAATTTTTCGATGAAAATCACAAAATACATATTTTTATAAAAAACATGATTTTAATTTTTATGAAAGACGATATGGTTTCATTTTTCATTAATAACAGTTTTACATTTATAATTAGTTTTATAATAATAGTAATAATCAAAATTATGTAACATTAATTAATTTCATATTGAATTTATAGGTCAAATCGATTATAATTAAGAAATCATTTTGTTAAAAAACACTTATTCAGTAAGTCTACAGAGATTATTTTAAACTAACTTATTTTTGTTATGTGAACAATATTTATAAAAATAGATTAAATAATATCAATGATAATATTCAATATTATATACTAAATTAAAATAAATTCTAATTAATAAAGATTACTAAACTCATTTAAAATAAATTTTCACAGTTAAGGATTAATCAAGTTTACAAGGGGATAAACAAAAAATTTAAGGGTTAAATAGACCTGAATAATTTTACAATCCAAATTTTCAAGCCCTATTAAATCATTTTCCATATAATTTAATATAATGATACATTTTTTTCAACTATTCATTTGTTAAATGTTTTTATTACCTTTTCTTTTCAAAATTTTTATATGTAACCTCTCCCCCGCATATAAAAAAGAAACCCCATATCCTCTCATAAATACACTCCAAAATATGTTTGGATAAGTAAATAAAAACCAAAATACATTCCATACATCCATCTCTATGTTCTAGATTCATTGTTTTTATTAGTAAACCCATTTTTGTTAAAATCTAAGGAGGTTGTCCAATGAAGATATATTTTTCTTAACAAATAAATATTATTGTAATTATTCATACAACTATTACAAATATAGTTAAAATATTTTGATTTGATAACATAATTGTCCTTAATATAAATTTATTTTATTATGTTAATTTGATGACCTATATCAATTTCCTCCTCAATCAAAAGGTAAATTAAGTCCTCATAATGTTCTTGAAAGACTATCGTCTTGTGAAAAGATTATTTTTTCCCATAATAACCTCTCATTGATGAATATAATAAGGGATTTCATTTTTATATTTGATAATTCCGTCATAATTATTATATTATAATTATCATTAACATATTTCTTCTTATCTTCCATTCTTTTTTAAAATTATAACAACGTTCATGCATACGTGAGGGAAACCTCATGTCTAAAACTATGTGATTTCTTATTCATTTAACATTGAAATTGATTTAATAAATATAAATTCAATTAATATTTATGATATAAATGATGTTAAAATTATTATGGAATTATTCTATATTATTTATCTATATTTACTTATATATATAAAGAAAATTGAAAAGGTGTCCGAGTGTACAAACAACATACCATCTCTATGAACCATGTAATCCATTTTATATATACAACCTTCATGGGTTACTCAGAATACAAATATATTTAATATATAATATATTTATATTTGGTTTATCTTTTTTTATTACGTATACTTGATCATATTAAAGAAAACAAAAATACCAAACAATAACATACAAGAAAACAATGTTTTTCTTAACTAAAATATGATTTTAACATGTAATTGTTATTAAATGTGTAATGAAATGTCATGATTAAATTATAAAAGTTATTATAAATATGAATATGTTTAGAAAATATATTTATAATAAATAGATATTTATTAAACAATAGGTTTGGATGTGCATGGATAAATTCAACACATGAGGTTGGGATTTTTAACACACTTTTATTTATGTGAGTCATGTTCCATATTCGACACTAATTTATATTGACATATGTATATAAAACACAATAATAAATTTTATTATTATTATTATTATCAAATTTATGTTGATTAATTGTTCATAAATGGTTTTATCTATAATGGTGATATTTATTCAATATTTTTCTATGTGGTAAGGGATTTATTTAACAATCTAATTTTTTATCGAGGTTATTTATGAATATGAATCCAAAGATGATATCATATGATATAATTCTCAAAAAGGAATAGATATATTATATACTAGAAATTTATGCATAATAATTTTTTTCCACTCATTTAACTCTCTTTAATACCTCAACATACCGAAACGGTACAACATGTTTAGACTCGTGAGGGGCTCAGGGTGACTAGGAGTAATCATGTTCCAGTGTAAATGAGTGGTTTTGTGGAGAAGGATACTACAGAAATGGATGAATTATGAAAAGGTGAAATGAGGAAGGGAAGGAAAGTGCTGGATTTAGAGGGGGCCCTCCAATTAGTGTCGTAAAATCAAGGGTTGAGGTTGTTGGTGATGACTCATATGTAGAGGTTGTTAGAGAAAATGGTTCATACACAAATGGAATTCTGGAGTTTTCACTTGTCATGGATGATCAGAATGCTTTTCCATGCTAGGGGATTGTACATCATGGATCCAGTACTCCATAGTAGTGAGAAACCACTTTGATGGCTTCATTATGGAATGTCTGAACAATAACCATAATGAACTAGAATTTACTATTGGGGACTCTGTGGAGAAGTACATTGAAGGATGTAAGAGTATTTATGTTGGGAAAACCATCCTGTGGAGTTATAGGAGTTACAGAATGAGTAAGGGTAGGGAGGAATAATTTTCCTTCCCATTACCTTTGAAGACACGTAACGAGAAAAAGAAAGTCGGTGGGGGGATGGATAGTGAGGCCTTATGTCAACTAAAACATCAATGAAAACCGAAATCCAATGGTTTGATGCAGTTTTTGGGGGATGAGGTAATAGAAGATTTGTTTTTTCTCGTTTCCTCTACATAGTAATCAACCAAGATGATGGGATGAAATATTGAGGTTGACCATAATGAGAAGAAATATTCTTGGGATGAAAAACATGACACAATTCTGGTGAGTGGATTAAGTAATTGGTTGTCAATGTTTGAGGAATATATATAGGTCTAGGATTAGTGGTCTTCTGCTTTAAAAGACCTGATATGGGAAGATACTCACACTCCGGTAACAGATATATCTTTTATGTTTTTTATGTATGTGGACTCTGGTAGAATAAAACACTCTTTCAATGATTCTATTCTATCATTTCATGACTAATAATTTTTCTATAACGTTATTTATGTATTTGATTATGATGAATCCTTTTATTAGTTAGTGTGATTCTAGGTAAATTTGGGTGTTACATTCCATCATTTATCTGGTTCAACATAAGATGGGGTTCCAAGCATGAGGTCACCAATTCATTATGGCCTATGGATTTTGAGAGGGTATGGCTTGGCCAGTGGTTCTGTGCTTGTGCATCTTTTCATGGGACTGTCTGAGTGCACATTCTCTAGTAGAGAGAATTTACACGATTTTGTTTCTAGGGAGTGGATAAACCCTGTATTTTCAATATAATTCATTGTACTATTTTATTCGGTGGTTAATTTTAGACTTGGCGGTTTCTCACTATCCTTTAAATGTTATTTGATAATAAAATAAAAAAAAATTCAGGTAGTATACCCCAAATCTATGACTTATGCCAATTTTACAATTTCGTGGATCATGTTCATTAATTCCATAATGCATCAAGGCTTATGAACATTAAAGATTTGTCTCATGTCTCAGCCTTATGATATATGTTATATAGGGTATGGTTTTCAAATGTTATAGAATATTTCTCATACCCTTATTCTCTTTTAATTCATCAATTATCATTTATATCTATTTATTTTTCCTTTAATAAGAATCTAGACTCACTATTTCTTATGTTTCACATCTATTTGTCATAATGTATTTCTAGGATCTATTAAATGTTGTTGTTCATTATTGGTTATGTTCAAGATTATCCATGAAATATGATTATACTTTATCCTGAATCCAAATACACTAATAATTTATTGTCCACATGCGTGTATTTGTGAAATGTATTAATTATGCATTGAAATGATATGATATTTATTTATGACAATATGGTTCATTATATTTTGTATAAAAGGAATTTATCAGTTGTAATTTCTTAACCTAGTATTTCCTTAACCCATTCCCCATGTCGGTGGGTCACATGATGTCAAGCATGTATCCCCATATGGCAAAGGCTACTCAGTAGCAGTGAGGGAGTAAATGTGGAACAGTTGGTAAACTATAAATGAATATCAGATTCGAATAGTGAATATAATAGTAATCATCTTATAGTGAAATTATATTTAAATAGAAATAATAAATAAAAAGTAGATGAAATAATTATTAAACAATTTATAATAATATAAATTTTCACTAGGTAGTTTCATATACATAGATTCATGGCATGCTAATATATAATAAGGTAACATATATATTAATGTAAAATATTTTTGTAAAAAAACATGGAAAGGTAAAAATAATGCTCAACAAAAATATGGGGAATATGATTGATTCCCTTCTAGTATCTATACTTATAATCCATGTATGAACAATATTAGTAGTAGGGTACTTACCCTTATTCTTTAATGTAGAATTATAATATACACATGTAAAAAGATTAGGGTCGGAGATGAAATCCTAGTAGTAAATCAAAAATTATTTCTATAATTATTCCAAGAATTGGTCATATATAAAGATTTTGAAGGTGTAAATAAATAAGAAACCATTTAAAATAAATAACTATCCTACAGAAAATACTTAAAGTCACACAGTGGCTCCACCTAAACCAGATCATGATGGAAACGTGTTTATGATCAGAAACTATAATAAATATACCCATATATTATAGTTATACATTTTAACAACTTATATGTACCATGTACATGATGATATAATTGTCCATAAACTATGAATATTAGGTGTGGGTTTGACAATGGCATTACTCAGACATCAATTACCATATTAAACATCCTAATTATCTCAAGATATATGTTACATTCCCTACACCTTGTTCTATTCGGAATATTTCATTCTCATCACTTGATACGATTTGTGTGTATTTATGTAAAAACATGAATCAATGGTCGTGGTGCGTCATACCAAACATCCAAATAATATCAATGGTGTGAGACATCATGCTAAACAACTGATGTAATGGGGAGTGAATCATTATTCTAAGTATAACCCTTACTATCCCTACATATCTTATATTAAATGAATAACTATATTTATAATAATAGTAATGAGGAAATATTTCTCATCATTTATACTAATTGAACTCAAATTTCAACGAGGTATTATAGTTCAACTAAATAATTTTATAAAAAATCAATTAAATAATATGTCTAGTACACCTATCATAATATCTCATAATAAATCCATTTAATACATTTTAAGAAAGGAATCCCAAGATGAATACACTATTTAATTTCATAAAACCTACTTATTTATCAAATGTATGGAGACTAAATTTATTAACGGGTGGTTATATTGTTCCATTGCCAATTTGGAAAATACCAATATATGAAATTTCAGTAATATATTGGACAAATTACTTAGGAGATGACTTGGGTTTAAAAATAAAATTATATAAGAGATGTAAAATAATTAATTTTTCATTCCATATTCTAATAATTTGTTAGAAGAATATATTCAACTAATCATAATAGGGAAATTCTAGTGGGAACACCAAAGGGGTGTCCATAGCTATGTTCAAAATACTCTACTATACCATACTATGTTACCTGACATATATCAAGTTGAATAGATAAATTTTATTTGATAAACCAAATTTACTGTTGAGGCAAGGAAGAGGTCATTGCCCGTCACAACAACAAATTTGTGAAAATAGGAAAAATCTACGGGATAAACTATACAACATAATGTAGGGATGTAGATGACTTCATGTCTAATAAAAGCCTCAAATTTGAAGTAGGATCGAATAAAATGAAGAAATATTCAAAAACCCAAAACTACAAAAAAAAATTATTTCACTAAAATAGAACAATATATACATTAATAAAAATAGATCAATTTGAAGAGAAGCCAATATCTCAACTAAATGTATTCATCTCTTTCGATGGATCTCGATTTGGTGTCTAGATGAATGATTTATAAAGGAAACAAGATTGGATTAGAATATGAGTTATGGGAGATAGAGGGGTGGACCAACAACTATAAATTAGAAGAGATGGAAGAGATTTGGGATAATAGATTAATTATGTGAAATTTCAATATTCAACACTCAAAATAGAGCTTGTATAGTTTTTCTGCATAACTTTTCTGAACAATGCACACACTGTGGATAGCCTACTTCTTAAAAAAATTCCCCCACTATTATGGTGAAATTTTTTCCTAACTGTTAACATACCATCTAAAATTCCACTATCATAATAAAATAGTTTTTTTGCATGGGAATGTTCCTTGTGTCATAGTGTTTCAAAAAAAACCATTCATCACATTCATCTTCTATGTCTCTCTCTATATGATTCATATAAATAAGGTGAGCTTTGTGGAACGGTTTCTATTACCATGTGGCACAATTTATTTTCAGAATTTTTGGTGTTTTTAGATTCTTACTAGTATTGAAAACCATAATAACCCCTATGAATCCATTGAGTAACATTGAAAAATGAATTTACTATAATTTAAACATAATGTTAAATGATCCATAACTTTATAAAATTGAGGTCCATTACAACCTCTCCTACTTATAGAACCTCATATTCAAGTGGACCTACTAAGGGTAATTAAGTATCATTAGAAAATACATCAATCCACTGAGATTTTACATCAGATTCTTGTTCCCAGGTATCATTAGGTACATGGTTGTGCGTCCACAACACCTATAACCACATGACTGACCATCTTCAGAGTGTCTTCATGCTCTAATTAGTAGTATGATTAGGATAATCCTAAAAGGAAGCGACCACATCAAACTCAACTGAATAAATCTAAAAAAATGTTATGGGTCTACATAATTCTATGAAACACAGATATCATTTAAATAAATAATGAATATACCAATATCTCTAAATAGTTATATCTGGTAATCCATAGGTATGATATATTTCAGAACCTCGATTGGCCCAACATACCAATGTGAGTGCTTAACGTGCCTCCGAATACTTCTTTGTCCCATCCTAGAAGTGAATCTATATGAACACCAATCTCAGTACTTCAACACTACAGGTTTCCAATGCTAGTTTTTCTATTAATTCAATCTAGAATATGATGTCGTTTGTTGGTTTCTGATCAACTCTACTTAATCTATATTTTCCTCAATGAGACGTTGTCTGAGATTAGCTGCCTCCCATTCATCTTGATAGAATTGAGTTTATCATTAAGCATGACTTATAATAATATATAATGAACCCACATGATAGTCACCTTAAATCATTAATTATAATTGAACCATTTAAAGTGAATTTAATTCCCCAATGAACACTTAATATTAAGAAAACATGAATGCAACAAATCCTCTGACACCATAATCAAATATTTAATATATCCATTAGTCTGTAGGTGATTGGTCATGCTCAATAGAACATGTATACCAAATTAATTATGAAATCTCTTTGATAAACATGATTTAAAGAAATAATATCTATCATAAATAATAGAAAAAGGTGATACATAAATATGGGAAAACTCGCAGATGTATATCTTACCAAGATTTTATATCATGATGGTCTCTTATATAGGTTTTTAGTATGAAAAATTCAATATGTGATCATTGAAAATCAACAATGTATAACTACCATGAGGTGATCTTGGTTAACCAACCTTGAAATCAATCGATACATCATCACATATCAATCTAGATGTGGAAAATTGTTTTAAATTCCATGTTGGATGATGATGTTCTACCTTCACATACTGACAAGTGGAACACCAATTAATGAATCTGGATATTTCTCATTTCATACATAGAAATAAATAATGGATTCACAGATCCCAATGCATCATAGTGAAACATGGTTTTACTACCCATACATTAGCATGAAATTACTACATTAGTTTCTCACTAATGTATACTAGGAAACATACACTCCCATATGATAGAAAACTATCAGCCCCTTCACCATCCAACCTAATTATGAATCATCATATGATTGTGAAACATTTGAAAAGGCCATAAAACTCAACTGAATCAATCTAAAAAAATGTTATGGGTCTACATAATTCTATGAAACACGGATATCATTTAAATAAATAATGAATATACCAATATCTCTAAATAGTTATATCTGGCAATCCATAGGTATGATCTATTTCAGAACCCTGATTGGCCCAACATACCAATGTGAGTGCTTAACGTGCCTCCGAATACTTCTTTGTCACATCCTAGAAGTGAATCTATATGAACACCAATCTTAGTACTTCAACACTACAGGTTTCCAATGCTAGTTTTTCTATTAATTCAATCTAGAATATGATGTCGTTTTTTGGTTTCTGATCAACTCTACTTAATCTATATTTTCCTCAATGAGACGTTGTCTGAGATTAGCTGCCTCCCATTCATCTAGATAGAATAGAGTTTATCATTAAGCATGACTTATAATAATATATAATGAACCCACATGATAGTCACCTTAAATCATTAATTATAATTGAACCATTTAAAGTGAATGTAATTCCCCAATGAACACTTAATATTAAGAAAACATGCATGCAACAAATCCTCTAACACCATAATCAAATATTTAATATATCCATTAGTCTGAAGGTGATTGGTCATGCTCAATAGAACATGTATACCAAATTAATTATGAAATCTCTTTGATAAACTTGATTTAAAGAAATAATATCTATCATAAATAATAGAAAAAGGTGATACATAAATATGGTAAAACTCGCAGATGTATATCTTACCAAGATTTTATATCATGAAGGTCTCTTATATAGGTTTTTAGTATGAAAAATTCATTATGTGATCATTGAAAATCAACAATGTATAACTACCATGAGGTGATCTTGGTTAACCAACCTTGAAATCAATCGATACATCATCACATATCAATCTAGATGTGGAAAATTGTTTTAAATTCCATGTTGGATGATGATGTTCTACCTTCACATACTGACAAGTGGAACACTAATTAATGAATCTGGATATTTCTCATTTCATACATAGAAATACATAATGGATTCACAGATCCCAATACATCATAGTGAAACATGGTTTTACTACCCATACATTAGCATGAAATTTCTACATTAGTTTCTCACTAATGTATACGAGGAAACATACACTCCCATATGATAGAAAACTATTAGCCCCTTCACCATCCAACCTAATTATGAATCATCATATGATTGTGATCCATTTGAAAAGGCCATAATGAATTTATAGATTCAAAATTATAACCCGTTCTTGATGATTAATGGCCAATACTATGGCTATAAGGATAATCAGACTATATTCCTTCTAAACATAAATGAACATCATTGAGAAAAAATCTATGAGCCTTCATTAACTACTAAAATCTAGAACATCCTATGAAACACCCCGAGCTTCCACGATACGCTTCTCTTTCAATAATGGAATAGCTTAAATTGTACTCAAGTTTGAGTTCTAACACATAGAGACTAATCAAAGTAGCCGTTATGAATAGTAATACCCACTTTTTAAAATTATTTAAATCTTATATTTCAATATGAACTTCATTTTTGTATTCGTAATATCATAATTAGATTGAGTTGAATTTTTTGTAATTTTCTGAGAACATCCATTTTTATGAATAGTGAAAAATACGTAAAACAACATTTTTAATAAAAATAATTTATAGTGATTAATTATACTATTGAGTGGTTTTAAAGTATAATTAGAATATATTTTTACCATTTTATCCAATGGTGGTCATTAGAATTAATTTCACTTTGAAATTGGACATAAAACAATTGTCAATCTTTTGATATATATTATTTCATAAAAACACGCTATTTGTTGTGACAGCGGGAATTAATTGTGAAATTAATTAATGCAACTTATATGTCTGGAATTTTGTAAAATAGACATCATTTTTGAATTCGAATTATCAATTATAGCTTAGGGTGATATTTTGGCATTGTTCTGAAAAACATCAATTTTTTATGAATAGTGAAACCACTAAGTGGTAGTTAAAAAACTGATTTTTCATTTAAATGAAACATTACCACTTCTGTGATTTGATTTTCAAAAATACAACATACATGTTAGTCATTAGGAATAAAAATGTGGTTCAATGTGATGAAAATAATTTTTGGTGAATAGTAACTTTTAAGTTTAATTAATCACGATTAAAGGTAATTAGTGAAATTTAAGGTAAAAGTATTATTTTAAAAATATGAATATACATTTATACTTGTCCTACCCCTATTGGATGAGTCATGGAAGACCAAGACAATCCCTGTGTCATCTTGGGGACCCCATGGAGCCACTTTGGTAGGAAAATGACACAAATAAATATTTATTTAATGTTAAAATAAAAAGGTCACAAACAAGAGTTATTTTACTAAAACAATTTTTTAATGGGGTTATACAAGTCATATTTTTTACTATAAATATTCATTAGAAAGTTAAAATTATTTACTACATAATTATATTTTTTTATAATTTTTAGACATTAAATAAATTAAATTATTTATGACACCATGATGATGCAACGATTACCTCATTAATTAAGGATTTAAATAAAATGAAAAGATAATCTAAATTTAAGACATACACTTTCCAAAAACCTATTGGATGAGTATATTTCGAACCCTTATCACCTTCTCCTCCAAATATATAAGTGTGGGACCTTTAGAATCTGAAAAAGAATTTCATAATAATGTAACATTTCAATCTTTCCAACAGTGGCCCTTCTCTCCTCTTAGAAAAGGCCCCCACCACTACCACCTTACTCACACCTCCAAATAATTTTGGCTCGGCCATCCTCTTCCCAAATACTCTCTAATCTTCCCTCCCTTACTCTTAGAAGCCTCACTTTGGGCAGAAGTCTTCGCAAGGAAGCCTTTGGCTCAAATCAAAAAGAGTTACCCGATTTGAAGGTAATGTCTTCTATAATGTTGTTTTGTTTTATTTTGCTTCTCCAACCACATAAACTATTTATATTACATTCTTTGGTAACAAAAACAGTATATAAAATATACTAGGATGTTGTTATGATATGTATTTGGTTTACACTAACACACACCTTCGTCTAGTGGTTAAAGAACATATTGTTTCTGTGGGTGGCGAAATACTGCCTCACAAAACGATGATTGTTCAATATTCTATTAACACCTCTAATGGTGGCAATTTTGATGACACTATTTTCATATATGATATATATATTATGATTATGTATTCCTTATGATTTTTTATTTTTCATTTATGGCATACTTTATGATTTTCATTATGGGTAAACACGATAATTTCATTTTAGGAAGTGCGGACTACCGCCCCCTCAAAGTGATTTGAATCGTTAATGACATATGTGGGATGTATAAAGGATAGAGTAAATGTTATTATACATTATATTATACTGGAATTATATTATACCTATATATAATTATAACTTCATTCCATTAAATATGAAATAGAAATGAAAGTAGCGTTCATGCGTACGTATGGATTGTCGTCTCCATGAACGGTGCATTTCATTTCTTACCTCTAAATGTTATGTAATATTATAAATTCATTTATATACTGGATATATATGTTATCTATGATATCTACATCATGAATATTAATCTGGATATAATGGATATTTCACCACATGAACAACTTGTAATTATAAGACGTTTACTTTTGACTCAAGTACCAAAGATCGACAAAATGACCGTTATTAACTTAAATAATTACATAATCTTCATAACATGGTAATAAGTGATATAAAAGGAACAATGAACATGAAAAATGTACTTATGAAATTATCAATTAACTCTATTTTATTATTCAGGAGGTTAAAGAACAGTCGAGTCAAGACAGGACGCAAGGTAAGGGAACTTTTTAACCCAATTTCTATTCTTTGGGTTAATCTCCTACTTTCAAATTATGTCATGATATTATTATGTCCTATATTGTATTTGTACTTTATTTATGTGTAATTATAGTGATTACACATAATAGATCTACTTTATTTAAAAAAAATTATCTTTGTAAGGGTCTTCGTCTCAATCTCCTTTCATTGAGGAATATTTTGATTTATACATAACTTCCTGTTATATGGTGTATAAACCCCTTTGACTTTGACTATTATTCAAAAAGGAACCTTTTTTTACAAATCATTTTACTAAACGTCAAAATGAATGTTTTTGTCTTACGTATGCAGTGACAACGACTTCTCCGCCGCCGTGACAATTATTTGAGTTTCGGCTTCCTCTACAGGCCATAACGTTTTTAAATAAAAAATAAATATAATGTTTTAATTTTCTTTTATTTTGGTATTTAAAATGGTTTTGAAAGTTTTTTTATTATGTCAATGTGTTGTATTGATATCTTGTGATTTAAATGTGGAAATGTTATGTTTCCTTTATGCATGTTTTATGTGATTCGATTATGTTATGGTTTATGATATGTTTAAACCTGTTCATATGAGGAATGAATTGGACATAATATGTTACGGGTGGAGCCCGCTATAGCTCTTCGATGCATCGGTAGGTCTCATGAGACAAAATAGTGTCTTGGCATGAGTCCTTGACAAAATCTTATTTGTGGTCTTGGCACGAGGCCTTGGCTATGTGGTTATGATAGTCTGGCATTATGCATTCCATCATTATGAATGTGGTTATTGATATTGCATGTGATTATTCGACTAGTAGAATATCCATGTGAGTAAGTAAATGGAATTATTTAATTCTATTTTTTCCATATTATGCTGAAGTTAATGTTTAAAAAGGCATTTTTTAGTTATATATTGCCTTAAATGTTAATGTTTATTTTCGAAAGCTTCCGCAATATTGTTATCCTTACTGAGCATCTGAGCTCACCCCTTTCAATGTTTTAATATTTTCCAGGATGTGAAGAAGTATTTTATGAATGACCTACAGGGATAGTCACAAAGGGATATGAGTGTGGACTATGAAGACCATGTTATTATAGTTTTTTTACTTTATGATGTAATGAAAGACTTATGAATGTATCTAGTGTTTCCAAGGCTACTAAACAAATCGGTCTTTCGAGACTTGATCTTTTTTGGTCATGCCAATGTTACGAAGTAATGCACTGAATCTGGGCAGCTGGGGTCGGGGCGCTACAGTTGGTATCAGAGGCAGTTTAGTACTAACCTTGGAAGATAAATTTAGATAAACTCTGATTAGAGCACATAGCCCAAAGATAGACTTTGAGGATTAGTATAGAAGAACTTCCTAGAATTTTGGTATTATAGAGATTTTGTGAGTTTTCCGAGCAATACATCCCTGTCTGGATACGAGCAGGTTGAGGCGGCTCTGGCACATATGTACCTAGGGGAAAAACCCGAAAACACCACTTTGAGCTAGGCTCGAACGGGAACTGGTGCACAACAACGGGCCTTGCAGCACTCTTGGTTACGACACTCCAGGGGGATATGCTTAGGATAATACTCATTTTCTTTACAAACCACTATGAAGGGTTATGAGTATAAACTTCCTCAAAGAAATTTTTTTTATGGATTATATCCATAAATAGTTCAATTTATGTTAAGTATTTTACAAGTATGTAATTATGTATTTTGATTCATAAACTAATCTAGTTTATGCCATTGTTTAGAAATGGCGCCTAGTGGAAGGAATGGAAAATGTATCAATGCACAAACTCCGTGTAGGGATTGACCTCCTGCTCAAGATAATTATTGTGGATCTGGAGATACAACTGGTGCTGATCAACTTATTACCATACTGGGAAAACTCACTCAGGTTATAAATAATAACCTTACTTGTATGGAGCACCATGATCCACAACGTGGAGGATCAATGTTAGACCCCTTCATGAGGCAACAACCAACAACTTTTAATGGGGGTAAAAATCCATTAGTAGCTGAGCAATGGATAAACTCCTTAGAAAAAAATATTCCATGCCTGGCGGAGTAGCGAAAGGGATCAGGTTGTCATGGCAGTCTACCACCTCACTGGAGATGCCGATCAATGGTGGTCGTTGATTCAAAACACAAATGAAGATGATGAAGTATCAAATATGGAGTGGAGGGAGTTCAATGATCTTTTCCTAAAAAAATACTATCCTCGCAACCATCAAGCATATATGGAAAGGCAATTTTTGAGTCTGAGAAAAAATGTGGATGAGAATGTCGCAACGTATGAGGATAACATTACATGGTTAGCGAGACATGCTGCAGATTATATACGTAACACAAGAAGTTAGATCGATCATTTCTTTGATGGGTTAAAACTGTTTCTCCGTCGAGCATTAGTATCACAATCTTTTTCAATGTATGAAGATATAGTCTCGTGTTCTATCAAGAAAGAAAAGGAATTATCTAAGTCTTATGAAAACAAAGTAAATAAAGAGAAAAAGAGAACGGTGGAACTAGAGACAGATAAAGGGAAAAAGGTAATGAAGGATTTCTTATTATGCAATAATTGTAGGAAAAATCACCCTGGTACTTGCCTAAAGGGAATGGGAGTTTGTTACAAATGTGGAGAAAAAGGTCACCAGGCTCGTGATTGCAAGGGAATGAAAGAGGCTATCAATGTTGAATACTACAATTTTAGGGAAATGGGGCATTATTAAAATGAATGTCCTAAGCATCAAGGAAACTTACCTCAGAAAAGGCCAAGGTATCAAGGACAATCTTATGTTGTTACTACAGTTGAAGCAGAATAATTAATGTATTGGTGATTTTGGACTCAAGGATTATATTCTGGTTATAAAAATAATTTGATATATATAAGGATTGTACTGCAGTACTTTTTGTTATCATTAAGGTTAAAATATGATGATGGAAATCATATTTTTAGTATGTGACAATAAGAGAAACTTTACATTGTTTAGGGAATCTAATATTACAATTAATTTTTGAATTTAAGGACCCTTTAGAGAAAGTCTGGATGGAGGTATTTTGGATAACTATAAAGGTCGGAATGGATTAAGTTGATCTTTGGATAGTATTGTTTAAGGTTAAAACATTTATGAAGATTATTTTTGGAATATTATAATACTATAGTTTTTGGAAAAGGACAACCAACAGGGTGGGGAATAACCCGTCGTGTCGGACAATCCTGCAGGAATCTAACCCACAACCATAGTGCGACATGCCTTTATTACCTACCACTAGCCTACAGGAAGTCCCTGGTTATTACAAAATATTTTTCTTAATCTAAATGGTATGTGGTAATATTTATAACCGTATAAATTTAGGATAAATATAATATTTTGGAGTTTTGTTACCATTTGGAGTGAAAGATGTGTTTGTGGTAAAAATTTATTAAGGAATGAAAGTCTACATGGCAAGTATGTATATTCCCTTACGTTCTTAGTAAATCTCTTAAATAAATTCCTCAACCTTATAAAAGGCAACCTAAAACAAAAACGTTGCCGGTTAACTTTTCCAACTGTGGATTCATTAACCGTTTAACCAATCACAAGTTTGGGATTTTCTTATGTTTAACTTTCTCCTAATCCTGTTTTCTACAACACTCCATCAAACCTTGATGGTTTATTTTTCTTCCATATCCATATTTTCATAGAATCCTAGTATGGGCTATCTCGGGTGACCTTTGTACTTATCTTTCTATCTTTTAATGTTATATTTTTATTAACCCTATTTCCGATGTGGGTTTTCTATAAAGGTATTTTATATTTCCAACCATTTAGATTCATAGAAAATTTTCAAATTGCGAGGACGCAATTTATTGAAGGAGGGGAGAATGTAACACCCCGAGCTTTTATGATACGCTTATCTTTCAAAAATGTAATATCTTGCATTGTACGCAAGTTCGAGTTCTAACATACCACGACTAATCAAAGTAGCCGTTATGAATAGTAATACCCACTTTTTAAAATTATGTAAATCTTATATTTCAATATGGACTTCATTTTTGTATTCGTAATATCAAAATTATACTAAGTTCAATTTTTTGAAAATTTCTGAGAACTTCTATTTTTTTTATGAATTTTGAAAAATACTTAAAACAACTTTTTTAATATAAATATTTTATAGTGATAAATTATACTATTGAGTGGTTTTAAATTATAATTAGAATATATTTTTACCATTTTATCCAATGGTGGTCATTATAATTAACTTCACTTTGAAATTGGACATAAAATAATTGTCAATGTTTTGATATATATTGTTTCTTAAAAATAGGCTATTTGTTGTGACAACAGGAATTAGTTATGAAATTAATTAATGCAACTTATATGTTTCGAATTTTTTAAAATAGAAATCATTTTGGAATTAGAAATATCAATTATAGCTTAGGGTGAATTTTTGGCATTGTTCTGAAAAACATCAATTTTTGATGAATCGTGAAACCACTAAGTGGTAGTTAAAAAACAGATTTTTCCATTAAATAAACATTACCACTTCTGTGATTTGATTTTCAAAAATCCTGCATACATGGTTTTCATTATGAAGTAAAATGTGGTTCAATGGGATGAAAATAAGTTTTGGTGAATAGTAACTTTTAAGTTTAATTAATCACGATTAAAGGTAATTAGTGAAATTTAAGGTAAAAATGATATTATAAAAAATTGAAAATATCTATACCCTTTTCCTATACCTATTGGATGAGTCATGGACGACCATGACAATACATGGGTCAACTTTGGGACCCCTGGGAGCCACATTGGTATGAAAATGACATAAATAACTTTTTATTTAATGTTAAAATAATAAGGTCACAAAAAAGAGTAGTTTTACTAAAACAATTTTTAAATGGGTTTATACAAGTCATATTTTTGAATATAAATATTCATTAGAAAGATAAAAATATTTCCTAGATCATTATACTTCTTTTAAATTTTTAGACATTAAATAAATTAAATTATTTATGACACTATGATGATGCAGCGATTACCTCATTAATTATGTATTTAAATAAAATGAATAGATAATGTAAAATCTAACACTTAAACTTTCCAAAAACCTATTGAATGAGTATATTTAGAACCCTTATCACCTGATCCTTAAAATATATAAGTGTGGTACATTTAGAATCCGAATAATCATTTCATAATAATGTAATATTTCAATCATTCCAAGAGTGCCCATTCTCTCCTCTTATAAAAGGCCCCCACCAATACCATCTTACTCACACCTCCAAAGCCTTTTGGCTCGGCCAACCTCTACCCAAATACTCTCTCAACTTCCCTCCCTTACTCTTAGAAGCCTAACTATGGGCAGAAGTCTTCCCAAGGAATCATTTGGCTCAAATCAAAAAGAGTTACCCGATTTTAAGGTAATGTCTTCTCTAATGTTATTTTGTTTTATTTTGCTTATCCCACCACATAAACCCTTTTTATCCCTTTATTTTGTAACAACAAAAGTATCTAAAATATACTAGGATGTTGTTATGATAATTATTTGGTTTACACTTACACACACCTTCGTCTAATGGTTAAAGAACATACTGTTTCTGTGGGTGGCGAAATGCTGCCTCACAAAACGCTGATTGTTCAATATTCTTTTAACACCACTAATGGTGGCCATTTTGATGAAACTATTTTCATATATGATATATATATTATGTTTATGTTTTCCTTTTGATTCTTTATTTCTCATTTATGGCATACTTTATGATTTCCATTATGTGTAAACGCGATAATTTAATTTTATGAAGTGCGGACTACCACCCTCTCAAAGTGATTTGAATCGTTAATCACATATGTGGGATGTTTAAAGGATAGAGTAAATGGTATTATACATTATATTATACTGGAATTATATTATACCTTTATATAATTTTAAATTCAATCCATTAAATTTGAAATAGAAATGAAAGTAGTGTTCATGCATACGTACGGCTTAATGTCTCCATGAACGGTGCATTTCATTTCTTACCTCTAAATGTTATATAATATTATATATTCATGTATATACTGGATATATATGTTATATATGATATCTAAATCATGAATATAATTCTTAACAAAATTTCTATTCTTTGGGTTAATCACCTACTTTCGAATTATGTCATGATATTATTATGTCCTATCTTGTATTTGTACTTTATTTATGGGTACTTAAAGTGAATACACATAATAGATCTCCTTTATTTAAAAAAATATCTTCGTAAGGGTCTTCATCTCAATCTATTTTCATTGAGGAATATTTTTATTTATACACAACATTCTATTATACGGTGTATAAACCCCTTTGACATTGACTTTTATTCAAAAAGGAATCTTTTTTTACAAAGCGTTTTACTAGACGACAAAAGGAATGTTTTTGTCTTACGTATGCGGCGACAACAACTTCTCTGCCGCCTTGAGCATTATTTGAGTTTCGGATTCCTCTACAAGCCATAACTTTTTTTCAATGAAAAATAAATACAATGTTTTAATTTTCTTTTATTTTGGTATTGAAAATGGTTTTGAAAGTGTTTTTATTATATCAATGTGCTGTATTGATATCTTGTGATTGAAATGTGGAAATGTTATGTTTCCTTTATGCATGTTTTATGTGATACGATTATGTTATGGTTTATGATATGTTTAATCCTGTTCATATGAGGAATGAATTGGACTTAATAATTGACGGGTGGAGCCCGCTATAGCTCCTCGATGCATCGGTAGGTCTCATGAGACAAACTCGTGTCTTCGCACGAGGCCTTGACAAAATCTTATTTGTGGTCTTGGAACGAGGCCTTGGCTACGTGGTTATGATAGTCTGGCATTATGCATTCCATCATTATGAAAGTCGTTATTGATATTGCATGTGATTATTCGACTAGTATAATATCCATGTGAGTAAGTTAATGGTATTATTTAATTCTATTTTTGCCATATTATACTGAAGTTAATGTTTAAAAATCTTTTATTTTAGTTATACATTGCCTTAAATGTTAATGTTTATTTTTGAAAGCTTCCACAATATTGTTATCCTTATTGAGCATCTGAGATCACCCCTTTCAATGTTTTAATATTTTCCAGGATGTGAAGAAGTTATTTATGAATGACCTGTAGGGATAGTCAGAAAGGGATATGAGTGTTGACTATGAAGACCATGTTATTGTAGTTTTTTTACTTTATGATGTAATTAAAGACTTATTATTGTATCTGGTGTTTCCAAGGCTACTAAACTAATCGGTCTTTCAAGACTTGAACTTTTGTGATCATGCCAATGTTACGAAGTAATGCACCGACTCTGGGTAGCTGGGGTCGGGGTGTTACATCCTATGTCTAATTCTTCTAGATTTAATCAAAATTTACTACATTAACCTTAATAATAATGTAAGTAATAATGAAATAACATGATTCTATGTATTTAACCAACATACACTACACATGATTTAGATCCCACTAATTAAATATGTAAATTTGGATTCTGTTATCTGTGAACACCACAAGATGATCCCCATATAGATAGTGTCTCCCATAGTTATGATCAGGTACCACATATGTAATGCCATAACCATAGTTAACCAGAGTTGATGCATTATTACAATAATGAGCATTATATAAGGAATAATGGCTCGAATGACCGATTAGTTATGTAGCCATGGAAGTACTATATACATTAATGAGTTCTAATGTACATCATTAAATAAAAACATCAACAAAACATTTTCCACACTGAAAACACATATATCATTATCCTATCCCTATATTTCACCCATAAAATACTTTTTCATATCCAGGAGAAAATAAAAATTAGAAAGGGGTGTGCGCATATGCTCAGTATGAATAACAATATAGAGAAATCCTTTATATATAAACATAAACATGTAAGGAAATGTATAAGAAATCCTTTATATATATATTAATACTTTATTAAATAAAACCACTTTTGAAATGATTAATGTCATAAAATGAATATTTTGTTAGTTTAATGGTTTTAGTTGTAATGATTATATCCTAAATAAAAACATAATTTAGACAAAAATGATGATAAAAGTGAAAAGGTATACCTCTTAGACATTCATCCAACAATAAAGAGTATATAGTTTATAATAATCATACCATGAATATTTAATAATATATATATATATATATTATTTTATGAATCTTTTGATGTTTTCAGGATTTTTTCTAATGTTTTGATGATGAGTTTAAATATATAATTTGGTGAATAAAAACCATTGGACAAGGATAAATAAATTGAGCTGGAGCATATGATCCAATATCATTGAATATTTATATTGATTAACTTATTGAATTAATTATTGTAAAAAATTATTGATGTATTAAATCTAGAAATTATGTTTTAAAATTTTGTTCCAATTTTTTTTTTATTTTAGTTATACTCATAATATCGTTAATAATTCATTAAAATATTTGTACTAGATTTTTTCTTATTAAGATTAACATTATGTGTTTTTAATAATAATGTTTCTTATTTTGTATATTTTCTTATAGAAAACAGATTAACTAGAAATATGTGGATCTGTAAAAACATTTTTGATTTATTTTGAAAAAATTTCCAATATAGATTAGAACTTATTTCACATCGATACTATTAACAAGAAGGTACTGACATTGAATATTTATATCTACATATTCCCATGTTAGAGGCCACTGTAATAATGTAAAATTTTTCTTGATTTTAATGTTCTAAATTATATTTAATGTATGGAATAAAAAATTTAATTAAATTAATTTATAAATAGGGATGATTATTTAGTCAACCCCAAGGATTTCATATTGAAAAATCTGTAAATAAAATTATTAAATTATCTAAAATCATGTATTATCTCCAAAAAGAACTCCATACATCATATGAAATTTATTATTTATTGATAAATAATGGTTTCAAGAATGAGAATGTTAATCTTACACATTTTATTACAATAAATTGTATTTGAATTAAAACTATAAAAATATATATTAATGATATAGATTATATTTTTTAATTGAAATTCCTTGTGATTAATTTTCATAATCAATGTCTTTCGAATTTGACATGTGTGTAATAAGATAATTAATATTCATTCATGGGATTCAAATTTATATACTTAAAATGGAAATCTATCTTAATCATTACTAGTATGATATAAAGTTTATTAATTGTTTTTCCTTGATTCTTATAAATCTATGAAAACCCATATTAGTACTATTTTTAAATTAGATATTTAAAAATTGATGAATATATTGATATAAATTTATATAGAGTAATGATTGGTAGCATTATTTTTTAACTATAATGAGTAATTATATCATGGTAATCGTGATATATTTCAAGCTGGTCCAAAATAGAGACACAATGAAGATATAAAATAATTAAATATATTTATGAAAGGAATGATTGGATCTAACTCTTTATATTTAATATAATAATGTTGATTTACTATCTTATTCTATCACTAATTTTTTTTCTTTAGAATTAAAATATAAAGTACACAATGTATGTTTTACTTTCAGGGAAAATGATTAATTTCATGGTCTTATAATGAGAGAGTATTTATCGCTCTATATACTATAGAAGCTAAATATATATCTTATAAATGTAATTGTGGACAAATATTCTGGATGATGCCGACTTGTTGATATTTTTGCATTTATCTTAATAAATATCTTCATTATTTTGATAATATACCAATAATAACTATTTCTGAAAAAACCATACAAATTATAGAGAATAACTTATTGATATTATACTTCATTTTATTTTAGATCATCTAAATAAGGGACGAATTAGTTTAGAATTTATCCATAATGAAAATAATCAATAATAATTTTTTATTATCAAATTAATCTCTACTCATTTTTAAAAGATAATATATATTATTTCTATATTTGAAGATTAATCATTTCATATGTTTTTGGGTGTTTTGTTTTGTCTTTTTTTATTGAAAAAGTGGGGAAAATTGTTTTCAAAAGTAATTTTTTTAATCGAATTGGAATCAGGATATTTTAATTCATTTAAAAGATTTTATTTATATTTTATTACATAACATTTAAAATTATGTTTTTCATAAATCTAAAACCATATTATTATTTTATATGAATTTTTTTTATTTCACTTTGTAAATTAATATTTACTAGATTTGTGTTGATTAGAAATGTTTAGTTACAATTTCATATAAAAATAACATGTTCATATTCACTTTATTTATATATGATGAAGTATAATTATATCTATATCATGTTCACATTTTTTGATGAATATAATGCATATTTTTTGGATTCATTTTTTTTTTCTATTCCAATTACTTTATAGTCTAATATGCTGAATCAATTATTACATGACTAATAAGCATCCTTATATTATATAACATATTCATTCATAAATCCAATACATTTTTTCATTTAAATATTATAAATAGGAGTATGTATATATATTTTGTGTGGTGCACAAAATTTATGAAAGGCTTAAAATTCCATAGGAGTTATGGAATTTCAAATATTTAAAATATTTATTAATTCATTAATATCTAATTAGATTCCAATCAAAATAATTTAGAATTTGTTTAGTTAGAAATATGATCCTTTTTTTAGCTTTAGTTCAACTACATTAATATCTAATAATGTTAATTATGTACCTAAAAATTACGATGAAGTATTATAATGTCCTATAAACATTTCAAGTCAATTTTCAATAGTATTTGACATACTTTAAATATAATTTTTGGTATTATGCCTTAAGTTATTAATGGTAAATCCCTAAAATTTAACTTCATTAATATATTCTAGATCAACATCTAATTATGTAATTATGATGTATTAAATCTTATATTGATATTATGTGTCATGTTTATTTATAAAATGAAACACAATTCTTCATCACTTTTATAATCAAAATCCATGAAAAATATATAATTCCATAGATTTACCTTAACCATCATCTCTAAGATATCATACCTTCTTTACCTACTGAACCAACATGATACCATTTTCTGTGGCTTCATACTCTTGCTTCCTGTGTACACTATATTCTCCTTATCTATTTACAAAATGTTTCAATCCACTATTATATAATTTTATACTAATGTTAGATCACTATTTTATAATAACGATAGATCGTTGATTTATACTAATGGTAGATAATTCATTTATACTAATTGTAGGTATCATAAAATAAATAGTATACACTATTAAAAGATAAATATTTTGTCTCTAAACACCATTTTAAAATCAAATTTACAAAATAATGATGTATATCATCTAAAAATTGTTGGTAGATTTTTTAATTCGTTATTATCTGAAAAATTTCACTTTTTATTTTTTCCAAATTATTTATTAAATATTAGTGACTGAAGATCATCTTCACCTTAATGGTATATTGATGGTGGTTTTAATATAAAAATTAAATTCCATTTTAATATACCAAGAGTAGATATGAACTACTACATCATTAAAATCTTGACTCAATGACAGATAGATAATGGATGAAAAAGTTTTCTACCTCCAATTGTAAATTATAATTGTGCTATCACCATTTAAAAAATATGCATACATTATTTGAAATATCTGCCACCACACGTTATAAAATTATTATTCTAAAATCAATTCAATATTTTTTGACATCGTTTTTATATTTTTATTTACTAATTACATAATATAAATATTTATGTGTCTTATTAACATGATACATTCATATATTCTATATGAATTCCATTAAAGTTAATTTTTTTTATATTTTAACTCGTGCTAACATATGTTTTAAATTTTATTTAATTATCTTTATTACGTTAATGTATTCATGTTAAAAAAACTATTGATAATATTAATATATTTAATTATATTTATAATATTTGGAAAAATTAATATATATATTTAAAATATTTTAATGTGTTAAATATATGTAAAATATTTATTTATATTTATACTGATTGTATTCTAGTGTTTTTATACAATGTCTAATTGAATTAAATATTCATTAAATTATTTGACTTGTTATAAATATTTTTTTTAAATTATTTTTGACCAATTACAAAATAATCTTCTTGAATGATTTAAATGGTTTTTTATATATTTTTTATATTGGTATTTATTTATTGAAATCAAATCTTTTTTAAATATTATATTATAAATTTTTATTTTCTCTACTAGATAATTTTTAAATGTTATTTGGAATTTCATTTCCAATATAATATCATTTTTATTTTTTTATTCGGAATATATTAAATTTTTTTCGAATGCACTTCTAATATGACACTGAATAAATTATTTAACACAATATTTTTCTCTATAAAAGCAAAGTGGTGTTCTCAAGTTCTCTTCAAACCATGTTATGTCAGATACTCTGTTTCATCACTTGGAAAATCTCTATAGTGCAAAATTTCATCTTCATTGACTTCTAAATCCCTGAAAACATACTTTGATTTAATTATCAAGAACATGAAAATATGTTTTATATCATCATATATTAACTTTTATTTTTTCATGAGTTTGTAACACTAATATTATCATTTAAAAAATCAGTAATGTTTTTTAAAATTTCCCTTTTAAAAATAATTTCTTCCTATATTTGATAGGTTGTGATTCATGAAATAGAAATTGATTATGTAATTGAATTGAGACCCCCAAAAAATTCATTGTGTCATTGTTATCCCTCAAATAAAAAATGATCATTCATTAGGGTTATGATTCTACCTCAATCATTAGTTTACTGCACATGTATATCTCACCGAGTAGAGATATATAAGACTGAAATATGTGAACATTTTTCTAGACTAGTATAAGAAATTACTTTTTTCATTCCATTATTTCCACTTATAATTAAAAAATAATAATTAAACATCATAATTAACTAAAATACTCATTTTATTTTATTAAATTATGTTTCTATTCTACTAAATCATAAAGGCCACCTTCCTCTACCCTATCAATTTCATAATTCATTCATCATCATCATTAGTCATGCTCGTGTGTTTAATAGTTCATAGATTAAATTTATTGAAATTATATAATATCGGTTTATTGAAAATGGATATGGAAAAAAATGATATGTGTTTTAAAGATCAACTATGGTTTACTGATATTCATTTAAAATCATCCATAAATTATTTATTTAGGATCATTATAATTGTAATCAATGGGAATAATTTCAATTAAGTGATAGAAATTTTTATAACTATGAATGGTTGAATATTGACTACTGGAAGAGAAAAATTGATGGATAGATCCATTGGAATAGTTTCTGGTCTGATAAAGGGTATGATTGTTTACAATGGCCTGATATAAGGAAGTTTTCAATTGAATGAATTCGTTCAAGTGATTTAGGGAATCACATAGTGGTGAGGTGGTTGATTACATTGAATCACAATTTAGAAATGTTATAAAATATTGAAAAATATTATATGGGTTAAATGATAATATCCTATATGTATGGCTCCCTAAAATTAATATTTATCCTTATGTATAGTCATGAATTGGTGGAAAATGACATAGTGTGATGTATGGGTGTCCTTACATGGAAAACCGGTGTTACAACATGATGAACATGGATTAGAGATGGTAATAGTCCCTATGGTATAATGTCAACTAATATAGACTCGACCAAACTAAACCATTACAACATGATAATCATAGTCTTGACATTTTTGTGTATTTCAAGTAGTATATGATATATTTCATGTGAATAATTGAATTCCATTTTCAAAGAAAATGGTGGTTCACTTATCATTAGTGCTAGTGGTTAGGAAAATTATTCCATATGGAATGTGAGGTGGGAGATGATTTTATCTAAGAATCATATCATCATTTTCAATAAAGGGAATATTACATAGAGAAATTGGTGTGGACAAACCATTCATGTTGTCAATTATGCCTACATATAAATTGTGGTTGAATGTGAGACACGAGTTCCATGTATTACTGAAATTTTTTGGTAAAAACACATCTTATTTTTGTAACATTGGGTATGTGTCCTATATCTTTATATTTCTGTACTCAGCCATATATTTTGTAAAATAATATTATAAATGGGTATTAATCTATAGTTACATATAGGGGACATTGATTTCTTCAAAAAAAATTAGGTAATATGGAATAGGATTCCAATACCATGGTTGATATCAATTCTTGGTCCTGGCGATGGTTCACAAATGCGTAAGTGAAATTTTTAATCAGAAACCGTGGATAGAAAGATATGGTACTCCCTTAATTTCCATGTATTCTTCAAAAAGTATTAGGTTCTATACTATGCTTTTCAGTGGATATATTAATGTTTGTGTTTTAAAATAGATTTGATACATAAATAATAATGATCACACAATATTCCCATAATTTCCTTTGATATGAGGAATATGGGAATGATATTGTATTTCTTAAAATGTTTTATCATTAATTATATAACCATTACAAGTTACTTTGGTGATACATACATTGTGGATGGAGTTAATAAGAATAATATTTAATTTCACCCAATGGACATATAGTGGTAGATCATTTGTTAATAATTCATTTACTTCCAGTTTTATATATTACTATAAAATATTCAAGGAGGATTTGGTTAACGCATTTACATTTTATTTTTTAAGTAATCATTCTATTAATGTCTATTCTCACCATTTCATGGGATTTGTGCCCACATGTGTTGTGTCTATATAGAATAAATATTATGCAATGATGGTATTGGTGGATGCAGAATATGTTTGTCTAGATTGATTATCATTCGATGAGATACTTGGTTATTCATTATGGATTATGGAGGTTCATTATGATGGTAGAGATAGTTTTATCTAGAGATCATTTGAGGTGTAGACATTGTAGATAGGGACATTCAATTGTAATATATCTACTATATTTAGAGTCATGTCAGAAATATAATTGCATTGATATATTCTAATGTGGGATTTTTTTATTTTTGATTTCTCATGTTAGTATTTTATAGTTCTCCATTATATATAGGTATAATTCTTATGTTACTGGTTATTTGATTCAATGACGACTAAGGATTTTTGAAGGTTAATAAAGACAAATGACACCATTCTTGTTTGATAATTCTACTTTATTCTAGACACCATCCCCTGACCAATTAGAGTTAGTCAGGGGGAAGTACTATATGATTTTCATGTTCCATGTACGAGGCCTAGAGTATTAGATTATGTTTTGTTTCTATAACATCCTGGATTCATTCTGGTGGTATGACATAAGATGAAAAGTAATTCTAGATCTAATGAAATAAAATAATTCATCATCTGAGGTGTTGTTGTCTATGATTGATTTTATATATCAACATTGTATTTTGTGTATTGAATTTTGTATCTATAAATAAGGAACTTTTAGAAATTCTAATTCTTTTCATTTTTTTATGATATGTTTTTATCTAAGGCTGTTACATATTTCTAGTCTATTTGTCTAAATATCTAGTATTTTTCTACATCATTCCTACATACCAGTATAATTTATTTATACTAAAAAAATATTGGTGGAAGAGAAACAATATATTATGATATTACCATCTATATTATTAATATATAATAAATTTATAGAATAGTTTTATGAAAATCCGACCATAGGGTTACTATCATCTCACCCCATTCTTGAACACCAATTAATCATCATATATACTATAATTTTACCAAATAATATGTTTTAATATTAATAATAACATATTTCTTGAAAATCATGTCATCTTCAGGCATGGGTCATGAATGGAACCCCACACCAACTTATAAAATAAGTATATGAAATATTCTTTCCTAAGAAATAATTATATATTATTTTCTCAATTCATTTAATGGTTTCTAGAAGGTAAATAATTTTATATCTAATGATCATTAAAAGTGTATATTTTATTATGTTATATAAAATATATGTATTATCTAACAAAAAATAATCTAAAATATTAATTTTCTCACAAAACCACTTCCATGTAGACAACATCATATTCCACGTAGCATAGAATAATTAAGAAAAAATATTATTATATACATTTTAAAATTTATTATTTTCAATTAAATTATTATATTAGAAGAAATATCCCAAAAAATTCCAAAAAAAATAAATTTAAAACCATTTAACCCATGTTTTATAAATAGTAGATGTTTATAAAGAACACATAGACTGCAGATGTTTTTATATGGTATTATACGAAGAAAATTATGGCACTATATTATAATTATACACTATAAAGAACATTTATTTATGAATTATTGATAAAATCACCATCTCTCTGGAATGAATATTTTTGAAACCCCATGAATCATATATATGTGATACCCTATATTATTCATCCACATTAAATCAAATTATGTCCCCCTATATATATTGTGTTAATGTATAATCCTCTAAATTTCCAAGTGGTGAACTATTAGTGAAATAAGAAACAAGTAATAAAATAGGAATTTTATGATATTACTCATCTTCAAGAATGTCAACTAAGGTTATCAAAAATATCCAATAAATTATATTAATAAAATTTTATAATAAATTTTATATTGTATCAATAAACAAGATATCTTATCATTTAAGATAACGGACTCAGAAACATGATTGATGACTGAAAAAAATAAATATAAATTTTCTTGTATTGAAAATACTAATAATCATTCAAATATCATTATGAGAATTTATAACACAATATATCTAGATATATTGTTGTGAATTGTTATATTAAATACATTCAATATAACAATGAATAAAAATTTGTGTAAGCACTAATAAAACCTTGTAAAACTATGTGTTCATTATCCTTATCTTTATCTACTAAAAATGTATTCCTTTTTCCTCCTCTTACCCCTTCAGGGACCTTATTTCATCATCTATATTTTTGATGTGGGATTAGAGTTTTAATTTAGCTCTATTATAGAAATTATCTACGTACCTCCACTAAATTAGAACAAATAGGGAATGATCTACTCATTTTTAAATTATCACTGTAATATTTACAGTTGTTAATATTGGGTAAATAGTAGAGCCATGTAGATGGATTATCAATATTGAATATAATTTTTTGTTCATGGTAACTAGTGGTGTCACCCATAATGGATAACATGAAATCTATGTATTCTTTGTTTAGAAAGATAAGATTGACACCACTTTTTTTATTACCCTTATCACCCCCACCATAAAATATGTATCCTTGATATAAAAAACATGTTATTTAAATGATATAATTAGAGATCTAATGAAATGTGTAAATCTAATGTATAGTATTAAATTATCATTTACAATATCCAGAGAATAAATAAAATTAATTATGGAATTTATTTACTACCATTTCTATTGAACTCTCCTATTATGGAAATCAATGCAACCAATCATACAATTCTTTATTTCATTTCACTATAGAATATCAACATAGTTTCTCGTCTTATACATCCCATTAAATCACTAAGTCTCAATATGATACATTATTATTGGAGTGCAATTCTATTATCAACAATTATTATATCATGTATATAGATTAAATTATGAAAATCATAAGGCTCAACACAAATGAAAAAATACTGATAGTCCATTTTGTATGGATATAAAATATTATTAATCATCAACCCACTAAAATGGTAACATAAACTCTCTATAAACTATACATTGAAAAAATACACTAAAATCCATGACATATCCATGATTCCATGGAAAATATCTCACAACTATAGAGTCACCTATCATAGTAAAATGAAAAATAATTGTTCCTCTTATTGAGTTAGTGTATAAAAAAATTTGAATGGTCTTAATATCCAAATAAGATAAATACTTGAGTTATTAGTGTATCTAATATACTTGAAATTTTGAAAATTATGTATTTTTTGAATAATACAATGCTTATAAACTACCTCAAAAAAATTATTTATAAACTTATCATACTTATCCTCATCAATAACCATGAAAATAAGACTTCATTTCACATATATAGGATGAAAATTGTCTCACCATTTACTGTAACCCAATGATACGAATTTAGATGTAATAAATATATATTTCCCAAAATTAACTCTTGTGTATAATTTTTTTCCACTCTAGAAGATAAAAATATATACAATTTTAAAACAATATTATGCATGATCATGTATCCACACTATAAAAAAAGGATATAATAGTCCCAGTGTCCGAGTCAATTGTTAATAAATTCACTTCAATAGAATTGATTTGAATCATATATATCTATTTGTGTTATTTCGTAAAATTAGTATTTTATTTTTGGAATAACAACAATATCATAATCCTTAAACAAAAAATTAATATTCATAAATTTGCTCAACAAATGTTATTCAATAAAAATTACCATAGATAAATATCATACCCTTCACCCTATTGAATCCCCACTATTGATCCGTGATGAGAATGTGTATAATACAAGAGGTTTAAAACTAATTTATTAGTTGTTGGTTACTACAGTTGATGGTATGAGTCTCACAATTGGATGGAATTATCATCCAATGAGAGAATGTAAAAAATCCATTGTAATTAAATCCAACAATACAAGTGAAATATATATCATTAATCTAGAGATTTCAAATGAATGTATAATTTAATAGAGTCACTAATTAATAAATGATCAAATTTGACAAGATTTCTCATGACCCACCCCATGTAAGACTCCACTTATTCTAGTACTGAAAATGAGCATAACACTTGAAACATGGCTCCAATAGGATTTTGGTTAGTGAATACAATAAATGTTCATTTCACACACATATACGGTATTTATACACAAATTTATTTTTAAAATATAGTGAAAAAATATTAAAGTGAATATATTTTAAATAAATATATATCAGTTCTCATAAATAATTTATCTCTATATTCTAATATAGAAAATAAATTTAATGGATAATACAAGGACTTCCATTTGACACTAATCTCCGACAACCTGAAAAAAATCATCACCAAGCTCCCAGAAATTTTCCTATTACACATCTAAAGGAAATATTATAGGGAATATTTCATGAGAGTTATCAGTATAATCATTCTTTAAAAAACAATATCCATATAAAATAAAAATATAATGTTAGAAAATTTTAAAATTTAAAAAATTGTGATAATATTTGAAACAAGAATTGTTTTTGTAAAATAAATCATGATCATGGGTGAATATAAAATCTATGGATATCATAATCTCTACAATTAATTTTATTTCGTGCAAATATCTCCTTGTGTAAATTAATAATATTGATCGGTCATTGGGGGAAAATTATATATCATATTTTATAATAATGGGATCCATAAATTATACCTCATTTTCAAAAAAATATATAAGGATATTTTTTATCCAAATGTTAGAACATTGTTTATAAAACCCCTCAATATGGGGAAAAGAAGACAATGATGATGTAAAATTCATAAAACTATATATACCACATCACTAAACTATTTTTATTTCAAAATATCCAAAAAACCATTCCATTGATTGAATAATATGAATATATCTACATCATTAAAGTCCTTTTTAATGATAACCATGATCTTTAAAATCTAACAAGAATTATTATGTAAAAAATAATGATCCTCTACATCTCACAGCAACATAACACCCATGTCATATGTTCATAACAAATAATTCAAATAACAAATACACCGATGGTGTAATTATGATAAATATAAAAATTATATTCAATAATTAATGAACATATTTGTAAAATGGAAAAAGAAATATTCAGAAACATTATACACCATATTACAACAAATTAATGATTCAACAACACTGTGAAAATTTTCCACATTGAAAATACATAATCCATTTATTACTTAAATATAATTCCAATAATATTTTATTAACAACTTAATCCATTAAATTAATAATACATTTACATGAAATTGGAATTTAATTTAACTATTTATATTCTATATTTAATTATTTTAATTCAAAAACTGAACCACATCGTCTGAAAACTAAAATTAAATCCTCAGAATTTATCAATTTTTCCACATGTAAAAAACAAATCAATACTATTAGAATCATAACTATAAAATCCCACATGGTATTATCGATACCAATAGTTTACCAAAATCTTACATTGACATATAAAACATTCATCTCATATACATTAACTCTAACCACACTACAACAATATTTCATGTACTTCATCTATGTTATACGACATCTTAACGAAACAATTCAATATATAGAACTGAAAAATTAACTTAGGAGGTGACATTATACCTCACCGTATAACAGTCTTATAAATTATAATTATACATCCCCAAAACTCAAGAAATAATTCTATGAAGGTAAAAAGACTCACAAGATGTTGATCTTACTCAAATAGACTAACAAAAACACTTTCTATCATAACCATGGATTATATGAATCCCGATAAAACCCTAAAAATATAATGAAATAAAATAAAATTTTAATCATATACTAAACCCTAGAATAAATATAAATATACTAAACCATAAAAATCCTTTTTAATTTCTACAACATCCTAACATATTAATTCACATTGAATATTTCTTTAATAATTTGACATATATAACAAGATTTGTTGGTATATTTTTTTTCTACTAATTGTACCACTAATTCCTCATAGAAATCAATATACTTATATTAGGATCCATATAACTCTTAATTTTAAAACTAAATAGAAAAATTATGGGAAAAGGTAGTATGGTTAACTATTCTTTTTCTACCCACATTCCAAAATTTATCTTCCTTGGACCCACGTGGTGTATTTCATTGGTTATTCTCAGGTTGTACATGTGGAAGTGAGTTGAGGTGGTCCTTATATCTAACCTACACATGTACATCATTCATTGCTCTGTACCGCCACCCACGGACCTACCATTCATGATCATATCTTACAAAAAGAAAATATTATATTGGTCTTAATATAATGACATCATAACATTAAAATAGTGCATAAATAAAATCATGAATGAATTTGTATAAAAAATAATTCATAATATATATAAAATAACGATGATTGAATAATCATATAATATTTCTTTTCCCATGGATAATAGCTAATGACATCATTCCTAAGAGATAAGAATAATGAATGAATAAAGAATACAAAAAAACATATTGAATATCATGACAATATAATTAGTATGGATGAATATATTGATAATAAAATACATAAATAAAAAATATTGCAATATCTATAAAGAAACACATCTCCAGTTGTCTTGTAAGAAGTGTAGTAACATACAATTTCCAAAGGTGTATCATGAGTTCATACATGGGTAGGTTTTCCTAGGTTTTAGTGGTACAACAAAAGGTTTACTATAGATGGTAATTTGGGATGGAATTTCTTTATGAGGGTCAAATGAAATAAATGGAATTATTAAATGAAATATTATTTAATGGAACGAAAAGGAATAAAAAATATATCCATTTGATTGTATTGGGGTTATTAAGGAGTTATTATATAAAATATTAGATGATAATAGAGCAATTATTTCTAGGTATCGATTAAAACAATATAAATATACTATATCTTCTAAGTCTTCGATAATATATATCTAAAAATGAAAAGAAGATGATGATCATGAAACATGATACCAGAAATGATTCACTATATATCCTACCCATAAAATAAATCTCATCAAATTAATGATAAAAAAATACCTTGTTGTAATACACTATCATATTATCATGAAATGGAGGAGTTAAATAATAACTATTGAATGATAGAGAAAGGGAAAAAATTTACCTCCGATCAATGAATAAAAATAACTATGAATAAAATTGATTGGATCTACTAGAAATGTTAAAAATAAATCTATAACGACCATGGTATTTTATATGAATTGAGAGAGGTAAATAAAGATGATACATGGAGATAGTTTAACCCCTGTTTATGGATAAATAATTCTGACCCCAATATGGAACAATGGTATCCATAATGGCCATTTATAGCCTTGATAAAGGAAAATTATGAAACTTTTTTTCCTTAAAATGAAAGATCCCCCTTTTCTTCAATGTCAAATTATTTTTAAAATAAGTAGAACAATAACTTGAAACAGAGGTTCCTGAATAGTCATAAATACCTAAAACTAATCTACCCACAATGATCCAAATGGAATTATGGGATCAATTCTACCATTTACAACATATATGAAAACCCCAACCATGCCAATGAATCCTAATGAAACATAGCATAATATAACTAAACATCTTAAAATAGATGTTTCCCTTCATTTTTTAAAACTAGGATTTAAAAATAAACAATCATGTTTTAATTATCAACAAATTAACAATATTCTTGATAATAAAAATGGTCTGGTGGTACCATATAAGTCCAAACAAACACTATCAACCAATATTACACTTTCAATAATCATTTATACACCTAAATATCCTAGAAAAATATTTTAGTTTACCTAGTTATATATGTATTAAATTTTCTAAATCTAATAAATCCATCTTCATTGATATTTAAAACCAATCCTAGATTGATAAAAAAAATACTATTAACTATGGGGAGACACCTGTTAAACACGATGAACACACGACAAGCAATATTAATGTTATGGTTGTTCGAAAACAATCACTCTACCATAAAAACATCGACAACTAAAAATTAAAAATACACATATTATAAGATATCATCTGAATTAGGTATATCAAAATTATGAGCCAACCATAATGACTCACTATATAATCCTCACCAACTAAACATGTTACCTAGATAAATTTTAAAACTTGCTACCAATTAAGAATAATATTAAAAAATATTTATTAATTATTAAAAAACAATACAAATAGATTCAAAAAGAAAAAATAAATTAAGTTACCTTCTGTAATATTTATCAGCATTAGAATTTAAATTGTGGTTCTAGTGAACAACCATTAATCTAGTGAAATGAGAATGATCAAAAATCTATACCAGGCAACATTTCCTAGGGAAAAAAATAACTTGCATAGGATGACAAAAAAGTACATAAAACCTAAATTAATTAATAATATTGATTCAAAAATATATTATTTTTAAAATAAATCGTCACATATTAAAAAAAATACATTCATCTACTCAATCCTAGGGTTCTGATTCATTCCCTTTTTCAAGAATATCGTACCTCCATCATTATTAACAGAACATGAGACTAAAAAATTTGAGAATACATCTATACCCTAATATAGAATGTGTGATGGATATTTAATAAAACATTTTATCATATTAAAAACCAAAAATTTAATCTTTTTATGATCTCTAACATTTCCCCAATACATCAACTAGTAGATTGAAATTGTTCACATAGGAAAATACAAAATGGTTATCTCATTATTCATTCCGAGAGTAGAAAAAATATAAAAAACATATGAAATTAATGATATGAAATTAAATTAGCTACACACTATTTAACCGATAATATTTCAATTTATTCTTATTATTATAAATTTTCATATACTCTAGAGAATTTTAAAATCCGGAATATTTTAAATAAAATACCAAGGATACTCATCCCAACCGCCACACATCATCTTGAACTATTGCTGTCTTACTCTCTAAAATATTAAAACATCCAAATTTAATCAAAAATAATCATAACTCTTCACTGAATGAAAATTCAAATATCTACTAACCATTTCCTAGACTCATGCCTAGATTCTCTATCAAGGAGTAATATTAACTATTTTTACTTAAAAAATAAAAATGTTATATACTTGGATTACCCAGCTCATTCCTATAAATAAAATCTCTATTATGTTTTTATATATTATATTAAATTAAACCAAAATCTTATTTTTCATCACAAGTCACATTAATCAAAAAATCTATATAGAGAACATCATATAACATTGGAAAGCATAGCCTCATGTCATGAATTGGCATCACCATCATTCAAATACAACCATTCCACATCATTAACACATCATCTCCCACTAGCCCAATATCTCTAATATACATACCTATTATCACAACATATTGTGGTATAATAAATATTAATCTCTATTTGATTATTCATCGCATATCATCATTACAAAATCATATCTGATATATCAATAACAATAAGAAAAAAATACATTTCACAAAACATTTCAAAAGAATAATATATCAAAAAATATGTATGTAAATATAAATATTTATGAAGTGTATATTATAAATATATATATAATCATGTAAAAGATTACCAAATCAACAAATAATAGACTTCTATTATTACCTGTAACATTTCATGAGGGGACTCATGAATAATGATAATAATTTTTTCCATACCTCAAAATAATATTAAAACATTGATTATAATAAATTTATATTAATATCATAACATGATTCTATATAACTCTATAGGATTGAAATGTGATTTGAAACTATGTTTTATAAATAAAATAATCATTGAATACATTTTAAATTATAATATCAAATATAAAAAATAGATTCAACTTATTATTATTAACAAGGTGAAATCAGTAATAAATTTATCATATACCCCCACTTAGGAATAATATATAAAAAATATAGACTTATTATTTCAAAAAACCCATTCCTATAATGAAATAAATATTCTATTATTCTAGGAAATAAAATATAATGGTATATATATGATGAGTTTAATTGAAAAATATTTCTAAACAATTGGTTTTTATTAACATGTGTCGTAATATATCATATAGATAAAAAAATTTAATTTAAATTGAGTTATCAAGAAACAATAAACAATAAATAATCAATGGAATTCACAATTAAATGGGATTATAGAAAATTATATACATATATATAATAATAAAAATACCCCAAGAATTCATTGGTATCAACACATCATTGTGGAATCATATTAACATACTATAGAACATTTTCTATAGAATATCTAAATTATAAACATTCTGGTCAACAAATTATAATGCATAACAAATATAATAAATATGACATTCAATAAGATAGAATTTTTGAAATATAATACATTTTGAAAAATAACATATTTATGTTTATCATAGAAAATATTCAAATTATAATATCATCAATATAATCATTTTTTATCTAAAATCCAGAATGATTATTTATTTACCCTTATAGTATTTATATACACTCATATATAAACATATTATGTAGAATATTTATGTCCTTTTTTTTGGATCACATGGGGATCAAAATAATTATCTTTAATATAGTCTCCCCTACATATATCAGATTTTATGCTTTAATGGAATTATTTTCCTATAGGACTCATGATGTCATCAAATGTTCCACATTTAAAACATCATTATATCATTCATCAAGCGATTTTATAATATTATATCATTTCTCACTACAATGGAATTCCCTCTTGGTGTAGTAAAGGAATTGAGTATTACCCCCAAATACATCCTTCAATATGTCATTGTTTTGACACTATAGTTGGTGTATATATCCCATGTATATGTGTAATTACCCTTTTAATTCCAGTAAAAAAATTTATCTAGCAATAAAGGTCATATATATATATATGATTAAATGAAAACAAATCCCATAACCAAAATTTATATACATGGAAATATTCAAAACTCAATCAGTACCATTGAAAGGTCATCTTGATATAACCCCATAATAGCTAATCAAAGAATATCATCCCAAATATCCCTTGAAAAAATGTTAAAAATATCTAGAATAGTTTAATAGTAGATCCATTGGGTATAATCCATTGTAATATAATTCTATGAATTTTATATTTATTGTGAAATATGAACATCATGGAAGAAATATGTGAACTAGAATATGAAATTGTATTTTTTTAATCAATAATAGGTTTTAAATAGAAAATATTTATCAATGGAGAATAACACATTTCAAGATATCATAATCTCTACAATTTACTAAAATTACCAAAATCATTCCATTCTCTAAATAAATCCTAGACATCAATCAAAAATTGAAAATTCATTGTAATATGATTTGATAAAGGGTCACATAAAATCGATAACCACTCTAAACAATTATTATATAGGTTATACCAATAGAAACTGGTAGTGATCATGTCGGACAACCACTCATTAACTGATCATGAATCCATGAATGAAATGGAAATAATTACAACAAAACAACCCATTCCCCAATTTAACCAACTTATCATTTACACAAAAAAATGTCATTATGTATATACATATCGCCATCTTCACATCATCCATTTTCTCATTAAACTGATCTTAAATCCATTACATCACAAAAATATATACTAGTCAATGATGTGTATCCTTTATGCAATATATCATCATACACCAAAGGTATATGATCAAAATAAATATTATCAACAACATCTCCTAAAAATATAATTACAATGACAAGAGAAAAATACTATTTAGTAACTAATCCTATAATATAATAAAATCAGATTAAAATTAACAATATCTCATATTAGATACCACATTCAAATAAATATTAATTTCTTGCATGAATTATTTTACTACCAATTACCACACTTTAATATTCATTAAATCTAACTCATACAACCTTTTATGAAACACTCAATCGATTTAATATTTAATATCATTATGTTGAATAGCCGTTTCACAAAATTATTCAACAAAAATATCTATTCTGTGCTAAAACTATAACACACACCACATAATATATCAAATTATACTCAATAATTATCATACACCATTCCATCAGACTTTTTTATCAATATATATACATTACCTATTCATTTCCTAAAATCCATCCTTAAATTTTAATAATATAACCATAGAATTCCAAAAGATAATGATATCATACTCAACTAAAAAAACTCTTTAATGTAATCATATAATAATAGTTTATATCTAAAAATATTCATTATATTCAACAAGAAGAACCCCCATGGGATGAAAAACTATACACCCTCAGTGAAATAATAAATAAATTCTTATTATCCAACCCCAAAGTGATTATATTTTGATGAGGAAATAAAACAATAATATGGTAGTGTCTATTGACAATGTGACCAACTATGAAATTTATGTTTTGCATAGTTATTTACCCATTCCAAGCTAACAATCCAAAACTAAATTGAGTGACCTATTTTTATAAACCTAATATATAATAAAAAAATATTTTTGAACTATCTCACCAAAACCAACTGTAAAAGTTAAAGTGGCATAGTGTCACGATAACACATTAGGCACCCTTATAAAATCATTTACCATGCTCAACCACATTAATTTCATGATTTTTATTGTATTATGTTTTCATTATATATCTCACTGTATAGTGAATTCTCTAATATACCATCAAACAACACATTTCCATTAATTATCACATCAATGTAGAGAAATTAAGGATTTATAAAATGTTGTGAGATTCTCTTATTTATCCCATATTAAATATCATATCATATTTCATAAAATTCATAATGGTTAAAATATAATAAATTTTATTCTTTTATATGTATATATATTATGAACGGCAAATAGCGGAAATATAGAAAAATTCATAATAAATCAAAAATAATATTAAAATAAGTAACATAAATTATCTCTAACCTCATTCCAAGACTATTAGTTTTTGGCCTGGGAGAATGCTGTGTTAAATGAAATGAGAACATATAATTACCCAGTCTCATGAACAAAAATATAATTTATGATATTAGGGGTGGTGTATAATTATAAAATAAAAATGTAAAATTGAATCTCATTCCAGGTGACCAAAATCATATTCACTATCACTAGGGGAATAGTGTAAACCTTCGTTGTCCAATGTAATCTAAATATTTCACCAAATATTAGGTTTAAAATTATTATTGGGGTCAAGAAAAGTTTTACTTTTTAATGGATATACACATTTAGTTAACGAATAATGGTATATAGAAATAAAATGATTAATTAAAAGAAAATTAGAATGAGGGTAACCAAAGGGATGGGAAGAAAATATCAATTAGTTGGGACCTAAAATTATTATTGTGTTATTATGTGATATCATAAAATTCCAGGAAATAATGTATTTGATGTTATAGTTGAAAAAATTATATAAATTTCTTACAATTATAATAATCATATGATGCCACATAATAATGTAAAATAATATGAGGATCATATAAAAGAAATTATTAAAGAACTACACATTGATCTAAATCAATGAAACACTCACCAATAACAATACTAAAAAATCATAAAAGTAACCCACATTCATATTTTCAAGGAAGATATTATAACTATAATTTTTTTAGGGAAAAAATAAATGGGATAGAAAATGAACCTATAATTTATAAAGGATTGAATGCATAAATCGAATGGATAGTAATCAGAAGTGATGGTTTAAATTCTCTCATAAGTCTTTTGGGATTGATATGGATTTTTTAAAGGTAAAAATAGTTAATTTAGTATGAATGGTCGAAAATTATTTATATAGAATCAATAATTATCACATCCACGGATTTATGGATTCCAAAATAACTATTATGGCACAAATTAAAGATATATCTATTACTCTATGAAAAATAAAATAAAATATTTACCCGATCTCAGTTAATATTTAGCACATTTAAATATGGCTTGATTTACATCATGAGATTTTATAGTAAAATTGTCATAATAATTTAAAAAATTAATTTTCTCATTTATTAATTATGGTGTATTGTGATAGACTTCAACATTTAAAAATAACTAAATAACTAAACAGAAATAAAGAATCAATATTATTGTGTTGTAATAGAACAATTACTCTTAAAATCTTCTTCTTTTTTCCAATATGGATACAAGCATCAAAGTATTTTACATCACAATAACAAAATAATATATTAACACAAAATAAAAAATGAGAATTTTATCCATTATAATTTGAATAATCTACGATCTACCTTCATTCTTGTAACATCCAAGGTAAATAATAATTAAGAAATTTTAATATTTATTAATATTTGGGAATTAAATATTAATTTTACTTTAAGGGGGATGATATGTTTGATGGAATACCTGATACACAACCACAGGTTTAATTGAAATATTATGTTTCTCACAACATTGAGTTATACTGAAAAATAATAATATAATATTATTATTTTTAATGGTATTTAATACATAGTCATTGTAATGTCGGGAATGAATAGAACTAGCAAAAAATGATTATACATGTTTGTTAAATTCTTTTACATTTATCCAATAAATGTTAGGGGCTTAAAATATTAATGAAACTAATTGTTTACCTGAATAATCTAATATTTAGTAAAGGTTGATTAACCGCCTTTTGATGGAGAACCCTCTTTAAATCTATTTATACTCATTTTTATATGTTATATATGAAAAAATATAATTATTTCTTAGATTTGGGACATCAAAATTTACTTTGGTTAAATTTTTGTTATTTATCAGATAAAGTTCATTTTTGGATAAATAGTGAAAAATACTGTATTTTAATTCAAAAGTGCCTTCTAATATATTATATATATATTGTTATATTATATTTTTAATTGGGATTAAAGTGTAATTAGAATAAATTTTTACAATGAAATCTAATGATTGTCATTGTAATTAATTTCTCTTTGAAATTGGAAATAAACTAGTATCAATCTTTTGATAGTAATTGTTTCATAAAAACAAGCTATTTGTTTTGACAACGAGAATTATATTTAAATTAATTAATGTGACTTCTATGTTTTTAATTTGGTAAAATAGACATCATTTTTTGAATTTGAAATATCAAATATATCATAGGATTGTTTTTTGGTATATTTCAGAAAAAACATCAATTTTTTATGAATAAAGAAACCACTTAGTAGTAGTTAAAAAACTACCTTTTTCATATAAATGAAATTTTACCGCTTGGATGAATTGAATTTTAAAAATATGACATATATGGTTTTATTTGTAATTAAAATGTGGTTCAATAATATGAAAATAATTTTTATTGAATAGTATATTTTGACTTTTTTACCGCGGTAAAAGTTTCATAGAGTAATTTTATGTAAAATTAATATAATGATAATAAAAAAATTTCTTCAAACTCATCCTAAACGTATTTTATTAGTAATGGGAGAGCATTGGAATCATTGGGTTGTTTTTTAGGACCCCAGGGAGCCACTTAAGAGTGATAATAACACTGTAGAATAATTAATTTAATATGAAGTCAAAAATGACACAAACAAATATATTTTTGTAAATTAATTTTTACATAGTGTTGTATAAGTTATCATTTATACTATAAATACTCATGGAAAGGAAAAACAATTTACTACATCATGATATTTTTATATAATTTTTAAAATGAAATAAATTTAAATATTAATTACACAATAATGATGTAGTATTTACCTCATTAATATATGTTTTTAATATATAAGTTTATAAATTTTTAAAATAACATCCAAAACCTTCATAATTCTTCTCGTATGATTTTATTTCGACCTATAGTCATCATATCTTAGACTTTAATAACTTTTGGACCTTTATAAATAGAATACCATTATATAATAAAATAATATTTTCCCAATTTTCTATAGAACCCCTACTCTCACTTATAAAATTCCCTCACTTCTTACTATTACTTCACATCACTCAAGCCCCTTGGCTCATCAAAACAATGCTCAAATAATCTCTCAAGATTCCACTCATCATCATAGAATCCTTACCGTAGGCATAAGGAACTTTAATAAGTCCTTTTGTGTCAAACCAAAGGGAGTTACCCAAATTAAGGTAACCGTTCCTCTTTACTTCTTTTCATTTATTTTACTTCTCCGTAAAAAAAAATCATGTTATTACTTTATTTAATAACAACACCACTATCCTTAATATATAATTATATTTTTATGAGAAGGATTAAAACTACATTTACACATACCTCTATCTCATGGGTGAAGATCATAATGATTTTATGAATGGAAAACAAAGGCATCACGAAATAAGGATTGTTTGATTATATCCTACTACCTCTCACTGTGTCCAGTATTACAGATCAATATCGATATATGATTTATATATATATATAAATTTTATGTTTATTTTTTCTTTAGGATTCTTTTTTTATCATTTATATCATACATTTATGTTTTCCATTATGGGTAAATACGATAATTTTATATGAGGATGTGCGGACTGCCGCCCCCCCCCCCCCCCCTCAAAGAGATATGAATCATTAATTCCATATTTGGGACGTATATAGGATAGAGTTAATGATATTATTTTTTATATTATACTGTAATTATAATATTATTATGTATAATTATGTTTTAATAACATTAACATACCAAATAGAAATGAATGTATCATTCATGTGTATGTATGGCTTATCTTCTCAATAAAATGGACATTGAATTTCATACCTCTAAATGTTATGTAATATTATAAATAAATAAATATATATATATGATATATATAATATATATTATATCTAAATCATGAATATAATTATGGAGATAATTGAATATTTACCTCAAGGAAAACTTGTAATTATAAGAAGTCCATTTTTGACTCTAGTAACAAAAATCAACCAAACGATCATTAATAACATAAATGATTTCATAATGTTTATAATATGGTAATAAGTGATATAAAAAAATTAAACATGAAAAATGTTGTTAAGAAATTATAAATTATCTTTATTTTATTATTCAGGAAGAACAATGAACAAACGAGTCAAGTCAGACACGATGTTAGAGGTTTCTTATCTCACTTTTAATTCTATGAGATTTCCATTGTTAAACACTTATTTATTACACATGGCTTATGGTGCACTTCCATATGATAAATATATTATAATTATTTTATTTATTTATTGTATTTTGTGATTCATTTAGTGTTTATTAACTTTTGGTAACATGTCTCAGTTAATTACAATGTTATAAGAGGTTTTTATCTCATTTTTTATTCCTGAGATATTCATGCTATATTTCCACTATTTCAATATATGTTGTTTATGAACTACACATGATTGTATTCATTGTGTAATATACATAAATTAATTGTTATTTACATATTCATTGTATGATCCATCTTTCATTGGGTGTATGTTTCGTTAGTTACCAAATCGGTAAGGGAGCCTTTCACCCTTCCCTTTTTAAAAGACATCATTTGTTATTTATTTTCATTTACAAATTCATATGTTGGGATATGTTCCTCTATATCCATATTTATGTAAATTATATGTTCATGTGATGAGATTAAATTTTCTCTCACATCAATTCATTTATTAAATTTTAAAGTGGCGTCGTTAGACTGCCTTGTTTCTGTAAGGGAACTTCTTCACCCAATTTCAATTAATTGGGTTAAACTTATACTTATTCATTATGTCGTTATATAAATATTTTTGAATACCATATTATCATTTTAAACTTAATATTCACTTATATTTGGTGTCATATTATTTTTTAAACATAATTATTTCATTGATTTATCCATAACCTAAGGATACCGTATTTATAAAGGATTTCATCTCAATTAACATTCCCTTGAGACATCATTGTTGTTCTGCACCAATTCACTCTTTTAGGGGGTATTTACTGTCCATTGAAATATTATACCATGAATCCCTTTTTTCTTATTATATTATAATGTTATAATTAAATTTTATTCCTGAATTATTTGTATTCAAGCATCTCTCATTTTTTAAAAAATATTTAACTGAAATATCATTTTAAAATTTTTATAGATTTATTCTTATAAATATTCATCATTAATTTCAATTTTTTCAAAAAGGTTTTTTAGGATTTATTTACATTGACATTAATTTTATGAAATTATAAATCATTTAAAAACATAACTGTTATATGTTAAACAATGATTCAAAAATCACATTATCAAATGTTTTAAATGGTTTTAAAAATAATTTGATAAGTCATTTTTTATTTCAATATATTGAATTTATATATTGTTATTTGAATGTGGAAATGTTATATTTATTTTATTCTAATGTTATGTGTTATGAATAGGTTATGTTTATTATGCATTGTTTATGTATACGAGTAGTTACGTGATTATCATATGGTGGGTGAGCCCGAGAGAGCTCTACAATGCATTGTGTAACATAATAGAGGTAATCGTGATGTTTCTCCTAAGGGAATTAGGGAATATATTGTGATTGATATTCCAAGTGTAACCCCCTCTATAGGTGGGATAATTATAATGTATGTTTGATAAGGATGCCATTAGTAACCTTTATGATTTATGATTTCTGTGTTTTATTCAGATATCTTATGATTTCATGACATATGATATGATTGAAATGTATGGTTTCATTGATTTGTTTTTATTTATGTGACAATGTTTTCTCCCCTTATTTTATAACCCATACTGAACTTTTTATTCTTATCCCATGATTTTTAAATTTTGTTCACATGGAATAAGGAATTTTAAGAGAATGTAATTATCCAAAAAAATTTATATCTAGAATAGAACTCTTGTTTTATTTAAGGAGATTTAATTTTGGGAATCATTGGATAAAGTAGAAGTTTATTTTTTTAATTTTGAGATGTAATGTAAAGGTTATGGCCTAATTCTATAAAACTCCAAACATAAAAATATCTTCATTGTAAATTAATCATTAAATATAAAATTATGTAATGTTTTAAGGATGGGTCCTTATAGTTTTTTTCAGAGGGAGGTTAATGTAACTATATAGTTTTTGGTGTAATTTAAGAATAATTACCATAACCATAATGGTTAACATAAGTGAAAGAGTCTTAGTTATTTTAGAAGTCATAAATGGTCATTACATTTTAGGGTGCAAAATGAAAGGTATTAGATAACCATCGATGATAAATTATGTTATTTTTATATTTGAAGAATTTGTCTCTTTTTTGGAATTTTATGATATTGAATAGTTTTTGAAAAAGTACAACACATAGAATGTGTGACAACCCATCGTGTCAGAAAGAGCTGCGGGAATCAAACCCAACACCCATATGTGATTTGGATTTATCACCTACCATTGGACTACGGGAAGTCCCTGATTACTATGACTAATTCTTTTTAGTTAAATGATTTTATTGATAAAGAATAAGTTTATTTAGGATTATATGTTTTATCAAATAATAATTCTTAGAAGAGGAAAATTATTTGGATATTAATTGATAAAGGTTATTTTGGAAGACATTCTCTCTTTTGGGAACACTATATTCTTAAGAAAAATAGAATACCTTGGGATTTAAATTATGGAGTAATGGTTGAAATAATATTTTGGAAGAATATATGTTATTATTATGGATATACGGTGATTTGGGATATTATTGGAAATGATTATCATATCGTAGATCATATGTGATTAGGTTCATTACACTTCAAAATGAGACTTTAAGATTAGTCTATGTTTTTTGAGATAAATATTAAAATTTACTAGGGAAGAATATGTAATTTAACTCCATCTGATTTTTGTGATTCAATTTTAGTTTTTATTTTTTGGATTAATATTATGCAAAATTGTGTATTATGTGGTCATTCTTGAACTTTGGGTACTTTTTGTTGAATTTTGGAGATTTACAGTAGTATTTATTTTTATAAAGGATTATCCTTTTGGGGGATTATATGATCTCGTACTAACATTTTTTTTAGATAATTTCCAATGAGAGGGTAAATATATTGTCTATCTTTTGTGGATTATGTGATTCTATCAAATATTATTATGCCACTTTTAATGTTAACAAGTCATCCAGAATACACATCATTTAGAAGAAATATGAGTTTGTGTTAGAAATCTAGTAAAGGATGAAAGTCTACATGAAAAGTAAGTATGTTTTTTTATGTTTTTAGTTATGCTCATATATAGATTACAAAATGATAAGTAACATTAAACAAAAATGTTTTATATTTTCTTTTCCTATTGGGGAATCATTTACTATTTAACCGATTAAAATATTATGATTTACTGTTGGTTAACATTCTCATAATTATGTTTTCTATGAAATTCCATCAGAACATGATCATTTGTTTCCTCTTTTGTATCAAGGTTTCCATAGAATCCTAGAATCTATTATATTGGGTGACCTTTGTAATTCTCGATCATTCATTTAAAGTGATATATTTATTGACTCTTTTTCTAATGTGGCACATTGAATTATGTATCCAATCAGAGTTTTAAAATGTTGAGGACATAATTTCTAAATGTGGGGAAGGATGTAAAATCCTAGGTAAATAATGAGTAAGAAATTTTCATATTTATTAATATTTGTAAATTAAATATAAATTTTACATTAATGGGGATGATATTTACGTTGGTGTACCCAATACACCATAGAATGTTACTTTGAAATCTTATGTTGCACACAAAATTGAGTTATACTGATAAATAATAATAAAATATTAATATTTTAAAAGGTAGTTAACACCTAGTCATTGTAATGGCAGAAATGCACAAAACTAACTAAAAAATTATTAAACATGTTTTTTAAATGTTCTTACATTTATCCAATAAAAGTTAGGAGCTTAAAATATGAATAAATCTAATTTTAGACATGAATGCTCTAATATTTAATAAAATATCAATTTACAACCTTTTGATTGGGAAAACTATTTAAATCATGATATTATAATTTTTATATATTATATTTGAGAAAATTAAATTCTTCTTTGGATTCAGGACATCAAAATTCACTTTGTGTAGATTTTTTGGTATTTATCTAATAAAGTTCATTTTTGATGAATAGAGAAAAATATTGTATTTTAATTCAAAAGTTCCTTTTTATATAATTTATTTTTATGGTTATATTATATTTATAATTGGTTTTTATGTGTAAATAGAATTTATTTTTACAATTTAATCAAATGTTGGTCATTGTAATTAATTTCACCGGGAAATTGGACATAAATAAGTATCAATGTTTTGATAGTTATTATTTCTAAAAAACAAGATATTTGTTTTGACAACAGTAATTAATTTTAAATTAATTAATTTGACTTCTATGTTTTGAATTTGGTAAAATATATATCAATTTAGAATACGGAAAAACAAATATAACATTGGATGAATTTTTGGTATTTTTCTGGAAAGCATCAATTTTTTATGAATAGTGAAACTACTTAGTAGTAGTTAAAAAACTATATTTTCATTTAAATGAAATATTACTGATTTTGTGAATTTAATTTCTATAATCCGACATACATGGTTGTAATGAGTATGTAAAATGTGGTTTCAAAAAATGAAAAAAAAATTGGTGAATAGTAACTTAGGGCTTTTTTACAACAGTTTATGGTAAATAGGGTAATTCAATGAAAAAAGAATATTATACTAATAAAATATTACCTTAAAACTTGTCCTAACCTTGTTGGATGAGTCACAAACGACCATTGGCATATTTGGGTCTATTTTGGGTCTCTATGGAGTCACTTAAGAGTGATAATGTCAATTTAGATTAATAAATTTAAGGTACATGAAAACATGACTGAAACAAATATCTATTAGTATGTTAGTTTTTAAATAGGGTAATATAATTTATCCTTTATAATATAAATATTAATTGGAAAGATAAATATATTTCCTACATAATAGTATTTTTTAGTAATTTTTAGACTGTATATAAATTAAATTATTTATGACACAATAATGATCCATTATTTACCTCATTAAAAATTTATTTAAATAAATAAGATTATTAATTTTAAAATAACATCCAATACCTGTAAAATTCGTAATATATGATTTTATTTCGATAATGAGTCATCGTATCTTCGACTGAAAATAGTTTTGGACCTTTAAATTTGAATACCATTATATAATAAAATAATATTTTCAAACATTCTTAAAGAACCCCTCCTCCCCATTATTAAAAACCCTAAAATATTTCTCTTTCCTCAAACAAATAAGGACCCTTGGATCATCAAACACCAGCCCAAATAAGCTTTAATAATCTCTATACTCCTCTTAAAAACCTTATGTTAGTTAGAAGGCACTTTAATAAGTCATTTTGGTTCAAACCAAAGGGAGTTACCCAAATAAATGTAACGATTCCCCTTTACATATTTTCATTTATTTTACTTCTCCAACTCCTAATCTCTTTTTATTCTTTATATTATAAAATAAAATGTATCCTAAATATACATATATGTTTTTATGAAAAGGATTCAAATTACATTTACACACACCTCCATCTAATTGCTGAAGAACATAATGTTTCTGTGGATGGTAAACTAACACCTCATTAAATGATGATTGTTAGATAATCTCCAACCTCCTATCATGGTGGTATTTATGATAATACTATATTCATATTATATATATATATATTATGTTTATGTTTCATTATTCTCTTTTATATTTCATTTACAGCATTTCTTTATGGTTTCCATTATGCGTAAATGCGAAAATTTTATTTGAGGAAGTGTGGACTACCACCCCCTCAATGTGATATGAATCATAAATGCCATATTTGGGACATATAAAGGATGAATTTAATGATATTATATATTATAATATTCTGTTATTATAATATACCATTGTATAATTATATTTTAATTCCATTAAAATACGATATAGAAATGAATGTTGAATTCATGCGTACGACTTAAAATCTCCATGAACTGTGCATTTTATTTCATACCTATAAATGTTTTGTAATACTATAGATACATATATATAATGGATATATATGTGATATAAATGATATATACATCATGAATATCATTTTTAAATAATGGAATATTGACCACAAGGATAACATGTAATTATAAGATGTCCATTTTTGACTAAAGTTACAAATATTGACCAAACAACCACAATTACCTTAAATGATTGAATAATGTTTACAACATGTTAATAAGTTATATGAAAAGAATAGTAAACATTATAAATGATCTTAATATTGTATAAATTAAATTTATTTAATTATTCAAGATTAACAAAGAACAAACGAGTCATGTTAGACACGAGATAAGGGGTTTCTTATCTCACGTTTAATTCTTTTAGATTTTCATTGTTCACCACATATTTATTTCACATGGTGTATTGTGTAATGCCATTATATATATATATATATATATATATTATCATGATTCTCTTTATATTAAGGGTATTGTATGATTCATTTGGTGTTTATTAACTTTTGGTTATACGACTCCATTGATTACAACGTAATAAGTGGTTTTCATCTCACTTTTTATTCTCATGAGATTCATTCTATATTATCCCTATTTCCATTTCTGTGGTTTATGTACTACCTGTGATTGTATTCATTGTGAAATATACTTAAATTTATTGGTATTTACCTCTTCATTGTATGATTCTTCATTAATGGGGTGTATGTTTCGTATGTTAACAAATCGGTAAGGAAACCATTAACCCCCCCCCCCCTAAAAGACATCTTTTGAAATGTGTTATAATTTAAATCAGCTTTTGTTGGGATATGATCCTCTAAATACATATTGATGTTAATTTTATTTCCATTTAATAAGATACCATTTTCTCTCTAATCAATTCATTTTCTAAATTTTAATGTCACTTAGTTAGACTGTCAAGTTTTTATTAGGGCTCTTCTTCACCCAATTTTAATTATTTGGGTTAAAATTCTATTTATCCATTATGTAGTGCTATGAATATGTTTGAATGAATTCTTATTTTTTTACATATAATATCCACTTATATTTGGAATAATATTATTTTTCACATGTAATTATGTAATTTATTTATCCTTAATCTAAGGATAAAATATTTATAAGGGATTTCGTCTCAATTTTCAACTCATTGAGACTTCATTATTTTTATGCTCCAATTCACTATTTTTTTATGTAATTATTTTCCATTGTAATATTATATCATAAATACATTTATTTTCATGATATAATAATGTTCTAAATAAATGTTATTCTTCAATTATTTTTATTCAAGCTTTACTCATTTTTTTAAATCAATATAACCTAAATATCATTTTAAATGTTCTAAATTTTTAGTCTTTATAATATTTATCATTAATGTCCATTTTTTCAAAATATTTTTTAGGATTTATTTACATGGACATTAATTTTTTAAAATTATAAATTATTTAAAAACATCAAAGTGGTATGAGACACATTGATTCAAAAATCTCAATATTAAATGTTTTAGATGGTTTTGAAAATGACTTGACTAGCATTGTTTATTTCTATATCATGATTTGATATATTTTTATAGGAATGTTAAAATGATATCATTATTTTATGAATTTGTTACGTGTTATGAATATGTAATGGTTTTTGGGCATTGTTTATGTATACCTGTGGTTCCATGATAAACCTAGGACAGGTCAGCTCGAGATACATCTCCAATACACTGGGTAACATGAAATAGGTAAACATGATATATTTGCTAAGAGATTTAGGGAATATACTATGATGGGTATTCCAAGTGTAAAGCTCTATGTTGATATGATAACTACATTATATTTTTGATATGGATTCCCTAAGTAACGTTTATGATTTATGATTTCTGTGTATTATTCATAAATATTTTGATTTCATAAGGTATGTTATGGTTGAAAAGTATGGTTTCATTGATTTTTATTTATTGATGGGATAATGTTTGTATTCCTTATTTTTTAACCCTAACTGAGCTTTTATGCTCATCCTTTGTTTTTGAAATGTTTTTCACAGTGTATAAGGAAGGGAAACAGAAAAAAATTATTCATGAAGGTTTATATCAAGAAAATAACTATTGTTAATTTAAGGAGTTTTAGTTTTGTGAAACATTAGATAATATAAAATTTTCTTTTTTGTAATTTTTTAGAATTAATGTAAATGTTATGTCCTAATTCACTAAAAATCTAAACCATAAAAGATACTCAATGTAAAGTATCCATTTCATTCAAGATTATTTAATATTTTAAGGATGTTTCCTTATACTTATATTGTCCAATAACCTCTCTATAGCTCTAAATATTATTAAAATAAAAATGTAATGGTAGGATAACAAATTTTATAAAATTCATACCCATTTAAAATTGAATTGAAAATACATAAATATAAAAACCACAATCTAGTTATACATATATTGTATATAGTTAAATAAGAGACACTAATCTCTAATGAAACAACCTAAATTCAAAAATTTGGTCAACTCTACCACTATACCAATCTTAAAAACATATATATATAAATATTTTGAGTGTATATGAAGATAATATTTTGTATTTATTTTATTTGTTCTATTGAAAAATACTAAAATAATCTTTTTATAATATTAAATATACTTAAGTCACTCAATAAAATATAGAAATTAAAAATATTCACCCTTATTACTAAATTTTATCAATTCATAACCTGGAAAAAAAATTCATCATTGGAGTATATAAGATAAAATAAAATTTCATATCCTGTAAGAAATCCAAAATCTCTCCCACTATAAATCACACATAATAAAAAAAAATACATATAATATAACCCAAACAACATATTTTAAAATGTCTCATTCAAGAGGACTCAAATAAAATTGCACTCTGTTCACCAAATTAATAATGTCCTTTAAAAGAATAAAATTGTGTCTGTCCAAAAATGGCATATAGAAGTGGAAAACTATTAAAATTTGAAAATTATTTATTTTAGATCTGTAAATGAAAATCCACATGTATCTTTCTATAAGATTATCATATCCTAATAATTGGTGACATGGGATGTATAACAAATATACAAGATATTTGTTCACACATATATACTAACTAATTTTGTAGATAGTTTTAGAAATGTATGTCCCATAATTGATGTAATATAAAAATAAAATATGTAATATCACATAATAGTTTCCCTGGAAAATTCCATACACTATTCATAGTATTCCACATAAATATCAAGAAAATATGACATATATTGTTCAATGTCAAACGATATTGTATTATATTTATTCGTCAATATTATTCAATATACTATGAAATTGAATTAGAGTATATTCCAATGATAAAACACAAATATATTACATAATTATTATATAACTAAATTACAATAATTCCAATAAAAGTATAAAATAATGTTATGTAAAATAATAAATATTAATATAATATTTGAAAATTGACTAAATATAAAGTATTAAATTATAAAAAATCACCAATAAGATGATTTAAATAACATTACTCTATAACATGTTTGTATATAGAAACAAATTACAACAAAACATTATACGAATACACCATCTGATTTCATAAATCATGTAAATTGTTTCCCATCCTATAAAATAATATAGTGTTCGCTTCACCTAACAGTATCATGGACAAGGTCCCAAAATGTCTTATACAAACACTCATATAAAATTTTATTTAGTAAATTCAATCCTTCTTATACTTCTAAATAGTTTTATATTGGGTAACACTATAATCATATTATGAAAATAGGCCCCAAAAGTATCCAAATTGGATCAACATCATATACAACATTAGATATTGTAAACTTATAAAATACCCTCTATAAAACGAATTCACTAAAACAATTTTACATGTCACGGTATTATCTTATGATATTGGATTTAATGAGGAGATGATTATGCTGGTATAAGTAGATTTTAAGGTTAAATTTTAACATTTTTTTTGTTTTTAAATATAATGGGATTTGATCATCCCTCGATGTTCATTTCATAAGTATTTTTATGGATAGGTTGGACTTGATTTGGAATAATCATGGACTCATGTGAATATTGATTTTAATGTGGATTGTTTTACAGCAGCACCATGGACTTTTCACAATAGGAACAATGGTGAATTTTCTTCCTATATCATTGTAAGGGTCAAGGTGGCATCATAATTTTATTAAATAGACCATATAGGATCAATACACTTTTCATTAATTGTTTTGGGTCAAATTACATTATTTTTTTGTAATTATAGCATTTTATATTCTGATGATAGAATGATCAGTATTATGATATGGAATTTGATTGAGTTATTTTTCCATGATAACATTTTGTTTCATTAACATAGACCAATTATAAAATGTCCAATCATGTTGTGTCATTTTTTATGTAAATAAATAACCTTTATTCCTAGTTCTCACCCTTCCACCAGAATCGTCTATTCTATTATCTCGATTATAATATTAGAATCAAATCCAATTAATCACTGTTTATATTATTAATCTCATAATCTATTTTCTTAGGAATGTTTTTGAAACATTTGGATTCCCATGGATGTGCATTAGCCCATAACATTATTTGGTTGATCTGTTGTGATCTGAGGTGATTCCCATTCAATATTTTTGATATTCACCATGATCATATACTTGGGATAATGACAAAGTATCAGTTGAATTATATTTTGGTACATTTTTGAAGGAATAATCCTAAATGTCCTATTATATATTCAAGGATGATTATTTCATATTCTTTTGTGATCATATTTAGTTATAACTATGTATAATTTCTCATAATTGATTAGTTATGTATTTTTCAGTACCTCCTATAATCTTATGAAATTACATGGTTCTTGTTTGTTTTAATATTTTGAGTCTAATTTTATGAATCTAGAATATTTACATTTCTATCACCATGGATTATAAAATATAATTTTAGCCATTCCATTTTGTTTTTTATCTACCTCATATATGTATATAGTGAATCCATCATTCACATGATAGAACCCCACCTATTGAATAAGATGTTCCATTATTTTTTATTCCACATAACCCATTGATTATTAACCAATATAAAAATTTATTACATAATGGGTATGTCTCTACTAGCTCAGTGGGATTGGTGGAAATGGTGTGGCTCTAGGGTGGGTATCCATATAAATAACGATTTTAGTATCACAGTCATATCAAATTAAATTAATTATTATTTTGGAAGGGGTCATTTTTAACTTTTATTTATTCATTTTAACGATGTCTTATCTTTGAATAAGTTATGTTGGTGTAGTATAATGGATTGTGATACTATATGTTTCTTTTATTTCATTACTTCTAATATATTATACAGTAATAAATATGATTAATCACATTATAGTTAAAAATTATTCCATAGAATTAAATCTGTATATTTGTTTATTATATTTAAATTTATTCTAATCTGTTGAAAAAATGTCCTAGGAGTAATATATTGATAATTTTTAGTAACATCTCATTTATTACTTTGTTGTTTTGGATAACTATTAATATTTAATTTAGTATCAACCTACATTGTAATAGTGTATATTTTTTTGAATACAAATATATATATATATATTAAATACTGTAAAAAACTGATAATTAATTTCATGATTTGAATTGATGAAATGGGAAATAATTTTTTAATAATAATTTTTTATGAAGGAAATATTATATCTTCTAGAAACCCTTCTATTTATTTATTATTAAAACATGATATATTAGATAAATTTTCACATAATAAAACTCATAATTTTGAGGGGTATATTTTATTTTTTTTATAGGAATATTAAATAAAAACATGAAACCAGAAATATGACTTCATTTTTGAAAAATCCTTTTACAAGAAATAAATATTCCTTTGTACAGAACACTACATGTGATAAGCCGGGGACATAAATAATAAATAGTGAGCTATAAACCTCTATAAGGGAATAAACATGGAATAACACATGCAAAATAATACATGTTAGTCAAATAATATCAATGGAGAATTTTGGAACATGAATAATAAGGCACGATATAGAATGATAATCATAACACCGGGAATGTGGAAACAACATAAAAATGACATTATAAACATATGTAATAGTTAAAACCCCAAGACAGCATGGTGTATAGAAGTACCATAATGGAATATTGTAAAACCATGTCTCAACATGAAAAATAATTATACTATACATTACCCAATGAATTTGAGCGCTAATATGACACACCGGTCATAATCATTTCAATTTCATTCTTATGTGTTCCACATTTATCATATTTCATGGTATCATTCAACATCAGAATTTTTTTTCAATGACCTAGAATTATCAAATACATACTTTTTTTCTTCACAGAAACCTTCATATAGTAATAGGTATTGTATTCAACAGGCAATTAAATTGGCGTGATAATTTATTGTAAGATTTTATTATCAAACCTACATAAAATATAAATTCATAAAATATGTTGATAATGGGGAAATGAATATCTCATAATTTATATATAACTTATATAGTATGAGAGAAATTTATAGACAATATACTAAATAATTAATTGGAAATAGAAGGAGAAACATAAAAACTAATTTTTATGGAGGAGGAAAAATTAAAATAACTATTACAAATTTTTTCTTGGTAACGGGCTTGTGTAAATTTTCTTAAGAGGGTTAAATGATAGTGAATTAAGATCTCCTAATTTATACAAAAATTTAATGTAATTGGGTTAGGTTATTATTTATTCTGACATAATAAAATGTAAATTAAAAAGGATCATCATAAATTATGTTCCTGATTGAATGAGGAGTGAGATAATCACTTATAGAATTACAATATAGTAATGAATGTACATAACGGATCCTAGGGGTAATGGGAGTTAAAGGAAGATCACTTAATTTTTAAATAATATTTAAACTATTTTGATCATGGAACATCACATACATTCAAATATAATTAAAATCTAATAATCATAATATAAAATATGTTCTTGACATAATATTATAATAGAAAAATCCCATACAAGAATGTCTGACTCCAAAGGATTATTAGAGGATTTTCGGGTGCTTGGGGGAGACTTGGGAGAAAAAATTGGAGTAGAGTTCATAGGGTGTACTAGCTTCATTGTGTATTAGAGAATAAAATAGAGATCAATGGTGGGTTTATATTGGAAAATATGGGTATTTGATTATTATTTTGGTTTGGACACTACATAATAAAATATTTCAAACCACCAAACATTCAATGGTTTTTGCTATCATTTCAAAAAAATGAGAAGGCTATAAAATATTTTATATGGAAAAGGGATGTTTATAATAAAATATTTCTATTTTATATGTCGTGGATTGTTGCACATTGGATGAAATCATTTTATAATCAGAAAGTATAATATATGTGTTGGTGCATTCAAAATGGATTTATAATATAATTCAAATAAACTAAAAATTATATTTAAGGGAATACATATATATTTTTACAGATGATTGCTTTTATAATATTTATTACATCTCTATTGGGCTTTTATGATGTCATAAAATACACCATATATTTTATGGTATATAATTTTTATCCAAAACATCATCTGTCCTTGATATTAAGAAAAATTCACTGTCAGATAATTTCAACATTCTGATTCATAAAATAATATTAATTTTAACTAAATAATTTTATTAATATGTGAATTTCCACAGTTAAGAATAAAAACTGACATTTATTGATATTGATGGGTTTTGGGAGGATAATTTTTTGAGCCCTTATAAAAATTAGATTTCCCTTCTTATAAATTATATAATAATTTATATTTTACAATGTGATTAAACCATAATATATTACTAAAATAATATTATTTTTTAAAAATCCATTAACTCATGAAAAAATATATTTCATAAAATCCAATTCGTTCATTGAAAATCATAATAGAAATGAAAATATTCTCATTTTTTTATACAAATACATGAATATAATATTTATTACATGGGACATGATGTATGTACCTTTAGTACACCAGCATATGTCCTAAGAGTATTGTGCATGATGTTGGGTATTTCATATGGTTGTTCGGTGAACATGGTTTGGGTTGGGATCTTGATGATCTAGAACATCTCTTTTACATTGTTTCGATAATTATTTAGTTGTTATATCCTAGATTTGGATTGATCATGGTAAAATCCAAAAAATTATATCTCCATCAGAATCTCTGATAAATGGTATTTATAGGGTTCAATATTAATTATTGAGGGCATAAATTCTATAGCATCCCGCCTTTTTGATCACATTAACTTTCATTACATTTTACAAAACCGAGGATCTTTAAGGTTTAGCGTCTTGGAAACCAGGAATTTTAAACATGAAAACATAAAAGATTCTTCTTAAACACTTTAAAGGATTCTCCTCCTGTTCATCCTAGGTTCATTACTATATCTCATAACCTGGGGACATACATAAAAAGAAAGGGTTAGAAGAAGGCCCAGTAAGGGAACCAAGAGAAACATTTTACATGTGAACATGAGATACTTCAATAAGGTCATGAAAAGAACATTAATTCATGAGAAAGGAATCATGAGGCATATCATAATAAAAATAGAATTTTTCATAACTTGATGATGTGGCTGCAACATTTAATATAGACAATCATGAACATACCACCAAGGTCCATCCCCAAGGTGTCATTTGAAAATTACCAAGGTTATTCAGCAAGATATCGTGAAAATTGTAATCTCTAGTGGTTACATCATTACCCAATGCATTGGAGCGCTATCAGGGCGCACCCTTAATTTGTCTTTATTATCATCTGATCCACATATATCATCATCAAACATTTCATTAATGACCCATATAGCATAAAATAAATGTGTTTCATTTCATAATCAAAACATTTTAAAAACTACTTTAAAGACATGATCTTTACATCACTTTAAACCCACGAAAAGGGAATGCAGGTTTCATGTATGTAAATCCCAGAATTTAAAATAGAAAATCTTGGTATATATTTGAATACCCATATAGAAGGTAGATCATTGAGTATTCACTTAATAAAATAAAATATCTTTATAAAAAAGAGAGAGACATTTTGAGATGAAAATTCTGCAGCATAATGGCTATGTTACAAGGTTTATAGAAAAAATTGAAAAGAGAGGGGACATGGGTCCAACATTCATAAATGAACCATAAAACAGTAGAGGGACAGAATATAAGGGATTTAAGAACATGGTAATGAAATTTTAATATATACCATATGAAATGAAGAACATGAAAGGAAGACAAAAATAAGATTTCTCTTATGAAAATTCGGCAGCCTAACAGCATTACATAAAATTCAACCAAAAATGAATTGATGAGATCAAATAGGGTTTCTCATCATATGAACATAAAATATCAGTATGATAGGTATAGAGATCATACCCCAAAATAATAAAAAAGTAACATGCAAGACTTGACATGGAATTAGAACTTTGAAAAGGGAGAAAGGTGCAAGGACCACTTAAAAGTTTAGTAGCCTAACGACGCAACTTAAACATCATAATACGAAATTTTATTGATCAAATGGGGTATCTCATCATATGGTCATAAAATATCAGTATTATAGATATAGAGATCATACCCCAACATAACAAAAAGTAACTTGAATGAATTGACATGAAAGTAGAACTTCAAAACGAGAAGGGTGAAGAACCACTTAAAAATTCGGCAGCCTAACGGCGCCACTTAGAACATCAAAATACTGAATTGAAGAGATCAAATGGGGTCTCTCATAATATGGTAATAAAATATACGTATGATAGATATAGAGATCATACCCCAACATAACATAAAGGAACTTGTAAGAATTGACATGAAACTAGAACTTCAAAACAATATGGGTGAAGAACCACTTCAAAATTCGGCAGCCTAACGACGCCACTTAAAACTTCAAAATACTAAATTGAAGAGATCAAATGGGGTCTCTCATCATATGATCATAAAATATCAGTGTGATAAATTTAGATATCATACCCCAACATAACAAAAAGGAACTTGAAATACTTTACATGAAAATAGATCTAGAAAAATCAGAAGGGAGAAAGAATCTGTTACAAAAATTTCAGCAGCCTAACGGCGCCACTTAAAACATTATAAAACGAAATAATGAGAGTAATAGGGGATCTGTCATTATGTGAACATGAAAAGGGAACTAAGATGAGTATAAAAGTACACCCTTTAACATAAGAACATGGAGCATAAAAGAAAATACATAAAAGAGATTTCTTGAAAAGAAAGAGAGAGATCAGATCCCTTACCTTAAAACGCAACTCTTAAAACTCAAAAGTTGGGACCTTGAGGGCTTGGGAGCACCTTGGGAGGACTCCTTGGGAGGTAATGAGACCATAACTTCGTTGGGGGATAGTGGGAAGGCGAATTTATGAGAGTATGGCTTGCTATTTATAGGGAAAGTGAGGGGACAAGGCATTAATGGCCAAGGGACACCTAATTAGTGGTTTTGGCAAAACCATGGGCTTGCCCATGGTATTTTCCCATGGTATTGTCCACTTGGGACACCTCATACCTTATCTTACTATTAATAAGTCGACCATATTGATTACATACTTAATACATAATTTAATGATGTCATTAAACACCCGTAAGTTAAAAACTGTATTTTCACTATTCATCGAAAATTCAACTTTCTTAGAATAATCCCAAAATTTCACCTTAACCAAATATCAATGCTTTGATTTAAAAAATGAACTCAATTTTATAAAAATATTTTTCTAAATATTTTTAATTTACTTTTTAAATAAATACACTATTCACCGAAAATTCATTTTTTCAGAAAAAACCCCAAAAATTACCATAACATAATATCGGTGATCTGAGTTCAAAAATGAAATCCATTTTATAAAAATTATTTTTTAAATATTTTTAATTTAATTTTAAATTAAAAAACACTATTCACTTGAAAAAACTAATACGTGATTAATAATTTATGAAATCATTATTTAACCATTTTATTGAATCACATTACTTAATCAAGGTTCCTAGATTATATTTATACTTACTTTAAGTGAGATTACTAATCCATTTGGACACATTACTAATCCTAATCATAAAATCACTATTCATAAATTACTATTCATAAAAAATTAAGTTGATCTCATTAGACTCTAAATTTCGTACTGAGCATAATTGTAGAAGACAATTTTTTGAATATCATTACACATTTTTAATTATCTAAGGTTTACATAAACATTTTTAAAATATCTTTTTTCTAATATTCATCAAAAATATACATACTATATTTATCCGGTCATTTGAAAATTCATAAACTTCATCATAAGAAGAAATCCAAATTTTTAATTAAAACAATGGATTACATAAGGCAGTTAAGGTCTCCTTACATAGCATCTTATCACACCAGCATAGGACCTAACTGTATGGTGTTCTAAGGTGAGAGAATCTGAGGGAGGCTCAGCTAACATCGCATGAGTAGTAATTTCTATCAGTTTTAACTTCTTGTAAAGGTGATTCCATTTAGGATTCAGACGATGAAGTTCAGCTTGGGTTTGGTCCAGAGCAAAGCCCAGTGGTGCTACATCCTTCCCAAGTTCTGTTAGATGGGCTTCGATCGGTCCAAGACTACTGGGTGAGGCCGTCGAATCTTCTTTCTATAATAATTATCCATGATTACTTGTATTTAGAAACAATAATAAAAATGTTTATATTCCAGGGGTCATATTCACCAATGGTCATATAACAGTCAATACCCAATGGTCTCATTTTAATTATACTCATGTTATCAAATGAAACATTTTTTTGAGTATAAAAAACAAGATAAAATAACACATAAAATTAAGAGACAAGATTTATTCAAAATTTCAGGTCGTTACAAATTCCATTGTGTGTGACAAAAGTATTTTTTTAGATTACTATATTTATACTATTTATGAGATCATTATTCAATGGCTATATTATCAACGTTAATGAAACTTTATAGTAATTTAAAATACAATTGGATATAACAAAATAGGATTATGATTATTCTATAATAATTTGAAAATAGATTAATTCAATAGAAATTGAATTTCATTCATAAATGTTAGGGTAATTGAAACCTTCCCCCTTTTGAAATTTACTCCTCAAATATTACTTTTCCCACACTAAAACTGTTAATCATAACATTACTTCATCACCACCTCTTATTTGTATCTTTATTTTTCATTCTTACTATTTCACCACAACACATTGATGAGGGGATTATCTCATTTCTTTTCATAATTTCCTTATAATCTAATATCATCAATGATTTATCATCATTGTAACAGTCAATATCCAATGGTACCACCTCTAGATTTAGTAAATGTGATGGGACTAGGATGTACATCATTAAAAGAGATATATATATATAACACATCATGTACTTATTATAGGTTTGGTGGGAGTTCTAGTCTATAAGCCACCCCTCTGATGCGATAAATGATACAAAAATGGATGATTTCCCTTGAACTAATCAATAAATTCTTTAAAAATCTCATCACACTTTTACATGTATATATGAAGAGGAATACAATGTCTCCAACATAAAACCCTATGGCTTATCGAAAATTATCACCATAACTCTTTTGTCGACTCTGAGTAGCATTGATGTGATGTCGGATGGTCATAACCATTTCCACCATTTTATTGACCATTTTAAGATCTAAAAGCTTTAATTCACTTACTTCATCCAAATGTGTTTATATTATTATCCTTTTACCATAAAGGTCTCTATAGGGGGGAATTTGTGTTCTTGAGTGGAAATTATTGTTGTATGAGAGCTCCACTGAAAGAGGATGTTGGTCCCAATGACTTTAGAAGTCCCTTGAGAAACATCCCAACATGTCCTCTTTTTTTTGGATAGTCCTCTATATTTAGCATCTGTTTGATGGTGTGAATCCATACTAATGTTAAGATTAGAGTTTATGGACTGCTAATGAATTTTCAAAAACATATTGGTAAATATTGGAACCTTACCCAGAAAAATAATAATTGTTTCTCCATGAAGATATAACTCTTATCTAATGTATATTTTTATAGATTATCTAGTTCAAAATCCTCTCAAATCACAATTATGAGGGTAGTCTTTCTATGATGATCTGTAAAAACCCATATAACATTTTTTTCCTTTGATGACTTCAATAGTCTTGTGACAAATTCAAAGACAATGTTTTCCCATTTCCATATTTTTATGGGTAATGGTTGCATCATTATCATAGACATGTAACTTTTAGTCTTAATTTATAGGAATGAAAACACTTTGATGTGTATTTTGTGATCTCATTATTCATGTTATCCCACCAATAGTTCTCTTGATGGTAATGATACATCATTGTGTTTTTGGGACAATGTCGATACGCAAACTATGTGAATCATCCAATAGTTCCTTATTTAACTAAGGATTTGACAGAACACCTTGTTCTGAACCAAAACACAAAATTTTGTCATCATTAAATTTTAACTCTGCATATTTCACTTTTCCGTAGTCTCAAATTTCTACTAAATTCACAAATATTCTTTTTGAACATCCAATGTCCTTTAAAAAGATATTTTTGCGGAATAACTTGTTAATGGATTGATTGTTTTCATTCTTTATGATTCCCAAGTCTATATTCTTCATGTTTATGAATATAAAATACTACTAAATTCACATCATTTATATAATTTTTGGGTCGTTTATACATTAATAATATTACAATATTCTTGATTTACCTACATGGTTGTGTATAGAGTTGACATAAACCATGATGAGATCTAAACATCATCATTGGTTCATATTTATCTCTTTCTGTTTGAATATATATATGATACATTGGTAATCCATATATATTTAACATTTCTTCAAAAATAGATAATTCATAAATATTATGAATTTAATGAATACAGATACAAAATCTTTATCATTTCTGGGATATTTTTTCTCATTTAATTTCAATTTCGATGAGGCATAGGTAAATAACATTACATTTTAAATCCAAATATATCCCAAAATATTCATTGAATCATCTATAAAAAATATGAAAATCTCCCTAATTGTGTGTATTATGAGCACATGGGATGATTTAATCCTCCTTTTCAACTAAATAAAAACCTTGTCATGTTCATTATTTGATGAAAATATCACTACCTGCAGAATTATCTTGGTACGAGGGTTTGGAAGTCATTAGAAAATTATCACAAATCAGTTATAATATCTATGTAAATCATTGAATATATGAATACATGTCATAGATATTTGACTCTATAATCCCTCTATTAATTTTTTCATCGAAGTATCCACATATATCTTTTTGGATGTGATGGTGTTCCCCAAGAATGATACATATTCCATCCAGAATGCACACTTGTTGTACTTTTCATTGAGCTTCCCCTTTCGCAAGGTATTTCACATAGTTTTCTAATTCTCCGAATTCACCTCTTTGGATTGGGATTATATTCTAATATTTAAAACGATGACTAACACAAATCTTTTTAAGTAATATATAAAGACTCTATTGATCAATTCCATGATGATTTATAGAGAAATAATGAGTTTGAATGGTATCACTATGAACTCAACATGCATGTACCTTGCACCAAAAGTAGTCTTGGAGATATCCTCCTTCCATACCCTTACATTGTAATATCCTGAACATATATCCATCTTGGAGAAGTAGTGTCTCCACATAGAGGTTCGAACAAATTATCAATAAGGGGAATAAGATACATTTTCTTTTTCAATATTTTTTGAGCTCATGATAATCAATGACAAGATTCATTGACCCATACTTCTTCATGATTAAGAGGACAGGGTCACACCGTTGTGAGGCAGTTTCATGTATCAACCCTTTATATGAAGTATCTTTAATTATTTTTTATCTCCCAAAGTTCCAAAATAACCATTCTATATGGAGATTTTGATATTTGAAATTTCCCTTGTAATTTTCGATTGAAAACTCAACAACCCTTGAAAAAGTAATACTGTGAAATTCCTTGGGAAAACATTAATGAATTCCCTCATAATAGTCATGTATCTAGGGGTGATCATTTCCTTATACTCAATCATTTGAAATAGATATGCTTGATCATAGGGATTTAATGTAAATTCATGATATTATGGTTCTAAATAAGACTAAACATCCTCCTTTATGATTTATAGAATGGGGTTTGATTATCCATTTAGAATGTGATTTCCCTCATGTTGAATTTTTTTTTGATCTATATAATGAATGTCAATCCATGCCTAGAATTTCATCAAATCCCAACAAGGGAAGTATGACGGGCTCTATAAGATGTTCAATCAATAAATTGTGATAGGGTAGGAGTTATATACATGGGATGCAATAATTTCACCATTTCATTCTTGACCAACATCGCAAAATTTATGATTTTTGTTGGTGTTTGAATAGATTAACTAAACATTTGTGATATAAAGGAATGAGTAGAAGTATATTAAAAAAATACTTCTCAATTCATGAATGAATAACAAGTATAAATTTTAGTACTTCATTAATGGTATTTAAATAATTGGTAATGATGTAAAAATATCTCCCTTATTTCTGTGGAGGATGTGGGTTTCCTTCAAAACCCCTTTTCTTAAGGCACTAGATTGAACGGTTCCATAGATACTTGATATTTTAACAATGAGAAACACATTGGGGATCGAATGGGGAATTATTTTACTCTGTAACATTGGTGGGATTCTCATAAAACTAATCATTTTCTAGGTGACCTTATCTTCCACTACTAAATCATTTCTTTATTCCACATGATAAATTTTCACTATTCTTCCATCTGCACCTTTGGAAAGTGGGGTACTGTAATTTCATTGCACTGGTTGATTAATCCATTTGATAAATATAATTAATGTACACGTTATACATCTTTTCCCCATTATACCTAAGAGATTATGTGATCTCTATATATACATTGAAAAAAATCATACAATTTCTTACATGTTATAAAATTCACATAGTTTGAAGGCCTTCTGTAGACTAGGATTTAGCCAACCACATAAGCATTCAACAATTTATTCAGGGCAAATGAGAAAACCAAAGGCATATGGTGAACATTTTTGGAATTATTCTTTGTATACCCTAACGTATTATTCTACCTTTTTTATGTTTAAGGATATCTATTTCGATATTCATATTGTGTTTGTATGGAAAATAATTATCAAAAATCATTTTTCAGATTTCCCTCCACTCTATTACGTCGATATCTTCCTTAGGATTTGTATTGTTGGTCAATGTCCACCACTTTTCAGCTTCACCATCCATATGATAAATGTAAATAAGATCATTCTATTTTTCAGAAAATTCAATAATAAAATATATATTTTAAATGTAATTTATCCATTCCTCATTGATTAAGGGATTATATGATCCACTGAATATAGGTAGAAATTATCACATGATGCTTTTAACTATAGGGTTATTTCTCTTTGAGAGGGTAGGACACTCCTCTTGGTGCATGCTTCTGTTTATAATATGTGTTAACTAAGAGGATAACATGGAACCGTGTCGGATTCCATCTCCTACCGTGTTGGACATCTCATTAGGGATATTATCAAATTACCCTTCATGTTAGTTGTAATCATGATTATTATATTTCTAGCCATTGTCTTGAATAAAAAAAATTGATGAGTATCTAAAAAAATTAATCACATATAGGTTATTTTAATGACATTATTGTGTTAACATATAAATTACAATATTTTATCAACTAATTATTTTCTAGGATTCAGTTTATGGTATCCTTGATCTACATCATAACAAATATAGTTGTGTTATTTATTGTACCCTTAATAATGTTATATAATAATATTATGAATTTACCAAATCATATCCCTCAGGTGCATCATACAAGGTGCAAAGTAGGGCCTATATTCGTGTATTTGGTAATCCTGAGTCAATCACGATACACCTTGATGTAGTTAATATTACTAGGTAAATATGTTCTCAACCCCTGTCAATTTTTAGAATCCAAGAATGGAATTTTTTTCTTGAAAACCCACATCCTCTATACTCACAAAAATATTTGTATGTTCCCTTTCAATTTGTTTTATCCATGTGGTTTTTATGTAATGATTTAAAATCTGAATCCCAAATATAACTAAACCTATCCTCTAATACCAACTATAAAAATCCATTTCATTATTTGATATTTAAACATTATTTATTAAATACATTTCACATAATACAACATAGATGATCAATTGGTCTAGTGTCATTGTAGTTTAATAACATTAGAAAACACCATAAAACATGAAATATAACACCATTATTGAAGACATAATTGACATGAACAAAAAATTATTTTGCGCATAATAATATATATGATAAACTAAGGAAATACATAAGGAAGGGGTTATATATAAATCCTAGTAAGGTAATAAAAATGGAATAATATGGGAATAATAATTCTTGTTAGGATATGAATATCCATGTGGCCTAGAGGAACCTGAATAACAAGTCATGAAATTGTATGATAATCCGAACAAGCAAAATCATGAAAAAACATTAAACATTACATCATAAACATATGTTAATACTAAAATTCCAGGAATTTAGGCTAGAAAATGTTTCCAAAAAGGAATCAGGTGAAGTATTTTTTGAGATATCCTGATACTAAATATTACCAAATATATTGAAGTGTTATCCGGGTGAACCCTTCATAAACATTTCAATATCATGATTAATTGTTCCACCTATATGATATAACATTTATTTATAAAAAATAAATATTTTATTCAATGATATATGTAACACACTGTGATTTTATGGGATATATTTTTTTAATTTCATTGATGCATTGTGTTGTACACTACTCCCTTATTAGCCTTCATTATATGAAACACCATATTAGAATGCATTATACGCCACACTATTCATGGCTTGTGTTACACATAATTTCATTTTATTTTGACAGAAATCATTTTACACAACAATTTATATATATATTATTTCATGTATAAATGAAATATGTTTGTATTATGTTATACTCCCCACAAAAAAATCATTCACTACATGCAACACTGACTTGGATAGGGTTACATGTAAAAGTGACCTTCTTGTGATGGCTTGTGTTGAACGTGATACTATGTTTCACTAAAAAATGAGATATTATTAAAATATTGTTATTAAATTGGATATAAACTAGAAATTATGAAAAGTATTGACAAAAGTTTTATTTCAATATAATATTAGAATTCATCTTACACATTATTTAAACATCATAAGAGAATAAAATCAATATATTGTATAAAATAAGTATTTGTAATTAATGTAGTTTTAAATCCTTTTGATGGAAAACCCATTTTAAATCAATTTTTTGAGAGTTTTATAAGTTAAATTTAATAACAATAAACAACTTATTTAGAGGTGAGACATAAAACTTTACTTTAGAGGAATTGTTTTTATTTTTCTTATAAAATTAACATGTTAATGAATAGTTGAAAATTTAGCATTTTAATTCAAAATTGACATTAGATACAATTTATTTATATAGTTCGATTAACTTTTAAATTATCTTTTTAAAGTGTAATTGTTTTGTATTTTTGATATTTAATTTAATGTTGGTCATTTAATGTATTTCCACATCTAAATTGTACATAAAAACATGTTAATATTTCGATAGTTATTACTTCTTAAGAACATGTTTTTTTATTTTAACAATGGGAATTATGTTTAAATTAATTACTTCAACTTATGTGTTAAAAAATTTTAAAAAATGGATTCTGTATTTGGAATCATAACATACAAATTTTGTAAATAGTTTCTATTTTGTTTTGGACATTTTGAATAGTAACTTCAATAAAAATATTATTTACCCTGGTTAAATGGTAAATATGGTAAATATGATTTAAAATTAAAATCTAATAGTATAAAACTACCCTAAAACGTGTCCTATTAATATTCGATGAAATATTTCCACCCATGGTCATCCCTAAGTCTATTTTGGGACCCCATGGATTCATATATATGTGAAAATGACATTTTATAAGAATAAATATAAACTAAAGATAATTAATAAATAAGTATACGTCTTTTACTAAATTAAATTTAATATACGGTCATATAACTGATATCTGTGTCTATAAAAATTCATTATAAATTTAAAAATATTTCATAAATCTGTTTATTTTATTTTTAATTTTTAGATATTATATAAATATATTTATTTATGACACAATTATAATGTAGTTATTACCTTCATAATGAATGATTCAAATAAATGAATTTATATATATTACTTTAAATTTATATTGAAAATTTTTATTACATTCAAATTTTTTGTTGTTGAAATTGACATATTAGGTATGATTTATTTCTTCTCATCGATGTATTCATAATTTTTTTTAAACATTTATGAATAAATTAAAAAAATTGACATAATTCATTACTTATAAAATAAAAAAGTTTATTAAATGATATATACTTAATAAAAATCTAAAATCTAGAAAAAAATTTAATATAATTCCAAATACAACATAAAAAACTTTTTTTGGGTTATTTGACATGATATGGTAATTATATTAACACAAAAAGTTTAAATAACATGATATCACTATAAGATTAAAATGGGTAAAAACATGGTTAATCCAAAATGATAAGGATAAAAAATATTAAAAAGTTGAATAAGAATTATTAGATTATGATTATTTGAAGAAATGTAATCTTATATTTTAATTAATTTAGTTTTGTACAATATTAAATCAAAATTATATTTATAATAAATTAATATTTTGAGAGTTTTATAAAGTGCCCCACTCCTCTATAATAAAATGGAATGTCCCCCTCCCTACATCACTCCATTTTGAGACTTCAAGATCGGACAAAACATTCCCATTTTTTTCTCACATCACTAGTTTCATTCAAGGGGTTTTTGTATACTCAATAGACTAACTGCAGAGCCCTAAGAAGAAATTCAATGGTGGAACATTGAGGAAGAGATAATCTCTTCCCCCTATCCTTTCTAATTTCATTTTCATATACTTCCTCTTGTTTACTTTTAATTAGAAATTAATAACATAATAATCAATATTATACTAATATGTTATTTAAAATATGAAACATCCCTATTTCACCTTATATTCGTACTACAAAATCCGAAATCACCACGTGTGCGTACGTATGACTTATAGTCTCCACACTGTGGTTGAACCTTTTTTTATACACCACCATACCTGGATGGGTACAATGGTTGAAATAATAACAATATATGATTAGAATAACATGATACTAATTATGATATAATATACACCATCAACATTAATTCCATTCAACAATTATGTTTATTATATCGTCGCATGTCTGTACGTACGGATTACCGTCTCCAATCCGAGATTTGATTTGTTCTACATTATATTAATGAAACCATTATTATATAAAAAATTGAATGAATAAATATCATATATAGTATACTAATAAAATTTTGAAAATGATATAACTATAAACTGAAAATTGGAATAAAAACATATCCAACAAATCACACACAAGAAAATAATGAAGTTATTACCTGAATAATAATTACAAATGAAACACTGATAAAAAAAATGAAAATATGTTCATAAATGTAATAATATTTTGACAATCTCATTCCTATCCTTTATTGTTTATCCATAAGTATTTTTTAGTGTATATTTATCATCCACATCCATGATTCTATATTATTTTATATTATTTCTATTATTATACAATTGTTAAATGTTAATTTTACGCTTTGTAAAATTTTTTAAATTTTACGAAAGGAATCTTTTATTGTTATTCAATTTGATCTAATTTTTGACTTTTCCGAAAAACGTAGTAGGAGATTGGTTTTTAACGTATATTGAAATATTTTTTAAGTTTCATGACACTTTATTTCCTTGAAACAACCTTTATATTGTTTCATGTTCATTTTTATTAAAATTATTATTTTTTAAGTTATATGGAATTATGAAAAAATATTGTTTTAAAAAGAAAGTATATTTTCCATAGGAATAATGTTAAAGTGTTTTATAAAAAAATACATCTAATATGGCATAGTATTATATTCTATTCCATATAATTACTTTTATTTGATTGATTATATGATGTAATTATATTATGAAGAACATTTATATTATATGGAATATGTTATGATGAAAAAATGATTATGAATACCATTTTATATAAATTTTTATACTATTATGAATGATTTAATTTTTTGAGGAACATTTTAGAATTATTTAATTATGAGATGGGTTGGACATATATCTCCCTCCAATGCATTGACAAAATTTTTATATCTCATGAGATAAACACGAATGGATAGGAAAGTAAATCATGTTCAGAAATACATGGCTAAAACCGATGTAAACCAGGTACAAAAATGGACATTTTCCACTTTTATGGTCTTGGAAGCACTTCCATTGCTACTATAAAAATGATATAATGTTCTTAATTTTATTCCAAATTTACATGTTTTATACCAATTTTATTCTATCATGGATAATGTTCTTTTATGATCTTGTCCTTAAATTTTGTTAATATTTATTTCATGTCTCTTGATTTTGAGGATTATATTTTATGTTGATGTTTTTACATTAAAATGTTTATGGTTTGTTTTATGTACTCCATGTTTACCTTTTTTGATCATTAGAGCTCACCCTTTTAATGTTTTATTTACCCCATGATATAATGAATGGTTATGTAGAGAATCAAAAAGAGGAGTATCATTATGGTTGATATTGAAGATCTTCAATAAAGTAAGATAATTATATTACAGGTTTCCAAAGACACTAAAATAATATGATATTTGGGCATCTTTCTATATCGTGTATTAATTTTTCCTAAAATGTAATGTAATGTCCATGTACATCAAGATAGGATCTCTAATGTTGGTGTCAGAATGATGTTTTAGTAAACCTTGAGAAACTAGGATTCCAAATCATTTGTGAGATCCCAGGTTATATATCAATGGTATGACTAGGGATATATCTAATTTTAGGTATAAGTATAGGATATAGTCCTATAATTATAGTAATGATCATGAATAACCATTTATTAAACATAATATTCCAGATATTAAAATAACTACAATGTGATAATGTTGTTTTCTTAGTCTGATTATTGCCCCTCTTGCTGTTCGTTTTGGGTATTAGTCAATGGCTGGAATTTTTAAGAACCATGTTAATGATCAATGAACTGGGAAATGTAATAATTGTCTTCTTGAACAAACAATTGTTATAGGAGATTGAATGTATAATCCTATTTCCAAAATTACACAGGCTATTAATCATTATGGGATTCCAAATGAGTATTTATGTAATCAAAATTCAATTGAGTCCCTAATAAGGTAGCGTCATGTTTCTTTCAGTGGGTCTTCTGATCAACTTGTGATGAACAATGGATCAGTACCATTGAAATGATATTTTACATCCATATCATTTTGAAACATGAAGAATTAACTTTTACTGTTTTCTATTTATATGGTCAAGCATGATAGTGGTGGATTCTAATTAATAATACAAGGCACCATGATAAAATTTAATCCATGGAATGGGACAAGTTCAAAAAAATGTTTTTCAATATGTATTTCTCCTATAATCTTAGACTGAATAGGGAAAACGAGTTCCATGAGATTATGAAAAAGGATTATGAATCTCTTGGTAGATACAAGGAAAACTATACATTGTTCTCAAGGTATTATTCTGACCTTATCGTCCAACATGATTGTAAAGTTTATTGATTATTCAATGGATTAAAACAAATCATCGAAAAGAATTAGCAGTAAGATACTTCAGTAGCTTTGAAGGGATTTGGATTTGTGATATCATTGTAAAACTTGACGTTGGTGTTCCATATCTATCTAATGGATATGATAAGAATCAAAATATAGACATCAATGTAAAATCTCAAAAAATTGTGAAATGAAGATAAATGATTCTTTACGCTCAATATGTGGATTGAAGCATGGTGGAGATTGTCTTAAAGGTGATGGAATATGTTTCATGGGTGGAAATAAAATCTCATAGAGCATTTGAGTTCAAAAGTAATGGGAAACATGAATCTAATGATGCGAATAGGGAAAAGACTTCAGATAATACACCACCAACACTTCAATGCTACATGTGCAAGAATATGGGGCATTAGGCTAACCACTGCCCTAATATAATGGATAATTTTTATCAACATTAGTATCCCATTACAGAAATATAAAAAGGGACATCACATGTGATAACTATTGTATATTTTGAGTATTGAAAAAAATGGTTGAATGATTAAGTGTTTATGTAATGGGAATCCAATTTTTTTTGTAGAATCACATTTATTATATTATGGAATATTTGAATATCTATGTACTAGTTTATTGTAGTTATCAATAATTATATATTACTAGTAACCATTAAGTGTGATTGAAATATATTTGGAAGGCACCTCATATGACAATAATTAATCTATATGATAATGAGGAAATGATTTATATTATTAATGAAATAATGATTGATATAAGGAAAATGTGATATCATTGTTTGAGTATATAGTGTTTTTCATGTGTGGAAAGTGTTAATTTTGATAGAATTAATTTATTCACTATGTTTATAGGGTAATTCTGGTTATTATCATGTTTATAGTGAATACATGATTATGGTATTCAAATGTTTTGAATGTGACAACCAAGAACAAAAAAATGAGATATGGGAGTCTACTGTTAATTCGATTTAGTTCACCTCCTTCTAATGTTTTATATTTTTTTTGTTGAAAGGATATAAATGTTACCCATTTATGTATAGTATAACTTATTTTCTATTTTATGTTTTTTTAGATTAATGTGTTATCTCAATATAGGTGGACTTAGGCCTATTTTATTACATATGCAGACTAATTGTTGAGATAGATGGAATGGAATATCATTCTATTGTAAGATCTTATATCACATAAATAATTAAAATTTCATAATACTTTCCAAAAATATTATATGAAGTGGAAATTTTTCAAGGCATGAACCATGATTAGATTGTAACAAAATAAAGTAAATAATTTTTCTCATGCAAAAAATCATAATCTTAAGGAAAATGTTCTTGATAACCAAAAATGTTATAATAGTACTTTCATAACCAGAGAATTTGGTGATCGCATAAATATTCATAGATTTATGGATTTCTTGTAGTTAAAATTTTTCAAACATTATTCTCTATCACAATCCATCAGAACATGATGGTCAGATTTGTCTTCCATATCCATGTTTTCACATACCTCTTATGTTTTCCTATGTAGAAACTGTGTGATGAGTGAATTTTAGTAACTATTATATTTATAAATTTACATTCAAAATTGAATAATTAGTTACCATTTTTACAATGTGGGTTTCTAGGAATGACACATTCAATTATAAAACCAATTATAAGATGAATGAATTTCGAGGGGGAAATTTATTTTATGGGGGGTAGAATGTAAAACCCCGAGATTTTATGTGATATATTATTTTTAATTTCATTGATCTCTTACCTTTTACAATACACCGATATTATCTTACACTATAAAAATAATTATATTATATTTCAGTTTAACAAACATAATTCGTAGATTCAGATGCTCATAATTTTATGTTATTTTGAAAGAATTAATTCAACTCAATAATGATTATCGATACTGATCAATGTATAAATGAAATGTGATTGGATTATATTATACTCCACCCAAAGGAATATTTCATGAAATTCAACACTAACTTGGATTTAGTTTCTTACAAGACTGGCCTTCCTAGATAGCTTGCATTGTATATGATATTGTGTTTCACTAAATAATGATTTATTAATAAAATATTATTATTAAATGGGATATAAACTAGCCAATATGAATATTATGAACTGAATTTTCTAATTTATTCAAAATTATAATTCATCAGACATAATTTCTAGAACATTAAATGACAACAAAATTATTATTTTTGTATAAAATAAGTATTTTTTAAAAATACTATTTTACTGCCTTTTGATGGCACCCCCATTTTAAATCAATCATTTGAATCTTTTATAATTTAAATTTGAAAAAATGTAATTCATCATTGGAATAAAGACATAAAAATATATTTTTATGTTTTTTGGAAAATTTTCTAATAAACAAATTTTTAATGAATAGTGAAAATACTAGATTTTAATTCGAAACAACTTTTTTATGTAAATTATTTATATAGTTATATTATATTTTTAATTATCTCTAATTTGTAATTAAGTTATATTTTTATCATTTAATCTAGTTTTTATCATGGTATGTTACTTCAATTATCAATTTGATATAAACACATACCAATCTATTAATAGTTATTACTTCATAAAAAACAACTTTTTGGTTATGGCAACAAGAATTAATTTAAAATTAATTTCTGAAAATTAAGTGTTTTGAATTAAGATTTTCTCCTTATTAGTAATTTTTTTATCCAAATTTTTGTAAATAGGTACCTTTAATTTTTTATCATTATGACTAGTAACTTATGAAAATATTAAATTTACCATGTATAAAGGGTAAATCTAGTAAATATGTGAAAAATTAGAATTTAATCATATAAAACTACAAAAAACGTGTCTTTATCTTATTATAGGATATATTTTGGACCATAGGAATCATTGGGTCTATTTTTGGACCCCATGAATTCACCTAGATGTGAAAATGACATTTTACTAGAATTACAGAAAAGTAAAGTTAATTATCACATAAAAATATATCTTTTAGTAAATAGATTTTAATATAGTGAAATGTAACTGAACTCTATTTCTATAAATAGTAATTATAAATCTTAAAATATTAACTACATAATGATATTTTATTTATAACTTTTAAAAAATAAAAAAAGATTAATTTATTAAAAAATTATGATGTACTGATTACCTCATTAATGAAAGATTCAAATAAATGAATTTATAAATATTAAAATAATATAAATTTTAAATATTTTATTCCATCCATGAATTTTCATGATTACATTTTTATATTAGGGATTATTTAATTTTTTTTATGTAATAAGGTTTTTAAGGATTTTTTTAAAATGTCATGTATAGATAGTGTCCAAAATTGATATAAATCATTATAGAAAACTAAAAAATGTTTATTAAATGATATTAAAATTATAAAATTCCATGATTAATCCAAATTGTTCAGACAAGTACAAATATGTTGTAAATACCTTTTTTTGTATTTTAACATGATATGGTAATATATATTAACGCACTATGTGCAAAGAACATCATATCCAAGTAATATTAAAAAGGGTAAAATAAGGGAAAAAATAGATATGGGAAAAAAATATTCAAAAATGGTCTAAAAATTGTTGAATTATGGTTAGTTGAACCAAAATATTTATATATTTTAATTCAATAAGTTTTGTGAAATATTTAATCAAATTTTAACTTATAATAAATTAATATTTTTAGAGTTTCCTGATGTTCACATCTTTTTTCTTATAAAAGGGAACATCATCCCACTCTCATCACTCTATTTTGAGCATTAATTCTCAGAAAAAACCTTACCATTTATCATATCAACTTCCCTAGTTTATTATATTTGTTCTGGTCTTTTCAAATGACCAAATTCTCTTCCCTAAGAGGAAATTTAAATGAGGCACGTCGAGGAAGTGGTAATATCTACTACCGATTATTTCCAATTTATTTGTTCTTCTACATCCCCTTATTTAGTTGTTTAATTATAATGTAACAATATAAATATCACTCATAAATGTATATGATATTATAAATGTTAAACAACCCTATTTGACCATATATCCGTCCTATGAAAAACAAAATCACCACTTATGGGTACATACAACTTACCATATCTAATGTGTGGTGTAATCTGTTTTTCACCACCACCTTACATGGATGGATATAATGGTGGAAATAATAACTATATATGATAAAAATAATATTATACTAATTCTATGATACTATACATCATCAACATCAATACTATTCAATGATTATTGGAATGATATTGGGGCTCTTGCATACATATACCTTGTCGTCTCCATGGTGTGGTGTTATATATTCTACATAATCTTCATTGATCATGATTATATAAATTAATTTAATAAATAAATAAGATATATATTATACTAATATCATTTATTATGTAATATAACTATAACCTAAAAATAGGAATTATAACATAACCAACAAAACATACATAAGATCATAAAGCAGGTAATACCTTAATAACAAGTAAAAATTAAATATAACTAACATATGTATTAAAATATTTTTGTAAATGTTTTCATTAAAATGAATATAATTCTAGTGTAAATTAGTATAATTATTAAAATTATTATACAGGAGTATCAGATACATACGACGAATATCGGACCTCAGGTATGGGGTAATTATACAGTCACATTTTTTCTGAGAATGTTTATATGTATGTTTTTTTGGGTATATTATTCATCCACATTGATGATTCCAAATTATGTAATATTATTTCTATTTTTATAAAATTGTAAAAAGTTAATTTTACCCTTTGGTGAATATTTTAAATTGTATGAATGGAATTTTTTGTCATTATTCGATTTAATGCACTTTTTGACATTATGGAAAAGTACTAGGAGAATATTTATTTTAAAATTATATCACATGATTAAATTTTTTTTGTTTCAGGACACCTTATCTCTATGAACCTTCCTCTATATTTTTTGATGTTTATTTTCAAAAAAAAATTAATTCATTTAAAATTATGTGGAAATTTTAGAAGGGAAATCATTAATAATAAAGGATATTTTATTCAATACTTATGTTCTAGTGTTTTATCAATATTATTTTCCATATATGATGACATAGTTCTAGTAATCAATCCATATTATTACTTTTATTTAATTGTTTTTAAGATGGAATTATTTTTATGAAGTTAATATATCTTATATGGATTATTTTATGATGACCTGATGCTTACAAGTCGAATTTTATTTCATAGGTTATTCTATGACGAATGATTTATGTTTCTATGGAACATGTAAAAATTATTTCATTATGAGATGGGTGAGACCTATATCTCCCACCAATTCATTGGGTAATGATTTATTTCTCTTGTGGTTTAAATGACCAGAATGAAAAGTAAATCGGGTAAAATAATTCTTGGCTAAAATATCTAGTGATCCCAGTTTTGTAAGTGAGTTTGCCCACTATAATGGTCATGTCAGAAATACCTTGGATTCTATTTATATCACATTAGGTTCTTAATTTGTTTCAAAAATGTCATGCTTTATTCCAGTACAATTATATCTAGGTAAATGATCACTTATGATCCATGCCACACATTCTGCCATGATTTATTTCAAGACTTTGGATTTTTAGGTTTATACTTTTTGTTCAGGTTATTGTGTTCAAATTTTTATGGTTTGTTTTATGATCTCCATGTTTTCCCTTACCATTAAATTGAGCTCACACTTTTTATATTTTACTTTCCACAGGAAATAATGAAATGATTTATGAAGGAAATATAGGGGGGATATTTTTGATATATTTTGATGATCATTCAAAAAGATAGAAGATTATGTTCAATATTTTCTTAGACACTAATCTAATATGGTCGTTGGGATTATTTTTGTGTCATGTATTATGTATTCAAAAAAAGAAATGTGATTCCAATTTATGTCATGGTAGGATATCTAGAACCTAGATATGTGGAATACATACATTTATATCCCAAATAAATAGTAGTATGTGTATAAAGTTGAATACGCTTGATGAAGAAATGTTTATGGTATTCCCTACAAAAATATGTTGGCCTTATAAATCACTGAGTTGTTTCGAAATCATAACGACATCATATAAAAATTAAAAAAACGGTTTATGAGAATGAAAGGAGTATATCTTGATTTAAACAATAAATGGAATGTAATAGGGAAATAAAATGATATTCCCCAACATATGTAACTAGAAATAGAATGAATAACAAAATAATGAATCATTTAGTTTGGGGAACAATCCAAAATAACTCTTAAAACATTACATCATTGTAACAGGTCTACGTAATGGTTGTAAAGAGGGTAATATTATAGTGAATGTGGATATAATAATTTTTACAGAAGTGGAATGCATGTGGGATTGGTAATTATTTATCCCAATATAAGAAAATGGATGTTAATAAGTTATATCATAAATTAATTTCATTATTAAAATTCTAAAGAGACAATCCCTTGTGAAATATCGGCATTGTAACAGATATAATTCAACAATCTAGGGGTTTAATGAATGTGGAAGGAAGATATCATCGTTTAAACATAATTTATAGTAATTGGATCATGGAACCTCATATCCCAACTAATGAAAATAAAATTAAAGAGGAATAATATGAAAAAAGTATTGAAATTGAAATAAGAAAAGTGAAATACCATACATGGATGTGTGACCCCAAAGGAATAGTAGAGGATTCTTGGGAGCATGGGGAACATTGGGAGGACTCTAAGGAGTGGTGGGAAGAGGGTGGAAAAGATTCTAAATGTTTTAGTGAAGAGAAATGGGGTCATTGGTGGGTATATATATGAATAGAAGATGATTTCGTTATTATTTTTGTTTAGGACAAAAAATACTAAAGAATTAATTACCAAAATTCTTTACATGATTTTTTTCACACGGTCTCATCCAAATAGGAGCGGTATACATTATTGTTTATTTCCAAGGATCTATGACATTTTTAATTTCCCTTTCCTTTGTGGAGGTGAGTCACACTTTCAATGAAATGATTTTAAATTCATAATACATATTATATGTCTTGTAGGATTCACTAAGGTTTTATAAAATAAATAAAATAATCATAAAAATAAGTTATTTTAATTGGAAAACATATATTTGTTCGGGGATACATTTTATAGTATTTATTACACCACCATTGGGAAATTATATTTAACTAAAACCCACCTTAAATTTATACAGCAGCAATGTTTTAAAAAAAATAAAAGACTCTGAAAATATTATGTAAATTTAATCATTAGATAATTTTGACATCCTAATTACAAATATAAAATTTATTTCTTGTATATATTTTTCTAAATATGTGAATATTTAATTTTAAAAAGTAATACCTTAATTTTTTTGGTAATGTAAGGTATTTAACAACAACTTTATTCCAACGCTAATAAAAATTACAACTGACTTCATAAAAATATATGATAATATACAATTAAATGAAGTAATTTAATAATAACATATTATTAATATACTATTTATCTAAAAAATACATTAATTCATGAAATATTGATTTCCAAATATATTATTTTATTTCATAATAGGATTATTAATATATACAATATTACATAAAAAATAATGTACATAATAAAATTATTAAGTTCTTGATACATATCGATTTACTACACTAGAAAATCCCCTATGGGTATGGTGGTTGATGTTGGGATTTCATGGGGCTATTTGGTGAACTAGGTTTATTCCATGATCTCAATAAGTTAGTACTTCTCTCGTAAATTATTTCACTCATGAAGAAGTTGTTCGATCCCATCTTGGGATTTTTCTTAGGAAAAGACTAGAAGTGATATATCCATTAAAGGAACCGATAAATAGAAATCATAGTGTATTATCCTACTTCATGATGTCATCAATTTGATTATCTATTTTAAAACGATTTGTTAAAACCATATATTTATAATATTTTGGTGATTGTTTTTCAAAAACTATAGTATCACGATAGCAGACAATTTAATGAAATTTAAAAGGATATTTAAAATAATAAAATAATTGCATGTGTTTTAAATAACCATATGAAATTCAGTTAATTCAAAATAAACTTTATTTTATTCAAAAATGTTAGGGTTGTTACAAATTTTAAATTAATATTTAGTTATATAAATACTGATGCATTTTTTTAATTTAGGTTTTTATTGTGTTTGTCTTTTGCTGACATTGATTTGCGGAAGCTCCAATTATAATAAAATGTTACATGATTGATTTTTAATTTATAATAATTATATTCCCAATTTTTCCATTCTATCATTGTTAACTAGTAAATGATATATTATATAATGTTTTAGTGATGGAATATAGTTTATCATCACAATAGGCTGATTGGTACCTTTTATTATTTTTTAAGATGCCGTAATTCAAAGAAAATTGGGGTGTATATTTATGATCTAGGAATCCGTTAGATGAGGTTTTATAGTGTTTCTATCATTTATGGTGTTCTTTTATAATAAAACATGAGTTAACTACTATAAAAACATTGGTATTTATAGTTGCTCTCTTATGAAGGATTTTCAAATAGGATTTGAATTATTTAAAGGTAGGTTTTGTGTGTTAAAAAAATCTTATTATATGGTAGTCTATTTGTAATTAGTGGGATCTATGGGTATATGTTTGGATTTGGTTTTCCCTAGATATAGTGGGATGAGTCTTAAGTGTTATATTAATTCATCTAGACGTATATGTCGATTTTTAAATAAATATACTGACAAAAAATAACATAATGAATATGGAACTTGAGTAATTAAAAAATTTTATTGTTTAATTTTCAATACATGTATAGAAATATAGACATAAACCACAAATTCAATTATATTTTTTTATATGATTTCATTTAAAATTATTTTGGAAAGTAGGATTGATAATAGTTAATGTAAATAAAATGGAATTACAATTTGGGTTTTGGTTAAAAATGTTACCAAAAAATAGATAAGAAGTTGTAATATCATAGTATTATACTTCTAAAAGATATTTAAATTATAAAAAGTTAAAATTTTTATGGGTAATAGAATATAAAAAAATATAAAATACATGTTGGGGTTGATAAACTATTTTATGATAACTACTGATATGTTAATGATTTTAACGTTATCTACAATTATTATAATTTAATTGATATTTTTTTATCAATTTTTTATTAATGCTTTAGGATTTTTTAAATGATGTGATGTGCTACCTATAATCAATAACATTGGAATTTTTTTTATTTGTAATGGACTACATGGGGTGAAACATGGGATAATGATGTGGTTTTTATTTCTATTTTCATATTATCAACTTATACCGAGGAGAAAATATAAGTTCTTATGGATTTATTGATTTGACTTGTTTATGTACTATTTGAAATCAATGGAGACATAGTATTGTGGATTTATTCTTTTATTTAAATGATAAACTACTATTCATTATAACATGAAATGCTATGTATGTTTGTGACCTGACCGAAAATAGTGGTCAGTTGTGAGATAAATTGGGATGATGTTTATTTTTTAATATATGATATATCTACTTTGAATATGGTTTTTTATATAAAATATCCATGATTCTAACATTACATGAATTGTTGTTCTGATGCATAACTATCTCTAAACATTTGTTTTCAATGAATATTGTTTTTCATCGACATTTGATTCTTACAGGTACTCTTAAGATCACACCTCACAATGTTGTTTCACATGTTTTTTATGGATAGAATTAGGAATATCGGTTAATAAATTTGTTAGGGAAGTTGGAATGGAGCCTAGGAGTATGGACATGAATATTATATAGGTTTTCTACATTATTTTAATGTATTCCTAACTGATTTTAGTCATTATTGAATTTTTAATTTAAATATATATAGTGATGATTAATTTATTGATTACATTTTCTATTGATTTAAGTGATTAAACCCTATCATACATTTGAAAAATACATTCGGTGTAGAAAAACATGTGGTCTATTAGAAATTAGATTTAGAAGTCACACATATCTCCTCTAAAAACTCATTTAGAGGTATTATTGAGGGTCTGTCCTAAAATAGTCCTATTATATATTTTAATTTTATGATATTAGGTATATTGATGTTATGAATGAATTAGGATCACATAGATATGGTATGGTAATAGTGTCCCCTAAACAAAAAACCCGATAAGGGATGATGAGACCGAAAAGGAAAAATATAATTAAGAACCCTTTAGACCCAATGGAGGGACATGAATAGTCATGTAAACATGTTTTCAATAGAATAATATAATATAACATTGGAAGATATATTTTTTTGGTTCACACATCATTCTCATAAGGTCCAATATAAGATATGTTTTAAAAACATAATTAGGATCGTACAATTAAAATAAAATAACCTTTGTCAATATGATAGAGTCTATAATGTTTTTCTAAATATTAAAAAAACGTTATTTAGTAGTAATTATTTCATACAAAAACATGATATGAGAATTATAATTTCTCCCCTTATCATGTTTTTGTAGGTATGTATTTCAAATTTTGATTCATCTAAATCAATGAACGTATAGTATCATTTTACTAAATGAATTTTCAGTTTTTCCATAATGAATAAAAAAGTACAGAAAAATGATATTTGGTGAGTGACACTATTTTGGAAACTATGTCAATTAAGAATAACCCCCTTTAAAATTAATATTTAGATTAAATGTGTGATGATTGAAATGATCCGGTAATAAAATTATCATTTTAAATTTTATTAATATGTATTGGAATTTAAATTATTAAGTAAAACATATTATTTAATATATTTATTATAATTAAATGAAATAAATGTATATGAGTTAATTTGGATAAAAATAATTCTATAGTTTTTCATTTCCTGTTATAGATAATTTATGACTCAACAAATGTTATGAATGATGTCTATTACATTATTCATGTATAAAGGATTAATGTTAGATAACTAAATTATGATTTAATGTGATATATGATAATTGATTTACATCTAAAACATGTCTATGGTGGATAAATTATATTAGCGATGAAATATTTATTTGATATATTCCTTGTAAATAGTCCCCATATTCTATGATAGATAATTATGTGAAGAATATTATATTTAAATTGTATCATGAAAATCAGTTTTCATTCTATTAATGGATTTATGTATAAAAGATCATTGAAATGAATGTGTAAACTTGTGGTTGTTTTAAAATTAATTTTATGATATTAATAAAATAATAATTTAATTTAATATTTTAAATAAAATCATTACAACAGAAACGAATCATGAATATACTATGTATGCCCCTATGAAATGTTTTTCTTATTTATAGTTTAATATTTTTTAATTCATTATTAGTAATTTCTATAAATAGTTATTATGTAGTGATTATTTTTCTTAGGGAAACATGTCGGTATAATCTAGTGATTTATTTCCTATACAAATATTAAATTTCATTCAATTTAGATTTATAAAATTATAATTTATATCATTAATATTATATTATATTATGATATGTGGTGGACGTGATGATGGTGGGATCAAATAAAATAATATTGGTAAATGTTATAGGGATGATACTAAGGTTGTTGGAATTTGTTTAGGGCTATGAATTATAATGTTTCATTCAAATTATGATGATGGGAGTATAATGTGGGAAGATTTTATCTACTATATTTGAATGATCATCAAGATGATTTTGTTCATTTTGATGTATTTTCATAATTTTTTTATGTTCGCCCTGGTGTAGTTTTGATTTATGTTATGTGTGCCAAACTAGATGTTTGATGTTGATCCCAATGTATTCCATTGATAAGTAATTGGTATTAAGAATGATACAAAATGAAATTGGAATTGATTCATTGTTTTCTATATCAATTTTCAGTGGGTTTGAGCAGTGATTTTCCTAATAAGAGAATCCATCTACAATGATGGGGAATATATTTTAGTGTTTAATTTTATTTTTCATATATCATGTACTCTTGAGCAGTTTAATTATTCTCTAGTGGTTGGATTGTTTAAAAAATTTCCTCAATTAATATTAATGATGAAGGGAGGTGGTGTAGATGGGATCAAGAGCATTGAAAAATATTAATTTATGATTTTATTTCTTATATTATTATGTATATATTAATGAGTGATCATAACGAGATAATTAAACAAAAATATATATAATGCAAATCATTAGGGATCATTTTTTAGACCTAGTTTTGTAACACTCCACGATGTAGTGATCTATATTATTTAAATATTATTAAGCATATCGATATTTTTTTAAATGAAACCCTTATTTTATACTTAATTATATGGAACCAAGATTTTATGGTGTGTTCTATGTTACACTGAGTTTTAATGAAACATGACATTCTATTAATATATTATTATTTAGTACAATAATTATAAACTAGTAGTTGGAATGTATGTTATCAATAATATTAACTAAATTATGAAAATATATGGTTTATACATTTATATATAAATAACAATATGGTATTCAATTATTTACAAATTAATGTAAAATCTATTTGTAAATAATTGAAATATTTTTCTGAGAAAATATTTTTATGCACACAAACGTATTTTACCTCAAAAGACAAAAAAGTCACATTTTTTTTTATTTTAATGATTTTTTTGTTTTATATTCAATTATATTTTCTAAATTCCTATAATGTGTTTTCTTTTAATGAAATAATACTTAATATTATTTTATTATTAAACACAATATTTTTCAAAAAATAATTTTTATCGTATTTATTAAAATAATTTTAAAAATTATTGTTCAAAAAATAATCAAGTAAATATAATAATATGATTAATTATTTAAATATTATTATAATATAAAATTTTCGACGAATATTGAAAAATTTTGTTTTTTATTAATAATTGTAATTTATATTAAATTTTTTGTAAATATAATAATTATTTATTGATGGTTTTAAATTTTAAATGAGATATATTAAATTCATATTTATCCAATTTATGTTAGTGGAATTAATTTCATATTTAATTTTTTGATAAAAATGTTCTAATCTTTTGATTGTTTTATCTTTTGGACAACTGCTTTTTTAATGTCTGCATGTTTAATTTTAAAATACATATTTCCACATCAATTAATAGTATTTGGAAACATGTATTTAATATTTTCAATAAGAATACACTTAAATCTATAATATTTATATATTAATTTTTTAGCATTATTAATGCATAAAAACATAATTACTATAGAAAAGGATAAAATGGGAGTAAAGGGGGACACACTAATATGATATAATGTAAAATTTCATATAAAAATACAAAAATCAAATTTTATATAAATTTTAAAACCATATCTCTTATTTTATCTATAATCATACTTTTTCAGATTTTTGGAATGAGGAAAATTTGGATACAGCTTTTTCATTACCAAAATTACAAAAGTTCTACTGACTATGCTTATTAAAGTCCCCCAACTCTCCTCTCTGCCTCACACATCCAAAAAAATTAGTTCAAAAAATAACTAACAACTTTTTTTCGAACATCCTCATCTAAAACATTAATCATTAATTTTGGTTAGAAAATTACCTGTGAAGGCTTCTGCTGAAAACCAAAATAATTTTTTTTAAGAACAACTATTTCCCTCAATGATAATTTTTTTATTTCCTCATCCCTTTCATTAAAATATTATTAATACATGATAATTTGTCAAATGTGTTATATTATATATATTTTCTATGTATTTATAATATGGTCCTAAAATCCATCCATCTTATCCTCCTTAAATTAGAAATGAAATTGTTGCCCATAAGTATAGCTTACTACCACACCATATGCCAATGTGACTAGTTTTTTACAAACTCTTTTCAATGATTCATTTTATGATGGATGTAATTTGTATATATTATAATTATAACATAAATATACATATTTCTGTATTATGTCACATATAATTTCCTAAATTCAATTCCATGGGTGCTACGATAACATCGTTTGTTTGAATGGTGGATTACCGCCATGCAAATCAATGTGATTCGCTATTAACTTAATCTTTACATGGATGGTATTTAGGTTAAATTTAATGAATATATTTGATTTAAAATATAATTTAATGTAAATTTATTATTTACCATTCTTTCATTTCATCTGTTAAGAAAATGGAAACAACATTCATGAATATGTATGGCTTACCATATCGATGGTTGGGGTATTAATTTTACTCTCTCAAACTTGTAATGATTAATCTATATATATAATCAATTTTTATTAAATTTATATCGTACTTATCATTATGGAGGTTATGTAAACAATATCAGTGTATGAGGTATAGAAATAAAAAATTAAAAGATATACAAAAAATAATGCAGTTATAACTTCAAACATGAATTTTATATAGAATTTCTAATAAATAGGCTAGAAAAGGTAATATGAAAATAAAATATAAACTAGTATATAATATTTTTTATATTTAATAATTTTATTGTAAACTTACATTTATTTTAATGTATTTTTTATTTTGTATGATGGTAGTTGATACTTATGGTAGGGTTTTTCATATCAATTTTTAATTTTGAGAGAGACATGTCATATTCTGCTCCTATTACATTATGTGATGTATATTCATCCCATTAATTTATTTAAGGATTTCTATCCTGAAAATAATTATTTTTCATATATCAATTTTATGATCTCTCTTTCAGGGGGGGTATTGTTGAAACTGTACCAAATCAGTAATGGATTCTTGTCTCTCTTTTTACATATATGAGATGTAATCTATATTTACCACCTATATATTTTAGTTATTGTATATTCGTTGTACAAAATTACTTTTTGATTATTCGAAATATAATTATGTGTACATGAATAAACATGTTATTTTCTCTATTTCAAGGGTACATTGATTCAAAATTTACCAAAGCGGTGAGGTATTTTTATCTCAAATTACCTTATATGGGACATGTGTAATATTAAGAACCTATATTCAACTATTAGTTGGATATAGTACCCCCTTTTCATGTTAAATCATGAATCACATTATCTTAATTATATTAGACATTTTATTTTATCTTATTCATTTATGGGGCCTATGATACCAATAATACTGTGGTGGTAATTGTTTTATGATATACTCACATCATTTATCAGAAATATTAATGATTTTTCTTCAGATGATGAAATATTATGATTAATCTATATATAAACACATTAATTTTTTGCTCTTACAGTTATGGTAATAGAATACATTTTTCTCCATCATTTTCGTCTCTTTATACAATACATATTTCAAAACGTTTTTAAATAAAAATGAAATTATTTCTCCTTTATATATAAAAAACATTCTATTACATGGTAATTTTTTCTTAAAATGATTTGAAATAATAAAAAATTCCAAAATTATTTATTATATAATATTTATACTTTTAAATTTTTAAGTATTATTTTAAAATGATACTTTATCACGTTTTACAAATAAAGACGATTTGAATGTTGATAAAAATATAAATGGAATCATTGTTTTATTATAAAATACAGTAATGGAATTTCCCACTAACATGATCATTGTTTTCATTGAATAATCCTTTATAAGTATTACTTTTTATTTTCGATGAAATTTATTTTAATGGTTTATTATGTTTTTAAAATATCTTACCAATGATGGAAGAATATTTTTCTCAAGAAATGTTCCAAGTGGTTTTTAAAATATAATATCCATACAATATGACTTCCTTTGATGTTAGTTATGCTTTACTGTACATATGATCCAATTATACCATCATTAATATTTCACTATATTGTTTATGATCATGTTGACAAGATGTTTATACATCCTATTTCATTACATGAGTTTAGATTCATAAAATGTTTATTAAATAAGACACATTTTCAAGGTTAATGATATGATGAATGTTTTATGACCTTCTAGAACACAGATTATTCGATTTTATTTAAAATGGAACCTCTATCATCAACTATTTTTTTGGATAAATAAAGATAAATATTCACTAAATCTGTAATATGTGAACCATCTTACATGTTCAAAATGTTACTCATGAAACTGATTATATTTTCACAGTGATATGATTGAAACTAATTAATTGTTCACTGTATTATCTGTTGAACAATATTTCAAATCAATATGGTTATGTGTTTACATAGATACATGGTCATATGTTTATTTTATGGAATTATTTCATTTTCATAACATATTTAGTTAACATATTTATAATTACACATATTCAAAATGAAATAAGCTTTTGTGTATATGACAAATATTTTTCTTATGATTATACTATTTTTAATGGATTTTTTTTATTTGATTGATGAATTATTCATGACTTATTAAATGAATTGATTTATATTATGAATCATTTTATAATATAAGATAATCTTTTCATGGTTTAAAAATATCATTCGCATGTTCCCATTCACAAATTCTCCTAGTATGTTGATATCTCCCATAATTACCGATATTGAGAATTTGTTTTCAAGCATTATTATTATTCTTTTCCTTTTCTTATGACGAATGATATTATATATAAAATATCTTAGAATGGTTCTAGTTGTGAATAACATAGTGTAATATGACATAGATCATGTATGGATCTGTTGTTTACCTGTAATAGTTTTCGATATCACTAGACATATATTATTATGACATATATCCATATGAGTTGTACTGAATAATTGTCTAATGATATGGAATATTTACGCATGAGATGAGGGGGGGTTTTAATTTGTATTAAATTAGGGATTAGTAATCATTTTGAAACTAGCTTGACAAAACCTTAGTGATATCTCTACAGATATTCATATGGATATGTTTGGGGATATATCATAGTATTTTACAATGGATGAGTCAAATGATTTTAAAATTTCATGGAACATTGTTAAGGGATAGAGGGATATATTTTTATAAAATTTCATCAATGTCTATATTTTTAATGTTTATGAAGATACATAATAGTTGTACCTTATTGTAATAAAATTGATAAGTTCCAATTAAACTAGACTTGATCATCAATTGGTGCAAAAAATGGGCCTTACTACAGACATAGTTAGACAATTTTGTAGGATAAGTCTTGTAAATTCAAAAACTACTTATAACACTTTGAGAAATATGTTAATAATAACAAGAATAACCATGGATTAACTTAAAGTGTGATAGATTGAAAATAAGTGGTCATGATTTATACGTCCCATAAATAATTTATAATTAATTTTTTGTATTACACTATGATTTATTTTCATTAATTATGATTTCTATTTTTTCTCAATGGATGGATCGTAATGGAACTATATTAAAACTAAATACAACTAAAAATTCAATGATATTTCACCTGATGAACCATATTATATGCGATATGGAATGAAAAATCATGTTTATTTGATCAAATAACATTATCAATCATTTAATCAAGAATAATATAAAAATCATACAAAAATGAAACAATTTTCTTATAATACTTTGATGATGTAGTTTTCACCCTCTTTTAGTAGGTCCTCTAATCCACTAGTCACAAATTAATGGATCGGTACCATTGAAATGATATTCTCCATTCTCTTGCATTTGAATAATTAATAAGTTATTTGGATATCTATTATTTGGAATTTGATGAAAATTAATGGTATAATATTTCTAAAAATATTAGTCAATTTAATGTAATTGACACTATGGAATGGGACTATTTTTGGAGCTTATTTTTCACAATGAAGTTCACTTGTATTCTAAGAACAAGGATGTGGATGAAATTTTTTTTCTCCAATAGAAGGAAATTTAATTTATTAGTATATATGAATCTAATTTTATAATATTTTAATGGTACATATATTCAATAATTGTCATTATAGAAATATAATGTTGATAAGTTAATTTAGGTTCTAAGAAATATTCATTAATGGGTGTTGCCAATAATTTTCTATAGTAGCTAAGAGATAATCATTTAGTGCACACTAATCATTAAAATATAAATTAGAGATTCAAATTATTATCATAGTTTTGATAATAAAATGAATATTAAACCTCATGGTAACATGAATAAATCACATGGTGGAATGATATTTCAGTCCCCAAAATTTCTGAAATGTTAAAAAAAGAACTCAGTTGAATTATTGAATGGAATAAAAGGGTTTTAATAGTATGGGAATTCTATAAATCTAGATAATCAATATATATGTGAGGTCAAGAGGTCATTCCATGAAAAAAAATTAAGGTAGACATCAAAAAAATTAAACACCCACACTCTAGAGTTTTAAGTGAACGGGGTTTGGGCATTAAACAAATTAATGCCCTCATACAAGGATCAATTTTGATGATAAGACACAATTACATATAATCACAAATGTACAATGTAAATGAATAAGTAATAATTTTTTCTTGTGTGAATCATTATTCTTATAGTGAATTAATCCTCCCCTCTATAGTTAGGATTTTTGGTTATATTTTGCATAAATGTTCCCTATGAAAATATTATTTTTCATCCTTTTGTGAAAATTCATGACAGTATATCCCTCTACAGGGATTTTGGAATTATAAATTTACATTTGATATTTTATAATTATTTGGGTGAACCCAAGCTTCCAATGATTATATTTCACTATATGATGAGTGTTTATATATGAAATAAAATATGAATAAAATCTTGAATTTGTATATTTGACCATGTGATAATAAATTAAGAGTTATGGATACCATCAGGGGATTATGATTTTAATGTTGATCATATGATTAATTTATTTGACACCCATTATTGAGGTTTTATGTGATGTCAGTTTATCAAAATTAAGGATGTTTTAAGAGAAATTTATGGAAACACAGCAATTGGTTTTTATTGTGTTTAATGAAAAATATATGAGAGAATGAATACCTATAGATTGTGAACATATTAATAAATTTATTATTAAACATTAGGTTTTATCATATAGTTTATGTTTTGGTAATTTTGAATTGTAGATGACCTCCTAATGAATTTAGCACACCTTTTTTCCATCAATGAATATTTTTCTCTGGATATTCGTACTATAATAAACATTAGAGAATTAGTAAGGTGTCATGGATTACCAAATTCAATTTAATCTATTTGTTGTCTAATATATACATAAATGTATTAGGGATGAATTTGGTATGATCATGATATGGAGTTCGGTTTTTCCACTATGGGGCATCCTCAAGAAAGAAGGTTTGTCAAATAATTCAATTCAAACGCATTAGGATGTTCTATGATCATATTATTTCAATTTCAAAGGTGATTTGGATCATAAAATACAAATGATAATGTTAACATATAATAATATAATAAACACCAGCATTTAGATGGATCCTTATAAAAAATCTTTGTGAAAAAGATTATAACTCTAATGATTTGGAATAAAGTTAGAGAAATAATTCAAGTAGGAACATAGCTAGCTATTAAAATGTAAGATAATGTTAGATCCATTGGAGAAAAACATTTATTGGAGTTAAACTAATTTCAAAAATGTTATTATGATAATCATTACCATGATATATAATTTGATGTTAGTGACATTGGTTTTCTATGAAGATTTCCTTCAATGAACGAAGTGAAAACTGAGCCTAAGGAATATCGATCCCATTCAATTTTTTTGTTAATATTAACACATTGGATATCAAATTGAACCTATATAAAACCACTTCTAGATTCATTATGTGTTCCATTATTTATATAGATTAAGTACATACCCAAACAATCAAATGTACTAAATTAAGTAGTTGTATCCCTAGAAAATAATCATTCATATGAGGAAGAACCGGTGGAGATTCTAGATCATATAGATAAATTTATATCAACTAATAACACTCACCTTGTCAATGTTTTGTGTTGAAACCACCATCAAGAGGATGTCATGTGGGAACTTGTGGAAGTCATGAGTATTGAGTATCCTATAATTTTTGTACCAATGTGAAGAATGTCATTAGATGAAATCGTATTTAAATGATGTATAATGTAACACCGCCAATTTTCATTGAAATTTTTTAAAATACATTTAATATTATCAATATTTTTTGTAAAATAAAACATTTTTTTATGTTTGATTACAAGAATAAGTGAGTTCATCTTGTGTTATATGTGACATTAGTTTTTATCAAAATGAGGTATAAAATAAAAAAATAGTATTTAATATGATATTTATATATTATACATTTTTATAGATTTTATGAATTATATTAAATAAATTTTCAAAATTTATGGTTTACATATGTATAAAAAATTAATCATTAGTTAACAAATAATTATAAATAAAAATAATAAATTTTAGAATATAATTACTTTTGGGGTAACATATTATGATAATTTATATATTATATATATGATAAGATGCATAAAATTCATCATTGACTTTTTTAAGATATAGGATAAGATAAATCCAATCTTATGATTGTAAATATATATCTAAAAAAATTCATCGCATTTTGAACATCAATTATTTAAATAATTTTTTTAATTTTTTTAATCTATTTTGAATATGTTATATTAATTTTTTTTTCATATTCTTCAAATTATCATTGTGTATTTTTTTTGAAATTTCCTGGAAATTTATTTTTATTGTTGAATACAAAATTTTTGGTTTTATTACAAAATTTACAATATTTCAATGATTTATACAAATTTAAAATATTTTTTAGAATGTTTTAAATGTAATATTAATTAAATTACATGTCTACTAAAACAAATTATATCATTGGTATCAATGTAAAATTTAATTTATTATATAATCATTTAAATGTTTTGAAATTTTTCAATTTAAAAAACAGGTTTTTAATCAGATGTGATGGTATAATTAAAAATTGTAATTCCCTAATTATCTTAATTTAGATTATAAAATTGGATTCCATTTTTATATTCAGGATAATTATGATTTAAGAATATTTTCCATTTACTTTTGACTATTATGTATAGTAATAGTAGAAAAATTTATTTATGGTGGTTATGGTTAAAATGGGTTTAACGGGGGTTAAATTGAAATTATAAGAGATACAGTGAACTATAACAATTTAAAACACATATTTTATGTATATGTTTTTACCTTTTATCTTCTAGTATTAATCATTTTTACTTTTTTATCCTTGTGAAATGTGAGAAACATCGTTACACCTTTTTTTGTTAAAAAAATAGTGTGCCACTCATCTCACTTATAAAAAACATCATTTTTCTGTCATATTAACACATCTAAATCCCAATAATTTGGAAAATAACAATACTAATGTATTTAAAAATTCGTTCCTATAAAAATATAATCCTTATTTTTGAAAAACCCATCTTAGAAATTATTATTATTTCAAACATAATGATGTTCTATATAGAAGAGGTAACATCCATAACAAAGTGTTGTATTTGACATCTTCCTCCACTTCATGGAAGTATTATTAATTAAATATAATATAATAAAAAAATCAAAATCATTATAATTATATTTTATTATATTAGGGTAATAAAAATCAACCATTAATTCTTCACACAAATGAGAATGGATAACGTCCCTTGTATGAACGGTGTAATACTATGTCGCAAAACGACTGTCACATTTTCCATAATAAAGTATCATGGTTGGTAATTATTATACATAATATATATTTATATATATATATATTATTTGAAACAAAAATATTATTATATTTTTATGATATCTGATAATCCAACCTAATTTACATTTTGTGGGGGATTTGATAATGTCGTCTGTGTAAACGGTGGACTGGCGCATCAAGATGCAATTTAATTTTCATTCCACAAATGATTTATCTGGAGGGAAATTAGTGAAAATTTAATTAATGTATTTGATATATATTAATTAAAAATTATTGAGTAATTTTAATATATATTTTACCATTATTTTATATTTTATTTTAAGAAAATGAATCAACATTCATCTGTGCATACGACCATCTCTAACCATCAATTGTGTGTCATTTTATATAAATATCTTTATTAGTTTACTCTATATATTTATTTATTTAATGTATTAAATTTTTATATAAAAATCTAAAATAAATATATTATGAAACCATGATCAATGTGTGTGGACCGATAAAAAATTAAAAAGACACACAACAAACAAAGCTATTAATACCTAAAATATCAATTTACCATGGAATTATTTAATAATGGTTAATAAAAGGTCATATGTAATTCATATATGGTATAATATATATAATTAATGTTTTTTAATAGATCTATAATGACTTTATATTTAATTTACATGACGTTGAAATGTTTATGAATGTAGTCCACATTTGTGGTATGATATTTTCATCACTCAATTTAGTTTTTTGAGACACATCTCATATTCAACACATATTTATTTTAATTTTTTTATATTCTAAACATGAATTTATTTTATATTTTTTATAATTAAAATTATAGTTATTTATATAATTGTTTTAGGATATATAATTCATGGGTTTTAAGGTTCAAAAGATACTATGTCAGTAAGGGTTTTCTATCTTACTAGTTACAAAGATGAGACACATTCCATATTCATGACCTATTTATTTTATGTAGTGTCTATAATTCTCAGGAATATATTTAATGTTCATTATCCTAAATATTTTGGGTACATATATATCAATTTTGGGATCCTTATTTCATTCGTTTTATAGATCCAAAGATACCAATGGGGAAGGAGATTTCTGTCTCAAATTTATTTTATCGAGGACAAAAATAATATTATGCACATATCTTCATAAATAATGATTATATACTTAACCATTAAAATTTTATATAATAAATATAATTATTTTTTTATATTTAGTTTTTTAATTAATGTAATCCTTTAATGGGGCTCATAATTCAAGAGATACCAATGTGGTAAGGGTCTTAGGGTCACATCACAACTTATAATGATTTTTTTATGATTTTGATGATGACATTTTATGATAAATATCCAAATAAACTAATTAATTTTCATTTCCAATGATTATTTCAAAATATTACAATTTTTTCATTAATTTTCTATTATTTATATAATAAATATTGAAAAACAATTATATTAAATACAAAATACATTAATTCTCTCTTCAATCATAAAAAAATTTCTATTTTTCTTCATGTTCTCAAAAAAATGTTTTTGAAAATATCTTAATGTTTATTAATGAGTTATTTTTTTTAAAATTTAAAAATTTAAATCTTTTATAATTTTACTAAAAAAATCCTAATTAAATTTTCCAAAAATACCTTTTTGGATTTTATAAAAACTATAAAGTAATATTTACTTTAACATTAAGAACATGAATAAAACATATTATCTTCATGACCAACATATTAATTGAATCTTACTTTATAAATTGTCAACTATATATTCAATCAAAATTATGTGAAATAAATTATGTTTTAAATAGTGATTTCCATGTTATAAAGCCTATTCTCATAAGGAAAGGTTCTATATTAGTTTTTCAGATCATTTTTCAAATCAGATTACATCCTTTGATGTTATGTATGATATAATGGAGATATGATACCATGATTCTATATTTATTCGTTGTATTTTTTATTATTATAATCAAAGGATGTTTATGAAACCCAATACATTCTATAGGGTTAGTCAATAATGAATCTTTTATTAATCTTGACCCCTCTTCATGGATTTTGATATTACGAAATTTTGTTGTCATGTGACACACCTATGATGAATTATGTGATGGGTAGAACTATATCTCTATTTAGCGAATTTATTAATAATAGATATCTATTTATTAAATATTATATAAATGAACCTAATTACTCATTAACAAAGTTATTCATGAACCAAATTATATGTTTACAATGTTATGTGTGAACTTGATTACAATATCACAATTTTAATTGTTGACCTAGATATTATTTAAATAAGGTAATGTATGGACCCAATATCAGGTTAAGGGGGAACCTTATATCATTACAATAACTTAATTAGTGAAAATATTAATATTTATACATGTTCCCAGCTTTAGGATATTATGTTTATTACAAAAATCTAGTTCTTATGCCGAATTTATTTTCTAATTAATCATGTCCTTTGATTCAAATATGATTCTAATCATATAAAATAATATTATTTCTTCAATGTATCCATTATATGATCTTTGAAACATTATTTTTGGTTTTTAAATGTAATTTTCTTGTTCTCAAATCCATATTATCATGAAATGTTGGTATATCCATTGGTTATCCCTACTAAAAATATAATCTGACTCTTTCTTATTTATTACATTCTCTAGGTTACGGTGAAACATATTGTGTATGATGTCTCTCTATATGGGTATATTATTGAAGAAAATAGTGGGATACGACATAGCTCAGTTATAGAAAAGTTTATTATGTATCCAATATTCTAAATGAAATAATCCAAAACAATTATGGCATAAATAATTGTGTTATGTAATTAATACTTTTATTATTTAGATATAATTTTTATGTATGAAAAGTTTGAGTACTTATATTATTTATGTTTTTCCAAAAAAAATTTGAATTTAAATCTGTTATATCATTCCATTTTGAGACTTCATTGATGTAATATAATTTGGTATACATTATGGACCAACTTCTATGGTCATAACAACAACTTAGGGATCATACTATTGTCATATATAGAGTCATTTCCCAACTAGATGTAATTTTTAAGGAGCCTTCTCTAGATTCATGATCTCTTTAGAAGAATATTATAATTCATGGGTATCAAACTCATTGAATGAGTACATAAAGGATATCATCAAGTGTGATAGTGTGGTTGTAACGCACCGACCCTAGTTACCCAGAGTCGGTGCATTATTACATAACATTGGCATGATCAAAAGAAAGATCAAATCTCAAAAGAGCAATTGGTTTAGTAGCCTTGGAAACACTAGATATTTTCATAAAGTTTTACATTACATAATAAAGTGAAAAACAACTACAACAACATAATTTCTCCAAAGTCCACACTATTATCCCCTCATAATATCCCTGCATGTCATTCATAACTTACTTATTTGCATCCTAGGAAAAATAAAACATAGAAAAGTGGGTGAGCTTAAATTCCCAATAAGGATAACAAGATAGCATAAACATTCAAAAATAAGCATAAACATTTAAGGCAATGTATAACTAAAACAAAAGCCTTTTAAACATGAACTTCAACATATTATAGAAAAGGTAAAATGAAATAATTCCATTTAATTATTCACATGGATATTCTACTAATTGAATAATCACATGCAATATCAATAAACACTTTCACAATGATGGAATGCATAATGCCAGACTATCATAAACTCATATCCACGGCCTCGTGCCAAGACTACAAATAAGATTTTGTCAAGGCCTTGTGCCAAGACACTAGTTTGTCTCATGAGACCTACTGATGAAATTGTTTTAGAAGATATTAACGTTTAAAATTGATGAAATATACTCCATTGTTTTTATGAAAACATTATGCAAGCTTCTGAAAACAAAATAAATAATTCTAAGATTACTCAACTAATTACAGGCCATGATGGGTCCACACCCAATCCCTTCCTGTCTACCATACTTGAGAGTCAGGTTTTCTGAAAACATTGTTAATCTTGCGTTAAATACGTATACATTTGCACTTGATTTTCATATATTTGAGAGAAATATATTTTTATTTGAAATCATTAAAAAGTCATATATTTATAAAATAAAACATTTACTTTGAAAATATCATTATAATATTGTAAGGGAAACTTCTATGATTTTATAACGGTGAAAAATAGTTGTACCCTCTTTATAAGTTAAAAAAACATTCTTACCTTAATTCTGTCAAAAAGGGTAAAAATGACCTTGTTTGGAAAACGACGGAAATATTCCTTTATAAAAATCTTATAAATACTCAAAAAAGGTTATAAATGACTTTTACCCATATTATTTAAAATAGTAAAAATGTTTTGAAATATATTTTTAAGAAACATGGATGTGGATGATAAAGAAATCCCAGTAGATTATTACGTATAAACAACCTCGGATAATGAAGAGATTGCGAAATAAACCCCCAATTTTCATTGAGATTTTTTTAAATCCATTTAATATTATCAATATTTTTTGTAAAATAAAACAATTTTTTATGTTTGATTACAAGAATAAGTGAGTTCATCTTGTGTTATATGTGACATTAGTTTTTATCAAAATGCGGTAAACAATAAAAAAATAGTATTTAATATGATATTTATATATTATACATTTTAATAGATTTTATGAATTATATTAAATAAATTTTCAAAATTTATGGTTTACATATGTATAAAAAATTAATTCATTAGTTAACAAATAATTATAAATAAAAATAATAAATTTTAGAATATAATTACTTTTGGGGTAACATATTATGATAATTTATATATTATATATATGATAAGATTCGTAAAATTCATTATTGATTTTTTAAGATATAAGATAAGATAAATCCAATCTTATGGTAGTAAATATATATCTAAAAAATTTCATCGCATTTTGAACATCAATTATTTAAATAATTTTTTTAATTTGTTTAATCTATTTTGAAAATGTTAAATTAATTTTTTTTCATCTTATTCAAATTATCATTGTGTATTTTTTTTGAAATTTCCTAGAAATTTATTTTTATTGTTGAATAAAATTTTTTTGGTTTTATTAAAAAATTTACAATATTTCAATGATTTATACAAATTTAAAATAGTTTTTGGAATGTTTTAAATGTAATATTAATTAAATTACATGTCTATTAAAACAAATTTTATCATTGGTATCAATGTAAAATTTAATTTATTATATAATCATTTAAATGTTTTGAAATGTTTCAATTTAAAAAACAGGTTTTAATCAGATGTGTTGGTGTAATTAAAAATTTTAGTTCCCCAATTATCTTAATTTATATTATAAAATTAGATTCCATTTTTATTTTAAGGATAATTATGATTTAAGAATATTTTCCATTTATTTTTGACTATTATGTATAGTAATAGAAGAAACATTTATTTATGATGGTTATGGTTAAAATGGGTTTAACGGGGGTTAAATTAAAATTATAAGAGATATAGTGAACTATAAAAATTTAAAACACATATTTTATGTATATATTTTTACCTTTTATCTTCTAGTATTAATAATTTTTACTTTTTTATCCTTGTGAAATGTGAGAAACATCATTACACCTTTTTTTGTTAAAAAAATAGTGTGCCTCTCATCTCACTTATAAAAAACATCATTTTTCTGTCATATTCACACATCTAAATCCCAATAATTTGGAAAATAACAATACTAATGTATTTAATAATTCGTTCCTATAAAAATATAATCCTTATTTTTGAAAAACCCATCATAGAAATTATTATTTTTTCAATAATAATGATGTTCTATATAGAAGAGGTAACATCCATAACAAAGTGTTGTATTTGACATCTTCCTCCACCTTATGGAAATATTATTAATTAAATATAAATTAAAAAAAAATCAAAATCCATATAAGTATATTTTATTATATTAGGGTAATAAAATTCAACCATTAATTCTTCACACAAATGAGAATGGATAACGTCCCTTGTATGAACGGTGTAATACTGTATCGCAAACCGACTGTCACATTTTCCATAATAAAGTATCATGGTTGGTAATTATTATACATAATATATATTTATATATATATATACTATTTGAAACAAAAATATTATTATATATTTATGATATCTGATAATCCAACCAAATTTATATTTTGTGGGGGATTTGATAATGTCGTCTGTGTAAAGGGTGGACTAGCGCAGCAAGATGCAATTTAATTTTCATTCCACAAATGATTTATATGGATGGAAATTAGTGAAAATTTATTTAATGTATTTGATATATATTAATTAAAAATTATTGAGTAATTTTAATATATATTTTACAATTATTTTATATTTTATTTCAGGAAAATAAAACAACATTCATCTGTGCATACGACCATCTGTAGCCATCAATTGTGCATCATTTTATATAAATATCTTTATTAGTTTACTCTATATATTTATTTATTTAATGTATTAAATTTTTATATAAAAATATAAAATCAATATATTATGAAACCATGATCAATGTGTGGGGACCGATAAAAATTTAAAAACACACACAACAAACAAAGCTATTAATACCTAAAATATCAATTTACCGTGGAATTATTTAATAATGGTTAATAAAAGGTCATATGTAATTCATATATGGTATAATATATATAATTAATGATTTTTAATAGATCTATAATGACTTTATATTTATTTTACATGAGGTTCAAATGTTTATGAATGTAGTCCACATTTATGGTATGATATTTTAATCACTCAATTTAGTTTTTTGAGACACATCTCATATTCAACACATATTTATTTTATTTTTCTTATATTCTAAACATGAATTTATTTTATATTTTTTATAATTAAAATTATAGTTATTTATATAATTGTTTTAGGATATATAATTCATGGGTTTTAAGGTTCAAAAGATACTATGTCAGTAAGGGTTTTCTATCTTACTAGTTACAAAGATGAGACACATTCCATATTCACGACCTATTTATTCTATGTAGTGTCTATAATTATCAGGAATATATTTAATGTTCATTATCCTAAATATTTTGGGTACATATATATCAATTTTGGGATCCTTATTTCATTCGTTTTATAGATCCAAAGATACCAATGGGGAAGGAGATTTTAGTCTCAAATTTATTTTATGGAGGACAAAAATAATATTATGCACATATCTTAATAAATAATGATTATATATTTAACCATTAAAATTTTATATAATAAATATAATTATTTTTTTATATTTAGTTTTTTAATTAATGTAATCCTTTAATGGGGCTCATAATTCAAGAGATACCAATGTGGTAAGGGATTTAGGGTCACATCTCATCTTATAATGAGTTTTTTATGATTTTGATGATGACATTTTATGATAAATATCAAAATAAACTAATTAATTTTCATTTCCAATGATTATTTCATAATATTACAATTTTTTCTTTAATTCTATATTCTTTATATAATAAATATTGAAAAACAATTATATTAAATACAAAATACATTAATTCTCTCTTCAATCAAAAAAAAATTTCTATTTCTCTTCATGTTCTCAAAAAAATGTTTTTGAAAATATCTTAATGTTTATTAATGAGTTATTTTTTTTAAAATTTAAAAATTTAAATCTTTTATAATTTTACTAAAAAAATCCTAATTAAATTTTCCAAAAATACCTTTTTGGATCTTATAAAAACTATAAAGTAATATTTACTTTAACATTAAGAACATGAATAAAACATATTATCTTCATGACCAACATATTAATTGAATCTTACTTTATAAATTGTCAACTATATATTCAATCAAAATTATGTGAAATAAATTATGTTTTAAATAGTGATTTCCATGTTATAAAGCCTATTCTCATAAGGAAAGGTTCTATATTAGTTTTTCAGATCATTTTTCAAATCAGATTACATCCTTTGATGTTATGTATGATATAATGGAGATATGATACAATGATTCTATATTTATTCGTTGTATTTTTTATTATTATAATCAAAGGATGTTTATGAAACCCAATACATTCTATAGGGTTAGTCAATAATGAATCTTTTATTAATCTTGACCCCTCTTCATGGATTTTGATATGACGAAATTTTGTTGTCATGTGACACACCTATGATGAATTATGTGATGGGTAGAACTATATCTCTATTTAGCGAATTTATTAATAATAGATATCTATTTATTAAATATTATATAAATGAACCTAATTACTCATTAAAAAAGTTATTCATGAACCAAATTATATGTTTACAATGTTATGTGTGAACTTGATTACAATATCACAATTTTAATTGTTGACCTAGATATTTTTTAAATAAGGTAATGTATGGACCCAATATCAGGTTAAGGGGGAACCTTATATCATTACAATAACTTAATTAGTGAAAATATTAATATTTATACATGTTCCCAGCTTTAGGATATTATGTTTATTACAAAAATCTAGTTCTTATGCCGAATTTATTTTCTAATTAATCATGTCCTTTGATTCAAATATGATTCTAATCATATAAAATAATATTATTTCTTCAATGTATCCATTATATGATCTTTGAAACATTATTTTTGGTTTTTAAATGTAATTTTCTTGTTCTCAAATCCATATTATCATGAAATGTTGGTATATCCATTGGTTATCCCTACTAAAAATATAATCTGACTCTTTCTTATTTATTACATTCTCTAGGTTACGGTGAAACATATTATGTATGATCTCTCTCTATATGGGTATATTATTGAAGAACATAGTGGGATACGACATAGCTCAGTTATAGAAAAGTTTATTATGTATCCAATATTCCAAATGAACTAATCCAAGAAAATTTTGGCATAAATAATTGTGTTATGTAATTAATACTTTTATTATTTAGATATAATTTTTATGTATGAAAAGTTTGAGTACTTATATTATTTATGTTTTTCCAAAAAAATTTTGAATTTAAATCTGTTATATCATTCCATTTTGAGACTTCATTGATGTAATATAATTTGGTATACTTTATGGACCAACTTCTATGGTCATAACAACAACTTAGGGATCATACTATTGTCATATATAGAGTCATTTCCCAACTAGATGTAATTTTTAAGGAGCCTTCTCTAGATTCATGATCTCTTTAGAAGAATATTATAATTCATGGGTATCAAACTCATTGAATGAGTACATAAAGGATATCATCAAGTGTGATAGTGTGGTTGTAACGCGCCGTCCTTAGTTACCCAGAGTCGGTGCATTATTACATAACATTGGCATGGTCAAAAGAAAGATCAAATCTCGAAAGACCGATTGGTTTAGTAGCCTTGGAAACACTAGATATTTTCATAAAGTTTTACATTACATAATAATGTGAAAAACTACTACAACAACATAATGTCTCCAAAGTCCACACTATTATCCCCTCATTATATCCCTACAGGTCATTCATAACTTACTTATTCGCATCCTTGGAAAAATAAAACATAGAAAAGGGGTGAGCTTAAATGCCCAGTAAGGATAACAATATAGCATAAACTTTCAAAAATAAGCATAAACATTTAAGGCAATGTATCTCTAAAACAAAATACTTTTAAACTTGAACTTCAACATATTATAGAAAAGGTAAAATGAAATAATGCCCTTTAATTATTCACATGGATATTCTACTAATCGAATAATCACATGCAATATCAATAAGCACTTTCACAATGATGGAATGCATAATGCCAGACTATCATAACCTCATAGCCACGGCCTCATGACAAGACTACAAATAAGATTTTGTCAAGGCCATGTGCCAAGACACTAGTTTGTCTCAGGAGACCTACTGATGAAATTGTTTTAGAAGATACTAACGTTTAAAATTGCTGAAATATACTCCAGGGTTTTTCTGAAAACATTATGAAAGCTTCTGAAAAAAATAATAATTCTAAGATTGCTCAACTAATTACAGGCCATGATGGGTCCACACCCAATCCCTTCCTGTCTACCATACTTGGGAGTCAGGTTTTCTGAAAACATTGTTAATCTTGCGTTAAATACGTATACATTTGCACTTGATTTTCATATATTTGAGAGAAATATCTTTTTATTTGAAATCATTTAAAAGTCACATATTTATAAAATAAAACATTTACTTTGAAAATATCATTATAATATTGTAATGGAAACTTCTATGATTTTATAACGGTGAAAAATAGTTGTACCCTCAGTATAAGTTAAAAAAACATTCTTACCTTAATTCTGTCGAAAAGGGTAAAAAGGACCTTGTTTGGAAAACGACGGAAAGATTCCTTTATAAAACTCTTAGAAAAACTCAAAAAAGGTTATAAATGACTTTTAACCATTTAATTTAAAATAGTAAAAATGTTTTGAAATACATTTTTAAGAAACATGGATGTGGATGATAAAGAAATCCCAGTAGATTATTACGTATAAACAACCTCGGATAATGAAGAGATTGAAAAATAAACCCTTACCTTGTACTTTTCCTTGGTTGGGGTAGGTTAACCTCCTGTGTAATGTTGAAATAATTGTTATTAAATTATACAGGAATCATATACCTTAATATGATATCATATATGTTCTTTTAACATTGATTTGTTAATAATATCTTAGTATTATCGTTGTTTCGGGTGTTAACTTACTTGTTTTCTTTTATATGTTTTGTTACGTAATCCATGTTTTTCATGGATAGGTTGTATATTATTCATATAAAGAATTATATCATGTCCTTAAACATTATTTTTAAATCATAAAATGATAATTATATTTGAATGGATATGATGCAGAATGAATCTCATCGTGTTTGTGGAGACTGTAGTCCGTACGTACGCACGAGCGACAATATCATTATTTTGATATTAAAATAATATATAAATGGATGGTATATCATATATACAGAATCATTAACATGTTATATTAATTATTTACATGAGTTACACATCATTATTATACCCATCCAAATAATAATATATTGAATAACAATTACACCATGACGTGGAGACGGTAAGCCGTACGTACGCATGTATGGTGACATGTTATTCAAAGGGTGAATAGAATACTTAATATGGTTGTACCATATTTATAATAACATCAAAATATATATATGATACTGGAGTTATTATTTTATAATGGTAAAAACAATGGAAGAATAAGTGGAAGAAGACTGGAACTTGGAAAAGGGTGGTGAAATCATTACCTCTTCTTCGGGTTCTTCCTTTTGATTTGATCAAAAGGTCTCCATAGGATGGATTTATGATCAAACTAATTCCTCTAGGTTGTATTGAGGGATGTTGGGAGAGTATTTGGGCAGAGTTTTGCCGAACAAAAAGGCTTTTAAGGTGTGAAGAAATGAGAAGGAAGAGTTCCCTTTTATAAGAGGGGTGAGGGGAACCTTTGGAAAAGCAAGAAATATTAGTTTATAATAAATTCATATTTAATTTCTAATGTCTCCAAAGTTTATTATTCAAATTTTGAGGTGGGGATGTTACTAAAACCACTCATCCAATATAATTTAGACAGGTTTGGGCACTTATATTAACCTTATCTTTAAGTATTAACTCTAAGTTAATTAGTTTTACTTTTACAATGTCTCTTTGTATTTTTATATTATATTGTTAATAAACATACTATATACATCAAAGAGACCCCCAATGGGTCCATAAATGTTAAAAATATCATGATATAAGTCTCTTGTCCGAACCATTGATATTTAGGAATTTAATATCAATTAATAATATAATATTGTTTTAAAAACTCTTTTATGTCAATTTTGACACTATTCAATAGTTGATTTTTGTGAAACTCATAACAGAATTATTACATTGAAAAAAGTCAATTAAAAAAATCCTAATTTGTCATATTATCCTATAAAATTAGTTTAATGCATTAAAAGTCTCAAATTATATTTATTTGGGTATTTAAAATATCAATTATTTTAATTTTTTACTATTATGGTAATTACTGCATCATCATTGTGTCATTAATAAATTAAATTATTTAGTCACTAAAAATTATAAAAAAAATATAATTATGTAAAAAATATTTCTATCTTTCTAATTAATATTTATAGTCGAAAATCCAACATATATGACCCTATGTAAAAATTGTTTTTCTAAAAGATATATGCTTGTGTCATTTTTGTATTCATTTTAACTTATTTAAAATTCAGTGTCCCTATCACCTAAAAGTGGCACCATGGGGTCCCAAAATCGACCAAAAGATGCCTATGGTCGAACATTTAACAACCAATAAGGTTAGTACACGTTTTAGGGTAATTTGTTTTATTATAATATTATTTTTTAATCCTTATTTATCAGATTTACCCTTAACCATGTTAAATAAAATATTTACCGAAGTAATTATTCAAAATGTCTAAAAATGAAAGTTACCAATTTAACCAATTTGAACATCCTGATTCCAAATATGGAATCCATTTTTCAAAATTCAAAACACAAAAGTGGCAGAAATTAATTTAAAATTAATTCCCATTGTTAAAATAAAAAGCGTGTTTTTAAGAGATAATAAATATCAAAAGATTGTCACTTGTTTATGTCCGGTTTAATTTTAAAATTATGTTCAATGACCAAAATTATATTAAATGGTAAAAATATATTCTAAATATACTTTAAAACCACTCAAATTCATAACTTATCACTATTAATTATTTTGATTAAAAAAGTTGTTTTTAATTAAAATTTAGTAATTTTCACTATTCATCAAAATATTAAAGTTATCCGAAAAGTACCAAAATATCACCTTAGGATAAATTTGATATTATGAATCCAAAAAATGAAGTCCATTTTGAAATATAAAATATATATAATTTCAAAAATTAGGTATTACTATTCATATCGGCCAGTTTGATAGGTTATGGTGTGTTAGAACTCTGTGTTGCGTACAACACACGCTATAACATTATTCAAAGAGAAGCATACCGTAGAAGATTGGGGTGTTATAGTGGTTATACACCATAATATTTTGAATAATTAAAATTTCATTTTTAGGAATGTTGACATAATTCTTTAGTAATGTTTTGTGACATAATTAGATTAATATTCCTAAGATTCAACATAATTATTATTATTTATTGGGTAGTTTGTTATGGTATATGAGTTGGATAATGTTAAACGGAGTATTTATAGAGTATATTTCCTATTTTTTGGTATATATCCTATTTTTTCGGTTTTGTTTTTAATATTTTTTCCAAATTTTGATATCTGGGTGTTAATTTTTTTGATTTATTTCATAACCACTGAGATCAATAATAATTTTCAAAGGAACAATATATCTTTTATAATTTTTTATGGATTCATGGAATTGAGAATTATTTTATAATGGTCTAATTAAATGAACTATACCATTACAACACATTATATTTCATTTTATTAGTGTCTGAAGTATCATGAAGAGGTTTAATAAGGGGAGGTGGCGTATATGATAAAATTTCATTTTGGGAATGATATTTGGCATGATGGTTAGGATTTCACAATTGAAATTTCAAATAGACGTTTATTAGTAGAAATTTTGTTCTACTAGAATTGTGCCCTTGTATTGGGCATGTTTTTTATTTTAATGTGTTGTTTTTTTGGTTTTTTAATGGCCCAGACCTCTCCGGCCCATTCCTTTGTAAAAAAAAGGTCACGAAATGTTCTGGAGGGTAAAATGGACTTTTCCCACACTTTCCAGAATTATAAAACAACACTCCGTGTAGTGTGAGTACACGCCATGTACCCCATCTTCGAGTATGACCCATGTTGATGGTAGTGTCCTTGCTGTGTGAAATAAATGGGTACACGCCGTGTGTACTAAACTACACATTGTGTAGTCCCTCCCCACATACGCGTTACCAGTCAACGGTTGTGTTCCATGTTGGAGCCATGTCTTTTCAATGTGAAATAAATGGGTACATGCCGTGAGTCTAAAATACATGATGTGTAGTCCCTCCCCGCGTATGTGTTACCCTAAAACCATGTGTTGACTAGTCAACGACCGCAGATCCATGTTGGAAGCCGCGTGGAGATAGTGTAAAATTACCGAGTACACAACATGTACCATAAAGTACACATCGTGTACCATAAAGTACACGCAGTGCACTTTTTCTTTTCTCACCTATAAAAGGTGGGGTCCCCACCTCCTTTTCAACTCACTCCTCTCCTCCCCATTCCTCTTAGCAGAGCTCTGCCAAGAGACTCAAAGGCTCCTTTTATTCCATAACTTCTTCGTCCAAGCTCCGATTTATGATCCGTCAGTGGCCACGGGATCGTAATGATGAGGTGAAACATCTGAGCTTGGATATGTTGTCTATCCATCGGCCTTTCCTTTCTGACTTCCACCCGAGGAGGGTTTTTCCGGGACCCGACAGAAGTGACGGACACCGACGAACGTCTTCTATAGTTGATATGGGGTAGCATTGTGATCAGAACTTGTTGAGGTAGGGATCATACCTTCATCTCTCTAATTTGTGCATCATGCGGGGTGAGTATCCTTTTTTTCATGAGAAACAACTGAACCATTAAATAAAGATAATAACTGGTTAAAGAACGGGGATGGGGAAGTTCATAGGTTTATCTTTTTTTTATCTTATTGATATGTTATGAATTGAATATGATTATTCGTATGGAAAATCACAGTCGTTGGGGGCCTTTGTATGCACAATTAAATGTTTCCCTATCTTTTTAGATCGTTTTTTTGGATGGATCCTTGTGGAATGTAGAATTTGGTTAATCACATAATGTTGGATGGTTTAAATTCTGGAACACTTGTGTGATCACCCCTGTTGAACAAAATGGAATAATGAACATGTGGGTGTTGGCTTGGATACGTGGCATTTGATGGGGGTGTTTTATGGGTTTTTGTGGTTTGGGAGAGCAGTGGGACTACGATTGGCTTGGTTGTGGGTTGTTGTGAATGTTTTGTTAGTGATGGGCAGCGAGGCTGTAATAAATGGTATTAAAAGGATAATGATGTATGGGTTCGATGTGATTGTGGTTATGGTGATTGGCAGCGGGGCTGTAGGGATTGGTTGGAATGTGTACGGAATATGGGTCATGAATACTAAAATTTAATGAATGGTGGGTCATAGTAACAGAACGAAAATATTAATCATGGGGATGTTTGGCTAATAAGAAGGACTTGGTTGTATTGCTTGTTTTTTCCTAACATGATTTGTGGATGGAAGGGATATGTTTTACGAACGATCGATGTGGTTGGTTGTGGAAGGTTTCCCAGTAGTTAGGGAACTAAATAAACTAATTCTGCTGAAATGTGAAAACCTAAATGGGGTTGGGGTTGTTTGTCGAATGCATGCTTTGTGGTAGCAGTGTCGAGGCACGTTCTTAGTTTCTCTGTTTAGTAGCCATAGGTTGGGATGAGTGTTTTGTTTATATATATATATATCTATATATTTTTGTTTTGAAGAACCCCACCCATGTTGAACACTTAGTGCCAAACACTCTCATATCATGGGAGAGGGTGTTTTCCCATAGTTACTATCTTCTTCCTGCTCCTTCACCCCTAGTCTATGATGTCTAGAGAGGAACTTACACCAAAGACTCTTCGGGTAGGTTTCGATTGGGGTGTCTTTATCCCAAGACTATTCGGGCAGGTTTTACTGTTTCCTAAGAATCATTGAGATGAGGCCCAGGTGTGTGCGAGTGGGATACGTGGTAGTGAGGCCCAGGTGTGTGCGGGCGGGATACGTGGTTCTGAGGCCCAGGTTTGAGGGGGCGGAATACGTGGTTGTCAGGCCCAGGTGTGTGCGGGCGAGGAGTGTGAGGCAGTGCCAGGACTTTCGCTGTTAGGAAGAGCAGCTAACTAATGGCGAATGGTGCATGGTACCCAATACTCTTGCTTCTTATATACTACTACCTGTTGTGATTGTGCTTTTGGTGAGTGTGGCTGGTGAGGTTGGGTGGATATAATTCCTTGCTAGGTTTCTTCTCTAGTTCTCACAGGTCATTAGGATGTCTCCCCACTTGTGCACGAGAGATTTAGGTTTCCCTAATGAGTATACATGTATACTCACCGTACGTTTACTTTCAGGTTTCCAAGAGGACTACCAGGGCCGTACGGGACCCTACTAGTTGGAAAGTTGGAGTTGTTGCAGTTGTTGTACTCTTTTTTTCTTTTTGGTGCTGTACTTTTGAGCTTTCTTGTTCTTTTATTTTGTTTCAGAATTGTATAAACATGCATGTGTGATTTGTTTGGGTTTATTTCTATACACTTGTTCTTTTCCATTTTGGTGGTTTACTTTTCCTATTTCTCGATCTTATATAATAAAAAGGGTAATTCCTCCCATATTTGTGAAAAACTCATACCCTTGGTGCTAGTCGCCTCCCCGGGGCCTACTAGAGGCAGGACTCAGGGGTCATTATCTCCCTTTCATCATTGCCAGCTCAGGAGGGGAATCTTTTGTGGGAGGGGGTCGTGACAGAATGGTATCAGAGGTGATGGTTGAGAGATAGGATGGGTTATGGAGTTAGGAACAGTGAGGATTGCATGGAATGGTAGGGAAACAATGATAGTTAATCTTGGTGAGTGACATAGGCCAGGGAACACTAGCTAGGAAATGGGATTTTATGGCCCCCCGTGATCTGATGCTAGGACTCTGAGCCTACCTAACGACCAAGTGAGACTACATTGATTGAAGGGTAGAGACCTTAGGGAATGTTCATGCATCATCATGATTGTGTTTTCCTTTATTTGGGTGTTCTGGGAAAGAAATTGAAATGAAAATGATAAAAGAAAACCTTGAGAAATTTCTTTACTACTTGGGCTTAGGCGATCATTGTTTACCGTATAGCTAGGGAAACAGGACGTCTTCCCCGGGTGGCTACAACGGCCGAGGCCCTGCAGATTCAGGTGTTCGATCAGTTGAGGATGGACCAGGAGGAGAAAGATAGACAATGGAAGAAGGCTCTCCGTTCTTTCCAATGACAAACCCACAAGAAGTACGAGGGTAGTACTTTGGATACAGAGACAGAGGGGTGGCTTGAGGATATAGGGATCGCTTTTACCTAGATCCATGCTCTGAGGGAGTACTGGGATCCCCTAGTAATCTGTCATCTGAGAGGTGTGGCGCTACAGTGGTGGACGCTCTACCTCGGAGAGAGAATAGTGGCAGAGGTTCCATGGGCTGACATTGAGAAGAAATTCCTAGAGGAAATCCTTTCTTCCATGATCATGGTGGAGAAGCAGAAAGAGTTACTCTCCTTTCAGCAGGGGAGTATGTCAGTATGAGAGTTGGGGATCAAGTTCATCGATCTCATGCACTTTTCTGTGTATCTTTTTCCAGATGAGAAGTATTGGGCGAGACGTTCGGAGGAGGCACTTCATCCATCGCTCTATTATGCTGTTACCCCCTTCACCCTTTCGACATACTTGGTAGTACAGAAGAAGGTAGAGGATTTATAGAGGATGCACTAACTGGGAGGTGCACCAAAAGAGGGGATCCAGCCGGGCTCGTCGAAGGGGAAGGCAGTCAGTAGCAGGTCTCCTGCGATAGGACCTTCCAGGTTCAGGGCAGTGGGGAGCAGGCCCAAGTAGTTCCAGATCAGATCTTCAGATCCTCGTCCCTTTTTCAAGAGCCCAAGACCGAAGTGTTTTTCTTATGGAGGTTTCGGGCACATTCAGAAATGGTTCCCGACCCGAGCTCAGTAAGGTGGAGGTGGGTAGGTTCAGTGCCAACCTCAGCAACAGCAGGACCATGCTCCTCTGAGGGTAGACTTTGCGGGAGGAGGCCGACCTCAGGGTTCTCTTCAGGGACCTCGAATAGGCCGGGGTCGGGGAGGTGGACAACATCAGAGAGGCAGAGGAGCTGGGCATGGATAGTTTCACACAACAGAGTTGACAGGTCCGGATGGAACAGAGGTGGTGCGAAGTATGAATTGTTTTTTCAGCACTCTTGTTTCTTCTTTTTCGATTCGGGAGCTTCACACTCCTTTGTTGCACCTGGTCTAGCCTATTCTTTGGGACTAGACGTAGAGAGACTTTCCATAACATTGGTGCTGAGTACACCAGTTGGAGGCTAGACCAACATATATTGTGTTTGCCGGGGATGGGGGCTGACGTTGGGACCACATCGATCTAGTGGGGACCTTCTTCTGTTACAGATGCAGCCATATGATGTAATCCTATGCATCGACTAAATTTTTTCTGTTAGTGACATTATCTACTGCTTCTGGAGACGAGTCGTGTTCTCCGACGTGTATGGGAATCGTGTAGATTTTGTTGGCGAGATTAGCTATCAGGTGGGAAGCTGGCGTCTGGAGCTGCTACATTCCATATTAGGTAGGTTATCAGTGGTTCCAGCTGATACAAAGATGTTGGATGTCCCGGAGGTAATTTGGGAGTTCCTCAATGTTCTTCCCGAGAAGGTTGTGACTCAACACCCTCGACGTGATGTTGAGTTCGGGATAGACTTACATCCTGGTGCCCATCCGATTTTGATGGCCCCTTATCGGATGGCACCTTGGGAGTTGTAGGGATTGCAAATTCAAATTGACGATCTGATGGAGAAGGTTTTTATTCGACCCAGCGTATCACCGTGGGGTGCTCCAGTTTTTTTCGTGAAGAAGGAATATGGTTGTCTCAGGCTATTCATAGACTACTGAAGGTTGAACCAGGTAACGGTCAAGAACCACTACCCCCTTCCAAGGATATATGATCTCTTCGGCCAACTGAGGGGAGAAGGTTGGTTTTCCAAGATTGATCTATGATCTGGATATCATTATTTGAGTGTAAAGTATAGTGACATCTTGAAGACGGATTTTAGGTGCAGGAATGGGCACTTCGTGTTTGTAGTGATTCCATTTGGAGTTAAGAATGCTCCGGCTGTGTTCATGGGACTTATGAACTTTTCCTTCTGAGAGTTTATGGACCTGTTTGTCGTTGTGTTTATCAATGATATCCTGGTATAATCAAGATCATAAGAGGAGCATGTTGAGCATCTCAGGGCAGTCTTGGAAGTCGTTCGACACCACCCTCTTTACGGGAAATTGTCGAAGGGTATGTTCTTGATGCAAGAAGTACACTTCCTTGGGCACGTGGTGTCTCAGCATGGAGTGTCGGTGGACCTGTTGAAGGTGGAGGCAGTTGTTTCTTGGGCAGCACCCAAGACCATTGCAGAGTTTTGTAGTTTCCGGGGGTTATCAGGTTACTATAGGAGGTTCGTTTCAGACTTCTCTCGAGTAGCTACTCCATTGGCATATTTGACTAGGAAGAACCAGGTCTTCCTCTAGAACGACCAGTGCCGGAAATCTTTCGAATACCTAAAGGATAAGTTGTTCAGTGCTCTCGTACTACGGTTTCCAGAGGAAGGTTTATTGTATGAGGTGTTTTGTGATGCTTCTGGCCTTGGTCTGGGGTGTGTGCTAATCCAGATCAAGGGAGTGATCTGTTATGGGTCTAGACAGTTACGCCCTCACAAGCGTAACTCTGCCACCCATGAACTAGAGCATGCAGCAAAAGTGTTCGCACTTATGTAGTGGTGACAATACCTCTTTGGGGAGCGCTTTTTGGTCTTCTTATATCACAAGAGCCTACGTTATATCTTCTCTCAGCGTGACCTCAACTTACGGCAGTGGAGATGGGTCGCGTTTCTCCAAGACTATGACATTGAGATCTCTTACAATGAATGTAAGGGCAACGTTGTAGTAGATACCTTAAGAAGGAAGTCACATAAGGATGTGGTTTGGGAATCCACTGATTCTTGGAAAGTGATGGGAGAGTTGGCCGCCTTGCACATGGATGTAAGGGTAGAAGGTGTTAGAGGATGTTTGTCTTAGATGACGGTGAAGTACTCCATGTTGCAGCAGGTGGAAGAGTCTTAGTGGGGGGACTCCAAGGCAGAAGTGATGCGGGATCATGTCGATGAGGGAAATGCTCCAGAGGGATTGTTAGAGGACTGCCGACATCGGATGCTTTTCCATGGAAGGTTGTTTGTTCCAGAGACAATGTGTGAGGGAGTTCTCCATGATATCCATAGCTCAGCCTTGGCGGTACATCCAGGAGCTTCAAAAATGTACCGAGGCCTGAGAGAACAGTTTTGGTGGCCCCGGTTGAAACGGGAAGTGATGGAGTATGTGGCTAAATTCCTAGTGTGTCAGTAAGTGAAAGCTGAACATCGTGTTTGCAGTGGGTTGTTGTATCCTTTAGATGTCCCCGAGTGGAAGTGGGATGACATCTTAATGAACTTCATCACAGGACAACCCAGAGCTCAGGGTGTTTATGATGATATCTGGGTAGTGGTGGATCGGCTGATGAAATCAGCTCACTTATTAGAAATTAAGGAGTCGGGCTCGGTGAGTTCCTTAGCACAGAGGTACGTAGAAGAGGTGGTGCGTTTTCATGTAGTTTCTAAGACCATCGTCTCATATCGGGATTCTCGGTTTACCTCATGAGTCTGGAGGGGGTTACAACATGCTTTTGGCACCCAGCTATTCCTTAGCACTGATTTCCACCCCAAGACTGATGGGCAGACAGAGTGGAATATCCAGACGTTGGAGGTCATGCTGCGAGCATACGTTCTGGATTTCAGAGGATCATGGGTATTACATTTTCCTTTAGTAGAGTTTTCCTACAACAATAGCTTCCACTCTTCTATTGTAATGGCACCGTTTGTGGCTTTGTATGGTAGACCATGTTATTCGCCCATTTTCTGGGAAGAGGAAGGTGAGACAGGTTCTCTTAGGCTAGAGGTAGTACAGAGCACCACAGAGAATGTCCAGCTAGTACGTGAGTGGATGAAAGTGGCTCAGGACCGACAGAAGACTTATTCTGATCGTCGGAGGAGGCCGTTGGAGTTAAAGGTGGGAGATCATGTGTTCTTGAAGGTTTCCCCTCGACGGGGGCAGCTGAGGTGTGGGAAAGGGAGAAAGCTCTCACCTAGGTTCATCAGACCATTTGAGGTGCTGAGGCGAGTTGGCGTGGTGGCATATCAGCTGGCCCTGCCACCTTAGTTATAGAAGGTTCATGACGTCTTCCATGTCTCCCAGCTATGTCGATACTTACACGGTGACTCTCAAGTTATCGACTGGGGAGAGCTAGATATGGGAGACAATGCGACCTTCAAGGAACGACCAGTCGAAATCGATGATCGTAAGGAGAAGGTGCTCCGTGGATGAACCATTCTGTTGGTTCGTCTATTGTGGAGGCATGGAGGCCTTGAGGAGAGAACATGGGAGCGGGAGGCCCAGATGCACGTTAATTACCTAGAGTTGTTTTGACTTGTGTTTTTTCTTGTTCTTCTGAGCTTTGTGTTGATGTTGTACTTGTAGCTTTGATATAAGGAAATCATGGATTGTTGGTTGTGGGAACTTTTATTTCCTTCTTCTCTGGAAGTGTGTATCATGTTCGGATGATTGGGAAATAGGGAAAAACATGGTCCTTAATCGAGATGCATTAATGAAGATGTGATTGATCCCGTGCGGGCGAATCAGTGCCGCCTAAAGCGGATAATATCATGACATATGTGAATGAATTTCCACAAACCACATGTTCGGTCAGTGTGTTGGTTGTGTGTTGTTGGGGTAGTGCGAGTTGAAACATCCTAATGTATGAAAGTGGGAAGACCCAATTCATAATCGATATGAATTAATGAGGATGCGATTAAACCCGTGCGGGCGAGTCAGTGCTGCCTAAAGCGTATAATAAATCGGAATAAAAGAATAAATTCCTAACGCATATGATTATGGTTGTTGGTTGGGTTCCTGTTATAACGAGAACCCGAAGAGGTATCTTGGTGGGTTCCTCTGGGATGGTTTTTGAATTCTCGGGGACGAGAATGTTTTAAGATGTATCTGATGTAATGGCCCGGACCTCTCCGGCCCATTCCTTTGTCAAAAAGAAGGTCACAAAATGTTCTGGAGGGTAAAATGGACATTTCCAACACTTTACAGAATTTTGTAACTACACACCGTGTAGTGTGAGTACACGCCATGTACCCCATCACTGGGTATACCCCGTGTTGAAGGTCGTGTCCTTGCCGTGTGAAATAAATGGGTACACGGTGTGTGTCCAAAACTACACATCGTGTAGTCCCTCCCTGCATACACGTTACCAGTCAATGGCCATGTGCCGTGTTGGAGTCGTGTCATTTCCATGTGAAATAAATGGGTACATGCTATGTGTCTAAACTACACGCCATGTAGTCCCCCCCCGCATATGCATTACCCTCAAATGAGGTGTTGACCAGTCAAGGGTTGTGAAGCCTTGTTGGAAGCCACGTGGAGACCGTGTAAAATAACCGAGTACACGCCGTGTACGATAAATTACACGCCGTGTAATTTCTCTTTTATTGCCTATAAAAGGAGGGGTCCCCTCCTCCTTTTCAACTCACTCCTCTTCTCCCCATTCCTCTGAGTAGAGCTCTCCCAAGAGAATTGAAGGCTCCATTTCATCCATAACTTCTTCATCCGAGCTCCGATTTACGATCCGTCAGCAGCCACGGGATCATAACGACAAGGTCGAACATCTGATCTTGGATATATTATCTCTCCTTCTGCCTTTCCTTTCTGACATCCACCCATGGAGGGTTTTTTAGGGACCCGACAGAAGTGAAGGACATCGACGAACGTCTTCTAAAGTTGATCTGGGGGAGAATTGTGATTAGAACCTGTTGAGGAAGGGATCTTACCTTCATCTCTTTAATTTGTGCATCATGTGGGGTGTGTATCATTTTGTTTTCATGAGAAATAGTTGAACCATTAAATAAAGATAATAACTGGTTAAAGAATGGGGATGGGGAAGTTGTTAGGATTATCTCGGTTTATCCTATTGATATGTTATGAATTGAATATGATTATGCCTACTGAAAATCATGGTCGTTGGGGGCCTTTTATTGTGTAATTAAATCGTGCCCTATCTTTTTAGACCGTTTTTGTGGATGGAACCTTGTGGAATGTGGAATTTTGTTAATCACGTAAAGTTGGATGATTTAAAATCTGGAACCCTTGTGTGATCTCCCTGGTAGAACAAAATGGAATAATGAACATGTGGGTGTTGTCTTGGATATGTGGCATGTGATGGGGTTGTTTTGTGTTTTTTTGTGGTTTCGGTGAGCAGTAGGACTATGATTGGCTTGGTTGTGGGTTGGTGTGAATGCTCTGTTAGTGATGGGCAGTGGGGCTGCAATAAATGGTATTAATGGGATAATCATGTATGGGTTCGGTGTGATTGTGGTTATGGTGATTGGCAGCGGGGCTGCTGGGATGGGTTGGAATGTGTATGGACTACGGGTCGTGAATAATAAAATTTAATGAATGGTGGTGTTTGGTAACAGAACAGAAATAATAATCATGGGGTTGTTTGACTAATAAAGACATGGTTGTGTTTCTTGTGTTTTCCTAACATAATATGTGGATTACAGGGATATGTTTTTCGAATGATCGATGTGGATGGTTGTGGAAGGTTTCCCAGTAATTAAGGAACTAAATAAACTACTTATGATGAAACTTGAAAACATAAATGGGGTTGGGGTTGTTTGTTGTATGCATGTTTCGTGGTAGTAGTGTCGAGGAACGTGCTCAGTTTCTCTATTTATAAGCCATAGGTTAGGCTGAGTGTTTGGTTTATATATATATATATATATATATCTGTATCTTTGGGTTTTGACGCACCCCACCCATGTTGAGAACTTAGTGCCGAACACTCCCATTTCATGGGAGAGGGTGTTTTCCCATAGTTACTAGCTCATTCTTACTCATCCCCTAGGCTATGATGGCTTGAGGTGAACTTCCACCTAAGACATTTGGGTAGGTTTTGATTGGGGTGGAATTAGCCCAAGACTCTTCGGGAAGGTTTTACTATTTCCCAAGAATCATCGGGATGAGGCCCAGGTGTGTGCAGGCAAGATACATGGTTGTGAGGCCCAGGTGTGTGCGGGTGGGATACGTGGTAATGAGGCCCAGGTATGGGCGAGCATGATACGTGGCTGTGAGGCCCAGGTGTGTCCGGGCCAGATAATTGGATGTGAGACCCATGTGTGTGCGGGCGGGATACGTGGTTGTGAGGCCCAGGTGTGTGCAGGTGGGGAGAGTGTGGCATCATCAGGACGTTCGTCGTTAGGAAGAGTAGCTAACTAATGGTGAATGGTACGTGGTACCCAATTCTCTTGCTTCTTATATACTACTACCTGTTGTGATTTTTCTTTTCGTGAATGTGGCTGGTGAGGTTTGGTGGATAGAATTCCTTTCTAGGTTTCTTCTGTTGCTCTCACGGGACATTAGGATGTCTCCCCACATGTGCACGAGAGATTTAGTTTTCCCTACTGAGTATACTTTTATGCTCACCCTATGTTTACTTTCAGGTTTCTATGAGGACTACCAGGGCCGTGCGGGACCCTACTGGTTGGAAAGTTGGAGTTGCTGCAGTTGTTGTAATCTTGTTTTCTTTTCGGTATTGTACTTTTGAGCTTTCTTGTTCTTGTATTTTGTTTCGGAATTGTTTAAAGATGCATGTGGGATAGGTTTGGGTTTATTTATATACACTTTTTCTTTTCCATTTTGGTGGTTGACTTGTCCTATTTCACTATCATAAATAATAAAAAGGGTATTGCCTCACATATTTGCAAAAAACTCATACCCTTGGAGCTAGTCACCACCCCAGGGCCTACAGGAGGCGGGACTCGGGGGTCATTATCTACCTTTCACCATTTCCATCTTAAGAGGGGCATCATTGGTGGGAGGGGGTCGTGACAATTTTGGTCATAGAATTGTATTTGTGTGACCAAAAGAGCCTATTTCATTCTAAGGGTTTACAATGTACAATTCATGATTCTTATTTTTGGAGACCTAGTGAATGAGACATTTCTCTCTACTATTTTCCAAATAGTTAAACAATAGTATTGTGGCTAAACTATAATGTAGACCTATGTTTATAGGATCATGTGTTGGAAAAATAATTCTAGTTGTATATCTATTAAATTTGAGCTATGTTTTCCAATAGATTGTTATTCATGGATGAATTATATTATTGATTACTTGGTTATAGAATGGTTCTATGAAAATAAAAAAATCGTTTGTTCTGGTCCTCATCTTTTTGTATTTGATTTCCATTCATCCATCATGGGTATAAATTCAAAATTTAATCATATTCATTTTATTTATTAATGTTTTCCCATTCCATTATAAATTTCACATAACCCATTACTGACTTTTGATAGTCATTGGGTCATCATTAGTCTTTTTTATAAAGAGTTTGACAACTTATGAGTCGATGTAATTTTATTTCCATCATTTTAAATCATTGACGCATCTTTTGCATTCACAGTTAATGAAAATGTAATTAAATTATAAATAATATTCACGAAATTTATAATTAAATTATAATTTTTTAATATACATACATAATAAAAACATCATCCTAATACACATATACCATTTTTTTACATATAGAGGAAGCATATATATATATATTTTTAATATAAACATCATTCTTATATGAACCTATGTGTTATCATATAAAAGTTATATATATATATATATATTATAATGTTAATATTTTATTCTATGTTGTAAAAATGTTTAGAAACAATGTATTTGGGAGAATATATAAAAAAAATAATTCATAGATTACATATAATCCAATAAAAACTCATCAGTTGGGATTTTAACCATTGAAAATATATTAATCATTTACAATGGTTTTATGGTCATGAAAATAAAAATTTCATTAAATTTTATAGATCTATATTGAAAATTATTATTATAAAAAAATATTTAAAATGTGATAAAATAAAAAACATAAAATAAAACAATTGTATTTTCACCTATTACATACATAATTACAAATAATTCAACAATAAAACATTAGTTTTGTGCAAATAAATGTCTTTCTTGTATAAATTATTTGAGAAGATATTGTACATACCAGAAACGCTCTGCCAGAGGGAAGCCTCTGACAATTTATTAATAATAGAAAAGCACAAGAGGTACAAGATGTCCAGAACAACTACATATCATAGAAATCATACTCATCACCACCCCCTTTAGAGACTAAGTCCTCTGATTTTTATGTTTCCCACTCGGAGATTTCATATTTTTTAAGGACCATGGAACATTTCCTTCTATGTTTCAGCTTCTCTAAGGCCAGAAATTCCTTTGAGGATTTCATATCCCATCATTCCCTCCCAACAGAAGATCTGGTGGACACTGGCCTAGGAAGGTTAGAGTATCCCTTCTTCGCTCTTCGTCACTGTGGGGTAGTCTTAGCAACTTCCTCCGCTTGCACCATCATCCTTAAACCCTAGACAACATTACTGTAAGAAGGCCATTACACGCCATGATCCTTTTCCCTGTTGCTGTCCGAGATATCACACCATTGTCCCAATATTTTCACCTCCTGGTAACCATCCTCCGAACCACAAACCTGCTGATCCTAACTGCCGACATTAGTTATAGAAAGAAATTGTGGCCAATCCAACATTCCCATCACACCTTCACCTATTGCAACATCTGGTGGGTCAATAGCAGACCTCAAGAGACTACCATCTTGCCTCTCAGTCTCCTTATCATGCATCGTCCCCTTATTCTCCAACGAATCAACACCAGTCGGCCTTTCTGCCACACAAGCCTCCATAACCCTTGATCAGGATCACCCGAAACCAGAAAAGACTCAACCATCAACTCTGCCTACGAGGAGCTGCAACCCATCTCCTGCAGAATAACAGCAGCATCACAGCTCACTCCCCGTAGAAGAACTGGACCTTGCTGCTCCCCCACCACTACAGTGCCAACACCCTCCTCCTGAGTGCCCATCTCTGCCACACCATTCACAAAAACCTCCCTGACAGTACCTGCACCACACCAATTCAAAGGCCCAAGCTGCATGAGGCCATCATACTTCTTTGAATCATTCTCATTTTCATGCAATTTTCCTCAGTTTCAAGTGAATGGAATCTATTTCCAGTAGAGATCATGATCACCCTTCCTCCAGTATCCACTTCCTTCCCATACACTACATCTGAACATACAAAGCCCATGTCACGCTTTAAGTTATCAAAATCCTGCTTAACCATCAGATTCTGTGGCCTCTGCTCCACCTTCTTCATGGGAATACCATGCACTGTGTTATCAAAATCCTTTTTCATGGATATACCATGCATTGGGGAAATCAAAAAACATTTAATGATATGAAATTTTGATTTCTAACATAATGGTATACTGAAAATATGAACTATGATTATAATATTAAATACAATGTGTGAAATTCAACTACAAGGGATGATTTATCATAACCCTATCATTGATGTGAATTATTTTTATCAACCTTTAAAATAATTCATCAGGAAATTTTCCCTTATGCATATCAAATAATAAATTTATTTCCAATACAGATAATTATATTTTACTTTATATTTAATAAAAAAAATATCAGAATGTATTTTTAAGAATAAATGTTTTTAGACATCAAGAAAATAGTATATCAATATTTTATTATAGATATATTCCACAAAAAATATTTATTTTCTCTGTTAACAGATCTCTTACTCATTTTAGATATGATCCTTCCCAAAAACATATATGTTTTAATCAATTAATGATACAGATGCGGAATGTTAAGGGTTTAATTCCCCTGAATAAAAAATTTTACACTAAAAATACAATAATATAAATAGTAGTTTGTTTAATCATATGTAAAATATAATATTATTTATGTTGAATATTTTTAGTTATTTATTCTTGGTTGAATTTAAAAATAATTTATGTAAAAAATTTATCATAATGGATTCCCTTATTTTATTTAATAAATTAATAGTTTAATACATGCTAATATAAAAGTAAATTACTTTTTTATTATTGTGATGAAAATAATAATGATACAACATAAATAATTATATTCATCTAGAATAGAAATTAATTCTTAATATCTATTTTATAAATATTAGAGAACCCATGTTGTATATTAAGATTGTGTTGAAGTTGAATGTTTTTAAATAAGATATGAAGATAAAAAGTCATTCTATTTTAGTTCTAATAATTATGGAAACTTTTTTCACGAAAAATATATATACTATCTTATTTTTTTATTTTTGACCATGTTACATAATTTTTAGAATGTTATTATAAATAATACATTGATAATGATTTGATGCATATAATAGTTAAAATTTATAATTGAGTTCTTGAATAAAAGAAATATGAGAATTATAAAGACAACAAAAATTTTATTTTTCATCAAGAATTGTTGATAGTCATGGATTTGGAATTATAGGGTGAGTATATTCAATTAGTAATTATAATAATTTTGGAAACTCATTTTCGGGATGTACATTAATAAATCAACAGGCATCTGTGCTAAATTGACACACATCAACTAAATAAGGGACTATGGGTCAACCGTATTTGAGGATAGTGGATAGTGAGCTCCAATGGTAGTACAAGGCCTATATGATAATGTGGTCATTCACACAAATTATAATGGGAGGGGAGCACTAGAACCAATGTATATGGGAGGCTCTGAGGTGGAATTATTTAGGAATTGTTGGTTCTAATGGGGATTGTGATGGCCCCCATTACTCACAACTAGAGGTTGGAATATGGTTTATTTATTATTAAGTGGTACTAGATTAAATTGAAATTTTATGTGGGGGATCAAAAACTAATGAAATTTTTTCTACATTAAAATGAATATCGAAATAAGTAGTGTGTTCTGATCTCATTTACAAGAGTTGTACAATCACTCAAGAATTATCATATTCAACAACCACACTTACTAGAGGGTTTTAGATGGACATTAAATCATGTCAAAAACATTGATGTTCATTTAAGTAAAATGTGACTATAAAAAATCATATGATTGATCATACGATGTTTTTTTAACACTGATATGATGTACATTAATTGTTGAATCAAGATAATAGTGAATGTAGTGTCCCACCCTATTTTCCATTCAATGTTTCCCCAGGACAGTGTCCATGAGATCCCATGTGCTCCTCCCCAAAAAAAAATGAAACCAACTATCAGTGAGGATCTAGGGTGTGATCTTGGGGAATCTATTCCCTCAAAAACATAGTGAGAATAAAAATTTATAAATATAATAATAAGAGGAAATTGATATCGGAATAAAAACCATCATAAACATTGATAATATAAGAAGGGAAAACAATAGAAATTGGAAAATTTTGAATAAATAATAGACATCAGAAAATTATTTCAATCATTATTATTTATAATATAAGTACATATGGAATAGGATATATAATCATATAACATAAGATATTCAATAATACATAAATATCCAAAAACATATACAAGATGAATCTTGAGATAAGGATTAGTCTTCTACCACCATACTTAATCCTAATACTATAAATTGATAGAAAATATGAAGCAACAAATAACCCATTATCAACACATATAATTAACATGTATACATGGTTACCAATGGTGGGAAAATGGGGTGTGGGATATAATGTTAATAGGACACCAATCCAGGAGTCCAGGCTAACCAAATTTAGTAAATACTAAATAAAAATTCTACCATAATAGTAATCACAAAGAGACGGTAACTAATAAAATAAATACATAAACACTTATGTCCATGTTCTGAAATGGATACCAAAATGAAACCACATAACTCCACATAATCTTGATGTCTCGACCAAGTAACATGTTCATGTGAAATGATATTTACATATTCCATCACGAAGAAACAACCATTGTAGAATACCATAATCCTCTTCATTGACTTGGAGGTCCCAATCCTAGTTCATAATTCTAATGTGACCATAATATAAACATAACATCACATTTATACAAGAATAAAATCAATAATTTAAATCCATGGTTGGAGCGTTGTTGAAAGAAAAGGAGATGTATAAATAATTCAAAGGGTCACAACTAGAGTCTCAAATATAACAAATTCCACCATGTCCTTCCAAAGAAAACAACAGATGTGTCCATTGTATCACTAATTACATGGTGAAATCTGATTCCATTCTATATATCATGAAAAGTGGACTGGGAATCACTGAAGTAATGTTGTAGCCATCATTCTCATATGTCAATCATTGGTTTCTCTCATTGGGAGTTGGTGTCAATCATGAGTCAGCATAATCTACCCAGAGAAACCATAAATGGAATGTTAGTTTATCACACTCGTTGTGTCAAATAAATACAAACTTGACACCACAAATATATCCATGAAATTATTAAAATCGATCTTTTTTTCTCTCCCTTCCCAAAAAAGACGAGGCATATAAAATAAGAACAACTCAATAGAAAAATTAGATATAATACAATGTCATAAATAAGATATTTTTTATCAGATGGTAATTTAGCTAACCAAGAATGACATCTGATAAAATCCAATCAATTATGGAATAATGAAATAAGGGAATGGAATTAAGAAAACAAATCAAAGTATAAGGCTCATATCATGACATATAGAATAAGAATAATAATTGAGCACAATGAAAACAAAAAAAACTCATGTTTTCTAACTACATGATCTTCTTGAATGGGTTTATTTTAATGTAAATATGTGTTATATTGGATTTAAGAACAAAAAAATATCTTATTAATATTTAAGTGAGTGTAATTTGAAATTTGAACCTTACGTTTCGGCCATTTTATGTTAATGTCTCAATTATATATATTGGTAAATAAAAACATAATAATTATTATAATGATATAATGAATGATTATAAGTAGAAATGTCAGAAGAAAGTTAATGAAAAAAAGAACAGTATATGGTATAATCATGTAGATTCGCGCCATACAAAGAACATTTTTTAGAATATGGTAAGGAAATAGTGTCATTGGGATTCACTCTTGACTATGCCCAGTCTGAGATCCATCAAATGAAGATTGAATAAAATCTCATTTGTGAAAGGATAATGTTAATAGATATTACCACTCAGACATTGTTAGCTGAGATGCAACATGAATCAATCACCACTTCTCACCTTAAAATTATGATATATGAGGTTTGATAAGGATTTATAATATTATTCAACAATTACTTAATGTGTAATTCTGTGGTATAAGTTAAATTTTTATTTCATTAATTCTGCTTTGAGACTAGTTTTTCATAAAAATATAACGATTTATATAAATTTATTAACCAGATAAAAATTATACTTTTCAGAAATGATATAATTATTATATAAAAATTAATGTATTATAAATAATTATTATTCTGATGAAATATTATGAATAAAAAACCATTCTTAATTTAATTTCTAAAATTATTTTTCTCAGGTGGTAGAAATTACAGTATACATTTTCTATTTGATATTATTTATAATAAATAAGGATTTTTATATTTAAAAGTTAATATTACCATATTTTAATTTTTATTATTTTCAAATAAATACCATTTTCATAATTCATCATGTTGTAAATAGGTTTGGTGATTTTATGAAAATATATAAAATAATTTAGTTTTTCATGAAAAGTAAAAATATAGATTGAGTTTTTCGATATTTTTAATTAGATGATTTTGATATCATATATAATAGAAAATTATATAATTATCTAATGGATTAAAATTAAATAATTGGTTTCATGGGAGTCCAATTCTAGGAGGAATCGAATCGTTTTTCATTTTCCAATTCCTAGGTGTCCTTGGAAATTATTAAACAAATTCTCTATTTTTTATAAATAACCACCTAGTTTTAGGCATTCATTAAATGAAAATTCATAATCATCAATGATATGATATTATTACATCCCAATGTGTCCTCCCAAAGTGTCATCAATCCCCTAATGTCCCATTTATCTAGTTTTTTGAGCTACACTTCAATGTATGAGAAATCTATACTTCCCTTTTCCATCCAAGTTCTCATTTAATTTATAACGTCATTAAAATTTCCAAAACATGTTCATATGCCAACTTGTTTATTTCACATTAATACATTATAAGTCTACTATTGACTGGAGACCCATTTACCGTATTTTTTTATGATTTATAAAACCATGATTGATACACATTTTTCTACAAATTTTAATCTCAAAATATCTCTATTTTTTTAAATAAATTTCATTATTTATATTTATGAATTCCCAAATCAATTTTATCCAAGTGTATTAACCTTTATTGAAATGTTATTTTAATTATTCTTGGATTATCATACATAAATATCACCTTTAATTTTTGTGGGTCAATAATCATGAGATTATTTTTCATTGAACTCTTATTTTAAAAAACCATGATATTGATTGAAAATATAATTATTTTATTCTCTGTGGCTTATTTATAAACTATTTTAGAATTTTATATGTGGATTATATTAATTAATACTTATGATGGGTGAAACCTAACAATGTTTCAATTCATTTGGTAAATAATTTAATTTCTATAGATGAATTTTTTAGGATTCCATTGTTGACAAACCTTGGAAATATTTATGAATCATCAATGATAAACCATTGTAATATGATAATTAAGGACTCTATTAAATTTTGATTCCAAATATTTATGTTATCAATTATTGTTATTAATTATTTATATTCCTCTTTCTCTTTTATTTATGTATTTTCTCATGTTATTATTTATATTACTCATGATTATATGTAAATTGTTTCCCTTGTCTTCCCTTATTGTGTATTATACTCACCCATACCATTGATTTTTTTTTCCAGGCTATGTCATGTAGATTATTTACGTAGGGTAAACAAATTATTAATACATTCAAGTTAAATAGAATAATTTTATGAGTTTTTGTGTATTACATACCCTTTCTCCAATAAACTATACATAAAATGATCTTATTTAGTACAATGTAATGTAATATTATATAATAAAAAGGTGGTATTCCAAATTTGGTTACAAACGATGGTTTAGATATAACAAGAAATTTTGATTTTAATACTCTATAAATAACCCTATGTACATGTTTACATATTAGAATACATCCTTTTATTCTGGTGAAGTATTATGTAGGTGGTTTCTGAGAAATGAAATCCAAGTGCATATATGAACAATTGGATGTGGTTTTAGAACAGATGTTACTAGGGTTAAAAAATCTATAAATATGTTTCAGGCCTAACTTAGTGTAACTAGGTACAAGGAAACAGTTCATACTATGCACCCTTCTTGATAGTCCAATGGGATATATTTGTTTATTCACAATAATTTTTTGATCCATTATTAATGATTTTTAAAAAACTTTATTTTCTTCAATGAATATCATACTTAATCATGATGTTTTATGACATAAAATTTATTTATACGTATAATAATTAAAAAAATTCATTTATCACTATAGATTCCTTTTTTTAGAAAATGGAAGGAAATATGAAGAATGATGTAAATAGTTGGTGCAAGAGACCATGCTCAAATGACACTCTGATTGATGCTGAATTGGAATATTCTTTAAAACGATGAATACAATGAAACTATTAATAAAAAATAACTCAATAAAGCTGAGATATCATAATCACCATGAAGGGAAAAAATTATTTATGGTCTTTTATTCATTAATAACACCATTATTTTAGTGGATCAACATACCCATTTATTATCGATCAATGTATAAGCTCAATAGAAAATATATTTTATATGCTATGATGTTTGGAATAAGAGAAAATCACCTTGTATGTGTTCCTCTATGAGGGAAAAGTGGATTAGAGCTGTAAACTTGTTAAAATCATGAAGCCAATAGTAGAGACAGATGAAGAGGTGTGAGTAGTGTCTAGGATTATCGTTTTCAAAAAATATTTCCCTCTTTAAACATGAACGGAAATGGGGATGGAATTCCGAGAGATAATGTTGAAGGAAAGTGAATCAATGGGAATTTATGAGAGGAAATTCACAATAATTTTTTATTAAAAGTTTATATTTTTCATTGATCCTAATGGGAAGGTCTATATATTACTTGGTCGACTATGACCACATATACGGAATGAACTATTCAACATATACTATGAAAACTACAAAGAGATCGTATGGAGTTCTGTGAATGTTGATGAGGAGTTCAGAGAGACACATTAGTCACCTAGACTGATTGAAAAGATGAGATATTTGGAACCAGATATGTGAAAGAGAATTTATCATGTAAGAGGAGGAATGAAGTTCAACTTATCACATGAAACAAATTTGAGATGAAGAATTCTGGGAACATCATAATTTGGATCGAGAAATGTTAATTCATGTAAGATATGTCAATATTTTACTAAACTATCATAATTTGTTGAACCTTAAACTTCTCAAAACTAATGAAAATATTGTTATGGTGCTAGACCATCCTGAATTACAATTCTTAAAGTGAAGACATATGGGAAAAATTTACAATCACCGTCCAAATATAAAGATAGTGGAGTGGAATAATGATCAAAATTGCCATTGGCCAAGGGAACAAACTCAATCTATTTCTATAACAACCTGAAAAATTGAATCACCAAATTATGAGGTGGTAGGTACTATCATTATTATCTCAGAGATAGAATATACTTTTTTTATATTTTCTCTATGTATTCCGTAATATTTTCCATTTTTGTAAACAATGTAGAATCAATATCTTAACATATATACGTTGATTAATCATTAAATACATCTATAGGGGTTATCCAAGAATTTAAAGTGTATAGAAACTCTAGTATTCACATTTGAGAAAAAAATCACATAAAAAATGTATAAGTAATTTCCATGAAAGAATTCAGAATTATACTAATGATGGACTGGATCTTCTTGAATAATGCTAAAATAAAATCTATATGTAATGAAATCACAAGTATCATGAATGGAAAACCTATAGTAATGTTTAATGGATAGATATCATGACCTGATCATTATCTAGTATCACCTACCATACCTTTATAATGTAAAATAATGGTCAATATGATTAAAGAAATGAATGTATACAAATAGAAAATGCCTCTATTGTTCAGAAATACATTGATGTATTTTCTGAGGTGTTAACTGACCCTCCCCCATAAATAGATGTATATTTCCCCATTGAACTCATGTGTGGATCCAATATGATATCAGTGATCCCATATAAAATGTAAATTCTTGTGCTCAATGAATTGATGAAGCAACTCAAAGATCATTTGGTGAATGGGTTTATCTACCAAAGTGTGTCTCCACAGAGATCACATGTTATCATTGTGATGAAGAATTATGGATCAATATATCCAAGAATTTAATACAGAGATCTTAAAGGTATCGAGATACGGATTATGTAAACTCATCCAAGGATTGATGATTTATTTGACCAGAATTGTATTTATCTATTCATCTCCATGATTGATCTGTAATCTGGTTATCATCAATTACGTGTGAAAAATAATGTATGTTCAGGAATTCCCTCCGTTCATGATATGGTATCTATGATTATTTCATTTCATCCCTTTTTCAGGTCTTATGCTCCAAAAATACTTATGGATTTGATGAATAATGTTTTTAAATACTACCGTGATTACATTTTGGTAGTTTTTAAATTCTTCTCACATATATTCCCAATTTTTTGAATAGAATAAGGACAATATATGGGTTATATTGAACACTCTAAAGATGTATATGTTATTTATAATGTTCATAAAATGTGAATTTCAGTTGCAAGAGCATTCTTTCTTATGAAACATTATCACCAATGATGAATTCTCAGATAACCATACAATGACTATGTGTAGAGACCCGTATCATGAAGTACATGTACATTACATTAATTTTGAGGAATACTTAGTACATTACAAAAACACACTCACAAGGACATTAATAGTTTAGTGTCTTTGGAATCTCGGAATATAATCTTCTAATCGTGGTGAATAATCTTCAACATCTCCCATAAAGATCTTATTTTTTTATACCTAAAATCTTTCTTTATATCCTGGGGAAAAGAAAACATAAAAGGGTGAGCTCAAATGCTCAGTAAGGGTAAACAAAATAAATGTCATTCACATCATATACATAAGAAAATAACTTTTGGAAATCTTAACCTGCAAAAGAAAATCATAATTTCATAACATGGGATAAATCATAGTAGTGAAAGGTAAACCCCAATAATCATAACTTAAAACATGAAACTTTGTGGCATACACACATAATCATAGAGAATCATTTATTGTTAGTCAAGACTCTTTTCCAAGACTATCTTTTTGGACAAAGTCAATTTTTGAACAGATTCACCCTCATTTCAATCCTGTTTCACTGAACCGGTATAACCTACCGTTCTAGCCATATCTATCTCATGAGATATAAAATCTTTACCCAATGCATTGGAGGGAGATATAGGTCCCACCCATCTCATAATGATACCATTCTTATGTGTGCCACAAAATCATAAATCATACATCATTTCATAACCCATGTAATAAAAATGGGAATCTTAAACATTGTGACATCATAAAACAATTCATATAAGATAAAGGAAATCATAAAAATATATTTCAATCACAACATAAGCAAATCAATTTAATAATATGGATAAAAACAGAACCCTTTATTATCTTAGATGGAAAATAATTTTGATAAAACACTTGAACTCCATTCTTGAGGAAAATATCCTTTCTGCTTCAAAAACACTATTCCTTTCTTAACATGTCGTACAATTATAAACTAAAAGAAGTTGATTAAAAATAAACATGAAAACTTGTAAAGGAAGCTTCTTGGAAATAATTTTTTAAAAATCCATTCATCCCGTATAAGTTAAAAAAACATTTTCTCGTACTTTTGTCGGAAAACTCAAAAAATTACCTCGTACGAAAAACGACAAAAGATTCCTTTCAAATATTTTACTAAAAACTCACCTAAGGGTAAAATTTTATTTGAACAATTGTAGGTGGATGGAAATAATATTACATATTGAGGAAACATGGATGTGGATGATAAAATACACCCTAGTAAATAATAAAGTATAAACAATCTCGGATAAAAATGAGATTGTGATATTTCCCTTACCTTAGGTCCGATTTTCTTCGTAGGTGTCCGAACCTCCTGTATAATGATTTAAATAATGTCATTGACTTATTCCAGAATCATAATAATTGTTATTGTTTCATATATGGTTCACTTATGACTTTATATTACCCTTTTTTTGTAAATTCTATGTTAAAGAGCATTTTGGGTAAATTGTTTCATTTGTCGTCCGTGTTTTGACTTGTAATTGTTCATATGATTTCTTAGATCATAATTACTTAATTCCAGAATATAAAACATTATTTATATATAATATATATTTAGAATATACATATATATAATAAATTAGTAAATGGAATAAAATACACCGTTCATGGAGACGGTAGGCCGTACGTACGCATAAACGCTGTTTTCGTTTCCTTATTGAGTTGAATGGAATTATCTAGATTACATACATATATACATAAATCCAGTAGCTTTATAATGTCATATATTTCATTATTATTTCTTATATATACTTTATAATTATTCTTAAATGGTTAACATGGAGAATGAATCTCATCGCGTCGTGGAGACGGTAGTCCGTACGTACGCACGAGCGATGATATCGTTTCCATAATTATTGAATTGAATTGGAGTGGATGATACAATATATCAGAATCAATATAATGTTATAATAACTATTTATAGTAATTATTTACACCATTATACCCATCCATGTAAGGTGGTGGTGGAAAATAGATTACACCACGGCGTGGAGACGGTATTTCGTACGTACGCACGCCTGGTGATTTCTTTTTCCGTAGTATGGATAGATAGTGAAATAGGGTTGTTTCATTCTTATAATAACATATCAGTATATGAGTGATACTGATGTTATTACTTCATAATGGAACAACCTATGAAGAAGAAGTGGAAGAAGAAATAGAGATGAAAAAATCGATAAAGGACATTACCTCTTCTTTGAAGTTCTTCTTTGAGACATTCTTTTAGGTCACTAAAATGGGTCTTTGAAGAAGACCAGAACCTCTAGGATGTTTCTAGGGAAGTGGGTAAGAGAATTTGGTAGGGGTTGGCCGATATTGAAATCTCAATGTTGTGTGAGGAAGAGAGGGAGGAGGTGCCCTTTTATAATGGAGGAGAGGGGCTCCTTTGGAAAAACTAAAAATATTATTTTATTATAAAGTCATGTTCGGTTTTAAATAGCTCCAAATTGATTTATTTCGTGGCTAAGGTGGGTATGGGTCGAAATCAGCTCATCCAATAGAATTTAGACATGTATAGGTTCCTATTTTAACCTTATCATTTAGATTTAACATTGAGTTAAATAATTTTACTTTTACCGTGTCTTCTTGTGTTCTTACACTATAAGGTTAATAAACATACAATAAGAAGCCAAACGAACCCCAAGTTGTTTATTATTAATATATATAACCCTATCTAAGTCATTTGGCCGAAAATAGATTTTTAGGAATAAAATAAAAAATAATAATATAATATTTGTTTTAAAAACTATTTTATGTCAATTTTGACACTATTTAGTAATTGATTTTTATGAAAATCATAACAAAATGAGAAGTTCGGAAAACATTAATTAAATCAATACTAACATGTCATATTAACCTATAAAATTATTGAAATTCATAAAAAGTCTAAAATTATATTTATTTGGGTATTTATAACATCAATTATGTCAATATTTCATTAATAAGATAATTACTACAACATCGTTGTGTCATAAATAAATTAAATTATATAATGTCTAAAAATTACAAATAAAATACAATTATGTAGGAAATATTTATATATTTCTAATTAATATTTATAGTCGAATTTATCTTATGTATAACCCCATATTAAAAATGTTTTAGTAAATAAACTTTTATTTTAACTCTTTTAACCCTTCTTTAAATAAATTAATAATAAATGTCATAATCTAATCCAAGTGGGCCTAAATGGTCATATTTTATTCCTAAGTTTGTTTTTTATCTTATTACACTTGTCCAATAGAATTAAGACATGTGTTAGGGTAATAATAATATCATTTCTACCCTTAATTACCATATTTACTTTTGACCGTGGTTAAAAAAGTAAAAAGTTACTATTCAACAAAAAATTATTTTCATCTCATTGAACCAAATTTTACTCACTGACATCAACCGTGTCTCTCGGATTTTTGAAATTCCACTCACAGAAGTGGTAAAATTATGTTTTATGAACAATTTAGTGTTTTTTAACTACCACTTAGTGGTTTCACTATTAATCAAAAATTGAAAGTTTTCAGAAAAATACAAAAAATTAGGCCTAAGCTATATTTGATATTATGAACTCAAAAATGATGTCTATTTTACCTAATTCAAAACATATCAGTTGCATTAATTAATTTAAAAATTAATTCCCGTCGTCAAAACAAATAGCGTGTTTTAAGAGATAATAACTATCAAAAGATTGAAACATGTTTATAACTAGTTTAAATGTGAAATTACATCCAATGACCATCATTGTATTAAGTTGTAAAAATATATTTTAAATATACTTTAAAACCACTAAAATTAATAATTTATCACTATTAATTATTTCGATTAACAAAAGTTGTTTTAAATTAAAATTTAGTAATTTTCACTATTCATCAGAAAATAAAAGTTATCAGAAAATTACCAAAATTTAACCATAAGCTAATTTCGATATTCCGAATCCAAAAATGAATTCCATTTTGAAAAATAATATTTACAAAATTTCAAAAAGTGGTTATTACTATTCATGAAGGCTAGTTTTAATAATATTTTAATATCATATCGTTGTTTAGTGAAACTCGGTATTGCGTACTACACACGCTATCGAGGAAGGTCTCTATTGCGTGTAATGAAAGGAATATCAAGGATGCGTGTTGTGAAAGATACTTTTAGCGTACAATACAAGACATGAAATTAAAAATAATATTTTTCATAAAATCTTGGGGTGTTACATTCTACCCCCCATAAAATGAATTTCGCCCTCGAAATTCTTCGGGGTTATAAATGGTTTACTATTAGAAAGTTTCTTTAATAGAAACCCACATCGTAAAAAGGAATACCAAAACCAATCTTTAAAAACAAAAGTATGAAACTTAACGGTAACCCAAATAAACTAATCACTGGGTTTCCACATAGGTGAAAATATGGATATGGAAGAGAAATCTAACCATCATGATCTGATGGAGAGTGGTAGAGAACATGGCTATGGAAAATCCAGAAATCACAAAGCCATAAATTTGTGACGATCTAAGGTACCATCTGATTAATTAGATATAAGAGCACTAGGACTACATATTTGGTTTTCAAGATCGTTTCCCTAAAGGTGATGAATTAGAATAAATGCATACTTTATTCTGGTACAATATCATTGTTGTTTGTGCCTTGAACAATTTCCACTTCATCTCTTAAATAAATGAAGTTGAATTTGTTATTCGTGAAGTGTTAGCAGATCATGTGATAGAATGACGGTTCATTCCATCTGTCTCAAACAAAAGGTTAGCAAAAATTATATACATAAGTCGATCTATAGTGAGATTAATCATATATGGTTCCTAAAATGGACTTATACATCATATATCATATTGCTTAATATAATAAAACTAGTTTATACTAAATAGGGACTTCTTGTAGGCCAGTGGTAGGCGATAAAGGCCAGTCGCACTTCGGTTGTGGGTTCGATTCCCACAGCCTTGTCCGACACGATGGGCTGTCGCTCATCCTACAGGTTGTCGTTTTTCTAAAACTATATTACAATAAAATCCCAATAATATCAAAAAAACTTCTATCCTTAAACAATACTAACTTATGTCTAACATAATCCATTCCAATCTTTAGGCTTATCCATAATACTGAAGTCCACTCTCATAACATAGTGAAAACGATTACCAGAGATTTAATACCATCGTTGACCCCCATATATCATAAGATATGTTTTGTTGGTCACATTCCAAACATTCAAAGTCCATAATCATTTATTCTCTTAAATACCTTAGTGAAAACATGAATGCAGTTAAATGTTAACACCTTCCACATACCAAAATCCTCAAAATTCTATATACTCAAATCATGATATCACTTAGTCCTTATATCAATCATGAGCTCATGAATACTGTTAAACATTTAATTTTCTGGTTTTCCCTTCATTATTCACATATCATCTTATTTCCAAAAATATCTCAATCACATTGAATACCACATTAGACCAACACATAAATATTCCAATAATTTATGATACCACATTATTTTGGAATCCCATTACATAAACACTTAATCATTCCACCACATCGTTGTCATATTCAACATCGCCAATAGCGATCGCATGTGACTTCCCATTGTCCTTTGCCTTCAGTGGTTTCTCATGCTGATCATCACTAACCCTTGGATTAGTGAATTTATTAGCATAATGCCCCATTTCCTTGCACTTGAAGCATTGAAGTGTTGGTGGTGTGTTCTCTGCAGTGTTTGCTTTATTAACATCATTAGAAACCCTTTTCCATTACCTCGACACTCAGCTGCTCGATGACCTTCTTTTCCACACTTAAAACATTTTCTAGTCCCTTTAAGACAATCTCCACCATGCTTATTTCCACACTTTGTGCATAAGGAAACATTCATCTTCTTTTCACCATTATTCTGAGATTTCTCCTTGAACTCCATCTTTCGTTTCTTGTCAAAACCATGAGATGGATATGTAACACCAACATCCATTTCTACCTTGATAGCCCAACGCACAATTTCTTCATAGCTACTGAAGTCTTTTATAGCTAATGCCCTTCGAAGACTTGGTTTTAAGCCACTGAAAAATTGATCAACTATACTTTCAGGTTGGATAATAATGCCAGATGCATACCTTGCAAGTCTTCTAAAATTTGCTTTGTATAAACCAACAGATTCATCATCCTTTTTCTTTAGCTCAAGAAACTCCTTATCAATATTTGTTCGAATAATACGAGGGAAGTACTTATTGAAAAATATGTTCTTGAACTCGTCCCATTCCATGGACTCAATTTCATCCCTTTGGCTTGTATTCTTAATAAGATTCCACTATTGATCAGCATCACCTTCCAAACGATACACTTCTAAGATGACATTATCATGTTCAGAACATTGAAGAACTGAAAATAACTTTTCAGTGGTACTGATCCATTGTTCAGCAACAAGTGGATCAGAAGACCCACTGAAAGAAGGTGGATGTTGCCTCATGAAGGACTCAATAGAATATTGTTCCCTTCTCTGCTCATTTGGAAGTCCATAATGATTCATAGCTTGTGTATGTATAGCAATAAGATTTTTCACTCCATCTCCCAAAGCATTTGTTTGTTCAGGAGGACAATCATTGCATTTTCCATTGCATTGATCAACATGGTTCCTTCGGGTTCCAGCCATCGTCTAAAACCCAAAAAGAATAGTGTGAGAGGCAAAAATCATGCTAGGGAAAACAACATTATAAAGGAGGAGTATCCTCAATATCTAAAATCTTAGGTTTAATTCTATGATCGTTAGCGTAGTTCTAGAACTATAACCTATACGTATACTTAACCTTAGGGACATCCCTAGACATACCTTAGAAATATATATAGGGATCTCACTAACATTTTCGCATCCTAGTTTACAAAGGTTGACTAAACCTTTCCTCTGATACCAACTATAGAGACCCAAAGCTTCACGTACATAGATATTACATTACTTTTGTGGAATACTTAGTACATTACAAAAACACACTCAAAAGGACCGTAATATTTTAGTGTCTTTGGAAACTCGGAATATAATCTTTTAATCGTGGTGAAAGATCTTCAACATCTCCTATAAAGATCTTCTTTTTTTATACCTAAAATCTTTCTTTATATCCTGGGGAAAAGAATACATAAAAGGGTGAGCTCAAATTCTCAGTAAGGGTAAACAAAATAAATGTCATTCACATCATATACATAAGAAAATAACCTTCGGAAATCATAACCTGCAAAAGAAAATCATAATTTCATAACATGGGATAAATCATAGTAGTGAAAGGTAAACCCCAATAATAATAACATAAAACATGACACTTTGTGGCATACACACATAATCATAGATAATCATTTATTATTAGTCAAGACTCTTTTCCCAGACTATCTTAGTGGACAAAGTCACTTTCTAAACCGAGTCACCCTCGTTTCAGTCCTGTTTCACTGAACCGGTATAACCTACCGTTCTAGCCATGTATATCTCATGAGATATAAAATCTTTACCCAATGCATTGGAGGGAGATATAGGTCCCACCCATCTCATAATGATACCATTCTTATGTGTGCCACAAAATCATAAATCATACATCATTTCATAACCCATGTAATAAAAATGGGAATCTTAAACATCGTGACATCATAAAACAATTCATATAAGATAAAGGAATTCATAAAAATATAATTCAATCACAACATAATCAAATAAATTTATTATATAGGGAAAAAACAGAACCCTTTATTATTTAAGATGGAATATAATTTTGATAAAACACTTGAACACCATTCTTGAGGAAAATATCCTTTCTGCTTCAAAAACACTTTTCCTTTCTTAACATGTCGTACAATTATAAACTAAAAGAAGTTGATTAAAAATAAACTTGAATACTTGTAAAGGAAGCTTCTTGGAAATAATGTTTTAAAAATCCATTCATGCCGTATAAGTTAAAAAAAACATTCTTCTCGTACTTTTGTCGGAAAACTCAAAAAAGTACCTCGTAAGAAAAACCACAAAAGATTCCTTTCATATCTTTTACTAAAAACTCACCTAAGTGTAAAATTTGATTTGAAAAATTGTAGGTGGATGGAAATAATATTACATATTGAGGAAACATGGACGTGGATGATAAAATACACCCGAGTAAATACTAAAGTATAAACATTCTTGGATAAAAATGAGATTGTGATATTTCCCTTACCTTAGGTCTGATTTTCTTCGTAGGTGTCCGAACCTCCTGTATAATGATTTAATAATGTCATTGACTTATTCTATAATCATACTAATTGTTATGATATTATATATGGTTCACTTATGAATTTATATTACCCTTTATTTTGTAAATTCTATGTTAAAGAGCATTTTGGGTAAAATTGTTTCATTTGTCGTCCGTGTTTTGACTTTTAATTATTCATATGACTTCTTAGATCATAATTACTTAATTCCAGAATATAAAACATGATTTATATATAATATATATTTAGAATATACATATATATAATAAATTAGTAAATGGAAATAAATACATCGTTCATGGAGACGGTAGGTCGTACGTACGCATGAACACTGGTTTCGTTTCCTTATAGAGTTGAATGGAATTAAGTAGATGACATACATATATACATAAATCCAGTAGCTTTATAATGTCATATATTTCATTATTATTTCTTATATATACTTTACAATTATTCTTAAATTGTTAACATGGAGAATGAATCTCATCACGTCGTGGAGACGGTAGTCCGTACGTACGCACGAGCGATGATATCATTTCCATAATTATTGAATTGAATTGGAGTGGATGATACAATATATCAGAATCAATATTATGTTCTAATAACTATGTATAGTTATTATTTACACCATTATACCCATCCATGTAAGTTGGTGGTGGAAAATAGATAACACCACGGCGTGGAGACGGTATTCCGTACGTACGCACGTGTGGTGATTTCTTATACCGTAGGATAGATAGATGGTGAAATAGGGTTGTTTCATACTTATAATAACATATCAGTATATTAGTGATACTGATGTTGTTACTTCATAATGAAACAACCTAAGACGAAGACGTGGAAGAAGAAATAAAGATGAAAGAATCGGTAACGGACATTACCTCTTCTTTGAAGTGCTTCTTTGAGACCTTCTTTTAGGTCACTATAATGGGTCTTTGAAGAAGACCAGAACCTCTAGGATGTTTCTAGGGAAGTGGAGAAGAGAATTGGGCAGGGGTTGGCCGAGCTTGAAAGCTCAATGTTGTGTGAGGAAGAGAGGGAGGAGGTGCCCTTTTATAAGGGAGGAGAGGGGCTCCTTTGGAAAATCTAAAAATATTATTTTATTATAAAGTCAATTTCAGTTTTAAATAGCTCCAAATTGATTTATTTCGAGGATAAGGTTTGTATGGGTCGAAATCATCTCATACAACAGAATTTAGACAAGTTTAGGTTCCTATTTTAACCTTATCATTTAGATTTATCATTAAGTTAAATAATTTTACTTTTACCGTGTCTTCTTGTGTTCTTACACTATAAGGTTAATAAACATACTATAAAAAGCCAAACGAACCCTAAGTTGTTTATTATTAATATATATAACCTTATCTAAGTCATTTGGCCGAACCTTAGATTTTTATGAATAAAATAACAATTAATAATATAATATTTGTTTTAAAAACTATTTTATATCAATTTTGACACTATTTAGTAATTGATTTTTGTGAAAATCATAACAGAATGATAGGTTAGAAAAAAGTTAATTAAATCAATAATAACATGTAATATTAACCTATAAAATTAGTTTAATTCATAAAAAGTTTCAAATTATAATTATTTGGGTATTTATAACATCAATTATGTCAATATTTCATTAATAAGATAATTAATGCATCATCTTTGTGTCATAAATAAATTAAATTATTTAATGTCTAAAAATTACAAATAAACTACCATTATGTTGGAAATATTTTTAGATTTCTAATTAATATTTATAGTCGAATTTATCTTATGTATAACCCCATATTAAAATGTTTTTAGTAAATAAACTTTGATTTTAACTCTTTTAACCCTTTTTTAAATAAATTAATAATAAATGTCCTAATCTAATCCAAGTGGGCCTAAATGGTCATATTTTATTCCTAAGTTTGTTTTTGGTCTAATTACACTTTTCCAATAGAATTAGGACATGTGTTAGGGTAATAATAATATCATTTCTACCCTTAATTACCCTATTTACTTTTAACTGTGGTAAAAAAGTAAAAAGTTACTATTCATCAAAAAATTATTTTCATCTCATTGAACCTCATTTTACTCACTGAAATCAACCTTGTCTCTCGAATTTTTGAAATTCCAATCACAGAAGCGGTAAAATTATGTTTTATGAACAATTCAATTTTTTTTAACTACCACTTAGTGGTTTCACTATTCATTAAAAATTGAAAGTTTTCAGAAAAATACCAAAAATTAGGCCTAAGCTATATTTGATATTATGAACTCAAAAATGATGTCTATTTTAACTGATTCAAAACATATCAGTTTCATTAACTAATTTAAAAATTAATTCCTGTCGTCAAAACAAATAGCGTGTTTTAAGAGGTAATAACTATCAAAAGATTGAAACTTGTTTATAACTGGTTTAAATGTGAAATTGCATCCAATGACCATCATTGTATTAAATTGTAAAAATATATTCTAAATATACTTTAAAACCACTAAAATTAATAGTTTATCACTATTAAATATTTCTATTAAAAAAAGTTGTTTTTAATTAAAATTTAGTAATTTTCACTATTCATCAGAAAATGAAAGTTATCCGAAAATTACCAAAATTTCACCCTAAGCTAATATCGATATTCAGAATCCAAAAATTAAGTCCATTTTGAAAAATAATATTTACAAAATTTCAAAAAGTGGTTATTACTATTCATAACAGATAGTTTTAATAATATTTTAATATCATATCGTTGTTTAGTGAAACTCGGTATTGCGTACTACACACGCTATAGAGGAATGTCGCGATTGCGTGTAATGCAAGGAAAGTCAAGGATGCATGTTGTGCAAGCTCCTTGTAGCGTACAACAAAATACATGAAATTAAAAAGAATATTTTCATAAAATCTTGGGGTGTTACACAATGGTTGTAGAAGAGTGACCTCATCATACCAAAGTAGATAAGAATCATATATATCATTGGTTTGGTGGGATATTATAAGAGTTTTGTGAGAAACATTTCCCAAGAATCTAATACTCTAACAATGTTTATATGAAAATGGTTCATGTTCATCTAGAACAAGGTGTGTTAAGAATGATTCTAATAGATGAGGTAGAGATTGGTTAATTCAAACCTAATAAGATTACACCCTATCATAGATGGACTTTTCATCTTTACTGATTCATATCTAAATGGGATTTTGTCCATCGAAATGAAATACTAAAATTTTAGCTCTTATGAATATTGAAAATTTATTACTAATAGGGATTAACTATCCTACACATGATCTAGTATTTGATGTGGTTGTTTTTCTCTGAATATATGGATGCACTATCATTCTGGGTAAAAATGTGGTATATAAAAAAACCACCAATGATTAAATTATATTTTTAAATTAAATGAATTTTACAAGGGAAAAATAGATGTTTTTATCTTATTAAAGATTATGATTGTTGAATTAATAATAACTATAGAAGAGAAAAAATTGTTGTTGATACATGAAGTAGAAAATTCGATGTTGTGTTGGAAATGTTGTGGATTCAATGTAGTCCATTTATTAAATAAATTGTAAAACTGAAGACCAGAATTTCAAGGGATGGGAAATTTTTAGTCTTATCCCAACTAATTTATCAGACATAATTACTAGATAAGATCATGAAATATCAATGTTATGATTCGTTGTGACAGAACAAAATAGAGGCTACATAGAATGGGATATTTCCTATGTTCAATATTGAGCAGGACGAGGTATTGAATTTTTTTTACAAGGCAAAATGGTCTATATATTCCAATATTAATGAATGAGCTATTTGATGATTCTCACACCTCTACATTATCAATAAATCATGGAAGGGAAATAATATCTATGGAACATTTTGATCATTTATTGGTGGATAACATAAAAAAGGGATATTGTAGAATAAAATATAATGTGTCTGTTGTGTCTATAAGTTATGAAATATTTGCCACTTCTTAAATGGATATTACATCCACTACACATACCATCTGGTTAGTAGGACAATATCACTATATACTATGTCACTAGTCTCTCTAAAACAAGCAATAAAATAAAATGATATTGGTTATAGTAGATAGTCTCACCAAGACTTCCAATTTTATCTGTATTCAATAAAAATTTTCTATTGACAAAATCCCCTTGATATACATAAAATAATTTGGTAGGCTGCATGGAGTCCCAATTTCTATTTTATATCACGATCCATGGTTCTCATAAAATTATAGAGATGTCCGGAACATGCATCCAATATTGAATTTAATTTCAGCATGTCCAATCAACCTTAGACTAATAGACATTCTGATTGTACTCTTTATACACTCAAGGACATGATAGGAACATGACATTTTTATTTTAATGGAGGTTTGGATCAACATCTACCATTAGTTGAGTTCTCATACAAAATATCTTCCATTACAGTATTAAAATGGAACCCTATGAAGTTATATATATATATGGTGATGTAGAACTCCAACTTGTTTGGATGAAGCTGTGGAGAAAATTATTCGTGGACATGATCTTCTGTGATAGATGAAATTGAATGAATATTATATGCAATAATGGAAAAATTATACTCAATGATGGAAGAAGTTTTATGTTGACACTCATTGAATGGACATGAAGTTTTATGATAGAGATATATTATTGCATAAAATTTAAACTTGGAGGATATCATATGGCCTGGGAAGAATGTGAAGCTCAACCCCATGTACAATGGCCACTATGAAATCCTAGATCACATAGGAGAAGTGACATCTATTCTAGACCTTCCACCAAACCATGATCATGTTCATGATATTTTCAATCTATCTATATTGATAAAGTACAGTCCTGACCATTTACATGTACTAAAACCTATGATGGATGAACATGAATATGACCTCTATTAGGATAAGTAGCTGAGGGTGATCTGGGACTGTAGAGACAATGTTATACTCAAAAAGTATAACATCTTCATTAAACTGTTACTGAGGATCCACAAAAAAGAATAATCCATGTGGGATTTAGAGGATATAATTAGGTTGGTGAACATAGAACATTTCTAAAATGAGTGATTAAGAATAAATTCTAGGCTTGAAATTGGGGGGGTGTATGAAAAAACCATGACATTTTGAATGATTTTATTTTCCACAAAATGCATGTTATATTATATAAAACTACAAAATTATATGTCCTTAAAAATGAAGTGAGTATAATTTGAAATGTGACCATCCAATTAGGCCATTATACGACTATTGTAAGAAATACATTTAGTGGTAATTTTAATTTTGTAATTTTTTATAAGGATTAATAAAAAATAATAATTAATGAAGAAAGAAATTTTGATGATCTCATTCATTATATTTTTTCAATAGGAAGACCATTTCATTGAACATATGAATCTGATAGATTTATTGGGCTTCCATCACGACCAATCCAAATATGAGCTTCAAAAAGTAAGGGAATAAATAAATCACCTATGAGGGAAGTTCATGTGATTACAGATTACAACCTAGGTAATGTTACCCTATACTCCCAATAAATCTATCACCATATAACACCGTACCCTTAGGTGATACGTGGGATTAAAAAGGTGTTATGTGTAGTGAATTAATTACTTACTTTTTTATATCTCTTTATAAATAAAATTTTTATTCCATCACATCCATTTGGAGAGTAGTTTTTCTTAAATATATGAAAACATTTATAAAATGATTTTCAGAAGATATTGTAATTTCAGAAATGATATAATTATAATAATAAGTTAACATATATTCAATAATAATTTTTTTATGAAATGTTATTATAAAATAATCATTTTAATATATAAATGTCAAAATAATTTTTTTATTTTAATGGATATAAATTTTTCTTGGAAATTTCACATTGAGTTTTCTATTAGCTATTATTTTTAATAAATAATGATTTTATTTTTCACAAGTTAAATTATAATTAAAAAATAATGTTTATGATAATATAAATATCAATTTTTAAATCCTCATGTCAAAATTAGATCAGGATGAATTTATGAGAATTTTCTAAAATACTTTAATTTTTCATGAAAATTAAAGATACAATATCAGAATTTTTATATTTTTAATGACAACATGTGGATGTAATATGTAATATAATTTTTTTTCCAATCATGTTTAATGAAGTAACATAATATTTGTCCCTTTTTCCAATACCTATAGAAAATATCCTAGGAAACACCTGATTTTCAATTTACCACTACCAAGGCTTAAAAGAAAATTATTAAACAAATCCTCCACTTTTGCAACAAAAAACCACCAATTTTTCCAATTTCAGCCACTAAATATTCATACATAATAAATTAATGGTATATTTACCTCCCATGGAGTCCTTAGTAGGTTTTCTGAAGCCCTAAGGTCCCAATCCACAATTTTTATGGGTTACTCATATTTTTAAGGGAAATCTCATCTTTTATTTTCTATTCAAATTGTCTTTTTATGTTGTATGACTTTAAAATTTAAAAACAATGTTTTATCCCTTTTTTTATGATATAAATTTAATAAGAGTCTAATATGAATTGTAGAATCATTTCCCCTATCTTTTTAATGTTTTCTAAAACCATATTTCATACACATTATAGTATTAAATTTTCATCTATAAATTTATATCTTTTTCTCCAAAGATTGTATTATGTTCATTCTTCAATACACAAACCCCATTATTTTCATGAGGTATTTAGATATATATAAAAATGATTTATTTTAATATGGTATTAAAATATTTGATTCATTCCTACTTTTTTGGGATAACAATGTCATAAAAATATTGCATTTAATAACATCTTTTTAAACACCGTCATTTAGATTGCAAACCTGTTATTTATTCTCCATAAATCATTTATGAAATGCTTAATTATGGTATATGAAGCTGAAATGAATAATTAAATTGGATGATTGCACTCCAATAACACTCCAAATCACTAGTTAATGAATATAATCTCTAGAGATGATATGTTTTACAACACTTTGGTAATAACCATGGACATTTTATGACAGCTTTGGGATAAAACATGGCGATACTCTTATGAAAGACTAAATAGATTATTTTATCCACATTTACATATTATGATTCAGGTTCTTTTTATTAATATATGATAATTTATCATTCCTTTATGTATTTCTTTAATTTCTAATTGATATTTTTTTTGATCACATGTAAATAGGTTCCAATATTTTCAACTACAGGGTCTTATGCTGACCCATTACATTGAGGTTTTTCCCTAGGTTATGTCGAGATGTAAATGTAAATTGGATGAACCTATGATGAATCCTTTCAAGTAGATTATAATAATATAATGATTTTTCATGTATTATGTACCTTTTTTACCAAAAACTAAAAATTAAATGATCATATGATTCAATAATTTAATGTAAATTTATTTAATAAAAATAATGATTCCTGAAATTTCCATTAATCCCATGATCAATTTACATGATATATGTTAATATCATTTGTACAAAACACTAAGAATTTATAAGATGCCTATAACATGAGAAATATTTTTTACTATAACCATTTCATCTCAAGGGGGATGGGGGAAAACTGATGAATTACATCTCATTCCATGTCAAAATTCAAATTATGTCACTTAATAAATGTGTAAATATCACCCGAAATGAGGTTTAGAATTTATTCAAGGGGAATAATATAGGACATTACTATAAGATCACTAAAAATTGGTGTCCAAATATTAGGTGAAAAACCCAAATATGGTTTTCATCTTAATTTAGAGTAACAACATATATGAAAACCCAATTTCATATATTTAATTTTAATTCGAAGAATAACATAAAGTTTAAGAAACAAGAAAAAATGGTGCATTATTTTAAAATTTGAATAATGAGAGGTTAACCACTAGACCACCTTCCTTGATGTAGCTTCACTCCACGTGACCTTTTCTAAACATTGTCTCAAACTGGTATGAGAAATAGTGAAGAAGTTATCCAATACTATAGAAATATGGAAAACATTGACACACTTAAATAGTGAAAACACGGATTTATGGACAATGAAATATAATTGAGATGATCAATGTGAAGAACTATCGTTTCTCATTGATACTGACTGTTAGAAAATTGGATGGTGAATGAATGTGTTATCTAATTACATAAGATGAGATGAGGAGTTGGGATCATACATGGAAGACGATGTAAATCCTATAAGACAATAAGTGGAGAATAAAAGTTTAAAATAATATAATATTTAGGGGAAAATTGGGTATTTCACCCCCAAAATACAATTATTAATGGGTTTTCCACAGTTTTTGAAAAATTTGTATCCAATTACGCTTCAATAAAATAATTTAAAGGGGAACCCCCACATGGAAAAGTACATGAATTTTCCCACTGGGTTTAAAACAATAATGAATACACTATAAAAACATATAGTTTACGTTATATGCATTTTTTGGGCTCCCAAGATTATAAAAATGGCTTGCAACCCTAGGACCCCACATTATGTAACCATGTGGTTTAGGTAAACTATGAAGACTTGGATATATGGTTTCTAAAAATAGTGTGGATCCTTTTGCCACATTAATTATCATGGAAATTATCTCCAAACGAGCCATGATCACACCCATATTGTCCTTGAATCCAATTGGTATGATTATTTGGTCCAAGAAAATAAATTAAACAATCACATATATGGTGTGTTCCTTTGGGAATTTTCGTGACATTACAAAATCACATATATATGAAAATTCATTTTGGGATTCCCTTATGATGGTTGTGATATTAATTATAAGATATTATTCCCCACTACACACAAAAGAAGGCCTCCCACATCTTGGTCATAGCTTTTATATGTTTTTTATTTGATAACACTGAGACATTATGAACTGACATGCCTTAGTGAGATTTCATGTTCAGATAAAATATGTATATTGAATGTTCCTCAAAATATTCATCCACTAATAATATTATATCCTTTTGGTCGAACAAATGATATGGGCTCAGATGATACAGTTTAATATGAGTTACATATAATATTTTTTTCATGTCAAGATACCCTTGAGGTAATAGAAACTGATAGTCCATTGAACCAACTCTCTCCACTTTATTGAAGATCTATATATTTTATGGTAATAAATTTACCCATCTATGAATTCATCTATGAACCAATCTATACAATACATCCATAAAGAATCATTTCCCAACCTGAAAATATACAGGTATGTAATGGTGATCTATGTAAAACTTTTACATAGACAGATATATATCCATACTCATTAGAATATGATAGACATTATCCTAAATGTCCTAAACGATACACATACCTAGATGTGCTACCTCACAAGCCTCTAGTTATAACAAAGGTGAACACAATGGCATAACATAAACAACCATATATAGAGACATTTTGTTTTATTTTTCCAATGATCTATTATTATAGGAAAAATCACTTATATGTATATGAGTTTCCCATGATCCTTGATGATGAATGATGTAGGCCCACATTATATCGTCTAACAACCATATAATTCAATTTGATTAATCATCAGTCTGAGTGAGATATTCCATACTCAAGTGAACCTATGAAACTCGTTCCTTTTTAACCCTCTCTAGAAAAATGAAGTAAAAAATGAATAAATTTCTATAATGATACAAATTCGGACACTAAGATGTTTCCCTATATCACATAAGTATAACCTTCCCTGATCATCTATAGATAAGGATTACCAAATTGTCTAAAAGTATGAATCCTTCCTCAAGAAGTAAAAAATCAACCATACTATATCAATTCCAAAGTTGGTCTCACTAATCCTATCATGATATACATTATTTCATTGTATTTATTTTAACAATTTAATTATTAGGGGATGTAGAAGTCTAGTAGTTCAACGATTCCAAAAACATAACCTGTTGATAGGTGCATCACCAGGTAATAATTATTATATTTTCCCATTCACACCTACCCATAATTACAAACGATGTATATCTATATATATTTTGGTAATCCAAGGATGAAAATCCAAAAAATATTCATGTGACTCCCTTATAAAGTATTCTTGTATATAAATATGAAAAAACCAATGGAAAAAAGAAGAGTAGGGTTTCACATCCCACAATAACCCATACAAGTGGTGAGTTCTCCTCTCTGATGCTCTCCTCAAGATGAGATCCTCATAATCACATAACTACTCCATGTAGGCCCATTACATAAAAAATAATGATACTAAAAATGATTCTAGTAGTTGTTTCATGTGATGTTCATGAGCCTTCAGGTACAACTCAAAAAACGAATCCATCCTCTAACACTCATAGCTGGCCAACTTGATGTACTGCATTTTATATATCTAGTTCAATGTATCATATACGAAATTTCCCATTTTGTGTGTGTAAACAAGATTAATTTAAAACAATTTAATGTATTATACAAACATGTGATACCTCAGATTTTAGTGTCAATATATGGAGATATATTTATGAAATATATAATATATTTTAAAAACAGACCACTCACCCAAATTATAGTGCCACAAATAAAAAAAATCATAAACCAAAACATATATATTTAGATAATGTAAATAGAAATTATGCTCATTATTTCTCATTTCGAAGTACCCATTATAAATGAATAAATAAACCTTTATTATTACTACAAAACACCATATTCTAGAAGAATCACAACATGTTGTATATCTTCTTTCCAGATTTAGAATAATAATGATCAATACAAAAGTTAAAATTCCCTTTAACTAGCTAAATTTTTTCTCACAAGATTCAATCAAATAGAATATCACACCCATTTTTTCATGCCCATAAGAATTTCTTATAGGAATGGGAATTAAAGATTGAATCCCATATTATAAATAGTCTCACTATGAAATTGTGTATGTTAAATGCATTAATGGGTTATTATGTGGAAACCATTGTTCACCTTCTTTATTTAAACATATATGCCTACTTAAAATATGATATAACCCATTATGTGAACGTTGAAAATGTAAATGTGGAATTATCTAAGCATCACTTATAGAATGAACTCACTCAATGTACCAACTATGATCTAAATATGGTTGTCATAGTCATTTTTTATTCATGAGTGCACTAATATATCACATATAAATACCACCATAAAGGAATCAACATGGGGTGAGGAAAACATGATTCAACATAGACATAAACATTATAAATGAGTTCATTATATTGATATGAATGACATAATATTCATACAAGCCATACATTCTGTAGAACACATTATGTAGTGCGTCAGATTGTCTCATAGGCAGCTGATGGTACCCTCACCTCAAATCTTTCTTCGAGAAAATATTTGATCATATAAGTTGGTCAAAGAGTACATTGATACATGGAATAGGACAATAATTATTCACCAATGTGGCGTTTATTTGGAAGTAATCCATTCATTATCTAAGGGTATCATCGTCTTTCAAATTGGAAATTAGGGGTAAAAACTATTGTGATGATCTTCTTCGGAAAAAACACTTCACATATAGATCTTTATTATTATTATTTTAGTTTATGGACCTCTATATGTGCCATCATATTTTAAGGAATTGACCTTGGGTCCACTCCTGGTACAATTACAATAGTGAAATCAAATTCCTTATCTAGAGGTATGGTGAATAATGTTTGAGGGAATATGTCTCTAAATTGATCTAAAACTGGAGATAAATATAATAACATCATTCCACAATCAATCACTCGGTGAGTTTCCAACTAATATCTAAATCCATCTAGAATAGTATGATTAAGGTCATATCAACTATATAGTATATCCCATTATCCCTTATGAACATACATGTTGACCTCAGTTTATGTTTATTAAACCCTAAGACACTATAAATCAACTACAACATGATAAGGAACAAGGAATTCCATACTATGAATGACCTCAACGTCGGTCATTATGATGATGATTTATGTTTCAAAGAAGAGGATCCAACCGATTTCAAGGGGGAACACTTACAACTAGTGCATAACCATATATACGACCTCTATTGGTGTGTTGAGAATTATGATTCCATTATTTACTCAATTTCAAGGGAAATCAATTCCATAATATCAATAGATATAGAATTGATTGACTCTCCTATATCATAAGGTGACAAAACTACTATGGATGCTACTAGAATAGTACCTATACTCATAGATGGAACTAGAATTTTTTCCTCAGACATTTTCTTCACTACATGAATCTGTCCTGAACCACAATCCTGATATTTGTCTTGATTAGACTGAGCAGATCCACTATGCTAACATTGATGATATGGGGACTGTGAACCCCAGCCAAGGCCACTACAAACTTATCATGAACATACATTAGATGAAGAACTCCCATACATGTGGGGAATTTTTGATATTTTACCCATCATAGGTAGAATTATAGATCCACTCTCAATGTATGTTAGAGGAACAAAATTTAAAAGTCGCTAAAGGTGATCCATACTTCTGGAAGCTCAATATTAGATCATGATTCTCAAGAATTGAGGATTGTAAATCCCTTTCCTAACACACTTGTGACACATTATAGATATATAATTTCATGTCGCCTGGATTTAACTACTACCACATTCACCCTCATGATGGTTCTTCCCTCTACTAGAATAACCAAACCCCTAACTCAGAATAGAAATGGCATGGGTTACACTGGTAGCTCCTCTAATATTCCATTTTGAAGATATTGGCATGTTTTAATTATCTATATTGGAATTCAATATAATGACATAAAACTATGATAAGAATTATTTACCAGTAATATCATCAAATCAGCTTGAAAATGTCAAATCATATCCAGTCATTGATGGAGCATGCACTGCAGCTCAATAAGGCAATAAGAATACTGGAGCATAATCATAGTTCCCTATTGGAGATCCACGAAGTCCCTAAAAGAGTTCGCTCTCATAGTATGAATAAAAACTGATCATATAAGTCCATCTAGATGAATTCCTACAGCATACCTCAATACCACTAAGATTGAGATATGATCTCCCATCAGTGCTTGGCAGAATCTCGTAACCTGTAGGTATCAAGATTAACCCTCCACTATGTAGGTGTGTCAGGATGGGGAAAAATTCCCACAAAACATTATAACAATGAATAATCATCTTGAGTTCCTCAATCCCTTAATAATGTTCGAGTATTTTATTTATAAATGTATCAATTCAATGTTGTTATACTATGGGTAGGTTATGGAGAAGTCTAAATAGATTACATGTAATAAAGAAATATACCACATAACTTTTCATTATCTCTCATTCAAATTTAATAAAAAGATGCCTCATGTGGAACTATTAGAGATACTATGGGTGTCTTCAGTACCACCTTCTTCAGTGTTTCATTATCTCCAATTTCATGTCATATATCCTGAAGATGTTGTGTTGTCATGGCACTATAATTATCAAGTCCACTTCTCATAGATGATTTATAAAAATATATGTAAATTTAAAATATTGGGATAGGTACAAGGTCATACCATAAGCTTGTTTGAACTCCAAAAATACTATTGTATAAAGGTCTAAGTGTGGGGATAGTTCATAGAATGATATTAGAGTCTCAATAGATGTGTCCTAGTTCCCATTTATATGGTTAGGCCCAGGTCAAAGTCTCAAATTTCACATATAATCTGAAATTTTTATTTTAAAGGCAATATTCATTTTAACTCATTTATTTTTTTAAATATCATTAATGGGTTGAATTATATTTATAACCATTTCAAATATATAAGGTCCCATTCACCTTATAAATTGATATAGGGTTTCCTCATGATCCAACTCATAATGCTCCACTCTATGATGAATTTGGACATTTCTACCTATAAGAAATCACATCCTAGAATAAAAAAAGGAAATACATCAATCCCATTAATCAAAGTGAACATACAAAGATTAGTATATATTTCATGGATGATTTCATGTTATTCTAGTATAATGGTTCTTTTTATGATTAATTATTTGATGCACCTAATAATTATCGATCCAATGTAGGGGAAATCAAATAAGGTTAATGACATTATAAATAATATTAATGGAACACAGATTGTGTTTCACCCAACAGTGGAATCCCTAAAACTCTAATAGTGTAATAATAATATATTTTACCTATCCCAATAAAATTTTGTTAACACTATATGTTAGTAAGATACTCCCATGAATAATATCACTACAAAATTGCAATAACCAAGTCTCATGTCTAATCTAATATGCAATGACAAAAAGTAAAAATCATTTGATACCACTTTGTAGTAACATGATTCCATTTCCAATCAACTATATTCTTAGATGGATGACACAAGAACTCAAGTATGCCTCTTAAATTTCTAGTGACAACCAAATAGTAGAGAGAGACTATGAGATTTACATTGGGAAAATATTATTTTATAGATCAGAGTGATAATTGTAGTTGATAATGATAATAATTTTCACAATATGTGTATGGGAATTGATTTTAGATTAAATAAATGTAATATTACAAAAAATAGGTAAAAAACTAAAGGAAGATGAATAAAAAACAGATATAAAATGATCATGATGATAATCCTGATGCTATAAATAATGATAACATGAGGAACATGGGATAGAATTATATACCACATACTAAAAAAACAAAATCACCAAATAACTCTATTACAATAATCTTGAGAATATTGTTGGTCCTCATTCTATATTCTTTATCTTAATGTTGTAAATAAATCAAGCATTGGTAGTGGAATGTTTCCCTTTATCAACACCATTTATTATGAAGCATTCTTGGCTATGAAAGGAGTCCCATATAGTGTGTGAGATACAATTTCAGTAGTCTTCCACCCATTGGGTCTAGGTCAATATATTTAATAATGTAACATAATGAACTATGTTCCATAATTATATAAAATGAGAAATAGTAAATAAATAAATAAATAAATAAAATTTTACGGGTTCCTAAATGGATATCAAACTGATACGACCAACTTCTTCTTAATATGGATGTTCTAACCACTGTACTCATACCAGTGATATAATATTTAAATCAGTGAACATGGAGAATCAAATAATGTAGAATGATCCCTAGCTTCTTATTTGACTTTGAGGTCATAATATAGGATTATCATTCATCCATGTAGATAATATAAAGAAGAAAAAGAAATTGTATACATTCATGAAATACATCAATAAAATCCATGGGTATGGCCCTGAGCCCATCCAAGGTGATCAATAAAGAATAACAAGGGTCGGTACACGAGTATCCAATGTGACTAATGAAACCATGTTCGTCAAGGAAACCCATAAATGTGTCCATTATATCATTAATGGTATTGTGAAATCTGATACCATTCTATGTATCACACATTGGAGATCAGGTATTACTCGAGGCATGGTGTATCCACTATTCCAATGGGTCCATCATTGGTTAACCTCTTCGGATGAAATGTAACTCATTATTATGAGTAATCATACTGGAGATCACATAACTAGAAATCCAATGTATCTATCCCATTGTATAAAATAGATAAAAGCTGAGCAAGATGAGTGAATACACACAAGCTTGAAATGTGACATATTTTCTTTCATATCCGGTAACTTTTGATGCATTGGAATCATTCAAAATTAAAATATCATTGAAGAAAATCTCATTTCATTAATAATAATTACCTTATCACATGATAAATTAACTACCAAATAATGAAATACAATTCAATACAATAAAATGTTACTTGAGGAAATATCATCATGGATAAAGAATTAAAATCATGGAATAATTCACATAGCATGGCATATGAAATTAGAATAATCCTTGAATTGAATGATACCCAGAAAAAAACATTTGGAATTCATCCAATTAAAAATATTCTTGATATAATGATAAAAAAATTTCATAAAAACGTAATTTTTTTTAAAAGTCTCATAACCATAGATTCAATGTTTAACATAACCAATTCACTTTAAGGGGTCCTAAACCATTTCTTACAACTCATTTTAATTAAAATTAGAATTTTTTTAATTTAATCATTGCGTAACTCACACACATAAGGTGGGTCACAATTTATTCCATGGGAAAAATTATCCCATTATGATAGAAATCATAAAAGCGGTGACCATCAATAATGCGAAAAAACAAAAAATGGGTTTCACTATAGGGCAGGGTCATACATTAAATGGGAAATGATTTTAATTTATTTATTTTAAAACTTCAAGGTATCACAAGAAGGTACTAGAGGACAACAAAACATTAAATTATTTAAAAAGAATTTAAATTAGTGGGAAATTCATATATCATATATCAGTAAATATTTTCACTCCATATGTCCATTTTTTATGCATAAATTGAACAAAAACTAGGAAAATTTAATAAATCATCCAATTTCTTAAAAATATGGGTGAAGAGGTTGCATATAAATTTCATAATAATGCATGGAATAATCCTTATATAAAAGGAAGAGTATATAAGAGCTTACCTCTACCTATATTTTTATTCCAATGGTGAGAGATTTGTATAAACAATGGTAGATTTATCAAAGAACATTAAATCTGAGGAGAAGGAGAAAACATACATGAAAGAGGATGAGAATCCCACTAGAAAAAAAGGGATAATAAATAGATTGGAATAAAATTAACAATAATGGAAATTGGTTATATCACATGAAATAAATAGGGTAATATGTATTTTCCAAATAGTTTCCTAATCAATGTTCTAACCATGTGAAAGCCATCTCTTCATAGGGGAACCCCACATTTTTAGGAAAACAGTTTGTTGAATCAACTTAAAATCCACTAAAGACCCCTATTTTGTTCAAAATCAATATTTCACTAGGGTTGCGTTGTTGCCAACAAACCATAATTTTCTTCATCACCCCACTATATATAACAACATAGTTTAGGTAATCTGTTCAAGCATGGAATCCTTATTTCTACTAATCATGTGACATAGTCTATCTCTTAACTTTTCAGGGATGTAAGAACCGAACAAGCTCTTGATGCACTAGTAACATCCATGAATATCTTTTTCGACATTATTAGTTCCAAACAAGTTTCTTTATACAAGAATATAAATGTTCCATACCTCAATGAAATGACATGACAATTCAATAGAGCCTACATAAGTGAATCCATACTTATTATTCCATTCTAAAGGTGGTAAAATATTATTTGAGATGATTTCAACCTTTTGAACATGTCCTTCAGACTCCCACTCCCAGGCCTCATCATGTTATCATATTTTCTTCCATATAACCAAAAAAAATATGTTCTAACCTTCATCAGAGATAATGTGTCCACTAATCAAATATGTGTATCTGATGAAACATGAAATACACATCCCACTATATCTTATTATCCATATGGTTAAATGAATGTGATGGGTTAGGATGATATTGTAGAATATTTGATATATGGAAGAAGACATTCCTGGAATGCTTCCTATGATGTAACATGAGCGTATAGTCCACTGGAATAACACTTTTTACTATCTATAATCCCACAAAATATTGAGGCAATACATTTCTCTATATCTAAATTCATATATTACCCAATTATGGAAATATACATAGAATTACCTGATCCCCATATCAAACACTAGAGGGATTGAATTTTTATCACAAAATAACTTTATTCAAGATTTTGATTATCCATGTTCATCTTAATTAATTGAGCATTTTATGATCTCACATGTATTAGGTGATGATCTATATGAACTTCCTTACATTTCTCTTTCTATCATAGTGGTGAATAAAAACACTTATCATAATGTACCTTGTACAAATCCATATCAATTTTATCTACATCTCTATTAATTTAGTAAAACTAAACAATATGAATATTATTTTCCATTGAATATCTAAAATAATGGATTCATGTCCACAACATATCCTCTTACACATGTATCACTCGCTCAGAATAAATATGATCCCAATGATGACCCTTATATAATTATTATGCAGATAAAGAAGATATAATATTTCTATTATGAATCTCTAGTAACACACTATAGATATATCAATTCAGATAAACGGGCTGGAACCACCCCCATGTGCACTCTCAAAATGAATAATTTTACTACTAGATGATCTATCATCCTTTCTCAAAACAGAACCTCCGTAGATCACAAATATTGCATCTATATGTTTTTTTCAATAATTAGATCCATTTTCTATATCTCTATTATTGTAGTAAAAAAGTATATGTTCTCCTATGATAAGACATTGTACCCATTCATGTCCTCAAAATGCATCATAGTCATCAACTCATCACCGGACAGTGATAAAGAAAAACAATGGAGTTTATTGTGGTGATCATAATACTCATGAATAGTCATACTTACCTTCTACTGATACATACACTATCTTGCGTGTTCCGCTCTTAGAGTCTACAAAAATATGTCTTCATATAATTCCATCATGAAATAATTACGAACTATAGCAAAATAATTTTTATACTAAGATATGATGTCCTACTGGTTCATAGTTTAACCACACAAAATGTTGGTATTCTTCCTAACCCTTTACTCTAAAGGCATCTAAAGATGGTCAAATACTAAAAAAATATCTTATAACCATGACTAAGTATCTTTAACTCCACCATATCTGGAGAAGGTGGGATGATTCTGCTGCAAAAATCCTTAAATCAGCTCTTTTATATTATGGGTACTCCATAGGGAACTCTGAATGGTCTCCATGAAGAAATGAAATCATTCACATAACTGAGCATCAGTGCCTAGTGGTAGATCAACCAGATGTACCTCATCAGACACAATATGGTGTAGTATAGGTTGTTCATGGACCACCACCATCTGATTGTTCTCATAACTAATCTCTCAGAACATAGTCTTAGAATTTCATTGTTGCATCTATCTACACTATCCAAGAACAATCCTAAAATAATATTAATAACAGATTATAAAATTGAAAAGTAAGGGGCATGTACAAGTCCCAGCAATAATAATGTCAAAACCCACTATCCAGCTACATGATCTAGATCTATTTATGGATAAATGTCTCATAATTATTTGAATGAATCATAATTTGAACAACATACATCCAATTTCTAGGGATGATTCAATTTCAAGGTCTCAAATTTTTCATATAATGTATCATTTATATATTTAAGGAAGTATTTAGTTTAACTCATTGATTTATATCAATCACTTTAATGGGTTGGATTATATGGATCAAAACGTCCAACTTATATGGTCTCAAACACCTTATAAATTGAAATATGGAATCTACATAATCATAACTATAACACTAAACTACATGAAAAATTAGAGAATATATTTATAAAACAAATAAATAACTATATGAAAAAAACATGGAAGAAAAAGATAACATTAATCACATGAAATGAATGATGATAGTTCGATATGGAATTAAATAAAGCATGAAATTTTATTCCTATTTTTCCTAGAATAATCCAGTTACTATTGTGTTATAAGGCTACTCCACAAAATTTTTCTTTGTAGGGTAAAATATAATCCCTTAATTGGTCATAATGTTCCCTATGAAATAAACGTGTTTTATCCAAAATTTAGATTTTTTGAACATTCCACATGGTCTCTCCTTCCATGGATTTTTAAATATAATCTTTAGATGAACCTCATTCGCCTCATGAAATTTGGTGTATATCAGAATATCATAAATAAAAAATACCATAATTTTATCATGTAATTCCATAAAAATATATACATTAAATCCATAAATATAAGAGGGGATTAATCAATCCAAAATCCATAACAACAAACTCATAATGATTGTATCATGAATGTAATATAGTATTTGGAAAATATTTATTTTTCACCATGAATTGATGATTACCAGATCAATGATCAATCATGGAGATGTATTGAGATAGATGATGATGGTCAAATAATTAATAATTTCATAGATTTAGGGTACATGTTATTCATTGAGACCCTGTTACATTCTCTATTATTTATTCATCTCTACATTGATAAATCATTATTCATTGAAAATATTAATGGTTATCCCCATGGAGACATACATTGATGGATAAAACCCATATCGAAAGGATCATGGAAAATCTTCTTTAATTCTACCAACTCTCTGTATTTTATAATATATGGTATATGTGATAACAAATTGGATATAGGAGTGATCTCAGTGGTGAACTATATCACTATTTCATGGGGTATTTTAAGTAAATCCTTAGGTTATACATCGATGTATTTCTAAATGATAGGGACATTTTCTATTTTCAAAAATTCATTTCCTTCATTATCTTCATAGGTCATTTCATTAAAGAATGGTATGGGAGGTGATTATATACAAATTGTAGGTCAACATATCTCTCCTTTAAAGATAAAATGTCTTTTCCATTCAAGAATAATAATATATACATTATTATGCTTTTGATTTTAGCATTATACATTGAGATCTAGTCCATCCTCAGTATAATGTTAAATAATAGCATGGAAATGACTACTAGATTTGGGAAGATATTATGCTCACTAATGTGATCATTAGAGTTTCTATACACTATTGATGCTTTGATAATCCCTCCAGAATTATTTAAAGATAAATATACTTCTAGTAGGTGATATATATATTCTATATTTTTTGGAAACATGAATGAAACATAAGAATGTATATATCTATAATAAACAATGAATTTTCTTTATTAGAGAGAACAATGACAGTGCATGCCACTATAAATTTAAGATCTTCAACTATAGGTTTAATGATAGAAAAAGAATGGCCATTCTCTCTTTCCTTATGATGGGTATTATGGAGATTCCCCTCTATTGTCTTGCTAATTGGATGGTAATTGGATATGCTCCCATGATATCCACACATGATGTATTGGACATCAGGATGGGGATGAACCTTCTTCCCTCCACCATTAGTGTTAATATGTTGAATTTTCACCTCATAATAACATTTCTAGGAAATATGGCCATATCTTCAACACATATTACCTTTCCCACCCATAATCAACGTTCTTCATGAAATTTTATAGCCTATTTTGTTTCATGTGGGACGTTTCAAATTCTATCCTCATCTTCCTTGATCAATGATCCTCCCCATGTTTTTTCTCCACAAATATCTTCTTTTCATTCAAAAAATGAGACCACTCCATCTCGCCAAACATTAGATCAGCATTCTATATCACTCTTCATCATCTCCTCATATTTTTCATAGTATTTATTATCTTGATTCTTCTATAGGTGGGTTATTCACCCAACAAAGAGTCTATAAACTTTCCCCTTAGGATCATCAAAAAATCTACTAGTGCAACATGATAATATTATGAAGTTCATCTTATAGTTTCCAACATATTCATTTTCATTTTTCATTGTCTCAAGGAATTCATTCACTATTTTCAAAATCACTGAATCGGAAATATTTTTTTTTTAAAATGGTTACCCTGAACACTTCCCACTTCATCACATCAATAATAATCTTTACATAAAATTTTTTATCAGAGTCCACCATATATCAGCTTCTCCCTCTATGCAGGACATAACAATAGTGACATTATCATTTTCTTAACAATGGAGTAGTGAAAATATATTTTATAAAGAGCTTTTCTATTTTTCAGAATTCAATGGGTTAGAAGATCCCCTAAAACAAGGTTGTCATTGATGCATAATTGAAACATTATGAATTAATTCACATCAATGTGAATGATATCTCTTGAGTTGATTTACATTAAATTTAATAACAAGAGTAAATTAATTCATCATTCTCATGATGCATTAAAGTATAACAGTCATTGGAGTGTCATTAATGCATTTTTAGAGCTCTCTTTTTAATTGGTTCCTCCTATTTTAATTCACGTTATAAAATAATTAATCCTTAGTGAAAATGTGCTTTATTTAACAATAATAAAAATCTAATAGAATTTTATGTCATAAATCATCATATTGAAATATTTATTTCTTTAACAAAAATAAAATTTTCAATAAATCTTACATAATGAATCATAATACACATTTTATTATCCAAATACATCCCTATTAGTTCAAAATATGATGTGTTGTGTTACCATTATTGAGTACATGGTTAAGAGAAGTCTGGACTGATACACCTTGTCGAAGTTATTACTTCTTGGTAAATTAGTTTCAGAACCACATCCAATTCATCATATATATAAATGGATCTCTTTTACAGAAACCAGATCATTAATAATTCACATTAATACCAAGATGTTTTACTATATTTATAATGATCCCTTGGTTATTTTTATTTTTTTTAATATCATAAATTCCTTAAATAACAAAACAATCCTTTAATACCTACAATGGAATCCATCATTTTTATTACATAGTTGTTGTTTACATTATTCTGATAGAGGATCTTTTAAATTTTAGTTTCCTATAAAAGGGAGTATATAATACCTCAAATGAAAAACATTATAATAATATACAAGAATGGATTCAATAATGTTTTTTATATACATTTATTGTACCAAAATAACTAGGAAAATACAATAAAGGAAAGGGTGTGAATATGGCCTAGTAAAGGAAAACAAGAGAAACATTTTACTTATGATATTATGGAATATCAATAAGAACATGATATGATGCATTATTGATATAGAAAGCGGTATATAATAATAATAATAAAATAAATCCTAACATGAATATTTTGCTACAAAATTGAATCAAGTCATTCATAAGAATATCAATAGTTTTTATCATAGATGTTTCATAAAATTTACTAATGTAATTCACCAAGGTACCATAAAACATGTCCTCTCTTGATATTAAATTCCTTACCCAATTAATTAGAGTGATATTAGGGAACAATATTATTATGTATTAGTTAATGTGATCCACATGTATCATAATAAAAAATTTCATAAATAACCTGTGTTGAATAAATTAAATGGGTTTCATATAAAAGTAGTGGTATTTTAAAAATAATTTCTTAATGAAATTATCATTATGTTCTTATAAACCCATAGAAAATATAGGGAATTTAATTTTTGTTAATATCATAATAAAATAGATCATTTTTAAATAAAGGTGATGAACCATGTAAAATAATGAATGTTAGGTATTTAAAAAATAAAAAATTTATTTATTAAAAAATATATAATAGATGAAAATTCGACAACATAATATGTATGCAATATGATTTTGGAAAACATTAAATAGGGATGGGTAAATTGTATTTTATTCTTAAATGAATCATCATAATTCCAAGAGATATAAAAAATTGGATATAATATTATTTTTTGAAAATTTATAATACATAACACATGAAATAGAGAACATGAATGGAAAATAGAAGTTGATAATTTCTTTAACGAGAAGACTAACTATGAAAACGTAGAGATTGTGACCTTTAAGACTGAAGGAAACATTGGAGGACTTGTTGGGAGGTAAAAATACTAGATGATAATTGAGGATGGATTTTTAGTAAATGTGATAGGATAAATGCGTCTATAATTATAGAAAAAGAGGACAATTTGTTTAATAATTTCCTTAAACTCCAAGGTAGTGGTAAATTAGAAAACATAGTCTTTCCCCTGGTATTTTCCAATGGTATTGGCCACTTGAGAAAACTATAAATATATTTTAATAAAAAATTGTCTGTCATAATTTTATATCACATATATTATCATAAGAAGGTCATTAGACATAATAAAAAAATTGAGACTACATTTATAATAATAAAAATCTAGTATATTATAGAAAATTCACATAAATTTACCATAAACTAATTTCAATTTTATAAGTTCCAAAATATTTTTTTTATCATAATAATTTTTTAAATATGATAATTTGGAAATTTATATATAAAAATTATTATTTATTAATAATAATATTGGGAAAAAAATTACATAGTGAAATTTAATACTGAAATTTCAAACACATGAAAATAAATATTTTATCATATATATATATATAATTTATTTAATTAATCATACTATTAAATTAATAAAATCATTATTCATAATACATTAATTTATTATAATAATTTTATCCTTTCTGAACAGAATAATTTTGTCTGAAAAAACAATTTATCAATGTCACCATATTATAAAAAAACTACTCTCAGAATGGAATTAAATTCATTAAAATTTAATTTATACAAAGTTATTACACATTATGTAACTATGGAATTGACACATATCCTCTTATTACACTGGTGTATGACCTTATGATAATGTGTGTGACAGTGGTAGATTTATGGGGTGGCTCGACTAATATTTCTCTATTATTGATCTTCACTATCATGTACTTCTCTCGTATACAATTTCATTGAAGGATCCGTTTTTAATTATTGGCATGGGATTGGTCATGTGTGAAGCCTATTGATGCTACCTCATTCCCAAATTCTAAAAAATGGCCTTTGTAAAACATGACTTAATTGGATGTGTTTAATGACTCTTCATTTTGCATTACTTTTCCCTATATAATTTGTACATATAAACATTCATTATAACATTAAAATTATTATTATGATTATAGTTTTAATTTGTTATTTTGAATAGTGGTCATATAAACGTCCAATCCTTATGGTCACCATTAAAATTATTATCACTTCATTATTAATGTGATATAGTTTTGTTGTGTAATGAAATATAACATAGATTTTCTAGAAACAACTCTATTTCAAAATTATCAGGTCATTACAATAATTGATGATATGATTATAGTGCAGAATAAATGTTGCGGGTCCAAAAAATATTAAAAAGAGTTGGTCTTAATATCGAACCATGTAAAAATAGTTTGACTTCTATATCTTATACTCTAAAAATTCCATATAGGATCCACTCATCCTATAATGTGATATTATTTTTTATTAAAAAGGGGTAAATGGAAAATTATATAATTTACCGAAACAACTAATACTTGATTAACACCCCCCCCCCCCACACACACACACTCATTGTGACAATAAAATCCATTTTGAAATAAATTTGCATCAATGGAATGGTTCAAACACTGGTTGGATCTAAATTACATTCATAGTTTCTATATTAGAAGTATACGATGTGTAGATTTTATATTGAAGAAGATCCAAAAATGAATCAATTGAAAAATACTACAACTACTCATAATATATGATATGATATTAATTTAGTTATATTATGGCTAATACATAAGAAAATAATGATAATGAATAATAACTCTATGATTGTATAATATTAACTACTAATTGAAGTAACTGAGAGTATTAATTATACAAAAAAGACAGTTTATTATTATTCGGTGAAATCAAATTCATTTTTTAATGATGATGTACTCATTTATAATATCGGAGATAATTTTCATAGTGTTTAATAATTAGTTTCCACATATAATCTTATAATTTTTATATAACTAAATTATGAATCATTATAGTTAGAGGAAGTGGTCGATGTAATTTTCAAATAACTAAATTATAAAACAAAATAGTTAGAGGAAGTGGTTCATGTTATATAAGAGGAATTTGATAAAGATGTTTTCATAGGAAATGATCTCTTAAAACATATTATTGAATAGGGTTAAATGATATCTCTTTGAAATTAATAATTTGATGGTAATATTGAATAATGGAAAAGTAATGTATTGTATAAATATATCATTGAAATATTTCTAACACAATTTATACAAGAGAGTTATATAATATATCTATGATTAAAGAGAAACTCAACATGGACATAAAGAAAACATAATTATATTCCTTGATAATATGTTAATAAAATAAAACTAGATGCATGATGGTGAGAATCTGAAGATGAATATTCTGTTTGGAAAAATACTGACATTATTTAATATAGGATAAGATTTCCCTAAATATAAAATTTCTTGAATTATAAGTGAAAATGTGAGATTTAAATTGGATATAAGAGGAAACATCCAATGAATAAAAGAAAATTAGTTTTTATAAAAATTAATAAATTATGATATTTATTTCTAAAATGAATCACACAATGAATTCATTGAATGATATCCTTTTAATGTAATTCAACAGCTTGCGCTAAACGCAACACCGAGTACCTGCGAACCATGTCCTCCAAAACTATAAGATTAAAAAAGTGGTTATGAATGATATTAAAAAAATTGTGAAACTTTTATACTCTATATAATTTAAACATCTATATTATTTGTTTCATAGATATAATATAAGAAAAAATTCAATTTTTCAGATAAAGGATGTATTTTTCAAAAAAGGACAATTTTTCCACATTTTAATGGATAAAAATTTTAAGATCCAATATTTTACACTTTTATATATTAAATATCAGAAAATAAACATCTTCATTAGATGAAAAAAATAAAAATTTAATTTTTATAATTTTATTTTATTTTTCTGATAACATTCATATTTTGATTGATAGTGAAAAATAAAAAATTTTAATCAAAAATATATTTTTTATTCAAAATAATATATACTGTTAAATTATATATTTTAATAGTTTTATTGTATAATTAGATTATATTTTTATCATTTAATCCAATTTTTTAAATTTCATGTAAATTTACTTATAAATTAGATATAAACACATATAAAAATATTGTTAGTTTTTACTTATCAAACAACCGCATTCTGGATTTGACAACGGAAATTAATTGTAAATTAATTAATTCAACATCTATGTTATTAATGTGGTAATATATAAAAAAAATTATTGGGAATATTATAATTATCATTGGATGAATTATTTTTATTTGAATGAAAACATTAAATTTTTTATGAATAGTGAAAATCACATCGTTATTGTTTAAAAATGATTTTTTTTAAATAATTACTTCATAATTTATATATAAATTAATGTTAAAATATATACTTAATAACTATAATAGTCTAATGTAATTAGTTGGGGTTATTTTATAATACGATTAGATATATAATGTTTTATTGAACTTTTTAATGTATTTTACCCACCTTTTAGGAACATTAGAAATTTTGCAAAAAATGTAATTTTACGACTTATGTAAATTTAATTTCAAAAATATAAGATACATGATTATAATCAGTATGTATAATTTGGTTCAATGGATTAAAAAAAATTTGGTGCATTGTATGTTTTGAATTTTATTAACCATATTTAAAAGTGAATTGGGTAATTAATGGTAAAAATGATATTATAATTTCCCAAAAACATATCCTAATTCTATTGGATAAATTATGTTCGTCCAAAATAATAATTTTCAATAATATATGATTATTTTTAATCCTCTAGTATTAGATTTGAAAATTTATTATATTTTATTTAATGAATTTTTAAAAGTGTTAAATTCAAATTTTATGAAATGAGATATTTTTAATATAGGGTTATACATAAGATAAATTATACAATAAATATTCATTACAAATATAACAATTTTAACTGCACCATTATATTTTATTTAAAATTTTAAGATATTAAATAAATAAATTTATTTTTGAAACAATGATGATGCAGTAATTACCTTATTAATTAATGATAAAAATAATTGATGTTATATATATTAAAATAAATGTAAATAGAAATTTGATATTCATTCCATGAATATTCTATGTTAATATGACATGTTAGGGTTTATTCAGTGAATTTTTTTTGAAGTAATCATATTGTTATGACATTCATAAAAACCAAAAACTAAATAGTGTCAAAATTGACATAAATGAGTTTTAAAAAAATTATTATATTACTAAATGATATAATATTCTTAAAAACCTATGATTCAAAATAAAGACAGAGATAATGTAATACATGTCAATAATGAAAAACATGGGGTTCTATTGACTTTTTATTGTATGTTTATTAACCATGTAATAAAAAAATACCCGAGGAATTGGTAAAAGTTAACCTATTTAACAAAGAGTTAAATTAAAACGAAATGGAAAATATGGTGACATAAACTTATCTAAAACCAATTGGTTGAGAGTTTTTCATCCCAACCCACCTTATCCCCTAAATAAATCCATTTGGGTCAATTATAAATAGAAAATTATTTTATAATAAAATAATATTTAGAGCTTTTCCTAAAGTGCCCATCACCTCTCTTATTATAGGGTACTTCCCCTTCTCATAAATTAACACCTCAAAATCCTTTTTCCGTATTCAAACCATGGTCAAATATCCCCAACTACCATAACATCAACCTAGAGTCCTTACATTGATCCGAAATAAAAACCTTGGAGCCTTTTTGATCAAATCATTAGGAAGCATCCAAAGAAGGGGTAATTATTTCATCATCGCTTTTAAGGTTATTTTCTTTATCCACGTCATATTTCTTTGTTTTTTCCATTAAAAATTAATAAATCCACTACCTTCTACATAATGTGGTATTATTATAAATATTTTATATCCTTTTTAATTTTTATATCCTCGCTATGAATGAAAATTGCATCATTCATGCGAACGTGTGGCTTACTGTCCCCACATCGTGGATTAGTATTTTATTCAACACTTCATTATATGGATTAGTATAATCATGAGTAAAATTGTTTTAAATAATATATATAACATGTTAATGATTATTTATATATGATATATCACCCAAATATATTCTATTTCACCAGAAATAGAATGATATTTTCGCTCGTGTGTACGTACGGCTTTCCGTCTCTCTCCGACGTGACACGATATTGTTCTCCATCATAACCATTAATGAATAATTTGCATGTTTTGAAGTAAAAATAATTTTTATGATCATAATATCAATATTTATATGAATAAAATACATCCCATCCCTAACAAACATGATTTACATAACAAAACATATAAAGGAATATGAGATAGTTAACACTGAAAATAATGATACTATTATAATATTATTAAGCAATATTAAAATATCATATATGATATCTTATTTATGTATATAGTTGTTTAATATTTTAATAAAAATAGGTTCACTATTATAAGGGATGTCAATTTACCCTATAGTAAGGGATTGTACAATTTAAGGGGGTTTCATCTGACTTTTAATGCTCGTGAGATTCATTCTATATTCTCCAATAATCCCTTTTGTTTGGTGTATGTACATTACATGATGGTATTAATTGTGTAATACACATTAATTAACGGGTATTTACATATTTATTTTTTTATCATTCTTTAATGGGGTTTATGTTTCAAAAATCACCAAATCAGAATGGGAATTCCAAATTTAAATTTCTACTCATTGGGCTTTACGCATACTTTATTGATTGTTTACTCCAAATTATATGTGGAAACACTATTTATTTATTTATTTAATAATTTACAGTTCCATTTGGGTGGGTAAAATTTTTATACACAGAATCATTCAATTGGTAAGTTATCAGGCCATTGATATGATTATGATTAGTGTAATCATAACTCAATTTCCATTTATTGAGTTAAACATCAATGTCATTGGTTTTGTTTTTACATGAATATTTGTGAATTTACTATGATCTATTTACACCGAATATCCTATCATATAGATTGTATTTATTTTTTTCACAAATAATTATGTCATTTATTTAACCATATTATATAGATACGTTCTTTATAATGGATTTCCTATCAATTTACATTCCATTGAGACTTCATGGTTTTTTATGAACCAATTTCAATTTTATATGGTGTATATATTTTCCTTAAATATTTTATATCATGAATCCCTTTAATATCATGATATTTTAAGTTTTTGATTAATTTTATTCCTCAATTATTTTGTATTCATGTGTCTCATATTTTTTTATCAACACCTTTACAAAAATTTCATTATAAAGATTTATTCTAAAAATAGTTTTCATTAATGTCCATTTTTTAAAAATATTTTTAAGGATTTATTTATATGGACATGGTTTTTTTTGAAATTAAAATTTCATTCAAATGTTTCAAAGTGGTATGGGACACATTGATATAAAAATCTCTTTTATATGACATCTTTGATACATAGTGTGACTTTTAAATGTTATAATGAAAAATATGATATTTCTATCAAATAGTTTTACTTTTTATTTTCATGAGTTTCAATATCATTATTTTTATTTTATTCATCATTGATGATTATTTATAAAATAAAATCTTCCATATTGTATTGAATGAGTTATTTTTCCCTCTGGACGTGTTATTTTTACACCATTCATTGATGCGGTTAAATTATTAACATTTCATGTGCTTCTTTATATATAAATGTTTATGATATGTTTCAACCATTCAATATGATGAATTCATTGGGCTTAGTATGTGATGATCAAGGAACACTATAGACCCTTGATGCATCAGTAGGTCTCCTGTGAAAATTAGACGTGGAGACACAAGGATTTGATTAAATTAATATTTAGGGTCTTTTCACGGGGCCTTGAAATTGGGGTTAAGATGTCTGATATTATGCATTTCGTCATTATGAAATTACCTATTGAAATTACATGTGATTATTTGACTAGTTATATATCCATTTGAATAACTAATTGTCATTATATGATTTATCATTTCTATATTATGATAATGTTTATGTTTAAAAGGATTGTGTTTAGTCTTATACATTTCCATAAATGTTTACGATTATTTATGATAGTAAACTATATATTATTTTCCTTAATGAGCATATGTGCTCATCCATTTCATATGTTTTATTTTTCCCACGATGCAAAAATGAATATTATGATAGACCTATAGGAACAGGATATGGGATATGAGTGTGTTAAAGAGATACACAATTATGTTGTTATTTTATTTTATAATGAAATGTAAAACTTATTTATTTATGTATTACATTCAATGCTACTGAAATTATTGTACTTTTTGGAATCTATCTCTTGTGATCATGCCAATGTTGTGTAATAATTCACCGACTATCGGTGACTAGGTCTATGGAATTACAGTTGGTATCAGAGGATGATTTGTACCAACCTTGTAACTAGATTTTAATGATTCTGATTAGAGAACATTATCCCAAGATAGAAATTAGGGATTAGTATAGTAGAACGTCCAAAAAAATGGTAATGTAAATATTATGTTGGTATTCCAAGACATAAATCCTTGTCTAGATACTATAACTAAATGTGGTTCTAGAACAGATTACCTAGAAGATAAAACTCTGACAAGGAATTTCGGGCTTGACACGAGGTATCCTGGTAAACCACAACAGGCCTTAAAAAGCACCAAGTATGACACTCCCAAGGAATATTCTTAGGATAATTCACATTTTGTTACAAAACTCATTGAATGATATTAATATAATATAATAATAAAAAATTGTAGTAAATCCTATGGTGTTTTAGAAAAAAAATAATGTGTCAGGATATTTTTTAAATTATTTCATGACTATTATTACTCACACTATGTGGTCTTATTTTATATATGGTGAGATACAGAGGAAGCCATAGTCACCTAGAAGATGATTTAAAAGCTGGACATGATGGTGGAAATGAGAATAGAAATGCACATTGATGGGAAAAAAGATATCATTTTCATGACGAATCAATTTTTCATGATTATGATCAACATAATATATATCAAATAACTCTCTAACACAAAAGAATAGAACATAAGAGAATAATAAGAGCTCCAATAGTAATGACCATTGTGAAGAGAAAGCTCAATTTCTATATTTTAGGAAATGTGGAAGGAGAAACCCTAGAAAGTGACTTAATGGAACAATGAAATGCTTTTGTGTGAAAAAGAAAAATAGAATGTAAAGAATTGGTGGGAAAAATGAATATTACTATCGATGTAAAAAAAATTATCTGAATAATTCATTTGTAGTTATTTTCCATTAATATAGGAGACCTGAGCATTACCCGAGTAAATTACCTATTCATTATATAACCTCTCTGGTCAAAGAAGAACCTATGTGGAAGTAAATGGATGGATAAATCATTAAATGTATTACTGATCTTTGATGATGAGGTTACTTTCGACGAATTTTATCTTTTATGTGTAACCTAGTAGTTTTTTATATTAAAATTATATTTGATTTAGAATTATAATCTCTTTTGTAAATATAATTATAAAGAACCAATTGGTATTTTAGGATCATTGAATTTGAGGCAATTAAAGGTTATTAATTTTTTGGATAAAAATGTGAGGTATGAGTTAAAAATAATGGAAAAATATGTCATGGTTATTTTTGGGAGATTTTATCTCATTTTTCTGAATGATATAAATTTATAAAGTTTTTAAAAATGGAAAACAGTTAGATCATGTGAAAATAAGTCACGTCGGACATAGATGCATGAATTGAACCCACAACCAAAGTTCTGCTGGGATTTATCGCATACCACTAGACTAAGGGATCTCTCGGTTACTATGACTAATTATTTTATGTTAAATGATGTTATGAATAAATAATATGTTGGTTTTTTAATCTTATGATTTATGATATTGATATCCTAAGTACATGAAAATGATTTATAGATTAAGTTACAAATTTTATTTTGGAATACATTCTCTCTTTTGAGAACAGTACATGCATATAGAGAATACAATACTATGGGATTTCATTTAAGGAATTATTTTGAATTTTTATTTTTGAAGAACCTATGTTTTTATTGTGGACTTGTCTCCATTTGAGTAATTTATAGAAATGACAAATCTATCATAGAGAAAATGTGATTAGGTTAATTACTTTTGTGTATGTGACATTAAGAGTAGTCAATGTTATTTGGAAAAAATTGTTAAGATTTGTGGTGGAAGACTAAGTTATCAAATCATTATGAGTTTTTGTTTCATACATAGTTCAAACTATTTTGAATAATTTTATGAAAATTGTTTATTGAATGGTCCTCGATGAACTTTGGGTATTTTTGGTTTAATTTTGAGAAATAAGAGTTGTATTTTCTTTATCTAAAGGATTGTCATATCTATGGACAATCTGACCTTGTATTAACCATTTTTGTTATGAATAATTTATAAAGTCAAGGGAAATATATTGTTTATATTTTGAGGATTATGTGATTCTCTATAAGTTCATTCTAGTTCTCCATGTGTGACCAAGTCATCTTGAATACTCGTCATTTTTAGAAAATATGAGTTTGAGGTAGAAATTTATTAAATGATGAAACTATAATTGGAATTTAAGTATATATCCTTATGTTCATAGTAAATCTCAGAAGTAAATCACCCAACATTATGAAATGGAACAAAAAACAAAAACGTGGACTGTTTACACTTCCTACACGGTAATCAAAGACCGTTCAACCCATGACTAGTTTATGAATTTCAGATCACTAAATTTCGCCTAATAATATTCTCTTACACTCTCCTTTAGAATTTGATGGTTATTTTTCTCTTCCATATACATTTTTTCTTACATGTAACCCTTGTAAGGGTTATTTCTTATATACTTCATACATATCTATCATTATTTTAAAATTTAGGCCTCATTAATCAAATTTTTGATGTGGGGTTGCAACTATAATATTTTAAAATTTCAAACCCCATGTTTTTTATCCTGAGATTAAATTGTGAGGGCAGAATTTATTGAATGGGGGGAGAATTTATAACCCCATGATTTCATATGATGTATTCTCTTCACTGTAATTCAATAGCTTTTTCTACACAGAACATTGAATGCGAGCACACCAAGACATACCAAACTATCCATTCAAAAAGCGCATATAAATTGTAATATGTTAATTTTTTATTTCATATACTCCATATAATTTATCATTCATATTATCTTTTTGTTTTACATTATATAAGGAAAAAATCAATTTTTAAGTTAAAGGATCATTTTCCTTAAGGAAAACAAAATTACAGCCTTTTAATTATGAAACATCTTTAAATCTATTATTTTATAGTTTTAAATATTCAATTTTACAAAATAAAATTATTCTATATAAGCATGAAATAAAAATTTAGTTTCGATAATTTTTTGGTGTTTTTCTGATAACATTCATATATTGATGAATACTGAAAAATAATAAATTTGAAATGAAAAAAAATATAATCAAAAAAATTTATAATGATAAATTATAAATTTGGTTGGTTTTTAGGTATAGTTAAATTATATTTTTACAATTTAATCTGATGTTGTTCATTGTAAGTAAATTTACATTTAATTTGGACACAAACACATATTAATATTTTGATAGTTTTTACTTCTCAAAAACCCCACATTCTGGAATTGTTAACATGATTTAATTTTTAATCAATTAATGCAACATCAAATTTTTTAATTTTTTAATATATACATCATTTCTAGTTTCGTAATATCAATATTATATTTGGGTGAATTTTTGGTATTTTTCTGAAAACATTCAATATTTTAGGAATAGTGAAAAACATTGTGTAATTGTTTAAAACTGACTTTTTATTTTACTAATTATAATTATAATTTAAATTCACTTTAAAATATAATTTTAATAATAATATATATATTATTATAATATTATTCATTAGAGTCATTTTATAATAAGATTAGATATTTAAATTTTTATTAAACAATTAATTTTGTTTTACCAACCTTCATAGAATGTTAGAAAAATTTAATAAATCGTAATTGTACAACTTCTATGAATTTTATTTAAAAAATTTAAGACACATTGTTAAAATAATTTATTAGGATTCTGTTCAATGGGATGAAAATAATTTTTTTGGTGAATAGTAACTTTTGACTTTTATATACCATGGTTGAATGTAAATATGTTAAATAAAGGTAAAAATATTATTATTATTACACCAACACAAGTATTAATTCTATTGGATCAGTGTATTTCAAACATAATAATCCTTAGACATAAAATGTGATTTTTATCAACATGGATTAGATTAGAACATTTATATTATTTTATTGAAAAATTTATAAAAGTGTTTAATTAAAATTTTATTAACTAAACACATATTAATATAGGGTTATACATAATATAAATTCTTCAATAAATATTCGTTAAAAATATAAAATGATTTAATACAACATGGTATTTTATTTATAATTTTTAGACATTAAATAATTAAATTTATATATGACACAATGATGACAGGGTAATTACCTTATTAATGATAGATTAAAATAAATTATGTTATAAATATTAAAATAAATTTAAATTAATAATTTAAATTCATTCCATGAATTTTTTATGTTAATATAGCATGTTAGGGTTGATTAAATGAATGTGGTTAAAAGTAAGCATGATGTTATGACATTCAGAAATACCAAATACTAAATAGTGTTAAAATTTACATAAATGAGTTTTTAAAACAAATACTATATTATTAAATGTTATAATATTCCAAATAATCTATTTTTCGGCCAATGAAATTAGATAAGGATATATTTGTCAATAGTGAACCACTTCGGGTACTCTTGGCTAATTATAGTTTTTTAGTATCCCTGTAATATATAAATACAAGTGGACATAGTAAAAGATACACTAAATAACTAAGAGTTAGGAAAATATTAGATTAATATGGTCACAAAAACTCATATGAAACCTATTAGTTCAGTTGTTTTTGACTGATGCCCACCATAGCCTTGAAATAAATTTATTTGGAGCCATTTGAAACTAAAAATGATTTTATAATAAAATAATAATTCAAGCTTTTCCTAAAGATCCCCTAACCTCTCTTATAATAGGGTACTTCCACAATCCTAAATATACATCACCAATTCTTTATGGCTCAGCAAACCCCAGTTCGAATCTCCTCCCAACTACCCTTACTTCAACCTACTGGAATTACATTGATACGAAAGGCAACCTATATACCTCTTTTGATCAAATCCAAATAAAGCACCCAAAAAAGATTTAATTATTGCATCACCTATTTTAATTTGGAAAAATAATCCTCTTCTTTATAAATGAGACAGATAAATTTAGTTTCGATAAATTTTATATGTTTTTTTGATAATAGTAAAATTTTGATGAATAATGAAAAATCTTAAATTTTAATTGAAAAAAAATGTTGTAATCAAAATAACATATAGTTTTATATTATAAATTTTAATGGGTTTGAATAATAATTATATTATATTTTTACCATTTGATCCAACGTTTGTCATTTCAAGTAATTTTTCATTAAAATTAGACATAATTACATATAAACTTGTTGATAGTTTTTACTTCTCAACAACCCAATTTATAGTTTTGAAAATGGGAATTAATTTTAAATTTATTAATGCATCTTCTATGTTTTGAATTTTTTAAAATAGACATAAATTTTGTATTCGGAATATCAAAATTATCCTAGTGTGAATATTTGGCTTTTTACTAAAAACATTGATTTTTTGATAAATAGTGAAAACTACTACATTATTGTTGTCTTCAAACAAAAATAATAACTCTATAATATTCTATATACTATGATTTTATTATAAATATCGTACAAATATTTTAATTATTTTATTCACTCTATGAATAACAATGTAACAATTCCTACCTACGCACAACTTACAATCTCCACGTCGTGGTATAGTTTATTATTCAACACATCATTATTTTTATTGGTATAGTAATGAGTATAATTATGTAAATAATAATTATAAAATGTTAATTAATCTGTATATATAATATACCATCTTACTACATATGATTTCAAAACTAATATAATGATATTGTCGCTCGTGGGGACGTACGGCTTACCGTCTTTACGACGTGATGAGATTTTATTACCCATCATAATCATAAAAGAATAAATATCATTTTTTTAATGAAATATAATGTTTAAGAAAATAATATCATTCTGGATTTGAATCATATACATCCCATCCATAACAAAAATGTCTTACATATCAAAACATATAAATTCAAATGAATCAATTAACACATGAAACAATGATACTACTACAATATTATTAGCAATGAAATATTAAATGATTATTTATGATATCATATTTATATATATGGTTAATTTATAATTTAATAACAATGATTTCGCTATTATATAGGTGTTTAACATACCATCAACTAAGGAAAAGTACTATGTATGGGGTTTTCATTTAAATTTTTTTTCCCTTTAGATTCATGCTATATTTTAAACTATTATTTTTTCATGGTGTATGTACATCCAATGATTTTATTCATTCTGTAATAAACATTAATTTTTATGTATTGAAATCTTCATTTTATGATCATTCTTCCATGGGGATTATATTTCATAATTTAACTAATTAGTAAGGGAATTCCTAATTTAGATTTCTACTAAATGGGTTTTACGCTTACTTGATTGATTTTTTTACTCCATAAGTATGTGTGTAAAATCTATTTATTATTTATATAGCAATTTATGATCCCCTTGGTGTGGGTATACATTTGATACACATAATCACTCCATTGATAAATTCTCATGTCATTGATATGATCTTTATAAGGGTAATCATAACTCAATTTCCATTCATTGAGTTAAACATCTAAGCCATTGGTATCTTTTTACAAGAATATTAATGAATATTCCTAGATCAATGTACACTGAATATCCTATCATATTTACTATACATATATTTTTTCACACAAAATTATGTCATTTATTTATCATTAATATAAAGATACTCTCTTTAAAAATGATTTCATCTCAGTTTACATTCCACTGAGAAATCTTTGTTGTTATGTTCTAATTCACTTATATGTGTTATATATAATATCCATTGACATATTATATCATGAATACCTTTATTCTCATGATATTATAAATTTTTTTTAAATTTTATTCCTAAATTATTATTATTAAAGTGTCTCTCATTTGTTTGGGATCTCTTTAACTAAAATGATGGTTTAAAGATTTAATCTTCTAAATATTTCTCATTAATTTCCATGTTTTAAAAATGGATTAAAGGATTTGTTTATATGGACATGAATGTTTTGAAATTAAAATTCCTTTCAATAGTTTAAAATTTTTATGGGACACTTTTATTGAAAAATCTATTTTAAATAACCTTTGTGAAAAATTGTCCGACTTTTAAATGTTTTCAAGAATAATGTGGTATTTCACTAAAATAGTATTACTAATTATTTTCATCTATGTAAATATCCTTCATTGTTTTTTATTCTTGATTAAGGGTGATTTTTTATAATAAAATCATCATTATTGTATTGAATGAGTTATCTTTGACTGTGTATATAGTATTTTTATACCATTAATGGTTTGTGGTTAATGTATTGTCATTTCATATGATAGTTTTAATATGAATATTTATGTAATGTTTCACATTTTTCTATGTAGAGTGCATTAGATTATTATGTGATTGGTGGGGCATGCAATAGCAGCTCGATGCATCAGTAGGTCTTATGAGACAAACTAGTTTCTTGAAATAATATCTTGACAAAAATTATATTTTGGGTTTTAAAAGGAGGCCTTGACATTGTGGTTAAGATGTACAACACTATACATTCCACCATTTTGAAATTATATATAGATATTACATGTGGTTATTCAAATAGTATATTATAAATATGAATTCATAAATGGAATTATTTTTTTTATCTTTTCCATTTTCCGCAAATGTTTATGTTTAAAAGTTTTGTGTTTATTATTATAAATTGCTTTTATTTTTTAGGATTATTTATGATAGTTTACTCTATATTTTTATCCTTAATGAGAATCTGAGATCATCCATTTATTATGTTTTATTTTTGTAATGATTTGAAAAGTATATTATGATTGACTTATAGGAGTCGGCAAAAAGATATGAGTATGATAAAAGGGAATATATTGAGGTTTGTTTTTTATTTAAAAATGTTCTATAAAATATATGTGTGTATCTAGTAATTCAGAGCCTACTAAATGGATTGGTCCTCCATGAAATGATCTCTTGTGATCAAATTAACATTATATAATAATGCACCAAATATGGGTGACTGGTTTAGGGGTGTTACATAAAAAGTATCAATATAGCAGAGAGAAGAGTTTTATATATTCATTGTGAAAATTGACTATAGGCTCAATAATAAAATGAAACTGTTTTACAGATTTATTTTTGCATACTAATTTCGTTTTCATGACTAATAGGTATTTAAATTTAAATCCGGATATACATGGGTGAATAAAATTTATCGGGAATCATCTAAAACAAAAAATAAGGATGTAAAGATGTGTTTGAATTCTGTTTATCTTATTGAATTGATAACTAATAAATTTATCTAATAAAAATAGTAATATGTCAATGATATTCAAAATTTCTCATTAAATAATAAATAATTATTTATTGGATAATATTAGTGATATAAGAAATTTTGTAATCCTTATTAAATTTTAGTCACAAAATTACATCATAAAAAAATTATAAAACAATAATATTTTTGGAGTTTATTCCTAAAGAAAATAAGATATGTGTTCAAGGGATGTATTATAAATAGAAAATAATTCATTATGTCAAGAGAAAATGTGATACATTTATAATTTATTAGGTTATTGAAACAAAATTACAAACTTTTATAAGAAATAATGTAATTTACCTTTCCTGAACAAATATTAATTTTGTGTGAAGAGACTACCGGAAAAAATTAAATAGTTATGAAATTAAGATAATAGATTATCCTTGGTATACAATGAAAATAATAATACATTTAAACATTATTTTATGAAAAATTGACTAATTTTTTTTTGAAGTGTGTCACACCAAATAAATAATTATTCTATTATAGTAGAAAATGTCACATCATTGAACACTGTTATTTTTACATGAACATCAAAATGGAAGAAATCATGATGGTAGTCACGAAAGAATCAATCCAGAAAATAATGAAGTCGACTGATTTGGTGAATGACATCTCTGATGAGAAATTGTAAAAGATGTCGAGAGGTGCAACATTATAAATGTTAAATATGTATGTGAAATGTTTAATATTTCGACAATAACCCATGTGATTTTATAATAAAACATTTTATTATTTAATATTATTCATTTTTTTTCTTATTTATATCCATTATGAATATAACATGTATTTTCAAAAATAAAAAATTAATTGGTATTATTAAACTCATTACTAATAATATTATATCTAAAACATTAAGGTTATAATTATGAAATTTTAGTTTAATAAAATTTAAATATTTATTATATTAAACATGTAAAAAATATCATAGGATGCATTTAGGTTTATTTTCTCAAAATATGTATTTTTCAAGGAATTTTTATTAATAATGATTTTTTTTATAAAATGTATTATATTATAAAACATTTAAAATAAAACAATAATGTATTTGGTAGTTTATAAATTATTATTTAGTTTGTTTTGAAATAAAATATTTTATTTATTATTTTTCATGTAGATTTTATTCATTGATTTAGTATAAACACATTTTATATTAAAAAATGACATTATCCAAATAAACATTTTTCTATTGCGTTTTTCCAGATTAATTTTAAATTTGGATGCATATTTCATTTGAAATTAAAAAAATGTATTTATATATTAAATAATTGTGTCCAATTTTAGTAAATATATCCTTTTTATTGTTTAACAAAATATGTAGTGAAATAATAAATTAATTTATTACCAAGGTAAAAGGTAAATCAGGTAATTTAGGAAAAAATATAAATGTTATGAAATATTAAATAACCAAAAAATGCAAATAGGGCTTATTTTAAGAGTATATCTAGATCATAATCATCAATAGTTATAAATTAATATATTTTGGGAAACATGGATGTTATTATAACTTTTATATTAATATATTAATTGAAATGACTGTAATGTCATACTCTTGTTTTTAAAAAGTGTATTTATTTTATATTGTATTATCCGAAATATTTGTCAAATTATAAATATTTTTTAATAATAATTTTGTTTCTTCATCACGGTGATTTATTTTTAAATTTTTTAAAATAAATAAATACATTAAAAGGTTTGAAAATGTTGATTTGGTAATTAATTAATTTATAATATAATAAAATAAAATATATATCTACAGTTTTTATTCAAATATAATTTAAGATAAATTATGTAATATATGCGTTTAATATATTACCATGGAAATTTTTGGATATAAAATTGTTTTTTATTTTTACATTGTTTTAGAATTATTAAACTTAATTTAATTCATAAATCTAAATATTATAATTATGGGTATATTATATTCCATAATATTTTGTCAAAATATATAAAATTCATAAGAATATTATATGTTCTAGTGTTATTATTAAAGGTAAAAAATATTATTGGTTTTCCATTTATATAACATTTATCATTTCATAGTAATTATATATTCAATAAAATATTACAATTCCTTTCTTTCATGGTAATAGATAAATGTGTTAAATGAAAAATATAATTGTATAAATAAAGTCACAAAATGTCAAATATTTATTTTACGAGATGATATAGACCCATGAATCTATTAAAATATAAATAAAACAACATCGAGAATTTTTTAACTAAAATTAATTTACATTAATTAAATATTTTTTTGATATGTCAATAGTTCCCATCCCCTATATTATAAATGGTAACCTCTACTTCTCTTTTTCTCATACATCAAATCAATTTTTATTTATAATATACCTACCAAAATACATTCCTATAATCCCTAAACTAATTATTGTGGAATTGTATTAGTAATAATTGAAATGTGGAGGTATTATGGTGTTATGTAACAAATGTTTTATAAAGAAGAGGGGTAGGTATTTTTGCATGTTTCAGTTTAGTCTATTCTTCTACATCCATAAAACATTATTGAACCATTATAAAATAATAAATACAAAATACTACTTCTATTAAGATATCATTATATTAGTTTAATTACAAATATATATCACCCAGTATATCCGGTGAAAATTTAAAGCATCATTCATGTGTACAATGGAATACTGCCTCAGAGACAAATAGAAGATATTTTCCATCAACTAATCTATATAAACGATATAATGATGGTTTTAATGTTTATATATGAGATTCAGGACATATTTATCATTATTAACGAAAATATATCATTTATGTAACAACATTAGCTTCGTAATCAGGGATTCAATATTTATTTTATTATAACATAACATATACAAGGTTCACATCACAAAGGATTGATCAGTTTAACATTATTAATGAACTAGATACATCATTGGGTCCAAAAATTACATTTTTTATTAAATATATAACAAAAATGATGAACGTAAACATTATTCATGACACTCATTCAAATATTTAATTTCTATAACCTGGTGAAGGAAAGAAAAATACAAGGGTGAGCACAAATTCTCAGTAACGGTTACATACAATGGAAAACAATAGTCATTAAAAATATTATGATATTAAATAAGTAATTATCTATATATAATAGTTAATAAATTAAGATATATTGCATTTAAAAAATAACTATAGAATGAGATGCATCAATAGATTTTTTTCATAGTTAAAATCTCATTGTTAGAAACAACACAACATTGATTGAAGGAATATCATAGTTATTAAATTCAATGAATCAATAAAATAAAACCATTACATTCATTATCATTCCCATGATGTTTTAAAATAACAAGTGGAAACACATTTAATTTGCAAAATTGTTTTTCCCTTGAGAACTATCAATTCATTAAGGGGCGACATAATGGGGGGACACAATCATCGCTGAAAGTCCAATTCATTATTTATATATTGAAATAACAATTTAATTCATTAAAATATTCATTTTATTTAATATCAATATTGATTATAGGATATGGATTTATCATTATTTCCCTACATAATCAAAATTCATTCAATTTAAACATTGCATGTAAAAATTATATACTATATAATAACTATTCATATCAATGATATAAATAATATGAATATTTAATATAAATATAGTTTCAAATGAAATATGACCAGAAATGGGTAGTATAAAACAACAAATAAATTATTACTTTCATTATGAAGTAAAAAATTCGACAAAGTCGTTTACATTACACTTCACTTTAGTTTCATGTACTTTATACTACTGTGAATTGATTTTTAGAATGTTATTAATTATAAAAAGAACCTTATTCATGATAATTATATAATATATGATCATATAATATCATTTTGTCACTCTTTTTTAATAATATATTGCCATTACACATATTTTGGGTTTTAAGTATTTCATATTCCTATAGTTTTTTTGTTGTATGAGCCACAGTTCTTGGGCATAGAATATATTTAAATAATATAACAAATTATATTGATTTCATAAATATCATATTTACCCATCATTTATAATTATATATATAATTATTATTTACTGATTTCAATGTCCCTAGATAGTTTATAGGGAAATGAAAGTACCTGGATGTATGGATCATCATCTAGTAGTGCTTCATAAAACGTTTCCAGGTACTCTTAGATTTTCATGTACTCTTCTTTGTTAATTTTCCCTATGTTGGATCCTCTAACCAATATATGATCTTTCTTGTTAATCCACTCCACATAGTCAATGGTACATTATTCTTGGAGAAATCTAATCATCATTTGATCAATGGAATCCCATGCCACCTAAATCACTAGGAAATCATCCTTTATTTCCTTATTTGAGGTTAAGAGTAGATCCATCTTTTCAAGCACCACCAACCCAAAATCGGCCATTTCCACATGTTGTGGAAGAGCATACTATATCGCTAATAGTACCTCTTCATAATGAATATTAAAATATTCATGATGAACAACTTCCCTTGGAGAATCGTCAGAATCATTAGACACCCTTCCATTGTCCATTGAGCCCTATGATCTCTTAGCATCCCCATGCCCGTCAGAGCCTTTCCTCTACATAGTGTTATTGTACCATGAATTATTACTAACCATCAGATGGAGTATACCATTACATGAGGACCTCATAATAATAGGACTATGTAAGTTATATTGGACATTCCTCCCTCACATCCAATGGTTATGATTAATAAATCCTTCTGAATCATTTATTTTATAATTTCCCTCCATTGATAAGGTTAAAATTTATTCCTCTTCCAAGCCCACATCCATGGGCTCAATACGTGAGTCTATGACTTGATCAGCATCTCTAGGTTTTCCACTGATACCATAGGAGGTACTCACCATGTGAATCATCCTTATCGATTCATTCCCCATGAATCTAAGAGTATACTTCTACCAAAACGTCAAACCAGTTCGTCGATTTTTTAGTATGCCTACATCATTATAATTCCTGACATAAGATGTTTGTGCCCAAATTTCAAGTGCTGCAAGGTTTGAGCCCCTTGCTTAGATGAATCCATGACCCATATATTGAAACTGCAAAGATGTGTCTTCAATAGTGGCTAGATACACACCCAATGCGTCATTCACCATGGATCCACTGGATGTATTTTAATATATTTACATTACCATATTAGAATTCATGTTTGCCTCCCTCTCCTCGAGTCCTCCCTTATTCTCATAATCCAATCATGCAATCATGCTGATACAAGAACCTCTAATAAACACACATTACATAAAAAGAGATTCAAATGTAGTAATCATCGTTCTTCCTGCTAAAAATTTCATAAAGTTTAGAGTCTCATTAAAAACCATTTTTGGATTTCGAGGATCCTCAACAACTTCTTCCAATGAAGGACAGGTCACACCTCCCATGACTGCCAACGACCTTTAGCAGCCTCAAGACCATCCATGTCCAAAGGTCATATGTGATCAATGGACACCTTAGAAGAGCCCAGGGGACTGTGGTTTCCTCCAGTACTAGATGTATAATCCCCTTGAGAATCAGAGTTTCATCTCTGAATCTAATGACGATGATGACCAGGTTGAAAACATGTCTACCAAATTTCTGTATTAGCATCAAACACAACAGTTTTCATAAACCAAAACTATTTTCCACCAAAGATAAAATTCCACTCAACTAGAGGTTTCAATATATTAATTTCATCACAACTGTGCAATAAAATTGGATGACAAACAACTATGGTTCTCGAGTCTGATCAGTGATAGCCACTATCCAATTTCCCTAACATTTAGATAACAGATTGATGATTAATGGGATAGGTTAAATCAAGAAATATTACCCAATGATTTATTGAAGGTGGATAACATTTCTTGTGAAGATAAAAATACCATCATAGATGATGAAAATGTTATCTATTCCATGATTGAGGATCCCCTGACCATGTAGTGATTAGATCTTATAAAGAGGAGAATATAATTATGATGTGCGGTTTGTCTAGGTTACTAATAGATGCAATATCTTAATTCCCCTTTTTTGTAAAAAAATATCTCGAAGACCTTGGCTAAAGGACATCATGAGGTGGACCGTACAACAATAGTCTGTGATAGAAGAGTCGAAGTATCCGTAAATTCTGAGGTCAAATTATCGAGCTGAGGGACATTTACACATAGATACAAGTCTTTAAGGAATATGGATATTTTAGGGAATGAAGAAAATGAAGGGGAATTGGAAAACAGATAAAAAGGTGGAGTTATCTCCAATGTTGGGGAAGAAAAACTCCATCCACCATAGATTGGGGGGGAGGCGTTGACAAGGTCCACCTAGGTTATGGGCGAGTCACTAAGAGCATGGATCTGGGGTTGGATTCACATATTAATTAAAAGGTATTCAAATAGAATATATTATATGTCTTAAATACTATCAAAAAATAAAAAATATACTTTTTGGTGTGATTTTAAAATTTAACTTTTTGGGGTACCCCTTGGTTAATTACTTTTTACCATGACCATAATAACCACTATTATTATAAAAAAAATTTAATAATGTGACTATAAAGGAAAATGGCCCATAAAAGGCATTTTTTTTTATTTTTATACAATATTTAATCCAAATGGATGATGATAATATTTTTACAAATTTTAGATAAATTAATAAAATATTATTTTGATAAATAATCATTAAGGTTATTTTGGAAACTATTCATTTACTATGGCGTCAAATTCATCAAGAAAAATATTAAATAAAAATATAATTAATTAAAACATCACAGATATTTCATATAGATCTATAAAATTCATTTGACATATTATCACATTGAAATTATATGAAAATAAATAGTTTAAATTAATTTATTTAATTTTGATGATAACAAAAACAATATAGATTTATTATTTTAATAGAAATTAATGTAAATATAGAATTCAGAATTATTTGTAAAATCTTATAAAGAAAATAATTTCATTTAGATAAATATTGAATTTTAATTTTTTGTATATATTGATTATTTATATTTGTGAAAACACAAAACATATTAATGTCATAGAATGTGTAAATTTTTAAATGTTTGTGATTTAAATAATTTATATGTCATTTTATTAGAACATATTCAATTAAAAAAATATAATTTTATAGTATGGTAATTGGGGTCAAATAATATATATATATATATCTGTTTTGGGGTCATGGTTATTCCATAGTTATATCGTTCTCTTTTTTTATTAAACCTTTTTTAACCTCTTACTATGACCATGACTGTATAAATTATTACTAATTGTGATTGAAATTGTTACATTAAAATGAAAATAGAACCATTAATAAATAAATTATTACATTTTACAACATATCACAATTATATGGATGATTCAAATATATTTATTATTTTTATAACATTTAATGAAATATTATTTAAAATAAAATATGCATAATTACAATTTTAAGATCAATTTGTTACATTCACGTATATAAAACTAATAAAAACCATAACTTAAAAATAAATATATTAATTCTACCTTATTATAAAAAACCCAAATATAAAATTCATGGATTAAATTCATTAAATAATATTTTATTTATTCTAGTATTTCTAATATCATTTAATTGATATTTTCTTTGGTTAAATAATTAATGCATTGTTATTGTGAAATAATTGAAGGTATTCATTTCATAACTATAAATAATAAATAAGTAATTATTTTGAATAAAATTCATTTATATTTCTAAATAAAATTTAATATATAAATACCAACGTGAATTCTCCATATTAAAAAAAATTATTAAAAATATGACTGTGACATCTTGGAATTTTCATTCAATAAATTATTATAATTTGATATCATTATTCAAATGGGAATAAATGGTTTTATAATCAAAAATTAATTTTATATAGATGAAATGGGGGTTTCAAATAAAAATTAGGCATGTGTAAGGGGCATTTTGAAGTCCTTATAATTTTAATTTTTAACCAAAATTACCAAATTTATCCATTACTATGGTAACTATAAAAAAAGGATATTGTTCTTGTTCAGAACAAATAAAATTGGAATATTTATTAAACTATTACCTACTTATTTTGAATATGAGACATATTCATTATAATTTGAAATATAATTTTGTAATTAATTTACACAATATTAAACACAATGAAAATAGGGTTGTTAGAGAAAATCCCTCTTCATGTTTGAAATATTTATTTAATAAATTATTGTATACAAATCGATTCAATGTCACACAATAGACTATGAATAACTAAAATCATATAATGATATATTAAAAATAATACAAAATATTATTTTATTTTTTAATGGAATTAATAAAATATAATTTTCAATCAATACTATAATTTCCAATATAAATAAAAAAATTTATCATTCTCAAAAATATTAAAAAAACATCCAATTGAAAATTTGACATTATGATTTAATAAATTCAGTTTATCTCTTCAGATATTATTTAGAAAATTATCAAATCCATGGTTTAAAATAAATGTTCCATTTAATGGTCAAAAACTGTATTTTGAAAAATATAGCCTTTATGTGTACAGTTTGTTTTATTATTATCATATGCATGTCCAATTTATTATATGAATGTAAAAATATTATTTTTTATATTATATATAAATATTATAATGTTACAAATAATATTTATTTCCATTAATTTAATGTCTAGGTTTTCAAAAACATAATAATATTTCATTTTTGCTTTTAATAATGAAATCAAAGTGATTTATTTTAAGAAGATACATAACCTAAAATAATATTGTGTTACATTCTTCGCTAATTCAATAATATGAATTCAATAAATTTGAAATTCCACTTAGATAATCAATGCATGATTTCTAGAAATTTAATTTAAAGAAATCAACAACATAAATTGGGAATATAAATTATCGACTTCATTAGACGGGAACGTAATGTGATGTTGAACAAAACTTTAGGGGATAAAATTAGTAGGAAGTGAAAGCATAGTAATTTAAGAAAAATATAACTATTTTTCTTATGGATAGTTATAGAAAACATAGCCATAAAAAAATTTCCATCCCAAAACTATAAAAATGATATCATTTAAATGACCTATGATTTCTCAATCATAAAAAAAATGGATGAAATTATCGTTCAAATTTCCTTTTCATCAAGTTAAGGAATTATTTTAATACCCAAATATTTACTTAATAAAGTAAACTACATTATATCCTTCCCTATAATACGCATAATCACATACATTGTTCTTTGTGATCTATTTTCACTTTGTATGACATGATATTGATATTCAATATATATTATAATGAGTAAAACAATTTTAATGAATCCTTAGGTCATAAAGTAATTCATTTATCCTATAGATTTTTACTAAAATTTCAACGGTATTAACATGTTATCGTCAAAAAATAATATCGAAAAATCAAAAAATTCCATTCCAAAATTAATTAATATTATGTCCAATCCAAAATACATCTCTCAGAAATCAAAGTCCAAAAATTTAGAAAGAATGAAACAAGATTTCTAAAATATAAAAAACAATAGATATTCCCCAAAAACCTAATGTATCTCATAATTATTTTAACCAAATATATAAATACTTTGACCACCATTAAACCCTAATGAAGACATGCATGATTCCAAAAAAAATATTTGAAATTACAAAAAATGATTCTTAAACTGATATTTGTAGTTTACCGTACAATTATAATCAATAAAACTACTAAAAAAATTCCTGGACACATATAATATCCCATACACATCAATTTATTATTTTTATCTCAGTATCTAGAATATATTTAGGTATATTTTACATAAATTATGTATTTCACAAAAGGACAATTATTAAGGTTTGTGGTACTATTTTTCACAGGCTTCAAATTCGATAAAAATAAGTATTGTGGTATTGTCCTTATATATTGTAGGATTATTATAACAATAATATCATTTATAAAATAATTCTTCAATCCAAATACACAATAACATTAATAATTTCCCTCTATTCATGTAAAATTAACTATAATTTATCAACTTATTCCATAATACCTACATCCATTAATAATGAATTTTTAGTCTCTTCTTCATAAAAAATTAAACATTAATTTTATAACCAAGATAATTATCTTCATGGGTTTCTTACTAAGACCTTGGTATGAAGAATTTTCATTCTTAATTCATTTATGAAATTCAACTCTTGAAAATAGATTATGTATACCTTTATTCTCTTCCATTTCATTAATTATAAATTTAATTTTTCCATCGAAATTACTTCATTTGTTTCCAATTTTCCACACAAAGAACAACCTTCTATTACTTTAATACATTTACATTTTTTCTTCTTATCAATTTATCAACATATAAAACACTAAATCTTATTTACTCTATAATATCCACTACTTGATCCCACTTGAAACTATATTATTCTCTTTTGTGATGAGTCAATGTATTTTCTTATGGTCCAAGTTGTTAATCTGTTATCATGATCAATGGTTAATAATAATAAAATTATTTTTTAATATATTCGTCATAATTTTTTATTCATCATCATAAAATTTTCTATAACAGTAAATTTTAACACAGTGCCTTATGATTCTCACCATTGACTAAACCCCAAAGAACAATGTGATAACAATGATTTAAAATGATGTATTCATAAGAATCATTTATGGGATGTCAAAATGATCAAATATTCTTATCAATATATTAGTAATTAGGTTTAGAATATTTTATACATGGTAATTAACAAATCTATATGATGATTTCCTATACTTGGACATATCCTCAAATTCTGTCATAATATTATATTCCATAATCAATGTTTTCTTAAATCTAGTTTGCAATGATTCTTCAAAACATTCTCTCAACCCAACTATAACAACCCCAACTATAGAATCCCAAAATCAATACATATTTTATTATTCAAAATGTATATAATGGATCAGATTACCAAGGATTGATTAGTTAATAGTCATGACGAAAAAGAAACAAACATGTTTCCCTAATTACATAGGTAATTAAACATATAACCTAACAATGAAAAGTAAAAGGCATCCGTGAAAATTATTTAAAAAAATATCTTTATATCAAATGGAAGGAAAAATATAAATGGATAAGTAAAAATTCTTAGTAAGAGTTACATAGAGGAGAAACATGAACTAATAATACTGATGCAATGTCAACAATTCATAATCTACCTATCAGGGAATATCACTGAACATACATTATATTTTTCAATAAATAGATACAGAAATTAATGGCTAGTTATTTTCATTGTTAATATCATATGGTTAGTTATATCCCAATGTTTAATGAAGGAAATGATTAATTAACATCCACAATGTTTCTAGAACAAGACACCACTACTATCAAGACCTTTAAAGTAGTAGCACAACCACAAAATCATGAACCTGTTGTATACAACAATTATATTAGAATTATTACAAGTAAACACATAAAAAAGTACAAAAGTGTTTATAATTTAGGGTAAACTAGATAGATACACATGTATTTTATTATAAATTAATAGACTAATTACATCATAATTGTTTTATTCATGTATAACACTATTGAATCTATTATTTCATTTCACATATTTCATAGTATAGATATTGTATTCGCAGAAAAAGGAAACAAAATAGTGGTGAGTTCAAATTCTCATTAAGGGTAAATACAATATAAAAAATAATGAATTGATAAGAATAAATAGCATGGTAACATAATTTTCTAATAATATGTTATTTTTAAATAACAAGATAAGTTTTAATTAAAATATCATGTTATGAAAAAATAACACATGGCATTTTATTAATAAAATGAGAAAATTATTCATCATATATAGGTTAAGGAAATAATATCATGGATAACAATATTAATAAAAATTGAATTATAAATAATTTATATGATTAATTATTGGATTCCATGAATCATATCTACATGGAACTATTACCTTCAAGAACTTTCACAAGACGGTTTGAAACATAACAATTACAAATGTATTTAGTTTTTCTAAAATTAAAAATACTTTCACGAAAATTCACTTGTAAATTTAACACATACTGGTTAATAAAATGAAGCGGTTATCAAACAAAATTCTACCTATGATACTATTTATGCATTGAGGTGTTTACATTAAACAGTCCCCAACACTTTTATTTCAAATCTAAATATTTTTTCAAATATTAAATAATGGATATAATTTTTAAATGAATTCATTATCATCAAATTAACATATTCGATAAATAATTTGAATTTTTCAATAACTATGAAGTTGAGGGCATGTACCAATATTATTAATTGACATTGATTAATGTAAATACAATTTAAATAACCTTAGAATTAATTCTGAGGAATATAATCATTAATCATTCCAAATTATCCCATGCCACTTTGAAAAAATAGAATCATAAGCCTCATGAAAATTTAATATTGAATGAATGATATAGATACCAAGAAGATAAAATAATTCACGATACGATATATCAAAAGGTGTATTAGATACACCATATAAATATGTTGTAAAAATGGTGTTTCCACCACAAAATGACAAGCTACAAAGAATCCCTTACATTGAGTCTGACATGTCAACTATTTTTCTTTATCTTCATAAATAATAATCTAATGATAGTAATATTCTATATGATGTAAAATTTTAGTTTTTATAATTTAATTTTTTTATCATATTATAATTTTGATAAACAACATAAATGATTTTATTTTCTTCAGGTGTGTGGATAGTATTAGGTTTATGTGTCAAAAGGGAAATTGGTTAGTCAAATAAAGTCAATAGATTAAATATATTAACATATAAAAAATAATATTCATGATTTAATTATCATTATTACACATAGAATATAATTTCAAAACCAATCCTGAAATATAGAAATGAAAAACAAGACATCATTACAAACATGTAGATTATATTCCACACTTACACATAAGTGATATACCCATTTTTCAGTTATCATTATTGAAACATGTTAAGTGGAATTATGTCATTCCAAAATGATAAATATATAATATTTACACTCTATTTTATGATATACTATTATTATATATAATTATTTTAATGAAAAATGTATCACATCGTGTCCATGAGGTTGTAGTTCATAAGTCCACAAACCATGTTATCATTATTTTAATGTATTAATCGGTTAATATATGAAATAATATATTATATTAACATGAAGGTAATTATTTAATTAGTGTCATATATATTTCAATTATGTACCATTTTTTTAATTTTTACCTTCCGAAATATAGTCCATGTAATGTGTCAAGGTATCACGTAACTTTGAGGTGGTGGTAGTATGCACATTAATAAAAGATGTTATCATATTTACACCAAACGAAACAAATTAATGTATGTGTTATATAAAATTTAAAATTTTCTAAAAAATTATAAATATAATATTTCGATTATAAATATTGGTTTTCCACCATAATTCATTCCATAAAATGTGTAAATGAAATAAATGTACAATCATTAATCTGTGAGACTGTAGACCACTGTAAACACTAATGGTATGTTCAACACACATTAGATCATTGTTTTAGTATGTTTAGGTTATGAAATGAAAAAAAATTATCACTATATATTGAGGATAATTAATTTATTATAAAATCATGGAGTAAAAATATTTTATGTGGTGGATAATGAAAATAAAACAAAACAGATTAAAGAAGGATGTTACCTTTTATTTGTATAACTCTTTTTGGTTTCCACCAAAGTACTTCATTGGATATATTTGTTTCAAAATAGATGCTTACAGGGTTATTGAAATGGTTTTGATGCCATATTAGTTTTGATTTTTTGATACCAAAGGGAAATATAAGTGTTTAAAATTTGTTTGTGTGAGTGCCTTTTTATAGTATATAAGGACTGATATTCTTTTATGTTTTGGAAATGTGAAATCCACCATCATTTTTTTATATAATGTTGATCTTATAAGGGTAAAAATTTGATACAAATGAATATATGTTAAAAAAGTAAAATATAATTTCTTTATAAAATGTTTATATTACATTTTCTTATTTATGTATAATGTTTAGTCCCTTGTGAAGCTAATTTTTCTATAATTCATTATAATTAATTTTAATCTCATTCAATAATAATTTTATAAAAAATGTTTGTTGGAGGTTTTAAACAATATAAATTATAAAGATTACAAATATAGAATCAATTTTTCAAAATTACAATTATTGGATTTGTAAAAGTTAATTTAGATTTACTCCACTAAATCAGACATTAAATCATGTTTTAATGTAATTTTTTTTGTTCAAAAGTTTGATATGTTTTATATCTTATTTCAATGTGAAATTTATTAAAACATAAAAAATTGGATTATTATTATTGTGTAATTAATACATTTTTACTTTAAAACAAATTTAAAATAAAATTTAACATTATAAGTAAATTATAAAAAGGTTGATTTTAATAGTAATTCCTCATAATTAACTATTCATAAAAACATAAAAAATCATATAAAAATTCAAAATGATAACCCTAATCTAATTTTTATATTTAAATTTAAAAAATGAATTTAATTTTCAAATAAAAAATATTAAATGATTCATAAAATTGTATTTTAAATAGGTTGACATTAAAAGGCGGTAAATATACCTTTAGAAAATTATTAGGTTTTTATGCAAAAAAAATCCGTTTCTGCATAACATGTGTCTGTAAAATCAATTGAATTAATATAAAAAATATTTTATAGAATAAATAATATTTAAATAAAAATAATATCATTAAATAATATTAATAAACATAATCTATAAACAACACAAACCATTATGAGGAGACACCTATTTACTTTTTATTAAATTATTTAATATTTTAATTTATAATTAATTAGAATCCAATGAAATCATATTTTATTTTTAAATACAGCATATTTTCAAAATTTGTGTTCTAATATTCGAAACTGGTAATTAATTATCTATATTATGACTAATATTATTAAATAATTATTTTTTGGTAATATATTTTCAATTTCTACTACTTGGTCTTACGTGTAATGTAAGGTAATGAACAAACTCATTATGGAATGTGATGAAAGATAACTCAGTATCTCATGAACTTGGATCTATATCAAAAAATAAATTTATTTAAAATTGAAAATTTATTATATATTATCATAATATTATATTCCCTAAATTTATTGGTTTTTTGTATCATGCATGCTATCAAATACAATGTTCTTACATTAGAATTCAGTTGTATGAAAGTTCACAATATGGTTTAAAACAAAAATGTATAAACTCATTTATGTTGGCCAATTGTTTTGTCTCGAGAAGAATATCAATCCAATGTGGGGATATATAATGATGGACCCAACCCATCAGTGTAAGACCATAAAATTATTCATATATAGAATAATCAATATAATTCATTATGAATGTGCATTTTCATTAAATATTAGTATTGAGTTGAGGAAATAGATTTAGCAATATTTAAATAGTTAATCAAATAAAATTCAATGTAAAAAACTATTTGTAAAAATGATATACAGTTTATGTAATATTCATATCAATGATATAAATAATATGGATATTTAATAGAATTATATTTTCAAATGAAAAATGATCTCATAGGGGTATTATATACACCATATATAAATTATTATGTGCCCAATACTAGGTATGTACCTATGAAGTTAAAATTAAGATGACGTCCCATATCTTATTCTTCTCCATAGATGAATGTGCTATAAACTCATGTATAATTATTTAAAACATATTTTTAATTTATAAAAGAACCATATTCATATTTATGATGTCATATATGATCTTACTACGTTATCTTATCCCTCGCTTATTAATAATATTTCATTATTACGTTATTTCAGGTGTAATTGACTTCATTTTCATATGCATGTTTGGTTTTATATAACTTCATTCTTGTGAAAAAGATATAAATAAAAAAATATATAACATTATATTATGGACATAGATATCATATTTATAAATTTAGTGAATCTTGAACATGTAATATGAATCTCATTTCATCGTGAAGATGGTCAGCCATACATATACTTGAGAGATAGTATAACTCCCTTAATGGTGATAGGTTAATGAATTGGACGGTAAATTAATTTTTTAGAATAACAAAAATTTAAAAATTTCCATATAGACCTATAATTTCCATCATTATTACCATCCTTGATTGGTGGCTATTAAAAAGAATTATTCCATGATGTTGATGTTTTATGTTGTACAAACGCAAGTGTGATTCTTTCATTTTTTATAGAACTGCTAAAAGGTTGAATATGGTTATCCCAAAAGACATATCCTCAAATATTTGATACTGTAATTATTATTTATCAATGAAAAAACTTGAAAAAGATGTAGAATAACAAATAAAATATAATGATTTGGTAAAGATGATTACTTATTATTCATCAGAAATCTTTTGAACACTTATTAACGACACTAATGTTTGTCTTTTTAGAAGACTAGATCCTCCAAAACTTGAATAAATATATTCTAAAGGGAATATTTCCAAAATAATTTGAGTTAAATGGATTAAGGTTCTCTAATAAGTTATGTATGATGTTCCAATTTAAAATTATAATGTGTCACTTTTGTAATTCCATTACAGATTAAATTTTAATAACTCTATTTATATGTTCAAATTCCTTAATATTTAATGAATTTCAGTTTTAAGATATTAAATTATCTTAATCACATCAACAAATAGAATATATAAATGTTTCATTTTAATTTTAAAACATATCCTTTTTGTTTACCCCTTGTTTACTAATTTTTTACCCCAACCATGGTAAAATTTTTTTTTAAAAAAATGGGTAAAATTGTTTCTATAAATTAAAAAATGAATCATAATAAGAAAAAATTAATTTTTTAAAAGTTAATCCATTTACAGTGATGATGATTTAATTTTTAAAAATTTTATATTATTTCATTAAATATTATTTAGATAAATAATAATTCATGCCATCTTGGAAACTATTCATTTACTTTGACTTCTAATACATTAATTAAGAGGTAAAATTCTGTTTCAATGATTTAAAACCTCTCTAGTATTTCATATATATCAATAAAATTAATTTCACACATATTCACATTCATATTATAACAAAATTAATATTTTAAACCATCGATTTAATTTATTTAATTAAGTAAACACTTTATTTGTATGTTAAATAAATGTATTTAATTATATAATTTTCCAATATTCATAAATAAATTTTAATAGGTGGAATTTAATTATAAAGATTCAAAATTCGATTAAGTACATTATTATCTTAATTTCATACTATTTTAACAAATAAAAGATATTAATTACCAAATGAGTGACATTTTTGTAACTATATTTTCATTATATAATTTATAATAATTTTCATGGAAAAGTGACCATTTAAAATTTAAATTCATGAATAAGGTAATAAGGATCAAATATTATTCATCAAATAATTAATTGTATACGTTTACGTCATTTTTATATCCATATCTTTTTGTTTTAACCCATATTTGAAAACATTATCGCATAAGTGGGAAAAATGGATATTTACTCATTTAGGGTAAATTTAGTTACTATATAATTCGAAAATAAAAATTAATATTTAATTTATTATATTTTCAACATTATTTAAATTATTTTCTAATTTTAATATTTTTTGTAATTTTTTACCATTTAATAATATTTTTGGCTATAAAATAATCTTAATATTAAATTTAATAACTTTTCATTACATTCACATTAATAATATTAATAACAAAATAAAGCATAGAAATAGAAATTTTAATAAATTTATAATATATAAAAATAATCTAGAAAATTCATATATGACAATATCAAATTATATTTATTATAATATTTTTAATATCATACATTTGATATTATATTTAATAACCAAATTACTACATCATTGTTAAACTATAATTTATATTTCATAATTATTCTCTAAAAATTAACTATAAATTATTATAATGAATAAAATTATTTTATATTTAAAATAACTATTTATTGTTGAAGATACAGTTTGTATTGAACTATATTCAAAATTTAATTGTTATTAAAAATATTAACATCACACCTTTGAATTTTATTTTTAAAAAAACTTATAAATATAATATACTCATCCAACTAGACATCAATGGACTTATAAATGAACATGAATTTATTATAGACTAATTTATATTATAAATTAATATTTTGGTAATTTGTTAGATTAATTTTCTAGTCCTTGTCATTTTAATTTTACCCAAAATTATCCACATTTTCCATTACCATGGTAACCAAAATTTCAAATGTTATTATTCATGTTTACCAATAATAAAAGATTTATATATATGTAATTTATTCCTCCTTATACTAAATAAAGAATCTATTTTTTGAAATTATAAAACAAAAAGTTGCATAAATTAATTAAAAATTTTACATAAGGAAAATGAGGTTTATTAGAAAAATTTCATATTCATGTATAAAATTATATTATATTAAATTCATGTTTAATATTCAGTTCAAAAAAATTATATTGGTTATAAAAAAATGAACTTATGACATTTTAAAACTAGAAAAAAAATATTATATTTTTTTTAATGAAATAATAAAATATTTTTTTCAATGAAAATCAGTATTTTTACTACTCATTAGAAAATCCAACATTTCATAAAAATACCAAAATATAATCCAAATCCAAATTTGAAATTATACTTATAAAAACAATATTTATTTTATCATATAGAATTAATAAAATAAATTTTAGGTTTTAAAATATATTCTCAATTAAAACGTAACACAAATTCCATTAGAAATTTTTTTTATTTATTCATAAAAGTGTAATTATACACATATTATTCATATAAATTCTAGTAGAATAATTTTGAAACATTATATTGAATATATAATCTTTAAATTTTATAATTTTTCAATCATATTCATTTCACTTAATTTAACAGATAAAGTATAATGATCAAATGATAGTATTTCATTATTTAGTTAACTAATCTTTATACGAGATTAAATTCAAAAATAATCACAAATAAAAATCATGGAGAGTTATAATTTACAATTGAACATTTCCATATAGAGAAAATCAATAATATCATTCATGTATACTTCTAGAGTACCACCACTAGGATGTTATGTAATTTTGTTTTCATCATGACATCACAAAGAAGATATATAATAGAATATTTAAGTAATTAATATTATAAATAGGATGTGATTTTAGTTATATAAATTTTTAATAATAATTACAATATTTTTATAGTGATCTTTGTAAAACGGTAACATTGTACATGCATATGTATCTCTAACTATCTGCTTGATTGTAATGTATTTATTTTTCATAACCTTATTTTATGACTTGATTCAATATTATAATTAATTTATAAATGTTATATTAATGACATGAATATTATTTTATATATGATAGAAATATGATCATTTTGAAAATATTCATCATATTAAATTCATTTCGTACTTACAAAATGAATATCATCAAACTATCTGATGTGAAATTAAATGATTGATTAATGGTATATAACAAGATAATATGTTATATAAAAGAAATAATAAACATGAAAATAGTTCTTATGAAATTTTAAATTATCATAAATTTAAATTATTCATGTTAAACAATATACGTGATTAGTCAGAATATTGTTAAGGGATGTTCTCCTAAAAAACATTTTTAATGATTCTTTTACAAATCCATTTTTCTTTATTATCCATATTTTCAAAAAAGTGTTTAAAAATATTTGAATGACAATAATATGATTGTTTAATGTAACTTTTATCCATTTTTATGTTTTAAAGATAATTTAATGTGATTTTTTCCAAACTCGGTTCTCATTGAGTTTTCTAAAAAAAATTGGAAGGAATGTTTTTATACTTATATAGAATGAGTGGGTTTTCACACTATCATGACTCCTTAATGATTTTAGGATTTCTTTTATATGTTTTCATTGTTAATTAAGATGAAAATTTTTTCATTATTATGGGTATATTTTTTATATTTTAAAAGTGAATTTTAATGAATGGGGAATTTGATATATGGGGACATTTCACAAATGGGATTAATATACTATAGAAGTATTTTATTCAAGATATGTTCATTTGGCATTGTTTATATGATGAGATAATCCCTAATATAACTCATGGATTGTATTTTTATAGCTTGTATATCTATTTCTCAAAGATAGCACTAGGTGATCTAGTTATTGTATATACTATGAGAGTACCTAGATAGCGCTATAATGAATTGGGTTCTCTGAAGGTAGAAGTTGATTGTATGGTCATTCGATTTGTATGAATGATATTATAATAATCCCTCATTAAAGGTACATCATTATTATATGTGGTCTTATGAGATTTAGTTGAAATAATTTAATTTAATTGGATATATTAGTTTCTTTAGTTTTTAAAACCTGATTTTACCAGTTATGGTAAAATGGTATGTTTTACATAATGAGACATTTTTAAGGGTTTTATCATTGGAATAAATATTTTCATTATTTTATGTCTCGTACTAAGATTTTATTCAACATAAAATGTCTTCAAATGACTTCAATAGGGTTTATGTATCATTAAATAAAATTAATAAGACATGTTTAATGTCTTGAAAATTTATGATAAAAGGAATCCATGATTTTTTTTAAAATGATTATTTGATGGAAAAATGAATTTTTATTAAAAAATTATATATATTGTAATATATGAAGTTTTCTGTATTGTTTATGAACTAATTATATAAAGATATAAACTGAATAGAACCCCACGATTATAATAATGGGAATTATTGATAATATTCTCTAGAATATGAACTAATTAATGCACGTTCCATATTTTTGTTTCCAAAATATTGTTTAGATAAATAAAGAGAATACGACGTCTTCAAGTGTGGAAAATCAAAGAGGTATAAATAAAATATAAGGGATACATGTATAAGGATGATATTTAGATCAATTTCATGAACACCCTATTTTATGTTTTAGGTGGTAGATTACTAAAATGATGAAGTGAATTTTAAGAGACATTTTTGGTAATAATACACTTAGGTTTATTATAATCGTTATTAATATAATTATTCAAGGAAGAATTCCATATATATTTCTAGGAATATATATAAAGGTATTGGTATAATTGATTGTTTATATGATCTTTGATTTTGTGGTAACAATTTTTTATTACTTTTTGTGATTCAGAATGAAATTCCTAAGATAACATTTTTTAAATCATAAAATAAATATTAAAAACTTTGCCGTTATCTTCTAGAAAATTTCCCAAGTTTCATAAAATTTTTAATGATTACATTAGATATAGATGTAGAAAAAGAAAAATAAACAATATTAGTGACAAACTATAATATATGGGAAGGTTTTTGGGAATGAATCAACAACTAAATAGTGACAAGGGAACATCACTTACCAGTATCCTACACGATTTCATTATTAGGATGAAATTGTCGTTATTTATTTAAACAATATGAAATATAAGGATTATTTCCATCTTGGGAATACAATTTTATTGAATAGATAGGGAATGTATTATAAAATGATTTGGTATTTAAGTTATTAATGTTATTTTGTAAGAAGATCATTGTTTATGAAAACATATATATTACATAAAACAGAATAATATTGTATTTTAAATAGGGAATAATGGTTGAATTATATTTTGGAAACATACATAATATTATGATTGATTATTGGTGTTTTATGATATTTCATTAAATATTTTACATATAATTTATATTATGTTAATTATTCAATTACATTTTATGTATGAGAAATTAGGATTGGTTAATTTTATTTTGAGATAAATGATAAAATTTATGTTGAAATACTATGTGATCAAATCCTTATAATTTATTGGTTCAATTATTGTCCATAATTTTTTATGAATTCACTGCATAGATATTTATTTCATGATATTTTTATGAACATTGTAAATTATTATTTAATTTAAGAGATTAAATTGTTTATTACATAATAGTTTTTTATTACTTTTGGAATAACATTACCTTATACTAACCATTTTAGTTGTGGTTATTTTCTAATGAAAAGAGAAATATTTTGTTTTAATCACTTGGTATTATTTAATCTATTTTATTATGATTATAGTGCATCATAAATGAATGAATGAAAAATCATCTTTGATACTCAAAATTTACAGAAAATTATTAGATTTTGGTTGAAGTAAATTTAATGGATGAATATCTACCTAAAATAATAGTATATTATTAAATGTTTTTAGACTATATTGAAATAAAATTTATTAAATTTATGAAAAGGATATTAAAAATATATGAAGTTTATTTTCTTAATGAAAAATCAATTTCTTTTATACCAATGAATGATTTATGATTTTTTTGGATAAATTTCTCATTACCATGTTCTCAATCACTCTCTTTTATACCTTTGGTGTTAGTATTCTCAAAAATAACATTGTTTATGCATCCCAAAAGAATATCTAATATAGAAAACAAATATATTTTTAGGATTAAAATACTTCTTCCCTAATTCAATTTTCAAGTAGAATTTGTATTGACCATGTTTTAAAATTTGGGTGTTAAATATAGGTATTTTTAAAAGTAAAACCCTGATTATAGATCCATAGGTTAAAATTTTGAGGGTGAAATTTCAAAAGGTCGATCAAATGTAAAAATTGTGTTAATGATAGAATTAATAATTTTATTATTTATTAGTATTCCTTTTTTTTGTTATATTTAAAATAAATATATTTAATAATTAATAAAATCAATAATGGAAGCGTTTTTATTAAATTATTTACATATTTTACTTTATTTATACGATTAAATTTATAATAATAGATTTTTGATATAAAATATTTAATAAATTTTTAAATACTTCATTCCATAACTATATTATGTAAAATTTTAATAATTATTTGACAATATGTGTCTTTCAAGGAATATTAAAAAATAATGATTTTTCTTGAAATCTTTAATTCTTATTGTATTTCCAATGTAAAATTAAATTTTAGATTAGTTTAATATTTTTATATGAAAATATATGATTTAAAATAATCCTGTTATGGTTTATTAAATTGATTTTATACTTCATTTTATTATAATGACGTTGTACATTTTAGAAGGGCATTTTTTCCACACACAAAAATGGTTGTTCTGACCTTATTTAATCTTAAATACTTTTACTGTTAATTTTTCAATTATGAAAAATGAATTTATTTTTTGTAATTATCATTTCCATATTTTGTAAATAGTTCCCATTTATTTTTGGGAAATATTAATAGTAACCTTAATAATTTTTTTATTACAATATTAATGGTTAAATCAACTTTATTGTTAAAAATAAAATAATAAGAACTATTAAATTATCCTAAAATGTACATAAATATTATAAAACGAGTATATATCAATAATTATAATCCAATAGTCTAATTCATATAAATTTGGGGCCACATGGATGATTGTATGACCATTATAATACATTTTTTAACAAAATGTCAAACATATGGCACTCATGTATTTAATTAAATATATAATTATTTTATTATGATGTTTTGGAAAAGAATCATTGACTATAAATAGCAATACTAATGTTGAAATTTTCATATTAGTCATCGTGATTTATTTCTAGATATTATTTAAGAAATAATTATTTTAAATGATTGAACAACACTAATGTTGTAATTAATTAATTAATGGAAATATTAAATAATTAAAATTTAAGGAATTAATATATTTATAGTTATTTATAAATAATTATGAAAAAAAATATATTAATATTAAATTTTATGAATATAATAAAATATTGTATTTAAATTTTTTTTTTCTATTTATTGATATTATTTATTTCATTGTAATGAATATTTAAAAAATCATCATTACATATATTTTTTAATAAAAAATATTTTAATAAAAGATATATAATTACTAAAACCCTGAATTCTAAAAAATGATTTGCATAAGGTATAAAATATCAACCATTATCAATTTATGGATATTTTTTCTATTTTATAGTAACTATATATATCGTCAAATTATAAAAATTCATGTCGTCATGATAAGAGATAAATGGGTTAAACATGGGTTAAAACCAAAATATGTGTCTATAAATATAGTGAAAACATTAATAATTTTTAATTTATAATAGAATATATACCAATACGAATATTATATTTTATATATCCGGATTTCGATCCTTTTTCAATTTAAAATTATTTTAATTTATTTTAATAATTTGTGAAATGCTAAGAATGCCCCTCCCTATTCTTAAAAAAGGAAACCTCTTCTGTCTTCATCCGACATCAAACAAATTTTTTTTTAGAAAATAATTAACAAAATACCTTTCATGAATATTTATTCTCATTACACATGTCATGGTGTAAGAATAACACAAATATTTGATGTCTTAAGATGTTATATAAAAGATGATTTCCAAAGAAGATCATGAGGTTTCATAAGCATGTTTTTGTTTTTATTTTTCATATGTATAACTCAAAAAATATTATCATATCATAAAAAATAAATACACTACCCACCCTATAATCATATGGTAATATTTTTGTTTCTTAACCTCTATCCATCTATTATTCTATCTAATGGGAAATGAAATCCTCATTCATGAATATTACTGACTACCACATCATGAACTGATATAATTTTGTTCCCATCACCATCTCCCACTATAAGACAAAATAATGGATATAATTTTTATTTATGGTATTAATTACATATATTTCATTATAAAACGAAAATATATCATTTTTTATCTTACAATTACATGAATTATAATATGATGACATCATTCGTTCATATATTTTGTTTACCACTTCAATGAAGGGATTTGATTCATTTATAATCCTGAAATAACAAGGATAATATATATATGTTTATTTAAATAATTAATAATCTTAATGTGATATTATTATCATTACATAATAATTAAATAATACATATCTTCTTTCAATAAAGATATTTGAAAAAATGGTAACATTATTCATGTGTAGGAAAAGTCTACCATATCAATGATTATATCATAGTTCATATTTAATAACATTGTTTCATTGATTGATTTAAAATTATAAATAATGTATAAAATTTATAATTATTCCATTTGTATTATTCTAGACAAATTGTAATTATTATATCAATTAATATATAAAATCATCTAATGGAAATCCAAACTTATGAATCGAATATCATCAAATTGTGTGTTGTGAAATTAAATAATTATGTAATGCAATATAAAATGATAATAGGTTATATAAAAGAAATATAAAACTTGATAACAGTGATTAGAAAATTATAAATTAACTATTGTAAATTTTTCATAAAGATAGATAATGTACGTAATGAGTCATACTTATAGTATAAATCATTAATCTAGAACCCATATCAAAATGATTCCTTTAAAACCTTACATTTATTCCATTATGAAATTTTATATACTTGTATTACAGATGATTTATAATATCATTCAGTGATTTTTAATGGCATATTTACTGATGTTTTTCATTTTAAAAAATATAGATGATTTTTTTTTTTTGAATGTGGCACATTATGGCATTTCTAAAGAAAAAAATGCACGTATTGTTCATATAAATTATATGGAATGAGAGGATTATTCTGAAATCATGACACAATAATTATTTTATGTTTCCTTTTTATATTTTTCTAGTAATTTTTAATGAAAATTGTTAGAATATTTTGTGTTTTTTATTTTTATTAGTTTTTATTTTTAATGCATTGGGTTATCAAGATGTGTATGTAATAAATAAACTGAGGTCAACTAGGATAGAAACCCATGCTAACCCGTCACATGGTTATGTATAAAAAGATACTATGGAAACATATCAGGAATATAAAAACTACCTAATGTAAAACCAGAGTAAATGTAGAGGAAGGAGATACAAAATTATCCATAACAAAATAGAAACATGGAAATCCAAAAAAAAATTGACAAAATAAAAAAAGTATCCATTTGTCCAATATTAAACTTCATCCCATTATTAATTAAAAGCATCAAAAATAATAGAATCTTGATTGAAATATGATTCCACTCCCTTTACCTAGATCCTCTAATACATCATCTAAAACTGCCTAAATACAAATGTAGGTTGTAACAAAAAATCTCAATAGCATATAATGACAAGATCAATATAAGTTCTAATTTAAAGAATTTAATAGTTTTACCTTTTCAAAAAAAAAAAATTTCACAATGAAATTTCATAAATCCAAATTATTGGTATAGAATTTTACTTTTTTCATAAATAAATTCATATTATCAATTTTGTAAATATTAAAATTAAAAATGATGAAAGATTATGTCATATTAAAAATTATATAGTTAATAAAATTTTTATATGTCATTTATAACACTACATAAAATAAAATATATGAAATTTACTAATCTAAAATAAGTGAATTTAAAAGGATCATAATATTGAACTAAGGTTGATTTTGGTCATAACACACTTCTCCAATGAAATTATGATAAGTGTTAGGGTGATATTTTATTATTATTTTATTATTTTTACTTATAGTTACCATGTTTACATTTAACCTTTTTAAATAAAATCCAATATATACTATTCACCAAAAATTATTTTGATCATATTGGACTATATTGTTCATTTTATTTATAACCTCATGTGATTATTTTTAAAATTTAAATTCATAGAAGAAGTAAAACTACATTTAATGTAAATCTCATAGATGTGGGTTGAATGTAAGTAAAAGAGACATTCAAAAGTATAACGGATTATTTTATGTAATTTTATTATTAAAATAATCCAATGAACTACTTTGGGTTAATATATGTATAATTTAACTATTTTTACTTTAAAATCAATTTAAGGTAAAAAATATTTAAATGAAAAAGTTGGTTTTTTATAATAATGTATGGTTAATATTATTTGTGATATATTAAATGTTTTCTAAAAAATAAAAACAATACACCATATGCAAATTTTTCTATTATGAAATAAAAAATGATGTCTATTTAAAAAAACAATTACAATGAATGTCTAAAATTATTTTTATTGTTGTTCAAAAAATGACATAAACAGTATTTCCTTTATGAAAATATTATTTTCAATCATATACCAATTTTTTCTGAAATCTATAAATTTAGCTATATTTATGTTTTACTTATGTGAATACATTATAGAAAAAATTTAAGACTAATTTATTACTATTTAAATTTCTATATTTACTAGATATGTAAAAATATATAATTTAAATAATTACCACACTAAATTGTTGTCTCATAGAAACTCCATCTTGCTTGTTATGCATGCCACATCGATATTGCATGCAACAAAATCTTCTAAAGATAACATACCCTGAGGTTGTTGGTGTTACACTCTTGAGGAACATGGTAAAGAAAAAATATAAGAAATCATATTTCTTCATTTCGTTCTTCACTAACATGTTATAGAAATTAATATTTCTCTTGACCCACTCAAAATCAAAATGACAACTAATCTTGATGGGTAATGACTGACTACATTATTAATTTACCTCTGACCATATGTTTTATAGGTCTCAAAAAATTCATTTATTTTATTTCCTATTCATTGGTCCTAAAAATTCCAAATATACACAATCTTATAGTGGATTGATTGATGGACTTATGAGTCTGATGGACAGTTTCCAGGATGTTATAATTTAGTAGTTTATCTGAATACAATATATATGAGATTGCATCTCTTTATAATTATGAAACTCATCAACATATTTAACTAAAGATTTAAAACATTTAAATTTTGGAAAAACTAAATCCCAACACCATCGGTTTAGTCTATTATGTTCAATAAATGCATCAAAGAATTAACACAAATCTAAATCCAATTCATTGAAACAATAAAAATTCAAAAACTTGATTGTTTCAAAGAAATTATCTTATATGAATGAAATCCTTGATGAAATTGTTACGTTAAAATTTAGTGTAATAATTATCTGACATGTATTAGAGTGTTTTATAATTACCTATTCGGTCAATATTATTTTTTCCTTCCATCCATCCTCGATACGATTGTCCTAAATATGTTTTCATGTATCATTTCTCTACCATTGTTTCATCATGATATCATGATATGTTATTAAATCTTATTTGTGATTTTCTTGATATTTTGAAAACATCAAGGAATCATCATATTTCCATTATATACAGAAAAAATAGATTCTCATATTCATTATGAGTAAAACATCAATCTGGACAAATGTTAGATCGGATTGTCCTTTTATATATAGAATAAACTCTTCATCTACAAGACCATATAACTAATTTCTAGTCTTATGTCCTACATAAGATGGTGAGTATAAATTTCATGATAATTGCTCTTTATTTGATTCTTATCTTCACAGTATTCCTAAATCATGATTTTCATTACTTTTCACAACATAAATATTTTCTTTAACATAATTATGAAATAAATATATTTAAAACAAATAGAAAACACAAAATGGGAATAAAAATACCCACATTTGGGATTTTTATCAATAATCACTTCAATACTATATCAAAAAACTCTATAAAATACAAGAAGATTTTTTATATTCTCAGTTTTTCATTTCCTTATTCCTTTCATCATTTCCAATTTCCTAACATTTCCATTTTTCTGTATCTCAACCCCTTATTGAGAGGGTGCATCATTATAATTTTCACATTTGCTGAAAATGATTTCATTTGTAAGGGTTGTAACTTTCCATCTCAGAATCATAACAATTTTCTTCAGGAGAAGATATGTTTAAAATTAGTTTATTAAAAAGTTGCCTTTAACCGAATAACATCAAGTCTACATGGGTGAATCTAGAGAGAAACATATTTTGTATATAGAGGTAATAATTTTTTGCTATTACAGAATATTCATGTAATACCTTTTCAAGTATCCATTATAATTCCCATGACTGGGGAAATCTGTGAAAGAATTTATTTAGATAAAAGTAACATGCACATATTTCAACAAACATATCAGAAACATCAAGTCTATTAAAACACTACTTTATAAAAGATAATACTTTCATAACATAATTACAATCCTTTTTATGAATACTAAGAGACTCATTAACATCATAGGACAAATTTAGACTCATTGATTTTCCAGAATGATTGTAAAAGTATACAAAAGATTCAATAATAAGTTGGAACCTTAGATATTTGTTAAAAGAATCAATCAATCGTTTATTCCACTCTCATTCCTGATTATTATTTCATGGATTTTTCATTTGATTTGTCTTCATCCATCTATTAATAGTTATCATATTTTTTTACAAAATCTTATTATCTAAATCATCATTTGATAAGGCTATCAAAATTTTATTTCTATTTAGTAACATATTTTTAAATATTAGTTTGTATCATATTTTTCATGTAATCATCTTGGGATAGAAATACAATCAAAAAGAAATTGGTAATATTCCTACTTAACTCACATCTCTTGAATATTGTTTTATTCATAAAATTACCATTTGTTAATATATATTAAATAAATATTTTTCCATTTTTAGAATTATTTTTCTTCCCATTTCCATCAGATGTCATTTTTATTCTTCCAACCTTTTATAAATTTTTTCTTATTGTGGATAAATTACTATGAACTGTTTTTATAGGGTCTCGACATGTTTACCTTCCCAAATTTTGAATTATTATTCTTTTAATTATTATGAACATTTTTATTATGATGTATCCTTTGATTTAATTGAACCCCCCCTCTATCTTTTACATATATAACTCATGGAATATATGTAATGTGTTCCTTTAACTGATATATATTATCCAAATGTCTACAACTACTACAATGCTTGTGGTACCTATTTATGGAATACCTTCAACTATAACAACAATAATTACTAGAATTTTGGATAGGTTTCTCAAAAAACTTTTTATCATTTTTAATATGTCTTTTTGACCTCTAACATTACTATTATCAACCAAATTCTCCCATTAATTATCTATTTTAATATTTTGATTTATCATAATTAGAGGTAAAATAATATTTTTTGGAATCATGATATATAGAAACATCTAACTGTACATATTTGTGGGTATTGACCACATAAAAAAATTCCTAGCATTATTTTCACCCTTTGAAGATAAATATTGTTGATACTTCATAGGTTCATACATATGAGAACATTCACCAACATAAATGATAGAATTATCAAACCTTGTAAACCTATATTCATCTATAGATAGTTTTTTTAGAAAAGATTAAACCCCTCATAAATTTTCATTGACATATACTTTTATCTTTAAATGATTTCTTATTCATTCCTAATGATATATCTTGATGTCAAAAATCGCTTCCATTAACATAAAATTTTCATCGTAACTAATTATTTTTTATTTGTTGAAGATTATTAACTATCCAACTACTTATCAGTTTACACAATTCTCCTAATATTTCATAATTATGCATTCATTTCATTATTCAGATGAAATCCTAAATTTGTTTATTCTTCATCAAAACTACTAATTTCTCTAGTATCAAAACATTCCTTATTAAAAATTTCAATAAACATGTTTTCTTCCACATTATATGTAAATATTCAAGTATCATTATAATTTGATAAAAAAATTCTACTTTTTTATTTGCATAAAATATTTTATTTCATTTTAGAATAGAATTTTTCATTATCACCGTGTTCTTCAAATATCATCATGGCCTTCATTCTTCTTCGTCACATTTTTTAGTTAGTGTTTTTTCAGCACCCCTATGTGGAAAATTATAAGAATGTTCTCAAGGGCTCTAGAAGCTAGTAATTTTAAGGGGAGATCCATTTATAACATCCTATTCCTATTTTCAAATTTCAACAAAAAAATCATAAAATATCATCATGATTCTTACATTCCATATATTCTAAATCAAAATCTCCATCTTCTTCATAAAAAATATTCATGGGATTTTATTTTATTGGAAATTTTTTAAAATTTAATGAGAAAATATGTTTTCTCTTCAAAATTGTTTCCCTTGTGATTAAAATTTTAATGTGACTTTTGTGAAAATAATTCATAGAATATGTATAGGGATTTCAATCATCTAATGAAGAGTTTTTATCATCTAAATTTTCATGATGAATTGTTAATACATTTTCACCTATAGTGTAATATTTCTAAATTTCACCAAGTCTTTCGATTGTTATTACAATGTTACTCACTCTGATAATGAAATAAATAATGGTATCATACTCACTAATCTTCGGATCTTCATACATCAATCTCCGAATTTGTGTCTATTTATTTTGAATTTTTATTTTCTTGATACATGTTGTTCAACCTAATCTAGATACATTTGGATTTGGAAACTATTATTACTCTTCAAAACACGCTTTCATAAAGTGATGATAGTAATGAATTATTACTTCTCTCATATATCCCATGGTTTTAATATTCTAATTTTGTAAATTATCATTGTCAACATGGAGATAAAAGCATATGTGCTATCATTTGAAATAACATAAACATGGGACATAAGATATTTTAGTATTATACTATTGTAGATATTAAAATTTCTATCATTTATGATAGGAATCCTCTAACTATTCACACAAATTAGATGTTTCACCTCAACATTTCTTCTAATCTTCGGAAAGGAATAGATGAAGAGAACCTTCACTATGGTACATCCTATAAGTGAATGGACTGTATCAAATATTCACAGAGAGGGGGAGGGAGGGAATCCATGATATCATTGTATATTATTTATTCATACTAATGAAACAACCTTATCCTTCTGTTAGATATTTATTTCCTTACTAAAAATAAAATAAACACACATCTATATAATCACAAAAATTTACAAGGGTTGCTATAGAACAAGAGTATACATGTCCTCGGTATGGTTTGGAAACAAACCAATAAAGAAAAATCCACTATATAATAATCATTTTTTATGGTATAAAATGTGTTTTATATGGCCTAATAGTTGTGTATAACTATGTATACAACCCAAAAGTATGTTTTCTTCTTCTAACACAAAAGTTATATAAATATTTTGTGTAACATACTTGGTAGTGTTTTTCATGATCAACTTTAACAAAGATGATCATTATAGATGTTTAATTTCATTACATAGATGATGGTAAGAATGTCTTGGACATTTTAATGATACTCATTCTGATTTCCTAGTTCAATTCCAATGTTTTAATGCGTAATACAGATAATATAACTCTATCAGAATACCATTGAAACAATTTATAACACAGTCTTTGTCAGTCTATATATATCAATATGATTTTACCAGTATAATTATCTATTCCAATAAGGTATCTATATTAATAATATCTTCCTCATATTTTTCTACTTCTTATGTACGGTAAACATATTCATGAAAAGACAATCAAGAAAATTCATCTTTATTGTACTGTGTAGCTTCACTATACAATTTCTTGTGAAATTAATGTCATAGAATAAAAAATACCATTCTCCTCGATTTATATTCAAAAATATTTTAAGGAGGATTATGAACAAGTTTTTCTAAATTAGAGGTTTTTCCAAATATTCAATCTTCCTTAAATCATATATATTTCTTTGACTTGATCAGTTTCATTAAATTTCCTTGAATTTCTGATTTCTCATTGATTTTTTCAATGCTCCAAGATTCATCAAAATTCATCAGTCCAAATATGAATCTCTAATATAATTTATCAAAACAATTAAATCATTATTATGATTCATACCACAATCTTATATAAAGAAATATACATCTTAAATAATCTTATGAAACTTCTATCTGATTTTGATTCCAATTTTCCATTATGTTATATTCATTATGATGAGGGGATTTGGTCACTGTGATTTTCTTGACAAACATGAAAATAAATAAAAACTGAACACCTCTCATTAAATAAATCAATATAAATTTTAAAAATAATGTGTTCATTATAATTTCTTCATTCTGATAAAAGAGTTGATTCACCAATTTAAAGGATCTTATCCCCACCAGTTAAAAAGCACTACAATAAAATTAGTGTTCTTATATTAATTCTTCACCATCTTATTATATAAATTCATCTTTTTCTTGACCCTCTCAATAAGAAACTAGTAATTTATCTAGGTCAAAAATGAATAATTAAATTATTGATTGATATTTATTATTCTTTTTCATATTTCTCCAAAACATCTATTATTTTTATTAATTTTCATGGTTATTAAAAATTCCAGATAAACAAAGTCCTACTTATAATTAATTAGTCAAATATGACTATGGTGGATTTGATACAATAACATCATATTCAGTAACATCTATTAATATAGTTCCAATGAACCTCTTTATATTATTTTATTAAAAAATACATCTTCTAATTCATCAAATGATTGAAATCTATTCGATTTTATTCTAAATAAAAAACAGCTCCTTCGATTTCTTACATATTGATCAAAAAAACCTTCCCATACTTAACATAAATTTAAATCACATTCTATAAAATCAAAATGATTCAGTATCTTCCATCATTCACAATCATTAGATTGTAATCACAAAAATTTCATAACATTGATTACATTGAATATTGGAATTTTCATCATTTGAATTAAAATAGAATGTTTTATAACATACTATTAGTTCAACAATATTATTTCATTCCAACCAACCTCAATATGATCTGCATGAATACGATTGGTTTCATCATTTAACCCCCATTCTTTTTTCATTCCAACACCACATGGTTTACAACATATATAAGTTTTTTATGAATTAACAAAAATAAAATCATCGTTATATTTAAGTAAGATTTTTCCATAATGATGTTATATTCTGCATTATGATCATACCCTTATTTTGGAAAAATGGTGAATCACATGAACATTTTATTGGTAGAAAAAATGTTTTTATATCAACTTGACCATCATAAGAATTTCTAGTATGATTTCCTACATAAGATGGGGAGTCTAATAATCATTCCAATAGTTCTATATTTAATTATTTTCATTACTAAATTAATTTAACTATAATTACATTACATTTCATTACATACTCTTCATCTTTAATATAATAAAAATATTGATATAATGAAAATAAATTAAACCAAAACCGAACATTTTCATAACATAATGTATATATGAGATGTTAATATTTCCCACAAATTTTCATGAAACCTATATTCTTTCATCTCTTTCTCATTACAATAGAATTAGGGTTCTTATTTCTCTTATTGAATATCATCACCTAGGCTTATATGTTTTTTCATTATATGTACTCTGATATAAAAAAAAGTCATCTCACTTGATTTTCATAGTTGAGTTCTTCATTCATATTTCACCTTTCGACATTTGAATTTATATCGATGATCTTTTGTTGGATTATGCTAATATTCCCAATTTCTATGTTATTTATTTATTCTCTATTTTATTCTTTTCTGAATAAAATGATAGGTTGATACTAGATAATTATTCTACCATAGACATATTATAGATGTTCAATACATTTATTTTCAAGTATAATGTTTTATATACATTTTTTTATTTTCTAAAAGATGGACCATCAAATGATTCTCTTAATATTAATTAAACATACAGAACAAAATATTTGAACCAATTTAGTTTTCCCACATAGTAACAAAATTGGTTTGAGGTTTTTATCCTTACTCAGACCAATATTGAGGTTTGATTATCAATCATCTCTCTGAATTACTGCCTCTTTGGGTGTTTCTGTCAAAATTCAATTTTATTGGATGCATTAATTAATATAATGAGGCTATACGAGAGAGATTATGCTTGATTTCCATGTGATTGCATGTTGATAAAAATGATTCAATGGATAAATTTTATGATTTGGAGTGATTTTATGAACTCATATTGAATAAATTACATTGAAATGAGTTATGAACTGATTAATGAAATAGTTCTATGTTACCTAAGATTACTTTAATATTTCTACACCTTATATCGAGCCCTTGAGGGTCTATCTTTTTAATACATTGAATGTGATGTAATTTTTTATTCCATTGATTCAGACTGATATTGATGGTAATTTTAATTTCTATTACTTGGTTCCATAATGATATTGGATGGAAAATAAATTTTGAATCCACAGATCCAGCTTATAGTGAATGACCTAGACATTACTACATCTAAGATCTGGTCTTTGGGTGTAACAATAGATTACACAGTATTAGCCTCTGTTAATGATTTATCATTCTTAATAGATTACCCTGGTATTGGTTCTCATTATAGTTATTTGTATAGATAGTTTTTCTCATACTTCCTCAAGCCACAAATTTATCCTCTGTTTACGGTTTCTACTCTATAATGTTCTTTTTTGGAAGCATAATATCTCAGCTAAATATTATTTTATATTATTTTTTAGTATTTGACAATATATTTTCTATAAACCCATATCGATTTTTTATAGACACCATTGGTGTTGGCCTACATAGAGTTATCTCACAATGTATTTTGGCCTTTCTAGGTTTATTGGATAGATTTATGGAATGCTGGTATGGATATAGAAAAGTATCAACATTATTATTCTTGATTTAATTATTATATGACATCATAAGAGTATAAGATTGAGATACGATCATGATGCTATCATAAGATAAATTTTTTTAGTATCTTTTATTTTGATAAATATATTGTACTAGATACCTATTTATATGAAATAACATACATTTTCTATAGATAGATGGAATATATAAATTTGTATATGTTGTTTCATTTTCTTGATTATTACTCATGATGTCAATATTTTCATTAAATTATCCCACTGATGTGTGTTATAATTTATCTATTGATTTATATGTCTAAATCACTATGACTCACTCTTATTATGAGGTTATATTACTTGCATTGCATTTCCTTAGACCCACACTACTTTTCACTATCCTCTGGCATATGGGGAGTCATGCATGAGACCATGTGACCCAATCACTTAGGGACCTATTTATTTTCTACTAGAATAGAATGTAACATTGTGATATCATTGGTAATATATTTAGGTTTTCCTACTATTTGGGATTTTCAAACATTATAATTCGTGGTAATTGAAATTTGGTAATGAGTTATGCTTGGGAGTATCTTACCAACATAAAGGAAAATTATAAATTTCCAAGAATAGAATTAATTATTTTATTTCAACTAATAAAGTTGACTTCATTCAACCATTGTTGTAGACATATAGTATGTTATATTATGGAGGACGAAAATGGAGGAGACCTCTCACATGACGACTCTCTGGCGATCTTGGGGATGACAATCAATGGAAAATCATCTAGAATGTTATTTTGAATCTTATGATGTCTTCATTACCCCTTAAAAGGTGGTGGATACTGGTGGTGGGATTTCTTCTAATACTTTGGATGAGGTGAATGAGGATGAGAGGAACCCTAATTGAATGTCTAAAGGTTATACTTCCCATAATATGTTTCTTTTTGAATCGAAGCATGAATCTTCCTCATTACATAAACTGGTAACCTGGAATGGCTCTATTGTATTTTAGGATGCAAGTCTGAATATTTTGGAAGCTCATCTTGAAGAATGCCGGTTCACCCTCCTTGTCAGGTTATCATGAACTCTGAGGTATACCCATTTGATGGTTGATGAAATGAGGGCTCATTTATCTCAGGGATGGGGCTTCACTAACTTGCTTCTGATCTCAATTGGGAGAGGTATTTTCCATAATGTTTTTCCATCGAAGGAACTTCAAAATGTTTCCTGGTGTTTTGGACCATTTTTACTAAAACTTGGTTACATTATGGTTCAAAAATGGGATCCTTTTGCAACTCCTCTTGAAATTAAGAACTCGCCCACCCAAACATGGATTCATATCAGGGGTTTGAATTGGTTATTCTAGAATCTATTAGTTTTGTGGGTGGCCGCCTCTGCTGTAGGATATTCGATTAAGGTTGAAAAAGAAGCGTAGCATTCTATGTATGGTAACTTTTCTTGTCTAATGGTAGAGTTTGATTTATCTGAAGCTCTTACTAATACATTTTTCCTTGTTGTGGGTGAGACTAAGATAAAATTAACTATACAATATGAGTTGTAACCTACATTTTGTATGTCATGTCTTTGCATTTTCCATCCTCCTACGCAATTCTACCAGAAATTTAAAATGATCACTATGTAAATATTTTGGTCATGAACCAGATGAGTGCAAGAAGAAACAAGTTGAACATAAAGGTAGTTAGCAAGTTTCTAGGAGAAAGGATCCCTACAATGTTGGTACATACTCATTTGTTTAGTTCATCCAACATGTTCTGTCAAAGCTTGATTCATGTCATCAACCTATTAATTTTTATGTTGTAGCAGTGACTGGTAGACCATTAGAGCATTATACATAGGGATTCACAAAAGGTATAGATAACTGGTCCTGTGCGGATCTGGTTAATGAGGATGAAGGGAATCAATCTGAGCATGATGCTTCTATCTAGAATGAAGTAAATCAAGAGTTAGACCGCACTACACTAGACTCAACATATAATAAGTAAAAGACAAATACTGTGGATGCTGATGCATTCCAAATGGTGATTCCTACAAAGCTAAGGGCATGACCAACTATTCCTGATGAGGTGCAGGTGGCCAACGTGGATGCTCGGATGGAAGTGGATCTTAGCATGGTTAATGTCATTGTAGGAGAGTTTTCTTTAAAATAGGGGTTTCCGGATGGTGTGCTGGTGGATACTATTTCTGTTGAGAGGTTTAGTGACCCTCAAGGATTTCCTATGGGGAGGGTCTACTCCGATCTTCTTCATCTAAGTAGGGTGATATTCTAGCAAGATCACCTTCTGATAATTTAGAGGATGTTACTACACCTAGTCATGTAAAGGTCCTTGTACGAGCTCCTATGATGGTTAGAGATCACGGGAGGGATAATTAGGATACTTTTCCAATGGATTCATCTATTTCAGTGGCATTGGAAGGACCTATATAACCAGTTGTTAATTGCTTTTCATTATTAGAGTCTATTAATACTCGTGAGGTTGATTTTATTAATCATGAAGGACTAAAGAATGCAGGATGTAGTAACTGAAAGTGTTATTCCTCGACACCTACTATTATGGATGGTTTGGATACCCCAAAAGAAATGGATAATCCTATTAATAATACATCACATTCTTGTATGGATGTTCATGACTCCTAGGATGCACTTGAGGCTCCTGAAGACCTGCATGTAGAGTCTCTCCATTGTAATACTCAATAGTATGATATCTCCAATATTAAAGCTATGCATTCAATGGTTCATGGGGATGCTTCGCATGAAGAAACTAAATTTCACACTATAGAAGTTTTGGTGATGGATGATGAGCTCGTTGATGAAAAGGGGATGCGGGCGCCATCCAGCTAATTGAGGAGGATCTTGAGATCACGATAGGCCTAGAAAAAGGTAATAGTTGGGTTCATGATGTGTTTGTTTAGATTTCTATTAGGGTGTGGTGTTTCACATATAAGAATTTCCTCATGTATGTTGTTCTTTTAAAAAAAATTAATAAATTTTTGGGGTCATGGTTTTTGGATTCTGAAACCATGGCTGAGCCACTATTAGTTATGTTACATTTTTATATATATGCTTGGGGAATTTCATTTATATTTATCCTTATATGGATCATGCATTATTTTAGGCACCATACCAGATTCACATGATAGGAATATTTCATACCATATAGGATAGATATCATATCTGCCTCACATTATTATTTGTTCCTTGAGTTATGTTAATATACTTTGTGTGATTATTTACATAGTAATTTGAGAAAAATATGGTCCAAAAAGTACCTATCATAACCTATATAACTTGTTTCTATAGAGCCTACAAAAGAGACCTTATGTAGAAAATTATTACATGTTGGTTCATTGAATAATGGTCACATTGGTCCAGAACATGTCCTTGTTGGATTTAAATATGAATCACATTTCAAATTATTCGGTCCATTGGCGGTTATAAATTGGAAATCGTAATAAATATATTAAAAAAAATTAATAATTTTTTTTATAAATTTGAATGAACATTGAATAAGTTTTATTTTGAAAATAACAGGTATTCGTTAAATAATAATATCAGATTCTATATAAAGTTAATTTTCTTATATATATATCAAATGAAATTTTGTATACCAGAACCCCTAATTTGAAATCGGGTGCTTGACCTAGACTCAACCACAATCGTGAGATGTTGATAGTATCTTCTATGTTGTCTTCTAATCTGTTCAATTATATAGTCAAAAAATTATGATCATGACGAGGTGTGTGACATTATTATTGGAATTCATCAACCCCTCCTGTGATTATATCTATGATCTGGTTAATATTTAATTTTTTCCAAGGCATGCGTTTTGAATTTGTAGAGACATTAAATCCTGATGACATCAGGATATGTCAGATGAGTGTGGAAATGACGATGTAAAATAGGTTTTTTCACCCCAAGATTATTTGAGATAATTTTTCAAATTAAATTAATAAATTTAATATTTTTCATTTCACTAAACATTGAATATAGGTTTCTTATTAAAGAACGTTGTTTGCAATTAGTTATATGACAATCCAAGTTCATATTTTACTGCAGACTACACTTAGGTTCAATAGCATAACACACTACACTATTTGTAGGTTATATTACATAGAATTTTGACTCCCTATGATATCATGTCATTCACACAATTGTGAGTTATTCAGAATGGAAATATACTATTAACTTTATTATTAAAATATTATTATAGCTATCACCTACATGTCTAAAAGGATGTTATGAATAAGATTAAAAAACCTATTAAACTTTTATTTACATATTTATATAAAATTAATCCTTTAGTTATCAATTAGTATAATAAAATATTAGAACAATTTCAAAATAAATATTTTTCTTTTCTAGGAAAAAATGTTTTCTATGTGAAAGCCAAATTTTATCTCATTAAATTATAAATAATTATATTAATTTTTTAGATAAAATTTTTACTTTATATATTAAACAAATATATTTGATACTGATCTAATATATTATAAAGTTATAAGATAAATATAACTCCAATTTTATAAATAAAAAGTTGTATTTTTCTAAGAGATATTTTTTCCACCTTTCAATAGAGAACCTGTTTTAATAATGATTTTTGAAATTTTTATAATTTTAATTTGTTAAAATAAATTTCATTTTTATAAGTGTAATATTAACATTTACTTTGGGTTAATTTTAAAAAAAATAGAAATATTTTTTTTAATTGATAAATAGTGAAAAACTCAGCAATTTATGTTGAAAATTATTTTTTGTATAAATTATTTATAAGGGTAAATTATATTTTTATTGTTTTAATAATATAATTATAACAATATTATATTTATTAACCCAATTGAGTTTTTTTAATCAATTATTCTAGAATATTGGATAAAAAACATAGTAATCATTAGAAAATTTTTCACTATAAAAAAATAATATTGTTTTCCCGTTTGAGATATTAAATTAAAATTTATTTCTAAAAATTACAAGATTTAAATTTGGAAAAATAAATTTCATATTTTATATGAGTGTACTTTTTATTTAATAATATGGTCAAAAATTGTTTGACCAGAAATATTAGTAAAATAAATTAATGTTATTTAGAGCGATATAGAGAAAAATAATACTAATATGAGACAAACCATTAAATTTATAGGACAAAATGACCTAGAAACATGTTAAAAATTTATTGTAGGTACATTTATAGGACCTTTAATTCCATTAATAATATTTGGTCAATTATTGTATCCCCAGTTCATAATAAAAAAAGGGGATAAAATTACATTTTATAAAATATAGATTTTTCCCACTCCTCTAAAGTAAAAAGGAACTCACCCAAGCCACTTATTCACACCTCCAAGGCCATTATTTTATCCAAATAAATAATCATATAATACCGTTTCATCCATACATATATCCTAAAATAATACCTTTGGGTATAATTAAATCCAAGATATTATTTTTTTTAAACCAAAAGGAGTTACCAAAAGATGATGTAATATCTATTGTCAAGCTCAGTTGTATTATTTTCATCCTTATTTACATAAAAATTTCTTATTAAATGATTATTTACTAAACAATGTATCATAAATATATTGAGATATTTCTTTTATAACATTTCTTACTAAACATACTCATACATCCTTGTTATGTGTAATGAGTTTACCGTTCTTGTTTATGCCGAACTACAGCCTCATGAATGATGTTGCTTTCATTTTCATTACCTCCTCTCATGGTTATGAATTTTTATGGAAAATATTTTTTATTTAAAATATATGGTATTTATGTTTCATTTATATTATGTTATTATTATTTAAACAAAGCCTCCCTGCATTACATTTTTAATGTATACAATAACATCTTTTGTGGAAGTGTGGACTATCGCCTCCACAAAGTTATGTGTTTCATTCACACATTACATAGAATGCATTATGTAATGTTTTAGGAAAAATTATATGATATATATTGACTAAAATTTCTAATATAATTTAATTAAATATATATATTTATATATTTAATTTAAATTTTAACTTTCAATATGATAATACAACAAGAATATTATTCATGCATACATACTGCATATTATCTTCATTAAAAAATGTATTCCAATTCATATCTATTAAATTTATTGATTATTATGAATAAAATTATACAGAATATTTATGATATTTATATAATTTATAATATTATTCAAATATGTAAATCATTTTTTAAGTAAGAGGATCATGAGTTAAAATCCAAAACATATATGAGGAACAGACAAGATATTACCGAAAATGTAACATTAACATGTAGTTGCTATTAAAAGTATAATATAATGTAATAAACAAATACTATATTATATTCAATATAAAAATATGGAAATATTAAATATCTATAATAAACACAAATTTATATTGAATTAGTTTTGAATGCGGAAGAATTAATTCATGTCTTAGGATATGAAAATGTCATCTCAGTATTTATTTATCTAACATACATACCATATTCACCCCTCATTTGTTTTTTTGAGGTGTATATAATACTCAATGGAAATATATATAATTAATTTTATTTTAATTAATGACATTAAAATATTTAATGTATTTTATTATCTCATGGGGATAATGATTCTATTGTTACTCAATTTGTAAGGGTTTTCTCATCGGAAATTAATTTTCAACGAGACACAAGACATATTCATCTCACATTTTATATATGTGGAATGTATACTACCGATGGAATTATTATATGGATTTCATAAATAAATATATTTTTATTTAAATATCCATGTGAAGATAATTCGTTCATGGGGATGACGTTTCAAATGTAACCAAATGGGTAAATAAATTTTGTCCAATTTTACTTTTTTGAGACCAATGAAATGTTATATTCCTATATTTAGGTGTAAATAATATAATTGAAATGTTATATAATGAATATAATTATTTTTATGATATTTTAAACATTATTTAATGTTATATTATCTATTGTTTTATGATTTAACATTACCAATGATGTAATATTTTATTGTTATAATCTCATAATTTATAATGTTTATATATTATTATATATATTTATGAAATATAATGAACCATATCACAAGAATTATCATAAATTTTTTAAATCTATATTTATGAATTCTATAACCATGAATTGGTACCATTATTCTATTATTTTGAATTTAAAATAAATAATACATATTTTATGAAAATCAGACATAAATTCTCTTTTCATTTAGAAATAAATGATCTTTATAAACAATATATTCTAACTATGTTTTTATAAATATATTACTATTATCATATTATATTTAATGTAAATTTTAACCAATTTATTATCATTTTTAAAAAGTATTTCAATTGCAATCTTCGTGTAATTTTATTATCAAGGATGTTTTCTAAACAATTATGATGTAAAATGAATGTTGGTCATGTATGGGCTTACCCTCCATAATTACCATCATTTTCTTGATGATTCATTTTTTTATTTACAAGGTCATTTTTAATGAAAATATTTTCCTGAATATTCTGGAATTTTTGTTGAATTGTTTTTAATGAAAAAATGTTTCTAAAAATTGATTTCTGTTTAAATTTTTTCTAAATGATTTTCAATGATCACAATATGTGTTTTCCAATGGGTTTTCCCAATGTTGTCTTCAAATTAAATTATTTCAATGATATCTAATGTTCTTTAATAATTTTTCAAATCACTATCAATGAAGAAAAGATTTCAATAGTATTTAAGGTATTTTTTATGTTTTTAAGGAAAACGATTGTCAAGATATTATCAAGATTATTTAAAATCAATCAAGTTTATTATCATGTGAAATTGTTTTCAAGTTGTATTATATTTTTAAAGTTTTTTTTCAATGTGTAAATTATATTTTCTTCAATAAATTTATAAATTTATTCCTCAATATGTTTTAAATGTGGATTTGATGAAATGCATTTTGAAAATGTTATATGTTTTTAAAATTTATTTTCATATAAATATAATGTTCCATGTGATATTTCAAAATCATTATCCTTATAATATAACAAAATTTTTTATAGTTTATGTTTTACTAGTGATATTATCCATGGATTCCATTAATGTTACTTTTTTTAATGGTATATTTTTTGATGTTTTGATTTTTATGAAACCGTTTTTTCATTATTGGGTTTTACCATGATAAATTATAATGAAACATTGTTCATTTAATGTGTTATTCTATGATTTAATGATTATGAAACATCACTATTTTCTAAAGTTTATGCTATGATTTAATTTTTCAGAAACCGAATTCATTTCCTAGGTTTTGATATTATTCTTATTAAATCCATATATATTTATGGGTCATGATACATTGAATATTTTATGGATGATATTTGTATGATATCATTATCACATGGGTTGGACCTATATCTCAGTATAATTAATTGGGTAATGATTTATATCCAATGAAATAATGATTGGAAATAAGAATATTGTTTTTATGAACATTAAGAAATATGTGTTTCCTTGCCTAGAAGGGGAAAAATGTATGTCCTGATCCATTATGTTCAAATGGTGTGTCTTGATTTACAATATGAATCTTGTCCATCCTGGTCCATGATGGGAAATAGCTTCAACCTTATCAATAATTAGAAATATGTGTATCCTGATCCATTGTAGGAAATATTTATTTCCTAATCTCTTATTTTGATGTTTTGATTGTTAACCATGATAAATTAAATGGTTTTATATATTTATGACACCTCCAAAAAAATATAACAATTTATTATAGACCATGATTGAATTTTAGTGATTTTTCACCATTATGATTTCTATCTTATTAACTACCAATATTTATTACATGATTCATTTTTATGAACCTTGATATTCATTGTATGGTCTACTAATGTCATGGTCACATTCAAACACCCTAATTCACATCTTTATTATTAATTTTCTCCCTTTTTAACTCCTACTGAGCACCTTAGATAACACTTTATAATGTTCCCTTTCCCTAAGTTATGAATAAAGTATTTATCTATATGTAATAAAATTTAATATCTTAGATAGAATCATTAAATGTAATTCACCATGTTATAAGATTTTATTATATCTTTTAGAAGAAACAAATCTATTATGGTCCTCAGGCATGATTTTTGGTAGTGTTCTAAATATCCATCCTATAAGGTTTAATATCCATGTATGTTATGACAATGTATATATAGTATTTATAAAAGGAATTCATTAGTCAAAGTTTCAAAAATAGTAATAGAAAACATTATTGACATCTCTATGAATATTTCTCAGGATATATAGTTGGATATCTCTATAAGTAATTCAAATGATGTGGCAGAGAATAATGAAATTCCCTAACCATTATGTAAATGTTTGAGTGAGTGGTTTCCTATAAATACATCCTTATCATGATAATAACTATTGATGTGACTCTGTCACAGATGCACATTGGTATAAAAAAACCAAAAACAATTTTTTGAGATGGACTCAATTGGGAACAAGTGTATGAAGAGGCTCCTTGATAAACACCTAGATTGTCGATTTTAAGAGATAAGCTGTGGGTTTTCAAAAACTATTAATGACCCATCAAGAAAAAATTAAAAAAAAATATGAATATGAATACCTGAGGACAAACATATGTTGTCACATACTCATTTTGTTATTTTCTACTATGATAATTATTTCTCACCCCTTTCATTTTGGGTTTAGTCAATAGTGGGAACAAGAAGTAATTTAGTAAACATTGAAAGTTTCATATGTAGAGTGTTTTTGAGTGATAATAATAGTTTTCCTATCTGGAAATATTATGATGGGAATCAGGAAGGTACAAAAGTATTTTTAATAATATTCGGGATAAATTAATCGAAAACAAAGTATGATAGGATTGATAATTTCATCTGGTAATATTTGTATAAACATTATAAGTATGATTTGATTAAGGCTGGAAAACCACGAGACATGATTCCTATTTCATATTTTATGACTTTTGAATTATGGGATAACATGATTGTGCCTATGTAAAGGAAAAAGAATAATGTTAGTTGATTTAAGTGAATATGCCTAACAAATCAAGAATTATGTATATAATTCAAGAAGTATATAATTTTAATTTACATTTTTTAAAAAATATTCATTGTTTTTATGTATGTGGAATGTTATTTAATGGATGGTTGATATTTTGATTAAGGATATGAATACTTTAATGTGTCCCTAATGTTGAGAAAAATATGTTCATGTTGAAAAAATAGATAAATGATAAGGAAATAAGAAAATAGGATAGTTTCTATTTCCCTAAAAGGGATTATTGATGTTTTTTAAAAATTGTTCAATATCATCATGGATGAATTTTAATACATATTTTATCAATGTAATATATTAAGTAATAATTGGAATAGTGAATTATTTTTGTTTTTCCAAAAGGATTTATGGTAATTTGGGTTATTAGAATGTTTTAAGATATTATACAATGTTTTTATTAACATGACTACAATGTGAAAAAAATTAACTAAATCTCAATATTTTGGGGATCAATTATACAGATTTTGATACATTCTATATGATTTTTTTATTTTCTAATTTATGATGTTTTATTAGGTTAACCATTTAAGTAATTTATATGATGAACATCAGATGATATTTGTGAGATTAAAGTATTATCTCAACTCATGTGTATTTATTCATATTCAATATCCTTTTTGATTATAAATAACAGATTTAATGAATAATCATTATATCTATGGTTCTCGTGATCTTTTAGATCTTCTGGAATGAAAAATTCATCTTCATTAAGTAGAGTAATAGATAATGTGGTAATTGATCAAGGATAAACCAAAGTGTGATATATCAAATATGGAATGAAATTAAATTTATTAATTATATATTCTTCTGAATATTTATCAAATATAGTAAAAATTTTCTACAAATGAAGAATGTTATCTCATTACCTTCATTTTCGATAAACCAAATTACCCCTTAAGTCATCACTTGTTTATTACATTGTGACTGTTAACATTATCCAAACCCTGTTCTCTATCAATTTCAATCAGAAAATGATTGTTTTATTTCTCTTACATGTCCATATTATCACATATCAACTTTTTCTCTTATGTGGAATCCTATTTATGTGTTACTTTAGGAAAACGTTATGTTTCCAACTTATCTTTTTAAATTTATATATTAGTTTTTATATTTATGACGTTGGTTTCATTGAACAGAAAATTCATGTATTAATAATATTATTCCCTAGATGATTTTTTTGGAATAAATTCATTTTATAAGTGGTATATTGTAGCAAGATGAGATTTTATGAATTTTACATTCGAATTAATATATTCTTTTTTAAAGATTGATTTCACACAACCGAGAATATTAAAAGGGCTATATTTGTATTGCGTTATTATCGACAACATGTAAAACATTTTACACATGAAAATCATATGATAGAGTTTGGTACATGAAACACTATTATTGGTTCATATTACACGCCATAATGAGTCCCTCCTCTAGATTTATTACAAGAAAGGATGAGTTTTACATAACTACAATATACTATTAACATAATTTTTAAATTATTAATAAATATAACACCTAGCTATTATAAATGAAGATATGAATAATATTATGTAAATTGTGAAAATTTTAGTTAAACATTTATAAGTAATTATTTTTTATATCAATTAGTAGATAATAATTTAATAACTATTTGAATAAAATGAAATTACCATACTCAGAAAACCATTTTCCTTGTACAAAAAATTTATATTTCAAAAAATTAACCATAATAATTATGATTAATGATTTAAATTATATTTATATATTATATAATAAAAAATATATTTTATACAAATGAAATATAATTATTTCTATAAAAGATAAAAATATATTGAAATTTTCGAATAAAATATGTATTTTTCTAAAAGGTAATATTATTGCGTTTCAATGATACACTTATTTTAATACTAATTTGTCACAATATTATAATTATTATGTGAAAAAATATACATCATATTTATTATTGGAATCTAAAAAATTTTAGTTGTTAAATTTTTCATAATTTTTGGAGAAATTTCATTTTTTTACGAGTAGTGAAAAAAACAAAATTTTAAATCAAAAAGTATTTTCCATAAAAAATATATAAAATTTTGAATTCTAATTATTTTTTGATTTTATTATTGATTAAAAAATTATATCAATTAATCCCACTTAGTCTATTAGAATCAATTTAAATTATAAATTCATTATAAACATATAGTATAATTTTGAACATTTTAACATAAAAAACTATCATTGATGTCTTGTATGTGGGATTATTTTTAAAATAATTATAGCTACATGTATGGTTCAAATTTTTCAAACATGGTTATATATTTAAAATAATAATAATTAATAATTTATAATTATATAAAAATATATTTAGGACAAAAATATAATTGAAATTATTTAAAATAAATTTATACAATTAAGAAATAAATTTTTATAGGATGGGACAAAACATTAATCATTAGGGAAAAATGACCAAAAAACAAGTCAAATATAAATTGAATTTTCATATTTTACAAATATAAAACCTTTTATAGGACTTTTTTTATTCCACTTTTCAAACAAAAAATGTGGGTTTAATTCACTTTTAAAAAATTAACAAGAACACCATTCCCGCTCCACAATAAAATTACCATACCCTACCACTTATCCACACCAATAAATATAATTTTATCTTAAAATATAATAAATAATAATACCCAAACATAAATTTTTTAATCCTAGAAGAGTCATTTAATGTAGAAATCCTTCCATGTAATCTCTTTGATGCAAATCAAAAGGTGTTTCCCAACGTGTAAGTAATATTCATCCTCATGATCCTTTGTATTATTTTCACTCTCCAACATCTCCATTATCATTATTATGTGATTATATAATTACATTAGTTTAAAAAATATACTGATATGTTTTTAGTATTAGTTTTATTACAATAAGTACTCACACATGCACCTAATGTGTAACAAACTAATCGTTCTTGTGTATATTGAACTAAAGCATCCCGAAAGCATTCTATCATTTTTTACTTACCACTTCTCATGGTTTCAAATAATGTTGGAAGAAATTTTATGTGATATATAAGATATTATGAATTCTAGATTTATTTTTTATTATTATCTAAAGAAAACAATTTTTCTTTCCTTTTTAAGTCAATACGAATACTTCGTTTGTGGGCATGATGACTACTGCCGCATAAAAGTAATTTAATTCATTCACACTTTAAATGGAATGTTTTAAAGATATTTTTTGTAAAAATATATGATATATATGACCAAATAATTTATATAGAATAATATTATATATATACATATATTTCATTATCATTCTTTATTTCAATATAACAATAAAATAGAAATAACATTTTTGAATACATATGGCGTACCGTCTGCATGAAAAATGTATTCCATTTTATAAGTATATATTTTATATTTATTTTAAATTCATATATATTGAATATATATTATATTTATATCATTTTATAATTTCTATAACTAATTAAATCAGGATATATGTATGAGGATCCAAAATAACAAGACAAAAATATACCAAAAACAATGTAGATATTCCTTACAGCATGATATTAACATGTAGGTTTTAACAAAATAGTAATATAAATTAATTAAATAATATATGGTATTAGATATAATAATATTTATACCTGGTATATTTATAAAAATCCATTATTTATAATAAATGTGGTTGGAATGTGAATGAATAAATTTAATACTTATGGT